>CM053144.1:168351670-173351670 GCA_028571685.1 Heterohyrax brucei
TTAAAAACCATATCTCACTTGCTTGTCAGGGATGTTTGGTTTTGAGCAGAGTGGTGGGAGGAGATCCACACCCTACTACCACACTCCAACCACTGCAGACAGGGAGAGATCATTGATGAAAACCAAAGGGGTGGGCAGCTGCCACACACATGACAGCCACACTAATGTGCCGGGCCAGCTCATCACCTAGCCAGGAGCCAAGCTATGTGAGTTCAGGCACCTGTGTTGAATCAAGGCAAACAACAGGTTTATCTTCTCTTGCTAACCCTCCATGCTCCATGAAGTTCCCCAGGTGGTGAAAATGATTAATCAGCTGGGCTGTTAACCAAAAGATACGAAGTTCAAGTCCACTCAATGGCACCTTAGAAGAAAGGCCTCGTGATCTACTTCCAAAAAGTCAGCCACTGAAAAACCTATGAAGAATAGCTCAACTCTGACGCACGCAGGGTTGCAATGAATTGGAAATGACTCAACGGCAACTAGTTAACTGGTTCCTGTTTCCCCACAACCCCACAATTAGTTGAATTCCTCCTGAATTGGCATCTTGCAGAGTAATACACAAGCAATTATGTATTTTTTAAGAACCACAAGGGATTCTGAGGCACAGCAAATATGTACAAGAGAATAGATCTGAAATTATAATGCTACTTAAAATTTTTCATTTGTGGATGAAGAGGAGTGGGTGGAGAGGAGAGGATAGTAGACTGGAGAATAGGACATGTATGGAGCAGACAGGAAGGGTGTGCTGTCACCGGGCAGGAAGAGCAGTGGGAGCTCCATATAGGTGAGCATGCAAATTTATATGGGAATGTACATTTTCATTCAATCGTAATAAAATAAATAAATAAATAAAATTTTTAATTTGCAAAATACATGCAAAAAGAACAACTATCCTCTACAGCTACCACCTGTTTATCTAATACTAGTTTTTAGTCATGGTTCTGGGGCAAAGCCATTCTTTCGAAGAAAATTAAGTGACTAACACCCACCTTTATTTCATTTTAGTTTTTAAGAGGGACTTCAGTGTTGATGGAAAATTAAGTACCTAATTACACTGTAATGAATGTTATAAAAATTAAGGAAGGTTTACTGAAAAGTCATCAAATTCTCATTTATATACATTGCATGTTTTCATGCTAGAAGTTCAGGACCATAAGTGAAAGAAATGCTAAAGCCAGCTCCAGGTATGGAATTGTCATTTGATTTGTGTATCTTCTGTGGGGACAAAGGTTGGCTTGTAGGTATTTCCTCAGTGTACTGGTGGCTTCATGCTGATGGAGTAATCAGTTATTAAGTATTTATTGATGTTAATATAGAATATGCAGGCTGGGCTATTAGGTTCATTCGGGTTGTACAAAAGAAATGTGCTTGAGCTCCTCAAGTTACTGGGAATGTATATAGTGTGAGAATACGTGGAGAACTAAAGGGAGACAGAAACCAGCCAGGCAACGTCACAGCTGAGTCTCATGGAAAAGTGACTGGTGGTTATTGTTCAGTCCAGGACCATCCTGCCATTTGAACTTCTGGAAAGCCAGCAGTATCTTCAGTAGTCTCCCAGGTTCAATTCCCAACTCTTCACCTCTAATCCTTTCTCTACAACACTGGACTTCCCATTCCATTACCAGATGACAGTAGTTAGATGAGTATACATGTTGTGTATTCATTTCTGTGGCTCTGTAACAAGTGACTACAAACTGAGCAGCTTAAAGCATGCACATTCATCTCACTGTATCTCGTGGGTCAGGAGTCCACATGTGTCTTAGCTGAGTTCTCTACTTTGGAGTCCCTCACAAGGTCCAACTAAGGTGTTGATTAGAGTTGGGGTCTTACCTGAAAGATCAACTGAAGAATGATCAATTCCAAGGACGCACGCTTGCTGGGAGAATCAGTTTTTGACTGACTTCCTCAGTTTCTTGCTGGCTGTTGGCCACAGGCTATCCTCTGTTTCTTCCCACTTTATCTCTTCAACATGGCAACTTGTTTCATCAAGGCCAGCAAGGGAAGAAACCTGCTAGCAAACCAGAAGTGATCATCGTAGCTAGCCTAATTGTAGAAAGGACATCTATCACCTTTTCTCCATTTTATTTGTTAGAAGCGAGCCACTATGCCAGCCCACATTCACGCAAGGGTGTGAATACCCGGAAGTGGCAATCATTGAAAACTATCTTAGAATTTGTCCACCATACCTGGTTAAGCACCATAGCTGTTCACCGAGTATTGAATTGGTCGTGTTCCAAAAATTTATTTCTTGTTCAGTTGGAACTCAGCACGTAGTATGATTTTCTTACAGAAACAATAGAGTTATGTTCATGGGTTGACATTTACCCAGGTAAGGCCTGCTTTCTCAGAGTATTCCACATAATATCATGGTGACTAATTCCATCACTGTTTATATGTATATCCCATTGATTGAGTCCGATGGCCTAGTAAAGTTCTACATCTGCTAACCAAAAGGTTGGCAGTTCAAGTCTGCCAGGCACTCTACTCTGTCCTGTGGGGTTGCTAAGAGTCTGAATCGACTTGATGGCAGTGGGTTTGGGGTTTGGTTTATTGTTTTTCTATGATAAAGCATTTTCTAAATTTCAAGATGGAATACTGGGACAAAGTCTCCAGTTAGTGGATCTTCAGCAGAGACATGTAGGGAAATTTAGAGTTCTGTACCTCTGAGTATCAGTAACTCATTGACTATTTCCTATTATGCCTATGAACAGATTATTGTCAAACAAAATATTTATCTTTAAGTTGATGTTTATCAACAATGTGCTTACTGGGTAGTCATTCTAAGAAGTTACCACTAGTTACACTGAAAATCTAAATGTTTCAAAATGAAGAATGAATCATTTGCAAAGTCTTTCAGTATGTATAATTCAAGGAACTGCTTCACACTGTTTTGAAATTCTTAAAATTAAACCAGATCTTCCACTTCAAGCCTTAATCCTCTACCCTGAAGTCCTGGAGGCTGCTTCCTTTATGTTGAATCTCCTGAGTGCCACCTCCACTCCCTCAATGTGGAAGAAACCACTCTGTTAAACTAGCAGAAGGACTTCTCTGGAACTTTTTAGATTCATCAAAGGCTGACCCTTTCCTTTTCTGAAACCCTCTCTTGCTTCCTAACCACTGGGGAGTGCTTTGAACTTGGCTCCCACTGACCATGTTTCCTCTTCAAAGGCTTGTTCGCTTCTATGCAGGGAGAGAATGCCTTTTGAAGGTGGTGGATTCCTGCCTTACATGGGCCTATTGCAGTCAGCAGCAATCAACAAAAATAATAATAAGCAGCAGTAGTAGTTTGGGGTAATTATAAGGAGTTGGGGAAATGGTGCAATAAGAGAAAGGCACTTTGCAGCATTGCTGTGTGGAACAGGTACTGCACACACCTGACTGTCAGTTAAGCTGCAGCTCTCTGTAACTTGCATGATGCAGGGAGTGCTATCTAAAGTATTTCTTCCATGAAAATATTGATGGCTTAGGTGGCCATCCCAGATACATTAGAAAACACAAACTTAAAATGATTTATTAAGTAAGACTTTCCCACAGGTACCTGAACAGTTAGATCCCACCGCTGCAGCGTCCTAGACAGCCTGGCAACACGTCTGCTTCGCTTTATCTGTGGACACAACCTGAAGCTGTAACACTTGAGAATTTTTTTTTCTTTCTGCTTAAATTAATATTTAGATACTGATTTGTGTACTAGTCATAGGTTGTTCTGTTATGTTTTTCAATGTCATTTGCTAACTTCTTGGTGTTAGGTGCCACTGAACCAATTTTTGAGTCAGAGTGACCCCATGTAACGGAATAAAACTACCTGTAGGGTTCCTTAGGCTATGATCTTTTTGGAAGCGGATCACCAGGTCTTCCTCCTGCGGCACCTTTGGGTGGGTTCAAAACTCTGGTTAAGAGCCAACCACTGAGCTATTGTGCCACTAGGGCTCCTCACTAACTTAAATATGTCCAGTGTTAACCTCAGATGAAGTATTTTTTCCTTTGTTTTTTTTTCCTATGGAGATATTACTAGAGATGTTGTAAATCCTTCCCAACCTAGAAATCTCTGATTCTGTGATCTTAGCTAAATTATTAGATGAGAACACTGACCAATTTGACTATGTAGACCGGTTAAATTGCTTCATAATACAAAATACTTCATGTATGAGACAATAGTGGTTTGAACAATAGTTGAATCACACTGTCTGTCATGTATGGTAAACCAAACCTAAACAGAACTACTGCTGTCAAGTCAATACCGACTCCTGGCAACACTATAGGACAGAGCAGAGCTGTCCCATGGGGGTTCCAAAGCTGTGTAATCTTTACAGAAACAGACTGCCACATCTGTCTCCCATAGAGCAGATGGTGGGTTCGAACCACTGACTTTTCAGTTGGTAGCTGAGTGTGTAACCACTGTGTCACCAGAATTCATTACATTTATGCTCCTAATAATCTTTAAATCACAGGATTAGTATCAGTGTCCGTAACAGTCTTAGAGGTCATAAGTAATCTGTGAATATGTGTGCATGGATGTGTGCCTACATGGAGAGAGAATGTATACGTTTTATGAAAATGTCAAGGAGCCCTGATGGCCCAGTGGTTAAGAGATCAGGCTGCTAACCAAAAAGATCAGCAGTTCAAATCCACAAGCTACTCCTTGAAAACCTTATGGTTCAGTTCTACTCTGTCTTATGGTGTCTTTATGACTCAGAATCAATTTGTTGGCAGTGAGGTAACTTTGGTTTCTTTGGTTATGGGTTTGGGTATGGGAACTTCAAATGGTTCTTATAGATAGGACCCACTGGTCTCTATCAGCTTCCCTAATTATTTTTCTAACTATGCTGTGATTCTGTAAATTCTATTTCTCCATTCTCTCTAGAGAATAGTTAGGGAACATGGTTTTTATCTTTTGGAGATGACTAAAATGATGCTGCTGTATTTTTTATTATTATTTTACAGTTTCTGGTTGTATTGCCTTGTAAATAGTGGCTTAGGTGCTTTAGAAAATATTTATAAACTTATAATTTATAAACATAAATATCTATAAATCAAATAAGCTGGGTAAAGGGAATAACAATCACAAAGAACTATTGTTTTAATATGTAGTAATAGTGTTAATAAGAATTAATATATAGACAAATTAAATGAATAAATATATGCATACATAACATGTTTTTGTTCTTGATGATTGCCATTAATTCTGACTTCCTGCTGTTTCCCCACTCCCTACCCCTCCCCGTGTTACAGAGTAGAACTGTTGCTTAGCATTTCCTTGGTTGTAATTTTAGTAGAAGCAGATACCAGGCCTTTTCTTTCCATGGTACTGCAGGATGAGTTCAAATGACCAGCCTTCAGGTTAGCAGTCAAGCACAGACCATTTGTGCCAATACATAGCCATATACATAAATATAAACTTCCCAACATGGTATTGTGTATGCCTATTTAAAACATATACAAGAAAGCAGTGGGACATGCCCTAGGAATTGGGCCCTAAAAACCTGGAAAGTAAGGAGCCAGTGATACTTAGAAGTCACCCCTGCTCATTGTTTTCTCTCCCTCCCTAGAAGTCTGGGGAAACCTGGTGGCCGAGTGATTTAGAGCTACCACAAACAACTGAAAGGTCAGCAGTTTGACCCTACTGAGCACTCCTTGAAAACTCTGGGGCAATTCTGCTCTGTCCTTTAGGCTCAATATGAGTTGGAATTGTCTTGGTGGCAACAGGTTTGGTTTTGTTTTGTTTTGTTTTTAAGTTTTCTATAAGTCCACACTTCACCAACATAAATGGAGACCATACACATGAACCTCACCAGATGAAATACACAGAAATCAAATCAACTACATTTGTGGAGAAAGAGACAATGGACAATCTCAGTATCAGCGGTGAGAACAATACCAGGTGTTGACTGCAGACCGTCTTCTACAAGTTCACATTGAAACTGAAGAGAATTAGAAGTTGAGAGCCAAAGTACTACCTTGAGTACTGTCAGGATTGAATTCTGTTATGTGAAAAATCTGTAACAATTGGTCTGTGCCCTAATTCCTGGGATTGTGTGATGTTCCTCCATGTGGGAATTCCTACTCTGTGATGTTAATGAGGGTGGATGAGCGGCAGTTGTCTTGGTAGAGCAACATTTGGTATGTAAATTTATTTTGTTCCTTGAGGCTATCTCTTGAGCCATAAAGGAGAGGAGCTAGCAGAGACCTTGGGGGACCTCATATCACCAAAATGGAGTTCTGAGAGCTGAGCATGTCCTTGGGAAAGGACCTGGGTCCCTGAGCCTCAGAAGCTTCCAGTCCAGGGGAAGATTGACGACAAGAACCTTCCTCCAGTGCCAGCGAAGAAAGACATCCACTTTGTGGTTTTTGTGTTAGAGCAGTACTAGATGACTAAGACAACTATATTCCATCTGAGTTTAGAGAATATCTCAAGAACAGGTTTGATGTGTTGAACACTAATGACCAAAGATCAGATGGGTTGTGGAATGACATCAAAGATATAGTCTATGAAGAAATCAAGAGGTTCCCCCCCCAAAAAAAATAGAAAAGAGAGAAAAGACTAAGTTAAATATCAGAAAAGACTCAGAATCTTGCTCTTGAATGTCGAGAAGCTAAAGCGAAAGGAGGAAATGATGAAGTAAAAGAAATGAAGAGATTTCAAAGGGGGCTCAGGAAGACACAGTAAAGAATTATAATGACATGTGCAAAGAGCTGAAGATAGAAAACCAGAAGGGAAGAACACACTCTACATTTCTCAAGCTGAAAGAACTGAAGAAAAAATTCCTGCCTCAAGTTGCAATGGAATCCTTCAGATTCTACAGGGAAAATATTGAACAACTCAGGAAGTATTAAAAGAAGATGAAAGGACTACACAGAGTCATTATACTGGAAAGAAACTGATTGACCTTCAACCATTTCAAGAGATAACAGGAACCAGTGGTTCCGAAGGAAGAAGTTGAAGCTGCACTGAAAGCACTGGTGAGAAACAAGGCTTCAGGTATTGATGTAATATCAACTGAGATGTTTCAAAAAAAGATCCAGTGCTGAAAGTGCTCATTCATTTACGCCAAGAAATTTGAGGGCAACTACCTGGCCAACCAACTGAAAGAGGTTCATATTTATACCTATTCCCAAGAAAGGTGATCCAACCAAATGCGGAAATTATTAAATAATATGATTGTATCACATGCAAGTAAAATTTTGCTAAAGATCATTCAAAAGAAACTGCTACAGTGTATTGACAGAGTACTGCCAGAAATTCAGGGCATATTCAGAAAAGGACATAGAACTAAGAGTATCATTGTTGATATCAGATGGATCTTGGATGAAAGCAGAGTACACTGGAAAGGTGTTTACCTGTATCACATTGACTAGACAAAGGCATTTCACTGTGTGGATTGTAACAAATTATGGATAACGTTGTAGAGAATGGGAATTCCGGAACACTTTAATTGTGCTCATGAGTAATCTATACATTGATCAAGAGGCAGTTGTGCAAACAGCACAAGGGTACAGTGCATGGTTTAAAGTCAAGAAAGGTGTGCATTTGGGTTGCATCATTTTACCATACCTTTTCAGTTTGTATGCTGAGCAAATAATGCAAGAAGCTGGCCTACATGAAGAAGAATGAGGCATCAGGACTGGAGGAAGACTCATTATCAGCACATGTTATGCACATGGCACAATCTTGCTTGCTGGAATTGAAGAGGATTTGAAACACTTATTGAAGATCAAAGATCACAGCCTTCAGTATGGGTTGCACCTCAACATCAAGAAAACAAAACTCCTCACAAGTGAACCACTAAGCAGCATCATGATAAAAGGAAAAAGGACTGAAGCTGTCAAGGATTGCATTTTACTGGATTCCACAATCAATGCCCATGGAAGCAGCAGTCAAGAAATCAAGACGCATTGCATTGAGAAGATCTGCTGCAAAAGACCTCTTTAAAGTCTTGAAAAATAAAGGTGTTGCCTTGAAGAGTAACGTGTGCCTGGCCCATTGTATTTTCAATTGCTTCATACGCATCTGAAAGCTAGATGAAAGGGAAGACAGAAATAGAATGGGTGTCTTCGAATTGCAGTGTTGTAGAACCATATTGAACATACCAAGGACTGCCAAAAGGACAAAAAGATCTGTTCTGGAAGAAGTACAACCAGACTGCCCTTGAAAGCAAAGATGGTGAGACTGTGTCTTACATACGTTGGTCTTGCTGTCAAGAGGGATCAATTGCTGGAGAAGGACATCATGCTTGCTAGAGTGGAGGGTCAGTGAAAAAGAGGAAGACACTCAAGGAAGTGGATTGGCACAGTATCTGCAACAACAGGCTTAAGCATCCAAATGATGTGGGCATGGCTCAGGACCAAGCAGTGTTTCATTCTGGTATGTATAGGGTTACTGTGAGTTGGGAGAGACTCAGTGGCACCTAACAACAACAATATAAGCCCACACCTTTGTTTGATTTATATCATATGCTGATCTCTGGGGCTATTATTTATTTATTTATTTGTTTTGATTAAGAGAAAGTATACAGTCCAGATCAGTGCTGCATGGCTGCTTATCTACAGCTCCATCAGCCCTCCTCACCCAGTGACAGCATATTCCTCCTTTTCACTCTATATTTCTGGTATCCTCTTTGTGAGCACCTGTCCCCTCTTTTCCACCCTCTTCTCTCCCATCTAGAAAGACACCAGTAGGACAGCCTTCTATAACTGTATAGAACCATAATGTATACACACTATATGGTCACATGTGTGTCTGAGTCCAGTCCAGTTTTGTCTGAAGAGTTGACCTCAGTACTGGTTTCTGGTCAGGGCCAGCAGCAGCTCTAGGGCCCATGATCCCAGGGGACCCCTCAGGCTATCAGACCATCAATTCTGGTCTTCTGGTAGGGTTCTTGAACTGCACACCTCTTTTTCTCGTGTTGTTCTGTGGCTACTATTTTTATTGCATACTTGTGCCAAAGATTTTTTAAACCTTATTGCTGAATTTTCATTTACTACCAATAAATTCAATTTTGATGGATTTAGACTATTTTTCCTTCCCAGTGATTTTCAAATTTTCCTTTAGTTTATGGAGCCATTAATCCAAACAAAGTCTTCTTTGGGTGCCAAGCAGATAAAAATGTAACCATTACAGCTGAAATGGGATGGGCACAAGGTTCTGCTGAAAACAAAATGTATTAGACATATGGTAGTTCTCTAATCCAAAGCACACACTATGGCATCTTCCCATGCAGCAGCAGTTTGTAGAGGCTTATTGCTTTCTTTGTTTACCAAAGAAAATATATATTGAATTGGGGTCCCTGGGTGATGGAAACGGTAGTGCACTTGTCTGCTAACCGTAAGATTGGCAGTTTGAGTTTGTCCAGAGGTGCCTGAGAAGAAAGGCCTGGTGATCGACTTCCAAAAACTGAGCCACTGAAAACCAGGTGGAGGACAGCACTACTCTGACACACGTCAGATCACCCTGAGTTGGAATAAGCAGTTGGTGGTGGTGCATATTGAAATAGCAGAAGAAAGGGGAGAAAAAGAAATAAAATCATGTTCCCAGTTTGTTTAAAAACAAAAAAAATAAAATTAGCCAGAACATATTTATTTTCTCTGACTGTGACCTTTGGTAAAAATGTCAGTGGATAGGAAAATCTAGACATGCTAACTTTCCGTCCCTCATTTTAGGACAACATTGGGAAGAGATGTTGGAAATCTTAAATCTTACTGGCTTTGGAAACATTCTGGACCTTTGGTCTCATTTTCTTCTAAAGCCTGCAGCTAAAACTCACCTTCTGAAGACTCCCATGACTTTCTGGCGAGTGCCTATTTTTGAAAGCGTCCTTTCAAAGCCCCGCGTCATTCTTGTTGAAGTCAATGCATCAGATTCAAAGGCAGCTGGCAGCTCCCCACTGCATGGGTACGTGTCTGATGGCTTTCAGAGAGCACTCCAAGACCCTGGAGTCCCAGCCCTTTCTGGAGTCAAGGGCACCTGAATCCCGAAAATAAAGTTTAGAATGTATGGTTTGCTATTTTAGAGAGATTTCAAATATTCACATGTAGCGTAAATTTGGGAGGGAAAAATCGTCTGTATTCACTGACCTCTTCAAAGAATTAAGCAAACCTTAAAATACAAATTAAACCACTGAAATTAGCACAAATGCAACACTTATGAATCCTGTGGGCTTTTCAGTAGACACAGAGTGTCTCTCGGCAAGCACTTGAGCTGTCAACGTGAAGCATTTTTGCATACAGCTTTGTGTCTGTTTGGGGGCTTTTCATTTGTTGCCTTTGATTTTGGCTTGGTTAGGTTTAATTTTGTTGGGTTTGAGTGTTTTGATTATCACTTAACGTTTCAACTCTAAATGGCTTAGCAAAGAAAGAAAGTTGCAATGGTTTGTGTAACTTGCCCCAGGTCTTGTACAGCGTTTGTATCAAAGCCAAGATAACAGTTTCTTAGCTGAGGGTGTTTAATCTGCTGCTGTAACCAGCTTACTCAGTAGCACTTGTTTCTTGATTCATGGGTTCTTGGTACCGGTGGGGACACAGAGATATAAGCTATAGCCCTTTTCTTCATAGGCTGCACTCTGCCTTGATTCCTCAAGCTCAACCTGGACTGGCCAACATAACTTCTTTATGAGTTTCACTTCTTGCTTGTGGCCAGTGATGCCCATGCAGGATGATGATTTAGTTCCAAAAGCCTATGTTTTAGGGAGAGGGCAAGTTCTGCCTAAGGGTTTCTCATCACCTGCCAACCTTCAAAGGAAGGCATATACATGTGCAGCCTTTTTGTACCAGCATTTGTAAAGTTAAAGAAGAAGAGAAAGAAAAATAAATAACTAGTGAATGCCTTTGCGCACCGAACTGTGGGTTTATATAATTTAAACCTTAAAACAACCCCAAGAGAATGGTATTATTATCCTCATTTAACTGATGACAGAACCTAAGGTCCGAAAAACCAAGTAGATTTGCCCAGTGTCTCCCAGCTTAATCAAATGCTTCTTCCCCTGCAGCCTCTACCAGCTAATGAAGGTATTATATAGACTTGATTGACAGAGAGAATCGAAAGAGACATATAGAATGGGGAAGAAACCAGTGCTGCTAAGGCAAAGATGCACTATGGAGTTTAGAAGGTAAAAGCTTGAGTTGTAAAGAACTTAAGGAATAGCTGAAAACAGGTCTTAAATGCTAGACCCAAGAGTTATATTGGATACAAGGGGCCAGCAGAACCTACTTGAACTTTTGGCTTCTTTCCCCATCATCTACTGAAACAGATTTTGCCAAGGTCTCTGCTGACCTCTATTTGCCAGAACATAAACAGACATTTTTCATTGTTCGTCTTGCTTCTTAGCAACATTAACTGCTGTTGACTGTTCCTTACCTTAGCTTCCTTGACCCAACACTTTCTGGCTCTCCTCTTACTTCCCTGGCTACTTCCGCTAGTATGCTCTGCACGCGCTTCTTCTGCCAGCCACCCATTAGACACTGGAGTTCTTCAGGGCTTGTTCTTATCCCTTTCTCCTAAGTGAGCTTCCACACTCACAGCTTCCTTTACCTCCCAGTTAAGGATTCTTTGGCAAGGTTCAGATCCACCTGAGGTTGAACATCATAGACTCGCTTTTAACAGGCCCATAACCAAAGTCGGAAATAGACCTCCTAAAGCTGGTCTCCTCCCAGTGTTCCTTAACCAGCTGCATCATCCACAGACATAAAGGGAAGTCCAGCAGGACTGCCAAAGTCTTGTTTGAGCAATTGGTTGGAGAGCGAGTCGGGAATGGGAGAAGAGGATTAACAGAATAAAGTGGCTAATTATGAATAGAGTGTTGGATCTGTTGCATTTGAGCTGCTTAAAAAAGATTCAAGAAGACATGACTTGGGTGATGTGACCCAAAGGCCAAGTGAACAATCTCTGTCAAGTAAGTGGGCCAATGTCATATTTGAGAGGAGAGGAAACGGAGACAATAAAGATTGGCTGCTTCCTAAGGACTTCTCTCAGGCCTATTTCAGTGCAATATACATAGTCCTCCTACTTTGTTTTCACTCTGTTCTAGGTTCTGTGATGCATGCTTTATACAGATTATCTGATTTAACACCACAGAACACCATTATTTTATCTAATTTTACGAATACATGAAATGAGGCTTAAGTCATTAAGTAACTGCCCCCAAGCGAGAATTCCCACCCACGTCTAACTTTGAAGTCCTTCCCTTAACAACTAAGCTGCCTACCCCATACCTGCCAAAGTGTCCGATTCACTGATCTATGAATTTTACATCCAGAAGCCCGTAGTTGGACCCATTCTTCCTTCTGTTCATCAGAAGTAACAAACAAACAAAAAGCCCTCTTCGTCGGTGTTGGCTCTTTAACTGAGGTGACACCAAAAAATGAAACCCATTGCCATAGAGTGGACTCTAACGCATAGCAACATTATAGGACAGAATAGAATGGCCCCATAGGGTTTCCAAGGAGTACCTGGTGGATTGGAACTGCCAACCTTTTGGTTAGCAGCCATATCTCTTAATCACTATGCTACTAAGGGGAGGGAGAAGAAAATTAAAAGTAAGGAGAGTGCTTAAGTTTTCCCCGCACAAGCAAACATCCTGAGGTTGACCTACGAACCTCATTGTAACCCGCAAAGATCCAGTGTTCCAGAGGACTGGGAAAGGAAGAAGGAGAGCACTGGCTGCTCTTTGTTCTTGGCCATCTTCCACACTGTGCAAGGCTGTCTTTTCAAGAGATACGTGAATACTCGTGGCTTTGACCTAAAGAGACAAATGCTTCCTCTTGAAAAGTAGTTTGGGCTAAATGTCAAATGCTGTAGTGGATGGAAGAAACAAAGCAATTTTTAAAATGCACATTGTAACCCTTACTTCTCCGTACAATAAAAATATATAAATACTTGAATCTAAAGATTTTTACGTCACCTGCAGAAAGAGAAGCTTTGCCAAACTAACATCCACTAGGTTGAGTTCACAAGGCTGGCAAGTTAGAGGAAACCTCATAACTGAAAGTTACTGTTGTCTCAGAGAAGAAAAGAAATCCACTTAAGGACACCTAATTAGAGTGATAAGCTAAGCCAACAAGTGCAACCTGGCGACAATTTAAGGAACTTCTTGAAGTTTTTCTCCATCTCTTTTGAGTACAGCACTTGGCTCTTGGCAAATCTAAGTTGACTGATAATCCTTGGTCTCTGGGAAAAGCAAATGGTTAGTTTATGGTCGATTTCTCTCAATGATTATCTTTCAGAAAACAGGTGAGTTATGAGAGCAAGTATCTAATGCATTTAGCTGTTGAAAAATGGAGTTGGAGGTCATGTTCAAGGTGTTGTTGCTAAGAAACTTTTAGCCATTGCTAAAGTTTGGCCATGATATTCCATGAAATAAACAACATAAGGCAGTCTGAGAAACTGCAAGAGGAGGCATTTCCATTAATTCTGCTTAGCAAAAACATCTCAATATTACATCTACTCGCCAATTTAAATGGCACCAGGGGAAGATAACTGAGTTGACGTAATTGGGGTAGCGTAGGAAACATTAAATACTTCATGTTGTTAAAGCAGAGTGATACCACCCTAAAGCTCCTTTTTTTCCCTAGAAGATTGGAGATTCCGTCCACAAGTAAGGAAGGAGAATTATTTGCTGTGGGAGAAACTAGCACACTCCCAGGCATGTCTCATGTTTATGGTGCAGCTGGAAAATCACAACTGCCCAACTTTGTCTCATCGTGTTTTTCAAGCCACAGAACAAAAAACAGCCAGCCAGGGAAGAGGAACTAAGGAAATCCTGGGAGCCCCGGCCTGCAAACCAAGGAAACTGCTGCCGGGCATCGCATTACCTTACTACTTGATTATATGTGGCTTCTAAGAAGCAGGGACTCTTAGGGATTTCTAGAATAATGGAAGAGATTTTGTACAGAATTATAAAAAGATAAAAGAGATTCAGTGTATACATCAAAAAGGAGCTAAAAATCAAAGCCATTTTTTAAAAAGTGTCTGCAGTCTAGCAAGCGGAAGAAAAGCATGTGGCAGTTATGAACTCAACAGCGGTTTCCCAGAAGGCCAGTTGTGAGAGGGACCCCAGAGGAGCATCACACAATTTATGCTTTTTTGCCTAAATGTTGTGGTCAGTTTTTTAGAAGTTTTTGTTTTTCATCATCATTACAATCCTTTCTAATTTTATATTCCTCCTTAGTAACGCTGCTCAGCTAACCTGAAATATCATACATACAATTACCTCCCGAGATAAGCAGAAGGTTAGTAAATCAAAGTGATGGAGGAAAGCCACAACAAGTATTTATTAGGGTTTTGTGTCCCAGTGGACCGGCTTAAAGACACAGCACTGAAAACACCTATGGTTCTCTCAGTCATGATGCAGTATCAAAGACACCAGATTAGTGTGTGACTTCACTCAGCCCAGCTCTGTGGCTTTTCTGTATTCATGTGGCCTTAGCCACCCCCTTCACATAACTTACACTGCTCCAGCATTTTTAAATGGCCCCCAGTAGAGCAAGAGTGATCAATAGCACAGCTATACAGCTTTTGACAGTTTTTCTCTTTGTTTTTTCTCTCTCTTGGTACCTTACGGAGTTTTCTTCCTTTCCTATCACTTACTTAAGCTGCTGCTTCCCCCTTGCCCTGTTCTCTTTCTGATACCTGGAACATTCCAGAATGTTGTCATTTGGCCTGGCTCCAGCTCCTCTTCTCACCTTATACAATAAGGCTTGCTTTGTATCTTCATGTATCTGTGTTTTTTCTTGAGATAAGCTGTATTACAATTAAAGTACTTTTTAAAAAGTTTTTAAATTTATTATCCCACATAATGAAATACAATTTGCATATTAAAGAACATTTGAAAAAATGTAGGAATCTTTTAAAAAGATCACTCATGGTCCTGCAGACAAAGGAAATCATGTAATATCTTAATGTGTTCCATTCAGACTGCTTTATGAATAAGATTTCTAAAGACTAAATATGATGTAGGGATTACAAGTAACTTTACCCAAAGGATTTGGTCTTTGTTCTTGGTTCCTGAGTGATAACCCCTAAAACCTTGGAATTTCCTCTATTGATTGGAATCTTCCTTATCCATGTGGGCTTCAGATACACTGAAGGTTTATGCTGAGGATTTAACTCTTGGGTGTGGGCCAGCCAGAAGGCCCTATCATGTGACATCAGCCAGACCTCAGGGGAACAGGTTGGAGGCTGAGCCCCGCATGTGTGCAATGATTCCGTTGTGCCTGTCTACATAATGAGACCTCAATATAAAAATACTGGGCACAGAAAACTCTTACAAGCTTCGTGGTTGGTGATACACATTGATGCTCCAGGGAGGCAGCGGGACCTCAAAGCTGTGGTTTGGAAGCCCTCCCAGATCTCACCCTTATGTATCTCTTCATTCGTGTCCTTTTGCTGTAATAAAACTAATTAGAAGTATAGTGTTATCCTGAGTTTTGTGAGATGTTCTAGTGAATTATGGAATTCAGAGGAATAGTGGGGGCCAGCAAATCAGGTGAGGGAGGTCCTGGCATCCTAAGCAATTTGTAGGCAGCTAGTCAGAAGTGAGGGTGTCGTGAAGCCCCCCAAATTTATGGCTGGTCTCTGAAGTCTTAGACAGACTTGGCACTTGGAGGAAATGCCTTGTGGGATCTGAGCTAGCTCTAGGGGTTAGGGCAAGAGAAAGAAGTACTGCATTTGTGGTTGGTGTCAGACAAGAGAGTTCGAATTCAAGTTCTTGTGTGTTGGAGGAGATACACACACAGAAAGAGATGCCCCAAATTGTGAATGTCAGAACAGGAATTGATTCATTTGTGTTACCTATTGTTTGATGTCCCTTGAAGTCTGTATATAATACAAATATTTTTTTCATACTTTGTAATGGCAGTGTAATATTCCTTTGAGTGGATTTATCTTAATTTGAAAACCACTCCCTCATTATAGATCATTGAAATTAATTTTTAATTATTAGCCATTGTAAATAGTACTATGGAAGATGTCTTCATCTACTCAACTGAGGAAAATCCTGGCAGCATAGTGGTTAAGTGCGACATCTGCTAACCAGGTCAGCAGTTCAAATCCACCAGGCACTCCTTGGAAACTCAATGGGGCAGTTCTAGTCTGCTCTATAGGGTTGCTGTGAGTCAGAATCCACTCAATGACACTGGGTTGGTTGGTTTGTGTTTTACCTAGGTTGTATTTTACCTAGTGTTTGTTTTGTTTAGTCTGATTATTATTTCTTTCACATAGAGTCTCAGAAGTTGAAGCACAGTCCAAGGGAAGGGGCTCAAGATGCTTAATACCAGTGGCAGTTTGCTTTCCAAAACAGCGACTCCCGTGTACTCTTTCTCCAGCATTCATGAGTGAGCTCCTTTCATCTCACTCTTGCAACACCAGCTAATTTGTATTTTAAAAGAAAGTTTTGCTAATATAATATGTGCAAATGCCCTTTACAGTGTGTTTCATGGCTTGTTAGTAAGAGTGCATATATTTCCATGTATTTGTTTATTATTAACCATCATTCATTCAGTCTTTGTCATCTTTCCATTATCTTGAGCCCTACACTGCCTTTTCCAGTCCTCACTTTCATTCCCTTCTGCTCACTTTTCCTCCCCCTCAACATCGTTTTTATAATTCTCTTTTGTCTGGTGTCCAGTAACTTGCAGGGCAGTGGGACCCAAATTGCATTTTAAGATCATTTTTATGAGACATTCTCAGCAGGCATCTTCAACACCCCAAGTTCTCTTTGTGTCCCCCACTGTGAAAAACTGATTGGCAGCTGGTGACAGGCAGGGCACTGGCACTTGGCACTCACAGGAAGCCCCGCAGGAGGTGCCCAGAGCCACGGCAGATGAAGTGTGGCCCAGCCAGCACAAAGTGGGGGACCAGATGTCGCCCGATTATGTTCCACTGAAATCCAAACAAAGCCCCAGCTTCAGGATCATTTCCTCAAGACTCCCCAGTTAGAAACTGGCACCAAGCCAGCCCCTCACAACAGCTGGTCTCCCCATGCTAGGATTTATGTGTCTTGAAGAAAACTTTACCTGTGTGTTATTGATTGGCTTCTGTAAAGCAGTAAAACAATATTGTGAAGACCCAAAGTATACTGCTGTCTGCCAGAAATAAAAAGGGGCAATATGTCACTGAACACACCAGCAGTCTTGTCACAGACTTGGAGACTCTGAGAAGGATGAGCTGTCCTTTGCATTGACGCCTCCCATGTTAACCTTGAGGCTGTGTGCTGACCCATGAGGCTTTGCAGTGGCCACGCTTCACTCCTGTTAGAAAGTGAAGCTGGCCCTCTGGAAATAGACAGTATTATAAAATATGCTTCCCGGGGACCCGAGCAGATGAGAAATCCTACTTATGTTTCTCATCAACCAGTTCCTGTTGGGGAAGCTGAGAGTCTTGCCACAATCTCATTATTTGCTATCATCCCCATTTACTTGTGCTGATGTCTCTCTGCTTCCCTTCACCGCAAGGAGAACTAGAAACCTGGCGGCTTCATATTCTGAATACCGAGGAAGGGAAACAAAACAAAAAACGATCCCCTTTTCCTTCCTCTTCTTCCCTGCCCCCTAATAAATATTGTAGATGGTTGTGCTGAGTTTAGGGGAAGGTTTTAATTTTAAAACAAGAATAAGCACTTTAAAAAATAATAGTTATGAAAGCACTTCTATTCATATAATATTTGACTAAAATTTATTCCTGACCTAAACAGAGGAACTGTATTTTATGCTTTGCCTTTATAACTGGCGGTTCCCCAGTGTGGAGATCACCTGATAAGATATCAGTGTCTCTCTCTCTCCCTCCGTCTCTCTTCCTCTGATAAGGCATCAGGGTCTCTCTCCCTCGGTCTTTCTCCCTCCGTCTCTTTCCCTCTGGCTGCCAGCAGTCCTCACCCCGGATTCTCAGACCTCACAGTGAGATCTTTTTTTGAGCTAACCCTCTCCATTAGAAACAAACAAAATAAATTGTTTCCATGCCCTGGAAGGAATGTGCTAAAGCCTCTTTCCTCTTTTAACATGGATGCAATTTAAGTTGGGCTGGAGCTGGACAGAATATACCTCACTCAGAGGAGACAGATTGCTGAGAGAGATCCTAGAAGAAAGACCTTGGCACCTCCTCAGCCTGCCCATGAACTTAAAACAACAAAGAGGCAGCAGCCTGAGGCATTCACAGGCGTTCTGCAGAATCCGCATCCATCTCCTGGTTCCACAAAAGTAACCTCAGCGCCTGCCATCTGAAAACCCCAAATGACTCTTCTTCTCTGGCAAAGGCAGTCCTCCCTGGGATACGCGTCTCCTTTGCTTAACGTCCAGCGTTTCCAGGCACACATGAAAGAAACTGACATGGTGTCGGTTCCAGCTCAAGGCAACCACATGGGTTGCAGAGTAGAACTGTGCCCTGTAGGGTGACTTCGGAAGCAGATTGCGGGGTCTTTCTCGTGAGGCATCTTTGAGTGTGCTCAAACAGCCAGCCTTTCAGTTAGCAGTTCAGTGCTTAACCATTTGTACCCCCGGGGGCATCAACCAGACCTCAGTGAGTCACATTCTTCCTCCTCACCCTGATTTAGAAGCCTCTCCATCTCTCCATATGTGGTGAATTAATGGCTGGAAACCTGAGAGCTGCCTGTCCTCAAAGGCACAAAGCTTTTCTGTAATCTTCAAGTCCCTTTATTCCTAGCACCAGTATTCTAGAACCCAGCTACAGTGTCTAGTTCATGCAGTCCCTAACTTCCTTGGTTTCATAGTTTTAAAACAGTCTGTCTTCTAGTTTTTGTTTCCTTCATCGGCTTTGATCTTAAAGCCGACAAGATGGTCAAAGCTTGAAGTGAGCTCTGGCCTCATCTTGCTTCCTTCTGTAGAGTTTCCCAGAAGGATAGCTTGGGTTCCTGATTCTCAGTGCAAGAGAAATATGGTATCAGGAGATATGCTCACTGGAGCAAGGGGTGTACTTGAATACAGATGCTGATACACAGACATTTCAAGCTCCAGTCTCTGCTAACAAAGAAGGTTCCTGGTGAAGAGGCATGAATTCCATTCATTACCATACATATTGTATTGTTTTCTGTTTACCTGTTTGCAGACTTAGGATATGATTCCTAGGGATTAATAAAAGTAGTTCTGGGGAAGGGTTCAAAAGCTATGCATCTGCCTAAAAAGGGATGTATTTACTCATGATTAGGCTGCAAAGGCTAATAAAAATGCCAAGTTTCTTTGATTTGGCTGAACTCTACAATCCCTGTTGTAATATTTTAATCTCCTACACATCTGAGACCAGCCAAAATGTGTCCTTGATGTGAGGCGTATAAAACTGAATGACTTGATATACACAATTGAGGAAATAAAGTCATTTAAAACATAGCCCTGTAGGTGCAAATAACAAAACATTAGCCAGAAGGTAAAATGAAATCAAAGGTCCTTTGTGGGATGGCTTAGATATGCAGCCAGAGGTGTATTTCTCCTGGCAGCCACCCTCCCGAACGCACCACCTCACAAAGGAATACAGACTCCATGGTGGCTGTGTGACCTGTATTGTTCCTTGAGCCTCATATCTGCAATGACCAAAACCAGAGAATCTAGCCTGGGCCTTATTCAGCTGCCTAACATGTTCAATGTTAGCTGCTAAGGAGGTTTAAAGAATATCATGTGTCAGCCGTGCCCTGGTTAATGAGAAACCCAGTTATACGTCCAGGAGGCTGATCAGCCAGGCATGGCTATATAAAAAAAAAACCACTGTAGCTGACATTCAGTACCCAACCTAGGGTGGAGCAGCAGCTTTTAATGTATACTGAGCATTTTGTTGCCTCCTTAAATAAACTAAGTCTCCAAAATGCCTATGTCAGCAAATGCAGATGCCAACGGTGCCGTTGTGAGATGCCAACGGTGCCGTTGTGAATTGTCAGGATCCATTCACTGTGGGTATTACTGTTAAGGATTTTACAAGCCGAGGTTCAACCGACTGCATCCCTTAGTATGACATTAACTGTGTTGGGTGGATTCTGTCCCTTTTGGGACTGAAGGACATATGTCTGCAGCAACTAGGAGTCCTGCCAGTATCAATCCTCAGCTGTCAGCCTTCTGCAGAAACTTCACCTTCTTCTGAAGAAAGCTGCCTTGCTAAATAAAGGTCAGGTCCCTTCTCTGGGGCAGCCCCCATCCATTAACTGGCAGATGTTGTGCTATGAAGACCCAGCTCCCTTACCCCAAAGCAGGGCAACTCTGGAGGGCCATTCCAACTTGAGAGTTCCTGGTGGGCTCAGTTAAGGCTGCCTCTCCCTCTGCTGGGTCCTGCTTCCGTCCCTTCCACACACAGGTGTTACCTTTTGTAATACTACCTAGTAAACCTTCTGCATGCTAATGTAAGATCACTTCATAAGAAATCTGGCCTGCAAAAGTGTGAAAGTCTGGGCTTGATCAGCCAAAAGGTCATCTGAGTTAGAAGCATCGCACGGTAATTTAAAAAGCAAGCATGACAGTGACTAAAATGAAAAAGACAGACAGTGTCAAGTATTGGCAAGGAAGTGGAACAAGGGGAACTCCCATCTACTGCTGATAGGAGTATAATTTGACATATTTATATGCCTTGGAAAACTCTTTGATGTTATCTGTTAAAGCCTATATCTGGAGTTGTACCATACAACCCAGCAATTCTACTCCTAGGTTTATACCCAAGTAAAATACAAACGTGTGTTCACCAAAAAAGAGTACATGGGAAGGTTCATAGCATCTCTCTTCCTAGATGTACCAAACTGGAAAGAACCACAATGTTACTGACAGTAGAAGGGATAAATAAATTGTGTAGTATGGCCATGATGGAATGAAAGACACAACAGCAATGAGAATGGAATATTACAATCCTGCAGCTCAACATGCATGAATTTCACAAATATAACATGGAGCAAAACTAGCATGACACCAAAAAAACACGTACATGTTCTGAGACTCCATTGGTATAAATTTCAAAATCAGACAAAACTAATTTATGGCACTTAAAGTCAGAAGAGTGGTTACCTTTGGGTGATTAGTTATGACCAGAAGGAAACTGGAAAGGACTATTTTGGGTTGTTTGTAATTCAATTTCTTGATTTGGCTGCAGGATACTTGAGGGAGTTCACTTTGTAAACATTCATCTTTGGGACACTTATTTGGGCACCTTTCTGCATATATGTTATAAAAAAATAAACTTATTGCAGTGGAGTCAATTCTAGCTCATGGTAATGCCACGTGTTACAGAGTAGAACTGCCTGATAGAATTTTCTTGGCTATAATGCCAAGGGAAGTTTATTGTCAGGCATTTCTTTTGTGGTGTCATTGTGTGGGTTCAAACTGCCAGCCTTTAGGTTAGTAGTCAAGCACAACCCACTTGTGATACCCAGGGGTCTTCATAGATGTTATATTTCCACCGAAAGCTTACGCAGTGAGGGAGGCAGGGAAGAAAGAAGGAAGAATAAGTATATACACTGGATACACAAATGTGTCACCAAGGACTTAGACCTAAATTTCCAAGGCTTGAATAGGACCCCTATTGTCCAGTGCTCTAGACTCTTATAGAAGAGGAGCTTGGGGTACAGAAGGACCCCAATTAGCCCAGAGTTACATGACTAGCTAGTAGTGAATGACTTCCTGGCTGCATCTCCTCACCTCCCCACCCAAGCAGAGGCAGTGCAGACACTATAGTTTCCATTCAGTGGATTCAGTTGGCCACACAATCATCTGTACAGCCAAAGTAAGACATTGAACATGCAAAGAAGCTAATGAACCTAAATAAAGGCCTGAAGGAGGTGTGGGGACTTGATGCACTGCACCCAGGAGGAGAGATCCTCTCCATTTTTTGAGAGGTCTGTTATCTACTCACACTTACATAGTCATCACCATTGCTGTATATTGAACAGGTACCATGTTCTGTTTGCAAAATTGAATTAAAAAGTTGAGGAGGAAACGTTCTGAGCTGTAAGCTAAGCTGCCTCTTTCTGCCTTGACCTTCCCTGTAGTCTTCGGAAGCTTGTCTAACAGCATCTAGGCTTTAAAGGCTCCTCCTGACGATGTTGCTTGTATCATGGAATCATTATGAGGAAGAGCTAAGTGATAGCTGCTTTAGATGTGTTTTAGGTAGTGCCACTCCAAGAGCTTTAATTTGGTTTACCATGGGATAGAGATGACCTTGAAGATTACAACCAGGTCTTCCCAACTCCTTGAGTATGTTAGCATCAGTGCTGTCATGGATTGAATTGTGTCCCCCCAAGAATGTATGTGTCGATTTGAATTGGTTTGGTGATCCAACATGGTGCCCTTCCCCCCATGTGTTGTGAATCCTGCCTCTGTGATACTGATGATGGAGAATGGTTTGCAGTTGTGTTAGTGAGGCAGGACCCAAGCTACAAGTTTGTGAAATATAAGGGAGAGAAGTGAGCTGAGGAAGCTGGGAACCTCACACCACCGAGAGAGAAGCACCGAGAGCAGAGCACGTCCTCTGGATCCGAGATGCTGTGCCGAGATGCTCTCACTGGATGTGGACTCAGCCTACCGAGCCGTGATGATTACTTATTCTGAATGGACTTGTATCTTGGTAATGGATTAGTGGCTTACCGGACTGTGACAACAAAAGCTTCTCTTCATGAAACCTTCCACTCATGGTATTTTCCATTAGAGCAGTACCAGGTGACTAAGACAAGTGCGTACACTGGCATGTGTGCTGCATAGGTGTGTAGATGTACATGCATGGGTGTGTTTGTGGGTGTGTCTATATGCACGTGCACCTTCACTATTAATGTGATACCATTTGTAGGATGCATGTCACTCTCTTGAGACTCTCCTGGGTCTCTGCATTTTTGTGTGTGTGTTCATGGGTGTGCATGTGTGTTCATGGGTGTGTGTGTTTGTAGATGTGTCTGCATGCACATACACCTCCATTAATAGTCTAGTGCCATTTGCAGTGTGCTTGTCAGTCTCTGGAGACTTTCCTGGGTCTCTGCTTTTGATTACACTCGGCCTAATCCCAAAGCCCTCTGAACTAATCCTAATCAATTTGGAAGCCACCACGCCAGGCATGATGCTGTCAAGGGTGAGTGTTTGCAGATGTCAGGGCAGGGATGGCAGCCATCCAGGAGGACAGATCAAGGCTTAGTCACTGAAAAGTACATGCCAGTGCATCCTAGCTCCAGAGCAGCCACACAGCCCCTAAGAAAAATGTGTCATGACAGAAAATCCATAACCTCTCGGAGACGGCTAGTTTCTAAAATATTCCTGATTAATTATGCTGGTGCACGCCTGGCAACAGTACTTCGCTCCAGCATTAACCTAATGCTTTTTGCATAAAGCAGGATATAACTGGTTCTCATAAGTCAAATTTGACATTTCAAATCAGGCTTTAAAGGTTTGGGTTATAGATTTTATAATGTCTCCATGTCAAGCGCAATTGCTCTTATTGCTGCTAGTAGACTTCTGCCAATCAATCAAAATAACATTTATGTTACCATAAACAAGGGTAAATTAAGACCATTTTGGCATCATTGTGTTTGAAGACCTGATCAAGAGGCCTCTTCAGGATCTACACACTGGTGGAGGAGTGTGATGAAATTATAAGGTGATGGAAATGTGTTACTCTTTTTATTTCAAAAAATTAGTGCCTCTGTATATTTTATGAATATGCCTCTCTGTATTCGGTTCTTTGGCTTAGTCCTATATGAACACAATTTGGGGCAAAACACCTCCCTTCTTACCTTTAAGAAAAAATAATAACTTTTGTCCCTTAAAGATGAATATTTTTGTTTACTTGTATTTTGTATCCAGAAACTTATTTTTTATTATCCTTTGATTGCAGGTTTTATGGTATAATAAAGGCTAATGGAAAAATAGAATTTAAAAAAATCAGTTGCAGTCAAATTATCTCCAACTCATAAAGACCCTGCGAGTTTCCAAGAACTATGGTGTCTCAGTGGCTGATCTTTCAAAAGCAGACCACCAGACCTTTCTTTCAAGGTGCTGCTGGGTAGACTTGAACCTCTAACATTTCTGTTTGCAGCCGAGCCCAATAACTACACAGTGATGCCTAGCATTTGCTTAAGGAAAAAAGATACCATTATGGTCTTTCTATAAGGATTTATTGAAACCCTATGAAATTCCTTGTACTGTGTAGGGAGGTCAGCATATGATGGTCAGTAAGGTTTGTTCTGTCCCCGTAAAGTGCTTTCAGTGTATCAAAGTCATCTTTCTTAATGTCAACTACAGCAAAATGTAGTAAATGCCATAGTGTATGTATGTAGTGGTGGCACAAATGGAAAGAGGGATTAATTCTTTCTGGGATAGAGCTGACAGTATGAGATAATATATTAGTCAGAACAGGCCAGCTTATTCTTAAGGTAATAAATTAACCTTGGAATAGTGTTGGATTAACCCCACAAGATTTACTTCTCAAAATCTGTTGCAGTCAGTTGATTCTCTAGAACTGCTTCCTTCTAGATGATGACCCAGGAATCTCAGCTGGTTCCATCCTGTGGCTCCATCATGCCACCACATGGCTTCCAAGTCACTGTGGCAGAAGAAGGGAAAGACTAGAGAGCCAACACAGCTTTTAAATGCATTGGCCTAGTAATGAGTAAAGAACCCTGGTGCTGCAACAGTTAAGCCCTCAGTTATGCACCAAAAATTTGGCAGTTCAAGCCCACCCAGGATCTCCACCAGGGAAGGATCTGGTGATCTGCTTCCCTAAGGATTATGGCCAAGAAAACCTGATGAGGCAGTGCTGCTCTGTCACATGGGGTTGCTGTGAGTTGGGATCGAATCTATGACACCCAACAATGACACTTACAATGGCTCCACTTGGGAAAGTACAGAGTACTATAAGGGATCACATGACCTGCCATGAATCCAGACCACAGAGAAAACCCCAAATAGCTGGGGATCTGGTCAGAGAACAGAACATGCGTAAAGACATAGAAGTTTGAAGAAGACTTTTGGAGGCATGGTGACAGTGGTGAGTTCAGAGTCAAAACTATACCAGACTTTCTACTCTTCAACCCTGAGTCCCTAGATCCTCAGCAAGCATTAATGGGGTGGATGGGAGAAGGTCTGGTTCCTTCTTTTAGGTGCAGCCATAAGATCTAGATTTACACCTTCCCAGATTCCGATTCTTCTCCTTACTATTCTTAATGCACATGTGTTCCCCAGTGCCCTACAGACAATAAAGTATCATGATTAAAGGAGTGGGCTCAGAAATCAAGCTAACAAAGTCTAAGCCCAAATCCACCACCTTCGAATTGGGTAACCTTGAGCAACTTTCTTAATTTCATTGTGCCTCAGTTTTTCTTCTGTAAGGACCTCCCTGATTTGGTTTGCACCCATGTCATCTGTCTAAATTCAACACAGTGCTTTTCCATGTCCTGCGATAGTTACAGTCCCCTCAGTGGGACATGCTGTACTATTACAAAATACTTTTTCTTTGTGCCCTGGTGAGTGAACGCCTCTCCTTAACTTTTCCTGTACTTGGCAAACCCCTAAACTAAAAAGAGAAAGAAAAGAAAACCTGTTGCTATCAAGTCAGCTCCAACTCATGGCAACCCCATGTGTTACAGAGTAAGGTTGTTCTGCAGCGAACTCCTAGCCGTGCTTAGAAGTCTCCCCCCAAAAAAGCCAGTGCTGTCAAGTCGACTTCAACTCATAGTGACCCTGTAGGACAGTGTAGAACTGCCCCATAGAGTTCCCAGCAGATTTGAACGGCCACCCTTTGACTAGCAGCCATAGCACTTTACCACCGTACCACCAGGCTTTCCAGCCATGCTTAGAAAGTCTAGCTCAAATATCTCCTTCTATGTGAACTCTTCCCTCGACCCACAAAACAGAGCAGATGACTCTTACCTTTGTGCTATCATGCATTTGAAATGTCATCAGCTACAGGGGAGGTGGCCCCTGACTTCATGGTGACCCTGTGCACAATGGAATGAAATACTACCCACTGCTGTCGCATCCCCGTGATCTACTGTGGACCAGACTGCTGTGATCTGTGGGCCTTTTTCACTGACTGATGCTTAGATCACCAGGCTTGTCTTCCTTACCCGCCTTTGTCTGGAAGCTCTTGGTGAAACTTGTTCAGCATCCCAGCATCATGCAAGCCTCCACTGACAGACAGTGGTGGCTGTGCTTCAGGTGCACTGACTAGGGATTGAACCCAGGTCTCCCACGTGGAAGGGAAGAATTCTACCACTGACCCATGACTGCCCTCTTGTGTGTCTGACTGCATGTACTCATCACATGGTACTCTCTGCTTGTCTGAGGGCAGTAATTTGAGATGCTATTCTGTGAGTACTACTAATACCACTTGTGAAATGTTTATGGAAAAAGTGGCTTGTTAGATCATTTAAAAACCTGTACTGTGTTTGAAGGTACAACATCACACTCACAATAAGAATTCCTTCATTGGTGGCCCACAGACTGCTATGATGAAAAGGAAACAGAGAATACCTCCCTCCCCTAGAGAGCTTCCTAAAAACGCCTCCTGAATGCCTTCAGAAAGAAGATTCAGCAGAAGAGACTAACTGCTCTCAAATCATGTTAAAAACACTATTTAAATGGAAAAATCATAGTCCAGTGTAGCTGTGTCCCTATCCTCACATAACTGTTTCTGTGATGCAAACTTAGCTCTTAACTGCAAAGATATGCATGTCATTGTGTAATGCATGGCAGTATTTTGTTTATTTGACCTAATTATTATTAAAACCATACCCTAAGAGCTGCTGGAGCTAATGTTGGAACCGAACAAATCTCAAACTGAGTACTTAGCTGATAAAATTTTGGAAGTGCCTGGAACAAACTGGCATTCATAAAGGTTGGTTTCATCCGAATCTAATTTTTTGATCCTAGGTCAGGTTTGGAAATCTCCTTCTGAATATGGTGTTGCTCTTGGGTAAGGGTCTGTCAGACTGATTTGACAGCCAGCAGGAACCCCAAAAAAGAACACTCAAAAAAGCTCTCAGAGAGTCCAACAAGATTATACATTGTATTATCCAGGCATCATCAACCTAAAACCAGCTCCTCAGCCCACAAGTAGAGAAAGTTTTACTTCTGGAGAAGTAGAATCTCTAGTGGCTAATTACACTGGCAGCCTTCTGTCATCAGACCACTAAAACAATAATGAGGGGCAGCCCATTTTGAGCTGACCGACTAGTAAAATTAATCATAATCATTTCTGGTTGCAGACTAGGACACTTGGTTGGACTTTTAAAGTCAAAGGTTTAGGTTTCCTAGAGCTGGCAGTGACTTTGTTTCCATCTTCGTTGGAAGCCCCTGTCATCTCTCTGGAAGAGGAGAAAAGCTAAGCCACTAACTCGGGTTTTGCAGGTGCGGAGAGGATCTTTTTCGGTTTCACACAGGCCCCCTGGCACAGAGCTACCCTTCCCTGCGTTCAGCAGACCTTCAACTATCTTCCTGCCCCTCCCCCCAGGCTCTACCCGACCTCAGGATCGGTCTGTTTTGTGATTGGTCGAGTCTTTCTGATGTCACCATTTCTAGCCTTTTTAGATCATGCTGTGTTGATGTTGCCATGAGTCAGATCCGACTCGATGGCACTTGGCTGTGTTCATGCAATAGGTTTGATTTTAAAACCAGGACATTCCCTCTAGCCTTATTTTAGAATAGATATGTCTTTTCTTTTTAGCTTCCTTTTATTCCACAAAGATCTGAGGGGGAAAAAAAAAAAACAGTATGTCCAAATTACAATCCGTATTTATAATAATTTTCTCTGTCCTGGAACAGTTTTTCAAACTACTGTTCTTGTGATATAGCTGTGAACTGGTTGGAACACTGGTGGGACTGTCCCTTACCCCAGCCTCCCAGGCAGGTTGGTTACATCTCCAGCCCCGCCCTGGAGCCTGGGTGCCTACAGGAATGCACACGGAGACAGTGACACACAGAGACACACAGACACGTGCATAAATATTGAGACACAGAATATACACACAGAGTCATCTTTGAACTATCTATTTATGATTAACAATTGTCATAGGACTATGTCATGAAACCTAGATGTAATGATGGACAGGAAAAGGGAAGCCTCCAGAAAGCTTATCCACACCCAGTGAATCAGATCCCTGGGAGCCAGGCCCAGCACTCTCATCTGTACAAGCTTTCCTGCTGCTTTTGGTGTGCACAGTGCTTGGAGACCACTTCCAAAGGTTGGCTGTGTTCTACAGTAGCAAATAAATGGGCATGAGGTTGTTACCTCTGTTGTTATCCAGCTAAGAAGGAGCTGGTCACCCCTTGGGTTCAGAAAGTGGTTTTGCTTCCAAGGAAGAGACCATTTCTACCTGTATTTATGTGTTATGGGAGTAACATGCTACTATCTAAAAAATATTTTAGAGAGGACAGAAAAGACTAGAAAAACAGCAGTGGAATAGTCTACATATCTCTTTTATTATTTTTGATATTGTACATTCTGATGTCACCTAGAAGACTAAGGTATGCCTGACCCAAGCCATAGTATTTAAGCATGCGAAACCTGGACAATGAAAAAGGAAAACAGAAGAAGAATTGATGCCTTTGAATTGTGGTATTAGGGAAGAATGCTGAATATACCATGGACTGCCAAAAGACAAACAGATCTGTTCTGGAAGAAGTACAACCAGAGTGCTCCTTGGAAGCAAACAAAGGTGGTGAGACTGTGTCTTACATAGTTTGGACATATGGCCAGGAAAGAGTCAGTCCCTGGAGATGAAAATCCTGTTTGGTAGAGTGGAGGGTCAGTGAAAAAGAAGACCCTTGATGAGATGGATTGACACAGTGGCCTCAATGGTGGGCTTAAGCATAAAAACAACAGTGGACATGGCACAAGACAGGCAGTGGGGTGTTCTATTTTGCAGAGGGTTACTATGAGTCACAGTTGACTAGACAGAACGTAAGTACAGCAACATTCTGATAACAGTTACGGATTCTAGACTCTAAAGTCATCTTCAGAGATCCCTTAATTCACCCATTCCACTTGTCTGAACTCAGACCATCACACAACACACGTTCTATCCTTTTGTTAATCCCCAGCAAAGATAATTCTAAAATTCCCCTTTAGTTTATAGGTCACTAATTCCCATCACAGACAGTCAAAAAGTTTTTCCCAATTACAAATCCAGATCCTTTTTGTATAATAGAAACATTTTAATTTAAGCCATTAAATGCTCCATCAGGATCTAAACTTCCTACTCATTCATCTCTCCATTTTTATAGCAAAAAAAAAACATCCATTTATAAATCAGATAATTTAGTGGTTAGAAGGTACCAAAAAAAAAAAAAATCAAACCAATTGCCATCGAGTCGATTCCAATCCTATGAGACAGAGTAGAAACTACCCCACAGAGTTTCCAAGGAGCACCTGGTAGATTCCAACTGCCACTGTTTGGGTTGGCAGCTGTAGCACTTAGCCACTGTGCCACCAGGGTTTCCATTAAAGGTACAGCTTACAGTTAGTTTTAAATTCTTCCAGTTTGGCTTAGGAGAGCTTCTAGTTTTTGCTACTATGTCTTCAATGCCCTTTTAATAATTATTCTGTATTTTTTACTGTATTGGTATAAAGCTGATTATAACTTACAAGTCTAAAAGCTTTTTTTTCCCCCCTTTCAATTTTAAAAGAAATTAGAGCACTTATATGAGTCCCTTAAAGTATCATGGTCCCTGTCTGCACACTGTGCCCACTGTGCCTAATAGATAGGTTGGTGCTGGTATGGGATATGGCAAAACCTTTAACATCAGTTCTTCATGAGTGAATCGTAAGAAGTATTAATTTAGTCCAACCACTTCATCTTATGAAGAATGTGTATTAATTACTGTGTATCAGAAATGTGCATGCGTCTGCCTGAATGAAGCTTTATAGTGAGGGAGCCCAGATGTCAACCACAGTATTTTCAATCACATATGCATGCAAAAGCTGGACAGTGAACAAGGAAGACAAAAGAAAAATTGATGTCTTTGAACTGTGGTCCTGGAGAAGAACGTTGAATGTACCATGGACTACCAAAACAACAGATCTGTTCTGGAAGAAGTACAACCAGAGTGTTCCTTGGGAGCAAACAAATGTAGCAAGACTGCATCAGGAAAGGTCAGTCCCTGAAGAAGGACATCTTATTTGATGTCAGTTACCTGCCCTTTCCACAGTCCCACCCTGCAGTCCTCCCTGGAGCCTCTTCTCCAGTCTGCTTCAAGGTTTTCGCATGATTCAATCATGGATCCTTCTCCAACTCCCACCCTTTCTCAGTGTTGCTCTCTGCTCTGGTCAGAGGTGCCAACACCTGGATAATACACTCTGGGGTAGAACTTTTCCATGAGGTGTGGCCAGTTGATGGAGATAGTCAAACTGCTCCTGCCCCGAGCCATCAAGGGAACCCACCCAAACTCATTGTCTTAGTCATCCAGTGCCGCTGTAACAGAAATACCAAAGTGGGTGGCTTTAACAAAGAGAAATTTATTTTCTCGCAGTCTTGTAGGCTAGAAGTCCAAATTCAGGGTGCCCGCTCCAGCGGAGGCCTTTCCCTGGAGGAAGGTCTTTGTCGTCAATATTCCCCCGAAATAAGAATCCTGGGTTTAAAGGACATTCTCTGTTTCCAGCACAACTTTCTTGGTGGTATGAGGCCGCTACTCTCTGATTGCTTCACTTTCCTTTAATCTCTTGTAAGATCAAAGGTGGTGCAGGCCACACTCTAGGGGAAGTCCCTTTTCATTGGAGCAAGAATGTGACCTTAGTAAGGGTGTTACAATCCCACCCTGATCCTCTTTAACATAAAATTACAATCACAAAATGGAGAACCACTACACAGTACTGGCCTAACCAAGTTGACGTATATTTTTGGAGAACACAGTTCAATCCATGACACTCATGATGGGCCTCATTAAGGAAACCCAAAGGATGCAGCAGCCCGGATCCAACTGGACCTCTGTTATTGGACTCAACGTTCCCAATACAGTTTCTTCATTAAAATTAGGAGCAATGAAAAATAGAGACTAGGGTAGATTTTCTAAGGCAGAGTTTACATAATAGATGGAGGATTTACTCCTTTGACAGTTAATCCTTCACCTAAACCCCAAACCAAACCTGTTGCTGTTAAGTCAATTCCAAATCATAGTCACCCTATAGGACAGAGTTAGAACTGTCCAATAGGGTTTCCAAGGAGCAGCCAGTGGATAAAAATGACCTTTTGGTTCATAGCTGTAGCTCTTAACCACCTACTTGGTGCTTGAAAACAAATCAAATTTCATATAACTCAGCTGCTGAGTTATTATTCTGTTGCCAAGTACTACACAAAAAAGTCCAGGTATAATTCTTAGAGAACCCCCTTCTGGTGGCCAGACTTTATCTCTTGTTTGTTTATCTAAAGTGGAGAGACACCTGGGTAAGAAAACTGTAAGTTAAAAGGTACTTGGGTTTAAGGACATAGAAGTAGCTCAATACTAGTTGGCTTCAATCCATCTTTAACTTGTCAATCACCACAGAAAGGCTCAAACTTTGTACTAGGTGATCTTATTGTTTATTATTATTCAGAATGATAGTACACCAAATGAAAGAACACATTTAATATTACTTTTGTACAGGGAAGGCCTTTTGCTTATTTTGACGCTCAATTAAAAACAATAGTCTGAGTCTGTTGAGAGGTAACACAAGCAATCTCCAGTCATGAACTTCAAAAAACTGATTCAGAGATGACTGAACTTTGAAATTTTTTAAATATAAATTTAGTGTATGAAAAAGAACATGGGCTTTGGAGGCAGACCAAGAACTAGTTTCGAACCGTAGCTCCAGAGTTACAAGCTCTGTGATCTTGGGCAAGATAATTAATCTTTCTGAGCTTTTTTTGCCTTATCTGCAAAATGGAGTTAATAATAACCACTTAGGATGTTGTTTCAAGCTTATGGTGGTGCCCAGGGTTATAGGATATTGTTTCAAGCTTATGGTGGTGCCAAGGGTTAAAGTGTTCACCTAATAGAAAGATTGGAGGTCTGAGGCCACCCAGAGCCACCTCCAAAGAAAGACCTGGTGATCTACTTCTAGAAACTCAGCCACTGAAAACCCCGTGACACACAGTTCTGCTGTCACACACATGAGGCCACTGTGGGCTGGAAATGACTGGCAGCAACTGGTAGGATGTTGGTTTGAACATTAAATTATTTCAACCAATATTTATTGAGCAATTCCTGTGTACCAGGCTCTTTTCGTAGTGTTATGGATAACATAGAAACCCTGATGGCGTAGTCCGTTAAGTGCTATGTCTGCTAACCAAAAGGTCGGCAGTTCAAATCTGCCTCGTGCTCCTTGGAAACTCTATGGGGCGGTTCTGCTCTGACCTCTAGGGTTGCTATGAGTCAGACCTGACTCAACAGCAGAGAGAGAGAGAGAGATGCATAACACACTTGACCTTCTCAGTGCCAGCATGGGTTTACTCCACCAGAAATGGAGTTGAATATTTCCCTCCTGTTTCTTCAGTCACTGAGACCTGGGAGTGAGTTGGAACTGGCTTTCAGTCCTCAAGTGACCTTGTACCTGTCGTTTTAAAGTAATAAACCCTTTAACTGGTACAGATTTTCAGTTACAGTTGAGCTGATGAAGATTACTTAAGATTTGTACATTTTTTTACCAGCAGTTTAGTTCATAAAGCTTTAGTTATCTGTACTTTTATTTTCAATAAATATTTTGTGATATCTATATACATGTATGCCTTTGTTAATGTGCTGTTTTTGTTTACATTGTAAATATTTAGGGGCCATAGACATTATTCGGCTGGTACAGTTAATATATTCAGCTACTAACTAAAATGTTGCAGGTTTGATTCCACCCAAGGGCCCCTCAGAGGAAAGGCCTGATACACTACTTCTAAAAAATTAGCTGTTGAAAGCCCTGTAAGGTATACATCTACTCTGAAACCCAAGGATGTGTCATGAGTCAAAGTCAACTCAACAGCAGCTGGTGGTTTAGATATTCTTCAGTTCCCAAAAAGAAAATCTTCTTGAGACTTGTCACTAGCCAAACTTGGACCTGCACAGCTAGCCACAAAAAGATCTTTGTCAGTGATGATGTCATCACTGGAACACTGGCTATTGATAGAGTGATCTACAGAAATATACCTTGTTCAAATGGATTTCTGCCTGGCATCATCCAGTGCATCCTGTCCCTTCTGGCTATAACATATGACCATCAGCAAACCAGCTAATGACTTCGATAACTAAGAATATTCAAAGTGGTTGTCTGAACTGATACAAAGTTGTAGAAAGATGGATGACTTTCTTCTCAGTTTAGAGCAATGGAGAGGTAGTTTAGAAACTTTTTAAGTATTAATGAGTCAAACATAATATCATCATCTTTCTGTAGTCTCTTACAGGCCAGTGGAGCCAGCATTATCTCCAGTGCAGGGGTTTCTTCTACATTAGATTAGCCTCAGTGGTAGCCATATGTTGAATTTTACTTGAATGCATCACTGTAAGACACCTATTGATATTTTAGATTGTTGGTGAAATATTCAGTGTCATCTGCCAAGCCAAGTGCCGTCAGTGTCATCTGAGGTGACTAAATTAATAACAAAAAACCAGTAGAGCAGGTCCTTAAAATATATATTGTCTCTGTGCTAGCCCCCAACCCGTGTACATTTTCCATGGTTCCCTTCAGGGATAATTACACTGCTTTAAAACAATAAGAGGGAGGAAGAAATAGAAAGCTAACCAACTGGGGAGTCACCCACCTGACATTCTTGGAATGCCATATTCTGAGGTACTAATGCTTTGGCAATCAAAACAGTTATCTAGAATAGAACATACGCGGCAAAGAATTTCCGCTGTCTTACTATTTCTTATACAATTGCATCATTCTTTTTTTTTTTTTTAATGAATGTAAACAGTAAGTTAATCCAAAGATATTCACCAGAATAAAACCTACCTGCCACCTGGACCCGCTTTGTTAAAATACTTACTGCATTTGTTGTTGTTAGGTGCTACTGACTCGTGCTGAGGCTGTGTGCAGTAGAACAAAACATTGCCCAGATCTTCACCATTCTAATAATCACTGCTATGTGTGAGACCGTTATTGCATCACTGTGTCAGTCCGTCTTGTTGAGAGTTTTATTTCTTTTTCACTGACCCTCTACCAAGCATGGTGTCCTTCTCCAGGTACTGGTCCCTCCTGACAGTATGGCCAAAGTACATAAAACAAAGTGTCTTCATCCTCCCTTCTAAGAATCATTCGGTCTGTACTTCTTCCAAGATGAATATGGTCATCCTTCTGGCAATCCATGATATAGTCAATACCCTTGTCAGCACCATAATTCAAGGTTATCTATTCTTCTTCGCCTTTCTGCACAACTGGACCAATAAGCAATATCATAATAAGATGGAGAAAAGATTGAAGTTGTCAAGGATTTCATTTTACTTAGATCCACAATCAGCACCTATATAATCATCAGTCAAGAATTCAAAAGAGACATTGCAAATTTGCTGCAAAAAGCCTCTTTAAAGTGTTGAAAGGCAAATATGTCACCTTGAAGACGAAGGTGCTCCTGACCCAAGCCATGGTGTTTTCAGTCACCTCATATGCATGCAAAAGCTGGACAATGAATAAAACCAAACCAAACCAAACCCACTTCCGTGGAGTTGGGTCCAACTCACAGCAACCCTAGAAGTCAGAGTAGAACTGCCCCATAGATCTTCCAAGGAGTTCCTGGTGAATTTGAACGGCTGACCTTTTGGTTAACAAAGAACTTAACCCACTATGCTGCCGGGGTTTCCAAGACAATGAATAAGGAAGACCAAAAAAGAATTGACCTTTTAGAAATGTGGTGTTGGCAAAGAATATTAACCATACCATGGACTGCCAATAAACAAACACATACCTAGGTAGAAGTACAACCAGAATGCTCCTTAGAAGTAAGGATGGCGAGATTGTGTTTCAGATATTTTGGACATGTGATCAGGAGGGATCAGTTGCTGGAGAAGGACATTATGTTTGGTATACTAGAGGGCCAGCAAAAAAGAGGAAGATTGTCAGCATGATGGATTGGCACAGTAGCTGCAGCAGTGGGCTCAAGCAGAACAATGATTGTGACAATGGCCCTGGACTGAGCAGTTTTGTTCTTGTACATAGTTTTGCTCTAAGTCAGAACCAACTCGATGACACCTAACTACAATGACTACTACTACTATAAAAAACAATTAACATTTACAACTTCATACAAAGACCTCTACAAAAGAAATTCATTATGACATTTTTAATAACTGAAAGTTCTAAAACAGCAGAAACAGGAATCGGTTAGATAAATTTTGGAGCATCGATAAAGCGGGGTTTGAGGCAGCTGTGGTTATGGTAGATACTCTATGGATTTCTAAAATGGCATATCATGATACAATATTACAATAAAACTTCCAGAATGGCATTCTCATGCTGCAAAATTGCGTTAAAAATCCAGAACAGAGTTACATTCACAGTGTGATCTCAGTTATGTATAAATAATATGAACAGGAAAGGAAAAATAGAAAGACATGTACCATAATGTTAGCAGTGGTCCCCTTTAATTCTTTTTTGTTTTCCAATTATGTTTCTCTATTATCCAAATTTCTTATAACAAGCATAACTAAAATCAAATACAATTTCAAAAATTAAGATCTAAAAGAAAAATACCAATGGAACAATGGATCCTCTACATGTTTTCATGTTGCTCCCGCCTGTTTTGTGAGCTTTCTGTTGGGGTGCTTTTCCTAGGAATTTACACTGTTAATTCTCTGAGTGAAGAAAAAAAACACTGCCGAGGAGAGATGAGAAAAATTTGTCTCACCTGGTCTCTGTTCTTTTTCAGCACACAACGGTTCTGCCCTTTATATTAATCGAGATGAGGACATCGCATCATCAGTATCCCAGCAGGAGCAGCGGCCTCCCTGCCATATGTACCTTCTCTGTTGGCTATATATTATGGTAAGGACTCTGCCTGCTGGGCTTTCATAGTGTAGTAGATTTTGCACTGCTAAATTTGGGCACACATTTCATTATGGATATAATCACTAACAGATTCACACAGCGTGCCTCGTTTGGTCCAAGACCTGGGTTTTGTCTCGTTTCCCCAGATGCTTATATTTTTAGAAAGTATATGCCAAACCTCACACAACAGGAATTTGTTGAACAATCCCATGTAAGCAGTGCTTCTTCCAAGGCTACGTTGAACCCTCTTACAAGCTCAATGTTTTTCTTGGACACCCTTTTTATTGCTTAAGGGCTGTTTGGCTTGGCCTCATTGATGTTGTTGCTTTTCTTGGGGGTAGGGGAGTTGCAGAAAACTAAATAAGGACAGAAAAATGACCTATAGAAGTGATTTCAAACTTCGTATAAACAAGTGAAAATGTACATTTTCCTCAATCAGTTAAAAAACTGTTCCAGAATTAGCTGTTACATGCAGAATATATTTAACTGGGCTTTTGTCTGGGCAGTCTTGGTTGTTTCACTGTTGCAGTAAATGAACCACAAGAAATCTACACTGGGTCCACTAGACATTCTTAGGTTCCAAGTGTGAAGTGCCAAGGTTCGCTGATAAGAATTTTTGCCTGATGAATATACTCCATATTAATCTTAGTTCATATCATGTTTTAATTTTTTTTAAATCCTCTATCTTTGGCTGGCCATCTTAAGATAGAAATTTCTTGATTTCTCCCTATAATTCCAAGTCCTTTTGGGTACATTAACACATACAAAAGAGGTCCCCCCTGCCAGCATTTCTGCCTCTTGAGACTCTTTGTCCTGAGTTCTGGGTCAGCATTCCCTCCTTTAAGCCTGAAGGGCTGGATAATGCCCCAGAACTGTACTTAATCCCAGCCAAAATCCCAGAGCACTTTGGGAGGCCTGGTCTCCGTAAAATGTTTTACTTCAGTCAGCCTTGAAATGTAAAATAAAGGTCAGGACAGCACTTCTGCTACTTTGCATAAATGCCCACACAAGAGCCCAGATCTGTGCAGGGAGAGAATTGGCAGCTAAGAGTCAGACCCTGTGGCTGGATCTATGCAAACACTGAGACTATGAACCCCAGAACAAACCTGGGGTAAGGTAAACCTATCTGCCACTTTGTAGACTAGTCAGTGAATGATTTTCTCTGTCACTTTCTAGAATTTTTTTCCATCTGAAACTTTAAGTGTTGGATTTCTCTTATATAAAAGGTGCAAATATCATTATAAAAATGAATTGATGTGATTTACACCTATGAACTTGACACTGACATGGCTGTTATCTTTCAGAGGAATCATGTAGTTGGGTTACACAGTTATCCTAGGTATGCTGTGATGTGTAAAACATATCTAGAACTTCTGATAACAATTTAAAAATCTACCCCTTATCACCCCTACTTATTCCCCACACCTCCCAAAAAAATGATCTTGTTGCTTTGCACTCCTATCTGTTTACGTGTGAGAAGTGAAGTTCTTTGCTTCAGGAACCCTGAGTGTATTGATGCAAATGTATTTATATGCCATTCAGTTACCTGCACTTAGAGCTCTCGAGGTTTCAGGAATTCTATGCTTCCTGACAGACTTTCTTCCACTGTGGATGCAATCAGACTGGGTTCCACAGAAACACACGGGAAAGACCGCTCATTCTTCACTACGGGCCCCCAAGACCCTTCATTAAAATGAAGCTCACTCATATTCTACGCCTCGTGCCCAGTGTGTCTTGCAGGCGTGCATACCCCTCTAGCAAACCAGGACTTGTATGGACGTGTGTTTGCGTTATCCAGTGAATTCTGTCAGATTTGTTCTGAGAAAGCTTTCAAAAATAGACTTTTTCCTTTGGTGTCTGGCCCTAGGCATTCATAGCACTGCCAAGAGTTAAACAGTGCTCTCCCGTTGTGTCGCGTTATATAAATCCACTGATTTTCATTGCTGTCAAAAAGGGGAATGGTTTGTTCTTCCCTCTTGACTACCTCAGAGCCTGCAGACCAGTGACAGTGAAAGCCTCAGGATATGAAATCTCTTGACAACATACTGTCATTGTCACTGGACATTCCAGACCTCAGTCCAGAATTTAAGAAAGCATGCCTCTTATCACTTATTCATTGTAAAATAAACAGATTTAACTTACAATGCTGGGTATGGTTGAACTGACTCTATACCTCAGGTCTGTGTAGCTCTAGGTCTAACTAGTTCTCCAGTCTCACAAGTATCTTATTCTGTCTGAATTTATTCTTTTCATGGGTCTGGTTAGGAAGAGTTGAGAAAGTGCCCTCAATGGTGAAAATCTCAAACTCTGTTAGGAATGAAAGAAGCAGAGTTTTACTGAGGAATAATGCTTGAGCTGGGCAGCACTAAGTAAAAATACAAAGCACTCTACTGTTCAATCTGAAAGAAGGGTCTGTATACACAGAGGACAAAGGAAAAGTAGAAGGGTTAATGAATGATGACAGATAAGATCAGCTTCAGCTTGAAGTCCTTTGAAAGGTAAAGCCTGGCCCCTTGGCCAGGAAGGAGTGAGTTACTAGCTAAGGGAGTGGCACCAGCCCGTTCAGTTATACATGGTTGCAGTCAGGAACATATTTTTCGCAAAGACAAATTCTTTACATCTTGACATGTTCTCCCCATGAACAAATGGCCTACATCCTGACCTACTGCCACCTGGGAATGTGTGTAGGCCCTGTCATTCTTTGACACAGGTGCCTCCAGTTGGAAACTTCCATTTACAGTACTTTTCTCTTAGGGTGGAACCCAGTGACCTCCCACCCACAGCCAGCTCCATTTTCCTAACTCTACCTCAGTCAGAGGGTTCAGTCCTCCCCCAGTCTAGTCCCTGAGGCCATACTAGACTCCTTCCATACTGACTTCTGCTCCCCACCCACACTTCTCCCTCTACTTGTCCAGGCATCTGGGATACAAGCATCTTTTCATCCATTTGTGGTGGGTTCTTCATTCCTTTCCTGCACATACACCACCCCATCATCCCCCCACATTACCTTCAGCCCCATACATACTTCCCTGTACCTCACTGTGGAATTTCCACTAGTAAATGAAAGGGCTTATATTATCTCACTGAGGACCTAGCACCAAAACCCACTGCCATTAGTTTGTTTCCAAATCATAGCAACCCTATAGGACACAGTAGAACTGCCTCATAGAGTTTCCAAGGAGTACCTGGTAGACTCAAGCTTCTGACTGTTGGGTTAGCAGCCACAGCACATAACCACTACGCCACCAGGGTTTCCAGGATACAACACAGAGGTCCTCTACTGCAACAGCAGTGATCAGGAATCACAGTGACTACTATGCACTGAAGTTTCTTTTAAGGTGGACTCCATGTTTAATGGGCTCAGCTGCTCACCACGAGGGCATCAGCTTGCATCCTCCCAGAGTTACCTTGGAAGAAAGCTCTGATACTCTACTTCAAAAACATGGCTGTTGAAAACTGTATGAAGTACATTTCTACTCTAACACACGTGGGGTCACCATGAATTGGAATTGACTCAGTGCCAACTGGACTGGTTTTCCTTTGAGCCAGAAAGTGTTACAGAGTGCTTTACAAATACTCATTTCATTCTCAAAACAACTCTTTAAGGAAGACATGAGCTTGTCCATGTTATGGATGAGGAAGCTAAAGACTAGACAGATTGTATCACTTGCTCAAGGAAACACCACTAGGTAGTTGCCAGAACAGTGCTGCACGCCCAGGTGTGAGGCTCAACAGTCCATGCTATTAACCACCCCCTCCACTGCCCATGATGACTGCCATGACTACATGAAGAGCACTCTATGAATAAACATATTCAATGAGTTCTTTTTGTTTGTTTGAGGAAAAAGAAGCAACCATGGCTAGTGGTCAAGTCCATCTCCTGGATTTGAATTCTGAGTTCTCAGGGTAATCTTTCTGGGCTTTAGCTTATTGACATGTAAAATAGGAACAAGGCCAGTGCTTACATTCTTGGTGCCTGTGAAGACTCAGTATATAGAGCCCATAGACAATGCCTGGCACATAGGAAGTAGTTGCTGTATTTGCTGTTATCAGCTGTTTAAAAAGAAAAAATAGTTTCTGTAAAATGAAGAGTTTGGGTCAGATTCAAAGATTTGAAAACAGAGAGGCACCAGAATGAAAGCTCCAAATGGCATTCCAAAAAGGGAGCATAAGCACATGTGCTTTATAGAGACACATCTCAGAGACCTTGTGAGCTCGGTTCCGGACTACAACAATAAAATCAATATCACAAAAAAGCTTGTCACGTGAATACTTTGGTTTCCCACTGCGTCTGAAAGTTATACTATACTGTAGTTCACTAAGTGTGCAATAGTGTTAAGTCTAAAAGCATGTACATACCTTGGTTAAAAAACAGTTTATTGCTAACCGAATGCTAACCATCGTCGGAGCCTTCAGTGAGTCACAGTCATTTTGCTGGTGGAGGGTCTCGCCTCAGCGTTGCTGGCTGCTGGCTGATCAGAGTGGTGGATGGTGCAGGCAGGGGAGGCCGTGGCAGCTTCTTGACTCTGATGGCACTAAAGTTAGCCTCGCTGATTGAGGCCTCGTTTCAGGAGCAATCTCTCTCTGCCATGTGATGCTGTTTGGTAATGTTTTACCCACAGTAGAACTTGCAAAATTGGAGTCCGTCTTCTCAACCCCAGCCACTGCTTCATCAGCTAGGTTTATGCAGTATTCTAAATCTTTCATTGTCATTTCAGCAGTGGCCACAGCTTCTTCACCAGGAGTAGATTCCTTCTCAAGAAATGATATTCTTGGCTCACCCACAAGAAGCAACTCCGTATCTCCTAGATTTTTATTATTCAAATGTAACAACTCAGTCACCTCTTCAGGCTCCACTTCTAATTCTAGTTCTCTTGCTATTTCCACCACATCTTACCTCCTTCACTGAATTCTTTGCACCCCTGAAAGTCTTCTTCTATAAGGCTGCAATCAACTTCTTCCAGACTCCTACCAATGTTGATATTTTTGCCTCCTCCCATAAATCACAAATGTTCTTAATGGCATCTAGAATAATAAATCCTTTCCAGAAGGTTTTCTATTGATTTTGCCAAGATCCATCAGAGGAATCACTATCTATGGCAGCTGTGGCCTTATGAAATGTATTTCTTAAATAATAAGAATTGAGAGTCAAATTTACTCCTTGGTTTATGGGTTACAGAATGAATTTTGTGTTAACAGACAGGAAGACAACATTAATCTCCCTGTACATCTCCATCAGAGCTGTTAGGTGATGAGGCACATTGTCAATGAGCAGTAATATTTTGAAAGTAAATTTTTGAAAGTAATTTTTTTTTTCTGAGCAGTAGGTCTCAACAGTGGGCTTAAAATATTCAGTAATCTATGTTGTGAACAGATGTGTTGTCATCTAGGCTTTGTTGTTGCATATACAAACCACAAGGAAAGTAAATTTGACATAATTCTTAAAGGCTGTAGGATTTACAGAATGGTAAGTGAGGATTGGCTTCAACTTAAAATCATCAGCTGCATTAGACCCTAACAAGAGAGGCAGCCTGTCCTTTGAAGCTTTGAAACCAGGCATTGACTTTTCTCTAGCGATGCGAGTCCTACGTAACATGTTCTTACAATGTAAGGCTGTTGTGTCTGTGTTGAAAATCTGTTATTTGTGCAGCCACTTTCATCCATGATCTTAGCTAGATCTTCTGGATAACTTACTGCAGCTTCTACGTTAGTACGTGTGCTTCACCTTCACTTTTATGTTGCAGAGATGGCTTATTTCTTTAAACATCATAAACAATCTCTGCTAGCTTCAGACTTTCCTTCTGCAGCTTCTTTATCTCCCCCAGCCTTCATAGAATTGAAAAAAGCTAAGGCCTTGCTTGGAAACCCTGATGGCATGGTAGTTAAGTGTTGTGGCTAGGCTGGCAGTTTGAATCCACCAGGAGTTCTTTGGAAACTCTATGGAACAGTTCTACTCTGCCCTATAGAGCTGCTCTGAGTCAGAATTGACTTGATGGTGGTATGTTTGGTGGGTTTTTTAAGCCTTGTCAGGATTAGGCTTTGGCTTAAGGGAAAGTTATGGCTGGTTTGATTTTTTGTTCAGACCACTAAGACATTCTTCAGATCAGCAATAAGGCTATTTTGCTTTCTTATCATTCATGTATTCATAGGAATAGCACTTTTAATTTTGTTCAAGAACCTTTTCTTTGCATTCACGATTTGGCTGTTGGGTAGAAGAGGCCTAGCTTTTGGTCTGCCTTGGCTTTCAGCATGCCTTCTTCACTAAGCTTAATCATTTCCAGCTTTTGATTTAAAAGGAGAGGGGTGAGACTCTTACTTTCACTTATATACTTAGAATCCACTGTAGGATTATTAATTGGTCTAATTTCAATAGTGTTGTGTCTCAGGGAATACAGACACCCAAGGAGAGGGAAATAAGGGGAAATAGCCAGTCAGTGCAGCACACAGAGTGCACACAACATTTATTAAGTTTACTGTCTGAGGGGGTGTTATTCTTGGCTCCCTGAAACAATTTTAACAGTAACATCAAAGATCATGGATCACAGATCACTGTGAGAGATACAATACTAATGAAAAGATGTGAGATCTTGTGAGAATTAGCAAAATGTGACATAGAAACATGAAGTGAGCACCAAACCCCTTGCCGTCAAGTCGATTCCAACTCCTAGTGACCCCGTAGGATAGAGTAGAACTGTCCTGTAACATTTCCAAGGAGTGCCTGGTGGACTTGAACTGCCAACCTTTTGGTGAACAACCGTGACACTTAATCACTGCACCACCAAGGTTTCCAAAGTAAGCACATGCTGTCGGAAAAAATGGCATAAATAGACCTGCCCAATTCAGGGTTGCCACATACCTTCAATTTGCTTTTTAAAAAAAGAAAGAAAACACAGTATCTGCAAAGCACAAGAAAATGAAGGATGCCTGTTCTCAGATTTGCAGGACCCTGTACAGAGTCAGCAATGAGTATGGGATGTGTTTGACTGGTTGATATTCAGCATGCTCTGTAAGACTCATGTAGTGAGAATTTCTCTTGGCTCACGTAGTCAATTTCAGCCTGAGTTTCCTGCATTCTGGAGCTGGTTCCTGCTGCGGTATGGTTGGGGCACCCACAATGTTGCAGAACAAGCTAACTTGGTTAAAAATGCAATCATGGGCCATGCACTCCTAGAAGCAGAAGTAAGTTCCAAGGACAGAATGGAGATCAATTCAGACCTGTGTCAGCCCATTTTTTTCTGTCAGATGCCTCAGTTTTAGGGAGCTACTTCCCAGTATCCCGTGAAGCTCACTATCAAATAGCAGCAAGATGTGCTATGTTTCCTTATTAATGAACTTAGAGTTACAGTGAGGAGCCGTAAGTCCTTTCTCTTCTGTTTTCTCACACACACATATTTTAAAAAACAAGACTGCAGGACATGGAAAATACCATTTTCGTTTCTTGGTCATTTAAGCATAAAAGAACTTTGGAGAATTCTTTTTGAAGTATCGCTGGAGAAAGGAGAAAGCTTTGCGATTCAGGGATCCTGTGATCCTCTAGTTGATAAGTTACGGAAGAGAAGACATCTTTTTGCTCTACCTGATGGGACTCCTCCTGGTGATGACTGTCCCTGACTGTGTCCCTGCAGCATCTCACATTCTGTAGTATTGCCTCTGCTCACCACTCGGCTTCACAATCTACAGGACACTGAGAGAAGGTGATGCTAAACTGTAGGAAATATATCCCCAAAATTTCAGCAATCTTTCATCTTCCAGTTCCTGCCGCCCGCTGCCCTCCACACGGTTTCTCATTCAGAGTCCACATGAAATCTCAGTGATACTTAATATATGCTTACCTCAAAAATGACCAAAGCAAAAATAAATTAAAGAATATAGGGTTTATTGGAGTTGTTAACCTGTATGTGTACAAAGAGACTTCTTGGTTCTTAAAAAAAAAAAAAAAATCAGAGGGGCCAGTTAAATAGAGTTTTAAGGAAGAAACAGAGCAGAAAATTGACCATTGGTTAATCTTAACATGACTGATTGAATATACACCTTTCTGACACAAAGTTACTTGGTGGTCTCTTGTGGCCTGGCCAGCCAGCGTTCATTTGCACAACAAAGGTATCTGAGCTCCTTCTGGACACTTGAAAGGTTTACAGTTATCATCTCAGGAAGCAGGAGGGAAAACTAGATTTTGGGGAGTAAAATTAAATTCTTTTCACAAGGTAATTTTAAACAAGTCAATAGTTGATAACTGTCACAAAGAGAGGTTTGCAATTTTATGATCATGGTGTCTCCATGGAGGTGTAGGGGTTAAGTGTTATGGCTGCTCACCAAATGGCAATTGGAATCCACCATGCATTCCTTGGGAAAACCTACTGCCATCAAGTTGATTCTGATTCATAGAGACCCCATAGGACAGAGTAGAACTGCTCCATGGAAGCCTATGGAGCAGTTCCACTCTGTTCTTGTAGGGTCACTAAGAGTCAGAATCAACTTGAGAACAATGGGTTTGGTTTGGGGTTTGTGTCTCCACTGACTTATTTTTGTTTCTGTTTATCTAATTTGGGCCTCAGTTTCCTCTTTTTTAACACCACTAAATTCAAGATCTAGAATCCAATCAACAACAGTTGGCTTGGTTTGGCTTGTTAAATGCAGGATACAGCCAAGGGTAAATAGGCATTAGTCAAGGGGTATTTTAGTCAGCTAGTGCTGCTCTTGCAGAAATACCACAAAGTGAATGGCTTTAAAAAGAGAAACGTTTATTCTTCCACAGTCCAGTAGGCTACAAGTCCAAATTCAGGGTTGTTTGCTCCAAGGGGAGGCTTTCCCTCTTTGTCAGCTCTGGAGGGAAGTCCTTGTGTAGCGCTGGTCTTTGGTCAGGGAGCATCTTGATGCAGGAACCTCAGGTCTGAAGTATGTGCTTTTCTCTCAGTGCTTCTTTCTTGATAATGTAAGGTTCCCGACTCTGCTTGCTTTACTTTCATTTTATCTCTTGTAGGATAAAAGGTGGTGCAGGCCCTACTCTAGGCAACCTGTCTTTACATAGGAGCAGGGAGGTAACCTTAGGAGGGGTTTTATAGTCCCACCTGAATCTGCTCTAACATAATGTACTCTGTTAACCACAGGAAGAGATTAGGATTTACAGCATAAGAAAATCATAAAATGGAGGGCAACCAGAGACTACGGGGAAACCTAGCCCAGCCAAATTACTACACATACTTTTTGGGGGGACACAGTTCAATACATGACAAGGGGAGAAAATGGATACTAGCAGCTTCTTTTTATGGATAAACATTTCTTGTCATTGCTAGGAGCTTATTTAGAGCAAAATAGAAATTTATGTTGTCCCTGGTTCATAATTGTTTCTGATCAATTTCATATTCCAAATCTTATGACCTAAAATGTATCCATTGCTTAACTTTCTAAACCAGGAAACAAGACAAATAAAATCAATATTAAGCATGATTTTTCTTTTATGATATAATCCTAAAATGGTTTTAAGCAGAATTCTATCTACCACCAAACTTGATTATTTTTCAGTCACACAGCTGTAGAAATTTTGTTTTCTTATTGAAACTTCTATATATCTTCTCAAATTTCTAGTGGGAATATACGTTATCTTTAAAAACAGGAAAGCGTAACTATCCAAACCCATCCAGAGCATTTTTACAAGAAAGCCCTGGTGATCTGCTTCCAAAAGTTCATAGTTTATAATTCATGGGATCACCATGAACCAGAATCTGTTCCACAGCAATCAACAACAACTTCTCCAGTTAAACATATCTGCATAGCCTGTTAGCTATTCCTTGACAGGCAGATGACATATCCCTGTGTTCGCCGTAGCTAGCTACTCTGTTGGCTTTTAAGTCTGTGTTGGTGCATGAATGTTTTTCTGATTTCCTGGCACTGTAGACCTGGGTGCAAGCTCAAAGAACACTTAAGAACCTTGTGTTCTGAAGAGCAATCCCTTTCTTGGGATTCATAAGATATAGCTACCACCTTCACCATCATCATAACTATCCATGCTAATGTCTATGTTTCTTTACCCCACATTCCTTTCCTAGCCCAGCCAGAGAAGGAGAGGGTCTTTGCAGTCTTGAGAGGCCTAGGAGAGCCAAGGGAAAGAAAGTACCTTCCTATACTCACCAAAGCCAAGTGAGGGAGGCTCTAAGAGAATTCCTGCTAAATATTGGGCATAAACCAGGGTTCTCATTTAAGAGGCAATCTTATTAACTTCCTTGTGCCTTTTCCTGAGCAAGAAGAAGAACACTGGAAAGGTATGGCAGTGTGGACGTGGGGGAGACGGTAGATCAACCTGCGGTCTCGTTGATTATAGCAAAGATCATTGAGTTTCATTTGGATCTGGTTTGACAATAGGAAGATCACTGGGCTTGAACTCTGGATGATGGCTCACCCAAAGGCCAGCTCCTAAGCAAGGGGTTCCCAGAAGCAAGCAAGAAACTGTAGGCTTTATTGCACTGGGCAGGAGCTGCTAGATGTTGAAGAGATTGAGCTAGAACCAACCATGTCTCCCCCATGAGGAAACTGCAACAAGGAAACCCCTCAGGCACTCCTGCAAATCTCAGACATTGGCAATCCATGAATAAGGGAGCATCCGGGCATTAGCCACACACCATTCAACAGTGCAGAGAAGGTACTAGCCAGTGAAAGACGGGCAACCACTTGCACAGCCATGAGCACAGAAGTTATAAGGTGTTCATCCTTCTGTCATTTTCTTGCCAAACCGTTCAATAGGAAAAAAGACATCTAGTATCAGGCCACGCCCTGTTCTGCCACTTCATGGTAGTGGGATGTAAAGCACAATGAAATGACAGAGAATCCTCCTTCCCACTTAGGGCTCTAGCAGTGAGCTTGAATTGTTCAAAGAAAGCAGATGATGAGTGTTCAGAGCAAGGAGCAGAGTGAAGGCAGAGAAGTGGTTTAGGTTAGGGTTGTTAGAGCCATTGTGAAGACTTGTCTTAAAGGTCATCGTATGCCATTGTAAAGACTGTGTGTAACTTCGAATGAAATAGAGAGTCATTGGAGGGTTTTTAAGCACATAATTGGCAGGATCTGATGTTTGAAAAGGATTACTGTGGCTACTTTGTAGAAAATTAGGAGACAAGGATGGAGAAGGGAGAGCCATTAGGTGGCTGCAGAGATTTGACTTTGCTGGTGAAAGTTGTGACTGTGGGAGAAAAGTTCAGAGAGATGTAATATGAAAATGATTCAGCCCACTCACTGTTGCTGGCTTTGAAGATAGAGGAAGAGGCCATGAGCCAGGGAATGAGGTAGCCTCTGAAAGTCAGAAAAGGCAGGAGAAATGCATACCCTCTCAGAAAGGATTGCAGCCATGCCAATACCTTGATTTTAGCCCAGGTTTCTGATGAGCAAAATCCTTCTAAAAGTCATCGTTAATTTCTCTTTTGCTGAATCCATCAAATGCCTTGTAGACTTCTTCACACTTGACATTTAGCAGTTTCGGTCCTAAAACACTCTCCCCTTCCTGAAACATTCTTTGTCTTGGTTCCGTGATACAACTTTCTCTCTATTTTCCTCCCACTTCCCAGGACAATCCCCTCGGCATCATTTGCTGGACTTTCCTACCCAACCCAAACCTTAGTGTTGCAGGTCTTTGGAGCTTAGTCCTAGGTCGTCTTCTGCTTCTACCTCTTCTCCTTGGTAAACTCATCTGTTCTCGTATTTTCAGTTACCTCCATCCCAGACCTCTCTCCTGAGCTACTTGATGTCTACTCACCAGCTTCTCACACTTGTGACTACAAATCAAATTCATGACCCTCTCTACTTTCCTCCATCCCACCCCAATCTTGCATCCCCTGACATCACCATCTACCCAGTTGTTCTTGCAGAAATCTCAGATATCCTCAACCTACCTCCTTTTGTGCCAACTACAGGCAGTCAGTTTCTGACTTCTTTGTCTCCAAAATACCTGTAGGACCTTTCCACTTTCTCTGTCTCCACTGTCAACACTGTGGTGCAAGCTGCAATCATCTCTCCTGAACCACTGCATAGAACTGGCATTCCTTACCCTACCGCCTTACCCGTCTACCCTAGGTGACCTTTTAAAAATGCTTAGGATCATGCCACTCCCTTGCTCAGAGAGTGTGGATCATTTCTCATTGCTTCTAGGAATAAAGCCTAAACTTCCTCTCCACACATAGGGGGCCCTACATTACCTGTCTCCAGCTGACCTCACCAGCCTCCTCCTCCTCCTCCTTCCCATCTGCTTACCAGCTGCAGCCAGCGACCTTCTGTCAAATTGGCAACTGCAAGAAGCTCCTACAAGCTTTCGAGCTTTTCACCTTCTCCGCCTTCTCTCCTTCAGCCCTGTCTCTCACAGCTGATTCTGTCTCCTGCTCAGCTTGCATCGCTACTTCTCAGGGAGGACAGCTCGACTTCCTGGGCTTGGCTCAGCCTCTCCATGCGACACTGTTGCCATCTTCTTGTCATTTCCATCAGAGGCTTTTTTTTGAAAAGTTGCAGTTACATGGTTATTTGGGTAATCTTTCTTTTTTCTTTGTCCCCAAAATCTCCTCCCTCACTATCTAGAGCAAGAGAAAAATTGGCAATTGAAGTGATCTTGGACAAAATAAAGAGCACTTTCTTGTCTACAGAATTAAAAGGGTGAATCCAAACACTTTTTCTTTATACATCATGTCAGTCAACATATCAGAGACAATATTCTTCAGATTGCTTAATAAAAGAAAGTGTGACAATAAGTTTTAAGTGCAAGCAGACAAAGCAGGGAAAATGAAAGAAAAAAATACATATATGTATATATATATACGGAAACCCTACTGGCGTAATGGTTAAGTGCTATGGCTGCTAACCAAAAGGTCAGCAGTTTGAATCCAACAGATGCTCCTTGGAAACTCTATAGCACAGTTCTACTCTGTCCTATGTGATCAGTACTAGTTGGAATTGACTTGATAGCAGTGGGTTCATTTATATATATATCTCTTAAGGAGCAGTGGTAGAAAGATGCTTAAGCACTTGCCTGATAATCCAGAGGTTGATGGTCCAAACCCAACAGCAACTTGGTGAAAGAAGAGACCTGGTGATCTGTTCCCATGAAGATTACAGCCTAGAAACCCTATGGGAGAGATCTACTCAGTCCTCTAGGGTCACTATGAGTCAGAATCTACTTCATGACATACAACAACAACAGCACACTTAGCTCAGTAGTAACTATATAAAGTGTTTACAATATCCCTGCCATCCATTTCTCTAATATTGAACCTCAGCTTTAGTGTCTCTTCTCCCACCTACCTGATTCATTTAAATTGCCAGCTGAAGCCAATAAAGTTGTATGAGAAACCTCCCAACCTGCTCTCCTTGCCAAAGTGACGTTCTCTATGAGAGATGACCCAATTCGGGCAATAAAAACATTTCCAGTTAAGATTCATTTGTTAGAAAAATTACAGCCTCTCCATTTCCCTTTGCTGAGCCTTTTCAGTGTCTTTGAGAGTGTGAGAGCATTTTGAAGATTCAGAACATATCCTTTTGGATGCATGGGAGGGATTAACTGAAATCATTGCAGTGATCCCAACCCTGCCCAATCTGACCTTCAACAGATGGTTTCCACAGTCTGCAACAACTGGTAGGAACGTTGTTCCCAGGCATTTGTGTTTCCCAAGCACCAAGCAGTGCTGGTCTCCCAGGAAGAACAAAATAAGATTTATTGAAAATAAGCTAAATAATTCAGATGAGTAGGTATCCACAGCAGAGTGAGGTTATACCTCAAGACTCAATAGACATGCACAGGCAAAAAGCCATTTGGTTTGAGATGTAGCAGAAATGGCAAGAAAAACTGGATCTAAAATAACCATACAATACTGATTTTATACATTTAGGTAGACCTAAACACTGGTGGTCTACTTGTTAAGTATTGTGGCTGCTAACCAAAAAGTCAGCAGTTCGAATTCAGCAGGAACTCCTCAGAAACTGTCACGATTGTACTCTCACCTCCTGTAGGGTCACTAGGAGTTGGAATCAACTTGAAGGCAGTGGATTTGATTTTGTTTTGTTTTTAAATGTTCCTGGTAGCTTTCAAAGTAAGTGAAGGCACTAGGTGATCATTATTGTGTTATTTTAATTATCCCATATTTTGAAGAATCTGGATTTATGTTGACTCCGGTAAATTCATTAACTCAAGCAAGCATTTTGGGGTATCTACCGTATGGCACTACCACCAGTCTGTCGTCTGTCACACAGTAGTAACTTGTGTGCTGCTGTGATACTGGGTGTCATCTCGTCAGTATTTCAGATACCAGCAGGGTCACCCACGGTGGACAGATTTTAACAGAGCTTCCAGACTAAGACAGATGAGGGAAGAAGGCCTGGTGATCTACTTCTGGAAATTAGCCAATGAAAATTCAATGACTTACAACAGTAGACTGATGTACTGCTAGAAGATGAAGCCGGTGGTCGCAAGGCACTCAAAATACAGTGGCTGCAACATGGACTCAGCACAGAACTGGGCAACGTATTGTCTGTTGTACATCATTCACTCACTCACTGCTGTTGAGTTGATTCTGACTCATAATGACTGTATAAGATGGAGGAGAACTGACCTGTAGAGTTTCCAAGGAGCACGGTGTGGATTCGAACTGCTGACCTTTGAGTTAGCATACTTAGCATGTAACCACTACAGCACTAGTGTTTTCCTGTTGTACAGAGGGTTGCTATAAGTCAGAGCCCACTCAGTGGCAATTAACCACCACAGGCAGAGCATTATGCTAAGTGCAGGGGAAAATGATGGATAAAGCTTTGTCTCTGCCCTCAAGGAGCTTACAATTTATTAAAAACACACAAATAAATGAAAAATAATCACCATTTAGTTCGTAAGTGCTATCCGTAACAGGGAATACATGGTGTTCTGAAAACCCAGAGGAATGTCCCCAACCCAGACTTACAGTCACGAGAGGCTTTCCAGAGGAAGTGACCTACCTGTGAGCTCACCATTTGAGGGTGAATAAGAGTTAACCATATAAAGACCCAGGGGAAGAATGTTCGAGACAGAGAAAGGCGGAGCAAGGATGTGAGGCAAGACAAAGCAAACCGCAGGCAAGAGGCCAAAAAGTTCAACACAGCTAGCGTCATCAACATTCCACCCTCCTCACATCACTCCAATCTGATTTCCATCTTGACTGTTTCTACCACTTTTATTTGGGTTCTCCTCACATCCTTCACTGAACTTGTTTTCTGTTTATTTGGTGGTTGCTTATTTATTTTTTAGGAGGCCCGGAGTGCAGTGGTTAGAGCACTAGGCTGCTAATCAAAAGGTCAGTGGTCTGAACCCATGAACCACTCCATGGGAGAAGGATGTGGCAATCTGCTTCCATAAAGATTTCCAGCCTTGGAAACCCTATGGGGCAGTTCTGTTCTGTAGGGTTGCTATGAGTCAGAATCAACTCTGTGGCAGTGGTTTTGTTTTTTGGTTATTCATTTTTTGTTTTTGCTTTTTTCCCTCCAATTGCTGTGATACCCTAGGAATCCGTCTTCTCTGATGGCTCCTGCTCAGCCTCTTTGGCCGCTCCCACCCTTGTGTCCACTCCCTTGTGGCTGTTCCGGCCTCCACTGTGGGGTTGCCTTCATCTCTAATTCTAGAATTAGGAAATTCTGAAATCAGCTCATCCACTACCGTGGCTAAAAATACCACCCATGGGCCTGTGACTGCCAAATTCATATGCCAGCTCAAGACTGTCTCGAGCACCACACCTGCTAATTCACTGCTTACCCCATGTCTCGCCTTCTCTCACAAAATGTTCAAACCTAACATGTTCAAAATGGACACATCCTCTTCTACCCACCCTCCCGTCCCACTTCCAAATCCATTTCCTTTTTCCTGTAAATGGCACAATCACTTATTTGTGCAGTTCCATCTGTCAGAAGCCTGTGGTTGTTGTTTGAGTTGGAGTCCATGGCAATGGCTTTGGTGTTTGAGTTTTCTTTCAAAAGCTTACGTGCCATCTTTGACCCCTCCCTCTCCTTCAGCCAAACACTGGTGGTGTAGTGGTTAAGTACTACACCTGCTAACCAAAAAGTCAGCAGTTTGAATCTACCAGGCACTCCTTGGAAACTCTGTGTGAGAGTTCTGCTCTGTCCTATAGGGTCGTCACTATGAGTCAGAATCGATTTGATGGCAGTGAGTTTAGTTTGGGTCTCTTTCAGCCATCTCGTCTCCTCTATCTCCACTTTTTTTCAAGTTTACCTCCTAGATCTCTCTTTCTCCATCCAGCTCTTGCCCACAGTCTGTCTACCACTGTGACTGTAAATATAAGTGAATCAGCATCCTCAAACCCTCTTTGCATGCTCTCCTAGATGGCTTCCTCTCCATTCTCCACTTCTGGTTGAGAAAGTTTATTGTATGCAAACCTCATCATGTTGCTTCTCCTACCTAAAAACTCTTCTATAATTTATTTTTTCCAGTTTCTGTTTTTTGTTGTTATTTTTGAGCCCTTGCACAATGATGCATCCTTGGGCTGTGATGTTCTCACATGACAGTAGAAAAATGAAATGTGTAAGTCATCCTTAAGAGCTGAGAATTACATAAAAAATTCTTAGATTAATCTTCAAAATGTATGAATTTACAGGTACCAATATAAATTTTGCAACTAAGTAATTTAGCTCCATGATATTCAGTTGGAAAAAACATTGGATAAGAAAGAAAATGAAATCCTAAGGCTTGGATGAGGTATGTTTTCTAGCCTTTGTGTGAAAAAACATGACAACTTTTGCCGGCCTCTAGTGAAAGCCAGGAACTGCCATTAATGCTTCGTTCAGATATGACCAGGCCCTAGAAGAGTGACTAACTCCTAAGAAATTTTCAGCTGGTTATTCCTGTCCATTAACGTGTTTTCCTTCGCCTCTCTCTGTCATATATGGTCTGTTTTAATCAGTTAGTGCTGCTCTAACAGAAATACCATAAAGTGGATGGCTTTAACAAAGGACAGTTTATTCTTACACAGTCCAGTAGGCTACAAGTCCAAATTCAGGATGTCTACCCGAAGGGAAGGCTTCCCCCTTGCTGGCTCTGGAAGAAAATCCTTATGTTGATTCAGTCTCTGTTCAGGGAGCATCTTGGTGCAGGAACCTCAGGTCTGAAGGACACACTCTTCTCCAGGTGCTGCATTCTTGATGGTATGAGGTTCCCAGCTTATTCTGTTCACTTGTCTCCCTTATACCCACAGACTGTTAGCTTGAGTGCTGTCTCACCAGCACAACTGCTGCCCATTCTCCGTCATCAGTAGCACAGAGGCATATTCACAACACATGGGAGGAATTGCACCGTACTGGGGCTCACAGCCAAGTCAATTCAATACATACATTTTGCCGGGGACACAATCCAATCCATGACAGTGTCCAACAGCATGTGCTAATCTTTAGACCAAAGGAGATACATGTGTAATCTGAGAATGTGAAATAAATAGTTGAGTATAATGCCAAATAATGCTGACACCTTAACATCAAAGATGTGTATTCGTTGAAAGAAGGCATATGTCAGATTGATGAGTCTTATATAAAATCTATACCTACACCATAGCAAAGTTATATTTGTGACCTCATTCAAACAGAAAGTGCAGTGTTCTGCCAGTAGTTCTTCTAGAAGGATTTGCAGTGGATAATGGATGGGCCAAAGTCATCAGAGTCCTGCTTGCTAAACCACGTCTGCTAGAAAATAAAGAGAAGCCAAACATAATGTTTGTACTCAGAAGTGATCTTAATTTTTATTGTGATCAGTGCCAAGGCTGTGGCATTAGTCTGTGTTATAATGTCAGTGCTACTGGCTGCATGACAGTACCACCACATCAGACAGTACATGTTGTGTTACCATACATTTCCTTTCCAGTCCCACCCACCCACTGCCACTGAGTTGGGTCCGACTCATAGCAACCCTAGAGGTCAGAGTAGAACTGCCCCATAGAGTGCCCAAGGAGCACCTGGCAGATTTGAACTGCTGACCTTTTGGTCAGCAGCGATAGCATTTAACTCACTATGTCACCAGAGTTGCCTCCTTTCCAGTGTAAGCATCAGATCTATGCTTAAATCAGACGTTGTCTTGCAGATACCACTGATTCCATGCCAAAGAAGGATGACTGCAAACAGCTTCTGGTTTCTTACCCTATCATTGCCAGAAGTCATCAACTGACCATCAGAGAGACAGTGTTCTTTACTTCAGAAAGGAAGGATGAGCAGTGATAGCTACTGCCTACCTGTTTGATGTCCAGGACAGGGTGGTACCACTTATCATTCAAGTTATGCATGATTTCCTTCTTTGCTGTGTTAGTGAAGACGTGACCTCTTCCCCACAATCTTCAGGAGCAGCCTTCCACATCACAGCTGGCTTAGTCCAGACACAGGATGATATGGAGCATGTATAACACTCATAGATGAGCATTGTGTGGGTGATGCCATCAGCCAAGTCTATAGCACTAGCAGTGATAGCCAAGAGGCATGCAGAGACAGCATGACAATGACAGTGGCATACATAGGGTCAAGGATAGAGTTACGTCCCCCTAAAACATCTCTCGGCTTGGCTAAGTCATGATTCCCAGTGTTGTATGATTGTCTACCATTTTGTCAGCTGATGTGATTTCCTATTTTTTGTAAAGCCTATCACTATGATGTATTGAGGTGGATTAGTGGAAGTTTATGTTGATTGAGACCTGCAAGGTTAGATAGTGTCTTAAGCCAGTATCTTCTGAGATGTTAAAAAAAGAAGCCAGCAAAAGACAGAGAGCTCTCACACTAACAAGAAAGCAGCACCAGGAACAGAGCATGTCTTTTGGACCAGAGGCTCTTGTGCAGAGAAGCTCCTATTCCAGGGGAAAATTCATGGCAAGAACCTTTCTCCAGAGCCAACAGAGAAAGCCTTCCCCTTAAGCTGATGCCCTGAATTTAGGCTTCTACTTACTTTACTATGGGGATGAGCTCAATAATTAAGAGCTGTGACTGCTAACCAAAATGTCGGCAGTTCTAATCCACCAAATGCTCTTTGGAAACCCTCTGGGGCAGTTCTGCCCTGTCCTACAAAGTTGTTAATCATTGGAATCAACTCCACAGCAATGGGTTTTTTATTGTGAGGAATAAATTTGTTTTTGTTAAAGCTATCCACTTGTGGTATTTCTGTTATAGCAACACTGGATAACAAAGACACACAGCTGGAAAACCGAAGATGTCACACAGCATTTGTGACAAACATTCTATTGTGCTGGATGTTCAGGCAAGTTTGCTGGGGAGAGCAGGGTGTCCTCAGGAGCGATAGGAATGTCACTGTTGAAGGTGTGATGCCATACTTCCCTGTCTCACCGTGGTAAGAATACAGCCATGTTCAGTGGGATTCTTTGGTGGCAGGGTACCTTCCTTGCTCTGGGATCATTATCCACATAGCTGTCCTTCTGCCTCCTGTTTGCCATGACATCCTGGTGTCTTGGGCAGTGAACAAGGGAGACCAACAAGGCGCAGCAGTTATCATCTCAAGTCGAGATAGCTTTACTCATGCCCGAGCAACTGCTGAGAGAACAGTGATTTCTTGATTCTTCTTGATATTTTCATTTTCTGCATACTCTTAGTTATTCTGAGAATAACTGAGAAGAAAGCAGTGAAAGCAACAGGAGGGCTTTTCGTTGTTGAAATCCCTGAGTGGCCTCAAAAGCACTGTAGGGCCTAGCTGCCCCCTGTCTGTTCCACTTCATTTCCTGTCTTGTCTATTCACCCATTGTCCTTCAACCACATTCGCCTTCTTTGTATCCCTCAGACACACCGTTTTCATTCACACCTGAACCCATCCCTTTTACACTTTCTTCTCTCTACCTGTTACCCTGTCTCCACCCCAAACTCTTCACCTACCTGTGCTTAAAATTTTAACTTAGACATTATTTCTGCCCCTATTTCCCAGTCCACCTCAGGTTTATGTTTCTTCTTCCCAACAACATGCTTGTAATGACTCCTAAAATATCTGATTTTTCCTTCTAAACAGCAAAATTCAGAAGGTAAGGTCTCTGCCCCTCCTATTGCTTGGTAGATGCCCACTTACTAGCAGAATATTTGACATGTGGCATTTGTTAAATGCTGGAAAGAATGAAGAGGAAAGGATTAAATAATGTAAAGATCTGGTAACAGGAAGAAGAAGGATTTGTTATTTCTTGCCTTCTGCATTCTTTGTGGCATGAGATGAAGCCAGGAAGACCTCTGCTTTGGTTTAATTTTAATTTTTATTGAGATATAATTCATGTATTGGAAGAGTTACTCTTTTGCGTGTACAACTGAGTGTTTTTACTGTATTCCCAAAGTTGTGGGATATCACAGCTATCTACTTCCAGAACATTTTCTCCACCCCAGAAAGCGATCCTAAATGTTTTAGGTAATCATTCTCCATTCTCTCCTCCTCCTATCCCTGGCAGCTGCTAGTCTACTTTCTATCTCTATTGATTTGCCTATTCTGGACATTTTATGTTAATGGAATCATTCAGTATGTGGCCTTTTCATCTGGCTTCTTGCACTAAGCATGTTTTCACAATCCATTTCTATTGCAGCATGTATCAGTACTTCATTTCTTTTCATGACTGAATAATATTCCATTATATGGATAGCCCACATTTTGTTTATTCACTCATCAATTCATTTAAACTGTGTTCACTTTTTAGGTAAAGATGGAGGTTTGAAGGCATAAAATGCCCAGATGGTTAAAGGGAGAAATCCCTGACAGGAAGACAAGGGTTTCAGGCTGTAGTAAGGGCCTGGTTGAATTTCAAGACCACAGAATCATGCTTCATGATCGTGTAAATTCACAGCACAGAAAACTCCTCTGAAATGGTCTCTGCCTCATCCCCAGCTGCCACACACCAGCTTAGCATACTATGTATACCTGCCTTGGACTTCTTCACCTCTGGCCTTTGTAATCTTCTTGCCTTTACCTGGACTCTTTTTCTTCCAGGCCTCAACCTGACTCTCAGTCTACTTCTGGGTTTCAGGTCAGATATCACTTCCTCCAGGAAGCCTTCCTTTCTAGGCCCCTTGAGTCACCCTTTCAAGTGTTTCCACAGTGTCCCACCAAACCCGCTGCCAATGAGTCAATTCTAACTCACGGCAACCCTATAGGGCAGAACAGAAGTGCTGCATAGAATTTCTAAGGAGTGCCTGGCAGACTTGAACTGCTGACCTTTTGGTTAGCAGACTTAACCACTACACCACCAGGGTTTCCATAGTGGCCTACAGTCTCCAACTATAGCACACAATGGGTACTCTGAAACTGCATCCCTACACCACCACTGCACTGTAAACTTGTGGGCAGGACTCTGTCATTCCCCAGATTATCCACAATGCCTATCTCAGTGATCGCTTAAAAGGTCAGTAAATTTTGAAAGAATGACAACGATTTTCAAAAACATGAATCCATAAGGGTAAAAATGCCAAGAATTGGAGAAGATTGGTAATGTAGAGGTCTTTTCAATACAATGTCTATAGGAATTCCTGAGAGGTGAATTTTCACATCTTTAAAAGTAAGTGAGAACTGGAATAATTACCATTTGTCAAAAGATAGTCATTTGTATTTCTAAACAGGTTTTTCACTGAAGTGGAATGTAAGTCAGAAATAGTGACTTATTGATTCTCCCATTTTCCTTGTCAACACTTGGTGTTCAGCTCACAAATGAAGATTTCTAGAACAAAACTGAAAGGAAAGAAGGGACTATTCAACCAGGTACACAAAGATAGGAACAACACGATGGTAGCCTGGATTTCAAACTCCATCTAGCATTAGAAATAGTCTTTCAACTGCCATTCAGGTGTCATCTAATTAACGTCAACTCACAGTGACCCCATGTCTGTCAAAGTAGGGCTGTATAACGTAGGATTTCCAATGGCTGGTTTTTTGAAATTAAATTTCCAGGCTTTCTTCTGAGGCATCTATGTGGACTTCAGACTCCAAACTTTTGGTAGGCAGGCAAGCATTTCACCATTTATAGCACCCAGGCACTCCTCATTGACGTCAGAGAGGATGAAAGAGGGTTTTTAGTTAGTGGTATGTCCTCCCCGTAACCTCCACGCCCTCCTCCATCGCCATCAAAAGTGTTTCTGACTCCTTTTTGTTAACTCATTTCAAACTTGGGCCATATACTATCCTAAATATTATTGAATTATGAACAATCAGGATTCTTTAATAGCATATTGATTTAATAGGAATATTGTCTGGACTTGACCAAAGAAATCCTTCTTTAAATTATCCACATGTTTAAAATACAGTTACATTTTAAAATATTGAATGTGTGAAGCCTTTGGATGAACCTTCCTTTAAGGAACGCACAATGTAGAAGTAGAAATATCTGACAGGTACAAATTAAGTGAGGAAGACTTACTGAAATGTAGCCGACAATGAACTAGATTCTTAGTTTGCTTTTAATAGTTTGTTCCTAAGTACATATTCCTTTAGGCTAACTATGTAGGTTGTTTTTACATGAGGCAAAAAGTGGGAGATAGCCTTAAAGTGACTGGTGCTTTGCAATCCAAAATATATCTGAATGCAAGTTCCCCTGTGCTTATCTAATAATTAGGTTGGACAAGAATAATGCTGCCTCAGATTGCAATGTTGAAGGCAGTCATTAAAGTGAATAATCAGGGCTTTTGTATAGAAGCTTTATACCTAGCACTGATCACCCCTTATTGTGTGAAGTTTGCTTGTATGCAAGTAGCAAAGAGCTCTCTACAAAGGACATCAGGTATGTTTCCATGGTAGCAGCCCTTCTTTTGTTATTCACATTTGTAACACAGACAGTATCCGAATATTCAGTGTGTCACAGCTTAATGAAAACACATGGAATATTGGTAGTGCCAACATAGTCAGGAAGCTGATCTCTGGCCATGACACTAAGCAAGGGCATGCTGTCTGGCCAGCTTTTATTTTAGGAAGTGTCCACTAATCAGAGCTAGTGTCCACTTGATCTTATATTACATTGTTGTTGTTGTTGTTGTTTTGGGGTGCTATTGAGTTGGTTCTGACTCATAACAGAGCTATGCACAACAGAACGAAACACTGCTGGGTTCTGTGCCATGCCCAAGATTGTTTTTATGCTTAAACACATCGCTGCAGCCACTGCGTGAATCCGTCTTGTTCTGGGTCTTCTTTACCCTCCACTCTACTTAGCATGATGTCCTTCTCCAAGGACTGATCTCTCCTGATATTACATTATGGCCTATTAGTGACCTCCCTTGTCTCATTTTTTATTATATAGGAACACACAGAACTTTTCCTTGGGAGTCCTATGGAGTAGTTCTACTCTGTCCTGTAGGGTTGTTATGAGTCAAAATTGATTCGACAGCACCTAACAGTAACAATAACAACATATAAGAATAGCACTGAGGAATGAAAAGGGCTTTGGTTTTTTGTTGACTTGATCTATATGTTCATTATTTCCCAGTGACTCAACATCTAGATTTGTTTATTGTCTCTGTTTTCCATAATAAATGCATTTTAATAAGTGTCAGTGCCATTTTGGTCGTGAATTGGTTATTTGGCCTCATAGCAGTACACAGGGGCTTTATTATACAGCCTGTTTTATTCTAACCTAGGTCTTAGCTATCTACTGCTGCTATAACAAGGATACCACAAATGGGTAACTTTAACAAACAGAAGTTTATTTTCTCACAGTTTAAGAGGGCAGATGTCTGAATTCAGTGTGCTGGCCCTAGGAGACGGCTTTCTCTGTTGGCTCTGGAGGAAGGTCCTTGTCTTTTGAGCTTCTGCCCTTGGATGATCTCCACGTGGTTTGCTATCTGTCTTTCCCAGGCTCTAGTTGCTTTGTTGTTGTTGTTAGGTGCTGTTGCGTCACTTTCAACTCATAGCAACCCTATGTACCACGGAGAGAAACACTGCCCAGTTCTGCACCATCCTCATAATCACTGCTATGCTTGACCCCATCATTGCAGCCACTATGTCAGCCGATCTTTTTGAGGGTCTTCCTCTTTTTTGCTGACCCTCTACTCGTCATGATCCCTCTTACCAACATGTCCAAAGTATGTAAGACATAGTCTTGTCATCTTTGCTTCTAAGAAGCATTCTGGTTGTACTTCTTTCAGGATCCATTTGTTCATTCTTTTGGCAGTCCGTGGTATATTCAGTATTATTCACCAACACACCAACTCGAAGGTGTCAATTCTTCTTCTGTCTTCATTATTCATTGTCTGGGTTTCACATGCATGTGAGGCAATTGAAAATACCATGGTTTGGGTCAGGCATACCTTAGTCTTTGAAGCGACACCTTTAGTTTTCAGCACTGTAAGGAGGACTTTTGCCACTGAATTTCCCAATGCAATACATCTTTTGATTCCTTGACTGTGGCTTCCGTGGGTGTTGATTGTGGATCCAAGTAATATGAAATCCTTGACAATCTTTTCTCCATTATCATGATGTTGTTGATTGGTCCACTTGTGAGGAATTTTGTTTTATGTTGTGGTATAATTCATACTGAAGGCTGTGGTCTTTGCCCTTCATCAGTAAATGTTTCAAGTCCTCTTCACTTTTAGTGAGGAAACCTGTGTCATCTGCATAACCCGCATTGTTAATGAATCTTTTTCCAATCTTGAAGCCCCATTCTACTGCCTATATCCTAGCTTCTCTGATTATTTGCTAAGCATGCAGATTTAACAGGTATGCTGAGAGAATATAACCCTGACGTACACTTTTCCTGCATTTAAACCACGCAATATCCCCTTGTTCTGTGCAAAAAACTGTGTACCTTATGAATATCATTAACTGTTCTGGAATTTTCATCCTTCAGAATGTTATCCTTAATTTGTTATGATTTATAGAGTTGAATACCTTTGCATAGTCCATAAAACGGGTAAATACCCTTCTGGTATTCTCTGCTTCCACCCAGGATCCATCTGAAATCAGCAATGATATCCCTGGTTCCATGTCCTTTTCTAAGTCCAGGCTGACTTGCTGGCAGTTCCCTGTCAATATACTGCTATAGCCACTTTTGAATGATCTTCAGCAAAATTTCCCTTGCATGTGATATGTGTGATTTTGGTCAATAATTTCCACTGGGTAGCTGTCTTCCAGATTTCTTAGCATAGATTAGTGAGCACTTCCAGTGCTGCATCCATTTGTTGAAACATCTCAGCTGATATTCTATCAATTCCTGGAGCCTTGTTTTTCTCCAATGCCTTCAGTGCAACTTGACTTCTTTCTTCAGTACCATCGGTTCCTGATCTGAGATGGTTGGACACTGACCAGTTCTTTTTGGCATAATACCCTGTATATTTGAGCCATCTTTTTTTGATGTGTCCAGCATCATTTAGCATTTCGTCCACAGAATCCTTCAGTACTGCAACTCAACACTTGAATTTTTCTTCAGTTCTTGTTATCTTGAAAAATGCTGAGTACGCTTCCTTTTAGGTTTTCTATCTGTAGTTCTCTACACACATCATTATAATACATTACTTTGTCTTCTCTCTGCCCTTTGAAATCTTTTGTTCACTTTTGTTGCTTCATCAATTCTTCCTTCCCTTTAACTGTTCAATGTTTCAGAGACTCCAGATCCAGACAAGAAGATAGACCCCTCCACTGCTTCCAGAAACCCAGGAGTCAGCTGTAGAGTCCTCCCCTGACAGATTCCTCTCCTGCTTGTGGAGACCCAGCAGGGAAGTCACTGCTCTTTTGGAAGAAGGAAGGTCCGGAGTTATAACAGTGTGCAGAACGCAACTGTTGTTCCATTTAATGAATTACCAAGTTCCACCATACTTTAAGGTTTTGCATTTTTGCCTTTATTTAAATCGTAGAAAATTAGAATTGTCCTGCATTTTGAATGAAGCCAGTGGTTTTGAGGTGGAAATACTTTCTACCTTTTTTTTTTACCTAGATTGTCTTCCTAATGGACTTAGCTTCATTCATGGATTCCTTTGTTTCATAGATATTTATAATCCTCACGGCATGAAATGTTAGAGATAAACTCAAAGACGTATGTCTGAAAGTAAAGTAAAAAAGAAAAAAAAACCATACCCCCCAAAAAAACTCACTGCTGTAAAGTCGGTTCTGGCTCACAGCAACCATACAGGTCAGAGTGGAGCTGCCCCCATAGAATTTCCAAGCAGTTCCTGACACATTTGAACTGCTGACCTTTTGGTGAGCAGATGTAGCACTTAACCACTACACCACCAGGGTTTCCAAAGTAAAAATACAAAATATGGAAAATAAGAAAGAAAGAAAGAAAAAGTGTGTGTGAGAGAGAGAAAGAGAGAGAGAGAAATCAATCCAGGAGGTCCTATAGCTATATAGTAAAGTTACAAGAAGGAAAAGGAAAGAAAGGAAAGAAGTTATTAAAGAAATAATACAAAAGTACCCAAACTGAGTATTAAGAGTGTCCAGCTTGAAAAGTGACCAGCACAATAAATGACTGAAAACTTGCGTCACCAGTGCTCATCATCGTATGTTTTCAGAATACCAGAGGTAAAAAGTAGATCCCAAAGGCTTTCAGAGAGAAAAATAAGGGCCCAGACTCAAAAGAATATACCAGAACGAGGTATCACAACAGCAATCCTGAATGCTACAAGACAGCGAAGTAGTGCCTTCTAGACGTGGGAGGTTAGAAGGGTTACTTTCAACTCAGAATCTTACGTTCTTTCTAACTGTTAATCAAAGGTAGAATAAAGACATTCTCAGACATACTATATATATATATATATATATTTTTTTTTTTTTTTACCTTACATTCTTGCTTTCCTAGGAAACTATGGAGCCATGGCCTCTACCAAAGAGGCTGCAAAAGCAAAGCAACACAAGAAGGCGAAGCACAGTTCCAAGATGGTAGTTGTGCCACAGGCCCTGGGAATGCCATTCTTGATCAGCATAGGAAGCTGGGTGTTTCAGAACAAAAGGGGAGGGGTAAAATTGATAGTTCATGTATAGCTGAACATTTGAAAAACTTACAGATGCTTGAGAGAGCTATTGAATAATTACGTAAGGAATTTGCAGTAGAGTTTTCTTCAACAGATTTCTTTCAAGGAGGAAAACACTCGCATACAAAAGAAAATGATACTAGTAATACTTAGCTATAAACAAAGTTTACATAGTCATAGTAATGTAAATATTGAATACTGACTTAGCAACCAAAAACATGATATAGCTATATGGGGTTGGTAAAAGAAGGAGAAGGAAGGAAGGAAATGTTGAAAGAGCTCTGGACTCGTATCTAGGAAGTCATATAATAATATCTAAAGTTGATAAACCAAGAAAGAGCACTACACAGATTATCTCGGTCATCTAGTGCTGCTATAACAGAAATACCACAAGTGGGTGGCTTTAACAAGCAGAAGTTTATTGTCTCACAGTTTAGTAGCCTAAAAGTTTAAATTTAGGGTGTCAGCTCCAGGGGAAGGCTTTCTTTTCCTATTGGCTGTGGAAAAAGGTCCTTGTCTTCTGTCTTCCCTTGGTTTGGGAGCGTCTTAGCCCAAGAACCTGAGGTCCAAAGGCCCTACTTTGCTCCCTGTACTGCTATCTTGTTGGTGTACGTCTCTGCTCACTTTTTTCTTTTTTGTGTCCCAAAAGAGACTAACTTAAAACACTGTCTCGTCTTGTGGATCTCATCAGTCTATCTGTTGCTAATCCATCTCAGCACATCATAATGATAGGATTTACAAAACATAGGGAAAATCACTTCAGATGACAGAATAGTAGACTGTCATATGACTGTGAAGCCTGACCTAGCCAAGTTGACAGATATTTGGGGGGGACACAATCCAATCTGTAATGTGGATATTAAGAAATACTGATTTTAAAACTAAAAGAAATGGTCAAAGAGCTGAACATGGTTTCCTCTGGGGAACAAGACGGGGAAAGGAGAGGAAGTTGAGGATCACAGTTGAATGGGACGGAGAATGTCTGTGTGTTTGATACAGATTTTTACGACTTTTGATGTTTAACTGTGGTTAAAAAAATATTATTAAGTTTTAAAAAACAGATTCCACCCCACAACTTGAAAACTAATAACTGTCTCTACAGTGCCACTCTTACAGCAGGAAGGCATGACACTACGGTGTTGTCTGCCATCCATGTGACTCTTACAGGAGGGGCTCTGTCACAAGGGCAGGGACACTGACCTCCCAGACTGCTGAACTCACATGTGTGACACATTGCTGAACCAAACCACTGTGAGTGTTGTGCACTTGATTCTGACCCCCAGCAAAACCTTCTATGGACTAAAGTAGCTCTCTGCTCCCCAGGGTTTTCAATGGATGATTTTTGCAGAAGTAGATCACCCGGCCTTTCTTCCACCACATGTGGGTGGCCTCGAACCGCTAGTCTTTCAGTTAGCAGACAAAGACTTAACCATGTGTGCCACCCAGGGCCTCCGACACAAAGCTAAAGCCTTCAACAGGTGTTTGTTGAAATATAAAAATAAAAGACTATAAAAATATAAACATAAAATAAAAATATAAAAATAAAAGAAACACCTGGCAGTGTGAGAAGTAGTACACAAAAGACGGATAATACAGAGACCGCCTACGATTTGACACTGGGCATTGGCACAAGGCAGGAGGAACTCACGGAACATGTGGAAGATTTGCTATTACTAAAGAAAGTGGGTGATGAGGGAGAGGGAGAAGCCACTAGTCCAGGGAGGTGGCAGGATCAAGAAAGGGGTGTCCATGTGGCAGGGTAACGAGCAGCAGTTCTAAAAATAAAAACCGAATGGAGGGAGAAGCATACAAGATGTTAGAGAGATACTATGGATAATTTCTGCAAAATATGGAAAATGATTTTCCGCTGTGGGGTATACAGTGTCCTTTGTCCTCCGTTTCTGGAGACAGATCAGATGTGTGCTCTTCACTATAAAGTCATCTTGATGATTTCAGGGGCCACAATAGTCCATTGCCGACTGTACTCTCCACCTTCAGAAGGAACATGTTTTCCCCACAGTGTTCAGTGTGTCAGCTTCCTTTTGGCACCTGTATGCTTTGAGGAGGTCCAAATAATTAAAGAAAATAGTCATGAGTTGTAGTAGTGGAAATTCAAATGGAATTACTTCCAGGAAAACATCATCATAAGACTAGGTACACTGCAGAAAAAGGGAATCTGAGGGAGAAAATCATTTAAAAGCAGCTTAGACTCAGGCCAGGTCGTGCGTTGGAGGAAAATATTCTGAAGTAGACTATTGGCCTGCCTTTATGGATAAATCACCCTGATATTTGTGACTTAGAATCAGGGAGAAAACACATTCCCTCATTACAGGAATTCATTCTCGGAGTCAGGCACCATTTGCCTCTCTCCCCAGAGATAGGCGGAGAGACTTGTAACCTTGAAAACATTCTTGTGGCAAGAAGTACAGGCAAATGTTATATATTTCTAACCCAAGAGGCAACAGTGCAAAGTTTGTTGTCATTGTTCTGTGTGCTTGTGATTTATATAACATAGATCATCTGTGCTAAGAACCTTACATTACCTAATGCTTGCATTTCTTAGTTAGGTCACCCTGTGTACACCACATTAAAAAAGGAAACTGAGGCTCAGCAAAGTTAAATTATATGCAGAGTACCTAACTGATAGAGAGCTGGAAGGGGAGCCGAAGTATGGATGAAACCAGTATATGGACAGGGCTACAGAACTCGTGAAGCCTGCTACAAAATGAAACATACTGTTCCCTCTTCAGAAGTTATTAAGAATTTCAGGTCAATAACGTTGTTAGAGGCTATCAATTCAGATGTGACTCATAGCGACCCTGTGCACAACAGAACCAAACATTGCCTGGTCTTGCACCATGCCCACAATTGTTTTTACACTTAAGCCCAATTTTGCAGCCACTGTGTCAGTCACTGACATTGAGGGTCTTCCTCTTTTTCACTGACCCTCTGCTTTACCAAGCATGATGTCCTTTCTTCAGGGACTGATACCTCCTGACAACATGTCCAAAGTACATAGGCTATACCTCACCGTCTTTGCTTCCAAGGAGCATTGTGATTGTACATCTTCCAGAACAGATCTGTTTGTTCTTTTGGCAGTCCATAGTACATTTGATATTCCTCTTTAACATTGCAATTCAAAGGCATCAATTCTTCTGTCTTCCTTATTCACTATCCAGCTTTCCCTTCCATATGGTGTAAATGAAAATACCATGGCTTGAGTCAGGTGCGTTTTAGTCTTCAAAATGACATCTTTACTTTGACCACTTTAAAGAGGTCTTTCAGAGCAGATTTTCCCAATGCAATGTGTCTTTTGATTTCTTGACTGCTGCTTCGATGGGCATTGATTGTGAAAACAAGTAAAATGAATCTTTGATGACCTCAGTCCTTTCTCCAATTATCATGATGTTGCTTACTGGTCTGTTGTGAGGAGTTTTGTTTCCTTGATGTTGAGGTGCAATCCATACTGAAGGCAGTGGTCAGTAATAGCACAGCATTAAACCAACTACCAGAGTCTTCTGAGCCCTGGCCCCTTTTATGACTAAACAGGTCACACTCCTATAAAGCCAACCCTATGTGTGACAAGCCTTTAGGTTCTTTAAGTTGAGGTTAATTCCACTGAGAATGTTAGAAAGACTTCAATGTTTGTTCTTCAGCTACTCATGACACAGAGTAGGGAGTCTTTATTGTTCCTAGAATAAATGAATGATTACATGAACCCCAGAAAACTACAGCAGAATTCTAGATTATCAAAAGATGATGCAAGAACCAGACTACTTGTGATCAATACTCAGGGGATGACCAAAGGAGCCTTTGGAATTGTCCTAAAATTAGAAGGTTAGGTCTAAAGAGAGGAACAGGTCTCAAGTCAGCCTTTGGACCAAAAGTTTCCATAGTCAAAACTGTCCTTGCAAAGTCCTTCAGAAGCACCAAGTTGGAAATACCGTGAGAAGCAAAGACCCACTGTGCTAGAAGCTGATTCACCGAACTAGAATAAGACCTCCAAAAACAGTAGCAGGCCAACTGACTAGATAAACGCATGAAGCCATGATTCTAAGTCTTTGGATGAAGAAAATCAATCCCATGAGTGTTTAGTTGTACCTAAGGAGTATCAACAGATGCGGTCTTTATTTTCATTTTATTTCTTTTGCTGCTGTGGAAGTTGCGAAATTACATAAAACACCTTATTTGCTATTTTGCATGTTTCTCCACCTTAATGATAATAGCTACCTTCACACCGTTGTGTAACCATTGATCATAGTCCTTTACTCTCATCCTGGGACCCATGCTCATGGCCTGCCAAGCAGCATCATAAATTGGAGAAAGTTAAATCCACATATGCCACAAGTAACATATAAGTCCATTATAAGTGCTATTTCTTCAGAGGTAAGTCAACACCTTCATTGAAGGAAGCAATTATTTTATCCCCACAGTGGTTTTCCCCAGCTCCAAGAAAGTTGTAAAATCTGGTCCTTCAGTTTTCTAAAAGATCCAAGCTTACATTAAGACCACCCAATGTGATTTATCTTGCCTTTTGCAATATTTCTGTGTCTCACATATTGTGTATGATGAGTCTCAATTACGTTTATAGCAGAGAGAAAAAAGAACATATCTACAGAGATTTCATCCTCAGGTCATTTTTTGGTTCTGAAGCTTTCCAGAGTCCTGTTACCATCCTAGAAACTGTAATGGTATAGTGGTTAAGTGTTACAGCTGCTTACCAAAAGGTAGGCATTTTGAATCTGCCAGGCACTCCATGGGAACCCTACGGGACAGTTCTACCCTATCCTATAGAGACGCTTGAGTAGGAGACAACTCAACAGCTGTGGATTTGGTTTGGGAGTTTGTTATCAGTCTTCTTATTCTAGTCGCCAGAGCAGTAGCAGACCCTGGCAAACAAGCTAAGAGCTAAACTGCTAAGGCGTATACCCAGCTTCTCCACTGACTTAACTAACCTAACCTCTCTGAGCCTCCATGTCCTCATCTGTAAAGTGAGACAGTTGTAATATTGACCCTGAAAAGTTGTTCATATAAAGCATTTAACTCAGTGCCTATATCTAAGCACTCAGTATAGTTATTAGCTATTTTTGCATAGGAATCTGTATCCTTTGTGACCTGTTAGCTCTGTCAAAGAGCCTAGCTCCTTATCTACATGTGAATAATAAAGCAATTTTTAAATCCTCCTTAAAATAATCTTAAGAACTGAAATGCCATCAGTGGTAAGACAGGCACTTGTGTCTACCCAGGATAAATTAGGATGACACAGCCAGAGAAGGGAGGGGTGGGGTGTCTCCCTCACTACAACTCCCCAAGGGTTCCACTTAACTGCTGTAACTCACAATCTGGGTGATAGGATGGAATTTGCCTGTATGGCATAATCAGCTACTGAGCTTAATAAGGTCAATTCTTTTCTCTTTTTTTACTTATAACATATCATTTGTACCCAATCAGCATCCAAAGTAGATCTGAATGATACACATATCGCTAAAAATCTACAAATGTCTTGCTTCGACTGGATAGCTGTAAGGGCAATTATCTAATTACTCTCGTTTCTCAAAGATAGCGTGCTAACGGTGTCTGTTCTACACTTGAACCTTGGTTTCAAAGCAGTGCGTGTCACTGACCCACACTTCATGGTCTCCTTTGTAGCCTCATCTTCCTCTACCCACCCTGTTGTCAAGAATCTCTTATGGGTCCCTTTCCTTCATACCCTAAACTCTACCTGGGTGACTGACATCTGTTCTCACGACTTCAGCCACTGTCTTTTCACCAATGAATCTAATGTCTGCACTGACACTTTAGTCCTTTCTTTTCAGTCCAAACCCATGTAACTAACTGCCTTCAGCAAATCTCTATTTGGAAATCTTCCAGATAACTCAGATTTAACACGTTGAAACTCACCTCATCCCTTCAAACCAGCTCCTTTACAGCATCCTCTATCTCAGGAAATGACGTTGCTCTATACCCCCTTGATCAAGCCAGGAATCTATGATTAAGCCTTAACTCATCACAATTTCCTCACTGCCTGAGTTCAATCAATCACCAAGTTTTCTTAATTCTATTTCCTGAACCAATACTTTTAACACATCTTTTCTGTAAATAAAAAACCTTGCTTTTCCTTCATGGCCCAGGCAGCACTTACACAAAAACAACGTAAACAGAAATTTCACAAAGTTTTTACCCTTGTTACACTGTAGGCACTCTAACATTTTCTATTCTGTTATATTCTTTTTTTTATACTAGTAACCAGTGGATTACTGGTAAATACGTAACAACTAGGGAAGAAGGATCTGACAGGTAGTATTTGCCAATACTCCTGGTGGTTCAGTGGTAAGAGCTCTCCTGTTAACCAGCAGGTCGTCAGTTCTGATCGACCACCACTCCTTGAAAACTCTGTCCTATAAAGTTGCTATGAGTCAGAACTGACTCAAAAGCAATTGATTTGACCTAGTTTTGATATGACCTGTGTATCTCTTAAATCTACCCATTACTCTTCATTCCTAGTGTTTCCCTTCCACTCTGAGACACCACCATTTCTGATACAACTGGTTTCCAGGTCAACCTCATTTATTTCACATTTGTTTAAAATCTTTCTAAGAATTTCTATTGTTTATACTAGGTAAAGTCTACAGTTCTTACCATGGCTTAAAAGGCCATCCACAGAAATTGGCATCTACTAAGTACAATGATGATACAACCAGATTAATGTAACTGTTACTGTTAATCTGCATGCATAGTGGCAAATAAAGTGTTTTAGGTAATTTTACCACTACCACAGCAGAAAAAAAAAAGAGGCTGCACCTGTTTGTACTACGTAGGTATAATTAAACACTTCATGGGATTGGTCTTCACACCAAAGTGTAAAGGTTTAGAGTTATGGCTTTGTGGGTCTATACAGTCAGTTGGCCTAATATTGTTTTGCTTAAAATTCCTGTTCTATCCATCAGCCTAGAGGGTCCCTTGAGGACATGGGCCCAGGACTCTTTGTTAGTCCAGACCTTAAAACAGTACCAACACCAACTCTTCAGAGAAAGATTGGACTGGACTGTAAGACATAGCGTGATGCTGGTGAAGAATGTGCTTATACATGAGGCTCTCTGAGCAGCTCTAGTCCAGAGGCTGGTTGAGAAGGTCGAGGGGGACAGGAGTTGGTTGAATGGTTCCCAGAAATACAGGGTGGAAAGTAGGAGTGTGCTGTCACAGAGTGAGGAGAGCAGCTAAAGTTGCATAGCAGTGTGGATATGGGCTTTCCATGGCAAATTGACTAGGGCTATAAAATGTCACATAAAGCCCAAGACTTATTTTTTTCTTTTTTAATTTCTGTACTACTTCCTAGTTCAGTGTCACCTTGGGTCTTAAAAGTTTGTGATTGGCCTCTCAAAATGCAAATATTGGTGTCCATTCACTTAGAAAAGCAGAAGAAGAAGGATACCAAGGAACCAGATAAGGAAATGGACTCAGATTTAATTGCTCCATAAACTGCTACCTCCGGTACCATGAGACCAGAAGAAATGAATGGTGCCCAGCTACTATTGCTGAACATTTTGATCAAGGACTCAGTAAAAGGATCCTGATCAAAAGGAGGGAAATTGTAGACCAGAACTTCAAACTCATATGGATACCAGACTTCTGGATCCATTGAGACTGGAGGAACCCCAAATCTAATGTCCAGAAATAATCTATAACCCTTGAACTGAAAATATCTCAGGAAGCAATCGTTAAGTTAAACGGCTTACCTGAATTAATAAAGAATGTTTGCCTTGAGCATTGAGCTCTTGTAAAGGATTATTTTATGGGTGTAAACTGACAACAGTTAATCTAAAGTGATGATGAGAACTTTATAGGGCAGAGATCCTTAATTAATGGCAAGGAAACAATATTAACAGAAATAGAATGAGGACAAAATGTGAAGCATGTGAACTAGTGTTATTGAATCATTCATATAGGAATCATGAATGTGGTTATGTCTATTGCCACCAAAAATAAATAAAATATTTCTTTAAAGTCATCCAGTATGCCTTCTGCCTCCACTCTGCCCTCTTTTCCATGATCCCAACACAGATGTTTTCTTCTTCAACACCTGGGTGCTCTCCCTTATTTTCAGGTCTTTGAACATGCTATTCTTTTGGGGTAGAACGTGGTTTCCTCCCATCATCACTCAGCTAATTTTTAATCATCCAGTCACAGCTTAAATGCTACCTTATTCATTTATTGGTTTTCCTACTATGTGACAAGTGTTGCGGTAAGGGCCAAGGATGCAGCGAGCATTTAAAAATCGACATAGTCTTTCACCTCACAGAACTATGGAGAGGGACAAACATACTATTCAAATAAAGGTATCACTCACTTGTAAGTAAAATAAGAGAGTTAAAAATAAGAGATTTATGGGTCTATAAAAAGCAAAAAAATAAAACAAGCTCATTGCTGTCCAGTCAATTCTTACTCACAGTGACTGTGTAGGACAGAGTAGAACTGCCCAATATAGTTTCCAGGGAGCTCCTGATGGCTTTGAATTGCTAATCTTTTGGTTAGCAGCTGTAGCTCTTAACCACTACGCCACCAGGATTCTGTATGGATCTATACCAGCTTATAAAACCTGACCTAATCTGGAGGACCAGGGAAAACATTCTTGGTTAAGTCATGATTATTTCATCTATAATAGCTGAGCTAAGACATAATGAATAAATATAGCTTAACTAGTCTGAATGGTGAGTAATTTACAGCACAGGCAGAAAAAGCAGTGTGGGAAAATCCACATGACAAGAGGAAACATGGTAAAATCGAGGAAAGAATGAAAGCCAGTGTGACAGGAATACAGAAAGGAGGAAGAATACAGTACGTGGTGGGGCCCCAAAACAGGTGACAGCCACTGTATGAAAGACTTCATTAAATATTTGGGTCTTTATCAAAAAAGCCATGGGAGGCCCTTGACATGTCTGAAGCAATGTAATAATATGCTCACACTTCTGGTTTGAATAGATCACTCTGGCAGCTGTGAGGATGAATTGCAAGAGGCAAAAGTAACCGAGGAGACAAATGAGAATCTGTTGCAGTCCTCCAGACTGCGTGTCACATAATCTGGACGTGTTATCAGGAGGACAGTCCCTGGAGAAGAATATCAGGCTTGGTAAAGTAGAGAGTCAGTGAAAGAGAGGAAGATTCTCACTGAGGTGGATTGACTGTGCCTGCCACAGTGGGCTCAGTCATAGCAACAACTGTGAGGCTAGCACAGGAATAGGCAATGCTTTGCTCTATTATACATGAGGTCACCCCGAATCAGAACGATCTCCATGGCACCTAACAACAACAGACAGAGATGATTTCCATACAAAGTAAAATGCTGGTGATAGAGATGGAGAAGAACAGATACATTAGAGAGAAGAGGCAACCTTGACAGGACAAGGTAGTGGACTCACTTGGTGACAACAGAGAGGGAAGTATCAAAGAGGGGCTCCAGGTGTCTGTGTTGCAGGACTGAATGAATAGTACTTACAGAGATAAGCCATACTAGAAGAGGACCAGGTTTTGGGGGGCATAAGTTCGCCCATAGACATAGTAGGTTGAAGGTAACTTTAAAATGTGTGTCAGACGATGTTTTCTGGGCATTGCAATAAACTGTTACAGAACAGAGGAGAGAGCTGGGCTAGGACGTAATGCTATGAAATATTTATAGGTAATGGTCAAGAAGTCATGGATGTAAGTGGACTTTTGAACTGAGAATGCATAACAGGAAAAGAGAAGAGAGCTTAAAACCAAGCCTTACGTGAACTCAACATGCAGTGGAAGGGTAGAAAAAGGTGAACTTACAGAGAGAGAGAAACAGAGCAGCCCACGTCGCCACAGCAGATCGAGCAGATACTGATGTGTAGGAAGCCTGCGTGGTTTGTTGCAGTGTCCAGAGGAGAAGCCAGATTGCTATGGGTGGAGGATCAGGTGAAACTAAAGAAGTAGTCAGTGAGGTTCAACTACTGTTTGGAGAAGTTTGTCCTCAAGAGAAGGACAGACATAAGACAGTGTACATAAAGTTTATGGAAGCTTTTTGGTTGTTTTTATTTTGTACTTTAATGGAAAACATTTGAACATATTTAATAGCTATGAAGATATCGGCTTAAAAAATTTGAATACACGAGAGAAAGACTAACGATAAATGTCAAGTCAAAAAGATAAAAGCATGATCCCTCTGCACACATGGTGTCCGACACATCCCCTTGCGTAACTCTTACTGTTAATTTTCCCATCTGTCTCCCTCATAAGACTGTACTCGGTGAGGACAGAAATCTCCTCTGCCGTGTTTGCTGTTATCTCCTAAGGGGTGGTACAGGCCTCAGGTCGGAGGCACAGATCAATGTTATTTTTTAAAATTGCACATTAAAATAAATGAAATTGGAGATATATTTAATAAAATAGGCAGTCCAGCAATTAGATGCTACTAATACATACTTCTTGTTACTTGTTGCATTCAAGTCAGTTCTAACTTATGGCTACCCCATGGTTCAGAGTAGAACTTCACAGCATTTTCAAGACTGTGGATTTTCAGAAGGAGATCACCAGGCTGACTTCTGAGGTATCTCTAGTGGGGTTTGAACCACGAGCCTTTTGGTTAGTAGTCTGGCACTTAACCCTTTGTGCCACAAGTCCAAAATTAAAGTTGGCATAGTTTCTTAAGCACACGTTATTTGGGTACTAAGACAAGAAAGCCAAAAATGAGATTGAAATTGAAAGTTAACCAGGAACTGAAAATTTCCCACAGGCAGACAAGCAATGCCATGAGTAATCTTTGTGCAGAAAATCAAACTCTGATTATGTCAAGGAAACAAATAGCAAAAGTATAACCTGTCTGGACAAGTGGCTTCATCCTCACTATAATTCAGGTGAAACTCTAACTAACATCACTTCAGCAGCAGAGATGGTTTCATGATCTACCAAGTTAAAAAAAAAACTGATGTATCAAGAAGACCCCCACTATACTTTGGAGACAGTATTAAATACCTAACATAAAGAAGGAAATACATGCACTAAAAGAGAAATCAGGTGTCTGTATTTCTCCTGACTTTGCTTTACAAAAAAAGAGCTTACTTCAACTAGGGATGGACAAGCTGTAGCAGCCAAATCTAAGCCACCACCTGCTTTTTGATGGCCCACAAGCTATGAGTGGTTTTTACATTTTCAAATTGAAAATAATTCAAAAGAAGATGAATATTTAGTGACATGAAAATTATATGAAATTCAAAGCTCAGTGTTCATAAATAAAAATTTTATTGAAATACATCCATGCCTATTTGTTTATGTAGTCTCTCCAGCTGCTTACTCAGTACAATAACAGACTTGAATAGTTGTGACAGAGACCATGTGGCCAACAAAGCTGCAAATATTTACTATCTGGTCCTGTGGATCCCTGGTGGTACCGTGGTTAAGAGTTCAGCTGCTAACCAAAAGGGCAGCAGTTTGAGTCCACTAGCCACTGACTAGAAATTATATGAGGCAGTAAGGTCACTATGAGTCAGAATTGACCAGACACCAACAGGTTTGGGTTTTGCTTTTATCTGGTCGTTTGTTGAAAAGTTTGGGCAATTCCTTTCAAAGGGTGCTCATTTAATTGAGAATTTGTTAAATTAGTACTTTTTAGTTATTGACAAAATGCCTGTTTGATAATAGCAGCTCAATAAACAGATGCTATTGTTGTTACTGAATATGGTATTTTCAGTCGCATCATATGCGTGTAAAAGCTGGACCATGAACAAAGAAGACAGAAGAATTGATGCCTCTGAATTGTGGTGCTGAAGAAGAATGTTTAACGCACCATGGAACGCCAAAAGAACCAACGGATCTGTTCTGGAAGTACAACCAGAGTGTTCCTTGGAAGCAAAGATGGCAAGACAGTATCTTACATACTTTGGACATGTTGTCAGGAAGGATCAGTCCCTGGAGAAGGACATCATGTTTAGTAGAGCGGAGGGCCAGCAAAAAGGAGGATGACCCTCAACAGGACGCACTGATACAGTGGCCACAACAATGGGCTTAAGCATAAAAACAATTGCAGACATGGTGCAAGACCAGGCAGTGTTTCATTCTGTTGTTCATAGGGTCACTATGAGTTGGACCTGACTTGACAGCACCTAAGAACAACAACTGTTGTTGCTGTTAGTCAGCTTTATTCGGTTATTAAGTTGGCAAATAATTATTAAGTGCAAACCATGTGCTAGACACTGCTCATAGGGCTGTGGAATCCAGCAACAAATGTATTGTTGTTAGATGCCATCAAGTCAGTTCCAACGCAGAGCGATTGTGTGCAACAGAATGAAACACCACCCAGTCCTCTGACCTCCTCACAATCATTGCTGTATTTTTAGTCCATTGCTGCAGTCATTGTATCAGTCTCTGTTATTGAGGGTCTTCCTCTCTTTCACTGGCACTCTACTTTTCCAAGCATGATGCCCTTTTCCAGGTACCCATCCTTCCTGATATGTTCGAAGTACAAATGATGAAGTTTTATCATCCTCACTTTTAAGGAGCATTCTTGCTGTACTGTTCGTTCTTCTGGTAGTCCATGGCTGTCTTAGTTATCTAATGCTGCTATAGCAGGAATACCACAAGTGAATGGCTTTAACAAAGAAAAATTTATTTTATCACAGTCCAGTAGATTACAAGTCCAAATTCAGGGTGTCAGCTCCAAGGAAGACTTTTTCTGTTGGCTCTGGAAGAAGGTCCTTGTCATCAGCCTTCACCTGGACTGGGAGTTTCTGAGGCACAGGGAACCCCAGGTCCTTTCCAAAGGATGCACTGTGCTCCTGGTACTGCTTTCTTGGTGGTATGAGGTTCCCAACTCTCTCTACTAGTTTCTTTACTTATATCCCAAGAGATTACCTCAAGGCAAAATAAAATCTTATGTATTGAGTCCTGCCCCACCGACACAATTGCTACCCATCCTCCCTCTTTAACATGATAGAGGCAGGGTTTACAACATATAGGAATGTCACAAAATACCAAGAGTAACAGCCTAGCCAAATTGCTACACATATTTTTGGGGGGACACAATTTAATCCATAACAGTGGTATATTCAGTATTCTTCATTAACACCATAATTCAAAGGCATCAGTTCTTCTTCGGTCATCCTTATTCATGGTCTAGCTTTTGCATACATAGAAGGTGACTGAAAACACCATGGCTTGGATCAGGTGCACCTTAGTCCTCAAAGTGACATCTTCGATTTTTTGACACTTTAAAGTGGTCTTTTGAAGGACAACACTTGATTTCTTGACTCCTGTTTCAATGGGCAATGATTGTGGAGCAAAGTAAAATGAAATCCTTGACATCAGTCTTTTCTCCATTTATTGGGATGTTGCTTATTGGTCCTGTTGTGAGGATTTTTGTTGTCTTTCTGTTGAGGTGTAATCCATACTGAAGGCTGTGATCTTTGTTCTTCATCAGCAAGTGCTCCAAGTCTTCTTCACTTTCAGCAAAGTTGCATCATCTGCATATCATAGGCTGTTGATGAGCCTTCCTCCAGTCCTGATGCTGCATTCTTCATATAGTCCAGCCTAGCATATACATTGAATAAGTATGTTGAAGGATTCAACCCTGATGCACACTTTTCCTGACTATAAGCCATGCAGTGTCTACTTGCTTCTGTTCAATGACTACCTCTTAATCTTTGTACAGGTTTCCCGTTAGCACAATTAAGCATTCTGGAATTCCAGTTTTTCACAATGCTACCTGAGCATTGTGATAATATAACCTGAGCAGAGTGATAACATAACCTCACTTACGTTTTATCCAGAGCAATCTTTTTGCTCCACTGAGAGTGGCTTGTAGGTAAGTAATGCTAAAAGCAAGGAGGCACTTAGGAAGCTGTTGCAGTAGTTCCAATGACAGGTGATGATGACTTAAAGCCAGGTGATCCCAATGATGCATAGATATTTGGGGTACCTTTGGAAAGAGTGCCAAAAGAATATAAGGATGGATTGTGTGTGGAGTGAGAGAAAAAGAAAAATCAAAGCTGGCTTCACCTTTTCTACTTCAATCTACTGTTGGAGTAATGTTGCTGCTGGATGCCATTCAGTTGTTTTCAACTCACAGCAGTCCCATGTGATGTAGCAGAATGTCCCCATAGGGATTTCTTAGCTGTAACCCTTACAAAAGCAGATCTCTAAGTCTTTCTTCCACAGAGCTACTGATGGGGTTCGAACTGTCAACTTCTAGGTTAGCAGCAGAGCACTTGGCCATTGTGCCACCAGTGCTCCTTAATGGAGTATCATAGCAGTCATTTCTCTGAGAAGAGAGAGATGTGGGAGGTAAACGTTTGCCCCAGGCTTGCCGGGGATGGATGGGTTGCAGGAATCAGAATACAAGCGTAGCAATGGCATCATGGAAATATTAAGTTGGAGATACCCGTTAGACCTCAAAAAGAGATGTTCAGTGGGCTGTATGATGTGGAATTCTGGCATTCAGGGGAATGTCTAGGCTGGAGATATAAATTTTAGAGTCATCCAAAGACAGACTGAGATTATTATCACTGCTGTATTTATTTGGTATTTGTCATAGATTGAGTAGTGTTCCCTCCAAAAATATTTCTCAACCTGGATAGCCGTAATTCCCAGTATTATGCGGTTGTCCTCTATTTTTTGATCTGATATGATTTTCCTGTGTTACAAATCCTAATCTCTACCTGTGGTTAATGAGGCAACATTTGACTATGTTAAAGAGGATTATGGTGGTATGTAACACCCATATTCAGGTCACAGCCCTGATTCAGTGTGAGTTTCCCTGCCATGTGGCCTATGTCACCTTTTACCTTACAAGAGATGACAGGAGAGAGGATCAAGCAGAGATATAGGGACTTCATGCCACCAGGAAGAAAAAGCAGAGCCAGGAGCAGAGTATGTCCTTTGGAACCAGGGTTCCTGTACTGAGATGCTCCTAGACCAGGGGAGATTGATGACAAGGACTTTCCTCCAAAACTGATAGAGAAAAAAGTCTTGGGAGCTGTTGCCCTGAATTTAGACATCTAGCCTCCTAGATTGTTAAGACGCCTAGCCTCCTGTTTGTTAAAGAACACACTTGTGATATTTCCGTTGTAACAGCTCCAGATGAATAAGACACTAGCTCTGACGAATATAAATAAATAAACCAGTTGTCAAGCTGATTCTAGCTCACAGTGACCCCATATAATCCTGCCTCAGAGCCCCTTGGTGATATAAACAGTTGACACACTCAGTGGCAAACAAAAGGTTGGATGTTCAAGTCCACCCAGAGGCACCTCAGAAGAAAGGTCTGGTGATCTAATTCTGAAAAATCAACCATTGTAAATACTGTGGAGCACAGTTCTCTTCCGACAACACGTGGGTCTCCTGGAGTCAGACTTCACTCAGAGGCAACTGGTTAATTCCGTCACAATTCAATATATATGTGATTGTTGTTGTCATTGTTAGGTGCTATCAAGTTGGTTCTCACTCATAGCCACCCGATAGGACAGAGTAGAACTGCCCCTTAGGTTTCTTAGACTGTAATCTTTACGGGGTCAGACAACAAGGTTTTTTTTCCCCTCAGAGCTACTAGCGGATTCAAACCAACCCTGTGCTCAACAGCCAAGTGCTTAACCCTTGCACCACCACGGCTCCTTATGTATGTACATAAGTTACTTTGAAAATAGTAAAACAGTGGATGAGAAGAAAAAAACCTAAAGCACGTACATTTCAATGCTAATCACTATTTCCAGTGTGATAAACTTCTATTTTAGTTCATCTTTGAAACTGACAACAATTGATAAAGTAATGAACCCATGAATGTTTTAGAAAACTGCTGTTAGCAGGTGTGTAAAGACCAACCCAGTGGAGAAGTATCCTAACCAGACTTTTGGGAACAGTAGAAATCAATGATGTTGCTATTGCCACTGAAAAGGTCTCCAGAACACAAACACAATAAATACATGGAAGTATGTAAAAATAGAAGAGAAGAAAAGACCTGTAGAATCAAAAGTTTCTAGGGGTGAAAAGCCAGGTATCAGTAGTTTATAGGAATGGCTCTGCCAATATATGACATCACCTAGGTTTTACATAATGTGATTGACTAATAGTATATTGTGATAAAGAAATGATTAACACAATTAAAAAGATGATATGAATAGGCACTTCACCTCAGTAGACATGCAGAACACTAACAGATACATGAGGAAGTGCTCACCATCATTAGCCACTAGAGAAATGCAAATCAAAACTACAGCAAGAATACCGTCTCCAACAAAAACCAAAAATCAAGCCAACTGAATTGATTCCAACTCATAGCAACCCTATAGGACAGAGTAGAACTGCCCCATAGGGTTTCCAAGGAGAACCTGGTGGATTTGAACTGCTGACCTTTTGGTTAACAGCCATAGATAGCACTTACCCACTGTGCCACCATGTTTTCCTACTCCACCAAGGCTAGTATTAATCAAAAAAACACAAAGTGATAAATGTTGGAGAGGCTGTGGAGAAACTGGAACACTTCAACAGTGCTGGTAGGAAAGTTCAGTAGTACAACCACTTTGGAAAATCAATTTGGTTCTTCCATAAAAAGCTGGAAATAGAAATACCATACAATTCAACAGGCCCACTCATTGGAATAGTATATTCTAGAGAAGTAAGAGCTGTCACATGAACAGATATGTGCACACTCTTGTTCACTGCAGCACTGTTCACAATTGCAAACCGATGGAAACAATGTCGGTGCCCATCAGTGGATGGATGGTATGCTCACACAATGGAATACCATGTAGTGATAAAGAACAATGATCAATCTGTGAAATAGCTCATAACACACAATAATCTGGAAGATACCATGCTAAGTGAAATTAGTAAATCCCAAAAGGATAAACATTACATGAGACCACTGTTAAAAGAACTCAAAAAAATGTAACACAGAAGAAAGCTTTCTTTTGTGTTTATGAGGGTGGAGAAGGAGTGAAGGGTAGTCACCACATAGGAGACAAGTATTATTTTAGGTGAAGGTAAGGACAACGCACAATACAGGAGAAGACAACACAATGGGTCTAAACCATAAGCTAAGAATTTTCCTGAATACAACAAAACACTTACAGAGAATGAGGAGTAGGGGTGGGAGTCTAGGGACCATGATTTCAGAGGACATCTAGGTCAGTTGGAATAACAAAGTTTATTAAGAAATTGTTCTGCATTCCACTTTGGTGAGTGGTGTCCGTGTTCTGAAAAGCTAGCAAGCAGCCATCTAAGAAGTGTCAACTGGTCCCAGCACCAAAGACACAAGGAATATATGAGCCCAAGTGACACATTGGCTACCAGCAATCACCATCCTGATGGGGAACACAACAAACAGTCCCTGAAGGAGCAGGAGAAGAGTGGGGTGCAGAACTCAAACTCTAGTGAAAAGACCAAACTTGACGGTCTCATGGACTGGAGAGTTCCTGCAAGACATAGCCACTGGACTCCCAGTTAGCCCAGAACTAAAACCATTCCTGAGGCGAACTCTTTAGACAAAGTTTGGGCTAGACTGTAAGACATGAAATAATAAAATGAAGAGTGTGTTTCTTTGCTCAAATAGATACAAGAGACTAAATAGGCAACTCCTGTGCAGTGGTGACATGAGAAGGCAAAGGGAGATAGGAGATGGTTGAATGATCACAGGAAATACAGGGTGGAGAGAAGACGTGTGTCGCAGTGTGGGGAGAGCAACTAGGGTCACGTAACAATGTGTGTGTTAAGTTTATGTATTACAGACTGACTTGAATTATAAACTTTTACTTACAGCCAATTAAAAAAAAGTGATTAAGGAAATTGTATCATAATATTAAAAAAAAAAAGAACCATCAGTTTCAAATGCCTCACCAGAACTGTTCAAATGTGACAACAGATAAGGAAAGACTGAGGAGCTACCCAGATTGGAGAAGACTAAAGCTGGATGAGAAATAAGGAAGACTCAAGAACAGATGTGTTTGAATTGTTAGGTTGCTGAAGAATATTGACTATATTGTGGACTTCCAGATGAACGAACAAACCTCTCTTGGAAGAAATACAACTAGAATACTCCTAAGGAAGCAAGGATGGTGAGACTCTGTCTCACGTACCTTGGACATGTTATCAGAAGGAACCAGTCCCTGAGAAGAACAACAAGCTCGGTAAAGTAGAAGGTCAGCAGAAAACAGGAAGACCCTCAAAGAGATGGTTTGATACAGTGGCTGCAACAGTGGGCTGAAACATAACAACTATTGTGAAGATGGCACAGGACAAGACAGTGTTTCGTTCTGTTGTCTGTAAGGTCTCTATGAGTCAGGACAACAATAATAACAAAGAGACACGACAACTAAATGTTATGTGGGATCCTGAGTTAGATCCTATGACACATGAAGGACACTAATGGAAAAACTAGGGAATTCCAAATACAGTATGTAGTTTAGTCAGTAGTGTCATGAAAAAATAATTGATGGCAAACAGAAACATTACTTGCTGTCAACTTGAGTCCAACTCGTGGCGACACCGTATGTTTCAGAGTAAAACAGCACTCGGGAAGATTTTCAGTGACAGTGATCTTTCAGATGTAGAGTGCCAGGCCTTTCTACTATGTCGTCTCTGGATGTATTTGAACCACCAACCTTTTGGGTAGTAGCTGAGCACTTAATTGTTTATACCACCCAGGGACTTCAGTCATACTATTCTAACATTTGTTTCTTAACTTTAGTCAATGTTTCATGATTCTATAAGATGTCAACATTAGGGGAAGCTGAGTGAAGTGCAGACAGGAACTGTCTACTATCTTTGCAACTGTCCCATAAGTCTGAAGTTATTTCCAAATAAAAAGACCATGGCATCAGTTTCTGGTAGCTTTTGCCTAACAGAAGCACACTTGACAGGTGACATTGCTGGTAAATGCTATGAATGTGGAGCATAGATTTGCTATCTGACATGAGTTTAACAGCTGTCTTTGTCTCCTTTTGATTCCATCACAGGGTGTGTTGGGTGCATCATGTTACTGGGATGTGGGTGTACCCTTTCCTGGAACACATTGGCCCAGGAGCCAGAATCATCTTCTTTGGGTCTACAACCATCTTAATGAACTTTTTGTACTTGTTGGGAGAAGTTCTGAACAACTACATCTGGGATACACAGAGAAGTAAGTATTGTTTAGAGGGGCAAAAGAGAATTGCTGCCTGAAAGAGCCTGTGCAGAGACTGAGGGAGAATTCCACTGACATCTGTTCTTTTATCCTTAAAAAGGGATCACTTATGGAGAGTTTTATTTTTATAACAGCCATATTAATTTAAGAGCTGCAGGCAGTTACTCGCAAGGTTTACTACTCACTTAGTGTTATCAGCTAGTAAAATGATCAAATGTAGGAGGAAAGAATCCTGTATGTAAAATTTTATAGGGAGAAATGCAGTGTTCGTAGAAAAAAATATTCAGCAAGTATTCATTGGTTAACAAAATGCTGCCTCACTTAGCGAAAAAAATACCTAAACTCACTGTCATCAAGCCAGTTCTGACACATAGTAACCCTACAAGACAGGGTAGAATGTCCCACAGAGTTTCTAAGGAGCCCCTGGTGTATTTGAACTGCTGACCGTTTTTGGTTAGCAGCCATAGCACTTAAGTACTACACCACCAGGGTTTCCAACTTAGCTGAAGCCAAAAGCTAAAGCCATTGCTGTTGGGTCCAACTCATAGTGATGCTATAGGACAGAGTTGAACTGCCCCATAAAGTTTCCTGGTGGATGTGAGCTGCCAGCCTTTTGGTTAACAGTCATAGCACTTAACCACTATGCCACCAGCATTTCTAAATGAGCTTATTACAAAAAGAAAGAAAGAAAAGAAAAATCTGTTGCTGTTGAGTCTTTTCCAACTCATAGCGACTCTCTATAGGACAGAGTAGAACTGCCCCATAAGATTTCCAAGGAGCATCTGGTGGATTTGAACTTTTGACCTTTTGGTTACTGGCTATAGCTCTCTAGAAGGGCCCCAAATTAAATAGAGAAATTACTAAATGAAACCAAGCAATCTGTTAAAGTCATCCAGGTCTCCACTTGTTATGTCATCATTTGGGTAGGTACAACAACCTGTGAAGAGCCTCCCCACTTTTCTGTTTGAACTCTAAGCAGTGCAGAGTGCCTCCAGCCACTGCAACTTGTCAGCAGCTGTCACAGAGAAGGTTTGAAGGTGACAAAGAGACACACGCAGTAAAGGGTAGTACTTTGTTGCTGGGGGTGGGGGGAAGCTCTCTTAACCTATGATTTGATTTTTCTTTTGTTTCTATTTATGGCAGAGCTTCCATCTTGGCAAGGCCCCTAATCTTATCCAAGCTGTGCCAAACCTGCCCACAGTGTATGTGAGATCACCTAAAAACAGGAAGGTGGAAAAAGCTACAGCAAAGACATGTAGTGATTTGAGTCCTGTGATGGGGACCGTGGGGGTGGGTTAGAGAACGAGAGGCTTCCCCACCAGCAAGGTCACAGTACTCTAGACCTCCCCAGTAAATGCAACCAGTTTGTTGCGAAAACCCTGAGCACCACACACTGTGTCCAATACCACACCAGGAACACAGTCTAATCAAATAAAGCACAATCATTGCACAGTCGTTAGTCAGACTCTTTATGATGGTTCTCCTAAGAATCTGTGAGTCAAGGTATTAGCCAATGCTAAATGGCCTGGAGGCATTTAAGAATTTCTTTCTCAGTAGCTAGTTTGAGTTCAGCAAATAGTCTATTAGAAAAAGTGTCCGGTTTTTAGACTCAGTTCAGGACATACATACCTTGGGAGACCAAAAATTAATCTTTTAACGATTATTGTCTCAGTTGAGTGGGAATAGTAACCTTTCTTAGTTAGTTTGTAGAAAAAAATTGAGAATAAATTGTGGACATTTTTCAGCTTCTTGGGAAAAAGGCCAAATGGAAATGTCAGCTATTATGGCCCATATATGTTACTCAGGAGGTATTTATGGCTGCCTTTTCCTCCTCAATTTGCTTAATTCTGAAAGCTATTTAGCCATTTTCCCACTATTTCTCCAAAAGCATGGCCTGAAAAGCAGGAGAGATGAAAATCTAAAACAGATTTATGCAGTACTCCTTTTTAGCAGTTTTGAATGAGGAATTAAAAATGAGTAATAAAACCAAGGATTTTTAAATCATCTATTCAATTTAGTTCTCTATTTCAGTCTAAACTGATGAGTGAAAGTTAACTAATCCCAAACCAAACCCGACGGCATCCAGTCAATTCCAACTCACAGCTGTCCTAGAGGCCTGAGTAGAACTGCCCTACAGGGTTTCCAAGGAGCAACCTGGTGAACTCAAATTACCTATCTTTCGATTAGCAGCCATAGCTCTTAACCACTATACCACCAGGGTCTCCTGAAGTTGACTAGAACTTTGTAATTCATTTCAGGTATAGACATTCATTTTATTTACATAAGACTAGTTAACTGCACAGAGGCAAAAGTTTTACGTCGTCAACCTCATTCCTCACTTACAACAGGGTTTACAAACCGGTGGCCTTTCCGAAAATCCTCCTTGCCAGAATGCTCGTTAGAAGTGAAGATGGCAACACTTCATCTTATACACTGAGGACTCGTTATTAGGAAGGACCAGTCCCTGGAGAAGGGCATCATGCTTGGTAGAGGGTCAGCAAAAAAGAGAAAGACCCTCAACAAGACAGGCTGACACAGTGGCTGCAGTAACGGGCTCAAGCATGGCAATTGTCAGGATGGCTCAAGACTGAGCAGGGTTTCCTTCTGCTCTACATGGGATCGCCGTGAGTCTGGAATCAACTCGATGGCACCTAACAGCCTAACAACAGCATCTGGGACTTTTTAAGTCAACATTTAAAAATTGGTAGATTTCACATAAAGGCTAAATTTTCGTCTTCTTAATCAAGTCCTTTCAATCTGGCAACACTAAACCAACTATTCCCTTTTGGCAACATTGGATTGAAATTGAATTTCAGTTGTCCCCTTAGCTGAGTCTCCAACTGACCCTCATTTTCGCCTGTCCACTTTACGCAGTCACGTCACCTGCCTGGTCCTGTTGCCAGTTAAGTTTGAAACTGCTGATTAAAAGCAGTGTGTGCCATGTGTCCTGTGTCGTGGGTATGTACGTATGTGTGTCTCTGTGAAAGAATTGAGAATTTAGTATGGTTTTGCACTCCTGAACACGTCAACATTTATTACACCCCAAACAAAATCTCCCCGGAAGGAAGATCACATCTGAGCCACTTCCTCGTGTTCATGTACTGGCTCAACTCGCTCCACTTGGTTCTGTTACATTAGCTTCCACTTCAAGATGAAATCACACCACTAAAGAATCATAGAACTGAAGAGATGATTGAAATCATCTAAGGTTTTTACTAAGAGGCAGCTGAGGCCCAGACAACCTAAATGACCCCTCAGAATAGGCAGTGGCAGAGCCAGCAGCTTCTGACTAACGTTCAGTCCCGTGTCTGTTCTAGTGAACTATCAGAAGGCTGCGTGTGTAGAAACCTAGACACATAAGAGTTCAGAAACCTCTCTCTGCGACTGTTGAGCGAGGTGCTAAAATCCTGAAGTTGGCCAACCTGATGCGAAATATTAAGGTAAAGCCCTTAAAATAGCCTCCAAATTAGAAGTTAAGCATTCGCCCACTTTAAAAGACAGTAATTCAAGGTGGCTTTATTGAAATTTTTTGCTGTGATGAAGTATTTGTGTACTTAAAAGAAAAAAACAAACACACACCTTCCTGTATCGTGACCACAGTGTATCTGAGGTGACCAGCTGTAGTCAAGTCAAATGCTGTAAGACCAGAAATGAGACTGTTCAAAAGCTAAAGGTTGGGATTAGGGTAGAAGAGGCAGTCAAGAGAAGAGAGGAGAAAAGAGGTGCGAATCAGGCCCGACGGAGCAGGAATCTCCGTCTTTCTTCTCCCCGGCCGTCCGGCAGCTCACATCCCACTCAGAGCCTGGCGGGCCTCCCCATGTCTCAAGACTGCGTTCTGGCCGCGCTCCTTCCCCGCCTGGGAGAAGCTCCTGACTCACTTCCTCTGCATGCCCATAAGGGCACTCTGCTTCAGCTCTGTGGCAGGTTTCTTTCTGCTTTTCTGTGGAAATTATACATCTCTTTCCTCCAAACATTATTTACAGCTGTCTAATTTTTTTCCCTCTACCTTTTAAGCTGCCAAGCTAAAGTAGGTGGGGAGCCGCTTTCCCTCTCTGGGTCAATAAACACCGGCTCCCCTCCACCCCCACTTTTGAGGATTCTACCATCGCTGCCAAGTCAATCCATCTGCAGGAGAACACTTTGGAGGAAACAGGTTTTAAAAAGAAAAGCAAGCCACTGTTAGCTCCTGACCGCGTCTCCACAGGAGAGGGAGCAGGGGACGGAAGTTGGAGCTCAAGTCATGTGTGTGCTGTTTGAACAGAATCTGAGTTGTTTTTCTGCCTTTGCCTTGGTTACCTCACATCGAAGGCATCTCCTACCTTCTCCCCCGCAAGCCAATTCCTCCCTTTCAGATGTCCTTCCTCCTCCATTTGAAATTTTCTGTAATGTGATTTCTGAGAAGTACTTTGGAAAAAGTGTTACAGATCTCTGCCAGTGGGACATTACTTCATTAGCCATAAAAACCAAACATAAAAGACTTTCTGAGGACACCTGCTCAGAGCATGTTACCCACATCCCACCACTATTGCAACGATCCCACAAGATGCATACCAATATTGGGATAGGGAGGAGTCCTTCCTAAATTAACCCCTGACATTATGACCTCTAGGGTTGGGATTTTTTTTTTTTCCATTTTGTAAAGTCCTATCTTTTGTTCCACTGCTTTTCCATTAGTCCAGCCTTCTGAAGCCTTCTCTATATTTGTTGTTTATTGATTTATTTAGGAGAGTTCAGCTGAGCTCCTATTGTGAGTCAGACACTGTTAGGCAGTAGCAATATAATCCTAAGTAAAAGTAATTAACATTTGCATCTTTTTGAGAAGATGCAATTTATGAAAGAATACTACTGTACAATTTGGGTTCTAGTGTTCAACTCCTATTATTTAAAAACAAAAAAGGAAAATACTTAGAGATATTTAGTATTAGACGAAAAGTGCCTATCTGGAAGAAAAAGAAAGCATCTTCATCTCCAGAAAAGTGAAACATCACTTGGCTTCACCCCAGACAGTGGGCAGAAGTTACCTGTATAGTACATGCAAGTTTCTTTCATACAAGGAAGAAAAACTTAGCTCTACCTGGATTGAGTTAAAGGGAGAACTTAAGTTTAAGTGTCAACAGGTATGGTCATAAACACTTTGTGTGGCTGATCGTCTATGAGCTTAAAAATAAAAAGACTTCTTGACTTTTGGAAATACAGAGTCTTGCCTTGAGAAGGGACAGAATAAATGAGGTCTGTTTGAAGCATATCAGCTGCACACCTCTGTTGCTGGAAGCTGGTTAAACAGCAATCTTGTTGGTGTTGCTGTGCAAACTCAGCTAGTCGAGAATGAACTTGAGTCCCTGACTCCCAGAAGTGATAGGAGCTGGGTGTATCCTGAAGATGCTGCGATCCAGTTCTGGGAAAGGGTGGGGACAGAGGCCACTGAGGAAGGTCCTGGAGAAAGTTATAGATGACTTGCCATCTTAGTTATGAGAAAAATAAAGCAGTGGGTACAGAAGGGCAGACGAGGAGAAGTATGAGATGAGGGCTTTTTTAAAGGAGCTCTGGCAAGCCCGCTTTTGGCTCAATCTGCTCTTCAAATAAAGCATTTTGCCTGTGTTTCTAGGTATGGAAGAAGAAAAAGAGAAGCCTAAATTGGAGTGAGATCTAAGTCTAAATGGAAGAATTGGATCAAGCCACCAATGAAGACTTGTTAACTGCTGCGGCGTTGGCAGTGCCAGAGAGAAGCTTTAAAGATAACAGTAGCATCAGCTTCTACCTCCCTGGCTCTGCCCCAAAGGAAGGAAAATGAATATATATATATATATGAAAAATATACATAAGTATATGTCAATGGTTTTAAAATTACTTGCCCTTATTATATTTCTAAAGAATTCTCTCCAAATTTATTAATAATAGTAACTTTTCCCCCCCTTTTTTTTCTTTCCTTTTCTAGTTTTTAAAACTAAAATCAATCTTTGGTTTTTAAATTTTGCAATTATAATTTCATTTAATCAAGGAGGAATCAAATTCTACTGTGTTTCTTGTTCAGAAATTCCTTAGAATTAGAGACAGATGTGGAGCAAAACATTAATGTATTTAGTCCTAAAGATGGCTTTAATCATGAGTCTAGCCCACAGCATAAGCTTGAGCAGAAACATGGTTGATTTTCGTATTGCAATAATGTCACAGTTGCTTCAAATGGGCAATGTTAGCAACAATCATACCAAGTTAGTCAAAACTCTGAATTTATATGGATCTCATGATTTAATCTTGTGAAACTATTCTAAATGCAAACTATAATAAAGATAAACCAACCCCTAATCTGGTATCTGGATGGTACATCTCTAAATCTTAATAATATTGGTGTCTTCACACTTGGCTTTGGCTTGGCTCGTTCTTATTTTGCTTCTCTTACCTGTTGGAGACATGTCTGTTGAACCTGATTCATTCCTATAATTTTCTGATTTTAAAATTGTATATCTTTATGATAATCTATGAAGTATAATTTTTGAAAACACAAAGCAAAACACTAAGTTTGTTGAGAATTATGCTTAAGGTAGAAAATAGTAAGTTATTTAAATCAAAAATGTTAGCTAAAATAAATGGGTGTTAATTGTCCGTGATCATAGAGATCAGCAAATAATTCCAAAATTTTTGTTAAATTTTAGTTATTAACATAATTTGAGAAACACTAGAAATCTGTCTGGCTCACACACAAACACACACATTCACATGCACGTGTATACATGCATTCTTTTCTCTCTTCTTTCTGTCTTTAACTATTTCCTACGTCAATCTGCTTGTTCTCACTGGTCCCTGTCAAGGGCCTAGTACCCACCTGGAAGGAGAAGAATTGTTGCTAGGTTGCTGTTGATAATTTATATACAGATAATTAAATATAAATATGCTTAAATAGTAAGTGCATATGTACTTGACAGTACAGATGTCCGCTTTTTAATTTCAACATGAAAGAGAATATTTGCATTAATGTAATTATGCAAAAAACTCAATTAATATCATAAAGTAATATGGAAGAACTCCAGTCAAATTATCTCTTATATCAATAAATATTAATGGATTAAATTCATGTTTTAAAAAAACATTGCCATCAACCTGGTTCCAATGCACAGCAAGATTTTATGGCACAGTAGAAGTGCCTGTATAGAGCTTCTAAGGCTACAATCTTTACGAAAGCCAGTTGCCACATCTTTCTCCTCAAATTCATATATTGCAAGAAAAATCTTCTCAGACTGAATTATAAAAGAATGCCCAACTGTGCTGTTTATTACAAAAAGAAATAAAATAAAAAACCATATACATAAAATGGAATACTATTAAAGATTGGAAACAAGATAGCCAAAAGAACACCTGAGATTTTTTAACAAAAGGAGACAAGGGTCATGACTTTTCATATGAAACAGTGTGCAACTCAGGCCCAAGTCTATTTCATGGTCAACTTCCCTAAGTTATAGGCCCAGTTTCTGAAAGCATACTTTCAATCAGTGTATAGTGCATCTGGTAGAAAATCTGCACATTGGCTCTCCAACTCGTGGAGGTAGCTTACATAGTCAAGTTCAAGCAGAAACCAACCAAAACAGGATGCAGAGTAGGTGGTTCCCATCACAACTACATTTAGCTTACTGTTTGGACCATGTACAAAAGATTCATAGATCTGAAGAATGATACTGAACTATGGTGAACTTAATCAGGTAATGTTTTCTGATAAGGCACTTGTAATTACTCTTCCAGAAAAGTCCCTTATTCCAGGAGTAAACCAATACAAAAAAAAAAAAAAGCCATTGCCCTCAAATCAATTCTGACTCATAACAACCCTATGGAACAGAATAGAACTGCCCCATGGAGTTTCCAAGGAGCCCCTCATGAATTTGAACTGCTGGGTTGTTGGCTAACAGCTGTAGCTCTTAACCACTACGCCACCAGGGTTTTCAAAGCAATATTTAAAGAACCCATTGCTGTTGAGTCGATTCCAACTAAGTCCCTGTTATATAGTGTGAAGCTTTTAATCTTGACATGCAGTGGGGAGGGGATGGGCTTCCTTTGCCTTCTTAAAAAAAAAGCAATATGCCCACATTATCTTTTCTCAAAATATTTGACTTTATCTCATAATTTAGTCTACAGCAACCTTGATTGTCTCATCATCCCATAAGACATCAAGCTTCTGCAACCCTGATTATATCATACAGCTTGTACTAGAAAGCAGGATACAACAAATGGCCTAAATATATTGTTAAGACACATATTTGCCAAAGAACAAAAGATAAATGACCAAAATAAATAAATAATGAGGTTTGCCACATTTATGTTTTTATTGCCAGTAATCTGAGACATGTTGAAACATGCCTTCTAATGAAGAAATGAGGGGTTGTGGTGCTACTCTGTCCTACAGAGTCGCTATGAGTCATAAATTATTTGATGGGAATGAGTATGGTTCTTTGGTTTGATGACCCAGCAGTTAAGTGTTTGGCTGCTAAGCAAAAGATCAGCAGTTCAAATACACCAGTTACTCCTTGAAAACTCTATGGGGCAGTTGTACTCTTTCCTATAGGGTTTCTATGAGTTAGAATCAACTCAGTGGCAATGGGTTTACAAAATGAAATTCGAACCCTGGAGTCGTACAATTAAGCACTTGACTAATAGCCAAAAGGTGGGAATTCAAACTCACCTAGAACGTGCCTCAGAAGATAGGCTTGGCGATCTGCTTTCAAAAGGTCACAGCCTTGAAACACCGTAGAACAGTTCTGCTCTATATACAAGCTCTACTCTACCTGGATTTGGAATCCACTGGACAGCAACTAGCAAGAAGTTGAAATACTGTTGAACTTAATATGCCTCACCATTTAGAAGGAGGCACATTGCTTGCTGTATCTTGGATTTTGACAGAAACATGCACATTGAGGGTGTTGATATTATCCTTACACCACAATTAGAGAAAAAGAAATAGAACTGTAACAAAAGAATGGAAAACGTAAAACCATCACAATTTGCAGATGATAGGATTTTAAGTAAACAAACAAACCAGTTTTCTGTAACAATTAGTGAATCTCTTCAAAGCCTAGACACTGCCGTGTGAGCTGACGCACTGTCATGATGCAAGAGCCATGAGTTGTTGGCAAAAAGTCCCAGTTGTTTCCATCTAACTTTTTCATGCGGCTTTCTCAGCTCTTCCAAATAGTAAACTTGGTTAACTGTTCATCTGATACAAATTCATAATGAACAATCTCTCTGATACAAAAAAAGTTTGGCAACATTGTTTTGACTCTTGATTTGACTGATGGAACACTTTTGGTGGTGGAGAATTGGCTGACTTCCATTGTAAACTTTGACACTTTGTTTCAGGGTCATATTGGTACACCTATGTTTTATCACCAGTGATAACAGAGCCCCAAATACAGTCTTGCCTCTCTGAAAGTTCTTGACAAACGTCAACTCTCCTTTGCTTTTGTTCATTGGTAAACTCTTTCAGGAGCATTTTTGCACACACCCTTCTCACACCAAGATTTTCAGTTAAGATTTTCCTGTTTTTCTATTGATGTTTACTTGGTCAGCTATGCTTCTCACAGTCAGCCGACAGTTTTGACACACTAGTCAAAAATTTTTGCAATGTTTTTGTCAGGATCCGACTCGACGGCACTTGGCTTGGCTTTGGCCCACTACTGGCTGCCCTTACCTCTCTTCATCAGTGATGCTTTTTCTCCCCTTGGAAAAAATCGACGGCACTTGGCTTGGCTCATATATTTTTACACTACCATTTTTGTCATGGCATTATCCCCATAAACTTGGACTAACGTGTCTGATTTCACTTCCACTCTTGTCAAGTTTAACAAAAAATTTAATGTTTCTTTGTTGCTCTAATTCAAGCTCCGACATCCTTGTGACAGCTCACAAAAACACACAATAATGCATGCTACTCAGCAAGACACAGCCACATGTTGACATGAACACAGTTGTGACACACTGATGTACCAAGATTATGAAACCTTACCACATTGCTTGTACAGTGCTGCCAACATGAGCACAGGTGGCAAGTTTGCAAGCTTAATTGTCATACCTTGTACTCACAAGATTTTAAAGACCCCAGGCACTGAACAATAGCTAGGAAGTAGAACAGAAGCACTAAACACAACATTAGGTTAATTACTTGGGATGTGCCATGAAACTATGGTCGAAGACCTCCAAATCAAGAAACCAAATCCCATGAGGTGTTTTGTTGTACTGATCAAAAAGGAGAAAATGGAGAACACAATTTCAAACTCCCATGAAATTCAGACTTTCTAGAGCCAATGAGGCTGGATGAACCCCCAGAACTATTGCCCTGAGATCATCTTTAAACCTTAAACCTAAAATATTCCCTGATATCTTCTTAAAATCAAACAATGCTCTAGTTTAACTAGAGCATTGTGCTCTTTTAAGAGCTGTCTATTTTAAAAGCTCTAAGGTCGCTATGAGTCAGACCCAACTAGATGGCAGTGAGTTTGGTTTGGTTTTAGGTGCACACAATCAGGAAACCCAGTTGCATAGTGGTTAAGTGCTACATCTGCTAACCAAAAGGTTGGCAGTTCAAATCTACCAGACACTCCCTGGGACTTGGGAATCCCGTAGGGTGGTTCTACTCTGACCTATAGGGTAGCTATGAGTTGGAATCAACTCAATGGCAATGGGATTGGTTGAGTTTTTTAATATAGAATCAGACTGACAAGAGCAACATGAAAGATAAGAAACTTATGAAGCAGTGAACTGCTGCTAATGAGAGAGGAAAATCTGAAAAGAAAGTGTGAAAATAGTGTAATTAGTGTCACTGAATTGCACGTGTAGAAATTATTGAATTAATATATGTTCTGTTGTATATATTCTCAATAATAAAAAAAAAGATAAATTATCTTTTAAAAGCTTAAAAACAGAAGCAAAAATATTTGGCAATGTAAGCACAGATGTAAATCAAATTTTTTATTTTAAAAATACATTTTAAAGCTCTATGGTAATGAATTCTTAGAATTCCATAAAATGTGCAATTTTCAAAGAAAATAGTCTCAGTAAGAATTAGCTGTAACAGACTGATATTCATGGAGGACATTTTTTAATTAGCAGTGTATTATTCTCATAACTTTATTTCTTTTCATTTTTTTAAATTGTGATTTAGGTGAAAGTTTACAGAGCATATCAGTTTTTAATTAAATAGTTAACAAATTGTTTTGTGATGTTGGTTTCCATTCCTGCAATGTGTCAACATTCTCCACTTCACCCCGGTCCACCTGTTTCCACTCATTCAGTTTCACAAAGGACTTTCTTCTTTTTTAATGCTTAATAAACTATCTCCAAAAGAGAAATTGGATCAAGTGTGTTTTATGAGCAAGTTCTTGAAAACCTTTAAGTAACAATTCTCATGTTATTTAAGTTGTTCCAAGGTTACAGAGTGATAAGCTGTCCAAATTATTGCTGAAAATTAATATACCCTTCAAAAGAAAGCCAACATACAGAATACATTTCTTGCCTTAACTAAACTTCTGAGCCCCATATGCTGAGCAAATTATCCAAGAAGCTGGACTACATGAAGAACAAGGCATCAGGATCAGAGGACAACTCATTAACAACCTGCATTACGCAGATGATACCACTGTACTTGCTAGAAGTAAAGAGGATTTGAAACACTGATGAAGATCAAAGGCCACAGCCTTCATTATGGATTGTACCTCAACATCAAGAAAACAAAAATCTTCACAACTGGACCAGTAAGCACCATCATGATAAATGGAGAAAGGACTGAGGTTGTGAAGGATTTCATTTTACTTGATTCCACAATCAACGTGCATGGAAGCAGCAGTTAAGAAATCAAAAGATGCATTGCATTGGGAAAATCTGCCTCAAAGGAGCCCTTTAAATTACTGACAAGTAAAGACGGCATCTTGAAGACCAAGGTACCCTTGCCCCAAGCCATGATATTTTCAATCATATTATATGTGTATGAAACCTGGACAACAAATAAGGAAGACATGAGAATTGATGCCTTTGAATTGTGGTGTAGGAGAAGAATATTGAATGTACCGTGGACCGTGAAATAACAAACAGATCTATTCTGGAAGAAGTACAACCAGAGTGCTCCTTGGAAACAAAGGTAGCTAGACTGCGTCTCACATACCTTGGACATATTGTCAGGAGGGATCAACCCCTAGAGAAGGACATCATGGTTGGTAGAGTGGGCAGTCAGCTAAAAAGAGGGAGACCCTCGATGTGATGGGTTGAAAAAAACTCAACTTTTTTTTGTAAACTATTGTTTTTAGGTGTTATAGAGTCAACTTTCAACTTACAGTGACCCAATATGATAGAGCTGCCCCATAGGATTCTCTAGGGCATAATCTTTACAGGAGAAGATTGCCAGGTGTTTACACCACACAGATGTTATATAAGTTCAAAGTGTTTACCTTTTGGTTAGCAGTTTAGTGGTTAACTGCTTCCCTCATAGCACTCCTTGATAATACTGTTAATAAAGTAAAAAATAAAGATCTCTCGTTTCATGATGAACAAGGGTCACCTCAAACACCAAAGATGGGTTGACCCAGTGGCCACGGTAATGGGCTTCAGGATAAAAATGATCGTAGACACGGCGCAGGGCCAGTCAGTGTTTCATTCCGTTGTGCATAGGGGCACTGAGTCAGAACCAACTCGACAGCACCTAACAACAACAAATATTCTAGTACTGAGCCATCCTTGAACTTCTTAACAATATTTAATTGTCAGCAATTATTTTAATAGTGTTGGATTTATGTTGCTGGAATTTGGGTTATAAACCTGTTGCCATTGAGTCAATGCCATCTTCTAGAGACCAGAGTTTCCAAGGAGTGTCTGGTAGATCAAAACTGATGGTCTTTTGATTAGCAACTGAGCTCTCAACTACTGTTCCACCAATGCTCAGAATTTTCATTAAGGCAAGAAATGTATTTTCGATGTTGGCTTTCTTTTGAAGGGTGTGTTAATTTTGAGCAATAATACAGACAGCTTCTCATCATTAACAAAGGTAAATTTATTTCTTCACAGGAAACTAAGGCTACAAGTCAAAACTCAAGGCATCAGCTTCAAGGGAAGTCTTTCTCTCTCTGACAGCCTTCTCATCAGTCTTCCCCCAGACTGGGAACTTGTCTACACAGCGATGAGTCCAAAGGACACACTCTGCCCTGGCACAACTTTCTGCCCTTCTCCTGGCTTTTTTATCTCTCAAAAGACTTCCTGGAGACACGGTATGATCTTGCAGATTGGATCCAGCCTCACAAACACAACCTCTGCCCCAACCTTCCTCATGAACATCATAGAGGCAGGATTTACAACACAAAGGAAAATCACACAGTACAAGGAATCATGGCCCAGCCAGACTGATACACATATTCATTTTTCTCTGGGGGAAGGAAGGGACACAATTAAATTTATGACATGAGCAAAAGCATGGGAAAACTTTTCTCCAGGTAACTCTCAGAGGAGAAATCCCAAGGATAGAATACTTTTAAGAGGTTTCTGAGACAATCTCTCTGGAACCTTGTGACAACTCCACACCCTCAACAAGCAGCACTTTCTGACGTTGCCATCACCTAATACCTGAAGAAGCTGAAGCCTGGGGCCTTTCGATACGAAGTTGTTTGATGGAACTTGCCTTGAAGCATGGGTGGCCTACGGGTTAAGTGCTACAGCTGCTAACCAAAAGGTCAGCAGTTCAAATTCACCAGGTGCTCCTTGGAAACTATGGGGTAGTTGTGTTCTGTCCTCTGAGGTCACTGTGAGTCAGAATCAACTTGAGGGCAAAGGGGGTTTTTTTGGTTTTTGGAGGGGTGGGGGGTGTTTCTACCTTTGAAATGTAATTTGTGGTTAGAAACTATGGTTTGGTTTGATTTTTGCCTTTTCCTGGTGTTTATTTTTTCCTTGGGAATTCTAACTCCTAAGTTCTAGCTGTGCTCGCAGTTGCCTGCTTAAGCGAGATCCCCCAGAGGTATCTTTTCAGGTGCACTGGTGCACTAAGTCATCCTCATCCTCCAGCTGCTGCTAATGCATCCATTGGCCCATCTCTCAACCTCAAAGGCTGACTCCACTTGCCCAGAGGCAGAGTCCACAGGATTGACCCCATCTGTGACTCTGTGATAGCTGAATGGTGAGAAACAATAACCAAAAAGAAAAAAAAAATCCTCTCTCTGAAAGTATCTAAAGACCAATCCATGAGGAGTTGGGGTAGGGAGAACATGCTTCTAGCTGCACCTGTGAAGAGAGAAAACACAAAATGACAATATACAATCTGTTAGTAAGTTAATAGAACACTTAAGAAGAAACTGTATGAAAATACAGAATGTTGAAAAGCTTCCCAAGTTATTTTTCAGTTACTGTACCCTTCAAAGAAATCCTGGTAGTATAGTGGTTAAGTGCTGTGGCTGCTAACCCAAAGGTCTGCAGTTCAAATCTACCAGATGCTCCCTGGAAACTCTATGGAGGAGTTCTACTCTGTCCATAAGGTCACTGTGAGTTAGAATTGGCGCAACAGCAGTGGGTTTGGTTTTTCTGGGAGCCCTTCTAAATTAAATCAACAGAGAACACAGTTTTACTTGTCATGTGTAAAATACTAGCAACATAAGTCTAAGACAATAATAATTTTTCATGACCAAATAATAGTTTTCCTGAGGAGTATTTTAAACAGATTTGATTAAAATTGGAAAATAGATTAAATTCTGGAAAGGCAGACTCCATTTAGAAAAAGTGTGATTTCCTTCTCAGAATAATTCATAAGTTTAATATAACTGCAATCTAAAATTACCCAAAATTTTGTGTTTAGTACAACCAAAGAATTACCAGGTAAAACAAAAGAAAACCTTGAAGAGGACAAGAAACTAAAACATACTGTTAAAATACATTGTAAAGATACAGTAATTAAAATAGTGTGGCATGGCTCAAGAATATAAACAAAAGTCAATGAAATAGATAATAACAGAAACAGACCCTAGTGTCCATACGTGGAAAATTACTAAATAATAAATATTTAGTGGATAGTAAAAAAGTAGAGATCCCCAAAAGAACCATTTCATCAAGTCAATTCCTACTCAGGACAGAGTATAGGATCCTGCACAGAACTGCCCCATAGAGTTTTTAAGGAGCACCTTGGAAGACTCAAATTGCCAGTGTTTTGATCAGCAGCCATAGCACTTAACCACTATCCCACCAGGGTTTCCAAAAAAGGCACAGATAGCAATTTCAAACTGCTATTTCAGAAACAGAGTTTATTGATAAATAACAAAGGCTAAGAGAGTAATATGAATGAAATGTAGGTATTCTTGGTCCATGGCTATTCTCAGTTAGCTTTAGGAGATAATACCTCTCTCACTGTCACAGGAAAGAAGGAGAAATGGATGGATGACCTTGGAAATCAGTCTGTAGGACAAAGGGAGAAGTTTGTGTAGGAATACTTCAAACTTAGGTACTTGCCTGGAATAGCACAGCTAATCCCATGTCTCAGTTATCTAGTGCACCTATAAGGAGATACCACAAGTGCATGGCTTTAACAAACAGAAGTTTGTTCTCTCACAGTCTAGTAGACTACAACTCTAAATTTAGGACATCAGCTTCAGGAGAAGGCTGTTTCTCTCTCTAATTTCTGAAGAAAAGTCCTTTCATCAATCCTCCTCTAGCAGAGGAGCTTCTCAGCACAGAGAACCTGGGTTCCAAGGACATGCTAGTCTCCTGGTTGTCTTTCTTGATGGTCTGAGGTCTCCACATCCGTCTGCACACTTCTCTCTTTTACAGTTTAGGAGATTGGCTCAAGATACAACATAATCCTGTAGATTGAGTCCTGGCTCGTTAACATAACTGCTTTAACTCTTATCAACCTGACAGAGATAAGATTTACAGCAAATAGGAGAATCATATCAGATGACAAAATGGCATACAGTCACAACAGTACTGGAAATCATGGCCCAGCTGAGTCAACAGATACATTGGCAGGCCTCAGTTCAATCCATGACACCCCAATCTGAATCAAACTCCGTATTGTTAGTTAACCATGCTCCATTTTGCCTCTGCCTCTGCCTCTGCACTTCTGAGAATGTAGCCCACAACTTTCCAAAACTTGAAACCACTCTCAACACTAAGGGTTGGGGTGAGTATAGTTGGCTATTCACAAAAGGTTTGCTCTTGCTGCCTCTCTCTGCTTTGCTGATAATAAGAGAGAATGTTACGTTGGCAGTTCAAATCCACAAGGTGCTGCTTGGAAACTCTGTAGAGCAATTCTGCTCAGAATTGACTTGATGGCAGTGGCTTGGCTTTGCGATGTTGGTGGTCTCTGTCTGCCCCTCTTTAATTTGCTGATGTTAAGAGAGATTATGGTGTTGATGGTCTCTGGCTACTCCTCCCCATTCTACTAAGTCATGTGCTATCACGCTTTTACCAACCCCATTTTAACATAGAAAAGACCCACCTCTCAGAATGTTGATACATTTAGCAGATTCCTCTCTGCTCTGTGTTTCCCCAATTTGCAAATTGTATTATTCTCAATACACCTCTTTGCTTTTACTTTAACAAAGTAAGCCTTCTTATTCTTCCACAAGTTCATGGACTTATTTTCAATGGCTTTGATGGCTGCAGTTATCTCCTCAAAAAATCACCTGCAGAGAGTGAAATTGATTGGAGTTTGTAATAGACCAAGAGAGAAATATAGACTATGGAAACATAGAAAGATTTCTGGGCCACACTGAGGGCCCAGGAGAGGTTGAAGATCATAAATTTGCTCGGTGATAACAAGGATCATTGTGGGAATTCTTCCAAGAGAACACAACAAGCCAAGCAGAGTACCGAAGCTGAAAGTTTGGTTTAGAAGAGTAGGTTCTACAAAAGAACAAACAAGTGACAGTCGAGGGTATTGGCAAGAGAGTGATTAGAAAAATGAATCACGGGTCTAGACCAAACTGAGCAGGAAAAGGAAGACAGAGGAACAACATCGAGACACAATAAAGTGGCTCACAATAAAGTGGCTGCCACTGTAAGATTGGAAAGCAGACGTATTCAGGGAATGAGGGCAGTAAACAAGACATCGTGATCAGGAATTAACTGTAGAACTTCAATATTTTAGAGGTGCATGAGATCATATGATGTTTTGCTCTTTAAACCGATATACTGTACTAAGGAGGATAATGCTTTCCTCTCTAGCCCCCTCACCCACCCCAGCAAACACCCATGTCCTAATCCCCAGAAGCTGTGAATGTATTACCTACATGGCAAAAGGGAGTGAGATACATGATTAAGGTAAGGGCCTCACCATGGAAAATTATCTTGGATTATCCAACGGGCACAGTGTAATCAAAAGAACCCTTACAAAGGAGAGTGAGAGCAACAGGAAGAGATGTGACAATGGAAAGAAGACATTGGAGTGACGTACAGAACAGTTCAGGAGCCAAGGAATGCAGGTGGCTTCTAGGAGCTGGAGAAGGCCCAGAGATGTATTTTCCACTGGAACTTCCAAAGGAACATAGCATTCCTGACAATTCTGACCTGAATTCTGACCTAAATCCTAAAACAGGCTTTGCTGGACTAAGCTGAAAGAAGACATTGACTCAAGGTAAGGAACTAGAACCCTCCTTTAAAGCGAAATTCTTGGAGATGAAATTTCTAGGTGTTCTATGACATATGCCATGTCCCTAATAACTGTTTCTACAACAAATGGACCCTAAGGCTCTGCATGTGCTGTGACACTATCTCTTGAGAAACTAACACGACACTGACTTTCAGGAGATTACCCTGCCAAACCCAGACACTTTTCATTCATAAGAACTAATCACCACAAGGATCTAAGCACATGATTGTTGAAAAACAGATATTGTAACACTATACCCAAAGATCACACAATGACCTATGTAACCAGCTTACAAGGTACCCTCATCAAAGTGTCTTTCCAAGACTTTTGACGCTGCTTGATTCAAATTGCATCTACTCATAATGCATATATTCTGTTACACTAATTTCTGGTGTTTCTCTGCACACACAAGTTTTTAACACAGAGAACTGTAAGAAAATAAATTTGTGTCTTTTTAAACTATTAAATTTGTGTTTTTTTAAAATATATATAGATAGCAGCAATAGGATACTAACCATACAGTATCAGTAAGTGTTTTTTTACATACTCATGTGGGCTATACCTGTGCTGCCCTAAAAATAAATAGATAAATACTATACAGTAATAACTTCACAGTAACATCTAAAACTCCTATTTATGACTTTCTAACAATTACGTGGCCAACAAAGTGGTCCATCACTAAGCAAAATCAATTATGTAATACTGACAACCCACTAAAAGTTGTTACAAACTCATCTGAATTATTGCAATGGAAAAGCAAAAGATATTCAAGAAATCCCCTATGGAAAAAACAGTTGCCATTCAAAGATATTTGGACACTTTCATGGCTACTCATCAACGAAGCAATGAAAATTTTTAAGACAGATGATTCTAATTTTGAGCACAATTCAAAGATTTTTGGAGTGATGATAAACGTCTATGCTTTCGATAGGGACATGTGCCAGGAAGAGAAGAAGACATCTGTTGTGGATTGAATTACTGTCCTTCCAAAATATGTGCTATAACTCTGTGCCCTGTGGTTGTAATCCCATTTGGGAATGGATTGCATTTGTTATGTTAATGAGGCAGGATTAGTGTAATGCCTATTTTGAGTCAATCTCTTGTAAAATACAAAAGAGAGTACAGAAGCAGGTTGGAAGGCCTAGTAGTGTAGTGGTTAAGCGCTATAGTTGCTGACCAAAAGACTGGCAGTTTGAACCCACCAGGTGCTCCCTGAAAACTACTCTGTGAGGTAGTTTGACTCCATCCTATAGGCATGACTTGACAGTAATGGGTTTGAGTTTTCGGGGTTTTGAAAAAGCAAGCAAAGCAGAGGCAAAAGAAAAGAAATGCCAAGTCACATGAAGATTGTGCAAGAGCAGGTGCTCAAAAGATACTAGGACCTCCCTCTAAAGCTGACAAAGGAAGAAAGCTTTTCCATAGAACTGGCATCTGAATTCAGACTTTTATCTTCTAAATTGTGAGAAAACAGATTTCTGCTCGTTAAAGCCATCCACTTACAATATTTCTGTTGTAACATCACTAGATGATTAAAACAGCTGGCTTTGGGTGAATTTGGCAGAAGGCAACATTACCTCTTGTCCTGGTTCTGTTGCTACCTTGCAAAATTACCCAGTCACTCTGGATCCAATCCCTTAGTTATAAGTTGAAATATTTAAAATAGAAATAAGAACCTTTTAGTTTAGCATTCGAACTGTGGATGGGTATGTATGTGTGTTTGTCTGTGTCTGTGTGTGCCTGCTTCCTTTTTATAGTCCTTTAAAATAAGGAGTCATTGTGGTACAAATGGTTTTGTATTCAGTTGCTAACCACGAGGTTGGAGCATCAAGTCCACTCAAGTGTACCTCAAAAGAAAGGCCTGGTGTTCTACTTCGGAAAAATCAGCCACTGCGAGCTCTACAAAGCACAGTGTTACTCTGACACAGAGGTTGCCGTGAGCTGGAGCTGACTCTATAGCAAATGGTACATAGGACACCTGCCAGATGACTGTACAGTAAACATCAGCTCTAGTGCCATTCTGTGTAGTTTAGATCATCCAGGAGCAGCGGTCACTAGGGCCGATGTCACTCAGTGCAGTAACTTATGGAGTCACTTCCTTTCCTCCACTGCCCAGAGTGGGCAAGGCTAGCCAGAGAACCCTTCGACACATGGGTGGATCTGCCTGGCCCCACCCCAGCCACCACACAAGGCCATACAGCTCTACCCTTCGTGGTCAAACTCCTGTGGCCCCCCACATTTCCTGCCTTCTTCCAATAGCCAACACAAAGATCCTCCTTTCCATCCAACGGCCCTTCTGCCCTCAACCTCACTGGTAAGTGACTGGTCAGAGGAGGATGAAGAAGGGTGACGAGTTACCTCACTGGGTGGCGCCAGCCTGTGACATCACAGCCCCTCCACCCAACGATGCCAACCTATCTGCTGCCACCATGGTCCCTGGGGTCATTTTGGTGTTGCCCACTCTGACAGCACAAGGGGTTGCACACCCTTGTACTTTGTACCCACTTAGTGACATTGCCGACCAGGAACAAAAAACTCAAAATAGATAAGGACCTTCCTCCAGAGCCAACACAGAGAGAAAGCCTTCCCCCTAGAACCAGCACCCTGAATTTAGATCTCCAGTTTCCTAAACTGCAAGGAAATAAAATTCTGCTTATTAAAGCCACTTATTGGTGGTATTTTTGTTATAGCGGCAGTAGGTAACATAAGCATCTTACACTCAAGCTTTTTTGAAAATAAGTATTTTTAAAGCCTCAGTCAAAACAGTCCACGTTGTAAAGCTCCCACCAGTGAATTTTGCAGGTATGTAAAACCAAACATAATGTAAAAGCTTTTTTTATATTGTGCTTGGACTTACATGCTTACAGAAGTATATGTAATGAGTTTAATTAAAAGAATCTCAACATAGGTATATGTAAGAATGAATTGTATTCATTGATAAACAGCACAAACTGTTCTGGGTCCTGAACTCTGCAGCTACCTAAGCCAGACATCTTTTTTCTTTGTCCTATTTAGGTTTAATATTTATTCTAACCCCGTGATTTTTGAAATTCAAACTGGGTATTGAAATCTGAGTTCTTTGTCGAACTTAAGGCTTCTGCTGCCCTTTCTCTTTCTCTCTCTTATGTCTGGGAAAGAGGGAAATGACCTTAACTTACATGGCAATACAACATCAGAGACGATGAGTCCCCTCTCTTATCTCTCCGTCCAACTCTGATAGTTGGAGTCAAATGTTGGCTCTGGCTTTTGAGTGGAGATGAAATCATTGGCTCTTCAAGTTCCTTCCCTTGCACAGTAACCCTGTCCTGTCTCCCCTATTACCATGGCAACAAGCAATCCACCCAAAAGTCCCTTAACTCTGGCAAGCCCCAGCTACCTATCACGGCTTGTATTCATTAGTCCTTGCCAAGCTAAGGGTGGGGACACAGGCTACCTTAGGGCATTGACTCTCACAGCATCATCAACAACAACAGTGCATGTTGTGTTGGCTTAGTGGCACACAACCACAATCATACTCACTCAGTTCTTACTGGGAGTGAGGGGAATTCAGGAAAGAGATTTCAACAGAAGAGGGTGGAACAAACTGAAACTTCTCTGCTCCCTGCCCTCTAGTCTTTGATCCAAAAAAAAGAACAAGAGCAAAACTCATTGCCATCGAGTCAATTCTCTCAACTCACGGTGACACCGTATGTTACAGAGTAGAACTGTCCCCACAGGGTTCTCTTGGCTGAAACTTGATGAAAGCAGATGGCCAGGCCTTTCTTCTGCAGAGCTGCTAAGTCGATTCAAACCACCAAACTTTAGGTTAGGAGTTAAGTGCAAACTGCCACGCAAGGACTGGCACCAAAGGAAGAGGAAGAAAAACACACTGTTCTTCATGGAGCCTCCTTCAAGGGTCTGATATCCTTGCTCCCTTTCTATCCTTTAATTTACAAAAACCAAAGGAGTAAGGTCAACTGGTTCTGCTAGATGTTCTCTTTTTACAAATCCACAGTGTGGAACTGACTTCAGAAGGCATTTCTCTGAACTTGAAAGATGAAACAGTTGGCAAGTTTTATTTTGAATTGTGAACTTTAGTTGGCAGTTCCAGAGTTGCGAAAATGTCCCTCATCACCACTTTACCACAGCTTTTTAAATATATTCATTTCATACTATCTCTGTCATCAACTTTGGATATTTATAAGGTTTTCCAAGGACAGACTCCCCAATATGTGACACTGTGCCTCTAACAAGTTTTCCATTTAAACTGTCTCAACTTGAGACTATCATTTTGGTATTAATTCGATTTTCACTCCAGAGGTCACTGTATTGATTTCAGGATTCCACTTGAAACTCAGCTATGAAACATTTTCTGAGAATTAGAGAGACTAGGAATGAGGGGAAGAATTCTAAGAACAGAATGTGTCCTTTGCGTGAGTCTAGGAATTGGCAGCATTTATTCTGCATTGACGTAGAATCCTAAGACCAAGTTGAAAGCGTATTGTGTCTGGGGAATTTCTGCTTCCTGCCATGAAGAAGTAAAAGTCTACAATCAACTTCCCACTGTAAACAATATAAAACATTAGTAATTTATAAGGAAAATTTAAAAAAATTCAAGATATTAGTCAGCAGAACTGCTTAAGATTATGATCCCTGAGTGAAGGGCAATCAGTTATATGAGCCCCTTGGCTTTCTGCCTAGATGCAATTTTCAGACCACTGCACTAGGAAACAAACTACAACAACGAAAGATTTGATTCCTACTCATAGTGACCCTACAGGACAGAATAGAACTGTAGAACCAGCCCATAAGTTTTCCAGTGAGCTCCTGGTGGATTTGAACTACCAACGTTTTGTTAGCAGCTAAATTCTTAACCACTACACCACAGTGGTTTATAACACTAGGAGATTTCCCATTAACAAACTTTGGTGGTCTGAGTTAAAGAGACTGAGAGAGAGATTAGAGCGTAGGGAGGCTCAGGTGATTAGTATTTGTGGAACAGAGTTTTGGACAGGAGGAAGCTAAGAAGAGAAAGAGCTACAGAATCTGCGTGGAACCTCATAAGTCTTTGGTACATGAATGGCACAAAAGCAATTACTGAGGTGCTATAAACTGAACAAATCCCACACAGATCTTGTAAAGCCAGAAGCCATTTCCAGTTCCCATAAGCCAAAAGGAAGAGGCCTCATTGAACAATCAGTGGAAGTACTAGGGGTATTTAGTAGCAGCTTTTGAATTCTTGAATAAAGATTACTCTAGAGGCACTCTAAAAAAATAAATAAATAAATAAGCTTTCAAACAGCCTCAGAATTATTAAACTGATCCTCAGTAATTTAACTGCCTGCCAAAATAAAGCACACAACTCTTTAAGGAAGACCAAAAGAAAAAAAATTTCTTTTTCTTTCTTTTTTATTTTTATTTTTTTTAGCACCCAACACACAAAATGTACCAAATTTTACACACGCCAAGAAGTAGGAGAACTTGAGACAATATCAGGAGAAAAATCAGTCAAAAGAAATAGACCCAGAACTGACAGGGATGGAATTAGTAGACAAGGACATTAAAACAACATTATAAATAAGTTCCATACGTTCAGGAAGGCAAAGGGAAAAATATGAGGAGGAGACAAATAGAGAGTAAAATACAAGCAAACAAGACCTTGATATTGTCCTGTAGGTCACTGAGGCTACTCCCTTCTTTCTTTCTTTCTTTTTCTTCCCATTCAGTGTTTTCACTTTTTGCTTCAGCTCCTATGTCTTTGCATCCACTGTTCCTTCTCTCCCTGTAGTTTCTATTGTTCCACTAATTCCTTACAGCGTGTTTTATGTCTAAAAGTTCTACTTGTATCTCTCTCTCTTTCTTTTAATCTTTTTTTTAATTGTTATCTGAGATGAGCTGAGGTTGACACTGTCATCTGCACAGGACGCCTTGAACCTGAACTAGGACCCTCAAGGATCCTGGTCCCTGAGTTTCCCCTCTCTGATCCTCCATCCTGCATACAGGGTCAACTAGATGCTCCCAAGTTGCTCAGGAGACTAACACCTACGAGCCTTCTCAAAGCCCCGTGGCCAGATCCCAGTTCTAAGAGTGAGACTGGCAAGCAGATAGTGTCCTCTGACTGGCACAGTATTTCTTTCCTGAGATCATTTGAGCCTGGGGCCTCCCAAATGGTGCTGACATGCTGATTTTGAGTCACTCTCTGTTACGTCAAACACACAATGAGCCCAGAACCCTGGGTTTCTAAGTTTATTACCAACACTTGCATTTGAGCCACATGATTGGATCCATGGCTTGAGTCTCACCTGTCTACGTTCTGACCTCCATGCTGTCCATGATGACAGCACTTGAAGGCAGCAAGCATACATATTTACCCATGGTGACTGGTTTCCTTCGTCCTTTGCACTCCCCACCTCTGGCCTCCAGGATGGTCACCTCACCGCTTCCACAGGCTCCATATACACTTCAGGCAAGTCCCTTGGAGGTGGCTGTGCCAGCCTTCTCTGATGGCTGTTGACATCACTGCTCTGCAACACCAATCACTTTCTGTGACCGATGCTCTTTCTTGCTTCTGGTTGGTTGTGGTTGTATTCTCCAGGTGGTCTCGAGTCAGGTTGGACAGCAGATGGGCACTCCTTGCATGAATACAACTGCTCTCTCATCAGTGTTTCCTGTCCATAGCAGCATAGGATCCCTGGTGGCACAGTGACTAAAGCACTCAGCTGTTAGCCGAAAGGTTGGTAGCTTGAACCCACCAGCCACTCTGTGGCAGTCTACTTCCATAAAAGATTTGCATTCTTAGAAACCATATAAGGGAGTTCTACTCTGTTGCTATAAGTCAGAATCCACTCAACAGCTATAGGTTTAGTTTTCAGCTTCACGGCAAACTGAGGAAGGCAGGAGTGTGGTCACTTTGAAGGAATTTACATTCTAAGTATGCGGTGACTATGGCCTAAAGAATTCTACATCCTTGCTCAAAAATGCTAAATACTACATGTAATGTGGCCAGAAACACAGTATTTTTCACATTGTTCTGAATTCTCTGGGTGACACCTGCTTTTGTGGTCATCATCCATAAAATACATCATTCACAAGCCTTACAGAAGCCAGTATTCGTGGGTGGCAGGTGGTAGGTGTAGCATCAGGAGTCGTGATACAACCAACATTAAATAAATAGCATTAGAGAATTGCTACAACAAGGAGATCTGTGGTGTTTCACTGAAAACAGGTTCTGGCATGGTGAGTATTAATAACAGTGCTACATTCTGTAATGATTAGAAGTGGATTAAATCAGGAACAATGCGTTTGATGACATAGAACTGGAAAAAATAAATGCTTCCTAGACCTACATTTGAGTCAGATCCGACTCGATGGCACTTGGCTTTGGCTTGGCTAGACCTAAATAGGAAACAGCGGTGGTATAGCAGTTAAATGCTATGTCTGCTATCTAGAACGTTGACAGTTCGAATCCCCAGGTGCTCCTTGGCAACTCTATGGAGCAGTTCTACTCTGCAGGGTTGCTATGAGCCAGAAATGACTCCGTAACAGTTGGTTTGTATTTTTTTTTTTGGCTCAGACCTAGGTAAGAGACATAGATACTGCAACGAGATGAGCACTGATTAGGTAGTAAATACATAAATATCCCTTCTCTAGCCATTTTTCTAAATCTTTACTATACCTCACAAAGACTCGTGACTTTTGTACTATATTTTTAATTAAATAGTACATAGGTAAAGGCCTGGTAAAACCCATTTGCTGGAGCCGCACACATCCTAGGAACACTCCTGCTAACATCAAACACAAGCACATCCCAAGGAGAAAAAGCCTACAAAGCAATATCCCTAAGGGGGGAAAAATTCCAACAAACCATTAGCAAGCTGAATCCAGCAATATGCAAAAAGGATGATAGACCATGACAAATAAAGTTTATCCTCTTAGGCAAAGTGGGAAAATTAGAAAAGTCGATCAATATAATTCACCATATTCACTGAATAAAAGACAAAACCATACCATAATCTCAACAGGCACTAAGTAAACAAATCAATAAAAAGTATTCAAGGAAGCAAGGATCAATTCATAAGAGCGTCTTGGGTCTTGGAGAAGAGCCTAGGCTGCAGGGCCTTCTGAAGTACAGAGAAGCATTAAAGTGAGACACTGCACCACAGTGACATCCTCATTATTGTCACCCCAGCATTGATGAGGAAATCCCGGTGGCATAGTCATTAAGTGCTACATCTGCTAACCAAAAGGTCAGCCATTCAAATCTGCCAGGAGCTTCTCGGAAACTCTATGGATCAGCTCTCCTCTGTCCTGTAGGGTCTGTAGGAGTCAGAGATGACTCTAGGGCTGTGGGTTAGGTTAGCACTGATGCACCCTGGGTGGTGCAAACTGTTAAAGCCTTCAGCCGCTAGCTGAAAGGTTGTAGGTTCAAGTCCATTCGGAGGCACCTCAGATAAAAGGCCAGGTGATATACTTCCAAAAATCAGTCAGTTGAAAACCTTGTGAAACAGAGTTTTAGCATGGTATACATGGGGTCACCATGAGTTAGACTTGACTTAGCGGCAACTGATTTTTCACTAATGAGGAAACTGAGGCTGAAGTGACATGAGTAACAATCTTGAGGACTCACAGTAGTTAGTGGCAGTGCTATGGTTCAAAGGTTTTTCTGTCCATCTCAAAGGCGATGTGCTCTTTCCACCATACCACTGTGTCTCTTTATAGAGAATAACTCATTTCCTTGGGGGAAACTGCATTTAGTACTGTCAGAAAAAAAAACAGAAAATGTAAATACTATTTCATAGCAATAAAATCATTTTGTCTATTGAGATGTTCAAGAGTATATTTTTAAGACAGAAATTCAAATGTGTTAAGCTTGTCCTCATTTTTCCCCCTATAACAGAATTAGAAACCCTGATGGTGTAGTGGTTAAGTGGTACAACTGCTAACCAAAAAGTCAGCAGTTCAAATCTAGCAGGCACTCTTCTGAAACTCTGTAGGACAGTTCTCCTTTGTCCTGTAGGGTCACTATCAGTCAGAACCAACTTGACGACACTGGGTTCAGTTTTGTTAGTTTATAACTGAATCAGAAGCAGATATAGTTTTACAGGGATAAAATGACACCAAGTCCTGGTGACTTTGTGGACAACAAAACGAAGCATTACCTAGTCCTGCATCATCTTCCAAGTTGCCAACACACTCAAGTACACCATTACAATTGTTTTACCAATCCTACTTAACAATAGTCTCCCCCGTTTTCAATAACCTTCTGCTTCACCAGAGGGCTGTTGAAAATGAGCTCCTCCAGCTGTTGATCCCTCCTGAGGATGTGTCCGAAGCCAGAGAATCAGAAAACGTTCTGTTGTGATCCGTAAGGTTTTCACTGGCTAACTTTTGTAAGTAAGTTGCCAGGTCTTTTCTCCTGTTCTTAGCTCAGAAGCTCTGCTGAAACCTGTCTATCGTGGGTGATCCTGCTGGTACTTGAAATACTAGTGGCATAGCTTCCAGTGTCATAGCCACACACAAGTCACCACAGTAGGACAAACTGATGTAATGTGCTCTCTTACTTGAACATGAGTTGAGACTGTCACCAGGAGAGCTACAGGAAGACCTGTGCTTATAACATCACACCACTTTATCTGTAGAGGGTATATGGGTGTCAGCTCTGAAATCAGAAGAAAGCTGTCCACTTCTCTACAAGGTACTCTTTTTTTTTCTTTTCCCTGTAAACATTCTTTCTAGTAATAGAGCGAAAAATTATGAATCTGATATTTGAGATTAAAACATATCTCTCCTCTCTTGCATTTGCATCTAGGGCTAAAACTTTTCTTCCCTCCCATATGCTTTCTCACACTTCATTCACACACAAATTATGAGCCTTAAAAATGACCCAGGATGTGTTTAATCACTTTTGGTTAAAATGGTTCAGCTAGTTCAGCTACTAACAGGCAGCCTTGCCAATCTATTTTCAAAACAATCAAACACTTGAAACCCTGTGGACTACAGTCCAACTCCGACATACAAAAGGTAGACATTAGTCAGAATCTATGTGAAGGCAACAGTTTTTGTATATGATCATTCTTAACCACTGTGTATATGTGCACACATGGGCGCACACACACACACATGTATGTACAAACAGTTTGCACTTAACTGTTAACTTAAAAATTAGTGGCTGGAACCCAGAGAGCAGCACCATAAAAGAAAGTCCTGGTATTGCTTCTGTAAAGATTACAGCCAAGAAAACCCACGGAGTAGTTCTACTGTATAACACATGGAGTGGTCACAAGTCAGAATCAACTCAGCCTCAGTTGGTATTTTTAGTTTATAGATACTCAGTGATATGTATGTGTATGTGTGCCCTGGTGGCATACTGGTCAAGCGCTACAGCTGCCAACCTAAGAGGTGGCAGTTCAAGTCTACCTGGCACTCCTTGGAAATTCTATGGGACAGTTCTGCTCTGTCTTATAGGGTTGTTGTAAGTCAGAATTGACTCAATGGCAGTGGGTTTGTTTTTTTTTTTCATATGTTTGTGTGTATGTATTTGTATATATATATAAATAGTCTGATAAATTTACACACTCATCCCAGAAAAAGTGCTATATAACTCATTGATGAATATCACTGTGATCACATTTGAAACACTCCCCATGGGAAGCTATGCACCAATACCAGTGCCTAGTCCATCCTTCAAAACAATTTTGGAACTTTTCTTCTAGAATGGTCATCAGAGCTGTCGTCATACTACCCTTGATATCCTGAATGTCATAAAAATGTCTTCCTTTTGATATTTCCTTTATCTTTGGGTAAAGAAAAAAGTCATTGAGGGCCAGATTGGGTGAGTATGGAGGGTGTTCCAATACAGTTATTTGTTGACTGGCTAAAAACTCCCTGTCAGACAACTATACAGTTAAGTTTGTGAACTTGCCATCATGTGAGCTGGTACGCTATGGTAACACACGAACCGTGAGTTATTGGTGACAAGTTCAGGTTGCTGCGGGGGGGCGGTTGCTCCTCTCAATGTGACTTCCTGCTTCCATCCTCTGCTGGGCCCCCTCACGGTGTCTCTCACAGGTTTCTGACCATTTTCCAGTGTGCTACTTTCTCAATTGGCTATTCTTGCCCATGTAACAGCCTTTAGCCCCTTCTCTTTATTCCTGTCCACAACGTTCCTTCCCCCAACAATTTTCATGCTTGCTCCTTCTTTGAGATGCTTAGTTTGTTAATCTACACTGGCAGTGGTGGACATGTTCCACCCCTAAGACTTGATCCTTTTCATCAAGAGAAATGACAGGCAACGGGCTGAGACAAGGGTGTGGGGGTGGGCAACGAAAGAAGGTGGGACCCTGCCAGGCCCACTGCTAACCTGAACAGTGTTCTTTTATGTTCCTTACTATACAGCAACAGAAATGGAAAGTATTTATCCCAAGATGCTGGATGTATCTTTCTTAAATTGTTTGAGGATTGTTAAGTGATTAGCATGTTGATTATTGGCAGGGATTCCAAAACTCTGGATCTTCCCCAGGTCCCCAGCATTTCCTTGTTTCTGTCACTGTACCAGCCATGGCCCCTTCAGATAGTGAACGGGGCTGTCATAAAAGAGCACAGAGGGACAAGAAAAGGCAGAGATGAGCAGAAAAACGTTCTCTGCCTTTCTTACAAATTTCCCAGTTTACCTTCTTAAAGTTGAAATAAAATTACTCTGTTGGAAACAAAAAGAAAATGAATAAAAGGTTCAGATCACATGGTCGTTAGCAGCTTGAGCTGTAGAATCAGACAGGCTAGGAACTGAGACCGAGCTCTAAATACTCACTGGTTGACAGTCCTCATTATTTCTCCCTCTAAGCCTCAGTTTTCTCATCTGAAAAGTGGAGTCCTCAGGTGGTGCAGATAGTTAAGCACTGAATGACTAACCAAAAGATTGCAAGTTCAAACCACCCAGAGGCACCTCTGAAGAGAGGCCTGGCAATCTGCTTTTGAAAGACCACAGCTTTGAAAATCCTATGGAACAGCTGTGCTCTGTAACACACAGAGTCACCACAAGCTGTCATCGACCAAAAGGCAGCTAACAACAAAGAGCTGCACTTTTCTCATCTGGCAAGCAGAAGTAACAATATTCCTTCCTCATAGACTTGTTGTGAGGTTTCAGTGGGATGCTGTGAAGCGCTTGGTCTAGGTTTTCAGAAGAACTCAGCGGATGCAAGGCCATACTGCTTTTTCAGTACAGTGTGTTATCAATTAAAAAGCAAAGTAGAAGTATACAGTAGTCTTCCCCCCTTCTAGAATTCATAATCATTAATTGGAAAAGATAAAATGAGATCACTTGAAAAGATAAACAAGAATACAGTATAAGAGAGATCAATGCTGTCAACAATAGACAATTTCAGGGGTTCTGAGCCAAGAGGAATTTGTCAGCACTGATGCAGGAGTGAAGATGTGATACAGGGCACAAAATCTTCATTAAACTTTTAACAGATCAGTACATGTTAACATACAGTATTTCCTGTTCTGTTTTCATCATCTTTAAAGTTAAGAGACAATTGAAAAATACACAAAATTTTGAAGGACAGTGCAACTAAAATCTGTGACTACAAATTTAAATTGGCCTGAAACTTAACCTTTTCCCTTAATGGAGGAATCACATCAAAACAGGAAATTGGAGTAGACTCTGAATAAGCTAAGAATGAGATATTCTGACAGCACGGCGATTAAAGAGATTGACTGCTAACCAGAACGTTGGCTGTTCGAATCCACCAGCTGCTCGATGGGAGATAGATGTGGCTGTCTGCTGATGTAGAGATTTACATCTGTGGAAATCCTAGGGGGTCTCTGTGAGTCAGAATCAACTTCACGGCAATGGGAGGATAATAACGGGTTCTTGGCCTTTGACCAATGATCTTATGCAACTGGCAGGGACAAGCAGCCATGGAGCATATCACCTCCTATTCTCATCTCTTTGAGGTTATCTTTAGTCCAATCATCCAATTTCAAATATCAATAAATGTAAAATACGATTAATATAAAAAGAGTAGGAAGCACAAAGTTAACAGTGTAAACCAGTTGCCATCAAGTCAATTCTGAGACAAGAACCCAGTGTGTAGCAGAGCAGAACTGTGTTCCATAGGGTTTTCGATGGCTGGAAGTTTGGAAATAGATCACCAGGTCTTTCTTCTGAGGCATCTCCAGGTAGATTTCAGTCTCTGGGCTTTTAGTTAGCAACCAAGCGTTTTAACCCTTTGCATCACCCATGGATCCCTCAGCTGTGTAGGACAAGGTAGTTACCTTCTGCTGCAAGGTGGAGGCTCCCAAGAGACAATAAGCTGAGTCTGTTCTGTGAATTTTTTAATTTTTAAAACTTTTGGGGTACACCTTTTGATAAGCTTTAACATATGCATGTGTGTGTGTGTATAATATATATGTCTCTCAAAAACACCCTGTCAAATACCTAAAATGAACAGAAAAACACCCAAAATTAGTGTAACACAATACATTTACTTTAAGTAGATTCAGGCAGCATCAAGCCAAAGGCACTGCAAAGAGGAGATCCTGAAAGCAGGTTATACAGGCAGGGTCTCTCTTGATGGCCACTGTGATTCTCCAGTGAAACCCAATGCCTAAGGCAAACAATCTTCACTAACTTGCTTACTGGGCAATCACGCAACTGGAAGGTGATCCCAGGAAAGTAGTTCCTAAAGGTTCGTGGTTAAAAGGACTCTTAGAAGCAGATGATCTGAATGGGCCACTTCAATTCCATGCACCCAGAAATCTAGATTCTAGAAGAATTCAATGACTTCTCACCCCCAAAATTACATACCTATGGTTTCTCACATAAGATGCCATGTAATTACATATGGCATATTACATACATATATATGTAATTATATACCCCCCCCACACACACAAGGACTGCCAATTAGTTCACAAACTCACCCCAGAAAAAGTGCTGCATACTTCATTGCTGAATGTCAAAATATTCCCCTTGGGATGCTATGCACTCACACCAGTGCCTAGTCCACCCTTCAAAGAAATTTTGGAACTCTTTGTCTGGAATGATGATCGGAGCTGTCAGCATATTACCCTTGATGTCCTGAAGGTCATCAAAATGTCTTCCTTTCAATATATCCTTTATCTTTGGATAAAGAAAAATGTCACTGAGGGCCAGATCAGCTGAATAGGGAGTGTGTTCCAATACACTTATTTGCTTACTGGCTAAAAACTCTTTCACAGACAACTATACAAGTATGTATGCAAATTTGCCACCATGCCACCATGCACAATGGCCATTCCAGAAGGCATCCCAAAATGATCTGAAGGGTGGACTAGGCAGTCATTGGTGCATAGCTTCCCAAAGGGAGTACTTCAAAGGTGACTGTAGTGATATTCAGCAATGAGGTACATAGCGCTTAAAACAATTAAGTTCACAGAATTAACTGTCAGATCTTGTGGGGGTGTGTGTGTGTGTGTGTACTCATTCTGGATAAATATTAAAACACTTTAAATTTTACCAACTGTTTCCTCTTCTACTTTAAGGATAAAATGCAACAAAAAGATACCCCCCTTTTTTTTTTCTTAATTTTTTGCCATTTCTACATTATGTAAAGAATTCTGGCTGCTAACAGAGAAGTTCTAGAAAGGAGTGGAAGTAGAAAATGGATCTAGGAACAAAAATAGATTTAGGGCAAAGAAAAGCACAAGCTGAATTCTGCCCTGAGGTTCTTTGCTGGGCCTCCAGGGAGGAGCTGTCAACTCTTTCTGGAGCCTTTTCTGCCTCAAGTTCAGGCTACTTTCACTAAAGTGCCATTAGGCCTACACTGGGAGAATTTGATTATCCCTGGAACTATTACTTTGAGACTAGGATTTTTCTGACTGTACTTGTTCTAGGTTGTGTTTAATGTTGTTTCCATTTGGTAGGTTTTACCTTTTAAACATTGGCATAGCATGGGTTTTTTGTGTCAGAAACATGTATCTGTTAATATGAGGGAGTTATGAACAATTTTCAGTATTTCCCAAGAATAGAATCAAAACAATTTAAGAAACACTGATGAGGGAGAATTATCATATTTTTGAATGAAGGATACAAAATCTTTAATGCCACATCAATCTTAAGATACACTACCCTTTCTGTCTTGAGCTCTAAGATGAGAAAGAGCTTCCATGGGCAGCTCTGTAGACATCAGCCGGCTTACAGGGCTGACTGGGAAGGCTGTCCTATGGGCAAGCTCACTCTCTTGGAAGCGTTTTAAGGCAAATTCTCACAATTCTTTAAACAGGCATTGTCATTTAATGATAAAAAAAAAAAAGGGGGAATTCTTTTATACACACACTGTCATGGATTACATTTTGTGCCCCCCACACCCACCCCTGCCAAATGCCTGACTTGGTTTGATTTGACTATGAGTCCCAGTATGGTGGAATTCCTCCCATGTGTTGTGAATCCTGCCTGTGTTATGTTGATGAGGGACAGCGGGCAGCAGCGGTGCCAGTGAGGCAGAACTCAACCTACTGGCTGGTGGGACGTAAGGGAGAGAAGTGAGCAGAGGAAGCTGGGAAACTCATACCATCAAGAAGGCAGCACTGAGAGCAGAGCACGACCTTTGGACCTGAGGTTCCTGTGCACAGATGCTCTTCTTAAATTTGGACTCAGCCTAGCAGACTTATTGAATGGACCTATAACTTGTAAAATGGATTTGTGGTTTACTGGACAGTAACAACAAAAATCCTCTTCATGAAACCATCCACTTGTGGTATTTTCTGTTAGAGCAGTCCTAGGTGACTAATACACACACACACAGAAACACACAGACACACAAACACACAGACACACAAACACACACAGGTGTATATGCACATACACACAAATTTATTGTTGTTGTTGTTGTTAGGTGCTAACAAGTTGGTTCCAAATCATAGCTACCCTGCATACAACAGAAGGAAATACTCCCCGGTCCTTCGCCATTCCCACGATCATTGTTATGCTTTAAGACCACTGTTGCAGTCACTGTGTCAGTCGCCTCATTGAGCACCTTCCTTTTTCACTCTGACTTGACCTTCCTTTTTCACTCTACTTGACCAAGTATGATGTCCTTCTCCAGGGACTTATCTCTCCTAATGTGTCGAAGCTATGTGAGACATAGTCTCACCATCTTTGCTTCTAAGGAGCACTTTGATTGTACTTTTTCCAAGATAAATCTGTTTATTCTTTTGGCAATCCATGATATATTCAAGATTCCTCTCTAACACCGCCATTCAAAGACTTCAATTCTTCTTCCGTCTTCCTTATTCATCTTCTAACTTTCACATGCATAGGAGGCTATTGAAAACACCATGGCTTGGGTCAGGCTCACCTTAGTCTTCAAGGTGACATCTTTGCTCTTCAACATTAAAAGAGGTCTTTTGCAGCAGATTTGCCAATGGAACGTATTTTGATTTCTTAATTGCTGCTTCCATGGGTATTAATAGTGCATACAAGTAAAATGAAATTCTTGACAACTTCAATCTTTTTCCCATTTATCATGATGTGCTTACTGGTCCAGTTGTAAGGATTTTTGTTTTCTTTACATTGAGGCATAATCCATATTGAAGGCTTGGTCTTTGATCTTCATCACTAAGTGCTTCAAGCCCTCTTTGCTTTCAACAAGGATGGTTTTGCCATTTGAGTAGGTATAGTGAAAGTACACAACCCTAACACATGCCTTTCCAGACTTACATATAAAATTGCAAACCAAACCTGTTGCTGTCAAGTTGATTCTCATTCAAAACACCCCTATAGGACAGAGTAGAACCGCCCACAGAGTTTCCAAAAAGCTGGTGGATTCAAACTGCCAACCACAGTTGTCAGGTGCAGCTCTTACCCACTATACCACTGGTGTTTCCGAGGTATGTGTGTACACGTGTGATAAATCCAAGCAATCTACTCAACACAGGCCTTCCCTTTTCCTCCACAACCTAGACTCCCTCTAGCTCTGTGTATGCATTTCATCTGTCCATTCATCCATCCTTTATCTCATTCACTAAATATTTTTGGAGATCACTCTATGTATTGGCACTCTTGTACAGACTGGAGATTCTGTTGCCTGAAAACTCCAGGTTTTGCTCATTGTGTCTTGTTACAGCCAATAAATAAGAGGTCAAGGTAGGAGATCAGAAAGACACCTTTTCGTTGCACAAAGAAAGGAGCAATGGGGCTGCTGCCTCCAAGACTGTTTCACGGCAGTTTAGAGAGACACACTTTTATAGAAATGTAAATTATTCATCACTGATATTCAAGACTCACCTTTCAGCTGGCACTCAGGGCTTCAGGATGACTATGAGTTTTCTATAGATGAGGGTTCTATAGGATGGAAGAAGAAGTCGATTTTCCTTCGTTAGCTTAAGTCTCTACCCAGAGGCAGCTTGAGGCTATCAATGGTCCATTCTGTGGTCATCTTGTCAAGGACAACTTCAGAAGAATGTGTGGCCTCTTTCGCTTGTTGCAAGAGGCTAAGCCAGAGCAGGTGTCCCTTAGAAGGGTAGGGCTCTGATCTGCCTACAGTGGGAACACAGTGGGAAAAAAAAGTAAGTTCAATAATAAGTTCTATTTTTATTATAATGTACCTAAGTGGCCCAAGGAAATCCTGGTGGGTAGTGGGTTAAGTGCTATGTCTGCTAACAAAAACATTAGCAGTTTGAATCAGCAAGGTGCTCCTTGGAAACTATGGTGTAGTTCTACCCTGACCTCTAGGCTCGCTATGAGTCAGATCCGACTCAGTGGCAATGGGTATGCTTTTTGGGTTTTTGTTGTTTTTTGTCTGTTTGTTTTTTGGTAAGTGGCCCAGTGAAAAAGCATGCAGCTGCTAATCAAAACTTGGAGAGTCTGAAGCTACCCAGCAGCAGCTCCTCAGGAGAAAGGCCTGGAAATCTCCTCCCATGAAGATTACTGCTTTGAAAATCCTATGAGGCAATTCTACTCAATTGTATGAGGTTGCTATGAGTCAAAAATCAACTCCACAGTGTCTAAGAACAGGGACAATATTCTTATTCTACTTACATCCTAGCAGGCGTGGCTAGACAGAAATTTTCTTAAAAACAACAAGTAAATATGTAATAGGTCATATAAGGATAAATGAAAAAGAAATAAAATAGAGTAAGGGGAGAGAGTTAGGAATTGCCAAGAGGGCCCCTTTTTCCTACTTACCCCTACAAGGTATTACCAAAAAAAAAAAAAACCCACTCCCTTCAAGTAGACTTCAACTGATAGGAGCTTCATAGGACAGAGAACTGCCCCATAAAGTTTTCAGGGCTATAATCTTTATGGAAGCAGACCTTTACATAAGCATACTGTAATGTCTTTCTCCCAGGGAGAGGCTAGTAGATTCAAACTGCCAACCTTTCAGTTAGCAACGAGGCTTCACCATTGCACCACTAGAGCTCCTTCTACAAGGTAGACCAAGCAGTAGATAAATATAATCATCATGCGTTATGCATAGTCATGCATTCTACCAAAACACAGGTGGATTCTTCATAGTGAGGAGCTCCAGATGAGTTAGCATACAGTACTCAGCATCAATTTTGGAATAAGGAATCCCTGATGGCACAAACAAAAAAGCTTTCATGGCTACTAAACAAAAGGTTGAAGGTTTGAATGCACCCAGAAGAGCTTTGGAAGAAAGTCCTCCTAATCTATTTCTGAAAGGTCGCAGCTACTGAAAACTCTATAGAACATAGTTCTCTTCCAAAGCACACTGGGGTCTCCATGAGTTGGAACTGGCTTGATGGAAACTTTTGTTTTGGGGAGTGATAATGGTAAAATCCTCTGTCTTAGTCATCTAGTGTTCCCATAACAGAATTACCGTAAGTGGGTGGCTTTAACAAAGAGAAATTTCATTCTGTCACAGTCCAGTAGGATACAGGTATGAATTCAAGGCATCAGCTCCATGGAAAGTCTTTCTCTGTTGGCTCTGAAGAAAGGTCTTGGTAATCATTCATACCCTGGATAGAGAGCTTCTGAGGCACAGAGATCTTGGACCCAAAGGAGGCACTGTGCACCCTGAACTGCTTGCTTCTTGATGGTATGAGCTTTCCAACTCTCTGCTTACTTTCCTTTTCCTTGTATCCCACCAGAGTGCCTCAAGGCACAATACAGTGGGGCCTCACCAACACAACTGCCACCCATCCTCTCTCATTAACATCACAGAGGCAGCATTTACAATACATTGCATCCTAAACAACACCAGGAATAAAGGCCAGATTGCTATGCACATTTTGAGGCAGACACAGTTCCATCCATGACATCCTCTAAGGCCAAAGATTCACATGGACTGAGTCTTTCAACATACAGAAGCTTGGAAAGAACTGTGAACAAGAACAAGACCAACAAAGACTTCCACCTGAATTAAAAAACTAAAAGTGAATTGCCTTGAGAATGACTGATGAATTATTTTGCTGAGTGTGTAACTCACAGGGTCATAAATAGCCTTTGGGGAAATACAGATTGTCACTAGGACCCAAGTACATTGACTTTAATTCCAAACTGTTTGGTAATGGTAATTTCCATTATAAACAACAATTCACTTCAGCAAGTATTTGCTGAACACCCAAAGAAACCCACACAAGAGAGTGCAAGTGAAATACGAACCACCACTCTGACTTCAAAAGTTCAGGTCTGTAAGAAGGTGGAACTGAACACACATGAAGCAGAATGGTTCAAGGAAATCAACCGCCAAAATGCATGGGACTCTTACTTCAAGATTTCACAATACAGAAGCAATTGAAGGCTTTCTTCCCTCTGCACTTATGACTGAGAAGATTCCATTCCCTAAAGTGGACCAGACTGTAATGGAGGAACTTAGACTTACATATGACCAAAGCTTTCTGCCCATTGAAAAGCCAATAAATTCAAATGCAATGCATACAGGTAAAACTAATTTTCACCAACTGGTAAGCTCTAGAAGGCTTTGGGAATCTGTGGATGGTACAAATGGTTAATGTTTGGGACTGTTAATTGAAAGGTTGGAGGTTCAAATTCACCTGGGGGCACCAAGGGAGAAGGACCTGGTGACATACTGCCAAAAATTCAGCCATTGAAAACCCCATGTTGGCATCATTATGACCGGTGGTTGCACAACATGGTCTATGTAACTGATATCACTGAATTGTATGCCTGAAAAATGTTTGATTGGCAAATGTTTGTTTTATATATGTATGCATGCAACCATAAGAAAAGAAAACCCTGTGGAGCAGAGTTCTACTCTGACATAACAGGTCTGACAATTATATTTGCAAACACATACTAGAAAATGTGCTATATGCCTAGCTAGCCAAGTGTCATCGAGTCGGAGCCTAACTGATAAATACTGCTACAGTCACTTTGAAAGTACTTCCCTTGGGAAGCTATGTACTGATGCCAGTACCTAGTCTACCCTTGAAAGCAATTTTGGAACTCCTTTTCTGGAATGACCATTAGAGCCATTGTAGTATTACTCTTGATGTCCTGAATGTCATCAAAATGTCTTTCAGTGTTTCCTTTATCTTCAGGTAAAGAAAAAAGCCACTGGGGGGCAGATAATGTGAGTAGCTAGGGTGTTATCTTCTTACTGGCTAAAAACTCCTTCACAGACAGTGCCACGTGAGCTTGTGTGTTGTCATGATGCAAGAACTGAGTTGCTGGCAAAAAGTTCAGGTTGTTTTCATCAACTCTTTCACACAGCCTTTTCAGCACTTCTAAATAGTAAACTTCATTAACTACTTGTCCAGTTGGTACAAATTTTTGCAATGTTTTCATTAGTTCTGCTCATTACTGGTCACCCTGACCTCTCTTCATCAATGATTCTTTCTCTTCCTCAGAAAAACATTTAATCCAGTTGTACACTGCCATTTTCTTTATGGAATTATCCCCGTAGACTTGGACTAACATGTCCCTGATTTCATTTCCACTCTTGCCAAGTTTAACAGAAAAACATGCCACAACAGCAATGAATACCAGTCAGACCCTGCACATGAAAACAGCTGTGAGACGCTGATATGCCAAGATTATAAAGCCTCACTGAGTTGTTTGTACAGTACTGCCAACATAAGCGCATGGTGGTGAGTTTGCAAACTTAATTGTCAGACCACGTATATGAGGGTCCCATGAGTCAGAATCAATTTGATGGTAACTGGTTAGAGAGCTTTCAATGCATTGGTAGCCCCTAAAGAAGGTCCACTAACATGAGTTTGATCAGGCAGAATCTTCAAGGATGTTGAATTACCTTTCACTCATCAAGGATTGACTTGAAATCATGTGAATAAAAATGGCAGCAAGACAAAACAAGAAGGATAAATCTCAACACCAGCTAAAGAGCCAAGTGCTGTCAAGTCGGATCCGACTCATGGCACAGAAAAATAAAATTCTGAGATTTAAAAAAAAGAAATGTCAATAAGAGATACACATTTGCTGTTGTTTCACAAATACTGCAACTGTAAGATTTCAACTGTTCTTCTGAAGCTTAGGATCTAAAAACAAAAATAAAATTAAGATAGCATAAATAACTGCTAAACAAAAGAAAGTCAACCACATAAAGAACTTGTTAAGTAAATGTCTAAATGGACAAAAGATAAAAATTTAAATTTATTTCATTACTCACATGTCTCTGGGGAAGAAGGAAACTGCTCCATCACACAATTCCTCCGATTTTACTGAAAGGCAGGTTTAATTCTCTGTATCTTCATACAATTGCAACTAAAAATAAAAAAGATATGGCTTTATGTAGAAAACTTTTCCATGCCAAAGCTTACTTTCATGCCCATGGAATGAAAATTATTCACTGACTTGAAATCCCTCAAAACATGATTATTATTTTATATGTCCAGGCATTGTTTGGATGCTTCTTACAGTATTTCCCAAACATCCAGATGAATTCTAAGAAAAGCTCTACTGTGATGACATTTTGTCAGCACATTTAAAAGAAGGAATATTGGCATTCACTTAATTTGGTGGTAGTTTTTAATCCCAATTCCAGATGAAAGAGGTTTATATTTATGCAATTACTTCTCTTGAGAATACATCAGTGAATCTCCACAGGCTTGCCTCATTAGAAATTGCACAGCCAAAGGGACAACACTCCTTTTGATTAATCCTTTTGTAGTTCCCTTCTCTGGATGGACAGTAAGATTGATGGAACTTGCAAGAATGTTCAGTGTATGTGTCAGTGACTGAGTGAGTGAGTGAGGGTGTGTGTGTGTTTATGACAGCATAGGTATATAGGCAAAAGCTTGCAATGTTGAATCTGTACTCAAAACACTTGTATTTTTGTACTTAGATTTAATCCTTCCTGGTGGCATGTCTCCCACAGAGAAAGATGTGACAGTCTGTTTCCGTAAGCCTCAGAAACCCCATGGAGTAGTTCTACTGTGTCCTATAAGGTCATTATGAGTCCTCCCTCCTTTGCTTTTCCTTCTACTCTTCTTAAACCTCTTCTCAAAATATTGAAAAGTTCTCCCTTTACTTCTTTGCTTGAGCAGAAGTGCTTCCAAGAAATGCTTTTCTCATCATAAATGTTTTGGAAAACACTCAAAGCCATTTTTTATACCCAGGTCTCTAAGCATCCTGTGGTCTGTCTCCTGAACTTGCTCTTCAGAACACCTGGGGCTGAGAAGATGATGTCAGTCTGGGCTCTCATGTGCTAACTGGGACTGATAGAATAACAAATCCCATAGTATGATGTAATTTATAGTGTGAGCTGAGATTTGATATGATCAAGCTAAAAAATAGAACGAATACAGTAAATGGCATCTTCTTGATTTGTTACTATCATAGTTTTTAGTGACTTACTCTTTATCACTCTCTTAGAGCATTATCACTCCACCTCCTGCATAAAATTTGGCCTCGCTCTCCAGGATGCCACGATCAGTGGAAATAGGTAACATACTCTGCTGGGGGCAGTGCTTGCCTTCATTTAGCAGATGCTAAATAATTATAGACATACTTATCATTTAAAGAGTATCTTTCCTTTTACATTTTTAAAGGTCATGTTCACATTTCATGTCCCCAATATAAAAATAGGAAATAAGGAGGAAAAATAACAGAACTACAATAACAACAAAGGATTCCCCAAATATTCACAGTTAGGCAGCATAGAAATAAGACAAGAGGTTTTACTCCCCTGCATTCAGTATTTCATTCTAAAGAGACTAGAAATCACTCTGGCTTAGAATCCCTTTAGAAAAGATGAGCAAAAGCTTTCAACTCTTCTTCGTTAAAGTGCAGACGTAAGTTATGTACACTTTCTAGAGAGTCACAGGTAATGGACACATGTGTTGACATCCTAAGACTGTGTGTATCTATCTATTTTCCAGGCTTACAGATTTTAACATATATATATACATTTTACAGTTTGAGGCTTTTAAAACAAATTATTTTTCTTCTTGTTGAGAATATACACAGTAAAATGTGCACCAATTCAAGAGTTTCTACAAGCACAACTCAGTGACAAAGCCTGTGTCCCTTGAGTTGTGTAGCCCTCTCACTTTCCTTTTCTGGTATCTTGATAATGACAATGAGAGGTGAATGTGAAGATTGCTAGATAACGAAGTGGGTGTTTTTTGGTTTGTTTTGTTTTGTTTTTGTAGTTACTGTTGCTATGTCCTGGAATCTATTTCTTAAATGTCTTCAAAAACATGGCTGTTGCTAAGTGCTGTCGAGTCAGTTTCAAGTCATAGGGACTCTATGTACAATCGAATAAAAATATGATTGAGCCTTATGTTTACCCAGTGAGTCTGCCTGAAAACAGAGAAGTGCATTTATTTAAATGGGCTCTCAAAACCCCTTTGATTCCTAATGTATCTGAGTTTGCCACCTGTCCTGCAGGGCACCAGATGGTGTCAACCATTAACCACGGGAAGCGCTAAAGCCCCATGAAAGTAGTAATTAATTCAAGAGACATATGCAAAGTCATCCAGGGATCTGTTTACCTGCGATTCTCCTCAGATGCCTCCAACGTGTTAGAGATAAGGTGAGGGATCTCTGTCACATTCAGCGAAGGGAGCTACAAAAGGGTTAATTAAAGAGAGGTGTCATCCTTCTGGTTGCGCAGTTTCTAATGAAGTAAGCCGGTAAAGATGCACTGATGCATTCTCTGATTCTTTTTCTCTAGATTTATTTTTGTCTCAGCCTTACAAGTAAGCGACCTTCTTCGAAAACCTATAGATCTTCGGCAGTCTACCCATTCACGTTTAAAAGGCAGGTATCAAAATTCTCCACCGGAAGATTCGTGTGAGGGAGGAAGGCTTATGATGGTGGGCTGCATGTATGAAACCTGGGCTTCTGTTCTGATGTCAACATCCATGGGCCTTCTAGAATGTTCTAGTCAGGTTTTCTGGAGGAATGTCTTCCAGTGTGTGGCCTAGACAGTATATGTCTGGCTTCCACCTTGCTGAGAGCTGAACACTGGCAGATGAAGGCATTCATGGTTGGCATGCAGACTTCTGCTTACTCCCAACTGTAAGTTCTGCATTCAGTGCTCTTCTACTTTGCCTGATATCTAGATCTTCTTGGTTCATTTTCTCCGAAGACTAAACCCCTGTCTCTTGCTGAAGTGGCTAAGATTATCTGCAAAGGGAGTCTAAATGCTCCTTTAAAAGACTCTTAGGAGTCTTTGAGTGATACAGATGGCTTATGTGCTCCCTAGCTAACAGCAAGTTTGGAGGTTTGAGTAGACCTAGAAGTACCTTGGAAGAAAGGCCTGGCAATCTACTCTCAAAAATTCCAGCTGTTGAAAATCCATGGAGCTCAGTTCTACTCTGAAACATATGTGGTCACTGTGAGTCAGAATTGACTTGAGAGCAACTGGTTTTATTTTGTTGTTGTTGTTTTTAATTTTTTAAAGACTTTTAATCAATTCTTTTGTTCTTCGGTACCACTTCTTAGCTCCACTTTCCAAGAGACTTGACTTAGTAGTATGTTGGAGCCAGCTGTAGCTGCTATCAGCTACAGTGGAGGAATTCAGACCATGAAAGCAGCAAATGCTAGAAATCATGGTTTCTTCCCCTGGAGAGTTTGTTTAGCAGTCCACCACTGCTGATGTTCCTGATTTTGAGCCTCTCCAAAGCCCTGTAGCACACACCCACTGTTCCTTGTTCATATTCCCCCTCTGCTGGCTGTTAGGCTTCAGTTTTCCATACTCTGCTAGGTCAGTTGCCATCTAATTAATCTGTCACTTCCAAAAATTGGTTGACATTGGTCATCAATGGCCATGTCCTTTCCCCAAAGCCAACCTGTGTTACTTTTATAAGGGAAAAAAAGTGTATTTTAATTACAATAATTCTTGATGATTTATCACACAATTTACATGGCATATAACAACATCTGCATATGATAGTGTTCATACAGTGGTCTAGGCTTAAATTTTGATTTCACCATTCATTAGCTGTATGGTTATGAAAGATACTTATGTTCTCTGAGACTCAGGTTTTTTTTGTTTTTCTCATTCGATAAATAGTACTAATAATGTCTATCTTGCATAGTTGTAGTTTAAAGTGGAAATCATGAGTATAAAATGACAATGTTGTGTATAGAACAGAGTAATGGTCCACCCCAAGTACTCAAGTACCATAGTCTGATGGGACAATTCAATTGGTACAATATAGTTCATAAAGGTTATATTCTACATTCTAGGTTGGTAAGTAGCATCTTAAAAGCTTGCAAGAAGCTGTCTAAGATACAACTAATTGATTTCTACTTGTCTGGAGCTAAAAAGAAAGAAGGAAAACAAAGACTCAAAGAAGAAACTAGTCTACAGGACTGATAGTATAGGGCCTCACCGATTCTGATATCAAAAGAACTAGATGGTGCGTGGCTACCACTACCAACCATTCTAACCCGGGTCACAAAAGATGATCACAGACAGAATGGGAGACAAATGTAAGACAAAACCCAAATTCTTAAAAAAGCACAGACTCACCAGACCAGAAAGACCAGGAGGAACCTCAAGACTATAGCCCTGAGGTACCCTTTAAACTTTAAACTAAAACCACTGCCAGAGGTAACCTTTTAGCTAAATAATGAATTGACACGTGAAATAAAATCACCCATGAGTATTGAGCTCCTTTAAAAAAAAAAAATCTATGCGAGACAAAACAGTTGACATGTAAAGCAAAGACGAGAAGGTAAGGAGGAGGTGAGCAAGGAAGCTAGATTAATGAAAACCTATCAACCAGAACAGAAATACTAAGAACACTGACATAGTAAAAAATGAAATCAATGTCACCAAACAATGTATATAGAATTTGTTAAATGGGAACCTAATTTCCTGTGTAAACATACACCAAAAACACAACAAAACGTATTTTTTAAAAGACATTACAAAAATCTATAAACTATAATGTTTTCAAACTAAATGATGTAAAAGGAGGTGAAATTATTTAAAAATTGTTTTGCTTCTATTTCTGGGAGAAGCTATGACTTAATCAGTCAGAATAATACTGGCCATTTTATTTTAAGTGTAGGTAATAGAGTGTTATAAATAGCTAATATTGCCCTGAGTACCATCCAGATGGTCTGATAAGGTCTCATCAGGTTTCTTGTATGTTAAGAAACTGAGTTTAATAAACCAAAGCACCCATGAAAGAAGAATTGTAACCAACTCAGCAATCATACCACCACCCATCCAAGTATGTGATAAACAATCTCCTCTCCTCCTGTGGCAAAGGAAGTGACATGACATGACCTGTCCTCAGCAGACAGATGAGAAGTTTTGGACAGACAATTGTAAAAATATTTTTGAGTGAGACTAGATACTTTAAAGAAGTGGAGAGACTGGGGCATTATTTTTTCCAGTTCGGAAAAAAAAAAAAAAAATCCAAGAAGAATCCTTCCTCTGTTAGACCACAGGGCTGTGCAAGCGAAGGAAGGACAGACGTTAGCAGCGAAGCGAAAGGAGACAGTTGGCAGAGGAAAAGTTTTGTGAGGCCAAGCAGCACAGCAAATGATGAGAGAGAAAAAAAGGAAAAAAAGATGAGGAAAAGAGGAGCAAGAGGGAGGGAAGGGGAGAGAAAAAAGAGGAAGAGAGAGAAGGAAAATCTGAGGAGGACAGGGAGAAGGAAGAAAAGGGAAATGCCTTCTGTCTTTCTCAATGTCCGATGTATCTCCCTCAACAAAAACCACTGAATAGAGGAGGCAAGCACACAGTTCCATCCTCTCTATTCCATTAGACTGAAATGTATTACATCCAGCACGATAATTATCCCTTTAAACCTAACATAATTAAGTCTGTCCATTCTACTAGACCTGGAGTCCTTGAGGGCAGACACATGGCTAATTCTCTCTGGCATCCACAGTACTTAACATGTTCTCTGGCACACAGCTGATACTCAATGAAAACATATGCATTTTTAATTTTTCCTTTAGAGAGGGTTCATATGCTCTATTTTCTCCCCTGAGGACCCTTGTTGATCTTAGACTAGAAAATTGTAGTTTAATAAAATCCTATGTTGGTGCTACCTAATAAAAAGATTAATTCAAAGCCTATATTCTACAAGGCACTTGGGTCTAACAGAGATATCACTTAACTAAGATTGAATTCTTGGGATGCAGATAGAAATTTCTACCATCAGAGAGGCAATTAGAGTCAGGAATATGGCTGTTTTAGTTATAAAAGAAATATCACAAATAGATGACTTTAACAAATAATTTACTGTGTCATAGTCTAGAAGGCTAGAAGTCTGAATTCAGAGTGCCAGCTCCAGTGGAAGTCCTTCTCTCTGTGTCAGCTCTGGGAGAATGTAGTTGTCATCAATCTTCCCTGGTCAAGCAGCTTCTCAGTGCAGTGACCCCAGATCCAGCGAGCATGTCATTCCTCTTTCTTCGTAGTATTAGACATCCTTGCCTCTCTGTTTACTTCTCTCTTTTATATTTCAAGAGGACGACTTAAGACACAAACTAATCTTGTAAACTGAGTCCTGTCTCATTACCATTACTGCCTCTAATTCCAACTAATTTGTATCATAGAAGTAGGATTTACAACGCATAGGAAAATCATACCAGGTGACAATCACACAATCCTAGGGATCAAGGACTAGCCAAGATGACACCTTTTTTTTTTTTTGGAAGGACGTATTTCAATCTGTAACAGTGGCTGTTATGGAATATCATTCAGAAATTCATTAAACTCTTATTCTAAAAAAAAATAGACAGGAAATAAAATTCAAGGGTGCTCCATTCAATTTCCGAGTTTTTGTGATATCTAAAGTATAGAACAGCAAAACAAAATTTACTTTGGCTTGTTAACACTTTAAGAAAAGGGGAGCCCAAAAATATTGTTTTTAAATAATTAAGTTTGACAGCTTGCAAAAGAATTTGTTGGAATTGTAATAAAGTTCTCCAATTTGAATTTTGTTTCTTATTTGGATATTGGTCAACAAATTGGGAACACATAACAAAAATCCAATTAAGGGAGTTAGTTTTCACAACCTCAAAATCCAATTAAGGGAGTTAGTATTCACAACTCCAAGTACAACTACAGATCCCTAGCGGTTTATTTGCATGAGCACCTCCAGGGCATTAGGAAGGAGGCTAAACAGGGCTTTTCAGGCATAGAGGGGAAGTTGCCACTGCCCAGCATCTGTAAATCACATAAAGAGGCCCCTTGTGAAGGAAATATTAAAATCACCCTAAGGCAAGAGAGGATCAAGAGCTAAGAGTTGCTGGGAGCCTCTTGTGGAATGATGATAAACCAGGGTACCTTTCATTCTTCTTATTGGGTAGTTACTCTATGATTCTAAGCAGGTGCCATTAAGTTTAAACGAGCATCCTGCATTTCATACACCTAACAAAAATCTCTGGTTATTGTAAGGCTGTATCTTCTAGGGTTGGGCCGAGAAAGCCATGTCCATGGGAGATGAGACCTAACTGAGCGGCATCTTCAAAGGGTTTGTAATATGTAGAGATAAACTGGAGTTCGAGATCAGTGTGCTGGCCATCTTGACTTTCCAGTTTTTGAGAGACAGTCTGTCCCAGGCCTCTCTACTAGTACTAGTGGGCAGTAGTTCCAAGCATGCTTTGCTTGCAGCTTCAGTGTCATGTAGCATCCTTCCTTTGTCTGTCTCTCTACCTCTTTCCCTCTTTTGTAAGAAGTCAACCCGGTTTGGAATGGAACCCATCCTGTTCCAGGATGACCTCTTGGAAACTGATAAAATTTTCAAAGACCATATTTCCAAACAAGATCAAGCTCAAAGATATCACTGGTTAACATTTCAACAAATCTTTTAGGAGGACACAATTCAATCTATAGCCAGTGCCACCTGAGCAGCAAGGATGAAGAAAATTTGTAGAAAATGTAGGCCAAGGCTAGAGTGTGTCAGACTCTGTAGACCAAACAAAGGTGTTTTTCTTTTTCTGTTTTGTGTTGGTTTAATTGTTTTGTTTTAACAAGGAAAAAAACTATTAGAATGTCCTAAGCACAGAATGACTTATGACAAAGGAGGAAAACACAAAAGTTGTCAAAGATTTCATTTTATTTGAATCCAAAAATCAATGCCTGTGGAAGCAGTAGTCAAGAAATCAGATGAAGTATTGTGTTGAGGAAATCTGCTTCAAAAGACCTCTTTAAAGTGTTGAAACAAGACACTGCTTTGAGGACTAAGGTCCTAAGCAAAGGAAACCCTGGTAGTATAGAGTAGTTAAGAACTACAGCTGCCAATCAAAAGGTCAGGAGTTTGAACCCAACCAGATGCTCCTTGGAAACTAGATAGGGCAGTTCAACTCTATCCTGTAGGGTTGTTATGAATCAGAATTGACTTGTCGGCAATGGATTTGGTTTTGGTTTATGCAAGCAACAGCTGGAAATGAATAAGAAAGACCAAATTAAAAAAAAAAAGAAAAAGATTCATTTGAATTAGCAAAGAGCATTGAATATACCGACTGCATAAAGACTGAACAAACCTGTCTTAGAAGAAATACAGCTGAAGCATTCCTTGGAATACAGGAGAATGAGACCTTGTCTCATGTGCTTTAGACATCTTACCAGGAGGGACCAGCCCAGGGAAAAGGTATCGTACCTGGTAAGGCTGAGGATCAGCAAAGAAGAGGAAGACCCTTGAAAAAATAAATTGAGACAGTGGCTGTAAGAATGAGCTCAAGAATAGCAACAACTGTGAAGATGTCACAGGACCAGACAGTTTTTTATTCTGTTGTACACAGGATCACTATGAATCAGCATCAACTCCTTTGCACCCAGCAACAACAACACTTGGTGCTGACAAGGCTTTTGCTCTTTCATGAGCGCTTCTTCTGGACTAAGTTCTCTGTAATTTTACATGTTGCTCACAATGATCCTAAACACATCTGGCCTAGCTTGCCATCTCATGCAAGTGAGAAATGCCTTCAAAAAAACAGTTATTAAACTTTCCAGCAAGAGCACAAAATAATGTGGAGGAGGGAGAGGCATTTACAATATCATCTTGTGGCTTCAATGTCACTCATGACCTTGAATGATTAGGATGCAGCTGTAGGAAAGTAGTCTTCGTGTGCATTCATATTGTCAGGGCTTTTCCCAAGACCCTCTGTCTCAGTAGGGAGACCGCCTACTTGCTCTCACATCTTTTTGGAAGATGCATAGGGTTTCTTCATCCTATGGAAACTCTGGTGGCATAGTGGTTAAGTGCTATGGCTATAAAACAAAGGTCAGCAGTTCAAATCCACCAGGCACTCCTTGGAAGCTCTATGGGGAAGTTCTACTCTGTCCTATAGGGTTGCTATGAGTCAGAACCAACTCAGTGGCAGTGGGTTTGGTTTTTCTGTTGTTGTTGCTGTTGTTTGTCTCATCCTGTATGTAGATGTGTAGCTAGAAGTGTTGCAACAGGACAAGTCAATTGAATGGAAAAACAATTGCTGTGGAGTCCACTCCAACTTATCACAACTTTACATTTGTCAGAGTAGAACTGTGCTCCCTAAGGTTTACAATGGCTGATTTTTTGGAAGTAGATAACCCGTAGACAACCACGTTTTTCTTGTAGGCACTTCTTAGTTACTATTGTTGAGTTCCTATCACTATCTCTAATTGTCATAGCCACTCGTAAAATACTATCTCTATCTGATAGGTGAGGAATCTGAAGTTTAGACAGGCTACCGTACTCACCCATGATCACAAAACATGAAATAGCAAAGCTAGGATTTGAACTCAGATTGACCTGACTCCAAACCTGAACTCATTGCTTGCTACCATGCTGCTTGCAAATAGGTCAAATGACTAGAAAAAGAACAATTAAGTTCAGGATTGTCATTGTAAGCTTTTTCTAACTGCTTATTTTATATAAAGCTCCACAAGCATAAAAATTCATCATAACAAAGCATAAGAGAACATCTGTGCCATTTTGTTATGGGGCCGTTATATCTCTCAAGACAGTAGCTTTGGGATTTGCACTATCATTTATTGTATTTTATATTTCTTGAAATAAATAGCTATGAATAAGAAAGTGGAAGAATTTTATCACACACTATTTCTATAATAAATATTCCACTTGATGAATTTTCTAACCTGAAGTTGTTTCCACTCCATCTTAACCTTATTTAAACAATACAGACTTGTAGGGGAACTGTGAACAGTAGAGAGTTATTTACAATTATGAGTATTTTTCTGTTGCTGTGTTTGTGCTAACAGCTTCCAGTTCAGGATCACCTCATATTCACCTCTCTACCTTTGGTCTCCACTATGTGTCTGTCAGTTGGCTGTACTGGGGTGGCTTGTGCGATACTGGAAGCTTTCCCATTGATCTTTCAAATACAAGCAGATTCACCACTAGTCAACAAGTTTTAATGGAGCTTGAAAACTAAGGCAGAGTAGGAAGAAGGACCCAGCAGTCTGCTTCTGAAAAAAATTGGCCAATGAAAACCTTATCAGTGTCAGTGTAACAATGTCTGACATAATGCCTGAAGATGAGCCTCTCGAGTTGACACTCAAAACATGACCAAGGAAGATCTGCCTCCTCAAAATAGGGTTGACCTTAATGACACGGATGAAGTCAGGTATTAAGGATCTTCGTTTGCTGATGTAGCTCTACTCAACCTGAGAAATAATAGCTGTAAGCATCCACTGATAATCAGAATGAATCTAGGAGAATGGAATGGAATAGAATGCATGACATCAATATCATAGGAATTAGTAGGCTGAAATGGACTGGTATTGGCCCTTTTGAATCAGACAATCATATAGTTGACTATGCCAGGAATGACAAGCTGAAGAGGAACGGCATTGTGTTCATCATCAAAAAAGAGCATTTCAAGATTTATCTTGAAGTACAATGCTTTTGGTGATAGGATAATATCCGTATGTCTACGAGAAAGACCAGTTAATACAACTCAACTGTTATTCAAATTTGCATGCAAAACACTATCACCAAAAATAAAGAAACTGAGAGGTTTTACTAACATTCTGCAGTCTGAAATGAACCAAACTTGCAGTCAAGATGAATTGGTAATGACTATTCGGATCTGACTCAACGGCACTTGGCTTGGCATCCATTGGAATTCAAAATTTGGAAACAAAGAAGGATTGGTGGTTGGCAAATATGGTCTTGGTCATACAAAGGAGGCCAGAGATTGAAGGATAGAATTTTTCAAGACCAACGATTTTACTGCAAATACATTTTTTTCAACAACATTGGCAGCAACTCTACACATAGATCTTGCCAATGGTATATACAGGAATCAAATCAACTACATCTGTGGAAAGAGATGATGGAAAAGTTCAATATCATCAGAACAGGGCCAGGGACCAATTGCAGAACAGACCATCAGTTGCTCATAAGCAAGTTCACGTTAACACTGAAGAAAGTTAGAACAAGTCTACATATCCTGCCTGAATTTAGAATCCATCTCAAGAATAGATTTGACACATTGAACCCTAATGACTAAATACTAGATGAACTGTGGAATGACATCAAGGATATCATACGTGAAGAAACCAAGAGGTCATTAAATAGACAAGAAATAAAGAAAAGACCAAAATGGATGTCAGAAGAAACTCTGAAACTTGCTCTTAAACATCGAGTAGCTAAATCAAAGAGAAAAATGACGAAGTAAAAGAGCTAAACAGAAGATTTCAAAGGGTAGTTCCAGAAGCACGAGTAGAGTACTATAATGACATGTTCAAAGACCCGGAAATAGAAAACCAAAAGGGAAGAACACACCTGACATCTCTAAAGCTGAAAGAACTGAAGAAAAAATTCAACACTTGAGTTGCAATATTGAAGTATTCTATGAGGAAAATACTAAACAATACAGGAAGTATCAATAGAAGATGGAAGAAATTGATCTATGTTAAACCATTTCAGGAAGTGGCATATAATCAAGAGCCAACGGTACTGAAAGAAGAGATACAAGCTGCACTGAAAACAGTGGTGGAAAACAAGGTTCTAGGAATTGACAGAATAGCAACTGAGGTGTTTCAACAGATGCAATCTGTTTGGAAGACAGTTACTGGAAGAGATCCATATTTGTACCCATTTGAAAGAAAGCTGATTCAATTGAATGTGAGAATTGTTAAACAACATTATTAATATTACACACAGGTAAAATTTTTCTAAAGTAGTTGTGGCAGCACATTTACAGAGAACTGCCAGAAATTTAAGCTGGATTAAGAAGAGGATGTGGAACATGGGATATCATTATGGATCATGGCTAAAACCATAGAGTAGCAGAAAGATGTTTACCTGTGGCTTATTGACTATGCAAAGGCATTTGACTTAAGATTATGGATAAAATTTTGAAGAATGAGAGTTCCAAAACACTTATTTGTACTTATGAGGAACCTGTACTTAGACCAAGATACAGTTATTTGAACAGAACAAGAGGATACTACATAGTTTTACATCAAAAAAGGTGTATGTCAGGGTTGTATAATTTCACCACACTTATTCAGTCTGTATGCTGAATAAATAACCTGAGAAACTGGGCTGTATGAAGAATAATGGGGCATCAGGATTGAAGGAAAGCTCATTAACAATCTGAGATATGCAGATGATAACAACCTTGCTTGCTGCAAACGAAGAAGACTTGAAGCATTTAATGATAAAGATCAAAGACCACAGCCTTCAGGATGGATCTTACCTTAACATAAAGGAAACTGGACCTGTAGAAAACATAATGACCAATGGAGAAAATACTGAAGTTGTAAAGGATTTCATTTTACTTGTGCCCAAGATCAACGCCAATGAAAGCAGCAGTCAAGAAATGAAATGATGCCTTGTGTTGAACCAGTCTACTGCAAAATATCTCTTTAAAGTGTTAAAAAGCAAAAATATCACTTAAAGGACTAAAGTGAACCTGACCCAAGCCATGGCTTTTTCAATCACTTCAAATACATATGAAAGCTGGACAGTGAATCAGGAAGTCCAAAGAAGAGCTAATGCCTTTGAATTATGATATTGGCAAAAAATTTTTAATAAGCATGGACAAACAAATCTATCTTGGAAGAAGTACAACCACAATGCTCCTTAGAAACAAGGATGATGAGACTGTGTCTCATATACTGTGGACATGTCATCAGGAGGGACCAGTCCCTGAGAAGGACCTCATGCTTGGTAAAGTAGAAGGTAAGTGAAAAAGAAGAAGACCTCAATGAGATGGATTGATACAGTGGCTACAACAATGGGCTTAAGCATAACAACAATTATGAGGATGATACACGACAAGGCAGAGTTTCATTCTGTTGTACATAAGGTCATCATGAGTTGAAATAAACTCAGTGGTGCCTAACAATAACAACCTTTTGTTTTGTCAAGTCCATGTACTTCAGCAGTGCACTTCTTAGAGCATCTGTGTGTGTGTGTGTGTGCGTGTGTGTGAGTGTCACACAACACACACACTTCTTCTCCAGAGAAATGAACTCTACAGAAGTTTCTTGGACAGAAGAGAATGTATTATTTCCAGATCAATGAAGGAGATGTGGGCCTACTGCCATACTCTGGAACTAGTATTCTGTAACCTGTTCTAGCAATGCTAGAATAATATCTCTAGGTAAAGGTTTTGCCTTGCTGGCTATCAACTATGAACTTGACTAGCCCTCACACACCAGGGAGCACTGGGTAACAGAAATGAAACACTAAATGAAGAAGTGACTTTGGAGATATTCAACTTCCATGAGAACCCGGTGAAGAAGCCAAGGTCTTGTTAAGGAGTCACTAGGTAATTAGAAGGTGAATGAGACCCAAACCCTAGTCTTCTTACCTCTAGGAAATTCCCTCACTCCGTACATTATGCTTTTCCTCTGAATCCAAAATCAATAAAACTGTATCCTCTGATAAAATCTGAATTAGAGAGAGCATATCTATATGAAAATCATTGTCCTCTGACACCAGTAGGCTGTGATTTCCCTGGATGGAACTGATTTCTCTTCCCCATCTTTGCAGCTCAGTAATTGCAACTTCCTTCCACTTAAATGTCATGCTGCCTTGTAAACTCTCACCTGTAGGGACTTCAGAATTCAGAATAAACCCATGCTAAACAGGAAAGGAGATTAGAGAACATTACCTTTTCCCGCATATAACTTTTATGGCATTTCTCCCAAGTGTACAATACGTGTGTGGCTGTATTTTATGAAACTTTTATGAGCACTTCTCAGTATTTCTTTGCTTTTAATGAGGGCCTGCTCCTATTATTTTTCTATAACTGAGATTTTATTTTTAAATATTAAATTGTGATTATGAAGAGAAGTTCTTTATTCCCATCACTATGCTCATGTATATGTAACATCTTTTGACTTATGTGGAAGCAACTCCCACATCAGAGCTTTAGCCCTGGGCCCATAATTTCCAAGAATCAAATGGAGCCTCATATTGCAATGTAAATTATAGTACCCAGGGAACAGCAGTATAATCACCCAGTTACAAAGAAGGTAAAGAGGAGACAAAATTAACATAATGGACCACAGAATATACACAAGAGAACACGCAGAGGCTTACATGGCAGAATTCACCACCAATCTAAAGATATACTTGCTTTACTCTGAAAGTATGTTCTCCTTTGTAGACAAAGATGTTGTTGGCTCAATCTTGGAGAAACTTGATCTTTAGTTGTTATGGTGGTGATGGATTGGGTTGAATTATTCATATTCTTTTCATTTGAACTAAGAAACAGCCAACTAGGATCTGGGATAGTTATTAGTTTTAGAAGCTGAAATCCAACAGATGAGTAGGGTAGAGTCTGAAAGCATGGAAAGACAGAGAGGTCAGCATTCTAGGAGAAGGATAAGGGGGAACAAAGAAATAGAGACCTTGGAGCGAAGCACAGTCTACTTGGGCTACAACCTAGGAGAAGTCATTTCTGGGCCAGTGATTTGAAATTACTTAAGTCCCCAGAACACAGTAGTGCTTACAGCCTAGCCTCTTAAACACCAAACCTCTAGCCTTTGCCCAGGATTCCAGAGAGTCCCCGCTGAGTGGAATGAGGTCTGGAACTCATCCATTTTGATTTCTAGAATTTCTCCAGTTAAGTCACAGTTTCCTCAAGAATAATAAAACCACCAAACCAAATCCACTGCTATTGAGTGGATTCTGACTCACAGCAACCCAACGAACAGAGTAGAACTGCCCCATAGAGTTTCTATGAAACACCTGGTGGATTTGAACTGCTAATCTGGTTAGCAGCAGTAGCATTTAACCACTATATCACCAGGGAATAATCCATAATAGAATATTAATCATAATAGATTCTTCCCCAAATAATATGGAAGTGGACAAGGGTTAAATAGGTCTTCAAGGTAGATTGGTACAATAAAAGTTATTTAAAAGTATTCGTTCATTCAATAAACATTTTTAGCACTACTCAATACTTAACCCACATGTCTGTCGGTTTGTTGAACTGTGGAGTTTGCTGGTGCTGCGATGCTGAAAGCATTGCTACCAGTATTCAGATACCTGCAGGGTCACCCATGAAAGACACATTGTGGCTGAGCTTCCAGACTATGACAGACTAGGAATAAGGACCCAGCAGTCTACTTCTGAAATGAGTTAGCAAGTGAAAACCTTATGAGTAACAGTGGAACATTGTCTGATATCGTGCCGGAAAATGAGCCACCACGGTTGGAAGACACTCAAAAAATAAATGACTGAGAAAGAGCTGCTTTCCCCAAACAGAGTCAACTTTAATGAAGTAGATAGAGTCAAACTTTTGGGACCTTCATTTGCTGATGTAGCAAGACTCAACATGAGAAGAAACAGCTGCAAACATTCATCAAGAATCGAAACATGGAATGTACAAAGTAAGAATCTAGGACAATTGGAAATCAACAAAAATGAAATGGAATGCATAAACGTTGATATCCTAGACATTAATAAACTAAAATGAACTGGTATTGGTCACTTAGAATAAGATAGTCATATGGTCTACTATGCCAGGAATGACAACTTTAACAGGAAAGACACTGCATTCATTGCCAAAAAGAACTTTTTTCAAGACCTACTCTTAAGTACAATGCTATCAGTGATAGGATAATATCCACATGCCTTCAAGGAAGATTAGTTAATATGACTATTATTCAAGTTTATGTACTAACCACTGAGGCCAAAGATGAAAGAAACTGAAATTTTCACTAGCATTTGCGGTCTGAAACTGATCGAACATACAATCAGGACGCATTGATAATCACTGGTGGTTGGAATTCAAAAGGTGAAAACAAAGAAAGATCAAACCAAACCAAATCCACTGCTCATAGCAACCCTATGGGACAGAGTAGAACTGCCCCATAGAGTTTCCAAGAAGCACCTGCCACATTGAAACTGCCATCCTTTGGAGTAACAGCTGTAGCACTTAGCCACTATGCTACCAGGGTTTCCATAAACAAGGATCGGTAGCTGAAAAACATGTCCTGAGTGACAGAAACAATGTTAATCATATGACAGAATTCTGCAAGAGCAACTACTTCTTCACTGCAAATACCTTTTTTCACCAACAGAAATGGAGACTACACACATGGATATCACCAGATGGAATGTACAGGAATCAAATCGACTGCATCTGTGAAAAGAGACCATGGAAAAGCTCAGTGTCAAAAGTCAGGGGCTTACTGTGGAGTAGACCATCAATTGGTCATACACAAGTTCAAGTTGAAACTGAAGAAAATTAGAAAAAGTCCACAAGGGTCAAAGTACAACCTTGAGCATATCCCACCTGAGTTTCAAGACCATCTCAAGAATAGATACGGTACATTGAACACTAATGACTGAAGACCAGACAAGTTGTGGAATGACATCTAGGATATCATTCATGAAGAAAGAAGAGGTCATTAAAAAGAAAAGAAAGAAAAGACCACAATGGATGTCAGAAGAGACTGAAATTTGCTTTTGAGCATCAAGCAGCCAAAGCAAAAGGAGGAACTGATGCAGTAAACAAACTGAACAAAAAATTTCAAAAGGTGGCTCCAGAAGACAAAGTATATAAAGACACATGCAAAGAGTTGGAAATAGGAAACCAAAAGGGAAAAATGTGGTTTGGCATTCCTAAACTGAAAGAGCTGAAGAAAAAAGTCAAGCCTCAAGTTGTAATGGTGAAGGATTCTACGGGGAGAAATAATAGGCATGGCATTGCATTCACTGTCAAAAAGAACATTTCAAGACCTACCTGAAGTACAACGCGATCAGTGATAGGATCATATCCAAACACCTACAAGGAAAATTAGTTAATATGACTATTATTCAAATTTATGTTAACAACCACTATGGCCAAGTCATGACATTTTCAATTGTCTCATATACATGCAAACAACCAAGAGATAGAAACCCTGGTAGTGTAGTGGTTAAAGGCTACAGACACTAACTAAAAAGTTAGCAATTCAAATCTATTAAGGCTGAGCCACAACATTTTCAATTGTTGCGTGTGCATGCAAAATCTGGACAATGAATAAGGAAGACCAAAGAAAACTGGATGGTGTTGCCAAAGAACATAACATGCACCACTAGAAAAATAAACAAATATGTCTGAAGAGGTAGAGACAGAAAGCTCTTAGAAGTAAAGATGGCAAGATTTCGTCTCACATACTTTGGACATGTTATCAGGAAGAGCCATTATATGGAGAAGAACATACTTGGCAAAATAGAAGGTCAGCAAAAAAAAAAGAGGCAGACCCACAAGGAGATGGACTGACAAAGTGACAGTAACGATGGATTCAAGCACAGCAATGTTTCTGAGGGTGACACAGAACCAGAGAGCACTTCATTCTGCTATATGAATGTGTAAGATCCCTAGGAGTTGGAAGGAACTTGATGGTATCTAACAACCAAGAGATGGAAACCCTGGTAGCTTAGTGATTAAGAGCTACAGCTGCTAACTAATAGGTCAGCAGTTCAAATATACCGGACGCTCTTTAGAAATTCTTTGGGGCGGTTCTACTCTGCTCTACACACTGGTATAAGTTGGAATTGACTTGACAGCAATGGGTTTGGTTTGGTTTTTTTTTAATAATCTCACAATCATATGTGTTGAAATATGTTAGAAACAAACATTGGAAAGATTACTTTGTAATGGATATATTAAGTAATTACATACTGTGGATTACATCATAAAGTTTTTTTTTAAAACAAAAAGCTGTTGCCTGGGAACTGCTGCTTTGGGAAACATTTCGAGAGACAGTCATATCTGGATTCTAAAAACACTGTTTCTGAAACACCACAGAACAGACAGTGATTTATTCTAAAAGACTGTATTACTTTTATAGGTAGCTCCAGTAACAACAAAGATGTTGATCCCAAAATTGCATGTGAAGAATTTAAATCTTATGGAATTAATTGTGTTCTCCAAAAACATGTATCAACTTGGCTGGGCTGTAATTCCTAGTATTTTGTAACTATCTGCCATTTTGTCATCTGAAGTCATTTTACCATGTACAGTAAATCCTACATGTCTAATATTAGTGAGGCAGGATTCAAGGTAGATATGTCAATGAGGCAGGACTCAGTCTGTAAGATGAGGTTGTATCTTGGGCCAATCTACTTTGAGATATAAAATAACGAAACAAGCAAAGAGGCAGGGACCTCACACCACCAACAAAGCGTGCTGGTAGCACAGTATATCCTGTGAACCTGGTGTCACTGACCTGAGAAGCCTGTAGCCCAGGGAAAGATTAATGACAAAAACAAAGCGAGAAAGCCTTCCTCTGGAGCTGGTACCAAAAATTTGGACTTCTGGCCTACTAGATTGTGAAAAACTAAATTTCTGTTTGTTAAAGCTATCCACCTGTAGCATTTCTGTTACAGCAGCACTAGACAACTATAACATTGAATAAAATTTTTTCATGAAATGTGTGATTTAAAGATACGTGTGTACTTAAATCAATAGTTGAGACATAAATAAGCATTCGACAACAGATTTGATTAGCTTTACCCAGAAACACTTGTGTTTTAGGGAAATATCTTCTAATTGGTAAAAATACAGTGTTCTGCCATAATGCTGTGTCTCCTTATAGTCTAATGTATGTATTATTTCAGGAGCATACCCTGCAGGACTTACTATGTTGGATGTTGAGTGAAAAAGAGGAATAAGTCAGGACGGTAGTGAAGGCATTATCAATCAAACCAGCCAGTCTCTGAGAAGATACAGACTTTCATGGGGTAGGGTGAGGAAGGGATATTAAAAGTTCATTGTTGGCCATGTTGAGTTTGAGATGCCTGTGAGGGTGCACAAAAGCCCAGTGGCAGAGTGGTTTTAAAGTTTGGTTGCTAACGAAAAAGATTGGAAGTTCAAATCTACCAAACAGTTCTTTGAAACTTGTGGGGCAGTTCTACTCTGTCCTAGACGGTTACTATGAGTCGAAATTGACTCTACAGCAATGAGTTTGGTTTTTCCGCTTCATAGGGGTACAAGGAAGATCCGTGAATATAGAACAGGTTAAGGAACTAGAGAAGCTTGTTTGAGAAGGTGAAAAGGGAGAAGTAAAGGGACTGTTTAAATGACTATTGAGTTCTGTGTTTGGGAATGTTAATGAAGAATCGCAGGATGTGATACACAGTAGAACCAAGTGGCTCAGTGTTTCTGATAGAACCAATCTAAAGGGACTACCTGAAGAATCAAGACTCCACTATAATCAAAACCTGTAATCAAAACTTGGTCTGTAGGCTGGGACAAGATAAGGTTCGAGGTAAAGTCAGAGGCCGTGTTGACCAAAGTCTACTTGAGCACCGATTCCTAGGTTTCTAGGCTCCTGAAACTGAGCTCTGAAGAAAGAAGTGGATGACACCAAAACAACAGTGTGTAGATTCAGTTTCATTATACTTTGGAGGAATTGTTGACCACCTTTTGGTGTACTGGGATGTCCCAGTTGCCATAGAACGGAGCCAAGAGCTTGGGATCATCAGAAGCAAGTGCTGTTCTGTGCCCCCTTATCAAACTTCTCAATTAGCATTCCCATCCGTGAAGCCCAATGTGACCTCAGAGATAGCACACTGGGTAGTGCACCCCTCCCTGCTACCCAAAGTTGGATGGAAAGCCTGCTTCTTGCCCTGTCTGGTTGGAAGCACACGAGTGCCAGGACCTGGCTACGGAATGCAGTCTCCCTGTGCTCCATCCTCGCAGACAGGCATAAGCATCTTCTCTTTCCACAAACATCTGTTTTGTTGGGCCTCCAAGTGGGAGGGTGGGCACTTGGTGGTTGCCTGGCTCGGAAACTGCCCATTATGAGCAGTGGATCATCTTGCATTCCATTAAGTATGTGATTACAGCCAGATGCTGTGGTGATGGGCATATAACAACTCCCTGTAATAATCGTAATTATGATCCTGGTGTTTCTTTAGCTCCACATACTCTGAACTTCTTAAGTCAGATGAAATTTGGAAGAATTGCTTATTAGAGGCTGCAATCAAAAGAAAAGGAAAAAAAAAATTTTTTCAGGAAGGGGGAAATTCCTGCCTGACATCTCAGCTTCTTCTCAGCCTGCCCTGACATCCTGTGGTGTGCTCCTGTCTGAAACGAACCTGATTTTGGCCCCATCTTCCTATTCTCATTGCGCTCCTTCCCTGCTCTTTGCTCTGCCCCATCCCCTGCTCTTCTGGCTCATTCTCAGCTGCTCCTCCTGGCCTCAAAAGGAAAGCAAGCACCTGCTTGGCCATCAGCTCTCTTACCCCCTGCTGTGGGGGCTTGCTGAGAGGAGTGCCTTTCCTACCCACTGGGTGAAGTTCTTGGAATATCCAGGGAGAGAAGGCCTTGGAAGCTAAAACTGGCTGCTTGCCACGATGACTAACAGCCACCTGGGCCCGCCATTCACACGGATCCATCTATTTGTGGAATGGAGAGCTCTTTAGGGCATATCTGTGCCCACGCTAAATCTTCACTTTAAAAAAGAAAGCCTTTGCCATCAAGTTGCTTCTGACTTACGGTGACCCCGTGTGTTTCATGTTTCAGAGTAGAACGGTATACTATACGGGTCTGACAATTAAGTTCCTGAACTTAAGTGCTCTTAAGTGCTGTGTGCCTCATTGCTGAATGTCACTACACGATCACTTTCTGAGGAGTCCCTCAGGGAAGTTATGCTCTGACGCCAGTGCCTAGGCCACCCTCCCGAGCAATTTTGGAACTCTTTCTGGAATGGCCATTGCACCCAGTGGCACGATGGCAAGTTTGCAAACTTAATTGTGTAGTTGTCTGTGAGTTGGTCTTCAGTCAGTAAACAAATAACTGTATTAGAACACTCTCCCTACCCACCTGATCTGGTACCCAATGCCTTTTTTCTTTACTGGAAAAGGAAGGAAATATTGAAAGGAAGACATTTTGACGACATTTAGGACATCAAGGGTAATACAATGACAGCTCTGAGGGACATATCAGAAAAAGAGTTCCAAAACTGCTTTGAAAGGAGGACTAGGCACTGGTATCCGTGTTTGGCTTCCCAAGGGGAGCACTTCAAATGTGACCGAGGTGATGTTCAGGAATGAGGAATGTAACACTTTTTCTAGGATGCATTCACGAACTTAATTGGCACTCCTCATGAAATCCTCAGTGGCTGTGAATAGGCTTACAGAGAGGGGTTATCAGGCCTATCTCCCATGAGTCACTGGGTGGATTCCACTGCCAACCTTTCTGTTAGGAGCTGAGTGCAGAGTGTTTGCATCACCCAGGGACCTTTGTCTGCTTACAGGAGTGCATTAAAAAACAAGTTAGGCATTCTGTCTTTGAATAAATAGGTACTGCAAGCTATATTGGTATCCTAATGGTGCCATAACAAAATCCCACAGATAAGTGGCTTAAAACAGCAGAAATATGTTGTCTTATAACACTTGAGGCAATAATGCCCAAATCAGGTCATCAGCAGGGCTATGCTCTATCGGAAGACTCTGGGGAAGCTCTTCTTCTGCCTCTTTCAGGGGCTGTTGGTGCTCCTAGACGTGGACCTGCACACTTCAAGTCTCTCTGCCTTCATCTCCACATGGTTGCGTTCCTCTCCACTGTTATAAGACATCACTCAGACTGGAATAGGACCCACCCTACTCCAGTACGATTTCATCTGAATTTAACTGATAACATCTGCAAAGAACCTGTTTCCCAACAAGGCCGTGTTCATGGATACCAGTGGTTACGGCATCAACATACCTTTCTGGAGAACATAAATCAATCCATCACACAAGCCAACCATATGACAGGCACTGTGGTGATTTCTAGAGATACGTGCTTGAGCAAGCAAGGTAATTTCCACCCTCCCGGTGCTCACTAAGGATACAGAAAGTAAAGATAGAAATTGCATGGCAGTGTGATCAATGCTGTGACTGAGTCCTGGACAGCACAGGACAAGCACATACCTGGCTGTGAGGGCCCAGGGCAGACACTACTCTGAGAAGATTAAGTTGGGGTTGAAGCCTGAATAGAGGTTTGCCAGGGAAAGGGTGGGAGGGAGCCCACGTCCCAGATGGAGACAACAAACAGTGCAAAGGGGCCATGGCATGGGGACAGAATGAAAAGGAATTTCATGGGACTGGGTAGGAATTTCATGGGTAGGTAGTGCATGAAGAGGTGTCCTCAGAATCAAGGAGAGGAAGGAAGGGGGACAGAAACAATGCTGAGGAAAAAACAATGAAGAGGCTTGCAAGCCAGCTGAGGAGTTTGAACATGGACCTGAGGGCACCTGGAGTCCGATGAAGAGTGTCATTTAAGAAATGACACAATCAGATTTATGTTTGAAGAAAATCCCATTAGCTGCAGTCTGGAGATGGAGGAACAAAGAAGGATGATCCCTTCAAAGGATGTTTTCGTGGTCCTGAACTTGGAAAATGGCCAGATATGGAGCCCATAGGCCTCCGGCCCTCACCTCCCGGCCTCCTCAGTGCCTCACCTCCTGGCCTCCTCAGCCTCACCTCCCGGCCTCCTCAGCCTTTCCAGACCACAGCCCTTTCCCGGCAGCAGTTTCACATGTCTGTGCAAATATTTCATATCTGTTTCCTCCCCACCCTGTTATTTTTTTTAGATACTTACAAGGTATTTTCCATGTGCCAGGTACAGAGTATATGAGAACTGTTGATTTATGTGTCAAAAAGTAACCATGGAAACCTCTGTACCAATGCTCACAGCAGCACTATTCACAGTAGCCCAAAGTAGACACAACCTAAATGTCCATCAACAGGTCACTGGATACACAAAATGTGCCATGGAATACCACGGAATGTGCTATGGAATACTAGTCAGCCATAAAAAGAAATGAAGTCTTGATACATGCTGTAACATGAATGAACCTAGAAAATTCTAGACGACAGAGTAGAACCACCCAGAGGGTTTCCAAAGAGCACCCAGTGGATTTGAACTGCCAACCTTTTGATTAGCACCCAGTGGTTTAACTACTGTACCACAAGGGCCCCTTGAAAATGGTATGCTGAGTGAAATAAATTTGTCCCCAAAAGACAAGTAGGTATGATCCCATTTAAATAAGCAAAAGTGTAGAGATCAAAGTTTATTGCTAGTTAATGGGTTGGGAGGGAGGTAAGAAGAGTAAGTGATGGCTTAGGGGAAACTGAGTTTCCATCAATGGTAATGGAATAATTTGGAAAGGATAGTGGTAATGGCTGCCCAGTTGACAAACATAATCAATGCCTCTAAATTAAGCACCCAAGACTTGTTGAATTAACACATTTTATTACCTGTATGGAAACCCTGGTGGCAAAGTGGTTATGTGCTATGTCTGCTAACCAAAAGTTGGCAGTTTAAATCCACCAAGCGCTCCTTGGAAACTCTATGAGGCAGTTCTATTCTGTCTATAGAGTCACTGTGAGTCAGAATTGACTCGATGACAGTGGGATTAGTTTTTTTTAATTATTTTTTTTCTGTTATCTATGTGTATTTCTATCACAATTTTTAAAGTTGTGATAAAAAGCTATGAAGTGGGTACTGTTATAATTTTCTCCATACTTCAGAAGTAAGACCTTGTCCAAAGTCACAGAGCTAATAAGGGGCCAAGTCAGGATGTGAACCCTGGCAGTTTGGCTTCCGTGTTCAGTCTTAAGCACCACAGCAGAGTGGCTCTCAGAAACAGGCTGTCACTTTGTCACCACCTCCAGCTTAGTACCTGGCATACTGTAGGTGTTCAGAGAAGGTCTGCTGAGTGACTGTTGGTAATGACTGGACATGTATGTTCAAATTGGTTTGGGGTGGACGTCAAGAAAGACTTTCAGAACCTCCCAGCTGGGGTGGGGGTAAGGATATGCAGTGAGTTAAAGATCACAAAAGAGGAAGGTTTTACAAGGGGGTAAAGAGGAAATGAACTTTAAAATCTACCCTGGAGAACTGTCTTCAGCAGGGCCTACTGGAAGCTCCTGACCAGGCCTGTCTCTTCGTATGCCTCAGGGACCTAGGGCTTCAGCCACCCCCCAACAGCTTCATGTCACCAGGAGCCGTGGTGAGAATAACATCAATCTGAAATGTTTTAGGCCTTACTCTATAATAGCTGAATAACAGCTATTAGCTTTGGACTCTAGGCATTTTTATGAGCTTTTAGTTCCAGGGCTTGTGGTTTGGCACAAAGAGAATATTATTCACACACAAAACAACTGCATTAAAATAGCATTAAGAATCTGGCTTATAGCGACAAAACCTAGGAAATTCAGAATTATGGTGAAAAATCTGTCCTGAGTTCACCCTCACTGCCATGCCTGGGGTTCTTCTCCTGCTGAGACATAAAGTATGCAGAGAGATCCCCGGTGGACACAAGGAGATGTGCCAGGGAAATGTAAAGCAGGTCAGGTGGCTGAGAAAAGGGAGAGGAGGAGAACTTGAAGGAAGACCTGTGATGGCCGGAGCCATGGTTGCCTCACCCACGTCTGTCACAGGGCCTGGCCAGGAAGCCAGGGTAGGAGGCTGTATGGTGACATGTAGGCAGGAAGAACTGGCACCAAAGGCCAGCACCAACTCTAGCTCTTTTGGGCTGGAGACCTACTTCTCATAAAACTGATGAAGATGAGATAGACACCTCTGTCCCATGGTACAGAAGACTCCTCCAAATTTCCATCCTTCTACAGACCTTAAGGAAACCCTGGTGGCATAGTGGGCTAAGTGCTATGCCTGCTTACCGAAAGGTTGGCAGTTCAAGTCTGCTGGGTGCTCCTTTGAAATTCCACGGGGCAGTTCTACTCTGACCTATAGGGTTGCCATGAGTCTGACCCAATTTGATGGCTGTGGGTTTTGTTTTATTTTGTTTTGTTTAAGAGACCTTACGCAGGGGGCAACCACCTAGCATCACTTTGTCTTGTTATTTGCTGTTGACTTCAGCTCATGGTGACCATATTACAACAGAACAAAAAGTTGCCAGTCTTGCTCTGTCTTCGTGACCTCTGCTATGTTTGAACCCACTATAGTGGCAGTTATGTCATCTATCTCTTTAAGGATTTGCTTTCTTTTCCTCGGCCTTCTGCTTTACTAAGTGTGAAGTCCTTTTCTGGTGATTGGTCTTTCCTGATGACACATCCAAAGTCAGTTGAAGTCTCACCTTCCTTGCTTCTAAGGAACACTGTCTGTTTCTTCTAAGATTGGTCTGTTGATTCTTCTGACAGTTCATAGTATAGTCAATATTCTCCACCAACACCAGTTACTTTGCTCTCAACTAAATTTCCAGCATTTTGAAAGGGAGAGAGGAGAAAAGAGCTCCATCATCAGTGAATAAAAGGTGTTGCCTTTATAGAAACATGACTGATCATTGCTTTAAACTTAGAAATTTAAACAATTTGCACATGCATGTATGTGTGCATGTATTTTGCTATAAACTTAATTTTTTTAAATTGTGCTTTAGGCAAAAGCTTACAAAGCAAATTTGTTTCTCAGTAAACAATTAATATACAAATCATTTGGTGACAATGAATGGGAAATTTAAATAATTTTTATTTAAGCGTTGATTGAGCATGAGGGAGAGAAGTGAAGAAAAGAAAGTCCCATACCTTGGCCAAAAACACCCTGGTCCATTTGAGATGAGGTGGCATCAGTTTGTTGAAATTATTGGTAGTAAAATCAATCATTGGTTCTTTAGCTGTGTTTCGGGGAGAAATACCCATGTTCCAGAATTCACCAGGACATTTTCAGCAAAAACTGCCCCCCAAGCTTTTGAAAATGTTGTTAGGTGCCATCGAGTCAATTCCAACTCACAGAGACCTCGTGCACAACTGAGCAAAACACTGCCCAGCCCCACACCAGGCTCACAGTCCTTGTTACGTGTCAGTGCCATCGTTCGCAGTCCTGAGGATCTTCCTCCTTTTTCTCTGACCCTCTGCTTTGTCAAGCATGATGTCCTTCTCCAGGGACTGATCTCTACTGATAACATGTCTAAAATATGTGGAATGAAAATAGTTAAGTGCAATTCAAGAGCTTAAAAATGGGCCACATTCATTTTAAATATGGTGAATGTTAGCCCCATATAATCAACTCTAACACGGCACAGCACATCCGTGAGAGAGCTGCCTTGGTGTAGTTTAACATCTCTGGAATGACAGGGAAAACACAACACCTCAATGTATTAGAGAACACGAAAGGGCCTTTGTAAAAATAAAACATGATGTTAATTCCACATTACTGTTCTCCTCCAATAGCTTTTGAATTTCTTTTAAGTTTTTTACTCTCTCAGTCTCTCAGCAGCTACTAAATCTATCCTCTCCTTCTTTCCTATAATTACTATTTTTAAAAAACTGCCATCAAATCAACAATAATGATCAAATGGAAGAGTGTCTTTAACCCCAAAGAAAAGCTTCTAAGGATACTACTCTTATTATCCCTACTGACAACACAATGATGTCATCACATGATCCATAAGGCTGAGAGGCCAGACCAAGCTCTTACAGCAATAAGGGGCAGAGCTGGAGTCAGAATCCGCTGTAGCTGAGATCTGTACTCTGGACCCAGTCTGGAGTTCACACTCCACACACCGCCACCTCTGCAACCACCACATTCCATTTAAGCTGGAGTACCAGCCCTACCCCCGCTCTGGGCTGTCTACTGCAACAAGCTGGGAGATACCCAATGGCAGAGGAATCATGGTCCTTCCAGAAGCCACAGTCTGGGTTTGAGAGATCTTTCTCTTAATTAACCAGCAGAATGTCACAGAAAGCTGTCATGCTTATTTCTAAATTATTTCAGACAACCCTAAGAGTCATACCTTCTTTAAAGTAAATTAAAGGCTCATGTCATTTATCCCTTTTCTTAAATGGGAAAAGTGAGCGAATTCATTGCTACCAGGTCAGACCCTGGGTTGGGGATACAATTGAGGAAGTCTCTGGCTTTGGGAAATGGCCTGATGCTCACTTTTCCAATGTGCTGTAAAATGTCAGTAATTCTGAATAATCGGGCTGAAAATGCATTCAAGCCCGGAACAGCCGGAAGTTGAGAGAAAGTCATCTGTGTGTCCCTCCTGACCTGTCATTTAGCAAACCAGGCACAACGCAGCTCTGTCACAAAGTGCAGCTATTAAGATGTCACTGCCACAGTGCTGTAACACTCCATCAGAGGGCACTGGTCACACCTCCCCTTGTTTATTTGGAAGAGAGAGATGCATAAGATGTTGCTCCAATGAAATGACTGTTTGGGGTGGGGAGGATGGAGGCACAGTGGCAACACAGCCTACATCAAGTGAAGGAAGAAAGACACCCAGGACCCAGTGACATCAGCAGAACCATGCAGCTCAAGCTGGTAACAGACCGCACACACCAGATTCTTGTGGAGTTACGGATAATTGTGTTCTGACCGGAATCTCATTAACTGTCTTGATGAGTATGTTAACTGTGTCTTACCTGTGAGTTTGAATGAAAACCACAAGTATTTGACAAGTTTCCTGGCAAGGGCTTTTGACAAAAGGATACGCTCTGTCTAGTTTTATATTAGAATTCTTCAGTGGGGACTCTAAGTAAAATGTCCTCTTTGATTGCTGAATTTTGAGCCTTTTTCATGTCTCCCTCATCCCAGTGGCTTCTTCACTGCACGCACATCCACACTCACACGCATGCGCACACACCACAAGTGCACATGGGTACACACATGCATAGGCGTACACAGAACCAGCAGCCTGGATGAGGGGCTCACTCTGCCTGGACGAAACCATGAGTGTGTCTGTGCTCCACACGTTCCCCTGTGGTACATGAGGTCTGCGCCAGTCTAGGTCCCTGGCTCCCGGTAAACATTTCCCTTTGATCATAAGCCTTGGTTTCTTTCCTTGCATGTTTTCTGATTGAGCTGTTTAGACTCAGTGGAGAAAATGGTGGAGGGAAGAGAGACCTGGGCACCAGAAACAGAGGTGGTGAGGAGCTAAGATGATTTACAGGGTTCGCTTGGCGTTTGCTCTTTCTCCTTTTCTGATTTTTATAGCTTCAAATCCCACAGGTGTGAAACATGGCAAAACATGCATCCTCATTTTATCAGGCAATTAGAAAAACACTTCATCCTGAGTCAGGTTGAGTTACCAAAACTAAAGGTTCGGAAAATCAGATAAAGGATGTGGGGAAGGCCAGATGTGTTAAGTCACTGGGTTCACCCTCCCAGCACCAGCTAGGGCTGGGACATTCACCTCATGATTGGCTTCTTCTGGAGATGACTAAACCCACACAAACAGCTGGACTCCATGGCAACAGCAGGAATGCGGTCTGGTCTGCAAGTCTGGGAGAGGGAGTGGAACATCCTGGTTGCCTTGGCCCACAGATGACTTCTTGTGTTATCACTCTGCACCTCAGCACCACAGTTTTGCCTTTGGAAATGCCACAGAGAGTGTTGAGGGGGACCTTGTGAAAGTTCTCTCTGTATCAAGGGTGGATTAGCTTTGTTCTTGCCTGGAGGTAGAAGAAAAGACAAAATGACTAACCCTATTATTCTGTGAGTCTGCTACCGTGCTGAGTTGCTTCACAGGGTCTTTCCTGGAGTGGGAGGTTCACAGAGACAGCCTCTAGGGTCATTCCACTCTGTGACTCACCGTATTCAGTGTGCTCCAGGGTTCAGCTGTCAAGTCCTGTGAAGCTACGTATCACCAGTCCTAGAAAGGATGAAACCATTCTGAAGACATAGACTCTTCCTGAGGTTTTGACATTGAAGCAGTAGACTCAAGTGACTGCACTGCTTTTCTTGGGCAACAAATGAGCTTTCTGAAAAAAGATAATGTGTTCATTTAATAGAAGACTTGGGTGACTTCTCATATCAGGTAAAATAGTAGGGAAAAAAATTTAAAGGAGAAAAAAATAACAAACTTTGACTCTCAAACAACTTTACATCTGACCGAGAAGACCAGTTAGGTTGACTGCTGAGTCAGCCCCAACTCATGTCAACTTCACATGTGGCACAGCAGACCTGTGCTCTGTGTGCAAGGTTTTTTTCAATAGCTGAATTTTCTAAAGCAGATCACCAGGCCTTTCTTCTAAGGCACCTCCGGGTGGACCTTCCTCTCCGACCTTTAAGTTAACAGCTAAGAATGCTAGCCATTTATACTACCCAGGGACCCCAGACTAGGAAGAACCCTTGTCTATTCCTGCCCCAAAACACATGTGTGCACACACATACACACATGCAGACAGAGGTAAAAATGACTTTTTCTAGAAAAGGATAGCAACAAACACAAGTTTCTAAATTGGGAAGCCATCTGAACATGTAAGCACTGCAGACTTGCTAAGGAGAAGGAGAAGGGAAACAAGAAAGAAGAGAGGAGTTTGGAGGTACAGGCAGGTTCAGGTCACTGGAGCCTTGTAATTAACTCATAGTAAGGAAATTGGATTTTATTGTTTTATGTAATAACAAAGCAAAGTAGAGATTTAGACAGAGTTGACACGTAAGTCAACGTGTAAACACAGTGTTTGACTCAGACCCTTGCAGGCAATCCCAGGAGCTCTCAGCACAGCTGTGACACTAGTGGATGGATCATGGCTGACAAGAGACGAGGTGGGTACCTGGGATCTGTAAGCCCGAGATCTGTAAAATGGACAGATCCACATGGGAATTTTAGACCTCGTGAGAGACTGATACCTTTCATGGGTATATTTTCGCAACTGTGGAAATCCTGGTGGCTTAGTGGTTAAATGTCACAGCTGCTAACAAAAGTGTTGGCCGTTCAAATCCACACTCCTTGGCAACTCTATGGGGCAGTTCTACTGTGTCCTGTAGGGTCACTGTGAGTCAGAATGGACTTGACTGCTGCGGGCTTGGCTTGTGGGGGAGGGTTATACATACTGTGCCATGAAGGTGCCTTGTCTTAGTTTGTTAGTGCTGCTGTGACAGCAACAAAAAAAAAGAAAAAAAAAACATGAAGTAGATGACTTTAAAGAATAGAAATTAATTTTCTCACCCCTCTGGAAGTTCAAAGTCTGAGTTAGGATCTCTGCCAAGCTGATACCTTCGGTGGGCCTCTCTCCTATTTCCAGTGACTACTGGCGGTGCTAGTGGTTACTAGCTGCTTTTGATAAGACACCACACAGAAAGAGTTCAATTTAGTTCTTATCCTGCTCTGGTATAAGTCATTAACATCACAAAAAACTATTTCTAAGCAGGTTCGTATTTATAGGTACCAAAAACTAAAAGCAAACCCATTGCTGCTGAGTTGATTCCAACTCAAGGGAACCTTGCAAGACAGACTAGAACTACCCCATAGAGTTTTCGAGAAGCACCTGGTGAATTTAAACAGCTGATCTTTGGTTAGCAGCCATAGCACTTAACCCACTTAATCACTTCACCATCAAGGTTTCCATTTATAGGTACAGGGGTTAGGATTTCAGCATAACTTTGGGGGGAACACATTTCAATCTATGACACAGATGCCTACTTCACTTCCTAAGCCTGTGCGTGGCCGTAAGTGATAGCCAAATTCAAAGTGTGATGAATACTATATATTGTATGCAATATTCTCAGTGGCTCTTCTAAGACATGATATCTGGTAAACACATTGCAAATGCAGTCTGAATGAGAGAAAAGCAAATCTCAGCTCATGTTCCAAGCCAGCCACTGTCCTCACAAAGCTTCCAGGACCCTGTGGAAGGACCAGTCTGTCTCTTCTCATCACAATGACAGATCAGAATTGTGGATAGCAAGGCATCCTGCTACGACCGAGGTCATCCCTACAGACAGTAGCTAACTCAGTTCTAACACGATGTTGAATGTGATGTTTGCTTTTCCATTTCCCCTTCTTCCTTTTAAAGTTTCTGGAGTTTGCAATTTTGTTAAAAGAAAAAAAGCTGTTCAAGATTTTCAGAATGAAGTATTCTTTCACACACCAGAATGCACACAGCAAAAACTAAAGGAGTGGAAAAATATTCAACATAGATAATCCTAGAACATGCAAAATGAGATTTAACCTTTTTGAATAAGAAAGAAGATCCTAAAATTTAAACACTGACTGTGGCATAACTGGCCCGGAGTATTTAATAATTATTCTTGTTCATCGCTTTTGAATTTTGCTCAGATCCTGGGCTTTAGCAAAGAAGTCCCCCAGCCCTCCACTGTCCAGTGGATGGTTGAAAAGCTGCCACACCAGCACGGTAGCAGGTATCTTGAATCTTGCCTGCCTTGTTCCTTTGAGTCAGGATTGAGGAGCCAAACCCAGGTCATTTGTTCTGTTCCCCTTGTCCCAGTATCTAATCTTGGATTGGCACTAGATTGATATTCACTGTGTGGCCATCTGGCATGTGTCCTGTATACCAGTTGCCATAGAGTCAGTGCGGGCTCATGGTGACCCCACGTGTTTCAGAGTAGAACTGTGCTCCACAGAGGTTTCAGTGACTGATTTTTCAGAAGTAGGACATCAGGCCTTTCTTCTGAGTACCTTTGGGTAGACTTGAACCTCTAACACCAAAGTTAGCAACTGAGTGTGAAAGTCACTTGTACCACCATGAACTTATCTTAAAGATCTTTGAAAAGAAAACCGGCACACACAAACATACACAAACACACCCAAGGCTCCCAGGAGCCTTCAGAAGGACTAGTCTGTTCGGAACACAGACATTAAAATTTAAAGATTCTTACTTTCTATTTTAAATATTGCAACTCACAACTGAGGAAACAGATCCAGAGTGACTGAGTAATTCTGTCAGGTACCAACAGAATCAGGAAAGGAAGTTACTTTTCCTTGGGCCAAATTCACCCAAAGTCAGCTGTCTTAGTTGTTTAGGGCTGTTGTAACAGAAATACCACAACTGGATGGCTTTAACAAACAAAAATTTATTCCCTCATAGTTTAGGAGGCTAGGAATCCAAATTCAGGACACCAACTCTACAGGTAGGCTTTCTCCTTTTTGGTGGCCCCAGAGTGAGGTCCTTGTCACTCCCAGGCTGCCACATGGCGTGATATCTCTCTTCCTCCATTTCTCGTCTGCTTTCTTGTTTAATTTCTTCTATATTTCAAAAGAGAATGACTCAGGATTGATATATCCTGCACTAATCCTGCCTCATTGATATAACAAAGACAACCCACTCCCAAATAGTACTACAACTATAGGCGTAGATAGAGGTCAGAGCTAACAACACATCTGTTAAAAGGACATAATTCAATTCTTATCATTCCATTCTTTGGCTCTCCAAAAGTCATGTCCTTGTCACGTGCAAAGCACACTCACCCCATCACACCATCTATCATGGACTGAATTATGTTTCCCCCAGAAATGTGCTTATCAATTTGGCTGGGCCATGATTCCCACTATTGTGGGGTTGTGCTCCATTTGGTGACTGCAAATTTATGTTAAAGAGAATTTAGATGGGATTATAATGCCCTTACCCAGGTCACAGCCCTGATTCAACGTAAAGGGAGTTTTCCTGGGGTGTGGCCAGCACCACCTTTTATCTCTCAAAAGATAAATGGAAGGGGAAACAAACAGAGAGTCGAGGACCTCATACCCCCAAGGAAACAGCACATGGAGCAGAATGTGTCATCTGGAGCTGGGGTCCCTGAACCTGAGAAGCTCCTTGACCAAGGGAAGTTGAAGGCAAAGATCTTCCTCCAAAGGTGACAGAGAGAGGAAACCTTCCCCTGGAGCTGATGCCGGAATTTAGACTTTCAGCCCACTTTACTGTGAGGAAATATATTTGTCTTTGTTAAAGCCATTTATTTGTGCTATTTCTGTTACAGCAGCTCTTGATGACCAAGACACCATCTGAAAAACCTTAAATCAACTCGAAGTCCAAAATCTCATCTTCTGAATCACCTAAAATCAAATGTGAGTGATACTTTAGGCTTCTGCTCCTGAAACAAAATTCCTCTTCATCTGTGAACCAGTTAAATCTAGAATACAAGTTATCTGCTTCCAAAGTACTATGGTGGAATAGGCATAAAGTAGACATTTCTAGGACAAAAAGGAAAAATTACAGGGAAAGAAGGCATAACAGACACCAAACAACCCAAAACCCAGAAGAACAAATTACATCAGCTCTCAGGAACTGAAAATAACCCTCTCTTATCTGAGACCATCCGGGCAATGGGCCCACCTTCCAGATTCTGAGTGTTGGCCACACCCTCTGGGCTCTGGGTGGAGATCCCTCAACCCTACTGTCCAGGCCCTCCGGGATAGCAATCTACCGCCCCAGCTTTAGGCTTCTGCATTCTCCCTGTACATCTCAGAGGTGACATCACTTCCTCAGCCCTGGCAGGCCCCATTCTTCTGGATGTTGGTAATGACATCTCTGCCCCCTCATCTTTCAGCAGCAGCCCATCTGCCTGGCACACCGTAATGGTGGCCCCACACTCTGGAACTGAGTTGGTAGAGATCCAGCTCTTTGAAACCTCAGAGGCTATGGCTCTAACCTTTGAGACCCAGGAGACCACAGCACCACCCTTTGAAAGCAAGAAAGCACAGATTCCTATGTTCCTTCTGACAATTCTGCAGATTATCAAATAGCTCCAAGGAGGACTTTTTTCTGTTCTTGGAGGACAACAGATGCAGCTCCTTTGGCCTATTTGCTGCCTGCAAAATTCCAAGAGGCAGACAGCACTCTCCTTTCCTTCTTTTTCTGTCCTCTTCACTCTCACCTGATGGAATTTCTGCTGTGGCCGTCAGTTAGAGTCATCACTCACAGGCTAAATTTCTTTAACAAAAGATTGTGTAGCCATGTTCCTGGTGACTATTTTAGGACAAGTGTCCCTAGTTTGCACAACAGATCTTTCCAAATTTAAGTTCTGCTTTCATTTTGCACTGTTTCTTTTTAAGTCCATCTCTTTCCTCTCACATGATACTATAAGTGGCAAGAAGAAAACACACAGCCCCCTTAACATCTTGCATAGAGATATCAGCAGCTAGATATCCAAGCTCATCACTTACAATTTCTACCTTTCACCAAATGTTTTCATTAATGATGTCAGATGGATCCTGGCTGAAAGCAGAAAATACCAGAAAGATGAGTATCTGCAGTTTATTGACTATGCAAAGGCATTTGACTGCACAGATCATAACAAATTGTCAATAACATTGCCAAGAATGAGAATTTCTGAGCACTTAATTGTGCTCATGAGGAACCTGTAGATAGATTAAAAAGTAGTCATGTAAATAGAACAAGGGGACAGTTCACGGTTTAAAGTCAGGAAAGGTATGTGTCAGCGTTGCGTCCTTTTACCATACCTATTCTATCTGTATACTGAGCAAATAATCTGAGAAGCTGGACTGTATGAAGAAGAACGGGGCGCTGGGATTGGAGGAAGACTCATTAACAACCGCACTACGCAGGTGACACAACCTTACTTGTTAAAAGTGAAGAGGATTTGAAACACTTCTTGATAGAAATTAAAGACCACAGCCTTCAGTATGGGTTACACTTCGGCCTAAAAAAAAACTCCTCACAACTGGACCAATAAACAACATCATGATACATGAAGAAAAGATTGCCATTGTCAACGATTTCATTTTACCTGGATCCACAATCAACACCCACAGAAACGGCAGTCAAGAAATCAGAAGATGCCCTGCACTGGGCAAATCAGCTGCAAAGGCCTCTTTAAAGTGTTAAAAACCAAAGATGTCACCTAGAAGACCAATGTGCACCTGACCCAAGCCATGATATTTCCAGTCGTCTGCTATGCATGCAAAAGCTGGACAATGAATAAGGATGACTGAAGAAGAATTGACAACTTTCAATTGTGATGTTGGAAAAGAATACTGAATACATCATGGACTGCCAAAAGAACAAACGAATCAGTCTTGGAAGAAGGACAACCAGAGTGATCCCTAGAAGCAAGGATAGTGAGACTACATCTCACATACTTAGGACATACTGTCAGGCGGGATCAGTTCCTAGAGTAGGACATCATGCTTGGTGAAGTAGAAGGTCAGCAAAAAATAGGAAGACTATCAATCAGATGGAGTGAGACAGTGCTGTGACAACGGGCTCAAGTATAACAACAATTGTGCAGGTGGCACAGGACCTGTCAACGTCTCAATCTGTTGCATACAAGGTCCCTGTGAGTCTAACTTGACGGCACCTAACAACAATAACAACCAAATATTTGAACACAGTCTAGCCAAGTTCTTTGCCACTTCCTTAAAAGCATTGCCCTTTTCTCCACTGTCTACGTGTTCATCATTTTATTTTAAAGCCTCACCAGAAGTACACGTAACATCCATGTTTCTAGCAAGAGCGTGTTGCCAGCACTATTTGTATTCTCTAAGAGGATACAGACTTGCTCTATAGCTCCTCTCACTTCCTTTTGAGCCCTCCCCAGAACTGCCTTTGACTTGCATACATTCTAGAGTAGTCTCACTGTTAGGCACCATAAAACTCTCTCAGCTTCTACCCATTACCCAGTTTCAAAACCATTTCCTCATTGCAGCTATTTGTTAGAGTAACACCTCCACTTCTTGGTAACCAATTCTGTCTCTGTTATTTGGTGCTGCTACAACAGAAATAGTATGCACGGATGGCTTTAACAAGCATAAATCCATTTACTGCAAGTTTAGACTATAAGTCCAAATCTGGGGTGCCAGCTCTAGTGGAAGGCTTTCTCTCTCTGTCAACTCTTGAGGAAAGTCCTTGTTTCTTCTGAGACTGTTCCTGACTGACTTGGCATTTCTCTCCCCACCCCTCTCCTGTGCTCTTTGATTTTTTTGTATCCCAGAAGACCAGAAATCTGGTGGTGTAGTAATTAAGAGATACAGTTGGTACCCCAAAGTTCAGCATTTTTAATCTACCATATGCTGCTTAGAACCTCTATGGAGCAGTTCTAGTCTGTCCTAGAGGGCCAGTAAGAATCAGAATTGACTGGGTGGCAACGATTTTGTACCCTAGAAGAGACTGACTCAACACACACCCTGCCTAATTCACATAACAAAGACAGCCCGTTCACAAACGAGATTACAACTGTAGGCATAGAGGTTAGGATTTACAACACATGTGGGGGTGGTGGCATACGTCAATTACAACACCGGCCAAAGTGATTCTGTCGTGTATTTCCCCATACTCCCATGCCTCCGCAAAACCTCCTAATTCTCAACCACGTAACATTAAAGCAGTACTGGGAATTCTCCCTTAATAGGGCCAGACTATAACCCAAGCACAAAATATAAAACACAAGGTTTCTTTTTCCATATTTTTATCCATCTTCTTTACAACTACAGTGATCATATTACATCTCAGAATTACATTATCTAAAACCCACATTTACACAGAACCCAGTCAGAAATCAGGAACTAAGCAAGGAAGGTGTCAGCAATGCAAAACCAGTTCTCCTGTGGTCCACGTTTTGAAACCCTGGTGAGCAGCATCTAAGTGCTAAACCTGCTAACCGAAAGGTCAGCAGTTTGAACCCACCGGGTGCTCCTTGGGATCTCTATGGAGCAGTTCTACTCTGTCCTATAGGGTTGCTATGAGTCAGAAATGACTCAACAGCAGTGAGTTTGGTTTTTAGTTTGGTGGTCCACACTGAACATAGTGGCAAGTCCTCTTAGGCTTTTGCTGTTATCTCTAATTCCAGTTTAATAATTTTAACAAGCTTATTTGAAGGATTTTCCAGCTCCCCTAACACATTATAGGGTCACTTTGAATCAGAATCGACTGAAGTGGGTTGTTTTGTTTTGTTTGTTAAACGATAGTAGCAACAAGAAAATAAAGAGGAGAATTCTTACAGGGTTGTAGCCATAAGCCAAGCCCTTATAGCACCAACGAGACACTGCAGAAAGCAAAGAAGGAAGCAACATAACAGAAAAGGTTTTATTTCATCCATCTCACCTTGAAGAAGCAGAAAAAGAAGCTGGTTGTTCTCAGCAAGACTGGTAATGCTATTATTGAACATGGCATTATCAGTTAAGTTTGTATTATTCAAAAGGTATAAACACACAAAGCAACTTAGCTCGGTAAAATCTACAGTTTTCGTGTGGTTACGTGTTCTTGACACTCAATTTACCTTCTGCTTTAACTGTAAATCCCGCCCTAGACAGCCAAAAACACAGTACTGACTCCCTAATTTTTCACGCTATGGAATGTTAACAGTTTGGCAAAACATCTCAACTTCAATTAAACCAAACCAAACTTGTATCCTTGAGTCATTCCCAACTCGTGGTGACCCCATGTGTGCAGAGCAGAACTGCTGCACACAGTTTTCTTTGTCGTGAGCTTCCAGAAGCAAATCTGCAGGCCTTTCTTCCGAGGGGCCTCTGGTGAGGTCACACCATCATCCTTTCGTTAGTGTTCAAGTGTTTTCACCATTTGTGCCACCCAGTGACTTCAGCTTTAATGACACTGCACTGAAATCTACAATGACTAAGGCATCGTCACAGCTGTTTTGCTAAACTCTGGTGGTGTAGAGGTTAAGAACTATGGCAGCTAACCAAAAGGTCAGCAATTCGAATCCACCAGGCTTTCCTTGGAAATCCTGTGGGAGCAGTTTGACTCTCTCCTTCAGAGTCACTACAAGCCGGAATTAACTCAATGGGCTGATTTTTTAGCTAAAACTGTCATCACAGTAAGCTGGAATTCTGAAATGAGTAGCCTGGCACAGTTTACTGGAAATAGGGGAATTGTTCCATTATCTAAATCTGGAACCCCATACTATGCATCCCAAGACAGTTGTGCCCTTGGGAACACCACAAAAGAGCACTGAAGAAACTCTAAGAACCAAAGATAAGTGGGAAACATTTTGCTGGCATAAAAGCCAAGAAAAGGAATGCTTTTGAACAATACTTAGTAACTGTAGCGATTTAAGTACATGTTCTGTCTGTGGTGAGTTCTCATGACTAACCTGAGCTAGTTTTGAATGAGTGAGCATCAAAGGAAAAAAGTGTAAAAATGAAAGATGATTTAAAATAAGTTAGAATGTTATGTTTGTATACAAGTTCCAGCATCATTTTTTAATGAGATCGAGAAACAAATCACCAATTTTGTTTGGAAAGGGAAGAAGCCCCGGATAAGTAAGGTACTACTAAAGAAGAAGAACACACTGGGAGGCCTCTCATTACCCGACCTTAGAATATACTACACTGCCACAGTGGTCAAAACAGCCTGGTACTGGTACAAGAACAGACAGATTGATCAATGGAATAGAATTGAGACCCCAGAGATGATACCATCTGCCTATGAACAGTTGATATTCAACAAAGGCCCTAAGACATTAAACTGGGGTAAAAACAGTCTCTTCAACAAATGGTGCTGGCAAAATCGGTTATCCATCTGCAATAAACTGAATCAAGATCTGTATCTTACACCTTATACAAAAACCAACTCCAACTGGATAAAAGACCAAAATATCAAACCTAAAACCATAAAGTTCATCCAAGAAAAGGTAGGAACAACAATGGAAGTTTTAATACACAATGAGGACAGACTCCAAAATCTGTCAAAGAAACCTCAATCAACAGAAGAGAAAACAGATAAATGGGAACTATTAAGAATCAAACACTTTTGCTCATCCAAAGACTTTATTAATAGAATTAAAAGAACACCCACAGAGTGGGAAAAAATATTTGGCAATTCTATGTCAGACTGACGCCTGATCTCCATAATCTATAAGATACTACAAAATATCAATAAGAAGAAGATAAACCATCCAATTAAGCGATGGGCAAAGGAGATGGACAGACACTTCACTAAAGAGGAGATCCAGGCAGCCAAGAAACACATGCAGACATGTTCACAATCTTTAGTTATTAAAGAAATTCAAATCAAGACAACAATGAGATACCATCTCACCCCAACAAGATTGGCCATGATCCAGAAAACACAAAACAACAAATGCTGGAGAGGCTGTGGAGAAAGTGGAACCCTCCTACACTGTTGGTGGGGTTGCAAAATGGTCCAGCCTCTTTGGAAGGCAATCTGGCGCTTCCTTAAAAAAATGGATATTGATATACCATTTGACCCAGTAATTCCACTACTTGGAATATATCCTACAGAATCAAGGCCTTTCACACCGATGGACACATGCACCAGAATGTTTATCGCAGCACAGTCCACGATAGCAAAAGGATGGAATCAACCCAGATGCCCAACAACAGAAGAATGGATAGGTAAACTATGGTACATATACTCAATGCAGCACTACGTTATGATAAAGAATAGTGATGATTCCAGGAAACATCTCCTAACCTGGTTTCAACTGGAAGACATTATGTTGAGTGAAAGTAGTCAGCGACAAAAGGACAAATACTGTATGAGACCTCTACGATAAGATCTCAAAAACAGACTTGTGTATAGAAGAAAAGACTCTTTGACAGCTGCAGGGGAGGGGAGGGAGGGAAGAAGGGGGAGGGGGAGGGCTTAGTTTAGATCGTTACTAGAAATCTAGTTGGGAGAAAGCGGTGATAGCACACATTAGAAACAAGAACAACATTAAGTGGACTTCAGCATAACCTGAGTACTCCTTCCATCTTAACTCAATACTGCAAGGATAGAGTAGCTGGGGCGGGGGGCGGGGGACCATGCTGTTAGGCGAATTCCAGGCCAGTTGGCACAACTAGTGTTTGCTAAGAGAGCTCTCTGCACCCCACATTGGTGAGTGGCATCTGGGGTCTTAAAAGCTGCCAAGCTGCCATCCGAGGACACAGCAAATGGTCCCAACTCAGCAGGAATGGATGCTCACCGAGGACCAAAATGACATGCAGTAAAGACAACCGAGAAGACAGAGAGACCCACAAGAGTGGGTGCCTACATCGACTTGGGACCGGAAGAACCAGATGGTGCCCGGCCACCACCAGTGATGGCCATGATGGAGCTCACAGAGAGGAGTCTCACTGGCAACACAAGAATAAAAAGAGGTGCATCATGAGATCTCCACTAAAAGATCTCAGTTGATGGTCCAGCGGTTTTGGGGTTCCTCTGAGAGCATGGCCCCCGGCCCTGATGCTGCCCTTTCTGATAAATTATAACAAAGGTCCACTCTTTGGACAGGAGTGGATTGGACTTGGCAATGCAGAGTGACCATATATTGGAAGCACTTTATGGTTCTATACATCTATAGGATATCATCTTGCTGACCTCTGGTTGGAGGAAGGGGAGTGGACGGAGAGGAGGGGAAAGGAGGCTGTTGGGAGGATGAGACAGGTATGGAGCAGAGAGGAATAGTGTGCTGTCACTGGACAGGGAGCACAGTGGAAGCTGCATATAGGTGGGCATGTAAATTTATATGTGAATGTACATTTTCACTCAGTTACGTTAAAAAAAATAAAAATTAAAAAAAAAAGAATGTTATGTTTGTGACAGTCAGCTTTGGTTAAATATGACAGAGTAAGCTGACATCTTACTTTAGTCCCCTACCTTAAAACCAGAGCTTGAAACCAGTTGTTCCCACTTCAGTCATGGCTGAGGAAGCAGAAGGGGAACCAATGTGAATTTTTTAAAGCTGGGTGAACCAGAATCATAACTTCTCTAATTTCATAAGGGAGGATAGATGGCAGTTGTATTAGTGAGGCAGGACTCAACCTACAAACTTGAATTGTGTCTTGAGGCAATCTCTTGAGATACAAAAGAGAGAAGAAAGCAGAGAGACAGGGGGATCTCATATCACCAAGAAAACAGTGCCTGGAGCAGAGCATATCTATTGGACCTGGGGTTCCTGCACGTGAGAAGCTCCTTGACCATGGGACGAATGAGGACAAGAACCTTCCTCCAGAGACAAGAGATACAGAAAGACTTTTCCTGGGCACTCTGAATTTGGATGAGCCTACTTTACAGTGAGCAGATAAACTTCTCTTTGTTAAAGCCACTTGTGGTATTTTTTGTCACAACAGCACTAGATAACTAAGACGTCAGATGTTTTTCCATTTAAGTCTTCCTTTATTTCTTTTGGCAATGTTATAGAGTCTTCAGTGTACAAGCCTTTCACTTTATGGGTTAAATTTATTCTTTATTGTGAATGGAATTGCATTCTTCATTGTAAATGGAACTGCTTTAAGTTCCTGTTACAGTTGTTGATTGCTAGTATATAGAAACACAACAATTTTTGTGTGTTGATCTTATACCTGTAACTGCTGATTTCATTTATTACCTACCTTAATTTCCTAGTGCTACTGTAACACAAATACCACAAGTGGATGGCTTTATAGAACACAGATTTATTTTCTCACTGTTCAGGAGCCTGTGAGCTCAAAGTCAGCATGTGGCTCTAGAAGAAGGTCCTTCCGTGTCTCTTTCAGTGTCTTGTAGCTGGCACTCCTGAGAGTCCCTGGGCTAATCGAGTCGTCTCGCTCCGTTATCATCAAATTATCTGTCTTCCCCTTGTACGTGTTTCTCTTCATGTTGAATCTGCTTTTTCTGACTCAGAAGTGATTAGATTTAAGCTATATCACACACTATGACCCTATTAATATTACAAAGAAAATCCTATTTCCAACCCAAATTACATCTACCAGTATGGTGATTAGGATTCCAACCGATACCTGGGGCAGGCACCATTTAATCTGTAACACTGCTTTTTGTACCTTTCTTGTGGAATCTTAGGGCCATTCATACACTTTTAAGGAGACAAACTAAGAAAACGTTGAAAGGAGGCTCCAGGACCTGCTTTTGTTTTTTTCTTTGTGAGAGGAAAGAAGTGAGGTGTGTGTAGCATGCAGAACTGGAGAAGGCAGCGTGACAGGGAGCAGGATGGAAATGAGATGGGAACCAACAGCCAGACTCTAAGTCCCAACCCTCCATCTGGGGATACCACGTTTCCTCACTGCCCAAATCAAATCTGACACCACCCCCAATTTTTCTTTCATCATTAGCTCTTATTTCCTCAAGTATTTCACTTTACAGTAACAGTGCTTCCGAAAAGGCCCAGCCAGAGACTTCATGTTCAAAACTATTTAAGGAAAGGAACCCTTCGCCATTTCCACAAATTCTGAAATAGCCCCAAATGTGAGAATGTGCATCAGCTCTTGCTGCTCTGCAAATTAGAGAGTGGCTTGTCGGGTGGCCTTGTTTATTTTGGTAAATGTGTGGGTAGGCAGGCAAGAGAAGGGGACTGTTTAAAACGCATTTGAAACGTTTGGTTTCCAGTGATTGCACTCTGCAGTAACTTGAACTTAGATTGCCTAGGAATAAAACAAAACGAAGTTTACTTTTGAAATATGTAAGGCATAAATATACTCTAGCAAATTTCTTTAAGGTCACATTGAAGAGGGTGTTTGAACAGACATTTGGGTATTCTTTCCACCAAACGTGCATTATAACTTCACGTGAGGACTCTGGTTTCACAGGCTTTCACATTAAAGGTGCTGGCTTGTAACACCATTGTGTAAGATTGCGCTTCTCCCTTTGACTCTGGGCCTAGCCACTGCTTCTGACCATCAAATCTTGATGCTCTAGCCAAGAGTAGCTTCCATGACATGGTGCTCACCTGGTGTTTGCCTCTTGCCTATATGAGGCTTTAGCCAATCTTCTTCCAAGACTTAGATCTCTGCAATGGACTCCTGCAAACATGTGGGACATTGGGGCCATTGGTAGAATTCTTGCCATCCATGCAAGAGACAAGGGTACAGTTCCCAGCCAAGACAATGCAAGTGCAGCCACCACGTACAATGGGACTGAATCATTTTAGTCCATAGGGGTTTCAATGGCTGACAAAAGCAGATCACCAAGCCTTTTTTCCTAGTTCTTCTTAGTCTGGAAGTTCCACTGAAACCTCTTTGGCTTTACAGCAATTTGTAGCCTGCACTAACAAATGGGTAGTGGCTGCACTTGGCCACCCTCATCTCTCTTCATCAAACTTAATATTTGTTTGTTGCTCTAATTCAAGCTCTGACATTCTTGCAATGGCACATAACTGTGTAATAACAAATGAATAACATAACCACACAGAAGGGAAAGGGTGAAAAAACTAACTTAGGTTACATTGAGAAAGTATTTTCACAACATACATTAAGAGTCACATACAAATGTATGAAGTCTGCCAAGTTTGTGAACTTGCCATTGTGTGCTTATGTTGGTAGCACTGTACAAACAACTTGGTAAGGTTTCATCACCTTGGTATATCAGTGTCTGGCAGCTGTGTTCTTGTCAGTGTATAGTGATGTCTTGCTGAGCAGCATTCATTAATGTTGTGTGTTTTTGTGTGTCATTGCAAGAATGTCAGAGCTTGAATTAGAGCAACAAACAAATATTAAGTTTCTTTTAAGCTCGGCAAGAGTGGAAGTGAAACCAGGGACATGTTAGTCCAAGCTTACAGGGATAACGCCATGAAGAAAATGACAAAGTACAAATGGATTAAATGTTTTTCTGAGAGGAGAGAAAGCATCACTGATGAAGAGAGGCGAGGGTGGCCAGTACTGAACAGAAGTGATGAAAACATTGCAAAAATTCATCAAATTGTCTTGTCAAAAAAATCACTGGCTGACTGTGAGAAGCATAGCAGACCAAGTAAACATCAACAGAGAAACAGTTAGGAAAATTCTAACTTAAAATCTTGGCATGAGAAAGGTGTATACAAAAATTGTCCCAAAGGAGCTCATCGAAGAACAAAAGCAAAGGAGAGTCGAAGTTTACCAAGACCTTTTGGAGAGGCAAGATGACGTTTTGGGCCATGTTATCACTGGTGATGAAACATGGATATACCAATACAACCCCGAAAGAAAGCATCAAAGTACGCAATGGAAGTCAGCCAATTCTCCACAACCAAAAAATTTTGTCAGCCCAAATTAAGAGTCAAAACGATCTTGCTAACATTCTTTGATATCAGAGGCATTGCTCATTATGAGCTGGTACCAACTGGACAGTTAACCAAGTTTACTATTCGGAAGTGCTTGAAAAGGGCTACGAGAAAAAGTTAGAGGAAAACAACCTGAACTTTATGCCAACTCATGGCTCTCACAACACGATAATCCACCAGCTCAAGGAGCACAGTCTGTAAGGGAGTTTTTAGCCAGTAAACAAATAACTATTAGAATACTCTCGCTGTTCACCTAATCTGGCCCCTGATGACTTTTTTCTTTGCCCCAAGATAAAGGAAATATTGAAAGGAAGAAATTTTGATGACATTCGGGATATCAAGGATAATACTATGACAGCCCTGATGACCACTGCAGAAAAAGAGTTCCACAGTTGATTTGAAGGGTGGACTAGGTGGACTAGGTGATGGACCAGGGGAGTACTTCAAAGGTGACCACAGTGATAGCAGTGAGTTCAGCACATTTCCTAGAATGAGTTTGCCAACTTGTCAGACCTCAAACTTACAGAAGTAAATTACTTTCTGTGAATTCTGGTATTGAGCAATAAGCGAATTGTCAGAGAAAGAAGTTACAAATAGAGGCTACAATAAATCTTGTGATGTTGGATTGGAACTATAGGTGTCACTATGAACTACTGATTTCAGACATATAGAGAGAGAGACAGATAAATCAACACAGAAATACTGTGTATACTCAAATTTCCTAGCCCCCTCCACTGAGAAAGAATAAAGCAATGACAGTCAATGAGCACAGATAGTGCCAGATCTTGGTTTCTAAATTCTTTGTCCAACAACAGGAAGCTAGCCATCTTGGATAAGTAGTCAGTTTCAAGGCTAGGCAAGGGAAGTATAAGATAAGCTAGGAAAATCCTGAGGTACCGGGAAGGAAGACAGTGCTTTCAGAAACAATGGGGATGTGTTGAAAGGATACAAAAGCCAAGTCGAAGGGGCTCTCTTGGTCAAATAAGAGACAATCTGAACAAACAAAATAAACGATAATAACTACCTATGTTGTTGTTAGGTGCCATAGAGTCAGTTCTGACTCATAGTGACCCTGTTGTTGTTAGGTGCCACCAAGCTGGCTCCAACTCATAGCGACGCTATGAACAACAGAAAGAAACACTGCCCGTCTTGTGCCATGTCTACAATTGTTTCTATGCTTAAGCCCATTGTTGCGGCCACTGTGTTGATCCACCTCGTCAAAGGTTTTCCTCTTTTTTGCTGACCCTCCACTCTACCAAGCATGATGTCCTTCTCCAGGGACTGATCTTTCCTGACAACATGCCCAAAGTATGTAAGACGTGACCCTATAGTAAAACCAAATGAAACGCTGCCCAGCCCTGCACCATGCCATACCCAAGGTTGTGCTTGAGCCCATTGTTGCAGCTATTGCCAATCCATCCTGCTGACGGTCTTCCTCATTTTCACTGAGTCTCTAGATTACCAAGCATGATATCTTCTCCACGGACTGATCCTTCCTGACAACAAGTCCTCGTCTCTCCACTTTTGCTTTTAGGCAGGGCTGTAATTATACTTCTTTCAAGACAGATCTATTCATTGTTTTGGCAGTCCATGATTCTTCCCAGCAACACAATTCAAAGGTGTAAAGTCTTCATCAGTCTTCCTTATTCATTATCCAGCTTTCATATGTATAAGGTACAATTGAAAATACCATGACTGGGGTCAGTCCCACCGTAGTCTTCAAGGTAACATCTTTGCTTTGCAACAATTTAAAGAGACCTTTTGCAGCTGATTTCCCAATGCACTGCATCTTTTGATTTTGTGACTGCTGCATCCATGGGTGTTGACCGTGGATACAAGTAAAATAAAATCCTTGATAACCTCAATCTTTTCTTCATTTATCATGATTTTACTTATTTGTCCAGTAGTAAGGATTTTTGTTTTCTTGATGTTGAGGTGTAACCCATAATGAAAGCTGCGATCTCTGATCTTCATCAGTGTGTTTCAAGTCCTCTTAACTTTCAGTGAGTAGGTTGTGTCATCTACGTTTTGCACCTGCCTTCAATCCTGATGCCCTGTTCTTCATACAGTCCAGCTTCTCAGATGATTGCTCAGCATAGAGATTGAATAGATGAAAGGTGAAAGGATACAACCCTGAAGCATATCTTTCCTAACCTTAAACCATGTAGCATCTTCTTGTTCTGTTTGCACGACTGCCTCTTGATCTATGTACAGATTGTTTGTGAGTACAATTGTTCTGGAATTCCCATTCTCTGCAATGTTATTCAGGATTTGTTATGATTCACACAGTCAGATGTTTGGCACAGTTAATGAAGCACAAGTAAACATCTTTCAGCCAAGATCTATGTAACATCAGCAATGATGCACCTGTTTCCACATCCTCTTCGGAATCTTGCCTCAATTTCTGGTAATTCCCTGTCAATTTAATGCTGCAGCTGCTTTTGAATGATCTTTAACAAAATTTTACTTGCATGTGACATTAAAATTATATTGTTCAATAATTTCTGCATTCAGTTGGATCACCTTTCTCAGGAATGGCAAAAATATGGTTCTATTCCCATCAGGTAACCAGACAGCTGTCCTCTAAATTTCTTGGCATAAATGGGTAAGCACTTCCAGTGCTGCATCTGTTTGTTGAAACACCTCAACTGATATTCCATCAGTTCCTAGAGCTTTGTTTTTCACCAATACCTTCAATGCAGCTTTGACTTCTTCCTTTAGTACCAGTGGTTGATGATCATACACTGCCTCTTGAAAGGGTTGAACACCAACCAATTCTTTTTGGTATAATGACTCTGTATATTCCTTCCATCTTCTTTTGATGCTTCCTGAATCATTTAATATTTTCACTGTGTAATCCTCCACTATGACAAGTTGAGGCCTGAATATTGTGTTCAATTCTTTCAGTTTGAGAAATACAGAACATGTTCTCTTTTGGTTTTCTATCTCCCGTGCTTTGCACATGTCATTATAACACTTGACTTTGTCTTCTCAAATCCCCTTTGAAATCTCTTGTTCAGTTCTTTTACTTCATTTTTTTTCTTTTGATTTAGCTACTCAACATTCAAGTGCAAGCTTCAGAGTTTCACCATCCAATTTGGTTTTTTCTTTTTGTCCTTCATTTTTAACAACTTCTTGCTTCCTTCATGGATGATGTCTTGATGTCATTCCATAACTTGTCTGGTCTTGGTCATTAGTGCTTAACATGTTGAATCTATTCTTGAGATGGTCTTTAAACAGGTGGGATAAACTCAAGATTGTATATTAGCTTTCATGGACTTTTTCTAATTTTCTTCCATTTCAATTTGAACTTGTATATGAGCAACTGATAGCGTGTGCCACATGTGGCACCTGGTCTTATTCTGACTGATGATGTTGAGCTTTATCTATAGTCTCTCTTCACAGATGTAATCGATTTGATTCTTGTGTAGTCCATCTGGTGAGCTTTATGTATATAGTCACCGTTTATGTTGGTGAAAAAAGGTATTTGCAGTGAAGAAACTGGTCTTGCAAAATTCTATCATGTTGTTATAGAAAATGGAAAGCAAATGACACCCAGGAGGAGGCAAAAAGCTGTTTATTACGCCGGCAGGCCAACAGGACCTTCACAGGTTCCAACAATTGGACTCGAGTGGGGTCTCCGGAGGGCAGATACAGTGCAGTTTGAGGATGTTGTAGTTGAGACAAATGGGGTGAGCAAGCAGGGTTCTGAGGGGGGAGGAACATCCTGCTAGGCAGGAGTGAGACTTTGAAGGGGCAAGGGGAGTGTTAGGCAGGCACCAGGCTTATCAAAGGAGAGTGTCCTGTCAGGCGAGAGCTGGCTGTGGAGGGGAGTATCCTGTTAGGCGGGCATGGGAACAGCAAGGAGAGGGGGAGCAAAATTTTTCAGTCTCAGTTATCTATATTATTCCCCCCTTTGATACTCCCCTTTTATAAGGGTGGGCATCACAACTCTTCAATGTCGCCTTGGGAAAGTTGTTGATAAGTTCAGAGGGTCAGGACTCTGGAGACGATTTTGTTGAGTAAGTTCTGTTCTAGCTGGTCTTGCAGGTGGTGCAGGAGGCAGGGTCTGAAGGTCAGGACTATGAATCCAAAGGCGAGTGGCCCCCACAGGGTGACCAGCCAGGCGGCCCAATTTGACATGAGTCCCCATCCAGACTGGGTAAGTTCATGTCACCTCTGTTCGAGTCGGCTTTTGAGTTCTGTAACCTTAGATGTGACAATGTTAGAAGCATTTACAAAATAACAACATTCTTCGCCTTGTGCCATACAGGTCCCGCCCTTCTCTGCTAGTAATAAGTCTAACGCTCGTCTGTTTTGTAAAGTAACTGCTGCCAGGGAGTTAATTTGATTCTGAAGTATAAGAAGTGTGTCAGCAACTTGGTCCATGTTCGCATTGAGTGCCTCTGATAGCTTTTGATAGAGGGTAACTGATGTGGTGACTCCACCGGTGCCTGTGGAAGTCCGATGAGTGAAGTGAGTCCTAATACAGCTATGCCTATGGCCCTTCTTAGGGTAGGTGCGGGGAGGAAGACAGACTCAAAATCTGTTGGTGAGTAAATGTGATAATTGGGGAAAGTATACACCGGAGTACAGGTATGGTTGGTGGGGAGGCACTTGTGCAGGTTAGAGTCACACCACAGGAAGGTGGTATTGTCGGTACAGGTTAGGTTGGTGGGTGTGCTGAAGGTTTGTGTTTGTAGGCAGTTCAGTGTGGAGGTTTGGATAGTACCAGTGTGTTTCCAGCAAATGGGGACAGTGGAGTTGAGGAAGGGAACCTGTGTTACTAAAGTCCTGATGTGTGGAGGAGATGACCCCATTAGGGCAGGCCGAGGAGTCTCCTGTGTACAGAGTGACACGGTGTTGCAGGCCACCCCAGGTTACTTCGGGAAAATATAAAAGGTAGTAAATGAGGCAAATAAGAGGGTTATGAGGAGGAAGCACCTTAGGAGTGTGGTTCAAGCAGGATATTGAGGCTGAGTTTGGGTTTTATTTGGAGCAATTATCAAGCCTCTAGCTTTCAGGGCAGAGGTGAGTGTCATTGAGCACTCCTGTAAAAAGGAACAATCAGGGTGAGCTAACAAAATGTCATCCATTTAATGAATGAGATAAACAGAGTGAAATTGTTTTCGAACATTCTGTATCACAGCATCTATAAATTTCTGACAAAGAGTGGGATTGTTTTTCATCCCCTGGGGGAGGACTTTCCATTGATATCGCTGGAAAGACCGTTTGAAATTCTCTGATGGCAGATTAAAGGTGAAGCGTAAAGAAGTACTTTTGTAAATCAATTCAGTAACAGCATGGTTCATTGGAATAACACTTTAGAGGAGGGAGCTTAGGTTGTAAGGCTCCCACGCTTCCATTGTTGCACTGATTGCCCTTAAGTTCTGTAACAAACGCTATTTGCCTGACTTCTTTTTGATAGGGTCTAAGGGGAAATAGTCACTTGTCTGATTTCTTTAAGAAACTTGAAAAGAAGAGGTTCTCAAACGGCTTCAGGTTTTGACTCTGAGTTAGAATCGTCCCTTAATACCGAACAGCACAGAGAAGAGGTATCCTCCTGGAGAGATGCTTGATGGAGGGCACCGCGAGAACCTATGAGACAGAGCAGAAAGAGAATAGGTAGCCTGTTCTTTTAAGTTCTCTGTGCAGCTGTGGCGGCAGCGCAGCTGCTGCTGGCAGCCGTGAGCAGAAAAAAAAATGAGTAGCCTGTTCTTTTAAATCCTCCGCAGTGGCGGCTGGCTCAACAGCTTTCCCAGGTTTCTCAGGTTTTCACTCTGAGCCAGAGTCGTCCCTGATTAAATCCTAACAGGCTCTTCAGGTTTGATTTTATATACAGGATCTATGAGGGCTACAGAGATTCTCTCTAGGATATATTGTGAGAGACTCTTGAGAGTATTGCCCAAGGCTATTAGTTGTTGATCTAGCTGTGTTTCTCTTAATTCTTTGGACGGCCTTAGGCGAGGTATTATTGGAGGGGGTCTTCCAAACATGATTTTGAATGGGGAGAAACCTAATAGCCCCGGGGTGTATCTTATTTTTAGTAAGGTTATCGGTAGGAGAGTTATCCAAGGAAGTACTGTTTCCTGTGTTACTTTGCTTAGGTGGTTTTTAAGGGTTCTGTTAATTCTTTCTACGTTTCCTGAACTCTGGGGTCTCCATGCACTATGGAGTTTCCATTTTATCTGCAGGGTTCGTGAGGTTTCTTGTATGATGGTGGCTATGAAGGATGGCCCATTGTCACTCTGTATGGTGAAGGGGGGAGCCCATATCGGGGGATAACTTCCTTTAGTAGTATTTTAACTACTTCCCTGGCTGTTTCAGGGCGTGTGGGGAAAGCTTCTATCCACTCAGTGTGTGTGTAGACAAGGACTAGAAGATAGTGGTATCCATTGCATTTCAGGAGTTCAGTGTAGTCTATTTGTATATCTTTGAATGGAGTTGTTCCAATGTGCTGTACTCTAGGAGGCCCAAGGGGGCCCTGTCTGGGGAGTATAATGTCCATTCATCTTCTTGGTTCACAGTCACAGTCAGTATTAGTGGGCTCTGATCTGAGATTGTCATGGTGGGTTCCTGGGGATTAGTGAAAGACGTGGTGGCGCCCAATTTTGCGAGGTGGTCTCTCCCCAGCAGGGGCGCTGGGCATTCGGGGATCAGGAGGAACTCATGTTGGACCTTATGTCCTCCCAAGGTGCACGTTCGAGCTCAGAGGAAAGGCCTCTTAGTCTGGTTCCCAGTGGCTCCCGTGATCGTGACCTGTCACCCACTGAGAGGACTTAGTTGGCTTGTCAGGACAGAATGTTTGGCTCCAGTGTCGACTAAGAGGTCCACCGGCTGGCCCCCGACTTCCATCTGGACCACGGGTTCATGGGGGCCCAGTCTGTATGAACACGGTCGTCCCTAGTCCGAGTCCTCACCCGCCAGGGCCAATGTCGTGGTTGGTGGTTCCAGTAGATATCCTTCAGTGGATGCCGTTGTGGGCTTTCTGGGTTGGACTTTGTCCTCCACTGCCTGCTTCCTTGGTGGCCTGGTGGGACAGTCACGTATCCAATGTCCTTCTAGCTTGCAGTAGGCGCACTGTTTCAGGCCCAGTGGCAGTCTGGAGGACTTCATGGACTTTTGGGGGTGCTCGGCAGTTGGGGCGGTGGAATTGCCAGTCAGGGCCGCTGCGATGAGATGAGCATGTCGCCTAACCTTTCATTCGTCCTCTCTGTGGGCCTCTCGGTCCTGGTTCATGAAGACCTTATTAGCTATATCAATTAATTGGGAGCTGTTCATTCCACTGAATCCCTTCAGTTTCTGTAATTTCCTGCGAATGTCAGCAGCTGACTGGGCGACGAAGGCTGCATTTACAAGGGTCTGACTTTCAGGGGATTCGGGATTGAAGGGGGTCCAGATGCGGAAAGCTTCACAGAGTCTCTCATAAAACTCTGAGACAGGCTCTTGGGGTCCTTGAAGGACTGCTTGGGTTTTAGATCAGTTTGTTTCCTTGCTCCTTACCTGATTCCATGTAGCAGTGCCCTCTGATAGACCTGGAGTCAATGGAGTCCCTCAGGAGTGTTGGTTTCCCAGTTGGGTCTGGTGTTGGGGAGCACCCGTGGAAGGTAACCTTCAATGTCTATGACACCGGTAGGTGGGTTGTCCCTCAAATACTGTCGGGCCCCTTCTAAGATTCGGCGCCTTTCATCGGTGGTGAAAAGGCTTAGATATAGCTGTTGGATGTCGTCCCATGTGGGGTTATGGGTATTGAAAATCGCCTCACACATATTTATAAGTGCCTGAGGTTTTTTGGAGTATGAGGGACTGTGGTGAAAGGGACATAGGTAAAGACAGGGGCTCCTGGGGTAACGGTTCCATCAGTTCCTATCTTTCCCGGTCCCCGAGTCTCCCTTAGAGGCAGTTGTAGTGTCTTATTCTGGGACCTCATGACCAGTGGTGATGAAGGGGCCGGTGAGGATTTTGGGGGTTCCAGGCTGAAATATGGGGGGTGGGCCTTCTTCAGGCTGGCCTTGGAAGATTTTTGGAACTTTCTTCGAGACCCCAGAAGTGTTGAGGAGGACCCTTCTGGATCCTGACTTATTTGAACAGAATTTGACCTATTGTGGGAGGGTCTGAGCTATTTCTAATTACTGGTCTATGTAGGGGAAGTGGTCAGGATGTCCTCCTGATTTGGCAGTGACTCTATTCCAAACTGCCTGAACCATGTGGGTGTCTAATGTTCCTTCAGGTGGCCAGTTGGTGTCAAAGGAGGGCCATTCAACTTGGCACAGGGTTTTTAATTTCTTGGGGCTAAGTTTAACTCCATAGTCTCCCTTGAAGCCTTTATCAAAATTTTTCAACATGCAGTCTAAGACTGTAGGTTTGCCGTGTGTCCTACCCATGTTGGCAGTGCTGCAAGTGAGACGAACGACTTGTCCCGAGGACCACTTAGATGCCCTTCTGGCCGTTCCCCTCACGGGGACTTAGGTGGGCTCTTGGCTAAGGTGTCCCCGTATAAACCCTGGGGCAGAGGAGGCTTGGCTCACACCGTTATGCCTTATGAGTCCACATGGAACTGCAGGAGAGGGCCCACTCAGCCTCCACGCGAACTTGGAGGCACAGATACAATCACACAACACAAAATATATTCACTCACACAGACTGAGACTTCCACCTGGAGGGGGAATCCGGAACTGGGGCCCAAAGACCAGGAGGTGATCAAGCTCCCCTTCGCCCCAGATAGGGTGGTCCTGACCGGGTTGGGGTGGCCCCAGGGCCTTACCTGGACTGAAGTCTTCTGATGCCTGTTACCTGATCCCTTGAGGGTCCTGTGTCTTCGGAAAGCTCTCCGGCGGGTACGAGGCAAAGAGATGGAGGAACCTCATTAACCGTAAAATGAGTGGCGCCTGTCCTTCCTAGCCTGTCTGCCCCAGCTGATGGCCGAGGTCCCGAGAGACAGGTGACAGCAAGGGGTCAGTCTATTTGCTTCCCGGTCAGGGAACCAAACACTGTTATAAAAAATGGGAAGTGAATGACACCCAGGAGGAGGCAAGAAGCTGTTTATTGTGCTGGCAGGCCAACAGGACCTTCACAGGTTCCAACAATTGGCCCCAAGTGGGGTTTCGGGAGAGCAGATATAGTGCAGTTTGAGGATGTCATAGTTGAGACAAATGGGGTGAGCGGGTGGGGTTCTGAGGGGGAGCGCATCCTGCTAGGCAGGAGTGAGGCTTTTAAGGGGCAAGGGGAGTGTTAGGCAGGTGCCAGGCTTTGAAGAAAAAGGGGAGTGTTAGGCAGGCACCAGGCTTATCAAAGGAGAGTGTCCTGTCAGGCGAAAGCTGGCTGTGGTGGGGAGTATCCTGTTAGGCGGGCACGGGAACAGTATTAATGTGATCTCTGTATTAATGTGATCTCTGACACTGTTTCTATCACCAAGATCTTATTTTCCAACAACTGGTCCTTCTTTGTTTCCACCTTCTATATTCCAATCACCAGCTATTATCAATACATCCTAGATTGCATGCTTGATAAATTTCAAACTGCAGAAGCTGGTAGAAATCTTCAGTTTCTTCATCTTTGGCCTTAGTGGTTGGTGCATAAATTTGAATAATATTTGTATTAACTGGTCTTCCTTGTAGGTGTATGGATATTATCCTATCACTGACAGCATTGTAGTAGAGGATAGGTCTTGAAATGTTCTTTTTGACAAGAATGCAGCACCATTCCTCTTCAAGTTGTCATTCCCAGCATAGTAGACCATACAATTGCACAATTAAAAATGTTGAATACCAGACCTCTTTAAAATACTGAAAAGTAAAGATATCATCTTGAAGACCAGGGGGCACTTAAACCAAGCCATGATATTTTCAATCGTGTCCCATGCATGGCAAAACTAGATGGTGAACCAGTCCCTCATCCTTTCTCCCATCCTCTGACCAAGACATGACCCCTTCTTCTTTAAGGCTCACCCCTTCACTCTGGTTCTTAATTTCATACCCAGGAGCTTTATTCATCGTAGGCTTTGTTCTTTGATTTTCTTCCAAAACTGCATAAAACCCCCAAATTCAAACCACTGCTGTCAAGTCAATTCAGACTTATGGCAACCTCACACGTGTCAGAGTACAACTGTTCTCCACACGGTTTTCAGTGGCTGATTTTTTTTTTAAATAGATCATCATGACTGTTTTTTGTTCTTTTTATTGTGATTAAGTGAAAAATATACAATCCAAATTAATTTTGCATGCCTGCCTATTTGCAGCTCCTTCTGCTCTCCTTACCCCATGACAGTACACTCCTTTTCATTCTATACCTGTTGTATCCTCTTAACAAACTCCTGTTCCCTCCTCTCCACCCACTTCTCTCCCATCTAGAAAGAGACCAATAGGACCACATCTTATAAATGCATAGAGCCATAAAGTACACACACCTTATGGTCGCCTTGCGTCCCCAAGTGCAGTCCATTAATGCACCATAACTCTGTTTTGAGGTGCATCTGGATGGACTTAAACTTCCAGCCTTTCAGTTAGCAGCCAAACATGTTAACGGTTTGAACACCCTCCAAGCCAAAAAAAGAAAAAGAAAAGGGATAACTGTCAACGTACAATACAGTGTTCCTGGCTGTAATCTTTATGGAGGCACATCACCAGGATTTTCCTCCATAGTACCACTGAGTGGCTCCCATCTGATCATCTTTAGGTCACTAGAGGAGTTGTTGTCATTGCTGTTGTTAGATGTTTTCAGGTCAGTTCCGGCTCCTAGCAACTCTTTGTACCACAGAACCAAACACTGCATAGTCCTGTGCCCTGCCAACAATTGTTAGGCTTGAGCTCATTGTTGCAGCTACTGTGTCAATTCATCTTAAAAAGGGTTTTCCTCTTTTCCACTGAACCAGTACTTTACCAAGCATGACATACTTCTCCAGGGACGGATGCCTCCTGACAACGTGTCCAAAGTATGTAAGACATAATGTAACCATCCTTGCTTCTAAGGAGCATTCTGTTTGTTCTTCCAAGGCAGATTTATTCATTTTTTTGGCAACACAATAATTCAAAGGTGTCAGTTCTTCTTAAGTCTTTCCAACTCATTGTCCAACTACTACATGATGTGATTAAATATGCCATGCTTGGGTCAGGCACACCTTAGTCTTCAAGGCAACATTTTTGCTTTTCAACGTTTTAAAGAGGACTTCTGCAGCTGATTTGCTCAGTGCAATGCATCCTTTGAGTTCTTGACTGCTGCTTTCATGGGTGTTTATCCAAAAGCAAAATGAAATCTTTGACTTCTCCATTTATCATGATGCTGCTTATTGGTCCAGTCATGAAGACTTTTGTTTTATGTTGAGGTAAATTGTAATCCATAAATGAAAACTGTGGTCTTTGATCTTCATCAGTTAGTGCTTCAAGTCCTTTTCACTTTCAGCAAGCAAAGTAGTATCATCTGCGTAATGCAGGTTGTTATTAAATCTTCTTCCAATCCTGATGCTCCATTCTTCTTCATATAGTCATTTCTCAGATTATTTGCTCTGCATAGAATAGGTATGAATAGGTATGGTGAAAGGATACAACCCTGACACACATCTTTTCTCATTCTATACCACACATTATCCCCTTGTTCTGTCCAAACAACTGCCTCTTAATCTATGTACAGTTTCCTCCTGAGCACAATTAAGTAGATAGGTAGGCCTGCCTTATGCTTTCCTTCAGCCTTTTCTATTCAGTTACCTCTACAATTACCATCTCCCTGCCTGAATCATGTGGTCATACTCTAAACCTGGCATCTATCTTCACTTCTCTAAACTGAAGTAAATCAAGTGCCTTTTATCAATATCCATCTTCTCTCTTCTGTTTCTGCTTAGCTCAAGTTTTGAGTCTTTGCTCCTCATGTGTTCCCTTCGTCTTTCTTCATCTATCCCATTGCTTCTCATCCTTAAAGATGGGCTGAAGCTTCTTCTCACCAGTGAAGTCTCTGAGCTCTTAGAAGACTGGTAGGATCCACCATACCTCATAGCGCACTCTGACTATACTTTGGAGAACAACACAGTCACCAGCGCACACAGTCTTGTATCTGCTCTCCTTTGGCCAGTGAGTGGGTGTGCATTCCTAGCCATGTCAGGTGAGCTCTCTCTCCAGGAAAATGACTCGTGTGTGTGTGTGTATGTGTGTGTGTGTGTGTGTGTGTGTGTGTGTGTGTGTGTGTGTGTGTGTGTGTGTGTGTGTGTGGTGAAAATATGCACAACAAAATCCACACCAATTCAATAATTTCTACATGCATAATTTAGTGACATTGATTATATTCTCTAAGTTGTGCAATCATTCCCATTATCCTTTTCCAAACTATTCTACCACCATTAACATAAACTCAATTGCATCTAAAAAATATTCATTCCTTCCCCTTTCCTCCACCTCTGGTAACCACTATTGATTTATGGTTTCTACATATTTCCTTACTTCTCATAAGTGAAACCAAACAATAGTCCTTTTGTAACCAACTCACCATGATATTTTCAAGGTTCATCCACATTGGGGCACATATCAGGACTGCATTTCTCTTTATAGCCCAGTAATGTGTCATCGTACGTATGTACCACATTTTGCTTACCCATTCATCTGCTGATGGGCACTTCAGTTGTTTCCACATTTTGGCTATTGTGAAAAGTGCTGCAGTGAACACTGGTACACAGATATTTGTGTTCTGGTTTTTACTTCTTCTGGATATATACCTAGGACTGGGATTGCTAGGTCATATGGCGATTCCATGCCCAAAATTTTAGGAACTGCCAAACTATTTTCTATAGTGACTGTAGGAAAATGAATTTAGTCAAGTGACTCAAAAAAGAAAATGGATGGAACTAAACCATCCGAGCTGCAGAGTCTCAGTGAACTATCCTCTTACCCCTGATGCTCAGATCCTGGGGGATGTTGAATCTTGTCTTTCCTAGATTTCCATTTTCCATGTTTCCTTCATTTCTGGGAGCCACTCATTTCTTCTTTAAATTGGGCAGAGTACATTTCTCTTCTTTACATCCAAAGAAACATAATATTCTCAAAATGTGTTTTATTACTGTTTAATTAAGGGAAGTGTTACTATGTCTTGTGAACCAATAAGTTAGGAAGCTTCTTGTGGACTGGAACCTACCTTGTGATTTCATATATTTTACATGGTCTACATGGTCAACAGACTATAAATGTCAATAAATCAACAAATAGCACTACTTCCATTATTGTTTCTGCAAAACAAAGCTTTTTTATCAATTCAATTAACCATTTCTTTAAGTGGAGCCTCGATGGCACAATGGTTAGGAGTTCAGGCTGCTAACCAAAAGGTTGGGAGTTTGAATCTACCAGCCATTCCTTGGAAATCCTATGGGGCAGTTCTACTCTGTCCTATAAAGTCATTATGAATTGGAATTGACTTGATAATAACGAGTTTAGGTTGTTTTAAGTAACTGCTGTAACTACATGTTAATAAACATATGTGAAAATCTTTATAAAACAAAGGAACTAGAATGCCAATCTGAGGTCACATTTCTGCTTCTGCATTATAGCTGAGGATCATTCATTTAATCTGCAAACACATTGTTGTTAGTTGCTGTTCAGTCAGTTCCAACTCATAGCGACCTTACGTATAACAGAACAATCATGCCATCCTATACCATTCTCACCATTATTGTTAGGCTTGAGCTCATTGTTGCAACCACTGTGTCAGTCTGTCTTCTTGAGGGTCTTCCTCTTTTCTGCTGACCTTCTACTTTTCCAAGCACAATATCCCTCTCCTGAAACTGGTCCATCCTGAATGTATACTCTTGGTGGACAGCAGGTAAATATTGAATAGTTTGGTAAGTACTAGAAATAAGGAGGAGTGCATTTAGGTTTTCAAATGTAGTTGTTCATAAGGAATTGGAATCAAATTTGTTATTCAGCCCCCATCATTTTTGTATTGATTAAAACTCATCCACCTTATTCTTATCTCTCATTCCAGAGCCAGTTTCCCTTCATCTTCCCTCATCTTTAAATGCTCACCTGTCTTCTTTATAGTGTGCCTCCCTAATTCCATATTTCAAAAGTAATTCCCAATGCTTTTCTGACCTACAGAGCATTCAACCAGAACTCCAAAATATTCTTGGCAGTTCCCAGAACTCTACAAAATATTTTATTTCCCAAGAGGCAAAACTTTGTCACTGTTATCTTATCAATGGTTAAGGACAGGACCATAGAAGCAAGAGCCAAAGTGCGCACTGTGGATTTCTTCTTTAGGAGTGCATTTTTGCCAAGATGTCTGAATATCCCCATCTACTGCCTTGTTTGTAGGTCAACAGAAGTATGTGAGGCTTTTCTACTTTCTTGAAAACATGTTTCATGAAACTGACTTCTTTAAAGAAATACAAAAGCACAGAAGTTACACAGCAAAAGTAGGCAAGGACACTCATGCTAAAAAGACAAATTATCTTAAGACTGAATTTTCTTTCTATCAGGTCCAGTTCTGCAATGTTAAAATGAACAATTTTCTGGACAATCTTATGAATGTTACTGTTATTTTTGAGAAAACAATTTGTACAGGGCATCACTTTCATTTAGAGCTAGCTGCCAATATAATTAGATTAAGACACTGCCAGGATGACTGGAGGAGGAGGAGAGTGAGTGTGTTAAGAAATTTTTGCGCTCATTACATTTCTAAACTATGGCAAATGAAGGAGAGCTCACAAGATAAAAAATGTAAAGTCAGGTCAGACAGTAATTTAAAAGTTGGTGTGTTTCTTTGATCATAATGTCTAGCACTTTTTCAAAGAATCTGATAAGATTAATTACTCCCCGTTCCAGAATTCATATCAAAAGCTGCATTTTTTTTTTTGTGAATTTATTGGTGAAAATGTCTTTTAAAAAAGGAGTTAAAAGATTTCTCATGTCTGGAAAGGCGTTGGAGGCAGAGCTAGTTTCTAAGTCTTGCATTTACAGCACATCATTAAGAGCACTTGCTCAACCCCCAACTCTGCCAGTTAACACATATGGACCTAGGCTAACAACTTAATATACAGGCATCAGTTTCTTCAACTATAAAATGGGAATATGTGATACACTGCAACAGTGGCCCTATCTGTTTACCATCCCTAAATCCATGGCTTCTGCCACAGTATTTTGCAGCGACCTACCAAGAAATGGGGTGCATACTTTCTGGTGTAACAACAAATTTGACTATCAGAACCAACACCAAGCTGGTTCCTATGGACAAAGGTCAAACTTGTCCCAATTCTCCACCATTTCTGACATCAGTCATTCCCCCATGGTACTTTCTCTACTGAGTTCAATAATTCATTGGAACTGACACAGAAAAGTCACAGAAATAATGTAACAACTTTAACAACAGAGAAGAACATGAGCAAAGGGTATAAACAGAAATGAAGATAGGCAAAGGTGAGAGTGAACAAGAGTCCCTGCATGGAAGCTCAATGCTCCCCTTTTATACCTTAAAGGGGACCTACTTATCCTTCTTGAAAAGCAATATTCATTCTCACCGATCGGCAGACATTCAAACGGTAAACTGAATGCCATCACCTGCCAGACTTAGATAATAGTCACTCTTCTGGGAAACCCTTGTGGCTTAATGGTTAAGTGCTACAGCTTCTAAACCAAAGGCTGGCAGCTCAGATACACCAGGTGCTCCTTGTAAACTCTATAGTGCTGTTCTACTCTGACTTACAGGCTTGCTAGGAGTCAAAATTTACTTATTGGCAGTGGGTTTGGTTTGGGGTTTTCGGCTATCAGGAGGGGTTTGGTCTCCACAATTTTGTTGCCACCATCAGGGTCTGCTCCTTGTTTCTGCTTCGGGTACTGTCACAGCTGTTACCTCTGTTGCCGCTGCAAGTGGACTTGGTCTGGGAGGTAACCATGCAGTGCCTCGTGTTCAAAGGACACATCCTTCTTCTGGTTCTAATCAGTCAAGAAGCCCATCCAAGTCTCCTTGTTCTAGGGTTTTATATGCTAGCCCACGCACTCCTTGTTAACCAATCCAGGTAAAAGTCAGACTGAGCGGAGCCCCTCAGCCAATCCCAGTAAAGGTCAACTATAGGGTGGGTTATAAACCAGCCAGCCATTTCTGCAGATAGTAAATTAACCAATCACTTGCAAGACTGCAGCCCAACCAATGATTCTAGGAGAATTACAAACCCAAGACCAGAAAGGCAATGTACAAGAAAACCCATTACAGGGCACCCTGTCCTTAGGCGTTCATAGACATGTTGCAGGCAAGAGCTTGACACTGACTTATGTAGTCAGGTTACCCAGAGCTTGAGATCAGAGCTTGCAGTTCTGTTACTGCCAAGAGAACATGCCCAGCCCAGTCTGCTGGATGCTGAGAGATACATGGAGGAATCGCCCCAATTCATCCCAACTAAGGTGAAGATAGATCAGCTGTCAGAAAGCTCATGTCATGAGCCAGCCCTGCCAAGATCAGCAGATTCATCTAGTCAACCAGCCTAGGTGTGAACGATAATTACTGTTACATGCCATCATGAGAAAGGTGTGGCAACCTTCTCCTACAAAGACTTACAGCCTTGAAAATCCTATGGGGCAGTTCTACTCTGTCCTAAAGGGTCACTATAAGTTAGAATCAACTTGATGGCAACAGATTCCATTTTGGTTATATGCAAGTGAAGTTTTGTCAGGTTTTTTTCCCCCTGCAGCATGTGTGGCAATAGATACTGATATACAGTAGTGTGTCTGTTACTATACGTATTAATTCAAGTAAGAAAAAATATATAAATATATAATTTAGCCGAGTACCTGGTGATAATAATAGCAACAGCAGTAACAATGATAATATATGCTGTTCTTTTGGAGCAATGATCATGGAACACACACACAAAGGTATTGGAAATTCATTTGTCCCTCCTAAATTCGATTTGTGTCACCAGAAATTTTGCCAAACCAAGCAATTTCACTTCTAATTGTATTTATTAAGCTAAGTGTTCTGGGATCTGTCATCATAAATAATTTTTTCTTCCAGAAAATTTACTGTTACATAAACACAGAGAAGGGAAAGACACAAATGCACAACTTATGGAGAGAAGGCAAAGGCCAGTGTCCTAAAGAAATCCTCATATTACGGGGTTATATTCCACTGGAGAGCTGTGCAGAGAAGGATAATCATCACCATCCTTCTTCTTTGAGCCATCCCCTTGAAACAGTTCAGTGGAATGGTGAAGAAATGAGAGCTCTAGAGTTCAAATCGAGGCTCTGCCCCTCACCAGCTCTGCACTCCCGAGTGAATTATTTAAACTGTTGACACTTCTATTACCTCACCTCTTGAGTTAGACTAATAACAGTAACTTCCCAAGGTTTCTGCAAAGATTACACGAAAGAGTAGCAGCATAGCCCTTAGAGCAGTGCCTGGCACACAATAAACAGTCGATAAACATGACCTACTATTAGTTCTTCTCACAGAGGATTCTGTTGTGCCAGCTTCCTCTCTAAGAATGCTGGAGTCCGCGGAGAATGCCACCATCAAAGCTAAGCGAGCCTGGCTGGCCTCAGTTCAAAACAGGTCCTCAGGACGGAACCACCTCCATCCAGTCTAAGTCTGGATCACTGAATCTCAGGTTTACTCTTGCTATGAGGAAAAGGCCTAGCCACAAGAGTGAAGGAGAAGAGACAGAGTCTGAACCAATGCCAAAACTGACTTCTCAGCTGATTTCAAGTCACCTTACCCAGACTCCATGAGAAGAGCCCAAAATGACTTCTAGCTTTGCACTATAATTCTGCAGATTATCACAGAGAAAAATTGAATCAAATATCCTTCACTCCTTCATTTTACCAACCAGCTGCACCTTCCTTCTTCTGTATTGGTAACACAGGACGCAGAAAATAGGGTGGGAGGTCCTTAGACACCGACGATTTTCCTTTTTTAGCTGTTGTGTTCTAAACCAATGGGTTGACTCCAAGTCTCAGTGACTCCATGTGTGTCAGAGTAGAACTGTCCTCCAAGGGACTTCTGATGGCTGATTCTGGGGAAGTAGATCACGAAGCCTTTCTTCTGAGGTACCCTTTGGTAGACTTGAACTTCCAACCTTGCAAGCACAGTATATGTCTGCACCACCCAAGGACTCCATTTTTCTTATGAACCCAGTAAAGTTAACCATGAGAGCCACAGTCTGGCCAGGGTCTTGCTGTCCCACCATGGAAAGGAGATCAGCAGAGAATCTAAAAAAATCTTCCCCTTTAATTCCTGTAGCCACTTCCACAGTCCTTCCCTCTCTCCTTCTCGATCCTTCTGGTTCCAGAGACATCACTACTTCATTGCCCAGTGTCTCTAGGAAGGCCTCCTTGTTGTGGTCACCAAAGCTGCTAACACAGATCAGGACATTACTTGCGTTAGCCAGCCCTACTCTGAACTCATTTTGAATCCCTCTCAGCTGACTAATCCAACTCAGCTGCCTGAACAGGGCGCACAAGATGCAAATATGGGCCCAAGTAACATGCCAGCACTATAAAATTCCTCAAGGTTATTGCCACCTTATAAAACTTAACAGCACAAACTTTCTCCCATTATCAATTCAATCTGTTGCTCCCACAGAGAAATCTCAGTCCAAAAGTCTGTCCTGCCTGATTTCCCCCTGTTGTCTCCACCCCAGACACAGAGATGGTTTGGGTATCCAGTGGAATCCGGGATCCTTCTTTAGCCACTGCAGTCTGGGCAATCAGGAGACACAATCAGAGAAAAGCTTAGCACTTAAAAGTTTGATTATCTCAACCTTAAAGCTCTTGCAAAAATGCCCAAGGGTCAGAAGAACATGAGTCTATCACACTGCCTGACTTACTCCCACAAAATTCAGGAGCACAAATTCTGACTTAATAATTTAAACACTGATTTCCATATGATAGCAGTTCTAAAGCAAAAACAGTAGGACCGTTATTGCAGGTGCCAGCTACCAGTCATCAGTTGCTGTCAAGTCAGCTTAGACTCGTGGCAACTCCAGGTGAGTCAGAATCAAATTGTGCAGGTTGTCAATGGCCGATTTTTTCAAAAGCAGATCACGAGACCTTTCTTCCGAGGTGCCCCTGGGTGGACCTGAACACCAACCTTACAGTTAGCAGCTGAGCGCGCTAACCATTTGTCTCACCCTGGGATCCTACTGTCAGCCACAGACCAGTGTCAAGATTTGGTGCTACCCAGACGAAGGTGGCAGACAAAACAAGGAAACAGAATAGATGAAAAGTCTTTTCCTCTCAATTTCAGGATGTAAGTGAGATCGTGCCAGTTATTAGAATCCAGCCCTCAAGAACTCATGTTCACGGAAGCGAGAACGTGGCTCCAGACCTAAGTCGTACTGCCTTTTGCTCTTTGCCATAGTATCTCTACAGAACTGACCTTAGCTGCACAATTAAAAAGGCCATTTGAAAATAAAACACTGAAGGATGTTCTGTTGCCCTCATTTTGTGAAACTCTGTCATTGCCAAGAGTCCTCAGCAGCAAAGAGATGGAGCCATCAGTATTTTAATTCAAATGTTAAAAAAATAAAGCTTATGCTCTGCCTAAGGTTAGTTTATAATAAAAATAACTTCTTGATCCTGCAAAACTTATCTGGTTTCTTTCCTCCTTTCATTCTCCACATAAGGACTGAAGTTACTATTTCCATGGTGGCCTCCAAACCACACTCGGTTTCTCGGTTGGCATGTCACCTCCAACAATTTCACCAGCTGCCTTTTCCTCTCAACAGAATATGATTAAAATATTAAGCCAGCTTCTGGACTAACCTAGCAAAACAGTTATATAAACCTCCATGCGGCCCTTTACTTGCTGTTAAAAATGCCAGCTTGTCCTCTTGTATTTGCTGTTATGCCTCCAGGGGACAGTTAGCTGCTAACAAAGTGGCCCCTCTTCCTGACTCCTCCAAACTAAAAATGGAGAAAATGCAAATTCAAGGTCAAAGCAGAGGCTTTCAAGTGTGAAGAAATAAAGGAGCAGGAGGACAACATCCAAGATCTACGCCATGCGACTCTGGCTGCCCAGGTGGCTGGCCGTGACGGCCTGTGAAAGCACCCAGCAACAGAAGGCCAGCTCAAGAAACTGCCAGTATCGTCCTCTCTGCAGCGCTCTTGCCCACCGTCCTGCTGGCTAGAAACCATCCACCACTGCAAATCTATCACTCAGCAGGCATTTACTGAAACCCTCTCAGAGCCTAGCATCGGGCTAAGTCCTTGCTTTTGAGGCTTTTACAATCTAATTGCTATAATTAGAGACCAATTGAGTATTAAACTACATGACACTAAGTAGGAGTTTGAAGCTGATGATTGTGGGCTGGAGTAGTTGGGAAAGATCCCACGGAGACTGCAGGACCTTAAGGGTAAGAGTAAGATAATGCCTGAGATTTATGAAGGTGATTATAATGTACTGGGGGGAAAAAGAACACTAGGATATGTCCAGTCTACCTGTGGAGGTTCAGTCCACCAAGGATCATGGCGGAGCAGGGCCTTAGCATCTCAGCTCAGAGTAGTTCATCACCAAGAAAACAGGACTCCTTGCTGGCCAGGTGGAAAGCAATCCTTCCTGATTATTTAGCATTTGAATCTTCACAGTAACAACCTTCATGTTATCAGGAGGGACCAGTCCCTGGAGAACATCATGTTTCTTAGAGAGAGCCAGCAAGAAGGAAGACGACCTTCAATGAGATGAGCAGACACAGTGACCATAACAACGGACTTACACATAGCAACAATCTTGAGGATAACTTACACATAGCAACAATCTTGAGGATGGTGCCATTGGGCAGTGTTTCATTCTGCTGTACTTAGGTGTCAACTTGATGGCACCTAACAACAACAACAGTAACACTGATGATATAAAACTCAGACTGACATCTTTTAACTTACCAGGTCCAACAATTAAGTTTGTGAACTTGATTGTTCTAAGGGCTACATACCCTATTGCTGAATATCACTAGTCACCTTTGAAGTACTCCCCTTGGGAAGCTACGCACCAACGTCAGCACCTAATCCACCCTTCAAAGCAATTTTGGAACTCTTTCTGGAATGGCCACTGTGCATGGTGGCACTACAGCAAGTTTGCAAACTTAATTATATAGTTGTCTGTGAGTTTTTAGAGCACCCTCCCTACTCACCTGATCTGGCCACCAATGACCTTTCTCTTTGCCCCAAGATAAAGGAAATATTGACAGCAAGACATTTTGATGACATTCAGGACATCAAGGGTAATACAACCACAGCTCTGCTGACCATTCCAGAAAAAGAGTTCCAAAACTGCTTTGAAGGGTGGACTAGGCATGGGCGTCGGTGCATAGCTTTCTATTTGGAGTACTTCGAAGGTGACCATAGTGATATTCAGCAATGAGGTATGTGGCCCTTTTTTCTAGGATGAGTTCATGAAATTAATTGTCATACCTTGTATTCAGGCCTCCAATGCAGTCCTGACATTGGAAGAAAGGCTGTACAGGCTAGGATAAAAGCTGAAGGCACTTGTCACATGAAGTCTGGATTACTAGTGGAGTGGCACTTTTCCCAAAAGACACTAACAACAGCAAAGAAGGATAAATGTGATCAGAATGATCAAGTAGTAGAATTCTATCAGTTCTTTTAATTAAAAAAAGAAAAAGCTACATGTGTGTATACACAGAGAGTGAGACAGAGCCCTGATGGCGCAATGGTTAAGCTCTCCTGCTAACCTAGAGATTGAGTTCAAAATCACCCAGCAGCTCTGAAGCAGAAAGACCTGTCAATCTGCTCCTGTAAAGACCGTAGCCTAGAAAACCCTGTGTGCAGGTTTACTGTGGGACACTAGGTGGCTGTGAATTGAAAGTGGACTCATGAGTTACCATCGAGTGGACCCTGACTCATGGCAGCTCCATGCTCATCAGACTAGAACCGTGTTCCATAGGATGATCAGTGGTCAGTGTTTAGAAGCAGATCACCAGGACTTTCTTCTGAGGCACCTCTGGACAGACCTGAACCTCCATCTTTCGGGTTAACATCTTAACACATTAACTGTTTCCACTATCCAGGGACTCCAGAAGGGGGAAAAAAAAAAAAAAAAAAAAAACTCATGGTCTGCCTTTAGATCTAAGTAATTAATGGCAATCACAATGATTTATTACTTTCCTTTAGTCATTACTCTGGTATTGAATTGATGCATTACATGACAGAAGTATGAGAAACAATCAGGTCTATCTAGCTTGTCACATGATAAATGACAGGGCAGGCAGGTAGAGCTGGAAGCATCTGTCTCCGCCGCAAACTCGATTTTCCAAAATAAAAAGTCAAGGCCCGTTTTCTTCCTCGTACTTAACTGCCTGACTCAATGAACTAGCACAGCAGGTTCATTCTGAAATTTCATCTCAAAACTAATTATTATGGCTGGCTGAAATATGCCTCTGTTCCTTTATTTCTTGTTTTTTTTTTTTTTCTTTAAATGGCAGAAGAATGCTCTTGTTTCATTCAAAGTATTTGTCATGGTTTGAATTGTGTCCCCCCAAAAATGTGTGCAGCCACGTGGCTGGGATATGGTTCCCAGTATCTTGGGACTGTCCTCCATTGTGTGGTTTTGCTAACCTGTATGTTAAAGGATTAGGGTGGGGCTGTGAATTCCTGCTATGGGGGAAGTTTCCCTGGAGTATGGCTTGCCCCACCCTTAATGCTTTTAGCTTGCAAGGAATAAAAGGGAAAAGAACCAAGGACAATTTGAGAACCTCGCTACCATCAAGCAAGCAGCACCGGGAGCAGAGCGCGTCGTTCAGACCAGAGGTTCTTGCGTTAGGACACTCCCTGGACAATGACTGATGCAATACCGGACTTTCCTCCAGAGCCGTCAAGGGGAAAGTCTTTCCCTGGAGCAGACACCCTGAATATGGACTTGCAACCTACCGGACTGTGTAAGAATAAATCTTTCTTTGTTAAAGCCATCCACTCTGTGGTATTTCTGTTAGAGCAGCCCTAGTTGACTAAAACAGTATTGCATGTAGATGAGGTCTTCCACTGGTGGCCAGGGGCCTATTTACTCAGTGTTTCTGAAGCATTTGTCTACACTGAGGCCTGGGCACTAATGACAGATCATCAGAGCACAGCAATCAAAGAAGGTGTTGTCATGGACTTAATTATGGCCCCCAAAATGTGTAGCAATTTGGCTGGGCCATGATTCCTAGTATTGTATGACTGTCTACCATTTTGTCACTTGATGGGATTTTCCTATATGTTGTAAATACTATTGCGATGACTAAATAAGACAAATTAGGAATTAGCAGCAGCTATAGTGACGAGGTCTACCTCATACTGAGACAGCAGTGACAGAAGCAGGGCCCATCCTTGGGGCCTGAGGTTCCTGTGCTGAGATGCTCCCAGACCCAGGGAAGACTGATGCATCACAAGGACCTTCTTCCGAGCCAACAGAGAGACCTTTCCCTGGAGACAGCACCCTGAATTTGGACTTGTAGCCTGTTGGACTGTGAGAGAATAAAACTTCTCTGTATTAAAGTCATCCACTTGCAGTATTTCTGATACAGCAGTACTAGATGACTAGGACAAGTGGCTTACATTCCTCCTGCGTCCTTGAAGTTGGGCGTGGCCATGCGAGTTGCTTTAACCCACTGCCATCAGGTCGGTCCGACTCATAGCTACCCTGGAAGTCAGAGTAGAACTGGACCACAGTTTCCAAGGAGCGCCTGAAGGATCTGAACTGCTGACTTTCTGGTTAGCAAGATGTAGCAACTCACCCACTTTGCCAGCAGGGTTTCCATGAGTTGCTTTAGTCAATTCTTATATAAGCAGAATTGATGGAGTGTGCTACTTGTAGGCGTGATGCAGTAAGTTTTCACGACTCAACAAGTGGTCTCTGAGCCAGCAGTACCTGCATCACTTGGGAGCTTGTTAGAAACGAGGAATCTCAGGCTCATCCCAGAACGCCTGAACCAGAATATGCACTTAACAAGATCCTCAGACAATTCATGTGCCCATTTGAATTTGGCCAGCCTTGCTCTGAGCATTAGTACCTATTCTCCTCCTTGCCATGGTGACCTCTAACGTTGTGTATGGGGAGTTCCCGTCAGCCTGGGTCCTCGACCTGGGTCATGCTGATTGGACACGGACAAAAAGTGAAACATGAGACTAATAAGCCTTTGTTTCAGGCCACTGAGACTTAGAGATTGTTACCTGGGCATAAACTAGCCCATTCTGACTGACACGATCATTTAATACTCTGTGACCCTGGGCAAGCTATTTAATCTCCCAGTGCTTAGGTTTCCTTGATATAAAATGGATATAATAGTACTGACTTCATAGGGTTATGAGGATTAACATGCAACAGTCTGAACACAATAGGGGTTACATTATCAGCTTCCGTCACTGACATACTCCTTCCCTCCCCACTGCTGAAGTGCCAGCTTAAAAAAAAAAATATATAGCTACCCAGTCTGTCAAGGATTGAATGTGTTCCCTAAAATATCTGTAACAATTTGGCAGTGCGGCGGTTCCTGGGAATGCGTGACGTTCCTCCATGCTGGAATTCCTGCCTCTGTGATGTTAGTGAGCGTGGATGGGCCGCACTTGAGTCGGTAGAGCAAGAGTATAAGTGTCAGTTTGCTTAGAGCCTTGAGGTGGTCTCTTGAGCTATAAAAGGAAAAATTTGGCAGAGAGATTTGGGAACCTCACACTAAGAAGTGAGCAACACCAGGAGGAGGCCGCGTTCTTCAGACCTGAGGTTCCTGTTCCAAGATGTTCCTTGACCAAAGACTAACGCGACACAAAGATCTTCCTCAGAGCTGTTTCAGCTACTGCTGCTCTAACGGAAATACCACAGAGTGGATGGCTTTAACGAGGGAAAGTTTATTCCTACGCAGCCCAGTAGGCCACAAATGCAAATCCAGGACATCTGCACCAGGAGAAGGCCTTCCCCCTGGTTGGCTCTGGAGGAAAGTCCAGTACTGCATCAGCCTTTGTCCGGGGAGCATCTCGGTGCGGGAACCTCAGGTCTGAAGGACGCGTTCTTCTCCCACTGCTGCTTTCTTGATGATGTGAGGTTCCCAACTCTCTACTTGCTTCCCTTTTCTTTTATCTCTTGTAAGATGAGAAAATCAAGGGTGGGGCAAGCCATACTCCAGGGAAAACTCCCCTTACAGTGGAGCAGGGAGATGATCTTTGGAAGGGATTTACAGTTCCACCCTAATCCTTTAACCTACAACATAGGAAAATCACGAAATGGAGGACAATCACAAAATATTGGGAATCATGGCCCAGCCACATGGCTACACACATTTTGGCTACACACATTCCAGCCTGTTAGGTGGAAACCCAAGCCCCTTCCCTACCATTCCCTGAGTGGCCTGGCCCGACGTTTTGTCTGCCAGCTATTCCTGAAATTCCATTCAAATGAGGGGAGCTGCCCAGGGCCCTAACAGCTATCACTCCTTTCCCACAGGCTCAGCTCCACTGAAATGAGACCCCTTATGTTAATTAAGTAACTTTAATCGTCCACGACCCCATAGGCTACTTGCCACGGATACCATTCTCATCGTCAGGGGCACTGTTTGCAGCACTGTCCTCACTAAGGTCCGCCCATCCCCTTTGTAAACCCCCAACCCCCTAGCCAGCACGTGGTTTTGCAGGCTCCCACCTGGGAGCTCTTTAAAGCTGCCCAGGGCACAAATAAACTTTTCCTTTTCTTTCTCCTCCTCTCTCTGGTTTTTCTTCTACATACTTTCGATTAAGCGAAACTCACTGCACCCAAAAAATCTCTAACGCAATCCATGATGGGAGCCGACCAAGGGGAAAGCCTTTCCCTGAAGCAGGTATCCTGAATTTGGACGTGTAGCCTACTAGACTCTATAAGAATAAATATTTCTCTTTTTAAAGCCATCTAGTTTGTGGTATTTCTGTTAGAGCAACACTAGCTGACTAAAACACAGTCTATTCTGACTCATGGTGAGCCTGAGTGTGTCAGAGTAAAACTGTCCTCCACGACGTTTTACAAGGGCTAATTTTTCAGAAGCAGATCTCCAGGCCTCTCTTCGGCGCTTCTCAGTGGACTTGAACCTCCAACCCTTCCGCAAGCCACTCCGCGTGTTAACCACTAGTACCGCCCACAGCCTCCTCAGATCCTGCCGCCCTGTTGTAGGTTGCTGTTGAGTCAGCTCCAGTTCGTGGTGGCCTTAGATATAAAGAAAAAAACATTCCCCAGACCTGTGCCACCTTCACGATCCTTTACCCAATGTCATTCACCATTTGAGGTCTTGATTGCTGCTTCCATGGTCACTGATGGTGGATCCAAGTCAAATGAAACCCTTGACAACCCCAATCCTTTTTCTGTTTATCAGGTTGCTTATTGGTCCAGTGGTGAGGAGTTTTGTCTTCTTTATATGGAGGAGGAATCCACACTGAAGGCTGTGGTCTTTGATCTGCGGGAGGAATGCTTCCAGTCTGCTCACTCGCAGTCAGCAAGCTTATTACCTGCATAACGCCTGGTGATACCTAATTTCGGTCTCCTCACCTCAATGACTGCTGAGTCAGAGACCGTCTCCTTGCCAAACCCCCATCCTGACCACACATTCTAGCAATCACAACTCAGAGAAAAATAAATAAAAATTCATCTTGCTCTGGAAGAAGCAAGTGATCTCCATTATGGAATAACCGGGCCCGGGCCCCCGCCTCTATCCTGGCACCACTACTGCCAATGCCACCTCTTGGTCTCGACCTGCCCGAATCCAGAGCACAGTCAGTGCCGCTCCTCTGCCAGGAAGTCTCCCATGAGCACTTCTTTACCGTGCAACTCCAAGTGGAGTACTTTTCTCTCATCCTTACTAAGACTTTGTCCTGAAGGCCACACTAGGTAAGAAAACAAAATATCTAACAAGTGTTTCTTTTCTTTTGTCTTTTTTCCAAACCCAGTTTATATGACTCCAGCACCAGCAGGTTCCCCATCCAGATGCTGAGAAACCTGGCAGGTACAGGGATGACAACAGTGTAGGGACAGTTTATGTTTAAGTCCTAGTTTTTAAAAGGGTACCGTAATTTTTTTTAAGTTTTTCTTTACTGCAATTAAGTGAAAGTTTATATGGCAAGACAACTTGCCATATAAAACCCTGAGTACCCACCTACCTCTCTGCAACTCTGTCTGCCCGCCTCACCCTGTGACAGCACACTCTCCTACTTTTTTCGTTCAGTTTCCACTTAGTCAGCACTTGACCCGTCCCCCCTAAAACGAAACCAGTAGGGCAGCCTCACATATACACTATAACTATACCATAATTTAGTACACACACCACCTGCATCACCCTGTGTCCCCAGGTCCAGTCCATTCTTTGCACGTACAATAAATTTTTGATACTACAGTGACTGTGCTTGAAGATAAATGTTTGATAACATTTTTAATATAACTATCATAAATATAACATATCATTGAATCACATTTCTTTTCTCCTCACTCGTTTAAAATGTATATAAGGAAATAAAATATTCTAAGCTGGAATAAATATTTCAGTGCCTTGAATCTCTCTCTCATATTTATAAACCAACTAAAAAAAACATAGCCCTGATACAATCCCTTCAGCTGCACGATAAGCCACGTTACTCAGCCGCAAAGTCACAGCGTGTTGACCACGCACCTTACAAGCCTAGCCTTCTTTCATATTCTCACGACCTAGAGCAGCAAAGGTTTTCTTAAAGGCACGGACAGTAAATATTTTAGGGTTTGCAGGCCATACAGCCCCCTACCACAATCAGGAGTAACCAATATGAAAACAAATGCTCTTGGCTATTGTCTTGAAACCTAGCGCTGTTATAACAGAAATATAAGTGTATGGCTTTAACAAAGGGAAAGTTATCTTCTCACACAAAAGTAGACTAAAAGTCTAAATTCAGGGCATCAGCTCCAGAAGAAGTCCTTCTCTGTTGGCTTTGGAGAAAGGTCCTTGTCTTCAACCTTCCCCTGGACTAGGAGCTTCTGAGGCATAGGGACCCCTTTGGACAGGTGCTCCTCCCACCACTGTTTCTTTCCTGATGGTATGAGGACCCCAACTCTCTGCTAGTTTCCCTTTCCTTTATATCCCAAGACACTGTCTCAAGACACAAAAAACTCTTATCGATGGAGTCTTGCCTCACTAACCCAACTGCCACTGGTCCTCCCTCATTAACATCATAGAGGTAGGATTTACAAGATACAGGAACTTCACACAATACTTGGAACCACAGCCTAGCCAAATTACTACATATATGGGATGGGGGTAGGGAAGAATTCAATTCATGACTGCTGTGTTTCCAGAAAACTTTATTTATGGACATCGGAATTTGAATTTCATGTAATTTTCAGAAGTCATAAAATGGTCTTCTTTAATGAATTTTTTTCCCGATAATTAAAAAAATGCAAAAGAGATTTAAAAAATTTGTGGTTGGTGGACTGTACAAAACAGACAATAGGCTGGAGCCAGCCTGAGGGCCACACTTTGCTGACTTCTGCTCTGGACTCTCCAGTTCACACTCCGTCGCTGTACCACAAAGCCTCCCTAATAGTCATGGACACAGGGTATTAAGCTCAACATTCACTTAAAAACCAAAGAAGATATAATTACATTAGCTTATTTTTATTAGCTCAACTTGAGAAAACAAAAGATCCTGAGGATCTCATATTTTCAACAGAACTTAAGCCAGCCTTACCCGTAAAAACAACGTCACCCATTACCCCTTTCCCCGCCATGCACAATTAGCAATTTACGAAGTAAGAAAATAGCTGGCATTTGTCTTCATGGATGAAGTCAACGTGGTCTGACTCCTTTGCCAAAGACAAGGAAACCACAGTGATGCCTCCTCTCCAGGGCCACCCACAATCAGCTGGTTCGCAATGACCCGGGAGGGCACGCTTTGGCTTTTCTGTGGATTTTTGGTCAGGAATCTACATTATTTTAAAGAAGATAAAAATTTGTTTTAATTTAGTTTTTGCTTTTTTACTGACATACATTTTATAGCAGTGTTTGAAACACTTGAAGTCTACACATATCTATGGAAACCCAAGAGAATTCATATTTGATTGCCAACTGACAATCTACCTAAAGTTTCTATATCCCATTGGATCACCAGAGCCCATCTGCCATGTCCAAAACATCTTAGACCTATTTGTCCAAAACTCCACCTCAAAAATATCCAAACCCACCACCATCGAGTCAATTCCAACTCATAGCAACCCTATAGACGGAGCAGAACTGCCCATGGAGCTTCCAAGTAGTGCCCGACAGATTCGAACTGCTGATCTTTCGGTTAGCAGCCTATCACTTAACCACTGTACCACCAGGGTTTCCAAAATCCTACCTATAAGATATAAAAATTGACATGACCATTGGTCTTAGAAAATAGGAGACCAGAAGGGACGAAAAACTTAGTTCTGAAGTTTCTTTCTAATTTTTATTAAAACATTTTAATTTAAAATATACTTATTAGCAAAAGTATTTTCTAAATTTTGGCAAACAAAAAAAAGAGGAAGAATACAATCAAATAATTCAACATCTGCTTTAAAATTTACGTAGTTAGTTTTCCTCCCCCTTTCCATCAATGTCATTTTCTTTTAAAAATGTAAGTTTCTCTCCCCACCCACTGCCTACAAGTTGCAAGGGAGTAAAAATAAATACACAGGTGAACAACAACCACAAACAAACAAAATAAATAGTGAAGAAATCAAAGGATCTTGACCAGATACCATGGATTGAATTGTATCCCCCCAAAAATGTATGTAAAAATTTGGCTGGGCCATGATTCCCAATATTGTGTGATTGCCCTTCATTCTGCGATTTTCCTATGCTGTGAATCCTAAACTTTGACTGTGGTTACTAGACTGGATTATGTTAACGAGGATTAGGGTAGGACCATTAACACTCTCACTAAGGTTACCTCCCTGCTCCAATGTAAAGGCAGATTCCCTGGACTGTGGCTTGCACCACCACTTATCCTACAAGAGATAAAAGGAAAGGGAAGCAAGTGGAAAGTTGTGGACCTCAGACCACAGCGTATCCTTTGGACCCGAGGTTCCTGCGCCAAGATACTCTCAGATCAAAGAAATACCAGTGCAACACAAGGTACCTTCCTCCAGAGCTGACAGAGAAAACAGCATGTTCCCCTGGAGCTGGCACCCTGAATTCAGGCATCTAGCCTACTGGACTGTGCGAAAATAAACTTTTCTTTGTTAAAACCATATACTTGAGGTACTTCCACTAGAGCAGTACCAGATGACCAAGATACCAGGTGACCAAAATTAACACAACCAGTGAGGGACAGATGGACATCAAATGCTACCCCAAAACTGTAAGGTTTGTCCCCACTACAAGTGGTATGTTCCTCTGAGAAGAACACCGCATCAGCTAGAAGGCGTAACCTGAATTTCTTAACGAGAAAACATCGAACTAATCCAAAGTAAGGAGCAGTCTATTTTCTTTTCCTCTAAGTGTGTTGGGAGGGGACCATATTACTTAAAAGTAATCAGTATCATTAAAAACAAAACAAAACAAACAGAAAGGCTATAGAAATATTATCAATTAAAAGAGGCAAAAAATACAGTATCACAGAATGCAATACCTGACCTGGAATGGATCCAGTATTATGGCAAAGGTGAAGAGCTCTAAAGGACTTCATGGGTCAAAGACAAGAGGAGAATACAAACAGTGGATTCAAGCACTGGCATCAGTGTTAAATTTACTGAACCCAGTAACTGCTCTGTATTTATATAATATCCTTACTCTTAGGAAAAACTGGGGAATGTAGACGTAAAGGACCATGTTGTTATGATGTACGTAACTTACTAGCAAATGGTTCAGAAACACAACTGGGAGCAAATGATAGACACACAGAGACAAACAGTGTGCAAGCAATGGCATCCAATGAAGCAAAAAGTACACAACGTTAACAAAAGGTATCAGCATTTAACGGATAAAGGGTGTTTGTACAATTTTATTTTTGCAACTTTTCTGTAAGTTTCAAGTTATTTCCAAATAAAAAGTATAAAGGAAAACCAATCACAGTTCTTACCTCCACTGGAGTTCCTGGCTACCGATTTTCTCTCCATAATATTCCAAATAGAGCACAGAAAGAGGCGCTTGTGCCAAGAACAAGAAAGTGCAAAGACATTTTAACATGATCTGTTATCAGTGATCGAAGCCTGCCAAGCATTACACATCACCCATTCTCAGCAGAATCTGGAGCAAAGACTCTGTACAAAGTAAACACCGGGTACTCCAGCAAGGCTGATGTAATCATTTCCCTAATTGCTCTAAATGGGGCAGTCAGTCCATAACCTCTCCACATCCCACAACTTCTAGAACTATCGCATCCACAAAACAAGTCTCTTAGCTGGTCTCTTAGAGCACTATCAGTATCGATACACTTGACTCAAGACTTTCGAACTGGGATATCTTAATGGGTCAAGCCATTTCTAAGTTGCTAGAGAACGGAGCAAATAGGAAGCCTGAACATCAGTCTCTTCACAGATGCATAATTCAGCACCTCCTCTTCAAAACGGCTGTCAGGATTCAGTAGCCTTAAAGTCTGTGATCTGATGGCTAGTAAAAGACATCCTGTCTGATAAACTGGAGGGTGAGCAAAAATAATGGAAAGCAGCAGTAACAGGGACTGACAACCACCAGCAAAAGACTAGACTCAAACACATAAATGACCGTGACAGTGGCACAGGACCAGGCCATGTTTCCTGTTATTACACATAAGATCGCCCTGTATGAGTCAGAGCAGACTTTACAGCAGCTAACAACCCAAAGCCTCTGACAAACGGCCCTGTATCACCAGCAGAGGTGCTGGCCTTCCCTGGGACACACTGTCTCAGCTGAAGGTCCAGGTTTAATCTGGTGTTCCTTCAAAGCGATGTGGGGGAACGCCACCCAAGACCAAAAATCCAGGAGAGACTTTGAGACAGTTCAGTCATTGGAGAATAAAAAGGTTGTAAACTAAAATCAAATCATTCAACCACACTTAAGAATCAAGAAATACTTGTGCCTTCTCCCAAACAGCCAAGACAGGCCACGTCTTGGGTCTTGGCTAAGTCTGTTCTATCCTCTCCTGCTCATACTTTCCTTTTCTCGATGCTTTTAGCAGTGCCTATCTCTGAGCTAAAATGCTTCTATTCTACTTTTGGCCTTTTATCCTAGATAGCCTCCTTGTTATCCCTTTTTTCCCTAAACACCAATCAATCTCTCCCTCTATACATAAATATACATGGTTACTAAGCTATCTAGTGTCTAAAAAGCACTTAATCAGATTTACTGGGTGGTACTAGTTAAAAGTTTGGCTGCTAACCAGTTAGTAGTGCAAATGTACCAGGCACTGCTTGGAAACCTTAAGGGGCAGGTCCACTCTGTCCTACAGGGTTTCTATGAGTTGGAATTGACTCAACTGCAGCGTTTTTTTTTCCCCCTCCTCCATCAAAGGTTCTAGGTTATTGTCTTACAAATAATCCCCACGAAAACTATATGAAGACAATAAATGTAGTGAAGTCTGCTTGCAGAAGCATAAGACAGAAATGAATTATGATCAACCGCAAAGAGAAATAAACCAGTCAAAGCACTAGAATTTAATGAGAAGATAATTTTTAAAGTAGGTGAAACTGGAAATAAAGTGCATGCAACATCATTGTAGATTTAAAGTCATGCATATTCTTCTCCATAAAACTTCTCGGATGCAATTAAAAACACACATGCACAAAAACCGAGCAATTATAAATCTCCTGAAGCATGTAACTATGATTAGCTGCTACTCTCAGCAATATAAAAATACTTTCACCACAATTACATTCCAGCCTGTAATGTAATTCAAAACAAACAAGTCAGAGACATCGCTCAAATGGCAGAACCAACAAACACAGATGCTTTGCATCAAGGAAATGAATCCACTGAAGCAATGCAATTGAGGTGCGAGGGCCTGCCAGCCCCTGGAGCGAAGCTTCCGGTGGAGCAGCGTCGCCCTCTGCTGGACACGGACGCACAGCGCGCCCCGCGCCTGTCTGCAGAGCTCCTCTTATCATTCGGTTGCCAACTTGCCGTCCCAGGGCAAGAACCTCAGGATGTGCTGCCGTAGATGCCCTTTATAGTGTTTTAAACTTTACGGCACTTGGCTGGCTTGGCTGGACTCTTAGTGCAAAAGAAACAAGAGCATTCGATTTCAGGTCAAGCTGACCATTTTATTTAATAATTCTTCAAACTAGCATTCCTACCACAAGCTGGAACTCCCATCCCCTCACGGTTATTCTTTTTGCACTGATTCTTTTCACCCTCCAACAACCTGTTACAGTTTATGATGTCTGTTGTCTGTCTCCTCGGGCTAGCACATCAGGTCCACGAGTGTAAGGATCTTTGCTTTGTTCACTGACAGTGAAGAGATGATGTCTTGGAGCAGTATGAAGCTCAAAAACAAAGAATCATCCCATTTATGATTTAATGGTTTATTTTTAAAACTATCATCTTCAAAGAAGGCATAAGTAAGATCTCATTACAGCAATATGCTGCAATTTTTAAACGACACTTAAAAACTTGGTGTCAAAGGATGTGCTTTCTTGAAATGCTTTATGAAAGCAAAAATCTTTTCTAAGGACCATGTAATCATTGCATATATGTATGCAACTCCTATACAATTCTCCCAGTGCCCTTGGAGAACCTCAGCTGCAAACAATGAGGAATCTGGTTCCACCCTGGAGCATGTGTCCCTAGTGTGGCACGCTCTGGTGTGGTCACACATCATGTCACTGCATCGGAAAACTCTGCACGATTCAGGACTGGGCACAGTGGCTTTGGCAGGAAGGGCAGGCACCACTTGCTAATTTCTAAAACCTCAACCACTCCCCCCAATACTCTTTCAGTTTACAGAAAAGCTAATAGCTGTTTACAATTGTCAGACTTTTAAAAACTGCTAATTTGTTCTCTTAACTGAGTGAATGATGAGAGACCACTTTTCTGCTGATTAAGGGCAGCATACAAACATGTGATTCAATGACACTAACAGCTTTCAGTCCAAGAACTTCACCAGCCAGGTCACTTTGGGACATCAGTCTTTCACCAGAACAAGTTCAAGATTTCTGACAATCCTTTTTACGAACTTTTGATTTTGGAGCTGTAAAAAGAACAGAAAGGGGAAAACTGAAGCAGCAGGCCCATGTCAGTGGTTGTTTTAACAGAATCACTATGTACAGAAGGAACAAACTGACCGTTTGGATTTTCTTGCTTGTAGAATGTCTTTAACATTTCCACTGCTTCCTCAGCCCGGTATCCAGGAATGCACTAATGAAAAGAAAAAGGTGAGAATACAGGTGCATCAAAATATGTCTTGTATCCCACAAAAACTGCACTCCAAACATAAAAATTACGTCAACAGGATTCAGATGATATTAATACACTTAGCGGACATCAGTGACATGGGTAAGGAAGTAAATTTCCAAAAGAACAGGTATACTGCCTCAGTCAAGCATCCCTCTATACCAACTCATTATTATTTCTCCATCTACTACTATTCAAGTTATCAGCCACGCAATCTTGGGGAAGATGCTCAAACTCTCTATGTCTGTTTCCCCATGTGTACAAAATAGGTAACAAGAGCATACACTTCAGAGGAATTTCATGAGGACTGAACAAGATGCCAAAAACAAGCCAAACCCACTGCTGTTGAGTCAATTCCAACTCAACAGTTGGAAGAAGTAAAACCACAATGCTCTTTAGAAGCGAGGAGGTGAGTGAGACCACCTCACATACTTTGAACGTATTATCAGAAAGGATCAGTCCCTAGAGAAGGACATCATGATTGGTAAAGGGTCCATGACAAAGAAGACCCTCCACAAGACGGATTGACACAGGGGCTGCACGACGACTCAAGCACCACAACAACTGTGAGGACGGTGCAGGACCAGCCGGGGTGTAGTTGTGATGTACAGCCCCCATTCACCAGGAGTGCTTCAGCGGCACCTGACGATAAACAGAGAAACTGAAGAGATAGCATGGGGCCAACACATGGGGCCTTGAAGGCTAGTCAGAGTTTTGACTCGATGCATCGGACCCTGCTGAAGGATATACATGGAGTTACATAATGGGTAGAGATTGTAGCAAGGCAGGTAGAGAAGCCGTGTGCAGGTAAGCGCAAAGGAGGAGCTAGGAGCACCAGCACGGGAGACTGGAACACCTTCAGGGGACACGGCTCAGAATTAGCCTCTCTTTGTCTTGTGTCTTCTACCTGCTCTTGTCCAGGGCCACAAAACCTGCATAAACCTTTGCCACTTTAACAGATAACTTTCTCACCCTGAATACCAGATAAACTGCTTCCCTGGTCCTCCCCAGGAAGGAATAATCCAGATTCATGGCTTTCACGTTCACAGGACTCCACAGAAGCTGTCCTCTCCGATGTCCCAGCAGGTCCTAATTTACCCAAACACTGGTCTCCTGTTGACCGTATTCAGCTCTCTGCGGCAGTGCACACTACTGAGCACACCTGCTTCCTTTGAGAATGCTCGCCTCCCTCAAGGCCTCCTGGTACTGCCTCGCTGGTCAGGCCTTTCGCTGGCTCCACTTCCTGCTGCAGTAAGCGGATGCCCCCTTCTCTCTTTCTCTCTCGCTCTTTCTTGCTTCTCACTCGTTCACTCCTGCTCTAGCTTTCTCTCTCAACAGCATCCTCTAGCATACTCAAAGCACTCTCAGCACACTCAAAGCACTGTCCTCTGAGGTAGAGTCTGAATAATGACTCTCAGCTTGGCTTCTCACTGGAATCACTGAGAATTCTCAAAAGTCACGGGTATTCACTCCTCCCATTTCAATTCAGTTGGTCCGAGGTGGGGACCTAGTGCTGGCGCGCTTAGCAGGTCCCCATTGATTCTCATACACAATAGGGGTGGGAATCAGTGAGTTACAGAAGGAGAAAGGAGTCACAGCTCACTCTCTCTGAAATACCATGGCAATGTTTTCAAGTATACCATACAGCTACAAATTTCAGAGTTTCAAAAAAAAAAAATAAGGGCTTACTAAAAATATTAAGCTAAAGAGCAGGTATATATTATAACCCCATCTTCTTTGACAAGAATATTTCTATAAGTCTATTCTATGAATTTTAATGCTACTTATAATTTTTTTTTTTTTAAACCCACTGCCATCAAATCAAGCCAGACTCACAGCAGCCCTAGAAGGCAGGGTAGAACTGCTGGCTCCATAGGGTTCACGGGCTGTCATTGTTATAGAAGCAGACTGCCACATCTTTCTCCTGCAGAGCAGCTGGTGGATTGGAACCACTGACCCTTTGATTAGCAGTCAAGTCCTTAATCACTGTACCACCAAGACTCCTGCTTATGAGATAGTATTTTTTTAAATATCTGTAATTCTGCAATAAAAAAACAACATCCTTCTCCTTGCCTCATCCAGCCACATAAAGAAGACGCAGCATCCAGAAGACTAGAGTATAACTGTTTATCTCAAGACACTTCAAAAAAAACCATAATTAAGCATTAAAACTAGAGATCTGGCTTCAAACCACAGCCCTTCCTTTTAAATTGCTGAGCCAGCGCAGCCCAGTAGACACACTCCAAGTGAAGTGAGGCTTTTTTGGCTCCGACAGACATATAAGACGGGATGTGTTTATGGACTCACATCACTGACATGTTGACAAGTTCCAGCGAGGTCTAAGATCCACAGGCTTGACTTTTTTCTGCCAAGTAACCTGGAGTAACTCAAGATCTATCTCATAAACGAAGCAGAGAAAGTCACTAATTCATTTGAAAAGAAGTATATAAGCAAAATTGGAGCCACTAGACTACTTACTCTCCATCCCTCCACTATAGGCTCCTCTCTGTTACAAGGTTAAAGGTCATTTATTCCTAGATATACAAGGAGGTGTTCGGAAAGCTAGTGTCCAACTGCTAAAACTCAAAACAGAAGATTTCAAAACCCTTGTGCTCAGCGGGATTCAGCCAAATTTAGCCTATATAGGTCCTCAGCAGATTCTGCTAAAATGACCAGATGTCCTTGAAGCAATTGGATCACCATGCCCAGAAATTCATTTTCTTTTAAAAGCATAATGCTTTCAGGATTAACCTTATATTTTGAAGAGAAAACAATCAAACCACTTGGCATGGATCCACCGGCCAATCTCTGAAGAAATCTCACCAGACAAAAAACAGATTTAAATTTTTAATGCCCATATCCTTAAACAAAACTTCAGAGAGGTGGCAAGATTAAAAGGAAAGCATAATTTCTAAGACTAAACCAAAAGAATGTGGATTCTTGGGTCTGGAGGAATTTTCAAGACTTAAAAGGGTGGGAAAAATGAAGTGGCTGATTGCTGAATTAGTAAGCCAGCTGCCATCATGCCGACTGACTCCTGATGATCCCATGAGTGTCACAGTAGAACTGTGCCCCACAGGTTTTCAAGGCTGAGTTTTCAGAAGTCGATCACCACGCCTTTCTTCCCAGATGCCTCTGGGTGGACTAGAACCTCCAACCATTCAGTTAGCTGCCAAACATGTTAAACATTGGCACTACCCAGGGACACTTGATAGATTGCTAGACACCAGAAATAGTACAGTGACTGCCAGTTAAGTCTGCGAACTCATCCTAGAAAAAGTGCCACCTAGTGCATCTCTGAACAACACTGTGGTCACTTCCTAAGTACTCCCCTTGGGAAGCTATGCACTGATGCCAGCACCTAGTCCATGCTTCAAAGCAATTTTGGAACTCTTTTTCTGGAATGGCCATCAGAGCTGTTACCGTATTACCCTTGATGTCCTGAATGTCAACAAAATGTCTTTCTTTGAGTATTTCCTTTATCTTCAGGTAAAGAAAAAGTCAGTGGGCACCAGACTAGGGTGTTCCAATACAGCTATTTGTTTACTGGCTAAAAACTCCCTCATAGACAACTAAACAATTAAATTCATGAACTTGCCACCATGTCACCGTATACAAGGGCCATTCCAGAAGAGTTCCAAAACTGCTCTGAAGGGTGGACTAGGCACTGGCATCGGTGCATAGCTTCCCAAGGGGAATACTTCGAAGGTAACCATAGTGATACTCAGCAATGAGTGTACTCAACAATGAGTATACTCAGCCATGAGGTATACAGCACTTAGAACAATTAAGTTCAAAGACTTAATTGTCAGACCTTGTATGCCGCAATCAAACAAAATGCTTCAATGGGTACAAAAACATTGTCTGTTCACCGTAAATAGCATCTACTATTACTGACAGAAGTCAAGCTTCACGTGAAACTGGTATAGCATGGAGCTGGTGACACACTGAGTAAAAACACCAGTAGTGGCGTATCTTCAAGCACAAGGTATTAGTAAAACTTAATAGGGGTTACCAAGGAAGGCAGGGCCTCCTTCAGGGGAAGTTCTTTACAAGAGCTAGTCACTCACCTAGAAACTGTTACCTATAGTTTGTTTGTTTTCTGTTGTTGGTGAACATGCCAAAAGCCCAGAGCCGTCGAGTCGGATCCGACTCGTGGCGACACATACACAGCAAAATAAACACCAATTCAACAATTTCTCTATAACACAATTCATTCTTCAAGTTGTGCAGTCTTGTCTTCCTTTTCCATACTGTTGCTGCCCTGCTGACATTAACTCACTGTCCCCTAAGCTTCAAGTTGCTGTTGCCAATTTGATCCCATATAAAATGGTTCTTTAAGAGAACACAATATTCAAGGCAGATGTTCTTTACTAATTAAGCTACTATTGTTTAAAGAAGACTTCAGGGGATATTTTTGGTGTATGGTTTAAAGATTATCACAGGACAGTAGTTTCAAGGGTTCATCTAGCCTCAACAGCTCCAGAAATTCTGGACTCCTTAAAAATTTGAAATTGTTCCACATTTTGAGCCCTTTTCATCAGGATTCTTCTACAGACTTTTGGATTAAAACATTCAGTAATTATCACCCATACTTTTTACACTCAGGCACAAATGAGCACACCTAGAGGTCCTAAGATTCTGTCTGGCCCTGTTATGGTCACTTGGTATCTACTCATCAGACAACAACTATTTACAAGCCCACAAAAAGAAAGAAACAGCAAAAGCAGTTCACTTTACCCGAAATGGTTTTCCTGTATTTGGTAGGTCGGCAGAAGCAACATTCAGAACAGAGTCACATCCACCAAATCGTTCGTTCTGACAGCCATAGACAACCAGCGGGATTTCTAAGAAAGAACTAAGGTCATGTGCAGTTCAAGTATGTATGGTGACAAGATTACAGCAGATTTATACTAGCCATTCTAGAAAGGAAAGCTCACAACTAATCGGAAAACAATCAAGCTTTGACTCACTCTTAAAAAATAGGCTCCAGTTACACAAAAGAGAAAGGTGTATTTCAGAATTGACATTCAGCAGGTGGGACTAGAATGAAACTTGCCAGCTACTCACTGCTTAGTGCTCTCTTCGAAAGCCAAAACTAAACCCCTTTCCCACCAAGTCTATTGGGACTCATAGCTACCCTGTAGGACAGAGTAGAACTGCCCCATAGAGTTCCCAAGGAGTGCGTGGTGTGTTCAAACGGCCAACCTTTTGGTTAGCAGATGTGTCACTTAACCAATATGCCACCGGGGTTTCCTGCTGTCTTCTGGTCTCTCCTAAATCTTTTTTTTTTCCAAAATCATCAGAGGATTTGAGCCAGAAAAGAGGTAGAAGTTTAATTCGGGGATCTTCATTTTTTAAAAATAACAAGAGTATCCTTTGTTCTTTTTTTCCAAGAATATATAACCTGTGCTCCCTACCTGCCCCCCAAAACAGGCTCAAGTTGAGCTGCTCCATGAGACAGGATGGGGAGGGGGAACTGCAGCCTGGTCCTTGAGGCTTGTTCCCAGCCCCCATCTTCACTGTTACAGACAGCTCTTTTTCTTTTTGTCTCCTAGTTCCAAGAGTTTCTCCGCACAGGGATACTGGCTCCAAAGACAAATAAACTTTAAAAAAACATCTCTAAAGACTAACCTGTTTCACTCAACACTTGTGTTGCTGACTCCATAGAAGAGCCAATCTAAACAGCTGCAGCTTTATCCATCTTCCATTTGTATACAATTATAGCATACATGATTTGTTGTTTCTTAGGCATTTTTCAAACAAAAACAGATAAAAGGCAAGAAAACTTACAAATCACCTGTAATCCACTCTCCAATGGCAAAACTTACATGCCCATTCTTAAGCTATTTCCCATGCACACTGTTTTATAATCAACCTTAATTGATAATTTATCCCTACTAGCACTTAAGCTTTTCTTCCCCTTGTTACTTGTGTAATAGCTATGTGTTTATTGATCTTAAAAAAGATTTATTTTTTTTTTCTTTTTTGTGGGGGGTGGGAATGAGAAACACAATCTTTTGTAACATGATCTCCTGTGATTTGTTTCACAAATACTAGAATGGGTTAAATGTGTGATCATTTTTGTGTTTGCAGGCAGGGGCCAAGGTACCACCCGTGAAGTCCAAGGATACTTAGCAGGCGCAGAGCAGCGGCACACATGATGCAGGGCTCCACGGTGACATAGAGCACGGTGTGTTCAAACACTTCAGACGGACTCTTGCCACTGCGATGACACCAATCCAGGACCTGATCGATGGCCACCATCTCTGCATGCCGAGTCGCCTGGACAAAGATGTTTGAATTGACACTTCCAGCATGTAACTGCTACTTTACAAATAATTTCAACAAAAAGGTCATCTTTTGTCCCATTATGTATGCCAGCATGCTAACAAATAAAGGTTTCAGGAAGCTGTCAGCAGTTGCCAACATGTTCCTCCATTCAAGTGCCATAACTCCCCAACAATACACTTAATCTAATGCTGTACACATCATGCCACATTTTAGCCAAGGAGCTCAGGGGGAGCATTTTTCATTCAAGTGCAACACAGAAGTCTCAAAAGGACATATCTCGAGCTTCTGAGGATGTTAAGGGAAGGCTGGAATTTTCATATGTGCTCCTGTTTGCAATGTGTTTTCAAGGCTCTCACTGACCCTACGCAAAGCAAATCTATATTTAGTTTACCGGAAAGTCATTATTTATTTTTTCTTTGAGATGAGATTTACATCCAGCCTGACTCTAGACAGAAGTCGAGATGAGGCAGGAGAGCACAGAAAGCCTCACACAGCAATTGGCACTGACCATGCAGACACTTGAATCCTCATCATGGCGTTACTCATTTGGGGGCTTTACATAACTTCTCTAAGCCTTGGATTCTCCATGTATACAACGCAATACACTTATATATACACACTTCTACAGCCTGCTTCTGTGAGGATTGACTGCCTGGGAAACTGTACACGGCAGTTCTCCTTTGCCCTCTAGGGTCACAATGAGTTGGCATTGAGCCAACAGTAATGGGCACACCTTATAACGTAATCTGAGGAGCACAAGGCACTGTATTGCAGAATTTTATAATATTCCTTTGTAAACTCCCTTCTCTTTTCTTTCCCCTGCTCAAATAACAGAATGCAAGTCAGAAATACAACATGCAATACTTATTTTCAATATTTGAGACAACAGCATTTAACACAAACTTACACTGAGTGCTAACAAGGCACTGTGCAAAATTTCATGGGAAATAAATAGCCCCTGCCCTCAATTGCAGAGAAGGAGCGTGGGAGCAAGGGAGGAGCTCCTTTGCCTACGATACTGGGGGAGTGCTGCCAAAGAGGTCCCAGTTGCCATAGACAGCAGAGGTGGCCCAGGGGTTCCACGGGCACATTGGAGAATTATAAACACAGAGCTGCAAAATGCTTTAGAAAAGAGGTTCCCCAAACCTGACCACACACCAGAACTGCCACCAACTTGGGAGCTCCTTAAAAATCAGATTCAGAATTTCTAAATCAATTACACCATAATTCTCAGGAAATAAATGTTGAACTGAATCATCTCCATCAACTCCCTATTTTACCATGAAAGAAACAGAATCTAGGCTGGGTTAGGATGAGTTAAAGCCACAAAGCCAGGAGAGGCGGAGGTATCGGAGAGTCCAATGTAGAACTCAGATCTCCTCACTTCGGGTCAAGAGCCTTCCTACTCTATGTTTACATTTCAATCTTCTATATGACATAGAACACCAAAATAAATTCAGGTCAATTTGAAGATAAAGAGGAAACTCAGGACATCTGGGGGGTGGGGTTTAAGACAGATATTTATAGGACATTCAAAGTTATCATGTAGTAGATACCACACCTAACAACAAAATACTAACACATATTACAACAATTATTTCAAAAGACAAAAGTGCTTAAAGCTCTCAGAGTTCCATTCCCAAATACCTGTTTTATACATTAAGTGCTGTATTCTGCTTATTATTTATCTCACAGGTTTTTGACAACCTTGCAATAACTGCCCATTGAATCTAGATTCCTACTTGGCATGATTTTGCTGAGTCTTGGTATTTCTTTTCTATTTTGATAGATGGGATGGTCACATTTGAAATCTTCCAGCGCTTCAGCACAAACACAAGCTCGTTCTCTGGCTCCCAAGATGGCACATCAGGATCCAAGTCCATGTGAGTGACAGTACAATTGTTAGTTTTCCTGGAGTCCATCTATTACTTTTTCTAAAATCATAAAATTCGATAGTTCACTTACACCTCCTACATATACCTATCTCTGAAACCCTGTGATCATTGCAATACTGGTTTGAGAATCACTGCCTTAAACTTGAAACTCTTCAACCTGACCCAGGCTATTACAGTGTCCACACAACATGTAGATACAGAGACCTTGGGTGATGGAGGCTTCACTCAGCTGAGTCATCTGATAGAGAAATAGCTTTCTTTATACAACCTGTTCACCCCTCCAAAGTTACAAATTGAGGATAATCTTTTCATTTGCTAGGAAGACCAAAGAAACCCTAGTGGCATAGTGGTTAAATGCTATGGCTGCTAACCAAAAGGCTGGCAGCTCAAATCCACCAAGCGCTCCTTGGAAACTCCATGGAGCAGTTCTACTCTATCCTACAGGGTTGCTATGAGTCAGAATGAAGTTAACAGCAATGTTTTTTTTTTTTTTAGGAGAAACACAGTATTTAAAGGTACTAAAAAATGTTTTACAATTTAAATTTTTAAGCCTCATAAAGTAGAATTTTCATATATTAGATTTGTTTAAAGTGGAGATAGGCTCATTTCTTCCATACTGCCACTCCTATGTAATAAAACCCTCTACTGGGGAAGCAAAAAACAAAGACGTTCTTAAGTTTCACTCAAGCGTTAAAGCAAAGCACCATGAAGGAGAAAATTATCCTTAAGATTATGATTTCATTTCATTTTTTTGAATTTTCTAAATTTTAGAAAAGAAACAAGTGTCACTTCTATGGTCAGAAACAAAGGCATTAAGAAAAGAAAATTAAAGAAGACTGTCCTGCACTGAATACCTGCAGGCCTGCACAGTCCCTCCTTCTTGCCGTCTGGGATATGTCCGCTCCTTGCCTACCATCACTGCTGGGTGCTTTTAATTACATTATTCAACTAACTTACATTTTTAGTTTGATTGACTTCATTTCTTCCCTTCCCCACAATTTCATTGTTGTAGACCATGAGGCAGCCAACAGGAACTTCAAGATTTTCTAGGGCATCTTTGGCCTGAAAAACAAAGTAGAAAATTTAAGATGTAAAGTTCAGTACTTGGGAAGACAACAGTCCAGATATAGATTCAGCAAGAACAGTATTAAAAAACTAAAAATACAAATCTACTGCTGTCCATTCCTACTCATAGTGATCCTATAAGACAGAGAAGAACTGCTCCATAGTCTCCAAGGAGCGCCAATCTTTCAGTTAACAGACATGGCCCTCAACCACTATACCACCAGGGTTTCGAAGAACAGTAAACACATGTGCAAACACTAGACCCCAGAAATGCAGCTGAGCTTTTTGTGCACGCCAATCTAGTGGTATTTAACGTTATGTTCTCTGTTGTGTCCATGTTAAGGAGATTCAGAGATAAATCTCCTTCATAGGTATCTGACCCCCTGATTTTCCCTCTCATGGGAAGGAGATATGACCTAAAGATTAATATTGACAATTGTTCTTAAAGTTATCAGCTCTGTCTCTGTTTTCAGAGATAATACATCTGTCTATAAGGAGGTAGAAGAGTAAGTAACATTTAGAAATTGTTTACTAAAATTTTCACTTTGTCAAAAAAAATTCTACTTACTTTGGTTTGTTTCTCTAAAAATTAGAGAAATTATCCTACATAGTCCCAAATCACACAGAAGAAGATTCTGGCTGGTATCACCCTGTGCCTGCAATTTCTGCTCTAAGTGAAACAAGAAAAGTTTTGGGTCGCCATGAGTTGGATCCGACTCACCAGCACCTGGCTGGCCATACAGAAATAGTACAACCACTTTAGAAAACATTTTTGAAGTTTCTTTAAAGAGTAAACATACATATAGCCTGTGGCCAAATTTACTCATAAGTATTTATTCAAGAGAAAGGAAAATACATGTCCACAGAAAGCCTTGTAAAAAATGTTCATAGTTAGACTGACTTCAATTCTTCCCTTCCTCACAATTCCATTGTTGTCGACAATGACTGCCCCTAATCCTGCCTCATTAATATCATAGAGATAGGATTCACTACACACAGAAACACTACATCAGATGATCAAATGGTGGACAATCACATAATACTGGAAATCAACACTTTTATTCATAATAGGCAACACTGGGAATAGTAAGGTGTTGATGGAAAGCAAATGGACAAACAAAGTGGCATATTCATAACCATCCAACTTGTAAAAAGAACAAACTTCTGATACAGCAAACATTGTAGATGAATCTCACAGCCACTGTGCTGGATATAAGAAGTTAAACACAAAAGGACACATGAGATTGTATGAGTCCCTTCCTATGAAGTCTGGGACAGGCAACAGGACACCACGAGGTGGAAACTGGGGCACTGGTGGCTTTTGGGACAGAGATGTGTCCACAGACTGGGGAAGAGCACAAGGAAATTTTCTGGGGTTGTAAAAATGGTCTATAACATGATAACCAAACCCAAACCCACTGCCATCAAATGGGTTCCGATTCACAGTGACCCTGTAGGACAGAGCAGAACTATCCCAGAGAGTTTCCAAGGAGCGCCTGGTGGATTTAAAATGCTGACCTTTTGGTTAGCAGCTGTAGATCTTAACTACCATACCTCCAGACAGGGTGTGGGTTACACAGATAATTTACTTTTCTTTTTTTTTAATTAAATGAATGTTACATTTCAAATTTGTGCATTTCACTGCACGTAAAACCAAACCAAAATGTCGAGTCGGGTCCAACTCACAGTGACCCTAGAAGTCAGAGTAGAACTGCCCCATAGAGTTTACAAGAACCACCTGGCAGATTTGAATTACCGATTTTTCAGTTAGCAGATGTAGCATTTAACCCACTACACCACCAGAATTTCTGACCACACGTGAAGTATACTTCAATTATTTTTTTTAAAAAAAAGAAGAAATCAGACTTTACACAATACACAAAAATTGACTCAAAATGGATCAATCACCTAAATACAAACTACCTAAGTATAAGAACTAAAACATGAAATTCTTACAAGAAAATGTAAGTGTAAAGCATCAAGATCTTGTTTTTCACAATGCTAAGTAGTCTTTTTCTAAGAGAGTCTCTGCACCTCATGTTGGTAAGTGGCATCTGAGGTCTTAAAAGTCAGCAAGCTGACAGGTGAGGAACATCGACTGGTCCCAGTCCACCTGGAACAGGCTACAATCAAGAACATCAAAGACACAAGGAAAAAATGGGCCCAGAAGACAGAAGGACCCATATGATTGGGAGACCAGAAGAACTAGATGGTGCCTGGTCATCACCAAAGACAGCCCTGATAGGGGACACAGCATGAGATTTTGAGTTTCTGACACAGCATGAGAAAAAGTGGTGTGCAGATCAAGAACTCTATTAAAACACAAAAACTGATGGTCTGACAACCTCAAGGGTCCCCAGAGAACATGACTCCTACACTTGCTGGTGGCCCAGAGCTGAAACCAGTACTGAAAGCCAACAGTTCAGACAAAGAATGGACTGGACTTGGGGATACAGAGTGATGCAGGTGGTGTGCAAACTTTACGGTTTAATATATATATGAGGCTGTCCTATTGGTTTCTTTTTAGAGGGGAAATGAGAGGGTGGAGAGGTGGAGACAGGTACCGACTGAGTGGATACTGGAATTAAAGGCTGGAAAAGAAGAGTGTGCTGTCACAGGGAGGGGAAAGCAAACAGAGTTGCAGAGAAGCAGTTACTTGGCGTTTTATAGAGGAAATAGTCCTGGATTACAAACTTTCATTTAATCACAATAAAAAATTTACAAACAAAAAAGATCTTGTTTTTCACAACGGACTCTTGTATGTAGTACCAGAAGCACAGACAACATAAGAAAAAACAGATAAAATGAACTTCAATAAAGTTAAAAACTTCCGTGCATCAAAGAACATTAGCAAGAAAGTGAAAAGACAACCTAGAGACTGCAGAAAATATCTGGGAATCATATATCTGATAAGAATTTAATACCCAGAATATACAAAGAACTCCTACACCTGACAACAAATGACAAACAACCCAGTTTAAGAATGGGCAAAGAACCTGAATAAGTCATTCCAAGGCACAGACACCAGTGGTCAATAAGCACATGAAAGGATGCTCAAAGTCTTCAGTCCTTACAAAACCCAACAACCTACTGCCATCAAGCTGATTCAGACTGATAGTGACCCAATGTCTTCAATCATCAGGGAAATGCAAATCAAAATCACAAGAAGATAGCATCTCACCCCAGTAGGAAGGCTATTATTAGAAAAATCTGAAACAAGTCTTGGTGAGGATGTGGAGAAACGGAATCTTTGTGCATTGTTCATGGGAATACAAAATGGTGCAGCTGCTGTAGAAAACAGTTTGACAGTTTTTAAAAAAAAACAAATAAACACACTCTTACCACAGAACCCGGCAGTTGCACTTGGATTTATCCCCCCAAAGTGAAAACTTAGACTCATGCAACACCTCAGTTCGTGTACATACACGAAAGTTCACAGTAGCTTTATTTCTGATAGCCTAAAACTGAAAACCACCCACATGTCCTTCAGTTCTCTAAGTCTCTATGAGTCAGAACTGACTGGAAGGCAGTGGGTTTGTTTTTTTCGGTTTAGATGAATAGTTAAAGACACTATAGGACATCTATATGATGGAATACTGCACAGCAATACACTCAACAACTTGGATGGATCTCAAAGGAACTATAAGACCAAAACCACACCCACTGCCATCAAGTTGATGTTGACTCATAGAAACCCTGTAGACAGAGCAGAACTGTCCCATGGGATATCCCAGGAGCACCTGGTGGATTTGAACTGCCCACCTTCTGGTTAGCAGTCATAGCCCTTTACCACCACACCACCAGGGTTTCTCAAATGCTCAGTGAAAAGAGCCAGTCCCCAAAAGGTTATATACTTTATGATTCCACTCACACAACATTCCTGAAATGACAAAATTATAGACATGGAGGACAGATTAGAGTGAGGGGCTAGGGAGAATTGTCTATAAAGGAGTAGCACATGATCAGAGGAAATAATACAGTGTAAAGTTCAACTGTGGTGGTAGTTACATCCATCCCCCCAAAAAATCCACTGTTGTCAAGTCAGGTCCAACTCACAGCAGCCCTAGAGGTCAGGACAGAACTGCCTCATAGTTTCCAAAGAGCGACTGGAGTGTTTGAACTGCTGACATTCTGGTAAGCAGATGTAGCACTTAACCCATTAGGCCAAAGGCAACAAAACTGCACAGACTCCAATACCACCCATACACGCAAAAAGGAGTGCTCGAAACCTGGTGAAATCTGAAGAACTCTAAGTTACACCAATACCACTTGCCTGGTTTTGATACTGTAATTGTAGTTACACAAGAGGTTTCTTGGTTTTGATAATGTACTGTAGTTAAACTCAGTGAGGGGTACCTGGTATCTCCCTATACATACATACATATATATGTAATTTCCTGTGGATGTATATTTCAAGATAAATAATAACAAATAATGGTAGAGTAAACAAGGAAAAGCAGGAGAGTATTGTACTATGGGACATCCCAGGAAAAAAGTGGTTCAAGAAGGAAGGGGGGTCAGCCATGCCAAATTCAGTGACATAGAGGACATTAGATGCTTGGAAATGCAATCAGTATGTTGAAGAGTGATTTATTTAATAAAGTATACAGTCTTAAAGCCTATTCTATCTTCACAGTAATACTGTCCTCTAGAAAGTTTGCCTAATCTCAGCTCCTACCAACAGGCAAATACATCACATATATGCCTTTAACAACACCAAATACTATTTTTTTCTCGCCTTTGCTCTTTTGTGAAAAACTGTATCTCTTCTTCATTTACTTCTACTCAAATAGCAGCACCTCTTCTCACTAGTTATTTATATTTCTTAGAAATATCATGTTGCTACCCTTCAAGCTCTTCAGTAGTTGAGTATATTATAAATTGAACTGTGTTCTCCCAAAATATGCAAAAATCCTAAGCCCTATACCCGCGGTTATAAACCCATTTGGGAATAGGTTTTCATTGTTATAACAATTAGACAGTATTACTACAGGGTGTGTCTTAATTCCATTTCTTTCAAATTATAAAAGAGCATATTAGGCATAAGCAAGCAATCACAGAAGGAGAAAGACAGATGCCAGGCCACATGGTAACTCTGAGAAATGAAGAAAGAGAAGGTGAAGTGCCTTCCCCCAGAGCCAACAGACACAAAGCCTTCCCCTTGAGCTGGTCCCTGAATTTGGACTTCTAGGTTCCTAAATTGTGAGGAAATAAATTTGTTTACTACAGCCACCCACTTGCAGAATTTCTGTTAAAGCAGCAAGGCAGGGGGTAATTTTTTTCTTATAAGTTTATAAAGGTTCTTCACTTATTAAGGTTACAAACTCTGCGACTCTATACTACAGAGCAGAATTGCCCCATAGGATCCCAGCAGCACCTGGTGGACTTGACTAGCTGACTTACCTGTTAGCAGCAATAGTTCTATACCACTAGACCATCAGGGTTTCCACATCTTCTACATATGTTGCAAATATTCTGTCCTTTGTTTTGTTACTCTGTATCTTGTCTTTTTTTAACATCTAGTTTTCACTGTTTACATTATTAAAATTTAGTGTCCATTTTTCTTTTACTTCTCAGCCTTTGGTGTTACACTTTAAACAGACCTTCCACATTCTAAGATTTTATAAGTACCTTATTTGAAGAGTCCCGCTGGCTCAGTGGTTAAAAGCTCAGGCTGCTAACCAAAAAACTCAATAGTTCAAATCCCCTAGCCAGTCCTTGAAAACCCTGTGGGGCAGTTCTATTCTGACTTATAAGGTAGCTACGAGTCAGAAAAGATTTGATGTCAACAAGTTAGCTTTGGGGGAGGTTGGTACCACTTATTTACTACTAATCCCTCTATGATTTAACTTTTACCCTGTATCTTGAATTAGATATTCACATTTTTACTACAAAATATATTGATAAATTTCTTTAAAATCACCCATAATTTCACTATATCAGCTAATTATTTTTGTGTCTCTTTTCCACTTTGTCCATCTGATAAAAATATCAGCTTCCATTTATTGGGCAGAAATGCTGGTGGTGCGGTGGGGAAGTACTACAGCTGTTCACCAAAGCCAACAGTGTGAATTCACCTGGTACTTCCTGGAAACTCTGCAGGGCAGGTCCACTCTCTCCTATAGGGTCACTATGAGTTGGAATTGACCTGAGACAACGGGTTTTGATTTTTTTCTTTTTGTTTGGTTTCGTTTTGGTTTATTTATTGGGCATATTATGGTAAGTACTTTACACACATCTGTCAATCTACTCAACCCTATGAGTTAAATATTGTATTTCAATTTTATAGAAGAGATCACTGAGGCCGAAAAATTAAACTGAAAACTGAATTCACTACCATTAAGTCAATTTTGACTTATAGCAACCCTACAGAACAGTGCAGAACTGTCCCATAGGGTTTCCAAGGCTTCAGTCTTTCTGGGATCACTTTGTGAGTATTCATTCTAGGGTCTAAACATAGGCCTATCCAATCTCTAAGCTTATATGTACCATATAAATGTATTTGTTCTTCTCCTTGTTTAATGTTAAATATCACCATAATATGTCAAAATGGTTAGGTATAACCACTGATAATAAATATCAAAGCGATCCTTAACATTGTCTTTATACCTAATACCTGTAATTAGAGCCCTGATTGTGAAGTGGTTAAGAGCTCAGGCTGCTAACCCAAAGACTGGCCATTTGAGCCCATCAGTCACTTCAGAAATACCATGAGGAAGAAGTTCTGTTCTGTACTAGAAAGTTACTGTGAGTCAGCATCAACTCAGTGGCAACAGGTAATATCCACAATAATTTTAAAAACTGCACACTATTTAATACTGGTAATACATCACATTTTTAATTAACCAATTACCTCTTACGGGAAGTCTGAGATGCCTCCTGGTTTTCACTGCTATATGCGACACTGAAATAAAAATCACTGCTTTTATCTAAATTATTTCCCTAAGACAAATGCTACAGAACTACATTACTGGGTAAAAAGACACTGATTTTTTGTGGCTGGTAGTTATGTTATGCCATGTAGCCTTCCAAAAATGTTGCACCTATCAGATTGCTATGCTTATTGATGGCTAGACTACGGTGCTCAGCTGTTTGGTCAAACACTAGCCTAGATATTGCTGTGACAGTATTTGGTTGATGTGACTAGCATTTACAATCAATCGATTCTAATTAAAGGAGATTTTCCTCAATGTAAGTAGGCCCAATCCAATCAGCTGAAAGCCTTAAGAATAAAAACTGAAGTTTCTGGGGATTCTGCCTCAAGGTTTTAAAATAGCTATCCTGTCACGGTTTCCAGTCTGCCAGACCTCACAATCCTTAAAATCAACCAACCAATAATCAATCTATGTACATACACATGCCTGTGTGTACACATACATATGCACACATATGTGTATATAAGGAGTCCTGGTGGTGCAAAGGCTAAGCACTCAGAAAGGTCAGGCAGTTCAACCAGCAGCAACAACCCGTGGTTCACTGGGACAAAAGACCTACTGATCAGCTTCCATGAAGATTACAGCCTTGTGAGCCCTATGGAAAAATTCTGCTCTGTCCTGTAGTGTTGCTGTGAGTCAGAACTGACCCAATGGCAGTGGGTTTATGAGGTTGCTAAAAGCTGCAATCAACTCGATGACAACAGTTTGGTTTTACCGGAGTCTCTCATCTTAAACTCCTTTCAAAAAGAGCATACCTAGTTGTCCCTCGAGTAGACTCCCAGTCATGGCAACCCCAGATGTGTCAGGTAAAACTGTGCTCCACAGAGTTTTCAGTGGCTGATTTTTGTGTGTGGATTGCTTTCCAAAGCAGCGCTGGGTTGCCTGCAACTTCCAACCTTTCAGTTGGCAGTCCAGCAACATACACAAATCCGATTATAATCAGCCATCAGTGCTGAAAGTGAGGGAAGAAGCTTCAGAAAGTAGAACGAATCAATGAACGAATGACAGCGACTATGGAACGAACGACAGTAGACAGTGACTGTAGAGGGGATCGTTTTTACACTCTGTCCACCAAAAATATCTTTCCCATTGTCAACTTCATTCCTTCAACTAGATGTGGGACAGAAGGGATAAAAAACACACAAAACTATGTGCCTTTGAGGATTCAAGAGCCTGTGTCCCCAGGAAGAAGAGGCAGCACGCGCTAGCAAGGTTCGGAATAGGGTCAAGTTAGGCACACACTCTGTACCAATGAAACACAAATCATGTTTCCCTTCCTTCTTTCCTTTCCTTCTCCAAGAGCTACTGTGAGAATGGACTAAAAGCAATTCCATGGCAGTAAAGCCAGCTCTTCAGAGAACGCGAGCGCCATCGCAGTCAGGGTGACAAGAAAGCGCACCCACCCGGGGCTATAGTTCAACGACTGAGTCGGCATGAGGGCGCCAGAGAAGAAAGTTCCCTTCCGAGGCACCCCTCTCCGTGGCTCCTCACCATGTGCATCGCCGCCTCCATCCATTTCTCGGTCTCCTCCGGCGACACGGAGCGCGCGCTGCCCGTAGCCGGCGTGGACGCTGCCTTGACCTCCATGACACCCGGTCCACCGCGCTCAGCTTCTCAGACCGCGGTGGCAGCGGAACGCGACGGGTCTGGGCCACGGTTTCCGGACGAGCTCGGCGGTACGGCTTCCGGGAGCGAATTCTGGACGGACCTGAGACTTCCGGGCCGTGAGCGCCAGAGATGCCGCGGCGACAGCGGCAGAAAGCGCCGCTGCTTGGCTGCAGTACACGCCCCCTTCCCGCTCGGGTGACAGTCTCTGCGGAACGTCGCGTTTGAGATTTCTGGAGCGCACTCAGCGGTACGGTCGTGCTCCTTCCAGATCAGCCGAGCTAGGTGACGGAGCAACGGTTTCCTGGTGAACCACTTCCAACCCCTAGACAGCTGGGAGATGCTGAGATCTATGTGGAATTTTCTGAAACGTCACAAAAAGAAATGCATCTTCCTGGGCACGGTCCTCGGAGGTGAGTGCCAGCGTGCGTGGGGGGAAAGGCATTGGCAGAAGGGTGCGGGGAGAGATGTGACTTCCTTCTAAATCGGGGAGAGACCTGGCAACCCTAGTGCGGTGTCTGTGTAGTGGGAATTCATTTTAACGATGAATTTTAACCAGCCTTGCAGGGTGACAAACCTCCAAGGTCCTTTCTGCAGGTCTGGTGTTTCTCAACGCCCTTTGAACTCTCACAACCTCTCACTCTGTCTCATAAGCTTTGAGAAAACCCACCGCATTTGAGTTTCTGTTTCCGGCAACCTTCTCGTATAGATGCGTAGTTTTTATTTCTTTTCTACGGCTTTCCTGTGAGGTTCCACTACTGTGTGGCACTCGGCTTTGACCCTTAGCGAGAGTTTCATAATCTAGTAGTTACCTAAAGCCTGCGCTTTGGGTCGTGTTTGCATTTTTGGAAACAGCCCAGTTGTACTGAAGAGCTGAAAGACATTGATGTGTGTGTGTGTGTGTGTGTGTGTGTGTGTGTCAATGTCAATACTTTCGCTCTCTTTCTGCCATTTTAGAATACAGATTATGTTAAGAAAGCCCTTGAGAGATGTTGTGCAATCTCGCTGAGGGTGTTGAGAGTTGGGATAAATGCCCGTTTACGTGAAAACGTTGCATAGACCGAGAGGAGATTTAGAAATCGATAAAAATCTTGAAACCCATTTTTCTCATTTGGTACTCATGTTACAACATGCAGAGATTTGAAGACGAGAATAGCAAGCCTTGGGAATTCTACCAGAAGGATATCTGGAAACATAAGGCCAAAAAAGAGGGACTTTTTAAAACTTGAGTTTTTGAGAAATAGTCTTATCGCTAACAACATAGTTTGAAGTACTTGCATCAGAAGTACTTAAAAATAAAAAACAGAAGTTTCCCGAAGAATTTGGTTCTTTTTCTTACTGTTAGTCTGCTACCCCTGATTTGTAATTAACAATGTTCTTAGCATCAGTAATTCAGATTTGGTGATGGTTTTTTTTTATTTTCAGTGTTTGAAATGAAGCTTCTTATTCATCAGGTGGGGACAGACTTTTCTATGTCTTGTAAGCCTATCACAGGTCAGCAATCAGCGTGTGTATTGTTTCTAATCTAAATATTTGAAAAGTACTGTGTAGATAAAATGTATGTTCTGATATTGTCATCTTCTGATATCCAAGATATGTTGAAATTATGCTAAAACTACAGAATCCCTTTTATTTGTAGAAGCTAATGCTGCTTATGTGATGGAAAAAATATAAATAAAACTTTTTTACCACTACTGAAGGAAGGCCTCTTCGTAGCAGTCTCCAAAGGAACAGCATACCCCTTGGAAGCCCTGGTACCTGAGTGGTTAAGTGTTACATCTGCTAACCAAAACATCAGCAGTTCACATCCACCAGGTGCTCCTTGAAAACTCTGTGGGGAGGTTCTGCTCTGTCCTATAGGGTCACTATGAGTCGGAATCGGCTCAACAGCACTTGCTTTGGTTTTTTTGTTGTTGTTGTTCAGGTTTACGTAAAAGCCTGATGGGAAGTTAGAAATTGTCACAGGAAAAACAAAAGAATATGCATAGGAGACAGTTACAAAAAATATCTTTATTAACTCTTCAGAGCTTTATAATTACAGATTAAAAGGAATAACAAAGTTCAGAGGAACACGAAGAAAAATAATGTTTTATAACAAGAAGAAAGTCAATCTGAAGGAAAAGAGAGATGACCATAATTGGCATCTGTTTGAGCCTCATATTTTTTTCTGTTTCAGAGGGAACATTCTGCGATATTTTCGATTTCAGTCATTATAATTTAAGAAATATTTATTAATGGGGAACATCTAGCTCATTTGATAGAACATAGTTGATACAAAAAAGTTCTGCATTCTACTTGGTGAGTAGCATCTGAGGTCTTAAAAGCACTGGTTTCATCCTGTCTGGAGAAAGGGAAAACCAAAGACACAGGGCGAGATGAGTCCAAATGATCAATGGACCACAGATAACACAGCCTCCACCAGACTGAGTCCGGCACAACTAGATGGTACCTGGCAGCCACCAGTGACTGCTCTGATAGGAATCACAATAAAGGGTCCCAGACATAGCTGGAGAAAAATGTAGAACAAAATTCTAAGTTAAAAAAAAAAGACCAGACTTACTAGTTTGATGGAAACTGGAAAAACTCTAACAGCATGGCCGCTGTAGACCCTTTTAACTCAGTAATAAAGTTCCTCCTGAGGTTCACCCTTCGTAGGCCCATAAAACAGAATGAGACTAAAGGGGCAAACCAGCCCCAGAGAAAGGACGAGAAGACAGGAGGGGACAGAAAAGTTACTAATGAAGAAGAAGGAGGACAATGTTGACACTTTGTGGGGTTGCCAACCAGTGTCATTAAACAATATGTGTATTAGCTGTTCAATGAGAAATTAAACTGCTCTATGAATGTTCGTCTAAAGTGCAATCAAAAAATTTTTAAAATGAAAAAAGATATACTGTGAAGTAACGGCAAGAATTAATAAATAAATAAAAAGAAATCTTTATTGAATGCCTGTATGGTTGAAGAGAGTATAACTGGAGCTAAAAAATTTACAGAATTTTTTAATAGTGGTAGTTGTTTTTGATGCTAGTTGCTGTTGAACTGGTTCCATCTCATGGCGACCGTATGTGTTACAGAAGAGAACTGCTCATAGGATTTTCTTGGCAATAATCTTAATGAAAGCAGATAGCCAGGACTTCTCTTCTGTAGCAGCATCAAGTTCAAACTGCCAACATTAGGTTAGCAGTCAGTTGTAAACTTGGCCATTAAGTTGGCTCCTCCTCTATACCCTGAATCCTCCTAAGCTCTTCTGCACAACCAGGATGACAATAGTCTAGTTATTGTTACTCTCGTTTAAAAATGGAGAAACTAAATAAAAGATTGCTGAAAAAGAAGACCAGAGTGGGAGGCCCCATACTACCTGACTTTGGAAACTGTTGCATTGCCGTTGTAGTCAGAAAAGCCTGGTATTGGTACAGCAACAGACATATAGACAAATGGAACAGAATTGAGTCCAGACATAAAATTATCCACCTAAGAGCAGCTTGACAAAGGCCCAAAGTCCATTAACTGGGGGAAAAAAAAAGAATCTCTTTAACAAGTGGTGTTGGCATAACTGGATATCCATCTGCAGAAGAATGAAGCAAGACTCATACCCCACACTGTGCACAAAAAAGAACTCAAAATGTAAAATTTAAAATGATAAAGATCATGGAAGAAAGAATGGGGACAATCCAAGGAGCCCTAATGCATGGCATAAACAGAACACACAACATTACTAAGAATGCAGAAACATCAGAAGAAAAAATAGGTAACTGTGACTCCTAAAATTCAAACACTTAGACGCATCCAACGAATTCACCAAAAGAGTAAAAAGACAGCCCACAAAAGGTAAAAAATTGGGGGCTACAATAAATCTGACCAACATCTAATCTGCAAAATCTGTAAGATACTGTAAAACCTCAACAGCAAAAGGACAACCCAGTTAAAAATGGACAAAGGATATGAACAGGCACTTCACCAAAAAGGACATTCAGGCAGCTAACAGACAAATGAGGAAATATAGTCATTAACTATTAGAGAAATATAAATGAAAACAACAGTGAGATACCGTCTTATGCCAACAAGACTGGCTTTAATCCAAAACAACAAAATAATAAATGTTGGAGAGACTGGAGCACTTATACACTTACATATTGCTACTAGGATTATAAAATTGTACTTTGGAAATCAATTTGGCATGTTCTTAAAACGCAAGACCAGTAACTGTACTTCTTAAAATATATCCGAGAGAACCAAGAGCTGTTACATGAATAGATGTGTGGACACCCATGTGTATTACAGCACTGACCACAGTAGCAAAAAGATGCAGTCACCCTAGATGGCCATCAGTGGATGAATGAATAAACAATTATGGTAGAGTCACACAGTGGGGCTTTCTTGTTGTTTCTGTTATTAGGTGCCATCCAGTAAGTTCCAACTAGTAGTGACCCTGTGTGCAACAGAACAGAACACTGCCCGGTCCTGCACCATGCCCACAATTGTTACGCTTAAGTCCATTGTTGCAGCCACTGTGCCGGTGCATCTTGTTGAGGGTCTTACTCTTTTCCGCTCACCCACTGTTTTACCAAGCATGGTATCTTCCAGGGATTGATCCCTGCTGACATTGTTAAAAAAAACAACAATGAATTTGTGAAACATCTCCTGAAATGGAGGAATCTGGAAGGCATTATGTTGTGTAAAAGTAGTCGGTCGCAAAAGGACAACTATTGTGTGGGACCACTGTTAAAAGAAATCAAAAAGATTTGAACATATAAAACATTCTTGGATGTTTATGAGGGTAAGGAGGCAGGGAGAGGCATTCACTGAAAAGATAGTTGACGAGAATTATTTTAGGTGGAAGGAATGCCCCACATGATACAGGAGAAGTCAGCACAGCTGGACTGAGCCAAAAGTTAAGAAGAAGTTTCCTGAACACAGCCAACTGCTTTGAGGGCAGAGTAACAAGGGCAGGGGTCTGGGGACTGTGATTTCAGGGAACATCTAGGTCATTTGGCATGACAAATTGTGTTAAGAAAATGTTCTGCACCACACTTTGATGAGTGGCATCTGGGTCTTAAAGCTAGCCAGCGCCCATGTTAGAAGCATCAGTTGATCCCAAACCATGCAGAGCAAAGGAAAATGAAAAATACCAAAGATGTAAGGAAAATGTGAACCCAAAAAACAGAAAGAGCAAGGTAAACCAGAGACTGTATCGGCATGAGAAAAACTAGGGTACCTGACTGTCAGCAGTGACTGCCCTGATGGAATACAACAGAGAGTCCCTGATGGATTGGGAGAAATATGGTATGCAAGTCCGGAACTCTAGTAAAACCAGACTTGATTATCTGACAGACTAGAGAGTCCTGGGAAAACATGGCCTTTGGACTCTGGTAGCCCAGAATGGAACCCATTCTAGAAGCCAACTCTTCAGACAAAGGTTGAACTGGTTTATAAGACGTAAAATGATACTGGTGAAGAGTGTGCTTCTTGGCTTAAGTAGATATAGGAGACTAATTGGCACCTCTTGTTTGGAGGCAAGAGGAGAAGGCAAAGGGGGAGAGGAGCTGGTTGAATGGACACAAGAAATACATGGTAGAGGACAGGAGTGTGCTGTCACAGTGTGGGAAGAACACCTAGGGTCACATAGGAATGTACATGTAAGTTTCTGTGTGAGAAACTGACTTGAGTTGTAAACTTTTCACTTACAGCATAATATTAAAAATGTGTGTGTGTATATACATATATTTTTTTCTAGGTAAGTACAAAGTTTTGTAATAACAGAGAGGAGCTACTTTTTGACATATATTGAAACATTATTATTATTACTGTATTGTTATGTTAAAGATGTTTCAGTGTATCTGGAAGTGTTTCTTTAATGTTTTTTTATTCATAGAAAGGTGCACTATATGCTAAGACAAACACTTGACTGATGTTAGATACAAACTGTACCAAATGATTTCGACTTCTGTACAGATTTGACTCAAAGACAGACTTAGGAATGGAACGTATTCATAATTGAGAGACTGTCAGTGTATGAAGAAATTTCACAACTCAATAATAAAAACACAAATAACCAAATTTTAAATGAGACAGGTGTTTTAAAGAAATGCTTCTCCAAAGAAGTAACAGATGAAAAGGTGCTCTACATTAGTCATTAAGGAAATGCAAAATATGACCACGATGAAATACAACTGCATGTCTGCTAGAATGGCTAAAATTAATTATTTTGAGATTCACCCATGTTGCTGCATATATTAGTGGTTCATTTCTTTTTACTATTTGGTAGTATTCCATCGTACAGATGTACCACAGCATGTTTATCCATTCTGTTATTGAACATTTGGGTTTTTTCTGGTTTGGGGCTACTACAAATAAAGCTGCCATGAGCATTTTTTTACAAAAATATATATTTGTGTAGAAACTAGAGCTCTATGTAATTAAGAAACAGGCCTTTGGTCTTGGGGTTAGTACTGAGAAAGCTAGAATCTAAGTTGTATCCTTAAACTGCAAATCACATTGTCTTTCTGCACTATACCACCATGCTTTCATGGACTTTATAGTCTGGTAGGAGGAAGGAACAAGTATATGAATAATTAAAACACAAAACCATAAGAGGGCTGGAAGGAAGTGCTATAGAGATCAGAGCAGAAGATATCATATACAATTGTTTAAAAAAAAAAAAAAACAAGGAAGAACTTCACAGAAGTGGCACATTCTGAGAGTTTCAAACATGGGTAGAATGTCAGCATGAATACTCAGAGAAGTTTAGCCATTCAGAGGCAGGAGAAAACCTTGAACTTTAACTTTGAGTTGCATGCCTCTTTAGTGGGAATTTCTGTTTCCTTGCGTTGGGGGTGGGTAACTGCTTGAGACCAATTTATAAAATTTGACCAGTTTGTGAAAAGACTGGAGGAGTGATTCTTAAACTTTTTGGTCTGAGATCTCCTTTATAGTCCCGTTTTAGTCATCTGGAAACCATGGTGGCATAGTGGTGAAATGCTACAGCTGCCAACCAGTGGGTTGGTGATTCACTTCTGCCAGGCTCTCCTTGGAAACTATGGAGCAGTTCTGCTCTGTCCTGTACAGTCACTGTGAGTCAGAACCACCTTGACGGCAGGGTTTTTTGTTTTTTTTGTTTCTTTGTTCTTTTAGTCATTTAATGCTTCTGTAATAAATACCACAGGTGGATGGCTTTAACAAAGAGAAATTTATTCTCACAGTCTAGGGGACTAGACAGATTCAGGGTGCCAGCTCCAGGGGAAGGCTTTCTGTCTCTGTCAGCTCAGTAAGAGGGTCCAAAGGATGCACTTCAGGTGTTTCTGTCTTGGTGGTAGGAGGTCACCAAGTCTCTGCTTGCTTTTCACTTTTATGTCTCAAAGGAGATTAGATTAAAACAGAATCTGATCTTGGAGATTGAGTCCTGCCTCACTAATTCAACTGCTACTAGTTCTTTCTCATCAGCATAATTGAAATAGGATTTACAACACAGAAGAAAATCACAACAATTACAACACAGAAGAAAATGGGTAACAGTCACATAATACTGGTAACTATGGCCTAGTCAGATTGACACACATTTTTGGAGGACATAGTTCCATCCATGACAACTCAAAAAATTATTTCCCATTGCCACTGGGGTGATTCTGACTCAGTGACCCCGTACGACAGTGAAACTGCCCCGTGGTGCTGAGCAGCTGGTAGGTTCAAACCACTAGCCTTTCAGTGAGCAGCTGAGCACACTAATCATTTCGCTACCAGGGATCCTTTAAAATTAATAAGGACCCTAAATAGCTTTTTTAAAAAATGTGTACCTGTTAATAGTTACCATGTTAGAAAGTCAAACTAAGAGATGGTCTAAATAGTTATATCTCATTTTAAAAAAACAGTAAGACCATTACACAATTATATATATTATCTATTTTTATTAGAAGTAGCTACATTTTCCAAAAACAAATGGCATAATTTTACATTTTTGCAAATCTCCTTAATGTCTGTCTTAAGTACAGGAAGCCAGGTTCTAATATCTTTTTCTGCCCTTGCGCATCGTGGTTGGGACTGTACATACTGTATACCTGTCTTAGTTTCCTAGGGTTGCCGTAACAAAATATAACAAAGGGAGGTGGCTTTAAATGCATATTCCTGCAGTTCTGGAGGCTAGAAGTCCAAATTCAGGCACTGGCAGGATGTCATTTCTCTCTGGGAAATCTAGGGAAAGATCCTCCCTTGTTTTCTTCGATTTCCTGTAGCCCCACACATTTAATGGTTTTCCTTGATTTCCTTGTCGATGGACCCTGCCATGATGTCTTCCCCCTGTGTGTTTCTCTGTTTCCATGCCAGTCCTTTTCTTTTATGAAAAGCTTATCAGAAGGGAGTAGGACTAGGGCTCACCCTACTCCAGCATAGTTGTCTTAGTTTAGCTGATAATGTATGCAGAGAAAACCCTTGTCTTTCCAAATAAGCTTACCTTTACCAGTGCATGGGTTAGGAGTTAAACATATCTTTTTCAGGAACACAGTTCAATCCATAGCAACACTCAGGAGAGAATGAGAATGAAGAAGACAAATAAGGTTTTAGTGTTACAAAAATAGTTTTGACCTCCTAGATCCCTGAAGGGATCTTCGAGAACTCTTCAGGGTCCCTAGACTGTACTTGGAGAGTCACTGCATTAGAGACAATGTTGCAGAATAGAAGGCATCCAGAGTCACATTGATTGTTTTGCTGATTTCTAAAAAGACAGGAGCATGTAACTTATATATAACGTATATATATAACTTGTCTCTTACTCCCTGTTAACTTGAAACTACAGATTTTTAATTTATTCTTTCATTCAACAGCCATGTAAATGAGATTCTTTTTAAGTGCGTACTGTCACTGTAGGGTCACTGTGACTTGCAATAGATTTAATGACCTTGTGTTATAGAGTTTTTTTTACTGTTGCTATGTGGGGCTCTGGGAATACAAAAGAATAAGACATAATTTCTGACTTTTAGGAGCTCGTGGTGCAGTCTAGAAAGCAGAAATGAGAATAAAAGTACCACAATGGTACTGTTATGGTACAAAGACAGAGAAGGATGCTTGTGGGAGCAGAGAGGAGAGAGCAGCATGGAGACAGCTTGCAGGAGCAGAGAGGAGAGAGCACCATGAAGACAGCTTGTGGGAGCAGAGCAGAGAGCAGCGTGAAGACAGCTGTCAAGAAAGCATGTCTACCTGAACTACACTGAAAAGCTAGCAAAGGAGAAGGGCCCACGGCAAGGAAAAGGACCGCTCAGAAGCTCAGAGGCATGTTGCTCTAGATTAATCAAGTATTTCAGCGTGACTACATACAGGGTAGGAGTCCTCTGGTCCAGCTGGTAGCACTCAGCTGCTAACAAAAAGATTGACCTTTCAGACCCACCTAGCATTTCCACCCGAGTAAGACTGACAATCAGCTCCCGTAAAGATAACAGCCAAGAAAACCCTATGGGACAGTTCTCCTCTATCACATGGGGCCTCTGTAAGTCAAAAATCAATTTGATGGCACCAAACAATAAAAGATCGGTAGGATACCACTGGGTAGGAGTAAAAAGATGAATTTGAAGAAATAGCTGTAGACCAGATTGTGAAGGGTGTCCCTTATTAAATGTTCTATAGAATTTGGACATCATTCTTAGACTTTAGTATGGATGAAGATCGCTTAAGGAGCTTTATATAAATACAGAAACCTTTACCCCACGTTCTTTCTCTCTAGGTCTGGAGCATGACTCAACTTTGAAATTCATTCAGCAAGTATTAGTTGAGCTTCTGCTGTGTAATGTAGCAGTCAGAGTCTTACATGTTGTGAATGTAGCATCATACAATACAAGACACTTGGGGATGTTTTCATGGAACTTCTTTACAAAAGTAATACTGGTATAAGTGGAACAGGAATCCACACGTAGAAACATATTTGTGCATGATGGCAAGGTGTCGAAGGATTCTAAACACAGAAATGATGTGGTCTGGTTTATGTTGTACAAAATCATTTTGCATACAGAAGATGGATTAGATGGGTGTGAGACCAGAGATAAGAGAGTTAGGAAGCTGCTGAACCTGTTCAAGAGTATCAGTATTCGGAGTCTGAACAAAGACAATGGTAGAGGGGACAGAGAGAGACATCAGGAGTTCGAAAATATTTCTGAAGTAGAATCAGAATAGCAGAATATAATGATCTGTTGTATTGGGAGCAGTTCATATTTGCAAGCTGTTACTGAAATTACTAATCTAGTAAAATAATTAGATTGAGAGATTTTCATCCAGTATAAAAAAGATTTGAGAAATGGTTTTAAACTAACTGTATTTATGGTAAAGAAAAACGGAGATGGTTTACCAGCAGTGTTCTGGAAGGAAATCTCAAAGCTTCTGTTTTTTGTTTTTAGGGTTTTTGTTTTTTGTTTTTTTTACATATGTAGTGTTTTCATTATTCATAAATGAGGCTGTATCTACAGAAAATCTTTAAGGCATATATAGCCTTTTATTTTATGGATGAAAGGCATATATAACCTTTTATTTTATGGATGAAGAAATTTAGACCCAGAGATAGGAAGGTACTTGCTCATAGTCACAACTTGTTGTTTACAGAGCCAGTAGTATCTCCTGTCTTCCAGATCAGAATTCAAGCTTTTAGTCAAGTGCAGACAGTCTTAGCTCCAGCTTTGATCATTGAAGTCCCTGCCCTCATTCTTATTTTCAGAGAGACACCAGTCTTGCAAAGCCAGAATTAATGGATTTTGGAAATGCAAGCCTGGGTAAATTACTCTTTGTGTATGAACTTCCTTCTGTGCTAATTCAAGACAAGGATTCCTTGTGGGATTTTCACTTAACTCATTTTTCTTGTCTTTAATTAGGGTATGTGGCATTTATCAAATGGTAGTTGCTAAGAATTTTTTTATCAGGTACTTTTCTGAATCTGATGAAAGTAGTAGACCTTGTCTCCAGGAAAATGTACATACCAATCGAATTTTGGTACTCATATTCCAGAAAAATTCTTATCTGTGCAAAGGCTGTAACCTTGGTGTTTCATTTTACAGTGTAGATTGAGAAATGATAATCATTTTACATATAAACTCAGTAATCTCTTGTCAAAGGAAGACACAAGCAATTCTTTCAGAACTAGCTAATTAAGATATCCCTGTCATGGGGTTATTTTCTGAAATATATGTCAGTTTCTTCATCTTTTTGGTATTGTAGCGCTATCATCAATTCGTTGAGGATGAATTACAAAGATGGTATCCATGAAGCCAGCCAGTTATATGAAGTTTTATGTTTTCTTTAAACATGATTGTAACACTTAACCACATACAAACATAGCAACAGCAGCCATATATGTTTTTGCCTAAATGTAGCACATACCCTTTTATAAGCTGATATTTTGGAGACTAGATAGCTTCAGCAATTATCTATAAACCTTCATTAGTGAAAGTAATTCAGGCCATGTGTTTGTTCTGCAGATTGTAGAGTATTGCTCCTGTGTAATTAGGTCATGCACAGTTCCTAGGGTTTTTTTGGTAGATCCTGGAAGCCACAGACAGTTAAGGATAGGTGAGAGTTAGCTATTGACCTGCAACCTTGCTGCTAGCTACAATGAAACCAGATTCTACAACAGGAAAGAACGTCTGTTAGCAGAGATTAAAAAACAAAATAAAACAGTGGCACAATACATTCCATTAGCTCTATGGGTCCTGTAATATTACCACTGAACTATGCGTAAAAGATTTACCTCGGGCAAATGCGGCAGTATTCCAGTGGTAAGGTCTAGCTGTTCATCTAGCTAACCCACTTATCTGAGAATCCTCTGAAGTAAAGCTGAGGACTCAAAGCTAAACGATTACTAGAGGGGAAGGGCTTGCTAGCTTGTTACATTATGGTTTGGTGAATAAGAGTAATACATTTTTGACTAACACAGTATCTTGAACACCCCTGGTTTATGAAATCTATTTTTGATATTCATTATTCAGAAACCAACAGTATTTGATGCTGATGGAGGTTGGCAGAAGCATTTCAGTCTGAAAGTACATCTGGTAAAATCCTAACTAGCCAACCAGTTCAGCATGTTAATATTGCTGATTAGGGCAACTAACTGCCATTAAAACCAGAGTCAAAACCAAACCCATTGCTGTCAGTTGATTCCGACTCCTTGCAGCCCTGTAGACCAGAATGTACACTTTTGTATCACTGCCTATGTTGGAATGTTTCAAACCAAATCACAGGCTACATGATACCACCTCTGTTGTCATACTGTAATATTGTAATTTGGGAACTTCTGCACCCTGTCCTCCCTTCCTTTTCCATTTGAGTTCCTAGTTTCTAGAGAGTTGAAGTTGTAGTTTGTCTCCTTTTATCAAACAGGGAGATTTTTCTAACATATGAGTGAATAAATAGATGTCTACATTTCTACCTTTTTTCATTCCTACTTTAAAATATCATATATTTTAAAAAATACATTCACTGAAGTAAATATAGAGAAACAAACAGAAGGGGGAAAAACTCACTTGTTATCCCACCATTCATTATCAGTTATCATTATTTATGACAGAAAATAAAACTGTCTATTTTTCTGTGTATCTGCTTATGTTTAAAAATGAAAATCTTGGCAATCTTATTTTATCATCTAATAATGTGATGTGGATGTTCACTTATGAACTGTTTAACAATGCAGTTTTTAAATGCCTGCATAAAATTCCATTGTATGGATAGACTGTAATTTATTTAAGCACGTCTTTTTGAAAGATGTTTAGAATACCATCACTTCTCTGCTAAAGATATTGCTAGATGAACAAATTCCTTTCTGGCTGCTTCAGACCCAGTCCTTATTTACTTGTCATTGGCTGTTAAAATCCTCATCTGCTTTTCCTTCTTTTTTCACTTATCCCCTTTGCTGTCGAGTTGATTCCTACTCAGAGTGACCCAGTAGGACAGAGTAGAGCTTGCCTGTGGAGTTTCCAAAGAGGGGCTAGTACATTTAGACTGCCAGCTTTTTGGTTAGCAGCCACGCTCTTGACTACTGCACCAGCAGGGCTTTTCTCATTAGGCTGGTCTTACATACTTCTTCAGTTGAGGTTCTTAAAAGTTGTAATTTTTAGCTTTTCACTAACGTAAGCTTTATAGTTGAATACAGCAAGTTAAGCATAGTGTTTGGAATCTTTTAATATTCCAACTGCATTAATATACCTGCTTGTTGTTTTTGAAAATGATGTTAGGAGTTTATATCCTGGGAAAATACGGACAGAAGAAGATCAGAGAGATACAAGAAAGAGAGGCTGCGGAGTACATTGCTCAAGCACGACGACAGTACCATTTTGAAAGTAATCAGAGGACGTGCAATATGACAGGTAAGGCAGAGAGAGATGCCTGCACATATATGTAGTTGCTTGATATTTGAATGAATTTGCATACCTCCTGGACCAATTTGAGAGGAAAAGACAAAGAAAGATAAACTTTGCAAGCATTTGCATTAACTGAGCTATATTATTTTAATATGATTTTTAAAAAATAAATTAATATTAAATGCTTTTTCTTTATTTGTTTATCCAGCAAGTAGTTCTGGTACCCAGCACTGTGGCAACAAGAAGTAAACAATAAAAACAAAGTTTCTGACCCTTGGAGTTTATACTCAAGAGAGAGAAAAAGATCATAAACAACACAGAAGTAACTTGAGGCGGCGATGGCTGCTCTCATGAAAATAGAGCAGTGTGAGGGCTGGAGATGCTGTTAGAGATGGGCCTGCCAGGAGAGTCAGATCTCTCTGAGGCGGTGCCACCTGAAGAGAAACGTCAAACGCGTCAGGCAAGAATAAGCTTGGCATGCTCAGGATACAGCCAAGCAGCCACGTAGCTGGAGTGGCCTGAGCAACGGGAGAGTGATAGGAAGTGAGCCACAGAGGAGGGCCTGGTCTCCCAGGGCCTTGTCAGTGTCTCTTAGTGCTGCTATAGCAGAAATACCACAGGTGGATGGTTTTAACAAACAGAACTACTTTTCTCACACTTTACGAGGCAGGAAGTCTGAATTCAGGGCACCAGATCTAGGAGAGGACTTTCTGTCTCTGCCAGCCCTGGAGGAAGGTGCTCGTCTCCTTTGAGCTTGTGCTCCTGGGCTATCTTCATGTGGCTTCATATCTCCTCCCTTCGCTGTGCCTTCTGTGGGCTTGTTTATATCTCAGAAGAAGTTAGCGTTCTACACTCATCCTGGTCCATTAGGATAACAAAGGCAACCCCTCACCATGTGGGACTGTGACTACAGATGCAGAGGTTAGGATTTAACAGCACGTATTTTAGTGCAGACACAGTTCAATCCATAACAGGCCTTGTAAGTCATAGTAAAGAATAAATCTGTGTATTCTGTAAATTTGTTAAATTTACGGTGGGTAGCTACAGACTAGTAAGTGCAACACAATTAAAAAAAAAAACATTACTGTGGGGTCCTTTCTGATTCATAGCAACCCTGTAGGTCAGAGTAGACTGCTCAGTAGGGTTTTCAAGGAGCACTTGGTAAATTAAAACTGTTAACCTTTTAGAAGGTTAACTTCTAAACTTCTAAACAGAAAATTTCCTAACCACTGTGTTAATAATTTAACTTGCAGAGTTACAAACCTGCTGAGAGAATGGCCATAACAAATTGAGCCAGTTTATAATGTGAAGTCCCAGTCTTTCTGTCAGTTTACTGCCATGGGAGAGCTTTCCAGTGGCTGTGATGTTGGAAACTCAGCCACTCAGATCCAAATACCAACCGAGACAGCCATGGTGGACAGGTTTCAGCTGAGTTTCCAGACTAGGACAAACTAGGAGGAAGTATCTGGCAGTCTACTTCAAAAAAGAACCAGCCGGTGAAAATCTTAAGAAGAGCAGCAGAATATTGTTAGATATAGTGCTGGAAGATGAGCCTCTCGTGGCTCTTCAGATAGAGTCAGCTGTAATGACGTAGATAGAGTCACACTTTCAGGACGTTCTTCAGCTGATGTGGTACAATGGAAATGAAAAGAAACAGCCTCAAATATCTGTTAATAATCAGAACATGGAATGTATGAAGTGTGCTTCTATGGGCGGAAGGCACTCCGAATTCAAGGAACAGGGAAAGAGCTGCCCCCGCAAAGTAAAGTCAGCCTCAGTGACGTGGCAGAGTCAAGCTCTTGGAACCTTCATTTGCTAATGTAGCACAGCTCAGTATGAGAAGAAATAGCTGCAAATTTCCCATCAGTGATTGGGACCTGGAAAGTACGAAGTATGAATCTAAGAAAATGAGAAATTTTCAAAAACGAAATAGAATGCATAAACATTGATATCTTAGGCATTAGTGAGCTGAAATGGGTTGGTGTTGTCTGTTTTGAATCAGACAATCATATGATCTCCTATGCTGCAAATGACAAGTTGAAGAGGAATGGCATTGATTTATTGTCAAAAAGAACATTTCAGGATTTATCCTGAAATACATATGCCTACAAGGAGGACCAGTTAATAGGACTGTTATTCAAACTTATGCATCAAGCACTAAGGCTAAAGATGAAGAAGCTGAAGATTTTTGCCAAGTTCTGTAGCCTGAAATTGATCAAACTTGCCATCAGAATGCATTGATAATTATTAGTGATTGGAATGCAAAAGTTGGGAACAAAGAAGAAGGGTCAGTAGTTGGAAAATAATGGCCTTGGTGGTAGAAGTGAGGCCGAAGATCACATAATAGAATTTTGCGAGACATCTTCATTGCCAACAGATTTTTTTTTAACAGCGTAAATGGCGACTATACACATGGACTTCACCAGATGGAGTACTCAGGAATAAAATCGACTACTATGGAAAGACATGATGGAAGAGCTCAGTATCATCAGTTAGAATGAGGTCACGGACCTACTACAGAACAGACCATCAGTTGTTCATATATGCAAGTTCAAGTTGAAGTTGAGGAAAATCAGAACAAGTCCACAAGAGCCAAAATATAACCAGAATTTAGAGACCGTCTCAAGATTAGATTTCACACGTTCAACACTAGTGACCGAAGACCAGACAAGTTGTGGAATGACATCAAGGATGTCACACGAGGACTGACAGTTAGCTTTGTGAACTCATCCTGGGAAATGTGCACCTTCCTCGTTGGTAAATATCACTACAGTCACCTTCAGAGTACTCTCCTTGGGAAACTACAAGTATGCACCAGTGCCAGCGCCTAGACTACCTTTCAAAGCAGTTTTGGAACTCTTTTTCCAGAGTGGCCATCAAAGCCATCATCCTGTTATGTTTGATGTCCTGAATGTCATCAAAGTGTCTTCCTTTCAATATTTTCTTTATTTCTGGGTAAAGAAAAAAGTCTGTGAGGACCAGATCTGACCAGATCAGAGTGAGAGTGTTCCAATACAGTTATTTGTTTACTGGCTAAAAATGCCCTCACAGACAACTAGACAGTTAAGTTCGCAAACTTACCACCATGCCATCAGGCACAATGACCATTCCAGAAAGAGTTCCAAAATGACTTTGAAAGGTAAACTAGGCACTCACATTGGTGCATAGCTCCGAAGGGGCGTACTTCAAGGGTGACCATAGTAATACTGAGCAGTGAGCTATGTAGCACTTTGAACAATTAAGTTCGTGGACTTGTCAGACCTCATAATGAGGAAAGCAAGAGATCATTAAAGGAAATACCAAAATGGGTGTCAGAAGAAACTCAGATTTGCTCTTGAATTCCAGGTAACTAAAGCAAATGGAAAAAATGACAAAATCAAAGAGCTGAACAAAAGCTTTCAAAGATTTCAGAAAGGTAGAGTAAGGTGCTATAATGACATGCAAAGAGCTGAAGATGGAAAACCCAAAGAGAAGAATGTTCTTAGCATTTCTTAAGCGGAAAGAACTGAAGAAAAAATTCAAGGCTCAAGTAGAAATATTGAAAGATTCTACAGGAAAAATTCTAAATGATGTAAGAGGCATGAAAAGAAGATGGAGGGAATACAGAGAGTCACTACACTAAGAAGTGCTGGTCACTGTTCAGCCATTTGGAGGCAGCATACGATCGGGAACCAGTGGTACTAAAGGAAGAGATCCAAACTGCACTGAAAGCACTGGCTAAAAACAAAGTTCCAGGAATTGACAGAATACCGATGGAGATGCCGTAAGTGCTCACTTGTCTATGCCAAGAAATTTAGAAGACAGCTGCCTGGCCAACTGACTGGAAGAGATCCATGTTTATGCCTATTCTAAAGAAAGATAATCCAACCAAATACAGAAATTATTGAGCAGTATTTTTAATAGACACAAGTGAAATTTTTCTGAAGATCTTTCAAAAATGGCTACAGCAGAGCATCAACAGGGAACTGGCAGAAATTCAAGCCAGATGGAAAAGAGGATAAGGAACTAGAAATGATCTTGCTGATGTGGGATAGATTCTGGATGAAAGCAGAGAATGACAGAAAGATATTTACCTGTGTTTTATTGCTTATGCTAAGGCATTCAACTTTGTGGATCCTAATAAATTTGGATAACATTGCAAAGAATGACAATTCCAGAACATGTAATTGTGCTGCTCATGAAAAACTGGTACATAAATCAAGAGGCAGTTGTTGGAACAGGACAAGGGGATACTGTGTAGCTTAAAGTTAAGAAAGGTGTGCGTCAAGGTTGTGCCCTTTCGCCGTATTTACTCAGTCTGTATGTTGAGCACATAATTTGAGAAACTGGACTATATGAAGAAGAACAGGGCATCAGGGTTGAAGACAGATTCATTCATAGTCTGTATTATGCAGACAGCACAACCTTGCTTATTCAGAGTTATAAGTGAAAAAGAATACTGAATATGCTGTAGACTGCCAGAGGAACGAACAAATCTGTTTTGGAAGAAGTACAGCCAGAATGTCCTTAGAAGCAAGGATGGCGGGACTGGGTCTCACATATTTGGTCATGTTATCAGGAGGGATCAGTTCATGGAGAAGGACATTGTGGTTCATAAATTAGAGGGTCAGTAAAAAGAGGATGACCCTCAAGGAGATGATTTGACACAGTTGCTGCAAAAATACGGGTGAACATAATGATTCTGAAGATGGCAAAGGACCCGGCAGTGTTTAGTTCTGTCGTATGTAGGGTCGCTGGGAATTGAACCCAGTCAGCAGCACCTAACAACAACAACATAATTTGAAGAGAACAAGATACTGTGTTCCACTTGACATAACTCCCTAAAGAATGAGTACTCAAATCTGTGTTAAACGTGTTTCTCTTTTGTCATTTAAGCTTAATCCTTGCTCTCACCATTCTTTTAAGAACAGTTGGTTTTGAAAGAATTTATAAAGGTAAGTTCTTCTGATCCATTTTAAAAGTACAGTTATGTTTTGAGACTTAATATTTGCCTCATTTTAAAGATAAAGAGATTCAAGAAGAAGGTTAAGAGATACATCCAAAGTTAAACCTAGAGTATAGCTTTTTATTATTTCGAAAAGCATTACTCAGGAAATAGTGTTATTCTATAAAGCCAATAGTAATCATAAACACTGTGTAATGACCTTTCTGATAAAGGCACAGGAGCAAAAGCAGGCTCCTTGGTGAGGCCGAGTCTGGTTCCCCTCCCAGTTTCTTGTCATTTGGGCAGAACTGTAAATCTCATTTCTCTCCTGTATGAATGAGTCTCATAAAACCTACTTCATAAAGGTTTTGTGAGAGTATGATAAGATAATGCATATAAAAATGCTGGATATGTAATAAATCCTCAGTAAATGATAACTGTTTTAAAATTCCCTAAGTTTTAAATTGGTATTCAACATTCACTGTAGCAGTGCTCTGCCAAAGACATTTTAATGAATTCTTAGAGAGTGGGAAAGGTCTATCTCTAGTTATTACTCAAATTTTCAAAAACTAGAAAAAAGTAGCTCCTGGATTATCAAAATACATCTCAATTTGACATGGACCTTGTGTCACTTTGGGCTTCTGAGAAGCAGATGCTGAGATGGGATTAAGTCATCAGAGAGTTATTGGGGGACATACCTGTGAAGAATAGGGAGGATGGAGCAGGAATAGGCAAGAAAGACCATAGACTTCTCTGCAGGTCTGACGCTTGTGAAGGAAGAATGGAAAGAAAAGAAGATTAGTTAAGAAGAGTCTCAGACTGCACGCAGTTCCAGGAAAGTTTTGGCAGGCCAGTGAAGGATCAGGAAGCCAAAGATCCCTGGGAGAGGGGCTGTGCAGGGGTGGTTCTACTGCAGTGTGCACTGAGCACCGTTGTTGGCTGGGAGCACCATGAATGTGGACATAGACCCAGAGGGCCAGCAGCTAGCCTTCCAATTTACTGTGCTCTCCCAGCAGAAAGTCTGGATGGCACATTTCCATGTCTGCCACAACACTCAGATAGATAACCAAATGTGTGGGTTGAATTGTAGCCCCTACAAATGTGTGTCAACTTGGCTAGGCCATGATTTTCAGTGTTGTGTGATTGCCTACCATTTTGTTATCTGAAGTGGTTTTCCTGTGTTGTAAATCCTGAGTCTGTGCTATTGATGAGGCAGGATAAAGGCACACGTTAATAAGACGGGACTTGATCTGTGAGAGTAAGTTGCGTCTTGAGTCATCCTCTTTTGAGATGTAAAAGAGAAGTGAGCAGAGAGGCAGAGGGACCTCATACCACCAGGATCGAAGAACCAGAAAGGAAACCCATCTTCTGAACCTGGTGTATCTGTGCAGAAAAGCTGCAAGACCAGGGAAAGACTGGTGACAAGGTCCTTCCCCCAGATCCCTGAATTCGGACTTTTAGCCTCTTAGACTATGAGAGAATGAATTTCTCTTTGTTTACCACATCTACTTAGGGAATTTCTGTTACAGCAACACTAGATAACTAAAACAAGAATTACAGCTTTAAAAAAAGAATTGAGTTTCCCTGGAAATTGAAATATAAGTTCACTGAAAAGTTCCCAAATTATCTTTATGGTGTGCACTGATAATTCAGTTAAAAATAATATGGCTAATTAGCTACCCTTTGGGCTATGATAATGATGGCTGTGCTAGAAAAACACAATGCTTTTAGAAGTTTAACTGGTCTTCTTAACCAAGAAGTTGGACCCGATTTGAAAGATAGCCTCTAATAGAGTGTTACCTTTTTTGACCTTACCTTTGTGATTTTAATAAAAGATTTAGGAAGGATGCTTACTAGATTTACAGATGACAGAATGTTTGGGCACATAGCTGACCCCACAAATAAGGTTTCAGAATGCAGAACAGTCTTGGCGCATTGAAGTGCTAGTCTGAGATAAAAGAATTTTTTTACATTAAAAGTCAATGATATAGAAATTGAATTTTCACATGAAAGCAAGGTATATGAATAAAGACTGGGAATTTTAGTTGAGCATAAACTTGTAATGAACCAAGAGTGTGACATGACTTGTCAATATACTAATTTAATCCTGCACTGCAGCTACACACACACACACACGTAAAATAAGCTGTGGTTCAGATCAAAGGTAATTATAGTATATTCTGCAGTAGTCCATTTCAGGCTGTCACATATTAGGAAGATGTTTACAAAGTATATTATGTCAGAAAAAGACCAGCAAGGGCAGTCATAATAGTAGTTCACACTTACTGAGCCTTTCCCATGTGCAAGGAGGCATCCTTCTCACTGCTTTATGTGTGTCATTCCTGTAACAACTCTGTGAGCTAGATGCTATATTATTCTTGATCTCCACATGAAGAGAGGGGTTAGGTAACCTGTTCAGGATCACACAGATTCAAGGCAGGTGAAGGATCATCCTGTGATTTGTGGTTGAACGGAGATTGTTAAGGATGGATACTAGATGGCTGAAGGAAGGCATCAATGCAGTCTTCAAATATTTCTAGGGACAGCATATTTGTACAGCTTCAGTACAGATGGCTAGTAGCAAAAAGTAAGTAGGCTGAAGTGGGAAGTAAGCAATTAACTACCATGAGAACAATGGAAGAGCATCCACTCATAACCAAAGTAGTTCCCTATTAAGTTCATTTTTGAGTACAGAAGTCTAGTCTTTGCTTTTTCTTTGAAAGGTAACATTGTGTTTGGGCTCGCTACATATGTAGAACTAATCCATCTATTGACATTGGCCCTGAACTTCTACTTTATATAATGATCTAAATAGGTAGTGTCTTAGCTATCTAGTGCTGCTGTAGCAGGAATACAAGTGGGTAACTCTAAAAAGAGAAATTTATTTTCTCACAGAAATGTAAACTAAAAGTCCAAATTCAGGGTTGTCAGCTCCAGGAGAAGTCTTTCTCTGTTGGCTCTGGAAGAAGGTCCTTGTCAGTCAGTCTTTCCCTAGAATGGGAGCTTCTGAGGCACAGAGACCCCAGGTCCTTTCCGGAAGATGGATTATCCCCCAAGTATTGGTTCTTTCCTGATAGCACGAGGTCCCTAACTCGGTTTGCGTACCTTACCTTCATACCCCAAGAGAGCATTGCAGGCCTGATACAGTCTTACACACTGAGTCCTGCTATACCAACACAGCTGCCCCCCGTCATCCCTTATTAACATCATAGGGGCAAGGTGTACAACAGGGAGACTGTCAGACGATACCAGGAATCATGGCACAGCCAGATTGTTACTCCCATTTTTAGGGGGACCCAGTCCCATATGTGGTAGGTATTTTAAATGTAGATCTAGAGAAAATACACTGAAACTACAGAGTGCAGCATTGAAAAGCACAGTATTCCTGGGATTTAGAGACAAGCAACAGCCTTTAGCAAAACGATAACTAAAACTCAGAAGTTCTTAAATCTGTGCGTGACATACATTTATCTAGATTGTAGTAAAGGCTTGTGGCTTTGTAGTTTTTATGAAATAAACTTTTTCTAAAATTAGAAATTGAATCAGAAAGGGTAGTTAAACATAAAAATGTCATATTTGATCATTTTTATTATAAAAAATAAGCAACTTATTACAAATAAATTTTGTAGAATATCAAGAAAAATGTCCAAAAAAAATCATAGCCATAATTCATAGTCTGAAGACCACCAGTGTTAACATTTGGGAATAATCCTTTCTGTTCGTTCTTCCATATGTAGTTGTTTACATTACTGTGTTCATAGTGTATGTATAATTTCACTCACTTTACATAAACATAAATATTAATATGTAGTACTTTATATTCATGGGCATAGCAGAAATGTGAATCCCCCGGCTCTGACTTTCCATCCCAGCCCTTGCCAGTCGCTCGTTGTGCGATGCACCCTGAAACCAGATCCGTCTGTCCCTCAGCGAGGGCGGTCGGAGCTCTGTGAGCATCTTTGTTTTGTCTCCATCGCAGTTCTGTCCATGCTGCCCACACTGAGAGACACCTTAATGCAGCAGCTCAATTCGGAGAGCCTCACAGCTCTGCTAAAACAGAGGTAATTGCATGTTACAACAATTTTCATTTCTCCACTGCATTTAAGGTTTATAGAACAAACGGAAATATGTTTCAAAAGACTTTGTGGCCTTGTATTTCTTTCTAGTTGAAGCTTCTAATAGACACAGTGAAGAAAAAAAATATTAACTGACTGTATCACTGACTGTATTTTATTTGTCTGTTTATTCTCTGCCTTGTTGCACAAAGCATGTAGGGAAGGAGTACTTGCTTGTATTCTGCTTTTCATATAAATGACTAGATCTTATATTACTTTGATATTGAGACATTCAGTTATCAAGTACTTATGGAATATGCTCCTGAACCAAATGCCGTTGGGTTGACAAAGTTTTGTTAAATATTTTACTTCTTAAAGGGCTTTCAGAGATTTACTACAGTAGATACATACACCTGCATTTTCAATAAACAAAAGACATGAATTCACATTTTAAATTATGTACAAAAATTAAGTATAGCATTAGTATGCTGTAATAACAATTTGTGTTACCAGTGAGGTTCACTGTTTACAAAGCACTTTCAAGTATATGTTCTGCTGTATATACAAGGTCTGATAATTAAGTCCGCTAAATTATCCTAGAAAAAGTGCTACATACCTCATTGCAGAATATCACTACAGTCACCTTCGAAGTACTCCCTTTGGGAAGCTATGCACTGACACCAGCACTTAGTCCACCCTTCACAGCAATTTTGGAACCCTTTCTGGAATGGCCGTTGTGCATGGTGGCATGATGGCAAGTTCTCAAACTTAATTGTGTAGTTATCTGTGAAGGAGTTTTTAGCCAGTAAACAAGTAACTGTATTGGAACACCCTCCCTACTCACCTCATCTAGCTCCCACTGACTTTTGTTTTTGACCTGAAGATAAAGGAAATAGAATAATGGAAGAGCATCAGTCTTGATGTCCTGAATGTCACCAAGAGATTGCATTGCAGGCCTGATACAGTCTTACACACTGAGTCCTGCTAGACCAACACAGCTGCCCCCTGTCATCCATTATTGACATCATAGAGGCAAGATGTACAACAGGGAGGACTGCCAGACGTGTGATACCAATGGAAGAGCATCAATCTTTTGATGACATTCAGGACATTAAGGGTAAATATGACAACAGCTCCAATGGCCATTCCAGAAAAAGAGTTCCAAAATTGCAATGAAGGGTGGATTAGATGCTGGCATCAGTGCATAGCTTCCCAAGGGAAGTACTTCAGAAGTGACCGTAGTGATATTTAGCAGTGATGCATGTAGCACTTTTTCTAGGATGAGTTCATGAACTTAATGTTGGTCCTCACCATATCTGTTCATGTCAAATGAAGCAGTAGAAAGTTAAAGTATCATTTTTTTATAATCACCTGTACCAAACAAATTATGAATAACAGTATGAAGAATGAGAATTCCAGAACACTTGATTATGCTCATGCAGAATCTATACATAGACCAAGGGGCAGTCATTCAGACACAACAAGGGGACACTGCATGGTTTAAAGTCAGTAAAGATGTGTGTCAGGGTGATATCTTTTCACACATTTATTCAGTCTGTGTGCTGAACAAATAATCCAAGAAGCTGGACTATGTGAAGAAAAACAGGGCATAGGATTGGAGGGAGACTCGTTGGCAACCTGCAGTTGGCAGAGGATGGAACCTTCCTCGCTGAAAGAGGACTTAGAGCCCTCACTGATGGAGATCAAACTTGGACTGTAAAGCACAGAAAATTTGTCTGTGTATCCCCAGTAGGATCTATAGTCTGGACAAACAGAAAACTCATTTCGTATTGCTGTCGTTATTCTCAGACTGTTACACATGGATTAAGAGAGAAAACAGTTTAAACCTGTGCTCCCAATTCGAATTGGAAATATCAGTATGAACCCAAGATTTCCTTTTAGTTGAATCTACAGCCAGCACCCAATGAAGCAGCAGTTAAGAAATGAAACAATGTATTTAAATCGAGCAGATGCAAAAAACCTCTCTAAAGTGTTGAAAAACAGTCACTTTGAAGACTAAGGTGAATAAAGAAGACTGAAGAAAGATTGAATACTTTGAATTAGGTATGTTGTTGGTGAAAAACACTGACTATACCTTGGACTGCCAGAAGAACGAACAAGTCTATCTTGGAAGAAGTGCAGCCAGAGTGCCTGTTGGAAGTGAGGACTGCAAGACTTTGTCTCACATGTTTTGGACACGTTATCAGAAGGGACCAGTCCCTGGAGAAGGGCGTCATGCTTCATAAGGTAGAGGGGTCAGTGAAAAAGAGGCAGACCTTGATAAGAACGACAGAGTGGCTCCAACAGTGGGCTCAGACAGCAGACGGTGAGGACGGGGCACGACCAGGCAGAGTTCCCCTCTGTAGTGCACAGGGTAACTGTGAGAGCCGACTTCGGGGTGCTCACAGCAGCAGCATACAGAAGGGGGACAGTGGTGAAGGGAAATCGGAGTTGATGTCTTTGAATATACTATTTGTATAAATTTAACTTTGGACTCATAGATAATTTACATAATTATGAAAATATAGTAGCTTGTTTTTTGCAAATAATGCACCCACATAAATTGTACATCCATGCATAACATGCTTCGAGGAATAATGCAAGAAGAGGTTATCTAATTGGCAGGAGTACAGCGTACCAGTTACTTGAATAAAAATACAGTAAATGCTTAAAAAGCAATCTTTAAAAATTGAAAGTAAAGTAAATGTAGATGTTCGCAGTATAACCACAAAGACAAAAACTCTGCTAGCTGGCTTTAAAACAAACAAAAAAAATTGTGTATTTCTGAAATCTGTTGCTGTTGAGTCATTTCTGACACATAGCAACCCTATAGGACAGGGTGGAACTGTCCCAAGGAGCACCTGTTGGATTCATACTGCCAACCTTCATAGGTATCAGCTGTAGTATTTAACCACTACACCACCAGGATTTTCTGAGTAGCCCTAGTAGGATGTATAGACTGGACAAACAGAATTGAAAAACAAAAACAAGAAACTTGAAACTCATTTCATGTTGCTGTTGTTATTCTGCAACTGCTGTATATGGATTGAGAGAGAAAACAATTGGTAAGAATTATGTGGGTTCCATTGATATCTGATGTTAGCAAAAAGCAATATAGCTGTGAGGTCAACAAGATTAAGTTAAAAAAAAAAACAACACTGTGCTCCTGGTTTTGACTTGAAAGTACCAGTATGAACACATGATACATTTTCTTATCACTTTGAATATATATACATAAAAGTAAGTGAAAAAGTACATGCACATGTATCTCTCGCAATGGATATCCTTAATTGCAAAGTCATGGTCTCTGCCTGTCATTTCTGGCAACGAGGAACAAGAGCTTCCTGGAGAAACAGATGATTTCAGGTCTGCGGCAAGAACTGAGCAAGATGAACCCAATACAGCTGTCCATATCAGAAAGCAAGGAAGCTGTCTTCGGCTAATGGTGTTGGGTCGGAATTCCCAAAGCCAACCTGAACAGTCCATGGTGGCCAACGATGGGCTCTCTGAGTATCAGTAAGGGTGATCACTACAGTGGATTGAAACATGCCAAATATGTGTTTAAAGTTCTGTGTTCTGGACACTTTCAAACAAAACACAAGTTACTGGTCACTTTTGAAGGATTCCAGGACCCATTTCATTATTTGTAAAACTGGTAAATAAAGGAAAAGAAGCATCTTTTCTTCTTTTCCTGTATGATTTTATAACATGCATGCATATGCTTGTGAACTTGGGGAGGGGAGACTGAAAAGACACATACCAGTGTAGATCATTGCTGTCGTTGGTCACTGGAATTACATCTTTTTGTTTTGCTTTGTTTCATGGGCTTTGTTAGGTTTTCCAAGTTTTCTGCAGTGATACTCTATTGCTTTTCGTTCTGAGAAAGTAAATATAGATCTATAAAGTCATCATTTTTCTGTTAGATTATTACTTTTATATTTTCTGATTTATTCTTTAGGCCTTCAAACAAGCTAGAAATCTGGGAGGATCTGAAGATAATAAGTAAGCCTACAAATCCATGTAACATGCAGCCTTAAAGCATTCATAAGGGACGTTTTTGCACTCTGCTGTAGGGAGGAATCTTCTTTACCTACCTCATAGAGTTGTTGTGAGGATTAAATAAAATAATTCTCATGAAGTAAGTAGATCAGTATCTGGCCATAGGAAGTACTCAGTAGGTGTTAGTGTCATTATGATGATTATGTAAATTTATCCTAGATAATATTATACTTAAAAGATTTTTTTTTCCAACCCAGATACAATTACTGTTTTTTTGAAAGTTTCATTAGTGATAGAAATATGAAACCAAAAAATAAATCACCCTGAGGCCGACATGTCTACCTGTGTCTGAAAACTTCACTTATACGATCACATGTGGTTGTTTCCCCATTCATTCAGCTCATCCTTATTGGCTCAGTGCCCAAGTCTTACTTATTGGTAAACCAATCCCTCTAGAGCCCTGGCTGCACATTGGTTAAGCACTTGGCTGCTAAGTACAAGGTCAGTGGTTCAGACACCCCAACCGCTCTGAGAGACAGAAGTGGCGGTCTGCTTTTGTAAGCACAGTGGTCTTGGAAAACCAATGGGACAGTTCTGCTCTATTCCTGTAAGGTCCCTATGAGTTAGAGGCAACTTGGTGGCAGCAAGTCTGGTTTTTGATACAGTACCTGTATTTCCTTTTCACTTGCATCTTCTGACACCCTTTATGGCCGAAGATTTCTACACTCCCTTTTTTCTCTTCTTCATGCCCACTCAGTCCTGGATGCATTGCAGCCTCCCTCCACTTTTGTGTTTCTATCCAAACAGATTGCACAAGCAACATGAGTAACCTCTGGGTTGCTAAATCCTTGCATTTTCCTTCTCCTCTTACACCTCTCAGAAGTCATCAACAACTTCACCCCACTCTGTGTTAAAACCTGGGCCTTGGCTGCTGTGAAGCCTTGTCACCTGATCTCTTTCTGGATCTTCCTCTGGTTCTGTGACAGCCTCATCATCTTTTTCCTGCCCGTGAAGACCACAGTCCTTCCATGCTCGGCGCTCTCCTCTTCCCTCACTAAACTGACTCCCTAGGTCGCTCTAAGAGTCCTGAGGCTGCAACTCTCAGTGACTGCCAGTCTGGTGCCTGCCAGTGCGTCCTTGTTTTCCTTTAGAAAGTAACAGTACAAAATTCCATTACCTGGTGTATCTATATTGGCTGTTATTTTAAATGAAAAATATCTAACTTTTGTTACGTGAGTTATGAAATGATACAGTCGTTAAATGAAATTTGTGAACAGATGCATTTTTATACTCAAAACTGTTGCACATGTATTTTTTAAAGTCATCATAATGAAAAAATAGCTATTGAAATTGTTCTTGATGTTACGTATTTGTATGTTTTACTGACAACACCAAGTGCTTTTCTTTTGTCCATGGAGGTTTCACAAGAAGCATTGTAGCTGTATACAGTACTTGCATGCTGGTTGTTCTTTTGCGAGTCCAGTTGAACATAATTGGTGGATACATTTACCTGGATAATGCTGCAGTTGGCAGAAATGGCACTGTAAGTTTAATAGATGAACTAAATAATACCCCTTTCTTCCACAAGGTTCAATATTTGACTGAATGCTATTTATCCTGACAACAATTTTTAATAGTAAATATCATTACACTTTAGGTGATTGTGAATTTATATATTATAATTACTTATCATATTTTAAAACAACATTTTGGTATGTTAAAAGAATACACCCACTCCTCACTTATTGAATATCTCATTATCAGGCATTTTGCTGTTGCTGTGATAGTGAAACACTTACTGTCTCATGCTGTAGTGACATACACCTGGCCGTAACACAGGCCGAGGTGCAAGGTCAGAGTAACACTGGCTGTGATGGTCAAGGTTACGCGTCACCTTGGCTGGGCCAGGGTTCTCAGTGATTTGGCAGTTACGTAACGTAAGTTAGCAGTTCTGGATTAATATAATTTGGTAGGTACATAATGATGTAATCATCCTCCATTTTTTAATCTGATGTAGTTATACTTCATGTTTGCATAATGACCTGGTCTTTCAAACCTAACTATCTCATTAAGTGAGGAGTGGGTGCATCATTCCAGGGCCCAAATCGTTTCAAGTTATACTGAAAATAACACACTTTTACTGATTTTAACAAAGCTTGGATAATATAGCCTTTTTCTATTTTGTATAGACAGTTCTCGCTCCCCCAGATGTCCAACAGCAGTATTTATCGAGTATTCAGCACCTCCTTGGAGATGGTAAGATTGTGTTCCTGACCTCTATGCTAATTATAGTCCATTGATTTGTATTATTGAGGCTTTTAAAAAGTGGGCAAGACTTTAAAGTTTGTTTTTCCATTAATAGGCCTTGCTGAATTGATCACTGTCATTAAACAAGCCGTGCAGAAGATTTTAGGAAGGTAAAGTGTATGACTTTTGGCTTTTCTGACTTTCTGGTTCTTACAAATAAAAGAGGAAGCCCAAGTAGCATAGTGGTTAAGTGCTACATCTGGTAAACAACAGGTTGGCAGTCACATCCACCAGCTACTCCTTGGAAGCCTTATAGGGTCACTGTGAGTCAGAATTGACTCAGCAGCAGTGGGTTTGGGATTTGGGGTTTATGAATAAAAGAAAAATTAGAATTGTTCTAGCGAAGCTAGTGACTTGGACAATGGTGGTTTGTGAAATTCTTTGTAGATGAATACTTACACCACCATGGGATGCTGGACTGTGGAGTTTTTTTTCTTTGTCAATACAAATGATTTTATACTCCCAAAAAAGTTTCAATGTTTCAGTTATTACTGATTAATTTCTAACCAAATCAGAAGTATTTTAATTATGAGAGAGAATACAGACTTCAAAATATGTTTCTGGTTTCTACCAGTGATGATATTATATTATAATTACAGTGAGCATTTTCCTGTGAAGTGGCCTGTGATTTTGCAGTATAAATCTCTTGCTGTTTTTCTTGGCTCTATTAATGGCCACAACTGGGGTTGATTTCTTAACCCTTTGAGTGATTTCAGTCGTCAGTTTTAGGTTTGACTGGACAAAATAGGATTTCAGATACTATCTGTTAAGAGGGTATATAGTATGTTTTATATATTTTTAATTTATTCTAGTGTCCTTTATGTTTCTAGTGTTTCTCTTAAACATTCTTTGTCCCTTTTGGACTTGGAGCAAAAACTACAAAAAATCAGAAGTCTCGTCGAGCAGCATAAATCTTCTTCCATTGACAAAGATGGATCTAAATCTTTGCTGTGCCATTATATGATGCCAGATGAAGAAACACCTTTAGCAGTCCAGGTGCTTAATTCATAACTGTTTAACCAAATGAGTTATACTGTGTATTTTAAATTCTTTTATTGTCTCTGAAATTTAATTTCTGAATATCTTGAAAGGTAAGTGATTGAAAAATGTGTATTTCAATATTTTAAGTAAAATCTCATTAAGTATAGCTAATGTCTAGTTGTAAGCATTTTTATTTTTAGAAATTCGGCAAATTTTATTGAGCATCATTTATGTAGTAGTGATATATCTTGGGGATGTAGTATGAATATGTCATGTTTGTTATACTCAGAACTCAAGAGACAAACTCACTGTCTTGTAACTGAAGTATATTTGCATAAGATCAAGTCACGGAGTATACAGATGACAGTTTGGGCAAGATAATGACGAATTTTGTATGCCAAGACAAAGGAATAATTTGACTTTCATCACATAGTCAGAGAACGATATTAGTTAGGCCAGTAATGCAATCACATTTGCTTCTTAAATAAATGATGGGCAGTCTGAAAATGGACTGAAAGCAGTTGGAGTCATTTAGACAAGAAACAAGGGAAGCCGTATCTAGCAATCAGTTACACCCTGGTGTATCCTGGGCACTTGTAATATAACCTATTCATTAATTTACAATGGTAAATTCCAGATGTTGCAGGTTATGTATGACATTTTTAAGTAATTAGTGGTTCACTGTTTGTAAGCTGCATCAGACCATTCTTTGCCATTGGAAGAAGACTACCTACCATTCACTCACTTTGCACCTAGAGGAGTCTTAAAACAGAGAGATCTGTATAGCACACTTCAGCAGTTAGACCTGCAGAACAAAGAGTGCCATATTTTCCATTGTCTGCAGGCTTGTCTTTCCCCTAGAGACTGTAAGAGTAGACCTGAGTACTGAGGGATCCTACATTTATGAATAGTCAGAAGAAAAATTTCAGGGCATTTAAGGGAACCCCAGAGCTTAAGAGATAGAGGCCAAACTGAACAAGCAGAACAGGTGAGCTAGAATTACTACAAGCCACAGAAGAAAACTGGCTTACAATATGGAACCCTCAGAGGCAGAGCAAACATGGTGTCGTGGACAGACACGTCATGACATCCCTCCACAGCGAAGACCTGGAAAACAAAGTAATACAGATAAAGACATCAGTCGTGCAGCCTGCCCTGCGTCCATCTGCCAGTCCCTGCCACGGCATCCCTCCGTTTCTTTTCATCTAGCTCGTGAGCCACGTCACTCCTTCCAGACAGGCCAGGCCGTGGCTGGAGAGCTACCAGCCTGCCATCACCCTGGATCTGGCCTGCCCCTTCTGCCAGCTCAAGTTGCACCACTTTTCTCCCTTTCTTTCTTTTCTCCTCCCATCTAGCCCTGTGTACCACTTCTACCCCTTCCGTGGTGCCGTACCACGTGACCTTAGTTAGAGAGCCACTATGGACATAGGTGGGTATTGCGGTGTTACTGTGACAGCCTTATTTCTCTCGTGTGTATTCTTGGGAGTGGGGCTGATGAGTTGTATATTTCTATCTTCAGCTTTTTAAGGATGTGCCATCGTACATTCTCACCAGCAGTGTGTAAAAATTCTAGTCTCTCCTCAGCCTCTCAGACACTTGTTACTTTCTGTTTTGCTGAGCAGTGCCGGTAATGCTGGGCTGAGAGAGGAATGCACTGTAGCTCTGATGTGCATTTCTCTAGTAGTTGATGGGGATGAGCAGTTCCTCGTGTGTCTGTTAGCCACCTGAGTGTCTTCTTTGGTGAACCGTCTGTTCATGTCCTTTGCCCATTTTTTAATTGGGTCATTTTTCTGTTGTAGGTGTTGAAGTATTCTGTAGATTCTAGAGCTTAGACCCTTGTGGAATATATTGTAATCAAAATTTTTTCCCAATCTGTAGGTTCTGTGTTTCCTGTTTTGGTGAAATCTTTTGATTGAGCATAAAGTGTTTAATTTCTAGGAGCTCCCAATTAACTGGTTTATCTTACGGTGTTTGTGCATTATTATTTATGGTTTTATTGTATTTATGCCATGTGTTAGGGCTTCTGGTGTTATCTCTACTTTTTCTACCATAATCTTTTTTGATCCATTTTGAGTTAGTGTTTATTGTACAATCACAAGTTTCAGAGTTTCTTGGGATATTGATTATGGTCCCCCTTTTTAATGACTGCTTGCTTCATGTGTGATGTCTGTGATGCCATTCCACAACTCATCTGGTGTTTAGTCATTAGTGTTCAGTACATCAAATCTGTTCTTGAAACAGTCTCTTAAATCAGGTGGGATACGTTCAGGATTGTACTTTGGCTCTCATGGACTTGTTTTAATTTTCTTCGTCTTGAACTCGCGTACAAGCAACTGATGATCTGTTCTGCAGTCAACCCCTAGCCCTATTCTGCAGTCATCCCCTGGCATTGTTCTGACTGATGAAACCTCAGCTTCTATCTCGTCTCTTTCTACAGATACAGTAGATTACATTCCTATATAGTCCATCTAGTGAGGTCCACATGTCTAGTCTCCCTATTTATGTCATTGAAAAAGGGTATGAAAAAGTTTTTTGGTCTTAGAAAATTCTGTCATGGAATCTCCAGCATTGTTTCTGTCACCAAGGCTTTATTTTTCAACTACATATCCTTTGTTTCTTTGTTTCTCACTTTCCCACTGCCATCACCAGTAGTTACCAGTCTGTCTTGATCACATGTTCATTCATTTTCAGACTGAAGAAGTTGGTAAAAATCTTCAGTTTCTCCATCTTTGGTATTAGTGTTTGGTATATAAATTTGAATAATAGTTGTATTAATTGGCATTTGTCACAGGTGTATGGATATTATCCATCACTGATAGCAGTGTATTTCAGGATAGATCTTGAAGTGTTCTTTTTGGCACTGAATGCGATGCCATTCTTCTTCAATTTTTCATCCCCACCATAGTAAACCGTATGATTGTCCAATTCAGAATGGCCAGTACCAGTCCATTTCAGCTCACACTAATGCCTAGAATACTGGTCTTCAAGTGTTCCATTTCATTGTGTTGACAGCTTCTGATTTTCCTAGATCCGTACATTGTATGTCCCACATTCCAGTTGTTAATTGATGTTTGTAGCTCCTTCTTCTCATTTTGAGTTGTGACACATCAACAAATGAAGGTCCCAAAAGCTTCACTCCATCCCTGTCTTTAAAATCATCACTATTGTGTGGAAGTAGCTCTTGCCCAGTCTTATTTTGAGTGTTTTCCACCCTGAGGGGCTCGTCTTCCGGTATCATAAAAAGGCAGTGTTGTGCTGCTACCCGTGAGGTTGTCACTGCTCCTTTCTTCAGGAGATCACCAGGTCCTTCTTCCTAGTTGGTCATAGTCTGGAAGCTCTGCTGAAACCTGTCCAAGAGGAGTTACCCTGTTGATATTTGAAATACCAGTGGCATAGCTTCCAGCACCATGGCAGTATGAAGGTCACCGCAATACAGCAAATTGGCACACAAGTGGTGGACCAGAACTTGACCTGAGCTGAACTGAAACTTGAAACTTCAGATGAAAATGTTGACACTGTCCCAAACGTGGTTGGTGAAAAAGACACACACACATATCCTGAAAAAGTTTCCTTAGGTATAAAGAGGGGATAGATAGACAAATCTAGATCTCTGGCACTCCAAAGCCTATTCTTTTTTTGGCTATATATACTAGAAATGTATTCGCAGGGCGTCAGGTAAGCAGAGGTCCTACAAAGTATGGTTTTACCTTGCCTCATGTTTTAAATACTACCTACCTCTGCACTGAATCTTTATCATTTTTAGGATTTAAACATTTTTGGTTGTTGATAGACTCTACCTAGACTTAGATTTCCTGAATTCGTAAATTTATGAATGTCATTAATTTCATCATAACCCTGTGCTGGTATCTGAAACCCTAAAGTATGGCATTTTTGTTTTATAGGCTTGTGGACTTTCCCCTAGAGATGTTACCACTATTAAGCTACTCAATGAAACTAGAGACATGTTAGAAAGGTATGTATACTGTATTCTTCATCTAACGGAAAAAACAAGGTGTTTCTCTTTTGAATGTGCTTACAACTAGTTTTTAATTTGTTATGAACAGTATAGCATAATGTTTCGTTAAAATTAAATTTTTACTCTATTCCCCTGAACTGTTAGTTTCCTTATTAGGGTGGGGAGGGAAGTCTTGCTGACCTACTTTTCCAGTCTGGAGACTCTGATACACTGTTTGAGGGGCTGGAAGGTGGTAAGCACTTGCATTGTGATAAAACTCCAGAGCAGTTCTGGTTTGCTCCATGTGTGCTGGTCAGTGTTTAGCAGCTGGCTGAGAGAGGGGGAAGCCATAAACCTGTAAGCCAGTTTCTATGGCGTTACAACTCCCACACCGTAAAACTCAGCCCACCACCCTGAAGTCCCTGAATGAAGCTCCAGCTAACCCTCACACACACAGACACATTCCGTCTGAGAGCTGCTTCCCTCAGTCTTTCAGGATAGGCTGTAATGTTCCTGAAAACTTGGACTGATAAAAATTCCACATCTTTTCTAGGAGAAATGTTTCTCTTTTAAATCACCCAAAAGAGGTCCGGGCTTCTTTACATGAAAAGGCACTAGCCCATGTACCCAAAGATCTAGATTCAGATGTGGGCTCTCATCTTCATAAGTTATTGAGCCTTTTAAACTCTTTGATGTAGTTGCATCTTTGTGAAATAAGAGTGGTAACATCCATCCTACCCACTTTATCTGAACAAAAACCACAAAAAAAAAAAAAAAAGAAAAGCCCAAGAGAAATGAAAACGTGTCCACACAAAACTTATTCACAAATGTCCATAGCAGCATTATTGACAACAGCCAAGGAAGTAAAAGTAATTCTAGATGTGCATCAGCTGGTAAACAGACAAACATTAGAACCCTGTTCAGCCGTGAAAAAGGAAAGAGCCATTGAGACATGCCGCAGCGTCAGTGAACCTCAAAATCAGTATGCTACACAAAAACGGCCAGACACAAAAGGCCACATGTTACATGATTGTGTTGACACGAAATATCCAGAAAATCTATAGACAGACAGATGAGTAGGGTCTGGGGGTGGGGGGGGCAACAGGAATTGACTGCCCATGGCAGTGAGAGATCTGTTGAGGGGGGGTGATGAAAATGTTCTCAGACTTAATGGTGGTGGTTACTCAGATATGTAAATTTACTAAAAATCATTGACTTACACACTTAAAAGGTGAATTTTATAGCATATAAATTCTATTTTAATAAAGCCGTTTTAAAAGAAAACTAAGGAGAAAATGCAGGTAGACACACACGTATACTAATGGAGTAAGGAAGCTGAATATCACTAGGCGTTTTCTGCATTTCAGAGTCCTCTTGGATACTGTTCTTTATGTCAGAGACCTTTCATGATGTATTAACATGCTATAATGAGAAAAGCCTGAACTTTAAGGTCACTGAGGTCTTAATTTCAAATACTAGCCACTCATTACCTAATTGCAGACCTTTTGTGCAGTTTCCCTCAAGTCTTGAGTTCCTCATTTGTAAATGGTAATACACATGAGTCTGAACTCGGTGGGACTGCTTTGTTTTATCTGGTCTTACAAGTTTTTCACCTTATAAGGTGCAGTCTGACCACTTTTCTGTGGCTCATCTTACCAGGAAGTATTTTCATTTTCTGTCTCCGATAGATCCCCACCTTACACAGATTGCAGCTCTCACAGGTTTTCCTGTACTCTTTTCTTCCTTATTGGGATATTATGGTAGAGTGTGCAAAGCAAGCCAGTAATCTGACAGTGACTATGAGAGGCTTCACGAGCTCCTCAAGAGAAAGAATACTATTATATTTGTAAAAATACATTCTACAAAGTGCTAATATAAGAAAATCTAGAAAAATGGATGAATATTCTCTTTGTGTTATACTAATTAATGAATTGTTGTGTTTGTCTTTTAATTGACTAGCTGATATATTATGTTTTAGACTACAGATTTAGATTTTGACTAGAAATGTTAGTGGTTGTCACAGGCAACCAGATAGTTATTGAACCTTTTCTATTAACTAATTTATGTTCCTTATTTTACATAGTCCAGATTTTAGTACAGTTTTGAATACCTGCTTAAACCGAGGTTTTAGTAGACTTCTGGATAACATGGCTGAGTTCTTTCGACCTACTGAGCAAGACCTGCAACATGGTAACTCCATGAATAGGTAAGATAAAATTATAATTGAAGGAACACTGTGGAAGAATGGTTTTTTGGATATGTTTAATTTTTATTCCAAGTAATAAGGGATAAATTGGGGTGTCTCATTTTTCAACAAGTTAAACTCCATTAAGCCAATAACTCATTTATTGGTAGCCTTTTCAGTACTGAGTGTTAAGACTTGTATTTTCTTCACTTTGTTATGAACCTACCATCCCAATGATTTTTTTCATTCTTTAAAATACAAACCTGACAATGTACTAATATTTTAGTGTGTTCTCTAATGCTCCTGTAATGCATACTGTAATGAAACTCTGTCATTCAGTAATTTAGTCACTAATGATTAGGCCTTCTTGATGTAGATTCTCATGTTATAAATTATCTCTTTCTTATTTTATAAATACGTAAATTTATTGTCAGCCCTTATACAGTTGGAGATATTTAGTGCAATTGTTAGCAATTTTAATCATAATCATTATTACCAAGCCACAGACTTGTACTGCCAAAATGTTATCTAATGGTTTTATTATATCTTGATCACACCAGTGTGAGCATCTTTGAACTCAAATTAGAATTTACGTACTTTAAGACCCTGTTTTGCAGTTTTTATATTAAACTCAGAAAGTAATGGGGATTAGTCAGTGTTGATGTAACTCAAGGTGCTCCAAATTAACAAGATTTCCCTCTAATCTGTGCCTAGCATGTTTTTAGGTATGGTTTAGTAGTTAGCCATCTGTACCTTACAAGTTATCATCCAAGAGGTGATAGAAAATCGTAATAATTGTTTAACATGAACAAATACTTGGTCTTTTACACTGTGGAGTTATCAAAGTTGCCTTATAGCCGTACCAGCCATCAACAGCCTTCCTTTGCTGAACTCCGTTTTCTGTACCTTCGTGTAGAACTTACCTGTGCTATGTTGAACTTTATTGCTCAGTTACATTTAGGGCTTCTCTGAAAATCAGAGACTATCCTATGCCCTTTTATAACTGTTTGCACATAATAGCCCCTCAGTAAATATTTCATAAGTTTGTCTGTCTCATACCGATTACCAACTTCATGCTCTATGATCAAAGAAGCAAAAATATTATAATTTACATACGCTGTATCAACTCTGAATCCTCAAGAGGATCAACCAAATACTATTCAAACTAATAAAAACTCAAATAGTGCCTGTTGGTGGTGTCAGGTGCCGTCAAGTGGGTGCTAGCGCACGGTGACCCTGTGTGCAGCAGTAGGAGGCGCTGCCCTGCTCCACCCCGTTCTTACAGTCCCTCTGAGGCTGGAGCCTGCTCCTGCAGCCGCTGTGTCGGTCTGTCTCACGGAGGGTCTTCCTCTTTTTCATGACCCTCTACTTTACCAAGCCTGCTGTCCTTCTCCAGGGACTCGTCCTTCCTGACAATGTGTCCCAAGTATGTGAGGCATAGTCTTGCCGTCCTTGCTTCTGAGGAGCATTTTGGCTGTGCTTCTTCTGAGACAGGTCTGTTCATTCTGGTAGTCGTTCACAGCATACTCAGTGTTCTCCACCAGCACCGTAATTCAGAGCCGTCAGTTCTTCTTCAGTCTTCTGTGTTTATTATCCAGCTTTCACATTCGTATGCAGTGACTGAAAACACCGTGACTTTGGTTAGGCCCACTTTAGTCCTTAAAATGATATTTTTCCTTTACAATACTTTAAAGAGATCTTTTGCAGCATATTTGCCCATTGCATATTACATAGACACGTGTGTATTAATCTATCAGAAGACAAAAACCTTTGCAGTCAATTCTAACTCATAGCGACTGTTTTACTTAGCTAGGGCTGCTCTAGCAGAATTACCACAGAGTGGATGGCTTTCACAAAGGAAGATTTATTCTTACACAGTCTGGTAGGCTACGAGTCCAAATTCAGGATGTCTGTTCCAGGAGAAGGCTTTTCCCCATGTCGGCTCTGGAGAAAAGTCCAGTATTGCGTCAGTCTTTGTCCAGAGAGCATTTTGGCACAGGAACGTCAGGTCCAAAGGACGCACTCTTCTGGCGCTGCTTTCTTGATGGTGTGAGGTTCCCTATTCTCTATTTTCTTCCCTTTCCTTTTATCTCTTGTAGGATGAAAGGACTAAGGGTAGAGCAAGCCACATTCCAGGAACACTCCCTTTACAGTGGAGCAGGGAGGTAATCCTATGAAGGGATTTACAGTCCCACCCTAATCCTTGAACATACAGCACAGGATAATCAAAAACTCGAGTGTAATCACAAAATATTGGGCTTCATGGCCCAGTCACATGGCTACACATAATTTTGGGGGGACACAATCCAATCCATGACAACTACCCTCTGGACAGAATAGAACTGTCTCATAGGGTTTCCAAAGAGCACCTGGCAGATTCCCACTGCTGACCTTCTGGTTAGCACCTGAGCTCTTAATTACTGCATCACCAGAGCTTCTATTAATCTGTACATAATGAATATTTAAAAATCAGTAGCTTCCCTGTGTGCCAGTGATAATCCCAGTAGAAAATATAAAGAAGATATCACCTATAAAGGGAATGATACAGGTCTAAAGTATGAATATAGATGTAAGAATCCAAAATGAAGTACTAGCAAATGAAACCCAGAAATGTAAAACCAAAAAAAACTCTTGCTGTCAAGTTAGTTGTGATTCATAGTGACCCTATACAATACAGTAGAACTACCCACTGGAGTTTCCAGAGAATGCCTGGTGGATCTGAACTGCCAGCCTTTTGGTTAGCAGCTGTAGCACTTAACCACTATGCCACCAGGGTTTCCCAAATAAAATGTTAGCAAATGAAATCAAGAAATATATAGCAATAATAAATATAGCCAATATATTTCAACATACAAGTATGATGATAAATATTTTTCAGAACACTGCCTCACTAAATTCTTAAAATAATCCTAGGAAGAAGTGAGTACTAATGTTTCCCTTATTTTGTAGATGAGGAAACAGACTCAAATTAAGTTACTTCAGGTAAATGGCCAGCAAGTGGTAAAGCCAGACATTAAGTCATTTCTCTTTGCCATCAGAATCCACAATTTTTAACTGTTATATTCTAGCCCTGTGACAGTGAGAGTTTGAGAATGTGAAGAGTTCAGATTTTAAGAAGCTGTTCTATAAATCCATAACATTAAGTTAATAGGAAAAATATATATATTCAGTCCTGCTGAAAAGGCACTCAATAAAACTGAATTAGATAATATTGATAAAATGTTGTACTCAAATAAAATCATACTTTGCATAATAAAAGATTTTAAATCTAAAATAAATGTCATACTTAAAGTAAAACACTAGAAAGATTTTGATTAAATTCAAAAACAATATAAAGATGGTCACTGTTGACATTTACCCAGTGTTGTTCTGTAGTTCTATCCAAAGAGCAGGAGAAGAAGAGGCAGCAATATCTCCTAGGTTTCCAGCATATGCAGCTGCATGATAGAAGTACATTTCACTGGTGTAGATGGGGGAAAGAATTACTAATTGAGAAATAGGGATTAAAACTGTGAGATACTGTCTTAGTCCTCTAGTGCTGCTCTAACAGAAATACAACAAGTGGATGACTTTAAAAGAGTAATTTATTCTGTCACAGTCCATAGACTTAAAAGTCCGAATTTAGGGTGTCAGCTCCAAAGGAAGGCTTTGTCTCCCAGCTCTGGAGGGAACTGGGAGTTTCTGAGGCACAGGGGGAGCAGATCCTTTTAAAAGGATGCACTCTACTCCTGGCACTGCTTCTTGGTAGTACGAGGCCCCCAAATCCCTCTCCCAGCTTCTTTCTTTTATATGCCAAGACAGTGCGTCAAGCACAGTGCAGTATGAGCCACTGAGTCGTGCCCCACCAACCCAGCTGCTGCCCATCCTGCCTCATTCACATCATGGGCGCAGGATTTACAGCGTGTAGGAACACACAGCACTGGGAGCCGTGGTCAGGCCAAACTGCCACATATAGCTTTGGGGGACAAAATTCACTCTGTGACAGATACCACTGTCACCTCTCAGACTTATTGGGATTAAAGGACAAGATGGGGCTTGGTGTGGAAAGGAGGCCTGATAAATGTCGTCAGACACTGCTGGAGAAGCAGAGAACTTTTTGAAAACATCCATACCCTGTGCCCCAGTACTTTCATGTCTCTCTAATAAACAGTAATTTGTTCTGAGGGAACTTAAGACAAAAGCTTCAATGTTCAACTCCAGGGAGCTGAGGCTATATAATCACAGCTAGAGGATGGATTACTGTATAACCACAAAAAGTAATCAGAAAATGTGGAAGAATTTTTAATTAAACGGAAAAACCTTCTTTTAGTAAAAATGCAAAGCAGTATACTTAACAGGAAAAAGTAGTTTTTGTTTAAGAGAGTGAAAAGCATTCTTATTATGTATATGTGGTAAGCATCTGCAGTGCCCTGGTTGCGCAGTGGTTAAGCACTCAATTGCTAACTGGACGGTCAGCAGTTCAAACCTACCAGTGGCTCCGAGGGAGAAAAGACCTGGCGATTTGCTTTCATAAAGCTCACAGCCTAGGTAACACTGTGGGGCAGTTCTCTGTCATATTGGGTTGCTGTTAAGTCCAGATTGACTCAGTGTCCCACAGCAGTGACTGTGTGTGTGTATGTGTGTGTGTGTGTGTGTGTGTGTGTGATTATAGAGAAGATTAGTGATGATGTCGATTAAGGTGTTAATTCCAGGTAAGAGAATTATGTGGGTTTTATTTTCTTTGTAATAGATTTCTGTATGCAGTGATTCTGTATAACCTTTATAATTAGAATGTTAAGTTTCTATACTCAGAAAATAATTATTACTGTGATGATGTCAGTCTTTCCAGCGTCAGCTTGCCGTTAGCAAAGATAATTCCCATAGTAAATGGACAGATCCATTCAGTGTGCAGTGAAACACCCAGTCATTTTGTTCAGGTAAGAAGAAAGCCTGGAGTATTGTGGTTTGGGTTGTATCCGTGTTTGTCTAAAATAAAATGACGTTTCTCTCCCGTGTTATTCTATTTTAAAAACAGCATAGAATGGCATAGAGAGGTCTGGTAGAATACCTCCCCCTCCCCCTGCCAAGAGTAATAACGAATTTATGGTGTTGGGACTCCTTCCTTCACATTCCAGCCTAACATGTGCTAGACTGCATTTGAGGCCAGGCACATTCTCGTCATCAGGTGAATTTAGGTAGTGGTAATTTTTTCCAGGGAACTGCACTAATAAGAAGATTGACCTTTGAAGCAGGTTAATGATCTAATTTCTCAAGGTTATCAAAAAAGGGAGACAAATAAGGCATTTAATCATTAATAAAATAAAACTATTAATAGGATATCAGAAATATGCTCACAGACATTTTCATACCATGTGATAGTTTTGGAATTTATTAGAACTACCATTCATCTTGTTAGTGTACAAATAAAGACACAAAATTGATATATCACAGGTTTGATATATACTGTTTTCAGATGAAAAATGTCTGTGATTTCTACTAGTGATAAAGTCACAAATCCTGGTAATGTTACTGCAATTAACCTACATTCATAACTGAAGTAAATGTTAGAGTTCAGGTAGACATTAGTGAAAATTAACATGTAATATTTTTCCTTATATTTACATTCACAGCTCTCAAGGGGCTAAGAATGTTTGCTAGAAAGTATATTTTATGTGCTGTTTATATAAGTATGTATATGTAATTGTGCATATGTGCATATATACAAGATCATTTGGAAAACAATATACCTCAACCACATTATCTCAGCTTCCAGCAAAAGTACTTTTTAATCTTGTACTTTTAGTATTTGGTTTATCCAGCAAATACTTCTCTTAAATTTTATTTTCTCCTTAAAATCACACCTAAATACTTAGGAATACCCACTGTTCTTTATAGAAGAGCCTAGACAACAAATATCCCCTTGAATTTATAATTAAAAAATATATATATTTCTCTCCTTAAGTGAGGCACTTTTTGCCCTTAATAAACTTCCGCAAAACTTGGACCTAAATTCATTGCTTGATTGTAGGCATGAATTCAGTTTATCTCTCCATTTTATAAACTTATTTTCTTCTTTGCTAGGATCTGTTGATGATGGAACAAGTGAAAGATTTTGCTGCTAATGTGTATGAAGCTTTTAGTACTCCTCAGCAACTGGAGAAATAAATTTCTTTTCAAGAAAACTACAGTGACATTCATTTACTTTTTGAAAAATACACTGAATAAATCAACTACCAAGTAACAGTTTGTTACTGAACTGCCTAATAAAAATATATTCTTAATCCAGGCTTTCATTTCATAATGAAATAGATTCATTTGGCATCTTAAGGTATTTTTTTACACTCATCAAAGACCAGTTTTTGTGAGCATATCTGAATATACACACAGTGCAAATACCAGATTGGTAGTAGTTTGTTATACCATGGATATTGCTTACAAACTGACTAAAAACAAGTGTGTGTACTTTTTTATATACTATGTCAGATACTTTGACATTAATATGGAGGAGAAATTGGTTAGGGAAGTGGGCCTAGGATGCATAAAGTTTGAAGAACATGCTGTTATGAATTACAAGCTTAACTAGACTGCTGTAAATGGGAATGAGCAGACTCTTCTCCTGTTACCTTTCAAAGGAATAAATTATTTGTGTCATATATGTCCTCCTGGAGGACTTTTCTCTCTAAAAATCAGTGAATTTTAACAACAGTGACCATCTGTTTGTTTTGGTTTTTTTTTTTCTTTCCTTTGCTTAGAAGATTAACAAGATTATGTATTGATGTATAGTCTAAGATTTTGTCGATGCTATTTACTCACTGCTATTAGAAACCATCGTAGTATAGTGGTTAAGTCCTACCACTGCTATCCAAAAGGTCTGCAGCTCAAATCCACCCAGGTGCTCCTTGGAAACTCTATGGGGCGGTTCTGCTCTGTCCTGTAAGGTCCCTGTTGTCAGAATCAACTCAACAGCTTCAAATTAATATTAACTAGATAGTTGCATTCATGTGTATGTAAATAATTCTAGTTTACTTTGTGGTAATTTTGAGCATACTGAATATCTTACTGCAATAAAATATTTTAGTAAAATAATGTTTTTGTTGAGTTAATGCTTTTCAACCATTTATTTATTGGTCTAATAGCATTTTTGCTGTTACTTTGAAAGAGAGAATTGCCTAATTTTCATTTTAACTGGTAATAGAATTGTTGTTTTCAGTTAACATGTTTAGAAAAAGATGACAGTACTTTCCAAAAAAATAATAATTCCATTTTCTCTTAAGAAGTCTATAGCTCTGTTCTTTATAGCAGTAATTATGTTTAGTGCAGAAAGAAATGAATCATAATGTAACATCAGATTATTAGATAGATTTTCTGTAATAGCAGCCAACAAACATAACAGAGCTAAACAGTAGAAGGCAGAAACTGAACTGTGAAGTCTTGTCAAAGGTCAGGCTAGGCCCAGAGCAGACTGCTAGGATGTTAAAACCAGGTATGTGTAAAGATGCAGAGAAGGAAAAATACCTCTTTCAGTACTTGACAGACTCTATTATCATTTCTAATAGGATAAAAGAGAAATTGCATTTTGCAAAATAAGTGATGGTGTAATAGGGTGTGCATTCCCTCCCAGCAGTGGGAGCCCAGCGTTGAGGCTGGAGACCGAATGAGGTGGCTGTGGAAGGGGGAAGATGGTCAGGTGAGAGGCGTGCCCTGGGATCATGTGCCTCCGGAGCGCTGTGGCAGCAGAGAGATGGCAGGCTCAGAAGCACGTGTGTTGGTAGTAAATCTACCTCGGATGTTACCGATTTGCCTTCTAATAGTGCAGTAGGTTCCCTCTTGTTTGGAACCCTTAGGCTTTTGGTGAATCCGTAAAAGTCAGCTAAAGGAGAGTGTCACAAAAATAAAACACATGCATCCCTACGAATATTGGCTTATTTGCCAGTTATCTAAAGTAGGACCTGCAACTTTCCTGCCTGCGGAGTTAGGGTCATGTAGTGTTTCTGGTTGTCTTATACAATCCCATCCGTTATATAATTGTGAACCATGGTGCAGACTGCTTCTCTCATTTTTCCCCAATCTGTTAAACTTGTTTGGCCCACACTTAGTAGCTGTAGAAAAAACGAGAAATTTTATCTAGTTTTTCTAAAGCATTCAACTTGGCTGACACAGAAATTCATGGTATCAGCTTATCTGATCGTGATAAAAAATCCAACTGGCATAATCACTTGGTAGGGTGAGCATACAGTGCAGCGGGTAGGAATCCCCGTGGAGGGTGCCCATCCCACTGAGAGCCCACAGCTGCCCCAGCATCAATCGGTCAGCTTTCCCGAGAGCACGGCAAACATCCCTGATCTGGTGACCTGAGGAAATGGAGGTCAGTTGAAAGACCTACTTTTTCAAACTTTTCTAACTGTGTTTATGACTGTGTGTGTATAAAAAAGCATGCATTTATAAATCTGATATGAGCATTTATTTGTTTGGAAGTTAGGAAAATTTGGATCTAACAAGATCTCATAAGAAGAACAGAAGGCAAGATATCTGCTGTGCTTTCTCACTGCGGTTCGGAGACCCTGCTGGCGCAGTGGGGACACGCCGTGTCAGCTGTGTCCCTGAATAGTCTGACCTTGCAGAGCAAGCAAATAGATACATTAGGCCAAATGTATTCTATAACATTAATTCCTAGCTACTCTAAAACAAAACATTTCCCTCTGAGTCATACACAGAAACAAGTTCACTCTTGAAACACAAATGGCAAAGTGCACTAGAGGGTTTAAACAGTTACATGGACAATTTAGAAAAGAATACAGGGAGAAACGGGAAAAGAGGTGAATTGTCTAAATAACTCCTTGATTCTTCTTGATCAATTGTATGTTGATTTTCTCCGTGTGGAACAGTCCTAGAAACCTGGCCATTTTCTCATTTTAGGCATACGTGCAGCCTGGTCCATTCTGCTACACATCAGAGCACATTGGCCAGTGCCAGAACCCAGCCCCACTGACAGGGAAGCTGGCTAGCAGTCAGCTGTGGCAGTTCTACCATGATGCCCTTTGGTTCCAAGGAAGTCCAGCTAAGCGGCTGTCGGTATCCCAGTAGTTTTACCTGAAATTAAAACCACACAAATGTCACCAAAGGTACAATTTTCATTCATCTAGTAGTTTTTATTAGGAAGGAATGGGTGGCATTTTTAAAAATGCATTAAAGACAATTCATTTTTCTACTTTTTAGGTTTCTTACATTTTTAACCCTTGATTCAAGTGAGTACATACATATGTCTAGCTCCTGTGTCACTCAAGGGCACAGTAGTTGGGGAAGAAGAATTCTAGAGGCTGAAATAATGTGTCAGAGTGACAGGAGTGCTGAGTAGAGGATCAGGGATAGAACATTAACTCTGCAAGCTGTCTGCTCAGCTACAGCCTGACCACTGCGCACACAGAATATGTGGACAAAGGCTGCCTTCCCATATACAGCAACTGTTCCTCCCCTGATTCCTGAGTCATCGCCACTAGTCAGCGATACATAGACGTATCAGTCACCACTGTGGTGGTCATACGAGGTCTGACATTTAAGTCCACAGACTTAATTGTTCCAAGTGCTACATACCTTGTTTCAGAATATCACTGTGATCACCTTTAAACTACTTCCCCTGGGAAGTTATGCACCAGTGCCAGCACCCAGTCTACCTTTTAAAGCAATCTTGGAACTTTCTCTGGCATGGCCATTGCACATGGTAGCATGGTGGCAAGTTCATGAACTGTATAGTTGTCTGTGAGGGAGTTTTTAGTGAGTAAACTAACAACTGTTTGGAACACCCAACCTACTCACCTGATGTGGCCCTTGGTGACTTTTTCTTTACCCAGAGAGAAAGGAATACATTTTGATGACATTCAGATTATACAATGACAGTTCTGATGGCCACTCAAGAAAAACAGTTCCAAAATTGCTTTGAAGGGCTGACTGTGCACTGGCATTGGTACATAGCTTCCCAAGGGGAGTACTCTGAAGGAGGCTGTAGTGATACCATGCAATGAGGTATGTAGTACTTTGTCTAGGATGAGTTCACGTACTTAATTGTCAGACCTCATATACCCTTTGCCATAATTTATACTAAGTGAATTCAAATATGTGATTTTCCACATGTCCTAGTGTTATTTTATGAATTTTACTTATGAGGCAGAACAGTTACAAAAACAAAACTCATTAACTTTGAAATGACCAAGTTAATTGATGTCAAGAAGAAGTTGGATAAAATAAAAAAAAATAATGTGATATCTAGGCTACTAAGCTGTGAGTAACTACAAGATTTGAGCTCCGTCTTCTTTCTGCCTGACCAGCCACAGGGTTAAGCATACATATGGAAGATGTTGCATGCTGAAGGTCACCATTAAACTTTCACTTAATCACAATTAAAAAAAAATTCGCCACCAACGGGGTCGTAAATTTCTTAAACAATCAAACATATCAAAATGATCTTCATGATTAATCTTAAACATTCTCTAAACTTTTCTGTAAATTTAAAAAGTAGGTCCATAGTATGTTACTGAGGTGTGTTCCTGGAGTGGAGTGCCAGGGGAAGCATCTGAATTCCAGTTTTAGGAAAAGAATCATTCTGGATACATGGTGTTCAACTTGAACAACATAGAATTACCATGAAGAGTAATATCCACCGTGCATTAATATGCTTGGAGATACTGTAGCTCTTTTTTTAAGTTTGGTTTTCTGGAAATAAAACCTCAAAGGTTTTGGCCAAATATTGCCACTGAGGAAAGTCATATTAAATTTACTTACAAAATACAAAAGAAGCACATAGAAGGCTCTTCTTAAAACAAGTTATGTTTTCACAGGACATCCTAGGCAGCAATATAAAGGAGCAATAAAGATTACAAGATCTCCTCTTACCGTTGTTGAACTCCAGATCGCTTTGGGTTGCTCAAGAAACAGCTGTCCTGATGTGGGCCATTTGAGAAAAATGGCATAGACCAAATTTTCTTTAGGTTTGGATGTGTACCTAGTTGAAATAGCAACAACAAAAAATGGTAATAACTAAGATACATACTATGTTTCTCATTATTTATTGGTCAAATGTGGACTTACTTTACAGGGACAAATTACCAGTGTCTTCATCAAAAGGAAAGAAGGGAAAGTGGTCTCTTGGTAGCCTAAAAAAAAAACTCCCTTCCTTACTACCCTGATATTAGAAGAGAGGTCTTAGAAAAGAGATTTTCCTTAAACTATTCTTCTAGATCTGGAAGTAGGCGGGGGTATGGGAGGGAATGGATCAAGGAACTAGGGTGTAAGAGCTTGATAACTCTACCTGCTTGTTCAAATCTTTATACCCATTCATTGAACAGATATGTCTGTGTCAGTGCTGTTCCAGATACTGTGCTGGGTGTGAGCGACATGATAGGAAACAAAGTAACACGGAAGTCATCTCCTGGAACCTAGACTATAGTGGAGAAGACAGACATTAAATAACCACACATAAGCTTCTATAAGACCTGGCTGTTTCTCTGAGCTTGGAAAACATTGGAGAACTTTAAGTATAGGAGTCATGTAATCAGACTTACTTAAAAGATTACCCTGGCTGTTTGGGGGAGGAAACACTAGAGACAAGAGTGCTAACAGAGACTACTCAGAGGCTACTGAAATAATCCAGGAGAGATAATGAAAAACAAAAAGACACAGGTTGACACTGGGAGGTAATATGAGAAGGTCAACGTCCAGATATATTTAAAAAATAAAGATGATGGTATTTGTTTACGGATTGGCTGCGGGAAAGAATTGGAAGTTAGGGACCAAGGTTTTATACCTTTACAGTGCACTAAAAGGATGAAACTGCCATTAATGAAATGAGACTGGGTAGAGCTAGTTTGGGGATAGTGGAATCAGGATTTCAGTTTTGCATATAACAAGTTATACATTCAAGTGGAGATGTTGAGTTGAAAGTTGAACATATGAATCTGAAAACACATGTGAAATTCATCAGTACTGTATTTGAAGCCAAGAAAGTGAACAACCTTGTGTGGAGAATTAAGCACAAAAGACTAGAAGTCCAAAGACTAAAGCCTGGGACTTCAAGATTTAGAGGTTGGGAATATGAGGTGGAACCAGCAAAGGATACTAGGAAGGAGCACTCAGCAGGTACAAGGAAAACCATCAGAGAGTAATCAACTGAGGCAAATGCTGCTGATCAGATCAGAAAATGAAAACTAAGAATTGACTGTGGCCTCGGCAAGGTAGAAGTAATTGCTAACTTGATCATAATAATTTTGTGGAATCTGGGGACAAACTCCTGACCAAAATGGGTGTAATGTGTTGAATAATGTCCCCCTAAAAGTCATGTCGATGCAGAATCTCAGCATATAAGAAGAGAAAACAGACACAGAAGGATGACAGCCATGTGAAGATGTAGGCAGATACTGGAGTGATGCTGCCACAAACCAAGGAATGCCAAGGAAGAGCTGCAACCACCAGGAACTGGAAAAGACAAGGAAGGCTCCCACCTTAAAGCCTTCAGAGAGAGCATCTGCCCTGCCAAGAGCCTGATTTCAGACTTCTAGTCTCTAAAACTATGAGAGAATAGAGGTTTTAAATCACCTGGTTTGTGGAAATTTGTTATGGCAGCTCTTGGGAACTAATACAGATTTTGGTATTGAGAACAGGGCTACTGTAACAAATACTTTTAAATGTGAAAGTGTTTTGGAACTGGGTAACAAGTGGAGACGGGAAACATTTTGAGGCACCTTCTAGAAAAAGCTTACAGTGCCTTGAAGAGACTGTTGATAGAAATATGATACGGACATTAAAGCTGACTGTTGAGCTCAGAAAAAAAAGGAACTGTAAAAAAAGCTTCTGCTGTCTTAGAGAATACATCTATAATCATGAATAGGATGCTGCTAGAAATATGAATGTTAAAGGTGCTTCTAGTGAGGTCTCAGATGGAACTGAAGAACATGTTATTGAAAACTGGAGGAAAGGTGATCTTTGTAAAAAAGGGAAAGAAATTGGGCTCAAGTGTGTTTTGCTGCTTGTAAGTGATGAACTTGGAGATTTAGCTGAGATTTCCAAGCAAAATGTGGTTTAGATATTATTAGAATAATATGAACAAGTAACCATTTGTTACTTGTTTTGTTTTGTGTTTTTAAAATCGGTAACATAATGGTATTCTTTTGGTTTCTTTTTAATCTAATGTTTCCTCTGCCCTTGTGTGCCCATCACTTGCTAATTTGATGCCAGCTAACATCTGCAGTGATACAATTTACTTAACTGACTAAACTGAAGTCTTTGTTTTAGGTTAACCATCCACATTTTTCATTTATCTTTATGGTGTACACTTCTGCAAGAGTTGACTACTTTTAATTAGAATTTATCCTCCCCTAGAAGGTGTCTGGAAACCGTGGTGGCATAGTGGCTTAAGTGCTAAGTCTGCTATCCAAAAGGTCAGCAGTTCAAGTCAGCCAGGTGCTCCTTCAAATCTCTATGGAGCAGCTTTACTCTGACCTATAGGGTCCCTATGAGTCAGACCCAACACAATGGCAGTGGGTTCAGTTTTGTTTTTTTTTTTTTAGGAGGTGTCTAGGAGCCCTGGTGGTACAATGGTTAGTGGAGAAAGGTTGATGTTCAGGATCTTCAGGAGAAAAGACCTGGCTCCCATTAAAATTACAGTCTAGGAAACCCTATTAGGCAGTTCTACACGATCCTATAGGGTTGCTGTGAGTCAGAATACACTTCACAGCACACAACAACAGGAAGTGTCTAGAGATTGATAAAAAACATTAAGCATTCAAAAACATGCTAATTTCTTACTTTGCATTAGGGTAGGTAAAATTTGGAAGGCACTAAGTGTAGGTAGGTACTCATCAAGTTTCTGTTTTTATCCTTGTCTGTCTATCTCTGAGAAATTTTGAGTGTCTTCCTCTATTAAACAGTACTGGTTACAAGAATGACTTACCATACATCAAGAGTGACAGTGTCATTTGGGGATCTCCAAGTCTGGGTTGCATAAATGGCTTCTCCATTGACACTTAGCCAGGCCCCCATCTGCCTCAGTCTCTCCTCAAAAATTGGAGAAATTATGCCATCTTGTGTAGGCCCAATATTCATCAGAAGATTTCCTCCACATGAAACTGTTGCTACAAGTTGCTAAAAGTTAATAAAATATGGCATTTATCAAGTGAATTTACATATTTACACATGCATGGTAGTCACTAAGACAACAAAAGAGGATAGAATAATCCTCACTGCTTCTAGGCTATTGAGCTATACAGATTGTAAGAAATAATTCCCACATACCCACACCATTAACAATATTACATTACTAGTCACCAGACATTTTACTGTACCTCCACCAGTTCTTCAATTGTAAAGTAATCACAGAGTCTAGCATTCCTCCTGTAGCCCCAAGAAATCTTGTCTATTGTCATACAGTTTTCCCATTTATGTGACAAGATGTGTCCTGGATTATAACGGTCACTGCACGTGTAGTAGCCACCATGCTTGCAGATGGTCCCAGCTCCCCAGCGATCGTTGGTGACTACTGTGTCCCGAACTGGGCTGAAATGAAAAGGATACTTTTTTAAAACACATCTAGCCTAGTTTTTTATGTAATATAAAAAGAAAGGTCAGTAAAAAGAGGTCAAACTGCAGCTCACTCCTGAAAAATCACTATAGCATACGGTAGCGGAAACTCCATGGTCTTGAAGTCAAATAGACCAAGATAGTTTGGAGTCATAACTCTGCCAATTTATAGTTTCTTGACTGAAAACAAAAGGGACTTGATTCTTCTGAGTACTGGATTTCCTCATCTGTTATTAGAACAGGAATAATTTCTGTAAAATCTAGTCCAGTACCCAGCATCCACAGCACTTTTAAAAGTACCATACTTATTTGAAGATGTTTCTCCTATATTATGAATGGTAGCCAAAAGTGAATTTACACAAGGTATTTTTCTCTCCAGTGACTGAAAAATCTCATCCATTATATTCTAGCCTGTTTCTCTTACAATTGTACCTAATAGCATGCTGCCATTATGTAATTCACTGTGGCATGGAATACCCCACAGTTTTGTGGACCCACGAAGCATAAATAGACCACTCTATGACTTTATAGAACACTACCAAGTACTTTCTAGTTACAAATACAAAATTGGTCCACACAGTTTGTTCTCCATATAGTTTAAGTCTAATGAAGGAGCCCATCAGTCTTAACATGCTAGAAGTCATAGGAAGGATTGGGACAGCCCAGCCTTGAACATGCTAGAAAGCCATTTAAAAAAGCCCAAACCTATTGCCATCGAGTTGGGTTAAGCTCATAGCAGTCCTAGAGGTCAGAGTAGAACTGTGCCACAGATTTTCCGAGGAGCATGTGGCACATTTGAACTTTTGACCTTTCGGTTAGCAGATGTAGCACTTAACCCACTATGCCACCAGAGTTTCTAGAAAGCCATAGAAAGGAACAAAAAGTGGTGAGAATGTTGATGCTGAAGAAAAAGAGAAAACAGACAAGGGCAACACTGGGTAGCAAAGATTGTCAAAAGGCAAGTGGCTACCAGAAGCAATTAGGGGCACTGAAGAGCACACCATCAGTGTGCTGATGGCAATGTCACCACACAGTGCCGCTTACGGAAAGCACTAGCTTCGTCATCACAGAGAGGAGTTATAACATTTCAGAGTAGGGACAGTAGGAGAGCAGAAAAGGAGATGAAAGAGGAACTCACAAAACTAGTGTCTTCAAAGTCCCTGACCCTGTGGTTATTAGTCTGATTTCAAAATTAGGTTGTCACATGGTATTTGACTCCTGATTTCTTTACTCTTGATTATTTTGCACCTAGGCATTATTTACAATGATTTCCTCACCTGTACCACAAATGAGCTGAGACAGACATATTTCAAGCAAGGGTATGAAAATGGTATCGATGTCCAAGGTACATTTAAGGTAAGGACAGCTATCTGATAGCAGACACACCTTTCGTTATAGAGCCAGGCTAAGAAGCCCGTGCTGTTCCAGTAGGTGTCTGGTGCCCCTCCGTCACCATCTGCCCACAGCACCTCGGGCCGATAGTTGTTCACCAACTCGTAGAGCTCAGGCAATGTCTTAGAAACTGGAAACTGCCGCTTACGGAAAGCACTAGCTTCGTCATCACAGAAGAGCGGGTTAAACCATTCAAAAAGGGAGTAGTAGAGTCCAAAACGTAGGTCTGTCCTGTCCCTAACGGCTACCTCCAGTTCCCTGACAATGTCCCTCTTTGGCCCTTCATCTACAGCATTCCAGTTCCACGAGGACTTGGAACCCCACAAGGTGAAGCCTGGAAAAGTACATTAAAAACATGATAAGCATATCCATTTTCTTTTAGTGAATCTCAATTTTTATAAATGACAAATCAGATGGTATAAAAACCAAACCAAACCCATTGTAATTGACTCAATTTTGACTTATGGTGAGTGAGCCCATATGCTACAGAGTAGAACTGCTGCATGCAGTGTTCTCCACTGTAATCTTTATGGAAACAGATCACCAGGCCTTTCTTCCACGATGCCACTAACCAAAACCAAACCCACTGCCATCAAATCAGGTCCAGCTCACGGCTACCCTATAGGTCAAAGTAGAACTGCCCCATAGAGTTTCCAAGGAACACCCAGCAGATTTGTACTGCTGACTTTTTGGTTAGAAGATACAGTATTTAACCCACTATGCCACCAGGGTTTCCATTGGATGGATTGAAACTGTCAACTTTCACATTAATAGGTGCAAGCCATTTGCACCACCCAGGGACCTCAGATAATGCAAAAGACATATAAATTACTTATTCTACAAATGACTACTTTATTGCAATTTTTTTCAATATACATATTCTGCTTTTATGAGAGAAACAAAGAAGCTCATCAAGGTAGAACCAGGGTTTTGAAAAGTGACTTTCAGGGTACAAAAATAGGGTGCATAGAGTCTGTCTCATATCCTAAGTTCACTAAGGGAGAGCATTATACCCGCAGCGTCCCCTGCTCTTTGCCCAGCTCACTGCTAGCACAGAGTCTGGCACAGACTGAACAACAGCAGACGACACTGGTCCCCTGGGAACATGTGCGCTATCCACCAGGCTAAACAATGATGACAACTACTACTTATAATGAGGACCCAGAGGTACACTCCTGGAAGATGCCAACGTATCTTCTAAACCAAAGACTAAAGTATATTCCATAGTTTTAGGATTGTGTATCTGATTATACTGTGATTCTTAAAACACTGATGAACCACATGGAGTATCTCCTCTAGTCTGGTTATTCATTTAGCCATGGGGGGAGGGGCAGTTCCTTGTTCATTTTGTACTTTAAAATACATCCACCATTTGTTTTCTTTCCTTAGTCTAAAGGCATAAGCTTAGACATCGATCTTTAAATTACATCAAAGTGAATTATCTGTCATCTAAATGGATTTTTTAAAAAATGTGTACCATTAGACAAGCACTGTGAAACAATTCATATTTTAAGAGGAATTTGGAATTCAATTACTAGTTATTTTATATAAAAAATGTAGAAGAGACAATATAAACTAAGTAGGAAATAACACAAAAGCCTCAAAAATTTCAACATATAAGAGTATAGGCACACCTGACTGCATTGCCCTTCGCAGATACTGCATTTTTTACAAATTAGATGTTTGTGGCAATACTGCGCCAGGCAAGTCTCTCAACACCAATTTCCCAACAGATGAGCTTCTTGTCCCTGTGTCACATCTTGGTAACTATCACAGTATTTCAGATTTTTCTTTATTATTATACGGTGATCTGTGATGAGTGATCTTCGTGATCTATTGCTTTGGGACACCAGGAATCACACCCATACAAGATGATGCCCTTAGTAAATGGTGTGTGCATTCTGACTGCTCCACCACTAGCTGTTCCTCCACTTCTCACCCTTTCTTTGGATCTTCCTATTCCCCAAGACATGACAACACTGAATTTAGGTCAGTGAATAGCTTTACAAAACTGAAAAGCAAACCCGCTGTCATCAAGTCGATTCTGACTCACGGCAACCCTATAGGACAGAGTAGAACTGCCCCGTAGCGTTTCCAAGGAGCAGCTGGAACTTTTGGTTATCAGACATAGGTCTTAACTGTTATGCCACTAGGGTTTCCAGTAACTCTGCAATGGCCCCTAAATATGTTCAAGTGAAAGGAAGAGTCACACGTCTCTCACTTTAAATCAAAATGCACACATGATTAAACTTAGTGAGGAGGGCAGGACTAAAGCAGAGATAGACCAAAAGCTAGGCCTCTTGTACCAAACAGTTAGTCAAGCTGTAAATGCAAATGAAAAGTTCTTGAAGCAAATTGAAGTTACTACTCCACTCCAGTTTTGAAAAAAGTTCTATTGTGGCTAAAATGCTATCCAACAGCATCACATCCTACAGAGAAATCTTTGCTGAAAGGAAGAATCAATCAGTGGAGCAAACTTCATTATTGTCTTATTTTAGGCAATTGCTACAGCTGCCTCAGATTTCAGCAACCACCGCCTTGATCAGTCAGCAGCTGTCAGCAAGACTCTCCACCAGCAAAAAGGTTGACTCACCAAAAGCTCAGATGATGGTTAGTCTTGTATAGCAATTAAGTATTTTTAAATGATTGTATGTACAATTTTTGACATAATGCTATTATACACTTAATAGACTACAATGTCATAGAAAGATAATTTTTACATATAACTGGGAAATCAAAAAAAAACAAAAGTTTGTGTGACTTACTTTATTGCCATATTTGTTTTATTGCTGTGATCTTCCTGTATACCTAATGTCTCTCAGTTTGGGTGGAATGTGTGGTCCTCTAAATTATAAAAATGTCAGCAGCCACATAAGGGTGCTCCTAGGCAGAAAATGTGATTTCATAGAAATGACTCTGCTTTTGTCTTTTTTCTTCCGGAAGAATTAGTTCACCTTTCATAACTGTGGTTACTGTTTGTGTTGCCCTTACTTACCTTCGTGATGTTTGGTAGTTAAGACCACATATCTTGCACCCGAAGCCTGAAGAAGATCTGCCCACTGGCTGGCGTTAAAAAATTGTGCCGTAAATTGTGGTCCAAAATCTTCATATGTGAAGTCAGGAGGGTAATTACGTTTCATAAAGTTCACATATTCCGATTTCTGTTCCTGTTTCCAGTACCACCTGAAGGGAAGAGAGTAGCATACCCACACTAGAAGTGACACCAGCCCTATTTTCCCTACTCAGTTATTCTCCAGATTCTCTTGCTCACTTCCACATCACTGTGACTTTCCCCTAAAGAGAGCTTACCCAAAACCATACTCTTTGCCATCCAGTAGACTCAGACTCATAGGGACCCGAAAGGATAGAAGTGTCCCACAGGGTTTCCAAGGAGCAAAGGATGGATTCAAACCACTGACCTTTTGGTTAGTAGCCATAGGTAAAGCAAAACTCCCTCTCTTTGTCCACTTAGCACTTAGTGAAATCCACTTAGCTCATAAACTGGAATATTCTAGCCAACCATTGCTCTCTTAGGGCTCACTTTTAAATTGCGACACACGGAATCTGTCTTTAGCAGTTTTTCCTTAGCCGTCCGAAGACTACTAACCAAAAGATTAGTGGTTTGAAACCATTCAGAGGTGCCTTAGAAGAAAGGCCTGGCAGTCTGCTTCTGAAAGGTCACAGCATCAAAAACCCTATGGAGCAGTTCTACTCTGTAACACGTGGGGTCGCTGTGAGTAGGAATCAACTCGATGGCAACTAAGAACACCAACACGACAAATCGTTTAATTTCTTCGGGTTTAGTCTCCAGAAACCAGTTTGGCAACTACAGCGTGACATGTCCCTCTACCACGAAGCTGAGAAGCCACATCCACAAGAGTGCTTGAAAATGCTTTCAGTCGTAGAAAAATCCGTGGCTACTCCAGCACCAACCCAGCAGGCAGTAACTGAGACCCTTAACCCGGAAATGCGAAACGAGGGTAAAAACCGTGAGAAGCGAAACCGACAGGAGCCGGTAGTGGCTGGAGCCAGGAGAGCGAAAACAGTCCAGGGACAGGGGACCGAGACAGCGCGCTCACCAGAACCACTCGCTACCGAAGCTGGGCACGGAATACACGCCCCAGTGGAGGAATATGCCGAATTTGGCTTGGTCGAACCAGGCCGGCGGCGGCCGGGCGTCCAGGGACTCCCAGGTGGGGCTGTAGCGCGGGGCGCCGGTGGCCGAGCGCGCGGGCAGCAGCAGGAGGGGCAGCGCCAGCCGCGCGAGCAGCGGGGGCGCAGGGCGGGCGAGTCCCGGGCGCCGCGCGGCCCGCGGAACGGCCATCGGTCGGCGAGCTCCCCGCCCGGTCGTCCTCTCCTTCTGCGTCTCTGCCAGATGGGCTCCACAGTGTCACCTGACCAAGCAGTCCTTGGGACGGCCCCTCTCCTTCACCCGGTTGGGTGCGGTGGCTACCAAGACTGCTCCGGTGCAACTGTCCCCCCACAGGACCACGACTCGCGCTTCCTTAATAAAGATCTCTGAGCTAGGGTTCCTATTCAGTTAGCTCGAGCGAGGGCGGGGAACAGGACTGGTTCAGGGGACTGTGGCCAGCACCCTTTCCCAAGATCTGGCATTGAGGTTAAACAAACAGTTGGACTAGGGGACAAGACTGACCTGCCTGGGGAAGGGTAGGATGGGGGGAGCTACAGTAGGCTAGTTCCCGCTGCAGGTCCAGCTCCACTCCTCAAAACCCACTGCCATCGAATAGATTCAGACTCACAGAGACCACCTAGGCCATTCCCAAAGGCCACAGAAGAGTCATCCACACCTTCCCAGACACCACTGAATGCGGTTCAGATCAGCAGCAAACTGATCCTGATCATTTCCACCAAAGCTTCTGAGAGTGGTAGAAGAGACCAACGTCCTTTGAGTCTTGCATCATGTAGAATACTCGGTTTGTGCTTCAGAAAGTCAACTTTGGGACTAAGAACATATATCTGCAAAAAGGCCCACAAGATGCTGAACCCATGTATCAGATGATAGTATGACTAGACAGGATTAAAACCAGTACAGCGAAGTATCTGACGCCTTGGGAAAAGCAGAAATTGGGAATGTTTAATTGGGATTGGAATGTTTAATTAAGATACAGCATCAGAACCTCGCCATTTCCGATTTTAAAATGCTTTCTGACAACTAAACCCAGACTGCACACCCCTTCTCCTGTAAAATCCTTTTCATCTATCAATGGCTAATTTAAATGTCACCTCTTCTGGGAATCTTTCTGCCATCGCCCTCTCCTCCCAGAATGTTTTACTCTTCTGTCTGCTCCCGTAGTGTCCTGTTCCACTACTCACATAAGGATTCCTCTGTCGGCACAGCTGAACTAATTCCAGCTCATAGGGACTCCATGTAACAGTAGAAACTGCCCTCCATAGGGTTTCCAAGACTAATCTTTACAGGGGGGAAAAAAAAATACACACAACTGGACTAATGAACAACATCATGGTGAATGGACAAAAGATTGATGTCAAGAATTTCATTTTCCTTGGAACCACAATCAACATGCATGGAAGCAACAACCCAGAAATCAAATGACATACTGCGTTGGCCTATCTGCTGCAAAAGACCTCTGTAAAGTGTTCAAATACAAAGATATCACCTTGAAAAGGTGCAGCTGACTCAAACCATGGTACGCAACTTTGGTGATGTAGTGGTTAAGTGCTACGACTGCTAACCAAAACCTTGGCAGTTCAAATCTGCCAGGTGCTCCTTGGAAACTCTATGGAGCAGTTCTACTCTGCCCTGTAGTGTCCCCATGAGTCAGAATCAGCTCAGCAGCAGTGGATTTGTGTTTTTGTTCTTGTTTTCATATGCAACAAAAGCTGAACAATGAATAAGTAAGACTGAAGAAGAATTAATGTATTTAAATTATGATGCTGGCAAAGAATATTGAATTTACCACGGAATAAGTCTGTCCTGTAAGAAGTACAGTCAGAATTCTCCTCAGAAGCAAATATAGTCAGCCTTCATCTCACATTCTTTGTATATGTTATCAGGAAGAACCAGTCCCTGGAGAAGGACTATTGCTTGGCAAAATACAGTGTCAGTGAAAGAAAGACCCTCAGTGAGATGGACTGACACAGCGGCTTCAAACAGCAGGCTGTAACATAGCAATGATCGCAAGGATGAAGCAGGACCGAGCAGTGTTTCATTCTGTTGTGCGTAGGGTCTCTATGAGTTGAAACCAACTTGATGTCACCTAACAACAACAGTTATGAAAGCAGGTTGCCACAAATCTCTCCCATGGTGATGCTGATGGGTTCCAACCCATGAACTTTTGATAAGCAACCAAGTGTTTAACCGCGGAGCCAACAGGGCTTCTCAAAGGCAGGAATAGTGACCTTCATCTCTGCCTCCCCTGCATTTAAAGTAGAGCCTGACATGGAAAAGCACTGGAAACAAGCTCTTGGAGCTTCTTTAATGAAGGGGGGTTCTGATTATTGAGTGTTACGAGCAAGGAGGAGTCCCTGGATGGTGCAAATGGTTAACATGCTTAGCTGTTAACCAAAATGTAGGCAGTCAATTCTACCTAGAGTGCCTTGGAAGAAAGGCCTGGTGATTTGCTGCAGAAAAGTCAGCCACTAAAACCTTGTGTATGGAGTGAAGTTCTACCTTGACACGTGTGGGGTGGCGATGACTTAGAATTGATTCCATGGCAACAGCTCTGTGCAGAGAAGAGCTGCGGCTGTCCTTTACCCATCTGTGCTCCCAGCTGTCACTGCAAGGGTAACAGCGTTCTTGCTCTTGAATGGGCAGTGTGGATGACTACCCAGAACTACAGCTACATCATAAGGGTCTCCATTTTCCATGAGCGAAGGTGCCCTGGAAGAGAGAGCTCCAAGATTCCCCCAAGCCTGTACAGCCAATTGCAGTTGTCCTAGTTTGTGATAAGTTGAGATGTTACGGTAATCTATACTGAAGCCTGTGGTCTTCGATTTTGATTAGGAAGCACTTACTAATGGAAGCACTTACTAAGGAAAAGCAAAGACCATAGCCTTTAGTATAGATTATACTACAACAGAAAGAAAACAAGAATCCTCACAATTGGACTAATAGGTAACATTACAATAAATGGAGAAAAGACTGAGATTGTTCGATTTCATTTTACTTGGATCCACGGTCAACACCCATGGCAGCAGCAGTCAACAAATTGACAGATGCATTGCATTGGGCAAACTGGCTGCAGAAGACCTCTTTAAAGTGTTGAAAGGAAAAGATGTCATCTTGAGGACTCAGGTCACCTGACCCAAGCCATGGTGTTTTCAATCATCTTCTAGGCACGTGAAAGCTGGACAATGAACAAGAAAGACTGAAGAATTGATGTCTTTGAATTGTGGTGTTGGAGAAGAATATTAAATATGCCATGGACTGCCAAAACACCCCAGCAAATTAGTCATGGAAAAGTACAATCCAAATACTCCTTGGAAGCAAGGATGAAGACAGTGCACCTCACATACTTCAGATGTGTTATCAGGAGGGATCAGTCTCTGAAGAAGGACATCGTGCTGGGTAAAGTAGAGGGTCAGTGGACTGGAGCGTAGCGACAGTAGGGGAGATAGTGAGGGCTGGGCAGTGTTTTATTCTGCTGTGCGTAGGGTCACTATGAGTGGGAACTGACTTGACAGCACCTCTCAACAGCAGTGTAGGGTTTTCCTAACCTTGATCACTTCTCAGTTATAAAAATAGGTTAAACAGAGAAGCAAGCACAAAGGGAGAGTGGGAGGGTAGGGGAGGAGGTTGGTGGGTCATGAGTTGAGGAGGCAGATGATAAGTGAAAATCGCAAAGACATCGTAGTGCAACAGAGGCTGAAATGGACAAGGAAGGATGTCTACACAAGATCCATGTCCTGAATTTGGACTTCTGGCCTTCTGAATTGTGAGAAAATAAAATTTCTGTTTTTAAAAGTCATCCACTTGTGATGTTGCTGCTATAGCAATACTAGGAAGCTAAGACAGAATTATGACAATGTATATTATCCAGTCTTTGAAACCAGCATTATCTAAAACCTCAGTGGACACGGAATCCCCAAGGCATGCTTCTACATAAAGATACCCCCTGTCATGGATCGAATCGTGTCCCCCCCAAAGTAGGTGTAGCCATGTGGCTGGGCCATGATTCCCAGTATCTTGCCACTGTCCTCCACTTTGTGGTTTTCCTATGCTGTATGTTAAAGGATTAGGGTGGGACTGTCAATCCCTTTATAGGATCACCTCCCTGCTCCACTGTAAAGGGAGTTTCCCTGGAGTATAGCTTGCCCCACCCTTTATCCTTTCAGCCTGCAAGAGATGAAAGGACAGAGAAGCAGGCACAGAATTGGGAACCTCACACCATCAAGAAATCTGCACTAGGAGAAGAGCGTGTCCTTCAGACCTGAGGTTTCTGCGCCAAGATGCTCCCTGGACAAAGACTGATGCAACACCGGATTTTCCTCGACAGCCGACAAGGGGAAAGCCTTCACCTGGAGCGGACTCCCTGAATATGGACTTGCAGCCTACCAGACTATGTAAGAATAAACCTTCCCTTGTTAAAGTGATCTGCTCTGTGGTATTTCTGTTAGAGCAGCCCTACCTGACTAAAACACCCCCTTTGCCACTAGGCTCTGAAATCCCTCTAAACAGACATTTGCACAATGAATGCAAAAGACATATTCACAGTGCCAATGGTATAATGAACTGTTAAAGGGACAGTAGACATGGCAGTGGTGACAAGACAGCAATGGAACCTCTTCCTCTTATGAAGCATGATTTTTCCACTGATGTTCTGGAAGATTTAGTCTTCCAAACAAATTTCACTTATCACATAATTAATAAATACTAATCAGTGCTTCTGATCTGCATAAATATCACCACCCTGTGTATATTACTAGTCATTTCACTTGAAGACAAAGGAACTTGATTAGTTAATATGTCCAACTTTACCACAAAAGCATAATATCTGTAGGAAATACTGAAACTAGATTAAAGACCTCCCTTAGTGCCTCCAGGGACACATGAGAGTCCTAGAGTACCAGGAAGCACTGCTATGTTTGGAATCAATAGAAAAGAGAATTATTTAGAATAAGAGAGGAGGGAGAGATACTACTTACTCGAAATACTTGTTAAATGAATGAAATATTTCATAGAACATGGAGCTATATGGAAAGACCTGGATGCCATCTCTCCTCCATTTCATGTTTGATAGGATCGTGCTTTACAAAGCTACAGTCTTTGCACTTGGAGAGTTACGCAGATTGGGTAAAAGAACCACTTCATGCTGAGGCTTAAACATGTATTGAAATGTTCTAAATAAAGGATCCCAAAAGCTGAGGGGAACAACAGGGTCTCTGTGAGCACAGGGCTCCTATAAAACAGCAGGTCTGAGTCTTAAGTCTCAGTGGTAAACACTGTCCAGGAACCCTGATCCTACCTAGCTTCTCTGAGGCCACCTTGTGGTATCAGATGAAGAAGGTAGAAGGATGACATCTTTGCCCTGAAGCAAGAAGTACGCCTCCTACGCAACCACCACATCTGGCAGCTACACACCACTGTGTTCAGCAGCTGCGGTTATGTGGGGGAGCAGCCATTTCTGTCCTCCTACGTGGTGAGGGGTGAGAGGCTGGTATTTGCCAACTTCTTGCTGCCAGAGGAGGGGGTCCTACAGCTGATATCCTCAAGGATGTGTTTACCTGCTGATGGTGGAGTGGTTTTCTCAGCGAGGCTCTGGAGAACACATTTTGGATCTCCGTTTGGGAGTTAAATGACCATCTCTAGCCAGCCCAGAGGAACCCTGGTGTTGCAGTGGTTAAGAGTTTGCCTGACAGCTGAAAGGTCAGCAGTTTGAATTCACCAGACACTCCTTGGAAACACTATGGGGCAGTGCTACTCTGTCCTATGGGGTCTCTGTGAGTCAGAATTCATTCACCAACAGTGATGTTTTGTTTTGTTTTGTTTTAGCCCAAGCAGTTTCCAGAATTGCTCTGAAGTATCAGTGGAAAAAGTGAAACATCTGTATCACGGTTGACATCAGCATACCATAAGTTAACTAGAAAACAGCAGGAGCAAGGGTATTCCATGCAGAGTCAACAGCATGGGTCAGGTGCTCAAAATACAAAAAATATAAGCCCTCAAGAAGCTTCCAGTGTGGACAGAGAAGCAACCCCCTACAGACAAGCACCAATGATGTGCTGCTGAGTGGGAGATATGTGGGCCATTCGAAAAATTAGGGAGAAAGGAGGAAGTTGTACTCTAAGCAAAATATAATGAGACTTATAAGGTAGACTAGATAAGTCTCAAGCAATTTTCACAAGGGGTAGCCAAAGGATTTTTATTTAGTAATATATATTTATTTTATAAATTTTTATGTTTTCCATGGAGGTCTACAGTTAGTTAGTTTCTCACATAAGAACTTACATGTACTTTGCCATTTAACCCTAGCACTCTCTCTACTCTGTGACAACGCCTCCTCCCTCCCCTCCACGCTGTATGTCCCATGTTCTTTTAGCCAGCTCCTGTCTCCCTCTGCCATCTCCTCTTTCCTTCAAACAGGAATTTCCCGGTTAGTCTCCTGTTCTCTGCCAAGCCAAGAAGCACACACTTTACCAGTATGATATTATGTCATATACACCAGTTGAATCTTGGTCTGAGGAGTTGGCTGGTTTCCATTCTGGGCTAATAGTGAGTCTGGTGGCCATGTCTTCTGGAGATCCTCCAGTCTGTCAGACCATCAATCAAAGGATCTTACCCATTTTGGAGCCTTGAGGTGAATGGACCATGATAGCTGCCGATAGTACAGGAATTGAGGATACCAAGTCAATCTTGTGGACAGAGTCTGATGAAGAATAGGTTGCTATGACTAGAGACCCATGTAAGCTATTACAGGCAAAGACCGTAGAGCTACTAAAGGTTACATCATCACAAGGTGGTCAAAAGAGAGAAGAACGTGTCCACAGAGCTCAGGCCCATTTGAAGAGATACCTCGCCCAACAGACTGGCACCAAGCTAATGCCCCCCTCCTGTACCAAGCTGAAGAATCTTTTGTTTCACAATAAAGATGGCTGTGTCCGATACATATGCCTGTAATCACTTGAAGCTTTTAGAGGGTAGCCACACCCCATTTCCCTTCAGAACACATCCTGTTCGTCTTTGAAGGTTGATACCTTGAGAATTTACTAGAAAGAATTTCACTTTTCTATGAGGATCAGGAAACCCATATTATTAACTGACCCTAGAAACTGATAGGAGATTCACATCAAAAAGTAAAGGACTCCTGTAAACATCTGTATGGGGTTCCTGGGTAGTGCAAATGGTTAACACACTCAACTGCTAACTCGAAGTTTCATGGTTTGAGTGCAGCCAGAGGTCAGCAAAAAGAGGAAGACTCTCAGTGATTCCCACAGTGGCTGCAACAGTGGTTTCATGCATGATGACCATCATGAGAACGCAGCAGGATTAGGTAGTGTTTGGTTCTGTAACACTTAGGGTCAGCTAGGAGTTGGATCCAACTTGATAGCAACTAACAACAAAGGGGTCTTGGAAGGAAGACCTAGCCATCGAATTCCAAAATGCAGCCATTGGAAAGCCTACAGAGCACACTCTACTCTGACACACATGGGTTGTCATGAGTTGGAACTGACTTGACAGCTGCTGGTTAACTGGTGGCAACCAAAAGGGAAACGATAAGTACTGTTAAACGTAAAACTTGAGAACACATTCTGTCTTGGAGTTGGGATTTGCTTGTGTCGTACTGCCCATTGGTGTGTAGCCAAAAAGCCTCCTTTGGCTTTGTTCTTGTTACTCCAAATATTTGTTTAAAGACTAAATATTTAAGATGACTTGGCAAGAATTTATGTACCTACCATAACAACATTCAGGGATAGAAGTGAGAACTGACAAACAAGGGAAAGGAAAATGAGAACCCGAGTCACAAGTGAGAAAAATAAATGTTTTAGCTACAGTAAACACCTACTTGGCCCTGCCCATTTGGGAAAACAATACAAGTGTACAGCCCTCGGCAGGATGAGTACTGTCTGTGCCTGACTCAGTGACAACTGAACATTGTATCAGGTTTATTTTTACGTTTCCCTAATTGTCTACAAAGAGTATGTATTACTTTATTAACAGAAAAATAAAGATTTTAACCAATGTAGATAGTTCAATATATGAAATAAAAAGGAGACATAAAGAGGAAACATTCAAACACTTTTTAAAAAAGGAAACATGGTAATTTTTAGAAAAAGACTGTGAAATCCTCTCATTTATTTTTTTAATTGATATTTTATCTTATTTTGGGAGAAAATATACACAGCAAAACTCATTCCTGTCCTACTGCGTCTAGACATAATAATCAACAACACTGATTATAGTCTTCACGTGGTGTCAATGTTCTCTTTATGTCTGTTTGAATTCTTTTACTCCCGTTAATTTAAACTTCCTGCCCCTAATATTCTCACACATGCTTTAAAATAGATGTTAAAACATTTGATCATATATAAGAAAAAAAAGAAACCTTTTTTTTTTTTTTTTAAGAATGTTAATACTGAAGGTGACAACTTTTACTTTTTGAATAAAACTGTTCATTAGTTTAAAGGTGACTTCAGGGAATGTTTTCCATTCTAGATTTGAAGAATAGCACAGGGCCACAGTCTCACAGACTCCTCCAGCCTCAACAGGGCAAGTAAATATGTATGCATTAAAAATGTAAAGTTCTGACCCATGTTTCTCTCTCATTCTATTAGGATCCATCTACTGTTTTTCTTGATCAGAACTTTCAGTAGTGAGACTGGGGCACCATCTAGTTCTTATCTCATGATAGAAGAGGCAGTAGTTCATGGAGACAATTAGTCCTATAGTCTTGTTCTTCTCTGATTTCGGTGTTTCTTCTTTCTCATTTGTTGCAGATAATTAGAGACCAATAGTTGTATCTTAGGTGGCTGCTTATAAGCTTCTTCCTACATTTGAAAGGAAGATCGTATCTGAATGCTTCTTTATCAACTACTAAGTAACAAACATGAGAAACTCCAAAGATTGCCTTGCTTTTGTCCCAAGTGCTTAAAAAAGTGTCTTAGATGTATGGATATATGGAAAATAGCCCCAAGATTTCTAAACTTAATTTACTTACTTCATCATAGCTTTTGACACTCTGAGAATAACAGCATTATTTTTATTTTTCCTTCTGCTCTTTTCTTTTATCCTGTTTTATTCATTCATTCACCTAATACTTGTTAAGTGAAAGTCAGAATCAAAAGGCATCCTTGACTTTGAATTCAAGGAATTTGATGCCTGGTGGAGACAGATGAAAATAAATAATGGCCATCAGGGGTAGTCTAGGCAGTGTAGTGGATTGAATAGTGTCCCCTGTCCCCCAAAAATGTGTATAACAGTTTGGCTGGGTCGTGGTTCTTGGTGTTATGTGATTTTCCTGAATGTTGTAAATCCTGCCTCAATGATGTTAATGAGGGAGGATGGCTGGCAGTCCTATTGGGGAGGCAGGTCTCAATTTGTAAGACTGTATGGTGTCTTAAGGCAATCTCTTAGAAAACAAAAAAGAAGGGAAGCAAACGAAGAGTGGCAGATGTCATACCACTGGGAAAGTACCACCACCAGAAGCAGAGAGTGTCCTTTGGACTCGGAGTCCCTATGCCTTAGAAACTCCCAGTCCAGGGGAAGACTGACAACAACCACCTTCCTCCAGATGCAACAGGAAAAGCTTTCGCCTGGAGCTGGCATCCTGAATTTGGACTTTCAGCCTACTTTTCTGTGAGAAAATAAATTTTTCTTGTTAGAGTCATCCACTTGTGGGATTTCCTGTTACAGCAGCACTAGATGACTGAGACAGGCAGTTATACAAATCTGTGCAAGATGTGCAGAATGTGAACTGCTTCTGTATGTCAAGTACTGTCTTAAGACCCTTACATATACTATATTAGCTTACAAAATCCTTGCAACCATGCTGTGATGGTCTCCATTATCCTATTATTAACACACATTTTTCAGGTAAGGGAACTGGGGCACAGAGAGGCAGAGTAGCTCATGGAAAATCACCCGGCCACTGAATAGCAGAGACAGGATTTGAATAAATACAGGCCACTGGGCTTCAGAGTCTGTTTTTTGTTTGTTTTTATTGTTTAGTTCAAGGTTTACAGAACAAACTAGCTTCTCATTGAACACTTAGTACACATATTGTTTTATGACATTGGTTAACAACCCGCAAAGGGTCAACACTATCCTTTCTCCACCTTGAGTTCCCTATTAGCATCTTTCAGGGCCATTCCTACTTTCTATTCACAGCCCTGGGCTGACACACCGTTTGTGTGCCTATTTAGTCTTTGTTTAAAGGATGAACCTCAGGAATGACTTCATTACTGAGCTAAAAGAGTGTCCAGGGGTCATACTCTCGGAGTTTCTCTTGTCTCTATCAGGCCAGTTCGTCCAGGCATTTTCTGTGAGTTAGACTTTTGTTCTACGTGTTTCTCCAGGTCTCTCTAGGACCCTCTGTGGTGATCCCTGTCGGGACAGTTGGTAGTGGTAGCCAGGCACCGTCTAGCTGTACTGGGCTCAGTCCGACGGAGCCTGCTACGGTTATGGTTGATTATCACTGGGACAAATCTTCCCCTTTTGTCTTCGGTTTTCTTCATTTTCCCTGTTCCCAACAGGATAAGATTAGTGGAGTATCTCACAGGGCCACTCACAAGCTTTTAAGACTCCAGAAGCTATTCAGCAAAGTAGAATGGAGAACGTTTTCTTCATCAGTTAGGTTATGTCAGTGGATCTAGCTGTTCGCCAAGACCATGGTCCCCAGAGCCCTCAGCCCAGCAATTCAGTCCCTCAGCGAGTTTGGATGTTTCCATGGAGCTGCTATGACCTTCTCTTGGACAGGTTGTGCTACCTTCCCCAATATTGCCTACTGTCTTCCCCCTCACCAAAATGAACACTTGTCCATTTTCTCTTTAGTGTTTTATCATTCCCAACCCTTCTCTCCCTCACAACCATCAAAGACTGCTTCTTTCCGTCTGTAAATCCTCTCATGAGGTTTTTATAGCAGTGGACATATGACATACGACATCCTTTTGTGACTGAGTTATTTCACTCAGCACGATGCCCTCCAGATTCATCTGTGTTGTGAGATGCTTCACAGATTCATCATCATGCTTTATTGTGTTGTAGTACTCCAATGTATGTGTGTATCACAGTTTGTTGATCCACTCATGTCTATATTGATGAGCATCTAAGTTGTTTCTATCTTTTGTTGCTGTTGTTAACAGTGCTGCCTTGAACACAGGTGGGCGTTGAATGCCTAAAGCCTTTCGGTTACTGATTTTTAGAAAGAAAAGTGTCATTCCCCAAAGGAAAATCAAGGTACAGTTGAAAAGCATTTGTACACAACACGGAGAAAACAGTTCATGGGGATTTTTTTCTGGATTTCAACTGAATATATGCTGCTGCTGGTGGGCTATCCTGAAGTTTAAAATTTTGTCTTTATTCCTGTTACCATTTTTAATGGACAGCAATAATACCCCGCCGTTAAAAAAAACAAAAACTGTTGCTATCAAGTCAGCAGTGACTCACTATGACTCTGTAGAATAGAACTGCACTTATATAGAGTTTCCAAGGAATGGCTGGTGGATTCAAACTGCACAACTTTAAGGTTAGTAGCCTAACTCTTAAGCACTATGTTAGTGGGGTTTGCTATCCTGCCATAATAACCCACGTGTAAGAGCCCAATTAATACTTCCTTTAAAAATAAAAAACAGCCTTAGTATAGAAAGACAGTTCCTAACATAATCTTTAATATTCTTTCAAATCAGGAGCCACCTTATCTTTAAGAGTGAAATTCCAGACACTCTCATTAGGATAAGGGAAGAACCATGATATTTGTTATCATCAAATATTCTGTAAATTTGGGCTCAAAAAAATAACACATCAAACCTAAAAAAAAAATAATAGTTACTAAAATGTTCTCCTCTCTCTTCTCTCTCTCCCTCTCTCTTCTCTTTGTAAATTCCATTATAATTAACCTGACAAAGCCAGAAGAGAATCAACTGAAAATTTTTAGAGCTAAAAAGAGTTCAGTAAGGTACTTGGTTACAATGCTATAAAAATCAATAGCTTTCCTGTATACACAACAGTTGACTTGAAAAAAAAAATTCATTAGCAATAACTACCAAAAAAAAAGAAAAGAAAGAAAGAAAGTAAAACAGAAACTAAAAGGCAAACAGTGAAGTGGTCAAATATGAAAAAGGTTGTACCCTTCCTGATCTATAAAGTGCTCATGCATATCAGTAAAGCTAAGATCCTTACAGATAAAGGGCAAGGGACATGAATACCCATTCCACAAACAGAGAATACAAACACTCAACAAAGATATGCAACCCTTGTTCAAAGTCACCAGACTTTTTAAAAATGCTAATTATAACAGAAGCTAACCACCTTTTTTCTTGTCAATTTAGAAATGTTTTTAAAATTTTATGGCCAATGCTGGCAGAGTATGATGGGTTACTCTCAAATATTGAAAGCAAAGTATAAATCGATACAATTTTGTGAGCCACAATGTAGATACACATAATCTTTCTGGAAAGAAATTTATTTCTAAATTTTGTTTCTAGATGATTTTACATTATAGTCTTTAATTTTTACAAAGTCGAATCTATTGATTTTTTTCATTTTCTTCCATTACATTTGTTGTTGAAAAGTATTTTTCTATTTTTTATAAGTGTTTTTCCTCACATTTAACACTTTAATCTGTTTTTACTTACTATCTTTTTGTTAGTGAGTTTTGTTAAAGAAAGATTTAACCAACTGCCATCAAGTTAGTCCAGACTTGTGAAAACTCTAAGCGTTGCAAAGTAGAACTGCTCCATAGGGTGTTCGTGGCTGTGATTTCTGTGGATACAGATCACCAGGCCTTTTCTTTTGCAGTACAGGCCAGGTGAATTCAAATGGGCAAACTTTTGGTCATGAAGCGCATTACTACTTAGTCGATTCTGACTCACAGCGACCCTATAGTACAGAGTAGAACTGCTCCACAGAGTTTCCAAGGAGTGCCTGCAGATTTGAACTGCATATCTTTCAGTTAGTAGATGTACCACTTAACCACTATGCCACCAGGGTTTTCTTTTGGTTACCAGCTCTGTACAAATCGTTAGTACCACCTAGGGACCTCAGAGGAAATCTTGGTGGCATAGTGGTTAAGTACTACTGCTGCTAACCTAAAGATCAGCAGTTCAAATCCACCACGTGCTCCTTGGAAACCCCATGGGATCATTCTACTCTGCTTGTAGAGTTGCTATGAGGTGGAATCAACTAGACAGCAATGAGTTTGGTTTTTTGGTTTTAGGAACATTAGAACTGTGCTCCATACAATGGCCAATATTTGGGAAGTAGGTGGTCAGGCTTTGTTCCAAGGCACCTCTGGTGGGCTCCAATTGCCAAACTTCTGGTTAGCAGTCAAACAAAAAACTGTTGCCCTACCCAGAGACATCAAGAAAGATTTAAATAAAATCTTTTCCCCAGTAGTTTAGAAAATTTTCCAGCACTGTTTACTGATTTATTTCCATTCATCTGAGAGACTGCCTCTATGATAGACTAAGATTTTGGTATAAAGGGCATTGGTGGTTTAATGGTAAAATCTTTACCCTCCAGGAGGGAGACCTGGGTTCGAATCCAGGTCATTGCATCTCAAGTGTAACCATGACCTGTGTGTCAGTGGACATGTGCATGTGGATGTGATGCGGAACAGATTTCACTGCCAAGCCAGCCAAGTGCCATCGAGTCGGACTAGAGCTGCATAATATGATGGACTGGGAAGAAAGGCATGGCAATCTACTTCTAAAAGCCAGCGAATGAAAACTGTACAGATCCCAATGGGACATTACCCAGTCTACAACTCATCACGGAGATAGCACAGGACTGAGCAGCATGGTGGGTTATAGACTGGGCAATATTCCACTGTGACCCGTATGGTTACCATTCACATGGTGTTGCCATGCGTTGGAAGCCAGCTCGATGGCAGCTAACAAAGTGATTTTGATTAGGACTCCTATTTTGGAAACCCTGATGGTATAGTGGTTAAGTGATAACAGCTGCTAACCAGAAGGTCAGTAGTTCAAACCCACCAGACGCTCCACCAGAGACAGTTCTACTCTGTCCTATAGGGTTGCTATGAATTAGGATCTACTTGATGGAGTGGGTTTGATTTTCTTGGTTGTTTAACTTCTGTTCTGTCAGCCTAGCCATCCAAACTGTATCTGCTGGTGTGTAACACGGGGTAGTCCTAGTTCGGCACTCTGGAGCTAAAGTGCCTAGGGTGATACCTCAACCACCCTTGAGCTTTGTGACTTGGGGCATTTTATTTTTCTCTTGTTTGTTCCATGTCTTTGCTAACACGTAACTGTCTTGGAGGGCTTTTGTGAGGATTAAATGAGTTATGTATGTAAAACACTTAGAGTGGTACCTGGCATATTGAACATGCTAAATAAGTATAAACAATGACTGATTCATCAGCAGCACATTGTTTTAATTGTTAAAGCTTTGTTTTATTATCATTATCTTCCTTCTTTTTTGCAGTAAAGCAAAAAGAAAGGTTTACTTGGAGTATGTTCAAAAAGGTAAAAATGGTAAACAGACAATCAGGCTGCCACAGTTATGTCTGTCTGAGTGTGAGCAGTATTACAGAATAAACAAAAGTGGGAAAATGGGTAAGGATGCTGCCAGGAGCATGTCTGTTCAAGTTTGAGGAGCGTTACAGAATCATCAGGATGCAGTAACATTACAAAATGCATAAAATCCTAGAAGTCTTTACCTTTTCACAGATTGGCTAAAAACTGCCAAATCACCATAATTCTACATTTTAAATAGTCTTTTTTTTTTTTATTGCACTTTAGGTGAAGGTTTACAGAACAAACAAGCTTCTCATTAAACAGTACATGGCTTAAGTCATCTAGTGCTGCTTTAAAAGAAATACCAAGAGTAGATGGATTTAACAAGAGAAATTTTGTTCTGTAACAGTCCAGTAAGCTACAAGTCCAAATTCAGTGTATCAGCTCCAGGGAAAGACTTTACTTTTGGCTCTAGAGGAAGGTCATTGTCATCAATCCTGCCCTGGATTGGGAGTTTCTGAGGTGTAGGGACCTTGGGTCTAAAGACTGCTATACTCTTAGCACCCCTTTCTTGGTGGCATGGGGTCCCCAAATTTCTCCTTGCTTCCTTTTCCTTTAACCCAAGAGATTGCCTCAGGTCACAACATAGTCTTACACACTGAGTCCTGCACCACCAACACAACTGCTGCCCATCCTCCCTCACTAATGTCATAGTGGCAAGATTTACAACATATAGGAAAACTGCACAACACAGGGAATCATGGCCCTCCCCAACTGTGCACGCATTTGTCAGGGGAACACAATTCCACCCAGGAGACACATAAAATAAGGTACTCTTCACTACTGAATAATTCAAATGACACTCTTTCAGCGTTACTGCACTCACCTTTGAAGACATAAAGAAAAAGTAAAACAGAAAGAAACAGCCATGCAGTTGAGCTGGGAACGCCGTGTGAAATAAACTACAAAAATGCTAAGTATCTCTATAGGAAATCCTGTGTTTCCAGGTTTTACACACTAATTACTCTGGAAAGTTTTCCATCACTGTTTCCTAGCAGATATCCTTTCTTGATAGTTTCCTGGTACTGCCAGTTCATGCTGTTAGGTCTGCTGGTTTCTGCAATTTCACTCACTTTATCTATTTTGCAGCGTTGTTTCCCAATAGCAAAAAATCTGGAGAGTTTCTGACCAGCGAATTCCACACCAGAAGCAAAGACTTCTGCTGTATGGCCAAGGGTTTGTACCCTATAGGACTCCAGCAGCTGGCTAAAGGCATGAATTCTCATTTCTTTTACATAGTAATGACAGTGACGAGGAAGTAGCCAATCCTTTGTCATTTCTTGTTCCACAACAGCTGATGACCTGAAGAAAACTGAGTAATGACCTTCCTAGAGTGAAAACAGGCACTGTTTTCCAGTCTCTTGGAAGACTCTGGAATACTCCAAGAATCTCTGCTCCTTTGATAATCTTTTCTCTGAGATCTGCTGACCGTGTATAAGTCACAAAAGTCTTATAGTCCATAAATACTCATCAATCGCATTGCTAAAATGAGCAGAATCGATGCATACTCTTTTTTTTTTTTTTATTGTGGTGAAACATCCACACCAAAACATTCACCTACACGACAACGTCCACATTTACAACTCCATTGTATGGATTACATCTGTCGTGTTGTGTCACTGTTATTGCTGTCAGTCAAAATAGTCCTCCACCGTGAACATCAGCTCAATGCCCAGCAAAAAAAACTGCTCCCCACCTTGCTCTCCCAGCCCCGATGACCACTAATAATCTTTGATTTATTTATATTTGCTTATTTCATGTAAGTGAGATCATATAGTCTCAGTCATTTTGTGACTGATTTATTGTGTGTGTGTGTGAACAAATATGCTTTGGAGAATTCATTTTCGTGTGTGTGTTGAGATATTGTGATTTAGGTGAAACTTCACACAGCCAATTAGGTTCTCATTAAACATTACACATACTATTGTGTGCCATTCCTTTCCAGCCCCAGGGTGTGTCAACACTCTTCCCTTCTCCACCTTGCACTCCCCTTTCCCATACATTCAGCTTTGCTGTCCCCTCCTGCCTTCTCCCCCTTGCCTTCTGGCTAGTGTACTTATTTAGGCTTGTACACATGGTTTAACTCTTGTTATTTTGTTTTATAAAACATGAGAAAAAGCAATTGTTGTAGAGTCCATTCCGACTCACAGTGACCCTATAGGACAGGGTAGAACTTCCCCATAGAGTTTCCAAGGAGAACCTGGTGGATTTGAACTGATGACCTTTTGGTTAGCAGCCTGTAGCTTACCACTATGCCACCAGGGTTCCCGTTTGTTTTACAGGCCTGGCTAATCTTGGGGGGAAGGGTGAACCTCAAGAATGACTTCAGTCATTCTTGTAAAAGTACGTCTGGAGGCCATATTCTTGGGGTTTCTCTGTCACTGCTAGGCACCATTGGGTCAGTTCCAACTCGGAGCGACCCTGTGCACAAGAAAACAAAGCACTACCTGGTCCCGCACCGTGCCCACAATCGTTTTGACGCTTAAGCCCAGTGCCACAGTCACTGTGTTATCCGCCTTGTTGAGGGTCTCCTGAGTTTTTTGCTGACCCTCCACTCTATCAAGCATGATGTCCTTCTCCAGGGACTGATCCCTCCTGACAACAAGTTCAAAGTATGTGAGATGTAGTCTTGCTATCTCTGCTTCCAAGGAGCACTCTGGTTATACTTCTTTCTGAACAGATCTGTTTGTTCTTTTGGCGGTCCATGGTACATTCAATATTCTTCTCCAATACTACAATTGAAAGGCATCGATTTCATTGTGCAGTTTTCAGATGCATATGATGCAATTGAAAAAAACATGGCCTGGGTCAGACACATCTTTGTCCTCAAGGTGGCATCTTTACTTCTCAATACTTGAAAGTTGTTCTTTGCTGTAGAATTTCCCAATGCAATGTGTCTTTTGATTTCTTGACTGCTGCTTCCATGGGCACTGATTGTGGATCCAAGTAAAATGAAATTCTTGACAACTTCAGTCTTTTCCCCATTTATCATGATGTGGGGAACATCCACTTTGTTCTATAAGCAGTGGACACTTGTTCTGAAGAAGTCTAAATGTAAGAGCAACAAAGTCTTGTGAGTACTTTGGGAAGATCATTCTAGCAATGAGATAGGACAGCAGAGTGGAAGAAGAGGCTGACAGTTTCCTTAAGAGGAAAAAGAAGATGAAGCCTCAAATTAAAGATGCGGCAGGAAGGGATGGCAGGGAGGATACCAATTCTGGAGATATTTATTTAAAATACAAAATAGATTAATTGAGGAGGAGGGGACATTAAGTTCTGAGCTTAATTACTGTCAAGCACCAAGGAACCATCTAGAAAAGAGGCCCAACAATTCAAAGGCAACAGTTCTTCTGTCTTCCTTATTCATTGTCCAGCTTTCACATGCATGTGATACAATCGAAAATACCACAGCTTGGTTCAGGGGCACCTTAGTCTTCAAGATGACATCTTTATAATACTTTAAAAAGGTCCTTTGCATAAGATTTTCCCAATGCGATGAATCTGTTGATTTTACGACTGCTGCTTCCATGGGCATTGATTGTGGAGCTAAGTAAGATTAAATCCTTGACAAACTCAATCCTTTCCCCAGTTATCACAAGATTGCTTTGTGGTCCAGTTGCGAATACGTCTGTTTTATTGACGTTGAGGTGCAACCCACAATGAAGACTGTGGTCTTTAATTTTCATCAGTAAGTGTTTCAAATCCTCTTCACTTCTAGCAAGTAAGGTTGTGTCGTCTGCATAATGCAGGTTGTTAATGAGTCTTCCTCTAATCCTGATGCCTCATTCTTTGTCATATAGTCCAGCTTCTCAAATTATTTGCTCAGCATATAGATGGAAAAGGTACAGTGAAAGGATACAACCATGATATACACCTTTCCTGACTTTAAACCGTACAGTGTCTTCTTGTTCTGTTCGCACAGCTGCCTCTTAATCCATGTACAGGTTGCTTAAGAGCACAGTTAAGTGTTCTGGAATTCCCATTCTCTGCAATGTTAGCCATAAGTTGTTATGACCCACACAGTCAAATTCCATTGCATAGTCAATGAAACACAGGTAAACATTTGCAGCTTTCAGCCAAGATCCATCTGACATTAGCAATGAAATCCTGGCTCCACAGGCTTTTCTGAAACTGGCTTGAATTTCCTTGTCAATGTACTGTTGCATTTGCTTTTTAATGATCTCTAGCAAAATTTTACTTGCATGTTGCTTGGTAATTCCATGTTTACTGGATCACCTTTATTGGGAATAGGCATAAATATGGATCTCTTCCAGTCAGTTGGCCAGGTAGTTGTCCTCCAAATTTCTTGGCATAGACAAGTGAGTCCTTCCAGTGCTGCAATGCTTGTTGCAATAATATCTCAGTTGCCAACAGGTAGCTGGACATGTGGATTGGGGGCCTGCAGGAGAAGTCCGGGATAGAAGTAGAGATTGGCGAGTCATCCATACAGAGTTAAAAGTTAAACACACGGCTGCAGGGGAGATCTCCCACGAAAAGTATGTCAAGAGTGAAGAGAAGGCTGATGCAGGAACCTCAGTCAACACCATGCAAGGACCAGACGGGGAAAGGAAGTCCTGAGAATAAGGGTAACAGGAAGCTGTCAGAGCAGCTGGAGAAATACCCAGAGATAAGCATCCCAGAAAACTGAGAAGCGGAGTCCAGAACAGTAGCCAGTGATCAAGAGTGATAAACTCTGCAGAGATTAAGTATGCCCGGAGCAGGTTCTAGCACATCTGACAGCTAGGAGCTCAAAAATATTCTTGGCAAAAGCAGTCCCACTCTGTAATAGGGGCAGACGTCACACTGAAGTTAGTAACGGAATGAATGCAAAGCAGATACCATACCAACACGAGACTAACGAGTTTACATCACTGTCTCGAGGAACTTGAATGCAAAAGAAAAAAAATAAAGAAAGAGAGGGTTGGGGGTTGTGAGCAAGGAACATCTTGTTGTTACGGAGTCTTCCGGGCACAGTGGCTGGCCCATAAAATACACTGAAATATGTATGTATTGAATAGAAGGTGAAATACTAAATTGCTGAATTACGAGTAATTATTCATTTGCTTTTCTTCAGAAGAGATGACAGGGAGAGGATAAACCAGAGGAGGGAGGGCATATGCCCTGGAGAAGCGAGGTAAATTGAGTGGGCCTCATCTTGTTCACAATGGGGGACTAAGGTGGATCACCTGTACGGAACAGAGAAGTGAGCAGGGTTCGTGCCCTAGACAGAAAGCAGCTTGCAATTGGGGCAGTTAACTGGATAGGAAGTGGACACAGGGTAACACAATACACTGGATAGCAAATGCTGATGAGAAATGCCATTGCAACCTAATACCAGTTTTTCAGGGTTAGTGGGAAGTCCATCTGAGAAGTGCCTGTTCTAGGGCAGAAATGCTCTTATGACCTGTCTGCTGAAAAAAAATGCACTGTGAGTCCTCAGAAGGCAGAGAAACACAAGGTATCATAAATGATACTAGATATCTCGACAGTAAAGTAATATTTGGGGTAGTGTGAACTTGAAGGAACTGTTACCTGTTGCTTTGAGAGGATTCTGACTCAAAGCAGGCTCGGGTTATCCATGGCTGGCTTTGTGGAAAAGCTTGACCTAACTTTCAGGCTCAAGCTGAGTAGTTTCTGCAGTCAGACTGTAATGACTCTATGCTACCCACAGGATCACTGTGAGGAGAATTGATGAAAGCCCCCTTGAGTCATCAAGGGTGAGTTGTTATAATTATCACAACCTATTTGTGTCTAGGAAACCCTAACAGTGTTGTGGTTAAGTGCTACATCTGCTAACCGAAAGGTTGGCAGCTCAAATCCTCCAGGCACTCCCTGGAAACTCTATGTGGCAGTTCTACTCTGTCCTATAAGGTCGCTATAAAGCAGATTTGACATGATGGCAGTTGGCTTGGTTTGGGTTTAGTTGTTTTCTAAAGTCTCTCTGGGTATCAAGGTGCCTCTCCAGCTTGGACCCCTTGATCTTTTTCTTCCTTTCTTTTTTTTTTACCTTCTCTGGATTGGTCTTCTATTAAATGGTATAATATGTGCAAAATACCTGACATATTTCCAGGAGTGTCAATAAATGTTATTTCCTATTGGTGTTCCCTCTTTCCCTCATTATGGCCTTCTCTTTCTGCTGTTTATCTGTGGCCTGTAGGTGAACTCAGGGACATTCCTTCCTCACTGTAGGTGAGCTGAGCCTGATTTGCTGCCTTTCTGTCCTGGGCAAGTTACAACTTGGTGGCCTAACTGTGATAGAGCTTAGATTGTGAGATCACAGACTCTCTACTTACCACCTTGCAGAGTTCAGAAGGTACTCGGGGGATGATAACCGAGGATGTACTCAATCAGAGGAGCTGGGAGCTCTGTCTTTTTGCTGGAAAGCATTGACTCAGACATCAAATTTTGTAATATTCTATTTTTAAACATGACCTTTAAAGTTGCTAAAAAACACTGGTGGCATAGCTGTTAAAAGCTACCACTGCTATCCAAAAGATCAGCAGTTTGAATCCACCAGGCACTCCTTGGAAACCCTGCAGGGCAGTTCTACTCTGTTCTCTTGGATTCCTATATGTCAGAATCCACTCCACCAGCAATAGGTTGCTATAGGGTTGCTATGAGGGCAAAGGACTTGACTGCAATGGGTTTAGTTTGGGTTTTATGAGTGCTTAGCCAGCAGACAAAAACCAAGGACGGCACACAATCGTCAGAAGTAGAGATTGGTTTGGAGGGCAAGGGAAGAGGTGGAGAAGGTCGTTGGCCTTGACATCACGATCTACCACTAACCCATCCACAATACCCATTGGAAACAGTGTCGTATCTGTATGCTGGGTATGGTATTTCTGTTCCATCACAGGACCGCTGTGTGCCTCAAGTATGCCACCGTCCAGTGTGCATGCTGCCCTCCCCCAGCTCAACAAATGGAAAATGCTCTTGTTAACCCTGACCTTGCATCCCTGCTCCTGAAGCCCAAGCTACCGTTCCCAGTACTGCTGGTTGGGTGCACGGTGCTCTGCCAAGGAGACCCTCCCGCTGCCGTCCTGCAAGGGGCAGTGCCTGGCCCTGTGGGAGGAGCAGAGGGCAGGTTCGCTGGCACCGCCGGCGGGCAAGAGCCGAGCCCTGCGCCCTGGGCCCGCGGGAGCCAGAGAGGCTGTAGGCGGCTCCTTCCTGTGCAAACTTTTCTCGGCTCTTCCTCCTCCCGCCCTCCCCGCCAGCCTCTCGGCGCCCGGCGTCCAGCCTCCCCGCCCCGCTCGCCGGTCTCGGGGTGGCTGCCCGCCGGCCCCACCCCGCTCCTGCCGGGTGCCGCCGCCGCCCGGGAGCGCATGGCTGAGGAGGGCCAGCGTCCCGCGGAGCCCTCGGGCGAGCCGGCTGAGCCAGCCGAGCCAGCGGCGGCGGTGGCAGCAGGAGTCCCCGAGCCCGACACGCCGCCGCCGCCCGCCCTGCGCTGGCTGCCCGGCGACCTGAGCCCCCGTGGCCGCTCCCAGAGCGACCTCTCGTCGTCCTCCAGCCGGGGCCGCCCGCTCCGCGTCCACATCTCCGGCTCAGGTGAGGCGGTGCCGGCGCAGGGGACTGCCGGGGTAGGGGAGGGCGGGCCCGATCGCGGCGGGGACGGAGGGGGAGGGGAACGAACCCCCACCCACCCCGCCCTCCTTCCAGAGGTTGCCCCAGGCTCTAGGACCCTCGGCGGAAGATGCTCAAACCAGGCGGCGATCTGGCGCGCCCGGGTCCAGCGCGCTTTGCAGGCGAGGGTGTCGTCTGCGCGGGTGTGGGGAGCGCTCCCGCCCGGCTACAGGACCTGGGAGCGCCGGCAGCTTTGGTGGCTGTGGTGCTTAGGGTTGTCGGTCAGGAAGAGGAACCCTTGGTCCTTCTGCAGCGGACGTGGCTCCCTCACTTTGGGGGCCGGAGCCAAGGCAGGTCTTGGAAACCCTCCCACCTGCTCACGATTCGGAAACAAAGAGTCGAGGTGGTGCCGGGGACGTCTGCTGGGAAGAGGACCCGGGCAGGGTGGGGGGTGAGGGGTGAGTTTTTTTTTTCCTCCTGGAAAACCCCGTGCAGGTGATGACCAGAGTTTGGGCAGGCATCTGTCAGTGTCATTTAGGAAAGCGTGGAGTCAACCCTCTGCGGTAGCACTGGTCCACGCGTCTCGCGCTCTGGAGGTCGCAAGTCAACGGGCTGTCCTCTGTGCTGTGTGAACGCGGGCCCTGAGGGCCATTCTGTCCTCCGGGACAGGCGAAACGAGGAACTAGGCTGAGGGCGGATGCCGCCCTACGCGGTGCTGTTGGGACGTTGGGCAGATCCATTACTCCTGTATCTCATATCCACCCAGTATTTACAGCGGGACTCTTAGTGCGGATCTACCGCGTGGGGAGGTTATGTGAATTAAATAATTGATCATTTGAAATGCGTCTGAACAAAACATTGTCCCAGGAGCTGTACAACTGTTTTTAAAAGTCCACCAGATGTGTTAAGTTTCCACAGATTGTTTTCTGATTGGCATTCTACAGAGGATGCCTTGGAAATGGAAATAATGAAACTACCATCAAAACTACCAGTAGAATGACAGGTCCTTGTCATGATGCCCGTACACACTACCTGCCACCACGACCCATTTCAGTTCTGTGTTGGATATCAGGCGCCTTTCAGTTTGAGTCAGTCTCATTTGTACCTGAAGCCAAGTTCCACGTTCAAGGAGGGGACTCCAGCTAACTTGATTTTCCACCAAAGCTTTCTCTTTTTTTGTATTGCTTATTTATTTGCTTCCTAACTTGTATATTTAAGAACAACAGATGTATTGTTTGTCTGACTTTGCAGATCACGTTGAACCACGTTGGCTAGAATTGTTAAATACAGGTAGTAGAATGCAGATTTGTGTAAAAATTCTTGTTGTGAATTTACATTGTGAAAAGTGTTGGGTCAGAATGTTTTGCCTCCTGCTTTTGGATGTCTTGGCCAAAATGAACTCAAGCCGTGTGTAATCTTAAATGGTTTTTAGAAAAAGTTAGCCATTTTAGATGACTGGAAATCAGAAGAGTTGGTGATTTTAGATAAATAAACATGGCTCATGTCATCATTTTTCATTTTCATAGAAAGTAAGGCCCTAGAAGAAGGACAGTAACGACCTCTTGAACATGAGTGTGTAAGGAGTACGTCATGTGAATGACGGGCTTCAGTCTAGAAACTTTACTTCTCAGGACTGCTTCTGCGTGTGCCGTTAGCGGGCTTTAGGAAGGAGCACAGCTGCGTTGTTTCCTGCACTCTGCAGAAGAGAGGACTTCTTCCACCTGGTTATTCCGCTTTCAGAACTGCCCTTTGGATCTCTTTAAGAGTAGGCTGAAGGTGACTCAGTGGCAGCTAATGACAATGACATGCATGACCAGGACCTACAGAGTCAGAAGACGAAACCATCCCCCCGACACACACGCAATGATCCCTAGAATTCCGCTGCAGCCTCTGGAGCCATGCAGACCATCAGCGCGATGGTGGAGCTCATGTGACTGCGTTATTTTAGAGTCACAGCGGCACGGTTACACCACATCGTGCCAAGGTGCCTTGGCCTGGTGTCAAGTAGCCAGTCAGCAGGCCCTCCCTAGAAGCGCTGGGCACATGCATGGCACGCAAAGCTGGATTGTCTATGACCTTGCCAGCACCTCCCTACTTCAGAATCGAGGACCCCACCCCAGGCATACTGAGTCTGCATCTGCATTTTAACAGGATCTGCAGGTCCAAAGGTGACTCGTTAACACCATCCATAAACCCACTGCCATCGAGTTGATTCTGACTCCCAGCAACCCTGTAGGACAGGGTAGAACCGCTTCATAGGGTTTCTAAGGTTTCTAGGCCAACTGGCAGGTCTTTCTCCCACAGACCCACTGATGAACTTGGACCACTGACCTTTTGATTAACGGCCATGTTCCTAACCATTTCACCACCAGGGCTACTTGTTCACCTTAAAGGCACATTAAAGTCTGAGAAGTGTTATTCGCTGACACTCATTTTCAAACGTGACTGCAAACAGGAATCACTTTGGGAGTGAAGACACAAACAACAACTCTTTGTCTAGGTCCCTCCTCCAAGGCCGCGATTTAATTGGCTTCAGGTGCAAGCTCAGCATTGTTGTCCTCAGTTGCCTTCAAGTTGATTCTGAGCCGTGGCAACCACCTGCCCCTAAGTGTGCAAAATAGAGCTGCTCCCTGGGGTTTGGAAAGCTGTGGCCTTTCAGAAGCAGACTGCCAGGCCTGTCTTCAGAGGTACCTCTGGAGTAGGTTCAAACTGCCATCCTTTTGGTTAATAGTCCAGCACTTAACTGTTGGTGCCACCTAGGGACTTCTGGGCTTAGCATTCACTGGAAACCAAACCTGTTGTCGTTGTGTAGATTCCAGCTTGTAACGATCCTGTAGGACAGAGTAGAACTCCCCCTGTAGGGATTCCAAGGAGTGGCTGCGGATGTGAACTGCCAACCTTTCGGTTACCTAGTATCTTAGCAGCTGTCTTAGTTACCTAGCACTGGTATAGCCAAAGTACCACAAGTAGATGGCTTTAATAAACAGAAGTGCATTTTCTCACAGCCCAGTAGGGTAGAAGTCCTAACTCAGGGCACTGCCTCTCTGTCTGCTCTTTGTGATGCATCAGTCTTCCCCTTCTGGGAGCATCTTAGCACAGGAACCTGAGGTGCAAAGGATGAGCTGTGTTCCTATCACTTCTTTCTTGGTGGCATGAGGTTCCCCAACTCTGCTCCTTTATGTTGAAAGATAAAAGGTAGAACAGGTTCACGCTCCAGGGAAACTCTTGTTACACTGAGTCAGAGGAAGAACCTTACACAGGGCCTTACAGTCCCACCATGTTTTTCTAGAGCATAATCCAATCTTGTCCCATTAACTGCAGGCAGAGATTAGGATTTACAACATATACAAAAATTACAGTCACAAAAGAGGATAACCACACAATGCTGAGAATCATGGCCCAGCCAAATTGCTACAGACAGTTTGGGGAGGACATAATTCAATCCATGACAGCAGTTAAATTCTTTAACCACTGTGTGTAATTTGTAAAAAGTCTGAGAACCACTGTCCTGTTGCACATACAAGGTCTGCCAATTAAGTTTGCGCACTCGTCCTAGAAAAAGGGCCACATACCTTGCTGGTGAATATCGCCATGGTCACCTCCGAAGTACTCCCCTTGGGAAGTTATGCACGGATGCCAGCTCCTAGTCCCGTCTTCAGAGTGGTTTTGGAGCTGCTTTTCTGCAGTGGCTATCAGAGCTGTCGTTGTGTTACTCTTGATGTCCTCAATGTCATCAAAATGTCTTCCTTTCAATATTTGCTTTATCTTCACATAAAGAAAAATGTCACTGGGGGCGAGATCAGGTGTGTAGGGAGGGTGTTCCAATATACTTGTTTGTTTACTGGCTAAAAACTCCCTCACAAACAACTATACAATTAAGCTTGCTAAATTGCCACCTCAGAGACAACTATACAATTAAGCTCGCTGAATTGCCACCATGCCACTGTGCACAATGGCCATTCCAAAAAGAGTTCCAAAATTGCTTTGAAGGGTGGACTAGGCATAGGTGCAGGTGCATAGCTTCCCAAGGCGAGTAGTTCAAGGGTGACCATAGTAATATTCAGCAACGAGGTATGTAGCCCTTAGAACAATTAAGTTTGCGGACTTAATTGTCAGACCTTGTATGCAACATGCCTGCTACTGTATGTCATGTGATGTTGTAGCCAGGGTTGGTGTGGACAAGAGTGAAGCTGAAAATTAATTTTGTTCCTACTCCTTCCTCATGTCCCCATTGGTGCTCTCTTCTGCTACTACCTCCCAGGCATCTTTTTGGTCTTGCGTTCTTGACTTCAGCTAGTTGTCAGTTAGTCATTCTTAAGGGTTAATCTCTTATAGTGGATTGACCAAATTCCTGGTGTGAGCCCCACGTTTTACAGTGACGTGTGACTTGGGAGGAGGAAAAGGAAGGAAGGGCAGGTCTGAAGTGTGGTCTCCAAAGGTGGTCAGAGAACAACCTCCCTCCAAAACAAGTGGCCACTCCCTGCCAGCTCCCAACTCTCCCCCACCATCCTCAAGTCACTGTCCCTCCACCTTATGTCCTCAGAGAAGACTGAATAAAAACTGGAAACCTGGTCTCTGGAATTTCAGAATCAGCCCAATTAAAAACGTTTTAAAAGACCTGCTCTGTGCTGGTGTTGTGTTGCTGCTCTGGAGACAACACGAGAGAATCTGCCCTCAGCGGCTTCACTGCCCTATTTTTGTTAAGGAAAGCACCTCACCATTGAAGGGCTCTTACTTCAATTTGTGATTTGCAGAGCAAATTTTTCACATGATAGCAACGCACATGCTTCATCAGCAGAAACAATAGTTTTATATTTTAAAATAACATACCAAAAATATGACAAAACCACAAAACTTTCCAATAAATACATTATGAAAATGAAATTTAAATGACAGTGGACTTCATGAGTAAGCCCTTTTACTGAGCTTATAGAACCAAATTTATTTTGCTTTATGGATTTCGAACTCTGAGATCTATTTTGCTCTATGGATTTTGAACTCACATTTCTGGAATACAGCAAAAGTTTTAGGTTTAGAAAATGAATATTTCTTGGTGAATAAAGTGATGTTTTACTCTACTTTAAAATATTAAAGCTTAAAATAACAACAACAACAACAAAAATTTTGAAGCAAGCTTTTTATGGTAAATGGTCAGGTACTCTTAAATTTTCAGACCAATCTTTTCCCACTTGAGGAGCTGTAATGCGGTCAGTTGGTTCTGGTGTGCCCTTCCTGCGAAGCCAGGCCAACAGTCAGAGCTTTCAGGGGTTTAGCAGCCCATGACCTTGGTGCAAAGCAAAATGTGTGTGTCCTTGGGCAAGGAAAGTGGGGTGCTAGTCCACAATAGAGTGCACATCTTGATCAGGGCAGACAAGCGGGTGGTATAAGCTTTTGTTACAAGCTTTTGACAAGAACTCACTGTGGACTTATGTATGCCAGGCACTGTGCTGGACCCATGGAGGCCACAGGGAGGACTAATAGGTGCTGTCTTCAATCAATGCCTCTTAGTCTGGCACATTGGTTGGCATAGAACAGAGAGCCTCTTAGCCACCCCAACAAGGATGATATGAGAGTATGACCCACTTTCTGTGTGGTATAAAAATATAGTTCCCATCTCTTTTGTTTCTCTGACTCATCTCTCCAACATCCCTATGTCCTGCTAACATGTTTGCCAGTTGCTTTGCGTCAGTTCCCACTCATGGTGACTGTGTGTGTGTCAGAGTACAGCTGTGCTCCATAGGGTTTTCTGTGGCTGAGTTTTCAGAAATGTATCACCAGGCCTTTCTTCTGAGCCCCTTTGGGTGGATGGGACCTTTTAGCCTTGCAGTCAGCAGCTGAGCATGTGAGCTGATCACATCACCCAGGGACTTGGCACTGACAGGTGCATAGGTAATGACAGGATCTCTTTCTTGAGTCTTTAACCCCTGCTGTATTTCATGCCCGGTAGAGTGAGAAATCGAGAAAACCTGGCTGTCCTGCCATTCCACACTCAGGGCCACTTGTTCTCTCTCCATAGTGAGGACTGGCCGGGACTGGACTGGCAGTGGATGGTCACCTTACAAGCCCTTGCGTGTCCACGCCTTGCTGATGCCACCAGCGTGCTCCTCAGTCACCTCTGAGGTTATAGCACTTGGAGTTTATGCTGTGTACCAGGTCATTGTTTCCCGAGCATAATGATAGGCCAGGGTGTGCCCGGGAGCCATCAGAGCCATTGCCACCAGCTGGGCTGGAGCTGCCGTAGGCCAGGAACCATGGCCACCTGGTCACTTTACATTTGTGGAACTCAGACTAGTTCATAGCCAAACAAAACCATCTGACTCTAAGCCTACTTTCTGTCTCTGCTTAGTCACAGAAGAGCAAGACTGCCCTGTCACGAAAGGCAAGCAGCCTGGGCAGTAGGACAGGGTCTTGGCCAGGCGGAACAGGCAGGAGAGCTCCAATCTCGCTTGCCATCTGCCCTGGCCAAGCTGTGCACTGTGGTGTGAACACACACCTCAGGTCCCTCCGGCAAGGAGAGCATGCGTTTTGCTTTGCATAGAGATCTTAGGCTTCCAAACCAGTTAGGTCTCCTACTGTTGACCAAGCTTCCTGCCACATGAGACACGCTTTGTCCAAATCTCACAAGGGCACCATACAGGCTGAGGGTGGTCCTGTAGGAGAAGCTGGCCCGTTTTAAAAATAGGCTTCACCTGTCAGGTAAGGCGCTACTTGTGGTAAGGCTGTACCTGGCCTGAAGTTGCACCCAGAAAATTGTCAAGAGCCGAGTAACACCTGGGATCAACTCCTTGGTCTCTCTCCAGCACCGTCGCAAGGCTGGCAGGGTCTCTCCTGGCTCTGGAGTTCCTGTTTGCCTCCCTGCTGACTAGCTTTCTCTCTCTCTCTCTCTTTTTAATTGTGATTGAGTCCAAGTGTAAAATCCAGTTTAAATTTGCATGCCTGCCTATCTGCAGCTCCCCCTGCTCTCCTTGCCCGGTGACAGCACACTCCTCCTTCCCATTCTGTACCTGTCATATCCTCTTAACAGTCTCCTGGCTCCTCCTCTCCACTCTCTCCACTCCCCTCCAGTGAGAAGCCAGCAGGATGACATCCTGTAGACGCATAGAACCATAAAGTGCACACGTGATATGGCCACTCTGTGTCCCTGAGTCCAATCCATTCCTGTTTGAAGAGTTGGCCTCCATAATGATTTATGATCAGGGGCAGCATCAGGTCTAGGGGCCATGCTCCCAGGGGAGCCCCCAGGTCTTTGGACTGTCAATTGCTGACCAGCTTTCTTACTCTCTAACCTGGGAAGAGTCCCTCTCTGTTACAGGTCCTTCCTTATTCATCTGCCTACAAACACCGCCCCGTGGTCTCTATCTACAGCAGCCTTACCTTTGTTTCCTTTTGGCTCTTGCCCCTGTGGTTACCCAGAATAAAGTTTCTTCACATTTTTTCATGCAGATTCTCTAAAAAGGATCTCATATTAAAAGCCGCCTTTTTGTACCAGGCCATAGGTCACAGGTCACAGAGAAACCTGTGGATTGGCTGCCTTTGATCAGATATCCACCAAAGCCCACACAAGTTGTAGAACTGAAAGATGAGGTCCACAGTGCCAATGTGACCATTTAGAAAGATCTGAGCCTGGCCAGTTTCCCTTAGTTCATTCATCTAGTACTTATTACTATGTGCCGGGCACTGTTCTAGGCTGTAGTGGTGTGGAGGTGAGAAGATAGGAGCTATAATTCTGGAGCTAAGACTGAAAGCAGAGAGACCAGGAAGGGCATGGCAGGCCAGATACAGCAGTATCTCTAGACATCTAAGTCACTGATAGGTGTCACAGATGATGCTCCGTAAATGGGGATGGTAATGATTCTGTTGCTGTCCCTTTCAGAAGATGAATGAACAGCTAGTTATACCCAAGCTAGGTAAGTTCTAGTGTGTATCTATAGTCCCAGGATAGCTTGGAGACTGGTGGCAAAGCTGTGGGTTTATTGTGGCCCCTAGCTCTGCGGAGGGTGCTTAAGGCACTTACACATTCAGTCAGCAAACAGCTAATAAGATAAACTCAGAAGATGCAAAGACATGCCTAAGGGACTCATAGACGAGTGGCAAAAGGTAGGCAGAGAAACCAACACCCACAGTGTAATAAGCCAGTTCCCTGGCCTGGCCTGGCCTGGGGGGAAATTCAGAAGGCTCAGCACAGGAGATGGGGGAAGGGAGAAGAGAAGGCAATCAGAAAGGGCTTCCTGGAGAAGATGAAACCTGGTGCAGTCTCCATGCAAGAGGAGGACCACAGGGGACAGGTGGAAGAAGGGTGCTTTGGGGAAAAGACGTCCTGTGTACAAAAGCACCACAGCCTGAAACAACCCGGCCCATTCTGAAAACCTGCTGCAGGTGGATTTCGCTCCAAGCAGGATTTCTGTGGGAGAGGGCACGGGCGAGGGCAGATAGACAGCTAGGCTGAAGCTGAGCACAAGAGGCTGCTGTGTCTCAATCTGCTTTCCAGGGGACACAATTTAGGTGACCGTTGTAAGGCACTTGCAAGTTGACAGGGATATATTCTGAATGTATTCTGAGCTGGATACTGGGAGACAGTGGTGGAAAGAGCACAGGCTGAGAAGTCAAACAGCCAAGAATACGGCCCTAGAATCATGGTCATCGTCCCCCGCCTGTGCTTTATTCCCTTATACTTGAGCAGTGAATGATTGGTAAGAGTCGTACCTTGCTCCTAGGGTTACTATAACGCAGGAATGTGTGAAATGTGTCTTTGAACTTCAAAGTGTTGTATGAATGGTGGCACCCTTTATGTACTTATGTACAGGACAGTAGGAGTCCCTGGGTGGCACAGATGTTTACGCATAGACTATTAGCTGAAACATTGGTGACTCAGACCCACCCAGAGGTACCTTGGAAGATGGCCTGGCAGTCTGCTTCCAAACACAAGCCGTGAAAACCCAATGGAACATAGTTCTACTCCGCACACGTGCAGTTGCAATGAGTCGGAATTGACTCAATGGCAGCTAACAAGAACAGTACAGTGGATGAAAATTAAGCATGCATTTGTCTCCATGCCCGGAGGATAAAACCACTGAAGACAGAAAGTATGTTTTATTTATTTCTTCATCCTTGGTGCCTGATACAGGGCCTGGGTACGTACAAGGTGCTCAATAGATAAATATGGAATTGTTGCATGAATTACTTAAAAGCAAGCTCTTTGACGTCAATTATCCATCAGTCAAAAACTAGATTACAGCAATAATAAAAAGGAGAAATGGAAGGTTCGATAGGAAGCTGTGTTTTCCAACTGTTTGAAAATTAAGAAAACAACCAGATTATCTATTTGTCTGTCTGTCTATCGTCTATCGTCTGCCTATTTATTAAAGTCACTCGTGAGATTATTAGAGATCCCTTTGGGTAGCATGCTAAACCTTAGTGGACAATACCTATAGAAGGTTTTTGAAAGGGAAGTCGAAAGTGTCAATCTAGCCTCAGGCTGGTGGTGATGAAATCTAAACGATGGAAATATTCTGCAGGCTCCTTGGGATGCTGGTGCTGGTTGCAAGAAGGAAGTTAACTCATATGCTGACCCAGTCTTGCTTTATTCACACACACTGTCACATTTCATCTTTGTATGCACCTATAAAGATGTCAGATAACTATGTTGAGATCTATTTTTTAGATAAGAAATCCTTCCTTAGGAAGATAGAGAAATCCACGCAAATTCTACAGGTAGTAGGGAAGTCATGGGACTGGTACTTCAATCTTCATGACTTCAAAGCTCATACCCTTTTCCATACTCAATGCTTTCTTCATGTATAGCCATCACTCTTTGCAGGAAACAACTCATCTGTACCCCCAATAGGGAGAAAATGCGATTTTAGGGAGATGGTATTTCTCTAGATGCCGTTCTGAGACATATTTATCAGAATAAACACCACTTTCTATAAGAAGAACTTTTTAAGACCCCCAGCCAATTGTCTGTCCATGTGAAGGTACATAAAAAAACCAAACCCACTGCCATCAAGTTGGTTCCAGCACAATGACCCTATAGACAGTCGAACTGCTCCATAGAGTTTGTAAGGAGCTCCTGGTGGATTTGAATTGCCAACCTTCTGGTTAGCACCTGTAGCACTTAACCGCTTCTCCACTAGGGTTTCCTTTTAAGGTACATAAAGTACTTTCTAGTGCCAACAGCAAACTTGGATCAGTCGTGATGGTATTCTGCTGGTATTTTCAGTCCCACACATGTCAATTATTACCTAGGTGCAGTCTTTTGACCTAAGACTAATCAGACTTGTGTCATGTGCATGACTGTAGAACAAGAACCATATCTTGTCTCAAAGTCCAAATGTAGTTTCACTTACAACGAAGCTCAGGAAAAGACCCTGAAACAGCTTTAGTGTTTTTACAGTGCCATACCCGTGTGACTCATAATCTTTGATCACACTAGCTGAAATTTGCACAAAGACGTAGATTGCATCAGCTTGCCTTACCTAACTTCTGTGACCTGTCGGCTAAGGCTTGACATTATATACCTTATTTTGCAGTTCTTAATGCCTCTGCAAAGTCTTGAGAAAAGGTACCTATGTTTATGACTCTTAATGGGGAAATTTGTGACTTTGATCAAGTACATTATCTATATCCGGGGATCACAGCTGTGACTAGGGCAGGAATGTCACAGGTATAATACTTCAATTTTCAATCAACGGCTCAGGTAGTTTAAGTGACAGCCCAGATGCATAATTTGTGGCCTAGAATCAGGTCATTAATGTTAGTCTGTAATTTTCTTTTGCCTCCATGTGTATTTTAACCTCCATGATTGTTTGACATATCTTCTCTAGAGGTGTAATTTCTACTAAGCCATGATTATATAGCTTATTCAACTATAACATTTACTAAATTCCTCTTCTTCAACTGACTGGATATTGTCTAGATCTTTGATTGTGATAGAACTTATGTATTCAAATCAATGTTTTCTTTCAGAGCCAACAGATTGGAAGAGTATGTGCTTATTTAGGTTTTTGCACCATTCAGCACAACAGTGTTGAACAAAAGTTTTGTGATTGAAATGTTTCACCTCTTATTTTATCCACCTACCCTGCCTGCAGTTCACTTGTAGCTGCTTGTAAAAATCATGACTGCCTTGGAGAGACAAGTATTCACTGCCATCCAGGAGGATTTGAAGACACATTCCAGAAATGGTCAAAATAACTGGCCGCATTGTGGGAATACAGTATTGTCTCCCAACACGATGAGTTTGGTGGAAGTAATACTTCTTTGGAATCTAAGTCATTCAAATAACTTTATAGTCATAATTCTTAACCCCCAAATATATAACCCTGCAAAGTGTTTGCTGTTAGGTGTTGTCTAGTCGGTTTTGATTCATGGTGACCCTGTGCACAACAGAACGAAACACTGCCCAGTCTTGTACCATGTCCACATTGTTTTTATGCTTAAACCCATCACTGCAGCCAGTGTCGATCCATCTCGTCAAAGGTCTTTGTCTTTTTCACTGGCCCTCCACTCTACCAAGTGTGATGCCCTTCACCAGGGACTGATCACTCCTGACAACATGTCCAAAGTATGTAAGACACAGTCTTGCCATCTTTGTTTCCCAGAAGCACTCTAGTTATACTTGGTGGTCTATGGTAAATTCTGACCCCACAATTCAAAGGCATCAGTTCTTCCTCTTTCTTCCTTATTGATGGCCCAGCTTTCATATGCATATGATGTGAATGAAAACACCATGTCTTGGGTCAGGTGTGCTTTAGTCTTCAAGGTGACGTTTTTTAGCTTTCAATACTTTAAAGAAGCTCTTTGCAGCAGATTTTTCCAGTGCAATGCATCTTTTGATTTCTTGAGTGCTGCTTCCATGAGAAGTAGCGTATGCTAAGCAAGGAGATCAATTTGACTGCTAAAATAACAACTGAGATGAAGAATAAGATAAAGGTTGGAAACTGTCCTTGAGAAATGTAGGAAAGGGACCCAATAAGATATACATTAGAAAATACTAGGTAACTACCAGAATGTGGTTAGAATGAACAAAGCCAGTACTAGAGGCTATGTTGTTTGGGCTAAAAAAAAAAATTGTAAGGATACAAGAAGAGCCCAAGCACAGGAAAGGGGAGTTGCTCATCATGAGGGCCTGGAACTGGTAAGCTGCCTGTGGTGAAGGAGACCCCACTCTCTCTGGGGATGTCTTTCCATCTCTGTGTCTACTACCACCCAGCTGTCAGTGTGCTTTACTCTTGTGGCTTGTGTGTTGCTGGAAAGCTGGAAGCTATGCCATGGTGTCTTAGTCACCTAGTACTACTTTAACAGAAATACCACATGTGGATGGCTTTGAAAAGAGAAACTTTATTACATCACAGTCTAGTAGGCTGAAAGTCCAAATGTAGGGTGTCAGCTCCCAGGGAACCCTTTCTCTACTGGCTTTGATGGAAGGTTCCTCTGGCACTGGAATCTTCTAAGGCGCATGGACCCCAGTCTTTTCCAAAGTACAGTTCAGTTCCCAGAACTGCTTCTTGGTGGTATGAGATCCCCAAATCTCTACTTGCCTTTGTTTTTGTTTATGTCTCAAGCAGCTGCTCCAAGCCACTATATAATCCTATACATTAAGTCCTGCCCCACCAACTCAACTGCTGCACATCCTCCCTCATTAACATTACAGAGACAGGGTTTAGAGCATACAGGAACCTCACACAATACCAGGAATCATGGCCTAACCAAATGGCCACACACATTTTTGGAGGCCACAGTTCAGTTCATGACACATGGGTATTTCAGATAACAGCAGTGTGCCCCACGGTGGACAGGTTTTAATGAAACTTCCAGACTAAGACTAGGTAAAAAGAGCTGGTGATCTGCTTTTGAAAGTTAGCCAGTGAAAACCTTATGTGTCACAACAGAACGATTTTTGACTCTCTGGCTTTGGATATATCATCAGGAGGGATCACTCGCTGGAGAACGTTGTGTTTGGCAAAGTAGAGGACCAGTGAGATGGATGGTCCCAGTAGTTGCAGCAGTGGGCTAGACATGCCAGTGATTGTGAGAATGATACAGGACTGGGCAGCATAAGGTCACCTTGAGTCAGAGTCAGTTTAATGGCGTCTGTTTTTCTTCCTTCCTCCCTCCTTCCTCCTTCCATTGCGTCCCTTCTCATCCATCCGTCCACCAACATTCATCTATACCAGATTTCTCTGCTGCTGTGAGGACATTCAGTCTTTTCTCTGTTTATCATCATGTTGCTTATTGGTCCAGTTGTGAGGACATTTATTTACTTTATAGTGAGGTGCAGTCCATACTGAAGGCTGTCGTCTCCAGTCTTCATCAGTCAGTACAATAAGCCCTCTTTAGTTTCAGCAAGCAGGGTTGTTTCACTTGCATATCACAGGGTGTTGATGAGTCTTCCTCCAATCCTGATGCCTTGTTCTTCTTTATATAGCCCAGCTTTTTGGATTATTTACTAAGCATACAGATTGAATAAATAGAGTAAAAGGATTTTATTTTACTTGGATCTACAATCAACACGCATGGAAGCAGCAGTCAAGAAATCAAATAACATATTACATTGGGCAGGTAGCTGAGAATGGCCGCTTTAAAACGTTGAGAAGGAAGGATGTCACTCATAAGCCTGCAAAAGCTGGATGATGGATAAGGAAGACTATGGAAGAAGCGATGCCTTTGAATTTTGGCTTTGGTGAAGAATATCAAATATACCATGGTTTTTCAGAAGAACGAATAAGTCTGTCAAACCCTTGCTCTCCATCCCTAGATGGTGACTTGGCTTCTGGGGCCTGACTGAAATGGTGTTCCTCTGGCCTGATATGATCAAACATTTCTCGGCAAGAGTTTAGAGTTGACATTAAGTCACATGTTATTATCAAGGTCAAGATTTATAGTCGCTGCTGGGATGACTGCTCCCGGGGCACTGACAAATTCTCAGAGGGCTGGGATCTGAAGGTAAAATCTCTTGGCTGCTGGCAGTGGCAAGATGGGAACATATGCCTGGGTCAGGAACTTACTGAGGTTGCCCAGCAGCCACATGAGGAGAAAGAAGTGCTTTGCACTTTCTGGTGCTGAGAAGCCTGTCTTGCGCTTCAGTATCTGCATTCACATGTCTCTGTCTCACTTCCCCCTTTTGGATTCCTCTCCTAGCTGCCCCTCCTCTTTTCTCCTCTGCACACAGCTATTTAACTGTTGTTCTTTGTGCCATCTTTCTCTAAAGTTTCCCGTGATGTTCCATTTTGAATGCCTACATGTATGTTAAAATACAGCTGAGGAGGGAGGGTGAGATGTCTTGATATGCTTCAGCTGGTTTTTCTACCTTTTCTACCTTCATTCCAGGCTATGCTTTTCAGCCATCATCACCTTGCTGCTCTGTTAGTTGTCAACAGGCAACAGAGCATAAAAATAAAAAAATGAGAGTCCAAGTCAGTCATACCAGAAATGTGCACCTCTACCATTTCCTGCTAGCTGGTATTAGGGTGCTATTTCAATGACTACTCAAGTGGGCTGCAATGACTTGTTGACCAGAAACCTTGAGGGCATATTGATTTAGGTGGCGAAGTCGCGTCATCCGAGGTAGCATTTCTCAAATGTTATTCTTATAAATCCCTTCAGGATCTTCTTAAGATGCAGTTGGGTTTGGGGTGGGACTAGGGCTCCTGTAATTTATTTTTTAAAAATATTGTGATTGAGTGAAAGTAGACAATCCAAAATTAAATTTGGGTGGCCATCTATCTGCAGCTCCTTCTGTTCTCCTTGCCCAGTGATAGCACATGCTTCCTTCTCATTCTGTGTATGTTGTATCCTCTTAACAATCTCATGTACCCTTGTCTCTACCCTCTCCTCTTGCTTTTAGTAATAGGCCAGTAGGACAGCATCCTATAGATACACAGAATCATAAAGTACCTGCACCTTTTGGTCACATTGTGCCCCGCACTTGCAGTCCATTCCTGTCTGAAGAGTGGACCTCAATATTGTTTTCTGGTCAGGGGCAGCAGCAGGTCTAGGGGCCATGCTCCCGGAGGAACCCCCAGGCTGCCAGACCATCAGTTGCAGTCTTTTAATGGAGTTCTTGAGGTGCAGCCCTCTTTTTCTCATGTTGCCATTGGGACTCAACATTGTGTGCCCCATCCCAGCTGTCTTTGGTGGTGGCCGGGCACCATCTGGTTCTTCTGATTACATGTTGATACAGTCACCGATTCACATGGGTCCTTCTGTCTCCTGGGTTCTTTTTCCCTCATGTCTTTGTTGTTCTCAGTGACCATCTGTTCTGCAAGTGTTGGGACCATTTGGTGTACCTCAGATGGCAGCTTGCTAGCTTTTAAGACCCCAGACACCACTCACTAATATGGGGTGCAGAAGACTCCCTTAGCAATGAGCTACTTACGCCAGTTGGCCTCAGTGTCCTCTGAGAGCACAGTCCCCAGACCCCTGCTCCTGCTACTCTATCCTTGCAATAGTGCGTTAAGGTTAGGAGGATTTTCAGTTTATGTCGAAGTCCAGTTAAGTTAGTCTTCTTTCTGCTGTGTGCTGTCACTGCTTTCACCCAACTGAGTTTCTTTCAACTATCTAATCTATGACCAGTCCTTTCCTTCTCTCCCCACCTGTGCAGCTATCAAAGAGTCTTTTCTTCTGTGCGTAAGTCTATTTTTAAGCCCTTATAGTGGGAGTCTCATATAGGACTTGTCCTGAGCTTCTGTGATTTCTAACAGACTTCTCGATTTTGCTGATACTGCTGGTCCACTCCCACGCTTCAAGGAGCAAGGCTCCATGAATGACTTTAATGGGCACACTAAGCATTTTGAGAGCTGCTTTCTTATAGCACTAACCCCAAACCCAACCCATTGACACTAAGATATCTCAAAATTCCATCCATGGAAATTTCCATGCTACTTAAAAGTATTCACTTGCTTTCCTGTTTGGCAAGCCTTGCTATATATTAAATAGAGTAGGTGGAAGTTTTGAAGGGTTTAGAGAGAGAGCCTTTAGAAGTTCCACCTACACAGAATATTTTCCTTTAAGAGTAACCATGTGAATTAGTGCTGGGCCATTATCTGAAAACTCTTTAGTCTCTACAGTGTTTTCAGGTAGTAGGGACTGACAGGGGAAAGTATTTAGTTATTTTTTTAACTAAAATTAAAGACACTGTCTTGGGCATCTAAACCTATTGTTGTCGAGTCAGTTCTGACTCATAATGATCCTACAGGACAGAATAAAACTGCCCCACAGAGTCTTCAAGGAGCACCTGGTAGACTTGAACTGCCAACCCGTTGGTTCGCAGCCTCAGCACTTGATCACTATGCCACCACAGTGTCTCTTCGGCATCTAGTGCTGCTGTGACAGAAGTGCCACAAGTGGATGGTTTTAACAGAGAGAAATTTATTCCTTCAGAGTAAAGTAGGGTAACAGTCCAAATTCAGGGTGTCAGCACCAGGGGTGGGTTTTCTGTTTGGGCTCTGGAGGAAGGTCCCTGTTGTCAGTCTTCCCCTGGATTTGGAATTTCTGAGGCACAGGAACCTGGGGTCCATAGATGCTATCTGCTCCCAGCACTGCCTTCTTGGTGGTATGAGTCCCCAAATCTCATGCTAACTTCTTTCTTTGATATCCCAAGAGATTGTCTTAAGATACAGTACAATCTTATAGACTGAATCCTGCGCCACCAACACAACCACCACCCATCCTCCCTCACTAACACCACAGAGGCAGGAGTTACAACATACAGGAACATCACACAACACCAGGAATCATGGCCCAGCCAACTTGCTACACATATTTTGGGGGGGATACAATTCAATCTATGACACTTATTTACTGAAAACTGTAAACCCCAAATTGTCTTTAAGATGATTTTACCCAAAACATAAAAAAGAAGAAGACTAAAAAATATACATTTTAAAAAAGTTTTACAGCTATGGAACATTTTTAGTTCTTCATTTCTCAATGTGTGTGTGAGGAAGAGGGAGAAGCGAAGCAGACTGAAGTTGAGGTTACTGACACCCGGGCTGGGGCTGTGGTCATAGAAATGACAAGGAAGGCAGAACTTAGAATGTTCCACCTCAGCAGGTTGGCCTTGGGGATCTCCTTTTAGGGACACTAAAGGTGATGTTAAGATGAACCTTAAACCCAAAACGAACTAAACCCATTGCCGTTGAGGCAATTCCAACTCATAACGACCCTGTAAGACAGAGTAGAACTGCCTCATAACATTGCTAAGGAGTGCCTGGTGGACTTGAACGGCCAACTTTTTGGTTAGCAGACACAGCACGTAACCACTGCTCCACCAGGGTTTCTGATGAACCTTAGGTATCAGCACACTAGTGATGCTACTTATGAGGATGCTAGAAAGTAGTGAGGTCTAAGGATGACAAGAGGAAGATATTTTAATTATGCTCCCTCTGGCTGACATCATACTATCTGTGGGAAACACCTGTGGAAGTGAGATATGTAACAGTGGGAAGAGGCCACAGCTCTAAATGGAGAACTTGGACTTGCTGATGGCGTCAGTCATGTGACATTTTATTACTGCCTTGGCTGTCACCCGAGTTTTCTGGCCTGGCCACTTCATTCAACAATGTTATTAAGCAACCACTGTGTAGTGGATGCTGGTTCTTCACATGTGTATAGACTGCCCTTTCCTTGAGTGCAGCATTCGAGTATTAGACTTGCGCAACTGCTGATGTTTCACCCCTAAAAACTGCTTCTAAAGCGTGATAGTGGCTGAGTGATGGATTGCACCTGAGGCTGTTGTGAGTCACCTAAAAATCATGAGAAGCTGCAGCTGAAAAGCAAAACTAGAATAATAGGATAGAAAGAGGCTCGCAGCACCAAATTATTTCAAAGAATCTAAACAATAAAAGCTGAGAAGAGCATCTTAGGGTGGAGTCTGGAAGAAATTACAGGAAATCAGGGCCAAAGCACTTTCAATGAAGTGTTGGGACTGTGAACCAGATAACAGAGGATCAGTGGTAGGAACTGAAGGGAAGTTTAAGGACCATAACTACAAATGGGGGGTGGGGCAGAGGATGTGGATATAACAACAATCAATAATAAAATTCTTCTGGTGAATTAAGAACTTTTCCCATAGCCCTTTCCACTAGCGTGGTATTCCAGGCCTGTTTACGTACATTTATGCGTAACATTAAGCATGTAGCAGATAGCACTCTATTAGGATTAAGAACAAATCAAAGATAAATTTAGGAAGACTGGCCTGATCAATGATATTCAGCCACCTCTCACTTGCCAGGTATTTAAGGAGTGAAGTAGGCAAAGATGTTTTGTCCGAAAGCTTAAACATGCTTATCTCAGTGTGGATGTGAGGCTGACGGACTAAAAGCCATGTACAATTTTAGATCTGTTAGCAATGTTCAGCAAATATTTTCTGAGTCTCTTCTGTGTACCTGAGTCGGACCCAACTCGACAGCAGTGTGGGCTTCTGAATACCCTGGTGACACAGAGATTAAGTGCTTGGCTGCTAACCAGAAGAGCGGGAGCTTGAACCCACTAGCTGCACAAGGGAGAAAGATATGGCAGTCTGCTTCCGTAAAGATTAGAAACCCTATGGGTCAATTCTTCTCTGTCCTGTAGGGTTCCTATGAGTTGGAATTGATTCAACGGCAATGGGTTTGGGTTTTTGTTTTGGTTCTGCTGTGTGCCAGTGAGAAAACATCGAAACCCAGAGCATGGACCCTGTATAATCTTGGTAGATTGTGGGGAGACATTGCACCAAATAAATAAATAAATAAAGCCTATTAGATGGTGGTGAGAAAGCAGGGAAGGAGGATGGGGAGTGCTAGGGTGCAGGTGTGGTGACTGTACCTTTAAATTTGGTGTCCCAGGTAGGCCTGATGCAGAAGGTGACACATGAGTAAAGACTTGAAGGAACTGAAGGTGAGAAGCTTAGACTGGCTGAGAGAAGAGCCTTCAAAGCAGACGGGGGAGGGAGAGCCGAGGCTTGGAGGCAGGGATATGTTGTCTCTGTATCAGAAACAGAAAAGGAGCCCGCAACGTAGAGTAAAGTTGGGGGCAGGGTTCGGATGTGAGCCACGAGAGATGACAGGTGCCATGGGCCTCCGTAGACCGCTGTAAGGTTGTTGCCTTTTCTGGAGTGACAAGTGACGTGGGAAACCACTGGGTGGTTTTAGGCAGAGGGGTGGCATCCCTGGTGCAGAAAAGTTCCAAAGCAAAGTCTGGGAGAGAACAATTTCGTTAATACCAATGTCAGTGTAGCGGTGAATCCATGCTGTGTTCTGGTGATGCTTTTCCTGATACTAGACAGCAAAAGTACTGGCAGTGGTGTCTGCCTTTCCCTCACTACTTCCATCTAGTTGATAGACAGCAACCAGCAAAGTAGCAGATCCTCTAGAGTTAATGTTCTGTGAAAGTAATTAAACTAAATTGACAGCCCTTAGAATGTCTTTGATTCATAACAATTAGTTTTGAGATTAAACACTAATGGAAACAACAATCTACCTCTTTTTCAGACTAGGCAAACTCAGTTCATAGTTTTTTTGATAAAATAGCACATGTGCAATTAATCCTCCCCCTAACACACATGAGGTCTGACAATTAAATTCACAAACTTTGCTGTTATAAGTGCTATGTATCACTATGGTGCGGAATATCTCTATGTTCACTGATGCAAGTGCCTAGTCCACCCTTCAGAGCAATTTTGGAACCCTTTCTGGAATGCCCGTTGTGCATAGTGGCACGGTGGCAAGTTCATGAACATATCTGTCTAGATGTCTGTGAGGGAGTTTTAAGCCAGTAAACAAATAATTGGAACACTCTTCCTACTCACCTGATCTGGCCCCCAGTGATTTTTTTCTTTACCTGAAGATGAAGCAAATATTGAAAGGAAGACATTTTGATGACATTCAGGGCATCAAGGGTAATGCAATGACAGCTCTGATGGCCATTCCTGAAAAGGAGTTCCACAAGTGCCTTGAAGGGTGGACTAGGCACTAGTGTCAGTGAATAGCTTCTCAAGGGGAGTACTTCAGAGGTGACTGGAGTGATATTCAGCTTTGAGGTATGTAGTACTTTTTCTAGGATGAGTTTGTGGGCTTAATTGGCAGTCCTTGTATATACATACACACACACACACACATATACATATATATGTAAAATAAAAAGTGTCATTCCTCTCAAATTCCCTCAACCTACACTTTAGGGTTGGCCATACTTGGGCTTCAGCTTGTAACTTTCACATGACTTCTGTGGAAACATACACACATACACAGGAATAAGGTTTTTCTCTTTAAAATTTTGGGAGTATGCTAGGTATAGTTTTTGCAAATGTTTCATTTCAGTACATATGATTCTGTGTCATTCATCTTAAGATACCAGAAAATTCTAGTCTACACATACCACATTTAATTTAAACACTTCTGTGCTGTAAAAATGGTATGGGGATGGTGTCTGGGCTCCTCTAACTTCACAAGGGGGAAAGGAGAATCAAAATCAACAGCCCAAGGTAATTAATCTGCCTTGGAAGAAGTACAGCCAGAATGTTCCTTAGAAGGAAGGGTGACAAGACCATCTCACTTATTTTGGCTATGTTATCAGGGGGCCTCAGTCCCTGGGGAAGGGCATCGCAGTAGCAAAGTAGAAGACCACTGAAAAAGAGAAAGACTCTCAACAAGACTGGGTTGTTTTAGTGGCTGCAACAATGGGCTCAAGCCTAGAAGCAGTTGTGCAGATGGCATGGAATTCAGCAGTATTTGGTTCTGTTGTACACAGTCATTATCAGTCGGAATTGCTTCAAAGGCACCTAAACTACAATCTGTGTTCATACAGGGAGATGTTTCTGTTTAGAGAAATGCAAGGAACTCATTTTAGGCCAGTTACAATGCAATTTTAAGGAGGAAAAGAGAAAACAGTAGAAAATTAACCATTGACCAATCTTAAATTAACATGGTTGTCTGAATCATGCTCCTTTCCTGAGATCAGGTCACTAGGTGGTCTCTGTGGACTAACCCGTCCCCTTTCATTTGCATAACAAAAGCATCTTGGTAACTTGAGAAAACCCCGAGGGTTTAGAATGAACTTCTCAGGAAACAAGGAGGAAAAATAAATTATTTTGGTAAAATTAAATAAATTCTTTTACAAGGTAAACTTCAAAGAGTTCACAGCTAACAAATGTCTTGGTACAAAGAGGGGGCTGTGCTGTTTGCTGATCACTGTGTCACCACTGTGTCTCCGTTGTTCCTGTTGGTTGTTTCTTGGGGACATCCCATATTGTTCAGGGACTTTTGTGAAATTTCACATGCACTCAGAGGAAGATAGCACAAATTCGTCTGACTCTCCCACTCTCTTCTCTCTTTCACAATAGAAAGATAGTAGAGGAAGATAGTACAAACACTTTCTAAATTCAATAGTGATGAAGGAAATGTGAAGTTAGCAATGAGATCATGATTTTGGCCTTTTAGACTAGCAAACCCTAAGAATTACTAATAGCATTCAGTCCTAGCAAAAAAGTGTGGGGACACAGTTGTTCTCACCCTCTGGTGGGGGTGTAAATTGGCAGAGGCTTTTGGAAGAACATCTAGCAATGCCACTGAGATTTAAAAAACTGATAACCTGTGATTTGAGTGCCTTCCCATTAGACCACATCAACATAAGCCAAAGGGTGTGTCCAAGGTTCTCTGAGGCATTGTTTGTAATGTCAGAAATTTGGGAAGGAAATGGGCATGTGGATATGATGGAGCGCTTTTGTGAGGCCTTTCTCCCCATGGTCTGGTGACTTCCACCCGAGTGATGAACTGCTGGAATAAACCCTAGATGCCTTAATTTCTTTGTCCTTTGATTATTTTGACACTATGCATATCCCTTGCCCATTTTCCTGTTGCATTATTTCCTTAGCTCTTGTTGTTGTATTAAGAGTAGTAACCCTTTATCTACTGAATATTTTGGAGTCAGGGGTTCAAATTGGTTCAAGTGAATTTAATTGTGGCCAACAAAGTGAAACTGGAACAGACCTAAATTTTTCAAATTTGATGATCTGGAACCATAACTGGAGCAGAAAAAATTATGAGTCCAAGCCCTGAAATGGGAAACTCAAAAGAGCTGTAGTGAGCCCTTTCAGGAGCCTGATGGGTGATCCTGGACTGTGGCCATGACTGAGGAGAGCGAAACACACTGAGAGTGGTGTCATTGGCCACCGTCTTTGAATGGGGCTCCGTTGGCCTATGGGCAAGGGGTTTGGTTGCAAGGCAGTGCTTACACTGCCCTTGTTTATTAAGAGGGTGATTAAGTTTCCAGTAGGACTTTGACCAGCATATTTTCTTGTTCTGGTTGACTGAGTTTTAAAAATGTGACTCTTGCAGTGTGGCTGCCTTGACCACGACTGAACGGGGAAGAACCGGTTTGAAGCACTCTTTGGAGCATCGGTCCCTGTTCAGTTGCTTTCGCTTTGTTCTGAGTTCTTAGTACTGAGGAACAAACGCAGTTTTCATGTGTGTAATGTCGATATACACAGAGGCTATAGAAGCATGCCATATATGTCTATATTTGCTTTGAAATGGCCTTCAATAAAAACCATTTGGCGTCTGTGATTCTTATCTTCCCTTTTTCGTGTGGGAGACTTCCTGCTTCGCCTGTGTCTGCACCTTCACGTCTGCGCTGCATAGCTTCGTTTTAACCAGGGGAAAAAACAGAAGAGAAAATATCTGCAGTCAGGTCATAATCCTGTAAACAGCTGTGAAGCTGAGGCTGTTGAGGGGGAGACAAGTTAAAATGTGGGACACTACCTTACAGGAAGCCAGTTTTTATTGTTGTGCAGATTCAGAAGTGTTACTGGGAGCCCAAATCCCTGTTTCTTTAACACCATCCTTGCTCCCAAGTTTTCTTTACCTCCAGCCCTCAATCCTTTATACTACTTCTAAAACCATCTTTTGAAAATTTGTAGGGGTAGAAGGTGTCTTTCTAGTCGCCAATCATCATTTCATCAACAGAGAGATTTTTACATTTCTTTAAGTTCATTTATTTTGTCCCACTTTTCTTCTTGCCTTGATTTGCGTTTCTTAATTTCTGGCCCTGGAAAGGAAAATACAACCATCATGTATCATTGAAATGTCAAAATTTATGTGATCAGCCAGTAGCCCCAGACACCTGTTCGACTACATTTTTTTTCCTCCCTACTTAATCATGCAAATTGTTTTGTTGTTTTGGTAAACTGTTGACACTATTCTCTACGCCAATCTTTCCCCTGTATTTGCAGATGAAATCTGATTATCACCTTTATGGCTTCTTGTTGTTCAGTGTAATCACAGACACAAAAGAATCTAGGGCACTTTGACATTTAGTTTTTTGTTTGCTTGTTTTTGGTTTTAGCAAAATGTCAAAGTGTCCTGAATTCTGTTGTTTTTGTTAAACTGATTTTTTAAGCTGATGTTTCACAACTTAATAAAAAGAGGAAAAGACAAAAAGAACAAAAGAAAGGAAGAAAAAGATAACCTAACCCTTTTGCTCTTAGCATTTAATCTATTCATAGTGTTACCTTAAATATAGTAGCAGAAAGGACAGTGGAAACTGGTGATGTTGAAGCAGTGAAAGGAGGAAGAAATACTGGAAGGATTTTGAGCAAGTTTCTGTTCTCCAACTCATAATAACCCTACAGGACAGAGTAGAACTGCCCCATAGAGTTTCCAAAGAGCTCCTGGTGCACTTGAACTGCTGAGCTTTTGATTAGTGGCCAGAGCACTTAAACTACCAGGGCTTCCTCTGTTTTCCAAGGGTAATTATCAATTTCTCCAGCTTTTGATCAAAATTTTGTGATACTAGTTGCTACGTGGAAACCCTGAGGCAGTTCTGCTCTGTCCTATAGGGTTTCTATGAGTAGGAATTGACTCAACAGCAACAAGTTTTTAGTGTTTTTAGCTGCTATGTGATCAAATCCTGGGGTATTCTGGGCTTTAGTTCTTGAATTTATTTATTTTAAGATGTTGAGATATGGACTTTTGGCCCAATATTCCTGTGTTCTGGGTACAAGAAGGAATCAGCTTCAGTGAAGGTAAGGACAACACATAATCTGGAGGAAGTCAGCACAACTGGACCAAAGCAAAAGCAAAGCACATGCAAATACTTGGAAGGACAGAGTAGGTGGGGCTGGGGCTTGGGGACTATAGTTTCAGGTAACATTTAGGTCAGTTGGCATAACATAGTTTATAAAGAAATCGTTCTACCTCCCAGTTTGATGAGTGGTGTTCGAGGTCTTAAAATCTTGGGAACAGCTGTCTGATATATAACACTTGGAGCAAAAGAGAATCAAGAAGACCAAGGACACAAGGAAAATACCAACCCAAAGGACTAAAGGACCACAGGAACCAGAGGCTCTGTCAGCCTGAGATCGGAAGAAGCAGATGTTACCTAGCTACCACCAACTACCACCCTGACAAGGAACACAACCATCTCAGACAGAGCAGGAGAAACATGTAGAGCAGAACTCAAATTCACATGAAGACCAGATTTAATGGTCTGACAAGACTGGAGGAACCCTGAAACTGTGGCCCTGGATACACTGTTAACCCAGATTGGCAACCATTCCCAAAGCTACAAAGATTAGACAGGACTATAAAACAACAACAAAAAAAAATAATGCATATGAAGAATGTGCTTCGTAACTCAAGCAGATATGAGATCAAAGGGGCAGCTTATCCCCAAGAGCAAGATGAAAAGGCAGGAAAAGACAGGAACTGGTCCAATGGACGGGGAAGCTAGGGTATCAGGGAGAGTACGCTGTCACATTGTGGGGGTTGCAACTAGTGTCACAAAAGAATGTGTGTATAAATTTTTAAATGAGAAATTAACTTGAGTGTTAAAGCACAATTTAAAAAATTGGCTGTATGAGAATGTAAGGGGACAGGGATGCTAGATTAATCACACTTTTAAAGAATAAATGTTACCTGAAAGATAAAGGCCACTTCACTGACCTTGACATTTTTGTGTATTACATTGATCATCATCTTCATCATCAAGATAGCTAGCATGACACAGAACTTCACTGTTTAAAGAGGTTCTCTTCCCTCTGTTATATTTATATGATTCCCGTAACTTTGTGAATTCAGTGTGATTATCTCCCATTTTACAGATGAGGAAGTAAGAGGTTAGGTAGATAGCCTTGGATCACACAGCTAGGGAGTGCTGAGTTAGCAATCAAACTCAGGGCTTCTAGCTCCTTCCTGTTACCGTACGGCTGCGTTACCTAGCGCTGCCATAGCAGAAAATACTACGAGCGGATTTAAAATACAGACATTTATTTTTTCGCAGTTCTGGAGGCTGCAAGTTCAAATCAGGGTGTCAGCCATGCTGATTTTTTCTGTGAGTCTCTCTTCTAGTTTTTGATGACTGTTTTATCAGCCTCATCAAGATGTAGAAAGCCTGGTGGCATAGTAGTTAAGTGCTACAGCTGCTGAACAAAAGGTTGGCATTCAAATCCGACAGGCGCTCCTTGGAAACTTGCTGGAGCAGTTCTACCCTGCCTTGTAGGGTCGCTGTGAGTTGGCATCAGTTCAGCAGCAGTGGGTTTGGTTTGGGTTTAATCAAGATGTAGATTGCTCCTGCAGTTAAGGAAATTGTTTTAGGAAAATAAGTATTTTGGAAACATTTTTTATATTGAGAAATAAATATGTTTTACAACTTCTTGTTGGATATAACATCTATTGCACATATAGTTTTATTTATTGAAATATAACTCGTTGGGTCTCAGTAATGAAATCTATGAAAATCAAACTCTTAATTAAAAACAGTGCTCATGGGGAGAGAATTTGGGAGAAAGTGTGTTGTAAAATTTCTACTTCTACAAAAAAGAGCTCTGCATTTCCAACTGATTGATCTGACTGATGTGGATTCGAAATGCCAAGCAAGTATTCACTGCAGTTTTGTGTCTTTAGATTATTTCATCCACAAACCATATGATTGGTAGCCAATTAAAAGTTACAAGAAATCGAACCCAGTTTGTGGCAACTGTCTCAAACCCTCCAATTCTGCTATTTATCCATTCGATAAACTGTGAGCAAGAATGGGCCATGTAGAAAGTGCTTAAAGGGACAAAAGTGAATGATACCATTAGTCTCTGTGTCATGGAACTCGCTGCCTGTGCAGCCTTCTTCACGCGTTCATTTCAGCTACACTTCAGCATGGTGCGGTGTGGACCACCATAGGAAGGAAAGCCGGCCTAGTTGTTGAGGAAAGACCAGTAGAGGAGGCAACAGATACTGGAGCTGTGCCACAAAGGGGTAAGTAGCTGCTCGCCAGGTGAGAGAGAAGAGGCTATTCTGAGCAAGAAGAACAGTGTGGGAGAGAGCATGGGGTCTTTGGGGAGCAGTGAAAAACTCAAAATGACTGCATTGTACAGTGTCTGGCAGGAACATGTGTGTGAGAGACTGTGGGTGTGTGGCGGGAAGAATGAGGAGGAGGAGGAGAGTGAGGTCAGCAGTCAACAAGAGTTGAAGGCTCAGAACCGGGAATGACCCTGGGAGCTTTAAGTGATGAACTGGCCAGACTCCTGGACCTGGCCACCAGGCTGGGTTAGTCAGTCCTGGGCCCAGCTGGAGTTAGCTGGCTGCCGGCCTGGCCCAGGCCCAACACACCTCAGACACAGGCAAGGACGGTGAGAGATGAGGGTCAAGAGGCAGTGACCTCCTACTGACCTTGCCGTGGTGTTCTCTGCTGGTGAGCCAACTCTCAAGTTTTGGCCTCATTGAACAGTTTTCCCATTCAAGTGATCACAGTCTTAGTGGTGGGGATGCCAGGGCTCCTCAGTGATGGGGAGTCTACTCCAGGGATGTTAACTGCCAGTGCTTTACAAACTCTCTGATGTCGCTGAGTGTGAAGACCCTCAGGCCCTCTAACACCAGCAGAGGACTATTGCATTTTTAGAATACTTTCAAAGCGGTAAACCTTACTTCATCAAACATCTTGCTCCACAAAGAGACCTCATCTAAAGCGATTGAGTGGTTTTACAACAGATCCAGGGCAAATAGGAAGGAATGAATTGTCCTTAAGGAAAAAGACTAATCAAGATGTATTTCTTTCTGTTATATAGTACCACTTTTATTGTACATGGAGATAAAATGTATGTGAAAAAGCATTTTATTATTTAATTTGAACCTGTTTTTGGTATGTAGCTTGTCTTTTTCTAAATACTAAAACCAAACCCAACCCCTGGCTGCACAGTCAGTTCTAACTCATAGCTACCCAGTAGGACAGAGTAGAACTGCCCCATAGGGTGTCCATGGCTGTAATTGTCATAGAAGCAGACGGCCACATCCTTCTCCCTCTGAGTGGCTGCTGACCTTTGCATTAGTGGCTGAGTGCTTAACCACTGTGCCACTAGCACTCCTTTTTAAAATGCTAAACCAAAACCATTGCCATCGAGTCGATTCTGACTCATAGCAACCATATAGAACAGACTATAACTGCCCCATGGAGCTTCAAGGAGCGTGTGGTGGATTCGAAATGCCAAACTTTTGGTTAGCAGCCATTGCACTAAGCGACTGCGCCACCAGGATTTCCTTTTGAAACACTAGCTACTGTTTAAAAGGAATTTCTTAATTATGTTCTGAGATTAATTCTGTAATTCCAAGGGAGAAGCCTTCATAGAATATCCATACAAGTGAAATACTGAATTGTCCTTAATCCACTGAGCCTGAGGGGAGGTTCTGGCAAAAGATGAAATTATGCATGTGAAGCAAGGCAATGTGTCATGAAATTGGTGGGTGGCCAGGAAAAATGTAGGTCTTCTCTTCTTGGGGTACCTTTGTGAAGTGTCACATGAGTACCTGAGGCCAGCTCCAGGGCCACCTTCCCTGTGCAGCCAGTTAACATAGCTATGCTGCATTCCTCTACAATACTGGTTTTATGGGGGGGAAAAAAAACAACCATGATAAACAATACACTTTCATAATAACATAATAAAGCATATAAGGTTTAACTATATCACTTACTAAAATAGTCTTGTCGACTTTTATACCCATGTGTTGTTTGCATCCTGTCCCCATAAACACACACACACACACACACACACACACACACACTAGAAAAATAAGCTTCAGAACAAGGCTCTAGCAGCTTCTTTTTAACTTCTTTTCTGTGCCTAGAGTTTTATGTTCCCATGAGTAGTGCAGATGGTTAGGTGCTTGATTACTAACCTTAGCGTCTCCGAAGAAAGGTCTGGTGAACTACTTCCAGAAAGGCACCATGTTGAAAACTACAGAGTGCAGCTTCAGGCTGCAACATACTGGTTGCTTAGGATATTAGATGGTTGCATACTAAATATCTATTGAATGAATAGTGATGTTGGGGGGTGGCAGGGGGTGCAAGAAAAATTTCCAGGAGATAGTTTGACATGGGCTCCCACCAGGCCCCATGATTTAGATCTTAGCCCTGAATGGAAACCATGAAAAGAGCCTGCAAATTGCTGTTGGGCTAACATGGTCTGGTTTTCGGGGGCTGCTGTGGGCCCCGAGGGGAGGAGGCTGCACGGTGCACCTTCTGATCTGTGCTTGGGGTAGCTGTGGCGCAGGAAGATCTGTAGGGACCACAGTACCCGTGATGTCAATTGTCAGGTGACCTTGAAGGCAAAGACATTTGAGAAGAGTTGAAGAACAGGAATGGAGACTGTGAGCTCCGTGGATGGCTTTGCTGGGAACGAGAAGTCCCATGTCACTAAGTGGAGCAGCGAGCTAGAGACACTGAAGTTTTCACCTCTGATAAGATCTCATTTTAACCACTGGCTCATGAAGTCAGAGGCAATTCAGGTTGCTTTAGATGTTAACTTCCATCAAGATGATAACTGATTGAGATTCAGAAACATTATTTTCTCCGTGATAGAGATCTTCGTCTCTCAGCTGTACCCTGTTCCACAAACATGCCTGCTCTGCCTTGACCTGTGATTCTTTCGGTGTAGAGGTCTTCCTGTCTTGCCTTTCTCTGGCACAGTGTCCACTTGTCCTTACAGCCCTGGTCAGATGTTCCTGCCTCCCTGGAAGCTTTCTCATCTCCTCCAGCCAGAGCTCGTTGCTCGCTCTTTTGAGGTCTCCCAGGTTCCTCACTGTGCCTTCTGCGTTGTATTGGAATGACCTGCCCTGCAGGATGGCCTCTCCAGAGCTACTCTACATTTTCAAGAATAAAAATCCTGTCTTACAATTTGTTTTTATCTAGTTCATGTTAGAATGATTAATTGGGAAAGAAAAATGCAAAATTCAAGACCCTGTCCAAGGTGATGGGAACAGATCATCCCACAATTATTTCTGAAATGTAATGAGTAGAGAGAAAATGAGTGTATTAGCGGTAACATATTTCCATGATCCAAATATAGAGATTAGTTCTAAAGTTGGTATATTTACTAAATGGGACACAACTCACTAGATATTCCTTAGCAAGAAAAGAAAACATGAGTTCTTCCTCTTGACATTTTCAGGAAGTTGGTAAGATTCTAGCAAAGTCAGAATCACAGTCTCGTCTTTAAAATCATCTCCAGATACTTTTTCCCAACATTAAACTATACTTCCATTGTATGGAATTTTGTTTCAAGTAAGCTGAGAACTCAAAATTGGACTATTGAAATGCCTAAGCAAATACTTTTTAATATTTATCTTTAGTTTTTAATCTATGCCTCAATTGTATGTGTATATATATTATGTATATCTCATGTATATTCATGATGATATATACAAATATGCATGATATATATGTGTGTATCTCATACACAGACAGCCTCTGGCTTATGAACTAGATTCACTCTTGTATATATCTTTAAGAGTTTGTAGGTAAGTCAGGACAGGTACACACAGTTCTTGTGTAGCCTTACTCCAGCGCAAGGAAGGGCTAGAAGCCCTTTCTGTGATTTAAAAGTTGCATGAGTGAAGCCAGTCAAGGTGATTATGGTGAAGAATTTGTTGTGAGTAGGGATTGGTTCAACTGTTTTAAAGTGAGGACAAATTTACATAACACTAAAAAACAAGGGCAGCCAAAGCCAGCCAAGTACTGAACAAGGGCAAGTTGTCCCTAAGTTGGATATTCTTAACCGGGGTACTGCCTATATAGCAAAAAATAACCCAAAACCAGTTGCTGTGATGGTGACTCAGACTCATAACAGCCATGTGTATATCAGAGTCGAACTGTGCTCCATAAAGTTTTTTTTTTTAGCCTGTAGAGATTTTAATGGCTGTTTTTTTGTAAGTACATTTTCAGGCTTTTATTCTGAGGTGCCTGTGGTAGACTGGAACCACCAGCCTTTTGTTTTGTATTGGGTGTATGAACTGTTTGCATCGTCCAGAGACTCCCTAGCAAATAAGATCGAAGAATAAACATTAAATAACATAGTAAGTGGTTTTATATAGTTTTGTTTTTCTGGGATTAGACCTCAGTTATGTCCTACAAATCTATTGCTTGGCTACTGTATTTTTAATACTCATGCTCATTTATAGGGACTCAACAGAGGGGGAGCCTGTGTTTAAAGTTTCCCTACATGACACAATTAGAGAGGAAGGGTCGATCGTGTGAGACGTGGGAAGTGTGTCAAGGCTGAGCCTGCTGACTTGATGACAAGGCCCGTGGCAGCCTTTCAGATGAGACAGGCCCATGACACCCAGGAAAAGTCTTGGTAATGCCGCTCATGACACAGTACTTCTCAGAAGGGCTACTGAGGACTGGGCAGGACCTAAATGGCAAAGTGACAAACAGTAACAGGCACTAAAATTAACAACTGCAACCCCAGCAAAATCCAGGCACTTGTGCCTGGGATGCATAATGGGAAGTGTATTGATTGGTAGTTTTGTTTAGGTCCGTGAATAAAAAAACATTGCTGTCAAGTCAGGTCAGACTCCTAGCAACCCTAGGGGTCAGAGAGGAACTGCCCCACGGAGTTCCCAAGGAACGCCTGGTGGATGTAGCGTTTAACCGACTACGCCGTCAGGGTTTCCTGAATAGTGATTGTAAGTAGAGATGCTCATCTTTTCTACAAAGGACAGGGGTGGAGTGTAAAGCACTGGTCACCAACAGCGAGGTCTTCTAGCAACAAGACAGCTCAAACCAGAAGGCATGGAAGAGGGACTTTCTGGGTTGCAAGTGACTACAGTGGAACTAAAATCAGCTTTCATGCATTCATTTTTTTCACTCTACAGGAGTTTTTAAAATAAGTACCCTGTCATTGAAACCCTGGTAGTGTGGTGGTTAAGAGTTTTGGTTGCTAACCAAAAAAGTTGGCAGTTCGAATCCACCAGGTGCTCCTTGGAAACTGTGTGGGAAGGCTCCACTCTGTCCTATAGGGTTGCTGTGAGTTGTAATCAACAGCAATGAGTTTGTTTGTTTTGGTTTTATAGGCCAGGTTACTGGCATATCTCTGTGAACCAAACCAGGACCAAGTTTCTTGCCCTTAGACATTTACATTCTAGCACAGAGAGGGGGAAAATAAGCAATAAACACTGAATGATATACTCAAAAATGGTGTTAGAGAAAAATGAAAAAAACAGAGCAGGGAAAGATGACTCGAAGTATTGGGGTGGGGGAAGCATTCCAGGTAAGGAGGAGCAAAGGCCCGAGGGTGGGAATGTTCTGGACCAGTGAGTTTGCCACAGGGTGAGCTGGGGAGAGTGATGGAAGGCTTTCCCTTCAGATGAAACCAGAAACTCTTGCAGCATTGTGAGCAGAGGGGTGACATAACCTGACTTAGACTTTAGTCTAAGACACGCTGTGCTGCTGTATTGAGAGTAGACTGTAGGGGGACAAACGCGACGTAAGGAGCCTTGTGCTGCGGGTATTCCCATGCTCCAGGGGAGAGGATGCTGGTTCAGAGTAGAATGGGTGTGGTGCCTATGCAGAGAAGGGGTCCGAGTGTGGATCTAGGTAGAGTCAGCAAGATTTCCTGACTAATTTGATATGGTGGTGAGAGCGGGCCAGGACGGAACTGAAGAAATGGAGAAAGTTGTGGGATTGCAGGGGTGGGTGTAGCTCAGCAGTTCACGGTTTGGACGTGCTGAGTCTGAGGTGTCTGGTAGACATCCAGGAAGATGCTGAGTAGAGAGTTGCTTATGTGAGTCTAGAAATCCAGTGAGAGATTCATTCTTATAGGGGACTTTAGTGGCTCACATAATTTAGGACAAGTTAGAATTAGACACTGGAACCAGGAATTGAAAAGATGTCATCATCTTCTTCTTACCTGTTTTTCTGCTTTCCACTGTTCTTCTTGCTAGCCTGGCCCCACCCCAATCTTTTGGCCCTGGGTCTCTGTGCTGGGTTCTTTCCTTCCTACTAGAGGATAAAGGATGGTAGTTATTATCTCCAGATTGAAATCACCTTGGTGAGAACGCCCAGAGACAAAGTAGAACTTCTCTGCCTGAGTGCACACATCAAGTCTTACAGAAGGGCTCTGCTGGGGTCTGAGGAGTCATTTGGCTAGGTGGATGGGACTTGTTGATGTCACCCCGTGATCTATTATTTTTGGTCCCAAAGGAGTCACATGGACTGACAAGACAAGCAGTTCCTCTGAGTAGAGAAGGAGTGGGTATTTCTAGAAGAAGGAATGCTGGTAAGAAAAAAATTATAGCTCAATTAAAAATGCTTATATATTTTTAAGCTTATTTTTAAAGAAAAATTTAAATACAGCCAAGACTAAGTAAGGTGTGTAATGATCCCTTTATTGATTTCCCCATTCCATCACCCAGAATATTCTGAAGTCAGTGTCAGACATCCTAACATTTTTTTTGTAAATGTTTCAGTATGTAACTCTAAAAGGGAAATCCTGTTGGTGTAGTGGTTAAGTACTATGGCTGCTAACCAAAAGATTGGCAGTTCAGATCCACGAGACACTCCTTGGAAACTCTATGGAGCAGTTCTACTCTGTCCTAGAGGGTCGTTATGAGTAAGAATTGATTGCAACAGGTTTAGTGCTTGGTCTGATGACAGTAGACTGGTAACTCCAAAAGATAAGGAATCTCTTTAAAAACAAAACCACAATACCATGGTTTCAGTTAAAAAATCAGTACATTAATATCGTTAACTATTCAGTTGGTGTCTGTTATGGATTGAATTGTGTCTCTCCTTCAAAATGTGTTATAAATTGTAACTACTATATCTGTGGTTATAATCCATTTGGGAATGAGTTTCCTTTGTTATGTTATTTAGACAGGATTAATGTATAACAAAAAAAGCCAAACCCAGTGCTGTGGAGTTCATTCTGGTGCATAGCGGCCCTATAGGGCAGAGGAGAACTGCCCCATAGAGTTTCCAAAGAGCATTTGAGGGACTAGAACTGTGAACCTTTTGGTTAGCAGACATAGCACTTAACCACTATACCACCGGGGTACAATTAGTGCATAAAAGAGGTTAAATAAGTGAGAAGAAGAGAAGTGAGGGAAGAGAGATGTTGAGCCCCGTGAAGATCACCCAGGAGCAAAAGCTCGGAGCCCATGGAGAGAGAGCCTTCCCTTAGAGCCGGCACCCTGAATCTGGACTTCTAGCCTCCTAAACTGTGAGACAATGCATTTCTGTTTGTTAAAGCCACCCATATGTGATCTTTCTGTTATAGCAGATAACTAGATAACTAAGATAGTGTTTAGATTTCCCCCGTTGTGTCATAAATGACTGTCAACTCAGGATCAAAGTTAAGGTGATCATTCCATTCGATTCAGAATTTCATTTTGGAATGCATCCATTGCTTATTTTCTAGAGCCACGAATAAACAAATTCTCAGCTCTGTGTCCCTCATAATCTGCAAACTGTGCATCCAGCCTGCTCTTCACCACGTCAGTTGCCTTTCTGTTGTAGCCACAACACTTTCACTTCACTAATTCATTGCTTCTAAGCCGGTGCAACCTTAGTGCACCAGTGTTCTGAGGTCATTTCAAAAGCAGCACAGGAAGGTTGCAGACGTAGTTGAGGTGTTTTTGGCTTTAGAAAACCCCAAAAGATCTAGATATGCAGGATTACGCTTGTATAACCCTTCCTCGTATGCTCTCCCATTGGGAGATGTAAACTAAGTTGTCTCCTTGTAATTCCCTCCGTAGATGCTTTTGTCCTGTAATTTCAAATGCCAGCTTGCTCAGATAGAGCCGTTACCATGTGGGTCCACCTAGACCTCGCTGACACAGAAATTGTGAAATTGAGGAATGAACTTCCTCTTTGTGGTTTGTTGTGTTAAACGTTTGGCCTCCAATACACTGAGGTTTAAGGTATGCTTTGGGGAGGGGCATGCAGAGAAGGAAAAAGGCCTTTAAAATACAGACCAGTGAAGCATACAGTATGAAACCTTTCTTTTAGAAGGTTTCAGCTATTCCCACTGCTTTCTCCATGCAGTTGAGAGAATTTTGGTATAGTCTTCATGCATCTTTTTATGAAATTTTAATAAGGTACACAATTTTATCCTTTTTCATTTAGCAGGATATCTCAGTATTTCTTTTCTGTACCACATTTTTTTGGGGATCAGTAGCATTCAAGGAATTCTTTCTTGGTAGAAAGATGAATCTCCCAGGGAGTGAAAGGAACACTTGGGGTTAGAGCTGCGTCCCAGGTTTGTTGTGTTAACTAGAAATAGGAGCAAAGTTCACAGGACCATTACAGAAATGAAGTGACACGATGCCTGTAAGTTCTAAAGCAGTCCCTGGATGGCGCAAATGTGCTGGGGCTAGACTGCTAGCCAAAAGCTAAAAGTCTGAAGGCACCCAGTGACACCTTAGAAGACAGGCCTGGCCATCTGCTGCTGAAGGTCACATCCTTGAGAACCCTGTGAAGCAGTTCTAATCTGCCACACATTGGGTCACCGTAAGTCAGAATCCACTTGACAGCAAGTAACAACAACAAACTTCTGAAGTAATATCCAGGAAGAACACACTGAATGCAGCCAAGTGAGACTGCAGAAACTGTCATTTTCTCTGGTTGGTGGAAGGTGCTCAGACTTTGAAGGGGGAGCCTGACCTATATGTTCACTTGACCCCAGTTGCATTAGAGTCAATTCTAACTCATAGCGACCCTATAGGACAAAACAGAACTCCCCCCTAGAGTTTCCAAGGAGCGCCTGGCATATTTGAACCGCTGTCCTTTTTGTTAGCAGCTGTAGCACTTAACCACTCTGCCATCAGGATTTCCTAGTTTAGAGTAGGTGCTCAGTAAATAGCTGTCAAACTGCACTTTCTGGAAGATGTACTCTTTTCCTCATCTGCTCCCTCAGGCAGATAAGCAATGGGGAATTGCTAACACAGAGTTGAAGTGTCAAATCCAGAAGGGAGTAAGTACCTGAAGAATTAGGATGCTGATTTCGCTATAAATGGAGCTGAGAATCTCATGTTTCTGATACTGTCATGAAGATTTGCAAAATCTTCCCACTGTTCACATATCTTTATTTTTGTCTTTTTGGAACCAATGTACTTAGCGCTTAGTGTGTTCCTTGCACATTGCAGGAGTCCAGTAGATCTAGGTTGACCTGGGTTAAGGTATAAGCAGAGAATTTTCCAGTCAAACATGGTTATTACTTGTCTTTCTGTTACCATTGGAATGAAGATGATAGCCTTTCTACAGAATAATGTTGCAGATCAGTATGCATATTTTTTATTAATCAGGGCTGCAGATGTGGTGTAACAGTCACTCGTACCTGTTCAGTTTTGCTCCCTCAGCTGTTTTCTGTGTTTCTATTCCCAGATGGAGCACTGATGGTTTAGTGGTTAGCTGGCAGTTCAAATCCACCAGCCGCTCCTTGGAAACGTACGTGACAAGTTCAACTCTGTCCAGTAGGGATGCCGTGATTGAGTACTACTCACTGGCACTGGGTTATTCCCAGATACGTTTCTCCCTGGGGGCTGTTTTCTTTTGGATCAGTCTCTTGATCTTTCCCTCCATTCGTCTTTGACGTAGTGCTCACCATGTCTGCATAAGAGGATTGTACTCGCTGGCCCCTCTTGGCATTGAGCAGGGCACTGTGACTAATGTCAAAGAAAGTGTGTGTCACTGGCTGAGGCAGTGAGAAGCCTGGGCACAATTCTCCAAGCTTTCTTTTCTGACTTTATCAACTGAGACCACAAGTTCAGGACATTGGGGCTACGTGCTGGCAGAGCCACAAGCATTGACCCTGAGTCACTACATGAAGACGGCTTCCTTGGAGAGTTCCTGGGGTCCAGAGTGGACTTTATGTGATGGGAAATTCGTTTTGTGATGTCAAACCAATGAGATCTGGGAATTATTTGTTACTTTGGCACAGTCTGGTTTATCTCGACTATTTTGTCCCTACAGTGGCCTAACCTTATCTTCAATTTTTAAGCCTTCTTCATATATGAACGGGAAATCCTCAAAACTTGGATGTACTTATTTTTTTTAGATTAAATTGAAATGTTTTCCACACTGTGGTGTTCATTCCACTAGTAGCATGTACGAATTTTATGTGGAACATAGATAGACTTACTTTTATTCTAGATATTTATTTATATGTATAATTTGCCTTCTATTTATGACAACTGATGACCATTTTCCATTCATAGTAGCTACATAAATATTTCTTTTAAAATAACTTGAGATTAAAATAAAGTGATTTGAAGAGAACTCTCCAGCTGGAAAAAGTATAGTTCATCCACAGATATGGCAAAAAAAAGTTTACAAACATGCAACAAACCAAACCCACTGCTATTGACTGGATCCTGACTCATAGTGACGCTATAGGGAGTAGAACTGCCCCACAGGGTTTCCAAGGAGCGCGTTTCAAACTGTGGACCTTTTAGTTAGCAGCTGTAGCTCTTCACCACTACACCACTAGGGTTACCAAGACAACTAGTAAGTAATCTATAAATCTTATTCCAATTTAGCCAGTTATCCTACGATTAGGTCTACTGCTTTGGGTCCAGGATGCCACGCTACGTATATTTGTGATTAGTTGCTATCAAGGAGATTCTGACTCTTGAAGATGCCACGTGTCCAGAGTAGCACTGCTGCACAGGACTTTCAAGGCTGTGACCTTTTGGAAGCCCATCACCAGGCCTGTTCTCTGAGGCACCGCTGGATGGGGTAGACCACCAGCCTTTCAGCTTGTAGCCATTGACACCACCTAGGAACTCCTGGTTTCCTCCAAGGTGGAACACTTCTTAAGCCTTTCTTCATTTGTCATGATCTTGACACTTTGGAGGAGCCTGGCTAGTTCATCTGTGGAACTTTCTTCAATTAGGATTTGTCTTATGGTTTCCTATGCTTGAGTTGGGGTTATGCATTATTTGGGTACAAATCCCACAGAAATGTTGTTGTGTCCTTATTGCATCAAATGAGAAAGTCTGTGATGTCCATCTGCCCCATTACTGATGTTGATAAGATCAATCACATGCCCAAGGTGGTGTCTGCCAAGTTCCTGCTCTGCAAGGTTTGTTTGAACCACCAACTACTGCTCTGCTAGGGCTCTGTACGTTTAATATTTCTGCCTTTATCATTAATAAGTATCTTGAGGGAAGACATTTAGATATGACACAAATCTCTTGTTTCTTCTCCCAATTTCACCCAGCACATTCAGTATCCATCAACGATTCTTACCCACAACCGTTATTATGGGGGTGTTTGCCAGACGGCGATTTTCTGCTTCTTTCCTCCCTACTAGAGCCCTGGTCATACTGTGGTTAAGAACTCAGGCTGCTAACAAAGAGGTTGGCAGTTCTAATCATTCTTTCTGCATTTATTAGTTGGAATTCTACTGTAAGGATGTGATGTCTCTTCCCAGCTATTGATTCAGGTTATTCATTTATATCAGTATGAATTCATGGATAATTATTTTATTCTATGTGGTATAACCATTGCTATCATTATCTGTTGCTCAAATTGTCACATACATGGCTCCTGAGAGATCATTGCAGTTACTGTCTGTGTCCTTGTGACATTTTTTAAACATTTCTTTCACTTCAGGCATCACAAGATATTCCAGGCTAATCTTGTGCTTTCCCTGTCCCCACCCTCACATCAGCCCTTTCTCCCAAGTGTCTTGGTTTCTGGCTTGCTTTACCATTAGGTTTACAATATTATATTGTATGAAAATTATGGTTTCCATGTGGGATACCTCCATGTAGGAAGTGTTATGTATTTCTACCATTTACCAAACTTGATTAACTATGAAATGTAGGTCTGCCAACATGTTAGGTTAGAGAGCGCATATTCTATTTTGTAACATATTGTAAAAGTTGGGAGACCAAACACTTTCCACCAAAAGATCTGTTAGGCTCTTTCTTGGTTCTTTATTTCTTGTTAATACCTAACCTCAGGGTCTAGGATCTTTTTTACTTTTTTATTACTTTTAGAGTTTGTTGTTGCTAAAAGAGTCTTTTCTCCCTCCTGTAACGTTTCTGTGGCATCCTTTTTCTGCAGTTCAGCTCCGTAGTTGTTATCTTCTTGTCCTGACGCTTTCAATGAATCCTTGTTCAGTTCCTGATATAGCACTTCTCTTTCCCTGAGCATGGTACCAATTTTTCAGTCAAGGTGATCAATATATACAGTCTCAGCAGATGAAGTACACCTGGAAGTTTCTTTTAGCTGAAGTAGAGAGTCTAAAAGCTTCCATCAATGTATCCCATCATTTTTTTTTCTTTCCTAAATGGACAGCATATGTTTGTGTGTGTTTATTATAGAAACTGATTTCAGGTTCATACGCCGCTAAAGGAGTTTATTTTCTTTTGAAAGTTACACATTGTACTGCTACAAGTCTCTTTTGTGTTACCATATTCTAAAATATATAATACCTGTCATCAGTGGAAGTTTGGTATTTATTGGATCTGATCCACAATAAGAGATGGGCCTGGTTACAAGGTTATATAAGCCAACAACCACACAAACAAACCCACTGCTGTCAAGTCGATTCTGACTCATAACAACCCTATGGGACAGAGTAGAGTTTCCAAGGAGTGCCTGCTGGATTTGAACTGCTGACTTTTTGGTTAGCAGCCATAGTACTTAACCACTACACCACCAGGGTTTCCAAGGTTATATATGTTTATTTATAATGTTCTTAAATCTTGCACTTCGTTATACAGGCAATCTGTGACTTAGAACGGGATTCCATTGCAACAACTGTCTGAAGTTGTTTCTGACATAAGTTGAATACTTCTTATTTTTTTCATTTCTCTCTCCTTTTGTCAGTGTGAAGCCCTTGTAGTGCAGTGGTTACTGCAGTGAGCTGTGACAGCCTGCTCACTATAAAGGTGGGCAGTTCAAATATACCAGCTTCTTGGAAACTCTATAGTGCAGTTCCAGTCTGTTCTATAAGGTCACTTTGAGTTGGAATCTACTCACCGGCAGCTGGTTCAGTTGAGTACCTTTATAATTCTGAGATTTATTTGAGTTTTAGAAACATTATATAGAAACTTACAGACATATTTTAATACATGTGTAAAAGAATACACGTATCATAAAAATGTACGCCAATAATAAGGAAGAGTTAGACAACACTGGCATTTTGTCAGTTGCAGTAATAATTCTACTTGTGGAAGGGTCTGGATCATCTGGATTATCCCTGGAAATTGTTGTTAGGTGCCGTTGAGTCGCTTCGGACTCACAGTAGCAACCGTATGTACAGCAGAAGGAAACACTGCCCTGAGCCGTGCCCACAGCGGTTGTGATGTGCGAGCCCACTGTGGCGGTGACTGTGTCGTTCCGTCTCTTTGAGGGTCTTCCTGTTTTTCACCGGCTCTGTACTAATTTACCAAGCATGGTGTCCTTCTTCAGGGACTGATGTCTCCTGACAACATGTCCGTATGTGAGACTTGTGTCACCATCCTTGCTTCTAAGAAGCACTCTGGTTGTACTTTCTCCAAGACAGATCTGTTTGTTCTTTTAGCAGTCCAGGGTATTTTCAGTATTCTTCTCCAACACCACAATTCAAAAGCATCTATTCTTCAGAAAATTAGAGTTGTCTGTATGATCTTTTTCTTGCTTTTCTTCATGTGTTTCATGGTAACATCTCCTTGCTTCCTAAAAATACCTATCAACTTTAGCAGAGTGTTCGGTGTTTGGGTCCATGTTTTCAGGCAACTGAAACAGCTTAATTTAGTTTAGAAAAAAACTCTCTAACCCTTTTACTGTAAAATTTTTTTGACAACTTCTTCCTCATTCTAATTCTTCTTTAGCATTTCTTTCCTCTTCAAAATCCATGAAGTCTGTCAATTTGCCTTCTTTGTGTTCTATGAGCTGTTGCAAATCAGCAATATCAAGTTTCTCAATTTAGTGTTCTCACCATATGAACGACTTTCCTACTGTTTCCTCCCATCATATCATCTTTATCGTATGGTTGAAGCACGTTCACATAACTCAGCAGGTCATAATGGCTGCCAGGTGCATGTAAAGTTAAACTGCCTTATGTCTTTGGAGTTGAACATTGACCAACTCTATCCATTAGGACCCCACTGCCAACACCGATTTCACTGTAGACCAGGCCATAGCCTGCTGTGCAGCACTGTTTAAACAGTAAGTCATAAAATTGAACATCTGTGAATTAATATCTGAGAGTGATAACACTAGCAAATTACTCAAGGCAACATTGTGTGCAGTGCATACTACTCATGATAAAATGTACAAATAAAACAGACAGTTATAAGTGTGGTTCATTGTAACTTAAATATGGTATAGATCAGGGAGCACCTATGATTTAGATCTGTAATCTTCCCTCTCAGAATTAGTAGGAGTCCATGGGTGGTGCAAATGGCTAATGCACTGGCCAACAAACTCTAAGGTTGGAGGTTCGAGTCCACCAAGAGGCACCTTGGAAAAAAGGCCTGGAGATCTGTTGCTGAAAAATCAGGCATTGAAAACCTGATGGAGCACACTTCCACTGACACCCATGGGGTCGCCATGCCTTGGAATCAGCTCCATAGCAACTGGTTTGGTTTCTGATTTTCTGGTAAGGATTTATTGGTTGTGGCCTTCGTGTTGCTTTCCCTTGACTCCTACCAGTTAACACTCAGATTTTCCTGGGGAGGAACCACCTGTCTGCAATGTCAGCCATGTGATTTGCAGGGCAGTGTTGTCACTAGGGGAATGCAGGGGCTTTGGACCACATTGGGTGACATTGGCAGTGGGAATGGCACCAGAATTGCTGTCTATAAAAGTTTTGTGCAGTGTTTGAGCAGAAATTTAATGTCTTTTATAATAATATCCCTGAAGTTTAAGTGATAACAAAAAACTTTTTTGTAAGACAGGCTTATGTTATCAATATACCCAAAGGCTAAAACTCTATGCTGATTTACTTTTTTAACCTTGTAATGCTCTCCTTGAATCCACCGGCTTCTCCTTGGAACCTATAGGGGGCACTCTGCTCTGTCCTATAGGGTTGCTATGAGTTGGATCAACCCATTGGCACCTGGTTTGGTTTGGTTAGTGTCCTCCAGTGAGAGCTGTTTTCGTAACCCGGTTACAACGATGCTTTGAATCACATGGTTTCCTCTACACACATTACAAGCATGCGCTATTGTTTTTGTTGTTGATGATGTTTTTATACTCACTGATTGTATGAAGTTTTCTGGCATTTAGCTACAATGTTGTGGTAATTAGTGTTTGTGAACCTATGTCAGTGACTTCTTTGAGAATGAAACAGTAAGTAAAGATGACAAAGGAGTGGTGGTATGTGGAAGTTTATGAGTACTGCTGGTACAAGAACATCACTAGGGATTCTGTATGGCCTTGTATGGGAGTGAGTGACACCAACCCTACTGAAGCCACTGTTGTAGGCAGTGGCCCATTGTTTGCTTTAAGGATGAGCTGTAACTGGCTTTGACTAGTCTGCCTTGTCATGGTGCTTGGCTTCAAGGTGTACACATGGTCCAAGCCAGGCCAGTAAGGGGCACAGAGACATTGGTTGGGACTTACGGAGGGTTATTTTCTTCTCTGTTTCGTGGAAGCCCCTGGATGCATATAGTGATCTCTGCAGTCCTGTGTGCCAGCATATGGGAGCTAGCCCACATGGGTCCCTGACGCATGCAAGTGGGCAGAACCTTGAGCATTTCAGAGCCCTGAGGATGGAGACAACTGAGCCGGTGGCCAGACCTACCTACCCACCTACTTTTCAGTTCACTGAAGCACTGAACCCTGTCTTTTTACTGAGGATCTTTGATTTGGATCTTCTGTAACTTGAAAAGATTTCAGTGATACAGGTTGTTTCCTGCTCCTCCAGTCCTGTTACTTGTACTTCTGTTAATATTTATTTGAGTTCTTCCTTGTGGTTGATTTTTTTGTTGATTTTTGTTGTTGTTTTTGTTGATAGTTGTGTTCAAGTCGGTACCAACTCACGGTGACCTTTTGTATAACAGAGTGAAATGTTGCAACAGAAGGAAACTTTGCGTGGCCCTGCAACATCCCCACAATCATTGATATGTGAGAGTACGTTGTTGCGACTGTTGTGTGTTCTGAGTCCCTTTAAAACTGAAGGGCTCCTCTTCCAGCAGTGTGATGGACTAAGTGCTTTTTTGATCCATAAGGTTTTCATTGGCTGGTTTTCAGAAGTAGATCACCAGGCCTTTCTTCCTACTTCCTACTCTGTCTTGGTCTGGAAGCTCCTTTGGAACCTGTCCTACATGGGTGGCCCTGCTGGCGTATGAAATACCAGTGGAATGACTTCGAGCATCGTAGCAACACACGAGTCACCACACTAAAACAAACTGGTGGCGTAATTGATTGTATGTCTGTCATTCCTCGCTTTGATTGTAAGGGCCTTGAAACTGAGGATCAAAACTCCTGCCTGTCTTTCTGACCTCTGTATGGGTCACAGCACATTCATTTAACTACTGTCTGAGGGCCTACTTTCTGCCAGGCCCAGAGAGGGTCCTGGATCTCAATAGTAACTTATATTAGTTTTCCACTGTTGTGTAAAAATTACCTCAAATTTAGCAGCTTAAGACAAGTCATATTTAATATTTATTGTCTCCCAGCCTCTGTGGGTCAGGAGTTCAGGCACAGCTCAGCTGGGTCATCAGCTCAGAGCCTCAGCAGACCGCCTGTGAGATGTTGGTTGGCTATGTTCTCACCTGCGTGCGGGACTGAGGAAGGAGCTGCTCGCAGGTTCCCTTGGCTTGTAGGCAGACTCCATTTCCTGCACTGTGCTGGCTGTTGGATACAGGCTGCACTTGGTCCATAAACCCCATACAGGTCTCCTTCAACGTGGCTGCCAACTTCTTCAAGCCAGGATGAAGAATCTCTCCCTCTGGTCAGCTAAGACCGAGTTTTATGTTATAGCATAATCATGGAGTAGCATCCTAACTCTTGCCATACAAAGCCTGCTAACCAAAGGAGTGACATGCCATCACCTTTGCCATATTCCATTGGTTACAACAGGAGCCCTGGTGGTGCAGTGGTTAAGCACTCAACTGTGAACCAGGAGGTTGACATTTTAAACTCATGAAGTCAGTCCGTGAGAGAAATACCTGGCAATCTGTCTCCATAGAGTTAACAGCCAGGAAACTCCTGTGGGTTATGCTGTGTATGCAGGTTACTATGAGTTGGAGTTAATTCAAAGGCAGCAGCAACAAGCATCTTGGCTAAGAAGTCACAGGTCCCATCTGCACTTAGACGGAGGGACATATACAGAGGCCTGGACACCAGGAGGCAGGAAATCATTAGGAATCACCCTGAGTCCACCACATGACTTTGAAATTTCAAGTACTTTCTCTTAAGGTTGTGTGAGCAGACTTTATGTCTCCCAACAGACACAACAATATAAATACCATAGAAGTCAGTTTGATTTTTGAAATTATAGTGTCATTTATTTTTCATTCGAGAGGTATTGAGGTTACTGGAAACGTCTGTAAGTGACCATCTGCATTTTCCTTAGGTTGAATTGTTTCACGATTACTGAGAAACTAGTTCTTAAGGATATGTTTACATTTTCATAATATGCTTATTTTTTTAACATACTTATTTTGGTAACTTTAACAAAGCAACTCCTAGAATTGATTGCATTGGAAATCAGATATGAATAATTTTCAAGCCAACCAGGACCTCATGACATAGCAAGGTGGGGAGGAACCCAGGAGGAGGCTGGTATTACTACCTCCTAACGGGTTTGCATCACAGGTGAAATCTAACAACTTGCCTTGTGGCTTTTTTTCTTTTCTTTTTCTTTTTTTTTTTTTTGGCAAACCACATTTATTTTCTCAAAGCAGCAATGAACCTTGCTAACCTTTTGACGTGGATCCATGAAGTGACAACATATTTTTCTTTAAATATATACACTAGCTAGATATGGCTGTCAGGTGAAGATTTCCCAATATTTAGTAGGCAAGTTAATTATAATAACATGTACATTTAGAGCATAATTCAGAGTTAGGATTAGGCAAATAAACAAATCATCGTTGACAAAATTGAAAGCCTCTCCAGTCAGTAAATTATTTTTTTGTGTATATTGTCATGATTTGTGAAGTGGCTGCTTAGCCAATGCTCACAGTTCAACCAGGTACCTTGGCTTTTACTTTTACAATACAGTAAAAAAAAAAAAAAAAAAAACCTTAGTTAACTTATTCTATCTTGACCCATGTTTTAAAACTTAGTCAACTGTTTTAATGCACAAGCCAACTAGTTTTGATGACATTTTATACCCGCCATATATTAATTTTAAACACTCTAAAATTGTTATAGCTCTATCAGTTTACACGTAAACTATCTGCCCTTCATCTTCTTGCTAATAAACTTTTCAAAATGCCAGCTTGCAAAAGGATATTCAGAAAGAGAAACTTGGAAAGCATCTTCTCTAGCTGCTGTTCACAGTTTGGGCACTAGATGGAGTAGTGGTCATACCATGAGCAGATGTAATGTCTGCTGGCCACTGGAGACTTGATGCTGGACTTAATACCTTCCTTTGAAAAGCCAGCTGTACATGTAACTGTATTGTTTGATTTTTCCCCTTCTCATAAAGTACTATAGCCACTGAGAAGTAATACTAATTACTTATTATTTTAACTACTTAATGTTTCTACAACTCCCAATCTATTGAAACCATTATTGGGCTGTTTTGTTAAGTAAGATTGCCGTCCCTCTTGGGGTGAATTATTTTCAGAATACAGTTGATTCTTAAGTAATTAAGCCTTTCCAAATGGACTTTGTTTTTGATTCTGAAAAAATAGTCTGTGGACTCTAATCTGTGAACAAAAGTTTTAAAAAGTTTCTGGAAACTTTTAAGGGTGGTTGTTTTCAGCCAATATGCATAATCATATTTATGGAATGAGATGTGTCAGAGAAAGCCAATGCTCTTGTTCAACTGAATCATTTAAATTGTTGTCCAGCAGATGTTATAGCAGATGTTATGATCTGTATATCCATAGGGGCTTTCTTCATCTTGGCTAAAAGTTTGGAGAACCTCCAAATTGGATGTCTTCACTAGATTACTCTTTGTGTGAACGTAGTTGTGATCCAAGCCTGCATCTCTTAGTTACCTCTGAAAATCACAAAACACTCAGGGACAACTAGTTAGGGATGCTACCATATGACATGAAGCTCTAATGATATAGCATTGGAAGATCTTTTTCCTCCCACATTTTCTGGGCCAAATATTTTGCAATACACAGGATACTTTTCTAATCTAGGAAAAGAAAATGTGCTGAATTGCATTTGTTTAAAAAAGACCTGTTGCTTACAAATGCAAGAAAACAAAATGTTTAGTAGACCTTGTTTATTAGCTTTTAGACCAGAGTTCTTTCTGTCACTACCTAAATAGTTTTAAGTGAAAATTGTGTTTCTAACATGAAACTTTACAGTTTTAACACGTAAGTTGAAAGAGGTAATATGTGTTCGTTTTAAAATTAATAAGCTAATATTCTTTGAAGAGAACTGTTTTAGAAATGCCTAGAACTGGTAACAAAGAAGGAATCAACACAGCCTAGATCCTGATTTGGACTTTGAATCTCCAGAACTATGAAAAATACATTCTGTTTCTTAAAACTACACACTGGTGTTACTTCTACTGTGGTGGTGTTGGGCAAATCAGTTGCAAAAGTTATCTTTAATGTGTTAAAAAGCAAAGATGCCACTTTGAAGACTAAGGTGCGCTGGAACCAAACTAGGGTCTTTTCAGTTGCCCTACGTGCGTGCGAAAGCTAGACAGTGAATATAGAAGACTGAGGGAAAAGTGATGCCTTTGAACGGTGGTGTTGGAGAAGGGTATTGAGTATTGCGTGGACTGCCAACAGAACAAACAAGCCTGTCTTGGAAGAAGTATGACCAAAGTTCTCCTTGGAAGCAAGGATGGTGAGACTACATCTCATATGCTTTGGACATGTTGTTAGAAGGGACCAGTACCTGGAGAAGGACATCATGCTTGGTAAAGTAGAGTGTCAGTGAGAAAGAATAAGACCATCAATGATGTGGATTGACACAGTGTTTACAACAGTGGGCTCAAGTCTAATAACCTTATAAAGATGGTACACACTGGGCAGTGTTTTCTTCTGTTGTACAGAGGGTTGCTACAAGTCGGCATCAAATCAATGACATCTAACAACAATTGCTTAAAACTATATGCCCAAAACAAAACACAAAGGACATAACACATCTGTATCAGATTATATTTGTATGTTCATTAACTTCAATCTTTTATCTATTTGTTTATTGTGAAAAGTTAAATGGAATGTAAAAACAATAATTTCTAGTCTAAAAAATCGCATTTTATGTTCATCAGGAATTTTGTTATGGGTGGATTGTCTGGTTAAAGGAAGAATGAATCTTCTTTTTTTTTGGTAACATATTTTGTGTATAAAACTACATACTAGGCAACATGGAAGACATAAAACCAAACCTCCTACCAACAAGTCAATTCCAACTCACAACCACCCCGTGGGACAGAGTAGAACTCCCTCTGGCGTTTCTAAGGCTAGAAATCTGTGTGAATCCAGACTGCCACATCTCCCTTCCTGGGAGCAGCTGATGATGTGACCTGCCAACCCTTCAGTTAACACCAGAGTGCTTCACCACTGTGCTACCAGGCCTCTTTGGACACAAACCAAAAACCCACTGCTGTGGAGACAATTCTGGCTCATAATGACTCCATGGGACAGAGTAGAACTTCCCCATAGAGTTCCCAAAGAGCACCTGGTGGATTTGAACCACTAGTGCTTTGGTTAGCAGACATAGCACTTAACCACTACACCACTATGGTTTCCTTTGGACACAAAGAAGTAGATGAATTGGTTCCTGCTCCTAGGAACTCACAGTCAAGGCATCAGCACTTTTAAATAAAATATTATATAAGAAGGGGAAATTAAATTATGATCGTAGACAACAGCAGAAAAGATGAGGGAACCCTAGGGGTTCAGAGAGTAAGGAAGGGCTTTGTGAGAAAGGAAAAAGTTGATATGTGTTCAAGGTTGTGTAAGATTTTGATTAAAAAAAAAAAAAAGGCATGACCATCACTGAAGCCAGGAGAAATGGAACGAGCAGAAACACTGACAGGAGAAAACCCCAGGTGACTTTTCAGTTTGGCTGGAAGCGCAGTTTAGGGGATTGGGAGATGAGGTTGAACTGATCTACTGGAAATATTGTACATGGCCTTGAACCACAGGCTAACACATTGGAACGCCAGCCTCTAATCAGTGTGGAGAAGTTGGACATGTTTGAGCACCCGAGTGATATCTAAAAGCTGTATTTTAGAAAGATTAATCTGGTAAACACATGATAGATGGGGGAAAAAAGTGAGAGAATAGAGATCCAGGGAGAGCCATGAAGCACCAATTTAAGTAGCTTAAATATGAAATATCATTAACATCACATGTTAGCAAAATGTTGCTGAAGATAATTAAAAAACAGCTGCAGCTGTACATTGACAGGGAGTTGCCAGGAGTTCAAGCCAGATCCAGAGGAGGACGTGGAACGAGGGATTTCATTGCTAATGTCACGTGGATCTTGGCCAGAAGCAGAGAATAACAGAAAGATGTTGTCATGGATTGAACTGTGTACCCCTACAATATCTGTCAGCTTGCTTGGCGGTGAGTCCCGGTATTGTGTGGTTGGCCACCGTTTTGTCCTCAGTTGTGATTTTCCTCTGTGTTGTGTACCCTACCTCTGTGATGTTAATAGGGAGACATCAGAGGCAGTTAGTTAATGAGGCAGGACTCAATCTGCAAGATTATTTTATGTTTTAAATCCATCTCTTTTGAGACATAAAAAAGAGAAAAGAGAGCAGAGAGATGGGGGATCTCGTATTCCCGAGAATCGAGAGCCAGGAGAACCCCAGATCCCTAAGCTGAGAAGCTCCTAGTCTAGGGAAAGGTGATCTGAACTGGGGCTTGTAGCCTCCCAAACTGTAAGAAGATAAATGTCTTTGTTAAAGCCATCGTCTTGTGGTATTTCTGTTAGTGGCAGCACTAAGTAAGTAAGACAGGTGTTTAGTTGTGCTTTACTGACTGCAAGTTGGCATCTAATTTGTGGATTGTAACAAATTATGTATAACTTTGTAAAGAATGGAAATTTCACGACACTTAATTGTGCTCACACATGACCTGTACTTGGATTAAGAGGTAACAGCTTGAACTGAACAAAGAGATATTACGTGATTTAAAATTGGAAAAACTGTGTGGCAGGTTTGTCTGCTTTCACCTTACTTAACTCAGCCTATATGCTGAACCAATAATCTAAGAAACTTGGCTCTAGGAAGAAAAAAGCAGTGTCAGTACTTGAGGAAATCTCGTTCACAACCTGCGACGTACAAGTGACACAACTGTGCTTCACAAAAACAAGGATGACTTAAAGCACTTCCTGATGAAGATAAAGAGTACAGCCTTCTGTATGGCTTGTACCTGAACGTCCAGAAAACAAAACTCTTCACAACTGGACCGATAAACAACAGCGTGATAAACGATGAAGAAATTTAAATTGTTAAAAATTTCGGTCTGCTTGGATCAACCATCAGGGTGCATGAAGCAATGATCAAGAAATCAAATAGTATATCGAACTGGACAGATGTGCTGCAAAAGGTCTCTAAAATCTTAAAAGCAAAGATTGCACTTCGATGATTAAGGTGTGCCTGACCCAAACCATCGTACATTCAATTGTCTTATACAGGGGAGAGGAACCCCTGGAGATGTAGTGGTTAAGTGCTGCATCTGCTAACCAATGGTCAGCAGTTCACATTCTCCAGGTGCTCCTTGGAAACTCTATGGCGCAGTGCTTCCCTAACTTACTGCGGTCACAATGAGTCGGAATTGACTGAGTGGCAGTGAGTTTTGGTTTTTATATGTATGAGAAAGCTGGATACTGGAAAAGAGAGACCGAAGAACTGGTGCATTTGAATTGTGGTGTTTGTTAAGCTTATTGACTATACCATGGACTGCTCAAAAAAAAAAAAACCAAACTCACTGCTGTCGAGTCGATTATTACTCATAGAAACCTTATAGGTCAGAGTAGAACTGCCCCATAGAGTCTCCAAGAAGCACCTGGTGGATTTGAACCACCACCTTTTGGTTACCAGTCGTACGACTGAACCACTATGCCACCAGGGTTTCCATGGGCTGCTGGAAGAACAAACAAATCTATCTTTAAGGAAGTACAGCCAAGCTGCCCCTTAGAAGCAAAGATGGCAAGACTTTTTCTAGCTTACTACGGACGTTTCATTAGGAGGGACCAGTCCCTGGGGACTGCTTGGTAAAGTGGAGGGTCAGCAATAAGGGAAAGACCCTCAAGGAGATGGATTGACACAGTGGCTACAACAATGGGCACAAAACTAGCAGTGATTGTGGGGATGGAGCAGAACTGCACAGTGTTTTGTTGTGTTGCACGTAGGGTTGCTCTCAGTCACAATAGACTCAGTAGCACCTAACAACAATAAATATGAAATAATCAGAGGCTCAGCAAAAGTTCAAGAATTACAGCTGTAGACAAGAAATACATGTGAGATACCATGAAAGGAATACAGACATAATATTATAATGTCACGTACCAAACAGATAAGGTCGCTATATTTTTGTTTCTACATGAATCTAAATCTGGCCCAAGATAGTCCATCCAACATTTATGTGCCCAAACTGGTGAGTCTTCCACAATCAGCCTGCTCACTGGCCTCCTTCCCCTCTTGTGGATTAAATCAGAAACCTGGGGGCCAAAGTACTCCACGGACAATGTGGCGGGAGCCTTGATCTCTGTTGTTTTGGTCACCAATACTATCGCTCCTTCAAAGACCCCTGCCGTCCTCTGCTGGACCCCAGGGTGAACCTCTATAACCTACATAAGCTTATATTTCTACCCTGTTGCATCCTGGGAAAAGCTAGTGCCTGGAGCTCAAGATATCACATGCCTGGTCCTGTGCTTTCCCTAGGGTCCCTGGGGGTGCAGTTGCTCAGCCCTGGGCTGCTATCTGAAAGGCAAGCATTGGAACCCACCAGCAGCACTTGAGAAAGACGTGGTAGTCTGCTTTTATTAACATTTACAGCCTTGAAAACCGTAGGGGGCAGTTCTGCTCTGTCCTGTAGAACTGCTTGCTGTGAGTCAAAACTGACTCACCAGCAAAGGACAGACTTTTCCTTTAGAGAAGGGTAGAGCAGGGTAGCAATCTGTGTTTGTATAGGTTGTTTGTTACACACAAACACTGGCCATGGTGGAGAGTGGGGCCTGAAAGCCAGCCTGCACATTGCTTGCCAAGCTGGGCACGAGGTCGTTTCTGTCAAGAGGAAAAGACACCCTTTTTTGATTTTTTGTAAAGGAGCTTTATTACCTAAAGGAAACTATTTTCTTTCTTTCTTTTTTTTTTAAGGGGGAGGAATGAACCTGCAGCAGAAAAAAAAAAGATCAAAAAACAAAAACGTATCAACCAACAAAAATACCAATTTCTGCAAGCTACTTTGTTATACAAGGTCTGCCAATTAAGTTTGCAAACTCCTCCTGGAAAAAATGCTATCTATCTCATTGCTGAATATCACTACAGTCACCTTTGAATAACTCCCCTTAGGAAGCTAATCACCAATGCCAGCACTTAGTTTACCCTTCAGAGCAGTTCTGGTACTGTTTTCCTGGAATGGCCATCAGAGCTGTCGCACAATGCTTGATATCCTGAAAGGCATCAAAATATCTTCCTTTCCATATTTCCTTTATCTGTGGGTAAAGAAGAAAGTCATTGGAGGCCAGATCAGGTGAGTAGGTATGATGTTGCAATACAGTTATTTGCTTACTGCCTAAAAATTCCCTCACAGACAGTGCTGTGTGAGCTGGTGCATTGTTGTGATACAAGACCCATGAGTTCTTGGTGAAAAGTTCAGGTCATTTCCGTCTAACTTTTTCATGCAGGCTTTTCAGAACCTCCAAATAGTAAACTCGGCTAACTGTTCAGTTGGTACAAATTCATAGAGAACAATCCCTCTGATACCAAAAAAGGTTAGCAATGTCATTTTGACACTTGATTTGGACTGATGGAGCTTTTTGTCGTGGAGAATTAGCTGACTTCCATCGTCCACCTTGATGCTTTGTTTCAGAGTTGCTTTGGTACACCCAGGTTTCATCACCAGGGATGACATAGCCCAGAACATGGTCTTGGCTCTGCAAAAGGTCTTGGCAAACTTTGACTCTACTTTTATTCATCAGTGACCTCCTTTGGGGTCATTTTTGCACACACCTTTCTCATGCCAGGATTTTCAGTTAAGATTTTCCTAATTGTTTCTCTGTTGATGTTTACTTAGTCTGCTATGCTTCTAACAGTTAGCTGACAGTTTTGACTCACAATTTGATTAATTTTTGCAATATTTTCATCAATATTTTGCAATATTTTCATTACAGGCTTCCCTGACCTCTCTTCATGAGTGACACTTTCTCTGCCTTTAGAAAAACATTTACTCATTTGTACACTGCTGCTTTCTTCATGGCATTATCCCTATAAGCTCCACTTCCACTCTTGCCAAGTTTAAAAAGAAATGTGATGTTTGTTTGTTGCTCTAATTTAAGCTCTGATATTCTTGCAATGGCACACAAAAACACACAACAATAATGAATGCTGCTCAGGAAGATGCTGCCACATGTTGATGAGAACACAGCTGTGAGACAGTGATATACCAAGGTTATGAAACCTTACCGAGTTGTTTGTACAGTGTGGCCAAAGTAAGCACAAGGTGGAAATTCACAAACTTAATTGTCAGACCTCGTATGTATATTTTAACCAGCTTTTCATTTATAAGGTTTGAAAGTTGCCTAGTAATGGTAACCACCACCCAAGACATTTCATTAGGCACTCTCCAAAACATTTTAAAAATAATCACTCATGATATATTCATTCGTTAGGTAGTTATCAAGGGTCTTCTGTATTCAAGGATGATAGCAGGAGCTGAGGATGAGATAGTGAGCCAGACCAGCATAGTTACTGCCTGAGTATGATGTCTGGCACATATTGGAATAGTCTAGATATTTTCCAAACACAAGTCCTTCATCCAGTCAATCAATCAATCAATACTTGTCCCTTCCCATGAGAGCAGTGGCTAATACCGTCACCCAGAGTCTGACAGTCACTGAGCCAAGTTTGAGTCACTGTACTGGTAGAGAATACACATTTGCTCATTTCTTACCCTACCTGTATTTAGTTGAAAAACCAAGATTTGTTGAATAAGTATGTCAAACCCTACACACAGTTTGAAAAGTCTGAGGTTTTCCCGGCCAGATGAAGCTCCCACTTAGTTCTCCAGAGAATGCCATTAACTAAAGTCAGCCTCCTCTGGTGCTGTGATGTAATGCCTATTTAACTCAGACACTGTGTAATACACTTTGTATCCTATTTCTTCAGCACTGAGGCCACTTGATATTCTCATAAAGGTTTAGCCTCCCTGAGTAACATTTATAGGGTGATTAATGGGGCAGCCAGAACTCAGCACTAGTCCTGCATATGGAAGGGAACCAGTGGAGAATCTGATGGGCCTTTAGCTGGGGCACAGTGAAAGACAATCTGGTAAGAAGTGTTTGGGAAATCCAGTTAAATAGTTATTGTCAAGACACAGGAGTGTCCATTGGAGCAGCATTCTAGCTGCTGGGAAGGGGTTGAAACGGGATTTTTAGTCTCTAGCAACTGTTATGAATTGAATTGTGTCCCCCCCCCCCCAATGTATATCTAATTGGCTGGGCCATGATTGCCAGTATTGTGTGGTTGTCTACCATTCTGTGGTCCGATGTATTATCCTACTGTTCTAAATCCTAGCCTCTATGAAACCCTAGTGGTGTCATGCTTAAGGGCTATTTCTGCTAACCAAAAAGTTGGCAGTTCGTATCCTCTAGGTGCTCCTCGGAAACTCTATGGAGCACTTCCACTCTGTCCTATGGGGCCATCATGAGTCAGAATTGACTCAGCAGCACTGGTTTTGGTTTTTGGTTTAGTTTTCTATGACATTAATGAGGTAGGATTAGAGGCATTTATGTTAATGAGGCAAGACTCGGTCTACATGATTAGCATGCATTCTTGAGTCAATCTCTGTAGAGATATAAAAGAGGAAATTGAGCAGAGAGGAGAGAAACCTCATGCCGTGAAGAAAGCAGCCTAAGGAGTGCAGAACGTCTTTAGACCCAAAGTTCCTGAGCTGAGAAGCTCCCAGGCCAGGGGAAGATTGATGGTAAAGGACCTTTCCCCAAAACTGACAGAAAGAAAAAGCCTTCCTCTAAAACTAGTGTCCTGAATTTGGACCTGTAGACTCTTACACTGTGAGAGAATAAATTTCTGTTTGTTAAAACCATGCGCTGGTGGTTTTTCTGTTGCAGCAGCACTAGGTAACTAAGATAGTGACCCTACATTACCATAGCCCTGTGCCACTGTCACTATTGTTGCTATGTTTGACCCCGTTATTGCAGCCCCTGGGTCAATCCATCTCATTGAGAACCTACTCTGTTTCTCTGATCCGCTACGTTACCAAGCATGATGTACTTCTCCAGGGACTGATCCCTCCTGATAGCATGTCTGAAGTGGGTGAGACGAAGTCTCACTAGCCTTGCTTCCAGGTTGGACTTAACTAAGACAAAATTTTAGTTCAGCAGAAACTGAGATACCAGGTAGGATGAGGACCATACAGTAAAAATAAGGAAAAAGACACACTGTTAATCTAGGCCAATGAGGTGGAGAATTGGGTTCAGAAACAGAGTTGCTAGAGCCTCATGCCTGGCAGGGCCTAGCAACAGAGGGAACAATACAGAAGTGTGATGGTGTCGTCCTGAAAATACTGTGTTCTGACTAAGAGTAACCAAGCCTAGAAAGCAAGCTCCCTGAAGACAGGGATCTTTTCTTGCTCATCACTGGGGTTGGCACCTGATGGGTACTCAGTAGTGTTTGCTAGTGAATGAATTACGCAAGTGACTGATCATAAAGCACCTCAGAACTGTGTGGGAGGAGACTTGTTAGCTAACTTGTAATTCAAGTTAAAATTAGCCAGGGAGTTAATGTGATACAGAACTCATAGATGGGGAGTGAATGGGCCCAGTGGCAGGGGATTTTAAGCTGGGCTGTTAGCATACATGGCTGGACCAACTTTAAACAAACAAATGAAAATCAAATAAACAAAAAAAAACCCCACTGTGGTTGAGTCGGGTTTGACTCATAGTCACCCTAGAGGTCAGAGTAGAACTGCCCTATAGAGTTTCCAAGGAGTGCCTGGCAGATTTGAACTGCTGGCCTTTTGGTTAGTAGACATGGCACTTAACCCACTATGTCATCAGGGTTTTAAATAAATATATAAAACAAAGACCTTGGAAATGTGTTCCCATCTAGCCTTCTGAACCATATAGAGTGGAAGATAAGTTTTTCTTGAATAATTTTAAAGGTATTTAGTACTATTTAGTACGAATTCACCACCTACCTTAAAACACCCCCTCACCCCCGTGCACAAGGTATCTACTTGTGAGTTGACTTGACCCTCATGGATCCATCAGACTGTATTAATTGAAAACATCTTCATCCAGTATTCTAGAAGTGTGAACACATTAAATGATATTTCTCACCATCTGCTACAATATTAAAGATTTCTTGTCTAAACCAGCAATTGAGATTTTTGTCATTGTTGAATCATTCTTTGTGATGGTAATTAGCTAGCAGGTTCAGCTAATTACTGCTCCTAGTTTGCGAAGTTAATCCACGTCATCTGTATGAAGGCAGATAATCATTTATTTGCCATGGTGGAAAGGCATAATTATTCTAAATTTTAAATCAAATTACTTAGCTGCAAGTGTGAAAAAAGTAAAAAAAAAGATTGCAACTTAGACACCATTTGAGTGTTTATTTTTCTAGGAAATTACCACTTTAATTTTTGGCTCTGAAATATGATGAAGACATTAAGGAAATGTTTATAGACTTGATTTTATGCCAAATGTATATATAAGTCTATAAATTATTTATGTCCATAGAATGAAGTTTTATATTGAAAAGTATTATCTGAAATTATTCCTAACTCATTTCTTAGTAGAATGAAACTTTAGCAGTGACCTGTAATGGAATAATTGTAGTGAAAGCGTTCTGGAGTCTCATGTAAGATTACATTAAAAGGTTAAGTCTGGAGTCTATTTAAAAAAATAGATGGGATACTTTTCATGGGTATATTTAGCCATGAGATATTTGAAATCAAAAGAGTTGTCTGTTGTGAAATTAAGAAAAACTATTGTTTTCAAATCCATCTTGTAGAAACTCTACCCAGAGGACTATTTAGACTAAAAATTTAATCCAATACTCAGCACAGATTTTGAATGTTATTGTCAGCATAAGGTGGTGTTGTTGCTAGGTGTCTTTGAGTTGGTTCCAGCTCCTAGCAACACCATGCACAACAGAATGAAACACTGCCTGGTTGTGTGCCATCCTCACAATTGTTGTTATGCTTGAGCCCATTGCTGCAGCCATTGTGTCAATTCATCTCATCAAAGCCTTCCTCCTTTTCACCGTGTACTTTACCAAGTGTGGTGTCCTTCTCCAGGGACTGATTCCTCCTGACAGCATGTCCAAAGTATGTGGGACGTAGTCTTACTGTCCTTGCCTCTAGGAAGTGTTACGATCGCACTTTCTCCAAGACAAATTTGTTCATTTTCTTGGCCAGACCATAAAACCAAACCCATTGCCATTGGTTTGATTCTGGCTCATAGGGATCCTATAGAACAAAGTGGAACAGCCCCATAGAGTTTCCAAGGAGCACCTGGTAGATTCAATCTGCCCAACATATTGGTTAGCAGACTTAGCACTTAACCAGCATTTCACCTGGGTTTCCATTCTTTTGGCAGTCCATGGTGTATTCAGTGTTCTTCGTCAGCATCACAATTCAAAGACATCAATTCTTCTGTCTTCCTTATTCATTATCCAATGTTTTCATGGATGTGAGGTCACTTGAAAACACTGTGGCTTGGGTCAGGTGCACCCCAGTCCTCAAGGTGTCATTTTGCTTTCAACATCTTAAAGAGGTCTTTTGTAGGTGACTTGCCCAATGCAAGAGTCTTCTCCAATCCTAATGCCCCATTCTTCTTCGTGGAGTTCACCCTCTTGGATTACTGGCTCAGCCTACAAACTGAGTAGGTATAATGAAAGGATACAACCCAGACGGACACCTTTCCTGACTTTAAACCACGCAGTATCCCCTTGTTCTGTTCAAAAGATTGCCTCTTGACACATGTACAGATTCCTCATGAGTACAATTAAGTATTCTAGAATTCTCAGTTTCTGCAATGTCGTCTATAATTTGTTATAATCCACACAGTCAAATGCCTTCGCATAGTCAGTAAAACACAGATAAGCATCTTTCTTGTATTCTCTGTTTTCAGCCAGGATCCATTTCACGTTAAGGATGATATCCCTGGATCCATGTCCTTTTCTCAGTCTGTCTTGAATTTCTGGTAGTTCCCTACTGGTACACTACTGAAGCTACTTTTGAATTATCTTCAGAAAAATTCTGCTTGCATGTGATATTAATGATATTATTCAGTGATTTCTGCATTCCACTGGGTCAACCTTCTTGGGAATAGGATCTCTTCCAGTCAGTTGGCCAGGTAGCTGTCTTCCAGATTTCTTGGCATAGATATGCAAGTGAGCACATGCAGTGTTGCATCTGTTTGCTGAAACATCTCAATTAGTATTCCGTCAATTCAGGAAGCCTTGTTTTTCACCAGTGCCTTCAGTGCAGCTTGGACGTCTTCCTTTAGTACTGTCACTTCCTGACCATATATTACCTCCTGAAATAATTGAACATTGACCAGTCATTTTTGGTATAGTGACTGGGGGTACTCCTTCCATTTTCTTTTAATAATTCCTGCATTGGGTAGTATTTTCCCCGTGGAATCTTCCAGTATTGCAAGTTTAGGCTTGAATTTTTTCTTTAGCTTTTTCTACTTGAAAAATGCTGAGTGTTTAGCTTTCTATCTCCAGGGCTTTGCACACATCCTAGTTAATACTTCACTTTATCTTCTCCAGACGCCCTTGGAAATCTTTCGTTCAGCTCTTTGCCTTCCCCATTTTTCCATTTTGCTTTAGCTACTCCACTTCCAAGAGCAAGTTTCAGAGTCTCTCCTGACATCCATTTAGTTCTTTTGTCTCTTTTTTGTCTTTTTAATGACCTCTTACTTTCTTCTTGTGTATTGTCCTTGGCACTTGGCTTTGGCATTGTCCTTGATGTCATTCCACAACTGTCTGATCTTTGGTACGTGGTGTTGAAAGCATCAATCTATTTCTGAAAGTCTCTAAAGTCAGGTGGGATATACTCAAGATTGTACCTTAGCTCTTGTGGAATTGTTCTAATTTTCTTCAGTTTCAACTTGAACTTGTTGTTGTTAGGTGCCATTGAGTCAGTTCCAACTCATAGTGATCCTATGCAGAAAAGAATGAAACCCTTCCTGGTCCTGAGCCATGCTCACAATCATTTTTGTGCTTAAGCCCATGGTTGCAGCCACTTGACCTTACTTATGAGTAGTTGATGTCTGATCCACAGCTAGATTCTGGCCTTGTTCAGCCTTATACTGTTGAGGTGTTCCGTCATCTCTTTCTACAGATGTAGTTGATTTGATTCCTGCCTATCCTGTCTGATCAGGTCTATGTGTATGCCAAGCCAAGCCAAGCGCCATCATTTATGTTAGTGAATAAAGGTGTTTGTAATGAAGAAGTTGTTGGTTTTTGCAAAATTCTGTCATGCAATCTCCAGCATCATTTCTGTCACCAAGGCCATATGTTCCACCTACTGATCTTTCTTCTGACTTTCACATTCTAATCGCTCATAATTATCAGTGCATCTTGATTGCATGTTCAGTCAGTTTCAAATGCAGAAGTTGGTAAAAATCTTCAGTTTCTTCATGTTCGGCCTTAGTGGTTGGTACATAAGTCTGAATAATAGTCATATTAACTGGTCTTCCTTGTAGGCGTATGGGTATTATTCTATCACTGACAGTACTGTACTTTAGTATAGATCTTGAAATGTGCATTTTGACAATGACTGCAATGGAGTTCCTCTTCTGGTGTGGTAGGCTGTGTGATCATCTCATTCACAATGACCAATACTAGTCCATGTCAGTTTACTAATGCCTAGGTGATTGCTATTTATGCATTCCATTTCATTTTTGATGATTTCTAGTTTTCTTAGATTCATGCTCTGTACATTTGAGGTTCCAATTATTAAAGGATGTTTGCAGCCATTTTTTCTCATTTTTGAGTTGTGCCACAGCAACAAATGAATGTCCTGAAAGCTTGACTCCAGCCACATCATTAAGATTAACTCTACTTTGAGGAGGTGGCTTCTTCCCAGTGGTATTCTGTGTCCCGCCAACCTGAGGGGCTCATATTCCATCACTATGTGAGTCAATATTCCACTGCTATTCATCCAGTTTTCACTGGCTAATTCCTTCCAGGAGCAGACCACTTGGTCCTTCTTCTTAAACTATCTGAATCTGGAAGCTCAGCTGAAACCTGTCCGCCAGAGGTGACCCTGCCAGTATTTGAATACCTGTGGCATCGCTTCCAGCACTATGGTGACACGCAAGCCCTTACAGTATGACAAACTGTCAGACTTGGTGGGAACTTCTAGGAATACTACTGCTTAGTAAAGAAAAAATAAAATGTCATTCTATTCATTTTCACATTAATTACCAGCACATTATTTTCAAAGCATGAAGCACTGTAAATAACAAGTATCTGATAATGCCAAAAACGGGGGAGGGTAAGAGGAAGGACCAAGGAAAGATACTTCAGTCTGTCTGCTATTTTGTCTCCTAGCATGAATAACTGAACTATTTCAAATAGCCAAATAAAACATCCAAAATATTAAACTAGATACTATTTCAGAATTTCCATATATGTACCATATACTAGTCAAAATAAATACTAAGCCGTTATGTTCGAAACATATCTTTAAAAATGTCTTAGGAGACTATTTTCATTATCTATGCTTCCAAACAATTCTATTAAGATTTTTCTAACTTGATATTCAATTAAACAAAAAGATATAAAGCCCTTTTATACTTAAAATAATTGATTTTATATAAACAGAATTACAGAATCCCGCTTTAGAAGGGTTCTGGCATTGACGAGATTTCCCCAGCTATAAATTAATGTTTAGTAATTCACCACATTGTCAGTAAAAAAATATGTGTCTATAAGAACTAAGGAAACTCTGATGACATAGTGTTTAAGTGCTATGGCTGCTAACCAGAAGGTCAGCAATTCAAATCCACCATGCCTACCTTGGAAACTCTATGGGGCATTCCTGCTGTGTCTGTAGGGTTGTTGTGAGTTGGAATCAACTCGACAGCAGTGGGTTTGTTTGGTTTTTTTGGATAAGTAATAAAATGTAAGGGGAAAATAACCTCTCATTAGCCTAGCCCTTCATTTTTTAAAGAAAATGTCTTTTTAGCCAAGAAATAATTTTCTTGAAAGTTGTGGACACCCTGTATGTAAAATTGATGAAAGTGAAGTTGCTTTGGTTAAAGTAGCTGAGAAAGAGTGAGGGTGGGTGACATTCTGGGGTAGCCTGAAAGACACTGCTGAAGAATTTTGCATAAGAGAGTATGAAAAACAACTAATTTATACCAGATGTCCCAAATGAGTAAGGCTTTCATGGTATCAATCGAAGAAGGCAGAAGGAAAAAATAATAAAAGTTAAATGTAAAAACTAATGAAGTAGAAACCAAATATGTAATAAAGCATCAACAAAGTCACAAGAAAGTTCATTCTACAAAAAGTCTAGTGAATATGACAACCCTGGAAAGATTTATGAGAGAGAAAAAGAAAAACAAAAATAAGCCATAGTAGAAGTGAAAAAGGTACATGTAAAGGCAACAGAGTATAAAAGATAATAAGAGAATTATGAACAATGATGTCAGGAAATTTGAAAACAGATTGAATGTACATGTTCCTTAAAAATTTGACTTACTCAAAACTGACTCAAGAAGAAATAGAAAATTGAATAGTCCTATAACCATGAACTAATTTGAATCATTGGTTAAAAGTGTTTCACTGGACTCAAAAGAATTTACTGGTGAATTCATCTCAACATTTAAGGAACAGTTCCAATCTTACACAAACTATCTGGGATTAAGAAAATGATGAAATATATCCCAGTTCATTCTGAAATCAGACAAGCATAGCATGAGAAAGGAAAATGACAGACTAATCTCACTCATGAGAGTAGATGTACAGTCCCCCAAAATGTTTGTAATCTAATTCAGCAATGTATTTAAGAATACAGTAATCATGACCAAGTTGAGTTTATTACAGAAAAGTTAGTTTGGCTTAATATTAGAAAATCAATTAATAAAATTCATCCCCTAAGTATATTAATGATGAAAAATCATATGATCATCTCCACAAAAATTTGAAGAAATCTTTTCAAGTCCTTTGCCCATTTTTTAATTGTATGGTTTGTCTTTTTGCTGGTGATTTAAGTTCTTTGTGTATTTTGGATACTACAGCCATGTTTGATGTGATATTGTTGTTAGGTATCCCACAGGAGAAAGAAGTGGCATTCGGTTTCTGTAAAGATTGGAGCCTTGCAAACTCTACGGGGCAGTTATACTCCATCCTAGAGTTGCTATATGCATTGCTTTGGGCTAATCTGCTGTAAAGGACCTCCTTAAAGTATTGAAAAGTCAGGATGTTAACTTGAAGACTAAGGTGTACCTAACCCAAGCCATGATATTTTCAATCACATCACATGCACGTGAAAGCTGGATGATGAATAAGGAAGACAGAAGAAGAATTGATGCCTTTGAATTGTGGTGTTGGAGAACAGTATTGATTGTACCATGGACTGCCAAAAGAGCAGAACAGATTGTTCTGGAAGGAGTACAACCAGAGTGCTCCTTGGAAACAAAGATGGTGAGACTGCCTCTTACATACTTTGGACATGTAGTCAGGAGGAATCAGTCCCTGGAGAAGTGCATCGTGCTTGGTAGAGTGGAGAGTCAGCAAAAATGAAGACCATGACTGAGATGGATTGACACAGTGGCTGCAATGATGGACTTAAGCGTAAAAATGATCATGGACATGGCACGAGACCAGGCAGTGTTTTGTTCTGTTGCGTATAGGGTTGCCATGAGTCAGAACTCACTTGGCAGCCCCTAACAACAATAACAGAGTTGCTATGAATCTATTCCAGAGCAACAGCTGACTGCCACATCTTTCTCTTGCAGGGAGATTGGTGGGTTCAACCCAATGACCTTTTTTGGTTGACAGCCAAGCACCACCAGAGATTCTTATTTGTATTTATAGGGGAAAATCATTTTAAATTCATCAATTCATGGTAGGCAGGAGTCTGTAGGCAGATGCCAGCATCACAACCATAGGGTAGTACCTCAGTCAAAACAGCTTCTCTAAAAATGACCAGGTAATGAGTTTTTCTTCTTGTAGGGTTAATTAACTGCAGTGCAAAGAAGCCCCAAGCATTTTCCCTAGGCTAGAATAGCATATGAGGGAGCTTAGAAACATCCGTCCTGTGTTGAATCCTTTGCCCCATGAATTCCTGGATGTTAGATGATAGTGTAAAACCGCTATGAGTGAATATATAGAGTGCTGAGAATGAAGTCATTAAAATTCTGTGTGCAACAATTAATATTCATGGTGGCAGAATTTAGAATTGATTGGTAAGCCCTGTGTTTAAATGATGAAAGGGCATGCACTTATGTGAAAGTAACTTTGATCTATGCAAGAACTGGAATTTTGGGTGGTCTTATGTTCGTTAAGTCTGATTGTAAACCAGATTTTTATTTTAGTATTGTCCCTATATTTGGTCTTGAATTCATTAAAGCTGTTCATGTGAAGTGGACCCCTTTCAAGACCTCGCTACTGTGAAGTTGGAGGATCTCCACTGGTAAAAACATAATAGTGTTTCATGCAAGGGCTTCTGCTGAGTTGCAGAGAAGAGAATGCCAGTCACTGCACTTACACGTGCTTCTGGAGCAAATGTCTGTCAGCATGAGATGCTCGAGTCTGTTATTTTAAGACACTAATCAAGAGGAACACAGCATTTCACCTCCCCCATGTTATTTAAATGCCTTAATATAAAACTAGTGTTAGAAAGTTAATTACAGCATCCTGGATTATGCAGTAAATAGGCATTTGTGATCACAAGTGGGTGCTATTGAAGAAGAGAAAGAAAAAAACACTGCCAAGCAAACACAATTCAAGCAACTTTTTAAGTTGAAATACCACTTCAGGAGTTGAATGATTAGTATAAATGTATGTAGCTATGTATGCGTGTTTGTATGCATTTAGCAATAGGAACAAGCTATCCTATATGTTATATTTAGAGATCTAAGAAAGGAAAAGCCTGTATCTTATTGACTGATGTTACTGCAGTAAAGAAATTTAGATCATCAGAACTGTCGATTATGTCTTCATGTGAGCCAATTAGTTTTGTCTAGTTGATTGGGCCTTAGTCTGTCCCCACCCCAGATGGCCAGTGATGCCGCTTATCACTAGGGAGATTGTCGAAGACCGTGGATAAACTGGAAAAATTCATACCCACTATCAGAAAAAATTATACTAACAGCAGCCAGTATAATTATATTTATAGATGAAGGATGTCATGTCTTGTGAGAAGAACTGGATAAAATTTGAGACAATACTTTAAAATAGTAACACAGTGTTTCCCACCCTGTAATTCTTGTGCCTTGTGATGTTTCCCTTAGCCCAGTCAGCTGGAGCACTTCACATTCTTGTCTTCGGGAAAGGATGACAGCCAAATGCAGAGAGCCGCGACAGCTTGACTTCTAGGTTTGAAGACTAAGGTCTGCTCTTTCCTCCAGGGCCCCCCACTTACTTTACTGCTGTTTGCTTTTGATTGCTTCTTCCAAATGTTAGGTATATAGACGAAACTAGGGCCAAAGACCAAGGGTGGTCTGTGGGGTAAAGAATATGACTTCTCCTTATGAATTTGGTCTTTGATCTTGGTTCCAGAGAACCTTTAAAACCTTGTATTTCCCCAGACTGAAATATCTTTAATGAGAGCTTCAGACCATACCTGAGGGCTTATGTTAATCAGGTATCTATTGGGTGGAGGCTGGCCAGGCCAGAAAGACTAACCTACCGTATCAGCTGACCTCAGAGGAGAGGGACATGATTCAACCAATCATGACTATTTAATGAGGTAACAGTAACGGCTGTGGACATGGAGGCTCATGAGTGTTCTGTCTGTGGAAGGGTTTGGTACACAGTGGTAGCATGTCGTTTGCAAAGTGTAAGCTCCACATTGGAACCCTTCTGAATCCAACCTATGAGCCTCTCTATTTGTATCTTTTTGCTGTAATAAAACTGTAATCTTAAAAGAAAAATAGGACTAGGTCTTGCAAAAGATTAAATATTAGGAAGAATTCCTTGGGGATAGCATGGAGGGAGGAAAACCCATAGACACTTGGAGCATGCTGAAAAAGAAGAAACATACGATGCATGGTGTTCTAGGCTGATGGCTAAGACTGCCATCAATTTTCCTGCTCTGCATTGTGACACAGGAGTGAGAATGAGCTCCTGAGACCAGCAGGGACACAGAGGTAGACCTTCCCAGCCTGGAGTTACGGGAAAACAGAAGAATGTTTACCGATACCTGGAGAGCAGCATGCCAGGAAAGGCCACGGGGCTGAGGGCGCTGTAAGTTTGGAACAGAGGCATGATGTCACAGTGACCTCCATGGTCCTTTGGCCTAAGGCCTGTAAAGACCAAGTAGGAGTAAAGACTTCTCAGTGGGTGCCAGTACAGGTAGATGTTGACCACCAGTACTGCCCTCAGACACAAAAGACCCTTGGCCTGAAATCCACTTTTCTCCTTTTGCAGATATACCTTTCAAGACAAGGTAGCACAGGACCAGGGTAATATGCTCACCTCAAGCCTAGAGCCCTTTCCTAGGCCATAACTTGGGTACCTAAACCAAAACACCTAAACCCACTGCTATTGATTCAATTCTGACTCATAGCGACCCTATAATACGGAGTAGAACCGCCCCATAGAGTTTCCAAGATGCGCCTGGCAGATTCGAACTCCTAACCTTTGGGCTAGCAGTTGTAGCACTTAACCACTATGCTACCAGGGTTTCCACTGAGTGCCTACTGCCCTGGAATTCCTGTACTGAGCCCACTTCTAAAGTGGCTCGAGGGCTGTTTCCCTATATCCATCATCATGAAGGTGAAGGTGGCCCTGAGGTGTGGCTGTTAGTGGGGAATGTTGTCAGAGTGGACATGGGGACTGGGTGTCCACATACCGTGCATGCAGCTTCTCACAGTGCAAGACAAGGCTGAGTGCGGCTCAGGTGGGAGCAGGGGCTGGGGTGGTCTCAGTGCTGCTGTGGTCCAGGTCATTTTTAAGGTATGCTTGTCAAGGTAAGAGAATAAAACATATTTTACTCAGTAGATTGTTAGCTTGGTTTATAAATTTTAAGTATTTAAACATATCAGAGGTGAAGTTTTTTGTACACTTCTCCCAGTGCCACAGATGTTAGGGCCAGACTGGGATGATACCAAGCGTGAGGAGATGCCCCTCCTCTCATCTGACCTTCCCACCCAGACACACACACTCTGGCCTCCAGGGTATTACTTATGACTTCGTAAGTTGACATAGTGGCTGCAACAGTGGCTCAAGCTTAACACTGAATGTGAGGATGGCCCAGGACCAGGCAGTGTTTCACTCTGTTGTAAACAGGGTCACTGTGACTTAGAACTGACTTTACGGCACCTGGCGATAACACACCAAGTTCTGTAGAACTTCATTCAGCTCCAGGGTAAGATAAACATGAGCAGCAGTACCAAAGAACCAAACCCAACCCATTGCCCTAGCCAATTCTGACTCGTAGAGACCCTACAGGACAGAATAGAACAGTCCCCATGGAGTTCCCAAGGAGCGCCTAGTAGATTGGAGCGGCCAGCCTTTTGCTTAGCAGCTGTAGCGCTTAATGACCACACCATTAGGGTTTCCGAGTAGAGGTGAGGAGCCCCAAGTTAACTGAGATTGAGATTTTTTTCCACTCAGAGCCTTTATAAAACCGTAACTCTGAGAGGTGTCGTTTTCATTGTCCTTGTCCTTCAGGGGGAGCACTACTCACATGGCCAGTAATACCCTGCTCAGGCCTGTCCTTCAATTTGTCTCAAACACTCGTTGTTGTTTTTTTTCTGGTAATTTGTTTATGGTGTTTCTCTTAACTTTGTAATGCCCCTGCCTTTGTCCACCCAAATCCTTTAGATAGCCTGCCTCCCTGCCATCTTTAGAACTGAACAAATTTTGCTTCTCCCACTTGTTGCTGTTAGCCAGTTAAGTCGATTAACGGTCTCAGCTCATCATGAGATTGTTACATATTTGAGAAAAGAAACTATATTATGTACGTGTGTGTGTATGTATTTTATAAACTTTACTCATTGAATAGATATTTACTGAGCACTTGCTAGATGCTGGGTACCATGTTAAATGCTGGAAATTGCAGGATGCAGTGTGGATGGTCAGAGCATGCGCAGGTGACGGCTGTTAACATACGATAGATGTTGCTGTTACGTGTCATAGACTTGATTTTGACTGGTAGCAATCCTGCAGGGCAGGGTAAAGCTCCCCAGGGGGTTTCTAAGGAATGGCTGATGGGTTTGAACTTTTGGTTAGTAGCTGAGCTCTTAACCACTGTGCCACGAGGGCCCACGGCGGCTCCTTTTAAAAAGGTAACGGTAATAGATAAGTTCTATTGCAATATCATCCATTTTCCCCTGCTGTGATATTTGACAGAAACCCAGCTGCTAACCAAAAGGTTGGCAGTTCAAATCCACCAGGTGCTCCTTGGAAACTCTCTGGAGCAGTTCTACTCTGTCGTAAAGGTTACTATGATTCGGAATTGACCCAATGGCAACAGGTTTTTGTTGTTATATTTGACAGTCTTTCTAATGCAGACTTTTTCTCTCTTCACTCTATTGTGTATTGTTGTTGCTAGTGGTCATCGCATTTCCCACACCCCCACGCAATGGAACAAAACACTGCCCAGTTGTATGCCCTCCCCATATTCAGTTTCATAGGGAACGTTGTGATCTGTAGAGTTTTTATTGGCTGATTTGCAGAAGTAGATAGTCAGGCCTTTCTCTCTAATCGAGATTCTACCACTAAACCACCAGAGTGCTCTCTCTATTGTATGATGGAGATTCTAAAATAGTCACGTAGGGTAGTCATGAGTCTGAATTTATTTAAAGGCAACTAGTCAGGTTTTGGTTTCAAAGTAATCCTAACTTTTTTAAGGATACCGTACTTATGTTTTATAAAATGTGGTAGCATATTATTTATGCTGCTGTAACTCTGCGAGCCCTTGTGGCATGCTGGTTAAGCACTAGCTGGTAACCGTAAGGTCCGCTGTTTGAACCTACGAGCTTCTCCGTGCCAGAAACATGTGACAGTCTGCTTCCATAAAGATTGCGACCTTGGAAGCTCGATGGGGCTGTTCTGTTCTGACCCAGAGCGTTGCTAGGAGTCAGAATCAAATCAGTGGCCCTGGGTGGATTACAGACCTAAATCATCCTGTTTGCCTTGGTGTGGGACTTGTCGGTGATTTCCTTACCACTGAACCCACATCACTCCGCTCAATGCCCGACCAGAGTCAAAGCTTAGTGAGTGATGATCGAATGAATTTGTAAAACAAATGCGTGTGCTCGACACTAGTGCCCCTGAATAGCCATTAAAGTTTACCTACTTGCTGTAAGAATCAGTGAGAATACTCTGGTGTGCATTTTGGAAATAATACAAAGAAGTCGGCATAGACTGAACACCACTCATTTGCATCTAAATGGAGACTATGTCACTGCTGCCCTTAGGGAAGGGACGTAGGAAAAGCCCAGACTTGATGATGTGCCAGGCAGTGAGCCTGGGTGTAGAGGCCTCAGGGCTGGCCTTTGCCTATACCCACACTGGCGGGCACGTGGGCTTCCATTAGAGCTTGCCATCCATTGGTCTGGAGCCCAGCAGCCTGCGCTCCTGGGTAAACAGGGTTTGGCTTCTGCTTCTGTGCACAGAGACTGTGCTGGAGCTGCTGCAAAGCACTTGGCCCTGTTTTGCTGTCATTAACCGTTAACCGGGTCAGGATTGCTGGTGGCGGCTGCAGGTGGAGGGGTGAATGAGGTCTGTGGTGACGTTGTACCTCGCAGGGGCAGTCTCTTCCCACCAGCTTCCCACTGAGCTGCTTTACAAACACCTCAGCTGAGAGCAGAAGTTCAGAAATGAAAACCATTACATAATGATTTTATGAATAACACACTGCTTTGTCAAATCAATCTTTTTTTGTTACATTCTGAAATCAGGGTCTGGGAAGAAAATTAGATTCTTATAGTAAGAACAAATTTAGAGACTTTCGTAAGGTGTGACGCATTTGATGCAAAATATAGAAGGACAAGAAATTATGTTGCTTATTAATAAGTCCAGTTAGGTGATGGTCACTAAAATATATAGGAACTAAAGCAAATACAACGGATCTCACTAAAGGTAAATCAGGTGAAGCTGGGGTATAGGCGATAGGATTTTCATACTCTAGCTTTAAAAGCCACAGTAACATCATTTCTATCATAGAACTGCAGCCAAGGGATTTGTGCTGCATTCCCTCAGTTCTTGGGGAGTTTTTCAAGTCTGTGGGAGCAGAGTAAATCAAGCCTGGGGCAGCTCCAGTGTCGTGTGTATTCTGCCATGCTGACTGGGTGTGGAGCTTAATTATTTAAATGTTTCCATGCTCAAATGACTGAGGAACTAACATTTTAAATTCAGGCGTTCAGAAAGCAAACTAATTTACAAGATGTGCCAAGTGCCAAAGCCATGGAATGCCTTGATAGACCAATATGAGCTAAAAACTCCAGCCCGTGGATAGTCTTTCATTGCCTACATTTTTAATTACAAATGTAAAACTTTATCCACAGAAACGTGATGTTCTATATTAGTTCCAGTCTCATAGGAGGCGTTAGTGTAAGAGAACTAGAGTTTGTTTAGTTGTTTGTTCTTTTCTGGAGAGAAAATACTGTTAGAATAAAGAAAAAAGAACGCTGCCAGAATGTTCTACTTAATTTAGGCCTCTAAAGATAAACACACTGGTGAATCACTACATACTGATGTTACTATTTTGATATGAATTCTGCAACCTTTTCCTACTCCCTGCCTGTCTGCTGAGTGGGTGGGTTATAGGTAGACTCACGCAGGTAGAGTTTCTTCCCGTCAGACTCCTTTTAAGTTCTGCTAAGATTCAAGCTATTTTTGATCTACGTGGTAAGGTAATGGGGGCACTTAAGGTAGTGGTTTACAGAATAAGGGGATATTGGGGAAGTACTCACTTTGCAGATTCTCTATAAAGTTAGACAGTTTATGAATTATCAAATTTACTCAATAATTTAATCCTCTTGAATGAGTTAAGGCTATTTTATAGCAGTATACAAATGGCAGTCACATCCTGACTGTTGTTTTTTCGAAAGCTGACCATATGCCCAGCAAGCCAGATGTGCTTCACTCGGCTCCTCTTTCCTCTCAGTCTTCAACATGGTATCTTTTTAACACATGTTCCATTTTCCAAGGTGGGCGTGGCTAACTAAGCTGGTAGTGCCCATGCTTAACATGCTCAGTTGCTAACCAGAAGCACCTCAGAAGAAAGCCTTAGTAGTCTACTTCTGAAAAAATCAGCCAATGACAATCCTGCAGGAGGGGACCCTGTGGAGTACATTCCGTTGTGACACACTCTGTGTCACCATGGGTTGAAACCAACCCCAAACACCTGGGATGGAAACGAAGCTGGTCTTCCTTTCTCGGTGGGTTTACCTCGTGGTGGTTTCTCTTGTTCCAGAGGCTCCCAGTTTACCAGACTGTGAGATTCTTCAGCAAAGAGAGTGTGCTTTCTTTATGTTTGTATCCCTAGATTTGAGTGGAATATGAGTAATAAATGTTTACAATAAATGTTTTTGAGTAAACAGTAGAGTAGGTTTTCAGCAAGTGAGTGACTTTGGAAATGTCACCTCTCTCTAGAAAAATGACCACATCTGAGTTTCTGTTTAACTCATATCCAACTGTGAGATTGTTTCTAGGGTTTTGCAGCCTTTGCTGCAAAGCGTATGAACTCAGCTGGCTCCCGTACTGCTTGTCCACCTTTCTGCTTTCTTGCCATCATTTTACGTGCACCAGCATGACCAATGCACCAGCATGACCAATGCACCAGCATGACCAATGCACCAGCATGACCAATGCACCAGCATGACCAATGCACCAGCATGACCAATGCACCAGCATGACCAATGCACCAGCATGACCAATGCACCAGCATGACCAATGCACCAGCATGACCAATGCACCAACATGACCAATGCGGCCAGCTCTGCTCATTCTACTGTTTTTGCTAGTCAGCTTTTGCTTGCCGTATCCATGCCAATGCCACATCTTGCGGTTTTCTACTCTAAAGATTTCTTTCTACTCTGGGTAAGCATTTTCCTTCTCTGTATTTTCAGTCTATGTTATGGAAGAGCACATTTACATCTACTTCTCACTTATTGACATGATTAGTTTCCAAAAATCACCTGGGACCATGGCCCACAGTTAGCAGAGGGAACTCACCAGGGCAGCATGGTGAGTGAGGGACTCTTGACAGGATGCTTGGATTGCTAGGGAGGTACTGGCCCAGAGAAATCAGGTGCTTGGTGTGGGCTGGAGAGACAAGGGCAGCCCCTAAAAGCAGGAAGAGCACCTGTTTCTATAGTACAGGCAGCAATTATCAGCATTATGCAAAGATGGAGAATGACCACACCATATCCCAAAGTGGAAGATGACTACATCATTACATAACTTACAAATTACATTATTATGTATCACCAAATTACATCACTGCCTAACTGCCAAGCCACTGAGAATCAGAGCCCAGCCAAGTTGGCACATAACCTTAACCATCACAGGCATTAGTCTCACCTCACACTTCAGCACTTGTTACTGCCAGGCATACATCATTAATATGCAAAATAGCTGAATGGTAGATTTTTTTTACTGTTGCCACATGTGTGACATGTTGGGTGATGAGACAGTTGATTAAGTGAGGAATAGATGCGTTTTTCTCATGGAAAATACCACTGTGGGGAGAAAAGAAATGACTTCCAGGAAGACATTTCTCACCTTAGCCTCCAAGAAATGAAAGAAGTGAGCTGTTTGCTGTTTTGCTTTAAGGAATCTGAATAGATTGAGGGCTACTCAGTGATCTTTCATTTTCCCCATGATTCTATCAGCTGTACTGAAAGACAGTACTGACTTCTAGGCAAGTTTGTGAGGTTTCCATGCATTTTCACTCAGTGGTTAAAAGTGACTTCTTTTATTCAGGGTCAGTATTATCCTCTACCTGGCCTTGTTTTGACAGACGATGTGGAGATTCTCCATCATCTGTTTCCAGAGACGCAGCTAATTGGATTCCTGTGTGTCCCTTCCAGGCAAGGTCCATGTACATAGTCGCTGTCTTAGTCATCTAGTGCAGTGTTAACAGAAAGACCACAAGTGAATGAATTTAGCCAAGTGAAGTGTATTTTTCTAGTTAGCCTGACAGCTAAATATTTATATCTACCCCCTTTTCTGCTAATAGATGGAAAAATGTGCTTTTGTGGGAGAAAATTTAATTTTCATTTGATTCTTTAAGGTGATTGGGTAGAAACTGGTGAAATAAAGTGATAACGCTTTTAGGTCCAATAAGAATGGGCTTTGTCTGGACCACAGTGTTTATTAATCCATCCATCATCTCTAATCCATCCATCATCTCTGGTCATATATCCATTCTAGAAACCCTGGTGGCCTAATGGTTAAGAGGTATGTCTGCTAACCAAAAGGTTGGCAGTTCAAATCTAGCAGATGCTCCTTGAAAACCCTATGGGCAGGTCTCTATCCTGTAGGGTCACTGTGAGTCAGAATCAACTCAGCAGCAATGGGTTTGGTTTTTTATCTCCATTCTACAAACATGTGTCAACTACTCAGTGCTGTTCTAGGAACTGTGAGAAAGCCTGATGTGATCTCTGCTTTTATGGGTGGTATATTGTAGTACAGGTAACCAGTGCATGTTTGAGAAGTTATCCAAATTAGCAAGCATCTTATGATTAAGAAAAAGTTTAACCATTTAACTTGAAGTCACTCAGAGCCCAAGATAGCCTGTTTGATGAATCCCAGAGAAGATTCCCATACAGGAAGTTTTCTGGTTGCAAAGGGTGTTTCCCTGGCCAGCCAGTAGAAACAGCTCACTAAAGTCCACCCTAAACCCTTCCACTTTCCCATGCTGTGCAGATAATTAAGGGGTTCCACCCTTCATTTATACAACAAGGAGTCTGGAAAGGACTTGAAGGATCATCAGTCCATTCTGCTGATTTGGGCATAAGTGCTTTCTTTTACGGGCTGGGAGATCATGTAATTGTGGAAAGCTGCATGTAAGGTAATAGGGAATGATGGGGACTATAGCTAATTGAGAGCACATGCTTTGTCTAAAACTTTCAAGATTACAAGGCAAGGTCATGGAAGCGCCATAGACACATCCAGACTTCCTGATGGATGCAATTACTGGGCTGAGGACTGTGGGTATCATGGTCTCAGGGAATATCCAGCTCAATTGGCATAACATAGTTTATAAAGAAAATGTTCTACATTCTACTTTGGTGAGTAGTATCTGGGGTGTTAAAACTTGTGAGTGGCTATTTGAGATACTCCACTCATTTTATCTCTCAGGAGCAATGGAGAATGAAGAAAACTAAAGACAAGGGAAAGATGAGTCCGAAGGACTAATGGACCACAACTACCACAGCCTCTACCAGTCTGAGTCCGGTACCACCAAATGGTGCCTAGCTACCACCACTGACTGCTCTGACAGAGATCACAATAGGCCTCCTCAGACAGAATCACAGAAAAGCATAGAATAAAATTCTAATGTGTTAAAAAAAAAGCCCAGACTTACTGGCCTGACAGAGACTGTAAAAACCCTGAGAGTATGGCCCTGAAGTCATTCCTGAGGTTCACTTTTCATCCAAAGAGTAGACACATCCATAAAACAAAATGAGACTAAAGGGGCATGGCAGCCCAGGGGCAAAGGTTAGAAGGCAGGAGGGGACAGGAAAGCTGGTAACAATGAAGCGAAGGTAAACAAAGGAGAATGTTAACATGTTGTTGCGTTGTTGACCAATGCAATAAAACAATATGAGTGCTGAGTGTTTAATGAGAAGCTAGTCAGTTGATGGGAACTTTCTCCCTCATCGGGTGGCCGTTATCACTTCAGCTAACTCATGGCTGGTGGAGGGAACTCCTTCAGACTGTGTATACCTGGAGGCTATCCTGTGAACTAGGTTTTCCCTTTTTTGGCTATTGTTGACGAGCAGCTGTAAGTGGCCTGTACGCAACAGGCTCACCTTTTGGCTGACGCATGATGTCGGGAGGACTCCTTTCCCAATTTCTCAGCACCGATGCTTTCCAGTGATCTGGTTGTATTGCTGCTGACTCAATAATTTTTTGAGCGTTGGCCGTAATAGAGTGTATGTAAAGTTCCTGAAAACTATTTTAAAAATTCTTGAAGTGAGAAATGAATTGATCTGGATAATGGTAGGCATGTATCATTTTGCTTTCATCTATAGATTTATAGTTTAGTGTCCCTTTAGAAATAGTTTCTAAATGCAGCTATCTGTTGGACATAGAAAGAAGCTTGTATCCTGATGCTCTTCACAAGTGAGAATTCTGCTGTGTTTGTTTTCCTCCTCATACTGCTGGATAGGAAGTCGAGGACCAAGACTTTTGTTTTGTTCCTGCCAATACACAGATTTGCTTTAAACTTTTTACTAGTTCACTTGAAACAGAAACCTGTAGCCTTAAAGAAAATTATTTTTGACATAAAAATTAGGAGTTCAACAAAATCATATTTTATAGAAAGAATTTGAGCACTCATGTTGAACCTTGCTGTTCCTGAAGTGTACAGTAGAAGGTAGAGGTTATGAGTGAAGATAATGCAATAAAAAGAAAGACCTGCGTCTGAATTCAGGTCTGTCTTCTGCACAACTTGAGGCAAGTTTTGTTACCATTTCAAGGCTTGGTTCCCTTAAAATGGAAAAGAGGCTCTTCTTAGGCACCAAACTCAATGCTCTTCTAAGGCACCAAACCAAAAGCTGTACCAGTTGCCATGGAGTCCTCATGTAGGCTGAGTAGAACTGCACCTGGGACCTTCCAAGGCTGTGATCTTCCAGAAGCAGATCATCAGGCCTGTCTTCCAGGGTGTCTCAGGCAGACGATTGAACCACTCACTGGTCTTTTGTTTACTAGTCAAGTTCTTCATCATTTGCGCCACCCAGGACTTCTTTGTTTAGGCTCACCATCCAGTAAATGGTTGATGCTTAAAAAATGCAAGCTGCTGTTATGATCCCTGACCCTGAGACTCAGATACTGGTGTCATCTGTGGATTTCAGGTCCAGAAGAGAAGGAAGAAAGCAGATCAGTGATCTTCCTACATCAGCAATGTCTAGAGAAAGGCCTTCTTGGGAACTCGCAGCCACAGAGGCTGGGAGTCAGAATGTTTGATTAGTTGATCTCCATTGCGACCTATAGAGCTTCCTAACTTTTTTTTTTTGCAGGACAAGTGAACGCTGAGCTCGATTCTCCGAAGTGTGCTTTGACTTTTGTGTTGGGGTAGTTTGGGGGCTAACATGCACTATGTATACTTACACCCAGGAAATGTCATCAGATGTCAGAATATGCTTCTCAGGGCATCCTCAGTTTTACTGTTTTTATTAGAATGACTGAACATACTTTATGTCTTGGATAACTGTCTGTCTATAACCTTTCTCTGAGTCATCTAGTGTGGCTATAATAGAAATACCACAAGCAGATAACTAACAAACAGATTTATAGTTTCACAGTCTAGGAGTCAGAATTCAGGGTACCTGCAGCAGGGGAGGGCTTTTTCTCTCTGTCAGCTCTGAGGGAAGGTCCTTGTCATTAGTCTTCCTCTTGTCTAGCAGCTTCTCAGTGCAGCCACCTTAGGTTGGCGGTGTGAGGTATGTCTCTCTTTTAGATCTCCAAAGAGATTAATTTAAATACAACCTAATCTTATAGATTGAATCCTGCTTCACTAACATAATTGCCTTTAGTCTTGCCTCATTAATGTCATAAAAAAAAATTCCTTTTTTCTGGATTCTGACTTCTAACAACTCTGTAAGACAGAGTAGGACAGCCCCATGGCGTTTCTAGGGAGTCCCCGAGAGATCTGAACTTCCATCCTTTTGATTAGCAGCCATAGCGCTTAACCAGGGTTTCCCACTAACATCACAGAGGGACGATTTACAACATGTAGGAAAGTCACATCAGGTCACCAAATGGTGATCAACCACATAATAATCATGACCTAGTCAAGCTGATACACGTTTGGGGGGCACACACTTCAGTCCATGGTAACCTTGTTAAATTTGATTTTATTCATTTCACAGGCTCTGTTTAGTTTTCCTTTCTTTTCTTTTTAATAAGATTGTTTTTGCTAAAAGTTTACAGAGTGAATTAGGTTTCCATATGACAGTTTCTATTCAAATTGCTCAGTGGTATCAGTTATATTTTCACAATGTGTCAACATTTTCTTTAATCACGTTCTGATTGTTCCATTTCTGTCTCATTTTCCACTCATCAGTACATTCACTTTGGTATCTGTTGTCCCATGCCTACTGGTCCACCTACACTGCAGGTCCCAGGTGATACGGTATCCTGTCTCCTAAACCTTCTTTCGCGTTGTTGAAGGGAAGTACATTCCTAGTCTTCCCTTTTTTTTGGCTAAAGAGGGACTCTTTTGTTCAGAATCACCTGCTGGGCATTTTATTGGAGACCTGCTGTCTTTACACTGCAGGAACCACAACAGCAATAGATATTAAGTGCCCAAAATGTTCAGACGAAGTGTGGGATAATACCTGTTTTTTTAATCAACTTTTCCCGAAATGTGATCAGATGAACACTGGATCTTTAGGAGTTATAAATTATAGCAAAAACAGAGGGGAACTTAGGTGAAATAATTCTGGGAGACCCTTAGTAGATCACATATTGAGGCAAGGGTTTATGAAATAGAGTTCATACCTGTGATTGCTCTTCTTTGAAACAGAGAAATGAGATCTTGTGAGAGTTAAAGGTGGTATTTGAAAAGAGAATGGCTTTGGAAGAGGAGCTGAGACTGCAAGAGGTAGCTGGAAAAGGATAACTCAAGGATAGCTCAGAAGGCAAAGCTGAGATTGGTTCCCTGGCATGGATCATGGTACCATTTGGCTTTTGGCATTAAGAGCTTGCATAAGGTACCCACAGAAAGAATAAAGTTAGCATTTGAACCCAGAGCACCCGACACCTTATTCCCATGCTCTAGATTAAATGAAGAAGTCCTGGAGGCACACTGGTTAAAGCTGTACGTTGCTAAGTTCTTCAGTGTGAACGCATCGGCCTCTTCACAGCAGACAGATGCTGCAGTCAGCTTCCGTGAAGATTCACAGCTGTGGAAAGCTGTGGGGTAGCTCTACTATGTCTTATAGTGTCACTGTGAATCAAAGTAGGCACAATAGCAGAGGGTGTGGTTTGGGTAGAAGAAATGAGGATAATGGTCTCCTTTGGGTCTGTGTAATCTCGAAAAAATAAATAATCACAATAAACACAAAGACATTTACTGACAGTGAAATAAAAAGTACATTAAGTAAAATGTGAGTATGAACAGACCATGTAGGGATTATGTTAGCGAGTACAGGGTCAATGATGGAAGTTTCATTTGTCTCTGGTTTGCTAGATCAGGTTTAATAGAGAAGGTGAAAATGATGTAATTTCTTGAATGTAAGATGGAAAGTGATCCATTAGTTGAGTAGAAGAACTGATGTGCTCAATGACCAAAGAGAGAGAAGGATGTACTGATATGACCTGTGGTACCAGTAGTGGCCTCTAAATGATAATAGTAACAGAACAAATTCAAGGGAACAGAATTTTAGGGAAAGGAGTTTGTGCTACAGATGGTTGGAGAGGACGGCACAAAAGTGACTGGCATGGAAGTGGTCTCCAAACTTATTGTTCATCTTATTAGCAAAAGGAAAAACTTATTTTTTCACTATCTGCCTATTTATTATTAGAAATGAAACACGTAAACTACTGTAATATCACATTAGGTAGCATAAAAAGAAAGCATTTTTAGGCTAAGATCAAGGTGAAGTAAGCAATATTTCCAAAAAAAACTTAAAAGTTTATTATATTAATATGACAAAATGCCTTTTTATTCATAACTTTTTATGCCATTTTAAAATCTTGGTTTGATGCTTCAGAAAATGGCATGGTGTTGTTCTCAGTTAATTGATTTTGCTGCCTGGTTCTAAGGACGATCAGAGTTGAAAAGGAGATCACATTGGACAGGGCACTAATGGCCAAGCTGGCCAACGCTTCTCCTTCTGCACTTCCACCTATCTCATATGTAAAACTGTTCACTGAAATTCAGCTAGTAGATTGCCTTCTCTCGTATTGACATTGGTTATGCTTGAAAACAAATGAGTATTTATTGCATTTTATATTTTTTGTAAATGAGTTAAAAATCCACTGTAACTTAAACTGGAAGTATTTAAAACCAGATGAAGAATTCAGTTTCCTAATTTTTAAGTGTGCTTTCAGAAACCCTGATTACGTAGTGGTTAAGTGCCGCAGCTGCTGCAGTTCTAGCCCACCAGGTACTCCCGGGAAAGTCTACGGGGCAGTTCTACACTGCCCTGTAGGGTCGCTGCGAGTCAGAATTCACTCAACAGCAATGGATATGGCATAAGTCTTCATGGACAGAATTTACTCATTTAGACAACAGAAACACATGATGATGGAAACATTTTTGAACATCCATTCTCAATTGTCTCTGGTGTATAAATTCCTGTTGAAAACTGTACTTCCTCATTTTTTTTTGTTAAAGTATCATCTTTACCCCAATGGGAAAGAAGTAGTATGATTCTTTATTTTTTTGAACCATCAACTAGGTAGCATAATACTGACAGCCGTTCTTTTTGTCCCTGAAACAGTTGTTCAGTTGGAACACTTGCTTTCTGTAAAAGGAAAATGTGCAACTCATCTTTGTTTCATGCTCTTTCAGCTAACCAGTAAGCCTCTGCGTTTACAGGATATTTGCATGGTTGTCCGTAGTTGTATTGCCAAGTTTTATGAAATTCTTACTATTAAAATTATTTTTAATCAGATCATCCAGACAGATGATGTCTTATATACATGAATGCCACATATCACATTATATTGTCAGCTGGCAAACAAGAGCACCAGGGTGTCAACTTCATGTTACAGAACTACTTACTATGTGTTTCAAGCACGACGTACAGGAAAAGTTCAGGCACCATCAAAACCTGCATTGAAATATTACAGCTTAATATTTTATTTTATAAATGCTAATATTTTCTTCCTTCAAACCAGTGGATCAACTTGCAACCCATGTGGTGTGTGCTCCATCTATTTTGGAGACTATTGTCGTCAGTAGCCGAATTATTTCCTTTCTTTTAATGTTTGTTCTTAACTTTTAAAAATATAAACCAAAAACCCAAATCTATTGCCATCGGGTCACTCTTGACTCTTGGAGACCCCATGTGTTCCACAGTAGAGCTTTTCCAAAGGGTTTTCTTCAGTGATCTTTCTTTTCTTTTTCAGAAGTGTGTTTTAGGTGAAAATGCAAATTAATTTTTCTTTGAAAAATTTTACACACAAATTGTTTTACGGCATCGGTTACAATCTCTGCACCCTCTATCCCTTACCATCCTGGGTTCTCAGTGTTCGTGCATCCGATTTTCCTGTCCCTTCCTGCCTTTGTGTCTTTGTTTTAGGGCAGATGTTGCCCCTTTGGTCTCGTATACTTGATTAAACTCAGAAGTATATTCCTTCTATGTGTTGTTATTTCTTTTATAGTCCTATCTAATCTTTGGCCGAAAGGTGGATGTCAGGAATCGTTTCAGTTCTGAGTTAGCAGGGTATCCAGGTATCGTAATCTTGAGGGTTCCTCCAGTATCTTTTGGCACTTGGCTTTTGGCTCCAGTATCTGTCAGACCAGTAACTCTGTTTTTCTTTCTTTTTCTCTTTTTCTTTCTTTCTTTCTCTCTCTCTCTCTTTCTTGTGTGTGAATTTGAATTTCGTTCTCAGTTTTTCTCTCACTCTTCTTGGGATACCCTACTACAATCCCTGCCGGAATGGTCACTGAGAGTCGCTGGGCACCATCTAGTTCTTCTGGGCTCAGGCTTGTGGAGGCTGTGGTTCATGTGGTCCACTAATATTTTCCTTGTGTCTTTGGTTTTCTTCATTCTCCTTTGCTCCAAAAGTGCTGTGATCAATAGATGTATTTTAGATAGTTGCTTACAAGCTTTTGGAAACCCTGGTGGCATGGTGCATTAAGTGCTATATGTGCTAACCACAAGGTCAGCCGTTCAAATCCACCAGGTACTCCTCAGAAACTCTATGAGGCAGTTCTACACTGACCTCTAGGGTTGCTGTGAGTCAGATCCGACTTGATAGCAGTGGGGAGTTACAAGCTTTTAGAACGCCAGATGCTACTCATCAAAGTAGGATACAGAACATTTTCTGTATGAACTATGCTATGCCAGTTGACCCAGATGTCCACTAGACTGTGGTCCCCAGCTTTCAGCCCCATTTGCTGTAATCAGTGAGGAAGCAGGTCTCCAGGCCTCTCTTCCATGGTACAGCAGAGTGGGTTCAAATTACCAGCCTTTGGGTTAGTAGTCTAGCACAAAAAGTTAGTACTCTAGCACAAATGGTTGGTGCTTCCCGGGAACCTATGTAACTATAAATTTGCCTACTAATTTAACATTTAAAGCTATTCATTATATCCTTTCATACTTTAAGTACTCATTGAATACTTCCCCTTCCATTTTGTTAACATTATCCAGTTTTACAAACATACAGAATAGTTATGATTGTTTCATGATGAATGATTATTTAAATACATCAGTGCATTTTATGGACTTCTTAGTCAGCATTATTTTTTTCTTCTTGTATCTTCTCTTGGAAACCCTAATGGGATAGTGATTGAAAGCTATGGTGGCAAACTCAAAGGTTTACAGTTTAAATCTGCCAGCCACTCCTTGGAATCCCTGTGGGGCAGTTCTGTTCTGTCCTGTAGGGTTGCCATGAGTTGGAATCGATCTAACAGCAATAGGTTTGGGTTTTTTGGTTTTATGCCTCCTCTTTTAGTTTACTTTTCTTCCTACTAAACTGCACCTTTTATTAACTTTTAATTCTGTGTCAGTATCTATGAGAGTGTGAATATGTTTGCTTGTGAATTATAGTAGAATTATAGTAGAGCTGAATATAAGCTTCACAAGTATTTTCTTTCAGCTTGTTGTGTTCCGTCATCTACAACTGCTATCCATGTTGGTCTAGTTGTCATACATTGTAAGGTGATTTGTCTGTGGAGCTTAAAGATCTGTCTTTGTTCCTCGCATGTGGCAGTCTCACGAAGCTGTGTCTAAATGTAGACTGTATTTATTCAGAGTACAATTTTAATTTGAGGACTCATGTCTTACTTCAGTTCATGAAAGTATTGACTGCTGTCTTCCTCAAATGGTGTATCTCCACCAACTCCTTCATTCTTTTCTAGAATCTTTCAGAGGCATGAAAGAGATCCTCAATTTGTACTCATTGTCTCTTTTTTTACTTATTTATTTTTTTGTTATTGTGTTTTAGCTGACAGTTTGTAGTGTGACTTAGTTTCTCATTCAAAATTTACACACAACTTATTTTATGACATTGGTTGAAATCTCTGCAGTGTCAGCGCTCTCCTCCTTTCTCTTTACTTTCTGGGTTCCCCATGTCCATTCATCCAGGACATCTGTCCCTTCTGCCTTCCTGTTTTTGACTTGGGGCAGGTGTTACTCATTAAGTCCCTTAGACTTGATTGAACTAAGAAGCCCAAGTATTACTCGTCATGAATATTATTATGTGTTATGCAGGTCTGTCTAATCTTTGGCTGAAAGGTGGACTTGAGGAGTCTCTCTGTCTCTTAACTGCTCTTTAGATGTGTCTTCTCTCTTTATGTCTCCATAATCCTTCCTGGGAGAGCTCCTTAACTCTATTTTCTACTTTGCTTAATCCTTTTAGACTTAAACACTCATCTGTTTTTGTTCAATGACTATCTCTTTCATTACCAAAACTTCCTAATGGCTGTTTTCCACATCCTTCCATTCTTATCTGCTTGTTTTTATTTCATATTTTCTTATTTGGTTTTCAGAGATGTCATAATTTATTTCTCTCTAAAAAAAACACATCATTAAAAATATCCTTATTCTCTTCTATAAATGATATTGTCAAGATTGAAATAATATTTTTTGTTATTTTATTTACTTGTTCTTACTTTGTATTAACATTGTTAGAATATTTTGGAATATGGCTTTTACATTCATTTTTGTTTGTTTGATTTTGGTTTTTACTCTTTCCTTCTCTAACATTCTGTAGTCTTGTAGTTGCTTCTACTTTTTCTCTAATAGAAAACCAGAAAGGAAACCCATTGTTGTTATTTCAACTCATAGCAGCCCTGCAGGTCACAGTAGTAGAACTGCCTTGTATCATTTCCAAGAGTATAAATCTTCATAGAAGCTTTGTCTTCATCTTCTGTGGAGTGGTTGATAGGTTTGAGCTGTCAAGTGCTTAAAGTCTGTGCCACTGGGTTGTAAAATGACATCTTGGTCCACTGAATTTTAGGCAGATATTATAGATGCAGTAGCTGGGGAGCCATCATGCAGTTTATCTCTCAGTTGTGGGGATTTATCTCTCCCTGTGCCCATCTAAGCTTTGTAAAGCCATTGACTCCAGTAGATAAGTCAGCTTCTGTGGTTTCCAACTCCCTTTCTTGATTTAGGAGAGCCCTGTTCAAGCAGAGAGCCTGCTTGGACACCTCTTTTCTTGTGTGAAAATCTTTTAAACACATCGCCACATCAGAGTGGATGGTCTCTAGCCTCTACCAATGTAGGCTTCAGCTAAGCTTCCAAATGGTTTTGAGCTTTTGGCTTCTTTCAGTTTAATGGAAATGTTCATCTAGTTTTTTGACTGAAGCTGTGACTTATTTGTCTTTTTATCTGTCATGCCATGTGTTTGGACCAGAAAGGTAGTATCCAAGCATGGACTCCCCAAGCCATCTTGACCAAAAGTCCAAACTTGTCAGAAGACTCTATTTCATGGATATAGCTTCATTAAGGTCTACAGACCAGGAAGAGTTCCAAGTGTGCTGACAAAGGTCCATAACTTCTGCATAAAGATGTCATTTGAGTCTGTGAGAATGGAGTCATAGTACAGGCAGTCCTTGGATTCTGGGTTATCAGTGAGATCCATTCCTAACTATGTCTGTAAGCCGAATTTGTATGTAAGTCAGAACAGGTGCATATAGTTCTTATTTAGCCTTGCTTCTGCAGGGTGCTGTAAGTTGGAATCTATTGGACAGCAATGGTATTTAATTTAATGCAAAAAAATGGCTTGAAGCCTTTTCAGGGGTTTAGAAGCTGCAGTTGCAACAAGTGAAGGTGATTGTAATGAAAAATTTGATGTGAGTAGAAGTAGGTTCGGTCGTTTCAAGTAAGGGCAAATTTACGTAACACTAAATGGCAAGTCTTGTTAAGTCCAGTGTTCCTGACCTGGGGACTGCCTCTGTGTTTGTGTTTGTGTGTGTGTGTAAAACTATATATAAGAAGATTAAAAACATCATAAACATTTTGCCATTGAGTTGATTCTAATTCATAGTGACCGTTTAGGACAGAGTGGATTTTCCCAGTTTCCCATACGGTTTCAAAGGAGCAGCTGGTGGATTCAAATGGCTGACATACGGTTTGTACAGAAACTTTTTTTTTAATTTACTTTTTATTATTATGATCGAATGAAAGTGTACATTCTCACACAAATTTGCACACCAACCCTTATGCATCTCCCACTGCTCTCCCTGCCCTGTGACAGCACACTCTTCCTCTCTGCTCCATACATGTCTTATCCTCCCAACAATCTCCTACCCCTCCTCTCCACCCACTCCCCCGCCTCCAGTAAGAAGTCAGAAGGATGACATCCTATGGATGTATTGAACAATGATATGGCCACTCTGTGTCGCCAAGTCCAGTCCATTCCTGTCTGAGAGTTAACCTCCATTACAATTTCTGGACAGGGGCAGCATTAGAGCCAGGGGCAGTGCTCCCAGGGGAGCTCTGAGGCCCCCGGATCATCAGTTGCGGTCTTTTAGTGGAGATCTCAGAGTGTACCCCTTTTTATTCTTGTGTTGCCAGTGAGACTCAACTTTGTGAGCTCCATCACAGCTATCACTTCTGGTGGCCAAGCACCATCTGCTTCTTCCGGTCACAAGTTGATGTAGTTACCCACTCATGTGTGTCTCTGTCTTCTGGGTTCTCTTTCCCCTGTGTCTCATCCGTTCCTGTTGAGCTGGGACCATTTGCGGTACCCTTGGGTGGCAGCTTGGCAGCTTTTAAGACCCCAGACACCACTCAGCAATGTGGGGTGCAGACAGTTCTCTTAGCAAAACACTAGTTGTGCCAATTTGGCCTCAATTTCCTCTGAGAGCATGATTCCCAGCCCCCTGCCCCAGCTACTCTGTCCTTTCAATATTGGGTTAAGATGGGAGGAGTAATCACGTTATGTTGAAGTCCAGTTAATATTGATCTTCTTTCTAATGTGTGCTGTCGCAGATTTCACCCAACCAAATTGCTATCAACTATCCAGTCTAAGCCCTCCTCTGCTCATGCTCCCTCCTTTCCCACCCTTGCAGCCATCAAAGAGTCTTTTCTTCTATGCATGAGTCTGTTTTTAAGTTCTTATCATAGGGGGTCTCATACAGTATTTGTCCTTTTGTCGCTAACTACTTTCACTCAGCATAATGTCCTCCAACTGAAACCAGGTTATAAGATGTTTCCTAAAATAATCATTGTTTTTTATTGTTGCATAGTGTTCCGTTGAGTATATATACCATGATTTACCTATCCATTCCTCTGTTGTTGGGCATTTGGGGGCTGAGAATCATGCTCTCAGGGGAAATTGAGGCCAAATTGGCACAACTAGTGTTTTGCTAAGAGAACCGTCTGCACCCCACATTGCTGAGTGGTGTCTGGGGTCTTAAAAGCTGCCAAGCTGCCACCCAAGGGTACCGCAAATGGTCCCAGCTCAACAGGAACGGATGATCACCCAGGACCAAAATGACACGGGGCAAAGAGAACCCAGAAGACAGAGTCCATCTTTTTGCTGCTGTAGATTGTGCTGCAGTAAACATTCGTGTGTATGTATCAGTTGGTGTGAATGGCCTTGATTCTGTAGGATATATTCCAAGCAGTGGAATTACTGAGTCAAATGGTATGTCTATATCTAGCTTTTTAAGGAAGCATCAGATTGCTTTCCAAACAGGTTGGACCATTTTGCAATCCCACCAGAAGTGTAGGGGAGTTCCAGTTTCTCCACAGCCTCTCCAGCATTTGTTGTTTTGCGTTTTGGGGATCATACTCAACCTTGTTGGCATGAGATGGTATCTTATGGTAGTTTTGATTTGAATTTCTTTAATAGCTAATGATCATGAGGATGTCTGCATGTGGTTTTTGGCTGCCTGGGTCTCCTCTTTAGAGAAGTTTCTGTCCATCTCCTTTGCCCATCACTTCATTGGATTATTTATCTTTTTCTTATTGATATTTTGTAGTAGGTTATAGATTATGGAGATCAGGTGTCAGTCTGACATAGTGTTGCCAAATATTTTTTCACATTCTGTAGGTGGCCTTTTAAGTCTTGTGATAAAGTCTTTGGATGAGAAAAGTGTTTGCTTCTTAGTAGTTCGCATTTATCTGTTTTCTCTTCTGTTGTTTGTGGTTTGTTTGACAGATTTTGAAGTCTATTTATGTTGTGTATTTAAAGCTTCCATTGCTGTTCCTACTTTTTCTTGGATGAGCTTTATCATTTTAGATCTGATATTTAGGTCTTTTATCCAGTTTGAGTTGGTTTTTGTATAAGGGGTAAGATATGGGTCTTGTTTCAATTTATTGCACATCGATGATGTCATAGATTGAATTGTGTCCCCCCAAAAATATGTGTAGCCATGTGACTGGGCCATGATTCCTAGTATCTTGTGACTGTCCTCTATTTTGTGGTTTTCCTATGCTGTATGTTAAAGGATTAGGGTGGGACTATAAATCCCTTCATAAGATCAACTCCCTGCTCCACTGTAAAGGGAGTTTCCCTGGAGTGTGGCTTGCCCCACCCTTAATCATTTCATCCCCCAAGAGATAAAAGGAAAGGAAAGCAGGCTGAGAATTGGGAAACTCATACCATCAAGAAAGCAGCGCCGGGAGAAGAGTGCGTCCTTCAGACCTGAGGTTACTGCGCCAAAACGCTCCCTGGACAAAGACTGATACTGTTAGTATAAAGGAATCCTACTGACTTACTTATGCTTATCTTGTATCCTGAGACTTTGCTAAACTCTTTTATCAGTTTGAGTAGTTTACTTATGGATTCTTTAGGATTCTCTGTGTATATAATCACATAATCTGTAGATAGGGAGATTTTTACTTCTTGTTTGCCAATGCAGATGCCCTTTATTTCTTTGTCTTGTCTAACTGCTCTGATTAGAATTTCTAGTACAATGTTGAGTAGGAGAGGTGAGAGTGGGCATCCTTGTCTAGTTCCTGTTGTCCAGGGAAATTGTTTCAGTGTCCCTCCATTCAGGATGATGTAGGCAGTTGCTTTGTATAAATGGCCCTTATTGTGTTGAGGAATTTGCCATCTATTCCTATTTTACTGACAGTTTTTATCAGATGCCTTTTCTGCATCAGTAGACAAAATGAGGTGATTCTTGCCTTTCATGTTGTTTATGTGATTGATTATATTAATTGTTTTTCTGATATTGAACCAGCCTTGCTTCCCTGGTATGAATCCCACTTGGTCATGATGGATTATTTTTTTGATATGTTGTTGTATTCTTTTGGCAAGAATTTTGTTGAAGATTTTTGCATCTAGATTCATGAGTGATATTGGTCTGTAGTTCTCCTTTTTGTTGGGTCTTCCCCTGGCTTTCGTACCAGGGTTATGCTGGCTTCATAGAATGAATTTGGGACTATTCCATCCCTTTCTATATTGTGAAGTAGTCTCAGTAGTATTGGAGATAACTCTTCTCTAAAAGCTTGGTAGAATTCTGCAGTGAAGCCATCTGGGCCTGGGATTTTTTTAGTTGGTAGTTTTCTGATGACTTTTTAGTCTCTTCCTTTTTGATGGGTTTATTAAGTTGTCCTGTTTCACCCTGAGATAATTTTGTAGGTGATATGAATCAAGGAATTTGTCCATTTCCTCTAGGTTTTCAAATTTGTTAGAGTACAGACTTTCATAGTATTCTGTTATGATATTTTTTATTTCTGTTGGATCTGTTATGACAACTCCCCTCTAATTTCTTGTTTGGGTGATTTGTTTCCTTTCCTGTTTTTCTTTAGTAAGTTTAGCCAGTGGTTTGTCCATTTTGTTGATCTTTTCAAAGAACTAGCTTTGGGTCTTTTCAATTTTTCCAATTGTTTTTCTATACTCTAATTCATTTAGTTCTGCTCTAATCTTTATGATCTCTTTTCTTCTGATGCCTGAGGGGCTCCACTGTTGTTCTCTCTCTACTTGTTCAAGCTGTAGGGTCAGTTCTTTGATTTGGCTTCTTTCTTCCTTTTGGATGTGTGCATTTATGAAGTTTGACCTCTGAGCACTCCTTTGGCTGTATCCCATAGGTTCTAGTAGGAAGTGTTTTCATTCCCTTTGTAATCCATCAATTTCTTTATTTCATCCTTGATTTCTTCTATAATCCATGTGTTTTGAGCAAGATGTTGTTCAGTTTCCATGAGTTCCACTTTCTGTCTATATTTTTTATGCTATTGATTTTGACTTTTATGGCTTCATGATCTGAGAAGATGCTTTGCATTAATTCAGTGGTATGGATTTTGTTGAGAATTCCTTTGTGTCCTAACACATGGTCTATTCTGGAGAATGTTCCATGTGCACTGGAGAAGAAGATGTAGTTGTCCACTGATGGATAGAAAGTTCCGTGTATGTCTGGGCTTTTTTCTAGATGATCTGTCCAATATTGAGAGTGGAGTATTGAAGTCTCCCACTATTATTGTGGAGCGATCTATCTCCTTTTTGAGTGTAGTCAGTGTTTCTTCAATGTATTTAGATGCTCTAATATTAGGTGCATAAATATTTAATATTATTAAGTCCTGCTTGTGTACTGAAACTTTCAGTAATAAGTAGTGTCCATCCTTGTCCACAATGGTGGATTTTACTTTAAAATCTATTTTATGTGAAATTAGAAGTGCTACACCTGCTCTTCTTTGTGTATCATTAGCTTGATATATATTCTTCCAATCTTTAATTTTCAGTTTGCTCCTATCTTTACATCTAAGGTGAGTTTTTTGTAGGCAACATATGGATGGGTCATGTATTTTAATCCATGATGTCATCCGATGTCTATTGGAGCATTCAGTCCATTCACATTCAGTGTAATTATTGATAGGTATATGTTTACTGCCACCATTGTGATATGTTTATTTTTGTGTTGATGTTTTCTCTGTTGTTCTTATTAATCTCTTCTGGGACTTTCTTCTTTGTGAGTTGAGTTTTCACCGTTTTCAGGGTTGGTATTGTGGTTGTTGAGACTCCTGTATTACATTTCTTGATTTGATATGTTGCTTCTTCGTTGTACTTTACAGCTTCCCCTGTGATCCTCCTTAATAAACTATGTATAAACCCAGTTTTAATTACTACCAGTCTTATTAACTTCATCTCCATCTAGAAGGACTATAACAACTGTATCTTATCTCTCTTTTCAATATGATGACATCATAGTTTTCATGTTATGACCACTGGATCATTTCTTTCACTGTTATAGGTTTGATTGAGTTTGGAGCCTTCCCTAACTAAGTAGGATTCAGGGTGATGTGTCCTGAATTTGTGTCTAAAATATAAAGTTAGTGGCTTTGTCTTCTAAGCCAAGAGAGTCAGTGTTTCTTATAGCTTTGGTTTGGTTTTTTACAAAGTCTCTGAGTTTCTGTTTATCTGTGAATGTTATTTTTATATTTGAAAGATGGTTTTGCAGGATATCTAATTCTTGGTTGGAAGTTCTTCTCCTTCAAGGCTTTGAATGTGTCATCCCATTGTCTCTGTGCCAGGATTGTTTCTGCTGAGAAATCTGACGACAGCCTACAGGGTTTCCCTCTGAATAGCTTTACTTTGACTCTTGCTGCCTTTAAGAGTTGCTGCTTAGGTTTCATTTTGTTAAACTTGATTATAATATGTCTTGGAGTCTTTCTTTTGAGATCTATATTTAGTGGCATTTGATATGCATCTTGGATATCTATATTCTCTTCTTTCATAATTTCTTGGAAGTTTTCTGTCAGCAACTCAGCAACGATACTCTCTGCGTTCTCAGGTGTCTCACCCTATTGAGAAACTCCAATTAATCGTAGATTATTCCTCTTAATAGAGTCTCATGTGTTTCTTCATGCTTCTTCATTTTTCTTGTTTCTTTTTTCTGATTTCTCCTCATAGATGCTGGAGTCAGTAGCTCTGTCTTCCAAGCCAGAAAGTCTATTTTCCATTTGTTCTATTCTGTCTTCTTGGCTTTGAATTGAAGTTTCTGTGTCTTTGATTTTGTTCTTGATCTGTTAGATTTCAGAGTACTGGTGTTCCATCAGATCAAACAGCTTGCTTAATTTTTCATTTTGTTCTGCTGCATTTTGTATAAGGTCTATGAGGACTCTCTATATAATCCTTTTGTATTCATCTTCCAATAGTTTCAGAAAGATTTCTTCATCTGTGTAGTTCTTTGGGTGTTTTTTGAGGGGGTCCCTCTGAAGTCATGAGTGTTTTCTTTATTATGCTTTTCTCCAGAGTTTGTTGCTTTTGGGGCATCATGTGAGTCAATAAATGCTTGGAGAGATGCCATGAGGATGGACTGCAGTTGTTTCTCTAGGCTCTCTTAAAATGAAAGGTAAAAGGTATCTGAGAACTTCCAAAGTCAGTCAGGTTTTCAGGTGTACAGATCCCTCTTCCCAGCTCACGAAGTAAGCACCTCTATATCCAACCCCAGATGTTATAAAGTAGTTCAAAATACAGAAATACTACTGCCCTGCTGGCCTCTGCTGTTGGGCCCCAGCCATGGGTGACACTGTGTAAAATACTGCTTTTCTGCTGGAAAAGTGCTTTCCTCTGGGGAAGCACTGCCAGCGAGCCTAGGAATGAGGTCCAGCTGAGATCTCCATATGGGTATTTCCACCTCCCAGTGGAACAAGATGGCATCCCACACAAGCTCTCTACCTGTCTTGGTGCAGGCTACTCAATGGTGGAGGTGAAAAGAGAGGCCAAAGGTGCTGAGGTACACAGAGTCCAAAGCTGTACTCTCAAAATGTGGCAATTGCACCCACCAGTCACACCAGCTGTGCATCTGAGATTAGCTGCTAGTCAAGTCCCTGCTCCGCCCGCCATCTAAGACAGAGAAAAAAAAGTTAAAATGGTGAGTTACCTTCAGTCAGTGAAAGCTAGTACTCTCCAAGAGTGGGGGATCGCAGAAGAGGTTTTCCATTCAGTGGTATGAAGTCCAAATTGACAGTCCTACGCCATGTTCTAGGGCTCACTAGGTATCCAGAAGGCTCTGTTTAATTATCAGTTCAGTTCTTGGTTTCCAGAGGGATTTAAGATGTGTGTTTCATCCACCATCTTGACTCTACCTCCCTTATTTACTTTCTTTAAAAAAATATTTTATTTATTTGTTGTGACTGAGTGAAAGTGTTCAATCCAGTTTAAATTCACATGCCCACCTATGTGCAGCTCCTACTGCTCTTGCCTGGTGACAGCACGCTCCTCCTTTCTGTTCTTTACATGTCATATCCTCTTAACAATCTCCTGTCCCCTCTTCTTCATCCTCTCCACTCCTGTCTAGTAAGAGGCCAGTAGGACCACACCCTGTAGATGCCTAGAACCATAAAATGCACGCTAGTAGGTGGACTCTTAACCACTGCACTACCAGGATTTTATGGGGAGATCAGTAAATGTTAATGAGATCTCTAATGAGAGATTTCTTACTGTAGTAGAAAATTTCAAAAGAGAGTAGTTAGGAATGAGCTAAAACATATACGCATAAAGTAAGTATTGTCCTAAAATCCACAAGAGAGCCTTCGACAACTTTTTTTTTTTTTAATCCGTAGATCTTCCTAGATATAAAACGTGTCGCAAAACTTCCTCTTATGAACTTCAAAAAAAATAAAACTTCAGGGATTTGGTTTAGTACTTACCAGAGTTATAAATGCCAATGCTTTGTTCATCAAAACTGTTTGTATTCAATAGTTGTTCTTGTAAAACAGTGGTCAATATAGTTTCAGAAATGATTTCCAGGAAAACCTGTTCCTAAAGGAACTGAGACTGAGCTTGGCTACCACATATTTGATAGTTAATATTCCAGTATTTATCTATTTTTCTGACTGCACCAGAAAGCAGGAAGGTCTGATGGGCTGATCTGAAGTCCAGGAGATCTGCTGAGCCAAGCAGTAGACTTGTCTGGGTAATTCACTTGCTTAACTTTTTCGTCCTAAGCCATAGTCTTTGCAAGGAAGAATTCTTGCTAGTCCTCCTTTTCTGAAAGCCAAACCGTGATCTTTCTAGCTTTTGGTTCTGGAGCTGCTCAGCCCCTCAGAGAGTGTTTCTGGCTCTTGTTCTCCCGGTATTCATTTAAACTGCTCTTAGGCTACCTAGGCTTGAATGTCCATCAGAGTGAACATTATTTCCACCAGCTCTTGGGACACTTGTGTCCCAAACAAGTGAGACCATTTCATAGGAAAGTTAAGAAATAATGTGAAATTCTCCAAGAAAACTAAGAATATTTCTAGAAAGCCAAAACATTCTTTTCTTTGAATTTGAAAAGAGATAAATGCCAAGAGAGTTTTCTGGAGAAAAATGTGATAGTGGCCAGGTAAGTACCACACATGTGGTGATAACTGGAAGGAGCAGGAAGCCACTGGAAGCCTTGCCATTGCTGCCTCTGTTGATCAAACTGAAAGTCACAAACATTTTGCAACAACCTCACGCAAACAGTCTCCTTAAAAAGTAGACAGTGAAGGGTTCTTTCTGTAGATGAGAGAGTACTGAGAGTACTTGGGATGCAGATGTTTCAAATTACCAGTGGCCTCAAAAAATTAGTTTGGTTTTAAGAAAACCGCACTTTGAACTGATTCAGTCATGTCAGATGAAGTGAAACTGGAATAGACCTGAATTTTTGCAGTCGGGGTGATTGGGAACAATAACTGGAATGGGACAATAACTGGAATGGGAAAAACTACAGGTCAAATCCTTGGAATGGTATACTGTGGAAAGGGGTAGTGAACCCTTTCAGTAGCCTTATAGATGGGATTCGATTATTGGCAAGACTATGAAGAGTAACACACATTCAGAGAGGCGCAGACAGTCGCCGTCTTTGAGCAGGACCCTGCAGTTTCCATTTCTACCCAAAATCCAACTGGTAGATTTGGTTGCTATTTAGTGGATATGCTGCACTTCTTTTCTAAGAGGAAGGTTAGGTTTCTAGCTGGTCTTTGACCCATAAATTGTCCTGTTCCACTTGTTGTTCTGGTTCACCTAAATAGTGAAAATTCATGTCTGTTCCTAGAAGAACCAGTTCAAATCCCTACAGAACACTGAGTATACATGAAGAGAGGGCAGTAGTAGTTCAGTGGTGAAATTCTTGCCTTCTATATAGAAGACTTTAGTTCAGTTGCAAAACAGTGTAGCCCATATGAAGTCACCACCCATGTGTCAGTGGAGGCTTGCATGTTGCTATGAGGCTGCACAGGTTTTAGTGAACTTCTAAACTAAGATGGGCTCGGAAGAAAGGCCTGTCAATCTACTTCCAAAAAATCTGCCAGTGAGAACTTTGTTATCACAGGGGTCTGATCTGCAACCAGTTAAGGTGATGGTGCAGCACCAGGCAGCTTTTCATATTGGTGTGCATGGGATTGCCATGAGTTAGTGGCTGACTTGATGGCAGCTAACAGCAGTGTACATGTGGGAAGATTACCAAAAATGGGAACTAAACACAGATTTAGAAACATGATGTAGAACATCTAGTTTACCGATGGTGCCATAGGCCATTGAGCATCTCCAAGACAATTGCTAAGGGCTTCGGAACATTCTGTATTCAGCAGCTCCCCAGCTAGAGCATATTAATTGTGGATCTGAATTAAATGAAGGGAAGGAGTGGATTCTCCCTGGGGCTTGAAGAAAATGTTCTGTTGGTTATATTTGTTCGTTGTTATACTGCTTTCCTTTCATGCTGAGTAGGGGGTGGGGGTAAGGAGGGCAGGGGTGGTGCTGGTGGGGAGCACAGAGACACAAGAAGCAGCTGTGTCCTTGGCAATTTATGCAGAGTTTTTAAACGTGTCTAGTTCATGGTAGACACTCAGCGTTAGTTCTATTCTTTCTAGATGTCTTTCTGTATTGCCTACCTTGTTTATTGCTTGCATCATTGGTAGAGAAGAATGAAGGGTAATGAATAAGTTTGTAAGTAAGTAAAGGAATCCTAAGTAAGGATTACTTTCTACTTGTTTTTATTAAAGAAATCTACTGAAGGACCATAGCCCTTTATATGAAAGTTCTGGGGCCAGGCATGTTTCAGAATTCAGAATCTTTGGATTGTAGGAAGGGAGTGTAGCACATATACCGTACGTTGTATATTCTCCCCAGCAGGGTCTGAACAGAGTCTTATAATCTATAACAGTAACGTTGTTTACTCCACACCAAAGACAACCCCAACCCATTGCCCTCAAGTTGATTCCAAGTTGCAGAGACCTTTTAGGACAAAGTAAAACTGCCCCAAAGGGTTTCTGAGGAGTGTCTGGTGGATTCCAACCACCAACCTTTTGGTTAGCACCCGTAGCACCTAACCACTATGCCACCAGGGTTCCCTTATTCGCTCTAAGCAGAGTAATTGTAAATTTCAAACAGCCTTGCATCACTTCAAGTCAGGTCATGACTGCAAATGCATTTTGAAGCCAAATCTGAAAAAGATAACTTAGGATGTCCAGAACTTTCTGGATTTTAGGATTGTATATAAAGGATGGTAGATCTCATATAAATCACATCATGAGTCAGAGAGAGTTTTATAAGTTGTTCTTGGAATCCAACTGGTGCTTAAGCAAAAACGTGTTTCAGATTGCCAATGGAAGAGAGTTCCGGAGCACAATCCATTTGTATTTGGGGACTTAAAACTGTATTAAGAAAAACAATTGAGAGTCACATCTTTTAACTGTGTACAGAGCCAATGCACATATACTCATATTAGCCAGTGTGCTTTTCCGATAGATGGCATGGCTTAGCTCTTTATCAGAATTCAGGTCTTTATGACATAGTGTCTCTTTTATCTCGTGATTTCCATGTTAATTCCTCTTTTTTCCAAAAAAGAAAAAAAACATGTTAATTTGCCCTATATTTTCCTAAAATGACACTTACTCTGGTAGTTAGCAGTTTTAATCAGGACAAGTAGATGATGTATGGATGCCACAAGGATTTCAGTCTTAGAGGATGGAAACAATTTATAAGAAACAAATAAAGAACATTTTTTGAAGCTAATAGTGGGATGTACTCTCAAAGTAGTGTGGCAGAATTAAAATAGTGGAGAGAATCTCAGGGCAAAACACTAAGCAAAATTAAAATTTTATCTTTTTTTAAGGAAAGTATTTCTGTGCTAATACTCATAACATAAATGAAGTGTTTAGCTTAAACATAAAAGAAACCTCAAATGTATAAGAAAACCTGAAGATACATCAAAAGGAAAAATACTTGAAAGCTGTTAAGATGGGAGACTAGGTTATAAATAATAGGAAGTGGGTTGTCACTAGGAATTCCAGTGGCATACAGTTAGTTAATAAATGAATTGCAATATGATAACACTATGAACTGTCTTTGGAAAACCTGTCAAAATAACAAACCTGTCTACTTATTCTTCTGTGGGCATCAAAAGTCATATGAGGTCATTGTAAATCTTTTTGCTACATCTGAGAAAATACAGAAAACAAGGAGGTGTATTGTCGTCAGATTCTAAAGTCACATCTGCCACAGGGCATGATGCGTGGTTTCTTTTGCAGTCCCTTGTCCTGTGCCCCTGTGTCTCTGAGGATCGTCTTCACTTGTTAAAAGGACAGAAATGCTTTTTCCTATGTCCATAAATGTGTTTTTCTTGATCCTCAGATTTTCATTGCTTAGGAGACCACAGATCACAATGTTTATGAAATCCTTCAACCTCTTTTGACAGTTATTCCTTTTCTTATTAGTACACTGCATGAAACTCCTTTAAATTTCTGTCTTAAGATAGGTGGACTGAAGGTCTGACCAGAAATGAGAAAATCTAACCAAAATCTGATGGTCATACTCAGCTTCTTAGCATTAATTTATAGCAGAAATTTTCAATATAACCTTTATTTTAAAATGGTTCGTTTGCTACTCCCTACTTGCTCCCTAACAGTAAAACAAAACAAAACAAAAACAAAACTTAAAATTTTAAATGTAAAAGTTGCCCCATCACTTGATCATCTCTGCAATAAAGGTTGGACCACATCTCGTGTGGCCCCAAAGAAATGATCATTTATCTTGTTTTTAAGCTTATAATGGTCAGTGCCTCTTCCTGCTCACGTTTGCTCTGATACCTTTTGGAAAACACTGTGTTCTGCTCAGCATGTGTACTTCTTTGCTGAGATGTGCAGCACACTCAACATTGCAGTGATTTTTTTTTTTTTTTTCTCTCCTTCTTTGCTGAGAACAGAGGTGAAAACCCCAGTGGATTCAAGTATCCACTTGATAGGCTCAGACTCTCTTAATCGGCCTGTAATGGAGCTAATGGCTGTTTGTCATCCTTGGAGATATAAATTTCCTGGCGGTGTCTCCTGCCGACAGTGCATGAAGTATGCTCTGTGTGCCAGCAAGGGCTGATCATCAGCAGAAGGGCAGGGTGCTTCATTAGACAGGAGAAGACGAGCCGGCGCTTCCCAGCTGCCAGGCTGCAGAACTCGCCTCCCGCCACTCCTGAGACATGGACAATGCCGGTAGGTGACACCCGCCTGGATTCCTCCTAGCTGCTGGGTCGGTCTGCAGTCTGCATCCTGGGCTGCAGCAGGTTTGCCGATTCATTCGTCTCTGTTCTTCACTTAAACGTTGGAGCCCGGGCGACATGTAATGTGTTAACCCCGCTGCGTTGTCCACAAAGCAATGGGTGCTCGCTTTGAAGTTGGTGAATTGGGGACTCAGGTTGTAATGCCGAATCTCCTTTTTTTTTTTTTAAAGACTACATTGCTGTTTCATTTAGCTGCAGAGAGAGTGGTGTATGAGCCTTTTGTGCTCAGAACAGTGGCTGAAAAATACCCATAGTTTATGAAGAAACTATTAGGGAAGGATGGCAAAAGGGAGCTGGAGTTTATGCTAATGAGCCAGGCAACATGCATAGTGTAACGTTGTAACAATTCTTGCATCTGATGCTTTTATTTTCATGTTAGGAGATAATGGTAAAACTGTTTTAGTACCTTCTATTTTCATTTCAGAGTGGTCCATCATGAACCTTTTACAGATGCATTTGTTTTTAATATCATGACAGCTGGCCAGGTATGACTGCTAAAGTACTTTAACATCAGTTAAATGGTTAAGATAGCACTACTTCTCATGTCAAACTTTTTTTCCTTTATCCGTTTGCTAAATTGAACTTTCAGTGGTGGCAATTGGTGATATTGCTCCCCATTTCAGTCTTCTGGACTCTAAATGCAGAAATCTCCCTAGTGTGGTCCTGGTTCTGCCGTCTCTTGACACCCATCAGTCCAGTCACTCAGCTGGCACCATTCCTGCTGTGATGCCCTCCAAGGCCTTGAGACACATTATTTAAGACACAGTCTAAACACTAAGAGCACCCATTTTTAGTAGAACGTGTTTATTGATGAAACTAAGCTGTTACTATCCTTGGTGCGGGTGGCATAAATCAGGTGAGATTTGGAAGACACAGGGTTTAGGGTTCTTTGATTAAATCATTTGCTTAGAATAAAACTCTGACTTAAATTATTTTGGTTTTGACATTAAAGGCATTGAGATAAATGGGAAGAATATTAGGGATAAAGATTGTAGAGTTGCAAAAGAAACAAGTAAAAGGAGAAGGGGTGTGTGTGTATGTGTATATGTGTGTGCAGCTGTAGGAAGAGGAGGCTGAACTGTGTACATGCAGTGTATCCCTCATTTTGGTCATTCAAAATATGCGCTGTAGGGCTGATCTGGTCATAAAAATGTGTAGGAATGATATTTCATGACAAGGCACAATTCAAGATCAACCCAGAGCACCTCTAATTGAACAGTAATAGGGTGGGTAAAATACATACATACGTAAGTAAACCAGAATCCCTGATTTAGCCTCATTTAAACCTTCTGACACCCACAATTAATTATACTGATGTCCTGGCAGCATTATCACTTTAATTCAAGGAAAAGCCTTCCTTAAATGACTCATGTGTTTATTTAAAGGACATTTAAAAAAGAAAGAAAAGACACTACTGTACCAGCCTTTTTAGTAGGTTTGAAAATGTTAGAGATTATTTCTTTTTTTGGTTAACTATAGCTTTAGGAGGTATGTGTCTTCAAAATTTGTAGTTATGATTGTGTATGTTAATAAATGCCATTAATAAAATATTTCTGTTCCTGGCAAGTTTAGGAATATTTATAGTGTTTTGAATGGCTTTTTAAGCAACCATCTCCATATCATTTTAAATTTTAGGTGTAACCTCAAATATATATTAACATACTTTTGCATCAGAGGATAAGTTTTCAAATCATATTATTTGATAATTTCAGAAATAACATTTTTCTTATAATGAGTGACTAGCTGTCAGTGATCTTTTTTTGTGGTATTATATACTAGTTTTCCTGAGTTTGTCTTGATAATGTAAACAGCCTTCTTTTAGCTGGGAAATCTAAATATCCGCTACACACACACACACAATAAGGCATTTAAGATAATACTGGTAAGTGATCAGAAAGCAAAAAAGATCTGAAATATCTTTAACTTTATACCAAGAGACTCAATTAACTTAGAGCCCTGCAATTTTTCCAATTTAATTTAAACAAGATAATGATGTTGAATTTCTGCCTAAATTTTTCTAATGAGAATTGGGCATAGGCATTGAAAATCAGAGCCTCAGAGCTTAGCACTGAGCACCCGTCCTAATGACTGGATTAGCTTTGCCAACAAGCCAAGCCTTCTTCTGGCAAGGCTTCTTGTGTCAAGGGCTAGATAATGGTTAGGCAGAAATGCCACCACGGGTACACATAACATGAGAACCTCCAATGTACTGAAATCACACAAAACGCCACACTGGTGACATTTGTATGTGGTTTCTGCTGTTGAAAAACAAAGGAAAGATGAGCAGCTTGGACTACTAGCTGTCCCAGTTTACATGCATTTCAGCAGTCGTGCCACTGTGGGTCTGTCCGTCCTCAGCAGCCAAGAACTGACATTGCCTCTCTCTCTAAGAAGGTGATAGCTTGTAATAGATGGCTTATATATTCCTTTAAAAGCTCTTTTCCTGGAATAACAATAAAATATTTATTATACAGTGTGTGTACAGTATGTCACAGCAGTTTTAGCAATATCTAACATTTCCCCCCCTTTTTTTTAATCATGTGACTAACTCTTCTTATAAGTTGCGTAACTACCCGGATGGTCTTTGTGAAAACAAACCGAAGAGGGCAGCTACAGTCCAACGTATTTGGGCAACGGTCTGTGGCTTTGCCATCTCGCCAGCTAACCTTTATCAGGTGCAACTCATTGACAGATTCAGCCAAGTTGACCAGTAGTATGGGATTAATATCTGGCAAACATTGCTTTGAATTTGTAATTGCACATTCTACATGTGCAGAGTATTATCAACAGTTCTGCAGCAGTTATTTGGCTTCTTTTTCCTTGCTTGAGATCAAGATACTTCAGTGCTGTCATGCAGACCATAAAAAGTACACCAATTGGAAGGAGAAGGGCAGGTTCTGGGAGACTCTGCACACTCACCTTATATTCTATCCCACTGGTTCAAAGGCTTTTGACCTTTGAGGTGCACTTGATGAATCTGAGAAACTCTCAGTCCACCAGCTTCCTGCAAGAGGCTGGAGGGTTATTGAGGAGCCGGAATGAGGTAAGGTTTTACAATGGAGTGATGAAGAGCATCAGGCCAAGTGAGATAAACCCGCCTGGCTCTACCATCAGCTGTCCCAGTGACCCTAAACAAGTTATTTAAACTCAGCACACCTGACTTTCCTTATTTGTGGCTGAAGGTGATGATGTTGTCCATCTCATAGGATTATCCTCGAGAGTAAATAAGATCGCACCTGCAAAGCTTTTGGCACAGTGGCTGGCACTGAGTAATAGTTCTATGCATGCTGTTGAAGAAACCATTATGAAAGGAAGCAGCATTTCTTCCTGAACAGATAAGGTGCTCTGGCAGATACCTCTGCAAGCAGTGCAGGTGATGGGCTAGAAAGATGAGCAGTTACAAGCAATGACACCAGACACGTGACTGTCCTCAGAGGGCAGTTATAAGTTTCTGTGGGGTGCAATGGAGATGTCATTGAGAGGTGGATGGGACATGGGTCAAGTAGAGCACAGTGTGTAGGCAGGAGTGCAGACCTCTAGTCGGAGACTCTAGGACAATAGTTTGTTGCCCTTACAGTGGAACACTAGGGGAGTTTTAGGGGAAAGATAATGAGTCCCTGGAATCCGGAATCACAGAGGCTGAACTACCTTCCTTATTGCCTGCTAGCCATGGTCGCTACTCACTAATGGCTTTTTAATCCACTAAAAGGTATACATACACAGAGAAAATTCCTTGTTAGCCACAGATTTGAGATAATGGAGAATGGCTGTTAGACTGAAAATTTTAAATCTTTTCAAGCTTACCTATGCTTAATTTAGCTCAGCTCAGTAAACCCCACAAAGGCGGGCACTTCCCTGCCCCCACAGAGCCGGGGGAAGGTGTTGTGGGGTCCTATAGAGAAAAGAGACTGTCAGTTGCTCTAGCTTTCAACACAGATGGAGGTAAGACCAGGCTCAGAGGAAAGAAACATGCTCCTAAGCACTGAAATAATTTTGGTAAAGACCAGGCTGCTGCATAAGAAAAACAAAAGCACACAGACATTCCATCTGAAGCTAGTTCAAAGCTTTAGCAGAAGAATCTGTCTTAGCCATGCATGACACCATGGCACAGTTCTTGAACAACTTTAAAAGGAGAAGGGTTACCTAATGAAGCCGGTGTTTTATATGAGTGTATCTATTTTGAAACTGGATGCCTTCTATAACACTGATAAACTGTACATATTTGATGCCACTTAATTTTTTTCTTAATAATCCCCTACTTTCCTGAGAGCTTGGTCTATCTATAATTTTGTTAACCATTATACTTTTTGGAAACATAATAACTTCTATACACATGCACACATGCATATGTACATAGACATCTGTACCCACAGCTGTTGAGTCAATTCCAACCTAGCGACCCTATAGAACAGAGTAGAACCACCCCATAGAGTTTCCAAGGAGTGCGTGGTGGATTCCAAGTGCTGACCTTTTGGTTAACAGTCATAGCACTTAACCACTACACCACCAGAGTTTCCATACATCTACAACCAAAGAAACTCGGTGCCGTCGAGTTGATTCCAGCTCCTAGCAACCCCATAGAACAGACTAGAACTGCTCCATAGAGCAGTTTCCAAGGAGCACATGGCAGTCTTGAACTGCTGACCTTCTGGTTAGCAGATGTAGCACTAAACCACTACGCCACCAGGGTTTCCAATATAGATGTAGCTAAAAAAACAGTTGGTATCCAGTCATTTCTGACTCAGGACAACCACATGTGTGTCAGAATAGAACTGTGCTCCATGGGACTTTCAGTGGCTAACTGAAAGGCTTTTCTTCTGAGATATCTCTGGGAGGACTCAAACCACGAACTTTCTGGTTAGCAGTGAGCACGCTGTTTGCACCATCCAGGGACTCCGAGCATGGGTACTATCTGTCCTTTATTTATGTATGTATGTGTGGATTATTTGGGAGTCTTATCAGCTTTGATGTAGGGAATGCAATATTGGTAGCTCTTCTGACAAATATAGTGAAAATTTAGAACAAATTTTCTTTTTAACTGAAAAAAGAAATTCATTATTCTCTGAACTGCCCCTTATATTGTAATAATGTTTTACTGTTGAGTATTTTATTAATTACAAAATAAATAACTACCATCTTTTCCTTTGAACTTATTGTAAAGCCCATTATGCCATTACAGCATTTGAAGGTTTATCAAATAAGTATTTCTAAGAGCACCTGGGATTCATATGAAGATATTTTTCTAAGTGAAAGATTAATAAGAGTTGATGAATGATCTGCCTTTTGGAACATCTGTTTTCAGAATGTCAATATTATTATAGAAATCGTAGTCCTTTAAACAGAAATGCAAAAAGTAATGTTAGGTGCATGTTAAAGCATAAAAGCAGTCTACCACCCACTGCCATCCAGTTGATTCTGACTCACAGTGACCCCATAGGACAGAGTAGAACTGACCCATAGAGTGTCCAAGGAGCACCTGATGGATTTGAACTGCCAGTCTTTTGATTAGCAGCTATAGATATTAACCACTTTGCCACCAGGGTTTCCAAAGTACTCTAAAAGTGGCACTGAATTTTATTTCTAGTTTCCGCTCTAATTATAGAACTACTTTAGCCTCTGGGGAGTAAATCAGTAGACTGGGTTCAGGAGTAGCCAAGAGCAGAACACAGTGTTTCTAGAACATACGATTTGTTGTTTGTTTTTAGAACACTACAATTTGTTCTAAGTGTTTTTCCTGTTGCAACTGTTTGTCTATCTATAGGGAAAAAGAGTTATGATTTTTCCACATCCATAAGGAATAGGAATGATAGTCAAATGGCTTGAGTCAGAAAGAACTACTGGAAAAAAATACAGAGATTCCCTCAAGAGTGTATTTTGATGGCAGAAAGGGAACATCAGTCATCCATCATTTTCTAAATTATGTGCCATTGTGCATCAAATTCTTCAGGATATTGAGGAAGTTCTCCCCAACAAAGAATTTAATGTTTAGGCTATTTGAGAATTGCAGAATTAAACGGTCTTCTCAATGGGCTAAAAAATTAGAATATAATTTCTGTGGGAATATATACTGTAAATTTCCCAGATAGACTATAGAATGCATCACTTCCTAGTATTATTAATCATAGGCTTTTCGGGGGATACCTGGTTTACCCGGTTACAAGATGGAGAATTCAGATTTGGGCATCACTGTTCAAGTCTCTTCAATCTCATTTTCCTTTTTTGCTTTCCCTTTTTCACTGAGCTTTTCTTCTCCTGAACTCTTCAGCTGCTGCTGCCTAATACAAGAAGCCATTTTTGAGAACAAGAAAACTATTCATTTCTCTAAAAATCTATATGCCATTGTTTAGGAATTAAATACCTTTGTCGTCTGTGTCCAGGATGTCGCCTTTTCTTATTCCCTATTTCTAGCCTTTGCAGCATCTCATTGCACATTGGCATCAACAGAAGATGCAGAAAAGGAAGAAGGAGGGTGAGGCCTTAAACTAGTTTGCAAAGGGGTTGAATTCAGTTACACCTGTGAGGTTAGAAGTAAGAAACCAAAAAAACAAACCCACTTCCATCAAGTTGATTCTGACCCATAGTGACAGTATAGTTCAGAGTGTGACTGTCCCATAAAGTTTCCAAGGAGCATCTAGCAGATTGGAACTCCTAGCTTTTTGGTTAGCAGACATAGCACTTAACTACTATGCCACCAGGGTTTCCAGATACATAGGTCCACTTACCATGTTAATATTTCTGGGGGATTATTAAAAACTGACAATATGAGATTTTGTGTGTAAAATGTTAATTTCCAAGTTCTATTTTTGTAAATCAGGAACAAAGAAGCTGTGTAATTACCTCAGCGATTACCACCAAGTCAATTCTGACTCGCAGTGATTCTGTAGGAGAGAGTACAACTGCCCTGTAAGGCTCCCAAGAAGTAGCTGGTGGACTCCAACTGCTGACCTTTCAGTTAGCACCTACACTTAACCACTGGCAAATTATACTTAAATGTTAAATGTCTCAAAAGAAAGGAAGCTAACTTCCTCTAAATGCCTGTGTTTCCTAGGGACCAAGTTTGGTATTTTGTATGTGTTACATCATTACCGAGGAACCCTGGTGGAACAGTGGTTAAGCACTTGCAAGTTAATTGAAAGGTCGGCGATGCAAACCCACTGATCACTCTGTGGGAGAAAGATGTGGTAGTCTGCTTCTCTCAAGATTATAGCCTTGGGAACCTGCTGGGGCAGTTCTACCCTGTCCAGTAGGGTCGCTGTGAGTCAGAATCAACTCAGTGGCTAGTGGTTTACATCATTACTTGTTACAGTCACTCTATAGGTAAATAACATTTTCTCCAAGTTCACAACTCAGAAGCTAAGAGCTCACAATAAGTAAACCTGAATCCAGTTCTTTTTAACAATACCTTACTTCAGCCCCCCGTAGGGTAGTCGCTAAGTGCTATGTCTGCTAACCATGAGGTTGGCAGTTCGACTCTGCCATGTCCTCTTTGGAAACTCTATGGGGCAGTTCTACTCTGTCCTGTAGGGTCGCTATGAGTCAGAATTGACTCCATGGCGCTGGGTTTGGTTTGGTTTTTTGTAACTTCAACCCCGCCTTTTCTGTGTTGCTGTATTGCCTTGAGAATGTCAATTCTTTGTCTTTCTATCTTCCACAGCAGAAGAACAGTGCCTAGGCTGTAGTAGGCATGTGTTGTTGTCCTCCTTTGAGGCAGCTCCAAGTCATAGCAACACTGTGCACAAGGAAACCAAGTGTTGACTGGTCATCCGCCAACTGCGTGATCAGTTTTGGATTAGACCATTGTCACCCATCAGGTTTTCACTGGCCGATTTTCACAAGTGGGTCCTCAGGCCTTTTTTCTTCATTTGTCGTAGTCTGAAAGCTTGGCTGACACCCGTTCAGCATCATAGCAACATGCGAGTCTCTACTGACAGATGGTGGTGGCTGGGCATGAGATGTATTGGCTGGGAATCGAACAGGGGTCCCCTGCATGAGAGGCAAGTATTTTACCACTGAAACATGTCATCGAGTTTTAAAATCAAATTGAATAGGCCATCTAATTTACTTAGAGCAATTTCTTTTCAAGAGGAAATTTATTTTTATATATCAACATCAAAGATAATTATCTGAATCCCTACTAAATAGAATTCAGTACATGAGCAAGAAAAAAATGTGGATGTGAAGTGTTTCATAAACATTCCTACATTTGTGACAATTTGTAAAATAGAATGCTCTCTAGAGGATAGAGTCCACTTGTGATATCTATGTTACCATTGTAATAAATTATTCAAACATTTTCATTTGAAAGATGCGTTAACATTAGGGCCATTAACAGAAGTTATAAAAATGGGCATACCTTTTTCTTTTCTTTTTTTTAAATGATACTTAAATAAGACAGAGACAAACCATTCTGGAATAATGCAGACTTTTACCATTTCTCTCAGTGTCTTCCAGAGAGACCAAGGTTTGAGAGAAATTACAGATTAGCAGGGGCTTTGTCTCTCTTCCATCACACTCTTACGTCAATAGGTCTTTTTACCAACAGTGATAACACATTACATCCTACATATATCTTTTTAAAGTATGAATCCTACCAAGTCTGAAAATTATGCTGGAAAATAATAATCTTTTTGTGTAAATTTTGAGATTTATGTCAAAGGAAGACATAGTTTGAAAGAGTTCAGCAGGTTCTCCTATCATTTGATATAAAGTAGCTGCTGAAACTTTTTGATAGCTAAGCATAATTCTTTTATAGAAAGTGATTCTCCAATATCTAGATGTCTTTCCCCCCTAAATTGCATTATGGTTTTGTTATATAAACCATTTAGTTCCGTACACACTCATCCATTGCTTAGTATCTACAATATGTTCTGTGATGTAGGGCATTATGTGATTTGGATGTTGTGTGAACACCATACTGTATACAATATAGAATTTACCTTGAGGCTTCAGTCTGGGTGGAGAGCACATCCTGTGTGATGAGTATATGTCACAGACCCTTCTCTGAATGAGCGGGCTGAACCCCAAAGGCAAGCAGAGATCTTGATATTTGGGTGGCCTCGTTACCAGAAGGACATAGCCAAGATGATCGTGAACCTGGCTGACTATCATCACCAGTTCTGGGTACAAAGTTCAGAGACAGTCCTTGCCCCAGAGTCTGGTACTCAGCAGACCCCAAATTCTGTACAGGTCTAGGGTATCAAACTGTGCCCTGAACGGAAGTCATGCAGAGGTTAAAGTGGAAGCCCTGCCTTGAACGCTTTTCTTATAGGTTTTGTTTGTACTCCCTGAGTTAAGAACAATGTGGGAGGGACTTTTTTCCTTTTCCTGTGATAAATGTTTGTAAACACAAATTTCAAGAGTGCCAATAAAGGATACCCAGTGGTGTAGTGGTTAAGTACTGCTTCTGCTGACCCAAAGATTGGCAGTTTGAATCCACCAGGTGCTCCTTGCAAACTCAGTGTGGCAATTCTGCTCTATCCTGTAGGGTCCCTGTGATTTGGAACAGACTTGACAGCAGTGGATTTGCTAATAAAGACTCAAATTTCAAAAGAATACATATGACCATGGACATATATGTGGTTGGTCATTGCTTGAGCAGAAGTTATGTAGCACATGACTATATTTAATTTTCTAACTACATATAGTAACTAAATTATGCTTCATTACTGTGAGGGCTTTAGAATCACGATTTCCTTTCTTACACCTAAATTATTGAGTCCTGGAAATTTGTAGACTTCCATGGATGTGAAGTTGAAATCCTGTCATTCTTTGCTAGTAGTAACTATACTTGGCTTATCTACTCCTTGTTCCTTGTTATTGCCAAAGTATCTACTAATTCCATCAGTCAGCTGTACTTTCTCTTTGACATATACAAAAACGCGTGTGTGTTCCCCTTGCCCTTTTCCTTGCTGTCCTTCCCACCTGGAATGCCACCTCCTTGTCACTCATTCTTTCACCCAGATGGCTGAGAAATTCCTCCTAATCATCTACTCTGGGCTAAGCACTATCCTTTTTAGTGTGGGTGCAAGTATACAAGACAGGACCACTGCCATCATGGGTCTTGACTCTAGCAGAGGAAGCGCCTAGTTCTCATGAATGAATAAGATACATGGGAAGAGAATAAACTAATATTTAGCTAGAGAAATGGAGGACTTAGACTGAGTGGCTAGGGGAAGACCTGCTGCGAGGCAACATGCAGACTGAGGTGTAAGGAGTAAAAGGAATCAGCGCCGTGAAGAACAGGGGACAGCGTTTCAAGCAGAATGGCCAGCAAACCCAAGATGGGAGATAAGAAAGGGTTGAGGATATCTGAGGCTCAAGACCAAGACCAGTGGTTCCAGAGAGCAGTGAGGGACAGGAAAAAGGCAGCAAGGAGGATGGAGGGCACAGCAACACAAGAAGGACCATGAAGACTGACTTCTGTTTCACGAGCTCTTTGAAGGGTTTTAAATGAACAAATCAGTCCTGGCAACACTACAACCAGAACGCTCCTTGAAGCCAGGATGGTGGGACTTTGACTAGCTTACTTTGGACCCATTATCAAGAAAGAGCAATCACTAGGAAAGGACCTCGTGTTTGGTCAAGCAGAGAGTCAGCAGAAACAAAGGAAGTGCTAAATGAGACGGGGTGACACAATAGCCACGACAATGGACTCAAGTGTACCGATCGTTGATCATGAAGATGGGAGAAAACTGGACAGTGTTTCGGTCTGTTATGCGTAAGGCCACCATGAGTTGACGCTGACTCCATGGAAGTTGCCAACCATGAATGCAGAGGTGTGACACAAGATGACTGATCATTTCAAGCCATTCAAACAGGAAGAAAGGACTGGAGAGAGGCAAGATGTAACTTCCTAAGGTTGAAATGAAGCCGGACTGAGGGTGGTGGCAGTGGGTATGGAAAGAAGGGAACTAGTTTAAATCCCACCTCTGTTTCAAAGCCCGACACCTATGTTATCCTCAGGAAATCTTCCCACAAGGTCTCAAGCCTTGAGTTCTCCCAGGACCAGTGAAACTCACCACGGTTTTATACTTAATGGTGCTCTGTGGGAGACAACTCTCCATCTGACTGTTCTCCTGCACTCAGATCTTAAGAAGCTTGAGGACAGATGCCACAGCATCCACGTCTTTTGTATGTTTTGAGTGAGAGTGATGGTTCTCCACTCTAGCTGCCTGCTCGAATCACCTGGGGAACTTTGTAAAAATGCCGTTCCTTGGGCCCCACCTTGGACAAATTAGACCAGAGTCCCCAGAGAAGGATCCAGATACTGGTGTGTCTTTAAAAGCTCCCCTGGCTATTCTAATGGACAGCTATGTGAGAACCACTGCTAAAGATGCTCACTAAATGCTTGTTAGAATTAAGCAGACACTCTCTCTGCTTCTCTCCTTCTCTCTTCCTCCCTGTCCCTTTCTTCTGTCTCCTTCTCAGTGTACCTGAGGATTTGTGCTTGGGAATTACCTGCTTCCGGACAGAGCATGAGGCTGTAAGCGTCAGACCGGCAAGGAGAAAGATGAGAGACTAGAACAGAAACAAAAGAACATCTCTTGAAGACGTATCAGGATAGGACAAAAGTGAACCAGGTTTTCTGTAGTTCACCTTTTTGGGGTGTGTGACCAGATCACAGGAAGTGGTTACGGGGAAGCCTAGTCACCTACTTCCTATCAGGAGGGTTTTTGCTCCTCCCGTACCTCTTAAGCAAATTAAGAAACAACAGTGAAGATTCACCACAGTATGAGAAACTATTTCTAGTGAGACCTTACAGTGAATTTTAACTTGCAGGGCTATGCTAACCATCCCTTGTGGAGTTTTATATAATAGAAGAGATACATTACTAAGCTCCAAATAGCCCTGCTATGACTTACTCGTCACCAGCTGTGTGTCTTTACCAAGTGGCTGGGTCAGAGCCCCTATTAGAGCCTGTGCTATATTTGCTGCTGTCATGTGACTCACCGCAGGTGTCCTGCTTTTTAGTGATGGAGAAGTAGGTCTGCTGCCACTTTATGCTCCTTCTTTAAACGTACACATGCACACACACCACCAGAGTGAGCTTCGGGTCACTGTGGTGTGATAGTGGCCTTAAATATTTAAGCATAGGACTATTTTGATAACTTGCTTTTCTGATGTTTTGGTTTAAAAATAGTGCTTTTTACAGCAGACTTGATACATGCCTTTTAACAAACTCAGCAAGATTCAGTAAAGCCATCTTTTATCACATGTGACTTAACTATGTTCCACAGCTGTGAGGGACGCTTGAGAAAAGGGAAGACAAGGTTGGAAGCTTAAGGGCTCTTCATCCCGGTTCTTCATCGCCACGGTCACATGTGCTCTGACGCTCCTCATGTCCCGCCCTAACTGTCTCTGCCGTTCCATCCAGCAGTTTCTCCCTCCTTTGCCTCGTTCATGCACCCCACGTCCTGGCCACTCTGTTACCTATCATGTACCCCAGACACACACGGGCTGAAACGTGCTGCTCCTTCTATCAGGAGGGCTCTGGCTGCTCTGTCTGTCCCCCCACCAACCCCCCATCATCCTGATCATCTTGAAAAGCCTCCTCACTGTGGAAGACCCAGCTCAAGGTCCCCTCTGTGAAATCTTCTGCAACCCTCTGCGTAGAGTTAGTACTGTCCCTCCTCTCCTCTCTCAGAACACTCTTCGGCTGGACCACATACTTTTTGAGGACAGGGATATGTCATCTTTGGGAACTCAGCACCTAAGGCAGTGCCTGGCAGAAGATACATGTTCAGTAAGAGTGCAAATGACTAAATTAGTTGAGGCGTCACTCAGATTTATTGTTAATTGAGGTGTCACTCAGATTTATGTATGTTTATATGCATCTACATACGTTTATATGTTACTGGAGGTGTCACATTTACTGTGCCATTATTTACATAGAAATTAGGAATTAATTTTTATTGGTCAGTTGAATGATGTGGCCAAATGCCACTTAAGATGATCTTGTTGTTAGTTGTTTTCAAGTCAGCAGTGACCTGTAGCGAGCCCACGTGCAACTGAACGAAACCTTGTCTGGTCCTGGGCAAATGTCACAATTGTTCTTATGCTGGAGTCTAGTGTTGCAGCCACTGTATATTTGGAGTGTCATTTAACCTAATGGACTTACAGCACCTTATCAGACAATGTTACATTTTGATCCATAGCATTTTTATCATCTAACTTTTGTAAGTGGATCATGCTTTTCTTCTTAGCGTATCCTAGTCTGCGAGCTCCTTTCAAACCTGTTCAACATGAGTGTCCCTGATAGTATTTGAAATACCAGTAGCATGGCATCCAGCATCACAGCAATATGCAGGCCACCACAGTATGACAATCTACAGAAAGGGACTCCAAAGCAAGGAGCCCAGCAGGCTCACCTGTAGAATTAAAATGGAAAATGTATACATATACACAAGGTCTGACAATTAAGTCCACCAACTTAATTGTTCTAAGTGCTGCATACCTCACTGCTGAATATCACTATGATCACCTTCGAAGTAGTCCCCCTTGGAAGCTATGCACCAATGCCAGCACCTAGTACACCCTTCAAAGCAATTTTGGACCTCTTTCTGGAATGGCCAGTGTGCATGGTGGCATAGTAGCAAGTTTGCAAACTTAATTGTATAGTTGTTGTGAGGAAGTTTTTAGCTGGTAAATGAATAACTGTAATGGAACACCCTCCCTGCTAACCATCTGGCCCACAGTGACATTTTTCTTTACCTGAAGATAAAGGAAATATTGAAATGAAGATGTTTTGATGATGTTCAGGACATCAAGGATAATGGGACAACAGCTCAGCTGGCTATTCCAGAAAGCCCAGCCCAGCGCTGTCAAACAAGAGTTCCAAAATTCCTTTGAAGGGTGGACTAGGTGCTGGCATCAGCGTATAGCTTCGCACAGGGAGTACAGTGAAGGTGACCTTAGTGATACTCAGCAGTGACGTATGTAGTGCTTTTTCTAGGATGAGTTCACGAACCTAACTGACAGTCCTCGTATACATGTTTCCTTTGTTAAGTGTTCTCTCGTTCCAGCTCGTAGTGATTCTGCGTACAACAGAAGGAAACATGGCCAGTCCTGCACCAGTCGCACAATCATTGTGCTGTAGCCCGTTGTTGCAACCATACTCAGTTCATCTCTTTAGGAGTCGTTCTCTTTTCCACTGACCCTCTGCCTTACCAGGCGTGATGGCATTCTCCGGGGACTGATAAATCTCACCATCTTTGCTTCTAAGGAACATTCTGGTTGTACTTCTTCCGGGAAGATTTGTTCATTCTTTTGGCATTCGTTGGTATATTCAGTATTCCTCACCAAGACCACAATTCAAAGGCATCAGTTCTTCCTCAGCCTTCCTTATACACTGTTCAGCTTTTGCATGCGTATAAGGCACTTGAAAACACCATGACTTAGGTGTGACACATGTTAGTCTTCAAGGTGACGTCTTTGCTTTTCAAGTTTAAAGGCGTCTTTTGCAGCAGATTTGCCCAGTGCAGTGCATCTTTCGATTTCTTGACTGCTGCTTCCATGGGTGTTGATTATGGATCCTGCTTCAGTGGATGTTGATTGTGGATGCAAGCAACGTCAGCCTTTGCTCCTTTTATTATAATGTTGCTTATTGGTGGAGTTATGAGGATTTTTGTTTTCTTAATCTTGAGATATAATCCATACTGGAGGGTGTGGTCTTTGATCTTCATCAGTGTTTCAGGTCTACTTAACTTTCAGAAAGCGAAGTTGTGTAATCTGCATAATGCAGGTTGTTAATAAGTCTTTCTCCAGTCAATGTTTTCTTGTCTTCATATAGTCCAGCTTCTCAGAATGTTCCTCAGTCTACAGATTGAATAAATATGGTAAAAGGATACAACCTTGAAACACACCTTTCTTGACTGTAAATCATGCAGTGTCCATTTATTCTGTACAAATGATTGCCTCCTGATCTATGTACAAGTTCCCATGAACACAGTGAAGTGTTCTGGAATTTCCGTTCTTCATAGTGTTAGCTATAATTTGTTATGATCCACACCGTTGAATGCCTTCGTATAATCAATAAAACACAAGTAAACGTCTTTCTGGTATTTTTTGCTTTTAGCGGTGTGTGTGTGTGTGTGTGTGTATGTGTATACTTATACCTTATAAATTATATAATTTGTGAAGAGAAAAAGAGCAATTTCAGACCCAATACCCTCACTGTAGCCACTAATTCAGAATCTCTTATGGGAGAGAAAGGAACTAACACTTTAAGAAAACGTTTCATGTGCGATTCCACTGCACACTCCTTGTGAAACCCATTGTCAGTGTAAGGGACATATAATGAAGCCAACCAAAGTGATTTTCTATTGCTTTATGTGTTACTAAGAGAACTGATTGTTGCTCATATGAAAGCACATTAATCGTAAAGATCTTGTGTCATTTAGAAAAATGCTCCAATATTTTCTATTACAATGCAAACAAAGGGACATCCTTACTGGGATTGCTGCCTATGAGTGGTATTGAATTCTGCATTTCTCTTCATCCTTTACTGCTCAGTGGCACTCAGCAGGTTCTGTATGGTTCATTAATGGTGGTTATTAGTTGACATAGATTTGGCGCTGACTGATGGCAACCCCATGTACAACAGAGTGAAATGTTACCCCCGCCTGTGCCATCTTCAAAATCATTGTATACTCAAGTCCGTTGTTGAGTGCCTTCCAACCTGGAGTGTTTATCTTTCAACACTATATTGGACAATATTCTGTTGTCAAGCATAGCGTTTCCATTAGCTAATTTTCAGAAGCAGACCCCAAGACCTTTCTTCCTCATCTGTCTTAATCTGGAAGCTTTGCTGAGACTTCTTCACCATGGGCAGCCCTGCTGGTATTTGAAATACTGATGGAATAGCTTCAAGCATCACAGCAACATACAATTCACCATAGTCTGGCAAATTGATGGACAGTGGTGGTCATTAATGGAGAATCATTTAAAACTTCGCCAGTCCAAATTGCCTTTAACTGATCATCCTCTCACTGCGTACATACCTCCATGTGCACTTTATAAATTTGGGTGTCATTTACTAAGGGACATTTGGTGACCGTCTTTAAAACCAGCTTAATTTAAAGTATTTTTAACAACAGGGAAGATTGGTAACCCTGACCTTTGAAAACCATCAGAGTGAAAATGTTTTAGGGTTCTTGGGGATGTGGGACGTTAGTAGCCATCCAGTGTCCCCTGGAATTTACACAACAGATGTCAATGGGTGGAGCCAACCTGGCTTCCCAAACAATAAGCATTTTAGAGCGTTCATTAACCTCCAGGTCACTTCTTGAAATTGAGGAAGTTAAAAGACATTTGTTTAAATAACACAGCAAGACTATGCTTCTAGTTGAAAAAAGCCAGATAGTTGAAAATTATGGCCAACTTTGTCTTTAAAATGAAGACTTCTTGGAAAACCAGGAGTTCTGTAGCATACATTTAGAAGACAGTCCCACCTTTAACTTCTAAATTTCCTGGCTTATGTCACCTTTTGTTGGAAGCCTGATGCTTTATAAACACTGGTGTGTCTTATACTAGCAGACATTTGCTTTGCCCCCAAGCATTTCCACGGAAGGGTTCCATGTAGCTTCAATACTATAAAAACTCTTAATGTAGTTTTAGGTGCCTGGTTTATTTTAAAACACAACCAGGTCCCGCAAAACTATGTTTTAAATGCAGGACTACAACCCTTTAGAATGTTGTAGACATTTCAATAATAGTTTCTTCATCTTGAAAACTGCTTACAAATATAGCTCATTTCTCACAGTTTGCGGGTGAATTATGCAGACGGTCCAAATGATCACTTCTACTTTTGCAAATATGAAACTAAGGCAGAGAAGTTGATTATTTGTTTCAGAGAGCAGCCTCACGCACAGCTTAACTGCACTTGGAAAATGTTGCACTGACATAAAATACATGTCTGGTTGAGTGTATGCTGGGCCATCTGCCAACCCTTGAGGCACAAGACATGCCAAATCTGATTCCTATTGACTTCTACACAAACAGAAAGCCAAACCTGATTTAGCCTTTAGGGTACACGCTATGTTATTTTTCAGGGAAACGTGGTTATATTTGTCCTGGTTGCAAAGGCTGTCTCAGAGGAGGACAGCCAAATGGCTTTGTTCAGAACAGCCATGGAACATGCATGTCCCCGTCTTTATCTTGAAGTTGTCTATACTAGGGTATGTCATCAGGTGATGAGGACAGAGAAACCATCTGGAAACTCCAGTAGAGGCATATAAATTAGGGGACTCAGCATAGGAAGGTGAGCAGGAAATGGGAGGACACTGTAAAGCCCTAGAAAAGAGCAAGAGTTGGATGTCTAGGGAATCCCTGGAATTTTCACACAGAGGCTCAGATGAAGATCCAGTTCCTGAATAGGTACTTGAGTATTAGATAGGGAACTTGGACAGATTATAGGCCAAGGCAGATGCCTGTGGACAAACCAGGCCAACAGGAGAAGTTGGAAGGACCGCATGGGCTTTATTCTGGTGTATTTGATTGGGCATGAGTTGACAAAAAAACAAACTCAGGAGGGTATGGATGAGTTCTCCTGCACCTTGAGCCCTCAGAAGGGCAGCTGGTTGATGAACTGCCAGTGTCTCTCTAGAACAGTAAAGAACACAGGAACTCAGTAGTGATGAGAAAGTTCACCCCTTTAACCATTAACACTTTACTGTAATTTATATTTTGAATGAAAACAATTCTTTGATTGTAGCTTTCTTAAAATGCATCATAAATTTACCTCCTTTCTCAGACCGAACATACTCTGACATTTGGAATATTGTAGAACAGTGTGAAGAGACTAGTGTCAGGATCAGGAAAGGAGGGTGCTGTTCCTGGCTCTTCCACCTCCACTTCCTGGCCTCAGGCCTTGACTGTATCTGTGGGCCTCACCTTCCTCACCTAGATGGTAACAGGATCTGTTATACTCTCTCTGCACCCAAAACCAAACCGTTTACTGTCAAGTTGACTCTGACTCATGGCGACCCCGCGTCGTGCGTCAGAGTACAACTGTGCTCTGTAGGGTTTTCAGTAACTCGTTCAGATGCAGATCATCAGATCTTTCTTCTGAGGTGCCTGTGGGTGGACGAGAGCTACCAACCTTTCAGCTAGCAGTACAGTATAATGTAACAGTGGACTCATGGATTGCCACCATTGAAAACTGAGTCTTGACAAGTGTTGACTTATTTGACCCTCAGAGCTGTGTCAGAAGGTGGTCTTGCCTGACCGCCTTGCCCGTGCCAGCCTGCTCTGCATTCTCTCTCCGCTCTTCTCTTGACATCTTCACACCAGCTGCTGCCTCTTTTTCCTGAGGTCAGCACCCATGCTCCTGGGAGCACCCATTTCCCTCTTTTTGTGTGCTGAGCCTTCTCTTTTATGATCTGGGGAAACAGATAATCCAGACTTTTATCTTTTCTGTGCACAGACCCCAAAGGAGGGCCTGAGTAGTCTTCCGCTGGTTGAAGTCCATGAGGTTTTAAGTATAGCCAAGCTAAGTGCCGTTGAGTCGGATCCGACTCATAGTGGCATCTTACAGGTGATGTCTTAGAAAGTGACCTCATCATCCTGAAGAAAAATCTTCCGTGGCTCTTGCCCATTCCCTCAAGGATAAAATGAAAATTCCTTAGGACATCACACTGAACTCGTGCCTGTTTGGCCACCATCTGTGTCACAAGCGTCATCACTTCCCTCTTGTCCCACACCCCTGGACCCCAGCATATGAGATTCTTCACTGGGCTCCAAATATTGTGTGTTCTTGCTTCTGTCTTCTGCTACATGCTGTTCTCAATGCCTACAGTTTGTCCCCCATTCACCTGATTAATTCCTGTGTGTCTTTTGGAATGTGTAGCGCCTTCTAGTGGAATGCTGGTGCTCTAGTGGTTAAGAGCTACAGATGCTAATAAAAGGTTGGTGGCACTTCAGATCTACCAAAAAAATCCTTGGAAACTCTATGGGGCAGTTCTACTCAGTCCTACAGGGTCACTATGAATTGACATTGGCTCCAGGGCAGGGCAGGTCATGGTGTAAGCTCACCTAGCAAACCTACTGTTGTATTACCAGTATTCCTTTACATGTAGTCTCCCCACTAGCCAGGAAACTACTCTAGGGCAAAATTATGCTTTCTTTAGGGCCTCAGTGTGGTATATACCCGCAAATACCCACTGTTGTCCAGACGATTCCAACTCACAGCAACCCTGTTGGACAGAGTAGAACAGTCCCATAGAGTTTCTAATGAGCACCTAGTGGGTTTGAGCTGCAAGGCTTTTGGTTTGCAGCTGTAGCACTTAAACACTAGACTACCAAGGTTTCTAGTACAGGATATGAATAGTGTGCTATATAACACACCTAGATGTGACTGTTGCATTTTAACTGCCACCCGTTGGGTTAGCAGTCATTAGCAACTCTGTCACTCAACCACTGTACCTCCAGGCCTCCGCATGGCACCAAGTAGGTACTTAATGTATGCTGGTTGGCTGATGACTTGTGCTGCTGTTACCAAGCTGCAGAGTGTTCTGTGGAACTGTATTAGTTTCCTAAGCTGCTGTAACAAAGAATCACAAATTAGGTGGCTTATAAGAAAAGAAATCTGTTGTCTCAAAGGTCTGGAGGTTGGGAGTCTGAGATTAAGGTGTTGACTGTGTTGATTTCTTATGAGGCTTCGAGGGAGAATCTGTTCCATGTCTGTCTCCTAGCTTCTGATGAAGACCCTTGATTGTTGGTATTCCTCTTTATTTTATTTTATTGTGCTTTAGGTGAAAGTTTATAGGACATTTACCCATTTGGGATTAGGACCTGCCCCACACTAGTATGAGCTCATGTTAACTGATAACATCTTCAGAGACCCTATCTGCAAATAAAATCACACAGGTACTGAGGGTTAGGACTCCAGTATACCTTTTGGGGGGGACACAATTCAATCCATAATGAGAACACAATAATATGTTGATACTGTGTTATTATGGAGCTTAAAATAACAGTTAAGGAGAAACAGACAGTTTGAGGGAAATTCAATTGCATGCAAAAATGCAAAACTCTGTTGTCTATGTAATGTTGTTAGGACAATCCCTACAGAGACAGAGGTAGTTCTTTGGTATCTTGACTTGTCTTCTGTTTGACTGCTGTTAAAGCAAATTCAAAGATTCTAGAAGTCTGTTTTTTTGTGGGGATTCCTTACAGGGCAAGAGAGAACATGTAATAATTATAGTAACAAGTTGTATTGAACTTGATATCTTATTAAAAATGAAGTACCATATACATTAACTAGAAAATATTCTCCAAAGGGATTTGATTTTATCAAACGAATAAGGTGTGTGAAACTTGGGCCTGAACTGAGCCATAGAAGAGACCCTGCCATCAAACTGAGAAGGGCTCAGTCTAGTTTATAGGACATTTTCTTTGAGTATTATTTATGAGCCATTTTCTTTGAACGTTTCAGATGACCCTCCCTTGGATGAGAAGTCTTTTCTTAAAATACCTGAGGTTTATCAGGAGTCTTAAATTGTCACTTGCTTTTTATATGTAGGATGTGGGGGTGGGAAGGGGGGTAACTTAATCATAACACCCAAATGAGACAGAATTAATTCTGAACTCTTGTTAAAAACCCCCAGTTAGTATGATTATAGCATAGAAAGTTGGGTTCGTGTTATAAAAATACCCCTTGTGTTCATAGGGGATTGCCTGGAGAACGCACCCCAAGCTATTAGCAGTTGTCAGTCTCTGGGGAATGATAGGAGAATGTTTACACTTGCTTCATACCCTTTTATTTTGTTTGAAGTTTTTTTGGTTTTGTCTCTCCAGTAAGCATGCACTGCTTTGAAAACTTCGAAAGAGCCAGTAAATTATTATTTGTAAATCAGTTACCTAGAAGACAGCATGTGTGAAACGGCATTATCGTGTTCCACCATAATATCCTGGATATGACTCAGAGGCCTCTCATGATAAGATACTCATTAAATGGGTCCCACCCTTCAAGTAGGTTGGGATTAGTGGTTTGAAGACCTAACCTCCTCTGCCCACCATACGATGCCCCAACTACAATCTTTTACACCCACTCTTCACACAGTTGGGTTCCAAAGACCAGGTTGTTATGTGAAAATTGGCATTGTGTGAGAGTTGGGGCCCCGCAATCCATTTAGGCACCTGTGTCCTACCTGGTTGCTCACTGTGTGGCTGAGAGGGGAGGGGCAAGGTATGTGGGTCCGAACAGGAGCCTGGAGTGTGGCCAGGTCATGTGCGCCCCTCCTGTTTCAGAGGTAGTGCTCAACCCCCACCCCACTGCCACCCCGTTGCCGTCTCTGCAGTGATGGGGAAGATGTGGTGGTGAAAGGGTCTCCTCACCATGCCATACCCATCTCGAGACACACTGTGGGTACCTGATGGGTGATGAGTGGCCACGATATTAGCACAGAAGATGAGGGCCACCTGCTTCTCTCGTATTACCAATTTTCACATAACCACATGGTCTTTGGAACTTAACCATGTTCCTAAGTGAGGAATGAGTATCACTGTATCACTGATCTTTTGTCATGTGCCGTGTTCATTCTGTAATAATGTAGGAAGCCCTGGTGGTGTAGCGGTTACATGCTACAGCTGCTAAGCTGCATGTTAACAGTTCAAATCCAGCTGGTGCCCCTTGGAAACTCCATGGGGCAGTTCTACTCTGTCCTATAGGGTTGCTGTGAGTTGGGCTTTGCACTATCAAAAGAAAAAATTTTGACTGACAATTCAATTAGGGTTTATTGAGCAAGAAACTATTCAGAAACAGGAAGCACCATAAACTGACGGTGGTGAGTGGGCTTGATTTTGCACAGTTTCCATGCCACTTTAAAGCTCAGATGAGTAAGTAGCTTGCCCTTTCCTTTGATTGGCCAATCACATTTAATTTTATGTTTGTTTTGGGCCAGTTGATCACTGAATGCTATGCTGACTTATCCTGATTGGATGAGTGTTGCTAACTCATGTTAATAGAGTTGATTGGCCAAATTTTGATTCTGTATTAAGTTGTTGTTTCTTCCACATGGCCTTGTGAATTTTTGTTTGGCTTTTGACCCAGGGAAGCCATTTTCGCTCTTGTCTCTAAAATCCTGCTAACAGTTTAGATGGGTTCATTGCGCCCACTATCTGGGTGGGGACTGTTGGTTCAAACTGTTCTTGAGAAGCTTCAGGAAAGAAGATAGGAACCCAGGGGTGCATTGATCTGGTGAGGTGGTCACCAACGTGGCTGGGCCAGCCTGGGAAGGAAGGCTGTTGGTTGTTGGATAGCAGAGTTGAGCACAGTGGCTGAACTATGAGATGAGACCATTTAACAGAAACTGAAAAAACATGGCAATGAAATGTTTGTGGTGGAAGAAAATCCAAGACTGTTGCCTAGATGCTGAAATTTGCTGAGTGCTTCCTTTGTGACTCTGTGGCTAAAACAGAGTCACACAGACATACAACAGAAGTGGGTGATATCTGTGCCAGGATTTTGTTTATTTTGAGGTCTCTCAAAAATTTCCTTGGTGACTTAGAATTTAGATGACACCACTGCCTGGACATTTGATTTCATGACACCTTTCCCAATTTCAGTATTTTTTTTTTTATTGTAGTATATAAATATGTAAGAAGACAATTGCCATTTCAACATTTTCTACATCAACAATACGGTGACATTAGTTACATTTGTCATGTTGTTGATCCATCACCAATATCCACTGCTCAGTTTTTCCATCACTTTTAACAGATGTTGGGAAGTGTCCTCTAAGCAATAGGGCCTCTTTACCGCCTCCCTTCCGCCCACCTCTGGTCATCACTGATAAGCTCTGATCCCTACACAAAAAACAAAAAAAAATCAAACCCTTTGCAGCTGAGTCAGTACTCATAGCAGCCCGACAGGACAGGCTGGAACTGCCACATAGGGTTTCTAAAGAGTCGCTGGTGACTTGAGCTGCCAGCCTTCCAGTTAACAGTTGGGGTCTTCACAACTGTGCTACCAGGGCTCCTTGGTTTCTATTCAGCTTCCTATTATTATTAAACAAAAAATTTGAGTTGATACTGATTCATGGTGATCCTGTAGGACAGAGTAGAACTGCCCACTGAGTTTCCAAAGCTATAAATCTTTACAGCAACAGACTGCCACATCTTTCTTCTGTGTAGTGGCTGGTAGGTTCCAACCTGACCTGATAGTTAGCGGCCGAGCACTTAACCACTGTGCCACCAGGGCTCCTTTGCCTACTAATAGATATTTCAGATAAATGAGATCACACAGCATCGGTCCTTCCGTGTCAGACTTATTTCTTTCAGCATGATGTTTTCGAGATTCATCGGTGCTGTAGTATATATCAGGACATTATTTCTCTTTGTGGTTGAATGATATTCCATTTAATTGCAATCATGTTCAGTAATTTAGAAAGTAAATCCATGCTACATATTGATTTCAGTTCCACTTTGTGCAGGGAAGTGTAGATATTTGGTATTATTTCTGTGTCATGTCAGTGAGTCTCTAATAGACGTAATTCCACTATCGAGTACATGAATTTTACGGTTGTTAAAAATCCTGGATGACACAGTAGTTTGAATTACTTTGAAATGTCTTTATTATTTCACTTAATTATGACAATATTAGGGTAAGTTTAGATGAAAGGCATTCAGGGAGTACAAATTGAATGCATACTGTGTCCAGCACTTCTCTAGGGGCAGAGAAGACAGCAGTGACGGACAGGTGAAGCCCCTGCTTTCATGGAGCTTCCATTCTATTGGGACAAACAGACAAACAAATAAACATATAATGGCAAGAGTGATAAGAGCCATGAAGAAATGTAGAGTAGATGAGTAGGGCTGATACAGAGCAGTAGTGTTTTAAAAACCAAACCCGTTGCTGTCAAGTCAGTTCTGACTCACTGAGACCCCATAAGACCGAGTAGAACTGCCCCCTCTGGTTTTGAAGAAGCACCTGATGGATTCGAACTGCCAGCCTTCTGATTAACAGCTGTAGCTCTTAGCTATGCTACCAGGATTTCCAGTAGTGCTTTAGGTAATAGGAATTTCTTCCCGATGACTGGCTATCTCAGTGACAGCAGGCTGCAAAACAGGGAGATTTGTAAGCAGAGCTTTGTAAAATCTTCTTTTATCAGCTTTGTGTGGTTTCAGGTGAACACTGTATGTGTTTTCTGTATTCCAGTTTGCTTGAACCCTGTAAGTTTCATGCTGTTTCAAGTTTCAAAAAGTGGCCCAAGGTCAAAGAAAAATGCTAAGAATTTCACCTTGTTCCGTGTGAGAACAGAATGAAGGCACATAATTACATGGCCTTCCCCACCCCTGCCAACCCTGCAGTGGCCCAGATTTATTTGAAATTGAGCACAAGACTGCATTGTTATCAGAGGGTGTTCTCATGCAGTATGAACTGTCTGGCGGAATTGAGGTGGCAGTTTGATTACAGAAATAGGGAAAAACATTTCTCCCTTAATGATCAAGACCTGTTGTTTACCGCTGTAGAGAAAAAGCTAGTGTATGTTTGTTTCTGAAAGAGTTTGGTTTTAAAGGCATCTGCCTGGCTCTGCTGTGCACACCAGTCGCTCTAGGAAGGCTGTAAGACGTGTCAGTAAAAGAACAAGAATGGATTATAGAAAAGGCATAGGAATTTAAACTGCCAGAGAGAGTTTTCTTTCAAGAATCACGCTGGGTGGGAATGCATTCATTTCAGAATATTGGTATTAATCAAAACCACTTTAAAAGGCCTCTTTTAGAATTGTGTTAAAGCTTGTTTACAAACTAGATCAAGACTTTCTTTTTTCAGTTGTTCAGTCATTCACTCATTCTAATGTTGGACAGACATTGGTAAATGCATTGTTCATTCCCAGGTTCCATTCCCAGGTAATCCACCTCCTGCACAACCATCTCTTGTCTGTCAGCAGAGGCTTGAGCGACACTGAGCAGGCTTCACTGGAATTTCAGGTCAAGACGGACTAGAGAGAAGGGTTTGACAATGTGCTTCAGAAAGTCAACCAACAAAAACCCTGTGGCTCTCAGTGAGTTGTGGTGGGGAGCAGTTAGCTTGTTCTAAGTGTTGTGAAGCAAAGTAAAACAAGGGAAAGGGGGTGACAAGGTTGTTGTTGCAGAAGGGGTGGTCAGAGAAGGCTCCTCTGAGGAAAGACAGATACGGGGACAAACGGAGGGAGATGGCTACCTGGACATCTGAGGGAAATCCAGGCAGAGGAAATTAGGCGCAGATGTTCTGAGATAGAGCAAACATTACTCACCTGATGAACAGCTTGGAGGCTGATGTTGCAGAGGTGCATGAATTCAAGGGAGTATGGTAGGAGATGAGATCAAAGAATTAGTCAGTTTTAAAATAGGCCATTGCCGAAGACTGAATCAGAAACCTGAGGTTCAAGAGTATCTGGATCTTACCACCTGTCTGGTCCCTGGGTTTAGGGACCAGCCCTGGCTTCTGGTTCTATGAAGAGTGACTGTATTAGTGTCCTATTGCTGCTGTAACAAATGAGCACAAACCAGTGACAGAAAGCAATGCACATCTGTATCTTATATTTCTGGAGGCCGGAAGTCTAAACCGCATCAGAGAATTGCATTTCTTTTGGAGATACTAGGAAAATCTCGGGCGCCCTGGTGGTGCATTGGTTAAACACACGTCTGCTAACAGAAGGTTAGCAGTTAGAACCTACTAGCTGGTCTGTGGGATAAAGAAGTGGCAGTCTGCTTCTGTAAAGATCACAGCCTTGGAAACCCTAAGGATCAAATCTGGGTTGTGAGTTGGAATAGACTTGGCAGAAATGGATTTTGTTTTGTTTTTGTCTGTCAGCAGACAGATTTTACCTTCAGCAGCTTCTGGAGACTACCCTCAGTTCTTGGTTCGTGGTCTTCCGTGTTGAAAGCCATCAGCTTATCATCTTCAGATATCTGTTTCTGACTGTGACCTTTGCTGCTTTCACCTTCAAATCTCTTTCTCTGTGACCCATCTGCATCTCATGAGGACCCATGTGATTACACTGAGCACACACAGATAATCCAGGATCATCTGCTCGTCTCAAGAGCCTTAATCATAGCCACAAAGTCCCTTTTGTTGTGTAAGGTAACATATCCACAAGTGCTGGAAATTAGAAAGTACGTGTCCTCGGGGCCTGTCATTCAGCCTACCGCGGTGGCCTTTCTTGCTTTAACAAAGTCTGGTTTCTTCAGCAGTGCTCGACCTAGTCCTCACTGGATTGTGTTTTGATGAGTGGAATTTTTACTTTTCAGGTGCTTTCCCTTTGTCATGAATTTCATTGTGTCCCCCCAAAATGTGTATAGCCGTTTGATAAAGCCATGATTGTCAGTATTGTGTGACATCCGTATATGTTGTAGATGTTGCCTCTGTGATGTTAATGAGAGAGAATGGGCCGCAGTTGTGTTGGTGAGGCCCAACTCACTGTGTAAGACTGTCCTGTGCTTTGACGCAATCTTTTGGGGTATAAAGGAAAAGGAAGCAAGCAGAAAGTTGGAGACCTCTTACCACCAAGAAGCAGTGCCTGGAACCGAGTGCATCCTTTGGAAAGGACCCAGGATCCCTGCACTTCTGAAGTTCCAAGGCTCACAGCAAGGACTTCCTCTAGAACCCATGCAGAAAGCCTTCCCTGGAGCTGATGCCCTCAATTTGGACTTAGAGCCTGCTGGACTGTGACAGAATAAATTTTTCTTTGTTAAAGCCATCCACTTGTGGCATTTCTGTTACAACAGCACTAGGTGACTAAGACACCCTTCCATCCTGGCCAGTAGGAAACAAGACACATGTTTAAATATACAAGAATTTTGTTACAATGCAAACCCTTGGGGACAGTGTCCTTATTACCTAGCGCTGCGATACAGAAATACCACACATACCAGGCCTGAAAGAATCATAGTTTATTTTCTCATGACTCAGGAGTCTACAAGTCAGAATTCAGAGTGTGGCTCTGGGGGGAGTTCCCTTCTTGTCTATTGCAGCTTTTAGGAGCTGTCAGTAATCCCTGATGTCCAGGGGCTTGTTCTTCACACAGTGTCTGCCTTCTCTGTGTGCATCCCGATGTCTATTCTGCTCTCTTTTTAACTCCCAGAAATGATGAGGTTTAGGATTCATCCTATTCCAGTGTGTCCTCATTAACATAACAGAGTATTTCCAGATAGGATCACATCAATGGAAACAGAGATTAGGATTTCAGTACATGTTTGAGGGGCAGAGGGAAAGGATGCATGATTCAGTCTATAACAGACAGAGATAGCCTCGGTCATTCCTGTGTCCCTGTATCCCCAGCACCTGGCAGAGGACAAGGCACCTGCAGAATAGTTTTAAAGGCAGTGGTTGGGTGATTGCATTATTAAATGAGGGAGAGTCTAAGTTTATGATTTCCTTAAAGATAATATATCTGTCTGTAGGACTGCTGTAACAAAGTACTACACACAAACAGTGGTGGCTTAAGACAACTGAGGTGTAAACTCTTGCCGTTCTAGAGCTCTGGAAGTCCTAGTTCAGAGTGTTGACAGAGCCCTGATCTCTGCCAAGGTTTTAGGGGAAGATCTTCCTTGCCCCTTCTGGTAGCCCCAGGCACTCTTTGGCTGATGACAGCGGAACTGCAGTCTTCTCCTCTGTAGGTCACATGGCATTCTCCTTTGTGTCTCTGTTTTCTTGTAAGAACACCAGCCATAAAGGGAATAGAGCCCACCTTGGCACGCTCCTGGATGACCTCACGTTAACTCAGCTGGTCGCAGCTCAGTGAGCCTACATCCGATAAGTTTACATTACATAGGTGCCGGGGGTTAAGACTAAAGCATCTGTTTTTGTGGGGTGGGGGGTGACACATTTCAACCCATAAAAGATGTCCACGGAAGTAATGAGATTCTCTAATGCCAGGTACAATACAGATCTAGTACAGTAAAATTTGCAAAAGCCAGAAACTGTGTAAGGCAGAAACCTGTTAGAAAAGGAAAACTCAAAACATTTTCCACCAAAACAAGTGATGGAAAAGTGGTAAGACTGTACCCTGTAAAAGGTGGGAAATTTATGAGACCCTGGAAAACAAGTTAATTCTGTCAAGTTCTGACTGTCACAAGTTTTACTGGATCTGGAAATCATGTTGATCACATTCCCTGTCCCTAGACATCTCTCAGGAAAAAATAAAAGTAGAAGGTGGCTGTTATGTCTGCTAAGAGCAACAGGATTTTACCATCTCAGAGAGAGCAGAACGTATTTCTGGAACCCAGCCTAAATGTTCTGTTCAGTGATATTTTTAAAACCAAGGGAGGTTTCAGCATTTGAATTCACTTCCAGCCTCACATTTGGGATTCAGTTAAATATTAAAGTAGGTAATTTGGGCTGTATTCCATATAAACCGGTACCTCTGCAATGGAGAAATACAGTTTGGGATCTGACCAGAACGATGCCTGCCCAAGAATGTCCTTGACTATTGGGATGAAAGCTGACGGGGATGAGCGAGAGCTGTGGTTCTGAAAAGGCTGAAGCTTTTACTCACTTCCTTATGGGCATGAGCCGTGCTTCACTGTGTAGGTGGCCTTTAACTTGACATGTTGTGTCGCTGCGCATAAGTACTGGGGAGCTGTTTACTTGTGGAGCGTGCTGCCAAGGGGAGGAAACGATTCCAAGGAAAAGCTTATTGAAAGAGAGGCCAAAACCGAGCAGCGTGCTCTTCCCGGCAAGGATAATGAAATTCAAATTAAAGGAGCACTCAGACTGCTGCTCAGATTCATCTGGAGTGTTCTCAGTAACGTGTTACTCATCACTGAGAACAACCTGTGAACGGTGCCATCTGCAACAGGTGGTACCATCGTCCCCGAGAGGGAGGAGACCGTGTGCTCTAACTGTCCCCCTGAAGAACAGACAACAGTATCTCGGGGCTGGGGGCTTACATCTTGTAGCTTTTATATTTTCCACCGCTTGTAGTCTGCATTTTCTGTTAAGGATCTTTGGGGCAAGAGGAAGATGAAAATCTTGGAAGCATAGCTAAAATCACTCCAGTGATGTGATGGTCTTTCTTTAAAATAATATAAAATAAATGTTGACTTAAGATGAAATCGTTAAAAAATCTTCATTTTATTATCATTTTTAAAAAAATTCTCTTGTTTTGTGTGGGTGCAGACATTCCAGAAATAGTATGTCAAGAAAGATATAGTAAGGGACATTAATCCTGTCTGCTCTTAGAGGCAATTAACAAATACATCTTAAAATACCAATATTTCTACTTAATTTAGATTTAAATGAATTACAATGATAAGATTCTGCCAAATATATCCAATCCTAAATAACTTTACACAGACTTTGTTACTTATCAGAAACCTCTGTCCCCTAACTATACCATAAAAGTAAATTTAAAAAACAGTGTAATAACTATCTTTTAGTATGTAACTATCATTAACTCTTCATGGGGTTGTTATGAGAATTTTAAATGAGTTAATACTGTAAAGCATCATTTCTGGATAAGGCAAAGTAAATTCCTTTGGGTAATTAAAACTTAATAGAACAGTCAACATCACACTCCAGCTACCTGTGGTGATATTGAAGGGAACTTTTGCTCTCAGACTCTTACAAATCTCTCATGTAAGGAATGACAGTTAAGTCTGTGAACTTAATTGTTCTAAGTGTTACACATCTCATTGCTGGATGTCACTACAGTCACCTTCAAAGTGCTCCCTTTAGGAAGCTATGCACCCATGCCAGTGCCTAGTCCACCTTTTGAAGCAATTTTGCACACAGTGGCATCGTAGCAAGTACACAAACTTAATTGTATAGTTGTCTGTGAAAGAGTTTTTAGCCAGTCAACAAATAACTGTATTGGAACATCCTCTCTGCTAACCTGATCTGGCCCCAGTAACTTTTTTCCTTTACTGGAGATAAAGGAAATATTGAAAGGAAGACATTTTGATGACATTCAGGACATCAAGGGTAATACAATGACAGCTCTGATGGGCACTCCAGAAAAAGAGTTTCAAAATTGCTTGGAAGGGTGGACTAAGTGCTGCCTTTGGTGCATAGCTTCCCAAGGGGAGTACTTTGAAGGTGACCATGGGGGTATTCAGCAATGAAAAGTATAACATTTAGAACAATTAAGTTCATGGACTTAATTGTCAGACCTCATAGATCTTCCTACTAACCAGTACCTCATGCAAATAGTATTTTTAATGGTTGCTACAAGCAACATAGGAGCCCCTGGGTGGCACAAACAATTGAGCACTCACCTACTAACTGAAAGGTTGGCCGTTAGAATCCACCCAGACGCACTGCAGAAGAAAGGTCTGGCAAGTTACTTCCTAAAAATCACAGCCACTGAAAACCCTATGAAGCGTGGTACTACTTTGACATACGTGGAATCACCATGAATCAGAATCAACTGGATGTTTTATTTAACAGATCATTTTTTTTTTAGCTTGATGACATATTTAAATTACTTGCAATAAGAAGACCTCTGTAAGAGTACTGTATGGTGAAGTCATAGTTGATTGGTTTGTACATTTGTTTGTTTTTTAAAGCAACACAATCCACAGCAATGCATTAAACTACAAATTCTTTCTTTTGTCCCTTCCTCAACGTTGGCCTTTCCTGTTAGAAGTCATGAAGCAGAAAATAAATGACCTTTATCCCAAAATTGGACGCCCATTTTCCCCTTTAATAAAAATGATTTTATATAATATCTGACTATTGTATGCATGGCTTCACTGCAAGGAGACTGAGCTGCTACAAAGAAAGGATTGTTTACAGCCCTCCCTGGCTTGGTCCGCAGAGCCCGGGGCAGTGCTGCACCCGTGGGGAAGCTGTTTAGCATGTTGTGGACTGCAGACTGTCTTATCCTAAGAACCTGACAGGGAAAAGACAAAGCCTTGAAGTCAGCCAGGTTCTTGACCAATAATGTCCAACTTCATTCCATACCCTGCAGACTGGAGATTTCATCAACAATTTCAAGTCTAATCCTTAGAACTCTGCGTACCTTCTGAAAATGACAGCATCTTAAAAATGCTGAGCTTCCCATCAAGTGCCTGCATTCCAAAAAGCATCATTAAAGGACAGAGTGAGCAGAGAAGGACAAGACGGAAGCTCTGGGCATGTTTCTGCTGCTGCATTTTTTTAAAAATCAGATTTGTTTCATTTCTAGGGTTATAAATCTATCTCTGTTATGCTACAACGCCATGTATTCTGGAGAACTGAAACTAATATGTGAAAGTAAGTAGTGACAGAGCTCAGCCAGAAACATACTGGTGTGGATCAGTCCTTGAAACCAGGGGAAGGAGCTGAGACAGTTTACCTCTCAGGCCTGCCCCACTTTGCTACCCCACCTCAGTGTGCCCTTCCTTGTCCCTGATTTAGGGCCTCTCTACTGCTGTGGTTAAGAGCTACAGCTGCTGACCAAAAGGTCAGCAGTTCGAATCTACCAGGCGCTCCTTGGAAACTCCTGGGGGCAGTTCTACTCTGTCCTCTAGGGTCACTGAAAGTCTAATTGACTCAATGGCAATGGGTTTACTGCTATAAGCATATGCAGTTTAAGTTACGTTTTTCAAGAGAAGCAAAGGTACATAACCGTTAGAAAGACAAACAAGATATTTCCCCATGCAGCCCTGGCTAAAGCTCACTTAAGAGAAGGTTGCTTCTCTGAGTTCCAAGTAATACTTTGCCTTACCCTGCTTCTCTTTGGGGAAGGATAAGTCCCTTTTTGGTAAAGAGTGCAGGAGACACAATGGGTAAGTGCTCCGCTGCTAATGGGAAGGTTGGAGGTTTGAACCCACAAGCAGCTTGACCGTGATAAGACACTCGGCAATCTGCTGCCTTGCCGTCCGTTATGACTCATAGTAAACTCATAGGACAGAATAGATAGAACTACCCCCATAGGGTTCCCTAGGCTGTAATCTTTATGGGGTCCCACTGCCAGGTCTTTTCTTCCATGCAGCCACTGGGTGGGTTCGAACCACTGACCTTTTGGTTAAAGCTAAATCATTAACAATTGCACCACCAGGCTCCTCTCCATAAAGACTACAGTCTAGGAAACCTGGAGCAGGGGTGGTGGGAGGAGCGGGGGACCTGCAGGTACAGTTTTCCTCATCCTCATCAACTTGGTGGCACACTACAACAAGGCACATTTGCCAGATCTTCTCCTGAGTTGTTTTTCTCAGCTGTTGTCAAGTCAGCCCTGAATCACGGCAGGCTTGCACAGTGTAGGTGGAAATGATAACCAGTTCTGAAGCAAAGCCTAGGTATCTGTATTTTATCTAAATATTCACGTTTTTAAAAGAACTCTGGAAACCCTGGTGGTATAATGGTTAAATGCTACATCTGGTAACCAGAAGGTTGGCAGTTCAGATCCACCAGGCCCTCCTTGGAAACTCTATGGGATGGTTGTACTCTGACCTATAGGGTCTCTATGAGTCAGAATTGACTTGGTGGCAGTGGCATAGACTTTTTGGCTGTAAACCCTACATGTTTACTAAAATAATTGGACAAGAATTTGTAAATGTTAGACAATTAAATATTTTTAAATGTTTGACTTTTAGGATAGGATTGAGACTGGAGTAGAAGCAGTCTTGACTTTCAAAGCCAATATTTTTCTTATGAAGGCCATATCACAAAATGATCATAAAAATTATGTCTTGTTCTTCTTTTGGGAAACACTTATCAGTACAGATGTGTCTATGGACCTCAGTGTTGCTGCATTACAACAGTTCTTCACTAAGAAAGGAGGATCAACTTGTGTACCAAATGGTCTGGGAACTTTTAACCTCCAAATTCCACATCAGCCTTTTTCTAGGGGCTCTATTAGGAACAGAATTTCTTCTCCTTCCTTGGAGATAATCCAACAATAACAATATAATTATTGAATTACAGCCCCTTTCATTCAAGGTCCCAATAAATGTCTTCTCTAGAAAGTTGCAGCCTAAGAATGTCCAGTTCGCTTCAAGGACAGCAATAAAACAAATATATTTTCCTTTTGTATGATCTTGCTACAGTAAGAATGCATCATCCTGTTCACTCAATGGGAGAATAGTTTTGCTGAAAATGAAACATTTTTATTTTGATGTATGAGATAATGTATATCTTAAGATGGCATTTATATGCTAAGAGGCTATTGAAAGAAGAGCTGGTTCTATTTGGAGAGTCAGCTTTTGTCAGCTGTGACTCATGCTGCTGACCGGTTTGTGTTCATTGTATAATAAGTGTTCAAACAAAGGGGCCTGATGATGGCAAAGCCAAGCCAGTTAGATGATTTATCTCTCGTCTGTTCCGTTGAGGAATGAGCCTTGGACTCATGCCATGGAGTATAAAGGCCAACAGCATCTGTGTTATAAGGTGTCAAGCTGACGGCTGTGCAGCTGGTTATGTGCGTATTGCTCCAGGCAAACCCTCAGTGATTTTCATGCCACAGATATTTGCTCATTGCATCTGGCTGGCAAACAGAACAAATACACAGCAGATCTACAGCGTGGCTTTGTCTTCTTGGAATCTCCTATCCACAAACAAATGGGTCATTACAAATTTTAAAAATTGTCACCAGTATTTTGAATCTCTGTCTCCATTTTTTTAATAATCTATTTTCTGTCTTTATGCATTTGTCTATTGTAGATATTTCATAACATCTTTCAAAAAGTTTACCTATGTTTTATATGCTATGCAAAATCATTCATCCATAACAAATTATAGGTAACACTGCAAAGAATGGGAGTCCTAGAAAACTTCATTATGTTCATGCTGAAACTGTACATAGACCAAGAGGTAGTTGTTGAAACAGAACAAGGGTATGGTTTAAAATCGAGGAAGGTATGCATCCCGTTGTATCCTTCCGCCAGATTTTTTCAGTCTGCATAAAACCAAATGAAACCCAGTGCTGTCGAGTAGATTCTGACTCAGAGCAACCCTACAGAACAGAGTAGAACTACCCCCTGGAGTTTCCAAGGAACGCCTGACGGATTTCAACTGTCAACCTTTCAGTTAGCAGATGTAGCACTTGAACCACTGCGTCACCGGATCTTCCACAGTCTGTGTGCAGAGCAAATAAACTGAGGGGCTGGACTATATAAAGAAGAATGGAGTGTCAGCATTGAAGGGAGACTAACAACTTGTGATATACAGATAACACAATCATTCTTGCTGAAAGTGAAGAGGACTTGAAGCATTTACTGATGAAGACAAAACATTACAACCTTCAGGAAGAATTATACTTCAACATGAAGAAACAGAAACCCTCAAAGCTAGACCAGTAAGATCATGGTAAACAGAGAAAATATTCAAGCTGTCAAAGATTTAGTTTCACTTGGATTGACAATCAATGCCCCTGAAAGCAGCAATCAAGAAATCAAAAGACTTATTACACTGGGCAAATCCGCTGCACAAGACTTCTTTAAAATTTAAGGAGTAAAGATGTCACTTTGAGGCCTAAAGGGCTGCTGACCCAAACCATGGTATTTTCAACCACTTCAAATGCCTGCAAAAAGAAAACAATAAATAAGGAAAGCCAAAGAAGAGTGGATGCATTTGAATTATGGTGTTGTAGGAGAATATTGACATACCACGGACTGCCAGAAGAACAAACAAATGTGCCTTGGAAAAAATCCAGCCAGAAAGCTCTGTAGAAGGGAGGATGTTGACTCTTCATCTTATATGCTTTGGACATGTCATTAACGGGGACCAATCCCTGGAAAAGGACATCACACTTGGTAAGGCAGAATCAGCGAAGAGACAGATCGTCAACAAGGTGACCCGACAGAGAGGCTGCAACAGAGAACTCAGTCACTGCGATGACTGTGAGGATGGTGCAGGGCTGGGTGGTGTTTCCTTCCACTGTTACATGTGTTGCTATGAGGTGGAACTGACTCAGTGGCATCCAATAACAACAGCAAGATACTTCTTGTAAATAGGGTCATACAATACTTGTCCTTGGCTTATTTCACTTAGGATAGTTTTTTGAACTTCATCCATGTCATAACAAGTAGTGGAACTTCTTCCATTTTTTTTGACAGATTACTCTTCCATAGTGCATTTATACTACATTCTGTGTATCTATTCATCTTTTGGACACTTGGCCTACTTCTATATTCTGACTTGTGAGTAATGCAACAGTGACATTGGTGTTCAACAGTCTATTTCTGATGGAGCATTTAAGATGTTTCTGTGTGTGTTTTACAAAATTCTGCACAAAGCATACATCTTCTGAAATCCTTGGTCACTTAAATGTTGTTGTTGTTGTTGTTAGGTGCTGTCAAGTTGGTTGCAACTCGTAGTAACTCTGTGCACAACAGAACAAGGCACTGCCTAGTCTTGCATCATCCCCACAAGTTTTGCTGTGCTTGAACCCACTGTTGCAGTCACTGTGTCAGTCCAGCTCCTCAAGGTTCTTCTTCTCTTTTGCTGACCCTCTGCTTTACCAAACATGATGACCTTCTTCAGGAGCTGGTCCCTCTTGATGACATGTCCAAAGCAGATGAGATGTTGCCACCTTTGCTTCTAAGGAGTGTTCTAGTTGTACTTATTCCAAGGCAGATCACTTAAATATGCTTATAAATTCTTCAAAGTGAAATTGTGTGATCAAAGGAACATGCCTCTTCAATTTTGATAGTCACTGCCACATTGTCTTGCTAAAGATTTCTATCAACTTTTGCTCACACCAGCAGTATATATGTATACCTCTTTGTCTATAACTTCAGCACCAATCAGCAAGACTTTTAAATCTTTGCTGGCCCAATAGATGAAAAGTCCTATGCAATTATTGCTTAGGTGTAGTTTGGGTCACATATACCTCTTTGCTATAAGCAATCTGTTCATCGTTCTTGACTTCTGCCCATTTTGCTCTAGAGTTCCTTTAATTGATTTGTTGATATTAGGTGCCTGCAAGTTGATTCTAACTCACAGTGACCCTACAGGATAGAGTGCAACTCCCCCACAGAGTTTCCAAAGAGGTAGTGGATTTGAAATGCCAGCCTTTTGGTTAGCAGTTGAGCTCTTAACCACTACACCATAGTTGCTCTTTATAGTAAAGTTACTATGCCTTTATCTCTAATGGTACAAATGCAGAGCTTTTTCATTTCTATGTAATCACCTTCATAAATCTTTTTATTTATCATTCTAGATTTTGTGTCTCATTTAGAAAAACTCTCCTCATTCCTAATTATTATTTTTCAGTTGAACAGTGTTTTCTCCTAATGCTTTTATGGATTTTGTTACATATACTTGAATCATTATTATGAAATAAGTATTTTCTGTAAGGAGTCAGATGGGAATCCACATTTATTTTCTCTAATAATAGACTCCTATACAACATTACTATTTTTTATTCATTTGCGGTATTATCTTTATTGTATATTAATTGCCTTATAAGTTAAGGAGCCCTCCCTGATGGCTCAGTGGTTAAGCATTTGACTACTAACCAAAAGGTCAGCAAGTTGAACCACTAGCTGCTCTGAAAGGGAAATTCGTGGCAGTCTGCTTCCTTAAAGATCACAGCCTTGGAAACTCTATGTAGGCAGTTCTACTCATCCTATAAAGTTGCTATTAACTGGAATTCAACTCAACAGCAATGGGTTTGGTTTTTAAGGGTTACATACAAGGACTGCCAATTAAGTTTGCAAACTCAGAAAAAGTGCTGCATACCTCATTGCTGAATATCACTACAGTCACCTTCAAAGTACTTCCCTTGGAAAGTTATACATCAATGCCAGCACCTAGTCCATCCTTCAAAGCAATTTTGGAACTGTTTTTCTGGAATGGTCATCAGAGCTGACATCGTATTACCGTTGATGTCCTGAATGTTATCCATAATGTCTTCCTTTCAATATCTCCTTTATCTTTGGGTAAAGAAAAAGATCATTGGAGGCCAGACCAGATAAGTAGGGAGGGTGTTCCGATAGAGTTATTTGTTTATGTAGCGCTTAGAAGAATTAAGTTCCTGGACTTGATTGTCAGACCTCTTATGTTGGCCTTTTTCTGAAAGTTGTATGCCAGTATTTCTCAAAGAGCAGACTGTCAATTAATTACTTAGGGTCCTCTGTGGGCTAGCAGATAGTCTATAGATGGTTGATTTCCAAAGAAACTGTGATCTAACTATTGTATTCACATATTTTAAGTGTAAGGTTAACTATGTTTTCACAGAAGCTCTGCTTCTTTCTTGATAATTGTTATGTGCTTGAACACTGCCCCTGTGTTGGCTCATCTCTACTGACATTTATTAAACAGGATATGTTTACATGAACAATGAATTTTAGGTAATTTATGTTACATGATTATTGTTTTTTTAAAAATTGCTTCTTTCATTATTGGGCTATCTGTTGTCACGTTAGCAGCTGTGAATCTGCTATCAAGGTCAGAGTGTTTTATAATGTAGCATAAGCATGAGAAAAACATACCATAACTTTTGTTTTGTAAGTTGACAGAATCATAGAAGTGACATTCAAGTACCTTTGCCATCTTCTTTTGATTAGAAGCAAATCACTGGTCCACTAACTTGCCCAGGAGGAGTATTACACAAAGGTAGGAACACCAGAAAGCAGTGATCAGAAGGACCACGTTAGCTTCCCTCCAGCACAAGTAGTATGAAGCCAGCAAACTTGCATCAAACAAAGCAGTGGCATTTCTGACAAAACAATCAAATTATTCCAGAAGAAGTTTAAAACAGCATTTTTATATCTTGTTGTTGTTAGATGCTATCTGGTTAGCTCCAGTTCACAGAGACCTCATGTGTAACGGAAGGAGACGTTGCATGGTCCTGTACCATCTTCACAGTCATTCTTGTATTTGAGCTCAGTGTTGTAGTCACTGTGTCCGTCTGTCTTACTGAGGATCTCCCACCTTTCTGCTGATCCTCAACTTCCTCACCGATGGGGTCTTTCTCCAGCAATTGGTCTCTACTAATGATGTGTCCAAAATGAGCAAGACACAGGCCTACCAGACTGACTTCCAGGAAGCACTCTGACTCTACTTCTTCCAAATCTGATTTCTTCAGCCAGCAGTCCTTGGTATAGTCACAGTTTTTTGTCAGTAACTCAGTTTAAATGAATGAATTCCTCTTCAGTCTTCATTTTTTATTGTCCAATTTTTGCATGCATATAAGGCAATGGAAAAGACTCTGGCTTGGGTCAGGCACTCTTTAGTCATCAAAGTGACTTCTTGGTTTTTTTTTTAACACTGTAAAGAGGTCTTTTGGCACACAGTTGCTCAATGTAACACTTCATTTGAATTCTTGACTGCTGCTTCTGTGGATATTGATTGTGTATCTGAGAAGAATGAAATCCTTGACAACTTCAGGGGTTTATTTTCCCCACAATTTATCATAATGTTGCTTATTTGTTCTTGTTTTAGTTATCTAGTGCTGTTTTAACAGAAATACCACAAGTGGATGGTTTTAAAAAGAGAAATTTTATTTTGTCACAGTGCAGTAGACTGAAAGTCCAAATTCAGATTGTCAGCTCCAGGGGAAGGCTTCTCTGCTGGTGATGGAGGAAAGTCCTTGTTGTCAGTCTTCCCTGGACTGGAAGCTTCTGAGGCTCAGGGACCCCAGTCCTTTCCAAAGGATGCACTGAGCTCCTGGCACTGCTTTTTGGTGGTATGCAGTCCCCGACTGTCTCTGCTAACTTCTCTCCTTTGCATCTCAAGAGACTGCTTCAAGGCACAAAACAAACTTACAGCTGAATCTTGTTCCACTGACCCAACCACCCAACCGTGGCCATCCACCCTCATTAACATCACAGCAGCAGGAATTCCAACGTGGAGGAACATCACACAATACCAGGAATTATGGCACAGAGAAATCGCCACAGAATTTTTTTAGGGAACACAATTCAGTCCATGACAGCCCTGTTCTAAGAATTATTGTTTTCTTTATTTTCAGCTGTAACCTTTACTGAAAAACTGTAGTCTTTGATCTTTATCAGTAGGCACTTCAAGTCCTCTTCACTTGCAGCAAGAAAGGGTGTCATCTGCTTATCTCAGGTTGTTAATGTGTCTTCCACCAATCTTAATTTCATGTTCTCATATAATCCAGCTTCTTAGGTTCTTTGCTCAGTATATACATTGAGTATTATGGTGAAAGGCCACAACCCTGATGCATAACTTTCCTAATTTTAAACCATTCAGTGTTATCTGGTTTCGTTCCAGTGACTGCCTCTTGAACCATGTACAGATTCCACCTAAGCTTAATGAAATGTTCTGAAATTCCCATTCTTCACAAAGTTATCCATAATTTGTTGTTGTCCACACAGTTGAATGCCTTTATGTGGTTGTTAAAACAGAGGTAACATCTTTCTGGTATTCTCTGCTTTTAGCCAGGACCCATCTGATGTCAACAGCAACGTCTCTTGTTCCATGTCTCCTGAATCTGGCTTGAGCTCCTCACAGTTTCCTGTTGATGTCTGTCTGCAGCCTTTGCAACTTCAGCAAAATTTTGCTAGCATGTGATGTTAATGATGTTTGATTATTTCCACATTCTGTTTGATCACCGTCTTTTCTTTTTGCCATTTTTTTCTAATGGGCATTGAGTATAGGTCTCTCATAGTGGGTTGGCCATATAGGTGTCTTCCAGATTTATTGACAAAGTAGTCCAGTGTTGTGTCTGTTTGTTGAAGTATCTCAACTGGTGTTCCATCAGTTACTAAAGCCTTATTTTTCACCAATGCCTTCAGCACAGCTTGTACATTCTCATTTAGTGCCAGCGATTCTTAATCACATGCTCTCTCCTGAAATGGTTGAATATCAACCAATTCTTTTTCATACAGTGACTCCATATTTGTTCCATCTTCTTTTGATGCTTTCTGCAACATTAATTTTTTTGCCTCTAAAATCTCTCAACTCAAGGCTTGAATTTTCAGTTCTTTCAGCTTGAGAAAGCTGAATATGTTCTTCTTTTGGGGTTTTCTAACTCCACGTCTTTGCACATTTCGTTATATTACTTTGTCTTCTTTAGCCATCCTTTGAAATCTTCTATTCAGCTCTTTTAGTTCATCATTTCTTCAGTTCACTTTAGCTGCACTATATTTCAGAGGAAGTTTCAGAGTTTCTTCCGATGTCCATTTTGGTTGTTTCTTTCTTTCATCTCTTTTTAATGATCTTTTATTTTCTTCATGTATGATATCCTTGATGTCCTTTCCCAACTTGTGACCTTCAGTCACTGGCATTCAGTGCATGAAAGCTGCTCTAGAGAAGGTATCTGAACTCGGGTGGGATATAGTCAAGGTTGCACTTTACCTGTCTTGGATGTGCTTTGATGTTTTTACACCTTCAGCTTACAAAGCCTATTGATGATCTGTTATGCAGTCACAGCTGTCTTTATCTTGACTAATAATATTGAGTTCACTTTTGAATACAGTGGATGTGTTATTTGAGCACAGGTGGACAGGTAACCACTTAGGTCTTCCTTATAACAAAACAAGACTTGAGTCATAGTATTTCTAAGATTCTAATGTTCCAAATTTAATAGATACTACCATGTTTTATAGAGTCACCATGAATTGAATTGACTTGATAGCAGTGTCTTTGGCTTTGGCTATCATGTTTCAAAAAGAATTAGATGGGGGAAAATACAGAGACGATGGCTTGCACATAGTTGGCACGGTAAAAAGGATTGTTAAAGACATAATGAACATTATATGTTGAGAAAAGAGAAGCAGAAAAAGCTATTTTTAAAATTCAGTTATCAAATTTATCAAATGACAGTGCTTTAGTAGAGAGATCACAGTCTCAAAATTCCTGGGTCTGCATTTGTTTTGAATACCCAGTATCACCTGGCAGAACCATGAAAGACTATGGCCGCTGCCAGTGACCTGTATTTGTGAGCTTGAATTTACTAAGGGGTAACAGACATTAAGGATACCGTTGAATGTAGAACCTCACTAGGGGCTCAAATAAATATACTGATCAAGGTGAAAAGTTACAAAACTATCATTTGTCTCACTGATGCCGATGATAATGATGGTGATGGTGATGATGGTGATAATGATTTAATTTAAAGAACATTCCAGACAGAGGGAATAGTGTGTGGAGTCTCTGAATGAGGTATGTGTTTGTATGCTGAGGAATAGCAAAGAAGCCCAGGAGACTGAAATAGAGATTTGAGGACAAAAATTACAAAGTCAAGTCCAAGGTCTGGCAGTAGGGGTTTATATAGGACCTTGTAGGGTACTGGAAAGACTTTGACTTTTATTGGCAATTAAATGGAAAGTCATTACAATGTTTTAATAACGTGTTTCTGCAAGAGTTTTAAGCATAGTAAGTTGAGAGAAACAAAGACTCCTAGATTGTACTTTACATTTATAGTAGATTCTTACGTATAACTGAGATTATGTATTTAAGTCTATGTATCAGATGCTAGGGAGAAAAAACTATAATTAAGGTAAACTTTTACATTTATTTTTCATTTTATATTGAACACAGATTCCTTCAAATATGTATTTGCTTGAGAAAAAATACATACTTAAAAAAAGAGCAGACAAGTTAGAGCTGAATGTTTATTTAAGGAGAAGATTTGCCACACTTTTTCTTCAAATGTATGAAGAATATCGAATCCACAGACGGTGGTTTTTGCATGCAAGGGACTGTTGTACAGACAAATGTCTTCTATTGTACATTACTCCCTAATGGTTTACGTAAATCCCGTGGTTCTACTCTGTCCATTTTCCTGTTCAGTTGCAATTTGTCCTTAGTAATCAGCAGTTTACAAAATTAGTTCTGTTCTGAAATTGCAATCTAGATTGTTTGTAGCTTTCCAACAACTATGAATGACTTTACCTCTTTAATTATAATTTTCTCTTTAGCCAAGTGTCAAGAAATAAAATCGTGTAGCATCACCCAAGGGTTGATAAAGTCAGTTAAATCTACATGATTATGCACAGCTTTTTAAGGAATGTCTGTTCATCTTTTGAACAAGTTTTGAATCTTTACGTAGTTCTGCTTTTATGAGCCGTCAGTGATGGGCCTCCTCCAAGAACTATTGCCATGGAGTACGCCAAGGTGCCATCTGGATGGCATGTGTTTATAGTAATGTAACATTTTAAAACAAACGTAACAGAAATTTATATTGTCACAAGAGATATATATTTTAGAGTATCACTTTGGGAGTCTCTATTTATGCCAAGTTACACAAGAAAAACAATATTATTGTTTTGATTTCATATTTTGTGTCGTATCTGTGCAGTCCACCTTTTTCTGCTTTCATTAGCTAACATTTGACTCCTTCAAGAAGAGCCACCTGTGTCGGGAAAGCATTCTTTGGCTTTGGGGATGCTAAATTCTAAATAATAGTGGTAAAGATTGCTGAATCTCCATCAGATGGTGGACAATAACTACCCAAACCTGAGCACGATGGAGATGGCTTGAGTACCATGACTGACAAGCTTGATCTAGTTGATCAAGAATTCTGCACCCAGCAAACAGATAAGCATTCCTTTCATGTGCAGGTGGAACAGTCACAAGCTTTGCCTGTTTACTAACCCGCAAAAGAAGCTTTTGAGATATTTTGAAGATTGATTTTGTTCAGGAAATATTTTCTGACTACGGGGCAGTTAATTAGAAGTCAACCATGGATGGCTACCTTCAAGATAGTGTGTTCTGGTTTCCAGCCTGGATGACAGCTTACCATTATTGATACTCTCATTTTATTCCACTGATTCTCATTTGATATCCTACTTTTTGACTATATTAGTGTATGGTACTATGAATTCTGATGGCAATGGCATCCTAACACAAGGCTTATTGGACTAAGAGACTTCCTAGAAAAGCGACACAGGCCAAAAGGAGTAAAGTTCACCAGAAGGCTCAGGATGAGTTCATAAACTTAATTGTCAGACAAGAGCCCTGATGAGAGACCCAAAGAGCGTAGCTTAAAGTCAAGCTGAAGTTCAGAGATAGAAGAGAAATAAGCCAGGAAACCAGGCCGGAAAGACAGCCAGACCTACCAGGACTGGTCAAAGACCAGCTGTAAAGAGGTAATAGATTTTGTAATCCTCTTGATTGAGCCCCCAAACCAAGCAGTTCCTGCTTCCTTTTATTGTCACTATTGCTATCCAGTGTACTGCTACTACTTTGAAACATCTTAGACATTTGTAACCCAGAAGGCACATTCTTAGGTAGTTGCTGAAATGAAATGTAATTCTACATTTTCTTCTTGAAGTTCTAAAAAATGCCTAGATCTTTATACATGTGACTAGATAAAAATGTTTGTCCTAGTTATCTGTGGCCAATGAGTACTTAAACATGGGTTATGTATAGCTACCGTACCTCCTTAATTTGCTCGGGCAGCATTTATGATCACCAAGATGGTTCATGGCAATAATAGGAGAATACTCAGTTTATATTGTATTTCAGGTGACTTAATCCTAACTTATTTTTGAGTTAAATATATTAACACTGTTGTGGATTGCATATATTATATAATAATGGATTGAGTCCTTTTTTGTTATTTTACAGGCAGATCATTGGTGAGCAGTTTATACAAATTTCTGCTTGAACAGCTCACTTTTTTATACTTTTTATTGTTCTTTAGATGGGGGTTTGCAGAACAAAGTAGATTCTCATTAAACAATTAGTGTACATTCTGTTTTGCAACACTGGTTTATGACCCTGCCACATTAACACACTCCTTCTTGACCTTGCGTTCTCTATTACCAGCTTTCCCATCCCCTCCTGCCTTATAGTCCTCGCCCCTGGTCTGGTATGCCCCTTAGTCTTAGTTTGTTTTATCGTACTGTCTAATCTTTGGTTGAGGGGTGAACTTTAGGAGTGACTTCATTACCAAAGTAAAGGGGTACCAAGGGGCCACACTCTTGGGTTTTTTTTCAGTTTCTGTCAGGCCAATAAATCTGGTCTTTTTGGCATGTGTACATGTGAGTTAGGATTTTGTTCTGCGTTTTTCTCCAGCTCTGTCCAGACCCTTTATTATGATCCCTAAACAGGTCACTTTTTAGGTCAAAATATTTTGTAAATAATCTATCTGTAGACTTCTTGATTGATTTCAGAATTAGATTGGAATACACATAATCTATAACCAAATTGGAAAGCCTGATGGCATAGTGGTTAATTGCTACAGCTGCCTACCAAAAAGTCAGCAGTTTGAATCTACCAGGCACTCCTTGGAAACTTTATGGGGCAGTTCTATTCTGTCCTGCGTGGTTGTTCTGAGTCATAACTGACTCAACAGCTGTTGTTAATGTTGTTGTTAGGTGCTGTCGAGTCAGTTCCAATTCATAGCGATCCTGCGAACAACAGAACAAAACACTGCCCAGTATTGCGCCATGTCCATAATTCTCTTTAAGCTTAAGCCCATTGTTGCTGCCACTGTGTCAATCCATCCCCTCGAGGGTCTTCCTCTTTTTCACTGACCCTCCACTCTACCATGCATGATGTCCTTCTACAGGGACTGATCTTTCCTGACAACATGTCCAGAGTATGTAAGGTACAGTCTTGCCATCTTTGCTTCCAAGGAGCACTCTGGTTGTACTTCTTCCAGAACAGATCTGTTCGTTCTTTTGGTGGTGCATGATACATTCAACATTCTTCTTCAACGCCACAATTCAAAGGCATTAATTCTTCTGTCTTCTTTGTTCATGGCCCAGCTTTCACATACATGTGATGTGATTGAAAATACCATGGCTTGGGTCAGGCGCATTTTAGTTTTCAAGGTGACATCCTTACTTTTGAATACTTTGAAGAGGTCTTTGCAGCAGATTTTCCCAATGCAATGCATCTTTTGATTTCTTGACTGCAGCTTCCCTGGGCACTGATTGTGGACCCAAGTACAATGAAATCCTTGACAACCTCAATCCTTTCTCCACTTACCATGATAATACTTATTGGTCCTATTGTGAGAGTTTTTGTTTTCCAGATACTGAGGTGCAATCCATACTGAAGGCTGTGGTCCTTGATCTTCATCAGTAGGTGTCTCAAATCTTCCTCATTTCCGACAAGTAAGGTGGTGTCGTCTGCTTTTTCAAATTTTTTTTAAAATGTATATAACCAAATGCTAAGTGCTACATCTGCTAACCAAAAGGTTGTCAGTTCAAATCTGCCAGGTGCTGCTTGGAGACCCTATGGGGCAGTTCTACTCTGACCCCTAGGGTCGCTATGAGTTGGACCTGACTTGACAGTGGTGGATTGACATAGCCAAATTATATACCCCTTGTATTGGGGAGATGTTTTAGTTGTTCAGTTCAGAAATATTAAAAATCCGTAAATGGGATCACTTTTGAACAAGATATTTATGAAAATTGATTAATCTATGCCTAAAAAATAATTAACAGTTGAGTTTTGTCAGTTTTTAATTCAATGTATTTTGGTAATATTTGTTTGTGCAGTTTTTTTAAGCCATTGATTATGATAGTGTTATAAAAATGGATTGTGGCAATTGATCACAGCAAATTTTTTCATCTATATGTGAATCGTAGACACTGAGGCCAGATAATATACCTTCTTATTTGGCAGCTTAACTTACAAGGTGTTGACATTACTAGAGGTAAACAGATGAAAAAGTTAAAAATCAGTGTATATGGGATTAAAAATACTCAGATCTAGGTAATGACACTTAATTGCCACTTTTGCTTACCATTTAAAATTAAGTCTGTAGGTATCTCTAACCTTTAAGAATGCTAAGTGTTTTATTTGTAAGGTGCAGTTGATAAGCTGCAATTTAGTGTTCCATTTTCATGATGCCCTGATATTAATAAAGCCCTGGAAAGAAGTAGTCATTACAACTTGTTTTTCCTTTATATGAGCCCTTATAGACACCTCAGGTTATGTTGCTTGCTGGATAGCAAAAGTGATCAGAGACAGCAGGATGTCAAATGAAAGAATGATTATCTGTCAATTCCCAGGGTTTTTAACTTTTTCTCATAAAACAAAAAATAACAGAATTCTAAATAAAATGCAAGTGGAAGAAAGTAATATAGAATAAGGCACCCTGTTGGCACAGTGGTTAAAAGCTTGTCTGTCATCATAGTCATCTAGTGCTGCCATGACAGACATATCGCAAGTGGATGACTTGAGCACAGTCCACTAGGCTACAAGTCCCAATTCAGGGCATCAGCTCCAGGGGAAGGCTTTCCCTCTCTGTCAGCTCTGGAAGAGGGTCCTTGTGATGCCTCAGTCTTCCCTTGGTCTGGGAGGATCTAAGAGCAGGAACCTCAGGTACAAAAGATGCGTTGTACTTCCAGCTTTCTTGGCAGTATGAGGTTCTTATGGCTCTCCACTCGACTCTCTCCTGTATTTCTCAAAAGACATTGGCTTAAGACCCAGTCCAGTCTTGTAAACCTCATCAGTATAACTTCTGATAATCCATTTTATTAAATCACAATGATAGAATTTACAATACACAGGAAATCTCATCAAATGATAAAATGGTAGATTCATAGCCCAACCAGGTTGATAGACACATTTTGGGGGGACATGTATCAATCTATGACAGCTGTTAGCCAAGAATGTCAGCTGTTCGAATCCACCAGTTGCTCCATGGAAACCCTATGGGGCAATTCTACTAAGAATTTCCTATGTGGTATAAATGGTTTATGTGTTCAGATGGTAACCAAAAAGTTGGAGGTTTGAGTCCATCCAGAGGCACCATGGAAGAAAGGCTTGGTGATCTCCCAAAAAAATCCATCATTGAAATCCCTATGTCATATAGTTCCTCTCTAACACCTATGGAACTGTCATGAGGCAGAGTCAGCTTGATTTCTGGTTCAAGTAAATAGCTAATACTTTCAAGCTATTAAACATTCATACTTTTTATGTCCTATTTGAAAAGTTAAAGTAGATTTATTGAAGAATGCTTTAAAATACCCTGAAATTTTGTACAGTAGTACAGTTATCAATTTGTTTTACTATAACATAGTTGCATCCTACTATTTAATGATATTTACTTGGATCCATGAATATTTTAGGCTTATTTTGTTTTCATAAGAGAAGGTATGGGCTGTTTAAAGTTAGACTTAGTGTTTGTAAGTGTTGTTTCTAATTTTATTTTAGAACCAGCATTCCCTAGCTAAAAGAAAGATGCAAATGTGATGAGGGATGGATTTCCCATAGGAAGGGAAAATTTGGGTGACTGTGTAAAGAATGATGTGCTAGCACTGATACATCCTCATTCTTCTCAGTTACATGACATGGTGCTTTTATTTTATGGTAATGTTGTCCTTTAAATCAACAGAGAATACGTAATTTAATAAATAATGTTGGCATTATTAAACAACAATTTGGAAAGGAATGTATATCGCTAAATCACATCTTACAGAGAAGTGAACTGTACATTATTAAATCGTGCATGTAAAAAATGTTAAAATGGCAAATGTTTTGTTGCATGTATATTTACCACAGGCAGGAATAAATCAGCATTACACATGCATGCACAAATGTACAATAAATTAAAGATTTATGTGTAAAAAATAAGTACTAAAAGAAGATATGAAAAAAACTGCACATCATAAAAGTGTGGAAATTGTGTCTGAAATTGACACCACTATTAGAAACTAATAAACAGAAAGATTTGACTACCTATCCATTGAAAACAACCTTCTGGAAGAAAAGACCAGAATAAAACTTGGGAAAATATTCCTGCAGAGACAGTCATATCAGGAACAGTGGTAGAATATTTTTTGGAAACTTTTTGTGTTGGAAAGTCTGTTTTCTAGTGCTTTTATGGGTATTTAATGGGCATCTGGTGTGTCTAAAGAAGTCCCTCATGAAGCAAACTGACAGCTACTTCGCTGGTGACTGAAGGGTTGGCAGTTCAAATCTCCCAGCAGTGCCTCAGAGGCAAGGTCTGACAATCTATTTCAGAAGGGTCCCAGCCACTGCAAACCCTGGCACCGTGCTCCTCTGACACCCGTGGGCTCACCGAGACAGAACTGAGCTGGCAGCAGTTGTTTAGGTTTATAATCTGTCTGACATCACAGGCTGAAGTGCAGGAGAGACATGAGTGCACCTTACATGGGAGCCTTTAAAGAGCCCAAAATACAAACTTTTATTTTGTTATTGGACTATATATGCCAGTAAGTAGTTGTTTTTAAATTACAAAACTATAAACCACTTTAAAGCCTCTGAGTAGAATATATATTACCTAGCAAAACATCATAATAAAACCCCTTGAAGACTGTTGTCTTTTTTAAATAACTAAGTTAAGTAATATCCATAATGTAACAAGTGACAGACCTATAAGTATTCACTAACTCCGTTTAACACATACGCTAACCAAACCCACTGCTGTCAAGTCAATTCAGTTTCATAGCAACCCTAGAGACAGAGTAGAAGTGTCCCCTAGAATTTCCAAGGAGTCCCTGGTGGACTTGAACTGATGACCTTCTGGTTATCAGTCATAGCACTTAACCACTAAGCCGCCAGGGTTTCCTATTTAACATATGCACTACTTTCATATAAAACAATGTCTCTTGGAAATAGCGTAATAGTTCAAATGCAACAGAAAAGAAGGAGTTCTGTTTTTCATGATTCGCTACTGACCTACAGTTCCCTTTTCTGTATTCCTGGAACAAACAGAGAGGATAATTAGAATTCCACTTTTCTTAAAATGTCAAGAAGAGCAGGTGCACTCTAACCTCTGCTTTAAATTAAACAAAGTACGTGGGAGAACTTGAGGCCACTCAGCATGTTGCTTAGAGAATTTTCCCCAAGCACCAACATCTGAATGGCCTGAAATAATATGTAAGACAGCCTCCTTCTCTCTTGAGATGACATTATGCTCAGCATGCTGACAACAATGCCACAGCATCGTGTCCTCACAGCAGAGAACATTTTCCTCTTCTTTGTAATGTTTGTGCTAAAATAACAGCCTTCTGATTATTATTACTAATACTCAACATTTCTTAAGTACTCACACTGAGGGTAGGGCTCGCTTCTAAAGAATTTTAAAAAGCTATTTTATCAAGCTCTAAAGATTTAGGCTTTGCCTTGCTTCTAGCAATCACATTTTTCTATGAGGTCAAAAGCACACAAACACAGAATTATTCTAGTTCCCCATCAGGGTAGAGAAATTTGATGGTAACTGGTTGCCAGTGATCTGTATTGGTCACTGGAAATACTGCAATTTATTGAACAGTTACTAAGGGACATTTATTATGATAGGCATTTTATGTTTTTCTCTGTGAGGCAGCTAATACTACCCCCATTTGGCAGATGAGATTTAGAGAGGTTAAAAAATTTGCCAAGAAGTCCCTGGTGTTGATTGGAAAGGGAAGCTGACAGACCCGAACTGACCCTCGGGGGGGTCTGTCCTGTTAGTTACAGATGTCTGAGCCATATGCAGGGTACACAGGGAGGCAGAATCACCTGCTGTTACCAGCCACCACCACTAGTAGGACCCACAAGACTGAATGTCTGATAGTATTGTCAGCAGGAAACATAAATGAGAATATGATTGATGGGCAGAATGACGAGGTGGTGATGCAGATTAGCTGGTAGGTTGTGGACACCCACACCCTCCACATTAAAAGCTCACCGTTTCCTCCTTACTGTTGGGATCAGCAGAGAAATCAAACTGACACCTTTGACTCCCCTCTAGCAGCCACAGAGGCACCCAACTCTGTCAGCACCATTTCCAAGTCTTTAGTAGTATACTGTGGGTACACTGGAAAACTAAGAAGGGAATACTACCAAACGTGAGAGAAGGCAGGAGAGATCCATCTTTCTACCTTGTCACTGGCAATCCGGGAACTGCCTAGTAATAGTGTTGATCTATTTATCTAGCTGGAAGGTGTTGGAATTCAGAGGCATTTTGAACTGCATTTCTCCAGTGGCTGAGCTAGCCCTGCTGCCTCCGGTGTTATCTGGTTTTGATTTTTTTTTTCGGTGTACCTTTCTAAGCGGCTTTCCCCTGCTTGTGTGTGTTTGTGTTTAAATTGTTATCTCCTTTTAAATAGACTTTGTTGCCCCTCTTTGCCATTTTATTTATTGATGAACTAGATGAAGGCCATAGCACTGGAGGAAGACTCATTCACAACCTTCGGTATGCAGATGACACAACCCTGCTTGGGGACAGTGAAGAGACTTGAAACACTTCCTGATGAAAATCAAAGACTGTAGCCTTCAGCATGGATTGCACCTCAACAACAGGAAAACAAAAACCCTCACAATGGGGCCAATAAGTATTATCATGATAAGTGGAGAAAGGATTGAGATTGTCAAGGATCTCATTTTACTTGGGTCTACAATCAGTGCCCAGGGAGGCAGCAGTCAGGAAATCAAAGGACACAGTGCACTGGGAAAATGCACTGCAAAGGACTTCTTTCAAGTGTTAAATAACAAAGGTGTCATCTTGAAGACTAAGGTGCACCTAGCCCAAGCCGTTGTATTTTCAGTCACATGTAAGCATGTGTAAGGTGGACAATGAATAAAGGAAGACAAAAGAATTATTGCCTTTGAATTGTAGTGTTGGCGAAGAATACTGAATGTACCATAGACTGCCAAAGGAACAAACAGATCTGTTCTGGAAGAAGTACAACCAGAGTGCTCCTTGGAAGCAAAGACGATGAGACTTTGTCTTGCACACTTTGGACCTGTTGTCAGGAGGGGTCCGTCTCTGCAGAAGGCCACGATGCTGGTTAGAGTGGAGAGTCAGCAAAGAAGAGGAAGACCCTCAACAAGATGAATTGACACAGTGGCTGCAATGATGGGCTGAAGCATTAAATGACTGTGGACACGGCACAAGATGGGGCGATGTTTCGTTTTGTTGTACATGGGGTCGCTGTGACCCAGAACTGACTCCATGGCACCTGATGACAACCACAAGGGGAAAGCTTCAAGTCCAGAGGCAAAATCCACCACACTGTGGTCCACTGAAAGGACCTGTTATTATGCTTGGCGAGAAACTGACTGGGGTGGATTCTTGCGGGCACTCTGAAGAACAGTGGCGATGTTCTCATTGGAACTTACAGTTCACTGATGCACAGGTGTTGTCTGATTGACGACCTGTGCGGTTTTCTTGAATTTTTTGATTAAATATCAAATTGTTCTTTCGGTGGGACAGTTATGCACATCGTAAATTTCGTGTAAGGCGTGGAATGTTTGCCAAGGGGAACACCCATTTTGATAAAAAAAACTTTGATAATTTCTATGCATTTTGGACTTGTGTAACTTTTCATGGCTGTTTGTCAAGACTAGTAAAAAAATGTGATAAATATGGCTGGTATAGATTCACAAGTATCGCTGCCGTGAGCTGTCAAAAATAGGTCATTCTTATTGGAAGTACCTTTATTTCTCAGAAGAACCTAAAGAACAGAAGGGTGCATAGTAAATGAATCTGAACAGCTGGGAAAGGTAGCAGGGGAGGAACAGGAAAAGCAAAGCAGTTCTGACTTAGGATTAGATGTCATCACCGGGATGAGGACAGACAAGAGGTGCTGGTGACACAGTGATACCTTGCAGACTGTCGTCTGAGGTGAGAAGTCATAAAGAGCCTTTGGATTTGTTTTTAAGTACTCTGTACAGGGTCAGTATGAGTCAGAATCAGCGCAACAGCAATAGGCTTGCTTTTGGGGGTAGTAGTATTAGGAACAGAAACACTGGTAGTGTAGTGATTAAGTGCTAAGGCTGCTAACCAAAGGGCTGGCGGTCCAAATCTGCCAGGCTGTCCTTGGAAGCTCTATGGGGCAGTTCTGCTTTGTCCTATAGGGTTGCCTTGAGTTGGAATCGACTTGATGCAGTGGTTTTTTTTTTTGTTGTTGTTGTTGTTGGTATTAATAAGGAGCCCTGGTGGTCCAGTGGTTAAAAGCTCACCTGCTAACAAAAGTTCAGCAGTTCAAATCCACCAGCCACTCCTTGGAAGTCCTGTGGGGCCATTCTACTTTGCCTGTTTGGTCACTATGAGTCAGAACTGACCTGACAGCCATGGGTTTTGCATTAGGATACTTTAATACACATTAGAAGACATTTAAACTCATTAATATACTTGAATATATGTTAGTATACTGAGTATAGCACAGTGGAAGGTAGCATTCAGTCCTTCATTTTCCTGAAGCAGAATGGGGACAATCTCTTTGCATTCTTATGGCCACTTGTGCTGCCAGCATTTGTGTATGTGTGCACCAGAGTCTGCTAACCGAAGCCAATTAGATCTTCCCTTGCTGCGTGCCTTGCCCTTAGACTGTGCCTGACCAACCACCGTGTGGAAGTCACTCTTCTTTTCTTCCAGAGCAGTAATAATCCTTTCAGTGTGTGTGTTTGTCATCACGGGCATTCAAGCCCAGCAAGTGAGAATGGAGTAGGTAGGGAATGCGTGAAACGGGACCGAGTCAGAGAAAATTTGAGGGATACAAGAATGAGGCTTGCCTGTACTTTAAAGTGTGGGTCAACTTTGTCGATTCTCATTCATACTGAAAAGGGCGTGTGTGTGTGTTGGGGGGGGTGCGAACATCTATGTGTACATACTGGGGAGAGGACATAGAGTTCACGTGAGAATCTCAGATGTTTGGCTAGAAAAGATTGAGAATCATTACCTGATATGTGGAAACCTTAGTGGCATAACGATTAAGTGTTACACCTGTTAACCAAAAGTCTGGCAGTTCAGAGATGCCAGGTACTCCTTGAAAACTCTATGGGGTAGATCTACACTGACCTAAAAGGGTTGTTTTGAGTTGGAATCAATTTGAAGGCAGTGACTGACTGATGTGCTCCGTTTCTTGAAATGAAATTATTAAGCACAGATGTGTTCTTTACACGTGATGACAGGCAGGTCATTAACTACTGGCAAGTTGGTCCCTCACTTAGGGCAACCCCATGGACAATGGCACAAGATACTGCCTGGTCCTACACCACCCCCATGACCGGTTGTAGATCAGAATATTGTGACCCATAGAATTTTCACTGCCTGATTTTGAGAAGCAGATCACCAGCCCTTTCTTCCTGTTCTTAGTCTGGAAGCCCAGCTGAAACCTATTCAGAATCCTAGCAATACGCCAGCCTTACTGTCAGATGAGTGGTAGATCTGCATGAGTTGCACTAGCTGGGAATCAAACCTGGATGTCCTGGACGTAAGGCGAGAATTCTATCACTGAAGTATCTATCATTTCTAATTCTACCACTGGATTATCATTATACATTTAATGTTAAAAGTATAATGTTCAATTAAAAAATAATGAATTCTTCCAAGAAAAAGTGTTCACCTGATTGCTTCAGATAGGAGCCTCGAGCTAAGACACAGATACTTGAACGCCTGCTTCTTTTACTGAGTTGGCTGGATTGTTTTAACTGAAGGGCCTTTGAGCCAGTATTTCTCGTATGAAAGTCTCTTCAAAGTGACTCAAGTCCTGTTTTCCCCACGGGATATGTAGATGTACCTGCGGATATTTGCGACCGCGTATCTGTGCCTTATTTTTTTCCCCGTCTGTGATAGGTTCCCTTTAAGCCGGGTCCGTTTGCAGTTTTTATTACAAAGGCGTAGTTTGGAGGATCCGATGTGCTACCAAATGAGGGTGTGCAGTTTTCACAATTCTTCAATAATCAACTGATAAAAAGAGGCGAAATAGGATCCTTGGTGACAAGGTGATTAAAGCACTCGACCGCTAAACAGAAGGTCAACGGTGGGAACTCACCGACCACTCCTCGGAAGAAAGATGTGATAGTCTGTTTCTATAAAGATTCACAACTTTGGGAATCCTATGGTGCCGTTCTACTCCGTCCAGTAGGATCACTGTGTGTTGGAATCGACTCAATGGCAGGGGATTTGGTTTCGGTTAGAAAGCCTGGGGCGTAGGATGGAGGGAAAGAAGGAGCTGAAGGGGAGTTCATCAGAAGCAGAGACTTTCGTAGCCGGGGGCAGAATGCCCACCTGGAGATAAATCTCGGCTGTCACACCTGGAATCTTTGTCTATTCTGGTAGAAAAATTCTGTGAGTGTGTGAATAGCTCTGCAGCATTTTGAAACTGGGGTACTTTTGAGCAGCCGTTTCAAGCTGGGTAATTCCTGAGACGTGGGCAGGCACGGCCCCTCTTGGAACATCCACTTTCTTTCCTCCCAGATTGAGGCCGGAAGCTGCCTGGCAGGCGGGAGAAAACACCCAGGTGCTCCCTGCTGCCGCTGCCTCCTTCCCTTCGGATGTTGCCGTTGGCAGGTTTCCTGCAGCAGGAGAGGTGCGCTGGGCTTCGCTTGGTCTGTCGCCTCCCTGCCGGAGCAGCGGTCCTGGACTCAGCTATCTCCAAAGTGTCCCTGATAATTAAACTTTGGGCCTTTGGGACAAGGCCAGTCAGAGGACACATCAGGAAGCTGATCTGTCCTGCTTGGCGGTTGCACTCTGCATTTTGATAAAGCTGTTACAAAGGAATTTGTTCTTCAGTCCTCATCCTGTGAAGGCAGGTACCCGGGTGGTACAAGTAATTTGCAATCAGCTGCTAACCTAAGTGTCTGCTCGGAACAACCAGTGGTGGCATGGAAGGAAGGACTGTCAGTCTGCTTCTGTAAAGATTCGAGCCAAGGAAGTTCTGTGGTGCACTTCTACTCTGTAAACACATGGGTTGGCCATGCATCAGGAGTGACTCGATGGCAGTGAGATTTTCCTTTTTTTACTGATGGCAGCTGTGACTCCTTTTGACGAAGTCTGGAATCTTTTGTCTGTCAACTCCGACCTCTTGCCTGCAGTGATGACATGAAATCTTTCTGCGTCACTGTCGCTAAAGTGCCTGAGCTTAAGAGAGCATGGAAGCAAGTAGGAATAAAATACAGTGCTTGGAGGATGCAGTTGACTAATTTTTTTAAAAAAATTAATGAAGCCTCCATTATTTGCCCATTATAATGTTCACTTCATTTATTATTATTTTTTTTATAGCTTATAGTTTACATAAGAAAATATGTTACCCTAGTAAACGTTATTAATTGTGTGACCTGTGGTCTGTTCCACATTGCGTGGTTGCCAGTGGATAAAAAAAAGAAACTCACTGACGTCAAGTCCTACTCGTAGTGATCCTATGGATCAGAGTGGAGCTGCCTGGTAGACTTGAACTGCCAACCTTTTGGTTAGCAGATGTAGCACTTAACCGCTGCACCACTGGGGCTTCCTGATGGATAAAGGCCCCTTAAAAAAATGCGCTTGTTGATCAACATGTTCAGCTAGCTGCATTTACAACACCTCTACAACTGTATCTGTCTTAAATAATTATTTTATCGTAACCATAAAATATATTCCACCAGTTTATTTGTATATTGTTATCTCAATGAAAATAAGATTTTAATTTTTTTCCAGTACTAGACAAGCTGTTTTAATGTTCATATGGAAAAATAAACAAGAACAGCCAGATGACTGTTTGAAAAAGGTCCCTTGTAGGGGGTAACTAACTGAACCAGATCTTAAAGTACATGGTAAAGCTACATTGACTAAAACTCATTGATGAAACTGTTTAGAAAGTTAAGAAATAGACACATGTATGTGGGAATTTGGCATATCATAAGGGTGACACTTAATACCGATGGGGGAAAACTAAGTATTGTTGTAATAGCTAGATACTGTTATCAGTTGCCACCCAGTCATGGTGAATCTGTATACAACACAGTCAGGCCATTGTGATCCACAAGGTTTTCACTGGGTGATTTTCAGAAGTTGATCTGAAAACATTGAGAAGTTTTTGTGAGGATGTGGAGAAATTGGATCCCTTATACATTCCTGGGAAGAATATAAAATGGTACAGTTGATTTGCATAACAGTTGGACAGGTCCTCAAAATGTTAAACTTCGAGTTACCGTATAGTCCAGGAATTCAACTCCTAGATACAGACCCAAGAAAAATGAAAACATATGTCCACAAATAACTTGTATGGGAATATTCATAGCAGCATTATTCACAATAGCCAAAAGAGGCAATAATCCAATGTCCATCAAGTAATGAGTGAATAAACAAATGTGACGTGTCAGTACAATGGAAACCCTGCTGGTGTAGTGGTTAAGAGCTATGGCTACTAACCAAGAGGTCAGCAGTTCGAATCCACCAGGCACTCCTTGGAAACTCAGTGGGGTGGTTCCGTTCTGTCCTACAGAGTTGCTATGAATTTGTTTTCTTTGGGGGGGGTATTGATACAATAAAATATTATTCTACAATGAACTACTGCTACATGCTATGCCATGGAGTAACCTCAAAAAACATACCAAGAGATGCCAGATGGAAATGGTAATAAACTGTATAATTCTGTTTACATGGAAACTCCAGAAAAGGCAAGTCTGCAGAGACAGAAAGTAGGGTGGTGGTTGATTGACATGAAAGCAGAATGGAGAGTGAATTCAGATAACCACTGAGATCTTTATGGATATTTTCCTCCAAAGATGAACCATACACAACTTTCCTTCCCAGTAATGAGCCCAGATATTTTAGAAAACGTTTGGGAACCACGAGATGGTAGATAATGGCAGCGGTTGCAGAGCACTGTGAGTGTACTAAAGGCCCCTCTAAAATGGTTGGTTTATTTTTTCGGGAGCAGCTTCGTGTGTGGGGGTTAGTGTGCGCAAACGCTTCAGATGCAAATTTATAGCTCCAGTTAATTTCTCATACAAACACTTACACACGTATTATAATGTGACACTAACTGCAGTCCCTGTGATGGGACAGCTACTCCCTGTCTACACCCCAGGTTTCCTGTGTCTGTGCAACCACCTCCTGTACTTTCCTGCTGTCCCGTCCTACCTCTGGACAGGAGCTGCCCATCTGGTCTCCTGTAGCTGCTTGCACTAAGAAGCACAATCCACATGAGTGTTCTTTTATATTTTATAGTCCAGTCTAATCTTTGTCTGAAGACGGAGCTTTGAAACTGATTTCAGTTGTGGGTTAACGAGTGTTCAGGGCCATGGCTTCTCCAGTCTCCGTCAGACCGTTAAATTTGGTCTTTTCATGTGAATTTGAGTTCTGCTCCACACTTTTCTCCTGCTGTATCAAGGACTGTCTGTTGTGTTCCCTGTAGGGGACAGAGTCTCTTGATGATTTGCCTCTTTTGTCTCTTGGGTTTATATTTTCCTGTGTCTTTGGTGTTCATTCTTCTTTACTCCATATGAATTGGGACCAACTGATGCAAGCTTTTAAGACCCCAGCTGCTGTTCACCAAAGTGGGATGCAGAACATTTTAAAAATAAATTCTGTTATGCAAATTGACCTAGTTGTCCCTCAAAGTCATGGTCTCCAGCCCACAGCCCCTACTACTCTGTCACTCAAAGTGTTTGGTTGAGTTCAGGCAACTTTTTAGCTTTTGATTTAGTCCAGTTGTAGTGACTTCTGTATTGTGTGTTGTCCTTTCTCTCATTTAAGATGATACTTGTCTACTATCCAGCAGTAAATTCCTCTTCCCCTTCCCCTTTTCTTCTGTGTTTAAACCGTTTCTTGAGTTCTTGTGATAGTGATCTTATATAAAATTTGGTCTTTTCCAACTGATGAATTTCACTCAGCATAATGCTTTCCAGATTCATCTATGCTGTGAGATGTTTTGCAGATTCATCATTGTTCTTTATCATTACGTAGTACCCTATTGTGTATGTGTACCTTAATTTGTTTATACATTTGTCTGTTGATAGGCATCTAAGATATTTCCATCTTTTTGCTATTGTAAACAGTGCTGCAGTGAATATGGATGTTCTTACACCCACAGTCTGAAAATTCAGTTTGTGAACTCATCCTAGAAAAAGTGCTACATACTTCATTGCTGAATATCACTGTGGTCACCTTCAAAGTACCCCCTTGGGAGGCTATGCACTAATGCCAGTGCCTATTCCAGCCTTCAAAGCAATTTTGGAACTCTTTTTCTGGAATGGCCGTTGGAGCTGTCGTTGATTCCTAAATGTCATCCAAATGTCTTCCTTTCAATATTTCCTTATCTTTGGGCAAAGGAAAAATAATCAGGGGCCAGAAGGGAGGGTGTTCGAATGCATTTGTATGTTTACTGGCTAAAAAATTTCTCATAGACAGCGCCGTGTGAGCTGGTGCACTGTCATGATGCGAGAGCCACGAGTTGTTGGTGAAAAGTTCGGGTCATTTTCGTATAACTTTTTCACGCAGTCTTTTCAGCAGTCTTTTGTCCAGTTGGTACAAATTCATAATGAACAATCATCCCTCTGATACCAAAAGAAAGTTAGCAACATTGTTGTGACTCTTGCTTTGGGCTGATGAAACTTGGTTCAGTCGTAGAGAATTGGGTGATTTCTGCTGTGCATTTTGACGCTTTGTTTCAGGGTCATATTGGTACATGCATGTTTCATCACAGTGATAACACAGCCTGAAACACCGTCTAGCCTCTCCAACATGTCTTGGCAAACTTTGACTCTCCTTTGATTTATGTATCAGTGAGCTCCTTCAGCACCATTTTTGCACACACTTTTCTTATGCTAAGATTTTTCAGTTAAGATTTTCCTGTTTATTGATGTTTACTTGGTCTGCTATGCTTCTTGCAGTCAGCTGATGATTTTGATACACAATTTGATGAATTTTTGCAGTGTTTTCACAGTTGTGCTTGTTAGTGGCCTCCCTGACCTCTCTTCATCAGTGACACTTTCTCTCCCCTGAGAAAAACATTTAGACTTCTTGTACACTGCCATTTTCATCATGGCATTATCCACATAAAGTTGGACTAACATGTCCCTGATTTCGCTTCCACTCTTGCCAAGTTTAACAAGAAATTTAATGTTTATTTGTTGCTCTAATTCAAGCTCCAACAGTCTTGTGACAGCACACAAAAACACACAACAATAATGAATGCCACTCAGCAAGCACCACCACACATTGACACAAACACAGCTATGAGACAGTGATACACTGCGGTTATGAAACCTTACCGAGCCATTTGTACAGTCCTGCTAACATAAGTGCACAGTGGCAAGTGGGCAAACTTAATTGTCAGGCTTGCGTATACATACCTGTGTATATGTATCCGTGTGTGTGTGTGTGTGTGTGTGTGTGTGTGTGTGTGTGTGTTGTTTATTTGCTGTCCAGTTGGTTCTGACTCGTGATGACCCCATGTGGAATAGAATGCAACATTGCCCAGTTCTGTGCCATCATCATGGTCATTGACATGTTTGGGTCCATTGTTGTGACTATTGTTTAATGCTTTTTAACTTAGGCGAGTAATCCTCTAAATGTTGTACTAGACAATAATCTGTTGTGTTACATAGAGTTTTCGTTGGCTGATTTTCAGCAGTAGATTTCCAGGACTTCCTAGTCTGTCCTAGTCTGAAAGCACCACTGAAACCTGTGTGCAGTGGGTGTCCCTGCTGGCATTAGAAATACCAGTGACATAGCTTCCAGCATCATAGCAACACACAAGCCACCACTTTATGACAAATGGACAGATGGTGGATGGGTAGATGGGTATAGATAAAATGAGTGTGTTTATTCTTCTTTGATTTTAGTCACTGTTTTTTATGTGAGATAGTAATTAGAAAGATATTAACATGTACTGCCCACAGCTGGATAAATATAATTTGCAGATGTGGATGCTGAGGGTAAAGAATGGATCTCAGGTAACAGTCCTTGGGGATTAGACTCGCAGTTTGGGCTCTCACCAAGTTAAGTGGCTTCCTAAGAATTGCTTCTTCCATTCATATATGCTGGGTGTGATGAATGTTTCAGCTACATTAGGATAATATTCTTGAATTAATATGATATATTTTTCTTGAAAAGCACAAATGTAGATATGTATACTGTATTTCTCTTCAGGCATTGACTATAATCTATTTTTCTGGATTCAGTCCTCTTAGAACTCCTCAATGGAGACAGTGTTAGGTTAATTCTCTGCCTTCCTTTGGTGCTATAGTCTCTTCCTGTTTCATGCTACACCTCTCTCTCAATTCATTTAGACTTCTTGGATATCCTACTCCCTGCTTTTGTTGTCATTAAGTGCTATCGAGTCAACTCCAATTCAGAGCAACCTGATGTGACAGAGTAGAACTGCCCCGTAGATGGTGGCATTGCTGGGGGGAGGGGGATTGAGGCAATATGGACCATACCAGGTGACACTGTCAGAGAGGGTAACAGCAAAATGACTGTCTGTAAAATATTTGTGCGATGTTTCAGCAGAAATTTATTATTTTTGTAAAAATATCCCCTGTCGTGTTAACAATGAAAACATAGAAGGCTAAAACTATGCTGACTTAGTTTTTGAACCTTCTAATGCACTCCAGACAGAACTGTTGTTGTTACTTATTACAATGTTCTTCAAATCATGTGGTTTTACCTGCATGTGCTATGAACACACACTGTTGTTTTTTGGTTGCTGCCAGTATTTTTAGAATCCTTGGCTCATCAATTGGTGTTTTTGCTATAATATTCTCATAATTTATGTTTGTGAATGAAGTAGTAATTAAAGGGAAAAAAGAGATACACAGGGATTAACAATTTACAAGTAATATTAGTGTTGCAAACATCATTGAGAATTCTCTATGATCTGGTATGGGAAGAAGTCCACAGGGAATGGGGAGTGACAACATGAGTTATCTCTCTGGGTGACACCAGCCCTCGTGATGCTGCTACCCATAGGGTTTCTAGGCTACAGTCATTACGGGAGCAGACGACCAGGTTTTTCTACCATGCCGCAACTGGATGGGTTCAAACTGCTACCCTGTTAGTTTTCTTCAAACATGCCCACCTCTGTATGTTGTTGTTGCCACTGTGTCACAATATTACTAGAGGACCAGCAGTTCAAATCCACCAGGTACTCTTTGGAAACTCTGCAGGGCAGTTCTACTCTGTAGGGTTGCTGTGAATCACAATCAACTTGATGGCAGTCAGCTTGTTTTTTGGTTTTACAATATTACCACAAACTTAGCAGCTTAAAATAACACACCTTATTTCATCGTTTCTGTGGTGAGAAGCCAGGCTACAGCTTAGCTTAGCTGAGTGCTCTGCTTAGGATCCCAGCATCTCAAAAAGATACAGGCAAGGTGTTGGCAAAGGCTGCAACCTCATTTAAGGCTCAACTGGGGAAAGATAGAATTCCAAGCTCAGGTGGTTGTTGGCAGCTCAGTTTCTTGCTGTTTGTGGATGGGAGTCTACCCCTGTTTCTTGCTTCTCTTTCCTGGGTGGTGTGAATAGTTAACATATTCAGCTGCTAACTCAAAAGTTGGAGGCTCGAGGCCAACCAGAGACATCTTAGAAGAAAGATCTGGTGATCTTCTTCCAAAAGAGCAGCCATGGAAAGCTCTGTGGAGCAGTTTTACTCTGACACATACGTGGTCACCATGAATCAGAGCCGATTTGGTGGCAGCTAGTTGGTGGATCAGCTAGTTTGGCCCTTTCCATGAGTCAGCGCACAATGTGACAGCTTACTTCTTCAAAACCAGCAAGAGAGTATCTCCTATCAAGAAGATGCTCCAGTCTTGTATAGTGTAGCCACATAGATGCGCTTGCATTCAGCCCATCACTGTTGCCGTAGTCTTAGAGCTAGAGGTGAGTCACAGGTCTTGCCTGCCCAGAAGTATACAATGGGGTGATCACAAGGAGGGCATGGGGGCCAGTTCACTCATTTTATTTCTAAGTTATTAGCATGCCTGCTTAGCTTTAGTGTTGCTGTATTTCAGCTAAGTCAGTTTTTAATGAAACATGGGCAAGTCGGAAAAGAAATTGAACAGAATTTGAAATGAGAACAGTAAAGATTTAAAGTATTAGTAGACTTATATTTTAAATAAGGTTATGGCAGTATTCAGGTTCTTTGTTTTCTCAGTCACTGCATCAAAAAACTTAAGTACTCATCAGTAAATGATAGCCTCTTGACACTCCTACTTGCTGGTAGGCCTGACAGAATACCTGCCACGATGCTTGTATTGCATCCTCAGTTTCCCGTTTCTGTTTCCTCTGGGACCCACAGATCTAACAGGCACCCCCATACAACTCAAGTTTATTCATTCATTCAAATATTCAGTCAATACTGAGGTCTTACTCACATACACAACACGGGCTGACGCTGTTACAGTGTACAAGCTAAGGCCTACAAATGACTCTCAGTCCAGTGAGGAAGACATGAGGTCGAGTCTGTGGGGGAAGTTGCTATGGAAATACATACGTTAGGCCTCTGACTGACTTCACCAAAAACCTTTTACCATTGAGTCAACTCCTGCTTATAGCAACCCTATAAACCAAGAAACCCAAACCCACTGCCAGCAAGTCGATTCCAACTCATCGTGAACCTATAGGTCCAAGGAGAACTGCCCCATAGAGTTTCCAAGGAGTGCCTGGAGGATTTGAATGGCCAACCTTTTGGTTAGCAGATATAGCACTTAACCACTATGCTACTAGGGTTTCCATAGCAACCCTAGAGTAAAAGGGTCCCATGGGGTTTCCAGGGAGCAGCCGGTGAGTTGGAACTGCCAACTTTTTGGTTAGCAGCTGAGCTGTTAACCTCTGTGCCAGCAGGGTCCTAAATACAGGTTTAAATTCAGAGATGTAGAGGCCAGGTATTGAAAGTCAGTCAATGGAAGTAGACATTCTAAACTACAAACCTGAAGGAGGATGAGTCCTGTGGGTGGTGGAAGAGGGAAACAGACATAGTTTTGAGGGCCAAGACTTTAGGGAATTGTAAAGAGAAGAGGGAAGGAAAATAAGCCATGGGTTTTTAGTAGCAATGGTATCAGCATGCTGGGAAACAAAGTCTCCCTCTCCAGATGGTAATATCAGTAAGGTATTAGATATTTTTATATTAATATAAACAATGGAATACAACTAAAATATTCATAATTGCTTTTCTGTAAGGTAGAAAACAGTAGATCAAATAAGGTAATATTTGACTTAAAAATAAAGCCAAAATTATTATGCTAAAGCCTTAGACCCATCTGGGAGATGTACATAAATGTTGACTGTTTTAATTAATTAATATAGCTGCATATTGCATTTAATTTATATAGCTGTATATTGTATTCATGTTGGTTCACAGAAGCTAAACGCTGTGTATTTCATTGGTTCACAAAACAACACTGTGTCAACATCCATGAAGAAGGAGTAAAATAGTCTTAGAGAAACATTGGGCTATTTATAGCAGATTTGGGAATATTTATAGCAAAATCCACAGCAGTTTTTCTTGCTTAAGAATGTGTGCATCTGTGTCTCTCTGTCTGTATTTTAAAGTATAACAATAATATCTAAATTAAAGAAAAAAATCTTTGAGGTAAAGAGTGCTTCTTGTATAATGCCCTCCTCACCCTACAACTTGTAACAGTTTCCTTGCACATTTCCATAATTGAAAGCCCTGTACATAGAGAACTTAGGAAATGAAAACCCTTCAGCAAAAGATTGTCAGTGCTTTGGATAGTGATGCGTAGGTTTTCAAATGGCAATATTCCAAGCCCGTGTTTTTACACTTGCTTCTTAATTGTATGTTTACATGATTCTCCCTGAGTAAATCTTGCTTCGATGAAAGATGAAATCAGCACACCTGTAAGCTGCATAGTCCTACTTCATCTCCTCCCGTCTTTATCACCTGTTTGGAGAATGTGTCAACTGAGCTGAGAAATAACTTGCAGTTATTGAAATTTACTTTGTATTATGAAAACTCTCTGATGTGTACAACTTACCTTGGAGAGTTATTCCAATTGGAGGCCTTTCTTTCGGTTAGATTTAAATTCTAAGAAAATGTTTTTACAAGCTAATCATATAGCTTCAGATCCTGTTTTAGAATACAAGGGGCATAAAAATACAGTTGATGTGAAGCCTATTAAAGGTGAGAAACTACTTATTTCATTTGTGATTCCCTGAAGATGTCATTTGAAGTTTTAAAAAGACCACTGTACTACAACTAAAAAATATTACAGAGGGATATAAAAAATATACAGTGGATCTAAGTTCCGTATCTGTTTTCAGCCATAGCATGCCAAATTGTTTAATAATGAAAGTATTTTAAATAACATTAAAAATGTGTGTGTTTTTGGCCCTGACTGCAAAAAAGTAAGTTTTGAATCCACCTGTCTGGTCATGATGTTTCAGTACCACGAGACAGTCCTATTTTTCATCTTGAATTGTCTTCATTTATATTCTAATTACTTTGGCCATCCAGAATTACAGAGTATTCTCTTACTAAGTGAACTCTTGATTTTCACATGAATGAAGATAAGGGTTGGATATAACCGAGTGGAGGATAATGCAAAATATGCATTCCACTTTGGAATGTGTTATATTTTAGAATACATATTTTATTTCTATGAAATATTACGTTATTTCATACTTATAGAAAATAACCTAACAAAACCCAAATCTAGCTCGGGTTAACATTATATGGTATGTATTTTTCTACTTTTTAAAGAAATGCCATGTTACAGATGGTTTTTAAACTCACCCACTATCATGGAGTGGATTCTGACTCATAGCAACCCTTGAGACAGAGTAGAACTGTCCTTCAAGGTTTCCAAGGCTGTAAATCTTTATTTATTGTACTTTAGATGAAAGTTTACAGAACAGATTAGTTTCTAATTAAACAATTAATACATATATTGTTTTGTGACATTGGTTGCCAACCCCAAGACATGTCAACCCTGTCCCCTTCTCAACCTTGGATTCTCCCTAACAGCTTTCCTGTTCCCTCCTGCCTTCGCTGCCTTGCCCCCGGGCTAGTGTGACACGTAGTCTCGTTTTGTTTTATGGGCCCGTCGGATTTTTGGCTGAAGGGGGAACCTTAGGAGCAACTTGAGTATTGAGTTAAAAGGATGTCCGAAAGTCTTACCCTCATTGTTTCTCCGGTCTGTCAGACCAGAAAGTTGGGTCGTTTGGGGTGAGTTACAGTTTTCTTCTCCATTTTTCTCCAGCTCTGTCTGGGACACTTTATTGTGTTTCCTCAAGGCTATAAATCTGTACAAAAGCAGTCTGCACTTCTTTGTCCCCCAGGGCCATCCAATGGGTTCCAGTCATTGACCTTGCACGTGTCAGCCCAGCACTTACCCACTGGATCATGAGGGTCCCTCCAGGTGGTGGTTGAAAAAAAAAAAACACAAGACTCACTGCCATACAACATGTTCAGACTCATAGCAACTCTATGAGACAGAATACGGCAACCACCATTGACTTTGGAAGGAGCAGTTGATAGATTCGAACTGCTGGCTTTTTGATTAGCAGCCAACCTCTTAACCACTGCTGTCCAAAAAAAGAAAAAAAGAAAGAGTGACAGAGAGAGAAAGAAAGAAAGTTGCTGTCCAGTAGATTCTGACTCTTCTTCGAATTCATTCTTTCTTTGTCCTCTGAGGAAATTATTATCTTGAGGTTGGTGTGTATGTTTCTTGGCTATGCTCGTGTACTTCCACAGTATGCTTACAGAATCCTAGTGGTGCAATGGTTACAACACTAGGCTGCTAACTGAAAGATTCGCAGCTCAAGTCCACCAACGGCTATGAGGGAGAAAGCGGTGATAGTCATCTTTTATAAAGATCACAGGATTGGAAACCCTTCTGGGAGATCTACCCTGTCCTCCAGTGTCGCTGTAAGTCAGAATCAACTGGAGGATGGTGCGTTTGGTTTTGCTTTTGTTATATACCAGTACTCACATACCTGAGTTTATTTCTGGGTTCTGAGTCCTATTGCATTTATCTGTTTGTGTATCCTGAGCCAATAATCACCTAATGTAAATCTCTTCAGCCTTCTTGAAACAATAGTCTGAGTTACTCATGGCACTTTGCTCTTCCATGTGAATTTTATGATCAGCTTGACAACATTTATGAAATGTCTTTGTAGGAGTTTTTTTTATTGGAATTAAATTTTCATTATTGGTAAGTTTGAAAAGAATTGACCTTTTAATTCTAGAGTCCGTGTATGCAAGAACATGGTGTATTCTTTCCATTTATTCACATATTCTGTTCTTCATTAATGTTTTAAAACTTCTGAAAGGTCTTGTATATCTGTGTTGGATTTATTCCCAATTTTGTTATTACTATGAATGACTTTTTTTTTTAGCTACTGTGTCTTTAAATTTGTATGTAGGAATATTATTAATTTTTATTTGCTGCTTACACATCTAGATACCTCACTGAACTCTTTTCAGTACTAATAATTTGTCTATTTTCTTTGAAGTTTGATGTTGAAAGTCATTGAGGCAGCAAAGATTTTGTTCCTTGCTTCTTAATTCTTATACTCTTATTTTATCTTGTTATCTTGCATTGATTAAGATGTCCCCTCGTTGATGAATGAAGTAACAATATTCATCCTGACTTTGATATGAAATTCTCCTAATTTTTTAGTAAATTTTTTGTGTTTGTTACAAACTTCTATTTGTCTCATTTTGTCAGGGCTCAGGAAATTCTTTATCTTTTTTTTTCCTAGTTTAGTATAAATTTATATTTAACGTCATTAATTTTGACATTTGAATTTTTTCAAATGCATTTTCTGTATCCATGGAAGTGATCTTATGTATTTTATCCTTAAATTTGCAAAGTTGTTGTTAGGTGCTCACCTGTCGGTTCTGACTCATAGTGACTTTGTGGTGTTACTGTTACGTAACCTCGAGTTGGCTTCATCTCTTAATGACCCTGTTTACATTGGAACAAACCACTGCCTCATCCTATGCCATGCCCACAATTTATGCTTAAGCTCATTGTTGAAGCCACTATATCATTCCATGTTTTTAAGGGTCTTCCCCTTTTCTGCTTATCCTCGACTTTACCAAGCGTGTTGTCATTGTCTAGGCATTGATCCTTCCTGACAACATGTTCAAAGTACATAAGACACAGTCTCACTGTCTGTGTTCCATGGAGCACTCTGGCTGTATGAGGTCTGTCAGTTAAATCTGTGAACTCATCCTAGAAAAAGTGCTACCTACCTCATTGCTGAACATCACTGTGGTCACCCTCTAAGTACTCCCCTTGGGAAGCTATGCATTGACCCCAGCCTTCAAAGCAGTTTTGGAACTCTTTCTGGAATGGCCATCAGACACTTCATGTCCTGAATGTCATGCAAATGTCTTCCTTTCAATACTTCCTTTTTCTTCTGGCAAAGAAAAAAGTCATTGGGGACCAGATCAGGTAAGTAGGGAGGGTGTTCCAATACAGTTATTTGTTTACTGGCTAAAAACTCAATGATAGACAACTAGACAATTAAATTTGCAAATTTGCCCCATGCCACCATACCCAGTGGTATTTCCAGAAACAGTTCTGACATTGCCTTAAAGGGTGGACTAGTCACTGGAATTGGTGCATAGCTTCTCAAGGGGAGTACTTTGAAGGTGACTGTAGTGATATTTAGCAATGAGGTATGTAGAATTTAGAATAATTAAGTTCACAGACTTAATTGTCGTACCCTGTACTTCTTTCAGAACAGATCTGTTGGCTCTTTTGGCAGTCCATAGTGCATTCAACATTCCTCTCCAACACCACAATTCAAAGGCATCAGTTCTTCTTCTGTCTTCCCATTCGTTCTCCAGTTTTCACATACATAGGACGTGATTCAAAATACCATGGCTTGAGTCAGGTGTACCTTAGTCTTCGTGGTGACATCTTTACTTTTCAACACTTTTAAGGAAGTCCTTTGCAGCAAAATTTTCCAGTGCAATGCGTCTTTTGATTTCTTGACTGCTGCTGCCATGGGTGTTGATTGTGGAACCAAGTAAATTGAAATCCTTGACAACCTCAATCTTTTCTGCATTTATCATGATGTTGCTCACCTATCCACCTGTGAGGATTTTTGTTTTTTTCATGTTGAAGTGCAATCTGTACTGACGGCTGTGGTCTTCGCTCTTAATCAGTAGGTGTTTCAAATCCTCTTCACTTCCAGCGAGGAAGGTTGTGCCATCTGCGTAATGCAGGTCGTTAATAAGTCTTCCTCCAATCCTCATGGCTTGTTCTTCTTCCCAGAGTCCAGCTTCTCGGTTATTTGCTGAGTGACCCAGGTCCTGCACCATCCTCATGATCATTGCTGTGCTTGAGCCCGTTGTTGCAGCCACTGTGTCAGTCTACCCTGTTGAAGATCTTTCGCTTTTTTGTTGACCCTCTACTTTATCAGGCATGATATCCTTCTCCAGGGACTGCTTAGTCCCTTCTGATGCTGTGTCTCAAGTATGTGAAGTGATGTCTCACCAGTCTTGCTTTTAAGAAGTATTCTAAGTATATTTCTTCCAAGACAGTTTTATTCCTTCTTTTGGCAGTCCCTGGTCCATTGAGCATTCTTCGACAACACCTGAATTCAAAGCCATCAGTTCTTCTTGGATCTTCCTTATTCGTTGTCCAGCTTTTGCATCCGTGTGAAGGGGTTGACAACATCATGGCTTTGGTCTGACACACCTTAGTCCTTAAAGTGACATCTTTCCTTTTTAATACTTTAAAGAGGTCTTTTGCAGCAGATTTTTACAGTGCAAACTTATAAAGTAGTAAATTATGTTGTTGAAATTTAATAATGACTCTTACCTTTCCCTTCCTGGAGTTAACCTTACTTTATCTTGATATATTATTTGATTTCTAGTATTCTGATTAGGCTTTTGGCATCTATCCTTATAAATGATTTTGGTCTAAATTTTCAATTCTGTTACAATTGTCTTTGTCTTGGTAGCAAGGTTATACTAGCCTCATGATATTAACTGAGTAATTATCCTCTTTTTCTATTCTTTAACTGTGTAGAAAAAATATAAAATTCATTTCTTCCAAATTTTTAAAACTTCTTGGTATAAAATCTATAGGAAAATCCAGCACCCCTACAACAAATAAATAAATAAATAATCCACCACCATCAAAACTGTTTTTTTCCTGTGTGCAATTTTCATGAATTTTTTTCATGAATTTTTGTGCTAGTAATCTCATATAGCATTTGTTCCTTTGTGACTGAATTGTTTCACTCAGCATAATGTCCTGCAGATTCGTCTGTATGTGTGTGACTGTTTTACAGATTCATCATTGTTCTTTATCTTTGCGTAGCAGTCCGTTGTGAAAATAGACGATAGTTTATTCCTCTGTTGATGAGCCCTTGAGTTGTTTCCATCTTTTTGCTATAGTGAATAATGCTGCAGTGAGCATGGATGTGCATGTGCCTATTTGTGTGATGACTCTTATTTCTCTAGGATATATTCCTAGTAGTGGGCTAGCTAGATCATACAGTATTTCTATTTTTATCTTTTTAAGGAAGTGCCATATTGTTTTCCAAAATGATTGTACCATTCCCACCAGCAGTGCATAAAAATTCCAATGTCTTCATGGCCTCTCCAACAGTTGTTGTTTTCTTTTTTTTTTTTTTGTTTACTGTCACTAACATCAGAGTGAGATGGTATCTCTTTGTAGTTTTGATTTACATTTCTCTAATAGCTAGTGATTACAAGTTTTTCCTCATGTGTCTGTTAGCTATCTGAATGTTTTCTTTGGTGAAGTATCTGTTCATATCCTTTGCCTATTTTTAATTGGATTATTTATTTTGTTGTTGCAGACATACTGGATTTTCCTATAGATTTTAGAAGATTAGACCTTTGTCAGGTTTGCCAATAAGCAACTTTTTTCCCAGTCTATAGCTCAACAGCAGCGTGTGGGTGCAGTGGTGGTAGCTTCTCTAGTAACTGCTTTGGTGAAGTCTCTTGATGAGCATGTTTAATTTTTAGAAAACCCCAATTATGTAGCTTATCTTTTGGTGTTGTGTATTGTTAGCTGTGGTTTATCTCCTATTTATGCCATGTATTAGGGCCTAATGTTGGATGTCTTCTTTCTTCCATAATACAGAATTTCTGTTTTTGTGTTTAGGTCTTTGATCCACTTGGAATTAATTTTTGTGTATGGTGTGAGGTATGGGCCTTGTTTCAATTTTTCAGTTTGGACATGCAGTTTTGCCAGCATCATTTGTTTAAAAAAAGGCTGTTTTTTTCCCCCATTTTAATGGAATTTGGACCTTTGTCAAAGATCAGGTAACCAGAGGTGAATGGGTTTACATCTGGGTTCTCATTTCTGTTACATTGGTCAATGTTCCTGTCATTGTACCAATACCGTACTGTAGCTGTATAGTAAATTCTGAGGTCAAATAGTTCAAGTCCTCCTACTGTATCCTTCCTCTTCAATAATACTTTACTTATCTGGAGTTGCTTTCTTTTCCAGTGAAGTTAGTGGTTACATTTTCCATCTTGTTAAAGATTGCTGTTGGTGTTATTGTGTTCTGTGTGTAGATTGCTTTGGATAGCGTTGACATTTTCATGTTTTGAGTCTACCTATCCATGAGCATGGTATGTTTTTCCATTTATGTAGGTATCTTTTGGTTTCTTGCAGTAGTGTTTTACAGTTTTCATTGTATAGGTCTTTTACACCTGGTTAGATTTATAGTTAAGTATTTGTGAGGAGACCCTGGTAACATAGCAGTTAAAAGCTATGAGTGCTAACCAAAAGGTGAGCAGTTTGAAGCAACAAGGCGCTCCTTGGAAACCCTACGACACAGTTCTACTCTGTCACATAGGGTCACTGTGAGTCAGAATTAGCTCACGGTGGGTTTGGTTTTTTTTTTTCAATTTGTGTGGAAGTTGTTTTGTGTGTTTATCCTGAAAATTTCTAATTTAACTGCATTATAGACAGAGATTGTGATTTTTTTTAATTTATTAAAATACATTGAGATTTCTCTTATGATCCAGTATTTACTTAGTATAAGGGTAAGTAAAAAAGCATCCCCACAAAGTCATAAAAACTTTTATTAAACAGAAATATGAAAATGTAAATCTATTGTGTCTCAGCATATCCTCCATCAAGGTTGATACACTTTGAAGGCAGTGTTTCCATCTAACTCGTCCCCATGGAATTCTGAACTTGTTGATTTACACTACTTCCTAATGGCAGTTTTGGCATCCTGGAGAAATTCAAATCATGTTCCTTTGAAATGCTTTTTGAATTTTGGGGGTAAAAAATTCTCTACAGGGTCAAGATTAGGGCTTTATCTTGAATAGGGTAAGATTTCCCAAAGAAATTTTCATAGGACAACCCTTGTTACCCTCAAAGAATGAACAAGTACATTGTCAAATGGAAAAAAAATTCCTCAGCAAAAATTTCCTGGACTTTTTCTTACCAGTGCAGATTTCACTTTTCTGGAAACTTCATAATAAGCCCCTATGATCATCCTTTGTTATTTTCAGAAAAATCAAACAGGATTACTGTCATGAATTGAATTGTGTCCTCTAAAAAATCTGTATAGCAATTTGGCTGGGTCATACTAACCAGTATTAGGCCATTTCCCTCCATTCTGTGGTTTTCCTATGCTATAAATTTTAATCTCTGCTAATGGTCAATTGATTGGATTATGTTAAAGAGGGTTAGGGTGGGACTGTAACACCCTTCCTAAGGTTACCTACCCACTGTAGTGTACAGGGCATCTCCTTGGAGTGTGGGTTGTACCACCTTTTTTGCTTTTATCTTACAAGAGATAAAAGGAAAGGGAAGCAAGCAGAGAGTTGGAGACTTCATATTATCAAGAAAGCAGCACCAAGAACAGAACATGTCCTCTGGTCCTGAGGTTCCTTGTGCTGGGATACTGTTAGATCAAAGGAAGACTAATGCAACATGAGAACTGACAGAGAAAAAGTGTGTTACCCTGGAGCTAGCATCCTGAATTTGGACTTCTAGCTTATTGGACTGTGTAAGAATATTTTTTTTCCTAAAGCCATCCACTCTAGGTATTTCTCTTAAAGCAGCATTAGATAACTAAGACAGTTGCCCCTTGGGGATCCTCAAAAACAGTCACCAGAACTTTCTGAGTGGTCTTCCCTCTCTCGGCTCATCTTTGAAGTCTTCCTAACTGTCCTTAAAACTCGTGATCCATTGAAAAACTATCATTTTCTATGGGGCAGCGTTCTGATATACCTGTTGCCAATCTTCAGTGATTTGGGAAGATGTCCACTTGAGTTTTGTTAACAATTTGACTTTAGCCCTTAACTCAAAATCTTGGTTTTCCAGGGCACAAAAAGTATCCTTTTTTCTGAAGGCACTCTAGTGAGACTAGGTCAAGTGTATCAGTGAGAGAATTTGTCTGCAGCCATCCACTGAATGCAGAGACATATGTAAACACAGTTTGTTTGAAATAAACCCATACATGTGTGAACTGGAGCTCTAGTAGCAGTATTTTTTGACTCATCCTCACATACTTTCTACTTCTTGAGTCTAAGTGTCTGTGTATAGCTATTAGATCAAGCTGGTCAACTGAATTATTTAAATCTATTAACTTTAAAATTTGTCTGCTTGATTTTATTTTTTGATGGCATGTTAAAATCTCTCTTGTGGCTTTTTCAATTTATCTTTGTAATTCTGCTAGGTTTTGGTTTATATATTTCAAGGTTTTGATATTAGAGTTATTAATTGATAATTAACACATCTTGGTGCATTATTCTTTTTATCATTATATAATATGTCCCTCATGGCTTTGTGTTTTGCCTTAACTTTTCATTTACCTGTTATTAATGTTTCTATAAAAATTTTTCTTTGTCAGGTGATTGCTTGGTATACATTTTCCACAGTTTTATTTTCAGCCTTTTGCAATTTGGATGTGTCTCATAAAGTGATACATAGAGAGATTTATTATATTTCTGCTCCCTTCAGTCTTTTTGTCTCTTATTAAAGTAAGAAAGTGTTTTGCTTTTATATTTATTGCAATTGTTGATTTAGACTTATATTGAGTATCTTAATTTATATAATCTTTTTAGCATATTCTTTTTCTATTTTTCTTTATCATTTTTTCCCATTATTTAAACTAATATATTAGGTGTCTAGTGCTGCTGTAACAGAAATAACACAAGTGGATGGCTTTAACAAATAGAAACTTGTTCTCTCACAGTGTAGGAGGGTAGAAGTTTGGATTCAGGGCACCAGCTCCAGGAGAAGGCTTTCTTCTCTGTTAGTTTTGGGGGAAGGCTTTGTCATCCATCTTCCCCTGGGTCTAGGAGATTTTAAGTGCAGGAATGCTGAGTCCAAAGGATGTCCTGCACTCCCTCTAGCATATGTACATGCTGCGAAAATTTCACAAGAGTTTTACCACATCAAATAATTTCACACGTGAAATTGTTCACTACAGATTATAAGTAAATGCAAGTAGACCCATTCTTACCTTGCGTACTGAGTCATCTGCCCTATCAAGGATTGTGAATTTAAAGAGAAGCTTTGATTCTGTAGGACACTGCTGTGGGTTTCGAAGAGAGATAGGTAGCAGCCATACCTAGAAGCAGAGTCTTTGATGTGGTGCAAAAAATGTGCAACTATTTACTCCAGATGATACGCTTACCTTGCCTGTTGAATGATCCACCCCTGGATCTGTCCTTCACTTATCCTCATGTCCCATGCACTGGAAATATTAGACTTATGGGAGGTCATTAGTCAGTTCTAGTTCAAGGATGATTTGATAATTTTTTAATAGGAGGACATATAACAAAAAATTTACAATCACTGACAGACTTGACATTCTCTTGGTATGGAGTCAGGATGCTATTTCCAAAATCATATGTATATTTTTGGATGAATTTTCTGTCCATATTGGTTATAATTAGGAGATAATATAAATACTCATTCTTCTATTTACAAAATGTTTATAGACTGCTCTTTATATGCCAGGCCTTTTGTTAGGCTCTAGGAACACATACGATGGTTTATAAAACATCTGGACCTTACTTTAAATTGGCAATGATTATTAAAGATGTCTATAAATGTTCTCTATAATAAATATTACTAATTGTATAGTAATTATCAGAGATTTGAAGGCAGTGGTTTTTCAGTGATGGAATTCTTGCCTTCCATTCCAAAAACCCTGGTGGCGTAGTGGCGAAGTGCTACGGCTGCTAACCAAGAAGTTGGCAGTTCAAATCCACCAGGTACTCCTTGGAACTCTATGGAGCAGTTCTACTTTGACCTATAGGGTCACTATGAGTTGGAACAAACTCAGTGGCATCTAACAACAACAGCAAATTTCAAAAGCCCAGATTCAATAGTGTTGTGGATTGAATTGTGTTCCCCCCCAAAATGTGTATAGCCATTTGGCTGGGACATGATTCCTGGCATTGTGTAACATTCCTATATGCTGTAAACCCTACTTCTATGACATTAATGGGGGAGAATGGAAGGTGGTTGTGTCAGTGAGGCAGGACGCAACATGTAAGATTGTATTGTGCCTTGAGGCAGTCTCTTGGGATGTAAAGGAAAGGGAAGCAAGCAGCGAGTTGGGGACCTCATATCACCAAGAAGCAGTTCCAGGAGTAGAGCATGTGCTTTGGAAAGGACTGTGGTCCACGCATCTCAGAAGCTCCCAGTCCAAGGGAAGATGGATGAAATGACAAGAACCTTCCACCAGAGCCAACAGAGAAAGCCTTCCTGTGCAGCTAATGCCCTAAATTTGGACTTGGAGCCTATTGGACTAAGACAGAATAAAACTTCTCTTTTTCAAAGCCATCCACTTGTGGTATGTCAGTTATGGCAGCACTAGAGGACCCAGCTAATGCATCTCAAGTGTAGCCACCACTCCTCTGTCAGTGTTGCAATGGTATTGAACAGGTTTCAGCGAAGCTTCCAGATTAAGACAGATGGTGATCTACCAAAAACCAGCTGATGGAAACCCTGTAAAGGAATCACAAATGGTTCAGTCCAGTTGTGCACAGAACTGCCATGAATCAAGTTGCCTCAATAGTCGCTAATAACAACAGCATTAGAGATTTCACTGCTGTGGGATGAATAATTTGTTTCCTTTATGAAATATAGTGCGGCAATTTACAGAAATTTTCCCTCCCTGGGAGGAGGGGAGGTTTTTGGAAAAGGAAATTCCAGCATGCCTCTTGAGGTCTTTGTTTTTCCAAAGTAAATCTTTCAACTGCTTCACTCAGTCACTAAGTAAGCACACGTGAGACGCGCCACACCCTCTACAGGGACTCACTTGGGGAGAGGCAGAGGTGAGGTATTTTACTATAATCCTTTCAGCTTGAACAAGCAGAAGAAGGAAAACTCAGGAAACAAATCGTATAGAAAGGCGAGAACAATAGGAAAGAAAAGCCTGCCTTACAGGTTTATTTCCTGTTCTGCCTAATACTTGTGGAATGTGGTTTTCTCTGCCATTGATACGTAATATAATTAAATGTCCAAAGATGTGATTTTTAAAAAACTGTCCGTGTAGTTTCTCTCCGAATTGTCCAAATAAAAGATGTATTTTAGGGTAGGCATGGAGTTGCAGCTTCTCTTGGGTAAAAATTTTGAGAGTAACCCAAGTGACTTATACAGAATTTCAACTGAAATGATAAGATCCATTAAAACTTTGGGGTTTGGGTAGTAGTTACATTTTTCTAAATAAGCTGCCTTTCACAAGGTACCTCTTAAGAAATGCTGCAGAATTTTGGAGTAATGCAAAGCTGCAGGGGGAAAAAGGGCAGATACTCACTCATAAAAAGCTACTTGAATTCTTTAAAACTTTTGCCTAACAGTTTTTAGTTTCTGAGCTACGTGTTCCTTCAGCTGGGAGCCCAGATGGCATCGTGGTTAAGGGCTCAGCTGCTAACCAAAAGACCAGCAGTTTGCAATCCACAAGGCAGTCCTTGGAAACCTTTTGGAACTGTTCTACTCTGCCCTATATGGTTGCTGTGAGTTGGAATCAATTCTACAGCAATAGGTTTGTGATAAAAAGTCTCCCAACTTTCCAAAATTGTGCTTTAGTTCTCCATCAGAAGGGAAAATAAACTATTTTCGGCTGTTTAATGAACCTGATCATTGTAGATGGAAAGAAAATAACTAGCTAAAAAGATGCTTTTAGCTTCTCTGTAAGTTTTGGGTTGTTTCTTTGGATCATTCTGTCTAAAAAACAAACTGGTAAATTTTTTATAAATCCTAGCTGGAAAATTGCTAATTTTGAATTCATTTCCTTTCCATTTGGAGTTTTCTGGGACTGAAATTCTTATTACCCAGCGAAATGTCATTAACTCACTGGATCGTTACAGCCAGGATTCCCTGGGTGGTGCAAACAGCATGTTTGAGTCCATTCAGAGGTGCCTCAGAAGAAAGCCCTGGCAGTCTACTTCCAAAACATCAGCCATTGAAAACTTGCCTCATGGAGCACAGTCTTACTCTGATGCATATGGTGTCAGCATGAGCCTGGTCTCTCACAGCCAAGTTCAGAAATCAGGGTACTTGCTCATTCAGATAACCTTCATCTGTTTGCACATGGCCGCTCTTAGCTACTGTTGCTCCCTGGACCACCACTGTACCCGTGAGCTGTCTCCCGGGATTCTGCCTAACTGTTCTCTTCCACCATGATCCCTCACCTCCCACTGCTAGTGATGCAACAGCTGGCAGCATCTGGGTAGGCAGGGAGGGACCCAGGATCAGTATACAGGGCCAAGTATGTTCTGAGGGAGGATGGTCTCATTCATTCTTCACCACTTCAAGCTTAGCTTTGGCCCCCAGGAAAAGCTCTAAGTGACTTTAGCTGCAAGATTTAGTAGCAAGGACTATGATAATCATAAGCTGTCTTCTTTAGGTGCTGAATTGTCTATCTGTAATTTGGATTTTGAACTCATAAGAAAGCACTTTTTCACAATAGTCCAGATTGCTAAAGTTTACATTTGTGTCTTTTAACTTTTGTCTAATAGATGTAGTGGTTTCCATCCATTAGACAGAGTGCAAATATAACTAGGTACTCATCTGTTAGACAAGAAGGAAACTGTGGTAGTGTAGTGGTTAAGTGCTACAGCTGCTAACCAAAATATCAGCAGTTTGAATCCACTAGGCACTCCTTGTAAAATTGGTGAGGCTGTTCCACTCAGTCCTTTAAGGCTGTTCTGAATTGAATCAACTCAGCAGCAAGGAGTTTTAGACAAGAGAGTGAAATTTGTGTTGTAGGGGAGAATACTCAAACAATTCAGCAAGTACAAAGGCAGACTGAGTTTATCAAAAGCAAACTGGCTTCTGGAAGGGGAAATCCTGTCTAACTAATCTGCTCAAATTAATTTCTTTCAGGAAATAAATGAATAAATCACAGAAGTTCTTTCAGGGCTTGCAAAAATATTTGGACTGTTAAGTGGAAAACTTACTAGATAACATCACATCTGTATTTTTAGAAAGGTTTAATGTAGGCTGTTCCTCAAAGTCAGTCATGGTGTGATTTGGTGACAGAATATATAAAAGATCAAAGTAATGGTGTGCTGAAGGCTGTCCCTACAGTCTTCGGGGGCCAATTGTTAAACTGGCAGGAATTTTCTAAGCCCCTTGATGACACTCTTGCTAGCTAGTTGATAGCTTGAATTGGCTATTGTAGGGATATTTAAATCTGGAAATTAGCAAACACTGCATATGAGTCTTCCTGCCTTATTCTAACCTCATCTTCTACCCTTACCCTCAAAATGGGTTTTTAAGCATTTACCAGTGTGTCACTGGGTAGGAGATTGGTTTACAAATACAGAACAAGGAGTGGAACAAATTGGATAAACTCTGAAGAAGTATAAATAGGTGCTTGTTCAGTGTCCAGTACAGGAACTATCTTGATTTGCATTTTTATAAATGTACCTGTTTTCCAGATGGCATTAAATTTTCTAGAGTTTAACCTATGGGATTAGCACCCAGAATTCTAAGTCAAACAGTGTGAACTAGCTAAAAATATAGCAGAGGAACTCTAGTAGGGCACCTTGGAGGGAAAATCCCTTTAAAGTACTCTTGGTGAAATGACAAATTCCAGCCTCTCTGTTATGATCTACAAATGAACTTCAAGAATTTCAATAGAGATTTTCTGTGTTTATTCAGACACCTTGTCAGCTTTGATCAAAAAAGCCACTTAAATGCCAAGCCCCATCAGAAGCTCTGCAGACAAAATAGAGTAACTGTCCAACTCTGACACAGACGAACCCTTGGTGCACATTTCCTGCCATTTTCCTGACGCGCTTCAAGGAGAATGTCATGGAGCTGGAGAAGTTTCAGGGAAAAGTGTATAACCTCATCAGATGATCCCCTGATGAGGATACCCAATAAACAAACTGAACCCCCCTGCCACCAGATCAGTTCCAACTCAGAGCGACCTAACCCCATAGAACAGAGAAGGACTGCTCTGTAGCGCTCCCCAGGAACGCCTAGCGGATTCAAACTGCTGACCTTTGGGTTAGCAGCCACAGCATTTAATCAGAACTCAGAATAGTAACTAGAAAATCATGAAAGGATTTAAGTTAAATACAGATATATTAAGTGGTGGAAAACTAGTAGAACACACCCTTCTTGTTAGAAATGAGAAATTGTAGAAGATACAAAAGGCAACAGTGTTGTCTTCTCAAAGAAAAGAAGTCATGATAGCAAAAATAAAATTGAATCTCAAAGTTTAAGTGTTGTGAATTAAAAAGAATAAAAATTTGAATTACATATTTTTAACATACCACACACACTGTTCTAATCAGTGACCTTCTTGTTAGTTGGGCTCTGGCAATGGGAGGAAGACTGAGATGGTTCTCCCTTCCACACATATGTTGAGAGAACACTTCATGTTTTTTGTGGACTTTTTTTTTTTTTATGGCAACTTAGAAAGAAATGGAAGGGCCATAGCCTCAAGATTGTTTATTTTCACTGCTGAGCTCCCCAGGTAGGGATGTGTTCCCGGAATGTTTCTGAGCTTCATAAAGAACTTTAAAAACTAGCTGTTGTTGAGTCAGCGCTGACTTCTGGTGACCCCATGTATGTCAGGGTGGACCTGCACTCCGTAGAGTTTTCAAAGGTTGAGTTTAGAATTGATCAACAAGACTTTCTTCCACGGTGACTAGGATTCGACTCAAATCTCCTAGTGTTGCACTAACACAGATGTGTTAAACATTTGCTCTACCCAGGGTCTCCTTCCTTACAATTAAAACAGATATGTATATACATATATATATACATATTACCGTGCAGTCTGTTCTGACTCGCAGTGACCCCATGTTGTTTCAGAGTAGAACTCCAATCCATAGGATTTGCAATAACTGTAAGCTTTGAGTCTCTATGAGTTGAAATTGATTCAGTAGCCCACGACAATGAATCTTACAGTAGATCACCAGCCCTTTCTTCCACATCATTGCTGGATACATTCAAACCAGCAGTCTTTCCCATTGAAGAGTCGAGCAAACCATCTGTACTACCTAGGGACTTCGTCCTCACAAAAGACAGTGTGAAACTGAACAGGGCAGCTTACTTAACTATGAGAAGAAACCAAATGTCTTTCAAAACAGAAAACAAGATCTTTATTATCTTAATAATATAAACTTTAGAAAAAATTATTTTTACATTTATAGTATTAAAGTATCTATCTACTATATGGAAACCCTGGTGGCATAGTGGGTTGTCACATCTGCGAACTAAACAGTTGGCAGTTTGAATCCACTAAGTGCTCCTTGGAAACTCTATGGGGCAGTTCTACTCTGACCGCTAGGGTCACTATGAGTCAGACCTGACTCAGTGGCAGTGGATGGGTTATCTACTATGCAGCTTTTTAATAGTTTAGAATTAAATGTCTAGGAAAACCTATGGATGCTAAAGCTCTCACAGGTGACTTAAGCTAAAGCATTCACAAGTGACCTAAACATGTTGCTATTTAAAAAAAAAAAAAAGACTTTTTAATGCAATATGTACGTTTGTGAAAAATACACAAACCACAGTACATGGCATAAAGAACTCTGAGACTGAACACATTTATATAACCAATATCTAGTGTAATGTACTTTATGTGAGGGGGTGTTGATTTGCAGTACACATCATAACCCAAACCAAACCAAACCTGTTGCCATTGAGTCAATTCCAACTCATAGTGACCCTATAGGACAGAGTAGAACTGCCTCATAGAGTTTCCAGGGTGAATTCAAACTGCTGATCTTTTGATTAGCAGCCACCGGGATTTCCATACACATCATAAAACACCAAACCAAACCCACTGCTGTCAAGTTGATTCTAATTCATAGAGACCCAAAGACAGAGTAGAATTGCCCCAGAGAGTTTCCAAGGAGTGCCTGGCAGATTTGAACTGGCAACCTTCTGTTTAACAGCTGTAGCTGTTAACCACTACACCAGGATTTCCGTACCTATCATACTAATCATCAGTTGTCAATTCAAAGAGAATTTATTTGTATACATATTTAGGAGACTGAGATTTAAGAGGTTATTACAAACAAAAATCAGTTGCTGTTCATGGACTTCAACTCATGGAAACCTCATGTGTGTCATGGTAGAACTGTGCTCCATAAGGTTTCCAGTGGCTGATTTTTCCAGGGCTTCAAGTCAGTTGATTCAGTCATAGCCACTATAAACAAGGGCAGCGTATTGGTTGCATAGCAACCAAATCTCTTGCCCCTTAGATTTTGACTTGGGCAGGAAACAAACAGTGGTGCCACCATCAAAAATGGCAGCCAATCTTTTTGCTATGCATGTGAACAGAGGTCTACATGCCTGCCCATAGTAGAGTCTCCCACATTAGACTCCTGAAACATGGAAAGCAGAGCCATCAGCCACCATCTTTGAGCAGGGTGCCTCTTATTTGTTCTCTAAAATGAAATAACCAAAGCTGTTGGCTGTTCAGTTGATTTTGACTCATAGGTTTGTCCCCTACTGGGTTCCAAATTTTATGGAACAAACAGATTTGGTTGCTGTGCAGTGCTGACAGTCGTGACTCAATCTTTTAAGCATGTTAGGAAGCCCTGGATTTTTCGGAAGTAGACATCCAGGCCTTCCTTCAGGTGCCTCTAGTTGGAGTTGAACTTAGAACTTTTTTGTAGAGTATGTTAACTCTTGGTGCTACCCAAGGAATTTCATAATAGAATATTATGGTAGGATTCCAGCTTTCAAGAGAAGTTGGATTACTGTTGTTGTTGTTGTTTTTACTTTTTTGTTTATTTACCACGTGCCCTCACCAGTAATTCTTTTGAAATGTGTAGGTGGTGTGAGCATCCCGGAGTTTCAGGTGGCAGAGAAAAAAGCCAAGTAACTCCTCATTGCACACACCGATCAGTCCTTCAGATCTGTTACACAACTTGACTGAGACCACGAATGGTGTTTTGTGAAAAGGAAGCTAATTTTCAAAACGAGAAGAAAATCACCATCAAACTGACAAGCAGTGGTGCGGCAATACTTTGAACAGGATGCGTGAAGGGACTCACTTTAAAAAAACAAATTTTCTTAAATTAAGAACCATGACTAAGTACTTGAATTTCTTTTCTCCCAACCCTAAAGGTTCATTGGACGTTGACCCTTTTAAGTTAAGGGGAGTAGCCTAACTCTCCCCTACCCGGGAGGGTGGTGGCGGCTGGACCAGCCTGGGCTCCCCCCCCCCGCCCTCCTCCCGTGACCCCTGACCCCAGCTAATCTGCATAGAGGAATGACAGGCATCCGCTGGGCAGGATCCGCCGCGCCGGCTGCGGCCGGCCGGGCTGGGAGACCCGCGCGGGGAGGAGGCCGGGGGACCGGCGGGCTGCGGCGCGCAGGCCGGGGAATGGGCGCCTGCCGCTCGGCCTGGGAGCGGACCCATGAGCCAGGGAGCGAGAGAGCCGCGTGATCACTGGACCTGGCCCTGCGACCCCAGACATGGGCCAGACCTCGGTGTCCACGCTGTCCCCGCAGCCCAGCAGCGGTGAGTCCGGGGCTCACAGGATGCGCGCCCGTGGCGCGGGCCCTGGGCTGGCTCCCCGGAAGGCAGGACCGAGGGCTCCGGACCGGCCGGGTTCTGCACTGACCCGCCAGGTCCCTCGGGGAAACCCGAGAACTAGCACTCCCTAAACTCTTTGTAGTGGAGGAGTGGAATGCCTTTGGGGATCCGGCCGATTTTACCTTAAAGGCACAGGCCCCTTTTCTGCAGGGGATGCCTCCTTGGGTTTTGCATCGGAATTCCTTCGGAGCCAGAAAGTTGAGAGACTAGTCTTTTGCCTTGGACTGTGTTTAGGTGAAACGCGAACTCAGAGAGCAGGATAAACGTGCCAACAGGCTTCTCTTTCTTTACGCTTGGCTTCCAGGCTCGAACTGAATTCTTTGGGGCTTGTCAACTGATTTATGGTTTATTATTCGGAGTAAAGCGCTGATCGTCTTCTCTTACCCGGACAGAATTCACAATACTTAATAACCAACTACAGAAAAATACGTTACCGTCTCAAATGATATTTGTTTTGTTTATGTTAGACACACAGGCTGTAGAATTTCAGGAAGCCTAGCTCGTGAACTTAGTGATTGAGGACTAAAGTTGGTCCTAAGGAAACGGAATGAAACGTTTCTGAGTTATAATGTCCTGTTTTAAAAGATTCTCATTTTCTTAAACAAAAAAGGGAAGGAAGGTACTACGTCTGGCATTTCCCCAGAGATGTAGGGAAATAGCTTTTTTTGGTGGCTTTTGCTCGTGATTGGATAATGAGGAAATAAGTGAAAAGGTGCCATTTTGATGTGTTTCTATCAACGATTTCAAACAACAACCTCGGTGGCGCCATTTGTTACTCATTGAGGCAGTTGATACAGTTTTAAAATTCTGTAAACATCAACAGGATCTTGGGGAAAGGAAATGGGAGGGCAGAGAGGAAGGTTTTTAAATCTACTCCAGGATGTCAGGCTAGGTGGGAATGATCACAGCCCCTCTCTGGTGGGTTTGTTTATATCACAGAACTTTGCTCCCTGAAATATTGTAAGCTTTGCTGGGGTTTGTGAACTCTCTGTGAAGGAGAGAAAATCAGAATCCAAGAAAGAGTGTACTGTCCCTTACTGTTAATGACATAGAGTGTCTTGGAACATCAAAGAGGCGTCATGTTGTTGAGCTAAGGAGTTGATGTGTGTGTGTTTTTAGTTGTTCATTTAGAGTCTTAAAATGCAGCAAATAATTTTGTGCAAATAATCATTGATTTCCTTTGTTTTATTTCAAAAAAGTAAGACTTCTTTCTCCTTAAGATCCTTAAGATGTGCCAAAAGAGTTTGTGTGTGTGTGTGTGTGTATTTCCAATGCATACTATTAAATCAGTACTACTAGAGGTATCACAGGGTCACTATGAGACAGAATTGACTCCATGGCAATGGCTTTGGTTTGGTTTTGATTTACTACAAGTAGATAGAGTTGTGCTTAGTTTAGTTCTTTTGCCATAAATGTCATTACAGTTAATTCTAGAAATGTCAATTTTACTTTCATGGAAATCAAAGAATATTATATAAATGATGTCGAGGGACCAAAGTAGAAACCTAAAATGTCACTGTCCTAGCTCTTACTCAGGAAAGAAAGAAAGAAAAAAACACTTGCAGATAATTCCTTACAAAGTGACTGATCATGACAAGAGGTGGCACAATTTATAAAACAAAATGGGATGTTTCATGCCTGACCATAGAGATGTTTTAGAGAACTGTTGCAAAGGGGTGTTACATTTGGCAATGCAGGTCCTCAGTTCTGTTGATGTCAAGTTTACCAGTTGAGAAACAATAGCGGTTATTGACTGGGAGCTTGCTACATTGTAATGGTGTGATTTTTCTCGGGGATCCAATCTCTGAGTTACTCCTGTCACTTACTCTAACTCCCTGAGGTTTTGCCTGCAGATTGGAAACAACCACAATGAAAGCAAAAACATTGGGCCAGTGTTTTGTTCCTGCCAGTGTTCTTTTCTGGGTCTGAGGGTCAGACCCTCCGCTCTCCCAGATGCTAGTTCGGTTCACTCCTTGTTAGCTGTTGGTCTCGGGCTTTACACGTGCTGTGAAGATCTAGTTCTGTTTGATCTCAGCTGTTGACTAGTTTGGTTCTTGAGCAGCTGCTTGGAATTACAGTGTTAGAGACAATTCTCATCTTCATTGGTGAGTGGGGCTGAGTGCAAGAGACATCTCCTTGAGTCTAATAAATCGGTCATTCGTAATCATTACTTGATTTGGGCTTGTACACGTCATCATTGTAGGTTATGAGTTCGCTTCCTTCTCACTCTCCTGACTTCAAACTCTGTTTAGGTTAGGGCTGTATCTATTTCTTTGGTCCCTAGAAAGAAGTTATTTCTGAAAACATATAGTAACACCCATTACTTCCTTTTTTAATAGCAGCTACATTGGAAATATAATTTACATGCCATATAATTTACTCGCTTAAATTGTCAAGTTCATTGTTTTTTACCATAGTCCCAGCTGTGTGCAGCCATTACCACATTTCAAGAACAAATTCATTCTAAGAGAAACTCCATACCCCGTTAACACTCAGTCCTATGTATACTTAGCCCTAAAAACCCAAAACCTGTTGCCACGGAGTTGATTCCAACTCCTGATGATGCTATGGGACACAACAGAGGTGCCCTCCGTAGGGTGTCCAAGACCATAAATCTTAATAGAAGCAATCTGTCACAGAAGTGGCTGGAGTTAGCAGCTGAGCGCTTAGCCCCTGCGCCACCAGGACTCCGTGCCAGCACTCAGCAACCCCCGAGCTACTTGCTGTCTTAATGACTTTGCCTGTTCTGAACATTTCATATCAAGGGTATCATACTACGTGTGGTCCTTTTGTCACTTACTTTTTTCACTTACTGTAATGTTGTCAAGGGTCGTATCTGTTGTAGAATGTACTCATACTTCATTTCTTTTTATTTTTGAATGAATTGTCACTGCAGGGACATACCACAGTTGATTTATTCCTCAGTTGATGGACACTTGACGTTACCTCCATTTTTGGGTAATTATGAATAATGCTGCTATGAATGTTCGTATACAAGTTTTGATGTAGACCTGATGTTTTCAGTTCTTTTGGTTATATACCTAGGAATGAGACTGATGGGCCATGTAGTACCTGAGGAACTGCTAGACTGTTTAGCAAAACAGCTGCAAATTTTACATTACCACCAGCAACATAGGAGAGTTTCAGTTTTTCCACATCTAGGCCGGTACTTCTGTTTTTTTGTTATAGTCGTGTTAGTGAATATGAAGTGATATTTTAATGTGGTTTTGATTTGCATTATCTAATGACACATGCCATTGAGTGTGCCTTTTCGTGTGCTCCTTGGCATTTGTATATCATTCAAGAAATACATACCTAAAGGAGGAAATAAAAGTATCTCTATTTGCAGATGATGTGATCGTATACACAGAAAACTCTAAAATATCCACACACAAAAATTTACTGAAACTAATAGAAGAGTCCAGCAAAGCATCAGGATACAAGATAAACATCCAAAAATCAGGCAAATTCCTCCACACCAACAAAGAGAATGTCAGAGAGGAAATCACTGAATTAATACCACTTACAGTAGCTCCCAAGATGAGAAAATACTTAGGAATAAATCTAACCAGAGATGTAAAAGACATATACAAAGAAAACTACAAGACTGTACTGCAAGAAACCAAAAGAGACCTGTGTAACTAGAGAAACATACCTTGTTTATGGATAGGAAGACTCAGCGTTGTGAAAATACCTTTCTACCCATTGTGATCTACAGATAAAATTCAATCTTGTTTCAGATTTCAGTGGCATTTTTTAAGGAGATAGAGAAACAAATCACCAAGTTAATATGGAAAGGGAAGAAGCCTTGGGTAAGTTAAGCATTCCTGAAGAAGACCAAGGTGGGAGGCCGCACGCTATCTGTTGCACTGCCGTTGTGGTCCAAAGAGCCTGGTGTTGCTACGACATACATGTAGACCAATGAAACAGAATCAAGAATCCAGGTACAAAACCTTCCACCTGTGAGTAACTGATATTTGACAAAGGCCTAAAGTCTGTTAACTGGGGAAAAGATAGTCTCTAACTAATGGTGCTGGCAGACTGGATACCCATCTGCCAAAAAATGGAACAAGACCCATATTTCACACTATGTGTACGAACTAACTCAAAAAGAGATGAAAGCCCTAAATATCAATCTAAGGTGATAAAGATCACAGAAGAAAAACAGTAACAGTGCTAGGCTCCTTAATATGTGGCATAAACAGAATTCAAAACATGGCTAACAATACACAAATACCAGAAGAGGAAATAAATAACTGGGAACTCCTAAAAATCAAATTCTTATGCTTGCCCAGAGACTTCACCAGAAGAGTAAAAAGACAACCTACAGACTGGAAAAAAAATTTTGGTATAACAAATCCAGTTCAAATCTAATCTCTGAAATCTGCAAGATGCTGCAAAACTTCAATAGTCCCACCTCCTTAGAGCCAGTGTAGCTCCTGGCTGTTTTGCCCCAGACCATGTGTTGAAAGAAAAGATAATGCCCGTGTTGAGGATCACACCTAGGTTGTGAAGCGCACTGCCTCAGTCAAGTCAATTCCAACTCATAGCAATCGTATAGGCAGAGTGGAATACTCCGTAGAGTTTCTAAGGGGAGTGTCTGACAAATTTGAACTGCTGACCTTCTGACTAGCAGCTGTAGCACTTAACCACTGTGCAACCAGGGTTTCAAGGTTGTGATAGAACCTGTATCTGGGTTTCATGTAACTCAGCTAACGAAGAGGTCAGCAGTGTGAATCCAGCAGCTTCTCCTTGAAAACCCTATGGGGCAGTTCTGTTCTGTCCTGTGGGGCTGCTCTGAGTCGGAATTGACACAATGGCAGACTTTGGTTTTGGTTTGTATGTGGTAGGTCATGTGGTGCTTCTGTGACAAGTGGAAGTCACTTCCCCTGGGTAAGGCATCCCTGCAGGTACATGGCTTGAAAATGGGAGTATTTAGCAGAAATTCAGTGTCCACTAGCACCTTTGTCCAGGCACCCTTGTGCAGTGAGTAACCCTTTGTGCAGCTGTACCCAACCACAGTGCTGTGCATCAATCATATTTGTAATTTGTAAAAATCTTATGTCTCAATGAAATTTTTGAGTGAAGCAGGACATTTGTATTTCTTTTTTCTCCAGTTGTCTATTTATAGGAGTTCCTTATTTTTATGCTTTCTATTCTTACAGATTTTTAAGACCTTTATATGTTAAGGAGATTAGCCTTATGGCTGTCATATGTGATAAATATTTTTCCATGTGTTTCTTGCATCTTATTTATGACTTTTTGTCATGTAAAAACTTAAAATTTTTGAGGAGTCAAGTTTTTTGATCCTTTTTCACAAAAAAGACCATTTTAAAATATGCCTTCTGCTCTTTATGTATATTTGAATATATGAGCTCTATAATTTATTCTGGCTTAAACTACACACACACACACACACACACACCCAAAAATCATTGCCATAAAGTGGATTCCACCTCATAGCAACGGTACATGGCAGAGTAAGAGTGCCCCATAGACCTTCTGAGGAGCGCCTGGTGGATTTGAACTGCTGACCTTTTGGTTAGGAGTTGTAGCTGTCACCCACTGGGACTCACTATAGGTAGGAATTTAGCTATATGCTTTATTTGAATTAACTTTTAATTCTCAAAACATTCATGTAAGGTAAATGCTGTTAGTATCTCCTTTTATGTAGATGATAAAAACCGAACCACAAGAGTTAAGTAACTTACGCACATTATTGAATGAAAGAAGAATATAACTGATCAATTGGTATATGAAATTAACTTTAAATCATTAAATGAAAAATAATAATTGGGTGTCATTGTTCACCTTTGAATCTGGTGAAGATTAAAAGAATGATTCCCAAGAGTTAATTGTCTTGTAGTAGTTTAAACTGGTGCAGGCTCTCACAAGAGCTTTTAGGGGATGGGTTTGCCTGCCATATGCAGGATGATCTGACTGAGTGTGGATTTGGCGGGAAGGGATTAAAGGCAGAACCAGAAGGCCGACTGTAGTCATGGAACATGGGTAAAGGAGTGCCTGACCTGAGAGGGGAGCTAAAAAAGTGGGAGTAGGATGATGCCCAAATTTTATCTGCAACTAGGAGCCCTCCTTGAAAGCCAAGGTCAGATACGCAGCTGCCTGTGTGATAGGTCCCTTCACGGGGTGGAAGTGACTGGAAGGCGGGCCACTAAAACAACCATGAATACCTAGTGGGTGTGTTGGAGGTAGCCTGTCTAAATGGGAGGCTGAAGTTCTCCTCCAAGTCAGTTGGTTCTCTGAGTTTTTAGAAAAATTTTTATCATGATTAAGTGAAAGTTTACAATCCAAGTCAATTTTCTGCGTAAAATCCCGAGTACCTGCTTCTCTGCAACTCTGTCTGCTCTCCTCACTCTGTGACAGCACACTCTTCCAACCTTTAATTCCAGTATCTACTCAGTCAACACTTGTCCCCTCCTCTCCATTGTGTCCTCTCTCTCTAAAAAGAAACCAGTAGGGCAACCTCATATGTATCTGTTAAACCATAAAGTACACACACCATCTGCATGACTCTGTGTCCCCAAGTCCAGTCCATTCACTGTCTGAAGTGTTGGCCTCAGTGCTGGTTTCAGCTTTGGGCTACGATTAAGTCTAGGGGTCTTGTTCCCTGAGGACCCTCAAGGGTGTCAGACCATCAGCTCTTAATAAAGGCCCTGGTCTGCACACCCCTTTTTCTGGTGTTACGTCAGGGACTCCACATTGTGTGCTTTGTTATGGTTCTGTGAGTTTTTGTATTTTACCAAATGATTCCTCCAGTCACTCATTAGCCCAAAGCCCGGGGGTCGTCTCTGGGTTTTCCAATCCCCTCCACATCAGTCCATCAGCACATCCTGTCCACTTTTCTTCCAATATGGGTATCAAGTCTGCTCACTTCTTTCTCTCTTTCTGCTGTCACCGCTTAAGCCTGGACTTGCATTGAATAGGTGACTGCACGAGACTTCAGATGGGCTCCCGGCTCTGCTCTTGTGTTGTCTGCCACTGAATTGATTCCAATTCATAGTGACCCCTTGTAACAGAATAGAGGAAACACACTCGGCTGTTGATGGACAGTTTGGAGATTCACGTCCATTCAGGTATGTCTCATTAGAAAGACCTTAGCAATCTACTTCTGAAAAGTCAGTCACAGAAAACTTTATAAAGCACAGTTCTTCTGTGACACACATCGGGTGGCCATGAGTTACAGTTGACTGTACAGCAACCAAGGTCCATGCTTCACTCGGAAACCCTGCTAGTGTGGTGGTTAAGTGCTTGCTCCAGCTGCTAATCGAAAGGTCGGAAGTTCACACCCACAGTTCTGCTCTGTCCTGTAGGGTTACTGTGAGTTGTAATCAACTCTACAGCAACAGGTTTGGTTTTTTTTTGGCATACTTCACTCAGACTGGGGATTTGTATTTGATGTTCCTGTAAGTTAAAACCTACCTGGAGTTGCTTGGTGCTGCTGTCCCAGAAATATCACAACTGGGTGGCTTTAAAAACCCAAAATTTATTTTCTCACTGTTCAGGAGGCTGCAAGTCCCAGTGCAGGACCTGGGCTGTAGAGGAAGGCTTTCCCTCTGGGGACTCTGGAGGCAGGTCCTGCCCTCAGCTGCTTCAGCCCTGCTGTCCCATGGTTAGTTGGTGACTGTCACATCTGCCGTCTTCCACAGTTTCTTGACTCTGCCTAATCCACTCCTTTTGTATCTCAGAAGTGATTAGATTTAAGGCACACCCTGAACTGATAAGATCTCAGTAACCTAACAAAGAAAACCCTATTTACAAATGGGATTACAGTCACAGGTGCAGAGGTTAGGATTCTAACACCTTTCAGTACATAACTGAGTTCTAACTTAATTTGTTCCCAATGGCCAAGCCAGTAAAAATGAAGTCATTTGGTTATAGTAAGTTGATGGTAATTTTATTTTATTTTTTTTGAGAACCATGGAAATTGATGTTGAAGGTAACCTACTGTTATAGAAATAGAAAGCATTTTTCATTCCTATGCTGCCTTGGCCCCTTACAGAGCTGGCTCCTTGTTTCAGCTCGACCAGCCTCCCTTCACGGAGACCTTGTCTGACTACCCTTTCCAGAATAACCTGCCCACCTCCCAGACACGCTTTTTGTTTTCATTCCGTTACTGGATTCATCACTCAGATTATCTTGTTTGTGGTACCGCCAACCACTCACTTAGCATGGCCCAGGTCTGGGAGTCGTCCCAGATGTTTCCTTTCTCCTCCACATCACTCCAGCATTATGTCCTGTCTGTTTTTCTCCCAGAATGTGGCTCATGTTCACTCACCTTTCTCACTCTGCTTCCACCATCCAAGCCCCAGCTTCACTAGAACATAAGCTACATGAGCTGAGGGTGAATTTGTGTCTTGTTCACCAGTGTATTTCTCACCCCTACATATGTGCCTGACAAAACCCATTTGTCGAATAAACAAATAGCTCCACTTAGTCAGATCAAGCGTTAGTACATTGATAGGAACTGACTAGAAAATTAGATAGCATCCAAGGAGATAGAGGTTTCTTTTCAATTATTTAGTATTTACCTGTAATCTCTAAATATAAGTAGCATACTCACATGGCTACTTTTGATTTTCAGTTGGAGACATCATCTGCTGACCTCATGGAATGAAAGATGAAGCTGTAGTCCTCTCTGCTGTCCCCCTCTGCAGCCCCACCCTGTGCCCCTGTCACACGTTTCTCATCCTCCGTTTCTCCCGTCTTCCCAACATCCTTATATTGTACTTTGGATTTCGCTGTTGTTCCACTGCTTTACCTAGGTCGAAAGCTAATGACAGCTAGGATGTGTGGCACACCATCATTTTTCTTTCCTCTGCAGCCTTCTCTTTGGTGTCTTTTCTTCTCCTTCTGGTGATTTTCAGAAACCCTGGTGGGGTATAGTAGTTAAGTGCTACAGCTGCTAACCAAAAGGTTGACAGTTCAGATCTGCTGGGTACTCCTTGGAAACCCTATGGGGCAGTTCTACTCTGTCCTATAAGGGCACTGTGAGTCAGCATCGATTTGCAGCAGTGAGTTTGGTTACTGGGGTTTTTGGAAGTCCTGGGGGCATAGTGGTTAAGTGCTGTGGCTGTTTACCACAAAAGTCAGCTGTTCAAATCCATCAGGCACTCTTTGGAAACTCTATGGGACAGTTCTTCTCTGTCCTGTAGGGTCACTGTGAGTTGGCATTGACTCAACGGCCATGAGTTTGTTTAGTTTTATTGGTGTGTTTATATTTTTGTGCTAAGTGTCCTATATGTTCCCTATGTACTCATCCTCAGACCTTTCTCTGCTTCTGTAAATCTCTTCACAATGTGTTTCTTTCAGGTTCATCCTTAAGAACTTTGGTGTCCAAAGTAGGCCCTGTTCCAATTTGGATTTCCTCTAAACCTGCTCAGTAGCCCTGATACCACAGTGTTTAAGGGATTGGCTGCTGGCTAAAAGGTTGGCAGTTTGGACCTACCCTGCTATAAGGAAGTTTGGAGCAGTCTCCTTTCATAAAGATTACAGCCTTGAAAACCCTAAGAGGTAGTTTTGTTCTGCCTTGTGGGGTCGCTGTGAGTTGAAATCCATTTGATGGCTACAGATTTGGTTTCTTCTTAAGCCTGTTGCCAGTCTCTCTTCAACATCGTCCTGGGATTCCTTCTATTTCCCTCTTATATTGATTGCTGTGGGTTCTTCAATTGCTGGATCCCACGGGTTTTTTTTTCTCGGTTGATTTCCTCCTTTTGGCTGAACACACAGGCAGCTTTCTGAGAAAAGCTTATGAGAACTATTTCTTTTTTGTGACCCTGTATTAGAAAGTGTCTTTATTCTGGCTTCAGACTTGATTGATAGCTTGGCTGGATTATCAAGTAGCAAAGTATACTTGCTGTAATATGCACAAACACCTGCTGTTGCCTGTAATTAATCATGAGGAACATTTTCCCCTTATATTGAAGACTTTTTGTTTTCTTTTTAGCAATTTGCTTTTAATTAATTTTGAAAGACTTTCTTGGCTGATTGTCATAGAAAGACTTAACTTCAAACTTGCTAGTTACTATGACCTAGAAAGCTTTTTATAAAAGTTCAAAAGAGTTACAGGTAAACACACTAACTTTAAAATATATTTCACATGTTGACATGTTAAAACATTCCCATTTAAGATCTGTATAGAATAATTATGGAGTCACTAAGGATGCAGAGGAAACTAAGGATGCATAGTGGGTAAGTGCTACGTCTGCTAACCACATCAGCAGTTCAAATCTGCCAGGTGCTCCTTGGAAACTCTGTGGGGCAGTTCTACTCTATCTGTGGTGCCACTGTGAGTCAGAGTGGACTGGACAGCAGTGGGTTCTTCATGGTAAGGGATGCGGAGGGTTAAGTGCTGAACTGTTAATCAGTAGTTTGGTAGTTCAAACCCAACCAGGGCCTCTGCGAAGAAAGGCCTGGCTGTCTGCTTCCAAAAGATCACAGCCTCGAAACCTGCCTGAAATGTAGTTACAGTCTGCAGCACCAGTGGTTGTCTTAAGATGAAATCTTCTTGTTGGCAGCAGGGCTATGGAATAATCATCATCTTCTTGTGTTTTTGTACCTGTTTTCCTTTTTTGTTTTAAAGACAGGCTCTCCTGAGGATATCTTGTCCTGATGGAATCCTGGAGTCTCTTAAACTGAAGGTCGATATTTCACAAAGATACCTGATTCTGAAAGTTGTCTAATATGCTTATTTAAAAAAAAGAATTTTTTTTTTAAATTTCTAGACCAGTAAAATCAGAATCTTCTGGGGAGAAATGTCAGAATTTGCATTTTCATCAGGCATTCTGGGATATGCTTAAAATGAGAAAGATCCTCTGGGAAATAAATGACAGGTTAGCAGTATTTGAAAGCTGACTGTGACTTTAGATCAAGTTTTCTCTTCACTAACAATATGTTTCTTGACTTGAGGTACAGGTTTTGAAATGTTCAGAGACTCTGCTGTTCTGTATCCGATACCTTGATGACCTGAATCATCAGTATTTACTGTTCACTAGCAATGTAGTGGTGGGTTAAGCTGGTGGCATAGTGGTTAAGTGCTCCATCTGCTAACCAGAAGGTCAGCAGTTCATCTCCTCCAGGGGCTCCTTGGAAACTCTGTGGGGCAGTTCTACTCTGCCTATGGGGTCGTTGTGAATTGGAACTGACTCGGTGATGACAGTGGGGTTGGTGTTGGCTTAGTAAGTATTCCTGTTGTATAGCATGGTTTTGGCAGAATCTGGTTGTCAAAAAAGCTTTTTTGCTCTTATGTGTATTTCATAAACATTCTAACTGAAAAATAATTTGCTTCCCACAATTTACGCTTGCATTAGACAGAGTTACAGCTGAAGGGGAAGAGGTTATCAGCGGATGGTAGAACAGCAGTTCCTGTTCAAGAAAAGGATACAGAATTCAATTAGTTGCCTTTTCAAGAAGTCTCCGGTGAACAGGCGTCTGACCATGCTGGATGCTAATTATTTAACTGATGAATCAAAGTTCCAGAACATGTTACTAGATGAAAACAGGTATTTAATAAGCAGTGGAAGGAAAGAGGCCCTGTAAGAAAGATTTTAGTAAATACTTTTACAAAAGGGAGACTGAGCCCTTTTCCCTTATAGAAGTATGGGCAGCCAATTCTGGAGACTCCAGAAGGAAGCAGCCATTTATTTAAAAATTATTTTCATATGTTCCCTTTGGACAATATTTGGCTTTTTTTTGGTCCACCTCTGTGTGGACTTCAGGAGGTCTTTCCTTTCCACGTTGTACCCATTAACAGTGCATTGCACAGTATGAAGTAAACTCCCTTCAGTCTTAATTTGAACTCTTGAGAGCTTTTTCTAGTTTCTCAGGCTCCCGTTGCACGTCACTGTTTGTGGTCTACGGAGGACGCTCCCAGGAGGGCCTGCTGAGCATGGCCTTCGCCCTTCTTTCTAGCAGGCAGACGTTTCTGACAGCAAGTAGGTCACTCACAAGACGGAGAAGGGCAGTCTAACAGGGTATTTCAGGATTTCTGTTGCTAGTTGTATCCATTTCAAGAATTTTGTGATTTTCAAAATTTCTTCTACATCTGCAAAGTTAACTTGTGCTGACCTGCCAAGCTGTTTATGGAGGAGCTGAGTGAGAATGGAAACTTGGAATGAGCTGGGGACAAGTGTGCTAACTCACGCTGCAGGCTTCTCTGGGTCTGACCGAGCGGGGCTGCATTTTCCTGAAGGCGCCTCCGATGGGATTGTGTACACATGTGCACAACTCATGTTCCAGCACTCAGAAAGCACTTAGCCAGTTTTCTTTAGAAGAAAACATGAGATGAGTACAATCAAACACAAGATTTTTAAAAGAATGTAGAACTGGATACTTTTTGAAAACTGAATCCATGTTACCCAACCACAAAATGTCAGAACCTACATGTGTCTCGTTGTTCAGATGAAGATGTTTTAAATTAGAAAGCCATTGTGAAGTAAACATGCCAGAAGCCTTTATAGGCTGTCTCTTTACCCTTCAGGTTGGATCAGGCAGAGGTGGGGTTGGAAGCCAGGTTTCAGTTATAAATAACTAACTTAATAAACTAACCAAACCCACTGCCGTGGACTCTGTTCCAACTCGTAGTGACCTTATAGGACAGAGTGGAGCTTCCCCGTAAAGTTTCCAAAGAGCACCTGGTGGATTTGAACTGCCACCCTTTTGGTTAGCAGCAGTAGCACTTAACCACTATGCCACCAGGGTTTCCATACTAATTTCATAGATGGTAGTAAATGTCCCAGAGGGCATTGGGGGTTCCGTGGTTATATTCTTGCCTTCCATGGAAGATTTGACTTCCGGCCTGCACCTAAGATGTGGCTGCTTGCACGTGTTTATTACTGAATGCTTGTGTTTTGCCATGATGTGGAACAAGTATCAGCAGAGATTCCAGTGTAAGACAGAGTAGGAAGAAAGGCCAGGCTGTCTACTTCTAAAAAATCAGCCAATGGAAACCTCTTTTTGATCACAACTGTCCAACCCCCTTACACATGGAATGACCATGAGTCAAGGGCTGATCTACGGGCAGCTAATAACCACAACAGTAGATGTCCTTAGAACAAATGTACAGACTGGATGGATCATTAGCAGTGACCTGTCTGCACAGCAACACATTGGATTTTTTTTTTTTTTCCTGGTGTTTTCCATTTCACTCCGTAACATACTACCCCCACTTTTCCAACACTTTCAACAAGGACCACGTATTCATATAAATACACAGATATGAAATGGTAAGAGGAAGTATTGAAGGTGGTTTTCAGCCATGGGAATTAACTGGTGCGCTAGGCAGTGGCAGATAGAAAGTAAATCATGGAAAATAAAAGAGTATATGAGGTCAATTAGAAAATTATATATGTAAACATTTATGTTTCTGCCATAAATGTGTAAGAAACAGTTACCAGTAACTTGTGATTGGAGCAACAGTTGGTTTGAGCAATACATACTGAGAAACGAAATGAAAATGCGTATCAAGTTTCTACTCCCACTGGGGTCAGAAACCATGTATGTGCCACCTGACTGGTTTTATAATCTTCCTGAAGTCCTTGAAGGTGAAGCACTCTATCTGAAGGAATGTTTTGTTTCTAGATGTTTGATTGCTCAAGGAAAATTTTGGCCCAAACCAAAATCCATTGCCTTTAAGTTGAATTCCAGTGTGTAGCAACCCTGTAGGACCGAGTAAAGCTGCCTTACGGGGTTTCCAAGACTGTAATCCTTACCGAAGCAGACTGTCACATCTCTCCCACAGAGCGGCTGGTGGGTTCCAACCATGGCCCTTTCGGTTAGCAGCTGAGCACTTAACCACTGAGCCTCCGGGACTCCTCTGAATGTCACTACATATACCTTTTTCCTTGTCTGGGTTGTTTTTTCCCACTTTGTGTGCTTCCATTGTCTTAGATGCATTTGCTGTCCAGCAGAGGGATGTATCCCTTCACAAAGAACAGCTAAAATAAGAAAGAAAATCAGTAGGGATGCTGAAGAAGGGTGGTGTTTAAACACCTGTCAGAGCAAAGCCAGAACAAGAGTGTTCTTGCCAGAAAGTATAGCACCCTGTTGAGTCAGGTTGGTAATTCAAAGATGATTTGTGTGTGACTCAACACATTAGTATTGTATTTCATACACATTGCCAAACTCTTAAAAGGCTTTCAATGATGGCTTCCTATCCCTTTGTGAAACTTCTCAGGAAACCCTTACCTAGGATGGTCGGTTTGGGTGGACCCCCTGTCTTGTCACAAGATGCTTTTGAGTAGTGTGTGAAGAGCACTCCAGAATTATAGCCACCTCCCTTTTAGGCTCGAAATTCCTTATTTTAAATGGAACAGGTCCCTCAAGCCACTACAGCGCGCAAGTAGGATTTGGGTACATTTGAATCTGGTGATCCTAGATCCTCCCTGAAAAAGATTTAACTCTCCAGTATCCTCAGATATTATTTCATTTTATAGGCAACCTTGAGACTAGGAGTTTCCTAGGAGAAGGTAAGAACTTGAAGTGACTAAGATACAAAACATTTCAAAAGCACTACATGCAAGACCGGATTCTTTGTGACCTAATTGGAACCCAAATACTAGTGTGTGTGTAAGTTTGGGGAGGGGCAGGGAGCACCCAGCAACTCTGCCAAGCCTTCATGCTCATCAGTTGTGACTGTCACTTCAGTTTTTTAAGGCATTTTGCAGATTAGATTATGTTCAACTACCTAAAGGTTTGAAGTCACAGAACTTTGATGTTTTTTCAAGTGAGAACACTTTGCAAAAAACCTGTTGCCATCAAGTGAGGTCTGACTCATAGTAACCCTGTAAGACAGAACTGCCCCATAGGCTTTATAAACAGTGGCTGTTGGATTCACACTACTGACGTTTTGGTTAGCAGCCTGAACTCTAACTACCAGGGCTCAGATGTCTTACTGTATATAGTGGAAATGCCAGTTAGGGATTTAATTAATACCTATTTATGGTTTTGTAGGGCCACTCCAAATTATTTCTGTTGTTGGGTACTCCAGGCCTAGGGGCACAAAGAAAGAGCACAAGATTTCAGTCAGATCTCAAAACGGGAAGGGTGCAAAATCAACAGAGGCCCCATTTGTAATGGTTTGCTAATCAATCCACTGGATAAAGATTCTGAGTAAACAGGAGACCTTCAAAAGTTAGTCATTTACATCGCATTTAAAGTGTACCCTTCACTTTAAAGATCTGGGTAATGGGATCATGAAACGGAGCTCTTTATTCTCTTTAGATTTTGACATTAGATGTATTTGGAAACAGGAGTCACATGCAACTTCCTGTTTAGGACAGCTGTGACAACATCTAATATAATACAGACTTCTCAGAAAACCAACAGCAACCACAGCTTGAACCTGACTCGATGTGAACAGCCCCGTATCCAATCTCAACACCATTCGCTTAGTCATTGTCGTTACCCCATGATTCTGTCCGTGGATAGGATGTTTGATGTACGATGAATATATAGATCCTGTAAGAAACCAGCCTCTTCAACTGAATATTTTTGAAGTTTTTTTTAAAAAAATATTTGTACAGATTCAAGCACAAAAATAAATTCAGCGCCTTCCCAGCTGGTGGGAAACAGATCCAAGTCCAGCTCTAGCTACTTTCCTATTCATATAGGAGATGTCCACCTCCTTGCTTTGTGCCTTTGTCAGTCCAGGGTCTTTCTGCTGTGTGTAATGGTGATTTCCGTTGAGTGCTCATCGTCTCAGCAGCTCCTAGCAATTGTCTTGAGACCAGTGGACCATGCAGACTGTGCTAAGCAGGAGTCTATTTTGGGGGATGTTTTTGTTTTCTGAAGAGTTACAGATCTCTAGAAGAGAGGGAAAATATCTTTCAAATAATTTCACTGCCCCAGTTGCTCCAGCTGTGTCTCATAAACAATCCACTTTCTCTTCCCCCTCAGTCTTTCCTCGGCCCCTTTCCACTTGGCTTGGGTGCAGAGTAGAAGCGGTGGAAGGAACTGTGCTTTCTTTAATATTATTGGTGAAACGTTGACACCCTTTGCCTAGATGATCTCTAGTCACCTCCGTAGCAACCCACCAGCATCTCGTTCTGCAGATGAGATGAGAGGCTCCAAAAGGTTCGGTTACTTGCCTAAAGTTACTCTCTAGGAAGTGGAAGAACAGATTATTAAACTCAAGTCTCTGGCCCTGGTGCCTGTTTTTCCTTTATAGCACTCACAGAGCTGTGCTTATACTTAAAATGACTAATTATTTCTTATTTGTTAAGCGCACACAAGAGCCTTACCAGGGTACCAGATAGCTAAAGGATTAAACAAAACAAAAACTTTTTTTTTTAAAACTTCTGTGAAAGTATAACTATGCATGTAGGGGACACAAAATGCCAGTCATCCCTCCATTTGGATTTTTCCTCCCTTTATGATAGTGATAGAAAAAAACACTATTTGATTCTGATTTGAAAAATGAGATAGGCGAGGTGGTGTTGGCTTTGAACTCGGAGACCGTATCGTTCCATTCCGTGATGCTCATGAGACAGCCCCCAGAGTATGAGCCCCTCCATTCATCCACATCCTCTGTGCTCTCGTTCTGGTATATCAGCTGCTGTTGAATGGGCCCCCAACTTATGGGGACCCCGTGCATAATGGAAGAATCTTGATGCTGCTTGCCAGTCCTGGTGCCTGAGCATGTCCCATTATATAGCCAGATATTAGCCACCATAGCTCGGGGCTGCTACACACAGTCTGAAGCTTTGGCTGCTCTCTGATGTATTTAGTGAATTGCAAGTCTAAAGGCTTGATACCTAGCTACGCATCCGTAACACTATTATATTATGCAGAAATTTAATTTCAGGTTAAAAATGTGGTTTCTTGTGGTTTTCTGAGAGATTGAAAATTCTCATATGCAGTGTCTAAAAACAATGGAAAAAAACCAATGCAACATTGGATTTGATTCCAGCTTAGTTAGATGATTTGCTTTTCCATTTTCTTAACCATGAAGCTAAATTGAGTTTTTGACTTCCTCAGAAGAGAGAGAGAAGGTGAAGACTGAGGAAGAGTGTGGCCTGCTTACTAGAGAAAAAAGAAGGAAATGTGAATGGGGCCAGGGAGGAGTTCTTGAAAAAGTGAAAAATCAGCTTTCATCATCCATCATCACTGTGTGAAAATAGAAAATCTTTAGAAGATTATTTGACATCTGAATGATTCCAGTAATTTTTCCCTTTGTCTTTGATGGATTGTTATTTGAAAACACATACTCAAGCAGCAGTTACGTGTTCCCTCACCTGAAAAATTTGTCAACAGTGTCTGTCCAGTTCTTCTAAGTATTCACCGTCTTTCCTGCTGGTGTTGAAATTTTCCACATTTCAGACTTCTATTTTGTTTCAAAATATTTGGAATTCTACAGGAAGGCACTGTTGGAAACCATTTCCACTGTGTGAAAAAAATCCAAAGATCTGCTAAAGTAAATCCACAGCATAGTTAGGGCAGGTTTTAAAAATTATTACCGAACATTGATCAGTGACTTCGCCATCCATTTTGTAAATATTTATTGAGAGCTCTCTGTGGCCTCGGCACAGTGCTGCGGCACCGCTGTGAATGAGACATTGAGTCCTGCCCTCCGGGGATACCTAGTCTAGTAGGAAGCACTGTTATTTTTTCTTCATATACCTGCTCCCTTAAGAGGCAGCCTTCCATTTTCCTACCCACTTAACAACTGCAGTAAAAGAATGTCTTTATGGTTTCCGGTAAAGTAGGTGAGTTGCAGCTAGCTGCTTCTGATGCTCTGCTATGGACTTTTTTTATTTTTTAATTTTATTGTGCTTTAGGTGGAAGTTTATAGCACCAATTAGTTTCTCATTCAAAAATGTGTATGCAAATTGTTTTGTGACAGCTATGGGCATTTTTTTCATCCTTCTAGTGCACATTCAGCATTCTTCCCCTAGGCTAGTATTGAAAATCTTAATAAAAATTATATCAGAAAAGAAACCTGGAGTTAGCCCTTTGGTTTGACGGTGGTCTAATTGGATTGAGAGGCTTTTGGGGGGATGGGTTGCCCAAGCCTGCTGGAAGGACTCATTCTCTGGAATGTTTGCAGGACACACATGGCATTTTAAAGAGAGAAACCAAAATAGAACATCTTGTAAGTGGGACATCCTTAGTGACTGTGTTGGAGAAAAAAAGAAAAAAAAGTACAAAGCACTAAATGCATCATCATTATTAAATTATCGTAAGAAAAAAATCCTTTGGAATTCTGCTTCTGTACTCTCTCAAGAGAATGAAGTGTACAGGCTGAGGAATGTTAATCCTTTGCTTTTTCGGTGACTTCTAAATGGTTTCTTGTTTAATTTGAACTGGGCATTTTCCCTCCTTTAAGTCTCATTGTGAAACAAGACTAAATCTCTGCAGTCCTCAAAACAGTGTTTCACTGAGTGTTAGCTCCGAACTTGGAGAGCATGGTATCCCATGCCACTCCTGGGAACGGATGCTCAGCTCCCCAATGGGAGCCCCTCCGCTCGCTTACCTCCTCCTGTGCTGCTGGTTTTTTAGCTGCTGTTGAATGGGCCCTCTGACTTAAGGTGACCCTGGGGACAGTGAAACGAAACACTACCTAGTCCTGTGCCCACAATCAGTTGTGGTTTGGTTTCTTATGACCTGTAGAGCTTCTGTTGGCTGAGTTTTGGAAGTAGATTGCCAGGCCTTTCTCCTACTCCTGATCTGGAAGCTCCACTGAAACATGCTCAGCGTCACAGCAACATGCAAGCTCCTGGTGACAGATGAGTGGTGGCTGTGGCTGAGGTACACTGGCTGGAAATCAAGCCCAGAGCTCCTGTAGCACCAAACACCTGTTGCCAATTCTGGCTCATAGCAACCCTACAGAACCCAGTAGAACTGCCCACAGGGTTTCCAGGGAGCAGCTGACTTTGGTTAGTAGCCAAGATTTTCACCATTATGCCACCCAGGCTCTTCTACTGCTGTAAAACTAAACCCAGTGCCCTCAAGTCAGTTCCAAGTCCTAGCAACCCTACAGGACAGGGAAGAACTGCTCCAGAGAGTTTCCAGGGGACACCTGGTGGATTTGAACTGCTGACCTTTTAGTTAGCAGATGTAGTATTGAACCACCCACTGTGCCCCCGGTGTTTCTAGCAACAGAAGCTGAGAATTCTATCACTGAAACATCAGTGGCTGGTGTGCTCCATAATACATTGTAATTCTGTATTTTACAATTATTGGAATGATGTCAGCTCCCCTCAGAGACTGTAAGCTTCCTGAGGGCAGAGGTGTGAATCCTTGTCGCTCACCTTTTTAGTCCCAGTGCATTCATTACACAGTCCCTGATTGTCGCTTAGTAAGTAAGTTGTGAATGAATGACTCCGTCCCGTGGTGGACAAATTTTTTACATCATTATCTTTTTGTAGATTTCTGCATCCTCCCCTTTTTAGATTTTTCTATGAAATTTGGTTCTTGGCAGTACTGCTCCCTTGGGAATTCTCTCTAGTGGGGGCTGTGTTCTCCATCCCTCGTGTCAGAGGCAGCTTTGACATTCAGAAGGCTCCCCCTGCCACTTGCTCCCAAGCTTGCATATGTCTTCACCTGAAGCACTCCCTTCCTGCTGAGTTGCCCCCACATCTCTCTGTTGCTGTCATCTCTAGACTTCCAGGTCACTTCCTCATATTCACAGTGAGCTTCTGGCCCTCTCATTTCACCCCAGGTCCTACCATTTTCCTGAAGATTGAATTCAGTCCCCACACACCGAGTCTCCCCTGCTGGGGGGACCCATCCTGCAGCCTCTGTGCCTTGGGTCTTCAGCCTCTTTCTCATTGCAGGCACCATCCCCTGAGTCAGTCAACATGCCAGAGTGTCACTCATGCTTTGGTGACTTTAAAACACACAAGTAAAATCTTTTCCTTTGCTGTATCATGCCTGATGCTGCCCCCTCAAAATCCAAAGTTCTTTATTTCCTACCTGGAAAAAACAAAAAACAGACCCACTGCTGTTGGGTTGATTCCAGCTCATAGTGACCCTGTATGGGAGAGTACAACTGTCCCAGAGAGGTTCTGGCAAGCGCCTGGTGAATTTGAATTGCTGACCTTTTGGTTAGCAGCATAATATTTAGCCTTGATGCTACCTCAAACCAAAAAACAAGCCCACTGCCATTGAGTCAATTCCAATTCATAATCACCTTGTAGGATGGAGTAGAACTGCCCCATAGAGTTTCCAAGGAGTGCCTAGCGGATGTGTACTGCTGACTTTTTGGTCAGCAGACTGTCTTAGTCACCTAGTACCGCTCTAACAGAAAATACCATAAGTAGAAGGCTTCATGAAGAGAAACTTTATCGACGCAATTTGGTAAGCCATGAATCCGTTTGTAAGTTGTGAGTCCATTCAGTAAGAGAATTTACACAGTCCGGTCGGCTGAGATCAAATCCGGTGACAGCGTCTTGGCACAGGAACCTCAGGTCCAAAGGATGTGCGTGCTGTCAGTCCTGCTGCTCTCTCGGTGGTATGAGGTTCCCAGCTTCCTCTGCCCACTTCTCTCCCTTGTATCTCACAAGCTCATAGCTTGAGTCCTGCCTCACTAACACAACTGCAGCCCATTCTCCATCATCAATCTCGTAGAGGCAGGATTCACAACACGAGGGAGGAGTGGCACCGTATTGCTACTCTTAGCCAAGTCAAATGAACACATACATTTTTGGAGGGACACAGTTCAATCCATGACACAGACATAGCATATAAGCACCACACCACCAAGATTTCCACTGTGCCTCCAGGCTGTCATCCTGCTGTTGTTGTTGTTTATCGTTTCTGTTGAGTCAGTGATCTATTTTAAATCATAGCAACCACACATGACGGAATAGACTAGCCTACTGCCTCCAGAATGGAATCAATCATGCTCTAAGTGTTTATGCCTGGTCCTCACCTGCGACTTTTGCAGGGAGCAGTACTAGTTGTCGTGGAGTTGAGTCTGCCTCATGGCAGAGTAGAGCTGTGCCCCATAGGGTGTTTTAGTGGCTGAGTTTTCACAAGTGGGTTGCTAGGCCTGCTGAAATGCCCGTGGGTGGATTTGAACCTCCAGTGTTTCAGTCATCAACAAACACATTGCCTGTTGGCACCACTCAAGGATTCTTTTGCTTGGAAGACTCCTCTCAAATGACTTCCACTGCACTTTCTGCTAGGGTGCTGATAATGCATTTCTGAGTGCTGTACAGTTTCTCCTGAATGCCTCGCAGGCACCTGTAGTTCCTGCTGTCTGAGCACAAGCCAAGGTTTCTTCCTCCAACTCTGTTTCTCACCTTGACAACCCACTTGTCCTGGTAGACATTCTGGCCATGCACTTCTCTGTGTCTTCCGCAGGCAGTTCCTTAGCTTCCTTAATTCTCCTCCACAGTGTCCCTTGTATCCAGCCATCATTGCCAATCCATATGCATGCTACTCTTCACAAGTTCAGATGTCTGGATGATTGCAGTCACCTCTTAACTAAACTCCAAGCATACAGGGATGCCAGTTAAGTTCACGAACTCACCCTAGGAAAAGTACTGCATACCTCATTCCTGAATATCGCTATGGTCACCTTCAAAAGCAAGGCACTGACCCCAGCACCTACTCCATCCTTCAAAGCAACTTTGAAACTCTTTTTCTAGAATGGCCATCAGAGGTGTTGTCGTATTACCCATGATGTTCTGAATGTCATCAAAATGTCTTCCTTTCAACATTTCCTTTATCTTTGAGTAAAGAAAAAAAAAGTCATTGGGGGGCCAGATCAAGTGAGTAGGGACAGTGTTCCACTACATTTAGTGTTTACTGGCTAAAAACTTCCTCACAGACAACTATACAATTAAGTTGGCAAACTTGCCATCGTGCCACTGTGTGCAATGGCCATTCCAGAAAGAGTTCCAGAATTGCTTTGAAGGGTGGTCTAGGCACTGGTGTTGTTGCCTAGCTTCCCAATGGGAGTATTTCAAAGGTGACCAAAATGATACTCAGCAATGAGGTGTGTAACTGACCGTGCGGTTAGTTCTCTGTGGCTTCCGCAGGCAGGTCCTTGGCCTCCTTGATTGTCCACCTCAGCGTCCCTTGTATCCATTCATCATTTCCAGTCTGTATTCACTGCTGCTCATAGGACAATTAAGTTTATGGGCTTAATTATCAGAACTTGTGTATACATCTTGGTGCTGTGGTGGCTTCTTTAGGACTAGTTAGCATAACTTCTCCTCTGTGGGGTATGTCTCCCGGTTTCCTGATTTCCATTGCATACATCATTACTGTTTGGAGACAAGTCCAGAATGCTGTGTGTGACCACCAGTGTAGCATCTTTGGAAATAGCAGCCTTTGGAACTTGTTGTGATGGCCAGGGGCACTGCCAGGCCAGTGGGCAGGGTCAGCCGTATCATATGTGGACTCAGGTGTCTTTAAATATCCAGTCTTTTGACCTGAAGATAGTAATGTAAACTTAATGTGTTATTTCATTCATATTTCTGTTAAATCTGTGCCCTATGGGAGATTTTTCATAGTTTTGTTGGAGGCAGAATTTGGCTACTTACTTAAAAATTGTTATTTTATTCAATTTTGTTGTATGGTGCATACATAAGATCTGCCAGTTTCTCGTAAAATTTCATCCTCTGGCATGTGATCAGCGTAAATGGGGTGCCTCTTTACCTTGAAACAGGTAGGGTAGCATTCTCTCTCCCTTGGCAGATTGTCCACTGGAGATAAGTCGACTTTTTGTTCTTTTGACAAGAACTTAGCATCTGCGCCCCACCCCAAACCAAAGCTAAACCTAAACCATTGCCGTCAAGTCGGTTCCAACTCATAGTGACCCTACGGCACGGGGTAGAACTGCCCCATAGAGTTTCCCAGGAGCACTGGTGGATTTGAACTGCCAACCTTTTGGTTAGCAGCTGTAGCTCTTACTCACTCTGCCAGCAGGGTTTCTGTTTCCTACCTGACTCTGAAATTTGTCACAGGAGATGACTAGGTATAGGGAGGAAAGTCAGAAGTTATTCACCCTTGTGAGTGAGTAGCCCTGGTTGTGCGGTGGTTTGAAGCCTCCAGCCGCTCTGGAGGAGAAAGAACCTGTCGTCTGCGCTCCTTCAGATTACAGCCTAGGAAAATCCTGTGGGCATTTCTGCTCTGTTACACGAGGCCACTGTGAGTCAAACTTAACTTGATCGTACACAACAACAACAGCTTGTTGAGTGAATCCTGTGAGAGCCAGAACTCACTAGGCTGTCTTGTTTTTCCAGGTCTTACAAGTTTTCCACCTTTAACAGGGTGGAGTCTAACCACTTTTCTATCACTCGTTTTAGTGGAAAATATTTGAATTTTCTTCCTCTGATGGGTTTCCCACTTACACGACATCTGGCTTTATCAGGTTTTACTCTATTACCTCTAATGGGAGCTAGCATAGGAGATCCAACAATCAGGTTCACAAACTCATCCTAGAAAAAGGGCTACATACCTCACTGCTGAATATCACTATAATCACCTTTGACGTACTCACCTTGGGACAGTATGCACCCACACCAGCGCCTGGTCCACCCTTCAAAGCACTTTTTCTAGGATGTGTTCTCAGACTTAGTTGTCAGACCTCATGTGACAACAGCTCTGATGGGCACGCCAGAAAAACAGTTCTAAAATTGCTTTGAAGGGTGGACTAAGTACTGGCATCAGTGCATAGCTTCCCAGGGGGAGTGCTTTGAAGGTGACCATAGTGATATTCAGCAATGATGTCTGTGGCACTTTCTCTAGGATGAGGTCACAAGCTTAACGGTCTGTCCTTGTGTTCATGGAGAGAACCCTTTGCTTATAGCTGCAACAGTGATGTTGTTGTGTGGTGTCCAGTCAGTTCTGACTCATAGCAACCTAGAAGGACAGGGTAGAACTGCACTGTGGGGTTTCTTAGGCGGTTATCTGGACTGGAGCTGATCATGGCATCTTTTCTCCCACAGGACAGCTGGTGGGTTCAAAGCTGACTTCTGGGTTAGCAGCCTCTTAACAGTTGCCCACTGTACCACCAGGGCTCCAACAACAATATTAGAAACTTGAAATACTTTTGTTTACATTAAAATTGACTTCACATTTGCAAAATGACCCTGTTCTTACTCAATCAGAATTTCTTTAAACTCCAAATACCAGCAACTTTATTTAATCCATTGAATATCCTGTGGCAAGTCTGGGGGATGCTGTTCACATCGCTGAATCAGGATATCACACAGCTGCACAAATACATCCCTTCTGCAGGCCTGTCAGCCACAAGCTCAGACTCAAGAACTCTCAGTCAGTGCCTGCAGGCAGGTGAAAATCTTGAGTAATTTTCTCTTTGGGGTTAGAAAAATAATGACTGTCTCTGTTAGAAAAACAAGTTTTTGCTTTGTTTTGTTTTGTTTTAAAAAAAACTGATAGTATAAGCTTCTCAAGTTAATATTATTGTAAATAAGAATTCTGTACAATGAAGTGTCACTGTCAGTGCAAGTGAAAAGTATACCTGTGACCAGCGTGAAATTATCTATGATGACCCTGGGTGTTGTACCTGCTCCAACACTTTGGATTAGACTAAGGCAGGATGAAGTGTAGAACTCGGTTATTATTCATTGCCCAACAACAAAAAACTGATTGCTCTCGAGTTGATTCCAAGTCAGAGAGACCCTATAGTATACAGTAGAGCTGCCTCGTAGATTTTCCAAAGAGTGCCTGATGGATTTGCACTGTGATTTTTTGCTTCACAGCCAAGGTTTTTTTCTTATTATCCATTAGGTTTTATAGTTTGCCTTCCCTTAAAATAGAGCCCTACTCTGACTTGTGGCCCCCGTTTTGTTTAAATCCCACTTCTCAGCTGTGCGACCTTGGGCAAGTTGCTTGATATCTCTGGGCTGACTCAACTTCTTCATCTAAAAAAATGGGAATGCTAATGGCACCTGCTTCACAGGGTTGTGGTCACAGTTAATGGGGCCATATTGCTAAAGGACTCAGACCTTAATGTGAACTATGAGGCTAGTGTGCTCAGCAGAAGAGCACTATGGAGAAGCACGGGAGTTTTTAAGTTGGACAGGAACCTAGTGATCATTTAGCCAAATCTCCTAATTTCAGTGATGAAAACCTGGGGTCTTTGCTGAATGGTCATTGAGCTAGTTAAGTTGAAGAGCTGGGTCTAGGGCCTCATTCTGTCCTTAGCTTATAGTTCACCATCCTGGTTGGGTGGTCAAAACACAGAACAATAACCTGAATTTTTGCCTGTTCTGATTGTATAATGTTGTCTTAGCTTTTTGCCCTACATACACAGTCTTTCTGAAGTTTTAGAGCTACTGTAGAGTAGCTCTGAGTCAGAATTGAGTCAACAGCACCAGTTTTGATTTTGTGCTTTATTTTATTTTGTTTTATTTTATTTGGTCTGCAGGGCAGTGATGTTTCAGTGGCATATTTCTTGCCTTCCATGCAAGACACCTGGTTCCCAGCAGGGTACCTCCTGTTCAGTCCATCACTGTCTGTTAGTGAAGGCTTGCATATTGGAGCCGTTGAACAGGTCTTAATGGCATTCCAGACTAAGACCAGGAAGAAAGACCTGATGATCTGCCTCCCAAAGTTAGCCATTTAAAACCCTACGGGAGAAAAAGAAAGAAGGAAAACCTTTTGGATCACAGCGGTCCATGGGGTGCCAGGTCATCAACAGCTGCTGGCTCACTGTGGGTTTAGCTGTCATATTCTGAAGAAGACAGCGTGGGAGAATAGGAGAAAGACAGCGACCTGAAGATCCAAACTCTTGTTTCTACCACTAGTTAACAGTTCTGGAAGCCACATGACTTTCTTGGATCTCAGCTTCTTCCTATGTAAAAGGAAGACCTTATGCCATCTCTAAGAGCTGCCTCCATGGAAACCCTGGTGGTGTAGTGGGCTGAGTGCTCTGTCTGCTAACCGAAAGGTTAGCAGTCCAAATCCGTCAGGCACTCCCTGGGAGCTCTATGGGGCGGTTCTGCTCTGTGCTATAGAGTTGCTATGAGTTGGAATAGACTCAGCAGTAACAAGTTAAGGGCCACCTCCAGCTTCCAGAAGTTAAAGCCCCATCTCAGGCTATTAAAGGAGCCTGATGGTGCATAGTTAAGCTCTCAGCTAACTGGAACCGTGGCAGTTCCAACATACCCAGCAGTTCTGTTGGAGAAAGACCTGATGCTCTGCTTCTGTAAAAGATTACAGCCTAGAAAACCCTGTGGGACAGTTCTGCTCTGTCACATGGGATCACTGTGAGTCAGAACTGACTCAAAGGCATGTAACAGCAGTGATAACAGGATAATGTGAAACTCCTGCCTGAATATGACTGTTAGTCCCACAATGGATAATGTAGTGCTTCTGTAAACTGTTGCTTAGAACTGCTGCCTGCCGTAATATGCAGGGTAACAGTATACAGTTAAACCTGTGAAAGCTAGGATCTGTATAAGGCAAACCTGTCAGAGAAGGAAAACGCGGTTATTTTCCTCTAACGGAGAGCACAGGAACCCTGGGGGCATAGTGATTTAACAGCTGTAGCAGCTAACCAAAAGGTCAGCAGTTCAAATCCATTATTCACTCCTCTCTCCTTTAGGGTCACTGTGAGTCGGGACTTGATGGCAGCAGGTTTAGGGTTTTTTGGCTTTCATTAGAGGGCAATAGAAAAGTGGTCAGATTGTACCTCATCAAAGATGGAAAACTTTCAAGACCTGGGAAAAACAAGGCAGTCCTACTGAGTTTTACCGTACACAAAGCTGTCAGTATTTATGGAAACTAAATTGCTTCTCCATCTTGAATCTTGCGTAGTTGGACTCATAATTTAGCACAGCTTCAAGACAACCTCAAAAGATGGCACAAAGGTAGATTTAACTTTCCCAGAAGCCTAGTATCAGAAAGGAGATACTGTCTACATTTCCCAGATAAAGTAAGTACTGATCATATCCTTTTGTAAAAGTGGGACTGTACATACAATTCACCATTTTCAACTGCTCTGTCATCCGAGGTCTTGTGAAGATAACATATTTTTACTTTTATAACTATGCTGTTTTGCTTTGAAAAGCTTACTTCAAAATTAAAATATTTCTATAGCTGAATCGCGCAGACAGTAGTATGTCTGGTGGAAGAAGACATACACCGAAATGTATGTTGTATGGTTCCATTTAGCTGAAGTTCAAAAACAGGAAAAGCAAAGCAAACCAGTAGTGAAGGAAGTCAAAGTCAAAGCGGTGGTGACCTAGGGGAGTGCAGGAAAGAGAGCAGTGTTGACTGGGAAGAAGCAGGAAGAAGCTTTCTGGATCACTGGAAAAGGTGTATACGTTGAACCAACCAACCAGCCAGTTGCCTTGGAGATGACACTGACTCAGGACAGCCCCACACATATCGGAGGAGAATTGCTCTACACAGAACATTCCGTGACTGATTCCTGGAAGCGCCTGCTAAGCTGCTCTGCAGAGGTGCCTCTGGGTATATGCAGACTTCTAATTTTGTGGTTAGCAGCTGACCATGTTAGCCATTTGTACTGCCCCTGGGGACCCCGTATACCTTAAACTGAATGTAATTACATACACAAAATGCGTTGATTTTTCTGTGTGTATGATATACTGTATTTAAAAAGAAAGCTCCATAGTAGTAGTAGTATTTTTTGACAGTGCCCTTTAAATAAATTTATAGTTTCTTTCACCTGAGGGAGGAATGAAAATTGGCAAATTGGGAGGCAAGTATGAATAGCAGTGTTGTGAGAGCGATCTTCCTTCTTCCAGGAGACTAAAATTCTTTCGTTAAATTGTATTGTAGCACAGTTTTTCACTTTTTATTCTTTTTCTTTTAGTTTAATTTAATTTTGATTTCTTTTTTGACAGTCTATTGTTTTTACTCTTCTAAAAAGTAACTGGCTTTAAAAGGCAGTGGTCGAATAATTTTTAAAATGTTTTTTAACTATGATTCTTGTCTTAATGGAGCCATGGTAGCCCCGTGGTTAAGAGGTCAGCAGTCTGAATCCATCAGGCGCTCCCTGGAAACTCTAGAGGACACTTCTGCTCTGCCCTGTAGGGTCACTGTAAGCATCAGCTTGACAGCAATATTTCTTTTTTTATTATCTTAATGCTGATTATTAAGGAACAATCAACTGAATAAAGCAGTTTTCTTCTGAGCTAGTGATCTTTTCTTGCTCTAAGTTTACATTATTCTCAGATTTTTAAGTAGCAGCACACATTTTTACATACAAAGCTCAAGAATCCTCTAGTCCCTTTTTAAACATTTTCCATTTAACTATTTCATATGTTCAAGGACCCATCTTTATGTATTTGTGGTAATTTTTTCCGTGAATACGTATCATGAGAATATTATGAGCACAGCACTGTGATAATGAGAAGATGTTTATTGACATTACTTGGAAAGATTAGCCATCTTTGTTTACTTTCCAGCCATCCCTCCTTGAGGTCCACCTGAAAGGACACTTCTTAAGTTTCCAGCTCAGATCACTTACTTTCTTGAGATATTTTCCTGTCACCCAAACCAAAAAAAATCCTGCCCTCCCTTGCCTTCTCCTCCTTCCCTTCCCCTCCCCTCCCTCCTACTCATGATGGCACAACTCCATAGTGTTTTCTTGGCTATAACCTTTATAGGAGCAGATTGCTAGGCCTTTCTTTCCCTGTGCTGGATGGGTTCAAATCACCAATCATGAGGTTAGTAGTCAAGTGCAAACCGCTTGTGCTACTCAGGGACCTGTCACAGTCACCCAGCCTGAGATGACTGCTCCTCCCTTGGCTACCCGACTTCTGCCGTTGTCCTAACACTCGTGGCCACTAGGCCTGCATCACTGGCCGTGGCTCATGTCTGTTTCTGTGTCTATGCTGTGAGCCCCTTAATGACAAAAATCGTATCTTACTGTCATTGTGATTCTCCAGAAACTGTCACATGATGAGTGCCTGGCACTGAGTTAAAGGGAGCCCTATGGGGTGTGGTTAACAGTATCATCTCTGAAGGCAGACAGATGACTCCTGATCCAGACGCTGCCCCCAACCGGCTGTGTTACTTGAGAATCATACCTACTCATTTTTTATTGTGTTGCACGATTGAATCAGTAACTACAGCTGAACCATTCTTCTGTTGTATGAATACAGATATACACAAACGTCTTATAGACCAGATAATGAGCTGGGCGCTTAATCTTGCTGAGTCTTGGTTTTCTCATCTTTGATAAATGATAGCTATCATAGTTATTACCAGAATTGTATAATTAATATGGTTAACATCTTACCATTATGCCCAGCACACAGTAAATGGTAAATTTTGTTAGACACCGTGGAGTTGATTCCAACTCATAGCAACCCCACGTGACAGAGTAGAACTGCCACATAGGGTTTTCTTGGTTGTAATCTTTTTATTTCTGTTATTATTGTGATTAAGTGAAAGTATACAGTCTGAGTCAGACCTGACTCGACAGCAGTAGGGGTTGGATGTACAATCCAAATCAATTTGGCATGCCCGCCTGTCTGCAGCTTCTTCTGCTTTCCTTGCCTGGTGACAGCACACTCTGCCTTTTCATTCTATACTTGTCTTGTCGTATCCTCTTAACAAGTTCCTGTCCCCTTCTCTCCACCCACTTCTTTCCCATCTAGAAAGAGACCAGTAGGACTGCCTCCCGTAAATGTATAGAACCGTAAGGTACACACACTACATGGTCACACTATGTCCCCAGGTCCACTCCATTGTCGTCCAAAGAGTTGATCTCAGTCGTGTTTCCTGGTCAGAGGCAGCTGCAGATCTTGGAGCCGTGCTCCCAGGGTTCCCCCAGGCCGTCGGACCATCCACTGCGTGCTGTCTTTTAGTAGAGTTCTTGAGCTGCACCCCTCTTTTTCTCGTGTTGCCGTGGGGACTCAACATTGTGTGCGCCATCACTGCTGTCTTTGGTGATGGCTTGGCGCCATCTAATTCTCCTGGTCACACGTTGATACAGCCTCCTTTTCACATGGGTCCTTCTGTCTCCTGAGCTCTTTTTTCCTTGTGTCTCTGTTGTTCTCAGTCACCATCTGTTTCGCATGAGTTGGGACCATTTGGTGTACATCAGATGGCAGCTTGTTAGCTTTTAAAACCCCAGATGCCACTCACCAATGTGGGGTTCAGAAGACTCTGTTAGCAATAGGCTAGTTTTGCCACTTGGCCTTGATGTCCCCTGAAGGCATGTTTCCCAGCCCCCCACCTCTGGTACTCTTATCCTTGCAATATTGGGTTGAGATCAGAAGAGTTTTCAGTTTATGGTGAAGTCCAGTTAAGCTGATCTGCTTTCTACTGTGTGCTGTCACTGCTTTTAACCAACTAAATTTCAATGAAGTATCTAATCTATGACCAGCCCTCTCCCTCCCTCCCCACCCTCGTAGCCCTCAGAGTCTTTTCTTCTGTATATAAGTCTATTTTTAAGACCTCATAGCAGGGCTCTCATACAATATTTGTCTTTTTGCCGCTGACTGATTTCACTCAGCATAATGTCTTCCAAGGTTATGAGATCTTCCTAAAATCATCATTGTTGTTTATCATTGCATAGTGTTCCACTGAGTTTATGTACCATAGTTTATCCATTCATCTGTTGGTGGGAATTTGGGTTAATGCCATCTTTTTGATATTGTGGACTGTGTGGCAATAAACACTCATATGCATGTGTCTGCTCGTGTGATGGCCTTTGTTTCTGTAGGATATATTCCCACTGGTGGGATTTGGTTGTAGTCTTGAGAGAAGCAGATTGTTGGTTCTTGCTCCCATGGAACTGCTTGTGGGCTTGAACCCTTTTGGGTAGTAGCCAATGACTTAACCGTTGCACTACCAAAGCTCCTTCAGTAAGCATTAGCTATTACTTTCCTACTAATAAAATGCTAAGTAATGTCAGCTTTCAAGAGAGAATGAAACCAGAGTAAGTCAATGAATAATTCATTTTGGGGTCCCTCTCTTTAGACGTTTCACACCAGCATGAGTTGCAGGGTTTGTAAATCATTCCCCTCTTTTCCTATCTCTAGGAGTGCAGGGTGGCAAAATGGGTGAGGTAAAAAAATGCATCTTCAGTGGCTTAGAAAATTAATTATAGTTGTTCAAGTTTACTTTTGATTCCCAGATAAAATTTTACAATTGAAAATAGTTCGGCATCAATGGATTTAAAAATAAAGTATAATATCCAAGCCAAGTGCCATCAAGTTGGATCCGACTCATGGTATAATATAGGAAACCTTTTTATTCCTAGGTGTGTGATTCTACATTAGTGGTACCTGATATTAATCTCAGCATGGGGTGTGTGTGTGTGTGTGTGTGTGTGATATTGGGGAATAAGTCTGAGATGTCTCTCTGTGTGGTCTCACAATAACTATGGATAAATATTTCCAGCACCATGCTATAAATGGGCCTGTTGTCCGCCCTTTTGTAAAACACTAAATATCACTTATTTCATATGGCTGTATAAGATGCTAATAAAAGGTTGAGTCAGCAATTTAATGACCTATAAATGTTCTTGTACTGTTAAAATACTAGGTATTGAAAGTATTACTAAAGGGAGATTTGGGGGAGAAAGATGCACAGTCTGAATCATATTACTTTCCCAAATGACTTTGAATAGAAATTTTTACTGTTGGTACACTGAGCCCTGGTGGTACAGTGGTTAAGTGCTCCACCAATAACCCATATGTCAGTGGTTCAAACCTACCAGCCACTCCATTGGAGAAAGAGATGTGGCATCTGCTCCCATCAAGATTTCAGTCTTAGAAACCCTGTGGAGCAGTTCTAATCTGTCCTGTAGGGACATTGGGAGTCAAATTGACTTGAAGGCAATGGGTTTATAAGACAGTCCCTCTTCAGTTCTCTTTCTGTAGAGTTTGTGTCCCAGTCCGTAAGAATCTTCTAACCCTTCATCGACACTTACCTCCATGCCAGCAATGTCACATTTATAAAAATAAACTTTTTTTAAAAGGATAGTTTTAGTTTCTCCCATTATTGTTATCACCTGGTATCAGTGTGATAGATCTATGTGTCACAGCTATGACACCAACATGGGTACTTTACCATTGACTGATCGCCACAGTTTATCGTGATTCACTGATTGTTCCCTAATGCTGTTTTCCCGTTCCAGGATTCCATTCAGAGCACCATGTTTCATTTGTCCTGCTATCTCCTTAACTTCCTGTGTGACTTTTCAGATTCTCCTGCTTTTCAGTAACCTTGAGCAAGCTCTGGTGGCACAGTGACAAGTGCCATGCCTCCTAGCCAAAAGGTCAGCAGTTCAGATCGGGCAGGTGCTCCTTGGAAACTCTATGGGGCCGTTCTGTCCTATAGGGTTGCTATGAGTTGGAATCAGCTTGACTTGCAGTGCATTTTTTTTTTCCTGATTTCTTTCTTCTACAGTTTTGAGGAGTATTGATCAGGTATTTTGTAAATATCTCTCAGTTTGATTCTGTATGATGGCTTTCTGGTGGTTACAGTAGAGTTTGGGTTTTGAAGTGCCATTCTCATCTCATCATATCAAGGTTCTATATTATCAGCAGTCCTTATCACTGATGATGTTAACCTTGATTACCTGGCTGAGATGTTTGTCACTGTTTTTTTCTTCTTTCTGTACTATACTCTTTGGAAAGAAGTCACTGTATGAGCTCCCATCCATATAAATTATTTGGAATTCTTCTCTTCAGAATTGCCTCTTCTGCAGCATTTATTTTTGCACTCATTTTTTTTATATCCAGCATGAATTCATGGATATTTTATGCTTTGAGTTATAACCTAACACTAAACAAAGCAAGCAAAAATAAATAAATAAATAACCCACACCCATTGCCATTCAGTCGGTTCCACCTCAGCAATCCTGTAAAACGGAACAGAACTGCCCGATAGGGTCATCAGAGAGTGGCTGGTGGAGTCAGACCATCGGCCTTTTGATTAGCAGCCAGAGCCGTCAATCACTGTGCCACTGATCTAGTGCTGTGTTATTTAGGGCTCACATAGCTCCAGCACTGGATTTAGGGAGGAGGTGTTTCAGCTGGCTTCTGTGTTCTTTGACATATGCCATCAGTTTGATTTTTGAGTACTTCCTTACTTTCTGGCACTAGGAAGAGATTTGCTCTAGCTCAGTATGGTCTTTGATTAACAGGAGAGATAAACCCCGGTGGTGCAGTGGTTAGCAGCCAAAGCTGCATGGTGAATGGTATGGAGGGCAGGAACCAGATTTCTCGCGGTTGGAGAACAAGGGTACAAGTCAGTAGCCATCACTGATAGCGAAAAGGTTGACAGTTCAGATCTACCAGTTGTTCCTTCCAAACTCCCTGGACAGTTCACCTCTGTCCCATAGGGTCCCTGAGTTGGAATTGATTCAGTCGCAATAGGTTGGGCTTTTTTTTTAAAAGATCTCCTTTAGATAACTCAGAGAGAGCCCTGGTGGTGCAGTGGTTAAATGCTCAACTGCTAACCCAAGAGGACCATAGTTCAAACCCACTAGCTGCTCCATGGGACAAGGATGTGGCAGTCTACTTCTGTAAAGATGTTCTACCCTAGAAACCCTGTCCTATAGGATAGCTGTGAGTCAGAACCAACTCAGATGCAATGGGTTTGGTTTCAGAGGGGCTTGTTTTTGGATAAGACAAGGCTGACCATTTGACTATCATAGAAACCCTTATCCCATCTCCTCTTCGGTGGCTCCTCATAGCATTGGTCATTCTTTGCCCAGAAGATGTATGCCTGCCTTTGTGTATAGCAGCACTTACCATGAGTCATAGTTTCAGTGGAGCGAGAGTGTAGGACATAAATTGAAATCTTCCCTAACCACTGCTATGATCTTTCTTTGCTGTATGTTTTGTGACCTGTAAAGGGAACAGTGGCAGAATTATAATAGAAACATAAAAACTGTAATAAAAGACAAATCTATAGCGATAATATTATGGAAATGTAGTAAATTGCACAGGAAACATAGAAACAGCCTAGAAACCACATTTTAAGGAAATAAGGTATTTTGTTTTGCTTTGTTTGCTTTCTTCACATCCTTGATTTTAAGTGTCAGATGTCTTTGTGCAGTAAACTTTTAATAGGTTTATACTTCTTGGTCCAGTAAAATCACTATGAATAGTGTTACTAGTATACAGTTAACTACAGCAGCATCAAAGCACCGGTTACCCCTCATGATTTCTCTGTAATTGTCTTTGTTATTGTTGGACTGCAAAAATAGATCTGTATCAACCTTCAGATATTTAAGGATATTTAGAGGACAGTTGGAGTTTCTTTGCTACTTACCTTTTTCATAGGGTAGCTGTGCAGTTTGCACAAAGAATCAGTTCCAAGAACTCTTTAATGAGGTTCTTTTCTACTAAATAATCTTTGGTGTATAAAATTTGTGAGGTTACATACTATACCACATTTCTTTCACTTTCTGAGTGATTGAAATAGTTATGTCTGGAGAAAGGAGAATATCTAAAATGCCATGTAACTGTTGAATATTATAAGAATACTTCAGACTTTCATATTACTAAGTAGATGTACTGTTTTTCTAAGAATCCTTGTCATTCTGAGATCTCAACACACGTAAAGGAAAGATTCTGCAAGCCTAGATTTCATTTTATGTGATAATTTCTAGGCTCAATTATTTGTGGTTTATATGTTCACATTTGCACAGGGATTGTCTCTAATTGACTGAATTCTTTTTAATGAGAAATAACACCTGCGTGTACACTGAAATCTTACTGATTGGTGGTGTGGAGAAGTCTTCGTAGATGCTGCTTTGTTTTGCTGAGAATATAGACTGAGCTGTGTCACTCAGAGAATATAGACTGAGCAGTGTCACTCAGAATTTTTGCACTCAAGTAGCCAATGATGGTTTGTATTTCTACATATGTCATATTTCAAAATGTTGATCTCAAGTGTGAAAAGGAAAGTCAGACTTGGTAACATAAGAATGGATCAAGAATTTTTGGAAGGAATATTTCAGATTTAGTGACAAATTGGTTGAGAAAATTATAGAAATATAAGTAGTACTGGTTGTATCTTGGATGTCTGGAAGAAAGAAGAGGTTTAATGTTCTGTTCATGCTCCCCAAAAATGGGTGACAGACCCCTTCATATTCATGACTTAGGGGAATTACAATGGCAGTATGACCAATTATGCCAACATACATGTTTTTAATTGCAAATGTGGTTAACTCTGGGAGCCCTGGGTGGTGCAGACGGCTAACGTGCTCAACTGCTGTTGGAAAGATTGGAGGTTCAAGTCCACCAGAGGCACCTTTAAAGAAAGATGTGGTGGTTTCTATCCTACACACGAGCCATTGGAAATCCTGTGGATCAAGTTCTGCTCTGTACACCTTGATAGTGGGTTCTACATGTCAACTTGATGGCAATTGTTTTTTTACCTGGTAGTTAACTGTAGTAGCCCAGTAATTGCACCTCTCCCTGGTAGATTCACTCCATCAGGGAAGTGATGTGCTCCTCTGTGCCACTCGAACAGTTCCCAGAGTGAAGACTAGAACTGTAAATGCCTAATAAATAAATACAGTGACAGCTAATTCCTAATGAAGCTGTGAATTTAACATGAAGGTTTTTATTTTTTCACTCATCAACAATCTCTGTTAATCTCCCCACCTGCCACCTTCTATTAACTAGATAATTATTTGAAGTTTGTTTTTTGCTTTTGCTTTCAGGAAAAAAGTTGACTGTGCTTCATTGGTCCAGATGGAAAGCAAATTTTTTATGGTGCTTTGGGGGAACTGGATCTATAGATTGGGTGACGAAGATTCGACAGCACTGTAAGAAAAAGAAAAATAGATTTGTGTCTGTAGCCGCAGAGATGACATTTGAAATGGAAACTTTAGTTCATGTATTTGGAATAATTGACCCTTTTCTATTTCACATCATTTGAGTTGTTCAAAATTAAGCCCTACAGTGAGAGTTCAGTGTGAAATCTCCCAAAGAAAGACAGAAATCATACATTCAGTTCCTTATTTGGTTTGCCACTTGTTCAAGGAAGGCAGTTGGGCAGGAGGGGAAAGGATATGATGCACATAAGGACTGTAGTTCTTGGACTTAGCTTCAAAACCAGCCTGTCCTGTGCCCGCTTCTACCCGTGGCACTGTGGCCAATGTAGGGTAAAGTCGAGTGAGGACCCACACAGAGAAGGACAAGTCGGTGCAGAACTTAATCTTAGTTTACCCTGGTGATGCATAACCTCTGAGTATCTCTGCTAAAACCTGAAATTGAATTAGACTTCATTAGTGAGAAGAGTTGGTTTTATCATCCATGTTTAAAAAGAGAGCTTGTAACAGTTTAGGTGTTTGCCCTTCTCCGTCTTTCTTGTGATGACGAATGATTTTTGATTGGAACCTGGACATTTTTGTGCTGTATTATGAGACTCTGGATCATACTGAGATCTTGTTTTAACCGACTTTATTGGCTGCCTCTCTTGTGGGGACCCGTGAGGGTAATGGAGCCGTGTCACCTCTGGGCAGAGGTGGACATCTAGATTCTCTGCTTGTCCTCCATTCACACCTGAGGCGTGGAGATGGGGTGAGAGCTGAGGAGGGGGCCCTAGTTCCTGCTGGGTGCTGGAGTGATTTCATCTCATGCAGCACGTGACAGCTGGATCATGAATAAGGAAGATTGAAGAAGAGTTGACACTTCTGAATTGTAGTGTTAGTGAAGAATATTGAAAATACTGTGGACTGCCAAAAGAATAAATAAATCTATATTGAAAGAAGTAGAATCCAGAGTGTTCCTTAGAAGCAAGGATGGTGAGACTACATCACACATACTTTGGATATGTTACCAGGAGGGGTCAGTCCCTGAAGCAGGACATCATGCTTGGTAAGGTATAGGGGGTCAGCAAAAAAGAAGACCCTCAATAAGTGGCTACAAGTGGGCTCAAGCATAACGATTGTCAGGATGGCTCGGGACGTGGCAGTGTTTTGCTGTGTTGTGTTTGGAGTCTCTGTGGGTTGGAATCAACTCAACAGCACCTAACAACAACAACATCATGTGGTCCTCACTGGCACTGTGATGGCAGTGGTCTCATTAGCACTAGATGGTGGTGAAAGGCCTAATTCTGCTAGGCCTGTGTGACACTGTCCTAGTAGGGAGGAGGAAGGATACCTTCTGCTACTGGCTTGGGGTGGAAGTCTAGACTTCTCATGTGTTCTCCTTGACCCCTGTGGTATGCACCTCACTACTAGCATAGCTGACAGGAAGTAGGCCCAGGCTCCCTGCTTGACCTTCTTGGATGTTCTTCCAATGAGAGTATTAGGGCTCCTCTTGGGACAGCCTTCTGAGGGTAGATGTCTAGTTTCCCTCTGCTTTTGCTGGTGTGGATGACTGGCAGTTCCTTTTGTGGCATTTAGCAGGAGTTGAGCAGGCATTGTTTGGAAGTGTTCTGTCTTGCCAGGCTGCCCAGTCATTTGACTAGAGAGAGTGCACATTGACTGAGGCTTTTTGGATCTGTGCCTATTAGCATTTCTGGGCTTCAGACTTCTTCAGCTCTATGTCTGGGATGAGTGAGATGGGAAGGAAATGCAGTAATCCCATCACCGTGCTATTGCTTGGGCCTGGAAGTCCTTAGCCAGACTGCCTGCTCCTCACCTTTCAGAGTCTTAGTATATGCTGTTTGTTGTATAAATAATGTCCACAGTGTTTTAGTTGTATGTAGTAGGAAAAAATTATCTACTCCATCTTCCCCCAAGCTGAAACTCTTATTATTAAATATTTTTTAGCAATATTTTGTTATAGAAAATTTTGTGCATTCAGGGATGATGAAAGAATTGTACAAGTAATGCACACTCCTCTTCCACTTAGATTGAATGCTTGTTAATATTTAACTATAGTTTACTTACATATATATCCGTTGGCACGTTCTATCCATCTACCCATTTATCGTTTTTTGATAGACATCCATATGTTTCACCCCTAAACACTTTGGCATGTACATTAGACTTTGCTATTTTTTTATTGCTTAGAATAAATTTTACATAAAGTGAAATGCACAAAATTTTATGTACTGCTTGAGTTTTGTATAATCCAAGCCTTATGGAGATCATCTTTATCACCCCGGGAATTTCCCTCAATCCCATTCTAAATTAATTCTTACCGACACTTCTCTCCAAGAAGCAAAGATTGTTTTGATTTCTTTTTCTTTTTTTCATAGGTTATTTTTGCTTATTTTAGTACTTGATATAAATGGAACCATGTGCATGCCTTTTTTTTAAGTACAGTGTTTTTGAAATATCTTCATTACTTTTTACTGCTGAGCAGTTTATTGTTGAATGAATAATTCCATAGTTGATTTATCTGTTCTCCTGTTGGTGACACTGGTCTGTTTCTTTCTTTCTTTCTTTCTTTGGTTGTTTTTGATTTTTCTGAATTTTCAGGTTTTTATTCCCCAACTTAGAGAGGGTTTCTCTTTTATTCTAGCCCCTTACACAAAGATTTTATCTCGGCAGAGCAAATTAGTTTCTCATTAAATAGTTAATGCATAACTTGTTTTGTGACATTGATTGCCAGCCTGGCGATGTGTCAGTACTCTCCCCGTCACCACCCCAGTTTCCCCGTTTCCTTCCCTTCCGTTTTCCTGTCCTTTCCCGCCTTCTCCTCTTTACTCTTGGGCTGATGTGCGTGTTTCATCTCGTGTACACAACTGACCTATGAAGCACAGTACTCACATGTGTTATTGTTTTTTGGACCTGTCTAATCTTTGTGTGAAGGGTGAGCCTCAGGAATGACTCAGTACTGAGTTGAAAGGGTGTCTGGGGACAGTACTCTTGGGATTTCTCTGTTCTCTGTCAGACAAGTAAGTCCGGTCTTTTTTTGTCAATTTGAATTTCGTTCTACATTTTTCTTGCACTCTGTCTGGGACCTTCTGTTGTGATCCCCGTCAAAGTAGTGACAGGTGGTGGTAGCTGGGCACCATCTACTTCCGGGCTCCAGTTAGTGGAGGCTGTGATACGTGTGCTTCATCAGTCCTTTGGATCAGTCTTTCTATGTGTTTGTTTTCTTCATTCTCCTTTGCTACAAACAGATCAAGGCCAGCAGATGTATCTTAAATAGCTTCTTGCAGGCTTTTAAGACCTTAGACACTTCTCACCACAGTAAAATACAAAACATTTTCTTTATAAACTGTATTATGCCAATTGACCGAATGTCCTCAAGACTTGTCTCAGCCCTCAGTGCAGTAACTCGGTCCCTCGGGGAATTTCAGTGTGTCTGTTAAGCTTCTGTGACTTTGCTTGGATCAGATTGTGATGACTTACCTAGTTTGTGTACTGTTTTACCCTTCACTAGAGTTACCACTTATGTACTGTCTAGTTGGTGTTTTCCCCTCTACAATTGTCCTCTCCCTTGTAAACATCAAAAATTGTTTTTCTCTGTATGTAAATTTTCTCTTGAGTTTTTATAATAGTGGTTATTTATCCTTTTGTGTTTGGCTTATTTCACTCAGCATGATGCCCTCCAGATTCATTCTTGTAATGAAATATTTCACAGATCCATTGCTGGTCTTTAGCATTGTGTAGTATTCCATTGTGTGTGTGTACCATAGTTTGTTTATCCATTCATCTGTTGATGGACACTTAGATTGTTTCCGTCCTTTTGCTATTGTGAATAGTGTTGCAGCAAACTTGGGAGTATATATGTCTATTCATGTGACAACTCTTATTTCTCTAAAATTTATTCCTGGGAGCTGGATCATATGGTATTTCTATTTCTAGCTTTTTAAGGAGATGCCACATCATTTTTCAAAATGATTATACCACTTTGTGTTCCCACCAGCAGTGCATAAGAGCTCCAGTCTCCCCACATCCTCTCCATCATTTGTTATTTTCTGGTTTTTCAAATAGTGTCAGTAATGTCAGTGTGAGATTGTATCTTGTGGTTTTGATAAGCATTTCTCTAATGGCTAGTGACTGAGCATTTCTTCCATGTTTCCAGTAACCACTTGAATGTCTTCTTTGGTAAAATGTCTGTTCACATCCTTTGCCCATTTTTTAATTATTATTTGTCTTTTTGTTGTAGAGATGTTGGATTTTCTTATAGGTTATAAGGATTGGACCTTTATCTAATGTCATAGGTAAAAATTTTTTCCCAGTCTGTAGATTTGCTTTTTTACTCTTTTGGTGAGCAAAAGTGTTTAATTTTTAGAAGATTCCAGTTATGTAGTTTATCTTCTGGTATTTGTGTATTATTAGTTATGGTCTTTATCCTATTTATACCATTTGTTAGGGCCCCTCACAGTGAACCTATTTTTTTCTTCATGTTCTTCATAGTTTGAAGTTTTATATTTAGGTCTTTGATCCATTTTGAATTAGTTTTCATGTATGGTGTAAGATATAGGTCTTGTTTCTCTTTTTTACAGATAGAAATCCAGTTTTGCCAGTACTATTTTTTTAAAAAAGTCTTATACCTGTGAAGTGTGTGCTTCTTAACTCAGGCTGTCTAGAGGTGAGGTGAGAAGACAGAAAATGACAGACACTGGTTCAATGGACATGAGAAATACCAGGTGGAAAGGAGTTTGCTGTCACATTATAGGGAGAGCAACTGGGGTCACCTAACAATCTGTGTAAATTTTTGCATGGGAAGCTATCTTGAAGTGTAAATTTTCACTTAAAGCACAATTTAACAACAACAAAATAAACTCTCTTTTCACCACTTAATGGATTTGGAGCCTTTATCAAAAATCAAGTGACCATAGGCAGATGGATTTATGTCCGGGCTCTTCATTCTGTCCCATTGGTCATTGTGTCTGTTGTTGTACCAGTTCTATGCTGTTCTGACTCTGTAGCTGCATAGTAGGTTCTGAGGTCAAGAAGTGGGAAGCCTCCTACTTTGTTTTTCTTCTTCAGTAATGCTTAATTTATCTGAAGCCTCTTTCATTTCCATATGAAGTTGCAGGTTAGTTGTTACGTCTCTTGAAAGGACGCTGTTCTTATTTGGATAGGGATTGCATTGTATTTGTAGACTGCTTTGGGTAGAATTGACATTTTCACAATGCTGAGTCTGCCTACCCATGAGCATGGTTTGTTTCCCATTTATGTAGGTCTCTTTTGGTTTCTTGCAGTAGTGTTTTGTAGTTTCCTTTGTATAGGTCTTTTCTGTCCAACGCTGGTCAGTTTCTAGTTTTTTGCCATTACATTTTGAGTTGGAGAAATAAGTTATTTCTGTCCCCTTACTCTTTTGAATATACTGCAAGGTAACTTAAGGTTTTATGTCTTTCCTCTGGTCACTAAAATGATTAAGGTATGTAATGATATGCCCTCACTTACACAATGCTCACATTCCCTACGTAGATCTTACAGGTAATGCTGTCAGTTTATTTGTAGTGGGAAACTTTCTGGTGTTGGAACAAAAAGATTGTTCTAGCGTTGTAAAAAATTAGAATTTAGCCTCTTAGCAGTAAATTTTATTGAAGGAAAAGTCACAGTTTTAACTAAACCATAACTATAATGGTACTGAGAATGCCAAAATAGTCTATACAAGAACATCCTATTTCAAGAATATTTAGAATATTCTATTCCTACAAAAAATACTGATACAGTTGTTGTAGGTGGATTTAGTTGTCTTTCTCAGAGCTTTCTGTTTAAGTTTCTCACTTCGTTTTCCTGAGATGAATGCCTACAGTAACTATAATTTCTGATAAATTGATTTAGTGATTGATATCAGGGGATTCCTACTAACTGAGAAATGGGGCAAAATAAACTTCCTGTGAGTTTCCAATTAGAGTGGTGATGCTTACTGTTAACAGCGCAGGAAGAAGTAGATCATGTTGTTTCAAACTTTATTACATGCTTCTCTAATGTTATTTTTTCTTTAATGCAGTTGATGGACTGGACAAAGCTTCTATAGCAAACTCAGATGGCCCAACAGCAGGTTCCCAAACACCTCCCTTCAAGAGAAAGGGGAAACTATCCACCATTGGTAAAATCTTTAAGCCTTGGAAATGGAGGAAAAAGAAGACCAGTGACAAATTTAGAGAAACCTCAGCAGGTATGAATATCATACACACAAAATAAATTCCTAAATTTTTTCAAAACCTGGAAAATTGCATCTCACAGATTTTTCTCTAGAAAAACAATTATCTGTATTTGAAATGAAATTGTTGCATTTAAGAAAGATTTGCCCTCTCTTTCTCCTCACTTTTACTTTCTGATATATTAGAAACATGTTCTAATACAGTCTTCTTTTTAATACAAACCAGTGTTTATTTATTACATGTGTTTATATCAATATACTTATAAATTCCTGTAAAAGACTGCTGTGAGAAGGGAAGAAGAAATACTGGGAAATTAGAAGTGGGAATGTGCATCAAGTTTGTGGCTATGAGTATCTTTTTAGGATCCATTTATGAAATATGTATTATTATGTATGTAGCCACCTCGTTCCAGTGGCACCCTCTAATTGTAAATTTAATTTTTAAGGTATTTCAGGTAAATGGGTACATGAAAAAAAAGTATTGCCATAACTATTTAATTTTAAATTCTGTCATATGTTAGAACGTCCTGGGGAGCTGTAGTCTGTTGCTGAGTGAATCTTTCTGTTGTTAATGTGTTTTGTGGGTTTGGTAAATCTTAAGAATTACATTGTTTAGTACCTTTAATCCCTCACATCTATCGGTTTGTCATACCGTGGTGACTTAAACATATTACTTTGATGTTAGAAGCTATACTACCAGTATTTCAAATACTTTTAGGATCTCCTGTGGTAGACAGGTTTCAGGTTTCAGGAATTCTAGACTGAGTAGAAGAAGGATCTGGTGTTGTACTTTTGAAAAAACTGACCAGTGAATGAAAATCTTATGAATAACAGCTGAGCATTGTCTGGCATAGTGCCAGAAGATGAGCCTTGGGGGCTGGAAAGCACTCAGAATGATAGGGAAGGAGCTGCCTTCTCAAACTAGAGCTGACCTTAATGACATGGGCATAGTAAAGCTTTCAGGACTTCATTTACTAAGGTGACATGACCCCAAATGAGAAGAAACACTGCAAGTATCCGTTAATAAGCAAAACCTAGGATGTATGAAGTATGAATCTAAAAAAATTGGCAAGCATCAAAAATGAAATAGGACACATAAAGATTGATATCCTGGGCATCAGCAAGCTGAAATGGACTGGTAGTGGTCATTTTGAATCAGACAATCATATCGTCTGTGATCTCGAAATGACGAACTGAAGAGGACTGGTGTCACAATCATTGTCAAAAAGAACAGTTCAAGATCTATGCTGAAGTGCAGTGCTGTCAGTCGATATTACTGTCCATACACCTGCTTGGAAGAATGGTTAATACAGCTGTTACTCAAATTGACACACCAACCACTGATGCTAAAGATGAAGAATTTGAAGATTTTTACCAACTTCTGCAGATTGAAATTGATCACTCAATCAAGGTGCATTGATAATTAACTGGTGACTGGAATGTGGAAGTCGGAAACAAAAGAATGGTAAATAGTTGGAAGCAGGTGTTGGTAAGAGAAATGATGCCAAGATCACATGATAGGATTTTGCAAGACCAATGACTTTTGTTGCAAATACATTTTTTGAACAACATCTTGTGACTGTGTATGTGGCCCTTGCCAGATGGAATACACAGCAGTCAAATCGACTACATCTGTGAAAAGAGACAGTGGAGAAGCTCAGTGTCATTAGTTAGATGAAAGTTAGGAGCCAGCTGCAGAGCTGACCATCAATTGCTCACTTGAAAGTTCAAGTTGAAGCTGAAGAAAATTAAAAGAAGTCCAGACTATAAGAGCCAAACTAGAACCTTGAGTACATCCCACCAGAATTGAGAGACTATGTCAAAAAGTAAATTTGTACCATGGGATGCTAATGACTGAAGACCAGAGAAGTTATAGAGTGACGTCAAGAGCCTTCTACATGAAGAAAGCCAAAGGTCATTAAAAACACAAAGACAGAAAAGAAACAAAAGTGGATGCCGGGAGAGACTCTGAACATTTTCTTGGACATGAGTAGCTAACGCAAGAGGAAGAAATGATAATGTTGAATAGCTGAACAAAATATTTCAAAGGGTAACTTAGAAGATGAAGTATTGTAATGACCTACTCAAAGACCTGAAGTTAGAAAACTAAAAGCAAAGAACAAGCTCAGCATTTCTTAAGTGGAAAGAAAAGAAAAAATTCCAGCTTCAAGTTACAGTATTGAAGAATTCTGTGAGGAAAATCATGAACAAAGAAGATGGAGAGAATACGCCGCACTGCCGTACTGAAAAGTGTTTGTCGACATTCAGCCATTTCAGGAAGTAAAATACGATCAAGAACCGATGCTACTGAAGGAAGAAGTGCAAGTAACACTGCAAGAAATGGTAAAAAACAAGCCTCAAAGAATTGAAGGAGTACCAGTTGAGATGTCTCAACAAATGGGTGCAGCGCTGGAGGTACTCAATCACCTGTCCTAAGACATTTGGAAGACAGGTGCCTGGCCACTCAACTGGAAGGAATTAATATTTTTGCCATTCCAGAGAAAGGTGACCAAACACAATGTGAAAATTATTGAACAGTAATCAAGTGAAATTTTGCTGAAGACCGTTTAAAAGTGGTTGCAGCAGTATATCAGCAGGAAACTGCCAGAAGTTCAAGCCAGATTCAGAAGGGAGAGCATGTAGAATGAGGGATATCACTGCTAATGTCCGATGGATCCTGGCTGAAAGCAGTACCTGTATTTTGTTAACTATACAAAGGCATTCAACTGTGTGGATAACACTGCGGAGAATGGAGATTTCAGAACACTTAATTGTGCTCATGAGGAACCTGTACGTAGACCAGGAGACAGTGATTTGAACGGAACGAGGGCATACTTCATGATTTAAAGTCAGGAAAGATACGCATCATGGTTGTATCCTTCCATCATTTTTATTCAACGTGTATGCTGAGGAAATAATCCTAAAAGTTGGGATATGTGAAGAAGAACACAACGTTAGGATAGAAGACTCATTAGTAGCTTGCCATATGCAGATACCACCACCTTGCTTGCTGAAATGAAGAGAACTGAATCACTTACTGATGGAGATCAAGGATGAAACCTTCGGAGTGGATTGTATCTCAAAACAAACAAAAGAGAAGAGATTGGAGGTAAGAATTTCAGTTTCCTTGGATCTACAATCAACACCAATGGAAGCATCAGTCAAGAAATCAAACAACATACTGTATTGGGCAAGTCTCCAGCAAAAGACCTCTTTTAAAGTGTTAACAACCAAAGACGGCACATTGAAGACTAAAGTAGGCCTGACTCAAACCATGGTATTTTCAGTCACTTCATATGCACGTGAAAGCTGGACAGTGTATATGGAAGACTGAAGAAGAATTGATACCTTTGAACTGTGGTGTTGGTGAAGAATATGGAATATACCCTGGTCAGAAGAAGGAGCAAGTCTTTCTTGAAAGAGATACAGTCAGAATGCACCTTAGAAGGAGGATGGTGAAACTTCATCTCACGTACTCATCAGTAAACAGTTCTGGAGAAGGACATCATGCTTGGTAAAAAATAAAGGGACAGCAAAAAAAAGGAAGACCGTCAGTGAGGTGGATTGACGCTGAGGCTACAACAGTGAGTTTCAGCTTAACCGTGATTGTGAGGAGGATGTGGGGTCAGGCAGTGTTTCATTCTGTTGTATGCAAGTTCACTGATTTGAAACCAAATGAGTGGTACCCTACAGTAACAACCCAAGCTAAGCCTTTTGCCACTGAGTCAGTTCTGACTCTTAGTGATCCTATAGGACAAAGTAAAACTACCCCATAGGGTTTCCAAGGAGCAGCTGGTAGATTCAAACTGCTAGTTTTTAGTAGGAGTCAAGTTCTTAACCTCTGCACCATCATGGCTCCAGAAACAAAAAGTACCTCTCATACAAATTCTTGAAGGAAGCTGACTGTAACTGTCAGGTGAAAAATGAAGACTGATGCAAATTAGTGTCTGTGGTGTTTGTTTAAGCTAGAGAGGCATTTATTTCTTGGTATGAGTTCAGTTTTCACCATGTTTACCGTCCAAAAGAATCCCTTTATCAAAAACCCGTATTGTACCACTGATATTCTCAATATCCATACATAGTCAAAGAGCATGTCTTAATCATCTATGCTGAGCTGGTCCCTGGCTTGGCAACACCGAGCATAGCGGCATGAAAAGCTGCCCCAGCCTGCACTGTTCCCTTCATTGGCTGCAGATCAAACAATTATGATCCATAGGCTTCCGTTGATTTTTAGAAGTAGGTCACTTGGCTTTCTTGCTAGTCCATCTTACTGGAAGCTTCACTGAAACCTGTTTAGCATCATAACAACACGTAAGCCTCCACTGACAGCAGATGGAGACCATGCTGGGGTGCGTTGGTCAAGAGTCAAGCATAGATCTCTGGTGTGAAACGCACGAGTCCTCCCATTTAGCCAAGAGTTGGGACAAAATAGAAAAAGAAAGGCAAAGATAGCCAATATAATGACATTTTCTGTAAATCAAGGAAGAGGTATTTTAAGAAAGGAGTAATTGGTAATACTGGATGCTGTATATGTGGAAAGGGTGCACGTGAGTGAGGAACACTTAACTGGTGATTTGGAGCTTGCCCTAACCTCAGTGGAGTGCCAGGTGCAGAAGCCGATCACAGTGGGCAAGGCATGAGTGTGGGGAGTAAGGGAAGCAGCAGATACAGGATGGATTTTCAAGGTGTGTGCTCTTGAAGGTAATCAAGACTAAGCAGGAGTTGGAGGAGTTACTGTGCTTAGAGTGGCTGTACATTTGTTTGTATGCTTAGGTTTCGGAGATGCAAGCATATTTATACATCTAGGAGAAGTAGCTATTCTAACCCATATAAAACTCTCCAGAAAAAAAAGTTATTTAGGAAAAAAGGTGTAATGGACATTGTGAGTCCTAAAAATAGGGAGGGAATAAAACACTGATGGAACCAAAGATGGATCCCCCTCAGTGGGGAAACCTAGGTAAAGCAGAAGGGTACCTGGACAGGTAGAAAAGGAAGATATTCTGCTTTTCTAGAAGGAAACCTTAGTGGCGTGGTTGTTAAGTGCAACACCTGATAACCAAAAGGTTGGTGGTTCAGATCCACTAGGTGCTCTTTGGAAACTCTGTGGAGCAGTTTTACTCTGTCCAATACGGTTGCTATGAGTCAGAATCAACTCCACAGCAGTGGGTTTTTTTTTTTTCCAGAACCTAATAGCCAGATTAACCAGAGTTGGTAATGTGGGTAATTTACTGCATTAAAAAGAGGCCGGAGAACTGACAGGAGTACACAGTCTCAGTCAGCCTGGCAGGACAGGACAGCCTCAGGACTCAGATGGAGCAAACCAGAATACTCAAAGACTACCAAAAAAAAGTCACAGAAGGAACCATTCTTCCTCCCATCACATAGTAAGCATGTTATTAAATGGCGTTAATAAATCAGGGTTGTATCGTACCTACTCCCAATTAAAAATTCCTATGAACGGAAACTCCGATCAGAAGAGGGCTAGGTCAGTCAGCATTGGGGTTGTGAGAGGGGGCTCTGTGGCAGAATTGGAGGCTTCTGGGATGGACAGAAGGGTGCTCCTTGGCCTCCGTGCCATCTGTATGTTGAATGCCGATGATAAAAATCTGCTCTGGGTGCTTCAGGTCTTGTTATAAAAGCAATTGAAGAATTAAAAAGTCATAGTGGGAAGAAAAAGACAAAAACTAACCAAAAATGTGTACTTTGCAATTATATCCATGTATAGCTATTATGAAGACAGTAAGATAGATGAATTTTCCCTGTCCTCAAACTTGTTTTGAAAAGCAAGTTGTACTCCTAAAGAAAATCAAGGCATCTTATCTTCATTAAAGTTGTTTATTTGGATTGTTAATCATGGGAAAGGAATGCCTGTCTAGATTCTTAGATAACATTGTTATGTGTATCAGCATTCAAGGAATCTTGTAGAACTTCATCTTGTAAAATCTTTAATTTACTAAAGGCACTCTGCTTTCCTTTATAATAATAAGGATGGTTAATTTTTATTGAATGCTTATTATTTGCCAGGGACTGATCTGGGAATTTTATTCACATTTACTCATTTAATCATCAAAAGAACGCTGTGAAGTTTAAGTGCTATATCATCTGAGTCTTACTGATGAGAAGACAGGATCCAGAAAATTCACATACCTTGCTCAAGAAAACACAGCTGATAGGAGGCAAAGCCAAGATTTGAAACCAAGCAATATGGCACCACAGGAGAGAGACCTGGCAATCTGCTTCTGTAATGATTACAGCCAAGAAAACCTTATGGGGAGCTTGTATTTTATCACATGGGTCACTGTGAGTTGCAGTTGACTCGATGGCACTCACCAACAATGTGGCACCAGATCTAGTGCTCTCACTGTAACTCTATGCTGCATCTCTGAATGAGTATTCATACTCAGATCAGTAAGGACTGATCACTGAAAGGCAGCTCGTATACACAGCATTGCTTCCAGTGCTAGAGGTCTTACTGTAAGAAGGATTTGGCCTGAGGAATTATTTCCATTCTCCTTGACTAGCCTGATTTTAACAGTGTACACACAGAAGAATGGTTGGCAAGAGTCAAAATTATGTCTGATCTTATTAAAGGATAATATTCTCTGTAACCATAGAGGCATAACGTTGCTGCTTGGGATTGTTTTCCATAGTTAGAAAGTAGGGCACCGTAAGAGGATTGATCCAATGCAATGCTTGTTAAGGTCTGGTCTGGTTGCAATAAGATAACATTGCCTATTTCGTTCCACTAAGATGAAGACACTTCCAGGTATCATCTGCCTCACACCATGTGGGAGGAAGGGAAGAGAAGCTCCCTCTTTTCCCATCTTACTTTGATGGAGTACAGTTACCTAAGCAGCCAAGGCCGCACAGTAAATCCCAGTCCACCTAGAGCTCCGTGCTTAACAGCTTAGACAGCCCTTCATTTTGTTCCTTCAATGAAAGTTTATCAAGCATCTATACCTACTGTATGTGATACGGCAGAGAACAAAAGAAATAAAACTTCCTTATCTCATAAAGGAAACCATGGTGGTGTGGTGGTTAAGAGATATGTCTGCTAACCAGAAAGAACAGCAAACAGTTCAAATCCATCACGTGCTGCCTGAAGACTCATTGGGGTAGTTCTGTTCTATCCTTCAGGGTCACTAGGAATGAAAAGGAACTCTCCAGCAACAGGTTTTGTTTTTTTTTTTTTTGTTCCTTCCTCATGAGGCTTCCGTTCCAGTAGGGATAAACCAAAACACTAAGCCCACTGCCCCTGAGTCAATTCTGACTCATAACGACCCTATAGGATAGAGTAGAATTGCCCCATAGCATTTCCAAGGAGCGCCTGGTGGATTTGAACTGCTGACTGTGATAATGACTGCATACGACAGAGTAGAATGGCCCCCTGGGCTTTTCTAGGCTGTAATCTTAACAGGAGCAGTTCACCAGATGTTTCTCCCATGAAGCTGCTGGGTGGGTTCGAACTCCCAGCCTTCCAGTTAGCTACCAGGGCTCCATGTACATATCATAATCATGTTTCTACATAACGCTCTGTTCCTTCTTTCTTAAAGTTCTTTCATCCCTGTGATCTGTTGTCAGTTTCAGAACTCCTCATCTTGGGAGCATGTTGAATTTTCTCTGAGGTCCACAAGTATACTTTGCACAAGTTTAGATTATTCAATATGGCTTGACTGAGAGCATGTCCTGATATTGAAAAAGCCTGGTAACATCCCTGATCTTGTGCAGCTCACAGGGTAGCTTGTGTATCTGACTACATTTCCTGTTTCCTTTCTTGGCTATTTATAATACTGTTGTTGTTGTTGTTGGGTGCTGTGAGATCGATGTCTCCTCATGATGACCCTGTGCACAGCAGAACAAAATCCTGCCCGGCCTGCGCCGTCCTCATGGGCACTGCTGTGTCTGAGCCCATTGTTCTAGCCGCTGTGTCAGTCTCATTTGGGATCTTCCTCTTTTTTGCTGACCCTCTGCTTTACCACACGTGAAGTTCTCCCAGGATTGGTCCCTTCTCATGAGATGTCCAAGGTATGTGAGACAAAAAGTTTCACCATTTTAATTTCAGAGGAGTCTTCTTGCTGTACTTCCAAGACAGAGTTGTTCATTTTTCTGGCAGTCCAACGAACGTTGAGTCTTCTTCACCAACATCATAATTCAAATGGATTGATTATTCAGTCTTCCTGGTTCGTTGGCCAACTGTCACTTGTATATGAGGTAATTGAAAAATGCCATGGTGGGGGTGAGGCACACCTTAGTCCTCAAAGTGACGTCTCTGGTGTTGTCTGTTTTAAAGAGGGCCTTTGTAGCAGATGTGCCCAGTGCAGTACTTCTTTTGAATCTCTGACTTCTCCCTCCATGAACATTAATTATGGATCCAACCAAAATGAAATCCTTGACAACTTTCATTTTTTTCTCTGTTTATCGTTATGGTGCTTATTGACCCAGTTATGAGGATTTTTGTTTTCTTTATATTCAGGCATAATCCGTATTGAAGGCTGTGGTCTTTGATCTTGTTACTAAGTGCTTCAACTCCTCTTCCCTTTCATTAACCACAGTTGTGGCATCTGCATATCACAGATTGTTAAAGAGCCCTTCTGCAGTCCTGATGCTACATTCTTCATACAGTCCAGCTTCTCAGATGATTTTCTCAGCACACAGATCAAATCAGTATGGTGAAAGAATACTACAACCCCGATGCACACCTTTCTTGACTTGAAAGTGTACAATATCCCCTTCTTCTGTCCTATGTACTGACTCTTTGTCTTAGAAAATAAGCATCTTGTGTAAGTTATACAGGGGATTGAAAGATCTTAAATACTCTGTATTATATATCAGTTGAGGTGCTCGGTCTTTTTCCTGCATATGGAAAACACCACTCTGATCCTTCTAATAAGGCGATGTGTTCTATCAGTATACTTCGGGTTTCTTTTGCTTACCCCTTTCCACATATTCTTTAGCACATGTGCTCTCTCAATACTGTGTTTTCTTGCACCTTCCTGATAGTGTCCTGATAGCCATGCTCTCTCTTTAGCTTGTTGTCTGTCACCCTGAAGTCAACTTCAAGTCATGGTGACTGTGGCCCTGTCCTGTGCCGTCTTCATGATGGCTGGTCCATTGTTACAGCACTGAGTATGCTGAATACCTTCCAACCTAGGGGACCCCCTTCCAGCACTGTATCAAATAATACTCTGTTGTGATCCATGATGTTTTCATTGGTTGATTTCCAGAAGTAGGGGGACAGACCTTCCTAGTCTGTCTTAGTCTGAATCTCTGTTTCAGGATCCTGCTTTTGGTGTCGTGGTGTAAAAAGCTTTCCAGCAGCATTTGTTGAAAAATTTGTCTGCTCTATTGAAGTGCCTTTGTAAGTTTTTAGAAGTCAAAAATTAATTGGCCCTATTTGTTTGAGTCTGTTTCTGGACTCACTGTTACCTTCTGTTTATCTTTTTTGTGTCTTCTTTCACAAACATTGCACTGTCTTGATTACCAAAGCTTTATACGTCTTAAAATCAAGTAGTGTGATTCCTCAAACTTTATTCTCCATTTTCAAAGTTGTTCTCGCTAGTCTAGTTCTTTTGGCTGTTCATATAAGTTTTAGAATCAACTGGTCTGTATATTCAAAAATACAAATGAAAATCCTGCTGAAATTCTTATTGGAATGATGTAAAATCTGTACCTTAACTTAGCCAAGTGCCGTCGAGTCGGATCCGACTCATGGCTACCTTAACTTGGCATGCATTTATATTGTTGCTTGTTGAACCTTCTAATGTATTACCTTTTTATTTATGTCTTTCATTGCTTAACCAGAAGGTTGGAGGTTCAGATGGGCTTGGTTTGGGGGTTTCTTTCTTTTATCAGTATTTTAAAGTTTTCGGCACATAATATTAGATTTACGTAATAATTCCCAAGATATTATTCAGAAATAAATATTTCTTTCTCTCATTTTGGTTTTTTTGAGCTACTGTTACAAGCTTTTAAAAAAAATTCCAGTTGTAATTATTCACTCCTAGTTGATAGAAATACAATTGTATTGTGTTCCTTTGCTGTACTCACTCTGTATTCTAGTGAAGATTCCTTAGGATTTCCTATATAGACAATTATACCATCTATGAATAGGGGTAGTTGTATATCTTCCTTTCTAATTTGTATGCTTTTTATTTCTTTTTTTTACCTCTTTGCACTATCTGGGACTTCCAGTATGGTAGTGAATATGTAGTGAGATTGGAAGTCCTTGCCTGGTTCTCAGTCTTTGGGGGAAAGCATTCATTAAACTATGTTAGCTATAGATTTTTTGTAGATGCCTTTTATCAAGTTGAGGGAATTTCTTATATTTCCCATTTTCTGGCAATATTTATTATGGATAGATGTAGTGATTCTCAAGTTAGTTTTCTGCCTCAATTAATGTGATCATATGGTTTTTCTAAGCTTTTTACTGTGGTTGGTTACATTTACAGATTTGTGAATATTGAAACAGTTTTGCATTCCTGGAATAAGCCCTACCTAGTTATGGTGTATTACTCTTTTTATATGTTGCAGGATTTTATTTGCTGATATTTGTTGAGGAGTCATAATATCAGTCTGTTTGTTTTCCTTTGTCTGGTTTTAATATAGCGGTAATGGCCAGCTGGAAAGTGTTTCCAAGTATTCTATTCCTGGAAGAGACTGTGTAGAGTGAGTTATTTCTTCATTAGATGTTGGGTATAATTCACAAGTGAAACAGTTTTTAAACTGCAAATGCAATTTCAACTGATGTAATAGTTACAGGACCATTCTTGTTGTCTCTTCTGACTTGAGTGAGAAGTTGGTAGCCTCTCTTGATGTCTTGAAATAGAGAATGAAGGGCGACTCCTGCCATGTTTCATTGTGGTGAAACGACTACCTCCCCTCCTTCAGTGAAGTCCAGGCCTAGAAGTTACCTTCTTAATGAAGTCCCTGTTGATTATCCTATTTTGAACTTTTCCTATTCTCAGTACTCTTCTTTTTTAATGGTTTATTGAGATATAGTTTACATAACCATACAATTCACCCATTTAAAATTTAGAATCTATCTGCACTAAAAGACCATAATTGATGGTCCAGAGGTCTCGGAGATCCCCTAGGACCATGGCTTCTGACCCTGATGCTGCTCTTGTCCATAAATCATAATGGAGGTCAACTCTTCGGGCGGAATGGATTGGACTTGCCAGCACAGGGTGACCATATTGTGTGTGTACTTTATGGTTGTGTGCATCTATAGGATGTTGTCCTGCTGACCTGTTGCTGGAGGTGGCGTGGGGGAGAGGAGGAGATAGGAGGTTGTTGGGAGGATGTGACATGTATAGAACGGAGAGAAAGAGTGTACTGTCACCGGGCAGGGAGAGCGGTGGGAGCTACACATAGGTGGGCATGCAGATTTATATGGGAATGTACATTTTCACTCAGAGTAAAAAATAAATTCAATTTAGAATCCACTGTTTTTAAAAAATATTTACAAAGTTGTACAACCATCACCGCAATTAATTTGAAAGATTTTCGTGATCCTTAAGAAACAGAACAAAACACAGTCACTCTAAATTCCCACCCAGTCCCCCCAGCCCTACTTTCTGTCTGTAGATTTGCCAGTGCTGTCAGTTTTGTATGAATAGGACCGATCATACCATATGCAGTCCTCTGCAGCAGGCTTCTTTCACTTAGCATAATGTTTTTGAGGTTCATCCATACTGTGACGTACAACAGGATTTCATTCTTTTTTATGACTGGATAATAGTCCATTGGGTGGGTATACCGTGTTTAACTTATCCACTCATCAGTTGCTAGCCATTTGGGCTGTATCCACTTCTTTGCTTTTATCAGTAGTGCACTATGGACATTTGTATACAAGTATTGGGTAGATATATGTTTTCATTTCTCCTGAGTGTGCATCTGAGAGGTAAAATTGCTGGGTCATACAGTAAGTCTTATGTTTAACTTTTTGAGCAACAAACAGACTGTTTTCCAAGCAGCTGGGCGTTTTCCATTTTCACTAGCAATTGTATGAAGTTCCAGTTTCTCCACCTTCTGGCCAGTGCTTGTTCTTATCTGTTTTGGTGACAGTACCTATCCTGGTGGGTATGAAGTGCTTTCCCCAGCATGCTTCTAATTTCTGTTGGCTTCCTGTTCTCATTTTTCATAGTACATTTCGCCTTCTAATATACTAGATACGATTTATAAATTTTATAAACTGTATCTATTGTTATTACCCATCCTCCACATACACACACTCAATTATAAATTCGGTCATGATGGAGGATTTTTGTTTTCTACTCTGATAGTATCCCAGAGGAACTAGATTAGTGCCTGTCGTGTGGTAAGTATTCAGTAGATGTCGGTTGGATGAGTCAGTGGGAGAAACAGTTTCAGTGGCCCTATCCTACCTTGCATGTGAGTGTTTGCTTTGTGATTGGGAGGCTGCTGGGGTTTTGGACAGAAAACAGCTTTGCAGGAAGACTGTACTGTTTTCAGTCCCTCCGTAGTGCTCATATCAGTGGACCTGCTTAAGAGCCTTAAGGATCCTTGAGAAGCTATAATAGACAAAATAAGTATTTAACAAATTTAATGGGTGGAGTGGGGACACATTGTCTCATGAATGGGTAATAAACTAAAGTAATAACAGTAACTGTCTGCTCTGTGCAGGAATAGCCTATAAAAGTTCAGTCTGAGAGCACCAGTGACACAAAAGGAGTCTTTGTGTTTCAGTTTGTGTACCTACGTACCTAATCACACGAGATGTGTGTTATCAGTTGTGTGGGTCTTAGATAATGTATACTAGTTGTACTGTATATACTTGCTTAAAGTTCTTTTATTGTGTTCTCCTAGAGATCCATGATGACATTAAAACACATTTCCTCAATCTGCATTAACTATGAAAGAGACTTCATAATTACATGGTTAATATAATGGCATGACTGGATTGCACATATAAAAAACTTGAATTGGCAAACCGCTTGTATTACATGTATATGAAGTCTAACAGTTAAGTCTGTGAACTTAATTGTTCTAAGTGCTACATACCTCATTGCTGAATATCACTACAGTCACCTTCGAAGTAGTCCCCTTAAGAAGCTATGCACTGACACCAGCGCCTATTCCACCCTTCAAAGCAATTTGGGAACTCTTTCTGGAATGGCCCTTGCCCACAAGTGGCATGGTACAAGTTCATGAACTTAATTTTCTCGTTGTTCTGTGGAGTTTTTAGCCAGTGAACTGGTAACTGTATTGGGACATCCTCCCTACATACCTGATCTGGGTTCCAGTGACTTTTTCTTTACCAGAAGATAAAGGAAATATTGAAAGAAAGACATTTTGATGACATTCACAACACTGAGGTCAATATGATGACAGCTCTGATAAATATACCAGAAAAAGAGTTCCAGAATTGCTGTGAAGGCTAGACTAGGTGCTGGCCAGTGCATAGCTTCCCAAGAGGAGCACTTTGAAGGTGACTGTAGTGATTGAGGTATGTAGCACTTTTTCTAGGATGAGTTTGCAAACTTAATTGTCAGTCCACACATATATTTTGCAACTGCAGAAAAATGAGCAAGACTAGATATTCCTCTTTATTTTTTCTCCTAGGAAAATAAAATTTCCTCTTGGTTTGGTCTTTTTTACACATGCATAGGTGGAAAGAATCTTAATGAACCTATGTTTTTATTGACAGAGAATTTATTATTCATTATAGGTCTATTCTAGAGATAACACCCATTTATAGGAAGGAATAGTAAAAGATGAGTGCTAATTTTTCTACTGGGAGCCTCTGTGATGCAGTGGTTAAGCGTAATTTTTGTGCATTTGTTGTAATTGAAATTAGTGGTTTCATAATTATGGGCACCTTCCATCACAGATTCAGAAAAGCCAGCTAAGCAATAATAAATGGCCAAACCACCAGCACTTACAGGCAAATAGAAACCATAAAACCTTGTTTCTAAATGGAATTAAGGAGACTCCCTCACTTCCTGTCCATTCTAGAAAATGGGAATGTTGTTTGTTTAATCTAGGTTGAGAATTGAGTATAAATTGTCCAGCGATAGAGCTGACTAATATGTAAAGCCTCCAGCCTTTACGTGGACAGTTGTTGTTGGGTGCCACTGAGTTGGTTCTAACTCAGCGACCATGCCTACAGCACAACAAAACCCTGTCTGACCCTGCACCAGCCCGACACTCGTTGCTATGCCGGAGCCCATGACTGCAGGCGCTGTGTCAGTCCATCTCGTGGGGGGTATTCTCTTTTTCACTGACCCTCCGCTTTACTAAGCATGAATATCCTTCCCCAGGAATTGATCCCTCCTGACAACATGTCCAAAGTGTGTAAGACTTAGTCTCGCCATCTTTCCTTCCAAGAGACACTCTGGTTGTACTTCCAAGACAGATTAGATTGTTCTTTTGGCAATTGAAGATACATTCAATGTTCATTTCCAACGCCATAGTTCAAAGGTGTCAGTTCTTCTGTCTGTCTTATTCACTGTCCAGCTTTTGCATGACTGTGATGCGATTGAAATTATCGTTGACTTGGGTTAGGCACACCTTAGTCTTCAAGGTGACATCTTTGCTTTATAACACTTTAAAAAAGACTCTTGCAGCACATTTGACCAATGCAATGTGTCTTTTGACTTCTTGACTGCCGCTCCCAAGGATATTGATTGTAGATTAAAGTAAAATGAAATCCCTGACAACCTCAGTCTTTTCTCTGTGTGATTTGGGTTTTATGTTCAGGTATAATCCATACCGAAGTCTGTGCTCTTTGATCGTCATCAGTAAGTGCTTCAAGCCCTCTTCACTTTTCAGCAAGCAAGGTTGTATTATCTACGTAATGCAGGTTACTGCTGATGCCCCTTTCTTCTTCATGTAGTCCAACTTCTTGGATTATTTGTTCACCATAAACATGGAATAGATATGGTGAAAGAATGCAACTCTGATGTGCACCTATCCTTACTTTAAACCCTGCATAGTTCCCTCCTTCTGTCTGTGTACAGATTCTGGACCCGTGTACAGATTCCTCATGAGCACATTTAAGTGCTCCAGAATTCCTGTTCTCCGCAATGTTGCCCACAGTTTGTTATATTCCACGCAGTCAAATGCCTTTGCAGACTCAATAAAACACAGATAAACATCTTTCTTGTATTCTCTGGTTTCAGCTGAGATCCATCTGACAACAATAATGCTCATAGGCCTGGTTCCTGAATTTCTGGCAGTTCTCTGTTAGTATACTGCTATAGCCAATTTTAATAATCTTCAGCAAAATTTTACTTGCGTGTGGTATTGATACTGTACAATGAATTTTGCATTCTGTTGGATTACCTCTCTTGGGAACACTCATAAATGTGGATCTCTTCCAGTGGGTTGGCCAGGTAACTGATTTCCAAATTTTTAGGCTTAGATGAGTGAGCACTTACAGTGCTGCAACTGTTTGTTGAAACATCTCAACTGGTATTCTGTCAGTTCCTGGAGCTTTGTCTGTCTACAGTGCCTTCAGTTCAACTTGGACTTCTTCTGAAGTACCATCAGTTATGATCATATGGTACCTTTTGAAATGGTTGAATGTAAATCAGTTCTTTCGGTGTGTATTCCTTTCCATCTTCTTTTGATGCCTCCTGCATCATTTAATATTTTCCCCACAGAATCTTTCACTGTCACAACCCAAGGCTTGAATTTCTTCTTCACTTCTTTCAGCTTGTATTAGGGATAGTTAGGTCCTTCTAAAACTCACTGCTTCCAACTCAGCGACACTGTAAGTTCTTTTAGTGGGAGTGAACTTGGCAGAGTTGCCCATGGTCAGTGACCTTTCTATGAAACTATTCCCAAACAAGTCACAGATGGTACAGATTTTGCTAATTATTACTAAATGGCATATGTAGAATTGTTCAACTTGGTTTTCTTTGTTTGGTTCTTTTTTTTCCTCTTTTGTCACGTTTGATTCCTGAGGGAATTGTGGAGGAAAGTGGCAATGTTCTCCTCATTCTCTTAATAAAAAAAATACTTCCGTTTTATGAAACATAGTGAATTTCTATTGCTTTAAGAAAGGATCTGATTGTTTAGATGATTTACTTGGGTGGATAATTTCCTAATTTCATTTTCCTTTGGAGTGGTGCCACTGTTAAACATTGTAAAGGTAACTGCAGAACTCCTTCTGGCCTGGGGCAGAGAACTCATGTCAGGAAAGTCCATTGTTTTATTTCCTTAGGATATTATTTTTCTCTCTCTCTGTGCGTATGGGGGGGGGTGTGCGCGCACGTATGCATGTGTGTGTGTGGGTGTGGTTTGCGTCTATCTGTGTTATTATTAATCTTGTGATACAAATCTAGTTTTTGTCACTGAAAGCTAACCCCTGGAAAATGATTGTTTTCCTGGTTTGTTTCCCTTTTGAAATCTGAATTGCTCTATTAATTCTTATTTTTTTATTGTTAAGTGAAAAGAATTTCTTCATCAAGCTTTTAATGCTCTTTATCACAGTTTTCTTCAATTGCTTACCAAAGCCGAACTGTCCATGATTTAGAACTGATGCTCTTGAACCTTTCTTTTTTCCAAAATATTAAGTGTTTCCAAACTCGAACCCATTGTACTTAAATCAGTTCCAACTCATAGCAGCCTTGTAAGGACAGAATAGAACTGCCCATAGGGTTCCCAAACCTATAAGTCTTTACAGAAGACAACTGCTATATCTTTGCCTCACAGGGTGGCTGGTGGGTTCTAACCACTGACCTTATGGACTTATGGTTAGCAGCCGAGTGCTTCAACCACTCTGCCACCAGGGCTCCTTACAAGTACTTACCTAGTACTTGAGACAGGCTCTTAGAGGCTAGATAAGAAATATAAGACAAAAGAAACATGTTTGGAGAACACTGAAAATTAGAAAACAGAAAACTCGTATCAGTAACACTACCCACCCACTGCCGTCAGGTTGAGTCCGACTCACAGTGACCCTAGAGGTCAGGGTAGAACTGCCCCATAGAGTTTCCAAGGAGCACCTGGTGGATTTGAACTGCTGACCTTTTGGTTAGCAGTCATAGCACTTAACCCATTATGCTACCAGGGTTCCCATCAATTTTTTTTTTAATGCCTTGTGACTAAAAAATGATTTTTTTTAAATACACTTTACTATTTTACCACAGTTGCGGCTTTACAGTAAAGCAGCATATGTAGAAAGTAAGAGAGAGTACTGTCATTTTCCCTTTCCCATTCACCCACTATTTCTCCTATTATTAATATCATCTTGGAGTTTAGAATGATACGTGTAGTATGTGGATGCATTCCCTATGGTACATTTAGTTTAGTATGATGAACCAGCATCCATACATTCCTACTAACTGAAGTCCATAGTGTACTCTAGGGTTCTTGCTTTGAATTGTACACTTTCGTAAGCTTTGATGGAAACCCTGCTGGCATAGTGGATTAAGTGCTATGACTGCTAACCAAAAGATCAGCAGTTCAAATCCACCAGGTACTCTTTGGAAACTCTATGGGGCAGTTCTACTCTGACCTCCAGGGTCGCTGAGTTGGACCCAACTTGACAGATGGCGCTGGGATGGGGTTTGATGGGCTTTGACAAAAGTGTCCACCATCACTACAATGTAAAGAAAAACACAAAACAACAAATGCTGGAGAGGCTGTGGAGAAAGTGGAACCCTCCTACACTGTTGGTGGGGTTGCAAAAGGGTCCAGCCTCTTTGGAAAGCAATCTGGTGCTTCCTCAAAAAAATGGATATCGATATACCATTTGACCCAGTAATTCCACTACTTGGAATATATCCTACAGAATCAAGGCCTTTCATGCCAATGGACACATGCACCAGAATGTTTATTGCAGCACAGTCCATGACAGCAAAAAGATGGAATCACCCCAGATGCCCAACAACAGAAGAATGGATCTATGGTACATATACTCAGTGGAGCACTACGCAATGATAAAGAATAACGATGATTCCAGGAAACATCTCCTAACCTGGTTTCAACTGGAAGACATTATGTTGAGTGAAAGTAGTCGGCGACAAAAGGACAAATATTGTATGAGATCTCTACGATAAGATCTCAAAAACAGACTTACGTATAGAAGAATAGACTCTTTGACAGCTGCGAGGGAGGGGAGGGAAGGAGGGCGAGAGGGGAGGGTTTAGATTAGATAGTTGCTAGAAATCTGGTTGGGAGAAAGCGGTGATAGCACATATTAGGAACAAGAACAACATTAAGTGGACTTCAGCATAACTTGAGTACTCCTTCCATCTTAACCCAATATTGCAAGGATAGAGTAGCTGGAGCGGGGGGCAGGGGACCATGCTCTTAGGTGAAATCGAGGCCAATTGGCACAACTAGCGTTTTGCTAAGAGAGCTCTCTGCACCCCACATCAGTGAGTGGTGTCTGGGGTCTTAAAACCTACCAAGCTGCCATCCGAGGACACAGCAAATGGTCCCAACTCAACAGGAACGGGTGCTCACCAAGGACCAAAATGACATGCGGTAAAGACAACCGAGAAGACAGAAAGACCCACAAGTGTAGGTGCCTACATCGACTTGGGACTGGAAGAACCGCGTGGTGCCCGGCCACCACCAGTGATAGCCACGATGGAGCTCACAGAGAGGAGTCTCACTGGCAACACAAGAATAAAAAGGGGTGCATCCTGAGATCTCCACTAAAAGACCTCAATTGATGGTCCAGTGGTTTCAAGGCTCCCCTGGGAGCATGGCCCCCGGCCCTGATGATGCCCTTACCCATAAATTATAATGAAGGTCCACTCTTTGGACAGGAATGGATTGGACTTGGCAATGCAGAGTGACCGTATATTGGATGCACTTTATGGTTCTATACATCTATAGGATGTCATCCTGCTGACCTCTGGCTGGAGGAAGGAGAGTGGGTGGAGAGGAGGGGAAAGGAGGCTGTTGGGAGGATGAGACATGTATGGAGCAGAGAGGAATAGTGTGCTGTCACCGGACAGGGAGAGCAGTGGAAGCTGCATATAGGTGGGCATCTAAATTTATACGGGAATGTACATTTTCACTCAGTCATGTTAAATAAAAAATTTAAAAAAAAAAGAGTAAGTGCACTGCCCTAAAAATGCTCTGTGCTCCCTACTTCTGCCTGATCCCAGGAGCCCTGGCAACCACAGATCTTTCTACTGTCTCTAGAGTTGTGCCTTTTCCAGGATATCCTGTTGTTGGAATCCTGCAGTTTGTAGCTTTTTTCAGACTAACTTCTTTCTCATAACAGTCTACACTTAAGGCACTTTCATGTCTGTAGCTTATTACATTACTTTTTATGGCTAAATAATACTCCATTGTGTGGCTATACCATAGTTTGTTTATCCATTCAACTATTTAAAAACATCTTGGCTGCTTCCAGTTTGGGGAAATTATGAATAAAACTACTTTAAGCATTTATATGCAGATTTTAATGAGGACATAACTTTTCAGCTCATTTGGGTAAACACCAAGGAGTGCTATTGCTCAGTCATGCAGTAAGCCTAAATTTAGCTTTGAAAGAAACTGCAAGACCATCTTTCAAAGTTGTACCATTTTTCATTCCCACTGACACTGAATGAGAGTTCCTGTTGTCCACATCCTTACCATTATTTGGTGTTGTCAGTGTTTTTGTATTTTAGCTATTCCAGTAGGTAAGTAGCAGTATCTTGTTTTTGTTTTAATTCAGAATTATCTAGTGATGGATGATGTTGAGAATTGTGATTTTTTTTTGTCTTGGATACACAGTTCTTAGCATTTATATAATACTCTGTAGTCCAAATGGGTTTTATGATTTAATTTGTCATTCAAAAAAACACTGCATGAATCAAGTACAAAACATTAGAGACAGCAGCTAAAGCTCATCAGGTTAACATGCTTAATCTCCTATTTTAAATCTGACATTGACATGTTAGTGCTGTTGCATCATTTGCTCTTTGCTGAGTTTTTTCAATTTATTCCAGTGCCAGAAATTTCGATTTAGTTCCCACACCATGATATGCGAAAATGTACCCTTTGGGTAATTTGCATAGTCTGCTACATGTACAGTAGCTTACAAAGTAAATTACAGTGTTTTTTTTATAGAAGTTAGAATACTGTTACTCATTTAAAGTTTTATTTGAGATTGCATTTTCAGTGTGTGCTACACATTTTTTTTAAGTTCTGTCATCTTTCCAATTACTCTATGAGTTAAGTTACTATTATGCTCCACGTTTCATTAATGAATAAACTGAGACAGATAAAGGTTAAGTAGTTTGCCCTACATTCTAGGGTTTGTGAGTAGTATAGCTCATGTTTAAAGCTAGGCTGCCTGTCTTGAGTTCTTCACTCCTGATTCCTATACTGCTCTTCCTTCTAGATGATAAAACAAACCTATCAAAGTAAAAAAAAAAAAAAATTACCAGATGTGTACAGGAGAAAGTGAAAAGTCAGGGAGAAAAAAAACTAACATTAATTTGGTCTGTAGTTTGTGCCAAACAAATGCACTGATGAATGCATATTATCATGTGCCCACTTTTACAGAATTAAGACATTTTGCAAGATGTTTTTATCATTCTGATATCTAACCAAGTTAAGCTTTAATGTCTGTTTTTATATGCAGAAATAAAGTCAAGGAGTAGTTTAAGAGCTTGCTTTTGATCAACCTAACCACTAGTAAAGTTTCAGGGCCTGGACCTGAACTTGCGCTGTATTCCTAAGAAGGCTGGAAAGTATCCTTCTGGACCCATAGTCTGTTTCGTAGCATTTTGAATCTTCAAGAAGAAAGATGTGATCATGTTATCACCTTGAAGCCAGAAAATTTGGTTCAGAAGATAGAAAGGCTAGGAACTGAAAGAGAATATTGCTGTCAAACTTTAAATGTTGTAGATTTAGCTACAGTGAAAGCTATAGTGTTAGCTACCTGGAAGGTAAAAAATTAGTTGAAGTTACCTGTCATCCTGTTTATTCCTGCAAGCTCATATAGGCTTCAAGGTGTAGTCTATCCTCAGGGCTTAGTATAGAACTGGGCCAGTTTTGCTAAAACAATACAGTTCTTCACAGATATTCTTCACTGTATTGTGCAAGCAAGACAGTAGGTAGGAGGAGGGGAATGGTACATGCTTATTTTTAACCATCCTTGAGCATAGTCTGGTTAGATATGCGTATAAAAGTAATGAACATGGGTTTTTGGCAATTCCTTTTCAATCTTCTTGCTAATTTAGGCTGGCTACCTCATGTGTTAGTTTGAGTTGGTGATTGTTTTTTTAAATATATTCTGTTCATTAACCAACCAAAATCAACTGCCTTTATGTTAATTCTGCCTGATGGAAACACACTGTGTATTGGAGTACAGCAGTGCTCCATAGAGTTTTCAGTGACTGGTTTTTCAGAAGTAGGTTGCCAGGCCCATTCAAGGTGCCTCTGGGTGGACTCAGATGACCAAGCCTTCAGTTATCAGCCAAGCTTATTAACCATCAACACCGCCCAGAGACTGTAAGCCACAGGAAAGGACACGAAGATGTAAAGCTCTGGCTCTCTGCCCTCTGTGAGTCCCCACTCTAATGAGTGTTACTTGTAATTTTCTAGTTTAATAATTCTCATCACCCTTAAGAGCTGAGACTCATTTTTAAATCAGGTCTTTAGCCTGTTGTTCTTATTGTGAATTTAAAATTAGGTTACTCTAGAGATGATTCCCTGGTGGTGTAGTGGTTAAGAGGTATGTCTGCTAACCAAACAGCTGACAGTTTTATTCTACCAGGTACCCCTTGGAAACTCTGTGGGGCAGTTCTCCTTTGCCCTGTAAAGTTACTAGGAGTCAGCAGCGATGATCTGTTTCTTTCTTTTTTTAGGGATGATTTCTGTTATCCTTATTTCAAGCATTGGGCCGCCTTGTGATTTCACCATGTCTTGGGTTTGCTATCTTTTACTGTGAAGAAACAGGAAATTGAAACATGCAGGTTTGTCATTGACCTGGATGAATCCAAAAGCACCTGTCTTGTGAGTGTGTTTCTCTTGAGTTCACAAGAGTTTGAGAGGAAGGAGGAAGAACGAGCTGTGTTTCACGTAGCTCACAAACTCTAGCCCCTAAGTGCTCTCCTGAGAATGCTGGTCCTTCCTGATCTATCTGGAATTGAGTACTTGTCATTGTTCTAGTCTGAAATTTTCCCTTGGGAATTGTAACCACAAGTTGCCATGGATTGATCTACTAGGGTGATTCTCCGTTTGTGCCCTGCAGAAACAGCAGTGATTACAATTTCTGCTGTCTAGAGGGCAGAGTTCCCCACCTCAAAGTTTCCAGTAACCCTGCCACCTGAAACTTTATGGCAGTTTTACATATAGTTGTTCAATGAAAAAGCATGATACACAAAAGTATGTAAAACTTCCTACCTTTGATGTAAAAAGGGTGGTGTTAAAATGAAGGTTTGAATTTGCCTAAGACATTCAAGGCACTATTTCAAGGATGTCTGACAGAATGAAGAGTGATTTCAATTTGGGTAGGTGGGGGACAGTTAGAATTTTTACTACACCTTTTACAATTTAAAATAGGAGAATACATTACTCATTTAATGATTATTGGTTGCACTGAGTCAGCTCCAATTGATGGCATCCTTACAGAGTCACTGAGTCAGAATCAACTTGACAGCAGCAGGCTTGGGCTTGGACTTGATGTATGAAAGACAGAATGTTGGCTGGTCCTCTGCCATCCTCGTGATCACCGCTGGGCTCATTGGTTTGGAAACCCTGGTGGCGTTAGGGTTTCCACACTCCGGTAGGGTTACTGTGATTTGTCGATCAACTCAACAGCATTGAGTTTAGTGTTCGGTTTTGGGTATTGTGTCATTACAACTCACTGAAGGTTTCCCTTGTTTTGGGTTACCTTCTCCATTACCCATCATAATGCCCTTTTCTAGAGATCGGTCTTTTGTAATGACATGGCCAGAGTAAACGCGCTAAAGTTCCACTATCCTCACATCTAAGGGTCATTCTAGTTGAATTTTTCTAAGACTGATTTATTCATTCTCCAGCAGTCTGTATATTTGGCGTTCTTTGCCAACACCATCATTCAAATGAATTGATTCTTCTGTCTTCCTTTTTTGTTGTTCTGTTTGTGCTTGCATGTGAGGCAGTTGAAAAGATCATGGCTTGGGATGGGTGTACCCTAATCATCAAAGTGACACCTTTGCTTTGAAATTAACTTTAAAAAGCCATTTCCCTGCCTGACATCTTGAAGGAAAGTTAGAAAGCATTTTGCTTTTCATGGAAAAGTTAAAATACCAACTCAATTTGGTAAATGCAAGTGGTATGCTTTCAGTTAGACACTTCTGGGGTCAGCCAGCTTCTAGCTATGTGACTGGAAAACATACTCAGTCTCTCAAAGGCTTAATCTCCTTATCTGTGTACTAATAAAATGCAAATAATTGCTCAGACTGTCTTTCAGGACTACTGGCAAAATTGATGAAAAAAATATGAAAATGCCCAGAAAGCACCAAAAATTGGATAACTATGATCAGGTTTCTGAGGGAGGTTGGGACACAGTTGTGTCCCAAGAGGAATAAAGGACAATCGATCTCCTCATCTTCCTCTTCTTATGGCTTGGCCATATTTCAGACTTTTGAGGAAGAAGAAGAGCATCTATCTTTTATTTTTTCCCATGTTTCTAACTTGAGAACCTAAGTAATTGTCATTCTCTAATGGAAGCAAACTCATTTTAAAAAAAAAATCTATTTAACATCATTTTGATTACTTAGATCCCTTCGTTGCTAGTGAAGAACAGGCTTAATCATTTTTTTTTTATTGTGCTTTAGGAGAAAGTTTACAGGTCGTTAATTTCTTGTACAAAAAAATTTATACACATATCGTTATGTGATACTAGTTGCAATCTCCGTAATGTGACGGCACACTGCTCCTTTCCTCCCCAGGTTTCTGGTGTCCATATAGCTATCTCCTGTCCCTTTCTGCCTTCCTGTCCTGCCTCCAGACAGGTGCTGCCCATTTGATCTCATGTATCTGCTTGAACTAAGAAGCATACTCTTCATAAGTGTTATTTTGTGTTTTGTAGTCCAATCTAATCTTCATCTGAAGAGTGGGCTTCGGGAAGGGTTTTAGTTCTGGGTTAACAGAATGCCTGGAGGCCATGGCTTTGAGGGTTCATCCAGTCTCTGTCAGACCACGAAGTCTGATCTTTTTAGATAATTGAGTCCTGCACCCTACTTTTCTCCTGCTCCATCAGGGACTCTCCATTGTGTTGCCTGTCAGGGCCATCATGGGTGGTAGCTGGGCACCATCTAGTTCTTCTCATCTCAGGCTGATGGAGTCTCTGGTTATGTGGCCCCTTTGTCTCTTGGGCCCCTGTTTTCCTTGCATCTTTGATGTTCTTCATTCTCCTTTCCTCCAAATGGGTTGGAACCAATTCATGCATTCTAGATAACCGCTCATAAAGCTTTTGAGACCCACCCATCAAAGTGGAACACAAAACTTTGCTTAATAAATTCTGTTACTCCAGTTGATGTAGATGTCTCCTCTGTCACTCAAAGTGTTTGATTGTGTTCAGGGAGCATCTTAACTTTTAATATAGTCTAGCTGGGCAGACTTTTGCAACCAGGGAATTTTTTTAGTCATGTCACTGAAAAACCAAGGACATACAACCCTCAGGTATGGTGTTCAGGAATTGCCAATTTTCCTTCTTTTGAATCCATGTTCCCCTGCATTGACTTTTTTTCTCTTTTGTGTTTCTTTAAATTAAGCTCTTCTCTTATGGAGGCAAGGTGCCCACTGGCTCCTCTAAGCTTGTCTTCAGCTACTTTCACAATCCAGAGTGAAAAGAAAGCTTTCTGTTTCCTATTATTCTAGCAAAATTCCTGAGTCTGAATCTAACTGATGCAAGTTGGGTTATACATACCCTTCTCTGAACCAGTCAGTGAGACCAGGGAGATAGTGGCCTCTGACTGGATAAGCCTGGAAGCTCTCCAGCCCTTGAGCCCAGGGACTGGGTTAGCCTCGCATGAATAACCTGACTAAGGTGGGGAAAGGTGGTCGCCCAAGGGAAAAACTCCAGAAGACTATGGTAGAAGAAGCAGAAAAGGATGCTAGACATGACCGTATCCCTCCTCCCAAAACAAGCCACATTGCTCTGCAGTGTCTGCCCTGTGCAATACATTGTTTTAGCATTATTAAGAGGGCAAAAAGATAAATTAGGCATCCTTCATAAGGCTGGGACTAGAATCATGTGAATGTGAATACACGCGGTCTGACAATACATCTGCCAACCTAATTGTTCTATATGCTACATACCTCACTGCTGAATATCACTACCATTGCCTTCAAAGTACTCGCCTCGGGAAGCTGTGCACTGACACCAGTGCCTAGTCCACCCTTCAAAGCAATTTTGGAACTCTTACTGGAATGGCCATTGCACACAGTGGCAAGTTTGTGACCTTAACTGTATAGTTGTGTGTGAGAGAGTTTTTAGCCAGTAAACAAATAACTGTATTGGAACACTCTCTCTACTCACCTTATCTGACCGCCAGTGACTTTCTTCTTTTCCCAAAGATAAGGAAAATATTGAAAGGAAGACATTTTGATGGCATTCATGACATCAAGGATAATATGATGGCAGCTCTGATGGCCATTCCAGAAAAAGAGTTTCAGAATTGCTTTGAAGGGTGGACTAGACAGTGGCGTAAGTGCATAACGTCCCAAGGGGAGTACTTTGCAGGTGACTGTAGTGGTTGAGGTAGGTAGTGCATTTTCTAGGGTGAGCTTGTGAACCAAATTGCCACTCCTTGTATATACACACTGGTTTAATCACTTTCCTTTTATTAACTCATGTAATCTCAAAAGAACCCTCCAGCTGATAACTGTTGTTATCCCATTTTATAGATGAGCAAGCTGGGGTACAGAGGAGTTAACTAAAAAGTGCACTAGCAGCACAGGGAAAGTTATTATTAATCCTAGTTCCTAACAGAGATGCTGAGACTGTCACGCAAAAAGTGCCCTTTAAAGAGACCTTGAAACCCTGGGAAAGATTTTACCAGCAAGCAATGGGGAAATGGTCTGATTCTGGGAAGAAGAAACCAAAAGTAGAGTGCAGCTGAGGAAGTACAGGAAATGTTACAGAAATGCCAAGATGTAATTTGACTTAAACATCATACTTGTATAAAAGACAAAAAGAAAAAAAGTACAGAGAAGAATTTTAGCTGGGACCAATCGCGAAGTTCAACTTGATTCTTCTAGTGTGAAGTGGCGTGATGCAATAAACAAGAAAGTAGCCAGACCTGTGAGTATTTCTAGGTGGTGATGTTGGGTTTTATGTCTCTGCTTACATTCTTGACGCATTTTGGAAGGTTTTTGCAAATGTCCTGTTGGCTGACATTTGAGTGGCTCTTTCTTTAAGCGAGGTAGCGACACCTTCCTTTTCAAAGGAAGAGTATATCTTGCCATCATGCTTTCAGGAACTGCTATGAGGAGAGAAAGGGAAAGTTGGCCGCTCATAGAACTTTTCAAGACAAGACAAACCATTTTTCTTGTTTCCATCACAGTTTTACGTTAAAACCCCTTAAGCACTCAGAACTGAGAAGGTGATACAGCATGCTTATTTAATACTCTTCTCTTCTGTTTGTTCATTCATTAACCACTGACCATTGGAATTGATAATCAGCATTCTCTTTCATCAGCCTAAAGAAAACACAAATGTAATCAATGGCGACAAAACTTAACTCTCACAGAGACTTCTGAAGTGATAGGAGATCCTCGCTATGCATTCCCCCAGAAAAGGAATTCTGGTGTAAACCTAAGGATCGATTAATCCCGTAAACGAGGTACCTGTGACCTTACTTGTGCTCACTTAGTAACCTGTAGTGCACAGTCTCACATAATATATTGAAATCCATGTGGAAACATGTACTCCAGATTAGCAAATAAGCACAGTTGAGACTGTGCACGTTTGTTTATTGTAAGCCTGTGCATCCCGTGTTTACTGGTTCACCCTGCTTGGTAAGCTCCAGCCTCTTCTGATGGAGGCCCCTCGGCCACCACTCCATTCCTTGAAAGACATCAGAATGCATATGTAATTTATGATATGCCCATTTGTGTACTCTGACTGCTAGCCGCTGGTGTCTGGCTTCTACACATTAAAATCTCCCTTTTTCAAAGAATGCAGGGATGTTTTCCTCAGAAACCACAGGACAGAGAGCTGAGGGTTTTCCCTTTGGTTGGCACAGCCAAAGACAAATGGAGGAAGAAGACAGAGGGCTTTGTCATCCCTTAGGTGTTCACCATAAGCCTCACTTGCTTCCTCTTAGATTGGAAGTGGGAGGAGAGAGACAACAAGGTCATTCTCGTTATGAGCCTATTTTCTGTGATGCATCTACTCAACAAATAAACAATGATCTTTTGAGTACCATTGTTAGGGTTACAGCAGCAAGCAGAAGAGACAGAGTTTTGGTCTTCATTTCAGTTACCTCCTCGTGTGCGCAGCCTGACGAGGCACTTATGAAAATTAATAATTGTCAGTAGATGACGGCATGTGTCCCAGGGTGAGGACATGGAATGATGGGAGGGGGAGCAAGCCTTTCTATAGCAAGTGTGCATAAAAAGAATTCATAAAACCCATTACTGTGGAGTTGATTCAGACTTCCAGTGACCCTATAGGAAAATACCCACCACTCATAATGTCATTTTGTCATCCTGGATGGCTTATGTGTTGCTCTGTCTGATGCTGGAAGCTATGCCACTGGTGTCTCAAGTACGGGCAAAGTCACCCATGGTGACAGGCTTCCAGACTAAGACAGATTGGGAAGAGTGACCTAACGATCTACTTCTGAAGAAATCGGCCAGTGAAAACCGGTGGATAGCAATGGGATATTTTCTGTTACAGTGCTAAAAAGGTTAATCCCTCAAAATGCAGCTGAGGAAGAACTGCGTCCTCAAAATAGAATCCACCTTAATGATGTGGGTGGAGTAAAGCTTTCAGGACCTTCATGTGCTAATGCAACATAACTCAAAATTAGAGGCAACCGTGCATACATCCATTAATAATCAGAACATGGAATGTATGAGGTATGAATCTAGGAAAATTGAAAGTCATCAAAAAATAAAATGAAATGGAATGCTTAAAGATCAATATCCTAGGAGTTAGAGAGATGAAATGGGCTGGTCTTAGCCAGCTTGAATCAAACAATCATGTGGTGTCCCATTCTAAGAATGACAAATTGAAGAGGAATGATGTTGCATACATCATCGGAAAGAGGATTTTAAGATCTATCCTGAAATACAACCCTGTTAGTGCTAGGAAAATATCACTACAAGGAAGATCAGTTAATACAACTATTATTCAAATTTACTCACCAGCAACCAATGCTAAAGAGAAAGAACTTGAAGACTTTTACCAATTTTTGCAGTCTAAAATTAATCAAACACCTAATCAAGATTCAGTGATAATTACTGGGGATTGAAATATGAAAGTTGGAAACAAAGAAGAATGAGTAGTTGGAAAATAGAACTTTGGTGATAGAAACACCTGAGGTTGCGTGATAGAATTTTGCTACACCAAGAACTTATCCATTTGAAATGCCTTTTTTCAACAGTGTAACAGTGACTGTATACGTAGACATCACTGCATAAAATATACCAGAATCAAACCGACCACATCTATGGAATGAGACAATGGAGAAGCTCAGCATCATCAGTCAGGTGAAGGCCAGGGGCTAATTGTGGAGCAGACCATCAGTTGCTCCTAATGCAAATTCAAGTTGAAGCTGAAGAAAATGAAAACAGCTCCACGTGAACAAAAGTATGATTTGAATGTATATATGATCTGAATTTAGAGACCATCTCAGTAATAGATTTTCTGCATTGAATGCTAATGATCCAAGACCAGGTGCCTTATGGGATGACGTGAAGGAGATCATGCTTGAAGATAGCCAAGTGTCGTTAAAAAAGACAGAAGAAAAAGACCAAAATGAATGTCAGAAGAGGCTGAAATGTGCCCTTGAACATAGTATAGCAAAATTATAGGAAAAGAATTGAACAGAAGATTTCAAAGGGTAGGTTGAGAAGACAAAGTATTACAATGGCATGTGCAAAGGGCTGATGTTACCAAACCAAAAGGGAAGAATATGCTGAATATTTTTCAAGGTGGAGGAACTGAAGGAAAAATGCCAGTCAAGTTGCAGTATTGAAGAATTCTGTAGGCAAGATATTGAATGATGCAAGAAACATCAAAAGAAGATGGAAGGACCATATGGAGTCTCTGTACTGAAAAGAACTGGTTCATGTTCAAGCATTTTAGGTGGTAGCATATCATCAAGAACCATTCGTGTTACAGGAAGAAGTCTAAGCTGAACTGAAGGCGTTGGCAAAAAAGAAGGCTCCAGCAATTGATGGAATACCACTTGAAATGTTCCAACAAGCATATGCAACACTGAGAGCACTTACTTGTCTATGCCAAGAAATTGAAAGAGAGCTACCTGGCCAGCCACCTGAAGAGATCCGTATTTGTACCCATCCAAAGAAAAGTGACCTAATGGAAGGTGGAAATTACTGGACAATATCATTAGTATCACATGCAAGTAAAAGTTATGCAGAAGATAAGTCAGAGATGGTTACAGCAGTACATTGATAGAGAACTTGCCGGAAATTCAAGCCAAATTCAGAAGAGAATGTGGAACAAGAGATATATCATTGCTGATGTCAGTTGAATCCAGCTGAAAGCAGAGAATAGCAGAAAAAATGTTTTCTTGTATCTCATGAACTGTGCAAAGGCATTGCCTCATGTGGATCATAACAAATTATGGATAACTTTGGAAAGATGGGAATTCTGGAACATTGAATTGTGCTCATGTGAAACCTATATGTTCAGAAAGAATAGTGGGATACTGCATGGTTTCAAACCAGGAAAGGTGTATCTCAGGGTTGTGTCCTTTCACCGTACTTATTCAGTCTGTATGCTGAGCAGATAGTCTGAGAAGCACAACTATTTGAAGACAAGCACAGCATCAGTACAGAAGGAACACTTACTAAAACATACAGTGTGCAAATGACATAAACTTGCTTGCTGAAGAAGGTCAAAGACTACAGCCTTCAGTATGAATTACACCTTAACATGAAGAAAACAATTGCCACAACTGTACCAGTAAGTGTCATCATGTTAAGAGGTTTTCAAGGTACTTGGCTCTACAGCCAACCCCCACCTGGCAGCAGAAAGCAGGAAGTCAAATGACGTATTCCATTGGGCAAATCTGCTGCCAGAGACTTCTTTGAAGTGTTAAAAAGGCAAAGATGTCACCTTGAAGACTCAGGTGCACCTAATCCAAACCATGGTATTTTCACTTGTTTAATATGCATCCAAAAGCTGGACAGTGGATAAGGAAGACTGAAAGTGATGCATTTGAATTATGGTATTGGTGAAGACCATTCAATATAGCATGGACTGCCAGCAGAACAAACGAATCTGTCTTGAAAGAACAGTTAGAATACACCTTATGAGGAGGATGGCGAGACTTTGTCTCACATCCTTTAGACATCATCAGGAGGGATCAGTTCCTGGAGAGGGACATTGTCGTGACTGGTAAAATAGAGGGGCACCAAAAGAGTGCACGATCGTCACTGAGATGGACTGATGCAGTGGCTGCCACAGTGGCCCAAACACAGCAACATTCTGAGGAAGACACAGGGCCAGGCAGTGTTTCATTCGGTTGTACGTCTCTTCCCATGAGTGAGAACTAACTCAGCAGTGTCCAGTAACAACAACAGGCCAGGGTACAACTGCTGCATCGGGTTTCCGAAGCTATAATCTTAATGGAACTAGAGCAGGTGGTGGGTTGAAACTGCCTACCTTTCGGATAGCAACCAAGTGCTTAACCACGGCACCACCAGGGCTCCTGAATTTCTGAAAAGTTGCTGTTTTTGCGTGCTCTTGAAGGAGTGATAGAGCCAGCCAAGCAGGTATCTAGGGAAACTGAGTCCCAGCATGGTGGTATAGTGGTGAAGTACTGCCGCTGCTAACCAAACAGTCAGCAGTTCAGATCCTCTAGGCACTTGTTGGAAACTCTGTAGGGCAGTCCTAGTCTGCCCTATAGGGTCACTATGAATTGGCATTGACTCGATCACTCTGGATTCTTTTTTTTTTAATAGACACATACTGCAAGGCCGGGGTATGAGTTGACAGAGAAACAGCAGGCCCAGGAGGGTCTGGAGCAAAGAGAGTAGGGAGGAGTGAACAGTTAAGAAAGGAGTCAGAGTGAGTGAGGGCTGGACCAGGAGGCTCTCAGAGGCTGCGTAAGGAATGGAGATAATTTTCAGCATGAGATTGGAAGCCACTGGCAGTTTTTAGAAGATTAGTCATTTTCAGATACTTGGAAAATCAGAGTTATAAGCATGAAGTCAGGAAAATAGGTACAGTGCTTCCTTCACTCCCTGGAGAGGAAAGTGAGGACTGTAATAAAAGTGGCCAACTGTCACAACACAAAGTCATCCACTGCAGACTGGTTGGTCACAACACTAAGTCGTCCAGTGCGGGGAGTGGTTGATCAGCGCAGTGATTCATCCAGTGCAGAGATGGAAGCAGACGTGGTATAAAATTCTCTTCTGCTTTTTTGATTAGGGTAAAAAGGAGTAACTGTGAGTTTGATTACTTCATTGGTAACGACATTTTCCATGGAGAGACTTAGCTACTATGTTCAGTTTGCCCTGCCTCCTCCTTACCGTGTGATGATTTGGTTAGGCTTCAGCTGTGACTGTGGCCTCCCAAGACTTTTGTCTCATAGACAAAGCCAAACCACAGCTGATGGACTATGGAAACATCGATATCCTGCTTCAATCTCACTGAACTAATTCATGCTATTTTCCAGTCACAAACAACTTACCCAAGTGTAAAGCTACAGATGACTTGAATGTAGTTCATGTGTGAAAGTTCCTTATGTGGAAATAAAAAAAAAAAAAAACCCCATTGCCATCAAATTGATTTTGACTCATAGTGAGACTATGGGACAGAGTAGAACTGTCCCATAGAGCTTCCAAGGAGCACCTGGTAGATTTAAACTGCCTTTTGATTAGCAGCCATAGCACTTAACCACTAGGCCACCAGGGTTGCCAGGAATCCCCTCCTAAAAATGTGGGTGATTGTGGTGGTTAGGATTGCATGTCCACCTGGCTGTCTGTATATGTATTTATATGCTTTACTGGCTTTCCTTCTCTAGAGAACCCAGCTTGAGACCCAAAGCCAAACCAGACCCACTGCTGTTGAGTTGATTCTGACTCACAGTGACCCTATAGGACAGAGTAGAACTGCTCCATAGAATTTCCATGGAAATCCTGGAGGATTTGAACTGCCAACCTTTTTGGTTAGCAGATGTAGCACTTAACCACTACGCCACCAGCCTGATACAGTGGTCAGTAAGTGAAGTGGGCTTTTCTATATATGTCAGCATCTCCCTCTGGATATTTTGAAGGAGGTGACTGCTTTTCAGGAATGTTCCTGAGACAACTCCATCTCTACACGGCATGTTGGACTGGAATGACCTCTCAGATTCATTGCAATGCAAGAACCCTCAGAGTCCATGAAAAAGTGTCCAGCGAATGTGTTCTGCAAATACACAGACACTGTATAAACATCAGTGAAATATTTTAAAAGATGAAGAGTGAGATACTTGTAAGTGCACGAGAGCAGTGGTTGGAATTTTGTGCCCTGGCAGCATACCTTCTGTGGTCAGCTGCCTGCACTTTATTCTTGTTGGCACTGGATGTGGATATCTGCATTATGTGTTAAAAATGCCCTCAGCCAAAAACCAAACAAATAACCAAAGGCATTTTCTTATCAGGGTGTGTTTATAGGAGCTAGAGCAAAAGAACAAAGCTGTCGGTTTTGATTCTTGGCAGGAAGCTAACGTTGTTTCAAAGCTCCAGAGTTTACAAGGAAGAATGAGGAGGAGTTTTTAGCTGACGTGAAGTTAGAATTAAAGCAACAACAACAACAAAATCAACACTAAAGTTATAGCATCTTCTGGACTCATACTAAGCAAAAAACAAAACAAAACCCACTGCCACTGAGCCAATTCCGACTCATAGCAACCCTGTAGGAACAGAGTAGGACTGATGCATAGAGTTTCCAAGGAACACCTGGCGTATTTGAACTGCCAGTATTTTTTGTTTGTTTGTTTAGCAGCTGTAGCACTTATCCGCTATACCATCAGGGTTTCCGGACTCATACTAGAAAAGTGAAGGTAAAAACTGATATATTCCAGGCTGTCAGACTGTTTTTTAGTAAAAAGATGGAAGTTTTTTAAAGATGCCCCAAATAAGGATTATAGAACAGCCTTGGCTAATGATACAGAATTGCAGGACCCATGCAGTGTTTCTGCAAGCATTGATTCCCACCCCTAACTTTACTGATAGCAGAGCAGAAGCCCAGGAACTTGAGGCTGCCCAAGGTCACACATCTAGTTCACAGGCAATCTCGTCTAGAAGTCAAGGCGCCTGACAACCTTTTTTTTGTTTCAGGCAACTTTACAGAGATAACAAACAATTAGAATTTCTGTTTTATATGAACAAGGGGGCAGAAGAAGGTAAGAAAGACAGCCACAGTGACTGTGGTCTCAACTGACCAAGCATTTGCTTTTCAAGAATGATTCCTGGGACTAGCAGCACCTGCTCTTGCACCTCCATCCTCAAGCCCAGGGCAGACCAGCCTGGAATCTCTGGGGCTACCCCTTGCCCTGCAGGAGTCGGGGCTGAGGCAAACTGGTGCAGGTGTCTTCAGAGTCCCTCCTCCCCTCACAGCCTCTGTCAAGCAGGAATGGGGTTAAACAATCCTGGGAGGCAGTGGGGGGCAGGATTCTTCTAGACCACGGGCACATCTCAGCAGTGCTCCTCGGTGTTGTTACGGTGGTTGTTACGGGACATCCAGTGCTGACCAGTGTGCCCTACCCTTTGACAGAGTCCTGAACATGTTGAACCTGTATTTAAAAAATAACTTTGTGCTGAACTCCTATGAAAAAATAGCCCCATGCCTGTTTAATTTTGTCCTGAAACCATGAACATTTGAGTTGTTGGGTACTTGCTTCTAGGAAGAAGAGTGGAGAGTGAGAGTAACTAGGCAACTTAAAGGAAGAGGGGAAGGTTTTGTGTATGTTTTCATTGAAATCAGTAAAATGTTCATTATCGTTCTTTGGGCTACTTATTCATTTGTTTATTCATTTTCTTGTTTGTTTATATTCTGATTGTACCCAGAAAAATGTTTGCCAAGTAAAATGCAAATTAAATATTTATTTAATGTATATGTTTTGTATATATATGTATACACACACATATAAAGTAAGTCAGGTTGCTGAGTAGGAGAAAACAGAGATTCCCACTATGAATCATCAAATGAAATTTGTGTTAGATATCTAGCTTTATTCTGTCCTTGCCCACAAAGAAGGTATATACAGTTTTAGTTATCACAAAGGGGAAAAAAATGTAGTTTCTTTAAGAGAAACAAAGTATTGCTGAGGCCCGTGTCCTTAGTAAATACTTAGTGAAAGCTCTAGCTGACCCTCACACCCAAGGCTCCTCTTTTGCCGTCTTCCTTCTCCTGCGTCCAGGTCCCCTTGTCCCCTTGTACCAGGTACTTGAGATGTGAGACCTGTTCTTAGCGTTAGCACCTGCTCTCTTGGTGTGTGTCAGGCAAGGTTTGAGGTAATGAGATTTCATTGGGGGCTTGAAATTATGTTGTCCAGGGTGACTCCAGGATTTGCCATCTCTGCATCTGGAGCTAAGCAGCTCAGGCAGGTCCAGAAATGTAGCCCCCGCTTCCCCAGGCTCTACCAGAGTTCTCTTCAGAGAACACTAGAGGTCTTATCTAGCCCCTTTACTGCTGTGTCAGGTTGCTTTTTTTTTTTTTTTCCCTGAACAGAGCGTGTAGAAGGAATAGAAGTCTTCAGAACACAGTTTGGGGGTTAGTGACTGAATGGAGTACGTACCTTCTTGCCCCTTGAAAGTGGGGAGTGGAGCTAGCAGTTGCATAGACACGTAGAGTTCAGGAACTCACATTTTGTACATATAAAGTGACGACTGCTTCTGCAGTCCCACCCCTGAGCCTCCTAAGCTCCATTCTAAAGTCATACTACCAAGAACTTCGACTTCTTCCTAAGGAAGGAAGCATCTCTGTTGAGAGTCCATGCCCATTTTTAACTCCTTTCTCTGTTCTTTTAAGATGTGAGGTTTGTCATGGGGTATACCAGAGCACTCTAAAATGTGTGTATATGACAAGGAAATGAGGAACAGACATCTAAACTGTTAGACTTTTGGAATAGCTGGTGCAAGAGATAAAACACTAGGAAAGTCATTTCTTCTCTTTGGGATTCAGATGGGTGACCTGCATAGTTACTGAAAGTTCTTGGTTTTCTTTCTTTATCTAAGCAAATATACTCTCTACTTGCACTACAGCTGCATAGATGCATATATTTTAGTATGTGTTGTTATTAAATACAGGTATATTCAAAGTAAGAAGTGGTCTTTGTGCTCCAGAGTTGATATGAAACAGTATGCCTGGCTTTTTGACCAAGCATCATCGTTTGCAAGGCCAGATGTGCCTGGATTCGAATCAGCGGCCGGAGTCACTTGCCTGAGTTCTAGCTGTGTTGATTGTCTCCAGTGACGTGCGTTGCTGGACCCCAACAAAAACTGGTGGTTGAGTCTTCCGATGAACAGAATTAATGTGCTCAGTTCTACTTGGAATGTTGTTCATAATTACTTCAAGCAATGACTTGCTTCTTACTTGTGCTTATTCTTTTTGAAAGTGTTAGAAAGGAAGATTTCCACAAGACAAAGTAGAGAGGAGCTGATGAGAAGGGGAGTTCTTAAGGAATTGCCTGATCAAGGTGAGGAAATACATCATAACGTTTAAAATAACGGGCTTCTGCCTTCTTTGGTCTTTCTTTCCATTTGCTTTGACATTTAGGGTGATCATGGTCTGTGAGCTAAAGCACAGAGTAACACACTCCCGGATTCTTGCTTTAATCCGTGATGCCCTTGTGGGCTATGAATCCAAGCATTATAGGAAAGAAATTGAGTGGACTTCCCGTGAATCCTCCACCATATATGTCCCTTTAAATCCCCAACTTTCCAAAGGCACATTCATGACTCGAGACAGAGATGAGATACAAATGCTTGCATGGTTTCTTCTCTTCTCCATTCTTGAACTTCAGTCTTTCTACACACAGTAACTCAATTTATTTTGAATGCGTGCAAAGTCTTAGCTTGGTTCATGCCTTGTTTGTTTCTTAAGACTACCAAGAAAAGAGAACAGAAAAAACATGGCAAACGTGTCTCTCATACACTCACATGTACAACCAATGAGGCATGAATGAGCAAATGAAATTAATTTGCTTTATGCATTCTCAGGTAATTTTCCTAGTAGTGTTCTGTTCTCATTTCTCTGAATCTAGTTGCCTCTCACCTTTAATTGTTATTTCCAAGTATTCTTTTCTTTTATCTTTATTTTCCCTCTTTTTTGGCTAGCTTCTCATTGGAGAACTCTTGCTCAAGAAAGACACGATTAGATACAAACTGAGACTGACCCTCCAAAGAAGACAGTAACTTCGGCGATTTCTCCAAATAATGCCAGATAGGTTTCATTGCTCGGGTTCTATTATAACCAAAGGGAACCGTAGTTGCAACATTATTGATTTATTGTATGCCTGTTCTTCTCTAGCAGCTACAGTGTTACCACTAATACTTACACAGAACAAACAAAATGTTACCAATTTGGAATCGGAAGAATAGTACTTCTCTTTTCCTGATACAGGTTCCTTGCAAAGAGCTTAACATTTTCTGGCCTTCATCATTATGACTCTAAATGCCATAGGTTTTCTAACATCAGAATAGTTCTGAAGTGGAGCTGAGATATACTTTATTGTTTTTACTGCCACTTCAAAGAAAGCAGGGGACCCTGAAGTGAATAGTAATACTGTTTTTCTCGAGCCCTTCCAATTTTAAGTATTTTATTTCTATTTCTGATCTGTCAATCTTTTTCACTATACTTTAACAATAAATTTTATGTCTTTCGTGTATGTCCTCCTGAATTTCCTGCTACCTGGAAACTATTTATTTCCTGTCTGGGATTTTTTTTTTTTTTTTTTAAAGACATGTCCCTAACTTTTTTTTACTTGAGATTGAGTTCACAGTATCAAAATGCATTTCCTGTGAAATCTCTAGAAAAATTACATAGCCATTGAAAATCGAACTCTGAGCTTTTGTAAAAAATGCAAAAACTTATGAGTGAAGTTAGGAATGAGTTTTAAAGAAAGGAATAAAAATACTTTATTTCAATAAAAAATTATGACTATAGAAATAATTGCTTTTTCTACAAGTAAGTAGCAATTCTCAGTTTAAAGAAGCAGTATTACTTGTTTTTATTCTGCCTAACTTGTTAAGCTATTTGTATGATAAATTATAATTTCTTCACCGAATATATACTTTATTTTCCATAAATGTGGCTGCACTTAACCTTTTCATTTAATATTTGTAGCTGAACATTAAATGTGCTAAAACATTTTTAAAAAATTTTAACTTAAACACAATAGGGTGAATCTTTGGGAAGTCAAGAACAACTGAACCTCTCGCCTTTCAAACAGAGCATGTTTAAACCAGTTGCCAGCAAGCTGATTTCAACTCTCGGCAACCTATTTGTGTCAGAGTAGAATCATGCTTCACAGAGTTTTCAATGGCAATTTTTCAAAAGTGGACCACAAGAACATTCTTCCAAGGAACCTGTCTGTAGACTTGAACTTACAGCCTTTCAGTTAGCAGCCAAGCCAGTTTACTGTGTGTACCATCCAGAGACTCCCTGTATAGAACTATAGAAATTACTTACAGTTCAAAAGTTCCTGGTAATGCTTATTATAAGCAGTGCCCTTCCTCTTTTCAACCAAGGACTGGAAAAAATAGTTCTCTGTTATTTTTCCAAAAAGTTACCTTGAGAACTGCAGTCTGTTTTTAGCTCTGGGGCTGCCGTTCTTGGTGACAGCCTCTTCTCCTCTGCCAGCAAAGACTCATTCCCTGCCTTGATCTTCTTGACCTTACCTTAGTTCTTGACAGGCCTTGTCAATTATGCCCTTTATTTAGAAAGCCAGAGAGAGTTTTTTGAATCCCTCTAGCCAGCCAGGGTTTGATTTCACCCCATCTCACCCCACCTTCTTACCCCAGATATTATTATTGGTCATTTTTAGGTTATCTTTTTATGCCAAGATCCACCTTCAGTCTCAAAGTTCAGCAGTTTGTCCTGAGAAGCCCATGTCTTAGTCCAAGTCTTGTCCCTGTTTTCTTGTTCTTTCCAGCCATCTTTTCCCTTAGCTTTAACATGAGGAAATGTAGCTGCTTTAGCGTATCTCTCTTCCTCCTTTCTGACCTTCCGACGGGTCACTCAGTGTTTGTTCACGTGTGATTTTTCCCCCTCTATCCATTCCTCTGTTACCTATATCCTGACTCACCAGTTTTCTAAAGAGATTAACCCCTTCAAATACTGAGTGCTGCTGCTTTAAGTGCTATTTTGAATTTTTGTATGTCATATCTTGATTTACTCTTTTCTGAGTTTTTCCTTCCTTGCAAATGATGCTTCTCTATGACTTGACCTGTACCTTCTGTGGTAACCGCCTCCTAGCTCAGCATCTTTTTCTGCCTTCTTTTCTTCTGCTGGTATTTTACTCATGTATGTAAAGCATGCCAAAGATTTAACTTACTTTAATTCTTAAAACAACTTTCTTAATACACAAAGCTAGGAAAACCTTTTCAATACACTTACCAATTAATGAATGGTGTCAGTCTTCCCCTATTCTGTGTTTGTAGTCTGCACTTCCATTTCTCCCAATGTATCACAGACATATCGATACTTTCTCTGCATTATCTTCACATGCCCTAGATTTATTTCAGGCACCAAAGTCTCCTTCCACATGGTGGTTTCTATCGTGTGAGAATCCATTTTCTTTCTGTGACACAGCTATTTAATTTTCTCTCTAGTTTTTTGTTCTAAATTTTAAAAATCAGGTATTAAACTCACTAATCAATACAGTAATACAGTAATGTTTAAAATAGAATTAAATTGTCATGTGATGTGACTTCACATTCTTAATACTAATGCAAGTCAAACAAAACTCACTCATGGTCGTTGAGTTGACTCCACCTCATAGTGACCGTGTATGTAGGACGGAGGCAAGATGCCCATAGTGTTGCAAAGGCTGTCATCTCTGCAGAAGCTGGCTGCCACATCAGAGCAGCTAGTGGGTCCAAACCATTGAGCTTTCAATTTGCAGCCGAGTGCTTCCCCACTGTGCCAACTTGAGCATGTTTTTAAAAAGTCAATGGAAACAAAGGTGCATTAACATCTGGTACCCTAAAAACCGAGGATTTTGTTTCTGTTTTTCTTGAAACTGTCTAACTTTACCTTAGTTTTTCTTTTTCCTGACCGTAGTATTTATACACCATATTGTAGTATCCCCTACCCACTGCTCCACCCCCCCCTTTTTTTTTTAGAGCTTGGAATTCAAAAAGAGGAACTAAGAGTCTCTTGGCTCCTTTTTGGTTTGATATTACACTAAAAGATTCTTGCCTTTATTTGAAATGGTTAAGATTTATTCACTGTGGCATTGTGTTTAGTTTTTGCTTATTTTAGGTTAACTCAGGAAGCAGATTGTAGGTACTTTGAAGTTATATGACTAAGCAACAGTTACTTTATTTTGAGCAAGGCATTATTCCGTGATAATGTATTTTTCCCATGTCACGCCTTTTCTGTTCAATAAGACCAAGGGATTTATGGTTGAGCCAGAACAATTCAATCATATTTAATGAAAATTTGGGAGATGGTCTCTCTATTATAATGATCACCAAAATAAATATATTCTAAAAATTGCATAAAAGTGACTATAATTATGCCTTTCTTCAGGTGTAATTAACTGAGATAGGGTCTCAGTTTATTCACATACAGTGGTGGCAAACCTCTTACAATTTTCTAGATACGAACTAAGATTAATCTTTTCAAGCATCATTGAGTTAAGAGTTTCTGCCAAGAGCTCATTCACTATTGAAACCCACAGGAATTATGAAGATTCAGAGGTTAAAATTAGTTAGTTAACATGTAAATGATGTATTGGAAGTTTTATTTTTTGCTGTAGTTGTCTAAATACTCTGGGAATTATGTAATGTTTTCGAATCATTATTAGGCCAAGTTAAGGATTTTTCGTTAGTTATATTTAGCAGTTTAGCTGAGTATTTTCCCAGTATTTCCACTGATAAGGAAAATGAAAATAAAATTGCCTTGCTACTGTATGTTCTGTGAATATAGAGCTGCAGTTATGTCATTGAGTAAGGTTGCACATAATAGGTGTCCTGTGCCCTGGAGACAGAACTGCTTGGAAATGTTCATGTTCTCCCACTAACTGTCTGTATGTGTAATTACATTTCATGTTATTTGTGTATTTGCATTCACTCTGTGTTTTTGGTGTTAAACTGTTTATTTCCTTTTCCAGATGACTCCCTTCACCATGCATTTTCTGAATGCCAAAGAGCTTCATAAGCATTGACTTCATCCAAACCTAAGAACAAAAGCAGAGAGAATCTGCTCCCTGGAATATTTTATAATTAGAATAATTATTCTTCTTAGCATGAAAATGACAAGTGCATAGCCCCACCATAGCTACTTTTCCCCAAGACTAAGGATTTACTAGTTCTTTTATTTGAATAAACTATTTAGTAAAATACAGTAAAAACAATACAGGATCTATTGATCCCAGGAATGAAACAGGAACCCAAATCGAATAACCCTAGCAGCTGGAAAATGGATTTGCAAGAAAGCCGTCAAGGTAGACATCTAGGTGTTTCTTTCCCCATTTTAGATGGAGATGTGACAGTTAACTTTGAAAATTCAAACGGGCACATGATACCCATCGGAGAGGAATCCAGTCGAGAGGAAAATGTAGTAAAACCTGAAGAAGGTAATGACTCTGTATCTGAAAAAACATCACCTCTGGAAGAAAAAGCAGAAGATAAGAAAGGTAAATTAAAGAGAAACCCCTGTGTATTTTTCTTTGCTACAGCTCAGTGTTGAGAACCAGGACTTAGGCTCCAAACAGTGACTCTAACACCAGTAGAGTCTGTAGAGATTCTCACAGGTCCAAGGAAGAGAGAAGTGATAGTCAGTGCGCAGACATACAGTTTTTTCAGGTAGATTGATCCATTTTATAAGCACACGACATAATTTCTTGTTAAAGAGTTTTAATGACAAGAAATCATAAAAGAGGTGACCTCTTCCATCATCAGAAATGACAGAATGTCATCCTCTCCTTAGGAGCCTTTTCTCAGGATCTTGAAAAAGAAGCTGCAAGTCTGAATATCTTTCTCTGTTGGCTAAATCTCACTCCTATGTTAGCAGGAAAGAGTCTCAAAACCCAGAGAGCTTCCCTCCGCACAGCATCCCCCTCCAATATTGGGCGATTAGCTGGTGGTGTCGACACACCCAATACTGTAGATTCCAACCCGAGTTCTAGACACTTCTGTGGGAGACACAGGCATGCTACCTGAGATGCCGGGGACTTTGGTCTCTGTCCTTGGCTGAGTGCCACAGCCTCTGCTCCACGACTGTTTTGTGCAACTGAGAATTTAAAAAATGTAGCAGAGGTAGTTTTGTCATTCTGTGCAGGCTTCCTTAGCGACAGTGGCTTCTAGAGGGAATATGCTACCTTAGATCGAGATACCTACTCTGTCGAGGAGCCCACGGTCACAAGTTCTTGGTCCGTGGTTGATGAAATCCCAGTTTCACCACTGTCATGTGTAGGAACCTCTTACTTATGCAAGCCCAAATTGAAATTTCCACTGGGTGAGACTTCGTTGGGAGAGACTAGACGAATCTATGTCATGTGGACCTGAATCCTCAGGAAGTAGACTGTCTCCTGTCCTGCGTTAGAGGCTTTGATCTGGATGCAAAAGTTTATCAGATCTAGTTTGGATTTTAGGGCCGTTTTGAGAACACATAGAAACCACCAAAAGCAAGCCTCTTTTCCTTGGTGCTGGGCTCATATCCTCCCTAGATAAGGGAATACAAAACATTTGATGACCCCATTAAATAGACAGTGCACTTTAAAAACTGTCTGCCTTAGAGAGGAATAATGTGCTGTCACCGGACAGGGAGAGCAGTGGAAGCTGCATATAGATGGGCATGTAAATTGATATGGGAATGTACATTTTCACTCAGTCATGTTAAATAAAAAAGAAAAAAACAAAAAACTGTCTGCCTTAAAAGTCCATAAACACTTGTTATCTGCATAATTTTGAGAAACTGCTCTTCTGTTGGAAACCTATTATTTTGCTTTAGTCACGTGTTAATGTTTATGGAGTCTTAGTAGTTAGCCTTGTTCCATTTAAGAACTCTGGTTGTGCTTGTGAACACTGATTGTGAGAAATTAACTAGTATTTTAATGATATTATTCCTAGAAAATAAAGAAAAAGTAGATTTAAATTGATTTAAGGGGGTTCAGTTGAAAATACAAATGCAAGCAGTGATTTTTTTTTTTTAAGTACACATGTCCTGTCTTGCCACACTGTTCAGTTTCTGATCCATCTGTGGTGTCTTCCTGGTCCAGCCTTTTCACGTCCAGAAATTGCATCTTTTGTTATGTAACAGAGCCATCTTCTGTGCTTGCCTGCTCAGTGGGGGGTATGGGTCACCATCTGGCTGGACTTCAAAGGAAGTGTGGCCCTTATCAGCCTAAAAGAAAGTTGCTGCGAGTTTTATGTTAGTGAAGTCATCGGGGGTCCTCGATGTTCTGAAAGGAAAATGGCAGATCTCCTAGGTCTGTGAATATCCAAGAGGCATTTGTGTTTTCTTGTTCTTTACCTGGAATGATTACATTCAGATTTTCTTGGTCAAATAAGGTCCAAGATAGTATTTTGCTTGGCTAGTGCGTATATAAACCAAAACCAAACCATTGTCATAAAGTTGATACCAACTCTATGGGACAGCATAGAACTGCCTGCCCTATAGAGTTTCCAAGGAGCACCTGGTGGATTGGAACTGCTGACCTTTTGTCAGCAGTCATAGCACTCATCCACTACGCCACCAGGCTTTCCAGTCAGTACGCAGGAAGTGGAAACGCTGGAGACAGTGACATACCACGCTAATAAGGCAGCAGAGCCTCCCTCACATTGTGTGGACAGTGAGCCACGTTGCTGGTGGAGAGAAGCCCTTGGAATCCACTTCCTGAGAAAAAAATGCTGCTATTCATAATCTAACAGTATTGTGTTAAATAAAAAATACTTTAGAAACAGAGGTAACAGATGGCTTCTCTAGAAGGACATCATTTAAGTCTGAAAACAAGTTCAAGATTCATGCCTGTTCCTCCTCTGTATTCGCTCCTGGTATGGGCTCGTGACTGGTAAATCCATCATGCCATGGCAGGGAGAAGGACCTATATGGCTTGCTGTCAGTGTGGTTGAACAAACTCCTCCATGTGTTAGAAGGAGCCAAAGCTGGGAGTGCAATAAACATCTCTCTCCTAGTCTGGCATCTTCTGAAGCATAGTATCCTTATCAAGCCAGGATGGAACAGGTAGCTCTTTCTAAACCTCATCTTCAGAAGTTAACACTCCTGTACACAGATCATAAGAGAAAAAACAAGACTTACTTTAGTACCTTCCAGATAGTTGTAGAGTTTTTTACCCCCTGCTGATTTGTGTGACAGTGACTGTCAGGTAGCCAGTCACTTCCGTTGTGAATAGCTGTAGTGTTTTCAGCATTGTGTCTGATGATATGCAAAATTTCAGACAAGAGGATCGTATAACATAGCTGGAATCGTATAACATAGCGTCCACATATACGCATATGCCCTAAGCAAGCACTATAAACATCGACACTGGCAACCTGTCGGCCACTCCACGGATGGCTGGTGCAAGACAGAGTAAAAAGGAGTGTCCACCACTTCTCGTGGGAGCCAGGGGAGATTTCACGGTGTGTTCAGTGCTTATCATCTCAACTGTCATAGAAAAAAACTGTCTCCTGTTCAAACCCAGAAACTGGATTGTTTTGATATACAGCTTCAGAATTGAAGATCTTAGCGAGAAAGAAAAAAGACCCCTTAATGATACACCGTGAAAGGGAAAGATGAGACATGTGTGTCAGGTCCCTAATGAGAACGGGAACTAGGATGCCAGGTGCTGCAGTTCAGGTTGACCGGCTGTCACCCGGCCAGCGTGAGTGGGTTGGCTCTCCAGCACAGCAGGGTGCTAGGGGCTACAGTTACAAAGTTACAGAGATACACGTGCAAAGGAAACGTCAGCCCTGCTTCAAAAGCTTGGCGTATCAGTGTGTGTTTGTGTATTAAGCTTTACTTCCAGTTTTTTCAGTATGTTTATAAATTGGTATCGTTGTCAACTCTGACTTCTGAGATTAACTGGCCTTCTGGTTGAGACTGAGTGAGTAAAGAGCCACTAGTGTTCCCTAAATGATAAGCGGCTTAGTGGAGGAAGTGCCATGTAAACAGAAAAGACGAAAACACAAAGCAGCCACTGATCAGTGTTACCTAAGTGGCACAGTCTGTAAGTACAAACAGATTCAGAGGCGGGAGAGTTCATCTGGGGCTACAGTGATTGGGGAAGATTTTATGCCTGAGGTGGGATAAAAGATGAACTGTAAAAGCTTATTGATCCAATCATTATTCATGGTGATTTTACATGTGGACTGATGGGTATGTGGTAAAGGAACTTTCTGACTTCACACTCATTAAGAGAAGAAATTATGTAAAAGAAATACAGTGGAACCTGTGAGAGGTGGAACTTGATGGCACTGCCTTGTTTTTCCGGATCTCACAGGTTTTCCAGGTTTATCACGGTACAGTCTTACCACTTTTCTGTCATTTGTCTAGATGGCAGATAGTTGCATTTTCTTTCTCTGACAAATTTCTGCCCTACATGGGTTCTAGCTTTCATAGCTTTTACTGGAATCGTAACATGTCATCCATCCCTGTGTTAAAACCCTTTCTTGGGACATTGAGTAATAAAAGGACACATCCTGTCAGGTTTATCCTTGTCTTAACACTGTCATGTTTTTTTTGTGTGCTCTGTTTTTAAAGAAATGCTGCTTAGCTTTTGGGACCAGAACAGTATTTTGATTTCTTTTAATTAAAATCAGTCAGTAATAGAAAGGGGGGAAAAAAAACAGATGGTGGAGATATGAATGAACCTCAGGATCTTCACTTTTGATGGTGATGGACTAACACTGTCTCACTTCCATTTGTGTACAACCTGGTCAAAGGTTTCTGTCTTGAGGCTTTTTTTTTCTTTTTTTGGTGGAGATTTTTACCTTTGCTTTAGTCATCTGGTGTTGCTCTAACAGAAGTACCACAAAGTGGGTGGCTTAAAAAAAAGAAAAACATTTATTCTAACACAGCCCAGTAGGCTACAAATCCAAGTTCAAGACGTCCACCCCAGGGAAGGCTTTCCCTCTGTCGGCTGTTGGAAGAAGGTCCTCGTGTCACATCAGTCCTTGGGCAAAGAGCATCTTGGCACAGGAACCTCAGGTCTGAAGGATGCACTCTTCTCCTGGCGCTGCTTTCTTGATGGTATGAGGTTGCTAGATCTCTCAGCCATACCCAGGAGACTGCCTCAAGGCCCCAAGCTAACTTATGCATTGAATCCTGTTCTAGCAACGCTGCTGTTGCCCACCCACCCTCCTCAGCATCATAGAGGCAGGAATGCCAACAGGGAGGCGGTGGCTGTTGTTGTTTGGTGCCACCCAGTTGGTTCTGACCCATGGCGACCCTGTGAACAATAGAAACTGCCCAGTCTGGCATCATGCCCGTTGTTGTGGCCACTGTGTCAGTCCATCCATTGAGGGTCTTCCTCTTTTTCGCTGACCCTCCACTCTCCCAAGCATAGAGGAGCATCCCACCATACCAGGAATTATGGCACAACCCAATTGTTAGAGATTCATTAGGGAACACAGTTCAATCTATGACAACCTTTATCTTTTTAAAAATGGTTTGTGCTTACATTACAACACAAATTTTAAAAGGCTCTCTGAGGCAGGGGGCTTCTAAGCTCTGTAGAGCTCTAGTTCTGACACTATTTGGACAAGTCAGAAGAAGTTATTCTAAACTAGAAGCCATCCTGCTATACGAGGATTGGAAACTCTGGTGGCGTAGTGGTTAAGTGCTGTGGCTGGTCAGCAGTTCAAATCCACCAAGTGCTCTTTGGAAACTGTGGGGCAGTTCTACTCTGTCTCTGGGGTCGCTGTGGGTCAGAATCAACTCAACCGCAGTGGATTTTCATACTAGGAGAAATTGAGAACATTTTAATAGAAGAAATAGAAGTTCTTAAGTGCAGTGTGCCTTGGGTAAAAGATTCTCTAGCATCCGCCTTAGCTTAGAACATAATTGACTTTGCCCACAGTGAGACTGAACAGGAATCCCTTTCAAGAAAACTGGGCTTGAGTTCCCCTGAGAGAATAGGAGGCTCTTGGGGAAAGTTAGGTACGTAATGATCTGCAAGAATGAGTCCAGTGGTTGGTCCTCGTCAGTGTGTCTCACATGCCTGTCTTCTATCTCAGAGGCCCTGCCTGCCCTTCTACTCAACTGTTAAATCATTCAGTTTAAATTTAACATTTATGCCTCAGTCATCATGCAGCAGCCGCAGATTCAAGGCAGGAATTGGCCAATTCGTAGACATTGACACTCGTTCTAAGTATAACCTTATCAAAGTAACTTTTGTAACCCTGTAATCGAAGTACTTGGGGTCGTGCCTAATTTGGCTTTCAACCTGTGTTTTTGGCCCCAGTTTTGCTCTCAAGCGTGTGACTCCGTGCTGGTTCCCGCGGGCTAAGCAGCTGTGTGTTTGTGTAACTGTTACCGTGTGTCTTGCTCTTCACATTTCCATGGTGTGTGTCTGTTACCAGTCTGCTTCTGTTCACTTTCTCATTTGTAGAGAACACTGAAAACCACTCTGAAACACCAGCAGCTCCTGCTCCACCTCCTCCAGCTGCTCCTAAACCTAAACCCAAACCTAAACCCAAAAAAACACTCGTGCCTCCCAAAGGGGCAGCTGCTGGAGCGAGCCACAAGGGTGATGAAGTGCCTCCCATTAAAAAAAATGCCAAGGCTCCTGGTAAACAGGCCCCTGTCCCTCCACCCAAGCCAGCGAGCCGGAGTGCGACCCGAGAGGCTGGTGAGTACGCGCCCAGTGCGCTGTGGGCTTCCGTTGGGTGCGCTGTGGGGTGAGCTAATGGTCTCTTCTAGGTGGCTGCCTTCTGGCGTCTTCGGACATAACACCCATAGACTTAGCTTTGATACAAAGAATGCCCAGAAGATTGCTTTGTTGCAGTGAAAAGCTGACCAGTTGGCTTGTTAACCTCATTCATTTGGGGAGGAATACACTACATGTTAAGAAGTGCTGGTGGCACAGTGGATAAGCGCTTCGCTGCTAACCAGAGGCTCAGTGTTTCAAACCCACCAGCCACTCCATGGGATGAAGATGCTGCCGTCTGTTCCTGTAACAGTTATAGCGTAGGAAACTCCATGGGGCAATTATTCTGTCCTGTAGGATCGCCGAGTCAGAATTAACTTGACAGCAGTGGATATAATATGTCTGGAGTTGTCCGTTATTTAAACATGAGTCCCAACAGAAGGTTACAGGGAATTCTGTGCCTGATGAATGACAGCAATCCAATGAAGCATTCTCTAGACATAGATGGACATCTGCCTGGTTGAGTTTATGGGTTACTTGTCCTAGGTTTGCACATAGTAAGTCAACTGTGTGCAGTGCAGATAGTTAGGCACTCAACTACTACCTAAAATTTGGCCGTTTGAACCACCTAGAGGCACCTTGGAAGACAAGCCCAGCAATCTGCTTCCAAAAGATCACAGCCTTGAAAACCAAGGGAGCAGTTCTACTCTGCAAAATGTGATTGCTGTGAGTCAGAACTGACTTGACAACAACGAACAATGGCAGCATCCTTGGCATCGTGCTGGATCTTCATGTCTTCAGTCCCTGTGCACACATAGCCCTGTCCCTACTGGTAAATGACAGAGGGGTCATGCAGCTGGTGTACCTGGAACCATGCGTGCTGCTTAGTTCTGCCACACCACTTTGTGCAGGAGTCACAACTATTCCAATGAGGTGCACTCTTCCTCCCAGTAGACTGGAGTTTGTTATAAGGAAACATCCTAGCAGTGTGGTTACAAGTTGCTGTTACAAATTCACCAGTGATGTTTTAGTGGCCAACAATAACATGGAATCTATATCCAGCTTTCCCTTGAAATCAGAGACAAACTAATGCATAGTGGAAACCACACTGCCTTGTGAAGTCGAATAAAAACTCTTTCCATGTCATCCAGCTTTTAAAAGAGCATTAAGCAAAGTGCACATATTGATTGGCTTTTTTTCCATTAGCATATGCGTAAAAATTCTCCTGTGCTATAGCAAAACTTATTTTCCTTAAAATGAGTAAAAACTTTCTAGCAGTCAGCCACCAGGATTTGCCTTAGTGTTGATCTTTTTCCCTCTCATCCTTTATACACATAATGCTCAAACTCAGAGAATGGCTTAGGTGACAGTATATTTGATCTTGAAATGCAAATAGATCTCTCTGTCCTTGTGTTTCTCTCTCTTGCTGCTTTTGACCTTTAGAGTCTGGGTCTTTTCTAATGAGCTCTAAAATGAAATCTCTCAGAATGATGTGTCAACGGTGCCAAAGGACCACATCCTCAGGGATTAACTGCCCTGGCAAGCCAGCGTCCCTTCTCATGGGTTTCAGTGTCTGCTTCCCAGATGGCCTAGCAAATGCTAGGAGAGGCTCTTCAAGTGAGGCAGGCACTAATCTCCTTCTCAAAGAAGAACTGTCTCCCTGTCTTTGGGAATGAAGATCCCACTTTCTCATTCCCCACCTGCTGGTGATTCACTGTGGACTCTGAGCTTGGGTTCTTTCTTACTCTTCCAGAGGAAAGCTAGTGATTAATGCCAGGGCAAGAGACAGCTTTCGTAAGAGATTCTGAGTTATTTCTAGACTTTAACTTGAAGATGTATTTGTAGGCTCACGATGGTCCTAAGAGAACAGTGCAGTCACTTTCTTCATTGTATGGAAACAGGCATGACTGGCCTTCAGTGTAATCATGTCGCCGTTCTGGGCTCTGACTACCACCGAGAAACGGGTTACATTGAAGTGTGTCAACAGGTGCATTGTGCAAGAACCTTTTTATTAAATACTGATAATGCTCCTGGAGAGGCCTCAGCTCTCCCATTGATAACCGTTTAGAATTTGGTGCACAGTGACTTTGTTTTATTTGAATAATGCTGACCTGGAAAAGTTCATTCAAATACAGCTCTTGATTTTCAGCCAGCTAGTTTAAGTCCTCAACACAGCAGTCAGTTTTAGATTTGTCCTTTGTCACTACTAAGCAGAGACCTCCCAAATGACCAGGTGTCTCTTAGCATGTTCACCAGCTTTGCCAGTGAGGTAAGGTAAAAATCTCCCGTATGTTTTTTTTTTTTTCCTTTCTCTGTCATTGTTACAAAACTGTAACTACATACCTGTAGAGTGGTATCAGTTCTTTTTTAATCATGACCTTAATTCAAGGTAATAAATAATATGGCTAATTTCAGCAATGCACACCATTTTAGAAGATACTTAAAAATGTATAACATGGCTTGGATTAGTACTTCAAACATTGAAAGACAGTCCCTTTTCCTTAAGCCAGGCTAGTATTAAGTTTGCTGATAGACAGGAAAGAATTTTCCAAGACAGTTATTAAAATACATAAGATGGGGAATAAGATGTGTGGAGCGGAGAGGAAGAGTGTGCTGTTACCAGGCAGCGCAAGCAGTGTGACCTGCATATAGGTTGGCATGCAAATTTATATGGGAATGTACATTTTCATTCAATCGTAATAAAAAAATACGTAAGATGGAAAGATTGTATCTGGCTGACCTAGAAAATAACTTGTTTAGGTGCCCCATCTTTAGTGTCTTTGTTGTAAAAAGTAAGAATGAGTTTAAATTGAAGGAGTAAAGAGTATACTTCATGAGAGTGACTCGTAAGTAAATCACAATTTTTAACTATTAAAAACAATGTTAACAGGGTGTGGCTTTTGGAGATGGGTGAGATCTTAGTTATTAAGTCTGTCTAAGATCATAAGGAAACCCTGGTGACCCAGTGGCTGAGTATTTAGGCTGCTAATCAGAAAGTCAGCAGTTTGAATCCACCAGGTACTCTCTGGAAAATCTATAGGGCAGTTCTGCTCTGTCCTATAGGGTTGCTATACATCATAACCAGCTTTATGGCAACACATTTGGGCTGTTTTTTTAAAATAGTAAAGTCCTCTGACCATAGAAAGATGCCTTATAAGCCTAGACCTTATCACAAATTCAGACTGGCATCTTTAGAATCTTAGAATAAGGGAAGTCTTAAATCTCATTGCCTATTCTTTATTTTTTTTCCTTATCTCTTGACCTTCCCAATTCACCTAACTGGAAGTAATTTACAGTAATGTCTGCATGCAGTGTAGATTCACTCTAAAAATTAATGAGATATTTCTAATAGTTGTGGAAAAGATCCTGTAACTTCTCATGAAACAGAAGTAACATAAAATTATCACCAAAGAAGGCATTAGGGAAATTTCTAGGTCATAAAGATTATGAAGCAAAAGAGCATTCTCGTAGAAGTTTAACTGTATTTCCTAAAGATGACGTAAAAAAAGGATAGTTAGCCTTTTTTTCTTGGAGATTGTTGAGTTGAAAGTAGTCGTGTCCCAAAGCAGACAAACACAGCAAGAAGACCTCTGATAAGAGATTTTCTGGGCACATAGCAGTCAGCAAGGTCTGATTTGTCAAGACGGAGGCCAGAAGAACTGAGAATGATGTTCTTTCCCATCACATTATTGCGGTGGAACCTATTTTTCACATTTGTTTGAGGAATGTTTTTCTGCCTTTGATGTTTTGGAGGGAATTGGACTTCCAGGTGTGGCCATCTGCTTATTTTCAGTCTGTAACTGTAGCCACTGCAGATGGAGGTACAGGTCAGTGCAATGAGCTGCTTTCTCTGGAGCTACCACGTTAGCTGCCTGGAGGTTTACTCTTTTTGCGGTTGGATGAGTGAATTTGCTTTTTGACCCAGAAAGGAGCTGGTGGCACGTGCCCTGGCCTCTCCTGAATGTGAGCTCCACCGCCGTGCCTTGACTCCCAGAAGCTGTTGTAAAACATACAACTCACCGTGTGCCCAGTCATGTCCTACGACCTGTTAGCTGTTGATTTCTGTTCCCCACTGAGAACCTCCTTTCTTCAAAGCATAAAGGACTTTTTTAGGTGGCCTATAGGACAGAGGATTTTCCCTTTGGTTAGGTTTTTCCAAGCCAGTCTCGAGAGGAGGGAGAAGACAGAGGGCTCTTGTCTCCCTGGGCTTGTTTCAGTTGCTGTGGCGTCACTTGCTCCCCTCTGGTTGGAGGTGGGAAGGACTGGGAGGCAAGAGAGAACAAAGCTGTGATCATTAGCCTATTTCTCCTTTCTCGTTTACTCACCAGTTTCTTCACTTTCAAAGGGAATTTTATAAATGTCATTAACAGTGGCAACTCAGCTACTTTATTTAAAAACTGTGTTATGTTCTTTTATTTTTAATGTAAAATCTTTCTCTTATTTTAGCTGGTTCCTCTCATTCAAAAAAAACAAGTGGTTCCAAAGCATCTGCTTCGCCGTCGACTTCATCCACCGCCTCTCGACCCAAAGCTTCCAAGGAGACAGTTTCTAGCAAAACAGGGATGGTGGCAGCCACAAAGGGCAAGAAAAAAACTGGCAAACAGCCAGCCGCTCGACCTTCCTCAGACGCAGCCACCTCTGGTGTATCTGATCTTCAAGGGGACCCTTCCGAGACCACAGCAGGGAGCCTCAAGGCCGAGCAGACTGTCCCTGGGACTGAGGAGCAAACCACAGGCAAATCCAAATCCGTGGTCCCTCCGCCGCCCGTGGCTCCACCGCCTCCTCCCCCTGCCTCTCCTCTTCCTCCTGAGCATCAGGGCGTCACTCCCTCAGACACCCCTGTCGTCCTGGTCAGCAGCGGGGCTGACCTGGCCACCTCCGCCTTAGACCCGAGTCACCTTCTCTGGCCTGAAGAGCCGACCATCAAAACCACTCCCCACTCAGGCACTGGCTTCAGTGTCAGCAGGGAGAATGCGAAATGGTGAGTGGGGGGCTCAGACCCGTGTTCGTGCTGTACTCCGTGTGAAGCTGACTGCCAGAGACCACTGAGCCGTTCCGTTTGAAACGCAGAAACCTTGTTGGTTCTCACTTGCTGTTTAATCTGGTGAACGTTAGGTGAGCCCACGTGTAATCCAGCCGTTTTCTGCAGCATGCCCTGGGAGCAGGCCACTGGAGAAAAGGGCTCTGTGATGCCAGGGGACACCGCTTCACATCTGTTGTTTTCAGGGGCCTTTAGCACCTGTTTCAGACGGTTTGGCCACCCTTCTTGTCCCTAGCCAGTTCCTTTCTCTTTCCTCACAGTGGTTATTTCAAATATTTACCACTTGTGTGAAGATTACTTTCCTATGCCTCTCACCTTCATTTCAGTAAGTTTCTTCGCTTTCTTCTTCTCCAGGAAAATGAAGGCCACCAGGATAGAACTTGTTGAAATGCCACCTCCTTTTTACTCCAACCTTCAAGTGTCTTCCTTGCTTGCTCCCTCAATTCCTGACCTAGCTCAAATGTCATCACCTCTGAGAAACCTCCCAAGACTCCTCTAAGCAGATACGTTATTGCTGACAACCCTTTCTTTCTGTATGTGGGACTGGACTAGCCAGCACGTCTCATGTGTCTCAGTGCGTGGTGGTGAAGAGTTGGGCTGCTGACCAGAAGTTCGGCAGTTTGAATCTACTAGGCGCTAATTGGAAACCCTGTAGGGCATTCTGCTCGGTCCTGCAGGGTCACTGTGACTCAGAATCAACTCAGCAGCGTTGGTTGGGTTTGGCTAGTTTTATTTCGTAGCTGGGGGGGCCTTGCTGTTTCTGTACCTTGTGCACAGACACTGCCCATCGGTCCTTGGAGGCTTGCCTGTTGCTATAGTACAGAACAGCTTTCAGTGGACGGTAGGAGCTTGGGCCTGGTGATCTACGTGAAAAACTACCCTGTGAATCCCAACAATCTAATTCACAACTAGTGATGGGGATGGCAAGGAACCAGGCTGTGCTTTGTTGTGTTGTGCATGGGGTGCGTGGGGTCACCATGCATTTGGCGCCCACTTCAATAGCTAACAGCAGTGTCTAGGAACCAGTACTGAGTCTGGTGTGCCATAGACGCTTACAAAGTACAAAGTCAGGTAAGAAGGTTATGGGAAACATCAGTCAACTTCAGTAGAATGGAAGCAGTCTCGTAAGTGAAACAACGCTGCTGCTAGATTTTATGAGTAGAATGTAATATAAAGTAAAATAAAGTGGCCAGGTGGTTTCAGTTTAGTTTGAGAAGCAAGCCAGACACAATGGACCAAGGAACTTCATGTTGCCCCACCGTCATCCAGGTACCCAAGTCAGAATCCTGGCTCCGTCCCAGGGTCTTCATTCCCTTCCATCACCTGCATCTAGTTAGTCACAAAGTTGTAGAAATTTTCTACTTACAGGTAGCTAACAGATGTTAGCTTTCCTGTTGCACAGGTACACTGGGAGGGCTGTTGGAGTCTCGTAGGTGTGGTAACTGATTCAGTCTAGAGGTGTGGAGCTTTTAAACTTAGCCTCTTCTCACCTAGTTCTAAGAATAAATCCTAATCAATCAATAAATGGAATCATTTAATTTGGTATGTTTGCTTCAGAATTCTTTTGTCTTGTTAGACTTTTTTAAAAAACTGATATACTAACTTAGCTGACTTTGGTCAAGAATAGAATATTATCAGCTCCATCATTTAGTTACTGCTAATAATAACTGCCCTGGAATACTTCTCTAAAACAGTTAACTCTATTTTTCCTTGTTTGTAGATGCTGAGAGAGGTAAAATAATCAGCCCCAGATTACCCAGTTAGTAAGTGACAAAGCCATCCAATTTCATGCTGAGTAATTTTATAAATTTTCCAAAGCAGTTGTTTCTACCTCTTCCGCTGTTTCTTTCTTTTATTTTTAAAAATCATTTTAAAGACCATCATTTGAAGAAAAGCAGTGAAAGATAAATAAGTAAGAAAATCAAGTTACAAATTATTTTATTTGAGTTGACATTTTAGTAAAGCACATGGGAAAAGAAGACACTTAAACGAATAGCCGTGGTGACCTTAACACTTCCAGCACATTGCAAGTGTTTTTGTTTAATTACAGTAAACATTCTCCAGCATCATAATTAGTCAACCTTTACAGTTGGACATTCATTCTTTCAGCATATACACTGTACTTATCTTTGCTGTGCTGAATAGCATGTTTAGCACCAAGGATAAAAAAATAAGCAAGAGAGAATAATAGAGTATTTTATACCAAAATATTCTCCAACATGCCCATGAACCTCAGAGGGGGAAATAGGAGAATTAAGTCATGAGCTAACTGGTATTCATTGGAGGTACGTGTGTTTAAGTAAGGTCTGAATTGTGGAGAATAGATTCAGGGTATGGGGTTATTGTCAAGTATACCAAGGAGCACATGCAGTGCTTTCTTAAAGTCTTAAGCACTGCCCCATAGATATTTATGGCATGTACTAGATATTGCTGAGGGCTTTACAGCATCCGATTGCTGTGGAGTTTATTCCCACTCATAGTGACCGCATAGGACAGAGTGGAATGGCCCCATAGAGTCTGCCAGACTGGCGTTGCTCTGGAGGCAGAATGCTGTATGTTTTTCCTGCAGAGCAGCTAGTTGGTTGGAACTGCCAACCTTAACCACAATGCACCCGGGACTCCTTTCTGCTACCTGCTGGGAGGCTTAGCCACAGTCTTCAGCTAAGTCTCTGAAGGATTGTCAGACCAAAGAGGTGAGCATCCGCTCTGCATGTCCGGAGAGACTGTGATCACAGGGAGCAAGCGTAGAAACAGCACTGGACAGCCAGGATGTCGTGAGAGATTTTCCTGTCGGGCCGAGTGACTATGATGCCTTCCTAAAGGAGGCTAGAGAGATTTTCTTCTCTGTCTGTTCTTCGCCACGGACAGTTCAGTTACATTTCATCCCACAGGAGTGGCTGTGTTTGCTCTTGAGTGAATGAGACTGGAATTAGTAGTCTATCAAATTCTCCTCCAAGTTCTTTTCCTCTTTTAAGTGGGCATTTGAATTGGAATTTCTGGATCTTAGTCACTTGCTTTACTTAGAACTCTCCATTATGTTTAGCCAACTGGTGTGTGAAAATCCTGTCATTATATAAAGAGGCTTCTGTTTGGAATACAAATACCAAACTTTAAAGAGGACAAATGACTATATGTAAAAATACCTCCTTCTCTTCCCATATCACAGGATACAGACTATTTGGGAGGCATATCATCACTGACGGCCTCATCACTAACGTGTGTGCTATAATTTAAGGCAGAAACTAATCAATATCTGTTAGTCTATATTTAATACATGGACTAAAAGTCTAAAATCAGGGTTCTTGGTTGGACAGACCACTTTGGATGGGAACTCACAGGGCCGCCTTCAGTTCCATGAAATCCCAAGTTGTCTGCTCTCCTGGTTCTGTTGTCGATAGCTTCTGTTGAGCGGGCCCAGACTCACAGTGACACGCACAGCGAGTGGAGTGCCGCCCCATCCCAGTGATGTTTGGGGCTTGGACCATGATGATCCGTAGGCTTCCCACTGGCTGATTTTCAGAAGTAGATTGGCAGGCCTTTCTTCCTGGTACATCTCAGTCTGGATGCTACCCTGAAACCTGGGCAACATAATAGCAAACTACAGCCTCCACTGGTAGACAAGTGATAGCTGCATGTGAGGTGCATTGGCAAGGAGTCAAACCTGGGGCTCTAGCATGGAGGAGGTCTACGAGTGAGCCGCCGTCACACCTCACGCTTGTACCGCAAAGCGTTTGTAAGTGGGAGATGCAGAACTCTGAAAACTGCAAAACCTTTTTTAGAAGACAAAGGATGAGATTAAAACAATGGTTGATACAATGAATCAGTAAACAGTTACATGAACAACCTGTTGTTGTTACGTGCCATCCAGCCAGTTCCCACTCATAGCAGCTGTGTGAATACCAGGGCTCAGCTCTGAAATGTCTTTTGTTCTGCTCTCCAGAATGTGTTATTAGTTGGCATAGCTCCTAAAGGTGCTGTGGTCACCCACAGGGGCAGACAGTTCAAACAAGAATTGCCTCGTTTGCCGGTGGCAAGTGACTAAAAATCCCTACCATGAATATGTTTTCCCATGAAAATAGGTCTTCTGTTATTTAAAGTGAAATTTTGTATTTCCTTCTTTGAGAGCAAAAATTTACACTGTTGGCTTTTCCTAATAGGTGAAAAGTAGAGAATTTTGAGAGCACCTAGGCTTATAATTATGCAGTGGAATTTTTAATATTTCATATTCTGACAGAGTTTACATGTTTTTGTTACTCAGTGAACTTCTTTGGTTTTTTTGGGTGGTGAGAACAGCAGATATAAACTAACTCGTCTTTCAGAAGTGTGATGTCCAAATTTGCATTCTTCTGTCTATGCCAGAAAGCAGTTGGGGAGATCTTCTATCCTTAAAATGAAGATTATATTGTTTCAAATACATTTTGATAGAAAGTATATTTTTCATTCTGATCTTTGAAAACTGGCAAATGTTGTATCATGGTTACAGTAACATTCTTAACCAGAGACTGTTAACAAGCTAACCAGAAAATTGGCGCATCCTTATACATCACCTGTCACCTTTCGTCTGGAGTTCGTTTTGCTTTCACACTGTCCAGCTTACGCTGTTTGTCTACTCCAGTGACAGGCAGTTTTATAGATGGAGAAACTGAAGCTCAGAGAGGACTTGTGAGCTTTGACTGCTGACACTCCGGCTGTGATGGAAACAGGATACTTTCATGTGTTAGTTAAAGATATACTTCCTGTGCCATTACTTGGGTAGGTGCTGGGTGCAAAACAGTCAGAGTCCCCCTTAGTAGGCAACTCATGGAGGTTGCAGTCACAACCCATCCATCAGTTTGCTGTACTATAGTGGCTTGCGTGTTGCTATGAGGCTGAAAGCTATGCCACCAGTATTTGGTATGCCAGCGTGGTCACCTGTGGTGGACAGGTTTCAGCAGAGCTTCTAGACTAGGAGGACTAGGAAGAAAGGCCTGGAACTCGACTTTCCAAAATTAGCCAGTGAAAACTTGGTGTATAGCATGGTCTTAGACGTAGCAATGATCTTGAAGATCATTGAACCAGGCAGCATTTCTTTGTGTCACACGTGTCACCATGAGTCAGAGCTGACTGTGCAGCAATTAACAACAGCAACAGGGGTTAGAAGGCACGCAAGTCGTAGGTGGTTGAGATGCAGCATGCTGAGTTCTCTGGTGGGATTGTCTTTGGGTCATCCTGGGAGCAGAAAGGAGGGACAAGGAACTAGACTGAAGGCCAGTGACATAGTCTCAAAGGAGCTGAAACTGTAAGACTTGAAGGATAATTACGAGTTACAGGTACAGACAAAGTCAAATATTAAAAAGCTTTTAGCTCAGTTATTCTTTCCACTGACCCCCCACCCCCGGCTGTGAAAAAATGAATTTGCAAAATACAGTTTGCCACATTCATGTACTAAATATATTACTAGACATCACCTAGTCAGACCTCACTTGACAGAGAATCTAAAACCTTGAGGACTGAGTGATACAGCATTGCTCTTCCATGTCAGTGACCTTGGCCACTGCGTATCTTCTGCTGTTTGCAGCCTGAAAGATGCCCGTGAAAGGAGAGCTCCTCTTTATGGCCTGATACAATCCCCCAAGTCTTGTTCTCAGCTTCACGTCACCCGTTTGTTTTTGTGCCTTTTGCAGTTTCCCAACCAAAGATGAGCAGGGGAAGGCAGAACCTCAGCTCCTGACTCCTGGGCTGATGGGAGAATCTTCCGAATCCTTCAGTGCCCCAGAGGATGAAGGCCAAAGGGAGTCCCAGGCCAATGACTCAGATTCTGATGGGCCTATTCTGTACACCGATGACGACGAGGAAGAGGATGAAGATGAGGATGGAAGCGGAGAAAGTAAGATTTGGTTTTTTCAAGAAGTAAAGCAATGAGTAACTGGTAGAAACAGCTGAGCTCTGGACTCAGCTCTGGGCTCTAGGTTGCACTGGTTCCTTTAGTTGGATACCTCTCATGGCCTGCTGGAGTTCTGTGAGCCATAATTTATCTACTCTCCTTATATGGTAGAGAAGTGGTACCTTGGAAATGTATACAGAGCTTTTGAAACAAGAGCAAATATTTGTTGTTTTCTTTCCTGTCATCTTCTATGATTTAGCGTGTGATTACAGGCATTTCTGCAGGGCATGGCAGGTCTGGGAGGTGAGGGTGTATCTTTATATTTGTACGAAGAACCAACACCCTCTAATGAGAGAGGCCTTTCTCAGAGTCATCAAAGATGGCCCTTTACCTGGGATCATTCTTGAATGAAGAACGTCAGTGCAGCATTCATGGGATTACTCCCTGAGGTGTCTGAGAGCTTCTTTCACTGTCGGTGGGCAGTTAGGAGAACACAGGGAGCACTGCTGGCACATACAGGAAGCGCTTTTTGTCTACCACACTGAAAGGTGAGCAGTTCAAACCCACCAGTGGCTCCATGGCAGTCTGCTCCTGTAAAGACCTACAGCCTAGTGGACCCTGAGGGGCAGTTCTGCTCCGCCATGTAGGTCGCTGTGAATCAGAATTGACTCGAGTGGATTGGACTCGATGACACAGAGCGACCGTATCATGTGTGCACTTTACGGTTCTGTGCATCTGTAGGATGTTGTCCTGCTGGCCTCTGACTGGAGGCAGGGGAGAGAGTGAAGAGGAGGGGACAGGAGATGGTTAGGAGGATGTGACTTGTATAGAATAGATAAAAGGAGTGTGCTGTCACTGGGCAGGGCGAGCAGTGGGAGCTGCATATAGGTGGGCGTGCAAATTTGTATTGGATTGTACACTTTCACTCAATCACAATGTAAAAAAAAGGAAAAACAACTGCTAACCTAATAAAAAAAAATAAAAGAAGTGACTCAAGGCAAACAACAGAGAAAGAAGGAAAGAAGGACTCAAGAATGACAAATACCTTTTAAGAATTAAAAGCAGGTACTCGTCGATAAAATGGTATGTCTCTCAAAGAACTAATGATTATGAAATGGTTCAAGCCAATCATTTATTTAGCGAGTAGAATAATGTTTGATTTGATTTGCTTTTAATTTCTGACCAAGATAACTTGGGAAAGATTCCCTCTGAGATTGGATTTGTAGATTATGAAAACTTACTACTATATTAGCAATTTAACATCATTTTGCCAAATTCCTTCTTTTTCTAAGCAAAAATAAAATAAATCTATCTATCAGCTACTGTCATCAGTTGACATTTTGGGCACTCCTGGGTAATTTAGGATTAAAACATTGACATATCAAGTAGACTAATTGCCAGCAAGGGAAGAGATGAAAAGGATTTACTGTCTGTAAGTAAGAGCGGGTCAGTTTTTAGAAACTTGAAGGAAAAAGGCTTAGGCAGTCAGTGATTTCTCTCATACTCCATCTCAGCAAAACGAAGTTCAAGTGTGCCCTCCCAGCTGATGAAATGGTAAAACGACAAGTGTTTTTCATGGTGCCTCAGCATTTTTCAGAAAAGTTTTAATCCACCTCACAGCTTTTTTCCATTAGCTGAAGACTCCACTCTTGTGTGTGGAGAACCAATTTGGTTTGGGCTTCTGTCAGAAGTCCATGCCAGGTGTCACCTGACTGGCACTTCCCTGAAAACCTCTTTCTCTCCGTTTCTGCCTTTTGCAATCCGCAGGTGCTTTGGCAAGTAAGATACGACGGAGGGACACTCTTGCCATCAAGCTGGGCAACAGGCCATCAAAGAAAGAACTGGAAGACAAGAACATCCTGCAGCGCACATCTGAAGAGGAGAGGCAGGAGATCCGACAGCAAATTGGAACCAAGCTGGTCAGGTAATTGCTGAAAGGTTTGCAGAGCACTGATTCGCACTCGTCTTCCCACTGCCCTGCACACTGAAATCAGCCGGCACTCATCGTGTCGGGGCGCTTGGCCTGCTGGGCTTAGGAAGCTGGGTTTGGATGGTGAACTGCTTAAAGAACCTGTTCTTTGGTCCAGCTCATCAGTGGCTTCCAGGTCACCAAAGCCTAATCCAGGTGTTGGCAAATTTTTTCTCTAAGAAGGGTCAGTTAGTAGCTATTTTAGGTTTTGAGGCCCAGGCCATCTTAGTTACAGTGACTTAACACTACTGTTGTAGTATGAAAGTTAAACATAAACAATGCACAAACAAAGGTACATAGCTGTGGCCCTGTAAACCTTTACCAAAACAGGCAGCAGGCTGAATTTAGCCTGTGGGTCGGAGTTCACTGACTCGCTAGTATCCCATGATAGCTGGGAGGGCTGTGAGACTGTGGAAATATTAGTTAGCTCTCTTGGCCTGTCTCCCAAGCCAGGTTATCGCAGCCCCACATTTTTTTTTTTTTTTATTTAACATAACTGAGTGAAAATGTACATTCACATGAAAATTTACATGCCCCCCTATATGCAGCTTCCACTGCTCTCCCTGTCCGGTGACTGCACACTATTCCTCTCTGCTCCATACATGTCTCATCCTCCCAACAGTCTCCTTTCCCCTCCTCTCCGTCCACTCCCCTTCCTCCAGCCAGAGGTCAGCAAGATGATATCCTATAGATGTATAGAACCATAAAGTGCTTCCAACATATGGTTACTCTGCATTGCCAAGTCCATTCCATTCCTGTCCAAAGAGTGGACCTTTGTTATAATTTATGGGAACGGGCAGCATCAGGGCCGGGGGCCATGCTCTCAGAGGAACCCCAAAACCGCTGGACCATCAATTGAGGTCTTTTAGTGGAGATCTCATGGTGCACCTCTTTTTATTCTTGTGTTGCCAGTGAGGCTCCTCTCTGTGAGCTCCGTCATGGCTATCACTGGTGGTGGCCAGGCACCATCCGGTTCTTCCGGTCCCAGGTCGATGTAGGCACCCACTCTTGTGGGTCTCTCTGTCTTCTCGGTTGTCTTTACCGCATGCCATTTTGGCCCTCGGTGAGTATCCGTTCCTGCTGAGTTGGGACCATTTGCTGTGTCCTCGGATGGCAGCTTGGCAGCTTTTAAGACCCCAGACGCCACTCACCAATGTGGGGCCGCAGCCCCACATTTATACTTCCCTTTTAACATCAAATAAATGGGTCATCTGACTTCTCTCCTGGCCTCCAGTCATTGTGTGGTATTTCTGCTTTTGTCATTCGTGACTGGACTTTCAGTTAGCTGTCGTAAACACTAAGCAGTTGCTATGGAGTTGACTACTCACTCATACTGGCACCCTGTGTGTCAGAGTAGAACTGTGCTCTCTGGAGTTTTCAATGGCTTATTTTTCAGAAGTGGGTTGCCAAGTGTTTGTTCAAAGGCACCTCCAAGTGAACTTGAATCCACAACATTTCAAACCTCCAGTCCTCTGATGAGCAGCCAAGCATGATAACCATTTGCACCACCTAGGGACTCTATTTAATAAAAGAAATCTCGTTCAGTCTAATTTTCCACCATCAGTGTAAACACATTTAAGTATCAGTTATTCTGCTGACTTCTGCACTCTGAGGAAGCAACACCAAAACTAAACCAAATAATCTCATTTGGGAATGAGCTGTCTGTGCTATTCTAACGAGGTAGATTAACATGGGGTATGTCCTGAATCAATCATTTTTGAATTTGAAAAAAAAAAGATGAAGGGGAGGAGAAATGCCAGGCCTTGTAAACCTTTATTTACCAAAACAGGCTGCAGGCTGAGTTTAACCTATAGGTCAGAGTTCACCAACTCACTGGTACCCCATGACAGCTGGGAGGGCTGTGAGACTGTGGAAATATTAGTTAGCTCTCTTGGCCTGTCCTCCAAGCCAGGTAACCACAGCCCCACTTCCCTTTAAACATCAAATAAATGGGTCAAACCCAGCTTCCTAAGACCGTGGATCTAACTACCATTGAGTTGTTTCCGCTCATAGCAACCCTACAGGGCAGAGTAGAACTGCCCCATAGGGTTTCCAAGGAGCTCCTGGCAGATGTGAACTGCCATCCTTTTGGTTAGCAGACCTAGCACTTAACCACTATCCCACCAGGTTTCCCAGTAAGCAACAGGGTATGTAAATTGAGAATGTAAAGTGATCTGGAATACCAGAGCAGAATTTCGGGGGGTGGGAAGGAATTCCTCTCCTTTCTTGGAAGTTAGTCTTCTGTGATTGAGGTATAACCGTATGGTTGGTGTGTAGTGGATCTAGAATCCATTAAGAGTTTTTCCAGTGGAAGAATAACCTCTTAAGAGAACTTCTTAGGGCTGAGATGTGCAGGAATCCCTCTGAGACAGGGGCTCTGCCATCTGTCTAATGGAAAAATCTCAGCCTAAAGTGAAAGAGACTGGTGGAAACTGTCACCGCCCCATCTTCCAGGACTCGGGAAAAAGTGCGTTACAGGTTCACACCGATGGTCACCTCTCCCAACTCCTCTGGCCTAAACTTGGACCATGAACTGCATCAGAAAATAACCAGCAGAAATAAAAGGAGCTCAAAGAGATAACAGCTTCAAGCTAGAAATTTCTTACAGTTCTGAAGTTGTCATCTTACAGAATGTTAACAAGACAGGAAATACACCCAGAGAGATGAAGGACATTTCTCCAGGACTTGCAAAATTACCAGAACTGGAACTTCAGCTCTGGGCTCTCAGACAGCCTTTCTTGTCCACGGTTTCCTGTTCTGTGGTTACTCCGCTCTGCATAAGAGATACATGCTGGGTGTTTTGTTTGTTTGTTTTCTTGCCGTAGGATGAATGTCTTGCCACTGCTATAACAGAATAGCTTTTTAATTTTCTCAGAGTGGAGGAGGCCAGAATTCTCAGTGCAGGGTAGTGGCTTTAGAGGAAGGCTTTTGTCTCCCTATTGGCTCTCAGGAAGAGGTTCTTCAGCTGCTTTTCCTGGTTCTTTGGCAATTTCCATGTGGCTTCACGTCTATCTTCTTCATCTTTGCATGCTTCTATAATCTCTTTTATATCTCAAAAGAGAGTGACTGAAGACACACCCCATACTAATCTCACCTCATTAACATAACACAGACAACCCATTCCCAGGTGGGGTTAAAATTATAGGCTTAGAGGTTAAGATTTATAACACATTTTGGGGGGAACACAATTTGGTCCATAACAGTGAGTTTTGCTGTAAAGAGGAATTTGAATTACTGGATGAAATTTGCACATACAATATTACCTTCTGAGATAACGCAAAATAGAACATGAGGTGTGCCAATTAGTCCACGAACTTCATTGTTTTAAGTGCTACATACCTCATTGCTGAATATCACTACAGTTACCTTTGAAATACTCGCCTCGGGAAGCTATGCGCCGACGTCAACACCTAGTCCATTCTTTAAAGCGATTTTGGAACTCTTTCTGGAATGGCCATTGCATACTGTGACATGGTGACAAGTTCACCAACTTAACAGTCTAGTTGTCTGTGGGAGAGTTTTTAGCCAGTGAACAAGTAACAAACTGTCTTGGAACACCCTCCCTACTCATCTGATCTCGTCCCCAGTGACTTTCTTATTTACCCGAAGATAAAGGAAATATTGAAAGGAAGACATTTTAGTGACATTCAGGACGTCAAGGGTACTACAGCAACAGCTCTGATGGCCATCCCAGAAAGAATTACAAAACTGCTTTGAAGGGTGGACTAGGCACTGGTATTGGTGCATAGCTTCCTAAGGGCAGTACTTTGAAGATGACCCTAGTGATATTCAGCAGTGAGGTGTGTAGCACTTCTTTTCCAGGATGAGTTCACAAACTTAATTATCAGACCTCATATATTGTTTAAAAACCAAGAAGATCATCATAAAAATCATACTTTCATTGTAAAGTGCCATCGAGTTGATTTCAACTTATACTTGCCCCATTGTAAAGAAGAATTGCTCCATGGAGTTTTCAAGGCTGTGACCTTTGAGAGGCAGATAGCCAGGCCTTTCTTCTGAGGCACCTCTGGGTAGGTTTGGACTGCCAGCTTTTCAGCTAATAGTCAAGCACTCCACTGCTTGCACCACTCAGGAACTCCTGGTTTATTGTAATGAGGAGTCAAAACAGCAAAATATCATAGGCCAAGATCACGTTAAAGAAAATTTTGTATTTGGTGAAATTCTAAACAATTTAAGAAGAGCAAAAGTTTTATTTGTTTTTAAATCATGATGAATATGTTAACATATGGAAAATCCCTAAAGTTTTGGGGGTGGTTTTTATGTTTGTTTTTAAATAGAAGCAAGACAAAATTCCCCACTTTTATTGAATGAAAGGATTGGATCACAGTTGTTTTGTGGTGAAAAAAGATGTACTCACAGGAAAAATATTCTGCTATCATATGTGGCTGTCTACCTAGAACATTGAAAAACTGACCGCATGCTACTATATATAATAAATAATTTCAGCAGGTTTATAAATATGAGGTTAGTCTGTAAAAGTCAACATAATCTGTTGAAGAAGGGAAATTACGTTTATAGTAGTACCACAACTGTGCTATAAATATTCAGCTGTTACTTTCACTTGAGGCCCCCAAAATGCAGTTCAGAACTGAAGTAATAACATCAATAATTGTAGTTGTCATCGTTAGGTGCCGTCAAGTCGGTTGCAATTCAGTGACCCTGTGTACAGCAGAAGGACCTACTACCCGGTCCTGCACCATCCACACAACCGTTGTTAGGTGTGAGCTGATTGTTGCAGCCACTGTGTCAGTCCATCTTGTGGCAAGAAGGGGTCTTCCTCTTTTTCCCTGATCTTTTTTATCAAGGATGCTGTCCTTCTCCAGGGGCTGATCTCTCAGGATAACATGTCCAAAGTCTGGGAGATGTAGTCTCACTGTGTTTGCCTCTAAGGAGCATTCTGGCTGTATTTCTTCCAAGACAGATTTGTCCATTCTTTTTACATTCTGTGGTATATTCAATATTCTACGTGTGTGTGTGTGTGTGTGTGTGTATTAAAAATATGTGACTATAGAGTAGACATTTTTATCCATAAAAGAAATGCAGCAGGCAGGTTTATTGAATGTATGGGTAGCATGAAGCTTAAAGGGTTAGTTACTTTATAAGTCAGGACATAAATGATAATTCTTTAAAATGAAACCAAATGGAAATAAATATCACTTTCAGTCTGGGCCCCAGAAATAAAACTGAAGACAGCCACCGAGAGCAGATAAAGGACACATGGCTGTGCGTTTTGAGATGTTTGAGGTTGGGATCAATGTAAGGAGAGTTAGGTGTGAGAGGTGGCTTTTCAGAAAGTGAGAGCAGGTGTGTCCAGAATTGGCAGAAATACATTCTGTAGACCCAGGCCAGAGAGACTCCACTTGTCCCCATCTGTAAAATGGAGCTAGCTAACCCAAGAGCTTGTGAGGACTAAGGTGAAATATTTAAGGCACTTTATTCAGTGCTTGGATCACAGCAAACAGTTGATAAAATTAAGTCATTTTGTTTTTAATTAAAATTACCCTGTATCTATTCAACTAGTAGAATATCTTTAAAAAAAAAATAATAATCCTAACCTGATACTAACACCTTCCTGGAAAAACAGGACACAGATCTGTTGCTCTTTTTTCATGTTTTCTGGAGAATGATGGATTGGGTTAATACAATCACCACAACAACGGACTCAGACATGTCAACAATTATGGAGACGGCACGGGACCAGGCAGCATTTTGTTCCGTGATGCACTGGGTCATCACAAGTCACAGCTGATTTGATGACAACTAGCAACAACAATTTAGCCGTACACAAAAACAATTGCAAAGCAATCTGTTTCTTTGCATGGTGATTTCATTTGGAAGACTATAAAAGAAGGAAATAATCCAAATGAGAGGAGAAAAAAGTATGTTTTACATCTTATTACAAAGATGGGTATTACAAAGCTATTTATAGCAATGACATATTAAACAAGCCAAATGTTCCAGGAGACTAATGAAGACCGTGGCGAGAAGCTGACCCTGTGGCACGCCAGAGGCCGGCTGTTTCTCGCTGTTTCCTCGGGATTCCTTAGAGGTGACACACAGACCTCTGTGGGGAGAGCCAGGGAAATGTGGGTATGCATTTGGGGTGGAGGTGAGAGGAGACGAACCATCCAGCTGGAACGGCTCCCCTTTTGTCTGTGTTATGTATTGGAGTTCCACTCCACCCTGTGAATAGCTGACTACTTGCATATCTGTTTAAGAAAACAAACTTTGACAGCACAGGGTTGTTTGGTTTGGTTTTTGTTTTATTGTGGTAGAAATGTGTGTACCATTTGCCAGTCCGTTTTCTACATATGCAGTTTGGTGACACTGATCACATTCATCGTGTTGTACAACCATTATCACTGCATGTTTCCAGATTATTCTACCACCGTTAACTTAGAAGTCACCCCGAAGCACTGGTGCCTTTTTCCTCTCCCTCCATCCTTAATCACTGCTAATAAACTTTGGTTTCTATAAGCCTTCATTATCTAGTGCTGCCGTAATAGCAATACCACAAATGGGTGGCTTTAACAAACAGAAATTGATCACAGTTTGTTGTTGTTAGGTGCCATCAAGTTGGTTCTAACTCATAGTGACCTTATGAGACACAGTAGAACTGTCTCATAGGGTTTCTCAGGAGGGGCTGGTGGATTTTAACCTTTAGCCTTTTCATTAGAAGTGGAGCTCTTAACCAATACACCACCTGAGTTCTGTTATTAGGAGGCTAGAAGTCTGAAGTCAGGGTGCTTGCTATAGAAAGTTTTCTGTTTGTGCTCTGGAAGAAAGTCCTTGTCTCTGAGCTTCTTCTGTTCCTGGGTCATCTACATATGGCCTGGTATTTCTCCTCCCCTTCATCTTTTTATTTTTAGCTCAAAAGAGATTGATTCAAGACATAGCCTATGTTAATCTACCTCGTTAGAATAGCAGAGACAGCTCATTCCCAAATGACATTATAACTCCAAGCATAGGGGCTAGGATTTACAAACATGTATTTTGGGGGGACAGGATTCAATAACACTAGATATTTCACATAACCAGGGATCACACAATATTTGTGCTTTGATGACTGACACATTTCACTCAGCATCATGTTTCAGCCATGCAGTAGCAAGTTTCAGCACTTGATTGCTCTTTAGGGCTGAGTAATATTCCATTGTGTGTATGTACCACATTTCTTTCTCCATTCATCTGTTAGTGAGCAGTTAGGTTCTCTATACTTTCTGGCTATTGCAAATAACACTTCAATGAATAGAGCAGGATATTTAGGGTTATAAATATGTAAATTTTACATAATGTACCTGCCTGTGAACAGGATACATCTAATCATTCATTCAAAGATAAATAACCCCCAGTTTATTAAAGAATTTATGAAAGAGACCCAGCTATATACTTCTGCATGATTGGCTTACATGGAAAGCACAAACACCTAAGTTGAAAGACCTAAATATCCTGCTCTATTCATTGAAGTGTTATTTGCAATAGCCAGAAAGTATAGAGAACCTAACTGCTCACTAACAGATGAATGGAGAAAGAATCGTGGCTGTAATACACCGTAGTTTTTTATCTTAGGTCAGTTAATCTCCCCAAACCTCATTTTCTTATCTGTAAAGGGGGATAATGGTTGCTTCTGCTGAATTGCTGCGAGGATTCAAGGTAGTATAAGTGAAGCACCTAGCATGGAACCTGATGTGAACTAATGACAGCTAAGATTATTATCTTATTTTTATAATCATCCATGTGACAAATGTTTTTAAAAAAATGTATAGTCTATACGTTGTTAGGTGCCATCAAGTTGGTTCCAACTCGCAGCAACCTACCTACACGAGTGAAATCCTGCTCCATCGTGCACCCCCCTCGCAGGTGTTACTGTGTCGGTGCCCGTTGTTGCAGCCGCTGTGTCAGTCCATCTTGTACAGTCTATGTACAGAAACTATGCAGGACCAAAGAACCAGGAACCTTGGACTCTCACTTGCCAGGGAAATTCAGTAAACATCTATTTTTCAAAATACCATTTTAAACATCTATAGGATGTCAGTAGATGGGGACAGACAGAGGGAAGGAACTCTAGAAATAAAAGGACGGATTGGGGAGGGAAAAGTAGCACACAGTGTATCGGTGATACAGATGTGTGGTCCAGGGTGTGGCAGCCATACATGGGTAGTACAAAATCTGGCTGAAATAAATGTTCACTAGGTTCTTATGTGGCCACAATTACTTAAAATAATTTCACAATAGACTTGTTGAAGACTATAAAGCTTGCTTTGTGTTCTTTTAGCTTTAAACGCAATATTTTAAAAACTATTGGCTTCTTTCCTTCACACTATTTCGGTTGCTTTACAACCCCAGGTGTTTAGAACTGATAATAACCTATATTACGATTCTCTTTCGTGTATGTTACTTTTAGCTGCACAAGTTCAACTTATGTTGAACTGACGTTTTTCTCAGTGACTACCAATACATGAATGATATACGCAAGACCAAGCACAAAGTTCATAACAGGTTGTGTAGGACGTCTCGTTCCTGTATACAAATAGATGGCTGCTAATCACGGTCTGCTCTTCTTGAAGAGCAGACAGGAAGGATCTCTATCTCAAGATAACTTCATATATTTACCTATTGTGTAGTTATTTGCAGTCGTGAAGGCAGGATTTCATCGTGCGGTGAAGTTAGGTGGTCTCCCTAGCTGGTGTGAGCTGAGTGCCACTGCCCCAGCCTCTTGGTTTAGTCAGTTCACATCTTGACTGATTGGTTATCTTTGCTGTGTTGTCCTGGGTAGTTGGTCCTATGCAGCTGCACATACTTTAATTTGCATAACTTCATTCTTTGGTGAGCTCAAGTTTCTCTCTGTGTCTAACAATACATGAATAATGTAAACAAGACCAAGAACAAAGTTATAAAAAGTCATTTAGGCCGTCTTGTCCTTGTATACAAATAGATGGCAACTAAGCACAAACAAATCGGGCTGCTCCTGGAAGCACATACTTTTCTAAAGAAGGGTGCATACCTTTTTATGAACTGAATAACCTTTTTTACAGTCGAATGATCTGAATATTAATTAGGGTACTGGCTGAGCTGCTGTGACAGAGATCAGAAAGTACACTAGTTTGAACAGATTACATTTATTTCTTTTCTACATAATAATCCAGAGATAAGTGGGTTCTCCCGGTGAGTGGGGAGCCCTGGTGTTCGAAATCAGCCAGGCCTCCAGGTTCCTTCTGTCTTGTTGCTCTCCAGTCCCCATCTATATATATCTTATGTATGTGATCACAACTGGTTCACACCACCATGCTTAATTCTAAGGAAAAAGAGAGAAGGGAATATATACCCAGTCCTTGTAACACTGAAACGCAGAAGTTGCAAACATCGCTTCTGCTCAAGTCCCATAGCAAGAATTTAGTCGCGTAGCTACATCCTGCTGCAAGAGAAGCAGAAGTGTGCAGCCAGTGCACAGCTAAAATTCAAGGGTTTCTACTTCCAAGAGATAATGAATAATGGGAGATACTAGGGAGTGATCTCAGCCACTGTTTCAAGTCTCCAAACTAAAGGAAAAGATGCTTTTATTTTTAGGTTTAAAAATAGATTTTATTTTCAAAACATGAAGACCTGTAACTTGGTTGTTTTACTTTGCTTCTCACACTCAGAACCCTTGTTTTTAACCTATAGTATCTTTTTTATCATCATAGGAGACTTAGCCAGAGGCCTACAACTGAAGAACTAGAACAAAGAAATATCCTAAAACGTGAGTATCCTGCGTGTGACCATGGTTCCTTGGATGCCCAGTTAGCAGTCTCCCTCTAGAAACTCTCTATCAGTAGGAAACCTTCATGTATTAGTTTATACATAACTGATTTAGACTGGACACTTCAGTCACATTTATATGAAGTTATGTATGTATTTTAAAAGATAATTTCTTGAATTTTCTGTTTCATCCTGTGACTGTTACCTGATATCTCTCAGACCAGTCATGATCCAGTTGTTTTTAAAAAAGATGAAGTATAGTCTATGTATTTTTTCACCCAAATATTGAATAGAAGAAGATGGTGTTATCTACTTGCAAGTGTCAAAGAAAAGGCCAAACAATCCACAAGGAAATAGATCAGACACACCTACACTATTAATAATAGGTCTTTACTAGGTTAAAGTAATTTCTCAATCCAGAACAGGATTATGGTGAAAGAATTTTTCCATCCAGTTCTTGTTCCTTTGCTAGGATAGCTCTGTTTCCCTCTTGAGTTACTTATAATTCCTCAACATTTCAGGAGTTCTCCAGTTGTTTTCCCACTTTATTTTCCCAGCCTGTTTTTTTAGTGTGTTCTCTTTGGCTTTATTTTTTACTCACTAGTCCAGTAGAGTCTTAAGTTACTTGAGTTGGTATTTTAAAACTATAAAACTGTGAAACAAAATTCTTCATGCTATTGAGTGTCAATGTTACTGCTAACCACAACGAGTTCAGCAATGGATATTTAAAATTGAGCTTAGTGGTAGTTTTATGTAGTTTCATTTTGAAAATCTTAACCCAGGTTTAAAAGAACTTTTCACCATGTGAAATACTAAAGAGCAGGAATGGACAGAACTCTGAAGAGTAGTCATGAGCCACTGGCCACAGGGAGAATCCTCTTGAACCAGGCTTTCAAAGTCCGGTTGGCCTGCCGGGATCATCCTGGTTGTCTTGTTTGAGTTGTTTTCTTTAATGGCACGTTTATATTTACAGTTGCTATTTCTAAGCCAACCCCAAAATGCTTGATTGTATATAAAACCAGACAAACAAACCCATTGCCATCAGGTCAGCTCTGACTTGTAGCAATCCTATAGGAGGACAGAGTAGAACTGCCCCCACAGTTTCCAAGGAGCACTTGGTGGATTCGAACTGCTAACCTTTTGGTTAGCAGCTGTAACACTTAACCACTACACCACCAGGGTCTTCTGATTATAGTCTGGCTATGTTTTAAAAAAAAAAAAATTGCTGTCAGATGAATTCTGACTCACAGCAACCCTGTAGAACTGAGTAGAACTGCCCTACAGAGTTTCCAAGGCTGTAAATCTTTACGGGAGCTGGCTGCCACCACTTTCTCCAGTAGAGCAGCTGGTGAGATTCAACTGCTGACCTTTTATATACAGAGTACTTAAAGGAGGACAAAGATACCAAAAAGTGAGAAAAATTGCCATCTATCCAGTGTATATGATTGCTTCCTTGAAGTGCTTTTTTTCCTGGCTCTTTGTGAACATAACTGGAATGGAACTGTATGTATTCCCAAGAAAGGAGTTAAGTGGCCATCAAGGTGAAGAAGAGCCAATTTGGAGGAGGCACAAGTTGTTGTGACGAGTAGGAAACAGATGTGTTTCAGCTTTCTGAGGAAGGATGAAAACAGCATCCAATTTTGTTAACAAAACAAGAAAGGCAGCTGGCTTTTGATAAGAGGTACCTGGAAAATATTTGTGGGATTAAATTGTAGATCAGCCCAAATGCAGACCATAAATTCCTAAAACACTGAGATTCTGTCTTCGTGGAGGTAACACCTAGAAAACACAGAGGGAGAGCGAAGCTGGGTTGTTTCCTGCCCTGTGAGACAAATGGTGCCCAAACACATGAGAATGTGATTATCTGAGGAGCTGTTCCATAGACCAGGAGATAGATCTCACCCTGATCTTAAGAGCTGTGCCGTGTTGACTTTTATTCCCCTTCTCTCCTGGAGGCCAGAAAATACGTAAAACACCAAAGTCAGCTTCGGATTTCTCTTCAGACCTTTTTGCTTTTCCTTCTGAGTGCACCTGAGCGTGGTTATTCTACAAACAGATGACTCCTCTCCAGTGTGCAGACACTGGTATCTGGCTTATGATCTCTACACATAATGTGGTATGGCCAGGAGAAGCAGAAATCTGGTGGAGTCATCCTAGGCGTTCCTCAGAGCCATCCCAGTTCCCTGAAAGGCGTGGAGAGTGCTGTTGTATCCTGTCACACAGCCCTGTTTGCCCCAGCAGTCTGTAATACAGTGTGGCTTTCATAGACCCTTATTTTAACTAGGAGACCCTGGTGGCATAACAGTTAAGTGCTGTGCCCGCCACCAAGAAGGTCGACAGTTTGAGTCCACCAGGCAGCTCTACTCTGACCTATAGGGTCTCGGTGAGTCAGAATTGACTTGACAGCAGTGGCGTTTTGGATGTTTTATTTTAACTAAGTCACCCTTTCCTTACATGCTAGGAAACTGATTCCCTGCATAAAACATTCAGCAGTTCTCAAATCAGAGCTCACCACAGTTTTAATAAACGTAGATCAGGGGGCGGTAAATGCTGATACTAATTTACAGACACCAGAACAAATTTTATTTCTTAGCATCATCCTCGTATCATTCCTGAATTGATTTCTTTGGTCACTTAGTGCAACTAGACTTTCAAATACATATTATATGTATATATAAGAATAGGACAGAGTAGAACTACCCTATAGAGTTTCCAGGGAGCACCTGGTGGATTTGAACTACCAACCTTTTTGTTAACAGCCATAGTACTTATCCAATATGCCACAGGGTTTCTGAAGGAATTCTATAAACCAAAACCAAACCCAGAGCCATCAAGGTGATTCCAACTCATAGGACCCTATAGGGCAGAGTAGACCTGCTCCGTAGTTTCCAAGGAGTGCCTGGCAGATTCAAATTGCCAGCGTTTTGGTTAGCAGACAGAGCATTTAACCACCATGGCACCGGGGTTTCCTATGCTGTTAAAGAAGCATGCATATATAATTTTGTTTAGTTATGCATTTTAGGACCACCTCCTTAAAATAGAAAGCAAGATTTGGAGCTCAAAAGGGAAGTATTTGCTTATCAGAAGTAATGTGTATGGAACACCTTTTACAAGAGAGGGATGTAAGATGTTCCTCTTCCTATATTATTTAGCTGTGAATGTAGCTACAGCTGTATTCTCTGTAGAGACAATTGCCATGTACCATTGAGGGCTGCATGTGTTCTTTCCCCAGTGTTTTATGAAACTTTCCAAACATGCAGAAGAACTGAAAGACTTTCACAATGGGCACCTGTGTGCTGACCACGATGCCGGCCTCCTTTTGCTTTATTGTATCTTGCAACCATAGCTATCACATCCATTGACAGGCCTTATTTTTTATGCATTTCAAAGTAAGTTTATACGTGTATTTCGGTATGTGGAAAACACCCACGTGGAAACTTGTGAAAGAGCAAAGACAGAAACAAACCCACGTTAAGGTGGTTTTTTTTGAACCCAACTTATCTATAGGGTCACTATGAGTCAAAATTAACTCAGTGGTGGTGGCCTCAGCTTTGGCCATCTGAATCAGTGACTTAGAAATTTAGTGCTCCGCTTGCCGGTGTTTCTGGGCTTTTCTTTCGTCTCCTTTCAGCTCATCTGCAGAACGCTCAGTTGTAGCCATGCATGTTTCTTATAGTGCCCACTGTTGTTAAACTGCGTCTATTTTTGGCGTGTGTTATGGGAAGCACTTCCTTGTGGCAGTTCTGAAACGTCCACCCCTCTCGGCTCTGTCGTAAGTTAGTGGGGACAAGATTTGTCAGTGAACCATGTCATTTTCTTGACTGACATCCCACCGCTTTGTTTAAAATGGCCATTAGTCTCTTTACTCAGTCACAAATTGAAGGAAACATGCAAAAAGAAAAAACTTGCTGAGCTTTTAAAAAACAAGTTTATGGTTTAACCTTGACTCTTTGCAAGAGATTTCACAAAAACTATACTTAATAAGATTCAGAACAGTCACGCTGGCTTCCCTCCACTTGTCCTCTCTAGCTTCCTTGGAAGCTTAACTTCGAACATGGGAAATGTAAGGGAGTCATTTCCTGATGTCCAAAAAGAATTCCCTGATGGAAAAATCCTGTTTATTTACTGCAGCTAACTGAGATTGGCCTTTGTTTTGTTCAAATAGAATTGGCTTTCACCTAGTTCTACAATATGCATAAAAAGGCAAAACTATGTAATCTCTCCTTTGGGGAAATGACATTTTGTGTAGTTAGAGAAAATTGGCGCGTTTGTTAGCTTTGGGGGATTAGATATCCAGCTTTTGGTCTTTGGAAAAAAACCTGCTGTTGAGTGACTTCCAAATAGAACTGCCTCGTAGAGTTTCCAGGGAGTGACTGGTGGATTTAAACTGCTGACCTCCTGCTTAGCAGCTGTAGCACTTAACCACTACACCACCAGGGTTTCTTGGGAAAGTACCTTTAAAAATGAAGTTTAATCATTCTACAAGAATTTACTACAGTGTTGTAAGGGTTATATTTTTCTGTTTATTAGTAATATAATCAAAGCCTTTATTTGAATCACATGAGTCAAAGCCTTCAGTTTTATTAGTTTATCAGTAATATAATCAGAGCTTTCATTTGAATCCCATGGTGTTTTCGTCTATTATGTATAATTGACAATTAACAAGCCTTAGCCAATTCATAAGCAGTCATTATGTGATCCTAAAGATGTATTTCAAGGATAACAAAAAGTATATGTTTTGTGAAACACTTAAGAAATTTCAATTATGCCCAAATTTGTTTGACACTTGTACGCCCTTAATGAAAGAAGGGTAACTAGTTGTTTCTTGTCTTGCAAGGTGATTTCAGTTTATCTTCCCTTTTTGATTAAGTAATCAAGACTGATCATACCCTTTCTTATGAATTCAAATTGAGATTGGAGAAGAATGTAGAAACTTCGCTGTCCAGATAAGAAAAGTTAATCGAGAATTTAACATATTCAGCTAATATGTGCAAACGTTACAAGTAGTGAATACTGATATTTTATTCACAATAAAAATAATTTTGGTGTAAAAAGGCTATTTGAATTTCAAAAACACATGTAATTACCTTTTCACAGAATAAGATTTTTTTTTTTCCTCACTGTTTTTGGTTGAGCCTTTGTGTAGTATGATTGCTATACCTTCAATAGAGGTCATAAAAACACTTTCTAGAAGATAACCTTTCGTAAGCTTTGGTATTTGAAAGATAAAATCAGTGCTCATTTATAGAACAAATGGTGACTAACAGGAGGCAACGGGGTAGTTCATCCAATAAACTACCATTAAAATCTAAAGGAGTCTTGATTTCTTTTAAAATTCTGGACATTTTTCTTTTAGTCCCTATTTGAATGGTGTTTATTTAAAATTGTCCATTAAATTTTACTGCTAAGCCAAATACTCAAGAAGTAAAAGTTAGAAGTCATCAGCAGTGCACCTAACCAACCCTATTCACAACGTTCTAGTTTGAAAGCACAGTACAAAAAACTGATTAGATTTGGCTTCTATCTGGGAAATTAAGATAGACAAAATCATGCATTTTGGTTGGATTTGAATGGAATTCTGCAACTTGGACATTCATCCGATGGCTCTAATTTGTTCTTTTTTTATATTTTAGATTTTCACATATGAAGGCCAGATCCAGAAGTAAATGTTTACCTGAGATCTGGTAAATTGTGCTTAGAAGCCATGAAATGGGTGGCAGTAAGAGGCTTTTGCCAGAATATGGGCACCCTTGTGGTTTCATCAGAGTGGAACAAGAAGTCAGGAAGCAAGGTTTAAAATTAGTAAAAGTAAAACAATCCTGCACGAAAAGAAACTATATACACACACACAAACACCTACATACGAGATCCACCCACTAGGTCCAAGTGCTGCATACCTTATTGCTGAGTATCACTACGGTCACCTTCAAAGTACTCCCCTTGGGAAGCTATGCACTGACATCAGTGCCTACTCCACTCTTCAAAGCAATTTGAGAACGCATTCTGGAATGGCCAGTGCACACAGTAACTTGGTGCAAGTTCGTAAACTTAATGGTGTAATTGTCTGTGAGGGAGTTTTTAGCCGGTAAGCAAGTAACTAACTGTATGGGGACACCCTCCTTACTCACCTGATCTCTCCCCCAGTGACTTTTTTCTTTACCTGAAGATAAAGGAAGTACTGGAAGGAAGACACTTGGATGACATTCAGGACATCAAGGGTAATAGGATGACAGCTCTGATGGCCATTCTAGAAAAAGAGTTCCCAGATTGCTTTGAAGGGTGGACTAGGTGCTGGGGTTAGTGGATAGCTTCCCAAGGGGAGGACTTCAAAGGTGACCATAGTGATACTCGGCAACGCGGCGTGTAGCACTTCTTCTAGGATGAGTTCGCGACCGTAATTGTCAGACCTCACATGTGCACAGGTAGGGGTGGGGGGGGTATATGTTGTTGTTGTTGTACGGTGCCATCCAGTTGGTTCTGATTTGCAGTGACTCTGTGCACAACAGAATGGAACACTGCCTGGTCCTCTGCTGTCCTCACAGTCTTTGTCATTGGTCCATCTGGTTGAGGGTCTTCCTGTTTCTTGCTGACCCTGTCCTTTTCCAAGCATAATGTCCTTCTTGGGGACTGATCCCTCCTGACAGCATGACCAGAGTAAGTGATATGTAGTCTCACCATCTTTGCTTCTAAGGAGCTTTCTGGTTGTACTTGTAAGACACACACACACACACACACACACACACACACACACACACACACATACACATACACATTAGAAGTCAGTGTTTCTGCAGAATCTGGTGACCATTTTTAAAATATTTTAGAGAAGTGTGTGATCAACAACTGTGTGATCTGTTAACTGTGGCCTGATGTATTTTTCTTATTCTAAATGTCATCTATGGTGACTGATTGTGCCGTTTCCCTTCGTTACAGAAAAGAATGAAGAAGAAGAACAAGAAGCCAAAATGGAACTGAAACGGCGACTCAGCAGAAAGGTGATGAAACTGTGCCTATTAATGAAGATAGGTGCTTTATAATATACTTTATTTTAATTTCCAGTTAGTTACAGGTAAATCTGCTATTTATGAATAATAATTCCTGCTAGTCTACTAAATATTCATAGGTATTGAAATCAACATGATACTTTCAATGTGAACTATGTTTATAATTGCATGGTATGTGAATTTTGAAAAGACAAAAATCAAGTTTCTTTTAATTACGTGTACTGACTATGGAACTAATGTATATTCTTTTTTTCTCTTGATTTCTTTTTTAAAATGTATTTTACATAAAGTTTTACGGAACAAACGACCTTCTCGTTAATCAGTACCCGTCTTGTTTTGTGACAGAGGGTTACAAACCCTCTGACAAGTCAGCATTCTCCCTTTCTTGACTTTGGGTTCCCCGTTACCAGCTTTCCTGTCTCCTCTTGCCTTCTAGTCTGTGCCCATGGGCTGGTGTGCCCCTTTAGTCTCGCTGTGTTTTAGAGGCCTGTCTAATCTTTGGTTGAAGGGTGAACCTCCGGAGTGACTTTAGCACTGAGGTGAAAGGGTCGCTGGGGGCCATCCTCTCCAGGTTTCTCTGGCCTCTGTCAAGCCAGTGCATCCAGTGTTTTCATGTGCTTTAGAATTTCGTTCTGCGTTTTTCTCCTGCTCTGTCTGGAACCCTCTATTAAATCGACAATGGTTCCTCCTTGTGGTCTTTATCAAATTCTTAATAATGATACTTAACCTAACCAGCCCTTTGTGTATTTTCTTTCTTCTTTTTGCCCTTTCTCAAGCCCAAGAGTAAGACAGAAATGGTACAGAGAGATGAAAGAAACCCAGCCTCTGGACTGATAGGTGTCACCTGCCCTGCTATGGAGGTTCACTATTTTGTAGAATTTCTCAGTTGGGAGATGTCACACTACTTTCAGAAAGGTCGACTGGAGAAATACCAAAAGAAACAATAAAATAAAGTCACAGAAAACTCTTCCATCCAGATATCCATCATTAACATTTCAATATATAGTATTTCTAATGTTCAGAAAATTTTATTGTTGTATGATGAAAAACTTGCAGTTTTCAAGTGTACGGTTCTGTGGTGTAAACTGCATTTACCATGATGTATAACTGTCAGCGCTGCTTCTTTCCAAGTTTGTCATCCCCTCCAATAGAAACTTGGTACCCACTAGGCAGTAACTCCCCACTGTGTATTCCTCCAGCCCAATTTTAGTTTTATATTTTTCACTTCAAACAAAAAAAAAAAGGTTTTTATAAGTGTTCATGCTTTCCATGTAGGCTTGGGAACATTTAGGTAAGTGTTGTGTTAACTAGTGAAGAGTCTGCCACTATTCACAGCAGCACTAAGTTGTCTGTTAAGTAAATTTGATCACCTAGTGTGCCTGGGACAGTGCTACCCAAATGTACGCATGGCTCTGTCTGCAAAAGGCAGAAAATTATTCCCTCTCATTTCTGAAAATAGAAATCTGATTCCATTGCCATCACTTTTTTAAATAGGTTCCAAAATAATAATAGTTTTGAAAAATCAAGTACTCTCAGAGTATCATATTATAAATTCCTGTTTGGTAGTTCTTCAGACATACCTATTGCCTTCCATACTTGCAAAAGGACACAGTGACTCAAATATGGCACCAGCAGCAAAGTGTTTGACCTGACCCCCATTTATGTGGGCTGGCTAGGGGATCCACAGCAAAGCATTCGGAGGCGAATGCAGGAAACACTGTTCTCCCAGGGAAAAGTTATTGGGACTACACTTGGAGTGTCTCTGTTTGCTTATTTGTTTGTCTTCAGATCCAAAGATCCTTAATTATTTCTCCTCGTCCCTCAAAGCCCAATAATTAGCAGTGCGTACACTGAATTTCCAAGGGCTGGCTCTTCTAGGACTCGGTGGCTCTCGAGTTACGCTGCAGGCCAGCAGCAGCACCTTCCCACTGCTCCAGGCTCACCCCAGCCGCAAGGAGAGTTTATCTTATCCAGTTACCCCCTCCAATGAAAACAGAGCGCCCTCTCAGACATGCAGGAGAGCCCATGAGCAAGTGTGTCTTGACTTCCTTATCCCACCAGCCCAGAAAGACAGCAGAAGGCTAGCACTATAGACTGGACATCAGTGAAGAATGTAGCAGAAAATAACTGATCGTTCCCTCCTTGGCCCGTGGCCTGCCAGGGCTTGAGGAAGATGGAAGGATAACACCCCAGGAAAGGGGGTGCTGTTGATCAGAGAGTACAGTCCTGGGTGCCATCCTTGAACCGATGCAAATAAAGAAGAAAAACTCCCCAGAGGACTGCTACAGACACCTACAGAAGAGCAATGACGCTGAAAATAAACACTGTGGGTGAAATAGCAGCTCAAGTTGACCTTTCTGAAAGTACTGTGACATCTCCCAACTGAGAAATTCTGCAGAATAGTGACCCTCCATAGCAGAGCAGGTGACACTTGTCAGTCCAGAGGCTGGGTTTCTTTCATCTCTCTGTACCGTTGCTGTCTTACTCGCGGGCTTGAGAAAGGACAAAAAGAAGAAAGAAAATACACAAAGGGCTGGTTAGGTTAAGTGTCATTATTGAGAATTTGACAGAAGACCGCAAGGAGGAACCCAAGTTATTGGAAGTGTCTTAGAGGTTGCAGCTGACCTTCAGCACTTGTGGTGCCACTTAACTGCAGTTCTCCGTCCAGGCAGTGGAAAACGCCCCTAGTTACCTTCCCTTCCTGGTGCCTGCACATCCACTCTGGCCAGGGGAGAATGCCAGATCAGGGCCTGGGTCTTTGTTCGGCGAAGGAGAGCTGCGCTGTGGACACACCCTTCATAGGCACATTTCTTTATTGGTGGCAGTGCCATCAAGTCAGTTTCAACTCATAGCAACCCATGTGACACACTAAAACTCCCCCATAGATTTTCTAGGCTGTGATCTTTACAGGAACAGATCGCTAGGTCTTCTCCTGCACAGCCACTGGCTGGGAAGCACCCTGCTTATGAATGTCAGCCCAGCACTACACCACTGTGCTGTGAGGGTGCCTTTCCTTGGTTGTAACTCCACATCTCTGAATATACAGGTTTGAAATAATAGGAACAGAGATTTTTTATTGTCCCAGGGTTTTTGTCTTGATAACACCATCCTGAAACCAGCCATCGTGTACCCTGATCACAGCTGCATCTGTGTTACTGTGTATTCCTTGTGTCGGGGACAACAAACAGGCCTTTATCACAGGACCAGGCAAGCTGGGAAAAATCACATAATATGGATGGTGGCCAGAGACTGTGACCTATCTAGCAATGATGATTTTTATAGTCGCAAAAATTAGGGCATTTTGCTTTCTAGTTCTCATTAGAAATTCCCAGGACATCAGTGCCTTTTTTTTTTTCCATGTTACCTGAAAGTGACCTTATCCAACCATAATTTGGAAGTCTTCTCTGTAGAAAACGTGCCACCCTAAGGCTGTCAGTGGTGTTTTGAATTCTTCTCTCTGTGTGTCCTCCTGCAGCTCAGCCTGAGACCCACAGTGGCCGAGCTACAGGCGCGAAGGATCCTGCGGTTCAATGAGTACGTAGAAGTCACCGATTCCCCGGACTATGACCGCCGAGCAGACAAACCCTGGGCCAGGCTGACCCCTGCAGACAAGGCAAGAATCACCCTGGCTTCCTGCATGGTTTTGTTACTTTTCTGAAAGCTTCATACCCCCCATTTAATCATCCTAGAAGTCTCAGTCTTACCAAATAGTCCAGCAGTTTTCCACCTCTGATTCTGTAAGCCACTTAAGTGATGTATTTAGTAATATCAGTAGAATTCTTTGAGCTGAGTCTCAGCGAATACTAGCTTTAGGTTACCGTGCAACCTGTCCATGTTCAAATCTAGATGGGGGGGAGGCTGTACTGTAGCTATGACTGATCTTTACTCTTAGAAAATAACTTATACAACTTAGTATTTTAAAATTACAGGTTAATAGTAGAAATGTTACCGATCTGTTTCAGGATTGGCACTCTTTATCTGTTTAAAGGGCCAGAAAGTAAATATTTGGTGTTTATGTAGCTCAGTTCTGGCACTGTAGCTTGAAATCAGCCCTACACAATATGTAAATGAATGGGGACAGCCATGTTCAAATAAAACTTTTTTAGAAAAAGTGGCAGTGGGCCATATTTGGTCCATGAATATGGTTTACCAAGGTCTGTAACTGCTCACAATTCAGAAAAAAGGAGCTGTGCAGAGGTTCCATTGTGGAGAAAGACTGTCACCTTATGAGCACTGTGGTTCCATAGTCAAAGATTTGTCACAGCTGTTTCTTTTTTAAGTTCTGCAGTCTCCCAAGTAAGTAAGCCCTGGGGGCACAGTGGCTAAGGGGTATGGCTACTAACCAAAAGGTCAGCAGTTCAAATCTACCAGGTGCTCCTTGGAAACTCTGTGGGGCAGTTGTATTCTGTCCTGTAGGGTCACTGTGAGTCAGAACGGACTCAACAGCAATGGGTTATCCCAGATAATCATGTCTAATATTTATCTCTAAGGAAAATTTAGTTTTGAGTAAACTTATTCTACACTCACTCTTAATGCAGTCTGCAGTGATGCTGTTTAGTAAGTTTCATGATGTAAAGTACTAACTGCTTGTCAAGCATGCACTAGAGATATATATTCAGAAATCATCAGCTCCTGAAGAAAAATGAAAACTAGGAAAGAATAAGATCACTGTCTTAGTTACCAAGTGTTGCTATAACAGAAATACCACAAGTGGATGGCTTTAATAAAGAAAAATTTATTCTCTCACAGTTTAGGAGGCTGGAAGTCTGAATTTAGGGCACTGTCTCCAAGAGAAAACTTTCTGTCACTTCTTAGAGAAGGTCCTTGTCATCATTCTTCCCCTGTGTAGGAGCTTCTCAGTACGGGGACCCTAGGATGTGTTGTGTTCCCGGGTCTGCTTTCTCGGTAGCATGAGATCTCTCCTCTCAGCTCGATTTTCTCTTATTAGATCTCAAAGGAAATTGACTTCAGATACAGCCTAATCCTGTGGTTTGAGTCCTGTATTATTAATGTAGCTGCTTCTAATCCTGCCTCATTACCATTAGAGAGGTTAGACTTTACAACCTGGAGAATAATTACATCACATCACAAAATGGTGGATGACCAGACATCAAATTGGCTAAGCCAAGTTACATTTTGGGGAGACATATCCTTCCCTGCTGCCCACCCCTCTGGAAACTAGTCAAGGGATGAAAACCACGGCTTCTGTGGGAGTCTCTTTCTAACTGACGTGTATTGTAGTAAAGACCATTCCATGGGCTTTATCCCAACCCCAAGTCTCAACCAACCACCCTCTCCTCTTCCCTTTTCTGCCTGACAGTTCATTTTGAGTGACTTCTCGTTCTCTGTCTATAATTCCTTTTTGCACTTTCTCGTTACTGTTGAGTGGCAAGACTCCATGTGATACCTGATGCCCTGTGGAGAAATAGAAAACATTGGATCAGATACAGTCTCTACGGTGTATGTTAATAATTGGATAATATTTCAACCCTAATCCTTATGGGGCCTTCTCTTATACGTTCTTCTGGGGTTTCTTTTTTCCTCTTTTTTTTCAGTTGTAAAATATATCACATAGGGCAAAGAATGTATAAAACTAACTGAAGCTTAAATAATAAAAATGAGACACTGGCTTATTAATCCCTGTCACCTAGAAGAAGTCCGTGGGTGGTACAGATGGTTAACATGCTCGGGGACTGTTTTAGTCAGCTAGGGCTACTCTAACAGAAATACCAGAGTGGATGGTTTTAACAAAGGAAAGTTTATTCCTACACAGACCGGTAGGCTACAAATCCAAATTCAGGATGTCTGCTCCAGGGGAAGGCTTTCCCCTGTGTCAGCTCTGGAGGAAGGTCTGGTATTGCATCAGCCTTTGTCCAAGGAGCATCTTGGCACAGGGACCTCAGGTCTGAAGGATGTGCTCTTCTCCCAGTGCTGCTTGCTTGATGGTGTGAGATTCTCAATTCTCTGCTTGCTTTTCTTTCCTGTTGTCTCTTGTGGGATGCAAGGATTAAGGATGGGGCAAGCCACACTCCAGGGAAACTCCCTTTACAGTGGAGCAGGGAGGTGGTCCTATGAAGGGATTTACAGTGCCACCCTAATCCTTTAACATACAGCAGAGGAAAACCACAAAACAGAGGACAGTCATAGAATACAGGGAATCATGGTCACATGGCTACATCTATTTGGGGGGGGACACAGTTCAATCCATGACAGGGACTGACCTGAAGATGGGAGATTGGAATCGACTTAAAAGCCCCTTAGAAGAAAGGCCTGGTGATCTTCCAAAAACTAACTGCTGAAAACCCTCTAGAGCACAGCTTGGCCCTTGATACATGCAGGGTCACTGTAAGAATCAACTCAGTGGCAGCTGGTACTGGTTACAACCCGGAAGAACTTTCTTAGAGCACGACTAGTACCTCCAAAGGGCCCAGTGCTCCTCCTCCCTGCATTTCCCATGATTCTGCAAGGAGTAACTGCTCTCCCTAGTTTTGGCTAATCATGAGAATTTCAACTATCTTCATATATATCACTGAACAGATATATGTATTTATTCATATATACATGAATAATACACATACCTCCACATATATACATGTGTATGTTTTGCTCGTGTTGGCACTTTATGTCATTGGAATCACACAGCATTCTCTGGGTGTTGCTTCATTCAATCAACATTAAAGAAGCCATATTGCTGCACAAAGCTATACTTTATTCCTTTTCACTGAAATATAATAGTTTGTTGCCTGAATAAGCTAGGAAGTCATTATTTATTCAGTTGCTGATGATCATTTAGTTAATTTCCAGACTGCAGCTTTACAGGCGACAGTCCCACGATGGCCCTTGTACATGTCTCCAGCCACAGCTGTACAGGCATTTTTCTAGCATCTCCTCATGATTCAACTGCTGGGTCCTGGGGAATGGGAATGGTTGGCTACCCTAGGAGTTTCGGCAGGTTTCCAGGTTGGACCTGCAGACTCTCCCACTGCCAAGGATAAATGATTAACCACCTTCAGGTGCAAGCAACGTTTTCTTTACTCTAAAATAGCCCTCCCTAACTGTTGCTCAATTCTGGCAAGTAAAGTTCATTCGTCTCTAGCTATACCAGAGATGATTTTTCTTTCTAATTTTGTATGGAAACAAAATAGGTTTTTGTGCTGGACTTCTAGGCTGTAGGGGATGTGTGCATGACCAGGTTTCCTCCTGCATGGTGAGTTTTTCTCCATAGGTTCTTTGAAGACACGCATCTTTTGTCTCTTCCACGTGATGGAACCCTGCACCCCAGAGCACAGCCTGAGTCCCTTCTTGAGCACATGTGGGGCTACTCTTCCTTTTCCAGCCCAACACTGTCTCTCACATTTCTCTTGAGACTTCTAAAGATTCAAAAGACAGCATTTTTAGAACTGAATTCATTCTTTTTCTTTTTTTGCCTCAAAGGAAAAATTTATATAGAAAAATATTTTCTACTTTGTTTCTATAGAAAATAGGCAAAAATACAATGTGTGAAATGCTATAGTCATTCTTAGGTGAACTTTTTAAAATGAATCTTGATTTTCTTTAGTAGCTTATAGTCACATCTTTAAAAAAAAATAGTCCCTATAATTTCATATACCTATGGCTAACTGTAATCTGACATCAGAAATTGTCTAAATTCATAATGGGTAAGAGTGAGAATCAGCATGATGCTGGTTCCTATCAGGTGGAGGTTAGACATATATCCACTGTCTGATTGTTTTCACCGTTTCTGACACCAGCCATCCCAAAACCTCCCTCCATCCCCCGGCACTCTGTATTTCTCTGCTGGGTTTGACAGTTCATTGCAGTGGCTACACAGAACTCACAGACCTTATTCAGGGCTGTGTGGTTTGTTAGGGACCTAACAGGCTACAGCTCAGAATCAGAATTAACTTGGAAGTAACAGAAACGACTCAGGATCAGGGCAGGAAGCACACTCCTTTGTTCAGAGTCGGACAGCTTCTGAGCAGGACAGCTATCTCAGCTGCCGTCTACTGTGCTAGCAGGCCTCTCAGCCAGGCTAGCAGGCCCTTTCTCTGCTGTACAAGTAGTCCTCTTCCAGGCCACACAAGCAGGCCCCATTGGCCATGCACACTCCCTTTAGGCCGTGTGTGGCTTCTCTGCCGTTGGGGCCTCCCAACCACTGGCCTCTCTGCTGCGGACTGGCCCAGCTCATAGCCAGTGTAACAGCGTGCTGAACTGTGTAGGCCCTCTCAGCTCTGTGGCTCTGCTGCTGGGTCCCTGGGTTGCTGTGCTGTGAGGCCCCTTTCAGGCCATTCGCTGTTTTCACTGTTACAGCCGTTTATCCATCCTGCAGCTCTTGTAAGAGGTTCCCTGTGCAGTAGCCCTGGGTCCCAACTGCTCTACTCCAGGCTCCTCGTGGTCTTGAGGTTTCCTGTTTGCCTTTCCGTCCATATGTGTGGGGCAGGCAACTTAACAGAAGCAAGCTCCTTGTTGATTTCAAAGCATGACTCTCCCAGCAGGACCACAAACGCACTAAGCCACTTGGTGAACTGGAAGACACTCAGTCATCTGGGGTGGGTTTTCAGGGCACTACTTGATCAATCCATCTAGCAGTTCCCACCAGGTGCATACAGTAATCCCAGGGCCGACTGCAGTCCAGGACCAGTCAAGAAGAGTCAAACTGTCTCATCTTTTTCAGCTCAGCCAGGCGACATCAATCAGTCTGAGGACTGTCCCGGACAGTAAGAAACTGTCTGAGGTAGAAAACAACATGGGAGCCCTTCCCCTGAGTTGCTTGTCCAAAGAACTAGGACAAAGGTAACTCCTCAGAGCTTGGTGAGAAAATCACCCATCCTAGGTTTCTAACTATTCAAAGCAAAAGACCACAGAAGGGAAGGGAACTCATTTCACCCCATTGACTTATTATTTTTAATTACAAACCAGCACAACATGGTCTATATGCCATATTTCCTTTAGGAAAAAAATGTATGCATATGCATCTGGTCATAAGTTAACTGCAAATTTTATTAATGTAAAGGCCGCAATTTGGAGTCCCTGGGTACTGTGAGTCAGAATCGATCAATGGCACTGGGTTTGGCTTCTTGGGTTTGGGCACTGTAGGAGTGCTGTGAGCCAGAATGGACTCAGTGGTCATGGGTTTGCTTTGGCTTGGTTTTGGGCGGTGATGCAAACAGCACACTCAGCTGCCAACCCAAATTCAGATCTATCCAAGGACACTTCAAAACAAAGGCCCAGCAATATTCTGCCAAAAGCTCAGCCATTGAAAATCTTGTGGAAGGCAGTTCTCTCTGGCAGACATGGGGCTGCCATGAGTGGGAATCACCCCCACGGCAACCGGTTAGTGCAAAGTAAAGATGAAATACACCGTTCCCTGTATTATGAATTTCATATCCCAATTGATTCTTACAAAGTGCTTTCATTAATTTTTGCCAGATTCTTTGATCAGTGGTCAACCAACTGTTGAAAATAAGGGATTTGCTTCTTTGGACTTACTTAAAGTGACATCTTCTTACCCATAGAAGGCTTTCTCTAAAAAATAAAAAAAAAAAAAATGGAAGAAGAAGAAGCATTGTTGTCATAATCACAGACTAAAATTTAGTTTATTAAAAGCCTCATCATAATGACATTGTATGAAGACTTCCTAGTACAGAGCCCTCTCATATATTCTCTTATTTGTCACAACAGTGTAAGGAATTCTCATCCTCGCTTTACAGACAGGAAAACTGAGATTTCAGAGTGGTAAACTGAGGCAGTGAGGGTGTCACGACTCTTGAGGGATGGCCCGGACTAGAATCTAAGTACTCTGTCTGCAGTTGCACTGCTTTTCGCTTCCTCTCCTGCAACCTCACATTTGGAAGACAAATTTAACATAAACAGAGAGATAGGCCTCTCCTGCCACCAGGGCCCAAAGGAAATAGCTCTTTCCAGAAGAATTTCAGATTGATGTTAGCTGGTGATTGGTACAGTCTAGCTTTACTGTTTGGGCTCCTGGTACTGGACAGAATTTTTGTTTTTGTTTTTCTGCTGTACTTTAGATGAAAGTTTATAGCTGAAGCTAATTTCACATACAAAAATTTATACACCTGTTTTCTTCTTGCAGCATTAGTTGCAGTCCCCACAATGTGACATCACTAACCTGGGTCCCCTGTATCCATTCAACTGGTCACTGTCACTTCCCGCTTTCACACCTGGCCTCTGCACAGCAGCTGCCCGTTTGGTCTTGTGTATCTGATCGAACTGGGAAGCACCCTCCTGCTGACTATTTAGGTAGCAGTTTTTACAGTGACCAAAACAAAGTGTCCTCGTTGGGGATATGACTTGTGAGACAAGCTGAGCCACTGGGTCCCAGGGATACAGGCTGCAAACATTTCTCTACTTGCTTCATTTCTTCCAAAAGCCAATAAGAAGGATTAGTGCCGTAGGTTCCCCTGTAGAAACTACAGGTGCTGAGGAATTGATTTGGGGAGCAGAGACAAGACGTGGCCTGGAGCTCTAAACAGAAAGTTGAGAGGTGCATTGGAGGAAAAGCTTGTGTCACAGTATGGCCACTAGTCCTGGAAGAAAGCCAGGAAGCGAGGCCCTAGAGCTTTCTTCTCTCTTTTGCCTGTTCTAAAAGTCACCATTTTCCAGCCACAAAGTAGATTTTCTTCTCTCTCAGTGATGTTACTTTCTGCAGTTTGTGTTGTCATTCCAGGTTTTGACCAGGTTTTGACATTTTGCGTAGAGGTTACAGAGCTGTTTTTATTAGCATGTTTTTTATGACAGTGAAGTGTTCCTTATTTTTAAAAAAAGGAAATAAATAAAAAGTGGAAATCAGAGACCATCCACGATGCAGGCACTGCTAACAGATAAGTACTGTCAATGTGTTGATGAGTATCTCAGCTTTTCCATCTGAGATACACAAGCATCTCTTCAAACTCCAGATTCTGCATGATGTGGATTACGTTTGCACTGAATAATAATGCAACCTCTCTTCTTTGACTGGCTTTAAGTGTGATACTGAAACTTTTTAGTTCTATTAGTGTCACCTCTGAATATTAAAGAATAAATAACAAGCACCTTCTAACTGCTTCACAGCAGTTAGCCCATGATATTATAGGCAGTATTGACCTGAGGAATACTGCTGGAAGATGATACTGTGTCTTGGAGAAATCTCATGACCTGCACTTGCTGTGTGATCTTCAGGAGTTGGGGATGTTCAGACATGAGGTCCAAGGATGAGTTTAGCCAAGGCCGTCTTGTCTCTGTCCTGTCAGTGATACTCAACACCCACCTTGGTTTTAGTTTGGTTGCATCATGAAATTCTGGTTATCAGGCTGTCTCAGTTTCCTAGTACTGCTATAACACAAATATCCCAAGCAAGGGGCTTTAAAAAACAGAAATTTATTTTCTTGTAATTCTAAAGACTGAAAGTCCAAATCAAGGAGTTAGCTGTGCTGATTTCTTCCTTGGCAGTAGACCTGGGTGTTCCTTAGTTCCTTGACATTCCTTGGCTTGTAGATGAAGCTCCCACGGCATCTGTCTTCCCCCATGTGTGTGAATCTTGCCAAAATATCAGCCTGTAGTCCAGAGGCAGAATATATCCTTTGGAGACCCACATTTCAACTGATGGATGGATTACATTACTTTAGTTTGCATCATGGGAGATACTGTGCTCCACCCAAAGCCAGCTGATGTGATCGCATGTGACTACTCTGTAACTGGACTTGTGTCCAGTCTAACAGCTGGAAACCATAGCCTAGCGAAGTTGGCGCATCAAATTAGCCACTACACACCTTTGCTTGGCAGAAGTTAGGAAGCCATCTCTCTTAGAAGAATGTCTGTGTCTTTCTTACTGTATATGCTAAGGGAATATGGAACCTAAGTAATAGTTCTTTTACCTACTTTTTTCCTACTTAGGCAGCAATAAGGAAAGAACTAAATGAATTTAAAAGCACAGAAATGGAAGTTCACGAAGAGAGTCGACAGTTTACAAGGTAGGTAAACATAACACAGTTTAGGATAGAACCACCTGATGAATACATACATCAGCTTCTCCCACCTGCATCTGGCCTGGCTTTACTGATAATCACCTAATAGTCAGTGTGGCAGTTTTAAAGATATCATTCAAGAAGATTATAAATTTCTAGGCTTTCCTCAGCCACCTCTTTTACAAAGACTAGAAGTAATCACCTCTGAATATATTCCTAAAATTAATGATTTTTTTTTCTTTCAGAGAATTCTCAATTATCTTAAAGGGCTACGTACTCATTTCTTTAGCCTCACTTCTAGTTTCATTTTTCTGGGCCAGAAGACAAGCAGCAGTATTGTTCATTTTGCACTTGAACGATTCAATTAAAGTTTTATGCCCAGAAAACAGTTGCTAGTGAAAAATGGTGTGGGCACTTGTGTGTCTGTTTCAGGCTCATAGGAGACATAACTTAGAGAGGAGAGAGATTCCGTTTTCAGAAGCATAACTTAGAATAGGAATCCAGTTTTTACTAGTACTGCATGACGTTGTGGTAAGTAGCCTTACCTTTTTTTCCCTCCCGGCATCTTTACTTGGTAATCACTAAATGATTACTACTCTGACCAATCGTGGGGTTGGTACAGGGCTAGGCAGAGTTTCCATCAGTTGTGCAGTGGGTTTCCGTCAACTGGGGCAACTCAACAGAAGCTGGCAACATCAGTGACATGTTTCAAGAGAGTGAGCTCACTGGAATTTTTACTAAATGAATAGTTATTCCGATGAGTAGTTATTCCAAAGCCATCTATTTTCCCCTGGATGTGAGGTTAATCTTTTAATGTACATGTGGGTCAGTTTCTAGATTATTCTAATGAGCTGTTTGCCTATCTCTGTATTGTGTCATGCTTTTTATTTAGAATAGAGTTGTAGTACATTTTTATACCTGATGGGGTTGTGTTTTTTTTTTTTAACCTTCACAATTCTGTTAGCTACTTTTCTATATTTACTTGTCTAGAAGAAGCTTAGAATATGCTAGTTACATTCCATGAAATATTCTGTTGATGTCTTGATTGTTTCAGTAAATATCAATAGATACAAATAGGAATGAACTGCATTTCGTGAGAAAATGTTAAGTGGTTGTTTTGAGGGCTTGGTTGGTTTTTGTTAAAAGTTAATATCAAAGGCAAACTTTGACATTTTCCAGAAATATACTGAGGAACAGGAACTCTTTAAAATGTCTTTCCAGAGAAGGAAAAATTAAATATTCATCATACTAAGATAAATACATCTTGCTTGAGTGTTCATAAAGATCTGGCAGTAAAGCAAGGGTGTACTGCTGTTTTTCCACTAATTTATATTACATCATGAGAGTTGTGTTCCAACAGGGAAATATTTTGGCTCTGAGATTTATAAAAATCATGCTGGTAATTTTTAAAAATTGTTTTCAGTATGCTTTTTAAGAAAGGAAATAAGTTTTGGTAAATACAGCTGTTTCTAATCAAAATAATACAAAAACATGATAATGTTTTGCATATAGAAAAACTGCTAGGCAAGAAGATGGGGTGCCCTTACTTACCCCGTTGCTCCCCTCCCTGCCCTGGGAAGGAATAAACATGCAGACCCAGAGCAGCTCCGCTCTCTTCTTATCAGCACCAGGTATTAGCTTCCTGTACCACGTAAGCCTTATCTGCAAAACCTAAATCTGTTCTCTTCCTGTGGACGAGAGGTGGCTGATACTGGTTTGAAACTACCTCATTCTCCCTCCATGGGCACCACTTTATTCAGAGATAGTCTCCCACACAGCGATGTGTCAGTGACCATACACAGCCTCCTTTGCTTCTGTATCTCTGGAGAGAGAGGCAAAAGCCTGGTAATGTTGGCTGTCCCTGGGGAGGTCACCTCAGTGCTGAGGAAAGTAACAGGAAGGATGCTCTTCACTATACACCCCTTTGAACCTTTTGACATTTCAAAACATAAGAATTTATTGCTTTAGCCATAAAAAAAAAAAAATGAAGAATCCATTCCCTAAGTCCCCATTTCTGTAAATGAGACTTCTCTTGAATAGTGTGCGGCACTCATATTAATTATGCCAGTCCTGGGTTTCTGCGTGGAGAAGGCACCTCTGGTACCTCCATCATGGGATACCTTCTGTGAGGTGTTTGCTCTGTCGTGGTGAAGAATTGGAGAAATCCATCTAATTCCTCTTCTCCCCAAATGTTCTTGATCACGTTTTGGAATTGGAATGCGTTCCAGGCCATGCCGTGAGGGCTAGAATGGGTGGTCCCCATAAGACTTCATTGTGTGACCTGATAGACCCCAACTTCTAACCTCAGTTCTTCAGAGCACTGGCTGCTTCTCCTGCCACATTCTGTATTTTCCTCCCGGTGGCTGGTCACTCAGTCCGCTGTGTCAAACTCAGGAGTCTTTTCGAAGGATGATGTATTATTAAATGGGGTCACTGGATTCTCCATGGAGGCCACTATGCAAGCAAAAGCCACTTCCCTTATCATAGTATATGGAATGACTAAACTTTTAAATCATTTTCTAAATCACAAAGACAAGTCTTGTGAAAGATTAGATTTTAATTCAGAACTCAACTTTCAACTCATCACAGTTGAATGAAAAGATTATGCTAACTATAATCTTGATACTTTTCTCTGTTTTGCAATTGTTTGACAGGTTAATATATATTAGATTATAATCAAGGGCCGTTGTTACTTTTGAAGAATAGCCTTTGAATTTTGTAAATAATAACATACTTTAGAGTGTCCAAAGTACTTTTGTACATATTTTATTAGCTTTAAATTATTTGCTTATTATATTAAGAGATATAATCAGAGCCCCCCAGAAGCATGGACCTCATGATGAGATCATTGCATAATGTTAAATGGAAAATGAGTAAATGTATATGTTTAAAAAAAAAAAAGGTTACCATCACGTTAATTCCAACTCATAGCAGCCCAGCGTGTGTCAGAGTAGAACCATGCTGTGTGGGCTTCTCACTGCCTCGTTTTCCTGAAGTGGATCACTAGGCCTCTTCTCCAAGGCAACTCTAGAAGGATTCAAATTTCCAGTCTTTCAATTAACAGCCAAATGCACTCACTGTTTGCACCACACATGTTGTTGTTAGGTGCTGCTGAATCAGTTCCAACTCATAACAACCGTGTGTACAACAGAATGAAACACTGCCCAGTCCTCTGCCATGCTCACAATAATTGTTATGCTTGAGCCCATTGTTGCAGCCACTGTGTCATGCCGTCTCATTGAGGGTCTTTCTCTTTTCTGCTTACCCTCTGCTTTACCGAGCATGACGTCCTTCTCCAGGAATTGATCCCTCCTGACAACACTGGCAGGTGCAATCTCACCACCTTTGCTTCCAAGGAGCACCCTGGCGGTGTTCTTTCCAAGACAGCACCACACATATTGTGGTATATTTTACTTACAATTCGGATGCATAGGAAAAAAAAAATAGATTAGTAGAAAATAATGTTACAACCTCTTATTAGTTGTATGGTAAGAATAAGCATGAATCCAGTTCTCCAAACTGAAGATTGATCTAGTTCTCACATTCCCACTTCTCCAACCTCATCACCACCCAACTCCAAAGCGTGCTGTCTGTTTGACCCTAGCCACCAGGAGCTACATGAGAGCTGACAAGTTGAAAGCACACAGGTTTGATGTGTCCGTACAACACTACAACCTTCTGACCTGCTGACCACAAATTCAGGGCTGGTTGCCAGTAGCCTCTTCAGGATTCAAACCTAGGAGTTCACATGACATCCTTCCTTTCTGACTAGTTGGCTCCTATTGCTCCTTTGGGTTTGATAATTTACTGCAATGACTCACCAGATTCGTGGAGCGTATATCATACTTGGAAACCCTGGTGACATAGTGGCTAAGAGCTTCAGCTGCTGACCAAACGGTTGGCAGTTTCAATCCACCACATGCTCCTTGGAAACCATATGGGGCAGTTCTGCTCAGTCCTGTAGGGTCACTGTGAAATGGAATCAGCTTAACAGTAATGGATTTGGTTTTGGTTGTTAGAGCATACTGTCAACTACAGATTTCTTATAACCCAAAGGATACAAATAAAGAGATACACAGGACAAGATCTGGGATGATTCCCAGCATGAAACCTCCATGTCCCAAGGAACACGTTGCTATCCCAAGAGTCAAGAACAGGTGTTCCCGCCAACCAGGAAGCGTTCTGAGCCTTAGTATTCAAGGCTAGTAGAGATCAGTCTCCCAGGTGAGCCCCCAGGTCTAGCCAGCCCCCCAAACACGAGTGCACATTCTCAGGTGTGGCCTGGAAGTCCCAGACCAAAGCTTCTCCTACTCTGAGGATTATTTGTCCAGCACTGAGGACAGAGGCCCCCTTAATTAGGGTAAAACCAGGGCCTGTCAGCTATAGTGCTTTCATTATAGAGGGAGGTTATAGGGACTTTCTCTCATCTCTGCTTTTTAAGTTTTCTTAATGTGGGTATGTTGCTCTGTGTGTATGTGTGTTTTAAAGCAGGCATCTCATGCTATGCTATTTTAAGATCTCATTGTCTTACTGTGGATTTATAGATGAAGTAAGCCACTTCCAGCTTCTAGATAGATTTCTTGAAATGTGACATGGCAGGAACCACAAGTGAGACTACAGTAAAAATTAATTAAGGGCCTCTTCCACCAAGGAATCAGAAGGCTGCTTTTACAGTAATGCTCTCCCTCTGGCTGCTCCACTTAACCTTCTACCTGGACCCAGACACAAAATATCTGTATTAGGAATGGTCCCAACTCAGCAGGAACGGATGCTCACCGAGGACCAAAATGACATGAGGTAAAGACAACCTAGAAGATAATAAAGACCCACATCAGTGGGTGCCTACATTGACCTGGGACCGGAAGAACTGGATGGTGCCCGGCCACCACCAGTGATAGCCACGATGGAACTCACAGAGATGAGTCTCACTGGCAACACAAGAATAAAAAGGGGTGCATCCTGAGATCTCCACTAAAAGACCTCAGTTGATGGTCCAGTGGTTTCGGGGTTCCCCTGAAAGCATGGCCCCCGGCCCTGATGCTGCCCTTTCCCATAAATCATAACGAAGGTCCACTCTGGACAGGAATGGGTTGGACTTGGCAATGCAGAGTGACCGTATATTGGATGCAGTTTATGGTTCTATCCATCTATAGGATGTCATCCTGCTGACCTCTGGCTGGAGGAAGGAGAGTGGGTGGAGAGGAGGGGAAAGGAGACTGTTGGGAGGATGAGACATGTATGGAACAGAGAGGAATAGTGTGCTGTCGCTGGACAGGGAGAGTAATGGAAGCTGCATATAGGTGGGCATGTAAATATATACGGGAATGTACATTTTCACTCAGTCATATTAAAAAATATATGTATTAGGCATCACAGTTGAAAATATGGCACAGCATGTGGAGTAATAAACGTGTAGTCAGCGTGTGGCCTGGCCTGTCACATAGAACAAGGAACAGTGTCTAGGAGATTGCTGGCTGCCACAGAGAGCTTTTTCATCTGTTTAACACAAGTGCCCCTGCTCTGAAAATTCAGTGCTTTTAATAAAAGGGAAATGAGTTTTTCAGGATTCATGTAGCTAAGAAAGAGGAGAGTAAAGTAAAGGGTCCTCCAATAAGGGTGTCCTCCCTTTGAACTTGAATAAAACAAGTTGTGTAAATGATAGAGTTTTGATTCTTTTATTATTTTTAAGTACATTTGGTGGCATTATGTGTGGAAAAGAACTCCGGGTAAATGGCCACTGCAGCACCTTCCAAACTGGACCAAAAATAATCAGTTATCATAGCTCGACACCTTTCACCATTGACAGTCACAGCTTCTTCTTCATCTTGGGAAAAATAAAGGCCAGTGATTCCACCAGACCAAAATCCACACCAAACAGTAACTTTAGGGGGATGAAGTGGGTACTCATGAATTTCCATTGGATTCTCCTGGCTCCACATGCAAAAGAGTTTTATTAACAAAAACATTCGTGCAAAAATAGGCCATATCACTGAAGATGATTTTTCGGCCAAAAGCAGAGTCAGCTTCCAGTTGCTCCAGAGCCCAGTCAGCCAGTGGACAGCATAAACTACAGTTGTTGGGCTTCAGTTCTTGAGTTAAAACAATTTTGTAAGGGTAAAGCTTCAAGTCCAGATACAAACTCCGCCAAACTGTGGCTGACCCAAGGCCTAGTTCTTGTGCTCGGTGAGAAGTGGATAGGGATGCATTCTCGCCTACACTCTGAAAACAGTGGTCGTGTTTTCATTGGAACCCGCTGTTCATTGATGCACAAGCATTGTCTGATTGGCAACAGACCGGGTTGTCCCCAATTTTTTGATTAAACATGGAATTGTTCTCCTGGTGTGATGATTATGTGCATGGTAAATTTCACATAATGCACAGTATGTGTAGCAAACGGAACACCATTTTGACAATAAACTAATAATTTGTACACATTGTGGAATTGTGTAACTTTTCATGGCCATTTGTCAAGACTAATCAAAAAAACCTGATAGGTATGGTTGCTATGGCTTCACAAATACTGCCGCTGTGAGCTGTCAAAAATAGGACACCCTTATTGGAAGACCTTTATTATTTTGCACCTCTGAGCAGTTGTTTATCATCTGGATGGATTTTTATGAAGATAAATTTTAAAGGAAATATCTTTATGGAGAAAATTATCTTTACCTGAATTCTGTGACTTAAAAATAGCTTTTTTCCCATCGGGTATGAAAATAACAACAAAAAATTTTAAGTTTTTCAAAGAGAAGGGAGGTAATAAGTAACTGCAAATTTGAGTTTCAGAAAAATTCTGAGAAGAGGTGGATGCAAAGCTTGAGTCTCCTTAGGGCACACTGAATCTTTTTATTGCTCCATCCACTTGAAGCCTAAAGCCCAAGCTGTCATTCTGTCATGTAGGCAAACTTCTCGGGAGGGAAAACTGAACTTGTCTTAAGTTAAAGTCAATGCAGACCACTGGGTAGCAAGACATGAATTATTTGTCTGTATCCTACTTCTAACCATAAAATTTTAGAGTTGAATTTAAAGATAAGATACCTAATTTAAGCAGGTTATAGATGTGATTTTTCAATTGGGTAAAACAGTCAAAGCTGTTGCTGTTGAGTCATTTCTGGCTCATAGTCATGACTCAAAGCAATGCTATAGGACAGAGTAGAGCCACCTTATAGAGTTTCTAAGGAGTACCTGGTTGATTTGAACTGCTAACCTTTAATAGCAGCCATAGCTATTAACCACTATGCCACCAGGATTTCCTTGATTGGGTATTGGAAGAACGTATATGAGTTTCCCCCACATGGGCAGTCTCTATGAAAAGTGGTTACATTTCTGATATGTCTTTGACAGCATATTATTGCATTCATGATAATTCGTTGGTTGCCTTCTTCCTTTTAGCCATCTCTTAAGGCTGTGCTGGTGGTCTGTGTCCTTCCAGTCCCATCTGCATTGTGCCACTCAATCTCTGATGGAATCCAAGGTCAAATGGTATCTATAGGGAAAAAAAAATTCATATAGTGCCCTTGCTAATTTTTGGAAATTAAAAGTAAAATCCTTTCCAGGAAAAATCTGGGCTTTAGACTATGCATTCTGGGCCGCTGACTCCTGGCTTTGTTGTCCAACCCAATGTTGAATTTACCTTCTGTGTCCCAGACACATTGCTGATAGGAAATAAAAACTTCTCAGGTCAGGTTTCCCCACCTTGTCCTTTGAATCCAGGACCAGATGATAGACATCTGAGGTTGAGCATGTGAAGGACATTGTGAAATGTTTGCTGTCTGGGAAACCTGGACAAGGCTAAATGATTGCTAAATTGGATGGATTTTCATTTAAATCTCAGAAGAACAAAATTTACAAAAGGGTGGGTTTCTGTAGCTCACAGTGTGAGGCCTCTGATGACAATTTATTTATCTCATGTTGTCTAGGGGGAATATAGACAATGTTAGTGTGTCTTGCGGACATCATGCTGCCAACTTCAACCCCAGGACGTCACTGGCATTGTTTTTCTAGTAATCAGGAATGCTTGTATTGAGGCTGTTCTCCTTCAGTCCCCTTAGGGCAAAAGACAGATGGGGGACGGCGGGTGTGTGTGCTTTAAATGAAAATTCACAATTTTTCTCAGGTCAGTTTGTCATACAAAAACTTACACTTTGTCATGTGACCTTAGCTGCTGTCCCCACACTGTGACAGCACACTGCTCCTCTCCTTCCTCTATTTCCCATGTCCATTCCACCAGCTCCTGTCCCCCTCTGCCTTCTCATCTCACATCCAGACAGGAGCTGCCCAGTTAGTCCCATGTAACTACTTAAGCTTCCACAGTCAGTGCTAACTGAAGCAGCAGTCAAGAAATCAAGACACATCTCATTGGAAAAATCTGCTGCAAAGGAGCTCTTTAAAGTATTCAAAAGTAAGGATGTCACCTTGAAGACTAAAATGCACCTGAACCCAGCTGTGGTATTTTCAGTTGCATCATATGCATGCGAAAGCTGGAGCATATAGGAAGAAGACAGAAGAGAACTGATGCCTTTGAATTGTGGTGTTGGAGAAGGATGCTGAATATACCATGAACTGCCAAAAAACAAACAGATTATTCTGGAAGAAGTACAACCAAAGTGCTCCTTGGAAACAAAGATGACAAGACTGCATCTTACATACTTTGGACATGTTGTCAGAAAAGATCAGTCTCTGGAGAAGGATGTCGTGCTTGGTAGAGTGGAGGGTCGGAGAAAAAGAGGAAGACCCTCGAGGAGATGGATTGACGCAGTGGCCACAACAATGGGCTTAAACATAAAAACAATTGTGGACGTGGCGCAAGACTGGGCAGTGTTTTGTTCTGTTGTTCACAGGGTCGCTATGAATTGGAACTGACTTGACAGCACCTAGCAACAACAACAGCTACTTAAGCCAAGAAGCACACCTTTGCCAGTGTCATTTTGTTAGTATGAAGAGTTGCTGTCGGGATTGGTTTTACTTCTAGGCTCACAGACGTCTGGGGGCCATGTTTTCCAGGGACTCTATCTGGTCTATCAGACTAGCAAGTCTAATCTTTTTAATAGAGTCCAAGTTCTGCACCCCATTTTTCTCCCACTGTGTCAGGGGCTGTTTGTTATGTTCCCTGCCTAGACAATCATTGATCATGGCTGGGCACCATCTAGTTCTTCTGGTCTCATGCTGATGTAGTCTCTGTTTTATGTCTCTCTTTGGATCCGACTCGCTGGCACTTGGCTGGCTTTGGCTTCCATGTCTTGGACTCAGATTTTCAAAAGACAGTTTTTTTTCAACCAACCATTGCAATGAAGTGAAGCCTAGGTATGTGGAACAGGATTTTTCTAGGGTGAAAACTGATGTATATAGAAACCCAACTGACCTCATCTTCTGTTGCTTTCTATACAGTGATTATCCAAAAAACAAAAGAAACCTTATAAAAAGTTATCAAATCATTTTCTAAGTGTCTCTGTGTATGTTTCAGTTATTTATACATTCAACAAATGTTTATTGAACGCATACAGTGAGCCAGACTTTTCCAGGCACTGGGAAATCAACAGAGAACAGATCAGATAATGTCCTTCTCTCAGGTGGTTTATGTTCTAGTGAGTAAGACAAACTATTAACAAGTAAGTAAATAAACATGATGATATCAGATAGCACTACATACTGTAAGGAGCCCTGGTGGCACAAAAGTTAAGCACTCAGTTGCTAACCAAAAGGTTGTCAGTTCATACCCACCCAGAAGCTCCCCCAGAGACAGCTGTGGCAATCGACTCCCATAAACAGTTGCAGCCAGGAAATCCCCCTGGAGCAGATCTGCTCTGTCACAGAATCACTTGACAGCACCCAACCAGAACAAGTAGGTACTAGGAAAGAAGGGTGACGGACTGGTATGGTATGGATCCTGGTTCGGAGCCAGTATGGAAAGGATGACTAGGAAAGGGGTCTCTTAAGGAAATAATATTTGTTCTGTGATTTAAGTACAACAAGGAACCATTCGTTGGGGTGGAGAACATTCTAGCTCTAATGCAGAGGGAAGAGCCTGAGTTGGGAAATTGCAGAAAGAAGGTCTCACTGACTAAAGCATAGTAATACTTTGTCTGTTTAACAGTGTAGAGCATGCGAGTTCCCACACTTGCCCAAAGCCATGGCCGGGGCAGGGTTAAGAACTGAGCTCAGAGCAGACACATTTCTGCCCCCTAGTCATGCCATGTCTGACCATTTTGGAAAGCTATTTTGTTTTTACTTTTAATTTGGGAAAGTCGCACATACTGAAGTAATGAACCTCACATGCCCATCATGCAGCTTCCCACTTGTCGACTTGTGACCAATCTTGTTTCATATGTTTTTACAGCTCTGACTTTTCCCTTTTTAATGCTTCATTTAAACACAGAAACATTTATTAAGTACTACTTTGTGTGAGGAAACCCTGGTGGCCTATTGGTTAAGTGGTATGGCTGCTACCCAAGTTGGCAGTTCAAACCCACCAGGCGCTCCTTGGAAACTCTATGGAGCAGTTCTGCTGTGTCCTGTAGGGTCACTGTGAGTCGCCCTGACTCAGCAACAATGGGTCTGGTTTCTTATTGGTTACCTTGTTCCAGATGATGTGTTTTGTGAGTATATAGAGGTAAGTAAAGATAATTTGTTCCTCACCTGTTCATGACCTAGGAGCAAAGATATGCCTACATAAAGATTATATATGATAAATGGTATGAACAAAATGTTATGAGAACACAGCAGAGAGACAGTAATGCTTCCTTGAGAGGTAGGAAGAAAGAAGTGTGGGGAAGGCCTTGCAGAGTGAAATTATACAAGGCACCTGCAGGAGGAAATGATAAAAGGTAGAAGAGAGAGTGTGAGAACTAAAGGGATGGCATTTGGGGAGTAAATGCTTAGAATTTAGAGCAGTGATGAAGATATAGATGATACGTGGGTTGGGCTACATCCAGAAGGGCCTTAACTAACACTCTAAGAAATTTAAATTTTACTGCCCTACAGGAGATGGGGAACCAAAAATGATTTTAGCAGAGGACTGGAATAATCAGTATAGTATTTTATAATGATAATGCTTACGATAGCATGGAGCAGAAGATTTGAAGAGAGCCTGGGAAAGGGAAACCAATTAGGAGACTGTTTTACTAGGGCAGATGGACATATAAATTATGAAAGAGAGACTGAAATACAAAATAGAGTTGCATATACTGTGGAATCCCAGAGGAAAGCTAAAGAGATGGATCAGATAAAGCTTTATGGAGAAGATGGCTTTTGAACTTGATCTTGTAAGATGACCTATGGCTGGAAAAGAAAATAGGGAAATGGAAATGTAGTACAAAGAAGAGCATGTTCAAAAGCACCCACACCCAAAAGAAAAAACCCACTGCTGTCGAGTCAGTTCTGACTAATAGCAACCCTTTAGGACAAAGCAGAACTTTCCAGTAGAGTTTCCTTGCAGTGCCTGGCAGATTTGAACTGCTGACCTTTTGGTTCGCAGACATGGCACTTAACCACTATGTCACTGGTGTTTCTTCAAAAGCAGAGAGTTACAAAAATGCATGCAGTGTTCAGAAACCAGCTACCAAGCTGTTAGGGTAGAGCCAGCAAAAGATGGCAGAGGGCTTTAATTCAGAGACACATTTTCTAGGCATGTCTTGATTATTAATGGGAGATGGTTGTTGAAGAACAGAAGTAAGTTGCAAACCTGAGATTTTTAGACTAACAATATATTTTTTAATTTTCTATTGTTGAATAGAGTCTACAAAACACTAATTCAGCAATTTCTGCATGTATAATTTAGAGACACTGACTGTATTCTTCAAATGTATAACCGTTTCCTCCCACCTTTTCTAAATTGTTCTTCCTCCATTAACATGAACTCAAAGGAAGATAAGAAGCTCTCTGACCTTCCTGTCTCACCTTTCAAATTGCTTTTGTCAGTTTGATCTCTTACAGACAGTTCTTCATTAGAGCATGATTTTCAAGACCAACATTCTTTACTAAATAAGCCAATTTATTGTTAAAGGAGACTTCAGGAAATATTTTTGGTTTAAGGTTTAAAGATTATCTCAAGGTAATAGTTTCAGGGTTTTATCCATTGTCAGTGGCTCCAGAAAGTCTGAGTTCTATGAGAATGTGAAGTTCTTTTCCGCATTTTTCACCCCTTTGATCAGAATTCTTCTATAGGATGTTTAACAGACATGTAGACTAACAGTATTATAAAAGATAGAACATTAAACAAGATAGGAAGTCCAAAGTTAGATTTGTAAGAAAACTTGCAGACCTACTCAGTATTTTGCTTGTGGAACATCCAGGTGGAAATGCCCAGAAGGTATCTGGAAATTCAGGTGTGGAAAGGAGATTTGGTGTTATCAGTTAGTGATGAGAAGCTGAAACTAACAAAACAGAGACTGTTGGTTGGTGTTTGCATTTTGTACTTATCAATCAGGTGTAACCAGATCCTTTGTGAACCACCTAGCTCTGCCTAAAATGAGTCAAGACTAGCGATGCTTTTTGTGTTCGTTGCTCTATAACCGGAATGATATAGCCAGCACCTTTTGTGATAGGGGCTCTCTTTGCTTTCCATCATGACATTTACAAGGTTATTCTGTTAACAACAGTAACATAGAGCAGTGATTCAGTTGTGGTTTCTTCAGTTGTGGCATTAACATACCTTATCCAGTAGTTCACTGATTGCAGAGTGTGCTTCTAGACCACACAGCCATAGTTTCTGTTTCTTCTTTCAGGTTTCATCGTCCATAGTGAAATGCAAGACTATTTGGAAACAGAGTGATCACATTTGGAGGCAGCACCACTTTCCTGCCAACCTGATATTGCACTGGGATTTGAATGTGTACGTTTCAGTTTAACTCGTGGCGGAGGAAGAGTCTGACTTGGCCTTCTTGGGAAGTGCTCCTCACCTCTGCAGCCCCGTTTGGGGCCAGCAAGCCCAGGAAAGGAGGCAGTGACCCTTGCTGGTCCGGCATGTGTATTCATGGTAAGGGACACCGTGGCTACACCAGGCATTCCTCATCAGGAGTTTTAATGAAGGAAGACAAGCCGAAGACAATCACTGGCTCCCTGTGACCAGAAAGCCAGACTGTAGAGTGCAAGTTAAAGAAAAAAGGCAGGGAATCTCTGGCCACTGGCAAGGGTGGGTGTTGAAAATCAGACAAAAAATGTATTTCATTATGTTAATGAAGGAAAGAGATAAATTGAAGCATAGTGTGTTTTTGAAATAGACATATGGTAACTGAGAACTTACTATTAAAAGATTGAAGAATCTGACCACCCAACAAATGTTTTGGAAGCCCTGATCCAGGAGGACTCCTTTTGTCTCACCATTATTTTTGGTGCACTGTTGTACGGTTAATTTATGTTGTGCCAGTGAATCCAGTTGCCAGAAACAAGTCTGAGTGTTTTCATGCATCTTTTTCTGAAATGCAAGGGGCTTCTCCTGACTCATGACAAGCATGCTTGCCCAAATTTTGTTGCATGCTTTGAGTAGCATAGCTACACTCATTTTTTTTTTTTTTTAATACTCCTTACCTAGTGTATCAAACTTCCACATTAGTAACAGGACTGGGGATTAAGTTAGATGGAGTGCGACCCTATATAAAACCATAGCAAGCTTTAGAAATAGTTGTTTTGGTCTTTCCTTGATTATTTTCTTGATTATCTCCAAAGTAAAAATAGCCATACTTGACCTGAAGAAGATGGTATTGACAATCATGACACCTTTTAAAAATCTGAATCCAGAGTTAAAACACAAGATAGGAGTATGCTGCCTGCAGTTTGTTCTAAGAGGGAATATGCAGAGGACTGCTTTTTGTCCCCTTGTGCTGCATTGTGTTGAATTGCTGCTATTGAAAAAGAAAGCACATGGATCAAAAAACAGTCACCCATAGGCTAAAAAGGACACAGAAAATTTCAGCTAAGTTGAATGTAAGGAAAACCTAATTCTGAATTTCAAGAGTACACAGATTGCATCCATCAACATAGTACTGACATGCAAAGCGAAAGAATCACGGAAGGTTTCCCCGTGAGTCTGCAGTCACTTTTGTTTACATTAAGAAAACCTCTGCTGTCTATTGCTATCTTCCATGGGGTGACAGGCAAAATCTGACTTCTGCTCCCTAATCCATTCGACCGTATATAAAGTTAGAATCCTTTACCCATTTTAATACATGTAAATACTACCTTGCATTTAATTTTTCATTCCTTGCTTTGTGTCCCTTTGTTAAAAATACATGAGACATATAATAACAAGATTTAAATAGAGTTTCCTTTAATCTCAAAGCTGGGACTAGAATTTTCTGTTTTTGGTTCATAATATGAAAGGTTGTCATTTTAGGATTTTAGTCCCAGATCAAGCTTTCAGTCTGGCAGATATTTAAATGCCACCATTCATTGGCATTTTGAAGAACCACTTGCAAATGGATGACTATTGTTTTAAAAAATAATTAGCTCCAGTTGGCCTATTATGAGGGGCTGGACCATTTTAAAACTAAAACCACCAGCACTGTTGCATCCTTGGCTGTGCTCGGTCATGTGCATTAATACAGCAAACCCAGATTCTGCACCATTGTCATTTCATTAATAATATAAGACCTATTCTCACTTTGAAACAGTTTTCCCAGATACTCAAATACCTGTCGCTGGTTGAAGTTTTGTCCATTTCATATGTTTAAATCTAGTCATAGAAATTAACTTTGTTCTCACTTTTTACTTCTGTCATTCTTGTCTTAATGATATTATTTTATATCACTTAAGTATCTTGGCAAAAATACCAAGAAGATACATTTCTTTTCTTTTTTTATGCTTATAATTTTCCATATTGTTTTGATTTGTAATCACAAAGCCTTTACATAAATGATAAGTAGAAGGCATTATCACCATGCCATCATTCAAGATACGTGTCCCAAGAAGTCTCTCATTGATTAATAAAATGGGAAGTCTTTTCCCAGTGTATGGTAAATACAGGAAATTTTCATTTCCTAAAATGAGATGTAGTCAGGACAGAAATGAGACTCTGGAATCTCAGTATATTGTTTTGTTTGCCTTGTCTGATATGGCAGATTCAGCTACCCACATTTTCTTCTCGTGTTGATTGGCAAGTTTATAAAGAAATCTAAAAGTCTAAAAAATTAGCCACTCCTAGTTTCATATTTAAGACGCCTTAGTGGTACAGTGGTTAAGCTGCTCAGCCTCTTATGGAAAGTTCAGCAGTTTGCACCCACCCTTCAACTCTCCCAGAGGGCAGACCTGAGTGGTCTGCTCCAGTAATAAAGCCCAAGGAGCGCTGTGAGGTAATTCTGCCTACCCTTGTCATAGTGGGTCGCTGAATCGGATTCACCTCAGCAGCAAACAACAGTCTCATATTAAGTAATGTGAATCACAGATTATTTCATTAGAATGATGCTTCAAATGAAATGAACTGTGAAAGAATGAGAGGTCACTCTTTTAGAATAAGGCACTCTTCAGATAGTTTTAAAACACAGAAACAGTGTGCATCCTCACCAGCAGCCCATCCAGAGAGCTCCCTCCTGACAGCTGGAGAGAGAAGCAGAGGCCTGGACCACCCTCCGTATCTTCGTGCTTCTGGCCACTGCCTGCATCTCTGCAGCCCAGCCAACAAGCTGGGGTTCGACATAAGACATGCAAGTATGTGGTTGTTGTAAGACAACTCTAGGGTTATCCCTATTGAACATGTCACTTGAGGCAGGCAAAGTGAGTGGGTTTTCTGAGTATTCAAGATATGAAGAGGAAAGAAAACAAACTCATCCACAGGCCGGTCCAGGCCTGAGAGTACTGGATAGACTCTAAATAACAAAGTGGCTGTTCCATTTTCATCTTTTCATTTCCTTTTGTTAATAAAATTGAGAAGAAGAGCCGTAATATCAAGGTTGTAAGAAGATGCTGAGTGAGTTGGATCAAAATTAGATGGCATGGTCAATACTAGTTTTACACAGTCCTGCCTGGTAACTTCCTGTGTATGTGAAATTTCTCTTGTTTTGTGTTATAGTTTATCTTTACATTGATTCCTGAAATTGTCCAAAGGAAATCTGTATTATTCAGGAACAATTTGGGGTATTTTAACAACTGTTTTACATGGAGGAAAAGGCAAACTGATCTCATTGTCTGTTTTGCCCAGAAAAACTGACTCTGGTTTCATATTCATATTATTTGTCAGAAAAATGATGTAGGTCAGTTATATCTGCCTGTTGGTAGTAAGTATATCCTCCAAATATATCCTAAAACCAAAGCCAGTACCATCAAGTTGATTCCGACGAAGAGTGACCCTATAGGACAGAGGAGAACTGCCCCGTAGTTTCCAAGGAGTCCTCGCTGAGCTTTTGCTTAGCAGATGTAGCACTTAACCACTATGTCACCAGGGTTTCCAAGTACATCCTGTTAGTGAAAAATTCTAAAATTTAATTGAGACAAGTATTAAGAAGTTTTGAGTACAATGGACAAAATTTACCAGATACTGAAAATCAGAGCTAACTCTTCAAAAACTGATACATCAGGTCACACCCTGCAATTAATGCCATGCTGCATTGGCACTTTAAAATAATAAATAAATACAGTAGGGTGTGCTTAAGTTCATTAACACTGTATTTCCTCATATGTCATATATTAACACACAACAGACATGTTATTTATATTTAATGGAGTCAGACACAACTTTCAAAATCAGAGTTTTAATATAGTGTGTTCACCATAGAAAAAGATAGTGTTGCCTAACACCTAGTGGTATGTCCACACTTAAACAAGGAAAGTTTTCATTTCTTCCTTCCTGGCACAACCTTTTCTTCAGTCTATTCTTTCTTAAGTCATCCCAGCACAAATTTCACATAAAGGGAAGGAGAAACTTTGTTCTCAAAGTAGGTGAGATGGAATTAAACAAGTAACAAGATAGGTAAATCGATGTGATTTCCATCAGTACGGTAGAATTGCTGAAGCGTTCCTTAATTCCAGTTATACTGTTCAGCGTAACCTTACTGACGAAATTATATACTGAGAGACAAGAGTTAATTTCACCACCCCGTCAGAGTATGTTGTCAGCGCTCAGGACCCACTAGATTCCATTTATTCACAAGGTTGTCACTTGGCGCCTTGAAGGGGCTTGGTGGTAGACATGATTTTACTTGACAAGACTGATGCACATCTTAGAGACTCTTGGTGGTGTATATATGTGTTTCTACTGAAAAGAAGGAGCTTCTAGAAGTGAAGTATGTTCTAGAGGTCAAAGGCAGAGGGGAATGCAATGCAAAAGCCATTGTCAAACTAATGGAACATCATTCTGAGAGAAAACCCTTCCCCCGATCATTTAAATCTGAGTTTCAGAGGGAGCATCAGACTGTAGTGTAAAGGCGGACAGTGACCAAAAGGGGACGGGGTCAAAGCTGAATAACCCCAAACCCCTCTCACTTGCACTTTTCCTTTTGAAGTAGTTTGAGCCCTGTGTAGAAATCCGGACCACTGTCAGGCATTTCTAGAAAACCACTGAAACAGAGTCCAGCTGTGCTTGTTTTGAAGACAGGGTTGGCCTGAATTAAGAAATCCCATTGTACAAATAGCAAAATTTCTGGCCAAAAAAAAGAGAGAGAGAGAGAGAGAGAATCCTGTGGCAGCTATTCCCACCTAAAGGCAATCCTGTAAGAAAGGGTCATTTTTAGCTAATGCTAATATTTACTACACACAGAAAATGTCACTTAGCTTGTGGCATTGCTACCGCAGCTGAGCACAGGAGCTGAGTACAGTTGATCAGCTTTTCTCAGTGAGGGGTACTGGTGACATTTGGATTGGGCCAGCTCTTTGTTGTACAGAACTGTTCCACATATTGCAACATGTCTAACACCCCAGGCTCCTGCCAACTAAATACCAGTAGCATCCCTGGTCACTGTAAAAAAAAAATTTAAGAAAAGAAAACAAGCCCTCTGTGTTCACATGCCTCCCTAGGAGGGCAGAACTCTCGGCCTGAGTATCTGGTACAGTTTGAAGACACACAGGAGGAAGTGCCTTTGCCAAAAACATCATCTCTGCCACCTTGCATTTCTTTTGGGACCTCAAGAGTTGTCTTTTAACCTTCCTCTATGTTTTCGATCTTCTGCTTCAGTGCATCTTTAGTTTGTCAGTTTTTCAGGAAGAGTTCAGTGGACAGTCTGCTGTTTTGCTGGACTTGGTGACTTGCCTGGTCTGCATGCATATGTAAAGGAGAGAGTTGACATAACACAAACTGGTTTTTTGGTTTGTTTGTTGTCCTCACAATTTTACTTGAGAAAGACACTAGTGGTTATAGTCCTTGCCAGTGTCGTCAGGATCGCTGTGTGGCTTAACCATGGACACAGAGCTAACAACCTGTGTCAACCACACTGCTGGTCTGTGAAAAATACCATTAGGTCTCACCTGCTCACTCAGCATCTGGTGTTTCTGAAACCATCGCCTGTTTATCCTGTTGAAAAAATGTTGGATCCGCATGCAGATGATTGAATCCCTGCATACAATATAGCGTATGGTTCAGCTTTTCCAATAGGATTTGTGAATTTTGCATTCTGAATGGAATGTGGATTGGCTGGGGGTTACATGCATGGTGTTCGTGCTTCAGCGATGGGCACACACAAAACAAGGTGAGTTACCTGGGTGAACGTGACAAAACTATCGTAGCAGAACATGGACATCCTTAGTCTCTTGGCCACTTTTTGGTGCCAAAACTGAGTGGTAAATGTCTCTTGAAACTACTTGGATGCATGGTGGCTAGCAGAGTGGACACTAAGTGTGTTAAAGTAGTCAAATTTCTATATACCTTTTCTGCACAGAACAACTCAAAGTTGGCAATGGTGGTTATTTGAGGACTTTTAGAAGGTGCTTAAGAATCCTTACCTGTTTAAGTAACAGTATTTTTTTTTTTTAAATAAATTGAAGGGAGTAAATGAGGCAGAGTGCCACTCCACCCTCAGGTAAATTTTGTGGTGTGTTAAAATGCCAATTACTTTTGCCACTTGCCAATTTGTGGGGCGTTTCCTTACCGGATGCTTTTGTTACAGTTTGACTGTACCGTGACACCGCCCAGAGGGCCTCCACAGATGTTGTCACTGCAGTGCTAACTAGAAAGAACAAATCGGGGGTCAAACCACTTTCAGCACCTAAAATGTAGGCACTAATTGTCGTTTTCCTTTCTAACAATTTTTTGTATGCGTGGCTTAGAAATGTGCCAATGTGTTCCAAACATTCTGCACCGGTTTCACCATATCAGAACCTACTCAGAACTCAAACCAGTCATTTTTTTTTTCTTCTACGTAACAATAATTTTTACAGAACTGTATGCATTCTTTGGTTATTTCAGTATCATTGGGTAAGGTGATCAGACTGATAAGCTGTGATTGTTATCAGACTGACGAAATGACTCCTGGTTTCCGGTGAGTGACCTAACCCTACACAGCACACAGGTATAATATCTGTGGGTGTAAATAACTGGAACTGTGTACTGGTTAACACGACAGTTTCTCTTTTGTTGTTCTTTATCTGTACTGTATTATATAGTACTTGGGTATAAATATGTACAAGAATACACAATATAGGTATATGTAGTCCACTATTGTAATCTGAAAGACTCTGTTATCTTTTTTTTTATTCTGTACTGGTGTTTGTGTTATTTAAAAACAAAATCATGCTCTATCTAGTTGTATAATATGATAGGATACTTTGCTGTGCACAATTCTAAGTGCCTTAGAACATTGTTTAGCTTTCCTAAGTATATATAAAATGCATATATGTATAAAATTGGGAAAAGTTACCTCAATAAAATCATTGGGAAACCCCCAGTCTTAGTTTGCTTCAATATCCAGTGTGTTGTGGAGAGTGCAGTCTTTGGATTGAAAGTTCACTGAGTTCTTCCCTCTAAAGCAAGACTGATTCACCTGTTATTTCAACTCCATACAACTTTCTAAAGGATCCCTGGTGTTCAAATCTACCAGCCTCTCCTTGTAAGCCTTGTTGGGCACTTCTTCTCTGTCCTATAGGGTCACTGTGAGTTGGAATCAACTCAATGGCAACAGGTTTTAACTTTCTGAAATATTTTATATGTGAGGTCTTGTGATGTGACCTTTTTATTTAAAATATCTGCCAAAAGAATTTCTGTTTTTAAAAGCAATGTATGTAGTCTTCTAAAAACTTGCTTCATTTTATTTCTTGCTTCGTCCTTATTTCTAAGGATAGGTCCTACTGATGTTTTTATTGATCTTATAATCTGTGAATATAAAATATAGTCCCTTTAGAGTTTATAATACAGAAAATCAACTTCCTCTTTAGGCTTACTATGTAATGTATTGCGAGCAAAATGGGGTTGAGGTATATTATGACCAGACCGGAATTCGAATATGTATTTCACATTTCTCAGCAATAGTTAGAGATACTAACACAGATTCCATGACGCCAGGACAAACACAAAGATAGGAAAGTTGAAAGGCAAATTGAGTACCATCATCCCAGACAGAAGGCACAGAGGAAAATTGGGCACCTACCCACTAAAATAAGTAGGTTTGAAAAACTAGCCCCAGGCTTGCTGTTAAAAATTAACAACACTTCGTCTGCATGGTAGATGCAGTAGCTGTTGCCTTCCCATTGTTTTCTCAGACTATGGTGGCATGGTAGTTAAGGGCTATGGTGAGCCACGGCTGCTAAGCCAAACTGCTATAGGGCAGTTCTGCTGTGTCCTGTAGGGTCGCTATGAGTCCAAATCCCCTCAGTGGCAACAGGTCTGGTGTTGGTATGGGTAAACCAGGCTCTATGCTGAAACATTACCTTCTAAAACCCAATGGAGGTAAGAAATGGACATTTTCTCATGTTACAGAATTCCACATTGACATATGATTTATTGCGATACAACTTCACAGGACGTGAGTTTTGACTTCTGTGTGGAGCTGCTGTCCACAGGCAGGCAGACCCCAAGAGAGCAAGAGTGCTGGTGGGCAGGGAGGGGTGAGCCTCTTCTACCCAAAGTCTGCATTCAGTTTGTGAGCTTTGGACCCTGTGCCCTTTAAAGGGTGGTCTTCACTAATACTAAAACATCGAGTTCTAGAGCAAGACTAAGAACCCTACATTTTGTGTGAAAAAAAAATTTTTTCCTTTCTCATTTGGTAAAAACAGGTGTGATAACTTTTAGGGGCTCTAAGGGGAAAAGCTGTATATTCTAGCTTTTCACAATTAGATAAATATCCTAGGGGAGAGAGGGAGTGAGCATTTTTAGTGCTTGTCTTCCCATGGATTTGTTCCTGGATGGACATCGACTTTTATCCCAGATAGTCTGGACAAGGAACACTCAACAGTGGCAAGAATTTGTCTCTAGTTGTTCATAGCAATTTGTAGTTAAGCTATAAGCCATCTTCTCCCACAGTCAGTTCTTATCAAACTTTTAACACTTTTCAAAGTACTGAAGTTTATAAATGTTGTGTATCAAATTTTCTTGTATGTTTCACTATTATTTACAAAGTAAAAATATTCTTATACATTTCAACTTAACTATAGAGTTTAAATTAGTATTTCATGACTAATAGGTCAAATTCTACAATATTACTTGTTTTTTTTAAAAAAAAAATTGTAATACCAAGTACAATTAGATTGCCCCAATAATTACAAATAATCATTACATGCAATACAAAATGTTACTTTTGGTTTTGATTTAGTACCCATAGATATTTAATTCTAACCATCCCAGGCTTTTAGAAACTGAGAAAAACAGATTCTACCACCTCTCACAAGTTGCAACTACTTGACTGACAATCAGCTATTTATTTAATGGTCAAAAACCCATCACTGAACAATCAACTTGAACCACTGAGACACCTTCAGGACAATTTTTATGTTCCTGTAATTTTAGGGGGTCTCCAAACCCACAACCTCTAGAAAGGACTGGTTTGGCTAAACTGAATTCAAGCTACATCCTAAGTAATTCTTTTGTCTAAGAGGTAAAAGCAAGTTCATGCTCCTGAGTTAGAACTGACTTCCTTCAACAATCTTACTGCCTGCTTGAAAGTTTGCATTTTTTTTCAAGTTTTTCTCTCCTCAGCTGGACACAGGTAGACGTGACTCTAATTGAATGATTAGGTTCTGCATTCCTCCCATTACCGCTGTTTATAGAGTTCTGTCCCTGAGGTCAGAATGCTTTCATTTTTCTGAACACCGTGTGATTTAAGAGTGAAAACCAACCTGAGGACAAAAGCAGGTGATATGACTGTGAACAGGGCTGTATCTTGAGGGTCCATGTTAACCTAAAGGAGTTTGGGATTTCTACTTAGATAATAGGGATCCACTGAGGCATTTAAGCCCAGTGGTAATATGCTAAGATTTTCTGCAGTCATCCTGTACAGTGTGGAGAATGGATTGAAAGAGGCAATATTAGAAGCATGGAAACCATTGGAAAACACACGAAATTGGTCACTAACAATTAGTAAGTAAGTACAAATCAGCCTGTGTTTACCTTGCTAACTGGATAATCTGTCCCTGTCCAGGACTGTAAATTTGAAAAGAAGTTTTGAATAGGAAAAAAGTCAGAAGTCACAAAAAAGACCGGACTTAATGGTCTGACAGACCTAGAAGAACCCCTGAAAGCATAGTCCTAAACCACCTTTCTGAACTGAAACCGAAGTCCTTCCAGAGGCCACTTTTCAGTGAAACCATAGAGAGGCCCATAAATTAAACAATACCACCTGAGAGAAACATGCTCCTTAAAACAGTTAACTATTTGAGGTCAGAAGGGTGATTTTTGCCCAAAAGTGAAGATGAGAAGGCAGGAAAGGATAGAAAATTAGGACAAAAGGAAATGGGGAAAGAAGGATAGAAGTGAGGAGCATGTTGACACATTGTAGGAATGGAGCCAATGTTATGGACACTTTATGTACAAACTATTAAATGAGGAACTGATTTGCTCAGAAACTTGCACCTGAGGCACAATAAAAAATTAAACTTCCTCATAAAAGAAAAGAGGCTGTGATTCTACATGAAAGTGCTCTGGGGTTGGGGGAGAGGCAGATGCAAGCCATACCTAGAAAATTTCTGATGTGGTGGGAAAAAATGTGAAATTTTTCATGACATGGTTTGGTAGGCAAGGTAAGAACCATGTTTACTTTGTCTGCTGGCTAATCCACCCCTGGTTGTTATGTATGAACAGAGAGAGGGAAAAGTTTGGGGCCTCGAAACAAGTTCCTTTCATTTCAACCCCCTGCCGAGAATTTGCATTTCCACTCCAGATAAACTGAATCAAAATCTACATTTTTAACAAGATTCCTAGGTGCTTCTTATGTAACCCCAAGTTATTCTTATGTACACTCAAGATGTAAATTCTCAGGAGATCAAACCAGTTTGAAGCCCTGGGAAAGTTAACAATGTACCTGCCCAAAATAATCTTGGAAAAGAACAAAGTAGCTGGGGTCTTGAAAGCTTGTGAGTGATCATCTTAAGATAGCCAATGGTCTTGCCTCAACTGGAGCGAGGGAGAATGAAGAACGCCAAAAACGCCAGGGAAAGACTAGTCTGATGATCCCATGGACTACAACCATCACAGACTGAGTCCGTGCCCGGCTACCACCAGCCACTGCTGTGGCAGGGATCACAATAGAGCATCCCAGACAGAGCTGGAGAAAAACATGGAACAAAATTTAAACTCACAAAAAAAGGTGAGAGACTTACTGGTGTAACAGAGACTGGAGAAACCCTGAGAGTATGGTCTCCAAACACCCTTTTAACTCAGTATTGAGGTCACTCCTGAGGTTTACCCTTCAGCCAAAGTTTAGACAGGCCCATAAACAATAACACAGGAGCTCAACCATGTATACAAAACTAAATGGTCACACCAGCCCAAGGGCAAGGATGAGAAGGCAAGAGGGGACAGGAAAGCTGGACAAATGAAAACAGGGAACCCGAGGTCAAGAAGGGGAAAGTATTGACGTGTCATAGGGTTGACAACTAATGTCAAAAAACAACACGTGTGTTAATTGTTTTATGAGAAATTAATTTGCTCTATACACCTTCATCTAAAGTACAATTAAAAAAAATAAAAATTATATAGAATGATTTTTTTTTGTGTGATTGAGTGAAAGTGTAAGTCCAATTTAAATATGTATGCCCGCCTATCTGCAGCTCCTTCTGCTCTGCTTGCCTGGTGACAGCACACTCCTCTTTCCTGTTCTGTACATGTCATATCCTCAACAATCTCCTGTCCCCTCCTCTCTACCCTCTCCACTCCCATCTTGTATAGGACAGTAGGATGACATCCTATAGATGCAAAGAACCATAAAAAGCACACATGATATGGTCACTCTGTGTCTCCGAATCCAATTCATTCCTATCTGAAGAGTTGACTTTAGTAATGAGCTATGATAGAATAATTTTTAAAAAAGAAACAAAAGTGGGAGGACTACCACTTTTGAATTTCAACACACACTACGAGGCTAAAGTAATCAAAAACAGTCTAGATAGATGTATAGATCACTGGAATAGAATGTAGACTCCACAAATAAGCTCATTCATCTATGCCAATTTTCAACAAGGATACCAAGTTCATTCAATGGAGGAAAGAAAAGTCTCTTCAAATAGTGCTGGAACAACTGAATTTCCACATACCGAAGAATAGAGTTGGAGCCATACTTTACAGCATGTTTGAAATTAATTCAAGATGATCAGTGATCTAAATAAAAGCACCAAAAACATAAAAACTTTTAGAAGAAAACAGGAATAAAGTTTCAGGATCTCATTTCTGACAGTAGATTCAGATATGCCATGAAAGAAATGTGTAACAACAACAATAAAGAAAAAAGATCAATTGAACTTCATCAAAATTAAAAACGTGTATTATCATGAAAGGGAACAGCCCAGCCTACAGAATGGGAGACAATATTTGGGAACTATATATCTGACAAGGATTTAATGTTCAGAATATGTAAAGAACTCCTGCAACTAAAGACAAGACAAACCCAATTTAAAAGTGAGCAAAGGACTAGACATTTCTCCAAAAAAAGATACACAAATGACCAATAAAGTCGTGAAGAGAAGCTCAATATCATTTTCTAGGAAAATGCAAATCAAAACATTGTGAAGTACCATTTCACACCCACTAGGATGTCTACTATCAAAAAAACAAAATAACAAGTGTTGGTGAGGATGTGGAGAAACTGGAACCCTCTTGCTTCATTGATGGGGATGTTAAAATGGTGTGGCCACTGCAGAAAACAGTTTGATGGTGCCTCAAAGTTAAACATATATGACCCAGGAAGTGCCCTCCAAGGTATATAACCAAAAGACTTGAAAACAGGAACTCAAATACTTGTACACCAATGTTCATTGTAGTATTATTCACTATAACCAAAAGGTGGGAACAACTGATGTATCTATGAACAGATGGATAAACAAAATGTGTATTTCCCCACCCTGGAGTAAGGCATAAAGAGAAATGAAGTTTTGATGCATGTTATGGCATGGATGAATCTTGAGAACATTATGCACAGTGAAACATTACACTCAGATACAAAAGGACAAATATGGCATAATCCCACATATAAAATATCTAAAATAAGCAGATGAGTAAAAAAAAACTTATCAGTGGTTACTATGGGCTGGGATAGAGGTAGGAGAAATAAGGAGTTATTGCTTATTGTCCTGAGTTTCTGTTTGGGATGATGAAAAACTTCTGGAAATAGTAGTAGTGACTGTACAGTGCATATAATTAATGTCATTAAATTTTACCCTTGGAAATGGTTACACAGGAAAAAGCTTTCTTATTTTTATTTTACCGTATTAAAATTTGTAGAAAAGGAATACACTCACATTTCTGGTGTGGCTAACTTGGTGGATAGTGGTGATGCCCCTCCTGAAGTATAAAACGGGAGGGGTAAAGATGACGTAGGGCTGTAAGCGATGAGGGAGGAAAGCAGGGGGAGAATCACGTGAGGGTCAAGGAGTGGACAGGTGAGGCATTCAATTTCGGTTTTTTGAACTGTTGGGACATCCAGATGTGGATAGATGTAACCATTTGGCTATGTGAGTCTGGAAGTCAGCAGAAAGCTCTGAGCTACAGAGAGAAAGGTGAGACTCATACAGTCATGGAATGGAAGCTGTAGATAAGATAAACTCCATCAGAAAACAGTGTAGTTGAAGACTGTGAAGAAATGACTACAATGAAAATTAAATAGACCATTTTGTAATTGCCTGACCTTGTCTCCAAGACCGTAAAATCAAATCATTTACACTTCATCTGAGTGCTCACAATGATGCTGGTTTTCTACTTTTACCTGTGTGGGAATGATTAGCTTAGCTTTGTAATATGAAGTAGCACGTTATACAGAGAACTAAGTAGTAAAACGAAAAACAATATTTGAAAATCCTTTATATTGCCCCCAAATACAATATGCAGGCACACCGTCTCAGTAAATCTAAGTCTATTTTTGTCTCAGAATTAGAATAGGTGCCTAATTCTTTAATTTGACCACAGTTGAATAGTTGAATAGAAGAAGCAGCTTACCTCAAAGTGTGAAAATGCTGTAAGAAGCACATGGAAGAGAATGATTGAAAAAAAGGTATATAAATTTCTCCCTCCTGTCTGCATTCCAAGTGTGTGCTTACTGATAAAATGAGAAGCGGAATCACCAGTCCCCTCAATAAGAATGATGGTAATTTTATTTCTCAGTTGCTGAAAGCGTAAAGTCAATCATAAGTTAAATGCACCCAAGGTGTAGTTACTCCACACTTACTAAAAAGTTTTCGTCTTTTAAATTAAATGCTTTTTTCTCTTTATTAGTCAAAGGAAAAGGGATGAATGATGATTTGTGAGCTTTTTGTGTGCTAGCATGATTGCAACTAAAACATACCAAAGAAAATACAAAATGCATTTTATAAGAAACAAGAAAGTTAGATTAAATACTTCCAAGTGTATTCACCAATGTATGTACTTTGGGTTCTAGAACAAGAGTCAGTAAACAATTCCATACTAATGGAATTTAATTGTTTTATTTTTTATTCTTACAAACAGTGCCACAATTTGGATCTTCATGTATCCATCTTGTTCCACTTTCCCGTTTTGTACATTAAGTGCCTCTAAAAGCTCTATTGATATTTTCAAGCATGTAATTTGTAACTCTGAAGTCACTGCTACAGAGTCCAGTTTGGTGTTACTAGGGCAGAGTTTTGTGTTCATGGACCTCATGGGGGTTGCTGATGGAGAGTAGTTCTCCAAGCTGAGAAACAACTGTGTGTTATAAATGGAAACCCTGGTGGTAAGGTGGTTAAGTGCTATCGCTGCTAACAAAAGGTCAACAGTTTGAATCTACCAGGTGCTTCTTGGAAACTCTTCTCGGGCAGTTCTACTCTATCCTATAGCATTGCTTGAATCTGCTCAAATTGACGGGAATGATTTTGGGTATTTTGGTTTATGTTATAAATAGGCTGAAGTGATAAACACAAATTTTAATAGGTGAGTTAGTTTACTCTTGGGGGGGTGGAGCTTTTCAAAGCCTAGATTAATCCAGAAGTATTTGCTTACTCCATTAAACAAAGTAATTCAAACAGCTGTGTCTTGATTCATGTACAGATTCCCCATGAGCACAATTACGTGTCATTTGAAAATTAGCCAATGAAAACTCCACTGGCCTCAACAGAATATTGTCTGTTACAGTACTGTAGATGAGCTCCCTATGCTGCTAGACAGTAGTGGACTCAAGCATGCCAGTGATCGTGAGGATGGAATGGGGCTGGGTAGCTTTTTGTTCTCGTGGACATAGGATCACCTATAGTAGGAGCTGACTGCAAGGCAACTAACCCACAGTGTATTTATGTATGTCTGTATATCTGTCTATCTAAATACATGGAAACCCTGGTGGTGTAGTGGTTCAGTGCTTAGTCTGCGAAGCACAAAGTCAGCAGTTCAAATTTGCCAGGTGCTCCTTGGAAACTATAGGGCAGCTCTACTCTGACCCCTAGGGCTGCTGTGAGTCAGAATTGACTCAATGGCAGTGGGTTATATGTATATACAGTATACACTAAGAACAATCTGTAGCATGCATAGGTAGCACTCAGAACAATCTGTGACATATGCATGCATAGAATTCAGAACAATCTGTGCTACGTGTATACGTAGCACTGAGTACAGTCTGTGGCACATGCAAGCTCCTGATCCAAGCGGACTTTTTGAAATGAGACATAATCACTAAGAGTGTGACTCTCAAAACTACAGCACTGAGTTCACATTCCGGCTTCATCATTTACTGCTTTGCATTTATGGGCAAAAGCCACTTAACTTTCTGTTCCTCTGTTAAAAAAAAGGGGGATAATGTAATAGTAACATCTTTTGCAAGGATGTAAAGTCTAAATATATGTAAAAAACAAAACCTGTTGCTATGGATTCTATTCTAGCTCAGGGCGACTCCTGTTATAGACAACTGCTCCTTGGAGGGTTTTTTTTTGCCTGTAACTGGACCTTAACCCGAGCAGATCATCAGGCACTCCTTCATCAGTGGGTGCCGCTAGATAAGTTCAAACTGCCAACTTTAGGTTAGCAGCATAGTGCGACCCAAACACCGCAACTACGTGTCAAGTGGTTTCAATAGTGCAATTATGACTGAGTCCTTATTATGCTGGGTCCTGGCTTTAGTTCCTCAAGTTTAAATGTTTGCTTTGCCATTTACTGGTTCTCTTGCCTAGAGAAAGTTATTAACTTTCTTATGTCTCAGCTTTTTTGTTTTAGAGAGGGCAAGATTCGTTTTGTTATGCGTTTGATCATCTTTACTACGCCTAACACCTATAGTGATAAAGCCCCATTCTCTCTTCTCTTATCCCTCAGATTCATCATTTGTAAGATGATGAAGTTAATAATACCGCCCTCATGTTGTGATAAGTAATAATTCACAAACATGCCAGAACATTCACTTACTTAAGCAGATATTGTTGAGTATCTGTGTCACTGTGTTACGCCCTAAGGATAGATACGGCAGTAAATACCACAGATTAAAGTAAAAACAAAACAAAATTGGCCCTCATGGAGGTTAACTGTAGGTAACAAACAGCAATAATGTTTATTAGGAGTCAGAATCGACTGGACGGCACAGGGTTTGGAGGGTTGGTATGTAAGAGTGCTGGCTACACATCATCTCTGCACTACAAAGCAATAGTCCAAGACAAGTCCTGTGGTTTTAACCTGAATTGTTTCTGTGAGTTTTACAGAAATTAAAGAATAAATTTCCATAAACGTCTATAATGGTAATTGGCGAGACATAAAGACACAAGGTGAGGTAACACGGACATTGAGAAGACGCCAGAAATTGCAAAGGGAAAGCACAAATTTGAAAAAAGGTGTGCTGATAAAACTTGGAAAGCGTTTGCGACCCTCTTGGAGCACGTTTGTCAAAAGCCTGCCTGAATCTTCCCGAGGGTGTGCTCGTGGACTATTTGCTTAAGACACATTAAAACATTTGAAGAATGACTTGAAAGAGACTAGATATTAGTTTCCACCTCATAAATTAAGCTATGCAAATACCTATGAGATTCTGAATATATTTTATTAGTTCCAATGCCTCGAATGGCCATCTCATGGGTTTTGTTAACTGGCCATTTCAAAGTAGTCCACTCAAAGATGGAAAAGAAAGAGCTGATTAAATCTGGCGAAGCCTGGAATATCAGGGCCCCGGGATTCTCTGTCGCTAAGGCAACCGACTCCTAACCGGCCCAGAGTTTAGGGAACCTGAAACCTCTGCGACACGGTAGGCAGGCTACCTTTGTTTCAGCACTGCTTTTGTTTTGTTACTGTTGGGAAAATGCACGAATACAATTGTCAATGGGGCTGCTAAATGCATCATCCCTGTTCTCGGTAGAGGGCGCTATAGAAGAAAGTGCTTCCCAACATTGACCCGGCTTTGCCTTTCAAAGCGCAAAGGTATGGGTGACTTCCTTCCCCTCTAGGGTTAATTCTAACCAGGAACAGTCCCGCCCCCAGGGGCGGGAACCAGGCTAGCCCCACCTCCCAACAACTTCTCGCGATAGCAAGGGGCAGAACGATTGGTACGTAATTTCCGGTCACCGTCCGTCAGCTCTTCAGCGATTGGTCTATTTCGGGGCGTAACGCTACTGCCGGCAACTTGAGGTTTCACGTGTGTTTGGGCCGAAGAGCGCTACGTGCCGGTGCTTGTCGGTGCTCCGGAACTTGGAGAGCGTGTTCGCTGCAGTTGTTGGAGTGAGCTCCGCACAGCCACAACATGGTAAGCAAGCCATCGTTGTCTCGGCGGCGGCGCGCTCTAGCCTGCAGAGGCCGGGCTGGCCCCGGTAGTGTTAGTGCGGCCTTTGACCGGGGGGCTCCGGCTTCCAGGGAGGCCGAGCTGCAGCCAGGTGCCCTGGTGTGGGTCACTCGCCACCTCGGTCACGTTTTACAATTTTATTTGGGTCTCCCACGGCCGAGTTTCCGTAGTGAATGGACCAAAGCCAATGTCCGCCCCTTGTCCTCGTGAAACTTGTCATACTGCTTATCTTCAGTTGACTGGAAACAAATGGGACTTAGGACACAAACGTGCCACCCTGTGCTTCATGGAACCTAGGCAGAAAGTGACTGGACCCCGAGGCGTTGGAGGGCGTATGTCCACCTAGGTGCTCTGGGGAAAAGGAGCTTGTGAGAGGGTCTAGGGTTTTGGCCTAAAGTAAGGCTCTTTATTCCACTGGGACAATAGTTTCTCCGTCCAGAAAATGATAGTTGACTAGCGAGGTAAGAATGTAGATGGGGCTGAATCTCGTTCATTGTTAGGTCGTTTATGGTTTAGTTTGGCAGTTTGTACATGAAGTGTTTGCCCTGCTGTAAACCATCTCTTCGAGTTTTCTTATGCCTCATCATTACCTGGTTCAGCCTGTCAGGGACCTTCCTCGAGTGCACCGTCTAAAGTAACTCAGGTCACTCCCACATCACCTTGTCATATGGTGTCTTCACCTGAAATCATTGTTGTGTGTACTTGCTTTCTGTTATCTCTAAAAATGGCCTTTGTCTGACTTGGCCATGCCTGTGTTCCTAGCACCTATAACAAGGTGAATTCTGACTTATAGCGACCCTGGGGGACAGAGTAGAACTGCCTCATAGAGTTTCCAAGGAGCACCTGGTGGATTTGAACTGCTGAGCTTTTGGCTAGCAGCCGTAGTGCTTAACCACCACACCTCGAGGACTTCCAAGTCAGGTATTCAGTAAATGTTGAAGAAGGAGAAGTTGTATAGAGTACAGATGATGCTGCCTGCCTTAGAAGGGTAGGTTTTAAAGATCATTGATCATTCAGATAGCTTATCGAAGATGTGTTTGTGATTATGATACTTTTCACTTTTTTTGTTATTTTGTTTTAATAACTTCTAATTCTCTTCCTTTGAAGCCGCACAGGAAGAAAAAGCCCTTTATAGAGAAAAAGAAAGCTGTGTCTTTTCACCTGGTCCACCGGAGCCAAAGGGACCCGTTAGCAGCAGATGAAACGGCGCCTCAGAGGGTTCTGTTGGCTACACAGAAAGTAGGTTCTGTACATTAGCCAGGGCTGTTGAAGTGGAAGTTAGCTTTTAATAAATTATTGTTAGTCATCCACTGTCCTTATGTAGTTCTCATCTTTGGGGAAACAAATCATGACATAATTTTTAATCAGTAAACTGGTTTTTACATCAGACATGTTTGGGAAGATAAAGCATGTCTGTTTGCTAAGTTTAAATGAACACATCATGTAAACTAATGGCAGTGGTTTGTGTCGAAGTTGATTCCGACTCATAGGAACCTTGTAGAACAAGGCAAAACTGCCCTGTAGTGTTTGAAGGCTGTAAACTTTGTGGAAGCAGACTGACACGTTTTTCTCCTGTGGAGTGGCTAGTAGGCTTGGACCACCAACATTTTGGTGAAGCACTGTGCCATCAGAGCTCCTTAAAGTAAATACTTCATTAAATCACCAATTGTAGCAATGGATGATGTCATATGTTATTTAGGCCACAGTGATATTCTCAGTGTCTCCACATCCTAATAATCCTAGCATTTCATTATCACCTATTGTATTTTGCACCTGGTCATTTATCTCATCAAATGGAAAATACCCATGTTTGGGTTAGATTTTGAAAATGCTGGGGAGCCTTATTTTTAACGTTGGTTTGATTATTGTTAGTCGCAGGGTGTTTTGTTAAGTGTAATGTGAAAGGGATATTGGGGAACGTGGGCTGTGCTTGGATGGTTTTCCATAAAGCCAGGTTGCGCCATTCTTTGCTAAGTTTCTTTGCATATAAATAAATCATACTTATCCTTCAAGAAGACCCCCTACTCTTCTAACCCACCCAGTACATCAAGCACATGATGAAACGTGTGTGTGCGTGCACAGGTTTTTCTTGACTTAGGTGATTGCACAACTGTATTTAATAGGGATTGTTATCATTTCATTATAATTTTATGTAAGGCTTCACTTGGGTTACTTGTAATTTAGAAGTTTTGTGTTACCTATGCTTTTTCAAGAATTTTTTCTTATTGCTCTTAGCTAATGTCTTCAACATGTCATCTGCCTCGTCTTTTGAAAGCTGCTCTTATTGTAAGATTTCTGTACCTTATCCTTGGAAGGGTGCTGATTACATTTTGTTTATTCTTCAAGGTAAATGATGAAGAAAGGCGAGCAGAACAGAGGAAGTATGGTGTGTTCTTTGATGATGATTATGACTACCTGCAGCACCTGAAAGAACCAGCTGGGCCTTCCGAGCTTATTCCCACGAGCACCTTTGGTGCACACAACGGGAGAGATGAGAAAGAGGAAACCCTAGTAATTCCAGTAAGCCATTTTGGCAATTTTAGGGTGCTAGAATGTTGGGGGGAGGGAGGGATGTAAGAGCCACCATTTTGAAATCAAGGTAATTGTTTGAGTTCTGTGTGCCTGGTTTTTTGTTTGTTTTTAGTGTTTGAAGCAGGAAGTGGTGGCAGCATGAACACTAAGGTAGGCCATGGCTCCACTTAAAATGTGTGTGTGTGCGCCATCAGGGCATAGTAAACCATCTGTTCTCTGGTGTCAGATGTCAAAAATAAAAGCCTTTTTGACAGGTTTGGAACATTGGATTAATAGGTGTGGTTATATTAGCCCTTTTCAATAGAAGACCAGCTGTTCATTATCACAGTGCATGAACTAGAGTAGCTTAACCTCTGCAGAACATTCTGTTTAGATCTTTAACATCTGTGTAAAAGCTATAGGTTAACCAGGAGGGAGAACAGGTGAGAGATGGATTGTAATAAAGTACCTGTTGCTTTTTTCAACAAAAATACTTTAAGTACAAATGACAGCATGTATTTTTATGAAATAGTGCTACTGATTGAAGCTTGTTTCTATGTATATTAATTATGCCCATGTTGCTTGCCTTTGTTTACCTTATTTTTTATTCAGTATACATTTCTTTGTGGGAAATGCATATTACACACGATGCTTGCTACAGAATGGCTTCTGTTTTATTTACTTAAGGATAGCTTGTTAGAATTTTCTACAACCAGGCAGATGGTTTACTGGAATTAAACTTAATATCACCTAGCACTGAAAAAGAAGTCATTGGGTATGTGCACAGAAGGGAAGAGATTGAAAAGGATACTAGTTCCCTTCCGACTTCTCACATTCCAGTCCTTTCAGGGTCTAGATAGTCTTCCTCTTGGGAAGATGTGAAAACAGTCCCTCTAGTCCACAGCGTGTTGCTTAAGGAGAGCCTCGGGATTAAGGTCAAGTCTCAATTAAGGTTAGATGTCAGGGTGTGTCATCCATAGGAAAGACATAACAGTCGCAGCTCTTCTGTTTACTAGCTAGCTCTTAGTCCTCCTGTAGTGCTCCAGACCCCACTACTGCTTCCCTGTCATAGTGCAACCAACTCCTGCTCCTTCCCCAAGAGGTGACAGTAGTGGGGTACTTCATTCTTATTGGCCTATCAAGAGAAAGGGAGGAAGGGCCTAGCAATGGCTCAGCTTCTTTATCTTACTTACGGAAAAAAGTTTTTATGAAGTCTGAGGATTCTTGTGGCTTGACTCTGTTGAACAGAGAACCTTTAAAGTGGACTGTAGCAGAAAAACAAATGTTTGCCCATGTGCCAAGAAACTCATTTGGAAGCTGTGGCAGCTTGATGTGTATGCACAGTAGTATGTACCCTTGACTGATTCTCTGTCAGTGGTCTGTACACTGGTGATTCCTTCCATTTCCAACCTGTACTGAGAATTTGCATTTCTACCCCAGATACATTGAATCAGAATCTACACTTAAACATGATCCCCGGGTAACCCTTATGTGTAACTTTCTGGGAACTTGTTAGAAATGCTCCTGAGCCCTATCGTCAGTGAGCTGGTGAGAGCTTACATCCCACCGTTGTGCCTACTGCTGTCCCGAGGAGGCTTTGTGATGGGGTACAGAGAAACCAGGAACCTGGGGTTGTTACCCTCATGTTGTTAATTATCTAGTACAGGAGATGAAACTAAAGCGTAAGGACATAGCAGGCAGTATGGGCTAGCACATGTTTAAATAGACTGGGTGGTGTAAAGGGGAGGATTTCACACATTTGCAGGTTCTAGAGCAGCAGCCATGAATGGCTTCACGCAGGAGGGAAGAACTGAGCTGGCTGCTAAGGGGTGAGTACTAACAGGGAAGAAGGCATGTGTCAGTCAAAAGAAGAGGGGTTGTGAAGGTAGAACTGTGGATTCCCAGTGTCTGGGACGTAGACTGTCATTGTGTTACTTCGCATTATTTCATGACCTGAGAAACTGGACTGGATCTGTGTGGAGGTCCTACCTTGAGTAATAGCAAGAACTATGGATACATCCAGTGGACTTTAGTTATACAAGGCCTTATTTAAATGTAGGCTAAAATGTTAGGGACTGCCTTAAATATAGGAATGACTCATGATAATAAATATTTTAAAAGTATAATTTGGCAGTGGTATGCAGGTTGGGTGAGATGGTGTTGACTAGCCTAGCAGCTGTGCTTTGGTTATCCGTAACTAGAATGCTGCCCAAGAGAATGGAGTGAAATCAGTGTATACAAGGGAGTTCAAAGGGTTATGAGGTATGGAGAGAAATGATCTATGTCCACTCTAGGATTTAGCATAACTGATTCACAGAAAGACTGTCACGTTACAAGTTGGGTTAAATCATTGGTGGTGGCTATATGTTGAATTGTGTGTCCTGGAAAGATAATGTTAAGCTCTGTCCTGCAAGGTCACTGTGAGTTGGAATCGACTTGACAGCAACAGGTTTATGTGCCTGTGAATGTGACCCAGTTACGAATAGGGTCTTTGAAGATAGGTCAGTTAACATGTAGTCATGCTCAAGGAGTGTGGGCCTTAACCCTATATGACTGGTGTCCTCATAAAAGACAGAACAGCGAAGCTGAGAAAGCATGCCACATGGTGTACAGCTGCAGTCGATGTCATGTCTGGAGATGTGTAACAGATTCTCCCTCAGAGCCTCAGGAGAAATCAGTAAGTGGACACCTCAGTCTTGGACTCGAGCCTCTGGAACTGTGAGACGATGAATTTCCATTCTTAAAACCACCCAGGTTGTGCTGTTGTTACTGCTGTCTAGAAAAGGAGCACACTGATTTATTTGGAAAAACACTAATTTTGTTTTGAAACTTCAGCTTTAGGATAGTAGAGTCACAAGACCTGGGTCTGAATCCTGGAACCTCACTTCATGACCATTCTCAGGCCAGCGAGCTACTTAACCTAAATTAGCTGATGTTCTGGGACTATAATGTGTTGTTTCCACCACGGGGTTAGAAGGATTAAGTGGAGTGATGTACTAGAGAAAGCTTTGTGAGGTACTGGGGGAGGTTGCTTTTGAGTTGAAGATGGCATGTGCTTGTTTGAAATGTGTAACTAGAGGTAGATGAAGAAAGATACAGAATGAAGTTGTATTGGTTTCCTGGGACTCACATCAGAGATGACCACAAACTGCATGGCTTAAACCCGCAGATTTACTCTCTCTCAGCCCTGGAGGCCAGAAGTCCAAAATCAGATGATCAACAAGGATAGTTTCTTCTTGCTGCTCAGAGGGAGAATCTGTTCATGCCTCTCTCCTGGCAGCTGGCAAGTGTGGACATTCCTTGGCTTCTAAATGCATAACTCTGTTCTCTACCTCCATGTGCACGTTTCATTCCCTCTGTGCATCTTAAGTGGTCTTTTTAAAAGGACATGAGCTAGTGGACCATCTCTGCTTCAGTGTGACCAGTCTTAACTAATGACGTCTCCAGTGACCCTGTTCCCAAATAAGATCACACCTGAGGTTCCAGGTAGACATAAATTTGGGGGAGGACACTATTTAACCTAGTGAGAGATGTTTCTGAACCTAATCACACTGTAATTTCTTTTTCAAGAGCACTGGAATTACATTGCCTTCATCAGTATTTGCATCAGAGTTTGAAGAAGATGTTGGATTGTTAAATAAGGCTGCTCCTATTTCAGGTGTGTCTAATTTCTTTACTTTTTCAGGTGAATACAGCTGTGTTTTGCAAAAAAAGGAGCACATAGTGACTTGTAAAATTTTCTGAACCTAATGGGTTAATGGGTTTTTAATAAAGAATCAGAAATTGTATTTTTGTATTGTTGCCATCAAATTCTTAGTCTTGAGCAAGAGTTTCTGTTTGGAAAGGAGAGTGGGAAAATTATTTTTAGTGATCTGTTGGAATTTCAACCTTTGCCTAACCTCCTACTCACTAACAATGATGCTGAACTAACCTTAATATACATAATGGTGCAATCTTGAAAATACTTCATCTCTTGGCTTTCACAATTTCTCCCAAGAGTGTAGAAGTATGCCATAGAAGTCTATTTCACTGTTTACTCCAGATGCACTGAAAAATTGCCATGTTTATTTTTTTTGGTGATATCAGCATGGTATTTCAGAACAAATACAAAAATTCACAAACATGATGTTTGGTGTTTTCTCCTAAATTGACTTAATTGTTGACTAATTCTTGTCTTATAGCATTTGTTCAGCAGGCTTAGAGCTGCCGCTGTGTAGTGGGGTCTTGGGTTAAAGAAAAAATGAAGTACAGTCTCTGACCTCAAGAAATTTTCCATCGGTTAGGGAAGACAGACAAAAAATGGAACTAGACGATGGCATTGCAGATGGATAAATACTGGGCTTGCAAGAAGTACTGGCCCCAGCCGCAGGGGGTCAGGCATGACTTCATAGAGAAAGTGATGTCTGCGTTGATCTCTTAAGCAGAAGATGGGTGGTGGGAGGGTGGTCTGGAGAGGAAAGGATATTCTAGACAGAAAACTATAAAAGGGCATGAGTATAGAAAATCACACACATTTAGCATGGGAGGGTAGGACTCGTAAGAAGTGAGGCTTGAGAGTTAAGCGTTGCGCATGTTGGGGAGGGCCTCTGGAGCCATGTCCAATTATGCGTCTCAACTTGAGAGTATTTTTGGACTCTAATATTTTTATGTGGAATAACATAGCTGGGATTTATTAAAATCTCATAGTTTGAAGTAAGACTGGAAATTGAACTGTCTACAGATAACTGAATGTTTTCTCTTTTATTTGCCTTAAGTTACCCATCTTGATGTCTGTTCCTCTTCTAGACTAAACTGCTTAAAGTTCTTAATCATTCTTTTATTCCAGTACATAGCCTTCTGATAGGTACTCAGATTATGATAAGTAAATGAATCATGCTTCACAGAGGATTAATTGCTCAGTTTTTGTTTGTTTCTAGGCCCTAGACTGGATTTGGATCCTGACATTATCGCAGCTCTTGATGATGACTTTGACTTTGACAATCCAGATAATCTGCTTGAAGATGATTTTGTTCTTCAGGCAAATAAGCCAGCAGGCGAGGGAGAGGGAACACGGTACATATGTTTTGCTTAGATGTGGGGATAACCTAGCTCTTGCTTCCTGTCTGGGATGGTAATCATAGAATTTAAAAGCTCAAAGACAGCTTCAGAAACATTTCATCTCACTACCGTATTTTAGTGTAGAAAATACGAGACTCCAGGCCGCCTTTATAAGCTGTTGAGGGCTGTAGCAGAAGTCTCATCTCCTGATTGCTAGTTCATTGCTTATCTTACCATGCTGAATTGCTTAGACAGCAGTTTGTTCCTGGCTACACAACCCTCTGCAGGACCTTCCAATTTTACTTGTATAATGGTCAGCAGTTCAAATTCGCCAGACTCTCATTGGAAACTGTGGGCAGTTCTATTCTGTCCATAGTGTCACTGTGAGTTGGAGTTGACTTGACATTGGTGGGCTTTTTAATGTTTTTTTCTGGTGTCTTAACTGTTTCAACAAATTCGTTACCTTTTTTGATATCTTCAGTGACTCTGAAGCCGAAGATGGCAGTGAGTGGGAGGATGTGGATGATGAGATGGACAGTGGTGGTAATGACACAGATGGCTATGACTCTGAAGGCCCACTGTCAGAGGAAGATGACATATCGGCCCTGGGTGGACCTCGTGGAGCTATAGAAAATGACTTGCTGTGGGAAGAGGAAACAAAAAGTCGCTTCACCGAGTATTCCATGACTTCCTCAGTCATGAGGAGAAATGAACAGCTGACACTACATGACAAGAGGTTTGAGAAGGTAAAGTCCCCCAACAGGAACCTTATGATACAGGTTTGTAAGTGTTTACATGTGCCTGAGACCAAAGGAAACCCTGGTGGCGTAGTAGTTAAGTGCTGTGTCTGCTAACCAGAAGGTTGGCAGTTCAAATCTGCGAGATGCTCCTTGGAAACTCCATGGGGCAGTTCTCCTCTGTTTTATGGGGTCACTATGAGTTGGCACTGACTCGATGGCATTGGGTTTGGTATGGGTTTGGGACCAAAAGCTAAAATTTCCAGTATTAGGACAGCCTGACTGTATAAAACCATCCTAGTTTTAATTCTGGAAAGGACATGTATCAGTCAGAAGAATTAGCTATGCAGATATCCTGACTTTCTTGTAGAGTTCTGAGTCTTTGATATTGAATCTCTTCTGACCGCAGTCTTCAGGATTATGCATTTTTCCTAAAGCTCTGGCCTGGACATAAACAAAATTCCATTCCTCTCGGTTTCTCATAGTCAGAGAAGAGAAAAGAAAGAGTTTCGGGTGCTTAAAATGGATGAATTGTGTGCTTGGGTTTGGTTCAGGGATAGCTGGCCACATTCCATTCTGTAGCCTTTCTGTTTATACAGATTCTCTAGCCCCTAAGCCTTTTTACCCGATTTTCAAAGCCCTAAACATCTAACATAGTATCTAATGATGATGTATTATGCAGTATATAGGCTTGTTTCTGATTAGAATGTAAACTTGCCTAGTGCATGGATTTTTGTGTGTTTTGCTCACTGATAACATCTCAAGCCCTAAAATGTATCTGGCATGTAGTAGGAATTAAAACTGCTAAATAAGTGATAAAAGAATGAACGGTTTCCTTCATGGTGAGACCAAAGTAAAGATTTTCACTTAGCTATCTTTTTGCTAAAGACTAGTTTTTTTACCCCTCTCTTACAGGATAAGTAAACTATTACTGCAAATAATCTTCACTCTTTGGAACATACATCGTATACCCCCTGTTCACTCTTTTATAAGCCTGTCGGCGTTAACAGTGTTTGAATTATACAATAAACATCATCTAAGCAAAAATTAAATTTCTATCTTAACAGCAGAAGGCTGTTCAATCAGATTATCTTTTCATTTGCATAACCAAAGAACTTGGTTATGCAAAAATGTTCTATTGAGATAAAGATATCTGCCTAATATTTTATTTGCCAAGCTGAACAGAATAACTGCCTTTCATTCTCATGTTAAAGGCAATCCCATTTTGAATCCAAATATACATCTTCTAGTGCAGGGCAAAATTTCATCTGCCTACTGTTAGTGTTAGAGCCGGGCTAATATTTTATCATAGTTGTGATCTACAATAAACCATAAACACATTGTTGTCAAGTCATTTCTGACTCATGGCAGTCCCACATTTCACAGTAGAGCCGCACTGGCAGACGCATTCTGGCTTAATGGAAGTAGATCACCAGGCCTTTTGTGGGGAGTTGCAGTTAGTTGAGCACAAAATGTTTGTGCCACCCAGGAACCTGATCGGTCAACAGTGCTAAAATCTTATGTAGGAGTAAAACTAATGTAAAAGTAACATGTAAATGCTGTCTTCTTTATGAGTACATTTATTTTTCATGTTATCCTTTCTCTGTTTCAGTTTTATGAGCAGTATGATGATGATGAGATTGGAGCTCTGGATAATGCTGAGTTGGAAGGTTCTATTCAAGTAGACAGCAGTCGATTACAGGAAGTTTTGAGTGACTACTATAAAGAAAAGGCAGAGAAGTATGGTGCCTTCCTTGTTTCGATGGTTTATTTCCACAAAGCCTCTAGTTACACAGCTAAAAGAATCTCCTAGTTGGAATCCATATTTAGAAAATGGTACTTTTGCATAAACTGTGACTCAGCTCTTCTCTTTTCCCCACTTTTTAGTATTAAGATTGGAAGCTGTGTAGGAGCAGTGGGCGAGAACTTACTGAGATCCCCTTGCTCTGAATTGGGACCTGAGAAGAGTCCCAGTGCTGTGATAGAGGGTTAGTGGCTGATGTGAGGACACATTGCAGTTGGAAAATAAGGTGATGCTTCCGTCTGGACTCCATCCCTGAGTTGTAGCCTGAAGCTACCCCGACATATTATTGACGCTTGTTGGCTGAAGAATTGTTCCAACTTCTCCTTACACATATTCTGATTTTCCTGAAGTGCTAGGTGTTTTGAGGAGTAGACATGTATGGCTTATAGAAAGATATATGTTTGTTTCTCCGGAACTGACCAGCTAATTACTTGGCAAATCAGCATTCACATCAAGGTGACTCTTTCCTGAAACTCATGAAGTGTTTAAATCTTCCATAAAGGTCTGATGTCACATGATTGCTGTAATGTGTAAGTCCAACAGCAGGGCAAGGAGCTGTATGAGTCAACTGTTAGATGCTTGGAGAGATGATGGGATCATGATTTTCAAGGCTTTAAAAAAAAAAAATCACTGTTTTCTTAGGAAAGCCACCATCTTGTTTGATGTATTAATACCCTCGCAAAGATGCAGGCAAATTTTTCCCACCTGTCAGCAGACTGAACGCCCAGACCCCCTGGAGGGGAGAGGCAGGGCTAGGTGAAGTGCAGTGTGACAACAGGAAGCCATAGGCACAGCTGAGTCTGCGGGTTTTTAAAAAATGCTGCTGTTTCCAAAGCTGTGTGAATGCAGCTTTAGTTATAGTCAATATAACAGTGTATTCTTTTTCCTTGTTGTGTCTTGATTTTTAAAAACTCAACCAAAAGTTGTGTAAAATTGAGTGCTCTTGAACCCTTTGAAGACCAGGACCTAGTGATGAATGAGCTTAGTGAGCCTGAGAAAGAAGAAATTGTCACTGTAGTTCTTGAAGAAGCCAAAGAGAAGTGGGATTGTGAATCCATCTGTAGTAAGTATCTTAGTGTCACTTTTACTGTTAAAGGTAATGCAGTTAATTTCTGCAGTATTTCTGGTTAAAAAAATACAAAATGACTCAAATTTGTTTGTGTACAGTTCAGTGACATTGATTGCACTTTCACGTTGTATCCATTGGTTGTGCTCATCTACATTGTGTCGTCCGTCATTGTTGCTGTCTCAAATCATCTGATTCCCATTAACTTAAATACACTGCCCTTTCAACTTTTTATCTGTGCTTTAGAATTAACTGTTGTCAGTTTAGTCTAATACAGATAATTCTTTGAAAGAGTGCAGTGCTCAAGGCAATCATTTGTTACTAATTGAGCTAAACTGTTGAGTTTAAAAATGACTTCAGGGGCTAGTTTTGGCTTATGATTTTAAAATTATGTCAGGGTAGTAGATTCAGGGGTTTCTGTAGTCTCCATGGATCCTGTAAATATTGGACATATTTAGAAATTTTAGAAGTATGTCAACTTTCTTTAAAATACGCATCTTTTAATAGAAGTTGAGCTTTTAGGAAATCTTTGAAAATGGATTTGGAAGAATAAGTCTAAGAGTAATATTATTGAGTTGTAACTAAAGACTTTCATCAGGGGGACTCCACTAATTATTCTGAACTAAGAAAACACCAGATTTTTCTTTTGAGCGTAAGTAAGTTGAACTTAGAGTTTTTTTTAAAGTTGGTTTTTTCTCCTATCACTGCTTGTCAGTAGTACTAGCATAACCATTACCTGCTTGTAGACCGGACACCTTTCAGTGGTGGCGGTGGCTACACTCCATTGTTCGGTCCCCAAGTAGCCCAAGGTCAGGAATATAGTGGGAACTCAGGTTTTGCCAAATTGAAAGAGTGCTTGTGAACAGTGCTTATACATAATCATTTTGGTTCTTTCAGGTACGTACTCAAATTTATACAACCATCCACAGCTTATCAAGGATCAGCCAAAGGTAATTCCTGGTGTCCTAAACTCTCTGAGCTAATGCACTGCTGGAAACAGAGCATACAAAGTGTTCTCTCACAGAAGCATTATCCCTTTGTGGCTGCAGTTAATGATAACATTAGGAAAAGCAACAAAATGTTGCTATTTTTGTTAACAGAAGTGACAAATAACTAGTGCCATTTCATCTTTATTTCAGCCCAAACAAATCCGGATATCTTCCAAAACAGGAATACCTCTCAATATTTTGCCTAAGAAAGGGCTCACAGCAAAGCAGGTTGAACGAATGCAGATGATAAATGCCAGTGATTTGCCTAAGGCATCAACCCAACCTCGTTCTAAAACTGAAAGCAAAGAAGATAAAAGAGCAAGAAAGCAAGCCATAAAAGAAGAGCGCAAGGTGAATACCTTCTTCAGCTGTGTGGTTTACAAAGAGCTGGTGGGAGGAAATGATGGGAACTGAGTTTCTTTGGTAAAATGACGTCTCTGAAGATTTGCATAACATGAGTATCCTCTTGTACAGGAACGGCGAGTGGAGAAGAAAGCGAACAAATTGGCCTTCAAACTGGAGATGAAAAGGCAGGAAAAGGAGCTGCTGAACTTGAAGAAGAACGTTGAGGGTATGAAGCTGTGACAGCGGAATATTTGAAAGGAGACTGTGTGTATTTGGGGTGCCTCTTCATGTTCATTCGTGAACTGGGATCTTCAAAGAGACAAAACTTGGCTTTTTTTACTGGCAACTGTTGAAAAGATAACAGTAAAATATTTTTGAATTATTTTTATGCCAATAAGTTTGCCAGCCATCTTGTAAATATTGCCATATTTTTTAACTTAATATTATAAGGTTAGATTTGCTTTGAAATAAATGACTCGAATAGAACTGGTGTATTCTTCATTTATTTAGATTCTTGTCCCAGTTGTTTTATGTTCTCATATGTTTCTTTGAAACTTCTTCAGCCTTTTTTCCAGATTAAGTACATTTGCTAGCTGTATCTAGAGAACATTCTTAGTTAAACTCCGTTTGAAAAGCTGAATTGTCCTACAGGGCAGTAAGAAGAGTTTCCTGAGACGGTTCCCCTGGTAGGAAACAGTTTTCTGTTTCTCTGCACAAAGGGCTATTTTACAAGAATGCTAAAACTGAATATTAATGGTGTTAGAGCTCAGATTTCCCATTCTGTCACGAGATGGTTTGCTTTTGAGCGTCAGTGCAGTGGGAGCAGGAAACAGAAGAAATAATCAAGAAAAGTTTATTTGGCTTCAGTGAAAACCTAGCTCAAGATAAGTATTCAGCTTAAACTAGCAGGTTTGTCTTTTAAACGTTATTCAGTGCTCAGAGCTATTTCTGCTTGGTGAAGACATTGCCTCTGGTGATTTTTCTTTAAACTTTCTCAAGTTTCAGGCACTGGTGGCATCACAATTGTTAATTATGTGGTAAATTGTGATTTGTTTGCAGCAAACAAGTTGTTAGTGGCCTTTGTTCACATGTTCATGACTAATGTGTTGATACTGGACGTTCTGCAGAAATGTGTGGACACTCCTGTTGATTTGAGTTAGGAAGAGAAATGGCCAGTGCAGGGCCCTATTTAAAAGCAGGTGAGCTGCATGTGGTATCTAAATGACTGGAAGGTGTCTTCATCTGTAACTGTGGCTTCTCCGTAGCTGGTGGATGTTGTATTGTGTTAGCTCTGTGTTACCTATTTTAAACCCAAGTTACTGTAGTTTTCAAAAGAGTGTTACAAAAACCAGTGGCATTAGGTACTCCTTCCAACATTGATTTAAAAAAGAAAAAGTACTGGATGAAGAGTTTGTCATTAACAGGAGTAGAAAAGTGGAGTGTGTATTTAAATGCCAACCTGCAGAAGCAAAGGTCAGATGACGGTTTACTTTAGATTGGGACTGTACCAAGTCCTGAAAGGATTGGCCTTTTATTTGGTTAGCTATCACATTTGGAAGTTCTGTGGACCAGCAAGAATCTTACAGATTCAGATGTTACTTTGTGTTGTTTTTTGTGTTAGGTGCTATCCAGTAGGTTTCAACTCAGAGTGACCCCTGTGTACCACAGACCCCAACCCAGCCCTGTCCTGTCTTTGTGGTTGTTATATCTGAGCCTGCTTTGACAGCCACTGTGGCAGTCCGTCTAGTCAATGGTCTTTGTCTTGTTTGCTGACCCTCTGTTAACATGGCGTTCTTCAGGAGCTCATCCCTCCTGATAACATGTCCAAAGTAGCATGGCTTTCTTTTCCAGGGACTGATCCCTCCTGATAACGTGTCCAAAGTAGCATGGCGTTCTTCTCCAGGGACTCATCCCTCCTGATAACATGTCCAAAGTACATGAGACAAAGTCTTAAACCACCCTTGCTTTTAAGGAGCATTGGGTAGTACTTCTTGCAAGATAAATTAATTCCTTCTTTGGGCAGTCTGTGATATGTTCAACATTCTTTGCCAACACTGTCATAAAAAGGGATCAGTAATTCTTCAGTCTTGTCTAACTTCTACATTTCATATGAAGCAATTGAAAGCACCGTGGTTTAGGATGGGCACTTTCGTCAAGGGACATCTTTGCTTTTGAACACTTCAAAGAGATTTTTGCAGTAGATTTGCTTGGTGCAGTGGGTCGTGTGATTTCTTGACTGCTGTTAGCATGGGTGTTGACTGTGGATGTAAGTAAAATAAAGTCCTTGACAACGTCCACATTTTCTCCATTTATTATGATGTTGCTTACTGGTCCAGTTGTGAAGATTTAGGTTTACTGTCTGTTAAGGTGTAATTCATACTGAAGGCTGTGCTCTTTGGTGAAGATCAAAGACTTTGTCTTGGTGCTGTTCAGTTTCCATCCTAATGGGCTTCCAGTTCCACTACACCTGATCTGAGTGGTTTTAGTCCATACGTTACATAGTTCACAATTAAGGGATTGTGAGGCTAAACCACAAGCATATTGTGATTTAGGCGGATTAGCCTTCAAACATCAAGATAGAAATTTTATTCTGAGTAGAGAAAGCTTTCATAATATGTAACAATGGTTGAGAATAAAAGCTCTATGCTAATTACTGGGAGTCCAAAGAGTGAAGAGGATTTTTGCCTTCAGGAGTTTGTAGTCTGAGGTGGGAGGGTATGTGCCACAAAATCTTGGTGTTGTCTTTTTCCTGTTCAAATGCTCTTGCTGCAGAGCCCTAACGGCTGCTGCTCAGTTGGCACCATCCCTGTACAGTTTTTCCTGACCATCTGTTTAATACCACACATCCCTCCTCTGCATTCTTGACCCTCCTCTCTGCTCTGTATTTCCCATGGCAGCTATCGGCATCAGAGATAAACCTTGTTTTTCAGTCTCCCCTCACGAGAATGTAAACTTTGTGAGGAACAAGGAATTTTTGGTTTATCTCCAGGGTATAGAACAGTTAACACTGGTAAGTGGTATAGAGTCACTGAATGGTATGAAAGCCTGGATACATTAAGGGAAAGAACTGCTAGAGCTTGAAAAGTAGAACCTAGGCTCACTTAGCAAGGAGGAAAAAAGCCTGAGGGATTCCAAAAAAAAAAAACTTGGCTGCTGTCAAGTCGATTCCAACTTACAGCGACCCTATGGGACAGAATAGAGCTGTCCCAAAGAGTTTCCAAGGAGCATCTGGTGGATTTGAACTGCCAACCTTTTGGTTAGCAGCTGTAGCAGTAACTACTGTGCCACCAAGTTTTCTCAGGTAGGGGGCAAAATCATGAACAGTTGCCTTGCTATAATCTGAAGAAAACTGGTTGTGTTCAAGCGCTGTCCATGACTGGCTTACAACCATTGCTCCGGTATTTCAGTACTATTATTTTACAAGTCAAATAAGTCATAAAAATTATTCTTTGGGCTGAGTTACATTGTACCCACACCTCCATTGTGATGTCATCAGATCACCTCAGGTGAAGGACAGCTATAGCCATCTCATAAATACACTGTTAGATTTTTGAATACTTTTATGTTACTGCTTCCTGTTGCCACAGGTACATTGTATTAAGTTTGTTGGTTCCAGTCACAGGAGAAACTGGAAAAATGTAATAGCTTTACAATGCAGTTGTGAAACTCAGGAGATAAATATGTGTCCACTATTCATGTTAAGACATAGAACATAGAAGCCACTTGAGGGTCCAGTCCCCAACTTTATCCTGTTCAGGTAACTTGTGCTATCAGACTATTGATAATTTCCTTTTTTTTAACCACCTCATCACCTAAACAGTATCTTACTTAGTTTTGAGCAACTGAGAAACAAGTACAAGCCCAGCTCAATGGGGCAACATTTGCTGCTATTTAGGTGAAAGTGTTCCGGAGTAGATGAGCTGAACAGTCTGATTCATAGGCTGACTTCATCTTCTAGAGTCCAGGAGCCTATGTAGGGATGTCAGATGAGCAAGTCCTGGGAAACAAGGCGTCACAGTTGGGGGCATCCTGTAACTCCTGTAAAGGTACTCCAGCAGCTGTGTGCTTGTTCTTATCAATTCTGCTCTTATACTCACCGTGGTTTGCCTGTCTCTCAAGATAAGCGGTAAATGTAGAACCTTCCTGTAGGGTAGAATTGAGTGCCCTCTACTAACCTAGATACCTGGATGTGAAAGAGTGAGCAGGAACTTGCCTGGGACACAGTAAAGCCCAGCATAGAATGTAGGCATTCTATCAGATTAAGAAGGGAAGTGGGTATCATGGTCATGTTGTAAGTCAACACGCGCCTCCTCTCTGGCATGGTTGCCCTCTAGTTCTGGTGCTTAGGTCTCCTTCTGGGAATACACTTCTTTCCTTTCTCTGCTGAATTCTCTTTTCTGTGTGTGTGTGACATACTGTCTAGTAATTCTTGAGAGAAAATTGAGAGCTTGCATGTCTGAAAATATCCAATTTTACTCATATGTGGCTGATAGCTTGCCTAGATATGGAATCCTAGATTGTAGACTATTTTTCCTTCAGAATTTTAAAGGCTCTGCTACGTTAATTTCTGTTTTTTGTTGTTTGGAAATCTGAAGTCAAAAATTTCTGTTTCCTGGTTCTTTGTGTTAACTGGGTTTTCCTCTGTGAGTTTGTAAAATCTTGTCTGCAGTGTTATTTCACAATGTTTATTCTTTGTTACAGGTCTGTTTTCATCTGTTGTGCTGGGCCATTCAACCAGGAAGTAAATGTCACTTACTTCCAGACAGTGTTTTAAAATTTATTTTCTTCTTGCATTTTTTCCTTTTTCTCCTCTGAGTTAATATGAAATAGGGTGTTTTCGGCAGGTGCTCTAAATTGACTTATGTGTAGCTCCTCCAGTTTTTATACCATTTTAGTTTACTTTTTGAAAGATTTCCCTCACTTTATTCTCCACTCTTCTATTCAGCTTATCATTTTGGCTGTACAGTTTTTAGTTTCTGAAAACTTTAATTTTCCTGTGAGTTGCCTTTTTGTGTTAGGCTTATATGCGAGAGGCTTTCCTCACATCAGTTGGATTCTCATCTGTTTGCTCATGATTAGGACTGGAGAAAGAAAACTGAAAGCTCTAAAGAGGTAAACGGCTTTTCATGACTTGGAACTTGACTGTAGGATAATATAAATGGCCTACTTGTTGGAGTATTTCCCCTTGTCAGTATGTGTAGGTATTTTCATGTGGACTGGTTAGAGACCCAGGGAAGTTGTCATTCTGTCTTGAAAGCAAGGGTCTGGCAGAATTCTCTGAGGCAACTGAGAGAAGGTGGATGTGTGTGTAGGTGTGGGTGTCTTCTGCTTTCAATATAACTGTGCAAGAAATGAATCAGATTAAGCTTTGTTTTTTATATGGTGTGCTTGCCTTTAATTGTGCTTAGTGTTGACCAATGTCAAGACTTTCCTCTTTAGTCCTTTTGAGAGAGTGCGCTTCTGCTCAAATAAGGAAAAGGCAGACGCCCAGGGTCATGCAATGCAAGAGGAAACCTAGGAATGTTTTTTCAGACAAGATTTTACCCTGTTTCTCCGTATTTTAGCATCTGTTTTCCCATCATTGATTCTTGATCATGAGCTGCTTAGGTGCTTAGGTCTCCTTCTGGGAATACACTTCTTTCCTTTCTCTGCTGAATTCTCTTTTCTGTGTGTGTGTGACATACTGTCTAGTTGAACAACTAAAATAGTTGAACATTGACTAATTCTTTTTGATACTATAAATTCCTTCCATCTTCTTGAGGTGCTCCCTGTGTTGTGCACTATATAACCCGTGGAATTCCTTCAGTAATGCAACTCAAGGCTTGAATTTTCTCTCCAGTTCTTTCAGCTTGAGAAATGCCTAACATGTTCTTCTCTATGGTTTTCTGTCTCCTGACCATTCCACATTTCATTATAATACCTAGTTTTCTTGAGCCACACTTTGAAATCTGCTCAGCCCTTCCATTAACTTTAACTGCTCTGTGTTCAGGAACTTTCAGAGTCCTTTTTGACATCCATTGAGTTCTTTTCTTTCATTCTTGTGTTTTTACTGACTTTGTTTTCTTCATGTATGATGTCCTTAGTGTCATCTCATGATTCATATGGTCTTCAGTCATTAGTGTTCAGTACATAAAATTGGTGCTTGAGATGGTCTCTAAATTCAGTTGGGATAGACTCTAGGCTGTACTTTGGCTCTTACGGACATTTTTTAGTTATATTCAGCTTTGATTTGAACTTACACATGAGCACCTGCTGATCTGTTCTGCAGTTGGTTTGTGGCCTTGTTCTCTCCGGTGATACCGAGGTTCTCCATCTTTGCACAGATGTAGTCAACTTGATTCCTGTGTGTTCCATCCAGTGAGGTCCATGTGTATTAAAAAAAGAAAAATAAAACACCTGTTACTGTCAAGTCGATTTCAGCTCATAGCTACCTTATATGACAGAGTAGAACTGCCACATAGAGTTCCCAGGGAGTGCCAGATGGATTTGAAGTGCTGACCATTTGGTTAGCAGCTATAGCGCTTAACCACTACGCCACCAGGGTTTCCATGTATACAGTTGCTGTTTGTGTTGTTGAAAAAAGGGATTTGAAATTAATAAGCACTTGGGCATGCAAAATTCTGTCATGCATGTTTCTGTCACCAAGTTGTGTTTTCCAACTACTGATCCTTCTTCATTTCCAACTTTTGCATCTGATTCAACATAATTCTGAATGCAGCTAAGTTGCATGTTTGATCAATTTTAGACTACAAAATTTGGTAAAAAAAATCCTTCAGTGTTTCCATCTTTGGTGTTGATAGTTAGTATGTACACTTGAATAATATTTGTATTAGCTGGACTTCTTTATAGCTGAACGTTACCCTCGTTGTGTCTCAGGATAGATCTTGAAATGTTCCTTTTCACAATATGATGCCATTCCTCTTCAGTTTGTCATCCTCATAGTAGACCATACGATTGTCTTAACTCAAGATTGACATACCAGTTCCTTTCATTTTACTAATGCCCAGAATGTCCAGCTTTATGTGTTCCATTACATTTTTGACGACTTCCAGTTTTCCTGGATTCATGCTTTGTATCGTCCATGTTCCTACTATTACTGGATATTTGCAGGTGTTCCTCACTTGGAGTCCTACCACATCAGCAAATCAAAGATGCTGAAAGCTCGACTACATCCACATCATTAAGGTCAGCTCCACTTGGAGGAGGCAGCTCTTCTCCAATTTTAAGTATCTTCCAACCTGAGGGGCTCCTCTTCCATTGCTGTTATCAGACAGTGTTCCACTGCTGTTCATAAGGTGTACACCAGCCAATTTTTTCAAAAGTAGGCCTTTCTTCCTAATCTGGAAGCTCTATGGAAACCTGCCTACACAGGTGTCCTGGCTGGTATTTGGAGTACCTGATAGCACCACTTCAACATCCCAGCAACACACAACCCCCCGCATTACAGCAGACTAACAGATGATGGCATTAAAGGAAGAAGTCCAATGTTCACGGAAGGCACAGGCACAAAACAAGGCTCAGAATTGACAGAATACCACTGAAGACATTTCAGCAGACAGGTACAGCGCTGGAGGGGCTCTCTCATCTTTGCCAAAACATTCAGAAGATAGGTACCTGCCAACCAAGTAGATGAGATCAGTACACCCATTCCAAAGAAAGACTATCCAACAGAATGCAGATATTATTTAACAATATCATTAATAGTCCATGTAAGTAAAGTTTTGCTGAAGGAAATTCGAAAGTGGTTGCAGTACTACACAAAGAACTGGCAGAAATTCAGACTGGAATGAGAAGAGGACCTGGAACAAGGGATATCATTGCTGATGTCAGGTGGGTCATGACTGAAAGACAATGCCAAAAGGAAATAAACCTATGTTTTATTGTCTGTGCAAAGACATTTGTTGGGTAGATCATAACAAATTTGGGTAACATTGTGAAGAAAGAGAATTCCACAACACTTAATTGTTCTCCTGAGGAACCTGCGCATAGATCAAGAGGCAGCCACTCTGAGACAATAAGAGAATACTGGGTGTTTTTTAGTCAGGAAAAGTGTGGATCAGGGTTGTATTCTTTCACCGTACTTGCTCATTCTGTGTGCTGGGCAAATCCGAGAAGCTAAACTAAGAAGCACATGGCATCAGGATTGAAGGAAGACTCATTAACAGTCTGCAGTATGTAGGTGATACAACCTTGCTTGCTGAAAATGAAGTGGCTTTGAAGCACTTACTGGTGAAGATCAAAGACTGCAGCCTTCAGTGTGGATTGCATCTAAGCATAAAACAAAAACCGTCACAGCTAGACCAGTAAGCAACATGATGATAAATGGAGGAAATAATGAAGTTATCAAGAATTTCATTTTACTTGGATTCACAATCAATGCAAGGAAGCAACAGTCAAGAAATCAAATGACATATTGGGCAACTCTGTTGCAAAAGATCTCTTTGCAGTATGGAAAAGCAGAGCTGTCACTTTGAGGACCGAGGTGTAGCTGACCCAAGACATGGTATTTTCATTTGCCTCACGCATGTGAAAGCTGGGTAATGAATAAGGGGGACCAAAGAACTGATACCTTTGAATTGTGGTGTTGGTGAAGAATATTGAATCAACCACAGACTGGCAAAAGGAGCAACAGATCTGTCATGCAAGCAATACAGCTGGAAAGTTTTCTTAGAGGCAGGGATGGCAAGACTTGGACTCATACTTTGGACATGTTATCAGGACAGACCAATCCCTGATGAAGAACATCATGTTTGGTAAAGTGGAGGGTCAGGAAAGAGAGGCAGATCTTCAGCGAGATAGACTGACACAATGGTTGCAACAATGGTCCCAAGTATGATGATTGAAAGAATGGCACAGGACTGGGCAGTGTCTTTGTTCTGTGTCTGTAAGATCACCATGCGTCAGAACCAACTTGACAGCACCTACCTATAGCGCTTACCATGATCTCTCAGCTTCCACAGTTCGGGTGGTTGTCTCCTTTTGTTATGTCCTTGTGGTTCTTTTTGTCTTTGAGAAGTAAACACCATTAGTATGGTGCACTAGGTTTTCAGGACAAAGCAAAATTAGATGGGATGTTCTCTTTTTTCTACCATGTCTTTGTAAAGTGGTGTTCATTCATAGGTGGTGTTTCTACAAAGCATTCTCTTAACTTTCAGCTCAGAAAGAGAAGTCTGGTCAGAAGGAGTTCATAGAATTTTTTTCAATTTCATTTTAGCACTGTGCCTCTATGCTGCTTACAAAACTTCTGAATTCAGATCATTGTGATGCTTATTTTTTATCGTTGATATTCTTAGCCAGACTGTTTACCACTGCTGTTCTTTTCTTCGGTCTTAACATTACCTAACATTATAAACCAGTGTTTAAAAATAATAACGTAATAGCCTATGAAATATCAGCCAAGAAGAAAGGGTACAGATAGAGATTGCTAAGTTAATAATCATTATTCGACACATGCCCTATCAAACGGGGTCTGTTTTTGTTTATAAAGCCACTCTTTTTCTGGTTTTTAAAATAGAATTGTACAATCTTTTTTAAAAAGTTGAAAACACAAGAAACTATGTGTAGATATATGAGGTCCAGCAATTAAGTCTGTGAACTTAATTGTTCTAAAGTGCTCCGTACCTCGTTGCTGACCACTACGGTCACCTTTGAAGTCTTCCCCTTGGTAAGCTGTGCACTGATGACAGCACCCAGTCCACCCTTCAAAGCAGTTTTGGAACTCTTTTTTTGTTGTAGTGGTGTTCCTGCATTTTCAAATGTTTTATAAAGATTCTGGAGCCCTGGTTGTGCAGTGGTTAGGGGCTATTGCTGCTAGCCAAAACGTTGGCAGTTTGAATCCACCAGATGCTTGTTGGGAACTCTATGGGCAGTTCTACTCTGTCCCATGGCGTCACTGAGTCAGAATCAACACAATGGCAGTGGGTTTCTATATTCCACAGTTAACATGTAATATGTGAATAAAGATGCATCATTAACATTTTCTATGTTATTCTCCCATAAATAATTTTTAATGTTCTTCTTAAGGGATAAACAGCCTTTTTCTGTAAAAGTCCAAACAGTAAAATTTTTGGCCTTGAGGGCCATATGGTCTCTGTCAAAACTACTCATCTCTGCCATTGTATGAAAGCAGCAATATATATTACAAATGAGCATAGCTGTGTTCTAACGAAGCTTTATTTAAAACATATGCAACCCCAAATTTGGCCTCCTGGCCATAGTTTACTAACTGCTAGTTTGTTTCTTTGTTTTTAAGCTCTTTGAGATGATAGTTTCACAAAAACTGCAAAAATAATATAGAGAGATCCATGAATATATCATAATTAAAAAAAAATTTAAAAACCTGTTGCCATTGAGTTGATTCTAACTCACAGTGACCCTCGAGGCCAGAGTGGAACTCCCCTTTCAGGTTTCCCTGGAGTAGCTGGTAAATTTGAACTGCCAACCTTCTGATTAGCAGATGAGCTCTTCACCACTGCCGCCATGGCTTCTGCATCACACTAGTGCAGTGTTAAAAACCAGGGCATTGACATAGGTGCAGTGTGCATTTGTAGGTCTGTATCATTCTGTCCCATGTATAACCATCAGCACAGTCAAGACACAAGTAGCAAAGAGCTCCCTCTTCCAACCCCTGTACAGTCACCAAAACTTTCCACCCTCCACCATTTCTTAATCCTTCACAGGAACGAATTTGTTGAATTTGTTTTCCACCCATATAATTTTGTGATTTAGAGAAGGTTATACAAACAGAGTCGTAGAATATATGACCTTTGAAGATTGGCTTTCTTTCCTCAGCACAGTGCCCTTGAGATCGATTCAGGTTATTTCATGATTCAATAGTTTTCTCCTTTTTATTGTGAGAAATATTTCATAGTATAGATGTACTGCAGTGAAGCATTTGCCTATTGAAGGATATTTTGGTTGTTTTAAAGGCATTCTTTTGAAGTTTTAGGAATCTGTGTATTCCATGTGATACAGTATATGGTAGCAAACGCTGTAGAACGACCTCATTGTCTGATTTTGCTGAATTGGAATTCTTTTTTTTTTTCTTTTTTATTTAACATGACTGAGTGAAAATGTACATTCCCGTATAAATTTACATGCCCACCTATATGCAGCTTCCACTGCTCTCCCTGTCCAGTGACAGCACACTATTCCTCTCTGCTCCATACATGTCTCATACTCCCAACAACCTGCTTTCCCCTCCTTTCCACCCACTCTTCCTCCAGCCAGAGGTCAGCAGGATGATATCCTATAGATGTATAGAATCCCAAAGTGCAACCAATATATGGTCACTCTGCATCGCCAAGTCCAATCCATTCCTGTCCAAAGAGTGGACCTTCATTATAATTTATGGGTAAGGGCAGCATCAAGGCCGGGGGCCATGCTCTCAGGGGAACCCTGAAATCACTGGACCATCAATTGAGGTCTTTTAGTGGAGATCTCAGGATGCACCCCTTTTTATTCTTGTGTTGCCAGTGAGACTCCTCTCTGTGAGCTCCATCGTGGCTATCACTGGTGGTGGCCGGGTACCATCCGTTTCTTCTGGTCCCAAGTCGATGAAGGCACCCACTCTTGCGGGTCTCTCTGTCTTCTAGGTTGTCTTTACCCCATGTCATTTTGGTCCTCGGTGAGCATCCATTCCTGCTGAGTTGGTACCACTTACTGTGCCCTCGGATGGCAGCTTGGCAGCTTTTAAGACTCCAGACACCACTCACCAATGTGGAGTGCAGAGAGCTCTCTTAGCAAAACGCTAGTTGTGCCAATTGGCCTTGATTTCGCCTTAGAGCATGGTCCCCTGCCCCCTGCCCCAGCTACTCTATCCTTGCAATATTGGGTTAAGATGGAAGGAGTACTCAAGTTATGCTGACGTCCACTTAATGTTGTTCTTGTTTCCAATGTGTGCTATCATGTATTGGAATTCTGAAAAAAAAAAGTTTTATTTCATATTTTAGTTCATCTAGATTTGAGCATGTACAGGTTGGAACAGCAGGTTGAAGATAGATCACAGGGTGCAGTTTATACTACATTAATAACCTCACTCTGCAGGCAAAGGGAGAAATGAAGAATGTAAGTGGGAAGAACACAAACAAAGCTGTGGTTTAGAGAGATGAAACCTCTCTTTAACAGTCCTGTCTTAAAGTCATGCTTCCATGTTGATTTGAAAGCTGCTGGTTCAGAATGTGATCAGGGCAGTGTCTGTTTCCTGGTATTCCACTGAGTCGTATTGTATCCATCATTATTTTAAACGTGTTGAACTCGTCAGAGCTCACTGATTGAAACCAGAGGTCAGTTATCCTCCGTAGACCTCCAGTTGCTCTGCAGGTTAGTGTTGGTATTGCTCTGTATCTACATTTATATAAAGGACCCCTGGTGGTGCAGTGGTTAAGCACTTGGCTACTAATCGAAAGGTTGGCAGTTCAAATCCACTGGGAGCTCTGCGGGAGAAAGGTATACCAGTCTGCCTCCATAAAGATTGCAAGTTTGACAAGCCAGTGGTGCAGTTCTACTCTGTCCTATGGGGTCACCACAAGTTAAATTCAACTTGATGGCAATAGGTTTGGTTTTTGGTGTATTGATCTAAATCTGTGTATTTATAGTGACAGGTGAATGAATAGGCTTCATACTGATAGAGATAGAGACCCAGGTGTGAGTCTCAGTATTCTGCTTACCGAGAAGCCCTGGTGTCATAGTGGTTAGTCACTTGACTGCTAACTGGAAGGTCAGCAGTTCAAACCCACCAGCTGAACTGTGGAGACACGTGCTGCAGTCTGCATCTGTAACGATCCCAGCATTGGAAACCATGTGAGGCAGTTCTGTCCTGTCCTATAGGGTTGCTAGGAGTGGGCTCAACTCCACAGCAATGGGTTCTGCTTACTGCTTCTGGTTTTGGAGAAGTCACCTAACCTGGATCCTCTGATGCTTCATGTGTAAATGGAAAATAATGCTGAGCCTGTCTCAGCTGTGAGGAGTAAAGGAGATAACGTGGGAGAGGTGTTTGGAGAACAGGAAAGTACTATTCCAAGATTACTATAAGTTTCATAAAAATAATCTGTTATTTAAGAAAAGAAAATTTTTAAGCAGAAGAACAACTGTTGTATAATTAGGATGAGTAGATGTATTAACAAGTGGGAATTTTGGATATCCATATCCAAAATGTTAAGACCCAGCTTTACAGAGTCCAAAAGTGAAAAGAAGAGGGAAAAAGCATGACATTTCTGTGTGCTGTGATTGGTTGACCTATGACTGATGTTGTGATAGACACTGCAAAATACCATATTAGCTTTTCTATCTGACTCACAGTCATCATCTTGGCCCTTAAATACGGAGTTCTCTGAGGATGTCCCCTCTACTTCTCTCTCCATGACCTCTTTGGTGGTAGTCACTTTTGAAGTAAAATGCCTAAATTCTTCAAAGTCTAAGTCTGTTTCTTTGGCCCTGATAGCTGATAAAACTCAACCTCAAACATCAAAGTTAAGGTCATTTTCCTTCAGAAGATGGCCCTGCTTTCTGAGTTCCCTGTTTTTATTAGGAGCCAGCCATCATCTCAAGTCCTTGTGCTGATAACACTGAGAAGAGTCCTTGAGCACGCTTCTCTTCTCATCTCCCCCGCTCCAAACCCCTTCCCCATGTATGTACTCACGTTGTCACTGCTGACCGCAGTGTCTCCCATTTCCTCTCTCCGTTTCAGGCCTAACTCATTAGCCGCTTAGCTAACCTCTCCCTCCCTAACTCACCTCCCTCCAGTCGTCCCTCCCCACCTCTCTCACATTAATCTTCCTAAGCCACAGCTGTTTATGTTCTTCCCTCCTGTGTCCTTCATTGCCCCTTGCTTGTAGAATAAGTCCAGGTTGTTAACTGCGTATAAAATGTGCTCTATGATCTGTCCTTAAACTGCTGTTCTAATCTCTACATGCTCAACTCGAGATAAACCAAAAGGAAGTAACATAAAACGAAACTCCTTTTTTCAGAATTCCTTAATGTTTTACTTTTCTTATGACACTTTCCTTCCTTAAAGTTATTTATGTACTTGTTTTCTCTCCTTTGCTGTGCTAGACCAAAGTACAGTTTCTCTGAATATTTCCATAGACTTACATTTAGCTGAGAATTATTTACTGAAGGGATGACTGAGTGTCTAATAGAAACTCAACTGTTGTTTGGCTCACACATTCAACAGATATTTATTGAACACTTTACATGGTGAGCACCTGACTTGGTCGCATAGTGGTTAAGTGCTGTGGCTGCTAACCAAAAGATTGGCAGTTCACATCTCCTCCTTGGAACCTCTGTGGGGTAGCTCTACTCTATTGTATAGGGCCTCTCAGAATCAGAATCAACTCCAGCAGCGTGATTTTAAACATGTTGGCATAGTGGTTAAGTGTTGCAGCTGCTAATGAGAAGGTTGGCAGTTCAAGTCCTCCAGGCACTCCTTGGAAACTCTCTGGGGCAGTTCTGGTCTGTCTATAGGGTTGCTATGAGTTGGAATCTATGGCAGTGGGTTTTTTTTTTGTTGGTGGTGGTGGTGCTGGTGGTGGCAGTTTATTTGTTTACATTGGGCCAGGCAGTTTGCGGCACTGGGGATTCAGTAGACATAGTCTCAGCCTCTGCGTTCTACTAGGAATCTCAAAGATGTTACCACTGCATTATCTGTGACTTTCTTCTAAGGTTGCACTAAGTTATTAGCTTTGTATTTAAGTGTAAATCGAAGCTATCATGAACTTAGCTTAAGCATATAATAAGTATTAAATCAAATATTTATACTTCAGTTGCCTGAAGAATATGAAATTCACTCATTTGGTGAAGTGTGACATTTATATTAGGAAAGAAAAACACAGGTGAGTTTACAGAAGATCCGTCTAAGAGGAGGAAGAAGTTGGCAGGAAGGGAAAGGGGGAGAGTGAGGATGTCAAGCTACAGAGGTCTACTCCAGTCAGTCATTTCTACACTGGCAGGCAATCCTATGACTCTAACACAATGTACTCCTGAATCTTCTGCAGATGGCCATCAGCAACTATTTCCCTGTGAAGTATGTGGAAGACGCTTTGCAGCAGATGTTCTGGTAAACACAGACATTTTGTGGACGTGTTTCATTGGAGTTAAATGAACTGGAAAGTCAGTCAGGAGGCAGGAGCGGCAGAAATTAAAGACAGATGTGGAGGGAAAACCAGGGGAGGGGAGAGATACACGACTTGTGGCTGGCAGACCCAGTGGACACGGAAACAGATTGATACCACCTTATCCAAAGGAGTGGTACTTAACCACGGTCCTCCTAGTAAAAGTGCCAGGTGGTAGTGTCTTGGCCTGGTCAATGATCCCTTGAGAGATTTGGGCTTTTTGGCCTTTCCTATATGCAGTCTGACTCATAGTGAGCAATCTCAAGTCCAAAGCACAAGGAAATTAATGAGTCAAGAGAGATGAGCGTTGGATTTGGGGTGTCTGGAAACTTGGCTTTCAGCAGCCACTTTGTCACTAATTCTCACAAGTTCCTTAGCCTTCCTGTGTTTTCTGCTTTGCCACGTATAAAGGCAGAACACTCTCATTTCAAGAATTTGATATAATTTGAACAAAACCATATGCAAATCTAAGAACTGTTCAGAAGTCTAATTGTTACCGAGACTGCTGCATGTTGAGAAAAACAAGAAACCCACTGCCATCAAGGCCCCTGGTGAATGGCTGTGAAGTGGGAGTGAAAGTTTGATTTATTTCAATATTAGAGAATAAAATGTATGTTAGGCCCCAACCTTGTGAGAAAGATGATAAAATCTAAGATGATAATCAATTGTTAGTTGAGGTGTTTTAGATCAAGAAGACTTATGCTGACATAAGGAATTTAGACTGTCAGCCTTACCTTAGGATATTGTGTGATACAGTGCTGGAAGCTGAGCCCCTCAGGTTGGCATGCACTCAAAAGATAACTGGGGAAGAGCTGCCTCCTCAGTGCAGAGTCAACTTTAATGACATGGAAACATCAAAAGAAGACGGAAGGAATCCACATAGTAAGTGTTCCAAAAATAATTGGTCAGCGTTCAACTACTTCAGAAAGAAGCACATCACCAAGAACCAATGGTACTGAAGGAAGAAATGCAACTGCAGTGAAGTCACTGGGGAAAAACAAGACTCCAGGAACTGATGAAATTCAAATTGAGATGTTTCAACAAATGAATACAGCTCTACCAGGACTCACTTGTCTATGCCAAGAAATTCGAAAGGCAGATACTTGGCCAACTGACTGGAAGAGATCCATATTTGTACCCATCCTAAAGAAAGGTGAAAATTGTCACACAAATTGGCATCAAGACTGGAGAAAGACTCAAACTGCAATATGCAGATGACATAACTTTGCTTGCTGAAGCACTTACTAATGAACATCAAAAACCATGGCCTTCAGTATGGACTATACCTCAACATAAAGAAGCAAAAATCATCACAGCTGGACTAATAAGCAACATCATGATAAACAGAAAACATATCAAAGTTGTCAGGGATTTCACTTTCCTTGGACCCACCATCCATGCCCATAAAAGCAGCAGTCCAGTGAAATGATGCATTGCAAACTGTTCTGCATCCCAGTTGACTGGGTGGCATCTGGAGTCTTAAAAGCTTGCCAGTGACCATCTAAGGTGCTTCGATTGCTCCCAAACTAGTTGGAGCAAAAGAGAATGAAGAACACTAAAGGCACAAGGAAAATATTAGCCCAAAACATAAAAGGGCCACAGAAACCAGAGACTCGCATTGGCCTGAGACTAGAAAAACTAGATGATGCCCGGCTACCTCCAAAGATCATCCTGACAGGGAACACAACAGAGGATGCATGACGGAGCAGGAGAAAAATGCAAAGCAGAACTCAAATTCCTGTAAAAAGACCAGACTTTAATGGTCCAGCTGAGTCTGGAGGAACCCCAAAGCCTGGACCCCAAGAAACTCTTGTCAACCCATAACTAAAACCATCCCTGAAGCTTACTTTTCAGACAAAGACTAGACTGTGAAACATAAAATATGAGGTCCAGCAATTAAGTCTGCAAACTTAATTGTTCTAGGTGCTACATACCTCACTGCTGAATGTCTCTACAGTCGCCTTCCAAGTACTCCCCTTGGGAAGCTATGCACTGATGCCAGTGCCTAGTCCACCCTTCAAAGCAATTTTGGAACTGTTTCTGGAATGGCCCTTGTGCACGGTGTCAAGGTGGCAAATTCATAAACTTAATTGTATAGTTGTCTGTGAGGGAGATTTAGCCAGTCAACAAGTAACTGTACTGGAACACCTTCACTACTCACCTGATCTGGCCCCAATAACTTTTACCTGATTATAAAGGAAATATTGAAAGGAAGACATTTTGATGACGTTCAGGACATCAAGGGTACTACAATGACAGTTCTGATGGCCATTCCAGAAGAAGAGTTCCAAAATTTCTTTGAAGGGTGGACTAGGTGCTAGTGTCATTGCATCGCTTCCTAAGGGGAGTACTTCGAAGGTGACCATAGTGATATCCAGTAATGAGGTATGTAGCCCTTTTTCTGCAATGAATTTATGAACTTAATTGGCAGTTCTCATAGTGCTCGTGGAGAGTGTACTTCTTAGTTCGAACAGATGCACAAGATGAGAAAAGTGGCCCCTGTCCAGAGGCATGGTGGAATGACAGGAAGGGACAAGCACAGGTTGGATGGACAGGGGAACCCCAGGGTGGAAGGGGGAATGTAGTCACATTATATGGATTGTGACTAGTGTCATGTGACAGTGTCTTTATAATTTTATATTAGAAATTAAATTGAGTTATAAACTTTTCCCTAAAGCACAATTTACCAAAAAAAAAAGTTAAAAATAAAGAAATGAGGTATCAGACAATTCTGTTGCTAAAAATCTCTGTAAAGTGTTAAAAAGCAAAAATTAAGTCCTTTGATAAAAACTAAGGACGAAGGTGAGCCTGGTGTTTTCAATTGCCTGTATGCACGTGAAAGCTGTACAATGAATAACGAAGATCAAAGAACAGTTGATGAGTTTGAATCATGCTTTGGCAAAGAATATTGAATATAGCATGGACTGCCAAAAGAACAAATAAATCTGTCTTGGAAGAAGGACAGAATGCTCATTAGAAGCAAGGACATGCTATCAGGAGGAACAAGAAGGACATTATGCTTGGAGAACTCCCCTGGTCAATTTGAAAAATGAAATATTTGATCAGCTAATTAACTGAAGTTAGCGCTTCCTGAAGCTAGAAGCAGAGTTTACAGGATTTTTGTGCCCTGGTGTCCACCAGTGTGCTGGAGGAGGACATTGTTCTTGGTAAAAGACACGGGCAGTAAAAAAGAAGAAGACCTTCCTTGAGATGGACTGACACAGCAGCTGTAACAGTGGGCTCAAGCATCACAACCATCGTAAGGATGGTGCAGAACCAGACAGTGTTCTGTTCTGTGCTGTTGTATACAGGGCCTTTGTGGGCCAGAACCAACTTGACAGCACCTATCAGCAACAATAGCCTCACTATAGTTGAAACAAAGACTGAAAAATGAGGTGGTAGGTTTTTATTTCCCTGGGGAATTTGAAAAATGAACTATTTGATCAGCTAATTAACTGAGGTTAGTGCTTCCTGAAGATAGAGGTGGATTTCACAGATTCCGTGGTATCTGTCAGTGTGCTGCCTTCAGTAAGTGTCTGTTTTTTGCCAACCCTGGGACTGCACCCCCTGAGAACGGATTTGAGACCCAGGAGGTACCATCTAAAGAGAAATCGCTAAATGTCAAGTGTGTCTTATAAACTCTTGAATTCCACTTCCTGGGCCTATTTCTAGCCAAGAGACTGTTTGATCAAGTGATCTGATATATCTCTGTGTCCTTTAGTTTAATGGTAGGGCTTGTTATTAGCCAGGTGCAGTGATTTTTATAGAACCTGTGTTTTATTGGGTCAGAGCAAAGTTACTGTGTAAATGACAGCTATTATGTGTTTCTTACCCACCAAGGAAGAGTACCCAGATTGGAAGGCAGAGATACTGGTATAGTCCTATACTGGCACAGTAACAGACTTCAGGAAGGGGTACGTGTAAAATTATGTGTTGGTTCCCCAGTTTTTGTACTAAAAACACTATGTACTTAAAAGACTACTGCTTGGAATAAAGGGAGCACTGTCCAGGTGGTAGAGTTAAATATACAAAGCCAGATTTTAAGTAAAATTCTTTACTGTAGAGGTCTTTTGTTGTCCTTGCCCAAACACAAAGTCAAGTGATACATAACACGCATGGGACAAGCCAGATGGATTTGCTCTGCTGGGACTTGAGAGTCAGAGAATGCATTAGGCTCTGCAGGTACAGCCCTGCCACTGGGCAGCAGATACTGTGTAAGTAGACTTGTACATTAAAAACCTATCATGGTGCATTTCTCAAGTACCAACCCCCACCTACTTTTTCTAGGAAAGGCACTGGCCGATATGTAGAAAAGTCTTCAATAAAAAGCGTAAACCTTTCAATTCCTTGAAGCAAAGATTGCAGGGTACTGACATTCCTACTGTGAGGAACGTTCTTCAGTCCAAGGTACTAGTTTTATCTTCGTTGTTCTTTGTCCTGTTTTTAAGTACTTTAAAGCCTATTTCTGGACTCTGTTTGATACTGTTGTTTGATACTGATAGTATAATCCACCTTTACTGTTTTCTTTATAATCTTAGACACAGTTCCAAATATATTTGAGATACTTTTTAGACATGTCAAAATTGAATCTTGTTTGTATGGTCATTAATCTAAAAACTAAGCCCTATAGAACAGAGTGGAAACACTGTTGGTGGAGTGGTTAAGTGCTATGTCTGCTAACCAAAAAGTAAGATCAGATCTTCTAGGTGCTCCTTAGAAACTCTATGGGGCAGTTCTACTCTGTCCTTTATGGCCACTATGAGTCAGAATTGACTTGACAGCAGTGGGCAATGGGTATAGAACAGAGTAGAATTATCCTGTAAGGATTTGAACTGCCAACCTTTTGCTTAACAGCCAAGTACACTTAACCACTTTGCCACCAGGGCTCTGTATTCTCATTTGAGTGTCATTAAGTCTAGCTCTTATGTTGAAAGAAGGTCACTTTTCATCTTACATTTAAGTCTTCCTTTGCAATTTTGTGGGAAACCCTGATACTGTAGTGATTAAGTGCTATGACTGCAAACTAGAAGGTCAGCAGTTCAGATCCACCAGGTGCTCCTTGGAAACCGTATAACGCAGTTCTACTTGATTCTATAGAGTCACTTTGAGTTGCAATCAACTGGACTGCAGCAGGTTTGCTTTGGGTTTTTTGTTTCAGTTTTGTGATTTTCTTTGTTTTTCTGATTTTTATTTTATTTTCCGTTAGCTATTGTGTCTTGCAAGTTTTTTTATTACTGTATTTTCCAAATTTCTTGCAGTATTTCTTTTGAAAAACAAATTTTTTCCTTCTCTACAAATTTCTCAGTCTTGTTTCCTCTGAATTCAAACACAAGCTTTAAAAAAAAAAAAAAACGCCTGTAAGTGGAAGTGTATAGTCTAGGTTAGCATTGTTTGTTGGTTTTCTTTCTTTCTTTTACAGAACCAACATGTCAGGAAATCTAACTGGAGACAACAACATGAAGACTTCATCAGTGCCATTCGATCCGCAAAGCAGTGCACGTTGGCCATGAAAGAAGGTCGGCCTCTCCCACCTCCACCCCCTCCATCCATCAACCCAGGTGTGTGACCGTTCTGCTTTGCTTTTGACACTTTGTTAACTGATTGAAGCTGTGCTTGAGTTTTGGCAAAATTTATCATGCTTGCTTTCCTCTTAAACGCTCTAAAATCTACAACAACAATTCGATAAGAGCAGTTTTATCATAAACTTTATCTTGTCCTCACTTCTTTTAATTCTGTAGAAGGATGCTGTATTTCCTTTGAATTCTGCCTCAGAATGGACTGTGAGTCTCAGACCATTACTGTACGCAATGCTATGCATTACATACCTCAAGGAGAGGGACAGCATTCACATCTTATTTTAATGGAAACAGAGCTTTCTAAGCAGTTCTGCAGTGGCTCTGTAGGGTCAGATATTCACAGTTTTTGTTTGTTTGTTTTTAGGTAAAAGTTATATAAAATTAAACATTTTAAATATTTTAAGCTATCAATTCTGTATCCCTTTTTTAACCTCACATTTTTTCTTTTGAAAAATTTGAAGTCTACAAATAAAAAGAAAGGCAGGAGCAACAGCACAAGAAACACTCACAAGCTTTCTACTGAAATTCAAGAATTGTTGACATTATTACTGTATTTTCTTTTTCTATTTTTGGAAGTACCACTTTAAAAGTAAGTTGTAGCCATCATAACATTTTACCCATAATTGTTTCAGTATGCATATTTTCAACATAAGTACATTTTCCTGCAAACCACAATGTTATATGTCCATATTCATATTTTCTCAGTTAAGAAATGACTTTTCAACATATATAAAACACTCCACCCAACAACAGCAGAATGCACATTCTTCTCCAACACACATGCATCATTTTTCAGAATAGAACATGCATTAGGTCACAAAATAAACCTAAATAAACTTCTAGTGTCTGAAATCATACAAAGTATATTCTCAAATGACAGTGGAGTGAAACTAGAATTCAGTAACAGGAGAAAACATAGAAACAAATACACTGATAAGTGAAATTAATACACTAGTAAGAAACCAATAGGTTAAAGGAAGAAATCACAGGAGAGTAGAAAATACTTAGAGAAGAATGAATATGAAAACACAACACACCCAAACTCAGAGATGCAATAAAAGCAGTGCTCCGGGAGAATTTTATAGCTATAAATGTCTACATTAAAGAAGAAGAAAGATCTCAAATCAATAACCTAACTTTTATATCTCGAACTAGAAAAAGAAGAGCAAACTGAACTCAAAACTAACACAAGGAAGGAAACAAGAGTGAGAGTCCAAAGGAAAAAAAAAGCCCAACAATCTATAGCCAATTGATTTTAAACAAGCTAGCCAAGTGGTGCACCACTGGGGAAAGAATAGACCCTTCAATAAACAGTGGTGGAATTACCATGTGCAAAAAATAAAGTTGGACCTATCACACACCATATATGGAAATTAATTCCAAATAGAGCAGTAGACTAAATAATAAGAGCTGAAACTAGGAAACACATAAAAGAAGACACAGAGGTAGATCTTTAGGACCTACACAACAGCAAAAGCACAAACAGCAAACTTAAAAATGGATGAATCAAACTTCATCAAAATTCAAAATCTTTGTGCATCAAAAGATATTACCAAGAAAGTCAAAAGACAGCCTACAGAATGATGAAAATATTTGGAAATCATACATCTGATACAGGCTTATTATGCAACATGTATAAAGAACTTATAGCTATAACTCAACAACAACAAAAAAAACCTAATTAAAATAAGGACACAGCTTGAATAAACATTTCTCCAAAGCAGATACACAAACAGCCAGTGAGTTCACGAGAAGATGCTCAACATCATTCATCATTGTTGTTGGGTGCCATCATGTCAATTCTCACTTATACTGACCTCATGTCAGTATGAGGGTTTTCTTGGCTGTAATCTTCATGAAAACAAATAACAGGTCCTTCCCCTACAGGGTGGGTTTGAACTGCCCACCTTTTGATTAGCAGCTGAGCTCTCAGCCATTGTGCCACCAGGGCTCCTTTATTTGAAATTCCTGAGTACTATAGCATCATTATGAGTAAGAACTGACTTGAAGGCACACAGCAGCAACCTTTGTGCATAACAACTTACAAATGTGAGTTAATTGTTACATTTTTTGGCTCTTCCCATTGGGAAAGTAGAGTATCAGCCTATCTTCTGAGACATATTACACTGAGCATACCCATACAAAGAACCAGACGGGTCTGATGTTGATAAAGTATCTGAATTTTTGTTTGTGTTAAATGTTTATTTATCCTTCACTTTTGAAGGATAATTTTGCTGGGTGCAGAATTGGTGTAATTGATGATAATAAGTTTGACACTTGGAAAAAGTTGAATTGGCCTGTATTGTGTGACATATATTTTAACAACCATAACAAGGACAAATAGCTGCCGAGGCTGTGTTTGGGCAACCAGACACCTCATGGGAGATAATTTCTTGGTTTGGAGGTTTAGGGTCTTGGTTTCATGGGACACCCTGGTAAATTGTCCTAATGCCATTTTTAGTGCTAGCTCATGGCATAGAGTTTGGGGCCTTAAAAGCCTGGAAGTGGCCATCTAATGTAAAACATTTGGTCTCTGTTTACCTCAAGCAACAGAGGAAGAAGGAGGGTCAGGAATCACAGGAGAAAATGGAATATGTAGACAGTCACCTCCATAGACACCTGCATTCTCCACCATGAGACCAGAAGAACTCATGGCATCTGGCTACCATTACTGAATAATTTTGACCAATGATTCTATAAAAGAATGACTAGTTATTGGACGAAGGTGGAAACGTGAAACAGTTTGAAATTCTTGAGGAATTTGTGGAGCCATGGAGACTGGATGAATGACTCAAACTATTGCCCTGAGATAATCTTTTCTTTTTTTTTGGTTTTATCAAACAGAAATTTATTTCTTTACACTAAAGCAGGCTTAAAAGTCCAAATTCAGGGTGTCAGCTCCAGGAAAGACTTTCTCAGTTGGCCTTATTACCCCTGACTAGGAGCTTCTCCATGCGGGGACCTCCAGTCTGAAGGATACGCTCTAGCACTGCTTTCTTAGTCATATGAGGTCTCCCTGTCTCTCTGTTCACTTCTTTTCTTTTTTATTATGATTAAGTATACAGTGCAAATCAATTTTGCATGCCCACCTACCTGCAACTCGTTCTGCTCTCCTCACCTTGTGACAGCACACTCCTCCTTTGTACTCTTTACTTCTAGTAACCACCTGTCCCCTCCTCTCCACTTTCTCTTCTCCCATCTAGAAAGAACCCAGGACAGCCTCCTATAAATGTATAAAACCATAAAGTACACATAGCATATGCTCACACTGTATCCTTGAGTCCAGTCCAGTGTTGTCTGAAAAGTTAACCTCAGTACTGCTTTCAGGTCTGGACCAGCAGCAAGCATAGGGGCCATGTTCCCAGGGAAACCTCCAGGCTGTTGGACCATTAATTCTAACCTACCTTGAGAAAAATCTTTAAACCTTAAACCAAAAATACCCCCTGAAGTCATCTTTAAACCAAATAGTAGTTTAATTAATTAGTAAAGAAACTCTTAACTTTGAGAATTGTGATTTTTTGGAAGCATCATCTATGTGAGATCAAATCGAGAACAATAGGGCAGGGGTACTGAGTTTATGATAAGGGGAAGAATTTGTAAAAGAATGGTAAGAATAGTTGTGTAATATAAAGAATGTAATTGGTGTCACCAAATGGTACATGTAGAAATGGCTAAATTGGTGTATGATTTGATGTGTATGTTTTCAACAACAAAAAATTAAGCTGACCTACTTAAAACACACCTGACACTGATATAGTCTCATTAATATAACAGAGAAAACCCTATTCCCAAATGGATTACACCCACACTTATGCTGTTGTGTGCAGTAAGTTAATTCTAACTCATAGTGACCCCACTGAACAGAGTAGAACTGTCGAGACACTGGGTTACCAAACTGTAATCCTCATGGAAGCAGGTCATCTAGTCTTTTCTCCTGAAACAGGTTCTAACAGCCAACTGTTTGTTAGTAACTGAGTACTTAATCATTGTGCCACTAGGGTTCCTTATCCACAAATACAGGCATTGGGATTTATAATACATATTTTGAGGGGACACACTTCAATCCATAACACTCTACCAACCATGATGTCCTTTTTTTAACAACTCATCTTTCCTCATAACTTGTGCCAAGTAAGTGAAGTGAAGTCTCGCCATTGTCCCTTCTAAGGAACATTGTGGCTGTACTTCTAAAGAAGTTCATTGTTCTGACAGTCTATGGTGTGTATTCAGTATTCTTCACCAACAGCACAGTACAAACACATGAATTTTTCTTTGGTCTCCCTTTGTATGGTTCAGCTTTTGCACGCATCTGAGGTGACTGAAAAGACGCTGTGTGGGTCAGGCTCACCTTAGTCCTCATACTAGCACCTTTGTGATTTGGGGCATTAAAGTGGTCTTTTGCATCACATTTTCCCAAGCAGTATGTTTTTTGATTTCTTGTCTGCTGTTTCCATGGATATTGATTGTTGATTCAAGTATATTGACAACTTCAGTTCTGTATTTATCTTGATGTTTTTAATTGGTCCAATTTTGATATTTGGTCCAGTGTTTGTTTATGTTCAGGCATAATCTATACTAAATGAAAGCTGTAATCTTTGTACTTCCTCTGTAGATTATTCAGATTATCTTCATTTTTGGCAAGGAATATTATGCCATCTGCATATAGAAGATTGTTAATGAGTCTTCCAGTTCTGATGCTGTATTCTTTTCATATATTCCAGCTTGTTAGATTATTTGGTCAATGTAGAGATTGAATAAGGAAAGTGAAAGGATGCAATTCTGTGACATACCTTTTCCAACTCTGAACCACACAGCATCCCCATTGTTGGATCCATGTCAAGATTCCATATGAACACAATTAAATCTTCTGAAATTACCATTCTTTGTAATGTTAATCCAAAGTTTATTATGATCCACACAGTCAAATGCCTTTGCGTGGTTGATAAAACTCAAGTAAACAGCATTTCTAGTATTCTGCTTTCGACCAAGATTCATCTGACATCAACAGTAGTATCACTTGTTCCACTGCCTTGTCTGAATCTGGCTCAAACTTCTGGCATTTTCCTATCTGTGTACAGCTGCAGTCATTTTTTATCTTCGGCAAAAATGTTCCAGCATGTGCTATTAATGATATTGCCTGATAATGTCTGCATTCTATTTGAATGCCTTTCTTTGGGATGGGCACAGGTATGAATCTCTTACAGTGAGTTCGCGAGGTAGCTGTCTTTCAAATTTCTTGATACAAGTAGTACTTTCAGCAGTGCATGCATTTGTTGAAGCATCTCAACTTGTATTCTATCAATTCTTGCAGATTTTTTTTTTTTTGTACATGCCTTTAGTATAGTTTGGGCTTATTCTTTTAGTACCAGCAGTTCTTGATCATATACTATGTCCTGAGATGCTGAATAACAATTTTTTTGGTGGGGGGGATAGTGATTACAAGGACTGACAGTTAAGTTCATGAACTCATCCTAGAAAAAGTGCTACATACCCCACTGCTGAATATCACTACAGTCGCCTTTGAAGTACTCCCCTTGAGAAGCTATGTACCAGTTCCAGTGCCTAGTCCACCCTTGAAAGCGCTTTTGGAACTCTTTTTCTGGAATGGCCATCAAAGCTGTTGTCATATTACCTACGATGTCCTGAATTTCATCAAAATGTCTTACTTTCAGTATTACCTTTATTTTCAGGTAAAGAAAAAAGTCACTGGGTCACTGGGGGTCAGATCAGGTGAGTAGGGAGGGTGTTCCTGTACAGGTATTTGTTTACTGGCTAAAAACTCCCTCACAGACAACTGTACAGTTAAGTTCACAAACTTGTGTCTTTGCTATCTTGCATAATGACCATTCCAGAAAGAGTTCCAAAATTGCTCTGAAGAGTGGACTAGGCCCGGGCATCAGTGCTTAGCATCCCCGGGGGACTACTTTGAAGGTGACCATAGTGATATTCAGCAATGGGGTATGTAGCACTAAGAACAATTAAGTTTGTGGACTTAATTGTCAGATCTTGTATGCATTCAAAAACTGGACAATGAATAAGGAAGACTGAAGAATTGATTCCTTTGAATTATGGTATTGGCAAAGAATATTGAATATACCATGGGCTGCCAAAAGCATGATCAAATCTGTCTTGGAAGTACAGCCAGAATGCTCCTTAAAAGCAAGGGTGGTGAGACTATATCTTATATACTTTGGACCTGTTTTGGGGAGAGATCAGTCCCTGGAGAAGGACATCATGCTTGGCAGAGTGTAGGGTCAGTGAAAGAGAGGAAGACACTCAGTCTGCACCATTTGACTCATGCATAACAATGATTGTGAGCATGGCACAGTACCAGGCAATGATTTGTCCTGTGATACACAGGATTGCTAGGAGTCTGAACTGACTCAATGGCGCCTAACGACAGCAACAACATTTTGTATCCTGATACTTTGCTGAAATCTTCTATTAGTTCCAGTAGATTTCTTATGAATTCTTTGGGGGCTTTCTCTGAATAAGATCACAACATCTGCAAATAGGAATACTTTCACTTCTTCCTTACCAGCTTGGATGCCCTTTACTCCCTTTCCTAGCCTACTTGTCCTGGCTAGGACCTCCAGCACAGCATTGAGTAAGAGTGGTGATAAAGGGCGTCCCTGTCTAGTTCCCATTCTCAAGGGGAATGTTTTCAGACTCTCTCCATTTAGGACGATATTGTCTGCTGGCTTTGTATAAATACCCTGTACTATCTTGAGTAACTTTCCTTCTATTCCTATTTTGCTGAGAGTTTTTATCATGCACTGGTGTTGAACTTTATCAAATGCCTTTTCTGCATCAACTTAAAAATCACACAGTTCTTGAACTGTTTTATTTGTGTGGTTGATTACCTTGATTGTTTTTCTGATGTTGAACCATCCTTGCATATCTAGTATGAATCCTACTTGGTCATGGTAAATTTTTTTATATGTTGTTGAATTCTGTTGACTAGATTTTTGTTCAGGATTTTTGTTTTTTTGTTAATGAGGGCTTTTGTTCATGTTATTCTTCCTGCATCCTTCAGATTTATATCCATAGAGTCCTTCAGTATTTCAGTCAAGTAACAACTGCAGACTTCCATTAGTAATCAGAAGGTGGCATGCTCAAAGTATGAATCAAGGAAAATTGGAGGTCATCAAATATAAAATTAGCACTTGAAGATCGATATCCTGGGTGTTAGTGTACTAAAGGGGACTGGCACTGGCCACTTTGAATATGACAATCATATGATCCACTGTCCAGGAACGATATATTAAAGAGAATTGGTGTTGCACTTATTTAAAAAGAACATTTAAGATCTATTCTGAAGTACAATATAATCAATATAAGGTTAATATCCATACATTTGTAGGGAAAACCAGTTAATGTGACTATTCAAACTTATATATCAATCAGAAACACCAAAGTGAAGACATTGAAGATTTTTATGACTTACTACAGTCTGAAATTGATCAAATGTGCAATCAAGAAGTATTAATAATTATGGTGATTGGAATACAAAGAATAAAGATTAGAAGTTGTGAAACACAACCTTGATGATAAATACTACACCACAGATTGCATTATTGAATTCTGCAAGACCAACAAACCATTAACTGGAAATATATATTTTTTAACAATACAGTTGTTGACTGTCCATGTCTACATCACAGAAATCAAATAACTATAGGTAGTCCCTTCCTTACAACATATTCAAGTTATGATGAACTTCACTTTCAACTGTACTTTTTTTTATTTAAAATTTTTAAAAATTGTACTTTATCCCTTTTCCGTTGGATCCGTTCCAACTTATAGCATACCTTTAGGACAGAGTAGAACCACCCCACAGAGTTTCCAAGGAGTGTCTGGTGGATTTGAACTGCCAACCTTTGAGCTAGCAGCCATAGGGCTTAGCCACTATGCCATCAGGGTTTTTAGATGAAGGTTTATAAGGCAAATGAATATGCATATTGTTTTGTGGCATTGGCTGCCAATCCCACACCACATCAACTCTCCCCTTCTCACCCTTGAATTCTCTGGTACTAGCTTTCCTGTTCCCTCCTGCTTTTTCTTCCTTTCTTGCCCATGGGCTGGTGTGGCCTTTAGACTCATTTGGTTTCATGGACCCATCTAATTTGGGGCTGAAGGGTGAACCTCAGGAATGACTTCGTTAGTGAGCTCTAAGGGTAGTGGAGGCATACTCTCAGGGTTTCTCCAGTCTCTGTCAGACAGGTAAGCCTGGTCTTTTTGCGTGTGTGAGTTAGAATTTAGCTTTACATTCTTCTCCAGTTCTGTTGGGGATCCTTTGTCATAGTCCCTGTCACAGCAGTTGGTGGTGGTAGCCTGGTACAATCTGTTGTGCTGAACTCAGTGTCACAGAGGCTGTGGTAGTTGTGGTCCATTAGTCCTTGTGACTAATCTTTCCCATGTGTCTTTGGTTTTCTTCATTGTTCCTTTTGGAACAATGGGTTGAGACCAGTGGGATAGTTTAGATGGCTGCTCACGAGCTTTTAAGACCCCAGATGCCACTCACCAAAGTAGACTGTAGAAGATTTTCTTTATAAACTGTTATACCAGTTGAGCTAGACAGTCCCTGAAACCATGGTCTCCACAACTCTCAGCCAGTAATTTCGGCCCTCAGGGAGTCTGGATGTGTCTGTGGAGCTTCCATGACCTTTCCTTAAACAAGTTGTGTGTACTGTCTTGCCCTTCACCCAAGTTACCACATGGCTATTGTTTGTTAAATACTTTTTCCTCCCCTCGCCTCCCTTCACTTGTAACCTTCAAAGATCGTTTCTTTTTGTGTGTAAATCTTTTCATGACTTTTTACAGCAGTAGTCTCATACAATATCTGTCCTTTTGTTTTTTTCAGCGTCTTATTGTTAGTACATCTTCCTGTGAGGAAGTTTTGGCAAAAAGCATGCAGGGAATATGGAAAAAATTGCTGGGTTATGTAAACATGCTCTGAGCATCTGATCAGCATAATGTGATGCAAGAGATTGGTGGAAAAATTGTTCTTTTGGCATGGACACTGAATTTATAACTCGATATAGCCAACTTGGAACAGTTCATAGGTCACAAAGAAGGGAAATTGACAGAGCAGGACTACATAGGTCTTGAAGAAGAAAGAAATGCTGAAGAAGAAAGAAATAATAAGGAAGAGGAAGGAGATAAGTTGTCAGATTTTTTTACAGTGAAAGAATGAGCTGCAGCTTTTTTTTTTTTTTTTTTTTTCACCCTGCACTAAATCAGGAGCTTTAGTTGCTTGAAAACAGAGACCCAAACACTGACAGCTAAAATGCATAGGCAGATGTGGGAAGCAGTGAGATGTTACTGTGAAATATGTGACAAAAATAATAATAAGTTTTTGAACGGTAAACTAACTTTCTTTGTAAACTTCCACCTAAAGAACCGTGAAATTGGGAAACAAAAAAAGAAAAGAAAAAGCCCATACAGGCAACTCTTAGTAAATTCCTCACTAGAAACACCATCCTGTTTCCAGGGATAACCCAGGTGATACAAAAGTTTCCACAAGTAAAATTATTACTGCAACTGACAAAATGCCAGTGTCATTCATCCTACTCTTCGTCATTGTCAGGGTAAATTTTTATGATTTGTGCATTTTTGTGTATATATGTATTAAGATATATCTAAATTTATAATAATATTTTCAAACCCTAATGACAAAGAAAGATTGAATTTTTAAAGATAATGACAAGAAAGGTAATAATGATGAAAAATTTTTTAAATGAGGTTTTCAACTTGTATCAGAACCAACTTAGGATGAGGTCTTCAGAACAGAACCATCAAGGACTGTGTACACCCCTAGAAAGAAAGAATGGAGAAACTCGGTATTACCAGTTAAGACAAAGCTAGGGGCTGACTGCAGAACAGATCATCAACAGTATGTATAAAAGTTCAAGCTAAAGCTGAAAAAAATGAAAGCAACTGTACAAGAGCCAAAGTACTACCTTGAGTGCATCCTGCCTGAATTTAGAGACCTCAAGAATAGTAATGGTGGAAGACCAGAGAAGTTGGTGGGGGTGGGTGGGCAGGAGGGAGATATCACACAAGAAAAAAGGAAAAGGCTGATGAAAAGATAGGAAAGAAGGAAAAGACCAAAATAGATGTCAGAAGTGACTCAGAAACTTGCTCTTAAGTGCAGAGTAGTTAAAGAGGACAGAATAAATAAAGTAAAAATGCTGAGCACATGATTTCAAAGGGCAGTTCAACAAGACAAAGTAGAATATTATGAAGAAATGTGCAAAGACCTAGAGTTAGGAAACACCATCAGTATTTCTGAAGCTAAAAGAACTGAAAACCCAAGTTTCAAGTTACAATACAGGAGGATTCCCTGGGTAAAAATTGAACACACTTAAAAATAAGTGCATTTCATTTCATGCAGATTATCCCTCAAAAAATTCATTTAAAAAAAAGAGGAAGTGCCCAGCCACCTCCAGTGATGGCTGTGATGGGGCTTACAAAGTTGAGTCCCAGTAACAATACGAGAATAAAAAGGGGTGCACCCTGAGTACTCCAGTAAGAAACTGCTATTGATGGTTCAAAGGCCTCCAGGTTCCCCTGGAAGCATGGCCCCTAGACCTGATGCTGCCCCTAATCATAAATCATTAGTGAGGTCAACTCCTTCAACAGGAATGGATTGGACTCGGCAACACAGAGTGGCCATGTCATGTGTGCACTTTATGGTCCTCTGCATCTAAAGGGTGTCATCCTACTGGCCTCTTACTAGAGGGGAGTGGAGTAGGTATAGAGGCGGGGACAGGAGATCGTTAACAGGATATGACTTGTATAGAACAGAAAGGAGGAGTGTGCTGTCACCAGGCAAAGACAGCAGTGGGAGCTGCACATAGGCGGGCATGTGAATTTACAGTGGATGCATCCTACACTTTCACCCAATCACAATAAAAAAACAAAAGTATAAAATTGGACTATAAAAGTTATCTGGAAAAAAAGCATCTGAACTTCTGTACCAGAAAATAAGCTTAATGAAGATCGGCGCTCCGGTGGCACAGTGGTGACGAGCTTGGCTGCTAACCAGACGACTGGCAGTTCAAAACCACCAGCCACCCCTTGGAAACCCTCTGGGGCAGTTCTGCTTTGTCCTGTAACTTCCCTGAGTCAGAATCAACTTGATAGCAGTGGGTTAAATGAAAATATAGCTTAAAAGAATGTGTTGTCTCAAGACATTCAGGAAGTAGATAAGAGCTATGCTATGGTAGTGAGCTTCATGATAGGAAAAACATTTTTCATGAGAAAGAGCTCTGTTTTAATAGCAGAAGCCTCAGGGTTGATGGCTACCTTATGGTTGTTTAGGTGACTAAGTGCAACCATGTCACATGTCTTGCTCTATGCATTTTTCTCATTACTGTGTTGGATCCAAAATGTGGGAGTTAATCCTTTTTTAAAAACTCATTCTTTTTGGAAAAGACTGACTGAATGTGCTTGTTATCTGTCCACCTTTACATTTTTATGCTAAAATATAGTTTTATACTTAAATCTCTTCCTGGACTCTTATTATAGTTTTATGTACCAAATGAAGTTAACTACATGAAGTAACACATTTTCATCACTATTTAGTCATTTTGATTGTGCAAGCATTTTACATTAGTCTCATAGTCTCAAGTGCTAGAAATTTAATACACACAGTAGAGTTATATATAATATGTTGTACTACACATGAGTTTGCAAATAATTTTCATTTTTCTCCCAAGCATGATTTATGTTTATTCTGATTCTTCCTGATGTAAGTCTGCCAGAGATTCAAATTTCCAGGATGTTGTGATGGCTTATGGGGACAGCAATATAAAATATTTATAATTGGGATTATTCTGTGAGGCCTCCGACACTCTGTCACCATTTCCTAGGGCTGTCTAGTCATAGGGACACAACAAAAGGCTTGCTTTTTAAAATCATGCTTGTTTTCTACTTTAATTTCCTATAGGATCTTGCTACCTTCCCCATGTTCTTCATAAGAATCCATTTGTAGTCAGATTTTTTAAATCATATTTTGTTGAAATATGTAGCGTGTAGAGGTTTTATGATGTTGTCATGGGCAGAGGAAACTAAAGGTAAAACATGTAGCTCAGACTATGTCCAGATTATTGTTTAAAAAGTACTCTTGCCATTTTCAGAGTATTCAGGATTCAAAATAAATACAACGAGGACTCTTACACTCTCAGCTATAGGACTTCCCATCTGCCTCCCTGTGGTGGGCTACCCCTCCCTTGGGTCCCCATGCTTCTCACAGTTTGTCCCGTAGAGTGCTGATTGTCTCTCTATTTGCCTAGTCCTCTAGCCACCTCTGAGGTTTTTGTTAGTCATCTAGTCATCTCTGGGACTTTTATTGGCAGGGAAACACTTCAGATTTATTGTCTCCTTGGTGGCATATATACCAAGCACCTAGTAGGGTGACAATGAGTAGAGGAACAAGTGAAGTCAAGAAAGCGACCCAGTCAGCATTGGAATCACTGTCTTTGCCTAATCTCAGTAAGACTCACAGCAGCAGCATTTCTGATGTAAAACTTGACTTTCCTGTTGATAAAAATGAAGACGTAACTACCTAGCCAAGAACCGAGTTCTAGGTGACTTTCTATACTGCTGCAAATGAATTCTGAATGATAACCGCACTTTCTAGTTTACTTTCTTAAGCCAAGTGGTGTCAGTAGAGTTGGTGTCACCCAGTGGGGTTCTTCACTGGTGTCACTCCCCCGTGAACCTCGTTCCATACCAGACCATACAGAATCCTTAGTGATGTTCTTTGTACTAATGTTACTTATAAATCCTGATTTCTGTGTATCACTCCATTTCTTTTAATTACTACTTCATTCCCTAAAAAGTTATTGATACAAGTTTGCAAAAAAAGCTAATTACTGCAGTATCCGAGTTAAAACACCAGAAAACTTGACAAAAATCAGTGACCATAAAAACAATGATGTGTATAGATGCCATGCAGACGAAACCACATGATTTGAAGCATCACTGTAATTGGGAAATAATAACAACTCCGACTGGAGCACATTAAAACCAAAATACCAAACCTGTTGCTATCAAATTGATTCCAACTCATAGCCACACTACGAGACAGAGTAGAAATGCCCTATACAGCTTCCAAGGAGCAACTGGTAGATTTGAACTGTTGAACTTTTTTTTTTTTAATTTTTTATTTAATATAACTGAGTGAAAATGTACATTCCCGTATAAATTTACATACCCACCTATATGCAGCTTCCACTGCTCTCCCTGCCCGGTGACAGCACACTATTCCTCTCTGCTCCATACATGTCTCATTCTCCCAACAGTCTCTTTTGTCCCTCCTCTCCACCCACTCTCCTTCCTCCAGCCAGAGGTCAGCAGGATGACATCCTATAGATGTATAGAACCATAAAGTTCATCCAATATGTGGTCACTGCATCGCCAAGTGAACTGTTGAACTTTTGACTGGCACCCAAGCTTTGAACCACTGTGCCATGTCAACTCGAAGCTGCTGTTGCTCAGGCACTCATTAAAAGCTCCAAAAGGTATATTAGCAGAGAATTTTTAGCCTCCTGTGATATAGTGGTTAAGTGCTACATCTGCTAATCAAAAGTCAGCAGTTCAAGTCCAGCAGGTGCTCCTTGGAAACTCTATGGAGCAGTTCTACCCTGTCCTATAAGGTCACTATGAGTTAAAGTCAACTGGATGGCACTGTTTTTTTTTTTTAAAGAAATGTATATTTTGTGTGTTCTGACGTCTGTTTTAGCCTTTTCTTTCTTCTGTCTTTTTAATGACCTTTTACTTTCTTCATGTATGATGTCCTGGATGTCATTCCATACCTCATCTGGTCTTGGGTCATTACTGTTCCATGCATCAGATTTGTTCTTGAGATGGTCTCCTAAATTCAGGTGGAATATATACTCAGGGTAGTATTTTGGCTCTCATGGACTTGTTCTAATTTTCTTCTAGTTCCACTTGAAGTTGCATGTGAGTAATTGGTGGTCATTTCTGCAGTCAGCCACTGGCCTTGTTCTGACTGATGATATTGAACCCTTCCATCATTTCTTTACATAGATACAGACAATTTGATTTTTGTGTATTCTGCCTGCTGAGGTCCACATACGTAGTCACTGTTTGGATTGTTCTTTGCTTCCAACTTTTGTATTCTATCGCAAATAATTATCAGTGCATCTTGATTATATGTTTGGTCAATTTCAGACTGCAGAAGTTGGTAAAAAAAAAAACTTCAATTTCTTCGTCTTTAACATTAGTGGTTAGTGCATAAATTTGAATAACACTTATATTGGCTGGTCTTCCTTATAGGATATGGATTTTATCCTACCACTGATGACATGATACTTCAGAACAGATCTTGAAATGTTCTTTTTGATGGTGAATGCAGTGCCATTCCTCTTCAAGTTGTCATTCCCAGCATAGTGGACCATATGACTGTCCAATCGAGAATGGCCAATACCTGTCTATGTCAGCTCACTGAGGCTTAGGATATTGATCTGTATATGGTTTAATTCATTTTTGGCTATTTTCCTAGATTTGTACTTAGAAACAATTTTGCTAGATTCATACTTAGAACCTTACATGTTCTGATTGTTAATCCAAGCCAGCCAGCCACTGATTGTTAATGGATGTTTGCAAATGCTTCTACTCATTTTGAGTCATGCCACATCAGCAAAGGAAGGTCCTAAGAGCTTGAATCCGCTCATGCCATTAAGGTTGACTCCATTGTCAGCAGGCAGCTCTTGTCTAGTCATCTTTTGAGCGCCTTCTAAGCTGTGGGGCTCATTTTCCAGCTCTGTGTCATGCAGTATTCCACTGCTATTCATAAGATTTTCACTGGCCAGTGTTTTCAGAAGTAAGCCTCAAGTCCTTCTTCCTAATTTGTCTTAGTCTGGAAACTTTGTTGAAATCCATCCACCATGGGTGACCCTGTTGGTACTTGAAATACCGGTAATGTGGCTTCCAGCAACACGCAAGCCACCATGTTTGAAAAGCTGACAGATGCATGGAATTGTTGTGGAACTTTATGTAGTGAACAGAAAAAATCATGAAGTAAAAGAGCTAAACAGAAGATTTCAAGAGGTAGCTTAAGAAGACAAAGTTTCAGACTGAAATGTGCAAAGACCTGGAATTAGACAACCAAAAAGGATGAGTACTTTCGGCACGTTCTCAAGCTGAAAGAATGAAGAAAAATTGAAGCCTTGAATTACGGTTTTGAAGGATTCTACAGGAAAATATTAGAATTTCGCAGAAAACATCAAAAGAAGATGGAAGGAATACCCAGAATCATTATACTAAAAAGAACTTGTCCACACTGAATCTCAACAAGATGGGTTGACACAATGGCTACAGTGATGGACTCAAGCATAACGATGACTTATTAGGATGGCACAGTCCTGGGCAGCATTTCATTCCATTGTACAGGGCGTCACTATGAGTCAGAACCTACTCAACAGCACAGTACAATGACAAGATGTTGATACATCTAAGCTAGGCTTAGAAAATATATTTTTGTTGTTATAACTAACTACAGAGATATATTGATTGACAGTCATTTTACTGCATCTCCTCTGACAATATCAATTGGTGTGATCTGCACCCCTAACTCACCTCTAGTTTGAAATTTGAAACAGAACTTTTCTGGGCTCCTGTTTTTTGTTTTTGTTTTTGTTTTTTTAACATTTACCAAACACTTCCATTACTAAATCCTTATGTGTATTTTCTTAGTTAATCTTAACAGCTGCCTGTGAAATAGGTGACTTGTAGTAGTACAAATGGTTAAGTGCTCAACTGCTCACTGAAAGGCCGGTTGGTTCACATTGACCCACAGCTACCATAGAACAAAGTTCTGGTGATCCACTTGAGAAAAATCTGCCATTGAAAATCTTGTGGAGTGCAGTTCTACTCTGCAACACAGGAGGTCGCCATGAGTTGGAATCAACAGCAACTAGTTTATTGCTTAGGGTACCGAGGAAATGGAGGCTTAGTAGGCTAAGGAGCTTGGCCAAGTTCACATACGTAGCAAATGAAGAGCTAGGAATCAAAACAAGTCAGTCTGACTCCAAAGCCTTCATCCCTTCACTGGCCTTTTAAGGCTTTTCCCGTGAAAACCTTTGTATCTGTGTCTATTAGAGAAGGCTTCCTACTTGATTGAGGATGCACTCCATTTCTGAGTATTAAGCAGTACCCAGCACATAGCAGGTATTCAATAGCTATTGAATTAATGATCAAATACTGCTTAACAGAGTCTGAAAAGAAAGATGGGGTTGGCTAGATAATTTCTACATGCTTCTATTTCTATATTTTATGTGTATTCGTTTTACTTAAACCATTTATTCAAATTGAACACTCTTCCAAATTGCTTGAAAAGATAACTCTCAGCTCTTGACTGTGAAGCTATCCCCACATTATGTATCCACCCACACATGTAGATATTTTGACTATCTACTAATCTAAACTTCCATATTGAGTTTTAGGCTGGTGCTGCCTCAGACCCATCCTGGGGAGGCAGTTATGCCTTTACATTGCTTAGAGTCACATTAAAGGTGCCTGAGACAAAGGTGGAAACCCTGGTAGCATAGTGGGTTAAGTGCTACGTCAGCCAACCGGAAAGTTGGCAGTTCAGATCCTCCAGGTGCTCCTTGGAAACTCTATGGGGCAGTTCTACTCTGCCCTGTCGGATCACTATGAGTTGGCATCAACTCGACAGGAGTGGGTTTGTGTTTTTGTTTGTTTGTTTAAGACAAAGGCAGAATCCCTGGGTAATACAAATGGTTTATATGCTCGACCACTAACCGAAAGGTTGCAGATTTGAGTCCACGTAGAGGCAAGTCCAAAGAAAGTCCAAGCAGTCTATTTCCAACATACCTGGGACCACTGTGAGGTGGAGTCACCTCCACAACACTTAGTACTGGTAAGATCAAAGAAAAACAGTCCAAAAAAGAAAAGAAAAAGAAAGAAAACTCGGCTTGCCTTCGAGGCACAGGCTGCAACCCAGCTTTGCTGCAAGCAGCTCCAGGCTCCAAGAAGACCTTGGCTCATTCTGACTTCCCGTTTCTCTCACTGGCCAATTCAATTATGTCTGATAATTGCAAATGAAAGACAACTTTAGAAAAGTGGATATTACACAGAACTGTAGAAGTCCTAGGGCCAACAGGAGCCACCTGGGACATCAGAATCATTGGAAGCTAAGGCTGTTTCTGGAACCACTTTGCTATCGCCCCTTCTTTCCTCTCTCACTGTTTCTCTTCTTTGACCTCCACCTCTTTTCCTTTGCCTGACCCCCTCCCTGTGTGTATGATTCGCCTCCTCACTGAGAAGTTATGTGAAAACATCCAGCTGCTGCTGAAGCAGTGGGTCTCTGCCAGTGACTTTGGCTTCGAACCCCCTCCTCTGAGTTCCCACTGTGAAACAGCTCATCTCCCTGTGTGGCTCAGTGACTCTGTGTGACTCTTCTGTCCCGTTCCACACCACAACCTGGGCTGCTGAATCTCCTGTGAACATCTGAACTTCCATTGCCAGCACGACTGCTTTCTTGACACAAACAACAGCAAGCCAGCTAGTTGCTAGAAGCTCTGTGGTGTCATTGCCAACAGCAGGCGACCCACTGTGTGTCGGAGGACAGCTATGCTCCACTATGGAGCACAGTGGCTGGAGTTTCAGAAGTCAAGCTGCAGGCCCTTGGGTGGACTTGAACCTCTAACCTTTTTTTTTTTTTTTTTGGAATACTTTCTTGTGCTTTAAGTGAAAGTTTACAATCCAAGTCAATTTGTCATGCACAGACTTGCACACATACTGCTATGTAACTCGAGCTGCACTCTCCACCCTGTGTTGAACCACTAACCTTTTTTGTTAGCAGCGAGCTCATTATGTATACGTTTGCATCTCCCCGGGAATCTTGCTTTGCACCAGGACTCACTAAATAATTCATTTATATTGGTAAGTTTCATAAATACAATTAAATCTGGTTTCTGAAAGATATACCCGATAAACATCTGAAGGACACGCTCATTAACTGAACTGAGTATGTAGGGGATGGAATGTTTTCCCCCATATGCCATATCAGAGACCTTGTAGACCTCCCTCTCTGAAATAGACTGTCTCAGACCAAAGTGTGGGACCTTGTTATCGCATGTTAGAGCAGAGCTCACATTCTGTTTATGTCACAGCCTCCATTTGGTGGTAGTTTGTTAAAGCATTCATTGCCTTTTGTTGTTACCTTTACATTCAGATTATATTCAGTGCCCTTATTGTATGAGGAGATTTAATGAAACAGCAGCCAGTCGACATATAAATTTCTGCAAGGACCAGTCTTCTCGCCGAGTCTTTGATCCAGCCCAGACGGCAGCCAAATTGGCATCTAGAGCCCAGGTAAATTTCTGTACCCAAGTGGATACTCTTGTACCCTTGCGTGCCTGGATCAAGTAGGTAGGATTGGCCTGGGAAACACCATTAACCATCCTAAGAATTTGTGTGGGAAGCCTCACATCTGTAACTCCCTTGGGGATCTGCTGCTCTTGGGAGATGCTTTCCACCTGACAGCACCTTTGGCTGTCACAGAAAAAAATAATATTTCTAATGTGCTTGAATCATCTTAGCATAAAGGTTTCGCTATTTAGATAGTGTATTTACACTATTAGAGTACAACTCTGTTTATTCACAGGTGGTTATTGTCCTTAACCACTAGAAAAGAGAGGTGACACCAAAGTGACAGTGGACTGAGTGGGAGAAACTGTCACAAAGGAGATGTCCCATAGCTCCTGTGATATGGTCGGTAGCAGAGGGAGTTTCAGCCCTTGACTTAAAACCACAGAATCAACAAGTGAAAGGGGTACATGGATAAATGGAAGCAGCTGTTAGAAATGGTACAAACAGGTAAAATGACAACCCAACCCAACAGGGAGACCAGGAGTCTATAGACATAGATGGAACCAGAGGCAGCAAACAGCTTCATGCACATCAGAGGTCCAACCCCAGGGATGTAACTTACAGTCCAGCATAAATACAGAGATGGCTCAGACATCAAGGCAAGATTCAATTGGCCTGAATAGTTTTAAGATTATGTAAGAAAAACATTGAAATTTCTGTTAAAGCCAGTATCTAATGGGGGTGGACCCCACAGAAGATGGGCTCTGGCCTCTTTCTCCACACACATTAGACAGTTATTATCTATCTGCTCTCTAAAGACTGGGTGATCAAGGATTTACACTCCAAAGAAGGAGGCTCCCTTGGAAGCAGTACCCGTAAGAAAGTGCAATGGTCAGCATAGATTGGAGTGCTGTGGAGGGAAGCCCCTGGGGTTCATGAAAGGCTTCAAAGGGAAGCAAACATTTTTGCCTGAAAAATAAAAATGGGCTGACCACCTTGGAGCTGATGGGGAAGACCTGGCCCACCAACTGTCTGGCACGTGGGAAAGTGGCAGGGATTGAGACAATGAGGTGGCAGCCCACACCCTGAGGGGTTTTTATCAAACAAGCTCGGAAAGGAGAAAAAGGAATTGGTTAGAGAGGTGACCTAAAATGGGGCAACCAGGCCTGAAGACGTGGAACCACGAAGGAGAAAGTCACAGGAACCTAGACAGTCTTTCCTTCCATCTGCTCACATCTTTTTTCTGTGTTCTAGCTTTCTTTGGCCTGCACACTGGCTTTCTCAGCCTTTCAGTCCCCTTGCAGACCACAGTGGCACACAATGGTCTGTGTTTGAAAGATTGCCTTGCCAACTGGTGTTCAAGATGCATTGGACAGAAGACTAGTTAGCAGCCTCAGCCACAGGGAATGAATGAGAGCCTGGAATCAGAGGATTAGAGTGTATGTGTGTGAGAGAGAGAGAATTTGAGAACTCATGTACGGGACTGTGAAACCGATTGGATATGGGATATGGAGTAAAGTGGGGGCAGGGGAGGAGGTCAAAACTGACAATAGGTATTTAGCTCCAGAGCCTGGGCAGATACTAAGACTAAATCTACAGAAAGGGACACGAGAGAGAGAAAATAGATGTGCTGCAGGGAGTGAGCAGATGCTTATGGTAAATATTGCTTTTGAGATTGAGTCTTTACACATATGCTAGCATGGGAAGCAGTACAATGTAGCAAGAACCGGGCCTCAGATCCATAGTCAGGCTTGAATTTCAGTTCTACAGTTGATTAGCTGTATGTTAACTTGAACAAGTTACTAAAATTTTTTGAGATTCACTTGTCTGTAAAATAGTGTTGATAGTATGTATCTTCCAGAGCTTTGAGGAGGGTGATAGATAATACCAGTAAAATACCTCGCTCAATGCCTTGTGCATAAATGTTGAAAACAAGTCACTTCCTCTGTCCTTCCTATAACCGCCATAGTGGTTACACTGCGCCTCCAGGGTTTCCCAGTGCTACAGCGGCTAACCAAAAGGTCAGCAATTCAAATCTTCCAGGTGCTCCTTGGAAACTAAGGGGCAGTTCCACTCTGTCAAATAGCATCACTATGAGTCAGAATTGACTTAACTGCAACAGGTTTCCTATAACCACATTGCCCTATTCTCTTCCCTCTCTGGATTCCCTGGGTGGTGCAAACAGCTGACATTCTCAGCTGCTAGCCCAAAGGTAGGAAGTTTGAGTCCACTCAGGGGTGCCTCAGGAAAAAGACCTGGTGATCTCCTTTTGAAAAAATTCAACCATTGAAAAGTCATACTGAGCACAGTTCTACTGTGACACACTTAGTGTCTACAGGAATTTGGGTCAACTTCATGGCAACTTTTTACTCCCCTTCCATCTCTGGATGTTGTTTCCTGTTTCTTGGATAAGCATGACAATTTTGGAGTGATATAACTGCTTTGGGCTTTAATTCAACTGACTTTTGGAATGGTTTCTAGCCCTACCTACACTTTCTGAAGCAGTAGAAGAAGAGACACATTTGTGTGGATAGTTCCTGTAACCAGTATACACACAGCTCGGCCACCCCCGTGGGACCCGAGAGCACAAGGAGCAGCAGACGTCAGCGCTTCTCGTCCCTGAGGAAGGCCATCTGGACAGCCCTGAGTATAACCAGTGACTTGGCCGCCTTCCTCTCCTTGTTCTCCAGAGTTAAGTAGTGATCGGGAACACAGAAGGAAAAAAATGCTTGCTTTCTGAATTCCTTCACTTACCCTAGAGGATATCCGAATGGCATTATGTGTCTCCCCTCTGCTGGCTTCACCTTGGGACCTTGCTTACCAGCACAGCACATTTAGAAGTAGAACAAAAAGGGAGGCGTCGTTTTCTCTTTGAAAGACTGTTCGCAGTACGGCAGAAATGTGTTTCTATTTTAAACATAATCAACTTAAAAAATGGGTCATACCCTTACCCAAAAGAGCTGAATCTGGGCCTCTAAAAATAGCTTTCTTTGTTTGGATGGGGAATAAGCTGGCTGCTGTCATCTCAGTGCTACCCTCACCCAAGTAGGAATTCTCACTGAGTAACAGGTTATCTTTAAACAGTAGTTTCCATGGAAATAGAGGTCGGACCCTAAGGAGGTGAAAAGGAGCTCTTCAGAAACTTTTGGTGCTTATTTGTTTTGTTTGCTTTGGTTTTGTTTTCCATGTAACTCGGCTGCTGCTGCTGCTGGTCCGCTCCCAGGTTCCTCAGCTGCGCATCTGCTGGAGGAGCCGGTGGGGATGTTGGGATTCCATGTTACAAACATTTGCTGCCTGCCAATCTATTTTTCTTCTCTGTGTGTTAAAAAACAAACTCATCTTTGAGTGCAATGAAAAAAATATCTGTACTTGTTGACACGAAATTTCTTCTTGTGTCTCCACACAGCTAGTTTTAAAGGATTAACGTCTAACTGCTTCCCCAAAGACTTAATCACGGGGTGACAGCTCCCAAACTCAGACCTGCCTTTGAGCACCAGCAGGGAGGACAAGAACTAGGCTTATTGGGGTGGAGGATATGCGTGTCCCCTTCCCGTGGGTGCAGGGCCCCCCCACCCTGAGGTGACTCCAGGCTGCTGCTGATCTAAATGACAACGATTCTGGCTCTTGTGTGGTACCTGCAATGACAGAACAGCTGTCTTTCGCCTTCTCACCCTCTATAGGGCCGGGCTCTGCTGAGTCCGAAAAAAGAACCAACTGTAACAAGTGCTGTGGGGGCGTTGCTACAGAACCAGGCCTTGGCGACCACCCGTGCAGTTCCACACCCATCAGGTGAGTCAACGTGAGAAAGGTGGCTGTCAGCGAGGGGTGTCTGAGGGACCGCGACTGCCCTCAGGCTTCATCAGTAGTTCGTCAAAAATGTAATGACATTCGGTGTTGCTTTTGTATATCATGATATTGGGGGTCATGATAAGCACTATCACAGTGCTCATTCTGTAGTAGCTCTATTCTATTTTATCCTCACCATAATCCTCCAAATGATTTTGTTAAAAGGTTATTGTTCTTTATGTAAAAGTTTACAAATCAAGTTAGTTTCTCATTCAAAAATGCATACACTGTTTTGCGGCATCAGTTGCTATATCCTCTGTGTGACAGCACTTCCTCCTTTCTGCCTCTGGTTTCTTGTGTCCATATGTCCAGTGTTTCTGTCCCTGCCTTCTCATTTTGCTTTTGGGCAGGAGTTGCCCGTTTAGTCTTGTATATCTGCCTAAACTAAGAAGCATGTTCCTCACAAGTGTGTCATTGTTTTATAGGCCCATCTATGTCTGAGAAGCAGGTGTTGGGACTGGCTTCAGTTCTAAGTTAGCAGGGTATCCAGGGGCCATATTCTTGGGAGTTCTTACAGTTCTTACAGTAAGTCTGATCTTTTTGTGAAATTGAATTTTGTTCTACCTTTTTTCTCTTGTTCTGTCCAGGATTCTGTATTGTGAACCCTGTCATAGCAGCCAGTGATAGCTGGGCACTGTCTAGTTCTTCTGGGCTCAGCCTAGTGGAGGCTGTGGCTCATGTGGTCCACTTAGTCCTCCAGGCTAACAGGTTCCTAGCGCCTTTGGTTTTCTTCACTCTCCTTTGCTCTGGACTGGATGGGACAAATGGATATATCTTCAGTGGCCACTCACCAGCTTTAAGATCCCAGACACGACTCACCAAAGTCAGATGTAGAACATTTTCTTTATGAAGTGTTTTCCAAAACTATGGTCCCCAACTCTCAGCCCCTGAAAGTGTTTGGATGTGTCTAGGAAACTTCTGTGACTTTGCCTTGGTTGAGTTATTCTGATTTCCCCCTATACTGTAGGTTCTTTCCCTTCACCGAAGTTGACACCTGTCCTATCTAGTGATTTGCCCTCCCTTGTCTTCCCCACCCTCATAGCCATCAAGGAATATTTTTTTTCTGTGCGTAAACGTTTGAGTTTTGAGTTTTTACAATTGTGGTCTCATGCAATATTTGTCCTTTTGTAACTGACTTATTTCACAGCATAATACCTTCCAGATTCATCCTTGTTCTTTTTTTTAAATTGTGATTAAGTGAAAGTATACAATCCAAGTTCATTTTGCACGCCTGCCTATCTGTAACTCCGCCTGCTCTACTGGCCGGTGACAGCACACTCCTTCCTTTCATTCTATACCTGTCGTATCCTCTTAACAATTTCCTGGCCCCTCCTCTCCACCTTCTTCTCTCCTATCTAGAAAGAGAGCAGCAAAACAGCATCCTATAAATGCATATAAATCCATAAAGTACATACACCATATGGTCACACTGTGTCCCTAAGTCCAGTCCATTTTTGTCTAAAGAGTTCACCTCAGTAGTGTTTTCTAATCAGGGACAGCAGCAGATCTAGGGGCCATGCTCCCAGGGGGTCCTGCGGGCCGTCAAACTGTCAATTATGGTCTTTTAGTAGAGTTCTTGAGCCGCACCCATCTTTTCTCAAGTTGCCACAGGGACATAACACTATGTGCCCCATCACAGCTGCCTTTGGAGGTGGCCGGGCACCATCTGGTTCTTCTGGTCACGTGTTGATACAGTCACCCATTCACATGAGTCCTTCTGTCTCCTGAGCTCTTTTTCCCTTGTGTCTCTGTTGTTCTCAGGGATCATCTGTGGTGGATAAATTGGGACAATTTGGTGTACTTCAGACGGAAGCTTGCTAGATTTTAAGACCCCAGATGCCACTCACCAACGTAGGGTACAAAAAACTCTCTTAGCAATAGGCTAGTTATGCCAGTTGGGACCAATGTCCCCCAAGAGGATGGTCCTCAGACCCCGCCACTTCTAGTGTCTCCTTGCAATATTGGGTTGAAGTTAGAAGAGTTTTCAGTTTATGGTGATATCCAGTTAAGTTGATCTACTTTCTGCTGTCACTGCTTTCACCTAACCAAATTTCTATCAACCGTTTAATCTATGACCAACCTCTCCCTCCCTCCTCACCCTTGTAGCTGTCAAAGTCTTTTCTTCTGTATGTAAGTCTATTTTTTAAGTCCTTATAGTAGGGATCACATACAATATTTGTCCTTTTGCCACTGACCGATTTCACTCAGTATGTCTTCCAATTGAAACTAGGTTATAAGAGGCTTCCTAAAATCATCATTGTTCTTTATCATTGCATAGTGTTGCAGTGACTATATGTACCATAGTTTATCCATTCATCCATTGATGGGCATCTGGATTGATTCCAGCTTTTTTGCTATTGTAGACGGCACTTGGCTTGGCTAGACTATGCTGCGGTACACATTTGTGTGCATGCATCTGTCCCTGTGACAGCCTAAACAAAGGCTGTATTCCAAACAGTAGGATTACTGGAGCAAACGGTGTATCTATTTCCAGCTTTTTAAGGAACTGCCAAATTGCTTTTCAAAGTGGTTGTGCCATTTTGCAATCCCACCAGCAGTGTAGGAAAGTTCCCGTCTCTCTAACCCTCTCCAGCATTTGTTGTTTTGTGTCTTTTGGATCATGGCCAACCTTGTTGGGGTGAGATGGTATTGCATTGTGGTTTTGATTTGGATTTGTTCAATAGCTAATGACTGTGAGTGTTTCCTCATGTGTCTTTTGGCTGACTGGATGTCCACTTTGGTGAATTGTCTGTTCGTCTCCTTTGCCCATTCTGAATTGAATTGTTTACCTTTTATTGTTTCGGTTTTGCAGTACTTTGTAGATTATGGAGATCAGACATCAGTCTGATACGTAGTTGCCAAGTATTTTTTTACCATCCTGTAAGTGGTCTTTTAAGTCTTTTGATAGTCATTGGATGACCAAAAGTCATCCTTAGTAGGTTTCTATTTATTTATTCTTAGTAGGTTCTATTTATCTATGTTCTCTTCTGTTGCTCATGCTTTGTTTGTCAGATTTGAAGTCTGTCTAAGCTGTGTATTAGAACTTCCACTGTTTTAGGCTTGATATTTAGGTTTTTGATGCATTCTGAGTTTTTGTGTAAGGTGTGAGATATGGATAGCCAATTCTGCAAACACTATTGTTAAAGAGACTATTTTTACCCCAGTTTATAATCTTAGGGCCTTTGTTGAATATCGACTGTTTGTAAGAGGATGATGGCATCTCTGGGGTCTCAACTGTGTTCTATTGGTCTGTATGTCTCTTTTTGTACCACTACCGGGCTGTTTTGACTACTGTGGCAGTATAATAGGTTCTCAAGTCAGGTAGTGTGAGGTGTCCCACTGTGTTGCTCTTCTTCAGCAGTGCTTTACTTATCCAGGGTTTCTTCACTTTCCAAACAAAGTCGGTGATTTGTTTCTCCACCTCATTAAAAAGCATTGGGATTGCATTGTATATATAGATTACTTTGGGTAAAACAGACATTTTCACAATGGTAAGTCTTTCTATCCATGAGCAGAGTAGGTTTCTCCATTTATGTAAGTCTCTTTTAGCTTCCTGCAGTAGTGTCTTGTAGTTTTCTCTGCATAGGTCTCCTATTTCTCTAGTTAGATTTATTCCTAACTAGAATAAATCCTAGGTATTTTATCTTCTTGTGGGCTGTAGTAAGTGGTATTGATTTGGTGGTTTCTTCTTTGATGATCTCTTTGTTAGTATAAAAGGATCCTACTGATTTACTTATGTTTATCTTATATCCTGATATTTTGCTGAATTCTTCTATTAGTTTAAGTAGTTTACTTGTGGATTCTTTAGGATTCTCTGCATATACAATCATATCATCTGAAAATAGGGAGATTTTTTACTTCTTTGCCCATGTGGATACATTTTATTTTTTTATCTTATCTGATTGCTCTGGCTGGAACCTCTAGTATAATGTTGAATAGCAGTGGTGAGAGTGGGCATCCTTATCTAGTTCCCATTCTCAAGGGGAATTCTTTCAGTCTTTCTCCATTCAGGATGATGTAGGCAGTTGCCTTTGTGTAGAGTGCCCCTTACTGGGCTGAGGAATTTCCCCTCTATTCCTATTTTGCTAAGAGTGTTAGCCTGAATGGTTGTTAGACTTTGTCAAATGCCTTTTTGACATCAGTTGACAAGATCAGGTGATTCTTATCCTTTGTGCTATTTATGTGGTTGATCACATTAATTGTCTTTCTGATTTTGAATCAGCCATGCATCCCTGGTATGCATCCAACTTGGTCATGATGAATTAATTTTTTGATATGTTGTTGAATTCCATTGGCTAGGATTTTGTTGAAGATTTTTGCATCTAGGTGAATGAGTGGTGTTGATCTGTAATTTTTTTTTTTTTTTTTTTTGGTGGGATCTTGTCCTGGCTTTGGTATCAGGGTTATGCTGGCTTTGTAGACTGAATTTTGAGGTATTCCATCCCTTTCTATGCTGTGAAATAGTTTCAGTAGTCTTGGAGTTAACTCCCCTCTAAAAGTTTGGTAGAATTCTCTGGGGAAGCTATCTGGGCCAGGACTTTTTTTTGGTTGGTAGTTTATTGATTACTTTTTGAATCTCTTCCTTTGTGGTGGGTTTACTAAGTTGTTCTACTTTGTGTGATGATTTTGGTAGGTGATATGAATCTAGAAATTTGTCCATTTCCTCTAGGTTTTCAAATCTGCTAGAGTACAGTCTTTCGTAGTATTCTGTTACAATATTTTTGTTTTCAGTTGGGTCTGTTGTGACATTTCCCATCTCATTTCTTATTTGAGTTATTTGTTTCCTCTACTGTTTTTCTTTTGTAAGTTTAGCCAATAGTTTATCAATTTTGTTGATCTTTTCCAAAAAACTGGCTTTTGGTTTTGTTAATTTTTTCAGTTTTTCTTCTATTCTCCAATTAATTTAGTTCTGCTCTAAATTTTATCATCTGTTTTCTTCTGGTGCTTGAGGTGTTCCTCTGTTGTTCTCTTTCTACTTGTTCAAGTTGCAAGATTAATTCTTTGGTTTGAGTCCTTTCTTCGTTTTGGATTTATAGAGATATTTTGCATTTATAGAGATAAATTGACCTCTGAGCACTGCTTTGGCTGTATCCCATAGCTTCTGGTATAATGTATTTTCGTTCTCAGTTGATTCCATGGATATATTTCACCCCTGATTTCTTCTATAACCCATGGATTTTTGAGCAAGGTGTTGTTCGGTTTCCATGACTTCAAATTTCTACCTACTTTTTTTTTCTCCTATTGATTTCAACTTATATGGCTTTATGGTCCAAGAAGATGCTTTGCAATAATTCAGTGGTATGGATTTTGTTGAGACTTGCTTTATGTCCTAACACATGGTCTATTCTGGAAAGTGTTCCATGTGCACTGGAGAAGAAGGTGTACCTGTCTGTTGACAGGTAAAAAGTTCTGTATGTGTTGATAAGGTTGAGTTAGTTAATTGTAGCAATAAGATCTTCTGTACCTTTACTGAGCTTTTCTCTGGATAATATGTCCGTTACTGAAAATGGAGTGTTGAAGTTTCCAACTATTATTGTGGAGTAATCTATTTCATTTTTCAGTGTTGTCAGTGTTTGTTCGGTGTATTCAGATGCTCTAGTATTGGGTGCGTAAATATTTAATATTGTTGTGTCATGCTTACGTATTGAACCTTTCGGCAATAAATAATGACCATCCTTGTTCATGATGGTATGTTTTACATTAAAGTGTATTTTATCTGAAATTAGTATTGCTACTCCTGATCTTCTTTGTATGTTATTGGCTTGGTATATATTCTTCCATCCTTTGATTTTCAGTTTGTTCATATCTTTGAGTCTAAGTTGTGTTTCTTGTAAGCAGCATATAGATGGATCATGTCTTTTGATCCAAGATGCCACTCACTGCTTCTTTATTGGACTGTTCAGTCTGTTTACATTCAGTGTAGTTATTGATAGATATGTGTTTAGTGCTGTCATTTTGATGCATTTATTTTTGGGTTGATGTTCTATGTTGCTCTTAATATTCTGTTCTGGGTCATTCTTCTTTATGGGTTGACTTTTCATCTTTTTCAGTGTTGGTTTTGTGTTTGTTGAGACTCCTGTGTTATGTTTCTTGTTTCGATGTGTTGCATTGTTATTTAGCTTTGCGGCTACCCCTGTGATCCCCCTTTCTATTCTAAGTTTAAACCAGACTTTAACTTCTGCATATCTTTTTAATTTCCTCTCCATTTGAAAGGGTTATAACTACTGTAATACGTCCCTCTTTTTAGTGTGATGGTTGTCATAGTTTTTGTGTTCTGAGCACTGGTTCCTTTCTTTTAATATTGTGGCTTTGATTCAGCTTTGTGATTTCCCTAACTAAGTAGGATTCTGGATGCTGTGTCCTGCATTGCCTCCTTAAACATACACTTAATATTTTTGCTTCTCTAAGAGCTTCTTTCAGTATGTGTTGTAGTTTTGGTTTGGTTTTTACAAAGTCTCTAAGCTTATTTTTATCAGTGAATGTCATAATTTCACTGGCATACTTGAGAGACAATTTTGCGGTATATGTAATTCTTGGTTGAAAATTTTTCTCCTTCAAGGCTTTGAATATGTCATCCCACTGCCTCCTTGCCAACATCGTTTCTGTCGAGAAGTCAGATGAAAGCCTACAGAGCTTCCCTCTGAGTGTTAGCTTTGCTTTAAGCCTCACTGCCTATGAGAGCCTCTGATTATGTTTCACTTTATTAAGGTCTATTATAATATGCTTTGGTGTCTTTTCTTTTGGGGTCTGGTTTTTGTGGTGTTTGGTATACCTCTTGGAAACCTATGTTCTCTTCTTTCATAATTTCAGGGAAGTTTTCTGTCAGTAGCTGTACAATAGTACTGTCTGTATTTTCTGCTATCCCTCTCTGCTCAGGAACTCCAATTATTCATAGATTATTCCTCTTCATAGAGTCCAACATTTTTTTTAATGCTTCTTCATTGTTCCTATTTCTTTTCTTTGATTTCTCCTCATAGATGCTGGTGTCAGTTGCTCTAGCCTCAAGCTCACTAACTCTGGCTTCCAACTCCTCAGTTCTGCTCTTTCGATGTTTGATTGAATTGTCTAATTCTGTAATTTTGTTATTGATCTGCTAGATTTCAGATCATTGATGTTCCATCAGTTCAAATAGCTTGCTTAATTTTTCATTTCGTTCTCTTGCATTTTGTTTAATCTCTAGGAGGGCTGTCTATATAATTCTTTTGTTCTTGACTTGCAATAGTTTCAGAAAGACTTCTCCATCTGGGAAGTTTTTTGATTCTTTATTTTGGGAGATTTCCGGAGCCATGGTGGACTGTTTCTTTAAATGGTTAGCTATTGATTGTTGCCTTTGGGCCATCTAGAAGCCATTTGGTTTGTCTGGTGTTTCCTCAGAAGCAACTGAGGTGTAGTTCTAAGAGGGGAGTTGGTCACGAGATGCCTCTGTACTCTAGTGACTGACCCCAGGTGGACTCTCTGGGACAGCAGGATCTGCCTCGTGGCTGGCAGAGACAGTACCCTACTTATTGAGTCACTGGGGGACCATCAGCTGATGCTATAATGTGGATCCGTGAGGGGTGGAGGAGATGCTGCCAGGCCACTCAGCAGTCAGTTCTCCAGGTGGTCTTATTTTAAAAAGGTACTTTACTGCTATGCGAGGTGCTGTCCAACAGCTGTCAAAATCAGTCAGGCGCTCAGGTGTGGCAGGCCCTGCCTTTTGGCTCACAATGAAAGCACCCCACAGGCAGTCCCCACATGCTATAATGTGGTTCAAAGTAGGGTGGGGTTATGGCCTTCCTGCCATCCTCTGCTAGGCCCCGCCCATATCTCTAGGCACCTCTGCCCTAGACAGAGCTTTTCTGCTGGAGAAGCACCTTCCAGAAAGGCACAACTACTCAGCTTGAGAATTAGCCCCTGCTAAGACCTCCAGTTGGGTGACTCTGCCCATGACCAAGATGACATCTCACCCAAGCTGCCCTTCCTGCTGTGAAACAGCAGAATCTGTGGCATAGCTCAGAAAAGAGAGGGTGGAGGGACAGTGGTGCCCTCAGTCAGCAGCTGGGCTCTCAGTATGTGGCTATACCAAGCACAGTCTGTCTGCTTTGCTATACCCTGTTTACTTAGGCTCTGCTGTTCCACGTATTAGCAGGCTGATGCCCAGTGCCTACCTCTCAGATAACAAAGAAGATGTCAGTATCTGCATTCTTCCCAAATGGTGAGTCAGCAGAAGCAGCAGCTGCCTCATCTTTGAGAGGCGTAGCTACCCTGTTACTGGTACACAGTCCAATCTGACAACCCTATGCCAGATCCTAGGACTCCCTAGATGTCCACGCTGCTCTGTTCAATTGTCATTCCAGGCTTTAGTTCTCCTTTGAGGAGACATATATCAAGTATACGATCCTGGCCCTGCCCCCTGTTCTTTATAGTTATGTGGTATTTCACTGTCTGTGTACCATAATTTGATTATCTCTTCATCTGTTGATTGGCACTTATGTTGTTTCCCTCTATTTGCTACTGTGAATAATGCTATAGTGAGCATGAATGTTCATATGTGTATTTGTGTGACAGCTCTTATTTCTTTAGGATATGTTACTAGGAGTAGGATTCCTGGATTGCCTGGTGTTTCTAGCTTTTTAAGGAGGTGCCATGTTGTTTTCCATAGTGATTGTACCATTTTACATTCCCACCAGCAATGCATAAGAGTTCCAATCTCCCTAGTTACAAGGGTGATAAGAGATAGTAGGTAAGAATGAAGTTAGGTGAAGGGAGGCACCACACACAGTAGAGGAGAAGTTAGCACAACTGGACTAAACCAAAAGCTAAGAAATTTCCTAAATATGACCAGCACTTTGAAGGACAGAGTAACAAAGGCAGTGGTCTGTGGACCATGCTTTCAGGGAACATCTAGGTCAATTGGCATATAACAAAGTTTTTCAAGAGACTATTCTGTATCCCACCTTGGCAAGTGGTGTCTAGGTCTTAAAAACTAGCAAGCGGCCATCTAAGAAGCATCAACTGGTCCCAGCACACCGGGAGCAGAGGAGAATGAGGGATATCAAAATGATAAGGAAAATATGAGGCTGAGAGACAGATAGAGCTACATAATCCAGACTCTACATCAGCTTGAGACCAGAAGAGCTAGATGGTGCCCAGCCATAACCAATGATTGCCCTGCCAGGAAACACAATGAAGAGTCCCTGATGAAGCAAGAGAAAAATGGGATGCAAATCCTGTTAAAAAGACCAGACATGATGATCTGAAAGACTGGAGAGTCCCCTGAGGACATGGCTCCCAAACTCACTGTTAGCCAAGAACTGAAACCGTTCCCAAAGCCAACTCGTCAGACAAAGATTGGACTGGACTATAAGACATAAAATGATACTGGCAAATAATGTGGCTCTTGGCTTAAGTAGATGCCTGAGACTAACTGGGCAGCTCCTATCCAGAGGTAAGATGAGGAAGTACAGGGGGACAGGAACTGGTTGAATGGATGAGGGAAATACAAGGTAGAAAGGAGAAGCGTGCTGTCACAGTGTGGGGAGAGCAGTTAGAGTTATGTAGCAATGTACGTGTTAAGTTTTTGTATGTCAAATTGATTTAGATTATAAACTTCCACTTACAGCACAGTAAAATATTACAAAATAAATAAATGAGAGTTCTAATCTCCTTGCAACCTGTCCAGCATTTATTATTTTGAATAGTACCAATATTGTCAGAGTTAGATGGTATCCTATTGTAGTTTTGATTTGCATTTTTCTATTGGCTAATGATTACTAGCATGTCTTCCTGAGTCTGCTAGCCACCCAGATGTCTTCTTTGGTGAAGTGTCTGTTCATATCCTTTGCCCATTTTATAATTGGATTATTTGTATTTTTGTTGTTGAGGTGTTGGAGTATTATTCAAATTATAGAAATTAGACCCTTGTCAGATATGTCATAGCCAAAACATTTTTATCTAGTCTTTAGATTGTCTTTTTACTGTTTTCATGAAGTATTACAAGCTTAAGTGCTTAATTTTTAGTCAAAGTTACCTAATTTCTCTTCTGATGTTTGTACATTGTTATGATTTGTATTTCTACTTACGCCATTTATTAGGGCCCCTAGCATTGTCCCTATATTTTCTTCCATGATTTTTATCCTTCAAAACTGTCTACATTTTATAGACAGGGAAACAGAAGTTCAGCAAGAATAAGTTGCTTGTCTAAGACACACAGCCCAGCTGGATTAGATAGCTACTGTGCTATCCTTCTTCCTACAGCAAGCTGCATTAATAAACACAGCATTTTTCTTTCTGATCAGCATGTACTGTGAAGGCAGCGTGAATTAATTCTTAACCATATCAACATCTCTAATGAGGAGTCATATTTGGAAGGTGTTATCGGAATGAGGTTCCTGCAGGCACAGTTTGTGCTTGGTTACTAATTGAAAGGTTGGTGGTTGGAACCCCTGCAATGTACCACAGACAGAAGGGTTGTTCATCTGCTTCCATAAACATTAAAGCTGATAAAACCCTGTGAGGATGTTCTGCTCTGTCAACACAGGGTCTCCAGGAGTCTGAATTGACTTGATGACAACAGGTTTGGTTTTATTGGTTTATCAGAACCAAAGAACTGCCAGCCTCTCACATTGTAATGTAACAGCACCAAAAACCTTTTTATTATTTTAATTCTTTGTAACTTGTTTTTTTATCATGAACTAGAAATTAGACTGATATCTTAAAAATTCTCTCATAACCTTTCAAACTAAAGTCAGTAGGTTTTTCCTGATCGTGAAAACTTAACAATGAGCAGAGTAGAAGTGTCTCTCAGGGTTTCCAAGGAGGAGCTGATGGATTTGAACTGCTGATCTTTCAGTTAGCAGATGTAGTTCTTAAGCACTGTGCCACCAGGGCTCTGCTAACAAGGAGGTAGATTTTTGTTTTCACTGAGAAAAAGATAATCCCAAACTATAGACATATTTCTTTGGTAAAACTTTCACTGACTTTTCTAAAATATAATGATTGGACCCTTTTAGAAAAGACTATTCTGTGTGATAGTGTCTCGATTACTTAAGGAATATTATGGTTCCCTTCCAGCAACCATGTCTTCCAGGGACCTTCTAGTCTGTCAGACCATCAAGTCTGGTCTTTTAATAGAGTTGTAGTTCTGCACACCTATTTTTTTCCTGCTGTGTTGGGGATTGTATGTTGTATTCCTTGTCAGGGCAGTCATTGGAGGTGACCGGGCACAGTGTAGGTGTTCTGGTCTCATGCTCATGTAGTCCCTGGATCATACGGCTTTTTCTGTCTCTTGGGCTCATATTTTCCTTATGTCTTTGATGTCTTCCATCCTTCTCAGCTCCAGGTGGGTTGGGACCAGTTGATGCTACTTACATGGCCATTTGCTGGCCTTTAAGACCCTGGATGTTACTCACCAAGGTGGGATGTAGAACATTTTCTTTAAAAATCTTCGTTATGCTGGTTGATCTAGACATCCCCTGAAACCATGATCCTCAGACCCCTGCTCCTGTTGCTCTGTCCTTCAAACTGTTGGGTTATATTTAGGAAACTTCTTAGCTTTTTATTTAGTCCAGCTATGCTGACGTCTCTTCTGCTGTGTGCTGTCACTCCCTTCACCTAACCCAGTCCCTATCTCCTGTCTGATGAATGAATACCCCTCTTCCTTCTCTCCAACCCTTGTAACCATAACTATTTTCTTTTGTGTTTAAACCTTTTTTTGAGTCCTTTGTAATTGTGATCTCATATAATATTTTTCCTTTTGCAACTGGCTTTCATTCAGTATGCTATCTTCCAGATAACTCCATTTTATGTTTCCCAAGATCATCATTGTTCTTTATCGTTGCATAGTATTCCATTGTGTGAATATACCACAGTTTGTTTATCCATTCATCTGTTGATGGATGTGTTTGTTCTTAACCAGGTAATGATGATTTATGACCACTGTGATGTTGGTAAATAAAAGGTAAAGTTTCTCAAATGGCCTGTACTAGGCTCTAATCCATCTGACCCCACCTTCTGCTGTTTCTTCCCAACTGGTGATTTTGGTCTTGACCTTCAACATAACAGGCATACACACACCTTCCTCAGAGCCTTTCAACTGGTTGCTGTAACTACTGGAAACAAAAACACTCTCCCAGTAATCTGTGTTTCTCTCACTCACTTCCTTCAGTTTTTTGCTCAGTTGTCTTCCAGAGACTTTCTAGCCTTTGTATTTAAATTTAGCCAACTCTCCTTAATTCCTTTTTTAGCTACCTCCCATCCATGACATTTATCACCATCTAGTATTCAACAGGAAACCCTGGTGGTGCAGTGGTTCAGTGCTACAGCTGCTCACCAAAAGGTCAGAGGTTCAGATCTAGTACGTGCTCCTTGGAAACTCGATGGGCCATTTCTACCCTGCCCTGTGGAGGTGCTATGAGCCAGAATGGACTCAATAGCAGTGGTTTTTTTTAAAAAAAAAAATTCATGAAAGATGCCCTGGTGGCATAGTGGTTATGAGTCAGAACTGACTCAGTGGCAATGGGTTTGGGTTTTTTTCCTAGTATTTCACAAAAACACCCTGGTGATATAGTGGTTAAGAGCTTGGCTGCTAACTCAAAGGTCAGTAGTTTGAATCCACCAGCTGCTCCTTGGAAACCCTATAGAGTTGCTATAAGTCATAATGAACTAAACAGCATTGGGTTGGGTTTGGTTATTAATATTCAGTAAATGAGTCTTGGTGGTGCAGTGGTTCAGTGCTCAACTGCTAACTAAAAGGTCAGCATTTCAAGCCCTCTAGCCAGTCCATGGGAGGAAGATACGGCATTCTGTTTCTCTAAAGACTTACAGCCTCTGAAACCATATAGGGCAGCTTTACTCTGTCCAATAAAGGCACTTTGAGTTGGAATTGACTTGACAGCAATGAGTGGGTGAATATTCAGTATATGTATTTAACTCGTTTTGCCTTTTTTTCCTCCCAAAATGTACGAATGCAGATTTCAGTAAGTTTGGAGTTTGTCTATTGTTTCATTTTACCACTACATTCATACCTCTCAGAATTGTTTATGGCATATATGAGGTCCTCAGTAAATACTCATTGAATGAAATAAATGGAAAAAAGTGGATATCTTGATTCTGTAATTTCTCATTTACATTACTGGCATATGAATAGAGCTGTCATATTAATTAATTCCAGCAGGCTTTTTGTTTTATTTCAGGTTTGCAACTGTTTGAAGTCTAATTTCTCTTCTCTTCTGTAGTCTCACTGGTTTACATTTAAAAATAAAGTGACCGGAGTTGTCATTTGCCATTGAGTTGATTCTGACTCATGGTGATTCCGTGTCTGTAAGAATTGTAGAATTGCTCTGGGTTTTCAAGGCAGTGACCTTGCAGAAGCAGATCCACAGGCCTGTCTTTTGAGGTGCCTCTGGATGGGTTCAAGCAGCCAACCTGTTGGCACTTACCTATTTGTGTTACCCAGGAACGCTCTGCCAGGGTTCCAAAACCAAACCCATTGTCATCGAGTCAATTCGCACTCATAGCAACCCTATGGAACAGAGTAGAACTGCCCCAAGGAGCCCCTAGTGGATGTGAATTGCCAGCATTTGGGTTAGCAGCAGTAGCACTTAACCACTGTACTACCAGAGTTTCCTTGCCAAGGTTAGTGCCTTTTAAATTAGTTGCATTTTATTCTCAACAATTTTGGGGAAGAAGCACTAGCATATCAAGGGATGGTGAATGCCCTAGAAGGTTTAATGCTTGAAGAAGAACACTAAGTGCCTGTCATGAATGTCAGTAGGCCCACATGAATCCAAACTGCGTCTTGTGTCCATTACTTTTTTTCTTGTTGGCATTAATTTCTTTGCAAAAGGATGCTATCATTTTATTGATAGCGATATTGGTCTTTGCTATTTCTAGATTGACAATCAGTAGTTTTTAGGCCACTTGGTGTCACTCTCCTTCCACATAAATCCTATTCTAGCCTTTCATCTTTCATTTAGTCAACACTCTAAAACGTGGCTTTCATTCCTCAGTTCTCTTGAGTGATCTAAGCATTGACATCTTCCATCTATACCATGTGATTCTAAGGTCAAGCAAGATGCATGTGTGTGTTTTGTGGGGAGGGGGGCCACAATCCTCATCCAAGACAGACTCTTGTGGGAAGATTGGGCACATGCAGGAAAACTAATACAAAGTACATGATCTTCTGTGAAGTCGATAACAGCCACTATAGGTGCCCAAGAGGGTTCCTTCATTCAACATGGAATTACTCTGCACGGCTGCTTCCCAGATCAACGGATACTTGAAGTCGAGGGATATGGACAGAACAACCATTACATCTACATTTAACAGTAAGAGGTTGTGTTGTTATTAGGTGCCACTAAGTCAGTTCCAACACACAGTGACACTGTATACAACAGAATGAATCACTGCCTAGTCTCAAGCCATGCCCACAGTTGTGGGCATGCTGAAGCCCATTATTGCCAGCACTTTGTTAATCCATCTTGTCGAGGGTCTTCCTCTTTTTCACTGACCCTTTAGTTTACCAAGCATGAAGTCCTTCCCTAGGGATTGATCCCTCCTGAAAGCATTTCCAAAGTATATAAGATGTAGTCTCATCATCCTTGCTTCTAAGAACACTGATGTGTTCTTGTTCCAAGACAGGTCTGTTCATTCTTTTGGCAGCCCATGGTATTCTTCTCTAACACAGTCAAAAAGCATCAATTCTTCTTCTGTCTTCATTATTCACTGTCCAGCTTTCACATGCATAACATAAGATTGAAAATACCATGGCTTCAGTCAGACACACCTTAGTCTTCAAGGTGACATCTTGGCTTTTCAACACTTTAAGGAGATCTTTTGCAGCAGATTTTTCCAATGTGATGTGTCTTTTGATTTCTTGACTGCTGCTGCCATGGGTGTTGATTATGAATCCAAGTAAAATGAAATCCTTGACAATTCAATCTTTTCTCTGTTTATCATGATGTTGCTTACTGGTCCGGTTGTGTAGGGTTTTTTTCCTTGATATTGAGGTGCAATCCATACTGAAGGCTGTGGTCTTTAATCTTCATTAGTCAGTGTTTCAAGTCCTCTCAACTTTCAGCAACCAAGGCTGCATCATCTGGATAGCACAGGTTGTTATGCATCTTCCTCCAATCCCGATGCCCGTTCTTCTTTGTATAGTCCAGCTTCCCAGATTACTTGCTCGGCACGCCGGTTGAACAGGTATGGTGAAAGGATACAAGCCTGACGCACACCTCTCTTGAATTTAAACCATGTAGTGTTGCTTTGTTCTGTATGAACAACTGCCTGTTGATCTGTATACAGATTCCTCGTGAGCACAATTTAACTGTTGTGAAATTCCTGTTCTCCACTACATTACCCATAATTTATTATGATCTACACAGTTGAGTGCCTTTACATAATCAATAAAAAACATGTAAACATTATTCTGTCAAGATCCGTCTGACGTCAGCAGAGACATCCCGGTTCCGCATCCTTTTCTGAATCCACCCTGAGTTGCTGGCAGGATAATTTCCACATTCAGTTGGGTCACTTTTCTTGGGCATAGGCAATAAATAAGGATCTCTTCCAGTCAATTGGTCAAGTAGCTATCTTCCAAATTTCTTGGCATAGATGAATGAGCACTTCCAGTGCTGCATCTGTTTGTCAAAACATCTCAATTGCCATTCCATTAGTTCCTAGAGTCTTGTTTTTTGTGCCTTTAATGCAGCTGCAACTTCTTTCTTCAGTACCATCAGTTCCTGATCATATGCTACCTCCTGAAATGGTAGAATGTCGACCAGTTCTTTCCGGTACAACGACTCAGTGTATTCCCTCCATCTTCTTTTGATACTTCCTGCATCGTTTAATAGTTTCCCTGTAAAAGCCTTCACTATTGCAACACAAGGCTTGAATTTTTTTCTTCAGCTCTTTCAAATAGAGAAATGCATTCTTACCTTTGGTTTTTCTATCTCCAGCTTTTTGCACACATCATCATACTTTGTCTTCTTCAGGTTCCCCCTGAAGTAGCTTTAGCTACTTGTTGTTTAAGAGCAAGTTTCAGAGTCACTTCTGACATCCAGTTTGGTCTTTTCTTTCTTTCCTGTCTTCTTTAATGACCTCTTGCTTTCTTCATGTATGGACCCTTTGATGTCATTCCACAACTCGTCTGGTCTTCAGTCATTGGTATTCAACTTCTCAAATCTATCCTTGAGATGGGATTCAGGTAGCATGTGCTTGACATCATACTTTGGCTCTCCTGAACTTTTTTCAGAAAGTTTCTCCTGAATTTTCTTCAGTTTCTATTTGAACTGGCATATGAGCAATTGATGGTCTGTGCCACAGTCAGCACCTGGCCTTGTTTTAACTGATGATATAGAGCTGTTCCATTGTCTCTTTCCACAGTTGTAGTTGATTTGATTTCTATGTATTTCATCTGGCGAGGTCCATGTGTGTAGTTTATGCTAGTGAAAAAAAAGCAATTTGCAATGAAGTTGTTGGTCTTGCAAAATTCTATCTTGCGATCTCCAGTGTTGTCTCTGTCACCAAGGCCATATTCTCCAACTACTTATCCTTCTTTGTTTCCAACTTTTGCATTCCAATCACCAGTAATTATCAATGCATCCTAACTACATTTTCAGTCAATTTTGGGCTGCAGAGACTGATAAAAATCTTCAGTTTCTTCATCTTTGGCCTTAGTGGTTGGAGCATAAATTTGAATAATAGTCCTATTAACTAGTCTTCCTTGTAGGCATATGGATATTATCCTATCACTGACAGCATTGTACTTCAGGATGGAGCTTGAGATCTTCTTTTTGATGATGAATGCAATGTCATTCTTCTTCAAGTCGTCATTCCATATCACTGAGCAATTTCAGTGTACTAATGCCTAGGATATTGATATGCATTCCATTTCATCTTTTGTATGTGCAATTTTTCTAGATTCGTACTTTGTATATTCCATGTTCTGATTATTAACGGATGTCTGCAGCTGTCCTCATTTTGAGTTATGCCACATCAGCAAATGAAGGTCCTAAAACCTTTACTCCATCCACATTACTAAGGTTGACTCCACTTTGAGGAGGTAGCTCTTAACCCAGTTGTCTTCTGAGTGCCTTCCAACCTGGAGCCTCCTTTTCTGGCACTATGTCTGACAGTGTTCTGCTGCTATTCATGAGGTTTTCACTGGCGAATCCTTTTCAGAAGTCGATTGCCGGGTCCTCCTTCCTAGTTCGTCTTAGTTTAGAAGTTCAGCTGGAACCTCACCACTGTGGTGAGTCTGCTGGTGTCTGAATTCTGGTGGCATATCTTCCAGCATCATGGGGATAAGCAAGCCCCCCCGCCCCCCTAGTCGGGCAACTCACAGACACATGGGAGAGCAGTCAGATACCAAAGTCCTAAAGGTAAGAGAGAGATCGCTGTTGCCCCTCAGGCTCTCTGGAGGAGGTGATGATTTGTAAAGGTAAGCTGCATGAAGGTGAGGGTAAGCTACACGGAGATGGGGGCACTTGGGAGGAGCTTTCCAGAAGCACTAGATTTTGACTCATGGTGAAAAGTTAAAATGAAGAATGAAGACATCAAAATAATAATGCAGAGCACATGCCCTGGAAACAAATGGTCCAGTTGGCCAAAGCTTAGAAAACCGTTGCTATATGAAGAGAAATTGGAGTTAGGGCAGAAGACTGGCACAGAGCAGGGGGGGTTCTGAGTGACAGGTGCTGGCAGCCAGCTCGCCATGATTAATATCTTCAGACACTGTCTGTCTTCAGACACATCTTCTGTCACTCATGTCCGTGCAAGTTAGACAATGGGGAAGGCCCAGGAGCTTTGTGTTTCTAGGCCCTTTTAAGTTGTGCTAAATTTTTCTTTTTTAGCACTTAGAAGTCCATGTGAGAATTTATTCTTACTGTAGAAATTAAGAAAATGGAGAAAACGTATAAAGAAAATAAAAATCACCCATAATCCTACCACCCTGACATGGTCACTGTTAATGTTGTGGGGTTTTTTTTTCCAATTTTTCTATTCATGGTATATTTTTTGGTTAAAGGTAAGGTCAGAGTACACATCCAGTTACACATCCTGACTTTTCCACCTAACACATTTTGAACATTCTCCTACGGCAGAAGAGTTTCTGTGAAAACACAGTATCATGTCTCAGAGTTACACCGTAACTTAGCTCTTTTGCTAGTGTTGAACACCTAGACAGCACTGAACTCTCTGCAGTGCTGCATGCTTCCTTTGTTCATTGACAACAGCCTACCCTTACACTGTGTACTCATTTAAGTGCTTCTGATTTTTCACAATATGGGGTTAGAGAGACTAGGGAGATCGCCATCGTCCAGGCGAAGAGGCAGGCAGAGAGAGATTAAGCAACTTGTCCAAGTAACTTAATAGGAAGGGATAGATCATATCTTTGTCTCCGTGGGAAAACTGGGTCAAAAATACAGACATTAAGGCTACAGATATATACTTGGAAATTGTTTAGAAAGAGATGTGGCTCTTCCTACATCCTCACAGATTCTAATGTTCATACGGGAAGTAAGTTTGTACCTAGTAAGGCAAATGCATGGTCCTGACCATTTCCTTTAGGCTTGTGATTGACGGGAACTAACTTACTGGAAAGGTACAATTGAAACACAGTTCCTAATACCTTTAGCCTGAGAGAGATGATCTCTATGGAAGTATTGTCTTGGGATCTATACCCACTTTGGATTGTCTATTTTACTGAATTGTGTCTAGGGAGCAGAGTTCTACTTTGATATGAATGTGGTCGCCACAGGTTACAACTGACTTGACAGAAAGTGTTTGGGTTTTCAGTAGGGTGCAGCTTTGATGGTGTGGGCTCTGCTTCTGGAGCTGGTGGGTTCCAACAAGTTAAACATCTTAACTTGCACCAGCACCGCCTTCTCCTTATGTCAGTCAGTTGTGGAGCGTATCTGACAGGTATCCAGTGGTCAGGTGCTGCTGCCACGGCAGAAGTAAAGCACGTGTGTCTGGGGATAAAGCCAATACGGAAAGCTCTTTCTGTTCCTATGTCCTTTGATAGTTTGATTGAAAATTCACTTGTGTGTTTTGGTAATGCCCCTTTTATAAAACGCTAGTTAGAGAGGAGGCCTCCAGAACAAAAAGGACTAATTTATTTTTTATAAAGGAAATACTCTCCAAGAATCCTGTCGCATACCATGTGGCCAAAACCAGATTGCAGTGTGGTGTGCACCTACTCCGTGAACTCCTCTGTCCCTGGACCCAGCAGTGCTATTGGCCACACAGGATTGATAAGCTAGGAAGAAGGCAAACCCTTTGGAATATGAGAGCTGGCTACAAGGTGTGAAGCAGGAAACAGCAGCTTACGTTTTTAAAGCTGGGGCAGCAGGAGAGGGGAGCTGCGAGTCTTCCTGTATAGATGGCGAGTCACCTGTGGTGCCATCCAAAGAAGGGCCCATTCAAGGGCATGTGAAGGACTGGGGGCAGAGAAATTTCCTTGAGATGGTCTGTGTTTTCCTTACTATTTGGTCCAGGTCAGAGATGCTTTGTCTATAGCTGTCAAAACACAGACTTTTGAATCCAGTGTGGAGATTTCACTACTTCTTCCCCCCTTCCACCCCTTGCTAATGTTTTGCTTTGACATAATAACAAATCTGTTTATGTTTACAAAGGATCAGCAGCAGATCCTGCTGTTGGAGTGAAACTCAGACAAGGATTGACTAAATCTCCAAAAAAAGATTAACTCCTAGAAGCCAGGTAAGAGAAAAAAGAAGAAAAAACCCGTCTAAGGCAGGTATTCAAGATACAGTTGGTGACCCTTGAAGAGAATGGATCCCCAGTAGACCAACCAAGAGAAGCTCAGGCAGACCCTGAGCTGAGTGAACAAAACACATGCTCTTGAAACTTACTCTTTGTTAAATGTATAGTTTCAAAAAGATGCTCAGTTTTTCATTCTGACTTGAAGGGGGACTGACTCCTCATTTTTGACCTGGGAGGCTACTGCCTCGTCTGTTTTTCAAAGTCATTCTCCCCAAAAAGGACAGTTCCCCAAGAATGACATGGAATAGGCTTACTATGAAGTGGGAGCCTTTTTTTTTTTTTTGCTACTGTGAACCACTGTGTAAAGGGATTAAAATTTTAAAGAGACCTGTGTGACTGTCGAAATGGTGAGGTTCTAAAGGAAACGCTTTGCCTCTCTGCTCGCAGACCAGCTCCCTGACGCTGCCCAACCTGGACAGCTGGGACCCAGGGATGCCACCACAGCTGTGACAGGGAACCACGTCTGTGTCAACGCCTGTCAGCCCTCCCATCACTTAGAACAAGTAAAAACTGGCTTTAAATTTTCTTACTCCCTTCAGATTTTTCAAAATGCAAGTCATTAAACAGCACATTGGTATGTGTAATGATGCTTGATTTGAAGATTCACTTGACTTTCTTTTAAATGAACATTTAACAAGCTTTTAAAGAAAATGTTGCTCTTAGAAACCTTCTGTGAGAGTCAGCCTTGTTCCTTTACTAGGAAAACTGTTTGCACCCCCTTTTTTTCCTATGTAATAGCGGGGAAAGCCCCGCTTTTATTTTTGCTCATCACCATTAAACTGTACTTAGCAACTACTCCTGTTTGAAATGTTCATCAACAGACCTCGCGGAATCACGTGTTTCTAGTTACAGACATCTCCTGCTTTGTCAGGAAGATCATCGAAATGCCACTTAGTTCTCATAGCAAATCAGAAGTCACCTGTCTGCTGGCCAAGGGGTTTCCTTCTTTTTATGGTCTTAAGGGTCAATGGACAGCAAGTTTTGACTTTGTCTTTGTAATGCGACAATAAACTCTAGAAATAGAGTCTTTTCACTCAGCTCATACTTTTCAAGAGCTTTATTTTTCTTAAAGCCAAGGAAGTTCTAATTAGGAGCACACAGCCATTTTTTCCTCTCTAAACTTAGGCTGAGTTCCAGGCTTGAAGTGTAGCAAACAGTATCAGAAAGTTTTCTGATTTCTATTTTAAGGAGTAAATGTTAGGTTTTTTGCTTGAATACAGCAGGCATGTGTTCTAGAAAAGACTGCAATGAGCTGTGTAAAAGTATTTTGGAAGGTTTTTATAAGTAGACACTGGGAGGTGTTGGCTGAGGGGCCTGCCACCCCCTCTCTCTCTGAGAGATCGTCCTCCCTTGACAAGAAGGGATAGAGGACCAACTTAAGAGACTCCAGTGCAGTGGATACTGGCTCTGAAGGAAGTCACCTGTATTGTCAAGTTAAACTGTGGGTAACTTAAGGAACTCAGACATCTGAGAGCTAGATCCCACACAGTTTAAGCTTCACTAGGTCAGCTCCACATGCTACACCCCAAGCCTGGCTTCAAGCCATCCACGAAGCTCTGCTGCCCTTTGGGGTTGCCATTATCATCAAGTACTGTGAGCCAGGGTCCCTCCCATTTGGTCAACAGGCTTGTTGGGCAAGATCCCTCATGATTTCCTTCTCTTTGCCCACCCCTACCTCTGTTTAAAAATAAAACAAAAATAAAAAGCCTGGTCAGAGTTAAGGGACCTAATACTTTCTGAGTTGGCTCTATGGCATCTGGCTTGGCAACACTTTCTGAACCCACTCACTGCCGCTGAGTCAGTTCCAACTCAATAGTGACCCTGGAAGTCAGAGTCGAGCTGCCCCATAGAGTTCCTAGGGAGCACCTGGTGGATTTGACCTTCTGACCCTCTGGTTACCAGACGTAGCGCTTAACCCACTACACCAGAGGAACACCAATAAGGAAACTCCTAATTTGTACTAGAAATTAATGGTAAAAACCATTGTAAATGTTGGTCATGGAAGCCTACGGAAAACTAACTTCTGTCGTTAGTATTCTGACCCATATATGCTGGAAATAAGTCACATAACCTTACAGAAGAATTCAGAATAGTTATAATTTTTATGTGTTCTTAGAAGTGGGAGTTTAATGGAAGCACATAAGCTTCTACCTTAAATCATAATTTTCTTTTTTAAAAAAGTTTATGATATAAGCTGAGTAGAGGTCAGAAGAATAGTTACTTTTTACAGAAGTTAATGGCCAGGAGGAGACTGGAAAGTTTCCCATCTCTACCTGGGTGGTGAGACAGCTGTAGGTGTGTGTGCAAACCCATGCTGTGTCTAACAGCCATCGACTTTACTCCCATGTAAAACACGTATCTTCATGGAAAAAAAAAAGCCTCTAAAAACAGAAGACAGTAGTTTTTGAAATCACCAGCTAACCAAACTCAGGGATAGAGTACAGTTACATTACAAATAGTGTGGTTATGTTTGTTTTTTAAAAAAATAAAAACCAAGAATGAACTGCAGAATTAAAAATGCTTTTATTTGTGATTAAAAACGATATTTAAGAATTTAAGCAGAGTAGTAGTTTAAGCCAGATACAGCAAAGTCTTAAAATATTTTAAATTCCAGTAATATTTTTTTATAAATTCCTGTTAAAAATATAATCAATATTAAAGTCAGCAAAAATGCCTTTCTTGGCTGACACCTAGATTATTTTACCACTTAACCTGGTTACACAGTGATTTTTTTTTTCTTTTTTTTCTGTCAGACATGACTGACAAACAGTTTAATCTTAACGATAAATGAAGTCAGTGATAACTCACATAATAGCATCTTGTGGAAAATATTCAAACTAAACTTAAAATGCTTTTTTAAATGTATAAATCTATAGCTCCACAAGAACTTGTTTCTGTAAGACTATAGGTTGGCTATGGCAAAAATAACTAAACTACATCCAACCCTGAAGGTAGAAAAATCCCTGAAAAGAAATACACAGCCTAGTTATACCATATAAAGGCTATTTTCTTATTTTAAAAGTTCTCCTGACTTGAAGAAAGCCAGACCTTCCCAAAGTTCATTTACTAGGCAATAACACATAAAGTTATATATGTAGTTAACATTATTATGATAATGGCTTATGGTTAAATTCAATATGACAAACAACTATTTATAGATAGCAGCCCTTGTTTTGGATGTCCATTATAAACAATATTTGTAGGTTTATTAAAGAATACACACGCATTACATTTGGTACAAAGCATAATAACACACAGCACAGATTGGCACGATACATGCAATATAAGAATTCACTCTAGCCAGCCATTACTGAAGAAGCCCTATATTCCCAGTCCTGCTTTCTAACTTGCCTTGTATTACAGCTGATATTTAGGATACATCTTAAAATATATGCCAGGATAAGGATGCTTGACCAGCCATTCATCTGAATGCATGGTGGAAATGAGGCAGGATGGCGGGACCAGTGGCGGCAGGGAACATGTGGGGGATTGGGGGCAGAGAGAGGGGACTCAGGCTCATAGTGCTCATAGCTAGTGGGGGTTCTTGCTGCTGCTGCCCCAGACAGGTTAGCCTATGGGGCAGGGGCTCCCCTGGGCCCAGAAGAGGGCCATTCCCAAAGGCATTTGGGGCAGCAGGAGGGGGCAGCTGCCAGAAGCCCAAAATGGGAGCAATGTCCAGAGAGGCAGGTATGGTCAGGTTCACAGCATCGGCAGGAAGCTCCTTGGGCAGGGTCACTTTACCTGCCCCTCCCTTGGCCAGGTCGAAACCTGGGCTGAACTTGTGAGGTGACTGAGGCTCTTGCAGAGGCAAGTCCTCAAGCAGACTGAGACTACAGAATGGTTTTGTGTCTGTTTTGATGGGCAGACCAGCAAGCGGGGAGTATGAGGTAGAAGTGGTGGTGTACTTGTGATTCTGGAGGGCAGCAGGAGGAGAGTGAGGAGAAGGGGAAGGATGGAGCGGGGGGAGGGGCTCCGGCAGGGGTTGCACAGGTTGGGAGAGGTGTTCTGAGGGACTGTGGGTGAGACTGTGTACCTCAACTGGCAAGCCGCTTGTCAGCCCATTCTGCACAGGCGCTCCCAAGGGGAAAGGGGACAGGGGCGCAGCCTTCAGTTGGAACGGAGGTGAGATGGAGTGGAAGGTGCCCAGCAGGTCCCCGTTCTGCAGACTCTCTTTCATCAGCTCCTGTGAGTGTGTCTTCTTGGTATGTCGTGTGAGGTGGTCTTTGCGCCCAAACCTTTGGGCACAAAACTGGCACAGGAAGTCCTTGCATCCTGTGTGGACCACCAGATGGCGCCGCACATCCTTTCGGGTGTAGAAGCATCGCTCGCAGTGATCACACTGGTGCTTCTTTTCCTTGGTTCCAGTCGAGGGTTTCTCTTCCGCATGGGCTTTGATGTGGTCTAGCAGCACCTCTGTGCTCCCTAGCTCTACAGAACAGACCCCACAAGTGAGGTCCCCACTGCTGGCCGCATGGAGGGCCAGGTGCCTCTTATAGCCCAACACGGTGTGATACTTCTTCCCACACTCCTCACACCCAAAGGCCATTTTATTGGGGTCATGGGTCTGGAGGTGGTTTTTCAGATGGTCTTTCCGGTTGAATGTCTTCTCACAGTGCGCACACTGATGAGATTTCTGGGGTGAGTGGGTAGCCATGTGCCTAGGAGCAGATGGAAAAGTTTACAAAATTATATTAACATGTTAATTAGTTTTCTCTGAGTAACAGTATCAGAGATGATTTTAATTTTTTGGAATTCTCTAATTAAAACACTAGTAAAGACAACATCTTTACAAGTATAAAAAAGTGTTAAGAGTACACATTTTTCTAACGTGCATAAAGAAATTTCTAAATACATATATGCAAGCAACATAAAAAGTGTTCACGATACTTTTTAGGAAAAGGTTAAATACTCTATACCTTTTATGAGTCAGAATCAACTTGACGGCAATATGGTAGGTAGGCTAGTCAAATTCCAGGGATTTCCAAAGGCTGGCCAATCTCCCTTCTAAGAGAACCTAGCCAACTCCAGTTTGAAATTCTTCCTGCTTAGATCCTACTGAGATGGAAAGTTGAAGGCACAGATGCAGTACTCCCAAGAGTCTTTTCCAATCTATCCTTTGTCTCAGACAAAGTGTTTGGTGGGACCCAGCAGGCCAGCCCCACTCCCTGGGCACTGAGACTTCCCCTCCTGCCTCCCATGACACCTTGCGCCTAAGTTCCGCTCTCTCTGATCTACTACCCCCGACTATCCTCTAAGGCTGTCTCAATTTCTTCACGTTTCCTCTGAAGACACCTTCGGGTAACTTCCATCTTTACGCATGTTGGAGTTGGTTCGAAATTCCAGTGACAAAATTCTTTTCTAAAGGACAAAACTGCTAGCCCAAACAACATTCTGTAAGTAGTTCTTCAACTCTGGCTTCAGAGAGGAGCCGCAGTCATCCTAGTCAAGCAGGGATTTCAAAATGCTGTTGTCAGGTGCCATCCTGTCACTGCTTCCCACAAGCCTTCTCATACTGGAGTCCAGGGCTGCAGCCACTGTGTCAGTCCATCTCGTTGAGATCTTCCTTGCTTTCACTGGCCCTCTACTTCACCAAGCATTATATCCTTTCTCTAGACTGGTCCCTCCTGACTTGTCCAAAATGTGTGAGATGAATCCTTACCATCTGACCTCTGAAGAACATTCTTGCTGTACTTCCTCCAAGACAGATTTATTCATTCTTTTGGCAGTCCATGGTATATTCAATATTCCTTGCCAACACATAATTCAAAGGCATCAATTCTTCACCTTCCCTTATTTACTGTCCATCTTTCACAAGCATATGAGGCCACTGAAAACACCACAGCTTGGGTCAGGCACACCTGAATCTTTAAAGTGCCATCTTTGTTTTAACACTTTACAGAGGTCTTTTGCAGCCCATTTTCCCAGTGCAACATGCTGTTTGATTTCTTCACTGCTGTTTCCATGAGCACTGTGGATCCAAGTAAAATGAACTCTCTGACAATTTCAAACTTCCCTCTATTTATCGTAATGTTGGTTATTGGTCCAGTGTGAGGACTTTTGTTTTCTTTATGCTGAAGTGTAATCCAGACTGAAAGCTGTGGTCTTTGACCTTCATCAATTAAGTGCTTCAAGTCCTCTTTGTTTTCAGCAAGCAAGGTTGTGTCATCTGCACGGTGTAGGTTGCTAATGAACCTTCCTTCAATTCTGATGCCTTATTCTTCTTCATCTAGTCCAGCTTTTCAGATTAGCTCAGTGCAGACACTGAGTATGGTGAAATGATACAACCCTGACACATACCTTGCCTGATTTTCAATCACACAATATCCCCTTGTTCTGTCCAAAGTGAGGCCTTTTGGTTCCATAAAAGTTCCTCATGAACACAATGAAGTGTTATGGAATTCTTATTCTTTGTGATGTTATCCACAGTTTACCATGAATGACACAGTTGAATGCCTTTGGATGGACAGTGAAGCAAAGGTAAACATTTTTCCAACACTGTCTGCTCCTAGCCATGATCCATCTGACATCAGCAACGATGTGCCTCGCTCTACCTCCTCTCCTGAATCGGCTTGAATTTCTGCAAGTTCTTCATCCGTTTATTGTTGTAACGACGTTTGAATGATTTGGGGTAAAAGTTTACTTGTATGTGATATTAATGATATTGTTCCATAATTTCCCTATTCAGTCAGATGACCTTTCTTTGCAGTAGCATAAATATGGTCTCTTCCAGTTGGCTGGCTAGGTAACTGTCTTCCAAATTTCTTGGCACAGATGAGTGAGCACTTTGCTGAAACATCTCCATCGGCATTCTGTCAATTCCCGGATCCTTCCTTTTTAGCCAGTGTCTTCAGTGCAGCTTGGACTTCTTCCTTCAATACCATCAGTTCTTGATTATATACTACTTTCTGAAACACTGAACACTGACCAATTCTTTTTGGTATAGTGATTGTGTGTATTCCATCTTCTTTTGATTCTTCCTGTCTTATTCAGATTTTGTCCAGAAACCCTTCAATACTGCAATCTGAGGCTTCCTTTTTTTTCTTCAGTTCTTTCAGCTGCAGAAATGCTGAGCGCCTTCTTCCCTTCATATTCTTCCCTCTGGTTTTCTCACTCCAGGTCTTCGCACATGTCATTATAACACTTCCCTCTGTCTTCTTGAGCCACCCTTTGAAATCTTCTGTTCAGCTTTTTCACTTCATCCTGTTTTCCTTTAGCTACTCAACATTCAAATCAGAGTCTTCTGACGTCCATTTAAGTCTTCTCTTTACTTCCTGTTTTTTTTAATGACCTCTTGCTTGCTTTCTGCATGTATGAAGACCTTGATGTCATTCCACGACTCATCTGGTCTTTGATCATTAGTGTTCAGTGTGTCAAATCCATTCTTGAGTTTTCTCTGGAATATACTCGTCGAACTTTGGCTCTTGTTCTAATTTTCTTCAGATTCAACTTGAACGTGAATATGAGCAATCAATGGCCTGTTCCACAGTTGGGTTCTGGCCTTGCTCTAATTATACTGAGCTTTTCCATTCTGTCTTTCTGCAGATATAGTTGATTTGATTCCTGTGTATTCCATCTGATGAGGTCCACGTGTAGAGTCAACATTTTATGTTAGTGAAAAAAAGTATTTGCAGTGAAGAAGTCATTGGTCTTGCAAAATTCTATCACGTGGCCTCCGGCACTGTTTCCATCGCCAAGGCCTTTGTTTCCAACTTTTGAACTCCAGTCACCAATAATTTTTAATGCATCTCGGTCAATTTCAGACAGCAGACATTGGTAAAAATCTTGAATTTCTCATCTTTTGTTGGTGAGTCTATCTGAATAACAGTTGTCTTAACTGCTCTTCGCTGTAGGCACACGGGCATTATCTGGTCACTGACAGCTTTGTACCTCGGCACAGATCCTGAAATGCTGACGGACACAATGCCATTCCTATTCAAATTAGCATCCATGCCGCAGTCAGCTGTCTGATTCAGACTGGCCAATACCGGTCCACTTGGCTCCCTAATGCCTAGGGTATTACGTTTACATGTTCGACTACATTTCTTACAACTTCTGGTTTTCCTAGACTCATACTTCATGCAATTTACATTCTGATTATTAATGAATGTTTGCAGCTTTTCTTCTCATTTTGAGCTGTGCTACACCAGCAGATAAATGTCCCCAAAGCTCGGCTCTATCCAAGTCATTAAGGTTGACACTTTCCCAGTAGTATTTTGGGTGCCTTCCAACCTGAAGGCTGCAACTTCAGATACTTTATCAGACAATATTCCGCTGTTATTCATACGGTTTTCACTAATGTTCTTGAGACATAAGCTAACATGTTCTGCTTCCTAGTCTGTCTTAGTCTTGAAGCTCACTTGGAATCTGTCTATCATGGGTAACCCTGGTGGCATTTGAATACTGCTGGCAGAGCTTCCAGAATCATGCAAGTCCCACAGTATGACAAACTGACAATTTCAAAATAGCTGTTTTATATTTGTACTTGTAAACCACAATTAATTTTGGAAAGCCACCATAATTGCATCTCTGTTCTAGTTCACTGAATTCCTAAAATCTGAACTCCATGATTTTTTTGAAAATTCAGTGCTCAAGGTATTTCAACTGTTTGTTTTCTTCCCCCAACTTGCCTCCTTACTTAAAGCCACCAGTGTCAGTCCTACTGTTGCTGACAGATGCCGTCGAGTTGGTTCCCACCCAGAGCAACCCCAACAGAACACACAATCACTGTTATACTTGGGCCCACTGCTGCTGTCACTGTGCCTGCACCATATCTGGGAATCATGTGGCTCACACCAACGATCTCAGGCTTCTTCAAGGGCCACAGCCCACATGAGGACTGTCAACCATAAACCTTCAATCTGCTGTGCCAGAATCACTCCACCTAACTGGTTTCATTGGTTGTTGCATGGAAAAGCCACGTTCTCTGGTTAAGCAAGTTATTTTCTCCTCTGCCTCTGAGCTAGAAAATGGAGCTTATGTTATAATTGATGGGAAATGAGACGGAAAGCCACCCTTTTATCTTTTGCCCCTTTAAAGTAAAACCAGAAGCATCTAGCATCTTGCCCTTCCTTCCACTCCTGTATCAGGTCACAGAGGCAAGAAATCTTGATAGCAGTGAAGGCAGTTCTTGCATCCAGTCTACTGCTCTCCTGTTTGGCCCTATTTCCCGGAGTCATTTCCTTGCTTGGAACTACCGACTCCTACAGATTGCTTCAGACGTCTCCAGTCCCGCCCGCTGCAGTCATCCTACCCACTGCTAGTTCTTCCCGACATCTGCTAGTTCCACCGTCTTTGAATACTTTTGTGTATGCATTTCAGTCTTTATCCAGTTATAATGTCCTCAATGTAGCTTAAATGCAACGAACGCCACTTGCAATATTATCCCATACCTATCAGCTTGAAGCTAAGTAAGAAGCATTTACAACAAACTTGGTATACACAGTAGGCACACGACACTTGTATTTATGGCAACTTCAGATCAGCCTATGTACAGAACATATGTGAATTTTAATACCTATTATCTACCATACTGTATTCTTAAGGGCCTTCCTCTAGTGACAAAGATTTAATGAAAATGTGCTCCATGTCAATCATGCTAAGATGGAAATTCTAAGTTTCTACTCTTCGACTCTCGCATGAGCATCCATATGTAAGTGGGCTGAAACTTGGATTTCCAAAGTTCATTTCATGAAGATTGGAGACAAATAGTTTATTTTCCTTAACCAGAAGTCAAAGCAAATATGTATTAATGGAAGTTCTGCATGTGTGGCTTTGAGGCTATCACACACATTCACTGTTCACGCCTCTATCTCATGTTATCTATTTGTCCTATGATATAAAAATCTTCTGGAGGCAGAGGCTACATCTCATATTCATTTCCCTCATTGAAACGAGTCCCTAACAGGCATTCAAGAAATCATTCAGACTCAATGTCCTATTAAAGGACACATCTGCTACAACAGTGGTTTCTGTCCACTGGGGCATCATGGATGTCTTTGAAATCTGTCAGAATGGATACACTAAACATCTGCTGCCCCACTAAACTCCATCCAGAAAGGTGGCTTTCAGACATCAGTTGAGAAACTGTGCTCCCCACATTTACACTTAGATGTGTCCTCACCATCAGGGCTGAACTATTAGAGAAGATGTCCCGTTGCTCTACTCGCCTCCTCTGTTGCTCTACTCGCCTCCTCTGTCTTCTCCATTTCTGCCACAACCACCTATCTAACATCCCCGTCCAATCATGTGACCTTACCACTGAGGCACATTATAATAAAAACACGCTCTTCACGCCCATGTGTCAGGCCTATTCATCAGCCATTTCCAGCCTCACCCAGAGCTCTCCCCGCCTCTGCACGTCCTCTAAGAACAGGGCTATGGCTCGCCCTGGACCTCCTGGGTGAATAACAGCCAACAGAAGGCTACTTTTTCCAGAATGCGAAGAGAATCCTATCCCCACTTTCCCACTTCCATTATTCTGATGCCAGCCACCCACATGGCAGTTTCCATCTCTGAACCTAACCACCCACAGCTGGGTCTCCACAGGTGAGGACTCTGTCCTTCCAGCTCCTGCCAAAGAGGCAAACGCCAGGCTCTGCTGACTCTCACTGCCCCAGGTGGGTTTAATAATTCGCTAGAATGACTTACAGAACTCATGGAAACTCTGTAACCTATACTTACCAATTACCCATTTATTATAACCAGAAAGGACATAGGCATAGAGATGCTTCAGGCAAGGTCTGAGAGAGGTCCTGGCACAAGGCTTCTAACGTCCCCAAGGACTTGCTACCCTCTCCCAAGTGTGGATAGTCTCACCACTCCAGAAAGCCCAAAAAGGAAAGATCCAAGGACCCTTAATCACTGGGACTCAATGAATATGTGTGGCTGAAGCCACGTCGTCCCTACTTGGCTGCCTGGCTACTTTATAAAGACTAGGAACACCTTGATTGTTCAGGGCATTTTCAGAAACCGAACACAAAAGGCCCCACGTAGTTCTTTCTCCCACACCTCCTTCTCCGCCCCCCACTTCTTTATGTCACAGCTTAAGATGGGCTCTTTACAGCAAGCCTTCCCAGCTCTCACTGAGAACTCAAAACACTGTCCTCCGCCTGCCCAGCTGTATCCTGGCTTGTGTTCCATTTTAATTGGGTTTGCTTGGATGTGTTTCTCTTGTCATGGTTTTTCTCTCTTTCTGTCCTTAGGCCTGGCATATTCCAGGCATACGAGAAGTATCTGTTCAAAGAATGAACTGCCACTGCACAGCAAAACTGTCACACACCTAGTGAACAGAGCACCACAGCACTCAGTGGAGGTGCGGCTAAGAATGGACCCACAGCCCGCTCCCCTTTCCCTGGCAGGGCTTGGTCTGAGGGTTAGCAAAGCCACTTAAAGGCACGTGTAAGAGCTCATACCTGTTCTGAAGCCTCTCACCTCATTAACTTATATCTGGAAACGAAGGCTTTGCCACAGTCAGGCTGCAAGCACTGGTAAGGCCGCTCCCTGGAGTGGGAATAAGTATGAATGGTATACTTCTCCAGGGTGAGGAATGTCTTGCCACATAATCGGCAGGGGTAGGTGGCCATGGGCTTGGCTGCTCACGCCTTTCTTTTCAGATGTGCCATTTAAGCACAAACGAGGGCCCGGTGCAGGGCGCATCAGCCGAGCCACGGCAGCTCAACTCCAGGGCGCGGCAGCATCGTGGTCCGGGCCTGGCTCTACCCAGACGTGGCCCTCTCAGTGGCCACTAGGTGTGCTTCCTGGGTTCCCACATCCCAGTGTGTAAGCAGTCTCAAGCTGGGGGGGGACAAGTCTGAGGCACGGATGAACTCCCAGGAGCAGAAGGGTGACCTGCATCACCAGAGCTGGGGCATATCCAGGATCAGCGGGCTGTCTGTGGAGAGAAGAGGAACAGTTTTCTTGCATTAGCCACTGGAAAGCAGTGCTTTTCAGAATCAATAAGCCAGAATCAACAGTCCTCCACCCTCCCTGTCTCCCGTCAGACGGGCTTCCGCACAGATCAATCCACCTGCCCGGGCTTCTCCTAACTGGCGAGGAGCCAAGCTCACAGTGTTCTTTCCTCTGTGTATGCTGTATTATCTACTTCAAACCACAACTTCAGGTCAGGCTGAGGAAGGAAAAATAAGTCAACTTCCCCAGCGTGTTTGAGCAATTTACCAGTATATAAATCGAATGCCCCCCAACACCCTTGCCAGCCTATTCAAACCCTGCAAGTCCCTGCCTGGGTGGTTCAAATAGTTAGAGATTCGAGTCCATCCACAAGTACCTCAGAAAAAAGGCCTGACAATCTGCTTGTACAAAACCAGCCACTGAAAACCCCGCTGGTGAGTTCCACTCTGAGACACTGGAGTCGCCCTGAGTGGGATGGACTCACGGCAGCCGGTTTCGTGCTGAAGCCACGGCAGCCTCTCCGCACACTTTTAGCAACAACACAAGTGATCACAGCTGTTTCAACTTCCAGCAGTTGTAAAGAATTTATTTGTATACATCAAAGTTAATTTGTTTAAGACTATTCCACAGAAAGACCGACATAAACTGAACCGCGGTGAGCTGGCCTGCCTGCCCGGACAGATGCCTTCAGGAAGGGACGGTACTGCCAGGGAAGGTGAACTGCGGCTCGGTCGAAAGCTCAGGCCACGTCTAGTTTTGTAGGGACCATCCTCTGACACAATCCTCTCCAAACTGCCCTGCCCTTTGCTTAGGGTCATTTCTTCAACTCTCGTCCATCCCACAGAGGTGGGCCTGCTGTCTCAAATCCAAATCTCTCTCACCCTTCCAACCCAGCTACCGTCTCCAGAAACCAGGCTCTTTTTCTTTGGCTGTCAACGGGCCACGAATGAGGAGCCTGAGTGTCCATGGCAGCATCAGAAGTAATACAATAAAACCTGACTACCTACAATTCTGTGGAAATGTGCTCTTTCTGAGAAATTTTTCAGGTTGGTGGGTGCTAATCTTCCAAGTGCCATGACCTTAAAAAAAACAAAAAAGAGTGCTATGTGCCTCCATGAAACGTGTGGGGAGCTTTTGTTCACACGCCAGCCTCTGCTGAAGACCATCAAGTACTCACGCTGTTCATGGTCAAGAGATCCATCCCAGCAAAACTTGCAAGGGTTCTGTTCTCTGCCGCCATTTATGAACTGCTAAGTCTCTAGGGCTGCTCCATATTGTTCAAGTTCACTCTGACTTGCCCTTTCAGTTATGTTCAGATCAGTACCATTCCAGCACACTCAGCTCTAGCTAGATGAAGTTTCACTGCAATAGTTCAAGCATCTTTAAATACACCAGTCCTAGCACATGTATCTAGGCAAACATACATTCCCTTCCTAAAGGGCAAAAATTTGTAGGAAACTTCTAGTGTTTCTCATCTCCTGCCTTGGATGTTTTCAGTGTCTGGCCAGAGTTCACTCCAGTGGAAACATTCCCCAGTTCAAATTCCAGCTTACCCACTTGTTAGCTATGTCCTGAGTTTCAGTTTCCTCATTTGTGATATCCACCTGATCTATGGAAAAGGGTTGCTAGTGACAATCAGCTGAAACAAAATGGATCTGAAAGCATACTTAAAAAAAACAAAAAAGCAAACACAAAAAACCCAGCATGCAAATATTTAATCATGGGGATTCAAAGTGGAAACCACTCACTGTCTATTAGCCCACAGTCCTAGCCAATTTATCTATGGATGTAATGGGAAAAAAAAGCACAGCACCTCTACGTATACTATGCCATCAATTAATTATACTGGAAGCTGGTGTGACTAACACACACGCTGACACGTGCAGAAGAGGACAGGAGTGCTCCAAGAAAGCAAGCTGTGGTCAGCAGAGGTAAAGCTGGACCGACTGGTTACCAACACACCAGGAAGACACAGGAAAAACGAGATGTCTTCAAAAAGAGACTGCCCCCATGGCATGAGGAGAGCCTTCCTAGATCTACCTTTCCAGTCACTTCTTTCCTAGATTTGAAGGTCCAAGAGTCCTGGGCATCCTCACACCTGTATCTCTCCTGAGCCTTCAAAGATAGTGAATATACTCCCAGTTAACAGGGTCAACCAGCTGACAGAGGCCTGGTGCCACGGTGGTTATGAGCGAAGCTACTAACCTAAAAAGTCAGCGGTCTGAATCCACCAGCCACTTCTTGGGAACTCGATGGGACAGTTCTGTGCTGTCCTACAGGATCCCTGTGGGGTGGAACCAACTCAGCAACAAGAGGTTTGGTTTGGTTTTGGTCAGTGGCACAATATTTAAGAGCTCGGCTGCTGACGGAAAGGCTGCCCGTTGAATCCACCAGCTGCTCTTTGGGAACCCTAGGGAGTAGCAGTTCTGCCCTTTCCCAGAAGGTCGCCGTCAGTTGAAATCAACTGGACACCGATGAGTTTGGGTCAGTTTTTTTTTAGCTGTGTTTAAAGGTGAGACGTACCTCCTTCAAACTTCAACTCCTTGTCCTCCATCTAACTTTTGGAGACCAAAGCAAACAAAAAAAGGTGAACCCTCTGAAATATTTTTATACTTATGTCATGAATTCATCCCCAAGACCTCATCTTACTGTGTTTTGTGCCTGTGTTAAATACACCTAGCCCAACATTAAGAGCAAAGTTAGTACTCAAATGTTGAATTTATGTAATAGTGAACACTGTTCAACTTCTCAAGTTCTTTTAAAAAATAAACTCTAAACACAAACAGTTAAAACATTTCAATCACTTGTAGCTGTCTTTTGCAAACATGAACCTCTGAAGACAAATATTTGCATTGTTTTCAGGACATAATCACAAACTTCAAGAAAAACAACACTGTCCTTCCCAACAGACTACACATTCTTTGTGGCCAAAGATCAAAGCTTAACTATCTTTCAAACATAAACCATGGATACATACAACTCACATCAGCATGTATGTGGTGCTGGCTGTCTGCTGATGATTCCAGTCTTTGCTTGAAACCTGATGCACCTTCTTGCTCACATCCTTAAAACAGACTTAGCATTATTGTCTCTATCATCTGGCAGTCCCCCAACAACGCTCACAGAAAACTGAAAGAAGGACGGTCCTGATGCTAGTCTGTTCTGTGACTTGACATATAGTTTGTATCTGAGTCTTAAATAAGGTAATAGTTCAACACCTGTCACACTGGAAAGATAGTCAGTCTTTCCCCAAAACATCTCAGGGCATAATTTTCAATCCCCCTGATTCTAAAAATACTGAGTGAGTGATATAGATCTGCCAGTATGCCAAGGAAGGCTTGTGCCATCTGCTTCATTCTGTTCGTGCTGATTATTTTGGGGATGAGAGAGGATCAGATTGGAATATGAACATGTATATGGCATACATATATACGGTAACAGCCAGGAAGGGCTAAGTTCCCTGGGGGCTGGTGGTGTCTGACGGTGGAAGGAGAGGTCAGGGCACAAGTGTAGCTCCAGGACTTCCCCAGTGCCATGTAACATAATCATCTGATGGGGGACAAATGTTTTACAACATTCCCGAAATAAACCATGACTTCTGGCTTCTATTTCCATTGTCCCCAGGGACACAATGCAAGGCCCACTTCTGAGAGGAAATTGAATTTCCATTTTTAGTCTTTCAGTCGGGCACTCGAGTTCTTTTTTTGACTCCATTCATCCCTTTGCACATTTGCCACTGTAGCTAAGAAGGTTTTACTCCAAACCTCTCCAACATGCTCCAAAACCTGGGACTGATTTTACATACCTGTGTTAGGGCCAATTTAAAAAGAGCTGCTAGCGAACTTCTGTTCCTCCTTACACTCACAAAATAAGACAGCGATCGTGGAACAGGCTGGGTGGAAATGCATTGCTTATTTGGTTCTAGGAAGCTCTTAGGAGGTGTTTTCTCCATAACAGTTCTTTGAAAAGATTTTGGTAGTAAATCTGACTCAACTGAAAACTTAAAAAAATGTCAGCAGAAGAAGTAAGATGCCCAGAACCTCCAGTCTGTTATTATTTTTTACAGACACGCATTATAAAATGTTAGGTGCTATGCATAAATGAGAACAATGTCAGAAGAATTGGCTCCCATCATATGTTCAATGAAAGAGAAAGATGCTCATGGGGCTAGATCAACCTGGCTGAGATTTACAAATGAGAAACTGAGTCCTTTAGAGATGGCTGTAAGTGGGTTGTCAGTTTCATAATTCAGAGCAAGGGCTTATAGGTGGGGCCTAGGGTTGGGCTTCAGGGCCCCTGTGAATTCTCTAAAATTCTGTGTAAAAATCACAGTACGTGTGTATGATATATCTTTGGGGGAGAAGGACCACAGCTTCAGATATTTTACAGGGCCCAAAATTCAAACAGATTCAAAGACAGGATACTGGTAAAAAACAAGAAAAAAAAAATTGCTCTTGATGCTATCAATTCAGTCTGATGCTTCACAAATTCACCGATATTTCCTAATCTATGGGCAATATATTTTTTTGCCTCAATTACTGCATTTTGTCAGCTTCAAGTAAAAGTAAATCATACTCTTCTGAAACTCAAGCAGTAAACACCAAATTTCATTTCAAATACTAGTACTGAAGAGAAGCTGAAAGCCCCATTAGGTAACAAGGCCAAGCCTCATGGCCCTTGCTAAAGAGTTCATCTCAGGCAGGCGTTACCCTGCATGTGATAGACAGCTTTCAGGTGTTCGTTTCCTTTTTTTCCTTAAGGTAAGGTAAAAAGGGCCTACTAACTACAGAGTTGGCTGCTCTCATAATCTGAGGTCTTTAAAACTCTTCTATTAAAATATATGTATCCAGAATAAACTACCACGCCATTGTTACAATCCACTAACACCTGACATGAACTCCAGTGAGGGCCACAAGGCTTGTCCATTTGCAGGCCTCTCCCCTACTGTGGCCTGAAGGCAACCAATGCCACAAATCAATTCACTCGCTATTTCCTCAGTGTGACAGAGTCTCTCATGCTTCCATGATTCACCTTCTGGAATGTCCTTCGACCCCTTATCCACCTGCCAGACCCCTACTTTCTTCTGTCACTTCCAGACAGAAGAATGAGCGCCTCTTCTCTGTGGTAAGCTGGTGAGTCTGGGAGGCCACTGAAGAAGTGACTGTATTGATGCAGGTGAGGGAGACACCAGGGCCTCTGGCTGAGCAGGCTCTGGCAGAGAGAGAAGTAGATGGTAAAAATCATGGCTAAACTGGGAAATAGAAAAATGTGTCCCCTCCAAAACTGGTTATTCACGTAGTCAACCTGACACTTCCACCTTAGTGTGTTCAAAACAAGTTTGCCAGTTTTCCAGTGTTGGTGGAAGATTAAGGACTGCTCCTGCTCTCTGCACTGCCATCAGGAGGGTCTTCCCACAGAGCCTGCTCCAAAGCCAGGTTTGCGGCCTCTGGGCCTCTTAAACTGTCATCCTGAGAAGCCTGACTATGTCGACCCTGGGCCTAAGTCCTGTGTTCTGAGAAATAAGGGCAAAAATAAGCAAAAAGTCCAAGTGAGCTCACTGTCTACCATTCAGACAGACCATTAAAGAGAACACTGTCCCTGTTGATTATAGTGCATTGTAAGAACATCAAACTTACACACTAGACTTAGGAAAATCAAGAAAGAAGTGGGTGTTAATACACTGCTAATGAAAAAAACAAACAAAGAAAACACTGCCATAGAGTCCATTCCAACTCACAAGCCACCCTGTGGGACCCATAGAGTTTCCAAGGAGCGCCTGGAAGGTTTGAACCACTGACCCTATGGTTAGCAGCTGTAGCACTTAACCACTATACCACCAGCGTGAATGAACAGTGTTAAGTAATATCTACTTAAAGGTGTCAAACAGCATAGCAGAGAACTGCAGACACTCCTGAAACATGGCTAAAACAGTACGAATGAGATTTTTAAAAAATACAGACAAAGATGACAACCAAGGAGAAAACGGCACCTAAATTTCGGAAGCAGAACAGCAGGTGAACAAGCAGTACCGGGCAGTCCTGAGAAAGCCGGATTCCAAGCCGGTCATCAGGAAAGCTATGAAGCAACCTCATGACCTTGCAGAGCCCCCAAACTCTCAGAAAACTGTGGCACTAGGTTCCTGTGGAAGTGGGGGTGAAAGTGGTTCTAAACCAGAAAAGAGCTGTGGAAAGTCAGAAGCAATGAGCCTTCCTGACCCCTCTCTGATGCTCGGCAGGCCCCCAGCTGCTCCCCACCCCCCAGTACAAGTCCAGATGCTTCCTCTCTCTAGCCGGCTTGGCTGGGGGTATCACATGCAAACATGGCAAACGAAATGCAAGTTGACACACGTCCCCTATTCACTCCCAGAACACTGGCCACAGCCCCATACCCTCCAGCTTCCCTGGGGAAGCTGACCAGCCCTGAGACAAAGACAGACGAGGGTTCTCCTGAGATTCACCAGCACTGTTGTACAAGCAAGCCCCTGTTGACAAGCTGTGTGCATCAGTACACAGAAGAGTAAGAAATCCGAAATTTCTTTTCCAAATGGAAAGTCAACAAGTAGATCCGACAACTTAAAATCATAAGTGGCCCTGCCACTGAGCAATGGAGAGTTAACAAAAGTTAAAAGTAGGCTGTCTAGGAAGCGACTCATAGGGACCTTACATAACAGAGCGGAACTGCTCTACCCAGGGCTTCCTAAGCTGTCGTCTTTATGGAAGCAGACTGCAAGTATTTTCTCCTGCAGAGCAGCTGGTGGGTTCAAACTGCCAACCTTTCACTTAGCAGCCAAGTGCTTAACCACTGGGCCACCACGGCTACAGGCTGGCTGCGAGTCAGAACCAACCTGATGGGATGACAACGAGATGAGGTGAGGGCATGTGCGTTCTGGGGCAGGTAGCTACTTCTTTGGGAGTCAGCCTTCTAAAAACTATCTGACATTCAAGGATGCGCAGCTACACTTTCCATAAAAATCAAAGTTAAATTCAGAGTAGCGCTCATAAAAAACCCACTGTGTATCATGCTGTTTGCATATATTATCAAAGTCAACGCTGATTTTGAGTGTGCTCCATTTTCTTGTTAAAAGCACACAGACTGGACTCCAGCCTTCCTGGAGCCATGAGCAGTGGATGAACCCCTGAAACTACTGCCCTGACATCATCCTGAAACCTAAAACTGAAAATATCCCCTGAAGTCTCCTTAAAACCCAACAACAGTTTAGCCTAACTACTGAAAGATGTCTGCACTGAGCACTGTGCTCTTTTAAGAACTATCCACATAGGATCAGATTGGTAACAACAGCTTAAAAGAGTAGAAAGGATCCTTAGGGCCATGAATTTACAGTAACAGGGAGGAACCACTGAGCAAAACGAGGGGAGAATGGTTACGGAACTTAGGGAATGGGGCCGGTCACTCAATGGTACATGTAGAAACTGCTAAACTGGTGTATGTTTTCCTGTGTGTGTTCTCAACAGAATAAATTTTTTAAAGAAGAAAAAAAACCTCATGAATAGAAACAGGAAGAAATCATATACACGGACTCTAGAAAAATGAACCGAAATCATCACTTTAGGTGTATTATATGGACACTGTAATTTGTACGACCTATCTGGATTCAACCTATATATGCTACTCACCATGTGTTAAAAAGCAAGTTTATTATGAAAAGTACAGCCAAAACCAAGTTCTGAGAGAATGAATTAAATCTTTTCTTGGATTATACTGACAATAATTCAGGGGTTGCAGCAGAAGGACACTGATGATGATGACAGATGCTGAAGAAGAAATATAAGCCCTCACTAAGTATTTATACTGTTCTAAGTATTTTACATTTAACACCTAACTTAGTTCTCACCAAGATCCTCACAACAATTTATGATGAGGCATAAATTACTGAACTCTCTGAAGGTGAGGGGAAACCCTGGGGATGCAGTGGTTAAGTGCCACAGCTGCTAACCCAAAAGCCAGCAGTTCAAATCCACCAGGCACTTCTTGGAAACCCCATGGCGCGGTTCTACTCTGTCCTTTAGGGTACATTTAGCTGTCCCTTCAGAACCCTAGTGGCACAGCAGCTAAGAGCTCAGCTGCTAACCAAAAGGCCAGCAGCAGTCTGAATCCACCAGCCAGCTCCCAGGAAACCCTATGGGAGCAGTTCTCCTCTATCCTATAGAGTTGCCAACGAGTAAGAACCAATATGGTTGGGTGTTCTTGGAATGGGTACTCAGGCCAGCAAAGACACCTGTGGCAGGGAGGAGGAGCTGACGTGCTCGCCTGCACTAAACAACAGAGAGTGATCCTTATTCTGAATCCCACTCACACTGGTTACTTCATAAATTACTTGGGATCCAGGTGGGTGCCTTTAGGCCCTTTCAGGGTATGTTTCTATGGCTGACAGAAACCCTAGTGGCACACTGGTTAAGTGCTACAGCTGCTAACCAAAAGGTTGGCAGTTCAAATCCTCCAGGTGCTTCTTGGAAACTCTATGGGCCAGTTCTACCCTATACTATAGGGTCGCTATGAGTCAGAAATCAACGGGACAGCAGTGGGTTGGCTGTCAGGCCTACAGCTGACAGCACTGAAGGCTCACCCTGTGACTCCAGGAGAGAGCATGCAGGAACCAGAACTTAACTGTCAGTAGCAGGGCCTACTGTCCCCATAAGGCTCCCATTCCAGAAGGAAAAAAGCTGGTCCCTCCATATGAAGCGTGTGCAGGCAGAGGCTCAGCGTGACAAAAGACATAAGAGAAGCATCTAGTCTCACAGATGCTACCAAGCCAAACTCCTTAAGATTACTCGGCGGAGCCTTGAAGGCCACAGGAGGTCAGGAAAGGACACTGAAGACTTAAGTGGACAATTTGACCCTGAAAAAGCGATCTCTCTAAAGAGGGAAAAAAGGACTGAAAGTACTGAGAACAGTATGTCGGCTGGGTATCTCAGGGTAGTGGAATTTACAGGTGACTTCTGCCTTTCCTTCTTGAATATCTGTACTTTCTAAATGGCGATGACTTAGGCTGAGTCCAGGAATAGATGGTGGACAAAAGGGAGCAAGTTTATTTGAGGCAGAGGGGAGAACACAGACAGGCACAGAGGCATGGACAGCAGAGGGCGCTGTGAAGTGCGCAGCCCTGGACAGGAGAAGGGGCTGCAGAACAGATGGAGCCGGATGCGAGGGGTTTTCTGCACCTGGCACAGGAACCTGGGTCTGATCTATAGGGAGATGGGAGCCAGTGAAAGCGAGAACATTGTAGCAGTAGACTGCTTTTCAAAGACAAAATTGTTAAAAGTAGTAATTTCCCCCTCCTCCCTCCTGGAAAAACTTAACTATCCTGACCAAAACCTCAAACCACACCCATTGCCATCAAGTCAATTTTGACTCTCAGTGACCCTAAAGGACAGAGCAGAACTGCTCTATAGGGTTTCCAAGGAGTGCCTGGTGGATTTGAACTGCTGACCTTTTCTTCAGCAGCTATGGCATTTAACCACTATGCCGCCAGGAATTCTGTGAGCTATTTCAGGGTATGGCAAATTTAAAAGTAGTGTTCAAAAACACCATGTTTCTTTTCACACATCATAAGCCTGGGGCCAAACCTGATTTCTCTGGACACAAATCCAACAGGCACATTTAAAGGGCAGGTGACATATTCCCATCTTTTTCAATGGTGAGTGTCCAGAAGTGAAAGTAAACCGTGTGCACGGCTCTGTGAAAAGGGAGAGTTCTGGGCCTCTTCTACAGCTCACTCGTCTTCCCCCAGAAGCCTGCCTGCCCACCTGAGCGCAGCAGGCCTTATTTTATCACAGTCATTGAACAAAGACTGGGAATGCTCTCTTTGGCTTTCCGTGTCACTTCCAACAAGTTCAAATGATGCAGAAAAAATTGTTCATTCAGAAACACTTCATTTGAAATATAAAAACACTTCTCACTGTTCCTTTAAAGTTACCCTGGCCTTTGTTTTTTCACCTAGAGCTGGTAAGCACTTCATTGGGTTTCCATTTTTAAAGAAAAATGGTACCAAAGAGAATGAGGCAGCTTTCCCAAGTTACTCCACTGGCTTCTCTGAAAGGGGGGAAGTAGCAATGAGGAAATAAGGGCAGGGGGCTTACACAGAGGGGCTCATGGGAGCAGGGCTCCTCTTCTTTTCACCTTCCGTCTTTTCTCTCCCCCATTCACAGCTTTTAGTCCTTTGTTCCACAAACCATTGCAGTCATACCCAGCTCAATGAGAAGGAATGTGCTCCCCCTCAGTAGCTGTCCACACAGTCCACATGTGTGGTCTGCAACACAGGCCATCCACAGGTGGCTTCAACGTGCCTCTTTGTGCTCCCCATCTTTCGGGAGGGCAGCACCTCACTCACAATGAGCCCCCAGTTCCCATGCTGCATGCTTGCTGCTCCTTCCCAGTAGCCTATAGTGATGTCTCCCTGTCAGCCCAGTGAGCTCCCTGTCTGTCCTGCTTGGGCTTGTCCTGTTCAGCTCCTGAGACAGCCACCACCTGACGTGTTGGCCTCCCCCTGTCTTCAGTCCCTCACCACTGGGCAGACACACTGCAGGATCTTCTAGTGTCCATCACACTGTAAATGGAAGACGAGAAGGCCAACAGTCCTGTCTCCACTTTCCAAAACTAATTACAACTACTGGTGTCTTTTTCAACGTCTGGTAGACATGCTGGCCCTGTTGGGGTGACTTTCAACTTCTTGTTCAATAAATCAAAATAATATTAAGTAATAGTATGGTACCAAAAAGACCTTACCCACTGCTGCTGAGTCAACTCCGACTCATAGTTGAACCTACAGGTCAGAGAAGTGCCCCACAGACTTCTGATGCTCCAAAACCATATTCAGTCAAACAATAGTCTATTTTGGTTGAGCTCATAAAGCCTCAGATGCTAGTTTATGTCATAATTCCAATTCCACAACCCTCTGACAACATGAAAAGACTTCGTCATGCCCACCTAACCAACAAGGAAACTCAGACTCAGAAGACTTAGCTTGCTCCACAGGCACCAAGTAAGGCAGTATTATAATACAGAAGCCCTGGTGGCATAGTGGTTAAACGTGACATCTGCGAACCAAAAAGTCGGCAGATCCCATCTGCCTGGCACTCGTTGAAAATCCTATGGGGTACTTCCATACAGTTGCTGTGAGTTGCCATCAACTTGACGACAGTGGCTTTGGCTATAACTAACACACTCATCTCAACAAGATGTCTAGCACTTACTGGATGCCCTCAAAATGTTGGCTTTCATCAACATCATCACTGATGACGATGACAGTGAGGAGACGCTGAATCCAGGTGTTCCGAAATAAGTAAGCCAAGTGCTTTTGCCACTTAACACCATGCCATCCTCCTAGTCAACTGTCCACAAGGCCAGCAAACTTTAGTAATAGCCTTGTCTATAGTATTTCCAAATAAACCCATCCTGGCTGGATTCCTTAGGGCTGCTGGTATGTGACCAGCACTCTTCCTTGGGCTTATTCGCCAATATGTTCCACAAAGGGAACAGCAACCTTCCAGTATTTTCTTACACACATGAGTTTATAGTGCTGTCAAGGGTAGCTTTGCAGCTCTTTAACAGATAGGGCTGCCAACAGAAATTTCCACATATCTGCAGGTATTACTGGAGCTGTGGACACAGGCTGCAGAGGATGTGAACCGGTGCTACTTGTTTTATCATCTGATTCCCTGAAATGTGGAGTTTTCACACGGGCTAACTAGGTGCCCTTTCTTGCAGAAGCAAAACTTTGAAATAAGGCACAGATGCTTTTAAAAAAGAAAAAGCTAAAAACTGTTTTTTTAAAGGTACTTTGCAGGTTGAGGAGGGGAAAGGTGGTCTTCACAGGAGAGTACTTTTTGGAATACCTAGAACCACACCCACCCACTGCCACCGAGCCGGTCCCAACTCATAGCGACCCTAGAGGTCAGAGCAGAACTGCCTCACAAAGTTTCCAAGGAGCAACTGGCGGACGTGAACTGCCAATCTTTCGGTTAGCAGACGTAGCACTTAACCCACTACGCCACCAGGGTTTCCAATTTTACTATGTAATTATGAATACACACACCCAGCTAGAAATTAATAAGCCTCTGCTGCTTGCACACCTACTTGGTAACAAGACAGCCATCAGCTGCCAGGTGGCCACAGAGTCCTCTCAGGATTCTGCTTGAGGACTTAGACCTTAAAAGAAGAGCTTTTCTGCAATGAAGCCAGAAAACATGACCCTATTAGGTTGTAATCTCAGCATGACTTCAAGAATCTGCACACATTTTATCATTTCTCATGCATTTTCTAAATATGCCAATATTCATCACAGCTTTATCTGTAATTGCTAAAAAAAAAAAAGGAACAATACAAATTTTTCTTCAGTGGGTAAGCAGTTAAATAACCTATGGCATAGCCAACCCCTGAAATACTACATAGCAATAAAAAGGAATGAATGGCTGATACAGACAACAACTTGGATAGAGCTCAAGGGAATTATGCTAAACCAAAAAAAATTAGTCCCAACAGGTTACAGACCAACCACTGCTGTAACCATCCACTGGTACAACACTCCTGAAATAACAGAATTATACAACTGGAGACGACACTGGTGATATCCAGGGCTAGCGAGGGGGAGGGGCAGGTGTGAAGAAGGGAGCGAACTGTGCAGGGGCAGAGAAGAGGTCTTGGGGTGAGGGGACAGTGCTGTCTCATGCATGAGGGTCACCTCTGCTGGCCTGCCACTGTGGAATTTTAAAATGGCTCAGATAAGCCAGACGGCAAGATCATAAACATTTGGATCACACGACAGATTTTAAAGATAGAATAAGGCTCCTGAGCTGCAACTGAAAAGATTTTCAGTATCTTGTACAACCAACCTTGCCCACTGAAGATTCTGAAGTATTTATGTATGTCCTTTGTCCTACTTGCAACTAGATTAGAAAAATTCAACACATGAAACTGCTTACATAAGATATTCAAAACAACACTCAGAGGAAATGGTATAGTTTTTAAACCAACAGCATTAAAATACCATACAACAGACATGCAAATCTGTACAACAGTCACTGAAACAAATTATGAACCAAAAGAAAGTCACAAAGAACCGGTAGGCACACTAATTTTTAACATAAGCTCCAACAAAGATAATGCTTTTAAAATACAGATTCCCAGGCCAGGGCCCAGGCTAAGAGAAACCCAGAGCCAGGAGAACATAACGTTTTTCACTCATCATGAGGAAAGGAGGCTAGCTAGCTTGGCACCACAGAACCTGGATATACATGTGGAAACCAGGATCTCCATTCACCACTTAATTATAAAACACAGCTTCTTCCAACTAAGACTATTCCAACAAATCGATCCTCTTAGGAGGCAGCTTTTCCAGATTTTCTTACCCAGCATGGAAGTAAATCTATTATGAAACAAAGCCAATTATATCTCACGTAAGTGATTTAGTCCTTTGATTGCCTGTTTTCTTCTTTTAATTTGATTGAAAAGCCTATGTCCATTTATTTCATCTCCAAATACCCTTTCAAGTTAACCTGGGAAAGAAACTGAGGCCATTTCTAGACAGCTAAGGTTGAAAAGTAATTCTTCACAATTCAGGTAAAAGCTTAATGCTGCTGCAAGGTTATTTGCCTGACTCATTCAGATAATTTGCTTTACATTTTTTTCTCTACTTTGCATGTCTAAACACTTCACAAATGATCTTCATGGTCTGCCTCTCTTCAAATGCTCAGCAATTGCTGTGGTCATTTAATTGGGTGGTCTCTGAAGGTTTGCATTTTTTTTTTAAAGAGCCTTTTAATAAACCTTAAAGAGTAAAAAGTCCTCCTTTTTTTTTTGCTCCTAGCTATCTCACAGACAGACAATGTCAATTTATGTATCCAGGCAGGAGGCAGGGCATGGGACTCATTTCTGCCTCCTTACGGAAGGGTGTACAGAACGCACAGTACCAAACCCACCAGTGAGGTAGCTTAGCTTCATTGTCACAATATTCAAATTATCACCAAAAGAAAGCAACTCCTTTCTGAATTCAACAATACTCCTGGGCCTCCGAGGGCTCACATACAAGCTTATTCTTAAGCTGTTCAATGTGAGCCTCGCTGCCGAAAGAGGAGACCTCTGGCAGGAAGAGATGAAGGCCCTCTGCCCTTCCCACCTGCCAGCTCAGCACTGGGCCCAGGCTCACACGGTTAACAGCACAGCAGAGGACAGGCAGGCGAGCACGGCCTAGGGAGCAATCACATATGTCAGACGACAATTTTATAAAAGAGGAGCAGACACACTTAGGGACAATAACATGTCTAAGTTTGATCAGATGCTACTTGCACAGTGCTTTCCGTGCAGGTACTGAGATTTCAAAATCAGAAAAAAAAAAAAAAGGGTTTAAATATATCAACGAAAAAAAACAGTCCGTGCTTTTAAAAAAAAAAAAAAACTCCCTAAAATTGAACATTGCTAAATATAGATGTTTACCACTTCCAGAGTAGCAAGAAAAATCACATTTTCTAGGAACAGAGATTGCCACATTCTGAACACATTAGCTAAAGCTATTTGCAAAGAATGGGAAAATATTTTTCTAGAAAGGACTGATTTCAGCGACAACAGAACCTCCAGTTTCATGAATTCAGAGAATACAATTTCCAGGATGCATTTCTGCCATCACAATACGTTTTTCTCGTCATTTGCTGGCAAGAAAAGCATTGTGGAACATGCCTTTTCGTCTGCTAATGAACTGGTCTAGCCAGCACCTGCTGGGCACTCGCTGAAACCCAGCAAACAAAGAGATCTCCCTCTAGCTTCTGCACCTTCATGTCCAGTTACTTCTGATTTAATCGGAGCAGATTCTTCAGTCTGACTTTTTATCTTTAATGATGTAAGTGGAAAAGAATTAGGTAAACCCCGAACACTGGGAAGTCACTGCCTTGGTTTGCAGGGAAGACTTCTAGGCTGGAAATGTCCATGGTTTGTTTTCCAAAAGCCTGGCAAACAAGCTTTTACATTTTTATTTCCTAAAGACTAATTTCAGATGGAAAGGAGCACACCTAATTTGGTAGATGACTGACAAGGGAGTTTTTTCTCAGGGAGGTGGATCACGGTGAACAATGAGGTTATACTTTTGAAGTGGGGCTCCTAACCGAGATACTCACAGTTACCACAAAACAACAATGTCATTTGAAAGATGATGTGGAAAGACAGCTTGCAAAAAGTTAGTCTGAATAAATTTGTGGGCCTGGTCCTCTACTTCTCATGTTGTTGTCGTGTTGCCACTGAGTTGATTCTGACTCACGGTGACCCTATGTATGATACAGCAGAACTGTCCCACGGGTTTTCAATTGCCTCGTGTGTGAAAAAGCTGGAGAATGAACAGGGAAGACCAAAGAAGAAGTGATACCTTTAAATGATGGTTTTGGCAAAGAATCCTGAATATACCATGGACTGCCAAAAAGATGGAACCAATCCATCTCGGAAGAAGCACAGGCAGAATGCTCCTTGGCAGCCAAGACGGCAACTGCTTCTCACACACTGTGGACATGTCATCGGGAGGGATCAGTGCCTGAAGTAGGGCATCTTTCTAGATAAGCAAAATACAGGAACACCCTCAACAAGATGAACTTACACGGTGGCTGCAACAGCGGGCTCCCACACAGCAGAGCTGATGATGGCCGAGGACCAGGCAGGGTTCGTTGTAACGTCCGCAGGGAGGGCTGTCACCAACTCAACGGCACTTAACAGGACCAATCTTTATGGGAGGCACTATACACCTGGAAACTCAAGGTTTCAACTACCTCTTGAGGTCCGAGGCCTCCCAAATCTCTATCTTCAACCTGGATCTTTCACATTACAGACTTATGTGTCCAACTACAGCCCTGCAACCATCAGCTTGCCTAGCTCCACAGTGCCTGCCCCTCGCGGTGCCCTGTCCTAAAGCACAACCTTCACAGGTGACGCTGTAAAATGTGCTCTTCCTCCAGCACAGCCTATTTGAGCTAATGGCACCATCACATAGTGACATGGGACACTGAAACTGAATGCTCACCAAGTGACAACCATGGTCCTATGCAGTCCTCACAACAATCTCCCTCTCCATCTACTGATGGGAACAGATGCCATTAACCTCGTTCTACTTGTGAAAACTGGAGGCTTAAAAGTTCTGCTCATTGCCTATGGCCATACGAGAAGGTAGCGGCTCAGCTGGGAGTTACATCCTAATGTGTGATCTGAGAGTCAATGCTGTTAATCAATCAACCAGCCTCTCCAAGGTCAGAAACTCAAGAGTGACATTCGATTTTTCTCACTAAGCTGTGCAGATTCCATGAGCTTAAAACAAACCAAACCCCCTGCTGCTGAGTCAATTCTGACTCAGAGTGATGCTATAAAAGAGTAGAGCTCTGTGGAGCGTTACAGTTTTTAAGGCTATAAATCCTTACAGAAGCAGACTTCTGACCTCACTCCCGCACAGGGGCCGGTGCGTCCAAGCCGTCAACCTTTTGGTCAGCAGCTGAGCGCTAAGCCCTGTACCACCAGGGCTTCTGCTAAGAGTTTACCCTCTCAAATCTGTTTTCTTCTCTTCACTCTGAGTTACCTACTGTTTGGGTGACTTCTGCCTTTATTATTGGCCTCCAAAAAAGCACGACAGGACAATATCAGAATTTGACTTCGTGTCTTCTCCTGACAGTTTTCCTCTCTACCTCACTTGAAACAGGTGGCAGGCTTGGTAATTCCTTGTGTTCTGGCCCAGCTGCAGGCAGAAGCAGCCCTAAGAAGTCTATCTCTGTTAACATCTAACCCCCACAAGGAGATCCTACTGGACATCAAAGAGGGGAAGAGACAGTGAGAAAAAGGCCCAGGTCTGAAAAGGAGGATGAGGTATTTTGCCCCCACCTCAGCAAGTGGAGCCCTAGTTTGCGGTGCTGTTCTCCAAGGCAGTGGGCAGAACCCTGAAAAGACAACCTTGAGGAAAGGCTCAGGCGCTGTGCTCAGGAGGGCCCAGCTCTAGGCAAGGGGTTTCCAGCCTCCACTCCCACCCAGAGGTAGAGTACGGCAGGGCCTCAAGACACCACTACCCTGATACACTGCAGACTGCTGGCCCTCCAGTTCCCAGGTGCCAAGGAAAGCTCCAGGTTCTAGGATCCACCCCAATAAAGAAACAGAAAACAAAACAGAACCACCAAAAACCCAAACCCACTGCTACTGAGTCGATTCCTACTCACAGTGACCCTATAGGACAGAGAACTGCTCCACAGAGCTTCCAAGAAGTGCCAGGTGGACTCCAACGCCAACCTTTTGGCCAGCAGACATAACCCTACCCAAACCCAACCAAATCTGTTGCCACCCAGTTGATTCTGACTCCTGACGACCCCATGCGTTTCATAGCAGAACTGTGCTCCATGGAGTTCCCAAGGGCTGGTTTTTGGAAGCAGACCACGCCTCTGTCCCGTGTTGCCTCTGAGTGCATTCTAACCATCAACCCTTTGGTTACCAGTGTGCTCACCAGTGTGTACCCAGGTATTTCTAATGGGAGTAGGAAGCACCTAAAACTGACTGAGACAAAATTTCCTTCTAGACTGACAGAATCAGGCTAAAGTCTGAATTAAGGCAGTTATGTAAAATTAAAAAAAGAGTAATCATTCTTCCATATTTTAAGGTATGAAGTGAGACTCAGACTTGTGGGGGCCTCAGTAAGGTGCTAAGAACCTTAAGATTAGTGTCTCTCTGTGTTGTAAATGACCTACAACTTCTAGAAGGAAAGGCAGTCCCAATTGCTCTTCAAAAAACACAACATAAAACCCTATTGCAGGTGAGTGTGGACTCTGCAAAGGTGGAGCTGGAGGCAGTCCTGTGCTTTAAAGCCCTCAGGCAGAGAAGGAATGAAGCACAGACAGTACAGTTTACTGACAAGATTCACCCCTCTGATTCCCAGGCCCCTACTCAGAAAGGGAAGGACACAGAAGCTACCTTTAGGCCTTTATCTTGAACAGTGAATTGTTTGGAAATTCAAAGCAGAAAGGGAAGAGCAAAGACCACTGCCTCTGGGTTTCAGGGTACTTGTTTCCAAGGCCGGACTTGCCTCCCAGAGCAGCTCGCTGGGGTGGGGAGCGAGACCGCTGATTTCCATCAGATGGAAATGATGTGCTAGAAACTGAGGGGCTTTGGGGAAGGAGCGGTCCCATCCCTAAGAGAAAGGATATGAATCCTGCCATGTGACAAATGTCACTCACTTAAAGATGCTGCAGTGAGGGCAGGAACTTGTGGCACTAAATGAGACATCTACAGGAGTTCAGACTTTAATGTTAGTTACATCCTCAAAGGAAACTCCAGTCCTGTGGCCAAACACACCACACCTTCAGAAGGTGTAAAGATGCTTAAAAACAAACAAACAGTGAGGAGGAATCTAGATGAGCCAAGATACCCACAGCCATTCCACAGAGATTAGAACTTTCTGCACAGAGAGCTCTGGTCAGAAGAACTCATGCAAGACAGTATATCTTGCACCCTCCCAAGGTTTGGGGGCACCACACCTCTCGAATGTATTCTCTTCTACATGAGTGCCTGCTTTAGGGGATGGGAGCTGTGGATGGACATGGGGGTGCCCTTCAGGATGTGACCTGTCTGGTATGAGAAGGGACCCAAGTTTTGGCCAATGGAGGAGGTTGAATCCTTGTGAGACCAGAATGGCTCCATTCTGTGGTTGCTCTGCTTTTCCATGTGAGTGGAGGAGCAGCCTACATTACTGACCAAACAATCTTCCCGTGCCTGTTTCTAAACTCACCAGCAGGGTGGTCAAGGGCTGAGAGGCACGGTGAAGTCCCTGTGAAGGCTGCACACAGGAGTATGTGGTCTGATACCCACACCGACTCCTCCAGTCTCTGTGTCAAGTTGGCTTCCCTTCATTCTAGTCACAATACTGCTGTCAGCCATCCTTCTAACACGCAAATGTGCTCCCGTCAGTCACCTGTGTATCAGAATTCTTCTGTGGTTCCATCAGCTTTCTGTCAACTCCAACCAAGACTACACAGAGCCACTAACCCACTGCCTTTGAGTCGATTCCAACTTGTAGAGACCCTATAGGCAGAGCAGAATTGCCCCACAGTTTCTCAGGAGCACCTGGTGGATGAGAATGGCTGACCTTCTGGTTAGCAGCTGTAGTACTGAACCACTGTACCACCACAGTTTCCAGCACCACTGGGAGTTTTTAATCAGGAGGGCTATGTACGTCCACTTTTAGGTAAGAAAGTCTGTGGTACAGTGGTTAAGGACTTGGCTGCTAACTGAACCCACTAGCTGTTCCTCAGGAGAAAGATGAGGCAGTCTGCCTCCATTAAGGGTACAGCCTTGGAAACCCCATGGGGCAGGTCCACCCTATCCTACAGAACCGCTATGAGCCAGAATGGACTTGACGGAAGAGGTAGCCCAGAAAGCAGCCCAGACAGCACACCTACACAGTACGCTTCTGGATTTATACCTCAGATACAGTAAAACGGGCAAATGGTAATTCCCACAGCGAATACCTGAGCACAGACAAAACAAGTGCCAGTTCTAACATCACAGTTTTCGCTAAAAACAATTCTTCACAGAGTTCCAACTTTTCCTTGACTCAGAGCTAACAAACAAAACTCTTACATACTTAAGTTGGAAAGAGGGCAAATGAGAACCATTATAGGGACACAACACGAAGTAACTACGGTCTTAATGTGTTTCCAGCTTACACGGTGACTGTGTGTGTGACGAATCACTCTTAATTCCTATTGCTCAAAAAAAAAAACAAAAAGGGAAAAATTACCTTGGTAAATGCCACATAGAGCATCAATTATGTTATTCCCTGAATCAGGTGTCTTTTGTTATAACATAATACAAACATGCAAACTGACGTTGCTTAGGTAGTAACTGTTCTTACCTAAAAGCAGTACAAGCAATGGTTTTACACAACCTTATTCTACTACAGGAAAACCCAGTGGGGTAGCGGTTACGACCTACAGTGTGCCACAGGTGCTAACCAAAAGGTCAGCAACTTAAATCCACCAGCAGCTCCTTGGAAAACTCTATGGGCCAGTTCTGCTCTGTCCCATGTGGCTGCCATGAGTTGGAATTCCCTCGACGGCAATGGGTACTGGGTTACTCCACCATGTAAGAAGCACACGCTTACTACTAGGTCACATTCCTACAGCTTGTTTCAGAACCTAAACCAAGCGACAGTGCTGTCCTTTGGTGGTACAGTACCAAAGAGGGTGCAGTGGCTTCCAGTCAGAAGGTTCCAGGCTTGAAAAACTAACCGGCTGTGCGTCTTGCTGGCAGTATACTCTTATGCACAAATCCCTAACCTCTCTAGGCCTCAGTTTTCTCAGCCAGTAAACAGGAATATATCTACTTCCAAAACTCAGCAAAAATCCAATGGATCACAATGGTCCAATCCACCCCCACTCATGGGGAGGGTACAGGACTAGGCTGCATTTCATTCCCTTTTTCAGGGGGTCGCCATGAGTTGGAGGCCAACTAGATGACAACCAGCAATGACACCTCTCAGAGCCATTTCCAGTTACACATCACGCACGTACATACACAGAGGCAACAGGACTGGCAGACAGCACGAAGGAGATACACAAAGCAGATGCGGCTTGTTAATCATAAATACCAAGAGTCACTGTTACATACTGGGTAAACACACAGTAAGAAAACATTAATCACTTGTTTCAGAATATAACACACTTAACAGAAAGAGTATAAATGAGTGATTCACTTCAGTGCTCTTTCTGTAATGTGGATCACCGTGACAGTATGCCGATGCCTAACACATGCCAGTGAAAGAAATTTCTGTCATTCCCTGCAAGCTTCCAAGTTTTGTGCAGCATGTGCTTGAAAGATTCCTAATTCTTCAGTGTAATACCATTTGCTGTGCTTCTAATGACAGTATTGTGTTTAACTAGAGACAACAGTTACAAATGAGCTTGGCATGAATGGGTCAAACAAGCTGTCATAAAGTTAGTTACTGACAATATACACAAAAGTGATTTCAGGGTCTGGCTGAATGTTTCCTTTGGAACGTGTTGGTGGGGAAGTAGACCAGGTGAGATCAGAATCTCTTGGAGGAGACGACTTTAAACACACACACCTTTAATGTTCTGCTCACTTGAACCATCTGCCTGGGGTAGCTGTGAAGAGCCTTTCAAGAAGGCAGCCCCAACAGCATGAAATAAATGGGGAAGTGGTTTACCTAGCTCAGGGAAAGTTTTTCAGATAAAGCTATTTAAACTAGCTGATAAACCATGTTTATCTAGAGGTTCTGAGAAAATAAATCAAGTATAAGATAAGAAACTTACAAAACAGACTGGAATAAAAATGATGGCATATTACACTCAAGGACATTTTACAAAAAAACGTGTGGCGAGGGGCCAAGAGTCCTAGTTAGGCAGAACTGTTAGCTCTGAAGTTGCAACACAAGCTGAGGGCTGCTCTGAGTGGGTGCTGTGGGCTTACGGGCTGAAGGGAACTAATGCTTGTGCGGGGGAAAGGCAACAAAAACACGGGATGTGAAATTTAAGGGTGGAATTAGGGGTCATTATGTTCAAAGAGATGGTAAAAACCAATCCTAATCTCTACATGCACGGCAGAGACTCATAATTAAAAACTTGTGATATACACATGGTAAACCCTGCCAACCATGAATCCCCTAAAATAAATACTGGATTTAGTGACATAACCTATTTCACAACTTTAGGAAAGGGGGAAAGAACATTTTTCAGTTGAGAATCACCTCATTTTAGGATTTTAGGGGCATATCTTAGAGACTCTGAACTTGGTGTAATATACTAAAGAACTAACTCAAAGTGGAGACAGTCCCCAACTTGTCTCTCTCATGCTTATATGTTTTTATTTTGGATCAACTAATTTAAAAGCACTCTGAAAACATGAGGGAAATCCCAAGTTTCTAGTAGGCAAAGCATAACAAATGGCAATCAACTGCACAATACCCATCATTTCAAACTTAGGAGTAAACATCAGTCAGAGTCCACAGCACGTTCTCCTGAGTTTTCTAGACAAAGAAGTAGACTTTCATGTTTTGTGCCAACTTTTACCTCTCAACCCTGTTTTTCCCTCAAAGCTTCAAGTTCTTCAACTGCAAATTCTCAGACAGCCATTCTTTCCCAGACCATCTCTCCACGGTGGAAAGGATCTCCCCTTCGGTGTGTGTTCTGACGTATGTGGACAGCATGAGAACACAAAGTCACCACAACTGACCGTGAGGCGAAGGCTGGGCTGCCACTGGAGGGTTTAGTAAAAGATGTTACTTACCCTTTTAAGTTTGAAGCACATGTGAGTTTAAGGTGTCACACACGAGAGAGCCCACAGAAGATGTGAGAGCAACCCTACAAGGGGGGAATAGAAAGAAGGAGAGAGCACGTTGGCAATGTGTTACGCAGGCACTTATCTACACAGAATATGAGCTCAGACATACCAGGATGAGAAACTCTCTCTCTACCAGCATGCCACAGAGTTCAGTCTTTGAAGGTTGTTTAGTTTTAGGGTCAGTACAGTAACATGGTGAAGAACATATACTTTGGGTCCAAAACGCTTCCATTCAAATTCTGGTGCCACTTACAGCTGGCCACTTAGTGCCACCGAGAGGCACTTAGAAACCTCATGCAAACTGTTTCACCCCTCTCCACCTCTACCCCTTCCTCACCTGTAAAATGGAGATAATGGTGCCCGCCTCGTAAGTACCCATTGGCAGATTAAATGAGTTAACTCAAGTAAAATGCTTAATACTGTGCCTCATGGGCAGTGAATACTTGCAAAATTTCCCAGAAATCCCAGCTCAAGTGAAAATACCCCCAGTCTCAGAGCCCTTATAGGAAAAAACAAACAAACAAATGAACCCACTGCCTTTGAGTCATACTGACTCACAGTGACCCTATAAGACAGAGTAGGACTGCCCTACAGTTTCCAAGGAGCATCTGGTGGATGCAAACTGCCAACCTTTTGGTTTGCAGCTGTAGCACTTAGCCACAATGCCCCCATGTTTCCCAAACCCCTCATAGCAGAGATTAAATGACAACCAGATCCCTTCAACTAAGAAGACTATCCTTGGGGAAAAGGAAACAGGCACCCGAACAAGTTGCAGGATGGCGGGGGGGGCAAGATAAGGGAAATAAAGAGAGCAGACAGAGACTGAAGGGAAGGCAACAGTGGCACGTATAAAGACTAAAAATGACTTGAATATGTTTCCACAAAAAAAAGACAGAAAATGGATTAATAACAATCCAATCCTATCAACCCTCATGTTCACAGATACAAATACATTAAGGACGAGCAATGAAATCTGTTGGATGAATATTCACACACACCTTGCTGAAAAATCTCTCACAAAAGAGGACAATACGTAATGGTACATACTTAGTACTGTAACAGCTTCATTAACATACCAGTGGTTAATTACAAATGGTTCACTATCTAGAAGATCTTACAACAGTTAACACCTGGTCTTCCCTGTCTGGAAGGCAACTTAATTCTAAATAATTTTGTGTTTCAAAATATAGTCTTTCTTGCAATTCTATCTAGCAGGTCACTAGGATGTCTCCCTTCCTTTACTGGTGTTCCTGTTGGGTGGGCTGCTTTATTTAGTCTCAGAAGAAACTATCTGCTATCTTTGTACTAGGAAGTTTGCTTATATACAGGTAAGTACACACACACACACACATACACAGATACATGGGTCCCCAAACTTACTGAGGGTTTGACTCTTAAATTACTTGAAATCATTCTTTTTGGATATTACAGCTGTGTTCATTCCTGAGAAAAAAGGCTCTTTCAAAGGCCAACTACATCTCTGAAGTTATCTGATTTCTATAAGCACAGCAAGGACACAATTTTTAACTGCAGTCACGTCCTTGGCCTGTATGTAATTCCTTTTATCAGTGAAGATGAATACATGTCTCAGCCCTGAAAGCTAAAACATCACACAGAAAAGTACAGTTTGATTTCCTTTTTTTCCCATCTATCCCCCTGCCCTTCCCTACTTTGGTATGATATCACACAAATGAATTCCAGAAACTGAGAGGACAGAGCAGCCAAGTTATAAAACTTAAGTGCTATGCTTAATGCTTTCTTATCTACAAGTTAATACTTATGGGGGCAGGGGGATAGTTGGCCAGTGAACAATCCTTGGTAATTTTCCTCTTTCACAACAAATCTGAAATCCCAGAAGAATCAGAACCTGCTGAATCGCCCACATTTTTACAACCTACAAAACAGCCTGTTTGTCCACAGGATTTTCACCACAACTCACAAGTTTGTAAGCCTGCATGTTCAACTTCAACCTCATTCCTAATCAAAACAGGAAACCCAAACAAATTTCTTTCAAAATAATTTTGGTGGTAAAACTGAAAAATAAGAGTTAAATATTAGACAGTTTCTGTACTTGTGTTTACCTTTTTCTTCATACTTTCTAAAATTTTCCATTACGATTTTATGATGCTAGTTTCCCCAAGAGTCCTGAAAATCATTCCCCCTTTTAAAGGTCTCATTTACAAAAGAAATAGGTTGTGACTTGAGAACAGCTCTAAGACTGGGTTTGTCCTAAGATCCGGTAAAATTGGAATATAGCAGTTGGTCTTCTAGAAATGAAGTTTCCTTTATACTTTCCACTGAGAAGTGAAGTTGTCTGTTTGCTTCCTTTGATAAGATACTCCTAACATCCAGTGGTAGTAAATCTGGTTAAAGAAATTGTCAACGGATGTTTTGTTTTACATTATTTAACATCATAGCCTTCAATCACGTACAACGGAAGCTTATCCATCTCAATCACTAAACTAGTCAAAGTGGAAGTCTAAGAAACTCTAAAAGCTCTTCTATCTTCTTACTGACAAAATCTAATTATTATCCTAAAATTTACTTATAGGAATGAATATTAGAGCACTTAGGTCTGAAAAAGACACTGATATACACTTCTGATGCCTCCTCCTCACACACTAAGAGAACGCTTCACAAACTTACCGAATCAAGGGAAAAACTCTCCATAAAGGAAAAATGTGAAAAAGCAATGGTACCAATCAGAGTTTTCTCTGATTGGCATTTGCAGTTCAAGCTGAAATAAGTGATTACACTGAGAGTAACACGCAGGGAGCTATCATTCCCCATTCATTCAGCATGCATTTACTGAGCCCACAGATCTGCAGGGCCTGAAGATTTAAAAAAAAAAAAAAAAAAAAAAAGAATACAACACAGCTGTCTTACTTCCAGCTAGAAGAATACATCTAACAAAGAGCTACAGGGCAATGTGTTAAGTGCTATAACAGAGGTGTGTACAAAGGGCTGAGGGGCCAAGGAAAGAAGCCATAAATTCTTCCTGGGAAACCAAGCAAGTGGCTAAGACGCGAAGGAAGTACGGTCCTGCTTCCTTGTGATAAACTGAAGCCTTTTTCCTTCTAGGGTTCTAAAATGTAAGGTGCTGCTTCTAAGACTCGTGAGCTAGTCCAGCGTCAGGTGCTGTCATGGCCTGCTAGCCAGCTTCATCTATGTTTAACTTCTAATTACAATGGCCTAAGAATATTACTTTTTAAAAAATAAATCAATCCAGTATTGTAAATGCTCCTGTACCACACACCCAATCAACGAACAGTGATCCCACGAACTCAGATCCAAAGTTCGAAGATGGGCTGAGACACAGACAAATGAAAGACACATTTTATACAATCTGTGTATTGCTAACGCTTACCTGAAGTCTCCCTTATTTAGCTTCTTGTTTCCCTCCTAAAAATAATCACCTGATTATATCATGGTTAATATTTGTCTTTTTCTACATCTGTGTTCTAAAAAAGAAGGGGTGTTGAATCAACTTCTACTTAGCACCGTTTACTATGCATACCTTATTCCTACTTATAACACAGTTGTGACAAAACCGCCATTGTTCGTCACACACCAGCCCCAAACTTGAGTAATTCTAATGTGAGCCTGAGAAACCGCCGTCTCCTTCGGGGTGAATTTCCCAATCCCTCTGTGTTAAATTGAGGTCTAATTTTCCCTGCGCCTGGCTTTCACAAGAAGGTCCATTCCACCCCATGTGCTCCTTTTCAGCTGTCAATAAACAGAGGCCGTGAATTCCCCCCCAGCTTCACAAAGCTAGTTCGGCAGAGCCATTCACCCCTTCAGGAAAACTGGGCATTGATTTCCGCGCGTTCCGGGGAGCAGCCGCAGACAAAGAGATCAAAGGCCCACCTCTCTTCCCCTCCGTCGCTCGCATTAGGCCCAGACAAACAGCGACAGGTTTCCCTGAGACAAGGAGAGGGCCCGGCAGCCCACCTCGCGGTCCCATTCCAATTCATCAGTTTCCTACATTCCAGCGCCAGCCCAGAACGCTCACCACGACCAACCAGCGCAACCAGCCAGCGTAACACACTGCGCACGAGGGCATCCAAGGTCAGAGGGAGACAACGCGCACGGAGGCAAGTCCTGCGCTCCGACGCCCAATCAAGGAACGTCTCCCGCTCCCTCTCCCTTTCTCTCTCCATCCTGCGGTCCCACCAGCGACGGTCTCACTTCGCAATCGGCAGTTTCTCTCACGTCGTGGTACTCCAACTATTCGGAAACTCACTTCTCCACTGATGAGAGAAAACACCGCCGTCCGTGCCACACTCACTGGTTCACTGGTGAGCCGACGCTCATCGGTTGGACCCCCGTGAGCTGCTACTAAGTGTGAAGAACTAAGAGTCAGGGGTTCTAGGGTTTCCCTCTGAGCTGAGCTGTGGTGAAGACCATGCAGCCTAAAGAGTGTGTCAGTTTGCATAAATTCTGTTTGCAAAACAAAACACGAACAGGGATATGACAACTGGCTTTTTGGTTTATCCTTGGTGATCACCCCAACTGGGTAATCCAAGCCCCTAAAGGGCTGTGTGTGAATGAGTTGTGTGTGTGTTTCTGTGGGAGCCACAAAGGAAGAGAGAAGGATATGGCACGAGGGGACACGAAAGAGAATGAACCATTCTATTGGTTAAGCACACTGACAAAAGGTTTTCAAAATCTCCACCGAATTCTAAACTGCTACTTTGTCACCACCTTTATTAAACACCTGTAATAAAATACACTAAATTTACTGCGTACAAATTCATTTCTGTCACTAATCCTGAGCAAACATGGGAGTAGGTAGGTCAGGTTTCAAAATTCCTAAACTCTAAGGAAAACAAACGATACTGGAATGAAAGGTATGGAGCACTCACCCCGGACACAGAAGAGCAGAGGTAGGTGGCAGGAATACAACCTCCCCACCCTGTCCACCTCGGCAGCTGCAGGACTGACCCGTGGGACCACCAAAGACCTTAGCCTTCCAGCCACTGAGTGTTCATCGGATGTCAAAAGACACCATTATGGGCAGTGGGAGGACCAGAAATGATAGCTACTGAGCAATTCCAAATTTGGTACTTTCTCAGTAGACACGAGTAGGGGTTAAACTAAGAACTTGACATCTGACCCAAGCATCACCTCACTTTGGGTCTAAGTGACACATTTAACTGTCTTCCAACTCTTCCAAAATGGATAGAAACATCTGTCAAGAACTCCAAGGCACCTGAACAACTCTACTAAAAGACCGTAACTGATGGTCGGAGGCCTGGGGTTCCCCTGAGAGCATGGCCCCTAGACCTGCTGCTGCCCCTGACCAGAAAACACTACTGAGGTCAATTCTTCAGACAGGAATGGACTGGACTCAGGGTCACAGTGTGACCACACAGTGTGTGTACTTTATGATTCTTTGCATCTATAGGAAGCTTTCTCCTGGCCTCTTGACGGGAGAGGAGAGGGTGGAGAGGAGGGGACAGGAGACTGTTAAGAGGGTATGAAACACATAGAATGAAAAGGAGGAGTGTGCTGTCACCAAGCAAGGAGAGCAGAAGGAGCTGCAGATAGGCGGGCATACGAACTTAGTTTGGATCGTATACTTTCACTTAATCACAATTAAAGAAAAAAGAAAGAAAAAGAATTACAAGGTATTGTGAAGTCATCATGTCACAATAAAAACTTGTAAAATTTAACTTGCAGACTCTGGAAATGACATGATCCCACTCCAGGGCTAACACTTTCAGCACTTGAGTCAACAATTTTATGGGGGCCAACTCATGAACAAAGATCAAACTGTCATGAAAGAATCTACTGAATGAAATACAAATATAAATTGCCTTTTAAAAAGCTCAGTGAGGCAAATCCTCATTTGCTGTAAAGCAGCCATGTGGTTTTTCTGTGCAATTCTGCTCTATGTCTTGCCAAGTAGCCTTTTAAGTAGAAATGTGTTGGTATGTGGGAAGAATGTCACAGACCATTGCCACATCAAGGGAATAATACATCCAGGGATAGTACTTGTTGCACGTAGACATGTTTTACTTATCTTACTTCATTTGACCCTCACACTACTAAGAAAACAGAGATAATTTTCCAGCACAAGATAAGAATGCCAGTGGTAAACAGCATACCTTAGTTTTCACTCCTTGTCTCATTTTTCATGAACATCTTATCCATGGGTGGCAATGGCATAGATACTACAGTAAAAGTACAGAGAGCTGTGAAAAGACAGACAGAGGCCACTCACGCTGGGACAGCTAGAAGAGGATTTAGAGAGGATGTGACATTTTATCTAACTTTTTATCTGCTTCAGTAGAACTACCATAATACTTCTGATTGGCCTTGACGTTTGATGAGATTTTCCCTGAATCCTGAGTGTGTCATTTAATGATTAAGTTATCCTTCACTGGGCTTGTTCATTATAAACATAAATGGATTCTTTTTTTTTTTTTTTTTTAAATTTCATCCAAGACCTTGATGACTACTGAAGAGAGAGAGACTCAAGGCCCCGTCCGATTGAACAGCATTTAAGACACATTCTCACTCCACTATTCCATGATTTTTAAAAAATTACTGTTGTTTCTTATGTTGTGCTACCTATTCGACAGCATAAACAAAAGCCAAACTCACTGCTGTCGAGTCTATTCCAACTCATAGAGACCCCACAGGTCACAGCAGAACTGCTCCATACAGTTTCTGAGGAGCACCTAGTGGATTCAAACCGCCAACCTTTGGGTTAATCAGCTGTAGCACTTAACCACTATGCCACCAGGGTTTCCATTATAGAACATTAACGTTTTTTAAATGTCTTTTTGTTGTTAATGTTGACAATTATTGTTTTCCTTCTCTACCATTTGCCTGAGAAATTAAGAGTGAGAAAGAACCCTTAAGAATATAAAAGGACGCATGTCTTGCTAAACAAACTGAGCCCACAGGTGGGGAATTCTCATGATTGTTTCTTGGACACAAAGAGCTGAGCTGCCTTTCTGTAACCACCCTTAAGTCTGGTCTAGTGTCATAAGACAAACATGTTTTTTGATGACATTCAAATATGTGAAGACAATTATGACAATCTCTTACACCAACTCATTAATTTGAGAACGTACTTTAATCACGTATTATTTCTTCAAATATTATTTCTATACCTTCCCTTCTTTTGAGCACTCCAATCACATGTATTTGACCATGCTGAGCTGGTTCTGATCCACAGCGACCCTACAGGACAGAGCAGGACTGCTCTACAGGGCTCCCAAGGAGCAGATGACAGATTAATACAGGGATGTAATATGATAAATTTCACTCTAAGCCTTGTACAGCTGCATCCTAGTCATTTGGAAATACTGTGTCTTCATTTTCATTCAGTTCAAAACACTTTTTACCTTCCCTTCTGATTTCCTTTTTGACTCATCAGTTATTTGGTCAAATTCACCAGTGAAACCTTTTGGTACCACCATTTCCTTTTCTGGAAAGTTTTTAACTTACAAATCCAATTTCTTTGATACACATCTATATTCAGGCTAGCTGCCTCTCAAGATTGTTTTGGTAGTTTGTGGGTATCTTTCAAGGAATTGGTCCGTTTCATCTAGGGTACCAGATTTGTAGGCAGAGTTGTTTGTACCATTCTCAGAAGACTCCTGTACAGTCAGTCAGCAGGATAAGCAAGGATAGCCCTTTCTCATTCTTGATGCTGGTAAACTATGTGTTGGTCTTCCCTCTTTTATTCTTGGTTACCCTGGCTAGAAGCTTATCATTTGATTTAAAAATAAATAAATAAATAAAATAAAATAAAACTTCTGGTTTCACTGATTTCCCCCCTTATTTTGTTTTGTTTTGTTTTGTTTTTAAATTTGCTCCCTTCTGCCCTCAATTACTTTCCTGTCTGCTTTAGGTTTAACTTGTTCTCCTTTCTCTAGCTGCCTAATGCAGACACTTAAAACATCTTTCTTCTTTTAATACCTGCATTTAATGCTATTAACTTCCCATCTAAGCAGTGTTTTAGTTGCCATTCACATTTTGCTGAACTAGACTTTTTATTTAATTCAAAAAAAATTTTTTTTTTAACTTTTCTGGAGACTTCTTCTTTGACTCATAAATTACCCAGAAGTATGTTGTCTAATTTCAGAACACTGGGGAATTTTTTAGCTATCTTACTGTCACTGATTTCTAGTTTAATTTTGTTGTGGTCTGAAAGTGTCTACGGTTCCAAATGTGCCCCATGGGTTATCTGGAACAGTCACAAAGTATTTTCCCTTATACTTTTTGTTACTGATTTCTAACTTAACTCCATTGTGGTGGGTGAACATTCTTTATGTTAATGTTAATTTGAATCTTTTAAAATTGAAACTTGTTTTATAGCCCAGAATATGGTTTATTTTGATAAATATTCTAGGTATACTTAAGAAGACTGTGTCTTCTTCTGTTGCTGGGTAGAACACTGTATAAATATAAAATTGTTGAGCTTCTTAGATTTGTGGGATTATTGTTCTCACCCAGTTTGGACAATTTTCAGTTATTATTTCTTCAAATATTATTTCTATACCTTCCCTTCTTTTGAGCACTCCAATTACACATATATTTGATCACTTGAAGTTGTTCCACAGCACACTAATGTGCTCTTAAGGTTTTCTTGTTTCTCTTTTCATATAATTTCTATTGCTATGTCTTTTTAAGTTCAATCTTTTCTTCTCTCATACCTGGCCAGACATTAATCCCACCCAAAATATCTTTCATCTTAGATGCTTATGCCTTCACTAGAAGTCTGAGTCTTTTTAAAACTCCCATGTCTCTCTTTAACAAGCTTATGCTTTCCTCTGTCATCCTGGATATATGGAACATAGTAGTAATAACTACTTCAATATCTATGTTTATTAATTCTACCATCTGTGTCATTTCTAAGCCTGTTTGTTGTGAATTTCTCTTTATTATTTAATTTTCCAGCTACTCTACATGCCTGATGAATTTTAATTAAATGTGAGACAGACACTGTGTACTTTTATTTTGTTGGCTGATGAATATTTTGTATTTCTTTAGGTACAAAGAGCTTTGCCCTGGGACACAGTTAAGCTTTGTTCTGAGATACAGTTAAACTACTCGAATAATCCAATCCATTAAAGTAGAAGTCTGCAGTCTATGGCCCTACAAGCCAAATCTGGTTTGCTGCCTATTTTTGTATTTGTAAATAAAACTGTATTGAAATGTAGCTGCTGCCATTCAACTGTCTACTACTCAGTGGTTGGCAGATTGTGTCACAGAGTTGAGTAGTTGCAACAGAGGCCATGTAGCTTAGAAAGCCTAAAATATGTACAATCTTGTCCTTTTACAGAAAAAGTTTGACAATCCCTTCCTTAATGGCCTATCACTGCAATAAATACTTATAAGCCTAGTAAGTATTTTTGTTTCAAAGTTATCAAAGACATAACTGCACCTAAGAAAGGTTCATTAACTTGCTCATGGTCATACATTTAGTGGCGTTACAGGAAGAACTCCAGCAAGGCTATGCCAGATTCCAAAACTGCCCTTTCCACCTCATTATCCACTGCCTAATCTATTACTTCTAAAATGAGAGCTCTTGAAACTGAATTTTGATAGAGTCCTCCAGTTCCTAGTAACAAAATGGTGCTGGAAACCATTTACTGAAAACATCAGGTCTATTTTTTACCTAAGGCCTTACAATCAGTCACTGAAGAAGAAAACTCCAGTATATTCTACGAAGAAATTTCAAACCTAATTTTTCTCCCAGCAATACCTGGGATTATATAAATGATCAAGATTTCAGCCTACTTTTACTTGCACTTATACTCACTAGAAGTCCTCTAAGGCATTCAGATTTCCTTACTGAGTCATCTTGGAAGGCCTACCACTGCAAAATTCAGCTGAGTTCGGGCTCTCACTCTATCTTCTATCTTGTTTCCTCAAGTTTTTTATTATTTATTTTCTGAAAACAAAGCTGTATATACTGTAGAAAGTTTGGTGGATATACCTTCCTTCTTTGAGTTATCTGGCATGTTGACTTGTTTGTCTCTGCCAGCAATGGAACAAACTGTCTCATAAGAGCTTTATAAGTGATTTTCAGGATGGTACAGTTCTATCATCATATTGCCTATCAATATTTAATGGTGTCTCTTCATCTAATAATTATATTTGTTACTTATATTTCTTGTCTTATTGCATGCCTAGGATTTTTACAACCATATTTGAAGGTATAATTATCACTACTTTTGATTTTGGTGGAAATATCTGTGAGTTTTTACTCCTGTAAAAAATGTATTAGTGGCTGAAAACAAATATTTAGCACCTTAATAAGGAAGTAATAATCCTAAAAGATTACCAAAAATGGGTACAAAATGTTATTAAATGTCCCATGAGACTGAGTCCAAATTAAAAAAAAAAAAAATTTACTGATGAAAACTCATTTATGCAAAAAAATTCCCAATCATCTTTGCCTTCCTTAAGCCCTATTTTGTCACAGTAGGTAATTAAGAAATAATCTTATTTGTGGATTTTTATTGAGAGTAAATGCTAGGTTTTAATGAGGGTTACACAAGCTTCTTAAAGTATATGCCTGTGTTTACAAAATCTGTTTCTTCTGAGCCTTGGAAATTATGTAGCATAGAGTCAATTGTTCTATGACTATTACAAAGACTTGATTAGGAATATAAATAGGCCCACTAGAGCAAGACAGCCTTATACTGTTGTTATGGGTTGAACTGTGTTCCCTAAAAATATCTGTCATAAATCCCGAGCTTTGTGCCTGTGGTTGTAATCCCATTTGGGAGTGGACTGTCTCTGTCATGTTAATGAGGGTATATCTAGAATCAATATCTTTTGAGATACAAAGGAGATTAAACAAGTACACAAAGCAGAGATGGGGGAAGAGAGATGCCAAGTCAGGTAAGACTGTCCAGGAAGAGAAGCTCAAAAGAGACAAGGATCTTCCTCCAGAGCTGACAGAGAAAAAAAGCCTCCCCTTAGAGTTGGCACCCTGAATTTGGACTTCTAGTCTCAAAGACTATAAGAAAATAGATTTTCATTTATTAAAACCACTCATTTGTAGTATTTCTGTTACAACAGCACCAGCACTTGGTAACTAAGACAGTAGCGTCTCTACACTGAAAGTTTTCTAGTTTATTTACATAGAACTATATATCTGTTTGAAGTTTGCTGAATCTTCTTTGTATCTGCTCAAGATCCTTTCTGTACCATTAATTTATCAGTTAGCACTTGGTTATTTTTCTAAATGTTTCAAAGGCGTTAATAACTTGGTATACTATCTGTTTGAAGAACACAGATATCTAATACTAGCGTCCAGTTTTATACTAAAAAGCAATGGTTAGGCATGCAGTTGCTAACAGAAAGGCTGGCAGTCCAAACCCACCTGGTTGCTTCACGGGAGGATGATCTAGTGATCCACTCTCCTAAAGACTACAGCCAAGAAAACCAACCCAATGGGGAAGTTCTACACTGTCATATAGGCTCACAGGGAGTTCAGTCAACTCAGTGGTACACTCCTACAACAAGACTCTCATTCCTTCTCTTATTATAATGTGTACCTGCACTATCCAGTCTCTCTTTCCATTACTGGAGTGTACCACTGTGTTCATCTAATGTTCACTGGTCTGTTAACAGCTCCAGTGAGAAACAGCAAAATCCTGGGGAAAGCCCTCAAAATTGGACTGGTTTGGATCACGTGGCCATCCTAGGACCAGGGTAACATAAGAGTAGAATACAAAAATTGTCCCCGTCTGTCTTTTATCCATCTCCCTGGTTAGGAGAGAACAAGAGAAGGGCATATAAGGCAAAGCCAGTAACTACTACACTACCTCTTTTCCCCATCCCACTTTCCTGTCTTTTTTAGACACATATTGGGGTATGGAAACCAACTGACAACGGATTTTATTTTTTTAAACATTCCCGATTCATTCCACAAGTAATTATTGAGCAGCTGTGTTCCTGTCATGGTCCTAGGGCTGAGGATACACCAGCAGGAACAAAACACATGAACATTCCCTTCCTGGTGCAGCCTGATCTTTGAATGAAGGGCAGAAAAAGATGTAAAAACATGTATCAGATGACGATCAGGAAAACAAAGGAATCAAGCGGTAGGAAGTGTTGGTAGGGTGAGGCGGGGGAAACAGCAGCAATCTGAAACAGGTTAGCCGGAGAAGGCCCGGATGAGAAGACGCAAACTTAGCAAAGATCTCAAGGAGGTAAGGAAGCCAGTCACAGGGCCATGTGGGAACAACAGCTGGAAGCCTCAGACGCAGGCACAGGAAAGCGAAGTGGTACCTACAGTGAGTGCCAGCAGTAAGAGATCAGTCAGGGACAACAGGGGGCCTGTATTATGTAGAGGCCGATACGCCTCTGTGAGATAAGGAAGCCCTGGAGAGACCAGAGCAAGAACGCAACATGATCAGACTGATTGTTAAATAATTGATCTGGCTGTTGTTTGGAGAATGGACTCCAAGAGAGAGGAGAATACTGGGAGACCAGTTAGGAGACTACTTCAATATAATGATGGTAAAGGCTTGGGCCTGCATGGTAAAAAAAGAAAGAAAGAAAACAAAATCTAAACCCAGCGCCACTGAGTTGATTCCAATTCATAGTGACCCTATAGGACAGAGCAGAACCACCCCCACAGAGATTCCAAAGAGCACCTGGTGGATTTGAACTGCCAACCTTTTGGTTAGCAGCCATAGCACTTAACCACCACACCACCAGGGTTTCCCATGTGGTAGCAGCAGAAGTGGTTAAGTGTTCACCTTCTGAGTATATTGAAGGTAGACTAAAAACCAAACCCATTCTGACTCATGGCAACCTACAGACTGAGCCTAACTGCCCAAGAGAGTTTCCAAGGAGCACCTGGTGAATCTGAACTGCCAACCTTCTGGTTAACAGTTATACCAGTTAACCACTACATCACCAGGGTTTCCATTTAAGGTAGAGAGGACAGCATTTTCTCACAGCCTGATGTGTGGAGGGTGAGGGAAAGAAGAAACGGACATGGCTTCTGGCTGTAGCAAGGGGAGGAACAGAGTTGCCACTTACTAAAACAAGGAAGACTGAGGAAGAATCAAGTTTGGCTGGGAGCACAGGGGAGCTTGACAGCTTGGCTGTAGACACTGGTGGGATCTGCCTGTCAGACTTTTGGTAGTTGGACACTTAGTATGGAGCTCACAGAAGAGGTTCACACTGGAGATGGGAATCTAGCAGTTCACAGAAAAAACTATGTATGTATTTAAAGCTATGAAATTGAACGCAATCAGTAAGGGGAGTGTGGGTGGACAGAGAAAACGTCTCTGGGTTGTGCCCTAAGACATCCAGTGTCTGGAGGTCAGGACAACACAGAGGCATCTGCAGCAAAGACTGATGAGGAGGGGTCATGGAAAAAAGTTCCACTGGGCGAGCATGGGGAACTGGGAAAAAAGGTAAAAAGTGTTTCATGACACAGCATGGTCAATACTGCTCCGAAGTCAGTTCAGATGAGAACTCAAAAGAACAGCTGAATGTGCAACGTGGAGTCACTGATGATCTTCCAGTTTCAAGTGGTTTGGTCGAGACCAAAGTCTGAATGAAATGGGATCCAAATGGAATGGAGAACCTAATGGCTAGGAAGTCCTGTAAACAGCAGCAGGAACAATACGGAGTGGTAACTAGAGGGGAATGGGAGCTGTTTTCCTTTTAAGTAAAACGGGGGGCGGGGGGGGACTATACACCGCAGAGGAAAGAAGGTACAGCTGCCGAGCAGATGAGAAGGTATGGCATCTAGGAACACAAGTACAGGACAAACTTCAGATTGGATGTGGACAGCAAACACAACAAGGCAGAATAAAAAGCTGAAAGGTATTGCAACAGGTGTTAGTGAACTGGTAGGTATGGTGGAGAGTGCTTATGGAAATACTCCTCTGGATGTTTCTATTTTCTCAGTGAAAACCGAAAGGGAGAAGAGGGAAAGAGGAACTGGAAGTGGAAGGAAAAAGATGTTTTACAAGATTTTCCTGGGGTCTAATTCACCAAGTCACCAGAAAACATTAAGAGCCTACTTAAGGTCAGTAATCTAATAGCTAACTTAAGACCACTATGCATGGGTGGGTATTTTCTCCAGTTCTTCACAGCTGGCCTGCTTGCAGGCATGGAGTCGGCAGACCAAGATACAGGAAGTTACGTAGCAAGTACAATAAAGCAAGAAAGAGTGGAGAGGGAGATGAGGCTATACAGGTGATTTTTTCTCCGTATTTTTATTGTTGTAAAAAGTAGTGTATCTATTTTCCAGTTCAGCATTTGCCTCTAATACAATTCAGTGAAACCAATTTCATTAATCATGTTGTAACTACCACAATATCCATCCATGACTATTTTCCATCTGTACTGGTGATGTCAGTCAGGTACTAGAGGGTTAAAGAAGGAAGGCTGTGAGGGCATGAGGGGAATGTGGTGCAGTGGAAAAAGCGCAATGTCTAGATGGGGTTAAAAATGAGTTGGAGAGGAGCTGGAAAAATTGAGCAGCAAAGATAACAGGTGGCAGACAGAGATTGATAGGCCTGAAATCAAGGTCGTGGAGGGAGTGCAGTTGTTGTTAGCAAGTAAATCTACAATTTGACCATGAGAGTAAGTGGATGAAGGAGTCTGAAGGACACAATCCCTGAAAGAAAGGAAGTCAAGGACTCTGAGGGACCAGTACTGGAAGGCTCCCTACGTGGCCATAAAAATCACCAAGAACGAGGACGTGTATAGTCTTAGAAGGGACAAGGAGCCAGGAGCTAAACCTTCGAGGGACGAGCAACAGTGGTGCAGGACTTGGCAGAAGCCTACAAGAAGGAAGAGAACGTCACAAATTTTACTTTTAAGATTTCTAAAATGTACGTTGTTTTATAGCCAAAGCTACATAATCACTTTGACTTAACTGTGTCAACTGTTTTAAGCTTGTTCAACAGTTCTTTTATGCTGTAACTTCCCCATTCTAAATTTAGAATCTTCTAAATTCTAAAGCAACACTTTCCTCCCAATTTTCAGGAAGCACTAGACCTGCGGTGTATCTGATGACACAGGAGCTCCAGGATGACATCAGTTTGAGAAACACAGAACACAGTCTCTCTTAAGACAGTCTCGTTAGGAGAAAAGTGGGGGGGGGGGGGGAATCCACCCAAACCATTGCCATGTACCTGATTCCAGCTCACAGTGACCGTAAAGGGTAGAGCAGAGCTGCCCCACAGGGTTTTCAAGGATCAGCTGATGGATTTGCACCGCTAACCTTTTGGTTAGCAGCCTTAGCTCTTAACCCCTGTGCATCAGGGTTTCCATTTACGCAGCCATATAGACTCTGTTCTCCATGTAACATCAGTTAACATCCCCATCTAGACATTATTCTAAGGAATATCTTTTAGGAAAGGCTGTAATTAGTGGTGTCTGTATTCCTGGTGGTCTCAAAAATAAATAAAACCAAAACAAGACACAAGAACAAGACACAAGACACCGACTTAGAGGCTCTTAGAGAAGGAAACCCAGGCAGGGTAGTGGTTAAGCACTACGCCTGCTCACCAGAATATCAGCAGTGGGAATCTGCCAGGCGCTCCTTGGAAACTCGATGGGACAGTTCTACTCTAACCTATAGGGTCGTTATGAGTAGTAATCAATTTGATGGCAGTGGGTTCTTTTTTTTTTTTTTAAGAGAAGGAAAATACTAGTATGGTTCTTTGTAATAGTGCTCTCCTCAGTTGCTGAAATGGTAATGAAGAAAACTCTCTCCAGACAGCAATCTTTCCCAGAGATGTCTTTAAAATGAGTTTAGCAAACTTCAATTCTTCTCTATCAAACTGATACTATAAACATCAATTTAAAAATACTGGTTTCATCATATGGTTTATAACCTTATTTTTCCACAGTAGCAATGCAATCTCTAATAAGTAGGCAAAGTAAAACCTACTGAATACTATAAATATCTTCAGTGGTACCTGGAATAACTCATTCTCGCAGATTAAAAATGTTTTTTTACAATTCCATTTCAAATGGTTAGACCTTCCTGGCTTAAAAACATAACACTGCCCATCACTAATACAGGAGTTTCTGTTTTGTTCAATAGCATACAAATAAAAAGTCTGGATGAGAACTACAGCTAATCCAAATGATAAAACAGGAATAAAGTTAAATCCTTTCAATCTAGGGTCTTTCATTCACCTATGAAAATTTGAGGTAACTGAAACCAGAATTCACTCTACTTCAGTAATTAAAGTACTGAGACAAGCGGTTTTCCCCCAGGGTATTGATAATGCCTTCGTCACCTGCCTCAGAAAAGTGTTGGGTACAGACTGTGACATCCATCAGGAGGGATGTGCAACTTCAGCTCTGCAGATGGCACTCTGCTCTCACTCATCACAACCCTGACACGAAATCACTCCAAATACGCAGATGTCTCTATTCCAAGATGTATAGATGCTTAAGTCAAACTTCCTCAAAAAAATCTGGGGCCTAACAGTATCAGAAAAAGGACAACAGACCTTAAAATCCCTTAAGAAACAAGAGTTTGCTGCCAGTTTTGCTCTGGATTTCCTAGAAAAGTTGCTGTTAGTGGCCATCAAGTCAACTCTGACTCATATAAAGGGTACGTTTTGTTCTGTTATGTTCAGCGAAACAAATAATCCCCAGTCCGTGCCACCTGTGTGACGAGTGCCAGAAAACTATTCTCATGTAATTAGAGAATGCAAGGTATCCGATAGAGGAGGAAAAAAATTATAATCACTGAAGTATCAACTTACGAAGGCCAAAGATGGTTTATGACTCAGGCAGGAACAACCTAAAAACAAATAAAAATTATTTACTATTATTATATAATTGTTTCACATCCATTTTTTAATTGAGATTTTTATTAAGATAACTGCAGCTTCATAGGCAATTTTATGAACTACAGTGAGAACCTGCTTCCCTTTTATCCAGTTCCTCCCAAAGGTAACGTTTTACAAAACTATAGTACACTGGCACAACCAGGACACTGACATTGATACAACTCACCAATCTTACTCAGAATGTTTAGTTTTACTTGTACTCCTTTGTGTGTACACACAGTAATACCCAATTCACCCCATGCAGGCCCCAATGCCCAATGGTCAGCACACTGGCCAGTTCCATCACCACAAGGGGTCTTCCTGCTGCCCCCTGATAACCGCACCTACACCCCCTTCCCCATCATGCCTTTTCCTGACCCCAGCCCCTTGTGCAACAATTTTTTAACAATAAAAAAGTAATGCCTATTTATAAACTGTGTTTTATTCACGATACATAACAGACTACTGCCTACTTATATGCCAAATGATGAATAAAGGATTCTCTTTTCCTGCAATAAAAATAAATTCTAGTTCAAGGAACAAATTTTCTAGCCCACAGTTTCTTCTCATTATCAGAGCTTAAACTACCCCCTTCAAAAACGAAAATATCACTGCAAGGCTGTATGAGCTTCATATTCCCAATAATTTTCTAATCATAAGAAATGAGCATTTACCATCAGCCAGTCTGTCTTTTACATGTACTATCTTATTTAATCTTCATAATGACTCCAATGTAAGTACATAATCCCTGTTTGACCCAGAAGGAAAACTAGGTCCCAAGAGATTCAGTAACTTGACCACAATCTCCAACCAGCAAGCGGTAGACCTGGGATTCAAACCCAGAACACATGTCCAGGTGCTTAGCACTTAGGCTATATTGCTGTTGGGTACCAGGGGACTAGACTATGACGCATGGAGATCCTATATGACAAAGTAGAACTGCCTCTTAGGGTTTGCAAGGCTGTACTCTTTACAGGAGCAGAGTGCCAGGTCTTTTCTTCCAGTGAGGGGATGGTAAGTTTGAACTGCTGACTCTTTGGTTAGGAGCTGAGCACTTACCCACCGCACCACCAAGGCTCCTTAGACCTGGGCTCTCCCTGAGAAAACTGACAATGATGAATCTACTCATTCTGTGTTGTCAACAGTTTCTATGACAAATCACTTGATTATTGATAAAATTCATTTAAAAAAAAAACGCAGTCAATTCTGAGTGACCGCAGCTGAGCTCTTCACCACTGTGCCACCAGGGCCCCCACTATAACAGACAGGAAATAAGGAAAGGACCAAAACTATGATTTGTAAAATGGACGTTATGCTGTGTTTAAACAGTAAGTGATGGGAAATTGCCAGAAAGGACAGAACACACAGGAAAAAATTTACACTAGGGCAACAAAGTAACTGCCAGTCCTGAACAGCTTCCCTGTAATACGTTTGGTGGCAGTGATTTATACATAGCCATAATTATTCTCAAAATACTCAACTGGGAAAAGGAGATGAAAGAGGCTGACATTTCCAGTTACAGATAAAATCTTCAAAATTAGATTCTCTAGTCAATAAAATCCACGAATCCACTGTCCTTGAGTCTCTTTCAATTCACAGTGACCGTACAGGACAGGGACAGGGTCCAAGTGCCACATCCAGTTTCTAAGGAGCAGATGGTGTGGGTCTGAGTGGCTGACTTTTTGGTAAGACACAAGCTCTAAAGCCCCAGTGAAAACCTACTGTAACAAGCTTTATGTAGGCTTATTAGCTAAGAAACTATAGCAATAATGAAGATTAGCAGATGTCTGTAAAACATCATACAGTTAAACCTATCACTCACAAAACCAAAAAAAAAAACTCAGAGCCACTGAGTCAATTCTGACTCATAGCAACCCTACAGGACAGAGTAGAACTGAGTAGAACTGCCCCATAAAGTTTCCAAGGAACACCTGGTGGATTCAGACGACCAGCTTTTTGTTTAGCAGCTGTACACTTAACCACTATGCCACCAGGGTTTCCAATCACTCACTAATACCTCTCAAGTGTCTATTCAACATGACCTTGACACACTGCCCCCAGGCCCCAATGGTGGTGCAAATGGTAACAGACAGGCCACAGCTTCCAGACCAACTGGCAGAGCCTCAGGAAAAAGTGTGACAATCTACTAGAAGATTAGCCACTGAGAACCCTTTGGTGCACAGGTCTACTCTGACACACATAGGTTCACCAGGAATCAGACTGGACCTCATAGCAACTGGTGGTTTTATGGGGAAAAAGTCAAGGCAGATCACTTATAACCAGGGAGTTAACCAAATGAAACAGGGCACCTGGAAGATAACCGAAACCCTGGTGGCAGGCCAGCAGTTCAAATCTACCAGCTGCTCCTTGGAAATCCTATGGGACAGTTCTACTCTGTCCTATGGGGTTGTTATGCATCAGAATTGAGTCAACTGCGATAGGTTTGGAGTTTTTTAGGGGGGTCGGGGAGGTAACTACGAGTCTGAATGACTCATGGCAATGGCTTTTTTGGTTTCCTGTTTTTGAGACAACTGGGAAAGCCCAGGTGGGTGCTCTGTGTAACTACAGAGTGCCCTGAGGGATATTAAAATTAAGAAACAACAGAGGAGAAAGGCTGACGCAGCACAACTGCAGAGTGAGTGTTCAACAGTGGCCTGTCACAGACAGGAAAAGTGACTTCATTCCAGTTCTATCAACTCACATTCAACTGAGCTCTAGACGCTGCCCAACAACTCCACGTCACCCCAGGTGTAAGTTTTTAGTGCCAACTGGTTTCTCATTGAAAACATGATACATAGATTGTATTTGTGACACGACTGCAATTCCTGCAGTGTGTCAGCCCTCCCTGTCTCTTTCTATCCCACTCTCTTTTCTGTTACTTCCACGTGGCTTGCCTTTCAACTGCTGTCCTTCTTACACTCCACCTTTGTACCCATTTCTGCCAGTCACTGCTGCATGCTTCACTCAGAGAAGAAGAGCCATCAGACAGGGCATCTCATCTTTCCAGTTCTGTATCTACGTGCTTCCCCATAAGAGGAAGTGTCTTTCCTAGTAACAGGGGTCAATCCACGAGTTCATTCAAAATTTTCTCCAGATCCTCCTCCTCCCTCTCTCTACTAGGTAATTCCCCCTGCACGCACGTACAAACCACACTCGGGTATTTCCCAACCCTTAAAAAAACAAACCTTCGCTGACCTCATTTCATCTTCTACCTCCCACTCTGTATTCCCATCCTTCCTCAGACAAACTTCTGAACAGACTGAACACTTAAACAATCCCCGCTTTCTCCCACTCGTTCACTTTCTGATCCACTGCCTCAGCTCTTACTCCCACTAGTCTTTATCAAAAGATTCTTTAGTAAGGTCATCGAAGCCATCTAAGCAGGACACTGAGGCTCAAGAGAGACCATTAGGTTGAGACGGTACAAACCGTGTGTGCCTCCCCCGCTGACACGCAAGGACACAGGGCTGCCCTGGGGCACGCTCTTTCCAGGATTTCAGACTAAGGACCTCACCTTTCAGAAACTCCTCCTCCCCCTTCCCTTACACCATCCTCCCTACATTAAATCTCAAACTTACTCCTTGGAATATCTCACTGCTTTTCATTACTTTTAACTAAGAAAAAGGACATGCTTGACCCATGATTTTTTTCTATGTTGACCAGCTGGTGTATATTATTTTACTTGGCATAACAACTAGAGAATAGGTAGTTTTATCACTTGTGCACAAATTAGCAAATTCTGAGAGAAGAGAACAGAACATTTCCTAAGAACAAACAGTGAATAAGTGGCAGAACTAGCATCCGACATCGGACCTCAGACCACATGCATTCCGTGCACCAGGCTGCCTGCTCTGGTGGTGATTACACCTTGTTGTTTCTTGGCTGTTCCCATTAGATGGTGACAAGGCAGGGGCATCACTCACAGAGACATGACACAGCCTCATTACCTCCAAGATATCAGAAGGTCTAGAATTTTGATGCAAAATTGCTGTAAGCAAATTCATAAGAAACCTTTATATGTGACCACTGGTGTCTGGGTGGCACAGCAGTTTGGAGTTCAACTGCTAATCAAAAGTAGGGAAGTTGTTACCAAAAAATACAGCAAAATCCCTAATAAAAATACAGTGAGTGAGATTTGGAGCCCTGGTGGTGCAGTGGTTAAGTGCTACAGATGCGAATGAGAGAAGTCTGGAGTTCGAATCCACCACCAGCTCCTTGGAAACTCCCCAGGGGACAGTTCTACTCCATCCTCTAGTTCTACCCCTGTTATGAGTCAGAATCAACTGGATGGTTGCAGGTTCAGTTCTGGTTTCTCACATGTGAGCAGAAACCACATGCATTCTACAACAAAGCAGTGCGTCAAGAGCATGAAGCCCTCTAGCACTACTACGTCCCGTGTCCTGGAAACCAGTGTCTCACTGTGTCAGGTCATGTTATCTACAAGGTGGGAGGTCTCTGAATAACAGTGTAAAACAGAGACCTCACTGATCTACTAGGAACAGGTAACATGGACCAAAAAAACAGTAATTTTTATTGTGTTAAACCACTGACACTTTTGGGATTGTGTTACTACAGCCTAACCTAGCCTTCCCTGACTGATACACAGAGTTTCACAGTGAGAACTGAATCCAAACAAGGTGAGTTAGTTAAATGACCGTAATGGGCCATCGTTACCTTCTGTTGACAGTCTGCATTTATCCATCTCCACACGCCCTGGCCACGTACCGTGCATGCACCACTACCAGGGTGCTCATAAGACTGCTTCCTCCCCTGGACACGTTAAGACTGCCACTGATGTCCTTCCAGATAAAATCCTTCGGGCTGATGCATTCTTTAATTATGGAAATAACATTTATCAAGGCGTAGTTGTCAAACCCTGTTTTTCCTTTTCATCTAGACTATGCGTTTGTGAAATTTCTGCTTACCATGAATTTCTCCCATTACAGGTTAATTTTTTAACTAGCTCTAGGGCACCTCACTACTGCCACACTAAGCACTGCCTGTATTTGTTTTATCACTCCAGCCACCTGCGTTTGACAGATTTATTATTTCTTTTCCACTGACTTCATTTAATTTTTCCTCTTCCAAACGAACAGGGACAAGGAAGTGACAGTTCAGGAGGACTGTCATGAATCTAAGAGGGAGGTCGGATGCCAGCCTGACTTTAATTAGCTCTACATTCGCTCTTCCTGAGTGCCTCCCCTTCAAAAACAAAAAAACAACCTTATGCAGCAGCCTTGGATCCTACTTGACCAATGAAGTCTGATATTTCCTATTTAAAAATAACATGTATAAATAGATAAATACATAAACAGCTCAAGACAACAGAAACAAACTGCTTGGTTGGAAGCCCTAATTCATACAATGTAACACAACCCAGTAATGGCAACTAATGGACTGCTGCTGCGTGAAGTACCTCGGATGAATCTCACCAACATGCTGTGGAGAAAAACAGCCAGACACAAAAGAGTACCTATTGTGTAATTTGGTACATATAAGAAGTTAAGGGGCCCTGGCAGTGCAATGGTTAAGAATTTAGCTGCTAACCAAAAGATCAGCAGTTTAAAATCTACCAGCCACTCCTTGAAAACCTTATGGGGCAGCTCCACTCTTTCCTGTAGGGCTGCTATGACTCAGAATTGAAGACAAAGGGTTTAGCATTCCTTTCTTATTTAAGTGAAATTTATGATCTACAACATTCTACCGACTATGCTTGAATCTGTATTAACAACTCCTGACTCCCAGAGGCGTCAGAAATATCAAAATTTTTCCCATACATTACAGATCTTAAAGCACAGTGAATGTTAAATCACAGTGAACGATACGTCCACATGTTCTACATTATGTCCTCTGAAGAAGAGGAACATCTTCCACCAACAGTTTAAAAGCAATTTTCAAGACAGCTATTTTAAATATCTTTTTAAATGTGACAGGGAATTACCATTAAAGCATGACACCGACTTCACACTTCACTGAAGTGCAGATTTAACGTAACTACTTTACCAAAGCGCTCATAATCTCCTTAGAGCCAAGGAAGGGAAGACTTCATCTCACTTGCTTTGGACAGTCCATCAGGAGGGACCAGTCCCTGAAGAAGGACATTGCGCTTGGTAAAGCAGATGGTCAGCAAAAAGAGGCAGGCCCTCAACCAGATGGACTGACACGGTGGCTGCAACACCGGGTTCAAGCCCAATGCCGACCGTGCCGATGGTGGAGGATCCGGCAGGGTTTTGTTGTATTGCACACAGGGTTGCTATGAGTTGGAATCGACTTGAGTTAACCTAACAACAACACTCCATCACCTCCAGGAGGAGCTAAATTGATGACATTATAAATGCTATTAATATTATTCTTATAAAAGATATGGCAAGGAATACGAGACAAGAGCAGGGATTCAGTAGCTTCTATTCTGCCCCACGTTTCACTGCCTTAAGTGTGTCTAGAAGACCCTCTATACAATTTCCCTTAGGAAGAGTGAATAGAGAGCTAAATTCCTAACCAAGGATTTAGAATCAAATAAATCACTGTTATGAGCAACAATGCCATTTAAAAAAATGACAGAACAATCACTACTGAACTGTAGGCACAATAATAATGTTTAATAAAGAAATGTCTGCCTTGAATACCGTGCTCTTTTAAGAACGATCTATATGGGATTAAATTGACAAGAGCAACTTCTAAGATAAGACAGGAAAGGCGGAGACACTGCGTAGGTGCTGACGGCAGCAGACCAACTAGCAAAGAAGGGTGACAATGGTGGCCCAATCTGAAGAATGTCATTAGTGTCAGTGAACTGCACATGTAGAAACTGTTGAATTTATGCATGTTTTGCTATGTACAGTCTCAACAAAGAAATTATTTTTTAAAAAATAACCTCCCATTTTAAAAACATCTATAATAAACAGATCCAAAATAAACAGACTCTTAACATACTTAAAGCTCTTGAGATCCTTTAAAAAATATACTGCATCCAGAGTTTGTATACCCAGCTAAGTGATCCTGGCAGGTAATCTGAAGGAACCAGGGTGACAGGTAATCCTGAACATAATCACTTCCACTCACAGGTTATCCTAACCTCATAAAATAGCAACTGTGACACTTACTGCCTTATAGTTTAGGATTCTGCAGCTGATTTCTATGACCTAAAAAAAACAAAAAACTTATCTTTAAGAAGTCTCCTTTTGCACCTAACCTGTTTCTGAATAGCAAATACAGTATGACTTGCAATTAGGTATCTTCAAGTAAGTTGAGAGATACAGGAATATTAGTAAGAACTCCTGTAACTAACCTTACTTATAATGACAAAAGCACTCCAATCATCATTACTGTATTTTATGTATTAATGCCCATACAAAAATGAAATGCTAGGGGAGACTTGAGAGGTATAATGTCTGCAGATTTCTCTCACTTGAAAACCACTGACCTACTACTTGTGACACTTCTTGTTAAGTGGACTGGGAGAGGCTTCCATCAAGAAGCCATGATACAGGCATATACGACTGTATGTTAACCAAAAAAGGTGCAGTGAGTCACACCTAAGAGTTAATTAAGGGGAAATGTTATTACCATATTTATACACAAATAACGCCCACCTTCTACATTTCCCAACTTCTCCTTTCCCCTACAAGTTACTTTTTAAGTCTACTATGCCAGTACTTTTGTGGGTTTTTTTGTTTGTTTGTTTTACAATACTCCCCTCCCCAACAAGTTATTTTCATAAGTGCCACTATGCCGAAATTTTTTTGGTATTTTTGTAAGCACTGCTATGTCAACTATTTTTTTAACATATTGCTCTACAAAATTAGCATAGTGCACTTATAAAAACATCTCATGGGGCAGAGTGGTTGGCAAGAAAATGCAGACAGTGCTCATTATCTGCGTAAAATACAGTAAGCACTACAAAGTGCTTATAGAGAGAAGCTATAGCCAAGATGATCAGTTTTCCCTGATACTCTTCCTATCTTCCTTCATGAACACACCTCTCAATTTTAAGTGTGCACACAAGTTCTCAGAATAAAGGCATTCCTCAATTTCCTGGAAGACAAAAGTTGTCATATCACTGACTAATGAGACACAGGCAGAAGTGTTACATGCAAACTCTGGGACTAGTCCTTGAACGAATATACTTTTTTTAATTCTTCCATTGGCCTGCTGATTGGAATGATGGTGTGATTGTTTAAAGCTGATGAGCCAACTGTGACCATGAGAAAAACAGAAAAGTGGTGTGAAGCTGAGAATTAAGAAACAGACCCATAATACACATGGACACTGCATATTCAAGGAGGGTACTGCTGCAACCAAAAGGGAAAGAAAAATCTTTCTGAAAAATTATTCCAGAGCAATTTAATTGCTGTACTGAAAAAAATTAACCGTCAGTCATGGAAGCACCACAGATAAGTCCAAACTCCGTGAAGGACTGACACACTGGGCTGAAGCCTGTGGACCATGATCTCAGAGTACTTCTAGCTCAACTGGCATAAAATAGTTTATTAAAAAATTGTTCTACATTCTACTTTAGTGACTCTATTCTGGGGCCTTAAAAGCTTGTGAGCAGCTATCTGGGATACTCCACTGCTATCACCCTTTTAGGAGCAAGGAAGAATGAAGAAAACTAAAGAAACAAGGGACAAATTAGTCCAAAGGACTAATGGGCCACACCGACAACGGCCTCCGGCAGACCGAGTCCAGTGCTACTAGATGGTGCCCAGCCACCACCAGGGACTGCTCTGCCAGGCCCCACAACCGAGGGCTCCACACAGAGGTAGAGAAGAACATGGAATGAAATTCTAACTCAAAAAGAACAGCCAGACTTGCTAGCCTGACAGACCAGAGAGACCCTGAGAGTATAAGGCCCAGACACCCTTTCAGCTCAACAGAAGTCACTCCTGAGGTTCACCCTTCAGCCAAACATTGGACAGGCTCACAAAACAAAATGAGACTAAAGGGGCACATCAGCCTAAGGGCAGGGATTAGGAGGCAGGAGGGGACAGGAAAGCTGGAATTCAAGGTCGAGAAGGCTGAGTGTTGACGTGTTGAGTGTTGTTAACAATGTCATAAAACAGTACGTGTACTGATTAACGAGAAATGAGTTTGTTCTGAAAACCTTCATCTAAAGCATGATAAAAAACAAAATGAAAACAAAAAATTTTAAATTAATCTTGTTTTTTTTATGTTTGCTTCCTATAATAGGGTCACTATGAGTCAGAAGTGACTCCTATGAGCCCTGCACATTTCACACTGTGCATATTCCTAGAGATATCATCTGTTTGGCTGATATTTGAAAACAGATTTATATATGCATGTATATTTATGGCAGCTATTTATATATATGAACTTTGAAGATGTCTTATAATAATTTATTTTTTATGGTAGTCTTTTAGTAAAGTCTATTGAGCCTTCCATGTATACAAATGTATCATTTTCAAATGCTGATAGTGGTCAATACCTATTTTTCTTTTCATTTATGACTTCTGTGTGCAGACTATGACTCAATAAAACATGTATGATTGAGGAAAAAATTAACCTTGACCCTGTATCATACACAAAAAGTATCTGAGATAGGCCACAGATCACAGATCTACATGTGAAAGAAAAAGATATCTTGAACAGGATGCAAAAATTGTTAGCTATAAAAAGTAATTGTATCTCAGTGATTAAGATTTTTTTTCATCAAAAGACATGTTAAGAGAACGGATAGGAATGTCAAACAAACTGAGAAGAATAGTTGCAATACAATTCAAAATGCATTCTCATCCAGAATATATAAGAACTCCTACAAATCAGAAAGATGACAATCAATCAATAAAAATGTGCAGAAGGCTTGATCAAGTACTGTACAAAAGGAGGTATCACCCAGGTTGACTAAGTACATAAAACAACTTGGGTGGTATCTCCTTTTGCACAGTACTTGATCAAGCCTTCTGCACATTTTTATTGATAGATTGTCATCTTTCTGATTTGTAGGAGTTCTTATATATTCTGGATGAGAATAAAAATGTGCAGAAGGCTTGATCAAGCACTGCACAAAAGGATACATCACCCAGGTTGTCTAAGTACATAAAACAGTGTTCAGGATTATTAGTTATCAACAAAATGCAAATGAAAACCATAAAGAGATACTGCTTCACACTCACTAGAAAACCTAAAATGCAGAAGAATAACAACATCAAGTGCTGATGAAAATGTGCAATTATTACAACCGCCATTGTTATGACAGCGTGTTTTGTTTCATTCATTTCTCATAAAATGACAGAATTTACTAAAACTGAACATATGCTTGTCCCATAATACAACAATTCTACTTCCGGTTATGGATTGAATTTTGTCCCAAAAAAGAAATACAGAAGCCCCAGACCCTTCAACCTATAAATATGTCCACGTTTGGAAGGGGTTTCTTCTGTTACATTACTGACGTTGTGTCAGAGTAAGAGGAGCCCTAAACCTCATCATTCTAAATTCAGTGTTACGAAAACACCAGAAAAGGCACAGAGGTATGGACAGGGGAAGGCAGACCCCATACAAAAATATAAGCAGCTAAAGAATGCCAAGGAATAACTCGGGCTAGCTACCAGGGTATACCGTCCCACAAAGCCAGTGCTCTGACATGGGTTTCTAGCATCTAAAACTATGAAACAATAAATTCCAGTTCTTCAAAGCCACCCATTTGTGGTATTTTTTTTTTTAAATTACAGCAGTACTGGACAGAATTTAGCACTACAGACTGAGGGTGCTGCTCTAACAAATACCCAAAATGCAGAAATGCTTTTGAACATGAGTAATGTGTGGAGGATAGAGGAAATCTGCCGTACATGGTAGTTAACGAACAGCCTAGCTTGCCTCTGAAGAGAACACTGATAGAACTATGAACATCAAGGTCAGTTCTAATGAGAGGTCAGAAAGAAAGAACAAATCCTGTAGAGAAATCTTCTATCACGATGAACAAAATACTGCTATAAACTGTTAAATGTTGTTTCTGGTGAGGTTTTAAAAATAAATGATGAATATATTATTGGACATTGGAGGAAAGTCCGTCCTTGTTATAAAACAGAAGACAATGTATGAATTATGTTCAAACGTTCTGTGGAAGGTAACAAAAACAATCAAAAAAAAAAAAAAAACATTGCCATCAAGTCACTTCTAAGAGCAACCCTACAGGACAGAGCAGACTGCCTCAGAGAATTTACAAGGAGGGCTTGGTGAATCTGCACTGCCAGCCTTTTGGTAAGCAGTCATTGTGCTTAACTACTATACCACCAGGATTTCCTTGTGGAAGGTAGACACTGTAAATGAAGAACTTGGATATTTGGGCAAGAATATTTCTAAGCAAGGTCTTAGAGAGGTGGTGTGGTTTCTCCTTACTGTTTACAGTAAAAAGAGAAAGAGGCACAGAAATGAACTGTGTAAAAACAAGTCATAAATAAAAGCAGAGCTTCAAGATTGGGAAAATTCTACTGTAAAAACTAAGAGAGCGTACCTTGGAAAGGACACCAAGGGGAAGGCCACACAATCAGTTGCTAAAAAGATTAGGCTTGTGACTCATGGATCTGCTCAACAACCTCAGCAGAAACCCTGTCAGCTTAGAGATAAATGGAGAGACAGGAAGAAATGAAGACTGTTTGCCTACTGGAATTCTATAGGCAGGAAATAGGCCAATGGTATTACTTGGTTGCAAATATCTGCTGTCTCCAGGAAAAGGAAGAGATGACCCCAGGAGCAGTTCAGAGACCAGGAGGATTCTAAGAAGGAGCACTGGGGAGGAACGGTACCAGTTCTCCGGTTCCAGAGGGTGCAGCTACCATCTAGGTTTCAGAGGGTAGGGCTGCAAGAATGGGGACCAAGAGCCCACAGTGAATGGGTGAAGCTGCTGTACTGGTGGGCTGGGAGAAAAGGGCTGTCAGGGCTGAGAGGGGAGGGTCACTGCTCCAGTGTATCAAAAATAATAATAGTAAGTGGGAATGCCTTAAGCCAAGGGAGATTTGCCATCAGGTCTGGAAAACAGAATCACCACTTCAAGGGTCCAGAGGGCAGGGCCAAGATGCCCAAATGGTCTTGGATAACAGAGAATTACTTAAAGTAGTTTAAGTATTTTAATTACTTAAAGAGAATTACACAAAGCTCATAAGCTTTATGAGCTAATGAGTTTTGCCCTCCTGGGTTTGGGACTCACTTAGTACTCCTGACATATTCTTTTTCTCCAGTTTCTCTGTTTTGGAATGGGAACATATACCTTATACCTGTTTCACCACTGCACTTTGGAAGCAGGTAATTTGCATCCTACTTTCACAGGTCCACAAAAGGAAAGGAATTTTGGCCCACAATGGAACACACCCATAGTCTCACCCACTGATTTAGATAATTCCTAAGATTAGATTTCAGATTCAGAGTTGATACTGCAATAGGTTAAGATTTTCAGGGGTGTTACGATAGGGTGAACGCATTTTGCAAGTTGGGCAGGTAAGATTCGGGGGAGCTATAGAGAGTTATGTCTTCAACAGTGTCCTCGAAAAAATAAACACGGAAGTTCTATTCCCATCACATGTGAAATGACTCAATTTGGAAATGGGGATTTTCGGTTGTTGTGTTAATGAGATCCTGCTGCAGTAAAGAGGGTCCTAAACCTAATCATTTCTGCATGATAAACACAGAAACACACACAGAGAGTGAAGACAGATGCCAGGTGAAGATACAACACATCTACATCCCGGATGGTCAATGGATGTCTGGGGCTACTGACAAGGAAGGACCTTCCCCTCAAGCTGATGCCCTAATATAAACTTATTGTCTCTAAAACTGTCAGGACATGAATTCCTGTTCTTTAAAGCTATCTACTTGTAATATTTTTGTTAGCATAGCACTAGATAATCGTGACCATTCCCAAATGAAATACTGTAAATGCTCTCCAAAAGATCTGTGTATGACACTCATTTGTAGTCAAAAATGGGATTTTATAAACAGTGAAAACCTAAATATCTATCAACAGGAGAAGAGATAAACAAATTGCGGCACACTGATACAACTGAGGTATTCCCGAAAGGGGGCAGAAAAGTAAAACTATCGACCTGTACACCAACACCGATGAATCTCAAAAACCCATGCTGAATGATCAGCATCACACATGAAACAGTGTGACTGAGTACACGTAATCTAAAGTTTGAAAACAGATCAAAACTAATCATCTACAGTGTTGGAAATCAGAAGAATGTTACCTCTTGGGAAAGTACTGGCCATTCATTTCTTAATGAAAGTAACACTGTCTTTCTGATCTACATTTGTGGTTTCACAAGTGTTGTGGTACACTTTATGCACTTTATTTTGCATGTCTTTTATGCCCCAATAGAAGGAAAGTAAGTTCTTTGTAAAAAGATGAGCAGACTATTTTTACCTTATATTACTTAAGCAACAATACTAGGCAAAAGGGAAAGGTTTTTACCTAAAAAGAAAACAAAAACCAAGCAGACCATGATTAGGTTTCACTGGCTTACACTCAGTAAGCTCAAATGAGACTCTTCAAACTTGATCCATTAGCGTCAAGGAGGAGAATCCACAGAAAGAACACACCAACCAGTTAGAGCCCAACAACTAGCATGGCCATTGATACAAAGACTTCAAGCAGCACAATGGCAATGACAGCAAAGCACAATTTATCATAAGTGTATCTGTTCGACGACTTTATTTCTTTGGCTATTATTTTTAGTTCCAAAGTAGTATGGCATAGAAGAAACAGAGAGAGCTTCTGAATCAGACAAACCAGTTTTGCCGCCTACCAGCTATGTGGTGTTGGGCAAGTTTCTTAAACTCTTTGATACTTAGTTTCTTCATAGTTTAAAACAGATATAATCACATATACTTTGCAAAACTGTTGTACAACTGTAATAAGCACTTACAATCGTAGTTATTTAGCAATGCCTCCTTATGCTCCAAGTTTCATGAGAGGCACTTGAACTTCAGGAAATCACAATGTGATAACCAAGGCTGGTGATGCAAGGTAGAATTTAACAAGACCTATTGATTTCAAATTACAGGGTCCTTATCTACCTGGCAGGATCAGGGGATAGGGTATCATTTGAATGTGGTCTAGAAATTTTTTGTTGAAAATGATTTGGAGAAAATGGATTTAAGGTAGAGGGAGAGGCATAAATAAAAGAATGACCACAAAACCAGCAGAGCTGACTCTTTAGGGACTGACAAGTGATTAACACCAACAGTAGGGACTACTGGCCTAATTATGCAAGATAATAGAGTACTTGGCAGTAACGCAAGCTGAGGTGGAGGGCAGGAAGGAAGCAGTGGCAGTTTGGTGCTAGAGACCCACAAAAGGGTCTGACTGGTAGCCAATGGATATTTAGGAAGAAACGCCTGGCAATCTACGTCTGAAAACCCACCCCTGAAAATCCTATGGATCACAATGGCCTGATTCACAACCAACCACAGGGACAGTACAGGACCAGGTACTAAATCCCTACGGGTTATAATGATCCGATCCACAAAAAATAATTGGGATGGGGCTGGATCAGGCATCGTTGCAGTGATTCTTCATGGGTTGCCATGAGTCGAGTGCCCAACTGATGGTAGCCAACAAGAAAAAGGCACACTGGGACCAGAGAGGAAAGGGCCATCAGAAGGCTAAGAAGCCAAAGAGACCTCTTTTCTTAAGTCCTGAAGACATCATTAAAAGATTCTGATGAGGGAGCTGACCCTTGCAGCCATTACCCATGATAGGAAAGGAAATCTCAGCGCAGAAAGCTCACAGTGGTTAAGAGCCTAAACCAAGGCACCAGTAAGAGTGAATGACACAGTAAGATGTCGTGTGCTGTCTAATCAACTCACAGCATCGTTACAGAAGAGAACAGAATTGCCCCACTGGGTTCCCTAGGCTGAAATCTTTACAGGGACAGATCTCCAAGTCTTGTCTCCCATGGAGCAGCTGATAAGTTCAAACCACCAATCGGTTGGTTTGTGGCAGAGTTTCAGCTACTGTGTCACCAGAGATACACAGGAAAGATACGAGAACACTTAATTTTGTCAATTAAACAGGAACAGACCTTGAATTTCTCTGAATGATACAACAGGTCTTGCTCTCAATGCTCAAAACAATCCAGACTACTATATAAGCTCAAGAGAAGTATCCTAAACCAGCAAACATAGAGCCTGGCACATAGAAAGCCCTCAATTTACTGATGGTGAATGAAATCTTTGTCAAATATTCCAAATATTAAAATGTCCAGGCACAAAATCTAATACTAAAACATCCAGAGCGACATGTGTAGAAAAGCTAAAATCATTCATCCAGTTAAGTGGCTATTTTTCACAATATATGCCAAGTCTTTAATTTGCTCATGCAAGAGATATCTGTATCTCTCTATCTACCCAAAAGATTTCACACATAAATCACCTTGGAAAGTTGGGAATGTTGCCACATTAGTTGCTAAGCTCTTGTGTAATATTTTTTTAGTAATCTCTCATCCATTATGTCTTTTACTGTAGTAAAAAGAACAGCCACTTCACAGCTTATGAATATTATAGGGAAAGAAAAAAATCTTAAAGAAAATTCAATTAAATCCAGATCATATAAACAAGTTTATGGAAAGTTCACCTAAGAAAACAAGGTGGTTTGATAATTAATGTTATTAATTGAAATAACAATAATCTATTACATTAAGATAAAGAAAAAGGGGAAAAAACAAGTATTCCTTTGGTCAGAAGCTATGGCCATTCCAATATACCAGGTGCTGTTTAGAAACTCTAGAGCGCAGTTCTACTCTGCCCTAGAGGTTAAGCATGACTGTTAGCCCTTTCGATGGATTAACTAATTTAATTTTATGGAAAACCTTATAAGGTTCACTCATTACCTGTATTTTATAGATGAAAAAATTGAGATGCTAAGAAGTTAAGCAACTGTCTAAGATACCAGGCAAAGAAAACACAGAACAGGCAGTCTGGCTTCAGGGTCCAACAAACTGAGAACATATACTACATAAAATTAAATACCATTTACTATTTAAAACCCTTAGAGGACAGGAGGACTTTAAATATCCACCAAAAGTACGCTAATCTGTGGTACTACAGAACCATTCTCGTTAAAGTCAGAAACAAGAACACCACTGGCACTACCAATATTCTCCACTGTACATACAAAAAAGTAAGAGGTATGAAGCTTAGAATGCAAGAACAGCCATTTCTCAAAAATTACGTCTTCGTAAGTATTTGCAAAGCAGTACCTTCAACTGGGAACACAGAACATACCATTCAAAGCAGTAACAAAAATCACACAGATCTGGGGATAAATTTAACAAAATGTATACAAACATTTCTTTATAAAATTCCTCTGAAGGACCAAAAAGCCAGACACCAGGTGAAGAAAATGAATGAGTATTTCAACCACGTCTATTCCTCCCATTTAAAAAAACAAAACAAAACACTGCTGTCAAGTCAATTCCAACTCACAGCAACTCTATAGGACAGAGCAGAACTGCCCCATGGAGTTTCCAAGGAATGCCTGGGGAATCTGAACTGCTGACTTTTTAGTGAGCAGATGCAGCGCTTGACCACCACGGCACCAGGCACCAGGGTTTCCATTCCTCCAATGCTAATTTATAAATTCAAAGCCATTTCTACCACAACCCCAATAGTATTCTTCGAGAAACTTTATAAACTCATACTAAAATTCACAGGCAATGGAAAATGTTCAAACATAATCAAGACAATTTTGTAGAAGAAAAAAAAAGGTTTGTCCTGAGACATATTAAAACACACAGTTATCTTAAGATTTGTTCACACAATATGGAGAGCTAGATATTCTGAAAACCCCCTCAAACTGAAGTACCTGGAACTGCTGGATGAACACCCTTCAAAATATCAGCTATCTATAATTCGCCAATTATCAGACTATGAAAGAAATCCCATGTGATAATTTCAATAGATACAAAATAAGCATTTGATAAAAATTAATATCAAGTATATATACCTAGACTTCCTAGCTCTGCCTGTTGAGAGAGACCTGAAGCAGTGGCAACCCGGTCATAACAAGGACACTTAGCACCTAGATAGTGGTTTCTAAGTACCATTCTTCCTTAAAAAAAACCACAACTTCTTACAGGAATGGCTCATTCTAAGGTCGGGGTAGGGAAAATACACAATGAGCTTGGAGCATCTTGTGCAAACAAAGAATAAGTTTCCTAGTTTTTCATTCGCTCATTCATTTTTAACAGGGGCATATTTAAAGGAACAACCGGGAAAAGTTACCAATGCTACAGTCTGAATAACTCAAGCAACATAAAACAGTACTGGATTATAAGACAAAGACTAAAATAGTCCTGAAAACATACTGATAAAAACGATTAAATGAAGGAAAATGGATAAATCATGCTTAAAGAAGAACTCTAGTTAATAAATGCAGAAAAATGAAGTTAACAGAAAGTCACTATGACAACAGAACTGCAGTAATTGATTTAAGTGAGATCCTTGGTAAGTACCAAAATTAGTGGGTATACTTTAAGGAAAAACAGGGTATTTGCATGGCTTCATAATATCGCCTTCAAAATATTACAATGGCGATTTTAACATATACTGTCTGATGTTCTTCCTCTTCCCTTGAGTGTGAACTTATTTCTAATAAATAAAGTTTGCTCTTGTTGTTAGCAGTCACTGAGTAGACGCCAACTCATAGTGACCCTACAGGACAGGAGAACTGCCCCACAGGGTTTCCAAAGAGCTGCTGGTAGATTTGAACTGCCAACCTTTGATTAGCACCCATACTTTTAACTCCTACACCACCAGGGCTCCCAAATAAAGTATTCAAAGTGAAAAACAGTAACATTAAGGAGGACGAATTTAGCAGACATCATCTTAACTATGAGATCAAGGTTAACATGACTAGTCAATGCAGAAATCATGTGTTCCCTAATACGATACGAGAAGTCTACAACATTCCTGTGGTGTTCTTTCACCACATACATATCCTTAGTCTAACTGTAAGAAATCAATAGCAACCCAAATGCAGGGACAGTCTATGAAACACATGACCAGTGCTGTTCAAAAGTGTTATGGTCATGAAAAACAAGAAAAGACTGAGAAACTGTCACAGATTGGAGGAGATTAGGGACACATGCTAACTAAATGGAATGTGGTACACAGGCTGTATCCTAGAATTGAAAAAGAACATTAATGGATAAACTGGGGAAATCTGAATAAAGTCTGCAGTTTAATAGTATTGTGCTAATATAAATTTCTTAATTTTGGTAAATGTATCATGGTTAGGTAAGGTGTTAGTATTAAATAAGTAGGGTGAAGGGTTTTAGGAATATACTATACTATCTTCATTACTCTTCTGTATATCTAAAATCATTCCAGAATAAACTTTCATAAAAACAAGTATTGGTAAACTATGAAAAGGAGAAACTGCCTCCACGTGCTACAGAGTATTTGCAGAAAATTGTACAGTAAACATCAGCTTTAATAGTGATGTTGAACTACTGTCTCAAGATCAACAACAAAGCAAGTATATTTAGTCTTACTATTTTTATTCCATATTGTTCTGGAGGTCTATCAGTGTGGTCTAAAAATATATATACATATTGCCATTGAGTCGATTCTGATTCGTAGAAAAAAGCACAGAAATGGGAAAGCAACATTTGAACATGTTTGCTTGCAAATGACACTGATTATACATTTAAAGAGTCTCAACAACAAAAAGCTGCATTTAGCAAGATCACTACTATGAATTTTGTCCCCCCCAATATGTGTTAGAATCTTATCCCTTATTCCGGTGGAAAAGGACAAATATCTCTTCTTCAGGGTATACTTTAGGCATCAGTGAACTGGACATTTACAAACTACAAGGTCAATATACAAGAAAACAATTTTATTTCTATATACTAGCAAGACAGTTGTAAAGTAAAACTTTAAAAAATCACAAAATAGCATCAAAAAACATCAAATATCTAGAAACTGAAGAAATTCTGTATAAATTCTGTACAGTGAAAACAACAAAACAATGCTGAAAGGAAACGAAGAATTCATTCAATGGAGAACTATACTATGTTCATAAACTGGAAGGTTCAATACTGTTAATATGTCCATTATCCCAAAATTTATCTTTAGAGTCAAGGCCTTCTCAATCAAAAATCTGGGAGACTTTTAAAACAGAAGCTGACAAACTGATTCTAAAGCCTGTATGACAATGCAAAGCAGTTGAACATCCAAAACAATCCTTAAGAACAACAACAGCAAAAAATAAAAAGGAAGGTTTATACTACCATACAGGGAGACTTAAATATCTACTATAGTAATTTAAAAAACTGTGAACTAATACAGGAATGGACAGTCCACAGGAACAGTACAGAGTCCAGAAATAGACCCAAACATACACAATCATTTGGTCTTTAACAAAGCTCCCACTGCAATTCAATGGGTAAAAAAAAAAAAATTTCAATAAGTGGTATACAGCACTACAGAAACTAGATTTTGATCCCTACCTCACACCATATACAAAAATCAAGTGGAAATAAATCAGAGATCCAACTGTGAGTGCTGGAACTACAGGCATCTGCAGGAAATGATAGGCAAACATTTTCAAAACCTTGAGGATGGACAAAAATGAATGTGAGAAAAATTTTGTGGGAAGTAAAAAAGGAAAAAGATCACTAACCCCTCCTCTAGAAAAATTGATAAGCTGAGTTTTTTTAAATTCCTTGCAGAACATGATATTAAGAGCATAAATAAGCAAACTTCAGACGGAAAATATCTGCAAACTCATTTGACGAAATTTTTCCATTCAGATTAAAAAAAAAACAAAAACGAACTAAACCCTTTACCATCCGTTAGATTCTGACTTATAGCAACTCTACAGGACACAGTAGAACTGCCCTATATCATTTCCAAGGAGCTGCTGGTGGATTTGAACTACTAATCTTTTGGATAAAAACCGCAGCTCTTACCCGCTGTGCCACTAGGGCTCCATCCAGAATATATATGAAAGTAAAAATCATTAACAAAAAGATAAACTACCTAATAAAAAGCAATCAAAAGATTCTGAAAGACACTTCAGAAAATAAATCTAAAAGGGAAAGCAATACATAAAACATTCAACATTATTAATATTCATGGAAGTATAACTAACTTACCCCATGCTCACCAATTTAGCTCTATCCAAGAGATATGAGTGTATGCCCACCAACAGCAGTCTCAAGAACAACTGCAGCAAAAATCAAGAAAAGGTTTACATATAGAAAGAAACAATCTCCAACAGTTACCAGGGAAGGGAGGAAGGTAGAGGAAAAATCACTAACTAGACAGCAGACATGTATTAACTTTGGTGAAGGGAGAGGCAATATACAATATAGGGGAAGTCAGTACAGCGTGACCAAGCAAAGTAACACACTGTGAGAAACACATACACACACACACACACACACACACAATGTACCCATAGCTACTGTAAACATTATAAGGTACAATTCTACAACAGTAAAAACAAACAATAGTTTACAAGCAGAATATAAAAAACATATGTAGATATGTGTAGGAGGGGCAGGAGGGAGTACAGACTCCCGTACATACATGAGTTTGGCTCTTGACATTTTTACATCTTTACATACCTACTTGTATAGGGTTACTGTGAGTTGGAATCAACTCATTGGCAACAGGTTTAGTCTTGTCTTTTTGTGTGTGCAACAAGTATATTCATGTATGTTATAGTGCACACAGACAGCACAGTCATAGAAGCCTCTTAGTTATAATCAAACACTTCATGGGATCAAGCCGCTGGGGCTGAGGGCTAGGGACCATGATCATTCATGGTGGATATCTAGGTTAACTGGCATAACATAGCCCATCAAAAAAAATGTTCTATATCCTACTTTGGTGAATAGCATGTCTGGGTTCTTAACAGTTCACAAGTGGTTGCTGCTTAAGATACGTTATTGGTTTCATCCTTTCAGGAGCAAAGCGAAATGAAGGAAACCACAGTCCCCAGGAAGCAATTAGTCTAAAGGATGAATGGACCACCGACCCAAGCCTTCATTAGCCTGGGCCCAAAAGCAGCAGATGATGCCTGGTTACCAATACAAAGACCTCTGACTGGGATCATAAGAGGGGGTCCTGGAGGAGTGGGTGAAAAATGTAGAACAAAATTCAAATTCACAAAAAGACCAGATTTACTGGTCTGACAGAAACTGGAGAAATCTCCAAGACTATGCCCCCGAGACACCCTTCTAATTTAGAATTGAAGCCACTCCCAAAGTTTACCTTTTAGCCAAATATTAGACAGGTCTATAAAACAAACAGTAACACCCATGAGGAACGTGCTTCTTAGAATAATCAAGTATTCAAGACTAAATGGGCAATATGTGCCCCCAAACAAAGATGAGAGGCAGGAAGGAGCAGGAAAACCAGATGAATGGAAAATGGGGAATTCAGAGTAGAAACGGGGAGAATGCTGACTCAGTGTAGAGACTGCAATCAATGTCATGAAACAATCTGTGCATGAATTACTCAATGAGTAACAAATCTGCTCTGTAAACTTTAACCTAAAGTACAACAGAATGTTTCAAAAAACAAAATTTGTATAAATTTATTTATAATAACCAAAAACTGAAAACAATTTAAATGTACATCAATGAGAGAATGAATAAACAGTTCTATATCCACATAATGCATATTATAGACGGCTGGCATGGGTTACAGCTTGCCAATCTTTGCTACAGATAAAAAACAAAAGTACTACTTACCTATGCAACATAGATGGATCCCCACAACATCATGCGAGCAACAGAAAACCAACACAAAGAATAAACTGAATGGTCCCACTTACATCCCGTTAAGGAACACTTAAAAATAATAACACGCTGAGAAAATTCACGACAGTAGCTGTTTGGGGAAGGTAGTTAACTCTACTGAGAGGAAAGGGCAGGAGGGAACTTTTGCAGGAATGAAAATGTTTTATATCTTGATCTGGGTGCTGTTTACACAGGTGCGTACACATGTAAATTTTATCAAGCTGTACATTTTATTTTTATGCCTTTGTCGTGCATCAGCTATAGCTCTTTTTTTTTTTTTGGAAAAAACAAATTAGACAAAGGTATGAACATAGACCTGAGGAAACGACCTAGAATTTAACATGAACAAAAAATATGTGCACTGTACAAAAGCTAGATTCAGAGACATGGATGACAGAACAAGAAAGTCTAATAGAAGTCTAATCAGAATTCTTGAAGAACAGAAAAAAATTGGGGTCAAGGGGGAGGAAGCACTGAAAGAGATAAAGGATAAAACTTTTCAGAATTGATGAAAAACAAAAACCTTAGAGACAGATAGCGCAAGTCTAAGGCAGGCTAAACGAAACGCCAATACCTAGACACCCACCGCCATAAAACTACAGAATACCAAAGAGAAGTTGGTAAAAGCAAAGAAAACAGAGCATGCCAACAAATACCAGTTATTTAAACTAACACTGGCAGGTAGCATGCAATGGTATCTCCAAAGATCTGAGAAAAAAGAACTGTCTGTCTGGAACTTATACATTACACAACCATCATTCAAGAAAGAAACAAAAATAAAGCCCTTTTCTTACCGTCCACAGCTGTTTAATAAACAGGCTTCAAGAGTATAGCCTTAAAGAAAAAAAAAAAAGAGGTCTGAGATGCAAGAAGAAATGACAATGCAAAGAAACTACAAGAAAGAAAAATAATGTCAAATTTGCAACAGCAAAATATTTACGATGGAACTGAAATACCAGTTGACAACAACATGTATTATAAACTGGGTGATTACCTGGAGTCAAAGCAATCTAGGGTTCCTGAATTAGTTGGAAGTAAAACAGAATCATTAATAAACTTAGACTGCTAAATCTGTACCTTAAAAAGTTAAATGCATTTACTGAAAAGAGTTAACAACATATTTTCACACTAATCAAGGGGGAAAAAACAGAATAATGATGCGAAAGGGTGGCAAAGCGGAGGGAAAGAAAGATAAAAGAATGTAAAAATATCAACAAATATAAAGTTCACCTTAATCCTACCTATATCAGTAACCACATTACACTTAATTGGACAGAGGGTGCTGGTTAAAGGACAAAGATTGTCAAAGTGGATTAGAAAACGCAATCACCCATAACCTATTTATAAAAGACAAATCTCAAACATATGGAGACAATTTGAGAGATTTTTTTTTAAGCAACTATTAACCAGGGTAAAGGTGTGGCAACAGCATTGTAAAACAAAAGAGATTTTAAGGCAAAAGGCTCTAGAAAAGGCAGTGTATACTATCACTATGCAATAAGAATTCCAATTTAGAGACTACAAAGAAATTCCAAACTTGCATACACTTTCAACTTTATATAAAGTAAGTTGGAGAGAATTAAAAGAAATAGGGAAGATCTATCATTGCGCTGAGATTTTTTATATTTCAACTGATAAACAAACCAAAAAAAACAAAAACAAAACAGTAAAACTGAAAAAACTTTGAACACCGTAATTCTTAAGCTTGATTTAAGGGACATACAGATACAGAGCTTGCCCCAAAGGTCTGTGAATATATGTTCTTCTCCGTCATATAAAAACTAACCATGAGGCCATAAAGCTATTCTTAATTTTCAAAGAACTGGTATCATACAGAACTCATTTGCTGACTACACTGCAAGAAATTGGTAATAAAAGGATAGCTCACAAAAATGTATGTATTTAGAACTGGAAAGTACTTCTAAAAATCTAATAGGCAAAGAAAAAAATTGTACAGCAGAAAATCTTTAAATTCCTAGAGGTTAACAATATATGACATGTAAAGCTTCTGTAGTTAAATTCTATAGTGTTCGTAGAAAGACAAAAGACCAGAGTCTTATTTCACCAGAATTGAGAACCTGGACATAAACCCAGGCATATGGTCACAAATGTGTCACCGCAAATCACAGGGACAGGACACTTACCTTCCACACTGGAAAAAGAAAATGAATTTCTCTTAATCTCACAACAAAATAAAATGTATACATCTAAATGTTCCTGTTAAATTAAAGAAGTAAATGTGAGAGAAAAAATAAGCTTCTAGGGAAAAAAAAAATCTGAATATATTTCTATGACAGTAGAGAAAAATGTCTTAAGACAAAAAAACACAAAGATTAATAAATGCCTGCAGTGTACACAACCAACAAAAGATTTGTATCTAGGAAAATGCTTCTCAATAGGTATTTCTGTAATGATTGAAATGCTTCATTCTGTAGTATAAAGTATAACAGGCATTAGTCACACGTGGCTATTGAGTCCTTGAAATGTGGCTACAGCAGCTGAGCAACTGAAATTGTTCAAGTGAATATGACTAGTTGTTAGCACTTTTTAAAACTCTTGAGTGAAGGTCCCATGAGGCTATGTTACATTTTTATATACTTCTCAGCATTTGTTTGTTTGTTTTCATAAAAGGATTTGGATCGCCGTTCCATTATGGAACATGTAAACCCAATTCTGTGAAGAAAATATGTATATATACAAGTGTCTTTGTATGAGAAAGAAAACAAAACACACCAGAACGTCCACAGCATTATCTGAGTGATTTTAATTTTCTTCGAAATACTTGCAAAATATTACAGATTATTTAAGACACAAAGACATACAGAGAATTTAATAGAGCCTTATACGTCTAGCTATGAAATAAAACACACAAACACTATTGAAGCTCCCTAAGCACTTCTCCCTGATCATGATTTTACTTTTTAAAGAGAAGCCACAACATAGAATAACGGTAAGACTAGAACCCTGGCTTTTCACATGCTTTATTTGGAAAGGCAGCATACAAACATACAAACATTTAAGAGAGTTATATAGCAAACAGCCGCAGACGCATCTTCCAGGTCAGGAAATAAAGAACTCCCAACTTCCCCAAAGCCCTCCCCTCTCCTATGTATTCTTTCTCCCTGTCGACCTCTATCCTCCCTTAGGAGATGACCACTGACTTCACTATTATGGCTTCAATATTTTTAATGTTGTTCCTTTGTTACTCTTACTGTCCAAGAATCCCTCCCTAAACAATAGCTTTGTTTTGCCAGGTCCTGAATTTTACATAAATGACATCATACAGTATTCTTCTGCAACTAGTCTTTTTTTTTCCCTTCCACTTAACATTATTGAGAGCCATTTGTATTGAAACACAAAACTATTTCATCCTCCGCTGTACTATGCCCCATTAGATGACCAGAGTACAATTTACCTTTCTTCTTCCGATGGGCACTGGAGGTGCCTTCCAGCTTTTGGGTACCATGAATCACTTCGCAGTAAACTTTCTTGTACATGTCCGCTGTGTATATGTACAATATTTTTCTAGGGCAGTGGCTTTCAAATTTTTTTGACCATGACTCATAGTAAGAAATGATATTTTATGTCATGACACCCAGATCTGTGTATATATAAAAAGTTTCTTCATATGAAACAAATATCCAGTGACCTGAGACACCTTCTATTCCTTTCTATAAAGTCTCATTTACAAATACTGATCATTATCCCCCGAACTGATTTCACGACCCACTAAGATGGGTTTCAAACTGCTAGACATTGTTGTGGAAGACAAATACCTACGAAGGGGCTGCTAAGTGACCGAACGCACACACTGTCAACTTTTCTAGATTCTAACTTTTAAACAAATTCCTTACCTAAGTAGATATGAATTCATCACAATTTTTGCGCTGAAAATGTTAAAAATCAGACTATTTTATCTTTTTATTCGGTTATTTAAACAGTATTAAATACTTACGGTATGTTAAGTGACCACTGGACCCCGAAGAAGACTGACGGGTGAATACACAGGGGTGAGGGGGTAGGAAGGACATTGAAGAATCAGGATCTCAGTGAGGCCCCAAGAATGCTCACAGGAGGGGCCTCGGATCCTGACTGCGGAGGGAGGGGCCAAGGAAGGATTCCTGGAAGAAGGAGGACCTAAGCTGAGTGTTTCTATTTTTAATTTTTACTGGTTTCCTAAAACATAAAAGTAATACGTTTGTTGGGGGAAAAAAATCAAAATTATAGGAGTATATTTTTTAAGAAGTCAAAATCCCCACTACCACCCTTAAAAGTTTGATGCAGAGGTTAAAACCCTGGCTGCCCATCAGTTAACCCAATCTAGGAAAATTTTTAAAGATTTAAAAGAACACTTTAAAGAGTCTAATAATACGGCCCAGGATATTAAAGCATATAAATATTCATTTTCCATCATGGATGTAAATGCAAACATTTCTTGTTTAGTCACATTGTTACTTTTAAGACTTTTTTCCCCTTGTGGAGAAATTAGAGTACCACATTTTAAAAACTCAAGTCTATTTACTGTTTACCAAAAATATATGAATGCTTCATTCAGTAAGTGGCATTAAAAACGATTAGCTAAAAGGTGGGGGGGGGGGGCAAAAAAAAACAAACAAACAGGGAAAGCCTTCTTGGCTTGTCCGGTGACAATCTGTCGGAGTTTCACACTCGGTCCCGAGCGATCCCGGGACCGTCACGTAGGCGGCACGTCGGCACCGGCACACCCTCCCGGAGCCGAGGACCGGACCGCGCACCGCCGCCACCACCGCCCCGCGGTCCCCAGGCCCGCCACGCAGCCCCGCGCCGCCGCCCGGCCGCGGTCACCCCAACACCTACCCTGTGGGGTCCGGAGCCCCCCGGCACTCAGGCAGGGCCGCTCGGGCGCGCCACCTCCGCGGCCATGACGGCGACCCGGGGAAGCGCCCCGCGCGCCCAGAGGCCCGCGGTCCGCGGGCTTCGGGCAGAGCCGCCCCGTCCGTCCGCGCGTCCGCCCGCCAGGGAGCCGAGTGAGCACACCGCCCAGACGGGTCTAAATCAGGGCGCTGGGCGTTCCCGCCGGGCTGAATGACAAACAGCAGATGCCGTGGGCTTGGCCGCCAGCAGCCGCGGCGGCGGCGGCGGCGCGAGGATGGCTGCGCCGAGGAGGCCGCGCACAGGCGGAGCCCGGGAGCCAGAGCGGCGCGTCCAAGAGGAGGGCGCTGGGGCCCCCGGCGGGGGCGTCACGTGGCAGCGGGAGGCCCCGCTGGGGAGCCAGGGGGTCGGCCGCGGAGGCGGCCGAGGGGGAGGACGGGCGCCGGGGCTGCCGAGCGGCTGCGCCCGAAGCGCGGGCAAACCGCGGTCGCCCAGGTGCGGGGCGGGCGCAGGTAGACCCCAACGAGCCCGAAGCACCGTACCGGGGACTGTTCACTGGAGTCGCCACTAGGATGAACCGCCCTGAGCCAAACCATAAATTAGAAAGCGACAGATGCTGGCAGCACACTCGCTATAGGCCAAACTTACCCCCTCTTCGGCAGGCTCGAAACGATCCTGGCAGCCTCCACCTATCTGACCACTCTGAGTCGGGTACTGGTCTAAACAAACACTTCACAAGTAAACACATTCAGTCCTCACCACAACCCTACGAGAAGTACTAGTGTTCCCGTCTTCACAGACGAAGCAGCAGAGCACAGAGGGGAAGAAAATTTTCATAGTTCGGGAATTACACTTTATATGGCTTCTTTTTATTTTATGTAATATGGATTCAAGAAGAATCTGAAATCAATCTGGAGACTTTCCTTCCTTACAAGATACACATTCCTAAAAGACGCCTATAAAGTGAAAAGACTAACAAGGAAGGCACAAGTAATTCCCTACGTTTTAGACCATCTCACAGCCCCGAAAGAGGAGGTTATTAGCATCTTACACTTCCATCCACCTTCACCTCCATCGTACCGATTCCACCGCCTACGTTACTTCTAGCTTAGGAGCAATTAGAACGTTTGCTAGTGCTCTGCGGTCTGGATTCTTCCAGATGTGCAGCCTTAACGCCATGTTTAAATGACTTCAGGGCTCACTCATCACAACTTCTCCATTCCTGAATTCTTTATTTTCATTTTCCTCTTAATGGAAGGCTTTCCTTTTCCTCTTTTTTTTTTTTTAAGAGGGGCCTTGCTGTTCGAGAAGATGTACTTTTTATCTTTATACATAAAAATGGAACTCAGTATATACTCGACATTAACATCATCCTTCAAAACCTAATAGAACATGAAGGCACACTGCATGTCACTGACTTGACATCAAAGGTTTCTGCAGTGACATCTGAATCCTATGTAATTTGTCCCATGGGATGATCTGGTATTTCTGTTAGATTGCCTGAAAAGATTCTTTCTCATTCCAGTACCCCGTTAACTTCCTTATCTGAGCTGTCTCCAGAGCTGACTATTCTGTATCAGTTTTTTTTCCCCAGCATATTGTATGATCTTTGAATGTATGGCGTCCAGTCTCTTTGACTGTAATATTCCATTCACATTATGCATCTGAAGTCGTTGATCTGCTGTATTTTCTGCTTTAGAGTTCTCAATATCCTTGTATCTAATCCGTCTTCAATATTTGTCTCTTGATTTGAAACCACTCTATCTCAGGATAGTCTGTGTAATAGTTTCTCTAGTTTAATGGATTTTAAGATGCTGTTTACACACTCAACATGGTTTTTTAACTGGGCAATCCCCCTTTCCATCAATTTTTATCACACTGTCCTTGAGATGTTTTGTGAAATTCAGTCTTATTTTTCTATAAAATACATACCAGAAGCCCACTGCCGCTGAGTTTACTCTGACTCACAGAGACCCCACAGAGTAGAACTGCCCCCAAAGAGTTTCCAAGGAGCACCTCACAGATTCAAACCAACGACTTTCTGGTTAGCAGACGCGGCACTTAACCACTACGCCATCAGCGTTTCCTTGGATGTTTTCTTCTAGACTTAGTTCTTCATCTGTGTACTGCTTGCTGTTTTCAATACTTTCCACCCTCCTCTCCCCCATGACAGCAGGTTTATATAAAAGCTATGTCAATGTTTTCTTCTTGTTTGTTCATAAAAGTTAACAACAGACCTTCTGTTTGTACTGATATACTGACACACTTTCTTCTTTCCCTCGGACCTACCTGTCTTCTCTATATGGAGCTTCAGTTTTAGGGGTCTGTGTTGTTTCCTTCTGCTTTACCTATGGCCTGGGATGTCTGGTGATAGAGGGAGGAGAAACTTAGACTGAGTACAGAATTCTCAGGATTTGATCTGAACCTCTTCTTCCTGGGTACGTCTTCTGAGGGATGGGCAGAGGGCTGCAATAGACATGAGACACATGTGAAGACGCATCACACTTCAACAGAATCTCAGGTCTCTTTGTCATTACTTCTCAAATTTTATATCCTAAGACCGCATCTTTTTCTTTCTCTGATTACAACAGGTGTTTTTTTGTTTGTTTTACTACTTTCCTTCTTTTTGGGGTAGTTTAAACCAAATGAGGATGGAGGTAGGACCTGCCAGAGTTGTTTTGAATCATAGCAGTTAGAGTTTTAATTTTTAATCGCTTCTCTCTTCACAAATTACTTGGTGTCTGTGTTAGTCTGTCTCTTTTTCTCTCTGATAATGAATTATATAATTCTTTTTACCTTCAAGTTCTTTCTATAAAATTCGCTTTGAACATGAATGTGTTAGCCTGGTAGCTGTGACACCCTCCTTACTATTAAGCCTTCCCTTAATGACACAAACCTTTGCACTACAAAACACCAAACAATACATTTTACAAGAAAGGCTACAAAGCCAAATCTCTGCAAAGTTTAAAACAATAATGAGGTGGGAAGGTCTAGCTTGGGCTAATAGCTGCCATGTCAGGATTCAGGGCACTGTGGCCACAGCTGCTTAATTTTGAAGAGGAGAAAAATAGTAAGTGTTTCAATATAAAAAAACCCCTCCTTTTGACACTCATACAGAGTACAAATGAAGTATCTCTCCGGGACAAACTGAAGGCTAGGATTATGAGTTTGTCATTTCTCTTCTACAGAGAATCACTCATATATTCAGTGCCTCACTTTGAAGAATGCTGACATACAGTTTGATTCTACAGACTTTTCAACGACTTGTTAAAATTTCTTTAGCAAATAAAGAGCAAGAAAACATCCTGACATATTTACAATTGGATACAAAATTTTGGCACCCAGAACTTTCATGAATAGATTATGAGGGTAATAGCTACAGTCTGGCTAAAATTAATGCCATGTGAGCTGCCGGTCCATAGAGATTATGAGCACACTAACAAATATTGAGAAAAAGTGTCATTTCAACTAGTGTAGAAAAGGCATTTGACAAAATCCAACATCCCATCTTAAAACAACTGGTAACACAATGCATTTCCTAAACCTGACGGGTGTGTTAGATTCCCACACCTTCTGCACTCAACAAACACATACTGGGTGGCTTAAAAGAACAAATTTATTCTCTTGCAGTCCTGGAGTCTGAAACCACACTGTCAGCAAGGCTGCAATCCCTGGGGAGGTTCTAGGGGAAGATCCTCCTACATTGGATTCAATAGCATCTCCCAAATGTCATATTCATCCTGTGTCTCAGTTATCCAGTGCCGCTATAAAAGAAATACCACAAGCTGATGGCTTTAACAAAGAGCAATCTGTTCTCACACACTCTAGGAAACTAGAGGTCTGAATTCGAGGTGCCAGTTAAGTGGAAGGCTTTCGCTCTCTGTTGGCTCAGGGAAAGGTCTTGTCATCCATTTTCCCACATCAGACAGTTTCTCAGCACAGTGACTCTGCATCCAAAGGATGCCCTGCTTCCTGTTTGCTCTTGTTTCTTGGTGGTATGAAATCCCCAAGTCTCTCTGCTTGCTTCTCTATTTCCAGAGACCAACTTAAATCACAACCTAATCTTGTAGATTGAGTCCTGCCTCATTCATATAATTGCCTCTAAGCCTCACTCATCACAGAGGCAGGACTTACAACACACAGGAAAATCACATCAGACCATAAAATGGTAGATAATTATACACACATTATATAACATAAATAACACAATATTTGCCGATCATGGCTTAGCCAAGTTGACATACATTTCTCCGGGACACAATTCCACCCACAATACCCTGGCACCTCGGAATGTGCGGACCTTACTTGGAAAGAGTCTTTACAGATGTCATTAGTTAAGAGGAGCTCCTACTGGGAGGAGGGGTCAACCAATATTTTGTTGTGTGCTGTCAGGACAATTCCGACACACAGCAACCCTATAAGACAGAGTAGAATTGCCTCCATAGGGTTTTCAAGCCCACTGCCATTATCTTTCCCCTGGACAGCGACAGATGAGTTCTCCTAGTGGTCAAACTGCCAACCTTTCAACAAGCAGTTGAGTGCTTAATCCCTGTGCCACTAAGGCTCCTTCTAATCCATGTAACTGGCATCCTTATAAAGAGGGATGGAACAGCAAGACACAGACAGGGACTGGAGAGATGCATCTACCAATCTCAGCAAAGCTGATGGCTGCTAAGGATTGCTGGCCACCACCAGAAGTGGAGACAGAATCACAGAAGAAATTCTTTCTCTCTCCTAGAGCCTTAAGAAAGACCATGGGCCTGCCTACTCCTTGATTTCAGACTTCTAGCCCTGAGAACTGTGAAAGGACAACATATCGGCTGTTTTAGGCCATCCGGACTATCACAGTTGGTCCCCAGTGCCTCTTCCTTGCCTCTTTGCTTCTGGGGCTGTTGGCATTCCTTGGCTGCTGGCCACATGACTCCTATCTGTGCCTCTGTCTTCACATCTCCTTCTCTGGGTGTCTTCTTTTCTGTTGTCTATCTTGTATTTCTCGTAGGATTTAGGGCCCACCCAAACAATCCAAGATGATCGCCCTCTCTCCCAGGCCCCTTTTCCAAATAACAGAATATTCTCAGGTCACAGGAACCAGAACACAGACTTATCTTTTAGGGGCCACCATTTGCTGTATCTGCTAACCAAAAAGCTGGCAATTCAAATCCACCAGATGCTCCTTGAGGCAGTTCTATTCTGTCCTATCGGATCGCTATGAGTCACAATCAACTCAGTGGCAGTGGGGTTTTTAATTCAATCCATTACAATGAGCATCTGTAAAAAATCTACAGTTAGCATCATACTTGACAGCGGAAAGACAGATGCTTTTACCCTAACAAAAACACCAAACCAAACCCACTGGTGAGTAAATTCCAACTCATGGGTTCAGATTTAATTTTCTCTAAGAAAAAATTAAGTAACACTTTAAGCCAAAACTTACATAAATCTCCTCTGAAGTCATTCTCCAAGCACAGCTTAGCTTAAGGCATAAAGAACATTCACCTTGAGCGTGGTGCTCTTTGAAACAATTATCTAGGATCAGATCAAATCGACAACAGTTCACTCTGAAGCCCAGAGGAATAGTTTACGTCACTGATGGCACAATAACATACAGTGAGATAGTGAGCCAGGTGACCCAGGTCAAGAACATAGCCACGGTGCCCGTGTCCTTGAAATGTCCCTGTAGACATCACTGAAGAGGAGTATCATCTGCTGTGTTTATTATCAGCAAAAATATTTTTTTAAAAAAAGCCTATGTAAACATATAGTTCTTTTGAAGCTCATGGCTTCTGGCCAAACCACTTCTCACTGTCCTCATCGCTGGCCCCTCGCAGCCTCCACGTCCCTTCTCCTTTTTTTGAGGCTGTCGTTCTTGGCTCACTGGATTCCTCCTTCCTTCCCCACTGCTGTCACTCTACGCAATGACTTCTCCATCTCGGTATCACTTCCTCAAACAGGCCTTTCCTGACAACTTTTTTTTTTCTATTTTTCCCAAAGCAAAACTGGTTAACAACCCACTCCTACCTGCAAACAACAGACATCCAGGGGAACACGGCTGACTTAGAATCTGACATGTGTGGTTCACATTGCTCCCCTACTATATGGTAAAGTTTTTCTATGTAACAACGTGGTGGGAAATGCAGTAATCAAGTGTTGCCTATCCATATCAAGAGTCGACATGAGACATGAGACAGAGGAACAGACTCTGTCGCTGCCACCAACGCAATGAATGGAGACAGCTCACTGACTTGAGCAGATACGATGTCCGACAATGAAGCTTGCAAACTTGATTGTTCTGAGTATCATACACCTCATCGCTGAATATCACTACAGTTACCTTCCCTTTGGGAAGCTATGCACCAATCCAGTGCCTAGTCCATCCTTCAGAGCAATTCTGGAATGGCCATCGTGCACGGTGGCACAGTGGTGAACGCAGGAACTTAACCATATAGTTGTCTAGGAGGAGTTTTTAGCCAGTAAACAAGTAACTCTCTTGGAACACCCTCCCTACTCAACCTGATCTGGTCCCCAGTGACTTTTTTCTTTACCCAAAGATAAAGGAAATATGGAATGGAAGACTTGTTGACGACATTCAGGACATCAAGGGTAATACAATGACACCTCTGATAGCCATTCCAAAAAAAGAGTTCCAAAACTGCTTTGAAGAGTGGACTAGGTACTAGTGTCAGTGCATAGTTTCCCAAGGGGAGTATTTTGAAGATGACCATAGTGATTTTCAGCAATGAGGTTTGTAGCACTTTTTCTAGGATATGCTTACAAACATGACGGTCATACGTATGTACGAGCTTTCTGGTTTTACAATAAAATTTACTGACGTGACTCAAATTACACAAGGTCCAAATACACACTTTACAATTTTTAAAAAGGAGAATTCAGGTCAAGTTTGTTACTAAAATACTACATCAAAACGGGAAAAGCAAAGCGACCAAATTTTTACCTTTTATTAACAAGCAACCAGAACCAGCAATAAGTGACTTAACATACAACCAATGGCATCAATTTTCATTTCTGTTTCATGTGGCATGTGAAAAAGGTTAATCTTGTAAGACAGTGTCCCACAGAGTTTCCAAGGGGCACCTGGTATATCTGAACCACACTGGACTAAAGCTGGCCTTTGGAGAGAAGAAATTATTGCTTTTGAATGCCAACTGTTGATTTTTATCCAATTTTTCTATCTACTATCATGAAAATTTCACAACAAACTCAACAGCAAGAGGTAAAAAGATAAAAGAAAAAGGGAGAGGGGGTGGAAGCTTTTCATAATTTCAGAGTACCAGCCAACTCTTTTTAAAATAAAGGACATGGCACATGACTATACCCATTTATCTCTGCTCCCCTTCAAAGCTCCTACAACAAGGTCATCAGAGGAAAAACAACGACAGTGACTCACAGAATTCATTGAATTCTGAAAGATGAAAGCAGGCAGAGGAATGGTACGTGACTTGAGTCGAGACATGCCTACCAAAGGGCTTGACATTTATCGGTGCCAGGAAACAAGATGCCACGGTGTGGGGCTGTCAAGAAAGAGTCTGGTGAAAGTCTCTACGCCACGAACTGAGCAAGTGGCTGACCAGGTGTGTTCTAGCGTGCTGGGCAGTCAGGTCATCACACCTCCTACACCCCAGAGGAAACCAGAGATTTAATTATCTGAATGAAGTAAACTGAGAAAGACCCAGACTCAGACAACCATAAGGTAAAGAGAACGGCATAAAACCAAAGGATGGCTGAGCACCTAAAAACTGAACTGGAGAGACATTTGACTTTACATCCCTCGTGCATTAAAAAAAAGAAAAAAAAAAAAACACTGCCACTGAGTTGATACTGATTCAAGGCAACCGTGTAAGGCACTGTCCCACAGAGTTTGAACCACAGACCTTTTTTTGATTAGCAGTTATAGCACTTAACCACTCTGGCACCAGGGTTCCCAAAGAATCTATTCCACCCACTGCCCTCGAGCCAGATCTGACTCACAGTGACCCTAGCGGTCAGAGGAGAAGAGCCCCCTAGAGTTTCCAAGGAGCATCTGGCAGGATTTGACCTGCTGACCTTTTAGTTAGTGACAGAGCACTTAACCCACTATGCCACAAGGGTTTCCAAAGAACCCATTAGGGAGACATAAATCCAAACTAAAATGCAATATATCTTCACACCCACTAGAGTGATTATTATCAGAAAAACAGAAAGTAACAAATGGTGGGGAGGACGTGGAGAAATTGGAACTTTCAGCCCCTGCGGGTGAGGCTGCAAAATCAGTGCAGCTCCTGGGGAAAACAGTTTGGCTGTATCTTAAAAAGTTACACAGAGAACTACCTTATAAACTAGCAATCTCACTCTTAGGTATAAACCCAAGAGGCTTGAAAGAATGGACTCAAAACACACCCAGAGACACCAGTCCACCAAAGTCTGCTGCTACATTATTCACAACAGCCCGAAGTGGAAACCACCTAAGTGGTCCATCAACAGACGAATGGTAAACAAATGGGGACAGACACACACACAACGGAATATCACTCTGTCATAAAAAGAAACAAAGTCCTGATTCATGCTACAATCCTGTCTCTTGTTTCTTCTCCTCCTGGGCATACACTCTCATCCCAGTGCTAAGCGGAGTGTCTCTGCTCCTCTTACTCTTTAAACCAACTGCAACCTGCCTTGCTGCCGTTTTTCCTTTTGGAGGTCTCAAGTCAGAGAGGGTGCAACTGTCCAAAGCCCATCCAGATGAAAGCAGAGGCAATACACCAGGTCATTGACCACTCATGACAGCCCCACATCTGTCCAAGTGTAACTGTGCTCCACGTGTTTTTAAAAGCTGATTTTTTAGGAAGTAGATGGCTAGGCCTTTCTTCCAGTGTGCCCCTGGGTAGCTTTCAGTGAGCCAAATCAACCGTTTGCACCACCCAAGGAATTCCCACTCAACACTGGAAGAAATCAGAAAAATGAAACAGCATTTGTTTTGACCTCTCTCTTCACTTATAAATCCTTCACTTACATATAAAACACTTCCCTGCGGGCCCAGGATTTCTCCCTCCTTTTAAACTCCTCCTAGTCAATGTCCTCATGGCCTCACTATGGGTCCTGCACGACAGAGGACGCCGGTATGCAGTTTGTGAAATTTCTCCTCTAGTAGCCCCATCATTCTGGGCCAAAGTGATAGTTGCATGCATGATTTCTTCAACATCCTAGTCCTAGTATTCCTCCACTTGGTCCCAACTGAGGACATCCTCTACTGCAACAACTCCTGGAATCCACAGTAACGCCCTAGACTCCAATAGCCAGACCTGTTCCAAGCTGGAAATCCCCAGCTCCAAAGTCCCTGTCTCTTTTGCTCTCTTGCTCCCAGGACATTTACTCCGACTGCAGCGACACCCAGTCTCCTGAATGTCCCATTCTGTCTCCTTTCTGGTTTCAGTTCCTTCCCTGGTCCACACAACTCATCACTCTCATCATTATCTCACCATGGCCTTCTCATCTTTTATTTCCTCACTTCTTTTTTTTCTAAATGTTATTTTCTCGTTATTGTGAAGAACATAGCAAAACGTACAGCAATTCAACAGTTTGCACATGCATTTTCATGACGCTGATTACCACCTTCAAGTTGTGCAACCGCTCTCATCTTCCTGTTCTGAATTGTTCCCCTTCTCATCAATATAAAACTCACTTGCCCCCTAAAGTCCTTATCTACTCTTTCAAGATGCTACTGCCAACTTGATGCCACAGATAGTTCATAAAAAAGCATAATGCACCAACAAAAAAAACAACAAAACCCATCGCCATTGAGTTGACCCCGACTCATAGGAACATTATAGGACAGAGTAAAACTGCCCCATAGAGTTTCCAAGGAGCACCTAGCAGATTTAAACAGCCAACCTTTGGCTTAGCTCCTGTAGTCTTTAATCACTACACCACCAGGGTTTCCATAATGCTCAAGAGAGACCTCTTATACTTGTCAAACTAAGCTATTGCTTGGTTTTAAGAAGATTTTGGAGGATTTTTTTCATTTAAAATTTAAAGATTATCTCAGGGCAACAGTTTCAAGAGTTCATCCACCCTCCATGACTCCAGAAAGTCTATCAGCGTACCTAAGAATCTGAAATTCCATTCTGCATTTTCTACCTTTCAATCAGGATTCTTCTACGGAATCTCTGATCCAAATGTCAGTAATGGTAGGTTGGCCCCATCCAGGTCTTCTGGTCTCAAGGCAAAGCAGGCAGCTGTTACCGAGGCAACCAGCCACACATCTCATGTCCTCCTCCTATTGCTGACTCTCTGTCTTCCTCTGCTGCTCCACCTGAACAGAAACCACCTGTTGTGCCTTTCAAGGCTTTGAGACCCCAGGCACCACACAACCAACCAAGAGCTATAACAGAAGTACCAAACTTTATTAAGCCAGTTAACTAGGAGGTCCCATGAAACCTTGACCCTGAACCTCCAAACCAACGAACCAAATTCCATTATGTGTTCAGTTGTACATAAGCAACCTTGGCAGTTCTGCTTTGGTCTCCCATTCAGAATTATTACAAATATATCTATCCCATAACATTTGCCAATTCAACTTTTTATAGATGTACCACTTATTGTCAGTAATTACAATTACTGACTCACAGGCCTACCCTTCACAGATGCAATTTCCCCCCCCATCATCAGCCATCCTCTCTCACTCTTGCCCCTAGCAACTACATTAACTAGCTTTGGTTTCTACCCATTTGCCTTTCCTTGTCTGCTTACGCAAGTGAGGTCATACAGTAGTCGTCCTTTTGCCATTGGCTTAGTTTGTTCAGCATGTTTTCAAGCTTTATCCATACTGTAGATCCCATTAAGGTTTCCTTCCTCCCACTGGCCGAGTAATGTTCCAATGTCTGAAAGTACCACACTTGGCGCATCCGCCCATCTACAGATGCGCATTGAGGTTGTTTCCACTTTGGGCTGTTCTGTTCAGTGCCACAGTGAACACTGACGTAAAAGTCTTCTCTTGAGCCTCTGCTTTCAAGTCTGCTGGGTGTACACCGAGGAGTGGGGCTGCTGGGTCACATGGTCGTTCTGGAGCCCTGGTTTCTCAGTGGTTAGGAGCTCTACCACTAACCAAAAGGTCAGCACGGGGAAAACACCAGCTGCTCCTTGGAAACCCCATGGGGTAGCACTACTCTGTCCCATAGGGTCACTACTAGCTAGAGCTGACTTAACTGCAATGGATTTGAATTTTTTTTTTTTGGTATGATAGTTCTATTTTTAGTTTTTTAAGGAACAGTCCCATCATTTTCCACACTAAATGTTACCACTGTCCATTCCTACCAACAACGGATAAAGGTTCCAATTTTGCCACATCTTTGTTAACACTTGTTATTGCCTGTTTTTCACCTTAGCCATCCTAATGGGCACAAAATGGTACCCCACCACAGTTTTGATTTGCATCTCTCTGGTGGCTGATGATGCTGAGCACCTTTCATGTGATTTGGTAGCTTTTTGGAAAGTTCTCTTTGGTGAAATGTCATTCCTGACTTTTGCCCATCTTATGATTAGGTTGTCTTTCTGTTAAGTTACAAAAGTTTTATACACACACACGCATTGACTACCAAAGTCTTGCAGAATATATGGTCTCTGAAAATATTCTCCCAGTCAGTATGTTGTCTTTCCACTTTTTTTTTGGTAAAGTCTCCTGATAAACACAATTTTTTTTTTCATTTTCATGATGCCCCATTTATTTAGCCTTTTGCTGTTTGTTCTGTTATTAGATAATCTACTGCTGAAAGCTAGGCCTGACCGCACGTCCCCCGCTTGTCCCTCTAAGAATTCTGTGGTTTTAACTTGCATGTTCAGGTCCCTAATCCACTTAGAATTTGTTTTTGCATATGGTGTGAGGCATGATCCTGTTTCACTTTTCTGCATGTGGAAATCCAATCGTCTCAGAACCATTTATTAAAGAGATTATTCTTTCCGCATCAAATGGACTTAACACCCTTGTCAAAAATCATGTAGGGTTTTTTTGGATTGTCAATTCTATTCCATTGGTCTGTGTCTGCTGCTATACCAGTATCAGGCTATTTTGATTACTGTAGCTACATAGTATATTTCAAAATCAGGAAGCATGAATCCTCATATTTTGTTCTTTTCTTTCAACACTTTTAGCTACCAGTGCCACTTGTCATTCCATGTAAAGTTGAGGACTGGTTGTCCTATTTCTGTAAAGAAGGCTATTGAAATTTTCATCAAGAATGCACTGAAACTATATATCACTTGTCTTCACATCTTGACACATCTTTGCACTGAACCGAACTCCAAAGCTCCAGCCCAGTCAATCAATTTAAAACAAAAAAAAAAGAACAGAGAAACACTGCCATCGAGATCATTCCTAGTAATGGCAACCCTACAGAAGTCAGTAACCGAGTTTTCCAAGGAGCGCCTGGCAGATTTTCGGTTAGCAGCCATGGCTCTTAACTACCGCACCATCAGGGTTTCCATAAACATTAAAAAAAACACCAAAGCCAGTGCTGTCAGGTGAATTCTAACTCACTGTGACCCTACAGGACAGAGCAGAACTGCCCCATAGAGTTTCTAGGGAGTGCCCAGTGGATTCAAACTGCTGACCTTTCGGTTAACAGACATAGCTCCTAATCACACATCACCAATAAGCACAGAAGTAATAATTTAGAAAAGTCACCATTTCATAGCTATCATAGTAACAACTGATACATGCAGGAATCATGAACACTAAAACGACTGGATAGAAGCTGAAGAATAGTACGTTTACATCATCCACACAGTCTCAAAGTGAAAAGTCACTTTACAGTGAAGAAACCTAGATATCATCATATTCAAGTGGTCAAAGTTACTGTTACCTAAAGAAAACGTGGTATGTGTGTAAAATAATTCTCAGCCATAAAGAAAAATGAAGTTCTGACACATGTTACAACATGGATGATCCTTGAAAAACATTACACAGTGAAATAAGTCAGACATAAAAGGACAAATACTGTATGATCCCACACATATGAAATATTCATACTATGCAAATACACAGGCACTAAAGTTCATTAGCGGTTACCTGGGGCAGGTGGCAGGGTAAAGTAGGGGGGTACTGCTTAAGCAATAGAGTTTATGTAAAAGGTGATAAAAAATTTTAGAAGTGGATAGTGGTGATTGTCAGACAATACAGAAAATACCTTTCTTTATCATTGTCCAGCTTTCATGTGCCTATGAGGCAACTGAAAAACATCATTGTTTGAGTTATAAATCATCAATAAGGGAGACTTGAGAAAAATCAACATCTCTGAATTGTTGGGTTGTCAAAAAGTACTGAATATATCACAACTCCTAGAAGAATGAACAAATCTGTCTTAGAAGCAATACAACCAGAACGCTCCTTAGGACTGGGAGACAACGTCTCACGTACTTTGGACATGTCTGTCAGGAGGCATCAGTCCCTGGATAAGGACATCCTGTTTTGTAAAGTAAGAGGATTAGTGACAAAGAGGAAGACCCCCAGTGAGACACAGTGACACAATGACTAGGACTACCGACTCCAGCACAGTCACTGCGATTGAGAGGACAGTGGGGGACTGGGCAGTGTTGCATTCTGTTGTGCACAGGGTCACTCTTAAGTCAGAACTGACTCGATGGTATCTTTTAACATGGAGAATGCATTTAATGTCACTGAACTGTAAAATTGGTTAGAATGTTTTCCTATGCCTGTTTCTCCATAACAATATCAAAAAACTGTTTTAAGTTAGCATCACCATTAATAGGAGAAATGGACAAGAGCCTTCTGACGTGGACACATGATTTTGGCAGTGTTTCTGCCAAAATCACCTAATCAAAACCTTAAAATGAGGAAAAATGTCATGGATTGAATTGTGTCTCTCCAAAATATCACTATAAATCCTAGCCTCTGCCTGTGGTTGTAATTTGGGAATGGGTTGTCTTTGTTATGTTAACAAGACAAGATCAGTGTAGATTCGGTTTTGAGTCAATCTCTTTTGCAATACAAAAGAGATTAAACAAGCAACCAAGAGAAGGAGAGACAGGGGAAGAGAGACTGCAGAAGCCACAGGAAGACTGCCCAGGAGCAGAAGCTGGAGAGAGGTAAGGACCTTTCTCTAGAGCTGACAGCATTCTGAATTTTGACTTCCAGCCTCGCTGGTGGCCTAGTGTTTAAATGCCACATCTGCCAATCAAAAGGTCAGCAGTTTGAATCCACCAGATGCTCCCCAGAAACACTGCAGAGCAATTCTACTCTGTCCAATCAGGTTGCTATGAGTCAGAATCGACTCAATGGCCATGGATGGGTAGCCTCCTCAACTGTGGAGAAATAAACTTCTCTTGGTTAAAGCCACCCATTTGCAGTATTTCTGTTACAGTAAACCAAACCCACTGCCATCAACTCAATTCTGAGTCATAGCAACCCTACATAACAGAGCAAAACCGCCCCATACGGTTTCCAAGGAGCACCTGGTGGATACCGGCTGTTGACCTTCCAGTTAGCAGCTGTAGCTCTTAACCACGATGCCACCTGTCTTAGTAGCACTAAATAACTTAAGACAAAATTAGACAAACTGAAATTGAGAGATATTTTTAAAATATCATTAATCTGTATAGTTCCAAAAACACAATATTGTCAATGACAAAGAACAGATGAGCCGGTAGGAACTGTTGTGACCGTGTTATATTTTGTCATATACATTTTCACCACAATTCAAACATAAATAAAACAATTGAGAAATTGTTCCAGATTGAGATTAAAAAGACTAAACGAATGCAACGCCTGATCCCAAAATGAATCCTAAATTAACTATATATACACACACACACACAACATATATAGATAGATATAATAAAGACAACAAGAGAACTGGAGAAACTAAAATGCATCTGATAGTAGTAGTGTGTTGATGTTAAACTTCCTAGGGGTAATAGTTTACACTTTCAGGAGAATGGTTACATGGGAGAATGTCATTGCTCTTAGGCAATAAAACGTTGAACCATTTAGGGCTAAATGATCATAAAGTCTAACCTACTCTCAAACACAGTTCAGCAAAATAAGTAAAGGTTCTAAAGGAGACTGGTAACAAATGGAGTGAAGCAATAAACTGGTGAATTTAAGCACAGGTACTGAGAGCTCATTGTGATACTCTTCCCACATTTTTTTTTAAAAAAACTTCAAAACAACAAACAAGTTTTTTAACCAGATCCAACCATCTGACTAATGCTCTCACATTTAGGCTGTTGGGAACGGCTGGAAAAACTCCCATAAATGTAAACATAAATAGGGCTTCCAACGCGCCATGCCCAAGGCTGTGCAGAAACGCACCCGCGCCTCCTTAGCCTCCCTCCTGCCTCGGGTCCTCTTCTAAACCTTCATCTCTCTCCTCAAGCTACTTCAAACTCCTCATCATCTTCCAAGTTCCTGGGAAACTGAAGTCATCAAGAAAAATCTCTCTACTTGCTCCTCTTCCCACGCCCTCCCAGCTTATCTCTGCCTCCCAGCCTGCCCCTCCTTGTAGTCCAGAGCTAATTTCTCTGTGTGCCCTTTCAATTCTCATCCTTCCCGCCTCTTCAGAAAACATATTCCATCCATCAACACCCTTGTCTCTCCTCAAACACCAGCACCCACTCCTGCCTCGGTCCCAGCCCCTCTCTCCATCATCCTTTGTTCCTCAAAAGCCAGTGGAGATTGGGTGTCTTCTGCGCCCCCGGCAGCATCTGGCGCTATTCCCCAGCCCCTCTTGGAGTGGTTCCCCTCCTTGCTTTCTGTGACAGCCTTCTTTCTATCCAGGATTCCCTCTGACTACTCCGATCACTTTCTGAACCTCCCGGGGAGGGGGGACGGGCCTCTGCCAGGTCTGTTTTACTGGCAGACTTCAAGACCATACTCTCTCACAGGCTGCTGAAATGTCCTCAGCTCTTTGGTCTCCTCACTTGAAACAACACGCAGGTGACCTCATCTAAACCAGCACTAGGAGCAACGGGGAACAAGCACACGACAAGCACTCTGCAGCGTGAAGCATCTTCACTTATGAGTAGTTTCTGCAACACCTATAGCGGTCCTAAGCAGAAGCTATTAGTATCTACAGGGTACCCGTGAGGAAACAAATTTAAGGGAGACTGCAGGATTAAGTGTAGGAAGATTTTACCACTAAACCAAACCAAACCAAACCCAATGCTGTTGAGTCCATTGCAACTCACAGCAACCCTACAGACAGAGCATAACTACCCCATGGAGTTTCCCAGGAGCACCTGGTGGACGGGATGTGCCAACCTGCAACACTTAACCACTATGCCAATAGAGGTAAAATTGAAACCGGTCCCAGAGCAAGGGCTGCGTTCCCAGAAAATAAGTAAGAGAAATCACAGGCATAAAGGTAAGAGGAGAGAAATGAAAACTGCGTGGCTACCAGGTCATGCAAATACAACCTCTGAGTGAATCCAGAATGTGGCACACTAACTGAAGTTCGTAAGGAAAAAAATTAAAAAAACAAAACAGAACGAAAAACACTTCACACTCCGGTTTTATTCCCTATTGCCACAGGATGGGGCTAGAGCCTCAATAAATTCTATTTTGTCCGGACAATCTGGCATTCTCCTTGTCTGTGTTGTTGTAAGGTTTTAATGATTTCTAAACTGATTCCCTCAAGCATATCAACCACTGCGGGCAGGGCACAGGACACGGCAATGTTACATTCTGCTGTACACGATGTTGCTGTGAGTCAGAACTGACTCAATGTCACCTAACAAAAAAAGTATTTCATCTGTAGATCGTTTTCAAGGTACTGCACCCCCACATCTTGTGCTCCTTGAGGCCTCTTCCCTGCTCCACCCTTCAGAGGACATTTCTGCAGGAGGGGAAAAAAAAAAGAACTTTTATAGAAAACAGGGTCTGCTTGTTAATGATGGGATAATTGCCTGGAGGAAGGAGACCGAGAAATTTTAAATTACCCCACTGTTTTCTCAACCCCCCCCCCAATAAACGTACAAAGCAGGTAATACACGCAAACACGGAGGTCACTTCTACGAGGGGCACCTCTGAGACATGACCTGTAGACTCTGCGGTTCTATTGTGATCTGAAAGTTACTGACAGATTGATTTCCCCCTGGCAGGCTATTGTCACCGTTGAGCTTTTTAGTCAGCAGGAATAATAAAATTCCACAAAGAAATTAAAGACTCTCAGTGTGTGACTCATGCCATTCTTTTCCTTTGTGAAAGCAGGTGGAAACATACAGAGATCTAACGGTATGTTGGTAGCGTTCCAGCAGGGTTTTGAAAGGTCGGGGTGTCATGGACTCACAGAACTGAAAACAGAAAGATACCTGCTCACTTGCTGACTTATTATTCCTATTTTACAGACGAGGCAATCAAGACCCAGAGAGGCTAACTGGTAAGAAACACAGAAGTGGAGAGAAAGGTAGCTGCAAAAGAGGCCAGCCAGTTCTCCAGGAGAGCAAGGGTGCAGCCAGAAACAAATACAGAAGGTGCGTATTATCTGAGTAAAAATACGGCAAGGAACTCTTAAAACCAAACCACACAAAAATATTTTTTTAAGTAATAGATCTGAACAGACAACTCATCAGAAAAGATATGTAGATGAAAATAAGCATCTGAAAGATGTTCAACATTACTTGTCACTGGTGGATCACCAATGAAAACCCAGATACCACCACACATCTACCAGAATGGCTGAAAATCAGACAATACCAAATATTAACAAGGGTGTGCCATGACAGCGATTTTCACCTACTGCCGGTGGGGATATGAAATGGTACAGCCTTCACTGAAGGAGAGTTTCAGTTTCTTAGAAAGCTAAACATAGACTGATCGTATTTTCCAGTCATTACACTCTGGCCTATTTATTGATTTTTCAAATCTGGCTACACAAAAATCTGTACATAAATGCTTGTCTCACCTTTATCTATATGTTTGCCATGAATGAGAAGCAAACCAAGATGTCCTTCAATAAGCAAATGGATAAACTGATAAAACCATACCACAGAACATATCCATCAGCAATTCTAAAAGGAAGGAGCTATTCTTCTGACAGGCCAGCTAAGATACTCCACCGGTCTCACCTGGCCAGGAGGAAAGGAGAATTTAAAAAACACCAAAGACACAAAGGAATGATTGGTCCAAAGGGCTGATGGACCACAGCTAGCACAGCCTCCACCAGACTGAGTCCAGCACAACTAACCAGTCCCCAACCACCAACTGCTCTGGCGGGCAGCACAACGGAGGGCCCCAGAGAGAGCTGGAGGAAATGGAGAACAGAATTCTAACTCCCATAACAAGAAAGACCAAGTTTACTTGTCTGAGAGAGACTGGAGAAACCCCAACAGTACGGCCCCAAACGCCTTTTTAGGTCCATAATGAAGTCACTCTGAGGTTTGCCTTTCAAAGATTAGAAAGGCCCATAAAACAAAATAGACTAAAGGAACTCGCCAGCTCAGGGACAAGGACAACAAGTCGGGAGGGGACAGGAGAGCTGGTAATAAGGAACCGAATGTGGAAAAGGAGTGTTGACATGTCGTGTGACCGACAACCAACGTCACAAAGCAGTATTTGTATTAATTGTTTAACAAGAAGTTGTAAATCTTCATCTAAAGAAAAAAAGGAGTGAGCTATTAAATTACACGACAGAATAAACCAAAACCAAACTAACTGTCATTGAGTCAACGTAGACTCACAGCAACCCCGTGTGGTACAGAGCAGAACTGCTCCACCAGGTTTTCTGAGCTGTAATCCTAGGGGAGGCAGATGGCCAAGCGTTTTCCCTTGTAACTGGGTGAATTCGAACCACCAAATTTTTGCTTAACAGTCAAGCACAAACCTTTGGCGCCATCTAGCGGCCAATCAGCAACAACACAGAAGAAGCGTACAAGCATGTTCCCGAGTCAAAGAAAGGGGTCGGGGAGTGTGGCAGTCAGCTTCGGTCAAGGTGACAGCCTTGGAAACACCAAGGCGCAGTTCTTCTCTGTCCTGTCGGGTCCCCAGGAGTAGGACTCAACCAAAAGGCAATGAGTTTGGCTTCTTGTTTTAAGTGAAAGAAGCCAATTTAAAAAGACTATCCCACGTAATGTAAGATTCCCTCCAATGACATTTAGGGCAAGGAAATACTACAGAGATGGAAAACTGATCCAATACCCCAGCGATCTAGGGTGGAGGTCTGACCATGTGAAGCATTGGGGATTTTTTTAATAGGGCGGTGAAGCTATTCTATACGGCAGTGTGGTGGTAGATACATAACACTACGTATTTACCAAAAACTCATACAGCATTAGAGATATAGAGAGTAAACCTTACTGTGTGCACATAAACTACCTCAATAACTAGGTCAGGAGATTCCAGGATGGAATGCAGACTGTGACAAAAGTATCTAACTACTCTATTACAAACATATAATGTAGTATCACAGAAGGGAGCAAGGGGAACAATGCGCAGACCTAGAAAAGGTGCTGACCTTGTTACATCCCTGATGACAAAGAGCTGAAATTCAACAGCAGAAAACAGACAAGTATATCGAAAAAATGATTTTTATTCAGCCACTGAGTAATGAAGCTGTTTCTCTAATTCTTACAAAAAAAAAAACTAGAATGGTTCACAGAAGTTAGCTTAACAAGTAACATTTCATATTTATAAGTATTTGCTTATAACTTATTCTGTCATACCTCCACAAGGAATTCAAGGCAGCTATCGAGCTAAAAGTTATCCCAGAGTATGGAAATTAAAGACCTGATGCTCAGATTTGTATCAGTTTTCTCCACAAACAGCCTAAAACCTTTCTGACGGGATTTCTATAGAAATCTATACTTACACAATTTTTCACTAATTAGATTATCCCATGTCTTCAATTTGTTTTTTCAATTGCTTTCACTGCTGATTTGATTAAAATAAATGTATTACTAATCTCTGGGTCCTTTCCACATGAATACAGCAACGCTCCCAGTTAGCATTTAACCCCCTGAACGCCCTGCAAACGAATGTAACTACTGGCAAAGCAGATGGGAAAATTGTTAAAGATCAGAAAATTACCTTTTCAAAAATTTAAGAATTCAAGTTTGGATCAACTCAGGTTTCTCAAATGCAAGTTAAATATGAATAAAATTTATGACTGACACAATTTCCTGTGAAGTACAAAGTCATTAAGAAATGAAATTCACCAGGATTCAAAACGAAAAATGAAAAAAGATAGGTAAGGTCTTCTGTTTGTTTTTTCCACAACCCCAAGAGGAAAAGTTGGAGAGAAAAAGATAAAAATGACAAAGAGTAGAAAGAAAGAGAGGAAGAGAGCACCTAACAAGAGTCCATGTGAGGAACAGCCCCTGACAACACACAAATCCCTCAAGAAGTGAGGGTGCAGAACCCATCTCCCACTGATCGCCATGCCTAGAAAAGAACCATATCCACATTCTAGAAACTGCGCAGAGGTTTGATTTACACAAACATAACCTCTTGCTCTGACAGATAAAAGCAAAGTTCTTTAAGCATTTCTCTTCTGAAATGACATTAAACCCTTAAAACAGTCATTTTTCTAAGAAACAGCATGTTTTCTGGGACATCTTATCCATGTTTGCTCAACTTACTATTACTTTCTCCATTCTAAAAATTCTAAAAATCTTAGTTTCTTGCAGATAGGTATACAGACTCACACAGAATAAAGTACTAAAGAATTCTTGCTGATACACCGGAACGTTTCCCTATTGTTTGTGTTATTATTAATTTTGATATGAACAGCAAACAGGTAGGTGCCTTGTAACCTTTCAAGAAAAAGGGGGGGTGGGGACTAGGAAATGCAAAGGAATCAAAAGTTCAAAAATACACAGGACTGTGCCTTAAAAGTCTCAGCATTTCAGAGAATTCACAAATGACTCACTGGTTCTTTAATCACTTTTAATTATTGCACATTTATGCTATAACTGAAGCCAGGCTCTTTTGTGAAGTTCATTATTGAGTTACTCACGCAGTTGCCGCATAAGCCATTAACTTTTCAAACGTTTATGTGTTTTAAATACTCTATCTAAAATTAACTGTTATTCTTTTAGGTGTTCCTGGGTATATGAGTATAAAGCACATTGTTATCTTTTCAAATTATATTTTTCAAAAGTAAGATCTACACAGCCTCCTAATGCAAACATTCTGTCTTAAATGTGACCGCTCAAGGGAACACATTTTTCACAACTCAAACTGTACATTTAAATTGAATTCGTTTCATTGTTTGTAAATTACAATCCAATAGAACATTAAGGAAAAAAGACTACCAAGTGTGAGGGGCATGTAGAACAATTAGAACCCCCAAAAGAGAGGGGGAACATAATTTTAAAAGAAAGCCAGATCACAATGGAGAAGAATTTCAAAGAGAAGAATGTACCGTCACGTGCTCACTTTAGGGTACCTCTGTAATTTGAGTGGCAACTTCCCTACAAGTGAAATGCATCAAATAACATTCCCTGAGATCCTGACACCTGACTATAGAAACTGAAAAGAAGAAATTCAGGATAAACTAGGTCTATTCTGTGGGAACAGTTATTGGTTTTCTTTGCCCCACTTCTGAGCTGCTTGGAGGGTAAAGAATGTCAAGTATCCAAGGCAAATGGATCCTATACAAATGCTTATTATGTAATGCATGCTGGGACTGGAAGAGCGTTCATTTGATTTGTTTTTTCCTTAATATACAAGACATGCTTGTTTTAGGCTGTTTTAGAAGCTTATGAGGAAAAGGAAGACATTTTAAAGTAGTAACAAAATAATCTCACCAACCAGTTACAACTATTAATACATTTTCGTGCTTTTCCTCTCTATTTTTTATAAAACTGAACTGACCCTGAAGAGATACAGTTTTGATTCGGCCTCAGTCTGAAGGCACATGTCTTCCCACGACATACTCTTGTAAAGATTTATTACTAGAGACTATTAAAAAATTTCTGTAAACACTATTTATATAGGTTGCATACTAGTCCATCACGGAGCTACATAGGGATCCCTGGTGTACAGCAGTTAAGCTGGCTGCGAACCAAGAGGTCAGCAGTTTGAATCCACCAGCTCCTCCCTGGAAACCCCAGAGGGCAGTTCAACATTATCCGATGGGTTGGAGTCGACCTCACAGCAACAGGCTTGATCTTGGGTGTCACAATTAAAGTAAATATTCTCCAATTACCTAATGTCTATGTGTTCTCAATCTTTTTTTTTAATTTACAAATAACATGAGAAACATCTTTGCATCCAAAGCTTTCAACATTTTAAAAATTATTGCTTAAGAAAAGAAAGACCTTCCTCCTAAGTTTGTTGCCATTTCCAAAAGCCACAGAACACTGATAAATTTAACTATAAAACAAAATCAAATTTTCTGGATGACAAAACATTTAAAAAGCCCAATGTCACCAACAGAGGCTGTGCGACCCTGGTTTTGTGGAGGGCTGTGCAGTATGACAAAACAGGCGAAATACAAAACAGATAAAACAAGGCCTCATAAAAAGTAAATACATTTGTGTACCAGAAGACTATTAACCAAGTGACAAGACAAGCCTATAGATGGTGAGAAATTTGGGGAGAAACATACATCTGGTGATGGTCTAATCCAAATATCCAAAATTTATAAAACATTTTTACAACTTGCACAAAAAACACAAACCCAATATAAAAATTAAATTTAATTTAGAAAGGTAAAAGACCTGGACAGATTATCTTACAAAGAGGGTATTCTAACAGTTAACCAGCACATGAAAAGACACTCAAGATCATGAGCCATCAGGGAGATGGAGATGCAGAAATTATCAAACAACATCACGAACATTACACACAAATTAACTTTTGCTGAAGCTCATTCAAGAGGAGCTGTAATGCTTCACTGACAGGAATTGCTACAAATTCAAGCCAGATTTGAAAGAGATCTTGGGAGCAGGGATCTCACTGCTGAGGACAGATGCATCCCGGCTAAAAGCTGAGAATATCAAAAGATTTTGATCTATGGATCATGACAAATTATGGATAACATTGCCAAAACAAGAATTTCAGAACACTTCAGTGTGCTCGTGAAGAACCTGTACACAGATCAAGAGGCAGTTGTTTAAACAAAACAAGGTGACACTGCATAGTTTTAAGTCAGAGAAGGTATGTGTCAGAGTTGTAAACTTTAGGCTGTACCTATTCTAGCTGTATGCTGAGCAATGATCTCAGAGGCTATATAATATACGAAGAAGGGCAAGACATCAGGATTGGGGGGAGACTTATTAACAACCTGCATCACACAGATGATACAACCCTGCTTGCTGAAAGTAAAGAGGATCGGCAGTGCTTACTGATGAAGATCAAAGACCACAGCCTTCAGAATGAATGGATTACACTTCAACAAAGAAAACAAAATTACTCATAACTGGACCAAGAAGCAACATCATAATAAAAGGAGAAAAGATTGAAGTTGTCAAGGATTTCATTTTACTTGGATCCATAATCAACACCTATGGAAGAGACAGTGAAGAAATCTAATAATGCACTGCATTTGCCCTGGGCACATCAGCTGCAAAAGACCGCTTTAACGTGTTCGAAAGCAAAGACGTCACCTTGAGGACTAAGGTGTATCTAACCAAGCTATAGTGTTTTCAATTGTTTCAGATGCTTCTGAAAGCTGGACAATGAATAAGGAGGACTATAGAACCGATGCCTTTGAACTGCGGTGTTGCAGAAGAATACGGAATATACCATGAACTGCCAGAAAACTCTGGTGGCATAGTGGTTAAGTGCTGTGTCTGTTAACCAAAAGGCTGGCAGATCAACTCCACCAGGCGCTCCTTGGAAACTCTATGGGGGCAGTTGTACTCTGTCCTGTAGGATCTTTATGAGTCAGAATCGACTCGACAGCAGTGAGTTTGGGTCTGATTTTTTATGAACCACCAAAAGAATGAACAAATCTTGGAAGAAGTACAATCAGAATGCTCATTAGAAGCAAGGTCAGTGAGGCTACATCTCACATACTTTAGACATGCTGTCAGGAGGGATCAGTCCCTGGAGAAGGGCATCACACTTGGTAAAGCAGACAGTCGATGAAAAAGAGGAAGACCCTTAATGAGATGGCACCCTTAATGACACAGCAACTGCAACAACAGGCTCCGGTGTAAGGATTGTGAGGATGGTGCAGGACTGGACGGTGGCCCCTTCTATTGTAGACACGGTCGCTGTAAGTCGGACCCCACTCCCCAGCAAATCCAAGCCCCTGGGAGATACCGCCTCCTCACACAAGAGAATGGCAGTGCTCACGTAAATAAATCAATAAACGGAATAAAGAAAACACTGGGTATTAGCAAGACAGTGAAGAAACAAGAACCTCATTCACTGATGGTGGGAATGTAAACTGGTACAGCCAATTTGGAAGAGTTGGGCAGTTCCTTAAAAAATGGCACACAGAACTACCATATGACCCAGCAATTCCACTCTCAGGCATCTACCCAAAAAGCCATGAAAGCTGTGGCACTAGTAATCATTGCACTATTCATAACAGACCAAAGGTGGAAAAAATTATAATGTCCACGAACAGATGACTACAGAGAGAAATACTAGTCATAAAGAAGACCCAATGCCACACATGGATGAATCTTGAAAATAGCCTGAGCAAAGTCAATCAGTAACAAGAGGAAAAGGCTGTATGATCTCACTTACATGAACTATACAGAAGCCAAAGACCAGGAATGGTTACGGGAAGGAGGGAGATGGGGAGCTTTTATTTAGGGGCACTGAGTTTCTGTTAACAGTAGCAGGATAATTTGGAAGAAGGCAGTGAGAACAGTTACACAACTTGAACGTGACAAATGCCACTGAACTATAAATGTAGAAACCAATAAACTGTTGTCTGTTTTGTTGTGTATGTTTTCACCACAATGAAAACATTCTTAAAAACAAAAAAAAAAACAGCAAAGCATGAATCTTCCAGAACAAACAAATACAGGTAAACAGAAGGGAGGGAGAGAAAGTGTGACGTCTGACAAAGGGATCATTTCCTTAACGGAGAGAGATCTTCCAGAGACGGATCAGGAAAAGACCAACAACTCAGCAGAAAAACAGGCTAAGGCAACAAACTGGACAGCTTGTTCTCTGACAGATACAGAGACAGCTTTGAACTCACTAAAAGATGTTTCTCATCATAAGCCAAGTGCCGTCGAGTCGGAGCCGACTCATGATAAGAGGAATGTAAACTGAAATATGCTGAGATTTTTCACTTTTAAGATTGGCGAAGATTCGACAATTTTAACACACACTGTGCTGTCAAGTCAAACTTTTAGAGGACAGCATCCTTATCTCTCGTCTATCACTGGCAGAAGTATAAACTGGTACAGTGTATGGAAAGCAGCTAGGTACTATCTTTCAAAGTAGGAACATATGGGCCCTTTCCTCTCACCATTCTACTTTTTAACATTACATTCAGCTGGTAAATTAACATGTACACCATGACATATGAGCAATAAGGCATTAGTTAATATACCAGCAGTCCACGAAGAGTCCACCAGGGGGTGCACTTCCCTTTCTCTAGTTATTACTCCCCGCCCTTCTGCTTCTGCAATCACGCATTTAGTTGGAAAACCCACACCCAACGAGTCCCTTTTTATTTTAAAATTTAAATTTCATTATTCCAATTGGAACACATTAAAAATTTTTTTTAATTCAAAAGACACTAAAGGATGATCATAAAAATGATGGACTGCTACTAAGAATCAGACACAGTATTTCTCATGTGTTTCTTTTCAGAAGTATTATTATGCACTCACTATTCATCTAAATGTGTGTGTGTACATGTGTATGTTATCTTTCCACTCCAATTTTACACAAACATCAGTGTGCTTAGTTGCTCTGTATTTTGATTTATTATTTACCAATACCTCGACGGCACTTGGCTGGTTTGGCTGGTGATTATTACTTTTCAGTATATGAAGAGCTTTTTTTTTCTATAGGTACATGATATCCCATTGTATGGATGTGTAAAAATTCACTAATTTTATATAATTTGAATGTTGTTGTTGGGGCTTGCGTGTTGCTACAATACCAGAAACTATGCCACTGGTATTCAGATATCACCATGGTCACCCACGACAGACAGGTCTCAGCTGAGCTTCCAGACTACGACTAGGGAAAAGATTCAGCAGTCTACTTCTGAAAAGAATTAGCCAGTGAAAACCTTATGAATAGCAGTGGAAAAATTCCTGATACAGTGCCAGAAGATGAGCCTCCCAGGATGGATGGCACTCAAAAGAGGACTGGGGAAGAGCTGCCTCCTCAAAACCGAGGTGACCCTAACCACATGGATGGAGGTAAGCTTTCAGGACCTTCATTTACTGATGTGGCACAATCCAAAACGAGAAGAAACAGCTGCCGACATCCATTCATAATTGGAATGTGGAATGCACCAAGCATAAATCTGGGAAAATTAGAAATCATCAAAAATGACATGGAATGCAGACACATGGATATCCTACACATTACAGAGCTGAAATGGACTGGTACTAGCCATTCTGAATCCGACGGTCGCATGCTCTACTATGCTGAGAGTGACAACTTGAAGAGGAATGGAGTTGGTCATGTTAAAAATAACACTTCAAGATCTATCCTGAGGTACAATGCTGTCAGTGATAGTATAATATCTATTTGTCTACAAAAAAGATCAGTTAACAGGACTATTATTCAAATTTATGCACCAACCACTGAGGCCAAAGATAAAGAAGCTGAAGACTTGCACCAGCTTCTGCAGTCTGAAACTGACGGAACATGCCAACAGGACGCACTGGTAACTACTGGCAGAAAGGGACAATCAGAGGAGGATCAGCAGTCGGAAAATACGGTCGTGAAATCGCATGATAAACTTTTACAAGACCAATGACGTCTTCATTGCAAATGCCTATCTTCACCAAGATAAACATCCATTATCATAAGAATAGTACACGTTATCTCACCCGAGGGGCAGTGCCCTTCACTGGACAGTCTGACCACACAGTGTTCTCTGGTGTGTTTGGGCCAGATTAAAAGCTGAAAAGTGAGGTGTGGACCTTTCTAATCCAAATTCAACAAGAGAAGGAGAAGGCGATATCACAGAGAAGAGACGAAACAGTAAGCCAAAGCCAAAGGCTCTGCCCGCCTAGAGTTTCTTGCAGAAAACAGCACAGGTGAAAACATCCTCCGGGAAAACAAAAAGTCAACACGCGCCAAAATTCCAGTGGCCTGCCAAAAACCCACACAATACATAAGCAATAGATAAACAACGGCCCATCCAAAGGAATATGACAAAGGGAGTGGAAATACACCTATGGGGGACCAGAACAACGGGGAAGGAGGGACAGGAAGACTGTAACAACATGAGACATAATTACAGAACTAAAAGAAAACAGACCAACAGTTAAAAGAAAATGAGGAAAACAATGCAGGAATAAAATGAGAATCTAAAAAAAAAGATAGTAACTGAAAAGAGATACACAATAGGACTTACCAACAGATTGAATCAGGCAGAAGAGGAAAATCAGTTACTAAAGGGTAACAAAGTTTAAATAAATAAATAAATATTTCCTTAGGGCGTGTACCTATAAGGAGAATCATCTACAGTGTTTAAAAAATACAAGATGCTTCACACTGAATTTGCTTACCAAAGGGTTTATAAAATTGTACATCTGATAGTAGTACATGAGTATCTTTCATAGGCACTGAAGGGAACATATGATTTTATTTTTATTTGATAATATGGTTAGAAAAAGTGGTTCCATTTGATTCGCATGTCTTGGTGGTTACACAAATACAATCATAATTTCATCTACCTAGCTGAGTTCCAAGGCATTTCCTTTTTTTGATGTTACTATGGACACCCAATTACTAAGCCCTGGTAACTGTAGCCCAGGACTAAGTACAGAAGTAGCCCTGGTGGCACAGAGGTGAAGTGCTCAGCTCCTAATCAAAGATAAGTAGTTCAAAGTCACCAGCCACTCCACAGGAAAAAGACGTGGTCGCCTATTTCTGTCAAGAATTACAGCCATGGAAACGCTACAGGGCAGTTCTCCTTTGTCCAACAGGGTTGCTATGAGTTGAAACTGACTCAGTAGAGCTGGGTTTGGGTGGGGAGTAAAGAAAGCAAGAGAGACAGTCTACTGGGGGCAAGTGGACACATAACAGGTCATTCTAATATAAACTGCTAAGTGAAGATGAAGGAACGTGTTTCATTAACAAAACACACAGAGTGGAACACTTAGCTCAATTCAGCTGTAAAACTCAAGCTTCCAGAAGAGATTACTCTGTAAATCAGCCTTTAAAAGATTATCAGCCAGTAAAAAAAATAGGATGAGCACAAGGAGCACACAACTAAGTGAACGACCACCTGGTGCCTACAACGAACCACTGCCTGTTTGCCAAGAACCTAGAATACACAAGTAACAGTGACAGACGATGCTGAAGAAATGCTACATGGCCTAACAAATAAGTGGCAATTTGTAAATGTAGCAATAGGAAGCTAATAAAAAACTAATTTAAAATGTTTGTGCTTCAAAGGATATCACCAAGGAAGCGAACAGCCAGCACACAGCAAGCAGATCCTACATATGATAAGGAAACTTTATCCAGAATATTTCAAGTATTAAAACTGAAGAATAAAAAGACAACCCTATAAAAATTGGGGCAAGGACCTGAATATACATTTCTCCAAAGAAGATACACAAACGGCCAGTGGGCACATGGAGAGATGTTCAACATTATTAGCCATACCCGTTGTCCTTGAATGGATTCCTACTAGCAGCAGAGCTATAGGACAGAGCAGAACTGCCCCACCAAGTTGCCAAGGCTGTACATCCTTACCAAAGCAGATGGCGGCATCTTTCTCCATGGAGCAGCTGGTGGGTCCAAGTAGCTGTCCACCTTGTAATTAGCGGCCAAGTGCTCAACCACTGTGTCGCCAGGGCTCTTTATCGTTGGCCTTACAGCAAACCCAAACCTGCTGTCATCAAGTCAATTCCAACTCATAACAACCCTACAGGACACAGCAGAACTGCCCCATAGAGTTTCCAAAAGCAGCCAATGGGTTCGCACTGCTGACCTTCTGGTTAGCTGCCAAGCTCGTCACTACTGTCTCATCAGGGCTCCTCGTTAACCACATTGCTGTTGTTATGTGCCCTAGAGAGAGTTCTGACTCTCAGCGACTCTACACGTACAGCACAAGGAAACATTGCCCAATCCTGCACCAGTCCCATGATCGTTGCAGTGCTGGAGTGCACTGCCGCAGGCACTCTGTCGGTCCATCTCACTGAAAGTCTCCCTTTCTCTCGCGGACCCTCTATTCTCCCAGGCATGATGTCCCTCCTGATACTTTACTTTGAGGAGGCAGCCTTTCCTCAGTCATACTGAGGGCCACCTAACCTGAGAGACTCATCTTCCAGTGCTGTATCAGACAATGTTCTATTGCTAGCATAACGCTTTCCACTGGCTGATATTTTTCAGGAGGAGACAGCCAGGTCCTTCTTCCTAGTCTTAGTTTGGAAGTTCAGCTGAAACCTGTATACTACAGGTGACCCTGTCATCTGAACACTGGAGGCACAGCATCCAGCATCACAGTAATGGGCAAGCTCCCCACAGTACAACAAACTAAAGACACGTGAGGTCACTAGCCATAGTGAAATGCAAATGAAAACCACAGTGACACGCCACTTCATACCCACTAGGATGGCCAGAATAAAAAAAGACACATAATAGCAAGCGCTGATAATGCAAAAAAGCTGGAACCCTCACACATTGCTATTGAGAATATTAAAAGGTACAGTTACTTGGGAAAACAGTCTGGCAGTTCCTCAATTGGCTACACAGAATCACCACAGGATCCAACAATTCACATCTAAATATACAAGAAAAGGATACATGGACCTACACAAAGACAGTATGTGTTCCTAATGACCCACTTCAAACAGGAGAAACTCAAATGTCCATCCACTGATGAACGGATAAATTACACATCCACACAACGGAGGATTGTTTGGCCACAGAAAGAAATGAAGCACTGTTGCAACCTACAGCATAAAGAACCTTGAAGACAGCATGCTAAGGGACAGCGGCAGCCACAGAGAATCACGCAGCATGAAATGTCCACAAGAAGCAAATCAACATAGCCAGAAAATGGATTAGTGGTTGCCTAGGGCTGGGACAATGGGAAAAACTTGAGGGGAATGATGACTGAGGGGTGTCAGGGTTCTTTTTAGGGTACTAAAGATGTTTCAGAATTGATTTTGGTGAGAGATGCAGAATACTGAATATACTAAAAGGCAAGCCATTGAAATGTGTAGTTTAAATTAGTAAATTCTATAGTATATGACTGACATCACAATAGATAATCCAAACCAACTGTCATCTAGTCCATTCTGACTCACAGTAACCTTACAGGACAGAGTAGAACTGCCCCACACAGAATTTCCAAGGAGTGCCTGGTGGATTTGAACTGCTGACCTTTTGGTTAGCAGACACAACACTCAACCAGTAAGCTACCAAGATTTCCCAAAAAAGATACGGGAACAGAAAAGGGAACAGCAGAAAAAGAAAATAAAATGGAAACACACCAAGTCATGTCAAAATCAAATCGCTAGAAAGAATAATGAAAAAAAAAATTAAAAAAACAGCTCAGGAAGGTAGAAAGTAAAAAGATAAGTGACAAATACAGAGGCAGGCTTATTATCGCAGAATTATAAAGAACTACTACAAATGGATAAAAGAACCCAAAAGATAAATAGGCAAAACCTGTGAACAGGCACCTGAATGAAAAATAATCCCAAGTGGCCAACCAATCAGGGAAAAGCTGGCTGACTTCATCAGTAACCCACCCACACAAACCCACTGCTGTCAAGTCGGTTCTGACTCATGATGACCTTATAGGACAGAGCTGACGATTTGGTTAGCAGGTGTAGCACTTAATCACTATGCCACCAGAGTTTCCCATCAGTAACCAGATAACATAATTTTAAAATATCAGACACCACTTCATACCCCACAAATCAAAAAGTCTAGCAACAGCATTTCCATTTCTGATGGTAGTATCACACAGCACAACCACTACAACAATTTATACCCGCCAATGGATACAAGTGGTACAAACTAAACATCTTAGAAATTCCATTTCCAGATATGAATTATGGGACATATGAGGCATATATACACCGGGATATATGTACAGGAATGTTCACAGCAAGCCTGTTTGTAATAGAAAATAGTGCAAATGGTTATCAACAGGGAAGAGAATAAACTGTAGGATATTCATAAATAAAATTATTTATGCCAATATAAATGCATGATTTATACTTCAAAAAAAGGAAGCTTCCAGATAACTATATGTCATATGATTCCACTTAACAAAGTTCAAAGACATGCAAAACTAAATATATTGAAATATTTGGAAAAACTGAAGAAAGGAAGAGAAGGGTAAATATAAAAATCTACAGTGATACCACAAAGGGAAATGGTAAGGCGAGGGCTTTTAGGAAAGGGCCCAGAGGACTCTTCAAAGTTAGCGATGAATAGTAGACACATAGGTTTTCAGAGTTCTCAAAATAGGAAATATTTTCTAAGCTTTGCATCTAACAATGACTTCCACACACAGATCTCTGTTTGTCACATGGTGGTGGCTTATGTGTTACTTTGAAACCAGGGGCTTTGCCGCAGGTCATTTAAAATAGCAGCAGGGTAACCCACTGTGGACAGGTTTCAGCAGACCAGGAAGAAGGACCCGGCTGTCTATTTCGGAAACTAAGTAGCCACTAAAACCGTGATGAACAACAGTGGAATACCGTGTGACACAGTGCCAGCCGATGACTCTTCACGTTGGAAGGCACTCAAAAGATGGCCAGGGAAGAGCTGCCACCCTTACCTGCTATGGCCAAGGTGGAATGAAGCCTTCAGAACCTCGATCTGCTATGGGGGCATGACTCAAGACGAGAAGAAACACCTAAAACCACCACTAACAATTGCGACACAGCGAACACTAAGTATGAATCTAAGAAAATTTGAAGTTGTCAAAAATGAAATACGACCCACAGAAATTGATATCCAAGGCATTAATGAGCTGAAATGGACAGGTATTGGCCATTCTGAATCCGATAATCGTATAATCTACTACATCCGGAAATGACAACTTGAAGAATAATGTTGCATTCATTGCCAAAAATTAAAAAAACAGAGGCGGAGTCAAGCAGGCGGACTAAGCACACGTCTCCTTATATCCCTCTGGAAACCAAGACCTGAATTGACAATCAAACAGAGCCTTCTGATCACCTAATCAGCCTCAGGACACGGCATAGAGCTGTTAATTGGGACTTTATACCACTCAGCGAAAAACCTCCTCTCTGTCGCTGACTCCCGCTCCTGGCTAGCCCCGGCTCTCACGGAGGGAAGGTAAACGCACCATTTTGAGTTCTTTTTCCTCTGTCTCGGCTGGCGGGCGGAGCTGGGCCTTGCCTGGCAGCTGGACTCAGATGCGCTGCTGGGGGGATAGGCAGGCGAAATTCCCGTATTCTGAGAGCCAGGCTCGGGACTCTGTTAATCTAGACACTTTGAGCCTTTCGTTTTGTAGCTGCCTCAGTGGGGTTTGTGCAGAACTCCGTGGTCAGGGTGCGGGACGCCATGTTGGTACCGAGATTTTAGCGGGACCTCGTTCTTAGCCTGGGAGCCAGCGCCTGCAAACGGGACAGCGCTTCTCCGTCAGAAAAGTAGTGATTTTGCACAGTGCTGTCTACGTTGGGGGCCCTGCAACAGAAGCAGAGGAATCGCTGCCTCTCGGCACCATTAGCCCCTCTGTCTGCTGCCTGTGTGGAGGACGCCATCTTGGGTACGGTGGCCGCAGCTGGACCTAATTCTTAGCTTGGGAGCCAGAGCCTACCCACAAGAGAGTGCTTTTCTATCACAAAACCAGTACTCGACGCAGTGTTGGATAAGGCTAGGCCCTGTCAGCAGAGGCCAACAGGGCAGTAGCATTGCTGTATTCTGAACTAGTTTGTTATCATCTGGGGTTGGATATAGTGGTGCTTACTTTGTCAGATGAGAAGAGGGACCGCTACACCTGAAAACCTAACTGACTTGTGAACTGGTCAGATACCTTTTGCTTTACATTTGAAGACAGCCTAGAAAAACATTTGCAAGCCATCCTCACAGTACCTCTTCCAGCCTCTATATACTCACATGGGACCCAAAAAGCAACAGACAATTGTGGCATACAAGCAATCCCTCATGGCTTCAGAAGGCTCCCAAACAAAGCAACCAAGGAGTTTTCCAGATGAAGAAACTTTTATGAAAGCATCAGGAAGTGAATACAAATTGATTATATACAGAGCCCTTCTAGACCTTACACAAAATGCAGCAGAACAAAATGAAAAATTAAGCAAGTTGTTCAATCTGATGGAACACGAGTACTCTGAAATCCAAGAGATCAAGAAGAAAATCAAAGACATAGAAACTTACATGCAAAGCCAAGAAAAAAGAATGGAACAAATGGAAAAAAGAATTTCTGAGTTGGAGGACAGAGCTACCGATGTCAGCGTCTATGAGCAGAAATCAGGAAAAAAAAACAAGAAAAATGAAGAAACATTAAGAAGCATGTGGGACTCTATTAAGAGGAACAACCTTCAATTAATTGGAGTCCCTGAACAGGGTGAGATATCTGAGAACACAGAGAGTATTGTTGCTGAGCTGCTGAAAGAAAACTTCCCAGAAATCATGAAGAGAATATAGACATCTCAGATGCATATCATACACCATCCAATACAGACCTCAAAAGAAAGACTCCAAGACATATTATAATCAAGCTTAACAAAATGAAACATAAGTAGCAACTCTTAAAGGCAGCAAGACTCAAAGCAAAGCTAACATTCAGAGGGAAACCCTGTAGGCTCTCGTCAGATTTCTCAGCAGAAACCATGCTGGCACGGAGACAGTGGCATGACACATTCAAAGTCTTGAAGGAGAAGAACTTCCAACCAAGAATTATATGTCCTGCAAAACTATCTTTCAAATACGAAAATGAAATTAAGACATTCCCAGATAAACAGAAACTCAGAGACTTTGTAAAAACCAAACCCAAACTACAAGAAATACTGAAAGAAGTTCTTGGCTTTGGCTTAGAAGAACAAAACCACTAACTTTATATTTTAGAACAACACACTACTCAATACCCTACTCATTTGGGGAAGGCTCCAAAGTAAATCACAGCTTTGATATGGAAAGAAGCAATCCAGTGATCATCATGAAAACTATGGTGTCATCATAATAAAAAGAGGGATGTACTACAGTCGTTATAGTCCTTCCAGATGGAGAGGAAGATGACAAGACTGGTAGTAATTAAAATTGGGTTTATAAATAGTTTATTAAGGGGGTTCATAGGGGCAGCTGTAAAAGACAACAAAGATGTATCATACCATTTCAAGAAATCTAACACACGAGTCTCAACAACTATAAAACCAGCTCTGAAAAAGGTGAAAAATCAACTCACAAAAAAGAGTGTCCCAGAACAGACTAGTAAGAACAACAGAAAAAACACCAACATAAAAATAAACATATCACAATGGCAGCAGTGAACACATACCTATCAATAATTACATTGAATGTGAATGGACTGAATGCTCCAGTAAAGAGACACCGAGTGTCATCTTGGATCAAAAGACACGCCCCATCCATATGTTGTCTACAAGAAACTCACTTGAGACCTAAAGACAGGAACAAACTGAAAATTAAAGGATGGAAGAATATATATCAAGCTAACAATGAACAAAGAAGAGCAGGGGTGGCAATTCTAATCTCAGACAAAATCAATTTTAATGTCAAATCCACCATCGTGGACAAAGATGGACACTATTTATTGCTGAAAGGTTCAGTACACAAGCAAGACTTAACTATATTAAATATTTATGCACCTAATGTCAGAGCACCTAAATATGTCGAAGAAACACTGACTACGCTCAAAAGAGAGTTAGATGACTCTACAATAATAGTGGGAGACTTTAACACTCCACTCTCATTACTAGACAGATCATCTAGAAAAAAGCTCAGTAAAGATATAGAAGACCTCATTGACACAATTAACCAACTAAACCTCACTGATATATACAGAACTTTCCACCCATCAGCAGACAACTACACCTTCTTCTCCAGTGCACATGGAACATTCTCCAGAATTGACCACGTATAGGCCATAATGCAATGCTCAACAAAATCCATACCATTGTATTACTGCAAAGCATCTTCTCAGATCATAAAGCCATCAAAATTGAAATCAGTAGCAGAAAAAACATAGATAGAAAGTGGAACTCTTGGAAACTGAACAACATCTTGCTGAAAAAAACATGGGTTATAGAGGAAATCAAGGATGAATTAAAGAAATTCATGGATTCCAATCAGAACGAAAACACTTCCTACCAGAACCTATGGGATACAGCCAAAGCGGTGCTCAGAGGTCTGTTTATCTCCATAAATGCACACATCTGGAAGGAAGAAAGAAACCAAATCAAGGAACTAACTCTACAGCTTGAACAAGTAGAAAGAGAACAACGGAGGAACCCCGTGGGCACCAGAAGAAATGAGATCATAAAGATTAGAGCAGAGCTAAATGAATTAGAGAATAGAAAAACAATTGAAAAAATTGAAAAGACCAAAAGCTGGTTTTTTGAAAAGATCAACAAAATTGATAAACCACTGGCTAAACTCACTAAAGGAAAGCAGGAAAGGAAACAAATAACCCAAATTAGAAATGAGAGGGGGGTTGTCACCACAGATGCAACAGAAATAAAAAATGTCACAACAGAATACTATGAAAAGACTGTACTCTAACAAATTTGAAAATCTAGGGGAAATGGACAAATTCCTTGACTCATACCACCTACCCAAATTATCACAACATGAAGCAGAACTTAATAAACCCATCACAAAGGAAGAGATTGAAAAGGTCATCAAAACACTGCCAACCAAAAAAAGTCTGGGCCCAGATGGCTTCACAGCAGAATTCTACCAAGCATTTAGAGAAGAGTTATCCCCAATACTACTGAGACTATTTCACAGTATAGAAAGGGATGGAGTACTCCCAAACTCATTCTATGAAGCCAGCATAACCCTGATACCTAAGCCAGGGAAAGATCCAACAAAGACAGAGAACTACAGACCGATATCACTCAGGAACCTAGATGCAAAAATCTTCAACAAAATTCTTGCCAACAGAATACAACAACATATCAAGAAAATAATCCATCATGACCAAGTGGGATTCATACTAGGGATGCAAGGCTGGTTCAACATCAGGAAAGCAATTAATGTGATTAACCACATAAATAACACAAAAGACAAGGATCACCTGATTTTGTCCACTGATGCCGAAAAGGCATTTGATAAAGTCCAACACCCATTCATGCTAAAAACTCTTAGCAAAATGGGCATAGACGGCAAATTCCTCAACACAATAAGGGCCATTTATACAAAGCCAATTGCCCACATCATCCTGAATGGAGAGAGACTGAAAGACTTTCCCCTGAGATCAGGAACTAGACAAGGATGCCCACTGTCACCTCTCCTATTCAACATTGTGCTAGAAGTTCTAGCCAGAGATTCAACAAGACGAAGAAATAAAGGGCATCTGCATCGGCAAAGAGGAAGTTAAAATCTCCCTGTTTGCAGATGATATGATTGTATATGCAGAGAACCCCAAGGAATCTATAAGTAAGCTACTCAAACTGATAGAAGAGTTCAGCAAAGTCTCAGGATACAAGGTAAACATAAGTAAATCAGTAGGATTCCTTTATACCAACAACGAGACTGTTAAGAAAGAAATTATCAAATCAATACCATTTACTGTAGCCCCCAAGAAGATAAAGTACCTAGGAATTAATCTAACCAGAGAAATAACTCAATGCCATTTACTATAGCCCCCAAGAAGATAAAGTACCTAGGAATTAATCTAACCAGAGAAATAACAGACCTTTACAAACAGAACTACAAGCCCTTACTACAAGAAACTAAGAGAGACTTAGATAAATGGAAAAACCTACCCTGCTCATGGATAGGAAGACTTAACATTGTGAAAATGTCTAGTTTACCCAAAGCAATTTATTTATATAATGCAATCCCAATACAAGTTCCAGCATCATTTTTTAATGAGATAGAGAAACAAATCACCAATTTTGTTTGGAAAGGGAAGAAGCCCCGGATAAGTAAGGTACTACTAAAGAAGAAGAACACACTGGGAGGCCTCTCATTACCCGACCTTGGAACATACTACACTACCACAGTGATCAAAACAGCCTGGTACTGGTACAAGAACAGACAGATCGATCAATGGAACAGAATTGAGACCCGAGAGATGACACCATCTGCCTATGAACAGGTGATATTCGACAAAGGCCCTAAGACATTAAACTGGGGTAAAAACAGTATCTTCAACAAATGATGCTGGCAAAATTGGTTATCCATCTGCAATAAACTGAATCAAGATCCATATCTTACACCTTATACAAAAACCAACTCCAACTGGATAAAAGACCTAAATATCAAACCTAAAACAATACAGCTCATCCAAGAAAAAGTAGGCACAACAATGGAAGTTTTAATACACAATGAGGACAGACTCCAAAATCTGTCAAAGAAACCTCAGTCAACAGAAGAGAAAATAGATAAATGGGAACTATTAAGAATCAAACACTTTTGCTCATCCAAAGACCTTATTAATACAATAAAAAGAACACCCACAGAATGGGAAAAAATATTCGGCAACTCTATGTCAGATCGACGCCTGATCTCCATAATCTATAAGATACTACAAAATATCAATAGGAAGAAGATAAACCATCCAATTAAGTGATGGGCAAAGGAGATGGACAGACACTTCACTAAAGAGGAGATCCAGGCAGCCAAAAAAACACATGCGGACATGTTCACGATCTTTAGTTATTAAAGAAATTCAAATCAAGACTACAATGAGATACCATCTCACCCCAACAAGATTGGCCATGATCCAGAAAACACAAAACAACAAATGCTGGAGAGGCTGTGGAGAAAGTGGAACCCTCCTACACTGTTGGTGGGGTTGCAAAATGGTCCAGCCTCTTTGGAAGGCAATCTGGCGCTTCCTTAAAAAAATGGATATCGATATACCATTGGACCCAGTAATTCCACTACTTGGAATATATCCTACAGAATCAAGGCCTTTCACACCAACAGACACATGCACCAGAATGTTTACCGCAGCACAGTCCATGATAGCAAAAAGATGGAATCAATCCAGATGCCCAACAATAGAAGAATGGATAGGTAAACTATGGTACATATACTCAGTGGAGCACTACATAATGATAAAGAATAACGATGATTCCAGGAAACATCTCCTAACCTGGTTTCAAATGGAAGACATTATGTTGAGTGAAAGTAGTCAGCGACAAAGGGACAAATACTGTATGAGACCTCTACGATAAGATCTCAAAAACAGACTTGTGTATAGAAGAAAAGACTCTTTGACAGCTGCAAGGGAGGGGAGGGAGGGAGGAGGAGGGGGAGGGTTTAGTTTAGATAGTTACTAGAAATCTAGTTGGGAGAAAGCAGTGATAGTACACATTAGAAACAAGAACAACATTAAGTGGACTTCAGCATAACTTGAGTACTCCTTCCATCTTAACTCAATACTGCAAGGATAGAGTAGCTGGGGCTGGGGGGCGGATGCTCTTTGGCGAATTACAGGCCAATTGGCACAACTAGCGTTTTGCTAAGAGAGATCTCTGCACCCTACATTGGTGAGTGGCATCTGGGGTCTTAAAAGCTGCCAAGCTGCCATCCAAGGACACAGCAAATGGTCCCAACTCAGCAGGAACGGATGCTCACCGAGGACCAAAATGACATGCGGTAAAGACAACTGAGAAGACAGAGAGACCCACAAGAGTGGGTGCCTACATCAACTTGGGACCAGAAGAACCAGATGGTGCCCGGCCACCACCAGTGATAGCCATGATGGAGCTCACAGAGAGGAGTCTCACTGGCAACACAAGAATAAAAAGGGGTGCATCATGAGATCTCCACTAAAAGACCTCAATTGATGGTCCAGCAGTTTTGGGGTTCCTCTGAGAGCATGGCCCCTGGCCCTGATGCTGCCCTTTCCCATAAATTATAACAAAGGTCCACTCTTTGGACAGGAATGGATTGGACTTGGCAAGGCAGAGTGACCATGTATTGGAAGCACTTTATGGTTCTATACATCTATAGGATATCATCTTGCTGACCTCCGGTTGGAGGAAGGGGTGTGGACGGACAGAAGGGGAAAGGAGACTGCTGGGAAGATGAGACATGTATGGAGCAGAGAGGAATAGTGTGCTGTCACTGGGCAGGGAGAGCAGTGGAAGCTGCATATAGGTGGGCATGTAAATTTATATGTGAATGTACATTTTCACTCAGTCATGTTAAATAAAAATAAAAATTAAAAAATTAACAATTCAAGATCTATTCTGAAGTACAGTGATGTAAGTGATAGGATACTAGCCATATACCTACATGGAAGACCAGTTAATATGACTTTCATTCAAACTTATGCACCAGTCACTGAGGAAACTCTGTATCTCTACCAGGATGAAATGTAAATAAGATGACTGATAACTACCGGTGATTTGGAATGCAAAAGTTGGAAACAAATAAGGGATGGCAGTTGGAAAATACGGCTTTGGTGACAGAAAACATGTCACAATCAAACTGCATGATAAAATTTTACAAGACCAACAACTTCTTCATTGCATATACCTTTTTTCACCAACATAAATGGTGATTACACACACGGACCTTACCAGATGGAATACACAGGGATCAAACTGACTACAGCTGTGGAAAGACGTAACGGAAAAGCTCAGTACCATCAGCCAGAACAAGGCCAGGGTCAACTGTGAAATAGACCATCAACTGCTCAGATGCCAATACAAGCTGAAACTGAAGAAAATTAGAATAAGTCTGCAAGAGCCAAAGCATAACCCTGAGTATCTCCCCTGAGTTTAGAGACCATCTCAAGAACAGACTTGACATGTTGAACCCTAATGACCCAAAGACCAGACAATCTGTGGAATGACATCAAGGACATCATACATGAAGAAAGCAGGAGGTCATTAAACAGACAGGAAAGAAAGACCAAAATACATGTCTGAAGGGACTCTGATACTTGCTCTTCCATGCTGAACAGCTAAAGTACAAGAAAAAATCGATGAAGTAAAACACTTGAGTAGAAGATTTCAGAGGGCAGCTTGAAAAAACAAAGTATAGAGCTGCAAACAGAAAACCAAAAGGGAAGAACAGACTCAGCATTTCTCAAGCTGGAAAGAACTGCAGACAAAGCCAAGCCTCAAACTGCAATATTTAAGGACTCTATGAGGAAAACACTGAACAAAACACGAAGCATCAAAAGATAGAAGGAATACACACTGTACCAAAAATAACTGGTCAGTGTTCAACTATTTCAGGAGGCAGAGGTACTGACAGCATCGAAGGCAGACACTCAAGCTCCACTGAAGGCAGCGGCAAGAAACAAGACTCCAGGAGTTGACGGAACACCCACTACGATATTTCAAAGAAAAGCTGCAGTGCTAAAAATGCTCACTCATCTATGCCAAGAAATCTGGAAGACAGCTACCTGGCCATCTGAGTGCAAGAGATCCATATTTATGCCTATTTCCAAGAAAGGTCATTCAACCAAAGGCAGACATTATCCAACAGTATCATTAATATCACACACGTGAAATTCTACTGAACATTAATTCAAAAGCGCATGCACCAATCTATCAGCTAGAAACTGGAAGAAATTCAGACTGGATTCAGGAGAGGATGTAAAATCAGTGAGATCACTGCTGATATCAGATGGATCTTGGCTGAAAGCAGAGCATACCAGAAAGACGTTGACTTGTGCATTGCTGACTTAAGCAAAGGCATTCAACTGTGTGGATCGTTACAAATTATGGATAACATTACCAAGAATGGGAATTGCAGGATACCACACTGTGCTCATGAGGAATCTGTACACAGATGGGGAGGCAGTTGTTTGGATAGTACAAGGAGATACTGAGCGCTCCAGGAAAGGAGTCTTTCACTACACCTATTCAATCTTTATGCTAAGCAAATAATCCTAGAAACTGGACTATATGAAGAAGAATGGGTTGTCAGGATTGGAGAAAAACTCGTTAACATCCTGCGTTAGGCAGATGACACAATCCTGCTTGCTCAGTGTGAAGTAGACTTGAATCACATACTGATGAAGGCCGAAGACCACAGCTCTCAGTAAGGATTACATGTGAACACAAAGAAAACAAAAATCCTCATGATGAGACCCACAGCAGCATCATGACTAATGAACAGAAGATTGAGGCCGTCAAGGATTTTATCTCACTGGGACCTACCATCAACCACCATGGAATGCAGCAGTCAAGAAATCAAAAAATTTACTGCACTGGGCAAACAGATGCAAAAGACTTCTGTGAAGTGTTGAAAAGCAAAGATGTTACTCTGAAGATTTGAAGTGCTCCTGACTCAAATCATGGTATTTTTCAATCACATCAAATGCATGTAAAAGCTAGACAATGAACAAAGAAAATGGAAGAAAAACTGACACCTCTGAATTCTAGTTTTGGCAAAGAATACTGCATATGCTATGGACTGCTAATGCAACAAACAAATGGGTCTTGGAAGAAACACAACCAGAATGCTCCTCAGAAGCAAGTTTTCAAGACTTTGTCTCACATACTTTGAACATGTTTTCAGGAGGGATCAGTCCCTGGCAAAGGACGTCATACTTGGCAAAGCAGGTCAGTGAAAACCTTTAATGAGATGGATTGATAAAGTGGCTGCAACAATGGGCTCAAGCATAGCAACAATTGTGATCACGACACAGGACTGGGCAGGGTTTTGTTCTGTGCTATACAGAGTTACTGTGAATTGGAACTAGCCCTCATGGGCACCTCACAGCAACAACACACAAAGCTACTGTGAGATCTGCGGCAGAGCAACTACAGCGTGCTAAGTTTTCCTGCAAAGAATCCTTCTCTAGGAAATTTTGTTTTTCTATTCTGTTGTCTTCTGTCCAAGGAGAGAAAAGGATCTTTACATTCTGTTAAAATTAGCCTTTCTTCTACATTTGTCTTTACAGTTAGATGACGAACTTATTCTCCATAAGAAATCCATCTCACTCAAGCCTTGCAAAGAGTAAGCAAGTCCTGGGCAACTCAGTTAATGAGATAGTACAGACTTCCAGGATGTATTCTGACACAGATTTTAAAACTCTTAAAATCTCTCCACCTTGTTTTGTTGTTTTTTTGTCTGTTTTTGTTTTTGATTTCCACAAAATTAAAAAGGTATCAGTCTAATCCCTGTCAAAGTTATCACAGAATTCCAAACTTAGTATTTTCCTACAGGATACTAAAACTCCAATTTTTGGAAAGGCATCTGTTATTATTTTATCACAAATATCTTTTTCAAAAATACACTAACATTTTGTAAGTATATGAAAAATAAACTCTTAAGTCAGTTTTAAAATAAGTAGTATGCAATATTTAAGTATCTATATTAAACTGAACAGTTGTAGACTTTACCATAACCTAGTATGTATAGGAAATTGTATCAGTTAGGTACTTTATTTCCTCAAGTGCAATTAAATTACAAAATAAATAAATTTCAAAAAATAACTAAACCACCCAATACAGGAAACCACAATAAGCAAGAGTAGAGAACACAAGGAAACTGGTAACTACAAAACATACATGTATGTGTGCATACATGTGCATGCATGCACACATGCATGTGTGTTTAATGAAAAAATTTGTTCAGGCACTTATTCTGCTACCACCTAACATTTCTTAATACTTTTGCCATTATATTCTCTTTTACAGTAAAGAACCCTTTACATAAACACTACTCACTCTCTCTCTCTCTCTCTCACACACACACTCAAGTGGTACCTAATGATAATAAATTATCTCATTTTTACAAAGACTATCTTTCCTGGTGCCCTTTAAATCAATTGTTTCAAACGTTATCGGCTACAAACAGCAGTAAGGAAAATAATTTCATTTTACAGCCTAATACATACCTACACTTAGTAAATTTTTACCTAACAATACCTATGTTATTAAGTATGATGCATTCTAAGATTTTTGTTTGCTTGCAATGCTGATCTCATCCCACTAGTGGGTCAAAATACTGCTCCAAATATTTTATTTTATTCACATGTTTTTAACGATGAGACCCTAGGTTGATACTCAGAAAACAAGTATGATTTCCCCAAGGACCAGAGAAAAGTGTAAGTGAAACCCATGGACAAGATACTTCTCTTCTACGCGCATTTGCATCCAAGCCATTCCAAGCAGGATGGAAGAGTGCACTGCCACCAAGAAGCCCTGGTGGTACAGCGGTTAAGCGCTCCACTGCTAGCCAAAATGTCAGCAGTTTGAATCTACCAGCTGCTCCTTGGAAACCATACAGGAAAGTGATAATTTGTCCCACGAGGACTGCCAATCCAGCTCGCGAACTTATCCTAGAAAAAGTGCAACATACCTCACTGGTGAATGTCACTATGATCACCTTCGAAGTACTTCTCTCGGGAAACTATGCACTGCCTGCAGCACCTAGTCCATCCTTCAAAGCAATCTGGGAACCCCTTTTGTGGAATGGCCATCAGAGGTCCTGTCACATTACTCTTGATGTCCTGAATGTGATCAAAATATCTTCCTCTCAAAATTTCCTTTTCTCTTTGAATAAAGAAAAAAATCACTGGGGACCAGATCAGGTGAGTAGGGAGGATATTTCAATACAGTTATTTGTTTACTGGCTCAAAACTCCCTCACAGACAACTGTACAGTTAAGTTCACAAACTTGCCACCGTGCCACCGTGTGCAACAGCCACTCCAAAACTGCTCTTAAGGGCATGTTAGGTGCTGGTATCAGTGCATAGCTTCGTCGGGGGAGTACCTCAAAGGTGACCGTAGGGATACTCAGCAATGAGGCACACAGCACTGAGAACAATTAAGTTTGCAGACTTAATTGTTGGATCTCATATCAGGTCACTAAGAGCTGAAACTGAGTCAATCGCAAGTGGTAAGGAACCACCACCACCGAGCGCTGGGGGTTAAAGACAGGCAGGCGGAAGAGTCTTGCTGGTTCTCACGCAGCGCTCTCCTAAATTACAGGAGGCGGTGTGATAAAACACTGAATTTAGAATCTGGATGCTTTGCTCCAGTTCCATTTCCACCACTTTTGGCAAGCTACTCTCGTAGAGAATTTTCTCAAGAGTAATGAATGACAGGGGCCGGGGGCTCTGTTTCTTGTGCACCACACTATGCTAAGAACTGTGCTTGGCCTACAGTGGATGCTCAACAAAGGCTCTTAAATGAATAAGTAAACGACTAAATAGGCTTGTTCACGATATTACAAAAGTGTGTGATTCTGGTTTTTAATTCAGTCGGAAATAAAAGGAGAGAGACCCAATAAATAACTGAAGACTCTACTGTTTGACTGACTAAATGCTTTCCTCTTTCTACAATCTCAGACAGAAAAATGGAGGGGAGGGCTTTTGGTCTGTGATTTTCCTTTACCAACTGCTAGTCCTTATCACTGAAATCAGACAGATCTTGGCTGAAAGCAGAAAATACCAAAAAAGATGTTTGCTCGTATTTTATCAACTGTACAAGGCATTCAACTGTATGGATCATTACAACCTATGGATAACATTATGGAGAATGGCAATTCCAGAGCACTCAGCTGTGCTCCTGGGAAACCTGCGCATAAACCGAGAGGAAGTCATTCAAACCGCAGAAGGGTACACCGCATAGTTTACAGTCAGGAAAGGTGTTATGTCGGGGCTGCATCCCTTCACTACACTTCTTAAATTAGTACACTGGGTAAATAATCCAAAAAGCGGGACTCTATGAAGAAGAACCTGGCATCTGGAGTACAGAAAGACACATTAACAACCTGTGATATGAGACACAACCTTGCTCACTAAAAGCGAAGAGGACTTAAAGCACTTACCTGATAAAAATCAAAGACGGCCTTCAGAATGATTATACCTCAACATAAAGACAACAAAAATCCCCGCTACTGGACCAAGAAGCAATATCACGACGCATGGCGAAAAGACGGACTATGTTAAGCAGTTTGTTTTACTTGGATCTACCATCAGCGTCAGTGGAAGCAGCAATCAAGAAATCAAAAGACACGCTGCGTCTGCGCAAACAACTGCAGAAGACCTGTTCAAAGTGGTGACGCAAAGGTGTCACTCTCAGGACTACGTGTGTCTGCCCCAACCCATGATGTTCTCAGTTGCCCCATATGAATGTGAAACCTGGACAAATAAAGTAGGAAGACTGACGAAGTACTGAGGCCTCCGAACGAGTGTTGGTGAAGAATATTGAACATGCCACGGACTGCCAGAGGAAGGCACACATCTGTCTCGGAAGAAATACAGCCAGAATGGTCCTTAGAAGCGACAATGGTGAAGTCTTCATTTCATATACTTCAGACACATTATGAGGAGGGACCAGTTCCTGGAGGACACTATGCTTGGTAGAGAACAGGGTCAGTGAAAAAGAAGAAGATCCTGAGCAGGATGGACTGACAGAGTGGCCACAACAGTGGGCTCAAACATCAACAATCATGAGGATGGCACACAACTGGGCAGTTGTTTCCTTGTGTTGTACACAGGGTTTCTACGAGCCAGAACTGACTCACCAGCACCTAACAACAGTCCTTAGGGCCTGGTGAAAATCAGCCAGGGGAAACCCCATGGGTCACAAGAGCACCATCTATGCCCATCATGTGGATACTGCAGGACCTGGCAGCATTGACATTCAGATGCGCACGAGGTCACCACGAGTCACAGCCACCTGTATGTACATCTGACTCAACTGTATAGCAGTTAACAGCAACAATCCTTGTGGAGGAAAACAAACCCAGCATGTCTAATACTGCTCTCTCCACATCCAGAATACACACCTCATGGGCGTCCTGGTAGGCAAAAAATATAAAAATGGAGCTATTCCTTTTTCACACATTTAACCCATTTAACTCTTTGCTATCCTGAACTGAGACTACTGAAGAGGAACACAGGAAAATATGATAAGTAATAGCATTCAATTATTCAGCTTAGCACCAATAAATGGTAAGTGTTCAGATAAACGAGGTGGAAATTATTTTAAATGATTCTCAATTACCTCAGATTATTTTTATTACCTACAGTTCACATTACAAGAATAAATGAATCGGTGATTAATTCAATTCATCATTATTTCTCAAGTACTTCTTCGCGGCATTAACTCATACTAGTCTCCATGATGGAAAGCTTGGAGGTGTAGTGCTCACCAAAAGATTGGCAATTCAAACCCACTAGGTACTCCTTGGAAACCATACGAGGCAGTTTACTCATCATACAGAGTCACCATAAGTTGGAATCAACTTAACAGCAGTGGGTTTAGTTTCTACAATACCAAAGATGCCAATCTTTGTGACCTTAATATGTTTTCTCATGAATCTGTTCAATGACTGTACAAAATATTATTGGCTTGAATATTAGCTATGTGCAAGCCATCTGTGTTACCTGGGGACCTATAGTAAACAGTACAGAAAAAGAGTCCTCAAGATATTTGGATAAAGAGAGAAATACTGACCTTCACACACACACAAAAAATATATTAACACAAAGAAGTCAACACAACTGGTTCAAAGCAAAAGCTAAGAAGTTTTCTGGAAACCTTCAAATACTGTCAGTGAAGGAATGAGCAGGGTCTGGGGATCACAGTTTTGGGGGACTTCTGAGTCAAACAGAACAACGAAGTTTACTAAGAAAATGTTTGGCATTCCACTTTGGAGAGTGGCATCTGGGATTTTCGGAGCTTGAGAGCTGCCATCTTAAGACGCATCAACTGGTCCCATTCCACTTGGAACAAAGGGAAATGACGAAAACCAGACACAAGGAAAACATAAGTCTAGGAGACTGAAGGGCCACATAAAGCAGGGACTCCACCCAGCTTGAGACCACAAGAACTAGATGGTACTCAGCCCTCGAACTGTCCGCTAACTCAGAGCTGAAATTATTCCTGAAGCCCACCCTTCAGAGATTAGAGAGGACTATGAAACAAACAAACAAAAAACTCATGTGATGAGTATGTTTCTTTTCAACCACATATATGAGACCAAGTGGGAAGCTCCTGTCTGGAGGCAGGATGAGAAGGCAGGAAGGGACAGGAACTGAGTGAATGGATACAGGGAACCTGGTATGGATAAGTCACAGTGCAGGGATTGCACCTAAAGTCACAAAACAATTTATGTGCATAAATTTCTGAATGAGAAATTTACCTAAAGCACAATTAAAAAAAAAAAAAAAGTTGTTACCTAAAATTCTTGGTTTCCAGGATGGTAAATATATGCTGAATGGCTGGCCATTCTCCTCATCCTCTAGGACCTCTGTCAGACAAAGGCCTGGCCATGGCTCTCTTAACCGCCGAACACAGATAGCTACACCTCAGAATCCTTCCCAGCACATCCCTCCAGACAGACACAACCAAATCCAATGGCATATACGAACAAATGTATTTGTCATCTCTAGGTCCATGCTTGTTAACGTGGTTGGAGACTAAACTAGCCCATGAATCCTATCAAGCACTAAGGAAATGTTTGGCACCCCACTTTGGAGAGAGGCATCTGGGATTTTAGAAGCTTGTGAGCTGCCATTATAACTGGCTCCTTATGCCGGGACATATGTTGAAGAGGGACCTAGGAAAACAGATGTCCACACAACATATGCTGGTACATAGAAAATATTCTAAGTGTTGTGTGTCACCTGCACATCTATTTTCCTGTGTTCCTCTTCAACACAGGAAAATACTATAAGTGATAAACTTACAACTTTTTTACTTTTTGTACCTTTGGATCTGTATTGAGTTTTTACAGGGAGCACATATTAATTTATTAATTGTCTGCTCTTAATTTGTAACAGCACAGGCCTTCTGATTACAAAATACCTTACTCTACTGGATTTGTGGAAACCCTGGTGGTGTATGGTTAGGGTCTACGGCTGCGAACCAGAACTGTCCCACAGAGTTTCCAAGGTGCACCTGACAGATCTGAATTGCCGACCTTCTGGTTAGCAGCCATAGCCCCTGACCACTAGACCACCAGACCACCAGGGTTTCCACAAATTCAATACAGTGAGGTATTTGGTAATCAGAAGGCCTATGCTGCTACAAATTAAGAGCACGCAATTAAAAACCTAATACATGCTCCCTGTAAAAAATCAGTACAGGCACAAAGGTACAGAAAGCAAAAAAATCATAAATTTACCAGTCCTTCTAATAAACCATTCCCCAGTGACAGCTACCATTAACTTTACTGTATGTCCTCCCAAGCTTCTTTGCACAAAACCAAAAACCAAACCCACTGCTGTCAAGTCAATGTCAGCTCACAGTGACCCTACAGGACAGAGCAGACCTACCCCCTAGTTTCCAAGGAGCACCTGGAGGATTTAAACTGTCCACCTTTTAGTTAGCAGATATAGCACTTAACCACTATACCACCAGGGTTTCCTTCTTTGCACAAGGAAAAAAAAAAGTGTGTCTCTGTGTGTTGGTGTGTATCTTCACAAGCAAGCTGTATTAGAGCTTTTCTAGTGAACCTATTTCCAGGAAATTTTACTAACTAAATGCAGTGTTTAAGAAACAGCTGAAAGAATGAAAAAGATTTAATGCCAATTATTTCAACTACAGATCAGTGTGTGGACACTCCCAAACTGAAAGAGGAGAAAAATGCATTAACCCAGCACTTCTTAAAGTTACCCAAACTGAACTTTCCATTGAAAAACATCCTGTACACATCATGGCACCAACCATACTGAAAAAGAAACATACAAGGAGAACTGAGAACAAGGTATCCAAGAGATATTCTTGGAAAACATACTTACCCAGAAACACAGGGTGTTCAACAGAGAAGAAAGCTCCCCAAACACTCAGTTTGACACTTTCATTTTACATATAAGGAAACAGACTCAAAGGTCACAAAGCCAGGAACAGTCAGCCCTAGAACCACAAGCCCGTTTCTTGCTGTGCTTGCTGGGTAAAAACACACGGCTCCCGGCATTCTTCACCATTAGGAATGTTTACACAGATAAAGTTTTCTACGGTCTGAGCACACATCTTGATCTATACTAAATTGCTTCAGTTGTCCCCAAATCTAACTCATCAGCACTCTGGATGCTTCTATCCTCAGGACCACACACTACCCTTGAGGATGTGATCCTTCCCCCATCCTCCAGCGCCTTCCACAGGTGATACTCATTCTGGTCCACCCTGCATGTCATCCTGGCCTTCACAAAGTCCTGAGGCTCAAGAAGGGAAACACACCTATGTGCAGCCCTCGCAGGTAATTTCTCAGAAAGAGAAATCATAACTACAGGCGCACACAGGACAGTGGAAGGTATGTTTACAACAGTAGAGATAACAGAGAAACAATCTGTTCTCTACAAAAGATTACACAGCCACTGTCTTGATTTGTGTACTGCATTCATGTCCCAAATACCTGCCAACCCTACAGTCTGGGCTAAATTTTAACCTTTGAAAGCTCACAGAACAGTGGCACTCTTACAGCTGAAGGCAGATATACCCTTTTTCATAATGATATTATATCAGAAGCTCAACAGATAAACGAGTAAAAGTACAACAGATGAGGTGAAGAAAAAGCATGGTAAAAGACTAGTCACTTCAGTGAATCGTTTACTTGGATGAAGGGAGCCAGTCTCAAAAAGCTACGTACTTTTTGCGTATGAGGCCCATTATGTGACATTCTGGAAAAGGCAAAGCTGTGGAGACAATAGAAAGATCAGTAGTTGCCACAGGGGACGGAGGGTAAACGCACAGGTGACACACCACACACCTTAAGGGCAGACAAGTTGTCCTGCATGACACTCTAATGGCAGACACACAACACAACCCATTTGTCAAAGCCCATAGAACTGACTGTATGACAGAGTGGACTCTAAGGTCAACTACATACTCCAGTTAATAATAACATATCAACAACATATCAACAGTTATAATAAATGCATCCCACTTACGTGAGACATGAATTAAAGGAAAACTGTATGCAGGAGTGAGAGAAGGTACATAGGATCTCTCTGTAGTTTCTGTACAATTTTTCTAAAAACCTGAAATGCCTCTAAAAACAGTACATTAATTGTAAAAGGCTATTTATTTAACTCTCACACCTTTCTTATTCTTCCCCAGCACACACGCAGGGGGGAAATGGTGGCTTAGTAATTCTCACTGTCCATACAGGAGGTGGGGTTCAATTCCAGCCAATACTCCTCACACGCAGCCTCAGCCTGTCCATTAGTGAAGGTTTGTGTTACACTATGATGCTGAATCGCTTTTAGTGAAGTTCGATACAGACTAGGAAGAAAGGCCTGGCAATCCACTTCCAATGAAAACTCTGTGGATGGCAACAATCTGATCCACAACCAATTACGGGGTCAGCACAGGACCTGGCATTTTGTTCCACTGTGTATGAGTCAGGAGCTGCCTTGACAGAAGTGAACAACCACCACTCACACCCACCTCTGGACACCTCTGAGAAAACTTAGTGCTCCAGAGAACCAGCCCAAGGACCACTCCTTTATGTATCGTGACACACTCATCTGTATTAAACAATGCCAAGACTGCTAAAAAGACAGGGTGAATGATACTTTAAACACTGCAAACTGGCAATACATGATGGCGTTCTTTTATCTCCTGAGTGACAAAATCTTCATGCTGTTACTTCTCCCAAACACTACCAAGTTCTTTATAAATATCTTATTCTGGGTTCGATAACATGAGTATTTTTTAAAAAATCATTCTTTTTTCCTTACAGAAACATGCCAACTGCATCCTCACCAAGAGCTTTTCCATCGGAGACAGGAAGAGCACAGTGCCCACAACAGAACCACGTGGACACACTACCCATAGTCCTCCAAGGAAGGGACCCTTCTGTGCCCTGGATGCCACGTCCCAGTGTACTCCCAAAGACTACAAACCCTCAAGGTGCTGGAAGACACTATCTTCCCTTTGATCTCCCTCACAAAACGCACAACAAGCAGCTTCCTGACTCCAGCCCAGGCTCTGGAAACCGGTGGAGGCAGAAGGGATAAAGGAAGTGCCGAAAGTCATTCCATCCCACCTCCCCCAAGCTACCCGTCCACTTCACTTTTGTCTCAACGTGAGCTGATGGGACAGAGGCAGCAAGCCCTGAGGTTCATGCACTCATGCAAACAAAGGCCCAACTAAAACCTACCGCTGTCAAGAGTACTCCTACTCCCAGTGACCCTACAGGACTGACTAGAACTACACCAGAGTTCCAGTTAGAGGCCCAAGGAGTGCCTAGTGGATCTGAACTGCCAACCATTTGGTTAGCAGCCATAGCGCTTAACCACTACACCACCAGGGTTCAAAGCCAAAATAAACCAACCCATGGCCATCAAGTTGATTCCAACTGACAGTGATCCTATAGGGCCCCAAAGTATCTACCATTCTTGTAGTTGCACCTTCAGCCAATCAGAATCCAGGTTTAGGCTGAGCTAATGCCCTATTATCTTCAATCAGCAGGACTCCAAATTTGCATACTTACATGTAAGCTAAAATTCTGATAGCTACTAAAACTGTCGCTGCCACTACTGGCCTTCACGTCGATTCCAACTCACAGCAATCCCAACTCTACAGAGTAGGACGGTTCTATAGCGTTTCCTCCAAGGCTACGACTTTTAAAAAGCAGGCTGCCTAGGCTGTCTTACTAGCCACAGGTGGGTTTGAACTGCCAACTTTTCAGTCAGCAGTCTAACACCTAACCACCCAGGGACACTGCCACAACAGCACTCTGAAGTCAAGCTGCATGCACTAGAATTTCTCCTAAGAGAAAACGGTCGTCAGCTTGGGAGGGACTGTCATGATGTAATACATCAAACTCATGAAAATCTGACAAGTGGTAGACAGGGTGGTGATCTGGGAATCTGGGAAACAGAGACTGATGATGAGACCTTAACCCATCAGTGCTTCTCCAACACCAAGCAAGGAGATGCTGGCCCACGTGCCAACTAGAAAAACCCTGTCAACGGACATCAGGCTTCCTCGGCTTCACCAGATCACTAAAGATTAGCCACCTGTCTTTGCTCTCCTTACTCAACAAGCAGCCCTAGGCCTTAATGTGGGCTCCGGAAACAGAAAGGAAATGTGTTTAAAAGCCGCTATCGAATAATACATGTGCCTGCTATGCATTTTAGTCTTGCTGATGTAAACTGCTCTGAAAATGGCATGTTTGTTTCCAGTCAGTCAGCTTATTAGTCTGAATCAGACCCAGAGGTTCTGATAAGATACACCAGATATCTGCACAGGGCTCAAGAACCTCTGAAGCCCAATCAAAGACCTCTCTAGATCCCTCCCCTCAAGTTTCCTTTCCTGAAGACATTGTGGCTTTCTGTTCTCTAACCCACTTTCCCAATAATAGCCAAGAATCATTTACACTTGGATAAGTACTATTCACACCAAGAATATTAACTTTCCTAGATGTCTGAAACATATTTAGCAAACATATTCAGCAAACTATGGAGCCCTGGTGATGCAAGAGTTAAGCATTCAGGTGCTAAATGGAAGGCTGCCTGTTCAAACCTGACCCCAGCCGCCAGCGGCTCTGCACGAGAAAAGACCCAGGGATGTGTTTCCTCCATAAAGACAATAGCCAGGAAAACGGGATAGGAGGGTTCTACTCTGTCACACGGGACAGCTGTAAGTCCAAGTCAACTTGACAGCCCACAATAACAGCATTCAACAACTGACTACCACCTATCACAGCCACTCCCCAAGTGTTCTATGTATCACCCATTGTGACAGTGAGAGAACCTTGTTCTAGCGAAGCAAGCTTTGGCCTGGAGTCCCTGCTCTGGGGAAACAGTGAACATGCTTGGCTGAACTCAGAGGCACCTGAGAAGAAAGGCCTGGCTATCTATTTCCAAAAAATGAGCCACTGAAAGCCCCATGGAGCACAATTGTACTATAATACATGTGTCAGCAGGAGTCAGAGGTGACTCAGTGGCAATTGCTTTTGGTAAGTTTTGCCTTGTACGTAACATTCTCCCATCCCCAAGGCTGCCCAGCAAGTAAGCCTGCTTCAGTCTTTTGGGGTACATGGGGTGGTTCAAGGGGACTGGCCTGGAGGTTCCTGATTAATACATGCACTCCTTTACTACTCTGTCTCGAATGTCACCTGCTGCCCCTTGTGCCCAGGTGACCAAGGACTCGAAAGGCCACTTTCACCCTGTAGTGTGTTTGGCTCTTCCCCTGTGAAGCCTCAAATCCTAAGAGGGACCAAAGGTCCCTCTTTCTGGAGACTGGGCCACACCACGTAGCATCTGTATCTATTTCATCAGTTTCTCCATCACCACTCCCTGGGTTAAGTGCTCTCTCTATCTTCCTGTATCACCTACAGTACCCAAGATGGCCCCACACACCTGATTTGAATGCATGTAGCTTTCTAGATTGTTTGATAAGGTTAAAAAAGCTGACCTGAATGACAGGGAACTGGCAGCCCTCTACATCTAAAAACAGAAAGGTGCTCTATGAAGAGGAAAGATGCTCCTTCCTAAGGAAAACCAAACCAACACCAGGAGCTGCTCTCAAATACATTCTCTGCTTACAGTCTTCTGTCCTTGTTTTACAATGCAGAGATTCTTGGCCACACTATTTACACTCAGAATTACCAACTGACTGCCTGAGCAAAATCTGACCCACATCCATGAGCTCTTTGTACAGTTCCACGGTCCCCTGCCCCTCCTCCCCACGGACCAGACATCCGTGAAAGGTGATACGCAAGGAAATACCATTTCCGACACTAGTCCCACCAGCTGCAGAGGAAAGCAGTTAGGTCACTGAGCCATAAAGCTATTTTTCTAGTAATGTTACAACACGTTACTGGAAGTCGGAGAGGGGTTCCCCCTTCTCAAAGCACTTCCATATCTAACTTCCTTATACTTTTACCACTCTCTTCTCCTAAGCCAGAACTGCCCCCGCACCCATACGCCTTGGAATGAAAAACAATTTTTAAGACACAATGAGAAGTGAGAGTCGCAGGGTAATGGTGGGCGTAAAGAGTTATTACTAACACCCACAATTACAGCCTCTTGAAACTCCAGGAGAGGCCATCAGCCAGAGCAGAACCAATAGCAGCCTATGTGCTGGAACGATGCAACTGGATTTCAAAAGACAGAGCCTCCCCCATGAGTTCCTTCACCATCAGAATAGGTCTGACAGTTCAGTTCATGAACTCATCCTAGAAAAAGTGCTACATACCTCGCTGCTGAGTAGCACTGCAGTCACCTTCAAAGCAGTCCCCTTGGGAAGCTATGCACTGATGCCAGTGTCTCCTGTGCAACTTTCAAAGCAATTCTGGAACTCTGTTACTGGAACGACCGTCCGAGCTGTCATCGTATCACCCTTAAAGTCCCAAACATCATCAAAATGCCTTCCTTTCAGTGTTTCCTTTATCTTTGGATAAAGAAAAATATCACTGAGGGTCAGATCACGTGAGTAGGAACGGTGTTCCAATACAGTTGTTTAGTGACTAAAAACTCCCTTGCCGAAAGAGTTCCAAAACTGCTTTGAAACTATTGCTTTGGCCATTGTGCACAGTGGCAAGTTTGTGAACTTAATTGTACAGTTGTCTGTGAGGGAGTTTTTAGCCAGCAAACAACTGTATTGGAATACCCTTCCTGATCTGGCCCCCAGTGACTTTTTTCTTCACCTGAAGATAAAGGAAATATTAAAAGGAAGACATCTGGATGACATTCAGGACATCAAAGGTAATACAATGATACCTCTGACAGCCATTCCAGAAAAGGAGTTCCCAGACTGCTTTGAAGGGTGGACTAGGTGCTGGTGTTTGCGCATAGCTCCCCCAGGGGACTTAACTGTCAGACCTTGTATGACTTAAGCAGGTCAGACTTTGGCACGTCTGCCAACTCTTCAATAGTACAGGGGGAACCCATCTATCCGCACAGACTGTCAGGAATGAGTAAGGCGAGACAGTGACAGCACAGCTGCCACTCCTGATGGCACCCTGACCACAGCCCCGTGCCCTGAAAGCCTAGCTGGCTAGGTACGCTCACAAGTCCTGTGTGGACACTACAAACATCCTCAGTTTACAAGCGAGGGGACTTGGTTAGTTCAGGGTCCTGCCAACTCTTAATCACCACATTTTACTGCCTTCCTCTATATTCTGAAATATTGGAAATTTAAGAGTCTATACAAACATTTAGGAGTCCTGATGGCACAATAATTTACGTACTCAGACGTTAACCAAAAGGTCAGCACTTCAAGCCCACCAGCCACTGTGCCAGGAAGAAAGACCTGATATTCTTCTCCTGTAAAGATTACAAGATGACAACCTAGGAAACTCTATGTGGCAGTTCTACTTTGTCCCATACGGTTGCCATGTGTTGGCTTTAGGACATCAAACAATAACATACACATTTTTTTATTTCCGTGGGTGTGAATAAGTGAAAGTTTACAATCGAAATCTATTTTGCCTATCTGCAGCTCCTTCTGCTCTCCTTGCCTGGTGACGCACACTCCTCCTTTTCATTCTTTACTTGTCTAGCCTCGTAACAAGCTCCTGTCCCCTCCTCTCCACCCTCTTCTCTCCCATCTAGAAAGAGACCAGTAGGATAGCTCCTATAAATGCATAGAACCATGAAGTACACACACCATATGTTCACACTGTGTCCCCAAGTCCATTTTCAATCACAACACACAAATGTTTAATGAAAATGTCTAAGACTATTAATCCAAGAGGAAGAAGCCAAGGTTGATTTATCCATTTCTCTTCTGCTCTTCCTTTCCAGTGTTTACTTCTTGTCCCATCGTGAATTTCATGAAACCCCTTACTCCTTCTGCTCTCCCTCTTCCCCCTATTCCCTTTTGATTCCTCTCACCATCTGCTTGTAAATCCTCTCCCATTATCCTCTTAAGCTTTTGTAATTAACAAGACAAAAACTAATTTAAAAAAAAAGCACAACTTTTGAAAGTGCACATAATTAAAAGCCTGTCTACTTCCATATTAGCATTCTGTGGAACTAAATATTCCAGTAAGAATGTAGCCCACATTTTGAATTTTTCCTTGCATGCTTTTTCCCACAACTTTCTCCTGAAGTAACTTTAGACATAGCGGAGAGACTTTCACCACATGATGGAAGGCCTATTTAAACAGCTAGCATGAAAGCAAATTCATTTCTAGTTCAGACCATCAGCAAATGATTACACTAGAATTTTACTAGACTTCAGAAACAACAAAAAAAGGGAGCACAAATGTGACTCCATGCAGAATCCTAAATTCTCAGAGCTCTGACAAAAGGGGGCGCCTTAGTCAGCTCTAGTGTCACCTCCTATGTGAAGCACACCCCACCCCACCTCACCCCGCTCCATGCTGTCTCTCTTGCTTCTCCTATGGGCCACACGGTACTGTGTTCACGCCCTATCTTTTGTTCACCCCAGTCTCCCCCACTGGACACAGACAGGCAGGGCACAAAACAGCGCTTCATTCGTGCTTGTATTTCAAGAATGCCTGGTACATAAAGATGGTCAATAAACGTTTGCTGAATGATAGAACAATTTCACATTTAGAAGTAAAATACGCAGTTTTTAGATGGACTTGCAGCCACCAGGAAGCAGGACAGGACACTTTGGTGATTACTGGCTCTTGGTGTCCCTGAAGGAAAATAATCTACAGCATTTGCTTCTTAAGGAAATATACGAGGTGCATTTTCTCAAACCATCTTCCCCAGAGGAGGAAGGCTGTCTCCTACTCACTTCCCATCTGGATGATACTGATTTTGCAAGCCACAGTTTACACCAAGGCAGTCAGTAATCTAACCATCCGAAAACTCTTTGTTTTCTAAGGAAAGGTTATCCTTCTACTTTTCTAATTCATCCAGACATCACCTGCAGAGGTGAATAAGCATCTTTTTTAGTCATCACTGCACCACAATTTTGGTATCATTACGTTATCTCTTCCTTCTCACCACTTCCACACATCATATACTGTGTTGTTAAGTGCCAGATAGTCATTTCTCACTCACAGCAACACTGTGTACAAACAGAACACAGCTCTGCCTGATGCTGCACCATCCTTACAATCATTACTGTACTTAAGCCCACTGTCACAAGCCACTGGAACAACCTGTCTCATTAAGGGTCTTCTTTTCCATGCTGACTGTCTACTTTACCAAGCATGATGACCTTTTCCAAGGACTGTTCCCTCCTGATAACATGTCCCAAGTATGCTATGGCAAAGTCTCAGCATTTTCACACCTAAGGAACATTCTGGCTATGTATACTTCTTTCAAGACAGATTTGTTCATTCTTCTGGTAGTCTGTGATATATTCAACATTCTTTGCCAACACCGTAAGGCAAAAGGCTCACTTCTTTGGACTTCCTTATTCGTTTCCCAGCCTTCAGATACATGTAAGGCAATTAAAAACACCAGGGTTTGAGTCAGGTGCATCTCAGTCTTCAAGGTGACATCTCTGCTTTTTAACACTTTCAAGAGGTCTTTTGCAGCAGACTGACCCACTGCAAACCATTATTTGATTTTTTAACTTGTGCTTCCATGGGAGTGATTGTGGATCCAAGTAAAAGGAAATCTTTGTCAGCCACCTTATTTTCTCCATTTATCACGTTGTTGTTGTTGTTGGGTGTCTTAGAGTTGGTTCCAACTCACAGCAACCCTATCATAACATTGCTTATTGGTCCAGAAGTGAGGACTTTTGTTTTACGTTGAGGTGTACTCCACACTGAAGGCTGTGGTCTTTGATCTCCATCAGTAAATACTTCAAGTCCTCCTCACTTTCAGTAAGCAAGCTCAGGTCACCTACATATTTCAGGTTGTTAATGGGTACTGCTCCAATCCTGACGCCTTGTTCTTCTCCCATATAGTCCAACTTCTCAGATTACTTGTTCAACACGTATACTGAATAAATACAGTGGGAGGATAAAACACTTTTGCTGACTTTAAAACCAAGCAATAAGTATCCCCTTGTTCTGTTAGAAAAACTATCTTGTGGTCTATTTACAGGTTCAGCTTGAGTATAATTAAGTGTTCTGGGACTCCCATTTTTTTGCAATTATACACTATTTTAACTTTATAACAAGCTGTTAGGGGCCACTTTAGAGACGAGAAAATTGTGTTTGCAACTTGTTCAGTATCAGACTGCATACAAAGAATCCATTTTACCCCCTGGTTCCTAATCAGGGTACCCAGCAAACGCCTTGGTGAAGCTTTTATGAGGTACATGCAGAGTCTCACTCAATGCCTCCACCCCCAACTCAGGATTTCAGAAGTCTGGGATGGGCCCAACCTGAGCACTTGAAAAAGCTGACCCCCTGCTTCTGCAGGCGCCTCTGGTTAGACTGCCCCACACCGGGCAACACAAACTAGCATGTCATTTGTTCCCTCTACACGTCGTATTTCTTCCTCCTTTGACTCAAAATGACTAAGCAGACACTGCACAGCACGACACCAGACAAACTGCCACAGCTGTCACTACATTTCTCTTCCTCAATGCAACACGCGTGGCTCCTGGGGTACTCAGACCTCTTCACACCCAGTAAATGAAACTGGCACCAAGAGGATCGCTTTGGCACCAAGGGGATCGCTTTCCCTCGGCGGCACTCCTCCCGCCTCTGTAGCCCGGGCGCTGCTAAGGTATAAAAACAACTCCGCCAGGCACCGGCCACGGCCATCAAGACCACCACCGCGCAGCACATGCAACCCGCCACTGAACTGGGGCAGCCCGTCTTCCTAATTCGTTCCCGTGCGTCGCCTGCAGTGCCGGGGGCGCGACGCCCCCGCCTCCTCCCGCCTTTTCTCCAGAAGTCTGTCGGGACTTCCCCCCCTCCCCAGCTCCCGCCCCCGCCGCCACTAGGTCATTCTCTTCCCATCAACTCTGTCCACCGCGGGACAGGCTGCGCTGGAACTTGATATTCTCACGTTTGGGGCAGTTCAGAAATGATCACCCTGCGGTCAGCGCAGACATCGCCCGCCCCCCGGCCCCGTGAACACAGAACTTTGCAGAAGGCAAACACGCCCCTCGCCCGAGAGACCGCTTCCTACCTCAACCGCCGCCGCCCCCGCCTCCGCGCGGCGCACAAACGTGCCGCGGGCACTGAGAGAGGGAAGCGCGCCCGAGCGCACAAAGGCGGCCGCCGGGTCCCGTGCGCCGCCCCGCCGCCCCCGGGCGCCGCGGGGAACCGCGCCGGCGCGCCGCCCCCCTGGCCCGGCCCCGGCGCACCTGCGGCCCCGCGGGCGCCCTGCCCGGACGCGGGGCGGGGGCTCGGGCCGCTGGCCCCACCTGAGCGCCGCGCCCGCTCCGGGTCCCGGGCCCGCGCGTCCCCGCCCCCCGCAGCATCCAGGCCCGCCGCGCCTCACCTTCTCGCTCGCCCTCGTACCTCGCCGCCAAGTTTCTCCCGCTTGGAAAGTTGCCGAGCCCGGATCCGAAGCGCCGGCGGCCCGGCGCCCGCGGCTCGAAGGAAGCGAGCCCGTGTGGGCCGCCGGCGGGCGTGCTGCGCGGCTCCGAGTCGGCGGCGCGGAAAAGGAGAAGGGGAGGAAGGGGCGGGGAGCCGGGGAGCGAGATCCCCCTCCGACTCCAGCCTGCGCACGTTAGCCGCGCGGGGGATTTCTGCGCTATTCTTGCCCTCCCCGGCGTTTGCGCTTTGTTCTCGATTCCAGTGAAACTATTGTCAACACCTGCAGCCGAGAAGAGTTTGGGCTCAGGGGTCAAGCTGATGAGGTTCAAATGGTGCTCCACTACTTATGAGTAGTGTAAGGTACTTACTTTCCTTCTCTCTGTAAAATGAGGAAAGTAATGGTACCTATCCCAGGGCAAATCGAGATTTGTGGGGCCTGAAAGTTAAACATTTGGGGGAGGGGGCGGAAAGCGGGGAGATGCCAAATTAGACAAGGATTTCCGAAGGGACCTTTATAAGTGGGAGGCCCTGAAGCTTAAGCTACATTAGCTTCGCTGTGAAACAACCAAAATCGATGGTGGCGAGAATTAAAGATGGGAACAGTGTAAAGCGCCTAAAACAGTGCCTGGCTCGTTTAACAGGTGTTCATGGGGATGATTTGCTTGTAACCGGTCAGGTGAACCTTAGAAAGACGAAAATAACATGATCGATTATGGGTCGGTTTTATTCTATTCATACTGCATTTAATTCATACACAAACTTGTGCAGAAGTGTTATACCCGTTTTACAGGTCAGAAAACTGAGGTGCAGAGAAGTCCTCTAACTTCCTCATGGTCACACAGACCTCAGTTCTGCGACGTTTCAAGGGCTAGATTTTTCCACAATTCCATCCTCACAAAAAATATGAATATGTAAACATGTTACTATAAATTGCTGCTTAGGCAAGAAGAGAAGAAAAGAAATTCCCCCAAGAGAAAACGAAGTGTCTCAGAAGTGCTTGTTTCTGAATTTCCACCGAAGAATTTCCCCGGGTCTGTTCAGCAAATGAAGGATTGCCCTTGAAACCACACTCCCTGCATGTGAAATACCCAATTGCAAAATCAATAAATGTTTTTTCTTGAATGGGTTCGGGTTACACTTTGGCTAGCTCTGTTAGCACTATGTGTTTAGTTTTTCCATCGATTATTAATACTACCACAGTTCAGATTAGTAGTTTTATAATCTATCCCCAAGGAGGTTATAAAGTAAGACAAACTTAAGAGTGAAAGGAACTCTCTTTGTGCAGAGACACTTTCCATACTTTTTTTCATTGAATTTCCACATGTTTTTGCTGTGATGATTATTATCCTACTGATGAAAGATGAAAAATTCATCTTTTTCAAGGTTGCACAGATAGCTATGATTTGAATACAGTTTTGTCTGGATCCTAAGCCATGGCGTTCTCTCTCTCTTTACACCTTGGGAGGAAGAGAAGAGACTAGTGAAAATACGTGAAGACATTTATGTCTCGTAAAGTGGGTGAATGGCTAGCCAAAGTGGGTGAAAGAAGATATCAGATTCCAGTGGTTATTTTCTAAAGTTTCTCTTAACAGGAGAACTAAACAGCCTAGTTTTCTTGAATGGGGACGGGAGAATGCTTAGCACCATATTGAGCACCTAATAGGGTATTTGTTGAGCAAACGAATGAACTCGTAATCAACTAATGAGACAGTATTTGGTGGTGGTGATAAAGTCACAACCTTCCAGTAAACAACAATCTTGTAAAATGACAGTACAACAAAAAGGGTTTTTTTCTGCTTTTTGTCCCTGTATCCTGCTGTTGGATCACTGTTGGCCTGTAAAATGGACAAATCAAATTTAAAAAACAAAAAAACACTGCCTTTGAGTCAATTCTGACTCATAGTATACGAGGAAGCAAAAAAGAGAGTGGAAGAAGGAAAGTACCATGACGGACAGCATGGAGGAGGGGGAATGAAGAGGGCATCTTGTCCCTTGCCTGTGTCTCAGAGGGGAAAGAGCTGCTTCCCAGAAACATGAAAAAACTTCCACGGTGCATTAAATCCTCCAATTGGGAAATATGAATTAAGCCACACTTAAAAAATAGATGGTGTTAATGTAAAAAGAGCATCTTTCTGTGAAGACGGAAAAGAAACCTGCTTCCAAGCCATCTGCACCGCACCCCCATGCCCCCCAACATTTTCCTCCTGCTGTCTTTCAGATGGGTGGGGGATGGGTGGGTGCCTTTTTAGATAAGGCAGGCAAGTTCACTACCTCTCCCTCGGGCAGGGAAGCCTTCATGCAGGAAGTGAGATTTCAAAGACTTTCAAAAACAAATTCAATAAAGGAAGTGAGAAGGGGGGATATGCAGAACTTTCAAGGAATAGGTGATTTTTCAGAAGTTCGGAGCAGTGGGTGAGAGCATAGATCTAATGAAAGGAGTGCCAGTTTACACTTCAGTGTTTATCCAGGCGAGATGACTCCAGAGTCCACGCTGGTAAGCACTTTGCAGTGGACTAAGTTAAACCATCTATCTGATGTAGATGTGACAAGCTACAGAGGTGCCCACGAGGGGGGAAAGGAACACGGATGCTTTCTTAAACCATCCACAGAGAATGTGAGGCTTTGGAGCATGATGTTTAAAACAAACTCATTTCCCCAATCCCAGATTTCAAGTGCAGCTTTTCTTTCTTATATACTTAATTGAGAGCATTCTTGTTTGCAAATTTCACGGGTATATCCAGCAGCCCTCCACTTTCAAATACAGTGTCTTTAGTAGGGTACAGTCCGCACCATTGTGCGCTCTACATGCTGACACGCTTCTAACTACCTCTCATACCAAATTCCACTCTTAAGTCATTATCTGCTGCGAGAAGGCTCAGGTGGCTTGTAGGTGATGCTGTCAGCTGTTCTGCAAGGACAGGCTCCTGCTAATGGGCCTAGAAGCTGTGGGAGCCTGTGGTCCCTGGTGCCCATTGCTCCATATGGGAGGATGCGTTCTTCAACCTCTGCCTCCCCACACATGACACCTGTGACAGCCATGTGGAAGTCATGCTCCAGAGCCTAGAACACACTCCACCCATTGGGAGGGGCATGCTGGGGAGAGGCCAGTTCTTTGTGGTTCTGACAGCCAGTCTCAGCCCCTGAGCAGAGAAACAGCACAACTGGATTCTCTGTAGGAGCAGAAGATGAGGATCCTTTCTTCAACCCCTGGTCCAGCTACCTGATCTGACATGGTCTCGGAAGCCAGGTTTAATCTTCCCAGATGCCTGAAACCCCAGTGTCCCGACCCCAGCAGCCTACTTTCTGCTTGGGGTTCCTGAGGAGGCTGTTACTCTTATCACCCAAACCCTCCAGCTGCCCAATTGTAATGAGGGGTTTTGTAACCATTTCTGTTTTCTAGTGGTGAGAAGCATTTATGACATCTTTTTGTTGCTGTTGTCCTTATCCGTTTGCTTGTTGAACCCATTTTCAGGAACTCACTGTGTTTCAACGTAAGGAACTGGTCCAGTGAGTGAATCACCCCGAGGATAGGGAATTACCTTTTTTTTCACCACACACAGCCTCCACTCCTATCCCTGCCTCAAATCTTGCTTCCTATTTTTTAAATTTCTTTCCCACCTTCAGTTCCGTTACCACCACACTTTGCCAATGAATAGCTATCCCACGGAAACCCGGGTGGTACAGTGGGTAAGTGCTATGGTTGCTAACCAAACGTCAGCGGTTTGAACCCACCAGGCACTCCTTGGAAAGCCTATGGGGCAGTTCTACTCTGTCCTGCAGGATCACTGTGAGTCACAATTAATGTCCTTCAAACTCTTCTTATGAGTCTATTACCTCCATTCTTACGCTTTTATCTCCCTACCTACTGTGGATCTAGAGGGTTGCTATGAGTCGGAATCAACTCAATGACAACGAGTTTGGTTTGGGTTTACTGTAGGTCAGTCTTTGTTTAACACCCTTGTTTTCTTACTACAGTGAATTCTTCATTCATTCCTTTGACCTCCCTCTGTTTCTAGCCCATAGTCTCCCTCATCCGCATTCTTTTTTCCTGTCTCACACTGTTGCCCATTATGGGAATGTCAGAAGAATGTGCTGATTGGGTCCACGGTGAATTCATGTAATCTCAGAAGAGCACGTACTGCTTTTCTCTGCTTTGTAGCACCCTTTTCATCCTCTCTCTGCTGCATTCCATCTTTCCAGTTCTAAGCCTTATCCAAGACCTCTACTTTTCACTCTCTTTACTCTCAACAGATGGAATTGCCTGCTATTTCCAGAGATGCTAGGAGGCTTCCTACTTAGACTTCCACAAATAATTTTACGTCTTCCTGTTATTTATCTTTCCTTTCTGCTGAGGAACTGTTCCTTCTTGCAAAAGTTAGTCCTTGTGCCTTAAATTCAAACTGCCTACTTCTTCCAAGACAGAGCTTTATCAGTTGTCTGCTTGTACTCGGCGTTTTCAAAGCCTTCTACTTTGCTGGCCTTTGGGCATCTGCCTCCAAGCTTAAATAAAAAAGCAAACCTGCTGCCTTTGAGTCAATTCTGACTCACAGTGACCCTGTAGAACAGATTACAACAGTTTCCAAGGGGTACCTAGTAGATTTCAACTGCTAACCTTTTGGTTAGCAGCCATAGCTTTTAACCACTACACCACCAGGGTTTCCCCTCCAAGCTTAAGTCTCCATTATTCTTTAAATAATCATAATTATTATTACTGTCAGAATAAAAAATTCCAACAGTCCCGCTATCCTTTTGAACTAATGCCTTATTATTTAAGATTCCATTATCACCACACTTTGGCAATGAATAGCTATCCCACGGAAACCCAGGTGGTATAGTGGTTAAGTGCTATGGCTGCCAACGAAATGTCAGCAGTCTGAACCCACCAGGCACTCCTTGGAAAGCCCATGAGGCAGTTCTCTGTCTTATAGGGTTGCTATGAGTCACAATTAACTCAATGGCGGCGAGTTTGGTTTGGGTAATCTATCCCATTGCCTTGGATTTTGACCCTAACTCACTGCAGGAAAGACGCCCTGGTGATACAGTGGTTAAATGCTCTGCCGCAAACCCAAAGGTCAGTGGTTGGAACCTACCAGTGACTCTGGGAAAAAAAACCTGACATTCTGCTCCTGTAGAGACTATGGCCTAGGAAACCCCATAGGACAGTTTTGCTCTCCCCATAGGGTCACTATGAGTTAAAAATTGACTCCACAGCACACAACACAACAACTCACTGTAAACGTTCTTGGAATCTACTCTTAGAATCTGAGTTTACCAACTATACTTCTCTTGGCAATCAACAGTGATGTTCTAATTTACTTGCCAACCTAGTGAGCTGAGTCTTCAGCATCCTTGACTGATCTATCGATCCTTCTCTTCCCACTCTTTTCTCAATACCTTTTTCTTTCTTAAAGGAAATTTAGGGAATTGTTTTTTATGGGCCATGGGCCATCTAGATGATATTGCCCTTATTTAGAGGTATTGGTTCCTTTGACATGGCAGAAATTTAGACACTTCAAAACCAACCGCAAGCAGACTACTGGGCGTCCTGTGTCATGCACCAGTAATCCAATATACTCTGTCAGTGTCTTCTATCACACATTAGCTGGGTTGTAAATGGCCCCAAGGAAATATCTCACATCTCTTAGCAGAGGCAAGGTAATAATGGAGAAACTAAAGAAACTCCGACATAAAATTTTCTGTCCTTTCAAACCTATTCTCTGCACTGAGGAAATAATGGTAGCCTTGGCAGAAAACAGTTCCTCTCTTAACTCCTACGACTCTGTACTTCCTGGTTCGCTGATGACTCCGTGGCAGTGAGTTTGGTTTGCTGACTTTTGACTCTTTAAAACATGTTTTTATCTCCATGCTTTCCTCTTCCCCTTTCCTGAATGTGGGCGGGCCCCCAATATTCTGTCTTACACCTTTTCCTTTCTGTCATCTGTCATTTTGCTCTCGTGTGGAAGCTCATAATACATCACTTCTAGTCCTATGAACCCTAGTCCCTCAGCCCTGAGTGAGCCTGAGTCACAGACTCCTATTTTTCACTGTCTGTTGAACAGTGTTCCCTGAGGTTCCCACTAGCCCCTTAAATTCTTCATTTCAAAACTGAAATTAGCTCTTATGCCTAGTTTCACATTTCACTTTCCATAATCCTAACAGCGCTGTCATTTTCCTGGATACTCAGATTTGAAAACCTCATGCCATCTGTGCTTATTCTCTCTCTCTTTTCTCCCTATGTCATGTCTCCCAAATCCTATCCAAATGGGACTTAGAATAAGCTTGGCATGTATATTCTTATGAAAACAGTCTCACTTTGTCTTGAATCATAGTATGTGATAGTTTTTAAGGAAAATATGTGAAAAGAAATTTATATGTTAACATTTAGATACTTAGATTAATAATATTGGTGATGTAATTATTCTGCAATAGTTATTTGTGCAAGCACAAGATGTAAAACTCACCCTTTAATTTTAAAAAGCTAAACTTTTAATTTCAACAAGCTAAAATTACATGCAGCTCTAATATTTTTTGCCAATTAGAAGAAACCAGTATCATTTTTAAATGACAGGTATTGCTTCCAAAAAGTTACTGTATTCTATTAATAAAAATTTAAACACACTAGGAGAATACAGTATAATGAAACCCCCATAGAATTATCCTTCACACTGATTTTGTCAAGATTTTATCACACGTGCATCATAAGACCTTTTTTGTTTAGTTTTCTTTCCTTTGCTGAACTCATCATAGAAAAAGTGCTACACACCTCGTTGCTGAATATCACTACGGTCACCTTTGAAGTACTCCTCTTGGGAAGCACTGCACCAACAAGGGTCTAATCCACCCTTCAAAGCAATTTTGGAACTCCTTTTCTGGAATGGCCATCACAGCTGTCATCATATTACCCTTGATGTCCTAAATATCATCAAAATGTCTTCCCGTCAATATTTTCTTTATCTTCAGATAAAAAAAAAGTCACTGAGGGCCAGAGCAGGTGAGTAGGGAAGGTGTTGTTCCAATATAGTTATTTGTTTACTGGCTCAAAACTCCCTCACAGACAGCTATACAATTAAGTTCACAAGCTTGCCACCGTGCCACCATGCACAATGGCCATTCCAGAAAGAGTTCCAAAATTGCTTTGAAGGGTGGACTGGCACTGGTGCATAGCTTCCCAAGGGGAGTACTTCCAAGGTGACCTAGTGACATTCAGCAATCAGGTTTGTAGTACTTAGAACAATTAAGTTTATGGACTTAATTGTCAGACCTCCTATTTGAAGAAAACTTTTAAAACAGCTTAAGTGACAGCCATTTACTTTGGTGGAAACCCTGTGGCATAGTAGTTAAGTGCTGTATCCAGTAACCATAAAGGTTGACAGTTTGAATCACTTGACACTCCTTGGGGCAGATCTACTCTGTCCTATTTGGGTCACTGTGAATCAGAATCAACTCTTCAGTGATTTTTTTTCTTTTACTTCAGTATTGCATCTATTGCACAATGCCGATGCCTTTATTACACTAACAAGATTAATAATTACTTTGTGTCATGTAATATCCAGTCCATATTCAAACTTTCTCAGTTGTCTAAAAATGTGTTTTTGAAATTGTTGCTTTGGTTGCCTGTTTTTTTCTTTTATTCAGGAGTCACACAAGTTCTGCCCACTGTATTTGACTGTCTCCTAAGTCTCTTTTCATCTTTTTTATTTTACACACCATTAACTTTTGGAAGAAGCTGAATCCACAATGTTCGGTTATGCCGTGTATAACATTTGTTCGTTCACTTCGTTCCTTATGCTATAGTTTACCTACTTGATTTTCTGTCCCCATATTTCCTGCAAACTTACGCCACTCATTTAGGTTTTTTTATATTTTGCGTGTTCCGCGCCCCCCACCCCATGCCTTCTACCCTATAGGACACTCAAAAAAATAGATGTATTTCAACAATGCCCTTTATCCTGCATGCATCACAGTTTATTTTTGATCTTCTGGTAGATACTTGTTGTGATACAAAAATAACATTCTAGTGGCTTCCCTAAGAGTAGACTGATAAGACATATAACCATGAATTAAATAAATGAAAGTTATTTTAGAAGAAATTCAACATAATATTGTGCTTTTTATGTATAGTTATGTCCTTTGATTCAGTGGAAACCCTGGCGGCATAGTGGTTAAGTGCTATAGCTGCTAACCAAAAGGTTGGCGGGTCACCAGCCACTCCTTGGAAACTCCATGGGGCAGCGCTGCTCTGTCCTTAGGGTAGCTATGAGTCAGAATCCATGCAACAGCAACGGGTTTGGTTTGATTTTTCACGTTCTACCGTAAGAGCATTCTCTTCTTAAAATGTATTCATTTGAAAAGACGTAAAATATCCTCATGCATTAATTATCTTTCTTGATTATGAAGACTGGGTTTTGAGATTTTTAGAAGCATATAAGCAATTATTTTTAAATTACAGGAAGGAGTTAGCCTATGTCTTTGTGAAGGTGCCATGCAGTATACGTGGAGCCCCTGGGTGTTGCCAGGGTGAAAATGCTCAGCTGCTAACCCAAAGATCAGTGGTTCAAGTCCATCCAGAGGTACCTCATATGAAAAGCCTGGAGATTTACCTCTGAAAAATTAGCCACTGAAATCCCTAATGAGGACAGTTCTATTCTGGTACATATGGGGTCACCATAAATTGGAATTGACTCAACAGCATCTGTTCTGTTCGTTGTGGGGCATCTTGTGTTTTATAGATTAAAAATCAGGATTCAGTGAGGTGCAGTCACATTCTTAAGCACATACAGATATTATATTTAATGTGACTTTTTCATAAGAATATAATTTCTGCATATTTTCTACAAGTTTGATGATGACTTTTCAGTGTTATGGAAATGTCATGAAGGAACAGCACAAGTAATAAAATTACCTTCATTTATTGGGTGCTTACAACATGCCAGGAATAAGATTACACTCTGTGTGTGCAATAAATCTTTTAGACTTCGTAACAAACTTATGAGCTAGTTTCTAGAATTAGTCCTACTTAATGGGCCAAGAAAAAGAGGCACGTGCCCATTAAACTCTTTTTCCAGAGGCATCTCTCATAGTCATTGAATAGTAAACACAGAATTTAAGTCTGAGCAGCTTAGGCCCCCTGAGCCTTAGCCCTTAACCTCCACACTAATAATGTGAAACCTGTATTAAAGTGATCTAAGCAGGGCAGTGGTCAACTGTTTCAGGAGGTAGCAATGATCAGGAGGTGATAGTATTGAAGGAAGAAGTCCAAGCCACAATGAAAGCACTGTCGGAACAAAAAGGCTCCCGGAAGTGATGGAATACCAATTGAAATGTTTCAGCAAATTGATGAAGCACTGCTGGAAGTGCTCACTCACCTATGCCAAGACATTTGGAAGACAGCTATCTGGCCGACTGACTCGAAGAGCTTCGTATTTATGCCTATTCCCAAGAAAGGCAGTCTGACCAAATGCGGAAATTATTGAACAACATTAGTAATGTCACATGCAAGCAAAATTTTGCTGAAGATCATTCAAAAGTGGCTGTCGTAGTATATTAAGAGAGAAGTGCCAGAAATTCAAGCTGGATTCAGAAGATGGTGACGAACCAAGGATATCAGAGCTGATGTCAGATAGATCCTGGCTGAAAGCAAAACATTCCAGAAAGATGTTTACCTGTGTTTTATTGACTATGCAAAAGCATTTGATTATGTGGATCATGACAAATTATGGATAACACTGCAAAAAAATGGTAATTCCAGAACACTCAATTGTACTCGTGAGGAACCTATATAAAGATCAAGAGACATTCAAACAGAACAAGGGGACATCACATGATGTAAAGTCAAGAAGGTGTGCAGTAGGGTCATATTTTTTTACCATACTTATTCAATATGTATGCTAAGCAAATGATCTGAGAAGCCGGACTATATGAAGAAGAACAAAGTATCAGATTTGAAGAAAGACTCGATAACAGCCTGCATTATACAAATGACACAGACTTGCATGATGAAAATGAAGAGGATTTAATTAACTCACTGATGAGGATTAAGGACCACAGCTTCAACATGGATCACAATTCAACATAAAGAAACAAAACCCTCACAACTGGACCAAAAAGAAATATCTTAAGTGGAGAAAATATTAAAATTGTCAAGGTTTTCGTTTTACCTGGCTCCACAATGAACACAGTCAAGAAATCAAGCTACATGGGACAAATCTGTAGCAAAGACCTCTTTAAAGTGTTGAAAAGCAGAGAAGTCACCTTAAAGGCTAAAGTGCACCCAGCCTAAGCCATAGTGTTTTCGGTTGCCTCCTTTGCATGTGAAAACTGGATGATGAATAAGGGACACTGAGTAAGAATCGATGCCTTTGAATTGTGGTGCTGGAAAATAATGCTGAATACACATACCATGGCCTGCCAAAACAATGACCAAATCTGTCTAGGTAGAGCCAGAGCACTTGTTGGAAGCAAAGATGGAGAGACTCTGTCTTACATGCTTTGGACATGTTATCAGGAGAGTTCAGTCCCTAGAGAAAGACATCATTCTTAATAAAGTAGAAGGTCATCAAAAAGAAGACTCTCAAGTGAGATGGATTGATATACTGGCTGCCACAATGGGCTCAAGCATAACGATGATTGTGACGATGTCACAGAACCAGGCAGCATTTATTTCTGCTGTACAGAGGGTCTCTGTGAGTCCGAGCTACTTGATGGCATCTAACAGCAACAATAAACCTGGTGGGGGAGTCCCTGGCTGATGAAAACCGTTAGCAAACTTAATTGGTAACTGCAAGGTTGGAGGTTCAAGCCTGCGCAAAAATTCTGTGGAAGAAAAGCCTGGCAGTCTACTTCTAAAAAAATCAGCCATTGAAAACACACATATGAATACAGTTCTACTCAGACCCATATGGTGTTGCCACGAGTCAAAATCGACATTATTCATTAAAAAAACAAACAACAAAAGAACTCTGTTGCCATTCCTACTCACAGTGATGCTATAGCAGAGAGTAGAACTGGCCCATAAAGTTTCCAAGGAGTAGCTGGAGGACTTGAACCACTGATGTTTTGATTAGTGGATGAGCTCTGAATTACTGTACTGCCAAGCCTCCTAATTGACACCACAGCAACTGGTTTTTCTGTAGGGTAGGGTGCAGAAGCAACTTACCTAGTTCTCAGCCTGACGTGGTCACAGGGGACTTCTCCAGTTGCAGAGGGGCTTCAGAGAATCCCCACCCACATAATGTAGTGTCGGATGGATTTAAGAATCCTGGTGAAGAGCAGTAGAAATCCTCTGTGACTGAAAGACTTCAAAGACTCTTTGGATAGAATTAGTCAAGGTTTGTTTACAGAAACGGAAGCGAATATTCATGCTTTTGGAGGAATCCAAGCCACATCTGCACAAGACTGCATTGCTTAGACCTGCTGCACTTTCCAAGAATGCAGAGGAGAGCAGAGTTTGCATTGTGAAGATGAGCTCCGGAAGAACTGACTTAGAGGAAAAGTTGCAGGTCATACATGTGTTTTTATCCTTCATGCTGATTAGTTTACCTTAGATCTTGAAAGACTTCTGGAAAGAAAATCTTTCCAGATTGAGAAGACATTCCTGTAAAGTTACAATTGATCTATTTGGATATTTTTGTTGTTACAAAAACCCCTGTATCTGAAACCATGCTATTTCACCAGAAAAACTGTTGTTAAGATGATTTTTTTTTTTTTTGGTAATTTTTTAATTACGATTAAGTGAAAATATACAATCCAAGTCAATTTTGCATACCTTCTTCTCTGCAACTCTATCTGCTCTCCTCACCCTGTGACAGCACACTCCTCCTTTACACTCTTCTACTTCTTAGTTAATACCAGCCCCTTCCTCTCCACCCTCTCCTCTCCCCTCTAAAAGAAACCAGTAGGACAGCCTCCTATAAATGTACAAAACCATAAAGTATACACGCCACATGCTTACTCTGAATTGCTGAGTCAAGTCCCTTCTTTGTCTGAAGTATTGAACTCAGTGCTAGTTTCAGTTCTGGGCCAGCAACAAGTCTAGGGTCCATGTTCCCAGGCAACCCTCCAGGTTATCAGACCTGGTCTTTTAGTAGAGTTTTGATCTACACAACTCTTTTTCTTGTGTTACATCAGGAACTCTACACTGTGTCCCCGATCAAGGCCTTCTTTGGTGGTGGCTGCACACTGATTCTTCTGGTCTCATGTTCACGTAGTCTTCTGGTCATATGGGTCCTTCCATCTCATGGGCTCATTTTTCCTTGTCTTTGATGTTTTCAGTCCTCGTCTGTTCCAAGTGGATTGGGACCAACTGATGTTCCTCAGATGGCAGCTTGCTGGCTTTTAAGATCCCCAACACCACTCATCAATATGGGATGCAGAAGATTCTCTTAGCAAAACATGGGTTACGCCAATTGACTTCAATGTTCCCTGAAAATATAGACTCCAGATTCCTGTCCCTGGTGCTATATCCTTTGAAATGCTGGGTTGATTCAGAAAACCTTTTAGTTTATGGTGTAGGCCAGTTATGCTGACCTGCCTTCTACTGAGTGCTGTCATATCCTTCATCTGACGGAAAGCCTATGAACTACATAATCTATGACCAACCCTCTCCCTCCTTCCCCACCCTTGTAACCATCAAAGAGTCTTTTTATCTGTGCATAAATTCTTTTTAAGTCCTTATAATAGTGGTCTTAGATAACACTTGTCATTTTGCTGCTGATGCTTTCACTCAGCATAACGTCTTCTAGTCAATACCAGGTTATAAGATGTTCCTAAAATCATCATTTAGCATAGGGTTCCATTGTGCATATATACCATAGGTTGTTCATCCATTCATTTGTTGATGGGCACCTAGGTTAATTCTGCCTTTTTGCTGTTGTGGACTGTGCTGCAATAAACATTTGTGTGTATGTATCTGTTTATGGGACAGCTGGATCATATGCTATTTCTATTTCTAACTTTTGTAAGTGTCAAATTGCTTTCCAAAGAGGCTGTGCCATTTTGCATCCCCACCAGCAGTGCAGGAGAGTTCCAATCTCTCCACAGCCTCTCTAGCATTTGTTGTTTTGTGTTTTTTGGATGACTGCCAATCTCATTGCAGTGAGATGGTATCTCATTGCAGTTTGGATTTGGATTTTTCTAATAGCTAACAATCATGAGCATTTCTTTATGTGTCTTTTGGCAGCCTGGATGTCTTCTTTGGGGAAGTGTCTGTCCATAACCTTTGCCCATTGTTTAATTGGATTAATTTGTCTTTTTTTTTTTGTTGATATTTTGCAGTAACTTGTAAATTATGGAAATTAGATGTTGATCTGATACATAGTTGCCAAATTTTTTTCCCATTCTGTAGGCAATCTTTTAACTCTCTTGATAAAAATCTTTGGATGAGTATAAGTGTTTGATTTTTAGAAGTTTCCATTTACCTATTTTCTCTTCTGTTGTTTGTGCATTGTTGGTAAGATTTTATAGTCTATCAAAGCCATGTATTAGAACTTCCATTGTTGTCCCTATCTCTTTTTTTCATAATCTGTATCATTTTAGTTTTGATATTCAGGTATGTGATCCATTTTGAGTTGGTTTTTGCATAAGACGTGAGATATGGGTCACTTCAGTTTTTTGCTGACAGATATCCAATTTTGCCAACACCTTGTTAAAGAGACTGTTTTAACCCCAGTTTGCAATCTTTGGGCCCTTGCCGAATATCAGCTGTTAATAGGTGGAAGGTGATATTTCTGGATTCTCTATTCTGTTCCGTTGATCTATATATCTGTTTTTGTACCGGTACCAGGCTGTTTTGACGACTGTGGCAGTGTAATAGGTTCTAAATTGGGTAGTGTGAGGCCTCTCACTGTGTTCCTCTTCTTCAGTAGTGGTTTATTTATTAAGGGTTTCTTCCCTTTCCAAACAAAGTTAGCGATTTGTTTCTCCAGTTCATTTAAAAAACACATTGGAATTTGTATTGGGATTGCATTGTATATGTAGATCACTTTGTGTAGAATAGGCATTTTCACAATGTGAAGTCTTCCTATCCATAAGCGAGGTAAATTTCTCCACATTTGTAGGTCTCTTTTGGTTTCTTGCAGTAGGGTTTTGTAATTTTCTCTGTATAGGTCTCTTCCTTCTCTGGTTAGATTTATTGGTAGGTATTTTATCTTCTTAGGTGCTACTGGAAATCATATTGATTTTGGTGAAAATTATTTTTAGTGATATTACTTTTCTTTCCTCTTATTACTTTTATTTCTATTTATTTGCCAGATTTCTTGCCCTGTTTTCATTCGTGCCCTGGTCATCCAATAACAGAACTTTCTCCTTCTCTGCTCTGGATCTTTCCCTCTACCTTCTTTGCCTTTTCCTCTCTTATCCAATCACTTCTGCACATGGATTTCATATTAAACTTCTTACAGCATGATTTTCAACAACTAAATGTCTACTCAGTTCTCACTGTCTCCATTATTGAGTCTAGACTCCTTGTTTGGCATTTGGAGGGCCTTTTACAATTTGCCTGTACCATAGCTTTCCTTAAGATTTCTCTAATCTTAGGTTTGACATTGTTTTGTGGGATATTCCAATTGGTTAGCCTAATACATCTTCATTGCTTTTATTCTACCTCCTAATTTGTTTTGTAGTGCCTAGAGTCTTGAAAGCTTGCCAGTAGCTATCCGGGGTACAACAATTGGTCTCTGTTTGTCTGGAGAAGCAAAGGAAGATAAGAGGATCACGAACTGGAGGAAGTACTGAAATATGTCTCCAAAGATTTTCTCAGGGCAGTAGTTTCCAGGGGAGTTGGTCATCTAGTTTCAATGGTTCCAGAAAATCTTGCTTTCATTAGAACATAAAGTTCTGTGGAACAGAACTTTTATCCTTTTGATGAAGAGTCTTTTATAGACTCTTTGAACAAATCATACAGTATTGGTAGCCACGTATCATCCATTTCTAAAGATGAGTGATTCAAACCCACCCAGTGGTGCCATGGAAAAAGAGCCTGGTAATCGTTTCCATAAAGAGAACAGCTAAGAAAATCCTATGGAGCAATTCTACTCTGTAGTACATGGGGTTGACATGAGTCATAATCAACTTCATGGTCATCGATTTAGATTTTAGTAAGAAAGGAAGAAAAATGCTACCTTTCAATACAGGGCATCTGTCTTCTTATGTTATTCTTTGTGCCATCAAAAGTATTGGTGATACACAAATACCACAGCCTTCACCAGAGCAGAACTACTTCTTTGTTGAGGGTCTTTCATTGACTCCTTTGCACTGTCATGACTGGGGCCTTCATGCACAGTCTCGTGTTTCGTTGAACCATTGACTTTGCACAATTCATATCATTTCCCTCTTCCTTGCCTTATTTTAGCCGACCAGGTGTAGACAATTTTAGCACCCATTCATTTGCACAAATTTTCCAGTATGCCTGACAGTTTGAGACGGCCAAAGGCTGTCTTTCAGGAACCAAGACAGGGCACAATCAGGTCTTTCTCATAACCTTCTTGGTTACTCTGGGCCAAGAACTTCTGGAATTATTGATTCCAATGTGTGATATAGGGAGAGAACACAAGCCCAGTGCTAAATTAATCAATTTGTTGATGAACCTGGTCAGAATTATTGGGTCAGGGACGGCCTGGGGACTTGGTTGGTGGATTTGAACCTGGATGTACTAGCCCCTAGAGTTGCAGAGAGAACCATGGAACTTCTTCAAGTGGAGAACAACACTGAATCAGAAATAAGAAATCAAGAGAGAGAAAAAGAAAGTTCTGGTAACATAGCCAAGCCTGGATCATGAAACACCAAGAACCACCATAGACTTGTCTGTGACTTAAGGTCCTATGCTCTCTTTTTTGCTTCAGTTAGTGTGAGTCTCAGTGTCTTTCTTTTGTAACTGAAATAATCCCAAATCAGAATAAAAAGGAGACATCACTATGCATAGAGACATATCCGACAAATATTTATTGCAGTGTCTACTACATATTTGCACTATGTGAAAGCCTGGGCTATACAAACGAATAAAATCATCTCTCCATTCAAGCTAGTCCTGGGTAGGATAGGGGACTCCTCCACTAGGTTTGTCCAGGTTAGTTTGGGATCCTACCACATATGACTTATATTCCCAGAACAGAATAAATACTACTTTCACCTGAGTAGCTTAGTCAAGAAGAATTTCCATAACTACACTATAAATAGATACAATTTGAACTTTTATTAACTACATATTTGTGATAAACTATATTTTACAAAACAATAATCTCATCATAAAACATGAAGACATGCCATTAATTTAGAATATATATTTAATAGTATCTCTCAAGACCAGTAGTGCTTTTCAAAGTTGTCACAAAAGATATCCATATGGAAAGTAGACAGCAATAGCAATTTGGATGGAATCCTTTTGAGGTTTATGAGCTATGATATTCAAGGTTCAGTTACTTGGTGGAAATCTGGAATAGCAAATATTCAGAAGATTAGGCTGAAGAGTAAAGAAAAGATGTGCTGTTCTAGGGTACAAGCACTTCCTGTATGAGTAAATGCCATAGTCATTTCCATGCATAGCATAGCAGAGATAAGCCAACTCATGTTGATTAATAACATACTGGGCATATGAATTTGCATTTTATAATTCCCATAAATAGTCTCATACCCAAAGATTTCATGAATTTAGAGTTTGTCAGAAGAAATTATACTACTTAAAGCTTAGAAAAATTAGTATAATAGTATGCATACTTAAAAAATAAGAGATGTTATTAATACTAATTAAATTTTAAAAATCAAATATTAAAATTAACTCAAAATGAATCTACAATCTAAACATAAGAACTAAAACTATAAAATCAAACTCTCAGAACAAACATAGTGCAAACATGGATAATGTTTTTTACATTGGATTCTTAGATATGACACCAACAGCTTGAACAACAAAAGACAAGATATTCAAACTGGACTTCATCAAGATTTAAAACATTCGTTCATCAAGGGACTTTGTTAAGAAAGCAAAGAGACAACCTGTAAAATGGAAGGAAGTATTCAGGAACCATATATCTAATAAGGGTTTAATATCCGGAATATATAGAGAACTCCCACAACTCAACAACAAAATGGTAAACAACCCAATCAAAAAAACAGATCAAGGTCTTCAATAGGCATTTCATCAAAAGAGGTCTACAAGTGACCAACAAGCTTGTGAAAAGATGCTCAGCATCGTCAGTAAACAGGGAAATGCAAATCAAAACCACAATATTATTTCACCCTCACTAGGACAACTATTGGAAACCCTAGTAGTGTAGTGGTTAAGTGCTAAATCTGCTAACCAGCAGGTCAGCAGTTCAAATCTACCAGGCGCTTATTGGAAACTCTATGGGACAGTTCTACTCTGTGCTACAGGGTCACTATGAATTGGAGTTAACTTGATGGCAGTGAGTTTAGGATGACTATCCCCCACTAGGGCAATCTGAACTTTTATTAACCACATACTTGTGATAAACTATCTTTTACAAAACAATAATCTGATCATAAAACATTGAGACATGCCATTAATTTGCCAAGATAAGTGTCGTCGAGTCGGATCTGATAATTTAGAATATAGATTTAATACACATCTTTTCTTTATTCTTCAGCGTAATCTTCTGTCAGTGTGTTATACTGTAGGGGATTGTGTATTGCTGTGACATTTAGAAGCTGCACCACTGGTATTCAAATGCCAGCAGGGCTACCCATGGCAGACTGGTTTCAGCTGAGCTTCCAGACTAAGACAGACTAGGAAGAAGGACCCAGTGATCTCCTTCCAAAAAAGAATTAACCTGTGAAATCCTATGAAAAGCAGTGAAACATTGTTTGATATTGTGTCAGATGAACTCCTCAGCTTGGAAGGCAGTTAAAATACAACTGGGGATGAGCTGCTTCTCAAAGTAGAGTCAACCTTGGTGACGTGGATGAAGCCAAGTTTTGGGAACCCTCCAATATTGCAAGGTCAGAGTGGCTGGGGTAGGGGGCAGGAGACCATGCTCTTAGGAGAAATCAAGGCCAATTGCACAACTAGTGTATTGCTAAGAGGGCTCTCTGCACCCCACATTGGTGAGTGGCGTCTGGGGTCTTAAAAACCACCTAGCTGCCATCCAAGGGCACAGCAAATGGTCTCAACTCAGCAGGAACGGATGCTCACTGAGGACCAAAACAACATGGGGGAAAGACAACCCAGAAGACAGAGAGACCCACATGAGTGAGTGCCTACACCGACTTGGGACCGGAACAAGCGGATGGTGCCCAGCCACCACCTGTGACAGCTGCAATAGAGCTCACAAAGCTGAGTCTCACTGGCAACACAAGAATAAAAAGAGGTGCACCTGAGAGCTCCACTAAAAGACTACAGGTGATGGTCCAGCAGCTTCGGGGTTCCCCTGGGAGCACAGCCCCTGGCCCTGATGCTGCCCTTGCCCATAAATCATAATGAAGGCCCACTCGTCAGACACAAATGGATTGGACTTGGCGACGCAGAATGACCATATATTGGGTGCACTTTATGGTTCTATGCATCTATAGGATATCATCCTGCTGACCTCTGGCTGGAGTCAGGGGAGTGGGTGGAGAGGAGGGGAAAGGAAACTGTTGGGAAGATGAGACATGTATGGAGCAGAGAGCAATAATGTGCTGTCACTGGGCGGGGAGAGCAGTAGAAGCTGCATATAGGTGGGCATGTAAATTTTTATGGGAATGTACATTTTCACGCAGTCATAATAAAAAAAAAAGTTTTGGGAACCCTCATTTGCTGATGTGACATGACTCAAAATTAGAAGAAACAGCTGCAAACATTCATTAATTATCAGAATCTGGAATGTATGAAGAATGAATCTAGGAAAATTTGAAATTGTCAAAAATGAAATAGAACATATAAACACTGATATCCTAGGCATTAGTGAGCTGAAATGAATAGGTATCAACCACTTTGAACTGGACAATCATGGTCTACTATGTCAGGAACAACAGCTTGAAGAGGAATGACGTTGCATTCACTGTCAAAAAAGAACATTTCAAGATCTGCTCTGTCAGTGACAGGATAACATCTGTACTCCAACAAGGAAGACAAGTTGTTATGACTATTGTTCAAATTTACACACTAACCACTAAGGCCAAATATGAAAAGAACTTCAAGATTTTTACCATTTTACGAGTCTGAAATTGATCAAACATGCAATCAGGATTCACTGATAAATACTGATGTTTGGAATGCAAAAATTGGAAATTGGTGACAGAAATGATGCGGGACATTGCATGGTTTTATTTTGCAAGACTAATGACTTCTTCATTGAAAATACCCTTTTTCACCAACATAAACAGTGACTGTACACATGGACCTCACCAAATGGAATACGTAGGAATCAAATCACCTACATTTGTAGAAAGAGACAATGGAAAAGCTCAATATAGTCAATCAGACCAAGAGAAGAGGCTGACTGCAGACCAGACTATCAATTATTCATATGCAAGTTCAAGCTGAAACTGAAGAAAATTAGAACAAGTCCATAAGAGACCAAATACAACCTTTAATGTATCCTGCCTGAATTGATCTGACACATTCAACACTGCTGACTAAAGACAAGATGGATTATGGAATAAAACTAAGGACATCATACATGAAAAAAATCAAGAGATCATTAAAAAGACAGAAGAGAAAGAAAAGATCTAGAGAGATATCAGAAGAGACTCCAAAACATAGTCATGAGTGTTATGTAGGTAAAGCAAAAAGAAAAAAATTATGAAGTAAAAGAGCTGAAAATATTTCAAAGGGTATCTTGAGAAGATAAAGTATTATGATGCCATGTGCAGAGACCTGGCACCAGAAACCAACAGGGAAGAACATACTCAGCATTTTTCAAGCAGTTTTTGAAGAAAAAATGGAAACCTCTGGGTGCAATACTGAAAGGTTCTGCAGAGAAAATGTTATATGACGTGGGAAGCACAGAAAGAAGATGGAAAGAATAAAGAATCATTATACCAAAAACAATTGGCAGACTTCCAATCATTTCAGGAGGCAGCATACGAGCAGGAACTGATGGTACTGAAGGAAGAAGTCCAAGCTGCACTGAGGGCATTGGCAAAAAACAAGGCTCCAGAAACTGATAGAATACCAAACTGAGATGTTCCAACAAACAGTTGCAGTGCTGGAAGCACTCTCTTGTCTATGCCAAGAGATTTGGAGACAGCTACCTGGCCAACTGACGGGAAGATATTCATGTTTATGCCTGTTCCAAACAAAAACAAAGGTGTTCCAAACAAAAACAAAGGTGATCCAACTGAATGCAGAAATTATCAAACAACATCATAAATAATCACATGCAAGCAAAATCTTGCTGAAGATTACCCTAAAGCAGTTATAGCAGTATATCAAGAATAAACTGCCAGAAATTCAGACTCAATTTAGAAGAAACTATGAAACCAGGAGTATTGCTACTTATGTCAAATGGATTCTGGCTGAAAGCAGAGAATACGTGAAAGGTATTTACCTGTGTTTTATTGACTACACCAGCAGTGTTCCAGAATGACTGCGTGAACCAGCAATTCCATTCCTAGATACGTACCTAAAAGACCTGAAAGCAAGAACACAAACAGACACTTGGACATCCATGTTGATAATAATGAAAAGGTGGAAACCCAAATGCCCATCAACAGATGAATAAACAACATGTGGTATAAACACACAGTGGAGTATTACTCAGCCATAGAGAAATGAAGTTCTAATATGTGCTGTGTGTCATGGTCTAAACTGGGTCCCACTAAAATATGTGTCAACTTGATCAGGCCAAGATTCCCAGTATCGTGTGGTTGTCATCTGTTTCATGATTGATGTCATTTCCTATGTGTTGGCAATCCTAATCTCTGTTTGCAGTAATCAGACAAGACTAGATTATGTTAAAGAGGATTAGGTGGGATGTAACACCTTTACTTGGGTCACATTCCTGATCCAGTGGGGTAAGGCCTGCACCACTTTTTACCTTATAAGAGGTAAAAGAAAAGTACAGCAAGCAGAGAGATGGGGACTTGCTACCACTACAGATGCAGCGCCGGGAGCGTAGCCCATCCTTTGGCCCCAGGGTACCTGTGTGGAGAAGATCCTAGATCAAGTGAAGACTGGTAACAAGAACCTCCCTCCAGAGCTGGCAGAGAGAAAAGCCTTCCCCTGAAGCTCATTCCCTGAATTTAGATTTGTAGCCTAGTAGACTAAGAAAGAATAAACTGTTAAAATCATCTGCTTATATTTCTGCTATACAGCAGCACTAAATAAGCAAGACACCATGACATGGATGAAACATGAAAAACAGTATGCTGAGTGAAATAAGTAAGAAACAAACAAAAACAGCTGTTGTTGTCATTAGCTGCCAGTGAGTTCACTCCAACTCAGGGTGTCCTTATGGCTAACTGGACAAGTTGTTGCCCGGTCCTGTACCATTGTCCTGATCCATGGTAAGTCTGAGTCCGTTGTTGAAACTGTTGTGTCAATTCACTTCACTGAGGATATCCCTGAGCTGCGCTGATCTTTACATTACCAAACAGATGTCATTTTCTAGCAACTGGTCTTTCCTTATGACATGTCCAAAGTAAGTGAGCTGAAGTCTCTCCATTTTTGTTTCTAAGAGCATTCCAGTTGTATCTCTCTTAAGATTAATTTTATCATTCTTCTAGGAGTCCATAGTGGATTCGATATTCTTCCCCAAAGCCACAGTTCAAATGCATCAATTCTGTCTTCCTTTTTCCTTGCCCAGTTTTTGCATGCATATGAGATGACTGAGAACACCTATGGCTTGGGTCAGATAGAACCTAATCACTGAAATGACATCTTTGCTTTTTAAGGTCTTAAAAAGATTTTTTGCCATAGATTTGCCCTATGCAATACATTATTTTGTTTCCTGACTGCTGCTTCCATGGGTATTGATTGTTAATCCAGTAGAATGAAATCATGAACAACATAATTCTTTTCTCCATTTCTCACAATGCTGTTTATTGGCCACTGTGAGGATTTTCATTTTCTTCATGTTCAAGTGTAATCCACACTGAAGACTGTAGTCTTTGACCTTCATTACTAAGTGCTTCAAATCATCTTCATTTTTAGCAAGTAAAATTGTATCATCTGCACAGAGCAGGTTATTGTTAATGAGTTATCCTCCAAGCTTGATGCTAGGTTCTTCATAGTGTTCAGCTTCTCAGATTACTTGTTGAAAAAACAAGAAATACAACTCTGCTTCATACCTTGTCCAATTTTGAACTGCCTCTTGAGCTATGTACAGAGTTTAAAAGACCTAGCAATCTACTTTCAATAGTCAGCCAATAAAAACTTGATAGATATGAACAAAGAAAAAAAAACCTTATGGATAGTAAACACTATATGATTTCACTTGCAGGTACACAAAATATCTAGACTAAGCAAATGTATGGAGACCAAAGTTTATCAGTGGCTACCAGTGGTGAGCGGAAGGGGGAAATGAAGAGTTATTGCTTAAGACGAGCTGTGGTTCTGTTAAGGGTGATGAAAAAATTTGGAAACAAATAGTGGCAATTATTACACAACATAATGAACATAATTAGCTTCAGTGAATTGTACATGTGGAAAATGTTGAAATGGAAAATATTTGGTTATATATATTTGCACCACAATAAAAACTCAAATATTAAGTAGGAACACACAGTTTCAGTAGAAATCTATGTTTCAAATTATTGTTTGAAACTTAAAAACAGATGTGCATGTACAGTGAGAACCAGGTTTTGCTCTAGTAATTGCTTAACACCTCGTATTATGAGGCAAAAGCAGGATTTTGTATAAATTAGAAGTGATAACGTTATAATTGAAAGCAGCCTGACAGATCTTTGAAATCATCTAGATGTCAACTCTTCTTTTATAAAGGAAAAGTAAATTGAATATATCCAAATATATCTTTCATAAACACCTGGGGCAGCCCTAATCTCATAAATAACAACTGTGAGGCAATTCTACAAGCCTAGAATATCAAAAAAGCTTTCTGTGTGGTGCTATCTATGTATATATTATAGATTTTTTTAATTGAAACAATTCCCCCAGAAATACAAAAACAATAGCAGTCATCCCCAAAACTTTGAATAAAAAGTAAAATAATAGGAGGTAATACTGCCTTTATATAGTACTATACAGTACATACGCCATCAGAAAAACATATTCTGTGAATTGTCATTTGAGAATAGCATCCAGACACTGTCATCTGCCTTTCTCCAGAAACATTTGCAAAATTCCTGGCCTGAGCTAGGAGTCCTGCTAATTCACTGGTTAAAGGTACAGGTTGTTCACCTAAAGGCTGGCAGTTCGAATTCACCAACCACTCCTTGGAAACACTGTGGGGCAATTCTACTCTGTCCTATAGGGTCCCTGGGTCACCATGAGTCAGAGTTAAGGGCAAGGGTTTGGTTATCAGACTTTTTATACTTATAAATGGAGCCCTGGTGGCACTTTGATTAAGAGTTCAGCAGTAACCAAAAGGTCAGCCGTTCAAATCCACCAACTGCTCTTTGGAAACTGAATAGGGTAGTTCTACTCTGTCTTAGGGGATTACTATGAGTTGGAATTGACTCAATGACAATGAGTTTTTGGTTTGGATACAGTACATGTCCCATTACAGAATTTGTAGTAAATAAAGATAAATGCCTTAAAACTGGATTAACCCATACCTATGGTCTCTTTCAAAACATAGTTTCCTCAAATAAATTCACTGCCTGGCAAGACCAAGATGGTGGAGCTGTCAGATGCTTCCTGTGATTCCTCTAACAATGAAGACCAAAAGGAACAAATAAATCAATTACATATGACATTCTAGGAGCCGTGAACATGAAGCTGAGCAATGGGAACTAAGCAATGGGAAAGGGTCCAGAAGTGCCTAGAACTGGCCACACTTGACCTGCTGGGAATCAGTGGCAGCCAGCGTGGTGAACAGAACAGTGGTGACTGGAGGGCATCCTCCTCAACAGGAGAGATGGAGCACTGGAGAACGTATTTGTGACTCCAGAGCTAGTTAAAAGCAGCACTGATTCATCAGAAGCTAAGTGGCTTGCATCTAACCTATTATGGGGATCTAAATTTTTCCTTGGGGACAAACTTCCCTTTCCCCAGAGCTCCTACCTCCCTTCTGTGCACTGTGTCCAGCTCCAGAGTTTGAAGACATTAACTGAGCCAAGAGTAGGCCTCCTTAAGCCCACCCTAAACCATTCTCCTAGACTCAGAGGGAGAACAATTTAACAAACTGGGGAAAGTGAGGAAAAATCTGCCAACTCCTCTGAGCCAGAAATTCAGGGCAGAAACAGTTTCTTCACCTAGAAGCAGGCATAAGGAGACTACCTTTCTCACAGACATTCAGGGACAGCTGTTAGCTCCCTGTCTTTCTCAGTGGTTGCAGCCAAATACCTGTGCCTAACCTATCACCCCAGCCCGTCTAGGACAGTAGGGGAGACCCTACACCACATACTTGGTGACTGTTCCAGATGAGCAGGGGTCACCCCTGGGTTGTCATGTCTACCAATAGCTCTAACCACCTGATGACAGGACTTTAGAGCTTCAAAGACACCAATAACCAAACCGTCACACATGACCAGCCTACTTGGACATTTCAAAACAAAACAAGAAGCTATAACATGTAAAATAATAAATAAATTCAGCAACTTACTGATGGCTCACAGACAACAGTCAATATCAAATCACTTAAAGAGGCAGACCTCTCAATAGAAATCAAAGGAGCAGAACTGAGGCAATGGAAGGATGAATCAGTAAGATTTAAGATAAAGCATGGGACACCAACATATTTGAGGAAAAATCAGATAACTTTTAAAAATCTACAAACACTAAGAATTATGTGGGACTCTATCAAGAGGAATACTCTATGGGTGACTGGAGTACCAGAATAAGGGGGATAACAGAAAATACAGAGAACTGTGGAAAATTTGTTGGCAGAAAACTTCCTAATACCGTGAAAGATGAGAAAATGTTTATTCAAGACACTCATCTAACTCCACACAAAGCAGTTTTCCAAAAGAAAGTCACCAATGCTTATTATAACCAAACATACCAAAACTAAAGTTAAGGAGACGACTTTAAAAGTGGCTAGGGATAAATGAAAAATAATCTACAAAGGGGAGTTGATAGCACTAAGCTTGTACTTCCCAGCAGAAATCATGCCAGAGAGAAGCCAGTGGGATGACATATACAAAGCCTTGAAGGAAAAAATTGCCAGGCGAGAATTATATATCCAGCATAACTGTCTTTCAAATATGATGTTAAAATCAGGACATTTGCAGATAAACAGAAATTTAGAGAATTCGCAAAAATCAAACCAAAATTACAAGAAATACTAAAAGGAGTCCTTTGGTTAAAAACTCATTAATATCAGTTAACAATCTATGACTGTAACTCAAAACAAAGCAAATGTATATCAACCCAGATACGGAAATCACAAAAATCAATCAAACGCAAAACACTGAAAACAGGGAAACAGAGATGTCATTATGTGAAAGATGACAACACTATAATGAAAATAAAGGACTTAATAAAATGCAGTCAAAGATCTTTCATATGGAGATGAAGTCAAAGCAATATAGAGAAATTAAAGACTGGTTTAAGTTTAGAAAAATAGAGATAAATAGTAACGTAGCCACAAAAGACATTAAAAATCCTACACATCAAAATAAAAAACAAGAAAAATATGAAGTCTCATTGAATGTGAAACCAACAAAAATGAAAAAGATGATAAGAAAGCACATAAAGAAAAATGACTAAGCATAGCAGACTAAGTGGAACAAAGGAATTGTCTATAGCTCTAAAAAAAAAGACATCAAAATGACAGCACTAAACTCATACCTGTCAGTAATCACACTGAATGTAAATGGATTAAATGCACCAGTAAGGAGATGGAGAGTGACAGATTGGATTCAAAAAAAATAAAAAAAGCGTGATCCATCCATATGCTGCCTACAGGAGACATAGCCCAGACTTACAGACTCAAACAAACTAAAAGTCAAAGGATGCAAAAAATTATATCAAGCAAAAATTATACAAAAAGCAGTAGGAGTGGAAATATTAATTGCTAGAAAAATAGACTTTAAAGTAAAATCCACCACCTCAGATAAGGAAGGAAATATATAGTGATTAAAGTGTCAACACATCAGGAGGACATATTCATACTAAATATTTATGCACCCAAATACATACATGCTCCAAAATACATACAATGAAGTCTAACCGCACTGAAAAGAGAAACAGCTCCACAATGATAGTAGGTGATTTCAACATACCAGTTTCAGTGAATGACAGAACATCCAGAAAAAAGCTCAGTGAAGACATGGAAAACGTAAATGTCACAATGAACCAGCTTGACCTCAAAGACGTACCCAGAACATCCAACAGCAGCCAAGTATACTTTCTTTTCCAAAGCACATGGAAAATTTCCCAAAATAAACCACATATTAGGCCATAAAGCAAGTCTTAACAAACTTCAAAGCACGGAAATATTACAAAGCATCTTTTTGGACCATCCATGAAGCCATAAGAATATAAATCAATAACAGAAAAAGCAAGAATAAAAACAAAACACTGGCAAACTGGACAATTCCTTGCTCAAAAACTATTGGGTTATAGAAGAAATACAGAATGGAATAAAGAAATTCACAGAATCAATTGAAAATGAAAACACATCCTACAAGAACCTTTGGAACACAGCAAAAGCAGTCCTCAGAGGTCAGTTTATCTCAATTAATGCAAAAGTAGAATCCAAAAAGTAGAAAGGACCCGTATCAAAGCGTTAAACCTACAACTCAAGCAAGTAGAAAGATAGCAGCGAACAAAGCCCTAGGGCATCAGAAGAAAGCAAATAATAAAAATTAGAGCAGAACTAAATGAACTAGAGAACAGAAAACTGACTGAGAGAATAAACAAGACCAAAAGCTGGTTCTTTGAAAAGATTAACAAAATCAAAAAACCATTGGCCAACCTGAAGAAGAAAAACAGGAGAGAAAACAAATAACTCAAATAAGAAATAGGATGGGTGATACTACAATAGACCCAACTGAAATTAAAAAACTATGAGAAAAACTGTACTCTAATAACATTGAAAACCTGGAGGAAATGGACAGATTTCTAGAAACACACTACCTACCTAAACTAACAAAAGAGATAGAACAACTAAATAAACCCATAACAAAAGAAGAAATTCAAAAGGTGATTACAAAGATATCAACAACAAAACAAAAAGCCCTGGCCCTGATGGCTTCATAGGAAAATCCTACCAAATATTTAGAGAAGAGTTAACACCACTATTATTAGTAGTATTTCAGAGCATAGAGAAGGATGGAATACTGCCAAATTCATTTATTGCAGTTGGTGTAATCCTGATAACAAAGCCAGGTACAAATATCACAAAAAAAGGACAGTTACAGACCAATATCTCTCATGAATTTGGATTCAAAAATCTTCAACAAAATTCTAGCCTATAGAATTCAACAACATATAAAAAATTTAATTTATCATCGCCAAGTGGGATTCACAGCAGTGCAGGAATGGTTCAACACCAGGAAAACAATCAATGTAATCAATCACATAAATAAAAGACAAGAGCCACCTGCTTTTATAAATTCATGCAGAAAAGGCATCTGACAAAGTCCAACAACCATTTGTGTTAAAAACTCTCCGTAAAATAGGAATAGAAGGTAAATTCCTCAACATCATAAAAGGTATCTACACAAAGCCAAGATCCAACATCATCCTAAATGGAAATAATCTGAAAGCATTTCCTTGGAGAAGGTGAACTAGAGTAGGGTGCTACTGTCACCACTTTTATTCAACATTGGGCTGGAGGTTCTAGCCAGAGTAATCAGGCAAGATAAAGAAATAAAGGACATTCAAACTGGTAAATAAGAAGTAAAAGTATCTCAATTTGTGAATGATATTATTTTATACAAAGAAATCTAAAGAGCCAAGTGCCAAGTGCCGTCGAGTCGGATCCGAATCTATAAAAAAAACTACTAGAACTAATAGAAGCATTCAGCAGATGATCAGGATACAGGATAAACATACAAAAATCAGTTGGATTCCATTACACCAACAAAGAGAACATCAAAGAAGGAATCACCAGTCAATACCATTTCAAATAGCCTCCAAAAAGATAACGTACTTACAGATAAATCTAACCAAAGATAGAAAAGACCTGTGCAAAGAAAATCACAAGACAATACTGCAAGAAACGAAAAGAGACCTACATAAGTGGAGAAACCTACCTTGCTCATGGATATGATAGGAAGACTCAACATCATGAAAATGTCAATTCTACCCAATGTGATCTATAGATACAATGAATTCTGATCCAAATTCCAATGAGTTCTTTTTTTAATGAGATGGAGAAACAAACTGCCAACTTCATATGCAAATAGAAGAAGTCTCAGACTAAGTAAAGCATTACTGAAAAGAAGAACAAAGTGGGTGGCTTCACACTACCTGACTTTAGAACTCAATACACTATCACTGTAATCGAAACAGTGCGGCATTGGTGCAAAAACAGATACATAGACCAAGAGGCCAGAATTGAGAATCCAGCTGATATTTGACAAAGGCCCAAAGTCTGTAACTGGGAGATAAAACAGTCTCTTTAACAAATTGTGTTGGCATAACTGGATGTGCATCTGTATAAAAATGAAACAAGACCCGTATCTCACACCTTGCATGAAAACTAACTTAAAAGGGATCAGAGAACTAAATATAAAATCTGCAGTGATGAATAGTATGGAAGCAAATATAGGGAAAATGCTGGGGGCACTAATACATGGCATAAACAAAATGTAAAACATTACTAACAAGGCACAAATGCCAGAAGACTACATAGACAACTGGGAACTCCTAAAAGTCAAACACTTATGCTCACCCAAAAGACTTCAATAAAAGAGTAAAAAAAAACAACCTACAGACTGAAAAAAAAAAAACTGGATATGACAAATCTGATTGGTGTCTAACCTCCAAAATCTACAAGATAATCCAAAACTTCAATAACAAAAAGAAAAATAATCCAATTTAAAAAAATGAGCAAGGATATGAACACACACTTCACCAAAGAAGACATTTAGGTGGCTAACAGATACAGGAGGAAATGCTCACAACCATTAGCCACTAGAGAAATCCAAATCAAAACTACAATGAGTTATCATCTCACCCCAACAAAACTGGCATTAATCCAAAAAACACAAAATAGTAAATGTTGGAGAGAATAGGGAGAGACAGGAACTCATCTACGTAGCTGGTGGGACTGTAAAATGGTACAACCGCTTTAGAAACGGATTTGGTGCTTTCTTAAAAAACTAGAAATAGAAATACCATGTGATCCAGAAATCTCTTTTTTGGAGTATAACCTAGAGAGAGAAAGGCTGTCACATACACGCACACAAATGTTTACTTCAACACTGTCCGCACTAGCAAAACAATGGAATCAGCTAGGTTCCCATGAATAAATGAATGGATAAACTGTGGTACAATCACAAAATGCAATATAATGCAAAGATAAAGAACAATGATAAATTTGGGAAATATGTCATAATATGGAGGAATCTAGAAGGCATTATGCTGAGTGAAATTAGTTGCAAAAGGACAAATGTTATACGAGATCACTATTATAAACACTCAAGTTAACAGCTTAACACATTAGAAAGCATTCTTTGATGGTTAGGTGGTGGGAGGGAGAGGAAGAGGGAGAAATATTCCTTAATTACATGTTGTTAGGTGCTATCAAGTCAGTTCCAACTCATAGCAACCCTATACACAACAAAACAAAACACAGCTTGGCCTTGCTCCATTTCCACAATTGTTTTTATACTTCAGCCAATTGTTGCAGCCACTGTGTCAATCCATCTCATCCAGGGTCTTCCTCTTTTTCACTGACCCTTCCACTCTACCAAGCATGATATCCTTCTCCAGGGACTGATCCCTCCTGACATGTCCAAAGTATGTAAGATGCAGTGTTACCATCTTTGCTTCCAAGGGACTCTCTGATTGTACTTCTTCCAGGACAGATCTGTTTATTCTTTTTGCAGTCTGTGGTACATTTAGTATTGTTCTCCAACACCACAATTCAAAGGCATCAATTCTTCTTCTGTCTTCCTTATTAACTGTCAAGCTTTCACATACATATGATGTGACTGAAAATACCATGCTTTGGGTTAGGCATACCTTAGTCTTCAAGATGACATCTTTATTTTTTGATATTGTAAAGAGGTCTTTGGTAACAGACTTTCTCAGTGCAATATGTCTTTTGATTTCTTGACTGCTACTTCCATGGATGTTGATTGTCGACCCAAGTAAAATGAAACCCTTGGCAACCTCAATCCTTTCTCCATTTATCAAGATGTTGCTTACTGGTCCAGTTGTGACGATTGTTTTTTTCTTGATACTGAGGTGCAAATCATATTGAAGGCTGTGGTCTTTGACCTTCATCACTAAGTGTTTGAAATCCTCTTCACTTCCAGCAAGTAAGGTGGGGTCATCTGCATAACACAGGTCGCTAATGAGTTGTTCTCCAATCCTGATGTCTCATTCTTCTACATATAATCCAATGCTTTTGGCATACAAGTTGAAAATGTGTGTTAAAAGGATACAACCATGACACATGCCTTTCCTGACTTCAAGTGACGCAGAGTCCTCTGTTCTGTTCACACAACTGCCTCTTGATCCATGTACAGATTCCCTAAGAGCACAATTAAGTGTTTAGGAATTCCCATTTACACAATGTTAGCCATAACTTGTTATGATCCACACAGTTGAATGCATTTGCATAGTCAATGAAACACAGGTAAACATCTTTCTGGTATTCTGTGCTTTCAGCCAAGATCCTCCTGACATAAGCAATGATATCCCTGGTTCCACGTCCTCTTCTCAATCTAGCTTGAATCTCTGGCAGTCCCTTGTCAATATACTGCTGCAGTTGCTTTTGAATGATCTCGAGCAAAATTTTACTTGCATGTGATATTAATGATATTGTTCTGTAATTTTGACCCTTTGTTGGATCACCTTTCTTGGGAATAGAGATAACTATGGATCTCTTTTAGTCAGTTGGCCAGGTCGCTGCCCTCCAAATTTTCTGGCACAGATGAGTGAGCACTTCCAGCATTGCATCTGTTTGTTGAAATATCTCAGTTGATATTCCATCAATTCCTGGAGCCTTGTTTTTCACCAATGCCTTCAGTGTAGCTTTGGCTTTTTCCTTTGGTACCATGGGTTCCTGATCATATGCTACCTCTTCAAACGACTGAACATTGACCAGTTTTTTCTGATATAATGACTCTGCTTATTCCGTCTATCTTCTTTTAATGCTCCCTGAGTTTTTTAATAGGTTCCCTGTAGAATTCTTCACTACTGCAACTCAAAAAGTAAATGTTTTCTTCAGTTCTTTCAGGAGTTCTGAGAAATGCAGAACATGTTCTTCCTTTCTAGTTTTCTATTTCCAGCTGTTTGGACGTGCCATTATACTACTTTATTTTGTCTTATCAATCTGCTCTTTGAAATCTTCTGTTCAGTTTTTTTACTTTGTCATTCCTTCCTTTTGATTTAGCTACTAGATGTTCAAGAGCAAGTTTCAGAGTCTCTTGTGACATCTAGTTTGGTCTTTTCTTTCTTTCCCGGCTTTTTAATGACCTCTTGCTTTCTTCATGGATGATGTCTTTGACATCATTCTACAATTCCTCTGGTCTTTGGTCATTAGTATTCAAGATCAAATCTGCTCTTAACATGGTCTCTAAACTCAGGTGGGGTATACTCAAGGTCATACTTTGGCTCTCCTGGACTTGCTCTAATTTTCTTGGGTTTCAGTTTGAATTTACATATTAGCAATTGATCTGTTTTACAGTCAGTACCTGGTCTTGTTCTGACTGCTGATATGGAGCTTTTCCATCATTTTTTCCTACAGATGTAGTTGATTTGGTTCTTGTGTATTCCATCTGGTGAGTTCCATGTGTGTAGTCACTGCTAATGTTGGTTAAAAAAGGTATTTGCAGTGAAGAAGTCCTTAGTCTTTCAAAATTCTATCATGTGATCTCTGGCATATTTCTGTCACCAAGGCCACATTTTCCAACAACTGATCCTTCTTTTTTGTTTTCAACTTTTGCATTCCAATCACCAGTAATGAACAATGTACTCTGATTGCATGTTTGATCAGTTTTGGACTGCAGAAGCTGGTAAAAGTCTCCAGTTTCTCCATCTTTGTCCTTAGTGGTTGGTGCATAAATATCAATAATAGTCCTATTAACTGGCCTTCCTTGTAGGCATGTGGATGTTATCCTTTTACTGACAGCACTGTACTTCAGGATGAATCTTGAAATGTTCTTTTTGATGATCAACACAACACCATTCCTCTTTAAGTTTTTGTTCCTAGTAAACTAGACCATAGGATTGTCTGATTCAAAATGAACAATACTGGCCTATTTTGGCTCACAAAAGCCTAGGATGTTGGTGTTTATGCATTCTTTTAATTTTTGACAATTTCCAATTTTCCTAAATTTATACTTTGTACATTCCATGTTTCAATTATTAATGAATGTTTGCAGTTGTTTCTCCTCATTTTGAGTCATGCCACGTCAGCAAATGAAGACCCTGAAGCCATCCATGTCATTAAGGTCAACTCTACTTTGAAGAGGCAGCTGTTCCACAGTCATCTTCTGAGTACCTTCCAACCCGGTGACTCATTTTCTAGCCCTACATTTGACAATGTTCTGCTGCTATTCATAAAATTTTCACTGGTTGATTCTTTTCAGAAGTAGGCTGCCGGGTCCTTCTTCGTAGTCGGTCTTTGTCTGCAAGCTCAGGTGAAACTTGTCCACCATAGGTGACCCTGTTGGTATTTAAATACCTGTGGCATAGCTTCCAGCTTCACAACAACACACAAGCCCCCACAGTATGACAAACTACACATAAGTGGGGGTAATTAGATAGTAGATAAGAATTAAGTTAGATGAAGGGAGGGTAACACACCACCAGGGGTAAGTCAGCACAACCGGAGCAAATCAAAAGCTAAGAAGTTTCCTAAATATAATCAAAACTTGGAAGGGCACAGTAGCAGGGACAGGATGACTGGTAACCATTATTTCAAGGAACATCTAGGTCAATTGGCACAACAATTTTTTTTAAGAAAAAGTTCTGCATCCCATTTTGGTGTCATCTGGGTCTTAAAAGCGAGAAAGTAGCCATCTAAGTAGCATCAGTTGGTCCCAGCCCACCTGGGGCAGAGGAGAATAAAGGACATCAAAGACTTAAGGAAACTATAAGCCCAAGAGAATCCAGAAACTACATTAGTATGAGACCAAGAGAACTAGATGATGCCCAGCCACCACCAATGGCTACCCTGAGAGGGAACACAATAGAGTCCCTGATGTAGCAGGAGAAAAATGGGGTGCAGCACTAGAACTCTGTTAAAAATACTAGAGTAGATGTCTGACTGATTGGAGGGTCCCTGGAAAACATGACCCTGAACTCTTTGTTAGTCCAGAGCTGAAACCATTTCCAAAGCTAGCTCTTCAGACAAACATTGGACTGGATTATAAGACATAAAATGATACCAGCAAAGAGTGTAGTTGGCTTAAGTGTATACATGAGACTAACTGGGCAGCTCCTATCCAGAGGTGAGACGAAAGGGCGGGGGGGACAGGAAATTGTTGAATGGACACAGGAGAATTGTACCAAGTCAATATATTTACACCTGAATTGTACAAAGTTGATATATTTACACTCAAGAAGTTGAAAACTGATTTGACTTTTTTTTCTTATTTCTGTTCAGTATCCTCTCTGGCTTTGGTTCTATGTCCTTTCCATTTTGTCTCCTCTTGATTCTCAGTGTTCTGTGATAAGAAATGTTTAACACTTCATTAGGATAGTGAAGTCACTGCATTGGTTACCATCTTTCAGAGTATAAATACAGGGTAGGAAGGAGGAGTATGCTGTCACAGGATGGGGAGAACAACTAGGATTACATAGCAACATGTGTGTACGTTTTTGTATGACAAATTGACTTGGATTATAAACTTTCTTGTAAAGCACACTAAAATATTAAATAAAGAAATTCAGTACCCTTAAAACATTCCCTCCTTGCACCCCGGAGATTAGACAAAGAAGTACGGCCACCTTGCTGAAATATAATTTAAGCATTAAGCATACTCAAGTGTTGATACAGATTAAGACGTCCTTGCTGGCATACACACTTAGGTGCTCGACTACTAGCCTAAAGGTTGGTGGTCCACACTCACCCAGAGTCTCCATGGAAGAAAAGTCTTGAGTCTACTTCTGAAAGGTCACAGCCTTGACAACTTCAGGGAGCAGTTCTGCTCTGCACAAACTGGGGTCCCGATGAATTGGAGACAACAGGACAGCAACTAACAACAACAATCCGTTATCATAAAAAGCAACCCAACAAAAAAAAAAAATCCCATTTTCATCGGGTTGATTTCTACTGACAGGGACTCTATAGGACAGAGTGGAACTGCCCCATAGGGTACGAGTTGGAATCAAGTTGACAGCAATAGTTGTTTTTGTTTTTTTTACTTTATGGGAGTCTACTGCCACATCTTTTTCCTGTCCAGCAGCTGGTGGGTTTGAATCACTGGGTAGCAGCCTTACGCTTAATCGAGGCACCACCAGGGCTTGTCTTTTATCATACCTGTCATAAACATATGTAAATATTATTTAGCATCCAATTTTCTGTAAATCATACTTACTTTATCAAGAGTAAAACTGTGCTATCAAACTGGGACATTCTTCTCACAAATAGGCTTTACTTACTACCTTAAGAATTTGTATCTCCGTGACTCAAAACTTAGAGCATGAAAAATACAATTAGCACTGCAAGTCTTAATGTACAAGTTCTAAAGAAATTCTAGGGCTCTGAAAGGTGGTAACCAATGCAGTGACTTCACCATCCTAATGACCTGGTACTTTTCTTACCACAGAACATTGAGAATCAAGAGGAGACAAAATGGAAAGGAAATAGAACCAAAGCCTGATAGCATACTGAACAGAAATAGGGGGGGGAGTCGAATCAGTTTTCGACTTCATGAGTGTAAATATATCAACTTTGTACAATTCTCATTCTAGAAATTACCAAAACCAAAAAGCCAAACCCACTGAGATCAAGTCGATTCCAACTCATAGCAATACTACAGGACAGAGTAGAACTGCTCCATTAAGTTTCCAAGGAGTGTCTGGTAGTTTTGAACTGCCAGCCTTTTGGTTAGCAGCTATAGCACTTACCTACTACACCACCAGGGTTCCTGAAAATTACCAGTCTCTTTAAATGAACTGAAAAAAAGGTGCATATTTAATCCTGTAGGACTGCGTTATCTACTTCATCCCCTAAAACAGGTTCTTGCTGAGATGTATTTATCTCCAATTTCACTTCCTGTAATTCAGGGTTGTTTTGAATGAAAGATATTTCAGTTTTAACAGTTTTCTTTCTTCAAGAACCTAAGAGCAAGAATTTCCATATGACCCTACAGAAAAGGATACTGTGGTACTGCTTATTCAAGAAAACTGTATCTTGCAATTTGTTTAGTGTAAGACTTTTAGTTTTCTGTGGAATTGTCTAACTAGCTGCAGGAAAATTATTTAGGCATTTGATTTTTTTCTTGCATTCCAGTTAAAATCCACCAGGTGGTCCTTGGAAACTCTACAGGGCAGTTCTACTCTGTTCTATAGGGTTGCTGTGAGTCAGAATCGACTCGACAGCAGTAAGTTTGGTTTGGTTTTGGTTTTTATTCATTTGCCGATTAGAAGGAAGAGGTGTGCAATCATTTGAAAGATAGTGGGGTTTAAAAAGGAAAACAAAAAAACTGTGCTTGTCAAACTTGGCGGACTAAAATTACTTCAATGAGGTTTTTAACACATCACGAAACACAAGTTTTCTTTTAAGCCTAAAAAGTAAGAGATCCATAAATGATCTACGTAAAGACCCATAATCAGTCTTTGTTAAGCATTTTCCATGCCCTATGTCAGTTTTACTCACTCCCTAGTGCTTCTTGTATATTTGTTCTTTAACTCATTCATTCATCCGTCATTCAGCTAAAAGCTTACTGAGTACTGGTCCACAGTATTGGTCCACCCTGTGCTGTGCCTGCTTCTGGGCACCTGGAAATACCACGGGGTACTATGTTTTCTCATTAAGTGTGAGTACAGGACCTTGTTGTTGTCACCGTTGTATCTCCCTAGTGCCTTGAACTGTGTTTTGAACTTACTATTGTTGGCTGATAATATTTTTAAAGCACCGCCAGTGTTTAATAGGATTGTTATGAGTCAGAATCCACTTGACAGAAATGGGCTTGGCTTTCTTTTCTTATAATGTTTAATGCTAAGCTAATTGTAGCCAATTCAACCAACTGGAGGAAATCCATATTTATGCTTATTTCAAAGAAAGGTGACCCAACAAAATGTGGAAATTGCCAAACAATATAATTAATACCACATGTAAGTAAAATTTTGCTGAGAATCAATCAAAAGTGGTTGAAGCATTGCATCGACAGGGAACTGCCAGTAAATCAAGCTCTAGTCAGAGAAAGACGTGGAGGTGAAGGACAGACCACAGGCCTCTTTAAAGTGTTGAAAAGTAAAGATGTCACCTTGAAGATTAAGGTGCGCCTGACCCAAGTCATGTGTCAATGGATATAATTGTGTCCCCCCATAAATGTATGCAGCAATTTGGCTAGGCCATGATTCCAGTATTGTATGATGTTCCTCTGTGGGTACATTATTTTTATCTCTAAGCTTCCTTTTATTTTTCAGAATTCGCACATGCAGTATTTGCAAATTATTTGAGAAAAAAGGAAGCAAATTTGACAAAAGTCATCAACTTTGTGTTGACAGAATATCCATGTTAAATTATTCTTTGTACCTTTCTGTATTTTTTAAAGACACTGTCTTCTAAAAAGTAAATGTCACTTGATCATCATGTCAGAATTCGTAAAGGTGATAGGACCAGTGATATTATTTGCATTTTAAGAGCAGACCTGACCAGAGACTAGGGCTATGACCTGCAAGTTGAGGGCTCAGGGATGAGGAAAAAGGAGACCCAGGAAGCGAATACCCTAAACTCTTTTATGCTGTACCACAATCCCCAAAAGAACTGATTTTGTTTTTCTTCCATTTCCTAATGTTATGAAGACATTTCCGTTTTGAAGGATACTGATTTTGTGAGGAGACACTGAGGAAATAAGAATCAAGTCATTGACGTGGGAGGAGAGAGTGAGTGTTAAGAAGGAAGGCTGAGGGACAAGAGAACAGCTTAGAATAGCAGAGAGGAAATGGGACGTGGGGGAAAGGAAGGATCCCGAACTAACGCAGATCAAAGAGACAGAGCTTCAAACGGACCACTTGCAGTGGCCATTTGTGTTGTGTGAGAGATTAGATGGGAGACTTCCACGTCTTGATTTCCTGTCAGCACTCCTCACCATTCTACAGTTTTCACTATTTTAGTGCGAAGTGACTGAGTGCACAGATTTGTGTGACAGGACATATGTGTGTATTGCAGGTGAGGGAAACAAAGGACATGGGAAGCCTGGAAGAAATGTGGGATCTGAAATTACACATACACACATACACACATACACACACACACACACACACACACACACACACACACACACACACCAGTTAAATTAAGAATAGTCATCTCTCAGAAGTAGAACAACCATCATTCACTACTGATATTTTGTCAGTACATATCTTCTAGACACTAATTAATGAACAAAAATGTCTACATTTCCTAACACTGGTTTCTTCTTCCCTTTAATCTGGAAAAGAATGGATCTGAGATCACTTTGTAACTAATTTGTGCAGTATTATTGATATCTTCTATCTTTCTAATAAGTTGCAAGTCTCAAAGAGGTGTAAAGAATCAGATAGTCCAATGAGCCCTCCACTCACAAAGGTATTAGCTTTCAGCCAAGGAAACTGAAGTCTAAGGAGGAAACAAGTTATCAATGGTTGTGAGTTCTAACCTACACTCTTGCCCAATTCCTCTTCTTCAAGCCCAGGGATGAATACATCACTTCTCTACTCAAAAATTCTTCAGTGGCAGCCAACTCGTAAGACAGTGAATAGACTGGATGATAAGATATAAAATGAGACTCATAAAGAGTGTACTTCTTAGTTCAAGTAACTACATGAGATTAACTGGGCAGCTCCTCTCTGGAGGCAAGATGAGAAGGTAAAAAGTGATACGAACTGTAAGAGTGGAAGTGAGAAATCCAGGGTGGAAAGGAGGAATAGGCAGTTGCATAATAGTGATGGTAACTAGAGTAACATAAAATGTGTGTATAAATTTTTGTATGAGAAACTAACTTGAACTGTAAACTTTCACCTGAAGAACAATATTTACGTTAAAAAGTGAAAACAAAATAGTTCTTCAGTGGCTCATTATCAAAAGTAATAACCCCAAATGTTTCTCAGAATTCTTTGTTAAGTATTTCTTGAAAAGAGGTATTCCAAGATCAAACACATTTAGGAAATGTTAAACAAATACTCATACTGCAGAATTCTAACAATCTGAAGCATGAATCTCCAAAGTATGTGTTTATTTCTGAAACGTAGTTAACCAGAATATTCCTGCTCTTCTTTTTGTCCCTAAAAAGACAAACAAACCAAACTGTAACTTTTCAAAGAATTAGAATCCTGTGGGTTGTAACTGGGGTAACCCTGACCGCAGATGCTGGAATCAGACCTAAATTTGAGTCCTTGCTCTATCACTTACTAGCTGAGGGCCATTAGGCAAACAACTTTTCCTGTGCCTTTTTGCTTTGTGGTAGAGTGGGATAATAACCTTTCAAAGTTTGTTGTGAAGATTAAGATAATTTATATACATTTTTGGCAGAGGGAGCACTCAGCAAATAGTAAAGCTATTGTTATCATTCTAGGATTAGAACTTTTCCTCTCCAGCCACATGAAGAGAGCAGATGCTAAAGAGTGGAGGATCTTGAAGACCATAATAAGACAGAATTGGAAGTAACAGAAAGATTGAAGCAGGAAGAGGTGATTTGAATTCTTCTGCCCTTGCTCAGGCAGTTGGTAACACCCCAGAGGCGCATAATGCCTTTCCCTTGGTTTAACAGCTCGTCATCACTCAAGGTCCTGCTCAAAAGTCTCTTTCTTAAATTAACAAAGTCTTCGCCATCTTCCTTACTGGCAGTTTGCCATAATCTCTTCCTGTAGGCTCCTACTGCTTCTTTCTCTAGCATTTCCCACATTCTACTGTAGATTTATTTCTCCAACATCAAGGGCAAGTCCACCTTGTCTCATCCTTGGATGCATAACAGTGATCCAAAGCACTCACTGCAGATTTGGCAAATGGAAAACGTGTCCATCACTTTACAGTTAAAGTGGTTTCCGAACAGCAGAACTCTGGGAACACACTTAGAAACAGCTGATTTTTCTCTAAATAGGAATCCTCACATCTAGAACTTTGCAAAAGTAATTTCTGTCAGAATACCAACTGCTGCCCGCCTGTGTTTCATACAATTATTTTATGGAGGAACACAGAAAAGAACGACTGGCTCAGTGTATTTAGATTTTACTTTACTTTTAGACACTTGAAAGGATTTTTTCCCTATATAGTGATTATTCTTTCTATATCTTTAATATATTTAAAATATCTACTTTGTATTATAGACAAACTTTCAGACTGATCTCATATTCCTTCAGTATAACCTACTATGCTATTACTATTTCCAGTTTTTAAAATCTGAGACAATAACAGATTTCAAATCATCCTAACATCCTCTTACATGCTAGACTTGCTTGGAAAACAGCAAGTCTAAGGACTTGATTACAGACTTTGTACTCTGGATCTGAAAAGACTCGGTTCAAATCCTGGTTTAGCCACTTATCACTATGCGATCTTGTACATGATTACTCTGCTGGATCTTTTTTGCCTATACGGTGAAATATCTTACAAAGATCACGAGATTAAAAACTCAGCACACCATAAAAACTCTCAAAGTGTTAACTATTATTATTATAGGAAACACATTTTCAAGTATCATTGTCTTTGGTGTTACCTATCTTGCTGAAATCCAGGTCAGCCTAAGAACATTAATATGGGCCTCAATGTTATCTGAATTTAGTCCTGTCTTCAATATTTACTCAGCACTCAACATTTCCTGAACTCCTGTGCAGCGCCAAGCATTGTTCTAGGCAGTTGAGACATACGTCAGTGGTCCATGAATAAACCAAAATCTTTGCCTTTGTGGTATCTAAGAATTTAGATTCTAGCCATTCATGGTCTTCCCTCAATTACTAATTCTTCATAAATTCTGCAGTTCTTATTATCCACATTACTCATTTGACTCTGTATAGCTATCCTATGCTAGATGTCCAGTCCCTTTGTCTCTGTCTCCAATGAGATTGGTCATCTCTTTCTTGGTCTGTTGCTGTAGCAATGCTCACTCGTACTCATGCTCACTGAAGTGCTCATTCATGCTACTCTGTGCACCTTTGTCATGATGGTGATTTATAGCTTGACTCACTTGCTCCATAAGGGGAAAAAAAAGCATTCATGTTGATACTTTTAAGTTCTGCCTATTAGACTGTTTTACATTTGGAGTTTCTGGGTGGTGTCAACAAATGGTTAATGCCTTGCCTATTTACCTGAAGGTTGGAGTTTCAAGACTATATCCAGCAGTGCCTCAAAAGAAAGACCTAGAGACGTACTTCCAAAAAAATCAGTCATTGAAAACCTTACAGAGCTCAGTTCTACTCTAACAGAGTTGCCATCAGCTGGAACCCATTCAACTGTAACTGATTCCCGCGTTACATTACTATTGGTTCTCAACGCAGCAGCAAGAGGGATCCTCTGAAACAGTTGTCTTTTTCCATGAAGCGATGGTCTATGCCACTCATTTTTGAAGAAATGTCTGCCAAATATCCAAGTCTAAATAACCATAGTTTAACCCACTATAGTCAGTCATTCTTTAAAACAATGGTGGGACATAATTTCAGGGATTTGATGAAGTTAAAACTGTTTTCATACTGAAACTGCCTATTTTCGCTGCACTAACACTGAACAGGTGGTGCAATGGTAAGTCAGCTACTGATCTTTAAGCATGAATCAAGGCTTCAGTACCGAAGTGGACCAGGTGTCACTGTATTCTTCACTGCCACATCCTATCAATTTAAAAAAACTAAAGTGCAAAAACAAGATACCAAAACTCCATTTCACTTAAAAATGTCCTGAATAAAGCAGTAAGTTACTGATTTTATTCAGCCTTAACCCTTGAAGACATATCTTTTTATAATTTTGAGTGACAATGAGTGGTAGGTATAAAGCACTTCTGCTGTCTACCACAGTACGGTAATTTTCTCAAGGAAATGCACTTGCACTTGTGATGATCTAAGTTGCAAGGTTTTGGGGTTTTTTGTCTTTTCAACAACACATTACCTACAAGAATGACAAACTACAGTTATCTACACTTGGACAGTTTGAGAAATTTTCTTGAAAATGAAACCAATGTGCCTGCCATATCAAAGGATAGTCGTGCTACCAGTGATCAAATTCAAGCTGCCAAAAAAACTTAACAGTCTTGGAAAGGGCATACATCCATCACTGTGAACTCTTCGGCTTTCTGATAACTTCAGTAAAACTTTTCTGATGAGATCAATGATGATATGGGTGAATGGAATTTTGCAACATATGCAGCAAAACCAGCAAAAGCCAGATCTGTGTAAGGTGGAAACCTCAGAAGAGGAAAACTCAAATATTTTCCACTAATAGAAAAGTGTTAAGACTGCACCTTGTCAAAGGCAGAAAACTTGCAAGACCTGGAAAAACAAGGCAGTTCCATTGAGCCCCAGCTGTCACAGGTTTCAATGTGTAACTGTATTTGTTGACATCTGGAAGATGTGTGTACCTCAGTGAGCCAGTACCTTCCAAATAACCTAACGCAGGATGCTAAAAATCACATTTAGGTAAAAGATTCAGTCAGAGTATAAGACAGATGATATTGTAAAACCAGCCTTTAAGAAACCACTACTGGTTGTGTTTGTGTCTTGTTAGAATACCAAGTGCTTGGCGCATCAACAGTTATTTGAAAGTCTGTTAAAATATTCCTCCACTTGGCTTGGCTATACAACAAAATTATCTGAAGTGGTTCAATTAAAATTTTAGATTGCAAGAGTATGATTGAAGAAGCAGATCTTGTCTTCTAGAATCTGGTTGTCTTCTATTAAGCCAGACACTGAAAACATCTGCAAAATTGTAAAACTAATGCCATTCTTGTAACTATTTGTTTTGGAAAATGTTTTTGTGCTGACAATTGTTTTTAAATGGATTACTATTTTCTAATTTGTTTGATTTCTAAAGGGGTGCACATCAATAACCACAACCCACAAAACAGAGATAGATTTTTAGTAATTATGCTATCTCAAGACCCAAATGTTGGAGCATCATTGATCTAAAGTATGTCAGTCATATCATTTCTCTGTTGAAATCCTTCCAATAGCTCCCCATCTCTCTGGATAAACTGTAAGGTAAAAGGGAAGCTTTCCATCCATTACCTGTCTGACCTCAGCCACATGTCCCTCTACTTACCCCCTTGTTTACTTACTCCAATAAGCCTGATACACTCTCAGCCACTGGACACTGGCACCGGCAGTTCCCTCTACCTGGAAAACAATTTCTGTTTTCTGCAAGGTTCTCTCTCATTTCTTTAAAAGTTCTTGCTCAGATGTCACCATCTCAATAACCTAAGCATCCTATTAAAACCATAACACTATCACTACTCCTATCCCCGCGACCTTAAATTTCGTTTACTTTCTCCTAGGACATCTTCTAACATTTACTTATGCCTGCAATTTTCTAGGTACAGCAATTAAGAGCTTGGCTGCTAACCAAAATGTTGGCAGTTGGAATCCACCAGCTGCTTCTCGGAAACTTAAGAGGCAGTTCTATTTTGTCCTACAGGATCGCTACAAGGCAGATTCAACAACAACGGGTGTTTGTTGTTCTTAATTGTTGTTTAGTATGGTTTGAATTTGTCACACCTTGTCTCTACTGACTCCCCGACTCCCACTATAATGAATGCCCTTAAAGCCTGGAAAAATGCCTATCATACAGCGCTCAACATTTGCTGAATGTTGAATGAACGAAAGAGCTCACGTGCCAGCCTGTCAATCCTGAAGATATGGCACAAAGTCTCAAAAGATGATGCAATTTACAGAGACGGGGAGCGGACAAAGACAGCGAAGACTTCAAAAAAACGGAAAAATAAAAGGTGGGATACAAGGATCACAAACCTCAATACTGAAGGTACTATGCGCCTGGAAAAAAAACAAAACAAAAAATCTCGAGAAAACTCAGGATGGGAGAATATTACAAAGCACGCGCAAGGTAGATTTAAGGTCCTGGCAATGAATGCTAACCTTGACTCGCCCATCATTTCCCGCCAGCCCTCCCCCGAAACCTTAGTCCCCCGGGCTCCCCTTGGATCTCTCCACACTCGAACACATTATTCGACACCAAGCGACTGAAAAGTTTCTAAACTTTATGGATAAAGCGAAACTGACAATCAAGGAAAACGAGCCTCCAAGTCCCGTATCGCTCCTGGGCCTCCTCCCCTAACGCTTGCCGACTGTGGGATCTCTCCACGATCACAGTTCTCCGAAGTCCTAATCAACTCCCGCTGTTCCGAACGGTACGCAGAAAGGCAGGTCAGGCGGCATCTCCTAGACGACCACTTGGGCACGAGCAAAAAGCGCGAGAAACCGGAGTTGTGGAGAATCGGTCCTCTCGGGGCAAGGAGGCGCGGGAACGACGGGAAAAAAGGGGAACTCTGGGAGATGTTGCCGCACAGCGGAAGGCCAAAATGCAGTCTCAGTTCTCCTCGGGCTTGTCGGCTGGCGGTCCGCAAGGCTGCAGCATCTTCTCCATCAAGTTGAAGCGGACTCGTGCTTTGCTTTCATTCTCCGCAATGGCGAAATAGTTGAGAAGGTCGAAGTGGCCCATGTAGGAGCAGTACGAGTCCCGGTGCTGGTTCACCAACCACTCCCACTTGGTGGTGTCGGCGTGGCCAGTGCCAATGTACTTGGACTGCAGATGCTCCAGCTGACTGTGGATGGTGTAGCGGTCCGTCATCTCGCCCGTTTCCTCCCGATCTTAGTCCGGAGGCCTCAAAACAGTAGCAGTGGCTCTAGCTTCTCAAGTCGGATGGAGTGGAAATCACCCGAATTGCGCAGTCGCGAAATAATGACGTGAGAGCGACGAAGCCACTTTGACACTCGGCTTTAAAGTTCAGAGGAAAAAGCGGAAGCGTATTCTGCTAATTAATTGGAGTTGCCTAGGCGACGCAACAAGTGCCCCCGCCTCTATGGGGTCCTCCACACCCCCTTCATAGAGCATTGCATGATGGTCCATTTAGTGGCTTTTGGCCGCGCCTTTTTTAACTGCAATGGTCGCTCTGTGGAGCTGTAGTTCCAGTGAGTTCGTGTATACACGTTTTGGGGATCCCTACTTGCGTCATTTGAGGACATGGGCGGCTTGCAGCTGGAAAAAATGGGAAACGCGAGTGGGATAGAACTTCAAGTTACCGTGAAAGGGACTCTTGGTATAATTATGCTTTCGGAGTTCACAGGGCGATACGGTAGCCCCTTAACAGCCAGAGGTAGATCGCCCTAAAGTCAGGAGGCGCGAGTTCTAATCCCAACTCTGCCTCTTACAAGTTGTACAGAGTGAAGGACTTATTTGAACTTTAAGGCCTCCGTTTCCTGCTTGTTAACCAGAATACAAAAGCAGTGCTGACACGTTCCGCCTTCTACACACAAGCTCCTCCCTCTGCTCTAGCTTCTTTCTTTGAGATCCTCCCTGTGACTGCTCACCCCACCCTACATGTTCCCAGCCTATACTTAACGTTACGTGCTGCTCACGTCTCCAGTTCTTTATACGAGCTGTTCTATTTGAAATGCCTTTGTTTCTTTGGCAAACAGTTCTTTCTTTCATCAGCTCGAGAGCATCTCCTTGAAGCCTACTTTGGCTGCTACAGAGAGACATGAACTCCTTTCTCCTTGCATGTTGTGCATCTCCTCGTTATTATCGCTTTACGCTTCGATTTTTGGTTTGCTTAAGAATGTTTCCGCACAAGAACAGAGACTTTGAGAAAAGGATCCGATTTCTTTTATGATATCCCGTAGCCTAGCAAAATAGCTGGCAGATATTCTCAAAAAGCTTTTGATGAAAGGGTAAACAAGTTAATATAATTAAACAGTAAGAACCCTTAACTGGGGAAGATAACGGATTAAACTTCCTTGTATCTTCTCTACAGTGTAAGTAGTATAAGGCATACTTGTGAGTTCACCATTTAGAATTTTCAAACACTGCTATTTTTGTCTCAGATTTTGTTATTATTTTGCCATTTTTTAAAAAGAAAATGATAAAAATAAATTTGAAGGCCTCTGTGTTCCTCTTCATTTGTATTATACATGTCAGGACATAAACTAAACCAGTTGCCCTCTAGTTGATTCATGGCGACCCCGTGTGTGTCACAGTAGAAATGCACTCCACGGAATTTTCTGTGGCTGGAAACCCCGGTGGGATAGTGGTTAAGTGCAATGTCTGCTAACCATAAAAGCTGGCAGTTCAGATTCTCTAGGCGCTCCTTGGAAACTCTATGAGGTAGTTCTACTCTGACCTATAAGGTCCCCATGAGGAGGAATCGACTCGATGGCAGTGGGTTTGGTTTTTTGGTTTGGCGACCTATCTGAAGCCAGTAACCAGGCTTCTCTACCAAGTCAACTCTAGGTCCACCTGCCAAACTTGAGGTCAACAGCCAAACATGTTGACTGCATGCTTTTTTCTAGGGACTCCGCAGTATGCTGAATTTAATCATTCCTCAGCGTGTTTTCTATTGCTAAATGCTTCCGAATAGGTGTTAGTGTAATGGATGTTTTAAAGGCCTACCTAAATGAAACCGTGTGTGTACTATTTTGGAGCCCCTGAGTGGTGCAGTTAATATGACCTGCTGCTAACCTAGAGTTTGGCAATTCCAGCCCACCTAGAGGCACCTGGGAAGAAAGACCTGGTGATCTACTTCTAGAAAAACAGCAGTTGAAAATCCTGTGGAGCCCAGTGGTGCTCTGACACAGAACCGACTGCAGCAACTTTTTAAAAAAAATTATTATTATAAAAGTTGCTTTTTTTCATACATCAATATCCATGCTGGTATGTGTTGCTTTAGTTCAAGTTTACTGCTGTGTAGTTTGCCACTTAATGAACGTACTACAATATGTCTACTCTCTCAAAAATGGACTTGGTTTATTTCCAGATTTTTCATATTAGAAATAATGCTGCAATGAATATTCTCGAACATATATTCTTAAATACCGGGAGGAGTTTCTCTAGGGCATATATGTAGAAATAGAGTTGCTGGGACATAGCTTGCTCTACTCTGCATTCTAGTCTTGGGTTGTTATCTGACGTTACTTTCTAACTAAAGGACTCTGTTTTAGTATTTCTTGTAATTTTGGTTTTGTTTTTGCAAATTCCCTAAATTTATGTTTATCTGCTCATGTCCTAATTTTGCCATCGTATTTGAGAGACAATTTTCCTGGATGTATATAATTCTTAGCTGGCATTTTTTCCCTCAAGGTTTTGTATATGTCATCCTATTGCCTTCTTGCCTGTGCATGATTTCTACTGAGTAATCTGAACTTAGTCTTATTGACTTTTCTTCGTGAATTGTTTTTCATTTATTCCTAGACAGTTTTAAAATTGTCTCTTTATTTTTAATTTTAGCAAGTTTGATCATAACATTCCTTGGTGTCTTTCTGTTTGGATCTACCTTGTGTGACATTAGATGAATGTCTTAGATATCTTTTCATATTTCTTGATATCAGGGAGGTTTTCTGTCAACAAATCTTCAACAATTCTCCCTGTATTTTCTATTATTCCCCTGGTTCTGGTATGCCTATCTCTTGTGGATTATTCTGCATGATAGAATCCCACGTAACTCTTAGTGTTTCTTGATTTTAAAAAATTGTTTCATCTGTTTTTCATCAAATATGTTGGCATCATGTGCTTTATCTTCAATCTCACTAATTGAGCCTTCTGTTACCTCTGTTCTGCTTCTTTGACTCCCTATTGAGTCATCTAATTCTGTAATTTTATTAATTTTCTGAATTTCTACTTCCTATCTCTGTATGTTTTCTTGCAGCGTGTTCAATTTGTTGTTATGCTCTGCTACATTTTGCCTCATCTCCTTCCTAATCTCTTGAAGAGTTCTAAATGTTAATCTTTTGTATTCTACCTCTAATAATTCCAGGAAGTTTTCATCTGGAAAATTTCTTGATGGTCTTGGGAACTCTCTGAAGCCATTGTCATCTGCCTTTTTAAGTGATTTGATATGGACTGTTGTCTCTGAGCCATCAGTAAGTTGTTGAATTTATTTTATGTTTGCTTACTGTGTTGTTTTGTTTTGAAATGTTCAGATAGGCTGGTCATGTATGCTAGTTTGTTTACTGGTGACTTTTAAGCTCTAATGTCATGTTACCAGGTAGTTAGAGCTGTACTAGACTTGTGAGTCCAGGAATCCATTTACTTTTCTTGTATGGGTTCAGCTGAGGTTTCCAGGTAGTCAGTCACCAAGTGTGTGATGCAGGCTCTTCCCTACTGTCCTAGATGGGCAGTGCTGATTGGTGTAGCCACAGGTATCTGGCTGCAGGCACTGACAAAGTCAGGGGGCTAACAGCTGTCCCTGAGTGTCAGTAAGGAAGGCGTGTCCTCTTATGCCTGATCCTGGGTGAAGGTACTGTTTCACCCTGAATTTCTGGTTCAAGGGAGTCAGCAGATTTCCCCTCCCCCCCCCCGTTTGTTAAGTTGTTCCCTCTGTGAGTCTAGGAGAGTGGCTCAGGGTGCACTTAAGGAGTCCTACATCTGGCTCAGGTGATGGTATCAGATTCCAGAGCCAGGAGCATTGCAGAGAATGGATGGGAAAATGCTGAGAAAACGGAGAGAGGTTTATCCTGAAGCAAAGTTTTAGCTCTGAGTATGCAGTAGGTTAGAAGCAAGCCACTTAGCTTTTGATGATCAAGTGCAACTTTTCAGTGAATCTGGAGGTACAAGTATACTCTCACTGTGCAGTCTTTCCTGCTGAAGAGTATACTGTCCAAACACTGCTGCTGTGTTCACCACGCTGGCTGCAAGTGACTGCTGGCAGGTCAGGTCTGGCCAGTCCTAGATACCTATGGACCTACTCTTCCTTCCCTGTTGCTCAGTCTGATTTCTCAACTTTCCCTTTGATATTCAGTGCTCCTAGAATGTCAAATATAATCTATTCACTTGTTCTTTTGGGTATTTGTTTTTAGAAGGATCACAGGAAACCTCTTATTACTCCACATTGTGGCCCTGCCTCCTTGATGAGACATAGGAATGAGTGTTTTCAAGGTTTGCTATGATTTACCAAGTTTCTTTCCAAGGTAATTACAGCAATTGCCTCTCCACCAGCAGAATGAGTCTTTTTCCTCCAGATGTAGACAAAGAGACTAATGAAACAGACTGAACTATGTTGTGAGTCCCTTTGTCTACACCTGTAACCATAAAAATAGAACAAAAAGTATTGCCATCGAGTGACTTTATAGATAGAGTGAACTGCCCCATAGAGTTTCTAAGGAGTGTCTGATGGTTTCAAACGGGAAGCCTTTTGGTTAGCAGCCTTAACCGCTAGGCTACCAGGGTTTCCTCTCTATGAGTAATAGAGTCTTAATTAGTGTAACTTTATAATGAGTTTTGATATCTGATAGACCAAAAGCACTCATCATTTTCTTCTTTCATAAATATCTTGACTTTTCTTGATCCTTTATTCTTCCAGCTTTATTTAGAAACATCAACAAAATCCTCTTGGAATTTGTTTTCAAGTAGTCAGTCATGAAAATTAATCATACACTGTTTCTGTATCAATAATTCTAAGAATATGAGAGAATTCAAATTCAAAGGTCTTCAGAGCTAGATTAAAAAAAAAAGTCTTTACATAGATTGAGAGTCAAGGAAATATAAATCTAACCAAATTATCTGGGCATTGCAAAACTCTGGGTTTAGAAACTTGAAATGACACAAGTCGTACAAATACTCTTTGCTTGAATTTAGGGAGTTATAGAATAAGCACAAGTAGGCTCCAGGGAGTTTTAGGAGGCTTGCCAACAAGAATTCATTTCCTGTCTCTACCAAAATCTCTGATTGTTATAAAAGTGGAATTGCTTTGGAGGCAAATAAAAAAAAAAAAATGACATGGAGAGGTCACCTCAAATACTGTGTGACCTGATGCAATAGTCTCCCTAGTGGATAAGCAAATATTAACTCCATGAAGATTTAGAATAATGTGCTGAGAAATTCAAAGCTATAGTACTACTGTTTTTGTGTTGAGTCATGACACTATATTTGATATAAAGTGCTATTTAAGATAAAATGAAATAATACCTGTGATTCTTATTTAAATGATTTGAGAATTGGTTTACACTATTGAATGTCAGTGAAAATCTTTTTAAAACATATACAGTGATGGAGTTTTTAAGAGAACTTGTTTATACTTGTAAATTTATTAGATTTATGAAGAGTTTTGGTAGTTAAAATAGTTTTAAGTCAGACAGTTACAGTACTTGCAAAAATAAAATATACTACATTAATAAAAATGGTTTAAAATGGTTTTTAAAATGTCTAAAACAGTTAAAATATGAAATGGAACCAAATTTTATTTAAAGGTTCTTTAGAAATGATTGCTAAAATTTTCTTGACTTATAAATACATTGTGTTTTGTTTTTTGTTTTTGGCTAAATTTAAAAACATATAGGAAAAGGCAATTCTCAATTTATAGCTTTAACAAATTGACTCTAACTTCAGGAACCTAAATAACTCTCTGAATAGTGCTTTCTACATTCTCCCAAATACCCTTGAAAGCTGTACCAAAAAAAAAAAAAAAAAAAATTCCTTACATTTTTCATTGTCAGCTTGTAAATAACATGATTGTAATTACACTGAGTTTATAGATTAATTTGGGGGAAAATTGTCATCTTAAATAGGTTGAATTTTTCCATCTGTGCTTGTAGTTCATGTATTTCCATTTCTTCAAGTCCTTTTCTTTCACTTTAAACAAAGCATATGCTTTTCTTCATAAGGAGCACGCACAACTTCTGTTAGATTTATTCCTGAGTATCTGCCATATACACTTAAACTCCTTAAGAGTTTTAAATAGAAACCTAGGAGGGAGTAACACAACTTCTAACACTCATGCCAATAAATTTTGGTCTAGGATCAGGTACCTCATTGGCAAGATGTGTTGGGAGAACTATTAGCATTTCCTGTCCCAAGAGATTACTTCTAGTCAGTTCTGCCTGTTAGGATACGTTCATGTGTCTGTCAAATGCTGTCTTATAATTTGGTGTTTGAATAAGGAGATACGCAAGGAAAGATTCCATTGCAAAGTGATTAGAATTTAAAATATATAGGAAAAAGGAAAAAAAAAAGTCTTAGACTGGAAATTATATTGGTCTAATTTGTTTTTTAAGTCTAGAAATGCAAGGCAACAGTTTATTATACTTCTTGGTCTTGCACTACTGGCTTTGAAGTACTTTTTAAAAGCAATTTAGTGTTTTTAACAGGCAAGCCATCACTCAAAAATAAAAGTATACAAAATGATGCAGTATCAAATATTTGCCCATTTCTCAGCTGCATCTTTAATAAATAACTGCTGCTGCATTAATTGGAAACCCTGACAGCACAGTGGTTATGCAGTTTGAATCCACTAGACACTCACTGGAAACTCTATGAAGCAGTTCTGCTCTGTCCTATAGGGTCACTGTCAGTTAAAATAGAACTGACGGCAGTGGGCTTGGTTTTCAGCTTGGTATTAGTTTCTTGTGTATCCATCCAGAGATTGTTTTTATGGATCATAAACAAACATACTATTTTACTCCTTTTTAAATTCAGGTGGTAGCAAAATGCTCACCATGGTTTTCTACCTTGGTTTTTTTGTGTGATTTATTTGCTGTATTGTGGAGATGATCCTCTGTGAGTACATAGTTTCCTCAAGTTTTTTTCCCCCCTTATTTAGCAATCGCATAGCCTTCTGTTGTATGATACTCTAAATAACCGCTCTTATTGATAGGCATTCCTATTGTTTCCAATATTGAAATGCATAACTTTGTTGCAATGACTCATAGGTATTTTGTACATATACAAGTATACTTGTAGGGTAAATTCCTGGGAGTGGAATTAAAGCATTATTTATAACAACAAAACAATTGTTAAATGCAACTTGAATGCCCTCATGAGTTTCTAATCATTAAAATAACAAACAAAAAAAATGCCCTTCTTGCTATTGAAGGGGATTCATGCTGAAAGAGACCTCACGTAATGAGCAGAGCTGCTTTAGGAAAGCAGACTGCCCCATCTGTCTCCTGAGGAGCCAGCGGCTGGTGAGCGGGAACCGCTGACCTTCTAGTTAGTAGCAGGATGCTGAACCACGGCACCAACGGGGCTCGTGTTCTAATCCAGGTTCTTAGTGATTTTCAATGTCTGCGCACCAAAAATTATTTTCAGATGTTATTATGGATGAATATAAATTCAAAATTGATCTGAAGTTACATTTATTTTGGTGAAAATTATTTTAGGTCCCCTTCTTGCCTGTAATCAAGTATTAAAATACTAAAAGGACTTTTTCAGTATGTACAGCGGTTGAAACAATGTTTTACACTAGAGGTCGCCAAAATGCCAACATAGGACCGTACTTGAGACCATTTTTATAATTAGGCACCCTGGGGCTACTCGGGAAACCTTCGTGGTATAGTGGTTAAGTCCTATGGCTGCTAACCAAAAGGTTAGCAGTTCCTATCCACCACGTGCTCCCCGGAAACTTTATGAGGGAGTTGTGATCTGCCCTAGAGGGTCACTAATCAACTCTTTGCCGGCAGAGTTTTTTTTTTTTTTTTTTTTTGGAACTACCACGCGGCAGAAAGTAGGGAAAGTACGTTCGTTGTGACTGAGATGCTGAAGACGAGGTTTTGGGTTGCTATATTGTTTAAAGGCAACAGGGGTTTCAACACTTTAGTAAAAAAGTAATCATACACTTTTTTATTTCAGGGTTTTATGGTTAGGTGAAATAAGTGGTAGCTGTGGGATTTAGGTAATTTGGTGTTTTTAAGAGAAGTTCCCTAGCCATGTCATATTTTTCTGTGGCTAAAAATAATTTTGCTACCTGCTTTTCTTCCCCCAACCATAGTAGGTTTCACATATTTCAGCACATCTAGAACTCTCAATTTTTGCAGGCATGGAGATGGAGGGTTTAACCCTTAATCAGACATATACTTCAAAGGGGGTAGATGTCTCCTGAAACCATGGTCCCCAAACCCTTGACCCTCCTACTCGGTCCTTTGAAGTCTGGTTTTGTTTGGGTTTGTCCAGTAATGCTGCCTTCTTGTCTACTGTGTGTTATCTTTCCCTTCATCTAAAATAATTATTTTCTATTATCTAGTTAGTGGATACCCCTCTCCCTCCCATCCCACCCTAACCATCCCACTGTTGGCTGATGTGTTTAAACCACTTCTTGAGACCTTATAATGGTGGCCTCATATATTTGTACCTTTGCAACTAGCTAATTTCACTCAGCGTAATGCCTTCCAGATTCCTCTGTTATGTTCCCCAAATTCATCATTTTTTAATTACTACGTAAAATTCCAGTGTGTGAGCGTACCTTGATGAGCACCTGGGTTGATTCCATCTTCTTGCTGTTGTGGGCGGTGCTGCGGTGAACACTGGTGTGCACATATCTGTTCATGTGACTCCTCTTATTTCTCTAGGATATGTCCCCCAAAGTGCAACTGCTAGGTCGTGTGGTAGTTCTACTTCTAGAAAGTGCCAAATGTAAGTCCAAAGTGATTGTAGCATTTTACAATCCCACCAGCAGTGTGTCAGTGTTCCAGTCCCGTCACTCAGCATCTGTTCCAATGTTTATTATTTTGTGTTTTTTGGGTTAATGCCAGCCTCACTGGGGTGAGATGGTATCTCATTGTACTTCTGATTTGGATTCCTGTAATGGCTACTGATTGTGAGCATTTCCTCATGTATCTGTTAAGTGGCCTGTATGTTGTCTTTGGTGAAGTGTCTCTTCATATCCTTTGCCCCTTTTTAATTGGATTATTTGTCTTCTTGTTGTTGAGGTTTTGAAGTATCATATAAATTTTGGAGATTAGACCCTATTGGATTTGTTGTATCCAAAAAGGTTTCCCCGTCTGTAGGTTGTCTTTTCACTCTTTTGGTGAAGTCTTTGGATGAGCATAAGTGTTTATTTGATTTTTAGGAGTTTCCAGTTACCTGTTTTCTCTTCTAGTGTTTGTTCATTGTTAGTAATGTTTCGCATTCTGTTTGTGCTGTATGTTAGGGCTCCCAGTGTTGGCCCTATTTTTTCTTCCATGATCTTCATCATTTTAGAGTTGATATTTAGGTCTTTGATCCATTTTGAGTTAGTGTTTGTGCATGGTAAGAGATACGGGTCTCGTTTCATTTTTTGGCAGGTGGATATCCAATTATGCCAACACCAATTTACAGACTTTAGGCCTTTGTCAAACATCAGCTGTCTTCTGTTGGGGAAGGGGTGTCTGCATGTATTTTACCAAATAGTAATCTTTTAAATTTGATCATAATATACATGCAGAAAATTACACATATGCTGGATGTGTGTACACTCAGTGTACTTTACAAAAGGAACCATCAGTGTTCCACTAGATCACAGGAGAGAAAAATCACCAGTGCTGCAAAATCCTCCACAGACCCCTCAGGGACATTCTCCTGCGAAGGAAGTCGATTCCCCAGCTCCCATCAGATAGATCAGATTTGTCTGTTTTTGAACATTTGTATAAGTGAAACCAGTGTTTTGTTTTATGTCTGGCTTCTTGTGCTCAACACGCTCTTTGTGAGACTCACCCACGTCAACGCCAGTGATTGCAAAGGATCCCTGGCACTGTCACTTGGTAACCCACTGTGTGGATACATACATCACAAGTCTGATGTACAGCAGGATCAGATGGGGTTCTCTGCACTACCTGTGTTCACCCAGCTGTGTGAGTGATTGACCATGTGTGTGGATGACTTAGTGGGGCTGGCAGCCATGGGGTTGTAGACTCCAGGAGGGTGGAACAATTCCCCCAACTTCTCAGCAAAGACACCCTTTCTCCCTGTCTGGGTAGCACATGCTCACATATGAGATGCAAAGCTCCAAGTGGAGTGCTGAGCTCAAACAGAGGAGTTGGTGGCATTAGAGGCATCAGGAATGGAGGGAGCCAGGAGATCAAGCTGGGCAGACGCCCTGAGGCAGGGTGTTAGGCAGCATTTCCAACGGGGAAACAGTTACTGTTGATTCCTCCTGAGCTGCCAGTTACTCTTTGTTGTACTCAAAAAGAATGCAATGGAAAAGACACATGAGGTGAGACCTGAGAGAATGTATGGCTAAGAGGTGGGTGGGTGGCTGTGGTGCTTGGAAAGGGGGCTTCCCTGTCCCCAGGGCCGTGCCACACTCTGCTATTCTTGGATGATCTCTGTAATCCAGGAGGCCAGAAGGAGCTATTATATGCCATTTTACCACTTCAGCTGGGGCAGATGGGAATTCCATGGACATCCGTAGCCCTCATTTAGGATTTAATAGGCTGGTCCCACTCTGCTCTTTAGAACTAACATTAAATTGCAAGCTGGTGTAATTTTTGAACAAAAATTTTTCATAGGAGAAATTTCACAAACAAACTTTGAAGCATTATATATCTGTTCTATTTATTGCAGTAATATGAAAGTTACTCCTCTGGTAGGGTGATGTTTTAGTCAGCTAGTACTGCTCTAACAGAAATACCACAGAGTGAGCGGCTTTAACAAAGGAAGGTTTATTCTTACACAGTCTGGTAGGCTGCAAGTCCAAATTCAGAATGTCTGCTCCAGGGGAAGGCTTTCCCCCTTGTTAGCTCTGGAGGAAAGTCTGGTATTGTGTCAGTCTTTGTACAGGGAGCATCTTGGTGCAGGAATCTCAGGTCTAAAGGATGCACTCTTCTCCCAGTGCTGCTTTCTTGATGGTGTGAAGTTCCCAATTCTCTACTTGCTTCTCTTTCATTTCTTGTAGGGTGAAAGGATTAAGGGTGGGGCAAGCCATACTTTAGGGAAGCTCGCTTTACAGGGGAACAGGGAAGTAATTCTATGAAGGGATTTACAGTCCCACCCTAATCCTTCAACATACAGCACAGGAAAATCACAAACTGGAGGACAATCACAAAATATTGGGAATCATGGCCCAGCTGCATGGCTACACATATTTTTGGGGGGACACAATTCAATCTGTGACAGAAGAGAGCAATAGTTATAAATCATTATCTTTGTATTTTTTTCTAAGAGCAGGGAAATGATCTTTAAATGTGTGTTTAGTATTAGTATGAGGTTCCAGGTCTCAAAAAAGAAATTTGCCAGTGGTCTCCTGTAACTTCCATGAAGGAAATGAAGTGCTATGACTGAATATAATGGGGGGATAAAGACTTTGGGGAGAGGACAGTTCAGGAAGGCCATTCTAGAAGGGGATATTGACATGTATGAGAGCTGGCCTGCTATACAAAGAACTCTGGAAGAACATTCCAGACACAGAAAAGAGCAAGAACAAAGGCTCTTGGGTAGTGAGAGAAGTTGGAAGTATTTTATGAGCCGCTGGATAGTTTGAGCATATCAGTTTTGACTCATGGCCCTCCCCCCCAGGTGTGCAGAGTAGGACTGCTCCATAGGGCTTTAAGAGTTTGATCCTTTGAAACCAAATCACCAGGTCTTTTTTCTGAAGTGCCTCCGGGTGGGTTTGAACCACTAACTTTAGGTGTCTGTCACACAGGGACTTCAGCTGGATCATAGTAACTGAGAAATACTCTTGTACTAGATGACCCTGGAAGTAGAAGCAGTAGCTGGGCGAGGCAGGCAGGATCTCGCTTGAACACCATATCCTCCCGGGAAACAAATGAAGTTTTGAGCCAGAGGAGCACCATAATAGCTGTGTGCACAGGAGGCTCTGGGAAGAAAGAGGGAAGCTGCCTAAATCACTGGTGGGAAACTGGGCAAGACTTCCTGAAGGAGGTGATATGTGAACTACATTTTTAAGGATAAATAGGAATTCATTTTTAGATAGTAATAAAAAAGAGGTTAGGGGACTCCAGACAGACAAGTTTGAAGGTATAATTCAAGGAATACCACATATTTTTGCACCCCACTCTGCAGTCAACTTCATAACTTGGGGGAAGGTACATGTATAAGGATATGTCACCACTCTACCCTCCCCTCTTCCATTCCTTCCAATCATACTTGGCTCATATGTTCCCTTCCTAGAGTCTTGTGTTGTTTTCCTCTGCCCAGAATGCTCTGTGGCTCCCAATCTTCTTTAGGTCTTTCTTCAAAGTCTCTTTTTCAGTGAAACTTTCCTGGCTTCAAAATTTACAATTTTTATCTAAAATTGCAAACATGAACCTCATTGCCAATGTTTCTCATCCCCATTAACTTTATCTTTCCTTAATTGTTACTTACTAACATACCATATGCATTTTCAACCATCTGTCTGTCAGTTTGTCATACCGTAGCTTAGATGTTTCTGTGATACTGGAAGCTTTGCCACCAGTGTGTCAAACACTGGCAAAGTCATCCTCAGAGGACAGGCGTTAGTGGAGTTTCCAGACTAAGACAGCCTAGAAAGAAGAAACTGGCAGTCTGCTTCTGAAAAAGTGGCCATGAAAGCCTTAAGAATAGCAGTGGAGTGTTGTCTGATGTGGTGTCAGAAGATGAGCCCATCAAGTTAGAAGGTACTCAAAATACAACTGGGGAAGAGTTGCCTCCTCAAAGTAGATTTGTCCTTAACGACGGAGTCAAGCTTCTGGACATTCATTTACTGATGTGGCATAACTCAAAAAGAGAAGAAACAGCTGCATAATTAGAAAGGGGAATGTACAAAGTATGACTCTAGGGAAACTAGAAGTAGTCAGAAATAAAATGGAACACGTAAACATTGATATTCTAGGCTTTGGAGAGCTGACACAGGCTGGTGTTGGCCATTTTCAATCAGACAGTCGTATAGTCTACTATGCCAAGAGTGACAACATGAAGAGGAATAGTGTTGTATTCATCATGAAAAAGATCCTTTCAAGATCTATCCTGAAGTACAGCACTATTGGTAATAGGATGACATCCATATATCTACAAGGAAGACTAATTAATATGACTATTATTCAAATTTACATACCAACCACTAAGGCCAAAGGTGAGGAAATTGAAGGTTTTTATCAACTTCTACAGTTTGAAGTTGATCAAATATGCAATCAAGATGCATTAATAATTGCTGATGATTGGAGTGTAAAAGTCAAACAAAGAGAAGGATTGTAGTTGGAAAATGTGACCTTGGTGCCAGCAACTCCAGGATAGAATTTTTCAAAAATTAACATTTCTTCATTACAAATATGTTTTTCACCAACATAAATGGTATCTCCACACATGGACTTCATCAGGTGGAATACACAGGAATCAAATAGGCTGTATTTGTGTCAAGAGACAATGGAAATCTAAATATCATTAGACAGAACAAGGCCAGGGACTGACTGCGAAATAGACCATCACTTGCTCTTATGCAAGTTACATGAAGCTGAAGAAAATTAGGACAAGTTTTCAAAAGCCAAAGTATGCTCTTGAGTGTATCCCACTTAAATTTAGAGACCATCTCAAGAGTAGATTTGACTCATTGAATACTAATGAGCAAAGATGGGATGAGTTATGGAATAAAATCAAGGACATTATACATGAAGAAAGCAAGAGGTCATTAAAAAGATGGGGAACAAAGGATCCAAATGAATGTCCGAAGAGACTCTGAAAGTGACTGTTCAACTTCCAGTAGCTGAAATGAACTGAAGAAACAATGAAGTAAAAGAGTTGAAGAGAAATTTCAAAGGGCAACTTGAGAAGACAAAACAAAGTATTATAATGAAATATGCAAAGACTTTGAGCTTGTAAAACAAAATGGAAGAATCCACCTGGCATTTGTCAACCTGAGAGAATTGAAGAAAAAATTGAAGCTTCGAGTTACAACACTGAAGAACCTGTTGGGAAAATACTAAAGAACGTAGAAAGTGTCAAAAGGAGGTGAAAGGAATACGCAGAGTCACTGTTGATCAGCATTCAACAATTATAAGAGGTAGTATATCATCAGGAATCAATGATACTAAAGGTACAAATCCATGCTGCAGTGAAGGCATTGGTGAAATACAAGGGTCCAGCAATTGACATAATACTGACTGAGATAATTCAACAAATAGATCCAGCACTGGTGGCACTCACTTGTCCGTGCCAAGAAATTTGAAAGCTGCCTGGTCCATTGACTGGAAGAGATCCATATTTGCATGCATTTTGAAGAATGGTGATCCAACAAAATGTGGAAGTTATCAAATAATATCATTAATATTACACTCAAGTAAAATTTTGCTGAAGATCACTCAAAAAACAGTTACAGCAGTATGTTGACAGGACACTGCCAGAAAGTTAAGCTCAATTCAGAAAATAACATGAAACAAGAGATATCATTGCCGATGTCAGACGGATCATGGCTGAAAGCAGAGAATCCCAGGAGGATATTAACCCATGTTTTATTGATTATGCAATAGCATTTGACCATGAGGATCATAACAAATTATGGATAACATTGTAAAGAATGAGAATTCCAGAACACTTCATTGTGCTCATGAGGAACTCCTACAGAAAACATAAGGCAGTGGCTTGAATACACTGAGACACAGTGTGATTTAAAGTAAAGAAAAAAGGTGTGCATCAGGGTTGTATCTTTCACCATAAGTAGTCATAATGTATACTAAACAATAATCCAAGAACCTAGACTATATGGAGAAGAGCACAGCATCAGGATTGAAGGAAGGCTCATAAACACCAGAAGATATGCAGATGATACAATCTTGCTTGCAGCATAGCGGTTAAGTGCTATGTCTGCTAACCAAAAGGTTGGCGGTTCAGATCCACCAGGCACTCCTTGGAAACTCTATGCAGCAGTTCTACTCTGTCCTATAGGGTCACTATGAGTCAGCAGTGGTTTGATTTTATGGAAGTGAAGCAGACTTTGAAGCACTTACTGATGAAACTCAAAGACTAAGATGCACCTGCCCCAAATCATGATATTTTCAATTGCCTTATATGTGTGTGAAAGCTGAGCAATCAGTAAGGAAGGCCAAAGAAGAACTGATACCTTTGAAATATGGTGTTGATGAAGAGCATTGAATATACCATGGACAGTTGGAAGAACAAACCAATCTGTCACGAAGTACAACCAGAATGTCCCTTAGAAGTGGGGATGGCAAAGCTTCATCTCATGTACTCTTGAGGCATTATCAGGAGGGATCAGTCCCTGGAGAAGGACATTATGCTTGGTAAAGTAGATGGACACTGAAAAAGAGAAAGACCCAGAATGAGACAGATTGACAATAGTAGCTACAGCAATAGGCTTAAGCAGAACAATTATTATGAGGATGGCTTAGGATGAGACAACATTTCATTCTGTTTTTGTTTTTATATTTAGGACTTTGATTCATTTTGAGTTACTTTTTGTGTATGGTGCAAAGTATAGGCTGTGCTTCATTTTTTAACAGTGAGTCATCCAGTTTTGCCAGTATTGTTTGTTAAAAAGACTGACTTTTCCTTGTTGGATGAACTTTGGGTGTTTGTTGAAGATCATGGGACTGTAAGCAGATGGATTTAATCTGGATTCTGAATTCTGTTCATTGGTCAACGAGTCTATTGTTGTACCAGTACCAGGCTGTTTTGACTACCATAACTACACAGTAGGTTCAGAGGTGAGGCATTTTGGGTCTTCCTACTTTATTCTTCTTAAATAGGGCTTTAGTTATCCGGAGCCTTTTCTCTGTCTGTGTAAAGTTAATAATTAGTTTTCTCATCTCTTTTAAAGAATGCCAGGCAGTCCTTGGCAACTCTATGGGGCAGTTCTACTCCAACCTATAGGGTCACTATGAGTTGGACCTGACTCAGAGGCAGTGAATTTAAAGAATGCTATTGGTATTTGGATCAGGTTTGCACTACATTTGTGGATTGTTTTAGGTAGAATTAACATTTTCACAATGTTGAGTCTACCCATCCATAAGTATGTTTTTCTGTTTACATAGGCCTCTTTTAGTTTCTTGTAGTAGTGTTTTGTAGTTTCCTTTGTATAGGTCTTTTATATCCCAAGTTAGATTTAGGAAACTCTGGTGCCATAGTGGTTAAGTATTACAGTTGCTAACCAAAAAGTAGTCAATTTAAATCCACCAGACTGTTTTGGAAAACTGTATGGGAAATTTCTACTTTGCCCTATACACTCACTATGGGTTGGAATTGACTTCATGGCAATGGGGTGGTATTTTATTTTTTTTAGGAGCTATTATAAATGACACTATTTTCCTGATTTCCTCTTTGTAGCACTCTTTATTGGTGTATAGGAATCTAACTGATTTTTGTATGTTTATCTTGTGTTGTGCTTCTCTGCTGAATCTTTCTGTTTGTTTTGGTAGTTTTCTTGCTGAGTTCTCCGAATTCTGTATGTATAGTATTACATCATCTACAGATCAGGATAGTTTTACTTCTTCCTTACCAGTTTGGATGCCCTTTATTTCTTTCTCTTGCCGTATTGCTCTGGCTAGAACTTCTAGCACAATGTTAAATAGGTGCGGTGATAAAGGGCAACCTTGTGATGTTTGGGTTGTGTGTCAGCTTTGCTGGGCCACGATTCTCAGTGTATTGGCAGTTGTATAATCTTGTGATCACCCCCATTAAGGAATCTACTGAGTGCACTGGTAGGGATGAGGCCTTTAGTGGCTCCCAGTCCCCTCAGCCTTCATCTCTGTCTCTTCTGCCACCTACTTCTTTCCTGCTCACTTGCCAAAGTTTTTGGCTTTTTGTGGATCTACCAGCTACCTCTTATCTTCTGATCTCTGGTTCTTGGGACTTGAGCTAGCAGCTTACCTGTCAATCTTGGGATTCTTCAATTTTCATAATATGCAATATGAGTCACCAACCTGTCGATCTTGGATACACCAGCCCCTGCAGCTACATGAATCAGGAGAAACCTTCTAGTCTTGCCTGCTGTCTTGGAATTCATGGACGTTCACAGCCTGCAAGTAGAAACCCTGCACTCAGACCTGCTAACCTTGAGTTTGCCAGCTTATACCACTACATGAGGCCTGTGTCCTGAGCCAGTACTTGAGATGCTTCCACCTCTACAATTGTGTAAGCCCTTTCCTTGATGTATTGTTGTTGTTGTTAGGTGCCATCGATTCAGTTCTAACTCACAGCAACCCTATGAACAACAGAATGAAACACTGCCTAGTCCTGTGCCTTGCCAACGATCGTTTTTATGTTTAAGCTCATTGTTGCAGCCACTGTGTCAGTTCATCTCGAGGGTCTTCCTCTTTTTCACTGACTCTCCACCAATCATGATATCCTTCTCCAGGCACTGATCCCTCCTGACAACATGTCCAAAGTATATAAGACACAGTCTCACCATCCTTGCTTCCAAGGAGCATTGTGGTTGTACTTCTTCCAAAGCAGATCTGTTTCATTACATATGTATGTATATATGTCTGTGTATAGATAGATGTGTATGTATGTATCTGTAAGTGCATGTATACCTGTTACCATTTAATTGATTTTGATTCCTAGCAACCCAGCCTAAGACAACACTCATCCAGTGCAAAGGAAAAAAAAATGCCAAAGACTCAGAGATGAAACTGGTCTAAAGGACTGATCTTCAAGAAATATGGCCTCATCATACACTGAAACCAGAAGAGCTAGATGGTACTTGCCTACCGCTAATGACAGTCCTGATCAGGGACACAGCAGGTGCTCCAGAAAGGTGGTGGGGGAGGAATGTAGAACAGAACTCAAATTCTTCAAATGTCCAGACTCATCTCTACTGGAGACTAGAGATCCCTTGAGACTATTGTCCTGAAAGACTCTAACTTTGAACGAAAACTACTCCTGTAGGTCATCTTTCAGGTCAACAACAGGTTGGCTCATGAAATAAAGAATATCACCTGTGAGTACAGTGCTCTTTTAAAAAATCATCTGTGTGAGACCAAACAGCCAACATTTACTTTAAATCAAAGGCAAAAAGGCAAGGGGACAGAGAAATTAGGTGACTGGAAACAGAACAACCAGATTAGTAATAATGAGAATGGTGACACATTTTGGAAACTGTAACTAAAGCTTCTGAACAATTTGTGTAGAAAATGTTAAATGGAAACCGAATTTGGCATGCAATTTCTCACTTAAAACATAATGAAATATTATTTAAAAAAAAGAAAAGGAAAGGAAACTCTGTGGGACACAGTTATTCTCTGACAGATACAGGGTCACCATGAATCAGAATCAAGCCAACAGCAACATGGAACTTGGAGATATGTGTGTATGTGTATGTGTGTGTGTGTATCTCGACAGAAATGCCTGTGAAGTTGTAAAAAAATTCATATGCAGGAATATTCCTAGAAGAACTGTTAGTAAAAGCCAAAATGGAACCCGAAGTCCATCAACAGTAGACAGGACAAATAAATGTGTGGTTTATTCCTACCAGGGTTTCAGACCAGGTTGTTCTGGTTCCTTGCTGAGAATTTGTATTTCTAACAAGTTCCCAGAAAGTTATGCTTGAGAATCACCTGACGGTCTTCTTAAAATGTAGATTCTGATGCAGTGTATCCGGGTGGGCAATGTCAGTTCTCGTCAGGCGTTCCAATAGGAATGCACTGGTTAGGAGCCCTGATTCATACAACGTGATATTGTAAAACAATGGCACGAAATGGATTACTGCAACTTGACTAACATGGATGAATCTCGCAAACATATTTAGCAAATAATAGCCAGACACAAAAGAGTACATACTGTACTCTTTTTTCACATTAAAAATCTAGGGGGCCCTGGTGGTGCAGTGGTTAAGACTCAGCTGCTAACCAAAAGATGAGCAGTTTAAATCCACCAGCCTCTCCTTGGAAACCCTATGGAACAGTTCTGTGTCCTATAATGTCACTGTGAGTCAGAATCAACTCTGCAGCAATGGCTTTGGTTTGTTTTAATGTCTTTAAATGGTCAAAATTAACCTGAGGTGTTAGAAATCAGGATACTAGTTATCCCTGGGAACGTGGTAGCCAGTGATTAGCAGAATACACACAGGAGGCTTCAGATACTGGTCATATTTTGGTTCTTGATCTGGTATTGGTTAAAAGGGTCTTTATGAAAATTCATTAAGCTGTACATTTGAAGCTTCTGCACTTTTCTGTGTAGATATTATATTTCAGTTAAAAATTGTGATAAAAGGACAGAGAATTTCTTTTTTTCCTGCCTGCACAACTTCCAGCATTTCTTTATGGTAGTTTAAGAAAAGCCTGCAGAAAATCTCACTGTCCTGCAAAACCCAGTTCCATTGCTTCTCTTTCCGTTGAAGACTTCCTTCGTTGATCTCTCTGAGTTCTCCTAGACCTGATCATTCTCTAAGTACACATGCATCTCTATTGGAAAGTAAGTTCCTATGAATAAGTCACTCCTCTCTCCGTTAATTAGCATAATGACTTACCATAACAGAACTCAATAGACGCTTTTGCTTTAGTATATTGTTCTCATGTTGGGTTAGGAGAGAGGTATCCCACATCTCAAAGCTGCCCCCAGGAGCAGAGCCTACTTACCTGACAGTCCTGATGATCCTTTACCGTAAGCCTAAGAGATGTAGATTTGGGGAGTTAACTTCAGAGAAACAGACACATGACAAGGCTTTATCAAGTTACAAATATATTGAGTTTTAACTGTTTTACAGCTATTTTGGTGACTTATCTAAAAGATTGCATGGAACAGATGGAACCAAATCACTTGAAGTCCCTTGTAACTGCAGTAATCACAAATTAGAATGCAGACTCTAAGAACAAGAAAAGACGTGAATGGGCCTGACTTTATGAGCTAATATTAAACATTTCAGCTATCCGGGTAAATATGTGATCCATTATATATTGTATTTCTTATTTCTGCTCTGGTGCAGGCCTAATACTTGTAATGCTGTTAGCTTGCTTTGTGATAGCTTACAAAGTCTGACAATTATGTTCGCGAACTTAATTATTCTAAGTGCTACTTACCTTGTTGCCTAACATCACTAAGATTACCTTCAAGGTGCTCTTCTTGGGAAGCTGTCCACCGATGCCAGTGCCTAGTCCACACTTCCAAGCAATTTTGGAACTCTCTAGAATGACCATTGCACCAGGTGGCATGGTGGCAAGTTTAGAAACTTAATTGTGTAGTTGTGTGTGAGGAAGTTTTAGATGGGAAATAAATAACAAATGTTGGAACACCCTCCCTACTCACTTGATCTGCCTCCCAATGACTTTTTCTTTATGCAAAGATAAATATTAAAAGGAAGACATTTTCTTGACATTCAGGACATCAAGGGTAGTATGACTACAGCTCTGAAGGCCTTTACAGAAAAAGAGTTCCAAAATTCCTTTGAAGGGTGGAGTAGATGCTAGCTGGCAGTTGTAGCTTCTGAAGCTCAACAAAACACAAAGAGGCCAAACTTTGAAACCTAAATTCCAGGTATAGATGGCCCCAAGCCTGCTTCTAGGGGCTGTGCAGACTTCCTTTCTGGGTCTGTCCTCCCAAACATGATCTCTTTGCAGAGTGGCCAAGGAATGACTATTAGCAGGGGTTGTGGATGGAGCTTGAATGTGCAGGATGAATTATGTCTCCATACGCCTTAGGGGCAGGATGAGGTTAGGGGTGAGAAGGTGTGCCCCTGGGGATAGGAGCAAATTCATCTTCATCATCACATCTAAGAAAACCAGGAAGTCAAGGTAATATGATAGTATATGTTTTGTTGTACCTGTGAAAACCAACTGAAAACTTCTCCAGGGTCAGGCTGATAAAGGTGGGAGAAGCATGGCTATGGTTGTAGCATTCCTAACACATCCAAACCAAACCAAACCTACTGCCATAGATTCAGCTGTGACTCACAGTGGCCTTATAGGTCAAAGTAGAATTGTCCCATATTGTTTCCAAGGAGTGTCTGGTGGATTTGAACCACCAACCTTTTGGTTAGCAGGTGTAGCACTTAGCCACTGTGCTAACTAGGTTTTCCGGTACCTCCAGCAGGTGAAAACCACTTAGCAAATGGTCAGCTCATTAGTTTACTCATCTTTTCTCAATTCAGGGCTGTGACTCTGCTTCGTTTCTATTACCAATGAGGTTAATTTCAATGGAAGTTTGAAGAACTCTCTAGCTTTCAGTTGTGTTTTCCTAGGTTCTTACATTTAGTAACAGAACCTCTGTCAAAATTTATGTTAATATTTATTAAATTCCAAAAGGCAACTATTTATTTAAAGTAGGTGGTCAAAGGAATAACCTAGAAAACATAATATTCAAAACTACCCTTTGCAAACAAGGACTGGGAGACATGTACACCAATGCTTACTGCAGCAATTCTTCCAAGTAGTCAAAAGATGAAAACAAAGTGTGGTCTATACTCACAATGGATTGTTACTCAGCCATAAAAAGGATGAAAGTTCTGATACATGGCATGGCATGAATGAAGCCTACGTAAAATAAAAGAAGCCAGACACAAAAGGACATCTACAACTCCATTTAAATATCCAAAATAGGCAAATTCATTGAAATAGAATGTACAGGTGCGGTGTGCAGGAGTTACCGTTTAAGGAGTACTGAATTTCTGTTTGGGGTGATGAGAAAATCAGAAGATAGAGATGTTGCACAATATTGTAACTATAGTTATTGCAGCTGAATTATACACTCTGATAGTTAAAATGGTAAGTTGTATGTTGTAAAATCTTTTATCACAATTTGAAGCGAAATAAAAACCTTTGTAAAAGGCACTGTTTATTATGCTTTGTTTTGTACCTGAATGATCCCACGAGTCATTGCCTAGATGATTTGTCTTTTCTTTCACTTTACGCTAGAACGCTAACTGACTTTTCTTTCTATTAAAAAATATCTCAAAACTTCATATAGAATTAGAAATAAAAACATTAGCTTTACAACCGTACCCTTCCCACAATTTTTTTCTTCCTTAGGGTTCAGCTGGAGTGATGGATGATCCTAAACTGGGACTGGCGTTCCAATACTTCCCATAAAACCAAGGGTCATACGAAGTGCGAGAGTCAGTTATAATCAGCTCAGAAAGAACTACAAAGAGATCAGAAAGAGCACAAAAGAGGAACAGAAGGCAAATAAACTTACAAAAGGGTTATTAGGAAGCCCCGTATTTCATAAGGAGTGTCCCTCTAAAGCCACTGTTAGGCTCGCTGCCAGATAAATTCTTAACCTTAGTGGAGAATTTATTGTTTATTTCACGTTCTGTTGTTATTGTTGCTGGATGCCCTTGAGTAGATGACAACTCATAGGAATTCTGTCTCCTGTAGGACAAACTCTGCCAGGTTTTGTGCCATCATCTGAGTTGTTGCTATGCCTGACCCCACTGCTGGTGTCACCATGTCCAAATGAGCTCTGAGGGTCTCCCTCTTTGTCCTCTACTGAGCATGATGTCCTTCTCCAGGACCTAGTCCTTCCTGATAACACGTCCAAAGTAAGTAAGATGAAATTTCTTCATCCTTGCTGCAAAGGAGCATTCTAGTTGTACGTCTTCTAAGACAGAACTACTCATTCTTCTGGCAGTCCACAGAATATTCAATATTCTTTACCAGTACCGCGATGGAAAACATCAGTTCTTTGGTCTTCCTTAGTTACTGTTCAGCTTTTGCATGCGCTTGTGGTGACTGAAAATACCATGGCGTGGATCAGGCACACCTCAGTCCTCAGCATGTCATCTTTACTTTTTTATTTGAACACTTTGAAGAGATCTTTTGTGACAGATTTGCCCAATGCAATATGTCGTTCGATTTCTGACTGCTGCTTCCATGGGCATTGATTGTTGATCCAAGCACAACGAAATCCTGTACAACTTCAGAGTTTCCTTATTATGATGTTGCTTGTTGGTCCAGTTAGGAGGACTTTTCATTTTGTTGAAGTCTAATCCGTACTGAAGTCTGGAGTCTTTGATTTTTATCAGTAGGTGCTTCAAGTCTTCTTCAACTTCAGCAACCAAGGTTGTGTTACCTGTATATGGCAGCTTATTTATTAATGAGTCTTCCAGCAATCCTGACGTTCTGTTCTTCTTGGTGTAGTTCAGCTTCTCAGATTATTTGCTCTGCATGCAGATTGAAGGAAACCATGGTGGTATAGTGGCTAAGAGTTATGGCTGCTAACCAAAAGGTTAGTAGTTCAAATCCATCAGACACTCCTTGGAAACTCTGTGGGGCAGTTCTACCCTGTCCTCTAGGGTTGCTGTGAGTCTGAATTGACTTGATGGTGGTGTCGTTTTTGCTTTTTTTTTTTTTACACATTGAATAAATCTGATGAAAAGATAAAATCCTGGCACACACCCTTCCTGACTTTAAATCAGGCAGTGTCCCTTTGTTCTGTTTGAACAACTGTATGTTGGTCTAGATACAGATTCCACATGAGCACAGTTGTTCTGGAATTCCTATTATTTGCAACATTATCCATAATTTGTTATGATACACACAGTACAATGCCTTTGCATAGTCAATAAAACACAGGTAAACATGTTTCTGGTATTTTCTACTTTCAGATAAGATCCATCTAACAGTAGCAGTGATATCCCTTTTGAACACCCTCTTTTGAATCTGACTTAAATTTCTGGCAGTTTCCTGTCAATGTACTGCTGCAGCCATTGTTGAATGATCTTCAGCAAAATTTTATTTGTGTGTGATACTAAAGATATCGGTTGATAATTTCTGCATTCTGTTAGATCACGTTTCTTTGGAATGGGCACAAATATGGCTTTCTTCCGGTTGTTGGCCGAGTAGTTGTCTTCCAAATTTATTGGCACAGATAAGTAAGTGCTTCCAGCATTGCATCTGTTTGCTGAGACATCTCAGTTGGTATTCCATCAATTCCTAGAGCACTATTTTCTGCTAATACCTTCAGTGAAGCTTGGACCTCTTGCCTCAGTATCACTAGTTCTTGATCATACGCTGCATCCTGAATGGTTGAATGCTGACAATTCTTTGTGGTATAGTGACTCTTAGTACTCCTCCCATCTTTTTGGATGGTTCCTACGTTAGACAACATTTTGCCCATGGAATCCTTTGACATTGCATCTCAAGGCTTAAACGTCTCTTTAGTTCTTTCAGCTTGAAAATGCCAAGCATGTCCTTTCTTCTCTTTTGGTTTTCTAATTCTGCATCTTTGCACATTTCAAATGCTATAGCCATATTTTTCCTGTCTATTCCGACTCGACGGCACTTGGCTTGGCTTGGCATGCCTAATAAAGAGCTAATAAAGTAGTCCAACAGGGATGAAAGCATAACATGAAATAGGTCTTGTGGTCATATTTTAACGCAGAGACAACTCAATATTCAAACTATTTTCATTTCTACCTCCTGTCACAAAAAAATTAGTGTTATTCAAAACAATAATTTTCTTTCTTTTATCTTCTTATTTCTGTAGAAGCCTGGGAGGTTAAAAATAGAAAATTAAGTAACATAAGTGACACACTAAATGACCCAGCAAGTGTTTGACTGAGATAAGTTCTAACACTTCTGCTGAAAGTTGAAAAACTGTCACTTCCTTGTTAAGAGCTGGAAATAGTCAGCTCTTGCAAGCTCTTCTTCCAGACGCAGACTCACACCAACTTTTATGTTGCTAATAGAAATCACTCAAAACAATTTCAAATGAGTGCATATGGATTTAGAGAAAAATTGTGCTAATGATGCTAAGTTGTTGATAATGCATTTAATTAATGCAAATGTGTTTTACCTAAAGAAAGCTGACTTGAGATTTTTCTCTTTCCTCCTATAAGTCTAAGGTTTTCATGTCACTTTCATTTAATAAATTTGTATTATGGAGCTACCGGGGAAAAATTCAGCAACTAGGTGCTATGAGGACTACAGAGGTGAATAAAATGTAACAAATATGATGTAACTTACAATATAATCATGGTAATAAAGATGAAAAATTTACAATTTACTATAGTGCAAGACAACATAAAAACAAAGACAATTCAGAGAGGAAGTAGAAGTGATGAAAAATGAGTTTATAAAGACATGGCATTTGGGATAGGTTTGGAAGTCTGTACAATATAGCAAAAGGTAGTGATCGGCATCTATGGAGATCATTCTCATGGAAGGCTGGTCATGAGAAAGGTCAAAAAGACCTCAGAATTCATGGCATATTCAGCTCGCCTCTGGACAAGAGCTGCTCAGCCAGCCTCATGCATGTATCAAATTTATTCTTGAGATGGCCTCTAAACTCAGGTGGGATATACTCACGGTCATTCTTTCACTCTTGTAAACTTGCTCTGATTTAGTTTCAACTTGAGCTTGCCTGTGAGCAACAAGGGCACCCACCAACAAGAATATTTAACAATAAGAAAAGAATTTTGTATATTTACCTATGTAGCTAACGTTTCCAGTGTTCTCCCTTCCTTTGTGTAGATCCTTATTTCTGTATAGTATCATTTGCCTTCTGACAGAAGAACTTTATTTAATATGTCTGAGTCTACTGGTAATGAATTCTTCTGCTTATGTATGTTAGGGAAAGTCTTTAGTCTTAGTTTTCAAAAGATTTGTTATTTAGGTATAGAATGATTGGCTGAGGGTTTTTCTTTCTTTTTCTCCTTTGCCCTTTACTAATTTCTCTTCTCACTTGCATGACTTCTGGTGTAAAACATTCTGTCGTTCTTATTTTTTCTCTTTGTACATAGTGTTTTTTTTTTTTTTTTTGTTTGACTGCTTTAAAGATTCACTCTTGATCACTGATTTTGAGCAATTTGGTTAGGATATGCTTTGGAGTAGTTTCATCCATGTTTTCATGCCCAGGTTCATTGAACTTTTCAGATCTGTGAGTTTTATATTTATATTGGTACTTTTTCCAATACTTTTTCCATCCCTCCCTTCCTTTGGGTATTCTAATTGCACATATATTAGACTATTTGAAGTTGTTCCCCAAAATAACTGCAGTGTTCCCGAATACTCTGACCCCATCTTGCTAATTGTTCTGCGTTTTCTTCCTCTTTCTGTTTTTCTCTTTGTCTCTCTGTCTCTCTCCACCCACCCACACACCTACCCATCCACACCCACACACAGTTTTTTTCTGGGCCTTTTGGGATTCGTTTGCAAGCATGAAGCCTTTTTATTCCGTAATGCTTCAGTGTGTATTTTCTAACAAAAAGGAAACTCTCCTACACTAGCATATGTTTGAGAATACATATACTGTACTCAATATTTCAGTTCATTAATGCTGAATATCATAAATGTTCAGTAAAGACTATTTCATTAAATTTTTATGCTTTAGCAGTTTATTTTAGGGTAAATTTTTTATTGATGGAGTGATTGATTAAGACTGATAATTTGAAAGGAATTTATAGTTTAAAGAAATAACTACAACAAAGAGGATCATGAAAATGAATAACCATTGTATTCAAACTAAAAACAGTCACATATGTAACAGATGAAATACAAAATACCAGTTGCATTTTTCTATTTTTAGAATAAATATTTGTGGGTGTTGTTTTGTCAAAGTAATGTTAAATCTTTGTTGTTTATTTTAATATTGTTAATTTTATACTTTGGGTAGATTGATTTGAAATTTATAATCTTTTTTAAAGGTCTCTCAACATAAAGGATTTACATCACTTGTATGTTTAAGTAAGGAGCCCTGGTGGTACAGTGGTTAAGTGCTTGACTGCTAACTGAAAAGTCTGCAGTTCAACCCCACCAGCCACTCTGAGGGAGAAAGACGTAATTTACTTTTGTAAAGATTATAGCCTGGGAAATCTATGGGGCAGTTCTACCCAGTCCTACAGGGTCACTGTGAGTCAGTACTGACTCAACAGCACACAGCAACAATATTGCTTGTATTATATCTAAGTAATGTTAGGGTAGCAACAGTTTGTCATCAATACTGGAGGGTCATATTTTTTTTTTCCTTGCAGAGATTCAATCATTAAGTCAGAGATATGCTCCACTAGGCCCACAGATTAAAAAAAAAAAAAAACCTAGAAACAGATCACGGCCAGTAACCACATTTGTATTGTGACCAGTGATGGATTCTATGTGCATAAGACATTTGTTTTGTAAATGTTTCTTTGTGACTGGGGTTGTGACTGTGACAAAACATCCTGTCTTTCATAACTCATCTCTGCCCATTACCAACTTAGAGAAACTAGTGTTTAAAGAAGTCACCTGGAGCTGTCTGCTTTCAACACCCAAAACCTACCAATGCAAGGCCATATCAGCTCAAAGATTCCTCCTGACACTCAGGCATCCTAGTAAGGTAAGATGTCACGGACTGAAAACAGCTTCTGTCAGCTCCCCAAAGATACCACAGCCAGATAATCATTGCAAGAGGCAGATGTCTTCAAGGACACACTTTGTCATTTCGATCTATGTATTCACTGTACAAAAAGAAACCTGTTTTCACTAGACTGAATTTAGTAAGTTTCTCTTAAACACACGTTTATCATTTGAAACTTTTTTTTTTCTTACAGTGTTAATATTATCCTTTTAATTCTCTTTAAGGTCATGGAAGAATGCTGGCTGGGGTCCATCATAAACACATGCAAGTTATAAGCCCTCTGTGAAGGAGGAATCATTCATCTGCAGAGGATATCAAAGGAAACAGCGAAAGGACCGAAACCATGGAGCTGCAGCAAGGGGAGGAAAAGGATGAAGAAGCAGAAAAAGAGAAGACAGCCAAGTCTCAACCCCAAGGTAAGACTTTTTGGTGTAGCAGTATATAGTTTCCAAATGGATTGTGCAAATTCATCTAAATGAGCAAAGTAAGAACGTAAAAGTGTTTAATGTTTTTGTAAAAATCACACTCATTTGGAACTAAATTATTCAAGTGAAAACTAGTATCTAGATGCTTCTGTCTAAAATATTATCTGTAAAAGGTGTGGCTTACTTGTTAAACATTTCATTTATGCTTTTCTGTTTCAGTTCCTCAGGACAGGGCAATGGTGCAAAAGGGACTAGGGACTGACCAGAAATGAGTATTATGTAACAATCCTATCTTAAAATACTTTTGCAACTTGTTATGCAAAATCACAGTTGCAGAAAAAGTCAGTTCCATTAAGTGCGGTTCAACAGGTCGGTTCAACAGGTCGTATCATTTCTCTACCAGACTTTGTAAACATGTTCTTGTCACAGAGAATCTTTGTTCTATTTGAATGCATACAGCCATCAATACATGCTGAAGTTGTTTTTAAGTACGCAGATATATCAAAAGAAAGTTTTCACTTAATTGAAATTTGGGTTAAAATAAAAATACAATAGTGCCATTTTAGGAATTGTGGTTGTCTTAATTATCTAGTACTGCTATGACAGAAATACCAGAAGTGGATGTCTTTAACAAAGAGAAATGTATTCTTTCACAGTGTAGTCAGCCACAAGTTCAAATCCAGGATGCCAGTTCCAGGGGAGTGCTTTCTCTCTCTGTTGGCTCTAGATTAAGATCCTTACCATCAATCTTCTGCTGGTCCAGGAACTTCTCAGCACAGGGACCCAAGGTCTAAGGAAGCATGATGCTCTTGGTGCTTCTTTCTTGGTCATATGAGGTCCTCCTGTCTCTCTGCTTGCTTCTGTTTTTTATATCTCAAAAGAGACTGGTTTAAGATACTATCTAATCTTGTAGACTGAGTCCTGCCACGTTAACATAACTGCCACTAATCCCATCTCATTACTATTACAGAAACAGGATTTACAACACATGGGAAAACCACCTCAGATGACAAAATGGCAGACTATCACACAATACTAGAAATCATGGCCTAGCCAAGATGACACACATTTGGGGGGGGGACACAATTCAATCCATTAACAGTAGACAAGGATAACATTTTAATAATAACAAAATAATACAACTCTCACCACTTGTTTTCTACTCCTCCTTGTTTTCCATGCACAGAAAAATAAATAAGCTTACTAAACAATAAAGGGGTCTGCTTTTCCATGAAGTATCTGTTATGTCCTTTTCTTTTAAAGTAAATTTTCTAAGTGTCCCTAGATTTGGACATCGATGTTTGAATGAAAGTAACAGGATGAAAAAAGTCATTTGCTTTAGAAAGTCATTTTCTAGAGGATAAGAGTTTTGGGTTTTCTGTGGTCTTTGATGATGTAATTGAATATCCTTTTTTAGTGGCTAAGAGCTTGGATTTTGTGTTGGACATGAGGATTGGAATCTAGGTTCTTTACTTTCTGGTTCTGGAACTTTGAGCAGGACGCTTAAATGCTCACTTTCCCCCTTTGTCAGATGAGGTTGAGTAATGCACACCTCGTAAATCTGTGATGAGGATTCTATGAAATAACATATCAAAATGTTAGCACAGTGCTTGGCAATTGTAACCACAGAGTAAGTATTGGCTTTCTTTAATACTGTTGCTAGTATCACAGGATTTATATTTTTTAATAATTTGAAACTTGCTGATTACATTTGCAGCTTGAACTTCAAGGGTTGGAAACTGGCTGCTTATGTTGAGTACTGATGAATTGTTTGCAGTACTGAAATACATCCTTCCTCACATGTCTAGAGATGACTTAAAGCTGATAAGACATGGAAACATTTAAAACCTTAAAGATAGACCTATTATCTTTACAAATTATTGTTTATGTATTTCCATATATTACATTTTATACAAAGAAACTATATGCAAAAAATATTTACCTGTGAATCTGAGAACATTTCTTTAGTCTGAATGTATGGGAGAAAAATTTGTATTATGTCATATGCTATATGCTATCTTCACAAAGCTAGTCAGTAGATTGAATAGGAATGTGATGATATACATCATCAGGGACTGTATTTGTAAGGACTGTAGTAGGCACAGAATTTCTGAAGCTGAGATTTAGAAACTATGATCTAGCTGCTAATTAAAGATGGCATATCAATTAGGACCTCATTCAAATTAGTATAACTCAAGGAAGATTTGTTTATAAGGGGACTATCACAAAATTTCATTACTTATCTTCCAGTTTATCATACTGCAGTAGCTTACATGTAGCTGTGATGCTGGAAGCTATGCCATTAGTATTTCAAATACTGAAAAGGTCATTCACGGTGGACAGCGGTCTATAGCAGAGCTTCTGGACTAAGACCACGAAGAAAGGCCTGGTAATTCACTTCTAAGAATTAGCTGGTAAAAACATGATGGATTATAACACAATGTTGTCTAACTCACTTACTTTGAACATGTCATCAGGATAGACCAATTGCCAGAGGAGGACATCATGTTGGGTGAAGGAGAGAGCCAGGGATGGTAAAGGAGATTGTCTTTGTCATCTAGTGCTGCTACAACAGAAATACCACAGACAGTTGCCTATAACAAACAGAAATTTATTCTCTCACAGTCTAAAAAAAAAACCCCACTGTCATCAAGTTGTGTCCAACTCATAGCAACCCCATAGGTCAAAGTAGAACTGCGCCATAGAGTTTCCAAGGAGTGCCTGGCAGATTTGAACTGCTAATCTTTTGGTTAGCAGATGTAGCACTTAATCCACTATGCCATCAGGGTTTCCTCTCACATTCTAGAAGGCTAAAAAAATTGTAATTCAGAATGCCAGCTCCAAAGAAGGAGTTCTGTCTCTGTTGGCTCTAGAGAAAGGTCTTTGTCATCAATTTTCCTGTGGTCAAGGAGCTTCTCAGCACAGGCACCCCAGGTCCAAAGGAAACATTTTTCTCTCCTAATGCTACTTTGTTGGTGGTATGAGGTCCCTCTGCTGGCTGTATCTCTCTTCTTGCTTCTCACTTTTACATCTCAAAAAAGATTGGTTAAAGACACAATTTAAACTTGTAGATTGACTCCTTTCTCACTAACACAACAGATACTAATCCCATCTCATTAATATTAGAGATAAGATTTGTAACACAGATGAAAATCACATCAAATGACAAAATGGTGGAAAATCACAGACTACTGGAAATCATGGCTGTCATAGATTGAATTCTGTCCCCTCAAAAATGTGAGTAGCCATTTGGCTGGGCCATCCTTCCCAGTAATTGGTGATTTTCCTATGCTATATATCTTAATGTCTGCCTGTGGCTAATAGATAGGATGATTATATTAAAAGAGGATGAGGGTAGGACTGCAACACCCTTGCTAAGTGAGTTCCCCTGGAATGTGGCTTGCATCACCTTTTATCCTTTCATCCTACGGGACATAAAAAGAGAGAGACACAAGCAGAGAGTTGGGAATCTCACACTGTCAAGGAAGCAGCGCCAGGAGTAGAGTGCGTCCTTGAGACTTGAGGTTCTTGCGCCAAGATGCTACCTAAACAAAGAGTGATGCAACACAAGGGCTTTACTCCAGAGATGACAAACAGGGAAAGCCTCCCCCTGGAGGGGACACCCTGAGTTAGGACTTGTAGCCTACTGGACTGTGTAAGAACAAACATTTCTCTTTTCTTTGCCATCCACTGGTAGTATCTCCTTTAGAGCAGCAGTCGCCAAACCAAGTGCCGCCGAGTCGGATTGACTAAAACAATGTCCTAGCCAAACTGATGACAAATTTTGTTGTTTTTGCTGTTCTGTTCCGACTCAGAGTGACCTTACACAGAATAAAACACATTGCCTGGTGCGGTGCAATGCCCACAATCATTGTTATGCTGGAGCCCATTGTTGCAGCCACTGTGTCAATCCGTTTCCCTGAGTGTCTTCCTCTTTTTTGCTCATCTTTGATTTTACCAAGCATGATGTCCTTCTCTAGAAACTGATCCTTCCTAGTAACATGTCCAAAATATGTAAGAAGTAGTCTCTCCATCTTTGCTTCTAAGGAGTACTCTAGTTGTACGTCTTCCAAGACAGACCTGTTTGTTCTTTTGGCAGTCTGTGGTATGTTCAATATTCTTCTCCAATGCCATAATTCAAAGGCATCAATTCTTTTTCTGTCTTACTCGGTGTTCAGCTTTCACACACACATGATGCAATTGAAAATATACACATTTGGTGGGAACACAATTCAATCCATGACAGAGACTCTTGGTGAGATAGACTGACACAGTAGCCACAAGAACGGACTTGAACACACTGGCGATAGGGTGGATAATGCATGCTGGGACAATGTTTTCTTCTGTAGAACACACAGGTGCAGAGAGTCAGATTCAATCTGATGGCAGCTATCTCTGTCTGTCTGTCTATCATCTATCTATCTATCATCTAACTATCTATCCATCCATCCATCTATCTATCTATCCATCTGTCTCTCTACCTACCTGTCTCTATTACGAAGATATGGGCAAGGTATCAGGGAACTCTAATTTAAACTTGAGAATCATGAGTAGGGAGAAGTATCTGAAACCAAGAGGAAGAGAGGGTCAAGTAGGACAGATGACCTTAGAGGAAGCAGTTTGGGATAAATTACTTGACCTCATCCCCTATCTCTGCTCTCTTGCCAGAGTTCCCCATTGGTCAAGCCCAAGGGAAGTCAAAGAACACAGGAGTCTGTTAGAGTAATCCTTTTAGATCAGCAGGTCCAGGGCAGAGAACAGAGCAGCAGAGGGAGGTAGAAAATGGATCCAAATGAACAAGCCAAGACATGTCACATACATGCTAACACCATAAAAGTCTGGAATTTATTCTTTCTTGTTATTATATTAATTGGTTATACGTGTTTGTGAAACAGAATTGTAGCTTTGTATATAGTAGACAATATTCTTACAAGAATTAAGTTTAAAGCTACTTCTTGAACAATGGTAGAAAGAACTTACGTAACTTAAAATCTTTGTTTTAAACAAAACATTTTCTTAAACTATATTGGAAGTATATACATTTCCCTATGTCTTGTTATGCCTGGATGCTTCTCTTATAATGTCATCTCAGAACCCCAAGTGCCACCAAATTTAGACCAGAAGTTATTTTAATCATTCACTCACTCTTCATTCAGCAAGTATTTTAACACAAGTTTCTAATGTGCTAGGTACTGTGCTAGGTGTTGGGTGAAAGTCATTGTTATTAAGTGATACCAGGTTGGTTTCTACTTGTAGGAGCTATAAACAACAGAAGAAACACTGCCCAGTCCTGTGCCATCCCTACAATTGTTGCTATGCTTGATCCCATTGCTGTAGCCAGTGTATCAATCCCTCTTCCTCTTTTTCACTGACCAAGCATGATAGCCCTCTCCAGGGACTGATCCCTCCAGATAATGTGTCCAAAATATATGACACGTAGTTTTACCCTCCTTGCTTTCTAAGGAGTGCTCTGGATGTGTTTCTTCCAAGATAGGCTTGTTGAGTAAAAGCAGTAAGTAAAAGAAATATAATCCTTGCCTTTTTCAAGATTAGTATTTAGTAGATATGTGCTTTAAATAATTTAGAGAAAGATTCAAATAGTTATGTAAGTCTGTGTATGTAAAAGCAACCATCAAGAGCAACAGGACCACATGGCCATTAAATATCCAAAAGTAACGTTTAAAAATGAAAATATGAGACCTTGACCTTGCTGAGGAGCCATTTATGTGTGGAACCACCACAACCTTCTTTTTGTTGTTGTTGCTAGGTGCCATCAAATCAGTTTTGACTCATAGTGACCTACGTAGAACAGAAACACTGCCTGGTCCTGAGCTATCCTCACAGTTGTATGGTTAAGTCCATCACTGCAGCCACTGTGTCAACCCACTAAGGGGCTTCCTCTTTTTCACTGACCCTCTACTTTACCAAGCACGATGTCCTTCTCCATGGACTGGTCCTTGGAGAAAGGCCGGTCCCTCTCGATAACATGTCCAAAGTATGTGAGATGAAGTCAAGCCATCCTGCTTCTAAGGAGCATTTTAGATGTATTGCTTCCAAAATAAACTTGTTTGTTCTTGTGGTAGCCCATGGTTTATTCGATATTCCTTGCCAACACCATAATTCATAGAATTCATCAGTTCTTCCATTTTCCTCATTCATTTTTCAGCTTTTCGTGACTGGAAATAACATGACTTGGGTCAGGCTCACCCTAGTCTTCAAGGTGACATATTTACTTTTCAACACTATAAAGAGGTCTTTCATAGCAGATTCACCCAATGAAATGCATTGTTTAATTTTCTGAGTGCTGCTTCCATAGGTGTTGGTCATGGATCCAAGTAAAATGACATTCTTGACAACTTCAAACTTTTCTCAGTTTATCATGATGTTGCTTATTACTTCAGTTGTGAACAGATTTGTTTTCCTTATGTTGAGGTGTAAAAAAAAATACACAGAAGGCTGTAGTTTTTCATCTTCATCAGTAAGTGTTTCAAGTCTTCTTCACTTTCAGCAATCAAGAATGTGTCATCTGCATATTGTAGGGTGTTAATGAGTCTTCCACTAGTCTTGATGCCACATTCTTCTTCATATAGTCCAGCTTTTCAGGCTTATTTGTTCACAGATGAATGGAATAAGTATGGTGAAAAGACACAAGCCTGACGCACAGCTTTCCTGATTTCAAACCTTGCAGTCTCTCCTTGTTCTGTTAGAAAGACTGTCTCTTAGTCTATGTACAGTTTCCTCATGAGCACAACTAAGTGTTCTGGAATCCCCATTCTTTACAATGTTGAATGTCTTTGCATGGTAAATAAAATACAGGCAAACATCTTTCGATATTCTTGGCTTTCAGCCAAGATTCATCTAACATCAGCAATGATATCCCTCTATCCATGTTCTCTTCTGATTCCAGTTTGAATTTCTGGCAGCTTCTTGCTGATGTACTGCACAATCATTTTTTAATAATCTTCAGTAAAATCTTACTTGTGTGTAATATTAATGATACTATCTGTTAATTTTTGTATTCAAATGGATCACCTTTCTTTGGAGGAGGCATAAATATAGATCTCTTCCAGTCAGTTGGCCAGGTAGCTATCTTCCAAATTTCCTGGCAGAGACAAATGAGGACTTCCAGTGCTGCATACATTTGTTGAAAGTTCTTAATCACATTCCATGAATTCCTGGAGCCTTGTTTGCTGCAAATGCCTTCAGTGCAGCTTGGACTTCTTTCTTTGACACTATCAATCTTAATTATATGCTACATCTTTAAATCATTGAATGTTGACAAATTCTTTTTGATACAGTGACTGTGTATTCCTTCTGTTTGCTTTTGATGCTTTCTGTGTCATTCAGTATTTTGTTCAGGAAATTCTCCAAAGTTTGAACTTATTCTTTAGTTATTTCAGCTTGAAAAATGCCAAGTGTATTCTTCTTTTTGGTTTCCTGACTCCAGATTTGTGCACATTTCATTATAATACTTTGAGTTGCCCTTTGAAATGTTTTGTTTAATACTTTCATGTGGTCATGTCTTCCTTTTGCTTTACCTACTCGATGTTCAAGAGCAAATTTCAGTATCCTTTTGATCATTTTATTCTTTTCTTTCTTTCCTGTCTTTTCAAGTACCTTTTTGCTGTCGTCATGTGTAATGCCCTTAATGTCATTCCACAGCTCATCTGATCTTCCTTCATTAGTGTTCAGTGCATCAAGTCAATTCTTGAGATGGCCACTGAATTCAGGTGGGATATTCTGCAGAGTGTATTTTGAGTTTTGTTGGCTTGTTTTAATTTTCTTCAGCTTCAACTTGAACTTGCATCACAGCAATTGATGGTCTTTTCCTTAGTCATCCCCTGGCCTTTTTCTGGCTAGTGATATAGTCACGGTTTATGTTGTTGAAAAAGATATTTGCAATGAATAAGTCTTTGATCTTGCAAAGTTCTCTCATGCAATCTCTGGTGTCATTTGTATCACCAAAGTCATATTTTCCAAAAACTGATTCTTCTTCTTTGTGTCCAAATTTTGTATTCCAGTCACCAGGAATTATCAGTGTATCTTGACTGCATGTTTGATAAATTTCAGACTATTGAAGTATGTAAAAATCTATAATCTAATCACTTTTGCCTTAGCTGTTTGTGCATAAGTTTGAATAATAGTCCCATTAATGGGTTTTCCTTGTAGGTGTTTGGGTATTATTTTATCATTGACAGTATTGTACTTCAGGATAGAGATTGAAAAGAAAATTTATTTATTTATTTTTAAATTATAATTAAGTGAAAGTATACAGTCCAAATCAATTTCACATGCACACCGATCTGCAGCTCCATCTACTCTCTTCACCTTATGGCAGCACATTCCTTCTTTCCACTCTATACTTCTAGTATTCTCTTAATGAGCACCTGTCCCTTCCTCTCCACCCTCTTCTCACCCATCTAGAAAGAAACCAGTAGGATAGCCTCCTATAAATGTATAAACTCGTGAAGTACACATACCATGTGCTCACACTGTGTCCCCGAGTGCAGTCCATTCTTGTTTGAAGAGTTTACCTCAGTACTGGTTTCAACTCAGGGCCAGCAGGAAGTCTGGAGGCCATGTTCCCAGGGAACACTCCAGGCTGTTGGACCAACAATTCTGGTCCTTTAGTAGATCCGACTCGACGGCACTTGGCTTGGCAGTAGAGTTCTTGAACCTCAAGCTTCTTTTTCTTGTGTTGCCTCAGGGACTGTACATTGTGTCCCCCTTCGTGGCCGCCTTTGGTGGTGGCTGGGCACTATCTGGTTTTTCTGGCCTCATGATGATGCAGTCGCCAATTCATATGGTCCTTCTGCCTCCTGGGCTCATTTTTTCCCTCATGTCTTTGATGTTCTCAGTCGTCATATATTCCAGATGGAATAGCAAGCTTAAAAGCTTGCTAGCTTTTAAGACCCCACATGCCACTCACCAATGTGGAGTGCAGAAGACTCTCTTAGCTGAAGACTAGCTATGCCAATGGACCTCAATGTCCCCTGAAAACATGGCCACCAGGCCCCCATCCCTGCTACTGTATCCTTTGAAATACTGGGTTTAGAAAACCTTTCAGTTTGTAGTGTAATCTAGTTATTCTGATCTGGTCTCAACTGCCTGCTGTTACTCCCTTCACCTAACCAAATTCCTGTCTACTATCTAGTCTGTGAACATCCCTCTCCTTCCCTCCCCACCCTTGTAGCCATTAAAAAGTCTTTTGTACTTAAATTCATTTTAAAGTCTTTATAACAGAGGTCTCATACAATACTTCTCCTTTTGCTGCTGACTGATTTCACTCAGCATAATGTCTTTTAGTTGAAACCAGGTTATGAGATGCTCCTAAAATCATCATTGTTCATTATCATTGCGTAGTGTTTTATTGTGTATATGTACCATGGTTTGTTTATCCATTCATCCATTGATGGGCACTTAGATTGAGTCCATTGTAGACAATGCTGCAATAACCATTCGTGTGCATATATCTGTTCGTGTGACTGCCTGTATCTCTGTAGGATGTATTCCAAGTAGTGGGATTGCAGGATCACATGGTATTTCTATTTCTAGCTTTTTACGGAAGCACCGAATTGCTTTCCAAAGAGGCTGTATGATTTTGAATTCTTACCAGCAGTGTAGGAGTGAGCCAATATCTCCACAACCTCTCTAGCACTTACTGTTTTGTAATTTTTGGATTACTGCCAACCTTGTTGGGGTGAGATGCTATCTCACTGTAGTTTTGATTTGGATTTCTGTAATAGCTAATGATCATGAGCATTTCCTCACGTGTCTTTTGGCTGATTGGATGTCTTCTTTGGCGAAGTGTCTGTCCATCTCTATGGCCCATTGCTTAACTGGATCTTTTACCTTTTTCTTGTTGATATTTTTCAGTACCTCGTAGACTACTGAAATTAGACATTGATCTGACATGTACTTGCCAAGTATTTTTTCTCTTTCAGTAGGTAGTCTTTAACTCTTGATAAAGTCTTTAGATGAGCATAAGTGTTTGATTTATAGTAGTTCTGATTTATCTATTTTCTCTTCTGTTGTTCATGCATTGTCAAGTTTTTTAGTCTGTCTAAGCCTTGCATGAGAACTTACATTGTTCTCCCTTTTTTTTTTTTTTTTTTGGATGATCTTTATTGTTTTTAGGTTTGATGTTTAGGTCTTTGATCCATTTTCAGTTAGTTTTTGTGCAAGGTATGAGATATGGATCTTGCATCAGTTTTTTGCAGATAAATATCCAATTTCGCCAACACCATTTGTTAAAGAGACTTTTCACATCAATTTATGATCTTTGGGCCTTTGTCAAATATCAGCTGTTTATAGGAGGATGGTGACATTTCTGGATTCTCTGTTCTGTTCTATTGGTCTATGTGTCTGTTTTTGTACCAATACTAGGCTGTTTTGATTACCATGGAATTGTGGTAGGTTCTAAGATCAGGTAGTGTGAAGCTTCTCGCTGTATTCCTCTTCTTCAGTAGTGCTTTATTACCTGGGGTACCTCCCCTGTCCTAACAAAGTTGGTGATATATTTCTCCATCTCATTAAAAAATGACACTGTAATTTGTGTTGGGATTGCATTGTACATGTAGACCGCTTTGGGTAAAACAGACATTTTCACAATGTTAAGTCTTCCTATCCATGAGCAAGGTAGATTTCTGCACTTATGTCTCTTTTAGTTTCTTGCAGTAGGGTCTTGTAATTTTCTCTGTGTAGATCTCTTATTTCTCTGGTTAGATTTATTGCTAGGTATTTTATCTTCTTAGGGGTCATAGTAAATGGTATTGATTTGGTGATTTCCTCTTGAATGATCTCTTTGTTGGTGTAAAGGAATGTTCCCAATTTACTTATGTTTATCTTATATCCTGATACTATGTTGAACTCTGCTATTAGTTCCAGTATCTTCTTTATAGATTCTTTAATGATCTCTGCATACACAATCATATCATCTGCAAATACAGATATTTTTACTTCTTCTTTGCTGATGCAGATGCCCTATATATCTTTATCTTTTTTGATTGCTTGTTCTCAGGGGCACTTCTTTCAGTTTCTCTCCATTCAGGATTATATAGGTGGCTGGCTTTGTGTAGATGCCCCTTACTGGGTTGAGGAATTTCCTTTCTATTCCTACTTTGCTGAGAGTTTTTAGCATGAATAGGTGTTGGACTTCATCAAATGCCTTTGACAAAATCAGGTGATTCTTACCCTTTGTGTTATTTATGTGGCTGATCACATTCATTGTTTTCCTGATGTTGAAGCAGCCCTGTGTCACTGGTATGAATCCAACTTTGTCATGATGAATTATTTTTTTGATATGTTGTTGAATTTTATTGGTTAGGATTTTGTTGAGATTTTTACACCTAGGTTCTTGAGTGAGATTGGTCTGTAATTTTTTGTGGGGTCTTTCCCTGGGTTTGGTATCAGGGTTATGCTAGTTTCATAGAATGAATCTGGGAGTAGTCTGTCCTTTTCTATGCTGTGAAATAGCCTCAGTAGTATTGGAATTAACTCCTCTCTGAAAGTTTGGTAGAATTCTCTGGTGAAGCCGTCTCGGCCAGGACTTTTTTGGGTTCATAGCTTTTGATTACTTTTTCAATATCTTCTTTTGTGATGGGTTTATTAAGTGGCTCTGCTTCTCCCTGTGATGATTTTGATAGGTGATGTGAATCTAGAAATTTGTCAATTTTCCCTAGATTTTCAAATCTGTTAGAGTACAGCTTTTCGTAGTATTCTATTAGGATACTTTTGATCTGGTTCTGTTTGTTGTAACATCGCTCATCTCATTTCTTATTCAGGTTATTTATTTCCTCTCCTGTTTTCCTTTTGTAGGTTTTTTTTTTTCCAACAAACTAGCTTTTGATTTTGTTAATTCTTTCAGTTCTTTTTCTATTCTCTAATTCATTTAGTTCTGCTCTAATTTTTTATTACCTGTTTTCTTTTGGTGTCTGATGAGTTCTTTTGTTATTATCTTTCTACTTCTTCAAATTGTAGGATTAATTCTTTGGTTTAGGCTCTGTCTTCAGTCCGGATGTGTGCATTTATAGAGATAAACTGAACTCTGAGTACTACTTTTGCTGTATATCATAGGTTCTAGTAAGACGTGTTTTCATTCTCATTTGATTCCATGAATTTCATTATTACACCTCTGATTTCTTCTATAACCTATGAATTTTTGAGCAAGGTGTTGTTCAGTTTCCATGAATTTCAATTTCTACCCATGCTTTTTCTGCTATTGATTTCAAATTTTATGGCTTTATGGTTCGAGAAGATGCTTTGTGATAATTCAATGGTTTGGGTTTGGTTGAAACTTGCTTTATGACCTAACACGTGGTCTATTCTGGGGAATGTTCCATGTGCATTGGAAAAGAAGGTATACTTATCTTGAAGAAAGACTTCCAAACAAGAATAATATATCTTGCAAAATTGTCTCTCAAATATGCCAGTGAAATTGAAACATTCTCAGATAAACAGAAGGCTAGGGTCACCATGAGTTGGATCCGACTCGATGGCACTTGGCTTGGCTTGGCTATCTCTTGTTGGGTGAAAAGCTTATCTCTTGTTGTACCTATCTTTTGTGGGGTAAAAAGTTCTGTATATGTCATTGAGGTCTTGTTTGTTAATTTTCTCAATAAGATCTTCTATATCTATACTGAGCTTTTCTCTGGATGATCTGTCCATTACTGAAAGTGGAGTGTGGAAGTCTCCTACTGTTGTCGTGTAGTGATGTATCTTATTTTTCAATGTTGTCAGCATTTGTTCCATATATTTAGATGCTCTGGTATTGGGTGCCTAAATATTTAATATCCTGCTTATATATTGAATCCTTCAGCAATAAATAGTGACCATCCTTGTCTACAATGGTGGATTTTACATTAAAGTCTGTTTTATTTGAGATTAGTATCACCACTCCTACTCTTCTTTGCATGTTGGTAGCTTGGTATCTAGTTTTCTATCCTTTGACTTTCAGTTTGTTCATATCATTGAGTCTAATGTGCGTTTCTTATAAGCAGCATATTGTCAGATTGTGTTTTTTGATCCAAGCTGTTAGTCTCTGGCTTTTAATTGGAGAATTCAATCCATTTATATTCAGTGTAATTGTTGATAGATATGTGTTTAGTGCTGTCATTTTGGTGCCTTTATTTTTGTGTTTTTGATGTTTTCTTGGTTCCGCTTAATATTCTCTTCTGAGTTGTTTTTATTTATGGGTTTTCTTTTTATCTTTTTCAATGTTAGTTTTGTGTTTCTTGAGACTCCTGTATTATGTTTCCTGTCTTGATACATATCATAGCTAGTTTTCTTTGTGGCTACCCTCTTGGTCCCCTTTAATGTTTTAAGTTTAAACCAATCTTTAATTCTGTATATCTCCTTAACTTTCTCTCCATCTGAAAGGGCTGTAACTACTGTAATATATCCCTCTTTATAATGTGTTGATGTCATAGTTTTCATGTTAAAAGGTCTGGTTTCCTACTTCTACTATTTTGGCTTTGACTGAGCTTTATGACTTGCCTACCTGAGTAGGACTCTGGTTGTTGTGTTCTGCAGTGCATCATTGAGTATATATCTGATGTTATTGATTTTCTAAACAAAGAGCTTCTTTCAGTATTTCTGGTAGTTTTGGTTTGGTTTTTGCAAAGTCTCTAAGCTTCTGTTTGTCTCAGAATGTTTCAATTTCACTGTCATATTTGGGAGACAATTTTGCAAGGTACATAATTCTTGGTTGGAAGTTTTTCTTCTTCAAGGCTTTGTATGAGTCATCCCACTGCCTTCTTGCCAACATGGTTTCTCCTGAGAAGTTAGAGGAAAGCCTACAGGGCTTCCCTTTGTATGTTAGTTTTGCTTTAAGCCTAGTTGCCTTATGAGCTTCTCTTTACGTTTAATTTTATTAAGCTTGATTATAATATGTCTCAGTGTCTTTCTTTTGGGGTCTACTTTTTGTAGCGTTCAATAAGCACCTTGAATATTTATGTTCTCTTATTTTATTAAGTCAAGAAAGTTATTTGTCAGCAACTCTTCAACAATTCTCTCTGTATTTTCTGCTAGCCCTCCATGCTCAGGAATTCTAATTATTCATAGATTATTCCTGTTGATAAAGTCCCATGTGCTTCATTTTTTTTTCTTTTATCTGATTTCTCCTCATAAATGCTGGCGTCAGTTGCTTTATTATCAATCTTGCTAATTCTGCATTCCATTTTCTCAATCCTACTCTTTTGGCTCTGCACTGAATTGTCTAACACTTAATTTTATTATTGATCTGCTGGATTTCAGATTGTTGATGTTCTAGCAGTTAATATAGCTTATTTAATTTTTCATTTTGTTCTGCTGCACTGTGTTTAATCTCTAGAAAGGTTCTATATCTAATGCTTTTGTATTCTACCTCCAATAATTTCAGATAGGCTCCTTTATCTGGGAAGTGTTTTGATTATTTTGGGAGTCTTCTGGGCTCATGGTGGTCTGCTTCTTTAAATGGTTAGATATTGATTGTTGTCTTCATGCCACCAAAAAACTATTCAGTTTTGCTGGTGTTACACCAGCAGGAGCTGTGGAGAAGTTCTAAGATGGGAGTAAGGGCACTGCTAGACTTGGCCACAGCTGCTGCTGTGTTCTCTGGGAGCGGCTGACTTATATACAGTTTCTCTGGTAATAGGACACTGTCAAGCCCCTTGATACGCTCAGCTTAGCAGCTGGCCCCAGCTTGGTTCTCAGGGGTGGCAGGCCCCACCACCTGGCTGATAAAAATGATGACCTACTTGTGACAACTCTCTGTCATCACACCAGTCAAGACTATGGTGTCACTCAGGGAAGGGAGGAGAGAAGGATGCCTCCACACTCAGCCACCAGAGTCTACTGCATTCTCTAGATGCAATTATCTTAAAAAAAAAAAAAAATGCTTTTCTGCTGAAAGCAGCTGGGCCCTTAGGGGTGGAGGCCTTGCCTCCTGGCTGGCAAATGTGACACCATACTCATAGAGTCTCTCAGGGGCCATCAGCAGACACTGATGTGGTTCAGTGAAGGGAGGTAGAAATGTCTCTGCCACACTTGACTGGTAGTCACTACTGCGTTCTCTGGATGAGTTGATCTTAAAAAGTGCTTTTCTGCTGAGAGAGGTTTTAACCAGCAGCAGTGGATAGACACAAGGCCCTCAGGCTGGCAAGCCCTGCCTCCTGGCTGACAAAGGTGGCACTCTACTTACAGAGTCTCTTGGGGGCTGTCAGCAGATGGTATATGTGGCTCAAAGAAGGGAAGGGTTATGGCACCACCACACTCAGCCAGCAGCCACTACTACATTCTCTAGTACCCCAAAAAACCACTGCCGTTGAGTTGGGTCTGACTTATACAGAACCTAGAGGTCAGAGTAGAATTGCCCCATAGAGTTTCCAAGGAGCACCTGGTGGATTTGAACTGACAAACTTTTGGTTAGCAGACATAGCGCTTAACCTACTATGTCACCAGAGTTTCACTCTCTAGGTACAATTGTCTTAAAAACAGCTTTTCTGCTGGAAGCAGCACTGTCCAGAGAGGCACTGTTGCTCAGCGTGGGAGTTAGCTCCAGTTGAGCCCTCAGGCATGGCTAACTCTGCCTCTGAGCTGACCAAGATGGTGTCCTGCCTGAGTGGCCTCTCCTGCAGTGAATCAGCAGGATCTATGGTACACCTGAGAGAAGACAGGAGGTAGTGCCACACTTGGTTGCCAGCCGTCAGTACGTTCTCTAGGTATGATTGTCTTAAGAACAGCTTTTCTGCTGGGAGAAGCACTGTCCAGACAGGCACTATTACTCACTGTGGGAGTTGGCTCCAGGTGAGCCCTCAGGAGTGGCTGACTCCAGCTCTCAGCTGACCAAGATGGCAGCCCTCCTGAGCTGCCTCTCCTGCAGTGAGTCAGCAAGATCTATGGTGCAGCCCAGAGAAGAGATCGGGGAGGGGCACTGGCACCCTCTGTCACCATCTGCTACTGGGTTCTCTAGATGTCACTGTCCCAAGCACAGCCTCCCTGCTGAGGGATACACTATTTAGTTAGCCACTGCAGCTCAGCTGGCTCATGCCAGGCTCTCAAGCTCTGCAGTCTCAGTCTCCTGGGTAACAAAGAATGTGCCTGTACTTGTAATCCTCCCAGCTACTGTGTAAGAAAAAGCGAGACTCACTGTGCAACTGTCTCACCTCTGACAAGATAGTTTCCTACTTCCTGTCACCCAGTCTGATCTCACAACCCTATGCCTGATTCTGGGGCTTCCAGAATGCCCATACCACTCCATTCAATTATTTTGCTAGGCCTTAGTTCTCAGAGGGAATCAAGGAGACGTGTGACCAGTCTTCCATCTTGGCCTCGCCTCCAAAAATTTTTTTTTATAATAAATTTGATGTGTTTCGTCTTTGACATCATTCTTAGCACAGTAGACCATATGACTGTCTGATTCAAAATGGTCAATACCAATCCATTTTAGCTCACTAAGACCTAGGATATTGATCTTTATGCATCATGTTTCATTTTTTATGACTTCCAGTTTTCCTAGATCCGTCATTCATACATTCCATGTAGATGTATTAATGGATGTTTGCAGTTGTTCTTCCATTCTGAGTTATGCCACTTCAGCAAATGAAGATTCCCAAAAGCTTGGCTCCACCCACGTCATTAAATTTCATGTTACTTTGAAGAGACAGCTCTCTGGTAGTTGTGTTCATGTGTCTTTCAATCTGAGAAGCTCATCTTCTGGCACTGTATCAAACAGTGTTCTGTTGCTATTCATAAGGTTTTCCCTGGCCATGTTTTTCTTAGAAGTAGGTCACATGATCCTTCTTCCTAGTCTGTCTTAATCTAGAATCTCTACTGAAACCTGTGTATTTGTAGTATCAGTGGTATAGCTTCTAGCATTAGAACAAATGAAAGCCCCCACAGTATAACAAACTGACAGACAAGTGGTGGAGATGTCTAATAAAAAAAGTAACAAACCCCTTGCTGTTGAGTTGATTCTGAATCATAGGGACCCTATAGGACAGTGTAAAACTGCCCCATGGGATTTCCATGGAGCAGATGTTGGATTCAAACTGCCAAACTTTTGGTTAGCAGCTGTGTTAGTCATCTAGGGCTTTTATAATAGAAAGTGGATGGCTTTAACAAAGAGACATTTATTCTCTGACAGTCTAGTAGGCTATAGCAAAGTCCTAATTCGGGGTGTCAGCTCCAGGGTAAAGCTTTCTCTCTTTGTCAGCTCTGTAGGAAGGTCCTTGTCATTCAGTCTTCCCCTAGTCTAGGATCTTCTCTGAGCAGGAATCTCAGGACCAAAGTATGTGCTCTTCTCCTGGCACTGCTTTTTTGGTGGTATCATGTTCCCATGTCTCTCTGCTTGCTTCGCTCTTTTATATTTCAAGAAATTGACTTAAAGACATTACCTAAACTAGTAGATCTCATCAATACAACTGCCACTAATCGATCTCATTAACATCATTGTGATAGGATTTATAACACATAGGGAAATCACATGAGATGACAAAATGACAGACAGTCGTACAATACTAGGAATCATTACCTAACTAAGTTGACAGGTATCTAGGGGGCACACAATTCAATCCATGACAGTGGCTGAGTGCTTAACCGTTTTGCCACCAGGGCTCTGGATATGTCCAACAATTACTCCATATTTAAAGAGTTGAAAATAAAACCCTTAATCTCCAGTGATTTTTTTCCCCTCACCCCTCCCTCCACAACTTGCTTCTCAAGTTATATTCCCTATCTCAACAAAAGGAACCTCTCGTCTTGTGGTTGCTGAAAGTAAAAACCTTGAACCATCCTTGTCTCCTCTTTTGCATCCTACCCCCAACTTCTCAGCATGTCCTGTCAACCCCCTCTCCCCCATTACAACATGTCCAGAACCCAACCACTTCTTACCAGCTCCACTGCCTTGGCTTCCTAACTGGTTGGCCTGCTTCTGTCTTTGTTACTATTCTAGCTTCAACACAAGAGTGAATTAAAGATAAAAGCCACATCATGTCACTCCTCTGCTAAAAATTCTTCCTTGTCTTTGTAGCTCAAAGTAAAATCAAAATACTTTATCATTACCACCATGGCCCTGCATGCTTTATTCCGCAATGTCCATCCCCCTACCCATCACTTCTCCACCCTCATACTGTCCCCCACCCCCACTTCCCCAGGAAGCCAAGAATGTAATGACCTCAGGGTCACTACAGTTTCATCTGCAGTTCCCTGGGTGTGAAATAGGCTTTTCCCAAATATCCACATTGCTTCCTCTCTGAACTCTTAGAGGCTTTTGCAATAAACCTGTATTTTTATGTAACACCCTTGCCCCTCTTCCTTTATTTTTTAAGATAAACCTTATTTTTTGGATTGGCTGTAGATTTATAGAAAAATTACAAAAGTTAGAATAGAGAGTTCTCATATACCCAGCACTGTTTTCTCTGTGGTTAACATCTCACATTTGTATGGTACACTTATTATGACTAATGAATCAATGTTGATGCATCGTTGACTCCATAGTTCATCATTCCTCAATTAGGTAATGCCCCTGTTGTTGTTGTTCCAGAGTCTGTCCAGGATACTACATTCTTTCCTCGGGCTCCTTTAGGCTGTGGCAGTGTCTCAGACTTTGCTTAGTTTTGATGATCTTGATAGTTTTGAGTGGAACCAATTAGGTATTCTGGAGGATGCCTCATTAGAATGTGTCTGATGTTTTTCTCTTGATAAGACTGGCGTTTTGGGTTTTGGGAAGGAAGACCAGTGTGAGGCAAAGTGCTATTTTCATCACATTGTATCAAGGGTACATATATTTATACTACCTTAGACTCCAGGGTACATATATTTACAGCATTTATGACTGTTATATTGACCTGCATCACCTGGATGAGTACTGTTGGATTTTGCCACTGCAACGTTATCCCCCGGCCACCAGCCCCTTTCATGGTGTGCTCTTTGGAAGGAGTCACTGAGCACAGCACGGGAGATTTGTCTCTTCTCCCCCATTTATTTATTCGGTCAGTTAACTATACCAGTATGGACTCACGGGTATTTATTTTATACTTTGGGCTATAGTCCAATCCCACTTTGTTTATTTTTTTGCTTAAAGCTTTTCAGCGTTGGTCATCGGGAACTTTCCACTGGCATTTGTCCTTTTTTGACACATCTCAATCAATGCAGTTTTCGTTGTTTATTTTTAGCCCTTCCTTAGTTTCAGGTCCTGCCTTATTTTTCAAGATATTTATCTCCACCTCACATAATAGTATACTTTATCTGTTTTTCTCCCCCCACTGGAACGCCAGCTCCTTGAGGGCAGTGTCTCGGTGGTCTTTAACCACGGGTGGGTGTCTTCGGCGGCACCTGGTTGGATAGACACTTAGATTAGTGGCTAGCTGATGAATGAATGAACCTGGCTGGTGGCGAGGTGCTGACAGTGACTGGCCCAGGACAGCACTCGGGTTCTGGGAAGCCAGCGCTCAGCCTCAGTGCGCCCCGGCGCCCCTCCGAGCTGCGCCCACGGTCGGAAACAGCACCTGGGGATTCCCGGGGAAAAGCCGGCGGCCTCAGCCTCGCCGGCCTCCGCCTCCGCGGGCATGGGGCGGGGAGCGTCAGCGCCAAGGCCTGCCCCTCACGTCGGGACCCGAAAAGTCCGGCGCCTCGCAGGGAGCGTCTGGGGAGGCCCGGGGCGGGCCGGGGTCTTCCCTAGCCGCGCGCGCCGACTCCGGCGGGGCGGGACCGGCCTCGGCGTCCGTGGGCGGGCCCTGGGCGCCGCTGTGGGGGCCGCCGGAGCGAAAGCGCGCCGGTCGGGGGCGGGCCCTGGGCGCCGCTGCCGAGGCTGCAGAGGCGGCAGCGCGCCGGCGGCCGGCAGGAAGGGGCGCAGTCTCGGAGGAGCCGGCCGGCTGCCGGCAGCGGGGTGCGGGGTCTCACGCCACAGGTTGCCTTGCCCTGGCGGCGTCGGCACGGAACAGCGCCCTGCAGGAGACGGCATCTCGGCTCGCACGCTTGGCGCGGCTCCGGGTTAGTTTTTGTTGTTTTGTGTGTCTCTTTTTCTTTCCTTACCCATCCCGGGGCTAGGCGTGCGCGGAGAGCCGGCGACAGGCGGGCACCGGGAGGACCTCGCTCGCTCCGGGGCAGGAGGCTGTGCGTCTGGGGGACTTCGGATCTGCTGTGGGCTTCTTTGATCACCTCAGGGATTCTCTTACGTAGCGAAGTCATTTTAATTTTCTTTTCTTTTCTTTCATAGGGCAAGGGATTGAGTATTTAGGGCTTCATAGAAAGTATTCCAGAGATCCCTGTTAATAAGCTGTCCTCATAAAGCATCCTTCCATCTAAGACTGCTTTTGATTGAAGTCTCAAGTCTGGAGTTCTTTTGAGTTAGTGGTGTGGTTAGATTACTTCGACTTGATCACCCCTTCACTTCCTATTAGGGTGCACTTTCTCAAAAACACCGGAATGGGTATGTCTTGACTTGAATTTGACAGAATGACTCAGGAGCCAGGAAATACAGAGTGACTGATAGTGCTTTGTAACGCTTCCTTCGAACCCGCACAGTCGTCTTTTCTTAGAAGAAGGGAGACGGGAAGCCGTGGTGGCACCTCCGAGGACCACTCTGTCCCGAGAGGGAATTCCGTCGTTTGCTCAGCTCCGCGGACACTAGCGGACAGCTGCCTGCACTTCCTGTGGTTCTCACGCACTTGTTCAAGCCATTTCTCAGCAGTGGGAGGAGGTGCTATTTCCACACGGGCATCCAAAAATGAGTCACAGGGCCGTTCTCCTAATAGCGACACTTTCTTAATAAACTTTAGAGAAGTGAGGTCTGGGTTTAAAGCAAAGCTACAGATGTGAAATGTAAGCCCTCACGGCCAGTCTGGGGCAGGTGAGGTAGGAAATAACAACTCGAGTTTGCAGTTTCCTAAAGTGCCTGATGGTACCATGTACCAGCTCAGTGGGCAGATCTGAGATAATCATTAAAACTATTTGCATTGCCACAGAAGCCAGGAGAAAATTATTTTCATTTTTCAGTAACTGTTTTGCTCCTTCATTCACTGTAGGAAATGTCATTCTACACAGTGATTGTAAGTCACTTCCTGAATCAAAATGTTTTGGACAGTTTGCCTTTACTAAATAAGTTCTAAAACCAGCATGACAGTTTTTGAAGACAGTGAATGCCAGTTGTAGCTGAAAAAAATAATTAGCTTAAGACATGTTTTATAGCAGCTGGGTAGTAAGTTCTTAGAAAGTGTTGAAGGACCCATATAGTATCTCAACAGACAACAGAGAAAGGAACGTTTTTCTAAACTCAGTTCATCTGAGTTCAGCTGCAACAGTTAACTGTGCCAGGCAATAACCTTAAAGACTGGTGGAGAAAGCCCTGCAGATACACTGGAAAATTCAGTGTAAGGAGGTACTATGAAAAAAAATCTATGCTCTGTGTGTCTGAGGTTTCCGTAGTACTGGGAATGGGAATGGACCGCGTTTTTGCTGGGGAAACTAAGAAGGCTTTGAGGTTAGTCATTTATTTTTCTTTGTAGACAGCCTGTATCTTCATTCAAAGATGGTTTAGAAATACATTAACTAGAAAGACATGGTTTTTAAATTTGTGTGCATCGTTTCTCATATTATTTAGTAATTATGGTAAGATAAATGTCTCCTGTTATTATGTCTAGATAATTTCTGGTATTTTCAGATATGCATCATTTTTTAAAATGAAGTAACTAATTAATCCCTTTTAATTTTATAACACTGTATTGAAGCAACTTTGTGGTCGTTCTTTTTATAGTTAAAATCAGCACTTTATAACACGTTATAGAGGTATGAGTCAAAAATGCACCGTGTCACAATTTACTGTTGGACACTTTTGAAATTGATACCAACATAGATTAAAGTACTCCAATTCTGTAAGATACTTAATTTGTAAGGAAAACAATGTCAATTTCCACACAACTTTACACACTTCATTTCTCTCATAAGAGCCTCAAAGTTAGTGTTTGTGTAAAAAAGAAAGGATTGAGTGTGTTTTTCAACATTGGCACCTGCTTTACTCTGGTGGGTGTGAGGAAGTGTATACTAACTAAGTAATGAACCTTAAAGTAGGAGGAGTTGTCAGGTAGATGAAGGGACAGGAAACCCAGCAGAAGGAATAGCATGTACAAAGACGTGAAACAGCAATTTTATGGTGGGAGAACTACAGCCTGTTTCGGGTACACACAGTGAGTGGCCAGGATAGGTCTCGAGGATGGGCTAGAGAGATGAGTGGGGGCCCAGAACCGGGTGTCACATAGGAGCTGTGAGTTAGTGTTTGGGAGGATTTTGAGAAAAGGGTGATGCTGTGAGAAGCATGTTTCAAAATGCTACCTTTAGTGCCCATGTTGAAAATACACTCGATGAGTGTGACACTGATTTTAGGGAGACACTGTGGAGAGTACTGTAACAGTACAGATGGCAACACCAAGAGAGCATGAATTAGGCAGTGACAGTGAGGAATGGAAAAGAGAAAATGAGCTGACAGATGTTTATGAGGCAGAATCCAGCTGCGTATTTAGAAGTGGGCAGTGAGGGAGAAGGAGCAGGTCAGATTGACTCCCACATCTCTCGTTAATGATCGAAAAAACCTGTTGCCAGCAAATGGACTATAGGACAGAGTAGAAGTGCCCCCTAGGATTTCCAAGAAGCAGCTGGTGGATTCAAACTGCTGATGTTTTTGGTTACCAGCTGAACTCTGAAAAGTACCAGAAATAATCTAGATGTAGTAACAGGAGGGATTTGTTTTACCATAATTACTAAATAATATGAGAAGTGATACACACAAATTTAAAAACCATGTCCTTCTAGTTAACCACCAGCCCCCAGGGTCCCAGTTAATGAGTAGGATAATATGAGTTGGTTTAAAGTAAAGGATCATGATGAGTTCACAGAGTACTCATTAACATTTTTGGACAAGTGATAGCTAAAATGTGTTGAAGATGTATTATGTGCCTTTAAGTGAATTAAGTGCTTTGTTCCTCTCTGCAGTCCCGCCAACTAGGTACTATGATTAATTACTTTTGACAGATGAAGACGGCACAGTACTGGCACTGGACAGAGCCAGGCATTGATCCTCAAAACCTGGCTCCAAAGCGCACATTAAAAACCACTATGATATGACCTAAGGAGCTTTGGTGGCACAGTGGTTAAGTGCTTGGCTCCTCCCTTGAAGGTTTATGATTCAAGCCTACTCCCCTGGTGAAAGGCACAGCAGTCTGTGTCTGTAAAGATTTGTAGCCTGGGAAGCCCTATGGGACAGTTCTACTTTGCCCTACAAGATTGCTATGAATATAACCTCAAGGAATGAATCAATGAATATTTTGGATAATGTGGCAAACAAATTGAAATCATTTTCTTCGTCTGGGAAGTTCTGTGGTGGTTTCTTTTGGGGGCCTTCTGATGCCATGGGTGACTTCCGGGTTACCGTCTTCTCCAATGCTTGTTGCTTTTTGGGCTTGAAGTGGGTCAGTAGAGGCTGGGAGAGATGCTGTGACAATGGACGACGGTTGTTTCTCTAGGCCGTCTTCAGTCTGTGCAAGCGTATGCTCGCCGAGAGTGGGGTCAGTAAAAGAGAGGAGGTTTTGCATTCAGTGGTATGAAGTCCAAATTAATAGCCCTAGGCCACATTGTAGGGCTCACTAGGTGTCCAGAAGACTCCGTTTAATTATCATTTCAGGTCTTGGATTCCAGAGGGACTTAGGGAGATGTACGTTTAGTCTGCCATCTTGACTCTGCCCTCTGGAGTCATTTTCTTGATTCCAGGAATCCTTCCTCATCCAGGAATAGTTTCAGTACATATGATTGACCTTCAGTGGCCATATGGTGCTGGATGAAACCCTCCACTTCTGCCCCAAGATAAACACAGTTGACCTCAGAATAACCCTGGAGCAATCAGCAATTTTCTCTTAAGAACTGAAAGTTTAAATGGAGACTTACAGTGACTGGATGTTCCTGGAAATTCAGCTGCTGCATCCTCGGAGGTACTCAGTCCACTGTTCTTTCTTAAGCCCTGATCACTCAGCACTCCATATGGCTAGCTTGAGTCGTCTTCTACCATGCCGGTGACTGTAGAGTTGAGCTGGCATCTACTCCTGGTGTCTCCAGGTGTACTCACATAGAACAGTGCTTCATAGGCTTTTCAGTGGCTGATTTTTCAGAAGTAAATTGCTAGACCTTTCTCCTGAGGTACCTCTGGATGGACTCGAGTCTCCAATGTTTTAGTTAGTAACTGAGAGCTTTGATTCTTTTCACTACCCAAGGATTCCTTAGATGTACTCAGTGTTTTGTTGCTAAGATCTGTAGTATTCCTTGGGGAAGAAGGAAGACTGGTCAAGGATCTGAATCTACAGAGGGGGTCAAAGGGTGGAAGAATAACTAACAAATGTAGGTGGGTAGCTAAGATGTAGGTAGGTAGCTAAGGAGCTAGAATCTTATATCCCTGGCTGGTGATCTGACTTTGAGGGCCTACTTTGTTCTGTTGTATCTGCTGCCTCCATGCTTTTAACTTACAGAATCTTATTATATGAACCTGAGCCTGTTATGTCCCCTTGTGTTCTGGATTTCAGTTTATCAGGCTGATTTCAGGTTTTCTGGGTTGTGACTCTGCTTTCCTATTTGTAGTATCCAGGTAAATTCCTTTGGCCTTGATAAAGGTATTTTTGATGAATAAACTTCTACACCCCTAAAGTCTGGCCCCAACTCTTCATTATCCTCATTACCTGATAACTGAACCTACCTTGACTTGGGTTAATACTCTGAACTTTGTTCTGTAAACACAGTCTAATTATCTTCCCCTCAAAGGCCTTGACTTTGGGCCATTTAAGGACTGTCAACATGTAATTCACATACCTAACTGGACCAAAGTGACTTACAGTGATTTTAAAGTTATAAACTGTTTAAATGTCTAAAACTTGAAACTTTACAAATATTCTCTCCTCACATGAATTAAATGTTTCATCTAGTATTCTTTTTAGAGTTATCACAGGAAACCAAGATATTTATAACCAACCAGTTGCTGTTGAGTCGATTCTAACTTGTAGTAACACTATGTGTGTCATAGTAGAACTGGATTCCATTGGACTTTAAGTGGGTGATTATTGGACTTTCAGTGGTTGATTATTTGGAAGTAGATCACCAAGCCTTTCTTCTGAGGTGCCTTTAGGTGAGCTGGAATCTCCAACCTGACAGTTACGGTAATGTGTTAACCATGTACATCTCCCAGGAACTCCAAGAGATTTATTTATAGTATCCCACTACATGGGAGTGACATGAAGTCTTCCACAGTGATCCATTCTACGTGATTGCGCCTTGGTCTGAATTCCTGTATGGCTGTCTGTCATTCATCCAGTGCTCAGAAATCAACAGCAGGAAAGGTTTGCGTTGACATTTCATGTGGGTTTGTCTTGCCTCCTCAGCTGGAGTATGGTTTTGCTGAGGGCAGAAGATCACTAGAGTTGGAGACTCTATTAGGTTGTCAGCAAGGTTCCTCCCACTTCTAACAATTCCTTAACTTTCATTGATAATGAAATCATCTGTTATAATAAGTTGTGTGCTACTCCATCTGAGTTTATGGATACAACATGTGATTTGTATCTCATTCAACTATAGTCCAACTGTTAGATAATTTTTACCATGAAACAGCTTTAGAATCAATCATTTCCAGTTATCCTTCCTGAGCTAGTTAAATGTATTTTTAACCTAACGTGTTCTTTTCAGTAGATGCAGTATCAGGATAATCCAGAAAGTGATGACTCCTAGAAAAATATTTCCCATTTTGTATACCCGACTGGGTTTTACCTGTGTCACTGTACATAGACGTAAAATGACATTGCATTGCTTGTTGCATAACTTACTGGGTAGTAATGGGAATTTCAACTTTTGAGAATAGTGGAAATTGCCCAGCTGTCTTCATATGGAAACTGAGAGTAAATAAGTACTGTTCTTTCCTCTGTTCCACACTCAGGATTGCGGCAATGCGCATCCCCTGTCATGGTTTTATTTCTAATTTTCTGTTATATATTTTGTGTTGGAATTGACTTAATGGCAACAGGTGTGGTTTTTTTGGTTTGTACCTCTTATGTTAGTTAGGGTGAGATTTGCTGATTTGCAGTAAAACAGGACACAGTGTGTAAGCTGAATTCTTTAGTTATTAGCACATTTCTCACTTCCTCCTCCTCATTCCCCTGATTGTTGTTCTTAGGTGCTGTTGAGTTGGGTTTGACTCACAGTGACCCTGTGTACAACAGAACAAAACACTGTCTGGTCCTGTGTCATCCACACAATTGTCGTTATGCTTAAACTCGTTTTTGTAGCCACTATGTCAGTCCTTATCATTGAAGGTCTTCCTCTTTTTCACTTTTTACTTTACCAAATGTGATGTCCTTCTCCAGGGACTGGTCCCTGTGGATAACATGTCCAAAGTCTGTGAGATGCAGTCTCACTGTCCTTGATTCTAAAACAGCATTCTGGCTGTACTTCTTATAAAAAAGATTTGTTTGTTCTTTTCACAGTCAGTGGTGTATATTCAATATTTCACCAGTGTTGTTATTCACATGCACCAGTTCTTTATTCATTGTCAAAATAAAAATGTGAGATGCATATGCCAGCCAAGCGCCATCGAGTCGGATCCGACTCATGGCGACCCTATGGGCTAGGGTAGAACTGACCCTGAGATGCATATGAGACAATTGAAAACTCCATGGCTTAGTTCAGATGTACCTTAGTTTTTAAAGTGACACCTTTGCTTTTTAGCATTTTAAAGAGATCTTTGCAGCAGATTTGTCCAGTGCAATGCATCATTTGATTTTTTTTCTACTGCTCCTTCCAAGGACACAGTGGATTCAAATAAAATGATTACATGGTAACCCACCATACAGTGCTGTTAACTAACAGTATTATGTAGCTCTTTTTATTTGCGGTGTACTCTCACTCATATGGATTATCTTTTAATTCTCATAACAGCTTGGCAGAACATAAATGATAAATAGAAGTACTGTTATTGTTGCTGCCTGTATTCTGATTGTGTAGAAACTTGGAGACATTCAGTGACCATCCAAGATTACTTCAAGTAGTAAGGTACAGGGCTGTCTGTCCTTGATTGAAAGAGACAAGTTCAGGGTCTTAGATCAAGTTTCACGGAAACAAATGCTGAGATATGTATATGGGTTCATTGGAAAGCACTGTGGGAGCAACACTTGGAGGGAAAGAGGGAAGCAGGCATGGGGAGAGGGAAGAATTAACTGCAGTGCATGTGCAGTGGAGGTCTCAGCCATTTCTATAGGTAATTAGTGGTTTCGATGGCCCTTCAGAATTGTGCTGCCAGCTTGAGGCAACATAGACATTTGTACCCCTCCTCCCATCAGCTGATCACTGGATGTGGATAGGGAGGCATACCTTGGGAAGGCATCTCCTTCAGACAAGGGCCAGTTCTGCACTTGTGAACCTTTGATAGTCAACACTCCCAGCAGCTGGAGGAATGAGGGCCTTAGTCCTCGTGGAGGATCTGGGCACCACAGCGTCCACTACATTAACACCAAAGAGAGTATGCTCATCTTCAGTGGTCTTGCTTGTGTCCTGTCTGATCCTGACCATCCTGCTGCAGAGTGGAGCTCTTGACTGTCTTCTGCAAGACCCCTGAGGACTTCAAATAGCCAACTAGACAGTAAGAAGACCAAGTAGTTGAACCCAGGGAGATTAGGAGCTGAAGAGCCGTGATTGTCGGAGGCTGGATGTAGTGACATTCATGATTTGATTTTGATCTGACCAACAGAGAGCCAGGTCCAGTTTCTTTGACTGGACCCTGAACACGATTGTGGAGAGATAGGGAGGGGAAGGAGTAGAAAGAGGGAGGGAACTCTGGCTAGCCTTTTATTGTTGCACAGCACAGTGAGAAATGCCACATTCCTTCAGTAGTCACAGAGGGAGGAGGAGAATCAGTGAATTGACAGGAATCAGTAACTTTTCTAGCAGGATAACAAGGTTTCATGAAATCTTGTGCCGTAAAGCTTTGAGATGCTATTCTAGAACTTTTTACTGTTTTCATTGTGTTTTAAGTGAAGGCAGTTTCAGTGAGTTTCTGATACAAAACCTTACAGTCACTTTGCCGTGTGACCGACCAGACCATAGCTGCCCTTCCTACACTGTGACAGCACACTCTTCCCCTCCATTCCTCATTCACACATCCTTTTAAGTAGCTCCTTTCCCCTTTGTCTTGTCACCTCAGCTTCAGACAGGAGCAACCTGGCTAGTCTCTGGTATCTACCCAAGCTAAGAAGCATAGTCTTCACCAGTATCATTTTATGTCTTATATTCCAGTTCAGTCTTTGTCTGAGAAATTTGCTCCCAGAATGATTTCAGTTCTGGGCTACCAGAGAGACCAGGACCATGTCTTCCGGGATGGCTCAGTCTGTTATATCGTCAAGCCTGGTCTTTTGTGAGTTCCAGTTCTGCACCACACATTTCTCCTGCTCCATTGAAGACTCTGTTGAGTTCCCTGTAAGGGAAGATTTTGGTGACGGCTGGGGACAGTCTAGTTCTTCCAGTCTCATGTTGACATAGTCCCTGGTATGTGTGTTCCTTTCTATCTCTGGGGCTCACCTTTGCCTTGTATCTTTGATACTGTTCTTTTTCCTTAGCTCCAGGAGGGTTGAAACCAATTGATGCTTCTTAGATGACTGCTTGCTAGCTTTTAAGACCCCCAGAAACCACTCACTTAAGTGGGATATTTTAATAAACTTTGTTATGCTGGTTAACTTAGATATTCTCCTGAATATCTAAGATCCCTGACTCTGCTACTCTGTTCCTTGCTTTGTTTTATTTAGAATGTTTCAAAATTTGGGGTTTAGTCCATTTGTGCTAACGTCTGTACTGTGTGTTGTCTCTCGCTTCACTTAAAATAATTCTGTCAATTATTTAATTAGTGAATATCCCTTTCCCTCCCATCCCCACATAACCATCAAAGAATGTTTTCTTACATGTTTAAATATAGTGAGTCCTTATGATAGTCATCTCATATAATATTTGTTCTTTTGCTATTGACTAATTACAAATGCCTACCAGATTCTTCCATGTTATGAGATGTTTCTCAAATTCATTGTATTCTTTAACATTGCATAATATTCCATTTTGTGACTATACCAGAGTTTGTGTAGCCATTTGTCTGCTGATGGGCACTTAGGTTGATTCCATCATTTTGCTGTTGTGAACAATGCTGCAGCAAACACTGGTGTGCATGTATCTATTTGTGAGGGATCTCTTATTTTTCTAGGATGTATTTTAAAAACTAGGATTGCTGAATCATGTGGTATTTCTATTTCTAGCTTTTTTAAAGAGCACCACATTGCTTTCCAAAGTGGCTGTACTATTTTACAATCCCACCAACAGTGTGTAAGTGTTTGAGTCTCACCACATCCTATCCAACATTTATTATTTTGTGTTCTTTGGTTTAATCAGCCTTGTTGGGGTGAGATCGTATCTCACTGTAGTTTTAATTCACATTTTTCAAATGCTTAGTGATTGTGAGTATTTTCTCACATATCCGTTAGCTGCATGAATGTCTTCTTCAATGAAGCGCCTGTCCATACCCTTGGCCCATTTTTAGTTGGATTACTTGTCTTTTTGTTGTGAATTTGTAGTATCTTGCAGATTTTAGAGATTAGACTCTGATTTGTTGTCTCCAAAATTTTTTCCCAGTATGTAGGTTGGGTTTTTACTCTTTTGGCAAAGCCTTTGGATGAGCATAGGTGTTTGATTTTTAGGAGTTCCCACTTATCTGTTTTCTCTTCTGGTGTTTGTTCACTGTTAGCAGTGTTTTGTGTTCTGTTTATGCCTTATATTAGGGTTCCTAGTGTTGTCCCTGTTTTTTCTTCTGTGATCTTTATTGTTTTAGATTTTATATTTCTGTCTTTGATCCATTTTGAGTTAGTTTTTATGTGTGGTGAGAGATAGGGGTCTTGTTTCACTTTTTTGCAGATGGATACCCAGTTATACCAATAGTCAAAAGCCAAGCCAAGTGCCGTCTAGTCAGATCCGACTCATGGCGACCCTGTTGTGCCAATACTGCTTGTTAAAGAGACTGTCTTTTCCCCATTGTATAGACTTTGGGCTTTTGTCACGTATCAGCTGCTCATAGATGGATGATTTTATGTGTGGATTCTCAGTTCTGTTCCATTGATCTATGTTTCTGTAATTGTACCAGTACCAGGCTGTGAGGCCTCCCAGTTTGTTCTTCTTTAGTAATTTTGTATGTATCTGAAGCATCTTCGCTTTCCAGATGTAGGTGGTGATTTGTACTTGGCTATTCTTCGGTGGAGTATTCTGTATATATCTATGAAGTCAACCTGGTTGATTGTGGCTTTTATACCCTCCTTGTCTTTGCTGAGCCTCTTTCTGGATGTTCTGTCTATCGTTGAAAGTGGTATGTTGAAGTCTCCTACTATTATTGTGGAACTATATATTTCTCTTTTCAGTGTTGTTTGTTTGATATTCTTAAGAGCCCTGTCATTGGTACATAAATATTTGAAGTAGTTTATGTCCCCTTGATGTCTAGATCCTTTAATCATTATATAGTATCTTTCCTGTCTATTGTGTCAGATTTACTTTAATGTCTATTTTTACTGGAAATTAATATTGCAGCTCCTGCTCTTTTTTGAATGTTGTGTGAAAGGTATATTTTCTTCCACCCTTTGAGTTTTAGTTTGTTTGTGTCTTTAAGTCTGAGATGTGTCTCTTATAGGCAACATATAGATGGATCATGGGTTTTTTTGTTTATTTATTTATTGTGATTAAGGGAATGTTTACAATCCAAGTCAGTTTTCTGTATAAAACCTTGAGTACTCGCCTCTCTGCAACTCTATCTGCTCTTCTCACCCTAGGACAGCACACTTTTCTTTTTTACTCTTTACTTCCAGTATCCACTCAGACAATGCTTGTCCCCTCCTCTCCACCCTCTCCACTCCCCTCTAAAAACAAACTAGTAGGAAATGCTGATATGTATATTAAACCATAAACTACATGCACCTGATACATCACTCTTTGTTCACAACTGAAGCAATAAGCAACATCATGATAAACTGAGAAAGGTTTGAAGTTGTCAGGAATGTCATTTTACTTGGATGCACAATCAACACCCATGGAAGCAGCACTCAGAATATTAAACAACGCATTTCTTTGGGTGAATCTGCTATGAAAGACCTCTTTATAGTGTTAAAAAGTAAATATGTCGTCTTGAAGACTAAGGTGAGCCTGACCCAAGTCATGTTATTTCCAGTCGTGAAAAGCTGAACAATGAATGAGGAAGATAGAAGAATTGGTGAATTCTATGAATTATAGTGTTGGCAAGGAATATCGGATAAACCATGGGCTACCAGAAGAACAAACAAGTTTATTTTGGAAGCAACATGTCCAGAATGCTCCTTAGAAGCAGGATGGCTTGACTTCACCTCACATACTTTGGACATGTTATTGAGAGGGACTGGTCCTTCTCCAAGCACCAGTCCATGGAGAAGGACATCATGCTTGGTAAAGTAGAGGGTCAGTGAAAAAGAGGAAGCCCCTTTGTGAGATGGGTTAACACAGTGGCTGCAGTGATGGGCTTAACCATACAACTGTGAGGATAGCTCAGGACCAGGCAGTGTTTCTGTTGTACGTAGGTCATTATGAGTCAAAACTGATTTGAAGTGTTTGCTTCATTATTGGTTTCACCTCTGGACTAGCAGCATGTCTAGGGACCATGTTCTTGAGGAACCCTCCAGGTTGTCAAACCTGCATGTCTGGTCTTTTAATAGTTTTTGATCTGCCTATCCCTTTTTCTTGTGCTATGTTAGGTACTCTACACTGTGTCCCTTATTAGGGCTGTCTTTGGTGGTGGCTGGACACCATCTGGTTCATCTTGTCTCATGCCGATATAGTCTCCCAATCATGTGGGCCCTTCTGTCTCCTGGGCTCGTTTTCCCTCATGTCTTTGGTCTAGGGTGTCATCTGTTCTAAATGGGTTGGAACCAGTTGATGTCCCTCAGATGGCAACTTACTAGCTTTTAAGACCCCAATATTGGATGCAGAAGACCTTCTTCGAAAACGACTAGTTATGCTGACTGACCTCAATGTCCCCAAAAGCACTGTCTGCAGACCCTTCTCCCCACTACTCTGTCCTTTGAAATGTTAGGTTGAATTTAAAAAAACCTTTTACCTAATGTGGACTTTTAAAAAATCCATTCTGCAACTCTCTGTCTCTTCAATGATGCATTCAATTCATTTCTATTCAGCATAATTATTGATAAGTAATAGTGTTATAATTTTGATGCCTTTTTGTGTCTTGTTGATAGTTTCTTTGTTTCACTTAATTTTCTGTGCTGAGTTGTTTTTCTTTGTGTGATTTCTTTCCATCTTTTTTCGTTGTTGTTGGTTCTGTATTTGCTGAGACTTCATGTTTTTCTTGTTTTTTATTTTGATATGTAGGATTGTTAATTTCCTTTGTGGTTATCTTAATATTTGCCTCTATTTTTCTAAACTTAAAGTCTTTAATTTCTTTATATCACTTTGACTTTCTCTCCATATGAAAGATCTATTTTTACAGTTTTGAAGACCCTCTTTTTTGTTATGTTGTCATTTTTTGCATAATGTCATCTCTGTTTCCTTGTTTTCAGTGTTTTGCCTTGGATTTTGTTTTGTGATTCTCCTATCTAGTTTGATATCCAGTTGCTTTTTTCTGTGTTCTAGTCTTGGATTATTATCTGATGTTACTGATTGTCTAATCAAAGAACTCCCTTCACTATTTCTTGAAATTTCACTTTGGTTTTTGCAGATTTCCCTAAATTTCTGGTTATCTGGTAATGTCTTAATTTTGCCATCGTATCTGAGAGACAGTTTTGCTAGATATATAATTCTTGGCTAGTGGTGTTTTTCCTTCAAGGCTTGTTCTGCTGAGTAGTCCAAGCTTAGTCTTATTGAATGTCTTTTGTAGATTATTTTTGTTTATCCTTAGCTGCTTTTAAAATTCTCAGTTTATCTTTAGTTTGGGTAAGTTTGATTATAATACGTCTTGGTGTCTTTCTTGTGAGGACCTACCTTGTGTGGAGTTTGATAGATATTTTCTCATATTTCATGATGTCAGTGAAGTTTTCTGTCAACAAATCTTCAACAATTCTCTCTGTATTTTCCCCTGTTTTGGTACTCCAATTATTTGTAAATTATTCTTCTTGATAGAGTGCACATAGCTGTTAGTGTTTCTTCATGTTTTAAAATTCTTTTGTCTGATTTTTCCTGAAATACGTTGGTGTCAGTTGGTTTATCTTTAATCTCACTAATTCTGCATTTCATTGCCTCAATTCTGCTCCACTGACTTTCTATTCAGTTGTCTAATTCTGTAATTTTATATTAATCTGCTAAATTTCTGATTCCTGTTGCTCAGGAATTTCTTGCAGCCTATTCAATTTGTCATTATGCTCTGCTGCATTTTACCTGATCTTCCTAATCTCATAAAGAGTTCTAAATATTAAACTTTTGTGTTGTACCCCAATAATTGTAAGAAGTTTTCTTCACTTGGAAAATTTCTTCATCCTTTGTTTTAAGAGCTTTTGAAGCCATGATGATCTGCCTCTTTAAGTGGTTTGATATTGACTGTTGTCTCTGAGCCATCAGTGACTTGCTGTATTTATTTATATTTGCTTACCATGTTTTAACTTCTTTTTTTGTTCATTTGTTTTAAAATGCCTAAATAGGCTGGCCATGTGAGCTAGTTTGATTACTGGTGCCTTAGAGGTTCCAACGTCCTTTCACCAGGTGGTTAGAGCTGCTACTAGGCATGTGAGCCCAGGTATCCATTTACTTTTCTTGTATGTATTCAGGTCACATCCCAGGTAGTCAGCAAGTATGTGGTGCAGGCTGTCCCCTATGGCCCTAGATGGACAGGGTTGATTGGTGTAGGAACATATAACTGGTTGCATGTACTAAGAAAGGTAGTAGGCAGCCATCCATGAGTGCCCATCGGGAAGGCTTGTCCCTGTTCCTTAATACGAGTAGGAGATAGTTTTTGCTGCAAGACAGTAGGTGCACTGGATGCTATAGGAAGTGCTGAAAATTTTTCAAGGTCCATGGACCCCTTATGCTTCTGCTAGGCAAATGACCTGTTTCTGCTCTGAGTTCTTGGCTTTGGGGAGCTGGCAGATTTCTTCCCCCCACTTGTTAAATTGTTCCCTCTCCAAGTCTGGGAGAATGGCTCAGGGCATGTGTAAAGGGTCCTACTTCTAGCCTAGAATAGTGCTTTAGAATAGGGAACCCGGTACAGTGCAGAGAAGGGAAGGGGCAGTGTGAGGAAAAGGGTGAAAAGTTTAGCCTGAAGGAATGTTTTCAATCGGAACACAGCAGGTTAGATGCAAGCCGTTTAGGTTTTGACAAATGAATGCCCCTTTTCACTAATTCTGGAAGCATGCATGGGCTCTCCACTGCTCAGTCTCTCCCACTGAGGATGATACTCTCCAAATACCACAGTTTCAGTCTCCACACTGGCCACCACCAGCCCTCCTGTGGTTTGCTGATTCCTGCTGGGTCAGTTCTGGACAATCCTAGGTACTTCTGGACCTACTCTCCCTTTTCTGTTGCTCAGTCTGATTTCTTGACTTTCCCTTTGATGTTCAGGGCTCCCAGAATATATATAATCAGTAGTCATATATAACTGATTCATTTTTTTTTAATCTTTGTTGTTAGAGGGATGACAGGAAACATCTCACTAATTCATCCTCTTAGCCCCCCTTCTCCATGTTCTAAAACTTAATGACCACCTGAAGATAATTTTGTCAGGAGGGTTCAAACATCCATAAATCTGAGAAAGTATATTATCTGATTCATTGGAGTAAGAAATAATCATATTCCTGTAGAGGAAAATATGTTTTCAAGCCAACCTATTTTCATTCAGGTCCTTAAAGGAGATATTTGTCATCTAAAGAATGATCAAATAAATATCTAGGACATAATGACTTGCAATTCTTATACCTTTAGGACTCTATGCCTTTGTCAAGGTTGTCTTTGCTTGAGTGCTTTCTCTCTTTCCTTGCCCAGCTAACTCCTATTAAACCATTTAGACTCAGTTCAGATACCATCTCATCTGGGAAGTTTTCCCTTCTTGCTTGGGTTGAGGTCATCATTCTGTTATGCACTCTCATGGAGTGTCCTTCTATGTTTGAGTTTATTACAATTGTCCGTCCTATGCCTGTGAGCACCTTGAGGGCAAGGAGTGTGACTGTCTTTTTTTGTCTTTGTGTCTAAGAGATGTAGCCTCATCAAAAAATTTCTGAAATAATCATTCTGATGAGCACATTCATTCAACTTGTATTTATTGAGGGTCTCCAGTGTATTAGATGCTGTGCTAGGCTCTGGAGTACACTGTTAACATGATAGGTACATACTCTCATTTCATGAAACTTTTGGGCAAGCAATGAAGCAGTAGTGGGCTGGTAGTGAAATTCTTGCCTTCTATGTAGGAGTCCCAGGTTCAGTTTCTGGCCAGTGTGGCTTGTGCACACCTATCACTTGTCTATCAGTTGATGTAAGTTGCATGTTGCTATGATGCTGTTTTAGTCAGCTAGTGCTGTTCTAATAGAAATACCACAGAAAGGATGGCTTTAGCAAAGGAAAGTTTATTCTTACACAGTCTGGTAGGCAACTAGTCCAAATTCGGGATATTTGCTCCAGGTGAAGGCTTTTGCCCTTGTCAGCTCTGGAGGACAGTCTGGTATTGCACCAGTCTGTGTCCAGGGAGCATCTTGGTGCAGGAACCTCAGGTCTGAAGAGCGCGCTCTTCTCCTGGTGCTGCTTTCTTGATGGTGTGAGGTTTCAAATTCTCTTCTTGCTACTCTTTTCTTTTATCTCTTGCAGGATGAAAGGATAAAGGGTGGTGCAAGCCACACTCCGAGAAACTCCCTTTACAGTGAAGCAGGGAGGTGATCTTAGGAAGGGATTTATAGTCTCACCCTAATCCTTTAATATACACCACAGGAAAATCACAAAATGCAGGACAATCATAGAATACAGTGAATCATGGCCCAGGCATGTGGCTACACATATTTTGGGGGGGACACAATTCAATCTATGACAGATGTTAAACAGGTTTCAGGCTAGGAAAAGAGGCCTAGAGATACGCTTCCCAAAATTAGTCAGTGAAAACTCTGTAGGTCACAACAGTCTGATCTACAGCTAATTGTAGGGATAGAGCAGCACTGGTCAGATTTTTGCTTCTTTGTGATGGGGTGGCCATGAGACAGCAGCTAAGAACAAGGGCCAGCAAGGAAAACAGTTCATCAAACGGCCAATAACAAAATGTGGAGAAAAGCAGGAAAGAGGAAATGTGTGAAGTGTGAAATCATAGAGCTGGCAACCCAATCTAGTTTAAGGTCAGAGAAAGATATCCATTCCTTTTAACGCACAATTTATATCTGAAGAAGAAAAGTCCTGGTGCTGGATTTGATTACAAGACAGAGGCCTCTTTTAACAAAATGTTTTCATCTCTCTAGTTGAGAGCTGACCAATTGTTTGCTAAAATGTTCAACTTTACAGTAATAAGTTCCCACATATGTGTGTATGTGCTTGGCTAGTATATGTGTGTGTGCATATCGGGTATGTGAATATTCATGATGGCAGAGAGAGAAAGAAAGTAACTGCTTTGTTTAATGAGCCACATAGATGACAAAGAACAGAGAAAAAAAATGTGTGCCTTGTTCACTGAGCCATTTCTGGAAGCTAACTTGCTAGCATTTCAATATATAACCTATGGTAAAACCACATGAACTTAAAGCTTTGAAAACTATAAACTGGTACCATAGCTTTTTTCTTACAAGAAATATAGGTAACACAACATTTGCCAATTCAGCATTTGTCACTTGTGTGCTTCAGTGAAACCAGTTATGTCAGGCATGCTGTGGAAGCGCCTCAGTGCCCATTGCCATATTTTCCATTTACATAAGCAAAAACACAGTGCTAGCTAGACAGAGAGTTCCCCCCTTCTTCTTCCGTTCTGCCCGGGGAACCACTTGTAGCAAAGCTTTAAAAAAGAAAAAGAAAATTCTTGTGTGTGTTTTTTTTTTTAAAGTTTACATGGTAAACTGTGTTCCCATTTGACAGCTTGTAGACAGATGGTTCAGTTATAGTTTTCATAACTGTCAACATTCTTTTTAACTGTGTTTTGGTTGTTCCATTTTGGCATTCTAGTTATTCTGCATCCTAATCTCATCTTTGCTTTAGAATAAATGTTGACTTTTTGGTCTCCCATGAGTCAGATCCAACTCAATGGCACTGGTTTTTATTTAGAAGGCTTTTTAATAGAGTACCATACTTAGAGTTAATACCTTTTATTTTATGTGTCACTCTGTCATTTCACTAAAAGCTGGTCTCAGGGAATAGTTTTGATTCAGGGTTTAAACAGTATCTCAGGGTGATAGTCTCAGGGAGTCTTGGTCTCAACTGGTCTAGTAATTCTGACCATTTTTAAGAATTGGAGTTTTGTTCTACATTTTTCTCCCATCCTATCCAAGATCATTTATCATGACCCTAGTCAGAACAGTCAGTAGTGTTAGCTACACATTTTCTAGTTCTTCTAGTTTCAGAGTAGGTGAGCCCTGTTTCATAGCTTTTTGTAAAAATTAATGTTTCAAATCTGACTATTATGGCCTAAGAGGCACTTGACAGATTTGCCTTTGGGTCTTATCTTATGAGACCATAATTGAGGCACACATGCCCTGTGTCTGCTCTTTCTTGTCATCATCCTTTCATTTCACTTTCTTGGCCCTGGGTCAGAGAAGGGTGCTGCAGTTTGTACCCTCCACCTGGCTTGGCTGCTCATGCCCTCTTTTTTCCCTTGTTTTCTAGCCATGCTGGCTCCTGTATTACTTCTATACCTGCTTATCTGTCCCAGTCACTTGTAGACTTGTTTGTGGGAAGGACTGTAATTTCTTGATTTTTTTAATCTTTGAATCTTCTGCAGCTCTTCCACTTCAGTGGTGTTGTACTAAGATGATATATACTTTTTTTTTTCCAATTGCCATCGAGGTATTTCCTGCTCCTGCTGCCTGCATAGTTTCTGAGTGAGACTGAGCTGTGTAGAGTGTTCATGTTTATAACCTCTTGGAGCAGATTATCAGGCCTTTTTTCAGAGGTGCCTCTGGGTAGATCTGAAGCACCACCATTCCAGTTAGTAGCTGAGTACTTTACTCTGCACTATCCAGGGACTCCAGTAAATAGCCCTAAATCTGGTATCTGAGTTAAGGGGTAATCTCTGGGTTGAGAAAGTAACCAGATGTGCTTGTCTGTGTTGTGTTGCCATTGAGTCTCTTCCCACTCATGCCAACCACGTGTTGCAGAGCAGAACAGCGCTCCGTGGGATTTCCAGGGTGGTGAGCTTTCAGAACCTGATCGCAGGCCTGCCGTCCAAGGTGCCTCCGGAAACGTTTGAACCACCAACTTTTTGGCTGGCAGTAAAGTGCCTCCCTAGGGACTCTACATCCTTTTCTGGCAGTTGGTTTTTCCTGATGGCGTGCTCAAAGTCAGCGAGCTGAAGTCTCACCATCCTGACTTCTAATGAGCATTTTGGTTGTGTTTTCTCCTAAGACTAATTTGTTTGTTCTTCTGGCAATCCATGGTATATTCAAATATCACTCAGGCTTAAAATGTGACTTTATTTTTTACTGTGCTTTAGGTGAAAATATACAGCTCAATTTCTCATTCAAAACTTTATACACAGATTATTTTGTGACATTAGCTGCAATCCTCACAATGTGACAGCACACTCCCCCTTTGCACCTGGGTTCTCTGTGTCCATTGAACCAGTTACTTTCCCTTTCTATCTTCCCATCCTGCTTTTAGACAAGAGCTGCCCATCTGGTCTCTCATGTCTGATTGAACTATTATATTTTGTTTTACAGTCCTGTCTATGAACAGAGGGCTTTGGGAGTAGTTTTGGTTCTAGGTCAACACTGCAACTGAGGGCCGTAGTTTTGGGGATTCTTCCAGTCTCTCTTAGGCCATTAAGTCTGCTCTTTTTATATGAATTGGAGTTCTTTTCTACAAGTTTCATCTGCCCTGTCTGCAACTCTGTGTTATGCTCCCAGTCATTTCCTCTGGTTCTAGTTCTTCTGATCTCAGACTGGGGAATCTCTAGTTCCTTTGATCCTTCAGTTCTTTTGGCTAGTGTTTTCCTTGTGTCTTTTGTTTTCTTCATCCTGCTTAGCTCTGAGTGGGGTGGGACCAATTGATGTATCTTTGATAGCTGCTAGCAAACTTTAAGACCCCATATGCCACTCACCAAAGTAGAATGTACAGTATTTTCTTTATGAGCTTTGTTATGCTAATTGACCTAGGTGTCCCCAGAAATATGGTTCCCAGGTCCCAGCCTGAGTTACTGTGTCCCTCAGCATGCTTGGATGTGTACAGGAAGCTGCTTTTCTTTTGCTTTGGTCCAGTTAACATGGATTCCTCGATACTGCCTGTTGTTCTTTCCTTCACTGAAGCTGATTTCTGTCTCCTACATGGTGTTTTCTCTCCCATTCTCTTCCCATTCTCATAACCATCATACTTTTTTTTTCTGTTTAAACTTTTTCTTGAGTTCTTAAAATAATGATGTTCTACAATATCTGTCCTTTTGTGACTGACTTATTTCACTCAGTGTCATAATCCTTCAGATTCATCCATGTGTGATGTTTCACAGAGTCACTGCTGTTCTTTCTTATTTTGTAAAACTCCAGGTGTATATACTGTAACATATCCATTCATCTGTTGATGAGCACTTAGGTTGTTTCCATCTTTTTGCTATTTTGAATAGTGCTACAGTGAACATGGGTGTGCGTGTCTATTCATGTGACAGCTCCTATTTTTCTAGCTCCTAGGAGTAGGATTGCTGGATTGTATGGTATTTCTATTTCTGGCTTTTTAAGGAAGTGCCCTTTGTTTTCCAAAGTGATTGTACAATTTTACATTCCCACCAACAGTGCATAATAAGCCTTGTGATCTCCCCACAACCTCTCTAACATTTGTTATTTTGTGCTTTTTGGGTTAGTACCAACTTTGCTGGGGTGAGATAGTATCTCATTGTAGTTTTAATTTGCATTTCTCTAATGTCTAGTGAAGGAAACCCTGGTGGCATAGTGGGTTATGTGTTACATCTGCACAGCAGAAGGTTGGCAGTTCAAATCTGCCAGGCACTCCTTGGGAACTCTATGGGGCAGTTCTACCCTGACCTATAGGGTCGCTGTGAGTCAGACTTGACTCAGTGGCACTGGGTTTAATGGGTAGTGACAGTGAGCATTTCCTCATGTGTCTGTTAGCTGCCTGAATGTCTTCCATGGTGGTATCTGTTCACATCCTTTGTCCATTTTTTAATTAGATTATGTGTCTTTTTGCTGTTGAGGTGTTGCTGTATCTTATAAATTTTACAAATTAGACCCTTTTCAGATAACGTCATAGCCATTTTTTTCCCGCACTCTGTAGGTTTTCTTTTTCTCTTTTAGTGAAGTCCTTTGATGAGGATAATTGTTTGATTTTTAGCAGCTTCCAGTTATCTAGCTTCTCTTCTGGTGTTTGTTCGTTGTTTCTTGTGGTTTGTACTCTGCTTATGCTGTGTATCAGGGTTCCTAGCATTTTCCCTATTTTTTTCTTCCATGATCTTTACAATTTTTATTTTTATAGTTAGGTCGTTGATCCATTTTGAGTTAGTTTTTATGTATGGTATAAAGTATGGATCTTGTTTCATTTTTTTTGCAGCTGGATATCCAGTAATGCCAGCACTATCTGTTAAAGAGACTGTCTTTTCCCCATTTAACGGACTTTGGGCTTTTGTCAAATATCAGCTGCTCGAAAGTGGATGGATTTGTTTCTAGGTTCTCAATTCTGCTCCACTGATCTTACATGTCTGTTGTTGAACCACTACTAGGGCATTTTGATTACTTTGGCAGCATTAAAAAAAAAAAAAAGACCCAACCTTGTTGCAGTTGAGTCAATTCCAACTCATAGCAACCCTGTCGCATAGAGTTTCTAAGAGCACCTGGTGTATTTTAAATGTCGACGTTTTGGTTAGCAGCCATGGCTTTTAACCACTAGCCACCAGGGTTTCCTGTGGTGGTATGATATGTTCTAAAATCAGGTTATGTGAGGCTTCCCGCATTGTTCTTTAGTCCTGCTTTATATATCAGGGGCCTCTTCCCTTTGAAGTGGGACTTGAAGTGGACAAATACGACTCGACGGCACTTGGCTTGGTTATGGTGACAACTTGCTGTGTATTTACACTTTTGATCATTTGACACATTCCTTGTTTGATGTCAAGTATAAATTGATTTATGTTCTAATTTTTGCATTGCTGTAAATATTGGATATCAGGAGTACATAAATAACATGGAGATAATTCTAGACATTTGTTCTTAAGTTTTCTAGTTTGACATTTGTTCATTGCTAAAATATAGGCATTATACTTAAAATCAGCATTTAGCCACTGTGAATCTAGCTGAATACCTTGTTGTGATTTAGTTCAATTTTTATATTTTCATTATTTGATTTTTTTAAATAAAAGGCTATGATGGCAGAATAAAGTACTTTCTCCTTTGGAACTGTAGAACGCTTTGCAGCATGATACTCCTTCCATAAGTATTCAAGCTTACAGAATTAGTTCATCTAAAAAAGTTAACAGTTGGTAGAGAAAAATCATTTTTAGTAGACATGTTTGTTCTGGTTTAATTGGGAAATTTCTCAGGTTGATAGTTGTTCTTTGCTGACACTTAGAATGCTGTGGATGTTTTCTACTTTGTGATGATGTTTGAATCTTCTCTTATCACTTACCAGAAGGGTAAACAGATAAAAAGTATTTTCACTTTCTATCTATCACTTTCTAATAATAAAGCATGTGTGAATAATATGTTCTGATCTTCCTTCAGTTTTGGCTAACAAGTCTAAAATAGTATCTTACTTTTTATTTACATTTATTTGATTATGAGCAGCTAATATGTTTTTAAAAATATTTTATCTCTAATGTCTCCAGTTTTTATCTCCAGTTGTCTTTCTATGTATTTTGCCCAATATTTTCTTGTCATGTTATTTTTTTCAATTGGAATTGTCTCTTCATATAATATTGTTTACCTACATAATATCTGTTTTGCTTTGTACACCTATTTTCTTCTAGTTTCTTGTTTTATTTCTTAATATCAGTTATTCTTTCTTGTTGCAGAGATCTCAAATTTTGTACAGCCAGATTTGGTTATTGTTTTCCTGGAGATTTCTTCTACAGCCTTGGATCTTACAGGAAGATATTGTCCCAAAGCACTGAGGAATGTTCAGTTTTATTTTCTGTTAATGTTTCTGTTACCAATTTTCTTTGATATTCATGAAATATAGGGTTCAGGATATTGATTAAGGTCCATCAGTGGCACAAATGATTTGCACTTGACTTGGTTTGCACTTGGATCCCAACCTAGAGGTTGACAGTTTGAACCCACTCAGTAGTACCATGGAAGAAAAAGGTCTGGTATCTGCTTCCATTAAATTACAGCCAAGAAAACCCTGTGGAATGGTTCTGCTTTGTAACACAGTGTTGTCATGTGTCAGAACTGACTTGACAGCAACTGACATCAAGGGCAAAGACAACAGAGAAAGAAATGTTTGCTAGCCGGTTACACCAGCCTGGTAGGAGATGCCTTTGGGCCTTCTATGGTGTACTTTAGGTTGCTTCTTGGCCTTCTCCACTGTTAGCATAAGAGTCAACTTTCTTGGGTTTGCTAGGCTGGCTATCATTATCCATCTTCTTTCCAACTGCCAAAATTTTGTTGCTGCTGTTTTTACTTTTGTTCTTCATCCTGTTTGGCTTCTGCCATCTCACAAGTTCCTTTAGTTAAGTTTTAGGAGAGAGCAAAAGAAATGTTCAATTTGCCATTTTAATCAAGAATATTGAAGGCATCTCTCATGGATTGAATTATGTCCCCCATATGTATGTAGCAATTTGGCCAGGCCACGATTCCCATTGTTGTGTAGTTGTCCCCTATTTTGTGATTTTCTTATATGTTATAAATCCTAATCTCTGCCTATAGTTAATAGGGCAAGATTGGATTATGTTAAAGAGGATGAGGATGGGATCCAAGGTAAAGGGAGTTTCCCTAGGTTGTGGCTTGTATTATGTTTTGTCTTACAAGAGTTACAAGGTATGGGAAGGTAGGCACACAGTCGGGAGCCTCATACTACCAAGAAGCAGCACTAGGTACAAAGCGTGTGCTTTGAACCCAGGATTCCTGCATGGAGAAGCACAGAAAAGCTCCTAGTCCAGGGGAGTATTGGGGACGAGAGCCTTCCAGAGCCAACAGAGAAAGCCTCCCCCTGTAGCTGATGCTCTTGTATAGCCTACCAGACTGTGAGAGAGTCCATTTCTCTTTATTAAAGCCATCCACTTGTGATATTTCTGTTATAGCAGCACAAGATGACTAACAAAATATCTTTGAAAGAATATGTGCATGTATATATATATATATATATTTTTTTTTGGACAGAGTCATTTTTGAAGCTATCAGCACATGAGCAATTATACTGACCAGAATAGCAATTTAAAAAGTAGAGGATGGACGATAGGACTGGAAAGTTTAAGTGAGCAATTTGAAATTGGATAAGGGATGGTGAGAGGTGAGGAACATCTCTGGTTGGAGGGTAGGCACCTCAAGGAGGAAGCCAGGTAATGTGGCATCCTGACATTTCTTTAGGTGAGGACAGATTAAGGGCAGTAGGAGTAAATAATTCAACTATCATTTGCAGATTTTCTTGCTGATGTTTGGGGACAGTGTGTATGTTTCCTATAGCCCAAGGCTTATTCCTGTAAGACAGAGGTCAGACATGCCTAATAAGATACATTTATTAGTTGAGAAAATCTCACTGAGTATCAGGCAGCTTACTAAGTTCCCCTTGAGGTTGACAGTGCTCCAGTTTGTTCAGAGCTAGCAGTCCAGCACAAGTATGCGTGACTTCAGCAGTCTCTTTAAAGTACCATCAACTATAATATTCTATCATTGTATCATAGTTGATACCAGTTGCTGAAATTAAGAAATTCATTAAAAATATGCAGAAAACTAAAAGTGTGTTTCTTCTATGATTTTCTCATAGTTCTGTTTTCAGATGTGTTGTAGGACTTCCGCCAGATAGTCCACAGTGAGAAAGTGTCTAAGTTAGTTTTGTTTTCATATTCCTGAAATTTTTGTGTTTCTTTGAAAAAGCTTTATATGTTTCCTTTTTCCTTACTAAATGTTAACTAAGCTAATCTTATCATCTCACCATGCTTGGAACATAGAGTTGTTGTTTTTCATTGTCATTGAGTTGACTTGGACTCACACTGGCCTCATGTGTGCAGGATAGAACTGCTCCATATGGTTTGTAAGGCTGTGACCTCAAAGAAGCATTGCCGGCCCTGACTTCTGAGATGCCCCTGGTGGATTTAAACTACCATCCTTTGGGCTAGTAGTCAAGTGCTTAACTATTTGTGCTACCCAGGGAGTCCTGAAACTTACAAAATACTCCTTAAATACTCGGTAAATAAGCACATGAATTGTAGTCTCTATCATAGTAGCCTGTGCATGCTTGTGTATCCTGAAATGTGTAGAAAGAATATTAATTATATGTAATATTTTATGACTAGTACTTAAAAGCTAGTTAACAGCTTGCCTGACATGGTTTATAAAAATAAAATAAACCTAGCAGATGCTAATATTTCCATACTGTTTATATTTTAGCTAATAGAATTGGAATATCCCAGTATTATATTAAAAGATAATATATACTCCACAGCAAGTGAAAATGAAAGTATATTATATTTAAAAGTATATGCATTTCACAGTTGCTTGGATTAGTCTATATGGCTACTGTAAAAGTGATGTTGGGGCAGATCTGATCTCCTCTGACTTCATAAAGAGGACGGACACTCAAGATCTACAGCCCAAGGCTGACTCCTGTGAGACATGCCTCCTGTCTCTGGACCATCTTTATCAATTCCTACACTAGTCGTCCCACCCATGGTACTCTCTACTTCTCTCCTGGGTTGGTTAGTTCATTGCATTGGCCACACAGAACTCACAGACAATATTCACAATCGTGGGGTTTATTAGGGAAGTCACAGGTTACAATTCAGGTGTAGGAACGCTCTGGCTACAGTTCTTCTGGAAACCTTCTTCCCAGCTGTGCTTGTGGGCACACCTCTCTCTGGCCCTCAGCCTCTGCTCTGCATGGGCAAGTGTTACAAAGCTCTCTTAGCTCTGCTGATAAGTGCTAAGAGGTACCCCACTCTGCTAGTAAGCCTTGGCTGCAAGGCACTCAGCTTTCTTTCTCCATAGATGGGAAGCTCAGCTCACTGTCTTCCCCCATACTCTGTTGCTGGGCTCTCCTGCTGCTGGTTCTCTGCCAACACTTCTTGCCATCTTCAGTGTTACAGCTCTCTCTTGGTGTCTCTTGGTTCCAAGAGTTTACCAGCACAAGGATCCTGGGTCTCAATGACATGCTCTCCACCTGGCTGTCCTTCCTTGGTGGTGGTGGGATCCTCTCTTTCCCAATTCCAGGATGGATCACTTCAAGCCCAACAGGATGGCAAAAATTGGCCAGTTGGCTTGGCGGGCCGCAATTCCCCTATTTACACAGTGCTATTCAATCATTGGGCGGGACTTACAAGGCCACAGTGAGAACTATAGTGACAGAATTAATCAGTCACACTGCAGATACTGACAGTCTTTTTGTGAGAGAACAAAATTAGTCTTTACCTAAAAAATTTTTCTGTAATTTTGGATAGATAGGAAGTAATTACTGATTCCTGTTATGAACATTTGGAAATGCTGGTGACGTAGTGGTTAAATGCTATGGCTGCTAACCAAAAGCTTGGCAGTCTGAATCCACCAGGTGCTTCTTAGAAACTCTGTGGGGCAGTTCTGGCCTGTCGTATAGGGTTGCTATGAGTGGAAATTGACTCTGTGGCAGTGGGTACTCTTTTTATTGGGGGAGGGGTTGCTATTATGAACATTATCAATAACACTGCAAAGATGTCACACCACTTTTATCCAAAATAGAAGCTCACATGTGAAAGTAAATTTAATTTCTGTTAATCTTAAAAGGCCTATACGATTTTTTTTTCCTTTCTGACACTTTAGTTGTCAATTCTTTATGTCACTAAACAGCACAGTTGCTACTGGGGACAGTTTAAATTGGGGTATATGTATAAGAAATTTGGTCTTGGTTTACTTCTCTGTTTTGCAAGGAGTTATCTTCTCTGATAGCCTAATTGAAAATATTCACTTGGAAATATTTAAAATGTTCATTATAACTAAGTAACACTGTTTTCTTGGCCCTTTTAGACAGTAACTGCAAGGCTTCTAGCTCATACTCTCCTGAGGTTCTAAGCGAATATGTTGTTTTTGCTGTTGGGTGCTGTTGAATTAATTGTGATTCCCAGGGACCCTCAGTACAACAGAATGAAACACTGCCTGGGCCTGAGCCATCCTCACAGTCATTGCTCTGTTCCTCTCTGTTTTTCTCTGATGCTGTACTTCATCTGAGTAAATTTAGGGCATTGATAACCTGTCGCTTGAGTTATGTGAATAATACAGAAATTGACGGTAGAATGGCCATTTGGTTTTATGGGATAATTTGAGGTCACATGGTCTGCCATGGCTCCTGAGTTCCAGTACTTGTAGTATCTTGAGTAAGCTGCGTGGTGGAATAGACCGATTATGGTTGTTACTGCTTTAAAGTAGTAATTCTTAATACTGTGTTTCTAAAATAACTTTAGAATTTACATTGTTATGAGGCGTGGAATCAAACAAACTGGCCTTTTGTTCTTGTTTCTTTTCAAAGCTAAACCACACCTGATACTAATAAATGAGGACTGACCAAGAGGGACCACTTAGGGGCTTGATACTGACTAAGCCTCAAGTGGCTGATGAAATCTGTCACCTCCACAGGATAAGACTGACAGAAGCCCTGAACGCTGAGGCTGAAATGAGGCTTCTTGGTTGGTGACTTAAGGGAGAAGAGGGCAGATTATCCAATAGACAAGCTAAGCACTGTGCTTATTTACCAGATCATTTATAGTGTACAGTTTCACAGTTTTTCATCATCTCAATAATTCAGCTTCTAGGCATGGCTGGCGTCTGCCTCTTTCCCAACCCCACAGCACTTTCCTACAGAATCAAAGCCTCTTTTAAAATTTACAGTTCCAGACAAAGGTGAATGACCCAGTAATTATGGTAAGCATGGGCTTACTTACTAATCTATAGTGAAATTGTTCACAGCTGATGGTCTGGTAAGCACGAGAAGTACCATGCGTACTTTGCCTATTGGATAAGCTGCCCCTGGGAGAGAAGGGCACTATGTTCCTCTTTGGGACACAGAAGTTCTTTACTTGGACCACTCTGAGATCTCACTCTGTGTATGTATCTCTTTATTTGTATCCTTTTTTGTCATATGAGGTCTGACAATTAAATTCTGAAACTAATCCTGGAAAAAGTGCTGTATACTTCATTGCTAAATATCACTATGGTCACCTTTGATATGCTCCTCTTGGGAAGTTATGCCCTGATGCCAGCACCTAATCCCCCTTCAAAGGAATTTTGCAACTCTTTTTCTGGAATGGCCATCAGAGCTGTCGTCATGTTGTCCTTGATGTCCTGAATGCCATTCAAGTGTCTTCCTTTCAGTATTTCCTTTATCTTCAGGTAAGGAAAAAAGTCACTGGGGGCCAGATCAGGTGAGTAGGGAGTGTGTTCCAATAAAGTTCTTTATTTACAGGCTAAAAAACTCCGTCACCGATAACTATGCAATTAAGTTTGTAAACTTGCCACCATGCCACTGTGTATGATGGCCATTCCAGAAAGAGTTCCAAAATTGCTTTGAAAAGTGAACTAGGCTCTGGCATTGGTGCATAGCTTCCCAGGGGGAGTACGTCAAAGGTGACTGTAGTGATACTCAGTAGTGAGACATGTAGCACTTAGAACAATTACGTTTGCAGACTTGTCAGACCTGTATTACAGCAGTTACTGCAGATAGATAGAGTCCTGTGAGCCTTGTGGATTGTTCCAGTGAGCTGTAGGACCCAAAGAAGTAGTGGGGCTGCTAGTCTGAAATAGAGGGAGTCATACAGACTCCTGAGCTTGTCACCGGTACCCACTGACCTAGCCCTGGGTTACTAAGGATGAGACAGAAGGTCTGTGTGCCTAGCTAGGGTCTGAACTGAACAGGGAAGAGAAGCTGAGCTTTTCATAAGACATGATAGTGGGATTTGTTACCCACCACACAATTGGACATTACAGGTGGGTATGGACTGGTTTGCACAATTATTTACATCATTTTATTAAATTAAAAAAAGAAAAAAAGACATGTGAGATAGGTAGTATCATTACCATTTTACAGATGGGGATGTTAAAGAGATATTAAATAATCTTGCTCAACTTTATACATCTGGAGTTGGAGGTAAGTCCTCTGATACCTATCTGAGCACCCTTTGTTCTACATCGCACATGCATCCCTAAACAAATGTGCCACTGGAAGTGGTAGATATATCTCCTTTTTGTTTCCTGTTAGGAAGCAGTGCTTTCAAGACTCACATTGGTTAGCACAGGAACACTTCTTTCCTGTTCATTACTGTTTCTTTCTGGGACAGCAAAACAAAGCATCTACACTAATGACAAAAGATTAATGGGGTGACTGGGGAATACTGCACAGTTACATTTATGAAGAAGATGTTCAGTGAATGTTTATTGAATTAAAATTGTTGATCTGCTCCCATAAGAAAATCTGTCACTTTATAAATGCTATGTCTTGACGATATCACTTCCCAGACCAAGTTTGGCACTTCAGGAGCTCGTTCACAGTCTCTGGAGTATGTGGAATTGGGGTACCCCGTTGGAATTTTTAAACATGAAAGCACAACATGAGTATTGTCGGCAGACATACAGAAACCAAAGATTATTAGTGGCTACAGGTACAGGAAAACCCTAGTGGCATAGTGCTACTGTGGCTGCTAACCAAAAGGCTGGCAATTCACAAGTTGCCATCTGAGGGTACAGCAAATGGTCCCAACTTAGTAGGAACAGATGATCACCAAGGACCAAAATGACGTGGGGGAAAGAGAACCCAGAAGACAGAGAGACCCACGTGAGTGGGTAACTACATCAACTTGTGACTGGAACAACCGATGGTGCCCGGCCACTAGCAGATAGTCGTGATGGAGCTCACAAAGTTGAGTCTCACTTGCAACACAAGAATGGAAAAGGGTGCACCCTGAGATCTCCATTAAAAGACTGCAATTGATGGTCCAGGGGCCTTGAAGTTCCCCTGGGAGCATGGCCCCTGGCCGTGATGCTGCCCCTGTCCATAAATCATAACAGAGGCCAGGAATGGATTGGACTTGGTGACACAGAATGACCATATCATTTGTTCACTTTATGGTTCTGTGCATCTATAGGATATCATCCTGCTGACCTCTTATTGGAGAAAGGGGAGTGGGTGGAGAGGAGGGGGTAGGAGATTGTTGGGAGGATAAGACGTGTACGGAGCAGAGAGGAAGAGTGTGCTGTCACCAGGCAGGGAGAACAGTGGGAGCTGCATGTAGGTAGGTATGCAAATTTATATGGGAATGCACATTTTCATTCAATCATTTAAAAAAAAAAATCAAAAGGCTGGCAGTTCAAATCCACCAGTTGCTCCTTGGAAACTGTGAGGCAGTTCTCCCCTGTCTATAGAGTCGCTATGAGTCAGAATTGACTTGATGACAACAAGTGTCTTTTTTTTTTTTTTTTTTTTTTCTGAGGCAGGAGGGAGATGGAAGGGAAGATTTTGTTTAGGTGGTGTCTTAGCTAGTGCTGCTATAACAGAAGTATTACAAGTGGATGGCTTTAACAAATAGAAATTTATTCTCTCATAGTCTAGAGGTTAGAAGTCTAAATTCAGGGAACTGGATCCAGGGGAATGCTTTCTTTCTCCATAGGTTCTAGAAGAGGGTCCTTGTCATTAATTTTCTCCTGGTCTAGGAGCTTCTCAGTGTGGGCACTCTTTGTCCAAAAGATTCACTGCACTCCTGGGTTTTCTGTCTTGGTTGTATAAAGTTCCTCTCTGTTCCAGTCTCTGTTGTATATCTCCAAAGAAGTTGACTCAAGGCAACCTAATCCTAAAGATTGAATCCTGCCTTGTTAATATAACTGCCTTTAATCTTGCCTAATTAGCATATAGGATTTACAGCACATAGGATAATCACATCAGATCACAAAATGGAAAACAACGACAAAATACTGGCAAGCATGGCCTAGACAAATTGACACATATTTTAGGGGGACATAGTCCATGCCAGGGGGCATTGAATCTGTGTCAGTGGTGGTGGAATTATCTGGAAAAGGGTAGAGAGAGTGGTTGTACAAGATGAAGAAGGTGATCAGTGTACTAAATCATACATGTCAAAGTTTTAAAAAAGATAAGCGTTCTCTTCTTTTTAAGAATGTCTTTTTTCCTTCTCTCACCCTCTGTGGTCCTTTTTACCTGATTCCATCTGCCCAAAAATGCTGATGGTAAAAAGTGCAGTGTGACCTGCCCTGCAGCCCAGCGTTTCTTAGGGACGCTTCTGGCAGTAAAACCCGGAGACCCTTTACTGTTTACCAGGGCAACAGTTTATGTTTCACAGTGACAGGACCAGTTCTTCTAAGTGCTATCTCATAAGCATCCATAACCTTTTAGTATAGAAAAGAGTCTGGGAAAATATACATACTAGACTTTTCACTGGGTATTTTTTGTAGTTCTGGTAGTTAATGTGAAATTTTTACTTTCCATGTGATACAATGCCACAGTCTTTTTTTTTGTAATCAGAAGAGATTTTTTTGTAACTTTTTAATTTTTTATTAATGACAGTAAAAGAATAAAATTTCTAACATCTATCAGTTATCTCATCTATGATAAACCCTCAGCTCCCCACCCACCCATGTAGCCAACAGTCATTTTCTTCTGTGGATAATTCTCTTGTTAAGTCTTTATAACAGGGTTCTCATGCAAAATTTGTCCTCTTGACACTAATTGATTTCACTCAGCATGATCTCTTCCAAATGAGACCATGTTATGAGATGTTTTCTAAAATTGTCATTGTTTTTTATCATAGCATAGTGTTCCATTGAGTATATGTACCATAGTTTGCTTATCCAGTCATCCATCTCACCCCAATACTGTTGGCCATGATCGAAAAAATACAGAACAACAAATACTGGAGAGGCTGTGTAGAAACTAGAACTCTTCTACACTGCTGGTGGGATTGCAAAGTGGTATAACCTCTTTGGAAAAGAGTCTGGCACTTCTTTTAAAAGCTCAGGATAGATATACCATGTGATCCTGTAATTCCACTGCTTGGAGTTTATCCTTCAGAAACAAAGATTGTCACACCAACAGACACATGTACACAAATGTTTCTTTCAGCACGGTCCGCAATAGCAAAAAGTTGGAATCAACCCCAATGCCCATCAACAGATGAATGGAAAAGCAAATTGTTTTTTTTTTTTAAAGAACTGAAACAAAGTTATTTAAAACTCCACATATTATAGTAACCCACAGTTGTTAGCGTTCACTTAGGTGCCTAGATGAGATGGGCAACGAACTCTTAGCAGTGTTATCAGCAAATGCACCACTCATTCTAATCATTACCAAATCTGTGTTAGTTGAGTGGATTTATATCACATAAACAGATGATAACAGATAATAGAGAATGCTTGCTCTCTACCAGGCACTACTATTCTGAGAGCTTTATATGAATTATCTCATTTAATCCTATTTCACCATCCCATGCATTAAACCAAACAAAACCGAAGAAACAACTTGCCATCAAGTTGATTCTGACTCCTGGTTACCCAGTGTGTTACAGAGTAGAACTACTCCACAGGATCTTCCTGCCTGTAATCTTGCCCGAAATAGGTTACCAGGCCTTTCTTCCAGGCTATCCCTGGGTGGATTTGAACCACCAACCTTTAGGTTAGTAGCAGAGGGCAAACCATTTGCACCATGCAGGAACCTATTCTGTGCGGCAGATATTAGTACTTACACATGGAGAAGATGAGCTACAGAGAAGGCCAGTAATGTTCACAAAGAAAAGGGACGTGGGCAGAGGCCTGAAAAGCATTCGCCTATTAGGAACAGCTCTCTCAGCTGGGCAGCATTGTGTTCTGAGTTGGAGACAACTCAGTGGTAACAACTGCTGGAAGCATTGCAACTAGTGAGGAATCCCAGGCTAGGCCCCACTGGTGACAGTGATGGGATTTAATCTTCACACGTCTCTAAAGGGTGAACATTTAGCTACTGTCTTGTACTGCCCTGGAACAGACACGGCAAATCCCGTCACCACCGTCAGTTGCTGTGTTGTTGACTCAGACTCATGGTGACTCCACGTGTGTCACAGTAGAACTGCATGTCATAGGGTTTTCAGTGACTGGTTTGGAGGGCGATAGATCACCGGGGCATTTTTCCAAGATATTTTTGTTTGGACTTGGAACTTTGAGCCTTTCGGTTAGCAACCAGGTACCACCCAGCGATGCCAAGCAGATCTTGCAGCTGTGAAAAGAAGTTTCCTGATTGCCTTTAACACTCCAAAGATTAGTAAAACTATGACAACTTCTGACATTCTTTATAAACCTATTGTCCCTTTTTTAACACCTAGTTCACATATTACTGATTTTTGTTCTTTTTTAGAAAGGTAGCAGAAACTTCTCTAGTACAGTCTTTGTCACGGATTGACTTGCCCGCCCCCCCCCCCCCCAAAATGTGTAGTAATTTGACTGGATCAGGATTCCCTGTATTCTGTGATAGCCCTCCATTGTATGATTTTTTTTATGCTGTAAATCCTAATCTCTGCCTGTGGTTAACAGAATAGATCATGTTAGAGAGGATTACGGTGGGACTGTAGATCCCTTCCTGAGGTCACCTCCCTGCTCCACTGTAAAGGGAGTTTCCCTGGAGTGTAGCTTGCATTACCTTTTATCCTGCAAGAGATGGAGAGAGAAGCAAGCGGGGAACTGGGAACTTCGTACCACCAAGAAAGCACCAGGAGAAGAGCACATCCTTCAGACCTGTGGTTCCTGCACTAAAATGCTCCCTGACCCAAGACTGGTGTAACACAAAGACTTTCCTCCAAAGTTGACAGAGGGAAAGCCCTTCCCCCTGGAGCAGACAACCTGAATGCCTTCTTGTAACCTACTAGACTGTATAAGAATAAACTGTTCTTTGCTAAAGCCATCCATTTTGTGGTATTCCTGTTAGAGCAGCACTAGATGACTAAAACAGTCTTTCATGAACTAGGAAGGCTTGGAATATGGCCGTAGAGGCATGCTGTAGGGGAAGTTGTACTTGGCCTGCCTGATACTCTTTATTTGTGATCTAGAAAGAGAGACTTGTGATATACTTAAAATGACCTACTTACCTACAGTTCAGAACTGGCTCTTCAGGTTCTCAGAATCTTTTATCAGACTGCAACTCAGCCAAGGTTAAACCAGCCAGTCCCTGTGGCTGTCCTGACCCCACTGCCCAAATACTCCTGTGTTAACATACTGCATAAGTAAACAGCTTTCGCAGAACCTTTTATGTGGAGGCTCCTTGTCTATGAGATCATCTTTAGGGGGCATTGTACCCCTCATCATGACTTTGACCCCATCCTCAAAAGAAATGAAGAGCTGTCTTTAGGCATATCAGAAAACATGTGTCCTATCTATGTATATATTTCACATTAACTTTTGCATACAGTATAAATAGAAAAAATCATAAGCATACACTGAATTAAAATCAAGATATATAATTTCAGCCAGCTGACAAATCATCAGGAAAATTACATATGCTGTTTATGTGTATTCTTTAAAGGTCACGTGAATAAGCTTTTGTTTTGCATGCTACAGACTTCCCTAAAATTATGATTTTTGTGCTTCGCAGCCCTTCTAGGCTGTTTTTAAGAAATTACGTGTATTAAGAGGTTTAGAGAAACCCAAAAAAGATGCATCACTTAGGTTTTTCAGTGTAACAAGGAGCTTTAGTCACTTGGTACTGCTCTGACAGAAAATACCATGAGTGGAAGGCTTTATGAAGAGAAATTTTACTGACACAGTCAGGTGAGCCACAAATCCATTTACAAGTCGTGAGTCCCTTCAGCAAGAGACTTTATCACAGTCCAGTGGGCTGAGTCCTAATCCAGTGAGAGCATCTTGGCACAGGAACCTCAGGTCCAAAGGACGTGCTCTGCTTTCGGTGCTGTTGGTGGTATGAGGTTCTCTGCTCACTTCTCTCCCTTAGGTCCCACAGCTGGTAACTTGAGTCCTATGTCACCAGCACAACTGCTGCCCATTCTTCCTCATCAACATTACAGAGGCAGGATCACAATACAGGGGAAGAATGGCACCACATTGGGACTCGTAGCTGAATCCATCAATACATACATTTGGGAGAGGGATACACAGTACAATCCATGACACGCCACCCCTTGGCCCCCAAAATCATATTAGAATATGCAAACTATGTTCATTTAAAGCAAAGATCTTAAGTCCAAATCCAAAATCTGTAAGTTTCTCCTCAGCTTTGAAATCCAGAACATGTGTTAATCTTTCCAAAGTACAGTGACATAATGGGCAGACACAGATTACACATTTTCATTACAAATGGAGAAATTGCAGGGAAAGAAGGCATTAACAGGTGACAAGCAAGTCTGCAGTACAATAGCCCTCAAAGCTTTGAAAATAATCTTCCACTTTCTGAGACATTTCACTCATTAACCTTACCTTCCACACTCTAGGTATTGGCCACACTCTGGATTCTGAGTGGAGATTTCTGGGCCTATGCTGCAACATTGCTTTCTGGGCCCACTTGGACAGAAACTCTGCCCCCTCAGCTTTAGGTGCACCCTAAGCCCACCTGAGTGGCAATTCCACCCTTAAAAACACAGGAAACCATGGCTCCACCCTTTCAAACCCCTGAAGTCCTGGCCATACCTTTTGAAACTGAGAAGGCTCAACTTCTGCTGCTCAGCTTCTGCTTTTCATCACCTAATGGCACGGGCCTCAAGCCCACAGCTTCCCTGCAGAGGCAAGTGTTCCAAAGCTCTGTAGCTCCATTGATTCAAGTGCCCAGAGGTACCCCACTCTGCCAGGAGGCCTCCTGCACACAGGCACTCAGCTCTTGCTCTGTGGGTCAGCAAGGCCAGCTCCAGTGATTCAAGTGCCCAGAGGCACCCTACTCCACCAGAAAACTTCTGCACACAGGCACTTAGCTCTCTGGCTCCATGGGTCAGCTCCAGTGCTTCCTCTGGTTCTGCTGCTGCCACAGCTGCTGGTCCTCTGCAGTTATTTCTCACCATCTGTGCCTTCTTTGGTGTTAACAGTTCTCAGTTCTTTCTGAGTCTTCTATGCATTTCACAGTTTCAAAAAGCCTTCCACAGTTTAGGTATTTCTTAGAGCAGTGCCTAACTCTCGGTACCAAATCGTGTTTTAGTCATCTGGTACTGCTCTAACAGAAAATACCACAAGTGAAAGGCTTCATGAAGAGAAATTTTATTGACACAATCCCAAACAACCCACTGCTGTCAAAAGTCCAGTAAGCCGCAAATCCATTTATGAATTACAGCTCCACTCAATATGAGAAATCATCATAGTCTGATAGGCTGAGTCCAAATTCAGTGAGAGCATCTGGTCACAGGAACCTCAGGCCCAAAGGATGTGCTGTGCTCTAGGTGCTGCCATCTTGGTGATATGAGGTTCCCGATTTACTCACTTCTATCCCTTATGTCCCATAGCTAGTGACTTGAGTCCTGCCTCACCAGCACAACTGCTGCCCATTCTCTGTCATCAGTAGCACAGAGGCAGGATTTACAACACATAGGAGGAATGTCACCATATTGGGACTCATAGCCAAGTCAATACATACATTTTGGGGGGGGGACACGATGCAATGCAATCCATAACACAAGCCATCCCCCAGTAACAGCATACAGTTTCTCATTTCTGTGAGAAATTAAATGGCAGGGAGTAAGCACTGGGTAGTTCTTCCACTGGTCTTGCCTGGGCTCAGTTGTACAGCTCATATACCTGCTCAGACACCTAAAGCTGGTGTCTGTTGCCCTGTAGTCCTCATCTCCAAGAAGCTAGCCCGAGCTCCTCATGTAGTGGTTCAGTGTTCCCAGCAGCAAGAGAAGGCAAGCCCCAACGTACTTGTGCCTTTCAAGCCTCTGCTTGCGTGATGTTTTTTGCTGTCCTCTTGGGCAAAGCAAGTCTCATGACCACGCTTGAATTCAAAGGGTAAACGATTGATACTACTTTTTTTCACTATGATTAAAATATGTACAACAAAACATTCACCAATTCAACAATTCCTGTCTATATAATTCAGTGACACTGATTACATTCTTCATATTGTGCAACCATTCTCACTGTCATGGACTGAATGGTGTTCCCCTCAAAATATGTGTATCAACTTGGTTAACCCCACTGTTGTTGAGTGGATTCCAAATCATAGCAGAGCAGAACTGCCCCATAGAGTTTCCAAGGAGCGCCTGGTGAATTCCAACTGCTGACCTTTTGGTTAGCAGACGTAGCCTTTAATTACTACGCCACCTAATTTGCTTAGACCATGATTATGTGTTTGTCTACCATTTGATGAGATTTTCCTGTGTTGGTAAATTCTGTCACTATGATTTAACAGGATAGATTAGCAGCAGATATAGTGACAAGATTTACAAGATTGGATAAGTCAGCCTTTTTTGAGATATAAAAGAGAGGTCAACTGGAAACACATGGGAAACTCATACCACCAAGAAAACAGTCCCAGGAGCAGAGCACATCTTTTGGACCTGAAGTTGCTCCACTGAGATTCTCCTGGACCAAGGAAAGACTGATGATGAGGATCTTCCTCCAGGGCTGACAGAGAAATGCTTCACCTGGAGGTGATACCATGGATTTGGATTTGTAGTTTACTGGACTATCAGTAAATTTCTCTTTGTTAAAGTCATCCACTTGTAGTAGTTCTGTTAGAGCAACACTAGATTACTAAGACACTATCCTATTCTAAATTGTTCCATCACTGTTAACATAAATTCGATGCCCCCTAACCATAAGTTCTCGCTTTTGTCATGGATTGAATGGTGTCTCCCCAAATATCTGTCAATTTGGAGAAGGCTTGAGTCCCAGTAGTGTATAATTGTCTACCATTTTGTCATCTGATGTGATTTCCCTACCTGGTATAAATCTTATCACTATGAGTCAGACCTGACTCAATAGTAGTGTTCTGTTTTTGTTTTTGTTTTTGTTTCTGTTTTATGGTGTAATAAGTTGAGTTGTTGTTAGGTCTCATCAAGTTGGTTCCAATTCATAGTGACCCTGTGTACAACAGAGTGAAGCACTGCCCAGTCCTGTACTATGCCCACAATCAATGGTATGCTTGAGTCCATTGTGACAGTCCCTGTGCAGTCCATCATGCTGAGGATCGTCCTCTTTTTCACTGATCGCCTACCAAGTGTCTTAGTTATCTAGTGCTGGTATGACAGAAATACCATGTGTGGACAGCTTTGAAAAGATATTTTTATTATGTCAAAGTCTAGTATGCTACAAGTCCAAATTCACAGCATTAGTTCCAGAGGAAGTCTTCCTCTTTTGGCTCTGGAGGAAGGTCCTTGTTATCAGTCTTACTCTGAACTAAGAGCTTCTCAGATGCAGGGATTGTAGTTCCAAAGGATGCACTCTGCTCCTAGCACTGCTGCTTTCCTGATGATATGAGCTGCCCTACTCTTTGCTTGCTTCCTGTTCCTTTTTGTCCCAAGAGATTGCCTCAAGCACCATAAACTCTTACAGACTGAATCCTGCCTCACTAACACAGCCACCACCCATCCACCCTCATTAATATTATAGAAGCAGGTTTACAACATTTGGGAACATGATGTAGTACTGGGTATCATGGCCTAGCCAAATTGCTACACACATTTTGGGGTGGGGGGACACAGTTCAATCCATGACATCAGGTGTGATACCCTTTCCCAGGGTTTCATCCTTCTTCACAACACATCCAAAGTCTCACCACTGTTACTTTGAAGGGGCCCTCAGGTTATACTTTCTCTGAGACAGATGTTTTTGTTCTTTTGGCAGTCTATGACATAGCCAATGTCCCTCTCCAATGCCACAATTCAAAGGTGGAAGTTTTTCTTCTGTCTTCCTTATTCATTGTTCAGCTTTCATATGCATATGATGCAATTGAAAATATCAAAGGTTAGGTCAAGTGCACCTTAGCGTTCAAGGTGACATCTTTGCTTTTCAACACTTTAAAGAGGTCCTTTGCAGCAGGTTTGCTCAAAGCAACGCGTCTTTTGATTTCGTAACTTCTGCCTTTGAAGGTGTTCATTGTGGATCCAAATAAAATGAAATCCTTGACATCCTCAATCTTTTCTCTGTTTATAATGATGTTGCTTACTGGTCTAGTTGTGAGGATTTTTGTTTTCTTGCTGTTGAGGTGAAATCCATACTGAAGGCTGTGGTCTTTGATCTTCATCACTAAGTGTTTCAAATCCTCTTCACTTCCAGCACGCAGAGTTGTGTCATCTGCATAATACAGGCTGCTGACGACTCTTCCTCCAATCCTGTTGCTTCGTTCTTCTTTGCAAAGTCCAGTTTCTTGGATTATTTGTTTAGCATACAGTTTGTAAAGGTATAGTGAAAGGACACAACACTGATGCACACCTTTCCTGACTTTAAGCCATACAATGTCCCTTTGTTCTCTTTGCGCTATTGCCTCTTGACCCGTATACGTATTCCTTGTGAGCACAATTAAGTTGTGTTGAATTCCCATTGTCTGTAATGTTATCCATAATTTGTCATGTTCCACATGGTCAAATGACTTTGCATAGTCAATGAAACACAGGTAAACATCTTTCTGGTATTCTCTGCTTTCAGCCAAGATCCATCTGACATCAGCAGTGATATCCCTGATTCCACGTCCTTTTCTGGACCTGGCTTGAATTTCTGGCAGTTCTCTGTCAATACACCATTGTAGTTGCTTTTAAATGATCTTGAGCAAAATCTTGTTTGTGTGTGATATTGTTCAATAATTTCCATGTTTGACTGGATCATCTTTCTTGGGAATAGGCATAAATATGATTTTCTTCCAATCAGTTGGCCAGGTAGCTGTCCTCCAAATTTGGCATAGACAAGTGAGGATTTTCCATGCTGCATCTGTTTGTTGAAACATTTCAATCAGTATTCCATTAACTCCTAGAGTCTTGTTTTTCTCCAACACCTTCAGTTGCAGATTTAACTTCTTCCCTCAGTTCTCTTGGTTCCTGATCATATGCTACTCTTGAAATGGTTGAACGTCTACCAATTCTTTCTGGAGTAATGACTCGGTATTCCCTCCATCTTCTTTTAGTGCTTTCTGAGTTGGTTAATACATTCAGTGTAGAATCCTTTACTATTTCAACTTGAGGCTTGAATTTTTTCTTCAGTTCTTTCAGTTTAAGAAATTTGCTGTGTGTTCTTCTGTTTTGGTTTTCTATTTCCAACTCTTTGCACTTGTTATTATAATATTTTACTTTGTCTTCTCAAGCCACCCTTTGAAATCTTCAGTTCTTTTACTTTGTCGTTCCTTCCTTTTGCTTTAGCTACTCGATATTCAAGAGCAAGTTTCAAAGTCTCTTCCTACATCCAACTTGGTCTTTTCTTTCTTTTCTGTCTTTTTAATGACCTCTTGCTTTCTTCATAAATGATGTCTTTGATGTCATTCCACAACTCGTCTTCAGTCATTAGTGTTCATCGCATCAAGTGTCTTCTTGAGATGGTCTCTAAACTCAGGTGGGATATGCTCATGGTCATACTGTGACTCACCTGGGCTTGTATAATTTTCTTCAGTTTTAATTTGAACTTGCATATGGGCAACTGATGGTCTGTGCCACAGTAAGCACCTGGTCTTATACTGACTGCTGATAACAGAGCTTTTCCACAGTCTCTTTCCACAGATGTAGTTGATTTGATTCCTGTGTATTCCACCTGGTGAGGTCCATCTGTATAGTCGCCATTTATGTTGGTGAATAAGGTATTTGCAAAGAAGTCACTGGTCTTGCAAAATCCTGTCATTCAATCTCTGGCATCATTTTTCTCACCAAGGCCATATTTTCCAACTACCGACCCTTCTTCTTTGTTTCTAACTTTTGTGTTCCAATCACTAGTAATTATCAGTGCATCCTGACTGCATATTTAATCGATTTCAGACCACAGAAGCTGGTAAAAATCTTCAGCTTCTTCATCTTTGACCTTGGTGGTTGGTATGTAAATTTGAATAATAGTAGTATTAATTGGCTTTCCTTGTAGGTGTATGGATATTATCCTGTCACTGACAGCATTGTACTTCAGGACAGATCTTGCAACGTTCTTTTTCATTATGAATGCAACACGATTCCTCTTCAAGTTTTCATTCCCTGCATAGTAGACCATGTGATTGTCTGGTTCAAAATGGCCAATACCGGTTCATTTCAGTTCACTAGTGCCTAGGATAGTGATGTTTATGTATTCCATTTCATTTTTGCCAATTACCGATTTTCGTAGCTTTGTATTTCTTACATTCCATATTCTGATTTTTAATGGATGTTTGAGCCTTTTCTTGCCATTTTAGGTAGTGCCACATTAGCAAATGAAGGTCCTGAAGGCTTTACTGCATCTACATCATTAAGGTCAGCTCTACTTTGAGGAGGCTGCTCTTCTGCAGTCATCTCCTGAGTGCCTTCACCCTGCGGGGCTCATTTTCTGGCACTGTGTCTGACAAAGTTCTACTGCTTTTCATAAGGTTTTCACTGACTCTTTTCAGGAGAAGACTGCCAAGTCCTTCTTCCTAGTCTGTCTTAGTCTGGAAGCTTAGCTAAAACCAGTCCACATAGGTGACCTGCTTGTATCTGAATACCAGTGGCATAGCTTCCGGTACTACAGCAACACACAAGACCCCACAGTACGACAAACTGACGTACCAACTTTAGGTAGGTCAAGCACAAACGGTACCATCCGGGAACCTTTTCAAGTTATCAGCGCTCTGTTATTTCACCACAGTCTTTGGTGAATCATAAACACACTGCGTCTTTGTTGTAAGAAAAATCTTGTAAGAATGTAAGTGACTGGACTTTTGGAAAGCTGTGATTAGTTACTTTCTGATTGACTGCTGCAGTCACTGAAACATCACGGTCTTGAGAAACTCACTATGAAGAAGTTGTTCAGAGGTTATTGAGAAGAATTTCTGTGTCATGATCCAGATCAGGGTTGTTAGGAGCTGATAATTGTTTCAAGTACAAATTCCCAGTAGGTAATAAATTCCCTATGTGATTAAAGGAGATCTGATTAAGGGCACCCTAGTGGTGAAGTGGTTAAGAGTGATAACTGCAAACTAAAAGGTCAGCCTTTAGAATCTGCCAGGTGCTCCTTAATAACTCTATGGGGCACTTCTGCGCTGTCATATAGGGTTGCAGTGAGTCAGAATCAACTCAATGCCAATGTATTTTGTATGATTAAAGATTTTGGAGACATTTTGGGAGGAGGTTTAGGAAAAAGGAGCAGCTTTGTGGTTTACAGATGGGTAGATTTTCTGGATTCAGATATCTCAACATTTATTAAATATGCAACTTTAAGCAAATGGCTTAAGTTTATTGAGCCTCAGGTTTCCACACTTATAAAACAGATGAGGATTATATCACGTGGGGATTGTTAGCTGCTGTCAAGTTACCTCCAACTCATGGCGATCTTATCTACAACAGAATGAAATGTTACTCAGTCCTGTATCATCCTCAGATGCGATAGCAAGTTTGAGTCCATCGTAGCAGTGATTATGCCAATCCACCTCACCAGGGGTCTTCCTCACCCACACTGGCCCTCTGCTTACCAAACGTGTCCTCTTTCAGTTATTGATTCCTCCTGATGACATGTGCAAAGCACATTGGAAAGTATTTTGTTGTGATCCATGGGTTTTCATTGGTTGATTTTCAGAAGTAAATCACCAGGCCTTTCTCCCTAATCTGTCTGGTCTGGAAGCTTCACTGACACTTGTCCAACATAGGTGAACCTGCTGGTGTTTGAAACACTGGTAACGTAGCTGCCAGCATCGTAGTAGGACAACCTTGTAGACAGGTGGCAGCATATAGGGATAACTGAGTTAATGCCTGCACAGTGTTTACAGCTATATTCAGCACATTGCAAGTGCTTACTTAATGTTAATTGTAGAGCAGGATATGTAGTTCCTGACAAATGCACTTTAAGGTCCAACAAATTTTGTTTTTTAAATTAACTTTAGGGCAGCAAGAGAATAAAGCGTTAGGAGCTGTTTTTATTTTAATCTATACTTTTTAGACAATCAAAGGATTTTTTTCCCCCTTAGAAATGCTAACCTTTTAACTAAGAGCTGTGCACTGGGTTTTCTTCAGGTGAATGAAATGATTATTTATGTTTGTGAATCCACCTGTTCTAGAAAGGACACCTGCTGTCCGTGAAGCATTGTATTACTGTGGTGCGTTTTAAAAAATGACTGCTCAGTTACTGTGACACTGCACCTGTGGAAGTTTGGGGCCCCTACCAAGTGTCTTGGGCAGGGGGACCAGACAAGTTTGTTGAGAAAGGCATTTACAGGGCTGACAGTTGGGGCTGTGCAGGTTGTGATTGCCACAGGGTACCTGGCCATGAGGAAGAGGGGCTTCCTGTTTACCAAACCTGGTGTCTCACTGCAAGATGGTATCCCCCCAAAGAAAGAGGGGCTCTTCCGGTTCACCCAAAGATACGACACAAGCCTTACACAAAAGCTCAGTAAGATGCCTTATGGGCTAGTGGTGGTCCCGGACACAAAAATGTATTGTGGTTTCTAATCATTATTTTCTGGTATAAAATCAGGATACTGGAAAGAAGGATTATAAAATCTGAAAATCACAACGTAGGTACTACCTTATTGAGATAAATGAGGTAGTGTTCACAAGTCATCATTTGAAGTAAAGAGCTTGGGGACAGGTTTTCCTTAGTTTCACAAACAGCTGAATGCTATATGCAGGGTGTGTGTGTGTGTTTTAGTTCCTATTGAAATAAGAATCTTAAACTTTATGAATTCAAGTTAAAGAAGAGTAAAGCCTTTAACAGGAGGTCTGGTGGCACAGACCTAAAGCACTGGACTACTACCTAGGTTGGCAGTTCAAACTCACCAATTGCTCCACGGGAGAAAAACGTGGCAGTCTGCTTCCCTAAAGATCTATAGCCTTTGAAAACCTATGGGGCAGTTATCCTCTGTGCTGTGGGGTCATTAAGAGTTGGAATTGACTCAATGGCAATGGGAAAAGCCTTTGAGCAAATCTCTGAGTGGTGCAAATGGTTAAGAACTTAGCTGCTAACTGAAAAGTTACAGGTTCGAATCTACCTAGAGGCACCTTGGGAGAAAGCCCTGGCAATCTGCTCTGAAGTGTCAGCCACTGAAAACTCTATGAAACACAATTCTGCATCCATGAAGTCACAGTGAGTCAGAGTCAACTTAGCAACACAGACACACACAAAGCATTTAAGACATTTCTTTTTCATAAATGCAGAAAGAAAGATCCTTTTACATTCTTGGATTAGTTCCCCGCCTGTAACTGTCAAAACTCATCTCATAATAAACCCCACACAGTGTGTGACTGCTATGCTCTTCATTGTGTATCTCCATGTCTGGGCGTGTGTTGGGCAACATTTGCTTAATGTGTGAACAATTGTTTTCTTGTTGCCCTTAGAGTAAGGAGGCATGAAGGGTCTCATTAATGATCACAGATTAGACCCTAGCATTGTGTTTATAACCAGTTCCCTTAAAAGCAGGTAAGGAACAAGATATTCCTGCTTTTTTCGTATAGTACCTGGTGCATTGGTTATTTATGTATGAGCCCACTCAACTGGTTTTCTGAGATAGGTAGTAACTTGCTTTCTGAGTCTTTTCTTCCTGATATGACAGAAAATTCCAAGATTTTAGTGCCAAATATATTAGGCTTTCACAGAAGAGGCCAGGTTCCAGTGGGCAGCATATTTAGCTAATGAAGTGTTGTCTTCATTCATTTTTTCAGTATGGATGGTGATAGAGAATTTATCCATGTACCTGAGGGTGTCTCATAGTAGCAAAACTCGATCTTCAGTTTTATTCATTGTTGTCCTTTGTCTAGTGCCTGGAACAATGTGTCCATTCTAAAATGAAAGGCTTAGGATAGCTGATGTCCAACATTCTTGGTTACTCTCCCTTTTGGGGCTGGCAGATTGTTTTTCTGCATCAAAAGGCTGAAAAGCATGAGGGCAGTGGTCATTTACTAGCAGAATTCTCACCTTCCATGTGGGAGACCAGCATTTGATTCCTAGCCAATGCATGCTACCTGTTGGTGGAGCCTTGTTGTGAACCAGTTTTAGCAGAGTTTCCAGACTAAGGTGGGCTAGAAAGGAAGGCCTGGGGATCTACTGAAAAATCAGCCACTGGAAATCCTATGGATCACAAGAGTCTGATCCACAACCAATCACGGGGACGGCACAAGACCAGGTAGCTTTTCATTCAGTTGTACATGAAGTCACTGTAAGCCAAGGTTTGAATTGATGGTAGGTAGCAATAACAGGCTGAAGGTAAATTTTTGGTTGACCTTGACTTAGCCTCCATGCCACCAGCTTTCCAGTGAGAGAGGCATAGCTACCACTTTCTTCCCTGTCGTTTGTTTGCTTATCGAGACTGCCTCCAACTGGTGATGATTCTAAGTTCCTGGAGCTGCCATGATTTGGTATCTATGGAATGGGTCACAAATTTGCTTGTGTATTAGGGGCCTAAGCATCTGTACTGTGGGAAGTTCTTCAGGTGATCCTGTTGTGCCTACAATTTGACAGCCTAGAGTACTGTCATCTTGTCTTTGGATCTTCCTTTGTCTTCTCTCACTTAAAACCTTGTCCAATGAAAGAAAACCCCACCAAACCCACTGCCATTGAGTCAACTCCAACTCATAGCAATCCTGTAGGACAGAGTAGAACTGCTCCATAACATTTCCAAGGAGTGCCTGGTGGATTTGCACTGCCAAACTTTTGGTTAGCAGACGTAGCACTTCACCACTACACGACAAGGGTTTTGTCGATAAAAGAAGGCTTATGCAATTTCCCTTTTAGATTTAATTCTCAGGACAGGCTGTGTGCCTGCAAAGATATTTAGAAAACAGACTTCTAGTAGTTGGTTGTAAATCTTCTTTTGAGTTCTTAATCTCCATGTGAATAAAAGCTGGATTTACTTTAGCAACTTCATGAATACAACAGACCAAGGTTTATATTACATTTTCTTTTGTCATAGTGAGACAAGAGGGGTCAGTGGAATAATTTTCCATCTTTGTCTTATTTTCTGGGGTTCCCTGTTTAGCATGTTACAGTACAGAATCAAGCTAATGGATGTGTAGGTTATTTTGATGTTCTTTTTGTGCCTGTATATTTTGGTGTACCTTCAACTCTTGGGTCACCATGAGTCAGATCCAACTGGACAGCACTTGGCTGGCTGGCTCAACAAGGTATACATTTTTTAACCTTTGGGGCTACTTTTTTAGAAATAGCAGCCTCTTGGTTGAATTTCTGTTGCGGTTTTCCAAATGCCACCTCCTGGAAAGGACAAGATGCTCTGGGTCAGTGGGACCAACTCTTCTGAGGCTTGGTTGGAGCAGCAAGATGGCTAGGCACGCAGGGGGATGCCTCTTTCTTGTCTGTACTTCCAAAGAGAATTTTTACCTTGCCTCTTCCTTCCTTTCTCCCTTCTTAGAAATTAAGGATTTAGGCTTTTAAATGAGTTTAGAACTTCACATGACTTAAGACTCCTAACTAATAACTGACTGTTCATGATCATATATTCTTCCAAAGCCATTTTCTGTGTGGTTGAACTACACTTCGTTCCTCATTTTGTTTCCCCAAATAGCTTTTACATGGCATTAGGAGAGCAGTAGAGAATTTAGGTATAGGAGCTGTCTAGAACTAGTGGGCTACCAACCAGCAGATCTCTTAACTTTCAGGTGGGTGGCACAGTCCCCCAACCACCCATGATCTTCCACTGGAGTACCTTGTAAGTCTTGGCCAAGATGCAAGGAAGACGTATGTCACCTGTTCTTGCCTTATTCATCAAAATTTACTCATTCTCTTTCCCATCCATCTGTCGCATAGTATACTGGGCATTGTCTTAGTAATGTAGCACTGCTATAGCAGAAGTACCACAAGTGGATGGCTTTAACGAACAGAAATTTGTTTTCTCATGGCTTAGGAAATTAGAAGTCCAAACTCAGAAGGACAGGTTGTAGGGGGAGGTATTCTGTCTGTTGATTGTCTATTCAGCTTCTCCTTCATGGTTCCTTGGAGATCTTCTTTGTCTTGGCATCTGTCTTGCCCCATCTCCCCTCTGCTCCCTTGCTTGTGTAATCTCTTTCATATCTCAAAAAAAAAAAAAAAAGAAAAAGAAAAGAAATTTATTCAGGGTACACCTTGTACTAACCCAGCCTCATACACAATGAAGACAGCCCACTCCCAATTATGGATTATAACCACAGGCATAGAGGTTGCAATTGACAACACATATTTTTAGAGGACACAATTCAGTTCATAACATTCTACCCTTTGGCTCCCCAAAATGCATGTTCTTGCCACATGCACAACACCTTCACTCAGTTGCATTATCCCAACATGCTTAAATCAACTCCAAGTCCAAAATCCCATCTTCTGAAATATCTAAATCAAATATTGGGGAGATACGGGATCTCTTCCATCTGGTGAAAATTCCTCTTCATCTGTAAACCTGTGAGATCTAGAATATAGATTATCTGTTTCCAAATTACAGTTATAGAACAGGCACAAAGTAGACATTTTTACTATAAACGAGAGAAACTGGAGGGAAAGAAGAAATAACAGGTACCAGTAAGTCCAAAAACCCAGCAGAACAAATTACATTAGCTCTGAAGGCTTGAAAATAATCCTGTCTTCTTTAAAACAATGCAGGCAATGGCCCTGCCCTTGGCCACACCCTCTGAATTCTGGGTGGAGGCCACTTGCCAGGGACTTCAGCTTCACCTTCCAGGCCTACTGGAATGGCAGCTCTGCCCACAAGATTTGCTATGGTTGTTAGGCTCTATCAAGTCAATTCTAACTCATAGTGACCTATGTACAACAGAACAAAACACTGCCTGGTCCTGGACCATCCTGATAGTCCTTGCTATGCCGGAGCTGGTTGTAGCAGCCACTGGGAGAATCCATCTCACTGAGGGTCTTCATGTTTGCTGATCTCTGTTTTGCCAAGTATGATGTTCTTCTCCAGGGACTGGTCCTTCCTGATACAGTGTCCAAAGTATGTAAGAAAAAGTCTTGCCATTCTTACCTCTAAGTAACATTCTGGCTGTACTTTTTCCAAGGCAGATTTCTTTGTTCTTTTGCAGTCTGTGGCATATCCAAAATTCTTCACCAAAACCATAATCCAAAGGCATCGATTCTTCTCCAATCTTTGTGCAGCTTTTGCATGCATATGAGGCATTTGAAAACACCATGGCTTTGGTCAGGTGCACCTTACTCTCTGGATCACAGCTTTGCTTTTTCACACTGTAAAAGGTCTTTCACAATAAATTTGCCCAGTGCAATGCATCATTTGCTTTCTTGACTGCTGCTTCCATGGTGTTGATTATGGATCCAAGTAAAATGAAATCCTTGACAATTTCAGTATTTTCTCTATTTATCACAATGCTGCTTGTTGTTCCAGTTGTGAGGATGTTTTGTTTTCTTTATGTTGAAGTATAATCCATACTGAAGGTTGTAATCTTTGATTTTCATCAGTAAGTATTTCAAATTCTCTTCACTTGCAGCAAGCAAGGTTGTGTCATCTGTGTAACACAGGTTGTTAATGAGTCTTTTGTCAATCCTGATGCCCTATTCTTCATGTAGTCCAGTTTCTTCAATTATTTGTTTAGCATACAGGCTGGCAAACAGATTGAATAAAATTCATGGTGAAAGGATACAATCCAGGCACACATTTTTCCTAACTTTAAACCACTTCCCTCGTTCTGTTCAGATGACTGTCTCTTGGTCTATGTACAGGTTCTTCGTTAGCACTACTAAGTGTTGCAGAATTCCTGTTCTTTGCAATAGTACCCATCATTTGTTATGATACACACAGTTAAATGCCTTAGCATAGTCAATAAGACACAAGTCAATATCCTTCTGGTATTCTCTGCTTTCAGCCAGGATCCATCTGACATCATCAGTAATATCTCTTGATTTCATTACCTCATCTGAATATGGCTTAAATTTCTGGGAGTTCCATATTGATGTACTGCTGCAACTATTTTGAATTATCTTCAGCAAAATTTTAGTTGCCTGTGACATTAATGATATTGTTCAATAATTTCCGTATTCATTTGGATCACCTTTCTTTGGAATAGACATAAATATAGATCTCTTCCATTCAGTTGGCCAGGTAACTGTCTTCTCCATTTCTCGATATAGACCAGTGAGTACTTTCGGTTTAAATATCTCAATTGGTTTTCCATCAGTTCTGAACACTTGTTTGCACCAATGTGTTTGGCACAGCTTGGACTTCTTCCTTCAGTACTGTCAGTTCTTGATCATCTACTGTCTCCTGAAATGACTAAATAAATGCCAGCCTGTTCTTTTTGGTGTGGTGACTCTATGTATTGTTCCCTGCATGATTCAGTATTTTGCCCCTAGAATCCTCCAGTGTTGCAACTTGAGGCTTGAATATTTTCTTCAGTTCTTTCAGCTTGAGAAATGCGGAGCCTGTTCTTCCTTCTGCTTTTCTAACCCCAGGTCTTTGCACATTCCAATATAATATTTTGTCTTCCTGAGCTGCCCTTTGAAATCTTGTGTTCAGTTCTCTGACTTCATCATTTCTTCCATTGGCTTTAGCTACCCAGTGTTCAAGAGCAAGTTTCAGAGTCTCTTCAGACATTCATTTTGGTCTTTTCTTTCCTGTCTTTTTAATGATCTCTTGCTTTCTTTGTGTGTGATGTCCATAATGTCGTTCCACAACTTGTCTCGTCTTTCGTCATTAGAACCTAGTGCATCACATCTGTTCTTGAGATGGTGTTTAAATTTACGTAGGATATGCTCCTGTGTAATTACACGAATTTTCTTCAACTTCAGCTTGCATATTAACCATTGATAGTCTGTTTGTGGTCAGCCCATGGCTTTTTTTCTGATTGATGATACTGATCTTTTCCGTCATCTCTTTCCGCTGATGTAGTTGGTATGATTCCTGTGTATTCCATGTGATGAATTCCATATATATTGTCACAGTTTGTGTTGTTGAAAACAGGTATCTGCAGTGAAGAAGTTGTTGGCCTTGCAAAACTCTATCACTTGATCTCCAGCATTGTTTCCATCACCAAGATCATATTTTATAACTGCCAATCTTTCTTCATTGTTTCCAACTTTTGTATTCCAATCACCAGTAATTATCAGTGCATCTTGATTGAATGTTTGATCTATTTCAAAATGCAGAAGTTGGAAGAAATCTTTAAGTTTTTAATTTTTTTAGTCATTGGTGCCTGTCAAGGATTGAATTGTGTCCCCCCAAAAATGTGTGTAGCCATTTCACTAGGTCATGATTCCCAATATTGTGTGATGTTCCTATATTTGTAAATCCTGCCACAGTGATGTTAATGAGGGAGAATTGGTGGTGGTAGTGTTAGTGAAGCAGGACTCAGTCTCTAAGACTGTATTGTGCCTTGAAGCAATCTCTTGGGATATAGAAGAGAGGGAAGCAAGCAGAGAGTTGGGGACCTCATACCACCAACAATGCAGTGCCAGGAGCAGAGTGTGTCCTCTGGACCTGGAGTCTCTACACCTCAGAAGCTCCCAGTCCAGGGAACGATGGTCAGCAAGGACCTTCCTCCAGAACCAACAGAAAAACTCTTCCCCTGGAGCTGATGCCCTGAATTTGGACTTGTAATGTACTGTACTGTGACAGATAAATGTCTCTTTGTTAAAGGCGTCCATTTATGGTGCTGCTGTTAGAGTGGTGCTAGATAACTTAGATAGTGCCTCATAATTACATATTAATTACTATTATGTTCTCTGGCATTTGTATTTCTTATATGAATTGCCTCTTTCATTTTCTTTGATTGGGAGAGTAGTTTGTGTTGTTGGCCTTGTTTGTTTTGTAAGTATTTGTTAGACATTTAAAATGTAAGCCCATTGTCTACCATACATTGCAGTTCCCCTCCAATTGGTGGTTTGTCTTTAAATTTCATCAAAGTGAGGAAGTATTTGAATATGAGGAAATTCAGACCAAGGTGTAGCCTGGCTCTTTTTCCTCCCCATCAGTCATATTGCCAAGATAGTAACCTTTTTCATTGTTTAGAGTATCTAGTGTTGACTGTGTGCATTCAAGAGATAGCATCAATGGCGCTTTCAATAGTACAAGGTCTGACAATTAAGTTTGTGAACTTGACACCATATGCTTGCATTGGCAGCACTGTATAAACAAACAACTCAGTAAGGTCTCATAACCTTGGTATGTCAGTGTCTCACAGCTGTGTTTGTGTTCATGTGTGGTGGTGTCTTGCTGTGTGACATCATTCATCCCTGTTGTTATGTGTGTTTGTGTGCCATCACGAGAATGTCGGAGCTTGAATTAGAGCAGTGAACAAACATTAAATTTCTTGCTAAACTTGGCAGCATTGGAAGTGAAATCAGAGACATTAGTACTAGTTTATGGGGATAATGCCATGAAGAAAACGGCAGTGTACAAATGGATTAAATATTTTTCAGAGGGAACAGAAAGTGTCACTCATGAAGAGAAGTCAGGGTTGCCAGTAACAAGCACAGCTGATAAAAACACTGCAAAAATTCATCGAAATGTGTATCCAAATCGTTGGCTAACTGTGAAAAGCATAGCAGACCACATAGACATCGATAGAGAACCTGGAAAATCTTAACCGAAAATGTTGGCATGACAAACATGTGAGCAAAAATGGTCCCAAAGGAAATCACCAATCAACAAAAGCAAAGGAGAGTTGAAGTTTACCAACACCTTTTGGAGAGGCAAGATGATGTTTTGGGCTGTGTTATCACTGGTAATGAAACATGAGTGTACCGATATGACCCTGAAACAAAGCGTCAAAGTGCACAGTGGAAGTCAGCCAATTCTCCACCCCTGGAGTGTTCCATCAGTCCAAATCAAGAGTCAAAATGATGTTACTGAACTTCTTTGATATCAGAGGGATTGTTCATTACAAATTTGTATGAACTGGACAAACATTTAACCAAGTTTACTATTTGGAAGTGCTAAAAAGATGGTGTGAAAAACTTAGATGAAAACAATTTGAACTTTTCACCAACAACTTATAGCTCTTGCATCATGATAATGCAGTAGCTCACACGGCATTGTCTTGTGAGGGAGTTTTTAGCTAGTAAACAAATAACTGTATTGGAACACCCTCCTTACTCACTTGATCTGGCTCCCAATGACTTTTTTCTTCACCTGAAGCTAAAGGAAATATTTTGAAAAAAGACATTTTGATGACATTCAAGACATCAAGGGTAATAGAATGACAGCTCTTATGGCCATTTGAGAAAAAGAGTTCCACATTTGCTTTGCAGGGTGCACTAGGTGTTGGCATTGGTGCACAGCTTCCCAAGGGGAATACTTCAGGGGTGACCATAGTGATACTCAGCAATGAGTTATGCAGCACTTTTTCTAGGATGAGCTCCCAAACTTAATTGTCAGCCATCATATATAACTTGTTATACTAAAAATTGACATGGAATAAGACTTCTGCTTAATTTGGGTAAATGGTGATCATAGCTGACGAGAGAGCATGGTTAGTATTTTACCATTTCCATTAATCATTAAATCCATCTTAATAAATCCCTTCAACTTTAGGGAAACTTTTAGATCAAGATCCCACTTAAACCAAGTAGCTGTTACTCCTATTCCCACCCCATCCCCACACATACCCTTTGTGTGCTGATTATATTGTAGAGAGACAATCTTTCCAGCCACAAAGTTTCATATGAGGGCAAAATGTTCAATATTTTATCACATATACGTGCTACTAAAATGAAATGGAAACCATGGTGGTGTAGTAGTTAAGTGCTACATCTGCTAACCAAAAGGTTGGCAGTTTGAATCTTCCAGGTGCTCCTTGGAAGCTCTAGAGCAGTTATCCTCTGTCCCACAGGGTCACTGTGAGTCAGAATCCACTCAACAGCAGTGGGTTTTTTTTTGTTTTTTTTTTTAAAGAAAGCATTTCACTTCATTGGAAAAGAATATGTATCTAGAGATCATTATTTTGCTTTGCCAAGGAAGAAAGTGATCAGAATCACTGTTATAAATATACAAAAATTCTGCTTGAGCTGCCAACTTGTTTCAAAAACATTTTAAATGGGCAAATATTGCTGCACAGTGAGTAACTAGGCTTGTGTATATTTGAAATTTTCCATATGCACGGGTTGAATTGTGTCCTCCCCAAAATGTGTCTTATCAACTTGGCTGGGCCATGATCCACAATATTGTGTGATTCTCCTGTATGTTGTAAATCCAGCCTCTGTGATGTTAATGAGAGTGGATGGGAAGCAGTTGTGTTAGTGAAGCAGGGCCCATTCTATAAGCTTGGATTGTATCTTGAGGCAATCTCTTGAGACATAAAAGAGAGAAGTGAGCAGAGAGACAGCGGAACCTCACACTACCAAGAAAGCAGTGCTGGCAGCAGAGTATGTCCTTTGGACCTGGAGTTCCTGTACCTGAGAAGCTCCTCAGCCAGGGGAAGACTGAGGATAAAGACCTTCCTCTAGAACTTATAGAGAGAGAAGGCCTTCCCCTAAAGCTGATGCTCTGGATTTGGACTTTTGGCTTACTTTGCTGTGAGGGAATAATTCTCTTTGTTAAAGTCATCTACCTGTGGTATTTTTGTTAGAGCAGTACTAGATAAGACATTAGGGAAACACAAATCAAAACCACAATGAGATAACAACTTCACACCTACTAGGATGGCTATTGTTAAAAAACAAAACAAAACAAAAACTGAAAACACCAAGTACTAGTGAGGATATGGACAAATCATTCCTTATTCATTGCAATGGGAATGTAAAACGGTGCAACTACTGTGGAAAACAACTTGGAGTTCCTCCAAAAGCATAAACAAAATTACCAAATAATCCAGCAATCCCACTCCTAGGTACATACCCCAAAGAACTGAAAACAGGAATGCAGATACTTGTACAGCAGTGCTCACTGTAGTGTTATTCACAATAGTCAAACAATGGAAACCACCCAAGTGACCATCAGCAGAAAAATGAATAAACAAAATGTAATATGTACATACAGTGGAACATTACTCAGCCCCAGAGAGAAGTGAGGCTCTAGTGCATGGCTACAACATTGATGAACCTTGAAAAATCATGCTAAGTGAAATAACTCAAACACAAAAGGTTAAATATTGTATGGTCCCACTTTATGAAATCTCTGTAACGTTATTGGTTGTTACCAGAGGCAGAGGGTAGGGAGAGATTAGGGACTTAATTGCCTGAATTTCTGTTTCGGGTAATAAAAAGTTTTGGGCAATTGTTGTGATGGTTGCACTACATTTTGAATGTAGTTAGTGTCACTGAATCGTACAGTTAAAATGGTTAGAACGGCAAATTTTAATAGAGGTGTATATTCAAATCCACCAGGCGCTCCTTGAATACTCTGGGGGTCAATTCTACCCTGGCCCCTCAGGTTGCCATGAATCAGAACCGACTCAACGGCACTTGGCTTGTCATATATAAAATATATATATTACTGTAATAAAATAAGCAATTATCTTAATACTACTTATTAGTAAGGAATGACATTGTGCAGAGGACCAAGGGAATTTCAACCTAGGCATTTCTACTTCCTGGAACTTTTTATCTGTTTATTTTGTTGTTATTTTACTTCTTTAACATTTTTAAGTGAAAACAAAATTAAGGCAATAATGAAGTAGCCTATGATTTATATGGTAACTTCCTTAAAAATTATTACGAAGAGGACTGAAGAGATTCAGTGGTGCTGAAACTGAAACAGGAGTAGTTAGTGTTGGCTTGCTCAAATCATTGTTAAGACAACAGGTATTTAAAAATCCTGTCCTTGTAAGTCTTCTTGCTTTTACTTTACATACATCTGTTCTGATTTGCGATTATTGGAAAATTTAACTCAAGAAAGAGATTCCTCTCCAATGCAGTATACAGTTTTTAATTGCTGATCGAGGTCTGAGTACCGACAATATTGAACTGCAGATACTGATAGGCTTAAAAATGACAGTCTTCATGTTTTTTGCATGTAAGCAAAAGGCACAGAGCATCGCGCTCCTTCGGTGTACTTATTAACTGCACTTGGAAATAAAAAATGACAGTGCTGAGCAAAGCGTTTATTTTTAGCTTCGATTCTTTGAATGCAAGTTTCTTGACTCTCACTACAGGAATACTGAATCTGAGTGGGCATCTAAACGGCAGTGGATTGGGTTGGGGAAACCCTGGTGGTGTCCTGGCTAAGAGCTAGGACTGTTAACCAAAAGGTTGGCAGTTCCAGTCCTTGAGGCGCTCCTTGGAAACCTATGAAGCAGTTCTGGATGGCAGTGGGTTGGTTGGTTTAGGAGAACCCTACAGGCATAGTGGTTAAGTGCTGTGGCTGCTAATCAAAAGGTAGGCAGTTGAAATGCAGCAGGTGCTCCCTGGAAACTCTGGGGCAGTTCTACTCCGTCCTGTCGGGATGCTATGAGTCCGAATCCATGCCACAGCAGCGGGTATAAGTTGAAATAACAACTCAAGCATGGGTTTGGTTTTTTGGTTTGTTTGTTTAGAGGGCTATAACCTCTGTATTTCTACTTGCAGGCACAATGAAAGACCGGCTAGCAGAACTTCTGGAGTATTCCAGAAACTGTGACCAGCAGTTCCCAGATGGGAACAATGACAATGACTTGCCCCAAGAGAGCATCGTGTTCGAGACAGACCACATCCTGGAGTCCTTGTACCAAAACATCCAGGACCTTCACCATGAAAACCAGAAGCTGATGGACGACGTGAAGCGACTGGGGAAGCAGAATGCCCGCTTCCTCACGTCCATGCGGCGCCTGAGCAGCATCAAGCGCGACACCAACTCGATTGCCAAGGACATCAAGGCACGGGGCGAGACCATCCACCGCAAGCTGCAGGCCATGAGGGCGCTGAGCGAGCAGGCGGAGAAACAGCACGGCGTGCACTCCGTGGTGGCGCGCACCACCAGGGCGCACTACGACGTGCTCACGCGCACCTTCCTGCACGCCATGTACCAGTACAACGAGGCCGAGATGAAGCAGCGCGCCAACTGCAAGATCCGCATCCAGCACCAGTTCGAGATCATGGGCAAAGACGTCTCCAGCGACCAGATCGAGGACCTGTTAGAGCAGGACAAGGGCGACGTGTTCTCCGAGAACCTGCTGGCCGATGTGAAGGGCGCGCGGGCGGCGCTCAACGAGATCGAGAATCGCCACCGGGAGCTGCTGCGACTGGAGAGCCGCATCCGCGATCTGCACGAGCTCTTCCTGCAGATGGCCGTGCTGGTGGAGGAGCATGCCGAAACGCTGAATGCCATCGAGTTCAACGTGCTTCGGACCGTGGACTACATGGGGGAGGCCAAGACTCAGATCAACAAGGCCGTGCAGTACAAGAAAAGGAACCCGTGTCGGACCCTGTGCTGCTTCTGCTGCCCTTGTGTCAACTAGAGACCCTCTGCGGCTACCCCAGACCGGAGCAGGGTAGTAGCATAAGTGGGAGCGCCCGGCCAAGTCAAGGCCCAGCGAACTGCTGCTGAGCACAGTCTTTGGAGAGAGGAGATGCGTGAGGTTCGAGTCGAGCCAGCCATGCCTGGAAAGCTGCTGATGCCGTCGGTGTTTCTTCAGTAAGAACAAACTCCTACTTAGGTTGTGTGAGATGGTCAGATGGCACATTTCACTCTTGCACTCTCAATGAAACAACGTTTTGAACTACTGTAGGCAAGGCAGGTGTCCAATCTGAAGAAAACTCAGGAGGAATTCAGTTCTGCATCTCTAATAGTGTGAACTCATTAGCAAAACAAATTCCTGGACCACGCCCTAAAGCTTCCCTCAGAGTCCTTGGGTAGTGCAAACATTTAATGCACTGGGTTGCTCAAATAAGTGCCAGGTGAATGGTTGGAGGCTTCAGTCCACCAGAGGCACCGTGAAAGAAAGGCCTGGTGATCTTCTGGAAAAATCAGCCATTGGAAAACCCTACGGCATACAGTTGTACTCAAACACACATGGGTACCCACGAGGCAGCGTTGACTGGATGGCAGAGGGCTTAGTTTTGGTTTTTACAGCTTCCTTGGTTCTGTTCAATATCCCATGAAATTGACCTTGGGGAAAACTGTACTTGCTTCATTTCTGATTATTCCTCTTGTTTACACTGTGTGATTCCCAGCCTAGAGGTGTATCTCCTTTCAGCCTGCTACCTCCTCCCCTTTCTGTGATCACATTAAGCCCTCATTATTGTCTTATCTCTTTCAATATTAAAATTTTGCACCAGAGTGTATTTTGGGATTTTTTTCCAAATACTTTTAAGCACTGAACATTGAAAAAGCACTGAAGTCGAAGTATGTATCAGTCACATTTTATATATTTTTTCATAGGTAAAGGAATTTAAAAATTACCTTTTTGCGTATTTGTTGTATATACATGTAAATATATATAAATATCAAATACTAATTTCACTAATGGATATACATAACAACCATTTGGATTAGTTAATTTTGTAAGTGATACATGTCAAGAAAAATGGACACCTTTATTTTGGTTATTGGTGTTAACTTGCTTGTTTTGAACTTCTCTCACTTCAGTTTTTGTATTTCCATAGTCCAGTTTGAGTTAAAACTTTATTTTGAACCTCTGTGCTGGTTATGATGTTAAAGACAGACTTTGAAAGCTGAAAAGGCATACAGAACTAAAGACAATAAAATCATGTTCTTGGAAAGACTGTAGTTTTACTATGGGATCATTTCTTTCGTTTCTAGAAATGGAAATAGATTCATTTAAAGTAATCTTTTTTTCCAAGAAGGCTTCATAAACATTACATTTTAAGTATCTCCTATCTATATGTGAAACCCTGGTGGCATGGTGGATAAGTGCTACCTGTGCTACCAAAAAGCCGGCAGGTAGATCCACCAGGCACTCCTTGGTAACTCTGTGGACCAATTCTACTCTGCCTGATAGGGTCTCTGTGAGTCAGAATCGACTTCACAGCCGTGGGTTTGGTTTTTTGGTTTTACATATATATATGTACATGAGTGTCTTAATCATTTGAATCTCCAAACTCAGTCACTTACTATTTCTGTTATTAAAAAACTGTTTATTGCTCACTGTTTCATGCCACAATATATAGATGGGACTCTGAGTTTAAAAAAAAAAAAAAGAGAGAAACTGAAAACTAAAAGAATTCACTTGAAATTTTGCTTTCTTTCATGAGTTACAGTAGGTAAGGAAAATCAGCAGGTCTTAGACATTTGGTTTGATTTGCAGACTTCGTAATGCTCTTGCCCTTTTTATTTATTACATAACTGAGTGTGAACTATAATCAACAGCCCTGTTCCTCAGAGCCTTCAGAAGGTGTAATTTTAAAAGGGGTAGAAAGAAGAGTATATGAAGTCTCTGTGACTGATGGACCCACCTGCTTACTGCTGTGAAAATCTAGACCTGCGGCTAATTTTAATTTCATGGTTGATTATGAGAAATTTGAACACAAAGTCACACTGGATTCTTCTCTAATTTATTTCTCAGCTAACTCCATGGATGCATTTCAACTCTGACTTCATTCACTTTCCCTGACTTCACAAAACTACAGTGACACATCTTTCCTGGTAGCAAGATGTTGTTATTTGAGACTGTCAGCTAGTTTCAACAGCTGTTCATGAAGTTGACTTGTTTAAAAGTTTATTCTTTGCTTGTTGTTAGGTGCCATCAGGTAGATTCTGACTCACAGTGATCCGGTGCACAACAGAACAAAACACTGCCTGGTTGTGCAGCAGCCTCACAGTTGTTGCTGTGTCTCAGCCCACTGTTGCAGCCACTGCATCAGTGCAGCTTGTTAAGGGCTTTCCTCTTTTTTGCTGACCGTCTACTTTACCAAGCCATGATGTCCTTCTCCAAGGACTGGTCCCTCCTGATCTTGTCCAGGGTACCTAAGATGAAGTCTCACTATCCTTGCTTCTAGGAGCATTCTGGCTGTATTGTTTCAGGTCATTCTTCTGACCGTCTGTGTATATTCAGTGTTCTTCACCAATACCATAATTCAAATGCACCAATCCTTTGCTCTTCCTGATTCACTATCCAGCTTTCACATGCATGTGAGTCAACTGAAAATACATGGCTTGGGTCAGGTGCATGTTAGTCCTCAAGGTGACATCTTTGCTTTGTAACACTTTAAAGAGATCTTGTGCAGCAGATTTGCCCAATATATGGCTTTCTTGACTACTGCTTCGGATGTCGATTGTGGATCCAGATAAAGTAAAATCCTTCACAACTTCAGTACTTTCTCTATTTATATGATTTTGCTTTTTGTTCCAGTGGTGAGCATTTTTGTTTTCTTTGTGTTTCAGTGTAATCCACACTGAAGGCTGTGGTCTTCGATCTTCATCAAGAAGTGCTCCAAGTCCTCTTCACTTCCTGCAAGCAAGGTTGTGTCATCTGCATAATGCAGATTGTCAGCAAGTCTTCCTCCACTCTTACTGCTGTTTTTGTTTTTGTTTTTTAATCATACAGTCCAGCGTCTTGTAAAGTTTCTTTGCTCAAACTCATTCAGAAGAGTAAATGAGATAGCAGGCTCTGTATATTCCTTAATTTCCCACATTTTAAACTGGAGAGTTAGGTCAGAACAAAATGGGTCTTTAGTGTACTATTGAATGAACGATTGCCTCTGAAAAGGCAAGATTTTTTTCCTGCATTTTAGTAACCACATGAGTGTGGCATAGTGGTTAACAGCACAGATTATGGACCCCCTTGCTAGGTTTAAATAGTGACACCACACACTAGCTGTGTGTCTTAGACAAAGCTACTTAACCTAATGCCTCTGTGCCTCAGTTCCCTTATCTCTGTTGTTACTGTTAGTTGCCGCTGAGTTGGCCCCAACTCATGACGACTCTATGTGTACAACCCCCCAAAATCCCACTGTTGTCTAGTCGATTCTGACTCATAGCAACCCTATAGGACAGAGGAGAACTTCTCCATTGAGTTTCCAAGGAGCACCTGGCGGATTCAAACTACCAGACTTTTGGTTAGTAGTCATAAATAGCACTTAACCACTACGCCAGCAAGGTTTCTAACTTTTGTGTATAGCAGAAGAAAACGTAGCCCAGTCCTGTGCCATCCTCATAATGGTTAGTACGTCCACTGTGGCAGGTACTGTTACCACTGACCCTCTGCTTTACTAAACATGATGCCCTTTTTTAGCAGTTGCTGTTTCCTGATGATGTCTACAAGTAAGCAAGACAGTCTTGCCATCCTTGCTTCATCTATAAAGTGTCCACAATAATATCCACCTCATACAGTGCTGAGACATTGGTGATTACGTAACCATACTTAACACAGTGCCAGGCACATGGTAAGTGCTATGATCTTTACCGTTATTTCACAGCTTTCTCAGAGTCAGAGAGTGGTTTGTGACCCAAGTAAACCAACAGTAAGTTCTGAGGAAAAACAAATGTTTATACTGTTAACAGTCTTTAATAAAATGGAATAAAGAAACCAAGAACACATCTTCTTTATGAAGGTTATTTCCATTTCTGCGGCAATATAACTTTTTCACCACACCATTTCTCTTCTTTCTTGTATGCCAAGATTTTCTGAAGAAGTGTAGCACTCCTAAAACAAACAAAAGCAGCTAAGTAGAAAATAGCTTTCTGCTCAACCAGTTAATTTGACAAATGCTTTCACTTGGTATTCTTCCCAGCCTGTGAGTGGAAAAGGTCCAGAGGAGTTCTGGGAACCAGAGGAAGTTCTCAGAAGCTGTGGAGGCCGGTTCACAATAAGCTAAAGGAAAGGCACCAGCTGATGTTCTCCCACATCCTGCCCTATCTCCCGAAGAGCCCTTCCTGGTGCTCACTACCATGACCAAACGTGGGTGGAATGATATCTGTATTGTTTGTGTCCTAGTCATCTAGTGCTGCTGTAACTGAAATAGCACACACTGATGGCTTTAACAAAGAGAAATTTATTTTCTTCCACAAAAGTAGGCTAGAAGTCCAAATTCAGGCTCAGCTCTAGGAGAAGACTTTCTCTGCTGCCTCTGAAAGAAGGCCTTTGTTACCAGTCTTCTCCTGGACTGAGACCTTCTCAGGCACAGGAACCCTGAGTCCAAAGGACATGCTCTGCTTCTAGTGCGTCTTTCCTGGGAGTATAAGGTTCCCGAATCTCTGCTTGCTTCCGTTTCCTGTTATCTCCCAAGAGATTATCTCAAGACATAGTACAATGTGATAGACTGAGTCCTGCCTCACCAACACAGCTGTTTCCCACAGTCACTTATTAACATTATAGAGGCAGGATTTACAACATATAGGAGAATCACACAATGCAGGGAATCAGGCTCAGCCAAATTGATGCACTCTTTTGGAGGCAGCATAATTCAATGCATGAAAGGGTACTCCAGTGCCACTAAGAGACACAACAGAAACAGACTTCACCCCATTCCACTATGCTCATCTGGCAAACTCTAAGAGGTGACTTAGGCAAGACAGGGAGTAGTGATAAATCTAGTCAGGGCTTAAATCTGGGTCAGGGTTTAAGTACTATTTAGTGTACCAAAAGAAAGAACCAATCACAAAGAACAAAAGATCCTTCAGGGACTGAAGACAGAATTTTCTTAATGGTATTTTAACACATCCAGTGACTCTTCCAACTAATAAAATGCCTAGCTTTACAGCCATAACCACAGGTAATACTTGATGACCAGTCTGAAAATATCATAACTAAGAAAAATGTCCACCTAGGAAACATTGGTATCCCGAATAATATGAGTTACAATTATTTTATAAGCCAATCAATCAATTAAAAATGTTTGAACATTGACAGCATGGGAATAAGTTTATAGCCTCCTAAAGGAACGACATGGGGAAAGAACGAACTCTTTTTGTACCAGTTACTTTTTATTTAAAAACAGCCTCAGTGCTTTACAGTTACATGCCATTTGAAAATATTATGCAGACTCCAAAGTTCAATCTAGACAGGAAACTATTGAAGTCTGTGTAGAACCTAAAAATACTAAAATAGGGTGGTAACAAACAGGGTCTTGGTTTTTATGTACAAATCCTTCCATTCCACTTCCTTCCTCCCTTTAAAATATGTGAAGTATCTCTGACTCAGCGTGGTTTACTCGCTTGTAATCAAGATGATAGTTTGAAATGCCCCGTTGTAATCAGAGTAATAGCAAAATCAGTGGTTTGCTTTTGATAGGAGATTTGAAAATAATTGCAATTAATAAAAAGTGGGCTATTAGAAACGGAGAATGAATAGGATCTAAAATGTAACTGCATCGTCATGTAAATATTGAGCATCTTGATAACCAACACATGTTACAAAGAATGGGCAAGATCTCCTTGTAAACAGGAAGCTTATGTTAAAAAGATTAAATATTTTCTGGTAAGAAAGGAGACTTTTTGAATTTACATTCTCTGAGTAAGACTACATGACTGTTGTCATTAAATGCTGTTGAGTCACTTCTGAGTGATAGCGACCCCAAGTGTGCAGAGTAGGGCTACACTGCCTCGAATTTTCAAGGCTGCTGCCCTTTTGCAAGCAGATTGCCAGGCCTTGCTTCCAAGGCACCTCTCGGCGTGTGGGAACCGCGGGCACAACCAGTGACATTCCTAAAAAGCAAGGCCTGAGAGACAAGCCCTGAACACCACAATTTTTATATTTCTAATATTTATTTTAAAAGTATATATTATGCCCTATTGTAACTACAAATACTGTATTTTCACTCAAATAACGTGAGCCTTCTACACTTGTTTGCTAACTGGTCCCTCATCCCGGGAGATATTCTTGTGAGCGTTGCTATGCCAGCTTTCATAGAATTTACAGAGATCCCTCAAGAGGGGAAGAAATGGCAAACAGACATAGAAGGCACGCGTTGTTTGAAAATACTGTGTCATCAGCCACTTTTTGAACTTCTTCCATTTTTCTTAATCTGTACCTTTATAGAATCAACTCTCGCTCTCTCCCTGTATCTCCACTGCTCTGTATGGGGGACAGGGAGCCACCAGAGGGGAGGTGGGCTTGAAAATCGGAGGAAGGAGGGAAGGGAGAAGTTCACTCGTCTCTAGGTGATGCACTCCTGCAGCAAGGCGAGGGAGTCTTCTGGTCTGATTGCTTAGCAGGCTGCAACACCTTGGGATCTTTATGACCACTGGGTTTTCTCTTACTCAAGACTGTCAGATACTGGATGCGGTTTCACAGGATACGGAAAGCAGAAGAGTTCTAAGTGGTTAAAAATCTGCTTATTGGACTATTTTGAAAACAGTTGCCTATACACAAATTTCAGTTTGGCGCCACTGGGCTTTTTTGAGCTAACGGCTCCACTTGCTCTGAAGAAGTAAATCACAAGGGGGCAGTACAACAAGTGCAGCGGTGGCTGCTCTGAAACGGTGGGAAAGGCCCCTGGGAAGTCCTTGAGCCCAAGCTGGCTGTCAGAGGTGACTGTGTCTCCCAGAAACAGCCTGCCTTGTACAGGTATGGGTACAGGTACTCCTCCGGCGCCCAGTACCTGCTGGGGGAGCCGTGGGAGGCTCGGCTTGGGTTGAAGCATAGAGAGCCCTGTAGGGGGCGCCCTCCACAATTATTTCTTGCAGGTGGAGCTCGGAGAGGCACCTTCTTTGGGCCACCACCATCCCCTCTTCACCAAGCTTCACGTGGTCTTTCTATTAGACTGCTTTTTTTATTTTTGAGGGGTTACCACTGGTATCTTAATGGTTTTGGGAATCTCAGCATAGTATCTTTTATGAAACATATACCAAAATGTTTGCGTTCCTAATGCAGAAATAGACTCAGAATTTGTTTTTTAAGAGTGACCGGTATAATTTTGGGGAAGTGTTTATTTTACAGCATAGAACACAATCCCCTATCCCCCCTTAAGGACAGGATGAACCACAGATGGCATGATGGCAGAGTCCCGGGAGCAGGGGTGGGACTTGTTAAAGCTGCGGGAGTAGAAAAGAAAGCTGCTTGGGGAGCAGCAGATTATCCAAATGAATGGTCAATTAAAAAGGGCAAAACAGAGAAAGAATGACGCTTTGAGTCTCAGGGAATAAAGCCAGAGTAAGGTAGTAGATGAGGGTCGGGGGTGAAGAGCGGGGTGCAAACAGAGGCTGGGATTGGATGCTGTGAGGCAGAGCCTGAAGAAAAATTGTATTATAGGTACCGATTCAAGTTTGGATGCAAAGTGGTTGTTTTAGTCAGCTAGTGCTGCTTTAACAGAAATACCACAAGTAGATGATTTTAAAAAGAGAAATGCTGTCATGGTCCAGTAGGCTAAAAGTCCAAATTCAGGGCATCAGCTCCAGGGGAAGGCTTTGGAAGGTCCTTGTCATCAGTCTTCCCCTGGACTGGGAGCTTCTAGGGCACAGGGACCCCAGGTCCTTCCCAAAGGATGCACTGTGCTCCTGGCACTGTTTCTAAATTTCTCTGCTAGCTTCTTTCCTTTACATCTCAAGAGACTGCCTCAAGGCACAAACCAATCTTACACATTGAGTCCAGCCCACCAGCACAACCTCCTACCCTCTCTCCTTAATATCACAGTGGCAGGGTTTACAGCATGGGGGAACATCACCCAATATCAGGAGTCACAGCCCACCACGCACATTTTTGGGGTCACAATTTGGTTCATAACAGTGGTAAAAGTAAGTGTGATCTGGAAAGAATGTTTTTTCCTTTTCCTTTTTCCAGCCATACAAAAGGAAGATTTAAAAAAAACAAAAAACCTTTTTTTTAAACAAATGTGTTAGCTTTGGTTGCAGTTGTGCGTATCTTCCCTAACGTGGTATCTAGTGGGGCCATTTTGTGCAGAGTGCTTGCTTCTAGGGCCTAGTCATAAAAGATGATATTCTTGGCCAGCAGCTTCCAGCTTCGGTCCTACACAGGCCTCTGTCACTGCAGGGATACACATAAGGATGCCAGGAGATGCCGTGGTCTGCTCCCCTCAGTATGTCAGGGCATTCACTGCCACACAAACACAGGAGAGCCACAATGTTTATTCAACACAAAAAGCAAACAATTGTATACACAGTACTCAGAAAATAACTGTAAGCTTATTCCTTCCTCTGTAGGATCTAAGGGACTGAGAGGACAATGTTGCTGTTATTACATGCCATGATTCTGGTTCATAATGACCCTACAGGACCATGTAGAACAGCCCCATACAGCTCCCCTAGCTTTTCATCTTAACAGGAGCAGATCTGCAGATCTTTCTCCCAGAAGCTGGTGGCTCTTCGCAACAGTTAACCCATGTACCACCACCAGGGCTCCTTTAAGAGGAGAATAACCAAAAACCAAACTCCATCAAATCAGTTCTGATGCACAGCGACCCTATAGGACAGAGTAGAACTGCCTAGTGGGATTTCCAAAGCTGTAATCTTTATGAGGTAGACTGCTGCGTCTTTCTCCTGCAGAGCAGCTGGAGGATTCCAATGGTTAGCGGTCAAGCATTTACAGTCCTAAATTGCCCTTCCTTTGAGCTGCGAAGGAGCCCTGGTGGTGCAGCGATTAAAATGCTCCACTGCTAACTGAAAGGTCAGCAGTTCAAACCCACCATCTGCTCCATGGGAGAGTGACGCGGCATAAAGATTCAGAGCCTTGGAAATATTATGGGGCAGTTCTACTCTGTTCTGTACAGTCATTAATGACTTGACAGCAGTGGGTCTGGTTTTGGTTTTGGTTTTGGCTTTTCAATGGTGGGTGGTGCACTGTTAATGTGCACTGTTAATGTGCTCAGGTTGGCAGTTCAAGTCCATCCGAGACACCTTGGAAGAAAGGCCTGGTAATCTACTTCTAAAAATGAGCCACTGAAGATGCTACTCCGACACACATGGGGTTTCCACAACTCAGGATGACTTAGAATTGACCTGGTAGCCACTGGTTTTCGATTTACCAGCTCAGCTGGCTGTACTGCTACGTGGGCATGATGCCTGACAAACCTCCAGCTGCTGCCAGCAGCAGGTGCTCCAATCCTTCCAAAACACATTTTCGGATCAAATCAAGAAAAGAATCTCCAAGGACCAGAAAAGTTAGTATACGAGAAATATCACCACTCAGATAAAAAGAAATGCTGTAACCTCCACGTGACAAAGAGAGGAATTTCTCTTGGGGTAGGAATGTTTAACTAGTTCATTCTTTGCCCCGACCCTGTGGTTTACCCTGGTGTAATACACCCTTAAAAGGGCACAGATGCGGTGAGGTTGTCTCTCCTCACAAACTCCAGCCACACTTTCTAACCTGGTTCATGGAAGAAACCCGTCCGACAGGAAACGTTACTGAGCAGTGAGATGTTAGAACACGCACTGACCCAGGAGACAGTAAACCATCCTGGAAATGAAAGGAAGGGCCCTGTCTTTCAATGAAGCGGTTCACCAGGAGGGTCTCTGTTAGCTGCTGTTGGGGTCGTCCCAGACTCTTGGCCCCCCATGCACAATGGAACCAAACACTGCTTCACCCTGCCCCCCTTCTGTGATTAGCTGCTGATCAGACCATAGGACTTTCATGGGCTGATTTTGGAAGATAGATTACCAGGCCTTTCTTGCTAGCCTGTCTTAATCCGGAAGCTCAGCTTAAACTCGTTCAGCATAATAGCAGCACACAAGCCTTCACAAACAGATGGACGATGGCTGTAATCACTGGGAATCAAATCTGGATCTCCAGAATGGAAAGCAAGAATTCTACCACTAAACCACCAACACCTCACCAGTAGGGTAGCTTCTAGTGTTTTGGTTCCTTGCACTCGCAGTCATCAGTAACTGAAGCGACTACGCAACATGCTTTTTTCATTTTCAAAAGGAAGCCACAGGATTTATTAGAAAAAAGTTGCATCTCCTCTCACGAATTATAACTTTCAAATTTACTGTCGTGTTAAAAATGAACAGGGTTAGGAGGGAAGGGTAAAGAGGGGAATCCCTATTTAGTAGCCGAGTTTCAGTTTATGGGATTGGAAAGTCACGAAAATGGATGTCGGTGACGGTTGCATGACATGATTGGTATAATTGGCTTCACTGAATTTACAAGGGAAAAATGTTGAATTGGTAAATGTGTTCATCATGGATTGAGTTGTGTCCCTATGTAACAGTTTGACAGGGCTATGATCCCCAGTATTGTGTAATTTCCCTCCAGTTTGTGATTTTCCTATGCTCTAAATCCTAATCTCTGCCTGTGGTAATAGATGGGATTATGTTAAAAGAGGATTAGGGTCGAATTGCAACACCTTTTACGAAGGGAGTTTCCCTGGAGTGTGGCTTGCACCACCTTTTGTCCTGCAAGAGATAAAGAGAGAGAGGTGGAAAACTGATACCACCCAGAAAGCAGCAGCGGGAACAGATAGCATCCTTCAGAGCTGACATGCCTCTGCCAAGACACTCTCAGACCAAAAAAAGACTGATCCAACCAGAGACCTTCCTCCAGAGCTGACAAAGTGGGAAAGCCTTCCCCCAAAGGGGATACCCTGAATTCAGACTTGTAACCTACTGGACTACGTAAGGATAAACTTTTCTTTTTAAAGCCATCCAACTTATGGCTTTTCTGTTGGAGCAGTACCACATAGCTAAGACAGTATGTTACATGTATTTTTGCAACAGCACGAAACATGGACCGGCAGGGCACAGTGAGGTGTATAGAAATGTGGAGGAAAATACTTCCCTTCTCAATAAGATGAATTTGAATTCCAAAATAAAATGAAAGGAAGGAAGGAAGGAGGAAGAATGGCCTGGTCCAAGATGGTAAGTGGGTCAAAAAGTAAGAGACCCCTGGACTCACAACAGAGCGGAGATGGAAAAGGGGATGAACTGAGGTGGACCGGAACGGACAAGGAGAAGAGGTGAAAAACAAGCTTTCATGTGAACCTACTCTATTTGTCTTAATTTGTGTATAAATGAATAGAAATGGCAGATTCTGTTGATAGGGATAATAAACCAAAACAACAAATCCTTTGCTATAGAGTCAATTCCAACTCATAGTGACACTATGGAACACAGTGGAAGTGCCCCATATGATTGGCAAGGATTGGCTGCTGGATTTAAATTGTCAGCCTCTCTGCCAACAGAGATCCAATGACAGTGATGGTTTTGACTAAAAGTTCATACAATTTCATTTTTTCCTCTGTGCACGCCTCTTGAGTATAATTGGGTATAATTGTCTACTGTAATATTCTGTGGTAGTTTTGTTGGTGCTTAAATTCATTATGACAAATGGGGATGAAATTTTTGTAAACTTCTCCTAACTTTTACATCTAAAGTTTTTCCAGACTTCTCATAATGCCAAATCTTTATATTGACTTTTGTATGAATTTATTTTATTTGAGGTCTCCTTGTTTGTACAGTTGGACAAAATATGAATAGTATGTCTCTCTTCATTCTCATTATTGCACTACTCTAACAATAGATACAACAAGGAGAGAACAACAATTCCATTTAGTCTATTGTTTCTTTGCTTGGTCTGGCTTTTTTATTCAGAAGAAAATTTTGTTCATGTGTATATATGTTTTCAAAATTATCACAAAGCGCTAAAAATAAAGTATATAATTTTGATGTATATTGCAAATGAAAACTCATGGAATTAAAATCATGTCATGTAACAAGTCAGCGACTGAGTTACCATCTTAGACTTAATTGCAAAGACAGAAAACATTCATGCATTCAAGCTTCTAGTCCCAACTCCTCTGATTTATTTGACTGAAGAAAGAGGCTGTAATTTGCCAAAGCCCCACATACCATGTGTGGGCTTGGTTGACAGTGTTTACAGTTTCCATAGCTGCACCTGCACACACATAGCAATAAATCATCACATGTGGTTAAAGTACCTGAGAAGAAGGGGAGGGAGATGACTACCTCCAGAGCTCGGTAGCCCACAAACACAGAGTTAGCGCATGTATTTTTCAGGTTATTGGATCAGATGAGTTAGCCCACACACTGACAAGTGGAATAGCCAGTCCTGCTGCCTGTGGTCCACTCTTGTTCAGCTGATGTCACCCATGCCATAGTTTTGCTATCTTATGGTGATAATATGGGGTCCCTGGGTGGTGCAAACAGTTAATGTGCCCTCTCAGCTGTAAACCAAAGGTTGGAGGTTTGAGGCCACTCAGACACACCTCAGGAAAGAGGCCTGGCAATCTACAGCCAAAAGATTAGTCACTGGAAGCCGTATGGAGCCCTGTTCTGCTCTGACATACACGGGGCAGCAGCCAGTCAGAGTCTACTGACCACGGTGATAATTTCTAAACCTTTGTGGAGAGAAGATGGACACTGGTTGAACCCAGTAGTTCTCTGTTTGGGGCCTGACAAGGAGTCTAGTCACAACTTCAGGTAATGTTGGCATGAGTAGGCAACTTCCTTGAACAGCTGCACCCAAACTAGGATATTTTCCCCATGTTTCTAAGACTCTCATTCTCACCTTAGAGGAAATATATATGTATGAGTAGTAGGGGTTAAGAGCTTGGCTGCTAACCAAAAGGTTGGCAGTTCAAATCCACCAGCCACTCCTTGGAAATCCTATGAGGGCAGTTCTACTCTGTTCCATAGAGTCATTGTGAGTTGGAATTGACTTGATGGCAATTGGTTTGGCTTTGGGTTTTTTTTTTTTAAGGAGTCAGGGTTCCTCTCCTGGAGGATAGCTCATGATGCATTTTCCTAGGACTTCTCTAAATATTTCTCGCCATGGGATGATGAGAGATCACAACACCATTGCCTGGGGACCACCCTTTGCTCTGGGTTCCTGCATTTGGCTGAATCATTTGCTCAGCATCTTTAGCCTCTATCTATCTTCATCCTGCTATTGACTTGGCCTTTCTTATCGACAGGTTTCTTCTGGATGGTTCCATAGATTCCTCAAACTTAACATTCTGCTCTTCCACCTATGCATCAATGTCCTCCCAGTTATCCAGAGGCAAAATACTGGAATCACTTTCAGTTCCAGCCTCTCTGTTGACAACTCTTTTAGTCATCTAGTGCTGCTCTAACAGAAATACCACAAGTGGATGGCTTTAACAAAGGAAAGTTTATTTTTGCACAGTCTAGTAGGCTACAAGGATGAATTCAGGGTGTCTGCTCCAAGGGAATGCTTTCCCTCTATTGGCTCTAGGGGAAAGTCCTTGTGTTGCCTCAGTCTGTGGCCAGGGAACATCATGGTGCAGGAACCTCGGGTCTGAAGGACACGCTTTCTCCAGATACTGTTTTCTTCACTGTGTAAGGTTCCCAGATCTCTGCTTGCCTGCCTTTGCTTTTATACCTTGTAGGATAAAAGGTAGTACAAGCCTCACTCCAGGGAAACTCCTTTTACAGTGGAGCAGGGAGGCGACCTTAAGAAGGGATTTATAGTCCCACCCTAATCCTCTCTAACACAATCCACAGGCAGAGATGTGGATTTACAGCATAAGAAAATCATAAAATGGAGTGCAATCACAGAATACTGGGAATACTGACCGAGCCAGATTACTACACATATTTGGGGAGGGGAGGGGGACACAATTCAATCCATGACAGCCACCACACCAATTTTAAAAAATTATTTCCAATACTCAAAAAATGTTTAATACCTCTAGGCGTTTGCATGGTTGATGTGTGTAATGCAAAACATAAAATATGCACCAGATAGTTAAGCTGTGCAAGCAGCTACAATTTCCAACTATATTTGTCTTTTTCTTTTTTTTTTTTTAACATTTTATTGTGTTTTACATGAGAGGTCACACAATAAATTAGTTCCCTATTCAACAATTCACACCCAGATTGTTCCACGACACTGGTTGCCATCCCTGCAATGTGTCAGCACTGTCTCCGCTCCCACCCTGCCTTTCCCGTTTCCGTGCCTCCAGCTTCTTGGTCACTCCTTACCGCCTTGTGTTCGCTTGTAAGCAAATATTGCCCTTTGGTCTCATATGATTGAGTATTATAAGGAATACATTTCTCACAGGTGTTATTGTTTATTTTATAGGCCACTCCATTATTTGACTGAAAAGTGACCTCTGGGAGTGGCTTCAGTTCCAGATTTAAAAGGTGGTTTGAGGTGATAGTCTTGGGGGTTCCACCAATCTCCTTCAGTTCAGTAAATCGGGTCTTTTATTTTTATAATGAATTTGAATTTTGTTCTACATTTTCCTCTTGTTATAACCAGGAAGTTCTGTTGTGTCCCTGGCCAAAATGGTCAGTAGTGGTGGCCAGGCACCATCTGGTTCTTCTGGTCTCAAGCTAAAAGAGATCATGATTCATTAGTCCTTTGGACTGCTTCCTTGAGCCTTTGATTTCCTTTAGTCTCCTTTGCTCCATACAGGAAGAAACTGACAGTTACATCTTAGATGGCTGCTTACAAGCTTTTAATAGTACAGATGTTGTTCACCAGACTAGGAGGTAGAACATTATCCTAAGGAACTATGTTATGCCAATTGATTGATGTGAACCCTGAGACTATGATCCTTAGCCTTGAAGCCCAGCAACTTAGTCTCATGAGGTGTTTGGATATACCTAAGAAATTTCCATAACTGTGAGTCCTTATGTGCCCTTTTATCTATATGAATGTATATACAGCACATACAAATATGTATATACAAATATCCACAATTACCCTTATATATGCACATGTATGTAGTCCAGTGTACCGTCCTGCACCGAGATAGCGTACATGTCTACCTATAGAGCCACCTATAGATATTTGTTATTACTGTTGTTGCAGAATTGTAAATATTAAGTAAAGATGACTTGAAGGACTTACTGATAAAGATCAAAGACTACAATATGCCTTTAGTGTGGATTGTACCTCAACATAAGGAAGACAAAAATCCTCACTACTGGACCAATAAGCAACATCATGTTAAACAGAGAAAATATTAAAAGTTGTCCACAATTTCATTTTACTTGGGTCCACAATCAGTGGACATGGAAGCAGCAATCAGGAAATTAAACAATGCACTGCATTGGGCAAATCTGCTGAATAAGACTTCTTTAAAGTGTTAAAAAGCAAGGATGCCTCTTTGAGGAATAAGGTGCATCTTACCCAAGCCATGATATTTTCAGTCACCCCCTATTCATGCAAAAGTTGGACAGTGGATGAGAAAAACTGAAGAAGAAGTGATACCTTCAGTTCTTGGCAGTATTGTTGGCAAAAAAAAAGAAAAAGAAAAATACTGAATATACCATGGATTGTCATAAGAATGAATAAGGTTGTATTCGAAGAAGTACAGCCAAAGCATTTCTTAAAAAGTGAGTATGGCAGCACTTCATCTCACATACTTTGAACAGGTTATCAGGAGAGATTAGTCCCTGGAGTAGGACATCATGCTTGGTAAAGTAGAGGGTCATTGAAAGAGGAAGGCCCTCAATGAGACGGATTGACACAGTGGCTGCAACACTAAACTCGGACACAGCAACAACTGCGAAGATAGTGTATGACTGGGCAGTGTTTCCTTCTGCTGTATGTAGGATTGCCATGAGTGAGGACTGATTCAACAGCACCTAACAATAACACAGTTTTTCCTGTAGCTGTCCTTGTGTACCTCTCAGTGTCATTTACCTTGGCCACGTTGTGCTCACTTCCTCATATTGTATATTGCATTTCCCTTCAATGGAATCAGCACGTGTCTGCTTCCCAGTAAGTAATCTTCCTTCCTTCCCTCTCCAATCTGTGGTGAACATTAAGGAAGGTGGCTTTCTGTGTCTGAACTTATACTTGACTCTTTATAAAAGTGATATCATACAACAGTAGGCCTTTGGTGACTGACTTATTTCATTCAGCATAATGTCCTCCAGATACATCTGTGTTTTGAGATGTCTCACTGATTCATTGTTATTCTTTATGGCTGCATAGTATTCCATTACATGTATATACTTCATTTTGTTTACTCATTCATCTGCTGATGGACATTTAGGTTGTTTCCATCTTTTTGCTATTGTGAGTAATGCTACAATGAACCTAAGTGTGTATGTCTATTCAGTTAACTGCTCTTACTTCTCTGTGACACAACCTAGGAATGGGAATGCTGAATCATATGGTGCTTCTATTTGTAGCATTTTGAGGAGGCACCATACTGTTTTATATAGTGATTGTATCATTTTACAATCTTACCAGGAGGGTATAAGAGTTCCAATTTCCCCATAACCTCACCAGCATTTGTTGTTTTCTGTTTTTTGAATCGGTGCCATTTTTGAAAGAGTGAAATGGTATCTCACTGTAGTTTTGATTTGCATCTCTTTAATGACTAATAATTGAGAGCACCTCTTCATTTGTTTATTAGCCACCTGAATATTTTCTTTGGTGAAGTGTCTGTTCTTGTCCTTTGCCCCCCCCCTTTTTTAATTGTGATTAAGTGAAAGTATACAATCCAATTCAAATCAATTTTGCATGCCTGCCTATCTGCAGCTCCTTCTACTCTCCTTTCCTTGTGACAATATGCTCCCCTTTTTCTTGCTATACTTCTAGAATCCTCTTAAGAAGCTCCTGTCCCCTCCTCTCCACCCTCTTCTCTCCTATCTAGAAAGACACCAGTAGGACAGCCTCCTATAAACACATAGAACCACAAAGTACACACGCTATATGGTCACAGTGTGTCCCCAAGTCCAGTCCATTCTTGTCCAAACAGTTGACCTCAGTAGTGTTTTCTGGTCATGAGCAGCAGCAGGTCTAGGGGCCATGTTCCCAGGGGTTCCTCCAGGCCGTGGAACCATCAATTCTAATCTTTTAGTAGAGTTCTTGAGCTGCACCCCTCTTTTTTGTTGTGTAGCCACAGGGACTCTACACGACTGTCTTTGGTGGTGGCCGGGCACCATCTGGTTCCTATGGTCACATGTTGATACAGTCTCCCGTTCATATGGATCCTTCTGTCTCCTGGGCTCTTTTTCCCTCGTATCTTTGTTGTTCTCAGTCGTCATCTGTTCCAGATGAGTTGGGATGTTTGGTGTCCCTCAGATAGCAGCTTGCTAGCTTTGAAGGCCCAGACACCACTCACCAATATGAGGTGCAGAGACTCTCTTAGCAATAGGCTAGTTATGCCAGTTGGCTTTGATGTCTCCTGAGAGCATGGTCCCCAGACCCCCACCCCTAGTACTCTATCCTTGCAATGTTGGGTTGAGATGAAGAGCTATCAGTTTATGGGGAAGTCCAGTTAAGTTGATCTACTTTCTACTATGTGCTGTCACTGCTATCACCTAACCAAATTTCTATCAACTAATCTATAGAAACCCTGGTGACATAGTGGGTTAAGTGTTACAACTGCTAACCAAAAGCTCAGCAGTTCAAATCCACCAGATGCTCCTTGGAAACTCTGTGGGGCAGTTCAACTCTGACCTCTAGGGTCTAGAGTCACTGTGAGTCAGACCCAACTCAACAGCAGTGGGTTTTTTTTTTTAAATCTAATCTATGATCAATCGTCTCCCTCCTTCCCCACCCTTGTAGCCACCAGAGTCTTTTCTTCTATATAAAGTCTATTTTTAAGTCCTTATAGCAGGCCTTTGCCCATTTTTAGATTAGATTGTTTCTATTTCTGTTGTAGAAGATCTCTACATAGTTTAGAGATTAGATCCTTATTACACATGTCATTGCTGTTTTCCCCCCAGTCTGCAGGTTTTCTTTTTACTCTTTCAGTGAAGACGTTGGATGAGCACAGGTATTTAATTTTTAGGAGGTCCTAGCATCTAGTTTATCTTCTGTTGTTTGCAGGTTTTTAGTTACATTTAATAGTGTATCTACGCCATATATTAGGATTCCTAGCTTTGTCTGTATGTTATCTTTCAGGAACTTCATAGTTTTAGGTTTAACATCTAGTCTTTGATTCCGTTTGAGTTAGTTTTTGTGGATGGTGTGAGCAGAGACATAACATGGCAGGTAGGGTGCTTGTCCTGGGCACCACTTGAGGAGGGTCACCAGTGAGGAATTTCTATTGATTATTGTAGTCTCCATTGCCTGCCATGAGAGATCATTCAGCAATTTAAAACTAATTTCCATGGATGTTATTTTCTATTGGAAAACTGACATTAGAAAAAGAAGAGAATGGAGTAAAAAGCCCTGAGGAAACTAAGCTAAGTACTGTTGGCAAAATTCCTACGTAGCTTCCTCTACAGTTAGTTTTGCAGGTCTCTGGACAGCGCAATCGCTAATTGAAAAGATTGGTGTTCATGCTCTTAGGCGAATTCCAGGCCAATTGGCACAACTAACGTTTTGCTAAGAGAGCTCTCTGCACCCCACATTGGTGAGTGGCGTCTGGGGTCTTAAAAGCTGCCAAGCTGCCATCCCAGGACACAACAAATGGTCCCAACTCAACAGGAACGGATGCTCACTGAGGACCAAAATGACATGTGGTAAAGACAACTGAGAAGACAGAGAGACCCACAAGAGTGGGTGCCTACATCGACTTGGGACCAGAAGAACCGGATGGTGCCCGGCCACCACCAGTGATAGCCACGATGGAGCTCACAGAGAGGAGTCTCACTGGCAACACAAGAATAAAGAGGTGCATCATGAGATCTCCACTGAAAGACCTCAGTTGATGGTCCAGCGGTTTGGGGGTTCCTCTGAGAGCATGGCCCCCGGCCCTGATGCTGCCCTTACCCATAAATTATAACAAAGGTCCACTCTTTGGACAGGAATGGGTTGGACTTGGCAAGGCAGAGTGACCATATATTGGAAGCACTTTATGGTTCTATACATCTATAGGATATCATCTTGCTGACCTCTGCCTGGAGGAAGGGGAGTGGACGGACAGGAGGGGAAAGGAGACTGTTGGGAGGATGAGACATGTATGGAGCAGAGAGGAATAGTGTGCTGTCACCGGACAGGGAGAGCAGTGGAAGCTGCATATAGGGGGGCATGTAAATTTATATGTGAATGTACATTTTCACTCGGTTACGTTAAATAAAAATTAAAAAAAAAAAAAAAAAGAAAAGACTGGTGTTGCTTTGAATCCATTCACTTGCACGAAAAGACCTGGGGTTCTGATCCACAAATACTATACTGAAGAACACTCTGTGGAGCAGTTCTACTCTGTAACACATGGGACTCCATGAGCTGGAATCAACTCCATAGCATCAGGTTTGAGCTCTTCTTTAATAGTTAGTTCTGGATAGCTGAGAGAACGGAGGCATCATATAACACAAAGTCTCCCACCCCTTCAGCCTATGTTTGAAGCAGTCTTACATCTTTTTATGGCATCTATCAGAAAGAGCTTCACCACAAACAAGTTCTCTGGATTAGAATGGGTAAACTTCCCACATGCTTACCCAACAACTCCATTTTTTCTTTATTATCACTGAGTGAAAATGTACATTCCCACATAAATTTACATGCCCACCTATGTGCAGCTCCCACTGCTCTCCCTGCCCAGTGACAGCACACTATTCCTCTCTGCTCCATACATGTCTCATCCTCCCAACAGCCTCCTTTCCGCTCCTCTCCACCCACTCTCCTTCCTCCAGCCAGAGGTCAGCAGGATGATATCCTATAGATGCATAGAACCATAAAGTGCATCCAATATATGGTCACTCTGCATCGCCAAGTCCAATCCATTTGTGTCCAAAGAGTGGACCTTCATTATGATTTATGGGCAAGGGCAGCATCAGGGCCAGGGGCCATGCTCCCAGAGGAACCCCAAAGCCGCTGGACCATCAATTGCAGCCTTCTGGTGGAGATCTCAGGGTGCACCCCTTTTTATTCTTGTGCTGCCAGTGAGACTCAACTTAGTGAGCTCCATCATGGCTATCACTGGTGGTGGCCGGGCACCATCCAGTTCTTCCGGTCCCAAGTTGATGTAGGCACTCACTCATGTGGGTCTCTCTATCTTCTGGGTTGTCTTTCCCCCATGTCATTTTGGTCCTCGATGAGCATCCGTTCCTGCTGAGTTGGGACCATTTGCTGTGCCCTCGAATGGCAGCTTCACAGCTTTTAAGACTCCAGATGCCACTCACCAATGTGGGGCACAGAAAGCCCTCTTAGCAAAATGCTAGTTGTGCCAATTGGCCTCGATTTCGCCTAAGAGCATGGTCTCCTGCCCCCTGCCCCAGCTACTCTATCCTTGCAATATTGGGTTAAGATGGAAGGAGTATTCAAGTTATGCTGAAGTCCACTTAATATTGTTCTTGTTTCTAATGAGTGCTTTCACCGATTTCACCCAACCAAAGTTCTACCAACTATCTAATCTAAACCCTCCCCCCCCCCACCTCTCCCTTGCAGCTGCCAAAGATCTTTTCTTCTATACACAAGTCTGTTTTGAGATCTTATCGTAGGGGTCTCATACAATATTTGTCCTTTTGTCACTGACTACTTTCACTCAACATAATGTCTTCCAGTGAAACCAGGTTATGAGATGTTTCCTGGAGTTATAATTATTCTTTATCATTGCATAGTGCTCCATTGCGTACATATACCATAGTTTACCTATCCATTCCTCTGCTGTTGGGCATCTGGGTTGGTTCCATCTTTTTGCTATCGCGGACTGTGCTGCGATAAACATTCTTGTGCATGTGTCCGTTGGTGTGAAAGGCCTTGATTCTGTAGGATATACTCCAAGTAGTGGAATTACTGGATCAAATGGTATATCTAGATCCATTTTTTTAAGGAAGTGCCAGATTGCTTTCCAAAGAGGCTGGACCATTTTGCAACCTCACCAACAGTGTAGGAGGGTTCCACTTTATCCACGGCCTCTCCAGCATTTGTTGTTTTGTGTTTTTTGGATCATGACCAACCTTGTTGGGGTGAGATGGTATCTCATTGTAGTCTTGATTTGAATTTCTTTAATAACTAAAGATTATGAACATGTCTGCATGTGTTTTTTGGCTGCCCTGGATCTCCTCTTTGGAGAAATGTCTGTCCATCTCCTTTGTCCATCACTTAATTGGATAATTTATCTTCTTCTTATTGATATTTTGTAGTACCTTATAGATTATGGAGATCAGGCATCAGTATGACATAGAGGTGCCAAATATTTTTTCCCATTCTGTGGGTAGCCTTTTAAGTCTATTAATAAAGTCTTTGGATGAGCAAAATTGTTTAATTCTTAACAGTTCCCATTTATCTATTGTCTCTTCTGTTGATTGTGGTTTGTTTGACAGATTTTGAAGTCTGTCTATGTTGTGTATTAAAACTTCCACTGTTGTTCCTAACAACTCTATCTTTAATTCAGAAGAATAACACATTTGGGCTTCTGAAAGTGTACTGAAACTCTTTGGTAATCCTCAGTGCAAGTAAAAAGATGGTTTCCCACTGGTACCTAGTATAACAAAGTGTAGTGATAATCCTTTGAAAAATCTATGATACGTCATACTTCTTCATAAATGTATTTGATACGAACAATAGGTTTGAAAGTAACCTAAAGTTTGGAAGGAGTTTCAAAGCCCCCTTCAAAGAAGAACACATGAAGTATAAAAATATTGATGTGGTTTTGGGAAAAATGCCATCCGCCACACATCAAATTGACATCTTTTCTTCTTCAGTAGCTCAGCATTACATGTAACTCTCCATAGACTAATTTGTGTTCCAGACCCGTCCTTAGTTATATAATGGCTGGAGAAATTTAATACAATCTTGAGGCTTCAAAAGATACACATTTATGGAGGTGCTCTATGGTACAGTCATGTTGTTCAGAACCATCTTATACTCCGGGCTTCTTGGGGGCTGAGTCTAGGATTACAAAGAAATACTCAAAACAGTAGACTGCCATTGTTTAGAACACACTGAGGATTCCGCTGCTGGATTGGTGGATGATAAAGTTCTGCAGTGCTACCTGAGGTGAAGGCAGGAGCCTCTTGTATTTGAATGACACCGGTACAAGCTTTCCACTGCCTAAACTACCAAGTGGATATATGAACCTATCTTATTGAGTTATTAAGAAATTAAATTGGGTACTGCATATAAAGGGCTTAGAGCAATGTATGTCATATAATGACCACTCAAGAAATGTTTTATCATCATTATTATTTCAAGTGCCTTGAAAGCCCAATTTTAGGAAGTCTTAGATTTGGTACAATAAAAGGGAGATTATGTGGGGGTCAAGTGGTGGCCCTGTGTTATCATTGCACAAAATGCTTCTAGCCCCTGGCAGATTCCAAGTTTCCCTTCTACTCAATATGGCAGGACCAGGCATAATAAACTTGCTCTGCTCTTGTCTGTGTCTTCCAGATGGTCAGGCCTCATACTCCATAGGAGGGATGCTAACAAGATTGGGGCATAAGCATAGGCCACCTGGTCCATGATACCGCACAGTGTCATAGGGTAAAAGGGGTAGATGGAAATTCTTCCAGTCACTGTCCTGAGGTCTGTCTCACGGGAATGTTCCTGGCTGGAACAAAGAGAAGTAGAGCAGCAGGTAGAGTGATATCCCCTACAGATTACAGCGACGTTCCGGGGATCAAAGGAGATGCACAACTTCTAGGAGTTCCAGGAGACAGATGAACAGTGGGCCTCTTTTAGTATGTCCTAGTAGGTAAGGAGCCAGTTGGTGAGATTATTCAGAGGGTAGTGAATGTCTGTTGTCTCAAGGGATGTTAGAAGTTCTTGATCGAAGACAGCCAGGGTCTACTGCATAAACAAGGGTATGACTGGATAGTGGCAGGGGCTGTCAGCTCAGGGTCATCCCCAAGACTGCTTCGCACACCAGATCACATAAATCCTTGACTCTGGTAAATCTGAGGACCTGAGTGGTAGGAAATGGAGTCCTAGGAAAGAGGATTACAGAATGAACTGGATCTAACATACACAGAAAGGAAGAAGAGCATTGAGGAACAAGTTAAGACAACAGAACAGAAACTTTGAAGTGCAAGCCTGAATTGTTGAAACAAAGACAGGCCTCTGCACTGAAGTCCAGACAGGTGCAGCAGGAATGGTGCCTGCAACCATCATAAGATGTGATGCAACAGAGGAACAAATACCTGCTAAGTTTCTTTCCATGACTCTTGTGACATATACATGAGAAATTGGGATGGAGGCTCAGGAATTCTGCTGCACCCAGACAACTCATTTCTGGAAGCTTATCCAGAGAGTCAAGCCAGACTGAGAAGAGGACGTAGAATCAGGATATCATCACTAATGTCAGATGGATCATGGCTGAAAGCAGAGCACACCAAAAGATGTTTACTTGCATTTTACTGACTGTGCAAAGGTATTTGATTCTGTGGATCAAAACAAATTATGGATAAAATTGAAGAATAGGCATTTCAAAGCACTTTAATTGTGCTTACATAGAAAATGTATACAGACCAGGTAGCTGTCATTTAAACGGAATAAGGGGATATTGAGTGGTTTAAAGTCAGGAATCATGTGTACCTGTTCACCATGCTTATTCAATCTGTATGCAGAGAAAATAATTAGAGAAGCTGGGCTATATGAAAAAAAAAAACTGCATCAGGATTGGAGGAAGAACATTAACAACCTGCTTATGCAGATGATGCAACCTTGCTTGCTGAAAGTGAACAGGGCTCAAAACACTGATGATGATCAAAGACTACAGCTTCAATATGGACTACACCTCAACATAAAGAAACAAAAGCACTAACAACTGGACTGCTAAACGACATCCACTAATTAATATCCATAGAAGCAGCAGTCAAGAAATCAAGTGAACAACAAAGAAGTCCTGGCCTAGATGGGGTCACTCAAAGGAGGGCTGATACAAGTACCACTGAAACCACATCAGAACATAGAAAAGTAAGGGATACTTCCTAATTCATTCTGTGAAGCCAGTGTAATTGTGATACCAAGCTAGGCAAAGACATCATACACACAAAAAGAAAATTATAGAACAATTCGACAGCACTTGGCTTGGCTTTGGCTGTCTCTCATGAATATAAATGCAAAAGTTTTCAACAAAATTCTAGCCAGTAGAATTCAGCATCATATCGAAAAAATATTACACCCCGATGAAGTGAGATTCGTTACCAGGTATGGTACAACATTGGTTCAACATTAGAAAATCAATTAATATAATTCACCATATAAATGAAACAAATAAAAAGAACCTAACGATTGTCTAAACTGACACATAAAAGGCATTCAATAAAGTCTAACACCCAAGTCTGATAAAAGTTCTCAATAAAATATGAATAGAAGAAAAATTCCTTAACATAATAAAGGGGATCTGACTCAACGGCACTTGGCTTGGCTTGGATACAGTAACAGCCAATATTATTCTCAATGGAGAGAAGCTGAAAACACTTCCCTGAGAACATAACAAAACAGGACACTCTATCACTACTCCTATTTAACACTGTATTAGAAGTCCTCGCTAGAGCAATAAGGCAAGAAAAAGAAATAGAGCGTGTCCAAATAGGTAGGAAAGAAGTAAAACTATCCTTATTTGCAGATGACATGATACTATACACACAGACACCAAAGGACTACACAAGAGAATTAATGGGACTAATAGAACTAGCAGAATACCAGGATATAAGATAAACATACACAAATTGGTTGGATTCCTGTATACCAATAAACAGAACTATGAAAACAGAAGTTGGGAAAACAATAGCATTTGTAAAAATTCAAAAACAAACAAACACTGCCATAGAGTTGATTCTGACTCACAGCAACACTATAGGACAGAATAAAACTGTCCCACAGAATTTCCAAGGAGTACCTGGCAGATTTGAACTACTGACCTTTTGGAACACTGGTTAGCAGCCATAGTACTTAACCACTACACCACCAAGATTTTTCCCTGGCTAATTCTTTTCAGAAGTGGACTGCTGGTTCCTTCTTCCTAGTCTGTCTTAGTCTGGAAGCTCAGCTGAAACCTGTCTACCATGGGTGACCCTGCTGGTACCTAAATACCAGTGGCATAGCTTTCAGCATCACAGAAACAAGCAAGCCTCCACTGACAGACAAGTGGTGGCTGCTTGCTCACTCTGTCTTTACTCCTCTCAACTCAGATACCCAATCAATGCACTCAGCCGAGAACTCCACAGGGCAGAACAGTCTCCGACTAGCCAAGAAACCCAATGAATGTAATCAGCCCAAGGATCAAATTAATGGTCTGAGGATCCTGGTCTCAAGGACATCCAGCACAACTGGCATATCATTTATAAAGTGAATGCTCTATATCCTACTCTGGTGAGTAGCATCTGGGATCATAAAAACTTGTGAGCGGCCATCCTACATGTGCGTACTGGTCCCACCGTGTCTAGAACAAGGGAGACTGAAGAAACCCAAAGACACAAGGGATGCTTAGTGCAAGGGACTAGTAGAACACAACTATACGGGCCTCCACCACACTTAGTCCAGCCCAACTGGGTGGTGCTCAGCTACCGCAACTGGCTGCTGTGATGGGGATCATGGTACAGAGTCCTGGAGCTGGAGGAAAATGCAGAACAAAATTTAAATTCACCAGAGAGAGAGAGAGAGAGAGAGAGAGAGAGAGAGAGAGAGAACAAGAGACAGACAGCAAGAGAGAGTGAGTAAACTGTCTGGGCTGACAGAGAGGGAAGAAACTCCAAGAACATGGCCACTGGACACCCTTTTAACTCAGTATGAAGTCACTCCTGAGGTTCAGGCTTCAGCAGAAAATTAGAAAGGCCTACAGAACAAACAATAATATATGCAGTTTAACCATGTATAGAAGACTGAGCACATCAGCTCAGGGTCAAAGAGGAAAAGGCCGGAGTGGCAAGGAAAGCTGGATGAACAGAAATGGGGAATCCAAGGTTGAGAAGTGGAGAGGATTGACACGTTGTCGTGTTGGCAACCAGTGTCACAAAACAATATGTGTATCGTTTAATAAGAGACTAATTTGCTTTATAAACTTTCACGTAACCCAAAGCCAATTGCTTTGGTGTTGATTCTGATGCCGTAAGACAGAACAGAATGCCGCACAGACGCCAAGGAGGGCTCAGAGGATTTGAATGTTGTCTTGGTTAGCTGCCATAGCTCTTAACCACTGAGCCACAAGGGTTCCCAACCTTCACCTGAAGTACAATATAAATAAACAAACAAATACATAATATATATATAAACAGAAAAGAAGTCTAACAGAAAGTTGCATTGGGCAAAACTGCTGCAAAAGAGCTCTTTGACGTGTTTAAAAGCAAAGATGTTGCTTTGGAGACTGGGGTGTGCCTGACCCAAGCCATGGTATAGCTCCAATTGCTTCAGATGCACGCTAAAGCTGAACAACGAATAAGGAAGACCGAGGAGGAATTCAAGCCTTTGAATGGTGCTATTGGTGAAGAAGACTAAGGGTATCACGGGCTGCCAGAAGACTGAAGACAGCTCTCTTGGGAGTATCGCCAGAATGTTCCTAACAAGCAAGGATGGCGAGATTTGTTTCAGGTACTTTGCAGTTGTTACAAGGAGGGACCAGTCCCTAGAGAAGGACATCATACTTGGTAAAGCAGACGGTCATCAAAAAAGAGGAAGACCCTCCACAGCAAGAGCTTAAACGCAGTAACAATTGTAAGGGAAGGCACAGGACCCGGCCCGTGCTCGGTTCTGTTTACATACGGTTGCTTCGAATCGGAACCTACTCTAGAGTACCTAACAAGAGTTATATTCTATTCACAACATAACAAACTAAAGGATGCCCTCTGGGCTGCGTTCCCGCACACCTTTCCAGGAGCCTCAAACACTTGCACCTAGGAATTCAGAAGTTTACTCTCGCGTTTGTTTCCCGCGCCCGCGCGCTTCGAAACTGAAAGCTACCCGGCTTCGCTCCGGAGCCCTGCCTCTAGAGCGCCGCCAACTGTCACCGAAGCCCCGGAGGAAAGCGTGCCTGCCTCGGCTGCCGTGGCCTTCGCCACCACCGCCGGGCGGCAGCAACGGTGAGCTGCGGCAGCGACAAGTGGAGGATTTGCTGGGAGGCCTCGGCAGATGGGCCTGGGGGTGCGGAAGGAGCTGTGAGAAAAGGCTCCTCCACGTTCCCGAAAGAGGCAGCGAGGAGGACGGTACTGTACAGCTTGTAGGAAGAGCGAAGAGAAGAGCGTACGCCTGCACCAGGATGGCCGAGTGGTTAAGGCGTTGGACTTAAGATCCAATGGACATATGTCCGCGTGGGTTCGAACCCCACTCCTGGTAGATGATGGTTTTCTTTCTTGTCTCTTACTATTTTTTTGTTTTTAAAATGTAAACCTCGCAGAGTACACTACACCTAGAGCTCTGGAATTGAGTCTCCGGGTGAGGGAGGCGCAACCCCCACAAAGGGCGGCTCAGCTCCCCAATGGGGAGACGACGGAACTGGCTGGGCGGGGACTCTCGGGGGCCACGAGGCGGAGCGGGCAGGCCTCCCAGGCGCCGGGTCCGCTCAGGGTTGGCCTGCGGGCAGACGAGACGGGGACCCCGGGAGGCGCGGGCGCAGTGGCTCTGCACCCCCAACTCAGGGAGTGGGCGGCGGGGCGGGTGAGGGGGCTGCGAGCTGGCACGGGATTTACAGACTGCCTCTTCCGAAAACTTACAACACACTTGTACGTTTGTTTTCCGCCAGAGCTAACTGTGTGCGCCCAGCTCCTTGAAGGCGGAGACTGCGCCCCTCAGAGCTCCCCAAATGGACTCGAACTTGTGAGCAGTTACAGCTGTGGTCACGCTTCTTTTTTGTTGTTTTTTTCTTTTCTTTCATTCGTCCTTTCTTTTTCTCTCTTATTGTTAATACTTCTTTTTAATAATGAAACAGTCTAAAACGTAGAAGGAAAATTTTGCAAGTACGCTGAAAGAACTTTCTATTCTTAAATCATACCAGAGGGAGATACTGACGAGATGCCCCAATACCGTCATGAGAATCCTGAAATTAATAATCCTCAGACCCGGTTTCACCAGTTGTCCCAATTATGTCCTTTATAGTTAAAAAAAAGAAGAGAAAAAAGAAAGACAACAAAAAAGACCTTTCAGAATGATGCGGTGCATTTATTAACTTGTCATGTGTCTGTCCTTGGACTTCTTCAAACTGGACCAGTTTCTTAGTCTTTCACTTCTGAAGGTTATAGGCCATTATATATCATGTCGCTCGGTTAGGGGTTGTCAGATATTTCCTCAGGATTAAATTCAGGTTAGGCGTCTTTAGCAGGACTACCACAAAGGTGATGCTGCAGGCTCCTCGCCTCCTCTCAGGTGGGCATGATTTTAATGCAGCCTGTTACCGATGTTAATAGAATTCGCTTGATTAAGGTGTTGTTTGCCAGGCTTCTCCACTGTAAAGTTACTTACTCTCTTCCCCTTTGCAATTAATACGTATTTTGTGAGGTTGTATTTTGAAGCTGTGTAAATATTATGTACTCATGGTATCTTATTTTAATTAATGGTTAAATCCTTTCTAACATGACTTGTTTTTGATGCTCCCAAAGCTCCAGCTTTAGCCAGTGGGAGCCCCTTCAAGCTGACTTGGTAGTTTGTCTCGATCATTCTTCCTCACTACCTTACTTCCTAGTACAAGATATTCCAGGCTCACTTCAACCCAGCCCTAGAATCCACCAATTTCCAAAGATTCCTGGTTCATTTTAGTAGAGAAGGGCAATTAGAAGCCAAGATCTTGGTGTCAGGCCTGCTCATTGTTTTTGAGATGTTGCTGTTATGAGGTCTTCTCAGTGGGCAGGATTAGAAAATATGTGTGCACATATACATTTGTGTTTATCTATCTTCGTATCTATTTCTATTTGTGTTCTAGAGTTCAGTATCTCTGATTCCCATCCAACACTACAAGCTTTGTTCTGATTTTCTCTTGTTTCGCATTTGCAATGCCTTACACTCCTTGAAGGAAACCCTGATGGTGTAATGGTTAAGCACTACACCTGCTAACCAGAAGGTTGTCAGTTCAAATCCACCAGGCACTCCTTGCAAGCTATGGGGCAGTTCTACTCTGTGTGTAGGGTCACTATGAGTCAGAACTCAGTGGCCGTGGGTGTGGTTTGGGTTTATACTTCATGTGGAGCCTTTGTGTGGTGGAAGCAATTAGCATGCTTGGCTGCTAACTGAAAGGTTGGAGGTTTGCATCCACCCAGGGGTGGCTTGGAAAAAAGCTTGGCAATCTACTTCCAAAAAATCAGTAATTCATCTGACTTCCATAATTTACAGAGTACTGCAAAGTGTCAACAAGACAAAGATAAATAACCCAGTTAAGCAATGGGCAAAGGAGATGGACAGACACTTCACCAAAGACGATATCCAAGCAACCAAAAACACATGAGGAAATGCTCACAATCATTAGCTATCAGAGAAATCGAAATCAAAACTATAATGGGTTACCATCTCGCCCCCAAAAGGTTGGCAGTAATCCAGAAAACATAAAACAATAAATGCTGGAGACGCTGTGGAGAGATTGGAACTCTCCTACACTGCTGGTGGGAATGCAAAATGCTATACTTCTTTGGAAAGCCATTTGGCACTTACTTAAAATAGAAACACCATATTATCCAGCAATCCCACTCCTTGGAATATATCCTTCAGAAATAACAGAAACATGCACACGAATGTTTATTGCAGCACTGTCCAGAAAAGCAAAAAGTTGGAATCAACCTATGTGCCCATCAACAGATGAATGGATAAACAAACTATGGTACATATACTCAGTGAAACTCTATGCAATGATAAAGAACAATGAAGATTTTACAAAGCATCTCCTAACCTGGTTTCAACTGGAACACATTATGCTGAGTGAAAACAGCTGCCAAAGGACAAGTATCATGCGAGACCTCTGCTATAAGGACTTAAAAATAGACGTATGTGCAGAAGAAAAGATGCTTTGACAGCCACAAGGGTGGGAGCGAGGGAGAGGATTGCTAATAGATTAAATAGTCAATAGGCATTTGGTTAGGGGAAAGCAGTGACAGCATGCAGTAAGAGAGCAGATCAGCGTAACTAGACTGCATCATAAAGTGAACAGTTTTCTAAATTCAACCCAAAAGGATACAATAGCAGGGATGGGGGTTAAGGGACCAGATTTTCAGGGGACATCGAGTTCCGCAGGTCTGTATCGCCCACGACTGATTGGTGTGGATGAAGAATGTCACACAGGAGACACTGGTGGTGAGGAGGAGAGCTGGTATCTCTGACGCCTGATACTCTGATTTGGGCATCATCCAGCTCCTATTTGTTTAGTGAACAGACTAGGCATACATGCAGTAAAGCAGGCATTGATTTGAATAGAGTTTGGGGGAAGTTCTTCACAAAGCAAACTTGTGCCTTCTTATCTGATCAGCATAACAAAGGCCACTTCCTCAGGTGATTCCACCTCTGGAAGAAGAAAGCACTTAGGCCCAGGCGGAGGTATAAAGATCACATTCAGCTGGCAAGACCCATCGTTTTTTGAGGGTCTGATGTCATGCCTTCCAGCCTTTTTCAGCTGTGATTCACTCACTCCTTCACAGGCTCACAAGCCCTGCACCCAGGCCTCAATGCTTGTCCTAACCGTGGCCACAAGCTGGCATAACTGGCCTTTTGCTAAGAGGGTCTTCTGCACCCCATATTGGTCAGTGGCATCTGGAGTCTTAAAACGTAGCCAGCTGCCATCTGAGGGACACCAAACGGTCCCAACCCATCTGGAACAGATGATGACTGAGAACAACAAAGACACAAGGAAAAAAGAGCCCAGGAGACAGAAGAGTCCATATGAATTGAAGACTGCGTCAACGTGAGACCGGAAGGGCCAGATGATGCCTGGCCACCACCAAAGGCAGCCGTGAAGGGGGAAACAATGTACAGTCCCTGAGGTGACACGAGAAAAAGTATGGAGTTCAAGAACTCTACTAAGGGACGAGAACTGATGGTCTGACATTGTGGAGGGTCACCTGGGAACATGGCCTCTAGACCTGCTGCTGGCCCTGACTGGAAACAAAGTACTGAGGTCAACTCTTCAGACAAGAACAGGCTGCACTAGGGACACAGTGTGACCACATGATGTGTGTACGTTATGGTTTTATATGTTTATAGGAGGCTGTCCCACTGGTTTGTTTCTAGATGAGAGATGTCATGGATTCAATGCGTTCCTTAAAAAACTGAAAATTTGGCTGAGCCATAATTCCTGGTATTGTGTGATGTTCTACCATGTGGGAGTTCCTGCCTCTGTGATGTTAATGAGGGTGGATAGACAGCAGTTGTGTTGGTAGAACAAGAGTCAATGTGTGAACTTGTTCGGTGCCTTGACAGAGTCTCTTGAGATATGAAGTGAAAAATCTGGCAGAGAAATTTGGGAAACTTCAAGAAAGTAGCACCAGGAGTAGAGCATGTCCTTCAGAACTAAGGTTCCTGTGCCAAAATGCTCCCTGAATAGAGACTGAGTCAAGACAAGGACTTTCCTCCAGAGATGACAGAGGGAAAGTCTTCCCCAGAGACAGACACCTTGAATTTGGACTTGTAACCTACTGGACTGTGTAAGAATAAGCTTTCTTTTGTTAGAGCCATCCACTTAGTGATATTTCTGTTACAGCCGAACTAGCTGACTAAAACAGAATTGAGGGGACCCTCCAGGGGTATATGCTAGGGAGAAGGGGCATGCTCAATTGGAAGAAAATTTGTTTTGGAAAAATTGTTTAACTCAGTCATTAGTCGGACTGAGACTAGCATATCTCATTTCTTCCTAAAAAGTCCAGTAAGGAGGAACAGTATTGATCTGAAGTCCTTCCAGCCTGCATTTACAGGTTCCTGTTAATTGAAGTGTTTGGGTTAATATGTTTCAGCACAAATATGGAATAATGTTAGCTAGTGTGCACCCAGAATAGGCAGAGAAGAGTGTTGATTTCTTACATTGTTCCTTTAAAACTTTATTGTAAATCAAACTTCTAATCAGTACTGTACTTCAGCTGAAATGGCAAAAGGCCAGCTATTATTCTTGAGAAGCTGAAATTCAGACAAGCAAATCAGTGGGATGCCACAGAGAATGGCAAAATGATCTCTGAAAGCTGCTGGGCTGGAAACAAGAGAATTTATTTAGTAGAATCCAGGGCAAAATCGAAGTTTTCCATTGATCAATAATAGTCTACTTAACTGCCATCTCTATATGCTAATTTAGATGGAAACTTTGCCTTTGTTATATCCTTTTCTACATAAAGTTTTATCACAGATTTTCTCAGGTAAGCATGATTTTCTAAGTGAATTTTAATTTAATGCAACAAACTTGAAGAATATGATTTCATTTATAAACATTCAAATCACAAAGTGACTCCTAAAGACTACCAACAGAAAGAACTCAGGCTTTGGGGACAGACTTAACAAATGTGTCAGCTGTCCCAGATTACCAGTCCCTTGTTTCCATGACGTGCAGCTGATGTAAGGATAAAGGAACTGTAATATTCTCCTCACAAAAGTAGATATTTCACAATTCTGAGTGTGCTCCCTTTCCTTTTCAGGAGCCATCCTTTAAGGGAAGTACATTAGGACACTGTACAAGGAGGGAGCAGTGGTACCTTCCCTATGCACCCTGCTACACAGTTGGTGGGAAACCCCTGTGGTATAGTGGTTCAGTGCTATAGTTGCTAACCAGAAGGTTGGCAGTTTGAATCCACTGAGTGCTCCTAGGGAACTGTATTAGCTGAGCTTGGTAGAAATGGATTTGGCTTGTTTTTGCCCCCCCCTTTTTTTTTCAATTTGCAGTTTTCAAAACACTTAGATTCACAGTATCCTTTGATGGACAGATCACACACCTATGTTTTCTAGATGGTAGACACAATTAGAAACAGTTTTATTCATTGGATTTCAAAGTTATTGTTTTTCATTAAAAATACATACATAAAATAATAATAACCTGCTTCCATTGAATCAATTCCAACTCATAGCAACTCTATAGGACAGGGTAGAACTGTCCTATAGGGTTTCCAAGGAGTGCCTGGTGGAGTCAAAGTGTTGACTTTTTGGTTAGGAGCCAACTCTTAACCACTGTGCCACCAGGATTTCCAAAGTAAAATAATAAACGAGAACACCAGACCTGCCATTGAGTCTGTTCTGACTCACAGCAACTGTATGGCATCGTTCTTAAAAATCAAAGTCTGGTTCTAATAAGTGTCGGAATATTTTTCCTTAAAGAATAAACATGTTGTATTAGACTCATTGAATTATAAAAAATTCTTAATATGTAGCATGTTTCAAAGTTAAGTTTAAATCACTTGAACATATACTACTATTAGGTGTATAATAATTCTCTAATGCTTGTTTTAACAGTACGAATGTAAGTCACTACTTTTTCTATACATTAAGATGTGAGCTTGTACAAGATGTAAATTTAAAAAAACCCAGTGTTGTTTGAGTCAATTCCCACTCATAGCAACCCTATAGGGCAGGGTAGATCTGCTCCATAGAATTTCCAGTGAGTGCCTGGTGGACTCAAACTGCCAACCTTTTGGTTAGTAGCCTTAGCACTAACCACTATGCCACCAGGGTTTCTTAAGATGAAAATTATTCAAAGTTGTTTTATTATTTACTATTGGGTTTCTCAATGCCGAGCTCTCTAAGAAAAGCTGTTGTCAATAGCACATTGAAACAGTGACACCTACTGGTTAATTTGATGCAAAATGATTTGTTGAATGGTGACTGCCTTAGTCTGTCCATAAAAATCCTAGTAACTTGTTGTCCCAGTTAACGTGTTTAAGAGCAGATTAAGGCTGTGTCTATTCCGGCCAGAAAATTGTTGTTGTTGCTGTTGTTTTTTCCTTTTTCACACATCAATGACATTGAAGAAACTCCCAAGTAACTGACACTATTGCTTGGGCCATTATTTTAATTCCATAAAAGAAAGAAAACAAACCTATTGCCATCCAGTCAATTCCTGCTTATAACTGCTCTGTCCTATAGGATTGCTATCAGTCAGAATCAACGCGAGACAATAGTTGTTTTGTTTGCTCGTTTTATAAATAGGGTTTAATCTATTGTTTGGAACCTTGTTGATAAAGTGGCTGCTAACCAAAAGATTGGCCATTTGAATCCATGAGATACTTCTTGGAAGTCCTATAGGGTAGTTCTACTCTGTGCTATGGGGTTGCTGTGTTTACTTCAAGATAATTATTTTTTCAAACTTTGAAACAGACTACTGTTTAAGGGGGATAGCTTTGATCTGGGTAAGTTACCAATTTTAAAACTCAGAAGTTAGGCCCAATTTGAAAAATTTTGAGCAAGACTCTTCCTTAGTCCTCAGCAGCTACTTGTAATTTGGAGACCTTAATATCATCTTTTTTGTTTTGTTTTCATTTTGTGTTTAGATATAATTGCAGCTAATCAATAAATAAATTGAATGCATGTTATAGGTACTGCACACATTTGCTAATGGCTTGAATGAGAAAAACGGTCCTTCCCTAAATTTTAACCGTGCCTTCCCTCACAATGCCTGCGGATTCCTTCTTCTATTTCTCTGTTGTGTTGCTGGAGAGGGGGGCCGTTGTGAACCCTGGTTAGGTTTCATTTCCATCTTAATAGATTTTGATCTCCTGAGCCATCTATCAGACAGCCTGGCAAGGGGCAGTGAATGCTGTTGTCATCAAATCATCTTAAAGACAACATTGGGGTAGAATCCTAGGCTTTAGTTTAGTACCTGGTGAAAAGTAAAATTCAGTACTGAGAGACTTGGAGTAACAGTAAACATCCCAGTGTGAACAGATTACAGGGGACGCTGGCAGCTGGTGGCCACGGGAGGTGACCCAGTCAGGGTCAGAATCATCTGTTTAGCCATCTTATTCAAGGGTCAGCCCTAGGTTCTTAGAGTAGGGAAATGCAAACCGGGCCTAACAAAGTGCACCCAGCGTATGGTGTGTGCTCAGTAAATACCTGCTGAATAAAGGAGTAATCTCAAAATCCACCGAGTGTATTTCACAGTTCACTCTGTGTACTGCATGTATGTTTGTTGTTACTAGGTGCTGTTGAGTGGGTTCCAAATCACAGCAACCCTGTGTACACCAGAACAACACACCGCATCATCTTATGCCATCCTCGTAACCGTTGTACGTGTGTTATCAGCTTGTTTAAAGAAGGGGTTCAGGCATTCTCATCCTTTCTTTTTTTCTTTTCTGAGTCAGACTTCAAGTAGGGTGGAACTATTGGATTAAAACTCAAACTGAACCAAACCCAGCACTGTCGAGTCAATTCCTACTCACAGGGATCCTATAGGAGAGAGCAGAACTGCCTCATAAAGTTTCCGGAGAGTGGCTGGTGGATTCGAACGGGTGATGTTTTCTTAGCAGACCTAGTGTTGAACCACTGCGCCATGACAATTTCCAGTAAATTGAACAGATTAGGACAAACAAAATTCAAAAGGCCAAGGAGGCAAAAGCTCTTCAGCATTTTTCAGTCAGTTCTCTCTGGGTGGGTACAATATCCCTGTGCACTTCAAATCACCAATTTATCTTTTGGTTTAGGTTGTCTTTTCAGCTGTTTTATTCACTAGTGTAGTGAGGCTAGTATTTGGTGAATAAGGCAATTTTTTAAATTGCTTTGAAAAGAGAAATTATTAAGAAAAGTTTCGAGTATCTCGGTTCCACATGAGGATGGGCTTACAGGGAGCCTTGGTGGCGCAGTGGTTAAGAACTTATTGTTAACTAGAAGGTCAGTGGTTTAATTCCACCAACCGCGCCATGGGAGAATGTGGCAGTCTGCTTTTGTAGTGACTCAGCCTTGGAAACCCTGTGGGGCAGTTCTACTCCGTCCTGTATAGCGCGGCTACGACTCCGGACTGGACAGAAATTTCTTTTTATGTGTGTTCTTGTGATCCAAAGTGTAGTTCCTATCAGGCAACACAAAACTGTGACTGAGTATGGCTTCTGAGAACATTTAGCCTAAGTTTTAACCCCAGCTCCAACGTTTATTAACTGTGTATTCAAAGAGGTTAGCTGACGCACCTGTGCAAAGAAGCGATAATAAGAGCAACTGTCTCCCTCAAGTAACCAGCACCAGGATGGCCGAGTGGTTAAGGCGTTGGACTTAAGATCCAATGGACATCTGTCCGCGTGGGTTCGAACCCCACTCCTGGTAGAGAGTTAGCGTTTTCTTTTTTTCTTTTTCCCCCTCAGAAGCTTTAATGGCGTAGTGCTCAAAAGCTTACGCTTGGTAGCAAAAAGATTGACAGTTTCAAGTCACCCGGTGATCCTTGGAAACTTTAGTGGGTGGTTCTACACTTTCCTATAGGGTCACTAGAAGTCTGAATCAACTCAACGGCAACTGTTTTTTTTGTTTGTTTTGGTCAGTAGATTGGTATGAGAGTTCAGTGGGACACTGATAGCGTTCGGAAAGTTTCTGGCATACGAAATAAAACAACAGGACTCATCGTTATCAAGTCAATTCTGACTCATGGTGACCCTCTAGAACAGAGGTGAACAGCCTCTATAGTCTCCAAGGAGCACCTGGTAGGTTTGAACAGCCAACCTTTTGGTTAGCAGACATAGCACTATAACCACGGTGCCACCTGGGTTTCCGGCACATAGAAGTCCACGGTAGAACAAGCTACTTCTCTAAGTTAGAGATTCTCATCAAGTACACATACGAATTAAATTATGAGCTCAGTTTTGCTACAAAGGTGAAGTTGTTCATAGCCCTGATTTTATCGGTGGCTGTCCGCTGTCGTTGCCCTAGCAATTACCGTGAAGAAGAAAGAGATTATTCACAAGCGATAGTTTAAAAAAAAACAGAAAATTGAGAAGAGGAGCATAGATTGCGTTCTTCTACTTTGTGATTGCGTTCCTCTACTTTGTTCATTAAAGTCTCCCCTTCCCCCCATTAAAGACTCTTTAAATACCTCATTTTCCATCAATGACTACTTGTTACACAGAAATCCAGGCTATTCCTTGAGTAATTTTTATGTTTGGAAATAACACAGAATTCTGAACTCCTAACTTTCAAAAACATAATAAGTGAACTTACTGTTTTCCCCTGGGTATCAGTATCACACCCACTGGTCAGTCACAAATAGCTATATTTAACTCTAGCAATTCTGACCCACCCAACTTAGCTGGGATTTTAAATGCAACCTTTTTTTTTCTTTCCACACACACAAAAAAATCTTTATCACTTGGAAGATGTGCAAAATAATGTATAATATCCTGTTTCCTGCTTTTAAGTTCAGCAAAGCGCACCATAGAGTACAGAGAGGCATTGAAGTCTGTTACTATGCAGGAAAGCTCTTTTACTGCCATTTAATGTAATGCCTAATCCTATTAGGACACTACAAACAAGATATAAAAGTGTCCTTGGACCTAAAATGAAATTTTAAAGTGGCCTAATGTGTTGAGATGACCGCAGCAATATAGTAATTGAATCACTCAGTCAAACTCTTTAATGCTAATTTCAGTCTCCTGTGAGTAATTCTCAGACCAGAGTCAGATGGTGGTGAACTTGTGCATTCTGGTGGAGAAAAGCCCTTTGGATGGATTAGGAGTGAAGACTTCTTCCCACTGCGTTTCTCTGGACTGTTTTTACATCTCAGTGTCATAAACTAGCCTAATGCCCATTTATCCTAGCTTACAGTGCCTGCTGGAAACCCTGGTGGAGTAGTGGCTAAGTGCTATGGCTGCTTACTGGAAGGCTGGCAGTTCAAATCCTCCAGGTTCTACTTGGGAACTCTATTGGGCAGTTCTGCTCTGTCCATAGGGTACTTATGTGACAGAATTGACTCAGTGGCAGTGAGTTTTGCTTTCTGGGTTATGGTGCCTGCTACCTTTTACCCATGATTTCCCATGTCTACCAGTTCTTGCAGAGAGATGACAGTACTAAAAGCTGGACAACTCTTAACTTCAACTGAAAAATTCATCCATTCAATAAACGTTTTTCCTAGAATAGACAAGGGAAACCTTGCTGACAGTGGTTAAGTACTACAACTGCTAACCAAAAGATCAGCATTCCTTGGAAACTAAGGGGCAGTTCTGCTCCATCCTATACGGGTGCTATGAGTTGAAGTCAACTCAGCAGCAGTGTTTTGTTTGTTTGTTTGGGCTTTTTTTTTTTTGGTAGAAGAGGAAACATGATGGCGGGTACTGTAGTACAGTAATGGATAAGAACTACAAGGTCCCCTGTCTCAGTCAGTTGGCATAACATAGCCTGTAAAGCTTACATTCTATACCCTACTCTAGTAAGGAGCATTTTAAAAGCTTTCTAGCAGGCATCTAAGATACAACTATCGGTCTGTACTCCCCTGGACCAAAAAGAAACCAACGACTCAAAGAAATCAGCACATAAGGCCAGTTTTCTACATGAACCATGACCTCACCTATCTGGAGACCAGAAGAACTGGATGGTGCCTGGCTATTACTACCTGACCATTCTGACCTTGGCCACAATAGATGGTCTGAGACCAAATGTGAGAAAATTGTAGAACGAAATTAAAAAAAAAAAAAAGCCAGAGTTAGAGACCCAAGGAACCCTCTAGGCTGTTACCCTGAAGTACCCTTTGAACTTTGAGGTGAAACTACTCCTGGAGGTCACCGTACAGCTAAGTAGTCGACTGGCTTATAAAATAGACAATGTCACCCATGAGCCCTGTGATCTCCTTATATATTCTAAAAATAAATCATGTATTTGAGACCAAATGGTCAACCTCTCTCCCAAAGCAAAGCTGAGAAGAGGGCACAGAAGCAAGAATCATGGAAATGAAATAACCAGAATGGAAATAATGAAAATGTTGACGCAACAGGGAAAATGTAACCAATGTCACTGAAAAACACGTATAGAAACTGGTAAGTGAAAACCTAATTTGCTGTGTATAATTTCACTAAAAACTGAAAGGCCAAAAAAAAAAAAAAAGCCACCCCGAAATCCTGATCCTCACAGATCTCACATTTTATTAAGAAATACGAGTATTAAACAAGTCATCATATCATTAATCCACCCACAGTCATGGCTCTGTCCTTGAACCACAGGGTGCAGCCTCAGCAGGTGAGCAGGAGCAGGGACCTTTTACAGCACTGAGGGGATGTGAACAAGGGGCTGTCAGTAGCCACTTGCCCACCATCTGGGGTTTAACGCACAGAGAGATCTGAGAAGACAGACAAGGAAAGAGAAGCCCCCAAACCTCTCTTGAATTCCTAATCCAGCTGTTTTAGAAGTCAGTTGCACAGTTAAATAAGACAATAAATTCCTTTTTTGTTTACAAAAAGAAAATGGTTTAGGTTGGCTTCTTGCTCCTTGCAGCTAAAAGAGTCCCAGCTAACAAACATTTTAAGTATTGGTATGTCATATGAATATCTTCTTGAATATCAAAGTGAGAAAAAAAAAGTGTAATGTTTCAAAACGGAAAGAGGTAATGGTTTCATGAAATTTAATTGTTGGCTTGTTGAACATTTGTCTTGGAAAAGACTGACTTAGACAAAACTTCCAAATAAGGCAGATTACCCTGGACAGAGGTAAACTTGCCTCCAACTCGGTCATCCTTAAAGTGGTGACATCGTTCCTGGGGTCTTTTTGGAAAAGTGCTAATGCCAGTATTTTTAGTATAGCATATAATTTGTGGGAAGCTAGTGCCTTTAGGGTACCCTGATGGAGCAGTTTTTAAGAGCTTGGCTGGTAACCAAAAAGTTGGCAGTTTGAATCTACCAGTGGCTTCTTGTAATCCCTAGGGAGAAGTTCTGCTTTGACTTATAGGGTTACTATGACTTGAAATTGACTCAGTGGCAGTGGGTTTGGTTTTTTGGTTTTTACCACCATTAAGAGGAGCCCGGGTGGTAACAGTGCTGAAGGGCTTGGCTGCTAACTGAAAAGTTGATAGTTCGAACCTACTCGCTGCTCCCCAGGAGAAAGATGTGATCATCTGTTTCCATAAAGACTGAAGCTCAGGAAGTTCTGGTCTAAGGTAGTTGTGCTATGGCCTATGGTGTTGCTGTGCGTTGGAATCAACTCAATGACATACAACAATAACTGCCGTTAGTTAAGGGGCTGGTCTTCTGCAATGCGTGGGAGGCCTGCACAATGAAGAATTGTCCCTTATGACAACAGTGATGTGAGGGAAAAAGAGCCCAGAAGACAGAAAGACCCACATGAATGGGTGACTGTGTCACCATGTGACCAGAAGAGCAAGATGTTGCCTGGCCACCATCAATGACAGCTGAGATGGATTTCACAGTGTTGAGTCCCAGTGCTAACACGAGAAAAAAAGAGGTGCACTGTAAGAACTCCACTAAAAGAGCACAACTGATAGTTGAAGTCCTGTGAGATCCCTGGAAGAGTGGCACCTGTACCTGATGCTGCCCCTGATCACAGATCATTCCTGAGGTCGACTCTTTGGACAGGAGTGGATTGGACTCGGGAACACGAAGTTCTATGCATCTACAGGATGTCGTCCCACTGGCCTCCTAGTAGAGGGGAGTGGAGAGGGTGGAGAGGAAGGGACAGGAGATTGTTAAGAGGAGACGACATGTACAGGACGGAAAGGGAGAGTGTGCTGTCACGGGTAAGGAGAGCAGAGGGAGCTACAGATAGGCGGGCATACAAATTTAAATTGTATTGTAAACCTTCATTACAAGAACAAAAAAAAAACAACAACAAACAATTGTCCCTTACCCTGTAAGACTTTCCTTTGTCCCATGCCATCCCCCCCCATTAGTTGCTTATTGGACTATTGTGATCCATAGCATTTTAATTAGCTGATTCTTGAATGTAGACCACCAGGCTTCTCTTCCTAGTCTGTCTTAGTCTGGGAATTCCGCTGACAGCTGTCCAGCATTCTGGTAACACACAAGCCTCCGGTGACAAAACAGGTGGCGGCTGCTCGTGAAATGCACTGGCTGGGAATGGAGCTGAGGTCTCCGACATAGAAGGCAAGAGTTCTCCCCCTCAGCCACCGCTGTCCCCAAGTCAACCTCTAGCACTAACATACTGAGATATCATGAAGAACCAGCAGTCTTCAACCCCCTTTCTCATCAAGCTGAAAGCCCTTCAGCCCCACATGGTGGCCCACTTGTTCTTCTGCTGAGACAGACATAACTCAGTAGCTCATGCCACTTCTTGAAACACCCATTTCCCCAGTTAATCTAAGGTCAAGTATGACATGACGTCAGCCTTCCTGCCTCAGGGGATCAGGCCAGGGATGGGCATCTGAATCAATGTGGACAGTTACGTTCTCTCCCAAGAATTTGACTTATAAACCTAGTGCAAGGATATGTAAGGTCTCCTAGTGAGTCATCTTTCGTTTGTGCACAGAGAAGCAACAAAATCTCATGTTGACAGAGAGAAAAGGGTAGCCGTGGCTGAATACTGTGCTGCCTGGACTACCATCCAATGCCCCTAACCCAGAAGGTTGCCTTTGACTTGGCCATGGCTGTGCGCTGACTCCTCTGGAACCAAGTCAAGCAGAGGGAGCCTTGAGCTCCCCAAGGGTTTCACTTTTGCCTCTAACACTTTGTTAAACCGTGTATCTTGTTTTGAACTTATCTAACTGGCTAAAAAGAAGACTTTTATTTGAAATGATCTCCAGCTTCCTCCAAAAGCCATAAAAACAACAGTCCAAACAGCTCTCAGATACCTTTTCACCAGCTCTCCCAGTAACATTTTCTTATGTTAGCTTCATGTCTCTCTCATTCTGGTTCTTCCTAATCTTTTAGGCCACATGAGAGTGAGTTATAGATGTAAGGCCCCATTATGCCTTTATATTGTGTTGTTGTTAAGTGCTGTCAAGTTGGTTGTGACTCATAGTGACCCTGTGTACAACAGAGCACAACACTGCCTAGTCTTGTGCCATCTTCATAATCACTATTAGGCTTCAGCACCATATCCTTCTCCAGGGAGTGGTCCAAAGTATAGGAACGGTAGTCTTGCCATCCTTCGTGTATTTATGCATTTCTGTATATATGGAGAAATACGGAACATGTAATATATCAATTGTTTTATATATAATATATATTCATACATTATATAAATCATTCATTATATAAACAAATATCATATATTTATATAATATAGAAATTAACTTCCCCCCAAATAAGGACATGCTCTTACACTACCACAGTATATTCACCAAAATCAGGAAATGATATTGCTATAGTAATTCCACTAATTCACAAATCCCATTCGAATTTTGTTGCTTGTCTCAGTAATGTCTTCATAAACAACTTTCTTTCTTGGTCTAGGATCCACAGTGCATGTGTGTTGTGACTCTAGTCTTGTCTCTTCAAGCTGGAATGGTTACTCAGTCTTCTCTTGACTTTTAATGACCTTGATCCTTTTGAACGTTATACACCAGTTACCTTGGCAGAATGCTTCTCAATTTAGATTTGCCTGTTTCCTCATAATCAGATTGTGGTTATTCTTTCTTCTTTCTTTTAATATTTTTTGAGATAAAATTTACATAACGTAAAATTCACCGTTCAAAAGTGTACCTGTCAGTGATTCCTCCCTTCCCTTTGTCCCCTGGCAACCACTGACCTACTCTCTATAGATTTGCCTATTCTAAACATTTCCTTATAGATGGAATAAGGCAACGGGAGGCTTTTAGTGTCTGGCTTCTTTTGCTAGCATAGCGTTTCCAAGTTCATCCGTGTTGTGACATGTGTAAGTACTATATCCCTTTTCAATTATTGAATAATATTTTATTATATGGATAAAACCAAAACAGCCAAACCCACTGCTGTTGAGTCAGTTCTGACTGATGGCAACCCTATAGGTCAGAGTAAAACTGTCTAATAGGGTTTCCAAGGAGTGTCTGGTGGATTTGAACTGCCAAACTTCTGGTTAGCAGATGTAGCACTAAACCACTATGCCATCAGGATTTCCACTATGTGGATCGACCACATTTTACTTATCCACAGGACTCTTTGGGTTGTGCAAACAGTTAACACACTCACCTGTCAACCAAAACCTTGGAGGTTTGAGTCTACCCAGAGGCACTTGGAAGAAAAGCCTATCAATCTGCTTCTGAAACATCAGCCCCTGAAAATCTTTTAGTCAACTCAGGGTTAACTGGGTTTTCACAATACTAATAGTTCAAATCTTACAGATTTTAATGCAGCTTTTTAGTTCAAGGTGGGTTAAGAATTTTCTGTTGTTGGAGAACTAGATGGTGCCCAGCATCACCAAAGACACCCCTGTCAAGGGACACAATGTAGAGTCCCTGATACAGCACGAGAAAAGGGGCTGTGCAGATCAACAACTCTATTAAAAGACCAGACTAGATGGTCTGTCAACCTGGAGGGTACCCTGAGAACATGGCCTCTGAACTTGTTGCTAGCCCAAAGCTGAAACCAGTACCGAAGTCAACAGTTCAGGCAAAGATTGGTCTGGACTAAGGGATGCAGAGTAATGTAGTTGGTGTGGGTACTTTATGGTTTAATGTGTATATGAGGCTGCCCAACTGGTCTTTTTTTTAGAGGGGAGAGGAGAGCATGGAGAGAAGGGGACAAGCATCAGTTGAGTGGATAACTGGAAGTAAAGAGTGGAAAGGACTATGCTGTCACAGGGTGAGGGGAGCAGATGGAGTCACAGAGAGGTGGGTGCTTGGGATTTTACAAGGAAAATTGACTTGGATTGTAAACTTTCACCTAATCACAGTAAAAATAGTTTTTAAAAAAGAAATTTCTGTTGTTTTTGTCCCTAAACATCCTTAATCTAAGTCTCTCTAAAGCTTAGAAATGTTGCAAAAGCCACAGAAGAGACATCCATGTACTTGCTAAAGAAGGCTTTGCCAGGCAAAAAAAGAGAGAGAGACACACACACAAAAACAAACAAAAAATCTTAAGTTCTCTGAGTTGTCCATTGAGGCTGTTTTGCACATTGGGTAGAATGCTGTGTGTAAAGATCACATTCTTGAGGTTGTGGTCGTGTGGAAGGGGGTAAGTACAGAGGAAGAGGAACGTTTCTGAACAAAGGAAGGCTTCAGCGGACGAGCAGGAGAAAATTCCCTGCAGAGCAGCCTATAAATTGGAGAGAAGTGGTGGGTGTCTTTGCTGGAATACTTGAAGAGCTGCACAAAATAACAGAGGTGCTTCTGTGGGGAGCAGTCCCAGTCTGGCAGCCACTCAGAGAATTCCACCCACTAGGGCTGTGCCACTCCTGGCTGTGTGACTCTGGGAGCCAATGCCTGCCTCCGCCCAGGACAGCGGCCCACAGTCCCTGAAGTTCTAGCGGTGCATAGCTACGCACCAACTACGCAGCACCTGACACCAAGCGAGAACCCTGGGTATTCATTGATTTTATCCACTTGGATAGATTTTTTTTTTTTCCACCACAAAATCTTCTTAGACAAGTTACATTTCCATTTCCTGTCTATCAAGTGAACTGAGATACCTTCTCCTCCTGGTTTCATTGTTTCAGAAAACAATGTAGCTGAAACTGCCAGTTGCCCTCCCTTCTGTCTTCTAGTCTCCACTTCATACTTAGTAATTGTTCAACTGGAAACAAAGCTGCCTGGGATAAAGATCACATTGTCCAGCTTTTCTTGTAGCTGGGAGTGGCGGCCATGTGAGTCCTGGGCAGTGACTTATAAGCAGAAGTGTTGCTGGACGGCTTCCAGGAACACAACCTTAAAAAGAGTGAATGTTTCCTCTGCTCTCTCTTCTCTGTACTTCCCTTGCCTGCTTCTGGGAACATGGACGTGATGGCTGGTGCTTCAACTTTATGTTGGACTATGAGGACGGCAGCCACAGTCTAGCACTGGTTAGGATTTTGCAAGCAAATTTACCATCTCTGCTCTGAACTACTGTACTAATCTCCTAGAGTGGCCATGATGACGTTCCACAAAGTGGGTGTCTTTAAGCAAAATAAATGTATTATCTCGCAGTTCTGGAGGCTAAGAGGCGGGTGTTAGCCACTTTGATTCCTCCTGAGACTTGGAGAGAGAACCAGCTCCTTGCCTGTCTCCAGGGTTCCTAGCTTGCAGGTGCAGTGTCACTCGGGGCTCTTCTTCCGTCAGCTTCTTTCTGTCTGTCTCCTCTTTTACAAGGACAGCGCTTAGATGAGTTTAGAACCTATCCTTCTCCAAGATGACCTCATGTTAACCAATAACAATGTCAAAAGCCCTGTTTCCATACCAGGTCATGTTCTCAGATCCCATGAGTTAGGGCTTCAACACATCTTTCTGCGGAGACACAATTCAGTTCACAACAACTACCTGCTTTCTGGGTTTCTGAAAGACACAAACTGTTACTTGAGGGGGAGGTTTCTTTTATCTGCAGCCACTACTAGTCTGATCTGGTATTAGTTTAAATTATTATAAAGGTTAGCATAAGAAACACAAGAAAGAAGTCACTGACTGTCCCTTTCCCCAACCCCACACCCCACACCAGCCCTTTAGTTTTTCTTTTGGCTGTGTCCTCTCTTAGTCCTACTGTGAAATAGTGACATCCAGCTTAAGGGAACTGTCTGATTCTCAGCCTTTCCACCTGAGTACTTTTTCTGTTGTTCGTTGCCATTGAATTGGCTTCAACTCACAGTGACTTTGTGTATAAAAGACCAGCTTTGTGACTGTTTAATGTGCTTGAGTCTGTTGTTGTGGTTTTTCTGCCTGAACCCATGGTGATTATTGTAGACCCAGGGCAAAAGGTGCTCCCATGCTTGATCACATCTAAGTGAATCTGCAGCTCATACTAAAAGTAGAATGTCTGGGAACGCAGGCAGCAGCCTGTATCTCTCTCTGTCTCCATGTACTTTAAGTTTCTTTAGGGCACTCAAGGAACAAAAAGAGCTTCCAAAAGTGGAGGCCCTGGTCCCACTGGTGTGTGTCTGTCCTCTCTGGTTCTCTCACATACCCCCAGCCCCCCACGCTACGCTTACCCTCATTTCCTCCTTCCCCAAGGACCCTCAGATCTGTAAGATTAAAACTCAGGAGACAGACAGGCTACAGATATAAAACAAGACTCGTCAACCAGTAAACCAACAAACCCACTGCCCTCAAGTCAATTCTGATGCACAACAACCCTACAGGTGACAAAGAAAGCCAAGGTCTGAAAGAAATTGTGAAAGAGGAAGTGGGAAGGGGAGAGAGTGGAGTGCTGCAGAGAGTCCTCTTGTGAGTGAGGGCCAGGGCACGAGAACTCCGTCACGAAGACAGTGCAGGAGCCACAGAAGAAACAAAAATCGTCGGCTTCTATCGTTGACCAACCGGTGAGGAGCTGGGACGTCTCCTGGTTTGAGAAACAAGATATGAACTGATAGACAAGGATTTGAATCTGACAATGAGGAGACCAAAGATGCTTTGACAAGGACACTTGCAGGAATAGGCAGGTTCGGGGAGGTTTGGACAGGGGCAAGGGCCAAGGTTCTGTGTATCAAAGTATCCAAGACATCCCACAGGCTATAGCCAGCACACTAACGAACCTGGCTGCTCTTTGTGCTCAATGGCCAAGCCGCTTTAAAAGTCAGTTGTTTGATTTATTTGACTTTTTGTGTCCTTTAAAGCAAATTGATGTTTGTGCCTAAGTCTAACCCATGTCAGAGGAAACAGAAAACTAGAAAATAGCCCTTTTTTCTAAGACTGAGATCTTTATGTCAGATACCATCATTCTGCCAAAGTCTCTCTTACAGGTGTGTAAAGGAAGCCAAGCACATTCATGGTTGCCACTAGGTTAATACATTGGCCTTGACCCCAGGAAGGGGTTAGAGATAGAAGCAGCTGCTCTACTGCATTCAGCACTAAGCATGGACCACTGGGAGGAAGGCTGGAAACCGTGGCTTCAAACCTGTTTGGTTCAGGTTAAACTCCTGCTGACAATTAGCGTTTCTGACAAGTTCCTAGGTGAGGCTAAAGCTACTGATTAGGGGCCAGTTCTAACTGGTAGAACCCAAAAAACCTGAACCCGCTATCCTTGAGTCGCTTCCGACTCACGGTGACCCTGCAAACAGACTAGAACTGCCCCATCGAGTTTCCCAGGAGCACCTGGTGGGTTTGAACTGCCGACTGTCTGGTTAGTAGCCGTAGCACTTAACCCGATGCCACCAGAGTTTCTGCTTCTGCTATGGTAGTTCTCAAAGTTTATCACACATAAGAATCAGCTGAGTATATTGTTAACACATAAATTCTGATTCAGTATATAGAGGTGGAAATTCATTATAGAGGTGGAAATGCAAATTCTCAGCAGAAGTTTGAACTTCAACAAATTCAAAAATTGGAGAGAAGAAACTCAAACAGATTACATGAGAGCTGTGTTTTTAGGGCTGAATTCAATATGGCAGACTTTCTGCTTTTTCCTCATTTTTGTTTTCTATAATTAATTCCTTTTTGCTAAAATTCACTATTTTGTGGAGTTCTCTCATCGTGTAAAGACAGTTTTTTTTTACGTCACTTCTCAGTGCCCTGTGTCATCGCTAAATATATTTCCCCATTGTATGTACTTCAGCCTGAAGCATTGACGTGTTATGTGGCTTCCCCACATCCCACTCCAAGCTGCACATTTCAAAGATAAATCACTGTAATTATTTTTTCTCTTGAAAAGGAACAGGAGGTGTAAAAGCCAAACTAATATGCACCTTTAGCTTACACAAATGACACACTGGGAACAGGTCACTGAGGACCCTTAACTTTTGCTCTTTATTTCCAGATCATCTGATAGTCTGAAATAAATAAGGTTTGTGGGAAAAGGTGAGAGAATCAACTGATTTTTCAAAGACTACCCCTCATAGCTGTATACATGCAAGGGTTTTTGTTGACTCTGCCAACGTCACTGAAATGGGTTGGTTAGTCTATCAACAAACAGAAATGGAATGAAAACTAGAGGTGTGGAATTCAGAGCAAACTTTTCAAAGCTAGGGCTAGGGCGGCTTTATTAGGTGGCTTTTGGTTATTTTTAGAAGGCAATTTTTCTCTCTAACAATTACCTTGCATAACTGAAGATGCAATCATACACAAAAATTCCGATCCTCTTCCCTTGACAGAGGCAAGAAAAGAAGTTTACTAAAATTATTCTTTCTCTCTTCCACTCTGAGATAGAAAGAGAAGTTTACAGAAATTCTTGTCCTCGGGCGGCTTTACAGATCATGGCCCACATCTGTATCTTGAATTAACTTTGTAAGGGCAATATGCATAAAGGCAGTTACTGCCAACAGTCACAATAGACTTGATGGCCCTGGGTTGGGCTTCATTTTGGTAGCCACTGTGGAATGGTACCAGTGGCAAGGCTTTACATCAAATAGAACCTGTTAACTCACTGTTGTTGTCAAGTTCTGCTGAAAAGCTTTTCTTCTTCTGCAAAAATTTCTTGGTTCATTGTCAGGGAGCCCTTTGCAGGCTTTGGGGAAACAAAATGGCTAGTTAGCAGTGGTTCATGCTTTAGTTCTTTCTATTGTCACATTCTCTATTACAATTACTTTCAAAATGTGATCCCTTACTTATGTACTATCCAAGAAACTCCCAGTGACAAATAGTGTACAACCTCATTCTCCCACTTTTCAGACAATGGAAACTAATCATGAGCCCAAGCAAGACAAAATGAGCTGAATTCTAATTCCTTGAAAGCCGATTTGTAAAAGCAAATGTGTAATCTGATATACCAAATTCACCTGCATTTATAAAATTTGCTAACAGAGATTTTAATAACAACGTTAAAATCTATTTGCTCTTCCATAATGTTCAGTTTTTCAAACTTTCAGCATTTTGTATGGCAATCTTTCAGTTCATGCATTTCCCAAAACATGAAGGATTATTTTCTCTAATTCTGATTTCTTTTGGAATTAAACTTTAATTTAAAATTCTGATTCATTTCAGACAATTTTGAATGCAAATTTAGAGTTTAAAGTTGAGAGACATGTGAAAATATTTGTGTTAAAGCTAATAAGCACATCAGTAAAATTTGATCAAGCTGCCAAACTGGCCATATGACAAATTTAATGTGATGAGGATTTGATATGCAATAACTGGACTCAGCTTTCCAGGCGCAGAAATCCCATCTCACCACCTGTCTCAGCTTTTAACGCTGCCCGAACCAAAATGTCACAAGTCCATGGCTTCAAAGAACAGTACCTGCTTGTCTCGCAGTTTTGGAGGCCAGAAGTTGGAATCTCAGTCATCTGAAGGACTGGACTCTGTCTCCCCTGCCACTGCCATTGAGTCTATTCCAACTCCTAGTGACCCTGTAGGACAGAATAGAACTGTCCCATAGAGTTTCCAAGGAGTGTTTGGAGGATTCCAACTGCCAACCTTTTGGTCAGGCAGAGGTAGCACTTAACAATTATCTACACCATCAGGGGATCCCTGTCTCCTTTAAAAGAATCAAGAGTTGAATCTGACTTGTAGTACCCCCATAGGACAGAGTAGAACTACCCCATAGAGTTTCCAAGGAGCATCTGGTGGATTTGAACCTCCAACATTTTGGTGAGCAGCCATACCACTTAATCACTATACCAGGGTTCCACTGCTCTGGGAGAGGAGGATTCTTTTCTCTTTCAGCTTCCTGTAGGTGCCAACAAAGTGTCATTCCTCTTGACGGCACTTGGCTTGGCTGGTTTATAGATGCATCCGCCTCTGCTGTTAGCCACATCTGTCTTCCCTCTGTGGAAGGAGTGTTTTCTGTGTCTGTACTCCTGTTTGTAAAACACTAGCCAGAGAAGGTTAGGTTCCAGATCTACCCTACTTTGATATGACTTCACTAAGATGACAAAAGAGAAACCCTGTTTCCAAACAAGGTCACATGCTCTGAAGCAGGGGTTAGGACTTCAGCAGATCTTTTTTTGTGGGGGGACACACCATTTGTGACACCACCACTGTACAGTTAAATTGACTTGAGCAGATACTTGCTGACTAAACCTCAGGATCTGAAGTATAGAAACCCAAATATGTGTTTATTGGAAACCCTGCTGGCTTAGTGGTTATGTCCTACATTTACCTGGAGTTCAAATCCTCCAGGTGCTCCTTGGAAGCTTTATGGTGCTGTTCTATAGGGTTGCTATGAGTCATAATCGACTCAGCGGCAGTGGGTTTTTATCTTTAACGTGTTTATTATTTCACAGTATCTTAAGATGACTGAATTTTTATGCACACAAACTACTTGGGGAGAAACTATATAGGATGTGAAATAATAAAAAATAGTATGTGGTGGGCCTATAGTTAGAATGAGGCCAATCTGTCATCTCACTAGGCCTCTAGTTTTGCAAAACTCAGTGTCCATCTCTCTGTGGGGTTATGCCCAGCTGTGACTGGTTGTGTGTGGTTTTGGCTGTGCCCTGCAACACTTGCCTCTGCAACTGTCCCTTTGCTTTGCTTTCTTTATTGATCAGTGTTCTGATTGATTCTTCTTTCTTTAGATGTGCTGTTATGTTTAATCAGGTTTCTGCCAAATCTGCAGGCCTGGGAGCCATTCTGTCTCTTTATCAAGGTGACTTTTCATCACTGTTTTCTGGTACATTATGTAATGATTTTATGTTTGACTCCCAGAGGGCAATTTTACAAAATAATCTTTATGTTCTCTTTTGATTTTATATTAAATTCGCAAATGGTATGTTATATGTATCTCCACCACAATACAAAATATTGGTGAAAAAACACATCTTCATTGGAAAATACAGAAAAATATCATATATAAAAATCATTCAGCACTCCACCACCTTGTTGGAACATTATCGAATTTTCTTATAAGGTTTGTTTCTGCTGTTTTCGTTTACCACCAACATTGACTGGGAACGTAGACTGGTGAGCCAGCTAAGGTTGCTGTAAAAATTCTGCTTTAAAAAAAATGATTTTATTGAGGTATAATTTACATATTGTGAAATTAACTCATTTTAAGTGTATATTTCAACAATTATTGGTATAGTATTGGTACAAATTAAGCTGACCATAAATATAAGCATTTATCTGAGCTTTTAGTTTTGTTCCATTGATTAGTATGTTTATTCTTATGTCAATACCACAGTACCCTGAGTACTGTAACTCTGTTTTAAGTTTTGACATTGGAGATTTTGTTCTTCTTTTTGGCTATTCTGCTTTTTTGAGTTACAGTTACTTCTTGGAATAGCTTTTCTACTCCCTCGGTTGCTGTCACCTGCTATTTCTGTTTTTTATCAATGTATCATATGCTTGGGCCACTTTTTAGATATGCATATATTTTTTTTAACTAGATGATCTTTATTGTCTGCTTTAGTCTGGAAACTATACTATGTGTTATGTTGATGTAATAACATGGTCCACAACACACAGTCAAAGGACTGGGAAGAAACGACCAGCTTGTGGTCGAGGTTCTTAATAGAGAAAGTGCTGTCACTCTTTCCCCTGTTGACACATGAAATTTGTAATAAAAGACATGATTATCCTTCTGGATTCCATGGTCAGTCCTCAGCCGGTGTACTGAGTTAATATCTGACGATTTCTTCTAGCAACACAAAGCTCTTTCCCATTGGGAAACGAATTCTTTCTCTATCTAAGGCCATATGCTGGTAATGTTGTCTTTAACCTTGCTCCAGACCAGTCAGAATATTGCGCTCCTTTCAGTGTTTGGCCCAAGTGTTTGGGCCAAGGAGAAACATGAGATTTGATCAGAATTATTAAAATGTAATGAGGCTTTTCCTGGGATTTCTGAAAGAAGTTGTAAGAAGGCAAGGCTGAAATTCTTTATAGTAAGGGAAGAGGCTGCCTTGCTATGGACTTTTCTTAGAGCAAACAGAGCTGAGAGATGACAGAGCCCTGGAATTCTGATTCTAAGGAACTTTTGTGAGCCTCACATCAAGCTGCACCTACAATAAACTGTACCCCGAATTTTTAATAATGTGAGACAACAAAGCCTCCTTTTAGCTTAAGCTAGGCTGAATTGGTTTTCTGTCATGTGCGAACAAAATGGTTTCAACTGATCCATAGTTTAAAAGAAAACAAAAAAAAACCCCACAGCTGTCAAGTCGATTCTAACTCAGGGACACTTACAGGACAGAGTAGAACTGCTCCACAGAGTTTCCAAGGAGCACCTTGCAGGTTCAAACTGCTAACCTTTTGCACAGCACTTAACCACTGCTCCACCAGCGTTTCCTAGTTAGACACACTAATAAGTTAGGATGAGCCCAAGGAAGAATGGCGGGGGAAGGAGTGGGAGTGTGAGCAGAGCACCATGCCAGAGAGAAAAATCAAAAGGTGTTTGGTTTGAAGAAAGAAGGGCTGATAAGTACATGTCCTGGGGAAGGAAGATGTTAAAGGTATAGGGGAGAATAGCAGAGGAAGAAAGGTATCTTCCACCATGTAGAAGACTGTCAGATTAAAGAGTGATTAGGTTTATTCCACTAGGCTCCAGGGAGAGAAATTAGCATTTATGATAGGAAGATCCTGGGAAGCAGATTTCAGCTCTGAACCAAGCGTCAATAATTTTAACAAGTTAATCTGTCTAAAAATGGAATGAATGGCACTGCTAATATGTTTGCCATCTCTAAGAGTATTTTTAAGTGACTTACCAGAGATATTGAAGAGTAGATTCAAGCATCCCAGCAGATAGCATTTTCCAGAACTGTCGTTGGAATGCCACCTTCACAGTCTTTGCCCTGTGGTAATAGTGTTAGTTGTACCACTATCTGTTCTCTCTCTCCTTGTGTGTGTATGTGTGTATACACGAGGTTCGACAATTAAGTCTGCAAACTTAATTATTCTAAGTGCTACATACCTCATTACTGAATACCGCTGTGTCACTATGGTCACATTCAAAGCGCTCTGCTTGGAAAGCTCTGCACTGATGCTAGCACCTAGTCTACTCTTCAAAGCAACTTTGGAACTCTTTCTGGAATGACCATTGTGCATGGTGGCACAGTGGCAAGTTCACAAACTTAATTGTATTGTTGTCTGTGAGGGAGTTTTCAGCCAGCAAACAAATAACTGTATTGGAACTCCCTACCTACTCACCTGATCTGGCCTGTGACTTTTTCCTTTACCAGAAGATAAAGGAAATATTGAAAGGAAGACATTTTGATGACATTTGGGATATTAAGGGTAATACAATGATAACTCTGGTGGCACTTTCAGAAGAAGAGTTCCAAGATACATACATATATACACGTGTATGTGTATTTAACATCAGCTGCCTTTTCTTGTCTAAATAAGTTTATTTAAAATAAAACTTTAAGTCACTACTATAAATTAATAGAAAAGAAGACACAGTTTCTAAAAATACATATAATAAATCAAAATCGCACTATCCAGATTGTAACTAGGTATCGCATGGCAGAAGTTCTGTGCCCAGGATTGGCTCTCTCTTTGTTAAAAGGGAGATTAATAGTGGAAGGTGTGATAGCACCAAACTAATAATTTCTCTAGTTAGAAGGATTGAAAAATCATAAACGGAAATTAGTTTCTCACTAAGCTACTCAATGATTTTAATGTGGTGTGCATGGGCTGCCTAAAACCATCAGTCTTTCCATATGTCTGGTGCTCTGGGTATGATTTGTAGCAGAGCTCGCTGACATTTTCATAACTCCTCTCACGGCGAGCACAGTGGGGTCAACTAAGGCAGCTGCTTACCACCCGAGGCAATGGCACCAGCAAAGCTGACCCCAACCCAGAGGGCAACCTCGTTTCCATTCCCATCAGGACAGAGTGATCTATATATTGGCATACCAGCAATTCCCAATTAGCATTTTATATAGCCAAGCCAAGAAAGATGTTTTTCTAAGAGCCTATAATTCTATCCTCTTTACAAGTTTCTGAAATCCAAATACAGCTTAAAGTAGTTACTTCTTGTATGTATGTCTGAGAATTCGTAGTCTGCCTAAGGACCACCTCTGCAGCTTTTATGGGACACTTGGCATCTGTCATGGATTGAATTCTGTTCCCCCAAAAATCCGTGTAGTAATTTAGCTAAGCTATGATTCCTAGTATTGTATGATGTCTTCCAGGTTGTAAATCCTGCTTCTGTGATGTTAATGACAGTGGGTGGGCAGCATTTATGTTGGTGGGGCAAGATTCACTGCGTAAGATTGTTTTGTGCCTGGAGGTATAAAGGAAAAAAGCTAGTAGAGAGATTTGGGGCTCTCATACCATCAAGAGAGAAAGCAGTGCCTTAAGCTGAGCACATCCTTTGGAAAGGGCTGGGATCCTGTGCCTCAGAAGTTTCCTGTCCAAGGAAAGATTGACAGCAAAGACCTTCCTCCAGAGGCCCTTCCACTGGAGCTGATACCCTGAACTTGAGCTTTTAGTTTACTGGACTGTGACCGATAAAATTTCTCTTTTTAACGCCCTTCACTTGTGCTATCTCTGTTACAGCAGCACTAGATGACTATGATGGCATCGCCATCACACTCAAGACAGAGGAGCAGCACTGAAGTCAGGCTGCTGTGTTACAATGGGAAAACAAACCCCTCTTTCTCCCTGACCACCAAATGAAACCGAAGACAGCTTCTTTTCCTGGATTTACGCTGTGCTTTTCTCCAGCTGACATTCTGGAAAATCTGACTCAGTAAAAAAGCATTGTTTTTCTTTCTAAAGAAGACTTACTTACAATCTTTCTAGCCTTGTATCTATAAATGCACTGGAGTTTTGAAAACAGTCAATTCATTCTAAACCAAATCAACAATCAGGTGATAGGAAAGTTTTGTCTGTATGGGCAGTTGCTTTCGGCTGGGGCTACCTTATTTGGGAGAATTTGGAATGGTGCTTGGCCTCTCCCCAGCTCTTTGACTAGACAACATCTGATACCAGTTTACAGATTCCATGACTCATGAAAGGATTTTGGTCTGGTCCTGCTCCCTTAGTCCTCTGTCTTTTTCCTAAAGATTTCCACATTCAATACATTCAGTATTTTCCTGAATGGACAGACAATTTCTCTGACTATGTGCAGAAATTTATTCTGCGTGGTCTTTTTTTCTCATTGTGGTGGTTTACTCGCATTAGAGTGAGTCTTTTGAGTTCCTTTCTTGGGTGGGAGATCACGTGGGGAGCATCAGACTGGACTGTCCCCAAACAACTGCATTTTAAAAGACTTGTTGTGTTTCCAGTTTTCAGGAACTATCACGATTGAGGCTGACATCCGTCTGTGGGCACTAGATGAAGTGGGTGTATTTATATGCCTGAATTCTACTCAAGGGTTCTCTTGACTTCAAAGTGCATTTTACCTCATTTCCCACTCAAGCCTGGAAGAGGCAAATCATTGGGAGGACACTAAAGATGTTACGGTAAGAGGCGGGATCTTGGTTCACAGGGCTTTTCAGTCATGTGGAGACCCTGTTAAGCGCTGATTCTGATTCAGTAGGTCTGGAGTGGAAGTCTAACAAGTTCCCAGATGACGCCAGTGGTGCTGGTCGAGGCACTACACTTTAAGAACCACTGGTCAAACGTTGCTGACGTAGTGGTTAAGTGCTACACCTGCTAACCAAAAGGTCGACAGTTTGCATCCACCAAGTGCTCCTTGGAAACTGTATGGGACAGTTCTGCTCTTCTACAGGGTCTCTATGAGTCAGAATCAGTTTCATGACAATGGGTTTGGTTTTGTTTTGGTTTGGGCTACAGTATTTCCCAAATTTGCCTAAAGACAAGACTCATGTGAGGTGGCCTCTGTAGATACAGATGATCATTTTTTTCCTTTAGAAATTCAGATTTAATGCTCTGTGTAGAAATTGTCAGCCCATTCTTTCAAGTTCTCCTGAAGGCTCTGGTTCCAAACTGCCTCTTGCCTGATATGCCAGGAATCCTCTCCTGTTCTGCTCATTCTCCTCCTCCTTCCCTGCCTCTGCCCTCCTCTCTCTCTGCCTCCCTTACAGTTCTTTCCACTAGTCATCCTTGAATATCTTCTGTACTAAATGCTGGAGATAGTCCTGAATAACAGCATCAAGGCCCTGCCCTTGTCCAGTAGGGAAACAGACAGTAGATACACACAGATGAATCAACAGGAGAATTGGAGTTTGTAACACATACTAAGAAGGAAATAAACAGCGTGACATGCTGGGGAAGCAGCAGAAGCAGCTGGAAACCATTTAAGCAAACCACTTAAGTCAGGGAGCTCTCTGAGCAGGAATGTGTAAGCTGAAATTCACATCCAGCCATCCAAGCTAAGCCACAGTATTTGCTGTATATGTCCTGTTCTTTGGGGACATACTGCCTTTGTTCATGCTGTTTTATCTTACGTGCCTTCTCACCCAGCCTATCTGTCAATTACGTACAGGTCACTCTAAGTTTCATCAGCTTCTTCCAGGGTCCCCCACCCACATATGATGCCTCATCCTCTGGTCCCCCCGTACTCTGACTATATCTTGGTTGCTGTCTCATTGATTCTACCTTAAATAATGACTGTATTTTGTGAGCATGTACTATTGGTCTATGTATAGGTATAACCTTAAAGTATCCAACAACCTTGGTTGGTGGTATTGCTACATCCAAATTACAGATAAACTGAGACTTGAAGAAGCTAAACAACTTTTTCAAACTCACACAACAAATGAGTAACAGAACTGGAATCAAACCAGGTGCCTCTGAGTTCATCTGTTTTATCTCCCATAGCAGTTTGTAGCAACATAAGGAAAGTGACAGTTTCGTTTGTCTCTGCACCCTTGGAAGGGCTAGTGGCATAGTGGCTCAGTGCTATGGTCGCTAATCAAAAGGTCAGTTCAAATCCACAGGCCCTCCTTGGAAACTCCATGGGGCAGTTATATTCTATCCTACAGGGTTGCTATGAGCCAAAATCTGCTCAGCAGCAGTGGCCTTTTTTGTTTGATTTTGCATCTTTAAATTAAAGTCCAGTTGCAGAACAATGTTAGCAATTGTGTAACACAAAGGAGAAAAAAGAAGAAAACAGATTCTCGCTCTCTTTTCTGTTGCTTTGCTGCTATCACAATAAACTCAAAATCAAAGCAGTTGCTGTAGAGTCAATTCCAACTCATGGTAACCTCATATGTATTATCATCAGGGCTTTCTTGTGAGGCCCCTCTGGGTAGCTTTGAATTACCAGACTTTGGGTTGGTAGCCAAGTGCTTAACTGCTTTTGTCAGTCTGCAAGACCTTGCTGTCAAAATTACCATCCTTAATCAGAGAACCTGATACAGTTGTCCTATTTGCCTTCCCTAAAGCAACTGCAGAGGGGTCAAGTCATTGATTTAGACAGGTCTGTCGTGCAGACTGGTTTCAGTTTTGCTCTTCAATAGATTCAATAAACTGCAGAGTCCTGTGCTAACCTTTCATGCAAGCAAAAGGGATCATCTACATAGCAAAAGAAAACCCTCATGGAGCAGGGGTTAAGTGCTATGTCTGCTAACCAACAGGTTGGCAGTTTGAATCCAGGCACTCCTTGGAAACTCTATGGGACAGTTCTACTCTGACCTATAGGATCACTGAGTCAGAATCAATTCAACAGCAACAGATTTGGATATTTTGATATGGCATAGCAAAAAAAAAATAAATATGATGCAATAGAGTACAGAAATAATTGAACAGACTTCTGGCCCACATGATACCATAGACAGAAGCAGTATGCCATCCCTCTAGTGCACAAAACAGGAAAAAATTCAACACAGACAAACCTCAATCCTACAACTCAAATTGTCATATAAAGAGATAAGTTCTGAGCCAAACATTGGATGAAATAAGAAACTGGCAGGTAGCAGAAAAGGAGAAGAGATATGAGAGGAAGTCCCCTATCATAGCCCAGCATGGATTCTCCATCTTGGACTCCTGTTGGAGATCTGCAGACAGCATGGCAAAAAGCTTCATGGAAATCCTCGCAGTAAACAAGGTAATTGATGACTAGTGATGCACGCTTTTCTCCTCCATATTCTCCCTAGTGCTCTACTTCTGATGCCTCCTTGTTAGCTGTGTGACTCAGCCAGCCTGGAAGTACAGCATCTACACACCCACACTGGAGAGTCACAGATGGAGAATACACTGAAGCATCTTCAGGAGCCTCCAGCAGGGAGGCAGGTCACCTGAAAGGCTATGAAGCATCAGTTGGGGAATTATTCCCCTGGTTTGCAGTGACAAACTGGTGGAACCCTGGGGTTTGTCTGGGTTACTATAATTTTCTTTCTACTTTCTCTTAGTTTGTTTTATTGTGTTTTGTCTGTTTGTCTTTCTTTTTTTTCTACGTGGCTTGGGATTCCCTGCTAGCTGCACCACACAACTTAGGGACCATGTCTGCAGTCTGCCCACCTGTGTCACTAGGGTTCCTGGAGGCATTTTGTTTGTTTGTTTCTTTGTTTTCTCTTTTTCCTCCCCGTTCCCTTTATTCTCTTTATTGCTTCCTGTCTTTCTTCATTTTGCAGTTCTCACCTTTCTATACTTGCCTTCTTTTCCAGGGTCCTGAGTACCTGACACTGTGTGACAGCCATAGCCCTTTGGGCTAGACTGTTTAGCACAGCCTGGTAAACACAGCAGCAGTGGTGGAACAGCTGGGGGCTTTTCATTTTGTTTTTCTCCCCAAATTTTTAACTCATTTTTTACTTTCTTTACCTCTCTCTCTTTTTTCTTTCTCCCCCCCCCCCCCATTTCTTGGTTTCTCGTCTCTCCACTCCAATGACAAGGTCCCTCTGCACTCTTTGTTTTATTTTGCTTTTGGCTCCTGTTTCTCTCTCCTCTCTTTCAAAGCCTTTTTGGCTCCACACAGCATAAACTCTTCACTCCTTCTTGTTTAACTACACTGCATGCTGAACATCACACACACCAGCAGCACAGGCATAGCCAACTGGAACCTGCACAACACTGATTCCTTGCTCACTCTGTCAGCTGTAGTACATGCCACAAACAACTCATCCCAGGCCCTCACCTTCAGCTGGACCTGCTCTGCTGCACCACTGCTGAGTGACTGGCCCTGCCCACTGGACAAGGAGATGAAAATTATTGTGGCCATAGATAAGCAAACAACAAAGAATGCACAATCTGCCTGCCCTAACAGCCAAGTAAAACAGAAAAGCAGGACAAAACAAATAGATTTATAATCAATAAATGAAGAAAATAACTACTGAATGCCCTGAAGACAACAGAAAATGCAAAAAAATTACTTTAGAAAGGGGAAGGAATGGTTCCGTTATGCATCCAAAATAAAACAAGAGATGACTTTCCAGCAAAAGAAAAGGCATAGAACTACCTGATAGGGAATTCAGATCTCTAATATTCAGAGCTATTCAAGAGTTGGAGCATGAAGCAGTAAAAATGAGGAAAAAATAGACAAGTTCATGAAAAAGGCAGGAAAGTTCATGGAAGAATTCTGGAAAATATTACAAGAACAAAATGCCAAAAATACATTCACAACTAGGAATCATATAAAAATAGCAATTAGAAATCCAAAATATAAACCATGAGGTTTCGGAAATGGACAGTATCATAGAAAGGCTGAGGAGCAGGTTTGAAATGACTGAAGACAAGCTCAGTGAAATTGAAGACAAACACTCGGATACAACTGTTTGAGGAAAAATCAGCAGAAAGAACCAAGAAAAATGAAGAAACTCTGGGAATTATGTGGGATACAATCAAAAGCAAAAATTTTTTGACTGATCTGAGTTCCAGAACAGGAGGAGGAGGCAGAAAACACAGAGGGGATCACTGAAGAAACACTGAGAGAAAACTTCCCAAATATCATGAAAGATAAAAAAAGCTGACCATTAAAAAAGCAAATGAACCCAACATCAGATAGACTCTGAAAGAAAATCACCAGGACATGGTATAATCACACTTGCTAACACCAAAAACAAAGAAAAAATTTTGAGAGCAGCTGAAGAAAAACAGAAAGTCTTACTCAGAGCAGAAACAGTAGCCCTGATTATTTGGCAGAAACCATGCAATAAAGAAGGAAATAGGATGATCTATACAAAACCTTGAAAGAAAAAATATTGCCAACCAAGAATAACATCTCCTGGAAAATATCATATCAAAATTTGAAGGAAGATTCTTTAAAAACTTGTGCTATGCAGATGATACAACCTTGCTTGCTGTAATTGAAGAGGACTCGAAACACTTACTGATGATGATCAAAGATTTCAGCCTTCAATACAGACTATGCCTCAACACAAAGAAAGCAAAAATCCTCACAACTGGACCAAAAGCAAAATGATGATAAATGGAGAAAACGTCGAAATTGTCAGTGATTTCATTTTACTTGTGTGGTTTGAATTGTGTCCCACAGACATGTGTGTATTGCTTAAGCTGGGCCATGTTTCCCAGCATTGTGTGACTGTCCACCATTTTTTCACCTGATGTGATTTTCCTTTGTGTTGTAAATGTTATCACTATGATGTAAATGTAATGGATTAGAGACAGTTAAGTTGATGAGAGCCACAAGATTACATGGAGTCTTATGCAAATTTCCTTTGAGATATAAAAGAAAGCAGCTAGCAGAGAGGCATAGGAACATTGTACTAACAAGAAAGCAGCACCAAGAAGTCTACTCCTGTGGACTTGGGACCCTGTGCCTAAGAAGCTTCTTGATCAGGTAAAGATCCATGATAAGGACTTTCCTCCGGAGATGACAGAGAAAGGCAGTTCTCCCATAGAGCTGGTGCCCTGAATTTGGTCTTATAGCCTGGTAGACTATAAGAGAATAAATTTCTCTTTGTTAGAGCCATCAATATGTGTTATTGTAGTCCTAGTATTTATGTTATAGTAGCACTAAATGACTAACAGCTTGGATCCACAATCAACACCCAGGGGAGCAGAGTAAAGAAATCAAACAATGCATTACATTGAGCAAATCTGCTGCAAGAGATCGCTTTACAGTGTTTATAAGCAGAGATGTCACTTTGAGAGCTAAGATTCTCCTGACCCTAGCCATAATATTTTCAAACACCTCGTACGCGTATAAAAGCTGGACAAAGAATAATGAAGGCCAAAAAAGAACTGACTGTGTTGAATTATAGAGTGGCTGAAGAATATTGAATATATTACTGACTGCCAGAAGAAGCAATGAATCTGTCTTGGAAGAAGTGTAGTGTTATGGATTGAATTGTCTCCTCCCCCAGCAATATGTGTAGCCATGTGGCTGGGCCATGATTCCCTGTGTTCTGTGATCATCCTCCACTTTGTGATTTTCCTATGCTGTATGTTAAAGGATTAGGGTGGGACTGTAAATCCCCTTGTAAGATCATTTCCCTGCTCCACTGTAAAGGGAGTTTCCCTGGACCACCTTGTACCACCTTAATTCTTTTATCCTACAAGAGATAAAAGGAAAGAGAAGCAAGCAGAGAATTGGGAACTTCACACCATCAAGAAAGCAGCACTGGGAGAAGAGCACGTCCTTTAGACCCGAGGTTCCTGCTCCAAGACTCTCCCTGGATGAAGACTGATGCAGTACCAGACTTTTCTCCAACAACCAACAAACAGGAAAGCCTTCCCGTGGAGCGGACATCCTGAATTTGGACTTACAGCCTACCAGATTGTGTAAGAATAAACCTTCCTTTGTTAAAGCCATCCACTCTGTGGTATTTCTGTTAGAGCAGCACTAGCTGACTAAAACATGTAGCAAGCATGATCCTTAGAAAGGAGGATGACAAGCTTGTCTTGCTATTTGGATGTGCTGTCAGAAGAGATCAGTTCTGAAGAAGGACATCATACTTGGTAGAGGGCCAGTGAAAAAAGAGGAAGATCCGCAAGGAGATAGATTGACACAGTGGCTGCAACAACGGGCTCAGACAGCAGCAATGGTGAGGATGGTGCACACCCAGTGTTATCTCGGGTTGCTGTGAGTCAGAACCAACAGCACCCAACAACAAAGCAGACCATTAAGAGGAGTCCTGGCGAGCAATGGTGGTCTCCATGGTGGAGAAACATGTGATGATCTGCAACTGTAAAGACTGTAGCCTCGGAAACCATATAGGGCAGTTCTACTATGTCCTTTCGGGTCACTATAAGTCTGAATCAACGTGGTAGTGATAGGTAGCATCAAAGTCTGTCTGCTTTATGCTGCTATAACCTGTAATTCCCATGCCCTTTACAAAAGAGGTGAAGTTAATACTATGTGTAACATTGTAATGCATGTAAGTTCTGTCTGATAATACTTAAAAGACATTTCTGAATAAGTCAGCTTGGTAAAGTTAGTTGAAACTAACTAAATGTCAGTAGCAAAAGGAAATAAAATACTACAGTCAACAAATATGGCCATTAGGCAGGAAGAGGTGATGGATAACTGAAAAGGCCCTATATGGGAAATAGAGGCCTGATAGTGCAGTGGTTAAGAGCTCAGCTTCTAACTAAAAGGTTGGCAGCTTGAATCCATCCGTCCTTCCTTGGGCAATCTATGGGGCAGTTCTGCCCTTTCTTACAGAGCCTACGAGTTGGAATCGACTCAATTCTCAGTTTGTTTTTCAGAAGCAGGGACACTGTAAAAAGGTTAAAGTTTGACAAAAAGACACATTCTCAGTCATTTTTCATCTAGATTGTTTCATTATGTTTTCAGATAGATATTCATCCTATCACAAGAAGTTGTTTCTCTAAAATCACACTATTTTCTTAATTTTTTAAAGCAGCTATCAGTTATGACATAAATCCAGAAATAGCCTATGTTTAAATTTGGAGGTTTATTAATATCTTTCAAGGGCTTTATGAAAATAAAATGAGCAGGGATGTTACACTCTCCCAGATGATGTTAGGATATTATTTGTGTTTTCTCATGGATGTGATTACTTTCACACTACTTAAAAAATGAAAAATCTAAAATCCCTCTTTGCTAAAACACACTGAACTTGAAACACCAGTACATGCTATGTGATAAATGAAGATGGATTTTAAGACTGCCAGAACTAGCTGCAATTTGGTATTCTTCTCTTAAAGATTATCAATGTGAGGTTCTTCCATGTTTTTGCCTTCAAAAATAGAAATTCCCTTTCTTTCATTTAATTGGAAGTGCTGGTGGGGTAGTGGTTAAGGGTATGTCTGCTAACCAAAAGGTCGTCAGTTCAAATCCACAAGGCACTCCTTAGAAACTATATGGGGCATTTCTACTCTGTTCTGTAGGGTTTCACTGAGTCAGAATTGACTTGACGGTGGTGGGCTTGGTTTTTTGAGTTTTCTTCTAATTAGTTCTTTTATAAATCCTATCACCTTGTACACCTGTGAGATTCAACAATTAAGTCTGTGAACGCAGTTGTTCTAAGTGCTACATATCTTCTTGCTGAATACCATTACAGTTGCCTTTGAAGTATTTCCCTTGGGACGCCATACACTGATCACAGCATCCAGCTCACACTTCAAAGCAATTTTGAAACTCTTTCTAGAATGGCTATTGCACACAGTGGCATGGTGGCAAGTTTGCAAATGTAATCGTATAGTTGTCTGTGAGAAAGTTTTTAGACAGTAAACAAATAACTGGATTGGAACACCCTACCTACTCTCTTGATCTGGCCCCCAGTGACTTTTTTCTTTACCTAAAGATAAAGGACATATTGAAAATGAGGCATTTTGATGACATTCAGGACATCGACGGTAATGATGACAGTCGTGATGGCCATTCCAGAAAAAGAGTTCCAAAATTGCTTTGACGGGTGGACTAGGCACTGGTGTTGGTGCATTGCTTCCCAAGGGGAGCACTTTGAAGGCAATTGTAGTGATATTCAGCAACGAAGGATGAAGAACTGTTTCTAGGAAGAGTTTGTGAACTTAATTGGCAGTCCTCATGTGGAGTCCTCCAACTCCATACAGTAAACCCAAATCACTGCCACTGAGTTGATTCCTTGGAGTTTCCAAGGAGCACCTGGGGGATTTGAACTTAAGCATCCATAGCACTTAACCAAGAAGCCACCCAGGTCTCCAGTACGGTGGCTTCATTGAGTACCCCTGGCTTCCATCATCCATGTTGAAGGCCGTGGCTTCAACATAATTTATTCACTATTTTATTTAAAATGTGTTTATTGAAAGTCAAGCTATGTACCAAGATTCTGTAACAGAGACAGAGTAGTGAGTAAAAGTAGCCTAGTCACTCTTACGGAATTGCGGTCTGAGAAGACAGATGTTGAAGAAGCAATTATGAAACGGAGGAGCGTTACACTAAAGGAAGTCTAAGACCATTTGCTGTAAGAGTGTTTCTTTCCCCTTGTGGCTCCTGGAGGAAAAAAAACACCAGGTTAAAAAAAAAAAAAAAAAGTGTCTCTATCCTCCGTCCAACCTCCTGATCCTGGCATCCAAAGGAAAGATTCCACATAAGGAGAATCTGTATCAAGAAGTAGAAACAAATCCCTATGACTAACTCTTCCTCCCTTTTTGGGAAGTAAGAAATGTCCCTCTTAGCAATAGGCACTCTTCCAGCTTAGCTGCTGACTGGATGGGAGAAGGTATTTATCACAATTCTCTTAGTTTTCTCTTGGTGACTACAGCTGGCCCTCACATTTCATAAGCTACTCCTGCCTAGGAGATAACTTAGAAACTACCCCGACCCCCCCCCCCCAAAAGATTGTGGGACTATCTTTTTAACCTCCAGTAAGACAGCTGTGGAAACCCTGATGGCATGGTTGTTAAGTACTATGTCTGCTAACCAAAAGGTTCGCAGTTCAAATCCACCAGGCACTCCTTAGAAACTCTATGGGGCCATTGCACTCTAGTCTATAGTGTTGCTGTAGGATTCCTGTGAGTTGGAATTGACTTAACAGCACCGGGCTTGGTTTTGGGTAAGGCTGTTCTTAGATTCTATCTGCAAACTAGCAGATCAAAAAAGATATATATATATGGTCTTAGAATGCTTGAAACATCTGATTACTCTTGGGGAAAAGAGCCTATTGACTTTAAGGCTGTGTTTGTCAGTCAACAGAGCAGAAACCTCTTTGCTCTGAAAACCACCTGGTGGGTCCCCAGGCGTAGTTAAGCTTATCGGAGAGTAAGTAAATGAACAACTTGCATATCTTCTGATGGTCCAGCTTTGACCCTAGTGTCAACAGCAAGCTAAAACGACAGAAAAAAAGATGATCACATCCAATGAAAAACACTGCAGAGAGATAAGATACTTTCAAAAGGGTAACCTAGGATTATCTTTCAACCAAGGCTAAACCAAATAGAAGATAAATGATGTATTTCAATGCAGAATCGTGAAAGTATTTATGACAGACCCCAGGGCCCAAGTCACTTTTTCTCTGTTTGTCAAACCTGAGTTCACAGCGGTGGGTGGAGATGCCACTCAAGTCTTCCCCCCCAAATCTCAGCTCCCTGCCTTTACTGGCAGACAGGGATGGATTCCTGAGATCAGTTCACTATTTCCACTGAATCTATCATTCTTTACATTGGCAATGACAAAAAATTGTCCTGGCAATAGTGCAGGAGTAACCAGAGAGTGCACTGAGTGAAGTATCTTCTGCATGAAATAGTCCTGAACCCAAGTGCTGAGTTCTAGTCCCCAACTTGGCCAACTAGTTCAATGACTCAGAGAAGTCACTTAGCCATGCGAGGTATCATTTTTTCTTTCTTTTCAAATAGACTAGATTAGAAGGATGCACTTGGGATACTTCCTAAAAGTAGAGACTTCTGGGGCTACCTCTGCAGATTCTAATTAGTGGTCTGGTTTAAGGATGATGGTTCAGGTTGGAGGGGGTGGGGTTGGGGTGGGGGTATGGGTTGACAGCTGTTCTCTAGAAATTCTCTGGTAATTCTGCTGGGTGACCCATTCCAATTTTCTTCTAAAATTCTCAAGGATAGTTTTAGGAAACATTAAAGTTAACATCTACAATTAATATATGCATATTGTAAAGATGAAATATCTGAGTGGTGCAAATAGTTAACTGGTACAGCTGCTAATCCAGACGTTGGAGGTTTGCATCTAACCAGAGGTGCCTTGGAAGAAAGCTTGCCAGTCTACTTCCAAAAAAGTCAGCCACTGAAAGCCCTATGGAGCACACTTCTACTCTGACACTCATTGGGTTGCCATGAGTTGGAATTAACCCGCTAGCAATCACTTTTTGTTATTGTACTGATGTAAGTCTCTCAACCTATGCAGAAAATACAATACTTGTTACTCTTCCCATCTCCCAGAGAAGAATCTGCTGGACCTCAGGGTTAGACCTAGTAATAATCGTAACTAAAAATGTATTATATGCCAGCACTGTTTTGAACACTTTACATGTCTTAATTTGCACAATTCTCTTAAGAGATCTGCTAGCTAGGCTATTTTTCAAATGAAGAAACAAAGCACAGAAAAGTCAAGTAATTTAAACAGACAGTAAACTGCACCAACTAGAGTCATACTGGCTTGGAACACTTTCCGTCTGAAGCAACCCAAGTAGCTTCCCTTTGACATTGGCGGCTTCCACAAGTTTTTTTTTTTTTTTTTAAAAGCCCAAGTTTGGGTGTAGGACAACTTTTCAAGTTCCAGGGCAGCCACTTACTAGCTCATAATCTTGGGTAACCTTGTTTAGCCTTGCTAAGCTTCAGGCTCTTTATCTGCAAACCTGTTGTTATTGCTAGGTTCCATCAAGTTCGTTCCCACTCATAGTGACCCTACACATAACTGGATGAAACACTGCCTGGTCTTGTGCCATGTCCACAAATTGTTTTTATGCTTAAGCCCATCATTGCCACCACTGTGTCAATCCATCTCATCAAGGGTCTTCCTCTTTTTTGCTGATCCTCCACTCTACCAAACATGATACTTGTCTCCAGGGACTGATCCCTCCCAGCAACATGTCCAAAGTACGTAAGATGCAGTCTCACCATCCTTGCTTCCAAGGAGCACTGTTGGATGTACTTCTTCCAGGACACTCTGTTGGTACTTTTAGCAATCCATGGTATGTTCAATATCCTTCTCTAGTACCACAATTCAAAGGTGTCAGTTCTTCTTCTGTCTTCCTTATTCATTGTCCAGCTTTCACATGGATATGAGGCTACTGAAAATACTAAGGCTTGGGTCAGGTGCACCTTAGTTTTCAAAGTGACATCTTTACTTTTCAATACTTTAAAGAGGTCCTTTGTGGCAGATTTTCCCAATGCAATGTGCCTTTTGATTTCTTAACTGCTGCTTCCATGGTCATTGATTGTGAAACTGAGTAAAATGAAATCTTTGACAACCTCAGTCCTTTCTCCATTTATTACAATCTTGCTTACTGGTCCAGTTGTGAGGAATTTTGTTTTCCTGATTTTGAGGTGCAACTTAAACAGAAGGCTGTGGTCTTTGATCTTCATTAGTAAGTGCTTCAAATCCTCTTCACTTCCAGCAAGCAAGATGGTATTATCTGCATAATATGGATTGTTAATGATTCATCCTCCAATCCTGATGCCTCATTCTTCTTCATGTAGTCCAGCTTCTTGGATTATTTGCTCACACACAGATTGGAAAGGTATGGTGAAAGGCTACAACCCTGATGCACACCTTTCCTGACTTTAGCCCATGCAATGTCTCCTTGTTCTGTTTGCACGACTGCCTCTTGATCTACACACAGATTTCTTAAGGGCACAATTAAGTGTTCCGGAATTCCCATTCTCCGACAAGCATGTATTACACTTATTTGTAAGTTTTGATAACTAAATATGATATTTATAAGGTATTAGCCCATAATTAGTCCATAGTCTCATAATAAAAATAAAATATTCAAAAAACATATTGACACCTTGTCAGGCATTGTTTGTTGAATGAGACATAAAGAATGATTAGCATTTATTGGATACTATGTTGCAGGAAGGAGTCACTGGGTAGTGCAAATGCTTAAGCATTCCACTACTAGCCCAGAGTTGGCAGTTCAAACCCACCCAGCGGCTCCTCAGAAGGCAGTCCTGGCAATCTGTTTCTGAAAGGTCACAGCTTTGAAAACCTATGGAGCAATTTTATTCTGTACAAATGAGATTGTCATCAGTGGAAATCAACTCCATGACAACTAACTCCATGACACAACAACAATGTGTTTTAGGAACTATGCTGAATGAGTTTATCTATTCTATTCATTTAAGCCTTCATAACACCCCTATGAGGTAGATACTGTTATCTCTGTTTTACAGATAAGGAAAGCGAGAAGTTAAATATTTTCCAAGAAGTCACAACTGGTGAGTGGCAGAGTCAAGAACAGAACCATAGCGTGTGCTCTGGAGGGATCTGAATACATTCTCTTCCTCTCTCTCCTTTTAGCTTGTAAGAACAGAAATGTGTTCTCTTGTAGTCTGGAGTCGAGGAGTCTGAGATCAGGGTTTGGGCTGTGTTGAGTCCTTTGGAGGGCTCTGAGAGGGAATTGTTCCCTGCCTCTCTCCTTGTTCCTGATAGCTCCATGTGTTTTGGACGTGTGACTGAGACATGCCTGAGGCTTCCTGTATCTCTTCTTCACTTTCGTAAGGACACCAGTCAGATAAGATTCCACTCCAGTGTGAATTCATGTTGCTTTCACAGATAGCAACTTCGAAGACCCTGTTTCCAAATGAGGTACAGGGCCAAGGCTTAAATATACATTTTTGGGTGGACACAATTCAACTCGTAGCAAACGGGCAGACTCTTTAAATGACATATATTTTCTAAGTATAAAATACTGCTGTTGGGTGCTATCAAGTCCATTTTTAATTCATAATGAGCCCATGTGACAGAGTAGAACTGTCTCATGGGATTTTCTAGGCTGTTATTTATAGGAGCAGATCACCAGATCTTTCTCTCGTGGAGTTGCTCGTGTATTAGCTTTGGCAGCCTTTTGGGTAGCAGTCCAAAGCTTAACCATTGCGCCCCTAGGAATCCTTCAAAGTATAAAATAATACTTGCTTATTCAACAAAATGTCGAAATCGGAGAAAGGCATAGGGAAGAAATTAAATTTTCCTATAATCTTAGCAAAAATACTCCATTACTCTCGAGTTAATTCCAACTCATGGTGACCTGATAGCACGTAGCAGAACTGCCCCATAGAGTTTCCAAGGAGAGCATGGTGGATTTGAACTGCTGACCTCCTGGTTAGCACCAAGATCTTAGCCACTACACCGCCAGAGCTCCCTGATAATCCTGAGCCTTCTATATATTCAGAAATGCCTTTAAGTGAAAGTACAGATAAACTAGTTTACGCATGTCAGGGGAGGTACAGGAGGAACCAATGTGTTCCAGGCCTATGGGGAAAGCAGCTGGACCTTCAGGTCATGTCTTCGGGGCTTACCTTCTTCCTCTGAAATGGAGTTGACATCAAAGAAGTGACTGGCTCCCTGTGGATCGCAGTAAGTTCTTGTTCCCTCTCCTTTCCTTCTCTTTGTAACTTGGGCTTGACAAATGAGGGCATAGGAGATGATACAACAGAAAAGTCACAAAAACAGCAAACACTTCTTAAATAATTACTTAGCACAAAGTATGTTGTGGTAATCGCCCTCCATAACAGCACTCCATGACCCCCGTGTCTCTGTATTCACACTTTACTGTATTTCTCCCCCACAGTGAACAGGACTGACCTACGTAACCGATAGGACCCTCCACACACAGTGGCATCTGATGTGAAGCAGCTTCTACCTTGCTCTCTGCTATCGACTGATTTGTGTCTTCTCACAAATACTTGTTGGAATTCCAGTCCTATACCTGTGAATGTAATTCAGTTTGAGAACAAGATTTTCTTTGTTCTGTTAATAAGGTCGTATTAATATAGGGTGTGGCCTAAATCTCACACTTGTTTTTTGAACACTTTATTGTGAGTTAGGAAAAAGTTTACGTAGTAGACTAGTTTCTCAATAAACAATTTATACATCGTTTGTGACATTGATTACAAACCCCAGAATGTGTCAGAGTTGTCCCCACTTCCTCCCCCGTGTTCATCTGCCCCTACTGTCCTTTTGCATTTTGCTTTTGGGCAAACGCTGCCCTTTAGGTATCATATGGTTGGTTGCTCTGAGGTGTGCATTCCTCACTGGTAGTATCGCTCGTTTTTCTGGCCTGTCTGTTGTGTGGCTATGGTACAATCTCCTGGAATGATTTCAGTTTTAAGTTTGAAGGTCTCTAGGCCATTGTTTTGGTGGTTTCACCAGTCTCTGTCAAACCAGTGAATCTTGTCTTGCTTATGAGTTTGCGTTTTGTTCTCCACGTCTCTCTCACTCTGTACCACGTGCTACTATTGCGGTCTGTTCATGACACTCGGTACCGGAAGCTGGGTGCCATCTAGTCCACCAGATATAGTCTAGTGGAGGCCACGGTTCATGTGGTCCGTTAGTACTTGGGTTGTTTCCTTGAATCTTTGATTTTCTTCACTCTTCTTTGCTCTGGATGGGAAGGGACCAATGGCTGTGTATTAGATGGCTGCTAGCATGCTTTTAAGATCCCAGTCGCTATTTGCCATGATAGAATATAGAACATTGTCTGTGTGGGTTATGACATGTGGTTGACCCAGACGAAATCTGATACTATGGTCTCTAGCTCTCAAGCGTACTGTGTTACTCCCAGGAGGTGTAGGGTTATGGCTAAGATATTTTCATGACTTGTGCCATGTCTACATGACACTTGTAGCACATCCACATGTAAACAGATGTGGATGTATTTCTGTATGCCCTCCCATCCCTATGCAGCTTGTATGTCTGTGTGTCCACCTGTAGATTACTGTTTATTACTGTTGTTGCAGGATTGTGTATGTGTTAGTCTTTCCTGTTGTTGCCTTTTACACCTGAGTAGCTTTCACTGTGTTCCTTTGCTTCAGTTATACTGTGCAGACTTCCCCCGTGTTGTGCATTGTCTCTCCCTTCACCAAAGTTAGTACATGTTTATTATCTAGTTAGTGGCTTTCCATCCCATGTAACCATCAAAAAGTGTTTCTTGACTTTTTATAATAGTGTCTCACGCAGTATTTGTCTTTCTGTGATTGACTTATTTCCCTCAGCGTAATATCCTCCATGGTCATCGATGTCATGAACTATTTCACGGACTCATTGTTATTATTTTATGTTTTGTAGTATTACACTGTGTGTATGTACCATATATTGTCTATCCATTCACTGGCTGATGGGCACTTATGCTGTTCTATCTTTTGCTATTGTAAATAATGCTGCAATGAACGTGGGTGTACATATGTCTATTTGCATCTCACCTGTTATTTCTCTAGGACATATTCTCAGGAATGGAATTGCAGGGTTGTATGCTATTTCTATTTCTAGCTTTTTGAGAAAGAAACCCTGGTGGCTTCGTGGTTCAATGCTATGGCTCCTAACCAAAAGGTCGGCAGTTCAAATTCAAGGCAACTCTATGGGGAAGTTCTACTCTGGAAACTCTATGGGGGTAGTTCTACTGTGTCCTATAGGATCACTATGAGTCAGAATCAACTTGATGGCAATAGGTTTGGCTTTTGATTTTGTGAGGAAGCACCATATCATTTTCTATAGTGGTTGTATCATTTTACGTTCCAACCAGCAATGTGTGAGAGTTTTAACTTCCCCACAACCTGTCTGCTAACCAAAAAGTCGGCAATTCGGATCTGCCAGGTACTCCTTGGAAACTCTGAGGAGCAGTTCTACTCTGACCTCTAGGGTCACTATGAGTTGGATCCAACTAGATGGCAGTGGGTCTAGTGGGTCTTCATCATTTGTTGTTTTCTTTTTTGATCAGAGCCATTACTACCAGTATGAGATGGTATATCACTGTAGTCTTGATTTGCATCTCTCTGGTAGCCAATGATTGCTATCACTTCTTTGAGTATTTGTTGGCTGCCTGGATGTCTTTTTGGTGAAGTGTCATAGTCAAAACTTTTCCTCAGTCTGTGGGCTCTCTTTTACTCTTTTTGAAGTTTTTTGAGGAACATGGGCATTTGATTTTCAAGAGGTTCAAATTATCTGGTTTTTCTTACACTGTTTTTGTTTTTTCTTATTATGTTTTACAGTCTATTTATGTCATAAATTAGGGCTCTAGGATTTGCCCCTAGTTTTTCTTCTATGATCTTCATCATTTTAGGTTTTATATTTGGCACTTTGATTCATCTTTAGTTAGTTTTTGTATATGATGTAAAGTGTGGATCTTACAGCATGCTTTTGCAAACAGATAACGAGTTTTGCCAACAGCATTTCTTAAAAAGACTATCTTTTTTCCTTAAATGGATTTTGACCCTTAGTTAGAGATTAACTGTCCCAAAGTAGATGGATTTATTTCTGGTTCTTAATTTAGTTCCACTGGTCTGTGTGTTTATTGTTATATCAGTACCAGACTGTTTTGACTATTGTGGCCACAGAGTAGAGTCTGAGACTGAGGAGTATGAGGCCTCCTACATTATTCTTATTCAGTAATGCTCTATTCATCCAGGGCCTCTTTCCTTTTGATATAAACTGAGGGAGTAGTTTTTCTATCTTGCTGAAGAATGTTGTTGGAATTTGGATCAGAATTTCATTATATATATATATAGGTTGCTTTGGATAGTATTGTTATGCTCACAAGGTTAAGTCTTCCTACCCATAAGCATGGTATGTTTTCCGTTTACGCAGGCCTCTTTTGGCTTCTTGCAGTAGTGTTTTGTAATTTTCTTTGTATAAGACATTTATATTCCCACTGAGGTTAATTTCTAAGTATTTTGTCTTTTAGGAGGCTATTGTGTTTCCTGACTTCCTTTTTGGAGTTATCTTGGTTGATGTAGAGGAATCTGATGACAGATTTTGTATGTTACCGTTTTACCCTGCCACTTTGCCAAATTCTTCTATTGATTCCAGTGGCTTTCTTGTGGCATCTCTAGGATTCTGTATGTATAGGATGTCATGTGCACACAGGGATAGTATTATTTCTTCCTTACTGTTTGGATGCCTTCTATTTCCCTTTCTTGCCCAATTGCTCTAGTTAGGACTTCCAACTAGCTAGGACTTCCAGTGCAATATTGAGTAGAAGAGGTGAAAAAGAGCATCCTTTTCTAGTTCCTGTTTTTAGAGGCAATACTTTTAATCTCTGTCCATTGAGAATAATGTTGGCTGTTGATTTTGTATATATACCCTCTGTTAAGCTTAGGAATTTCTTTTGTGCTTCTATTTTACTAAGTGTTTTATCAAGAATGAGTATTGAACTTTATCAGATGCCTTTTTTGCTTTGATTGAGATATCATATAATTATTTTACCTGACTCGGCGGCATTTTGCTTGGCTTTATTTATGTGGTTGGCTACATTGACTGGTTTTCAAATATTGTGTTATCCTTGCATAAGTGGTTTAATCTGTGTATTATTTTTGTTTTGATATGTCATTGAATTCTGTTGCCTAAGATTTTGTTGAGCACTTTTGTGACTGTATTCATAGAGAATATTGGTCTACAATTTTCATTTTTAGTGGTGTCAGTGCCTGGCTTTACTATCAGGGTTATGCTGGCTTCGTAGAATGAATTGGGAAATAGTTTCTCCTTTTCTATGGTCTGAAAGAGTCTGCATAGGACTGGTATAAATGCTTCTCTGGTTGAATTCTCTAGTGAAGCCCTCTAGGCCTGGGCTTTTTTTATTTGTTGGAATTTTTTTTTTTAAATGGTCTTTTCAATTTCTTCTTTTGTTACGAGTCTGTTTAAATTATCTACTTCAGTTTGTGTTAGTTTAGGTAGGTAGTGCATTTCTACAACGTTTTCCATTGTTTTTCTAGGTTTTCAGATTTGTTGGACTGCAGGCTTTATGATCCTTTTTATCTCAGTCAGTTCTACCGTAATATTGCCCATCTCATTCTGGAACTCTTTCTAGAATGGGCATTGTGCACAGTGGCAAGGAGGCAAGTTCGCAAACTGAACTGTGTAGTTGTCTATGAGAGAGTCTTTAGTCAGTAAACAAATAACTGTATTGGAACATCCTCCCTACTCACCTGATTAGGCCCCCAACGACTTTTCTCTTTACCCAAAGATAAAGAACATATTGGAAGGAACATATATATTTTTTCTTTTTTATTTAACATGACTGAGTGAAAATGTACATTCACGTATAAATTTACATGCCCACCTATATGCAGCTTCCACTGCTCTCCCTGTCCGGTGACAGCACACTATTCCTCTCTGCTCCATACATGTCTCATCCTCCCAACAGCCTCCTTTCCGCTCCTCTCCACCCACTCTCCTTCCTCCAGCCAGAAGTCAGCAGGCTGATATCCTATAGACGTATAGAACCATAAAGTGCAACCAATATATGGTCAATCTACATTGCCAAGTCCAATCCATTCCTGTCCAAAGAGTGGACCTTTGTTATAATTTATGGGTAAGGGCAGCATCAGGGCAGGGGGCCATGCTCTCAGTGGAACCCCGAAACTCCTGGACCATCAATTGAGGTTTTTTAGTGGAGATCTCAGGATGCACCTCTTTTTATTCTTGTGTTGCCAGTGAGACTCCTCTCTGTGAGCTCCATCATGGCTATCACTGGTGGTGGCCGGGCACCATCCAGTTCTTCTAGTCCCAAGTCGATGAAGGCACCCACTCTTGCGGGTCTCTCTGTCTTCTAGGTTGTCTTTACCGTATGCCATTTTGGTCCTCGGTGAGCATCTGTTCCTGCTGAGTTGGGACCATTTGCTGTGTCCTCAGATGGCAGCTTGGCAGCTTTTAAGACCCCAGATGCCACTCACTAATGTGGGGTGCAGACAGCTCTCTTAGCAAAATGCTAGTTGTGCCAATTGGCCTGTAATTCGCCTAACAGCGTGGTCCCCTGCCCCCAGCCCCAGCTACTCTATCCTTGCAATACTGGGTTAAGATGGAAGGAGTACTCAAGTTATGCTGAAGTCCACTTAATGTTGTTCTTGTTTCTAACGTGTGCTATCACCGCTTTCTCCCAATCAGATTTCTAGCAACTATCTAAACTAAACCCTCCCCCCTCCCCCTCTCTCCCTCCCCTACCTTGCAGCTGTCAAAGAGTCTTTTCTTCTATACCCAAGTCTGTTTTTGAGATCTTATCATAGAGGTCTCATACAGTATTTTGTCCCTTTGTTGCTGACTACTTTCACTCAACATAATGCTTTCCAGTTAAAACCAGGTTAGGAGATGTTTCCTGGAATCATCATTATTCTTTATCATTGCATAGTGCTCCATTGAGTATATGTACCATAGTTTACCTATCCATTCTTATGTTGTTGGGCATCTGGGTTGATTCCATCTTTTTGCTATCGTGGACTGTGCTGCGATAAACATTCTGGTGCATGTGTCCATTGGCGTGAAAGGCCTTGATTCTGTAGGATATATTCCAAGTAGTGGAATTACTGGGTCAAATGGTATATCGATGACCATTTTTTTAAGGAAGTACCAGATTGCTTTCCAAAGAGGCTGGACCATTTTGCAACCCCACCAACAGTATGGGAGGGTTCCACTTTCTCCACAGCCTCTCCAGCATTTGTTGTTTTGTGTTTTCTGGATCATGGCCAATCTTCTTGGGGTGAGATGGTATCTCATTGTCGTCTTGATTTGAATTTCTTCAATAACTAAAGATCGTGAACATGATTGCATGTGGTTTTTGGCTGCCTGGATCTCCTCTTTAGTGAAATGTCTGTCCATCTCCTTTGCCCATCGCTTAATTGGATGGCTTATCTTCTTCTTATTGATATTTTGCAGTATCTTATAGATTATGGAGATCAGGTGTCGATCTGACATAGAAGGAAGATATTTTGATGACATTCAGGGCATCAAGGGTAATAAGATAGCAGCTCTGATGGCCATTCCAGAAAAAAGTTTCAAAATTTCTTTGAAGGGTGGACTAGGCACTGGTATTGATGCCTAGCTTCTTCAGGGGAGTACTTCAAAGGTGACCACAGTGATATTCAGCAATGAGATATGTAACACTTTTTCTAGGATGATTTCTTAAACTTAATTGTCAGACTTTGCAGTTATGGGAGAGAGGAAAGAAAAGTAAGAGCTAAAAACAAAAAGAGTGATAAAGGAACCAACTGTTAGAGTATAGAGATGAGGAACCAAGAAATGGGGGAAAACATTTAGAAATGCAGAAAGATAAGAAGCAAAAAGCTAAAAAAAGAAAAAAGAAAGAAAAAAAAGGTGAGGGGTAGTAGTAAGAACAGGAAAAAAATAAAAGAGACAGAAAAAAAAGAAATGCTGCCAAGGATCCCAGTGCTACGGGTAAGCAGACTACACATGGGCCCTAAACCATGCAGAATAGTCTGGCTAGCAGGAAGTCCTGAGCCATGAAGAAGAAAAACAGAACAAAAGAAACCCCAGGAAACCATACAATAAAAAGCAAGGGGGGGAAAAAAAAAAAAACGGCAGGATTCCATCTGTGTAGCATCCTGGGACAGGGGAGTGGTTCCCCAGCTAAGCCACAATTCACAGTCTTTCAAGGAGAGGCAAAGATGGCACACGGAGGCTGGTGTGCCAGAGAAAAGAAGTCGAGGTGGTGGGAGGCCCGGAGAAAACCCCAAGAAACAGGAAAAAGGAAAAACCAGCTACAGAGGAATGTAGGGCACTATCCTGAATCTGACATGTTGTGGCTTCTGTTTGAATGTGACTTGTTTTGAGGTGCACTGAGTTGGTTTCCACTCTCAGAGATCTCATGTACTGAAAAGACGCCCTGCCCAGTCCTGGGGCGTCCTCACACCTGCTGTTACGTTTGAGCCCACAGCGGCAGCTACTGGGTCAGCCCACTAAATGGGAATATGGGAAATGACTTGTGTCTTATTTCTGTGAAATGAATCTAAATGGAAGTTTCTATCTAAGAGTTCGTACAAGAACTCTTCCTTATTAGCCTCAGAAGGAGAGAAGTCAGGTTTTTCATCTTTATGGTGACCTTATTTACTACCTAAAAATCAAGATACGTGGTCTTATACTAAAACCAAAGTCACTGCCATCAAGTCAATACTGACTCATAGCAATCCTATAGGACAGAGTGGAACTGGCTCATAGCGTTCCAGGAAGTGTGTGAAGGATTTGAACCGCTGACCTTTTAGCTAGCAGCCATAGCTAACTAGAATTTCTCCACACTACCAGAATTTCCCATGATCTTATAGAGAGACAAAATGATCTAAAAGAATCTAGACTGTTTTTTCCACTCTCACCACTTCTCCTTGATATCCCTGGCTCCATACTTCCACAAGATCAACTCGAATGGAGAAACAGAGCTCTGAAATCACTGGCCTGAGGGCAGTATTCTTTTCTAGCTCTAGAGTTCTTAAGTGTATGAGCTGTTCCCCAACCTCTGATTTTTCTTCAGTGATTAGTCAAGGAAAATAAGAACATCTATACTCTCTCCTCTAGAATAATTTCCCTGTGACCTTTCCACTGCCACCCAGCTGGCAGGGAGACTCCATTAAAGTGAGAGAAGCTTAGTTTTTTTTTTTTAATTTTTATTTAACATAACTGAGTGAAAATGTACATTCACATATAAATTTACATGCCCCCCTATATGCAGCTTCCACTGCTCTCCCTGTCCGGTGACAGCACACTATTCGTCTCTGCTCCATACATGTCTCATCCTCCCAACAGTCTCCTTCCACACCCCTTCCTCCAGCCAGAGGTCAGCAAGATGATATCCTATAGATGTATAGAACCATAAAGTGCTTCCAATATGTGGTCACTCTGCCTTGCCAAGTCCAATCCATTCCTGTCCAAAGAGTGGACCTTTGTTATAATTTATGGGAAAGGGCAGCATCAGGGCAGGGGGCCATGCTCTCAGAGGAACCCCAAAACCGCTGGACCATCAATTGAGGTCTTTTAGTGGAGATCACATGATGCACCTCTTTATTCCTGTGTTGCCAGTGAGACTCCTGTGAGCTCCATCGTGGCTATCACTGGTGGTGGCCGGGCACCATCCGGTTCTTCTGGTCCCAAGTCGATGTAGGCGCCCACTCTTGTGGTTCTCTCCGTCTTCTCAGTTGTCTTTACCGCATGCCATTTTGGTCCTCAGTGAGCATCCGTTCCTGTTGAGTTGGGACCAGAGAAGCTTAGTTTTTAGGGAAAAGGCTAAACTGGGATTGAGTTTCCTTTTTAGGAAAATTTTCTGGATTTGTGAAAAAGTGGTATTAATTTTAGAATTATAAAAATGGGCTGGTTATAAAATAATCTTGCACTGATGTTTTCTGAAGAAAACACAGTGTAATGACAAAACTATGCATCTGGCACTGGACATAAAAGCCTCTTTTCCAACAAAACCAGAAAAATGAATACAAACCACTGAATCTCTATCTGGAAGGATGGAAATAGTTGCCTATTCAAGGCAACCACTGGAGGGGCTGGAGGTCAAGTCCACAAGGTACCACAGAGAAACCACACTGTTCATCCAGCCAACTGGAGACAGTTAAATCAGTCACTGAGACAGAAAAATGAACAATACAGCTTGCTTCTAGAATTTAAAGAGGCTAGCACTAGGAATGGAATCTTGGCGCCTTTGACTCAGGGACCCCTCAAGTTGGTATTGGACAAACTCGGATCTTCATTACCTTGTCATTTGTAGAAGGAAGATAAACAAAATGTGTAGGGCTGTGGTGCAGTCAGATGAATATGTTAACTCCTGGAGAAGTTCTACTTGACAAACTGCGTTCTCTGGTGGTTAAACTAAGGTTGTTATTCACATGTATGTTGCACAATGCTATAGAGAAATTTGCAAATACTAATTTTTTCACCTTAACCTCATTCTTGGCCATATCTTTCCAAGCTGTAGTTCCTCTTTTGTCTAGATTTTCCCATCCACTTAGTTTGAATTTTATTTAATTTTTATGTAAACAGACTTAAATCCCCTGGAGAAATTGGCAGGTCACTAAATGATTAAATATTTATTAAGAATCTGATGGCAAGGAATTTCTATTTCCTCTCTCTTTTATCTGTTTTCTCTCTTTCTTCAAAAACAAAGATTGGTCGATGGTTGGATGGTCTCAAGCCTAAAATAATTTATCACGGCATTATGTTTTATTCAGGACTTCTGGTAAACTGTGGGTGGCAGGTGAACTGTGATGAAGGTGACAATCTCTATCCTTCCTCTTCTGCCCCAAGCTTTGCATTTAGAAGTAGAGACTTCCGGGTTTCGAAGTGTGCTTGTTCTTAAAGATGTCAGTACTATTGCCTTTGGGTTGACAGATTTGTAGTTGTTGTAACTAAACTGAGCTAAAAGATAAAGCTGAGATTTGGGCTTAAACTGCTGAACTTTTGTTAACAGCCATAGCAACGGAAGACCACCCACTATGAGGGTTCCCAACTTAAACTAGAACTACTGTTGTGTAAGTAAAACAAGTAAACAAACAAACAAAAACACCTAATTTTCCTGAATTAATTTCAAAGGACAACTGTCTGGAACAGTATTCTTTCCCCTATAAGTTGGAAAATTTAGAAATATACAATTTCAAGAATATTACAACTGCAAAACAGACAAAAAATCCAACTGGTTAAAATATAAAGTCAGTAAACTGTTTAAAGGCAGTCTAATTTAATTATTAAGACCTGCTTCCCCAAGTACTCCTCTAAAGTGCTGAGGTTGAGAGGAGACAAGTTTCTTTTTCTCATGCCTTTTCTCTTCTACATTTTCCAACTGGGAAAACTGGAGCAAGTGTCCAAGTAAGGGGACACCACCTTTGGGCTTATGCAAAAGGACTGACTTATCCCTTCTCAGTCACCTGAGTAACAGTGAGTGCCACTGAAACATGATGCTGGTAGTACATAGCCTGGCTGGAAGTCCCCAAAACAGGCACAGCTGGGTGGGGCAGAAGCACAACCCTCCAATTTCTCAGCAGCTACAACTTTCCCAAACTGTTTTTAGACTCCTCAGGGAACAGGGGTGGGAACAGGCTATACTCACTCACTTAATAGTGGCTTGGTTTGCAAATCTGGGAGTGAAGCCAGAGAGAGGCTTTCTCTCATAATTTTAGAGATGATGTGTGCTCTCCAGAGAGTTGTAAAGTTCCAGACTCTTAGAATTGGGCCCTTGGAGGTCATCTGGTAAGTCTATTCACTCATTTTACACACCAGGCAATGGAGTCTCAAAAAGTTAAGCCACTTACCCATTGTCTCATAGGTTATCTAATAGAGCTTGGCAGTTGGTTTCTTCCAGTTCATTCACTGTTGATTAATCAAGTAGAATAGCACATGAAACTTTTCAGATATGATTTCAGGATACATAAAAGTGTGGTCTTTGATTATTATACATATATGGCTTGGCTGATACATGTATGTATGTATGTATGCACATAATTTTTTATAATGATTAGTATCTACATGGAAATTAAAAACCTCAGTCAAAAATACTTTTCCCCTTGTCAATCAACACTAATTCAATGAATTTTTACTTTCTGATCAATGTAGTATTAGAATCAGACAATATCTGGGCCCTGAAAGAATTATAATTCATTTAGGAGTCAAAATACATAACTAAGTAGTACATATTTTAAACAAATGGTACTGAGAATAAGTGTTAAGTATCGAAAAGACACCATCATTATGGGAAGTTACAAGAAAAGCTTCAAAGTAAATATGGAACTGAGGAACACCAATAAAAGAAGAGGAGAAATCCTAAGAAGGTACTCAGATGAAGGAACGTAGTGAACAAAGGCATGAGGTGAGCATGAGATTTTTCAAGAAAAAGTGGAAAGAAAAGTCTAAGAAAAATGAGAAGTGTGGTTTGCTACCAGACTCAGATGACTAGATTTTATTATGAGCAATTGGAAGCCATGGGAGGTTTTTGAACAACATGATTCCTATATGTCATGGTTTGAATTGCGTCCGCCCAGAATGTGTGCTAACTTGGCTGGTCCGTGATTCCTCATATTGTGTGACTGTCTATCATTTGATCATCTAATGTGACTTTCTTATGTGTTATAAATCCTGTCTCTATGATGTTACTGAAGTGGACATAGTGGCAGTTAGTTAACGAGGAAAGACTCAGTCTATGGTATTAAATTATGTATTAAGCCAATCTCTTTTGAGATAGCAAACAGAGAAGAGAGAAAAGAAGATGGGTGACCACATATCACTAAGAAAGCAATGCCTTGCATCTAAGTTTCCTCTGCTGAGAAGCTCATAATCCAGGGGAAGATTGGTGACAAATACCTTCTTCCAAATTCGGTAGAGAGAGAAAGACTTTGTCTGGAGCTGGTGCCCTGGATTTGAATTTTTAGCTTACTCAGCTGTGACAGAATCAGTTTCTGTTTGTTAGAGCCATCAACATGTAGCATCTCTGTTATTAGCACTATATAACTAAGACATTATGTTGATAAAGTTGATATGGTGAGTCAGATCCGACTCGATGGCACTTGGCTTGGCAGTGATGTTAAAAGGCAGAATGGCTTGAAGGAGGAAGAGTCAGGTGAGTGAGACCAGTTAGATGGCCATTACACAAGTTCAAATACAACACAGAGATGACAAGAGAGTAGTGTTGAGAATGGATAATATACATAGGGAAAATATTGCAAAAGAAGAATCGATAGAGTATGTTAATTGATTAGATATTGGGAGCCAGGAAAAAGCAGGAATCCTAGATTCAAGCTATGTGACCAGAACTGTGATGTTCATTGGATAGACTGGAGAAGGCAAGAATGAAAGATAATGTTAAAGAGAAATTCAGTTTTAGATTTGCAGAATTGGAAATGATAGAAAGATATCCAAGTAGAAATGAGAGAGTGATTTGGAAAATGTATACAGCTGCAAATCTACTCCCTTGCAGCCATCAAAGAGTCTTTTCTTCTATACATACATCTCTTTTTTTGATATCTTATTGTAGGGGTCTCATACAATATTTGTCCTTTTGTAGCTGATTACTTTCACTCAACATAATGTCTTCCAGTTGAAACCAGGTTATGAGATGTTTCCTGGAATTATCGTTATTCTTTATCGTTGCACAGTGCTCCATTGAGTATATATACCATAGTTTACCTATCCATTCCTCTGTTGTTGGGCATCTGGGTTGATTCCATCTTTTTGCTATCGTGGACTGTGCTGCGATAAACATTCTTGTGCATGTGTCCGTTGGTGTGAAAGGCCTTGATTCTGTAGGATATACTCCAAGTAGTGGAATTACTGGGTCAATATCGATGACCATTTTTCTAAGGAAGCGTCAGATTGCTTTCCAAAGAGGCTGGACCATTTTGCAACCCTACCAGAGTGTAGGAGAGTTCCACTTTTTCCACAGCCTCTCCAGCATTTGTTGTCTTGTGTTTTTTGGATCATGGCCAACCTTGTTGGGGTGAGGTGGTATCTCATTGTCGTTTTGATTTGAATTTCTTTAATAACTAAAGATCGTGACCATGTCTGCATGTGTTTTTTGGCTGTCTGGATCTCCTCTGTCTGTCCATCTCCTCTGCCCATCGCTTAATTGGGGGATTTATCTTCTTCTTATTGATATTTTCTAGTACCTTACAGATTATGGAGATCAGGCGTCGGTTTGACATAGAGTTGCCAAGTATTTTTTCCCATTCAGTAGATGGCCTTTCAATTCCATTAATAAAGTTTTTGGATGAGCAAAAGTGTTTGATTCTTAATAATTCCCATTTATCTATTTTCTCTTCTGTTGATTTTGGTTTGTTTGACAGATTTTGAAGTCTGTCTGTGTTGTGTATTAAAACTTCCATTGTTGTTCCTACCTTTTCTTGTACGAGCTTTATCGTTTTTGGTTTGATATTTAGGTCTTTTATCCAGTTGGAGTTGGTTTTTGTATAAGGTGTAAGATATGGATCTTGTTTCAGTTAATTGCAGATGGATATCCAATTTTGCCACCACCATTTGTTGAAGATACTGTTTTTACCACAGTTTAATGTCTTAGGGCCTTTGTCGAATATCAGCTGTTCATAGGCAGATGGTTTCATCTCTGACATCTCAATTCTGTTCCATTGATCGATCTGTCTGTTCTTGTACCAGTACCAGCCTGTTTTGACTACTGTGGCAGTGTAATATGTTCTAAGTTCAGGTAATGAGAGGCCTCCCAGTGTGTTCTTCTTCTTTAGCAGTACCTTACTTATCCGGGGCTTCTTCCATTTCCAAACAAAATTGGTGATTTGTTTCTCCATCTCATGAAAAAATGACGCTGGAACTTGTATTGGGATTGCATTATATAAGTAGATTGCTTTGGGTAAAATAGACACTTTCACAATGTTAAGTCTTCCAATCCATGAGCAGGTAGGTTTTTCCATTTATCTAAGTCTCTCTTAGTTTCTTGTAGTAAGGGCTTGTAGTTCTCTTTGTAAAGGTCTGTTATTTCTCTGGTTAGATTAATTCCTAGATATTTTATCTTCTTGGGTGCTATAGTAAATGGTATTGATTTGATGATTTCTTCATTAACAGTCTCGTTGTTGATATAAAGGAATCCTACTGATTTACTTATGTTTATCTTGTATCCTGAGACTTTGCCGAATTCTTCTATCAGTTTGAGTAGTTTACTTACAGATTATTTGGGATTCTCTGCATATACAATCATATCATCAGCAAACAGGGAAATTTTGATTTCTCCTTTGCCGATGCAGATGCCCTTTATTTCTTGGTCTTGTCTAATTGCTCTAGCTAGAACTTCTAATACAATGTTGAATAGGAGAGGTGAGAGTGGGCATCCTTGTCTAGTTCCTGTTCTCAAGGGAAAGTCTTTCAGTCTCTTTCCATTCAGGATGACATAGGCAGTTAGTTTTGTATAAATGGCCCTACTGCATTGAGGAATTTTCCATCTTTACAAAGAAATATAATGACTGTAACTGAAAGGCAAATGCCAGGCTCACTTTACAATAATGGAGAAAGAATTGGAAATATCAGTCTTTAACTATTGTATGCAATTGAAAATAATCCTACAGAAAACTGGAAATATAGCCAACAATTCTAGTACTGTTTTACATCAACCTACTGAGTTCAAGCATTTCAACAGGATGATATTGCTACAAAATAAGTTCAGAAAATTTGAGAGAAAACAAGGTGTAAAATGGCCGTGCATTGACACTGTTGGGTTCAGATCCAATAAAGATTTCTTGTTTATAAAGCTATTCAATTTGCCATCGTTCTGACCTAGACAATTTTGATCCTCAAAGCAAAGGGAGCTTTGTTAACTACAGAGTAAACAGGAATTGTACTTCTTTCTTTCCCTAGTCAGGCTCAGAGTAGGAACAGTGCCAAGGGTCCACGGTACTTTTAAGGAAACTGCCATGGATTGAATTATGTACCTCCAAATATATATGTAGCCGTTTGTCTGGGCCATGGTTTCCAGTACTGTATGGTTATCCTCTATTTCGTGATTGTGATTTTTGTAGTTGTAAATCCTAGCCTCTGTCTGTGGCTAATGGGACCAGATTGGATTATGTTAAAGAGGATTAGGGGGGACTGTTAATACCCTTCCTAAGATTGTATCTCTGACCCAGTGTAAACGAAGTTTCCCTGGATTGAGGCCTATACCACCTTTTATCTCTCAAGAGATAAAAGGAAAAGGAGGTGCAGGGTCCTTGGGGCCCCACACCACCAAGAAAGCATATGACACACAACACTGGAAATCATGGGCTAGACAAATGGCTGCATATATTCTCAGAGGGACATAGTTCAGTCCATGGCAGGCTCCTTAAAAGTATCATGGACCCTTGACACTGTTCCTACTCTGGCTAATGGATAAGTTGACCCTGGCCGGGGAAAGAAAGAAGTACAAATTCCTGTTTACTCTGTAGTGCTTTCTTGGTGGTGTGAAGTCCCCAGCCCCCTGCACCTCTGGGAGCTGAGTGCATCCTTTGGACCTGAGGTGCCTGTGCTGAGATGCTCTTAGACCAAGGAAGAATGATACGTCACAAGAAACGTCCTCCAGAGCTGACGGAGAGAAAAAGCCTTCTCCTGGAGCTGAAGCCCTGAATTCAGACTTCTAGCCTACTGGACTACGGAAAATAAATTTTTCTTTGTTAAAGCCATCTACTCGTAGTGTATTTGTTACAGCAGCCCTAAATGATGGATTCAAAACCCAAAACAAACCTATGGCTTTCAAGTCATATGGACAGAATACAACTGTGTTTCCAAGAAGTGCCTGCAGGACTTGAACTGCTGACCTTTCGGTTGACAGAAGTAACACTTAACCACTATACCACTAGGGTTTCTGGTGACTAAGGCAGGGTCCATGGACCTTTATTAAACTTTGCCTAAAAATAAAAAATGAGGCACACAAAGTTACAAAAAATTTTTTTTTTAATATTTATATATGGTGAGTGAGATCCATGCAAGCAAAGGTATTGAGGGCCAATAAAAGTCATATGTGGTCCTACTTCCTGTATTTAAACTGGCTTTCTGGTTATAAACATAGCTCATTGCTTTTTGCACTATTCTGCATGAGATTATGAATTCTGTGAATCTGTTATTGCTTTCAGTTTGTTTTTTTATTTTTATTCAAGCTATGTTGTTGTTCTCATAAGGTGCCATCAAGCTGGTTCTAATGCAAAGTGACTGTGATGGTTAAGATTGTGTATCAACTTGGCTGGGCCATGATTCTCAGTGTTTTGGCAGTTCTATAAAGTAATGATTGCTTCCCTGTTGAGACCTGATATGCGTTCACTGTCATGATGGGATCTGCTGAGAGTAGCCATCAGCTGAAAGGGAGTTTCCTTGGGTGTGGGGCCTGCATCCGAATATAAGTAAATGTTCTGGCTTTTACTTTCTCTGGATCATGCAGCTGGCTCCTGTTCATCTGACTTCTAGTTCTTGGGTCTTGAGCTAGCAGCTTACCTGATGTCATTCCTTCCGATCTTGGAATTTGTTGATCTTCACAGCCTGTGAGCAAGAGCCCTATTCTTGAAGCTACCAACCTTGGGTTAGCCAGCCCTGTGGTTACGTGAAGCAGGAGAAGCTTCTATCGAAGGCTGTGGATCAGGATAGAAGATGTTCCAGCCTCTACAACCACATGAGTCATCTTCATATAAATCTCTCTGTGTGTATATTTATACCCTGTATTTGTTTTGCTTTTCCAGAGAACCCAGCTTAAGACAGAAACTCTATTTACCACAGAACAAAACACTACTAGGTCCTGCACCATTCTAACAATCATTGTTACACTTGAGCCCAATGTTGCAGCCACTGTGTCAGTCCATGGTGTTGAGAGTCTTCCTTTTTACTGACCCTCTACATTCCCTGGTTGTCTTTCGAGCGGATACCAACCTGAGGTGTTCATCTTCTGGCACTATGTCAGACAGTTTCTTCCTGCTATTCATAAGGTTTTCACTGCCTAGTTCCATTCAGAAGAGACTGCCACATCCTTCTTCCTAGTGTGTCTTAGTCTGGAAGCTCAGCTGAAAACTGTCTGCCTTGGATGATCATACTGGTATCTGAATACCAGTAACACTGCTTCCAGCATTGCAGAAATACTGAAGCCCCCACAGTACAACAAACTGACAGATGTGTAGGGGATTCAAGTTGTATGTACACATAATTTCAACAATCAGTTAGTTTTACAAAGTTTACAAAGCCAAATATACATCTTCAATTACATCTCCTCCACATTTACTTTCCCAGAGGTGTATACGGTACTTTGAAGTTTTTAAACTGATTCTTCCAATAATTACCCTCATGCTGCTAAGTAATATGCTTATAATGCTACTTCTCAAAGATCAAATTATGTCTCCTTAAAAATATGTGTATCAATTTGTCTGGGCCATATTGCCTGGTATTGTGTGATTTTCCTGTATGTTGTATATTCTACTTGTAGGATATTAATGAGGGTGGATGGGAGACAGTTGTGTCGGTGAGGCAGGACTCAATCTGCAAGATTGTAGTGTGTCTTGAGGCAATCTTTTGGGAGATAAAAGGAAACAGAAGAAAATAGATGACTGGGGACATTGTACCACCAGGAAAGTAGCACTGGAGCAGACTGAGTCCTTTGCATTGAGAAGGTCTCAGTCCAGGGGAAGACTGACTACAAGAGCCTTCCTTCAGACCCAACAGAAAAAGTATTTCCCTGGAGCTGATATCATGTATTTGGACTTTTAGCCTACTTCTCTTGAAAAAATGAATTTCTCTTTGTTAAAGCTATCTATTTGTGATATTTCTATAATGTTGTTACTGTGCACCATTGAGTTGGTTCTGACTCATAGTAACCCTATGAACAATAGAACAAAAAACTGCCTGATCCTGTGCCATGCCCACAATCATTTTCATGCGTAAGCCCATTGTTGCAACCACTGTGCCAATCCATGTCATTGAGGGTATTCCTCTTTTTCAATGAACCTCTACCAAGCGTGATGTCCTTTCCTAGGGATTGAGCCCTCGGACAACATGTCCAAAGTATGCAAGATGTAGTTTTGTCGTCCTTGCTTCTAAGGAGCATGTGGTTGTACTTCTTCCAGGACAGATCTGTTTGTTCTTTTCATAGTCCGTGGTACATTTAGTATTCTCCAACACCACAATTCAAGGATTTCAATTCTTCTTCTGTCTTCCTTATTCATCGTCCAGCTTTCACATACATATGATGCTACTGAAAATACTGTGGCTTGGGTCAGTTGCACCTTAGTCTTCAAGGTAACACCTTTACTTTTCAACATTTTAAAGATGTCTTTTCAGGAGATTTTCCCAATACAATGTGTCTTTTGATTTCTTGACTGCTGCTAACATGGGTGTTGATTGTGGAACCAAGTAAAATGAATTCCTTAACAATCTTAATCTTTTCTTTATTTATCATGATGTTGCTTACTGGTCCAGCTGTGAGGATTTTCGCTTTCTTGATGTTAAGCAGTGATCCATTCTGAAGGCTGTGGTCTTTGATCCTTATCAGTAAGTGTTTCAAATCCTCTTCACTTTAGGCAAGCAAAGTTGTGTTATCCATATAACAGAGTTTGTCAATGGGTTTTCCTCTAGTCCGAGGCCCTGTTCTTCATATACTTAGTCCAGCTTCTCAAATTATTTGCTCAGCACACAGACTGAAAAGGTCTGGTGAAAGGATACAACCCTGATGGATGCCTTTCTTGGCTTTAAACCATGCAGTATCCCCTTGTTCTGTTGAAGTGACTACCTCTTGATCCATGTACAGATTCCTGATGAGCACAATTAAGTGTTCTGGGATTCCCATTCTCTGCAATGTTATCCATAATTTGTTATGGTCCATACAGTTGAATGCCTTTGAATAGTCTGCCTGTCAATATACTGCTGCAGCTTCTTTTCAATGATTTTGAGCAAAATTTTACTTGCATGTGATATTAATGATGTTGTTGGATAATTCTTGCATTTGATTGACTGTTGTTTCTTGGCAATAGACATCAATGTGACTCTCTTCCAGCTGACTGGCCAGGTAGCTGTCCTCCAAATTTCTTTGCATAAATGAGTAAGCACTTTCAGCACTGCCCCTCAGTTAATACTCCAACAATTCCTGGAGTCTCGCTTTTTGCTAGTGTCTTCATTGCAGCTCTGACTTTTTCTTTCATTACCATTGGTTCCTGATCACACACTACCTCTAGAAACGGCTGAACACCAATCAATTCTTTCCAATATAATGACTCAGTGTGTTCCTTCCATCTTCTTTTGATGCTAATTGAGTAGTTTAATATTCTCCCCGTACAATCCTTCCCTATTGCAACTCGAGGCCTGAATTTTTTCTTCACTTCTTTCAGCTTGAACAATGCAGAGCGTGTTCTTCCCTGCTGGTTTTCTGTCCCCGGGTCTTTGCACACGTCACTATAACACTTTGCTTGTCTTCTCCAGTTCCCTTTTGAAATCTTCTGTGTAGTTTATTTTTTTTTTCATCGCTTATTCCTTTTGCTTTAGATACTCAACATTCAAGAGCAAGTTTCAGAGTCTCTTCTGATATCCAGTTTGGTCTTTTCTTTCTTTCCTGTCTTTTAAATAATCTCTTTCTTTTTTCGCAGATGATGCCTTTGATGTTATTCCACAACTCATCTGGTCTTCACTCATTAGTGTTCAATACATCAAACCTATTCTTGGAATTTTTCTAACTAAGGTGGAATATACTCAAGGTCACACTTTGGCTCTCGTAGACCTACTCTAATTTTCAATTTGTTTGAAATAACATATAGCAATTGATGGTCTGCAGCAATCAGTACCTGGTCTTGTTTTAATTTATGATAGTGAGTTTTTTGATTGACGCTTTTGATAGATGTAGTCAATTTAATTCCTGTGTATTTTATCTTGTGAGGTCCATGTGTATCATTACCATTTATGTTGGTGACAAAAGGTATCAGCAATGAAGAAGTTGTTGGTCTTGGAAAATTCTATCTTGCAATGTCAGGCATCATTTCTACCACCAAGGCCGTATTTTCTAACTACCAGTACTTTTTTCCCCCAACTTTTGCATTCCAATCACCAGTAATTATCAATACATCCTGACAGCACGTTTGATCAATTTCAGGTTGCACTAGCTGGTACATGTCTTCAATTTCTTCACCTTTGGCCTTAGTGGTTGTTGCATAAATCTGAATAATAATTGTATTAACCAACCTTCCTGGTAGGCATATGGATATTATGCCATCACAGACAGCATTGTACTTCAGGATAGACCTTGAAATATTCCCTCTGACAATGAATGCAACACTATTCCTCCTCAAGCTGTCATCCCTGGCATGGTGGAACATCTGATCATCTGATTCAAAATGACCAAAATCTGTCCATTTCAGCTCACTAATACCTAGGATATCAATTTTTATATGTGCCATTTCATTTTTGATGTTCTAATTTTCCTAGGTTCATAATTCATACAGTCCATGTTCCAATTATTAATGGGTGTTTACAGTTTTCATTTTGAGTTGTGCCAAAATGTTTTATTGTCACTAAATGCCTAAGAGAGTACTCCTTGATTATTTTAGGTTTAGACATTATCTATTGGTTTCCCATCATGAAGATAAAGATTTAGATATTTTTTTCCTCCCCAAACTTACCATTATAGATTGAATTATCTCTCCCCAAAATATACATGGTAAATCCTAGCTTCTGTGCTTGTGGCAAAAATCCTGGTAGAAGAGCAGTTGAAAGCCATGGCCACTAACCAGGTCAGCAGGTAGAATCCACCACGTGCTCCTTGGAAACTCTCTGTGGCCCTGTTACTCTGTCCTTTGGGTTCCCTCAGAGAGGAATCCACGGTAATGGGTTTTGTTTATGCCTATGGTTAGAATCCCACTTGGGAATGGGTTGTCTTGTTATGGTAATGAGTAGGATTAGTACAGCATGTACTCTTTAAATATACAAAATGAGATTAAGTGAGTTGAGAGCCAGAAAGTGTAAGACAGATGCCAAGACACATGGAGATCTCCAGCTAATTAGGAAGTAGAAGGTGAAGAGATAAGGACTTTCTTCCAGCTCCTGCAGAGTGAGAAAGCCTTCATATAGAGCTGGTGCCTTAAAACTGGACTTCTGGACACCTATCTCATGAGAAAACAAATTACTGCTTGTTAAATACTTGTGGTATTTCTGTTATAGAAGAAGGACTTAACTAAGACACTTACTAGGTGGTTATGAAGACTTCTCATTTATCCCTCTTTCTTATTTAGATTTACTGTTGTTTTATTCATTCCGTTTCATTTTTTTTTTTTGGTTCAGAGTTAACATTATTATGACTATGTATGCTGTTCCATTTTCAGTCCTTTACTAAACTTTGATTACTTTTGCTGTACTGCACAATTTCAATGCACAATCCATTCATGTCAGGTATTATATTTGGTTTATCTTCTTAAGTTTCTGCTGGAGCATTTAGGCCTCTAGGAATCCTCATGGGCTGCCCTCTAGCCTTGATGCTCCATCTTGAAGAGACATGGGGATTCTTTCTGCATTTTGCCCATAGTGGATCTCTTTTTTCCTTTAACTCATTCCTTCCTGGTTTTGGTGGGGTATATCCTTTAGTAAGTCCTCAAGATAAGGTATGCATATGTATAGAGGGAGGTATGTATGAAGGGAGGCATGTATGGAGGGATAGTTAGGGGGCGGGTGGGAAAATATTTGACTGAAAGATCATTACCCTCCTACTTGGTTGAGAAGTTGGCTGGATATTAAATACTAGTTAGACATAATTTCCCTTCAGAAATTTGAATAAATTACGCTATTTTCTTCTAACTTCTTGTGTTGCTATTGACAAGTCCAGAACCATTTCGACTCCATCATACACTCTATGGGCTTCCTCGAATTTACCGACAAACCATAGTTACCAACAAACACTGGTAAAGTCCATTATGAAAAGACTGACTAGGTATTTGGACACCCTGCTTTCCAAAAGAGGGTCCATTTTTCTGGCATGTTCAGGTGCTGAAGTGAGTCCTTGGGTGGCTGCTGGTAGCAGTTAGGACTCTGTGAGGTGATGTGCCCAGCCACAGCCAGCTGCAGCTGGCTGCCGCTGGCTGCCGCCAGTGGAAAGCCCTTGTGCACTTGCCTCCCTCAGAGTTCGAGCCCAGGGTTTATGGACCTCAAGTACCCCTCCTCTGCTTTGCAGGGTGGGCCTGCAATACATGCTCCAACCTCTACCTGTTCTCCTATGTATACAACTGGTCAGTGCACAGTGTTAGACATCTCATCTCCTTACTTCAGAGAACACTTTTTTAATAGATTTTTTTGCAGTGACAGTTGTTCCTGTTATTAGTTGTCATCAAGTGTTTTCTAGCTCATTGTGACTGCTCTGGGCAGATGAGAACTGCTCCGGATGGTTTCCAAGGCCATGACCTTTGGGAAGAAGATGGCCAGGCCAGTCTTCCGAGGAGGCACTGCTGGGTGGGTATGAACTGCGAACCCTTTGGCCAGTATCCAGTGCTTCACCATATGTGCCATGCAGAGCCGTGAGAGAATGTATTTCTGGTCTTCTGCTGGAGTGAGGAAGGGGCAGTTGCTCAGCATTAAGGAGTGGTCAAGGCAGCCAGGGTTCTAACTTATTTCTCGCCATCTTCCTCATGCTCTCCCTGTCACTCTGCGTGTCCATGGTAACTGACGTCTCTAGTCCTTAAGCTTCCAGGGAATGATTAGATTTATTCTCACTTTCCCCTGTGAAGTCAGTTTCTATTTGACCATATACTTTTCTGATTTAAAAATGTTACTGTCATTGTTTCTCTCTCCCTGTGGTTTCATATCACAAAATAACTTCCTTTGGTATAGTTTTCCAGTGGGCTTTGGGAGGAAACAAAATGAAATGGTGTGTTTGATCTTCATGTTTCCTGAAGTCACTGCAACTGATTTTCTGAGTGTAAAGGGTTCGAAGTATTTAGCTTTTTTATATAAATACAGTGATGTATGCAGATTTTGAAAACTCTGACAACAGTCTGTAAAAATTCACAATCATACCAGGCTGACTTAAGATAGTTACAGCATTAACCCAGTGTTCGGCAAACTTGAGTAATGTCCTAACCCTATTAAAGGAAAAATGAAATCTTACAGACTCATGATGCCGATTTATATCATTTTAATTACAATGTACTTAAATATGTGCAAACATAAATAAAAGCTATTTTTGCTAATGGAGCTTGAGCATCTATATAGGCAAAAAAACCCAAAATCTAACTTAATACAACAAGATCACATACAAGTTAAAATTAATAGCATAAATTTAACATGACAGATGCTATATTAATGGATCTCAATTGTTGCTCTAAATACAAACAGGGTGCTTACTGTTGCATCATGGGTTCTTTTCAGTTCACCATCCATATGGGACCATGTATTGTACGAATAACAACTTTACCTGAGTCTCTGAATGTTAAATTCAGGGAAATCATTTTTTACTACAGGAAGATGTTTTCATAGACGGATCCTTTAGCAAAAACATGTCTTTTACCTATTAAGCTTACATTTGCTTCTTTTATATTAGTCCCTAACATGTAAGACACATGCTAACACGTGCTTCAAAATGTCAAGGGGATTGTAAACAGGGAATTTGAACCTTCGCTTTAGAGATATTCTCTGAGGAAAGTGTCCTGCTGCAAGTGCAAACTGACTAATGAGACCCCCTGAGGTCCTTAGAGCCCTGAGAAGCCTCTTAGAGGTGGTGACTGCTGTTTTAAAGAATTACAGGAATGAAAAGTATTTTCCTGGATTTTCTTTGCAAGGTGAGAGCAGATAAGGGTGTACAGATGTTCACTGTAGAAAGGGTACATTTCGCCTTCTGACATGATTTCATTCTAAGTGCAGACAACTGTTAGTTGAAGGATCATGGTGACTGTCACTATGCTCAGAAGCAGTTGTCTTAATATTGTAAAATGAAACAGTTGCATTTTTTAAAATTACTAATATTTAGTCATCTGTATGAAATCAATAAACTGCCCAAGTGTTTTATGATTGGACAGTGAACAAAGAAACCCTGGGGACAGAAATGTTTAAGTGCTTGACTCTTTGGTTGGCAATGTGAACCCACCCAACGGCTGTAGGGGAGAAAGATGTGGCCAGCCACCTACTTCGTGAAAGCCTAGAAAACCAGCTTTATGGCACTATCTTAGTTGTCTAGTGCTGCTATAACAGAAATACCACAAGCTGATGGCTTAACAAAGAGAAATTTATTTTCTCACAGAAAAGTAGGCAACCCCATAGGACAGAGTAGAACTGTTCTCTAGAGTTTCCAAGGAGCGCCTGGTGGATTTGAACCACTGACCTTTTTGGTTACCAGCCATGGCACTTAACCACTACGTCACCAAGGATATAAATCTATGTATAAATATCAATATTAAAATATAGATATATTAAAATACACCTATATTTTAATAAATATATAGATAATAAATATAGATATTTATAGACATATATCTATATTTACAGATATATAGCTGTTAGGAGTGCTGATGTTTTTAACCCCAAAGACAAAAACTATTTATAAAGATATTGACAATAAAAGACAACAATAGTGAAAAAATTTTTAAAAATCAATTATTTGATTTAGAGCAGAACCTACTTAAGATGGAGTCAAAATGCAATTGTAAGTTGAGGGCTGTCTGTATAAAGGGAGTAGATTAGGCAGAGACATACAAGGGACAGACTGACACCAAAGACACCAAGGAACTTCAAGGTTTGCTGGAAGCCACTAGATTTTGAAATAGACGAGGAAGGACCTTTCCCTAGAACTACATCCTGAATGTGGACTTCTAGTCCCCATACTGATGCTTGTGACCTATAATTTGGGGGTTTTCAAGCTCTGTGTAGGTAGACGCCACACAAAATTTCCTTTTTTAAAATGGTGACTGTTGGACACAGTGGTTAAGTACTATGGTTGCTAAACAAAAAAAGTCAGCAGTGTGAATCCACCAGGCGCTCCTTCGAAACTCTATAGGGGCAGTTCTACTCTGTCCTATAGGGTCACTATGAGTCGGAATTGACTTGATGGCACTGGGTTTGTTTTTTGGTTAGTGGGCAATTTAGACTCTGAAGTAATTAGCAGTCTCCGGGCTGATGGTAGAACTGGAACATGTTGCTATCACTTTCCTTGAATGTTCTGTAGTGGTCCTTGGGGGTGGTCAGACAAAACCCCACTGAAAACTGTCCTCCCAGGCCCTCTAGCACCGACTGCAGGTGCATGGTAGGTTGCAGGTATTTTAAGAGTTACCCCCTCCTGTGGCCCGTCCTCATCATCCACCAGTCTCACGCTGTGAAAGCTGGTCACACTGACTGCTCTAAGGAAGCAGCCTCTGTGGCTAAATCTCATGCTAAACTTCATTTCTCACTCACCAAAGTAAAGAGGGAGTTGGTCCAGGTGGGACTTCTTGGTCATTCCATCATTAGGGTATTCTTTGGCCTCTTTTGCCTACCACCTACCCAGAAGATTTGTCTCTGCATGAGGGGAGAAGAGCTGTAACAGGCAGGATGCAGGTCTACAGGTTATGCGTGATAAACCACTGAAACTGGGCTGTAGAGTGAAGGGAGTCCCTTGCAATCGTGGTTGTTATCCCTTCTACCCCTTTGTTCAAGGCCACTGGGGCAGTTTATCCCAGCAAAGCTTAAACCTTTCCCACCCTAAAAACAACCAAGCAACCAAGCAACCAAGCAACCAAGCAACCAAGCAAGCAACCAAGCAACCAAGCAAGCAATCAACCAAGCAACCAAATCTGAACTCTTCCCTGCTGAGTTACTTCTGACTCCTGGCTACACCAACCCACCCACCCAGCCAGCCACCCAGCCAGCCACCAACCAACCAACCAACCAAATCTGAACTCTTCCCTGCTGACTTACTTCTGACTCCTGGCTACCCCATGTACTGGCCTAGTGTTTTCTTGGCTGTACTCTTTTTGAAAGCAAATGTCAGATCTTTCTTCTATACTGCCACTGGATGGGTTCACACAGTCACTGCCAACTGCCTGTACTACACAGGGATCTCTGGAGAGCTTAAAAACACCAACATCATAGACCTCAAAACATCCGTATTTTTCACGAATTTTGAGTTACATTTATATTTGTGTAGCACTTTTATACTGTTTTAATGAATGAAATCCTCAGACACTTCAATGGGGTGCTATTATCCATTTTAGAGGGCAGAACCTGAGTTCTTGTCAACTAAACCAATAATGAGTTTAGAGATGGACAGCTTAAAGGTCTGTAGAATGACCCGTGAAAAGAAACCTGGACCCGCCACCCTGCCGCTACGCTCAGCTAGCACTTGGTCTGTTCTTTTCTTATGGCACTTGTCACTGATCTTACATACTAGGTCTGACAATTAAGTCTACAAACTTAATTGTTCTAAGTGCTACATACGTCATTGAATATCACTATAGTCACCTTTGAAGTACTCCCCTTGAGAAGCCATGCAACGACACCAGTGCCTCATCTACTCTTCAAAGTGCCAACTTTCTGGAATGGCCATTGTGCATGGTGGCACAGTGGCAAGTTCACAAGCTTAATTGTACATCTGTGTGTGAGGGAGTTTTTAGCCAGTAAAGTAACTGTATTGGAAGACGCTCCCTACTCACCTAATCTGGCCCCCAATGATTTTTTTTCTTTAACGGAAGATAAAGGAAATATTGAAAGGTAGACATTTTTGATGACATTCATTCAGGACATCAAGGGTAATAGGATGACACCTCTGATGGCCATTCCAGAAAAAAGAGTTCCAAAATTGCTTTGAAGGATGGGCTAGGTGCTGATGTTGGTACATAGCTTCCCAAGGGTAGTACTTCGAAGGTGATATTCAGCAATGAGGTAGGCAGCACTTTTTCTAGAATGAGTTTGTGAACTTCACTGGCAGTCCTCATATACTTGTTTTGTTGCCTTATCTCAAGTACTTAGATTCGAAGTCCTTTAAGGATGAGATCTCTATCAGATTTTTTTTTTAATTTGTTTTGTTTCATTCACAGTGCCAGCAGACTTGGCAGACCCCAACTTCATATTCATTAAATGAAAAAATGAGACAATGAAAAAAATCATACCTATTTCAGTTTAATCTTCTACATTGTGTTTGGTTATGAAGAAAATCCACAAAATGATGGAAGCTAAGCTACAGAGGTCAGAAGAAGACTCTCAGGACTTCCTCCTCCTTCATGCATCCGAATGCCCGTTGGGTACCTAGTGTCCCAGCCCTAAGGGCTGAGAGGACCTTTTACTCTATAACTCACAAAGGAGTAGGGAATTCTTTCTGAAAAACTTGTTTAAGGTGGCTGGATGTTTAGTTGTGCTACTGCTTTGCCGATTTTCCCTTCTTTTTTAATTTCCAGTTGTTTGTTCTTATTTCTTTTATTGTTCAAGTGGGTATAAACATAGCCCTGTGCTTCAGCTCTATGTATTTTGGGGCTTAAGATAATACTGACTGGGCAGAAGGCTCAGTGTTTTATCTTTACTGCCTCGTAAATTGTTACTGCTGAAGTATGAAACCAGCAATAAGCCAGAGCTTGTGTATCAATCATCCTTTCTTTGTTTATACTAACTAGAAACTTGAGTTGCAATTTTTTTCTCTCCTCTCCCTGTAACAGAATCACAGGAACACAAGGGGAATGCAAAATATATGGACACACAGCGCAAATCTATTTGCTTCAGTATGTTTTTTGGCCAAGCTCTACTATAGCAGTGTCTGCGTGCATACTGGAAAAACAGAAATATAAAGTCAGCTCCAACACTACTTGCACTTAAGAGTGAACATAAAACTAAATTTCAAGTCTTCTCGCAATCTTAAAAATGACACTAAGAAAAAAATAATAAAATCTATTATTGGATCTAGGACAAAAAAAGAGCAACATTAGCAAGTTGACATGGCGTAAATGGAAGCAGATAGGGATTTATCTCTGAAGGAAAAAAAAACCGAAACAAAAGAAAAAAACGAACTAGATACCCGATTTGCCCGGGGGCGTGACTCGCTTTTTCGGAGAGCCCGAGGCAACCGTTCCAGCTTCCGGCTCCCGGTTCCCCGGGGCGCTCCCGGGCCGCCGGGCGCGCGGTCCACTCCCGCCAAGGGCCAGGCAGAGCGCTGCGGGCCGGGAGGGCGCGCAGGGCGGCAGCTGATTGACGGCGCGCGCGGTCAGGTGACCTAGAGCGCCACGTTCCCCGAGAGGAGCCGGCTGTCGCCGCTGCGGCCAAGCTGGGGCCGAACCCCAAGTCCTGAGGGACTGGGCTCGGCCAACAAAGTTGCAGGGCCGACCGCGGTGGGGCAGGAGAGGCAAGTGGAGCGAGCGCGCTGGCGCAGCACAGGCCCGCAGCCCTGACCTGCTCGGCGTCCCCGGCGCACAGTCTCCCGGGTCCCGAGTGAGACCCCTGCCCAAGGCGGGCTGTGGCGCGCCGGCGGGCCCCGCGCCCCACCCTCTGCCGCCTCCTGCGCTCGGCTCCAACAAAGGGGCAGGCCCGGGGCGGGGAGGGGAGGGAGAGCAGGAGGAGGAGGAGCCGCCGGCTCGGGCCAGCCGCCCTAGCTCGCAAAGTTGTAGAGTCGCCGTTCCTTGGTGGAGGGAGCGGGCTGTTCCAGTCGGCCGCGGGTTTTCTCCTGCGGAGGGACGAGGAGGAGCCTCCGGCCACGGAAGCCAATTGGGGAATGACGGGGAGAGGTCCCCTCCTTCTTCTGGGTCATTTCTGCAGACGCAAAACTCTCTAGTGCTTGGCAAACTTGGTGCCTTGGTGCCTGCCTGCGCGCCTGCTCCAGGTTTGCACTTGGACTTTTTTTTTTTTTTTTTGCTTTTGTTTTTGGCGGAACTACGGGACAGGAAGATTGCTCAAGTCCAGGCGTTTTCAGTCGGGTGTCAGTTTTTTTTTTCTTTCTCTTGGATCTTGTCTGGTTATCCACATTTCATTAAGAAAAAAAGAATTGCATCACAGACCTCTCCACTCGCACCGCTCCAGCGACGCCTGCAACCCAAACGCATCCATAGGCGCCGTGGCCCGGCACAGACCCGGCAGCGGCCAGCTGCGAGGCGGCCCGAAGGGCTCGTAGCAGGTAAGCCCATGCATTATTGAAGCCTCAGGCTGGTAATGTGACCACAGCCCCGAAGGACTGGGACAGGGAAGGAGGGTGGACTTTTCTGCGACTCTGGAGCTGGGATCAGCATTCTGAATTGTTTCGAAGCCTTTAGTCTAAAACATAACATTAACTTTTGCACGCGTTTTTCTTGGCACCACATTTCAGCTCCTCCAGGCAGGCAAGACAATGCCAGAAACGTGGCGAGTTCGGTCGAGAAGGTCTTCTGGAGATCTGTACAAGTTGCAAACGCCCCCGAACTCCCCCACGGACTTTGTGCTGTCTGCTTGTCTCCTAGTCCTACCTCACCCCTCCTGGTTGAGAGGGGCGAGTGTCTGTGCATCGCGCGGTAAGGGGCGCCGGGCCAATGATTGCCAAGAGGGGACGTGGCCGCCTAAGAGAGCTTATAACTTCTTTCCCAGCCCAGGAAGGCCCGGCCCCTGGGGCATGTGCAAGGAGGGCTGGAGAGAAGAAGGTACTGTCTGGTTGGCCAGCCACTCCAGACAGGCCTCCCGGCAGGAGAAGTGCTAAACCTCCCGTGGTCCTGGGGTGGGGTCCTGGGGAGGGTGGCGCAGCGGCCACCACCCTGCCAGTGGCACTTGGCGAGACTGAAGGGACTGGAGTGGGGGGTGTAGTCCCGCACTGTCGGCTCTTTTTTCCAAGAGATGTTGACATCTCTTACAGGCTTGGTGACGCAGTGGTTAGAAAGGTCAGCTGTTCGAATCCACCAGCAGCTCCATGGGAGAAAGAAGAGGCAGTCTGTTTCCTAAAGATGACGTCTTTGGAAACACCATAGGGCAGTTCTGCTCAGTCCCTTAGGCTCACTATGAGTCGGAATCGACTCGCTGGCAGCGGTTTTTTGGTTTGACATCTCTTGCCGCAACTGACATGGTCATTCATGGCTCCCGGTGGTCCGGGGTCGTAGGCTCGGGTTGCCGAAGGGTTACCTAAAAAACCAACAAGAATTAGTTCTCGGCTGTGCAACTTTTGGAAACAACTCTGTTAAATGCGATTTTTTTTTTCTTCTAGCTAGGATTGCGATAAGGACTCGTTTCAGAGTTATTTCAAGGGGAGGGGAAACGCGCCGACGTCCGAGCGCCGGGGACTTTGCTTTGAGCTGAGGATCTGGTAGTCTACTCCACGGCCGGCTCTCTGGGGTATCCCGAGGGTGGCAGGTGGGTGGATTCTCTTTCCCAGTCTCCAGGTGCGCGCAGGAGGCGCCCTTGCAACTGCCAGGGCTTCACGGATAATGTTCCCTCTGCCGCGCTTAGGGCGGTCAGTGCCTCTGGCGCTGTACGGCTGAGCCCACCGAGCGCTGTGGGAGTGCCTTGGGCGCCGGAGATTCCCGGGTTGGGGCTGGCTGCGACTGCTGCATACGACCCTGTGGAACTTGGACCGGCTCAGGACGCGAAGTGGCCCTCCTGGCAAGTTGCTGGTGAGCGTGGATGACGAAGCAGAGGAAGCGCTGCGGGCAGGCGGGAGCTGGAGGCAGGCGAAGCCTGTGGGTGCTTCAGCCTCCAGTGTACCAGGCGGGGAAGGCCTGGCGTTACGTGGAATCACTCTCCTGCCTCCTTTGTCAGCGTTTAAAGGACTGAAGAGACAGTCCTTAAAGGTCTTTTGGGTGTTTACCTTAAATGTATTACCCCTGTAAACAGTGTTCACCACACTAGTGTTAACCTTCCCTGGAGTGCTTCGGAGAGTGAATGGCATTTCTTGGCTTGACTATGGTTCAAGCTGAGCGGCCCAGTTTTGCCCCCCTTGACTCTCCTTTCCACCTTCTCTGGCATTCCCAGGTTTGGATTCCCACTGTAAACGAATGAATAGCTTTTCCCGAGGACCTAAGCCACAGTCTTCAAACTGTGCCTTATTGAATGCAGACAGACACACACGCGCGAATGTGTATAAACCCATTGCTTTCGAGTTGATTCTGACTCACAGGCAAGCTATAGAATAGAGGAGAACTGCCCCAAGGGGCAGCTGGTTGCTCCCCCACCTCTCTACGTGGGGTTTTCATGGATCAGAACTATAGGACAACAAACAATATATTCTTCTATTGTGTAAGTTGTGAATTATTTTAAAATTTAAACATTAATTTTGCCTGTGAGGTCATTCCCCTCCTGTCACTTTCACCCTAGTTTCATTGCCACTTACTCTTGGCCTCTGGCTCTTAGGACAGCCAGCAGTACTCTGAAGAAAGTTGTGAACATAGAAGGATTGCCAATTAAGTTCAGGAACTCGTCCTAGAAAAAGTGCTTACCTGTCCCATTGCTAAACATTACTACAGCTAATCTGTGGAGTACTCCCCTTGGGAAGCTATGCATCTAGTCCACCCTTCAAAGCAATTTTAGAAGTCTTTGTCTAGAATGGCTGTCAGAGCTATTGTCCTATATGTCATCCAAATGTCTTTCTTTAAAGATTTCCTTTATCTTTAGGTAAAGAAAAAAAGTCATTAGGAACCAGGTACGGTGAGGGTGTCCCAATACAGTAATATGTTTACTGGCTAAAAACTCCCTTACAGCCGACTAGACAATTAAGTGCACATACCACCTGCATCACTCTACGTGCTATAGTCCAGCCCAGTCTTTGTCTGAAATGTTGGCTTCAGTACTGGTTTCAGCTCAGGGCTAGCAGCAGTTCCAGGGGGTGTGTTCTCAAGGGACCCTTGAGGTTGTTGGACCCTCAAGTCTGGCCTCCTCTTTTTCTCCCACCACCTCAGGGACTCTGCACTGTGTTCCTGGTCAGTGGTGGTGGTGGCTGTTACTCTCTCTGCTCCCCCCACTTTCTTTGTCCTCTGACCACCTTTTCTGCTTGATCTTCACAGCATACAAGGGTTTTTGTTACCAAGAAGAGAAAACAGGAGAAATTGTGTTATTTAAGGACAGTGGCAAAATAAGACATAATAATGAAGAAACATTGCTGGTAACATGCAAATGACGTAGAGTCCTGTTCTCCTTTTTGGAGAAGGAAAAGTCTTTAGGGAGCACAGCTTGTCTAAGACCAAATGTGAAGGAAAACATGAGCAATATCTTTCAAAGGGGACAGTTGCTTTCCAGTGAAGAGAATTTTTGTTGGGAAGGCATTATATTCTGTAATAAAATTTTATACGCATTCTTCTGAACATGTTTTTGGTTCTTGAATATAATAAAATACATTTAACAGTGAAGCAAAGCTTTAACGAATAAAGGAACTAAACACAGCATAATTTGTACAGGCTTAACAGTAGTAGAAGAATATAGTGAGTGAAAAAAACTATTTTATGCACTCATAAAATCTGGCAGACTGATGTTCCAATCCACATATTCCTCCCTACTGGATAGTGAATTATTCCTGCTGCTTTCTCTAGTGATCTGTCAAAATTTTAACCGGTCTCAAACTCTTTAACACTTAAAACACATTGCTGTTGAGTTGGGTCTGACTCGTAGTGACACTAGAGGTCAGAGTAGAACTGCCCCATAGAGTTTGCAAGGAGCACCTGGCAGATTTGAACTGCTGACCTTTTTGGTTAGCTGACATAGCAACTAATCCACTGTGCCACCAGGGTTTTCTTAACACTTAAAACTTTTTCTAATGTAATTTTTACTTCTAAATTATTAGAATACAACTTGTCTCTGACTTGCTTAAGAACAGAATTACTGTTTAATAGATATATAAAATTTTATATATTATAAAATAATATGACTGTATGTTGTGTGTCATTGACTATGCAAAGGCATTTGACTGGGTAGGTCATAGCAAATTATGGATAACATTGTGAAGAATGGAAATTCTAGAACACTTCATTGTGCTGATGATGAACCTGTACGTAGACCAAGAGGCAGTCATTTGGATAGAACAAGGGGGCAGTGTCTGATGTAAAGTCGGGAAAGGTATATGTCAGAGTTACATCCTTTCACTATACTTTTTCAGTCTTTATGCTGAAGAAGCAGTCTGCGAAGATGGATAATATGAAGAAGAATGGGGCATCAGGATTGGAGGAAGACTTATTAACAATCTGCGTTATGTAGATAACACAATCTTGCTTGCTGAAAGAGGACTTGAAGCACTTACCAATGCAGACCAGAGATCATAGTCTTCAGTATGAATGACACCTCGTTATAAAGAAAACAAACATTCTTACAGCTGGACCAGTAAGGATCGTCATGATAAGTGGCAAAAATGTTAAATTTGTCAAGGACTTCGTTTGACTTGCATCAACAATCAAAGCCTAGGGAAGTGGCAGTCAAGAAATCAAAAGATGCATCGGATCCGCAAATCTGCTGCCAGAGATCTCTTTAAAGGATTAAGAGGAAAAGATGTCGCTTTGACGGCTAACATGCACCTGAGCCAATCCATGGTATTTTTATTTTCAAGTGTGTTTTAGGCATGCAAAAACTGGACAATAAATAACGAAGACCTATGCAGAATTGTTGCCTTTGAATTGTGGTGTTAGCAAAGAATCCGAAGACACGTACCATGGACTTCCAGAAGAACAAACAAATCTGTCTTTGAAGAAGGACAGCCAGAATGTTCCTTAGAAGCAAGGATGGTACCACTTCATCTAACATACTTTGGGCATATCGGGAGGGACCAGTCCCTGGAGAAGGACATCATGCTCTGTAGATGGTCGGTAAAAAAGAGAAAGACCCTTCATTAAATGAATTGACACACTGGCTGCAACAAGGGGATCAAGCATAAAAATGACTAAGAGGATGGCGCAGGACCAGGCAGGGTTCCGTTCTGTTGTACACGTGGCGGTTATGAGTTGGAACCGATTCAGTGACACCCAGCCACAGTTTGTGTGTATCCTTGAGTATTGCGTATTTTAAAGTATTATAATAAGGGAAATGTGAAATTATATACAATTGAAATATATTATAAAATAATATGTTCTGTCTTTGAATGAAAGGATTGAATTGTCAAGTCCCAGCTAATCGCAAGCCCTGGTGCTGATAGCTGTTGCATTACGTGAATTAATATCTATTATCCACAGATTTAGAACCCATGTGGCAGAGTGGTTCAGTGCTTGGCTGCTAAAGATAAGTGGTGGTTCCAGCCCTCCGGCTGCTCCTGGAGGGAAAGATGTGGCAGTCTGCGTTCTATAAAGACTTGCAGCCTTGAGAACCATATGGGGCTGTTCTATTCTGTCTTGTAATGTCACTGTGAGTTTTAATTGAACTGACAGTCATGGGGTTGGTTTTATCCACAGATTAATATATGATTAATTTATTTAATGGTCATTTGGGATAAGGGACTATTGGTCTGCTGTCTGCTTGAATTGTGGTATTAGCAAAGAATACCGAAGACACGTACCATGGACTTCCAGAAGAACAAACAAATCTGTCTTTGAAGGACAGCCAGAATGTTCCTTAGAAGCAAGGATGGTACCACTTCATCTCACATACTTTGGGCATATCAGAAGCTGGCCTTGGCTCAGCTTCTTGAATGTTCAGTGATTTTTTTCTGCCGTTTCACCTGGGAGGCTTTTAACTTGTTCTCGTCCCACCTCCTTTTTTAGCTAATTAAAATTTTCTTATCCTTGAAGGCTTGGCTCAGATGTCTCCTATTCAAGAAAGCCTTCTTTAATTTCACTGGTTGGTCAAATTCCTCTGCTGTATACTTGTATTGCTCTCTGTTTCTGTGTTGTACGTTTGTAGCATATAGGTATTGTAATGAAATAATTTATTATATAATCAGTTGCTTAGTGCCTATAAGCTCCATGAGGGAAGGGGCCATGTCTCTTGTTCATAGCTACGTCCATATTGCTCCAATTAGTGTCTTATACATAGTAGGCACTCAGTAAATATTTGCTGAATGAATGGTCACTGGGTGTGTGTGTTTGTGCGTGTATTGTGTGTGTATACATGATATATTCAAGGGAGTGGTGTTGGTTTAGTGACCGAATTATCATTTGCTATGTGGAAACCCTGGTGGAGTAGTGGTTAAGGGCTAGGGCTGCTAACCAAAACGTTGGCAGTTTGAATCCACCAGGCAAACCTTGGAAACAGTATGGGGCAATTCTGCTCTGTTCCATAGGGTCACTATGAGTCGGAATTGACTTGACAGCAAGGGGTTTCAGTTTGACTTTTCATGTGTGGGAGACCCAGGTTCGGTTTCCCCTCAGTGGGGCTCCACACACAATCACCACCTGTCTGTGAGGGGAGGCTTGTATGTATGATCTGAGCAGTTTTCAGTGTGAGAGGGATGAGGAAGAAATGGCTAGAGATATACTTCTGACAGTTAGCCAGTGAAAAAACCTGTGGATGATCGCAGGGACGTTGGCTCAGGCAGTGGTTCGTTTCTATTATGCATGAGTTTCCATGAGCTGAGGGTTGCCAGGAGTCCCTGACTCAATAGCAGCTTACAGCTACAGTATGTATTCAACTCAACACTTTTCTTTTTAGGTATTGATGTCAAGTTGGACTGTTAAAGAGAATTAAAAGTCTTAGAAAGAAGACCTGGTAAAACCACTGGATTACGTTGAAGCTCAGCAAAGATGGCCAAATATGGAGAACATGCGGCTGGGCCAGATGATGGCCAGAATGAGTTCAGTGACATCATTAAGTCCAGATCTGGTAGGTAATGGAAACTTGAGAAAATTCTGGATTGTTGTGTGTAAACTACTTGGAGCACCAAAGGTTTTTCTTGACTTGGTTTTGTGTCATTCCTGTGAGGCAGCCTTGTTTGGAGAAGCTTAGCAGTGACACGTGATAACTGTGTTGTAAAAGATGACGACTCCAAGGGGCTGCCTTAGCCTCTCAGTCTGAATTTTGCCTCATCGTATGTGGACTGGCATTGCTGGGGGAGACAGCTACCTCTAGCTGATTGCTGCTCCTTTACAAGGGTACCCTGTTAAGCACACAGATATTGCTAGACATTTTATGCCTCTGGAATTGGAAAGATTGTATGGTTAAAGTAAGAAGTAGCATAATTTCTGGCAGGATGGATCTTCTCGGATCTAGACTCCATTACCACATCTTCTCACCTTATCCTGTTGGTCCCCTTTTGAAACTTCCTCTGTGCCTGGTGCCATAGTGGTCAAGTGCTGCAGCTGCTAAGCAAAAGGTTGGCAGTTCAGATTCTCTAGGCGCTCCGACTAACCCAGTTTTCTATGTCTGTGAGCATTTTATATGAACATTGTAATTAGGGACCTCAGTGTACCTCCCTGCCCCCAATCTTTTTGTATAGCTAAGAGCTTTTTGACTATGGCTGTACAAATGAATCAGCTCAGAGGTTTTTAAGAAAATGCAGATGCCTTGGCAACACTCCATACCTGTTAAGTAGGAATTTCTGTATTTTTAAAAAACTTTAAATCTGATTCTCAGACAAAGCCAGGACTAAGAAAGGCTAATTTAACCTATTAATAAGTTGAATGGTGATTGCTTCAGGCCTTGTTGCTTCAGGCCCCCTACGGAAGTTTCTGCTCCCTCAGGAGATCTCCTCCCTCTGACTAAGGCTTTGTAGGCTCAGAGGGCAGGGCCTTTGTGAGTTTTGGAAATCACACAGAGCCCTGCCCTGGGCGTGAACATGTAAGTAACTGGGAGAGTAACTTTTAGATATAAAATTATATTCAGTGTCACTTTAAAAGCAAGAAAAGGAACCCAAAGCCGGTTTGTTTTTTTGGTGTGTGCACCGTCTTTGTATTAGGAGCTTATTCTTATTGTTTGGAGTGGTAAAAGTATGCATTGAAACCAACTCTTCAATTAACCTCCCAAGGTATACATTGCCACCCATGTCTCTGGTTGGTTGGTGAGGGTGTTGGCTGTCACAGACTTGACTCTGATACGTAGTGATGATTGTGAGGCTGAAGGATCTGTTGGAGGTACAGCTTAGTATCCTCTCTGAAAACGTGATTTGAGAACATTTTGTTCCACTAAAATTATTTTGCTTTTTAAGTGTCTTATTATTGTCAGGTATTATGTAGATATAAGGAATTATTAATATCTTCTTAAAAGTACAGAGTGTATATCCAGAAATACATAAGTATACCAAAGAGGAAAATGGAACTGAGACAATTTATTGTCTCTGTGTTGTCATGTTCTATAAACTGTGATGAGATACATTCTTAAGCAGTTTTCTGAGTCAGTCTCCATTACCGTAAGACCGTCAGTACTTACAGCTATGTACTTTAACCATGTTCATAAAAAATTGTATAACTTTAAAAATACCGAGTGCAGATAGTGAGCACATATACTTCCAAACTGTTTGTTAAATTTAAAATTATTGTTTAAAAACAGTAAGTAATGTCATACACTGCTTGGGGATAGCTTGGCAAAACATGTTTTCCACACATGCATACCAATTGGCCCAGGAATCCTATTTCCAGAGGTTTTTCCTAGGGAATAAGCAGAGGTGTACATACAAGCAGATGGGTATAGCATTGTTTATAACAGTATATATAGTCATAATTAAAATATATTTTTTAGTTAGAATATATTAAGTATTAAAATATGTGAGAAAACTATACTCACTGACACCAAGTCAATTCTGAGATATGTATATATGGCATGACACTATTCATAAAAATCCAGCCTGGAGGATTGCTTAAGTCATTGTTTCACAACACGTTATGAAAGGAGTACAGGTGCTAAGACTGGTGATGTGGAATTCAAAAAGGATATCGTGGTCAAATAACTCTAGGAAATATTGGTTTCAATCTATATGTTTTTCTTTTCTTTTTTTTAACTGCAGGACATCTGAATAATACAGAATCTCAATGGGACTAATTAGGTTTGAGTATGTTCATAAAGTGGAAGACTATACACTTATAAAAACAATATGTATATGTAGATACATAAACATGGAAGGTGTTCTTAGTATGTCATGAGTAACATGTATGTGCAATATTAGCCCATTTGTGTGAATACTGTCACAAAAAAAAGTCAGTACAATAAAGTATTAATAGTGGTCATTGCTGAAGGTCGGGTTTTTTTTTTTTAAAGATTTTGGTCACATGTGTTTTCTGAAACTCTTCGAAGAACATGTGACCTGTGTTACTCAGGTCTTACATTTTTAAGGGCTCTCCAGTTGCTTAGAATATTTTCATGCCAAGGGTGTGACTATTACTTTTTTGTTTGTGGCACCTACTCTAAACTGTGTTGGAAATTTAGCTGTTGCATATCTGAGATATGAATCACACTCTTTTGGTTGGATTATGTTGCAAGAGACGGTAGATGAGTTGGATTTCAATGGGTTTATTAGCCCTACAGGAGCCTGGTCGCTCAGTGGTTAAGCCCTTGGCTGCTCACCAAAAGGCTGGCAGTTCAAACCCAGGAGCCTCTTCGAGGGAGATACATGTGGCAGTCGGCTTCTGGAAAGATGGCAGCCTCGGAAACTTTATGGGGCTGTTCTGCTCTGACCTACAGGGTCTGTGAGTCAGAATCAACTCTGTGGCAGTGGACTTGGTATAGGGTTATGACCCGTGACCTCCATCCCAGGCTTGCTTCCTGGAAGTTACTTCTTTGATTCTTTTAGGGTAGATGCTTTGTATACAGTGGTTATGTCTCAAGGTGTTACAGGACTTACATGTTGAAAAGAAATTTCTGGTCTAGGTTTCGATGAAGGAATCAGCTACATTAAATACACAATTAAAAAACATTCTCTTTGGACATATTCTCTGCTTAATTTTTTTTAAGGGAATGTTTTCCTAAAGGGGAATTTTGGTTCTAACCTGTTTCTCTAGATTTCTTCTTTTTGGGAGATTATATGTTTGTATGTGTGTGATGGAGCATGAGATTGGGGTGGAAAGAAACTAATGTTGAGTTTGTAGATAAATTTAATCTCCTGGATTAGGAAGGTTCAACCTTTCTCCCCCCAGTTGCTAAATCTGGACAGTCTAAGAGCTTGGCGTTATAAAAATGTTTGTATATTTTATGTTAAACTATTAGGACTTTTTATCTTTCCCTCATTTAGTATTAATTTGTTTCATACTGTGTATGAAATTTGTTTCTAAAAGCCACATTCACCATCTAAACAAAAATAGGACATTATTAAGGATAGATAATGAGATGTCTCTGTTACTGCCATGTTAATTCAGACACAGAGTGACCCCATGTGTGCGGAGTCCAGCTGCTCCCTTGCGTTTTCCGTACTCTCCCTTTTCAGAAGCAGGTATCCAGGCCTGTCTTATGAGGCACCTGTAGGGGCTTTGAACCTCCAGACTTTTAGCTAGCTAAAACACTTAACTGTTGACTCCATCTGGGGCGCCAGAGTTGTGAAGCATTGTAAAAGCCACACATTTATATATGTTGTTGTATACTTGCCTTGTATTTGGGTGTGTTGTAGAAAAAGGCTTGAAGACTTGAAGAAGTTATACCCTTTGGTCATTAGGGATTTGAGACTGGGTAAAAGGAGACCTTTCTTTTGTAACTTAAACTAGTCATGGTTGATTTGACTCTGACTTTTGGGGACCCCTTGTATGTCAGCTCCACCAGTGACTGATAGTTTGAAAGTAGACTGCACCGTCCTTCTCCCGAGGTGCTTCAGGTGGACTCAACCTGCAGCCTGTTAATTCACTCAGAGCTGTACATATTCAGTGCGTGCACCACTCGGGATCTCCCTTCTCCAGCTGACGTTGAGTTTGTTATCTGTGAGCACATCGTTGGCAGCCTTAGTAGACTTTAGGAAGTTTAAGAAACCCGCCAGTATTTTGAGACCGGAGGCCCAAACTGTGCAATTTTAAAAAAATGAACTCTATTGCCAAGGAAGTATGTGATCTGTAAACTTCTGCTTTGAGCATTTTAAGCATGCGATGTGGCAGTGGTTAAGGATGCATATAAAATGATACTGTTACTGTTACCTCATTCAGTCAGTAAGTCATGCAGTTTGAAGCTCGTCATATAGAATGAGCCACCTTCTGTCATTCGTAGTGCAGCTGTGGTGAGTTGTAGCCCAGAGACCCCTGAAGAGGCCTCTAGATGCACTTATGGCAACAGGATGCCTGTACAGTTATTGACAACCTGTTGTTGTTGTTGTTAGATGCCATGGAGTCAGTTCTGACTCATAGCAACCCTGTGAACAACAGAAGGAAACACTGCCTGGTCTTGCACCGTGTCCACAATCGTTTTTATGGTTAAGCCTGTTATTTTGGCCACTGTGTCAATCCATCTCGTCGAGGGTCTTCCTCTTTTTTTGCTGACCCTCCACTCTACCAAGCACGATGTCTTTCTCGGGGACTGATCTTTCCTGACAACATATCCAAAGTGTGCAAGACACAGTCTTGCCATCTTGCTTCCAAGGATCACTCTGATTGTGCTACTTCTAGAACAGATCTGTTTGTTCTTTTGGCGGTTCATGGTACATTCAGCATTCTTCTCCAACACCATAATTCAAAGGCATCAGTTCTTCTGTCTTCTTTGTTCATTGCCCATCTTTTGCATGAATGTGATGTCAGTGAAAATAACATGGCTTGGGTCAGGTGCATTTTAGTCTTCAAGGTGACATCCTTACTTTTGAATACTCTGAAGAGGTCCTTTGCACCAGATTTGCCCAATGCAATGCGTCTTTTGATTTCTTGACTGCTGCTTCCATGGACATTGATTATGAACTCAAGTAAAATGAAATCCTTGACACCCTCAATCTTTGATCCATTCAACCTGGGGACTAAAAATAGACTCTCAGACTGGAGAGGACCATTTGTTGAATGAATGGGGCAGATGGTTTCACCTTGTTTTATGATTCATTATGTTCTTTAAAAGATCAGGAAGAGTAACTGTAACAATTTTATGGTTTCTTACTTCACCATTTCTCTTCTTGTCTAATCCTTGGGTCTAAGAGGAAAATTTGAGAGGCTTGACTTAGCCATGCTTGTGATGTGGTCACCACCCTCTGCTTGCATACCTTCAGTAATGGGAGTGGTGATGATGATGTAATTCTAGAAATTTCAATGTATTGAATGCATGCTATGTACATATATGGGGCTAAGCATTTAATCTTCACAACCACTGGTTTACAGATGATGAATCCGAGCTACATGGAAGTAATTTGCTACAACTGGCCTGCTTGCAGCATCTGCAGAAGGTCCCAGTTAATCCACCTCTGGACCTTTGCACACCCCTCTGCCTCCCTTCTTTGCCTGGCTGGATTTTTCCTGTCATTTAGGAATAGGCTTGATTGTTACCTCCTCTAAGAGGTAACAGACAGTCGCTCTAGATTGCATCACTATATTTAAGTTCTCGTATTTCCCTTTTTCCTTTCTGATACTCTTCTTGTTTTGTGGATTTGTTAATGTCCTATGCATTAGAATTTAACTGTGCAAGAGCAATGACCTATGTGTCTCTGGTACCAGCCTGAGTGCCCAGCTCGTAGTAAGTGAGCCACAAATATTTATCCAATGAAAAAGGCTACAGAACTAGAAAATGACAGAGCTGGAATTAGAACGCAGGTCATCAGACTTCCAGGTTGACCTCTGCATAGTGACCAGAAAAGGCCCTGGCAGCAGAGTGGTTATACTCTCAGCTGCTTACTGGAAGGTTGGTGGTTGAGACCCACCAGCTGCACTGCAGAAGAAAAGACCTGGCTGTCTGTTCCTGCCAAGATTATGGCCTTGGGAACTGTATGGGGTAGTGCTGTTCTGCCCTCTGGGGTCACTATGAGTGGGGATTGACTTGACAGCAGTAGAGTGAATGGATACCTCTGTTGTGCTCACTGTGGTCACTTAGCAATTTTGCACTGTGTCAGTGAATCAGGACGCATTCCTCCTGCCCTTTCCTTCACAGTCACCAAGGTTCAGACCCCAGGCTTTGAGGTGGAGCTTTCCTGGGTCCCTGGATAGCGTCAGAGCTCTGCTGGGGGAAAGCCAAGTGCAGGAGACACAGCCTGCTGCTTCCAGGCCTGTCGCAGCCCCTCATTAATTTTGGCTCTGGTCTCTTTCTTTCTCCACTGAGAGTTAGCCAAGGAGAAGATATCAGAGGACAGGCAGTCCTCTGGTTGGAAAACAGAAACATTGATAACCTGTTCCTGACGTGAATTACCTTTTGTCCTTTTCCCTGACGACTGAAGGCTTCTAACTGCTGGTGAAAAAAAGGTAGTGGATTTCAGATGCACAGAGATTTGGCAGTGCTGAAATCCTGGTCTGATGCCTAGATAGGTGTCTGCGGTATTGAAAGAGCTTCTAGGAGTGGGGGAGGGAAAAGGGAGACCCAATTAAAATAAAGCAGATTACTTAATGCAGAATATTATACCTAGTTAGTTGTTATAGCAGCCTCCTAAAAATATGGTGTCTTTAGAATACAGCAAAATTCACTTAACACGATCTAGTTTTATGAAAAGTACCAGGAAGATGACGTTGTTTGTGTATTTTTGAGAGATCTTTCTTTAGGACAGACAGTGGTCCAGTTGTATTTAGGGTGTCGTTGGTCTCCTTCTCCCTTTCCATTTAAAGAAATATTTATAAGGTGTTTTTTTTTTTTTACACCTATGGAGCTTAAGAAGTTGTGAAACATAGTTTTTTTTCCCCCCCTTCCCCTGCAGCGTTACTTGGCTGTATGGCCTGTGTTTTGAAAGGAGGTCTTTGAGCAGGTTTGTTTTTTCCCACGAAACCTGAGGATTGGTGACATTAGGTGGTAACGCTCGTGGAGATCAGCTCTGGTGGAGGAGAAAGGCTGTTTCGCAATGAGTTGTAAGAAATTCCCGATTTCGCTAGCTGATTACTCTGACACAGCACAATCATCAGAAAGGTTTCTGAAGGACCGTGATTCTCCTGAGCTGTTATTGGGGTTGAGAAAGCTTTGGGGGATTTGTCCACGACAAGAAAACAGGAATCGCTGAGAATAAGTGTAAGCAGAGGATGTGTGTTAATGTAGACAGAGTGGACAACTGGATTTTACTGACTCTTACTGGAACCTGGAAGTTTGAATTTGGTGATGATACAATAACTTTACAGAACCAACATACCAGACCGTGTGAGCAGTTGGTTAAAATTTTATTTCAGCATTTGAGAAAGGCTACTCAGAGTTTTCACTTGTGTCAGCTTGATTATTTTTCACCTTTAAGTTGTGTGTGGGGGCATAGGGGTTTGCTGTCTGATTTGCTTTTTGTGCTTTAAATGTTTAATAATATATAGACTCAGTTTAACATTTCAAGTATGAGTCAGTGTGAGGGGTTTTCATACATACTTATTGTGAGATAGTAACTTGCAGAATGAGGTATCTAAACCTTGATCCTGGGTTTTCACTTTCGCCTGCTTTGCCTCAGGGATTCAATAGGTCGGCTCCAGGAAACCGGTGAAGTTCCTAGTATCCATGCAGCCCTCTAATCTTCTCACTTGTGCCTTCTCAAGCATGCACGTGGGTGTGTGTGCATGTGCACACACACACACACACACACACACACTGTTTGACAATTTAAGCACATGCGAGTACGCACACATGCAACACATACACACCCACAGCACACACTTTGCATCGGCTCAGGCTCGTGAACATCCATGTTTATCTCAGAGTAGAATAGTGCTCTATAGCATTTTGAATGGATGATTTTTAGGAGGTAGATCTTAGGCCTTTCTTTTCAGGTACCTTTGGGGGAACTGGACCCCCTACTGGCGTAGTGGCTAAGTGCTGCATCTGCTAACCAAAAGGTCGGCAGTTCAAATCTACCCAGTGCTCCTTGGAAACTATGGGACAGTTTTGCTCTACCCTATAGGGTTGCTATGAGTTGAAATTGACAGTGGTGGTTTGGTTTTTGTTTTTCTGAGCCAAGCCAATTTGTTTTTCTGAGGGGGACTTAAAATTCTAAGCTTTCAGTTAGCAGCCCTAGTGTAGTGATTAAGCCTTCATCTGCAAACCAGAAGGTTGGTAGCTCACATCTGCCAAGTGCTCCTGGGAAACTCAAAGGGCCGTTGCTGTGGAAACCCTGGTGGAGTAGTGGTTAAATGCTGGGACTGCTAACCCAAAGGTCAGCAGTTTGAATCCACCAGTGCTCTTGTTCTCTGATTTAGTCACCTGGTACTGCTCCAACACAAAATACCTTGAGTGGAAGGCTTCATGAAGAGAAACTTTTAATGTCCCAGTCCGGTCAGCAAAGAAAGTTATCACAGTACAGGGGGCTGAGTCCAAATTCAAGGAGAGAGCATCTTGGCACAGGAACCTCAAGTCTAAGGGACGTGATCTGCTCTTGGTCATGCTTTCTTGGTGGCATGAGGCTGCCAGCCTCCTCTGCTCTCTTTCCTCCCTTGTATGCCGTAAGCTTGTAGCTTGAGTCGTGCCTCACCAACACAACTGCTGCCCGTTCTCCCTCATCAACATCACAGAGGCAGGATTCACAGCACATGGTAGGAATCATACCATATTGGGATTCATGGCTGAGTCAAATCAATACACACATTTTTGGGGGGACACAATGCAATCTATGACATGTTCCTTGGAAACTCTGGGAAGGATTCGTCTGTGACCTGTAGGGCTGCTTTGAGTAAGAGTCAACTCAATGACAATGGGTTTGGTTTTGGTTTTGGTTAAATGAACTCAGAATTCTAACCTTTCACTTACCAGTTGAACATGCATCCCCACAGGGACTCCAGACAGTCAAATGACGGAGATTTATTATGTCCTATGAGGCTGTCCCTTGGCAGCACAAGTGGTTAAGTGCTCAAAAACTGGTTGAAAGGTTGGCTGTTTGAACCTACTGGGAGGCTCCTTGGAAGTCAGGTGCGGTAATCAGCTCCCAGAATCAACAACTGACAACAGCAGTTTATATCCTGTGGGGTTTCTCTATCAGAAGCTGTATCTCTTGTCCTAGTTTAATAAAGGGAATTGTTTGTGTATGCCTATCTGGTAGCTAAGGCTAAGATTTGGAGTGACATAACCTCGTGTAGGTTCTGAGAACTCAGTTTCTCAAAAAACAAAACCCAGGTAGTTGTGTTGATCGCACAAGTTGTACAACAATATGTGAAGCAAGAGAATAACACTTTTGAATACTTTTAAGTGGACTTTTTGGGGTGAGTGGGTGTCTAGTTATGTCTTGTTGTATCCTTTTAGTATGTAACTATGTAATAAAATTTTTTTTCAAAGACCAGAAAAAAAGCTCTCAGTGTCATTTCTGGTGTAGCAGAGAAATCCAATTAAAAAAATACAACTTTAACTTTTTAAAAAAGTGGTAGGCACAGCTTTGAAATACAAGTCTATAGTAGTTTGAAAAGTATTATCTGTTTAGGTATTCTCCTCTAATTCCATAGTGTTAATATTTGCGAATTTCTTCCATTCCATTTTGTAATGAAGATTTTGTTCTACAATATTTATGCAAGGAGGCTTGTGGGGGAAATTGCATTTTGAGGTCGACACTGATTGATGGGTACTCTTGCTCCTTAATGGCTATGTGTGAGTACCTTACTTAACATTATGTAGATTTATATATTTGTTTTTATCGGAAGTTGGATTTCAGGCTTGTCATGCATGGAATTCTTAACTGCTGTTGCATGTCAGAAATAACCCTTGGGATTCTGATTCCGCCAGTGGTGGGGTCCAGGCATCTGTAGTTTTGGCAGCCTCTGTGGGTTAGTCTCCTAAGTGCCTTTGATTCATAGACAAAGAAAACAGGTATACACACTTGGAACCAAAGTGAGAGTGGTATGTGCATTTCAGAGGGGTAGGAGAGTTTGCACCCAAATGTTTAGATTATTTCTACTTACAAACACTTTCCTTTAAACAGTTTGAAAAGGTAATGAATATCATGGTATTAGGCATGTTTTTCCTTTTGCTCTCTATTTTGAAGTGTTTCAGTTGTGTTGACCCAAGGTAAAGCCGAGAAGAGTGGGCCAGGAGACTGATGAAACTTTGTGCATTTCCTGTAGGGGCCTGTTGAACCATGAGACCCAGCTGTGGCACAGCAGCAGCTCTTCATTGAATTTGGGGTCTTCCACTTCAGTGTTTTTGTGTTCTTCTTGGTGAAACTCTGGTGGCATAATAGTTGCAAGCCACATCTGCTAACCAAAAGGTTGGCAGTTCAAATCCACCAGGTGCTCCTTGGAAACTCCATCGGGAAGTTCTGCTCTGTCTTTAGGATTGCTGTGAGTCAGAACTGACTCAACTGCAGTGGGTTTTTGTTTTTTGCTGTGAGAGGGAAGTCCTATCCTGAATTCTGCTTTAGGGAGGTGGCAGGATGGAGCCTTCTGCTGATTCCTTGTAAAAGCTTACAATATTTCCTAAGAAATGATTTTTCTAAGACAGCCTTAAAAGGATTGTGTGGTTTTGACTCACTGGGGGGGAGAGGGGGAAAGACCCCACATCCATCCTTTGTATTTTGTCCTAATTTTTGTATCTTCTTTAAGGTTACAGGAAAGTCTTACATGTGTATTTGCCCCCTTGTTTTTGTCAGCTTCAATAGGTGACATCTGGTGACACTTATATTTAATATAACTACAGTTGCTTTTGAAATAAAATAATCTGGTTACACTCTTTTAAAAATGAGTGCATTTTAAAAGATGAATTATGATTTTTATGTGAAAGATGAATTAAGAAGTGAAGTGAGTTCCGGGACACCACAGCAGGCCCCCTGTGGGTCTGTATATACAGCCTGTGGTCATCTTGTGACGTTAGTATACTAGTTAGCAAAACAAAGGCAAACAAAGTAGCGAGCCAGCCAACAAAACTCAAATATCTTACAGACCTTGCAGTTACCTTTGAGTGCTAACCTTTCATCAGTTTGAAGGTAAAGGAGGGGACTTTTGTTCCTTTATTGATTGAACAACCTGCAGAGTGGTTTGCGATGCATGACTACTTGTCCATGTGACATGGTGTGGAATGAAGGCGCATCTCAGAATTTAATGGGACCCCTATCTGGGGCATTTCTAAGGTTGAGGATGGTAAGGAGAACATGGGAAGGGCAGACTGGGACAGTCATTTATACCAGAACAGAGACTTTTTGTGCGGAGGTTGGCACTGGGTGTGTGGGGTTAAGGTACCACTTGGGAGGGAGCTGTTTCCGATGTACTTCTTGGCCAAAAAGTGACAATGAAATAAACCGTGTAAAGTCAACTCTAAAACAAATTGACTTAAACCACAATTTGATGACAGGGTGTGAATGATCTATTTCTCAAAGTGAATTTTTCGGCTGCCAGTTTTAAAGTTATATTGTCTTTTAACAACTAAAATGTAAATATTGACTCGGAGCTCGGAGAACACATCTGAGCCTCATTGGATGTTGAAGGCTCTTAGCCTTAACCAAAAGCTACCTCCTGGGGGTTTTGTCAATAAAACTCTGTGCTTGTTCTAGCTTACTCTGTTACCCCATGTGGTTACTTCACAGATGTTTAGAAAGCCTCATATTGTAGACTATAAAGATTCTTGTTTGTTTTACATGTGGTACTAGGGGCCAGTTCCATAATGTATAACATGTTGTTAGGTGCCTTTGAGTCATTTCTGACTCGAAACAACCCTGTGTACAGCAGAGCAAAATACTGCCCAGTCTTGTGCCACCCTCTCAATTCTTATGCTTGAGTCCATTGTTGCAGTCAATGTGTCAGTCTGTCTTGTGGAGAGTCTTCCTGTTTTTTGCTGACCCTCTACCAGGTATGGTGTCCCTTACTAGGGACTAGTCCCTCCTGATAACATCTGGTACCGTTTTAACAGAAATACCACAAGTGGATGGCTTTAGCAAAGAAATTATTGATTTCTCACAATAAAGTAGGCTAAAAATCAAGGTATGAGCTCCAGGGGAAGGTTTTCTTTGTCGGTTCTGGAAGAAGGTCCTTACCATCAATCTTCCCTTAGACTGGGAGCTTCTGAGGTACAGGGACCCCGGGTCCAAAGGACATGGGTCTGTTCCTGGTGCTGCTTCCTTGGTGGTTTGAGGTCCCCAACTTTCTGCTTCTTTCCCTTTCCTTTGTATCCGAAGAGATTTCCTCAAGGCACAATCTGAATAGGTTGAGTCCCCCTCATTAACAGGACCACTACCCACCTTCCTCATTAACATCACCGAGGCAGGATTTATAACATGCACAAACCAGGTTACTGTGAGTCTGGATGGATTTGACAGTAACTCTTTTAAAAATGCTTATTATAATGTAGTAAGGAGTCTTGGTGACATAGTGATTAAGATCTCGTCTGCTAACCAATGAGCTGGTAGTTAGAATCTACAAGCTATTTCTTGGAAACTCTGTGGGGCAGTTCTGCTCTGCCTATGAGGTTGCTACTCTGTCCCTATAGGGAGTTGGAATTGACTTGATGGCAATGGCTTTAATTTTTTAGATAAGACAGACAAGTGTGGAGAATCCATGCATATGCTTGCTCTTGTGTGTTAAGCTGGCCTTGCTGAGTATTTGATGTGGATAGATCTTACTGTGGGTAGATGTTGTAGGGTAGATCTTATTCTTGGAAGAAAGACCTGGTGATCTGCTTTAGAAAATTAGCCATTGAAAACCCTGTGGAGCACAATTTTGCCCTGACACACATGGAGTCACCGTGATTTGGAATGGACCATGCTTTTTAAATAAAGAAAAAAAATAGACTCTTTGTATATCTTGTTCATCCAGCAGATGCTTCTTTGTCAGTCATTTTTGCTGGAGGCTGGGCTCAGACGTGGATGAGACATGCTTCTAGTCTTGAGGTGCTTTCAGGCGAGTTGGGAAGAAAGATGTAAATGACATTCCTGCACAAAAGCCAGTGCAGAGTACAAAAGGAAGGTGATGGGAACATGAGAGGAGAAGGGTCAGGCTCTTTTGGAATGAGGGTTGGAGAGAACTCTTAAGTAGAGGGGAATTTGAGGCTTATCTTGAGGGGTGTATGGGAGGCAGCCCTGTGGCCAGTAAGGAAGAGCGTTCCAGGTTGGTGGAAAAGGCAGTGAAGTCTGAGTGTGTAACTGGTAGTGAAAGGAGCCCTGGTGGCTGTTTGGAACAGTGGTTAAAGAACTTTTTTGTGGATTGAGGGGTTGGAAGTTTGAACCCATTAGCTGCTACGTGGAAGAAAGATGGGGCAGTCTGCTTCTGTGAAGATTTAAAGCCTTGGAAGCTCTATGGAGCAATTCTACTCTGTCCTACAGGGTCGCTGGGAGTTGGAATCAACTCAAAAGGATTCAACAGCAGTGAGTTTTTGTTTGTTTTTTTAACTGATAGTGGAGGGTCATTGGGGGTGTTGGGAATGACAGGTGAGGAGGTGGGTATAGGTTGGGGCCAGAGTTGAGAGCCTGTTTGAAGCAGGCTAAGGGGTTTGATCTTTTCTCTGTATAGGGGCAGAGTTGGAGGCAAGGGGCCAGGTGACAGTCGTGAAAGTAATTATAATTATGGGACATGAACCAGAGGGATAAGGTGGAGGTGGAGTAGAGCAAAGAATTTGAAGGATGGTTGGCAGTTAGTATCAGCGTGTTTAAAGTTTCAGGGTAAGATTCTCATGTATGGAATTTGTTTCTTAGTCAGCTGTGTAGTTTCTCAAATCTTGATGTAATTGAAGTTTTTGGCATTTTCAGTTATTAGCTTTCTCTAATAGCTGATTTGTTATCTGAAATTAATTATAACTGACATTAATTATCTAGTATTAATGTTTCACCATTTTAAAGTTAGGTCCATTCCTCAGTTGACTACTGCTGTTTTTATTCCTCATATTGCTTCTTGGAATGTGAGGAAAAACTGTCTTGGAAAGTTTATTTAGGCAACTTTGAAATGAATTCAATTTCAATAACATTTGAATTTTTTCAGTGTGTTGTTAGTTGCCATGAGTTGATTTCCAACCGCATATCTGTGCAGAATAGAACTTCTCTGTAGGGTTTTCAAGGCTGTGATCTTTCAGAAGCAAATCGCCAGGCTTTCTTTTGAGGATCCTTTGGGTAGGTACTGCCAACTTTTTGGTTAAGGGCTTAACCATTTGTACCACTGAAGGAGTCCTTTTTCTATGTGTTGTTGTTGTCAGGTGCTGTGGAGTTGGTTCTGACTCATAACAGCCTTATGACCAGCAGAATGAAACACTGTCTGTCCCTGGGCCCTGTCCACAATCATTTTTATGCTTAAGCTCATGGTTGCAACCACTGTGTCAGTCCATCTCCTTGAGGATCTTCTTCTTTTTCACAGACCCTTTGTCAATTTTCTGTTGCGGGATGCAGTCTTGCCATCTTTGCTTCCAACAAGCACTCTGGTTGTACTTGAAGAGTGGTTTGTTCTTTTGGCAGTCCATGGTACATTCGATAGTCTTCTCCAACACCGCAATTCAGAGGCATCACTTCTTTTTCTGTCTTTCTTGTTCATTGTCCAGCTTTCAGAATGCATATGATGCCATTGAAAATATCATGGCTTGGATCAGGCTTACCTTAGCTTTCCAGGTGACATCTTTGCTTTTCAACACTTTGAAGAGGTCTTTGCAGCATATTTTCCCAATGCTGTGCGTCTTTTGATTTCTTGGCTGCTTGCTTCTATAGGTGTTGATTGTGGATCCAAGGAAAATGAAGTCCTTGACAACCTCAGTCCTTTCTCCATGTATCATGATGTTGCTTACTGGTCCAGTTGTGAGAATTTTTGTTTTCTTGATGTTGAGGTGCAACCCATTCTGAAGGCCATGGGTCTTTGGTCTTCATCAATAAGTGTTTCACATCCTCTTCGTTTTCAGCAAGCAAGGTTGTATCATCTCTGTAATGCCGATTGTTATTAAGTTTTCCTCCAAACCAGATACCTCTTCTTCTTCATGTAGTCCAGGAAGAAGGACCTTGCAGTCTATTTCTGAAAAGAATTGGCCAGTTAAAATCTTATGATTTTTTTCTGTATGTGTATCCTTAAAGAAAAGTCATGCTTTAGGAAAACTTAGATTAATGAGAATGAGAAAGTTTGTTCATCTTTATTCAGTATAATGGAAAGATTCTTTAAAAAAGTCATATTAATCCCTGGTAAAACATGAAGATAATTGTCTTGGATGGCTAAAGGAAAATCTGGATGTGAAGAGAGCCTGGAACACTATTTCAGAGGAGCTTAAATTGAAGAGTAGGATGTTTAATATGAATGTCATCCTACATCCTACATTACTAATTCCAACTTTAACAGTTAGGATAGAGTAAATGCAAATTAAAAATAAATTAACGGCAGATGTTGAGAAATACCTCTTATTCAGGAAATAATTGATGGAAAGGTCACTGGAGTTCAGTCAATAAAGCTGCGATGCTCAGAAATCACAATTACGCAGGTAACAGATGCTTCTCCTAAGGTGGCGTTATGTGTTGGCTCCTTTGGAGGTTCTGGGAACAGGAGGAGGAAGAGGCAGTTGCTGGCAGACTGTTTTTCTTGTAAGTTCCATCTTTCAGATGCTGATATGCAGGAGGCTCACTTTGAGTTCTGCATATACAGCTGGGATTTTAGAAATGGTAGCTCCCTTAACCTTCAGATAAAACAAAAAGATGTTATTTAAAAACTCTTGCAAGCATTGTTGGATTGTATGTTGGTGCTACGTAGGTGGTTTATTTGGCCAGTTTCAGACTCTTGACTGTGAATCTAGCTTTTGTTAAAACTCACCTCTGGTTTTGGTGTGACAACCACTGGTGAAAGACTTATTTGTATTTACATGTCTGTCTGTCTTTCTTAGAAGAGACATTGTACATAGCATTTTGTTACTTTGCTCTTGCTGTGTATCTGTCACTTGAGTTGGCACTGGGTGAATAAGACACTAGTCCAAATGTGAAGTGCCTTTTTATCTAGAGAAGGCAAAGAGATTAAATGTGCAGATACCCAGTTTTTAAAGCAAAATGTCAGAGGGTGCTTTTGAGATTGTAAAGGGCATACCTGATGTTCAGGGGGCTTGAGAAAGGCACTTAGATGAGTGGACATCTGAGCTGAGATCTGAAGAATGAGTCCAAGTTAGAGGGTGTGGGGAGAGTTACTAAGAAGGAGGGGATTATTGACAGCAGAGGTGTGGGGGTGAAACCTGAGTCCCTCAGGATGACTGGATGGGATGTTAAGAAGATGAAAGCTGGAACATGTAGCTGAGACCAGTTGAAAATGAATCTCGTAAGCTATGGAAGGAGTTTGCAGTGCATCCTAGGGTAGTGGTGAGCATGTGAAAGGGTTTCAGCAGAGGGCAGATCCTGTCACATTTGCTCTTCAGTATCAAGAGCAAGGATAAAGGATGGAACAGGTGGCTGGGGCCAGCCTGGAGGCCTGGAGGATGCTATGGCTCTTAGGGTCAGGAGGTTAAGAGACAGTGTGGACCTGAGTTAAGGCTGTGGGAGGTGGGAGGGAGAGGAGAGGAGTGTTTAAAGGCTTTAGGAAGGAGACAGCCCTGACAGGACGTGGTGGTAGTCCTGTGGTTGATGGATGTCATCGAGAGGCGAGAATCCTGGCTTCTGGCTTCATTGACTGACAGGTGCCACAGTCTGTTAAGGTTTTAGAGGGCAAGAGGTAGGTAAGAGGCTGAGTGAAGTTCTAAATTGAACTTGAGGTGCCTGTGAGATACCTGGAAACCCTGGCGGTGCAGTGGTTAAGTGCTGCGGCTGCTAACCAGAAGGTTGGCAATGTAAATCCCTCTGGTGCTCCTTGGAAGCTCTGTGGGCAGTTCTCTTCTACCTGTAGGGTCCCTGTGAGTTGCAGTCGACTCCACAGCAGTGGGTTTGGGTTTTTGTGAGATATCCAGGATGTATGGATATATATAAAGCCGACATCTGTTACCGTGGAGTTAGTTATGGAGACTTCACGTGTTCCAGCTAGGTTCGTCTCCAGAGGATTTTCAATGGCTTGATTCTTTAGAAGTAGACCTGCAGGGCTTTCTTGTGAGTCTCCACTAGGGGAATTCAAACTGTAAGCTTTTTCTTAGTAGTTGAGGGAAAACCTTTTGTGCTACTTGAGGAACTTTATCTGTCTGTATCTGCACACACAACACACGCACAGTTGAGAGCTCAAAAGGGTGTCTTGATCTGAGCCACAGACTTAAAAATTGGACACCAGAGTCTTCACTACTTTTTCAGTTATATGTGGAACTCTTAAAGATATTCTTAAATTTTCATCAAGCACTGTGTTGCATATTTTATTTTATTTCTTATCTTATTTTCCAAGATTACGACCGAAGAATGAGCCTCTGAGGAAGAGAGAATTTGAGAGACCATAGATTATGAGAGTTTAAACACAAGGAGTTAACACGTGACTTTTGATTTTTACTATTACTAGCAGATATTGCTACTTAACCCTTGGGAGGTGACTGCATTTGTTTCTCCCAGTCTTAGGCAGTGGGCTTGTAGTTGCTTCTGTAGCTAATAATCCTTTTGGCTTGGGTGGAAGGAAAGGTTCACAAGAAATCCTTGCAGTATGTACAACTTTGTACACACGTGCGTCCATACATTTTCTGGGAGAAAGTGTTCATACTTTTTATTACATCCTCAAAGGAATCCTGTGACTCTCCCAATGGTTAAGAGTTAAGAGGGAGTAATAATGTATTATGGTTGTGTCTTCTGTGATAGTGTTTTTTCTCATGGAAATTAACTTGGCAGTCTGTGCTCTAGCTTGAGTTTAGGGCCCTGCGTTTTTGCTGCAGCTCAAGTTCTGGGCCTTGTGCCCCTGCTGTCTCAGACACAAGCCTGGGTTGCTAGGATAAGCCAGGCCAAGTCAGTAGACGCCAAGTTTGAAGGGCAAATTTTCCTGTGATAGTGTTTGACCCAGTTGGCATATAATGAATTTTTATTTGTTGATGAATCTTTCCCTTTTGTTGCTAAAAGTAGCAAATAATCAGACAGAAATTGCTAATTAACAGTCTGATTCAGTTTCTTTTTTTTTTAATTAATAGGACTTAGGCTTCATCAAGCTCAGGTAGAGTGGATATTCCTGTTTCATTTTCTCTAACATCGAAGCTGAGTCTTTTTCAAAGGTGTTGATGTACCTGTCAGCTAAAAATAAGCCAGTCAGATTCTCCCATAACTCAGGGAATAAATGTCGTGATTCTCTCACCAGGACCCTGCTCCCCTGCCATCCTTGCCTGGGTCTTGTTGTTTTCTCAGCCTTCCCATACTGCTGGAGAGGTAAGGTAGTGACACTCTTGTCCCTCATTTCATCCAGACCAGACCCTCATCTTCGATCTCTTCTAGCGGAATAGTACCACCAACTAAACCTCTGAACCCTATTGCTGAGCAGTACTCCCTACCCTTGTCCCTCCCCCCCCTTTTTTGGCAATGGTCAGTTCTGGTTCACTGTCAGGCTGTCTAAAAATTACTCTTGTTTCAGTGATTTATATATGAACCTAGACGAAGTTTTGAATTCCCTATCCTCCCAATTTCTGGAACTTCTCTTTTCCAGTGATCTTTTCTTCTGCTGTGGTCATGACAGCCTGGTCTAGACTGTGTCCTCACTAATGACTCTATCCCTCTGTAAACTCAGCTTTGTGTTATTCTTTCTCTGGTCTGTGTCTAATTTGTCTGTGTGATCCCGTCTTGTAATTCTAGCAGTTTCTAACTCCATCGTGGTCTGTGGTCCGTTGATCCTACCACCACGACACTCACCCACCCCCTTTGTGTTCTCTATTTGCACTTTGCTTAGATTCCACAGCCAATCAGAGCCTTTGTATGTGCCTTTGATTCTCTTGCCTTTCTTGTCGCATCACAGCTGTGTTAAACACCACCTCTGGTTAAATCTGACTTGCCGCCAACTGTGTGCCTGTCTTCATGCAGAGACACTGGCTGGAGAAAAACACAACCTTGAACCCTTTCTTAGTATAATTGCTGGTCGAAAGCCAGACCTTAATGCTGCTTGACAATCACTCTTCCATTGTTCTAGGTGACTATTGTATACCTTCTTCTTCCTGAAACAATCAAACCTTCCTTCCCATTCTGACTCTCAGCTAATGACCCTGCCTGTGATTGTTCTGAATGATTGTACCAAGAAAATTGAAGCAAATGGAAGAGAAATCCACCAGCTCCAACACTCCTATCCCCAGCCAGCCTTGCCCAAGGCGCAAACCACGTACGTGGTATCCCGTCGTCTCTTCCTTACTCAAACATGTCACATGTCCCCGGGAATCCTTCTAGTTACCGTTCTAGTAGATCATTTCCGTCAGATACAAACACACTATTATTTTTCCTGTTCTCAAAAAGCTTGACTCTTGAACACACCTCCCTCACCAGCTAGCATCCCATTTATCTCTTGGAAGATTTTCTCGAAAGAGTGTCATTATACCTGCAATTGCAATTCCTCTCCTTTCCTCTAGCATTGAAACTGCTCTAGTCATGTGTAGCCTTTAGCTTTCCACCAAAACACATCTGTCAAAATTACTAGAGACTTGCATGTTGCTCAATCCAGTGGGCAGTTCTCAGCCCTCTTCTTCCTTGTTCCCTCAGTACTGTCAGCAGGTTTGGTCATTCCTCCATGACTACCCTCGCTTGACTTCTAGGACACTCATAGTCTCCTGGTTTCCCTCATTCTCTGGTGCTGGCTCCCGCTCTTAACCTTGGAGGCCCAGTCCTTGGACCATCTCTCTGTCACCTCTCACTCGCTTCGTGATTTCACCAGTATCCAGGTTCTAAGTATCATCTGAACGATGTCTCAAATTCCCACCTCTGGTGCAGGCCTCTCCTCGTGAAATGCCTACTTGAATTTCCAGCTGCCCACCTGAAATCCCTCCTTTGGTGTTCAGTCTGAGCTCCTGGTCGTCACCCTCCCCATCTACCGCCTTGGCCATCTCTGTTAAAGGCAGTTCAGTTCTTCAGGTGCTCAGACACTGCTGAATCAAGCTTGAGTCTTCTTTCTCATTGTCACATCCAATACATCAGAATATTGTTTATGCAGAATCTGACCATATTTTACCATCCCCACTGCAACCCCACTGGTCTATACCACTATCACTCTTGCTTGAATTTCTTCAAGAGTCTGCTTATTATTCTGTACTAGTCCCTGCTTCCACCCTTGTCCTGCTAAAATTGGTCTTGACTTTGCAGTGGAGTGATGCTTCTTAAAACTTCAGTAGACATGTACTTGTCATGGATTGAGCGATATCTCCCCCAAATATTTGTCATCTTGGCTAGGTGATGATTCTCAGTATTATGTGATTGTCCATTATTTTGTCACCTGATGTGATTTTGCTAAGGCTGTAAATCCTATCACTATGATGTTAATGAGATAGATTAGCAGCAGTCATGTTGATAAGATGTGCAAGGTTAGGCTGTGTTTTAGGCCTATCTCTTGAGATATAGAAGGAAGAAGCCAGCAGAGACGCTTGAGGAGACCCATAGCACCAAGAAAGCAGTGCCAGGAGCAGAGTGTGTGGACCCAGGGTCCCTGTATGGAGAGTCCAGGGGATTAGATTGGTGAGAAAGACCTTCCTCCAGAACCCACAGAGAGAGAAGGCCTTCTCTTGGCGCTGATGCCTACCTTTGGGCTCTAGTCTACTGCAAATAAATTTCTCTTGGCTAAAGCCATCTATTTGTGGTATTTCTGTTACAGCAGCAGTAGATAACTAAGACATACTGTAAGTTCATAATTCTACAGCTAGACCAGTCAGACTGCAACGTGAAGGCTACGTTCATTGCCATGTAGATAGGTGTCAGTGAAAGGCTGCCAGCTACCTTTCCTTTCCACAGGGACTTTGAAACTGTTTGTTTTGGTTTGAACCCCTGCTCATAATTTGCATAGCTGCACCAGAGATGCAGAAGCCGAATCTACATTTTAACAAGATTACCAGGTGATGCTTATGTATAACGAATCTTCAGAACCACTGCTCTACTCGTGGTTCGCAGAATTGTCCCCTAGCCAGCATCATTAACATCACCTGGGAACTTGTTGGAAGTGATTCTTAGCAAGGAATGAACCAGTTGGATGGAAGCCGTGCTTTCCCAAGATGCCCTTTTTCTGAGATGATGTTAATTTTTTATTTTTGACATGAAAGTGAAAATGCCTGTTTAATAAAATGATAGTGATAATTTTCATTTCTGGGATAGGATGCTTTCTTCAGATTAAGTTCTCTAAAAAGGCACCTATGTATAGGGTACTTGAAAGTAAGGATGTTAATACTTTCTTGAATGATTTTGATTTTTTTGCCTTTGCAGTCTATTTGAAAACAAGACCTAGAAGGAAGCTCATTTTAGGAATGTAATAATGTGTAGTTGCTCTTGTTAGCGCCAAGAGGGGTGTGCCTTTTCTGTAAATAAGAAGGGGGCAGGGAGTTGGGGTAGTGGTGGTGGTGTATGTGTGAGTGATTGGTCTTTTGTCCTGGGACCTTGAGGGTCCTGCAGAGTTCTGGGAACACAATTTAAAATCATCACTGTCAATGCTAAATCCTAGAAAAAGTAGGTGCTCTTTTAAAAAGAAAGCACTTTCAGAGAGGAACTAGATTCTGCTTTTGAATCTGCAAATAATGAGGTTTGTGACCTTGAACAACTGAAAAAAATGAAACAAAACGAAACTCATTGCCAATGAGTCGATTCTGACCCATAGTGACCCTGTAGGACTCGTAGAACAGCCCCGTTAGATTTCTAAGGCTGTAATCTTTGTGGAAGCTGAATGCCACTCCCTTGGAGTAACTGATGGGTTCCAGCTGATGATCTTTTGGTTAGTAGCCATCCCCTTTAACCATTGTGCTACCAGGGTCATTTTGACCTTGCATAGCTCCCTCAGTCTCTCCTTGCAATTAGTTGATTTGTTTGTAAGGTAAGGAGTGTGGTCCAGATGATCTCACACTGGTACCTTTATAAGCTCAGGAGAGACAAATTGTTAATGCTTAGTTGTAAAAGCTGTGCTAGGTAAAGATTGTGTTCTGTAACCTCCTTCCTCATTGTTGTCATTTCAATTCTGTCTGTGCTGGTCTGTGACCTTTCCAGATACTTTATACTCTTGGATTCTGACAAGTAGTGTTACTGTTGGGATTCTAAGAAAGCAGTATATGATAGCATTTAGGATAAACATTCTGTGTATAAATTCAGTAAGGTAGCCAGTATGGCATGTTAGCATTTTACAAAATACTTGAAAAAAAATAAGAAAAGTCTTATAGGATTACAAATTTTACTAGCACTCTCTTGTATAGATATTCTAAGGAATGGTTCATTGTACAGATGTTTTGGTTTTGAATCTAAACTTGACCCCATCTACTGACTGTGTGAACTCTGGCAAGTGGTTAGCTGCTGTGTGCCTCAGATTCCAATCAATCAAGTAGGGGTAGTAATCACACCCAATTTCCTCATGTTGTAGTGAAGATAAATGAATTAGCACTTAGAAAGCACTTCATGTGGCTGGGTTGATTCATCTCATTGTTAGTTATTGTCGTTAGGTGCTGTCAAGTGGGTCCCGACTGGGTCCCGACTCACCGTAATCCTGCGGACCGCAGAACGAACTACTGCCAGGTACTGTGCCATCCTGACAGTCCTTGCGGTGTTTGAGTCCCTGTCATGGCGACTGTCTGTCTGTCTCCTTGAGGGTCTTCCTCTTGTTGCTTGACCCTCTACTTTACAAAGCCTGATGTTCATTGTTGTTGCACAGGTACTTACATCATGGATTGAATTGTGGTCGCCTCCAAATGGGTGTAGCAGTTTGCCTCTGCCTGGAGTCCCAGTGTTGTGTGATATATCTGTAGGTTGTAAATCCTGCCTCTGTGGTATTAATGAGGGAGCATGGGTGGCAGTTGTGTTGGTGGGACAGGACTCAATGTGTAAGGTTGTTTTGTGCGTTGAGACAGTCTCTTGAGATTCAAAAGAAGCTAGCAGAGAGATTTGGGGACCTCCTACCGCCAAGAAGCAGTGCCAGGAGCAGAGCTCATCCTGACCCAACATTGGAAGCTCCCAGTCTGGGGAAGATTGAAGACAAGGACCTTCCTCCAGAGCCAGCAGAGGAAACCTTCCCTGGGGACTGACAACCTGAATTTAGACTTGTAGCCTACTGGACTGTGACACAAAATTCGTTTCTCTTTTTAAAGCCATCCACTTGTGGTATTTCTATTACAGCAGCACTAGATGACTAAGACACTATTAATGCAGTTTATCTATTTTGTTCCAGTAACACTAAATGTGCATAGAAAATAGTTTTAATCATATTGTATAAGCAATATTTGTGTTTTTATTTCTTAAACATAGAATTTTGCTTGTAATTGTAATGAAAAGACATTCTAGAATAGACTGGACATTTCCGGGTCATGTTACAGGCCTTGGAATGTGATGGTTAATTCTCACGTGGAACTCTTTTTGTTGTTCTTGTTCTTGTGTATTTTGCTATATACTTGGTATCTTTTTCTGGTAGTGTTTTTGATAAAATAGCTCTGTGGCCATATAAAATCCTTCCTCCCCTTCTTGCTAAGGCTCGGATGCTGTGTTCTTTTGTGGGATCAAAGTAATTGACATAGATATCAATGCCATAGATGTAGCCTGCTAAAATCTAGTTTACAGTTAGTTTATTTAGATAATTTGAAAATGTATTGTTGCCATCGTGTCCGCTTTGACTCCTGGCCACCCAGGCCATGCGTGGACTATTTTCTCCATAGTGTTTTCAAGGCTGTGATCTTTGGGAAGCACACCTGCAAGCTTGTCTTCCGAGGTACCTTTGCATGACCTTGAACTGCCGATGTTTTGTGTAGTAGTTGGACACTTAACTGTTTGTGCCACTTGGGGACTCTAGAGAAGCTCAAAATTTGGAAGCTCAGATAAGATCCAAGTTTATTTCTCTCACCTTACAGTTCAGAGTTGGTAGTGTAGGGTGAGTGAGCCCGTGTCCCCTTGACCTTTACTCTGTGAGGTGTCCCAGGGATCCTAGTTCCTTCTTTCTTGCTGTTCTTCCAGTTTGTGGAGTTGTTTCATCCTCTTGGTTGAGCCAGCCCCAACACAGTGTCCAAGCTGTAGTCCAAGGGAGGAAAGGAGAAAGTGGAGCACTGTAAAAAAGAAGTGACTTCCTTTTTAAACACTGTGACCTAAAGGTTGTGTAAGTGATTGACTTTCACATCCCATTGGTTACAGCCTCATCACATGGCCACATCTAGCTGCAAGGGAGGTGGAGAAATGTGGTTTGTAGTAAGGAAGCCAAGTGCCCAGCTAAAACTGTAGCGGAGGGGCTGGATTTCTGATCCTAAGTGGACAGTGGATAAAAACATACTTTTCTAACAACTTGGCAGGCCCGATTTGGATAGAATATTCCAACTCCTGAGAGTTCTGTGCCAGAACTGGCAAGGGGACAGCTGGCCGCTGGTGCCCAGCCCAGGAAACTGCTCTTTTGCTGTCACTTGCTGCCCCTTTCTGCACTGAGAAGGGCTTTGTACACAGCATGTGATCATCTGGCCAGACCTCCACGGCCTTCCTGTCCAGTCTCCTCTGTACATGGCAGTCTGGTCCTCTTCTTGGGAAGAGAGTACAGATCTGCTTTGAGCAGGAAGCACCCTGGGTACCCGGATTGGGCTTTAGAAGGGAGTTTGTGGGCTCTGGCTGTAAGTATCCCCTTGACCTTGTGATCTCCCTCTCCTGTGGAGAGGGGTGGGGTTGGAAGCAGTGAGAGAGCAGGACTCTCTAAAATGCGGGGTCCCAGGTGGGGGTCCCATCTTGCTTAGGAGGTTTAAGGGTAATACTGTAAAGAGAAACCTCACATCAATTTTGCATTGATTCAGTTTTTAAAGAGTTTTCCCTTTTCTCATGCTGCTGCTTCATTCTTAGTCACGTGTATCACATTTACCACATATATGTAACCTACTGAGAGTACAGTATCTTTTCAAATGAAGTGTCATTTTGATGGGTGGTCAGGGTGGAGAAGGGTGGAGTGAGGGAGGCTGAAGGTATTCGCCTGTTAAGCTTCATGTTTTCAGTAGCTTCAAAAAAATACCATTTGAATGGCCCTTAGGATTTACTGGCATCTTGCCCAGACTAGAGGGAGCCAGTGCTGGGAATTAAAACTAGATTCACTTTGAAAATTTAGGGGAAAAAAAAAAAAGTGACTGCACAAGTCATAGGAATGTGCTTCATCACTGAGAGCTCTGGCTGAGTGAGTGAATCACTGCTGGGGTTGGTTGCTGCATTCCCTGTCTGCTGAGCCTTTCAACTCGTCCCCCACCTGCTGGCCCAGATCTGGAGCTCTGTTTTTCACTGGTCCCCGAACTGAGTCCCTGCCGTGCTCACAGATCACGGCAACATGCTGATGAGCAGTGTATGTGAAATTTAGCACATGCTGCTGTTACTGGGTGGATCCAGCAAACCATTATCCATTCAGTTTAGGGATGGATTGCGACATGAGCTCTGAATCCCTTATCTAAAACTGTTGGAGACAGATGTGGTTTGGAATAAATAATTTTTCAGGTTTTACAAAGGTTATGGTATGAATAAGTCCTCCTTATGCATGCAAAAACTGAACAACCAGTCAGGAAGACTGAAAAAGAATCAATGCCTTTCAATTATGGTGTTGGGTAAAAAAATATTGAATATATTGTGAACTGCCAGAAAAACCAACAGATCTGTTTTGGAAGAAGTACAGCCAGAATGCTCCTTAAAGTAAAGATGGCAAGACTTCATCTCACATACTTTGGACATGTTATCTAGAGGGACTAGTGGCTGGAGAAGGCCATCATGCTTGGTAAAGTTAGAGGGTCATCAAAGAAGTCCCACTGCGAGATGGATTGACACAGTGGCCACAACAGTGGGGTCAAACATAGTGACCATGGATAGGTGGTGCAGGATAGGGCAATGTTTCATTCTTTTGTACAGAGAGTAGCTGCTATGAGTCAGAAGCAATAACGATAGCACAGCAACAAGGTGGTATGAATGAAGTCCCTGGCTGACAAACGGTTTGTGCTTGACTTCTGACCCCAAAGCTGGCTGTTCAAATCCATCGAGTGGTGATGTAGAAGAAAGGCCTGTTGATCTGTGTCCATAAAAGATTATGGCCAGGAAAACCCCATGGAGCAGTTTGACTGTAACACATGAGGTCACGATGAGGTTTTTTTTGTTATAAATATCGTGTATTGCAGAATATCTTCAGTAGAACTTGAGTGTCCTGTAAGTAAATATATTAATATTTCTGAGTAAAAATGTATGAATATGTAGACTAAGTAGGGAAAAGCAAGATCATAAATAACCACTGGGCAGTTGAGGTCACGTTTTGCTGCCAAATGGGTTATGAAAATAACTTTGGTTTTCAGAGCTTTTTCAGATTCTGGGACTGTGGCTCAAAGATTGTGGGCCCGTCATAGGGAACATTTTCCAAGCATTTACACTGTGCCAAACACATCATGTGTGTTACCTTTTATAATGCTCACGACATTCCTAGGGGAGAGATATTCTTAACTTCTTTTATTTTCAGATAAGGAAACTCAAGATTCAGAGAAATTCAGTAACTTGCCCAAGATCAAGAGGTGGCGCTCATGTGTCAACAGAGACTGAATCAAGGCCTACTCGCTTGTGCTATCAAAGCGTTATAATTTGCTATTTTGAAACTGTAGAACATACATTGACTTTGCAGAATCTTATTTCCCATTGAATGGTAGCTGGAGGACAGTATGGTACTAAAAATGCCTTTGGATATAGTCACCCCTTGAAATATTCCTTAAAGAGAATGTCTCTTCATTTCACCCAGCAGGGTCGGGAGGCAGAGTCCTGGGTCTTGCCTGTGTATGCTTCGTGGCCACTTCTCCCAGTCTGGCAAGAACAGCAGGTCAGGGAACTATTAAAGGACTGGGTGGGGGGGTGGGCAGGACTTGGGTGCAATGGTAGGGAAGAGAGAGGAAGGGTCAGTTGTTCGGTGTGGATAGAAGAGGTAAAGCCAAAAGAAACCCAAGCCTGTGACCATCAAGTGGATGCCATCTCATGGGCGAATTGGCCCTTGGCAGAGGTCCAGATACCAGCTGGGCAGGGTCCAAGTCCACACTCTTGTTTCTGTTCTCTTAGAGGTGGCCATGGGGCTTCCAGAAGAAGGGACTAAGGGAAGTGGCAAGGGCAGTGTGAATTAGCCAGGGCTGTGGCTTGGTGGTGTTTTGCCTTTGTGAGTATTAGGCCAAGGCAGGCCTTCTGGGTGAATAATTGGACAAAGTTGTCTTCTCGGGAAAGATACAGCCCAGTGGGTGCACCACTTAGTGGACTGCTCCTCTTTGCAGAAAATAATGCTCTTGTCTTGGAAGTTGTGTGCCCCATTTGCCATCTTGGCCTGGTGCCTTTGTGCATTGGACAGACTTTGTGACTGCATGTGGCAGTGTGGCATTAGGAGAGATCTGCCTGAAAAGCCCATTATGTAGGTTAGAATCCTGGGAATTATATAGGTTGGAATCCTGGGAATTACATATGTTAGAGTCCTGGGAATCATCTTGTTTCTACCGCTGACAGAGGAGGCCTGTGTGCCTGACGTTATCTCCAGAGTTGATGGCTCATGGCAGTGTTGCTCCCTCATCAGATATGTCCCCTAGGCATCATTCTCCGGAACAGGAGATAGCTCAGGAATTTCAGGGTATCTTCCCCCCACCAAATATTTTGTTCTTGCAACCTTGTGAACCTTCCTTATTGTATTAATAACTGGATGGACCAGTAGTGGCCCTTACTTTTTGACATATGTGGTGATTGGAGACTCGCCGACACTGTAGCTCTCATTCATGTAATCTGTTGTCCACTGGGCGTGGAGGCGGTGCCATTCAAGCTGGGAAGTGCAGAGTATGTTGAAAGAAAAGATCAGAAATTAGAAGGACTGGGTGGACGGATTAGTATACTAATCCCTTTGTTAGCTTTGCCATCATTTATATTGCCTTCATTTAAAATTAAACACGATCTGTTAAACTTTTACTTTATGTAATGTATGGGTCTAGGAGTCTTAGCCAAAGTCAGTGTTTTTTTATGGGAAGAATCTTGGTATACATTAACCTTTTAAAATTGTGACCGGTTAGTTACACCATAAAAACTAGCAATGTGTGAATTTATGGATTGGTTATTGAATGCAGAACCCATGAGGAAAATTAATTTGAAGATTGAGAAAATATTTCCTAAGAGAGTGGAGGAAAGTTGAAAGCTGTGTAGCTGGGCTTTTGTAGCTATATTCTTTAATTTCATCCCTATAATAATTCTATGAAAAAGATGCAACTGTTTCTGTTTTATAGATGAGGATACTCCTGAGTTACTAGGTCTTATCGTAAGTGTTTTGGTAATAATTAAAAAAGGTATGCTGTAACATATTAGAAATTCTTACAGAGTCACATAGGAAGTGGACTTCTTAAAAAAATACAGAGGAAGGCCATTCACACCAACTGATACATGCACATGAATGAATGTTCATCACAGCACAGTCCACAATATCAAAAAGATGGAATCAACTCAGATGCCCAACAACAGAAGAATGGATAGATAAACTATGGTATATATACTCAATGGAACACTATGCAATGATAAAGAACAATGATGATAGCAGCAAACATCTCTTAACCTGGTTTCAACTGGAGGACATTATGTTGAGTGAAAGTAGTCAGCGACAGAATGACAAGTCTTGCATGAGACCCCTAAGATAAGAACTTAAAAGCAGACTCATGCATAACAGAAAAGATTCTTTCTCAGCTGCAGGGGTGGGGAGGGCGGGAGGGTGAGGGGGGGAGGGTTTAGTTTAGATAGTTGTTAGAAATTTGGTTGGGTGACATTGGTGACAGCACACATTAGTAAGAAGATCAATATTAACAGGACTTCAACAGAACTTGTGTACTCCATCCACCTTAACCCAATATTGCAAGGACAGAGTAGCTGAGGAGGTGGGGCGGGGACCGTGTTCTCAGGGGAAATCGAGGCCAATTGGCACAACTAGCGTTTTGCTAATGAGGTCTCTCCGCACCCCACATTGGTGAGTGGCATTTAGGGTCTTAAAAGCTGCCAAGCTGCCATCTGAGGGTACAGCAAATGGTCCTGACTTGTCAGGAATGGATGATCACCAAGGTCCATAACGACATGGGGGAGAGAGAATCCAGAAAACAGAGAGCCAAGTGAGTGGATATCTACATTGACTTGTGACCAGAAGAACCAGATGGTGCCCGGCTACCACCAGTGATAGCCATGATGGAGCTCACCAAGTTGAGTCTCACTGGCAACACAAGTATAAATGGGGGTGCACCCTGAGATCTCCACTAAAAGACTGCAATTGATGGTCCAGGGGCCTCGGCATTCTCCTGGGAGCAGGGCCCCTGGCCCTGATGCTGCCCTTGTCTGTAAACCAAAATGAAAGTCAACTTTTCAGACAGCAATGGATTGGACTTGGTGACGCAGAATGACCATATTGTGTGGGCGCTTTATGGTTCTAGGCATCTACAGGAGGTTGTCCTGTTGACCTCTTACTGGAAGAAGGGGAATGGGTGGAGAGGAGAAGATAGGAGACTGTTGGGAAGGTAAGACATGTATGGAGCAGAGAGAAAGAGTGTGCTTTAACCATCGAGGGAGAGCAGTGGAAGCTGCGTGTAGGTCAGTATGCAAATTTATATGGGAATGTACATTTTCATTCAATCATAATAATTAAAAAAAAAAAAATCCTTCAGAGTGGCCAAAAAAAATATAGAGGAGAAAAGATGAGTTTACTCATAAGGTTAAGAGAAATTAGTACACAGAAATTGTGACTGCTTTACGTAAATCACTCTGTCCCATTGGAGTAATTGGATAGTGCAAACAGTTAAGATTCTCAGCTGCTAACAGAAAGAAGGGAGGCTTGAGTCTCTCCTGGGGTACCTCAGAAGAAAGGCCTGGCACTTTATTTCTGAAAAGTCAGTCATTGAAAACCTTGTGGAGTGCAGTTCTCCTCTGACACACAGGGTCTCCATGAGCTGGAATTGATGTGCTGATAAGACATCATTAGTTTTTTTTCTTAGTGTGTTGTTACAACTTTGGGTGTATGTTTATCTACGAGTGTTGTGTTAGACAAAGGAAAATGATTAGTTATATGTTGGACATTGTCCATCAGTTTTCAAAAACATATTTGCTAATGTGAAGCACAGTTGTTTTTTTTTTCCTTAGCCCAACCACAAACCAAACCCAGTGATGGTGAGTCTATTACAACTCACAGGGACCCTGTAGGACAGAGTAGAACTTTCCCATAGAGTTTACAAGGAGTGCCTGGTGGATTCGAACTGTCAGCCTTTTGGTTAACAGCTGTAGCACTTAACCACTGTATCAGCAGGGTTTCCTTTCCTGGTCAGGAGACCCCAAAAACCTTTCCCTTGGAATCTTATAAAAGGTTGTGAAGGAGGTGCTCTCTCCAGCCGTGAGGTGATAACTAGAGGAGTAGATCTCTGACTTGTGGACCATCACTGTAGACCGGGGAAAATACACAGTCATTTTAAACATAGAGCCGGAAGGACGTTCTCTGGGGGATCTACTCTAATCCAGAAGTGAATTGTAGCTGTCTTCTGTGGTGCGGTGGGAGATCAACAAATTGTTGTAATGTGAGATAGTACCTACTTTTACTTTTCTTTTCATGCATTTATTTGTTTAAGGTGGTTCCCCAACTTTCCTGTCAAGGAACCGTTTGATATGTAATTGTACTGCAGAGTACTTTGTCCATAGTTACACAGCACCAACTAGCAGGAGGCGCAGGACCAGGCAGGGTTTCATTCTTTTGTACCTGAGGTCCCTGCGGGCTGGAATCGCCGGACGGCACCTGACAACAACAGTGTAAATATTTCTGCTTACATCATACCTCGCGGTCAGTAATTCTTCACATAAGCCTTCCTTCTGGACTTGGTTGCTTCTTCCTTTTCTTTCCTGGAAATAGCTTCCAGGTGAAATAATTCTTTTGACAAACCCCAGGTCCTTGTGTTTTGTCATCTATTGAGCTATGATCACTTTTTTGAGTTTCATTTTTGGCCTAGGTACGATGCTCTTAGGATTTAAAAAAAAAAAAAGTGCTCTGTTATAAAGGCTGAAAATACCTGGCAGCCGTTCCCAGGCTGCTCAGAAATGCCGCTAATGATAAAGTGCTCCGGCTACTTTGTCCCTCCCAATTCTGTCAGGAAAATGCTTTCTTTAGAATATTTCTTCTGTCTTACTCCTTTAGATGTATTGGGAGAATAATAAAAAATAAGGTGTTGCTTAGTTCAAGTCCTTTCTAACACCTCTTGAAAAAAATAGGGGGGGACAAAGAAACCCAAACCAAACTTGTTCAAGCACTTTTTTTTTAAGTGAAAGTAAATTGTTATATTGTTTAGTTAGGCTTTCTTCTCATTATTAGTTTACATTGTTTTCTAAATTAAGTCACATGCATTCCAACCATTTCAAAGTTGTGGTCCAGAGCTAGGAATCTGTGATTCCAGGGGCTGAGTTGTGGGTCTGGCATTTTCCTTGGAAGGGCTGGTATGGGACCCACCAGAGGGTTTCTGTGCTTGAATGTTGCCTTTTGCCAGAAGGAGGGCTTTGCTGGTAACATCATTTGAAATGATTTGTTTTAAAAACCCCAAGCCAAACCCACTGCCGTCAAGTTGATTCTGACTCATAGTGACTCCACGGGACAGAGTAGAACTGCCTCATAGGGTTTCCAAGGAGCATCTGGTGGATGATGGTTAGCAGCTGTAGCACTTAACCACTACTCCACCAGGGTTTCCATGATTTGTTTTAGAAGACATTAATTTGATCCTAGGTTTTAGAACACCGTTCCTCAAGAGTAACTTGATTGACTCATATCCTTTTGTTTCCTAGCTTTTTGTTGTCATTTTTGTTGATATGGAAACTCGTAGGTTTTCTTGTAGAATTTCATATAATGTAAGATTAATTTGAGATATTGTATGTCTCTGTCTTCACTTTTTTTGTCCTAAGCTACTTGAAAGAAAATTTAAGAAGCATAAATTCTAGGAATTAAATAGAACAAAGCATTCCCCTGGTGGTACAAATGGTTAATATCTTGGCTGCTGACCAGACTGCTGGATGCTCCAGTTGGCCTAGAGGAGGCTCGGAAGAAAGCCCTGGCCGTCTGCTCCGGAAAAATCAGCCACCAGAAACTTATGGGGCCTGGTTCTACCCAGACACACACAGGGTTATCCTGAATCTGAGTTGATTCAATGACAACTGATTAAGTGGAAGAAAAACACTCATTGAGTCTGCCATGTTAAAAGGACCTGTAGAATTGTGAAGATCCTGTGAGTTAGCACTGGGCTGGTATTGTTAGAGGCCATGGCGCTCGTTGCTGGTGTTGCTTGTTGCAATTTCCTGCCTTTCCTGCATTCCTGTTTCCTCTTTGCATCGTTTGCTCTTGACTTTCTGGAGGTAGAGACCAAGGGTGCATCTCTTAGCCCACGTGACTGAGTCTGGCTGAGTGGACTCTGACCCGTGTTTGCAGACACTAAATTGGCTGGAGTGAGCCTGATACCGGATGTACATGATTGTGCATCCTGGTGAGTTTCCATGGTATTGGATTAAAGGGCAGCAGCAAAGGGAGTGAGGATGCTGGTAAGCTGGGGAGTGAGAGGCATTCTGCAGCCAAGCACAGCTTCTCCCAGGTGCGGAGACAAAGGGCATAAAGATGTTAACCAGATGCTTGCTTCTCAGTCTGTTTCCCATTCCTCCTTTCACTCAGTGTGTGGGCTGTCAAGAGTACAGGTTGCTGACTGGATTAGCATCAGCCTCATTTAATACCAGGCACATTTCCCTGAGTCAGCTTTTAAAAATCTGCGAAGTACTCTCCCAACTCCTGAGATTATGTGTCTGTTTTATTGACTGGACATTCCCATTGCCTATTCCTGCTAATGGAGTGGAGGAGGTGTATGGGAGTGCTGTTTGAACAAACTCAGATACACACTTGACACCATGCATCTGTGGCTGTGGGGCCACAGATGCTTAGGTCAGCTCGTAATTTTCAGTAGTTTCTATCTCATGAGATTGAAAAACATTTCCACATGTTACAGTGTTTGCTCAACTTTAACCTGAAATGCTGTGTAAGATAATTTGGTCCATAGGAAGCATTTCAGTAATAAGAAGAGTAGCTGGATAATCTTTGCACATTCCCTGTGTCAGCTGTGGTTTACTAAAGCACTGTTTTATTTGAAGCACTCTGATGAAGATCAAAGACTATAGCCTTCAGTATGGATTACACGTAAACACAAAGAAAACAGAAATACAACTGGACCAATAAACAACATGATATAACTGGAGACAAGATTGACGACAAGGATTTCATTTTAGTTGGGTCAACATTCAGTGCCCATGGAAGTGGCAGCCAGGAAACGACAATATTCCACTGTGTGAATCTGCTGCAAAAGACCTTTTTAAAGTGGTAAAAAGCCAAGATGTCACTTTGAGGACTAAGGTGTACCTGAACCCAAACATGGTACCTTCAGTTGCCTTGTGTGCGTGGGAAAGCTGAAGGAAAACTCATGAAGAATTACTGTGTTTAAACTGAGTCATTGGAAAATGAATATACCATGGACTTCCAGAAGAATGAATAAGTCTGTTTTGGAGGAAATACAGCCAGAGTGGTTGTTAGAAGGGAGGCTGGTGTAACATACTTTGGACATATTATCAGGATGGACCATTCCCTGGAGAACGACATCATGTTTAGAAGATGACACAGATAGACAAACAGCAGTTGCAATAATGGACTCAAATGTAATAACCGTGAGAATGACATAGGACCGGGCAGTGTTTCCTTCTGTTGCTGTGAGTTGGAACTGACTCTCTGGTACCTAACAACTACAAACAAGTTTATTTAAACACATGTACACACATATATCCCCCTGAGTTTGTATGTATATGTTTATGTATGTACATGAATTGATTTAATTCTCATAAACAACTCTGTGCAACAGGTACTTTGATTGTCATCCCTGTTTTATAGTCCGGAAGGCAAGGCCGAGTGATTAACTCACTTACCCAGCGTAGCACAGGAAGTGAGTGGTGGAGCTCGAGTTTAAACCCAGGCAGCTCTGCCACATCCTAGCTTATTCTCTATTTTCTCCGTGCTTATTCTCTATTTTCAAATATATGATAATTAAAGGAGACCAAAGCTATTTTATTCTAAGAAAATCTAAGACACTCCTCAGTGTTTACATGGAACCTGGATTCTTTCACTTAAAATCTATGGACCTTGGTTTGGAACCTGGCTTTGTGTTTGTTAAGTAAAGATGTTAGTGGTGTAAGTGTTTGCATGGCACGGGGTCTCTGTGTTTTCCCATAGTCTGCCCTCCATCTAGCTCCAACTCATGGGGCTTTTGTGTGTAACAGAGCAAAATGTTGCCTGGTCCTGTGCTGTTCTCACAGTCTTGCTGTACTCAGCCTCACTGTTGCAGACACTGTCTCAGTCCATCTTGCTGAGGGTCTTCCTCTCCTTTGCTGACTCTCCTGTACCAAGCATGATGTCCTCCTTGAGTGATTTCGTCCTTTCTGATACCGTGTCGAAAGTCAGTGAGCCAAAGTCTTGCCATCCTTGCTTCTAAGGAGTAGATGGGCTGTACTTCCTCTGGGACACAGTTGTTGTCCTGGCAGTCCCTGGCATGTTCAGTCAACCTGTGTTAGTGAGTGCTCATTGATTGGGCTCAAGGGACTTACGGTTTCTTCTCTGTGAACCTATGTCTCACTTAATCCCAGTGAACCTCTGTGAGTGGTTTGAGAAATACCTGGCAGATGTGGTTGACTTTCTTTGTGGAGACATTTATTTTGACTGCCAGACTTTCCCTTGTAGAAATTGGGAATTAAAGGAGCTTTGACTCTGAAATGTTTTCCACACAATGGGAGTGAAACTTAATGTCTTGGTTGGGAAAATGTTGAAGAAGAAGTAAAAGTGAATTTCGTGGGCCATTTTAAGACAATGGCCTTGAACAGTGTTTGGTACATAGGGCCTCTATGTGTGTATATAGGATTAAATGCCTTATGATGTATGTGTTTGATTTTGATCCTCTTTCTAGAAGGCACATCCTATTTAAATGTGTATAGTTGCGTTGTTTTGGTTTGCCTAGCAAACCAAGGTTGAATGCTTGAACTTAAGCAACAAAGATGTTTTTAACTATGGAAGACTTACACCAAAACCAAGCTCACTGGTGTCGAGTCAATTCTGACTCCTATCAGCCCTATAGGACAGAGTACACCTGCTCCATAGAGTTTCCATGGAGTACCTGGTGGATTCAGACCACCGACCTCTTGGTTAGTAGGCATTGTACTTAACCACTACACCACCTGGGTTTGCCATGAAGGATAACCTTGGTAATTCGTAAACTGGGTGATTGGATCATTTATGTCTGCTATTATAGGCTATGAAATTGTCATGACTGCTAGGTAGATTGTGGATTAAATTCTATTAATGTTATTTGTAAATATTCTAACATCAATCATCTCCCTTCCTTTTATCAAGACTGATTATTATCACTAATAAAATTATTAGCATATGAATGAGAAGAGAACAGTTCTTCCTCTCTTGAATTAATATGTGATGGAAAAATGAGAGAAATTGTTGAGATACTGTATTTTGACTGTTAGGGAATATTAATATTTCTTGATCAGAATCCATGCAACACAATGTAGTGTATTTATTTTGCCTTAAAGTTTGAAGTCACTTAGGAGTAATTACTTTTTATTTTCTCTTTCTTGGAAGCATTACTGTTTGAGGAGAATAAATGAAATTTCATCTGACTGAATTTCTTGCTTTCTTCCCGTTCTTAGAGCAGTAAAACCTGTGAAAACTGCAGTATGTGTAATGCAAAAACTTGTTAGAGAAGGAAATCTAAAAGATGTCCCACTAGTAGTGATAGGAAAGTTTTAACACAGAAGAGCCTGTAGAGGGTGGAAAACTGGCTGGACTGAGTTCTGGCTCTCATAAGTTTCACTGTATGTTTTTGTGACACATTAAAATGTATCACACTATAGGTGAAAGTTTTTAGCAGTGTCCATAATTCCTATGGCCTAATCATATTGGCTGTGTGTGAGCTTTTACAGAGCTTTCAGTTGTGTGAATATACTCGAAAACCTTATTAGCTGGTGAACTTTCCAGCTTCTGCAGGCAGCCACAGATAGTTGTGCTAGATTTGTAGGGGCATCTTGGCATCCTGCTGTGATGCCTTCTTGTCTAAACTGATGCCTCGAAAAATTATTTCTGTCTTTTAGGATGTCACTATCAGCCAAGATGGGGATTGCTTTGGCTCTGTATTGGTTGGGAGACCTCCTGGAGTGCTGTAGATTATTAGGGTGTGAATTGCTGAGTAAGGAGCACTGGTGCTTAAGGCATGATGAAGACAATCGCCTTCTAAATGGAAAGATTCAAACCCACCATCCGCTGCTTAGTAGGAAGAAGCAGTCTCCTTCTGTCAAGATTACAGCTTTGGAAACCCTCTGGGGCAGGTCCGCTCCATCTGTGGCGTTGCTATTAGTTGAAATTGTCTGGAAGGCAGTGGGTTCGCTTTTTTCTTTTTTTCCTATTGAGTAATTTTTGGTTCATTATTAAGATTTTTGACATAGTTGTACACTTCAGTAAGTATGGATCAACTTTGCATTTATAAGGTTTATGTAAGCCCCTTCTTTTAAGAAATGAAATTTATTTGAATTTCTGGTAAAATTTTATAAGGGTTTTCAGAACATTCAGGGAGTCTGCATTGAAGTCCAAAAGCAGCAGCTATAAATTTGGCTGTGTGGAATTACTGAATGTTATTTTGTGCTCGAGCAAAAACTAACGTATTTAAATCACTCTGTGGGTGTGTATAATCACTGTATATCATGTTATAAACACGGAAATCCAATTTCAAACTGGACTTAATCACGTAGAGAATGGTTAACCGACAGTGACGGCTGATGTGATTAGTATTATGAACAGAGCCTGGTTTTGACCATGAAATACTCAGTAAGATCTTTTTTTTTTGAGACTCTGAGAATCACGTATCCTTGTGCAGTGTGACAGTGTGAACCAGGGCCTGGCTTGTGGTGATGAGGCCATTTTTGGAGTCTTCCTGAGTCAAAGTGTGAAGAGAGCTGACCTGACAACGAACGGTGGCCGGGTGGCTGTGTGTTTACGTAAGCATGCCCGCACAGTGCCGCTGTAATCACAGTAAAGAAACCGAAGAGGAACAGACAGATGAGACCAAAGGAGTGGTGATGAAGGGACTGTGGATGGGCAAACTTGAAGGCAGAGTGCTGTATGAGGAGAGGAGCCCAAGGAGCTAAACCCTGGGGGCTGGGCGGGGCAGTGGTTAGATCCCCAGTGAACCACCTCACTTATTGGCAAACCTGTGTACTTGGAGTCCCTGGAACTGCCTGAGGTGGGTCCGGGGGAAGCTGGAGAAGTTTGAGGCTAAAAATTGAGAGTTTGGTTGAAAAGCTGTAAAGCGCATGTGTTAAATTATAGATCTTTCATCTTTTCCAGCACCTGCAGTGGAGAACAGTGATTTATATAGCCTCTGGAGAAGTTGGACTCTTAAGAGTTTCTGACTTGGGATCTCTGACCTAGAGAGGATGTTGACATCCCCACGGTGAAACTCAACCCCAGTATTCCTGAAGCCAGACTGTGTGTTCCCCATCCCAGCCCCTTGTCCCCAAGCCAAAACCAAACCTGTTGAGTTGATTCTGACTCATGGCGACCCTATAGGATTGCGTAGGACTACCCCATGGGGCTTCCACAAGGTGCCTGGTGAATTTGAACTATACCACAGGCCTCTTTGCTGTCTACTAGATTGCGTTTATTGGGAGTGAGTTTCTTAATAGACAGTTAGCATTTAAATTCATTACCTATTTTGAAGTCCCCCGGAAGGCGGGTACCACCCAAGTGCACGGAATGTGGAGCGTCTGGTGGCCTTGTTTTGAAATGAGGAATCCGGCTGTTAGTCATCAGGTATTTGAGGAAAGCTTTCATCATGAAAGCGAACTCCAGTCAATCAACAGGAAGAAAAGAACTGAGGGGAGACAGAGACAGATTATCTGCAATATAATAAATATTCTTAGAGAAGTAGGAAAATAATTGCGTCTTTGAGATAAGAACAGGCTGCTATCCAAAAAATCAGACTGAGAGAACAAAGAGGTGTTGGAAATTCAAAGTATGATAGCAAAATAATAATACAAAAATTATTAGAGGTTGGAAGAGTGGAGATAAAAGAGGTAAATTTTAATTGCTGTAACAGAGAAAAGGATCTGTGAATACTCTTTCTCCTAATCAGGAGACAGCAGTATATGCGTATTAGTTAGAAATATGTAAGTGAATCAGAAGTGGGTATCAGACTGAAGAGGGTAGCATCTTGGGATGGGACCTGGCCAGAAGTGCTGCATATTTTTTATAGTTATATTTGATTTAAACAGAAACCGAACTATATATATATATTTATTGCTTTGATAAAAATTAAGAAATATGGAATGAGAGATTTACTTCAGAAATCATTTTAGCAAAAAATCTTAGTGTGGAAAATCCCGCACAATACTACATTTTTGGGAATCACATAAACCTCTGTGAATATCGGGGGCCTCTGTGTGTTTTCGGTAGCTGTCTTTTCTCGGCTCTGGCTGCTTGCTGCAGCTAGGCGTGGTTACCCTAATGTTTTCTGTCTTTTTTCCAGGTCTGGCAAGCTTCGTGGCTTTAGAAACCATCAGTTGTGCACGTGAACTGTGCTTGTAAATATTCATATTGTTATGAGACAATTTTCTCCTCACATTATAGTCAAATATTTTCCACATTGCTAGCAATTATGGGAATGTTTTCTGTTAGACAGTCTTACACGTCATGATATATTTAGCTCACCAGTAATGAAATCCAAATGTGAGAAACTGAGCATTCTGAATGAGCACCGAGAGTGAGCAGACCTTCGAGCTGCGGGGGTTTCTCTCTAGTGTTTCCTGACCTATAAACCACCTTTGGCTGCAAGTGGCACCCTTCACCTCTTTCCTCTCCCTGACAGAGGCTCTTTAAGGTGAACCTTTGCAGAACATTAAAGCTGGGAGATAGATGCTTTGAGGGGCCGTCTAGCCCAGTTTCTTGGCTTTATAAAGAGGAAACTCAGTCAAGGGTGAAGAAGGGACGTTTCCAAGATTAAACTGTTTCCATTAGAAGACTGAGGCCTTAGTGGCACAGTGGTAGAGTTGTCACCTTCCGTGCAGGAGACTAGATTCATCTGTGGCCACTACACCTCCTGCACAGCCACTGCGCATCTATCAGCGGAGCCTAGTGTGTGGCTGTGATGCCGGACAGGCTTGGCAGCAGGGCGTCCAGACCCCGACTGGAAGGAAAGGTCTGTGTCCTCTGAGAATGTAGCCCCTAGACCTGATACTTTCCCTGCTCATGGATCATTACTGAGGTCAGCTCCTCGAACAGGAGTGGATTGGACTCAGTGATCAGAGTGGCACTTTATGGTTCTGTGCATCTGTAGGATGTTGTCCTATTGGCCTCCTACTAGAGGGGAGTGGAGAGCATGGAGAGGAGGGGACAGGAGATTGAGATGATGTGACATGTATAGAATGGAAAGGAGGAGTATGCTGTCACTGGCAGGGAGAGCAGGAGTTGTCCATAGGCAGGCATGCGAATTTAAACCAGATGGTACACTTTCACTCAATCACAGTTAAAAACAAACAAACAAACAAAGGTCTGTGGACATGCCTATGTAAATCAGCTGGTGAAGAGTCGTCACCATGAGCGGAGGACTGATTCAGTAGCCACTAACAGTTAGCAGATGCGGGTTCCAAACTCAGTGTTGTTTCTGCTTCTCTGGGTTATTTGACCCTCAAGAAAACTGCTCCTCTTCCTTCAAGCCTCATGTGGCGTTGATGGTTGTCTGATGGCTATGTCCTGAAGAGAGATACTGTTACAGATTTCCAAAAAATAATCTGGGTGGGGGGTGGGGATGAGGGTGATGGGTGGTGGTAGAGTATGTGAACTTCTTGAAGGATTTTATAGTTTGTATTTGCTATGGGAAAGTGTGGGGGATTTTGTTAGTATTTTGAAAGAAATGTCACGTGTACCTGTGGACTAAAGCAGACAGGCTTGGGGACCTTGGGTGTTGGAAGATGCCTGAGAAAAGACCACCTAGAACCAAGCCAGCACTGTGGCCATCTAGTCAATTCTTGTTCACAGTGATCCTGCAGGACAGTGTAGAACTGTTCCATAGGGTTTCCTAGGAGCAGCTGGTGGATTCGAACTGCCAACCTTTTAGTCAGCTGTGTTGGCTCTTAAGCACTATGCCATCAGGGCTGGAGTAGAGAGGTGGGGGGCAGAGAGCGGTTGTGGCCAGTGCAACTCTTGGTAATGATGGTGATGCTCCTGGTGACAATGGTGATGCTCCTGGTGATGATAGTCATGCTCCTGGTGATGGTGGTGATGCTCCTGGTGATGGTGGTGATGCTCCGGTGATGGTGGTGATGCTCCTGGTGACGATGCTGATGCTCCTGGTGACGATGCTGATGCTCCTGGTGACGGTGGTGATGCTCCTGGTGACGGTGGTGATGCTCCTGGTGACGGTGATGATGCTCCGGTGATGGTGGTGATGCTCCGGTGATGGTGGTGATGCTCCGGTGATGGTGGTGATGCTCCCCGTTGTGTCTGAGTAGAGTGGTGATGCTCTGGTGATGATGGTGATGCTCCTGGTGATGATGGTGATGCTCCCCGTTGTGTCCGAGTAGAGCTGTACACAGTAGGGTTTTCAGTGGAAGATTCTTCTAAAGTTGATTGCCAGGCCCCTTCTTCTGAGGTGCCTCAGGTTAGACTGGAACTTCTGATCTTTTGGTTGGCCTGACAAGAGTTACAAACAGCATGGGAGAGATGGGGGAAGGAGGTAGAGGAGAGAGGGAGAGGCTCAAGAACCATTTCCTTCCTGTTGTTTTACTTCTAGTGGGAGAGGGTGAGGAGTCTACTGAACTTTTGTTAACTGGACATGCTGAGCTGGACGGGCCAGTACCTATTAATTTGTGTAAAGAAAAAGCTGTGGTGTTGAGTCCTCCAGAGCTCTCCTAATGAATGTGACCCTCTGGCTGGCCCTGAGGTTCTGCAAAAGTGAGCAAGGTTGACTTTGCTGCCTTCTCTGAACTTTCTCCTGCTGATCCAGCCCCCAGATGCTGCCCACTGGTATTCTGACTCCACCCAAGTCATGGTCTCTCCTTTAAATTGGAGTCTTGTGGCTATGAACAGTTGGCTGATTAAGGGCACTTTCAGTAAGGTGTTAATGACTGCTGTGTTACTCCGCTCAGGGGGGATATGCACATTCACGGAGCTGTTACAGTAGAACGGGAGAAATCTCCAGCTGGTCTGCAGCAAACAAGGAACACTTGGTGGGAAGAGGCGGCTAACTTGTGTTTTATAGTCCTGACTCTTCACCAGGAATCCTCCCTTTGCTAACCTTAGGGATTTGGTGGCTCACAGATGAACCTTTCCTTGGGGAAAAGTGAGAGAGGTTTAGTAATCTCAGGAATGTTCTCAGGAATGTGAAGAATGTGTAACAGTTAAACTGTTCAATGGCTGTTAAACTTGTTAATGTCTCTTGAGAACTTTCGTTATCATTGACAGCAAACCAGTTGCTTTCCAGTGAATTTTGGCTCCCAGTGACCCTATAGGACAGAGTAGAACTAATGCATAGGATTTCCAAGGCTCTAAATCTTTATGGAACCAAGAAAGTCCTTTTTCTCTAGAGCAGCTGGTGAGCTTGAACTATTGACCTTTTAGTTAGCAGCTGAGCACTTTACCACTGCACCACTGGGGCTCCTTTCTTCCTTTATAGCTCTGTTTTAAATCAATGCAATGACTCTTTTTGCTTATTGTAAAAGTGACATTTTGTTAACTGATCACTTACTATGACTTGTTTTTCTTTTAGAAATTTTCTGTTCCTTTTTCTGTGAGTGCAAGTAAGCTTAGCCCATTGGAAACGAAGTGTGCCCCTTAGTATATCCAACACATATGTGTCATGACAGTAATGTAGATTAGGGCTTTTCTTTTTTGTTAATCTTCACCTTTTTTTTTTTTTTAATGGCTTCTTTGGCAGTTTGGAAACCTAGCCATTGTGGTGGTTAAGTGCTATGGCTGCTAACCAAAAGGTCAGCAGTTCAAATCCATCAGGCGCTCCTTGGGAGAAACTTATGGGGCAGTTCTACTTTGTCTGTCGAGTTGCTGTGAGTTGGAAATTGACTCCACTAAGGGAACTCTGTCCCTAAGATTCAGGGAGGTTGTCTTATGCCATTAGCTGCAAACAGCCTGGTATGCATGCACCAAACAGCTTGTTATACCCAACCCAGTAGAACCATAAAACTGTAAATAACTTTATGTCTGTCTTCCTCACCCTCCTAATTGAAAGCTCTTCCCTTACCAAAATCTTGACCCTAAACCAACCTTAACCCTGTCTCTTCTTAACACTCCTTCCTTATTCAGACCCTAAATCCGCTGACCGGAATTTCTGGTTACCCTTCTTCTCTTTCTTTCCTTATCAAACCCTGAACCCCCTCACCCTATACCACCTCACTGAAACTTGAAAACTATAAAAAACTTTCCTACTAGGAAGAGGCGGGCCTCAACCACTCTCGGCTCAGACCCCACTCTCTTTCTCTTCAAATAAACTTCACTGGACCCTTGGACTGGTGTGTCTCTGCCTCTGTTTTGGGCCACCCTCTCCCCAACATCCACAGCAATTTTTGTTGTTGTTGTTGCTTATTGTTAACTGAGAAGACTTTGTCTCAGGTGTTTTGCTGTGTTACAGGGAAGGATCAGTCCCTGGAGGAAAGCATTATGCTCAGTAAAGTTGAAGGTCAGTGAAACAGAGAAAGACCGTCAGTGAGGTGGGCTGACACAGTAGCTGTGACAGTGGGCCCAAGCATGACAACAGTAATGAGTCTGGCACAGGAACGGGCAGTGTTTCATTCTTTTGTACATAATGTCACTATGATTTGAAACTGACCTGATGATACCTAGTAACAACAGATAATTATTAATGACCCCATACTCCAGATACTGTAAACAAAGACAAAATCACACCCTTTGCCTTCAGATTGATTCTGAGTCATGATGAGCCCATGCTTGAGAAGAGTAGACCTTCTCTCTAGGGTTGTCTTGGCTGTAACCTTGACAGAAGCAGGTGGCTAGGCCTGTCTTCTGTGGTGCTGCTGGGTGGGTTTTAACTGTCAACCTTCAGATTTTTAGAGAGTGCAAACAGCAGGCATCACCCAGGCTCTGTCCTGGTCCACAGAAATCGCCGAGTAAAACAGCCAAAGTGTCCAGCCTCTGAAATGTGTAGGTTAATAGAAGCAGATATTAAACCCCAGAATGTACAAATAGTTGTTTAATTGCCTAAGGAATAAATATTCTGCTGGGTTGTGACAGTGTATTATAGAGGGACTTCATCTGGCCTGAGACAGACCGCCGTGGTCAGGCAAGGCATCCTTAAGGAAGCCGTATTTAAGTTGACACAATGTTGGGGTTTGGATTTCAAGACGTGACCCAGAATTTCTTTAAAGGTAAAATTTTATTAAAAATATGCCCAATAGGAAAAAGACTGGTGCACCAGGGATGCACCCCAAGCTACGCAGAGCAGGGGGCAACCCCGAACTTCCTCAGCACCCAATATTTAAGTCGTGAGATTACAAAGCAGGGAGGAGGAACTGACCTTTACATTGATTGTTAAGGCCACCTGGAATTCCTGTTAGTTGTAAAATGTGATCAAGGTCTAGGGGTCACTTGCGAGGTTGTCCCCAGGCTTTGTCTTGTGACAGATGTTTTGTAAGACAAAGGTGAGATTACTCTATGTTATTTTCTGCTGTTAAGTTGTTTTCCTGGGGCTTTCTGTAATACCTTGAATTTTTACTGCACCCTTCCTCAAAATGGAGTCACTTATGCCTCATTTCAACAAAGTGAAGAGTGGAGAGCCTTGGTGTCATTGAGGGCGGCACCTGGAAGAGCTGAAGGAGGCCAGTAACGTTGGATGTGAAGCCAGCAGAGGGATGTGGGCTGAGGTTGGCAGAGGGTGCAGCGCTTCCCTCACTAGTATTTTAATCCTGGTTGAAGAGGCATCTTTTACCTTTCAGTCTGATGGCATTTATTATTTAGTATATTAATGGATGGATCTCGAAAAGCTTTAGGGATTATTTTGGAGGTTGCAAAACAGATTGCAACATATATGAGAATAGCCTTTCTTGGACGGGCTGAACATTTAAATTACATTTTTAAATTGTTCAGTTCCTCAACAGCTTTTTCCTCACCCCTGTTTTGATTTGGCTCGAACTTACGGCAAAACCTCGGAGCAGGGAGTGAGAGCTTGGTCTGTCTGTATCCTAGGCAATTGGAACTGCTGGGTTAGTAAAAATCCATACTTCGTCATTCCTAGGCAGATAAGTGCTGTCACCTGTCTGGATTTGAAGGCCACAGGCCCCATGCCTGGCTGAGGCTTGGACAGAGTAGATCAGAGTGCGGCTGTGCACAGAGGCAGGAATGCTACTGTTCTGGTTCGGGCAGTCTGGGAGGGACTCGTTTCGCCGCAGTTCCCGGAGCGTTTGACTATGTTTTTCAATGTGACTGCATCCCAGCATTCCACAGTCAGGGGCAGGCATACCTTCGTGACTTCAGAAGGCACACGCTGTGGTTTCCTGAATCTTAGCAACATTTGGAGGACAAGCTGAGCCAGAGGGGCATGGAAGTGACATCTGTGTCTACAGATGAAGGCGGCCCAGAGTTGCAGGCAGGTAAAGGAGACTTGCTTCAGATGTGGTGGTGACTTCACTCTCTGTCCATCTGTTCCCAGAAAGACAGTGTAGGCATGACTCAGTGAGCCAAGGAACGGTGTGAAAAGAACTGAGCAACAAATGCTGAATGATCTTGTCCTCTAGATGACCTTGGAGTTTTTTTTTTTTTCTCCCACAAATGTTTTCTCTTAATAATATTATGTAGTAAGGTAGTTATAGGTAAAGAATCTAACAAGTTATTAAAAATAATTTAGAAATAGGATTTATTTTTGCCTCTTAGACTTACAGATCTTCAAAAACAGGGACCTGTGACCCCCCCCACCCCTACCCCCGAGCCTAGGGCAGGGCCTGGGACCTGGTAGACGCTTGATAAATGTTTGTTGAATATGGATAAATGGGTACCAGTGCGTAATAATACTCTGTGAAAATTATTACACTACTTCTCTGGAAGGAGGAAGATTTGCTGGGAAGTGTCATGTTGTATGGAAATCGGATGGGGATGGTGAGGTTGGAGGTAGAAGTTACCTTGCCTTATATACTATAAGTGAGTTGAAATGTCACCCTGATGCTGGCAGTCCAAATATCCAGCAGCCTAGTCATGAGTTAGTGGTGGTGGCTCCCCTGATACCCTTCACTGTGTCCATTCATTGTTCTTGGTTTGTTCACTCTGTCCCTTGTCATTTATTGTGTATCTGCTGCTGTCCAGGGCTGTGATAAACTCCTGAGGGACAGGAAAATAAAACAAGATTTCTGCTAACAGACTTCACAACCAAGTGATTCTGTGCCTTATAGGGTTAGAGGTGTGGCGAGCTGCTGGGTAGTCACTGATGAGGAGGCCATTAACCCCTTTTAGTCTCCTTTACCTTGGAGAGGTCTGGGAATGCTTCCCAGAGGAGGGACCAGTGTGAAGGCAGAGTAAAAGGTGGCAAGGGAGGTGTTCCGGGCAGTGTGTGCGCCAAGGCAGGGGCAGGTTCCAGTGAGTCACGCGGCGATGTGCTTCCCTCGCTCTGGGCCCATCACTGCATCCAGCCACAGCCACAGCTTTGAGCTCTGGGAACAGCCTCTCTTGTCAGGCTCTTCTCTCTCCCTGAAGCACCCAGCCCACAGCCCGTGGTCACCTCTGTCTGCTTCTGCTGGATTGGGCATTGGGTTTAAACTGCACCTCCTTGATGAGGCCGGTCCTGACCCCCGCCCCCCCATCTGAAGTAGATTCTTCCTGTTCACTCCTGCCCTTGCTGGCTGCAGCCTCCTCCGCAGCTGCTCACTGCTGTCTTCACCTGTTTGTGGAGCCCTGTAGCGTAGCCTCAGTCATTTATGTTGTTGTTAGTTACCATCCAGTAGATTCGGCTCACGGGGACCCCATGTATGCAGAGTAGAACTGCTTCATAGAAGTTCAAGGCTGTGTGATTGATCTTTCAGAAGCAGACCCCCAGGGCTCTCTTCCGAGGTGGTGGGTAGATTTGAACCAGTAGTTTTTTGGCTACTGGTCCAGTGTGTAACCATTTGTACTACCCGGGGGCTAGCTTCAATCAATTAATTAAGTGTATTGTGATTGAGTGAAAGTGTACAGTCCAATTTAAATTTGCATACATGCCTATTATACATGTGCTCTCTGTGCCTGGTGAAAACATACCCCTCCCTTCCGTTCTGTACATGTCATGTCCTCTTAACAGTCTCCTGTCTGCTCCTCTCCACCCTCTCCACTCCACTCCTCTCCACTCCCCTCTAGTAAGAGGCCGGTAGGGCAACATCCTATAGATGCATAGAACCATAAAGTGCTCACATGATATGGTCACTCTGTGTCCCCAAGTCCAGTCCATTTCTGTCCAAAGAGTTGACCTCGGTAATGATTTATGAGCAGGGGCAGCAGTAGGTCTAGGGACTGTGCTCCCAGGGGAACCCCCAGGCCTTCAGACCATCAGTTGTGGTCTTTTAGTGGCGTTCTTAGGGTATATCTCTTTTTTTTTTAAGTTTATTTGGTTTTTGATAGATAATCCCTAACTCGATCCCTAAGGGCAGCGACCAAGTGTGTTCTGTTCACAGCTGTATCTTTAGTGCCTTGCCCAGTGCCTGACTTACAGCGATGCTAGATGCTTGAGAGTGAATGAAAAGGTGGTACCCTAAAAAACCAAAAACCCTGGTGATAGACTTGCTCTTACTGTTTACTACTTGAAGATTGAGGTTAACTCTTGAGTAGGCACTTAGAATCTTAGCTAATAATTTTATTCAAGTTTTTTTTCTTTTTCTAAAGGGACTTGTGGGTGTTACTTCCAGGTAAAGGAAAATGGGAAACCCATTGCTGTTGAGTCAGCTCCAACTTATAGTGCTCTGTAGACGAAGTATAACTGCTCCATGGAGTTTCCAAGGAGCGCCTGGTGGGTTTGAACCTCTGACCTTTTGGTTAGTAGTTGTAGCACTTACCCCACTACACCACCAGGGTTGACTAAGGAAGTGCAAGTTAGTTTTGAATTTTGAATGGGATAACTTGACCAGTCTAAGGATTCATTAAATTGTGTGTGTAGAGGTATTAAGAAATCCTTCTCTGAATACTTTTGAGTTGAAAGCAAAAGCAGAATGAATACATTTAAAGAACACTGAGTAAAGAATGTCCCTAAATTGAGGTCTTTTTTGTGGTTGTTTTATAAAATGACTTATTATACTGCGTTTTTATTGGCACTGGTCAGTTTCCTGACATCTCTGATAATTTTGATAATCTTGATTCTTGTCCAAACTCTTGAGCACCTCGTTATTCTAATGATTATTGTTACTTGCCTACTCGAGTCCATTAAATCAGTGGTGTTCTCATACTGGCAGTATTTGTTTCATTCAACGCAGGGTTCAGGTAGCCAGATGTTTCCATGTATGGCCTTGTTTTAGCTGTCCATTTCTTCCACTTGGAGTAATGGCTGTGTGCTATGTTTGCTAACCAAAAGGTCAGCAGTTCAAATCCACTAGGCTCTATCGGGCAGTTCTTCTCTGTCCTACATCGTTACTATGAGTCAGAATCAAGTAAGTTTGGTTTTTCTTTTCGTCTACTGTTTCTGACAGCTTTTAGAACTCCCGAAATGGCTTAATTTCTGCTCGCTCGCACTAGTATTTTCCTTATACATGTTATGCATAGCACATTTACCATAACACAGAGCTGATTATTTTTATTACCTTGAATAAAAGGATGCAACATAACTGACTTTGTAAATACCACAGTAATGCCAGGCGGAAAATGTTCTGTGAAATGACGCATTAGACTCTGGTAGTGGACTGCTTAAATGATGCAATTTTTTTTTCCTTTCCATTTTGTCTTCTCAACATGAGAATTCCCTGCCTCGTCTGTTCATCCCACAGGACAGCAGACAAGACTTCTTGGCTGTCGCCAGGGGAGGGAGGGTTCACACCTGCTGATGTGCTCATCTGCTGGCTTAACCCTGGCTTCTGTTTCCAGCCATGCACTCTGTCTGCTTGGAGAAACGGGGAAGCAAATAACTTTTACATATTGCCTGGAAGGTGAGATTTTGGCTGGCTTTGTGGGAAGAACATTTTGTATGTTTGTTTATTTCACTCATTGATTCACTCAGTCAATATGTATCGCCACCTACTATGTACCAGGTAGAAACATTGGTGATGTAGTTGGTTAAAATTTCAGATGCCAACTGTAAAGGTTGGCAGTTCCAGTCCTCTGGGTGCTCCTTGGAAGCCTATGGAGCAGTTCTGTTCGGTCTTACAGGATTACTGTGAGTTGGAATTGATTTGACAGCTACAGGTTTCTCTTTACAGGTTTCTCTTTTTTGGCTATACCAGGTGGAGCCCAGATGAAGCAGTGATTGAGGTCAGCAGCTGGTCTGTGCCAGCTGCTCCTTGGAAGTCCTGTGGGGCAGTTGTGCTCTGCCCTGGAGAGTCCCTCAGGGTCGGAATTGACTGGATGGCAATTCTGACTCATAGGAGGTTTTAGGCACCGGAAAGAGCCCTAGTAGTGCAACAGTTAAGCACTCATCTGCTAATCAGTGGGTTGGCGATTTGAACTCACTACTGGCTCCCAGGAAAAAGACCGAGAGACCTGCTGCTGTACAGCTTGCAGCCTAGGAAAACCCATGGGGGATTTAAATTCTGTCATGTGGGGTTGCTTTGAGTCAGAATTGACTCGATGGCACTGAACAGCAACAATAACATGTCCTAGGCACTGTGTTAGTTTCTAGGCACTAAAGCAGTGTTTTATTGAGACCAAGATTGACATTATTTTAGGGTAGGCTATTATAGGAGAGAACTATGCGAATTTATGTCTGCTGAGCACTGTCTGTTGATCAGTTGAATAGATTTTTATTAACCAGCTTTTGGCTACAGAATGATGCTGATCTGCACTTGTGACATCATTGCCTGTTGTTGGTGTCTGTGTGCCGCCCTTCGCGCAGTGGAGGGAAAGGCTTGTTAAGAGTTATAATGTCACCAGAACATTGCACCTGTTGCTAGCTATTCTTGTGTATGAAATCCAGAACCTATTGCTTTCATTTCCTCTTCCTACCCTCCCCCATTCCGGTGTGGGTGAGGGGTCAGATTCAAAACCCCTGTGAGGAATAACCTCCTTCTTCCTTTAAGGTGATGATTTTAATGCTTTCGGGAGTAGGTTCTGTTACATCCCTGTATCATTCTGTCACTGAAAAACTCACATCCAGGTGGCCTCTGTTTGTGTGTGCCAGGGCCTGGGGCAAGGGTGACAGTGGAATGGCTTTTAGCAGCTGCTTCGCTGCCACCTGATACCTGGAGCCTCATAGCTGTTGAGAAACATGCATTTCCTCTTGGTTTCATATGCTTTTTTGGCTGTGACTCTGAAGAGGAGAGACAGCGTTATATAGTATCGTTTACTGTCAACAGACTTAACTTTGGAATCTCTGGGCTTCATGTTGATTCAAGGAGGAGAAAAGGCAGAGTACTGCTTTAAAAGCCATGCAGTGCAGCTGGTGTTAAGATTCTGGGACTGGGACTTGGTCCTAAGATTAAGTTCACCTGTAGTGTGAGTTCCACGTTTTTACTCGATGTCATGGAAATGTGGTCCCCTCATTTTTCAAACCAGAGGTGAAATATTGTTCCAGCCTCCCTTGTTAGAATTTTGCAGGCATCAGATAAAAATAAATGTGCAAGAACTTTACGGTCCACAGGTCTCTAAATGTTGGTCGGTGTTCACTGACCAGGTTGGCTTCTGGTGGTCAGACGGCAACCACTGGTGAGGTCAGGGCCGTTTGGGATCTGGACGAGTCGCCTAAATTTGGCAACCCAACAAAGTTATTTTTACCCAACATTCCTGACTTCAAGTGACGTTTGTTGTATTTGCTGTATTTCTACTTTCAGAGATGGATTTACTCACAGACGTTCTGGAGGGGAAAAATGATGTGGAGAATAGGGCTTTGTGTGGAGTGGAGCACAAATGGTCCCAAGGCCAAGCGCTGGGGTGGCCTTGGGGCTTTGTGGTCGCCTTATTTATGGGTCATTATTTTCTCCTTTGAGGAGCCCCAGTGGTGCAGTGGTGAAGTGCTTAGTGGCTAACTGCAAGACGGGAGGTCTGAACCCACCAGCCACTCTGTGGGAGAAAGAGGTGACAGCCTGCTCCCGCAAAGGCATGCAGGTAGCCTCGGGAACCCCCTGTGCGTAGTTCTGCTGGTCCCGCAGGGTGGCAATCAACTTGATATCCATGGGTTTATTTTCTCCCTTGTACCTTCTGGCGTTGTTTCTGAGTCTCATCCTCCCTCCCACCCCTTCTTCTTTCGGACTTTGTAGAATACTCTAATAACAGGCTGCTTTGCTTGTGTGTCGCTTGCCTTCTGTTGGCTTCACCCCCACCTGGATTACTCCGCCTCTGCCCTCCTTTTCTGCAGGCGCCGGCTTGCCTCTGGGATCAGAACTTCAGCCTGACTCTGAAGCACTGATGGCAGATGTCTTCAAACTCCCCGAGCATTTGGGGTCCCATCCCTCTGCTCTGTCTGGGACTTGCGTCTTCATTATTGCAGTGTAAGGAGTATAGTAGGTGCACAGTGAGCTGCCCACTTCGCTTAAGCACTTCCTTCTGGGACCCTGGCAACCTCTGGCTGAGTCCATGGGCTCTCGAGTGGTAATCATTGCTTGCATTCTCTGTTCCTCTTCTGGTTACCTCTCGGAATCTCCTTTTATCATCTTGGAAATCCCGAAGCAGATTTGAAATATTCCTGGTCAGTTCCTTAGCATCGTCCTTGCCTAGTTTTTACCAGGGAAACCCTGCTGGTGTAGTGGTTAAGTGCTCCATTTGCTTACCCAAAGGTCAACAGTTTGAATCTGCAAGGTGCTCCTTGGAAACTCTATGGGGCTTTTTTTTAACCTCCTTTTCAGTCTGAAGTAGTCACAGTAGATGATTATTCCTTACTGAGGGACAAAAACATGGGCAGCCTGGGTAGGGTGTTCCCAGGATTGGCCAGGACTCGCCGTGTGGTGTCAGCTGCAGGCTGACTCATCTCTGTAATAAACAACTTCTTCTCTAGAGTGCCTTTCAGAGTCGAGGTGTACACAGATGTGTCTCATGGACAGCTGTAAGTGGTGTCTAGTGGGAGTTGGTATGGTGGGCACAGGGCCCAGACCCCAGCATCTCCAGCCACAAGTAGAGGGACAGATAACGGCCAGCACCTGCCAAAATCAGCAGATGTGGCTGCAGAGATCCAACAGGATAACGAATAGGCAGTGGCCCACGTTTTCTGAGGTTTTGCTGTTTGGCAGATAAGGACGGTCATTGCAGGTCCCAAGGCACAAGTGGCTGCATCTGGATCTGTAGGCTAGTGGGCTATGTGGTTCCTTTTCCTGCTGTATATTCCTACAGCAAAGAATAATCTCCGTGTTTCTTTTCTTCACACCCTCCCATGAAGCTGGACCAACCAGCAGAGAACTTTCTCTTTCAGTGTCAAATCAATGATGTCAAGAAAACTCACTGGCTTTCCTTTGCTCCATGGCCCAGCATGCTGCCAGCGCTCCCATCTCTACTTTTTATGGCCCCTTTATTTCCAAATTAGTTCTTTTATATTCCTGACAGTGCCCCTCTCACCTGGCCCACTTTGCTGGTTTCTTGCAAAGTGGCTTTCAGTGGTAACGGATCTGCTGAGCCCACCCTGGGGCAAGAGTGTTGATTTTATTCCTCATTGGGAACTGTGCCACCCTGCCTCCTGCATTAATTAGGCCTGTCTGTCTCTGGTCACTTGTGCCAGTGATGGAAATATCAAGATAAATGGGGAACGTAACGCCTTGGGTGTGGGAGCTGGCCAGGGCCACCTCTTGCCTTCCTGGGCTGCTGTCACTTCCTGCTCTGATATTTCCCATGTCTGCTCATCTGTCTTATTTCAATGTGTGTTCATTTATCAGATGCTTAAGATGTGCCAGGAGTCTCTTGGGGGTACAGACAGTTGGCATCTCTGGCTGCAAACAGAGAGGTTAGAGGTCAAGTTCATCCAGAGGCATCTCAGAAGAAAGGATTGGCAGTCTGCTTTCAAAAAATCAGGCATTGAAAACCCTGAAGAGCACAGTTGTACTTTGGTGCACGTGGAGCCACCATGAGTGGCAGTGGGCTACTTAATGGCAGCTGATGAGGATGTCCCAGGCACTGTGCTTGGGGAAATACAAAGATAAATGGGAACAGCAGCATTCATTTTTTGTCTCATTTATAAAACCAGTTCTGTCCCAAGTCTGCTGCTGTAAGTTGGTTCCAACTCATAGGGCCAGGGGGGGAGGGGGGGACGGGGAGAGGAATCACTCCATCTTTCTTCTTTTTAAATAATATTTTTGGATTCATCCTTTTTTAAGCATTTGTTTGCTTTCCTCAGTCTTTTAATGCATCCATGAATTACTATTTCTGCCTCCCCGAAGAGTCTTGGGAATGACCTCCAGTGAAATGTGTGTAGCTGCGTGACCACCACAGGAACTCCTGCTTTCAGCAGTATCTGTGCACGGCTCCTCCTGTGTCCCTAGCAGGTGAAATTTGGCTTCCCCAGTGTGATGGCATTGCCTGGTATCCATGTGGTATTGGTCAGTTCTGCTGCAGGTCAGCGTCAGCCACTGTCTTCACAGTCTGTTCTAGAAATTTGACACTTCTCTTTAGAAACCGGACCTCTAATGAGAAGCTCCTGTGTGTGCATGTGTGCACACACCCACCTACCCACACCCACACCCTCACACACTCACACAACCTGTCTGTCAAAGGAAGGCTGCCTTGGGGGAGAGGTGAGCAGATTTGCTGCTCAACAACCTTTGTCATGTCCCCGAGAAGAGGGAGAGGGTGTGTGTACTCAAGACTCCATCTGACCCCTTATTAAGGCGTTTGGTGGTCTTACTGTCTCCTGGTTTTCATGCTACTTTCCTGAGATAACTGTAAAAAAGTTTATAGTTTATTCCTGAAATGTAGCTTTTAGGAACTTTTCTTTTAATTCATCATTCCAAATAGGTGTCTTTGCCCGTTTGCACTTAGACAATAAAACTAATAATGCGTAAAATATGATTTTTTTCTCCTTTCGTAAAATATGATTCTTGTTTTCTTTCATCACTGTGTTCCCCTACAGCATGGGTCTGGAGTCCCCATCTTTGTGGTTTGGGATAAACGCTATGCTCTTTGGTGGAAGGGACTTTGGCTGAGTGCTCTTTAACATATTTTTGTTGATTATAATGCCATTTAGTTCCATTAGTATACTCATACAGGAACAAAGGCACGATTGCATATTTTATTTATATCTGCATGCTTTGGAAAAACAGTCTCATGGGAAATCACTCAGTCTAATAAATAGCATACTTGTTCCTTTTTTGGAGTTTGCTTGTTTTCAAATAAATTTTCCTTGGCTTTTACTTTTTTGGTAATTGTTTTCACCATACCAGCGTTTGCTGGTAAAAGCATGTGGCAAATTCTCCTTTTTAGACTAACGTGGGATTTTGATAACAATCTGTAGAGTGATCAAGAGCGAAGGGAGAATTTGCAAGTTCACAAAAAATACATTAAAAAATTTCTGCGATGTTCTTGGATTATTGGAGAAATTTTATTTAAACAGTATTACTGTGATAAAAGTATTAAGAGGATTTAATTAGATTGCGAGAATCTTGAGGGCAAAGAATATGCCTTTCTTATTTTTGGACTCTTGGGTGTAGTGCTGTGTAGATTGTTGTACAATTAGAGGAGTTGGTTCAGATTGTGAGGGAGGTTAAACCTCATCTTGAATGGGAAGGATTTTTAGTGGAGGGTACTGTAAGTATTCTAGAAAGATCCCTCTGGGGATTCTGCCGGAAGGAGAGCGGAGTGAAGAGAGCCTGGAGGTGGAGCGAATGTTGCAGTTGACCTGGGTGGAGAACTGATGAAAGAGGCCAGGAGTCGGGGGTGGGATGTAGGTTGGATGAGGCTGTGGGTTTCATAGATACAGAGCCCATATTCCAGCTCTGAAAATCAAAAATTATTTTCTTGGTAATTCACTTAACAGTGAAATCTGACCTGAGTTGAACTCCTTTGGTGACAAAACTTGACCAAAACTGTTGTGATGCTTTTATAATCTTTGCCTGTTCACTATTTATAAAACATGTATATTTGTGGCAGAATTATGAATGTGACTAATTAGAGGAAATGGCCATAAATCCTGCTGATACATGTATTTTTGAGCACATGTAATATTTATTTCATTCTTGGTGAAAGTATACACAGTAGATTACATTCCTGTTTCACAATTTCTCTACACATTGTTCACTGCCACTGGTTACATTTTCAATGTGTCAACATTGTCCTTGTTTGTATTCTGGTTGTTTTCTTTCTGTTAATCTAGTTTCCTTGAGTTCCATTTCTCTTACCTTCTTATCTTCACTTTAGAGTAAATGTTGACCATTTGGTCTTGTACAGAAGATTTTTTTAAAGGAGTGCAGTACTATTGATGATACTATTTATTTTAGAAGCCAGTCTGTTTAATATACCTGAAAGATGACCTCGGAGAGTAGTTTCAGATCAAAGTTTTTAGAGTGTCTGAGGGTGATAGTCACGGGAGTTCTTTTAGCCTCAACTGACTCAGTAAGTCTGGACTTTTTAAGAATGTGAGTTCTATATTTTTTTCCTGTGCTATCAGGGTCAATCTGTTGTGACCCTAATCAGATGGGTTGGTAGCGGTAGCTGGGTACCACATAATTTTTTTTGTTTCAGGATAGGTGAGTCCATGATTCACATAGGCTCTTAGTTCTGTAGACTAGTTCTTTTTTAAATCTTTGTCTTCCTTCTTTCTCATTTACTCAGGACATGTAAGAGACCAGTGGTTATATCCTAAATAGCTACTTGTGTTTTTTTGTTTTTGATGCAACATGTGGCTTCTGCACTGTATTAGTTTCACTGGAAAAATTCTGATTCAGACTCTAAAATGCATCTGGTGTGAAGCATTTAGGGCATGGGATTGTGAAAGTGTATGTGACTTGTGTTGATAAAGAGAAGGTTGATAAGACTGACAGATTAGACATGGAGAAAAGAATTGTGGAGGAAGATAAAAGTTTCTGGCCTGGGAGACTCATGGTTAAGGATGACGTTACCTCATAAGCATGGAAGGAAACAGAACTTTTTAGAAGTTCAGGTGTGTTCATTAGGTCATGCCTGATTTATTAAGAAGAATGCATCTTGGGTTTTTTAAGATGTTGCTGGTCTAAGGGATCGTGACTTGAATTGTGGACCAGAAAAAGGACATAAATGGGATAGTTGGTGAAATATGAGTAGTCTGTAGATGAACTAACAACATTGTGCTAGTGTTCCTTTTTTAGTTTTGGTGATTATACTCTGGTGATGGTGGTTGTATGCCGTCAAGTTGATTCTGACTCATGGTGACCCTATAGGACAGAGTAGAACTGCCCCACCGGAGTTATGGGGACAGGTGACCAGTTCCTTTCTTGCCTTGGAGAGGCAGTGGGTTCAAACCATTGACCTTTTGGGTAGCGGCCAAGCACTTAACCTTTTGTGCTACTGTGTCTTCTGGATATGGAAGAAATGAAGTTGTAGAATCTGGAGAAACTGGGTGAAGGGAGTGTGAGAACTCTGTGTACTGCTTTCACAACTTTTTTCTTAAGTCTGTAAAGATTTCAACAAAGTTTTCAAAAAGGAGACAACAGTTGTTTGATTATGTTGACCCAGCACTGCTGTGGAGTCGATTTGAACTCAAGAGAGACCCTCGAGGCCAGGGTAGAACTGCCCCAGAGAGTTTGCAAGGAGTGCTTGGGGGATTTGAATGGCTGGTCTTTTGCTCAGCAGCTATAGCTGTAGCATTGTGTCACCAAGGTTTCTTCTTGTCATATTAGTGAATGGTATTAACAATGCCACCACCAGCCCCAGCTCTGCACCACCTGTTGCTGTCAGGTTGATTCTGGCTGGTGGTGCCCCCCTGTGTGTCACAGGAGAACTGCACCCCATAGGGCTTTCAGTGGCTGATTTTTCAGGAGTAGATCACCAGGCATTTCTTCCGTGGCACTTTGGGGTAGACTTAAACTCCCAACTTTTCATTATTAGCTAAGCATGTTGGCTCTTGGCACTACCCAGGGACTCCATCTATTAGCAAGAACATGGCTGTCTTGGAGAAGTCAAAGTCTAAAAATGAAAGTCAAATAAAACTTCAAAGTCAGGTCTGTACTCTCTCCCTTATTTATTTATTCATTTTTAGCTGTCTTTTTTTTCTAGCAAATGGTTTTAAACTTTCCTGATCTGAGAAGACTGCTTGACTCTGGCGTGAGTGCACCCAGGAGAGCCACACGCTAAAGCCAGTTGTGTTTTGGAAGATCACAGCTGGTGCTGTGAGTCCTCCCTTCGATTTCCCGCCATGTTCCTGGTGTGGAAGGGATGCTTTGACTCTTGTTTTTGTCTGCTGCTCTGCATGGTAAGGAGCAGGTTCATTAGTTAGGGCTGACAGTTATAAGATGTTATAGTCAAGTGGGTTTGTAGGGTTTGTAGATAACAGAAAGAAGGAAGAAAATTTCTGCACCGTGAATGGCCAAGGTTGCCTTTCTTGGGTTTTTGGTGGCTGCTGATACTGCTGAGTGTGTGTGTCCTGGGTGCCAGAGGATTGGTCTCCAAATACCTTCACTCCATGCTGTTGCTTCTTGACCACCTCCCCTGGTTTCAGCTGGTTCGTTCTGTGATTCTCTTGCAGCTGCCGTGGTCGCTCTCCTTTGTGATGAGAACAGAGCCAGGCTGGCTGCCAGTTGCTGTGGAGCTATAATAGAGCTAGTGGTAGGGACCAAATTTGATGACTGCTGTCAACACCAGATTGAATAAGAAAGTGCATACCCTCCACAGATCCTTGCAATATAAATGGTCTATTGATTTAATAGCTAGAAACGAGGGCATTGTGTCATCTAGCAGAAGGGATCTGTGGATAGCAAGTGGGCTTCAGATGTCACGGAATAGTTTTTAAAAGTGTCCTCCTACTAGATCTTTAAAAAAAAAACCTTCAGGTTAACTCATAACTCACCTAGTGACTCCATAGGAATAAAGACCTGGCAGCCTGCTTCCTAAAGATTACAGCCAAGAGAACTGTACGAGGCAATCCTCTCTTGTCACGTGCCCTCTGTGTAGGACAGAAATGGACTCAACAGCATGCCACAACTCTGATATACTGCTGATCTTGGATTCTGAATGTTTGCACAATCCAAAAAAAAAAATTTTTTTTTAAATAGTGTTAAAAATATACATAACAAAACATTTGCCAGTTTAACAATTTGGATGTATTTAGTTCAACGACGTTAATTGTATTCTTCATTCGCTTTCTTTTCCCCAAAGTATGTCACCACTGTGAACATCAACTTCCATTTCCCCTAAGCAGTAACTTCCCCCCTTTTGCTTCCTGGCATCCCTGGGAACCACCCATAAGCTTTGGTCCCTGTATATTTGCTTGTGTCGTGTCAGTGAGTGAGATCATACAGTGTTGGTCCTTCTTCACAATCCAGTTTTGAAAGACACTCCTGTGAACCCCGTGCAACTGTGTTCTTCTGTGCTCTGCCTTCACTGCACAGAGGGTGCGCTGATAGAGATCCTGTTTGCTCTTGAGTTGTGATGACATTCCCACTTAGCTTAATAGGAATGTTTTAGAAATTTCCCACAATGGAAAGTTCTATTTGACATGGAAGTTCAGCGGTCAGTTTCACTGTCAGCTGTATGCCAAGAAATAACTCAAACAATGGATTACGTGGTGCAACTTCAGGGCATGGAAAATTTCTTAGAAAATGAATGAATCATGTTATTAATCCATGTTTCAGGCTTGAAGTCTCACAGTAGAACTTTTTTTTTTGTAAAGCTTGTAAGCTTTTTCTTTTTTTTTGTTATGCTTTATAGAGATTTGGTTCTGTTTTGACTTTTGAAAGAACTTAAAACAAATTTAAATCTTAAAAGTTAGGATGGCTAGGAAAGAGGTGATTCACATCACTGTGCATGAATTTCTTCAAACATGGTAAGGTCTGCAAAGATCCATAATTCCTATGAGTTAGGTTTCCATGAATAGTAATTAGTCCTCTCTCAACATCATGTTTAGGAGAGGAGAGGAAATTATTGCTAGTGTCTAGATTCTGACTTGTCCCCCTTGTGTACCTTCACAGTTTGTGAGGTTCTCAGTGTTTAACTGAAATCACAATCTAGCCTAAAATTTTGTCCTATAGATAATGATGTCTATTTATGTACAAAAGAATGGTTTAATTGACTTTGTTTCTGTTTGAGAAGAAGAACAATGGAGAAAGGTAGGTGGAAAGGACCGATACATAAATGACTGAAATGTGTTTCCATTTAAATTTCGTCTCTCTGATTTCCTTAAGTAAACTTTGGTAGAGGATAGAAGAGCCAGCTGCCTTAGCAGCCTCTTCTTGGAGATCTCAGTCTGAAGGCTCACTGCGGTGTTGACCTCATATGCACTGGTGTTGCTGTACCAGAGTTAAAATGTTGGACATTCTTTGACATCCCTTGGAAAATGACTGCTGTTGCAGCTGGGGACCGTTAGGATATGCTCCAACACAGTAGTTGCTGTCCATTCTGATGAGGTGTGGGTGTGCCTGGCTGGGTGCTACGTTTTTGAGTATTCACTTGGGTGGGAGTAGGAGGTGGCATTCGTGACACAGTGCTTAAAACCTCTGCTGCTAACCAAAAGATCACCCGTTTGAACCTGTAAGCTGTTTGATGGGAGAAAGATGTAGCAGTCTGCTTCCCTAAAGATTATAGCCTTGCACACCCTATGAGGCAGTTCGCTTCTGCCTTGTAGGGTTGACTGGTGTCAGATTTGAGCATCCATGGCAATGGATTTTGGACTTATAGGAATGGAGACAGTGTTGGCTTACTGATAAGAATTTGGCTTTGTGAGCTGTGAGGAACACACAAATCACAATGCAATGAGAAGTCACTTCACAACGGGTGAATAAACAGATAAAACATGATGTAGCCATATGGTGGAATATTTTGTATTGTGTTGTATTGAGTCAACTGCCAACTCATGGTGACCCCAGGTGTGGCAGAGGACAATGGTGCTCCTTCGAGTTTTCAGTGGCTGATTTTTCTGCAGCAGATTGCCAGGCCTTTATTTCTAGGCTCCTCTGAGTAGACTCCAGTCTCTGATGTTTTAGTTAGCAGCCCTGTGCGTTCACTGTTTGCAGTGTCCAGGAACGCTAGTTTTATTTGAGCCTAAAAAAAAAAAAATGAGGTGCTGACACACACTGTTGAAAATCATACTAGGTGAAAGAAGCCAGTCACTGGGGACCACATATTGTGTTACTTCATTTGTCTGATATGTTCCAACAGGTAGATCTAGAGACAGAAGTTTTCTTTTAGTGGTTGCCTAGGGCTGTGGGGGTGGGTAGGTGGGGTGGAAATGGAGAGTGATGCCTTTTTGGGGTGATGAAAATGTTCTCGAATTAGATAGTGGTGATAGTTGCACAACTTGGTGAATATACCAAAGGCGTCTGAGTTGTGCCCTTTCAGTGGTTGAATTGTGTAGTATGTGAATTATATCTCAGCAAAGCGGCTGATTACCCCCCCACCCAGAGGAAAAAGAAAACGAATTGAGCTTTAATAATGTGGCTGAACTTTTTTCGCTGTACTTTTCAATGCTTCCTCACAGTGGTTGTAGGTGGGGGTCATTGTTCCCATTTCACAGATACAGAGAGTGAGGCTTAGAGTTGTCAGAATCACGCAACTTCTAGCTGAGGAAAAATACAGAGATAAGAGAGGGTGGAGCAGATACTGACTAGTTCTCCTTTCTGGACCTTGGCTAGTAGCAAGAATAGTAACCTAAGTAAGTTTAGATTTAAATCTGTAGATCTGCCAACAAGCTTACGTAGTCTATGAAAATCTTTGCTTGTGCATAGAAGAGTTGCATTTCTAAACAGAAGAGTAAAAGAGTTGGGCAAGGAATGAGGAAGTGGATGAGATAATACAGATAATGGTTTTCCTTGCTTTTCACCAGAGACAGCAGAATGGAATAGGCAGGGAAGTGTGAGTAGAATCCTTGTCTCTTCTAATGTTGGGTGATGAAGTTTATCATGACAACAATTTCTAAGGAATAAATGAGAAAGCCTCTTGAGTTCTGTTTCTCCAAGGTCTATTTACATATTAAAGTAAAATAAGATGCATAACTTATCCTTTCAAGTGTGGTTAATATGTAACGAACCTTTTCAGCCCTGTTGCAGACCCTGGAGGACAGCCTCTATATGCCTGGTGGGTAGGGAGGTTGGGTGGAGGTGGCCCCTTACAGACTAACACTGTCAAAACAGGAAACAAAGTCATAATCTTTTGGTAGTAAACCAAGAACATTGAAAGGCCCCTAGTTATGACTCTTAAAAATAACATAAAACAACGACCTAAGGAGTTTTCACCAACTGCGAAGTGTAACTTCCTGTCTGGTCTTTACAGGAGGCTGGGTTAGGTTTAGTCAGATCCTCTCGTGGGAAAAAATAAAAGCCACCAAAAGAAACAGGACATCCCAGTGTGCAGTTCGCAGGCTGCTCTTGTGGTTTGCTTCCTCTGCACCTCTGTCCTCGCCACTTAAGCCTGTACAGGGGATGAGCTGTCCGGCCACCACTACATTTCGGTGGAAAAAGTACAGATTGGATGTGTCCGGGCAAGTGGCTCTCCAGGCTGGTAGGCAATTCCCAGGTAAGCATGTCAGGGTGTGTAGCTGACTAGCCAGGGAGGTTTTGGAGAGAGAAGGTCTGTGGAAGACAGGCCTCTCTGGGTTTTGCTTGCTGAGCCTGGTTGGTTAAGTAACAAAGGCACCAAAGGCACTGCCTGGTTGGTGACGGAACAGACCAGCCTGTTCTTCACCTGATGCCACTGTTGTTGTGACCTCTGAAGAGTGGAGACCAGCGCTGTGTACTTCACTGTTCTCTGTGCAATGGGACAATTGGCCAAAGTTTACTGGCTGCTTTAGAAAAGGTGCTCAAGGAACTGTACATTTGTTGTGAAGAAGGTTTCACTCTGCCTCTGTTTATTTTTAGGTTACTTGCTGTGTGTTGATTGTTTGCTATGGTTTAGAGGAAAAAATTCCAGCTCTGACTGTGTAATAGTGATAGATCTCATCCTGTATTGCATGTGATTTTCTGTGTGGACTAAAAGAGCCTTTATTTAAAAAAAGAAAGAAAGAAGAAAGTAGTTTTTTTTTTTCTCCTTTTTTATCCCCCATCAGGGAGGAGGTTTCTGTTTTAATGCCGTCCTGTCTGGGAGAACCGAGGATGCAGAATGACGTAGGGATGCACTCTTCTCTCGAGTTCGCTTGGCGATGACTTTGTTTTTCTGATTGGCTCAGACATCCATGTCTTGTGTAATGTGTACGTTTATGTACCGATTGTATAAACTGTCTGAAGAAAAACAGAAGAAAACAAAAGCCAACCCAACAGACACATCTTGTTTGAAGCTACGAAGCATATGTGAATATTGTCATTACACAGTGCCTCCCTCTTTGTGTCCTTTTTTTTTAACTCCATATGAATAAGTGTTTGTGAGCATTGTCTCTATGGAGAAAATTTAAAGTTTAAACTGAAATGATTGCAGTAGCCGATGCTTTCTTAGTAAATTTGATTTCCTGGCCAAGTGTAGTAGGTTAGTGTGCTATAGTTCTCGTTGTATCTTGGCTGTGACTTTTCCCCCTTTTTTTCAAAAGAAGGATGTGGTCTTAATAGAAGATGGAGTAACTTTTCAGGGGCCTAATTTAAAAACCCACCCATAGGACTAGCAATGTTTTGTTTTCTGGTGTTCATAGTTTCACTCCTCTGCCTCTTACTGTCTTGCTATAAAAGGTCTAAGTTGTGTATAGTGCCTGGAATCAAGAAGACAATCAGAAGAAAACTACAAACAAACCTTTAAATGAGTAGACTGAAGTTTTAAATATACTTAAATCCCACGCTGACTGAGTCTTGGTTCTTTTAGATAGCATGCTTTTCTGCCTTCTGAGCAGTCCAGAGGCCTTAGGAAAATAGAAAGCATTCTTCTGCAATAAAGAATATTTCAGGATATGTTATTTTAATAAAAATAGAAAATGCATGTGTAAATGACTTCAAAGTACACAAGGGTCCAAACTGTCTCTTTTTATTGACCTGAATGTTTTCTTGTATCTGGGGGGTGGATGTCATTGGTGATCTTGTTAGAAAGTGTGAAAATACATTTTTACGGATGTCATATTTCAGTGGAACACAAGCCCAGTTTTGTCTTGAGAGCAGTCTCCATTATAGATTAAGCCTTGGGATGAGTCTTTATTTACTGACCTCAAATCGAATAGAAAAAGTGAAACCATTAAGTCTTTCACATTCAGCTTTTGACAGTTCCCAGGCTGATGTTTCAAATGACTGTTTCAGACTCTGCAGGGAATAACAAAACATAATAAAATGGGGTAAACTGAAAAAATGTATTTGCTCAAAAGTAGCACGCAGTATTATTATTTTTAACATTACCAGTCCTTGACTCTGCTCTCGTCTAGATGGTTGTAATCTTGTTTAGACGATTTGCCCCTCAGGTACCCAGTGAATTATAGAGGGAATGACTGAGTGAGCTGAAATCTGTAGATTTTGCATGTGTGTTTAATATAGATTCTTTTTACCTTAAAATATTTACCCTAAAATTTTGTTAAATACCTCATTTTAATAATCTTAATGGCTCCATAGAAATGACCAAATTTTAAAAAGAATCCTATGGAAGGAGACCAAAGTAAAAAAGAACATGATTTGAACGTGTAAAATCAAAAAATTATTCTGTGGCATTATAGGATTTCAAGGCATCTAGTCATGCACACATGATCTATGTCTGGAAATGGTCTCGGCTCAGGCAGCCACTTCTGGGAGACCCTGCTTTCCCTTACTGCGCTTCCTGCTTCCTGGCCACTTGATAGGATCCGTGTCATCTGTTTCCTTTTGAGATGGATGGGTCAGAGATTTTCAACCTTGGCTTCACAGTTGAATCACCAAGCCAGCCAAGTGCCCTCAAATCACCAAGGTGGTTTTAAAATTACTGTTACTGGAGCCCCACCCCTCGAGAGTCTGCTTTAATTGGTCTGACAGTAGCTTTTGAAGGGCTATCCCAGTGATTCTGATGTGTAGACAAGGTGGAGAAGAACAGGGAAGTGATGTCAGTTCCTGTCTTAGTCTGAGTTCTCTGCAGTAGCAAAACCAGCGAGACGTGCGTGTGGATAAATCTGTATGTGTGTGTATATAAATCTGTGTATCTATATGTGTGTGTGTGAGTATATGTATATTTGTATGTGAGTATATATGAGTATATAGTGGCACAGTGGTTAAATGAGTATTTTCTGCTGCTAATGGACAGTTTGGCGGTTTGAAACTACTGCTTCTCCAAAGGAGAAAGATATGGAGCTGTTTGCTTCTCTAAAGATTACAGTATTGTAATCCAAGTAGGGCAGTTCTCCTCTGTCTTATGGGGTCACTACAAGTTGTAATCAACTGGATGGCAACAGAATACATGTATGTGTGTGTACACACATATACACCTGTACTGCACATACTTGGAGATGATCCCATACACATTTACTTCGAGAAATGGCTCACAGGATTGAGGGACTAACAAATCCAAAGCCTGTAGATCAGAGCTGGGGTTGAGAGAAAAAAGGAGCTTTGTCAGAGCATCTGCTTATATACTGGAGGAAGACCACACCCCCTGAGGAAATCTGCCTTTCACCTGATTGGTTGATCACAGCAGAACCCATCATGGAAAATGATTACATTATATCACATTATGGTAGAACAACCACTGTAGTATCTGCCAAACCACTGGGAGTTACAGTCTCAAAAAGCTGACACACAGCATTAACCATCACAGTTCCCCATGAGACTGACAGCTCCCTGAAGAGAGAGATGAGAATGGGGTTTTATCACCTCTGAACTCCAGCACCTCACTGTATTCTTGGCAAGCTGGAGAGGCTCAGTAGCTGCTTGTGGAATGAATGGATGGATTTCCCTGAGGAGCAGAAAGGCTAGGAGAGGATTAGACAGAGGCTTTGATTCTAGTCTGTGCTGGTATAGGAGAGTCTCTTATATTGTGCTGTGGGTACCTAAGAATCATCTACCATTTGGGAAGAAGCTGTAGGAAGGGATCACAGAAGAGCAGGCTAATCTGGATGGACATTAAGCAAACATCACAGAAGAAAGAAGGCCTGTGGTTGGTGGTGTCCTTGTGAATCTGGGGAATAAGAATTGCATCAAGAGCTTGTGTGTGTACATGTGTGTGTGAGAGAGAGAGAGAAAGAAAAAGAGAGAGGGAAGGAGGGAAGGAAAGAGAATGAGAAGATGTAGTGTATGGGGAGCTGGTTGGGGACAGTTCCAGGAGATTCTGTAGAAAGATGGCCCTGTGCATGGGTTGACTTCTAGACCAGTAACTCATTTTTTTTTCTTAATTTTTTCATTGTGTTTTAAATAAATGTATGCAATTTCAGTTTCTCATACAAAAACTAACTTGCACCGTAGCTGCTCTCCCCACACTGTGACATCATTTTCGTGTTCATTCAACGACCTCCTGTCCCCCTGTGACTTCTCTAGATAGGAGCTGCCCAGTTAGTTTCCTTTATCTACCCAAACCAGGATGCACACTTGTCACCAGTACCATTTTATGTCTTGTGAAAAACACCCACCACTGACATCGAGTCTGGTCTGACTCTTAGCAACCCTATAGGTCAGAGTAGAACTGCCCCATAGTTTCCAAGGAGTACCTGGCAGATTTGAACTGCTGACCTTTTGGTTAGCAGATATAGCACTTACGTATGTCTTGTAGACATGTTCAGTCTTCATGTGAGGAGTTGTCTTCTGGAATGGATTCATTTCTAGGCTAACAGAGAATATGGGGACCATGTCTTTTTTGTCAGATCCCCAAGTCTGGTCTTTTTAATAGAGTTCAAGTTCCATACCTCACATTTCACTTGTTGACTCTGTCCAGTTAACTCCCTTGTAAGGGCAGTGTTTGGTAGTGGCTGGGTCACTAGGTCATTCTTACATCTCTTGTGTTGGAATTCCAAGATGTTTAGGTCTCTCTGGGTTGCTGAGGTTTTCAGTAAGTTTTTATTATTTCTTCTATTCGTTGGACTGGTTGTGTAAGGGTTGAGTGTTCTTTCCACTGCTTACCAAAAGGTTGATAGTTTGAACACACTGAGCAGCTCTGTGGGAGAAAGACCGCAGCTGCTGGGGAGGTTTTACTGGTTGGGGACACAGGCTCGGATTTTAGTGACTGCCACTGATTGCTCGCATAAGGAAATCACTGCACCTCTGAGCCTGGTCTCCAACGAGTAAACCCCTGGGGGCTGCGGTCAGGATTAATGAGGTAACAGGTTTAAAAGTATTTTGCAAACTGCAGTACTAGTTCCTGGTAAATCAAAACAGTGATAAGCTCTATAAAATTAACAAAAATTCAAAACAGTTGATAATGACTTGCCCGTCCACTGCTTAGAGTCTGGGAATAGGAAATCGAGCATTGCACACATTGTGGTGTGAAATGGAATTACGGTGTTGAAGCTGAATCGGTGCATTATTGTCTTAGTTGTATTTTCCCTGGACTTGACTTGAAAGGTGGGCTCCTGGATCTACTGTTGTATCTGCTTCCGGTTTTCACATGGCTTCTCTGACCCCTAGTTAGGGGGATACCACGTGCTTCCTGTTCCAAACGTTCCAAAATGCAGGCTTTGGTTAGAGGGTCATTGGTGAGGCCATTGAAGGATTTCTGTATGTTCTGGGTATTGGGACTCCTCCCTGCTGCCCCAATATTTTGACCTTGATTTGAATAGTTCAGTGAACTGGCAGCTCAAATAGTTTTTTTTTTTTTTTCCCCACTGAACTGGAACTTTCATTGTTTTGCAGAGGAAGATGAGTCATAGCCTAGTTCTGCCCTTGTGCTGCAGTGAAATTCAGTCTAGGATTCAAGGCATACAGGTCAAACTTTCTGTTTAAACCACGCAGTGTTAGAGACTCTGTGAGCTGGGCAGGAATTTGTGTAGCTGTCTTGGTAGAATCTGTCTCAGATTAAAGAAGCATTTTATTATAATTAACATTTGATTCAAAATCTGGTTTTTAGTCGTCTCTTTGAAATATGTGAAAAACAGCTTAAGTGATTAGGTTCCTTTTTAAAAAGAAATTTCAATGCAGGATAAAATTGTCCAAAGTAGAAGTTGTTCTCCCACTTTGGCATTCCATAAAAAAAAAGAAAAACCTGTATATACACACGTTAGCTCACTGGGATAATTGCATGGGAAAATATGCTTTTGATGTTAAACTGTCATCCATAATATGTAGGAAAATGAAGCATAGTATTTAATTGTCTAAACTTGCTGTTTTTATGAAATTGAACTTCCATGCGTATGTTTACTGGGTCTGTGGTTAAATTTGTCAGCAAATTGCCCTTTCCTACATTGCATGGATCTCTTGACCTTTAAACTCTTGGTGTTTCTGAAGGAAATTTCTATGAGATGCCTTTGAGTTTTAAGGCGGCTTTCAGTGTAAAAGACAGATGTTGTTTATGACCTTGGAGACAGGGGTTCAAGTCTTTGGATTTTTATTCTGTCTTTTTGGTCTCCCTTTTGGATAATTTGAAGCCATCATCATCCTAAACTCATCAGTAGTGAATAATTACTTAGGAACCTCACTATTTTATTATGTTTTTAAATATGCTGATAGTTATTTTCCTAGGGATGATAAGTCCCTAGAGTTGTTTATAAAGTAACTCATTTTCCTTATAATTTATGGGACATGTTTGAGCTAGCAGGAAAAGGATCTGCAGTTAGACTGGAAATTGAAGGCTTGCTAGGCCATGTCTGGAAACCCTGGTGACTTCATGGTTAAGTACTATGTCAGCTGGAGTCCATCAGGCACTCCTTGGAAACTCTATGGAGCAGTTCTACTCTGTCCTAGAGGGTTGCTGTGAATCGGAGTTGACTGATGGCAGTGGGTGTCTTTTTTTGCTTTATGATGTATCTGGAACCTCAGTTTCCTCATTTAAAAAACGGAAATATTGATGATGCTGTCTCTAAAGGTGTATGAATGAAAAATTACTTGCACATTATTTTATCATCGTTGGAGTTGATTTTTGAGTCATAGTGATTCCAGGTGCCATGTAGAACTGCCCTGAAGGGTTTCCTGGGTTGTAATGTTTACAGAAGCAGATTGCTTGGTCTTTCTCCTGCGGAGCTGTGGGGTGGGTTTGAACCACCAGCCTTTGAGCTACTGGCTAAGTGCCTAACCATTGTGTGACCAAGTCTCCTTATATTGCACTGTAGTCAGGGATATGGTAAAGGATGGCTGTTTGTGAGTGCAAACCCTGGTGGCACAGTGGTTAAGTGCTATGGCTGCTAATCAGAAGGTTGGCAGTTCAAATCCACCAGGCATTCCTTGGAAGCTCTGTAGGACAGTTTGTGTCTGTCTATAGAGTCACTATGAGTTGGAATAGATTTGTTAGTGTGGGTTTGGGTTTGGTTTATATTAGTAGTGGCTTTAAAGTTAATACAGAAAAAAGAAATTCATCTTGGATCTTAAATGAGGATAAGAATTAACTTTAAATGAGGCCCTGTATGCACCACATACTGAAAATAAATGTCCTCATCTTTCTCTCTAGATCTGTTAGTGCATTTTCACATCAAAGCTTCGCAACTGTAATTCTATGCTGGACTCATTTAACCACAGTTCCAGTAAGTGGCAGGAAATATATAGAATTATATGAGCCAACAAATGGCCTACAGTTGCTTGGAGGATAACTTGGTGGCATAGTGCCCAAAAGATTTTGCTGGTTTCAGAGTTGAGTTTCATGTGTTCAGAAAGGATTTTGTTGCTTGCAAGTAAGTAATGCAGGCAGAGGCAGAGGGCACACAGCCTCGCGTGTGATGCTGTGCCGTGTGACCTATTTGCCTTATACGAAAAGCTTCATTTAGTCTGCCAAGAGGGCCATTTCTCCAAATAGAGGAAAGCTGTCACAGGAGTCTGGAAACGTGATAGATACCAGCTTAATGCTGCTGATCCAGATTCTTGGAGAGGCCGGGTTACATCGCAGTTGTAAGACAGGCATCTCGCACAGGCTCTGCAGGTTACTTGTGTTATCATCAGTGGAAATGCCTCACCCCGTGGCAACCCTCTTGGTCCTCTGAGAAACCACGCTTTCTGTCGCACCACCCTGACGCTTTTCTCCCGGCCCAGCCAGCCCTCTGCTGAGAACCTGCTCCCAGAGTCAGCCTCCTGGCTTCTGAGGTGGCCTGCTTTTCTTTCTGACTCTTGGAATCTATGTTGTGAGCATCTGCTTTGACTTCTTAGCAATAACACCTTTTCTGATGCAGTTTTTGGTGTGGTTCTGACTAACAGCAACCCCATGTGATGGAGCAGAACGGGCCCCTAGGGTTTTCTGTGCCCTATTCTTAATGGCAGCAGATCCCTAGTTTTTTTTCCCAGTGGAGCTGCTGGCTAGCTTTGAACTACCAACCATTTGGTTATCAGCGAAGCATTTAACCAGATGGTGTTTAGTGGAGGAAGTGTATTCCCAGATCCACTTTTTCCCTAGATAACTCCAGCCTGTCAGTGTGGTCTGGCATCTGCCTGTATGTTGAGAACTATTTAACTAGTTACTGTGGCATCAGTTCCTACTCACTGTGACCCTGTGTCTGTCGGAGTAGAACTGTGTGCCATAGATTTTCAATGGCTAGATTTTTGGCAGTGGGTTGCCAGGGCTTTCTTCCACTGTGCCTCTGCAAGAAGCATTTATTTACTCATTAATAAATTTTATTTTTCTAGGGCTCCATAAGTAGTATTAAAGTAGGAAAAGTACAATTTTTAGGGCGGCAGTGCTATGTAGGACATTTGAAGAAAAACCATCTTGAAATAAGTCATTTATTACATTTTATTTTGCACAGAAGTTTTTTAAAATAATGATTACATTCTGTTTTTGCTCATATGCATTTTTCAGTAAACTTATGATATATTTTATAGTGATGTAGCTTAAGCTGGTAGGTTATGGATTATTTTGCAAGTAGATTGAAGAAACAATTTCTTTTCCCCCTCCATGCCCTTCTGAACTCTTTGCTGTTCACACCCTTCCTGCCATTTCTTCTTCTGTTACTAGGGCAATCTTATGTTTTCTGATGAGAATCTATTTTGTAGCTCAACATAGTATGCATTATGAAAAATAAGTCCTTAAGATTGCGTGCTGTGGACTTGCTGAACTTGTTGATAGGTCTTGTGCTGCAAAATTTCTCTGAGCAATAAAATCTAAATAAAAATCAATGGTGTTAGAGGCAAAACTACATCTCAGTTACTGAAATAAAGAATGATGTTTACTTTCCATAGTTCCACTTTTAGAGACTGTTTTCTGGGCATTCTATTTCTAGATCTGGAGCAGTAAAGCAGAAGGGTAGCAGGCCCAAGTCCTCCTAAAGATTGGCACAGTGACAGAAGGATATGTGAGTGGCCAATTGTGGCAGGAGACCGTAAAATAAAGAACAGCCTGAAAAAAGTCTCAGTGCCAAGCAACCCAGGTCGGCAGAGTTAGGCAAATGGCATCCTGTATTGTTACCCACGTGGGCTAAAATTGACAAAATAATCACCACATGGGAAAGCTCTTCCAGTGAGATGACCCTGCAGATTATGGCATCAGTGTGGTTTTCTGAGCTGTAGCATCTGTTCAGGCTCTAGAACCCTGTTGCATGTTGTGTCAGACCCAAGGGAATTCAAATGCAGTGCCTTTCTCTGGCCCTGGAGTGGACTGAGTTTTAGGCTTGTCATGAGTGTGGCTGGTTTCCAGTTGCTGGAGCTGCTATTGAGTGACTTTCAGAAATGCCATCTATGTGCCTGCTCTGCAGGGATGGATTACCCAGTAAGCAAGGCAGGCGGGTGCTGAGGGCATCAACAGAGTGTGGGAACCCATGGTCCAAAGCCAGGGCCCGTAGATGCCAAGCAGACAGGACACAGGAAGAAGGAACCATTTTAGACATTTTGTGCATGAGACCAGTTATAGTTTTCTAATCTTGGACTGATGGAATACAACCTCACATGTAACCCTAGTTGCAAATTTTTGTCTTCTTTTTTAAAACTTGATTTATTTGTTTGTCACTGAGAAAATACAGAGTGAAAACAGAAACCAATTCAGTAGCTTCTGCATGCATAAGTCACTGGCATTGCTTATATGTTGTGTATCTGGCCTTCCCTTCCATTTCTGAGTTGTTCACAGTTGCAAGTTTATCCACAGAGCAAGTTAGGCCGATTTCTGTGATAATTAAATTTTGAAATAGAATTTTCAAGTTTCATCTGTCTTCCTAAACTGGAAGGGGAGAAGGTTATTTTCAAAAGCCAAAATTGAACTAATGTATCTGTAGTACTCGTATCCCTTGGAATCCTGGTGGCTCAGCAGTTAAGAGCTCATCTAACTAAAAGGTTGGCAGTTCAAGGCCACTAGCTGCTCCTGGGGAAATCCGATGGGGTACTTCTACAACTGTTCTGTAGGGGTCACTGTTAGTCAGTGTCAACTTGATGTCAGTGGATGTCCTGTCACTGATAAAATTAAGTAGAGTGTTTACCTCATTTATAGTATGTTAATCAAAGGCTCAAATCTACTAGGCACTGCTTAGAAACCCTATGGGGCAGTTCTGCTGTGTCCTGTAGGGTTGCTATGAGTTGGAATTGATTCAACAGCAATGGGTTGTTTTTTTCTTTCTTTCTTTCACAAACAGTAATGCTTGAAATACTTAAACAACTGGTATACTATATGGTTCCTAACTGATAAGATGAATGTCCAAACAATCCCAAGGCAGTAAGTCTTGATTCGTGTTTATAACCTCTTTAAAAACCTAATAGTTTAGGGTAAAATAAGTCTGTCAGCAAAGTTCCAGTGTTACATGATTGCCCTTACATGAAATGCCCAGCGTGGGCAGAAGTTTGGAGACCAAGGTCTATTAGCAGATCACCAGAGGTGAGAGGGAGGGAGAAAGGGGAGGCATTGCTTAAGAGGCACTGAGTTTCTGTGAAGAGTGGTGGCAAATACAGAAGGAGACAATGGTGGTGATTGTCCTACCTGATGACCATAATTAATACCACTGAATTTATCTAACAGACATTGAAAGAGAGAGAATGAGCCTTAAAAGCTTGGAAGTCCACATCAGGATTTCTGCATCTAGCTGAATCACCTCATACATTAAAAAGGTTACATTTTGACATGATTTATTCATTTTCTCAGCGACTTATGCATATGAGTTCTGACAATTAAGTCTGTGAACTTAATTGCCTTAAGTGCTACATACCCCACTGCTGAATATCACCACGGTCACCTTTGAAGTACTCCCCTTGGGAAGCTATGCACCGATGCTGGTGCCTACTCCGCCCTTCAAAGCAATTTTGGACCTCTTTGTGGAATGGCCATTGTACACAGTGGCATGGTGGCAAGTTTGTGGACTTGTCTAGTTGTCTGTAAGGGAATTTATAGCCAGTAAACAAATAACTGTTATTGGAACGCACTGTCTACACACCAGACCTAGCCCCTGATGACTTTTTTCTTTATCCAAAGATAAAGGAAATGTTGAAAGGAAGACATTTGATGACATTCAGGACATCAAGGGTAATACGATAACAGTTCTGATGGCCCTCCCAGAAAGAAGGGTTCCAAAATTGATTTGAAGGGTGGACTAGGTGCTGGCGGCACTGCGTCACTTCCCCAGGGGAGTGCCTGGAAGGGAACCAAAGTGATATTCAGCAATGAGATATGTAGCATTTTTTCTAGGATGAGTTTGAGAACTTAACCATCAGATCTCGTATGGCAGGAAGAAATGCAGCCTCTACAGACAAAGGACATTGTCTACTTTCCTCAGTTTCCTTCAAATGCAGGCTTAACTGTCTGATGTTTCAGCCTCCTGAAATAATAGTGCACGCAGGGGTGGAATTTGGAGACACGTTGCTTTGGATGCCTTCATACCAGCCTCCAGAGCTGCTTTTGGTGGATGTGCTCTGTGAGGGTAGAAGCCTGTATTTCTGCTCATGCCACATCCCCCTCGGTGCCTCCTGAGAGATGTGATTAGTACCTTGATCCCTGTTATTTGTTACTGTAATCTGTGCTTCAGGCATCTCAGGAGATCACAGCCTTTTGTTTTCAGAGACTTCATTTTGTAAGACAGGCTCTGGGTAGATAAAGAGTAGACTAGAGACATGGAAGCTGAGCAATTAAATATCTACAAATAGTGTTTTATATTGACTCTTCTTATTCATTCCTTTTCAGCTGTCTAGAAACAGATGCTTAAATTGCTTAAACAGACAGTCTTTCTGTAACTTATTCTAAGGTATCCATTTTCCTATTAACAGGATGTAGTCTTATTTTTTTTTTATCCCCAAACTCATGAGAACAGAATAGTCAGTGGGGGGATAAGGACTAGATGACAACCATGCCCTGCTCCCTGTCTTTGAATCAGACACTTCCAGACTTGTGCAGAAGCTCTAATAGCCTTATTCATCCTCCTTTGAGTCTACTCAGCAGTTTTGTTGGCAGACACATTTATTTATCAATATTGGTCAATTGGAAAAATAATTATTTAAAGTGAGATTCTCTTCATCGATTCCCTGTTATATGTATGTAGGAAAATCCGTAAACTTTTACTTCAGAAGCCAGGTTTTCTATCCCACATGTCAGATGTTAAGGGTTTGGCCGCTGACCGCTCGGTCAGCAGTTCACGTCTACCAGCAGCTCCTTGGAAAACCCTTTGGGGAAGTTCTGCTCTGTCTTGTAGGGTCTCTGTGAGTCAGAATTGACTCCATGGCAATGAATGTTTGATTTTGTTTTCTTTAATGGAAGCTACAAGGAGCCCAACTGCTGACTCAGAGGTTGGCGGCTTGAACGCATCGCTGCTCTGCAGGAGCAGCATCTGGCAGCCGTGGGGCAGTACTCCCCTTTGCTAGAGGGACACTCTGAGTTGGAATTGATTCAGTGGCTATGGGCTTTTTTTTTTTTTTTAAATAGCAGCTATGATCACATTGTTGCGGCAGGGAGACAGGGAGACAGAAATCTGTCTTTCCCTTTCACCTTCTTGCCCCTGAGTAAATTCATTGCCACTGAGTTGATTCTGACTCATAGCGACCCGGTAAGGCAGAGTAGAACTGTCCAGTAGGGTTTCCAAGGAGTGCCTGGTGGATTTGAACTGCTTACCTTTTGCTTAGTAGCCGCTTTCTTAATCACTGCATCATGCATATTCTGTATTTAAATTCTGATTCCAACACTTGGGTTTTGCAATTAGACTGGCTGAATTCCAAGGCCAGTACTTCCATTTATTACTAGTTCTCTAAGATTTGAGCAAGTTTCTTAGTTTTAAAAGTCCGTGATCTCTTCTGCGAACAGGGGAGAAGAAAATCTGCTTACACGGGGTTTAGAGTCGTAGTAATCCATGTAGGAAGCATTCAATAAATGTTACAATATAGTAGTAACAGTGATGTTACTACTATTACTGCTGATACATTGAAAACAATACTCTACCTATGCTTATTTAATAGAGCTACTAATATGAATAAGACTTAGCTGCATTTAAGTTTAATTCTTTTTTCTCCCTCTCTGTAGGCAAAAGTGTGCCAAGACATAACTGAAATATAGAAAGTTAGATAGGAAATCTAGTTTATTTAGCCTTACACTCTACAGAAGCATTCAGAATTTAAAGTACTAATAGTTCGGTGCTGTTCCATGGAAATTCTTTTTCCTAATTTCTTGGTATTAATTATATTCATAGCCTGTTATGGATATTTTAAGGGCATTAGATGTCATATTAAATTCCATTTTCTTATCCTTCTAAAAAATTTCCAATATTCTTATCTCCATGGTTACTTTTTATTTAAAAAAAATCACAGTATTATCAAAGAGTATGAGAAAACACAAAAGATGTATTCCTAATAATACTGTTTCAACAATAATAATTTTCATTCATTTTCTTACTTTGTCTTCACTCATAACATAATTATAATGATTAACTATTTCTAAATTTTTTGCTGTGAATTTTCAATTTTATGTTGTTTCGTAAGTATTTTCTGTAGTACTATTAAGTAAGTATACAGTAATTTAACTCTTAACCTTTTTGGTCTTTGGTTTCTTCTAGTTCTCAGTATTATGGATAATAGTGCAGTGAGAAATCATGTTTTTTGATCAGTGAAATGGAAATAATGCCAATATTTATTGCAAAGCTGTTGTGATGATTACATGAGCTGATATTATAAAGCAAGTCTTTTCAACCATGATGGTTATTGCCATTTGGACTAGATAATTCCCTTTTGTGAGGGCTGTCCTGGACGTTGTAGTATGTTTAACGGTTTCTCTGGCCTCAGCCTACTAGTTGTGCCCAACGAAAAAGGTTTGTCCTGGATTTAACGTCACTCCTGGGTGAGAACTCCAGACACTGCTCTGAGCGCGCTGCCACTGATCCGTGACGACTCATGGCAACACCGTGGTGACCGCTGTAGTGAGTGCTTTACAATATTTGTGATGATGATAATCCTCTTTCATTTCAGTTATTTCTTTCTGATAAATTCTTTGAAATAGAATTTCTGGATCCAGAAGTCCAGTTTTCAGGTTCCTGACATGTGTTACTAAATGCTTTTCAGAAGGATTGAGTAAGCTTTAACACCATCATGTGTATATGAATATGTCATTATCTCTGGCTGAAATCCAGCAGGTCTCAGATTGTGAGCACTGTGTTTTGTTTTATTCTCAGTTTCTGTAATTGCTGATCAAGATGAGCCTTATTCTATGTATCTTTATTTATATGGACTTGTTTGAAGATTCCAGTCATGACCCTTGTCCAGCTCCTTGTTTTTTCTTTCTTGGAGTTGCTTGGCTATCCAGCACTTGGAGTTGGAAGCTGAAGTTAATTACTGAGTTTGTATTTCTTTGCTTGACCTTTGATGGCATCCAAGTTGTGTGTTGACTGAAGTCCTTTCATATTATTGCATCTTCCCCAAACTTTGCTGTTTCAGATTCAGACATAGGAATTAACAGTGTTCCATTAGAAGAAATTGTTTAGAATTTAATTATAAATTGACTCTTCCTTGAAGGAGAATTTGGTGGAAAACAACTCCACTGTATGTTGTGCAGCAGGTGGTATATTGTCTCAAAAACATGGTTGCCTCTGCTTTAAGTACCATTGGGAGGCAGTCCCAATTTTAGCTGTGGCAGAGGCTGTTGGTGCCCTACCCACAGTGCCTGCCACCTGCAATTCAGTGCCAGGGCCTTGCAGAGCTGGCAGGTACCTGCATTCCTTTGCCTGAGGGCTTTCTCTGGCTGGCAAAGTCCTGCCAAGGCAGGAAGTGCGAGCCTTTAGGAGCACACAACCGTGACTCAAAACCAAATCTGCTTCTGCTGAGTTGATTCCAACTCTTTACTGACCTCACAGAGAGCAGGGTTTCCAAGGAGTGTCTGGTGGATTCAAACTGCTGACCTTGTGGTTAGCTAGCAGCCAGGCTCTTGGCACCTTGCCACAGGGCTCTGCCTGTTATGTAAGGCGGCCCTTGCTTTCATCTCAGAGGGGCTGCCTTTGTGAGGAGCATCTGAAGTGGCTTCCCAGATTGCCCTGTTAGATAATGATTCAGCGGTAACTGGCTTGACAATGACTCTCTTATCGTCTGCCTTTCCTTCCCTGTCCCATTTCCTCACCCTCCCATCAATGTTTTCTGGGACCACCTCCAAAACAAACGACATGTACTTGAATTCTTGTCCCAGAGTCTGCATCTGGGGTGGGAGGACCAAACAAGATATAAACCAACTTTTCTTTTGACTTTGGTGATGAAAGAAGAGGAAAAGTCAGACCATTAGAACAGAAACCTCTGAATAGCTTTTTGTACGGGAAGTAAACCAAACCCATAGCCATCGGGTTCATTCCAACTGTCCTAGAGATCATATAGACAGAGTAGAATGGCCTGCGGGCTGTAACTGTTACAGAAGCAGACTGCCTCGTCTTTATCCTGCAGAACAGCTGGTGGATTCAAACCACTGACCTTTTGGTAAGCAGCTGAGTGCTTAGCACTGTGGTACCAGGGCTTCTTGTAGAGGAAGGAGACAGCTTTAATCTCACTGGCGGTTTGAGAGTTTGGAGGATGTGTGTTCTTAACCAGGTGCTGTTAACCAGGTAAAGAAAGCCAAAAAACAAAAGAATTATTAGTGGTTAGACTCTGACTCACAGTGGCTGACCCACTGTGTGTCAGAAAAGAGCTGTGCTCCATAGGATTTTCAATAGCATAGTTTTCAGAAGTAGGCTATCAGGGCTTTCTTCTGGAGCTCCTGGGGGTGAACTTGAACTTCCAAGCCTTTCAGTTAACAGCCAGAGTGTTAACCGTTGCAGCATTCTAGGGTGGGGTCTTGTCAAAGTCTCTGGATCACACGATGGCATTAAAGAATGGTTACATTGGGTGTCTCTGCCTAATGTGACTTCCCACCTACTTTCTTCACTGCAGGGACTGACTCAGAGGCTTGCTGGATTTCAGAAAGATTAGTTATTGGGTGGTGGCTTTTTCCATTTAGGGGCTGACAAGTGTTAGGAAGAACAAACTCATCCTTATCTGTTGCTTCACTAATTTTGTTTTCACTTTCGGCTAATTAATGCCTTGGGGAAACTTTTTTAGCTTGCAGCTCGGCTAGCTGAGCAGGAAGGATAGTATTACTTGTAGTTTCAGACTTAGTCAGGAGGGCTGTGTTTGCGTTAAGACCATCTAGGAGACGAGGGTAGACCCAAAGCAAACCAAACCGGTTCACTGCTGTTGAGCTGCTTCTGACTCATAGTGACCCCACAGGGTTTCCAAGACTGTAAATCTCTGTGGGAGCAAACTGCAGCATCTTTCTTCTGCAGAGCCACTGTTGGTCTCCAACCACCCACCTTCTGGTTAGCAGAGGATTGCTTTAACCACTTGACCACCAGGGCTCCTTAGCAGGAAGACAAGATGGGTCTGTTTCTGGATTTGAAAAGGGATATAGCATAGCTGATAAGCAAAGAACTTAGAAAAAAAACCCTTTGCCGTGGAGTCAATTTTGACTATCAGTGACAGTACAGGACACAGTAGAACTATCCCATAATGTTTGTTTCCAAAGAGAGCTTGATGGATTTGAACTGCTGACCTTTTGGTTAGCAGCAGAACTCTTAATCACTTTGTCTTTTAAATTGAGGTATAGTTGATTTCTGGAATTACCTTTCTGATGCTGCATTTCCTACTCAAATGTAAAAGAATAAAAAGAAGGCCAAATTAATTTAACAAAAAACCCCCACTAAAACCAGATCAATATACAAGGAGTAAAAAAGAATAGCCAAGCCGGCGAGATGCAGATATTTGCTTTGTTAATGAAATAAAAAAATCAACCTAGTGGAGCTGGTTTCTTAAAAGTCCGTTTCCTTAGAATGTACTCACTGAATGTCTTGGAGTGCTAAGGTTCTGTGAGTCCCATGCCATGGTAGAGAGTTTCCACTCAGGTGCTTACTGAAGGAACTCACCTGGGAAGTCAGAAGTCAAGTGACCTGGCCCACACTGATGCAGAAGACTCCTTTGTCTCTAGCCACCCCCCACCAGCCTGTCACCCAGCCTGCTTTCTTGAGCACTTTTCTTGAAGACTCATCGCAGTGTTGTTTTCTCCCCAGCAAATGTAACTACTGAAAAGCTGAGGTCATTGCATGATCTTCAGTGACCATAGCTGTTAAGTGAATGTGACCCAGAGTGACCCAAAGCGAGTTACTGGCCAGCATAGATTTCGTTTTCTGTGTGAAAGTTCTTCTTTGTTGTTGGTAGTTAGTAACTAAATAGGATATAAAGCCAAATGACTTCATTGTTGGACACAGACGTGAAGGCCATGGGAAACAGCCTGTTTAAGTTGACTGCCAAGATATGGTTGAAAGGTCCGCCTGGATGCCTGAATCCTTCTAGAAACTAGGCAGAGAAAGAAGGGTACGGGCGGCGGTGGGGTAGGGAGGAAATCACATTCTTTGTAAGATAATGCAAGTGGATTTCAGGTTGATGGAATGATTTACTATAGCCTTCTAGCCGTTGGCTATGAGGCTGAATCTAACACTTTAAATTGAGGAGTGTTGGACTGTCTTACTTATCTAGTGCTGATGTAACAGAAAAGCCACAAGTGGATGGCTTTAACAAAGATAAATTTATTCTCTCACAGTCCAGAAGGCTAGAATTCAGAGTGCCAGCTCCAGGGGAGGCTTCTGGGGGAAGGTCCTTGTTATCTGTCTTTGTGTAGTCTAGGAGCAGCTTAGTGCAGGGACCCTGGATCCAAAAGGTAGTGTTCCTGGTACTTCCCTCATGGTAATGTGAAGTCTCACTTTCTGGCTGCCCGCTTCTCTCTTTTGTAGCTCAAAAGAAATGGACTCAGTGTATAACTTAATCTTGTAGATTGAGTTTGCCTCTTTGGGTTGCCTCTTTAGCATTTTAGAAGTTAGATTTATAACACATAGCAAAACCACATCAGATAACAAATAGTGGACAGTCACCGAATACTGGCATTCATGGTCTAGCCAAGTTGACATGCAGTTATGGGGGACACAATTCAGAAAGACCTACTGTGTGCCAGGTTGTTCAGAATGAGTCTACTGTGCTAAGGAATATGGTAAGGAATTAGGTTTTAGTCTTGCTCTGCTAACCAAATGTCTGTGGTTGAACCCACCACTTCTCCAAGGGAGAAAGAGGTGGCCATCTGTTTATCTAAAGATTACAGCTTGCGATTCCTGCGAGGCAGTTCTACTCTGCCCTCTTAGGGTAACTGTGAGTTGAAATCAACTGGATGACAATGAGTCTTTCTTTTTTAGTGCGTATTTTGTTAGCAGTGATGTTTTAAAGTTAAGTTTGGGTTGCATTAGTTTACTAATTAAAACATGGTTTTGAATCAAGTTTTTTACTACCTAACCCTTTGAATTTTGTTATATTTTCAAAAAACTTTAATAATAATTGATGGAAATAGAAATTCTATTTCTAGGTATACCCCAAACCAAACCCATTGCTGCCGAGTCGATTCTGACTCATAGCAGCCCTATAGGACAGAGTAGAACTGTCCCCTAGAGTTTCCAGGGAGTGCCTGGTGGATTGGAACTGCTGACCCTTTGGTTAGCAGCTGTAGCACTTAACCACTAACGCCACTAGGGTTTCCTGTTCTAGGTATATGCCTCCTACCCTCCTTCAGATTGAAATCAGAGGGCTTGTATACAGTGTTCATTCATGTCAGCACTATTCACAATAGCCCAAAGGAGGAAACAGCCCAAGTGCCCATCAACAGATGGATAAAAAAATGTAGTACACAATATAATGAGATATTACTCAGCTATAAAGACACATGAAGTTCTGATGCATGCTACAACGTGGATGAACCTTTAAAACAGTGCTAAGTAAGTCAGATACAAAAGGACAGATATCGTGGGCCTGAACTTACGTAAAATCTCTGTTGTTAGGTGCCATCACCATGGTTCTGACTTGCAGCAACTCTGTGTACAATGGAACACAGTACTACCCGGTCCTCCACCATCCTCACAATCGTTGTTTTGTCTGAATCCATTTTTGGTACCCACTCACTGAGGTCTTCCTGTTTTTCACTGACCCCCTGCTTCACCTAGCATGCTGTGCTTCTGCAGGGGTTGATCCCTGCTGATACAGCTCCAGAGGATGGGAGACCAACTCTCACCATCGTCCATTCTGAGAAGCATTCTGTCTATGCTTCTTCCAATACACACTTGTTTGTGCTTCTGGCAGTCCATGATGTATTCAGTGTTCTTCACCTACACCATAATTCATTATGTGTCTTCATCTTTTTCATTGTTGGTAGTATTGTATTTGCTGAGACTTCCTGTGTTTCTTGTTTTTTATTTTGATCTGTAGGATTGTTATTTCCTTTGTGGTGACCTTAATGTTTACCCCTATTTTTCTAAATGTAAGCTGGTCTTTAATGTCTTGATGTTGCCTTGACTTCCTCTCCATATGAAAGATCTGTGACTCCATTTTTGAAAGTATTTTTTTAAAAAAATAATGTTTACGTAATAATATCTTTGTTTCCCTATTTTCAGTGTTTTCCTGTTGATTTATTTGTGTGATTTTCCTATCTGGGTTAATATCTAGTTGCTCTGTTTTGTGTTCTAGTCTTGGATTGTTATCTGATGTTATTGATTTTTTTTATCCAAAGTACTCCCTTTAGTATTTCTTGTAATTTTGATTTGTTTTTTGCATATTCCCTAAATTCCTGCTTATCTGGAAATGCCCTAATTTTGCCATCATATTTGAGAGACAGTTTTGCTGGATATATAAGTTTTGGCTGGGAATTATTTTCGTTAAAGCTTTTTTATGTCATGCCATTGCCTTCTTGCCTGTTTGGCTTCTGCTGAGTAGTCTGAACTTAGTCTTACTCTCTTTTGTAGATTATTTTTGTTTATCCCTAGCCACTTTTAAAAATTGTCTCCTTATCTTTAAGTTTGGCAAATGTAGTTATAAGATACCTTGGTGGCTTTTTTTGGGTATCTACCTTGTGTGGAGTTGGAAGAGTGTCTTTGATAGATAATGTCTATCTTTCATGATATCAGGGGAGTTTTCTGTCAGTAAATTTTCAACAATTCTTTCTGTGTTTTCTTTTATCCTTCCCTATCCTCACTGTACTGGTCCTCCAGTTGCTCATAGATTATTCCTCTTGATAAAGTCTCACATAATTCTTAGTGTGTCTTGATTTTTAAAATTTTTTATCTGATTGTTTTCCTCAAATATGTTGGTGTCATGTGCTTCATCTTCATTCTCATGAATTTGACCTTCCACTGCCTCACTTCTGCTGCTTTGACTTTCTGTTGTCTAATTCTGTAATTTTATTATTAATTTTCTGAATGTGTACTTCCAGTATCTGTATGCGTTCTTGCAGCCTGTTTAGTTTCTGAGTCTGCTCTGCTACGTTTTGGCTCATCTCCTTCCTGATCTCTTGAGTTCTAGATAGTAATCTTTTGTGTTATACCTCTGATAATTATAGGAAATTCTCTTCATCTGCAAGATTTCTTGACTATTCTAGGAGCTTTCTGATGCTGTCATGGTTTGCCTCTTTAAGTGATTAGATAGCGACTATTGTCTCTGAGCCATTGTTAAGTTGCTGAATTTATTTTATGTTTTCTCACTGTGTTCTTGCTTCTTGCTTTGAAATGTCCAAATAGACTGGTCATGTGTCCAAGCTTGGTTATTGCACCTTTGAAGCTCTAAAGTTCTGTCACCAGGTGCTTAGAGCTGTTACTAGATGCATAAGCTCAGGAGTTCGTTTACTTTTCTTGAATCGATTCAGCTCAGGTGTCCAGGTAGTCAGTCACCAAATGTGTGGTACAGGCTTTCCCCTAATGTCCTAGATGGGCAGGGTGATTGGTAGTAGGCACAGTTATCTGGATGCAGGTGCTGAGAAAGGCAGGGGGCTGACAGCTGTTCCTCAGTGTCTGTGAGGAAGGTATTTCTCCTTATGTTAGGTTCTAGTTGAAGGAACTGTTTCTGCCCTGCATTTCTGGCTCAGGGTAGCCAGCAATTTTTTTTTCTTCTTCCTTCTCTCGGTTTGTTAAATTGTTCCCTTCCCTAGTCTAGGAGAATGGCTCTGGGTCCACATAAGGAGTCCTGCTTCTGACTCAGGTAACAGCCTTAAGACTCTGGAACTGGGAACAGTGCAGAGAAGGGAGAGGGATGCATTGGGAAAAGAGAGAGTTATCCCAAAGGAAAGATTTAGACATGCACAGTAGGTTAGATGTAAGCTGCGTAGCTTTTGATGATCCAGTGCCTCTGTTCACTGGTTCTGTAGGTGTGATATGTTTTCCACTGTTCTGAACACTGCTGCTCCATTCACCATGCAGCCTGCCACTGAGTCTCAGTGGATCCAGTGTGGCTAGTCCTGGGTACTTCTAGACCTACTCTCCCTTCCCCATCTCTCAGTCTGACTTCTCAACTTTCCCTGTGATGTTCAAGTCTCCTAGAATGTCATATGTAACTGATTCATTTCTTCTTTGCGGTCTTTTTGTTAAAGGGTTCATAGGAATTGCTACTCTGCCATTTTGGCTGTGCCTCTGCCAAAACCATAATTCGAAGGCATCACCTGTGTCTTCCTTATTCATTTTCCAGATTTTGTGTGCCTTTGAGGTGACTGAAAATTCTGTGGTTTGGGGTCAGGTGCACCTTGCTCCTCAGAATAACATCTTTGCTTTTTAACACTCGGGGAAGGTCTTTTGTAGCAGATTTTGCCCAGTGCAGTGTGTCACTTGATTTCTTTACTGCTGCTTCTGTGGACATTGATTGTGGATCCAAGTTAAAATGAAATTCTTGACAACTTCATTTTCTTTTTTTTCTGTTTCTTGTGCTATAGTTTATTGGTCCAGTTATGAGAATTTTTGTTGTCTTGGTACTGAGGTGTAATTCTTAGTGAAGACTGTAGTCTTTGATCTTGATCGGTAAGTGCTTCAAGTTCTCTTCAACTGCAGCATGCCAAGGCCATGTCATCTGCGTATATCACAGGTTGTTAATGAGTCTCCTTCAATCCTGATGCTGCATTCTTTATGTAATTCACTTTCTCAAATTAGTTGTTCAGCATACAGATTGAAAAAAGAATGGAGAAAGGATACAACCCTGACACATATCTTTATTTTAAACCCTTATTCTGTTTCAACGAACAAAATTTTTTGGAATAGGTAAGTCTGTCAGTCTCTTCCGGTCAGTTGGCTGGGTGGGTGTCTTCTGAGTTTCTTGGCTTAGATGTGTGAGCACTTCCGGCATTGTATCTACTTGTTGAAACGTCCCAATTGGTTTTCCATGAATTCCTGGAGCCTTTTGTTTCACCAATGCCTTCAGTGAAGCTTAGACTTTTTCCTTCAGCACCATTAGTTCTTGGTCATATGCTTCACTGAAATGGTTGAACATTGCTCAGTTCTTTCTGGTATAGTGACTGTATTGCTTCTATTTGTTGATGCTTCATGCATCATTCAACATTTTGCCCATAGAATGCTTTAGTATTTCAACCTGGGGCTTTCGAATTACTGTTTCTTTAGTTCTTTTAGCTTGAGGAATGCTGAGCATACTCCCTTTTTAGTTTTCTATCTCTAGCTCTTTGCATATGTCATTATAATACTTTGTCTACTCGAGCCGCTCTTGGAAAATCCTCTGTTCGGCTCTTTCACTGCATCATTTCCTCCTTTTGCATTAGCTTCTCTCTGTTTAAGAGCTAGTTTTAGATCCTCTTCTGATGTGCATATTTTTTTCTTTTCTTTCTTTCCTATCTTTTTAGTGGCCTTTTGTTTTCTTCATGTGTGTTGACCTTAATGACATCCCACAGCTCATCTGGTCTTAGTGTTCAGTGTGTCAGATCTATTTTTGACACAGCAATTCAGGTGGAGTGTACTCAGATTTGTACATTGGCTCTTGTGGACTAGTTTTAATTTTCTTCAGCTTCAACTTGAGCTTGTATATGAGCAATTGATGGTCTGCAGTTGTCCCCAGGTCTTGTTCTGACTGATGATGTTGAACTTCTCTATCATTTATTTCCATAGATGTATTCTGCTTGATTCCAGTGTATTCCAGTTGGTGAGGTATATGTGTATAGTAGCCATATATGTTGGTGAAAGAAGGTACTTCCACTGAATAGGTTGTTGTTCTTACAAAATGCTATCCTGCAATCTCCAGTGTTGTTTCTACCACCAATGTCATAATATTTCCCAGCTACCCGTTCTTCTTTGTTTCCAACTTCACATTTCAATTACCAGTAATTGTCAGTGCATCTTGATTAATTTCAGACTACAGAAGTTGTTAAAATTTGGAGTTTCTTCCTCTTTTGCATTAGTGATTGGTGCATAGATTTGAATAATAGAAGTATTAAGTGGCTTTCCTTGTAGGCCTATGGATATTATCCCATAACTGACAGCATTGTACTTCAGGATAGATCTTAATATGTTCCCTTAAAGATAAATATGATGCAGTTCCTCTGTAATTTGTCATTCCTGCTATGGTAGATTGTATGATGGTCTGATTCGAGATGGCAAATATCAATCCAATTCAGCTCACTAATGCCTAGGACATCGATCTTCAAGTGTCTATTTAATTTTTGATGACTCCCAATTGTGCTGGATTCGTAATTTGTACATGCTGTGTTCCAGTTGCAGACATCAGTTTCTTCTCATTCTGAGTCATGCCATATCAGCAAATGAAGTGATTCTGAAAGGTTTCCTCTGTCTGCACCATTAAGATTGACTCAATTTTGAGGAGGCAGCTCTTCGTCAGTCATATTTTCAGTGCCTTCCAACCTCAGGGACTCCTTTTCCAACACTCTATCAGATAATACTCTGCTACTATTCATAAGGTTTTTACTGGGCATTTTTTTCAGAAGTAGACAACCAGGCCCTTCTTCATAGTTTATTGTAGTCTGGAAGTTCTTTGGAAACTTGTCCTCCACGACGACTCTGCTGGTATTTGAAATACCAGACGCATAACTTCCAGCTTCCAAGTGACACACAGTCCACTACAGAATGACAAAGTGACAGTTGAATGGTGGTGTGAAATACCTAAGGCAGACAAATTCTAAAGATAGAAAGTAGATTAGGAGTTACCAGGGGCTGCTGAGGGCAGGGTAGGTAAGGGGAATAAGTAGTTATTTTTTCAATGGTAGAGTTTCTGTTTAGGATAATGAACAAGTTTTGGAAATACATAGTGGTTGTGGTTGCTGTCTTAGTCATCTAGTGCTGCTGTAGCTGAAATAAGACAAGTAGATGGCTTAAACAAAGAGAAGTTTATTTTCTCACAGAAAAGTAGGCTAAAGTCCAAATTCAGAGCACTAGCTCCAGGGGAAATCTTTCTCTGTTGGCTCTGTTCTCTGGACTGGCAGCTTCTGAGGCACAGGGACCCTGGGTCCGAAGACCCTGCTTCTTCCCCGAACACTCAACTTGCTTCTCTTTTCTTTGCATCCCAAGAGATTGCCTCAAGGCACAATATAGTCTTAAGCGCTGAGTTCTGTTCCAACAACACAACTGCCACCCATCCTCCCTCATTAATGTCACAGAGGCAGGATGTACAACATACAGACATATCATACAATACCAGGAATCATGGCCTAGCCATATTGCTACACACTCTTTGGGGGGAACACAAGTCAGTCCATGACAATTGCTAAAGAAGTGGGGGGAACTCAAAAGGCAGAGTAAGAAGATGATGGATATGCAACCATAAATACATTTTAGAAAGAAAGAGGCATATGAAACGTTATAGCTTACAAAACATTTGTGTCTTTCTTCCATCCTATACATTATCTGGACACTTGAGTAAGAAGTTAGGAAAAATATTGCCTTCTAGTCTATATTTATTTTTCCTAGTTGAAGAAGAAACGGCCCCATCGCACACTTATATATGTATGTATATGTGTCCATTTGTGTGGTGGATTATCACAATCTGAAGGATAGATTCATTTTGAAACTGACACGCTGACAGCCTGCTGTTCCCAGCACTGATCTGATCATGGAAATGGACTTGCAGAGAAATGGTTTGCCTAGTTTCTGCCTGCTCCTTTCTATTACTTGCTTGCTTTTCACCTGGACCTTGAAGCCTCCTCTTCCAGACAAGTGTCTAGGCTGTAAGTTAGCATGGAAGAATATGATAGCTGCAGATGGAAGCTAATAAATCCATGCTTCTCACATGAAAATTTTTCCTTACTGTAATTAAAACAACAACCAAGTAAACAAAAAACCTGACCAAACACTCACCAAAAAACCTAAAACATCATTTTATTTGTGTTGAATTTTCCTTGTTAAAGAAGCAACATCGGTAACTCTTAATTTCTTCCAAATGGTTTCTTTTCCTTAAGGAAAAAATACATACATATATACATATATTTGGTAATCCAATAAATATTTATTGTATGTTTATACTGTATACAGAACAGAACTGTGAGATGCAGGCCAAACTGTAAGACAATTTCTTCCTTCAGATAATTCAAAGTCTAGTTAGGAGAAGAGATCATATAGGGAAGTATCTGTCAACATGTCTGTATTGCTCTGTCTCTGTATGTACCTATCTATCTAGTCTGTCCAATCTATCTGTGTATCTGTCTGTCCACCTTGTTGCCATTCAGTTGATTCTGACTCCTGGTGACCACAGGTATCACAGAGTAGAACTGTTTCTGAGGGTTTTCTTGTCTTTAATCTCTATAGAAATAGATTGCCGAGTCTTTTGCCACTGTGCTGTTGGGTAGGTTTGTATTGCTGACCTCTAGGTTAGTTGCGTGCAGTTTGTACTACCCAGACTGCAAAACCGAAAACCAGACACGTTGCTGTTGGGTCAGTTCCGACTCACAGTAACCCTACAGGACAGAGTGGAGCTGCCCTATAGAATTTCCAAGGAACCCTTGATGGATTCAAGCTGCTGACTTAACCACTATGCAACCAGGGTTTCCCCAGGGACTACATACAAAACACACACACACACACACACACACACACACACACACACACACACACACACACATCTATATACCTCTATAACTGTCATTGTGTCTGTGTATTTACAAATCACCAACACACCAGAGTATTTTGTGTTATAAGTATTTGAATTTCAAGGTTGGAGAGGGGTGAAGAAAGGGCTGGGGAAAACTTCTTATTAAAGTCTTTATGGATGAGGTTTCCATGTGAAGATCACAAAATTAGCCAGGGGTCACTACAGAAAGGGAGCCCTGGTAGTATAGTGGTTAGGTTCTATAGCTGTTAATCAAAAGATCAGCCATTCCAGTCACTGCTTGGAAACCTTACTGGGCATCTCTCTCTCCTTTCCTATAGGCTCACTATGAGTTGGAATTGACTCAAAGGGATTTTGATTTTTTATTTTGCTTTGGCTACAGGAACGCATGCCGAATGTCTTACTAAGTCCTTACTTAACCCTGTATTGTATAGACGAACTTGATTTTGAAGGAGTAGATGGTGTGTGGAGGGTTTGAGAATGAAATATTTCATGGTCCGAACAAAGGTAATCTTTTACAGGTGTTTAGGATGCAAGCAGGAAGGTGGATGGCAGTAAGAGGTTATCTTAGTAAATGGAGGTAAAGATACTGAGGACCTAGACTAAGTTGGTAGCAGAGGGACTGTTTTGGCTTTGTTGGAAAAGTAAATTGTGGAATAGCGTAGCTCACTTCATGATTTTTAATATTTAAGATTCTGCTGCCAAACACTGAGGTCACTGTTCTTTTGAGTGTAACTGTGACTGAAGAAACTTGTGTGTGACAATTCTTCCCTTTGGTTGCCTTTAATGTGTCAGTTTCAAGATTTGGAGCACAGCCGATACCTGCCAAAATTGTTCCTGATTGTTTCTCTCGTGCTCTTTTCCTTGGGGGGATAGAAAGAGCCGGCTAGACCCGGTTTTCATTTCTTTGTGTCCGTTTGCGTGGGATGGCGTTGTGTGGAGTTGTCATTTATGGGCCTTGACCAGTGCCCTTGGCCCAGCTGGAGCTGGCCACGCAGGTGGCTGTGGACTTGCCCGCCCTGCCTGGTGTCACTGCTCTCCCGTTACGTTTGGGTCTGTGCTTCGCAGCGGGGAGGCATGGCCCGAAGGGCCGCAGGTGGGTGGCTGCTGCGGTGTGCCATTACTGCCGTAACAAATGGCCTAAAGTTGGTGGCTTAAAACAACACAAACGTATTATCTCTCAGTTTTAGAGGTCAGGAGTCAGACGTGGGTCTCACGGGTCTAACGTCAATGTGTTGGCAGAGCTGCCTTCTTCCTGAAAACTTGAGAATCCATTTCCATGCCTTTTCCAGCTCCTAGAGAGTGCCCACATCTGTTGGTTTGTGACCCATTTCCATCTTTAAAGCCAGCAGTGTTGGTGGAGTCCATGTCAGAACACACCATGCTGCCAGTCACTCTTCTGCCTCCTCCTTCTAAGAACCCTCAGGTTTACGTTGGGTCCACCGGGATAATCTTCCATCGTATAGCTAGTCTAAGGTCCGCTGACTAGTCACTTGAATTCCATCTGCAAACTTAATTTCCACCTTGCTGTGGAACTTCACATATTCATAGGTTCTGGAGTTTAGGGCATGGATGCCATCTTTGGAGGGCCCTTATTCTGCTTGCCGCAGTGGGTAGCTTTTGATTTTATTTTTTTTGAAAAATAATATAGAATATAGAGTCATGGGTCATAACCTATTTATTGCTGCTTGTTTGAAATAAATTTGGTAATTGTTTTTGCTAATCATGTTAGAAGCAGCTTTCCTTGTTTGTGTTTGTGTGTGTTATGTTGTGATGCTTGTTACATTATGGTGTGTGTATCTTAGGATAGGGAAAAAGGGGAGAAATGATCCAAGGACTTTAAAGCCCTGGGATAGCAAAAGATTAAAATTCTGGAATGGATTGCACTGAATAAATTATTAATTTAGCTGTAATAGAAATGTGTAAACAACCCACATGAGGACTGACAAGTTTGTGAACTCATCCTAGAAAAAGTGCTGTGTATGTCATTGCTGAATGTCACTTTGGTCACCTTCGGAGTGCTGTGCACTGATGCCAGCACCTTGTGCAGCCTTCAAAGCAGTTATGGAACTCTTTTTCTAGAATGGCCATCAGAGCTGTCATCATATTACTCTTGATGCCCTGAATGTCATCAAAATGTCTTCCTTTCAATATTTCCTTTATCTTTGTGTAAAGAAAAAAGTCACTGGAGGCCAGATCAGGTGAGTAGGGAGGGTGTTCCAATGCAGTTATTTGTTTACTGGCTGAAAACTCCCTCATAGACAAGTATACAAGTAAGTTGGCGAGCTTGTTGCCATGCCACCGTGCACAACCATACCAGAAAGAGTTCCAAAATTGCACTGAAGGGTGCACTAGGCACTGACGTCAGTGTATAGCTTCCCAAGGGGCGTGCTTGGAAGATGACCTTAGTGATAATTGGCAATGAGGTATATAGCGCTTAGAACAATTAAGTTTGTGGACTTAATTATTGTACTTAATAATTCTCTACTTTTTACACTTTATTCTCAAGCCACATACTTCAGTTAATGTGATTTAATGGTTTCCACCCCCCCCCCCATTTGGTGGGATATTATTAAAGGGAAACATTCAACATGATGTTCAAGTGAATTTGGGGAGAAAACAAGTAGATGAGCAAAGAGTGAAATCCTAGTGACTTCTGTTCATGAAAAGGAAGCTCAGCAGTCAGTTAATGATCTGACTTAGTCTTGCTGCTTTTTCTTTTTTAATTTTATAAATTTGAGTTAAATTGTATCAATAGGGGTTTTCTTGCTCCTACTGTCATCAGTGTGTAGAGAATGCAATTCTCCTGAAAATAATTTTTTAGAAAGCATACATTTCTAAAATAATACAGGTTAGTGTTCACATTAAGGTAGAATTTTGTCACTGATAGATGTAGTGACAGATAGATGTAGTGGCAGAGGTAGTATAGACACTGCTTTCATCCTTTGTGTTCATGTGGATGAATTCGATTAGCTTTTATTTTTCAAGGAGAAACTTAACCTTCCTCAAGGAGAAAGCTATTTGTTGAATGAAAGCCAAGGAGAAAAGTCAAGAATGGTAAATAAAGCCCATGAGTAAGGGGAAGTTTTTATCTGTTTTAACTGATAATCTTGAGTGACCTGAGGATGGAGCTCCTGGAGACTTGTAGTTGCTCTCCTTTTTAATTTCTCTGCAAAGAACGCTCACCCAGGCTATTGAGGATTCTCACCCCGATGCTGAAGACGGCCTGATGTGCATTCTTGTACCTCCTGTGCTCTGTAGCATCTCACAAGTAAGAAGGACATCCTGTAAGAGAACGGTGAGCCTGGTACATAATAGGTGCACAGTAAATAATTTTTGAAGGAATGCTCCAAACAGCTTGATTGTGTATGTCATTTAAGTTAGTTTATATGGGGTAGATTCCTTCAGCTTTTTTGTTTTGTTTTAGAAAGGGTGTTTGGCATGCATCTAAAGGAAAGGGAAATGTGTCTTCAACAGGAAAACAACAACAAAAAGTAAGACAAAAACCAAAACCAAAGCTGTTGCCATCAAGTTAATTCTGACTTACAGTGACTCCGCAGGACCAAGTAGAACTACCCCACAGAGTTTCTGAGGCCATCATGTTTCTGGAAGCTCTCAGGCACACCCTTCTTCCATGAAGCGGCTGGTGGGTTCAAACCACCTCCCAAATTTGGTTACTAGCTGAGCACTTAGCTGCTGCCCCATCAGGGCTCCGCATCTTCAGCTCAAAGGACTGTAATTCCGTATGAAAATCAGTTTGGCTCACTGTCATCTTATGGATCATGGAAGAAGACCTCAAGAGATCTGATAGAAATTTCTTTATGAGTTTAGATTATCCCTGTACTGCGTTTGGCGTAAATACTTTTGTTTCTTTGATCCTTTCGTTCTCTCGTGACCTTTCATAAAGGGAGAACTTGTAGTATTCTTTTAGGAAACTCTGGTGGCATAGTGGTTACATGCTATGGTTGCTAACCAAAAGGTTGGCAGTTCAAATCCACCAGGTGCTCCTTGGAAACTGTGGGGCAGTTTTGCTCTGTCTACAGGGTAGTTATGAGCCAGAATCAACTTATGGTGGTTGTTTTTTTTTTTTTTTTGGAATAGAGAGCCATTTAAAAAATTCACAGAAGCTATAGAATCTTCCTCTCCTCAAATTCACATATTTCTTAAGGAGGTTTGTGAATTGATTAAAATCTGTCCAAGTATGTGATTGGCCAAGTTTGTTGATATTTGTTTCCATGTTTTTCTAAAGACTCTGAGTTTGTAGGACTGTTTGAGAGAAAGCTATCCTTTGTTGGTTTTAAAAATCTTAAACAAAAATGTGTATGTGTTCAGAAATCCAAACATCACATCAAAACTGCCCCCTGCCTCTAGAAAGGAACACTGCCATCCTTAGATAATGTTTTTTGTTTGTGGACATGTACTAACATATGTATTACAAACTGAGTCGAGTTGATTCTGACTCCTAACAACCATGTAGACAGAGAAGAACTGCCTCATAGAGTTTTTCCAAAGAGCACCTGTTGGATTTGAACTACTGACCTTTTGGTTAGTAGATGTAGCACTTAGCCACTACGCCACCAGGTTTCCATGTATATATCATAGTATGTATTTTTTTCATGATACGTATTTCTTCTACCTGTGTTTGACAAATACATGGTCATGTTGTTTATATTATTTTAAATGTTTACACTGGTCTTAATTAAACGCAATGAGTCTCTTTTTATGCCAGTATTGGTAGATATGGCATATTCTGCTGTATCACTCTAGTATGACCTTAATTCTGTGGACATACTAAAATTGTTTGTAGATTGACTTTTATATTTAACACAGTAGAAATAAGAGGAGAAGGAGGAGCAACTGGTTAGAGTGACATCTTTGCTGGTTCAGCTCTGCTTTGTTCATCATCTCAGAGAGGGGTTGTGTAGGACTGGGGGCGGCGTGTGTTATGAATAGAGGCGTTTGTTGGGTAAGAAATAGCCCTCCGCCTAACAGAACAGTCACTGTAGTGATTTATAATCTTTCAGTCTCAGCAGAAATACCAGTTGTATTCTGAATTCTTTTGTTTCAACTACATAACTCAGTAAGAAAGACAGTTTCCTAAAGTTGAGAAGAATAGGCACTGTTTTAGAGGGCAGCTTTTGCCTTTTAAGGCAGAATTGTGCTTTATTTTAAGATACTTTTTTTCTTGAGTTAGAGTGGCATAGATGAGAGAAGGATCTTTAGGCTTGTTTATACGAAGCATCCATAATACTGTTCCTTTTTAGGTTAATGATTTTCAATCTTGCTTTTTTATTTAGTGCCTATTGGTATAACAGCTAAGAAGCCCAATTTGTTCCTGACAGTACATTCTCTTGTGAGTGGAGGCAGATTGCCTTAATGGAATCTCAGTTCCAACTTTGGTTAGCTCTGAAACCTCAGGCAAGTTAGTTAACTCTTTGTCCTCCTCTTTGACCTGGAGATACTTATAGCACTATCTCAGAGGGTTGCAGTGAAAAGTAATGTATGAGATCTAACAATTAAGTTTGTGAACTCATCCTAGAAAAAGTGCTACACACCTCTGCTGAATATCATTAGGGTCACCTTTTAAGTACTACCCTTGGGAAGCTATACGCCGACACCAGTGCCTAGTACACCTGTCAAAGCCATTCTGGAACTGTTTTTCTGGAATAGCCTTCAGAGCTGTCGTTGTATTCCACGTGATGTCCTGAATGTCATCAAAGTATCTCCCTTTCAATATTTCCTTTATCTTCGGGTAAAGAAAAAAATCACTGGGGGCCAGAACAGGTGAGTGGGGATGGTGTTCCAGTACAGTTATTGGTTTACTACCTAAAAACTCCCTCACAGACAAGTATACAAGTAAGTTGGTAAACTTGCCACTGCACCACTGTGTGCTGTGGCCATTCCAGAAAGAATTCCAAAGTTGCTTTGAAGGATGGACTAGCCTCTGGCATTGGTACATGGCTTCCCAAGGGGAGTACTTCAAAGGTGACTATGGTGATATTTGGTGATGAGGTATGTAGCACTTAGAACAACTAAGTTTGTGGACTTAATTGTCTGTAAGATAATGCTAGTGAAAAGACAGTCCACAGAGTGGGAGAAAACATTTGCAAATCATACATTCAGTAAGAGTCTAAGATCCAAGATATGCAAAGAATACTTACAATCTGACAGTAAAAAACACAACTGAAAAATGGCAAAGGATTTGCGTAACCATTTCTCCAAAGAAGAGGCACAGATAGCTAATGATCACATCATTTGTCATCAAGAAAAAGCAAATCTAAACCACAAGTGAGATACCACCACCAAAAAGCTAAACCAATTACTGGGCAGGTTGATTCTGACTCTTGGTGATATCTTAAGTTACAGAGTAGAACTGCTTCCTAGGGTTTTGTTGGCTGTAATCTTTGCAGAAGCAGATTGGCAGGCCTTTCTTCTGTGGTGCTGCTGGCTGGTTTGGAACTGCTGACTTTTAGGTTGGTAGTCTAGAGGGGAGGATGTGGGAAAATCAGAACACTCATGCACTGAGTGGAGCTGCCACATAGAGTTCCCAAGGAGCGCCCAGGGGATTCAAACTGCTGACCTTTTTTGATTAGCAACTCTACCTCTTAACACTACGCCAGCAGGGTTTTTCAGTGTTACCGTATGACCGAGAAGATATACTCAAGGAGGATCGAAACGTGTCTATGTGAACGTTCATAGCAGCATTATTCATAATCGCCAATCAACAGACAAACAGCAAACCCAAATGTCATTCACAGGTGAGTGGGCATACAGAATCTGGTATGCTCATACAATAGGAATATTAGTGAACAATAATATGCACTCCTCTGGATGTCCACTGTTCCATGGCTGAAGCTTGAAGACATGCTAAATGGCAAAAAAAACCCCAAAAAACCAAACCAAACTTACTGCTGTTGAGTCAATTCTGGCTCATAGCGACCCTTGTAGGACAGAGTAAAACTGCTTCTGTAGAGTTCCCTAAGAGTACGTGCTGTTTTCCAACTTCCAGCCTTTTGGTTAGCAGCTGCAGTACTTAACCACTTTGCCAAAGTGATAACAGTCAGTCAAAAAGACTACTTATTGTATGATTCTGTGTACAGGAACTGTCCAGAATCCATAGAGATTGGAGGTAGATTAGTCTTTAGAAGGGACTGGGAGTGCGAGGAATGGGAAGTAACTGCTGAGGGGTACAGGGTTTCTTTTCGGGGTGAAACTAGGTAGTGTTCTGAAACTAGATAGTGGGGATGATTGCACAGCTGTATGGTATGTGAATGGGGTCTCGTTAGAATAACTAAGACCGTGCGTGTAGAGGGGTGCCCTGCCTACATGGGAGGCAGTCTCTCCGTATTTGCTGCTGTACTGCTGTCTTCATCTCCATTACTGTTTCTTGAAAAAAAAAAAAATAAGACTCTTCTTTGTAGTAGAGTTATGTTGTTTTCACTTCTTTCCTTCTAACTGCACCCGTACTGGCAGGTTAGTGCTTGTGAAATGTGTCTCAGGGTCTGCATTTGTGACCGGGTCCTGCGACGGAAGGCCGATCAAGTACCGTGGGTGTGTTTTATCCATGTGCTTTTGCGGCATCTTAGTATAAAATAAAGTGCTTCCTGGAAGGTCATGTACCATTTGTGGATTTTTTTTTTTTGTTGTTCTCTTTCATTTTATTAATCTGACTGGATACTGTCACCCCCTGTCATGGAGAGAAAGCAGAGAAACCAAGAATAGGATCATTCTGAGAAACTCCTCATTCATGATGAAATTTGCTTTAGATGGTGCCCCCCCACAGTTAAACTAAGAATTCTTTTGGGTAGTAGTTACGTATAACCCCAGTTGGATGCATTTTGAAAATCTTTTACATAAAATATGTGTAAAAATCAGCTCTTTTCTTTAGTCAGGTATTGAGAATAATACTTAGACCATATGTGCTAACTGTGTTGACCTAATTCTAAACACTGTTTTCCTTTTAGAACTATGAACAGATGAGATTTAGGGGCATTTCACAGTTTTCAGGATGAAATGGCATCTATAGACTTTAATAAAAATTTACAAACATGTTAAAATGTTTGTTTATGGCTAGGGAAATGCACATTAGGATCTGACATTGATCTGGGCTGTGACTTTCAGTTCCTAGATTTCCTTCCTCAAGTTTCATGGGTGCTCTAATTTCATTATTATCAATATGAAGATCCCTTCACAGTTTCCTGGAAGTTGGGAGGCATGGTGACCTTTTTGACAGGCTCTTATTTTAGATATGTGACCTTGTTTCCCCTTTGATTACTGTATCTCTCTGTCCTCTGCTTTGCCTGGCTGTTGATTTGGGGCTTCACTGTGACCTCAGATGAGGGCTGGAACCTGACTCTTTCGTGCCTAGCTGGAGGTCCACCCGCTTAGTGGTGTCTAGCTTTACCTGGCCAGCTGGATGCTTCCACCTGGCTTGCTGGCTGGATTGTGTGCCGTGATGGCCTTTAGTGCTGGTGCCCTTGTTTCTTTCTCTTCTCCTTTGTCTGGGGAGTGCTTGGGGGCCCCTCTGTCCTGTTTTAGTGTCCAGGCTGGTCTTCACCAATTACCACCCTTCCTATAGCAGTTTATGGCCTGCTTTGTTTCCCACGTGGGGTAGTAGCCTGTTGGTAAGTTGTAAGATGTTTAACATGGGTATTAATATAAGAAATTATTTATATATAAACAAATTGTATATGGTCTTTATTTTTAAACTGATTTGGCTTTTTTCTAGAATGATCCTTGTGTTCTAACTTTTTATTATTCAGAGAAAATAGCTTACAAGTACTGGTCATTCATACATTAAAGAAGTTATGCGTACAACTGGCATAGTTGTCTGTGGGTAAAGCTTTTCTTTACAATTTGAGTGAAGAAGTTACCACAGTGACAACAGAGTAGGTCTATTACTGGGTTTACAGAAACAGAAGACATCATTAATAGTATTGTACTGATCTTGTTAATTACAGTTTAGCATGTTTTGTGTACCTTATTCATCACAATGAGTGGAATGACCAAAGCTATGATGTTTTTCAACTCAGGGACTGTTAGGTCTTCTTTTGTACTGAGTCACTTTTATTGTACCCTGTGTGGAGGCATGTGATGTTCTACCTGTGCTTGTGTGTATCACTGAGTCCCGGTGACACAGTGGTTAGGAGCTCAGCTGCTAACCAAGAGTTTGGCAGTTTGAATCCATCAGCTGTTCCTTGGAAACCCTGTGGGATAGTTCTCCTCTGTCCTATGGGATTCCCTGTGAGTGGGAAGCGATAGCATTGGGGCGTGGGTGTGGGCATGGGTGTGTCTTTATCTCTGCATCTTCACGTATAATAGCTACTGAGTTTCTCATAGTCTATCACTATGGATTTCACGCATTAAGTTAAAGTATGTGCCATTTATCAAAGTTTGCCCTGATTAGGTACCTAACTATCAATCTAGATGGTCTTCAAATGGGGGCTTGGTGCTTGGCTAGCAGCCTGTGTGTAGCGATATGGGTGGAAAGCCTGAGGCCTGGCTTGTGTTTTTTCCATGGGATTGCTGCCCCCAGTTTATTCTCTGGTTAGTTGCTGTGAGCGCCGTGGTGGGGCTGCTCCCAGCATGTGGCTCTGCCTTATAACCCACGGCGTCTGCTTCCAAGACCATTCCAGCTCTGCTTGCGAGCCAGCCTTGTAGTTATTGGCAGAGTGAGTGGGCTTTGTTGCTGTACGCTGGGCTTCAGCTTAAACTTACTTAGTATTTCTGGTTCCTCTCATCAGTGGGTCTCTGATTTCTTCATCGAAAAGCAATCTTACCCAGAGTGTTGATCCTCCTGCTTTTAGAAATCACTCACCTTTAAAAGGGAAAGGATTATTCATCAAGGCTCTGAACACCAGAATAACATGTTCCCGTTTAGATGAATCTGGAGTCAATTAAGTTTTCTTCCTTTTTTAAAAAGATAATATTGTGGTTTCAGTGAAAGCTTGAGTTTTACACAGCAGTTTAGGGTTCCGTTCAAGAATTCCTGCACAGATTGTTCAGTAACATTGCTGACATTCACAAGGCATGAACTTTCTCGCTATTTCCATTCTGGTGGTTTTGTTTCTAAAGGATTTTCTCTGACTGCATTTTCTGCAGTAGATCACCAGGCTTTTCTTCCTGGTCTCCGGGATTCTGAAAGGTCCACTGAGACCTGTCCACTTGTAGGTGACCCTGTGGTTTCTGAAATACCAGTGGCATAGCTTGCAGCATCCTAGCAACATGCAGGCCACAACAGTTTAGTTTTCTAAGAGTTTTAGAATAGCTTGTCTGCTTTTGAGAACTATTTTTATACTAGCTTTGCTTCTTTTTAATGTTTGTAGGAGGCGTGTTTTCATTCTTGCCACAAATAAAAGGATCTTTAAACATGTGAGAAAAGAGGAAATGAGAAACTCAGTAGACTGTCTTGATAATCATGGTTTTACATTTGGTCGGAAGGATGAGAAGGCGGTGGATGAAGCTGGCTCATGTACTTTGTATGGAAGAAGACAAGTTAGTGTCTAGATTGAATTATGGTGATTGTGTCAGTATGTTTATAGTCAATCAACACATTTAATACAAACCAAAAAAGTCAAGCTGCTGAATTGATTGATTTTGGCTCACAGTGACTACACAAATGACAGAGTACCTCTGCTCCATAGGCTTTTCTTGGCTATAATTTTCACAGAAGCAGACTGCCAGGCCTGTACTCCCCTGGGCATGCTCGAACCCCCACTCTTTAGGTTTGTAGTTGAGCACAAACTGTTTGCACCACCCAGAAGACTTCAGAGAATACTTTTGTTTTAGGTGTAAAGGCTGTATCAGGGCAGTAATTCCAGGGATTCCTTCAGCCTCTGTAACGAGCCTTCCTGGTGCTGTGTTCAAGTGCTTGGCTGCCAACCAAAGAACTGGTGTTTGAACCCGCCAGCTGCTTCTCTGGAGGAAGAAAATTTTCTGTAAAGATGTGCAGTCTTGGAAACCATCCAGGGAAGTTCTACTCTGTCCTGTAGGGTCGCCCTGAGTGGGGATTGGTGCAGTGCCAGTGGGATTGGGTTATCCAGCATCTGTGGCTTTAGGAAGTCTGGTGACTAGATGGTGTCACTGATTACTGTGTCTGCTTCAAAATGTCTATCGATTTGGCTGGGCCATGACTGCAGTATTGAGTGATTTTTCCCAAGAATTGTGAATCCTGTCTGTATGATGTTGATGAGGGGGAATGGGCAGCAGTAGTGTTGATGAGGCAGGACTCAGTGTCTAAGTTTGTGGGATATAAAAGAGAACTTAGCAGAGAGAGTTGGGAACCTCATACCACCAAGAGAGCAGTACTGAGAGCACAGCGCATCCTTTGGACCTGAGGTTCCTGCACCAAGATGTTTCCGTACTGAAACTGAACTTGTAGCTTTCTGGACTCTGGTAATAAAATGAATTTGGACTTGAACTTACTGGACTGTGATAATAAAATTTGTCTTTTTAAAGCCATGCCTTGTGGTATTTTCTATTATCGCAGCACTATATGACTAAGACAGATGGTATATTATTTATTTCTTACTGAATAACATTACTCCATAGTTAGCAGTAAATCTGTAGTAATAACCTTGCTTTATAATATAGGCTCTGACATTTAGCAGCTTAACATGACAGATTTTTTTTTTTTTTTATCTCGTGTATTTTCCAGGGTCAGGAATTTGAGAGTTGCATAGATGGGTTGATTTTGGCTCAGAGTACTTAACGAGGTTGCAGTCATCTGAAGGTTTGACTGGCTGGACAACCTGCTTCCAGGATGGCTGGTGGACAGAGTTATTGGCAGAAGTCTTTGGCTCTCTGCGGGCTATGGACAAAGGCTCCAGTTTGTTGCCCTGTGAACCTCTCTATAGGGATGCTTGAGTGTCTTCATGCCATGTCAGCTGACCTACTCTAGAGGGAGTAACACAGGAGAGAGTGCAAGGAGGTAGTTACTGTGCCTTTTATGGTGCAGTCTCAGAACCACACACCATCACTCTGCTATTTTCTGTTCGTTAGAAGTGAGTCACCAAATCCAGCCCACATTCATGGGGAGGATAATTGAGCACCACTTCTTGCATGTAGGGCTATTAAGTAATTTGTGAACATATTTTAAGACGAGCACACACCATTCTGGGATGGAGAAAAGACTCTTAGGTTAGAAATGCAGCTTTGGGAGTTTTGCACATATGTGGTATTTGAAACTGAGGTGTGGAGGGGAAATTCATTTGTTCAGACAGTAAATGGAGAAAAGGGCCCCAAACTGAGTCGCTAATGAAATCTAACTTCTAGAGGATCTGCTGTGGAAATGTAGAGGAAAGGATGGAGGGAATGGAATCTGGAAAGAGAAGGAAAGTATTATGAGAGGCCTGAGTCGTGGGATGCTACTGACATATCTGTTAGATATTCACTTTTAGTAATTTACTCTTTAAAGGAATGAAAGAGTAAATGAGACCTTTATGTGTGTGTATAAAATTTTAAATCCAAGTATGTTCCTTACAAAAATATAACATTTAAAACAGCAAACAGAATTAAAGATGTCCAGTCATGGAAGAGGTTGATGCTGTTAAATTATTATGGAATTTCCAGACAATAAAATACCTAGGGGGTGTTAAAAATTATGTTATAGAAGAATATGTGTGTGCTGTGGTGCAAACATGTTCCTAGCACGTTTTAAGTAAAAGTTATAAAATATAATGTGCTTTCACTGGAAAAAAAAAAGTCTAGAAAGAGGTACATGAACACGCTAATAATGGTTATTTCTGGGTGGAGGCAAAATGGATCACTTAGTTACTTCTTTTTCCTTGTCTATATCTTCCCTAATAAATGTGGATTTATTTTTTTGAAATGCATGTTTTCATATCCCCAAAGCTGAAAGCAGAATAATTTCAAAGAATTATAATAACGATGCCTGAAACTTGATTGTGAAAAATTATAGTTGATAACTTTGCTCTGCACTTTAGTACCAGCAGGGTGATACAGTGTGTGGATTAAATAGCACCATTGTCCTGAGAAGAAAGAACCCTGATTGCTGGGCAGACCCCCTCTTCCTGGGCTCTGAAGTGAGAGGAAGTGGTGCACTTTGCCCTCTGAAGCAACTTTTATCAACTATAGAGATGTTCGCAGTGCGTTGGTTAAGGGGTCAGCTGCTAACCCAGAGGTTGGCAGTGCTAACCCAGTAGCCACTCAGGAGAAAAGACCTACTAATCTGTTCCCATAAAGATTACAGCTCAGGAAACCCCATGGGCCGGTTCCATTCTGTTGTGTAGAAATGCCTTGAGATTGACTCGGTGGCACGCAGCAATAGTTGGGATGTTCTTAAGTTTTAGTGAACACAGAGAACATGTTTTTAAATGTAGGTTCATGAAGGCAGTTGTGTGGGCAGAGGACAGACTTCTGCGTGTGGTTAGGTGTGGGTTTTCTCATGACTTGGTGTGTAACAAAGTGTAAGGTCTGCATGACCTTGAGAATACAGTGGTTGACATTCCCGTAAACCAGTTTCCCTTGAATTCCTGAATGGCTGGTCCTCATCCCATGTAGTGGCCAAAGAATCTATTTTTTAAGAAAATGATCCTGGTGATTTTTGTATTGAGCTAATTTGAGGATTTGTCCATTACACTGTTTTTCTTTTGGATGATAATTATAGGCAATTCTCACTGTGAATTAGCTGTATACTCTTGTTACATGCTTTGATTATATTATCTTAAATTCTTAGAACTCGCTTGTAAGGGTTATGTTTTTGTCTCTCTGGTACATAGGGGGGATGCAGAGAGGTTCAAGTTGTTGAAGGTATAACACTACCAAACAAAAGTTCAGCAATGTGAGTAAGAGCACAGGTTCTACCTTGCAGGGTTTTTAGTAAATTAAAGAGATAACTCATGCAAAGTGATGACTTCCGTGTCTGGCATACAGTAAGCATTGACTAAATGCTAGCTTTGATTATAAAAAGCATGGTTTGTAGACTGAGGCTCTGACTGCCTCTTCAATTCACGCCTCACTATTCCATTCAGCTGTCCCTTAATATTACTGTCCTAGATCAGAACGGTGACTGTCAGTTTGTCCTGCTGGGGCCTTGGGTGTTGCTGTGACCTGAAAGCTGTGCTGCCAGTATTCAGATAGCAACGGGGTCACCCATGGCAGACAGGTTTCAGCTGAGCCTGCAGACTAGGACAGACTAGGAAGAAGGACCAGGAAGTCATCTGAAAAGATGAACCAGCCAAAACTTGCTGAATAGCAGCAGAGCATTGTCTTATACAGTGATGTATCCTGGCTGAAAGCTGAGAATAACAGCAAGGTGTTTTCCTGTGTTTTATTGATTATGCAGAGGCATTTGACTGTGAATCTGTCATGGAAGGGACTGTGTTGCCCCCCAATGTGAGTATCCCGTTGGCTGGGCCATGATTCCTAGTATTGTGTGATCTTCCGTTCTGTTGTCAACCCTGCATCTGTGATGTTAATGGGGGATGATGAGGGGGACAGTTGAGTTGGTAGGGCAGGACACAATGTGTGAGACTATATTGTGCTTTGAGGCAATCTTCTGACATATAAAGGAAAGGGAGGCAAGCTTTTAGGGACCTCATAAACTACCAGAAAGCAGTGATTGGAGTTGAGCATGTCTTTTGGAAAGGACCAGGGTGTCTGCACCTTGGAAGCTTCTAGTCCAGGTTGATGACAAGGACTTTCCTCCAGAGCCAGCAGAGAAAGCCTTCCCCTGGAGCTGACACCCTGAATTTGGATGTTTACGTACTGGACTGTGGCAAAATAAAATTTCTCTGTTTAAAGCCATCCACTTGTATTTCTGTTATAGTGGCCCTAGATGACTAAGGCAGGATCTTATCAAATTGTGGATAACATTGCAGAGAATGAGAATCCCAGTGCACTTAACGGTGCACGTGAGGAATCTGTACATGGATCAAGAGGCAGTCATTCAAACAGAACAAGGGGACACTGTATGGTTTCAAGTTAGGAAAGGTGTGCATCAGGGTTGTATTCTTTCACCATACTTGTTCAGTCTGTGTGTTGAGGACATAATCCTGGAAGTTGGACTGTATGAAGAAGAGGCATCAGGAATGGAAAAACACTCAGTAACAGCCTGTATTATGAAGATGAAACAACCTTGCTTGCTGAAAGTGAAGAGTACTCTAGTTACTTACTAATGGAGACCAAGACCACAGCCTGCTGTATGAGTTACACCCCAGCATCAAGAAAACAGAAGTCCTCAGGACTAGACCAGTAAGCGACATCCTGAGAAAACACTGAGGTTGTCAAGGATTTCAGTTTATTGGATCCACAATTAATACTCACGGAAGCAGCAGTAAAGAAATCAAAAGATGCATTGCACTGGGCAGATCTGCTGCAAAATTCGTTGTCGTTGAGTTGATTCCAACTCATAGTGATCCTATGGGACAGAGCAGAATTGCTCCATTGAATTTCCAAGGAGCACCTGGCAGATTTAAACTGCTGACCTTTTGGTTAGCAGTCGTAGCACTTAACCACTATACCACCTGGGTGTCCTGCAAAAGACCTTTTTAAAGTGTTGAAAAACAGAGATGTCAAGTTGAAGATGAAGGTGTGCCTGAAGCAAGGCATGGTATTTTCAGTCACCTTATATGCATGTTAAAGGCGGACAATGAGAAAGACAGAACAATTGACAGTTTTGAGTTGTGGTGTAGGAGAAGAATATTGAATGTACCATGGACTGCCGAAAGAGCCAACAGATCTGTTCTAGAAGTACAACCACAGTATTCCTTAGAGGCAAGAAGGGCGAGAATACATCTTACAGTCTTTGGACATGTCAGGAGGGACCAGTCCCTGGGTAGGATGTCATGCTTGGCAAAATGGAGGGTCAACAAAAAAGGGGAAGACCCTCAACAAAATTGATTGACACAGTGGCTGCAGCAGTGGACTCCAGCACGATGGTAGTGAGGATGGCACAGGACCAGGCATTGTTTCGTTCTGTTGTGCATAGGGTCGCCGTGGGTCAAAATCAACGAGGTGCCTAACAGCAACAGTAGATCATGATGACGGAAGCCTTGGTAGTGGCGTGATTAAGAGCTACTGCTGCTAACACCAAGTTGGATGTTCAAATCCACCAGGTGCTCCTTGGAAAGCACGCAGAGTAGTTCTGTTCTGTCCTATGGGGTCAGTGTGAGTTGGACTTGATGACAACAGGTTTTTTTTCCAGAACATTCAGACAAGGATATTTTTGAGACTGGTACATCTCACCCTTATCAACATTCCCTGTTCTCCTTTGCCTCCTTCCTCCCTGCCTCTTTTTTTTTTTGGGTTGTTGTTATTAAATTGTGCTTTAGGTCAAAGTTTACAGCTCCAGTTAATTTCTCATTCAACAGTTTATCCACGTATTGTTATGCGATGCTGGTCACCATCTCTGCCGTGTGACAGCACCCTTCCCCTTTCCACTCAGGCTACCTGTGTCCATCTCGCCACTTCCTGTCCCAGCTGGCTTTCTCAGCTTCCTGTTGAACAGGTGTTGCCCATTTGGTCTTGTATACTTGAACTAAGAAGCATGTGCCTTATGTGTGTTATTTTTTGTTTCATAGGCCTGTCTGATCTTTGTCTGAAAAGTAGGCATTGGGAATGGTTTCAGTTCTGGGTTAGCAGTAGCCAGAGGCCATACTTCGGGGTGCCTTCGGTCTTTGTCAGATCACTAAGCCTAGTCTTTTTTCCTAAATTTGAGTTCCATTCTCCATTTTTTTCCTGCTGTGTCAGGGACTCTCTTTTGTGATCTCTGACAGAGTGTCACTGGTGGTAGCCTGCAACCCTGCCTCTTTGGCTGTCTTTTCCCTCTCTTCTTCCCTACCCCCTTCTTTTTCCCTTCTTTTGTTCCATACAGTAGAATGCCTGTATATCTATCTTTTAGACCAGGAATATCATTGAGTTTGTTTTTAAGATTTAGCTCAGTGGTACCAGATAGAGTTAGTGTGTTAGTTTCTGATGGCTGCTGTAACAGAGGACCACAAATGTGGTGGCTTAAAATTGCAGAAATTGGTTCTCACAGTTCTGGAGGTGAGAAGTGTGAAGTCAGTAGGCACTGAGCCAAAATCAAGTTGTTACAGGGGCAGCACTCCGTCTGGAGGCCCTAGGTGAGAATTGAGGCCTTGCCTCTTGCAGTTTGGGCTGGCTGCTGGCATGCCCTGGCTCGTGGCCACGTTATTTCAGTCTTCAGTGTCAGCACCTTGAAATCTCTGTCTTGTCTGTCCTCATATTACCTTCTCTCCTTTGATGTTTCTGTGATATGAAAACCTGCTAAAGCAATGAGGACTCACTCTTCAGCCTAAAAAGATGAAAGTGGAGAGAAGGCATGTCTCTGTGTCGTATTTCTCCTGCCTGCCTGTCCCTCATAAGACACTTGTAATTGTGTTTGGATAATCCTGGATAATCTCTTCACCTCAAAAGCCTTAATTTAATCACACCTGTGAAGACTTTTCCATATACAGTAACATTTACAGGTACTAGGGCTTAAGAGCTGTTATCTTTTGGGGCGCTTATTCAGCATACTACATTGAGGATTGAGTTGAATTAATTGCAAATGAAAGAACCTATACTATTCCTGGTTTAAGTGAGAAAAAATTTGTTTTTTCCAGTAACCTACTGTCTTTAGGTAGACAGTCAGGGGCCCACCTGCTCAGGAAAACTGGATGCTTCTTTTTTCATGGAAGAAGAGGGTAGCCTGAGGGCAAGATAGTCAGGCCAGCTGGTTCTGTTCGTTTTTATCAGGAAAGTGATGGCTCTCCTGAAGTTCCTCAGACATTTCTCTGCTCATTGGCCAGAATTCAGCCAGCTGAGTTCTGGTTGTCTCTAGTTACGTGTAGTTACAAGAGGAGGTGAATATTTTACCTGGCCACCTAGTTGTAAGGGACTGAAAAAAGGGATTGCATTTGTAAGTAAGAATGAGACTGTGAGTGAGTAGGGTCGCCATGAGTCAGATCCAACTTGACAGCACTTGGCTGGCTGGCTGGCTAGGTAACCCAGCAGTGCCTACCACAATAAATGTTACTAACTATTTCCCTCATGAGTAAGGTATCTAGGGGCATGGTGATAATGACAGTAATTCTGATTCTAGTGCATTTATTTTCCAGAAGAATGGTATGTTCAAAATACTAGTTTTAAAGGCTGAAATAGGAACCAAGGAAAATTTCTCTATGTGTTTTGATGGAGGAATGCATGCTTTGAGATGTATTAAGTCTCTCATTTGAAAATCAGTGTGACATGAGAATGAGAACTATCTGTGGCATGTGCTTTGTAGCCCAAACATAGTCTCGTCTTGATGTGACACACTGTCACAGTGACTGGTTTATACTGAGTGTCCCGAGGGAAGTGCTGAAGCTCTGAAGAAAGATTATTAATCTAATCTTTTTGTTTAATCCATGCTCTTGCTGACATCCCAAACAAAATTTACTTTGTCATTGTGAGTTATATTTTAGAGTGTCTCTAGGAAGAAAGGCCGGGTGGTCTATTTGCAAACAGTCACCCTTCAAAAACCCTATGGGGTCCAGTTCTGCTCTGACACACATGCCATGAGTTGATGGCATCTGGGTTTTTGGTTTTAGGATCAAGGGAAGCAGTAACTGTAGTATTTGCAGAAGACACTGGCCATTTTTATTTCTGCAGTGTAAAAGGACACTAGTTTTGTGGGTGTCATTAGGATGAAAATGAGAGAAAACTGAGAACATTATCCTTCCTTTGCTAAACCATGCTGATCTTGCCTGTGGGTTACCATGAGAAATTCTGGTCTCCCAATTAACGAATAATTTAGCAGTTGGGGGTAGTTTAAGGAAGAAGACCCAGGTCCTGGAGCAAATGATTTTGGTGTCTCCGTGGTGTGAATACTTACTAAATCAATGGGGACATATTCTTCAGTCTAAAAAGAGGAAAGTCGAGAGAAAATAATATTACTGATGATGAAGTCATTTATTGCAGAAGAGTGATTATGGTCTTCCTCTTCTAATCATCAGCTCTTGAATTAATCTAGTTTCTTGGTTAAAAGAAGTATGTTTAAGACAGATAAAAGAAGGTGCTGTTTTATCCAGAACATAGTTACCAACTTTTCTATACCCAAAGATAGTATAGACTGAATTTAGAAGTTAAAAATAAGCAAGCAAATACCAGATCCACTGTAGACTATTAAAGAAAGATATGGCTGATTTGAGGCAGGGCCCTAATGTCTAATAGCAAGATATAGATGATAACACTGTCACATGCAGGCGGAGTGTCTTGAATGTAAGATTTCTTACATTTTTTGCTCATACTATGAGTTTTATCTGTTATTCTTCTATGTGATAAGCTTTTGAATAGAAAAATGTATTAATAGCTCATGGGAATGTTTTGTATCTTAGGAAAATTGAAAATGGGCAAGTATTTGTTTTTCAATATGAGACAAAGTATTTAAATTATTTTACCTACTACCTTTTATTTTATATAGGAGCCCTAGTTGCTCAGTGGTTAAGCACTTGGCTGCTAACTGAACAATCAGTGGTTGAAACCCGTTAGCTGCTGTGCAGAAGAAAGATGAGCAGTGTGCTTCTGCAAAGACTTGCAGCCTTGGAAGCCCCATGGGACAGTTCTGCTCTGTCCTATAGAATCACTATAAGTCAGAATCAATTGATGGCAGTGGGTTTGTATTTTGGGTTTTTTCATTTTATGTTTTTTTAAGCAAAGAGTGCTGTGCTTCATGCGCTGATTCCTTAACCTTGAGGTTCACAGAAGGGATCTTTACCTTTGAATTTTTAAGGGGAAACATAGTGTTTTTTCTCACATGTTTTTCTTGCATGTTATATCTTTTCTTCAATTACTGACTGTCTCGTCTGACATTTTGCATTTATGGCAGTTGTAAAAAAAATCTATCATCCAACTGTTCTGCTGATTAACAAGTTACATCTGGAAATAATGAACTCCCCCTAGCTGTGATGGTTATGTGTCCACTTGACTGGGCCATGACTCTCAGTAGTGTGGCAGTTACATAATGAGGTAGTTTGGCAGTTACATGATGATGCAGTTATTCTCCTTTTTGTGATCTGACGTGGCTGTCTTCCATTTTTGCTTAATGCTGATTTCATATAACAACCTGGTCTTTGGAACCTAACCATATCAAAAGTGAGGAGAGAGTATATATATACTTACCTTGGAGAGAGGATTGTGTATTAATAGATTGGCAGTTTTGAAAATCTAATTATTAAAATGACTCTTTCGTCTTCCTTTGTAATGGTTTTACAACTTGGTTTTAATTTGTCGTGGCCCGACTGTAATTAGTTGCTGTTGAGTCCATTCTCACTCATGGTGACCCTGTATGTGTCACAGTAGAACTGTGCTCCATAGGGTTTTCAGTGACTGATCTTTTGGAAATAGATCACCAGGTCTTTCTTCTGAGGTACCTCTGTGTGCATTCCAGCTGCCACCCTTTTGGTCAGCAGTGAGCCTCTTAACTCTTTGCACTACTGGGGGACTCTGGCCCAATGTTAAAGCACTCTAAACAGAGTGAAAAATTGAATATTGGAAAAAATCCGAAAGCTACTTCTAAAACACTGTTTTTTCTCAGTTTAGAAATTATGTTTATAACAGGTTATATTTCTTGAAACTGTTTCATTCCATTAAAGAACAAAGAGCAGATACTATCATCCTCCTTTTTTTCTCAGCTTTCCCTGCTTTTTCTGAAAGTTGAGAAAATTCTCAGGCCCTTGAGAGAGTTTAGGGATCCTGATGTGATGTGATCTGTAGGTGACTGTTTTGTATTGATCTTTTTTCCCTTTCCTTCCTAGTAATTGGTCAGTTCCACAGTCCTTTTGCTTGGAATGCTTGAGTCTGTTGCAGAGGATGTATGTTAAGAGCTGCAACTTCCTCTTCACTAATGTTTCCATAGTGAGGAGACTTGAGGTTGAGAGGAGCGTAATCTACCTAAGTGCCATTCTGTAGATCTGGCTAAGTATCCATTCAAAGTGAAAGGAAAAACTCATGGAAGACAGATACAAGTAAAAGTGGCCTCAATCTGGTGAGTCTCATTTTCTAGAAGTATGTGAGCTCAACTGTATCTGGTTTAGGATGCTTAATTCCTGATGCCTTTTTCTCTCTCCTCTTTTGGGATTTTGCTTCCAAGAAAGTCTGTCTTGTTACATGTTGGTGTCTTAAATATCTGCGTCCCCACTGGGTATTTCCTGTCTGCATATAATTACGAGCACACCTTCTCCTCCCTTAGCAACTATCTCATTATCTAACATTCTGCACTTATAATAGTAAAAACTATTTCACATATTAATGGTGTATATCTGGCAGTAAGGAGTGCCGAGGTGGGAAGCAAGGATAACACTGGCTGTGATACTGAAGATTGTGTGTCAGCCTGAGGCTGGACCGTGGTTCTGAGTGGTTTGAGCCGTGATTCTCAGTGGTCTGGCAGTTATGTAATGATGTAATATGACAGTTGTGTAATGATGTAGTCATCTTCCATTTTGTCATCTGGTGTGGTTAATTCTGTGTTTTTCAATAATGCCATTGTCACATAGCCGCTTAGTAGTTTGGTACCTAACCACATTGGTAAGTGAGGAGACAGTATAGGCAGAAGTCTCCCTTATTCTAACCACCTTCCACCAAAGCAGAAATATACAAACAGATTTTCCCAGAGCCCTATTTATTTTTTTTAACTGCTAAGTTCTTGATCATTCCTAATTGTCTCCACTAAAGTAAAAGCACATCTTTCATGGATTAAATGCTTTAAAGAGAAAAATATTATGAAAGTATTAGATAATACAGCTAACCAGAGAAAACAACCTCTTAGAATCTTCTTAGAGACAAACAGGGGTAATAGGTAGCTCTTTATCCTTCTAGTCTTGTATACCAGTAGCTAGTTGTTGCTGAATTGATTCCTATTCATGATGACCTCATATGTGTCAGAGAAAAATTGTGCTCCATAGGGTTATCAGTGGCTGAATTTTTGGAAGTGGATCACCAGGCCTTTATTCTGAGATTCTTCTGCTTGTACTCAAACTCCAACCTTTTGACTAGTAGCCAACAGTACTAACTGTTGGCACCACCCAGGGACTCCAGTCCTGCATACACATAATGTATAAATGAAACAGTCTGTATATCCTTTAATGAACTGCTGTTCTCAACCCATAATATATTACAAATTGCTTACATGTATTTACATGTTCTTCTAGAATATCATCTTTAAGAAAATATGTGTTTAAAAAACAATCCCCATTGACACACATTTACCATATTTGGTGTTTTGCAATTGTGAAGAATGTTTCGAAGAGCATCCTTTTGAATATATCTAAATATTTGTGTCTTTCTCTACTTCCTTAAGATAATACTCTAGAATTTATGGATCCTTGGCTATCTAATTGTAAAAGATTTTGGTACAGATTTGTTAGATTGCTGGGAAACTTGTGACAATTTACGTATCTTCCATGACAAAGGGAGTCTCTGGCTAGTACAAATGCTTAACTTGTCTGTTGGTGGCTCACTGCTCACTGTAAGGTTGGAACCGCAGGCTCACTCAGAGGCACCTAGGAAGAAAGGCCTGGTGGTCAAGATTCAGAAAATCAGTGGTTGAAAACCCTGCAGAGCACAGTTGTACTCACAGTTGTACGGACCACGAATTGACTCTGTGACAGCTGGTGTACCATCAGAAACAGGCCACCTTCCTTGTTGCCTGACAGCCTTGTGTATCTGCTTCTTTTTAGTGATCGGGGTGAGATATGTTTTTTCAGGCCTCATTTTCTTCAGCTCTTGTGGTAGACGTAACAGTATTCAGTGTGCTGTCCTGAAAACTGGAGCCACTGGGTGGTCTCCTGTGGTGACCTCCTTGTATCTGCTCTGAGTCATGTGTCTCCACCTGTTTGTTGGTTGAGTTCATCTGTGTTACCTTGCTATCCACCTGTGGCTTGTAGGTGCGAAGATAAGCTTTCTTTCCTCATCCATTTCTCTTCCTTTGCTCCCAGCATCCCCTCCAAAGGCACTACTGTCTGTCCTTCAGGAGACCCAAAGCTTGAAATTTTTTCTGACATCCGTTTCTCATTTCATTACCCTTACAATAATTTGGCCGGTAAGTGCTGGCCACCTGCTCTCCAGGACTCAGTTCTGCTCGCATCCATCTGTCCTTCGTGGTCTCGTTGCCCCTTCTCTCTGGCTTGCAGATGGCTACGTGAGCAGTTAGGAGAAATCGCGACTGGTTCACATTCTCCCGCAATCCCTCCCCACTAATCCATTTGTCGTATTCATCTCACTGGATCCCACTTCTGATCATGGCATTCGCTTGCTCAGAGGGGAAAGAAATCAGTCGCCTGCCTTGCTTGCTCCTTTAGATTTTTAGTTTTGCTATTCAACCCGTTGCTGTCCAGTGGGTTCTGACCCATAGCAACCATGTAAGACAGAGCAGAACTACCCCATAGGGTTTCCGAGGAGTGCCTGGTGGGTTCAAACTGCTGAGCTTTTGGTTAACAGCTGAGCCAGGAGGGGTTCAAAGTCCTGCACAATCCAGCTGCAACCTATCTTCCCCAAATTCAGTGGCGTCAAAGTACTGATCAAACACTGTCCAGCCAAACCAAACTGCTCATGGTTTAGTTTGTGTGTCTTATTATTTCATGCCTCCAGGCCTTTGCCTTAGCTGCTGTCTCTTCAAAAAATGTCCTTTCTACCCATTTTCACATGCCTGAGTCATACCAAGATGTTGTTCAAATACAACTTACTCCTTGTATTCTTCCCTGATTTTTTCTTAACCCCCTCAAGAAGTATTTTCCTGTGAACTTGTGAATGCATCTGGATGAATGTATTAGAGTTTCTTATCTGTAATTTGTGGCCTTATCTCACTCTGTAGGACCATAACCTTTTTTTTTTTTTTTCCTTGTTAATATTTTATTGTGCTTTAGGTGAAAGTTTAGGAAACCATGGTGGTGTAGTGGGTTAAGTGCTATGTCTGCTAACCAAATGTTGGCAGTTCAAATCTGCCAGGGACTCTTTGGAAGCTCTATGGGGCAGTTCTGCTCTGACCTATAGGGCAGCTATGAGTTGGACCTGACTTGTGGCAGTGGGCTTTGGGATTTTAGGTGAAAGTTTATAGTCTGCTTGTCACACAAGACAGACACACACATTGCTATGCCACTCTACCTGCTCTCCCCAAACAATGACAGCACATTTCTCCTTTCTACCCTGGACTTCTATGTCCATTCAGCAAGCTCCTGTCCTCCTCTGCCCTCTCATCTTTCCTCCAGACAGGAGCTATTCAGTTAGTCTCACGTATCTGCTGAAGCCAAGAAGCACACTCTTGGCCAGCATCATTTAGGACCACAGCCACTTTGAAAGCAGCATATCGTTCTTTGGGGGGCTGACCTATTGTAGGTACTTAGTAAATTACTGTCTGGTGCTCTGTGGGTCTTAGGGTCTGCCTCTGTATACAGTGTTTTTCTTACAATAAACTTCCACTGTAACTAATTTTTATTAAACTAGTAGGAAGTGTAATGCTTTAGTCAATGACTGTAGCAAAGGGTTGGAAATATTTCAGATTCTCATTATGTCTGTTTACTGACCCAGAAGTCTTCCACAATGACATAAACCAATTTGATCATGCACAACTGTTAATTGTTGTTTTATTTTCTGATGGATGATGCCAATTTCTGGTGCTGCCAAGTGGGGTATGAGGGTTATCCCTTTCCCCATAAGCTCACTATCAGCCTTTCAAGCCAGTGAAGGCAAATTTCAGGCCAATTTTGCCATCCATGGTGAAATTCATTAGGCACATTAGCAAGCAGCCTCAAAAACAGTTCATGCAGCCTGTTTGCTGAGCATGATAAACTGCAGTTCTGTTTTTTTTTCCAAAGAATGTGAACATTTTCCTCAAAGTAAGCTAGCAGTATCCTAGAGATCTATTGCCATCTTTGATGGCTGCTGAGCTCCTGAAATGTGACACTTTATGTCAAGATGTCCTATAAATGTAAGATATCCACTAATTTGAAAGATTTAATATGAAAAAAAGATGTGAAGTATTATCAGTGATTTAAAAATATTGAGTATGTTAAAGGATATTTTGGGTCTATTCAGTTACATAGCACATACTATTTAAACTTACCCATTTTTAAAATCTGACTCCTAGGAAATTTGAAATGACACGTGTGGCTCATATTATATTTTTATGGGATGTACTGTTTTAGAGAAAGGAGTTAGTTACCCTTATAATCAGCATGAGGTTGCTAGAATCAACCAGGGATTGAGTGCGGGGGCCAGTTGAGGGATCTAGTCTATATTCTGTTTAATCAAGGGCAGTTCTTCTGTCTGTATACAGAGTCGTGAGTGGGGATCCGCTTAACAACAGCGAATGTGGTTTTGGGAATTTTGAATCAGTGGTGGGGCCTGTCCTTAAAATACTTTGGCCAACCCATGTGCCTTGAATAAAACTAAGTTAACCAGTGGTAGGACATTTCTGACATCCATTAAGGTAATTATCAAGTCACACTAAGGGATTGTTTCTCACATTCCTTAAGCCAGTTAGCAAAACTTCTGCTGTGAATGGTGACAGAGGTAGCCCCTGCCCTTGTAACAGTGACTTCTGGAGTGTATCCTTTCTGATGACCCTATTTGCAGTCCCCGGGTGGCTCAGATGGTCATGTGTGCAGCTACTAACCTAACGGGTAATGGTTCAAAGTCACACGGAGGCACCTCCGAAGAAAGTTCTTGCCATCTGCTTCTGGAAGGTCACAGTCTTGAAAACCCTCCCAAGTGCAGGTCTAGCCTGCACATTGTGACAGGGTCACCGTGAGTCAGAACTGACTTGATGGCAGCTGGTGTGTTGTTGTTGTTGTGTGTTATTCGTCAGCCCCTTGTTCATGGTGACTGTATATGTTACAGAGTAGAACTACTTCATAGAATTTTCATGGCTGTAATCTTCATGGAAACATCAAATTGTACTGTAGCCGGCCCTGTCTGCAGTTATGGTGGGCTGGGACAACTGAGAGACCCTTGAGTGGTTTGCACGCAGAAATATGTGTATTCCTGAGGACATGCAAAGTTTGCCAGCAGTTCAGCATCCTTTGTGTATTTGGCTTGTCCTTTCTCATCTTTTTTTTCAGGCATCCCCTTCTCCACTTTACTCAAGAAGCGCACACATCTCTCCCTTTCCCCAAATCTGACTGTGCTACTCTGCTGTGAGTCAGCAAACAGACACAGCTTAAGAATACAAATAGTGCTCCCTTAGGCATCCTTAAACAGCACTGCTGTATATTGCCAGGAGCAAACTGTTCTGCCCTCTGTCTCCCTTCCTTTACCCCTCCCCTCCTCCCTCCGTCCATCTGTCTTCGAAGGAAAATTCTGAAGTCAGATGTTCCCTTGGAGATATGTATTAACATGATTTTTAAATAGAAATCTAAAGTCAGCCTCATCAGAAAGTCAGTCTGATTTGGCTGATGAGTTTGACAGTCAAGGCTAGTTTTGCCCATTAGTTAATAGAGGAGACATTTTCTACTAATTCAGTGAACTACATTGGCAGCTCATTGACACGATGCTGGAAATTCCATCTTTTGTAACTATTTAAAGTGTGATAAATATTAGCTATCCATTTAAAAATATGCGAGGGAATTCTTTTAAAGGGTTCATGAACAAAAATGTTTGGAACTTTTGACTTACACTAACACAAACATAATGTCACACAATGATGAAATATTTTAAAGTATATTACAGACACCACACAGGAAGTTTTTTAAAAAAGAAAGACATGAAGAGAAATGGCAGAAAGAGACCCACCCAGATGGTGTTTGGAATGTTCCATGGGACTAAACTAAGGCAACCAGGTAGGCTTTCTGCCTGAAAATTCTAAAGTGGTAGCCTAGGCCAAGACAGATCTAGGGCTAGGTATTGAAAAAGAATATTCAGAAGGCAAAAGGGATGGAGGTTTGGATGGTAGAATAATCAGAACGGTAAAAGGACGAGGTTGGTACCGAAGATAAAGGGAATCAAGAGAGGGAAAGAGTTATAGCCCCAGTGAATTCTCCAAATGATGGGGTATAGTAAAGAAAGCTTGGTAGCTCCATTGTCGGGGTTATTTATTCTGATATTTAGGCACTCTAGACATCTGAGAGTGTCTGATCATGATGAGGAGGCCGTGCTGCAAATGGTTAGGATGTTCAGCTTCTGACAATGATTAAAAGCCTGGAGAGCTACTTGTGAAAAGTCAGTTGCTGAAAACCTTGCAGAGCATCGTTGTAACTCTGATACGTACATACTTTGTCATAACTGGTTTGCTAAAGCTGGAGGCTCCTTGTTTTGATCTACTGTGTTTTTAGACAAGTAGTCTGCACATTGGCTAGTCTGCACCTTCTATAGTTTTTTGTCAGTCATTGCCACTCCTCCCCAGGTATTTTCATAAGTGCGTTATGCTAATTTTTCATAGCAGCATATTAAAAAGGTTAGTCTAACATGTTGACAGAAACACCTCACAGGGGAGGGCGTGACTGGCAAGAAAAATGTAGCATACTTGCAATATTTGTGTAGAGATACAGGACAGGTTTCTTGAGGCCTCATTGCTCCTTGGAGCTACCTACAGAGTTCTGCTTCACAGAATGGAAAGGCCAGTAGTCAAGTTGACCTGGAATGTTGTAGTCTGGGCCTTGACACAAGCCAAAAAAAAAAAAAAAAATCCACTGCCATTGAGTCATTTCCAACTCATTGTGACTCTATAGGACAGAGTAGAACTGTCCCACAGAATTTCCAAGGAGTGCTTGGTGGATTTGAACTGCCAACCTTTTGGTTAGCAGACATAGCACTTAATCACTATGCTGCCAAGGTTTGCAAACATGACATAAGGAGAACTTGATTGAATCCGTTGTGTGGAAAGACATCAGATTATAATGCCATGCCTTTTTTTTAGGGTCGCCATGAGTCGGATCCGACTCTACGGCACTTGGCTTGGCTGGCTTTGATACTCAAAAGTTGTTGACTTCAGAATGTTATTCTTGGCTTCTACTCTGCTCATTCACTGGTAGTTCATTGCTCCCGGCTTTCCAAAACTTAACATCTATTTATCTGACTGTGATGGCCCAGTGTCACAATTATAGAAGCTAGGACACATTTATTGGACATATGTTTCTCATTCTGTATCTTTTTATTCTTTGTATGGTGAACAGAGGTTTTCTTACATGAATGCTATGGAAAATAATTGCTGTCCTACATGTGAATGCAGGAAAACACTGGATATTGAAAGTGTCTTTTTCTTTCTCCTTGTATATTTTTATGTAAGTTTTTTTCTTTGAGAATTACTAATTCTTCTATCTTTTGATTGTGTTGTCACATGGATTTATGAGGACCCTAAAAGATTCCTCGCAATACAAAAACCTAATAAAGAAAGCCTTGGTGGTACAGTGGTTAGAGCGGTCAGTGGCTAACTGGATGATCAGTGGTCTGAAGCCAGAGAGGCTCCTGGGAAGAAAGATGTAGCCGTCGGCTTCTGTAGGGAGTTATATCCTTGGAAACCCTGTGGGGGTCACTGTGAGTCAAAATCAGTTGGATGGCAGTGGATTTCGTTTTGGTTATGTAATAAAGTAAAAAAAAAAATCGCCATGAGTTGGATCTGACTCGACGGCACTTGGCTTGGCTATGTAATAAAGCAGAAAAAAATAATGAAAAGGAGAAAAATATTCCTTGACTATTTAGCTATCGTGAAAGGAGATATAGTTGATGCTGTGTTGATAAGAAGAACTTGTCATGACAAAGTCTGAATGTCAGATCACTAGAATGTTTTTTTACATTAACTTTACCTTTTTGTTTGCCTGAGTTTTCATACATGTAGAGAAAAATATGTTTATGAAGCAGTCACTGTTTCTTGAGATTTCTCTAGGCAGTTTGCAGAACACGGTAGATGGTATTTGATGGGAATAAAATTAAAGCGAACAATCTAATTTTATAGGAATTTTCTTTAATGAGTTTAGCCTTTTGTTAACTGCTAAAAGATTAGTTCTCTGTTGGTTTTTCATGACCGACTCCTTATCTACGTGACTCAGCCAGCTTCTAAATAGCCCCTCCTTGTTTTATGAAGTTTCCAGTATTTTTAAAAAAATCTTTTTATTTACACGATAAAAATTCAAAATGAAGTATCTGTAAGGTTTAGTTTTTATAAATGAAGGCCTTGGTTTTTTGTATTGGCAACACATATAGTATGGCTGATATTTAAGTTATTAAGAGTTTTTCCAAAAAATATTTCAAGAGAGAGGGTTTCAGATAATGATGGTTGTCTGTCAGTCGTCTAGATGATGTTCCGGAACTGAAGCAGCAGCAGAAAGTCAGAGTCGTAGCCATGACCTTCTGTATTCCTAGTCATTGTTTAAAAACCCTGAGAAACTCATCAAGGAGAAAGTAGGTAAGAGGTAAATAAACTGTAAAAGCAGACATTAGTCAGGAATTAAGGACTTCAGCTAATTTTGAAGGTAATTCTTCTGGAAATAAATCAAGCATTTTTCAGTATTGTATGGATTCAGTTCATAAAAACCATCCCTAAACTCCAGATATTTCCGGGTGGCATGGTGTTGAACTATTTAAGAAAGTCTTTAGGATGTCAGCAAACTGGGGAATTTGGCTTGGTGTTTTTTTTTTTTTTTTTAATTTGCAAAGGCAGTCTTGAGAGAGGGTGAGGTATTCGATGAGGAAACATAGATTGTGATTTGATTTATGACACCAGTTGTGTGCCCTGAGATAAGTCTTGGACATGTCTGATCTCAGTTTGTTCAGTGCAAAAGGAAGGGATGGGATCAGGTACCGTTTAATGTATTTTCTTGCTCAAGCACTTGCTGACTCTGTAGTAGGAAGGTGGCTAGTCTTGGTGGCTTAGGTTGCTTCTCGGCTGAAACAAATGTGTTACCCTAACAATGAAAATGATGCCAGTTCTGAATACATTCTAGGTAGGGCTGTGGATATTGTGGAACTCAAGGGCTCAGAACTGCCCGGAGTTTGGAGCAGAGTGGATGGTTCCTGCTAGCAGAGCTTGAATTTCCTGAAAGAGGTTACTTAAACAAACAAACAAACAAAAAACCTGTATGTTCATGGAAACCGTGGTGGCATAGTGGTTGAGAGTTAACCAAGAGGTCTGCAGTTCAGATCCCCCAGGTGTTCTTTAGAATCTCTATGGGGCAGTTGTATTCTGTCTTATAGGGTCACAGTGAGTTGGAATGACTCGATGGCAATGGGTTATTATTATTTTTAGTATGTTCTTAGAACATTTATTGGATATATATTTCTAATTCTGTACCTTTTTTTCTTTTTTACAAGACTAAGTATTTTCATGATTGAAATCTTTCTGAAGTTTGGATTGTTTTAAAATTATTGTTTTGATGTGATGTTACAGTTATGTTAATATTTAATAGTTTCTTATCTCTCAATACATACTGTTTGAATAAATGAATTAGTGCTGTTCATTGACCAAAAAAAAATGGGTCTGAGGAAACAAGAGAGAAGAATGACCCAGTCAAGGCTTACCAGTGGTTTATTTGAGGGGCAATACATATGCCTACCTTGCCCCTCAAAAGAAATGAGTACAATTTGGTTTACTTTCATTGTTCAGACAGAATCCCTTTACAAATGAAAAACGGGCTTTCTAGGGTGTTTTGAATTTTATGTTTGTAGAAGAGTCTTTAGTAAAGGCAAGTCAAGTTTTAAAGCATCCAGAACTTTTATTTTTGGCTTAAATTCTAGAAACGTCTTTTCCAAATAGCTACATTGTATGGAACTCTTACTAGCTTACTGCCAGCCAATTGGATCCTCTTGTATCACTTTGAAAGCTGTACCAGCAGATAACGTGTTTTCTAATAGAGTATAATTTTAATGGTGGCTTGCATGTTCCTAAGAAAAAGAAGTCCCTCATTTCTCTGCCACATTTCCAGTTTAGGATTTAAATTGAGATTTGTTGGTAAATTCTGCTAAGAGAATTCTCAATATGTATGTGAGCTTGTGAAGTGAATTATGTTTCCAATCACTGTCCTTGAAGATTTATTGAGCTGTGTGGTTGATGCTTCTTGCTTCTCTCCTCTATCTGCCATGGAAAGAAAATTTGAGATTCAGCAGCAGTGAAGGCCCGGGGATCTGTGTGAGCATGTCAAAAGCATTTTGAGAAGAGCAAGATATTTACAGGAAGAATTTGGAAAATCAGCCTTAAGGGATTTAACACATTTTTTTTCTTCTAATTCAGTCCCATGTTCATCTCCCTAAGTGGAGAAAGGTCATTAGCGGATAAGCTTTGCTAAGCCAGCAAGGCTTCCAGAAAAGATGTGGTTTTCTAAAATCCAAATCTAAAGGAAACATTTGTTTAAATTTAGAAGACTGAGTGAATAAATCCAGAGAAAGGAGATCTACAGTGTAATTATAGTTATTTAATATATATATGTAAATAATTTAGTAATTGGTAAATCTGCATTTATGTGTACATATTTTGGTTTTGGAGACATTGAATTGACTAATTGGCTTGCTCATGGAAATTTGGAATACTTTAGACTGGTCGAAGTTCTGACTACGTACGTACAAGGCCAGTGCTTTGGGAAGGAGCATGTTGGAGTTTTATTCGTTCTTCTCCCACTTGGCTGTGGTATTTTCCCTTCCCTGATGAAGAGACCTGGGCTGAGGTTATTGACCTTAGCGGTGGCTTGGAGGGCACTTCTGCACCAGTAAGTGTTCCAAAATTTGTTGCATTTTTAAGCTCATAATTGAAAAGCCTTTGGCTGATTCCTTTTGCTGAATTCCTGAGTGGTGAAAAATAAGAGATGTATGTGTCTGAGTAAAGAGAAATGTGAGCTATTTCAGTCTTACCTGAAATATGAACCCTTTTTTTTCCCTCCAGTTTTATCAGGAAAATAAAAACAGAGCGGTGTTTATAAATCTTGGAGTATTTTTATTTTTTAAATCTTGGAATATTTTAAGACATTTGGATAATCGACAACTTATTTTTTGCATGCAGATATTTTATTTCTCTTAGTTTGGCTCATATTCAGGCTTTGATTTGACTCAAAGATTGAGTGTCAACATTACCTTATTAAGTTTTATAAACATCTCAATAGGAGATGGAAAGCAATTTTTAGAATTTGATTTTTTTGTGTTGTTGATAAAATTGAAAAATCGTGTTTATCATTTGATAGTTTTATAAACATCTCAATATGAGATGGAAAACGGTTTTTAGAGTTTGATTTTTTTGTATAGTTGATAAAATTGGAAAATCGTGTTTATCATTTGATAAGGCGATAGGCGCTCACGTCTTTGTCCCCTCTGTCTGGAGAGGAACCTAGATAGTATTTTATACATATATATAAATTTTTTTAATAATAAAGTTAAAAGCTATGAAAAGAGGTTAAGAGAGAATAAAGTATTTCTCTTTTAGAATTTTTCCAATATTTTTGTTAAAAAATTCTTAAACTATATGAATACTGTAAGAGAATTACACATTTTTGTTAATAGGGTTAGAAAATAAATATGGTAAAGTTTACAAAGATAAATGGTAGATTTATTTAAATGAAGTGAACAATTAACTGGATATTCCGAATGTCCAAACCCTGAAAACTGATATTAAATTCCTTTTGATAAATCCGGTACAGCGCCCTCTGTAGGTCCATGTGTGTAGCAGCAGCCTTCTATGGTGAGTGTGAATTGAATTTGTCCACTTTGAGCATCATGGCCGAAACTAGGACATTCGGCATAGATCATTACGTCCTCTTGGTTAACAAAAGCTTGTGTGTAGCGTTGACAGGAAAGCCAGAAATAGGGGCTGATGCTGTCTACACTGTCCTTTCTGGAGGGAAGGTCACCTCTGAGCACAATTGCCATCAAGAACTTTCTTAGAGAGTAGTTTTGCTTTTTGATACCAACCGTTCCTTTTGTGACTTGGAGTCAGTCTCCAGTTACCTTTATGGATCTGCAAAAGTGCACTCTTGTTGGGAGCTGCTAGAATTTTTATACCAGGAATGACCTTTGCATTACAAACTGTCCTTTCAGAGGGGAGTAAGAACCAGAGATAACACAAGCTTTGTGAAGTAGTAGGCAGACTTCTAATTATGTTATTGGAGATTAGCGAGGAGGTTTGTGTTTACCTAAAAAGGTGGCCCCTTTGGAATGAAAGCACCAGTGGGAAACACCTGGATTTCTTATGTTTTTATTTTGCTGTTATGATGTGGGGATAAGTCTGGAAGTATGGGTGGGGGTGAAGCTTGGAAAACTACTCGGAAATTGTTAACACACTGCTTTGTAGGCTTTCAGCTAACAAAGACTGTTAGCTAGTTGTAGTAGAGAACTGAGTAGTGGTCAGGAGGGTAAATGGAAAGTTTTTGTCCTTTGTAGTTAACTATCCATAGTCTGCTATTGCATCCTGTGGTAACAGAAACTGTGTGTGTGTATATAATGTATATATATAATTAATTCTATACTTTTAATAATTAACCATAACAAGGGTTAAATAGCATCTCTTTGCCTATGTTTGTTACTTGTATTCACTGTTCCTTTACCCAACTTTGCGAGCTAGATATTGTTATTTGTGGCCATTGTACGGACGAGAGCTATGAGGCTAAGAGATGGTGTAGTGACTTACCTGGGATTGCACGACAAACAATCGGGATGTAGTCTTTGGACCTAAAACTCTCTGCTGTTTGTATCGGACAGCATGACCTCCTCGTATCTCCTAATAAGTAGTTCTGTCTGCAAGAAATTTTTAAAAGGTCCATTTTCATTTGCTGTAGCTTAGAAAATGAATTTGTAATCTCAACCAAAGTGTTGCGTTTTCTTAACTCCTCTGCTTTCCCTCTTTATAAAATGTAGAGATCGTTTTTACGGCTGGAGATCATAAACTCCTTAAGGATATTCAGGTTTAAGCAGGGACAGGTTATGCAATAAGCAGGATACTCAAGGGCTTTCTTGTGCTTCCTAACTAATCTACAGGGCACAGTTTCACCTGGTTTTTTGTAGTACACAGTTTCACGTGGGTTTTACTACGTTTCTGTTGTGATAAGGAACAGGTGAAGTTGTGCACTACAGATTAATTAACACAAGTAAGCCTGTACGTACCTTGCTTACTGTAATCCGATGTAGCATGCTTACTGGTAATCCACTCCGAATCCTTGTCATGTCAGTCTTACTACAGGAAAATGGGCTGCAGAATTGACAGTAAACCTTATTCTGCTTCCTGTCCCATGGGACGGAGGACCTGTGTGACAAAGGGACAAGTCATGAATTCCTTCATTTTTATTGGGTCACTGTGATGTGTTTCAGGCATGCTGGCATTTTTATCATGCTACCAATCGACTCAAAACCACAAAATGGAACAAAAAGTGTGATGTGTAATATTTACTATGGAAGATCATATTATAAATAAACCAAACTCTTTGCTGTCCAGTTGATTCTGACTTGTAGAGACTCCATAAGACAGAGGAGAACTGCCCCATAGAGTTTTCAAGGAGCTGCTCGTGGATTTCAACTGCTGACCTTTTGATTAGCAGCTGATTGAGTAACCACCGCACAGCTACGGCTCCGGTGTCCTCTTACTCTCCCCCAAACTGGGGCAGTGGCTACTGGCAGTATGCTGGTGCTTCTCTGGAAAGGGCCAGGTCTTTTGGGAAAGGTACCGGAGGCTCCCTGAGCCCTGGCTGTCAGCAGGCTCCAGAAATGAGGGGCCCTTCAGCCCTCACACACACTTGCCATTAGCTGTGGGTCACTGTGCCTCATGAGCTCTGCTAACAAGTCTATTTTAAACACCCCGGGATGGAGACGATCTTAGTTAACATCCTTACTTAGCGTACAAACTCTTACACTTTTCTCTCTCCTTTTCCCTCCCTACAGATGAGCACAATGACGTACAGAAGAAAACCTTTACCAAATGGATAAACGCTCGATTTTCAAAGGTAACCGAGACTTTGAATATCCTTAAAATGACTCATTCGAACTCTTGGAAGTTTGGGTGGAACTGCAGTAGATTTTTTTCTATGGAATGTTACCTAGCAGAAATCTTTTGAGTATGCAGATACCTTTTATGTTTTCTCTGTGTTCTTTAAAATACATTTAAATGCAAATCCCAATGTTCATGTGATCAGATCATGAGATGCTGTTTATTTTGAGGTGACTTTCTCCAGCTGCCTCACCTAATGGTTTGCTAGTTTTGATTCTGTGAATCCTGAATTTTAGGAGCCAAATATATTAATTGAAAACTTTTCTTTGTGTTCACTTAGTTAAAAAAGATACAAGTTAACCTTGCCTAGTTAAAACCAAATTGTTATCGTTTAGACAGCCTTTCTACCCTGTGCAAAAATATTTAGGTCATTTCAGTTCTTGTGGATGTGGCCAATAATCCCTACCTCTCCTGTAATTTCTTTTCCTTCACATCTGTTGTTTTTCAGTGTGTGTAACTGCTGGACCATAATCACTGTTTTGATTGATAATTATTTTAGTGGTAGAGGATGCTGAAGACAGAAGTTGGCAGTGCTGCTTTCAAAATCGTTCTAATATGACTATCTGTTGGTTATGGTTATTGAATTTGGAGTTCTGCCCACAAAGATTGAGTTGGGAGGACAATTTTCAGGTTAATGATTATAAACCAATTACTGTTAATTTTGACTATGATGACACATGTTAATTTTACATTTGTATGAGAGTCGTGATTTTATCCTTTTTTGAAAATTATCCTTTAACATATAGACTGCACTAAATAAACTGTTTTTTCCTTGCTGCTTTATCTCGCCTTCCATTTGCTACAGAGTAGCTGGAGTGATATTTAAAACCTAAGCTTGAATATCTGTCTGCTCTGTAAAATCCTTTCAGTTGCTCCCCATTGTTCTTCCTTGTCTTAACCGCAAACCCACTGCTGTCAAGTCAGATCTGACTCATATGACCCTATAGGTCAGAGTAGAAGTGCCCCATAGAGCTTCTGAGAAATGCCTGCTGGATTTGAACTACCAAGCTTTTGGTTAATGGTTGTAACACTTAACTGACTGCGCCACCAAAGTTTTTCCTTGTCTTAGAAGGCTCAAAAGAGTTGCTGCCTGTTCCCACTCCCAATTCCATCTTCCTTCACACCCCTTATTATGTTCTACCCACATTCTTCTTGTCCCCATACCTGTGGGTTTTCCTATGGCCTTGTCTTAGGCACGTAGTGCTGCTATAACAGAAATACCACGTGCAAGTGGCTGACTTTAACAAAGAGGCATTTATTGTCTCATAGTCTAGTAGGCTAGAAATCCAAATTCAGAGTGTCAGATCCCCAGGAAGGCTTTCTGTCTCTGTTGGCTCTTGATGAAGGTATTTGTCATTGTTCTTTCCCTGGACCAGGCGCTTCTCTGTGCAGAAACTCGCACCGGCCACCCCAGTCCAAATGATGCTCACTGCATCCAACACTGCTTTCTTGGTGGTATGAGGGCCCCAACTCTATGTCTGCTTCACTTTCCTTTTCTCTGGTGTAAGATAAGTAGATGTAGACCCTACTCCAAGGAATCTCCCTTTACAAGGATTAGGGGTGAGACCTGAGCAAGGGTGTCATTGCATCCTACCCTACTCTTCTTTAACTACAGGCAGAGATTATAATTTATAACACATAGGACAATCACAAAACAGAGCACAACCACACAGTATTGGGAATTGTGGCCTAACCAAGCTGACACAGGCCTTTACCCACACTCCTCTTTCCATCTTCTCTTGGCCAACTCTTATTCTTCCTTCTTGGCTTAGCTCAGTGCTACTCCCTCAAGAATGCCTCTTCCGAGCCCACAGACTAGGGCTGACATGTTCTGTATTCTCAACATGTTATCCTTTGAAACACTTTCCGTATTGTAGTTTAAATGATTGCATCTGAAAATATGTGTCTGTCCCCTTCCTAGACAGTAGTCAGCTTTGGGGGCAGGAGGTATCTATTTCGTTCACTGAATAGACACTCAGCAAATGTTTAGAGGATTTATAAGTAACAGAATGACAATGACTCAGCCACTTATTTAATGTACCTAAGATATCTCGTTAAATCAGTCGCAGTGGGTGTGTTGTTAAGGGAGAGAAGCAGAGTGTGGAATTCAGTGGAAAATGACATATATTATTCAGTGGGTGTGAATACAATAGTTATGAATTTTTGTTGCCTTTATTCACTATAACAAACAGACAAATCCAGCTATGCAAATTTTTCCTATTTGCCTGGTTTCCTGGAGTTGTACTGCAAAGGTTGTTCAGTAGGCATTTGGATTTAAAGGTGTGTATTTACAGATATGATTCTCTAATCCCCTGAAACAAGTTCTTCACAGATCACCTGCTTCCCTTAGAGTGAAGAAAAATAAGACCTGAAATTAAAAATTGGCCCTTGATAAGAGATTAGGTAAAGACCTTTAAAGTATTGAATGTATCAGCTTAAGGCCATATTGTAATTTTTAACCATATGTGGAAAGACGATGGCTGAGATAGTACCCACTATAAACACATATTCTTTGTACTGCAAATCCTTATTAATATTTCACAGGTTTGAATCTTGGGTATGCTGAAAAGTTACACAATGTGGAGTAACTTAAGGGCTGTTGGATTTTGAAAAGTTATGACGAGCTCAGAAGGCAGTAGTTATCCAAAGGCGTTTAAGAGTGAAGCAATTCAATTCTTTGTCCTGGATGTGCTGCTCATTTGTTTATGACCTCAGGCAAATCGTTAGCCAGTTTTTTCAGGTCACTTGGTTTTCATTCCTGTGACCATAAAACACTCACAATCATAATTACCTGCCTCCTATTGCTTAGGAATATTGAGGTATTATTGTGGAGCATTAGAGGAGATTATCGTTGCTTAGAGATACTAAATAAAAGCCTATCCTGTCCTCTTAGCTGGTGGTAGCCCCAGTTTGTGCTATATATACATGTATATATTAAAAGAGAGATGGAAAAACATGTTGGGTCATTGAGCTCACTTTATCCCATCGTGGGGTGTAGAACACTGGAGCCTTTGTAGCTCTAATCCTAGCTCCTCTGATTTGTTAGTGGGGTCATCTGCCACGGGAGGCAGGCAAGTCCTCCTTGCTTCAGTGTTGGCGAATTTGTTCTGACTCTGTGGCCACCTTTCAGAGCGGCTTACATGGCAGAGCTGACGGCGTGCCAGTCCCAGGGGCCCATTTATCAGTGTAGTGAGGCGATTCTCCAAAGAGGGTCAACAAATAAAGGTTAGGCAGAGAATATATGGACTTAAAGATGATGAACTTCCCTTTGGGCAAATTCCCATTTCCCCCCCTTTTCTAAGGCCTAAATTTGCCAAGTTTTCAGATAAATTTACAGTTCCAAACCTGAAATTTAATTTGCCAAGCCCAGTTAATTTGACAGACTATAAAAAAGGAAATTTGTGAAGCATTTTTTTGTAGATTTCAGTTTGAAGAGCTATGGGTATTTAAAGGTGTCCTTTTCAGGGAATGAAATGTTATTTTTTTTTAAGAAAAAAATTAGTAGAATTGTATTGAGTTCTTGGTAAAAGTTTATACAAGTAAACTTTTTTTGACAGTTTCTGCACGGATTATTCAGTGACCTTAGTTATATTTATTGCAATGTGTCAGCATTCTCTTTCATTGTGTTCTGGTTGTTTCCTTTCTGGTACTCTAGTTTCCCTGACCCTTTATTTTCTCATGTTGGCTTTTCAGTAATTGTTGACCTTTAGATCTCATACAGATGATTTTTAAGTAGGGGACCAATCTTAGGGATAACCCACTACCTACTGCCGTTGAGTCAGGCCTGACTCGTAGTCACCCTAGAGGTCAGAGTAGAACTGCCCCAGAGAGTTTCCAAGCAGTGCCTGGCAGATTTGAACTGCTGGCCTTTTGGTTAGCAGATGTAGCACTTAACCCACTATGCTGCCAGGGTTTCCGTCTTCTGGGTAGTAGACTGTATTTTGTGTGCCTCTGTTGTGGGGCTGAAATGGGACCTCAGGAAGTATGCTGGGTTCTTGGTTTAAACAGTGTCTCACAGCAATAGTCTTAGGGAGTCGTCTGTTCTCTGCTGTTTCAATTGGGCCATTGTTTTTAATGCTCTATTGTTTTCTACTTTTTTTACATTGGAAGTTGATGGTCACAAAAATAACAGTGGGAAAAACACATGTAACCAACCCACTGCTGTCAATTCAATTCTAACTTGTGATGACCCTATAGGACAGAGTAGAACTGCCCCATAGAGTTTGCAAGGAGGGCCTGAGTCGAATTGTCAACCTACTGGTTAGCAGCCATACCTCTTAGTCACTGTACCACCAAGCGTTTCCAAACGTGTGTAAGGAGATTTATAAAGGGACTGAGAAAAAGCAACCGGGACCTTTTTCCCACCTGTAGATATGCAGTCCTCTTGTTAGCATTATTTAGGGAGTCTACTACTTGGGCTTCCTTGCGTGATGGCTAGAGATTTGAGCTTTGAGAGTTACATGATGGGTCTACTGTTGATTTATTTTCATGAATGTGTGTAACTGTGCAGCTCAACTAATTGTTTCAGAAGCCGTAACTGTTCACAGGGCTTCTTAAAAATATAGTTATGTCTATTCACTAGTACCTCTAAAAAGCTAACAATAAAATGCTCTCCATTATCTTGAAAACCAGCTTCCAGCTTGTGCACATTTTTCCCCTCATTCAATGCCATTCTTTTTTTTTTCTTGAAGTTTGATCTTAAACATTATACTTGTAAAGTTAGTCTTATCTGATTACTGTGGTTAAAGAAAACATACTGCTTACTGTTTTATATGCTGTGCTGTGTACGTGCCAGGTACTTAATAAATGACTTTGTTTGCACCCAGTAGAATTTGTAATTGTTAAACAAATTCAGCAGCGTATGCTGAGATTAATGAGTAATCGATGAGATCAAATTTGGGACTGATCAGCTGAGAGGAAATGACATTTTACCTTTGATGTAGAAAGGAGGGAACATAGTAGCATGTTTGACAGATCAGCCTTCCCATATCCAGAGGTGGGCTTCAATGGTGCAGAAATGGTTAGGTCTAAGCCCACATGGGCCAGTGAGATACTGCAGAGAAATGATGGTTGATTGAAAGGCTGATGGTCTGGGGGAAAGAGGCTTTCTTTTACTTTTTGACTTGGTTTAAGAAACTCCTAGACCAGCTGTTGCCAGCAGCCATCTACCAGTCACAGGAGGAGCCAGACTTAATGTGCTGCTGACACTGTTATTTGGGGTGTTATCATCAATTGGGGAAATAAAAACTCCTGCCAGGCAGAAGACCCCTCTGTGTGAAGATGAATTCATAGAAAAAGTGATTTGTTGTTAAGTACTTGTATCATATTGCATGTATGAGGCAGCCAGTGAAAGAATACAAGTCTGAGCAGAATTTCACACAAGTATAGACATCGAAGAGGAAGACCAGTAAAAGCCTTATCTCCTGGAGAGACACGTGGATACACTTTGTGAGACTCTCCTCTACCTCCCGAGAGTCAAGTTGGTTTTAGAGGTGTGCTTTACCTAGTGTCATAGACCTAGAGGGAATTTTCTCTAATTTCTGACCGAAAGGTTAGTGCTGTGACATTTTTATGGGAGCATTGGTAGTTCAGTGGTAGAATTCTCTTTCTCCAGTAGAGACCCAGGTTCCACCTTTGGCCAGCGCATGTCACATGCAGCTACCCACAGTCTGCAGTGGAGGCTTGGTGATCTATGATGCTGACTGTGTTTCAGCTTTGCTTTAAGACTAAGACTAGAAGACTGTCTGGGTCACCTGCTTCTGAAAATGGGCCAGTGAGTGAAAACTCTGTGGGTCACAACAGTCTGATCCCCTCATGGTTTGGGTCTCCATGACTTGATTGGGGACCAACTCACAGGAACAGTTACATCATTATTTTTCAGGAGAGACACAAAAGAAAAGGAAGTATAGGGCAGCTACCTTTTCTTTATTAAGCAAAGAAAAGTTCTTTTTTTTTTTTTTTACTGTCATCAGTATCAGCCTCTCACCTCAGCTCCAAGGCACTTCTGAGAAAACTCCAAAGTGCATTTCCTAAATTTTACCTTGTTATTCAAACTATTACCGTTTTATTTATTTTCTTCCTTATTGCTACTCCTAGTGCTAGGAAACATGGCCTATGATGGGAAAAATTGTGATTTGAGAGTGCAGTATTCAGTTAGAAGACTGAGATCATATCTGGAAGGATCTTTTTATTTGACTGTAATTGGAGTCCTTCGGATTAAACCAGGGAAATGACATATGTGATCTACATTTTAAGATTAGGATGCATCATGGATTGAGTTGTGCCCCTCCAGAAAGGTATGTCACCTTGGCCGGGCCATGATTCCTAGCACTGTGTAGTTGTCCACTATTTAGGATATGATGTAATTATCTTATGTGTTATAGGGTTAGACTTAGTCATGTTAATGAGGCAGAACTCAATCTGCGGGATTAAATTGTATCTTGAGTCATTCTCTTTTGAGGTATAAAAGTTAGAGTGAAGCAGAGAGAAGGAGGGACCTCATTCTGCAAAGAAAGGGCATGATGTGTCCTTTAGACCTGTGGTCTCTGTGCTGAGAAGCTGCTAGACTGGGAAAAGGTTGATAACAGTGGCCTTCTCAAAGCTGACAGAGAGAGAAAGCCTTCTTGAGCTGGCACCCTGAATTCAGACTTCTAATCTTCTAAATTGTGAGAGAATAACTTTTGGATTGTTACACCCATCCAGTGGTGGTATTTCTCTTAGAGCAGCCCTAGATGACTAAGACAGGATGCTTCTGTCTCTCATGCAGAAGCAAAGGGATCAGTTACACTGGTGCTACATCTCAGACAAGAAATGAGGGTGGCTTAAATGAGAGGCGGAGCAGTGCAGATGTTGAGAAGTAATGCCTTGAAGTGCGCTTTTGGAGGTACAAGTGACAGGGCTTGTTGGTGGGTAACAAGTTGGCCATGAGTGAAGGGGCAGTTGTCAGGTATGACTCCTTTGTTTTTGTCTGAGCAGCTGTAATGACTCTGCAGTTACTGTTGATGATGTCGCGTTGACTGTGACTCATGGCCATCTGATGTATATCAGAATGAAATGTTTGGTCCTGCATCATCTTCATGACTGTTGGCCTGTTTGAGTCTACTGTTGTGGCTTTTGGGTTGTTCCTTCTCGTGGAGGGCTTCTGTCATTTGTTCTGACCCTCTTCCATTGATGATGTCCTTTTTCTAGAGATTGGTTTTTCCTGTTGAGATGTCTAAACTAAGAGACTAAGTCTCACCATCCTTCTTTCTAAGGAACATTCTGGTTGTATTTCTTCCAAGATTGATTTGTTTGAACTTTTAGAAGCCCAAGTTATATCTAATATTCTTTATCAGTACCATATTGCAGCCTCAACATAAAGCAAAAATCCTGACAACTAAATGAATGAGCAACATTAGGATACACTGAAATGATTGAAATTGTCAAAGATTTAGTTTTACTTAGATCTGCAGTTAATGCCTGTGAAGCCAGCAATCAGGAAATCAAGCGACGCGTTGTTTTGAGCTAACCTGCTGTAAAAGACATCTTTACAACAATAAAAAACAAAGATGTTGCTTTGAGCACTAAGATGCTCCTGACCCAGGCCATGATGTTTTCAGTCTCCCTGTATGGATGCAAAGCCTTGGACAATGAATAAGGAAGATGGAAGAAGAATTGATAGCTTTGAATTATGGTGTTGCCAAAGAATATTGAATATACCATAAACTGCTGGAAGAATGACAAATAAATCTTGCAAGAACTGTGGCTAGATTATTCCTTAGAAGTGAGGATGGAAAGACTTTTGTCTTGTAGACTTTGGACATGCTAATAGGAGGGACCGGTCCTCGGGGAAGGACTTAATGCTTATTAAAACAGAGGGTTAGTAAACAGTTTGCTTCTGTGTTATGACATGTGGCTACCAGTCTGTTCACAGTGGTGGAGTTGGAACTGGTTTTGTTGTTTACTTGTTTACTTGCCATTGAGTTGGTTCCAAGTCTTGGTGTCTCCATGCACAGCAGAAGGAAAGTTGCCTAGTCCTGTGCCAGCTTTGTGATTGTTGTTGTGGCCACTGTGAAGTGACGCTGTGGATGCAACAATGGCCTCAAATGCAGCAGCAATAACGAGGATGGTGCAGGACTAGACCATGTTTCCGTCTGTTGTGCCTAGTGTTGCTGTAAGTGGAAGTTGACTAGAGGACACCTAACACAACAGTAACATCAGCGTCGTAGGTCAAATACATCAGTCCTTCCTCTGTTTTCCTTGTCCAGTTTCCCCAGGCACATGAGGTGATTGAAAAGACCATAGCTTGGGCTAGGTGTACCTTTATCATCAAAGGGATATTCTTGCTTTTAAAAACTTCAAAGACACCTTTTTTTGGTAGCAGATTTTCCCATTACAGTATGTCATTGATTTCTTGACTGGTGTTTCTTTGGACTTTAACTGTCGATCTTAGTAGAAAGAAATATTGACAGTTTCAATTCCTTCTTTATCATTTATCAGTCCACTATAATTATAAACCCAAGAAACCGAACCCAGTGCCTTTGAGTGGATTCCGAGTCATAGTGACCCTACGGAGCAGAGCAGAACTTCTCGTAGAGCTTCCGAGGAGCGCCTGGTGGATGCTCTCTCGTGTGTTGTTGTTAGGTGCTGTTGAGTCAGTTACGACTCAGCGAATTTAGAAGGTAGTAATTTGTAGTTAATGGTATTCGCTAGTCGCTCTGTGTGTGTGCAACTTGTGTGTGTGTGTTCGTGGCCTTTTTACAGAGTTTGTCAGTTCCTTGAGGAGTCTACTGTTGACTTGTCTGTATGTGGTTGTGCTCTACGAAGACATTGTTAATCAGTTACTCTGTGACTTGGAACACCTGTAGGCTAGAGATATTGGGCACCATGTTTTAGTAAATTACATATATCATGAGATTATACGTATGTAACTCTTTTTCTAGGATGAGTTCTTGAGCTAAATTGGTAGTCCTTGTGCACAGGAATTCAGATTTCTAGCTCTGTTACAAAGCTAGAAGTTCTGCCAACAGTAGGCCCGAATTCCTGCCTGGCCTCACTTGGCTGGAACTGAGCTCCCCTTGCCCCGGCAGCCTTGTGAGGTGGCCTACCTTCTCCTGGTCTGCTGTGGCCCATTGCGTTTCCTGCCCTGTCTGGTTAGTAAATGTGGGGGTCTACAGCCCTTGTTCTCTGGCAGACTTCTGCCTTCCTCCCATGAATTGTGACAACAGTTTGCTTCTGTATTATGACATGTGGCTGCCAGTCTGTTCACAGTGCTGGGAGTTGGAACTGGTTTTGTTGTTTACTTGTTTACTTGCCATTGAGTTGGCTTCAAGTCTTGGCGTCTCCATGCACAACAGAAGGAAAGTTGCCCAGTCCTGTGCCAGGATTGTTGTTGTGGCCACTGTGTATTTACAGAGTACCTTCAGCAGTTGATTAAACAATATTCTGTTGTGATTCATAGGATTTTCATTGGCCCGTCTTTGGAATTAATTTCCAGGCCTTTATTCCTAGTCTGTCTTCATCTGGCTGCTCTGTTGAAACCTGTCTACCATGGGTGGCCCTGCTGGTATTAAGTATCAGTGGCACAGCTTCCAGCATCATAGCAACACTCAAGCCACCACAGTGTGACATACTGATGGATGGGTGGTGGATAACTGCCATTAGCAGAATGGATGGGAGTACTGGGAAGGGGATGCGGGGAGGGGACAACTGAAGGTGGTCACACCAGGGCTGTAGCATCTGTCATCTGTACTCATAGCATGTTTCCTCTTTATTTTGTTTTTAAAGGCTAAATATGACCCAAGGCTTATGTACTGCTCAAGTCTAAGACTGTTCATTTGTACAATTTTGTGTTTATGGGAAAACTATGGAAACCCTCTCTTACAAGGATAAGGGTGACTAGAACTTGGCATTTCTGTAGGGCTGAGCACAAAGGAGGTATTCACCAAACATTTGTGCAACTGAATTACTAAACTGTGTTCCCTCTGTCAGAAAAGTCTCTTAGAACATTGAAATATATAAATACGAGGTCAACTATGAAGATGACTCAGTTTTTATTTTTATTAAGAGATGACTTCTGACATTTCCATACTGCTTGTTAGATCCTGTGTTTTGAGCTGGTGATACCAAAACTGTTAGACATGCTTTGAAACTTTGTCCCTAGAAACATGTTTTCATTTAAATTAATTTTTGTGTGATGTGTCGCTTGTCATCCTCTTTGGAAAGTCATCAGTTTATGTTTTCATACTTCCCCAAGTGAATACATACTTCCTTCCTTGTGTGTCGCAGACCTGTGCCCTCATAGATCCCATGACAAGAAAGCACAGCCATTGTGAACATGGGTTTGTAACCAGATTTTGTGGTATCAGATCCTGCTTTTGCCAGTCACTCGTCATCTCACCTAAAGGTCTCAGTTTCCTATCTGTAAAGTAGACATGATCACCTTAAAATATTATAAGCAACTAACTAATCCATGTACACAGTACATCTAAATCTCCTCAAGTATCCACAGAGCAGGCCTGGCCTATGGGAAGTGCTTACCGCTGTTGTGTCTAAGAACATTGCATGCTTCTGCAGCCTGTCTTAGTGTGGACTGTGAGCTAAATGCGTTTTACATTTTAAAATGGTTTACAAAAACAGGAAGGAGAATAATATTTCATGATTCTTGAAGATTACATGAAACTTAGATTTCAGTGTTCTCTGTTAAAGTTTCATAGGAACGTGGGGATTGTCATTCATTGAGTCGTTCTCTGTGCCTGCTTTCACGTTTCAGTGACAGAGTTGAGTGGTTGCAGCGGAGACTATCTGACTTGGCAGTGGTTAACACTTGACTCCCTGACCCTTTACATGAGAAGTTTGCCAACCCTTGCACAAAAGACTTCATCACCAGGCTTGTAAAACACTTGCTACTCTCCAGAGTTACAGATGTAACTTACTCTTTGACACAGGCTGCTCCTTCCCATTTATAGATGGGACCTATGGTATAATCGTTAGTTGATCTGTAGTGATTGCCCATGTGTGTGTTGAGTGTGGGTGTGTGTTTAGTGTGTAAGAGTTTGGAGCCATGTTGCCCTGGTCCCTCTTGTATGGGTGAGTGACCTCTCGAAGGGCGGAAGTGCGGCTCTGTCACCTTTAGCAGGATGTTCCTCAGGGGACCTTTCTCATACTTGTTGTTCAGTAAACAGGTGAATCAGATAGATGAGAGAGACAGAGAATGACTGTTGCATTCATGAAAAAGGCTGCTTCTTAAATGTCCCACTGAACCACTGAGCATAAGTATAGCTTAGGGATGAATCCCGTGAGTGTGCTGTTGAATTTCTTCTTGTCTCATGGGTGTGTCCAGACCCATGAGCTGGTCTCACGGGATGCTGTTGCAGTGCGTGCCAGCTCTTTGTGGATAAGAGATGTCCCCACAGGTCATCACGTTACCAAATTCGAGAGTTGGAAGTTCTTTCTCTATGAATGAAAACTAATTTGTATTTAAGTTCAGGTCCTGCTTTTACATTCCCGCCTGTGAGACAAGGAATGATTTTTTGTCTTCTCAGCCCTTCCAGACACAGCTGACATTTTATGGCATTTTCTGACAGCAGAAAACACTACACTTGTGAGATGAATGGTAATATCTACCATGTATTGACCATCTGCCATTCCCGTTTTTAACACAGGAACAAATAGACAAAGAAAGGTTAAATAGCTTGCACCGAGTTATGTGGCTACTAAAAGGTTTCTTTTCTGTGAATGTTTGGTGGACGTTCCTGGTGATTTATAACATACACAAATATTTATGTTAAGATCTTTTATGTTGGAGAATGGATCGTGAAAGTTAATATGCTGCTCTGATGCTATGTGTGTATATAAATGAGGCAGTCAGTAGTAGTTCTGTGGTAGAGTTTTTGCCTTCCATGAGGGAGACCTGAGTTTGATTCCTGGCCAGTGCACTTCAAGTGTAGACACCCCTCGTCTGCCAGGGGAGACTTACATGTTGCTATGATGCTGACCAGATTTCAGCATTGCTTCCAGACTAAGAAGGACTAGGAAGAAAGTCCTGGCAATCAACTTCTGAAAAATCAGTTGGTGAAAATCCTGTGGATCACAGCATTCCATGGGGTCACTGTGAGTTGAGAGGCCGACTGGAAGGTAAATAACCAGAGCAATAGCAACACCTGTACTCTCTGTTTGTGTTTCCTAAGAGTCTGTCTCTGTCTAGATAACCTCCTTTTATTTTTCTCTTTTGATCTCATGAACTTTACTTAAATTCTTGTGACTTCTCTGTGTCTAAGACCAGGGTTGTTCAGCTCTCTGAAAGAGAATCTAGTATTTAGTGGCAAATTTGCCGAACTGTATTTTGTTTGGTCTGGGAAGGAGGAGGTGGATCATGGGTAGCTAGGTGGTCGAGGTACTTCTGCCCTTTGCTTTTACACGTAGTGGGTAGAAAGTCTTTAGTGTGGGAAATTTCCCCTCGCTCTGCTTTCTGAAGTTTTGCCCCCAGAATGTGTCTCCTGCTTGATGTAAAACTGTTTCTGGGCTTGAGATAATCTGTGCATCCCTGACACCATCCGTGTATGAGAAAATGGCAGCTGGGAATAGAAAGGCAACTTTGTTTTGAATTCAAATTAAGTTCCAGTTGACTCTTTACTAGGAGCTGTGGTGGCATAGTAATGGAAGTCACTGACAGCCAGCTGAGAGGTTGGTAGTTCTATACCACCAGCGGCTCTCCAGGAGACCTGTGTGGCACTCTGCTATCCTAGAGACTTACAGCCTGGGACACCCAGTGGGGTTGCTATGAGTTGAACTCAGCTTGGTGTCAGTGGGTTCAGTTTTTTTTGGTTTCTCTGTACTGCTTCTGTTATGAAAACTTGACCATGCTTTATCTCATTTATAGTATATAAGCTATGGAAAAGGCACATGGTATGATCATTAGTTGACAGAATATTACACTTAATTAAAACCAGGTAGGCAATCAGAAAAAAAGATAATGTAAGGTTTAGGGAACTTCTTAATGACTTCCTCTCTTTTTCACATGTGTGTATATGTATATAAGTATCTGTACACACACACACACACGTGCTTAAGAGAGCTAGGCTGCTCATGAAAAGGTCAGTAGTTCAAATCTACCAGTGGCTTCTTGGCATCCCTCTGGAGCAGTTCTGCTCTTTCCTTTTAAGTCTCTATGAATTAGAATAGACTCAGTGACAAGTTTCTATGTATTTATTTGTATAGATTTTATGTTGTTGTTGTTGTTAGCTGCTCTCGAGTTTGACCCTGACTCATGACAACTCCATGTGATACAGAATAAAACTGTTCACAGGGTTTTCATGGGTCTAGTCTTTATGGATGGGACTTACCAGGCCTCTTATCCGTGAAGCCACTAGGTAGGCTTAAATGGCAAACCTTTAGGTTGGCAGCTAATTGCAAACCATTTGTGCCAGATATTAACTTGTCCATTATTATTTTCAGGACATTTTCATGTGCTTTTTTATTTTCACAATAAAATGTGATTTAGAAGAAGATTGGGTGGTTGATCCAGGTTCACCAGCTAGGTAGTAGTTGACCTGGTTTTAAAACAGGCTTCCTGATTCTCTCTGGGTTGACTGCCCTGTTGCACAGAAGCTACCATAATACAAGCAGAAGAGGATCCATGAAACTGAATGGAGTGGGATTTTCTAGTGTCTGACACTAGAGTATCTTCCTTGGTGGTCGTTGATACTATTCTTTCATCAGGGGAAGAACTGAGAAATTTTATAAGCTTTGGGGAACGCGCCTGGCACAGTAGTTAAGAGCAATTCCTATTTAACCAAGAGGTCAGCAGCTCTAATCCATTGATGATATCTTGGCAACCATATGAGTCAATGGTAGTTAGTCCTATAGGATAAGGAATCAACTTGACAGCAACAGATTTTTCTTTTTTTGTATAAGCCTTACAAGGAGCCCTAGGGATGTAGTGGTTAAGCGCTTGACTTGTAACCAAAAGTTTGCCAGTTCAAACCTATCAACTGCTGTGGGGAGAAAGGCGTGGCAGTCTGCTTCCTCAAAGGTTAAAAAATCATTGCCGTTGTGTCAGTTCTGATTCATGGTGACTCTGGAGGACAGAGTAGAACTGCCCTATAGGGTTTCCAAGGTCGGCTGGTGGATTTGAATTGCTGACCTTTTGGTTAGCAGACATAGATAGCTCTTAATCACTGCAAGATTATAGCCTTGGAAACCCTATGGGGCAGTTCTACTCTGTCCTGTAAGGTGGCTAAGAGTCAGAAATGACTGGACAGCAATCAGTTTGATTTTTATAAACCTTCTCAGTCAAAATACTGGACTTATAGTGGGCTTAGAATCACAGAGCCAAAGTATCTTAATTGCTATGAAGTAGATGGTTAAAAATCATCAACTTGATACCCGAGAGGTAAACGTGACACAATGACCTTCCCTGTAATGGTAATTCTGAGAGACATTGTCATTCCGTAAAGTGTAGGGATGGGATAGAACCCACACACTGAGGTCTTTGCACCCAATGTCTTTGTACTTCTGTATACATTTTTAATGCATCTCTTTATCCTTCCTGTCTCAGGAATATGCACCATTTTAAAGGCATATGAGATTAGCCATAACTTTTTTTTCCTTGTTCTAAGAAATAGTCCAAAGTATATGTTCCAGCTTTAAAAAAAGTTAGCAGTTTTCAAAATTCTCTGTACTTATTCTTTCAGTACAAAATGAACTTGAATAGTCAGCAGCTCGTACACAGCCTTTTAATAGGTAAAAACAAAACCACACATTTATTTGCCAATCATGTATGGAGTTTTTGCTGCTGAAGTGACTCACATTTGACTTGTTCTTTTTATAGAGTGGAAAGCCGCCCATCGGTGATATGTTCACAGACCTCAAAGACGGAAGGAAGCTCTTGGATCTTCTAGAAGGCCTCACAGGAACACCACTGGTGAGAGGAGTTGTCTCTAAGAACTTGGCCAGCAGATTGTTACTGGGTCATTTCCGATACTTAGAGACCCACAGGAATACTTAAACTATAAAAGCTGAAGTAGAAAAATAGAAAAGGTAGATTTTTTAACCTGTTTTTTCGATAGCGCAATATCTAGCTTTCTCGAGGGCTCCTTTTTTTTTTTTTTTAAAAAAAAAAATTATACTCTAGGTGAAGGCTTACAAGGCAAATTAGTTTTGTGATCAACAAACAATTCTGTTTTGTGACATTGGTTGTCAGCCCCATGACATGTCAACACCCTTCCCTTCGTCACCTTCAGTTCCTCATCACCAACTTTCTGGTCCCCTCCTGCCTTGTCATCCTTGCCCCTGGGCTGGTGTGACCCGTTGGTCCCCTGTACTGGGTTGAGCTATGTGTATTATTGCTTGTCTCGTGGGTGTGTCTAATCTTTGGCTGAAGGGTGAAGCTTAGGAGTGACTTCGCTACCGAGTTTAAAAAGTACCCAGTGGGCTGTATTCTTGGAGTTTCTCCAGTTTCTGTCAGACCGTTAAGTCTGGTTAAAGGCTGTATTTTAACCAAAGATAAAACTACTTAAAGACTTTATTTCTCTGAGACATTCCAGGATGAGGAAGAAAAAGAAAAATACATGTGTAAAATAAGTGTAATGTCTTCAACAGTAGAAAGTATAGGGACAAAGACATTTTGTCATTGTTTAAAAAATATTAAAATAAATTAAACTGTGGCATTTCTTTTTATCCAGGGTTTCGGTCTTATCTTTGTTTCTTCACGAAATTCAACCCTATGACTTTATGTGTAAGATACTGTATGCTCACACAGAAATACCTCCAGAGGCTGAATTAATGTAAAAGGCAGATGGATTCCTTTCCTGCCAAAGTGTGGGTGTTAACTTCTCCCATTTGTTTCCCAGATGGTGGGCAGACACTTGTTGGAGAAGTCGATACCTTTCTCGGATAGTGTTCCCCAGCCAGGGGGGCAGAAAGAAGCTGTCCAGATCAGCTTTCCCAAGGTGGCAATTCCTGCCGTCCCTGCAGGCCCTTGTGGCATGCCTGGAGCTGGTGACAGCCCTTCCCTACTGTGTCCACACTAGTGCAGTATGGGAGTGACGCACTTTTCCTGAATCTTCCTAAATCTAGATCAATTTAGGTAAAAGCTGTGGTTTTTTAAAGCAGTGGTGCCCAAACTCATCTGCACATTAGAATCACTAGAAATCTTAAAAAAAAATTGCAAAACCCAGACCATATTTTATGCCAGTAGAATCACAGTCTTTGTAGGGGATGGGCAGAATGCTGGCATTGGTATTTTGAAAATTCTCAAGGAGAATCCAATATTACCAAAAAAACTAGACCAGCTGCTGTGAGTTTGTCCTGACTTATGCTTATTAGTTCTGTTTTGGGGGAGTTTCATGGTCATGGTCTTCTGGCAGAGGGGCCTCAGTGTGGGTTTAAACTGTCAGTGCTTTAGTTGAGAGCACTTAACTCTTTGTGATGCTGAGCAACTTCAGGCAAGATAAACCAAAAAAACAAAAATCCAGTGACATGGAATTCCTTCCAACTTACCGTGATCCTGTGCAGAGAACCACTGTCTTCGGATAGTCCCTTGGGGGGAATTTGTAGACACCAGCCTCTGAGGTGGCCTGAGAAGTCAGGCTGGCCGCTGGTGCAGTGGGGTGCTGCGCTCTGAGCTAGCTGTGACATGGATGTCTCAGTGTCAGCCTTGGCCAGACGTCTGGAGGGAAGTCAGTTTTACTTGTTTTTGTGTCTTCTTTTGCAGCCGAAGGAACGTGGCTCCACAAGGGTGCATGCTTTAAATAATGTCAACAGAGTGCTGCAGGTTTTACATCAGAACAATGTGAGTTTGGGAGGTGACTTTTGGGGTTCTGCTCTGTCATGGACATCGTTTATTTGGACACTGGCCTCTTGCTCTGTGCACTGGCATTGAGTGATTTTTAGAAACATTTCTCATGTGTTGAACTTTTCTCGGAGAATACATAGCCATGTGCTCTTTCTGATTACTTTATTGATCTGTTGTATAACTATTTCCAAGACTAAATTTTACCTTAATTCTTTAAAACAAAATACCTCTTATCACTCAATGATGTTGGTGGCTCAGCCTGAAGTGAACATCTGGTTTTCTGTGGAGAGATCGTCTTAAGAGGCATTTTTCGTTTTAATAGGTGGATTTGGTGAATATTGGAGGGACTGACATTGTGGACGGAAATCACAAACTGACTTTGGGATTGCTTTGGAGCATCATTTTACACTGGCAGGTGGGGACATTTTAAGTCACTTTTTAATAGAAATTGAAAATATATCACTTGGAATGGAAAAGGCTGACACACTGCCTTATTTTCCTGGCACAGGAATAAAGTATCTGCCGTAAGACAATATTAAATTTAAAACAATTGACATAACTTCAGGCATATTCGAAAGTTACAAGAATAATTCAAAGAATCAATGTGACTATAAACCCTGTGCTCACATCCCCCGAATGTTTAAGTTCTCTGTGTCTCTGTGTTCTGTCTCTGCTGAGTGTTTCAGTGTAAATTACCTAAAAGTAGGTAATTGTCCTAAAAACAAGAAATTTTCTTATATGACAACAATAAAACTTTAATATAAAATAGATATCCTGATATGTAATAGTATATGTTCTAATTAATTATTAGATAAAGTGATAACTACTATGTTATGTAAAGATAATATGAAATATATAGCTATCACAGTCAGGAAAATAGCATTGAAACAATACGATTGTGTCATCTACGATGGGGACAATGTCAGTTGCCCTTCATACTAAATCCTAAAACCAAAATCATTGCTGTTGAGTCAGTTCTGAGTTACAGCAACCCAATATCCTTCATAGCAGGAGACCATCAACAGTCTGGGCATTTGATTCATTTATCATGCTTCATTAGTCAGGAATAGTTTCAGAGTCTGTTATTGTATTTCATGATACTGACATTTTTGAAGAGACCATGTATCTAAAAAATAAATTAAAACAAACAAACATTGCTGTCGAGTCAATTCCGACATGTAATAAACCTATAGGATAGAGTAGAACTGCCTCATAGGGTTTCCAGGGAGTCCCTGGCAGATTTGAAGCTGCTGACCTTTTACTTAACAGCCATAGCTCTTAACCACCACATCACCCAGATTTCCAGTTAACTGAAGGCTAGTTGTTTGTAGAATGTCCCTCAGTGTGTGTTTGGCTGATGTTTCCCCAAGGTAAGGTTCTGACTGTTCATTTTAGGGCGGAGTTCTGCAGAAGTGATGTTGTACTCTTCTCTGTGTGTCCTATCAGGCAGCTTGTTTTGCCAATTAGTTCTATTCTGGACAGTGTCAGCTTTCATCATTTGGGTAAGGTGGTGACAGCCAGGTTTGCCAGACTTCCTTTATTATTAAACACTATCTTGAGTAGATATGCCTGGAGATTGTGTTAATATTCAGTTACTCATCCAACTTTTATCCATTAGTTTTAGCATCCATTCAAAATTCTCAGCTTGGACCAGTTGTTACATGATTGGGAAATAAATGATTTTCCAGTTGCACATTCTTTCTAAATTTATCAATTGGCTTTCTGCTTAACAGGAAGGCCTCTTCCTTGTTACTTGTTTATCTGTCTCATCTATCCATCTGTCTACCTATCTGTTCGTGCATCTACATGTATATATCAATGTGGATTTACTCAATAGTTAATTATCCTTTATTATCATTATTTATTTTGATGCTCAGATTATCCTATGTTTGGCCAGTAGGAGCCCCCCCTTTTTTTAATATAATATGCCTACATTATTCTTGGAGTACTTCCTTAAAACATGTGTATTATTTGGGAATATTAAATAAGATGTGATAGTTCTAGATGACGGTTGTTACTGCCATGTGAAAGTTTCTTCATTCTTTGTGTTGTCAGTCAAAATTTGTCTCTATCATTTTTATGGAAAGTAAAAATTTAATTCTCTTCCTATTACAAGATCTTTTAAATGTAAGTTAGTAGGTGCCATCAAATTAGTTTTGACTCATAGCAACAGTGTGTACAACAGAGTGAAACACTGTCTCGTCCTACCCCATCCTCAAAATCGTTGTTAGGTTTGATCCCCTGTTGAAATGTACGGTATTAAAATGCTACTTTTCTTATGATGACAAAGGTAATGTTTATTATACCCCCAAAATACAAATATTGTTTCAACTGTAGGAAATAGAGTACTACAGAAAGATAGGTAAAATCACCTCTAAATCCTAGTTTCCCAAAATAATCACTTAAAAAAGCGATTATCTTTCTAGTTTTTAAGGGGAAATATAAAAATAGAATACATCCCCATTACCTGACCTGTGATTTAATTAATGTAGCAGTCTTTGTTCAAGGACTGGATTCAAGTGACTTGGTTCAGTTGCTCGGCTGGCACGGTTTCCCTTAAACAGGTGAAGGATGTCATGAAGGACGTCATGTCAGACCTGCAGCAGACCAACAGCGAGAAGATCCTGCTGAGCTGGGTGCGCCAGTCCACCAGGCCCTACAGCCAGGTCAACGTGCTCAACTTCACCACCAGCTGGACGGACGGCCTCGCCTTCAATGCTGTGCTCCACCGACACAAGTGAGCCATGGCCTTCTCTTTGGAAGTGCATTGTATAAATCTGTGTCTCCGTTCTGTCCCTCCTTCATTTCTACTTCCTAAAGCATCTTCCCAGCCATCACCAGGCCCGTCCTTGCAAATGCTCTACCAAAACATCAATTCAAGTGTTTACTTCAAAGAAGGGGTCACCCTGTTGTCTCCTTCGTTGTCGTTACTTTGAACTATCACTTACCTGACGAGGCTTTGGGTTATAACTTAAAAGATGAACCTTTTCTTTAACTCTCGCAAAGAGAGCAGTCTTAATGGTTACGTGTACTCATTGTAACCAGGACTACTTGTTTCCCACATGTTTCTTCCTCGTGCCATCTTCCGTGCCCGGTGGTTTCAGACCTGACCTCTTCAGCTGGGACAAAGTGGTGAAAATGCCCCCGACCGAGAGACTTGAGCACGCCTTCAGCAAGGCTCAGACGTACTTGGGGATTGAAAAGCTGTTAGACCCTGAAGGTACTGCTCACTCTTTAACGGCGACTTGTTTTGTGTTATCGTTGGTAGCACTTGAAGTATTTTTTTTTTTTAACTTTCCTTTTTAAAATGAATTATAAGAATGAGAAGTATTTTTCTTTTGAAGGATGTGTGGAAACCGTTTTACTGCAGACAAGTTATTAGTATCTTTTATACATAGCTGTTGATATAATTCTTGAGGAAGAAATTTAATTACATTATTGGAAAACAGTTACTCTCCCTTGGAGTAAGACTTTAAGTTTTCGGAATATATAATTATTAGATAAACCATTCAGTATTTGGTTTAGGTCGTGTAATTGGATTTTTGTGTGAGTTTATTGCCTGTGCTATGAGCACTGGGTGCAAATGTTGGGGGGTTGACTTCCCCTCATGAAATGAATGACATCTGTCATTCTCTTCAGTGGTTACGTATAGTAACTTACCTTTGAGCATTGTGGGGTAGCTTTTAGGGTACCAAAATACTCTGCTTTGCCTTTATCTCATACATTATTATATGAAATTGACATTTACTGAGCTACAGTCCCACAAAGATTATATATTAGGTGTTGTTTATGAGTTGTAAGCAGAGTTATTTTATATCTAATATTGATCAGTTCACATACTGTGGACATCCAATTTAAGCTGGTTCTTATTTCCTTGCCCTTTAGACGTTGCTGTTCAGCTTCCTGACAAGAAATCCATAATTATGTATTTAACATCTTTGTTTGAGGTGCTGCCTCAGCAAGTTACTATAGATGATATTCGTGAAGTGGAAACACTTCCAAGGAAATATAAGAAAGAATGTGAAGAAGGGGAAATTAATATTCAGGTGAGTTTTCATGAATTTGTACTAAAATCTCTGACTTGTAATGTTTGTATTTTCATAGGTCCTGTTTAATAGCTAGGCAGAATCCCATTTGGCTAGAGAAAAATCCCCTTCAGAGTGTTTTTACTTGTAATCAGAGTATCTTAGTTTCGCACCTGAATAAGATATTTAAAAAAATCCCACTGTCATCTAGTTTATTCTGACTCATAGTGACCCTATAGAACGGAGCAGAACTGCCCCATAGAGTTTCCAAGGAACACCTGGTGGATTTGAACTGCTGACCATGTGGTCAGCAGCCGTAGCACTTAACGACTACGTCACTAGGGTTTCAGTTAGCGTGTCTGCACGTGAAGTAATAGAAAACTTGACTAATTTAAGAAGAAAAATACATAATTTCAGACATCAGAAAGAGTGGAGTGATGGCTTCAAGCTGTTGGTCTTTCTTTGGTTCACCTGGAGACGCTGACAGCAGAGAGCAAGAGCTCTGGAGTGAGGCCGACTGCTGCTCAGTGATGTTAGGAACATGGTTAGATCGGGCCTACATTGCACTCGTTTTCGTGACGCGCCATTGCATCTGCTACAGGAAGCATCTAGAGGCAGATAAAAGGAAAGACTTTCTGGTAGTCATGGTTACCTAGCATTACAGTGGGTGGCCCTGAGAGGCTCCCTGTCCCTTGTGGCGTGTGGTAACATGGAGGAGTGGCTATGGGAGAGAGGATTCGAGCACTATTGGACAATATTAGTGCTTTCAGACATCTGCATTTCACAGATTGCTAGCAATATGTAAATAATAATTATTCCTAGCAAAAATATTTAAAAAATCTCTTGAATAAAACACAGTGAATGACTTTGGTGTAACATGGACTGTCTGCCCTATATTATCCTTTATTTCTCTGTGGAATGGAGAAGAATTCGTCATGATAGGTAAGATGCTGTGGCTTGGCTTGATGGCTACGGCTTGATTACCTAGACAAGATGACTGTTGTCTTTCTTCCATTTCTGAGCCTCTGTGATTGTCCTCAGCCTACACACTGTATAAATGTGTCACAATAGGAACTGAGATTAGAGGTCATGGGTTTACACTGTCATAGTTGTTAGGTGCCGACAAATGGTGACACCATGTACAGTGGAGCAAAACTGCCTTGTCCCGTGCCGTCCTGCAGTCGTTGTTAGGCTTGAGCCCATTGTTGCAGTCACTGTGTCAGTCTCTCCTGTTGCAGGTCTTCCTCGTTTTCACCGACCCTGTACTTGACCAAGCATGATGTCCTCCTTTAGGGATTGGTTTCCCCTGATAACATGTCCAAAGTATGTGAGGTGAAGTCTTGCCAGTCTAGCTTTTAAGAAGCATTCTGGCTTTACTTCTTCCAAGATAGATATATTGGTTTTTCTGATAGTGTGTGGTGTATTCAGTATTCTTTGCCAGTACTATAATTCCAAGGCATTAATTCTTTAAGGTCTTATTAATCGTCTAGCTTTTTGGTGTGCATATGAGGCAGTTGAAAACGTCATGATTATGTGAGGTGCATCTTGGTTCTCAAGTGACAATCTGTGCTTTGTAAGACTTTAAAGAAGCCTGGACCATCGATTGAGGTCTTTTAGTGGAGATCTCAGGATGCACCCCTTTTTATTCTTGTGTTGCCAGTGAGACTCCTCTCTGTGAGCTCCATCGTGGCTATCACTGGTGGTGGCCAGGCACCACCCGGTTCTTCCGGTCCCAAGTCGATGTAGGCACCCACTCTTGTGGGTCTCTCCGTCTTCTCGGTTGTCTTTACTCCATGTCATTTTGGTCCTTAGGGAGCATCATTCCTTCTGAGTTGGGACCATTTGCTGTGCCCTTGGATCGCAGCTCGGCAGCTTTTAAGACCCCAGACGCCACTCACCAATGTGGGGTGCAGAGAGCCGTCTTAGCAAAATGCTAGTTGTGCCAATTGGCCTTGGTGTCACCTAAGAGCATGGTCCCCTGCCCCCTGCCCCAGCTACTCTATCCTTGCAATATTGGGTTAAGATGGAAGGAGTACTCAAGTTATGCTGAAGTCCACTTAATGTTGTTCTTGTTTCTAATGTGTGCTATCACCACTTTCTCCCAACCAGATTTCTAGCAACTATCTAAACTAAACCCTGCCCCCCTCACCCTCCCTTCCTTCCCTCCCTTGCAGCCGTCAAAGAGTCTTTTCTTCTATACGTAAGTCTGTTTTTGCGATCTTATCGTAGAGGTCTCATATAGTATTTGTCCTTTTGTCGCTGACTACTTTCACTCAACATAATGTCTTCCAGTTGAAACCAGCTTAGGAGATGTTTCCTGGAGGTCTTGCAAAATTTTGTTATGCAATCTCAGCATTGTTTCTGTCACCAAGGCTTTTATTTTCTAACTGTCAATCCTTGTTTGTTTCCAACTTTTTCATTTCAATCACCATTGAGTATCAATGCATCCTGATTGCATGTTTGCTCAATTTCAGACTGCAGAAGCTGGTAAAATCTTCAATTTCTTCATTGTTAGCATTCCTGGTTGGTGTGTACATTTTAGTAATGCCCAGTACTGTCGAGCCCTTATAGGCATATAGATCTTTATCCTATTGTGGACAGTGTTGTACTGCAGGATAGATGTTGAAATGTTCTTTTTGGTGATGAATATGACACCATTCCTCTGCAAGTCATCATTCTCAGCATACTAGACCATATGATCATCCCTTTCAGCTAAGTAATGGCCTAAGATATTAATCTTTATGCATTCCATTCCATTTTTGACAAATTCCAATTTTCGTAGATTTTTACACATTCCAGTTATTAATGTACGTTTGAAGCTGTTTCTCTTCTCATATTGAGCGGTGCTGCCTTGGCAGATGAAGGTCTTGAAAGCTCAACTGCATTCGTGTTATTCAGGTCACCTCTACATTGAGGAGGCAGCTCTTCCTCAGTCTCACTTTTATTATCTGCCAACCTGATGGACTCATTTTCCAGCACTCTCTTGGACAGTGTTCTGCTGATATTCTTAGGGTTTTCACTGGCCATTTTTTCAAAAGTAGGCTGCCACGTCCTTCTTCCTAGTTTGTCTTATTCTGGAAGCTCTACTGAAGCCTGTCCATTGAAGGTGACGCTGCTGGCATTTGAAATGCTGGTGTTAGAGCTTCCAGTATCGCAGCAATATGCAATTCTTCACTGTATGACAGACAAATTGACAGACTTGAGGTGGGTATGCCAAAAATGCGCCTATTTTGATCTTTCATTACTGTGAACATTCTGCTGTTAGCTTGAGATAAGCCTCAGCATAGACTGTCACTATAACATGTACATATTACATGTTAGGCTGGGTAACAGTTGCTTGCGGACACTACAGCATCTATTGTCCACCTCTCGCAATACCACTGCCTCATGGGGACTTGATATTGATGCTGTTTTGGTGCTCTTGATGCTTGTTTTGGTATCATGGCCAGGAAAGCTTCCTTCTAGTTCATTAGAAACTCAAAAATATGTGAAAAGTCTAACACAGTGCTGCCTTTAGATTCTGGTTTGGGGCAGGATATGTAGAAGGCTGAATGTAGGTTGAGTTGGGGCAGGTGAGAATTGCTTGTATAGTCTTTTCTGTAGAACTTTAGAACTTGAACTGGTGTCTCTTATCCTTGGTGGTGGTGTTAGTAGCGTATGTACTGTCAAGTTGATGTACTAATAGCAACCTCATGTGACAATGTATAACTGCTCCATATGATTTTCTAGGTTATAATCTTTATAGGGGAAGATAGTCACATCTTTTCTATCATGATGCTGCTGGCAAGCTCAAACTGCTGACCTTTCAGTTAGCAGCCAAGTACTTAATCATTGTGCCACAGCCAGTGGTGTGCTGGTAAACCAGCTAAAGCAACCAAGCAACCAACTAACCAACCAACCAGCTTCCAAAATCTGCTTTGTATTAGTTGCTGCTTGTCTTGGTATATATACTCTCATCATGGCCATCATGGCTACAAAGATCATGGTTCACAAAATTCCCAACTTGGAAATGGGAGCTAGCTCCAGCTTGCAACTGAGGGGACAAGCAGGAGAGTTGAGGTGGGCAGCTGACCAGGTTCTGTAGCCTGGTCATGAATTCTTCACCAAATTGTAGTAGTTTAGGGTGAGGAGTAGAGACTGTTTTGATCTGCAGCGTGGGTTTTGAGATTTCCTGTTGTTTTTCAATCTGTACTTATGATTAGTACAACCATGCTGCTGCTTATACTCCCAAGGTATCACTTGCCTGACACTAGGCTACTGTCTAAGTTAGCATGTCTCTTGCCACTCACCCCCAATCTTGAGGGTCACTTACTTATTTTTAAGCCAGTAACTTGTAATTGTGGTACTTGGCTAAGAGAAACAAATCATTGCCTGTTTACCTGTTTGCTATCATTTTCCAAGATCCTCTCTTTAACAGCAAGAATTGGTGCACATGGATTTCAAAATTATTGGAGATACATTTTAGAGAGAAACAAAGAATGGGCTTAGGAGTTACATTTCAGCTCAGTAACTCTTCTCTTTGGGTTGATTACTAAGGGCCTGGACCACAGCGGTGTCTGTGAAATGTGGGTAAAACCACTGGTGTTCTGAAGATAATCTGGAAAAACCAAACCCTCTACCACTGAATTGATTGTGCCTTAGCGACTCCATTTGGGTTCCAAGGCCGTAAATCTGTATGTAGGCAGGCTGCCGTGTCTTTCTCCTGTGAAGCCACTGGTGGTTTTGAACTGCTGACTTTCTCGCTAGCCATCAATCACTTTAACCACTGCACTTCCGGGGCTCGTTATTTTATAAAGACAGTGACTTACAAAGTGCGTGGAATGATTCTGGTAGGCATGCCGTAAGTGGCAGCACTCATTCTTATTCCCACAGATTGATAACAGTATTAAACATGTTTTCTTTTTTCCCCTCTGTGGTTGGGAGAAATACCTATTAAACAGACTTTGTGTAGTAGGTGGCAGTTGTTGTATATTGGTGAGTCGATTTCAATTCATAGGAACCCCAAGTGACTGAGATAGGGTTTTCTTAACTCTAATCTTTATGGAAGAACATTGCTCTGTCATTCTCCTTCAGAGCTGCTGTGTGGATTTGAACTTCTGACCTTTTGTTGGTGGCTCAGTGCTTAAGCATGTGTGCCACCAGAGCTAATACCTGTATTTTCTCTATTTAAAAAATAATATGGTTTACTGAAAAAGAAGAAATTTACTACAGGGAACAGAGTGTGAGATGGGTCACAGTGTGAACCTGGAATTCTTTTTAATAATTCTGAAAATCAAGTGATGCTCAGCCCTGGCCTCTTATAATTACAGAACAAATTACAGGGAAACGTGTATAATGTTATTGTTCTCCTCTATTGGATACACCTTGTAGATGGCTCAGATAGCCTTTGTGATTTTACTCTTAGTTTAGAATTATTTCTTCATTTGTTTTTGTTTCAATCTTAGAAAGTTGGGATATTTTACTTCTTATTGTTAAGGCCAGTCTCTCTTCAAACCAAAAAGAAACAAAACAAGGAAGGAGACTTCATTCGCCCTTCATGATGTGTAAAAAGTGTAATTGCTTCTGTTTAGTGCTAAGAGCAGCAGGGTAAGAATTATAGAAACCATTTGCTATTTGATTAAGAGCAAACGTATTAACAGTAACCTCTTCATTTGCATGCCTTCATTAGTGCTTTAGAGGTTGAATTAAGTTAATTGATGAAATAAAATGGGATCAAGTTTTAATCATCTTCTTTTTTGCCATAGCTTGATGTCTACTAGCCTGCTGTCGACAAACATATGCTTCATAGCATTAGGTATTCAGCAGATGATTCCAGCATTTCTCTATAAATATCTATTAGTCGAAAGTCTTGTCATCTCTTTCAGCTAATACATCCTGAATCTTTGCATTTAGATAACACCTTTTGTCTCTCCCTTCATAGATGCTGGTGCGTGACTGAGTCACCATTGGCTGGTCACGAGACCCCAGCTGTCCTCTTTTGTAATATGGTGGTTTGGTATCGAATTATCTCCAGCGCTATTTTGGTGTCTGATTTTAAGTGTAGAACTTACCTGTGTTTCGTTTGTGTGTCTTTGGCTCATCTGTTCTCTTAATTATTCAGTGTTTCATGTCTGTGCTCAATGAGTCTCTGACTCATTTTTTTCGGTGTAGCAGGTCTGTTTGTGTCTTCTTTCAGAATGTCTTTTGTGTGTTTTCTTTTCTCTTCCAGCTGTGTTGTAGTTTCCAAGACTTCCCCCCACATTCATTTCAACCGCTTGCACTGTGGTCATAGTGGATTTCTCCTTCTTCTCTAAGGTTCGTGTACATGTGAGCTGCTGCTCTCTCTTAACTATTCTTCCGCCTGCTACGTGTAGGACAAGCTTCTCATCCGTCTTCAGTTTACTTGGAACCTTGCCAGAGATGTCTTTGCTGATCAACTTGTCAAAATTCAATATTAAACACACACATACCCATAAGTACACACACACTAGTCGCTCATTATCTCTTTCACAGATAATTATGTTGTCTTAATGATGAGCAGAAAGCCCTGATGGTGTGATTAAGTGCTACAGCTGCTAATCAAAAAGTCAGCAATTAGAATGCACCAGGCGGTCCTTGGAAGCTGTGGAGTAGTTCTACTCTGTCCTGTTTGGTGACCGTGAGATGGAATTGACTCAACAGCAATGGGTTTGGTTTTTCAGTGAGTTTAATGATGGGAAGAATTTTAAGTTGTATCTTAAAATGCATTGAGAAAGCATTGAAAGGCTTTAAGCAGGGAAGTCTTAAGATATGATTACATTTTCAAAAGGTCAAGTCTGGCTACTGTGGGAAAAATGGATTGCAGAGTTTGGAGCAGGAGTCAGTAAAGGAGAAAGTGAAGGTCCCTGTTTCCTAGTGGCAGTCATTCTTGGTGACAGAGATGGAAGAAGAGAGCTGTGATAAATTTTGAAGGTAGACCTTGCTTACATATTGAATGTGTAGGAAAGAGAGACACCAAAGCTGCCTGTGGGTTTTTACTTATTTGGAGTCATTAGGTGCCTGGAAGTACAATTGACTGAGATGGGGAAGCCTGGGGAGGAGCATGTTTGAGGCAAAATAAGGGTTCAGATGCGGACTTGCTTTGATATACCTATGAGACATTGACATGGGGATGGTACAGTTGTTGGATGCAGGAATTTGGAGTTCAGAGGAGAGTTTGTAACTGGAAAAATAGAGTTGAAAGTCTGTAAGATATGGCTGCTGCTTTAAGTCCATCAGGAATAGATGAGCTCACTTAGGCAAAGTATACAGAAAGAAGAGAGCCCAGGACTTATCTCTGAGGAGATTCATTATTAACAGGTTGGCAGCTGCAATTGCAGTGAGAGGAAAACCAGGAGAATGTGGTGTTAGTGAAGCAGGGAAATTTCTAGAAGTGGAGGAGTGGCCAGCCATGTGGAATGTTGCTGAAAGTTAAGTGATGAAGGTGGAGTGAGAGCTCTCTGGGTTTGCTCAGGACAGTTCTGCTTTATGACTGTTTTCCTAGCACAGTTATTAATAGTGGTTCTTAAAAGTATTCCAATTTGTCAGTAAATTATAGTCATTTTGAAGATGAGGCTAGAAAATGGATTTCTCAGTGGGAAGCTTATTGACGACCTTAGAAAAGGTGAAAAACCTTTTCAGTTAAGTAAACACCCACTGCTGCTATGTCTCATAGCAACCGTATAGAACACAGTAGAACTGCCCGATAGGGTTTCCAAGGAATGCCTGGTGGATTTGAACTGCCTACCTTTCGGTTAGCAGCTGAGCTCTTAACTACGAGGCCACCCGGATTTCTAGATCAGAGTGAGAAGAAGTGTTCATACAGTGTAGCTGTTAAATGCATGAGCATTTAAAAACTGTATCTATATTTCTGTATGCTTGAAATATCTTTTGTAAGCTTTTTGAAGAAGAGTGAAGAAGTGGAGACAGTCTCTAGGCAGATGTTAAATTCTTCTCTGAAAGGGAGAGATGGTTTATTTGGTTTCAAGATTGCAAAATATAAAGGAAAATACTTCAGTTATGTAGAAAGAGCTTGAAATATATTTTATGTGTGTGTGTGTATGTATATATATATATACATCTATGTATGTGTATAAGACAAAAAGGACCAGTAATTAAAACTCTAGGGTGGTCACCTCAAGAAAGTACCATTGGCACAACAGCTGGTTTGTATAGTTGTCTTTTAGCCTTGAAAAGGCAATCCAGGAAAAGCAGTTTAAGCAGGGTCAGAGCAGAGTTCTGATCTCCATCTGTGCTTCTTCAGACTACATCCCTCCTGCAGTGTGTTCCAGGTCCTTTGTGACACTTTTCCTCACTGTCTCAGCCCTTGGGGAACTCAGATAGCATCTTTTTTTGGAACAGGATTCAGAATTTTGCTAATGGCCATTTTATTTCTGTTCAGAAGTCATCCACGAGGGCTGTTTTCTCTCTCCAAGTATCGCAGCATCTCCCTAAGTACAGAGCTCATGAGTACATGCTACTTTTGTGCTTTCGGACAGCCCGTTGTTGCTGTCAGTTGCTCTGGAGATGGAACCTCAACATATGCAGACACAATGGAATGAAGTGCTGCGGAGTCCTGTGCCTTCCCTGGGGTGATGAGTTGCAGATCAGACAGGTTTTTGATCCACAGAGTTTCCATTGGTAGGTTTTCAGAATTCGATGGTCGGGCTTGTAAGTCTTGGTCTGGAAGCACTGCTGAACCCTGTTCAGCAGCAGAGTGACAAACAAGCCTCTACTGACAGACAGCTGGTGGGTGAGCATCAGGTGCATTGGCAGGGGGTAGAACCTGGGTCTCTGCCATCAAAGTTGAGAACTTTACCACCATACCACCAGTGCCCTCACTTTTGCCATCCTCACCTAGTCCTAGTGGCACCGAAGTTACATCGTTGACTGTTTAGCAAAAAGTTGGCAGTTCAAACCCACCCAGAAACTTTGTAGGAGAAGGACTTGATAGTCTGCCTTGGTGAAGATGAGTCAGTCCTACTCTGTCACATAGAGTCACAGTGAGTCAACATTGACCCAAAGGCACCCAATAACATGGCCTGTCAGGCTCCTGAAAATCAGAATAATATCTAAGATGCAACAATGCTTGCCTTAGGGCTCTCCACACAGTGTGTCTTTGTCAGATGCTTGTCTTCACAGAGACTGTGGTTTTTCTTGGGTTTGTCTTTATAGAGCACGGCACTGGATGAGGACCGTGAGAGTCCCCGAGCTGAAACTCCCAGCACTGTCACTGAAGTTGACGTGGATCTGGACAGCTACCAGATAGCACTGGAGGAAGTGCTCACCTGGTTACTGTCTGCCGAGGACACCTTCCAGGAGCAAGATGACATTTCTGACGATGTCGAAGAAGTCAAAGACCAGTTTGCAACCCATGAAGTAAATATCTGTGGTTTATGAGCATCGTGACGCCTGTGCCTTAACGCAGAGGTTTCACCTTGTTTGTTGTTCACTGAATTATGCTCCATGGAAAGGTCTTGGCGGATTTTAGAATCCGTGATATTTAAGTAGGGCTTTGTGTAAAAATTGGAGTGGGTGATTAATTGCTTGTTGGATTTAGATTTTGGATTCTCATCTTAACGTAAGTTGTGTATTTTGTACAGCCACTGATGAAAATTAATAGCTAGTGCAGCTCACTTCTGAAGTGTACTGTCGCAGTTAGAAGAGCAAATGACTAATCAGCAAACCAAATCTCAAGATTTGCATCTTAACCAGAAAGTGATTAGTTTTATTTATTATATCATTAAATAAATGTCATACTCAGAGTTCTGGCATGATTTTCTCTGATGACAATTCTTTACTGTATTGAAGATGCATTTTGTTGCAGGATAGACAATTTAGCTATATGAAGATTTCTTTTTGATTAGGCCTTTTTTTTAAAAAAAATTTTTTTGGGGTCGGTATGTTAATTGACAGATCTTACTTGCAGCTTTGTTTTAAAAATACTAGAAAATGATAAAATTTTAAAACAATTCCTACTGTGTGCACATGACCTTTGATTTGTTATGTTAATACTATGTCACTATCTTTTAGAATCATAATCAGCATTTATTTAGAAATAGCAGGTGGTGTTAGATGCACTGTTGTTCTCCTTCATCTGTTCCCCTTTTTACAGTACAGGGTACTTATTTCCTATTTTCAGTGCTGAAAACATCTGATCCTGGTCTGTGTCATCTGCACTCTACTAGGCTGGCTTTTCCTGGAGCATCAAGTTTATGAAGATTTCTTTGTTTTGTTTTGCAATGAGCAGCTAGTTCACAAATCCAGATAATGCCTCCTTTCCAGGCGTTTATGATGGAGCTGACCGCGCACCAGAGCAGTGTGGGGAACGTCCTGCAGGCAGGAAACCAGCTGATCACACAGGGAACTCTGACTGACGAAGAGGAGTTTGAGATTCAGGAGCAGATGACCCTGCTGAACGCGAGATGGGAAGCGCTGAGAGTGGAGAGTATGGAACGGCAGTCCCGGTGAGTGCAAAGCCGGGGAAGAGGCAGCCGACTCCACAGACTGCAGTGCGCAGCCAGCAGACGTCCGCACGTCTGTGAAAACACGATTATTAGCCAACTGACTCTGTGAAAGTTCGATGCTTTTCTTTTGTGATGTTGTGATTTTGTTATGTTCATCCTTTTCCCTTTTATAGTGAACCAAACCAAAAGATGAAAGTTGGAATATAGAAATTGGCAAAAAAGGACAAGGCATTCGGTATATCCAGTTACCTGTTGGCTGTATTAAAATTGTCTGACCATAAACTTTGTGTGAGAATCAGACAATGTGCTGATTTGGGGCTGCAATCTCTGATAGCACTTTTGAAGCAGCTTTTTTCCCAGGGATAATTTTTATTTCATGTATTGTGCGTCAAGGAGCCAACTGCATTCCATTGCAATTTCCAGCTATTTTATAACAGGAATTCCTGATTGGAGAAACAATGATTCTGATATGCATAAAGGGTGCTGTTTATTTTCATTCCTTGACTGCATTTAACTGGCTCCATTATGAAGAAATAAAAGTCCTCCCCACCCCTTGTCACTGTGTTTAAAGACAAAGTTATGTTCCCTTACTCCATTTTTTGGGTGCCTAGAGAATCTGTTTGCCTTGCAAAAGACACAGAAGCCTGTGGGAATAATGTTGTCTTCTCCCATGGACAGGCTGCATGATGTGCTGATGGAGCTGCAGAAGAAGCAGCTGCAGCAGCTGTCTGCCTGGCTGACACTCACAGAGGAGCGCATTCAGAAGATGGAAGCCTGTCCGCTGGACGATGACTTACAGTCCCTACAGAAGCTTCTGGAAGAACATAAAGTAAATCGGTCTCTTATTTCTTTTATACCTTAGCAAATATGAAAAAGAAGCACAGCATACTCAGGTCAATGGCTTCTATCATTAGTAAAGAGTTCCTAGGGGAAAGTTCCTGGCAGTGTGACTTTTCTGAGCCAGGGATGACAGTGCAGGTCAAACTTTGTATGGATATGGGCAGTTTTCTAATGATGCTGCATCACTTTCATAGATTCTCCAGTGTTTTCTTGGCCCTGTAAAGAGTTAAAAACATTAGTGTGTTGGTGTCAATGTGACATGTGAGTGGAGAAGCAAACCCAGAGTTCTTCCTGCACCTCGTGCTGTCAGGAAAGCGATGGTTGCTCCTTTGATCTGGGAAAGCCTCAGGCACTAGTTTAAGAACAAAATTTGATGGGCAATGTAATTGGTCACCTGTGTAGGAAATAGCTTTCCACTTGGAAAGTAAGGAACAGTGGAATCAAATAGCTTCTTTGCAAAATGTTGGAAGAGTTTCACTGCAGTGCCTAGATCGCCAGTAAATAAAGCTTTGTTATGGTTAGCTGTTGCTGAGTCAGTCCTGACTCATGGTGAATCCATGCATGCCAGAATAGAACTGCTCCACAGGGCTCTCAAGGTTATGACCTTGCAGAAGCAGATCACCAGAGCTGTCTTCCAAGGCATCTCTGGGTGGGTTTGAACCTCCAACCTTTTGGTTAGTAGTTGAACAATAACTGTTTGTACTATGCAGGGACTCCTCAACAAAGCTTTAGGGATACGTGAAACACAACTTGGGAGATATTTAACAGCATTATTGGTAGTGATTAAATTAATTATACATATATGCATCCCCCCCCCAAACAAACCTGTTGCTGCTGAGTTGATTCCAACTCATAGTGTTCCCGTAGGACAGAGTGGAGCCACATCTTTTGAAGTCTATCTGCACTGTGTATTAAAACTTCCACTGTTGATCCTGTTTTATTCTTGGATGAGCTTTATCGTTTTAGCTTTTATATTTAGGTCTTTTATCCAACTTGAGTTGGTTTTTGTATAAGGTGTCAGATAGGGGTCTCGTTTCAGTTTTTTACAGATGCATATCCAGTTTTGCCAGCACCATTTATTAAAGAGATGGTTTTTATCCCAGTTTAAAATCTTAGGGCCTTTGTTTAATATCAGCTGTTCATAGGAGGATGGTGTCTTCTCTGGGGTCTCAACTTTGTTCCGTTGGTCTACATGTCTCTTTTTGTACCGGTACCAGGCTGTTTTGACAACTATGGCAGTATAATAAGTCTAAAGTCAGGTAGCGAGAGGCCTCCCAGTGTGTTCTTCTTCAGTAGTGCTTTACTTATCCAGGATTTCTTCCCTTTCCAAACAAAGTTGATGATTTGTTTCTCCATCTCATTAAAAAATGTCACTGGAATTAGTATTGGGATTGCATTAGATAAGTAGATTGCTTTCGTTGAAAGAGACATTTTCACAATGTTAAGTCTTCCTGTCGATGAGTGGGGTAGGTTTCTCTGTTTATCTAAGTGTCTCCTAGTTTCTTACAGTAAAGTCTTGTAGTTCTCTTTGTAAAGGTCTCTTGTTTCAGTAGTTAGATTTATTCCTAGGTATTTTATCTTCTTGGGGGCTATGGTAAAAGATATTGATAGAGTGATTTCTTCTTTAATCATCTCTTTGTTGGTATAAAGGAATCCTACTGATTTACTTATGTTTATCTTCTATCCTCAGACTTTGCTGAACTCTTCTATTAGTTCAAGTAGTTTACTTATGGATTCTTTAGGATTCTCGCATATACTATCATATCATCTGCAAATAGGGAGATTTTTACTTCTCTGCGGGTGCAGGTGCTCTTTATTTCTTGGTCTTGTCTAATTGTTGTGGCTAGAACATCTAGTACTATGCTGAATAGGAGAGGTGAGAGTGGGCATCCTTGTCTAGTTCCTGTTCTCAAGGGAAACTTCTTTAGTCTCTCTCTATTCAGGATGACGCAGACAGTTGGCTTTGTATAAATGGCCCTTATTGTGTTGAGGAATTTGCCGTCTGTTCCTATCTTTCTGAGAGTTTTTAGCATGCATGGGTGTTGGACTTTATCAAATGCCTTTTCTGCATCAATGGAAAAAATCAGATGATTCTTGTCTTTTGTTTATGTGGTTGATCACATTAATTGTTTCTCTGATGTTGAACCAGCCTTGCATCCCTGGTATGAATCCAGTTTAGTCATGATGAATTATTTTTTTGACATGTTGTTGAATTCTGTTGGCAAGTATTTTGTTGAAGATTTTTGCATCTAGGTTCATGAGTGATATTGGTCTGTAGTTGTGATTTTTTGTTGGGTCTTTCCCTAGCTTTGGTATCAGGATTATGCTGGCTTCATAGAAAGAATTTGGAAGTATTCCATTCCTTTCTATACTGTGAAGTAGTCTCAGTAGTATTGGCCTTACCTCTTCTCCAAAAGCTTGGGTGAATTCTGCGGTGGAGCCATCTGGGCCCGGACTCTTTTTGGTTGGTAGTTTTTTCATGACTTTCAATCTCTTCCTTTGTAATGGGTTTACTAAGTTGTTCTGCTTCACCTTGGGATAATTTTGGTAGTGATACGAATCTAGGAATTTGTGCATTTCCTCTAGGTTTTCAAATCTTTTATAGTCTTTCATATTATTCTGTTACGATATTTTTGATTTCTGTTGGATTTGTTGTGACTTCTGCCATCTCATTTCTTTTTCAGATTATTTGTTTCCTTTCCTGTTTTTCTTTAGTAAGTTTAGCCAATAGTTTGTCAATTTTGTTGATCTTTTCAAAAAACCAGCTTTTGATTTTATCAGTTTTTTCAATCATTATTCTATTCTCTAATTTGTTTAGTTCTGCTCTCATCTTTATGATTTGTTTTCTTCTGGTGCCTGAGAGCTTCTTCTTTGCTTTGTTCAAGCTGTAGTGTTAATTCTTTGGTTTGGGTTCTTTCTTCCTTCCAGATGTGTGCATTTATAGAGATAAACTGATGCCTGAACACTGCTTTGGTTGTATCCCATAAGTTCTGGTGGGAAATGTTTTCATTCTCATCTGAATCCGTAAATTTATTTCCTCCTTGATTTCTTGTATGACCCATGGCTTTTGGGGCAAGATGTTAAATTTCCCTGAGTTCCAATTTCTATCTGTGTTTTTTCTGCTTTTGATTTCGACTTTTATGGCTTTATGGTCTGAGAAGATACTTTGCAATAATTCAGTGGTATGGATTTTGTTGAGATTTTCTTTATGTCGTAACACATGATCTATTCTGGAAAATGTTCCATGTGCTCTGGAGAAGAAAGTATAGTTATCTGCAGATGGATAGAAAGTTCTGTATGTGTTGATGAGGTCTAGTTGGTTAATCGTCGCAGTAAGATCTTCTATACCTTTATTGAGCTTTTTTCTAGAAGATCTGTCCAATACTGAAAGAGGAGTGCTGAAGTCTCCCACTATTACTGTGGAGTGATCTATCTCATTTTTGAATGTACTCAGTGTTTCTTCGATATATTTAGATGCTCTAGTATTGGGTGCATAAATATTTGATGTTGTTAAGTCCTGCTTGTGTATTGAACCTTTCAGCAATAAATGGTGTCCATCCTTGTCCATGATGGTGGATGGGTTTTCTTCATTTACCAATTCTACTTTCTTTCCTAATTCCTAGTATGGACACCTGATTTTTTTTTCTCTACATGTGTCCATGCATGCACACTCACACATTTCTTTCTTTCTTTCTTTTTTTAACTAGAATTTGGAATAATGTGATTGCATTTCATTTGCAGAGTGTTAAATGGTACTGTATTTTCAAAGACACTTGGTTCATAGTGAAATGTTAAGATGTATCCTGGGCTTATTTCGTTAGTAGGACATTTAGGATAATGATTGGAAATTTAAATACATTGCCTCATTAAATATCCTTAACTGCTATTGACAGCTGAGTGGATTTTAAGTAAGTATGGAAAGGTGGAAATAATGCTTTATCTTAATTTTTCTCTAGAGTTTGCAAAATGATCTTGAGGCTGAACAGGTGAAAGTAAACTCCTTAACTCACATGGTGGTGATTGTTGATGAAAACAGTGGGGAGAGTGCCACAGCTATTCTAGAAGATCAGCTGCAGGTAAGGATCCTGTAGGATTCCTGTGTAATCCCATAGGACCTGTATTCTGAGATCCGATGACATGTTGCTCTCACTTTCTGTGCCTTGTCTCATTTTTTAACAAAACCAGTACAATACAAGTTGCCAGCAAGTTGCTTCTGTCTCATGGTGTGCGTTTCAGAGTAGTAACATGTATCGTGAGGTTTTCAGTGACTGGTTTTTCAGAAATAGATTTCCAGCTGTGTCTTCCAAAGTGGTACTAGGGTGACTTGAATCTGTTAATTGCTTGCAGCATTCAAGGGATCCCTTCTTTATCTGTTGTCTTCAGGTGCCATTGAATTGGTTTCTATTCATAGCGACCCCACGTACAACAGAATGAAAACACTGCGTGGTCCTGCACCATCCTAGGAGGACAACAACAACAAAAATAAAACAAAGAAACATTGCCATCGAGTCGAGTGTGACTCATAGCAACCCTAGTGGTCAGAGTAGGACTGTCCCATGGAGTTTCCAAAGAGCATGTGGTGGATTTGAACTGCTGACCTTTTGGTTAGCAGATGTAGCATTTAGGAAGGTCTAGTAGCCTACCTTGGGTCATAACTTCTACACTGGAATATCACAGTGAATGGACTGAAAGAGTATCCAGATAGTGGCTCGTTGCTCCAACCCTTAGGTAGATGGGTGAGGATGGCTGCAATCCCCAGCTTCCTAATTCATAACAATATGCTCAGAATTGCTTGCATAATTTGTTGAAACAGAAATTCTTTGGTCCCACCTAGATCTGAATCCTTAAGAGTAGAGCCCAGTGACTACACAGTTAAATTGGTTGTGTATACATACATAAGTTGAAGATTGTAGCTGTGTAGGACACAGTCACCCTGTTTCTTTGGTAGATCAGTGTGTGAATTTCAGCAACACTGTTGCAAACCTCAACAAATGGCTGAGATGTGCCTATTAAAAGTGTTTGTAAGATTTGTTACTTATTTCATTTGAACAGGAGCTGGACTGCCTGATAAGTTGTGCATTTGCAGTTTCTAATCACTTTCAAAGACTGATGTCAACATCCCACTTCCACTGCTATCAAGTTGATTCTTACTTATAGCGACCCTACAGGTCAGGGTAGGCCTGCCCATATAGGAATCCTTTCTCTTTTGTAATATTTAAATTCTGCCTGTGGTTCTGAGACTTTGGTGAAGTAGGGTTTATTACTGTGTATTAATACCTGAGAAATAGGTATTCCTGTCTTTCCTATTGCAAAACGGAACTACAGTCCCGAGAACTGAAGTGAACTTTCTGGGATTCAGTAAGGACCAGTCAGTTGCTGTGAAGGGAATTCTAAGTTGTGGTGACCACACGTGTGTCAGAGTAGATGTGTGCTTCCTCAGGCTTTCAGTGGCTGCTTTGAGGGCACTTTCAGGGCTTTCTTTGAGGGCACTGTCTGCTAGACTTTAATATCCAAACTATTGCTCAGCTGCTAAGAGTATAAACTGTCTGTGCCCGTTGTGCTGGGACAGGAGACCTGTCATCTGGCTCTGAGTACTGTACCCTTTCCACTATTGAAATCTTACACTAGTATTAAAGATTAAGTTGTGAATTAAATAGTACTTATTCACACATAAATAATATAGGAATACAGTTTCACCTCTGTTAGTCATTCATTATAAAATGGAAGTCAAGTGATTTTTTTGAAAGATATCCTGAAGAATGATTTTTAAAATTAGTTTATCAGACTTATTTATTAATATTGCTAATACCTGTAAGATTCTGTTGCTGATTTTTGTGATATTTTTCTTTGAGTCCTGTATTGTAAGCAGTAAAATCAATTAACCTTTTTATTTTATTGAGATCCCCTCATATTTAATGTATAGTTTTTATAAGGTTACTTTTTGAAGTAATTTTGGCACCACAATTGAAAACTTTCTTGGCATATGAAAGGTGATTAACAACTGATGTAATAAAATTAATTTTTTAATGAACTATAGCCTGAAAATTTTAAAGCAAAAATAGATATCTTTGCTGTATTTTGAAGGTATATGTAAAAACTTCAAACTGTCATATTATTTCTAAGTAAAAACCACAATAAAATGGAAGGAGCAGGAATTGGAAATCAAAAGATACAGTATAGAATTCAATTTGTGCTACTTCATAGCTTTTCATTGTGAAATAACCAGTTAAATTGTATGGACATTAGTTTTTCTCATCTATAAAGCTATGAGATTAAATCCCCAAACCCAAACCCATTACAATTAAATCAATTCCAACTTCTAGTGACCGTATGGGGCTGAGTGGAAGTGTCCCACAGGCTTCTAAGGTTATGACTATTTACAGAAGCAGACTGCCACATCTTTTGGGGAGTGGCTGGTGGGTTTGACCTGCTAGGTAGCAACTGAATGTTTAACCACAGTGACAGCCGGGCTCCTTGCTGTAGGATTGAGCCAGATTATTTAACAGCAAGATTTTATAAAAGTATGTAATTTGTACTCTATAATAAAAAAGCCCGGTGAATCATGGATTTCTTTAAGGATCTCGATAACTATGTTTTATGCTGTGTTGACAAGGAAAGTTTCTTCCTTCTCTAGAAACTTGGTGAGCGTTGGACAGCAGTATGCCGTTGGACTGAAGAACGTTGGAATAGATTGCAAGAAATCAATATACTGTGGCAAGAGTTATTGGAAGAACAGGTATAAAACAGTTTTTCTTAATGAGCAAGATAGATGATGAAAAGCAACCCATGAGTAATTAATCATATTAGAATAAAGTTATTTTGGTTACTTTTGTTTGAAAAGAAAATACACAATTATTATTTTAAAAATTTAATTTTGTATCTATTTTATAATTTTTCATGTAGTTAGTTAATTGAGATCATGTTACATGACTGTAGCATAATAACATTTAATTTGACCAGGGTTCCCTATTTAGAATGTTAATCTTTATTTATACTAGTTCAGTGATGTTTGGTAGTATCATTATTGAATTTGTGTTAGGTAATGTGTTTGAAATTGTGTCATACCGTACCTGGTCTATGGTTGGTTTTCAGTAAATGGTGAGTCAGTGAAACACTTGATCCATTGTGATCTTAAAGTCTTGTGGATTTCTCTTGGTTTTAACTGGTTTAAGTACAGAAACAAAAGGACGTTTTTGTAGCAAAGCTATTGATTTAACTATTTGTTAATATTTTTCCTCTAAAGGCCACAAAGCAAAAGAGACTGTGCTATAGAACCGTGATCTACTTTTCCACTTAGAGCTGTGATCTTTGGCCCATGCACCACCCTGCCAGGAAAGCAGCCATTAAAACAGAATATGCAGAAGCAAAACTTTCTCCTCCCAACTCAAGATAGTTGTGGTTTAAAAAATAAGAAGAGACTCTATCCCCACATTGCACAGTGTCCATTTTGGTTCTTCTGAATACATTTCACTTTCGCCTCCCCAAAGTAACTATGTTCTTTTCAGAGGGAAAAAAACACAAGTGGGTGCACTTTGTGGTTTACTAATTGTGGTGGCAGATGGTTTGTCTTTAAAAGTAGGTCGCAGAATTTGTCCAAATAATAAGTTATTAATCACTTTATTCCCTAATCTCTGGTTAGATTCTTCTTCTTAAGAATCACATAATGAACCTGATTCTGATTTCTGAAATATTTATACTTCACTTTAGAGATACTTAAATTTTCTTGGAATCTTGTACTCAGTTGAAAGAATGATGTAAGATTATTAACATTTTACTTGAAAAATGTCAACAGTAGATGTTGATTATTAGAGAATGCTGTTGATTACCCAACCACAAAGTCGAATAATTTAACATTTGGCTAGTTGAGCTTTGGCAATAAAACAAACAAAACAAACCAAAACCTAGGAAGTGGCAATCCTTTTGGTGACTTGTATCAATTTCAAGATTTTAAACGGACTTTTATACTCCCTTTTCTGGCTGATACAGAAGGAAGAATCTTGTTTGAAAGTATAATTAGAGCCAACTTTGATACAAAATGTATAGATAATTTGCTGTTCCTTGGATTGAGACCAAATAAACTTGCACTTGTGTTTAAAAATCTGTCAAGCTGTGGTTGAAGAAGCTTTAATAGAGGTCTGGAATGGACTCTGAGAGTTAGTCCAGAATTCTGCAGCATGTGCTAGCTTTTAAATGTGGTGGTCAGGATTGTCTGTTGAAGACTCCAACCTATGTTTACACCCCTGATTTTTCCTGTATCTTCCTGTGTACCCAGTACTCAGTTCCCCTAATTTTCTTGTCTGTATTCTGTCCCTAGATCATAAATTCAGTGGGAATAGTGCTAGTTCTCATTTTCACTGCTCTGTTCCTGGGGGCAGGGTCCTTTGTAGATTCTTCATAGTTGTTTTTGTTTTTCCTGAAGGTGATTGTGTTTTAAGATACTGCATCTGCCTTGGGTTGTCTCTCTACTCATCTCTTCACTTTTAAGTTCTCCCTGTCTGTCACAGACCATGAAGACGTTAATGAACTCTCTGCCTCTTTTCCTCTGAAAGTAATTCTGCCTTCTTTGGAATTGCCATGGCATTTTAACAACACCTTTTTTGTAGTGTCTGTGCTTCCTGTCTTGTGCCATAGTTATTTATGTACCTGTGTGCTCAGTTTTAGTAGACTGAGGGCAAGTTCCATGTTTATCTTTGATTTTTTTTTAATCTTCACTTTTCCTTCATGGAGTATAAAGAAAGGCAAGGAATAGTGTTTAAATGACTTTGTGAGTAAAACAAAGAACTGATTGCAAATACAGAACCAAGATGTTTTTCCCCAAAAAATGTATAGAAAAGAATTCCTGTGGGTAGGTACTGCATTTTTAGATGAATTATCCCAATGCAGTCACCGTTTGCTACGCTTACTTTGAGGTTATTTTTCTTTAGAGGGTGAGTGTGAGTCAGAATTGACTTGATGGTATTGGCTGCTGGTTCTCTGTTATTACTAATATCTGAAAATCACACATCCTTGGCTAATAAAGTTTAGATATCTTTATATTGACTTTGGACCCTTCTCGAACCTAAGGAAAACCAATCCAAACCCATTGATGTTGAGTGAGTTCTGACTCATGGCAACACCATGTGTTTCACAGTAGAACTGCATTCCACAGGGTTCTTTTATTTTTATTTTTTTTATTTAACATGACTGAGTGAAAATGTACATTCCCATATAAATTTACATGCCCACCTATATGTAGCTTCCACGGCTCTCCCTGTCTGGTGACAGCACACTATTACTCTCTGCTCCATACATGTCTCATCCTCCCAACAGCCTCTTTTCCCCTCCTCTCCATCCACTCCCCTTCCTCCAGCCAGAGGTCAGCAGGATGATATCCTATAGATGTATAGAACCATAAAGTGCATCCAATATATGGTCACTCTGCATTGCCAAGTCCAATCCATTCCTGTCCAAACAGTGGACCTTCATTATAATTTATGGGTAAGGGCAGCATCAGGGCCGGGGGCCATGCTCTCAGGGGAACCCCGAAACTGCTGGACCATCAATTGAGGTCTTTTAGTGGAGATCTCAGGATGCACCCCTTTTTATTCTTGTGTTGCCAGTGAGACTCCTCTCTGTGAGCTCCATCGTGGCTATCACTGGTGGTGGCCGGGCTCCACAGGGTTTTAGTATGACTTAGGAGAGTGCCCTTGATCCTTGAACAGTTGTGTGGTTTTCCTGTGCGATCCAGAGGAAAGACCATCAACTTTTAGATGTGAGTCTCGGATATGGCTCTACTGCCTCTTAGCTAAGTGATCTCTCTCCCCTTCGTCCCTAAAATGAGGTACTGACACAAGGCAATCTCTAAACCTTCTTCTGCTTCTGAACCTGTTATAGTCTAGTTAGTTCCAATTTACAGGGACCCCTCAGGACAGAATAGAACTGCTCCACAGGATTTTCAAGGGCAGTCATCTTTCGTGACAGAGTAGATGGCCGCATCTTTCTCCTGCAGAGCTGCTGGTGGGTTGACCTGCTGACCGTTTGGTTACTAGTTGACTTCTTAACCACTGCACCACGAAGGCTCCTTCTTCTACCTCTAAACTAAAAATAATGCATTGCTGTCAAGTTAATGCTGACGGCAATGCTACAGGATGGCGTAAAACTGGTCCAGAGGTTTTCCTAGGAGAAACTAGTGGATTCAAACAACCTACCTTTGGGTTGGTAGCTGAGTGCTTAACCGCTGTGCCCCCAGGGTTCCTCTTCTAGTTCCAGAGTATAATAAAATGAGATTAGTTTGGATGCTTCAGTAGTTGACATTAGTCTTTGTGGTCACACTCCTGCCTCGGAATTAGTCTTTGTTACCCAGGTATGGGGCTAATTTAGGTGATGTGTTTCAAATCCAAGAAGGATGGTATTTTAAAGGAAGTTGTGTTTTGGGGTCATTTATGCCTCAGACTTTGGGGTTTGAGGTCTTATTATCCCCAGGTAAAGGTGAGGACTTTTATAAAATAAAAGTTAGAGATTTAGGATCTTGATTAAATTGAATTTCCAGATGATCTCACATATGTATTTCTTATTTTTTTTTTATTCTTTGTAGTGCTTGTTGAAAGCTTGGCTAACTGAGAAAGAAGAGGCTTTAAATAAAGTCCAGACGAGTAACTTCAAAGATCAAAAGGAGCTAAGCGTCAGCATTCGGCGACTGGCTGTAAGTGGCATCACCGTCATTGTGCATGGTGGAAGCCTATTCTTGTTGTTTTCAGTGGTGTTAATACAATTTAGTTGCTAGAGAATATGGCTCGTTACCTACCCAACACAAGAAGGGTGTCACGTAAAGATCTAGAACCAGGAGTCTTATAGTTTGACGTCAGTGAACTCGGTATCAGGTTAATTTTACTGGAAAATATACATGCTTATATTCTCCACCTGGGGAGCAGAAAGATAAATTTAAGGGGAGTCATCTAATAAATATTTGAAATACTAGATTTTGAAAGAAGACATGGAAATGAAGCGCCAAGCACTGGATCAGTTGAGCGAGATTGGCCAGAATGTGGGTCAGTTGCTTGATAATCCCAAGGCATCTAAGAAGATCAACAGTGATTCAGAGGAACTGACTCAGAGATGGGATTCTTTGGTTCAGAGACTAGAAGATTCCTCCAACCAGGTAGCTTTTGCTTTGAATAATACATTGTGTCATTGTGGAAAACTTTAAAGTATTTGGGCTGGTTTTACTGATTATGAAGTGAAAGAATAGCAGGTGAGCTAGAAAGGCGGCTCTTCTAGCTGGTTTAGTGTAAAACAGAAGAGTTGACACATGAAAATCTTCTGGCGCTCTCTAGTAACTTTTAATAGATCCTTTAAAAATTTATTGGTTTCTATGAGTTTAATCCTTAGTAACTGTGTTAGTTTTCTATGGCTGCCTGAACAAACTGTCACAGATCTCTGGGTTTAAACTGCAGAAATCTCTTCTGTCATGTTTTGGAGGCCGAAGTTTGAGCTGAGAGTGTTGACGGGGCTGAGTCGTGTACCTAGGTTACAGCAGAAGATCCTTCTGTGTCTTTTTCAGTGTTTAATAGCCACAAGTGTTTTTGGCTTGTGGCAGAATAACTGTCACTTCTCCTGCCCAATAACTGTCTTCCCTCTTCTGTGTCTCTTGGTCTCTGGGTCTCAGCTCCTCTTTTTATAAGGACGTGACTCATTTTAGACTAGGTCCCCTCCTAAAGCAGTGTGGCCTCCAAGGGTCAGATTGATGAGTACCTGGGGACAAGGATTACAAGACATCTTTTTGTAGAACTCACTTCTACCTATAACAGTGAATAATAACACTTAGAAATATAGCTACTACTTATAGATCTTAAAAATATTTTAGCCAATTTATAGAAAATAGAACTTTGGTTTGTAACTGAATGTTCATGCCAGCATTAATTATAACAGCCAAAAAGTGAATAATCCAAATATCTGTTAACTGATGAATGGGTAAACAAGTTATGCCATATCCATACAGTGGAATATTCTTCACCAATAAAAAAGAATGACATACTAATACAACATGGATGAGCCTTGGAAACATTATATTAAGGGAAAGAAACTAGTCACGACAGATTACATACTGTAGGACTTCACTTACATGAAATGTCCAGAAGAGGTAAATCCGTAGATGCAGAAAGTAGGTTAGTGGTTGCCACAGGTTGGGAGAGCATGGGAAATGGGAAGTGAATGCTAATGCGTACAGATTTTTTTAGGGGGGGTGATAGAAATGTTTGGAATTAGATTATAGTGGTGTTGGTTACACAACTCGGTGATTATGCTGAATGGTATACTTTACAAAGGACAACTTTACAGTGTGTGAATTATGTCCCCATAATGCTGTCATTAAAGTAATGACAGCTTTGGTTGAATTTTATTTCAGGTGACCCAGGCTGTAGCAAAGCTGGGGATGTCCCAGATTCCTCAGAAGGATCTTTTGGAGACGGTTCGTGTAAGGGAACAGGTCACTACAAAAAAGTCTAAGCAGGAGCTACCACCTCCTCCTCCCCCAAAGAAGAGACAGATCCATGTGGACATCGAAGCCAAGAAAAAGTGAGAATGGATGTAGACTTTTCCAAATTCAGTATTGCACGTGATGTATTTTTATACTTGGCACTTATTTTGTACTACTCACTAATCATGTGCACATTTAGACACAGCTATTGTTAGGGAACTCCAGCTACTAAACTGCTCAGTTGCTTTGAGTCTGCTAAATATTCTGCTCCCCAGTAGCTAAGCATCTGAGTTGTTTTATATTATTATTATTTTTTGTTCTGTGTTTGGTGTGGAAAAGTGTGCAATGGAAACTTTCTTCCTTTCCCATTTACTCTGGGATGATATGAGCAGCTATGATCTCTCCCTTATTCTTTTGTTCATGATTTGCAACTCTGAGGTTTGCTTTAGATAGATCCTATTTATTCTTCCATCAGTCTGCTTCTCTTCCTATCACTGAAAAAAAAAAAATTCAGGGAAGTAATTCCTTTTCACTTCATTGGCCCAACGTCCTTTCGTGTACTTTCTTTCTTTCATTATTTCACCTTTCAGGTTCTTAAAGAGGTTATTTTGGCTTGTAAGATCCATTTTTGCATCACATGGCTTTTTGTATATGTGATCTATAAGAAGACCCAGACTCTTCATAATAAGAATGGTGACAGCTAACGTATGTTGAGCTTTTCCTAATGCCAGCTGCCCTCTCAGGCTCTCACTGTGTGCCACATACTGCACGTTAGGTGCTGCACAGGGGCTGATCCTCACAACTTGTGAGTCATACTGTCCTTCTCCCTTTTATGGTACAAGGAACTCTGGTGGCCCAGTCACTAAACACTCAGCAGATAAATGGCAGTTCAAACCCACCAGCTGCTGCACAGGAGAAGGATGGAGCAGTCTGCCTCTGTAGTGATTTGTGTCCTTAGGAACTATATGAGGCCGTTCTGCTCTGTCTGGGAGGGTCACCATGAGTCAGAATTGACTTGATGGCAGTGGTGTTTGTTTGTTTTTTAAATAATAGAATCCCAATTCATGTATAATGAGTAACTATGTTAGACCCCAATAAAAAATGATATGCTCTTCCCTGTTTGGCTTTTGTTAGACCGAGCAGGATTCTGATGTACCCAAACAGTTTTCACCTTGATATTGAGGTGGCTTTTCTGCCTTCTGAGAGCGTCTCCATGCAGAGCTAGTGTGCCTTAGCGTCACAGCCAGCAGCTGTGCACCTTTGGCCTTGGAAACAAGGTGTCACCGGCAGAAGCCGCTCCTGACGTCAGTGGTAGTGTGTTCTTTTCCTCTCCTGTGTGCCTACTGTCTGCCAGGTGCTGACTCTGCATTTGCAAGTATGGCGGGTTGTAAAGATTACAGTGTGTGATTGCAAAGCTTAATTTCAACCCAGCCGTGTTCTGTAAGGGGAATTCTGCTGCGAGAAACAGAATGCCATAGTCAAAATGACTGCAACTGTAAAGTTGTTTGTAATCTGACGTTTCAAGAAGGCCGGAGGCAGGAACTGGGTTGGTGTGGCTCAGCATCTCACTGTCGCTAGTGCCTGCCATCCTCGGTGTGCTGACTGTCACTCTCAGCCTGTCATGTCAGAGTCCCGAGTTGCTTCTGGAGCTCTCCATGTTGCATCCTTGCATAACCTGGCTTGTAGGTGGCAAAGGTGGTTTTCCCACATTTGTCTTTTCTTTTCTTTCTTGTGGGAAGTTTTTATTACTGTGATTGAGTGGAAGTGTACAATCCAGTTTAAATTTGCATGCCCACCTGTCTGCAGCTCCTTCTGCTCTCCTTGCCCAGTGACAGCACAGTCCTCCCTTCCTGTCTATACATGTCATACTCTCTTAACAATTTCCTGTCCCCTCCTCCCCACCCTCTCTATTCTCCTCTAGTAAGAGAATAGCAGGATGACGCCCTCTAGATGCACAGAACCATAAAGTGCACACACGATATGCTTGCTCTGTGTCCCTGAGTCCAGGCTACTCCTGGCCGAAGAGTTGACCTCAGTAATGATCTGGGATCAGGAGCAGCTATCAGGGCTAGGTGCCATGCTCCCAGGGGAACCCCCAGGCCTTCAGACCATCAACTGCAGTCTTTCAATGGAGTTCTCAGGGGGCACCCTTTTTTTTTCTCATGTTGCCACTGGGACTCAACCTTGTGAGCCCCACCATGGCTGTCTTTTTTTTTTTTTTTTTTTAATTAGGAAGAAAGACCTTTCCCAGAAGACCTCAGCAAATTTACTCTCTGGTCGAATTGACCAGGATTTAGCCACTTGACCATGCCCTGGGTACTGGGAATATATTCAGTCCCTGTATTGTGATCTGGGGAACTCAGACAGTAAGGGTAGTGGGGAGGAGTTTGTTGTGTGCACAGCTACCTAGTGCTGCAGTAATTAAGCCTATATAGTAAAGATTCCTTCAATAAATTCCTGCATGAACAGAGATGCCAGTACATCAGTTTATTATAGTAAAATACAGTTAAATCTCATTACTAGAAAGATTAGTATTTGGTATAGTCACACTCTGCCCCCTTTAAGCTTAACAAGTGAGTGCTAGTTTTGCTCTCTGGAGCAACATAGAGTCATATCACCTTTCTGTTACATGGTACCCTTTGATGTTTGAGAATAGCTTTTGCATTCCAATTTGTATTGTCATAAAATCCAGAGGGATCTTAACTGTGGTTAAGAATATCACATAGTTTCCAAACCCTTTAATACCTTCAGTCTGCAACAGAAGTCAGTATTAGCTTGTCCTGAAACGGGCTGCCCAAGTACACTAATTGTGAGCCTCAAATAGCTGCTTTGCACAGTGCCTTGTTTATGATACATGCCGAATAAAGGATTGCATGTTTCCCTTCCCTATCTATTTGCTGTGGTGGTTTTAGCAGCTCAAGGTTTAGAGGGGCACTCCTTTCCTCTGACCTGAGTTTCTGTTAATGAACCTGACGTCACTGATGCTCTGTAGCTGCTTTCTTACTCTTGGCTCAAGTTGAAGGCAGAAAACTACTGAGTCTCTAAGGACATCTCAATGCTTGATCTCTAGAGGAGTAGCTTTTCTCAGAAAAACTAAGTAGAAATTTGTCCTTAACAGATAAGAATGAAAGACATCAAAGACATAAAGACAATATGAGTCTAAGAGGCAGAAAGGGCCGTATAATCTGAAGGCTACATCACAATGAGAACAGAAGAACTAGATAGGGCCCAGACACCACCAGTGACTGACTTGACAGGGAATACAACACAGAGTCCCTGATGTAGTGGGAGAAAAAGGGTGTGCAGAACTTGATCTCTATTAAAAAGACTAGATCTGATGATGTGAGAGACCAGAGGGTCCCAAGGGGACATGCTCCCAGGACTCTCTGTTGGCCCAGAACTGAAACCATTCCCAAAGCCAATTCTTCAGACAAGATTGGACTAGACTATAGGACATAAAATGATATGGGTGAAGAATATGCTTCCTGGTTTACGTAGATACACGAGGCTAACTGAACAGCTCCCATGCAGAGGTGACATGAGACAGCAGAGGGGACAGGAGCTGGTTGAAGGGGAAATACAAGATGGAAAGGAGGAATGTGCTGTTGCAGGCTAGGGAGAGTGGCTAGAGTTACATAACTGTGTGTGTGTAAGTTTTTGTATGACAAATTTACTTGGATTGTAAACTTTCACTTAATGCCAGGAGCTAGCCCCGACAACTTTTCAGGGTCCCGCACATAGGGAGAGAGAGGCGTCGGCGGGAAAAGAATTAAGAGAGACAGGAAAGAGTTTTTTGATTTAAAGGCAGCCCGACCAAGAGAGAGAGCTGTCTTTATTGTTTTTATAGTCAAAGTGATGTGAGTTTTACCCAGCCCACTGACCACACAATCTATTGGCTAATTTGAAACCAAAACCTCATGATTGGCTAATTTGAAACTGAAACCTCGTATTCTTGAGGTGATGTGATTTTTACCCTGCCCGCCCCACCACACGAGCTATTAGCTAACTTGAAACTGAAACCTCTTGATCTTGTTAATTGTCAAGGCTTTCTAGATAATGGCCCGAGGCAGATGTGTAATTGACAGTGAAAACAAAGTTATGCCTCGAGCTCAATCAGCCTTACTTATACCTCAAGGTTAAAAGGTACAGGAGGAAGGGTGTAAAGGTTATAATCTCTATTTGTTCCTACTTTGCTCTTTATTTTATCTCGTCCTTCGGGGACAGTAAACACCTACTGTCCCCCATCCTATGCCTTTCTTAAACTGTTCTAAAAAGGATAATTCTTTTCACATGGGGGGAAAGTGCAGTTAGGGGAAGTCAGCAGGGCTGGGTCAGCCCTGGCATTCCTGGGCTGGGCGTTTGTCCTTGTGCAGGGAGGTGAGGGGGTATTTTTGAGGAGAGTTTAATTATGATGAAAAATATACAGCCAGAAATATGTCAGGGGTGAGATGCGTCCACCCACCATCGCAAAGGCTTGTAGCTCTGCTCACAGAGGTCTTTGTGGGTGATGGGCTTTGGCAACTTAAAGCACAATAAAATATTTAAAAAAGAAATTTTAAGATGATTGGAGGAGTGTGCCACTGTTTGGGCAGTACTCTGACCCATGGATATTTACCTAGAGTGTCACCAAATCCTTCATGTATTACAAGGATAATTTACCTTGAAAAGACAAATATTTGTAATTCACTAGAAACACTAAGTGGTTTCCTGAAAGGAATCCACACCAGGCACTTGTGCTCCTCCTTCAGGTACTCAGAGCTGCTGTTGAGGAGCCGGGTGGGTAGGAGGTGAAGAGGACACACTGCCTGGGTTTGAATCCCGGTGGACCATTTGTTGTCCTTGTGAGCTTGGGCAGTTATTTAAAAGCATTGTGAGCTCAATTCTTTCATTTCCAGAATAGGATAATGATAGTACATAATTCATAGGGTTCTGGCAAGAATTCGTTGGGTTCATAATACACATAAAGCACTTAGCAAAGGACTTGGTATATGACCAATAAGGAACCATCTTTGTGCAGGTTAAGTGCTAACCAGAGCGTCAGAAGTTTGAACCCCCCCAGCTGCTCTGAGAAAGAAAGAAGTAGCAGCCTGTTTCCATAAAGATTTACAGTCTTGGAAACTCTATGGGGCTGTTCTTCTCTGTCCTTTAAAATAATTATGAGTTGGACTAAAAGACCTCAATTGATGGTCCAGCGGTTTTGGGGTTCCTCTGAGAGCATGGCCCCCAGCCCTGATGCTGCCCTTTCCCATAAATTATAACAAAGGTCCACTCTTTGGACAACAATGGATCGGACTTGGCAATGCAAAGTGACCATATATTGGAAGCACTTTATGGTTCTATACATCTATAGGATATCATCTTGCTGACCTCTGGCTGGAGGAAGGGGAGTGGATGGAGAGGAGGGGGAGGGAGGCTGTTGGGAGGGTGAGACATGTATGGAGCAGAGAGGAATAGTGTGCAGTCACTGGACAAGGAGAACAGTGGAAGCTGCATATAGGTGGGCATGTAAATTTATACGTGAATGTACATTTTCACTCAGTCGTGTTAAATAAAAATTAAAAAAAAAAAAAAAAGAATTATGAGTTGGAATCAACTCCAGGGCAACATTTTTTTTTCTTTAGTCTTATATTTAAAACTCTTTGCCGGCTCTCAATTGCCTATCAGCCAAGCCCAAATTCCTTGGTGGATTCTGCAGGCCATTTGATTCCACCTGATTCCATTTGGTTGTTAGCCACACTGTCAGTGGCTCCCCCACGCCTGGTACCCACTGTTCCAGCAGCCGCCACCTACGTTCTTTTTGTAAAGCACAGTCATACTTCTTTTATGATTCCTTTGCTAGGAAAAATGGTACGCACTACACTGCTTTTCTTCTGTAGGGAACCATTGCTTTCTCCCTGGACTGGCAGTCTGTCCTACAAAGTCTTGAACGTTGCATCTAGTAAATTCTTCTGGGTCACTACCAGGCACTTTCTGTTGCCCGTACGAAACTGAAAATTTCCTTAAGGCTGTCACTGTCTAGTTCATTTTCCTATCATGAGCCCACTCCAGTCCTGGCCTATTAGACTCAGTCGTTATGTGTGGAATGAAAGAGTAAATTAACTTTAGGAATGTCTGTGCTTGTCCTTTTCTGTTATTCTGTAGGTCAGGTTTTCCCTGTCCACATGAGTTTATGAAAATAAAGACGATTTCTTATAAGGTTTATAAGAATTTAATTATTTATTCACCTTGCAGCATTAGTCTTGGTAGTTTTAGTTGTATGATCTATGATCTTAGTTTACAGTGTGTTTTCTGTATTTCTGGATTGTTTACAAACATGCTTGATGGGTGTTTGGGTTGGTCCTTGAGCCAAGTGAAACAACAGAGGGCGATGAGTGGCACGGGTAACATCTGGATCTTCCATCAGGTTTGATGCTGTGAGTGCGGAGCTCTTGAACTGGATTTTGAAAGCAAAGGCTGCCATTCAGACAACAGAGATTAAAGAGTATAAGAAGATGCGAGAGACTTCAGAACTGAAAAGGAAGCTGAAGGTAAAACAAAACAATTATATCCTAGTGAATAAAATATTGCATCAGGCTAGGTTTGCTGTTAGAGTAGAGATGTGATGGGATGTAAAGCTTCCTGAAAAATAAAGGTGGTCCTCTGGTAGCTTCCAGTGCGTTGTAGTACATTTCGGATTGATTTCAGCTAGCTGTCATGACATTCCTTAGGGAGGAGAGTTTTATTTCTTCCTTAACCAGTGCAAAGTGCAGGAAGGAACAATTCCTAGGGTGATCCAGTTATATATTATAGGTTGATTAGATTGCTTTACCTGTTGCTTTCAAGTCAATTCTGACTCAAGGATGACCCCATAGGATAGAGTAGAATTGCCTTATAGGGTTCCCACAGACCAGCTGGTAGATTTGAACTGCTGACTTTTTGGTTAGCAACAGAGCTCTTAACCACTGCACCATCAGAGCTCCAGATTGACCCAGTCTGGTACCTAATAATTTAGAAATGGGTATGTGTCAAAGATATTTTGCTTTCTGAGTACTATGAACTGTTTGAAATCTCAAAACTATTCCAGTGTAGTCTCTTTAAAGAACAGATAGTTTTAAAAAATAAAATCCCTCTGGAGTACAGTTCTACTCTGACATACTTAAGATCACCACTTGTTAGAGCTGATTTCTTGCCAGCTGGTTTCTGCAACTAGAAAATATTAGGGAGTTTTAGCTTTGTTATGGTGTACCCTTATGTGTGTGACTGAAAATTAGGAGAGGGAATTGAGTACTTTTATGTTGTAGAGGTTTGTTAAGTCTGTTTTCATCCTTAAAATTTTTGGACACCTTGTACAAATCTGTGCTGGCTTATGTATCAATAGTGCAGTTTGTCTTCTTTGGAGAACAGTTAAGAAACATACGGTGTGCGTGATTGCCGTGATGTAAGTAGGGAAGTGGTAGCTACCATAGAAACTGAGAGGAGACCAGGATTGTGGTTGTCCCCGAATAGCTGGGAAGCCCAGGGCATGAGGCGGTGCTGAGCTGGGACCTGAAGGAGGGTGATACTTCGGCCTGGTGAGGGGCACAGCAAGGTGGCGGAATCTGCAGGCAGAGGCATGGAGATGGGTAGGTACAGTGTGATCTCTGAAGCATGTATTTTACTTAATGCTTGGTGTGTGTGTAGAATATGGCCCATTGAGGTTGGAGAGGTGATTGGAGGTCAGGTGCTGGCCAACGTGGAATGTTTGAATGAGAAGTTTAGATTGCTTTCTGCATGGAGCTGCTCAACAGAGGTCATGCGTCCATCTGGCTCTCAGATCCGGAGGATATACAACGGGTGTATTGGAGTTCTCTTCAGATTTGCTCACCCTGCGGCACTCGTCCCTTTTTGCTGTTCCCTCCACTCTTATATGGTGCCTTGACATCTGGGACTAGGGCCAGCTTTCTAAATTGTAATCTGATGCAGTGGCTGCCACTGTTTGTTTTTTTATTGTGATAAAATATACATGGACCACATTTATCCCTGCAATCAGTCCTCAGGTGTGAAGTACATTCACAATATCGTGGAATCGTCATTACTAGCTCTTTCCAGAACTCCTTAAGTTCTTGCTTATTGGCTACAGAGTTTCTGTTTGGGGTGACAAAAAGTTCGACAGAAAGTCCACACAGTTATTTTCATGGTGTGGCATATATTCAGGTTGTATATGTGAACAGATATCTTGGATCTAAAACACCAATTCCCCTCATAATTACAGTGTAAAATTCCTGTTCTTAGACGAGAAATCCAAATTTTATAGTCACTATGGGTTTCTGATCATTGTTTGATTGAATTTACCTTTTTGGATTCATTCATTTCTGGCATTCTGGAGACTAGTCTGGAATTGTACAGTTCTGTATTTTAATCTTCTCTTTGGCGAACTGTGAGTGACTTACCTAAAAAGAATGTAGGAAGGGCATAAGCGATAGATAGTTAAAACACCGTCGACATTACGCCCAGAGGAAAGTGTGCGCTATTCTAATACTGAGACTTTATTTTCAGGAATTAGAAAAAGAACAGGCAGAAAGAAGTCCCAAACTGGATGAATTGAGACAGACTGGGCAAATCCTTTTGGAACAATTGAGAAAAGGTAAGCCCCGGAATTAATTCATGAATTTTGATGAGGAGAGGTGCAGAGACGTTTTTGTACGCCGCCTTCTAATTCCAGTGACAGGCCGTGCTGGAGGTCTGCTGTCACTCCCTGTGATGGTAGTGCAGCACGGGTGCCTAAGGCAGGGTCACGGGCAGCACCGGGACAGAAGTCTTCATGACAGTCATGTTCAGCTTCTTGTTTTCTGACTTTTTATTGTGTAAAATGTACATACATACAAAGCATACAAAATAATGTAATGAATCTCCTTGTTCTAGTCACTCAGCTTCATCATTAACAACATTTTGAAATTCTAGAATAATCTAGACCTCCCTCCATTCCTCATCTCCTTGATTATTAAGACTTTTTTTTTAACATAAAATTTACTGAAATCGAAGTGCATTAAACTTAGGTCCGCAGTTTTGACAGTTCCACCTGTGCAGCCTGTATGTCCCTGTCACTCTGTAGAACATTTCTGTCCCCAGGAAGGTCCCTGCTGTCCTTTACTCATCAATCACCGTTCCTGACCCTTGGAAAACCATGGTTCTGAGTTTTTAAAAAAACTTAGATTATTTTTGCTTTTAGCCTTTGAAGAATGATCATCTGTTAGGGAAGTTTATGGGAAGCAACCCCAATGTGTGGCTGATTGTTTTCAAATTATGCAAGTACACTCTTGTCAGTCTGTAAGTTATTAGTTATAAGCTGTATTTCTCTCTCTCTTTTTCTGTCTTTGTATAAAACCAACCAAGAGCAATAGGTATAGTATTTTTTTTTTTAAAGCCAATTTAGGGCCCTGTAAGGTACCTCTGGGTATGGGCACCCCACTTGGAGATTATTCTCTCAAGTATTTACTTGAGGAGAGTCAGAAACTCAGAGAATGTAATTTCTCCTGAGATGCTGATGCCTTCAAGAAGTGGCTTCATGGATTTATGCCAGTTAAATGGTTAGAGATCTTTGCTGCTTATCTTAACTTTGTAGAGACTTTGGGACTCAATTCTAGGGTATGTGGGATACCCCAGAATGTGGGGTGACTGGTGAGAATGTGGAGTAACTTCACAAGTCTGCCTTCTGACTTGACCACCTTTTTCTCTGCAAGCTTTTAGTGTATACGGTAGAATAAGTGTGCTGATATTGGTGGTGGGGTGTGTGGGGGAGACTTTATCTAGGGGAGAAGGTAATGAGATGTGATTTATGACTGAGAATAGCAGCAGGTGGGCTGACCTGCAACCTTGGGTTCTCCCACCCCATTCTAGCTTTGCGTCCTTGGGCAGGTCACATAACCTGTCTGTTTCTTTGTTTTCTCCTCTAGAAAGCTAGGGAGTTCTGACTCGCTGGGTATAGGTTTTGCTTAAGAGAATCACACTGTGAATAGGCAGGTCCTAGAATATGTCAGAAAATGAGGTTCATGTGAAAGCAGTGCGTGCAAAAGGTCAAGTGCAATGTTGGGGAGTACATATAGCATGTGGTCTCTAATATGGTAATGAGGTTGTGAACTAATGTATGTTTGTTTGACTTCATAGGAAACCTCTTGTATTTTGTGTCATTTTTTTCTTTTCTTTTTTATGGATCTTTGAAAGGACTGAAATATACTCATTGGAGAACCCTGATTCTATTTAAAGAACATCTCTGTTATTAAGCATGTATGATGCAGGCATAGACAGCTGAGAAATGGGTCTTTGATAAGAATAGGCAGAATTTTTGCACAGCATTTGTCCAAGAAAGTCATTAAAAAGGTGAATACCTCCACCAGCAGCAGCAATATCAGCAGACTTGAGGGAAAAGAAGAGGGATCTGAGTTCTAGAATTGCCACATTATATTATGTAACATAACCATTTTTACCAAAAAGTTACAAAATCAGGAAAAAAGTCAGAAAATGGTAGCCAGAAAATTTAAGCCCATAAACAAGAAGAAAGGCAGTTAATAGAAATGGGTGTTGTATATTCTGCGTTTAACTTCCTCCTTTTTGTGTGTGTTGCGGGGGGACGGGGGATAGAGGAGGGTTTCTGCATTCTGTTTGTGAGGGAGTAAAGCAGTGTTATTCTCTATTTCCCATTTTATCCAGTCTAATTTTTCAGTGTTACCTATTACTCTTCTATGGGTAGTTAAGACCCACAGCTCTCAAGGTGATTCTGCTCACAGTGATCCTGGACAGAGTAGGACTGCCCCATTGGGCTTCCAAGGAGGGCCTGGTAGATTTGAACTGCTGACCTTTTGATTTGCTGCTGAACTCTTAACCATTGTGCCCCCAAGGTTTCCCACATGTGGTTAGGGCTGTTAATTCTCTTGCTATTATAAAACCCAAAATGTTGAACAGAGGTGAAAGTATAAGTGGTATGATTTCTTTTTTTTTCCGAAGATATGTGCAGTAAATCTTTGAACACAAAATTAATATCAGGGGAAGTTTTTCCAGTTTGTAATGTGGCTAGTGTCTGGCTAGATAGGGACGTAGATAAACGTCACATTCTTCAGTAAAATGTTTAAATGATCATGCTGCTGTTTTCCTCATATCAAATCTGTTAGGGCTTTTTGCCTAATGCATTTAAATTAAGTTTTGTAAGGTCTCATATGACATATAAAGCATATGATAAAAAAAAGACAGAAAGCAAGAACCTGTTTTCATTTGGATTTCAGGCATAGAACTGCCTGCTTTTCTTCTTACACTGACCTTGCTCACAGAGCTCTTAAATTGTCTAATAGAGTGGTTGGGATCTTGGATCATGTGGCTTTATAAATTGATGCCCAGTATCACTGGAAAACTTAATAAGCCTGTGGATTTTGATGCAGACCCTCTGTTTTTTAAACATTTCCTTTGATTTTAGTAGACCTGTATTCACAAGTCTAAGTCAGCTGAGAATGAGTGGCAGACGACATTATATTTCATCTCTCTTTGATAACTAATAGTAGGCTATTCATTTGGCTTTTGACTCAGTTATCTTCTAAGAGTTGGGTCTTCTACAGGAATGGGGAATTTGTAACTACTCTCTCTGGAAGCAAGACAATTAGTTTAAAAGGCTAAGTGCAGTTCTCCTTTTTTAAGATGCCAGTTATGCTTTGATCATTAACCAGTACAAATCCAGCCTACAGTATGCGAGGCTTGATGAAGGATGATTTAAATTTTGAGAATTGTTACAGAAGGGGCAAAATGAATGGATCATGAGTCACTGTCAGTAAGTAATTAAAGGGAAGAACAAAAAGTGTTTTCTCCGGCTTACCTTATAATGAATCCCTTTTGCCCATTTTTCAGATAAGTTGTTGTCATTTCCCGTATTAAAATTTTATTAACCAGCTTAATTTCTTACTTGCATAGCATAAATTGCTCTGACATGAAGAGGAAGCATTGATGGGGAAGGCTGGTGTTATTTCTTTGTCCACACAGGATGTAAATACCTCGGCCCAAGTGGATGTTGTATCTCTGTAGTTCAGAGAGTTTGTCAGGAAAATGGTGATTTCTTTTATGACCCGCATTAAGAGGGGTAATTGGACACGGACTGTGGTGTTCATGTTTTACCTTGGTTTCATAATCTGTTACTACCCTTGAGCTGGTGGTGGGCAGTGGATTCCAGTATGTGCTGCGGATTCCAGTGTGTGTTGTGGATTCCAGTGTGTTCTGGAGATTCCGGTGTGTGCTGTGGACTCCAGTGTGTGCTGGGAATTCAAATAAGGCCATGTCCTGCTTGCATTCCTGGTTTTCCATGGGTAGAGTATGTCACAGAAATCTTCAAGTCATGTGGTCTGGGGCTCATGAGTGACCTTTCATTTTACGTGCTGTTTTTCTTCTTCACACTCTCGTTACCCTGGGTCAGAATGCACGTGTTTACAAAGCTGTTATATCACCCTCCTTCCCAGACAGTAGAAATGTTAAGGTCATCCCTTCAGCATGCGTGCTCTCTGCAGCATAGACAGATTCCTTTTCAGGTTTGACGTGGCTTCTCAGGGTAATTTTAAGGATTCAATGTTCCACTAAGAGAAGACTTAGGATAAAACTTAACGATTATACACAACTTTATTGTAGTCATGAACATTCTGTACTGCAAATGTAAGGCATTTATAAGATACTGGTCATAACAATAGTGGTATTGTTTTTGCCTGTTCTGTTCTTTGTAGTAGGCAACCTCACCGCTGCCCTGGCTTGTGTATATTTGCTGGTCTGTGTGTGGCATCAGCAGCAGGTCTTGCTGAAGCTTCTGGGCCTGGCTGCTGGTTCAGCTTTCCTGTCCTCTCCAGCAGCTAGTGTTCTTGCCATTCATAAGACACTGTGGTTCAGTCATTGAGGGCTCTAGCTGTCTCCTGCCTTCTCTAGTCATCTGTCTTCTTCCTGGTGCCTGAAGGCCTGGTATCTGATGCTGCCGCCCCCAAGACAGGTCTAGGTGGTAATTTTCTTTCCCTGGCTTACACTAGATGCTAGGAGAGTGGAGGGCAGAAACATCTATTCTGTAGACAAGGTGACAGGCAGATCTCTACTGAATGTGTCTTGTGACAGCCACACTACCCTTGAACCACTATTTTGAACTTCTCCCTTTTCTGCTTTAGTTAAGGAACTAAAACAAATATAACTATTTTTTAGTACCTTGTTATAGTTTTTTTTGTTGTGTTAAAAGAAGCTTAAGGTAGTGATCGTTATATGTGACATTGCTTTACAATATGTTGAATATGTTAGAATATTTATAATAAACACAAGTTTTGTAATATGTACAATGTCTGCTTATTTTTCATGGGCATGTAGAAGGTCTTCCTGCTGAAGAAATAAAAAATATTCTGGAGAAGGTTTTATCAGAATGGAAGAAGCTGTGCCAGCATTTGGAAGATCTGGCAAGAAAGATTCAGCTCCAGGAAGAAATCAATAGCTACTTTAAGCAGCTTGATGAGCTTGATGAGACCCTGAAGAGAAAGGAGGAGCGGGTAAAGCACACTTCCTTTGCAGACACTCCCCGGCAATCCTTGCCAAGTTTGAAAGATGCCTGTCAGGTAAAGAGCCAAACAGGGAGTTATGAGAGAATTCTGTGAGTGCCATGCTTAACGAAGGTGTTCATTGTACGAGGTCTGACAGTGAAGTCCATGGACTTAATTGTTCTAAGTGCTACATACTTCATTGGTGAGTATCACTTTGGTCACCTTCGAAATATTCCCCTTGGGAAGCTATACATTGACACCAGTGCCTAGGCCACCCTTCAAAGCCATCTTGGAACTCTTTCTGGAATGGCTGTTGCTCACGGTGGCATGGTGGCAAGTTTGTGAACTTAACTGTATAGTTGTCTGTGAGGGAGTTTTTAAGCCAGTAAACAAATAACTGTATTGGAACACCCTCCCTACTCACCTGATCTGGCCCCTGGTGACTTTTTTCTTTACTCTGAGAGAAAGGAAATACTGAAAGGAAGACATTTTTAAGGGTAATATGATGACAGCTCTGATGGCCATTGCTGAAAAAGAGTTGCAGAATTGCTTTGAAGGGTGAACTACGCACTGGAGTTGGTGTATAGCTTCCCAAGGGAAGGACTTTAAAGGTGAAGCGTAGTGATATTCGACAATGAGGTATATCATTGTCGAAGTATGAGTTCATGAGCTCATATTCTCTAGTATGGGTTCATGAGCTTAATTGGCCATCCTGTGTCATCAACTGTGGGTTAGTTCTGCTCTGATTAGCCTGTGAGGGTGTTAGTGTTCAGTGAGTATGTGCCCTTCTTGTCTCTTCCACAGCAGGAATTAACAGACCTCCTTGGCCTCCACCCTAAAATTGAAGTGCTGCTTGCGAGCTGCTTCGCCTTGAGATCTCAGCCTTCTTCTCCAGATTTTGTCCAGCAGAGCCTAGACAGCTTTCTGGGCCGCTACCAAGCTTTGCAGCAGGACTTAGAGGATCGTCAGCAGCAGCTGGAGAATGGTAAATCTTTCTGTTGGTTTTCCTGTTGGATGATTCAAGTATCTCTTCTTTCAGTTTGCCTTCATTTAAAATTTTCTTCCAATATTTACACCTTGGGTAGACCTGCTCACTGTCTACCAGCCTCACTGTTTTCATCTGAATCCTGTGTTCTCCAGGTCTTCAAATATATTGTTTCCTAGACTCAGACTTATATAACTGTAAATCTGTTTCACACTATGCTCTAATCATGTTACCAGGATAAGATGATACTACACAGTTAGTTACACCCCACAACCCATTGCCATCAAGTGAATTTCCAACTCCTAGTGACCCTAAAGGGCAGAGTATAACTGCCCCATCGAGTTCCTAAGGAGTGCCTGGTAGATTCAAACTGCTGCCCTCTTGGTTAGCAGCCGTAGACCTTAACCACTACACTGCCAGGGTTTCTGTGAGTTACCCAGGAGGCATTTTTCCTTATGAGTGGCAGAGGCCAGCTAATACCACTTGTAGGACCATAGCAATGATGACTTATGACTTCTGCTTGGTCAGATGGTTCTGTTTTATTCCATACAGTCTAATCTGAAATAAAATTCCTTTTTCAGAACCTAAAATTTTTTAGAGATTTCTTACTTTGGGAATGAACATGTCTTTGGAAGGTTTTCCGTTAAAGGTTTTGAGAGCTGATCCATTATGCTTTATGTGTTTTCTCCTTAATTTTTTTTTTTTAAATCATCTCATGGGTCACCAAAAAACCAAACCCACTGCTGTCTGGTCGATTTTGACCCGTAGCTATCCTGTAAGACAGTAGAACTGCCCCGTAAGATTTCTGAGGAGCAACTGGTGGATTTGAACTGCCAATCTTTTGGATAACAGCTTTAATGCTTCATCCCTGCTCCATCAAGGCTCCATGGTACGGGAAATACATATGAGAAAAGTACAGTGCAGATTTAACCATTTCCTCACTTAGCAGTGTGATAACTTTAAGAACCTGTGAATTTGCACATAAATGTGTCATGCTTGTTTTCTTGTGGAAAGATATTTGTTCACTATACACTTTGTTCATTGAATTAAGTTATCCAGAATGTGAAATAAATGTTTCAGGGCACAGTACCTTCTGACTGTTACCCAGTATGCTTTCATATTTGACAGAGATCACACACAGCCTAAATATTTAGTATCTTAACTTTTCCTGCTAATTGATTTCCTATCTTTTTGCTTCCAGAGCTCACTTCCTTTCCACACAAACGTTGCTTGTAGGTGGTTTTTACGTCAGTGGCCTAAGTAGGTACCGTTCAGGCTGCTGTTACAGCCAGCACTTCTAAGAGTGCGGTGGCAGCCTGGCTGCTGTCTTCCCGAAATGTGTCGTGTCCCCCCCCCCCGTCCCACTGTCCCCCACTGTGGATGGTTTGTCTTCATGCTTGAGTTTAGAGAAAGAATGAGCTATGGGGATCTTTGCTTGCTTTTGTTCTTTGTGTTGCTATCAGAGAAAAAGAGATTACAGGAGACAAAAGGAACATTGTAATACCGTTTGCAGAGAGACATTTCATCAGGATGAAATGAAGAAAACGGGTCGTGGGTTAGTTAATACTTCCAACATCAGCCTCTGAAGGAATGAAGTTGCTGTCTGAGTCTTAGAAGTGCCAGTGGAATGATCTCTTTTATTAATTAACAGAGATGTTTTTCTTTGTAATTGTGGGGTCTAAGGTGATATATGTTGAAATTCATTTGTTATATGCAGAAGATTAATGGAATGTAAAATAGGAGGTTTATAACGTGATTTTCTCAAATATTTTTAAATAGAAATGAAGAGCCAACCTGGAGATGAGTATTTGGAAACACTGAAAACACTGAAAGAAATACTCAGTGATTCAGAACAGAAAGCCCAGGCTTCTCTGAGTGTCTTGAATGATCTTGCAAAGGTAGAGAAGACCTTGCAAGAAAAAAAGGTAATGTATACTTTTAGTTAAAAAGAAAAAAAAAGAAGTAATCATTTTTGGTCAAAATGGGTAAAAAAAAAAAATCCTATTATTTGAAGTCAGTTCAGTGTAAGACCTCAACTATAACAAAAATAGTTATTAAATATCTTCTAATAGGGGAAAAAACGTGTTTTCTTCTTATGTTGTAATTTTTCTAAAATTTTCAACCTGCTTATGATTTGCTAAACTATCTTCAATGAAACGAAGAGTCTTAGAAGAATATTTATTTATTTATCTTTTATGTTGATTAAAAATGATTCCTTTGTTATTTAATGAAGTGGTCTTAACGACTCACAGTGTTTCATCAGGGGAAACAGATAAACCGTTAAGCATTGCAGCTTTGGTCCTTGCTAGGGTTTTATCCCTATGGTTTGCAATGTATCGAGTATGTTGTGTGTGGTCCACTTGTGACTCATGAAGGAAAAGCTTTAACTTTTTTGAGTATGTGTTTTTCCCTTGAATTTTTCACATTTCTTTAATTTTTGTATTTTTTTGATGAGAAAAATGGCTTTTGACTATGGCTGGCTTGTGTTGTTACATCTCTACATTGTTGTGCATATTTGTGACTATTTAAAACCTTTTCTAGGCCCTTGATGAAATTCTTGAGAATCAAAAACCTTCATTATGTAAACTTGCGGAAGAAACAAGGGCTTTGGAGAAAAATGCCCCTCATGATGTGGAAAGTACATACAGGCGAGAATTTGATGCTGTTGAAGGAAAGTGGAAGAAACTGAAGGCCAGGGTTTCCAAAGATCTCCATTTACTTGAAGAGATAATACCCAAACTCAGGACTTTTGAGGTAAATGCAGAGGCTTTTAGTAGCTTGAGTTTATTATAGGGTAGTTATTGTGTATATCTCTTTCTGCTAAAAAGGACACTGGAGTATTTGACATTCTTCCTGGTACCACATTTGCTAGGATTTGAAGGTGAGATTTACAGTTTGTTAGGACTTGAAGGTGAGATTTATAATTTGTTAGGATTTGAAGGTGAGATTTATAAATTGCTTACCAAAGACAAACTTTTGATGTGCTTGAAAACACAGTTGTTTCCTTTTATCTTGCAGAGAAAGTTCCTTGGTGGAGCTAAAGTAGACCTTGAAGATAAAATTGCTTAAAAATGGTCCAAATACATTTCAGGGATGGGGAGTCCGGGTGAAATAGAAACTGGTTCGTTAGAGTACAGAGGTAACTCAGTGATGGTGGTAGAAGTAGCCCAAATCAGACAAACGAATTGCCATGTCGTCAGCTCCAATTTAGGGCAGCCCCGTGTGTGCAGAACAGAACTCTGCTCCACGGAGTTTTTCAAGCCTGTGACTCTTCTTCAGAAGCAGATCACAGGCCTGTCTGTTGTACTGCCTTGGAGTGGGTTCAGACTGCCAATGTGTTGGGTAGTGAGTGAGCACTTAACCCCGATGCTGCCGGTAGTTAAGCTTTCAGCCTCTAATTGAGAGGTCCAGGGGCTCAAAGCCCCCAGCCGTGCCAGAGGAGACAGAGGTGGAGGTCAGCTTACAGGTTACAGCCTTGGAGCCCACGTGGGGCAGCCTGGGTCTGCCCTATCGTGTTGATATGAGTCAGAATTGACTTGACAACAGCAGGTTTGGTCTGGAGCTACTTCCCGGAGTTCCCTTGTTGTTGCCACAGAGTCAATTCCAACTCGTAGCAACACTGTAGGGCAGAGTGGCGCTGCCTCATTGGATTTCTGAAGAGTGATGGGTGAATTCAAACTGCCGACCTTTTGGTTAGCAGCCAAGCTCATAAACAGTGCCCCACCGGGGTTCTAGATATTAACCAAGTAGCCAAGTCTTCAAACTTATCCTTTAAGGTCTTAGACGCGTAGACTGAAAATCTGAACGAGCCATGGACAGACAGTGTCTGATTGGGAAAGCGAGTGGTTCTAGGGTCACCGAGATTCAGAAGCATGATGCTTTGCTGCATCTGAAAGTGTCTAACAGTGAAGCTCTGATAAAGTTCAGGAAGAAAGGGTGAATGTCAGACAGGTAAGGAGACAGTGGTAAAGGTCAATGTCAGATAAAGACAAGACTTTAATGTTTTCCCTGGGAGAAACATGGGGAAGTGGAGTTTCCAAATCAGTTGATTTTCTAAAAGGGAAACTATGGATGCAGTTGAAGTAATCACACTCTGTCGGCATGAAGGCTCCCGATACTCCCAGAGTCTCCCAGTGGTGATGAGGAGAATACAGATGAGGGGTTTTGTCTCTGTGTGGAAAGAGATAGTTTTGTACAAGTGTAAGTGGCAGTTCTAGTCTGAGATCTCAGCAAGAATAAGCCATCAGTAATGGAGAGGTGTGTGCTGTGTGTAGCTGAGTATTTTTGACTCATTGAACTTTGTAGGTGGATCATCTTTGTTTTCTCTGCCATCATGTGTAATTGTTTCCAATTTTACAAACAAGAATTCCTCTTACCTATAATTTTAAAGTTCTTGGTCCAAGAGATTTTTCTTTGTTGCAACTGCCGGGAAGGGAGGGTACTAGTGAGATCTCATGGGTTGAGGCTATAGATGCTGCTAAATACTTATAATAGCACCCCTCTGCCCCCGCCACGATAAGAAATATCTGACTTGAACAAACTGTGCATTGTGCCGAAGTTTAGGAACCCTGAATTAAGTAACCCTGATGGCGTAGTGCTTGAGTGCTACAGCAGCTAATCAAAAGGTCGGCAGTTCACATCCACCAGGGGATCCGTGGAAACTCTATGGAGCAGTTCTGCTGTGTCCTGTAGGGTCACTTTGAGTGGGAATTGACTTGACAGCAGTGGATTGCTACTTTTCCGAAGACTGTCCTTTTGCTTTCAAATCTAAATCTTGAGTTACAGTTAGGGAAATTTGCGTGTAGAGACTAAATCAAAGGTTATATTTGACTCCCAGAAGTGTATTCTGTTGTTGTTATTGTTAGGTGCTGTGGAGTCGGTTCTGACTCATAGCAACACTGTCAACAACAGAACGAAACACTGCCCAGTCTTGTGCCATGTCCACAATTGTTTTTAAGTTTAAGCCCATTATTGTAACCACTGTGTCAGTTCATCTCATTGAGAGTCTTGCTCTTTTTCGCTGACTGCCTGATCTAGCGAGCATGATGTACTTCTCCAGGGACTGATCCCTCCTGACAACATGTCCCAAGTATGTAAGCATCAGTCTTACCATCTTTGCTTCCAAGGAACACTCTGGTTGTATTTCTTCCAGAACAGATCTGTTGGATCTTTTGGTGATCCATGGTACGTTCAACACTCAGGTATATTCTAGGGTTAGTTGAAATATATGCCAATAGAGTCCTGTGATCATTGTGGTCATCAGCTTTAGGCTTAGTAGGTGGCTGTCACTAACGCAGCAAATCCAGGTACTTGGAGAGGCCAGTTGGAGTGTATGCCATCTTTATTTCCACTGAAAACATCCCACATCAAATAAATGTGTCTGGACAGTTAAAGGAGCTTTTTTGTTATTACAGTAGCTAATTTATAGTGTCCAGTTATTTTTTATTTACTCCTTTATGTCCTAACTAGAAGGTTGTTGAGAATGTCTATCCTATATTCCTTAATTGTTCAACTTCACTGCCAAAAAATAGTTTTAATTTTAAAGGAAGGTTTTGTTCCTTTATTGGCTTTCAAGGAATTGCTTCTCATCTGCTTGCAATCCAGTTGGAAAAAATTTTGATTTTTTTTCCCTAAAGATATTAGATAATTACGTGTGTGTTCAGTTGAAGGTTAGCATTGTTTTCCCTTTTGCCTGTGGCCTGATGTATAACTTTTTACATATTTAAGTTGTGTTTAAAGCCCAGTAGGTTTTAGAGTCAATATCAATTTATAATGCTCTTTCTTAGTGACACAATGGTTGACTTATTTCTAAAATGCATTTTTAGTTACATGTCATACACAAAGATAGCTCATTAGGAAAGAACTGAATAATGCAGAAGCATGTAGAGTGAACATTTAGTTACGTTTTCCTCCTGGAGTTATTCTTTCTCTGGAGGCAGGCACTGTTAAAAGTAAATCCTTGCTGGAGTTTAACATATTCCAAATAAGAAGGAACAATCCATGGATCTTAGTAATTGTAGCCATTTTTATCAGACTAATAGAAACAAGGAAACTGGTGATTTCAGTGTTAGACTTCTTGCCTTCCATGCGGGAGACCCCGGTTCGATTCCCGGCTAATAGACATGCACAGCCTCCTCCCCTAACCTCCGTTCTTGTCTGTGGCTGAGGCTTGCATGTTGCTGTGATGGTAAACAGGCTCCAATGATGCTGAACAGGTTCTTGATGCTGAACAGGCTTAAGGGGTGCTTCCAGACTACGAGAGGCTAGTAGGAAGAGAGGCCTAGTGATCGATTTCTGAAAAGTCACCCAGTGAAAACCCCGTGGATTCCACTAGTTTAAGCCTCTAGTGTGTAGGGCTGCTGTAACTCTGAAGGTGAGCCAGTGCAGCCAACAACAACCTTAACAGAAACAAGCGGTGGTGGGATTCAGTGGGGACACTTCAATAGAAAGTCCACAGTGATGGAGTTTGCAGTATGAATCCTGTTATTCATACATAATAATAATACCTTCTCATGATGCAACATGTTTTAAACTTTGGAAGTATTATAGTCTTGTGAGTACTTTTTTCTGGCCGCCACCCTACATTCCTCCTGAAGATACTTCCGTTGTTTGTTCATGGGCAGTTTCTCTTTTCCATAACTGGTAGACCCTGCAGTGCTTTCTTCTCTTCCCTGTGCTTTGTTTATGTGCACTGCTTGTTCTCTTTCTATGGCCTGCATGGTCTTATTCACAGTATCATGGTACAAATAGGTTCTGTGTTCTTTTTTGTCTCTTCTAAGTAATGAACTCTGTTCCTGCACTTAAAAATCAAAATGACTATTGGTATGCTTTTAGCCTCACTTTAAAGAAAGTGCTTTCACTCCTTTGAGTTAGCAAAATGTTAAAAAATACATAAAATAGATTTATTTTTTCCATTATACTCATTTTTAATATTGATTTTTCTGACTTGATTTTCTTGTGAAGAATGGGGATAAAATATTACTAAATTTTAAGAGGATATTTGTATATCTCTTATTATCCATAGCAGTTATACCTTCGAATTTAGCACCTGCTGGTATTTTGTATTGTTTTCTCTGCCTTGGAATCTCCCTCAGTGTGGCGATTATCACTGCTCTTGGTTGTCACCGAGCTAATTCAGACTCACAGTGAACCCCTGTGTGACAGAGTGTACAGCTACTCTATATGGTTTTCTTGGCTGCAGTTTTTATGAAGGCAGATTGCCAGACCTTTCTCCTGTGGTGCCACTGGGTGAGTTTAGACAGCAACCTTAGCTTAGCAGTTGAATACAAACTGTTTCTGCCACTTCAGGACCTTCTGCTGTGTGGTTTAACTGAGAGGTCATGAAAGGCCCAAACCAAAAACCAAACCAAATCCATTGCCATCAGGTTGACTGTAACTCATCACGACCCCATAGGTCAGAGTGGAACTGCCTCATAGAGTTTCCAAGGATCAGCTGGTAGATTTGAAATGGTGACCTTTTGGTTCTTGGCCATAGCCCTTAAGTACCACGCCAGCAAGGTTTCCATGGAAGCCCCAAGACACACGCCAAACTCTGTCTTATTTTTACTGTAATCCCTGCCTCGTCACTTTCCTTCTCCAGCCATACTTGTTTTTGGGCTTCGGCTCTCGTATCCTACTCCAATTATTCTATTGCCCTAGAAAGCTGATTCCCCACTTTCTGTCCCTTCCCCGTCTAATTCATTTTCTGCGCTGATACGAGAGTTAGCCTTCTGAAAAGGAGCTGTGTCCTTCACCATGGTGACACCGAGTGCTCTTGTGAACATCTCAGTAGCTCCAGTCCCTTCTTTGCCTAGAAGCCCTGCCTGTATCACCCTGTGAACTGAGTCAGGCGGGGAGACAGTGTGGTGGGTCCCCAGGTACCACATCAGTCCATTGTTTTTTTCTGGAAACTTCACAGACTTGCTAGGAATTTACATCCTTTCTCTGCTAATCCTTTAAAATCTTTTTGTTGCCAATTTTTTGCTTATTTATTCTTAGGATGCTTGTTTTCTGTATTGGAATGCATGGTTACTAATTGAGTGAATTTAGATGTTTGGCTGGTAATATGCATTCTGAGAAATACGATGTGACAAAACAAGCCCCCTGTAAGGTGAGTGGCACTCTTTCACTACTCATCTGTGTTCTGACAATAGACCAATAAGGACTAAATAGAGAATTGGTTGCACAGAGAACCTCCAAATATGACACAGAGAAACCAAAGCAAAGCCATCAGGGCTCTGTAACTACCACACAGGAAAGCCATAATTATACCTGCAAGCTTCATCACCTCGCAGAATGAAAGGGAAAAGGCTGAAGTGTACAGAAGTTTTCAATACACATCCAGGAAGCATCATCTAATAGAGCACTCAACCCTCACAACAGTGAGGTGGGAACTCAGGCCTGCTGAGGCTCACATGTTTCTGGGGGGACCCATGTTGACAGTAAATGCAGTAGACCCAGGATGTCATGCTACCTATGAGGTTCAGAGGCATAAAAAGTGAGTGGAGTACAATTATACCAGCAGTAGCTAAAGAAACAGGAATAAGCCTCCTCTGCCAGAAGTGCTCAGAGGGCAGTGGTGATACAGTGGTAGAATTCTTGTCTTCCATACAGGAGACCTGCATCTAGGTCCCAGCTAGTGCTGCTAAGATGCTGAACAGGTTCCAGTCGAGCATCTAGACTGAGATGCACTAGAAAGAAAGGCCTGGCAGTCCGCACCTGAAAAATCAGGCAGTGGAAAGCCTATGGATCACAACAGTCCGATCCTGTTGTATCTACAGGCTTGCCCTTGACCTGGGGTAGACTCTGGCAGCCAACAGCACAAGGCATGCTCAGTCTGGCCCACCTCCTGTCTTAGTCATCTGGCACTGCTCTGGCAATACCGGAGTGGATGGCTTTAGCAAAGAAAAGTGTGTTCTCTCAGGCCAGTGGGGTGAAAGTCCAAATTCAGGGTTCTGACTTCAGGGGAACACACTCTCTCTCGTCATCTCTGAGGGAGGGTTCTTGTATTGCATCAGTCTTTCTTGTGTGTTTCTGCACAGGGACCTCAGGTCTGAAGCATGAGGTCGGCTCCTGGTGCTGCTTTCTTGATGGGATGAGGTCCCTCCAATCTCTCTGCTAGCTTCTGTCCTTTGTAGCTCGAGAGACTGTCTCAAGGCGTAATACAGTCTTACACGTTGGGTCCTGCCCCACCAGCCCAACTGCTGCCCATCCTCCCTCACTGACATCACAGAGGTAGGGTCTGTGGCGTGGAGGCCGTCATCCAATAACGAGAATTATGGCCAGCCCAACTGCTACACCGGTTTTTGAGGGGAACACAGTAGAGTCTATGACACTACCACACGGATGGCTGGCATGATTTCCACCTCTGCGATTCCACTGTGTTTGTTTATGCCTTCCAAATAACCTCATCTCTAGCCAGTTTTCGTTGTCATTAGGTGTATGTGTCTGTCCTCCACCAGGACTTGAACTTTGTGAGGACAGAGCCTTGTCTGCACACTACAAGTAAGGGGATGTGTGGATAACGGCTTTGGAGTTACCTTCAAACAGTTTACTCACTCTTATGTCTCTGTTTTAGTCAGCTGGTGCTGCTCTGACAGAAATACCACAGAGCGATGGCTGTAACAAAGGAAAGTTTATTCTTACACAGTCCGGTAGGCTACAAGTCCAAATTCAGGATGTTTGCTCCTAGGGAAGGTTTTCCCCCTGGTCGGCTCTGGAGGAAAGTCCGGTAGTGTCTCAGTCTTTGTCCAGGGAGCATCTCGGCACAGGAACCTCAGGTCTGAAGGACACACTCTTCTCCTGGTGCTGCTTTCTTGATGGTGTGAGGTTCCTAATTTTGTCCCTGCTTCCCTTTTCTTTTATCTCTTCTAGGACGAAAAGATTCAAAGGGGGGCAAGGCATACTCCAGGAAAACTCCCTTTACGGTGGAGCAGGGGGGTGATCCTGTGAAGGGATTTACAGTCCCACCCTAATCCTTTAACAGCAAAATCACACAGTGGAGGACAGTCGTAGAATACAGGGAATCGTGGTCACATGGCTACACCTATTTTTGGGGGGGGGACACAGTTCAATCCACAACAGTCTTGAATGAGATTGGATCTGTGAAAGCAGTGTGCTTGGTGATTGTAAGTGGTAGGAGAGCTGTGTGGCCACACCACTTCCATCATTGCTGACAAGTCCCAGGCTCATGATGCAGAACGACAGAGAGACTGGGGGATGATGGTGCTCAGAGTCAGGCTGACAAACTAGACTTGAAATGACTTTGGAAAGCATTTTAGGGGAGAAATGCAATGATAACTACTTTCTAAGAACGATATGCAGTGCGCTTGATCACCTTCTTTTTAGACAACATATAGTTGACATGGGCGGGACCCAGCCGTGTTCGGTTCTGTTGTCCATTGGGTTGCTATGAGTCAGAACCAATTCTATGGCACCTAAAAATAGGGACAGTCACTTCTCATTTGTATTTATAGTCGGAAATTATCAAATTAGTATAAAATTACAACAGCAGCAATGTAATTGACCTAAGGATCTCATCAGGTTTTTTTTAAATCGCTTTGAGTACTTTTTGCTTTATTAACGGGACTGTTGTTACATTCTATACCTTAAAATTGAGGAAGTTGGTAGTTTTAGATAAATTAACCTAGTGGCATTATTATTGTCCTTTTCCACACTAAGTAAGAGAACACTTGTGTTTTAAGACATTGTTTTAAGGTTAATGAATATTGTAAAACGAAACCAAAACAGGAACCCTGCTACCCGAAGTTTCTGCTTTATTTCTGGTTTCGAGTCTGCACACACTGGCAGGGGACGTCCCTACAGATGGAGGAGGAGCAAAATAAAAGGCCAAGAATTTAGCTGTGACAAGTCTAAGGAGTAGCTGTGTACTGTGGAATCTGGTTGTCTGAAATCTGGAGTCCACAGGCTTCGAATTTCCTCAGTCTTTCTTGTGTGTTCCTCTGGGGTAAATGGGGGTGGGGTGAGGTGGGGTAAAGGACTGGCTTTTGGGGACTTTGTATCCTGCTCTGTGAGGTCACTGCACGTGTTGTCCATCAAAGATGCTTGTAAATCACTGCCTGAATCTGGAACTTTGCCCCTTCCAAACAGTTTTTATTTTTCCAAAACACTAAATTCGTCATTTCATATTAATTTGAAAGTTTGTGACTATAAATAGGAGTGAGAGTTGACTGTCCTAGATTAGTATTGAAAAGTTGTTTTTGCACATGAAGCAAAGTGATAACCTTTTATTTTGGAAATTTACCAAGTTTTTCTTTTTGTATTGCTTCATAAGAACTAAAGTCTCCCCAAATTTATGCATGTATGTTCATGTATATGTACACAGACACACACACACATTTTCTTTCTTTCTCCAAGTGGATGGAATTGGAGAACAGTTAAAAACTTGTTATAGGTTAGAAATTCACACATATAACAGCTGAGTGGTTTTTACACAGATAGAGAAATACTATTTTCATGTGGGCTGCTTCACTTGCTTTTGTCTCCTCTTGCTTTAAAACAGACTTAAAGATGAGTAGCCTTTTGGTATTTTTAAAAAGCACAGGAAACATCTGCCAGAGTGTTTTGGGACAGTATTAACCTTCCAGGTCAGGAAGAGCCGCTGTCTGAGTGTGGAGAGGGAACAGGTCTCCCGGCTGCCTGCACTCACCTGCCACCCCGGTGGTGGCTGGTTTTGATCTTGTTGTGGCTGTTCGGTGCTGTCGAGTATCTTGTGACTCCTAGCGACCTTGTGTGCAACAGAATGAAACATGGCCTGGTCCTGTGCCATCCTCACAACTGTTGCTGTGTCTGAGTCCACTGTTGTAGTCACGCCGTCACTCTTAGTGCCTGAGAAAATAACCTCTCTCACATGACGTGGCCACATGGGCAGAGATGCAACAATGCTGTGTGAATCTGTTGCTACCAGCTGTTTCTAAAGTTTGTGTCTTGGTCACGTAATTGACTTCCTTCTATTTAGCTCTCTTTGTCCAGGTCTTATCAGAAATACCAAAACAGTAGCTCTTTTAAACATTTATTTTTCTGGTTGTTCAGTGATAGAACCAACACTGATGCTAACTGCCACTTAAGTGAACGTACACTTCACTGTAGCTGCTCAGTCCTGTAGAACGTCTGATGGGAAGTAAAACCCTAAACTTGGAAGTGGTGACTCTTTGGGGGGACTAATGTTTGTAATAATAAAGCAGCTGCTTTTTGTAGATCCTAGTAATAACAGCTACCACTTATCACGTGCCTGCTGTGTGTTGGGTCTTTTCCAAACATCGGCTGTTTTTTTTAGAACAAGGCAAGATAGTTGGCATTCTCTCTGTTTTACGCACGAGCTTCTGAGGCTGAAAGAAATGAGTTTCTCCTGGCTACGGGGCTAATGAGGTGCAGAGGCTGGTGTGGAGACCTCGCTGAATGAGGCGCGCTGCCTCATCTGGAGCTCAGCGTGGCCAGGATGACACAAGCTGCCTCGTAGTGAAAGCAGCTTGCTTCTCAGATTCGCGTCTGTTGCTTTTGTTACTACTGAGAGGATCAAGTCCTCTGTGTGGCCTGTCTGTGTGTGTTGCTTTCTCCTTTTCTCCCCCTTGTGTTGAAGTTTTAAGAGAAACAGAATGAACAGGTTCTTGTCAGTGTGTGTGCCCTTGTGGATCTGTGTGTGTTTGAGAGAGGAGAGGACAGAGAGAACGGGAGAAAGGAGGCAGAAGCTTGTCTTAGTCGTCCACTGCTGCTGTAACAGAAATTCCACAAGTGGATGTCTTTAAGAAGAGAAACTTTATTTTATCACAGTCTGGTAGGTTCAGAGGCCAAATTGAGGGAAGGCTTTCTGTGCCAGCTCTGGAAGAAGGTCTTTGTTGTCAGCCTTCCCACACACTGGAAGCTTCATGGTGCAGGGTCCCCAGTCCTTTCCAAAGGATGTGTTCAGCTTCCTGCGCATCTTCTTGGTGGTGTGAAGTCCCCAGATGTCTCTGTTAGCGTCTTTCCTTTTTTAATCTCAGGAGATTGCCTCAAGGCACAAAAAATCTTACTCGTTGAGTCCTGACCCACTAACACAGCTACTGCTCATCTCCCCTCATTAACATTACAAAGGCAGGATTTGCAGTGTGTAGGAACAGGACACAATACCAGGAATTGTATCCTAACTAACTTTCTACACTGATTTTTTTTGGGGAAACACAATTCAATCCATGGCAAAATTTAAGGTCATACAACTTCTCTACTTTCCCTTTGGCTGTCTCTGGGTAACACAAATGGTCTGTACTTGACTAACCTCAACGATGGCATTTCGAGCCCATCTAAGAGTGCTGTGGGGGAAACACGTGGTAGTCTGCTTTCATAAAGATCACAGCCCCAACCCCCCAGGGAGCAGTTCTATGCTGTCACATGGAGTCACCGTCTGTCAGCATGGCAATGGGCTTAGTTTTGGTTTTGCCACGTGGCAACTGGGGAGGTTTAAAGCTGTTTTTTTTTTGTTGTTGTTGTTCGGTCAGGTGAGGGCTCTGTTTTGTTTTTCTTCATTCGGTTGAGGCCGATTGTCAATAGAATGCTTCCACGTTTTCATCATGAAACAGAATGCGTCTACATAAATTTTGAACACACTTGGCCCGGGAGACAATCAATTTTCATTATTCAAAGCTAGGTTGACAGAATTGCCCAACTGTATGGTAGCAAGGCTGCTTAAATTCTTTTTTGAAAGAAAATTTATTACTGTGCTTTAAGTGAAAGTTCACTGCTGCGTAAATTCTTAAAAATTGCAGAATGGATATTGGAAGTGCAAGAATCTGTGACAGAAAGTTAAATGAACAACTTTAGAAATGAATTCTGAAGATGTGCTTAGGACCCTGGTGACATGGTGGCTAAGTGCTACAGTCGCTGACAAAAGGTTTGTAGTTTGAATCCACCAGGGACTCCTTTGCAAACTCTATAGAACAGTTCAACTCTGTCTTAGAGGGGTCTCTGTGAGTCAGAATCTATTTAATGGCAACAGGTTTGTTTTTGTGGGGGACATAGGTGTGTTCATACTGCCCCTCCTCATTCCAGGAAACTTCTGTCTTTCTGTGTACTGCACCCAGTCCGCCTTGGGTTGATAATGTGTCTTCCCAGGAATTCTATGATAAGATCTTAGAATGCTTGAGCAAACACAGAAATAGAGCCATGTACTGGGTCAAAAATGCATACGAGTGTTGTCTTAATCATCTAGGGCAGCTATAACAGATACATTTGTGAGATCTGACTCTATGGCACTTGGCTTTGGCTTGGCTTGACAAAGGGAAGTTCTATTCTGTCACAGTCCAGTAGGCTACAAGTTGAAATTCAAGATGTTAGCACCAGCAGAAGGCTTTCTCTGTTGGCTCTGGAGGAAGTTCCTTCCTTGTTGTCAGTTTTCCTGCGGACTGGAGCTTCTGAGGCACAGAAACCCTGGGATGTCCTCTGCTCCTGGCCCTCCTTCTTTCCTGATGGTATGGGATCCCCAAATGTCTGCTTGCTTTTGTTTTCTTTGCAGCACAAGAGACTGCCTGAGGGCATAATACACTCTTACACGCTCTGAGTCCTGCCCCCTGTAACTACCACTAATCCTCCCTCATTAACATCATCCAATCAGTGTTTACAGCATACAGGAACATCACACAGTGCAGAGAATCATGGCCCAGCCAAACTACTGCACCCATTTTTTGGGGGGGATCACAATTCAACCCATGACAAGTAGAATGGGCCTATGAGAATTGTGACGGACAGACTACAGACCAGTGAGTAAGAAAGCTTGACATAAGTCTACAGTGGGACTAAAATGATTACAGTGTTGTGACTGGAATAAGGAGGGTGAGGATGGACCTTAATCAGGTGGTATCATATTAACAGAAGAGAAAGAAAGATTTAGCCACTTAAGCCCTTTTTGTTCCCATCTTGATCAGAGAATGGTCCTAACAACGGAGAAGTATAGAATAGTCACGATGAAGAGTGTTTTAGAGCCTGAACTATGAATCTCCTGGCAAAGCTGCTGGAATCTTCCAGAAGATTAGTTTCTGATCCTCAAAGGCAAAACTGTGCATCCCAGTTACTAGTGGAGTTTTTCCCCATGATCTTAGAGCCACTTCATGCATTTTGTGAGAAAATACCAGAAAGGGTAGAGATGGATGGTGGTTTAGTCGGCTAGTGCTGCTGTAACAGAATTACCACAGAGTGGATGGCTTTAACAAAGGAAGCCTTATTCTTACACAGTCCAGTAGGCTTTAAGTCCAAATTCAGAATGTCTGCCCCAGGGGAAGGTTTTCCTCCTTGTCGGCTCTGGAGGAAAGTCTGGTATCATATCAGTCTTTGTCCAGGGAGCATCTTGGCGCAGGAACCTCAGGTGTGAAGGACGCGCTCTTCTCCCGGTGCTGCTTGCTTGATGGTGTGAGGTTTCTGATTCTCAGCCCACTTCCCTTTCCTTGTATCTCTTGAAGGATGAAAGGATTAAGGGTGGGGCAAGCTATACTCCAGGAGGAGGTCCTATGAAGGGATTTTCAGTCCCACCCTAATCCTTTAACAGACAGCATAGGAAAACCGCAAAATGGAGGACAGTCACAAGATACTGGGAATCATTGCCCAGCCACGTGGCTACACTTATTTTTGGGGGGACACAATTCAATCCATGACAGATGAATATCATAATTAAGAGGGAATGTTTGTTTCTTGATGCCAAAGACCTGTGAATGTTAGCTTGATGTCATTTCCTGACTCACATGCTGCAAGGGCTGATGAACCCAAAAGTCGGAGGGCAGGCTGCTGGCTCTTTGGGTTGGGGAGCTGGTGAATCCAAAACTGCAGGTCAGGCAGAAGTCTGAAGGCTTCTCATGTCCCGGGACCTGGGGGTTGAGATGACATGAGACAAAGGCAGGATGGATGCAGGCCACACCCTCAGGAAACTCCTCTTCCAAATGATCAACTGCTCACATCAGATCACAAAATGGGAAGTGATTACATGGTCTCTGCCAAACCACTGGGAAGCAAAGCCTAGCCAGGTTCACACATAACATTAATTGTTGTGTTCACCAAATAAGAGAAATATATTTTAGTTTAAAACAGCGTGGAACTGAAATATATACAGTAACATGGAACAAGGGATGGAGGAGGGCCAAAGGGAAGGTAAAGAGTGCTAGGTTCCTTGAGCTATTCAAAGATGAAGCAGAGATAGTACTTCCTTTTATATTTCATTAGAAAAATATAATAATACATCTATATGTTAATTTTTTTAGAAACAACTTAGGCAGTTGTTAGTTACCATTAAGTCAATTCCGTGTCACGGTGACCTCTGTACAATAGAACTTAGCCGTGCCCAGTCCTGTGCTTTGCTCACAGTTGTTGCCTAGACTGAGCCCACTGCTGCCCTCACTATGTCAAGTTCATCTCACTGAGGGTCTTCCTTTTCACTGACCCTTTATTTTGCCAAGCATGGTACCCTTTTCCCAGGATTGCTGGCATGCCCAAAGTGAATCTCACCATTGTACTCCTGAGGACCACTCTGGCTATACTTTTTCCAAGACAGATTTGTGCTGGGGGGCCAGCCCCAACACTTTTCAGGGTCCCGCACGGAGGGGCGGAAGGCGCGGCGGGAAATGAATAAAGGAGACAGGAAAGACTTTTCTGGTTTAAGGGAGCCCAACCAACAGAAGATTGTCTCGAGAGCTGTCCGTCTTTATTTTTTATAGGTCAGGTGATGTAATGTTCACCCGATTTTCTTCATCATATAAACTATTGGTTAACAAGAAACTAACGTAACATTATTGGCTAACAAGAAACTGACCCGTCGTGGTCTTCTACTTCTAATTGTCAAGGCCTTTTTGGATAATTGTCTAAGCCAGGTGTTTGTGGTGATAAATGTCAGGGAACACAATTAATGGTTTTATTCGTACTTCAAAGTGGAAGGTACGGAGGGGTAAACTTCTCAAGGCTTCACCATTTGGCTGTTTCCATTTGTTTCTCTAAGTTTTTATTTATATCTTCCTGTGCAGATAGTAAGTGTCTGCCATCCCCTAACCAAGCACAGCTGCACTAAGAAAGATGTTTCTTTAGTGTTAATCAGTTTGCCATACCAACTATAAAGAATCTAGAAGTTTATTCTTTCTTGCTGTAGGGAGAGAGATGCTTGTGTAGTTTTAATGGCTATGTGGAGAATTGTCCTTGAGAGCTTTTCAAGGGTTAGCTTGTAAACTTGTGTATGTGGAGAAAAGGGAGAGGGGAATGCAATTAGGGGGAAGCCAGTGAAGCTGGGCAGGCCTCAGTACTATTAGGCGTGCTGTATTGAAATCCATTCCTCTGATCTCCTTTTCCCAGAAGTTCCTGGTCAGATTGTCCCAATATAATCTCATAAACTGAGGGGTTGTGAAGCCCCTCTTAGAAGGCATCTCCTTGATCCTCATGTCAGGAGGGGAGGGGGTGTTTTTTAGGAGAATTTAATTAGGAAGCAAAATATTATCAGGGGTAATAGGCTAAGAAACATGTCACAGGTGAGGTGCTTCGGCCTGCCATTTACAGAAGCTTGTGACTTTGTCTATAAGGGCCTTTCCGGATGGCGGGCCGTCACAGATTTGCTCATTCTCCTGGCAATTCATGGTATGTTCGGCATTCTCCCCCGGCACAGTAATTCAAATGCATCATTTCTTCTTAGGTCTTCTGTATTCATTGTTAAACTTTCATATGCATATGAGGTGGTTGAAAACACCGTGGCATGGGGTCAGGTGCACTTTAGTTCACATCAAAATGACCTCTTTGCTTTTTAAGATTTTAAAGAGGTTTTTTGCAACAGTTTTTTGCATAATGCATATATGGCACTGTAAGTACCAAACCAAAGCCTCTGCATCCAGTCAATAAGGACTCAGAATGACCCTGTAGGACAGAGTAGTACTGCTCGTCAGGTGTCCAAGGCTGTAACCTTCAGAGAGGCAAACTGCCAAATCTTCTCTTGTGGGTGCATACCTGCAACGCCTGGTTGGCTGATGAGAGCTTACCCACTGAGGGACCAGGACTCCAGGGGTTGGTCTAAACCAAGCACAAACCAAACTCATTTCTGTCGAGTTGGTTCCAGCTCATAGCTACCTGCAGAACAGAGTAGAACTGTCCCATAGGGTTTCTGAAGATGGCTGGTGGGCTTGAACTGCTCAACTTTTGGTTAGCAGCTAAGCTCTTAATCACTGCATCACTAGGGTGCTATATGGCAGTGTGAGTGTGTCATAGACTGAACTGTGTTCCTCCCAAAAGTGTGTGTGTGTCAGTTTCACTGGGTCATGCTTCCTGGTATTGTATGAGTTTCCTATATGTTGTAAATCTCTATGATGTTAATGAAGGAGGATTGGCAACATGTGTGTTGATGAGGCAGGACTTGGTCTATGAGACTGTATTATGTCATGAGGCGTTCTCTTGGAGTATAATAGAAAGAAGCCTGCAGAGAGATTAGGGGACCTCATACCACCAAGAAAGCAGTGCGGGAGCAGTGTCCTTTGGCCTTGGGGTACCTGAGTGGAGAAGCTCTCCCACCAGGGTAAGACTGGGGACAAGGACCTTTCTGCAGAGTCAACAGAGAGAAAAAACCTTCCCCTAAAACTGATGCCTGAATTTGGACCTTTAGCCTGCTTTACTATGAAGTAACTTTCTCTTATCAAAGCTTTCCACTGGGGGTATTTTCGTTATAGCAGCACTAGATGACTAAGAGTGTAATATCGTATGTAAGTTTCCAGATAGATTCCATCTTTGTGTTTCATTTCAACATACTGTGGAGAATAATGATTGATTGTGAGTGGTATATTTTAAGTGGTATATTTTAAGTGGTATATTTTAACACACTGATGTAGTTTTCAGAACACAAGACACCATCAGCATGGTGAGTGTGTACCTGGAGATCCTACTGTATGAGACAGCTTGGAAACCATTGGTTTTATTTAGCTCTCCCTCCTCCCCCCCCAAAAAAGATAGGAGACTACCTCAAAACTGAAGATCTTCTCTTTTTAAACAGGATAGTGACTATGACTCCATTCATAAGAATGAGTTAGGAACAGAGAACAAAAGAATGTGTAGAGGGATCAAGTCACTCCAATACAAGGGACAGGAACGAGTCAGGCTGACCCTGAATGGCGTGGGATGCCGTGGAAGGACATGGCCATCACCTGCCTCTAGTGTCTGAAGTCAAGTTGGACCTACTTGTATTAAGTCCTAGATCCAGTGTTACCTCCTCTCTAAAGTTCTTTTCTCCCCGCAGAATGTTTCCTTCCTCATCTGTCTTTGAACCCCCAGCAGCATAAACAGTAACTGGGTGGGTGAAGGAATGGAACCGGGTTCCCAGGGTAGCCAGCTGTGGAACCAAGAGCAACTGTTGCTTTGTTTCTACAATGCTATTTGTTCCTTCTGCCTTTGAGTCACTAACTGTAATAGACATTTTGTATTAGATTTTTTGAGAACATGGGCTTTTGAGCTGATTGCACCCTGATTACAAGCCTTTCCTTCTGTTATTTGAATTTTTGATTGTGGATGTTGCTTGCGCCCAAAGAGCTTGGTTCATTGGAGAGTGTTTTGAAATGCATAGAATGATTACTAAGCTATCTGTGTCTAGAGTTTAGTCAAGAATGGAGAAAGAATTGTTTTTGAAGTTGGAAAGTCTCAAAATACAAACGAAAATGATACTATCAGAGTTTCCAAAGTTGTATTTTTTTCCGATCATAGTGGATCTTGATATGTAGTGGGGCGAATGTCACTGAGTAATATTGCCTTTGTTATTGTGTTCGATTTAGACGGATGCCGAAGCCATCGCTAAGTGGATGGATGGTGTGAAAGACTTCTTAATGGAAGAGCAGGCTGCCCAAGGAGACGCCGACGGGCTGCAGAGGCAGCTTGACCAATGCTCGGTGAGTTCTGGGGACCCGCACGCAGTGGCTGTCATCAATCACATTTCCTGTTTTCTCTTTGTTATGTGCTGTGACTGTTAACAGTGGAAGAATACACCCTGACCATGAGCAGAGATAAAATAACTCTTATGAGAAAACATTTGTGACTGTGTGGCTAATGAAAGAAGACTGGTGATTCATATTTTTCTTTGTGGCCGTGGTTATGAAGTTTTGATCGAGAGAATGAGAACAAGTTTAGTTTGTGAGAAGCTGTTATTTTATGTTACAAGGAAAATGTTAATGTAATAATCACCATGTATATCTTGTTCTTGTTGTGCCACATGGTAAAAAACAAATTTAAAAAATGCAACATGCTAGTAGTACTGTGTGTAATTTACATTCAGTGAGATCATTGAGCTTCTCTAGATTAATTAAAGGCACTATCCCCTGTTGAGAATTAGGTATTTAGAATCTAATCGATCATATAGCCACCTGAAGCACCAAGGGGAAATGAATTTATTAGGATGCAATATTTATTAGGTAGTTTAGAATCCTGACTCCCAAGCAGCTTGTTCGTCTAGTAGTTTCAGGGACTCAGGCAGAAGGACTTCCTTTATGATGCCCACTTACATAGGAGATAAACTCAACATGGGCTAATTTTGTGCCCAGGGATTTGTTAAGGAGACAGAAGTGATGGAATCATCTCTGAAAGACATGAAAGAAATAGAAGCTAACCTTCGAAGCTGTCCACTGGCTGGAATCAAAACCTGGATGCAGACAAAACTCTTGGACCGCCAAACTCAACTGGAGAAATATAGCAAGGAGGTGAGTTTTTTGGTTTTTTTTTTTTTAAACTTACTGTCTGTAATTTTTGAGAGATATATACAGTGGCTTGCCTTAACCAACTGAAAAGATTTTTATAAGCTGTCTAGACTCGACGGCACTTGGCTTGGCTAGTTTGCAAGTGGCCTGGAAGAGTTACAGTATGGGTGGCAGTTTGGGCAAGGGACGGATATGTTTTCTTAATTAAAAGAGGGTGCTAACCGTGCAGTTTGGCCAAGACTTAACCCTTCTTGTCTTGAATTTAGTGCGACACCTGCCTTACCAGGACATTTCAGTTGGGTAGGGAGTAATCCCACTGAGCAGGCCCGGTGGTGTAGTGGTTAGGAGCCCAGCTGGTAATGGACAGATTGATGGGTTGAACCTGCCTGCTGCTCTGAGTCATCTCATGCTACCATAATAGAAGTACCACAAGTGGTACTTTAACAAAGAAAAGTTTATTTTCTCACAGAAAAGCAGGATAGAAGTCCAACTTCAGAGCCTCAGCCCTAGGGGAAGTCTTTCTCCTCAGGAGTCTGGAGGAAGGACCTGGACTGAGTGGGAACTTCTGAGGCTCAGGGACTTCGGGTCCTTTCTAAAGAAAATGCGCTGCTGCCTGCTCCTCGTGCTGCGGTTGGTGGAGGTCCCTCACTCTCTGCTTGCTTCCCTTTCTTTTGTCGTTTGAAGTGACTACCTGGAGACATAATATAGTCCTGCCCCACCAACACAACAGCTGCCCATCCCCCTCATTAACGTCATCGAGGCGGGGTTTACAGCACAGAGGAACATCACCCAATGCCGGGAGTCATGGCCTAGTCAAGTTGCTACACATATTTTTGGGGTAACACAATTCAATCCATGACACACTCTGTGGGAAACAGATGTAGCAGTTGACTTCTGTCAAGTTTAGTTCCGTTCTTGGGAGCTCTGTGGGATAATTCTGCTCTGTCCTGTGAGTTACTATGAGTTGGAATTGACTCAGTGGCTACAGCAACCAATCACAGTTGTTGATCAATTCTTCAAATATTTATTGATCATTTACATTCATTAATATATGCATTTATTGATTAAGCATCATTTTAGGCACTGGAGATTGAATGAGGAAAAAAACTTCCTAAAAGTGTTACATTCTAATAAGGCAGATAGGTAATGAATGAAATCTTAATAAAATGTCAAAAAGTGCTGATGAGGGATCAGGGCAAAGTCAATTATTTCAAAGAACGTAAGAGCTTTGATTTTGAACGGAGAACCGAATAGAATCAAGGATGAACCACCTGAGGCTGTGGGTAACAGTGAGGGAGGATGGAGCTGAGACAGAATACGCAGAGGACTTAGTGGGTTGGAGAAAGATAGGAGGTTAGGAAGTAGGCAGAAGATGGATTATTTTTGGACTTGGCATTTGGATGTTATTTCAAGTGGAATGTCACATAGAAAATGATCACCTTATAAAGGAAAGCACATTTTAATGCGCCCGTCTCCCCCCATGGGGTATAATCACAGAAGAATTCATTGTTATTTTGAGCTTTCTGAAAATTCACCATTGTGTTCTTATTTTTCTTGTTTCTCTTTGGAAGCATGAAAACTGCCACACTGATGCTGAGTAGTGTTTGGGAGCTAGTGTTACAGAGACTTTTGTGGAAGGGCTCTCAGGAGTGTGTTTTTGTTTAAAAATTTTTAAAAAGCAAAAAACAAACCAACAAACAACAAACACTCTACAACTTTAAAAAATAAAAAGTCCTCAGTTGGGCTGGGAGCCAGGGCTGGGTGTGTCTTGCTGGCCCCAGGCTCTGTGAGTACCGGCGGAGGCAGTGAGCTAAGCGCTCTCCTTCTCTCTGTTTATTTCTGTGGCTGGGATCCTGTTTGGAACGAGGGAACAGGAAAGCTGTTAAGTACTTTTCCTTACCGCCGAGAGAGCCATCCTGTTCCTGGATTGGCATTTGTTTTCTGTCCGCTTCTCAGCCCAACAAGGTTTAGTGTGAGCACAAGACTGAGTGTGTAAAATGACTCATCCTTTGGAATCTTATCCCACTAAACAAGCTTGCTTGTGGTTCTGGCGTCCCAATGAGGGTCTCTGAAAATATTTTTAGATGCTTTGAAGTATTTAGGTAATGCAGATCCAAACAAATAGTCTGTTTTCTAATGAACACATTTTGATGTCTGTGTGGAATGTACAAATGTAATTGATCATACAGACCAAAAGTTGGTAGTGTGTAACAAACTTCTTTAATAGCATAACTCGCCCTCCCCACATTTTTTAAAGTGGTATTTTAATAAGTGATCTCATGAAAAATTGACCTTTTGGTTGCTTCTCTTTTTTTCCCCCTAATAAGAAATGTTGTGGTAAAAGTCTTTGATCTTTGTGCTGGTATTGCAGGCAGTTAGATTCATGCATATGGGATTACTCTGTCAAAGGTTATGCCTTTTCAAAATTAGAATAGGTATTTGCAGACTGATACCGGAAATGTGGTAAAAGAATCCCAGTTATGATTATTTTCTTTATAATTATTTATATTCCACAATATCAGCATAAAACCTGTAAAGAATTTTATCCAACATTTTTCGACATGAAAAGTTATATTTTATCTTGAAATATTACAAATGTTAGCTTGATGTTAAATATATTAAAAGTTACGTAATTTGGATTTTTTTCCTTCTAGATTGCTATTCAAAAGAATAGATTGTCTGAAAGCCAGGAAAAAGCGATGAACCTGAAGAAAGACTTGGCAGAGATGCAGGAGTGGATGGCCCAAGCTGAAGAAGAGTACCTGGAGAGGGATTTTGAATACAAGTCACCAGAAGAGCTTGAGAATGCTGTGGGAGAAATGAAGGTGAGACTGGAACAGACAGTCCAGTCAGCGTAAACTACCTCTCTTCCCTTTAAAGTCCCTGTATCCATTCATCCACCCACCCTCCTATCTACATGCCTCTTTAGTGATAAAGTACAGTATGTACGTAAAATGTTTCACAGTAGCATCTTTTCTTGGTCTTCTGGTACTGCTGTAACAGAAAATACCACCAGTGGATGACTTTCACAAAGAAAAGTTTATTCTTACACAGTCCTGTAGGCTAGAAGTCCAAATTCATGGTGCTGGCTGCAGGGAACAATGTACTCTGTGTCGGCTCTGGAGGAAAGTCTGTATGTTGCATCAGTCTGTCTGTGGTCTGAGAGCATCTCAGCCAAGGAACCTCAGGTCTGAAGGATGCACTCTGTTCTCCGTACTGCTTTCTTGATGACATAAGGTCCCCACCTCTGTGCTTGCTTCCCTGCCTTTTTTTATCTCTTATAGGACAAAGGGATAAAAGGTGGTGAAAGCCACACTCCAGGGGAAGTCCCTTTACCTTGGAGCTGGAGCGGGGAAGTGACCCTTGTAAGGGTGTTAACAGTCCAAATCTAATCCTCTTTAACATAATCCAGTCTATTAACCACAGCAGAGATTAGAATTTACAGTATAGGAAAAGCATAGAATGGAGTGCAATCGCATGTTACTGGGAATCATAGCCCAGCCAAATAGTTACACACATTTTTTGAAGGACACAGTTTAATCCATGACAGATTTCAAGTGTGTGTGTCTGTGTATAAGATAGCTGACAGGATTTTTATTGCCAAGGAAGCCCATGAGTTGACCCCATGATGGTTCCTGAGACAACCTTTTAGAAACTGGGGACACAGCGAATTGCTTTAAAACCATTGTTGGTAAGAGTGCGAAAGAAGTATTTTTTGGTGAGAAACAAGAGAGTCTTCCCACATTGGTTACTATTTTCTCACTTAGTCAGGTCCGATTTTTCCACGTAGCTCAGTGTGTTCCTATGAATACATCAGGACATAGCCATGGTAGGAGACATAGCAGAGGTCATGGCCCTGGTACGAGGCCAGGCAGAATTTTGTTCTGTTGTCCATAAGGGGGCCATGCACTGCCCAGACTTGATAGCAACAGTGGTCAAGGAATTTGATACCAGTTGGATCCATAGGGGTATATTTCCTGTGAATTTCCATGTCTGTGTCGGTCATCTTAGACACTTTCTTTTTTTATATAATGAAATAAGTAAGCATCATTCCCAAATTTTAAGCACTGCTTCAAGTGTCTTTGAGTGTTCACATCAAAGTAGAAACTGTCTTACAAGATAGATATGTTTTCCCTTACCACCCTGATAGTATAGTGGTTAAGTGCTATAGCTGCCAACCAATAGGGCAGCAGTTCAAATATGCTAGGGGCTCTTTAGAAACTCTATGGGAAATTTCTGCCCTGTCCTGCAGGGTCACTATGAGTCAGAAGTGAGTTGATAGCAGTGGGTTTGGTTTTTGGTTTATAAGATTAAGTGTTTTAACCCTAAAGTTAACTTGCATGAAAGTCTAATTGAACCAAAAATCTCTGCATGTATTTTGAAAAAGAGATTATGTGATGTTAATACATTATTGTGTAAGAGTCAAAGTAATTATGACATGGAACCTTGGTTGAAGTTGGAGAATGTTAACTGAAACATCTTTACCTTCATTCTAACCAAAATACTGAGTATATGAGGTATTTTAAAGTAAGTTACTATGGTAAAAGAATCAGCTTACTTCATTTACTCTCTTCCTTTAAACTGTGTTTATTTGTTTTTAGTTACTGTGGATGAAAGTGTAGAAGACTACAGATCAAAGTCCTTGATTAGGAAATATTTTGTCTATTTATTTTTTTATTCTTCCAAATAGCCATTATGATTTTTGAGACTAACACCACTTTATTACTTTTTGCCAACCCAGGGAAGTTGAAAAGAGTAAGCAGTAAAAAAAGCTAAAAGAGAGAATGAAAAGGCCTTCTTAGCTTGTTTTTTTCTGAATGTGAAATTATCTTCAGCATGAAGGGTGAGTCAGGGAAGAAGCTATGTCAGGATTTGATCTTTCCAGGGTAACTTTGTTGTCATCTTTTGAAATGTTACTTATAAGAAAGATTGATATATATATACATATATGTCATAGAAGAAAAAAAAAGGTTTAAATCATTTGAGAAAAAATTTAAGGCTGTGTCTACCATAGTGTTGCCTCAGTTTTTGTGAAAATTTATTTATGTGTGCAATATATTCAGACCTCCAATGGTCAATTAAAACTAATTGGCTTTATTCTTATCTGGACCTATAATTTGAAAATAGTTAATGTCAATAAACATACTCTAGGATGGCATAGGTATTAGCACTTACTAAGTGAAGAGATTTGTGGGGGGCTGTGTATAAGGTGTTTATAAGTCAGAATCAACTCGATGGCAGTGAGCTTTTTGTGTGTGTGTGCGCGTTACCCAAAACTCCAAAACCTAACCCGCTGCTGTCCAGTTGATACCGACTCATAGTGACTCTATGGGACAGAGTAGAACTGCCCCATCCAGTTTCTGGCAAGCGCCTGGTGGGTTTGAACTGCCAACCTTTTGTTTAGCAGAAGTGGCACTTAACCACTATGCCCCCAGGGTTTCCTTGTGTACATTAGGTCATAATAATGAGTGACATTTATAAATTTTGATGAAGTTATTAAAAAGATTAGTGCTTACTGGAGTGGGAAACATTTTCAAGTTCATTCTTTCTTGGAACAGAGGGCCAAAGAGGATGTGTTGCAGAAGGAGGTGCGAGTGAAGATTCTCAAGGACAACATCAAGTTACTAGCTGCTAAAGCGCCCTCTGGTGGCCAGGAGTTGACGTCTGAGCTGAACGTGGTGCTGGAGAACTACCAGCTGCTTTGTAACAGAATTCGCGGGAAGTGCCACACCCTGGAGGTAGGGCATTGTTTGGAGTGACACGTGTTTAGAGATTCAGAGTCCGCGTGTACTGTCCAGCCTTTCAAGTTTCAGTTAAGCCTGGAGTCCGCTGAAGACAAAAGTAAACTGTTTCCATTATCTTAGCAAAACATCATTAAAAACAAATCCTGGGCCATAAAAGAAAAGGAGTTCTTGAGTATTAATAGGTTGGTAAAAGGGAAAAGATGGGGGGGAGGGGGAAGAGAGAGACTAAACATGCTCCCAGCTGGTGGCACGTTCTTGAACAAGTCACTTAGTACCTTCAGCCTTCAATTTTTTAAAGAATACGCAGATAATCTATAGGGCCTGTTCAGTCGTAAAAGTCCAGAACAATGCCCTGTGGACACCTTCTTTGTTTGCTTTGCTAGGTAGCCTACACAGGGATGATTGAAGTATTTTTATTTAGAGTGGTTGCTTCTGAGGTTTTCTTTTTTTTTTTAATAAAATCAAGTTTTTGTTTTTATATGAATATGACTCGTCATTTCTTATTGAAAAGATGAGTCATTGCAATTTATGGCAAATTTATTTCTTTAAAACAAATGATTGAGGTCAGTCATAAAATGGTAATGATTAAAAGTCATAACTGCAATATTTAAAACAAGTTAACTCATTACTTTTTGGAATCTATTTTATGCTAAGATAAATATTTATAATGGAGACTAATGAGGAAGTTAACAATTTACACAAATCCTCATTCTTTATTCTTAAATGTGGTCTAACATAAAACACCGTAAGCTACTCATTTGAAAATTAGAAATTCTATAAACATGTCTGTGGCTAATTTTAAATCCTAATCACTGATCTGGAATTGAATTTTACTCCGGTTTTATCAGTGTTTTTCTCCTTGGCAGAACCACCCTAATTTTGTTCGTTCTTGTTTCCACTATTCATTTATAGCCAAAACAGCAAGTCACAATATGTTTAAATAATGTGGAGTCTCTAGATGAATCCCAAGTGAACAAAAGGCCACTTGTATTCTCTGACATTCCTTTAAGCTATCTTTGGGACTCAAAGAGGGTAATGTTTAGAATGCAAAATTTTGAAGGTTTGAAATTACTTTGAGAATTACTGTTGGAATTTGTAGTTACTTGGAGAGAATTTCTCTGAGAGAAGAACAGGAAAAGTGTAAGAAAAATATGATACAGAGAGATGAGGCTTTGATGTCTTTGAAAAGCCAAGCCAAGTGCAAACGAAAAGAAGATAAACTAGTTTTAAATATGGATATGCTATTAAAATTTTTTCAGAGGTTACTGAAAGATCTTGGGAAGAAGCAGCCCAAAGTTCCAAATTTGGAAGAGTCTAATTTTATCCCTTGATTATTACTAGATTTCTTTAAAGAGCTTTTAAGGTCAAACATTTTGAACTTAAGGAGAGTATACGTAATAAACACTATAAATACCTTTATACTCATCTCCTAGATATAACTATTGTTAACAGTTTATCCAGTTTTTTGAAAAATCAAATAGACTAGCATTCCTGAACCTGATTTGTTTTTCTTTCATCTTGTGCCCCCTCTGCATCCCTCCTTGAGGTAATCGTTATCTAGAAATTGATGTATGTTCTCTCCATCCATGTTTTTGTATCTCAGTTATTGAGTGCTCACAGAAACAGTTCACTGTGTCTTGTAGTTCTGGGGCCTGATGTGGCTCAGCTGGGTGGCTGTCCTGCTCCGTGTGGCCGAAGCATCCTGCACTCCTGTGGCAGCATCAGACCGGGAGCTCATCTGGGACATTTATGGTGGCCTCTCATCTTCTAGTGTCTTCATTCCGTGAGGCCTGTCATCTTTACAGCTTATTTTTAGTATAGCAGCTGGTTTTTAAGAGGGAGAACGCAGACGCTGCCTTTTTTTTTTAAATACTATTCTGTTGTGTCATTAGTGAAAGTTTGTACCACAAATGAGATTCCCATTTAACAGTTGCTACACAGATTATTCATTGACTTCGGTTACACTTTTCACAGTGCGTCAACATTCTCATCAATTTCGTTTTGATGTTCGTTTCCAGCAGATTGTGAGAGAGGCAAAAATGACTTCACTTCTTAACAGGAATAGTGGCAAAGAATTTGCGGCTGTCTTTAATACTCCACAGTTGCCTCTGGCCACAGATTATTCACACTCATGGCAATGCACTGAAAGTCTCACCCAATACAGCTTCACACCGGAAATCTGGCACGTTGTCACCTGCAGCAGGGGCAGATGCACACGTGGCTCCTTGGAGTAGTTCTTCAGGTGCAGGTGTTTGGAGGTGGCACTTTGTGATCCAGACACCTGGGCACTAAAAAGTCAGTTGAGCCGGAAACCGGAAGCTTCAACAAACACTCCTGGTACAGTCATCTGGTACTGCTCCAACAGAAAATACCATGAGTGGAAGGTTTCATGAAGAGAAACTTTTATTGTCACAGTCCAGTAAGCCTCAAATCCGTTAACAAGTTATAAATCCTTTCAATATGAGAAGTTATCACAATCTGGTAGGATAGGTCCAAATCAAGTGAGAGCCTCTCGGCACAGGAATCTTGGGTCCAAAGGACGGGCTCTGCTCTCCGTGCTTCTCTCTTGGTGGTATGAAGTTCCCAACTTCCTCAGCTCACTACTCTCCCTTGTATTCCACAAGCCTGTAGCTGGGGTCCTGCCTCACTAACACAACTGCAAACCATTCTCCATCATCAATATCACAAAGGCAGGATTCACAATACATGGGAGGAAGGGCACCACATTGGAACTCATAGCCAAATCAAATCAACGCATACATTTCTGGGGGGACACAATTCAATCCATGACAACTCCCATTCAGAAAAATCCAGGGAGTGCAGGGTACAGAGCAGTTCGAGGCCCGTAGTAGGAACCCTTGCAGCGCACTGGTCAAGCATTTGGTGCAGGGGTCAGACGTTGGGCTGTTAACCAAAAAGTCGGCAGTTAAATCCACCAGCTGCTCCTTGGAAACCCTATGGGTCAGTTCTACTTTGGCCTTTTGGTTTGTTGTGAATTGGAATTGACTCTATGGCAGTGGTTTTTTTTTAGGTGCTCCATAGTAATTCTGAAGTCTAGCCAGGCCCTTGTAGTCAGGCCCTCTTGTTTGTGTAGGGACGAGTTCTGCTGCTTGGGAACAGTTTCCTGTGAGTTGACCATCCTCTCTCCTAAGGAGGAGGGCTGTGATTGCTGTGAGCAGATTTCTCAGTCTGCCTTCTACTTGTAGACAGTTGGGGGTCCAAGAACTACTGTCTTTTCTCTTTTAGTCTGAACCAGGTTAGCAAACTTACACCCCAGAGGTCAAATGTGGCTCAAGCTGGTTTTGTAGGACCGTGAATTAAGAATGATTTTTAATTTTTTTCATTATATTCTTAAAGGGTCATTGAAAACAACAACAAAAAACCTCAAAACACACAGAAGACTATACAAGATACTGGGTGCAGCCCATAAAACCTAAACTATTTGCTATCTAGGTTATTATAAAAAATTTGTCCTACTTTTAATCTGGTGGAAAACCTGGTAGCATAGTGATTAAGAGTTTGGCTGCCAACTAAAAGGTCAGCAGTTGGACTCTACCAGGTGCTCCTTGGAAAATATATAGGGCAGTTCCACTGTGTTCTGTAGGGTCATTATGAATCAGAATTGGCTCATTGGCAGTGAGTTTGGTTTTGATTTTGATAATAAGCAGAACTCATATGGGGGACAGGCTATAAAATATCTTCTCTCAGTCTGTAAATCCTAAAGAGAACAAACCTAGGGTATCCAAGTTAAGTTCTTTCTTGGAAATTTACTGATCAAACAGTTTCCTCCTATATGGGGTAAAGAAGTAGAGAGAAGTAGAAGTGTTCATTCCTTAATTTTGTCTGTAGGACGTAGAGTGTAAATTTATGTCTCTGCCCAATGGAAATGGTAAGAATGGAGAGTAATTGCTTGCAGCTAGCGTACTTGCTGAGTACTGGATAATCCATTTTGGTTAAAGTATGGTGTTCTTCGTATACTGACATATGCATGTGAATTTAGAAATAAAGATATTGACACAGCAAATCATTTACATTGATTAGCTCTGAGTTGGAAAAGGGTACATTCCAGGAGCTATCAGTTTCCTGTACAATTGTTAAAAAAATATTGCAGATGTGAGTCATTTTTCCTTTTCTGTACTTTTCAGCATTTTAAAAACAAACTGATCGTGTTTCCCTCATATTTTCTTCTACTAACTGCCTAGTTTATTTTAAACATTTAATTCAGTTTCTTGGGATTTATTTTAGGGTAAAGAGTGAGGTAGCCTCTTGGCTGTTCCTCTTTGCTTCCCGTCCACCCTCTGTGGTTGGGCTAGCATGATGTACTGAATAATTCCATTTTGTTTCATTTCTCTCAAACCATAAACCGTACGAGTCTCTAAATTCCTACATATTCTCCTGTCTAAGTGAAATCATTATTGATTAGAAAGAAGGTGTTGCGCTAGGGCTATGATGTACAAACTGGCTTCTTTGTCTCCTTTAATTTCTCTTCCCCACTCCAGGAGGTGTGGTCCTGTTGGATTGAACTGCTTCATTATTTAGACCTGGAAACCACCTGGTTAAACACTTTGGAAGAGCGGATGAAGAGCACAGAAGCTCTCCCTGAGAAAGCAGAGGCTGTCAATGAAGCCCTTGAGGTCAGAAACTGAGTTATTGGTGGTGTTTCATTTCATTGCAGTGAGACCAAGTGCATATTAAAACAAGGCACGTAATGCCTTACGTAGACACACATGCCTGCTTCCTTAGTAGTTTTCCCTGTATCCTGAAGTACTTATGTAATCATGTGTGTTTAGGTCCTTTGATTGAAACAGTGGCTGCAGCAGTGTGGTCAAGCGAAACTACAATTGTGGGGGTGGCTCAGGACCGGGCAGTGTTATGTTCTGCTGTACACAGGGTCTCTGGGAGTTGGAACCAACTCGATGGCCCCTAACAACAGCAATAACAGCTTCTAGGTCATTGCTGACTCACTAATCAGCCTTAGGAAATGGCTAGCTATTTGAATAGTGGTATATCCTCGATATGGTAAAACGCTCTGGTGATTTCCCGGTTCCTTTTATCCATCCATGGATACAACTCAGCCTTATGTTGTTAGAGGGCCTGTTATATTGTTTCTTCATGAAGTTATTTGTACTCTGTAAGTGTAGTAATAGTTGTGTTTCCTATGGCTCCTGGTCAGTTATCGTCAGAGGGTCACCATCTGAGGGTAGGCTGGGGTGGGTAGGCTTTGTGTCGCATGAGGCTATGGTAGAAACCTGTCAGTAGACCTGAATTGTGAGCTCCTTAAGTAACCTTAGGGAATGTGCCTGATTCTTTTTCGTTTCTTAGTTTAACTAGCCTGATACGTAGTTCATGATATATAACAACTGTTTCTTACATTAACTGAAATGTAAAGCAAGAGCATACTTGCTTTAAAAAAAAAAAAAGAGGAAGTAGGTAGATTTACTTTTGAGAGTATACTGATGTGATGTGGTAGCTGAGTGGACGACTGGTCTGAAGATCAGCAATAAATCAAATGGGAGTCACTGGAGGGTCTGAGGGAACAGTGTGCTGGCTGAACGGAAAGGCCAGGGAAGAAATGCCTGGCCATGTGTTTCTGAAAAATCAGCCATTGAAAACTGTTAGAAGGTTAGGTCTACTCTGGTACACGTCGGGTCACCGTGAGTTGGAACTTACTTGATGCCAACTGGATTGATAAGTCAGATATGGTATCTAAATTCCAGGGGCAGGATGCTTTGCTGGCAGAAAGATCTGTATCAGTTCCCAAATAAATAGATCGGAATGAGAGATTGAGACAATAAAGATATAGAAAGCTTAGACTTATAAAAACCAACTTTTATTTCCCTAATATGAGAGTTAATATTTGCACTTTCTAGAAATAAGGATAGAGGAAATTATAAAACTGACTCTAAGATAAGCTTCGAAACAGTTATGTGTGTTTCTTCCTGTTCTTTTCCTGAATGTGTACACAGTAGGCAGTGATCTGTTATAACAACTGGACCAAAGGTGTTGAAGTCATAAAGATATGTGCTAAGATCTAGACTTTTTCTACAGCCTGTGCAAGTTATTTAACCTCTCAGGGCTTTAATGGAAACCCTGGTGACATAGTGGTTAAGTGCTACATCTACTAACCAAAAGGTTGGTAGTTCAGATTTGCCAGGTGCTCCTTGGAAACTCTGTGGAGCAGTTCTACTCTGTCTTATAGGGTTACTATGAGTCAGACTTGAGTTGATGGCACTGGGCTTGTTATTATTTTTTGGGGGTTTAGGCTTTAATATCCCCACTTATAAAATGGAAATAATATTTAGCCCTTTTTGGTTAGTTAGGTTTATGTATATAACAAGTATAAGTATAAAACAGGGCCTCACACTCTGTATATCTTGTAGAAAAATGAATACCTATTTTTAGTGTTAGTAACAGTGGAGATAATTTTGCTTATGTAATATTGTGTTCCGGTTTTAAACTGCATTATATCATGAGCATTTCTTCATGTAACAGCAGTTTATAATTTGGAGGTTTGTAATATTATATATCATCTTTTGTGTTGGGCTTCTCCACTTTGTACATTTATTAATACTGTCTTGAATATCTTTATGAAGTACTTGTTCAGTTTATTTCTGGTCTGATTCCTTAGGTTACATTTATGGAAAGTGGAAATAGTTGATTAAAAAATATGGGCCTTTTTCAGGGTTCTTGGTACCTTCTACCTCTGTAAACACATTCTTTTTTTTTTCTCCTCTGTCAAGTCTCTGGAATGTGTTCTGCGCCACCCAGCAGACAACCGCACCCAGATCCGGGAACTTGGCCAGACTCTGATTGATGGAGGGATTCTTGATGACATCATCAGTGAGAAACTGGAGGCATTCAATAGCCGATATGAAGAACTAAGCCACCTGGTAAGAACCGGGATTTTCATGAGTGTTAACTGTGTATTGCGGATATGAAGTGGACTCCAAGAAAGGGTAAAAGCTGATGACCCACGTTAGTGGAGGCATTGAACTACAGGATGAGGAAGAACTGAAATAATGATTGTCAGGCAGACACAACTTGATGGTTAAACAAAAAAAATCTATGAAATAGTTTCTGCTTGTAAACTATTTAATTTATATTTGGTATTACATTATAACCAATAATAACAGCCAAAGCCAGCCAAGTGCCGTCGAGTTGGATGTATTATTATATAATACATAATATGTGATTATATATGCAACAACATATAATGTATAGTATATGCAACAACATATAATGTATATGCAACAACATATAATGTATAGTATATAGTAATTATTATATAACTATATGATAGTGATAAGTCATGTTTAGCCTAATAAGCAGAAGGGCTATCAGTGTGCCACTTAAGCTGTTATGAAGTGTCCTGATTTCTCAGCCATATGTCCATAGAGGTACACCTGTTCTGTCAGGAGTTAATAGAAAAGAGGCTATTGTTTTTCAAGAGAAATGGATGAGTAATAGAAGCTTTCTAACATACATTAAATAATAACTGTTGATGTTTAAGCCATAAATAATGTCAGGCTCCATCCTGTGTGCAGCAGTAGTGGTTTGACACACATACACATCTGTAGAGCTTGTTTCAGACTTTGGAGTGAAAGAAATATTAATAGATGCCCTATTGATATTTTTTTATTATTATTTTCTGAATTTTGTTTTGTTAAGAGTATGCAAGCAAAATATACATCAGTTCAACCGTTTTTACATGTGCCATTTAGTGACATTGATTTCATTCTTCCGGTTGTAAAGCCATTGTCCCTGTCCATTTTGGAGTTGTTTATCTGCTGTTAGCATAAACTTATTGCCCCTGAGGTTGCTATTTAATCTTTGCGGTTGCCATTGTCACTTTGAGCCCATGTAGATAGTTCTTTACAGAGTCTGTCTCAAGAGGGACCTCTTTTACTGCTTCAGCTAAAATGTTGTTTGATTTCAAGAGATCACTTTAGGGGATGTTTTTGCTTCTAGGTTAGCAGTTATCTCAGGGCAGTAATTTCAGGGTTCATCCATCCTCCATGACTAGAAAGTCTGGATTCCATGAGAATTTGAAATCGTGCTCCGTATTTTCTCCTTTTTAATCAGGATTCTTCTATGGAATCTTTTGTTCTCCCCGTGTATTAGCTGTAACTCTGCAACCTTTGTTTTTTGCAATGTAAACCTTTCATCTTCTAGTCGATTCTGACTGATAATGCCCTATAGGACAGAGTAGAACTGCCCCATAGCATTTCCAAGGAGAAGCGAATAGATTCAAGCTGCTGACCTTTTGGTTAGAGGCTGTAGCTTGCTATAGCTTTTATGCACTGTGCAACCTTTTCTGCATTGATTGAAATGATCATGTGATTCTTTTTTTGTTTATGTAGTGAGTTATATTGATTGATTTTTCTAAGGTTGAACCATCCTTGCGTACCTGTTATTTTATATGCTGTTGAATTCTGTTGGCTAGAATTTAGTTTAGAATTTTTGCATCTATGTTCATGAAAACCTGGTAACACTGGTGGCAGAGTGGTTCAGTGATACATGTGCTAACCAAAAGGTCAGCAGTTCAAATCCTCCAGGTGCTCCCTGGAAACTGTATGGCAGTTCTACTGTGATCTATAGGGTCACCATGAGTTGAAATCAACTTGATGTCAGTGAGTTTTTGAGTTTATGTTCATGAAGGATATTCGTCTGCATTTTCCCTTTTTTGGTGTCTTCTTGGCTTTGGTATCAGAGGTCTATGGAATGTTTGATCCGTAAGTTCAGTGGTAATAGGTAGGCTCCATCCAGTTCTTCTGGTCTCGTGGCAAAGGAGGCAGTTGTTCATGGAGCCAGTTAGCCACACGTTACGTATCCTCTTCCAGGTCCTGACTCTGCTTCTTTCACTGTCGTTCCACGTGAATAGAAACCACTTGTTGTACCTTGGATGGCTGCTTGCAAGCTTTTAACATGCAGAAACACTAACCACATTGTTAGGCCAGTAAACCATGACCCTAAACCTCCAAATCCAGATCCCATGAGGTGTTTGGTTGTACAGAAGCAGCCTTAGCATCTGCTTTTTTTTTTTTGGTAATTTTTATAAATTTATGTATCACGCAACTTTTGCTAGTTCAAGTTTTTATAGGTGCACAACTGTTTTTATAGCAGTTATAATAATTGGCTGTGTAGCTGTCTCTTTATCAGTGCGATTTTTCCATCCTGTTAAATCCCCGTTTTACTGTCCCACTTGTCCTAATAACCAGTAATAAACTTTGGTCTCTGTACATTTGCCTTTTCTTTTTTTTTTTTTTCAAATAAGTGAAGTCCTACAATATGTGTCCTTTTGTGATTTTACTGAACATAATGTCTTTAAGCTCTCTCCATCCTGTAGCAGCTATTAAGATGTCATTTCTGCTACTGGCTGAGTAGTAGTCCACTGTATGTGTGTACCACATTTTATTGTCGATTCATCTGCTGATGGGCATTTAGGTTGTTTCCACATTTTGGCTAGTGTGAATCGTGCTACAGTGGACATTGGTGTGCGTGTCTCTGAATCTCTGCTTTCAGATGTTCGGTTATCAACCTAGGGGTGGAATTGCTGGATCATCCAGTAATTTGAGAAGACCTAGTAATGCATTGTAAGACATGTGTACAGATTTAGAGTTAGGAAACCAAAAGGGAAGACCACACCTGGCATTTCTCAAGCTATAAGAGTTAAAAAAAAATCCAAGCTTGAGTTGCAATAGTGAAAGATTCTATGGAAAAATGCTGAAGATGTAGAAAGCATCAAAAGAAGATAGAAGGAATATAGGTCATTATACCAAAAAGAATTGCCAACGGCCATGCCAGGAGAATTGCCAACAGTCATGATCAAGGATGTATGGTACTGCAGGAGGAAGTCCAAGTTGCATTGGAGACACTGGTGGAAAAAAGGCTCCAGGAATTAATAGACTATCAATTAAGATGTTTCAGCAAGTGGATGCAGTGCATGAAGTGCCCACTCATCGATGCAAAGGATTTTGGAAGACAGCTACCAGGCCAACCTAGTGGAGGAGATCCGTACAGTGCTTATTCCAAAGAAAAGTGATCCAACTAAATGCAGTAATTATTATTCAATATTGTTAATATCATATGCAAGTAAAATTTTGCTGAAGATCGTTCAGAATTGGTTGCAGCAGTACATTGACAGGAAACTGCAAGAAATTTAAGCCAAATTCACAAGAGGATATGGAGTGAGGGATATCATTGCTGATATCAGATAGATCTTCAGTGTACAGTCAGTGTAACAGTAATCATGAGGATGGCTCAAGACTGAGTGGTGTTTTCTTCTGTTGTGCCTGGGACACTGTGAGTTAGAATTGACTCTCTGGCACCTATCCACAACAACACACGGTAGTTCTGTTTTTAGTTTTTTGAGGAACTTGCCGCTGAGCTTGAGTTTCCCTACATTCTTACTAACATTCATTATTTTCTGGGTTTTTTTTGATCTCAGCTCCTAGGGAAGTAAGAGGTTATCTTACTGTGGTTTTGATTTGCTGCTCCGATGGGTAATGATACTGAGTATCTTAGCGTCTCTCTGTTGAATGTCCTCTTGGTGAAATGTTTATTCAAGTTCTGTTGCCTGTTTTTTGATTGGGTTATTTATCTTTTTGTTGTTGTAAAGTTTTATATACACGTAATTATTAGATTCTCATCACGTATATGGTTCCCAAAGATATTTTCCCAATCAATAGCTTGTCTTTGTGTTTTATGGCAAGCACTTTTGATGGAAAAAATTTTAATTTCTATGACGTCTCATGTATATATTTTGTCTTTTGCTCTGTGTGTGTGTGTGTGTGTTTGAACTAGATAATAGCTTGTTAAAAGCTCGATCTGACAGTGTTACTCCTGCAGTTTCTTATATGTATATCACGGTTTTTGTAGGCACATTTAGGTCCTTAATCCAGTTTGAATTTGCTGTTGCGGGTTGTGTGAGGCATAAGTCCTGTTTCATTTTTCTGTGTGAGGAAATCCAGTTTTCCCTGCACCATTTATTGAAGAGATTCTTCTTTTCCCATCAGATGGACTTAGCACTCTTATCAAAAATCAGTTGATTATAGATGTGTAGATTGATAGATATTCCTGTTATATTTTGTATTCTTTTTGATTTCATTACCTACCTAGATTTATTACACAATTTTATACTTTGTTTAATATGTTGCTATGTAGAAAAATCTTACATTTTGATATTTTGTCATTATGTGTTGGCCAATGTAAGAATTACTAACTCACCGCAAGATACAGAAGATACTCGAAGGTCATTTTCTCTGTTATCGTTGGTAGTCCTTATATATTTATAATGAAACCTAAAGTCCTAAAGTAGTGCCCTTAAAGCCAATTTCTTTTCAGGGTGGCCAGAGTATAAGGGTTTTCTTATAGTGAGCTATTTGTATTTCTTACACTCAGCTAATGTTTGAACATCTCCCCTCTATAGGCAGAGAGCAAGCAGATTGCCTTGGAAAAGCAACTGCAGGTCCTGCGGGAAACTGACCACATGCTTCAAGTCTTGCAAGAGAGCCTAGGGGAGCTGGATAAGCAGCTCACATCTTATTTGACTGATAGGATAGACGCCTTCCAGGTTCCACAGGAAGCACAGGTATTGCCTGGGAGTTGAGGGCTTTTGCATCATAAAGGGAGCGTGGGTAATAAGTTCTTCAACTTGAGCCTAGCACATCCTGCCATCCAACGCTGAGAGTGAGAAATATTGACTGTATTTATGGGGCAGTACATGGGTTTTGGAGTTCTCTTGCTGTCTGTGTAAAATCAAAAGAAGGTACTGCTGTTGAGTTGATTCTGACTCACAGTGACCCTGCAAGCAAGAGTAGAACTGACCGTGGCAAGGAGCCTAAATCTCTAAATGACAGTTACTTTATCTTTGAAAGTGAAACAGTTCTTTATAAAAAAGTTATGAGCATGAAAAGTGACAACTGCAAAGGCCTTAGAATGTGTGTTTTACACAGTAGTGCTGTGATACAGTGTGACCCTTATTATGCAGGGAACCTATCAACATTTATAAAAACAACAACAGTTCCCTTTGAGTTGATTCCAGTTCATGGTGATCCCGTGTATATGAGAGAATGGTGCTCTCCTGGGTGTTCCATGGCTGATTTTTCAGTAGATCAAGAGGCCTTTCTTCCAGGGCCTCTTTGGGCAGACACATGCCTCTAGACCTTGGCTTAACAGCTAAGCACATTAACTTCTGCACCAGCAAGGGACTCTGTTAAAGCTCCTTGTGCATAGTTGCTGTGGAACTGGCTCCAGCACCTCTGATCTCATGTATAACAGAAAGAAACATCACCTGGTCCTGCACCATCACTACCATCTTTGCCTTGTTGAAGCCCACTGTTGAGGCCACTGTGTCAGCCCATCACTTTGGCATTTTCCCTTATTTTCACTGACTCTTCAGTTTACCAAACATGAGCTCCTTTACTAGCAGTTGGGCTTTGCCGATGATGTGCCTTATATTGGGTTTAGAATATTCTAATTATTGTATGACTATATGGAACTTTTGTTTCATTTCTTCTAAGACATTTTCAGAAGCATTCTCTCCTCTTTCTAATCTCTTTGCCAGAAAATCCAAGCAGAGATCTCGGACCATGAGCTAACTCTAGAAGAGTTGAGAAGAAACATACGTCCTCAGCCCCCGACCTCCTCAGACAGCAGGACAGCCAGAGGAGGCTCTCAGATGGATGTATTGCAGGTGAGGAGGCAGAGCAGCTGACTTGTACTCTTCAATACATCAGACATAAAAGGAAATTTAGGAAGAGTTGATTACTTGGGGGCCTTTGGTATTCGTTAGGATATAAACAGTAGGATGGGAATCGTGTGTTAAAGGCACATTGCACCCCAAGGCACAGAAACAGGTTGGTGCATGAGCGGAGATAGATTGAATCTCATTTTTATTGCTGAGTTGAGAAGAGACAAACAGAGAGAAAGAGAGCGTGCTAGATTTACAAGTTAGTTTTATATGTTGTTGCTGGGTATTATCGAGTCAATTCTGACTCAAAGTAGCCCTATAGGAGAGAGTAGAATTGGCTGTAATCTTTCTCTTTTTAAATTTTATTTATTTCATTGTTGTTGAGAATATGCACAGCAAAATATACAGAATTCAAAGATTTCTAGTTGTACCATTTGGTATCATTGATGACATTTTTCGAGTAGTGAAACCATTCCTGCTCTCTTTTCTTAGTTGTGCCTCCCCCGTTAGCGTACAGTCACTGCTCTCTAAGGTTCCTGTCTAGTCTGTTTTCATTTGATTCAATATAGATAGTTCTTAAAACTGTGTAATTCTCAAGGCGTACTTTCTTTACTAGTTAAGCTAAACTGCTGTTTGGTTTTAGGAAGACTTCAGAGGATATTTCTGGTTTAAGGTTTAAAGATTATCTCAGGACTGTAGTTGTGAGGGGTTTATCTAGCCTCTTTACTTCCAGGAAGTCTGGATTCTGGGAGAATTTGCAGTTCTCTTTGTATTCCTCTTCCCCTTTTGTCAAGACTCTTCTGTAGAATTTTGATCAAAATGTTCTGTAATGGTAGCTGAATGTCACCTATTTCTTCCGGTCTCATGGCAAGGAATTCAGTTGTTCCTGGAGGTAATTAGTGATTAGGCAGCCTTAGCATCTACTCTTTTTTTTCTTATTATTATTTTTTAGAATAATATTTTATTTGTTTTAACTGAACATTTACACAGGAAATTAGATCCTCCTTTAACAGCTTGTATACATTGTCTGTAATTTTTACAGTGTGTTAGCATTCTCATTATTTCCATTCTGTTTGTTCTGTTTCATCCATCCAGCTCCCCTGCTCTCCTTGCTGTCTCATCTTTGCTTTTGGGTGACTTTTAACTGTTTGACGTCATGTAGTTAGCTGTTTCAGGGAGCACATAACTCACAAGTGATAGTGTTTATTTTGTAATCCAGTCTGTATTATTGGGCGGAAAGGTGACCTGCAGAAATAGCGTCAGTTACAAACTCAAAGAGTATCTTAAGGCTGTAGAGTCTCTGGGCTCTTCTAGTCTGTACTCTTCTAGTCTGGTCCAGTAGATCTGACCTTTTTTAGGAATTTGAGTTTTGCTCTATGTTTTTCTCCTATTCTATGAAGATCTTCTATTTAGTCCCTGCTCAAAATGGTTGGCAGTGGTAGCTGGGCACCGTTTGTCTTCTCATGTTCTCACATTTGAAGAAGTTGTGGTTTGTGTTTGTCATGGATGAAATCATGATATGGGTCAGCCAAAGATATGGGTCAGCTTGGCTAGGCCATGATTCCCGATATTGCATGATTATTCACCCATTTATGATCTGATGTGATTTTCTTCTATTTTATAAATCCTACCTCTATGATGTTAATGAGAAAAGATTGGAGGCAGTTGTATTAATGAGGAAGGATTTAATCTATGAGATTAGATTGTATTTTAAGACAGTTTATTTTGAGATATAAAAGAGAGACTTGAGCAGAGAGATGGGAGGTTGGGAGGTATACCTCATACTGCTAAGAAACAACAGCTAGGAGAATAGAGCATCCTTTGGTCTTGGGTCTCTGCACTGAGAAGTTCTTCGATTGGGGGAATATTGATTGATGATAAGGATCATTCCTCAGAGCTGACAGAGAGAGAAAGCCTTCCCCTAGAGCTGGTACCCTCAATTCAGACTTCTTACCTCCTAGACTGAGAGAGAATAAATTTCTCTTTGTTATAGCCATCTGTTTTTGGTATGTCTGTTATAGCAGTGCTAGATAACTAGGACAGTGTTACTCTGTCTAATTGTTGTTGTCTACCGCTGTAGTACCTGTACTACCCTGTTTTGATTTCTGTAGCTGTATCCAAAAAAAAAAGCAAACCCATTTCCATCAAGTTGATTCCAGTACTGGAACGTGGCATCACTTAGTTCCATAGTGGTTAATGTGACATTGAGTTTATGCTGAGCTTATGATGAAAGTCATTTTTGAGTTCTAGGTTCCTCAACTATATTTTTAAAACGGACGAGAAAGTTCGTGAAGTTTTAATTGCCAAGAGACCACTTAGCCGTTATTTGTAAGACTGACAAGTAATTCCTGGAACTGAGCTGGGCAGTTAATTTAGGTGATCATGTAAGTTCACTGAGATTTTTTTAGGTTATTTTTTTTTTGTCATACTCCTGAATGCTTTTATTAGTGCTTTATTTTTCAGCTTTTAGCGATATTTGTTATACTGATGTCATCTCATGAATTAGATTATCATTCTGATCTGAGTTGCTTCTTACCATCACCTCTGCCAACAGAGAAAACTCCGGGAGGTCTCCACAAAGTTCCAGCTCTTCCAGAAGCCTGCTAACTTTGAGCAGCGCATGCTGGACTGCAAACGAGTGCTGGATGGCGTGAAAGCAGAACTGCACATGCTGGACGTGAAGGATGTGGACCCCGACGTCATACAGATCCACCTGGACAAATGCATGGTGAGCCTGTGCGTGGTTAACGTGTCCTTGATTGTTTCTTAGCAGCCGAATCTGTGGCTAAGGCTTGTGCTCATAGTCATGGTTTGTTCAGTGATGGCTGGTCTACAGTGCACCAATCACAGGGCTTGATTTTGGAAAAACCCTTTAAAAGTAATAAGTTATTTTAGCAGAGAGAGGAGAAATCCAAACCAAATGAAACCAGTTGTCTTTAAGCTGATTCCAACTTATGATGACCCCACATATACCAGAAGAAATGTGATCGATATGGTTTTCAGTGGGTGGTTTCTTGGGAATAGATCAGCATGCCTTGCTTCTCAGGTGCGCCTGGATGGATGCAAATCTTCAGCTTTTCGTTAGTAGCTGAGCACATCATTGCTTATACCAGCGAGTATAATGAGATAAGAGAATTAGAAGACACATGTATACAGGAGGAGTAAGAGAAAACCAAACAAAAGAAACCACCCTAGTCACTGTGCTAAGAGAAGACCTCTTGCAGGATATGAATAATGAGTTAAGCTTTAAAGGATAAATTTGAGTTGCTTGAAGCAGCATGCTAGGAGTAGATATCAGGAGTATTACAAGGAAAAAATGAAAAGTATCCTCTAGAAAGTCATATTTCAACTTTTAATTTATAAAGTTTAAAGTTAAGCTATGAATGAATAAATTTTATGGGGACTGACAATTAAGTTCATGAACACATTCTAGAAAAAATGCTGCATACCTCATTGTTGAATATCACTATGGTCACCTTCAAAGCACTCCACTTGGGAAGCTATGCTCTCATTGAAGCACTTAGTCCACCCTTCAAGGCAATTTTGGAGCTTTAATTCTGAAATGGCCGTCAGAGCTGTCATCACATTACCCTTGGTGTCCTGAATGTCATCAACATGTCTTCTTTTCAATACTTCCTTTATCTTCAGGTAAAGAAAAAAGTCACTGGGGGTCAGATCAGGTGAGTAGGGAGGGTGTTCCAATACAGGTATTTGTTTGCTGGCTGAAAACTCCCTCACAGACAGCTATACAATTAATTTCACCAACTTGCCACCGTGCACAATGGCCATTCCAGAAAGAGTTCCAAAATTGCTTTAAAGGGTGGACTAGGCACTGGAGTTGGTGCATAGCTTCCCAAGGGGAGTACTTCGAAGGTAACCATGGTGATATTCAGAAATGAGCTATGTATCACTTGGAGCAATGAGGTTTGCAAACTTAATTGTCAGACCTTGTATGTAAGATCTTATTGGAAATCCTGGTGGCAGAATAGTGGTTAAATGCTGCTTCTGCTAACCAAAAGATCATCAGTTCAGATCCACCAGGCACTCCTTGGAAACACTACAGAGCAGATCTACTCTGTCCTATAAGGTCACTTTGAGTCAGAATCGACTCGATGGCAGTGAGTTTGGTTATTTGGCTTTTAAGATCTTATTACTCTTTTAGTCTTGAACTTAGGATTCAGTTGAATACAAGGTTAAAATAAGGTGGGCAGAAGGACACAATCTTAGACTTACTGTTCTGCTTGAGGATCATGAAGAAACTCATGTGTATTTGGTTAGAACAATAGCAGTTTAGGAAGATTTCCTTCTGGTTTTCAAAACTGCTCTCACTGTATATTTGTTATTTACATATTGAGAACGATTTGATTGCTCAGAACATGGAGTGGAAGGAAGAGGGTGCAGATACACTTTTAATACATATGTATGAGTTGGGGTCGACTCAGTAGCAGTGGGTTTGGTGTCTCGGTTTATATATCAGAGGAGCCTGGTGGTGCAGTGGTTAAATCGCTTGAATGCCAGTTGTGAGGTCAGCAGTTTGAAACCACTAGTGACTCCAAGGAAGGAAGAAATGGCAGTCTGCTTCCATAAAGCTCTGGAGCCTTGGAAACTCTGTGGGGTTGCTGTGTGTCTGAAGTGACTCCACAACAGTGGCTTTGAATTTTTTGGTCTCGGTATGTTTGTATGTACACATATGCATGTATTTACTGCATGTATTTACTGGAGTTTAATAGGAAACAAAAACTGTCGTTGATTTGTATACCTTAGTCTAAACCCATCAAAACCCAAACTCGCTGCTCTCTGTTTATTTCTGACTCACAGTGACCCTGTAGGATAGAGGAGAACTGCCTCGTGGGGTTTTCAAGACTGTAACTCTTTACAGAAGCAGACTGATAACATCTTTCTCCTTCGGAGGAGATGTTAGGTGTTAGGTTTGAACTGGCGACCTTTTGGTTTGCAGCTGAGTGCTTTAACCACTGTGCTGTCAGGCCCCTAATTTAGTCTAGTGGTTTTTTATACAACATTGCCATGTAAAAGGTTTCAGGTTGAGATCATGATATATGGAGAGGAGAACCTGGCTAGAATGCAACTTGTTGGTCTCAAGGAACTGAGTGAAAGGATTGCTGGTGTCTCAGCAGTGAAGCATTTGACTGCTAACTGAGATATCAGTGATTTGTACTCACCAGCTGCTCTGCAGGAGAAAGACATGAAAATCCTATAGCAAACAATGAAAACAAAACAAAGAAACCCATTGCCACCGAATCTGTTCTGATTCAGTGCGACCCAATGGGGCAGAGTAGAACTGCCGTATGGAGTTTTCAAGCATCTCTCGGTGGATTTGAAGTGCAACCTTTTGATTAGCAGCTGTAGCTGTTAACCACTATGCCACCAGGGTTTTCTGCCCTGCCCTGTTGGATCTTTGTGAGTCAGAACAAACTCAGCAGCAGTGGGTAGTATTTTAGAATAGCTCTGAATTTGACCTACAGGATTCTGATTTCCTAGTGTCCTGTGCGTCTTGAAAGAAACCCTGGTGGTAGAGTGATTAAGAGCTGCTGCTGCTAACCAAGAGGTTGGCAGTTTTAATCCACCGGGTGCTCCTTGGCAACCCTGGGGAGCAGGTTTGCTCTGTCTTACAGAGTCACTATGAGCTGGAATCTACTTGAAGGCAATGGACTTTTTTTTTTTTTTGTGCGTGTGTATACCTTGATACATTTTAAGTTATGTATATTTTTAAGTTATATAATTAATATGTGCTTATTATGGTTGACTTGGTACTACAGAGGAATAAAATGAAAAAATAAATATTAATAATTCAAAAGCCCAACAGCTAGAAATGACTAGTTTTTTTTTCCTAATCCTAACATTTAGAATTTTTAAAAATATGGTTATAAATATGATAAATGTTTAATTTTTGGTCCTAATATTTTTTGGCATTATGAAAGAAAAGTTTTGGCATTATGAAGTGTTTTCGTAAGTATTTAATACAAATTAAAATATACAAATAAAATTATAAATAAGCATAAATAAAAAATATGTGTATTTGTTAGTATATTCTTTTCTAATCTGCCTTTAAAAGTGTCTTATGACCTTGATTTAACTTTACTCAACACGTGGACCAAATCTGTGGAAGACAGTGCTCTTTGATTTCCTAGTTAGTTCTTTGCTGCCAGCCTATATAAGCTATGTTCTGAAATGCATCCACTTAGGACGTTTGCGGTCCCAGGGTGGTGCAAATTGTTAACGTGCTTGGCTGCTAGTTGAAAGACAAGTAGCTAGACTTCACCCAGAGGTACCATGGGAGAAAGTCTTGACAATCTGCTTTAAGGTCACAGCCATTGAAAGCCACTGGGGCACCATTCTGCTCTGATGCATACAGGTCACCGTGAGTCAGAATTGACTTCAGGGCAACTGGTTTAGAAAGTTTTATTACAGTATGTATTCTGTCTGGTTATGTCTTTAAGAAACTGTATAAAACTTTGAGTGAAGTCAAGCTTGAAGTGGAGACAGTAATCAAAACAGGAAGGCACATTGTCCAGAAGCAACAAACCGATAATCCCAAAGGAATGGACGAGCAACTGACTTCTCTGAAGGTCCTCTACAATGACTTGGGTGCCCAGGTAGGGAGAGCAACCCCTCTGTCCTCTCTTTCTCTATGTGTGCCTACCTTTCATGCTCATTCTCTGTGCCTCTCTTCCATTTATGTGTTTTAAACTGATGTATGTTTTAAATCATTCTTATAATTTTTATAGTTTTCAGTGGACACTGATGTTTAATAGGTTATTCTAGAAAAACTGCAAAAGTTTCTGTGTGAAGTGAAATTATTGGTTGTTGGGTTTTTAATTTTTAATAGTCTACTGAGAAATGTTAAGACATCGGTACTCTAATAAATATTAAATGATAGGAAGTTCTTATTGATCTACCAGGATTTAAGGTCCTTCCAAGAAACAGTGACAGTTTGGTCATTCTAGCAAATCCTTAGGGGAGCGATGAGGCCATTTACTGTGAGTGACTGAGTGGATTCATTGTGAATCTTTGCCTCGAAGCCAGGAAAGCAAAAGGATGTGTGAACTGAGACATTTTTGGCAATATTGAAAAACGATGTTAGGAATATTTTGCGTCATTTTCTGGACTATTAAGTATTAATAATTTCCAGCTGAAATGAAATTGAAGTTTCTACATAAATCTAGAGAACACAACTTAAATTTTAATCACTCTCAAGTCAGTTAGTAAGAATAACAATTCATATATTTTCTAGTCAATTTTGACCTCATTTCTACAAGATTCCGGTTGTTGGTATAATGTGTTTTGAGACATTGCATGCCTGAAACACATGTCATAGAGCTTGTTCTTGATATATAGATCTGAGTGATTTATTAAATATTATTATATTTATTCATTGACTGGGTGTTTTGTGGCTAGAATGACATTCCTGGCTTTTCCACCCAGTTTTCAATTTTGACTTTGGTTTTGTTGTTGTTAGGTGCCATTGAGTCAGTTCTGATTCGTAGTGATCCTATGCACAACAGCCTGAAACACTGTACGGACTTGCACCATGCTTGCAATCATTTTTATGCTTAGGTCCATTGTTGCATCTACTGTGTCAATCCATCTCACTGAGATTCTTCTTTTTCACTGACCTTCCACTCTACCAAGCATGATGTCCTTCTCCAGGGACTGATCCCTCCTGACAACAGGTCCGAAGTATGTAAGACACAGTCCTACTATCCTTGCTTCCAAGAAACACTTGGGCTATACTTCTTTCAGAATAGATCTGTTTGTTCCTTTGGCAGTCCACAATACATTCTATATTCTTCTCCAGCAGCATAATTCAGAGACATTAATTCTTCTTCTGTCTTCCTAATTCATTGTCTAGCTTTCACATGCATATTATGTGTTTGAAAATACCATGGCTTGGGTCAGGCACACTGTCATCTTCAAGGTCATAGCTTTATTTTTCAGACTTTGGGTTTCGTGTTAATTAGTTTGCTCATTCATTACATTTGAGACTTTACCAGGAGTTATGCTAGGCAGAAAGGATAATGTGAACAAACAAATATTAAAAAAACAAAAACAAAAAAATATCATCTTGTGAGGAGTAGTGAAAGACAAAAACATTAAGTAGTTACACAAAGTCATGCCAGATTCTAAGAATGGTGGTGATTTAAGAGCATGCGTAATGGGAAGCTTTGCCTGAGTATGGAACTGAGAAGCTTTCCTTGAGAAAATGATGATTAAGATTTGAAGGTTGTGTCCTAGGTGAAGAGTTATCTGGGTAAAGCCAGAGGAAAAACTTTTGGGGCTGTGAAAAGCCCGGTGGTAGGGGACAGCGTGGCACCTTTGTGAGGCTAGACCAGACAGAGCCATTGCGAGGAACAAGGTGTTGGAGAGAGTGGATGAGACCAGACCCTGCCAGGTCTAAGATTTTGAATTAAAGATTTTAATCTCCATTTTCAGAGCAGTAAGCATTTATGGCATGGTATTAGTTAAGAGAGGACAGTCTCAGATCACTCGCTACAGTTGAGAGGTTAGATTGCAGGGAAGTAGGAGTGGATGTGGAGGGCCCAGTTGGGAAGTTGTTGTATTCTTGGGGAGAGACAATAATGGCTTGAACTAGGGGAGAGCACTGGAGACAGAGTGAAGTGGATGAAGTTTCAACATGGTTAGGAAGGGAAGTCAGTAGGCCCTGCTGATTGGTTATGGTGGTACAGAGGAGGGGGAGCTCAAGGTTGAGTTCTGACTGGCTTACTTTGTAAATGTAGTATTATTGGAATAAGCACACAGAAGGAAAGCCAGGAACATGGAGAAATGCTAGGTATGGTGTTGGTTGTGTTGATGTTTTGTGTGCTCTTCAGATGATAGGTAACTGGAGATAGCAAGTACTTTGTTATTCAGGTATGGAGAATACTGTGGGGCAGAAAATTTGAATATTTCTAGTTGTATACAGGAAGGGTAGTTAAAAATTTCAGTGTTGTTGAGGTTGCCTAAGGAAAGGGCATAGTGTGAAAAGAATACCGTAAACTAGGTAGTCAGGGATTAGATCACTGAGTCAGAAATTTGAAGGGAATGAGCTTGCAAAAGAAATAAAAATAAGAGTTGCAAGAGGTGGTAGGCAAACCAGGAGAGTGCTTAGGGCTAAGAAGTCAGGGAAAGAGAATATTTCAAGGTTGAGTGTAGTCACCCGTCTAAGAATATTCAAAAGTTAAATATGGTATCCATTAAAAATGTGTCCGTAAGATCTGTTGCTGTCCAGGTCACTTATTGGCCTTGACAGAGTCAATTTATGTGAAATAGTGTGAGTGGAAGGGTGAAGGACTTTAGGGGAGGTATGGTTAAAGAAAAAAAAAACTTGTTTTTTTGAGCTTGAGAGACTTTAGTGTGTTTAATAGCAGATAGGAATGATTCAGTGGAGAGGGAAAGGTTGACTATTCAAGAGGAAAGTGGGTAGATGGCTTGGCGCACTAGATGCTGCCTAGTTCAGTATGCAGTATATCTTAATGTGTATTGATCAGATTGAGAGAAGTATAAATGTTATAAGTTGAACTGTAAATAATTTTCTTCCTGGTATATACAGATCTTGGAAGCATCAAATTTTATGATGATTGTGTAGCTTCCTAGGCTTGTCAAAGGCAGATAAATATCACTTGGATATATAACTGTCTTTTTATATAATTCAATTATTTGTCTCCAGTGAATTGCAATGAGGTGCAGTTAATTTAGCTTTATGAATTTTAATTAAACTCTGTAGAAAAAAATGATTCAATTTTAAGAAGGACTTTGTGTGTGAAGGAGCAAAATTGAATCTTAGGGGACCAGATACAAAAGACAGGTAATCTGTGTCACTTATTAACAGAGTCTGGTCTTTGTATCATTGTATAAGGCTGAGAAGACTTCACCCCATCCATGATTTCTCACTTTAGTAGTTAATGTTATCATCTGTCACATACAGGCAAGAACTCATTTTTAATGGATTGTGTTGTTAGTTCCTTTTTTTTGATCATTTCGTTGTTTTAGGTGAAAGTTTGCATAGCAAGTAAGTTTCTTATTCAACAATTCACATGCAGATTGTTCTGTGACATTGGCTGCCGTCCCTGCACTCTGTCAGCGCTCCCCCATTTCTGTTCTACCTTCCCGATTTCCGTGCCTCCAGTTTTCCTACACCTCCTTGCCTTCTGGTGTTTGCTTTGGGGCTCATGTTGCTGTTTGGTCTCTTGTGGTTGATTGTTCTAAGGAACACATTCCTCACAGGTGTTATGGCTTATTTTATAGGCTAGTCTATTATGTGACTGTAGGGTGTCCTCCAGGAGTGATTTCTGTTCCAGGTTAAATGAGTACCTTAGTGCCGTAGTCTGAGGGGTTGCTGTTGTCTCTATTAGTCCAGCAAGTCTTGTCATGTTTTATGAATTTGAGTTTTGTTTCACACTTTTCTCCAGTTCTAATCCTGAGACCTTCTGTTGTTTCACTGGTCAGAGCTATTGATACTGGTAGCTGGGCACCATCTAGTTCTTCTGGTCTCAGGATAGATGAGGCTGATTTGTGTGGGCCATGGACTAATTGCTTCTTCGAGTCTTTTATATCCTTCACTCTGCTTTGTTTCAGGTGGGAAGAGATGAATAGTTAACATCTTAGATGGCTGCTTGCAAGCTTTTAAGACCCCAGAATGTTCATTATATTTATGAACTGTGTTATACCTGTTGACCTAGATATCCTCCCAAGACTTTGGTTCCCATCCTTCACGCCCAGTAACTCAGTCCCATGAAGTGTTTGGATATGCCAGAGAAGTTGCTGTAACTGTGCTGTATGTGCTCTGTTGTGTGTAGGAATCCATAGACCGCACATGCAAATAATGTATTTTCAGATGCCCACAATTTTACCTGTATATTCACAGGTATATACTCCCATACCTCCTTCCCCACCTATATAACATACAAATCTACCTTTGTAACCACTCACAAGATTTTGGTTATTACTGTTGATACAGATTGTGTATTGTACTGCTTTTACTGTAGTTGTGCTTTATTCTTGTGTACCTTGGCCACATTGGAGTAACTTCCCCCATGTTGTATACTGCCTTTCCGTTTACCAGAATTAATGTGTTTCTGCTATCCAGTATGAGTCTCCCTCTTTTCCACACTGATCCCCAGTAATCATCCAAGAACATTGCTTTCTGTATATAAACCTGTTCTTGACTTTTTATAAAAGTGATAGTACAATATTTGTCCATGGGTAACTGACTTATTTCACCTAGCCATTCAGCATAATGTCCTCCAGAATCATCCATGTTATATTTCTCTGACTCATTATTATTCTTTAGTATTGTGTAATATTCCATTGTGCGTATGTACACAATTTATTTATCCATTTACACATTAATGGATGCTTGGGTTGTTTCCATGTTTTTGCTATTGTGAATAATGCAATAGTGAACATGGGTGTGAATATGTCTGTTCATGGCACAGTTCTTATCTCTCTAGGATATATTGCAAGGAGTGGGATTGTTAATATCATATGGTATTTCTAGTGTTTTTTTTTATTTTTATTTAACATAACTGAGTGAAAATGTACATTCACATGTAAATTTACATGCCCCCCTATATGCAGCTTCCACTGCTCTCCCTGTCTGGTGACAGCACACTATTCCTCTCTGCTCCATACCTGTCTCATCCTCCCAACACTCTCCTTTCCCCTCCTCTCCATCCACTCGCCTTCCTCCAGCCAGAGGTCAGCAAGATGATATCCTATAGATGTATAGAACCATAAAGTGCTTCCAATATATGGTCACTCTACCTTGCCAAGTCCAATCCATTCCTGTCCAAAGAGTGGACCTTTGTTATAATTTATGGGAGAGGGCAGCATCAGGGAAGGGGGCCATGCTCTCAGAGTAACCCCAAAACCGCTGGACCATCAATTGAGGTCTTTTAGTGGAGATCTCATGATGTACCTCTTTTTATTCTTGTGTTGCCAGTGAGGCTCCTCTCTGTGAGCTCCGTCGTGGCTATCACTGGTGGTGGCCGCGCACCATCCGGTTCTTCCGGTCCCAAGTTGATGTAGGCACCCACTCTTGTGGGTCTCTCTGTATTCTCGGTTGTCTTTACCGCATGCCGTTTTGGCCCTCGGTGAGCATCCGTTCCTGCTGAGTTGGGACCATTTGCTGTGTCCTTGGATGGCAGCTTGGCAGCTTTTAAGACCCCAGACGCCACTCAACAATGTGGGGTGCAGAGAGCTCTCTTAGCAAAACGCTAGCTGTGCCAATTGGCCTGGAATTCGCCTAAGAGCATGGTCCCCCGCCCCCCGCCCCAGCTACTCTATCCTTGCAATATTGAGTTAAGATGGAAGGAGTACTCAAGTTATGCTGAAGTCCACTTAATGTTGTTCTTGTTCCTAATGTGTGCTGTCACCGCTTTCTCCCAACTAGATTGCTAGTAACTATCTAAACTAAACCCTCCCCCCACTCGCCCTCCCTCCGTCCCCTCCCTTGCAGCTGTCAAAGAGTCTTTTCTACTATATACAAGTCTGTTTTTGAGATCTTATCGTAGAGGTCTCATACAGTATTTGTCCTTTTGTCGCTGACTACTTTCACTCAACATAATGTCTTCCAGTTGAAACCAGGTTAGGAGATGTTTCCTGGAATCATCGTTATTCTTTATCATTGCGTAGTGCTCCATCGAGAATATGTACCACAGTTTACCTATCCATTCTTCTATTGTTGGGCATCTGGGTTGATTCCATCTTTTTGCTATTGTGGACTGTGCTGCGATAAACATTCTGGTGCATGTGTCCGTTGGTGTGAAAGGCCTTGAATCTGTAGGATATATTCCAAGTAGTGGAATTACTGGGTCAAATGGTATATCAATATCCATCTTTTTAAGGAAGTGCCAGATTGCCTTCCAAAGAGGCTGGACCATTTTGCAACCCCACCAACAGTGTAGGAGGGTTCCACTTTATCCACAGCCTCTCCAGCATTTGTTGTTTTGTGTTTTCTGGATCATGGCCAATCTTGTTGGGGTGAGATGGTATCTCATTGTCGTCTTGATTTGAATTTCTTTAATAACTAAAGATCGTGAACATGTCCGCATGTGTTTTTTGACTGCCTAGATCTCCTCTTTAGTGAAGTGTCTGTCCATCTCCTTTGCCCATCGCCCAATTGGATGGTTTATCTTCTTCTTGATATTTTGTAGTATCCTATAGATTATGGAGATCAGGCGTCGGTCTGACATAGAGTTGCCAAATATTTTTTCCCATTCTGTGGGTGTTCTTTTAATTCTATTAATAAAGTCTTTGGATGAGCAAAAGTGTTTGATTCTTAATAGTTCCCATTTATCTATTTTCTCTTCTGTTGATTGAGGTTTCTTTGACAGATTTTGGAGTCTGTCCTCATTGTGTATTAAAACTTCCATTGTTGTTCCTACCTTTTCTTGGATGAGCTTTAGCGTTTTAGGTTTGATATTTAGGTCTTTTATGCAGTTGGAGTTGGTTTTTGTATAAGATGTAAGATATGGATCTTGATTCAGTTTATTGCAGATGGATAACCAATTTTTAGCACCATTTGTTGAAGATACTGTTTTTACCCCAGTTTAATGTCTTAGGGCCTTTGTCGAATATCAAGTGTTCATAGGCAGATGGTGTCGTCTCTGGGGTCTCAATTCTGTTCCATTGATCGATCTGTCTGTTCTTGTACCAGTACCAGGCTGTTTTGACCACTGTGGCAGTGTAGTATGTTCTAAGGTCGGGTAATGAGAGGCCTCCCAATGTGTTCTTCTTCTTTAGTAGTACCTTACTTATCCGGGGCTTCTTCCCTTTCCAAACGAAATTGGTGATTTGTTTCTCCATCTCATGAAAAAATGATGCTGGAACTTGTATTGGGATTGCATTATATAAATAAATTGCTTTGGGTAAAATAGACATTTTCACAATGTTAAGTCTTCCTATCCATGAGCTGGGTAGGCTTTTCCATTTATCTAAGTCTCTCTTAGTTTCTTGTAGTAAGGGCTTGTAGTTCTCTTTGTAAAGGTCTGTTGTTTCTCTGGTTAGATTAATTCCTAGGTACTTTATCTTCTTAGGGGCTATTGTAAATGATATTGATTTCATAATTTCCTCCTTAACTGTCTCGTTGATGGTATAAAGGAAACCTACTGATTTACTTATGTTTATCTTGTATCCTGAAACTTTGCTGAACTCTTCTATCAGTTTGAGTAGCTTACTTATAGATTACTTGGGGTTCTCTGCATATACAATCATATCATCTGTGAACAGGGAGATTTTAACTTCCTCTTTGCCGATGCAGATGCCCTTTATTTCTTAGTCTTGTCTAATTGCTCTGGCTAGAACTTCTAGCACAATGTTGAATAGGAGAGGTGACAGTGGGCATCCTTGTCTAGTTCCTGATCTCAGGGGAAAGTCTTTCAGTCTCTCTCCATTCAGGATGATGTGGGCAATTGGCTTTGTATAAATGGCCCTTATTGTGTTGAGGAATTTGCCGTGTATGCCCATTTTGCTAAGAGTTTTTAGCATGAATGGGTGTTGGACTTTATCGAATGCCTTTTCGGCATCAATGGACAAAATCAGGTGATCTTTGTCTTTTGTGTTATTTATGTGGTTAATCACATTAATTGTTTTCCTGATGTTGAACCAGCCTTGCATCCCTGGTATGAATCCCACTTGGTCATGATGGATTATTTTCTTGATATGTTGTTGTATCCTGTTGGCAAGAATTTTGTTGAAGATTTTTGCATCTAGGTTCCTGAGTAATATCAGTCTGTAGTTCTCTGTCTTTGTTGGATCTTTCCCTGGCTTAGGTATCAGGGTTATGCTGGCTTCATAGAATGAGTTTGGGAGTACTCCATCCCTTTCTATACTGTGAAATAGTTTCAGTAGTATTGGGGAAAACTCTTCTCTAAATGCTTGGTAGAATTCTGCCGTGAAGCCATCTGGGCCCGGACTTTTTTTGGTTGGCAGTGTTTTGATGACCTTCTCAATCTCTTCCTTTGTGATGGGTTTATTAAGTTGTTCTGCTTCACATTGTGATAATTTGCGTAGGTGGTATGAGTCAAGGAAATTTTCCATTTCCCCTAGGTTTTCAAATTTGTTAGAGTACAGTCTTTCATAGTATTCTGTTATGATATTTTTGATTTCTGTTGTATCTGTGGTGACAACTCCCTTCTCATTTCTAAATTGGGTTATTTGTTTCCTTTCCTGCTTTTCTTTAGTAAGTTTAGCCAGTGGTTTATCAATTTTGTTGATCTTTTCAAAAAACCAGCTTTTGGTCTTTTCAATTTTTTCAATTGTTTTTCTATTCTCTAATTCATTTAGCTCTGCTCTAATCTTTATGATCTCCTTTCTTCCAGTGCCCGAGGGGTTCCTCTGTTGTTCTCTTTCTACTTGTTCAAGCTGTAGAGTCAGTTCCTTGATTTGGTTTCTTCCTTCCTTCCCGATGTGTGCATTTATGGAGATAAACAGACCTTTGAGCACTGCTTTGGCTGTATCCCATAGGTTCTGGTAGGAAGTGTTTTCGTTCTCATTGGAACCCATGAATTTCTTTAATTCATCCCTGATTTCCTCTATAACCCCTGTTTTTTTGAGCAAGATGTTGTTCAGTTTCCAAGAGTTCCACTTCCTATTTCTGTTTTTTCTGCTATTGATTTTAACTTTTATGCCTTTATGATCTGAGAAGATGCTTTACAGTAATTCAGCGGTATGGATTTTGTTGAGCATTGCATTATGGCCTATCACATGGTCAATTCTGGAGAATGTTCCATGTGCACTGGAGAAGAAGGTGTAGTTGTCTGCTGATGGGTGGAAAGTTCTGTATATATCAATGAGGTTTAGTTGGTTAATTGTGTCAATGAGGTCTTCTGTATCTTTACTGAGCTTTTTTCTAGATGATCTGTCTAGTAATGAGAGTGGAGTGTTAAAGTCCCCCACTATTATTGTGGAGTCATCTAACTCTCTTTTGAGCATAGTCAGTGTTTCTTCAACATATTTAGGTGCTCTGACATTAGGTGCATAAATGTTTAAAATAGTTAAGTCTTGCTTGTGTACTGAACCTTTCAGCAATAAATAGTGTCCATCTTTGTCCATGATGGTGGATTTGACATTAAAATTGATTTTGTCTGAAATTAGAATTGCCACCCCTGCTCTTCTTTGTTCATTGTTAGCTTGATATATATTCTTCCATCCTTTAATTTTCAGTTTGTTCCTGTCTTTAGGTCTCAAGTGAGTTTCTTGTAGACAACATATGGATGGGTCGTGTCTTTTGATCCAAGATGACACTTGGTGTCTCTTTACTGGAGCATTCAGTCCATTCACATTCAGTGTAATTATTGATAGGTATGTGTTCACTGCTGCCATTGTGATATGTTTGTTTTTATGTTGATGTTTTCTCTGTTGTTCTTATTAGTCTGTTCTGAGACACTGTTTTTTGTGAGTTGATTTTCCACCTTTTTCAGAGCTGGTTTTATAGTTGTTGAGACTCGTGTGTTAGATTTCTTGAAATGGTATATTACGTCTTTGTTGTGCTTTACAGCTGCCCCTATGAATCCCCTTAATAAACTATTTGTAAACCCAATTTTAATTACTACCAGTTTTGTCATCTTCCTCTCCATCTGGAAGGACTATAACGACTGTAGTACATCCCTCTTTTATTATGATGACACCATAGTTTTCATGATGATCACTGGATTGCTTCTTTCCAAATCAAAGCTGTCATTTACTTTGGAGCCTTCCCTAAATGAGTATTGAGTAGTGTGTCGTTATAAAATATATATTTAGTGGTTTCGTTCTTCAAAGCCAAAGCCAAGAACTTCTTTCAGTATTTCTTGTAGTTTAGGTTTGGTTTTTACAAAGTCTCTGAGTTTCTGTTTATGTGGGAATGTCTTAATTTCATTTTCGTATTTGAAAGATAGTTTTGCAGGATATATAATTCTTGGTTGGAAATTCTTCTCCTTCAGGACTTTGAATGTGTCATGCCACTGTCTCCGTGCCAGCATGGTTTGTGCTGAGAAATCTGACGAGAGCCTACAGGGTTTCCCTCTGAATGTTAGCTTTGCCTTGAGTCTTGCTGCCTTTAAGAGTTGCTGCTTATGTTTCATTTTGTTAAGTTTGACTATAATATGTCTTGGAGTCTTTCTTTTGAGATCTATATTGGGTGGTGTACGATATGCATCTGAGATGTCTATATTCTGTTCCTTCATGATTTCTGGGAAGTTTTCTTTCAGCAGCTCAGCAGCAATACTCTCTGTGTTCTCAGATGTCTCACCCTGTTCAGGGACTCCGATTAATCGAAGGTTGTTCCTCTTAATAGAGTCCCACATGCTTCTTAATGTTTCTTCATTTTTCTTGCTTCTTTTTTCTGATTTCTGCACATAGACACTGGCATCAGTAGCTCTGTCTTCCAAGTCAGAAATTCTTTTTTCCATTTATTCCATTTTGTTTTTTTGGCTTTGCATGGAAGTTTCTATGTCTTTGATTTTCTTCTTGATCCGTTGGATTTCAGAGTACTTGTGTTCAATCAGATCGAACAACTTGCTTAATTTTTCATTTTGTTCTGCTGCATTTTGTATAAGGTCTAGAAGGGCTCTGTATATAATCAATTTGTATTCACTTCCTGATGCTTTCATAAAAGTTTCTTCATCTGGAAAACTCCTTGGTTGCTTTGTTTGGGAGCCTTCTGAAGCCATGAGTGATTGCTTGTATGCCACAATTGTCTGTTGCTTTTTGGGTCCCATGTGAGTATATAGAGGCAGGAAGAGGTACTGTGAGGATAGATTGCAAATGTTTCTCTAGGCTGCCTTCAAATGTAAAGCAAAAGGTGTCTGACCGGTTCACAAGTCAGTTAAGTTTTCAGGTGTAGAGGTCTCTCTTCTTATCTGACAAAGTAAGCGCCACTATATCCCACCCCAGATGATAACAAACTAGTTCAGAATACAGCCCTGCTACTGCCCTGGTGGCCTCTGCTGACAGGGCTTAGCCTTGTCCAACACTGCGTCGAGTACTGGTTTGGTGATAGAAAAGTGCTCTCTTGTGGACAGGCTCTGGCTCCCAAGCTAAGAATTAGGTCCAGCTGCGGCCACCGTACCAAAGATGGCGTCCTCCACACAGGCAGCAGACAGAGGGGCTAATGGTGCTGAGAGGCAGTGATTCCTCTGCTTCTGTTGCAGGGCCCCCAACGTAGACAGCACTGTGCAAAATCACTACTTTTCTGAGGGAGAAGCGCTGTCCCGTTTGCAGGCGCTGGCTCCCAGGCTAAGAACGAGGTCCCACTAAAATCTCGGTACCAACATGGCATCCCGCACCCTCACTGCGGAGTTCTGCACAAACCCCGCTGAGGCAGCTACAAAACGAAAGGCTCAAAGTGTCTAGATTAACAGAGTCCCGAGCCTGGCTCTCAGAATGTGGGAATTTCACCTGCCTATCCCCCTAGCAGCGCGTCTGAGTCCAGCCGCCAGGTAAGGCCCAGCTCCGCCCGCCAGCCGAGACAGGGGAAAAAAAGTCACAGTAGTGCGTTTACCTTTCGTCCGTGAGAGCCAGGGCTAGCCAGGAGCGGGAGTCAGCGAAAGAGAGGAGGTTTTTCGCTGAGTGGTATGAAGTCCCAATTAACAGCTCTGTGCCATGTCCTGAGGGTGATTAGGTGATCAGAAGGCTCTGTTTGATTGTCAATTCAGGTCTTGGTTTCCAGAGGGATATAAGGAGACGTGGGCTTAGTCGGCCATCTTGACTCTGCCATTTCTAGTGTTTTTAAGGAAGTGCCTTGCCATTTTCCATAGTAGCATTTGTGATAGTTGTTTAAGTGTATGTCACTTTGCATTGTGAATGGTTGGTAGGCTGAGAAGTATCCTCATGTGGGATAGAGAGTCTGGCCAAGCTCAGTCCCTGTGTGTGCTGCTGCTCTGGCTGTGGCCTTAACTTCTAGGCTTTATTGTGTTGATCCATGAAAAGAAAGAGTAATGCCTCTCACAGAGCCATGTGAGTTTTATTGTATTAGCCCAAACCCACCAAACCCAGTGCCACTGAGTCAATTTTGACTCATAGCGACCCTATAGGACAAAGTCAAACTGCCCCATAGAGTTTCCAAGGAATGCCTGTTGGATTTGAACTGCCAACCGTCTGGTTAGCAGGTATCGCACTTAAGTACTATGCCAGTTGACGTTTATGAAATTCCTTGGTACTATATGGGAAATGTATTAAGAGTTTGATAAAGGTTAGTCCAGTTTACTTTTTTCTTCTGTTAATAACAGAAAAATAGTAATAAAAGTTTGTTTCACAATCATTTACTGTATCTTAAGTGGCCAACTGTAAAACATAGTTGTGAAAATAGTACTATTTCTATCTTAGCTTGCTAGAAAATAGTATGTGGTTATGTGTTTTAGAGAGTACTTCATGGCAGGAACTGTAAGGCATCTTCTACTTAAAATAATGACTGATACTATTTACTGATGACTTAGTTTCAAGGACTGGGCCCAGACATTTGTACATACGTTTTCTTAATACTGAGAGCAAATATTTTAGGGGCAGTACCTATACCAAAGTCTCTTGTTGTCGTCTGGTGCTGTTGAGTCGCTCCGACTGCCTGACACCCTTGTGTATAGATGAACGACACACTGCCTTGCGTTGCGCCATCCTCACGAACGTTGTCACGCTTGTGCCCATTGTTGCAGCCACCGTGTCCATCCATCCGGCTGAGGGTCTTTCTCTCTTTGACTGACCCTGTACTCTACTGAGGGTAATGTCCTTCTGCAGGGACTGGTCCCTCCTGGTAACATGTCACTTACAGCATGTTAGCAGAATAGCTAAGATGAAAACCTAGTATCGCCTGACGTTGAACTGCTGCAATGTTTTACAGGAATGCAAGAGTGAAATAATTTTAAGTTGCTAGAGATAAAAGTTGCTAGGTATAGTTGTTGGGGGCCATTGAGTTTTCGGGTGCCACTGAGTTGATTCTCTGCTCACAGTGATCCCTTATGACAAAGTCGTTCTGCCTCATAGGGTTGACGGGACTGCAGTCTTTAAGGGAGCAGATAGATGACCAAGCCTTTATCTTGTGCAGCTGCTGGGTGGATTTGAACCCCCAACACTTCAGCTAGCAGCTGGGTGCTTAACTGCTGCTTCCCCAGGGCTCCTTTATTAGGCATGTATTGGAGGTTAAATATGAATCAGTTTGGGTCTGTAACTAATATTCGGATTCATTCCCATTCCTGTCCCATCCCTTCATACTGTCACTCTCTTTCTTTCTCAGGTGACTGAGGGAAAACAAGATCTGGAAAGAGCATCACAGTTGTCCCGGAAGGTGAAGAAAGAGGCTGCTTCTCTCTCTGACTGGCTTTCTGTGACAGAAGCTGAGTTGGTACAGAAATCCACTTCAGAAGGTTTGCTCTCTGACTTGGATACAGAGATTTCTTGGGCTAAAGTAAGTAGCAGTTCTGATAAACCACCCATATTATACCAATATGGCTTGGGGCATTTGTTCCGGGCAGTCTAGGCGGATGTCATTTAATTCTATTTCATGTTAAATGTAGGCTTTTTTTTTTACACATTGTTTTTGTATTTTCCTCTATAGTCCCAAGAAAGAAGGTTTTTGTTTTAAAATAACAACTATTTACCAAGATAGTCCAACTCGATTCCACAAGTGTTAAGTTCATGTACATGATTAAGGCCTTTCTAGAGGTTCTGTCTGTGTGGTACTCGACACTGTAATTTTGGCCTTCAAATCATTGATTTGTTTTGGAATCTCCATTTTATGAGTCGGTGCATAAAGTACAGTTTAACCTCTGGAAATTGGTCTGAAAGCCGTTGAACTCTGTAGAAAGCCATTGTCCCACTCCTTTTCATCTGTTAGAAATCGGATCCATGTGTCTGTCTGGAATAAAAGAGAGTGTCACAACAGCACAAGGGTGTCTGCAGTCAGGCGGTGGAGGTCTGCAGACTGTCATCACTTAACCTCTTCTTCTCCTGAGAGCATGGTCATCTGCATGTAGTCATTGTTAGATGTAAGAAGAAAAATGGGGTTTGATTAATTCTTTAATTTTATTTTTGTTGAGAATATGCGCAGCAGAATCTACACCAATTCAGCAGTTTCTGCATGTACAGTTAGTGGCATCGATGGCATTCTTTGAGTTGCACAACTCTTGTCACCCTTGTTTTCTGAGTCGTTCCTCCCCTGTTAACGTAAACATACTGCCCTCTAAGTTTCCTGCCGAGTCTTTCCAGCTGCTGTTGTCCTGTGATCGTACATAGAAATAGCTTAGTAGAGCACAGTGCTCAAAGCAGTCCTTCTTTACTAGTTAAGCTAAAATAGTATTTGGTTTAAAGATGACTATTAGAGTATATTTTTGATTTAAGGTTTAAAAGTTATCTCAAGGCATAATTTAAGGGGTTCATCTAGCCTCCATAGCTCATGAAAATCTGGACCCAGTGAGAATTTGCAGTGTTCTGTGTTTCCTATCCCACCCCCTTTATTTTATTTATCAAGATTCTTCTATAGAATCTTTGACTGAAGTCTTCAGCAATGGTAGCTGGACACTGTCCAGTTCTTGTCTCATGGCAAAGGATTTGTTCATCAAGGCGCTTAGCCGCACATTCCACTTTGTCTTCCACTTTCTGACTCTGCTTCTTGTGTTTCCCTAGACTAAAACTGTTATATTTTGAATGTCTGCTTATAAGCTTTTAACGCCCCAGGCGCCATGCAACAAACTAGGAGCTAGAAGAGAAGCACTGAACATGTTATTAGGCCTGTTGACAGGGATGTCCTGTGAAACCATGACCCTAAACCTCCAAAACAAGGAACCAAATCACATGAAGTGTCTGGTTGTACATAAGCAGCCTCAGCAACTACTCTTTTGTTGTCATATATCTGTCACGTAAGGGGATCCCATGGTAGTGTAGTGTTTATATACTACAGCTGCTAATCAAAAGGTTGACAGTTGAATCCACCAAGTGCTCCTCGGCAACTCTGGGGCAGTTCTGCTCTGCCCTATAGGATTGCTATGAGTTGGAATTGATTTGATGGCAACAGGGTTTTTTAACCACACAAGGGTTTGATTAATTTATTTGGAAGATTTTTTTTGTGGTTTGGGTGAAAGTTTATACAGCAAATTAATTTCTCGTTTATCAGTTTGTACTGACTAGTTGCAGTGCCCCGGTGTGACAGCACTCAACCTGCTTTTTCCCTGAGTTCCTCGTTTCTGTCCTCCCGTCTTTCCTACCATGCTCTGCCTTTGGACTGTGTTTTTCGGCAGATGTTGCCCCTCTGATCTCTCGTGCGGTTGTCTGTTCCGAGGAGCGTGTTTGTCACTGCTATTACTCTTTGCTTTATAGGCTTGTCTACTGTTTGACTGGAAGGTCATCTCCAGGACTGGGTTCCGTTCCAGGTTTGAAGGGTATCTAAGGGCCGTAGTCTTTAGCGTTCTATCAGTCTCTTTCAGACTGTTAACTCTGGTCTCTTTTTTATGAATTTGAATTTTGTTCTACATTTTTCTGCTACTGTGTCTAGGATCTTCTGCTAGGAACAGTAGTGACTGGGCACCGTCTAGTTCTTCTGGACTCAGGCTAGTAGAGGCTGTGATGTTTGTGGCCCATTAGTCGTTTGGACCAGTTGTTTCTTTGAGACTTTGATTTTCTTCGCTCTTCTTTGCTTTGGACAGGAAGAAACCAATTGTTTTGTGACATCTTTTTGAGTGTTTAGTCTTGCAAAGTAGTGGGGTCAACTTAATTCCTCTTCAGTAATTTTTTTCACCAGTTACTTGTCTTTCTATTGAAAACTAAGTCTTGTAAATAACAAAGGAAAAGAAATTTAAAAATAATAAAAGATTTAAGAGTTTTCTTTAGCTTTGTAAACCAAGCCACCTGTTGTCATCTAGTGGATTCTGACTTGTAGTGACCCTATAAAAACCCAGCCAAACCCACTGCCATTGAGTCAGTTCCAACTCACAGTGACCCTGTAATTTGACGAAGAATTGAATGGAACACAACGTAGTTCTTTATCAAAGCATTCTGTTTTCCTAAATTTATTTCCTATGAAATAGTGCCAAAAATAAATTATTGATAAACTGAAAAACCAAACCCATTGCCACCAATCATTTCCAACTTGTAGTGACCCTGTAGACAGAGTAGAACTGCACCACTGAATTTCCAAGGAGTACCTGACAGATTTGAACTGCCAACCTTTTGGTTAGCAGCCCTGGCTCTGTGACACCAGGTTTCCAAATTATTGATGTGGGAGTAGAAATTTTACAATGCCACGAGTATCAGTTGTGGTCTTCTGCTGACTTGCGGGCAGTGCAGAGAAGCTGCTGTGAGTACTGTGGGGATACATCGCCTTCTTAACTTGAAGTCTCTTGGAGAGAACATGAGGATCAGAAACCAAGGCATTAGGCACTGAGGAGAGTGTTTGCAATTTTGAAAATAGCCCATGAAAAGTAGGTTGATGCTATGAGCCACACAGAGTGAAACAGAGTTGAAGAAAGGGCTATGGGAGGGAAATGAAGAAGGTCGGAAAGTCATGGTGGGAAAAATGCGAAACAAAGGACCAAATTTTATTTTTGTTAAATGTATATGTTTTAAGGAAATGTGGTCTTCTTTATATACAATACAGTTTGAAAACCATTAATATTAGTAACATGAGTCAGTTTGTGTAGTATGATACAAAAAAGACAAGAACAAAAGAAATCACCTCTAATCAAAGAAGACCCTGTTATCTGAGTTTTTCATAGACACTTTTAGATATGAACACTCACATTTAAGAAGATTTATGTTTTTCATAGTGTTTCATGACCTTCTTTTAAGAACTTATGGCTTTAACACATTTTCTCTTACCTATGACTTTTTGGTGTGTTGTTGTTGCTGAGTGCTGTTGGGATGGCACTGACTCATAGTGACCGTATGTAAAACAGAATGAAAAACTGCCCAGTCCTGCCTGTGCCATCCTCCCCGTTGCTTGTATGTTGAAGCCCATTCTTGCAGCCAGTTTGTCAGTTGATTGTGTTGAAGCTCGTCTTCTTTTTCAGTGACCCTCCTCTTTACCAAGTTAGATGTCTTTCCCCAGAGAATGTTGGAAGCAGGTAGTTTTCTATTGCATAGTGTTTCCTTTTTTATTGTCCCATTCCTGACCGCTGTTACAAGTTTTCACTATTGTAAATATTGATATGATGGATGTATTTGAAGTTAAGTCATAGCTTCTGTTCATAATTATTTCCTAAGAACAAATTCTTGTCCCCCAAATTATTGGGCCAACGGATATATCCATGTTAAAGTCTTAAACATATTATGCACCATTATTCAAAAGTGTTGTACCAACCAACTGCAAATGAGAATTCCTACTTGGTTGTTTTAACAAGGGTAACCGAATATGTTTTGGTTTTTATTATTAGAATATGTTCCATACGTTCATAGGCCATTGTAGTTTTCTTTTTATACTTGCCTTTTCCTGTTGTTCTACCCATTTTTCTGTCACTAGTTCACTCTTTTAATTTTAGAGCTTATTTTCATTTATGATTCTTAAAGCTTAACGTGTTATGTGTTGTAAATCTTTTTTTGCAACTACCTGTAAGTTCTTTCCTGTTCTGTACTTTTTTTAAAGCACTGTTATGCATATTTCAAAGAATAAAATCCATCTTTTTCTTGATTATTTCTTCCTTCAGTGCTTGGAAAAACTAACTCTACTCCAGATTATGTAATTATTTACTTGTATTTTCTTCTAGCTCTTTTATATTTTCATCTTTTTCTACCTTTAATGCTGTAATCATTCTGGAATTAATTTTCATGTATGTCATGAAGTAAGGCTCTCATTGCTTTTTCCAAATAGTTAACCAATTATCTTGGCACTGTTGACAAATCATTCCTTCCTCTGCTGTTTTGACAGATTAAATCTGTATATTCTTATTTAACTGTACTTTAGTTCCTTTTCTACTGATCTGACCTTCTAAAATTACCAGTTTCTCAACGATTTATTCATTGTAGCTTTACAGTAAATTTAACATGTAGTTAATGGGGTCCATGTTTGTATGCTTCTTTTTTAATGTGCATATGAGTTTTATATTTATTCTTAAGTTCTTAAAAAATTCTACTGGAAATTTTTATTTGACAGTTTATAGATTTGTTTGCAGAGTGATTTGACATCTTTATTATAACAAGTCTTTTTTAGACACGTGATATGTTTTTATTTCTCCCAAATTCTTTTATATCCTCACATAATGTTTTGTTTTCTCTTCATGAATGTTAGGTATATATACAAGAAATTTATTGTTACATTTTGTTTTTATTGCTATGATAAGCATGATTGTTTTCTTTTGTTTTTTTGCTAATTGCTTTTATCTGGTACATAGGTGATGTTGATTTTTGTGTGTTTAATTTTAATGAACCATCTTTAGTACTCTTATTAATTTAATTCATTTTCCCTTGTAATTTTTTGGTTAAAGAATGTAGAGAATGATAAATCTATGTCTTCTGGAAAAGTACACTCTTAAATTTCCATTAAATCTTAATTCATGTTTGAAGCAATTAAAAATGATATATACAAATCCACAGTTCACGGCACATTCTCTTCACTAAAGCAAATCAAAAGAATCATCAATATGTAGTATTACCAGCCAGCCTTTTAGCTTTGCACATTCAGATTTAAGGAGCATGCATATCTGTTAACATTTCAATGTATTTTCTTTTAAAAATGATATAAAATTATTTTCAGTGTAAAGCAGAATAGCATTTTCATTCCTGAACTTAAATTGCATTTTATTCCATAGCTTAAATGGGATTATTTTCAGTGTAATTACTTTCTGGACAATAGACTATATGCTGTATGTACTCTTTAAACTTATTGCTTGTAGTTATTAAACATTAAAACCAAAACAGCCAAACTGGTTGCTGTTGAGTCCATTTTGACTCATAGGAACCCTGTAAGGCAGACAGAACTGCTCCATAGGGTTTCCAAGGAGTGGCTGGTGGATTTGAACTGCTGAACTTTTAATTAAGAGCTGGGCTCTTAACCACTGTGCTGCCAGGGTTCCTATTAAAAGCGAAAGACCAGAAGTCTAAACCGGCTGCCGTTAAGTTGATTTAGACTCATAGTTACCCTGTAAGACAGAGTAGAACTGCCTCATACAATTTTGAAGGTGGATTTGAACTGCCAGCCTTTTAGTTAGTAGTTTTAGCTCTTAACTATGCACCACTGGGGTTTCCTATTAAAGACTAGTTATTCAGTAAATAGCCTCTGAGGGAATATAGGGTATCTTAGCTGCAGAGAACATGGTTGTTGGTGTTCTGTCCAACCCCACCCACTCCCACTGGACAATAATACTTTAAAGAATTATTTTAGTGTCTTCGTAAATATACCATTCATTGATGTATCCAAGTGAGTCTTTAAACCTGACTTACTTATGGATTTGTCATTTTTTATGCCTTATTGACTTAATGATGTGAGATTTAAATTAAATTAAAACTTGAATTCCTTGAAATGATTGGCTGAAATATTTTAAAAAGATACAGTAGAAATAGTTTGGATATGCTCATGATGCTTTGTGATTAAAAGAACTTTGTAGCTTTTATTATGGAATCATATATTCCCTCTGTAATTTTTTGACTGTGTGCCTGATACAACTTCTAAATGTGTGACTAAAATTATGACCATTACCATCAGAGTGTTATCTTTGCATGTTAGAACTATTATCACACGGAAGCTTAGACAAGATAGTTCTCCTATGACTTCCTAAAGGTGAAATATTTTAGGTAATGTTTATACAGCAGATTGTTGAATCACCTAATTACAAAATGTAATCCTTATGTAGAATTTATCAGTAGTTTCATCTGGTAAGCTAGGAGATAAACTTGTTCAGTTGTTTATAATTGTGAGTTCTTAATATTTGTACTTGCCTAGCGTTTATGTCCAAGGCTATGATTAAGATAATTGGGGTGTGCGTGTGTGTGTGTAATAAATTGAAGGTATTCTTAGATGAAATGATTACATTTTCTACATGTGAATTTGTTACCTTATTTGGTATTTATGTAGTTAAAATTTTTAATTACCATCAGGAACACCGACCTCTCACTGTGTTACTAAGTTCTGGAGTTTTGTAAACCCTTGACGTATTGCAAGTTATCTTACCGAGTCATGGACTATGATGCTTACGTGGAGGAAAAGTTTAAAGACATGAAGATTGTATAAGCTGTGAAAGATCATGTGGGACTCATTGTTTTTATTTTCTAGAATGTTCTGAAGGAGCTGGAAAAGAAAAAATCTGATCTAAGTGCCATCACAGAGAGTAGTGCTGCCCTACAAAACTTGATAGAGGGCAGCGAGACTGTTTTGGAAGAGAAGCTCTGTGTGCTGAATGCCGGCTGGAGTCGTGTTCGCACCTGGACTGAGGATTGGTGCAATACCTTAATGGTATGTTTACTGAAAAATGGAATGGTCTTCTTGCCTTTTACTTTTTAAAAGTAGTATAGCTTTGATGGAAACTCCATATCCTGTTTTCTGTATGTCTGAATAATTTCTTGCTTGTGAATTAATTTTGTTAGAATGCTTTCTGTTTTTCCTTTAAAAAGATTCTAACTAGAAAGAGCTCAGAATATCTTTATTAAGGAATAAAACATTCACGATACATGTAGAAATTTATGTACTTCAACATGGTAATAGTTTCTGTTGCTCCAAATCCTTGCCAACATTTGATGTTGTCAGTGCTTTGAATTTTAGCCAACTCTAGTAGTCATGTAACGATGACTCATTGCTGTTTAAATTTGTAGCTGCTTAATGAGACATGAAGGAGCCTTGGTGGTACAGGGGCCTAATGCTTGCCAATAACAGAGAGGTTGGCAGTTTGAGCCCACCAGTTGTTTCATGGGAAAAAATGTGGCAGCCTGCTTTTGTAATGATGGCAGATTAGGAATCCCTATGAGGGCAGTTTTATTCTGTCCTGTATGGATTTGTAATCTACTGGATGGCAAACAACACCAATGACATGATACTGAGCATCTTTTCATACACTTATTTGCTATCTCTGTGTCTTCTTTGCTGGTGAACTATCTATTCAGTTATTTTGTCCATTTTCTAATTAGGTTGTATGTTTCATTGCTGTTGAGTTTTAAGGGTCCTTTGTATATTTTGAATAAAGTCCTTTACCCAATATATGTTTCGCTAATATTTTCTCTTCATCTGTTGCTTGTCTTTTTCATTTAAATCCATATTTTAATGATACTGTTACTTCCTTAGATGAATGATTTAAAAAATATGTAATCAAAGAAAGGTAAATGAGATCACTTGAAATTTAGGAATTAAGAATAAATGAGACAAACTTGGGAAAAAAAGCTTTCATCTTTTATTATTCTCCAACTTTTTTATTATATAGTGGTCTAAATTAAATGCATTTTGAAAATACTGAACTCTAATATTTTAGGAATGAGGTTTATTCACACTGCAGAAGAGTTTTTGAGGAAGGTAAAAACCATTCTTTATTTGAGCATGCAGTTTTCCTCTTTGAAGGACTTTTGAGTCTCTTGTAAGGTTGTTGTCGTACATATTTCATATGATTATATCAACATTTTATTACTTACTTTGTAGAACCATCAGAACCAGCTGGAAATATTTGATGGAAATGTTGCTCACATAAGTACCTGGCTTTATCAAGCAGAAGCTCTGTTGGATGAGATTGAAAAAAAACCAGCAAGTCAACGTGAAGAAATTGTGAAGGTAGCAAATGTGGATTAGTGATACTGCTGGAAGGATGCCTTAGTCGTCTAGGAACTACTGTAATTGGCTTTAACAGAGTGGATGGCTTTAACAGAAATTTTATTCTGGCACTGTCCAGTAGGCTGTAAGTCCAAATTCATAGCATCAGCTTTGGGAGAGGTTTCCTCTCCTGGCTCTGGAGGAAGGTCCTTGTCATCAGTCTTCCACTGGACTGGGAACTTCTAAGGCACAGGGACCCAGGTTCCTTTCCAAAGGACACACTATGCTCCTTGCACTGCTTTCTTGGTGGTATGAGGTCCCCAACTCTCTGCTTGCTTCCTTTTCTTCTGTGTCCCATGAGACTGCTTCAAGGCACAATACAATCGTATAGATTGAATCCTGCCTCACTGACAACAACCGCCGCCAATCTTTTTTCATTAACATCATAGAGGCAGAGTTTATAAATATGGGAATATCACACAATGCTGGGCCTCATGGCCTAGCCACATTGCTACCCATGTTTTTGGGGGGTACACAGTTCGGTCCATAACAATGGGGAATGTTTTATTGCAGTCTTTTCTTTTGTGAAGTCTCAGAGTGATGTGCGATGTGTTTTATCCACACAGCACACTGATTGACTTTTATTTTGGTAGGAGGTATGTATTGAGTCTTCCATGAAAAGCCAGCTCTTAGTCAAGTTTAATGTGCTTTGCTGGGAATCCCATACATGATTAAAAGCATTGCATCATTGTTTGATTTCAATTTTTCCTGTGTCATAAATTTGTGCTTTCTTACAACTAGCGGTTAATATCCGAGGTGGATGATGCTAACCTCCAAGTTGAAAACGTCCGTGACCAAGCCGTTATTTTGATGAATGTCCGTGGAGGCTCAAGCAGAGAGCTTGTAGAACCAAAATTAGCTGAACTCAATAGAAACTTTGAGAAGGTGTCTCAGCACATCAAAAGTGCTAAAGTGAGTAATTTTATTTTTTAGTAATTTCATTTTTTTATAGAAAAAAACCTTTTCCTCTGTGTGTGTGTCTAAGTGATATGTGAGTGTATACTCTATAATCCATATTTTGAAAGTTAAAAATTAACACTCCCCTCACCTTTTCCTTGAATGAAATGTTTGTCCTTGCTTATGTAGGAGTATAAGCCAGAAATTTGTGTGGGAGAAAATAACCCATTTGAGGACGGGTTTCAAAGATTCCATTGAATGTTGAACTTGATTGTGAAACAGTGAGACTCATTCCTCCCCCAGGCATGAGTATTATTCTCTAGTTTCATAGTCCAACTTGAGTTGGAATTGACTTGACGGCAGTGGGTTATTTTGTGTATATGTTTGTGCCACATAGATGGTGAACTTGATCTTCCTTCTGTGCTTTATGTGGTGACAAATTTAAACGTCTCAATTTGGGCCTGATGCAGAAAGGGTTTTTCTGATTTCTTAAATTTGAAAAGGTGCTTTATAAATTTGAATAAGGCTAATAAGAGCTTTGGTTTTTCTTTTTTTAAAAAAAGTTATTCCTTATTTTGTATTCTTTTTGTCTGCATGTGTGTATGTGTAGTTATTGTTCTCTCTTGACTCTTATTTCATGAGGGGAGCAAACAAAACTTTTTTGTAGTATTCTCAAGGGCTGGCATGTAGTGTGTGCTCAGTAAACATTAAGCTGAAAAGATGAAAATGTTTTGACAATTTGCTAGAAAAAGACATCAGTGATTTTTTGGGGGGCAAGGGAAACCAGGTGTTTATTCTCATAGGGGGTTCTGAGTTTTAAGAAGCCTCATGTCCACAGGATGGCATTTTTTGAGTTTCTAGTTAATCTAACCTTTAGCAAGTTGTGCTCTGAAGTTATTTATCTGGAAAGAGCGATCTTCTTTTTCAGGGAGGTCAGTAACTGCCTAACCTTTCTTTCCTTTGTAATGTCTAATAGACCAATCTATTCTTTCAGGCTGTATCTGCAGTAAGATTATTCAAAAACAGAAGAAAACAAACAAAACTGTTATTTTGACCTTTGTCTTCATTAGCCTGAACCTAACCTCCTTGCTCAACCTTATTTATTTTCACTAACTTCATGGGAAGTTTTCCTTGGCATGAAAAATAATGGCAAGTCCCAGGTGTGGTGTGAAGGGAAAGTACAAGGAAACAGCATTCTCATTGTCTCCGTAAATAAAACCAAAAAGCCAAATCCACTGCATCGAGTTGGGTCCGACTCATAGCAACCCTATAGGTCAGAGCAAAACTGTCACATTGAATTTCCAAGGAGCGCCTGGTGGATTTGAACTGCTGACCATTTGGTTAGCAGAACATAGCGCTTAACCTACTACACTGCCAGGATTTCCTCTCCATAAATAGTCTCTGTTAATACTTTAGCATATATGGCTATGCTTATATATGTGTATGTAATATTAAAGGTACAGAAATTTATGCATGTTTGTATTTTCTCCTGATATATATATGTATGTGTATATATATATAGTTTTTTATTGTGATTGAGTGACAGTGTATAATCTGGTTTAAATTTGCGTACCTGCCTATGTGCAGCTCCTATTGCTCTCCTTGCCTGGTGACAGCACACTCCTCCTTTCTGTTCCATACAAGTCATATCCTCCTAACAACCTGCTGTCCCCTCTTCTCCACCCTCTCCACTCCCCTCTAATAAGAGGCTGGTAGGATGACATCCTATAGATGCATAGAACCATAAAGTGCATACACGATATGATCACTCTTGTGTCACTGAGTCCAATCCATTTCTGTCCGAGGAGTTGACCTCAGTAATGATTTATGATCAGGGGTAGCATTGGGTCTAGGGACCATGCTCCCAAGGGAACCCCCAGGCCTTCAGATCATCAATTGTGGTCTTTTAGTGGAGTTCTCAGGGTGTACCCCTTCTGATATGTTTTTTAACATTGATAGAACATTCCATTATGAGATTTGTTGTAGTTTGCTAAACCAATATTCCGTTTCTATTATCCTTTTTGTAATATTGTTTCTGTAAAATCTTTTTATCTGTATCTTTATGCTCATCTCTTGGTATGATGCCATTGGGACCATTTCTTAGAATTCCTTGAAATGCTTGGGAATGATATGTGTAAAAACTTGGAAAAAAAGTCCAAACTCATTGCCATTGAGTTAATTCTGACTCATAATGGCTGTATAGGACAGAGTAGAACTGTCCCATCAAGTTCCCAGTGGTCGCCTGGTGGATTCAAACTGCCGACTTTTTTGGTTAGCAGCCGTAGCACTTGACCATGACACCACCAGATGTGTCTGTAAAGCCAGTTAAACAGGTATTATAAATAGCCCTACAGAAAGTTATACCAGTTTATGCTCCTGTGATCATGGTTTGAGAGCTCCAGTTTTCCCATTATAAGTAAACACTGGAAAATATTTTCCTGCATTTTATTTTATTAAAATCATTACATTGAATTTTAGCCACATGAAGTTATTCTGTGTCCACAGGACATATTACATGTCCACAGAAGATATTACATTGAGAAATATGTACTTCTTCAAAATTTGGTGGGTGATGTAAGCAGTTGGCACTGGACCGCCAACCTCAAGGTGGGAGGTTTGAACCCACGCAGTGATGCCATGTGAGAGGGGCCTGGTGACTTGCTTCTGTAAGGGTGACAGCCTGCAAGGCCCTCTGGAGCAATTTGGTGTCACATGTGGTATCACCTTGTAGTGACGTTGACTCAGCAGCAAAGTGCTTGGGGGGTTTCTATTTGATGAAGTTTGTGTATCAAAATCCAAGTTACCTTCTTCCAGGAAGAGGTGGTGGCTGGTCTCCATTTCCGTGACAAGGGTAGCTTTTGGTTCATGGCCTCATGTACTGCTGTGTTCGCATGTGGTCTCAGAACACGCCACATGACGTTCCAGGCAGCCACAGTGACTTAAACTCTGCTCACGTCCTTGGCTAGAATTTGGAGACAATGAGTGCTTTAGAGAAACTTAAATTGACAAAGTCATTGCTATATGAGTACGTGGAATAACAGGAAATTCACATAAATGCTGGTCCCTCTTGTGACACCTCTTTCGTCTGACGAGTATCTTTAAGGAGAACTGTTTTCCTTCTGCAGTTGTTAATTGACCAGGAACCATTATCCCACCAATGCACAGAGGCATTTGAAGTGGACACATCTTCCTCTGACTTGGACAGGTTAGAAAGTGACCTACAGAAGATGCTACATCTTGTGGAGAAACACTTGGAATCCGGTGATGGAGATGAAAAGGTTAGTTTAAGGAGATTTTTGGAACCATGGTACTCTCATTTTTTTGTTAATTTTTTTATGTCAATAATGTTTAAACAAATAACTTGCCAGACATGACAGAAGAGATCCAAATGTGAATTTCTGATAACTGTCAGTGTGATATTTGCCAAGTGATTTATGTAGTGCTTAAAAATATAAAGCACGTTCCCTCACTGAGTTAAAACTTGGTACCATCTGACTTGTGCTAAATTTGCCTTCTCATATGAGGTCATTTAAAATAAAGAAATATGTAAGGAAAGCATGCATTTTATGTTGTGTGTCCTTTGGATGAATATATCTTGCGTTACACTGGACTTGGTAAGCTAGTCCTACTTGGGAACTAACTGAGAATGAATGACCTTGGAGATTTTCCCCCTGAGTAAGTTTTTTGCTTTTCAACATTCAGATGGAAGAAGAGAGAGCCCAGATTGAGGAAGTTCTTCAAAGAGGAGAACAAATGTTACATCACCCCATGGAGGACACCACCAAAGAAAAGATCCGCTTACAGTTAATACTTTTGCACACAAGATACAACAAAGTGAAGGTACTGTCAGGAGAAGGTTTTTGTTGGACTTAGAGAACTCATCTAGCTCCTACCATTCGGTGTTGCATTCTTGAATGCATCAAAGCAAACTAGTTGGAATAGCATCTCCTTTTCCTTTATAGTATGTATTACTGAATACATACTTTAGAGTATGTATTACTGTTGATGTTTTTTGAAGCAACAAGGCTTAAAGAAAATAGAAACATAAATACTTGTTATTGGCTCTCTTTTGCTTAAGATAGGGAGGTTGTATCTCTGTAATCTTGTTTTGCCTTCTGCTGTATTGGTGTGCTGTTGTTTGGTGCTGTTGAGTTGATTTTGATTCAGTGACCCCATGTGTCAAGTAGAGCTGTCCTGTAGGATCTTCTAAGCTATAATCTCTATGGGAGCAGATTCTAGGGCTTTATCCTTGGAGATCCCCCTAGATGGGTTCATACCTCCAACTCTGTGCATACCAACAGCCTGTGTAACCGTTGGTTACACAACTAGGGGTCCTTTGCCTATTTCATTTGCATCTCTAATTATGGACTAGACCCAGAAGGGATCTGTTTTTCTTAGTAGTGACTTCCCCTTGCAGTCTGTACTGTTACATGTGGAAGTCTTGGCTACTTCAAACTAATTCTAGTTTATAAATAAATTTGTGAAACTGCTATAGTGACATGTATTCTACAAACAGCTGTCTACTGGCTGCCTTTGTAATGGTGGTTTTCCCAGCTGCAGGTGTGCTGGTGTTTCTGCGTGGTCTGTTTTTCAGGAACCTCTTCTATAACCAGCTGTGTCTGATGACAGAACCAGAGTAGATGATCCCAGCCTCTTGGCTTGCTGCCTGTTTGATGTCAGTGTCTGTATATATTGCCACCTTGTGACATGTCTCATACTGTCCTTGTGTCCTCTCTTATTTCTGGATCTAGAAAGTCCAAACTCCTCCAGAGACTTGATAAATATTCCATTCTGGTTAATTCCAGTTTTTCCTATGGTTTAATTAAAAATAAAACACAGACAATTTTTATAAAATAGCATTTAGCATAAGCTGTTTATCAAGAATTGCATTTGGTGTGTGTCACAAGCTGTGTCAGGTGACACTCACTCTCTAGTTTCAATATTAACCTCTATTGTATTTTATATTTCTGTGTCTTAGCAGCCTTTTTTAAAATAAAATTCTCTTGAAGCAGAGTCAGGGTCAGATCTCAAAGACATTTCCATCCTCCCATTCCCTCCACTGAGGACATTTTGATTGATGACTCTCTTAGGAAAAAAAAAATCTATTTTGGGAATATAGAAAGTAAATGCTTAAATCTTGAACTGTCTGGCTGCTTCTGCGGGAGTATGGAGACTTAGAAAAATGCTAGATTGTCTTTAGAGTTTGAATAAAAAAAGAAAGAGTCTTAATGAATAGGATTTAAAAGACAATTAAAAAACTTGGAGCTTTCTATGTAGAATACCACTGACCTTCCCAGTTCACCCCAAAGCCTCAGATGCAGGTGTTTGTGACAGGATGGTCATCTACTGCTTATTTAAAAAACCCACAGGATCCCTGGTTTTAGCAATGTGAAGTCTATAAGTAGCTCTTACTAGTTATCCAGTAGGGCAGATTCAAAAGCTAATCCAGCCTGTGTCTGCTTCCTGGCACCTGTTGCTAGGGAGTCAGTTCTGATTCATGGTGACCTCATCATCACAGAGTAGATAGAACTGCTCCACAGAGTTTTCTAGGCTGTAATTTTTACAGCAGCAGGTTGCCAGGACTTTGTAGTTCCTCTGCGTGGGTTTGAACTGTCAACTTTTCGATTAGTGGTTATATGCAGACCGTTTGCGCCACCCAGGGCATGTGTCTTGTGATGCTCAGTGAGAAAAGTATGGTGAAGTGTAATGTCCTTCAAGCACATATCAAGTAGTTGGATGTCTGGAACCTTTTTTCGGCTTTGAAAAATAAATGACTTCTCAATAAGATCCTCTGGTTCATAGATGGGATAAGCCTAGCAGGAGAGTAGCTCCCAGTTCCTTATTTGACTCCATCAGTGTGATTAGAAAGCAGTTGCTGTCTGTTCAGCTCTGACTGAAGGCCACCCCATTGTGTCAGAGTAGAACTGTGCCTCATAACGTTTTCATTGGCTAATGTTTCAGAAGTGAATCACCAGCTCTTTCTTCCAAGGTGCATCTGGGTGGACTTGAACCTCTGACCTTGGGTTAGCAACCAAGCATGTTAACAATTTGTGTCCCATGAGTATTCAACCTATAAATATTGTCATGAGCTCATTTTTATTTTAAGAGGAAAAAAATTGTGTCTAATTCTGTGATCTACTAAAAAAATTGGCCCATTTAAAATAAAATGTGAAAAAGCCTTTTAAACTTTGTCTTTGTTTTAAAAAATATTTTTCACCTTTGTGCTCAAAGCTGGTTCCTAGGTGTGTAGATTATGGAGTTCTGTCTTCTTCTGTGTTTGTTTAAAAAATGCAGTTTGCTCTAAACATACAGGTAAATGTCTAGATGTATTTTCTGCCTAACCTTTGAATGTGTCGCTTAGGATGACAATATTAGGGGAAAGTATTATTCTGTTATTGTGCTTTAAGTGAAAGTTGACAATTTAGGTCAGTTTCTGATACAAAAACATAGATGCTGATTGTTATGTGATCTTAGCTGCTCTTCCTGCACTGTGACAACACATTCCTCCCCTCTGTCTTGTATTTCCCATGTCCGTTCAATCACCTCCTGTCCCCTCCTGTCCTCTCATCTCCACTTTGACAGGAGCTGCTGCTTTAGTCTTGTGTATCTACTTAAGTCAAGAAGCACACTCTTCATCGGTATCATTTTATGCCTTATAGTCCAGTGTGATCTTTGTCTTCAGCGCTGGCTTTGGAAATGGTTTCAGTTCTCAGCTAAGAGAAGGTCTGGGGACCATGTACTCTGGGGTTCCTCCAGTCTGAGTCAGACCCACAAGTCTGGTCTTTTTACAGGAATCTGAGTTTTGTTCCTCTGTTTGTTCCTACTCCATCAGGGACTCTGTTGTGTTCCCTGTCAGGGTACTCATTGGTGGTCGCTGGGCACCACCTGGTTCTTCTGGTCTCAGGCTGATGGAGTCTCTGGTTATGTGGCCCTTTCCGTGTCTTGGGCTGATATTTTCCTTGTCTTTGGTGTTCTTGACTCTCCTTTACTCCAGGTGGGTTGGGACCAATAGATGCATCTTAGATGTCTGCTTGCTGGGTTTGAAGACCCAGACACCATTCACCAACGTGCGATGCAGAATGTTTTCTTGATATCTTTGTGATGCCATTGACCTAGTATTACTCTTGTGGGAAAAACCGGGAAATTGACAGACTTACTTCTAACCTGGCTACCCAGGACTGCCCATCAGTTAGTGAAAGCAGTAATTAAATTGAATTCCAGGAGTCAAAGAAATGCAGATCTCTGAGTTCAGCACTGTTTTTGACTTGATAATTTTAGTCTTGAGTCTTGGTATTAGTTATAGAAAGTAAACATTTTTTGGAAGAACTACTTAATTCAATGAACAGGCATCCGTGATCTTTTTCAGATTTACAGAGGAGTATCATTTTTATCAGGGACACAGCAGTGGCAGGGAAGCTACCTGATTCCTGAACAGTTGCAGTTTGGCCATTTAATTGCAGCTATTCGTGAATTAAAGCAGCTTCTTTGACACTTGAACACATTAATTAAACTGTAGCCACCTGGAAGTAAAGGACTCGAGGTCCTGAGGGTGAGTGGCCTATCCTGGGGAAAACTTTGTTATTTAGGAAGCTCTGATTGGAGAATACAGAAAATGCTATGTAGGCAAAAAAGCAGTATATCTGGTGTAGAATTTCCGTGCAATGTTGTTCTCAGGGGTTAAGATTATGTACTGAATTACCTGGATATACTCTTTGAAATTCTGGTGGCATAGGGGTTAAGTGCTATGACTGCTAACCAAAAGGTTGGCAGTTCAGATCTTCCAGGCACTCCTTGGAAACTCTATGGGGCAGTTCTACTCTGACCTATAGGGCTGCTGTGAGTCAGAATTGACTCCATGGCAGTGGGTTTTGGATATATGTTTAAGTTATTTATGTTTTCAGTGGTAAGAACAGAAGTATTTAACCTAACTGTTGATGTTTAAAACAATTATTGAGATAATGGTATCAACAGGTTTTAGTTTCTTATAGAATCTTACGATTTGCAGAATGTTGTCATTTCTTGAACAATTCAGAAAGTTTTGTCATTTGTTAGATAAATATAGAAAGGTTTTGAAGAAAAGCCTTTCAAGCATTAACTATTTTAATTAATTGTTATAATAATTACGTTTAGATTTTGTTTAACATGCTGAAGATAAAAATTGGAAAAGAGGCTAAGGTTTTCTATAACAATGCCTTTTTTGAATATGCAAAATTAAAAATTTTTAAATTTTGTTTCTTGGTATTGAATTCATCCTTGAAATAGTCTTGTGTTTTCAATTTTCTATTATTCGTTGAGGGAATATTTTAAGTTGTATGTATTATTGTTACTTGTGTTTTTACAGGCAGTCCCTACTCAACAGACAAAAGCAGGTCAACTCACTTCTGGAGTTAGATCCTCACCTCTTCCCGCAGATTATCTTGTTGAAATTAACAGAGTTTTACACTCCATGGATGATATTGAATTGTCACTTAATACTCCAGAACTGAGCACAGCTACCTACGAAGACTTCTCTTTTCAGGAAGATTCTCTGAAGGTAAATCTCAAGGCCATGTATCTAGATAGCTGCAGCTGATGAAGAAATGAAAAGACCTTGTTTTTGTACCTGCTTAGATGGTCTCTAACTTCTAAAATGTGTGCTAAGAAATTAGTAATGTACATATATAGTAAACCTTTCTTGTGTTCACCAATGAAATATATCAACAGTTCTGTCTTTTTTTTTACTATACTTTAAATCAAAGTTTGTCAACCAGATTAGTTTCTTCTTAAGCAGTGAACACACATATAGTTTTGTGACACTGGTTGCCAACCCCGTGACATATCAACAGTCTCCCTGTCTCGATCTGGAGTTCCCCGTTACCAGCTGTCCTGTTGTGTCTTGCCTTTTTGACCTTGCTACTGAGCTGGCGTGCTCATTTATCTTGTTTTCTGGCCCTGTTTCGTCTTTGGCTGCTGTTAAGAGAACTTCAGGAGTAAATTAATTACTGAGCTCTAAGGGTGTCAGAGTGCCATTGTATCAGAGTCTCTCCAGTCCCTGTCAGACCAGAAATCTGGTCTTTTTTTTAGGAGTTAGTATTTTGTTCTCTTCTTTTTCTTCCAGCACCGTCAAGGGTTGTCCATTGCGATCCCTGTCTGAGCCATCCGGTGATGGTAGCTGGGTACCATCAAGTTGTGCTGGACTTAGTCTGGTGACACAGGGATAGCTGTGGTCCCTTAGTCTTTAGGACCAATCTTTCCCTGTGCTTTTGGTTTCCTTCACTTTCCCTCATGCTAGTCAGGATGAGACAAATCTCAGATGGCTGGTTGTAAGCTTTGAAAACCCAAGACTCGACTCATCAGTGTAGGGCGTACAACATTTTCTTATAAACTATATTATGCCAGTCAAGCTAGATGTCTCCTGGGACCACTGACCCAGTCCTCAGTCCAGTAATTCGGTCTCCCAGGGAGTTCGGAGGTGTCTGCGTTGCTTCTGTGACTTCGCCTTGTACAGACTGTGCTGACTTCCCCAGTGTTGTGTAATGTCCTACCCTTCACCAAAGTTACCACTTGTTGTCTAGTGAGTGTTTTTCCCTCTTGACCTCTCACCTCCTTGGTAATCATCAAAGATTGTTTCTTTCTAGATGTAAACTATTTCATGACTTTTTATAATAATGGTCTCATACAGTATTTACCTTTCCTGATTGATTTAATGCATTCAGCATAGTTTTCTTCAGATTCTTCCTTATTGTTGGCAAAGTGTGCCATTTTGTGCATATACTGTAGTTTGTTTATCCAGTCATGTGTTGATGGGCAGTTTGGTTCCATCATTTTGCTTTCATGAACAGCGCTGCATGTGTTTGCGTGGGTCTGCATGTGCCTATTCTTGTGAGAGCTCTCATTTCTCTAGGATATATTCCAGGAATGGGATCTTATGGAATCTCTTTTTCTAGCGTTCTAAGGAAGTGCTGTATTGTTTTCCAAAATGGTTGTACCATTTTACTTTCCTGCCAGCAGTTTATGAGAGTTCCGGGCTCCCCACAGGCTCTCCAACATTTGTCATTTTCTGTATGTGCATATTTGTTAATTTGTATCAGTGATGTTGAGGTGAGGTAGTGGTACGTCATCACAGTTTTGACATGGCTGGTGATGGTCAGCTTTTCCTCATGTCTCTGTTAGCCACCTGGATGTCTTCTTTGGTGAAGTGTCTGTTTAGATCCTTTGCTCACTCTTAAATTATTTGTCTCTTTGTTGTAGAGATGTTGCATTTTTTTTTTATAGATTCTACAGAGTAGGCATTTGTCAGATATGTCATAGCCATTTTTTTTTTTCTCTAGTCTGTAGGGTCTCTTTTTACTCTTTTGGTGATTGTAAATGTTTAATTTTTAGAAGATCCCAGTTAGTGAGCTTATCCTGTGGTATTTGTATATACTATTAGTATGGTTTGTATCCTATTTATGCTATGAATAAGGTCTCTAGCATTGACTTTTTTTCCTCTATGATATTTATGGGTTTTGATTTTATATTTACATTTTTGATCCTGTAAATTAGTTTTAGTGTATGTTGTGAGGTATGGGTACTGTTTTGTTTGTCTGTTAGTTTTTTACAGATGGGCATCCAGTTTGCCCACACTATTTGTTAAAAAAACTGTCTTTTCCCCTATTTAATAGGCTTTGAATCTTTGTTGCAGATCAGGTTACCACAGGTGGCTGGATTTACATCTGGGTTCTGAATTCTGTTCTGTGGATGTATGTGTCTGTTGTACTAGTACTGGGCTGTTCTGACTGCTGTAGCTGTATGAGGTCTGACAATTAATTTCATGAATGCATCCTAGAAAAAGTGCTACTTATCTCATTGCTGAATATCACTATGATCACCTTTGAAGTACTTCACTTGGGAAGCAATGCACCAACCCCAGCACCTAGTCCACGCTTCAAAGCAATTCTGGAACTCTTTCTGGAGTGGCTGTCAGAGCTGTTGTCCTATTACTGTTGGTGTCCTGAATGTCATCCAGATGTCTTCCTTTCAATGTTTCTTTCATCTTCAGGTAAAGAAAAAAATTCATTGGGACCAGATCAGGTGAGTAGGGAGGGTGTTCCGATACAGTCATTTGTTTACTGCCTGAAAACTCCCTCACAGACAACTATACAATTAAGTTTACGAACTTGCCACCTTTCCACTGTGCACAATGGCCATTGCAGAAAGAGTTTCAAGACTGCTTTGAGGGATGGACTAGGTGCTGGCATTGGTGTCTAGCTTCCCAAGAGAAGTACTTTGAAGGGACTGTATTGATACTCAGCAGTGAGGTGTGCAGCACTTAGAACAATGAAGTTCATGGACTTAATTGTCAGACCTCATGTAATCGGTTCTGAAGTCAGGTAGTGCTAGGTCTCCTAGTTTATTCTTGTTCATCAACAGTACATCACTTATCTGGGGCCTTTTTCCTTTCCATATGAAGTTAATGATTAGTTTTTCCACCTTGTCAAAGAATGCTGTTGGTGTTTGGATCAGGGTTGCATTGTATTTTTAGATTGCTTTGGGTAGGATTGACATTTTCACAATGTGTACTCTATCAACCTCCATTTATGTAGGTCTCATTTGTTTTCTTGTGATAGTGTTTTATGCTTCTTTCATATAGGTCTTTTATGTAACAATTTTGATATTTAAAAGCAGGTACAGATTTTTAAGGGTACATAGTTATTAGTTCATTATAAAGTCAGAATTTTTATACACAGAATACACACAAACAGCCTGTTGCCATCAAGTTGATTCTGACTGATAGCAACACTGTAGGACAGAGGAGAACTGCCCCATAAAGTGCCCCAAAGAGTGCCTGGTGGATTTGAACTGCTGGTCTTTGGGTTAGCAGACATAGCTCTTAGCTACTATGCCACCAAGGTTTCCGTAAACACATACACAAGCCATATCCTTGTCTTAAAAATTTGATTGTCAGTTGATATATGTTGTCAGTATTTGTTATACCATCTGTAATGATTTAAGATTATCTGGTTGTTGGAGTATTGATTGGCATGTTGATTTTAAGGTAAGTTGGGATCTGGAAGTTGTTAATTTATAACACTGTTAAATCTCTTTCAGGTTTTCCATGTATTTTGATTGTGTGTATGTATAAAATTACAACAAAATCACTGAGAGGTTTGCAAAGTTGGATAGCTTATTTTTGTGAAGTGGTGATTATTAGGATTTGCAAATATAAACAATTTGAGCTTCAAACACTTCATTCCCTATACAGAATATGATGGAAGCTTTTCATGTGTCCTGTATAACTGCTACCTGAAACATCTGTGAGGACTTTTTTCCCTGATATTAGCAAATTATTTAGAATTCCTTGTACGTCAGCTAGCACAGAGTATTATTTAAAAAAAAAAGAAATTTTCCAGTTTTGATTAGCATTAGTGACTATACCTCAACATTATTTTGTTAGTCTTAGCAATATAAATTTTTGCTCATCTGAGATTCTATCCCATTTATTTCTGTACTACATTTTGTTAATGTGTGACGATATGTTTGCAGAATGTCAAAGACCAACTGGACAGACTCGGAGAGCAGATTGCTGTCATTCATGAGAAGCAACCAGACGTTATCCTTGAAGCTTCTGGACCTGAAGCTATTCAGATCGGGGATATGCTTACTCAGTTGAATGCAAAATGGGACAGAGTGAATAGAATGTACAATGATCATAAAGGGTATGTGTAAATTAAAGTAATATTTAGTTTTTTGAAAAAAGGCTTATAAGTTCCTGAGCTTTGAAAAAAGTCACGTGTAGATTTATGAGAATGTGTTTCACCCCCTTGTCATTTGCCCTATTTAATCTATTGTGCAAAGAGCCTGGTTGCACAGTTGTGAAGCACTTGCCTGATAACAAAAGGTTAGAGATTTGGACCCACTGAGCTTCTTTTCTGGTGATGGAGGCAGTGATCTGCTCCTGTAAACATCACAGCCCATAAAACCCTCTGGGACAGTTCCTCGGTTCCTGTCATACGTCTTTGCTGTGAGTTGGAACTGACTCTACAGCACCCAGAAACAACCATAACAATCATAAGGGATTATTTTTCTGTAAAGAAAAAAGAGTCTACAGAAATAAGGGCTATCATACAGCTATATGCACATGAATGTTTATTGAAGCACTGTCACAATAGCAAAAAAAAAAGAAATTAACCAAGGTGCACATCAACAGATGAATGGATAAACAAACTATGATATATATATACACAGTGGAATACTATGCAGTGATAAAGACCAATGATGATTTTAGGAAGCATCTCGTAACCTGGTTTCAGTTGGAAGATGTTATGCTGAGTGAAATCAGTCAGCTGCAAAAGGACAAGTATTATATGAGACCACTATTATAAGTACTTAAAAAAGGACTTATGCACAGAAGAAAAAACTCTTTAATGGCTACCAGGATAGCAAGGGAGGGTTTGGGTTGGTCATAGATTAGATAGTCTACAGCAGTTCAGTTAGATGAAGGGTGTGACAGCACTCAGTGGAAGGCAGGTCAGCATAACAGGACTACACCATAAACTAAAAAGTTTTCTAAATTTAACTCAGAACTTCAAAAGATAGAGTAGCAAGGACAGGTGTCTGGGGACCATTTTTTCAGGGGACATCAAGGTCAGTTGGCATAACTAGCCTTTTGCTAAGAGAGTCTTTTGCACCCCATATTGATGCATGGCATCTGGGATCTTAAAAGCCAGTACGTTGCCATGTGAAGAACATTGATTAGTCCCAATCCATGGAACAGATGACAAGTAGAACATCAAAGACATGAGGAAAAATGAGCCCAGGAGACAGAAGGACCTGTGTGATTGGGACTCTACATCAGCATAAGACCAGAAAAACCAGATGGTGTCCAGCCACTGCCAAAGACAGCCTTGATAGGGGACACGATGTAGAGTCCTTGATGTAACACAAGAAAAAGAGGTCTGTAGATCAAAAACTACTAAAAGACTAGAACTGATAGTCTGAAAACCTGGAGGTTTCCTTGACTAGGGGCCTGGAGGCCCCTGGACTTGCTGCTGCCCCGGACTGGAAACCAGTACTGAGGTCAACACTTAAGACCGAGAATGAACTGGACTTAGAGACATGCGGTGAGCACGGGTATGTGTACTTTGTAGTTGTATACATTTGTGGAGGGATGTCCTGGTTTCTTTCTGAAGGGCAGAGAGGAGGTACAGGTATTTGCTGGGAGGATGCTAGTAGTAAGGAGTGAGGAGGAGGTGTGTGCTGTCACAGGGTGTAGAGAGTGGGTGGAGTTGTGGAGAGGCAGGGATGCAAAATTGACTTTGTATACTTTCACTTAGTCATAATGAACAAAAAAAGGAGGCAGGAGTCTAATCACATAGAGGACCATTTACAATGTAATAGCTTGAAAATAGGGGAAGTACCTTGAGTTTTTAAGATCTAAATAATGTCAATTTGGTTTGAAAAAATCAAAAAGAGTTTTAATTAATGTCTCTACATACTTGATTAATGTCTGTGGAGAATGACCAAACTACAGATAATTGGAATCTATAAATAACGCCAAACTCTTTTTTTTTTAAAATAACATTATGTTTAATAGAATGTTTTTGAATATTTTACTAGATTTTGACCATGTCTATTAATAGGTAGAAATTAAAACTGGTAATTTTTTCACCAGGAGTTATACAGTGGTGGAAAGGCAAATGAAATGTGAAATAGCCTAATATAAAGTGGTATATAAGAAGAAAAATAATGGAATGATAAAAATAATGAGAAATTTTAGAGATACACACTAAAAATAACATCATGCTATTTAACCTTCATTTTCTGTGTAATTAAATAATCTTCGAGACAATAACTTTAATGACCTTATGATATATTCCTTTTATGGATGCCTTTTTTTTTTCCAACCACCCCCTGTATAATTAGAGAATATTGTTTTACATACATCTTAATCCATACTTTTAAGTATTTCTTTAGGCTTGATTGCTAGATAAAAATCTCGTTTGTTACAAAATAATAACTGACCTACCACTCCTTCTAAAAGTAGGATTGATATTATGAAGATAAATGTTTCTTTCAGAACTCCTTTATGTCTTTTCAGCAGTCATCTGTGATATTAGCATTTATGTTTTCTCAAATACATAACTTGAGATCTCAGACAAATGACTTCTTAGAATTTATGTCTTCTCATTTAAGGATGTCTTCTGCTGGCTTTCACTGCTGTGTCTTCAGCTTAGAAGGCTTTTGACATCATTCTTCAGATGATTTAATTTTCAATACCTGTTACTTATTCAGTTTTCTTTACTCATTTTCTACAAACTTGATTAAATTGTTCTTTGTTTCAGGTTTTTTGTCTTCTATCAGAAATCATTTTCCTTCTTAATTCTACCAGTCCTTTATACATCATTTAAAAATTTCTGAAATTCTGTTATTTTACCTGGCAGACTTTGCCCACCTACCTACCTGTCTATTCCCCTTCTCTCCCTGCATCATACCCTTGATACATGTTTATTGAGTGCCCACTAATGTGAGTACATACAGGATGTGAAAGGTTAACAGACTTCCCAATGTGGTCACCCAGTGGAGAGAGTCATTGGAATCCCTTGATGCTCAGGAAGTCCATGGTCCTTCGTGATTCTGTGCTTCTTCCCACACAACCTGTCTGGATTAGACAGGAGGCTTTGTGAACCTGAGCGTGAATTTCCTTTTCTCCAGTTCTCTTCAGTTGAATCCATAGTGAGCTGTGTAGATTTTTGTGAAATTTAATGTGCTGTTACTATGTTATTGAATTTTTTCTGCATTTAGTGTTTTTATTCTCAGTCTTTACATCTTATTCTCTTTTTTTTTAATTATGATTGAGTGAAAACATGCAATCCCATATAAATTCGCATATCCGCCAATGAGCAGTTCCCAGTGCTCTCCCTGCCCGGTGACAGCACACTCCTCCTCTCCATTCTATACGTGTCATATCCTACTAATAATCTCCTATCTTCTGCTCTCCACCCTCTCCCCTGCATCCAGTAAGAGGACAACTGGATGACCTCCTATAGATACATAGAACCACAAAGTGCACACATGATATGGTCGCTCTGTGTCACCAAGTCCAATCCATTTCTGTCTGAAGAGTTGACCTCCATTATGATTTATGGACAAGGGCAGCACCAGAGCCAGGGCTCATGCCCCCAGGGAAACCTGAGGCCCCTGGACCATCAATTGCAGTCTTTTAGTGGACATCTCAGGGTGCACCTCTTTTTATTTTTGTGTTGCCAGTGAGACTCAACTTTGTCAGCTCCATCACGGCTGTCACTGATGGTGGCTGGGCACCATCCAGTTCTTCTAGTCACATGTCGATGTAGTCATATGGGTCATATGGGTCTCTGTCTTCTGGGTTGTCTTTCCCCCCTGTTGTTTTGGTTCTTGGAGATCATCCATTCCTGCTGAGTTGGGACCACTTGGTGTACCACAGTTGGCAGCTTTTAAGACCCCAGACTCCGCTCACCAATTTGGGGTGCAGAAGACTATTCTCAGAGTCTTTGCATCTTGAAAGCAGGCTTTCTGGCAACATATTCTATTGCAGACTCTCAAGTTTGAAATTGTAATTTTTAGGTAATTATGGAGTATTTTTACAAGCAGTAACCAAGATGGGCCTCATATCTTCTCATAGTGTTTGGCTGAAGTGATCTTTTTCATGCTCAGTAGAGTTTTGCTTTCCTATGGGCAGTCAACAAATATTGACAGAATTTCAAAAATGACTTCAGTGGAGAAGGAAACCTTGGAAGCATGGTGGTTAAATCCTACATCTGCTAACTAAAAGGTTGGCAGTTCGAATCTACTAGGTGCCCCTTGGAAGCCCTATGGAGTGGTTCTACTGTGTCCTATAGGGTCACTGTCAGTCAGAATTGACTTGATGGCAGTGGTTTTTGGGTTTCTCATGGAATAAGATAATGTAAATGTCATTTGGGCTTAGTAATTATGAGGGATCATTAATGGTAATATTTTTATTATAAAATTTTGTTATTATTTAAAATTTCAGAGAGCTCTTCTAAACCCCTCCCAGGTCCATTACTCTAAAGCAAAAAGGTAGAAGAAGAAAAATTTTAGGATCCTAATCCCAAAAGGATTTCCTTTTTATATTTATTTTATGTGTTCTCAATATGACATGTACTGATGCTTAACTTTCTGTCGTTTCCAAGAGAGTCACATTTAAGCAGGATCTCAGTAACCCTTTGGTTCATTGTCTGGTAGTGAGTCTCTCTCGGGGGCTTGCTCAGACTTCCACACTAAGCTGGGTTCAGGAAGTGGGACACTAAGGATTACTCCTTGTCCTGGCAGTTCACATCCACCAGGCACTCCTTGGAAACTCTGTGGAGCAGCTCTCCTCTGTCCTATGGGGTTGCTGTGTGTCAGAATTGACTTGATGGCAATGGGTTTATAGGCTCCAAAGTGAAGGTAAATTGTGAAGGTTTGTGGACTTTGGGGCTTGGTCTTGACTGTGAACTAAGTGTTCTCACAGAAACCCTTGTGGTTTTGGGATTAAGAGCTCTGGCTGCTAACCAAAAGGTTTGCAGTTCAAATCTACTAGGCACTCCTTGGCAACCTTGGGGGCCATTCTGCTCTGTCCTCTTGGGTCACTGTGAGTCAGAATCCATTTGACAGTGGGTTTTTTTTTTTTGTTTGTTTTTGGTTCTTAAGTCTTCTTGCATATTTTTCCTGAGTAGAGTAAGTAAACCTATTTTATATTTCATAATATTTGCAATGGTGAGGGTATCAAGTTGGGTGAGTTAATGTACCAGCAGCTGATTTAACTTGACATTCCACGCTAGAGAAGGCAAAGAGATTAGACCTCAGTGTAATCTCTCCAGTTAAAAAGCTTCTCTAATGTGTAGGTGTGTATCAAGAGAGATAGAGACAGAAATAATGGAATAGGGAGTAGGTTCCTTTGCTGTTGGTATGATGTATGTTTCCCTAAGTGGATTTGTTGACTTTAACTCACTGCAAAAACTGGTCTTGTAGAACTGTGAGTGTTTTAGTCATCTACTGCTGCTCTAACAGATGGCTATAGCAAAGAAAAGCTTATTCGTGTACAGTCTAGTAGGCTACAAGTCCACATTCAGGGTGTCCACTCTAGGGGAAGACTTTCTCTGTCGGCTCTGGAAGAAAGTCCTTGTGTTACATCAGTCTTGAGTCAGGGAACATTTTGATGCAGGAACCTCAGGTCTGAAGGAGATGCTCGTCTCCCAGTGCTGCTTTCTTGATGGTATGAGCTTCCCAACTCTGTGCTTTCTTCTCTTTCCTTTTATCTCTTGTGGGACAAAAGGATAAAAGGTGGTGCAAGCCGCATTCTGAGGAAACTCTCTTTACAGCGGAGCAAGGTGGTGATCCTAGGAAGGGATTCACTGTCCCACCCTAATTCTCTTTAATTTACAGCATAGGAAAACCATAAAATGCAACAGCAATTGCACAATACTGGTGATCAGAACCTAGCCAAATTTCTATACACATGTTTGGAGGGACATAATTTAATCCATGACAGTGAGCTATGAAGTAAGTTCTCGGGCTTTCAGTGTAAATGGTAGTTGAATTTGCTGTTTTAGAGAAATCGCTTCGTGGCAGTCCTTGAAAGCTGGGAAATCTTGATTTTGTTTGTCCTCTTATAGTTATTCTGACAGAGCTGTAGAAGAGTGGAGACAGTTCCACAGTGACCTGAATGATCTCATGCAGTGGATAACGGAAGTCGAGCAGTTGCTCCTTGATACCTGCGCTCCAGATGGCAGCCTGGATTTGGAGCGAGCCAGGACCCATCAGCAGGTGACTGCTCTGCCACAGGGTGAAGGACTCTGCTAAACAGGCTGCACATGGCTTTTAGGATAGATTTTTGGACATAGGGACCATGTGGTGGTTTTTCAGGAGTACAAAAATTTGTAATTTTTCTTGTAGTTTCCAGTTTAAAAATCAGTCATTTGCAATCTTTAATCAGGATTTTTCCAAAGACATTTAAATAAAAATGGACTTTTTAGAGGCTTATGTTAAAATCAATTTTGTTTTTAAAATTTTCTGTTCAGAATAAAATGTGAAAGATTTTGTACTCAAATCTCTCTCAAGGGCAAATCTTTCAAATAGATGTTTGCTTCACTTTTATGCAGTGTCTGAAAATACTGAATTAGCTCATTTGTCTTTGTATCAGTGATAATTACCATGAAAGTAAATCTTGAGCTACCGTAGGGCTGCTGCTCTCATAAGTCTAGTTGCATCTTGGGAAAATATGACACAATAGCTACGTCTGTTTTTCTGACAACAGTGGGTCTTTAAAACTGGTAAGAGACAGCAAACAAAATTTCAGTTTGACCACTGAGAAAATATTTCCGTATTCAGTCTTTTATTTTTGTGAGAAGCATGTTGGTGCATTTTTTTGTAATTTTGGAATTGTACTTGAGTCTTTAAGCTCAGCCTTTAGAGTATTCCCTCAGTCTGTTGACTTACAAGTTCCCAGAGCAGTGAAACAGTGTCTCAACAGAAGACACACTGAGGCTCATTTGTATGTGCTAAGACAGTAGGCTTTATGGGGTATATGGTTTTTGTTTTGTAAGACATGCTTAAAAGCTCATGTTTGAAAGAAGATAAGCAGTTCTCTTTAATCAAATATGATGTTTATGCTGCAGCTGTCATTATTTTTAACTGTTTTTAGTTGTCCTTTTTCACTATATTTGGTGTTATGCCATTCATAAGAATGGGTTACATTTCACAGTAGATTTCCTTTAGTGTTTTCTTAGAAATGCAATTGTACTGTTTTAAGATGCCTTTTAAAGCATGAAGCTAAAATGATATTCTTTCATACTTCCTCTCTGTGACACAGAAACCTTGGAGGTATAGTGGGTAAGTGCTACAGCAGATAATGGGAAGGTTAGCAGTTCGAATCCTCCAGGTGCTCTTTGGAAACTATGGAGCAGTTCTACTCTGTCCCATAGGGTCACCGTGAGTTGGAATCTACTCAACGGCAGTAGGTTTGGTTTCCCTGTGGCTTTCAAGTTCATACTACAACTTCCAGGTGAGTGTATTGCATCTGAACAGCTGAATATAGTAGTAGAATTAATTGTAGGCTGTACCTGGTTACAGGAGCTTGAAGAGGGCCTCAGCAGCCACCAGCCCCGTCTTGTGGCTCTAAACAGAACTGGGGACGGCATTGTACAGAAACTCTCCCCCACAAATGGAAGCTTCTTGAGAGACAAGCTGGCCGGGCTAAACCAACGCTGGAGTGCAGTGGCCGCGGAGGTGCAGGCTCGGCAGCCCAGGTGATTCAGGCGTGGTCACCGGGTGGCGTGGGGTGGAGGCATTTGGGGTGGGATCTTTGGAGGTTCAGTTAGGTGAGTTTAGAGTTCTTCTATGATCTGATATTATTGTTAGGTGCCATTGAGTCTGTCCTACCTCTTTGATGACCCTGTATACAACAGAACTAAACACTGCTTATCCCAGGGCTGTCCTCACCATCCTTGTGATGCTTGAGCTGGTTGTTGCAGCCACTGTGTGAGTCCATAACGTGGGGGTCTTCCTCTTTATCATTGGTGTTCTGCTTTGCCAAGTGTCATGTCTTCCTCTGGGGATTGGCCCCTCCTGATAACATGTCCAAAGTGTGCGAGATGTAGTCTTGCCATCCTTGCTTCTAAGGCAAATTACATTCAGGCTGTACTTCTTCCAAGACAGATTTGTTCATTCTTTTGGCAGTCCGTGGTATATTCAATATTCTTTGCCGGCACTGTTAATTCGTTGTTCCAGCTTTCCCACGCGTATGTGGCAGTTGCAAATACTGTGGCCTGGGAACACGCATACCTTAGCCTTCAAAGTGTCACTTCTGCTTTTTAGCACTTTAAAGAGGTCTGACATTATCATAGACCTTTTAGGGACTCCACGGTTCACGGTCCTCCCCTTAGTGAGGTTTTTTATGCAAGCCTTGAGTCTTATACTTTTCTGCTCAGATACCACATGCATAAGACACTTGATAGGAGTCTCAGAAACCTTGGTGGTATAGTGGTAAAGTGCCACAGCTGCTCACCAAAAGGTCGACAATTGAGTCCGACAGGTGCTCCTCTTTATCACTGGCACTCTACAAGACAGAGTAGAATTGCTCCACACACACACACCTATCAAAAAAAAGAAAGAAATCCCACCACCTTCAAGTCAGTTCTGATTCATACAGACTCTGCACTCCCTGTCCTATGCTGTCAAGCTCTGTGCCTTACAAACTTGGCAGGTCCCTAGAGTCTGTGGCCAGGTTTCCCCTTGGTCAATGAGAATATGGTATTTCACTAGAAATTGTTGTGAGATTTAAATGAGACAGTGTTTGTTAGTGTTTATGCCCTATTTACTAGTAAACACACAAGGTATCTATTCCTATAATTGTAAATTAACTGAGAATTTACCCTGCTGGCATATTGTTAGGAATTTGTTCAATGATTGATAGATTTGATCAATTTTTACTGAGCCTTGTTTTCAGCACTGGGGATACAAATAGGACTAAGAAGCTCAGAGACTGCAGAGCAGAAAAAGGATTAAAGAAGAAAGGAGGTAGTGGAAATAGAGGAAGTGCCATGAAGAAGCTGCAGTATTGTTCTAGAGGCAGGTGTGAGAGGCATCACAGAGAAGCAGTACTTAGGTGTGTTTTGAAGTGTTTTTAGGAATGTCCCGTGATTTCTGCTTAGGAAAGGCCTTCTAGGAAAAAGAAGTAGAGCAGGCAAAGGTGAAGTGGTGTGAGCTAGTGTGTCCGCCTCAGAGGTCTGCAGAGGCAAGGCAGTGTGAACTAGTGTGGTTGCCTCAAAGATCTGCAAAGACATAGCTGAGGCAGAAGATTCAGTGATGAAGGAGTGAGATTCCAAGCTGAGCTCCTGTGGGATCTTACATGGGGTGGTGATGAATTTGCACAGAGAGACAGCTAGCTTGTAAGTGGTATATCTCCTAGACCTTCTTAAGCAAAAAGATGTGCCTTCTGGCAGGATATTAACAAGAAATACAGAAATTCTTCTGAAGATTTTCTAATGGATCTTTGTAGAGTGTGTAATTCTTGTTCCTGGAACTAATAAGATGAAACTAATGCATATTTTACTCATTTTATAGAAATGAAAAGAAAAATGAATCTCTTTCTCAGTATCTTGTATTTTGACTAAAACAACATTTGTTTTCATGGATTCATGTTAAACTGCACTTTAGTCTAATCCGTGTTAAATTGGGGGCACCTTGTAGCTTTCTGAGCTTTTAGGTGTATGTATTATCGAAGTGGCTGAGAATTACCACAGAGTTGAAATTGTTTTTGTAGTGAGTGCTTGTATTTAAATATTTGTACAGTTCAGAAACTTATGGTGTTATTCCTTAGTGAGCAATTGTTATCTACTGTTTGAATATGATTTCATAGCATGTTTTTACACTTAGGGATAACATTTAAAATGTACTTTATATTTAGCTAGTATGCAGACGAAAGTTTTCTGAGACTAAAATATGTCTGTTGAAGTTACTTGGTAATGTCAGCTTCTTTTATAGATATATCTATAAGACACTAAAATAGTCGTGATTATGAAACATTGGAAGTTCAAATGCCTACACTTTTTCTTAGGTAGCAAAATGTCAGTAATAAATGGATGTTCCCAAAGTTATGTGTGTTCAGTATTCTTAGATACAGGTAGTCTTATCAATTCGTGCTGTTAATTGATTAGAAAAAGATTGAAGCATTGTTCTCTCTGGGTAGATATTTAATAATTAGAACTTGCAGTGATTTTCCTCAATTATTAAAATCAGTCTCCAAATACTATAGATGATCTGCTAAATATGCTAAGTATTATTCAGGATTTCATTATTTATGTCATTATGTTAGGTCTTTTTGTGATTAAAAAGTCAGAGCTATAAAAAATATAATTCTGTTAGGAGTGACACAATTCATTAAAAAATTGCTTTCTGTTTTTAAATGAACCTCTAACTAGCAGCAGCTGTAATAATAATAATGATATAACTACTTCACACTTGTTTAACTCTTAGTAGCTTCCAGAGCTTTATTATAAAAATATGCTCTTATTTGTCATCCAAGTTCCAATCATACTTTCATCTACTGACAGATGGTTGATGTTCTTATAAATGTTATTCTTATAACATTGAAAAGATCTAATTAAATCAGTTCCTTCTTTATAGTCATCTGACTATTTGTTGTCATTACGTTCCTTTACATCTTTTGCTATTTTTTCCTCTTGAGTCTCTGTTTATAACTTGGTGCCACATCCAAATATAATACTTATTTTACTGAATTAACCAGATTTCCATTTTCTCTTGTCTTTTCTCATACTTCTAAAATTTTTCCAGTTCTTGGCCCCTTGCTTTGTTCTTAGTCTTTCTCTCGCATGAACAAAGGAGAGTAATGCTTGCCACCTAATGTGAGTAATAATGTCATATAATGAGGCCTTTCTGTCCCCACAGAGCATTTAAAGAGAATTATGTATTTTGCCTTATTATTTTAGATAAAGCATTTTGAATATTTTTTAAACTTTTATTCTGTTGTACAGTAGTGTCTAACTTAAAAAAAAGCTTTGTATTAAAATCTGTAATTTCTCATGATGGGAAAAAGATAACATTCTTTCATTTTAATGTTTTAAATTTGATTAAGGAAGACCTCTTCTTATATCACCAACTTATCTATTAACCCACTGCCGTCAAGTTGGGTCTGACTCATGGGGACTCTAGAGGTCAGAGTAGAGCTGTCCCATAGAGTTTCCAAAGAGAACTTGGTGGATTTGAACTGCTGACTTTTTGGTTAGCAAACATAGCACTCAACCCACTATGCTACCAGGGTTTCCAACTCACCTATTAGCATCCATTTAAAAATACTGTGTAAACATAATTATTATCAGTTATTACTTTGGGAGATAGTTGATCAAGATAGCTGAAGAAAATATATGATGTTTTGCTTAACTGGGTAAAAATTCTCAGTATTTATGAATAATGTATTCCATTAGGCTAAAAGGAGAAAGTAAGCAGGTGATGGAATATAGAAAAAGGCTGGATGAGATTATCTGCTGGGTGACAAAGGCCGAGAATGCTGTACAAAAGAAGCTAACCACTGAGCTGAAAGAAAACGTACAAGAATTAACAGTAAGTGGTTGGTTTGTCTGTGTTTGCTAATGTCTTTTGATATGTGACTCTTGACCCTTAAGAGCAATTATTACAGGACTAGAGATGAAATTGGAGAGTAAATTTGTACTTTGTGGTAAACTTGAAAGAGGAGTGTTTTTTCTCTCTGTGTGTGTGTGTTTAGTTTTAAAGAGCAGCTATAATTTTAGTGTTGCCTGAGGTAAGGTGTCACTCACATAAAACTTACAAGTCACTGTGGTCCCAGTATTAGACCAAAGGTTTTGGGAGATATTCTGAACAGACTCCCTCATTTTACAATACAATCTGTGAAAGACAGTTTTTCTTTTTAGGTTTGGAAGGTTATTACTGATAGTTAGGTATGAAATAGAATTTTATAAGAAAACTCTGAAGTGGAAACAGGAGCTTAACTGCACACTTAGTCACGATTGGAGTAGTCAAATTTCTTTTGCTAGCTTGCAACCAGTAAAACTTATTTATGGTTATATATTTATACAAAGGATAAAAAACATATGGATGTATGAACATACAAATATCTATGAATTTTTTATCCATAATAACTTACATTTTTGTGTTAAGAATTTAAAATACTTGTCTGAGAAAGGTACACATAATGTGCTCACATTTTTTTTTTTTTTAAAAAACCTGATTCTGTGTTTTTGCATGTGCATGCATGCTGAAAAGTAGATGTGAAAGGCTACCTGTTAATTTGTTAAGCGATCTTGTCTATAAGGAGTATAACTGAGGCTATTGGGAACCACACTTTTGTTCTGTGTGTGTGTGTGTTAGGTACTGTCAGGTGGATTCAGTTCACAGCAACCTTTGTGTGCAACAGAAGACCCTCCCCAGCCCTCCAGCACCCTCACTCTTGTGTCAGCTCACTCTTGTGCCCACAGCGTCTGTCCATTTTGTTGAGGGTCTTTCTCTTCTTGTTTGATCAAATATGATGTCCTTCTCCAGGGACTTGTCCCTTCTGGTAACATATCTAAAGAATGTGAGACATAGTCTCAACTATCCTTGCTTCTAAGGAGCATTCTGGTTGTGCTTTTTCCAAGACACATCAGTTTGTTTTTCTGGCAGTCCATGGTATGTATAGTCAATCTTCCTAACTGATGCTGTAATTCAAAGGCATCTTCTTGGGTTTTTCTTATTCATTGTCCAGCTTTCACATGCAGGTGACACGGTTGAAAATACCATGGCTGGGGTCAGATACACCTTAGTCCTCAAAGACACATCATTGTTTTTTAACTCTTTAGGGAGATCTTTTGCAGCAGGTTTGACCAGTACGAATATGTTACTTGATTTCTTGACTTCTTCTTCCATGGACATTGACTGTGGGTTCAAGTTAAATGAAATCTTTGACACTCAGTATTTTCTCCATTTCTCATGATGTTGCTTATTGGGCCACTTGTGAGGATTTTTGTTTTCCTTGTGTTGAGATGCAATCCATACTCAAACCTGTGGTCTTGAATCTTCATCAGTAAGTGCCTCAAGTCTTCTTTGCTTTCAGGAAGCAAGGATGTGTGATCTGCATAGTACAGGTTATTAATGAATCTTCTTCCATTTGTGATGCCTCATTCTTCGTATCGTCTATCTTCTCGGATTATTTGCTCAGCATAAAGATTGAATAAGTATAGTGAGAGGACACAGCCCTGGTGTACACCTGTTCTGATTTTAAACCAGTACCCCTTTGTTACGTTAGAATGAATATCCCTTGGTCTGTGTACAGGTTCTGCACAAGTACAGTTACAGGTTCCGGAATTCCTATTCCACATAATTTGCTATGATCCACGCAATGAATGCTTTTCTGTAGTCAGCCAATGCAGGTAAATGTATTTCTGATATTGTCTGTTTTCAGCCACAATCCATCTGACATCATTAATGATATTCCTTGTTTCGTGTCTTCCCCTGAATCTGGCTTGAATTTTTGGCTGTTCCTTGTTGATATACTGTTGGTACTGTTTTACATTATCTTAGGCAAAATTTTAGTTGCCTTCCAAGTTTCTTAACATAAATAAGTGAGTGCCTCAGCATTGCATTGTTGTGTTGAAATGTCTCAGTTGGTATTCTGTCCACTCCTGGAGTCTTGTTTATCACTAATGTCTTCAGTGCAGCTTGGACTTCTTCCTTGAGTTCCACTAGATCTCTCTTGCTCTGCCTATTGCCTCCTAAAATGATTCACTATTGACCCCTTCTTTTTGGTACAGCGATTCTATGTATTCCTTTTGTTTTCTTTTTGATACTTCTTGTATTTTGCTAATGAACTCCTTAAAGTTGTTTTAATTTTTTTCTTCCGTTCTTTCAGCTTGAGAAATGCTGAACATGTTCTTCCCTTTGCTTTTCTAGCTCCAGGTTTTTGCACATTGCAGTATAATACTTGCCTGTGTCCTTTTCAGCTACCCTTTCAGATCTTCTATTCAGCTCTTCATCGTTTCTTTCATTCACTTTAACTGCTCTACATTCAACAGCAAGTTTCAGAGTCTCTTCTGACATCTGTTTTGATCTTTCCTTTCTTTTATGTCTTTTAATGATCTTTTGCTTTCTTCATGTATGATGTCCTTTATATCACCCACAACTCATCTGGTCTTGGGCCACTGGCGTTTAAGGCATGGAATCTGTTCGTAAGATCTTCTCTAAATTCAAGTGGAATATATTCAAGGTACTACATGGGCTTCAGTGTCTTAATTTTCTTCAATTTCAACTGAACTGCATGTGAACAGCTGGTGATCTGTCCCACAGTTCACCTTTGGCCTTGCTCTGGCAGATGATATCGAGTTTTTCCATTATCTTTTTCAATAGATATAGTCAATTTGATTCCTGTTTATTCTGTTTAGTGAGGTCTATATGTATAGTCACCATTTTTGTTGTTGAAAGAAAGACAGTTGCCATGAATAAGACATTGATCTTGCAAAATTATGTCATCTGCAATCTCTGAAGTAATTTTGGTCACCAAGATCACATTTTCCATCCACCAGTCTTACGTCTTTGTTTGCAACTTTTGCGTTCCAGTCTTCAGTAGTTATCAGTGCATTTTGATTGCTGATTGATCAATTTCAAACTGAAGATGTTGTAAAATCTTCAGTTTCTTCATCTTTGGCATTAGTGGTTACTGTGTAAATTTGAATAAGAATCATAGTAAGTGGTCTTTCTTGTAGGTTTATTAATATTATTTTATCCAGACAGCATTGTTTTTCCGGATAGATCATGAAATGTTTTTGATGATGAATATGACGCTTTTCCTCTTCAGTGTGTCATTCTTGCTGTAGTAGATGACATGATTATCTGACTCAGAATGGCTCATGCCAGTCTATTTCAGCTTACTAATACCTAAGATATTATTGATCTTTAGCTGTTTCGTTTAATTCTTGATGACTTCCAGTTTCTCTAGTTTCATACTTCGTATGTACATTCCATTTTCCAATTAACTAATGGGTGTTTGCAGTTGTTTCTTCTCATTTCTAGTTGTGCTACCCTAGCACCTGAAGGACTCAAAAGCTTGACTGCATCAGTATTATTGAGTTTGACTCTATCTTGAGGAGGCATCTCTGCCTCCTTTGTCCTACTTTGAGTGCCTTACAACCTGAGGGACTCATCTTCTGGCACTATATCCATGGTCCACTGCTGTTTTTATTTTATTTCATTGTGATTAAGTGAAAGTATACAATCCAAATTAATTTTGCCTGCCTGCCTATGTGCAGCTCATTCTGCTCTCCTTGTCTGGTGATAGCACACTCCTCCTTTTCATTCTGTACTTCCAGTATCCTCTTAACAAGCTCTCGTCCCCTTCTGTTCACCTCCTTCTCTCCCATCTAGAAAGAGACCAATAGGACAGCCTTCTATAAATATATAGAACCATTAAGTACACATACCATATGGTCACACTGTGTCCCCAAATCCAGTGCCTTCTTGTCTGAAGTTGACCTCAGTACTGTTTTCTGATCAGGGGCAGCAGCAGGTATAGGGGCTGTGCTCCCAGGGGATCCTTGAGGCCATTGGACCATCAGTTCTGGTCTTTTTGAGCTCACCCCTCTTTTTTTGTGTTGCCTCAGGGGCTTTACATCATGTGCCTCATGATAGCTGTCTTTGATGGTGGCCAGGCACCATCTAGTTCTTGTGGTCACATGTTGATAGTCTTCCATTCACATGGGTCCTTCTGTCTGCTGGCTTCTTTTTTCCTCGTGTCTTTGTTGTTCTTGGTCATCACCTATTCTGGATAAGTTGAGACCATTTGGTGTACGTCAGTTGGCAGCTTGCTAGCTCTTAAGACCCCAGATGCCACTCACAATATGGGGTGCAGAAGACTCTCTTAGCAATAGGCTACTTATGCCACTTGGCCTTGATGTCCCCTGAAAGCATGGTCCCTAGACTCCCACCCTTGCTACTCTATTCTTGCAATATTGGGTTGAGATTAGGTGAGTTTTCATTTATGCTGAAGTCCAGTTAAGTGATTTACCTTCTACTGTATGCTGTCATGCTTTCACTTAACCAAATTTCTATCAACTATTTAATCTACTACTGACCGTCTCTCTCTCTCTCCTCATCCTTGTAGCCATGTAAGAGTCTTTTCTTGTGTACATATGTCACTGACCAATTTTTTTTCAAATTAGGTTTCCAGGTTCTTATTCCCAGTCTGCCTTATAGTCTCTAAGGTCCATCGAAACCTGTCCACTGTGGGCAAGCCTGGTATTTGAAGTAGACACGACATACAGCAGCGCACAGCCGCCTCAGCAGGACAAACTGACAGCTGAATGATGGTTCTTTTGTTTTGTTTTGCATCATTCAAGGCTGTTTGAATTATTTTTATGATGACACATTGATTAAAAAAATTGATTACTAACTTAAGAAAAATTATACAATTTTAGTTAAAATTCAAACAAATGCTTTCAGGTGTTTGATAATGGTGAAAATAATACATAGCAAACACTAAATTTTCTTTTCAGTATTCAACATGTATCTAGCAAATTTAATTTTGTTGTATTAAAAATGTTTAGTTGTTTTCTTGGTACATCCAGTTTGCAAACAAGTTGGACAAATTACAAAAGGTGAGATCAAGTACAAGCGTCACAGGAAAGTGAAGATCGTAAAATGCTGCTTTTTAAAAAATCTTATTAGTGCAGACAAAATGTTCATTATCCAACAGTGGAATGTTAGTAATGTAAATATACTTGAATATGACCCTGTTCAGAGAGAGCATGCAAACATTTATGTGTGCATACACATGAGCACACACATATTGTAGATGTATTTGTTCCCTTCTGTGTATCAGTTTTTTAATGTGATTTCAATCTTCTTGTAAGTCTGTTTCCCATCTAAGAAATTAAAAGAGTGTATTTATAGAATACTTTTTGAAGAGATTCCTAATGCAGTTCTTGAACTTTCCTTTGAATGATAGCCTTCTAACCTGAATTCTCTTACCTCTTTAGGATTTAACCCAGGAGATGGAAGTACAAGCTGATAAACTCAAATGGCTGAATAGAACTGAATTGGAAATGCTTTCAGATAAGAGTCTGAGCTTACAGGAAAGAGATAAAATTTCAGAAAGCTTAAGAACTGTAAATGTGACATGGAATAAGGTGTGCATATGTTATCACCATGGTACCTATCTCATAGTTATTGAGCTTTTTGTCAAAGATGTGGGACCTTAGATATCTGGAAATACTTAAAAAGGTGTTGTACTTTTAGTATATCCAAATATGGGTACATTTTACTTGTTTGTCTAATAAACCAAAAACCAAACTGACTGCGTTGAGTAGATACCAACTCATGCGACCCTATTAGACAGAACTGCCCTGTCGTCCAAGGCAGTGCCTGGTGAATTTAAACTGCTGACCTTTTGATTAGCAGCTGTAGCAATTAACCACTGTGCCACCAGGGTTTCCTGTTTGTCTAATAGACACCTGGAATTGACACACAAATTTAGTTCCTGATATCCGCTTCCCCTTCGACCTTAATGTGTGTTTTTAACATTCATTGATGGAAGTTATATCCTCACAACTCCTTAAGGAAAAAAAAAATCCTTTGAGTCAGTTTTAGATCCTCACTTTCTCCTTTTGGTTCTTGTCAATCTCTTTTCCCCGTAGCATCCACAATGATTTTGTTAAAACATAATTCAGATCAAGTAACTCCTTTGATTAAAGCCCACTAATGGTTTTCCCTCTCATTCATTGTAAAAGCCTTTTGAAATTATGACTTCCTGTGATCTCTCTCAGTTCACGTGCTTTTTCCCTTCATTCCTTCCCAGACGTGTTGGCCACCACCTCAGACATGCAAGACTCGGTTTATCTGTATTCAGTCAGATCCCACATAGATGTTTTACATCAAGGATGACAGTGCCTATTGTTACAGAAAGTAACAGGTGGTCCATGTGTGAGCACTGTGTTTGACAAAGACAAAGTTTCCTTTATTATAGGATGTTGTGTAAATTTTAATATACTTAGGTGAATTTGTAATACTGAAGACCAAACAGGAAACCCTGGTGGCATAGTGGCTAAGTGCAATGTTTGCTAACCCAAAAGTCAGCAGTTCAAATCAGCCGGGCACTCCTTGGAAACTATGGAGCAGTTCTACTCTGACCTATAGAGTTGCTATGAATTGAAATTGACTTGACAGCAGTGAGTTAAGACCAACCACTGTTTATTGTGCAGAGAACCTCCACAAACACACTTTAGGAAATATTAATCTGGAATATTTCATAAATGCAGTCATTTGTTTACGTGGTAGGTGTTTAGTGAACACTTACTTTATGCCAGCCAGCATTTTAAGAACTATGAATATAGGAAGGAATATGTCATGGCTTCTCATCCAAAGAACCTGTTGTGGGTGAGACAAGTAGACATACGGTAATAACGTGGAGCTGTCCCGTGGGAACATAAAAGTGGAGCATGAGTCTGGCTTTCGGGGTACGCACAGAGGACATGAAAGTCAATCCAATTTCTGAAGGACGGGTTAAGAATTGGTCAGGTGAAGAATGACAGGAGTGATGCTGTGGGGAAGGGGAGCAGCACCAAAAGGGCCTGGAGGGGACTGAGAATGAACATGGTGGTTTGGGGGCCTGGAGGTAGTTCAGTAGGAGTATCAGGTAGAGGGATGCCCGTGGAGACGTGGCCTCGCTACACATAGCAAAAAAAAATCGCTTTCTAGGTGAAGAACCAGTCACCATCTCGAGGGCTCGCCAACAAAACCAAACCCATTGCCACAGAGTTGATTCTGACTGACGGGACCCTGTAGAACAGAGTAGAACTGTCTCATGGGGATACTAAGGAGTGGCTGCTGGATTTGAACTCTAGCCTTTTGGCTGGCAGCTGCAGCCTCTAACAGCTCTACTGCCAGTGCACCCAATATCTTGAGGGCAGTGGGCAGTTATTAGTGGTCTTGAAGCAGGGGAAAATCACATTTTTGGAAAGATCAAAGTAACTGTACTGTGGAGACAGATGGAGTGATGGTAGGAACAAATAGAGAAAAATAGAGAAAGACTCATTGGAGTCTTTGAGTGGTTTGGGAAGGGCTGTCAGGGCACACAGAAATGATGGCCTCATGTTTGGACATACCTGCGTATCTATGACAGTGACACTGAAGATAGGTTTGGGGGAGTTACTATCCTCTCAAAACTCCATGTGGTGAATGAAACCACTGGAAACCGTCGCCCAGGGAGACAGTCCAGGGTTAAGGTTACAGAGACCCCAAATCCTGCCTTAGGATGTTGATAAGTGAACTCATGAGCAGTATTTAGAAGAACAGTCAGAAGCAGTGGTCAATTCAGGAGTGTCACGTTAACAGAAGTCAGGGAAGGGGGTTGGACAGTTTTAAACTCTGCAGAGAGGCCATGTCAGCTAAGCACTGGGTGGCGTTCCTGTTGATAGTAGTGTCAGTGGTGTGGAAGACTCTAGCAGGATTACAGAGAATGGTAGAGGTGAGGCTGTGCATCCAGAAGCTGAGGTGGTAAGGGGAAGACAAGGCAGAGCCGTCAAGTAGAATAACACTGCTCTTTAAAAAAATGTAGTTATATTTATTGATACGGTGTTCTCTTCTGCTTGGTCTAAAATGATAGATACACAGAGAACTGCCCATTGCATTAAAGGAACGCATCCAGGAACCCAGTTCTGTTTCACAGACAAGGACTTCTGGTAAGATTAAATTTAATTACTTTTAATGTTTTTTAATAACCATAGCAGTATTTTATGCTTTTAAACTCTGTGTAGAGTTAGAAGTAACATACTTCAAAACATCATGCAATTATAATTTATTATTCTACTTTCATTTCTTTGAAAAGAACACTTTCTTAAAACAGCAGATATAGTTGACTGTCACCCATTGTGTGTAAGCATTTCTTCTGGTGGTAATTTATACTTTCTGTCTTTTTGTGGGCTAGATGGGGCCTGGGTATCACAGGTTCCTGCTCAGAGGCAGGGGAAATGCCAGATGGGAACACAGGGGAATTGTTTGCTGGATGCGTCCTGCTTTAAGGGAATCAGCTGTAACTCGTATGTTAATGTCTTCCTGAGATGAAGACTGAAAACAGAGTTTAGATATCCTTGGGACAACGTGGGAGATGGAGATTTAGAAAAGTTCTCCATTTCATGGAAGCTGTTTGTTGGCAAATACTGCTCACTTTTATAGTACCAGTTGTTGTGGACTTGATTGTGGCTCACAGTTACCCCCTGTATATCAGAGTAGAATTGTGCTCTATAGATTTTCTGTGTTGACAGTAGATTGCCAGAACTTTCTTTCAAGGCACTCAGGGTGGACTCAGGCTTTTAATCTTTTGGTTAGCAACCAAACATGTTAATTGTTTGTTGTGTCACTCAGGGACTCCATTGTTCTCACAGACTCCTTGAAAGGGCCGCTGGAAATCCCATTGGTCACCTGGATCTCACAATGAGAATCTCTGAGCTATGAGTACAGGGTGTCTCATGTAATTTGTATTTCTTCAGTTACAGTGAGGTCAAGCATTTTTTTTTCATGTTTATTGGCATCTTGTTTTGTCTGTTTTTTTTTTTAACATATGTTGATTACTGATTATTTAAAGTGTGTATTGCAAATATCTTTTCCCTTAATTGGTGATGCTTTTAAAATCTTTATTTATGGTTTTTTTTTTACAGATGTCTGTAACAGTAATCTTTTATTAATAGTTTACCTTTTTGTGTGTTTTACTTCAGAGCACTTTTAGTCCTCTGAAGTCAGAAAGAAATTCTTTATTTTCATCTACCAGTTTTACAGTTTTGGTAATTTATGCTTTGGTCTTTAATCCCACAGGAATTAATTTTTGCATCGTGAGTGTGAGGTTAAAATTTGTTCATCAACTTCCCTCTCCCACTGTGGGTCACCACTTTCCCAGAGTCATTTATTGAACAGTAGATTTTTCCTCAATCGATCTCCTATGGGCCTCTGCCAAGTGGCAGATTGGACCCTCTGGGTTCGTAATACACCCATTTAATTATTAGTGCTAAGTAATTCAGCATTGTATTTGGTAGGGTATATTTCTCTACCAAAAACAGTTTTTATTTTTTTACTATTATTAGCCTCTTGGTTTTCTATATTAATTTTAAAATCAGAAATCAGTATATATGTATTTATCAGGTTATACATATGGAGACCTATTGAGATTTTGAGTAGAATGGCTCTGAATTTACAAATTGATTAATGGTTTCAGAAAATGATTTTAGCCTTAACTAGTGCATAGTGTGCTAAAGCAGATTTCAGGTAGATAGAAAGCTAACTACTCTTGTATCAAGACAAAAGAAAACAAGAGCCTTCCCTCATTAGTAAACAAGCAAACTGAAAACCTAAAGGAAAAAGAAAAAGTCATCAAACTGTTGGAGAGGACAAGGGTTTCTAACTTTAAAGTTTCAGAGAAACAGTCTTCAAATACAGATTTATGAGTTGGAGTACTTCCGAGTATTTTTGTGTCTATATGTGAAAAAAAGAAAGCACCACGTTAAAAAAAAAAAGCCAGAGTTTTTTTCAGCAATATAGCACATATTTATCTTTCTGTTAAGCGTTCATCTAAATTGACAAGAAAGCAGATAAAGAGTACAGTTAAAAATACTATGTTTAGTTAATATGAAAAATGTCACTATTACTACTAATCAAAAAGCCATTAATTGAAAGCAGTATTGAAAGATGTGTGTTTATCTGTGACAGAATGTTATTGGTGTGGTTACAGGATGCTGATCGGTTTTCTAGGCTGCTGCTGGGAATCTGAGTTGGTACAACTTTAAGGAAAAACAATTTGGTAGCAGCTGTTAAAAACATTCATTTTTTAAATATTCTCTGATGCATTGATTTTACTTAGAGAAATTTGGGGATCAGACCTATGTAAAAATACAAAAATATATTTCTTGCAAGCTTTTTAAAAAATAATATTTCAGAATCAAGCTAAATATCAAACTATGTAAAAGAGGTTTAATAAAAGTTAGTGAACATATATGCAGAATATTAATAGATATTCACAGAGCTGTTCTGGAGAATGAGTAATGCTCATGTTACAAGTGAAAAAAAGACAATTATAAATAAGTTGGCTTTATAATTAGGAAACAAGAACCTTAAAAAAACAACACTCCGAATTTTCTCATGGTTGACGGATTGCATGTTTGAATGTCTCATTGTATCACTTATCGTTGCTGGTTACTTCCGTGGTGTTGTTGCCCAAGGTTATGGGGACACTATTGGCTTTATGGCTCCCAAAGCCATGTAGATATTGCAGGAAACACCATAGCCATTTCATTATGAAAAAATAAAATCCAAACTAAGTTTTACTTAAATATACACATACATCACTATTACACCCCTACAATCAAAATATCCTGTTGCTTTGTTAATGTTTTACTGTTATTTTTTTCTTTTTTTAATTTCAGCTCCTCCACTTGTCCAGAAGATGGTGCTAGTATCATCCACACCAGATACTCCTGTTCAGTCTCATCGCACGACAGAAGTTTCTGTACCTGCTGATCTGGATAAAACTATAACAGAGCTGGCCGACTGGCTGATATTGATTGACCAGATGCTGAAGTCCAACATTGTCACTGTCGGGGATATAGAAGAGATCAATAAGACAGTTTCCCGAATGAAAGTAGGTGCATTGTACAGAGCCCTGTGCAGAAGCTCTGTAATACACAGAGAGAAAGGATCTGCTTGGATCTTCTTTGTGTACCCAAAACTATGAAAGAATGAGGCTTGATTTTTTTTTTTTTTTAATCTTCTTGATAGCCATCTTGGCTAGCTCTGAAGAATAAAGCTTTTCCTATGTGTGAATGGTGGTGGTTAGCAGATTGGTTTACCAATTTAGGCTGCACACTCAGTATTTACTTTTTTTTTATTGTGTTTGAGTGAAAGCATACAATCCAGATTAAATTTGCATGCCTGCCTATCTGAAGCTCCCTCTGCCCCCCTTGTCCGGTGATAGCACATTCCTCCTTTCCTTTCTATACATGTCATATCCTCTTAACAATCTCCTGTCCCCTCTTCTCTACCCTCTCCACTCCCCTCTGGTGAGAGGCCAGTGGGACAACATCCTATAGATGCATAGAACCATAAAGTGCACACAGGATATGGTCACTCTGTGTCCCCAAGTCCAATCCATTCCTGTCTGAAGAAGAGTTGATGTCAGTAATGCTTTATGATCAGGGGCAGCATTGGTCTAGGGGCCAGGCTCCCAGGGAAACCCCCAGGTCTTTGGACCATCAACTACATAGACGCAGTATTTTTAAAAACTAAAACTGATGTCGTAAAGCTAGAAGCAGTAGTATAAATGTAAACTAATGTTCCATATCAGTCTTAAGTGTGATGTAGGATAATTTCCTGAAGTTCCTTTTCAACTTATACCCAGCTTATAATGAATGAATTTGTGAGTTTGTGTTGTCAGGCCCACAGGCTTGCTGTTTCTGTTGGCGGCTCATGCTGAGTCGGCATCAGGCTCGTGATGACCATGTGTACAGTGGAATTGGGTGGTTTTGATCCACAGGGTTTTCACTGGCTCATATTTGGAAATGTCTCACCAGGCCTTTCTTCCTAGTCTGTCTTAGTGTGGAAGCTCATGACAGCAACACACAAGCCTGCCATGCGGACAGACAGATGGTAGCTGCATAAAAGGTGCATTGGTTGGGAACTGAACTTCATCTTGAGCTTAAATGTGTTTAATTAGAAATCTGACTATACTTGAATATTATATGTATATCCTTGAGTATCAATTTGTAAAGCTCTTCATGTAGTGTGTGCTGGGTGCTGGGCTGTGTGTGGTATAAGGATACTGAAAAGACAGAAGTTGGGAGCCCACAATGAAGTCATAATAGCAGTTATACTAACTTTCTTGTTTACTATGTGCTGGACATTTTTGTTAAGTGTTGTGTACATCAGGCCTTATTCACTTGTTTAACAGTCGTGCCAGGCAGGTACTGCTTTTATTCCCAGATTGCATGCAAGCTGACACTGGAGAGAGGCCTGGAGCTCTTGTAAATAGGTAGGTGGCTGGAGTAAGGCAGAATCTAATAGAAGCCATAGGCAAGGTGTCAGGGCAGTTAAAATGATGAAAGCCACTACTTCTGGAGATGAATAAATGATATTCATTGTATAGGGAGCAGAGTGAATAAAGGCACGAGCCTCAGGGATGTTGGGTCCCACTGTGCACTATGTGCTAGGGGAGTGCAGTGAGAACCAAAGCAGGAAAACAGCTCAGGTTTACTTTGTGAAGGACCTTGTAAGACATGCAGAGCCTTTTGGCCTTTAGTCAGTCAACAGTGGACAGGCTTGTCTTTTGTTTTCGTTTGTGTGGTTTAATTTCAGCTGGAGATGGATGGTAACTGTGTTCAGGCAACAGTGCACATGGGTGTGCTTGGTGCGGAGCAAGATGCTTTCAGCAAGGAGAGCGCTCTGGGAGTGGCTAAGCTAATGCTCCTGCTGCTGGTGGAAGTGGGGACCGGGAGAAACAGAGTGTGAATGAGCGTTAGATTGTGTCAGGGAGTCCATTTTGCCACTTAGAAGGAAGTGACCCGCAATCATTGAGATGTAACCCTGGGATTCAGGATGGGAAATTGTGAATAATCCATTTGCAGATAATACTTGAAACTATATGAGGGACTAGAGTCTACAAAATTAGAGAATTCATAAAGAGGAAGAGCTGGAAAGAGTATCTTTCTGTGCAGCACCATTTGTACTTACTGTAAATTGGGTTTTCTGGTCTTTATCGGTGTTAGCTCTTTACTTAAAACACAGTTTTGTTGATACTGTTGACCTTTCTCTCATTTGTTTGGTACACAGAGATACAAAGTCTCTAGAGTGTCATTTTTTCATACCTAAAATTATATTATGAGGGCTTCTCTGATTGCTGATACCAGTCCCTGGAGCCCTGGGGGCACAGTGATTAAGAGCTTGACTGCTAACCAAAAGGTCGGCGGTTTGAATCCACCAACCACTGCTTGAAAGCGCTGTGCGGTAGTTTTACTGTGTCCTGTAGGGTCGATAGGAGTTGGAATAGGCTCTACAGCACTAGGTTATTTTATTTTTTAATTCTAGTCACTGAGGGGCCACTAGTGTGTGTTCATATGTGATACAGAAGAAATATTCATGCTATCAGCCGCAATAGTAATGACTTACGTTCTCAGAGTAGTTTTGAATTTTCAAAGTGATTTTCTTCATCTGTTTTTCTCAGATTTGATATGAGTGAGCTGGGTGTATTGCTTCCTTTTGAGAAAGCTAAAACACAGTGAGACATAGCACCTTACCTGTGACCCAGGTGATGAATGAGCGATCCATGATTTGATGTTAGCTTTTCTGCCTCTAAATCAGACTCTTTTTTTCTGTGCCACATGGCTAAATATCTCACTGTGTATAATAGGAAGAAAGCAACAGTAATAATGGTAAAAATCATAATAACTGGGATGTTAGTGTAAATTTTTCCTAGTATTCTTATCCTATAGCTTATTAATATATTCTTGATAAACATTTAAACAGATCACGAAAACTGATTTAGAGCAGCGCCGTCCTCAACTGGATTATGTTTTCACATTGGCACAGAATTTGAAAAATAAAGCTTCCAGTTCTGATGTGAGGACAGCAATCACAGAAAAATGTAAGTTGAACAAAAATATAAACTATGGCACAGTATTCCTTTCTCTGAAAGTGGCAACAGACACATTTTTAAAGATTATTCAAATAAAAATGAATATTCTGTATTCTTAATTTTAAAAAGTGACATGTTTCTGATCATTTTTAATTCATTGTGAACATTGTCAGCAATTCTCTTGTGAGTTTCTTAGTGTGAATAACACCACTACTTTTAAGTAATTTTGTATACATCGTTTTTTTGTTTTTTTTTTTTCCCCTTGGTCCCCCTACCCCAAGTCCCCTAAGTTAGACTTTATTTTCAAGGAACCAAAGAAACAAAAGTTGGAGAAATTCATAGCAAAGCAAACCCATTCTTCTAACTTATTCATTATAAACTGATCTTACCATGTCCTTCGACTCATAGTCTCAAAACTCCTTGATTCCTTCTATGAATGTGGGTTGACTAGCTAGCTGCTGCATGCCTGTGTGCCGGACACTAGTTTGGGGATATTTTAGTTGACATCAAGGAGCTCTGGTGGAGCGTTGGTTAAAATGCTTGACAGGTAACAGTAAAGCCTGTGGTTCAGTCCCGTCAGCTGCTCCATGCATGGGAGATGGATTTAGCAGTCTCCTTCTGTCAAGGTTTCTGCGTAGGTCTACTGTACTCTTGTGTTGTGAGTCGTACTCTGCTTGACAATAGTGAGTTTTGTTTGGTTGGTTAAGAACAAAATAAAGTAAGCAAAATAAAACAACAACAACAAGAACAGCAAAGATCCCTGCTTGGGGTTTCCTCTCCAGGTCAACAGTGTCTGTGACATCTGTGCAATACACAAAACAAAGTCTGACCTCTTAAGAGTGGCAGTTAGGAACTGTCACCATCTACCCTGACTTGCTTTCGTGGTTTCCTCTCTCCCTGTAGCCCTCAGCCCCGTCTGGGACCGTTCTGCACTATATATACTCTTTACAATAGCCTGATGTTTCCTAGCCTTCTTACTTGGCTCAGGGTTCCTGCTTTCCAGCAGCTAAAATGTCACCCCCTGTGTGGAGTTCTCCCCATCCTCTTCTGGTCCACAGCAAAATGAATTATTTTCTATCTTTAGTTCCTGCTGTGTAGTTTGTTTCCCCTGTAACTTCTTTGTAGATCTTAGAGTTACTTTAATTCTCTTTCCCTTCCTATAGCTTGTGGATATTCACCTCCCTGTCTCTTGGGCCTCCTGCAGTGCTTTGTACAAATTAGTTATTTAGTATTTGTGACAGAGTATGAACTAGAAGAATAAATGTTTGTTTGTAGTCTCTGTAAGCTTTCTGAAGACAAGGAAGTCAACCCTGACCCCTTATTTAGATACCAAAATAGACATAGTGGCAACAGATTATTCCAGGGGACAGTAACCTTAAAAACTTTTAGTGTTTGAAATTATTGGTTTACTTTGCTAAATAGCTCATTTTTCATCTTTCTCCCTCTTTTTATTACTGAGTTCCTATTAGGAACTCTAGAACAGTTCCATTTCTGCCTGCCTGGAAGGGTAGTGTCTCTGCTTTGATGATGCCATACTGTTTACAAAGCCATCTCTTTTGCTTTTTTCTACCGGGTCTTTTGTTTTCTCCCTTCGTCTCTCTGTCTAGCACTCCTTTTAAGGTGTTACACAAGACTTTGCTTCTGAAGGTCTTTACTTTCCTGTTTAGCCCTATGTCTGCTGTTTTTTTTCTCCTTTTTTTTTCTGTGTTTGTATGTATAAATTGTACAGACGCAGCCCTCTCTACTCAGTATATGTAAAATCATATTCTCTGGGGTGTGCTACTGTGTCATTTATTTTTAGCACTTAGTCACAGTAATTAGGATGATTTGCTTTTTTAATGATAAGCCTATTGTGGTATTGCTGTTGTTTGATGTCTGTAGTTTTATTGTCCGATACCAAATGATTCTTTTAAGTTCTACAAGGTGGTCCTAAGTATTTATGTGATTTTTTTTCACATAGTAAGTAGATCATTTTCCTAGATTTGTCTTCTTTTTTTTTTTTTTAAAATTAAAAACTTAAGACATTTGTTTGAGAACTTAAACAACACAGCACAAAGGGGATGACGTCTTTGAACAACTTTTAAGAAAATTTACACATAAGTGTAATTACATTTTTCTGAACGATATAAAATCAGTCACTTCATAGTCTAATATAATCCTGTGTTGTCCCTAGATTGTCATCAAAGTGTCCTTTTTAACTCAGTTGGAAAGGTATTTTGTAGTTAGTTCTTTTGGGCTGGGTGCTTAGCTTAGCTCAGTTCAGTGTGTTCTGCATCCAGAGCATCTTGCTGTCATTGAGTCTGTATCATCCTTTAATCATGCAACTCAGAAAAGACTTAAGTTTTGTATTCCAGTCTTTCAGCTTGAGAAATACCGAGCATGTTCTTCTCTTCTGGTTTTCCAACTTCAGGTCTTTGCACATATAATCGTAGTACTTTACTTCGTATTCTTGAACCATCCTTTAGAATCTTCTGTTCAGCTCTTTTACTTCATCATTTCTTCCTTTTTGCATCTTCTGGCCACTGTTTTTAATCTTATTATCAGTGGACTCTTGTAGGTATTCAAAGCTATATTTATTCGTTCTTGAGAAGATCGTGAACAGCCTCTGAAGTAGTGAATGAGCAGTTTACGTTTCTTCAGCTTTTTCATTTTCTTCATATGAAAGGCAGGGAAGAGAGAGGAGAGGAAGAAAGCAGGTAGGATAAAGAAGCAGGGGGAAGAGCTATTATTGAATTTTTACAGTGCAGAACTGCTGACTACATAGAATATGCTTTTCCATGTTTCACTTGGATTTGAATCGAATGTAAAAGGTGTTTTGAGTTTGTTTTTTTCTTTTAAATCAAGATACTGCATAGGATCATTTTGGGGGATGACAAATGACTCTGTCTACATCTTAAAGTCTGTCATAAAGCACTCTTTGAGTCTAGCTTCACCAAACTAGATTTGGTAGAGAAAAATTAGGTAGGAAATGATTTTCTTTCTTTCTTTTTTTTTTTAAATCAGCTTACAGTGGCAAGTCATTTTATTGTGAGATATTTTAGTGCATTTAAGATAGAGTTCAGTCTAAGGTGAGGGTTCAGAAATGTATCAGTTGGTATAGTATGGCAGGCATGGCTCTGAAATTCTTTAAAATGTGTATACCAATTTACCACCTTCTGCTTTTGTATTTATACTTATTTATGACAAATTTGATAATCAGTTACTTTTCCTTTCCTAATAGTTCTGGGATTTATTTGTCATCTTCTTCCCTCCCCACCCTTTAGTGGACAAGGTCCAGAGTCAGTGGGACAGCACTCAGCACGGTGTGCAGTCACGGCAGCAGCAGCTGGAGGACATGATCATGGACAGTCTGCAGTGGGATGACCACCGGGAGGAGACCAAGGAGCTGCTGAGGAAGTTCGAGGCCCAGCTCTGCGTTCTTCAGCAAGCCCGCAAGGATCCACTTAGCAAACAGCTCTCTGACAATCAAGTGAGGCTCATTCTGTATTTTCTGGCAGTATCACCGGATTGGATGTACTGTTTTTAAAAGAAAAACAACTATAATTTTAAGACTCTACTATGATATTTTTTCAATATATATTCCCAGAATGTATATTGAAAGTTATGTGAAATATTTGATTTGAAAAAAAAAAAATCAGAGGTCTAACATACAGAGCTGTGTGTACATAGTAAATGTTTAGCTTGCTGAGATTTTTCACAAGCTGGACCTATCTGTACAGTCGGCATCTGGAAAGAGAACATTATCAGCAGTCCTGGAACCCTCCCTTCTCTCCCCTCCTTTCCTATCCTAAAGACTCTTTTTGTTTGTAGACATTTTTAAGACTTTCATTCTGGGGCTACTGTGGTGAACAAGTCAGGTAATAAATTTGACTGTTTTTAATACCTTTCTTGCCAAACCATTTTACTCAGTAAGATGATTATGGGTACTTTAGTTGTGATTGGTTTAGCTATGCAGTTGGCAATATAAAGCAGTTATGGTATTTTTGAAGTGCTGTTTTAAACTGTCTTGAAAGTTACAGAAAATATCTTTGAATATTGGAGGTTACAGTTGTTACATTTTGGTGTAAGACTTATGTGCCCTTTAGATAGCTGAGGTGAAAGTGTCTGTTATTGAAGAATATAACAAAGAGTATATAAAACAAACCAACAGAAATCTTAAACATGGAAGCGTGTTACCATTCTTTACAAACACCAACTTGCCATGTTGTGAGCTCTTCTCGTTGCTCCAAGTACCTACAGAGGAACTGTATAGTTAGTTCTCGTCACCTGTATGTCTGTCAGGGAGGGTGTTGACAAAGGGACTGTATGGCAATGCTGCCCCCATGTCACTTTAGAGCCTTTTATTCTTCTGGTTCTCAGTCCTTCTGAGACTTGTTTTAGCTGCGTCTTTCAGTTAAAGAACCAAATGAAGGGGAAGGGTCTTCTATGAATGCTAACTGACACCAACGTTGGATAATTGCTCACCAAATAGCTTTTCTCTTTGTATAGTAGGCTTTCCCAAATAAAAACAAATCTAAATCCAAAGACTGGAATTCCTAATAATAAAATTGCAATTAGAAGTTGCAGGGAAAATGTTCCCAGTTGTTTTTATTTCACACAACTGATTACTTCTACCACCTGCCTGTCAGTTTGTTGTCTCTGCTGTGATGCTGGAGGAAGCTATGTCACCAGTATGTCACGCACCAGCAGGAGCACCCATGGTGGACAGGTTTTGGTGGAACTTCCCGACTAAGACAGAGTAGAAAGACAATTAAGGAAATCTAGTTCTGATTTCAGATGAGCCAGCGATAACTAGATAATGATGGGCACCTTAGTTCAATTAGTGCTCCTGGGTTGCAAGGCAGCCCGTCTGCAGTGATGGATGCCAACCCACAGAGATCCCAAAGGTGGCACAGGACCAGAGTTTTGTTCTGTCATATACCTGATCACCCTGAGTCAGCGCCGATTCAGTGGCAGCTAGCAGTAACGGCAGTAGTCAGTTTGTTTGTAACTGAATGAGCTTTCTGTAGGGAAGAAATGTTTAGCAGAAGGAATGGAAAGGACAAATGATTTGATAATGCAAAATATCTCAAAAGGAGAATCTTTTAATATCATCAGTGCGTGTGATTACTTTGTTAGACATGTCCTTTTTACTTTGAGAGTTAGTATGGTTTAGTGTACATTCAAGAATTTGTACCATGATTTATTTTCTTTCATTATCTCTGTCTGAAACATGTTAATTAAATCCCCCGCCCACCCCCAAGTACCAGCAGAAGTACCATTGTTCTGCTATTAGTTACCAAGCAACCAACTCTTAACAATTACACCTGAAATTGCCCCTTAGGTACTGCTTCAGGAACTGGGATCCGGTGATGGTGTCGTGATGGCCTTCAATAATGTCCTGCAGAAACTGCTAGAGGACTATGGCAGTGATGACACCAGGAATGTGAAAGAAACCACTGAATACTTAAAATCGTCATGGATCAATCTAAAACAAAGGTAACTTGCATGACCCTGGCAGGTAAATACATGTTGTCAAGTGGAGAATTGGATTGCTTTGGCTTTCTGATGGAAATATGCCCACTGCCTATTAGAAGTACATTGTGTAATTTTCTTACTGTTGTGGTCCACTACATAAATATGGGATGTATATTTATATAATATCTACTGAAATGGAATTTCTACAATGGCTTTTTTTTTCTTTTTAGTCCTAACTTTGCCATTTATCATTTTATGTATGATAAATTTCTCATACCTTCCAGAATGTTCTAGAATTCTTCTGGTAGTGCTCTAGTGGCAAGGAAACTTTGAGTACTTATATTGGGTAGTATTTTCCCTAATGTAGAAATAACAGTGTGCTATTTGAAACACATCACCTGAGAATCAGACAAAGCCAGGCCCAACACTAGGCCTGTGAAATGTGCTATGTGTATCTAGGGCCTCAGCTAGTTTTTTTTGTTTCATTTCTATTACTCTGTCTTGTCAGTCTATTTGAAACAGTCTCAAGTAGCATTTGTATTTATAAGAGAGCTTTTTCTGTCACGTGAACACCTAGGATTTAGAAACCGTAAACAGTAGTTAGGATCTCTTTAAGTTTGCATATTTATGTTCATTATCAGTAAAAAAGTGTTTTCTTCACACACAGTACTTACTGGGAATGCCTGTGTCTGAGTGAAATTATGGCTGCACCCTCCTGATGTATTCAAATGTTACTGCCTGAAGCTAATTTGATACTTAAATGCTTTTATTTTTGCAGCACATAAGATGGATAAGATTAGAACACTTTATGATATGCATTATTGGTTATCAAGTATGACTAAACATATAATAATAGTTTGATATGAGGATGTTTTATACATTTTTTTAAATGTTATTTGTATTTCGATCTCTAAAACAGATATTTAAAAACTAAAAGAGGCAATTTAGGAGAGCAGTGTGTCAAGGTGACATTGTGAATGTGTGGCTAGAAATAACCTTAGATGCTCGAACCGCCCCCCCCCCCCATCTGTCAGCTTGTTGTGCTGTGGAGGCTTCCCTGTTGCTATGATGCTGGGGCAGAGCCACCAGTATTCAGGTGCCAGCATGGTCACCCATGGTGGACAGGTCTCGGCTGAGCTTCCAGACTAAGACAGAACAGGGAGAAGAACCCAGCAGTCTACTTCTGAGAAGAATTAACCAGTGAAAACCTTCTGAATAGCAACAGAACACTGTCAGAGGTAGTGCAGGAAAAGGAGGTCCTCTCCCTTCCCCTGGTTGGATGGCACTCCAAAGACGACTGGGAAAGAGTTGCCTCCTCAAAGTAGAGTCGACCTTAATGATGTGGTTGGAGTCAAGCTTTTGGGACCTTCCTTTGCTGATGTGGTATGACTCAAAATCAGAATAAACAGCTGCAAACATTTCTTAATAATAAATTAGAAACCATCAAACATGAAATACAACATATGAACGTAAATATTCTAGGCATCACTGAGCTGAAATGGACTTGGGTTGGCTGTTTTGAATCAGAGACAGTTATATGGTATGCTGTGCAGTGATTGAGAACTGGAAGAGGAATGGTGTTGCATTCATTGTCAAAAAGAACATTTCAAGATCTATTTTGAAGCACAACGCTGTCACTGGTAGGACAATACCCACCTGACTACAGAAAAAGACCAGTTAATATAAATATTATTCAGATTTATTTGCCAACTACTAAGGCTAAAGTTGAAGAAATTGAAGATTATTACCAAATTCTGCAGTATGAAACTCATCAAGATGAAGTCAAGATGCACTGATAATTACTAAAGATTGGAATGTGAAAGTTGGAAACAAAGAAAGATCAGTAGTGGAAAATAATGGCCTTGGTGGTAGAAATGATGCCTGAGATTGCATGATAGAATTTTGCATGACCAGTGACTTCTTTACTGCAAATATCTTTTTTCAACTGTTTAAATGGTGACTGTACAGATGGATCTCACCAGATGGAATACACTGGAATCAAATCGACTACATCTGTGGAAGAAGACTGTGGAAAAGCCCAATACCATCAGTCAGAACGAGGCAAGGGGCCAACTGTGAAACCGACCATTTATTGCTTCTATGCAAGTCCAAATTAAAGCTGAAGAAAATTAGAACAAGTCCACGAGAGCCAATGTATAACCTTGAGTACTGTCTTGCCTAAATTTGGAGACTATATTCAGTCTAAATGTGATGAATAGAATGCTAACAACTGAAGACCAGATGAGTTTTGGAATGATATCTAGGACATCATACATGAAGAAAGTAAGAGGTCACTTACAGGCCAGAAAAGACCAAAAGAGAAGTCAGAACAGAGACTGAAACTTGCTTTTGAATGTCGCATAAGTCAAGCAAATGGAAGGAACGTTGATGAAAAAAACTGAAAAGAAGATTTCAGATGGTGGCTCGAGAAGCCAGAGTCCAGTATTACAATAATACGTGCAAGGACCTGGAGTTAGAAAAGCAAAAGGGAAGAATACTCATTTGTCAAACTGAAAGAGCTGAAGAAAAAATTCCAGCCTTGAGTTGCAGTATTGAAGGAGCTCATGGGGAAAATATTAAGTGACGCAGGAAGCATTAAAAGAAATTGGAAGGAATACACATACAAAGGAGTTGGTTGTCATTCCATCATTTCACAGGGTATCTTAGGATCATGACCCAATCGTAGTGAAAGACAAGGTCCATGTGGTATTGAAGGCATTGGCAGAAAATGGGGCTTCAGGGATTGGCAGAACACCCACTGAGATGTTTCAGCATGAAGTGCTCACTCATCTATGTCAAGAAGTTTGGAATACAGCTGCCTAGTCAACAGACTGAAAGAGATCCATATTTGTGCCTATTTCAAAGAATGGTGATCCAGTGAATTGGAGAGATTATCTAACAATGTCATTAACAATCACATACAAGTAATTTTGGCGAATGTCATTCCAAAGTTGCTGTTGTACATTGACAAGGAACTGCTAGAAATTCAAGCCAGATTCAAAAGAAGAATTGGAACCAGGGCTATCATTACTACTATCAGATGGAACTTCATTGAAGGTAGGAAACACAGGAAAGACATCAACCTGTGTTTTATTGACTATGCAAAGGCGCTTGACTTTGTAAATCATAACAAATGGTGGATAACATTGGAAACAATGGGAATACCAGAACACATAATTGTGAGGAACATGTACACAGCTCAAATGTGGCAGCCATTCACACAGAGCAAGGCTATACTGTGTGGTTTAAAGTCAGGAAAGGGGTACATCAGGGTTATATCTTTTCACCATATGGATCCAGTCTGTATGCTGAGCAAACAATCTCAGAAGCTAGACTATATGAAGAAGAATACAGCATCAAGATTGAAGAAGACCTGTTAACAACTTATGTTATGCCAGTGACACAACCTTCTTTGCTGAGAGTGAAGAGAACTTGAAGCACGTACTGATGAAGAGCAATGACCAAAGCCTTCAGTATGGATTACACCTCACTTTAAAGAAAACAGAAGTCCTGACAACTGCAGCAATAAGCAGTAACATGATAAGCAGAGAGAAGGTTGGTGTTGTCAAGGATTTCATTTTACCTGGATCCACAGGCAACACCCATAGAACTAGCAAACACAGAATCAAAGGATGCATGGCATTGGACCAGTCTGCTGCAAAGTGTCTCTGTGAAGTTCAAAATCAAAGATGTTGCCTTAAAGACTGCTTTGGTCATCTAATGCTGCTGCAACCAAAATGCCACAAGTGGATGGCTGTAACAGAGAGAATTTTTTTTCTTCCCAGCAGAGTAGGCTACAAGTCTACATTCAAGGCTTCAGCTCCAAGGTAAGGCTTTCCCTCTCTCATGGCCTTCTCATCATTTTTGACCCCAGACCAGGAGCTTCTCACACAGGAATTCTGGGTCCAGGTGATGTGTTCTGCTTCCAGCACTGCTTTCTTGGTGATAGGATGTCCCCCCCACTCTCTGTTCACTTCTCCTTCCTTTTTATCTCTTGAGAGAGAAGAAATGGTACAGGCCATACTCCAGGAAAGCACCTTTTGCATTGGATTAGGGATATGACCTGGGTAAGGGTGTTACATCCCATCCTAATCCTCCTCATGATGGAACACAACCACACAATACCGAGAATCATAGTCTAAGCAAGTTGACACCTATTTTGGGGGAGGACAATTCAACTCATGACAAAGACTAGAGTAGAACTGACCTAAGCCATAGTGTTTTCTTATGAAAGCTGGACAGGGAATAAGGAAGACTGAAGAAGAACTGATGCCTTTAAATTATGGTGTTGGAGAAAAATATTGAATGTATCATGCACTACAAGTCTGTCTTGGAAGAAGTCAACCAGAATGCTTCTTAGAAGCAGGGATAACAAGACTCTCTGTCTCATACTTTGGACATGTTATCAGGAGGGATCAGCCCCTGGTAAAGGATATCATGCTTTCTCAAAAGGAGAAAGAATCTCAACCAGAGGGATTGACACAGTGGCTACAACAGTGTTCTCCAGCATAGCAGTGATTGTGAGTGTGACAGAGCACTGGGCAGTGTTTTGTCCTGCTGTCCACAGGGTATCTATGAGTCGGAACTGACTCAATGGCACCTGACAAGTATAAAGCTATATACGTGGTTAAATGTAATGACATGCCATGTGGAACTTCTAGCATTTTCTTTTGCTATACCAGATTATTTGCGTATAGTAAACTAGGACAGGGAAGAAGGTGAATGAAAAACAGCTTTAACCCCAGTTGAGATAGTCCTTAAACATACTTTGTCTGTATTTTCCAGAAATTTCATGGGTAAGATTTATGACTTTTCCTGTTGTAAACAATACCAGAGAAATTGATCATTTAGGTATGCTGCCCTGCTTCATTTAACATCTCCCATTCTTTTTTACTTTTCCTTTGTAAATATTTTAAGTCAGTCTATAGCAGTAGTTGGAAACCCTGGTAACATAGTAGTTAAGTAGTATAGCTGCTAACCAAGAGGTCAGCAGTTCAAATCCACAAGATGCTCCTTGGAAACTCTATGGGGGCAGTTCTATGCTGTCCTATAGGGTTGCTATGAGTCAGAATCAACTTGATGGTGGTAGGTTTGGTTTTTGGGTTTTTGTAGCAGTAGTTAGGTTAGATGAAAGACGCAATTAAAAATGAATTATACTTCAAGGTCATCTTCCATTTATCACAGCCAAGAGAACCATAGTGTTGCAGTTTTACTATAGTTAATAGTAGTTGTCCTTATTACTATTGTAGCTGCATGTATTCTTGGAAATAAATTATTATATTTAGACACATTTTCCCGGGACATGTAAGTATAACACTATCTGCAGAGTAGGGAGAACACAATGAAACTGCTGCTCATAGGATCCCTTTGTGAGGCATAACTAGTGTTTCTGTATGTTGAGAGCTTTTTCTTTTGGTATTTATAATTTTTCAGTAGAAAACATTTTTTTATATTTATTATTTATTTTTTCATTGTGTTTTAAGTGGAAGTCTACAATTCCAGTCCATTTCTCGTACAAAAACTTACATACACTTTGTTATGTGACCCAGCTGTTCTCCCTACACTGTGACAACACACTCTTACTACTACTTGTATTTCACACATCCATTCAACTAGCTCTTGTCCCCTTCTGTCTTCCCATCTTGGTTTCAGGCTAGAGCTGCCCATTTAGTCTCCTGTGTCTACTTAAGCCAAGAATCACACTCTTCACTAGTATCATTTTATATCTTGTAGATCAATTCATTCTTTGTCTCAGGAGTTGGCTTCAGTTCTGGGCTAATAGAGTCCAGGGTCCATGTCTTCTGGGGACCCTACATCCTGTCAGACCATCAAGTCTGTTCTCTTTTGCTGGAGTTTGAGTTCTGCACCTGACATTTCACCCACTCCATTAGGGACTGTTTGTTGAGTTCTGTATAAGGGCAGTCATTTGTGGTGGCTGGGCACCATCTAGTCCTTCTGGTGTCATGTTGACTTAGTCTCTAGTTTATGTGGCCCTTTATGTTTCTTGGGCTCATATTTTCATATGTCTTTGATGCTCTTCATTTCCTTGCTCTAGGTGAACCAAGGCCGAATGACGATTCTTAGATGGCATTGGCTAGCTTTTAAGACCTCAGATGCCACTTGACACAGTGGGGTGCAGAAAATTTTCTACCTAAACTTTTTTTATGTCAGCTGACTTAGATGTCCTCTGAAATCATGGTCCCTAGGTCCCCACCCCTCTACGCTGTCTTTCTGTTTTTCCCTGACTGTCTGCACTACCAAGCATCATGCCCTTCTCCAGGGACTGGCTCCTCCTGGTAACATACCCAAAGTACCTAAGATGAAGTCTCCCTGTTCTTGCTTCCAAAGAGCTTTATGGCTATACCTCTTCCAAAACAGATTTGCTTGTTCTTCTGACAGTCCCTGGGATGTTCAGTATTTATCACCAACACTGTAATCCTTAACTGCTGCTTCTGTAGGCGTTGACTGTAGATTGAAGTAAAAGGAAATCCTTGACAATGTGAATATTTTCTCCATCTTTGTGGCATTGTTTCTTGGTCCAGTTGTGAGGATTTTCGTTTTCTTTTTTTAAGGTATAATCCATACCAAAGGTTATAGTCGTTTATCTTCATCGATAATTAGAATTGACTCAGTGGCACCTAACAACAGCTACAAAACAGATTAAATAAGTATGGTCAATGGATACAAACCTGACACACACCTTTTCTGATTTTCACCATACAGTAAACACTTTGTTTCAGCGACTGCTTCTTGGTCTATGTGCAGTTTTTGATGGGCACAATTAAGTGTTCTGCAGTTCATATTTTTTACAGTGTTATCTGTAATTTGTTATGATTCACACAGTTGAATGCCTTTATGTAATCAGTAAAACACTGGTAAACATCTTTCTAGTATTCTCTGCTTTCAGCCCTGAGCCATCTATCTGTCATTAGCAGTGATATGCCTGGCTGCACATCCTCTTCTGAGTGATCTTTTTGAGTGATCTTTGCAAATTTTCACTTGCATGTGGCATTACTGATGTTGTTTGATAATTCCCACATTCTCCTGCATCACTTTTCTTTGATATAGGCACACATAGAGATCTCTTCCAGTTAACTGGCCAGGTAGCTGTCTTCCATATTTCTTCACATAGACAAATGAGTGCTTCCGGTGTTGCATTCGTGTGTTGTAACATCTCAGTCAATATTCTGTCAGTTCCTGGAGTGTTGTTTTTCACTGATGCCTTGTTTGTAACTTGGACTTCTTCCACCTATACCATTGGTTCTTGATTGCATGCTACTTCGTGAAATGGTTCGACATCTGCCAGTTCTATTTGGTGCCAGCCGAGCCAAGTGCCGTCGAGTCGGATCCGACTCATGGCGACCCTAGGTGCGGTGACTGTGTATCCCTTCCATCTTCTTTTGATACTTCCTGTGTTGTACAGTATTTGCCCATGGAATCCTTCGATATTGTGATGTGAGGGTTGAGTTTTCTCTTCAGTTCTTCCAGCTTGATAAATACCAAGCATGGTTTTCCAACTTCAGGCCCTTGCACAGTTGAATAATTATACTCTACTTTGTCTTCTTAAGCTTCCCTTTGAAATCTGTAGTGCTTTTTTACTTCATCATTTTTTCCATTTATTTGACTACTGTACATTTAAGAGCAAGCATCAATCTCTTCTGATATCCATTTTGTTCTTTTTTGTCTTTATAATAATTGTTCACTTTCTTAATAATGATATTGTTGATGTCATCCCACAGTCCATCTGTTCTTCAGTCAGTAGTATTCAGGGTGTCAAATCTATTCTTGAGATGATCTATAAATTCAAGTGGGATATATTAAAGGTCTTACTTTGGTGCTTGTGGACTTATTTTAATTTTCTTCAGCTTCAGTTTAAATTTGCATGCAAGGAATTGATAATCTGTTCTTCAGTCAGCCCCTGGCCTTGTTCTGACTGATGATAGTAGCTTCTCTATCTTCTTTTTTCCTCAAATGTAGTTGATTTTATTTTAATGTATTCCATCTGGCAAGGTCCATGTGTATAGTTGCCCTTTATGTTGTTGAAAAACAGGATTTATAGTGAAAGCATTGGTCTTGCAAAATTCTCTTATGCAATCTCTGACGTCATCAAGACCATGTTTTTCAGCTACTGATCCTTCTTCTTTGTTTCCAGCATTTGCGTTCCAATCACTGGTAGTTATCAATGCATCTTGATTACATGTTCGCTCAATTTCAGACTGCAGAAGTTGGTAAAAATCTTCAATTTCTTTACCTTTGGCCTTTGTAGTTGGTGTGTCAATTTAAGTAATAGTCGTATTAACTCATTTTCCTTTTAGGTGTATGGATGTTGTCTCAGTGTCAGTGTTATACTTTGGGAGAGATCTTGAAGTGCTCTTTTTCACAGGGACTATGATATCATTTTTCAATTTGTCACCCTTTGCATAGTAGACCATTTGATTGAAAAATGACCAACAGCGGTCCACTTGTGCTTACTAATGCCTCAAAACATTGTATGTACTATGGACTGCCAGAAGAAGGAACAGATATGTCTTGGAGTAGGTATACCCCAAGTGCTCCTTGCAAGCGAGCATGGCAAGACTTCTATGTTTTAAGTACTTTGGACATGTTATTAGAAGGAACCAGTCACTGGATAAAGGACATCATGCTTGGTAAAGTAGAGAATCAATGAAAAAGGAAAAGACCCAAAGACTCAAAAGGGTGGGTTGACACAGTGCCTACAAATGTGGGCTCAAACATACCAATAATCCTGGTAATGATGCAGGAGCAGGTACTGTTTTGTTCTCTTGTGCACATAGGTTTCCGTGAGTCAGAACTGACTTGATGGCACCCAACAACAGTAACACTATCTCAATGCCTTGGGTATCAATCTTCAAGCTTTGAGTTCTGTTTTGAACAACTCCCAATTTTCCTTGATCCATACTTTGCACATTCCTCTTTCCAGTTACTAATCGATGTTTTCAGTTGGTTCTTCTTTTTGTCATTGATACTTTAGCAAATCTAAGCTTTACTCCTTTTGTGTCATTAAAGTGACTGTTCTCCAGTCACATTTTTAGTGCCTTCTGGTTGGAATGGCTCATCTTTTGATACCTTATCAGATGATTTTCCACTGCTAGCCATGCCATTTTCATTGAGCATTTTTTTCAGAGGTAGGTGTCCCGATTCTCCTAGCCTGCCTTGGTCTTGGCTTTCAGCATTACAGTAACATGCAAGCCTACACAGTATGACAAGCTGTAGATGGGTAAATTAGTAGGTTGAGTCCTTACTGATGGTTTTGCTGTGGCCGTTTTGTACTTCCTTTGCATAAATTTATGATAAAGTAGTTGATGTCCACTTTAGTGAACACAATATAGGTAGCCTTCATCTTTATTACCGCATGAGAGTTCTTAGAAAATGTGATTTTTCTGGCTGATAAATCACCACATTTGCAGAATTTACATTGCATTGCAGTATTTTCTAACCAAACAGAAGTCTAACCATCCTGGGAAGGCCGAAAGTAGCATTTCAAAAAATGTGATTTTCTGTGTGAACCACACTAACACATTTATCCACTAATGGGCCTCTCTTTTGTTCTTGCAAAATGACCATCTTTCCCATTCATGTTAATTAGTGCAACAATGATGGTAAGCTGGGCTTGTGGAATGTACCTAATTACAGGGACTGTGTAAATAGTGTAATATATGTACTACTAAAGACTGGCTTTGCAGTCCCGTTGGCTGTTTTGAAAACTGGTGAAGCCCTCTAAAATTGTGTTTATCTTTGATTACTTTCTCATTTATTTTTATCATATAGTATGAAAGTCGGGTTGTTTTCTATTACTGTTTTCTTAGTAGAGACTGTTGATTGTCCTTCCAGATAAATATAAATGAAGTCTTCTTCAGCATTTCTTCATTGTTCATTTTGGTCAGTTTTTTAAATGAATGATCATTACAGGATATTCTCATTGGAATTTTGACCTATGGCCTGACACCAGCGAAGCTCAACCTTCAAGTTCTTAAAATTGATCGGATAGTAGCTGTCATTCTTAAATGAATGGACTGCAGTGAAAAGTGCCAGTAGCCTCATCCTTGCTCCCTGTATACCAGTATGAAGCTCAGAGACTTGGATCAGTCACCTTGCTTTATCCTTCCAGAAGCTTACTTCTTTCCCCGAAAGTTACCTTTATCTTTCCAGATGTTTCTTTTATTTTCATGGCTAGCATTTTGTATTTAGTTTTCCTTTCTGAACTGAGAAGAAAACTGGGAAAGAAGCAAAGGGTAAAGACTTTTCTATATTATACTCTTCTGTTACATTATTCTATTATTTCAGTTGTCATTTTTGTGGCTTTGCTTCTTTTCAACTGTGCCAATAGTGTCTTTGTGTTACCGTTATGCCTCAGAATGCTAAGATTTTCAGCTTGTAAAACTTCAGCTTTGACCATCCAGGTGTTTGCTCAGTTCATTGGGTGCCATATCAAAAAAGTGAAACAGTGCCAGTGGTAGTATTTGCTGTTGCTTTCATATTTTTCTGTTTTTCCTTCCTTCATTAAATAAGTATGTATCTAATTTCCCATTGGTCAACCTCTGTTACCAGCCCTGAAGGGTCAACCTTAAACAAGCCCTGTGTGTGTCCTTAGAAGGCTTACAGAAAGATAACCATATAGTCACTAAGTAAGTAGTAAACAATTTTAGGTTATTATTTGCTAAGGGAAAGAAGTGTAGGAGGTGCTGTGAAACCCCCTTGGAGGACAGTTCTGCTTTGACACACAGAGTCTCAGCTTGAAATGTGCTAGGAAAGAGAGGCAGAGGCCAGATCCTGCTGAGTGTTGTTAGATGTGGGAAGGAGTATGGACAGGATTCTGAGGGCAGTGGAAAGCCATTGACTCTGATTTATGTGTGTTAAAATGTAGTAGTCCCTCCATATTTTACATAGAAAATAGATTGTGCAGAGCAAAAGAAAAATTGATAAGACCAGTAAGGCAGGGACTGCTGTAGTCCAGGTGAGAGATAGTATACCATCTTCTCTGCCAGCAGTGGTGGAAAGAAGACGAGAGATCTGATATGTTCTCTGGTCAAGAATTTGGGTTTGCACTGTTAGTTGGAGTGTCTTAATGATACTTAAGTGTAGAGGTGATACAGGCAATTGAATATGTGAGTCTGCAACTCAGATGACCTGGACCTCAGAAATGAATTGAGGAGTTCTCAGCATTTACAGTTTCCAAGGAGCACCTGGTAGATTTGAACTGCTGACCTTTTGGTTAGTAACCATCCCACTTAATCACTACACTACCAGAGTTATAATAAGGAGAATGAGGCATCAGGATTGGAAGAAGACTCATTAACAACCTGCATTATACTGATAACACAGTTCATGCTAGCTGAAAGAGGATTTGAAACACTTAACTGATGAAGATGAAAGACCACAGCTTTCAGTATGTATGGCACCTCAACATCAAGAAAACAGAAGTCTTCCAAACTGGATCAGTAAGCAATATCATGATAAATGGAGAAAGGATTGAGGTTGTCAAAGATTCCATGTTACTTGGACCCACAACCAGTACCCGTGGAAGCAGCAGTCAAGAAATCAAAAGACACATTGCATTGGTAAAATCTACTGCAAAAGACCCCTTTAAAGTATGGAAAAGTCAAGATTGTCACTTTGAAGATGAAGGTGTGCCTGATGCAAGCCGTGGTATTTTCAGTTGCATCATATGCATGCAAAATCTGGACAATGAATATGGAAGACAGAAGAATTTGAATTGTGGTGCTGGAGAAGACTATTCAGTATGGTGTGGACTGCCAAAAGAACAAACAGATCTGTTCTTGAAGAAGTACAACCAGTGTGCTCTTTGGAAGCAAGGATGGTAAGACTATGTGTGCATACGGACATGTTACCAGGAGGGGTCAATATCTGGAGAAGGACATCATGCTGGGTAAAGTAGAGGGTCAGTGAAGAAGAGGAAGAGCCTCAGGGAGGTGGCCTGACACGGTGGCGGCAGCATTAGGCTTAAGCGTAAAAACAGTTGTGGGCACGGCACAGGACCAGGCAGTGTTTCATTCTGTTGTGCATACGGTCACTATGAGTCAGAACTGACTCAACACCCACATCCAGCAGCAACAACAATGGCATTTACGTTTAAGATTAAATCTATGGAAGTAGATGAAATCATTAGGAAAAGATGGAGATGAGGACTCCTGACTGAGTTCACAGATTTTTAGGGCGTAGACTGAGCTAAAAAAGGAGGAGACAAGCAAAAGGGACTAAAAAGAAAAAAAAAACTAGGAAAATAGAAGACATTTGGGTTCATGGTGTTCGAAAGTAGAGAGAAGACGATATTTTAATGCGAGGATGATTTACTACATTCAGCAAGGCTGAGAGATCAGAGAATGTGTGACAGGGACTCGGAACAATGTTCATGAAATTCACAGCCTGAAGATTACTGATGGTTATGTAAACAGCACATGCAGGAGAGGGATTGGACTAGAAAGCAGAGAGGAAGTAGGAAAAAGCTTCAGAGAAGTTTGTTGAGAATCAGGAAAAAGCTGTGGTCGTATGTGGAGAGAGTCTGAAGTGTAAAAGGTCTTACATGTAATGATGTGTTTTCCTCATGATCCATGAAGCCGGCTGCCAGAGGGGTGGCAGGTGGCACCAGAAGAAATTGGGATAGAAGATCAGATGTAAAATCAGAAACCTGGTGTGTGGGATGGAGTGCTACCTAGGAGGAAGTGGTAGTATTGTTGGGCAATACTGAGCGCTTGTTTGTGGTTTGTAATAGTGCATATAAAGGGAAGCTAGGCAGTCTTGTTGTGTTTTTTTTAGCATGTTAATTTCCTCAGAGGCAGGTTGAAAGAATTCAGATGAAGATAGAGAGGGAGCAGGACAGAAGAGGGTATTTGTGAAGGTGTAGAATCAGCGTTGCCTCTAGATTGTAATGGTGTCTAAGGTATCCCATTTTCTGGATGATCTGGTCTCTTGCTAGAACCTGTGGTTGTCAAGCAGAGCTTGGGTTAGATTTTGACCAAACTCACCCCTTGGAGCAGTGAACAACCTTTACCACCATAGGTAATGGGTGGCCCTGGATCATTACAGTATGTGGCTGTAATGAATAAATATCACATGCTTCCCAAGAGTAGAGTTTTGTCTGGAGAATGGGTGAGCTGTGGCTAGGAAGTAGCAATGGGGAGCAAGGAAGACTTTATTTCAGCTCCTCATTCTGAGCTATATAGAATCTGGGAGAATAAAGAAAAAAAATATTAGAAGCTTGCAGGGGGAATTATGTCTGTAAGGGAACCAATTTCCATTAAGACAAGGTGGAGAGATTGATCTGGGGACTAAAGATATGTAAGTGTCTGCTAATCACAGAACCAGACTTCTGGGGCATAACAGAGGCATGTCTTGTGGCAGGTTGGGTCATATTGGGAAGCTGGTGGTAGTTAAAGTGCAATAGCAGCTAACTAAAAGATCAGCAGTTCAAATCCCCTGGTGCTCCTTGGAAACTGTATGTGCAGTTCTCTGTCCTATAGGGTTGCTGTGAGTTGGAATCCACTCAATGGCAGTGGGTTTGGTGGGTTGTTTCTTTTGGGGGGAGTGACTAGGGGTCACATTGGGGAAGGTAATTAGAATTATAGTCCTTCGGCTTCATCTCACTCTCTGGCTGCTATTGGAGATACAGGTAAAATGGAAATAGGATTGGTGAGAAATCTTTGTAGGAAATGGCTCTCTTGGCTTGAATATTCACTTGGTGGTAATGGCGGCCCCAGGGAGAGCCACTCCTTTGATTTATATGAGGTTGTGAGCCGGCATCCTGAGGGAGGGGCTTCCTCTCTTGGACTTCCGACGTGATATGACACCAGTGGCTCAGGACAAAATCTCTTTAAGTCTCATGAAATGAGTTTTTCAGTGTCTTGATGGTGACTGGCTTGGCTTGGCTGATGGTGACACAACCTCTGTGTAACAGAGACAGGTCACATATAACAGCAAGTATCTGCAGGGACAATTCTTCATTACACTGACTACATTTTCCCCCAAACATGCTTTACTATATTTCCCAGATAAATGCTATTTTCATTTACAAAGGAACACTTTTTCCTTGTAGTGTTACCCACTGAAAAGCTTAAAATATCTTGTATTGTATATTTTCTGTATGCCACTCAAACTGCTCCTGCTACTATCTTCTACTCTACAAAAGCTAAATATACTTAAATCGCATATCAGCGTGAAGGCCACCTTTTAAGTACACTAAAATTTAGTGACCCATACCTTTAGGCTTTCCGAGACACTTTTTCTCATGAAAGTCCCAAATCGTAGTAAACATAGTAGTTTGTATTCAAGCTCTCTTTTTGATCTGGTATAAGCAAGTACACCCTTGGTTAAACAGAATATATTCTATCTTGTAGTTTAAAATATCAAATATTATTTAAGGTCTCTAAAATGACATTCAAAAAAGTCAATTTTGTAGGTGGCCTTGTTTTGTGATCGTAAGCTATTTCATAGCATATCTCAGTTGCTTTTCTAATAGAAATTGTGTTAAAGGAGAATAGTTTATATGTTTAAAATCCTCGTTCCCTATAATGTAAACTATTACCAATCTGTCACCCATAAATGTCCTTAAATATTTTATAGGAAGCTATTTATGTCTTTTTTCTGTGCCATTTTTTGCACTAATAAATTCTGTAGTCGGTTATTCTTTCTGTTTAAAATAAAAATGATTTCTGTTAAGGCAGCTCTTCTTAAACTTCAGATGTGGTGTCTTTTAGACTTTCAGCCTATCCTAATTCTTTGTGATTTTATATGTTGGAAAAGACTTTTAAAAAGTCTCTGTGACTTATAGCCCTGAATTCCTAAGCTTCAAATGATTTCCTTTTCTGTACTAGTATTCCTTCCCCTGTAGTTTTTCTTTCCATTTTTCAGGACTTCCTCTAGCTGTGTTCTGATCTTTCTTGAGCTGTGGCAGCCAGAATTGCCAAATGTAGAATCTGCACTGAGAATTGCAAACTAATTTCAGTTCAGTGCTGGATGTGATCTTGGAAACCTTTCCCAGTACTGCTTCCCAGCCTTTTTGCTGTCTTCACACAACTCATCTGTTCGTATCAAGTAACATTTCATTTGCCTGTAGTGATTCTTAATGAAACTGAGTATGAAGAGTGGCAGGAGGGTAAGAGGACAGGGACTCTTCTCAGGTTTTGTAGTCTCTATGGTGCTTTATGTAGTTTTACCAGGACCCCGTGAGATTCTAAATGGTTCCAGTACTGGTCTTTGTCCAAGATCCTTATTTATTTTTAAAATTTTGTTGTGATAAAACACATACCAAAGCCAAGTGCCGTCGAGTCGGAACCAACTCATGGTGACAGTGAAAGGATTTCTTTTATTGAAGAGACTTTTTTTTTCCCCTTGAATAGACTTGGCATCCTTGTCAAAAATCAGTTGACTGTAGATGTTTGGGTTCTTATCTGAACTTTTAGTTCTATTCCGCCAGTCTACATGCCCACTTGGTACCAGTATCACACTTTTGGATTACTGTAGTTTTGTAGTTTGTTTTGAAACTGAGGCATGTGACTCCTCATCTTCTTTTTTTCTAAGATAATTTTGGCCACTTGGGCCCTGTTTCAATTCCATATGGATTTGAGAGTTGACTTTTCTACTTCTGCAAAAAAAGGCTGTCAGAATTTCGATAGGGGTTATGTTGAATCTGTAGACTTCTTTGGGTAGAGCTGACATCTTTACAGAATGTGGTTAAAGGTACAGACCTTGAGATGGGAAGATTATCCTTGATGACTTGAGTGGGACCCAGTTGTAACCCATGACTCCGTAAAAGTGAAGGCAGAAGAGTGATTTAGAGAGTATGGTGTGAGAACCTGATGCTCCTTTGCTGGCTCTGAAGTTGGAAGAGGGAAGAGATAAGCAAAAGAATGTGGGTGGCTTCTAGAAGCAAGAAAAGTCAAGGCAGGGGCTTCTCAGAGCCTTCGGAATGGAATCCAGCCCTGCTGACAGCTTAATTTTAGTCTGTGAGACCTGTGTCAGACTTAGAACCTGGAACGGTCAGATGATAAGTTTGTGTTTTTTGAAGCCACTGAGCCAGGGGTGGTTTCTTGCAGCAAGGCACAGGCCAGGGGAAATCATAAGATGCTTAGGATGAATTATCACAGGTTTGGAAGATAACAGCGCCAAACCCTGCAGGGTGAGTGCAGGTTAACCAAGTGGGAAGGGGAAGATTCCTAGGGGCGAGGACTAGGGGAAAAAAGAACATCTCAAGGAAAAGACTAATTACAGCCTAGGATGTGACAGAGATAGTGGCCCCTTTCAGGATTTTTAATAACTTCATTTTTTGTACATAAATAAAGCATAAGGCTTGCAATGATGGATGATTCCAGGGATGGTAAGCAAGAGTCAGATCATGGAAGACTGTGTGTGCCATGTAAATGGGCGGTGAAAGTGACACTTGGAGGGAGAGTGCAGCTTGTTTCATTTTCACACTAGTCAGTGTGGACCTTGATCCAAAACTCATATTAGTTTGCTTCAGAAATTTATAAAGTGGATATAGATTGTCCAGATGCTTTTCGGCGAAGCTTTTTATGAAGTGACTCTTTTTAAAGCAGGTGTTCTTTTCCCACTGATGGCAAGTAGAAAATTTGAGATATAGGTTTTTACCAGCAATGCCCTTAGTCTCTGGATTTGGAATGTTCTACTGGTCATCAAAGTAGGCCTTTAGGATTATCCCACAATAACATGCATATAAGTGAGAATGCCTGAGGCTGAGTGTTCATAGTCCACTTTGCTCACTTTTCCTTTAAAGCTTCAATCTAGATTTCCACCTTCCTCGTCAGCCTGGCCCTTTATCCTCTCTTTGTCTATAAATGTCTTTTGTGTGTAGGGAACCCCGTGCCTTTCACACTTAGGTTACCTAGACGTTTGCAACTTTTCCCTAGTCTGAAGTCCGTGAGTGGCAGAAGTGGTTTAGGTTTGTGTAAACCTAAAGGTCGGTGGTTTGAACCCACCCAGTGGCACTGCAGAAGAAAAGCTTGGTGAACTGCCTTCATTAGGATTATAGCCAAGGAAACCCTATGGAGCACTTTGACTCTTTAATACTTGAGGTCACAATGAGTGGGAATCGACTTGATGGCAGTCAGTTTAGTTTTTTTTGTTTCCCTGTTCTGAGCATTGTTGGGGTTTAACAGAGCTAATTTATCATGATCAGTTTTTAACAATAGATTGCCACATAATCTATTCTGTCCATATGAATATTCTTAAAAAGGAAAGATTCTGATTAGGTAGAGTGAAAGCACTTGACTTTACTAAATTTTATAATTTCTGAATTTTAGACGTTGAGTGTTCTTGACAATTGCACATTCATGGTCAATTAACTGTGCACTTTTTGAAACTTTTGGGCTTCTGGTACTTTTTGGGCACATTTCTTATTTGTTTAATCTCAGTAGTTGTTCTCTCGATATTTAAAAAAATTGAAAATAAAAGAAGAGTTGGGGGGAGGATGAAACACTGACAACTACCTGAACTCTAGTGGGTAGCTTCTGAAGGTTAAAAATTAATTTAAAAAATATGCATATTATTAAAGAAATGAAAAATTTCTGAGAGACTTATAACAAAATATCATGGTTTTTCCTTTGCCACCCTTCTCCTTAGAGGCTGCTACATTCCTTCTCTCTCGCTTCTCCTTAAGTCATTTATACATTTCCATATTCTTTTATCTTTGAGTTCTTCAATGTTGACATCCATTTGGATAAATTAGTATATAATTTTCTTATGCCTCCTTCTCTCTTCTCTTTCCTCACCTTTACCTTTTTAGATAGATAGTCAATGTCGACATTATCATGCCTATCCAAACATTATTAACAGCTAAGCACGGAGGTTTGCTATAATTTTGTTTACTCTTGTTTGTTTTACCTGAAATTAATAACTGCCTTGTTTTTATATGCTCAGCTTTCTTTGTCCCTGTTGCTAATTCTCCTCACATTTTCCAATAACCTGGCATTCTAATTCAACCTAAAGTCAATCCTATTATACAAATTATTACTTCTAGTATTTTTCTTACAGATATCTCTTCTGGAGACATGCTTTGTAGACCTGCGATGTGGCCAGCATCCTGGGTATTTTCTTTACTTTTCTCCTAGTTTCTTTATTTTCTGTATATCATGTGTTTCGTCTTGCTTATTTTCTTATTTTGTCAGATTGGATTCCTTGTTAGTTTTGTCCGGTGAAAGTCAGAACACACAGCAGACAGCGTGGTGATGACGCCCCTTGTCTGTGGCAGTTTTGACTCATTGCCGTTTTCCGGGTTTTCCTGTCATCATTAGCCAAGAGTCCTTTTCTTCTCCCCAGTGTCCTATCTCTTCTTTTTAGGCTTCTTATATCTTCCTCTTTCTTAATTTACAGTTGCCTTTTAGGGAGGCCATATCCTAGTAGCTTCTTAAAAATGATGTGTCGAAGATGATTATAAAGACATATTATGAATGATTGTTAGTATCCTAAATAAAATTATGGTAATGCTATATAATAAGAAAGAACTATGGTGCTGTGAAGATACAGAAGACATTTCGGTGCCCACTGTGAGTTTACACATTGAATAGACAAGCAAGAAGCCTGTATGATGAAGTAAAATATGAGAGTTCAACAAGATCAAAATCTAAGGCATTTTCTAGGATACATGTGAGTGGTTTCTCTATATAAAGGAATACTGAACTTTTTTGGCTTCAGGGCAAAGAAATCTAATTGGAAGAGGACATTCTGGAGGAGGTAGTCTTTGATCCTTAAAGGATGGGTAGGATTTAATAAGTGGAAGTGGTAGCAAAGGAAGGGTTTGTGTGTGTGTGTGTGTGTGTGTGTGTGTGTGTGTGTGTGTGTGTGTGTGTGTGTGCACTCACGCCTGCGGATATAAGGAAACAACACACTGCATTAACTATCTTCTAGAGAAAAGGGAGCGCACACTTTGACCTGCACAGAGTATTGATGGGAAGTAAGAGGTAAAGTTAGAAAAGGAAAATGGTGATAGATTGTGGAAGACATTGAATTCCAACCTAGGCGACTTGAATTGGCAGTGCTTTAGTAAGTAAAAGATTGTGTGAGGTTGATGACATCCCAGAATGGCATATGAGCGGAATCGTAGTGTGTAGTCTTTTGTGGTCTGCCTCTTTTCACTTACCAGAATGTATGTGAGAGTCTATTGATGGTGTTGCTGTGTTGGTAATTTATTTATTATTGAGTAGTATTCCATTGTATGTTCATACCAGTGTTTGTTTATGAATCAATTAATGCCATTTGGGTTGTTGCCAGCTTCTGACCATTATGAGTAAAGCTGCCATACACAGTACAGATGTATGCTTTCACTACTCTTGGGTGATTGTATAGGATAGTATTGCTCGCTTCTATCATAAGTGCATGTTTAACTTGATAACAGATGGCCAAACAGTTTTCAGAGTAGCTGTATCATTTTACACTGCTGCCTGCAGTGTACCAGAGCTTTGGTGGCTCTGTATCCTCATCAGCACTTCATGTCATTTTAAAAAAAGCCATTCAAATGTGTAGTGATATCTCATTGTCATTTAAATATAGATATCTCTGAGTTGGAATTGACTTGACAGCAGTGGGTTTGATATGGGCTTTTTAATGAGCAGTGATGCTGAGCATCTTTTCATATACGTCTTCTGTGGTGAAGTATCTGTTAAAACCTTTTACCCACATTGTGAAAGGATATTTTTTATTGGTTTCTAAAAATGATACGTGCCCATTATAAATTCAAGAAAATCCAGAGAAATGCATGTGAAATATAAACCACTGTAAGTTCCATCAGAAGTAACTGTTTTAATATGAAGTTAACAACACTCCAGACATTTCTTCCTATATAGAGAGAGAGAAAGAGACGTAGGCTGGACAGATGGATGGATGCACAGATGAATGGGTACGTGGATGAGTGGGTGGACTCATAAGACTTATAAATGAGGTGTTATATATGCTGATTTTAAAATATAATTCATGCACCATAAAATTCACCCTTTTGAAGTACACAGTTCAGTGGCTTCTAGCATAGCCACGGACCAGTACACCCATCCCAGTGCTCCTAGTTTTACAACAGATGCATCACCGTAGAAAGAATCCCTATATCCGTTACCAGAACACTGGATTCCTCCCCCTCTGGGTCTCTGGCAACTGCAAATTTGTTTTCTTCCTCTGTGGTTTTGCCTCTACCCTCTGTGTCTGGCTACCTTCATTTAGCGTGAGGTTCTCTGCCTTGTAGTGTGTATCAAAACTTCATTCTTTTTATGGCTGTGCAGTATTCTGTATATGTCCATACCGTGTTTTGCTTAACTTTTTTTTTAATTGGTGAACATTAGGGTTGGTCGCAACCTTTTGGCTATTGTTAAATAAGGCTGCTGTGAACATTGGTGTATAAGATTTTGTGGGGAAATATATTTTCAGTTCCTCTGGGTTTAAATAGCTAGGAATGGAATTGCTGGTGCTCATTTGTTTTTAACTGAGCTGTGTTCTTATTTTGGAATTCTAAATGTTGAATTAACAAGTGTGTGTCTCTCTTAAATCAGGTAACTCTGAGAGAGTTCTGTGTTCAGAAGAGCTAATTTGGGTGTAGATTTAATGAAAGGTTTATAAAAAGCTTGATTGTCTTCCAAGCATAATATTATCTAATGAGCATAAAGAACTAACCTGCCTTGATTCGAGGTGCTTAAAGATACACAAAGTAGGCCCTTTAAATTTATTTTTATTTTTCAAGTCTTTCCTCCAATTTAATTTTTCCTAGAATCCATTTGGTTAGTCATTGTATAAATATTTATAGATATTGCCTCTTGAGTGTGAGGCATCAAAGTAAAGTTTTGGAATACAATAGTAGGGGAATAACTAAACCTTCCATTATGATTTATACTATGTAATCATTGTTCTTTTATGATTTTGGTGGCTGTGGTGTTAATATTTACGTCTGCTTCCCTTTGCCCCTTCTCACAATTCACCTTACTAGTTGCTATGACGCTGAATCCAGCTCATGACGACCTCATTGTGCTAGAGTAGAACTGTGCTCATAGGGTTTCCAGTCATTGATGTTTCAGAAGCAGATTGCTAGGCCTTCTTTCGAGGTACTGCTGGGAGGACTTGAACCTCTAACCTTCAGGTTAGCAGCCTGTAACACAGTAACTGTTCGTACCACCCAGGTGCTACCCAGAATTCACATTACTCCTCCGTAAGGAACTATGCAGGACACACATACAAATAAATCTCCCAGTTGCTATAGCAAAAGAAGTAAACTCACTGCTGTTGAGTGAACTGTGACTCATAGTTACCGTACCTAAACTTAACCATGTCCATTCAGCCAGCTCCTGTCCCTTCCACCCCGTCATCTCGCCTCAGGACAGGAGCTGCTCAGTCAGCCTCTCGTGTGTACTTAAGCCAGCAGGCACACTCTTTCAGCAGCATCACCTTAGGTCTTTATAGTCTAGTCCAGTTCTCATCTGAAGAGTTGGCTTCGGGACTGGCTACAGGTCTGGGCTAACTGAGCATCTGGGGACCATGTCCTCAGGGAACCCTGCAGTCTGTTGGATCATCAAATCTGGTCTTTCAATAGAGTTCTAGTTCTGCACACTCATTTTTTTCTCCTGCTGTGTCAGGGACTCTATGTTGTATTCCCTGTCAGAGCAGTCATTGCTGATGAGCAGGCACCATCTGGTTCTTCTTGTCTAACACGGATGTCGTCTACAGTCCTGTGGCCTCTTCTGTCTCTTGGGCTCATATTTGCCTCATGTGTTTGATGTCCTTCATTCTCGTCTGCTCCACCTGGGTTGGGACCAATTTACGCTATTTAGATGACCTCTTGATAACTTTTAAGATGCCAGATACCACACACCTAAGTGGAATGCAGAATGTTTTCTTTAAAAAACAAAATGAAACAAAACAAAACACCTTCCTTATGTCAGCTGACCTAGATGTCCCCTGAAACCCTGGTCCCCAAACCCGTGTCCTTGCCGTTCTGCCCTCTGAAATCTTGGATTATATTTAGGAGTCCTCTTAGCCCTGGTCATGTAGTGGTTAAGTGCTACGTCTGCTAACCAGAAGGTTGGCAGTTGGAATCCACCAACTGCTCCTCTGTGGAGCAGTTCCACTCTGTTCTGTAGGGTCACCATGAGTTGACATCAGCTTAATGGCCCTGGGTTTTGCTTTGTTTTTTTTCTTAGCTTCACTGTGGCCCCGCTGCGCTGACCCTCCCTACTGCCGTGTGGCGTCACTCCCTTCACCTAATCCAGTTCCTACAGGCTGATGGGTTTGAACTTCCAACCTTCAGGTTAGCAGTTGAGCCCTCAGCTACTTTACCACCAGGGCTCTCCAGGTTCCTTGGTGGCCGTCTGTGAGTTTTTTATTTTGGTATGCGTGATGTGGAATGTCACACTGTAAGTAGCGGAGACATGCCTGTTGTGTTGTTACTTTCAGCATTGCTGACAGACAGAGTGCCCTGGAGGCTGAGCTGAGGACGGTGCAGGCCTCGAGGAGGGACCTGGAGAGCTTCCTCAAGTGGATGCAAGAAGCAGAAGCCACCGTTAACGTGCTTGCGGATGCCGCACAGCGGGAGAATGCTCTTCAGGACAATGCCATGGCGAGGGAGCTCAAACAGCAGGTGCAGGTGCGTCCCGGCAAGCTGCTGCCACTGCTTTTATTTGCTTCTGTGCTCTTTTGATCCATCTATGCACAAATTTGCTATTTCTGAAAGATAAGATTGTCACTTTATCCTGTTAAGAAAGCTTCGCTCACTTGTGAATAATTGATTACCTGAAACAAGACCTATAAAGTTCTCCCACGTGATGATAGTGATTGTTTATTGGGACTCATAGGCTCATAGCTACTGTCTTTTCTGTCATTTTCCACCCTGTTGTGATTAGCCTTATTAAGTCCTCAGTGATAAGGGCATTTTACTTCATGTAAAGCTGGTTCTTTTCCCATTTACTACAAATACTTAATGTAAAGGCTGCGAAGACACTGCAGCTGAGTTTACAGCTAAGGATCTAAGACTAGAAGGTATTACTTTTGTCTTCAGCATGATAAGTATATACTGAGCCTGAAGTTTGAATGTTTCTTTTCTCTGAACTGTGGTAATGCAAAAGCTTCCTTTTCAAAGAAACTTATGGGGAATCTCAGGCGGCATGTGTGAATCCTTTTTTCTTTCCTGGTATTACTGCTTCAGTGCCTTTGAACCTTCCATTTCTCCGGGCAGAATGCCTGCTTCCGTCTTACTTCCGGCTAACTTCAAAAGCCGTCTCAGGGAGGTCTTCTGGCATACCACAGGTTTATCCCTGGTGACTTCTTTATGTTGCGTCGTCACACATCCATTAGACAGTGGTTATTTCTGAGATGCTTGTGGGCCTCTTCTCCGAGTGGGTCACATGGTTCTTCAAAGGCAGAGGTCGTATGATTACATACTGTTGCCTGCGTATTGCTGGGGCTGCAGACCCTCCATAAATACTTTGACTGCTACCCTCAGACCCTAACATCACTATTAGCAAACTCAGGATGATCATCCCTGCTTGAATCTCTTTGTAGGAAGTCTGTTCTCGTTATATATCAGAAGACCTTTTTGTAAAATGTTAACCACATGTGGATGGGAACAAAGTAGGCTTTCTTTGAACTATTGTCGTTCTTAGAGATTTTTCTTGAGTTGGAAATGATTTTTACTAAAAAATGACCAAAAAAAAGAAAAGCCAAACCCAGTGCTGTCGAGTCAATTCTGACTCATAGCGACTCTATAAGGCAGAGTACAGCTGCCCCACAGAGTTTCCAAGAGGCATTTGTTGGATTCAGAATGCAAACCTTTTGGTTAGCAGAGTAGCACTTAACTACTACACTACCCAAACCAAAAACCAAACCCATTGCCATTGAGTCAGGTTCGACTCATGGTAACCCTAGGGGTCAGTGTGGAACTGTCCTATAGGGTTTCCAAGGAGCACCTGCTGGATTTGAACTGCTGACCTTTTGGTTAGCTCATGTAGCACCTAACCCACTCTGCCACAAGGCTTTCCAGAAAGTTACAAAATGTAAAATAAAAAAAGAAAGAAAATAAACAGACTTGGGGGACTAGACTCATTTGTAACTTCTACCCGAGAGTAATCACTATTATGGAGACTTTCTCGTGAGTTCCGGAATTAGTCTGGTGGAAATCTGTGTTTACTTACATCACTGTTAACTATCTCAATAACTTCTTTTTCTTTTGCACAGTCCATTGGGTGACGAATGTGACCAAGGATTGAAATTAAATCTGATCTTTAGCTCGACTTCCAGGACCTCATGTGGTCACCATCAGTGCTCAGTGGTATAACGCTGTGCGGTTGCCTAGTTTTGGGGAGTCACAGAGGGCACTAACTGTGGTAGAATACTAGAATATATTATTTTTTATGACTTAAAGAGCTAGAACGCTGACCTATAAATGCTTATATATACTTGGGTTGTGGTTTGTAGTTAATTTGTGTTACGGCACTAACTTCAACAGATAGCTAGGCTGTACACTTTGATAGGAAACAGCTTATAGAAAATGAACAAAGGAGGCTTGACAGGAAAACCAGCCTTGTTTTAGAGTTTAATAATGTTTTTTGACACATTTGATCTTGGGCTGTATTCTCACCATAGCCCAAATGTTTCTCAATTATTTTCAAACTGTGGAAGAGAACTGTGAATGGAAATGTTTAGAGTCTTTGAAAATAAAATAAACTAAGGCCAGGATCACTTGTTTTACAGCAGACAATATCAAGAAAGAAAAGTTGCTGACTAAAATACTAAAATTCGGGAGAACGTTTATGGTAGTTGCTCCTCAAAAGTGATTTAGTGTTGCTAAAATAGGCTGTTTTGGTTCGTTGGGAAATTACAGGGAGCATTTATTAAGAGTCTATTAAAAGCTCTTTTGTGTAACCTGAAGATAAACACACACATTTGCTTATGTTGAGGATTTCCCCGGTTGTGGTAAATTGCATCATTTCCCCTCCCTCTGCTCCTTTATGGAGACCCTGGTGGTGCAGTGGTTAAGTGCAACAGCTGCTGATCAAAAGGGGAGCAGTTCACATTGGCCAGGTGCTCCTCAAAAACTCTATGGCGCAGTTCTACCCTGTCCTATAGGGTCGCTATGAGTTGGAACTGGCTCGATAGCAATGAGCTTGTTTTGGAGGGGAGGTTTGCTTCTTTATTAAAGGATCTGTATTTTCAAACATCTCCATTTTATTAAGAAAAAAATGAAAAATGAAAAACCTGGTTGGGCACTGGTAGCCAGGTGATTGTTGGAGAACTAGGACCTTTAGCTGAGTGAATATTTTTCTGAGCTAATGGCATTTGAATTCTCCTGTGGGCTTTTGTATTAATGCAAGTGCATAACCATTTAAAATGGTTTGAGAAGAGGTCTGTTGACGGAAAGTGAATGTACAGAAGCCTTTGAAGCCCTAAAATAAATTTTCTGGTGGGGTGGTGGTGGCAACAGGCAGTTTGCTTGTGTGCTACAGATGATGGAATAGGGATCTTGGGCTGTTTGAGCTTCACATGTAAGAGTGGACGTAGGAGCACTGCCAGGACTCCTTCCCTGGTTATACTGCTCCGTGTTGTACGACCCCTCCAGGCAGGCCCATAGGAGTGTTTCAGGAAGGGGAGGAAATTTCTTGTTTTTTCAGTTTAAGGTGAATCTTGGGTACATTTTGAAGAAGGATAGTTTGGAATCACAGGGAAAGTTTAAGGTTTATTTTTGGAAGGATGCTATGATACATGCCATTTCTGTGAAGGAAGGATGCTTGTTATTTGTGTATTTATGTTTCATTGCCCTGCTGTAAGGCTGTTAGGTGTTAATCTTCATCAGAGCCAATGTCAAAAGAAAGTTTGAACTTTCAGAACTTGCAGAAGAGAAGCTTCTGGAGAATAGGGTGGACCTTATAATAGAAGATCTTGTATACTGTCGTTAAGTAATATTTTATTCTGGTGGCAATAGACAATGTCATTAAGGCTATTAAGCATGAGAGTGATGCACTGAGATTTCTTCTTTATGGAAAATGAGCTGATGGCATTATATGGAAAATGGATTTAATCTCGGCAAGACTGTCAGTAGGAGATTGGTCAGGATATGGTCGTAGCCATCCAGGCCCCTGGTGGCGATGGCTAGAACTGAGGTGGTGGCAGCAGGACTAGACCTGGTGACTCCATAGTGTAGGAATTCCAAGAGAAGGGGAAGAGGAACAGACACGACAGCCAAGTGGTTAGGGCCTGAGGCCAGGGATGCTGGAGAAGAGAATGTCTGGACAGGTGTGTAAATAAGAGATGAGGTGTTTGAATAACATCTGGGAGGAGATGCCTGATGGATTAGTTTCCTCAGACTGCATAACAGTGTACCACAAAGCAGCTGGCTTACAAGAATCAGAAATTTATTTTCCTATGGTTCTGGGGGTTAAAAGTCTGAATTCAGGGTGTCAGCAGGGTCACATACTCTCTGAAGGCTTTCTGGGATGATCTTTCCTGATCTCCCAGCCACTGGTAGCCCCAGGCATTCCTTTACTTGTTGACTTCATCACTGAGATCTCTGCTTCAGTCTTCACAGACGACCTTGTCCCCGTGTGACTTTCCAGCTGTGTGTCTCTTCTCTTAGGACGACATCTGGTGTGTCACATTCAGACCCACCCTGCTCCAGCAGGACCTCACATTAGTTTGGTTATGGTTGTAAAGACTGTGTTTCTAGGTAAAGTCCCATTCATATAGATCTGGTGTTCAAGCTTCAAGACACCACTTTGGGGGGCACAATTTAACACGAAACACCTGGCATGCAGTTGTCACTCTGGCTTTGTGTTCAGATGCTAGAATTTGGCCAAAGATGTACAGCTTTTAAGAGAAATTAATTATGCTTTACAATTTAAGTTCTGGACTTCAGCAATACCAGTTGGTTGAGACACTGTGGTTCTTTTCTGAGTATAAGCCTGTTGTCCAGCCGTATTTCCAGGGTGGTGCTATAGTAAGTGACTGTTTTTGCTGTCTAATAATTTGTGTTGGGGATTATTGTATTTTCATCTCTGATATTCCTTTTTAACTGCATTTTCATCATCTTGTTCTCTAAGTATAGATTTTCATTGTTTGGGTTGTCTTAGCTCTTCTCGTTACCCAGCAGTGTATTTGGGGGATGACTATGTGTTTCATGGGGGCTTCACCCATTTCTGGCTCAAGGACAGGAATTATAATATTTTTTAAAATAATAGTTTATGGTGGTACAATTCATGTGCCACACAGTTCACTCATTTAAAGTAGACAAGTGAATGCTTTTCGTTGTATTTACAAATGGGTGCACCGACGGCACTTGGCTTGGCTTGGTATCACCGTAATCAGTTTTAGAATCATTTCATCACCCCACAAAAAAGCCCGATACCCTTTTAGCCATCAGTCCTCGTATCTCAGTCTCTCCATCCCTCCAGCCTAAGCAGTCCTGTGTCTACATTCTGTTCCTGTATATCTGCCTACTAATAATGCTGTGTACGTCGTTAATGGAGTAACTCATCTGGTCTGGGCTTGACACAGTTATGTTGACATTGCTAGTCTGGCCAGAGGGAGGCAGTAGAGATTCTCAGTCTAGACCTGCGTGGAGAAAAACAGCAAACCCAAGACCAGCTTGATAAACACCGTTCTGTAAAACCCAATACAGGACTTTCTGCCAAATGAAGGACTGAGAAGGCTTTTGGGGCGGGGGGCGGGGGGTTTAAATGCCTCTTAGGTGCATAGTTCAGTGTTACGGACCCTCACCGGAAACATGTCATATTCACAACTCTTTGAAAAACACTGTGTTTCCCAATAATTTCTTTTTTGAAGAGTTGTGACCGTGGTACAGAAGGGTGACCCTACTGTCCTGCAGGTTGCTAGTTAGAGCAGGACACTGGTAGGTGGAAACGTCTGGCTTCTATTGCTGGCCCTGCTCTTTGTCCCCGTCTGTGATTCATTCTGGGTTGTTTTGCTCATGGGAATTAGCTCTCCTCACAGTACTTCACCCTGACTAATACCTCTCCTGGCATTGAAGCTGCAGTGTAAAATGTGTCTCAAGTACGAGTACATACATATAAAAAATAAAAATTCTCTACCAGATCTTTACATGATGTAATCATGGCCTTATGCTTGTTATGCATAAAATTAAAGCAGGTTTATGGTGAATAAAGTGAGATCATAATGATGCTGTCAAAGGGAAATGTGATCGTTTGAAGGGCTTGGTAGTCAGTTACAGATGTTTTGAGGGCTTTTTTTTTTTTTTTTTTTTTTTGCCTTTTGATGAGAAGAGTCCTAACCAATTTGATTTCTAATGGCTTTTTCCTGGGTAGGCACATGAGCACCCATCTGACAGCCCCGCTTTAGGAATTCTGAGGTAAAGCCCCATACCTCCTTGTAGGAATTTTTTGTTTTGTTTTGCTTTCTGTTGCATGCTGTGATCCTGCCTTGAGACCTGTTATTAGCACTGCATGCAAGGGTTGGTACGAGTCAGGTACCCTCTGCTCTTCTCAGGGTTTATCACCAAGGCGGGTGCACCAGTGAGAAAGGGACAGACAGGCTAACTTGTGTTTACTTACTGATCTCTAGGATACAGTTTCACACGGGTTTCACCAAAAGGGGTGAAATTGTGCACTGCTGGTTTGTAAAGTAAGCACAAGTCAGCCCCTGCGTACCTTGTTTATTGGGTAGTCTGTCCCTGTTTTAACAGGGTCGGTACTGTCTCATCCTACAGAGTGCTACCAGAGCTGCACACAGCCTGGGAGGGAACGCTTCTCTCTCCTGGAGTGAGAGAGAGACTGCTCGCTCTCTCTCAATATAAACCAGCTACAAAGCATGCCCTGTGGCGGCTGTTGAATCTCTGTTCCCCGGGGATGTCTGCTTTGTATCTGCGGCTTTAATGTTTCACTTAGTATCTTTTTTGGCTACTGAGCACACTCCTGTACAGCAGCGGGCAGCGTCTGGCTGCTCAACAGCTCGCTTCATTCTCTGTCCAGCGCGGGGCTGAGGAAGTGCTGGCTGGGAGCATCTGCCGGGGCTCTCCTGTGTGGCCGTGATGTCTGCGGTTTAATTTGAGAAGAAGTTGAAGGAATACCAGCCTCTGTTCCCCCAGAACCTAAACCTGTGTATCTTTCTAATGCGTTTCTGGAAGCGAGCATGCTCAGAGAACTGGCAAATCGTGGTCTAGTGACCTGGAGGAAATGAGCGTCGCTCTTCATTTATAATGCAAATTCTGAGGTGTCTCCAGAAGTGTAGTAAACTTAAAATGATGGCCGTGGTGAGAACGTCTCTGCAGAAAGTTGTGGTTTTATTACACCGTTTGCAAAGGATGGCAGTTTCTTCTCCTCGGTATCAGAAGCTCTGTAAGGTAAATGAGTAATTGAAAATAAGGATCTCCGAGGTCTGTTAATTCTACTCTGTTTCAGGCTTGAAAAACTAATCTTAACAGAATTCTTATCAGGGTAAGATTACTTAGTAACGGAGTATAAAAACTGTTAAAGTGAACTGCTTGATTAAATTTTGCTTAGGATTATGGAGTAAGTGCTGTTTTAGCGCTTGTTTTATTTTGCAACTGGCAAAGCCTTCTCTTCTGGGATGTGTTACTGAAATGTTGAGGAAAATGTGTCAAAACTACGTTCATCAAGACCTGCTACCTCTGAGGGACTTTGCTGTGCCTCGGTATTGAATGGTCCTTTGATTTTATGTAAAATTTCAGTAGATTTAAAGGGAGAGTGTAATCTTTAAGTAGATGCCTTAAAAACTATTTTTCTATAGGTAATTATTTTTTGCCATTAAAAAATTAAAACACATTTTAAAAGCTTGATCAGACTTGATGTCATTGTCAAAAAAAAAAAAAAAAAATTCCCCATACATTATAGTTGAACTTGAAGAAAATGTTATTTGGACAGGTGGGTGAAATAGACTTGCAGGTGGTAACTTGTCTGACAGTTGAAAAATTCAAACAGTCTTTGTAAACAGTAAGCATTCATTGAGCTGCTACATCTTTATAAAAGTTAGCTGTTACCTCTTATTCGTGGTTTTGCCATGTTTGCTGGTGATCAGCTATTTCTTTTGTCATAAATTAGAGTGGTTTGATAAAAGGAAGGAAGGAATTATAGCAGGAATGTTGGAAGTAATTTGTGTAACTCCACAGCACTTACCCTGGTCTTCCTGTATATCATTCTCGATGTACAAATTCCCTCATATTCTTGAGAATACATGTTGTTGCCCTATTTGCTATTTGAGCTCATTTATAATCAAAACAACTGCCTACTGGACAATATTATTTTTCTGATGATGTAAAATAGGGCATAGCCAAGCATCTCACCTCTGTTTATATAACGGTGCTTTTGGAAAACAAAATTAACTGGGACCATTCTTACAGTTTGGCCAATTAAAATATATTTGTCTGGAACCCCTTTTTTTTTTTAAAAAAAAAAGTTTTAGAAGTTAGATTGTGGTAGGAGGCATATTTTTGTGGAATATTTGGAAGTGTTTTCATCTGCTTGTGTAAGAAGTTAATTAACACTTAATATTAACAATTTAATAATTTAGTTGCAAAATTAATAAACCTAATTATTATAATGTCTTGTGCTTTGGTCCATTTCAAAGAATAAATTTATTTTGATGAAACTTTGTATTTTTCATGAAAAAGTGGTTTCATTAATAGGGAACCCATGTACCAACACATGACTTTTGTTATTTCTTTGCCTACAAATTTGAATATTTGCAGCATCTTTTTATTAGCTGGGTCATTCTTCCGATTTGCTTGGATGCATACTTTCACAAAACCAGATAGTTATCTCAAGTCATGCCACCAACGTATTTTGTCCACGGTGTGAATTGAAGGAAGACAAACAGTGGAGAAGTGTAACTTTATGTCCAAATAAGCAAAAGTTAGGTTACTGAAGTCCTTGGGTAAGTTAATTCCCAATTAAAAAAAAAAAACAGCTCTAAGTAGGCATTTGAGATTTTTAGTTTTCTAAGGAACCATTAAAACAAATGCTTAAATGGTTAGAATAAATACTACTTTTGCCCCTTTTAGAAAATTGTAATTTGTATGATTTGTGTTCGAAATGTTATCACCCACATGTTCTTTTCACATGCACAAAATTAACAGCTGCCCAGATAATGAAATGAGAAATAGACAGTTCCAGTACTTTCCAGCAGGTGTCAATATAAGTCAGTGATATATGAGATTTTAGCTGAAGAACTAGGAAACCAGATTAGTAAGTGGCATAAATATTATGAAATATATGAGCTAGCAACAGATTTTTTAAGTTTGCCTGGCTGTGTTTTGAAAACTGATCTTCGTTCTTAAAATATTTACATTCATATGATAAACATTTAGTTGCAGACTTAAATGTTAATTAAGTTGCCATGTCAAATACTGACATTATACTGTGAATAATTCCTTTTGATTGGAACATGTATCATAGCTATCTATATCAATGGAAAATACTTATTTGTATGTTGTCGAGCCTGTTGTTAGTACTTCAGTTTAAGTAGGTGTGGTATTTATTTGCTTTAAGACACTGTAGTCCTCTTTCCCATAAATTGTCAAACGCTTTCATGACGCTATCTCTCCCTATACTTCCTGCATCCTCTAAATTGAGTTTCTTAGAAAGGAGATGCTGTGGTGTTCAATGTTCCTCCATAAAAATATAGAAATAGCAGATTGTAAATAAGTTTTCAGACTGAAATGAATGAGAAAAAAATGATGCATAGTTTAAGGGGAAAATAGACTATTTAAAATTCATAGTGAAACATTGAAGCGTCTATTGATATTTCAATCCCACCTTTACCTCCTCTTCAGGGTCACTTTTTCCATGTTACATGTAAATCTGATCTTAGCTCAGACTTGTTCTTAGTCAGGTTTCTTTGCGTATTTTAAAATTCTCTTGCCTGTCAGAAAACAGTTTATATGGTACACAGTATAAAATTTATGTAGAATATTCTCTTTTTGTGTAGTTTTTTTTCTTTTTTCCTCCTGTATGTTTTGGTATGTGTAGGGGGAAGATAGGAAAAGCAGCATTTGCAGACTTCACAGCTCCCAGAGTTAAAATAGCTTTCCTTCTTGCAACCTCTTTACCCATTCATTTGTATTTCTTGCTTTTAAAAATATTTCTTCCTGGTTATACATCCCATAAAATTTAGGCAGGAAACTGAAACATAAGTGTTGCTTACTTGGAGCTATAATTAGCAGCATTGAAATTGTCCTTATGACCTAAAATCACCCTTAGAGGAGATGCTAATTTCTCCAGATTTGGTTTTGATTGCTTTGTTACTTTAAAATATTAATGGATTTAAGAAGTAATTTTTCTTGTAGTAGAGCATAGTAAAAGCAGAACTGAATGTCAATTATTTTTTATTTTTATTGTTATGTGATTATTTTGGGATACTGTATCACTGTAATCATAGATTAAAATTTGATTGCCTAAGTTTATGCTGAGTCAGACAGGGATTTTATGTGTCTTCTTTTTTTCCCCCCCTTCATACCAGTTTTCATTAAAAAATATAATTGAGAACGTGGTAGAAGCAGTTTGCTTGTAAAGTGGATTTGTATATGAGTTACAGAAAAATAGGAAAGATAATTAGGGTTATTAGTGGAATTCTTCATGGGAAGCATTTTTAAAATGTTGATTTAAGTAGTATCACTTCTGTTTGCTTAGTTTGTCTCATCTACAGACTTTTCTGATCTTGTAGCCCTATCAGTAAAAACACACATATAATTATATATATACTTATTTAATAAATTATGTACATATATAGAGTGTAATTTTGTTCTTTTTACTCTTCTCTTCTTGTACTGAGTTGACTGTCTTTTCCACTCTGTGTGACCTCCGCACACTATTTTGGTGACCACTGATTTAAACATGCAGTGAAACTCTGCCTATTCCTGTCCTAGTCTGCAGAGGCACTCAGTCGTTCAGGACAGTGCTGACCTCAAGAGTTGTTCCTGGCAAATCACATCTCTGATGTTGGAGAAGCTACCTCTAAGTACTCTAAAAAATGAGACCAAAAGTTTCTGCCCAGCAAGTCTGGATCTTTTTCTCTCTCACTTTACTTGTGTACGTGTGTGTGTATGTGTGTGTGTGTTCACATGTGGACTACATGGACCTGTGTGAATGCTCCTAGCACCGTGGGTAATAAAGTGTGACCAGAAAAAGGACATCTTTCTCTGAGCATGTTTTCTGATTCATTGATGGAGTAAATTTATACACAGTTTTTCGTCTTTAAGTGTAGCTTCCCTCTATGGAGACCTAGATAAGGGTGAATATGTATTCTTTTTTTAAGAAGACGTGGAATGGTGTACTTTCAATTGATTTGAATCATTAAGTCCTCAAGTGCTCTGGGAAGATAGAGCCTTACTTTGTCATGATCTGATCCTGAACTGTATATGTTTAAGGCCAGTTGTCAGAATCCACCGATAACTAAATAACGTGTGTAATAGGAATCATAGAAAACGTCAGCATGGCTCTCTAGCCTAGAAGTAGACTCACCGTTTTAATGGTTCAAGTCTTCACTCTTGTTGGTTTCATGAGAAACTCTTGGTTTGGTCTAGAGGTTAAAATTTAATGGAGAAAAATGCCAAGTGCAGAAGGATTTGACCACATCTACCCCGTTTACTTTGATGTCCTGGTTATGTATTATGTCATAGCTGTGTGAATGACAGGGAAGATTGTCTCCTTTGTTGCTGTGGTATTGTGTGCCACTATTTGTTGATTCTGACAGTGACCCCATGTGACAGTTCAGAACTGCTCCACAGGGGCTTCTTTTCTTGTCTTCCCATCTTGGGTTGAGATTGTAGCTCAAACCGAAGGTGAGCTGAGAGAAGAGTGCCTGAATCCCGGCCTGGCATGGTTATGTGTTTTCTAGAAACAGCATTGTGGTATTCGATGGCTCTTTACCCCCTGTTTTGCGATAGCTCCCCAAATATCTCAGAATTACAAAAAACAAAACAAAACTAGTGCTTAATTTACTTTTTTATATATTAGACACTTGTGCAGTCAGTGACTTCTAGCCAAAACAGTTGAATTAGATCTGATGACATGCTTTGTTCCTCAACTAAAAAAGTAATTAATAACCATTTCGGGATTGTATTTTAAACAGTTCTTTAACAGCCAATATCGTGTTATTATTTGAGTAAATATAGAACCGGGACAGTGGTACAAGCCTAGAACACACAGAACGTCATTTGGCCTGGGAGTTGGGAGAGTATTAAAGAGTTCTCTGTAATTTTAGTGTATAATTTAGTGACTGTAAGTACCTTGTATTTTCCTAGGGATAAAATTTATTCCATTCCAAGTAGAAGTTTCCTGCCTGTATATACAGTCGCTATGAGTTGGAATTGACTTGATGCCGGTGGGTTTGGTTGGGGTTTATGGACTGCTAGATTTTAAATGTGCAAATGTTACCTCTTCTCTCTTAACTGTTTGCTGCAAGCATTGCTGGCTTCTCTTAGTATATTTGGTAGTTTATTTTTTAGCTCTCTAAAATAAGTAATTAGTAGAGCTCCTACCACAGAGATGGAAGAGTACATGCTGTGGTAACTTTCTCAGTTTCTCAAAGTTTATTCATTTCTTGGCAAGGCAAAGAAGTCCAAATAATTGAAGCTGGAAAACATGTGAAGTGTATCAGAGGATTTCTTTTCCTTTTTCTTCCTCTAGTTTGTTCAGTGCTATGGAATTCTAAGAGATTAGTTTACAGCAAAGCTCACTGCTAAAAGAAGACAGTGTCTTTTAATGCCTAGAAATTACAGGCTGATATGACAGTATGATTTGGGATAACTTAAAGCAAGCATGTTGGAAGCATATCAAGTAGAAGAAGGTGTTCAACTGTTTTCACAGTACACTGCTGTTTTGCTTTAAATAAACTGAGTGTGATGCATGTTTCTGATTCTATATCCGTATCAAGAAATACATTCAGATGGCCTTATGAATTATCCTTAACTAAACTGTAGCTTGCACTATGGAAGATACGGAAAGAGAGATCGTGTTAGCTAAGTGGTAAATATGGCTTCATGCTACGTGATCTCATTTAGAATGAGACTTTTTTTTTCATTGTCTCATTGTTTATCTAATTGTCTAAAGAAATTCAGCCTGTACTCTAAAATGTGAACTGTTGAATCTTGGAGCATGAGGAAATGTTGGAAATCACCTCCCTCAACCATTTCATTTCAGAGTGAGGAAACAGATCTTGGATAATGGATATTTTATTGCTATTACTTTTGTGGGTTGGGAGAGTAATTGTTTTTTCCTAGTTTAAATGGAGTGAAATACGTTTTTTCAAAGCTCTTTTGATATTTGAGTTCTATGTCATTTGAAGAGAGTAAAGATTTTGTTCCAGTATAAACTTATATAATGGAGGCTTTTTTAATGGGCTCATTTTGTACTTTTATAAAACGTTGTGAGTTGGTTCATTAAATATAGTTGGTTCTTATTTTTGATTCATAATTTAGTTTGGTTTGAGTTTCAGTGCCTCAAGTACTGAATTATGTATCCACTGAACGTATTTTTCAATATTCAAATGTAGTCTTCCCAGCATTATATTTAAAAGGAAATAGTAACTCCTTAAAAAAAACTGAAAGAAAGACATCTAATTTTCTGGACTGGATCATTTCATCAAATAGCAGTTTTGTCCTTTTCTTTACAATCCAGTGTAAAACCCATGTGTCGAATGACTGTCACATGCCAAGGATATGTACAAGCAGCATAAACAGAAGATACAACATTCCATCTCCCATGTAAACAAAGAAGTTCAAATGGTTTGTTCTGAGAGTCATTTGAATTAGATGAAAGGGATCATGCTACACTAGAGTCAGAATCCACCGATACCCAATCATGCCTGTTATATGAATCATAGAAAACATCCGCATGGCCTGCTAGCCTAGAAGGCTCACATCTTACTATTGGAAGTCTTGTCATATAATACTGACTGTAATTTTGGACAAGTCAGTGAGCATCTCTGATTTGTGGCTTTCTTTTTTGAAAATGAATTTGGAATTAGTTGGCATAGCTCTCTTCTACATAGGATTGTTAAGAGAAGTAAGTTTATACACACACACACACACACATGTATGTATGCAAAATGGTAAAAACAGAGCCTGGCACATAATAAGCCATGTGCACTGGCTCTGTTTGCTACTCATTGTCATTGTGTGGCTGAAATGAGGTGATCCACGTCAAGTGCCTGGCAGAGTCCCATGAACACAGAGAGTGGCGCATGTCTGTTACATGTGCTGTTACCCTTATCATCCTCATTATCATCATCTCTGAAGTGACCTTTAAATCACATCACAACCACCCTGGGAGCTGTTCCAGAGCATTCATGCCCCACCAATCTTGCTTGTTAAGGACTGAATTGGAAAGTTGGCTCTCCATGGTTAAGACCCATTGCTTTCAACAATGGAGTTTAAAAAAAAAATAAGTTTCTGCCTGGTTGTTATTTTCTCTGGACTCAGCTTAAGGAAGAGTAAGAAAAAGCTTCTCCTGACCGATCAGTTTGTGACAGAAACACTGTTTTAGTTTTTTTCATTAACTTTTTTTTTTTTTACTTTCTGCAGTAGTAAAAGCAGTATGTATTTCTTCAGGTTCCTCGTCTATAAATGCACATTTTATCCACCATTAAGTGATTTTCTAAGGATTAGAAATAGTGATTTTCAAATGTGTTGCTGTTAGGTGCTTGCAGTTGTTAAGAGTGTGTGTCACCTTGGCTGGGCTGTGGTTCTCGGTGCTTCTAAGTGATCGCTCTCATGACTGACTCTGCTGTGAGTAGCCAATCAGTTGAAACAGGTTCTTGGGGTATATGGCTTGCATCTCAATATAAGCAGACAGTATGGCTTTTTTTTCTTTTTTTGCTTTCTAGAAACGCTTATAAGATGGGTAGTTCTCAAGTTATGGGGGCTCCTCTGAGTGACTAGACTCCCACATAGCACCTAAAAATCTAGTTAACTCACAATGAAGTTGATGTAATACAGATTTGCATAAAACATCATATTATAAAGCAGTCTCTGTTCCATTACCAGAAACTAAACACAAAGCCAAGCAAGACAAGTGATCACTATTAAAGCTGATTTAAGAGGAAAACCATGCTTGCTTAGAGAATGGGATGAATTTCAGAGATGTTTATTCCTGAAGATTCTTTAGGAATTATGCTTTATAACACCATCAGTTTTGAGTCTCCATTCACCCCAAACAATTTAATTTACTGCTTTTTAGTATAAAGCTCAGACCTATTGCCACAGAGTCAGTCCTGACTCATAGTGAACCTACAGGAATGAGTGGCGCTGTCTGATAGGGTTTCCAAGAAGCAGCTGGTGGATTCAAACTGCTGACCTTTTCATTAGCACTTGAGGTCTGTACCACCACAGCTCCATGTCTTTTGGTATAGAGCTGTATGAATGACAGCGCTTCTGTGGGGCAGGCATTGGTATTTGGCTTGAAATAGTATAGAATGAGGAGCTTTAGGTATTTCAGGGTAAAATTTGCAAGAGTATATATAGATAGAGAAAAAAGGGAACTGAATTATAGAAAACAGTGTTTTGTTGAAAACATTACTTGGGATAGGATTGACTCTGGGTTCAGAATTTAAAGAGACCCAGAGAAACAGGCAAGTGAATGAATAGAGGCACAGGGCACGAAAGTTGGCTGTATTCAGAGGACATTGGGTACTTATTTACCAGAAATGGCTCCAAAATTGTTTCATTGCATTTCCATCTTAAGAAAAAAATAAAAAAATACGACTTTGATCATCAAGACTTTTTGACTTTTGACTATTTCCAAAGATTAAGTCCCTTTCAAAGGAAACATGTTTGTGACCATTAAGGGGAGTACAGGGAGAGTGTTATACCAAAAGGAAATTCTCTCTCCATAGAGAAAGAATCATGTATGAAATACAATTAATATATATAATATTAATATATAAATATATATATTTATATAATAAATATATATTTATATTTATATAAATTTATATATTTAAATTTATATTATAAATTCATATATATTTATATTTATATAAATATAAATAAATTAATATATAAATATAATTTATAAATGTATGTAAATTATGTACAGGTACGTAAATAACATTTTAACTTTTGAAATAAGGATCTAGTTTTTCAGAATGACCCCTTTCAGGGGAACATCCTTGTTTTCAGAATGAGTCCCGTTGTGGTGGGAGGGACAATAAAGGCTATATACTTTCAGTTATGATTCAGATGACTCAATAGATGAGGAAATGATACAACATTTCCAGCAAAAATGAAAACTTATTCACAGTGTAAGTCAGTTTTGTGTTTAATATTGTAGACTCATAGTACTTTAGAAATTTCAGGACTTACAGATACTAGCAATCAACTCGATGTCAATGCATTTTTTATTCTTTTTTGCTTGAAGAGCTTTAAAAGCTTTAAAATAACACATGCAGTGCTTTGTATCAGAGCTGCTAAGAGACGAATTGATTGTAGTCTATTTTATGTGTGCTTATTTTTATGGAATTTCTATTTTACTTTGCCTAGTATTAAAATCAAGTATTTATTTCTTCAGGTTTCCAGACTAAGACAGATTAGGAAGAAGGACCCTGCAGTCTACTTTTGAAAGGGATGAGCCAGGGAAAACCTTATGAATAGCCCCCAAACGTTGTCAGATATGGTGCCAGAAAGTGAGCCCCCCAGGATGGAAGGCACTTGGAAGACAACCAGTGGCCACAACAATGGGCTTGGCCATGAAAACAACTGGACATAGCACGAGACAGTGTTTTGTTCTGTTGTTCACAGGGTCCCTGTGAGTTAGAACCGACTCAATGGCACTTAATAACAACAACATTTATTTCTGTTTCTTTCTCTGAATTATCAACTTCTTGAATTTATGGCGTATGTCATTTCAGAAGAGTTCTTGGAGGGAAACAAATACTTGAAATTGTTAAATAATCTAAAGTTCATTTCTTCCCTTAGATTTATAATGTTAGTATTACAGAGGTGCTATACCTTGATTCTAGTTTTTCTTTTTCTTTTTTCTCTGACTTTGCTGAGATGTTTCACATGCATTGTAATTCACCTATTTAAACTGTAGAATTCAGTGTTTTTAGTATAGTTACTGAGGTTTGTAGCTGTTGCTGCAATCTAATTCTAGAATATTTCCACCCTCCCCTTAAAACAGACATGTCATGAGCGATCTCTGTGTAGCTCCACCCCCATTTCTCCAAGCCTGGGTAACTGCTAATCAAAATCTACTTTCTGTCTTTATTTCTTATTAATGTTTCTTCGGAAATACTTTGATACCATGTTAGGTAATATGGGTGGAAAAGTAAATCTAATTTATTGTGATAAATTTACGACTTCCTAGAGCATTTGATAGATTTTGAGTTGTTAGTTAATAAGAATTGTATATGATAGCTTATATTAAGTGATTTATAAACTATAACACCATAAAACATATCATTTATTTTCCATATTAATATTTAGATCAAGTAAAATTAAGTATAATGGGGAAAAGGGTGAATTTGGAATCAGAAGACCTAACCTTTTAATTACTTACTGGCTGCTTGATGTTATGTCTTACGCAATGGCTATATCACTCCTCAGTTTCCTCATCTCGACATTGGGAATAGTATTCATTCTGTTCATTTTAGAAAGATGTTACAGGGCCAATCACTTCATGTTTATGAATTTTTCTATCCAGAGATATTGTTGAAATTAAGTCGTTTAGTACTTTCTTTACCCATAAACAAACAGTAAAGAACGGCAGTATTTATCCATATGTGCTTTTGCGTGGTTCAGTGTTGGAATAAATTCTTAAGATAGTGAAAGAACTTACTAACTAAAAGCTTCTGTGTGTCTCTACTGAGGCGGCAGGATGTTGAATACCAACCACCTCATGTTTTTCTGCACTGCAGGGTCATTCCATTTTTCTTCTTCCCTAGGGCACAGAGCCAGCTTCCATATTAAGGTGCTTTCTATGCCAGTAAAATCATCCAAACAACTTGGAATCAAATTGGGGCTACTGAAAGAGACCATGTCTTCACAGGAGGACTAATGGCCCCTGAGGCAACAGTACCTAGTCAAAAGAATGCCTTGAAATTTGTGTTCAGTCCAGAAAGGAATTAGGGCAGCCATAATTTTTGAAAAAGTCTGTACTGTAGTAATCGTAGATGCTGATGGGCACATGTAAAACTTGGAAAGGAAGCTCTTCTTTGAATTTCCGTAATGATTAAACAAGCTGGTAATTATCAGATGATTTTTGCATAATCTTTATTTTGAGAGTGCAGTTCTGACAGGTGAGGCGTAATTGGAGTTAATGTCCCTAGTTAAGAGAAGACTTTCTTGCTTTAATTCTCAAAGCAAACCATAGATTGCTTCACTGTGTAGCCTGTCATTGTGGATGATCCCTAGACAAAGCGGTGATAAAGAAGGGAAAACACTTGCTGTTTTTGAAATGATTGCTTCTAATGGAAACCCAATAACCTATGATGCTTATTTCTGAAAGCTGAGCAGCAATGCTTGATAGGAAGCTAGTGAAAGATTGGAGAAATTATGATGTAACCTGAAATCTCAGGAAGTTGTATGTGGTTGAGAATCGGTACTTCATTATACAGCTAAATGATTCAGTAATTTACTTATGTCAGATGGCTTCCTTGCTTTAAAAACTGGAGTGATTTCTAAGCAAGCATCCACAGCCACAAGGAGGGCTGCTCTGGGGTGTCTCAGTTGTCTTCCAGTTCTGTGACCTTCATAAGCAGGTTGAACTGGAGCAGAAAGAATTCACTTTCATTACGGATATTGAAATAATGAAGTTTAATAACCAATGTTGAATTAGGGTATCTTCAAGTTTAGCTCCCTCTTTATTTATTTTTTTTAAGATAAGGAGACAGAGGCTTAGAGGTGTTAAGTAATCCTCCCTGAGACATATTAATATTTAGTGGCAATGACTGAACTGCTTTAATAAGGATAAATTCTAATTGGGGGCTTTATGAGCTGCATTATAGAAATATGTTTTATAGGGTTCTGAGATAGACTGTTGACACCAAGTGAATTAAAAAATTGGCATAAATGATTAAACTGTGTAGGATTGTTACTGTGGTCTGTGACCAGTTAGTCTTAGAGACTGTCTTACCCATATCTTTTCTGCTGAATGGAATTGGAGATCTGATGTTAAATGGAATGGTGGTAGCTTGTTGTCCCCACTAAACTCAGTCTAGTTTTCTTTCCAGCGTAAAGTGCTGCCCTCTCCCTGTCTTCCTAAAATGTAGAATGAGCGTTTCAGTTTGGTGTTATTTGAAGAAGGTTATGGAAAATGCTTTGGAGAAGACTTTCAAGAATTGAATGTTTAAGTAAATGGCAGATCTAGATGTAGTGAACCCAAGAGATGTGACTGTGGTTTACATAAACCCGGTGGCGGGGTATTCAGAACTCTCTGGGGTTTAACATCAAGATAAAAACATGGACATTCAAATATTCTGAAGTAGTCAGTGCACATTCATAGTTCAGCTTTTTTCAATAGTTTGGTGCTCTGAAAGGAGATAAAATAACTTAGAAATTGTAAAGTTTAAAGCACATTCGAGTGGATCAATGATTAGGACATTTTAGCTGGTGCGAATTCTGTTTTTCTCCAGTAACTCCGTGTGGCACTTACCATGTGTTCAGACATTGGTATCAATGTTACTTTTCTCATCTATATTTTAATCTTAAGACTGGGTATCTAAGGGAGACCCTGCACACTTCCCATAGAACTTGATAAAGCTTTGTATTCTTCTAATCTAAGTTGATTCTCATGTAGGAATACTATCTACCCTGGGTCTAAGAAATGAGTAAAGTCTATATCCAAAGGCATCTATACAAAAAAGATGTTCATTATGAACTGATTTGAAGTAATAAAATTGGAAACAAATGCTATCAAGAGAGTTTGACTCAGTAAGTTGTGGTATGTTCTTATGTGTAATATGATCTTAGTTATTTTTTTAAAAAAAGTTAAAATCTGCCAGTCTTTCCTTGGAAACTCTGTGGGGCCATTCTGCTCTTTTCTATAGGGTTTCTGTGAGTCAAAGGTGACTCGACAGCAGTGGATTTGGTTTTGGGTTTGGTATAACAAATGAAAAGATTAGAATGACATACACCGTGAATAATGATACTGAGTATTATGATTATAGAATTTAAATTCTCTTTTATATATTTGTTTGCATTTTCTAGCTTTATAGTGAACACATATTACTTCAAGAGGCAGAAAAAGTACTTTAAAAGTTATTTCTTTAACTTGCATCTGAGTTGAGAAGAAAAGGTGTACTTACAGAAAAGTTTGTAATACAATATATAACTTTGTTTTTTCAGCAATCAAAATACTGTAAACCTTTAGTATTTGATATATTTTGGTAAAGAGTTAGGTGGTTATACTATACTTTTTAAGCTTTTTATTTTTACCTCAACCCACATATGACTTGTAAGGCTTATAACACTTTTTGATACATCATTTTAATCTTATTCAAATATAGATCTAAATCGTCATTCTGTCACTTTATTTCTACATCTCTTGATAATGTAAACAAGGCAAGATTTGCTCTCAAACCATATGCAAGCCTTGCTTCTGGGAATTCTTAAAGGATACAGCTTCTTTTCTCTGTTTTCAAAATTGCATGAAAGAAGTGGTTTTAGAGTAGTATACACAGAACACATATTCCGCTAGGTGTGGGAATTCTTTCCAGAGTAATCAAAATAGAATTTAAAAAATATATTTGGCATTCTTACTTTTATGTAAATATGGTCGTTTATTATCTTCACCTGGTGAAGCATGTCATTAGCTTTGATGCTCAGTTAAATGTCTCTGGTGATGTAATTTACGCGCATAGCTATGCGCATACATGTTGTTATTGTTGTGGGCTGTTAATTCCAGCTATAAACGACCCTATGTGATACAGTATAATTGCTCGCATAGGGTTTACTAGGCTGTAGTCTTTATGGGAGGAAACCCTAGTGGCATAGTCTTTAAGTGCTATGGCTGCTAATCAAAAGGTTGGCAGTTCTGACCCACCAGGTGCTCCTTGGAAACTCTGTGGGGCAGTTCTACTGTGTTCTGTAGGATCCTTCTGTGTCAGAATTGACTCGATGGCAGTGGGTTTCATCTTTATGGGAAGAGATCATCAGGTCTTTTTTCCTGTGGAGCCGCTGGTGGGTTTGAACCACTGACTCTTCAGTTGGCAGTTGGGCACTTAGCGATCGCACCATGAGAGCTTCTGCATATGTGTGCGTCCACATCAAAGTAACGGCCAAGCCAAAAGCCCATAAATGCGATACATGAATCTTGATTAACCCCATTTAAAATTTAAAAATAGCTATAAATGATAATTTTGAGAGACTGGATTTTGAGACTGGATTAAATAGTACATGATGCTATCAGTTGCCAGTGAGTTGACTCCAGCTAATGGGGACCTTATATATAACAGAGTGAAATGTTGCCTGGTCCTAAGCCACATCCATAACCTTTGATGTGTTTGAGGCTGTTGTTGAAGCTGTGGTGTCAGTCCATTTCACTGAGGGCTTTCCTCATTTTCGCTGGCCCTCTATGAAACTTTATACCCTTCTCTAGTGATTGGTTTGTCCTAGTCACCTGTCCAAAGTAAGCAAGTTGTCCGCAGTAAGGAAGTCTGAAGTCACCGTCCTTGCTTTTAAGGAAAATTATGGTTGCATTTCTGCTAAAACTGATTTGCTTGAGTTCCTGGCTGGTGCAAATGGTTACTGTCAGGAAGGCTGATGTCTCCAGTCCACCCAGAGGCACCTCTGAGGAAAGACCTGGTGAGGTCCTTCTGGAAGTCAGCTGTGGAAAGCCCTGCAGAGCACAACTCCTCTCAGACACACGTGGAGCCGTGAGTCGGGATTGACTCGCTGGCAGCTGGTAGATAATATAAGTGATTTGTTGTTAATCTTAGCTATGAAAATGATATTGTGCACATGTAACAGAATTTTCTTGTATAATGGATTATTGAGGGAGCTATATCATGATATTTGTAATTGACTTAGAGATGGGTCAGCAAAACAAATGCATACATTTATCTGGATACCTAGATAAAATGTATGTAGCATCTTAACAACTGTTGAATCTGTGGTATACTGGTATTTTACTGCTTTTTCAATTGCTTGAATATTTTCAAAATAAAATGTTTTAAAAGAAACAACTCTAATAAAGGTTGATCAGATTATGGAAAGATCTGAAAGTGCCTGTTAAGAATCGTAAAAAGCTTCAGTTGCCCTTTTTGTGTATTCTCTACATTTTAATGATGTGGGCAAAATAGACTTAGTAAATGTCCTGTCATGGTGATAAACACTTACTGAGTGTTATGAGCACTTACTGCGTGTAATGTTTATTTATTTTTTGCTTATTTAAATTTAAATTAAAGACATTTTAAAGCTCTCATTTTTCTTATTCCCAAACCTGCATGTTGCCTACTAAGAAAGTTTATGACTTCCAAAGCATGAAATATGTTGTGTTGATACTATTATTTATTAGTATAGCCTGTTAACTCCTATAGAGATTGGAAAGAAAATCATCCTTTATGGAAGAATTCATTTTTTAAAATTTAGTATCATAAGAAATTTTGGTTTGTACCCCCATGTAACAAAATTTTCCAAATACTGCTTGGAACTGATACCTTTTGCAGAGGGGGATTTAGGGGCTTTCCCTTTTCCCACTGTGTTGACGTGTGCTTTCATGTCTTCCACATTTGTCAGCGTTAGGAGAAATTGATCAAGACTTAGTTCTTCAATTCTAGACTACGTAATCAACAAAAACTCACTGCTGTGAAGTCGATTCCAACTCATAGTGACCCTATAGGACAGGGTAGAACTGCCCCATAGGGTTTCCAGGGAGCCCCTGGTGGATTCTAATGGCTGACCTTTTGGTTGGCAGCTGTAGGACTTAACTGCTACACCACCGGAGTTTCCTGTATACTTCTCTTTAGTTAGGAGAGACACCTAAGTTTGTCAAAGGAATGATATAAGTTACTGTAATAGTTATTCATATTTGTATCTTTTTGTTTTGTTTCTTTTGAGTTGTGGCTTAAAGCTGCTGCTCTGTACTTTGACAAGTGGTGTAGTTCTCTCAGAGATCTATCGAAGGCTGAAGGCCCCGTGCAGACCAATAGAACTTTTTCTTTAATAAAAACCCCAAATCAGACTGTAATAGGAGAGAGGGGTATGCATCAGAAAGTGGTGGGGTGGATTAGAGCTGGAAGGCAGTAAGGGCTGTGGAGTGGATCCCTGAATGGCACAGATGCGTAAGGGCTTGACTGCAAGTAGACAGGTTTGAACCCACTCAGAGATGCTTCCAGAGACAGGCCTGGTGATCTGCTTCTGACAGGCCAGTCTTGAAAATCCCGTAAAAACCAAAATGGAAAACCAGACCCCTTGTCATTGACTTGATTCTGGCTTAAAGCAACCCTATAAGATGGAGTAGAACTGTTCCCGAGTTTCCGAGGAGCGCCTGGTAGGTTCGGATGGCTGACCTTCTGGTTAGCAGCCAAGCTCTTAACCACTGTGCACATCCTAAGGGGCAGGTCTCCTTCACACATGTGTCATTGTGAGTCAAAATTGACTTGATGGCTGTGATGTTATTTTACATAGAAAAAAATTCCTTTGAGAAGTTAAATGACCAGTGAAGATACACATGAAGCAGGAAGTTGTGTGGAGAGGCTCTAGGTAGAGATGGGGCAGGTTGTTTTTCTAGATGTCCCTTAAGCTCTATTGAATAAAATGGCCATACTCTTAAAAAGTTGCTGAGCCTTTTTTTTTTTAAAATCTGTCAATTGTTTTCTCTAAAGTCATAAAAATTTTGTTTTGAAAAATGTGAATTATACTGTCAAAGTATAGCGACAACTTTGGAATATGCGTTTAATTTGTTTAACAAATTAAAATAGATTTCATTATTTTTCAAGTTGGCCTTTTTGTTTTACTCCTGGATGTAGTAAAAAGAAAGGACTCATTTTGTAGAATACAGAAAGGAAGAAGAAAATAAAGCTTAGCAGTTAATTTGCCATTCAGAAGGGAATCTTATTAATGCATCTCTCTTTCATTTCATTCTTTGTATAAACCAAAAAGAAACCAAACCCAGTGCTGTGGAGTCAATTCTGACTCTTAACGACCTCACAGGACAGAGCAGAACTGTTCCACAGAGTTTCCAAGAAGCACCAGGTACATTAGAAATGCCAACCTTTCGGTTAGCCGACGTAGCACTTAATCACTACATCACCAGGCTTTCCAATATATGTATGTAAATCATGTATAAAAAAATTGACACTTTATGTATTGCTTTTTGCTGTTGTAAGTTGTTTTTGCTTTTCCTATGATGGTATGTGATTAGTGTTTTTACATGAAATATGTAATGTCACTGTCATGCATTCCACTGAGTTTTGTATCCCTGTATTGGGTAACCAGTTTCTAAGTTTGTTTGGATAATGTTGCAGCAATATTTTTTTGTTAGGATGGGCTCCTGTGTGTGACTTTGTTGGATCCAGCATGATACACCATCACACTGCTTTAAGGAATGTCTGTTCCTTGGTCCACCCCTTTAATTTAGGAGAACACGGGTTCCGTCAAACTCTTCTTAGGCTTCAGTTTTATAATTTTAAAATTTTTGCCAATTTGCCGGTTTGACACTGCAATCACTGATTTCTTGTAAAGTTAAAAAAATTTTTTTCCTGACGTTTATTGGCCCTTTGTCTGTGAGAGAATTTTAATTCCCTTTGAATTGGTTTGATGTTTCACTGCCTGGTCAGCATCTCTTTGGTACTTAATTGCTTAAATTAATTAAAAATGTAAAAGTGGACTCCTAGAAAGTATTAATTATTTAAATAATGCTGGAACTATTCTTGGAACTTCTGCCTTCACTTTGGAAGCCAAGGGCTGCGTCTGTGACTTGACATTTTTCCTAAAGTATTGGATTGCCTGATGTTTTTCATAAAATGTCAGAATTTTTTGTCTGAACTGAGACGTGCGGTTTTGCTCTCAGATCCTGAGGAAGTGGTTCCATCTTTGAGGCTCCAGTAAACGGTGTACACAAATAGGAGGAAACCGAGATTGCGTATTCCTGTAACGTTCTTCCTTTTCCACTCTCTCTATATCTTTCCTTTTTCTGCTTCTTAAATTTAATTATGTTGAATCTTCTTGGAATTTTTGATTATTTAGTTTCCAGGACAGTTGATTCAGTCTCATACACAGTTCTTTGTCTGATAAAAATGCTCTATTTATTTGAGTTGTGAACATTTAATGGAAATTCTTGAGCTATTCCTGGATTAGTGCTTTTGGAGATAGACTTAGGATAGGAAAGAAATGGTAGAATAGAAGCTCTGGTGGTGTGTGCAAGTAATTTAGTTAGTAATTCATCATTATATATTTATTCCAGACAAAGGGGTATTCAGTGTCCCTTTGAAGATCTTATTTTACTTCTGTTCAAGAATATTTTTAAGTATGTAACTGTATGCATCTCATACCTTTCCAAAGAAGAGCTGAAGGCTGATCATGTACAAATCCCATGTACATGTATGATCCAGTTTCATAAGAGTCAGTTCAAAGGGGTTTCCGTTTTAGAAGACCTTGGTATTGCTGTCTATTTTTTAATGGACCTTCAGCTTTCCAAGGAGGACAGAGTAGTGACAGTAGTAATAGCAGAAATACTTTTCATTTCCTTGCTTTGTGATTTACAAGGCATGAAATCTGAAGCATCTGATCTGCTCATGACTCAAGAGGAGTGTGTTGGGACTCGTGTTCTCGTGTGATTAAAGTCGACAAAAAATACGTGTGAATTAAATGAATAGAGGTGTTGCTGAAATGTAAGGCTTTTTTTGAGATGAACTGTGCTTACCTCTTCTTTGTTTTCACTTGTCTGCTTCTTTATAGTTCCAGAGGCTTTGGTCCTTGAAGTTGGACATTTTGGCCATAGTGTGTTTTATCCCTTTCTAGCAGCAGGAGTGCTGTTTTCCACATCAGTGTGGAAGAGACAGGGATTTGTGTCTCTCAGAGTTGTTTGTTAGCTAGATTAGACATACAAGTCCACTGCCTTTGAATGTAGGAGATGCTCCTTGAACACTGTATTTGTACCTCCCTGAATGGTTTTTGGAAGAACCAAGAAGGATTTTGAGAGAAACGGAAGAGTGGGAAGTTGGGTAACTTAGAGTGGGAAGTTGGGTAACTTCTACACAGTTATGGGTGCTTTTATCTTAAGGAATCAATGAGTTTATTTTAATAGCTTAGAGAAATGAGAGTTACAATTTATTACAACATTTCGTAAAGTTTTATAGGCTGATCTTCAAGGTTTTAATGGGTCAGCTATAGACAAGTAGATTTTTTTTTCACATGAGATTGATACAAATTATTTATTGTTATTCCACTAAGGATGAGCTCTTTTGGGTATGAGAACACGTCTTTTTTTTTCCATCACTGTGTCTCTAGTACAATATGAAGGACATTTTATAATTGTAGCTCTGTTTTGAATAATAGAATTTGGTAACATGTGTAAAGGCTTTAAAAGGAAAAAAATGATAAAGTGTGTAAATATTTCATCTATGCCTTATGTCTTGTATGTTGTATAGAAGGATCCACTCATCACAATCCATCCATCCTTGGCTCCCCTGTGTATTGTGTTGCTGCTGGATGAAACTTTCTTGTCCTGACAAAGTTCTTCCAAGTTCCTGTGAGCATGAGCACTCTCTGTGTCACTGGCTTGATATTACTTCTTTGTTTTTAGGCCAGGCAGTATCTTCTTTGTACCAAGTCAAGGGACCTACTCATATCATCATTATTTTTTTTTCTGACAGTCCTGTCCAAATAGCAGGTGTACTCATTTGCAACAGAAACAAACTTTCCATACATCAAAATTCAGTAGCACTTGTGCCATGAGAATCACAGCCCTGAGATCCAGCATTAGTGTTTAATAGGTATCCAAAGACAGTAGATGAGGTTAGAAGAATATAACTATCAGTTTGTTAGGTTATCTACAGTAAGTCTCTGATGAAAGAACTTTGCAATTTCCTCACTCTGAACCCAACTTCTAGATCTGTACCCATTCTTCTGTCGTTATGCCTGACTGACTTTTATCATAGGTTTCCCAAGAAATACCCTGTCAATTACTTGCAGAAAATTACTTGGAAATGAGTCAATATTCTATTTATTGTGTCACTTTTACTTTGAAAGGCTCCGTTCCTGTGTCTCTTGCAGGTCATCTCAGAATTATGTAATGGTGCTGTGTGAACTGTTTTATTTTTTGACTTCCAGCTTTTATATCTAATGACTGAAAGCCAAGGAACTTTTCAAGTGGAAAGTAAAAAAACTTCATTTTCTAGATTTTATTAGTGTAAATCCATGTTAAGATTAGTTTCCTGATACCTAGATTATGTATGAATTAAACAAGAAGATATTAGTTTTGATTTTCAGGCAGTTTTTATCCTTATTTGAATCTTCCTTGTCAGTCCTTGTAAATGTCTTTTTGAGTTGCTAAATAATAAATTTTAGATTGTATCACTCCCACAGCCCTCTTTTTTGGAAACCCTGGTGTCATAGTGTTTAAGAGCTATGGCTGCTAATCAAAAGATTGGCAGTTTGAATCTGACAGGTGCTCCTTGGAAACTATGGGGAGGTTCTACTCTGTCCTATAGGATGGCTATGAGTTGGAATTAACTTGATGGCAGTGTGTTGGGTTTGGCTTTTTATATCCTTTTTTTACTGGTACCTAAATTCACATGGCAATGACTTTCTTGATCAGTTAAGCTGGAATATGTGCTGTATATTTTAGTTAGAAGATACTTGCTTTGTTAGAAAATACTGAAAATAAGTTTGATTATATATAGTGCACTGGGTAGCAATATGAGAGAGTTCATAGATAAACTAGTTTCATTCACTAATATTTATAAAACAGTGTTTGACCTTGGGCAATAAAATAACTGATATTTTGGTTATTTTGTGTGGTTACCAGTGTGGGCAACCTCATTCTAGGCAAAAGCACCACTTCAGATGATAAACATATGTGCCAACAAATGTAATTGATGAAGAGATGGAGGGAGGGAGGGAGAAGTGCTAGATGGTGGCTGAGGACCCATAGTGATTAGTATTTTCAGTAACAACATCTGTTGCTGGCAATAGCAGTAGTATCACAGGAAAAAGTAATTATTAAAATTAGCTAATGCCTGGTTTAAGTACCACACAATGTACTGACACTTACAATATTTTTACCAGCTTTACATTTCCTGATTCCAAGAAATATGTACTTTTGAGTTTGTATGAATGCCTTGTATTATATTCAAAATGTTCTTCACATCTTTCCCTTTGAGTTAAACTGGGGCTAAAGCTTGTGTTTCTAGTAGGGAGCACTAGAGTTGAACTAAATTGTTGTTGATAGACATTCAGTACCTTTAATTGTGTCTCTTTGAGTTTGATCCTAAAAACTAAACCAAGCCCTTTGCCATCTAGTCAGTACTGACTCAAGATAACCCTACAGGACAGGGTAGAACTACCTTTTAGGGTTTCTAAGGAGCACGGTTGTGGATTTGAATTTTGGTTAGCAGCTATAGCACTTAACTGCTATGCAACCAGGGTGTTTAATTTAAATCTTATCTGAATTACAAATGCCCCTCAGCCCAGAACACACATTTTCCTCCTATTTTGTCCCCATGTTTGTTGATTTTCATCATGGAACTAGTATTTGCCCAAACTCCTCAAATAAACCTTTGCTGTTGTGTCGCTCCTGACTTGTAGCCACCCCATAGGACAGAGTAGAGCTGCCTTGGAGAGTTTCCATGGAGCGCCTGGTAAATTTGAACTGATGACCATTTTGGTTAGTAGCCATGGCTCTTTACCATCATACCACCACAGTTTCCAAAAAATATATATGTATGTATATACATATATATTTATAGTGCAGCTACAGCCAATGAAAGGGGCCTTGGTAGTGCAGTGGTTGAGCACTTGGCTGCTAATCAAAAGGTTGATGGGTCAAGCCCACCAGTTACTCTGGGGGGAGAAAGTTTTAGCAGTCTGATTTTGTAAAGATTACAGCCTTGGAAACCCTGTGGAGCAGTTCTGCTCAGTCCTATATTATGAGTTGAATCTACTCAGTGACAAAAAGTTTATCGTCAGTGGTTTGACAGGTAATTCATTGATTCTAAGGACAGTGATTTGTCACATGAGAGGGGCATGTTGCTCCCCAAGCTCCGGAGAAGCGTCTCTGATAAGGAGGATAGTAGGGGGTGTGCTTCCCTCCCTAGGATGTCCTTGACCTGCTTCTGCAACCTTTGCTGTGCTTGTTTGCTGGTTTGGGAAGATGTTGAAGTAAAGGAGGACAAATAATTTTCTTTTTACAGTTAAAACTCACCATTGAAACAACATTTGAATCATATGTTATGATACATAAACAAATTTGGAGTGTCTATGATTGCGTATGAGAATAAACATTGAGTCTGAAATTATGTTCCTGGAAATATTTGGATCTGCTGAGATATATTTACTGATATCCTTTCAGTTTCTGTGTTTAACAGACTGAAGCTCCATTGAACCTCATTCTGGGAGATCATTAATTAGGTGTACTATGAAAGTGATTTCTGTGGCTCAATAAATTTGAGAAATTTGGCAAATTATGACTCCCTTTTCCAACTGCATGATACGTATGTATCTTCAAGGTTCTGGAAAAGTCCTGCAGTAAAAACAGAAGCAAAGCATATTTAACTTGGTTTATCTGAGTACCCTCCTTCCCCAGCTAGTTTTTATTATGGAAACCAGTTTAGGAAATGCTCTTCTAGTCCTTCCAAAGCTTAACTGTTTTTGTGCTTGATAAAGTGTGCAAAAAGGACCTTGAGTTTCATTAGGTAGAGGCTACCTGTCTGACTTGTAAGAGGCTTTTTAGAAGAGCATAACTTGGATGACATTCCTGTGGCATCCACGAGGCAGTGCATGCTGAATTCTGCTTCAGTTGACTTGCCATTTGGGAGGACTGCAGGTACTGATGCCGCCTTTGTTTTCTGGGAGGCAGGGACTAGGCATGAGCTGGCAAATATGCTGAACTGCAGTGCTAAAGTAAGTAATGGATAGCCCAGCAGAGAGACTGTGCTTGGGATAGCCACGTTTTGAGAGCCTGCTTGCTGATTGAGGGCATCCCTGCACCTACACCCTCTGTTTTCTGAGCTGTGCCATAGATTCTGCTGTTTCACAGTGGAAAGGGTACTCTGGCTAGGCACCAGTTTAGTCAGCTGGGAGGTAGAGTTACCCAACCAGAGATCTCAGCAGGGTCTAATTCTCAAGCTGAGAAGCAGTGCCAGTCCAGAAAGTGCTCTTCCAGCAGAAATGCTGTACTTAACACAGTGTTACTGTACAGGTGGGTCCTGGCTGAGGATGTCAGCAAGGCTGTAATCCCTCCCTACTTTGAATTACATCATAGCATCTAGAGATGGCCAAAGAGGTGTTTCCATTATCAGCTGGAGGGCGGGGCCTGCCACAACCTGAAGGCCTGACTGATTTAAGCAGCTGTTGGACAGCTCCCAGCTTAACAGTAAAGTACCTTTTCAAAATAAGACTGCCTGGAGAAATAACTGCTGAGTGGCCCAGTGGTGTATCCTCCACCCTTCACTGATACACATTATAGGATTGGTTGACAGTCCCCCAGTGACTCTTTAAGCAGGATGCCATCTTTGCCAGCCCGGAGGCAGAGCCTGTCATCCCAGAAAGTCCACTGGGGCCAGTCACTAGAGTACACAGAGGCGACTGGTGACCAACTCACTTCTCAGAACTATGCCTCAGCTCCTATTGAGGTAACACCAGAGAAACTGAACAGCCTCTAGGTGGCGTGAAGACAACAATTGATAACTGTTTAAAGAAATCCAGAAAACTCCTAAAATAAGAATCAAAGCACTTCCCAGATGAAGAAGCCTTTCTGAAACTATCAGAAGTTGAATATGAAAGAATTATATATGGAGCCCTCCTAGAGTTTAAACAAAATGCAACAGAACAAAATGAAAAATTAAGCAAGCTATTTGAACTGATAGAACATCAGTGATCTGAAATCTAGCAGATCAGTAACAAAATGACAGAATTAGATTATTCAATCCAAAACCAAAAGAGCAGAATTCAGGAGATAGAAGTCAGACTTAGTGGCTTGAAGATAGAGCAACTGATACCAGCATTTATGAGGAGAAATGAGAGAAAAGAAATAAGAAAAATGAAGAAACATTAAGAAATGTATGGGACTTTATTAAGAGGAATAATCTGTGAGTAATTGGAGTTCCTGAACAGGGAGGGATAGCTGAAAACACAGAGTATTGTTGTTGAGTTGCTGATAGAAAACTTTCCTAAAATTATGAAAGAGAATATAGAGTTCCAAGGTATGTTTTGAACATAATAAAAAGAAGACCCCCAAAAAAGACACCAAGACATATTATAATCAAGTGCAATAAAATGAAACATAAACAGAGACTCTTACAGGCAGCAATGCTCAAAGCAAAGCTAACATTTGAGGGAAACCCTGCAGGCTTTCATCTGACTTCTTGGCAGAAAAGATGTTGGCACGGAGGCAGTGGGATGACACATTGAAAGCCTTGAAGAAGAAAAACTTCCAACCAAGAATTATATATCCTGCAAAATTGTCTCTCAAATATGAAGGTGAAATTAAGACATTCACAGATAAACAAGCTTAGAAACGTTGTAAAAACCAAGCTAAAACTGTAAGAAATACTGAAAGAAGCTTTTTGCTTAGAAAAACAAAACCATTAAGTGTATATTTAAGGAGGTAATGCAGGACACAGCATCCAGAATCCTACTCAGTTAGGGAAGTCAGAAAGCTCAATCAAAGTTACAGTATTAAAAGAAAGGAACCAGTGATCATATCACAAAAACTGTGAGACCATCACACTAAAAGGGGGTATATTACAGTAGTTATAATCCTTTCAGATGGAGAGGGAATTAAAAAGTTAAAATTGGATTTAAACTTAGAATATTAAAGGTGATCTTATTCCACCATCAACAAAATAGACCTCATTGACATATGCAGAACTTTTTATCCATCAACAGACAAGTACACTTTCTTTGCCAGCACACATGAAACATTTTCCAAAATAGTCCGTTTGTTAGGACGTAAAGCAAGTCTTAGCAAAATGCAAACCATTGAATTATTCCAAAGTGTCTTCTCGGGTCATCAAGCCATAAAAGTTGAAATCGATAGCAGATAAAACATAGGAAGAAATTTGCGAACTCATGTAAACTGTACAATGCCTAGCTCAAAAAGCCATGGGTTATAGAAGAAATCAAGGACAAAATAAATTTACGGAATCAAATTAGGGTGAAAACACATCCTACTGGAACCTATCGGATACAGGGAAAGCAGTGCTTAGAGGTCGGTTTATAAATGCACACATCCAGAAGGAAGAAAGAACCCAAACCAAAGAATTAACCCTACAGCTTGAACAAGTAGAAACAGAGGGACAGAGAAACTCCAACCCCTTAGGCACCAGAAGAAAACAGATAATGAAGATTAGAACAGAACTAAATGAGCTAGAGAATAGCAGAACAATTGAAAAAATTAACAAGACCAAAATAGATAAACCATTGGCTAAACTTGCAAAAGGATTTGCACCATATGGAAATCACAACCACATGCTACTAGGAATCATAGTGCAGCCAAATTGCTATTAACATTTTTAGGGAAACATAATTCAATACATGACAATCACTCATGACGTCAAAATTCACAAGAGACTGCTGTATAAACCATGATTGATTTCTTAGTGTTATTGGATTGTGTAATTTCTAAAGCATAGTATGCCCTTGAACCTGCCAAAAGTAACTTAAAAAACAACCACCAAAACCACACCTGCTGCCATTGAGTCAATTCCAATGCCTAGCAACCCTGCAGGAAGGAGTAGAACTGCCCCATAAAGTTTCCAGGGAGTACCTGGAAGATTTGAACTGCTGACCTTTTGGTAATAGCTGGTGTAGCACTTAACCTACTACACCATCAGCATTTCCAAAAGTAATGTAGGTTAGAAATACACTCACTGGAAGAGTATCACTGAGACTAAGACAAAATAAACACCTGTTGCCATTGAGTGATTCCGATTCCTAGTAACTTTATAAGACAGAGTAGACCTGCCCCATACATTTCCAATGCAGACTGCCACATCCTTCTTCCAGAGTGAGTAGTTCGGTTAACAGGTGAGTGCTTTCACCATGCATCACCAGGGATCTTTGAGAGACAAAACAAGGATTGATGAAATAACATGCCCTGTAGGGTGACTAATTTCCCTGTTTTCCCTGTAACTGTCCCTGAAATTCTTTTGTCCTAGGAAATCCTAGTTCCAGGCAAACCAGGATGCTTGGTTACCCAGCTTATAAGAAGAGTACATTCTAGTGACTGGGTTTTTTGTGTTCTTAAGATTTCTTTTACTGTTTCCTCACCAGTGTCCTTGACACACTGTCGTGTTTTGTTGTTGTTAACTGCCTTTTCTGAGACCTTTTTTTTCCTTGTAGACACATTACCTACTTTGATTTAGCTTTTCTTCCTTCCACGAGACCCAGGGGACAGGAATTTTTTTCTTCTTACTATGATGCAGATTTAATTAACTCTGTTTTTGATGGCAGTTTTTCTGGGAAGTACTTTTGTCACTACTGTGTGTCTGTGGTTCTGAATAACCCCAACAATGAAAGTAGCCAGATTGTGCTTATATGAAAGATTTGTGGTATTTAGTTGTTATCAGTCATGATACTCAGTAATATGAGTGTAGGCTGTGGTTCTAGGAGGCACCTCTCAACGTCAAGTTCTTACAAAGAAAGACAACAGAAAATTTCTGTTTGTTTGGCTTGGTTTCAAATAATGCTCAGGGAGAAAGGGCCCACAGCACTGTTTGGTTGGCTGGTCTAATGTTTAAGCATTCTTACTCTCCAACATTTTTTCTTTGTCCTAAACCTAGCTATTTTAAAATTAAATGTATTATTTTTATTTCAGATTTAAAGATCCCTTTTTTACTTTGTAAGCAATAAGCCCAAGTATCCAAGATAATGGATTTCCAAAGGACACGAAGCCGAAAAGGGCAAGTACATTGCATGCCAAAGCCTGCATTCAGAAAGAGAGTGATGGTTTGCCAGAATTCCAAACATTATTCGATCCTAATGAGGTTGAATTGGGGAAAGATTTAAGTAAATTCCTCTACCATTTGAAGAAAATGAAGTGTAGAATTACAGAATCAGGCAGTCATTAAGTTTTGTTCTTTGTATTGAAGGGGTTTGTAGAACATACAGAACAGGAAGATTTTGAAAAAACAATTTTTCTGTCATGCTCTTGTTGAGGACAATGAAGGCTGTGTTATCTTTCCATAGAAATCACATTCTTTTCCTTCCCTCTCCCATCCAAGGAAAGGACCATTATTGTGCTTCTAATGTTACTGTATTTCACACCACCTGCCTGCAGGGTTGCTGTGAGTCAGAGTTGACTTCATCACAAAGGATTTGGTTTGGGTGTGGTCTTCAGCTTGTTATACTGTGGTAGCTTGTGTATTGCTGTGATACCGTAAACTATGCCAACGGTATTTCAGAGATCACCCATGGTGGACAGATTTCTGGAGAGATTCGGGGCTAAGACAGTGAAACAGACTAGTGAATATCATCCCATCTCGTGCTGGAAGATGAGCCTTGTATGTTGGAAAGTACTCCAACTACACAGTGGCCATGGCAGTGGACACAAGCATAAAGATGCAGCGTCTTGTTCTGTTATACATAGGGTTGCCATGGGTCAAAGCTGACTCAGTGACAACTAATAGCAAAGGTCAAATTTTGGATTCTTGTCCTCTTGGGAAGGTCTGTGCACATGCACACACACTCGGATGTTTTTGAGGGAAAGGGAAGCCTTGGGAGTGATTTTGTTCTAGAGTGGTCCTGGAGATTACTCCCAAGAAGATTTTGTGTTTCATAACTCCATCTCAACAGGATAATTAGATTGGGCTGTTTGCAGAGATATGAAAGAAATTGGTGTTAGAAAGTTAGTATGAGTTAATTTCTAAATCTGTTGAAGTGTCTCTTCAGCTAGAGGAACTCATTAAGCTATGGCCTTAACACATACTTTTGATCTGGAACTAAAGCTGGTCCTGGTTCTACCTTTCAGTCAAACAATAGACAGACCTGTAAAATCACCAATAACTCCGTGAGGAATGTGTTCCTTGACAATCAATTATACTAGGTCAAAGGGGCAACATTTGCTGAAAAGCAAAGATGAGAAGACAGGAAGGGATAGATAAGCTGGACAAAGGACGAGGGAACCCAGGGCAGAAGTGGAGAGAGGGCAGACACACTCGGGGGAAATGCAGCCAAGGCCATTGAACACTGTGCATGAACTGTTGAATGGTGTTGGAGAAGAATACTGAATGCACCATGAGCCGCCAAAAGAACAAATAGGGATGTTCTGAGAGACGTATAGCTGGAGTCCTCCTTGGAAGCAAAGATAGCGAGACAGAGTCTTAGACACTTTGGATGTGTCATTGGGAGGGGTCAGCCCTTGGAGAAGGACATCATGCTTGGTAAAATAGATGGTCAGCGAAAAAGGGGAAGGCCCTCAAGGAGATGGATTGACAACAGTAGCTGCAACAGCAGGCTTAAGCATAAAGCTGATTGTGGGTGTGGTGCAGGATTGGGTAGTGTTTGGTTCGGTTTCGCGTGGGGTCACTGTGAGTCAGAACTAACTCGGCAGCACCTGACTACAACAACAACAAATGGGAGACAGATTTGCTCTGTAAACTTTCACCTGATGCACACTAAAAAGAAAAGGTATCTTTGCCTTGATCCATACCAGGATGGCAGCTGGATTCCTTCATCCTTTCATCCCTTCGTTTACTCGTCTCCCTACAGATTCAGCCCTTCACGAAGTTTGAGTAGGGCAGGCGCATTTAGGGCTGGCAGTACAGCAGAAGACTAACTCCAACAGAAAGGCCTTGTCCTCCCCCACTTCACATTCTAGTCTGTGAGACGAGCAGGCCAGGTGAGATGGGGAGTGAGTGCAGTGTGGAGGACAGTGCTCTGTTAGCGTGTCCTGGGAGCACAGACTTTATCATAGTGTCACGGTTGACATCAGTCAATGCTGGTTAGCCTAAACTGTGGATGGAAATGTAACAAAAGCTGGATCTAGAGATAGCTCTGCTTGGCATAGGAACAAGAGCCAGTTTGTGTCCTGTGGAGTATAAATATTGATACTGGCTGAGTTTTATATAAAGGATGCAGGTTCACAGAGAATTTTCATCAGAGTATCACTGGAACTTTGGAAAAAAAAAAAATCCCTAAAATTGTAAGTGCTAAATTAGTCATGCTGCAGTCCTAAAATAATTGTCCAGAAATGGCATTTTCATAGTCAAAATTGAACTGAAAGTGACTTCCTTCTGCTTTGCATATACTACCCATTTCCCTGACAGTCAATAAATGCATCAGTAGTTCTCTTTATGGAAAGTACTACATTTAAGTGAAAAATAACAGAGTAATGCTATTAATGACATTTTTAAGAGGTTTAATGAACAAGTCTGATTACACTGTATGTTTTCGAAAGTTAAGCCCATAAGCTGTGTTTTTTTTCCTGTAAATGTTGTGAACTCTTGACTTATGTATTATATTGAGGCTGTAGTTTTTATTTAGCATTGGGGTCCTGGATGAAGTACAAGAGGGAGAAAACTGGGAAAGGAACTTTTAATTTATAGAAAAGTTTAACCAGATTTTGTACAATACTATGCATGTAACTCAAACCTTTTTCTGTCAAGTTGAATCTAAGTTAAAATATATACATCTATATTGTTAGTTGCTGTAGAGTTGATTTTGACTTAGGAAGGCCCCATGTGTTCAGAGGATAACTTAGTTTCCTAAGGTTTTCAGGGCTGTGACTGCCGACACCTGTCTTTCCAGGTGTCCCTGAGCAGGTTGGAACCACCAGCCCTTTGGTTAGTAGAAGAGTACTTAGCCATTTATGCCATCCTGGGGCTTTATAGACATACTTTTTATAAACATGAGTATCTTTAATCTGACTGTTGCTACCAATGCACTTGACAAGAGTGCCTCTAATTTCTTTACCCGCTCTCCAATTGGGTACAGTAAAAAGAAATGAATTTCCTCTGGTCGTGGTTATAAACCAAGGCTCTTGTCTTTCTTCCTGAATTTTCGGTATTGACTGAGCACCAAAAGTACTGTCAGCCACTGAGTGTGCCTATCATTAATATTTTTGATGGAGGTGGATTTGTCATGAATGAGTAGTTACAGTGCCTATATTTTGATGCTTCCCACCTGCTTCAAAAGATGTTATGAATGGTGTTAAACGAAAGTTTTGGTGGCAGACAAGTGCATACATTTAAATATTATTTTAAAACAGAAATAGCCAAGCATGGAGAAAAGATCCAAGTACTAAGAAGAGCAAGTGAAGGTGAAAAATTAGTGAAGAGAGTAAGGACCAACTCTTAGAAAATGATGTAAAAGACTCTTGGAGACCTTTCCCGGATTTCAGATTCCTGGTAGCGTCTCCAGTGAATTTTTGTTGTTGTTTGTTTCCTTCGTTCTCTCCTTCCGTCTGTCCTTCTCTACTGCCATCCTGTAGTACTTTTTGAGGAACATTTACAGAACAAGCTAATTTCTTTTGAAACAGCTAGTACATGTAGTACACGTATCATACATGTAGTACATATATCGTACATGTAGTACACATATCGTTTGATAATGCTGGTCAGCCTTGTGACGTGTTGATACGCTCCCTTCCTAACCTTGGGTCGCCTATTACCAGCTTTCCAGCCCTCTCCTGCCTTCTAGTCATTGCCTGTGAGCTGGCATCCCCACTGAGTCTTGTTTTGTTTCATGACCCTGTCCAAACTTTGGGTGATGGGTGAACCTCAGGAGTGATGTTATGACTGAGCTGAAAGGGTGTCCAGGGCCGCACTGTCAGTCCAGCAAGTCTGGCCTTTCTTTTGGAGTGAGAATTTTGTTCTACATTTTTCTCTAGCTCTATCTGGAACCCTCTGTCGTGGTCCCTGCCAGCAGTCAACAGTGGTAGCCAGGCATCATCGAGTTGTAATGGTCTCAGTCTAGTGGAGGCCCTTGTAGATGTGGTCCGTTAGTCCTTTGGATTCATCTTTCCTTTGTATCTTTAGCTTTGTTCATTCTTCCTTGCTTCTAAAGGGATGAGGCCAGTGGAGTATCTTTAATGGCTATTCACAGGCTTCTAAGATCTGAGATGCTACTCACCAAAGTAAAATGTAGAACGTTTTCTTTATCATCTATGTTACACCAGTGCTCTCCAAGACCATGGTCCCCTCAGACCTCAGCCCAGCCTTGAGTCCCTCAGGGAGTTGTTGGATGTGTCTATGGAGCTTCCATGACCTTGCCTTGTACAAGTTGTGCTGGCTTCTCTAGTATTGTATACTGTCTTATATTTCACTCATTACCACATTAAAAAAAAAAACAAACACAAAAAAACAGTGCCATTCGATTCTGACTCTTAGTGACCCTGTAAGAGAGGGTAGACCTGCTCGATAGAGTTTCCAGGGGGCGCCTGCTGGATTCCAACTGCGAGCCTTTCGGTTTGCAGACATAGCACTTGAGCACCATACCACCAGGGTTTTCAGTTACCATGTATTTGTTGTGTACTTTGTGTTTTTCTCATACTCAGCCTTCCCCTCACTTATGACCACCAAGGATTGTTTCTCTTGATGTGTAAACCTTTTCATGAGATTTACAGTCTCAAATCCAATGAACTTGTGAACCTAACCATTAAGTTAAGCAGTCTTCCTAGATAAGTAGACGTGTTAATACAATTCCTCATAATGTGGATGCATGTTATTGGATGTGTCTATGGAGCTTCCACATAATTTCCACATAATGTGGATGGCGTGTCAGCTGTATATTTCCCAAGCAAAGTTAATGAATGGTGAGCAAAGGAGTAAGGGAGCCTGGCATTCCTTGAAGGTTGTCACCTGTCATCTGGCCTCTTCAACTAGCCTGTCAATGAAGTAGTTGAATTTGCTTTGGCACAGGGGTGTTAAATGTAAGGATGTACAAATTCATTTCATAATCTGGGCTATGGGGATCTGTATAGTGTTAGAAATAAGCTTTTCTTAAGTTATTCCTCTTCCGGTGTACTTATTTACATGTTAACTATAGGAATTTAGAAGCGATTGTGATATTAAACAAAGACAATTTCTAGCTTTCAATAAATGAGTATGAGAAACCCAGAACATTCTAAAATCACAAACTAGAGTACTTAGAAGCAAGGATGGTGAGACTTCATCTCACTTAATCTGAACATGTTATCGGGAAGAGTCAGTCCTGGAAGTGGGACCTAATGCCTGGTAATGTGGAGAGTTGCAAAAAAGAGGAAGCCTTTCACTGAGACGGTCTGATAGAATGGCTGCAACATGGGCTCAAAGATCGCAGTGGGCTGAGGATGGCGCGGGACTGGGCAGTGCTTCATTCTGTTCTATTGTGATCTTTCAGGATCAGAAGTCATGTCACTTCTCTTGGCTTAAAATGCTCTGAAGACTCCATCACACTTATAAGAAAATCCGATTTCTTTAACCTTCCCTGCTGGACCTGATGTGTTCAGGCTCCCATTGGCCTCCCTCACCTTATTGTTGAAATGGTTTCTATATGCTTAGCCACATGGGCCTTATTTTTCTTTCTTGCACGTGTGAAACTTATCCCTACCACAGGACCTTTGCACTACTGTCTCCTGAGACGGTTTCCAATGATTACCATGTGGTAATTCCTGCTTAGTAGTAGTATTGGGCCCTGAGATTATATTACATTATATCCTATGTTTGTTGCAGTTATTCTGAACTAGTTAACAGCATGATGTATCTGAAATCTTGGAATGTTTAAGAAATTGTTGACTCTGACATTATTGCTTAAATAAATCTTACAATTAACTCTTTATAAAATCAGCATTACTGCTTAAACAAAAAGCCAAACCCACTGCTGTGAAGTTGATTCTGACTCACAGCAACCCTGGAGGACAGAGTAGAACTGCCCCATAGTTTCCAAGAAGCCCCTATTGGATTTGAACTGCTGACCTTTTGGTTAGCAACTGTACCACTTGACCACTATGCCAGTAGGGTTTCCCATTATTGCTTAAGAACCACTTAATGAAGTGAAGCTGGAGGCTAGAATTAAAAGACAATTCATTGGATGTTTTTAAATTAATAAGAAGGAATCATTCAGATGAGAGCGAGAACTTTTGGCAGACGTTTTGGAGGGAGGCCTAGCAACAAGCAGTAAGCATCCTTTACTGATGCTAATCATAGCTGTGAATCTGTCATACAAGGTCTAAGGTCTCACAGTTAAGTCTGCGAACTTAATTGTTGTAAGTGCTCCATACCTCATTGCTGAATATTGTTACAGTCACTTTCAAAGTACTCCCCTTGGGAAGGCATGCACAGACGCCAGTGCCTAGTTCACCCTTCCACGTAATTTTGGAACTCTTTCTAAAATGGTCATGGCACAGGGTGGCATTGTGGGAAGTTTACAGACAATTGTCTGCTTGTAAGGGAGTTTTTAGCCAATGAACAAATAACTGTATTGAAACTCACTATCTACTCACCTAACCTGGCCCCCAATAACTTTTTTTCTTTACTTGAAGGTAAAGGACATATTGAAAGGAAGACATTTTAATGACATTCAAGACATCAAGGGTAGTACAACAGCAGCTCTGATGGCCAGTCCAGAAAAAGAGTATCAGAATTGCTTGGGAGGGTGGACTAGGCACTGGTGTCAGTGCATCGTTTCTCAAGGGGGAGAACTTCAAAAGTGAATATAGTGATATTCAGCAACGAGATACGTAGCACTTTTCTAGAATGAGTCGGCGAACTTAATTGGCAGTGCTTGTATTTGTTTCTGATTTAATCACAGGTCCCTGGTTGTTTTTTATTATTTTTTAAAAATATTATCTTTTACTTTGATTTTCATCTATGTTAGTGTAGTTATTTAATATTTCCAGATAGGACCCAGAATATAGTCTTCCCTGTGTTTTCAAAGAATTCGTTAGTCTCTCAAAATTGTGTGCCCACTGGCTTACTCAACAAGCTCTCTAAAGTCTATGCCAGTTCTGCTCTTGTAAACTGTGAGTCTGCCTTCCTCTTGCCAGGTTCTATTCCAGGCACAGGTGGGCTTTGGCAGAGCCAATGTGCCAGGAGCTGTATCACCTGGTGACGAAATCTGTTAGGGATATAGGAACAATGCTTGACTTTTAATGACTATTCCTTTGCCATGGAATCTGTGAACAGAAATTCATTGTTGACTAAAGCACCAGGAATTCGGCTGAGACGCAGCAATGTTGATTTTCGGGCAGAATGTGTGCCTTAACACTGCCATACTGCTGGTTACATGCCAGGTCAGTGGCAGTAGTCTCTTCAGATCAGAGGATAATCTTTACTGGTGATTGGACAGAAGTGAGTTCTGTCTCCCATCTGGCCACACATTTTAGGTTATTAATGATTTGACAACACAGTGGGGTGAGTTGGATCCCCTACACCCTTAGTGTGGCCTGGAGAAGGGAAGCTTTTCTAGTATACTGATGACATGTTTAGAAACACAAACTAAGAATGTTTTTAACCACTTCTGGTCCAGCTGTCCAGTCCCTGCCCTGAGTTAATTATTCTCAAACTGTTGTCATGATTTACAGGCTATTCTCTGTATTTAATGCAGTGTCACCAGAAGTCTAAAGCAGCAGGTCCCCTAATTTGATACCCAGTTTGGTACCCCAAATGCAGTTTGGTTTGTGTGTATTAACTAATTCTTTTTGATAAGACTCGTGGTAGAAGAGTGGTTAAGAGTTCTGCTGCTTACCCAAAGGTCAGCAGTTTGAATCCACCAGCTTCTCTGTGGCTGTCCTCTGGGCAATTCTGCTGTGTCCTGTAGGTACGTTATGATTGGAATTCTCTGTCCTGTAGATATGTTATGATTGGAATTGAATTGATGGCAATGGTTCTTCTTGACAGCGTTAGCAAGTCACATATCTTAATGCTGTATCTGCCAAGCTTATGTTTATAAGGCCAAAACTGAGAGTGTTGGGTTATACAAGGTCTGACAATTAAGTTTGTGCTACCTTCTTCATTGCTAAATATCACTATGATCACCTTTAGAGTACTCCCCTTGGGAAGCTGTGCACTGATGCCAGTGCCTAGTTTACTCTTCAGAGCAATTTCAAAACTCTTTCTGGAATGGTCATTGTGCATGGTGGTAAGGTAGCACGTTTGCCAACTTAATTGTCTAGTTGTCTGTGAGGGAGTTTTTAGGCAGTAAACAAATAACTGTATTGGAACACCCTCCCTACTAACCTGTTCTTGCCCCAACAACTTTTTTCTTTACCTGAAGATAAAGGAAATACTGAAAGGAAGATCTTTTGATGACATTCGGGGTATCAAGGTGTGCTACAATGACAGCTCTGATGACCATTTCAGAAAAAGGTTCCAAAACTGCCTTGAAGGGTGGACTAGAAGCTGGCGTCTATGCATAGTTTTCCAGGAGGAGTACTTCAAGGATGACTGTAGTTATACTCAGCGGTGAAGTATGTAGCACTTTTTGTAAGATGAGTGTGCAAACTTAATTGGCAGTCCTTGTATTTACTTTGAATGCCTTTCAGACTGACACCTGTGACCTGACTTTGTGGACATACCGCAGAAGGTGGACTTCCCTTGGGTCTTTTTAGAGGGTTTACTCAGCTCCTGGCCTACTTCCGCTTACCCTAGTAGAATTGAGATGGACTTCTCTTTAGGAATGTGTTCTTTTTATTGTAATTATTCATAAGCCCTGCTCCTTGTGGCCAAATTGTTGAAGCATAATACTTGGCATTTAATAAGCTGAATAGAGTTACTCTTCTGCTGGGGCCAGACTTGCAGGGGGACATTTATTGCCACCCACTCAGTACCATTGCGAAGCGTGCCACCTCAGAATTTAAGGAGGATTGTCTGAAGTCTGAGGTCCAGCCATTTCTCCAGATAATGAAAATCTGTGCCTGGGTTTAATGGACCATTGGAAAATCCCTCACTTTGATTATATTGTGTTGATCTCTATAAGCTTACTTGGATTTAATTGCTTGTTGGTATTTTTAAAAGGAGAAATGTATGAGTGTTAATGAACTTACATTGTAAGGCAGAAGACGGATCTTTTCTGGAAAACTAAATTAAAAGGTACAGAGACTATTCAGAGAAGCCATCTGTCACTATTTGAAAGTTATAGTTAGGGTCATAATTTTAATGTCACTGTCATGCTTTGGGAAAGGGACACATTGGGAAATCAACTGAAGTTTCTTATCTGTAATGCCATACTATTTCCAAACTTGAAACAATTTGGCCAAATTCTATTCTTTAAATTTTTAAAAACTGTATTCTGTTTCAAAGTGTGTATACTGTTGATCACAGTGTCTTCTTGCATATGGTATACCTAAAAAGATTTTCTTCCAGTTTTATGAATATTCTTTCTACACGCCAGTCTTCAACTTGAGATTTTCACTTCTGTGCACTAGCTAAGCACAAAACACAGTTTGTTACTGCATCTTAGTTACAGCCTGAAAAATTTTATAGTGCATTTTAAAAATCTGTTTGCTTTAAATAATTTTAGTACCGAATAGTTTTCCAATAAATTTCAAAAAATGAACCTAAGTTCAGTTTTTTTTATTTATCAATTATTCATCCATTTAGCAAATTTGTTTTTATGTTTACTATGTACTTTGTTTTTGCCATCATAATGTTTTTTTTTAATTTTGGGAAATGGAAATATTTTATGCTTATATGTCATATTAATTTCTCTAGAACTAAGCATAGTACTGTGTCATTGAACACAATAGTGACAGCCCCTTCCCCCCACAAAACCAAGAAGCACTGAATGTTTTATTTACACTCAGATATTTAAAATGGAATATTTACATGTAATATTTAATAAATTACATATTCTGTCAGAATCTATATTCTTTCAAAAAAGTCTTTGTTTAGATGAGAACTAAATTGACTCATACACGACTCTTATTGAGATCAAACTATTCAGTCTTTTGAAATATAATCATTTGATTTTGTTGACACTTAGTAAATAGGCCATTGCATTATATGTAACTCCTTCCTGACCACAGTTAGTAATTTTAAAGTTATAGAAGACTCCTTCCAGGTCTTCATAGCATGTTACAAATATGCTATGCAATTAAGTAAGCTCAGCAAATCCATATGGCATTGGTCAGTATACATATTTTATTATTTGTCGCTCAACTGGCCAGATTTTGGGTTATTATTGTTAATTTTTCCATCGATAAATAGAACTGTGACTGCAATTCCACCTATTTATAGAGAATCACTGCTTTTTAAGCCATTTGAATTCTTTGACATTTAATCAGTGCCTTTTACTTTAAGTGATGCTATTATAATCTGACAGCTCTGTGTCAGTTTGCTTGGTCTAGAAAAATAGCACATTGTTGGGTAAGATGAAGTAAAATAACTGTCTAATAAGGCAGAATACAACTTTATAACTTCTTAAGCCAGGATATTTGAAAAAATTCAGAAACTGTTGGATGTCTGCATGAAAAAAAGGTGTTATGTAACTTGGGAAATTTCTCAAGAGGTACACAACAGTGAATACTTTTGTTGTTCTACTGAATTCTAGAGAGTTCCTTTAATCTATGTAAAGCAACCCTGGGATTTGGTTGAGTTTGCCAGAGTGTCCCACTTCTACTGCTTCTGGCACACAATCCGGAGAAGGCAAAATTAGACTGACTCCATCGGTTAGACAGTCACTTCAGTGATGTCTTATGATCTCTCCCAATCCTGAAAGTATGGTTTTGTGAATTAGTTTTCATATTACAGTTGGGTTAGAAATCAAGAAGTATTTAAAAAAGACCATGTGGGTGATTAGATACTTGACCAACTCCGGAAAGGCATTCAGTCTCTGAAGTGAAAAGTCTTTTAACCTGGAGTAGCTCACCCATTGTATTGTTTAAACACAGAATGTCCTTGAGCCTGTGCTCTTCTTTGAGAAATCCCGCTAACTATAGGAATGCTTCTGTCTTTCCCTTTTTTCTTAAGGATGCAAAAGGAAGGTTATATGTTAATTTTTGCTTGTTATCCTTGGCTTATTTCAGAAGTATTCTGCTTATACTGACCCTGGCTTATTTGGGGTTAAGCTTGCAAATTTCATGAGCCTATAACCCATTGTAATGGCCATGCATGCAGAATGGAAAATGTCACTACCGCATGCCAGTTTGTTTAAATCATTTTTTAAGTGCCCACCTGTGCTGCTAAACTCTCTGTTTGAACTTTATTGGCTAATATGTTTTAGCTCCAATTTTAGTTCCTTTAACTCTTATACCTAGGTAAATTAATCTTGACTTCATGAGCTGTTACCCTTTTAGCTTCTGTTCTGTTCTAATAAAGGCACCATTTGTTTGAATGGTAGACGTGTAGGCCTTATTTTAAAGTCAATTTTAAAAAGCCTAGTTTCAAAAGTGCAAGAACTTCCTAGAGTTATTGTGAGGACTAAATGAGCTGTGACATGTAAGTGCTTGAAAAAATGTGTATTTAATTATAATGTTTATATTAAGTAATAATAATTATTATTATGAGGACCAAAAGTCCCAAAGCGACTGCTGTCGGGTCAATTCTGCCTTATAGGGAACTTACAGGACAGAGTAGAAATGCCTCAAAGAATTTCCAAGGAGTGCCTGGCAGGTTTGAACTGCCAACCCTTTGCATAGCAGATGTAGCACTTAACCACTATGCCACCAGGGTTTCTATTACTTGGACAGGGCATACCAATTTGAGTAAGTTAAAAAATACGAATTCTGAACCATTTTAAAGAGAAACTTGTTTTCTTGCTCATGTGAACAAACTGTGTTATACATGAAATGGTTTAGGGTTCTCAAAGGAATCAGGTCTTGCGGGGAGCCAGCCCCGACAGCTTTTTTGGGCCCCAGGGAGAGATGAACGGCATCAGCAGGGAAAAATGAGACTGAGACAGGAAAGAGTTTTGGAGAAGAATGGCGGCCCCTGCGGTCTGTCTTTATTTTTTATAGTTGAGGTGACGTGATTTTCACCCTGCCCCCTGACCACACAAGCTATTGGCTAACTTGAGGTGACATGATTTTCACCCTGCCCCCTGACCACACAAGCTATTGGCTAACTTGAAGCCCATACCTATGGTCTCTTTTTTTCATGTTAATTATTAGGGCCTTCTGGATAATGGCCCAAGACAAGTGGTCTTTTACATATTAATCATTAGGGACTTCCAGATAATGGCCCCGGACAAGTAGTCTCTTTATATATTAATCATTAGGGCCTTCTAGGTAATGGTCCGACCTTGAACTCAACTAGCTCTGTGCTTCAAGGTCAGGAGGTGCAGGAGGAAGGGGGATGTGCAGTTAGGGCAAAATATTATCAAGGACAGTATAGCGAGAAATATGTCACGGGTGAAATGCCTCCATCCACTGTCACGTAGACCTGTAACTTTGTTCAGAAAGGCCTTTGTGGGTGACGGGCCTTGGCAAGGTCTTTGCCTGGATTGCCTTTCTTCTGGAAACTTTCACTGATGCTCCAGGGCTCATCCCAAGTGCCATCTGGATGAATTCCTTCTCAAATCCTCCAGGTAGAATTAAGTTTACACCGTACTTTGGGTTCCTATGGCACTTAGTTAATAACTTTAACATAGTGGTTACCTCATTGTGATGAGATTATCCTCTTATATCTGTGTTTGTGTTCCCTCCTGGTGGTTAATGTAAAGTCTTGCCATAATTTTGATAAACAGCAAGTGCATCTGTGTGCATGTACAGGTGAATGTTGTTGATGCTAGATTAGGCAAAGTATAGAAATTATGGCATTCGTATGTGAGATTCTATTAAGGTTTGGAATCTGTCTTGTCTTTTACCCTGCATCTAATATCTCATTTTGAGAATTTAAAAAATAATCAGCTTCGTGTCCTAGGACATGCTGAGTTTGGTAAGTTGATCTGGATGGTTAATGGAAAATACTTATTTTTCATCCTCTTCTTGCTTATTTTTGCCCATTCCTCTTAGCATTACTTTATCTCAATATAAATAGGTTTTCATAATATTCAAGAGTATTTTTTTACATTTGTTGTAAAATTTTAATTAATAACCAGTTGAATATTTTCTATTTTTAAATCATTTGTTCGTGCTTGTAGTAATGCCCCTAAAACTATCTTTTATTGAATTAGTGCACAGCTTACAGTGGATGGTGCTGTATAATCATGCAAAAATAATAATATGATGACAAACAAATTTAAAAATAATAGCCATGTACAAATTTTTGGGATTTACAGACAAGATATTCATATTGGTTTATTATTATTAAATGGACTAGTAATACAGATTTTGTTCTAATGTTTCTGCAAGTTACTAGAAATCATCTGTGTTACAATGCTGTATCACATAATTCAGGTGGAAATCAAAATGAACCTTTATAGATTTCTGTTTATAGAAGAATCTTTGAAAGCTGTTTCCTTACAAAAAGGAAATTTAATGCTAGAAAACAGGAAAGGATTGTAGAAACTCCCATCTGTGTTTAAAAGTAACTTTTCCTCTGATATCTAGCCATGATTGTTGCAGATAATACCTGTATTGTTTTGAATCTCCTCTACAAATGTGATAAAATTAATATGAGAACAAAATTATTGGCAACTAACTAAAAATTAATATAAAGGCAGTGTTAGTAATTTAGATTTGTGGCACCAGTTATGTATGGCATTTTAAAAGAAATATACTGAGATTGTTGTCATTTGGCCAGGAATGCTGGCAAGGAGAACATTATAAAGGAAGAAAATTTTAAAGGAATCTTCATGTAAACTTAGTTGTGTTGACTGGACACCACTTGTTCCTGATTTTGCCACATTAGTAACTGTGTGTGTGGCATCAAGTAGCTTATGGTCTCTGACCCTCAATGTAGTCATCTGCAAAAAGAGAAGATTAAAGTAATCTGCCTAAGATGACGTTTTATCAATCTTAATAGAAACATTAGCGGCATCAGGGAATGGTGGAGCCTATAAAGTCAATGTTTCAGTCATTTGAGGAACTTGGATATAAAATAAATCTTTGGTGCACCTTTGAAATTCTTCACAAAGTATTGTATTTGTAAACAGCAACCATAGAAATATTTAGTATTTAAGGCTGTTTTGTAAATGATACTAAAAGATTATTGTTAGTCGTCACTTCAGCTACTGTGTTTCATTCAGGGATCTCTGGGGCGCTGGAGACGGTTTCTTTTATTTTCATTATGGTGCACAGAATTCATGGACAAACAGCGTATTAGTAAGTCAACTGTTTAAAAACCTTAGTGTAAAATGTCTCAGTGACTTGGGATCTGTAGAAATAGGAAATGTTCTAATTCATTCTTTACATTGTCAGTGTCTAATAGATTTTAAGACTTTTTTTTTTTAAAAAAAAAGGTTATTCATGGAATGTGTTCCGTTTATTCAACAACAGGTTATATAACACATCTTGGGGAAGTAATCTTGCATTGGTAGAGGAAGAGAAGATAGATAAAAATATAAGATGCCGTTAAAAACTCTGGAGTTTTGGAGGGCAGATAAATCTGTATCTCTATCATCATAAAACAAGTAGAATGAAGTAATTATTGAAAGAGAGGTACAAAGGTACAGAAAAGAGGTACAGAATTGCATAGTGATTCAGACCTGGAAGAAGGATTTCACGTAAAAATCGGCAAACTGACAAATGCTTTGTTCTGGGTTTCTAAATGTGGGATTGATGAAAAAGGAAGAAAGAAGCATTTGGAATAGAGAAACCAGTTTGGATGAAGATAGGGATGGGATGAAGCTAAGTTGTGCCTATGAAAAAGGGCATGTTGGGAAAATAAGAACAGAAACATAGAATCAGGTCAGAGGACTAGGATTTCTTGTCATAGAATTTGTACTTAATTTTTTCTAGATGGGGAAGTGCTATTAAGGTTTTTAAGCCACAGAGTGTACCACTGAATTGTGTGCGTTAGAATACTTATCTGGGCACAGTGTATAAGCATAATTAGAAGGGTAACAAGTGACAGGAAGAGGGAGAGCCAAGTATGATAAACTGATTTATAGTTACAAAAAAAAAAAAATACCCCAATCCACTGTCATCCAGTTGATTCCAACTCACACCTACGCTATAGACAGAGTAGAACTGTCTCATTGAGTTTCCAAGGAGCACCTGGTAGATTTGAACTGCCAACTTTTTGGTTAGCAGCCACGGCACTTAAAACTGCTATGCCAATTAACAGTTTAGAAAAGAGTAAAGACACAGCTAGAGAATGGAAATATCACTGGACATCAAACAAGAAAGTAGATTAAGGGAATTAGAATCAGTAGGAGAGAGCCACTGATAACAGCTGTTCGGGGTGTGGAGAGAGGGAGGAGTCAGACAGGCTTCTGATACTTGAAGTGGTTGTGGAGAGAACCATTATCAGAAACAGTGAAGTGAGGCTAAGATTAGCTGGGGCTGGGCTTAGGGAAAATGGGAAGAGGATGTGGAGTTATGTTTTGAATGCATTGCCATTTTGAGATGTAAGTCAACTCTGTGTGTAGGGTGATGTCCAGAAGGCAGCTGGGCAGTACTCAAAGAATATATGAAGTTAAAGAGAGCATTTGATCAGATAACCTTAGGAACTTAAGTTAAAGCCAGTGTTTGATGAGGCAGTGAGTATAGATTTTTTAGGCAGTGAAAGCCAGCCAAATGCCATAAATACCTAGAGACAGTAGTGGAGCTGAGAGATTTCTCTTTTAAGAAAGTAAGAGATTTGAATGTGTTTCTGTTCTGCAAGGAAAAGGCAAGTAGAGATGATGCCATGATAGATTTAAGAGTGGGAAACAATGCTTCTGAAATGCCATTCTAGCTTCCTGGGTCAGTCACTATAGCATTGGTTAAAAATTGAAATTCGATGCTCAGACAGCTGCCAGATTGAATTATTGGATTGATAATTGCCATGACTTATGGCTGTGCCGTATGCAAAGTAGAAGTGCGTGTGCAGAGGTTTTCAAGTTAGTACCCTTTTAGAAGCAGATCATCAGGTCTTTCCTTTAAGCCACTCGTGGGTAGGTTTGGAGTGCTAGCCTTTCCGTTAGTAGTCCAGTGCTTAACCGTGTTAGCCTTCCAGGGGTACCATGACTCCACAGCCTCTCTTTGGACTTTTGGTGAGAAAATCAAAATCCTAATTGTCATTTTTCTGACACTAAATATATTTTGCACAATCCATATCTACTTATTATCAGTTCTCTTCCCATTTGTTCTACTTCCTTTCTCAAACTAGCTGCACATGTAACACTTCCTTTTCTGACCACAATCACTGAGTGTTAGGTCAGAGCTCAGAAGTTGAAGGACAGGGTCTTGCATCCTGCTAAGTCTGTCCATGACCTTCAGATGCCTACTGAGACTCTGCATCTGTGTTAACTGCGACATAATTCCACCTGTAAGAACATGTAACATTTATGACATTCGTGCCCTTTTAAGGCGTGCTGCACACCTGCTGAATTTTCATTATAGACTCAAGATTAGAAAATGATTTTTAAAGTTGCCCCCAAAACCAGTGGCCCTTGAGCCATCAGATGACTCATGGTGACCTTGTAGGATAGAGTAGAACACCGTAGGATTTCCAGAGCTGTGATCTTTATGAAAGCAGACTGCCATATCTTTTTTCCGTGGAACTGCTGGTATGTTCAAAATGCTGACCTTTAGGCTTGACCCCTGTGTTACCAGGCTCCTTATTAAATTTTAGACTGTTTAAAAATGAGAATTAACCTTTGGACTAAGAGATTTGTCTCATTAATTTTCATGTTTGGTAGACCAGTAAATAAATAAATAATTTATTGAATTAAACCAAACAAAACATTTCCATCGAGTTGATTCTGACTCATACTGACACTGTAGGATGGAGTGGAACTGCCCCATAGTTTCCGAGGAGCACCTGGTAATTCGAATTACTGACCGTTTGGTTAGCAGGTATAGCACTTATCCACTATACAATCAGGGTTTCCAATTTGTTGAATAGCTTTGGATTGTTTAAATGTCATATGCACACTCAAGTTATTTTGCATAACCCAAAGGGCCTGTGATCTGCTACAATCGTTAAATTTGTTTGGTGGCTTGGAAGGTTGGGCCTGACTTCAGTACTTGTGTTCCTGACCCTGTGTCCCATGCTGCGTTCTCCACCCCTCCTTGTCGCTCACTCAGCTCCCCACCCTTCACAATAGCTTCCTGGAAAGGCTTTTCAGGTTTCTTCTGATGTTTGTGGAAAAAAGAGACTGTCATCATTTTGGCATGGATTCCTTCCTCTTCTGTTGTTTGGCCTTATTTTATTTCACACAGTTGTTTCGTAGATGACGTCATGGTGCCAGCTGATGTGACCGTAAGGTGTTGGTTCAGCTGTAGTAGAAGGATCCTTCTCAGCTCTTGTCTCTTACAGAACCTGGTACCTGATAATGCTCCCCAGCGGCCAGAAACGTCGGGTGATTAAGTTAGCTACAGCGGCCAACCTTTTGGTTAGTCTTTCCAGTAATAACCAAAAGGTCAACAGTTCAAACCCACCAGGCGCTTTTTTGGAAACTCTATGGAGTGGTTCTCCTCTGTCCTGTAGGGTCTCTATGAGTTGGAGTCAACTCAACAGCAATGTTTATTTTATTTTTAAGTACCAGGGTGGAATAGAAGTTATTAAGACTACTTTGCTAGAAATAAAAATAAGAGTGAGTGAGAGAGAGAATTTATAGTAATTCTTTTTTAGATGACATGAATACGTTTTTTCTGGAATTCACTAATTTGACCAGGCAAAGTCCAACTGTGGCTATTTTACGGCAGACCTCATGTTCCACATATTGGAGCTAAAGAGAGAAAACTTATGAAATTTTTGGATATGGAACATGTCAAATGTTTATGGTTCATCATCCTTCGAAGTCTAAAAACGACTGGGGAATTTGTGGGAATATGGAATGAAGGGGAAACAGTTGTTTTGTGATGGAGAGGAGGAGCAGGGAGAACAGAGAACTTGGCATATGTGCTGGGAAATCTTGGTAACTGAGCAGGTAATTGGGGACTGAAGAAAGGTGCTTGCTTGATTAGAAGAGGATAGAGAATATTTTCTTTCATTTAGTCTACTCTGCTTCCACTTTCCTAGCCACCTTCTTTCGCCATTGCTATTCATGAGGACTTTGGGCTTTTTCTTATTTTTTTCCTTTTGTGAAGATATCTTTTGTTTGTTTTAAATGGTATCTCAGTTGGTATTGGGAAGACAATAGGTCTCATACCTCACCTTGGCGTGCTAACACACTGAACAAGAAAGAAAAAGGGGGAAAACTAATTTAGAAGGAATTGAGATTATATTTTCCATGGTGAAGTAATCCTGTACTTTTCTGAGGAATTGTAGAGAACTGATGTTCCCACCCTCAGATGTTGAGAAAAAAGTCTCGCAGACACCTTGGCTTCTGAAGGACTACAGGCAGCCCTGGGATATATCAAAACATAAGGAAATTTATTAGAACAGGCGTCTCAGCTTTCTGAGCTCCTCTGGGCCTTCTAGCCTTTTGCGTGTTTTGAGAAAACCAAAGCTGTAGGGAGAGAACTCAATTTCCTTTCAGCTCAGTCTTGTTTGAAAACAAAGCCTCAACTGGGCTAAAGGATATGAAAATGAAATTTTTTTTCTTAATATTTTTTTGGTTACTCATATTGCCTTGATTCTGTGTTGTAATTCTAGCTGTTAAACAGATCTCTTACAGATATATGGAAACTGAAAAGGAAACTAAGAATTGAGAAATATTTGTGGGTATAGTTATAGAGTCTTAGTAAAAGGTGGGCATCTCCCCATAATTAATGTCTAGAAAGTAATAGAAACTTTACGGACAGATTTACAAACAAAACACCAAACCAGTTGCCACTGAGTTGATTCCAACATGGGTGACCCCAGGTGTGTTAAAGTAGAGTCATGCATGCTCTGTTGGGTTTTCAGTGGTTCCATTTACAAAAATAGATCCCCAGGCTGTTCTTCCAGGTCACCTCGGGGTGGGCCCCAACCTCGAGACTTTCAATTAATAGCAGAACATGTTATTGGTTGGCATAGGTATCTACCTACTTTCTTTTCCCAGAAATCCGTAGTGGTGAGGGGTGAAGTGACGTCTGACACGGTTCCTACCTCCTCAGACTTTTAGATGGTCTTTCTCGACAACAGGGGTATGGAATTTCATTAAATACTGTCCTCAGTGTTGAACCACAGAAAGTCCTTTCTCAGATGGTTACTGATGCTTAGTCTTTCATTTTTTACCCCCCATCTTGTTGATGAACATGTACTGATGATTTGTTTCTACAAACGTTTGAAATGCTGTATGAAAATAGGTGTTGTTTGATGTTCTAAATATTTGCCTTTGTAGAGCATGTTTTAAGCAATCAATACGTGGCATCATTTAGTATTTCACCAATACTGCATTTCAAATAATGAAGACATTTAAAAAAATAAATTGGAAGTGCATATTTATAAATCTGTCACCTGTTCAGTCAGGTAACATATTTCTTATGGACTAAAAAAAAGAAAAAAATTTGAAGTATAACCTGCTGTTTCTCCACATTGGACACAAAAATGTATTTTCCTCTGAAATGCAACATGAGTTGTCTATTGTTTTATAGAGAGGACATTATCTCAGTGAATACAGAGTTGCTTTCAGGGAGTCACCGGGGTAATCATCAACAGGAAAAGCTGTGTAAGTCTCATTTAATGTGCTGTACTATACTAATGTCCCTGTTTGGGCTGTAGGATGAATTAATTGGATGTGTCTAGCGATCTGTTAGAAGAGCTGGCGTTTATATTCGTTTTCCTTTACATCATTCCAGTACATTCTTCTAAAACTTTTTTTTAAATTTGTTCTAAAGAAACTGAAAATACTTGAAAATGTTTTTTTTTTTCCCCTGTGTCAGAAAATATCTGGATCCTTGACTGGCTGTCTTGTGATCTCAAGCTTTGTCAGTACAGCGTCTGCTTATGAGGCAGAAGTTTCTTGGGCCAGGAATAGGTGATCTCTTTAACCAAAAAGTCAGCAGTTCAGATCCACTGGGGACACTCCTTGAAGTCGTTCTATTCTGTCCTGTAGGGTTGCTTTGAACTATGAGTTGAAATCAATGTGATGACTCCAGGTTTTGTTTCGTTTTTGGTTGGCCATAAATATCCAGCTGCACAGCTGAGCATCAGGGTCAAGACAGGTGGTCCTGGGAAATTGGCATGGTTCAGGCTCATCTAGGAGCACTACAGGATCACAGAGTAGTAATGAGCAAGGACCAGTCTGTACATGAGATTTATAGACAAGCAGACATTCTTCCCTGTGGTCAAGAACTTTGAAGTTCGTTCTTGTTGGTTGCCATTAAGTTGGTTGTGACTTGTGACAGGCTTATGAATATATCTAAGTGAAATGCTTGATGGTCCTGTGCCACCCTCATGATCATGGGTAAGTTTGTGCCCATTGTGGGGGCCACTGTATCACTTCATCTTGTGGAGGGCTTCCTTCTTTTTCATGGACCCCCTAAGTAACCAAACCCAATGGCATTTCTAGTGATCTGTCTTCACTGGTGGCATACTCTAAGTACGCAGGACAGTCTCACCCTCTTATCTTCTAAGGAGCATTCTGCTTGTGTTTCTTTTAAGACTGATTTGTTACTCTGCTGGCAATCCATGGTCCAGCCAATCTTCTTCCCTAACAGTATAATTCTGTTGCATCAATTTTTCACCTTTCTTTTTCACTGTCTACCTTTCACATGCATATGAGACAACTGAAAAGACCATGGCTTGGATTAGGCACTCTTATCATTGATATTATGTTTTTGCTTTCTCAAACTTTTGGAAAGGTCGTATGCAGCAGATTTGCCCAGTGCAGTACATTTTTTTGTTTTCTTAACTGTTGCTACCATGAATGTTGCTTGTTGATCTAAGTAAAAGGAAACAGCTAACAGATTTCTGTTTCTTTACCATTTATCGTGATGTTGTTTAGGGTCAGATACAGAGACCATAAAAATTTGCGTTTAGAATGTTCTTACAGCTGAGGCATGCAGAGGTGCGGTTATCCCCCATTCACCTTTACAGACCACCCACGTTAGTACCTATTTTTTGATAACTAAAAGAAGTTGAAAGAAGCTTTTAGCCAAAAAAAAGGGCAAAAAGTGGAAATAGGGTTCACTTAGGTGTTAAAGAGGCAGCTTGCAACCCGAGAAGCTAGATTGGTCCCCTTAAGCTCCTTCCTTGGGAACTGCACTCAGCATCTCCACATCAAGCTGTCCTAGCTTTAAACTATGTGGGGGCTTTATCTCGGTTTATTTTGTGTGTCTGTTAGCAAAGTGGTATCCGAAAAGCCCAGGACAGCTCATTAGCCAAAGACAAGTGCCATCGAGTCAGAAAGGGTTGTGTATTTCTGCAGTACCATTTGCTGTGTTATGTTTTGGGCTTATAAATGGTCAAAGAATTTTCCCTTGTAAATTAATGGTAATTGTTCCTTTGTTTTCACTATTCTGGCTTATGAAAAGCATCATAAGAGCATTGTCCTTCTGGACAGTGGGGAGCCTGTGGCTTAGACTGAGCAACTTGGGTGCAGAAGTTTTGTGAACAGCTGGGGTCATGTCAGGTGGTCTGTCTCTTTGAGACAGTCTAGTGGAGAGAAGGTTGTTGGACGCCTGTTAGAGAGGGCTTTACACTGGTCCCCCACAGATCCGTGGCTGGGGTGGATGCTTTAGATTCTTTCTGCTGCTGGCATTGTTGACTCAAGAAAAGAGTTTATGAAGTTGGGATCAAAGAAGATAATGGAGAAGAGACTTACCTTCTTGTAGTTTTTAGTTTTTAAACAGCTTTATCGAGTTATAGTTCATGTACCATACAATTGATCCATTGTGAATGTGCAGTTCACTGGTTTTGAGTATATTGACAGAGTTGTGTGTCCATGACTGCAGTCTGAGAACATTTTCATCACTCCAGAAAGAAGCCTCACACACCTTAGTTGGCCATCACCCACTGGTATTGTTACCTTCCTCGCCCTGGTTAACTGTGAATCTGCTTTCTCATAGATTGGCCATTCTATACGTTTCATATAAATGAAGTTTTATAGTATGTAGTTGTTGTGACTGGCTTTTGCATATTGTTGTTAGGTACTGTGTAATCAGTTCCTACTCATAGTGAGCCTGTGTACTACCGAATGGAACCGTAGCAAATCCTGTGCCATCCTCACAGTCACTGCTGTGCTTGAGCCCACTGGTACAGTCTCTGTGTCAGTCCTTCTTATTGAAGGTCTTATTTTTCCTGGCCATCTACTTTTCCAAGCACGATGTTATTATCCAGAGACAGGTCCCTCCGTATAAACATGTCCAAAGTACATGAGATGAAAGATTCAAGCCTTCCCATTCTAAGGAACATCCTGACTTGCCTTCTTCCAAGATAGATTTGTTCATTCTTCTGGCAGTCCATGGTATATTCAGTATTCTTTACACCAGCACCAAATTTCAAAGGCATCAATTCTTCTTTGGTCTTGCTTATTCATTGTCCAGCTTTCACATGGGTATAAGGCAAATGAAAATAGTGTAGCTTGGGTCAGGTGCACCTTAGTCCTTAAAGTGACATCTTTGTTTTTTAACACTGTAAAGAGGTCTTTTGCAGGACATTTGCCCAGTACAATCCTGCTTTAATTTTTTGACTGATGCTTCCATGGCATTGATTGTGAATTTAAATAAAATGAAATCCTTGCAAACTTCAATATTTTCTGATTATCGTGATGTTGCTTATTGGTCCAGTTGTAAGGATCTTTGTTTTCTTCATGTTGAGTTTCAATCCATGTGTAATCTGTGATTTTTTGATCTTTTCCACCAGTAAGTGCCTTAAGTCTTCACTTTCTGCAAGCAAGGTTATATTATCTGAGTATCACAGGTTGTTAATGAGTCTCATTTGAATGCTGATGCCCTGTTCCTCTTTGTATAGTCCAGCTTCTCGGATTATTTACTCTGCATACAGATTGTATAATATGGTAAAAGGACACAACCCTGATCACATCTTTCTTTACTTTAAATCATGTGGCTTCCCCTTGTTCTGTTCAAACAACTGCCTCTTGATCTATGCATAGGTTCCTCATGAGCACAACTGAGTGTTCTGGAATTCCCATTCTCCACAATGTCATCCATAATTTCTTTTGATTCATATAGTCTAATACTTCTCCACAGTCAGTAAAACACCAGTAAACATCTTTCTGGTATTCTGTGCTTTCATTCAAGGTCCATCTGAAATCTTTCAGTTAGCATTATATTTTTAACAGTTGTCTATTTTTAACATGTATCTGTATTTCCATTTTGCTGTCACATGGTATTTAATTCTGTGGTTATGCCTCGTTTTATATATCCATTCATCAGTTGATAAGACATTTGAGTTGTTGTCACTGTTTGACCATTATGAATAATGCTGCTATAAACATTTGTGTACAAGCTTTTGGAGGGGCATATACTCTCATTTCTCTTGGATAGTCTATGCAGGAATAGAATGGCATGACAATATTTGGGAAGATTATCATGTAATATAAAATGGTGTTTGGACACAAGCCGCAGTGTAAAATGTAGCTGCCATTAATAAGCTTCTTACATTTCCCTTTCGGCGTGAGAATAGTTTATGAATTGACAGATGCCTCACTATTATTAACAGTTAGCTCTTTTTTTTTTTTTAAATCTACATTACTAAAACAGTTATGTCTAGTTCTTAATTCCTTTGGCTTACAATCTTTCAATTTATTACTTCTTTTTTATAACAGTGTGATGGCTTTTGACACCATGTATTTGCATTTTTTTAATATATACATATGAATTTTAAGTACCTTAAAATGGTAGTATCTGAAATTATTTTAAAAATAGAAAATTATAAGATATGATACATTGCAGTTTATTAATGAGTGTTTCCCTTTCACTGAAGTGCAAAGTCTCATGATTTGCTTTGAGTTTATTGTGCTTGTTTTTAACTGAATACTCCAAGATCGTTTTCCTTTCAAGATGAAGATAATAAAGAAGATAGACTTCAGCATCTGAAATGTTCTTTTCTTCATATTTCCAGACATTTTCATAGTCATCTTTATGGCTTACTTCAGTCCCATAAGTTGTTTGCGGTATAGAATTTTATATATTTGGATTTTCCGTTGCTTCTTGTGAGTCATTCTAAAACTAACTCTTCTTCTTTTTTCTTTACTCACTTTCTCTGCCTCTCCTTTTCCCTCTTTCAGACCTCTCATTCTCTCTCACTGACCTTGTGAAAGAACATGATTAGGTTTCTGCTTTGAGCTATCTTTAACTTTGATTCCAAATGATAATATAGTGACATTGAATTTTGGTGTAGAAATCACACTCCTTAATTTTATCATGGTATCATGTTAAGAATCTAAAGCAGTTGTTGGCCTTAAGGCTGTATCATAACCAATATCTTTATTATTTTGCATTCATTTATATTGTTCGGTGCTGTTGAGTCAGTTCCAACTCGTCGGGACCCTGTGAACAACAGAACAAAACACTGTCTGGTCTTGTGCCATGTCCGTAATTGTTTTTATGCTGGATCCCATCATTGCAGCCACTGTGTCAGTCCATCTTGTTGAGAGTCTTCCCCTTTTTCACTGACCCTCCACTCTGCCAAGCATGATGTCCTTCTACAGGGACTGATTTCCCTGACAGCATGTCCAACGTATGTAAACTGCAGTCTTGCCATCTTTCCTTCCAAGGAGTGCTCTGGTTGTACTTCTTCCAGAACAGATCTGTTTGTTGTTTTGGCAGTTCATCGTACTTTCAATATTCTTCTCCAACACCACAATTCAAAGGCGTCAATTCTCCTGTCTTCTTTGTTCATAGTCCAGCTTTCGCATGCATATGATGTGATTGAAAAATACCATGGCTTGGGTCAGGCACATTTCAGTCTTCAAGGTGACATCCTTACATTTGAATACTTTGAAGAGGTCCCTTGCAGCAGATTTTCCCAGTGCAGTGCATCTTTTGATTTCTTGACTGCTGCTTCCAGGGGCATTGATTGTGGACCCAAGTAAAATGAAATCTTTGACAACCTCAATCCTTTGTCCATTTATGACAATATTGCTTACTGGTCCAGTTGTGAGGATTTTTGTTTTCCTGATGTTGAGGTGCAATCCATACTAAAAGCTGTGGTCCTTGATCTTCATCAGTAAATGCCTCAAATCTTCTTCATTTCCAGCACGTAAGGTGATGTCGTCTGCATAATGCAGGTTGTTAATGAGTCGTCCTCCAATCCTGATGCCTTGTTCCTCTTTGTATAATCCAGCTTCTCCTATTATTTGCTTGGCATACAGATTAAAAAGGTATAGTGAAAGGATACAACTCTGACACGCACCTTTCCTGACTTTAAACCATGCAGTATCCCCTTGTTCTGTTCACATGACTGCCTCTTGATCCATATACAGGTTCCTTAAGAGCACAATTAGGTGTTCTGGAATTCTCATTCTCCACAATGTTAGCCATAGTTTAGTATGATCCACACAGTCGAATGCTTTTGCGTAGTCGATGAAGCACAAGTGAACATCTTGCTGGTATTGTTTGCTTTCAGCCAAGATCCGTCCGACATCAGCGATGATATCCCTGGTTCCACGTCCTCTTCTGAACCTAGCTTGAATTTCTGGCTGTTCCTTGTCAATATATTGGTGTAGTTGCTTTTGAATGATCTTGAGCAGAATTTTATTTGCATGTGGTATGAACGACATTGTTTGGTAGTTTCCACATCCAGTTGGATTACCTTTCTTTGGAATGGGCATAAATATGGATCTCTTCCAGTCAGTTGGCCAGGTAGCCGTCCTCCAAATTTCTTGGCATAGATGAGTGAGTTCTTCCAGTGCTGAATGTGTTTGTTGAAATACATCAGTTGATATTCCATCAATTCCGGGAGCCTTTTTTTTTTTTTTGCCAATGCCTTCAATGCAGCTTTGACTTCTTCCATCAGTACCATTGGTTCCTGATCATATGCTACCTCTTCAAAAGGCTGAACATCGACCAGTTCTTTCTGGTATAATAACTCTGTGTATTCCTTCCATCTTCTTTTGATAATTCTTTGAGTCATTTAGTAGTTTCCCTGTAGAATCCTTCACTATTGCAACTTGAGGCTTGAATTTTTTCTTCAGTTCTTTCAGCTTGAGAAATGCAGCATGTGCTCTTCCCTTCTGGTTTTCCATTTCCAGCTCTGCGCATGTCATTAGAATAGTTTCTTTTGTCTTTTTGAGCTGCTCTCTGAAATCTTCTGTTTAGGTCTTTTACTTTGCCATTCCTTCATTTAGCTTTAGCTATTAGATTCTAAAAATGATGAAATGATATGTGTTCATTGTAAGAAAAACATGAAGAGAGTGTATGAGTGGTATGACATCAGATGCCTCCTTCCCTGTAATTTTCCACCTCCCAGGTGCCATAACCAAGAATAACCAGTATTTCCCATATAGCTTTCCAGAAAAATTTAGCTCGTCTCTCTCACACACCACACATATGTAGACACACAAATGTATTTCTTTTTAAGGGAAAGGAAACCCTGGTGGCATAGTGGTTTAGTGCTATGGCTGCTAACCAAAAGATCAGCAGTTTGAGTCCACCAGGCACTCCTTGGAAACTCTGTGGGACAGTACTCTGTCCTATAGGGTTGCTATGAGTCAGAATCAGCTCGATGGCAATGGGTTTGATTTTTTTGGTTTTTTAGGGGAGTGGTATTATTCGGTACATGTTTTAGTCAGCTAGTGCTGCTTTAACAGAAATACCACAGAGTGGATGGCTTTACCAAAGCAAAGTTTATTCTTACACAGTCCGGTAGGCTACAAGTCCAAATTCAGGATGTCCACTCCAGTGGAAGGCTTTCCCTGTTGTTGGCTCTGAAGGAAAGTCCAGTATTGCATCAGTCGTTGTCCAGGGACCATCCTGGCACAGGAACCTCAGGTCTGAAGGATGCACTCTTCTCCAGGTGCTGCTTTCTTTATGATGTGAGGTTCCCAATTCTCTGCCTGCTTCCCTTTCCTTTTTTTCTCTTTTAGGGTGAAAGGATAAAGGGTGGGGCAAGCCACACTCCAGGCAAACTCCCTTTGCAGTGGAGCAGGGAGTGATCTTATGAAGGGGGATTCAGGACTGTAAGTCCCACCCTAACCCTTTAACATACAGCACAGCAAAATCACAAAATGTGGGACAGTTGTAGAATACAGGGAATCATGGCCACATGGCTACCCCTATTTTGGCGGCAGGGGGCGGGGGGACACAATTCAATCTGTGACAGTATGCTACATATTTTTCAACAATTTGCTTTATTTTCCATCTGCAATTGACATCGGATGATGGTGTAACCTTATTTCTGCTTTTCTGTTTGCTTGGGGAACCAGCAGCTTGTGGACTTGCTGAATGAAAACCCTGTGCTCTGTCACCATTGTTTCCTCGAGCCCAGATTTTCTGGTTCAGTGTGTGGTCTTTGTTACTTTGCTTTAGTCATTATTCTTCCTCATCTTTTATTTAAACTATGTTAAGCCATCTTTACGTGAGCTTTGTAGAGAATTTTTGTGAATAAGATGTAATAATTATGGCTAGTGGGAAGGATCTGATTGGATTGGCCTTAGCACCGTCTTCTGGTGGATACTGCTCAGTGCCTTGGAAGCACTGAGTATCCAGGTAACGTTGACAAAATTACAGTTTCCACATAGCAGTCGATATTAATAGACTCCGAAGAGTTAATGTGAGTCACAGTCTCCTAAGACCTGTGTTTTAGTCAGCTAGGGCTGCTCTAACAGAAATACCACAGAGTGGATGGCTTTAACAAAGAAAGATTTATTCTTACACAGTCCGGTAGGTTGCAAGTCCATATTCAGGGTGTCCGCTCCAGGGAAAGACTTTCCCCTTGACGGCTCTGGAGGAAAGTCCGGTATTGCATCAGTCATTGTCCAGGGAGCGTCCTCACACAAGAACCTCTGGTCTGAAGGACGTGCTCTGCTCCCGGTGCTGCTTGCTTGATGGTAGCGAGGTTCTCAAATTGTCCTTGGTTCTTTTTCCTTTTATTCCTTGCAAGCTAAAAGCATTAAGGGTGGGGCAAGCCATGCTCCAGGGAAACTTCCCCCATAGCAGGAATTCACAGCCCCACCCTAATCCTTTAACATACAGGTTAGCAAAACCACACAATGGAGGACAGTCCCAAGATACTGGAAACCATATCCCAGCCACGTGGCTGCACACATTTTTGGGGGGACACAATTCAAACCATGACATCCCACCCTTTGACAACCCAAAAATCACATCACAAAAACATTTAACACATTCATCTCACTACAGCAAAATTATGTCCATCCATATAACAGAAGTTTTAAATCAGCTCCAAGTCCAAAATACAAAAACTCTTCTACATCTGTGAAACTTAGAAGGCATTAACAGGCAACAGGCAAGTATACAGAACACATTACATTAGCCCTCAAAGCTTTGGAAATACTCTTACATTTTCTGAGACATTCTACACAACAGCAATGCTCTCCATACTCTAGGTATCAGCCACACTCTCAGGTTTCTGAGTGGAGACCTCCAGCCCCGTGCTACAACTCTGCCTTCAAGGCCCACTTGGACAGAAACTCTGTCCCATCGGCTTTAGGAGCACCCTAAGCCCAACTGAGTGGCAATTCCACCCTTACGAACACAGCACGCCATGGTTCCACCCTTTCAAACCCCTGAGGTCATGGCCATACCTCTTGAGACTGAGGCAGCTCAGCTTCTCACGCTATTTGTCTCTTCAGCTTCAGCTTCCTATGGCTGCATGGCCTGGGCCTCAGGCCCACATCTGCCCTGCCGGGCAAGTGTTCCAAAGCTCTGTAGCTCCACTGGTTTAAGTGCCCGGAGGCACCCCACTCTTGCTGGAAAGCGTCCTGCCCAAAGGCACTCAACTCTCTCACTCCGTGGGTCAGCAAGGTCAGCTCACCGATTCAAGTGCCCAGAGGCACCCCGTTCCGCGAGGAAAATTCTGCGCAGGCACTGACCTCTCTCGCTCCACGGGTCGGCTGCAGCGCTGCCTCTGGTTCTGCTGCTGCCGCTGCTGCTGCTGCCAGTCCTCTGTTGTTTCTCACCATCTGCGCCTTCTTCTTTCCTTCTGAATCTTCTATCCATTCGCAGTTTCAAAGTGGCTTCCACATTTTAGGTATTTGCTAGAGCAGCACCCCACTCCCACGGTACCAATTCTGTTTTAGTCAGCTAGGGCTGCTCTAACAGAAATACCACAGAGTGGATGGCTTTAACAAAGAAAGATTTATTCTTACACAGTCCGGTAGGTTGCAAGTCCATATTCAGGGTGTCCGCTCCAGGGAAAGACTTTCCCCTTGACGGCTCTGGAGGAAAGTCCGGTATTGCATCAGTCATTGTCCAGGGAGCGTCCTCACACAAGAACCTCTGGTCTGAAGGACGTGCTCTGCTCCCGGTGCTGCTTGCTTGATGGTAGCGAGGTTCTCAAATTGTCCTTGGTTCTTTTTCCTTTTATTCCTTGCAAGCTAAAAGCATTAAGGGTGGGGCAAGCCATGCTCCAGGGAAACTTCCCCCATAGCAGGAATTCACAGCCCCACCCTAATCCTTTAACATACAGGTTAGCAAAACCACACAATGGAGGACAGTCCCAAGATACTGGAAACCATATCCCAGCCACGTGGCTGCACACATTTTTGGGGGGACACAATTCAAACCATGACAACCTGTTTACGTGGGATGAGGACTGTTGAAAAAGTGTTGATAATTTTCTAGTTGGAGCATTTTAAACCATTTAGAAATATAGCAAATTTTTATTTAAAGGCAGTAACCATTTCACTCTTAAGATAATCTCTTGTGCTTACGACATCCTCTTGGTTAATGTAATTGCACTAGCTTTAGTCTTCAGGACCCTATTTAAATAGAAAACATATATATCAATTTTGTTCGTACTGAGACTTTAGTGTTTTGTCTTTTGGTGTGGTAAATGTTATTGGTTTCACTGCCTTTGGGACTGCTTATCTCCAGGCCCTAGGTGCTTCCCTTGAACATGAAATCACAGATGGGAAATCGCTAGGAATTTTGATCAACAAACAAAAGAAGTCACTCAACACAGATGTTTATTTGCTATTTGGTGTAGAAATTCAGAGTAGCATAGCATGTGTTTTCTTATGAAACCTCTTGTTAGGTCTTGGATATTTGTGTTTTGAACATTACATTAAAACTAATTTCTAGCTAATCTAAGTTACTAAGTAGTTCTCAGAAACCTGGTTGTATAGTGGTTAAGTGTGACAGCTACTGTTTTAATCAGCTAGGGCTGCTGTAACAGAAATACCACAGAATGGATGGCTTTAACAAAGGAAGGTTTATTCTTACGCAGTCTGATAGGCTGCAAGTCCATATTCAGGGTGTCCGCTCCAGGGGAAGACTTTCCCCTTGTCGGCTCAGGAGGCAAGTCCAGTATTGCATCAGTCTTTGTCTAGGGAGCATCTTCATGCAGGAACCTCAGGTCTGAAGGACGCGCTTTCGCCTCGTGCTGCTTTCTTGATGGTGTGAGGTTCCCAATTCTCTGCCTGCTTCTCTGTCCTTTTATCTCTTGCAGGATGAAAGGATTAAGGGTGGGGCAAACTATACTCCAGGGAAACTCCCTTTATAGTGGAGCAGGGAGGTGATCCTATGAAGGGATTTACAGTCCCACCCTAATCCTTTAACATACAGCATAGGAAAACCACAAAATGGAGGGCAGTCACACGATACTGGGAGTCATGGCCCAGCCACATGGCTACACATATTTTTGGGGGGACACAATTCAATCCATGAGAACTACTCATCAAAATGCTTGCCCTTGGACTCCATTAGCTGCTCCTTAGAAACCCAATGGGGCAGTTCTACTCTGTCCTATAGGGTCACTGTAGGTCAGAATCAACTCAACAGCAGTGGGTTAGATTTTTAAGTAGTGTTTTGTATTACCGATAATTTTTTTTTTTAAATTAAGTTTTCAAGTTGTGTGTATCTTTTTTGTGTTTTTTTTTTTTTCCATTGTACGCTAGAATGTCAAGTATTAAATTATGGTTTTGGTTGTGATGCTGTTAGATGGCGTTGGAATGAACTGGGCCGTCTCTCAATGTCAGTGACTTCAGTGCTAGGACCTCGCAGCTATTTCACTAAAAGAATTATTACTAGAATTATAGTTCTTAGCACTTGTGAGTAATTAATGGATTGAATGTCAGAGCAGACTTTCCAGAGGTGATAATTTGCTGACATTCTGAAGACTCTGTTGGCTTTGCCCTGACCCGAGGGGCATGAAGCTTGGTCACAGGCAGGAGGGGAAGGGCCAGTTGCATGATGAGCATATGCCAGGGGCTATGCAGGGGACATTAGGAGAAAGCTGTAAGATCTAACACTAAGGAGGAAGATGGAGAAAATGACTTTGTGAAAGAGAATACTTTAGGCTAAAGAAAAGAAAACTCTGGGGATTGTGATAAGTATATTCAAATAGATGAAATGTCATCTTGTAGAAGTGATGACTGAACTTGCTCTGGGATCTCAGCAGAAAGCAAAACTAGGTTGTTATGTGCTATCAAGTTGTTTTAACTCACAGTGACCCTTTAGGACCTCATTGGACAACCCCTAGGGTTTCCTAGGCTGTAATTATTATGGTAGCAGATTGCCAGGTCTTTTCTCCTGGAAGTAGTGAGGTTAACAGCTGAGCACTTAACCACTGCACCATCAGAGCTTGGAGACATATCACTGGGGCACCTCCCCAACCTTAATATGAAGAAGAGATTTGGGAATCTGAGACTTTGTGAAGTAGTTCTTCGTTGCTTCAAATAGTCACAGAGATGTGGAAAAATACTTGCTGAGCATATTATAAATGGAATAGAATCACTATATTAAAGTAGACTGAAAAAAAGCCTGTTGTCATTGGGTTGATTCTGATTCATAGCAACCCTATGTGCCCCATGAGGTTTTTAATGAGCAGCTGGTGGATTTGAAGAGGTGATCTTTTGGTTAGCAGCCAAGCTCTTAACCACTGAGCCACCACAGCTCCAAACTAACCAAACCTAATGCTGTTAAGTCGGTTCCAATTCATAGCAACCCTCTGAGTTGACGAGGGGAATCCCTAAAGCTACCTAAAACATGATACACTGAGAATGCCCATAATTATAATGTTAAAGAGTCACAGTAATGTAGTGTTTACTGTAAATCTTTGGTGTTAACAACTTAATAGATATTTCTAAATTCTCTTTTATTTCTTAACATTTATCATGAATAAATCTATATAGTTTTCCTGTTGGATGCTCTATCGGGTGGTTCTACTCTGGCCTCTAGGGTCACCGTGAATCGGACCTGACTTGACGGCAGTGGGTTTGGGTGGGTAAGATCGTTAGCATATGATTTCTTGAGAAATTGCCAGAAATGAATGCCTTATTTTGTTTTAATATACCTTAAATGGCATCTTACAAATGCATACACAGGAAGATATTTAATCATGACTCTAGTTAGTGTTTGTTCAGTGCTCTGGTCTCATGAAAATTGCTATATAAATACTTGTTTTAACAGCTGTTATTATTAGGGGATTAGGTGAATGTCTGCCAACATGGTCCCAATGTTTATATTACAGATCAAAATGTTTTGAAAAGAGCTGCATCTTAACTGTAATCTTTGTTGTTTTTGAATCTAAAATATACTAGAGTTATTTTCAGTTATTGCAGTAGAACTATTCTTTTTTTCTTTTATTTAAAGACTAGTCATTGTTGACCAAAGAGTATCTATTGCAGATTAGTAAGTAAGTAAACTGAAATAGGAGGATTTTCTTTTTCTGGGACCGAGGAAGATGAGTTAATAAAAACTCTGCACTTAAATGTTAGTATTCTAGTGTTCCTAACTCATGCTCACCAATGATAATAGCCCATTATTTGAAATTATCCCTTGGCCTTAAGATGAGTGTACATTCTGCATCCCATGTTCATATTAAGTGATGTAAAAAACTGCTAATTTTAGAGTCTGAGTTTCTCTTATGCCTCCTGTAAATTCAGTGGAGTAAAACTTGGTTACGTGTAGAAAAGAAATTTACTCAAAACCCAAATAATATCACCATGAATGAAACCTATTGCTAATTAATTTGTGATGGGTTGATTTTATGTTTCTATGTCCACAGAGATCTTATTGCTCAGGATTCTTGACCCAGGCAGTGCAGGTATTTACATGAATATAAAGCTAATAACTCTGTGTAGCTGTATTTAGAAACTAGTGTGGTATGTAAAACCTGTTTGCCTTTGACTAAACTTTTTCCAAGTTAATGAGATCTCAAACAAGACATATTTGAATAGGCGATATTTTCCTTTCATTTTTGTCTGTGTATGGATTAGCTCAATTTTGTCTCTGTTAAAAAGCTTCAAAAGCATGGTCCTAATGAATTCTTTTCCTTTAAGTTTATAGCACTTGTAGACATACCATATATTAGGAGCTAGAAAATCTTACTGGCAAGTGTAGTGATAGTAACTACCATTCATTGCCCCACACATCTGGTACTTGGTCAGACTGTGGTGACGTGTGTGTTGCTGTGGTGCTTGAAGCTGTGCCAACAGTATTGCAAGTACTAGCAGACACACGTGGTGTAAAGGTTTCAGTTGAGCTTGCAGACTTAGACTTAGGAAGAAGGACCTGGCTGTCTACTTCTGAAAAAAATTTAGCCAGTGAAAGCATTAGGGATAGAAAATGGGATATTGTCTGATAGAGTGCCAGAAAGTGAACCCCACCAGTTTGAAGGCACACAAAATACAACCAAAGACGAGCAGATTCCTCACAGTAGAGTCGACCTTAATGATGTGTTTGGGATTAGGCTTTTGGGACCTTCCTTTGCTGATACGGTATGACTCACAATGAGAAGAAACAGCTGTAAACATCAACTAATAATAGGAACCTAGAATGTATGAAATATTACTCTAGGATAATTAAAAATCATCAGAAATAAAATGGAATATATAAAGGTCAATATTCTAGGCATTAATGAGCTGAAATGGACTGGTATTGCCATTCTGAATTGAACAGTCATATGGTCTGCTGTGCCAGTAGTGAGAAGTTGACGAGTACTGGCATTGCATTCATTATCCAAAATAGCATTTCTGGATCTATCCTGCATACAATACAGTGATAGGATAATATCCATCCACCTACAAGGAAGACCAGCTAAGACAGCTGTTATTAAAATTTAAGCACCAACCACTAATACCAAAGATGAGGGAATTGAAGATTTTGTACCAACTTGTGCAGTCTGAAATTGATCAACCATGAAATCCAGATGAAAATTATTAGTAATTGGAATCAGAAAGCTGAAAGGAAGAAGGAATAATAGTTGCAAAATATGGTAGAAAGGACACTGAAGATTGCATAACAGAGTTTTGCAAGACCGGTGACGTCTTCATTGCAAATACCTTTTTTTAACAACACAAAGAGTGGCTATCCACATGGACCTTGCTGGATGGAGTACATAGGAATCAAACAGACTACATCTGGGAAGGAAACAATTGAAAAGCTCAATATCATTAATCAGAACAAGGCTACGAGCTAACTGAAGAACAAATAATTATTGCTCACATGTTAGTTCACGTTGAATTGAATAAAACTGGAACAAGTACTTGGGAGTCAAAGTATGATCCTGAGTATATTCCACCTAAGTTTACAGACCATTAGAAGAATGAATTTGGCTAATTTAACATTAATGACTTAAGGCCAGATGAGTTGTGGAATAACATCTGGATGTCATATATGAACAAAGCAGGGGGTCATTAAAAAGACAGGAAAGAAAGAAAAGATCAACGTGGATATCAGAAGAAACTTTGAAACTTCTTGAACTTCGAGTAGCCCACACAAAGTACAGAAATGGTGAATTAAAAGAGCTGAACAGAAGATTTCAAAGGGTGGTTCAAGAAGACAAATAAATGTATATGTACAAGGACGTGAAATTAAAAAAAAAAAAAAAGTGGGGAGAACGTGCTTGGCATTTCTCAACCTGAAACAACTGGAGAAAAAACTTAAGCCACAAGTTGCAATCTTGAAAGATCCTATGGGGAAAATCTAAAATGATACATGAAACATCAGAAGAAGACGGAAGAAATATGTAAGAGTCAAAGACATTTCGGGAAATAGTATATCATCAAGAACCAGTGGCACAGCACTGAAGGCACTGGTTAGAAATAAGCCTCCAGGAACTGATAGAATGCCAGCTGAGATGTTTCATCAAGTGATCCAGCTTTGGAAAGGTTCATTCATCTTTGCCAAGGAATTTGGAAACCACCTACCTGGTCAGTCCACTAGAAGAAATCATGTCTGTGCCCATTCCAAAGAAAAGTGATCTAATTGAATGTGGAAGTTTTCAAATAATATCATACAAATGTAAAACATGGGGGATGATCATTCAAAAGCATTCATAGTGGTACATTGACAAGGAATTGCTAACATTCAAGCCAGATTCGGAAGAGTATGCAGAACCAGGGATATCATTTCTGGTGTCTTATGGATCCTGGCTGAAAGCAGAAAATATGAGAAAGAGATTTTCCTGTGGTTTATTGACTATGCAAGGGCATTTGACTGTGTGAAAGATAACAACTTATGGATAACATTAGGAAGAAGGAGAATTCCAAAACAGTTGTGCCTGTGGGAAACCTGTACATCAAAAAGGGGGATACAACATTGTTTAGTCAGGAAAGGTGTGTATCAGGGTTGTGTCCTTTCACCAACTTATTTATTATGTATGCTGAAAAGCTGGACTATGAGAAAGAATGTTCTGGCGTCAGTATTAGAGGAAGACTCATTAACAACCTGCGATACGCAGATGACCCAGCCTTGCTTGAAGGAAGTGAAGAAGACTTGAAACACTTACTAAGGAAGATTAAAGACTAGTCTTCAGTACGGATTGCACCTTCTTATAAAGAAAACAAAAATCCTCACAATTAGATTAATAACAATTGGATTAAATGGAGAAAAGATTGACACTGTCGAGCATTTCATTTGCCTTATATCCACAATCAATACCTATGGAAGTAGCAGTTGTAAATTAGATGATGTATTGCATTAGGTAAATTTGCTGCAAAAGAACTCTTCCGTGTGTTACAGAACAAAGATGTCTCTTTGGGGACTAAGGTATGCCTGACCCAAGCCTTGGTGTTTTCAGTCATCTCTTAGGCATGTAAGTGCTAGACCATGAATAAAGAAGACCAAAAAAAATTGATACGTTTGACTTATGGTTTTGTTGAAGAATATTGAATGTACCGTAGGCTGTCAGAAGAACAAGCACATCTATCTTGAAAGAAAAAGTACAGCCAAAAATGGTCCTTAGAAACAAGGGTGGCAAGACTTTGCCTCACATCTTTTGGGCATGTTATCAGCAGGCACCAGTCCATGCTTGGTGAAATAGAGAGTCGTTGACTGATACAAAGGAAGACTCTAATGAGATGGATTGACAGAGTGGCTGCAACAGTGTACTGAAGCAGAATGGTCAGTGTTTCTTTCCGTTGTAATTAGGGTGACTTTGTGTTGGTACTGACCAGAGGGCCCCTAAGAACACTGATGAGCCAGGAAATTTTAGAGCTGTGGATTTAATATGTTGTTTGGTCCCTAAGTGGTTGTACTGATCATATAAAGCCCTACTTTTTCTCTTAGTTGTCCAGTTCATGTTGAACTCCTCTGTTGAGTGCTGTTTCTCTCTCTCTCTTCTTCTTTCTTCTTACAGACTTTATTTTTTTAAAAAGTTTGAGGTTTACAGTGAAATTTTGACCGAAGCCGATTTTGACCAAAGTACTCATATACCTTTTGGCCTTTTTTTTTTTCTTTTTTACAGTTTCTCCATTCACATTTTGCATTCCTGTGGTACACTTGCTACAAAATTAATGAACCCAAACTGATAATTGTTATTAACTAAACCCCATAGTTAACATTTGGGTTCACTCTTTAGTGTTGTAGAGTCTAATGGGTTTTGACAAATGCATGGTATCATGTATTAGGTTATTTTTTTAAGTTCACTAGTGATCAGCATTTTTTTTCCCTTCTTCTTCTTTCATGTTATCTTTTGTATTTCTAACCCTAAGTGGAAAACTTGATATTTGTCAAGGCGTTTGGGAGGGATGTTTCTTAATTTCTGAGTTACGTGTTTGCCCTCTTCTTTCTCTAATAGTTGCACTGTTACACCCTAGTGCCAAATGCTGTAAGCTGGGAAAACCCGTTTAGAGATAAAATGTCACAATTTTTTTTCACCTCCTCCACCCTCAGAAGAAGTCTACAACTTCCTGTTTTCTTGTCTATTCTGCTGAAAATGCTGTCTTTGCTTTGGGGAAGTTAAAACCAGTGACACAGTCTTCCCAGTCCAGAGAGAATGAGAGTTTGCCAGTTGTTTTAGTCTGGATGTGAAGTGTATTTACTTCTAAAGTAGAGAAAGAAATATTAGGGTGGTTTTACTATGTTAACTTGGGTGGATTATATTTACAGCTTATTAAATAGGTTTTATATTGTCAGGAAACTTTTGACCCTGGACGTAATACTTTTATTTCTTCTGGCTTTACTTAGATGTACTTGTAATTTTTCCATAGAGCCTATCAGAACCCAAAGCACTTGGTTTAAATCTTTCTTCCATCCAAAAGGATTATATAACTTTAGGAAAAATTAGAGTAGATTTCCCTGAAACTTTTATGTGTGTTGGGAAGTAAAGTACAAGATAAAGCCAAAGGCACTATGTGATCAAGGGCTGTGTTATCTGCCAAGGAATGATGGGATCTAGAAAGTAAAACACATGAATAGGCACTATTTTATAGTGAAGGAAAGGTGTCGGATTACATGTGACACAGGTTTTCAAAGAGGAACTTAGGTTTTGATTTATCAAAGAGTGCTGGGAAAAAAAAAACATACAGGCGTGTGTTCTGTCATGGAGTCTAGTATGCTAGAAGTCTGAACGCAGAGCATCAGCTGCAGGAGGAAGGTCCTCTTTCTCCATCTATCCTGGATAAAGGTTCATGCCATTAGTTCTCTCCCAGTCTAGTAATTCTCCACTCAAGAACCCTGAGTCCAAAGGACAAATTCTTCTGACACTACTTTCTTAGTGTTTGTTGTAAGGTCCCCATGTCTCTCTGCTCATGTTTGTCTGTCAGTCTCTCTCTTTTTTCAGTTTGGCTTTCAGTGAAAATTTCCAGCTTAATTTAATTTCTCATACAAAATTTTATATATACATTGTTATGTATAACAATAGAACCTAGTGGATATCCTTGTAATGTCCTGTGTGCATTCAACCAGTCTCTATCCCTTTTTGCCTTCTTGTCTCATCTCCCAACAGAAGCTGCCCATGTAGTCTCCTATATCTACTTGAACTAAGAAGCACACTCTTCACAGTTATCCAGCAAAATGTATTATAAAGAAACTGCAGATACCCAAGGTCTAGTTTAAAGTGTAGCATATGAGTAAAACAGGAGAGAAATGTTTAACTTCTTCCAGTGAGAGAGTAGGTTGGATTGGATAATTTTGGTGGAAATATGTAGATTTCATTTAGTAAATAATTAGGTTTGGTTAAAAGATTTGCGTTACTTTTGCTAATGTGGTCCTGAGTATTTGTTTTTGTTTTTGTATTTGTGGCCTTCTCGTGATTCTCGAAACCTGGGGCATGTGCTATTCAAAATTATTTTACATGTACAGTTGAGCCCATGGTATTGATGAATTGCCATATTTGGGCTTTAGTTAATTATTTTCATCAGGCTTCTGAAAATAATAGTATCATGGGGACCTTCGTATATCATGTGTGTATATGACTGTAACTTGTAAAGCAAAAAAAGAAAAAGAAAAAAACCCAAGAAGAACGCTGAATTCAAGGGATAGATCATAAATCTGTTGATAAAGATGTGGATTAATATCACTTAAACAAATTAGTACATGTCAAGGGAAAACAAAACTCTGTGGAACTGTGCAGGAAACCAAATGTATGCTTTGTAAAAATTCTTGATCTTCATCTTTCTATGCCGTTTAAAGTCAACTCTAAAATTATTATTGCAAAGCTCTTCCTGACTAGTTCATGTGGCTGAGGTTTATATAGCATTGTACTGAATCTCCTCCAAGAATCCAAAATAGTTTGATGTTTAGGTACAATAAATTTTGTAAACTGAATTAAATTTTGGTATAAAACACCAGAGTATTCTATATATGAAATGATCTCTCATTTCACTGATTTGAAGAAATATTTTAATGTTCTAGATATTAACCAACTGTTAATCTCCTAGGAAACTCTAAAATGTAAAGTTTTGATGGTGAGATATTGCCAGACATTTCTTTTTAGAAACCTAGCATATATTTTTCTAGGAGTGTTTTTATATTGTTTTATAATATTCCTGTTTTTTTAAGTAAATATCACTTCATAGTTCTTAGTTTATCAGAGAACCAACTTTCTCTCAATTTCAGTAAATACTGAGACTGAATTTAACTTGAGTTATCATAGAATTCATGAAAACTCTGGAAGTATATCTATGACGATGTTTAAATTGGATTTTAATTTTTGTATAATTTTTTTTCTGTTGAGTGTGTATTGCTGTTTAAAGACTTACTTTTGGTCTGCCCCAATGACTGTGCAGGATTTTGTTTATTCAGCATGCTGAAAGTATGTTGTAAATTTATTTGATAGCCATAACCCTTAAATACTGCTCTAAAATGCTTTCTTTTGAAAGTGCCTTTAAAGTTAATGGCTCCTCCTGCCCAATTTCTGTATTTTTCCCCAAGCATGAAGATAACTCCATTTGAAAAGAATAGAGAAAATACAATTTTAGGTAATTGATGAAAATTTGATCCACATGTGAAAATGGTGTGTTTTAATATTAACAAGGTAGTAAATAGGTGGACCATAGATCTTGAAGTAATGGCAGGACCCGGTATCTCAGGGAGTGGAGGACATAAACAAGAACAAATAAATAAAATGAACTCAAGAAGACAGCATGGGGGTGCGATCATGAAATGGGTGCTGAGGAGCAGGGCTGTTGGAGCTTATGAGTAGCGAAATAAAACTGGGCACCTGTAGAGAGCTGTTGGTGATGTATCGGGGCTACTTCGAGCGTGGTTGTGACTCATGCACGGAGTGGGAGCTGCTAGTGAGTGGGAACGCAAGAAAGCACCTCTTTAAAAAAATTTATGTCAAAATTGCACTCAGTGGTCCATCATATTTAATCAGCACACCTTTATTAAAAGCTAATTGTTTAGTGCGCACTATGGGGTGCATATCTCTTACTCTCTGAACTTGAAAACCTTTTCTTGTTGACCTTTAATATGGGTCATTGAACAGAGTCTGCTCTACCTGATTAAATCAGTGCTAACAAGCTTAGGTCGGCTTCTCTTATTTTAGTGTACCAAGGTAACAGCCCATTTGGGGAAGCTTCTAATCCCCTCTGTGAGATTAAGAAAATTAGTGGTCACAGTGTAATCCAATCCATCTCAATTTGAAAAGTTCTTAAGGTACCTGTTTTCCCACCCTTTTAACTTTCATTTGTTTGTTAAAAGTATTCCCTTAGTGTATCATGAGTCAACATCTTCTTCCCAAAGCCTATGAATTCAAAGCATTATTTAATTTAAAAGGTTATAAACCACATGCGTGTCAGTTTCTGTTTTGTAACGTTTAATTGGAGATGTGTTTTTTCTCAGTGAGCTCACCCAAAGGTTCTTTTGTAGCTACCTGCTAAGTGACTAAGCAGATAGCAGAGCCTACTTCTCATTCGTGTTTTTAGGAAGCTGGGTAAAAAATATACCAATAAACGGTACATACTTTCCTGAAGATCTTTGTAACCTGGCCTATCCCGACATGCTTATTATTATTATAATACTAATCAAGAAATGGGAAACCCTGGTGGCACAGTGATGAAGTGCCCTGGTTGCTAATCAGGAAGTTGGCAGTTCACATCCCAGGAGCTCCTGGGAAACTCTGCTGGGCAGTTCTGTTCTGACCCATAGGGTGGGGTCGCTACGAGTCAGAACTGACTCGGTGGCACCTAACAACAACAACAATCAAGAAACGTGATGTTTTCTCAGGTTAAAGTAGCTCTCAGTGCATTAAAATTCTAACCAGGAACACTGATCAATCAGTGGTGGCTTTTAATTTGGCAAATGATCTTCTGCATTACAAAAGAATTTAGTGAGGATTACTTTAAATAGATAGCCCTCTGAGTGTTCTGAGAATCAAATCAAGGAATATTCTGAATTTTGAGCTTTTTTTTTAAATACACGCACCTGTTCCTAATATTCTTATGCAAATATTCTATTAACATGAGTCCTGAGGGTAAATGAAAACTGGTCTGTGGATTGCAATTTCTCTGTTTGCAATTTCCAGGCTTTCCTTGGAAATTCTGTGGAGCAGTTCTATTCTGTCCTGTAGGGTCCCTGTGAGTCATAATAGACTCTATGACTTTGGTTTGGAAACCCTGGTGGCGTAGTGGTTAAGTGCCATGGCTGCTAACCAAGAGGTTGGTGCTTTGAATTCAAATTCTTTAGGTGCTCATCAGAAACTCTGTGGGGCCACCACCATTCTACCTTGTCCTGTAGGGTTGCTAGGAGTTGGAATTGACTCAACAACATAGGGTTTTGTTTTTGCAATTGTTAGGTAGTCCCCGGGTGGTATAAAGTGTTAGTGCTGTGGAGTGCTAACTAAAAGGTTGGAGGTTCAAATCCCTCAGAGGTGCTTTGAAAGAAATCTACTTTTGAAAAATCAGCCGTTCAGAATGTTATGGAGTATAGTTCTACAATGAAACACGTGAGTCATGATGAATTGGAATTGACTCAGTGGCAGCTGGTTTTTGGCTAATAACAGAAAGTTAAGATTTGTTAGTCTGTTAATGCAACTTGGAGCCAGCAAACTCTCTTCCTCTCCCTGCCCAAGAGCTGGAGTTGAGGATTGAAGGAAACAAATGTCTAAGAAGCATACATTCTGGAAAGCAAGGAGGCACAATTTATATAACACTGAGTTTGGGAATTCCCCCCCCCCTTCATATTCTAGTTGTTAGTAGGCTTAGAACTGAGATAATCTCCTAGTAATCACTTAGGTAGGTTTGGAAACGTGGTGACGTTGTGGTCAAGAGCTGTGTCTTGTAAACAAAAGGTTAGCAGTTCCAATACACCAGACTTTCCTTAGAAACACTATAAGGATGTTCTACTCTGTCTTGTAGGGTCATTGTGAGTCAGAATCCACTGGAAGGCATTGAGTGTGGCTTTTTAATATGAGTAGGTGTTGTTTAAACTGTATTTGATTGGATCTTTAAAAGGTCATTGGGTTTACAGCAGTTGCTTCCTTAAACTGTAAATCTGCTCACATTTAATTTTTTAAAAAGTATGGAGTAGTTTTTTTTAGATATTTTGTATATACTTCAGAATAGAAACTCCTGCAGAATAATATTTTGTGTTTTTTCATGCTACCTAATACCTTTGCTACATCATATATGCCTGAATTAAGGACAACATATATAGTAACTGTTAGGCTATTTCTTACAACCTGTACTTTTTAATGCCTGTGATGAGTTTAATATTGTCTAATTGATCATAATGTTGTTACTAAGGACTACGTAGTGTTTAATAAGCACTTAATATGTGGTAAGCACTGTGCTAATTATTTTACCTGTGCTGATTCACTTAATCTCAACCCAACTCTGCAATTTGTGGTGCTGCAAAAATTCAGTTCGTCGGTAATAACTAGAGCTAAGACCAGATATAAACCGTAGCTAAGGTCGTACAGGGAATTCAGCCAGGAACCAAAGCCGAGATTTGGATACACTGACTGAAGACATATTCACCTTTATTTTACTTATATTTTCTTCTGAGAAAGTGATGAAAATGGGATCATGTTTCAGCTAGTAATTTTTCTTACCCACAGTGAGACATTAAAACCACTGCTCTAAAAAGGTAGTATCATCTGTAGCGGAGTGCACTGATCATTTAAAGCAGCCTTAAACATGTTTATGATATCCTTCTATCTTCCTGCCTGCTGTGAAACTGTTAGAAGTATGGTCTGTAGAAGTAACGTTGCTTTTATCATTTGTACGTTTACATGGTGGGGATAGTGATGTGTTTATTAGCAGTTTACTTGTGGTCCCAGAATTATTTCTAAAGCATTTAAAAGCAATAAATGATTTCCCTATAGTACTTGGAAGATTAAAATCACTGCTTCCTGAATTATAAATAATGAGCACTGAGACAAAATTCTTATGTCCCAGGTAGCTGTATGTTAGCTATTTTTATAATTTTCTGGTTCATAGTACCAGCACCATCTAAGCAGCGTGCAGGCTAATAGAATTTTTTTAACACCTTGAGATATTTAAATTATGGCTGTTGTTTTCAGAGTAATGCTTTTGTTTGCATTTCATTTTGCCTTTTTTTTTTTTTAAATCACAGTCACACTTACCCGCAACTGTCATCCTCTGTTTTCAATCATGTGTTATTGGAATCCCAATAAGTTAAAAAAATCTTTCAGGTAATTTTTTCTAGGTTGTAAAAAGTAGTTTAATTTTAAAAGAGAATCCTGTAGAACTGTTGAAAACTGAGCTTGACAGTGGGAAAAGCCGCAGTGTGTAATATAGTCTCCTGAGACACCTCATTCCTTTAAAAGCAAAATGAAGTAACTAATAATGGCAGTTCGGAACTACATGCTGAATGTCTGTAATTTCTGAAAGGGATATGGAAATACAAAAAAGTACCTTGTCTTATGATGCCCACCCTGATAAAATAATGAAATCCGGTGTGTTTCAGATTGTGTTGCTTTCTTATAATTCATTACCAAAGTAGGATGAGAAACAACATAAGAAGAGACACACTAAAATTATAGCAATAATTACTTTTTGTTTCTGAGATTATTGGAGATTTAAAACTTTATTTTTAAGGTTTTATGTAATGATTGTATATTATTTTTATAATCAGGAAAAAGTACATACACAGTGGAAATAATTTTCAATGTGAAAGGAGTAGAAATGATCTATAGATTTAAAGCAAGATTTAATTATCCTAATGGCTGCACAAGATGTCCTGGTGCTGCAGTGGTGAACGTGCTCAGAAGCTAACCAGTAGTTCAGTAGTTCAAACCAGCCAGGTGCTCAGTGGGAGAATGATGTGATGACCTGCTTCTATAAAGATCTACAGCTTTGGAAACCCTGTAAGATAGTTCTCCTTGGTCCTGCAGGTCACTGTGGGTCAGAATTGATTGCAGTGGGTTAATTGTTACACAGAGACACTTGCCCTGCTTTCTTTCCATGTAGAAAGTGTAGTTTAAGAGGATAGGCAGATCCATTCTCTTGTTGTAAGCATCCTCTGGATTTAGTCCTTGAAAATGCAGAGGACGTGGCATCACTTGGGAATTGCCGGTTGCTGGGCACACAAGGTTAGTAGAGATGGTGATAGGTTATAAGACGCTGGTACCAGAAGGAAGAGACTCCTTTAGGCAGTTGTCCAAGCCACTGACCTGGTGGGTGGCGAGTGGAGAGAAGTCCACCGAGTAGCCATCTGAGGTCTTTCACAAGTTCTAGTGTGTGAAGTTGGGGAAGTGTTTTGTAAGACCCCGCTAAGTGAAAGATTGGAAGTTCCAGCCCAGTTAGGGGTACCTCGGGCATTGTGCCATACTTTCGGAAAATCACCTACGGAACACAATTTTGCTGTGACACAGCTGAGTTTGCAGTGAGTTTGGTCACCTTAGCACATCAGCTGGTTGGCTGGTTCGGTGGAGATCTTGCATGAGTTGATGAGTTTTACAAAGATGTAACATTGGGATGAGTATTACACTTTTGCTGCTATAGGCTTGAGATGTCCCCAGTTGCCACTGGCTGACTAGCTCCCCCACTGGCTCCTGCCTGCTCTTTTCCTTCAGTAATACAACATAAATAAATCACAGCCCTTCGATTCTAGTCTAGTGAAAATGTAACATGTATCTCTTATCTTTCAGTTACCATTCAAGTGTGAGCTGTTCGCCCCAATGGTCTATTCCTCATTTAGATGGAAAATTAACCAAGAGCAAGAGGGGGAGACCTCAAGAGAAGCACATACAAGTTTAAGATAGACTCTATTTTGTCTTAGTGTTAAAATTTAACTTTTAATTCCTCTGCAGTATTTACCCAGCTGTCAATGAAATGATAAATCTTCTACCTCATTTCACAAGAGGGCAGCACTTTCTTAAAAAATTAAAAATATGACTTAAAAATTATCCAATTTTCTGTTATAAAGTTAAAGTTGAATGATTTGTAAATAGACTAGAACCTTTATAGAAATTTATGTGTAGACACGTGCACATCTTTTAGAATAACTTGAAATCCTTTTGAAAAATGGAAAAAGTGGGTTAAAATCAACCCCTAGAATTTGTGACTTTAAAATTGAATTAGATTCATTCTTTTGGCATCTGCTTAATATGTAAGAAATCTCCCAATGTTATGGCTTACTCTTCAATTTTAAAATCACATTCGGGGTGTATAATTGTAATAAATTCTAAGTGCTTTATTGTTATCAATTAACAGATGTTTATCAAACAGTGGCCCTGTATTCAGCATTCTACTAAGTCAGGTGAGGAACAGATAAACATAACTTTTTTCTCAAGGAGTTTACTTCCTATAAGAATTGGTGGATTGGTAAAGAAAATTGACAAAACCCCATGCAAGCAAATAGAGATGTTTGCGCAGTGCAGCCTAGCAGTGCAGCATATTGAGGACGGCTCACTTGGATGGGAAATTGTTGAATTCAAGCTACCATACCGGGCTTTGACTAGAGGGTAGAAATGGAATTGAGTCTTGAAGGCTAGATAACATTGGAATGGATAGATAGCGGGAAAAAGGAGACTGTGATGTAAGAGAGACAAATTCTATCAGAGAAAAAATAGTGTGTGTCCTGGGGAAAATTAGAAAGTATATTCTTTAGAATTGTAAGGAAGCAACATCTGGTATGTACAGCACCCTGTGGTATGTACAGCATAGGGGTTAAGTGCTATGTCTGCTGACCAAGAGTTCTGCAGTTCAGATCAGCCAGGCAGTCCTTGGAAACTCTATGGGGCAGTTTTTCTCTGACCTGTAGTGTGGCTATGAGTTGGAATTGACTCAGCGATATAGCAAGGCTGTGTTATGGCACCCTGAATGCTAGGCTTTAGAGCTATACTAGGCATTAGAGCCATACTTCCAATACATGTGACTATCTACACTTAAATTTATATCAGTCAAAATTAAATAAAATAATTTTATTTCCTCAGTCACCCTGGCCACATTTCAGATGTTTCGCAGTCATATGTGGTTAGTGACTGCTCTTTTGGACGTCACAGATACAGAACATTTCCATTGTTGCAAAAGTTCACTTGGGCAATGCCACATTATGGTTTAGATAATTTTGGATTTGGATATAAACCCAAACCCTTTGCAATCAAGCAAATTCCAATTCACAGCAACCATAATGGGCAGAGTAGAATTGTCCCATAGGGTTTCTGAGGTGCGAGTACCTGGTAGATTCGAACTGTTGACTTTTTAGTTAGCAGCCATAGCTCTTAACTACAACACCACCAAGATTTCAGGGTTGGGATATAGAGGATCATTAAACGTAAAAGGGAGGCTGTGATGTTCTCAGGAACTACTGAGTTTCAAAGCTCCAAGCAGGAAATTAACTTTCATTTAAGGGCTTTATGTGAACCAAACACAACTTGCCAGGTAGTCTGTATAAACATTCCAAAAGATTCATATTTAAATTTATGCATTAGATTAGCAATTATTATACTAGCTGTATAGAGGAGGAAATGGAGGGTGAAATAAAATAAATAACTTGAGGACTTACGTAGTTTTTGAAGAGAATTTAGTTTGGCTTATCATGTTAATAGGGCAGAGAAGATAATATGAGGATAGAAACCAAAAAAACGAAATCTACTGCTGTTTAGTTGTTTCCTATTCATAGTGACCCTGCAGGACAGACTAGAAGTGCGCTATAGGGTTTCTGAGGTCGTAAATCTTTATGAAAGTGGACTGCCGCATCTTTCTCAGGGTGAGCAGCTGGTGGATTGTAACTGCCGACCTTTTGGTTAGTAGCTGAGAGCTTTAACCACTCTGCCACTAGGGTTCCTTTTTGAAGCTGTAGGGAGCCTGGAATTAGGAAGTAGGGCTTGCAGTAAATGTTATAGTGTTTAATATTGCTTTTTAATAATTAGCCAAGAGTAATGAAATTTTTATAATCTTTATAATTGTTATTCTAGTTTTTTTTTTTTTTGCTAACGACGCTGATGTTAACTCTTAACATGCTGTGAGTACTGGGGTGCAGATATGCAGACTCATGGGAAAAAAATCACATACCTGCTTCTCAGAACAGTACATTGCACTACTACATGTTTCAGAATTTACTTCAATTCTTGGAAATGTGTGAAAAATTAGCATAACTCTCATTTCCACCTCTCTCAGTCTCCCTGTTATTGCATTTAATTATCAGTTAAGTCATAATTGTCTTACAAGTAAAATTATCTGCCTCTCAGGGGAGTTTTGTTGGAACTAATGACCAATCAGTAATCGAGTACTAGTGAATGCCTTTCTTGTTGACAACATCTGAGTGTGTGCTGAGCTAGCAGAGGTTGATTTTACATTGAAAAATCAGGCTCTACATGAGTGCTTACTAGCTTTTCCCAGCATCAGGCAGTTAGCTGAGTGTTAGACAGAAGTTACAACACAGGCCTTTGACTCCAGCAACATTACTCTTTATTATTTATTCCAGGAAAGGTATAATGTCTTAGGTCTAAAATTAAACACTACAAAAAAGTCATATAGTTCATACGCGGCATTAATTATTGCTCTCGTATTACTAGAAGGTTTCTGACTGACAGAGCAGTAGAATTATCTGATTTGTAGTTGCTATACAGAAAATTATATTCTAAGGATTTACCCTCTTGTCATTGTGAACTTTTGTGTAAGTGTTGACTACAGACTAATTAAGAGGCATGCTTTTTAAACCATTATAGCTACCAAGTAGCAGTTAATTTCTTTATGAGTAGGGATAGAGAAGGCTTCCGCTGATACAGCTGGAGTCAAAGAATATTGATGTTTCTCAAAACAGTGTACAGCAGGATTTAGGTTGGATTTAAGTTTTCTAAATTAGTCTTGTATTTGTTAGTATTATGTAGTCTTTGAATTGTGACATTGGAGAAGAATGTTGAATGTACCAGGGACCACCAAAAGAACAAACAGATCTGTTCTGGAAGAAATACAACCAAAGTACACCTTGGAAGCAAAGATGGCAAGAGTGAGTCTTACCTACTTTGGACATGTGGTCAGGAAGGATCAGTCCTGGAGAAGGACCTCATGCTTGGTAGAGTGGAGGGTCAGCGAAAAAGAGGAAGATCCCTTACGAGATGGACTGAGCCAGTGGCTGCAACAACGGGCTCAAGCTTAAAAATTGTCGTGTACATGGCACAAGACCAGGCAGTGTTTTGTTCTGTTGTTCATAGGGTCGCTATGAGTCGGAACTGGCTCTACGGTACCTCAAAGCAACAACAGTCTTTTGTAACAGTCTTTGTTATCCTACAGTCTTTTTTTTCTTAATCTTTGTTGTATTTTGAATCTGCTATTTAGACTTCTGAGGACATTTTGGTTTGTGTGTGTTACCAACACTCATTCAGCTAAGTCTAATAATTGAGATGGGTGCTATCGTTTTGGCAAAAGTAGCAAGATAATTGGAAAAATGAAACAGATTTTTATTATATGGAGCTCTGGTTAATTATCAAGACATCTCTAAAATAAAAATAAAAGGCCAGAAATGGTTTGTTTAGTAGCAGAATTGCTTGGGTATTTGTTTAGCTTCTTAAGTGTTATGAGTCTGATGCCAATCCCTGTTTTTTATATGCATAAATATTAGATTGGATGTAGTGCTTCTAAAGGACTGTGACTTTGTAATTATTCCACAGTTTGATTTGGAAATTCTGGATTTAAAACTGTGCTTTAAATTCCTTGGCTTAATAGTTTGTAAAGCTAAAGGTGACTGAATGGTGCATACCCTCTCCTACTTCAGTATCTAGCCCTAAATAGGATGTGTAAGACCTTGGTGTCATATGGCTGCTTAACCCTAGTGGCTTTTGGATTATAGTACCTTCATAACATACCTTCTGCAGACATGCATACACAGGGCCCATGGTATTTGCTTTCTTGCCAGTGACACTTGGTCCGTGAATGACAATACTAGTAGTATGCAGCCTTTCCTTAGCCTATAGGAGACCCAAGTGTTCCTCTCTGCCTGCCTCATATGGTCGTATCAGGCCTGCAGCCTAATCAGATCCCACAACCCAGAATGAAAGGAAAGGTGATATTTCTTTCCTCGAACACAGCAGGCCAGGTAATCTTTGTCTTGCATACATTTCCACTAATTTTATAAACATCATGAAACATTTTATAGCAAAGAATGTTATAGTATTGGATGTCAATAGGAATACTGCTTCCCTAGCAAAGAGAACCGTTTGAAATATATAATGCCCATTTAATCACAAAGTTATTATTGAAATAGGCTGCAGTTACTGGTTATAGAGTAACTCGCCAGAACAAAAAGGCTTTGTGCACTTGTCCTTTAGAAAAGTTGACCATTGACCAGCCCACTATTCTGAAGGCTGTTTCTATTGAGGGCTGATTTGTTGGGATGTCAGACATCTGGCACTGCAACACTTCTGAAACTTTCAGAGACAAAAACGAGTGTCTTTGATGGCACTTCCCTTCAAATCCAATAGTGCCATCATTTGGGGGATATAGATCTATTTACAAAGATGAATCTATTATAATCCAAAACCAAACCCATAGCCATTGAGTCAATTCCCACTCACAGTGACCCTGTAGGACAGAGCAGGACTGTTCCTTAGGGTTTCCAAGACTGAAATCTTGACGAAGCAGACTGCCACATCTTTCTCACAAAGAGCAGCTTGTTCATGGGTTCAAACTACTGACCTTTCAGTTAGCAGTTGTGCACTAGAACCACAGTGCCATCAGGCCTGCTAGAAGTACAGTTGGGAATTTCCCATCTCTTTATTAGTTAATTTTGTGTGGCAGTGATAATGGTTGTGGTAAAATTGACACCATTTGAAAGGCTTAAAATTAAACTCCCTTCCATTTTTGTGGTGGTGGTGATGGTGGTGGTGATCACTGAATTGTTTCTGACTCATGGCAACCCTGCGTGTTACAGCGAAGAACTGCTCCGTAGGGTTTTCTTGGGTCCTGTAGACATTCAGATTGCCGTCCCATTCTCAGAGGTAGCCATCACTGCCATCCTCTGATACATCTTTCAGGAAATATTATTTATACTTCATAGCTAAAAGCACTGAATTTACCTTTATTTTTCCTCCTTTTGTGTCTATGCATATGCATCTTATAATACATATATGTTTGAGATTATTTCTCATCAGAACGTAAAAACCATCTCACCCTTTTCTGCAACTGTACAGCATTCCATTTTGTGAATCTACCATAATTTATTTACAGAGTTACTTAGTGATGGACATTTAAATTGCTTTCAGCTTTTTCACTCTGCCAAATAGGCTTGCTTCTTGAGCATCTTTATTCGTGTGTTTTTGTGCACATGTTTGCAAATTAAGTTCCTAGGGGTAGAATTCCTGAGTCAAAGGATATGTGAATTTTAATGTTGCTAAATTGCCCCTTTATCTAAAGTTTGGCAGATTTTTAAAAGTCAACTCTGCTGTTTCTAATAATCTCCGGGAAACGTAATGGCTTAACTTAATTCTATCAAACAGAGGAATTCTGCATTCTGTAATCAGTCTATTGACTGTACTTCATTGAAAACTTCTGGGGAAGAAACAAATAATGGGAAAGACTGTGCAGAGCAGACAGATAAGTAACTTAAAAATATAAGGAGTAAATATAATTAAAAATATGCAGGTTAAAAAAAAGAAGTAATTCTGTAGGACTCTTTTGGGGACCCATAGTTGTAAGTCTAAGTGGTTCAGGTGGCAGATGTATTGATGGATATTTGGTGAAATTAAGCAGTTGCCTTTTGGTGGCTTCTAGCTCACAGCTTCCCTGTGCGTGTCACAGCTGAGCTGTGTTCCATAGGGTTTTCAGGGACTGGTTTTTCAGAAGCAGTTTGCCAGGACTTTCTTCCAAGGTACTGTTGGGTGGCCTCTTGTTTATGAGATTTGGACTTGGTGAGATTATTGAAGGTAGACAATGAATGATAGCTAAGGAGAGTTGGTAGGCCCTTTATGAACCTTTTAAGAACCACCTGGTTAGAGCGGCTGTGAGCTGGTTGTATGTCGTGCAGGTCTGCACTGTTCGAAGTCCTGGGAGACTGAAACATTGGCTGCCTGATGCCGTTTCACGGTTGTTTGCTGCTTCATACTTTTTAGCAGTGATATGGTTTTGAAACATTAATTTGTCATGGCATTATTTTTAGTTACCTAATAATGTTCCTTCTGAATCATTAGGTATTTTGAAGATTGCTGAGAGCTGCCCCCTGCACCTGGGTGGTTAATTGAGAAACAGGTCAGCTGGCCGGTCTCTTCCTCAGCCTCAACCCCACCGACCCAGTCCTTTTAAGAAGAAAAGGCTCTTTGTGCCTTTTAAATGCCCACGCTCTTGGAACCTTTTGGCTATAGGTTATGGAACTCTATTAAAAGATTGAGTCTTCTAATTAACTATTATAATTTTCTATTTCTCAGCTACCACCTGTGTAATTAGTAAAATAGGTGACATTATTGAAGAGTTCACCATTAAAACTATTTCTTTGTACACACAGCATATTGCTTGAGCTTCTAAGGATAAAAGCCGAGTTCCCCCTTTCACAGGGGGCTAAGGCCTCCAACTTTGGGTTGAACTCTCTGCCCTTTAGGCTGTATATTACTTTAAATAGCTGCCAGCTGACAGACTTGGCTGCTGGCTGATGTTAACTGGAAAGCTGTAAGGCACTAAGTGGTCTGCCTTTAACGGAACTACAGCGGCCATAGACAATGAATTGAAATCCCAGATTATAATGAGGGTCTTGATGCTATTTTATTTTTGAATTATTAATCTTGACTTGGAAGGGTTTTCAGAAGGAGAATTGTGTGTATGGCTTTCACAAGGCCTTAGAAACTGGATCTTTCCTTGAGTCAGACTGGGTTTATAACTAGTAAATTTTCTCTCGTCATGCGTGAAGTCCTTCCATTTGAGTAAAGCCACGGTGTACTGATTCATTCGTACCCACCTGTTGACCCCCATGTGCTTTACAGGCACCCCCCGTAATCTTTCTTCTTTTTCTTTTTCATCTTTGTATTGTCTGGTATAGGAAGAAACCTGTTAGGTTTGGCATTCAAACTGTTCCTTATTTTTCCAGTTTTTAAAAGTTTGACCTTGGTATTTAACAGAAGAGGTATTTTACATATGAGTAAGACATAAATTGATTTTCAACAAAGAACTTAGACTGCTGTTTTTCCTTCTGTGTGTCTGAACCCTGAAATATGTCCCAATGCCTGGATGAAGTTAGTAAATAAGTCAACTTTTAACCAATTATATGAAAAATAGTATTTAAGCTTAAACAGTTTATTTAATTAGCCTAGTATCTGGAAGTTTTTGTCAAAGCCAGTGAGCTCTCTTCATTTCAGGCATGTGATGTTGTTTTTAAACGATTTAGATTTTATTAATTTCTTTGTTGCGTTTTCCTGTGTTTCTTTGCAGTTCTATAACCATCACTTTCTTGTGAAGTGCCATGTTTGTGACATGACTTATCGAGCTAGGGATTCTGGGATATTCTGTGCTGATCTGTTACAAGTATTTGTGAGATTCAGTTTCTTCTACCTCCTAAAGACTAGTACACAATTTATTTGTACACTAGTTTAATTTGGCAAAATGCCAGCTGCTTCAGTCCAGTTAAGTCTCTCTGGTGATGTGTCATTTTTACTGGAAGTCTCTCTGTTTTGTTTTAATGATTACATGAGTATAGAAACTAATGTGTCAAAAAAGGTGCTTGGTAACAAAGAAGGGTTATGGCACTATCAGGTATATTGCCACTGTGTTATTTTGCATGCTGAATGTAAGCAGAGAAAGTATCCTTATGGAGAGACATCAAAAACAGAATTAGAGTAAAATGTCCTCACTATTATAGAAGCAATTCAAATGTAGACAGTTTACAAATCTCACTTCTAATGTGTCATTCAGTTGTCAAAGGCCCATTACTTTTGAATAATATATGTTTAGTGACTTGGATTTGTAGAATATCTTTGGATGTTTACATAAATAACCTGTTTGTCTTTGACCCTTTAAAAGCATCATTAGTTTTTAGTTAATTTTCAGTGTTTTAAAGAAAGTAAAGTTACTGTGGAGTCCCTGGGTGACGTAGTTGGTTAAGCACAGGGCTACCCACCCAAAGGTTGGCAATTCAGATCCACCCAGAGGTGCCTTGGAAGAAAGGCCTTGTGGTCTGCTTCCCAAAGATTATGGTCATGGAAACACTGTACAGCCCAGGTCTCCTCTTAAGTATGTGGAGTCACCATGAGTTGGAATGGACTCATTGAGAACTTTTTTTTTCAATGCATCAAAATAGACAAATCCAGTACTGTTGAAGTGATTCTGACTCCTAGCAACCCTACAGAACAGAGTAGAACTGCTCCATTGAGTTTCCAGGGAGTGCCTGGCAGATTCGATCTGCCAACCTTTTGGTTAGCAGATGTAGCACTTAACCACCATGCCACAGGAGCTCTTAATTATGGCATAGCGGTTAAGAGCAAAAGGTTGGCAGTTTGAATCTAAAAGGTGCTCCTAGGAAATCCTGTGGGGCAATTTGACTCTGCCCTATAGGATCTCTAAGAGTAAGAATCAACTCGACAGTAACGGGCTTTGGTGGCACAGTAGTTAAGCACTTAGTTGCTACTCCAAAGATTTGAAGTTCAAACTACTCAAATGCTCTGTAGGAGAAAGACCTGGCAATTTGCTCTCCAGGGAATGTAGCCTAGGAAATCCCATCGAACAGTTCTACTCTATCATATGGGGTTGCTATGAGTCAAAAATTCACTTGACACCACCTAACAACACCACCATCTCTGTTGATTGTGTTTAGGTGATGATTTAAAAATAAATTATTTTGAATGGTTTCATATGAATCCACTGAAAGTTTGCTTGTTTTTCCTTTGTCATTTTTCTCTTAAGGATCCTGGGTGATGGTTAAGTGTTGCTGCTGTTAATGAAAAGGTCAGCAGTTCGAATCTACCAGCTGCTCCATGGAAAGCCAGTGGGGCAATGCTCTTCTGTCCAGTCACTTTGAGTTAGTAGACTTGATGACAACTGGTTTTAGGTGTTTAGTCTAAAGAGGGTAACATTGCAGCTATGTTTGTCGGTATCTCTGTTTTGGTATTTCATTGCTGTAATTAATTGAGCTGTATCAAGTATTCTCTTTTCTGCACAGCAGAGGATGTCAGTTCTGAAAGTAGGTATATGGCATACTATGAAGCCAGTGGTCAATGCAAGGTCACCGTCTTCTGGAGGTCTCACCCTACAGTTCCTTGTGGGAACATACTCTTTTTCTCTCTTCCTACCTATTCTTTTGCACTTCTAAGACAGGGGTACCAATCAGGCTGATAAAACATTCTCACCCTTAGGAGAAAATTCTTTAATAGAAGGATGCAATTTCTTTTTTGTCATAATTAGTAGCCTCCTATAAGGCTATTGGATGTTTGGACTGTAATAAATAACATCATTCTTGGTATAAGAAACCTTCCTTTAAACATAAGCATTTACTTTGGAGACAAATGATGACATTCTTTGTTGTTTCACTGAGTTTCTATTCAATTCACTCATCTGATACGTGGGTGGGGTATTGCATGTTTGCACATGTGTGTGATCACAGGGTAACCAGCACCATGGGTGGTAGTTGGACGTTTGCCCAGCTGAGAAAGACTGTTCTTTTTCTTATCTATTCATTTCTCTATCTCTGTGTCTATTTTGCTGGTGCTGGTGGTTCTGGCCATGCCTTTTGTCTTGTGTTTATGTAAAATGTTTACTTGCTGCTGCTGGAACCTCTCAGCATGTGGCCCAGAGGCCTTCCAGCCCAGGTTGGATGTAGTCCTTCTCTTCACAAGTTTCTTCAGTGAATTCCTGACGGTTGATCTTTATGAGGAAACCCTGGTGGTGTAGTGGTTAAGAGCTACAACTGCTAACCAACAGGTCACCGGTTCAAATCCACCGGACGCTCCTTGGAGACCGCCTGGGCAGTTTTCCTGTGTCCATTTTTAAGGTTGCTCTCAGTTGGAATCGGCACAGTGGCAGTGTGTTTGGTTTTGGTTTTTTGGTCTTCATGTTGATATGAAAGCTTTTGTGATCCTAATATTGCAGGTGAATTTTACTTTAACATTTCTGAGTAACTATTAGGTTACCACATAATCGTCTGACATCAGTTGTGTCTTTTTATAAATATGAATTAGGCACTCTGAGGTGAAACACATTCTCTTAGAAAGCCTGTAAAGCTACTTTGCCCCCGGGGATATTCAAGTTTTTATTTTAGAAGTTTATTAACTGCTGTATAGGTGGACATCTGTAAAGCACATGGCATTTAAATAGTGACCTGAAAATACGTTGGTGATGAAATGGAGAGAAAAAATGGTTTGCAAATCCAAAAAATGATAACCATATTGTGTACTATTCCCTGATAGGTTTTTAGGGAATTTGTTTTTTGTCTTATGAAGCAGGGTCTTTCTACATATGATTAAATGAGTACTAACAATTTTGTTATTTAGGCAGTTCACATAGCCTTTCAGGAGATGCGTACCCTCATGTCCGTTTTTTCCCCCTTTGTTCTATGCCCCGATTCCAAAAGGAAACTTAGTTATATGAAGATTCACCTTATTCCATGTAGTGTCACCTTATGAAGCATTATATATGATAAAATTCCACATACACCTGAGTAGAAATATGTTTATATGGACATATCAGTCATGCTAAACTTTTATTGATCTCCTAAAGAGCTACATAACACAAAGGTAAAATCTGATTTTCTTTTATTGGTGTCAGTTGTATCTGAACAAAGAATATATATTTGGACTGAACTTTTTCCTTTAAAGTGATTATACTGATGTCTTTGTAGAAAACAGCCTTTTCCTGAGTACCAGTCCTATTGTAACAATAAAATAGAGAGCACTTTCGAAGTAACTGGTGGCCGGTGCTCACATTTCAGCAGTTTGTACTTACTAAAGTTTAGTAAACCGCCCCCCATGAAACTGCCTGAATGACTTTCTGGGTGCCAGTGAGATCAAAGAACTTTCCTTTCAAAGTACTTTTCCCATCATCCTACTGCTGAGATCATTTTAGAAATAATAAAATTAAGCACGCATGTTTTCCCCCTTGTGATTTATATTGTTTTGCACCCCCACCCTCTCCTGTTTTCACGAGTGGAAAGCAGTTAGCATGCAGACCCTGTGGCCCACTCAGGACTGGGACACTTTCAGAGACACTGCTGAAGTGTGAGCTGGGAGGCCACCAGGAAGTGGGAGTGAGACTCACTTCAAACCGTGTGAGGGGTGGTGGAAGGGAGGATGCTGATTAAAATAATAAACAACTGCTGGGAAGAGAAGTCGATTACCACACTGCTGTCAGAGCGGCAAGGGGAGCCGCTGAGGCTGACAGGGCTCTCCCCAGCTGCCAGCCGGGACTGGGCAAACCCAGAGATCTGATGCTAGAACTTTCTCCGGACAGATGAAACAACTTTTAAGCAACTTAGGTCTGCTGTGCTGACAGCACCCCTTAGGCCAGGCTGACCTAGGGAAATGGACTGAAGCTAGCTTGGTAGTTACCATAGCAACACAGGCTGCTGGTGTCTGGCAGAGTGAGACTGGGTGGCCTCCTGTCCCGTGTTTTGGTGTTTCTTCAGACAAGAGTACGCGCCTGGCTCTTCTCGACTCCACATAAGCAATACTCTTTGGAAACTGGCTCTTTACTCAGGATTTTTTTTTCTGTTTCTTTCTGAAACCAGTCTGAATGGAGGAAGTTGGTAATACTTGGCTCTCTCTCGCTCTCTTTTTATTTTTTTTCCTCTCATGCAAGTTTCCAGGATATAGATTCTTTTTTTGTTGTGTGTAATTGAGACCAAACTTGAAGCTTGAGGCCCAGGAGAGAACAGTTGTGGCCTGCTGATTATTAGTGAGGTGAGCAGGAGGGAATCCCAGGCTACCTAGACAAGAAGGAGACCATGCCAGCCTTGTGGAATGCAGCTATCCGAAAATATAGAAAAAGGTCTATGCATTGTGAACTCCGAAGTCCATGAAACAACGGAGACACGGTGGGGTGACGAAAATGTCCCCGTCGAAGCTGCTGCTGCTGCTGCTCATGGACCGTAGCTCAAGGGCAAGACTTGTACAGGATTTTACCAAGGATTTCAAACTATAGCCTGAAAAGATACGGTGTTTAGAAGTCAAAGGCTGTTGTCTGAAGGAAGTTTGCCAGAAAGATGTAGGCTGCAAGGGATACCGGACGATGATTGGTCTGAACTTCAGCTTACGGGAATTGCTGACAAAATTTGAAAAGGTATGCAGAAAGCTGGCTTCAGAATGCACTTTTTCCCTTCCCTCCTTTGCTGGTCTTTTTTTTTTTTTTTTTTAACTGTGCCTTCAGATGGCAGATAGTCTATTGACTGCTTATGTCATGTATGAAACTTTTGATTTTGTGCTCTTTAAAAAAAAAATCTTTAAAGAGAAAGGTGGCAGTTCTTTTCCTTTGGTGGCGGGAGGGCTTTTTGTGATGTCTGTCACATTGAGAAGTTCCTGTCAGAAGAGATCCTTGTACTCTAGTCAGCTGGTAATTTCACTGAAAGTTATTTTGGAAAGGGAAAGGAAAAAACTCAACAAACACTGGTTTTTCGTGCTGGAATCTGACTTTAGCAGGCAGCGTTCTGCTTTCAGCGCTCCTCGGGTTTGTCTGTCCTGCAGCGTCAGAGAGCACTGCCCCCTTTCTGACGGGGCTCTGAGAGGCAGGCGACGTCCCTCACAGTGACGATGGCAGAGCCGGTCTCAAGCTTTCGCTTTTACCCGAGTGCATCCCTTTTAAATGTGTGGTGCTTGTCGGCACTGTGAGGCTTTAATACTTGAATTTGAATTTTGCGTTTAGCTCTTTTTTTCCACGGTAAGACTGTTGGCACGCTTTAGCATCGAGCCTGGCCTGCCAAGTGCTACCTCGCATTCTAGTTAAAACAGAAAACCTCAACGAGCCACTTTGGAGCTCTTTCCCTCTTCAGTCTCTGGGTGACCTGGGTAATCTTAAAGAAGACAGGAAACTGAAGGATTCTCATACCGCATGTGTGGATCAGTTAGTCATCAGTTGTTAAAGATGTGCCCAGTGGCTTTCACCCTGTGACTCATTAAAAAAAAAACAACTACAAAAGATGAAAAAACAACCTTGCCGTCAATCCATTCCAACTCATAGTGATCCCGTAGGACAGATTAGAGCTGCCCATAGGTTTCCAAGGCTGTAAACCTTTACAGAAGCAGATGGCTGGCATCTTTCTCCCATAGAGCGGCTGGTGGGTTCCTATATCAGACTTTTCAGTTTGCAGCAGAGCACTTTAACCGCTTTGCAACCAGGGCCCCTTCCAAGTACAAATGTGAGCAAGACTGTGGTGAGTCACTCAAAGATTGGTGAGCTTTCCCTGACCAACCCCACTTGCCAGAGGAAAGAAAGATGTGAAACCATTTCTTTTGAAAAGTTTGAAAGCTTTTCCGAAGCAGTTGCAGCCATTGCAGGGCTCCTGATGGTGGGAGCGCTGTATCGGGAAGAGGGAAAGGGAAGAGGGAAAGGGAAGAGGGAAACTGAGCTCCTTCTGTCGGAGGCTCTCTTCTGGTCACAGCCTCTGCCCCCTCCCCCCACTCCAATTACATCCTTAACTATAGCAGCAGGAGAGGATGGTGCCTGTCACAGAGGGTGACTCTGCCCTCCTGCTTTATACCTTGTAAAACATCTAAATTCCTGAGGGTGAAAGCTGGTTCCTGGTCAGCTTGCTCACCGGTTAGAAGGGGCAGAAGAGGGAAAGACTGTCTTCCTGATGGCAGCTCGTAACAGCACTTGACAAACTTTATGACCAGGAAGAATTTGTTAGCTGGTTTTGTATAGATTTGTCTTTTTTCTTTCTAAAAAGGCTCAGGGCATATGTGACATGAATAATTCAGTCCGTAGGCCCCCTGAGAGGCAGTAATTGTGGGCAATAGCTGGACATTTGTATGGTAATTGCCATTATTAGTCTTAAAAGCATAGATACCGGAGGACTGTAAGCAACCTCGGCTTTAGGGCCTTTGTACTGACGCCAGTTAGATGCTCTGGCCAGGATACTAGTACCTTTCTTCTTTTAACAGAGGTTGTTGAATCGATAAGTAAAAGAAGACTAGGCTAGTGGCTTATTTGCCCGTCAGAAGACTTGATTTGGCATTTTCTTTTTTCGGGTGGGGTGTGGACATCAAGGTCAAATTCAGAAATCACTGTGTTACATTTCAGTCTGAAGTTTCCAAGTATGTTTATTTTTTGTGTTAGACTCTTAAAAAAATTGATGTGAAAGCTAGTTATCTCTTTTCCAATTTTAGGAAGTTGTCGCAGATAAATATATAATTTTCTCCAACTCAAGTCTTAAAAAAATTCTTTGTGTAATTCTCATAAAAGCTATCTCATATGTTCAGCTCATGCTCATCAATTCGCTGCCAAGAAAACTGTATTATGGAAAGGCGTCACCACCTCACAACTCTGAAATCAAATTGCCACTACCAACTCATGCAAGAGATAAAGGTAGTTCTAGAAAAAGACCGAGGTCTGCCTCTGTAATGTAAAAGCCAGATGATATCTTCCGTACCTCCATCTTTTCATGTGCAAAGAGAAACCCTTTACTCTAGAGTCTGTTACCTCTGGGCTTCTTTTCCCTCTATATTAGTGATCTGTTTCTAGAGAGAATACTAACCTGGGTAACTTGGCACTTTTGAATCTTCATATAAGCTATTGTAATTGTGACCTTTGGACTACCACACCCTAAAAATGATTTTGCTGTTAAAATCTGTGGAGCCCTGGTGGTGTCATGGCAGATAACTTGGCTGTTAACCAAAAGGTTGGTAGTTCAAATCCACCTGCTGCTGTAGTTCTGCACTGTTCTGTTGGATTGCTAGGGGTCAGAATCAACTTGACAGCACTGGGTTTCTTTCTTTTTTTTTTTTGTTTAAAGCCATTTGAAGCTTTAAGAAAATTAGATTTCGTTGTTGGGGTAGTGGACACAAACGCTGATAATTGGAGACCAACAAATAAAAGCTGAGTCTTCAATGATAATTATCTGGAAAGTTGCAGGCTGGTAAGAAAACTGAAATTCCCAGATATAAAGAGAGCTTCAGCATAACTTAAAGGTAGCAGTTTGTTTGCAGAAATAAATTGAAAGGAACTTGCTGGTTGATATTTTGTGAATTTTAGAGAAATCGAATGGTTTTGTGATTTCAGTGGATTTACATAAGAATGTCTGGAACATGATTAAGATGTGTAAGCTGGTTATCCTGTTTCAAAACATAGGATGCCAGAACTGTGGTTTCCCAGCATAAGGTCACATTACAGTTGTTACTCACTGTTATCCTCCTGGAACCTGAAGAGGCAATGTTGGGAGCCCTGGGAGATCCGGAGTTGTTCTTTATGATACCCACAAGGTAACAACTCACCATGAATCAGGAAACCCCAACTGGAATGAACCATGTATATACCTCAGAGTGTTATACAAAGAGGAAGTGAGGCAGGAACTTCTTATCAGGGGAGCCTGACCTTGCAGCAAAATGTACCTGTCATGAACCAGGTTCTTATCATTAGCTAAGTGATTAGGGATGAACGGTTGGGACCAGCTGCCTGCCCAGGATAACTGTCCTGAGAGTTCATACAGTTGACTTGAGACAGAAGGTGGGTGTGTCAAAGCACTTCTCTGAAGTCCAGCCTGCAAGTTAATGTTATTGCCACCCTGAGTTTGATTAATTTTATCCTTGTGGTTACTTCTTAAAAGAAGTATCTGATATTTGAGTGGCATTCCATATATCATCCTACATGAATGGTTTCCATTTGCGTGTTTTTGTTTTATTTAGTAGTCAGGGATAGTGTCAGGCTTTTGTAGCTCCGTGATGTTTTGAATGACTGATGCCTTGTATTTGTTTTGTTTTATTTTTTGTGCAGTTATGCTACTAGATGATAATGACAATTCTGTAAGGGGTTTTGTGTGTATTTGTGTGTGTCTGAGTTGACTCAACGGCACTTGGCTGGCTTGGCTGGCATTGTACTTTTGGTGAATGTTTTAGAAAAGACTTTCCTCATAGTGACAGCAGAGAGTAAAACCATTCAAGACTAGATTCCCTTTATTTCATTTACTTCCTTTAAGGATGACTGTAATTTTTAGAATTAGAATTTGAAGCTATGATTTGCTCTTCAGTCTGTGGTTATCTAATTTTAAAGCAAATGTACCTTGGAAGAGACAGTAAATTTCCAATTTCAAGGTCTATTCATCTACTCAACATTTAGTACACATTTATAGAGGGAACTATTACTTACCATCAATGGGCTTGGTATGGGGATAGAGTCAGGAACAAGGCAGACCCTGGCCTCGTTGAGGTCCTTTCTTTGATTCCATAGTTATTAACAGAGAGGTTAAAATCTACCAGATTAGTTGTTAGAAAAATAAAAAGCTTATAAAATAAATAATTTAATAACTGGTTAAAACCAATATATTAAATAATTAATTGTCATTATTTGGTATGCTGGAAGACTTCATATACATACAAAATAAAATAAGGCTCAGTGAACTTTGATGATGATATTTGGCTATTCTCTTATTACTTGGGTAACTTATGGCTATTTTATTTTTCTTTTTCAAAAATACTCTTCATTTTCAGAACCTAAGGGTCTGGCAATAATCCTACTGAGCTCCTGTAATCAGTCCTCAACTATCTGTCCATTCCAGTCTGACTTTTGAGAGGAACAGTGGATTTCTAGTCTCCTAATGGTTAGTTTTGTTTGTTTAGCCTGCCCCTTGGGATGTGGTAGGGAAGTTGTTTCTAGTTGCTCCAGGAAGGGGGTCAGAACTCCTTCAGAGAAAATATTGATGTGGCCATGTAGGGTTATGTAAATATGCAAAACAAAAATAAACCCCAGTTATATCAACAGACACAAAGAAGATGCATCACTACTTGTTGACGTCTTCCTGGTGGTACTCTCTGAATCTGTTTCCTATCAGTTCTGCTTGCTGAATCTGTAAAAACATTTTTGTCCTTGTAGCTAAAGCTACTAATAGATTATAGAACATACTGGAGACAAAAGTAATGATATGCTTTCTAGAATTTACATTGTTTGCATTTAACGTGTCTGGGATACATCATTAAAGAGATGTCCAACTAAGGTCAAAATTGGTACTGTCTTGAAAAACCACCTTTAAATAAATAAGGAAACGGATATGGATAGATAGACAGATGGATAAAGTTTTCCCTTGATTTGTGAGGTTTACTTTGGTCTGGGTAGAGGATATTGTTTACAAAATGTCTAATTGTTGATCAGTGACCTTTAGTGAGCTCTGATGGTCTTTGTTTAGAAAGCAGCTCTAAATCCCTGTTTGCCTGCAATGCTTCCAGTGGTGTTTTACTGGAATGGAAAATGCAGTCCTATTTATTTTGCCTCTGATTTTTCTTAATTTTCTTCATTATGTGTACACTGTTTGAACGTACATTTCAGGTGAATCCTTTGGTCCTGTTTGCGAGTGTTGTGCAGCTACTGGGATATCTTTCTGTGGCTCCTCTTTGCACGTGACCTGCTGATGTTAAATTCTGAGAAGAGCATTGCTGTGTGCTTCTAGATGGACATTATTTCCATAACTCATTATTAGTGGCTGTTTTGTGCTATAGAACACTGTATATGACACTCAGAAGGCCTTACAGGTGACAGAGATAAGCATCGATAGAGTTAAATCTCCTGGCTGTGCAGTAAGTGAGCCTAAGCATGCCTGCTTCATGCAGCTCTCATTTTGTCTATCATTTGATGCTCTATCAGGGTCATGATTGGACAGCTTCCCAGTACATCATTGCACAGTGACCTATGGAGGAGCCTGATTAATGACCTGCGTTTAATTTCCAGTGAAAGACTTAGCCAGGGCTGTTCAGAGTGGGCTTCTAAAGGATTTCAAGTTCCCATATAAAATACTTTCAAATGAAAAGGTTAGACCAAAAAAATCATTATATTTCTTTCTAGCCCTTCAGTTCTGTGTATTAGCCAGATGCCCTTGTTCATATATTTATTGATTACATTAATAGCCTTTCACCTCAAGGTTTTATGAAGAGGAAAAGGTTTTTTTGCAGCAGAAAGTGTCCCAATTACTAATCATTCCAGAAATGAAACTTTAGGAAAGGGTGGACTGTCTATAAGGAAAATGTTTTGTATTATAAGGAAAATATTTTAATTATTTGTAATTTTTTTGTATTGAGACAGATTTGCTGCTGCTTAATCAAACTGGAGTGTTTATTATGGAAAATGTCCAAATTGATAAATCTGAAATGGTTACCATTATTTTGTTAATAACTTAGAAACTGGAACTTTTCAGTGATTCATTTTGTTTGTATTAATACATGAGGGAGCTTATTGGTGAAGTTTGGGTATCAGGCATACTGTTTCACCTCTAAGACAGCTTAAGTATAAAAATTCTGTAACGTGTTAGTTTGAAATGAAAATGCAAGTGTAAATTTACATGTAACATTGTTTCACTCTAAAACACTAGGATTTGTTTATTAAATCATGTTGATGCATAACTTAAGTCACTTGAGACGTGTCTCTAGATGTATATTGTTACATCAGGAAAGCAGTGTTAGTTTAAATTTTTTTTTTTCAGGAAAAAAAAGTTTGTGAGATAGAATAGTAAAATGTCTTATAGAAAGTATTCTCTTTTGGAGCCTGGGAGATGTGTGGGTAAGAGCTCAGCTGCTCACCCAGAGGTTAGCAGTTCAAATCTACCAGCTGCTGCTTGGAAACCCTATGGGGTAGCTCTCCTGTATCCTAGAGGGCACTGTGAGTTGGAAGCAATTCAACAGTACCAAACAACAACAACAACAACATCTGTTTCTGGTCATCTATTTTACCTTAGGCTCATTCTGTACAGCAGGCGCTATGTGAGTTGAAGTTGACTTGATAGCAATGGGTTTAACTTTTTATTTTTATTGTAATTTAGATGAAGGTTTACAGAGGAAAGTAGTTTCTCTTTAATTAATACATGTATTTTTTTTTTGTGCCATTGTTTACCAACTCTTGATATGCCAGCACTGTCACCTTATTGCCCCTGAGTTCCCCATTGCGAGCTGTCCCCCCTACTGCTTTCTTGTCCTTGCCCCTGGGCTGATGTGCCTGCTCCTTCAGCCTTATTTTTGTTTTACAGGCCTGTCTAATCTTTGGCTGAGGTGAACCTCAGGGGTAACTTCAGTTCTGAGTTAGAAGGATATTTGGGGGCCATGCTCTTGGTGTTTCTGTAGTCTCTGTTAGGCCAGTAAGTCTGGTCTTTTTTTGTGGGTTAGAATTTTGTTCTGTGTCTAGCTCTATCTGGGGCCCCCTATGGTGATCCCCATCAGAACAATTGCAGATTGCGCCCCGGTGCCGTCTGATTGTGGTGGACTCAGTCTGGTGGCGGTTGTGATAGTTGTGGACGTTAGTACATTGGACTAATCTTCCCCTTGTGTCTTTGATTTTCTTCATTCTCCGTTGCACCAGTCAAGATGGGGTGATGAGTGGAATATCTTTGGTGGCTACTCACAAGCTTTTAAGACCCCAGATGCTACTCACCAAAGTAGAATGTGAAACATTTTGTTCATAAACTGTATTATGCCAGTTGAGTGAGATGTCCTCTGAGACCACAGTTCCCAGTAATTCAGTCCCTCGGGGTGTTTGTATATGAAGTGCAACAATTAAGTCTGCAGATTAGTTGTTCTAAGTGCTGCATACCTCATTGCTGAATATCACTGTGGTCATTTTCAAAGTACTCCCCTAGTGCCTAGTCCATCCTTCAAAAGCAGTTTTGGAACTCTTTTTGGAATGGCCGTTGCACACAGTAGCACAGTGGCAAGTTCACAAACTTAATTGTCTATGAGGGAGTTTTTAGGCAGTAAACAAATAACTGTATTGGAACACCCTCCCTATCCACCTGATCTGGCCCCCAATAACTTTTTCCTTTACCTGAAGATAAGGGGCATGTTGAAAGGAAGACATTTGGATGAGATTCAGGTCATCAAGGGTAACATGATGACAGCTATGATGGCTATTCCAGAGAAAGAGTTCCAGAATGGCTTTGAAGGCTGGACTAGGTTCTAGTGTTGGTGCACGGCTTTCCAAGGGGAATACTTCAAAAGCGACCATAGTGATATTCAGCAGTGAGGTGTGTAGCACTTTTTCTAGGATGAGTCTGTGAACTTAATTTTCCTCATATGTCTGTTAGGCTTCTATGGCCTTTCCTTGGTCACTTTGTTCTGACTCTCCTGGTATTTTGTATACCATGTTAGAGTTTTGTTGTTGTTGTTGTTCTGTTTTGTGAGAATACAAGAGATACACTAAGTTCATTTTCTGTTTTCAGGAGCTCTTAGTCTACTTGGCAAAGTAGGTATGTCCCCAGTGCTATGAGTCAGAGTGTGCTTGACAGCAGTGGATTTGGGTTTGGGGTTACTTTTAAGTGTTAAGTAAAACAAAACAGGATGATTTTCTTACCTCTGGTCACTTTTGTTGTATATTTTTTATCTCACTTTTACCAGTGTTCCTGCCTAGAAGGGGCTTCCATATATTGGCAGTTCCATTCCAGTGTGAATGTATGATCACTGACCATGTCCTTAAAGCTTTTTAGGAATACCTTCACTGACCAGGTCAGTGAAGCAGGCCTGTTTTTCTCCATTCGTCACGGTAGCTGGGTTGAGAAAGGCATCACTTGATCTGAGATGAGGAGCCAAGTTTGCTTCATGCTTTTAGTGTCCAAATTTTATAATACCATTAGGGAATGGCATGGAGAAACTTAAGAACCTATTTCTGGATCTTAATGCATTTCTATCTTATCTAATTCTCTTGAACATAAGAAGGAGCAAGAAGTCATGGGGGGGGGGGGCTGCATCAGGCTGATTTGAAGTTGCCTTGTGATTTTTAGCTGTGGTCCATGATAAGGATGCTGAGGACCATATCCAGGATATTCCAGGCCAGATTCTCCAAAGAGGGATACTGTGTTCATTGTGTTGAGTTTCATGAGACAGAGGCCTATCATACTTACTTGCCGCATAATATTAAAAATGTTGCAGATATTGTCTGTTGATCTGTTAATGTATCCCTTTATATGTCTTAAAATGGATTTCAGGATACAAACTAAGACACTTCCATTGTAAAGAACAGAAGTTAATGTTGTCTAGCAGATAATGTCAAAGAACCTTCCAGCAGACTTTTTTCTTTGTAACTCAGGAATTCTTTTTGAAGCCCCTCAGACTAAGGTTATAATGAGATTGCCACTTTCAAGCTTGATTTTGCCCAATGGAAGAACCTTGAGTCAGTCTCCAGCTGTGGTCTGCTGCCCTGTCAGTGGCTTGCTGGCACTGTCCTGGGCGGAGCTGCCAGTGAAATACCGTCGTTTCACAACCTTAGAGTTGTTTGTTCAGTGGGAAACCTAATTCTTTGTATGCCCAGATGACGCTTTGTTGCTGGATCTGGTTTGACGCTGTCATTAGGGTCACATAACCTACGAGACCAGTGAGGCTTGTAAATTTGGGGCATCAATCGTACAGGAGCTATTCATCAAGCTTCTCATTTAGTTCTCCCGGCTTCCAAGATCTGGCCCTGTTTGTGTTTTCAATGTCATCAGGATTTAGTGTTACAAAGGTCCTGCCCCCTTAACCTCATGTAGGTGACACCTTCCTGATGTGCTCATTGGAGCTGTGGGTTGTAAAGGCCCTTCCACGGGGTTCTTCTAGGAGTAGATTGCCGGGTAAGGTCATAGAAGCCTTATAGACATATGAGGACTGCAAAGGAAGTTCACAGACTCATCCTAGAAAAGGTGCTACATACCTGGTTCTTCAGTGTAGAGCTGTGAGTAATTGATTAAAGATCCTTTAGATGTTGGTCTCTACTAGATTTCCGAAGGAATTCATGGGTGTCTATCAGGAGTGAGTTTTCAGTGAAGAAGTATGTCTGAGTGTCCACGGAACTTTTATTTGCATTATTGCCATTGCTCTTTTAAAGAATTAGAGAAACATAAGAAGAGTGGTTCTTATAAAAGAACACAAGATGGGTAAAAATAATACAGTGTATGATGCTCACCTTTTACTGATTCACCTTCACTGCCTGAAATATAAAATTTTTATTCCTGCAGCAAAGTGCTTAATCTCTGTTACCAGTTAATGCTGTGGAAGCCCATACGATGCCAGGAGAACCCCCGTCAGGTGTCCATTTTTCCATTTGTAAATTCATAAACTTGAGGGTTAGTGGCTGTCATACCTGAGGTACACTGCCTTTTTATTTCCTTCAGGAAGAAAAGGTAATTGCCAAAGTAATATAGGTAATTATCTAGACAATTTTGTAATGGATGAACAGTAAAAAAAAATCTGCATAAAGCATACACACACACACATATATGAGTAGATACATATATATTTTTAAAATTTTTACATTTGTCCAGGTATAAAAAGAGACTCCGGGTTTTTTAACCTTTTTTTTTTTTTTTGGTAGAAATTTTTGGAATTATGCAGAGATATGTAAAGAAGAAAAGTAAAATCATCTTTAATTCTTTTTTACAGACACTGTACTCATTTATTTTGCAGTATTCACGTATACATGTGCCATTATGCACAAATACAGACACTTAATATAAAAGCTTACTTTAAAACCTTGCCATTATCTTCCATGATTTTGTGTTTCCTTTTTACAAGTTAATATTATAATGCTGTTAATGTGCTGTCATAATTTCTACTTTGGTGTAAAAAGCTATCAAGATGATAAAAGTGATTATGCATAAATCCTGTGATAATTTCAGTAGCTTTAAGGCTTTTGATGCAGATTGTGAAAATGTGTCCTCAAAATATCTGAACCAGGTTTCAGTATTAATTTTTAATAATTCTCATGTATTCTGCCTTCAACTTAATTCTATTTAAAAAGTATTTTTCTATTTAATAGGAAAAAATGAAATGCTAATGTTAAACCAGCTGGTACATACCATTTAGATTATAATGCATTGCACTACTAACAGCTCAAGGATGAGTATTTTGAGGACTTGATGGTGGGGTACACTGTCAAGTCCTTTCTGACTCATAGTGACCCTGCAGGGCAGAATAGAATTGCCAGCCAGTGTTTCCTGTTCTGCGATCTTCATAGGAGCCGATTGCCAGGTCCTTCAGAGCCACTGGTGGAGATGAATGGCTGACCTTTTGGTTAACAGTAGAGGCTTAACCACTGTCCTGCCAGGTCTCCTTATCCTAAACGTAAAAAGACTATTATTTTCAATGTAAGAATGGTGGAAACACTTTAACATGTTACTGTTTAAGGAGAAATGAATGATTTTGTCTGAAACCAACTCATGTGTGGGCTGTAACACAACAAAGCTGTGTATAGAAATCTCAAGTAATGTTGACACTAATACCTAACATCTGCATTATCCCCTTGCCTATTTCTCTTTAGGACATCCAAGCGGAAATTGATGCTCACAATGACATATTTAAAAGCATTGATGGAAACAGGCAGAAGATGGTAAAAGCTTTGGGAAATTCTGAAGAAGCTACTATGCTTCAGCATCGACTAGATGATATGAACCAAAGGTGGAATGACTTGAAAGCAAAATCTGCAAGCATCAGGTCAGAATAGTCAATACCCTAAATGAAAATAATGTTTGTGGAGCGGGGAGGTTTGTGACTGCTGGATATCAGAAAGGAACAAAATTTTTTTAAATTATGATTTTTGCAAGGAGCCCTGGTGGTGCAATGATGAAGCACTCAGCCACTAACTGCAAGGTCAGCAGTTGGAACTCACCAGCCCGCTCTGTGGGCAAAAGCTTTGGCAGTTTGCTCTCCTAAAGATTTAGAGCCTTGGAAACCCTACGGGTCAGTTCTCTTCTGCCCTGTAAGGTTGCTAGGAGTCAGATTCCACCCAGCAGCGATAGAGGTCGGTGATAGTTTCAGCTCCACTGAGCACAGTGTACTCTCTTCTGACCGGTTCTGACTTGTCACACATTTACATATTTGAAATCTCTTAATTACAATGTTACCAACACCTGCTAATTACCAAGCATTTACCCTGCTGGGATCTTTAAGTACTTTCTTAGTAGAAACTGTTAGGAAGCTGGAAAGTAAAATCCTTGTCTTACTTGAGGAAAGAAAAGCTAAATGGACGTGAAGAACCTGCCAAGTTGGGGACTAACAAGGGCCAAGCCAGGTTTTGAATCTAGGTCTTTTTGACCCTTGCCAGTGAACATGTTTTGCTTCATCATACTGTTTTAGGTCCAATTTAAGATGCAAGTACAGGAATTAAATACCTCTTACGGACACTAAAATGGAAAAGTGATGATTCATTCTTGCCTGCATTTGGAGAGAGTAAAGTGAAATAAGAAAGAATGTGAGGACTGGATGCTGACTGGTATAGGACCATGAAAAATGACTCAGAGGGAGAAAATGAGTTGTGTTGTTACAGATCATAGTAAATGATGCGAAAAGTTCCATATTGAGTATAGTTTTGGGGGGAAGCTGACTAAAGAGCGTATTACTGAACAGAGGTCCAGAAGAGGGATGTGGTAGGAAGTCTTACCTCTTGTACCTAGGTCAGTTTCTTTACTGTGTAGACGCTATTTGAAAAGTAAAACCAAAAAGCCAAACCCACTGCCATCGAGCTGAGTCCGACTCATAGCGACCCCAGAGGTCAGAGTAGAACTGCCCCGTAGAGTTTCCGTCTGTTGGATTCAAACTGCCGACCTTCTGTTAGCAGATACCTGTAGCACTTAGTCACCCACGCCACCAGGGTTTCCGAGTAAATGACCTTAAAATCAGGCAATCTGGAGTTTGGCTTTTCTTGTTTACTGTCTGGTCGCGCAGGCAAGTTACGTAGCCTCTGCAAGCTTTCTCAGTTGCAAAATCAGAATATAAATATTTAATCTGTGAAATTGTTGTGAAGATTGAGTGGGATAATTTGATAGTTTCTCAGCCTGTGTAAAACTTAATTCAGTGTAGCATCCTGTTGGGGTTTTCATAAGTCAAGGGCCTACTTGATCTATTTCTGCCGTTTTCTAGATTTTATAGAACTAATGATAACTGAGTGCCGGGGTTGGGGGAGGGGGTGGGAGTGTACAAATGGGTAGCACTCTCAGCTGACAACCAAAAGTTTGGAGATTTGAGCCCATCCAGAGATTTCTCAGAGGAAAGGCTTGCTGGTCTGCTGCTGGAAAGTCAGCCATTGAAACCCATGGAACACAGTCCTACTCCAGCCTACGTGGGGTCATGAATCAAAACCAACTCAACAACAACTTTTTCTTTCCTTTTTTTTCAATGTTAGAGAGAGAGCTGAAGCCTTTTATAATTTATTGTGAATGATTTTTTTTTTTTTAATTCATTCTGATGAGGTGCCCTGAAAGGCTGTCATCCCTCTGGGGCTCATAGAGGGAAATTTGCAGTTCTTTCTAAGCTTAAGGAAGAACCCCACTGCTGTAGATTCAGGTCAGACACATAGCAACCCTAGAGGTCAGAGTAGAAACTGCCCCGTAGACTTTCCAAGGAGTGCCCGTTGTATTTGAACTGCCGGCCTTTTGTTTAGCAGGTCTAGCTCTTAACCCGCTGTGCCACCAGGGTTTTCAGCCTAAGGAAGAGGGTAGCATAAAAGGGGTTTGAATACCTCTGTATAAAGTTCCTGTGGGGAATTATTTCCACATTGGCCAGCTACTCTTTTTTAATGATGGGAGAAAGATGATGGAATACTGTGCAGTGAGAATATACTTGTTTAAGACTTGAATTTTCAGTTGGCTGGACTCCATTGGAACCTTCTTTTCCTCATAAATATAAGTAAATAAAAAGATGGAAAATGTTAACAGAGTGAGGCAAAGCCAGTATCTCAGAAGCTAAAAGCCACTGGGCTGGCTCCAGTGAAGACTGGTCACATGCTGATAGGGTTTTGGGAAATTGGATAATGAGCTTTTTAGGAAGTAGAATTTAGTGATGGCCTGTATCATAAGCAGATCATTCCAGATGGAAAGCTGCACATAAAAAAAAAAAAAAAAAAAATTGTCTTGACCTACTTTTGAAATGATTGCCTAAACCTTGATCAAGTCACATATTTTTTTAGCCTCAAAACAAAAAACAAATAAACTATAGCAGGGATATTAAATCTGATAAGTAAATTAATAGTATCTTTAGAAGATAAAAAAATAAGCTTGTGCTGATAGGCTTTTGCATTGGTATGTAAGTTAGGTGATACTATTCCAGTAAAATGAGATGATGAATTAATTACAGTCATTTGTATCCCTGTCACCCACCTCGTGAGGTTCAGATATTTAACTGAATATTCAGTGAGAACCTACTTCTACCTGGTGGAATAGTGGTTAAGTGCTACACGTGCTAACCAAAAGGCTGGCAGGTGAAATCCACCAAGTGCTCCATGGAAACTGTATGGGGCCATTCCACTCTGTCTGTAGCATCACTGTGAGTCAGAATCAAGTTGATGGCAGTGGATTTGTTTTTGTATTGGAGGTGGATCATATAAAATACAGTCCATTCCACGGCACTTGGCTTGCCTGGCCCCTGTAGGGTTCGCAGTTGGATTCAGGCTAAGGTAGGACCTAAAGAAAGGCGTAATTGCTTTCATTTGCATAAGTCATCAAAAGCTTTATACAAGAGGATTCCTGTGCTGAGTAAGAGATGTATGCTTATTTCCTGCTATTGAATGGGGATTGGAGAAGGCATCTAAACAAGAGGCTTGAAATAGCACTATGTTTCCAGGGAAGATTAAAGAAGTTGGTCTGGCAAATAGAACTTACTGATGGTGTAGAGGGAGTAAGACTGTGTCTACAGAAAGGTGGAGAGAAAGGTGGGGGACCAGTTATGGACCACCTGTGAGAGCCCAGCTGCATTCCACTGCTCTTGGAGTGCCTTCTGAAAACGTCTAGGTGTCATGAAGGGAGCTGAACTTCAGAGGGGTCTTCCTGCAGAACTAAGGTGGACCCATCAGATGAGTACAGTTCTGAAGATGGGAGCCCTGTCCAGAGAGCCTTTCAGTTTCTAGGAGAGAGACTGAATAGATAGACACTTGGTTCACGTTGCTGAAGCACTAGTGAGGCATCCAGATTCGGATGGCTGGTAGCTATTAGATGGGTATCTGCTCCTCAAAAGAGAGCTGCAGGTCAACTAGGTGCATAGAAGGAGAGGTTTTCCAGATAGTGGTGGCTGATATGCATTATAATTAGATGAGAAGTGAAAAAATTACAAGAGGGGAAGGAGATGAATCCTGGGAAGCCCTAATTCATAAGGAACAAGTAAAAGTAAGTGAAGTCAGCAAAGAAGCCTGGAAAGAAGCTGTCCTTGGAGGTAGGAAGTCCAAGAGGGAGTATTGTCAAGATCCAGGAGGGAAGTCAGATTGAACGATATGTAAGAAGCACATGCAGAGATGCTCATGTCATTAGTCATCAGGGAAATCCTGGTCAGAACCACAGTGTGATACTCTGTTACACTGTTAGGCTGGCTACAATAAAAAAAAAAAAAAAAAGAAAGAAAGAAAGAAAAAGAAGAAAGAAAGGAAAGTAACAAGTGTTGGTGAGGATGTGGAAACATTTGAACCCTCTTATGTTGCCAGTGGGAGCATAAAATAGTGCAGCTGCTGTGGAAAACTGTTTGGCAGTTCCCCAATAAGTGAAGTGTAGAATTACTGTATGACCCAACCATTCCACTCCTAGCTATATTCCCCCCAAAATTGAAAACAGGTGTTCAAGCAAAAACATATGCATGAACATTCATAGCAGCTGTATTCATTAATAGCCAAAAGATGGAAACAAATGTTCATCAACAGATGAATGACCAAACAAATGTAAGTAGATCCATACAAAACCGAAAACCAAACCGACTCATAGCAACCCTATAAGACAGAATAGAACCACTCCAGAGGGTTTCCAAGGAGGGGCCAGTGGATTTGAACTGCTGCTTAGCAGCTGAGCTCTTGAATTCCAGGCCACCAGGGAACCATAACCATACAATGAAATATTACTCGGCTATAAAAACTAATGGAATATTGAAATGTACTGCAACATGGATGAATCTTGAAAACATTATGGAAAGCGGAAGAAACCAGCAACAAAAGGCTTGTATGCTTTTGTGCCTGTAATATCCAGAATAGGCAAGTCCATTGACATAGAGAGCAGATTATTGGTTGCCAGGGACTGGGAGATAGGGAGAATGGGGTGTGACTGCGTAATGGGCATGGAATTTCCATTTAAGTGATGAAAGCTGTGTGGACCTAGATTGTGATGATGGTTATAGAACATTGTGAGTATACTTAATGTCATCGCGTTGCATACTTTATGACAGTCACCACTATGGTAAATTTTATGTTAGATGTATTTTAGCACAATGAAGAAAAGGGGGCGGGGCATAGTTAATCTTTCCAACTGCTGTGAAGCCATGGAGTAAGACTAAGTCTGCAGAGGACAGCGACACTGAGAGCGCCTTTGGTTAATTTTTGCTAGAGCCTTTTTTTTTTTTTTTTTTGGTTAAGGCAGAAATCTGATAACAAAAGATTGAAGAGACAGAATGAAAAGTGAGGAAGTAAAAGTGAGTCTACACAGTTTAGTTTCTTCAAGAAACTGCTAGGAAGAATAGGGAACAGAAGATAATCATATATAGATGTATTATTTTTGTAACAGTATCATAAGTTCATAGCAGCTGGAAAACTGTACCTATGTGTTGACTTATCTGTTGTTTCAAATAGTCTAGATATGTTTAACTAAAGACACGAATGATATATTCTTCTGTCTTCATAATATGGGCCGAACAAATGGTATTACAATACTCATTTAGATATTTATGACAGAGAAAGTGTGTGATTTCTCCTAGACCCATATATAGGAAGTACGTCTCAGAGAGAAGTGGTGATAAAGTAGAACTTAATAATGCTATATGCAAGCTAGATTGCCTGGGTTCACACACTGCCTCTGCCACTTAGCAGCTGGGTCCCCTTGGGCAGGCTACTTAATCTGTATGTGCCTCTGTTTCTTCAGACATAAAATAAGGATCCTAAGAACAATTTCGTATTTAAAGTGCTGATATAAAGGCCCCAAATGATAGTTCATGGTAAACAGTAAACAAAACTAAAACCAAGCCTGCGGCTGTGGGGTCGGTGCTGACACCTGTTGACCACATGTATAGCAGAGTAGAACTGCCCTGCAGGGTTTTCTTGGCTGTCGTCTTTAGAGGAGCAGGTTGCCAGGTCTTTCTTCTGTGGTGTCACTGGGTGGGTTGGAACTGCCAACCTTTAGGTCAGTAGTTGAGTGCCAGCTGTGCTACCAAGGGGCCTAAATGCTCAGTAATTTATCGGTTATTATTCTCATTAATCATCATTCTGTTGGGTACTTTTTAGTTGAAAAGGTATGTAAATTCTGGCTTCTGCATCCTTTTCCATTTCAGTCACTAGTGTTTGGGGGAATTTCTGAGATAATCCCCAATAAATAGCTTCCCTTTGTCCCAGTTGGACCTGAGTAAGGAAGAAAGGTGTGACCAATAGAGAAATAAAATGTCACGTTAATGACTGATCAAGTTCAGTTGGCAGAGATGACTTAAAGTGAGAACAGAGTGGGCTTGTTAACCAAACCCTAGAATGAGGCAGGATTATCAGCTGTCACTGGTCAGAGTGGTCTCCCAAGTAGGAAACCCTTTATGGAAGAGCAGAAAAGAATTCAGTCTCTGTAGACCTATTCCCAGCAGGGAAGGGTGGGTTGAGCTTAGTAAATCCAGTTATTCACCCCAGATTCACCATTTGGGTTCCTCACTCAGCCTCTGCAGTGATGAATCAGCAAAAAGTTAGGAGAGGCCAGGCATGTGCTTAACGAGAAGACTCTTCCCCCAAGAATAGGGGAGTGTTCTCAGTAACAAATAGGCAGTCTATCTCAGCCTCCTTCCTTCCGTCTTTTTTAAACTATTGGACACACTGTTAATCTCTGCTCCTCTATTCTTTCTTTCCATTCCTTTAATGCAGCTTGTCTCTGACACCCGTGTCTATTGTGAACATGTTTTGCTATGTCTTTAATATTTCCATAAACCCTTCCAACACTTTTCTCTATAATTGAAATTTGGCTTTCCCCTTAATAACATGCTTCCCCAAACACTGTAACAGAGGCTGATTTCCCCTCTCTATTCCAGTGGGGATATGCAGAATATTTAACAAATGTTGGGGATACCATCCGAGGGAAAGGTTAGCCATAAAATTCCATTGAGGCTATACTGTAGACACACTAGCCCAACAGGAACCTTGCCACATAGGGATCATAGGGAAACTTGGCAGCCTCCTTGCTGCCTCTTGCTATTCCTTAAGTGTTACTTCTTCATCACTCAACAACTTCTCTTTAGAAGTGAATACATTCATTATTCTACCCTCCACCACCTTTTCCTGCCTGCTCTTGTTCTGTCGGTAAGACGTTCTTTTCCTTCACTCATTGATTTAAACATGTGACTTACCTTGAATTCTTCATCCTTTCCTCGTCTTGTTATCATTGTCTATGTTGGCACCTCCAAATTTTGATTTCCCAAGTTGATTTTTACCTTATCTGTAAGTATGAAAGCCCCATAAATTTGGCCATGCCCCATTCAACATCATCTTGAAATCTGCAAAACGGTCCATCTCTAGGAAATCCTTAATTTGCTTTTCTTCTTGAACTTCCTGTCTGCTTTCCCGGTCTCTGACTCTCAGAGGATAACACCCTTTCTGCCCTGCTCTTCACCCTCTAGAGTACACAGTGTATCGCATCCTACCTGGTTGGTTTCACCGTGTCAGTCAGAGAAGAGCCTGTTGTAGCAAATCAGAATTGTTAAACAACATCATTAATAAAACAGGTGTATTATGAACTTTATCCAGAGGGATGCCTTCCTTCTTTAGCCCATTATGTGTCAGTCTTCTTATACTGCTGTTGAGCAAGTTGCTATAAAAAGGACATCGTGTTTGGTAGAAAGCCAATGAAAATGAGGGAAACCCTCAGTGGGATAAACTGACAGAATAGCTGTGCCAGTGGGCTCAAACACACCACTGATCGTAAGGGTGGCTCAGGACGGAGCACTACTTGTCGGTTACATGGAAGGTCAGCAGGGATCAGAGCTGACTTGACAGCAACTATCAACAGCCTTGGTTTTAGGAAGTGATCTAGAATAGTCTGAGTAGATTGCTAAAAAAATACACTCAAACAAGCAAATAAGCGAGCAAACCATTGTCGTGGATTCGATTCTGGCTCATCATGACCCTGTAGCAGTAAATTCCACTGTGGAATTCTTTGCTTTCTCCTTATTTTTGCTTCTTCTGAACATGCCTGTATTTCTCATAGTCTTCATTTGCTTAAACCCTTCCTTGTTTTCTGATTTCCACCTCTTTGACACAGCTCAGAGCCCACTGGAAGGCATTTCAGTAATACCTGTGTGTGCAGTTCCATCTTCCTCTTGAGCTTCTTCTGTCTACGTCCCCAGTATCTGACACTCAGATGATAACAGCCTGTCTGCCCTTGGCACTTCATCCTGGACTGCCTAGTGTTGCTATAGAAAGTAAAAGAAATAAAAAGAAAAAAAAAAAGACAATGTTTTGTTTACTGTAATTAGACATTTTCCACTTTCCATTGGTACTGGGACTGAATAGTTTTTTTTTAGAAACATTATTCTATTCTTTAGCCTTAAAATATTTCCTAATATTCCCTTTCTGCTTCATTCTTTTTTGAGAATGAGGTCATCTGATAGTTGGCCCTTCTCCTTGGAGTATACAGTATTCATGCGGTCTGTTTTTCAAATTGTGCTTAAATTGTACTAAGGTTGATATTATCATGGCAAGGAGTATTTGATTTAATTTATCATTTTCAAAAAAAGAGTGTCTCTTAGTGATGCTAGTAGCAGTTAATATTTATTGTCCATTCATGTACTAGACCCTGCAGTAAGTGTTTTACAGGCATTGCCTCATTTGCCACGGTGTGATCTTTGGAACAATGTAATAGGGGACTGATTACTTTGGGTTAACATCTTAAATATTATTTTTAAATCTTTTCAAGTAATATTGATTAAATTACTTAAATACTGCAACCTAACGTGCCACATTTTTTTTTTAATAATCCAAAAAACATACATACAATTCTATATTTCACTAAGATCAGTATAAGTGAAGCTACCTAATGGTTTGAAACTTCACCTAGAAGGTAGGCTGTGTGGAAAATTTAGTATTTTATACTCACTGAAAAATAATAGAATTCTAATAAGTGCTATATCTACTAACCAAAAAGTTGGCAGTTCGAATCCACCAGGACCTACTTGGAAACTACAAGGCAGTTGTACTCTGGCCTGTAACATCTCTGTGAGTCTGAATTGACTCAACATGGCATTGGTTTGTTTGGGTTATCTCCAGTATTAGAAACCCTGGTGGTGTGATGGCTACGTGCTACATCTACTAACAAAAAGTCAACAGTTCAAATCTGTCAGGCACTCCTTAGAAACTCTATGGAGCAACTCTGCTCTGTTCTGTAGGGTCACTGTGAGTCGGCATTGACTCAATGGCAGTGGGGGAATCTTCAGTATTATGAATGACATGGTTTGAATTGTTACATTAAAGGAATTTAATTTAGAATTATATTAATTAGATTACCTACCCACTGACTGGCTGAACAAAGTTTAACATAGATCCTCATTAACATGTAGTTTCAAAGGCCAGTGAAATTGTCAAATCCAATGAAAATGCAGTTCAAAGATAAAATTCTATCTTCCCTTCCTTTTATGAGTCTCTTAAAAATTCAGGGTACCTTTTAAAAAGCCCTTAGAAAAGGTTAATCTTTAACACGATCTTTTACATCTAGAGTTACCACATTTTACAATGTCACTGACACCACTTTAACGTTTGCTAGATGATTCTGCTAGCCATATCATAAATGACTAAAATTTCTTTCTCCCTACTGCAGTAGGGAGATTGTCCAGCAGAACTTTCTCTGATGCTTGACATGTTATCTGTAGCCATTGTTTAGCACAGTAGCCACTGACCAAAACGTGGCTTACTGAGCACTAGACATGTGGGTAGTGTGATTGTTGAACTGAATGTAAAATTTTAGTAGCGGCATTAGATTTCAATATAAATAGCTGTGCGTGGCTGGTACCTATCATTTTGGAAGCTCAGCTCTGGTGTTCTTTTCAAAAAAGTCAGACTAGAAGCCTCATTTTCTGTTGTGTGCCATCAAGTCAATTCTAGGGCAGAGTAAAACTGCTCCACTGAGTTTTAAAAACAGTAATCCTTTTGGGAACAGATCACTAGGTCTTCCTAGTCATCTACCAAGAAAACCAAACCCACTGATGTCAAGTCACTTGCGACTCACAGCAACCCTACGGGACAGACTACAACTGCCCCGTAGAGTTTCAAGGAGCACCTGGCACATCTGAACGGCTGACTTTTTGGTTAGCAGACAGAGCACTTAACCAACATGCCACCTAGTCATCTAGTATGTCTTTAATTCCTTTTCTGGCAGTAGGAGTACTTCTCTTTTAATACTACCGGTTATTCTTGCACTGATTATGATATTTCCTTTCATTATAACCCAATTTGTAATCTGCTTTATAAGCCAAAAGTAAATGATATTCCTTAAACTGCGCTGTCCTTTCTCAGAAAAACACAAAACAAAACATCCAGTTGTTCATGTGACTCCAGCACATGGTGACCCCATGTGTATCAGAGGAGAGCTATAGAGCTATAGAATTTTCAAGTGGCAAGTTTCTGAAAAAGATCACCAGGCTTTTCTTTCAAGGTGCCTTTGCAAGACTCCAACCTCTGACTGTTTGTATAGCGTATTTTTACCTCACTTTGTTTGAATTATTACATTCTTTGTTAGATCTATTTTCAAATATGTCTTTACTTGCCTACAAATAAATCTAGACAGTCTGTGTTCACTCATCTAAATGCTGCCCGTGGTGGAAACTATGTAACAGAAAGAGTCGGGACTTGGTTCGGGTTCTGAATTCTCACTGTAGCATCCTGAGCAAGTTCCTTTGCCTCCTGAGCCATGGTTCCCTCATGGAGCTTTTCACAGGTTTTCCAGTGAGCTTGGTTTCCCTGTTTGTCACCAAACTTGAACTGTCTTTGCAACAGGGCAGCAGTGCAGTGCCTGATACCAGAGTGGGTGGTCAAGAAACGTCTGTTTGTACCGGATAAACAAAAAAATGTGTTTTGGCAAATGTTACACCCCCCAGCCCCAACTCCCATCATTTTGCTTTTGTATCAGGACATTAGGAGAAGCAATGATAACTAGTTTGAAGAATCATTTTTCCCAAAAGATGAGGCTTTCTAAGAGAATTGAAACAGATAGTTTCCTTCAGAGTTCGTTTTCTGTGTTTGAATAATGAGGGACCATTTTTTATGAGTCTTTAACTTCTAACAAGTTTTTATATTACTTTTTTTGAATGGTCATTTAAGAGGATAGAGATGTGAAAGAAATGATTCAGTCTAAAAGGGGTAATTATGTAAAGCACAATCTGTCCTAGGTTTACAATCTATTTAATGATGGTGTCCATGGCTTTGCACTATCAACTATCCAAAGAGTAAGCTGGAACAGATGAGAAGTGAAGATAATCAGTCACATTAATCTGAGTTCCAATAGGAGTTAGAGAAATATTTTAAGTTGTTAAAAACATAACTGAGGACACATTATTTGTCTATAATCGTGGAGAATTTTAAGTTTTAAAATATTTGTAGTAAAGTTGAGAAACTACAGCTACTCTAAACACAAGTTCAAGTTTCTTCTTACAAGGAGTTCAACCCTAGTGCCCAAGAAAACACTTTTATCTTGCAATATGAAAGTATTAAACTGAAACTAGAACACTGAAGGCTACTATGGAAGCTTGCATTTATTCAGAGATATGGTTGTAATCCCCTGAACACATAGTTATAATGTATTGGAGAATAACTAGAACAGATCTGCAAAGATTCTGCCCTATTAGCTTCCTTTTTCTTATGGGAAAAGGAAGACAGGGAGACATATACACCGATGTTACCTTTTTGATTTCAAAGTAGCTTTAGCATCTCTCTTTAAAAAATACTGCTTTCATCTTGATAGATAGTAAATAGGGTCATGACTTCTTCAAGATACTTATACTTTTTGTACCTCAAGTGTAAATAATCAGGTTCATTATTTTTGTATAGTGAAAAGAGTTAATTGCATTGGGAAAGCCATTTGCATGCTCTTCAATACAAAAAGCTCATGTAAATGGATTTCAGAGAATATACCTCATGGTTTATGTATTGATTAAAAGAGTTACACTAAGACATTGAAGAAAGAGAATCCACTAATCTGAAACACGAGGTCAGGATACGTGCTAAAGCATCTTGCACACAGAAACACCCAGGCTCTTTTTGATTAAGAACCTCTGATGTCCAGCTGTCATTTTCTGTTGTATTTAAACCTGCTGGAAAGAATTCACAAGAGTTCAGTTAAATGTACTTGTTGCAAAAAGATTTGTAACTGCAGAGCAGAGGGAATTTTCAGTATCACTGAAATCAACTTAGTTCTGCTCTGTGACAAGTGAAATTATTGTTTATCGGGGAAAGGTAATTACATATTTGGCCTAAAATCAATCAATATGGACACAGGAAAGCTGGAACTCAAGTGGAATCAAGACCTTGTTAAAGCATAATTGTGTAAAGTGAGGTCAGTCACAGCACCTAGGGAATCAACTGACTCAATCATAAAGGCAAGGGAATAACATGATTTTTTAAAGCATAAAATCTGAGAGAATTATAAAATGCTTTGAACTTCTTCGATGGCACTTGGCTTGGCTTCATTTACAAATTATTTTTTATTATTTTGTACTAATTCTTTTTGAGTATGGCATAGAAATTTAGGGTTTGAATAGATGGCTTTATATTCCAGAAACCAAACCCATTGCCTTTGGGTTGAGTCTGACTGATAGCAGAACTAACTGTCTCAGGGTTTACAAGGCTGTAATCTTTATGGATGCAGACCACCACGTCTTTCTCCCATGGAGTCTCTGGTGGGTTTGAACTGCTAACCTTTTGGTTTGCAACCAAGTGGCTTAACCATGGTGCCACTAGAGCTCTGTGTTTTTTTAGCATTGTTGTTGTTAGGTGTTGTTGAGTTGGTTCCAGCTCACAGCAACCCTGTGTACAACAGAACGAAATACTGCTCTGCCATGTGCCATCTTCACAGTTGTTGATAACTTGAGCCCACTGTTGGTAGCCACTGTGCTATTCCATCTGATTGGTGGTCTTCTTCTGTTTGACTGACCCTCTACTTTACTAAGCATAATGTCTTCCTCCACATACTAGTCTCTACTGGTAACATGTCCAAAGTGTGAGAGATGAAGTCTCACCATCCTTGCTTCCAAAGGGCACTGTGGCTGTGGTTTCTTCCAAGACAGAATTGTTCTTTCTTTTAGCAGTCTATGGTATAGTCACTATTCTTTACCAACACCTCGTGGCTAGTTATCAAACTGTAAATAGGTTGCAGAATAATTAGCCTTTTATAGTTGAATGTTGGGTCATGCTATTTCAAGTATGGAGAACTGCAGTTTCTTTTTTTAGCCAAAACATTAGCATATTATATTTACTATTTTATGAATTAGTGATGAAAAGATTTATAGTTGTTCTTAATGCCAGTATCAAGGTGAGAGTTGTGTCAGAGGGTATGAGAGATGGCAGACAGAGGGTTCTTGTACCTGTGGTTACCCCTAGTGGGATGAGAGATGGTGAAGAGAGGTTTCTTCTGTCTGTGGTTACTCCTAATAAGTCATACGTATGAAGTTTTCAAGGGGGATAGCCATGACAGAATGGAAAAAAAGCAAGTCACAGTAGTATATGCATATGATTTTTCTGATTTAACATACATGCATAGAAAGAAGGCTAGAGAGGACACTGTTTACACTTTGGAGCTGTCATGTAATAGACTTATGTTTTTCTCTATCAGCATTGCCCCTCGAAATCTTAGAGGTTGTGGACAGTCAAGGTAACTTGAGATCACCTTGGTTAGCAATTAAATCCAGTCTGTTCATTGAAGTCTGTTCACTGGGTTCCAGGATTGAGTAAAGGCTGATTCCTGGAGTCTCTGGAGTTGTTTTTATCTTATCTGTCTCGTTGAATCAAGCTTAAATATAGGATTGAAACTCAATAACTGAGCCTTCTCCCAGGCTCTAACAAGAGCCACTAGCAAATATGAGTCAGAATTGACTCAGCAGCTGTGGGTTTATGCATTTATTTACATTTCTATTCTCAAGGGATTTTCCTTTTATTGAAATTTTTTTGTATTTTTAAACATAGTTCCATGATTATGAAGTTCATAATTTAAATACCATGAAGGTAATTTTCTGTTCTAAAAGCAGAAATGATTATCTCCACAAAAAGCTCACTGTAAAATCAGAGAGTTAAATATTGGGGGTGGAGTCAAGCTGGCAGACTAAACACACGTCTCTCTAAATCCTTCTGGAAACCAAGACCTGAAATGGTAGTTAAATGGAGCTTTCTGGACACCTAGTGAGCCCTGGGATGTGGCATAGGGCTATTAATTTGGACTTCATACCACTGAATGCAAAACCTCCTCTTTTTCACTGGCCCTACTCTCAGCGAGCACAGGCTTACACACACCGAAGGTAACTCACCATTTCAATTTTTTTTTCCTCTGTCTTGGCCGGCAGACAGAACTGGGACTTGACTAGCTGCTGGTCTCGGACGCACTGGTGTAGGACTGGCAAGTGTAATTGCCAGGTTCTGAGAGCCTGGCTCTGGACTCTGTACACTTTGACTCCTCTGGCCTGTCGGGAAAAGGAGAAGCCCAGAAAGAGTCCCTACCGTACTTAGTTCTTAGGCTGGGAGGTGGCTCCTGCCAGGGGGAGAGGGCTTTTCTAGCAGGGAGGCGGTGTTTTGCAGTGTTGCCTGGGGCCAGGGCCCAGTGGTGGAGGCTGTGGACTCTGGGCATTTCAGCACTCTTGGCCTCTCTTTCCGCTGGGAGCCTGGTCACAGCTGGCTGGAGAGCTTATGTGGGACGTCATCTTGTTTTGCTGGGATGGGGGAGTCATCCATATGGAAGCCTTAGGTGGACCTAATTCCTGGGCTGGGAGGCAGTTCCTACCCAGAAGAGACTGTTTTTCCAACAGAAAAGCAGAATTCTCCACAGTATCACCTACAGCTGTGGCCCGACAGCAGAGGCCAGCAGGCCAGTAGCCTTTCTGTATTTTGAGCTACTTTATAACATCGGATATTCAATATAGAGGTGTTTACTTTGCCAGCTGGGAAGAGGGACATCTACACCTGAAAACTTGACTGACTTTGAAAGTTGCCAAATACTTTTTACTTCTCGTCTTAAGAAGACCTAGAGAGACAACTGTGGTACATCTTCACAGCATCTTTCCCAGCCTCTATTGACTCAAATGAAACCCAAAAAGCAGCAAATGTTGGTGAGGATGGTATCCCGGAAGTCACCTATGGCATCAGAAGGCCCCCTAAAAGAACCACCTCAGAAATTCCTGACGAAAAATCTTTTCTGAAACTATCAGAAGGTGAATACAAAAGGATTACATATAGAGCCTTACTAGACCTTATACAAAATGCAGCAGAGCAAAACAAAAAATTAAGCTGTTCGATCTGATGGAACATCAGTATGCTGAAATCCAACAGATCAAGAACAAAATCAAAGACACAAAAACTTCCATTCAGAGCCAAGAAAACAGAATGGAGCAAATGGAAAAGAGAATTTCTGATTTGGAAGACAGAGCTACTGACTCCAGCATCCTTGAGGAGACATCAGAAAAAAGAAGCAAGAAAAATGAAGAAGCATTAAGAAGCATGTGGGACTCTGTAAAGAAGAACAATCTACGATTAATTGGAGTTCCTGAACAGGGTGAGACACCTGAGAACACAGAGAGTATTGTGGCTGAGCTGCTGACAGGAAACTTCCCAGAAATTATGAAAGAAGAGAACACGGATATCCAAGATACATATCGAACACCACTCAATATAGATCTCAAAAGAAAGACTCCAAGACATATTATAATCAAGCTCAACAAAATAAAACATAAGCAGAAACTCTTGAAGGCAGCAAGACTCAAAGCAAAGCTAACGTTCAGAGGGAAACCCTGCAGGTTTTCATCAGATTTCTCAGCAGAAATGGTGCTGACATGGAGACAGTGCCATGAGACATTCAAAGTCTTGAAGGAGAGGAACTTCCAACCAAGAATTATATATACTGCAAAACTATCTTTCAAATATGAAAATGAAATGAAGACATTCGCAGATAAACAGAAACTCAAAGACTTTGTAGAAACCACACCAAAGCTACAGGAAATACTAAAAGAATCTCTTGGCTTGGAAGAACAAAACTGCTAACTTTGTGTTTTAGAAGGACACATTATCCAGAATCCTACTCAGTTAGGGAAGGCTCCAAACACAATCAAAGCTATAATAGTGAAGGAAATGATCTAGTGATCATATCATGTAAACTATGATATCATCATATTAAAAAGAAGGGTGTACTTCAGTTGTTATAGTCCTTCCCAATGGAGAGGAAGTTGACAAGACTGGTAGTAATCAAAATTGGAGTTATATATAGTTTATTAGGGGGGATCACGGGGCAGCTATAAAGCACAATAAAGAAGCAACATATCCTATCAAGAAATGTAATACAGGAGTCTCAGCAACCACAAAACCAACCCTGATAAAGGTGAAAAATCAACTCTCAGAGAGTAAAGTATTATAGTCAGTGATTTTGCCCCAGTGTCCTCTGATCCCAAGAAATATTTGTCACTGGGCATCAGTTGACTTTAAAGCAGATAGTATTCTGTTCTGACAGTGCCATCTTTTCCAGCTTTCTGAGGTAGATGCTACTGATATTTTGCTTTTAACAATTTGTTTATAAGAAAAATCAAGATATTTGTAATTTCCTTAAAAATGGGCTTGGGGAAAGAAAAATAATATGAACCCATTGTAAATGTTCAAGTAGTGTAACATTTGCTGCGCTCTCAGTGGTAACTACATCAGGTATGTACGTTTCTCAGTACTTTACTTGTATGGAACTTCTTTTCTCTATTCCTCTCTCGGTGTGTGTGAATGAAATGAGAAAAAATAAATACACTTAGATATGCCTGTATACTATGCATAAGCTCCTGAAACCTGTTTTTGTAGTTTTAGGTCATGACCGTTCTCCTTCCAAGCCTCAGATATGTGTCTTTGTGATGTGGAGGCTGCACATTTTAAATTGTGATAGATATGCCTTGGCTTTTTGGCATTAACATCATGGGCCTCTCATTCTCTTGATATTGTAGCTTATTTATTGTAGTCTTGTCTTCCAGGATATATTGTTTGACAAGAGTCAACATCACCCTCAGAAGCAAATGGTCATTGGCTGTGCAAGAACACCAGACCAGAGGAAGATACACAGTAGTTTTGTGACTGCAAATCAAACTTGTAACCAGGGTCTGTGCTCTCTGTCAACAGGGCCCATTTGGAGGCCAGTGCTGAGAAGTGGAACAGGCTGCTGACATCTTTAGAAGAACTGATCAAGTGGCTGAATATGAAAGATGAAGAACTTAAGAAGCAAATGCCTATTGCGGGAGATGTGCCAGCCTTACAGCTCCAATATGACCATTGTAAAGTAAGTTGACTGCGTTTAGTAGTTGCCTTTTTAAATGTGTAAACCCACTGCTGTTGAGTCAGTTCCAACTCATAGTGCCCCCCTAGTCAAAGTAGAACTGTCCACAGAGTTTCCAAGGACTGCCTGGAGGATTTGAACCGCTGACTTTTTGGTTAGCAGATGTAGCACTTAACCTACTACGCTACCAGGGTTTCCTTTGTTGTATATGTATTGGTGAGATAAATAGTAGTTTGAAGTAAACATCTGAGGGAATATCTCATTCAACCAGTTACCACGGGACTTTCCTTGTTTCTTTTTTTCTTCCTGCATCTAATTGTGAGCACTTAGCGGCTTTATTGAAATTGCTGGCTTTGCTTCCTTTTTTTTTTTTCCCAGATTGGTTTGCCTCTTCATATTCAACTACATTTTCCCCCAACTCTAACTCTAAAGCATACTATCGCTTCTAACTTGTAAAGGTTTCCCAACTTTTCAACAGATTTTAACATGTTAGTATATTTTATTGGGAGTTTTTTTAAACTACCAATTCACTTAATTGTAGAATCATTAAAATATTAAACTCTTTTATATTAACTGAAAGTGAAACAATAAGGGATTGTAGTAGTGAGAGATAGAATGCATTTGAGTCTTAAAGAAAATGAAAACCATGACATTTAAGATCATTTGATGTGTTATATTGAGCTTAAATTTTTTTGAATTACAGTTTTGACTCTGCTCAAATAACTGTATGTGCAATTTTGTGATTTTATTCCAATAAACAAACAAATAGATATGCCAAAATATTATTAGCTGACAGTTTTAGTTCTTAGGTCTTTGAGTAATCTAACTTTTTTGTCTGATTTTCATTCCATTAATTTACTAACTATCCCTTCATGCCCATTACCTTACACATTATATATTAACGTGTTTTATTTATTTGATTTTACTCTTTATTTGCGGTGAACGATCTCATTCTAAATGTGTACATTTTAATACAATGCTAGAATTCTGTTCCCCTTAAAAAATTATAGACACAGATGTAGTCTTCTAAAGGAAGATGTCATCTATATAATAAGTTGCTGTAACACAATGGTACAACATGAAATATATTTTGCTTTGAACCCTTATGACTGAGTTATTAAAAATTACCACTTAGGTAAAGACAATGTAATGAAGGAAGTAGCTGTGAGATGAAAAATTAAAAACAGTGTGTGCTCAGTATGTGTCGGTATGTGTGTACATGTATGTATATAAATTTATGTATGTGAATTATGGTGTTGGCAGAGAGTATTGACTATGCTATGGACAGCTGGAAGAATCAATAAGACTGTCTTGGAAGAAGTACAGCCAGGATACTCCTTAGAAGCAAGGATGGCAGGACTTTGTCTCATGTACTTTGCACATGTTATGAGGAGGGAGAAACCAATCCCTGGAGAAGGACATCATGCTTGGTGAAGTAGAGAGTTAGTGAGAAAGAGGAAGACCCTCAACCAGGTGGATTGACACAGTGGCTGCAACAGTGTGCTCAAGCGCAATTGTGAGGATGGTCCAGGACCAGGCAGTGTTTTGTTCTGTTGTATGTGGGATCACTGAAAGTTGGAACTGATTTGATAGCCCCTAACAACAGCAAATTTTACACACACAGACACAGACACACACACGTATACATGTGTATTTATTTATAATATGTATATATTTATAGATATATAAATATATTGTTATGTATACATGTATATATATTTATATAAAGTTTGTAATTTAAAGTATGTGAAGTTTGTAAAATCGGTAATTTAAGTTTACTGATGTTTAAAAATCACATTTTTCTCCTTATTTAAAAGAGTATTTCCCTTCTGTTAGTTATTCATATGTCATTTTTTGTGAATCTAGATATTAGTGATAGAAGATAATAATACAGAGCTCTCTTAATGTAAGTGCTCTCTGAGAAGCAAAGTCTGTTTGTTTGTGGCTCCTGGCTTTGGTTAAAACCTGAAGCCTCAGGTATGAAGTGATTTTCCTGTTCTGGCCTTCACAGGTCAAGTGGATATCAGCCTCCTGCACCAGTCCTGGCTGTTTTCTGTCCCCTCTTGCCATCAGGGTCACCCGACTTTCAGTCATATTTATTTTACAGTTGTTCTGCTTCAGTACCTCAGGCCTGGGTCTGTAGGCAATAAAGACAGTAAGAAAAATGACACTGGGAATAAGATGGGTTCATTCATTCAGCTAGTATTTGAGGGCCCAAAGGGGTCCTGGTGTCAAAAAGTTAAGCCTTAGTGGCTCAGTGAAAGCTTACTCCCACCCAGCTGCTACAGCAAAGAAAGAACTGGCAAGTTTCTCCCCTAAAGATTACAGCCTAGAAAAGCCTATGAGGCACTTCTACTCTGTCTTGTGGGGTCACTTTGAGTTGAAAGCGACTGGACTGGACATAGTAACTACAACAAATATGCACTAGCCACTGTTCTAGTTACTGGTAAACCAACAATTGACAAAACACAATTCTTGCAATGTTCCTAGTAGTGAGAGACATGCAGTAGACATACCGGGAACAAGTATAGAATACGTTCATGGTATTAAAAGTAAAGCCCATTGTCGGTGAGTCAATTCCAAGTTACAGGAACACTGTAGGTTGCTATATGGGGTAGAGTAGAACTGCCTAATAGAGTTTCCCAGGAGCATCTGGTAGATTTAAACTGCTGTTCTTTTGGTTAGCAGCCATAGCACCTAACCACGATGCCACCAGGATTTCTGTCCCATGGTCATAGATACCATGAAAATGATGAAGCCATGTCAGGGGGAGAGAGATGGAAGTGTATAGGCAGAGATGCTAATTTATGTGGGGAAGATCAGGAACGTACCGGAAATGGGATAATTTTAAAAAGAGACCTGAAGTAAGTGAGGGAGTAAACAGTGCTAATCTCTGTGAGAAGAAACCCCGCAAGGGCCGTGGAGATGCGGTGTTCTTGGCATATTTGAGGAATAGTAGGACTTTTTGGTGAACCTCTGAGCTCATAGCAACCGTGCCACCAGGGTTGCATTGTTGAAGCAGAGGTAATAGATGAGGTCAGACAGGCTGGGTGAGTAAAGGGAGAGGAGTCTGATCCTAAAGCCCGATCACATAGGTCCTAGCCACAGGTTTGTGTCAACACACATTGCCGTAATTTGGGGGAGGACACATTTCATTTCATAACAGTAAGTATTGTATTATTTCATTTCACCTTCAAGAAATATGTGGTTGTGTCATCTGCGTTTTACAGATGCACAGTGCATAGACTTCAAGTAATTTGTTCGCTGTTCCTTAAGTGAGCAATGCATAGTGTCAAGGTTCAAATCCAATTTGTGGGAGTCCAGATATTTTCGTCTTTCAGAACTTATTTATTGAACAGCTTCTATGTGTCAGTACCACTCGAAGTTTTTTGTTAACTGCAGTCAATTATTAATAGAGAAACTTAAAGGAGTCCTGTGAAGCTTCAACTCAAGAGCGTACTATTTTGTCTCTCTTTTGTTGACATCTAATGGAAACTGATGGTGTAGTGGTTAAGTGTTACATTTGCTAACCAAAAAAGGTCGCAGTTCAGATCTGCCAAGTGCTGCTTAGAAACTTATGGGGCAGTTCTACTCTGACCTATAGGGTTGCTATGAGTTGAAATCAACTCAACAACAGTGGCTTTTGGCTATATCGATGTTATAACTCAGCCTTTGAGTGTACTAGCATTGGAATTTAACAGTATGTCTGCCCTTTCTTCTTTGCTCTCGAGTGTCCCTTTCTTGACTTAATTTAGGGAAAAGTCTGATGACACCTCTTTCTCACCCTATATGATTTTTAAGCTGCCTTTTGAGGTGTACTAAAAATGAACGTGAAAAATTTTTCTCAAAGGAGACTTCATTTCACATACTTTGGGTATCAGGCTCTGGCGAAAGGGATCAGCTTCTGGAGAAAGGATGTCATACATGGTACAGCAGAGGAGTGAAACAAAGGAGACCCCTTGAGGAGATGGATTAATTGTGAGGATGGTGCAGGAACAGGCAGTGTTTCAGTCCGTTGTAGGTTGGATCACTATGAGTTGAAGCTAACTCAGTGATGCCTATGAACAGCACTAACTTTGCACTTAATCAGCACTCAGTATCTATTAATTAGGAGGCCTTGGGTGGTACAGATGGTTAATGTACTTGGCTACTAAGGAGCAGGTTGGAGGTTCGAGTCTACCCAGAAATAACCCTTGGAAGAAAGGCCTGGCAATCTGCTTATCAAAAATCAGTGACTGAAAATCCCTTGGAGAACAATTCTACTCTGATACCCATGAGATCTCTCACAGGTTGGGATCAGTGGGTGGCAACCAGGTATACAGTAGCTGAATAAATTCACAGGATTTATAAGGGGGAGTAAAAAGACACCAGTTCTCTAGTTTCCCTGTAAAGCACTATCCAGTACAGAAAAGCATGCTTGATTTTGGGTAGGCATTCAAAATAGGTCACTACTGAAGCATTATGTATTGATGATTCAGTGGTCCTCTCTGTGGTGGCCATCACGTATTAATAAGTTTATTAATTGGTATCACATCTGACTTTGCTCATCTAAAAGTCAAAGCAGCAAATAGAAGCTGAAAGCATGATTTTTCCCTTCTTTTGACTGTAGGATTTCCTATTTATGAGTAAAGGCTTGAAGAGCTGGTCTTCATGAGTTCCTTGTATGTGAGCTGCTAGATCTGTACAGTGTGGTATGAATGGCTGTGGGGGAGTTGGAGTGGACAGAAGAGGTTAAGGACAGCGGCGAACTCCTCATACGTATGATAATTTAGATTAAAAATGACAGTAAGTGTTGTTACTGAGGGGTGAGGAAGTGCAAGAGGCGCTGAGCTGCAGGGAGAATGCCTTTATGTCAGAGCTCTTTCTGCCACTATCTCTTTGGGTAACCTTGAAAAAGTGACCTGACCTACTCAAACTTCAGTCTCCACATCTGTAAAATGGAAATAATAAGTAATTCCATCTGCCTACACAGAATTATCCTGAGAATCAAATGATATAATGTAAATGAAAGCATTTGAGAAAATGTGAATTGCTGCAGGGTAATGTATTATTTTACTCAATTATAAATTTTCTGCCAAAAGCAGCCTTCTTCCCCAGCTACCGAAAATGATGTTTTCTACTCACTATCCCACCCACGGCCACTGAGTTGATTCCAACTCCTGGCAACCCTGTAGAGCAAAGTCACACTGCCCTGTAGGGTTTCCAAGGCTGCAGTCTCTCGGGAAGCAGACTGCTGCAGCTTTCTCCCATGGAACAGCTGGTTGATGTGAACCACTGAACGTGCAGTCAGCAGCTGAATGCGTAACCGCTGGGCAACCAGGTCTTTCTAATCACTCTGTAAATATTAAATTAAGGCTAATCACTATGTGTTACTACAACTAGGGCTCTTGTTAAAGAAATGCAATACGTATCTGTACTTTCTTGCTTTCTGTACTGAACTTTGCCAGCCTTACTTGCTGAATAGTCTTAATTGTAGGTTAGCTTCAGTCTTGTGTCCAGTAATTCAGCTCTCTTTCTGGAAGTTCGATTCACCAATGTTCTGACCTAAAGCAAATTGTCTAATTTATCCTAAATTATTTTTCTTAAATCATAATCTCTTCTGGGTTCCCATGCAGTTACTCTGTTTCATGGCAGCTGCTTATTTTTGGTAAGTCCTTGAGGGTGTGCTTTGCAGGGCTTCGAACCAGTGCTTCCAAGTTTGATTTTGGTTGAGAAAGTGACATCAGAACAGACCCAAAATTTTAAAAAAGTTATGTGAACCAGAAACATAATCAGAACAGGACAAATTAGTTTGAAGGCCTGCTGGAACTGTGATTTCCCTCTTAGTAAACAAGGGAAGCACACGTGTTGCATAGCAACAAACTCTCTTGACCACTGGATTCTACTGAGTCATAAATAGTGGTGCCTCACTCAAAGATGGCAGCTGACTGCACTGCTTTGAATGTGCGTTTCATTTCTCAGTCCTGGCAAAAATCCAGTCTCACATAGCAGGCAGGTAAAAGGACTCATTTTGCCTCTTCCATCTCTTTCATTCTACGGCTTTGCCCTGTCAATTTTCCCTTTCCAGCTATGGTCCTGAATCACCTATGTATTGAAAATCCAGATCTCTTTCTATTTCTCTTAGTCAGCCATGAGTGAACCCATTTAAACAGGTTTAAAGCTCTGGTTCTTTCTTTTGGCATGTAGATTATATCAAGAGAAGTCTTTATTTTTTTGGCATGCATGCACAGCTTGGAATTATTATAACAACTGAAAGTGACTGGGAAGTAACTTGGCCCTCTGATGAAATCAGAATTTTCTCTTTCATCCCCTCCTACCAGAATGCTCCACAGAAGATGGGGAGATTTTGTCTCTCATATTTTGTACACGTAATCATGAGGGTGGAACCAGTCGCTGGAGGAAGCAGTATGCTTGGTAGAGGGTCAGTGGAAAAAGAGAAGACCCTCAACTAGATGGGGGACGCAACAACAAATATGTCGTCAACCAATACTTCCAACAAATGCTTATCACTTAACTACTGTGTACTTGGTAATTTCTGAGTCACCAGGGAGACACTGAGGAAGACTCATTAACAACTTGCATTATGTAGACAGCACAGCCTTGTTATTGCTGAAAGTGAAGAGGACTTAGAGCAATTACTAATGAAGATCAAAGACTACAGCTTTCAGTATTGATTATACCTCAACATAAAAAAAAGACACCAAACCAAACCCAGTGCCGTCCCAATTCTGACTCACAGCAACCCTATAGGACAGACAGAACTGCCCTAAAGAGTTTCCAAGGAGTGCCTGGAGGATTTGAACTGCTAGCCTTTTGGTTAGCGGACATAGCACTTAACCACTATGCCACTAGGGTTTCCCTTCAGCATAAAGAAAACAAAAATCCTCACAACGGTACCAGCAAGCAACATCAGGATAATAGAGAAAAAGTTAAAGTCGTCAAGGATTTCATTTTGCTTTAATCCACAATCAATACCCATGGATACAGTAGTCAAGAAATCAGAAGATGAATTGCAATGGGAAAATCTGCTGTAAAAGACCTCTTTAATGTAAAAACGTCACCTTGAAGATGAAGGTGTCCCTGGCCCAACCCATGGTGGTTTCAGTTACTTCATATACATGCAGAATCTGGGCAATGGATAAGGAAGGTCGAAGGCAAATTGATGCTTTTGAATTGTGGTTGGCAAAGAATACCGAGTAGACCACGGACACCCCAAATAACAAACAACTCTTGTCTTGGAAGAAGTATGATCAGAACACTCCATAGAAGCAAAGGTCAGGTGAGATTGCATCTCACATGTTATGAACATGTAATCAGGAGCATGGAATCAGTCCCTGGAGGGGGCATCATGCTTAGTAGAGGCTCAGCAAAAAAGAGAAAGACCCTCAGCAAGATGGGTAGCCACGGTGGCTGCAGCAGTGGGCTCAAGCGTAATGATTGTGGGCATGGCTCAGGACTGGGCAGTATTTCATTCTGTTGTCTCCAGGGGTGCTGTGAGTTGCAGTGGACCTGGCAGCACCTAACGACAGGGAGACAGTATTACAGACCAGCAGACCCAGCCCTGGGAGAGCCTGTGCCCTGTTCAAGTTTACAGTTCCTGTCTGTGTCGTGAGAAGTCTTTTCCAAGAAGGTGTGGGTAGTGAACTGTGTGCTGTCAGTGTGAATCTCAGCTCATCTTTCCTAGCCGTCCATTTCTCTGCCCTGTTTACATGCACCAAAGCATGTACAGCAGATTTTCCCATTACAATTCATCTTCTGATTTCTTGACTACTGCATCCATGGGTATTGATTGTGGATTAAAGTAAAATGATGCCAAAGCATGTTTTACATGTCTTTTTACTAAAGTAAGAAGATGCCAAATCTTTTTTTCTTTTGGAAATCCTGGAGGTCTTTGCAACTTTAATACAAGGATGTAGTTTTAAACAGAATGTAAAATGCTTTTTAAAGGGATAGTTTTCCTTAGGTATGTTTCCAGCTCACTAAATAAGGTTACCTTTTCCTTTACTTTTAACTTTGTTATAAACAACTACTTTTTTCTGATTTTCAACTATTTTAGGTCTATAATTGTTTGTGATACAGTTTCAGAAGTCTTTTTTTTAACTTCAAGAAACTTGTGCCTTCCAGCATAAAGGTACATAATCAGAATCAATCAAAATCCACCCTTAAATAGCTTGATACTAATATCAAGCATGGCATTTATTCTCTAAAATTTTTCCAGATTTAAGTGAGGCACTTTGTGTTTGATTTCTAACTCAATTTCTCACCTTTTAAGGGTTGTCTGAATTACTGTGTTTTGAACAACAGAGTGCTGTTTATGGAAGGCAAATTATTTTGACATCATTTCTCAGGAAATGTGGATGTCTAGAGGTCACTGGAGGGAATCCCACTGCCCCACCTCCCCACCCCAACGGAAGCAAAGAAGTTTAACATTGACTTTTTTAATTGTTCTAAGAGATATGACCTCATCAGTACTAGATTTCAATATTCTTGCATACACTTCTTTTAAAGACTGATTTAAGTAGGTCTTAAGGCAGTACCATGTGTCCTCTTGTGGACAAGACAAATAACATCCCAGGATACATGGTAAAATAAAGTACACTAATGTTACTTGAGTAGCATGAAAATTTCTGGTGACATCATATATAATGTCAACACAAAAAGCTCCATCTCCGTCCCTCGGATGCCTGTGTGGCTGTTGAGTGCTTTATAGCTATGTTAAATGACTCAGAAGTTGCTTGCAGTGATGTCAAAGACACTGGTATTAAAAGTGACATAAAGAGCATACATAAAATAGTTATACATATACATTGGCTGTTTCACCCATTTCCCTATTTGTATGTTCCAGTTGATTTAAAACATTGTTTTTCTTTTTTTTTGGCATTCTTCAATTGATAGTGGGTTATTACCCTGCCTTCTGAGCTGTCTTGGATTAGGACTTTCAATGGCAAATAACCAGATAATGAAATAAATCCTTTGTAGTACATGGGCTTTGATAGAACTGCTTACAGTTGACCCTCTTCCATTCACCTGCCATACAATTAGATCCTAGGACACATTGTAGAATCTCTTTGATCCACCAATAAATGTAAGTGAGGTAGTATAGTGCGTTTGGTGAGCATTCAATCCTCAGGAGTTGTTGGGGTTATTCTTTAAGCTAGAACTTAACATTGTCTACCGTATTTTTGTTTTGACTGTTCCATGTCTGCAGTTTGCATTTTCGCTTGAATTCGTGGTTTGGGCTCTGTTGTTGTTGCTGTTGGACTCTTCGTGACCCTGTACACAACAGAACAAAAGGCTGCCTAGTCCCGTGCTGCCCTCACAGTGGTTGCTGTGTTTGAGCCCATTGTTGCAGCCACTATATCAATCCACTGTTTGTGTGCTGTAATGTCATTAATTATGTTTATTATTTCATCTTATTTGTGACTTAATGGACAGCTTAGAGGACTCAGGAAATTGATTGAAGTTACCAAAACAATACCCTTTAGACTTTATAGAGGATAAGATTGAATCCTAGTGATGAAAAGATAATTTATTTCTGTTAATAAAAGAAGATGATTTATTTCTATTCTTAGTAAAAGAAAACAGCTTATCATGGGAAGACCAAGTCTATAAGATGTATGTGCATGCATGCTTTTGGCTAGCTGATCAAAGGTTAATAGGCAAATTATAAATGTCTAACCATGAATAAAATTGGTTTTAAAGGGTGTCAATATTTGAATGTTGCCATAATTTATAAAGCAACAAAGTTACGATAATTGGAGCCCTGGTGGCACAGTTATTAAGAGCTGTGGCTGCTAACCAGAAGGTCAGCGACAAGAAGGCCACCAGCCACTGCTTGGAAACCCTGTGGGTTTACTCTGTCCTGTCTGGTTACTGTGAGTTGGAATGGACTCGATGTCACTGGGTTATTATTATTTTTTTTAATTTAAATTTGACTGACTTTATCCTGGATGCAAACTGCTGTCACAGTCACAGAGAGCTGTGGTCTTTGTCTCTGGTGTCTCAGATTTACAGAATCTCTCTAGATTCTTTGGGGTTGAGACAGAAACTCAGGTATTCTCAGTCATCTGATTCCCATGCTGTTGCTCTCTTCTGGTCCTTCCAGTATTCATCTAGCATTTAATGATATGTGTTACAACTATTCTTTGGTAATGACATTGCCAGTCACTTCACTGAAGGATTGAGGCGTTCATTCATTCATGTATGTACCCATCCTGTTGTTGAATCCTTACATTGCCAAGCACTGAACTGAAATGAATGCTGAAGCTACCAGAAGCAATAAAGCGTAGCCTCTGCACCTCAGTGACTTATTTTAATCATTCTTGTTTCTAAAAGCTGTCCTTCTCATTTGTTGGGTGCACTGAGATGTTTTCCATGATGGCTCTTAAGATTTCCAATTTAAATGACACTGTAAGGTCACACTTGAGAGCACTTCATATTTTCGCATACTGAGCAATTATAGATTAAAAAAAAACCCTAAAAATAAAGCACAGGACAGTTAGGCCCCAAAGCAAGACAAACTTAGGTGGAGAAACAAAACAGAAACACAAAGTAGTTAGTGAGGCTGATGCTGGCAGAGGAAACAGAAACAGCCTTGGGGCCAAGGGCCTCGGTGAGGAGCGTCACCAAGTGATTGCTCAGAGGCCCATTCTTACACGTGAAAATAAGTGATTCACGGCTTGGCACCAGTTCCTTCTCTGGTGTGGTGTCCTAGGAACTGGTATTATGCAACATCGCTGTATCTTGAACCCTTAATTAAATGCCTTTACTTTCTTGGGTGATTTGAGCAGTAACCCGGAACAATGGTACATTGTCAGCACTAACAGTAATAAATGTTGCGTGGATATGACTCAACGGCACTTGGCTGGCTTGGCTTGGCATGATAATAAATGTTCCATACATTAGCAACATACACACAAAGTAAATGTAGACACACATTAAACTTGGAGACTAGTAATAATAATGGTAGTAAGTCATAGTATACTGTGACATTCCATACAGATTTTTAATATCAAGTATTTGGTACAGGGCCTGGCATATTATAAACAATAGTAAAGGAATGCTGCTGTCATTTCCCATAATTGCTGAGATTCTGTCTTGAAAGTTTTGATCATTTTTATTTTGCTCAAATCAGCTAATGTGAGCTGTTTTAATTAGATGAGAACAGTACTAATACCCGTTATTTACAATTTAATGCATCTCAGCAAAGCTAGCCCCCAGTTTCTCATCTGGGAGTCAGAGAGGGACTCCTTCCATTCTTTATGAAAATGAATGTTATCACTGTGATAAATAACACAATTATATTCCTTTTGTTGTGGAAATACGTATTTAAACCATTCAAGTGTTGAACTAAATTACTACCTTAAAGTGTTTAGTGTTTTAATAAATCTGTTTTACAACAAATAGATACAGTTGAATGTTTCTGTCTTATAACATAAATCAAATTTAAGTTTTCTGGAGTAAGGTCACACATAGGTAACCTCAATTTCAGGAATAAGAAATTATTAGCAGTTAGTTATCAAGGATCTGCTAAGTATTTAATGTTCATTCCTGATATTAAAGATTTACATCAGCCAAATACTTTATGATTGGATAAAATGGTAGGTGTGGTTTTTACTGTACAGTTTGTGTTTTTTTCCATGACATTGCAAATGTCAAGTTATGTAGGAATAGGTACTTGAGCTCCTGTAGAGTGTGTGTTTGGTTTTAGAAAAACAAATTACCAAGAATCATGGAAAGTAAATGGTTCAGCTATAATGTCTTGTGTGTTTGTCCATCCCTCGGGGTACTCTGTCGTCTGTTTAACCCACAGTAATTCCTATATGCAAACCTCATTCATTATGTGAGAGTCAGAGCATTTGGGTCTTAAATTGAATTGCCAAGATACATTGGCCAGTTTTTTCATTAAAATAAAAAATTGTAAACTTTATCTTTAAAACAACACTGTAACATTACATTTAGTGTGTGTGTTTAGGTCCCCTGTCCCCACTCATCTAAAGTAATGTGAGATTCTACCTGCCAAATCTGTAATTGGATGCTATAAGTTTTCTTAAGGTGAGAAACTGGCCTTTTGTAATGGATTCAAGTTAATTTCCAAGGTGCTCTCTAGGCTTTGCCCTCTGTGGTGACTTCTTGCCCGATTTACAGTCCACTTAGGTCTGTTAGTGAGGCTCTTCCTTGTGCCTGCAGCTACAGTTTCCTAGGTGAGCCATCTCCCTGCCCTCACCACTCTAGTCTGTTATCTGTACCCAGCTTGTTCTGTAAGCCTGCTAGGTATCACTGGAATGTCATCCAACAGGACCATGGAAAACTCGTTTAGAAAGGGAAATGAAGCCACCTTGTACCTCTCTCTTTCTGGTAGTGAAATTACAAATGGACAACAAACTTAGCCAAGAAATCAAGAATGTGAAACCAGTCGATACAGTCCCCTCCTGTATTTGTCCATTCCTTAGTGAAGTGCCTCAGGAAATATTTCACCCAGAAGATTATTTCATTTACCTAGCTGTTCATTTATTCATTCAAGAAAGTTTTATGCTTGCAATGTTGGGTTAAGATGGAAGGAGTATTCAGGTTATGCTGAAGCCCACTTAATATTGCAAGAATAGAGTAGCTGGGGCAGGGGGTGGGGGACCATGCTGTTAGGCAAAATCAAGGCCAATTGGCACAACTAGTGTTTTGCTAAAAGGGCTCTCTGCACCCCACATTGGTGAGTGGTGTCTGGGGTCTTAAAAGCTGCCAAGCTGCCATCCGAGGGCACAACAAATGGTCCCAACTCAGCAGGAACAGATGCTCATCGAGGACCAAAATGACACAGGGTAAAGACAACCCAGAAGATAGAGAGACCCACATGACTTGGTCCCCATGGACTTGGGACCAGAAGAACCCAATGGTGCCCGGCCATCACCAGTGATAGCCAAGATGGAGTTTACTAAGTTGAGTTTCACTGGCAACACAAGAATAAAAAGGAGTGCACTCTGAGATCTCCACTAAAAGACCTCAGTTGATGATCCAGTGGTTTCAGGGTTCCCCTGGGAATGTGGCCCCGGGCCCTGATGCTGCCTGTGACCATATATTGGACGCACTGTATGGTTCTATGCATCTATCTATAGGATATCATCCTGCTGACCTCTGGCTGGAGGAAGGAGAGTGAGTGGAGAGGAGGGAAAGGAGACTGTTGGGAGGATGAGACATGTATGGAGCAGAGAGGAATAGTGTGCAGTCACCGGACAGGGAGAGCAGTGGAAGCTGCATATAGGTGGGCATGTGAATTTATACGAGAAAGTACATTTTCACTCAGTCATAATAAAAAAAAGGAAGTTTTATGTTGTATCTGATGTCTGCCACATCCTTTGCTGCTGTGTAGAGTAGGTGCTGGGCTCATGGCAACTCCATGCAGTGTAACGACACACTCCCCAACCCTGCACCATCCTTTCAGTTGATTGGAGATGGGACATTTTGTTCCATAGCATTTTCAGTGTCAGAGTTTTGGAAGTAGGTCCCCAGGCCATTTTTTCTAGTGTGTCTTAGGCTGGAAGCTCTATCAAACCCTGCTGAACATCACAGTAGCACATGCGCCTCCGCTAAGTGATGTGAGGTCACTGTGCGTCTTAGTCCTCTAGTGCTGCTGTAACAAATAGTGTAAGTGGATGGCTTTTACAAAGAGAAATTTATTTCCTCATAGCTAAGTAGGCTCTAAGTCCAAATTCAGGGCACCGCCTCCAAGGGAAGGTTCTCTCTGTGTGGGTGTGGCGGATGCTCATCAGTCTTCCCCTGGGCTAGGAGCTTCTACAGGCTGGAACTCCTGGTCTAAATGACATGTTCTGCTCCTGCACTGCTTTCTTGGTTGTATGAGGTCACCTTGTCTCTCTGCTTGCCTCTCTTCTATGTCCCAAACAAGACTGCCTCAAGATACAGTCTAATCCTGTAGACCAAGTCCTGGAGCACTAATACAACTGCTGTGTCTTCCACCTCATTAACGTCTTAGAAGCAGAATTTACAACACAGGAAGATCACATCAGATGACAAAATGATGACAAATCACCCAATACTGGGAGTCATAGCCTAGCCAAATCCATGCATGTATTCTGGGGGGACATAGTTCTATCCAGGACACTGTATGTAACATGAATTGGCCTAGAAGTGAACCCGTGTATCCCACATGGAAGGCAAAAATTCTGCAACTGTATCACCAGTGTAGGTTCTGAAAAATCATTGGTTCATAAGACTATTTTTACTGCCACAGAGTTCACAATCTAGTGATGAAGACAAGCTGGAAAACAGAGGAGACTACAGTGATATCAAAAGCCCTCTGATGTGGGTGCAAATAAGCAGCCAGGGAGGCATAGATGAATCGTGATTATTTGTGCTTGGGAAGATTGGCAAAGGCTCACTGAGCAAATAGCCTTTGAGCCGAAAGAGAGCTTGGAATAAGTGTTATAAAAACTTCTGGAGGGGAAAAAAAACCTTCAAATGAACCATAACATGACTTGGAGTGGGAAATAGGCAAGAGACGCTGCCTAGGTCTGGTTTGACCACACAGAATGGGGCAGAAAGAAAGAAAATGCAAGTTCAGTGCCTAATACAAGGCCAGGTAATGGTAGATACTGTATTTGGTGGATGAAGGAACACATATATATGTGCATGTGTTTTTAAAAACATAGGGAAAAGTAGTGTTTTATTACACCAAGAGGCTGGAGAACTTCTGTCTTGGTTTTAGCATTCCTACTCAGTATTCTGATGTAGGCATCATTGTTCATGTCAGTAGGATGGAACCAAAATGAGCTCATGTCGTATATGTTCATGTAAGGATGTCAAGCAAACTTTCAAAGCACCAGGAAGGAGATACTTTTTTTTTTTTTGTCTGCATAACAGTGAAAACTATGCCTGTTTGCTTTTTCTCTTTTTGTGGAATTTTATTAGTGCCATCAAATTGAATGGCTCTTCTGCCCTTTTTGGCTGTCATACTGTAGTGGCTTCAGATCCGTATATACTGAGTTAGCTTTGAAAGCGAGTTGGAGGATAAAAGTGAATTGCATTTTAGTAGATTTCTCTGTATGTTGTATCGTTTATTTATTTTTGCTTGCTGTCTCCAGTAAGCAGTTAAGTGCCTTTAACAAACAAACAAAACCCCTACGGAGGAAGCCTATTGTACCAGCAACACCGCTGTTTATTACAGTTCGAATACCTTGCGTTCAGGACCAGCTTTATGGGTGTGAGAAGGACCTTGTGCTTGGTTTCATGCTCTTGCTGTTGCCTGTGTTAAAATTCATAGTAGTTTTTGATCACAAGGTCCAGCAATTTGACTTTGTTTTACCCCAAATTAAACCCAGTGTTGTTGAGACAGTTCTGACTCATAGCAACCCTATAGGACAGAGTAGCACTGTCCCACGTGGTTTCCAAGGAGCACCTGGTAGATTCGAACTGCCTACCTTTCAGTTAGCAGCCGTAGCTCTAACCCACTACCCCACCAGGGTTTCTCTAGATTTTGGACTGGTCTCTGCAAATTATGTTGCTGGTCTGTTTACCTTCTTTCTGTCTCTCTGTCTTTCTCTATCTCTCTGTATCCATTTTTACTTGTTCCTAGTCTAAAGCGTATTACATTTTAAAACTCTTTCTACATTAAATAGCTGAATCTTTAATAAAGATAATAGCTGACTTAGGAATATAAGCAAGTCTTTTTTTTCAATAGCTAGAATAATTTCAGTTACATAAAATGTTTGAATTGTAAGAGCATTAATCAGAACAATTATACTTTATGCTTCAGTATTATAGTCAGTTTAAAAAGGTACCTTTTTTTCCTATCATAATACTGCCTTAATTATTCCAATCAAGACTTGAACAAATTTACTGAACTGTAAGACATAAAGTGATACTGGTGAAGAGTATGCTTCTTTGGCTCAAGTGGATGCAAGAGACTAACTGGGCACATCCTGTCTGGAGGTGAGATGAGAAGGCGCAGAGGGACAGGATCTGGTTGAATGGAACAGGGTGGAGAAGAGAAGTGTGGGGTCACATTGTAGGGACAGCAGCTAGGGTCACACAACAGTGAGCGTGTAAGTTTTTTTATGAGAAATGACTTGAATTGTGAACTTTCACTTGAAGTGTAGAAGAAAGACTTGGAAAAATCTTTGTATGGGAGGGAGAATGAACTGACTTATCTTTGATCGTTGGGGTAGTTTTTAAAATATGATTTTTTATTTTCCCCTTATCTGCTGAATACTGCTGGATCACCCAGTGTTTCTAGGAAATAAGGAAAGCAACATAACCTTTGTTCTGGGTTCGTGAGAGCCAGACTGCACCTGAGGCTAAATGAGCGAGGGCTGACCAGACTGAGAAGTACCACGTGGTGGCCAGGTGTTGCCTGGCCTCAGGACGCGTGATATAATCTACCACAACCACACGATGAGGCCAATTACAACCCTGAGCACAGAGACGCAGAGGGCTTCCTGGTTGGCTGGAACATCTGCTTTCAAAAGGGTAACAGGTCCCCTGGAGCCTTGGAAGCTTTATGTTATTAACCCTCCTGGACTTCACCAGGCGCTTCTCTTAGTTTGTACCCTGTTGGGCTACAGTAAGCCTGTGTTCTTCATGAGATTCTGTGAGTTGCTTCAATAAATTTTGTAACCCAAAGGGGTAGTAGGAGGCAGCAGAAAAGAAGCAAAGATGTGTGCACTCCTGAGTTTACAGCTGGCATCCTGAAGGGGTGGTGAGAAACCAGCCTTGTGTCTGACCAGCAGAGCAGAAAGTTGGCGTTTCCTGTAAACTCCCTGAACTTGTGTTTGCCGATTTGGCAGTCTGAAGGACTGTATTTTTGTAACTTCTGAACTCTGACCCAACTCTGGGTGGCCAGAAAAATACTGCATGGATTGCTCGTCTGAAAGATGGTATTCTTTTAATTTATGAGCTCTGATCCAGCTGATGGTGCTAAGGGTCAGAGAGAGTGCTGTGAGAGGGGCTGGCAGTGAGGATGGGGAAGGGAGAGACTGAGGGCTGGTCCATCCCCACTTTTTGAAGAGTGCAAGCATGGTGATGGTTACTGTGTGGTTGGTAACGAAGGTGGGATTTGCCCCTTAGCACAGTTTGTTCTAGCATCTCTTCCACCGCTCCTTGTCTCTTCCCCCTTCTGGTCCTTCAATGCCAGGCGTTCCTTGACTTGGTGCAGCTTAATGCCAGTCTCTGCCTCTGTCTTCACTGGGCTGCATTTGTCTTGTGTTAATCTCCATCTACTCTGTAAGGCCGTAGGCATATTATGAGGGGCCAACCTAATGATCCCATGTAACTGATTACCCCTCAGTGAACCCATTTCTAAATAAAGTCACATTCACAGCTACTAGGGGGTTAGGATTTGATCATATATTTTGAAGAGACGTAATTCAGCCCATCTTTGAACACTGATTGAGCTAAGATTCTTAACAGGCATAGGCAGTAGCTTTAAAATGTGGTGTCCCTTGTTCACTGACTATGCTGGAACATGTTACATTTCATAAATGAACCTAGCCTACAAGAGATCATTGCAAGAAAACATAATGGAAAGGTCTCTGATTATTAGACATATGAAAAGTGTGCTTCTAAACACATTTGTAATTTTTTTTCCCTACATTATAATTCTTAGTAATGCTGTTCTCTAAAAGTGTTGCAGCCAGTGATAAATGGGCTTGGTTTTGTTAGGCAATCCTTTGTTAAAAGTGTAATGAATTACATAAATTATGACATATTAAAGAACAAAAAAATAGCCATAATTTCACCACTGTGATACAACCATTTTCATTATTTCTTCTTTGCATAGTCACTTTTCACACAGTTCTAATAGGGGGTGTAGTTTTTATCCTAACTTTCTCGTTTAGTTATATACCATGCCTGTTTCTTCACATTACTATATGATCATTATCAAAATAATTTTTCAAGGTTATATAATGGTCCCTAATATAGCCACTTGGCTGGCCATGACCCTAAAGTTTTTCTACATGCTGTCTATGGAGATTGTTTTCAGTTTTTCCTTAATCATAAATAAGGTTATAATGAACACCTTCGTATTTGTAATTTTTTCAGGATCGTTTTCTAAAGTTGTATTCCCAAAGGTGAAATTCTTGTTCACATGGTGAGAGCATAGTAGTGACTCCTGATACACTGCTAGCCTACTTTCCCAAATGACTGTATCAGTTTTCCGCCTCCAGCACTTCCGCTGCATCCTTGCCTGTAGCTTCTTATGTTTTCTCCTCTTTCTGGTGAACCTTGTATGGATAGCATTTAAATGCTGATATTGCACATTAGTGTGGAAACTTAGTCAACAGTTGAAGAATGTTACATCCCCAACTCAGATTTTTCTCCCAAAGAGAAAGAAGAGTAGAATTGGTGGAATATGTTTAATTTAGTCATGCTCAGACCAGAAAAAAGTCAAAAATGGAAAAAATTGTCCCTTGTTTGTTGGCCTAATCAGTGAAGAAATTTTCTTTTTATGGCAGATTAGTGTTAGTGACACGATCTAGTTAACCACTTTTGCCACCACAGAGCTTAGCTGTTTTATTCAGGAACACATTGGTTCACATGAAGATACTACATTGATTTGTTTATTTTCTAAGTGATTTGAGTTTCACAACACCATTTTCTGCTTACCAAACCTTTGGGCTTAATCTCAGAAACTCAGAGTTCTATCTTACTGAGAATGAAATAGCTCATCCTTCAGAAGAGTTAATTAACTTCGACTGTCCCTGCTAATGAAGGGTTGAATTGCCGGTATTAGGCATCCAGAGATATAGGTAGAATGGCTAGAATTTTCCTCCATAAACTGCAATGAAAGGAGGTTGAGAAGATAAAGTTTGTTTGGGAAAAGAGCTGAGAATGGTGAGGAGAGGTTAGATTAGGTTCAGCCTAATGGTAACTAGTTATTTTGAGAGCGTGAAATTGTTTCAGAATGTATCTGCATTCACTGTCTCACCTGCAAGTTAGTAGGGTGCAAGAGAGGTTAAAGGATAGAGCTGGTGGTTCATGACGCATAAAGGACAATACTGGGTCTGTAACATTGGCCTTCGAACTTCAAGTTACAATAGTGAAGGATCCTACAGAGAAAATATAAAACAACTCAAAAAGCATCAGAAGAAGATGGAAGAATACATAGAGTCGTGATAGCAAAAAGAATTTTGTCGACATTCAGTCATTTTAAGAGATAGCGTAAAATCAGAAACTGATTGTACTAAAGGAAGAAGTCAAAGTTATGTTGAAGACATTAGCATAAAATAAGGCTCCAGGAATTGTTGGAGTATCAGTGGAAATGTTTCAACAGAGTGCTTACGCATCCATGCCCAATTTGGAAGACAGCTACCTGGCCAACTGACTGGACGAGATCCACATCTGTGCCTGTTCCCAAGAAAGTTAACCCAGTTGAATGTAGAAATTTTTGAACATTATCATTAATAGCATATACAAGTAAAACTGCTAGAGCTCATTCAGAAGGTAGTGCAGCAGTATATTGACAGAGAACTGCCAGAAATTCAAGATGAATTCAGAAGAGGACTTGGAAACAGGGCTATCATTGCTGATATCAGATGGATCGCGGCTGAAAGCAGAACATACCAGAAAGATGTTCACTTATGGTTTATTGACTATGCAAAGGCATTTGACTGGGTGGATCATAACAAATTATGGATGACCTTGTGGAGAATGGGAATTCCCAGAACACTTAATGGGGCGTCATCCTGACAATTGCCAGCACATTTGCATCCATTGCTGTGGCTGCTGTGCCAATCTGTGTCACCAAGGGTTTCCCACCCTGTCCCGGGCATGCACCATACATGATGCCGTCCTCCGGCACCTGAGTCCTCTTAATAATAATGTGTCCAAAGCAAGTGAGGCCAGTGATGTTCTGGTGCAATCCATAACGTCATGCATGGCTGAGTCTCGGAAGCAGATCACCAGGCCTTTCTTTAGATCTTAATTTGGAGCTTCTGCTGAAATCTGGCCACTGTGGATGTCCCTGCTGTGAAATACCAGCGGCACAGCCTCTGGCATCACAGCCACACATAAGCTACCACAGCACAAACTGACGGAAGCTGGTAGATGGTCTGCTTACAGGTATTTGGAGGAAAAGGTGTCTCTCAAGACACACCATCTCGGTGCTTTCTTAGCAATCTCACTGACTTTTCCTTTATCAAACAGATGTAGTGACTGCTGAGATCTAAGTAAAGAAAAAGAGCCAGACATTGAAGACTTGAAGACCTTACACATTGCAAAGGCCACAGGGGGGAGAAAGCCTGGCATATTCTAGGGACAGGAGTAATACGCAGTGGGGCTAGAAATTCGAGGGTGTCTTAGAGGGTGGCATCAAGGAGGAGGGAGGGTCCAGCTCGTGGTAGAAAGTTCAGATTTGATTCTAATTGCCATCAGAGGGTTTAAAGCAGCGCAGTGACAGGAGCTGGTTTATCTATAATTTTAATATAACGATTTAGAAAATTTTAGGAAAAGTCGATCCCAGCAAACTTTGGAGACATTTTGGATGATGGCTTTAAATTGAAAACAGGGAGGAGAGAGTTGTTGTTGAAGAAAAGGAGGTAAGAATAACACAACAGGTTTCAGTATACACTCACAAGTTTGTGTTTCTTCTCTAATTATCTGGGTCTTATATGGCAGGTTGCCAGTTTAGGGCAGAAAGTGATAGGAAGGACCCTTCTCCTGCCTCTCTCCTCCCAGTTTCTCTCAGATCCTATTGTCTTTTGAAGAGACAGGAGCATCCTGTGCACATCAGCAGTGCCTGGAACAACAGTAGCTATCTGCTTGGCAGCAGCCCAGCCTTTACAGAGTGCTGATGCCACATTCGTGGTGGAAATGAAGAGCTGCTGATTGACTTGCTAGTATTTGTGAGCTAAGCCGGGCCGTCACTTCTTTATACCTTCTTATCCCTTAATCCCCTGCCCTTCCCATCAAGTTATAGCAGGTGGGAGAGATATTCCCAACCCATTAAAGGAGGATAATTGAGAGTGTCTCTTTAGGCATGTTAAGGGGGATAAGGAACGATTTATCCTGCCACCCATCGCTCCTAAGAACACCAGTAGCTACCCAAGTGCTACATGAGTGAGAAAATCAGAGGGGGGACAGGAGCGAGGGGGGTCCCTAGGAAAAGAGATGCTGGCTCTTAGAAATTATTGAGACTGAAAATCGTATGATTTTCATAACTGAATTCTGATACTGTGAGTCAGGTCTTCATTAACTGAGCATTCCAGGGCTTCCTTTATTGTAAATGGAGAGACAGAGTCTCTCTCTCTCTCTCTCTCTGTGTGGTTTGTGCACGTGCTTGTTGTCTGAAGAGAGAAACAGAGATAGTCTCCAGCACCCCCGTACAAATCAGATTTTTAACTTGAAGTGTAGGGACCCGTTGAGTGAGAGGGCACATGTATTCCCTGATCACCTCTGCAGAGAGATGTGGGGGCAGAAGTGGGCAAGGAGAAGAGCTGGCTTCAGCTAAGGCTGCCCAGGGCTGGGAAGCCCCAGAGATCTCTTGCAGGTCCATCTTCCTTACGTGGAAGTGTGATTTTCACAGGGATTCACATCTGAGGCCAAGATGCCACTTAATGGGGAAAACAGAGACTCAATTTCATTCTGTTTTTTTTTTTGAAATGCTTTTTCCCTAATCACTTTTCATCTAATTCCAATTTATTTTTCAACACAATCACCAAAACCAAACCCACTGTCATTGGGTCGATTCTGACTTTATAGGACAGAGTAGAAATGCCCCCGTACATTCTCCAAGGAGTGCCGGGTAGATTCGAACTGCCGTCGTTCTGGTTAGCAGCTGTGCCTCTTAGCCACTATTCCACTTGGGCTTCCTTTCAATATGCAGTTCATGTGTTTTCTGAAGATTGTTTAAGACCCCTTCCACCTCCTTCCCTCCTCTGTGGTTTTCATTAGTGCTCCACTTATAACTTTCTTTAAGATCGGTGGCACATACCACACTTGGTCTGACCAGCATTGTGGCAAGCGATGCAATATTCTTCTCTTGTTTAGATTGTAACGTCCCTAAAGGTTGGGGTCATGGCTTATTAACTGTTGTTTCCTTATGTGCTTTGTGTATTTCCTTATGTCTTGTGACTTTCATATGTGTTACAAATTTTTCATTTCACTAGAAATCTTTGTTGGAGAATCTGTTATACTTCAATGCCACATTCAAGGAGCCATTGTGGCACAGTGGTTAAAGTACTTGGCTATGAACTAAAAGGTTAGAAGTTTGAGCCTACAGCTACTCTGAAGGAGATTTTTTTCTAATAAAGATTACAACCTAGGAAACTATGGGGCATTTCTACTGTATCTTATAGGTCCACTATGAGTCTGAATCAACTGAACTACATACAACACCACCACACAACATTACAAAAAGAGAATAAAAGTTGGCATTGAGTTTACTCTAATTCATATAACCTGCATGATACCTAGGGTTTCCAGTGGCTGAGTTTTTGGCAGTGGATCAACATACATGTCTTCTGTGGTACCTCTGGATGGATTTGATCCCCCAACATTTTGGTTAGCTGTTGAGGGAACTGACTGTTTACAGAAACTCCTGTGTCACATTAAGGAAAAAAGCAAAAACAAACCCACTGCCATCGAGTCAATTCTGATTCATATCAGACAGTGTAGTAGAACTGCCCCATAGAATTTCCAAGGAGCACTTGGCAGATTTGAACTGCAGACCTTTTGGTTAGCAGGTATAGCACTTAACCATTAGGCCACCGGGGTTTCCTGTTCCGCATTAGGATGGGAGACAAGTTAAGCTTTTTCTTGTGGACATGGGATGATCATTGTGGTCACCATTTGTTATTCTTAGTTCTTGAGGTGTTTGGGACTTGAAACTCTTTAAGATACAATTTCATTTTCCTTTTAGAAATGAGTTAGCCTCTTCTTCCTTGTTACAGCAGATGCTGGGCTCCTACTTGGAGATCAGAACCTCATTTTACACACATCTGTCTGGGAGCGAAATTGAAGCTCTTTCCATTCGTGTATAAAAAAGAGAGAATGGAGAAACTTTGTGACGGATTGCCATGTAAGACCACTTCTGGATCAAAGGCAAACCTTGAGTCAGTGAGGTAGCTGGATGTCTGAAGAAGCATGCTGTTGCAAGTGCCTCTCCTAACATACACAGATATTCCATCTATCCTCATTTGCATGACATAGTTATTTTTGCAGACACAGTCATTACTGGCCCTTGCTCACTGAGCTCTGACAGCACCTGTCTGTTCACTGTGGTTTGAGCTGTGGGGCGTGTCCCAGAATCGGCTGCATTTGTTACCTCCGCCTAGGTTGCCCTTTGGCCAGAATAGTCTCATGGCTGCTTCTTGACCTCTGTCAGATCTGTTTTCAAATATTCCTGTTTTTCAGATGCCTTCCCTGAGCATTGTTCACAGAAGATTGCCAGGCCTGCCCCCAACCTTTCTGTCCCTTTGCTCCCTTCCGTAGGGTGGCAGACAGTTACAACAACAAGTCATACTTCCCTGTACCCAAGGCCCTTTGCAGAGGGGTATAACTGCTCCTCCCAGGATGTGTTTTTCTCTATTCTCTTTAATCTGCGCTGGTCTGATAATGACTTGCTTTGAACAATGACTGAGGCAGTGGCAGAGCTTCACCGCCTAACATGATAGCCACTAGCCCCATGGGACTTTTCACATTTCAATTGAAGTCAGTTGAAATTAAATGAAATTTATAATTCTGTTCATCAATTGCACGGGCTACATTTCAAGTACTCTATAGCCACCTGGAAAGCATGGTGCTATAGTGGTTAGAGCTATGTCTGCTATCAAAAAGGTGGGCAGTTCAAATCTGCCTGTGCTCCTTGGAAACTCTATCCTGTAGGGTCACTGTGAGTCAAAATTGACTCAAAGGCTATGCGTTTGTGTTTTGCTTTAACAGCCACTTGTGGCTGGTGCTTGCCTTATTGGATAGCATAGTTAAAGAACATTGCTGTTATTGCAGTAAGTTCTATTGGACAGAGCTGTTTGAGAGCCTGTGCCTTTAAAAGGCTGCTTTTGGGAACACTCAACGCCATACTTTGGAGATGCCTAGTCCGATATACTGGGCAGTAGAAAGCTGCATAGAGGAAAACCAAAGCGCCCAAGCCAGTAGCTAGCAATCATGGCTGGCTGTGTGGGTGAGGCCAGTGTGGACGTCTAGCCAGCCCCATTCAAATCACCAACATCTGCAGTTTATGAGTAATCGCAGACAGCAGTGACAAAAGAATTAGTTAACTTTCCAACCCACAGAATCATGAGAAGTAAGTTGTTGCTGTTTCATGCTTCTAACTTTTAGATGGGTTAATACAACTTTGAGTTCTAATGACTGGCAGTATGCCCTGTGGTCTTTTATGTGGGGTTAGGATGACAAAGTGAGCTCTTAGCACCTCTTTCGGTGAGATCAAACCCCACTGCTGTCGTGTCAGTTCCAACTCAAGCAGCCCTATAGGTCAGAGTAGAACTGCCCCATGGAGTTTCCACGGAGCTCCTGGCAGATTCGAACTGCTGACCTTTTGGTGAGCAGGTGTAGTGGAGCTCTTCACCACTACTCCACCAGGGTTTACTTGATGAGATCAGTTCCTTGTTTATCCAGGAGAAAAGAACATTTTTGTTAAGTGGACTGAAATATTCAATACTTTGTAGATTATAGCTGCGGTATAGGAGAAACTAACTTTACATAATTAAAAAATAAATTGTTCCCAGTGGTTTACAAAGCAGAAAATTCAAATAATGCAAAACTAACTAGAACCCATTGATTCTTTAAATTTAGGATAATCACTTTTGGGGAACTTTGTTATTGCTTGCTCTGCCACATTTTGGAATCCTACACAGTGATTTGATTCTAAAATAACTCCATTTCTGAATCTATTCTCCTAAGCGTTTCTTGAGTGCTTTCTGTATCTAGCAAGCAGACACTAGGGAGGGTTTCAAAGAGTAAGACGTGTGCCCCAACCTGGAAGAACTCACTGTCTGTGTTGGAGGGAGCAGATGCGTGGTCACCCTAACTTGGACTGGCCTCTGGTAAAGGAGTGGGAAGTGGTCTGGAAACACTAACGTGGGAGTAGCTGCCTCGTTACTAAACATGCTAAATATGGAAGGTGAGCTATTTATTACTTTGTACATGGAGGAATAGAGGCTAGGAAATAGAGGAATTTATTTTATTTTTCTTAATAACAAATTTATTGAGGTGTAATATACACACCATAAAATTTACCCTCAAAGTATGCAATTCATAGTTTTTAGTATAGTCACAGAACTGCAACCATTACCAATGGCTAACTACAGAACATTTTTATCACCCCAAAAAGAAACACTGTGCCCATTAGCAGTCACTCCGTATTTCTCTGTCCACATCTGTTGACAATCACAGATCTACTTTCTGTCTCTATCGATTCACCTCTTCCAGGCATTTCATGTAAAGGATGCCCTAAAAGATGTCACCTTTGGTGTGTGACTTCATCTAAGCATGGTGTATCTAAGGTTCATCTGGGTGTTAGTATATATCAGAACTGGACTCCTCTTTATAGACTGGTAACATTCCAGTGTATCACATTTTGCTTATACATTAATCTATTGAAGGACACTGGCGTTGTTTATACTTTCAGCTATTGTCAATAATGCTACTAAACATGACATTTGTGTACAAGTGTTTGTATGGACTTAAACTTTTGTTTTCCTTGGATACATACCTAGGAGTTGAAGTCCTGGGTCTTATGGTAACTCTGTGTTTAACATTTAACTGCTAACATGTTTCCCAAGTTGGCTACAGCATTCTACATTCCCACCAGCCAGGTATGAGGATTCTGGTTTCTTCAGGTCCTGGCCAATACTTGTTAATGTCTTTGAACAGAATTGTTTTGAATGAAAATACGAAGTGATTAAAATAGAAAAACCACAATTAGATTATATTATGCTCATTTAAGGCAGCCCATCCATAAGTTATATAAACCCAAAGCTAAGTGATGCTTTGTAGCTCTGTATACCAAACAGCTAGCGGAGGTTAATTATCATTAGTGCTCACCAGGTGGTTAGAAGGGTTAGGAAAGGCTGGGTTTCTTTTATGTCTAATTGAAAGGTAAAGGGTGGTAGAAGGATTGAATATGTAATTTGTTGAAAGTTAAAGCCATTTCTGACATGTAATTAAGTATAATTGAGAAAGAACAAATTGAATGATAAAATCAAATTTGCAAAATAGAGTATGAACAGATATTATTAGATGCATGAGTTGGCATTAGTGCCAGATGTCTATTTTTTGACTCAGTTGGCAAGGTTCCTATTGCTCACACTTGCCCTCTAGCCTTCCCTAAATTGGCATATCAGAGGAATTGATGAGACATTCCTCAGCCAGCACCCTATCCACAGAGGACTTTGTGTGTGTGTGTGTGTGTGTGAAGTACTGGAGTTTTAAGTGGTCAGAGAAACAATTCTCTAGTCTTGTGGTGTTTTATCAGTTCAGACTTGTCTTCTGCAAATCCAGGAGACCTGACAGTGAAATTATGAAAAGCAAAGATGTAAATATGACAGCCAACCCACAACTCCACTCCCCTCCTCATCTGTCCAGCTCTTCATTTGCTTCCCGTGACCTATCCGTTGCTGTGGAGTCAATCACTACTCGTAGTAACCCTGTAGACAGAGTAGAACTGTCCCGTAGAATTTCCAAGTTGTGCTTGGCGGACTTGAAGTGCTGACCTTTTGGTTAACAGCTGTAGCTCTTAACCACTGCACCACCAGGGTTCCCATGACCTGTTATTGGTTAATTCTCAGCGCTGAGGTCATCATACGGAGGTCTTTGTGATTTGGCCTGTGCCCACCTGCTCAGCCTTGGCTGCTGCTCTTTCTGATCTACGAGGTCTGAAGGTTTCCGGTTCCCTTACCGCACATACTGCGATACTCTCTTGTTCTTCTGCTAGTAATTCATTGGCTCTGTTAGGAATACCCTTTTCTCTCCGCACGACTCAGCTTGGGCATTACTTCCGTCAGGAAGCATTTCAGAGGTCCCATCCCAGAATCAGTAGAATAACAAAGAAAGTTCACCTGTAGGCCTTATTTTGTTGTTATTGTTATGAATCTCAAGCCAGAAACATGGCTAAATTCATGGTGGTGTTTCCTGACTCCCTGTGCGTCCTAGAATTTGAAGTATTTTAGAGGCCATGTGGAGATCTGGTAGTGAAGTGGTTAAGAGCTCAGCTGGTGTTTTAGTCAGCCAGTGCTGCCCTAACAGAAATATCACGGAGTGGACGGCTTTAACAAAGGAAAGTTTGTTCTGACACGGTCCAGTAGGCTACAAGTCCAAATTCAGGATGTCCGCTATAGGGGAAGGCTTTCCTCCTTGTTGGCTCTGGAGGAAAGTCCAGTATTGCGTCAGTCTGTGTCCAGGGAGGATCTTAGCACGGGAACCTCAGGTCTGAAGGACGAGCTCTTCTCCTGGTGCTGCTTTCTGGATGCTGTGAGGTTCCCAATTGTCTGCTTACTTGTCTTGCCTTTTGTCTCTTGTAGGATAAAGGGATTAAGGGTGGTGCAAGTCATATTCCAGGGAAACTCCCTTTACAGTGGAGCAGAGAGCTAATCTTATGAAGGGATTTACAGTCCCACTCTAATCCTTTAACATACAGCACAGGAAAAATCACCAAATGGAGGGCAGTCATAAAATACTGGGAATCATGGCTCAGCCACATGGCTACACATATTTTCAGGGGGACAGAATTAAATCCATGACCAAAAAACCAAAAAGCCCACTGCTATCGAGTTGTGTCTGACTCATCCATAACAGCTGGTAGCTAAAAGGTTGGCAGTTTGAAACTACCAGCCATACCTTGAAACCGAATAGGACATTCCTACTCTGTCCTACAGAGGTAGGTGTGAGTCAGAGTAGCCTTGGCAGTAACAGGGATTTTGCTTGTTTGTATAGGAACCATCTAATGGTGAAATTGGGTATGATGGTGTCTAATCTGACTTTTCTTAGCAATAATCAGTATGGAAGGTCTGGGTGTCACTGCCCACCTAACGTTTTGGCTGAATTCCTTATAATTAAGTTAGCTTTCCTTAAGCGTTGATCCTAACTTTATAAGACACATTCTGTGGCCAGACAGCCTGTTATTTAATATCATAGTTTGTGGCTACACTTCCTAAACCCTTTTTATTGATGTAATCTGTTTGTTATTCTCTCTCAGTCCAAAGTTGAATTGTTTAGGAGAATTATAGATACCAACTATCTTGGTCACCTAGTGCTATAACAGAAAGACCATAAATGGATTGCTTTAAGGCAAAAAAGTTTGTTCTGTCATAGTCCAGTTGGCTAGAAGTCCAAATTCAGGGTATCAGCCCCAGGTTAATATGCTCTCTCTGTTGGATGAGGAGGAAGGTTCTTGTGTTGTGTTAGGCTCTGCTTGGTTTGAGAGCATCTCAGTGAAGGACTCTCAGGTCCAAAGGACTCGCTGTGCTCCTGGCACTACTTTCTTTGTGGTACGAGGTTGCCACTTTCTGCTCGCTTCCCTTTTCTTTTATCTCTTTTAGGATAAATGGATAAAAGTTGGTGCAAGCCACACCCCAGGGTGACTCCCTTTATACTGAATCAAGAATGTGACTTTAATAAGGATGTGACAGAACCAAAAGCCATTGCTGTCCAGTGGATTCTGGCTCATAGTGGCCCCATAGGTCAGAGTAGAACTGCCCCCAAGAGTTTGCAGGGAGTACCTGGTGAGTTTGTACTGATGACCTTTTGGTTTGCAGATGTAGCACTTAACCACTATGACACAAGGGTGTTATGGTTGCACCTTAATCCTGTTTTATATAATCCAATCTTGCCTTATTAACCACAGGCAGAGATTAGGATTTACATCATTTATGGAAGCACAGTAAATAGTGGACAGGCACAATCACAGCTCAGTTAAATTTCTGCACACATTGTTCAGGGGACACAATTCAATCCATGCCACCAGCTCTGCTCACAGTATTTCATTGCCATCCAAATATTAATTTATATATCTTTAGCAAAAACTAGACAATAGTTAGTGGATCAGAAAAACCTGACAGTCTTTCTGCCACATCCCAGAAATATCCTCAGTAAAGACAAAGTACCTGACTTTGAAGTATGTTCAGTCTTTCTATTTCAGTAACTCTTCTCCAGCGTCAATCTATCAGTGTGGATTTTCCTGAGATACAGTAGGAGTGTCTTCCTCAAACTCGTTAGTTCAGAACCCTTCCTCGTGGTATTCATTGTGTTTTACCCTGCCCACCAATGTTTCACTTTGCTGTTCTCTTTGCCCTTCTTGTTTGTTTTCTTCCTTTCTCCTTCCTTCCAAAGCTCATGTTTGCAGGAACTTAGACAAGCATGCTACCTCGCATTCTCTCTCTTGTGTAACATGCTCACACACACGTTCTGCTCACATTGATATAAATTATAAGCACGTAAAATTCATAAAATGTCAGCCACCAAAGAAGTTGATAGGTTATGTTTCCCCCTAGATAGCCTTTCTTTAGACAAATGTACATTTGGGCTTTGAAATTCTAATAGTAGCCCCAAGATACTAAAGTTATTCTCTTTCTCCACTGTGAGTTCTGGATTCACTCTCTCTGAAATATAGCACCCATCCTCATTTTAGATTTCCTTCTCTGAGTTGTCTTCCTTTATGTTCTGCCTTCGTGTTTTTTAATTGCTGTCCACATCCTCTCCTTTTGGTGTTTCCTGGTTCCTTTTTTGTGCTAAGTCTCTAAAATCTTGCCTGTTAAGACTTCATTCTGTTTAATGACTCAGTGCGTGGAGGTATTCTGTCAGCTCCTGCACCTTCTCTCCAGTGGCTCACATTTCATAGGCACATTGCTCGCGGGTTTCTTTCAAGAAGAAGAAATCTAGCACAGCCTGTGCACATTGTCTTAGTCGTCTAATGCTGCTGTAACAGAAATACTGCAATTGGATGGCTGTAACAAGGAGAAATTTATTGTCTCACAGAAAAGTAGGCTAAAAGTCCAAATTCAGGGCAACAACTCCAGGAGAAGGCTTTCTCTGTCGGCTCTGGAGAAAGGTCCTTGTGGTCAGTTTCTCCTGGCCTGGGAGCATCTGAGGCACAGGGACCCTGGGGCTGAAGGACACACTCTGCTCCTGGCACTGCTCCTTTCCTGATGGTGTGAGGTCCTTAACTCTCTCTAATTGCTTCCCTTTCCTTTATATGCCAAGAGACTGCCTCAAGGCACAGTACAGTCTTACACACTGAGTGCTTCCCAGCCACCACAACTGCTGCCGGTCCTCCCTCGGGAACATCACAGAGGCAGAGTTTATAACATAAGGGAACACCAGGAGCCATGGCCTCGTCAAGTTGCTACACACGTTTTGGGGGAGTGGGGCACAGTTCAGAGCATGACATACAATATTGTAAAAATCTTTTATTCTTATATGTTTACTGTTTAGATCTGGCGTTTGGTGACGCATCTTACGGATCACTGAAATTTTAAAAAAAAATAGTTGTGGTTCCTTACCCGCTCTTTTCCACTGCTGTTTTATCTTGCTGTCGTATCCCTCTTTTACATTCCTAGATGGTTTTCAACTAGGAGTGTTTGGATTCCTCCGGAGCTGCTTGTTCTAACAACAGTCTAAGTCAAAAGAAGAATTGGCTCAAAACCTGTAAATGCTTATATGTGTTTCTAGATTAAAAATATATTTCCCTATTTTTCTTCTATGTTTCCATATATCAAAACTTGAAATGTCAGAAACTCATTTTGTTTTCTTGGAATGTAGCATCCTGGAATTTCATCAAAAACTATGTTTCTTTCTCTTTTCTTTTTGGTGAAAATGTACACAGAAAAACCTGTTCCCACCCACGGTTTCTAGACATAATGATTACTAGACATTCTAGACATAATTGATTGCTTTTTTCACATTATGTCAGCATTCCAATTATTTCCAGTCTCGTTGTTAAACTCTTCTGTTAACTTACACTCCCTGCACCCCCAAAGCTGATTTTCTTAAATAGATGGGGGAATTGTGTTGTTTTTCTCCTTTACACAGTCATTTCATATTCATAGGTCATATTTGATCTGGGAGTTTCTGACTTGTATTTGCTTCACAGTGTTTGGTTTCCTGGGCACATTAATGTATTTTAGAGACATTAATGTATTTTAGAGACAGTCTTATTTCATTCCATACTCCATACTTTATCATTGTATATCAATTATGGATTACTGCTATTTTATTCACTTTTATTCCTTTAATCTAAATTTTTCTCAAAGTAATAATTGTGCATAGTTTATATGAGGTTTTCAAAGTAAACACCAGGAGTGTTTTGATTTCCTAAGTGCAATCTTGTATGTCAGGTTTTTTATAATGCTTATCACATACAAACACACACACACACACAAACAAACAAACCAACAAAACCCCTCAGAACTAGCTTTGCGTTACTGTCTAACTAGGCCAACTGCCAGCCCCTGCAGCCGTCTTCCTTCCATAATGGTCGCTTTCAACTTCATTGCGAGCGTTTCACTGTTTAGCACCATCAAACCACAAAACCAGTTGCTGCCGAATTAACTAAGACCCCTGATGACTCCATGTGTGTCAGAGTAGGACTCAGCTCTGCAGGGGTTTTGATGTCATCAGAGTCCTCTGGGTGGACTTGAACCTCTAATCTTGGATTAACAGCTGAGCACAAACATTTAGCTGTCTGTTTTTACATAACGTGATTGGTCTATTCTAGATTTTTAAGTTCTCACTATCTACTGTTTGTGGAAACCCTAGTGGCATAGTTAAGTGCCACATCTGCTAACCAAAAAGTTGGCATTTCAAATCTGCCAAGTACTCTGTGGAAACTACAGGGCAGTACTGCCCTGACCTATGGTGTCATGATGAGTTAGAATCAACTCAGCAGCAGTGAGTTTTCTTTTTTTTTTTTTAATCTACTGTTGGGAAACCCTGGTAGTATAGTGGTTAAGTGCTTTGTTGCTGACCAGAGCTCCTTGGAAATTCTGTGGAACAGTTCTACTGTGTCTTGTAAGGTCTCTATGAGTCAGAATCACCTTTATGGCAGTGTGTTTGGTTTTGGTTTATTTACTGTTGTGAATGAGAATTTAGCCTACAGGTTTAGCCTGCTGACCAGGAGCTGCTTGGAAATTTTATGGGGCAGTTCTGCTCTTTCCTGTAGGGTCTCTATGAGTCAGAATCACTTTTATGGCAGTGGGTTTGGTTTGGGTTTGTGAGTGAGACTTTGGTTTGTGAGTGAGACTTTAGCCTCCAAAGACTCTGCCACCCCAACCTGGCTATGACAAATGCCATTAGAAGAAAAAAGTAGTTATGTTTAAAAGATTTTGTTGATTATAAAATGCTATTGGAGAGCAGTATTTATTTTAGAAAATAAAAGATGAGTTGTTATAATGCCTTGCTAGAGAATGGCACTAGGAGCAAAATATTAGAGGCAGTAGGTGTCTCTATGTATAACTTTAAGAGATTAACAAAGTTAGCAATCTGTTTTAACTAAAGCAGTAAGATAGCACACTTGGATTTTGCAGTAGCCCCTGAATGTCTTGTTGTTTTTTAACTCTGGTCAATTAGAGTCTTAATCACCAGAGATTTTATAGGTGCAAGAGTGAAAACATAGCTGCACTTGATTCATAGATTTGCATGAAAAACCTCACAAGGGAAAAATAGTAATTGCCTCAGCGTGAGAGATGGAACATATTTTAAGATAATTGGAGACTGTCTTTTATGTGTTCTCTTTGGTTTAGTTTTGATTTCATGTACTTTAATTTGTTTCTATCTCTTAATTTTTTCCCCTTAATATACTTTAAAGAATGCAAAACACTTCAGAGGACCTCATTATCACTTGTGAGATTGCCTTCTTCTGTGCCATTGGATGTAATTTTTTTGTCAATCTTAGAAGAAGAAAGAAAGTATCTTTGAACAGACTGTTACACTTAATAATCTCACAGTGATGAAAACTCCAAAGCCCATTTTGTGTAAAATCAGATACACTTTAATAATTTCCCTTAAGTGACTATTTTAAAGCTATTTCTTTTTTTGTCATATACAAGTTCTACAGGAACAGTCTTTTTTTTTTTGCCTCTGCTCATATTTTTCATAATTCTTATCTACAAGATTTACATATTTTACTTATAACCTCGCATGTATGCTGGTTGTCATGCCTTAGACAAGGATGGTCAGAGGTGGTATAATTGAAGATGTTTTTTATTTAGTGGACACTGTAGGTTACAAATTCAACTTTTGCTTCTCTTTGCAAAGGCTCTGAGGCGTGAATTAAAGGAGAAAGAATATTCGATTCTGAACGCTATAGACCAAGCTCGAGTCTTCCTTGCTGACCAGCCAATTGAGGGCCCTGAAGAACCAAGAAGAAACTTACAGTCAAAAACAGGTGAGATTGGTTTCTTTAGGACGTTGTAAAAAGCACATGGTTGGAAAATGGGGTGATGAGTTTCCTTACAGCATTTCAGGATCTGATATTTAAAATTGTTTTCCAAGTATTACTGTATCATGTGTATCATTGTTTAACAAATAATCTATTTTCTTAAATGAAAAAAAGCAATTTCCATATACTTCAGTGCTGTTATTTTTAGATGTTCACTACAGAAAAAAGTAGATAGAAAGCATACTATAGCTATAAATTCTTTAAAAAATAAAAATTTATGTTTCTTATTTTTAAGCAAGTTACCTGATAAGTAATAGAAAAATGGTATTAAAAAGAACAGTAGTACAACTTAAAATATTTAAGTACCCATAAAGACTTTTTTTAAACATCTGTTTTTTCAAGATCACTTTCTAAAATAAGACATCAAAGTGCTTTTGTGTTTACAACCAAGTAGGAAGTGTTTAATTTAAACATAACTATTAATGGCATTTATGCACATTAAAATGGAAATTTTAACTATCTTTCTAGCAAATTGCGTGTCTTTCATAGTAAATTTAAAAGAAAATTTACAATGAATTTGGGGACCAGTCTGCATGTTTATTGTGACTTCTTGCTGTTGACAATAAAATCACTTCCATACATTTTAAAAAATAAACAGGCCAGTCAAAAACTTTTCCCATTGTTTGCTTCACATTGTTAAGCAGGACTAAAAGATTGCCCTATGGTGTGTCCACCCCTGGTGGCGTAGTGGTTAAGGTGTTACAGCAGCTAACCAAAAAGTTGGCAGTTCAAATCTGCCAGACGCTCCCTGAAAACTCTATGGGGCAGTTCTCCTCTGTTTTGTAGGGTTGTTATGAGTCAGAATTGACTTGATGGCACTGGGTTTGGTTTCTAATTTGGTATGGTGTGTCCAGCAGTGCAGTTTGTGAGCACTGATTACTTGCAAGAGAACTGTAGTTGTAAAAATGCTTTTTTTAAGTAGATGTAGGACTGGATCATATGTTTGGATAGGCAGCCGTTGTCCTACTGAGGCTTTTCTTGGGTAACTCTTCTGCAGGCTGGATGTATGTCTGATCGTATCCATGAATTGCTTTAACTTTTTGAACCTAATTTTATATATCTACGTGTGTGTAACATACACATAAGCATACTTCCTGTTTGTTTTTTTTTAATGGCATCTTGCCATTAATGAGTTTCTCTTTTGCTTTGAGTATGGGTTACCCTGCTGAGCTAGAGATACAGACCAAATTAAACCCATTGTCATGGAATCAATTCTGACACATAAGGAACCCTGTAGGACAAAATAGAACTGCCCCATAGAGTTTCCAAGGTGCTAAATGTGTATGGAAGCACATTGCCACAACATGAACTAGTGGATTTGAACTGCTGACATTTTGATTAGCAGCCAAGTATGTAACCACTGTGTCACTGATGCTCCTTCAGATACAGGAGGAAAGAAAAACCCTTAATCAGTTGCCACTGAATTCATTCTGATTCATAGTGACCCTATAGGACATTAGAGAACTGCCCCATAGGGTTTCCAAGGAGCAACTGGTGGACTCACACTGCTGACCTTTTGGTTCTCAGCCAGATGTGTAAACCACTGCAGCACCAGGGCTCGGTGGCTCTGTGGATGTTGATGACTCCTTCTAGAAGTGTGGGGCTTGTTTCATTTCATCCTAAAGTCGACAGTATATTCCTGTCCTGCATCTAGATGTCTTTTCAGATAGCTACTGAGAAACTAAGTGTTCTTCCTACCTGTGACCTGAAATCACTCAAAATTGTTATTTCTATCCTTGAAGTATTATTTCGTCTGAATTCTCTCTGTCTTTGTCCCTCTCACATAAACACATCTTCTAATTCCAGATTCCTTGAGTCTTGGGTGTAGACTTATGGGATGGCTTTAGGCCGAATCATGTGCTACTTTTGGTAGCATCTGTTTGATTTCATTGTTACCTGTGTGAAACACTTGGTATTCTTGATCAACTAGTGTTGTCATAGAATCATATTCATGTTCCTTCACGCACCAGAGTCCTTCAGTGACTCCTGTGCTCTGTAGTTAACTTTGCCTCTAGAATCTGGGTTTTGTCCTTGGTTCCTAAGAGAATCTTTAAAACATGGAGTTTCCCCTGTGATTCAAGTGTCTGAGGAGGGTACTAGGCTACACCTAACCTAACAGGTTGTGCTAATGAGGTGCCTCTTGGTGTCCAGACTGGAAAGACTGCCTTTTATGTAAAGACTGTGGCCAGGGAAGCTTCATGGACTTCCTGGTTGGTAACAGGCAATGAGGCACCAAGAACAGTAGCGTGTCCCATTTTTGAACGTGGACGCTTCCCAGATCTTACTTCATTTGTATCCTTTTTGCTGTAATAAAACTGCAGTTGTAAGTATAGTGCTCTCTGTGAGTTGTGTAAATTGTTTTAGTGAGTGTTTGAACCCAAGGGAGTAGTGGAACTGAGAAGGTCAAAAGTACAGGGACCTAGGCACCCCTGAGCTTACAACGGGCATCCTGAGGGTAGAGAGGAACCCCCAAATATGTAGCCAGTGAGTTAGAAGTAAGGAGGACCTGGGGATCCCAAACTTAGAGCTGGCATCTGAGATTTCAGGCTGGCGTGGCCATCTGGTGGACTTATGCTTTTGAACTTGTGAGAGCTGATCCAGCTCCCACTGTTGAGGATCAGAGGAAGAAGTACTTACATGTGCAGTTAGGAGAAGAATTGGTTAACTTTGAATTGGAATTGAGTTTCTTTAGTTCAGTTGATGGCAGAATATTCGATTAGTTTCTATTAATAGATTTTGTTGATTTTATTGACACCTACACATGTTGCTTACTGAAAAAGTTCTTGACTTTAGCTTGATGCTAAAAAAGTCTTTGTGATTAAGCACACTTGATTTTTCAACCTACTTTCCTATTCTCGGTTGTACACACTGTTAGTAGTCTTAGCTGCTGACCAAAAGGTTGGAGGTTTGACTCCAGCCAGGGGCACCTTTGAAGAGAGCCCTGGCCATCCATTGAAAAAACTGTTTGGAGCAGAGTTCTGCTCAGCCATATGTGGTATCATCATGAGTGTGAATCTGCTTATGGTAATACTTTTGTATCAGCCACGCTGCCTGTTTCACTGAGTGATCTCGGGACCATCTAAGGAAGTGCTTCCTGTCTTCCTGCATCCCTTTTGAAGTCTCATCACATTTTAAGGCCTGCTTGGAAACTCTGGTGGCATAGTGGTTAAGTGCCACAGCTTCTAACCGAAAGGTCAGTTGTTCAGAGTCACCAGGTGCTCCTTGCAAACCGTGGGGCAGTTCTACACTGTCCTGTGAAGTTGTATGAGTTGGAATTGACTCTACATTACTGGGTTTGTCTGTTTGTTTTATGTCTCTTACATAGAATACTAGAATCTTTAAAAGCCTTAGAGCCCTAGTCCAAACCTTTCATTTTACAGATGAGTAAGCAGGTTCATAGATACCTAACTCAGGCTTCCTTCCTATGTGTTGATTCATTTACAGATGTTAAATTTTCTTACTTTCCTTGAATTGAGGAATTTCGTTTTGATCACTTTGTATCACATACGCTGCTTCATTTTCTGTATCCCGTGTAATGTCTCATGTCTTGTACCTGAGTTTGATGAAGAATGAGTGTATAAGTAAGTGAGCAAGTAATATACAGTATATCATCACTTTACGTCATCTATTGCAAGTGTCTCCCGCTGATTGCTCTGCCCTGTATTGGCCCCGTTTTCTAAGGTTTTCCAACACAGCAGCCACAATGAGCGTTTTCAAACAGAGGTCAGGTCATGTCGCTTCTGTGTTCCAAACTCCCCGAGACTCCCTCTCAGTCAGCTGAAAGGCTGTCTACCATCTAGGCCCGTGTGTCTCTGGCCTCACCTGCTGTTACCCTTCCTCACTCTGACTGCACCACCACGTTGGCCTTCTTGCTGTTTCTCGCACGTGGCGGCCACGTATAGGGTTTATACTTGCTCGTCCTTCTGCCTAGAATGCTCTTCCTCCTCAGATATCTGCATGGCCCTTTTCCTCCCCTCCTACAACCTTTATCCCAGTGTCATCTCTCAGGTAAGCGTCCTCCCCCTAGCATTCCCCACACCCTATCTCCTTTGTCTTCCTTTCCAAGCATTTAACGTCAACCATGCTATGTGCTTTACGTACATATTTTATTTTGTTCATTGAGTGTAAGGTCCATGAGAATGAGATTTTTTTTTTTGTCATTGCTGTGTTTTGTAAACATCTAGAATACTCCCTGGCATATTGCAAGTGTTTGCTGTATAGCTGTTGAATGGATGCATAGGCTGAGAGCCGTCAGGGTAAAGATGTATAAGATGTATGATCTGAGATTTCCGTTTAGTCAGGGAAACGAAAGTAGTGCATAGGGGTGGGAGAACAAACAGTATGAAACTATACATACCCAGGTCTTGGTTGTATCCTTTAAGTTCTCAGTGACATTGGCATTCCGAGAGAGAAAGATTTTGAGTCGGAATAGAGGGTAGCTCCAGAGCTGGTCTGAGGGGTCTGAGTAGGAAGTGATTAGGCTCTGAGAAGAGAGATGACCACGTGCAAGTGCAAGACCATCAGAAGCAGCATCACAGCGTGGAGGAGAGCAGCTGGGTGTAGGGGGAAGGAAGTCAGCACACCACTGGCTTGGGCATCAAGGGGGTGTACCAGGACAAGGGGTACAGAATGATGAGCTTGTTTGTTCCTAAGATTCAGATTCCAGAGGACCTAGACAGTCAGACAGCATTTCTACTTAGAGACAGAGATGCTGTTATAGTTTTAGTTTTTGAACTTGGAAGGAAAATAAGAACTTTGATTGCTTGTCTCACTTGGTCCATTTTAAAGTTGATCTTAAGTCTGCTTTTCTTGCCTCTGTGCTTTCTCTGTACTTTCAGGAGAAGAGAAAAACCATTTTTATGTTAAGCTCTTTGATAGCAGTAAAGGTTTTGATGTTTACTAAAGCATCACCTTATTATAATAATTCTCCCCACTGGCCACTCAGTTTTGAGACTTGAGAAAAGAATGGTCCTCGAGTTCTTATTTTACTGTTAAATTCCAGATGTCCCTATTTTCAAATATTGTGTTTAGATTCCAAGAAAAAATTAATGCCAATTTAACTTTATAGTGTTCATTTTTTTTTACTGCTAGTAATTTTCTTTCTCCTTTTTAATATTATTTTCTGCAATACTGGCTGATTGTACAGGCTGTTAAAAATACATACAAGAGAATTTTCCCTAATAGGTTTTAGACTTTTGTTATTTATTGTAACTTGCATTTAGCGTCTGTCAGAAACATTTGAACCGTAGTTATCTTGTGTGATGCTACTGAAACTACTCAGGGATAGGAGCAGACGACATCCTGCTGTGATGTGTTCAGTTCTATCTAGCGAGCGCTTATTGAGCAGTGCTACTTGTACTGTGCTACAGCCGGGTACCAAAACAGATCCATTTTTCTGCTTTTGAGGAACTACTCCAGAGATGACATCTATGATTTTTCTTGCTAATGCCTTTTTTTCTCTCCCAGCCCCCTTTTTTCTTTTTACTACTGTAATCATTCTTTAATGTTGTATACATTTTTAAATATATTTTAAAATTGGTACTAATGTTAGTGCCCAACTTTAGACCCTTACTACCTTTTGTTAGGACGTTTCAGTACTTCCTAATTGGTATCCCTGCCTGCATATAAACAAGAAAATGTTAGATCTGAAACACAAAGCTATTGTTACTTTCCTGGTTTGAAACCTTCTGGTACCTAGATTAGAATAGAAGCTCCTTCACTTGATATGGAGGATGCAAAATGAATTGATCTGAACTTTGCAGCCCAGCAGAATCTCTTGCTGTGCCCTGCTCCAGGCTGTCTGTGTGATACTGACTCATGATGTTTTGCAGGTGATACCTAGGCTTCTCTGCCTGTTGGTCTTTCTTACCTGATTTCCAGCTCTTCCCTTGTTTGCCTGTCCCATTCTGCTCATCCCTTCAGACTCAGCTCAGGCTTTGCATCTTTGGCAGGCTTTCCCTTCCGTCTCTGAGCTCCCTTCCGTGCTTCCCCTGGACCCTGTCTACCTCTCACACCATCTCAGCCTCAGCCCTTTCCCTTCCTTAGTGACCACTCTGATTTATTGAGAACATGAAAGACAGTGGAAAATGATCTGAGCAGCCAGGGTAGATATAATATAGAAAATACGGTGGAGATCTTAACTCTCAGGAAAGCCACTTAGGTGATACCTCAGAAGTACTGACTCTTAAACTCTGAGTAGTGTTGTAACTTATTTCATTTGTTTCCCCAGTCAATTTGGGGTAAGTTTGTAAGATGGAAGTAACATGCCATACAAAAAGGCCGACGCGATGGTCAGAGTGTTTGAGGAATCAGATAGCACTGAGGAGCAAGGAAATTTCAAAATGGAGATAGAATTTAAAAATAAAACAAAACATAGTTGTCATAAGGGCTTTCTACAATAAAAGAAAAGCCAAAGCTGTGAATTACGGTTTGTTTATTTTTAAGACAGTCTATAAATCAGTTTGGAAATGGCAGAGGAATTTATACAACATTTCAGTAAATTTCTGCCTGAAGTGCTAACCGTAAAAAAAACGTGACTGATGCAGTGAAATGTCACTGCCTGAAAACTTTGGCTCCCCAGGATGATACATTCTGCTTGTAAATGGTTTTTAAGTGAATATAATTTTAACTGAGCTGCAATTCCCTGAATAATTATAGAAATTTGTCAAGATTCACAACTTTGTCAGTAGTCTTCTTGTCTTGTCATCAATAAGGAAATATTTCATTTTTATCATTTCAGTATAAAATTTTTCCTTTTAATGCAGTTGAACATTTTTTGTTCCTGTTGTTTTAATCACCCAGATTGTAAATCACTCATCATTTCTGTTTGTCTTCAAACCACTTTCAGGTTGATGTTACCAATTGTCCTGTGAGCTAGGCAGAGCTGAGTGTGATTGTGTATCATTATTATTATTATTGTAAATAAAGACAAAAAGCCAAGAAAATATCATAGTGCCATCAGAGAACACTCAGCAAATGAGGGCAGAGCCAATACCAGAATGTTAAGGCTCTTTATCAGTGACCTGCCCTAGCCCCCGATTTTTGCCTGCCTTTTGACTCATCCCTTCAGCCTGCTCTCTGTTCTCCACAGGCCTTCTGGCCACTGGCCTCCCGGCTCTGTCTTCATTCTCAGTTTCTAGAGCCTTTTAACCCTGCACGCATTTCCTGGTTTTTCCTCTTGCTGCTGTCAGTCTCGGATGTGAATCCCCATGAAAGCCACACTTCCTCAGAAGGAAGGTGGACCTGCGAGAGACCTCTGGAGCTTCCCAGCCGTGGGCAGCCTTGGCTGAAGCCAGCTGTTCTCCTGGCCCACTGTTTGGTACCCCCAGACCTCTCTGCAGACGTGAGCAGGGAATACATGTGCCCTCTCACCCATCTGGTCCTTTCAGTTCAAGTTAAAAAGCTGATTTGCACGGGGGAGTTGTAGACTGCAGGTTCTCTCTTTGTTTCTCTCTCTCTCCCTTTTCCTCCCCCTCATCTTCTCCTGCTCTTCCTCCTACCCGCCCTCCCTCCACATGACACATATACACAAGTGTGTGCATAAACCCCACACACATACTGTCTGTGTTTCCATACCACATGCAGATACAGGCAAGTGTGAGCACACACTGCACACACATTTCATGACTTGTGGTTATGTGTCAGTTGCAAAATCAGACTAACGATTTTATAGGATATTTCACCTCTGAAGTTGTATAGAAAATTATACACATGTGCATATAGAAAAATTTGTATCCTCTGCCCAGCTTTTTTTTTTTTTTAAAAAGATCATATCGTTTTGTTTGTTTGAATTTTTCTTTCAAAATCATCCCAGTCAAGGTGTTAGTGGTATTGCAGTTCTTATGTTTTTTCTGTTTTAGCCTAGAACACTGGATTTTTGTCTCGTTTAAATGATAGTTCATTAATGGTCGTAGAAAAAGAACACAGCTATTTATTTAGTATGTTCATGTATTTACTGCTCAAATAGCTGTATGTTACAGTACCTGTGGTTGGTGATGCTGTTGAGTCAGTTCTGACTTGTAATGATGCCCCGTGACAGAGAAGAAGTGCCCTGGTGGGTATCCTAGGCTGAAATTTTTACAGGAACAGATCAATGGGTCTGTTCTTCCATAGAGCAGCTATATAGGGTTTGAACTGCCAACTTTTCACTTAGCAGCTGAGCATTTAACCATTGTCCCATGAGGGCCTTTGTGGTTAATAGTTAATAATCACCATTTGTCAGATAAAAAAATACATCTGGATTCATAACCTTCCTCATTGGTCCTGTGGCAGCTGGTGATGTGTACTTATTATTTTAATTGAACGGTCTGATTTTCTTTTAATTATTTAATGTCTCAAAATATTTTATGTTAATCCCTTTTATGCCAGTGTTAGCACTCGTGCAAATAACATTTAATGATCATTGAGTGAAGATGTGAAATTATAGTTTAACGGAAGATACTTTTATATTAGTTCACAACATAACTAAGGTTACCACATTATTTCTTTGCGTCTAGTAGAATGAGACCAAATTACATATCACCTAGTAGGAGTAACTAGGCTAGTAAAACTAATGGATGTTTTTATTAGAGGCTTTTCTTTTTTCCAATAACAGGTTTATTCATTACAAACCCATTTGTTATAAATAACAACACCTAACTTCAGTAAGCTTAAGCACCAAGGGGATTTTATTGGCCTCCATGAACAAACCACAGTAAGGCCAGGGACACAGCTGGCTGCAGGGACGGGAATGCCACCCAGGAGCTTTTTTTCCCCCTCCCTTTCTTCCCCTCTCAACCTCTGGCTTCATTTTCATAACATTCCTCTGGCCCTATATTTCATGATCTTACACCAGTGATAGGTAGCTCTTTTTGAGACCCAGAACATTCCAGGAGAGAGGCTCTGATGGGCTCAGCTTGAATAAGGTGGGGCTCTGGGTCTACTGGAATTAGCAGCCTGTTTTATATAAATACAAGGATTTCCATGGTGTAGCTGATGAATTCAGACTGCCAGCCTTTTGATTAGCAGCTGTAGCTCTTACCCACTACCCCAACAGGGCTGCGCAACACTAAATGTAAGGAGAGTCGGTTTCCAGACAGAAATGGGGAAGTATGACATGCTGGTGGGTAAACATGACTGTTCCCAGTATTCTAACATTGGTCAGATACTTACACTGTTCCTCAGACTGTGCCAAGCACCTCGCAGACCTTGTGTAGTTCTCATAATAGCCTTTGCAAGTATAAGTCCTGTTACAACCCCATTTGACAGAAGAGAAAAGTGAGACTTTGAGAGGTTTAGAAACATCCTGGGGCTACCAAGTGACAGAGCCGAAACACAAATTCAGGTGTCTTTCACTAAACTTGATGCTTTTTACCACCATAGTTTGTCTTACCTACCCCAAACATCAAGACTGCTAGATATTCAACAGAAGTAAGCTCATATTTTCTGTTTCTTGTACTCCATAGCAAGAGTTCACACAATAATTAAACATGTTTATAAGCCTTTGTGTTTCTCTTCGCTATGTTTTTTTCCCCCCGCTTGTTGAAATACCAGGCTGCTTAATAGAATGGTATACAAGTTCACTGATTCCCTAGCACCCAGGGGGGAGAGTGTTTAGGCAACATGAGACTTTGTCTTTTTAGTTTTCCTGTAAAGACTTGACGTATAAGTAATTGCTTTCAGGCCTATAGACTAGGGTCATAATTCAATTAGCTTCTCAAGTCTGAATTAGATTAGTAAAGTTGTAATGTGTAGACAAGCAAAGAAAAATACAGTGTTACTTTCTTTTCTAGTGTTCTCACCTACAGAGTACCATATGATCCTTCCCTAATTAAAGTTCTGTAGTCTGTGTATGGATATGATGAAACCTAGTCTTAAGTTTTCTGAAAATATAATGAGTCTGCTGAGTAAACTGATTAATCCAGTAAAATTTGGAAAACCTTTTTCTCGTGCTGGTGCATACCATAGTAGTGAAATCCCATCTCAATCAGCAGATCAACATTTGGGAGGAAGAATTACGTAGTGACAAAAGTTAGTTTGAAGGGCACAACTCTTTAATGGTTCTCCATCTGTTATGCTGTTTAATCACTGTGATGGGCCATCCAAAAGTCACATTTGCCTCGTAAAAAAGATGGCAGTAATTTACAGGTATGTATCATATTGTAATCAACATCTGGGATGTTACTTTCTGACTTAAACACAAAGGATCAAAACCAAACCAAACCCATTGCCTTTGAGTCTATTCCAACGTGGAGGAACCCTGTAAGGTAGAGAAGAACTGCCCCATAGAGTTTCCAAGGAGTACCTGGTGGATTCAAACTGCTGACTTTTTGTTTAGCAGCTGTAGTACTTAACCGCCGTGCTGCCAGGGTCTCCACATAGAGGATAGAAAGCTACTAAACTCTTTTAATGTTGCCATGTAATCATTTTTGTTGTTGTTGTCTCTCAGAGCAAAGTAGGAATCTTCAACATTGGATTAGAGATTTTGCCTTGTAAAAAGGTATAATGCTAGCAAGACAAAATGCTTCTCTTCATCTAGACCCCTCTCTTATTTTGATGGTATGTGAACATGAGACTCATCTAACCTCTTTTATGAGAAAGACTAAACTTACATAGAAAACTCCTGACTTCCTTGTTGTTGATCAGTTACTACCAGTCAGCCAGTTGCCAGCAAGCCTGTTCTGACTCCTGTTGACCCTGTGTGTGTCTGCGTGGAGCTGGGCTCCATGGCCTTTGCGGTGGCTGCTGTTCCCAAAGCAGACCACCAGGTCTTTTCTTCTGAGGTGCCTCTCGATCTATGCAAACTTCCAACCTTTTGATTAATAACTAAATGCAGCAAATCTCCATAGCACCTGGAGACTTTGGGGTCAATTACTAGCCTCTGTGTTTAGTGAGGAAGCAGCCTGGGGAGACATGGTTGTAGAGTGGCAAGAAATGGAAGACTTTGATTGGAAGACTCTTGGACTTTGGTTCTTTAAGGAGAAATGGGAAGATTTTTTTCTTTATATTTTTAGTCAAAAATAATATACAGAGATACAGTCAATCATTTGACAAGTGTTTGTTGGGTGCCTACTATGTAGAAGGAAACCCTGATGGTCTAGTGGTTAAGTGCTGTGGCTGCTAACCAGAACGTCGGCAGTTCAAATCCATTAGGCACTCCTTGGAAATGCTGTGGGGCAATTCTACTATGTCCAATGGGGCCACAGTAAGTCAGAATCAACTTAATGGCAACAAGTTTGGTTTGGGTACTATGTGGAAACCCTGATGGTACAGTGGTTAAGTGCTACAGCTCCTTACCAAAAGGTTGGCTGTATAATCTACCAGGTGATCCCTGGAAACTCTGTGGAGCAGTTCTGCTTTGTCCTATAGGGTCAGTGTGAGTAGGAACCAATTCTGCTACAGTGGGTTTGGTTTCTGGTTGACCATGTGCCAAGCAATGTTCTCAACACTAAGGATACCTCAGTGGACAAAACAGACCTCTTGGCCTTCCTGAAACTTCCATTCCCAGATTCAGTTCTCCCTTCTCAGTGCCTCCCTCCCCACAGCCCCTAGTGATTTGTATGCTGCCATCAGGCACACAGAGCTGATGTGAGTAAGTCAAAGAATGTCCTGTAGTGTGAGGGCATTTAGGGAATCTGTAGATACGGAAAGTTGCAAGTTGGATCTCAGGTTGCCTTGCTGGGCCCTGGTTGCCTGTTCTCTTATCCAAGGCCTCTGTGTTGTTCCTAACCCCTAAACACTGGAGAAGAATCTTCACACTAGTCAGCCCTTGTGTCTTCCTCTGGTCAACACTTGGGTTCACCCACATTGGCCTGCTTTCTGGGAAAGTAAAACTCAAAAGTGTTTGGACTCTAGTTCTGCTTTATAGGCTTCTGTTCACAAGTGCCACTTCCTCCTTCCACAGTATATTCTGAATTCACATTTTCTCCCTTTTTTTCCCTCTCTCACTACCTTCTTTTGGATATTTGTGGAAGTCCTTAAGCTCTTCTAACTTTATTCTTGATTTTCCTTATATGCGTATATATTCTCTGTCTCCGTTCCCTTTTTTTAAGTATTTGAGAAGTAACCTAGAAACCTGCGTGGGTCCGTATCATCTTTGTCAGCCTTGCTGAAGGATTTTAGGCTACTCGTTAGCAGGTTAATCTACTCCGAGTAGCCTCTTGCCGTTGTCTTCTTTATAATTTATTAGGTGAACATAATTAGCACCATTACAGTGATCAGCCGCTGGTACTTGGTGACATACTTGTACTCTGATTCTTAATGAATTGTTACCACCAAGTATCAGACAGAATAGGAAGTGAGCAACATCCTCTTGAACACTGAACATTTTGGAGAGATTGTCTTAATCATTTAATCAGAAAGTTTGGGAAGAATATATTTGCTATTATCTTAATCAGAAGATGGTTTGGTCATGAAGTTTTTAGAGAGTATGTGAGAGGAAGAGTGGGAAATGAGAAGAAAAGACAGAGGGGGAGGAAGGTCACATTCAAATAAACCCAGTCAAATTGAGTCACTGGGGATATGGAGCCTTGTGGGTTTTTTCCCCTTGAATTCTGGCCAGTCAACTTATCCTGCAAATGTGAAAATCTCTTTTAAAAAAAAAAGTTCCCTTCAGATTGATTTCATCTCATGGTAACCCCATGTGTGTCACAGTGGAATTACACTGCATAGAGTTTTCAGTGGCTGAGTTTTCAAAAGTAGATGCCAGGCTTGTCCTCTGTGGTACCCATAAGTAGACTTAACTCTTGAGCCCTTAGGTAAGCAACCACTCACGTGAACTGCTGGCACCACCAGACTCCATGTGGAAAAGTCTGAATCTCTCAGGCTTTATCATAAAATAATAAAAGAAGTGAACCTCTGTTGAAGGCCTGCAGTGTGCCAGGCACAGACCAGCAGCTTTGTAGATATTAACAGATTCACAGAGATACAGAATGTATCTGAGAGGACATCAGTAGTCCACACTGGAAATAACGTGTGGTCTCCTAATCTTTCCCTCCACTATATTGCCAGGAGTAAAGACGTGGATAGTTCCTTTTCATCTCTTAGTGAAATACAGTAGAATTCTAACCTAAAAAAGAAAAGCAGCTCATTACCATCAAGTCAGTTCCAACTCATAGCAGCCCTACATAGCACAGAGTAAAACTTCCCCACAGAGTTTCCAGGAACACGTGGTGGATTTGAACAACTGACTTCATAGTTAGCATTTATAGCTCTGTACCACTATGCCAGCAGGGTTTTCAAAATAGGATTATAGATACCTGGAGCCAAAGCCAAGTGCCATCGAGTTGGATCTGACTCACGGAAGAAACAAAAAAAAAAGTGCAGATGATATGGTGTTTAGATTTCAATACGTACAACGACTCTATAAAGTTTATTCTTCCCTTTCATGTTGTGTCAGTCATCCAGTGTTGCTATAAAAGAAATACTACAAGAGGCTAACATCAATAAACAGAAATTTGTTCTCTTATAATCTAGCAGGCAGGAAGTCCAAATTCAGGGTATGAGCTCCAGGGGAAGGCTTTCTGCCTATGTTGCCTCTGGGGGAAGGTCCTTGTCATCAACCTCCCCCTGGTCTATGAGCTTTATGGGTGAGGGACTCTTGTATTCCTAGTTCTACTCTCTTGGTGGTTTGAGGAGGGCTTTTATTTGCTCCTGTCTCTCTTTTATTTCCCAGTAGAGGTTGATTCAAAACACAATGTAATCTTTCAGACTCAGTTTTGCCTCATTAACATGCCTGCCTCCAATCCTGCCTCATTAACATCATAGAGGTAGAATTTACAACACACAGAAAAATCATATCAGATGACAAAATGGTAGACAATCACACAATATTGGGAATCCTGTCCTAGCCAAGTTGACCCCCCTTTATGGTAGACACAATTTAGTCTGTGACACACATGGACTTTATATGGATATCGGAAGAAGAAGAAAACCCATTGGCTGTTGAGTTTTTTCTAACTCATAGCAACCCTATAGGACAGAGTAGAACTTCCCCACGGAGTTTCCAAGGAGTGCCTGGTGGATTTGAACTTATCACCTTTTTGGTGAGTAGCTGTAGCACTTAACCGCTAAACCACCAGGGTTTCCCATCGGAAGAAGGGGGAAGTGGAACGGGCAGAGAGAATGCCACATAAAGTTAGGAAGTTTAATATTCTCAGTAACATTTAAAGCTAAAATTTCCACTCATTTCAACTCAATGCCTAACCATTTATTGAGCGTGTGCCAGTTTCTGGGTTGGGTACTGCTAAACAAGGTAGACAGGAGTAAAGCATACATGACATAAGCTTTTAGAATCTAAGAGTAAAAATGTCATAATCGAGGTTATAACTGTCAGCATCGTAACTGAGGAAAGCATACAATAAATATAGGGAATTTTTATTGACAACAACACTAGGCATAGGTACACATAGAGAAAATGGTCTTTCCTTTTTGCCTCTGCTGTTAAGGTTTCTTTTTACATATATGGAGGCTTTGCCTTTTATATACAAATGAATGTAAGAGGGACAGTGAACCTTGAGAGTGGAATGTTTTTCCCAGCATGAGAGAACAGAGCTCCCATGTGCCAGTCCTGGGACAAGCTGGTCCTGTACCTTGTCTGAGGAGGAGAGGGCAAGATGGAAACAGTACTCTCTGTTCCTGATCCAGCTTTGTTTCTCCCTTCTGGATTCTAATGAGTTGTATAATAATGATATAATGGGAGGATGGCATTGGTGGCATACAATTAATCCACCTGCTTGAAAAGATGCATAGAATTGGACAAGAGAGAAAACGTAAGGATTGCTCTTGCCATTTTCCTCTTTTTTCTTCTCCTTCTAGCTCCCTAAAAGATAGTAATTTCTTTCTTAAATATCTTTGAAACACTATGAGGACATTGCTATTTATTTTAGAAATAAAATGCAATTCTAGCGTTGAATCTTGGCCAGTTAATTGAGGTGGTCTAAAGGGAAAAAATGAGGGTGAAACAGAGCACTCCACCCAAAATCCACAAGAAACACTGACTAAAAAAAAAAAAAAAAACCAACCAACCATTGCTTTTGAGTCGATTCTGACTCATAATGACCCTGTAGGACAGAGTACAACGGTCGCATAGAGTTTCCGAGGAGTGCCTAGTAGATTTGAACTGCTGACGTTTTGTTTAGCAGCTGTAGCACTAAATCAGCATTGCCACCAGGCTTTAGGAAAAGTCTTTCTAGTCTCAGAATTGTTACTGAATTTGGTTTTACCTGATGGTCCATCTGTCTCTAACTTCTGGTACTGCCCTTGCACATGCCAATTAGATGACCCATGGTCACTGAGTTTCATTTACTCTATGGCTTTAAGTAATGAGTGGCTGAACTGTGTGGAACTGACACAAAAACCCACTGGGGTGGAAATACTTGGTGAGCTTCAGCTGAATGGACCTGAGAAATTAGTTCATCTGCTGGTAGGCTCGAGATGTCCTGTCCTTGTGACTTATTAAAGGCACTTGGGAGCTCTTTGGAAACCCTGGTAGCATAATGTTTAAGTGCTGTGGCTCCTCAGCAAAAGTCCACAGCTCAAATCTGCCAGGAGCTCCTTGGAAACTCTGGGGCTGGTCTACTATATCTTATAGGGTCCCTGTGAGTTTGAATCAACTCAACAGCAATGGGTTAGTATAGGTCACCTGAATTAATGATTGATAGAGAAGATTTCTCACTCTTTGCATAATAGTCTTAGAATTTGTCACTGAATACCTGTTCAGAAAATTTGAAGTTAACTTTACCCTTTAATATTAAGTTTATGGGAAGATTTTCTTTTGTTCTGTTTTGTTTTTCTTTGCTGCATTCCTCTGCCATTTGCTATTTAAATTTGTTTTTCTGTTTTCCTACCCCAAATTGTCATAACTTGGTATTGCCCTTGTTGTCTCTTACTACATTTCACATTGGGGAAGTATTTTATTTATTCTGTGCTTTCCCCTGTTCTTGGCTAAAGGTATGCATTGAACTGAAATGGTTGCTGCAACAGGAGTCATTTTTATTCTGACTCTGTGATTAGTTAATGTTTCATTTCTGGCACAGATGGTGAAATGAACATAGAGCCTTTCTTCTGAGTAGCTGCTCAAATGGAGATTATATAATAAATACTACAAAAGGACGGCTCAATGAAAAGATTTTATATTAAGGGAAGACAAAAGTCACAACCAACATACAGTGTTTTATCACAGGACAAAGATGCTGTGTGTCTCTGTGTCAGGCTGTTTAATGCCTGACTCATAAAAGAGTTTTTACTTTATCTCAGGAAAATCATTGTAATTAACTTGTCTGTTCTGAAATTGGTACTGTATTTGTTTTTTTTTTTTAAACAATAGTCAATGAAACGTGAGTGCTTAAAATAGATCTTTGGAAAAGCCAGGTGAGTTATTAACAAACACAGGTGTCCCCATCAAAACCTTATCAAGCTCATCTTTCATAAGATGCAGAATGATTTTTTCTTTTTTAATCTGACACATTGCAAGTATCATTTTGTAAATCTCTGGAAGGTATATGGATTTAAATAAGGTCTGCACTTCTAATGACACACTTTTGTATGGGAAGTTTTGTTTTGTTTTTTTTTTTGTTTTTTTGGTGTAGGAAACTTGGGATCCTGACATGTTCCAGGTGTCTTAAAAGCCTTGATGTCTGGGGACTTTTCTGCAGGCCTCTTGGCTTCCATCCCTGACTGTTGTACTGGACTCTGTCTTAGAGCCGTTGCTTGAAGCTGGGTGCCTAACTAACTAGTTTTCCTTACTTACCATTTACTGCTATATTTGTTCTGTGAATTGTGATGCTTTCTTTCCTTTTAATTAAGTCAGTTGCCAAGGAATTATTCAAGTTTTTGTGTAGCTTCATGACACTGAGTGCAACTCAAGAGTTTTGCAGTTGGTTGAACTCTTCCTAGTCTGTTTGGTTTTCAGAGATTTGCTAAAGTGAAGCTGCTTTCAAGTCTAAACATTGATGTGTAGGATTTTCTGGAAATTTAGGTAGACAGAAATGTTATGTTTTCTGTTACCATTGGCTTGATGTTGAAATAACATTTAAATATATGGGAAGATAAAGTGATTATGGAAGTTTATGATAGGAGTTTGCTACAGTTCATCTTTTTCAAGGAATGATTTGAAATATTTTGAGGTAAAATGGAAACAGCAGCTGATGTGGTTTACACCAAAAGATGGGGTCTTGATGTGCAGTTTACCTTGGTTGTAGGAGGGCTGCCAATTAAGTTTGGAAAGTCATCCTAGAAAATGTGCGACATGCCTCACTGCAGAATATTGCTAAGGTCACCTTCGAAGTACTGCCCTTGGGAAGCTATGCACTGATGCCAGTGCCTGGTCCACCCTTCAACGCAATTTTGGAGCTCTTTTTCTGGAGTGGTCATCAGGGCTGTCATTGTTATTACCCTTGATGTTCTGAATGTCACCAAAATGTATTCCTTTCAGTATTTCCTTTATCTTTGGATAAAGAAAAAAAGTCACTGGAACCAGATGATGTGAGTAGGGAGGATGTTCCAATACAGTTATTTGTTTATGGGTAAAAAGTCCCTCACAGACAACTATGGGATCAAGTTCATGAACTTCCCACTGTGCCACTGTGTGCAATGGCCCTTCCAGAAAGAGTTCCAAAATTGCTTTGAAGAGTGAACTAGGCACTGACATTGGAAGAGTACTTTAAAGGTGACTGTAGTGGTAGAACAATTAAGTTCACAGACTTAATTGTCAGACTTCATATATTTTGACTTGCTTCTATTTTCAGTGGACATGCAAAACAAAACCTTGAAATGCATTAGATAGGAAGGGAAGCATGCTCAGGCGTAGAGGGTAATGAGGGCCTGGGTTGTGTGGTAGCGCTGAGGGTCTCCCTGATCTGCTTTGAGGGCCCATTCTGTGTCCATCCTACTCCTCTGACCTTGTCTGCCCACCTGCCTCTCTGTGTGTTTCTGGTTCTTCACCTTGAACTTGACTTTGATTCCCATCTGCATCTTTTGCTCCCCTTGCAATGCTTATCATCCTTTTGTTGTCCTCTGACCTGGCCTTGAGTTATGCGTGCCTTTATGTCTGCAAGTCTAACTGTATTTCAGGTGCACCAGAAGCCTTCTTTCTCTACTGTGTGTACAGTACTAGTCCTTAGAATCTTGGTATCTTTCTGTTACAATGTTTGAGGATGGCTGACACTTCTGGGGCTGCAGAAAATGCCCTCCATTTGAGATGAGCTGCCAAACAGATTCAGATATGATGAAGTACCCAAGATACATTGTTGGTCTTCAGTTTTATGTTTAGGATAAAAATAAAGATAATAAGATAAATTATTCTTTTCTGAAAGTGTTTCTTCATAACTCAACTATTCTAAGGTAATTATACTTTCCATTTCTCTTGAGGACAAGGAAACACAAAAATGTCTTTGGATTTTAAGAACTAAATTTATGTGAAAGAAAAATGGTTCTATTTCTTGAGTTATCTTTTTACATAAGTTTCAGGGTTTGCAAATATATTAAAATAAAAACTCACCCTAAACTCTGGGATGCTTGGTAATCTAAGCAGCTATTTCGTTCTCTTTCTGAATTTACTTTTAAGTGTAGCAAGGAATTAGTGGTGAGGGTTTCTTTTCCTTACCCCAGTGACCAGTGTAACTCTGTGCCATATACCCTTCACTTGATGGTGTTCCCACTTGGCTGTCAAGAGTGTCAAGTTCCTGAGGCATCCAAATTAGTCTTTTGTTTTGTTTTGTTCAAATCACAGAATTGACTCCTGAAGAGAGAGCCCAAAAGATCGCCAAAGCCATGCGTAAACAGTCTTCTGAAGTCAAAGAGAAGTGGGAAAGTCTAAATGCTGTCACCAGTAATTGGCAAAAGCAAGTAGACAAGGCGCTGGAGAAGCTGCGAGACCTGCAGGGAGCCATGGACGACCTGGACGCAGACATGAAGGAGGCGGAGGCGGTGCGGAATGGCTGGAAGCCCGTCGGAGACTTACTCATCGATTCCCTTCAGGATCACATTGAGAAAACCATGGTCAGCATCACTACTATCCATAAAGCACTGCCAATGAATGTTTTATTGTTAAATAATAAGGCAAATCATGCAAGCCGTGTATGTAAATTGTTGTAAGGGGTTCTTATCAGGCCAATAGCCTTGCAGCCTCCGCCCAAGTCAGGAGGCAGAACTTGTCCCGGCACAAAAGGGGTGTTCACATGCTCCTCACCATGGCACCCTCTCTCAGCTTAATTTCCAGTGCAGCTTGTGCAGTAATTCACTTTCCCTATCTTTGTTTTCTTCATCCAGCTGTGCCTCCCAAACAATATAGATGATAGTTTTAGCTGCTTTTAAAAGTAGTGTCAAGTCTCTCTTACTCTTTAGATAGCCTCTTTCTTTTTGTTTTCCTTGCAGTTTATTTGCTGAAGAAACTGAATTGTTTGTTTCCTGATGTTTCCCACTCTGGATGCAGAATTGCATTTGTATGGTGCTGTCTAGCAGGTTCCACTGCTAACCACAGGGTCAGCAGTTTGAATCTACCAGCAGCAACTTGGAAACCCTGTGGGGCAGTTCTACTCTTATTCTGTATGAGTCAGGATAGACCCTACAGCATTGCGTGTAGGTTTGGGGTTTTCTCATCTGCAAATGTTGACCAAGTCCATTAGTTTAAAAGATTACTTTAGCCAAAAATCCTGTTAATACTCAGGAATTGCCCAAAGTTAAGGCTGTTAGCTTTATGGTCTAGACCCCCTTAGCTCACATCTTCCTGAACATACCCAGAAAAATGTTAACTTTAGGTATGAAAAGATACAAAAAACAAGTTTAGGATGCAGTGGAGTTTGTGTTAGAATAATAAGCTATACACTTAATAGTGGTGAATCAAATCAGGGAATAACCCAATGAAAAATCAGATGATGTTGGGTTGAAAGACGTAGCATGAGTGGGATTTTTCACTGCATGTGTATCACAAAAGACATGTATCTTTGTGCACAGACATTGGATAGTTCTTGCTCTGCATGCATGTGACTGAATAGGAAAAAGAACAACAGTTCTAGGAAAATAATACGGATGCAAATAACATAAATATATACAAAATAGAAATAATAGCAATAGCTAACATCTACGAAGGCTAACTGTGTGCCAGCAACTGTTTGTAGACCCTGTATAAGAATCTCTTTTCATCCTCACTCGACACAACCCAGAAAGACAGGTACTGTTGCTGTACTTTTTGCATGATGAAACTCAGGATATTGTTAAGCCCACATAGCTGGTAAGTGGTAGAGTTTCCATGAAGCTATTAAAAAAAAAAAAAAATCCAAACCCACTGCTTTGGAGTCGATTCCAACTCATACCAGCCCTATAAGACAGAGTAGAACTACTTCATAGGATTTCCAAGGAGTGCCTGGTGGAGTTTAACTACCAGCCTTTAGGTTAGCAGCCCTAGCACTTAACCGCTGTGCCACCAGGGTTTCCAAATTGAAGCTCTGAACAGGTAAAAGTAGGTGCTGATTGTTGCCATTTCTTAATAAATATACCAGAGCAGCTAGAAAACAGAATCTTCAGGGGTAATCAAATAATGTCAACTTCAAATAATCAAATAAAGCCAGCCAAGTGCCGTTGAGTTGGATAATGTCAAGTTGTCTTTAATCATTCTTCTTTGCAGGATGGATACCTTCTGGCCTGAGAGGGTTTGGGATTCCCATCTGCCAGCAGGCTGCCGGTCAGCACCTGTAAAGCTAACAGGTGTTTCTGTTTTTGTAGTGAAGAAGACTGCATAGACTCATGTTCTCTCATAGGAAGCCACAGCCAAAACATGATAAATTGGTTCTTTGTATTAGAACACACAGCAGTTCTGAAACCATTTCAAACCTTAATTTATTTCAAGCCTCTTAGTTCAGAATATAAAAAAAAGCATAAACTTTCATCTCACAGTAAGAGATTTCTCTGTGCTGTAAAACACCTGACCATAAAAACAACAGTCATAAGACCTCATTTATCAAATAAGTCTTATGATGTTTTCACCCAAGGCCAAACATTATGTTGATAGAGGAAAAATTAAAATTCTTTTATTGTTGTATAAGATGTGCTTTATCTGTTCTGAAGTTAGAATCCAATGAGAAAAGATTTGACTACCTTTTGTAATAAAACTGGTTACTATTTAAAAGTGCATGAATCTCAGCATTTTCTAGCATTTCACTTTTAATCTTTAACACGTAAACAATGCAAAGATGTTGATTTTAAAAATGGATTAAAATTCTAGAGCACTACAAAGTACTCATGGAGAGAATATTCATATTAACGCACAGTATTAAAAGCACAACCAGGGAAAACTTGAAAGATTTAAGTTCCGTAGTTATTTCAATCTGATTTTGAAGGAACCCAGGTCTCTACCAATCCAGACTGAAAGTTCTGTCTTTTCTCCCTAGCTCACCCTCCATCTGTCCCATGCTTATGTATTAATTATTGATTCCTTGGGCCTTTGTGACTTCTGTTTTCATACAACTACTTTTGTTATTTAACTGTGTATCTGTGGATGGCACTTGGCTGGCATCTGTCTTGGGTAGGCACCATCCTGAAAATGGAAACCACGCTGCAGTCAATTCTGTTCTGACTCCTGGCCACTCTAGGGGACAGACAGAGTCTGCACCCTAGGGTTTCCGAGGCTCATGTTTGTGGAAGCAGTCATCGCACCTTTCTGCGGAAGAATGACCTTTTGTTGAGCAGCCAATCACTTAACCACTGTGTCAGCAGAGCTCCTTCCCCCAGCATCCTGCCCTCACCATCACCAACCTAGGTTCTTTCCCCTCCCATCTTGCAGCAGTTCAGAGTCTTTGTCAGCTTCCTCCCTTCCTGCTTTTGAAATGTCTGCAGGCTGCTGGTGATATTCTTTACATTACATGCTTTGCCTTCAGTCTCTGCTATTTCAGGTGTTGCTTATATACTGCCACCTCCAACATCACATCTCTCACCCCGACTTCGAGCACTGAAACTGCTCTGATGTTTTATGGGTCATCGCCACCTTGAACTTCTTAATGTGGCTTCTGGGAATGTTCAGAATTTTAGAATACTAAGTCATCATATTCTCTGATTTACTTAAAGAGAATATTCTTTTTGGAAATAGAACTGTGTCCTTAATATTATTTTGGTGTTTAACAAACATAATGAAAATTATTTTTAACCTACACAGGGGATGTAAGGGGGAAAAGAGGATAGCTTTTCCAGGCCCAGGTGTTTTTATTTTTCTTTAATTTTTTGTATTGTCTCCTCACATACAGACTCGTCACCCCCTCACATCTCTTTGTTCTGTGTCCCAAGGTGGCACTGGTCAGATCCAAGCCTTCTTTGCCTCTTTTTCTCAAGAACCTGGACTTCCTGACCCACCCCTAACCATAGATAGTGATCATAAATGATTTTGAAGGGCTTAAAACTTATTTATTGGATATATGATAGGCATAGGCTTTGTGATTTGAAGAGTCACTTTTCCTGGTCACTTTCCACCTCAATTTTAAGTGGAAATGTAGTCAAACAAAGTTGCTTTATCAAGTGAAAACATTAAGATAAACATACTAGGATGAAAAACAATTAAAAAACAAACAACAGTAGAAATTAGTAATGTGGATAATAATGGTAAAAATTTTCAGACTTAATTGCATATAATGAAACTGTAAATGCCTAATCATTTAAATGAATGCACTATGACTATTCTCATCACATACTTAATTTGGTTCCCTAGGCTACAAAGGAAACACTGGTGGCATAGTGGGTTAAGTGCTACATCTGCTAACCAAAAGGTTGGCAGTTCAGATCTGCCAGGCGCTTCTTGGAAGCTCTATGGGGCAGTTCTATTCTGACCCCAGGGTCCCTGTGAGTCAGATCTGACTTGACAGCAGTGGTTTTTGGTTAGGCTGTAATGGAATGGATGGCTTTTTGATGGGCAATCTGCAAGCACTAAAAACTTAAATGAAGTCAAGCTATTGTTGAGTAGGAGTCCCTGGGTGTTGTAGATTAGCCAAAAGGTTGTAAGTTCAAACCTACCCACCTGCTCTTCAGAAGAAGGATTTTTGATCTAACTCCAGAGTTACAGCCACTGGAAAGCCTTTGGAGCACAGTTTTACCGTCACATTCATGCAGCTGCCTAGAGTCGGAATCAACTCCACAGCAACTAGTTTTATTGGTTATTGAGTAGGCTTCTATACTTAATGGACCCTCAACTGGCTTTGCCGTGTTGGAAATCCTATCTTTCATTAAATTCTGATAACGTAAATTTGTGTCCTTTTCTTGTAGGCATTTAGAGAAGAAATTGCACCAATCAACATGAAAGTTAAGACAGTGAATGATTTGTCCAGTCAGCTGTCTCCACTTGACCTCCACCCATCTCTAAAGATGTCTCGGCAGCTGGATGACCTTAATATGCGATGGAAACTTTTACAGGTATCAGTTCACCCTTCTTCCTGGGGTACTTTACACCTTGTTTGGTCTCTTAGCCCTACCTCTATGTTCTAGCACACAAATTTTTCTCTGTCCTCACTGATGTATTTGGTGATGAATTTTGCAGGTGATAACATTAGTATTGAACTTTGAAGATCTTGAGGTCAAGAAACGTGCTTATTTAGTAACAGATTTTAATGTAATATTTTTGATGTAGGAACTATATAATATTTAGAAAATTTCAAAAATCCAAATAAATCCCAATAAATGAATCTTGTGGTAGTTACAGAAACAGTTTTTATGTAATGACTCATACAGAAGTCGTTTTTCTTGCCTTAATCAAGTGTGTTTTTCTGCTGGAAAAAAATAAGGAAACCTGTGTTCTCCTCCTTCCAGCTGGTTGCTGTTTAGGTAGCTTGGTCAGTTGTTTCCAGATAGCACAGTTATGCTATTGTGATGTTTACCTTTCACTCTTAGATCTTTGTGTTGTCATTAGTTCCTTTGAATGGGCTCAGAATAATGGTGACCTTACACCTAACAGAACAAAATGTTGCCCATTCCTGTGCCATTTTCATGATCACTGGGATGCTTGATTCTGCTGTTGAAGCTATTGTACCATCCCATCGCATAGAAAATTTCCCTAGTTTTTTGCTGGCCCTCTATTTTACCAATCATGATGTGCTTTTCTACCATCTGACCTTTCCTAGTGACATGTCCAAAGTAAGCAAGCCGAAGTCTCACCATCCTTGCTTATAGGGAGCATTCTGGTTGCTTTTCTTCTAAGATTCGTTTGTTCCTTCTTCTGGAATTCCAGGATGTATTCAGTATTCTTCATCGCCATCATAGTTTGAATGTAGCAATTCTTCTGTCTTCTGTTTCCATCGTCCAGCTTTTGTGTGCACATGAGGCAGGTGATTAAAAAGACCACGGCTTGTGTCCGGTAGAGTTTAGTCATCAAAAATATCTTTGATCTCAGCTGCTCTAATTCAGTTACTTCTGTGATTCTAGAGCTCAACTTGCTTGTCTTTGATTTAAAAGAGCCAAACTATAGCCACACTTTGAAGCATTGCTAGGGCTCAGCATTTGCGGGCCACCAGTCACGAGCTTTCACCTCATTCTTTGTGGAGCTTTGCCACATTCAGAGGCCACTTCCTAGGCCTCCTCATGATCTTTTTTTTCTTTTTTCCTGAAAATTATCAGGATTGAATTGAAGATTGAAAAAAGTAAGTCTTACTGGTGTTTCTGTTTGGAGCTACAGTGTATCTTTTAGATAAGATAAATATGAAATTTTCATGAAATGCATAAAAGCATTCTAGTCTAAAGGTACATTATAGATTTCCTGAATTAATGTACACATTGGCATATCCAGTGCTTCATATTTTCATGATGAAATTAAAAAGGGAAGAAATGAGTGTTTAGCATTTTGAGAGTCTTTTACTGTCTTCTAAAGGACCTTTAAAGATCTGGAATTAGGGCAGAATCTGCTCAGTTCATATGTGCTTTTCCTGTGAGTGGAGCACAGAAGGGTGTCACCTGTATTCTTTTGTGTTTTAATTCATTACCTTCATGTAGGTATGTCTGTAGTCTGTCTTGATTCTCTTGCCCTTCTGCTTCTGTTACCACCATCTCTGAAGATTAGCAGTTAAGGCATATGCTGCAAAGTAAGCATGTATTCTGTCATGGTTATCTCTGATCCTGGTAAACTGTAGAGTTTAGGTATTAGCTGCTGGCTGACTAAAATGGGAAAACCCATTCTGGCAGGCAATGTTAAGTGTTAGCAGTCGCATCTTCACTGACTCTGATGAATGTGTGTATAGCATTTGGATGCTTTATGGCCTTAACAAACAGAATATATGATAATGCAATACAAATAAGTCAACCGCTCAGTAAAATGCACGTGTTTCATTTAAAGGAAGCTGAAAGTTAGCTTGACAATCTATGTGGACAAGCTAATTAACACTGCCTGGACAACGACGGGGTAGGGTACAGTGGGGAGCAGGTCAGTAAACTGAGCACTGTCCTTTCTGGTTTGCACTGGTTTCTTGATATAGCACTTTGGCGTTTTATAATGTAGGCAGCCTAATTTAGAGTGTCTAAACAGATGTAGAGGCTATTTATGAAAGTGTTTCATTTTGCGTGGATTCACAATCAACAGTCATGGAAGTAACAGTTAAGAAATCAACTGATGCACTGCACTGGCCAAATCTGCTGCAAAAGACTTCTTTAAAGTGTTCAAAAGCAAAGATATCATCTTAGAGACTAAGGTGTGTCTGCTCCAGGGCTTGCTGTTTTCAATCACCTTATATGCTTGTGAACGCTAGAAAACCAAAGAAGAAATGATACCTTTGAACTATGGTGTTGCAAAGAATATTTAATGTACCAGGGCCTGCCGGAAGAAGGAACAAATTTGTCTTGACAGAAGTACAGTCAGAGTGCTCCTGAGAAGCAAGGCTGATGAGACTATGTCTCACAAACTCTGTACATGTTATTGGAGGGGGTCAATCCCCAAACATAATGCTTGGTAGAGTGTTAACAAAAAGTGGAAGACCCTCAGTGAGATGAAGTGATAAAGTGGCTGTATCAGTGGGCTCAAGCATAGCAGTGATTGTGAAGATGGCTAGGACCAGCCAGTGTTTTGTTTTGTTGTTGAAGCTGAATCAGCTGCACCTAACAACAACGTCTGTTTGTCTGTCTAATCGATTTGTCTGCTTGCCTGCTTGCCTATCTGCCTTCCTGCCTGTCATGTCTCTTTCTTCACCTACCTGCCACTCATCTATTGTATTATGTATCAATCATCTACCTACCTGATTCCATTGTTGGAATAATGTTGGAAAATTGTTAATAATCTGTTCACTTATTATTTATCCGTCTTGTCTGTCTCTCTCATCCAGCTATCATCTCTTTAATTTTTCCAGGTGGAGTATTTTAGATTTATATTCCATTTGCTATCTGCAGTGCTTTTTACCACATTGCTTAAAAAAGCAGATGAGTAGGTATTGACGTTACAGCCACACCTTGTCTTTAGATTCTTCAGAGGCTATGTAGAGTAGCAATTGGGCCATAAGTTCTGGTGACAAGAGCTGTTGTTGCTAGGTTCTGTCAGGTCGATTCTGACTCATTGCAACCCTGTGTACAGCAGCCCGTGGTCCTGCACTGTCCTCACATCGGTGCTACGTTTAAGCCCGTTGTTGCAGACACGGTGTCAGTCTATCTAATTCAAGACTGTCTCCTTTTTCACTCAACCTCTGCTTCAGCAAGCGTAATGATCTTCTCCAGGAGTGGTTCCCCCGGAAAACATGTCCAAAGTGCACAAGATGAAGTCTTGCCGTCCTTGCCCCATACTCTGGCTGTACCTGTAAGGCACATTTGTGCATTCTTCTGGCACTCCCTGGTGTGTTCAGTATTCTTGGCCAACACTGTAATTCAAAGGCAACAATTTTTTTTCAGTCCTCCCCATTCATTGTCCAGCTTTCACATGCCTATGAGGCGATTACAAATGGCTTTGGTCAGACTCACCTTAGTATGCAAAGCGACTTCTTTGCTTCTGAATGCCTTAGAGAGCTCTTTGGCGGTTGGTTGGACCAGTGTAGTATGTACTTTGACTTCTTGACTCCTCCGTCCATGGATGTTGATTGTGGACCCAAGTCAAATGAAATCCTTTACCAGTTTGATCTTTTCTCTGTTTATCGTGATATTGCTTACTGTTACAATTGCAAGGACTTTGGTTTTCTTTATGTTGAGCTGTAATCCAGAGTCAAGGCTTTAGTCTTTGATCTTCTTCAGTAAGTCCTTTATGTTTTCTGCAAGCAAGGTTGTGTCATCTGCATAAGGCAGGTGGCTAACGAGTCTTCCATCAATCCTGATGCCACTTTCTTCTTCGTGTAGTCCAGCTTCTCAGATTATTTGCTCAGCGTACAGATCAAATAAGTATGGTGACTAGATACAACCCTGACACATGCTTTTTCTGACTTCAAACCATTCATTGTCTGTCATTCTGTCTAAATAGCTATCTCTTGGTCTATGTACAGGTTCCTCGTAGGCATAGTTAGTGTTTTGGAGTTCCCATTCTTCACAGTTACCCATAACTTGTTGTGACTCACACATTCAGATGCCTTTGTACAATCAGTAAAACACAGGTAAACATATTTCTGATGTTCTCTGTTTTCACCCCAAATCCATCTGACATTAGTGATATCCCTCATTCCACATCTGTTTCTGAATCCATGGTGGGCTGCCAGGTGACCTCAGTACCCATACTGTACTGCCACTTCCTATCCTTATGGCTTTGGTACATCTTTATGTCTTAAAATATCTTAGGCTTGTAAAATGATGATGATAATGGTACTTACCTTATAGGGTTTTTTGTGTAAATTAAAAGAGTTAGTTTGTATAAATTTTTTAAAAGAATATCTAGTATTATTTACTGTTACTAGATGCCAGAAGGAATTCTATTTTCCTTCCATCACTGTGATATCAGATATAGGAATGATGTCTCTACAAGCGATAATATCTTGAGTAATAACAACACGTACTACAATACTTTGAAGATATTATTAAACCCGTTTTTGAAATCAGGTGATTCCATCTATCTTGTGTGTGTGTGTTGTGTATGTGTTTATTCAGGTGTCTGTGGATGATCGCCTTAAACAGCTTCAGGAAGCCCATCGGGATTTTGGACCATCCTCTCAGCATTTTCTCTCTAGTAAGTCCTGATAAACTTGACTGACCTCATTAACTGAACAAGCTAGCATAATTTTTTCACTTTCATTCCAGAAGCCGTATTCTTACCTATCAACATATTTATATCTATTAAATAAAATGTATAAAGGGGATATTAGCATTCATGACAGTAATGTTTGTTGGTTATTTTTTGTCATGGGATCACAGTTGTTAAATCTTCAGAGTAGACCAGAAGTGAGTTCATCTTCAGTTATGGTTTTCCACTGGACCTTTTGTTATGATAGCTAATAGTATTATGTTTTCACTGCTGTGTCATTTAGGTAGACTTTATGAATTTCTTCCCAATAAAAAATTCATTTTTGTATTTAAAATTTTGAAATTCACTCTTCTCCTCGACAAGTGCACCTATACTTTCAGCTGCACCTGCAGTTTTAAAAGTAAAAGCCATTCACCCCCCGACAGGTCTTTAAATGAGAGATTCAGGTTTATTAGGTTTACTGCAATCAGATGGAGTTTTTCTTCCTGTCACACAGTGCACATTTAGCTGAACCACCTAGGTAGATTTTTACAGAATAGTCTCCAACTGGAATTTTGAAATTTTATGGACTATTCATGAGATTTTCAGTAAATAATCTGAAGTCCTGCTTTATTGTTTGCTGCTAAAGATACTTAAGGCTGTGGGACTTACATCACCCAGCTTCAGTTTAGGTATAAATTCTGCCTCTCAACAGACCTGTGGATCTCTGAAAGTCAAGTTCATCTTCAAATGCCATAATAATGCCTACTTCCTGTGATTGCCTTGAGAATTAAAAGAGAAACCCCATCAAGGTTTGCAAGGCAGCAAGCACAATTCTTGGCACAAATGGTTTCAGTAAATGTTAATTGCAGTCATTTCCTCCTCTGGCAGGCGTATTGTTTAAGAAAGCAGTTTGTGTAATTTAAATCAGTTTAAGTATGGTTTAAAACTTATGGCAACATTTCCCCATTATGGTAATTTCTCTGTATCTATAACCATAGAGAAAACTGAAGTCATACCTTGTCTTTTAATTAAATTGTTTACGTTTGTGTCTTCTCTTAATCTTTTCATCAGTGTTGATAGTCTGCTTTACCTCAATCCAAGTTTAGGCTTTTTTCATTTGCACAATGTTCAGAATCCTAATTAGTTATTTCCTTCCCTACTTTTCTTTATTGTGTTATATACCCACCCTCCTCTCCATCTCCCTTTCTCTGTTTCTCTCCCCACCCCCCCCAGAAAGTCCCCATGTACATGTGCGCACAAATAGAGTTTTTGTGTTTTATAAGCCTGAACCATAAGGTAGCTTATCTTTGGTGATACTTTGTCTTCCCTGGAATAGACTGTGAACCCCAGTGTCAACATGCATTTTTAAACTCTGGATGTCATCAATGTGTACAAGACAAATTACTCTCCAGTATGCTCACTAGATGTTATACTCGATTTGTTATAAATTTTAGAGAATATGAAGCTGTTAATTATGACCAAATTAAAGAGGAATTAAAGTCATTGAGATCCTATTTACAGTTCTGTTATAAGGATCAGTCACCTGCTAGTACTGAAGAGAGACTACCCTTCTCTCTAACTGTAGAAATCAAGCTCATATTCTTTAGGGAATGAAATACTGTGCCATCGCCTACACTTTGTGAAACTCCAACACAGTGCCTTTTATTGTCTAGCACTGGCAGTCCAGGGAGGTCAAGGTTATTCAAATTAAAACCATTATTAAAATGAGCAGAGAAGTGTTAGCAAAATCCCAATAAATAATTTGATAATTGTCACCCCTTGGTGCTTGAAATCTGTGGATGTGTTATTGCTTGGATGTTAGCCATGGTTATAAAAGGAGCCTGTTTAGTTAGACACCAAGGAAAAACTGACCTCCTCACCAGGTGCCAACAGAGAAATGGGATTGGCTGTAATGAGAGATTTAATATACCTCGTTTCTCATTTCCAGCCCCCTGTTATACTCTACGTGGACATAGTTGAAGAAAGGAGTGGTCGCCACGTTGTAGAGTAGGAAAATTGTTGAAGTAGAGGTCACAAATCTGGGGATCATGTCCCAGGTGACCCATGTGTTGACTTACTGCTATGGGTCTTTGGAAAAGCTCTTTCACTGCTGTATATTGAGTTCTTCTGTATCAAATGGAACTTAAAGATGTCTCTTGCCGGTTGCCTTATCCCAAGGAAAGTGTGTGTGACAGAGAGAGATTTACAAAATTGAGAATGCTGTATTTTTATTAATATGATGGCATGAAATTCAGAAAATCAATGATGAGAAGTTATTTGAAGATGTGAAGATATTGGCAAAAGCTTTATTTGAATTTGCTTGTTTATTAAAATTTTGTCATAGCTCAAGATTCATATGTAATACTCTTTTTAAAAAATGAGGCTGAAAATCAATGGTTTAATGTAGGAAGAATACATTTTTATAAATAAGGAAGAATTGGAATTATAAGAGATAAGTATCTCAGTAAAAATTGAATTCACAATTTCAGTTACTGTAATAATCTGGCTTAAAATCAGGAAACATTTTCTGTATATTTCAGATGAAAATAAATATGTAGAATTTCTCTGTCTATATAATTGCCTCAGCTTTTTCGAACCATTTGTCCACCTTAATTTTTATGATCCCTTTTATTTTATGTAATTGAGTTTGCTTAAAGGTCATCTCTACTAAATAGCTGTTCATGTGAATGTGACACAAAATAAAGAATGCTGTTACTGATCTGGAAAATGCAGTATCGAGAAATCTAGGCTTTCATCTGGATATTTGAGTTTAACTTTGAAGAGACTGAATTTTAAGTTTTAAATTCTGATAGTTTAAAAAAAAAATGAAACCTGATTAAAAAATGTTTTTATCAACATGTAGAGTTCATTAGAATTACCATTAGAGTGAATGTGTGGTGTTTCTTTCCTCTCTTCGAATACTCTTTAAGCCCATCCTTTGTTTGGCCCAGCTGTTTTGGTAATGCTAGGAAGCCAGATGAAAAACCAGAGGAGTTCTCTTTGAAAGTGCTATAAAACTCCTTCGGTTGTTTCGCATTAAGGTGGAAGGCTTTCTGGTTAACAGTGTTTCCAATAATCTCCTTTTGTTTCCTCAGCTTCAGTCCAGCTGCCATGGCAAAGATCCATTTCACACAATAAAGTGCCCTATTACATCAAGTAAGTTGATTTTAATTCTCCTTTATCATGCAAGGAAAGTAAATTCATATTGATGACTTAAAAAGTTCCTCCACCCCGCCAACCTTAAAAAACAAAATTCAGTTGTGTTATCCTTAAGAAGCCAAAAAAAATTAAGAAAATAAAAAAAAACCCACTACCGCTGAGTCAATTCCAACTCATAGCGACCCTGTAGAAGAGAGTAGAATTGCTCCATACAATTTCCCAGAAGTGCCCGATGGATTTGATCTGCCAACCTTTTGGTTAGGAGAAGTAGCACTTAACCACTGTGCCACTAGTTTCCATCCTCGAGAAACTGTATATTTAATACTTGAAAGACGTTAGCTTAAAAAACAGGGTGATATTTGAAATTTATGATATTAGAAGTATAAAAGTGTTCAGGTGATACTTAAAGCCGACATTAAACTAATTGGAGAAAATTACGTAATCACTAAGTATTCCTAATGAGTCTGAAACTACTCGTTCTAAAACATTTGTATTTCTACCAGAAAATTCATAAAATAATTGCTTGTATTCTTCTCATTTTAACCCACTGAAAGTAAACACTGTATTTAATAAACATTTTCTTTATGAAAAAGGAACTGTTTTGAACTTTCTCTTTGATATGTGCAAGTTGTCTATAACATTAGTTTAGGCTTCTCTGTCTTCATTTTTGCTATCAATTTTAGATAATTTCTCTGTTTTTACATATTAAGTGTCTTTTCACTATGTGATATTCTATAAACTTTGTAAAATTTAGACAGGGTCTGAGGTAGGGTTGGATCCTGGGCTTCGTTTATGTACTGTCTTTGTAAAGAATGATGAAATATACCTTCTACTGTCCCTTGAAGTACAAGTCATTTAAGCTGTTGATTTACAAAGTGACAAAGTGATGAGTCACAGCTGACTCTTTTGTGTGTGTGTCCGGTGAGCACTGTCATAATTGTGAGAAGGCAGCTCACTTATTATCAGGACACAACTCTGTATGGATTAGCTGTGTGGTCTCAGGCACATCAGGTACAGGTGTCTGGGCTGAGTTTCCTCTGTATCTTTTCCAAAGCAGAAGTGATAGGTGCTTCAGTGGCTGAGTTTTTGCTTTATATGCAGAAAACTCAGGTTCTAAACTTGGCTGTTGTGTGTTAAGCAGCCACCACTCATCTCTCCGGGAATGCTTATATGTTGCTCTGATGCAGAGCACATTTCAGCAAAGCTTCCAGGCTAAGAATGACTAGGACAAAAGGCCTGGTGACCTAGTGCGGAAAATCAATCAGTGAAAACCCCGTGGATCACAGTGATCAGATCTGCAAACACTGACCAGTGATGGTAGGAGTGGGCGGTGTTTTGGTCCATTGTGTCTTAGTCACCATCAGCTGGGGCCAGCTGCCCAGATTCCATGCTGATGCTAATAATCTGCTCCTCCAAGATCTCTCTTCCTGAAAAATGTGTGTGTGAAGTTAATGTTTATGAAATAGTATTTTCTTACCAAGTTTTTGTTACAGTCTGAGATGTATCCTCAGAGTGAAGGAATAAAAATTTTTTGCTGTAACATATAACAAATATAATAAGCAATATACCTTACATTCACTTAAGGGGATTTACAACTTCAGTAAGTGTACAACCTACTCTGTGCTGTATTATAATGAATGTAAGCACAAGCAACAAAGTAATTGAAAGATGTCAAATTTATGTGAGCAAGAATGGGAAGAAGTCAGGGACAGGGCAAACTGACCTGCCTTTATTAAAAGAAGAGGTGAATCTGACCCAAATTTAAAATGATGATTTTTTTTTTTTTTACCTTTTCATTCCACAATGTATTAATAGCAATATTGGAAGGAACTGTGGTGGTGCAATGGTTAAGGACTTGGCTGCTAATTGAAAGGTTGACCAGTGATTCCTACCCACCAAGTGGCTCACATCCAAGGAGGAAAGATGTGACACTCTGCTCCCATAAAGATTATAACCTAGAAAAGCCTATGGGACAGTTCTACTCTGTCTTATAGGGTAATTGTAAGTCTGAGTTGACTCAGTGGCACATACCAGCAACAATAACAATATTATTAAGGAACTTCAATCTGTTGGATAAATGAATATTGAATTTCAGTTGCATATTACAGGTTTAGCTATACATCTAGTATAGTATGGTAGGCAAAATAATAACCTACCAAAAATATCCACACCCTAATCCCCAAACCTGTGAATATGTTTTATTATCTGGCAAGAGGAAATTATGGTTGCAAATGGAATCCTATTTGTTAATCAGTTGATTTGAAACTAGGGAGATTTTCCTGCTTATCCAAGTGGGCTCAGAGTGATTAGACCAAAAACCTAAACCAAACCCACTGTCTTCAAGTTGATTCTGACTTTTAACAACCCTGTAGACAGAGGAGAACTGCCCCATAGTTTCTAAGGAGCATCTAGAGGATTTGAACTGCCAACCTGCTGGTTAGCAGCTTTAGTACTTAACCACTACGCCACCAAGATTTCCAAAGTAATTATAAGGGTCCTTAAAAGTTGGAAGAGGGTGGCCGAAGAGTAGTCTGGGTCAAAGGGAGATCCGAAGATGCTGCCTACTGACTTTGAAGAGGGAGGAAAGTGCCATGAACCAAGGAGGGCAGGCAGCGGTGGGAGCTACGAAGGACTAGAGAATGGGTTACTGCCTGCAGCCTCCCAAAAGGAGAAGCCCTTTCTGGAGTGATTACGAACTCAGCTGCTAATTGAAAAAGATTAGGAGGTTAAAGCCCCTGGTCACTCCTTAGAAACCCTATGGGGCAGCTCTACTCTGACCTGGAGGGTTGCTGTGAGTTAGAACCGACTTAATGGCAACAGGTTTGGTGTTTTCCGTTTTCTAGAAAGGAACTTGACTGTGCTGTTAGCTTCATTTTAACCTAGGAAGATTATTGATCTTAAGAACTTAAGGAGAAAAGAATTACGTTGCTCTAAGGTACTAAATTGGTGTTAATTTATTACAACAGTCTAGAAAACTAATAACGTGCAGTCTATAGATAATCTATGCACGTTAATTAAAATTAGTTTTAATTAACTGAATTGCCCTAAAGTTCCCATGTCATTTAATGTTTTTAATGCAAACTATTTAAGTAGATCCAGTAAAGCAGATTTTGAAAAATTAATAAAAATTTAACCTCATTACATGATTATTTTTATTCAATAGTTATGTATTTGATTTGGCTATTTTAAATCCTTTAATTTTTAGCTCCATGAAGTAAAGGGATTTCTGTATGTCTTGGTTAGGAATTTCTCGAGTTATTTCAGCCAGTTTCTCTAGTTTTCTGTTTTTATGGTTTAGGAAGTGTCTGGCAGGATTGTGTCCTTGCTCAGAGGAGCCGACTGGTAGAGCAAGAACTAGTGTATCAGGCATAGTAGGAAGAAGCAGAACAGGTGAAGAAAATATAAGCCAGCATCCTCCATTGTATACTGTAAACTGAGGACCACCGAGATTAAAGAACTGGACTGCTGAGCAGAAGGTTGGCAGTTCACGTCTACCTGCTGCTCCTTGGAAACCCTTCTGGACAGTTTTACAGTGTCTGACAGAGTCCCTGTGAGTTAGAATTGACTCAACAGCAGTTGATTTGGTTTGCGGAACATTTGTCAACCAAGAGCCCTGCTGACACAGTGGTTATGTGCTGAGCTGTGCACTCAAAGGTTTGTGGTTTGAACACAGCAGCTCCGTGGGGGACAGAGATGGCAGTCAGTTTCCAGAAAGGCTACATAAACTCTATGGGGCAGTCCTGCTCTGTAATCAACTGGACAGCAGCAGGTCTGGGTTTTGTATGTACCAGCAACTGAGCACAGTGCTGTCCAAGGACAAGCCACTTATTACATGACTTTTCTTCTTTTCTGGTATCCCTTGCTGCTTCCAGAGCTCCACTCTGCCTCTCCTTTAAGCTGATTTCTGTAGATTTATGTAACTGGTGTGCATGTAAGATTTTACACTGTGGTCTGGTGATGGACGAAGGTGCTTTTCTGTAGATAGGAGAGTGTCATTTCCCAGAGTCCTGACAGCTGGCCATTGACAGGAGGTGGGACAGATGGAGAAACAAATTGTCCCCCCGTTTTCCCTACTCACGTGGTTAGGAGCTGTGTGTCAGGTATGGATTTCTGTCAGTGAGTGAGACTCTGAGCTAATCAGGTGCCAGGTCCCATGGGGCTTTTCACCATAGCCAGCTCTCCACTTTTCTATCCTGTTGATAAGCCTGGATACAATCTAGTACGGTCCAGTTTAGGAAGTATGCTTTCCTTTCTTCCCCAGCAATGTTTTCACCAAACCATGAGTGGTTGACTTTTAAATACATTATAGGCTTGGTGCAAGTGAGTATCCTGCCCTCCTGACAGGGCTTCTCTGTGACTCTTAACAGTCCTGTAACTCTGTTTTTCATACTAAAATATGAAGTGCGAAAGAAAATTGTTTACAGATTTGTAAGACCAACGTTCACACACACACAGTGTGAGCGTGAACATTTACGTTCTCACTGATTAGTGACCATGCATCTGATGTTACCTACAACTGACAGGCTGCAGTATTGCAATGCAATAAGCAGAATAACCTGACTTATCAGTGCCATTGCCTTGCATTTCTCCCTTATTTTAACCATCCCTGATGAGCAGGATTAAATCAAGATGTACATCATCTTACTGCATCTCCCTGTATATTTTCCTTTTGTGTTTGTGTACCCATTATTGGTAATCCTGCAGTACTCTTTTAGACTCCCTCCTTTTCTCCCAAGGCCATACATCCTCTAACCTGCCTTAATCCATCAATGGCTGAGGAATTAAAAAAAAATGGGGTTCACAGTAGTTGTAAATGAAATATCGGGGAGTGAGTAGTTACTCCGCTTTATAGCAGCCATACAGTTCCTTTGCATACACTGCAGATACATGTCTGAGCAGAACTTTATGTACAGTCTAGAGGAGAGCGTTAATGCTTCTTCTGCTAGAGGAGGCATGAAGTCAGCTTAGGAGGTGTAGGTAAAATTTCCTTCCCTAAAGAAAGGCGGAGATGATGGCAGCAGTGGAATACCCAGCTATCTGGCCTAACAGGAAAGTCAAAACTAGCAGAGGTGTGGGTAAAACAAACAGAAAGGGGCGGGGGAGGTAAAAGAAATCAACATAAAAAATTTTGTCTTTAAAAAATTCAAAGCAACAAACATCTGTAACAGAAGTTTACTTAACAGCGCAGGATACAGTTCTCTTCAGACGGTTTCTGAGAGCAATCCTCTTTTCCCTGTTCCTCCTCAATCAAGGTAACGAATGGTATCCTTTTGGTTTCAGATTTTTTTAAGTGGAGAACCCTTCAGATAGATCTCGTGTCTCTTTCCAGAAGAGAAATGTTTATTTGGGGCCTTAGTATTAACCAAATGAATGAAAGAGAAACATAAGAAAATGTACGAGAGTGTCTGTTTTTCAAAGAAAGAGTTTGTGACTCTGTCTTTATTAAAAACAAATATTTAAACTCACTGAGCCAATCTGCTGATGTGGAGGTAAAAACAAAATTGCTTTATGAAAGAATGCAAGCACCTTGGGACCACTAAAGCTCCAGGGCTTGGAGATGACGTCAAACGAAGTGAGCGTACACTGGCTAGCTGGACAGCCAGGCTGCCTGCCTAGCAGCAGCCAGAAATGGAGAAACTCTAGTGGGCACCTTCTGGTGTACTTACTGGTACCCTGACCGAGATAAGTTAGGTGGCATTGTCTTCGAAGGACTCTGGTTAGGAATTAAGAAGATGACTGCACTGGATTACCAGTTTTCTTTTCTTCCCCTCTTTAGTCACCTGAATATAAAATCGGTTAGTTGAGAACTCATGGTTGATTCTGATGTATAACTTTATTAGCACATGCAGAGTAGGTTTTAACAGAGCTCAAACTGTCTCAGTTTCATTTTCTGGGGGCTTTTATTTTTTCCACAGCACACGTCACTTTCTATTAATATATAACTTAGGAACTGTATTCTCTCATTTATTTCTTCCTCATCCTCCACTAGAATATGAATGTTGATACATCTTAAAACCTAAGACAGCCCTGGCACATAGTAGGAACTCAGCAAATATTTGTTGACTAGAAGTCCTTTGAAGGAGATGAGTAGTATAAAGTGATAGAGAATAATAGAAAACACTTACTTAAATAGGGTCATCAAAGACAGTATCTCTTGGGAGATGACATTGGAAGGGAGATATGAGGAATAAAGATTACCAAGGCAGTTAATAGCACATGCAAAGGCCCTGAGGCCTTAGAGGAGGAATAAATATGAGAGCCAAGACACAGAGCCAAATGGTGATACTTAGTGGGCAAGAAGGGAGTGACGTGAAGTGAGGTCAGACAGACAGGGCCTTTTAGACCGTAAAGACAGTTTAGTTTTACCCTAAACTATGTATCCAGTGAAGAGTTTCAAGGAGAAAGAGGACAGTTTTAAAAGGCACTCCAACTGTTGCTTAAGGAATGGGTATGGCAAGTCAGAGTGAGAAAGAGGAAGCTGTTGGAATTGTGTTGACTCCAGATTTTGGTCTTCTTCAGTGTGGAGAAGTAGAACCACAGAGAAGAAGGGAATGTGGATGGTACAGGAGCCATGAAGAAGAGCTTCTTCCCCAGCTATCCAGCTAAGCTTCTCAACCCTTCTCTTTATAAGATAGGAAAGACTAGGAGAGGAGAGGAGACTCCTGAGTTTCATTTTAAATTTAATTTTGGGTTCTGTATGGCATTAATGTGGAGATGTACATATGTAGTTAGATGTATCAGTTTTTAGTGCAGGCAAGATGTTTGGGCTGAAAATAAAGCTGTCTGAGGACTAGCAGGGAAATTAAGGTTATATATGTGAAAAATCCGTGTCAGAAGAATGTCTCAAGAGGTGCAAGAGGTTTTCTAGAAATTTTTGTCCTTTTCTAGCAAGGAGAACAATTTCTGAGTTAAAGGAGGAGAGAGGAAGAAGATCTGGCTAGTGAAGGGAGGCTTATTGATTTGGTGATGGCAGTGTGAAAATGCAAAACCAAACCAGCTGACTTTGAGTAGATTCCCACTGATAGCGACCTTACAACATGCGGGGTGGTTTGTACTTTGTCAGCAAAGTGTGAGATAGAATCAAATGATACCAAGGTAGGAATGGGATTTACCTAGGTGTGAGGAAAGGGAAAATGGTAGGAGATGTTTATCCTGGAGAGTGAGAAAGACAGTATGCAGGGTCCTACAGTTGATGGCAGTTGGACGTTTGTGGTTTGAAATCAAGTCTTTAAAGTAAAATTGGCGTGTCTGTTGAGTGATGTTTCTGCAGCTGCACTCGCTCACAGCTGTGCAGACCCGGAGAAGGCATGTAGCTGAGCTCATCCATGCTTGAGTTTTGCCAGCTGAGCACAACAGAGAGAGAGGAACTGGGGAGGTGATGTTGTTTGTAGTGATTATAATGATGCATCATGGACTCCAAGTTAGATTAATCAAGGAATATTTTAAATCCTTGATTATGTAAAGATAATTCCACATTAAAAAATAAAATAAAAAAATCAGGCCATCTGGGTACACATCCCAGTTGCACTGCTCACTAACTACGGTATGGGAGCTTCGGCAACTTATCTCAGTCCTTTGCCTCAGTTGCCTTCATCTGTGAAATGGGAAGAATATTAGCTCGTGACCCATAGAGCTGTCATACCAGTTGAGTTTTTACTTGGAGTTTAGAAGAGTGCCTAGTACCAATGAAGCAGTCAAATATCAAGCAATTACTGTAATTAATCCTGATCCATTGTGTATCTGTGGAAATCTTGCTGATATAGTGGCTAAGAGCTGTGGCTGCTAACCAAAAGATCATCAGTTTGAGTCCATCACTTAGTCCTAGGAAACCCTATGGGGCTGTTCTGCTCTGTCCTGTAGGGTTGCTATGAGTCGGAATTGACTCAACAGCGGTGCCAAAGCCAAACCAGGTGCCATCAAGTCGGATACAGCAACAAGAATGAGGTTTTACTATTATTTTATGCTTTACGTCATATTTAGCTTTGCATAACAGAGAAGAGCTATCTCTCAGTGAATGTCTTATGCCACAGCAAATACATGTACTGTTCCCCCATGGTTGTATTTTTTATTAATTCACTCACTTATTTTTTTCTTATCTGTGCCTCTATAAATTCGATTGGAATGAAATAAAAGTAGTAAAGCTCACAGAATTGAATTTCAACTGTGAAATTGAGTAAAGAAGTCATAAGTAAGTGTATTTGGCTAAAGCTGGTTTTTGAATAGCCAAAATGCCTTCTGATCATTTTTTAATGCTTCGTGGAAATAATGAGACTGCTAGTAAAGACAAATGGATGAAAATGTTATCTTTCTCAAAGTGGTCATTTGCCCAGAAGTCACTGTCTTACCAGTCTTTCACACTTACATGTAGTTTGCTGTTTTTTTGTTGTTTCTCATATTAGCGTTGTGACATGTTTTCCTGTTTAATTTTTTGCATATCATTTGGTGATATCGGCATTCTACCTTTTGTGACTTATTACAGCACATTTTATGAATAACAATAGGTGGAGGCATGTATTCAGTTGTCTTCCGTTAGGTTCTGATACGTGGTGGCCTTACCTATAACAATGAAACCTTGCGCGGTCCTACAGCTTCTTTATGATCATTAGTGTTCTTGAGAGGCATATGCTGCTTATTTGTCTTATTGGTTTAATATTTCATTAAAGAAAATAAAATGTAGGGACCTTGTACTGTCTCAACTGGAACCCTTAAGAAACACTATTAATAATAATGCCAGGATAACAGATACAAACCGGGACTGTCTAGGTATTCCAGAAGAATTTTCAAATGGAAACATAATCATGAGTCATTAGTTAATAAAGGAACCATAAGAGATTACAGCAAGTTCAAGCAGAATATGAAGAGATGATAAAAGAAATGGGCACACAAGAAGCCAGCTAACAAACTGGTCAGTACCCACGTGATACTAATCAATTGCATTCCAGTGAAAACAATTCACATTCTTGTGAACTCTTAGATTTTTGCCAATTTATGAGTTTTAAAACAACTTAAATATGATGTGTGCTTTATAGGACACCCACTACTTTTCATCCACCTTGAAGATTGTCACAGTTTTTCCCTGCACAGGTGAATCTGGGATGGCTAGGCGCCCTAGTTCACATGTTACATGGTCTCACTCTTGCTTATTTCGTGTGATTTTGGATTTAATTATTAACTGCTACTGTGTTAGAGTTGTAATTTTTCATTTTATCCTTGGACAGAGTCCTGTGTCTTGGATAGTGCGTTTTAGAGAGAGTTTCTATTTATAAAATGACAATTTTATAGTTTATCGAGCTGTATAATAGTAAATCCCACTCCTCTTTTGTATTTCAGGTTGTCCTAAACCTAAGCTATTGCTGTTTGGGGGGAAAAATGCTACTTTTACTGCATTTCGATTGTGTTCTCTGAGAGGCTGGATGCATTCTGGCTGGAGGAGCCGAGTATTCTGCAGCTGCTCAAATACTTCCAGCCTTTAGGTTGATTGTGGATTTTGTTTTAACAACCCCCTTCTTCCCCTTGAAAGAAAGAAAATCCAGCAAGAGCCAACGGCATCTACTTGTTTTTTTAGCTGTTGTTTGGTAAGCTGCAGTAGTACTTTTGTGACCAGAGGCTGTATTTATTTTCATCATTGGCGGTTGTGCCTAATGAAGCAACCAGTATTGCATTCACAAAGGGAGACGCCGTCTCCCTCCCTCCATCTGTTTGCCAAATGTGTGTGTTGCCTTCAGCTCCTAGTGGTGGTGATTGCCCTGAAAAGAACCATTAACAGAGGTGCGCTTCGGGAGTTCTCAGACTCTGTCTGGCTCATTGTGGTGGTGTCCTTTCCTAGTTCCATCGGGGTCTTTTGAGGTTAAAGCATCGCGCCTGTGATCCTAGAGAAAGAAAAGTGAATTTCTTGTTTATGAGCCGCAAGACTGGCTCTGGGTTACCGGCAGTTGTGGTGTGGTTCTTGAGCTTTGGCTTATTCTTTAGTTTGGGATGCCTGTCTCTGTGTTGCCATGGAGATTCCAATTACCCTGGAGAAGAGATGAGATCAACTGAATCTTGGGGAGCTGTCTTAAGACTTTAGAAGACCTAATTTATTTCAGATGTAGTACATAAGTTGGTATCAACTTGACGGTGATGGTTTTTTTTAATATACTTTGAATAAGTTTTTAAATTCTTAATGAAGGTTTATTTTATTGATTTTATATCTATAAATTGTATGTATATAAATTAGTATAAACTATAAAATTGATGGAAGAAATTATCAGCAGAATTCAGATATCCCCCTTTATTTTTAACCTTTATTCATGTAGACATATGTATTTTTTTTAAAAAAAAAGAAAAAGCTAAACCATTTGCTATCTGGTTGCCTCTGAGTCATGGCAGTCCCATGTGTAACAGAGGAGAGCTGTTCCATAAGCTTTCTTGACTGTAACTGTTACAGAAGATCTCCATGCCTCTCTTCTAAGGCACTACTGGGTGGTTTTGAACTGTTGATCTGTAGGGTAGGAGTTCACCACAAATCATGCGGGGACCTAATTCGTGTATTAGTTAGTACTTCACAAGCTTTAACAAGCACAGGAATCATCTGAAGGTTTTCTTAGACTCAGTAAACCTGAGGAAGGGTCTGAAAGGCTGCATTTCTACTAAACTTTGGACTGCACTATGAGTAGCAAGAATTCCAGGTGAAACAGCATCCCTGCTTTCTCTGTGGTCTTGGAGGCGGAGATTGGAGTTCAGTGTTAGACTGTCAGGTAGAAATGCCTGGTCCTAGCCCCGGAGTCAGGGACCAGAGAAAGAGCCACCTGACTTTTCAGTTCTCACGTCAGCCGAGTCAGATCTTCTTATTCTAGATTTTAGAATTTCCAAGGCTTCTTTACATACTCCATTTCACGCATGAAATTTAAATATTTTCACAGCAAATTGTAAGTTATTTGGGGATACTGTTACCTATGTATATATAACAGTGACTGTGTTCAGTTCTTAGTGACGTGTCCTACTTTTTGATATATTACATAGGTTTTTCTTTTGAAAGGTAATTTCTCTTAATTTGATTTTATGAATATTTTAATATCATTCTCTCACGGGTGCTGTGCCATTTCACTTAGCTTACTAAACAGTTTTGAAAGAACTGAATGGTATCCAAGAAATACTATTAAGTGTTATTACTCTATTGTGACCTAGATAAGGGGTGGGAAACTATTTTTTATTATAAAGCCACTGACCTATCAAAATTATGAACTGGTCGCCTAACACACAGACGCACACACGCACACACACACACACACGCACACACACACACACACACACACAGACACACACACACAAGAACGTAATTTAAGTGCTACATTTATCTATCTGTTTTTCTCTCATCTTATTCCCAAAAAGGCTTTAAACACATGAATGTTTGGAATGGAGCAAAGCACGCAGAAAATATGAAACTTGCTTTTTACGTGAAGAATAAGACTCATGGGAAAAACATTTCAATAAATGTTTTTTAAGAATAATAATTATAATGATTAACAGAGAGAAACTGGGAAAATGACAAGAGAAAGAAAGAAGAAGTAAAATAAATGAGACCACTACTGTTGCGTTGATTCTGATTCATAGCAACCCTATGGGACAGAGTAGAGCCACACACCCTGGGGTTTCCAAGGCTGTCAACCTTTTGGAAGGAGACTGCCACATCTTTCTCCTGCTGAGGAGCTTTTGGGTTCAAGTCACCAACCTCTTGGTTAGCTGTCAGGCTCTTAGCCACTGCACTCCCTACCTGAGCTCTAAAAGAGAGACCTGTCTAAATTGGGGAGATTTAGGCAAACGTGAAGAAGAAAGGGGCCAATTTTTACTGGTGAAGGGCAGACAAGACCTGGGTTGAAGAGGAGGGTGGCTCAGTAGATGGTGAGACAGAGATGTTGTCTAGAGTTAAACACTTCCTTTCGCTCTTCTTTGGAAGTTTTGTTAGTTTCATGAAGTTTAGCAACTCCTTCTGCCACTTGCACTTTCTGAAGATTTGTTCGGAATGAGAATCTCTGTCTTCCTAACAGCAGTGGAATTATTCCTTAGCCTGCCTTGGTCTGGCCATAACAAGCACAGGGTCCATGAGGCTGTGGATCAAAAAACCGAACTTTTAGATGCTGACTGCTACAGTTTTCTCCTGAGAAGTGAGTGACTGGTGGGTTTAAACTGCAGACCTCTTGGCCAGCGGCCGAGTGCTTAACCACTGCAACACAGGGCCATAATAGTCACATTTTATATCTAGGTTTTATTTTTTACTTGTGATTTTTTTGCAATAGGTAAAGCAAGCTTTTTCATTGTTTTTACAATGTAATTACTCGAATAAAACTTAATTGATATTCCAGGTACTGAGCTATAATTGGGCATCACGTTTCTGAGTGATCCATCGTGGGCATAATTTTGCATACACTTTTAAAACATATGAAAGGGGGGAAGTTCTATTTGGATATTTTTCTGTTCATTTAAAAAAATTTTTTTTTCTTCCAGCCATCAAACACAAACAACCTGTTGGGATCATCCAAAAATGACCGAACTTTTTCAGTCCCTTGGTGAGTTTTTAAAAAAAATAATAATAATGAATTACCATAAACAGCTGTCTACAGTTGTCCCTTGGTATCTATGGTGGCATGGTTCAAGGTATCCCCAAGGATATCAAAATCCTCAGATGCTAAAGTCCCTTGTATAAAATGGCAAGATATTTGCATAAAGCCTCTGCACCTCCTTCCACATACTTTAAATCATCTCTAGATTGTTTATGTATAGAAGCTCTGGTGGCATCCTGGTGACGTGCTACCTCGGCTAGCCAAAAGGTCGGCAGTTCAAATCCACCAGGCACTCCTTGCAAACTCGAAGGGATAGTTCTGCTCTGTCCTATAGGGCCAACATGAGTCAGAATCGACTTGATAGTAGTGGGTTTGGTTGAACCTGTGGGTGGGAAATCCAAGAACAGAGGACCAACTATAGTCTTGAGGGGAAACAAGTCACCAGCTTGTCCTTTTATTGGGTGTTATGGTTAAGATCATGTCATTGACATTGAAAAGCAGTTGAACTTTTGAGTGAATATGGGATTTGAAATAGTGTGAACCAAAAGGAATTGATATAAAAAGAGGAATGTAATTGAGGTCTTGCCTCCTTTGTGCTGAGTCTTCTTAAACCTCAGCTCAAGCTTGAAGATAATAATGATAGCAGCAGTTGCAACACAGCAGCCTCTGACCCTCTACTTTGAAGCTTGCTTTTAGTTCCCTATTTATTTATTCAGTCTTCTCAAACTAGCTTTTGTTTCATCCTGGCCATTAAAAGCTTAGTTCGTTTCAGTATAAAAATGAAGCAAGTGAGTGAGGGTTCTGATCTGCTCTTAATTTCTAGTAGATGATGACCCTGAATTGACTGGTGCTGCAGAGGCTCTTAGAGAGTTTCCTGTTTGGGTTCCAGTCCCTGAAGAGGGAGAGTAGCACTCTAAACTCCCCACTCTTGCTGCAACAAGAGGGGTACCACTTTTATCTCTAAAAATGGAGCTTCTTTGGGGTGAGTGAAGGGGGCTGCAGAGGTTAAACTAGCACGAGAAAAGTCACAACGGTGTACATGGTTTGGAAAATGAGAGCGCACATTGTGATAAATTTTTAATTTTCTTGTAGCTCTGCCAGTCTCTGATATGCTGCTGTTCGGTGACACAGGAAGAAACTGCAGCACTCATTGTTTCAAATGATGTGACTATTGATTAGAGGACAATTTTAGCTCCACCTATAAAGAGCAAAGGAAGCAAATAGATCAGGGCAGAAGGAATGTAGAAATAAAGACTAGCTTCTTGAGTAGGGAGACCTCCAGTGCAGTAGACAAAAAACTAGTCATCCCTGGGGAAAATAGCCCTGGAGGAGAATCCAGCTTAGTAGCAGAGAGACAACTGTCACCTTGCAGTTCAGTTTATTCCCAAAGCAACCAAAAGCCAGTAGCTACGCCTTCTTGCCTGCATCTGTTTGCTTTACCCATTTGAAAGTATTTTCTTGAAAATTTCTGTGTAGCAGAGCTTTGAAATAGACCTGAACATGGTGCTAATGACCGTTTAATGTTTCTCTTCAGTAAATGCTGTGGAATTCAGGTGAAGACTTTTTAATGCTGGCAGACACAGTATTTTTCCATCATCTGAAGTATGCACATAGGTACTTGGCATTCAATGTAAGGGAAATGATAGGCATGCCTTTGAACTGTTCCCTTTTCCATTTCAGCTGACCTGAATAATGTACGTTTCTCTGCGTACCGTACAGCCATCAAAATCCGAAGACTACAAAAAGCTCTATGTTGTAAGTTATTCTACCAAAGTTAATCGTTCTGCTCTTTCGATTGCCTTTAAAAGGAACAAAGAGCTAGAGAAAAAGATAAATGAAGAGGGCAATGTATTTGTAGAGTGAATCTGATCCTCATTGTGTCTTACTCCAGGAGTTGGCCACATTCTATACAGGCTTTAGTTTTGGGCACATTTGCATGCAGTAATAAAACATGACTATTCTCCCTTCTCAGTTGTTGAGTGAAATTAACCAAAACACAGGAGTAATAGAAAAAGCTTTTCAAAAGTTATGCCACTACTCAATTTAGGAGGATCAAATCAAAGAATCAAAGTTAGCAGTCTTTGCCTTTTTAGTCCTTTGCATCCCTTTACAAGTGTGGGACTCCAAGCAGTTTGACCCAATACAGTGTGTAATAAAGAGCCTCCAAACAGTTTGACTCAATACAGGTGTATAATAAAGAGCCACTGCAAATGACATTCTTGATACAGCTTCGAAATGTCACATCAGGAAGTTAGGTAAAGGGCTCTGTGTTTCATTAAATACCTCTAGAGGCAATTAATATTATCAATATGAACTTTTCCCGCAGAGAACTTGTTCAGAGTGATGTTCTAGGAGAGTTGTTTTAGTAAAAAGGTGGGTTTCCCCCTGAAATAACCAAAAATAAAGCAGAAATATGAATATTTGTGATGGAATATAGATTTAAGCACTCTGGATTCTCTCTGTGTTTGTACTTTTAATGACCGAATTTGCGCAAAGAACATTGATGCCGTGTCAGATTGCTGACACGGAAGGGGACTTTTATCAACACTCAGAGTAAGGTGATTTGAATAATTGCAGTGTGCATTCTTGCTTCTGCCTTTTCTTAGCAGTTGTTACATGTCTGGGAAGTTTAGTGAAGCTTTGAAAATTACTCTTAGAAAAATGTAAGATTGGAAAAATCTGCTACTTAGACATCAATAGAAATTGCAGTAAATTCTAAGCTGGCTGTTTGAAGAGAGTTGAGGGAAGACAAGTGTAGAATCCCAGAAAACATAACAGTGGAAAGCTTTAAAACAAGAAAAACTCGTAAATTCTGTGTGGAAGAAATATCTAAAAGACTGAAAAAAGCATCTCCAGGTGAGGTTATGGAAGAAAAGAAGTGCTTTGTCCTGTACAGTCAACAGATCCTCAGAGGTATTTAGTCGATTGTAAGAGTAATAACAGAAACCCTGGTGGTATAGTGGTTAATAGCTATAGCTGCTATCCGAAAGGTCAGCGGTTCAAATCCACCAAGTACTCCTTAGAAACTATGTATGGGGCAGTTCTACTGTGTCCTGTAGGATCTCTGTCAGCTGGAATTGACTTGACAACAATGGACTTGGGGTGTTTTTTTGGTTCGGAGTAGTAGCAAGTGCATGCAGAAATATCATATACAATAAATAAAAGCCAACACACGCTGGCTAGGGATGTATATGTTGAGCAAGAAGAGAAATGAATAGAGGTGTTTAGCCTTCTCATGGAGTCCAAGGTGACAGCAGTTTTGCTAGAGGCATGGCTCATGACCACTGCCCAGCTGAAAGGTCTGGGAAAGTCCTCTGAGGGCGAATGAGCTAAAAAATGGGGACAAAGGAGGTAGCCTAGCCACCAGCTCTCCATGCACAGAAGACTGCTTTGCCTTGTATCAGCATGGTTCAAGTTTTTAGTAACTCTTCTGGATAAATAAATGTATGAATACGTTTGGTGTTTCCGCCTGTCGATTTTTCTGAACCTCTAAGAGGGTAGAGGTGAGGAATTGACTCCTTTAGTTCTTCTCTTCAAATCTGAGAGGGGCACATGAGAAACCGCACCAACCTCTGAAGTAAACAGAACTCAGCAGTGCACAGTTACGGAGCGCTGGGTGCTGGTGTCTGGTTGAAAGCGTTCCAGGTGATGTCCTCCGAAGCACCTGGCAGTCGCTCCTGCAGCTGCCTTCTGCCCCCGCTGCTCCCCAGCGTCGGGCTTTGTGCCGCGTGTCAAGCTCGTCTGTTGATGATTAAGCTGCTCATTCCTCTCCCGTTCTTTCTGTTGACTTGAAATGCCCTGACCCCTCCTCTCCAACTGTCTTGTTTCCCTTTATTCTTACAAATACTGTTAAAAATTTACCTCTTTTAGAGCTGTTCACAAGCTAATCCCACCTGCCCTCAGTTGTTTCCAGAACTTTATGATTGCTTGTAATGACTTTCTCACAGAAGTGACATGTGCTTGCCTTTGTGTGGTTGTGGAACGTTAGGAAGATTGCCCTGTTTGTCCTACAAGCTGATTTAGGGCAGAGGTTGTTGGTCATTCTGTGTGTATCTCCATTCAGCATAATACCCTAATGTCACTGTCTGTCACATTCTGTCATAATTCATTCATGCATGGCTCTCCAAGATTTTGTGTGAGATAAAGCAATGTAAAGGAACTTGTTTCTCACGCTAAACACCATAAATTCAGAGAGAAAGGTCATGAATAAATTGCCTGCGTAGGACAGATTCCTCTAGCTCTCAGAAAGGAATGGCTTTTGCCTCTGCCCCTCTCGGCATCCAGTAGCCGCATTCACAACACTCCTCAGCGGCTCTGCTAAGTACTGACTGAAGGTTGAAATGACAAGCTCTGTAGGCTCTTCTTTCTGCCTAGAAAGCTCTTGTCCAAGCTCTTCCTGCTAAAATTCTTCCCGTAGCTGGTGCTGTCATCCTTTAAGTCTCCATTTAGATGTCACATGTGTACTTTACCTGATTTATTGAAACCCTGCTGGTGTAGTGATTAAGACCTATGGCTGGTAACTTGGCACTCCTTGGATATTCTGTGGGACATTTCTACTCTGTCCCGTAGGGTCACTATGGGTCAGAATTAACTTGAAGGAAACACGTTTGGTTTGGTTTTGCTTTAAAAGCATTGTCCATATTCTGTTCCTTGAGCTGTGTGATGGATTAACAGGTGTTTGTGCTATCATTTTTCATGAGTTACAGATATGTGTGATACATGCTCTTCACGTGTCTGTCATAATGTGGCAGCATGTGTGTTGCTGTGATACTGGAAGCTATGCCACTGGTCTTCTCATACCAGCAGGGTCACCAGTGGTAGATAGATTTAAGCTGAGCTTCCAGACTAAGACAGACTAGAAAGAAGGACCTGGCAGTCTACTTCTGAGAAGAAATGGGCAGAGAAAATCTTATGAATAGCAGCAGAACATTTTCTGATTCATATAGTGCTGGAATATTATCCTCCTCTCCTCTCCCACCACCCCACAAGCTCAGAAGGCACTCAAAAGACAAAAACCCGCCTCCTCAAAGTGGTAATAATGGTAACGTGCAATGTATGAAGTATAAATCTAGGAAAATTGGAAATGGTCAAAAATGAAATATAACACACAAACATTAATATCCTAGGCATTTAATGGCTGAAGTGGATTAGTATTGGCCATTTTGAATTGGACAATCATATCGTCTTCTGTGTAGGGAATGACAATTTGAAGAGGAATGGTATTGTGCTCGTTGTCAAAAAGAACATTTCAAGATCTATCCTGAAGTACAGTGCTGTCAGCATAAGCCTTCAAGGAAGGCCAGTAACTGTGACAACTTTTCAGATTTACACACCAACCACTAAGGCCAAAGATGAAGAAACTAAAGATTTCTACCAACTTCTGCAGTTTGAAATGGATTCAATATGCAGTCAGGATGCATTGCTAATTAGTGGTGACTGGAATGCAAAACTTGGATGCAAAGAAGGATTGGTAGTTGGAAAACATGGCCTTGGTGATAGAAACGATGCTGGAGATCACATGATAGAATTTTGTGACCAGTGACTTCTTCATTGCAAATAGCTTTTTTCAACAGTATAAATGGTGACTATACACATGGACCTCACCAGATGGAGTACACAGGGATCAGATCAGCTCAATCTGTGGAAAGAGATGATGGAAAAACTCCGTATCATCAGTCAGAACCAGATCAAGTGCTGACTGTGGCACAGACCATCAATTGCTCATATACAAGTTCGAATTGAAACTAAAGAAAATTAAAACAAGTATATGAGAGCCAAAGTACAACCTTGAGTATATCTCGTCTGAGTTTCAAGACCATCTCCAGAGATTTCAGATGTTGAACACTAATTAATGGCTGAAGATTAGTGAATTGTGGACTGAAAGCAATAGGTCATTAAAAAGACAGGAAAAGACTAAATTGGATGTCAGAAGAGACTCTGAAGCTCACTCTTGAAAGTTGAGTAGCTAAAGCAAAAGGAAAAAATGATAAAGTAAAAGAACTGAAGATTTCAAAGGGTGGCTAAAAAGATAAAGTATTATCATGACATGTGCAAAGAGCTGGAAGTAGAAAAAGAGAAAGGAAGAGAATGCTCAACATTTCTTAAGCTAAAAAAAACCTTAAACTTTGTGTTGTAATAGTGAAAGGTTCTACGGGAAAAATATTAAGTGATGTGGGAAGCTTCCAAAGCAGATAGAAGGAATCCGCAGCGTCATTATACGAGAAGGTCTTTGTTGGAGTTCACAGGTGGCATTTTTGCATGGACCAGTGGTATTGAAGGGGGATGTCAAGGTGGTGTTAAGGCACCAAAAACAAGGCTCCAGGAATTGAAGGAATATCAACTGAAATGTTTCAACAAACAGATGTAGCACTGGAGTTGCTCAGTCACCTATGCTAAGAAATTTAGAGGACAGCTATGTGGCCAACTGACTGGAAGAGACCCATATTTATGCCTTTTCCTGACAAAGATGATCCAACTGAATGTAGAAGTTTCCAAACATCATTAATATCACATGCGAGGAAAGTTTTTCTAAAGATATTTAAAGTGGCTGCAGCAGTGTATTGACAGGGAACTGCCAGAAATTCAAGCCAGACTCTGAAGAGGACGTGGAACCAGGGATATCGTTGCTGATGTCAGATCAATCTGAAAACAGAAAACTCCAGAAAGATGTCTACTTGTGTTTTACTGACTATGCAAAGGCATTTGACTGTGTAGATCACAACAAATTAAGGGTAATTTTTGCAGAAAATGTGAATTCTACAACACTTAATTGTGCTGGTGAGGAATCTGTACATGAATGAAGAGGTAGTCTTTCAGCCAGAAGAAGGGGACACTGCATGATTTAAATTCAGGAATGGTGTGCATCAGGGTTGTATCCTTTTAAGTCTGTATGCTGAGCAAATACTCTGAGAAACTGGACTCTGTGAAGAAGGCATCAGGATTGGAGGAAAATTCATTAACAACCTGTGTTAGGCAGATGATGCAGTCTTGCTTGCTGAAAATAAAGAAGACTTAAAGTGCTTACTGATGAAGATCAGTGAGATCCTTATGGATTATACCTCAACATGAAGAAAACAAAAATCTTCACAACTGTACCAATAAGCAACATCATGATAAATGGAAAAGACATTATCAAAGATTTTATTTTACCTGGATCTACAATCAACACTCATGGAAATCTCAGCCTAGAAATCAAAATAGGCATTGCATTTGGCAAATGGCAAATCTGCTGCAAAAAACTTCTTTAAAATATTGAAAAGTAAAGATGTCACCTTGAAGACTAAGGTGTCCCTGGCCCAAGTTGTGGTATTTGTTTGGTTGCATCATATAAATACGACAACTGGTCAGTAAGTGAGGAGAACTGACACCTTTGAATTATGGTGTTGGAGAAGAATATTGAATGTACCACGGACTACCAAAATTATGGATAGATCTATCTGGGAAGAAGTACAACCAGAGGGCTCCTTAGAAACAAAGATGGCATGACTACATCTTACATACTTTGGACATATCGTCAGGAGGGATCATGCCCTGGAGAAGAATATCATGCTTGGTAAAACAGAGAGTCAGCAAAAAATACAAAGACTCTTGATGAGATGGATTGACACAGTGGCTGCCACCAGGGGCTCAAGCTTAACAATGACTGTGGGCCGGGTGTAGGACCAGGCAGTGTTTCCTTCTGTCGTACATGGATCACTGGGCCAGAACCAACTTGATAATAACAGCAGCAACATCGCAGATATTCTTTTGTATTACAGTTTAAAGATGCTATGTAATGGTTTATAACAGAAATTCAAGAAAGAAAGAGTTTCAGAGGACGGAGATTTTCTTTATCCCAAACAAGACAAGCTTCCTGAAGGAGAAGGCAGATTAGCCAGGTTTTCACAGCCTAAACAGACACACAGAATATGACTCCTTCCCTTGTTGCCACTAGTAGTCAGGCATGGGTGGAGTTCGGGGAATATCAAGTGATGGAGTCTCAATGGAGCAACTCCTGAGATATTTGTCCAGTATTGAAGAACTACCTTAAAGTCAGTTTAGGTATAACTTTAAGGTCATTTTTTTTTTCCTTGTTTTAAATTATTTTTTGGTTTCCCAGCTCTTTATTCCTCAAGCTCTCAAAGTGTTATATTTAATGTTTGGTATTTGGTGGGGTTGTAGAACTGTTTTCTGTTTCATGGATGTTAGAAGACAGGGACTGATTTACACTTTAGACAGTATCAATATCAGATTGAAGGCGAGTGGTAACATGTGGAAAGTGGCCACATCTGGGCTGTGGCACCAAGGAAGGTGAGCTGTGAGTGTGGAGCACTGTCTGGAAGAGAGTGATGGCTGGGGAAATTTGGTAGTTGGTAAATTATGGAAATAAAAAGAAGAGACAAGGTATGTGAGGATTTGCAGACTCGTGACCTATAGAAGATTGTAACACCGTTACTGTGTCTTAGCATAACAAGAAGACAAGGCCATTATGTGGAATGTATTAAGGTGGAGGTTGCAGAAAGACAGTGGTGTAGCTCTAGTTAAGAACTAGAAATCAGGCACATGCGTCAAGTACTCTGGTGGGAGATCAGGACAAGAAAACAAAACCTGGAATTATCTAAAGAGAAGTAATAGCTGAAGTCAGGTAGATAAGTTGGGGCTTGTGGAGTGGAAGGCCAGGTGTGAGGCCTTGAGCAGCATCTATGTTTCTGGAGTACTTGGAGAAGAGGAGGTAGGAAGGATGCTGACGAATAACAGTCAGAAAGACGGAGAACAGGGAATGAGTCCCAGAGGTGTGAGACTGAGTACTATGAAGTGTTCATCTTTGCAGTAAAGGACCATGATGATTCATTTCCATTTGATTCCTTCTGCCTTACACGTAGGATTAAAGAAAAAGCCACAAAAGTTGGTTAGAACATATTCTGTTTGTTTCATTTACCATGTGACTCAGTGTCATTTGTCTCTCTGAAAAGAGAAAATCATAGTTTTCTGTGATTTAATTGTAGTCAGTTCTTCAAAGGTACCTACATGTAACATGTAGCTTAGGCACTGAGGCAAAGTATCAGCACGAATCACTGAAAATTGAAGACGTGACAGTCCATGGGATGTGGCAGATCCCCATCACCACTTCCGAGTGTTTAACACAGGAGACTTTTCTGGAAGAAATGCCAAGGACAGGCTGACCCAGGAAGTGGTTGCTGTGCAACTTCTTCTATTGATACTTTATGGCATGTGGGGATATAAAAGCAGTGCCTTGTTCTCAGCATAATTAGTGTTGGAATTCAGAAAACTTAGAGCCTTCTGGCAGTGCTTAGAAGGCTGTTTCTTTGTCTCTGTGGGGATTTGTAGATGGGCAACTTGCCATTTATCATGCTTCTGCCTTTGTTAGACTCTGTAAAGGGTGAATTTGATAGTGACCCTGCATTCTAGATGCTTCAAAGGATGCATATAACCAGCTGCCACAAGGTCACCCCCCAACTCCTGGTGACCCCATGTGTGTCACCATAGAAAGGTGCTCTGCAGGATTTTCGGTGACTGAGTTTTGAGAGGTAGATAGCCAGGCCTTTCTATCTGCAGCGCTGCTAGGTGGACTGAACCTCTAGATTTTCAGTTAGCAGCTCAGCACATCAGCCACTTGTTCCACCCAGGCATTTCAAGGTGGACATGGCAGTAAAAATTCCAGGAGGTTCCTAGATTTTTTTCTGACACTGTAATGCTTATGCAGGGTATTTTTGTCATGAACCTAAGTTTTACCAATGATATATTTGGCATCTCTAGGAAATAGAGGTGACTTTTATCCAGACTTGTGTGGTTTATGTTTTTTTCTTTCTCTCCCTCTTTTTTTTAGATGTCTTCTCTGTAATTTTTTTTATCATTTTAATCTATGCATTTTTTGTTTGTTTTTTTGTATTGTGATTAAGTGAAAGTATCCAATCCAAATTAAATTTGCATGTCCACCTATGTGCAGCTCCTTCTGCTCTCCTTGCCCGGGGACGGCAGTCTCCTCCCTGTTGTTCTGTATGTGTCATATCTTCTTAACAATCTCCTCTCCCCTCCCCTGTAGCCTCTCCTCTCCCCTCCCCCCAGCCTCTCCTCTCCCCTCCAGTAACAGATCAATAGGACAGCATCGTATAGATGCATAGGACCATGAAGTACACATACCATATGGTCATGTTGTGTCCCCAAGTCCAGTCCATTCCTGTCTGAAGGGTTGGCTCAGTAATGTTTTCTGGTTGGGGGCAGCAGCAGGTCTAGGGGCCATGCTCCAAAGGAACCCCCAGGCTGCTGGCCCATCAACTGTGATCTTTTAGTGGAGTTCTTGAGGTGCACGCCTCTTTTTCTCATGTTGCCACTGGGACTCAACATTGTGTGCCCCACCATTGCTGTCTTTGATGGAGGCCAGGCACTATCTGGTTCTTTTGGTCAGATGTCAATACAGTCACCCATTCATGTGGGTCCTTTTGTCTCCTGGGCTCTTTTCTCCTCATGTCTTTGTTTTTCTTGGTGATTATCTGTTCTGGCTGAGTTGGGATCATTTGGTGTACCTCAGATGGCAGCTTGCTACCAGCTTTTAAGATCCTAGCGGCCACTCACCAATATGGAGTACAAGAGACTCTCTTAGCAGTAGGCTAGTTATGCCAGTTGGCATCGATGATCTTTGAGAGCATGGTCCCAGACCCCTACACCTGCTGCTCTATCCTTGCAATACTGGGCTAAAATCAGAAGAGTTTTCAGTTTATGTTGAAGTCCAGTTAAATTGTACTTTCTACTGTGTGCTGTAACTCAACCAAATTTCTATTAACTGTCCAGTCTATGACCAGCCTTCTCCCTTCCTTCCCACCCTTGCAGCCATCAAAGATGGCTGTACATAAGTCTGTTTTTAAATCCTTATAGTAGGGGATCTCTTACAATATTTGTCCTTTTGCCACTGACTGATTTCACTCAGCATAATGCCTTCCAATTGAAACCAGATTATGAGATGCTTCCTAAAATCATCATTGTTCTTTATTATTGCATAGTGCTCCATTGAGTATAGGTACCAAAGTTTATTTTTCCATTCATCTGTTGATGTGTATCTGGGTTGATTCCGCCTTTTTGCTGTTGTGGACTGTGCTTCAATCACCATTCGTGTGCATGAATCTGTTTGCATGACAGACAGCCTTTGTTTCTGTAGGGTATATTCCGAGCAGTGGGATTACTGGATCAAATGGTAAATGTATTTCCAGCTTTTTAAGGAAGTGCCAAATTGCCTTCCAAAGAGATTGTACCATTTTGCAATGCCACCAGTAGTGTAACAGAGTTCCAATATTCTCCAGCATTTCAACTCAACAGCACTTGGCTTTTGGCTTTTGTTATTTGGTGTTTTTTTTTTTTTTTAATCATAGTCAACCTTGTTGGGGTGAGATTGTATCTCATTGTAGTTTTGATTTGGATTTCTCTGATAGCTAATGATCGTGAGCATTTCCTCATGTGTCTTATAGCTGCCTGGATGTCATCTTTGGTGATGCATCCACCCATCTTGTTTGCCTGTCGTTTAATTGAGTCATTTACCTTTTTTCTTGTTGATGTTTTGCAGTACTGTGTAGATTATGGAGATCAGATGTCAATCTGACATGTAGTTGCCAAGTATTTTTTCCGATTCTGTAGGTGGTCTTTTAACTCTCTTGATAAAGTCTTTGGATGAACAGAAGTGTTTGGGTCTTAGTAGTTCCATTTATCTGTTTTCTGTTGATCTTGCTTTGTTTGTCAGATTTTGAAGTCTGTCTAAGTTGTATATTAAAGCTTGCATTGTTGACACTATTTTTTATTGCGTGATCTTTATTGTTTTTGGTTTGGTATTTCGGTATTTTATCCAATTTGAGTTGGTTTTTGGGATAAAGTGTGAGATATGGGTCTTGTTTCAGTTTTTTGCAGATGGATATCCAATTTAGCACCACCATTTGTTTCTTTTAACTTTATTTTTTATTACAGTAAAAGAATAAAATTTCTAACATCTATCAATTATCTAAGATAAACCCTCAGCCCCCACCCACCCATGTAGCCAACACAGTTGTTTTCTTCTGTGGATAATTCTCTTGTTAAGTCCTTATAACAGGGGTCTTATACAAAATTTGTCCTTTTGACATTGATGAAACTCAGTATGATCTCTTCCAAATGAGACCATGTTATGAGATGTTTTCTAAAACGGTCACTGTTTTTTATCATAATGTAGTGTTTCATTGAGTATATGTACCATAGTTTGCTTATCCATTCATCTGTTGATGGACATCAGGGTTGATTCCAACTTTTTGCTATTGTGGACTGTGCTGTAACAAACTTTCTTGTACATGTGTCTGTTCTTGTGACAACCTTTGTTTCTGAAGGATAAATTCTGAGCAGTGGAATTACAGGATCAAATGGTATATCTATCATCTGCTTTTTAAGGAAGCACTAGACTGTTTTCCAAAGAGGTTGTACTATTTTGCAATCCCACCAGACATGTAGGAGAGTTCCAGTGTCTCCACAGCCTCTCCAGCATTTGTTGTTTTGTGTTTTTTGGGTCATGGCCAACCTTGTTGGGGTGAGATGGTATTTCATTGTAGTTTTGATTTGAATTTCTTTAATAGCTAATGATCGTGAGCAATTCTGAATATGTCTTCCAGCTGCCTGGATATCCTCTTTAGAGAAATGTCTGTCCATCTCCTTCACACATCACCTAATTGGAGTATTTATCTTTTTCTTGTTGATATTTTATAATACCTTATAGGCTATGGAGGAGATCAGATGTTGGTCTGATGCTGAGTTGCCAAGATGGTCTTTTAATTATTTTGATGAAGTCTTTGGATGAGCAAAAGTGTTTGATTCTTAGTGGTTCTGATTTATCTATTTTCTCTTCTGTTGAATGTGCTTTGTTTGTCAGGTTTCGAAGTCTGTCTACATTGTGTATTATAACTTCCATTGTTGATCGTAATTTATCTTGGATGAGCCTTATTGTTTTAGATTTTATGTTTAGGTCTTTTATCTAGTTTGAGTTGGGTTTTGTATAAGGTGTGTGATATGGACCTTCTTCCAGTTTTTTGCAAATGGATATCCAATTTTGCCAACACCATTTGTTAAAGAGGCTGTTCTTACCCCAGTTTAAAAATCTCGGGGCCTTTGTCAAATATAACTGTTCATAGGAGGATGGCGCCATCCCTGGGGTCTCAACTCTGCTCCATTGGTCTATATATCTCTTTTTGTACCAGTACCAGGCTGTTTTGACAACTGTGACAGTGTGATAGGTTCTAAAGTTAGGTAGTGAGAGACCTCGCAGTGTGTTCTTCCTCTTCAGCAGTGCTTGACTTATCTGAGGTTTCTTCCCTTTCCAAACAAAGTTGATGATTTGTTTCTCCATCTCATTAAAAAATGTCACTGGAATTTGTGTTGGAATTGCATTATATTAGTAGATTACTTTGGGCAAAATAGACATTTTCACAATGTTGAGTCTTCCTATCCATGAGCAGGGTAGATTGCTCCATTTATATAAGTCTCTCTTAGTTTATTGTTGTAAGGTCTTGTAGTTCTCTTTGTAAAGATCTCTTATTTCTCTAGTTAGATTTATTCCTAGGTATTTTATCTTCTTGGGGGCTATAATAAATGGAATTGATTTGGTGATTTCTTCTTTAATAACCTCACTGTTGGTATAAAGGAATCCTACTGATTTACTTATGTTTATCTTGTATCCTGTTACTTTGCTAAACTCCTCTGTTAGTTCCAATAGTTTTCTTATGGATTTCTTTGGATTCTCTGTATAAACAATCATATTATCTGCAAAGAGGGAGATTTTTACTTCTTCATTGCTGATATGGATGCCCTTTATTTGTCTTGTCTAATTGTTATGGCTAGAACTTCTAGCACAATGTTGAATAGAAGTGGTGAGAGTGGGCATCCATGTCTAGTTCCTGTTCTCAAAGAGAATTCTTTCAGTCTTACACTATTCAGGATGATGATGGCAGTTGGCTTTGTGCAGATGCTACTAACTGCTTTGAGGAATTTCCCCTCTATTCCTATTTTTCTGAGAATTTTAAGTATGAGTGGGTGTTGAACTTTGTCAAATGCCTTTTCTGCATCAATTGACAAAATCAGGTGATTCTTACCTGTTGTGTTATTAATGTGGTTGGTTACATTAATTGTTTTTCTGATGTTGACCCAGACTTGCATCCCTTGGAATGAAACCAAGTTGAGCATAATGAATGATTTTTTTGTTTGTAATGCAGTTGAATTCTGTTGGCTAGGATTTTGTTGAAGATTTTTGCATCTGGGGTCATGAGTGATATTGATGTGTAATTTTCTCTTTCTGTGGGATCTTTCCCTGGCTTTGGTATCAGGGATATGCTGGCTTCATAGAATGAATTTGGGAGTGTTCCATCCCTTTCTATGGTGTGAAGTAGACTCAATAGTACCGGAGTTAACTCTTCTCTAAAGTTTGGTAGAATTCTCTAGTGAAGCCACCTGGGTCAGGACTTTTTTGGTTGGTAGATATTTGATGATTTTTTAAATCTCTTCCTTTATGATAGATTTAAGTCTATCTGCTTCTCCTTGTGGTAATCTTGATGAGTCATATGAATGTAGAAATTTGCCCATTTCCCCTAGGTTTTCAAACCTGTTAGAGTACAGCCTTTCATACTATTCTGTCATGAATTTTTTATTTCAGCTGGGTCTGCTGTAATGGCTCCCATCTCATTTCTTAATCAGATTATTTGTATCTTCTGCTGTTTTTTCTTTGTAAGTTTAGCCAGTTGTTTATCAATTTTGTTGAACTTTTCAAAGAACCAGCTTTTGGTTTTGTTCGTTTTTTCAGTTGTTTTTCTATTCTCTAATTCATTTAGTTCTGCTCTAATCCTTATAATCTGTTTTCTTCTGGTTCATGAGATGTTCTTCTGTTGCTGTCTTTCTGCTTGTCCAAGCTGTAAGGTTAATTCTTTAATGGCCCCTTTCTTCTTTCTGGATGTGGGCAGTTATAGAGATAAACTGACCTCTGAGCACTGCTTGGCTGTATCCCGTAAATTCTGGGAGGATGTGTTTTCATTCTCATTTGATTACATAAATTTCTTTATTTTGTCCTTAATTTCTTCTATAACCCAAGGCTTTTTGAGCAAAGTGTTGTTCAGTTTCCATAAGTTTGAATTTCTGCCTATGTTACTGATTTTAACTTTTATAGCTCTATGATCTGAGAAGATGCTTTGTAATAATTCAGTAGTTTAGATTTTGTTGAGACTTGCTTTATGTCCTAACATGTGGTCTAGTCTGGAAAATATTCCATATGCATTGGAGAAGAAGGTGTACTTATCTGTTGATGGATGAAAAGATCTGTATATGTCGATGAGGTCTATTTCACTGATTGTGGAATAAGATCTTCTGTGTCTTTACTGAGCTGTTTTTGGATGGTCTGGCCAGTACTGAAAGTGGAGCATTGAAATCTCCAACTATTATGTGGAATGATCTATCTCATTTTTCAAATGATGTCAGTATGTGTTCAGTGTATTTAGGTGCTCTGGTATTGGGTGCATAAATATGTAATATTGTTAAGTCGTACTTGAATATTGAACCTTTCAGCAATAAACAGTGACCATCCTTGTCCACAATAGTGGAGACTCACTGCCTTTAAGAGCTTTTTCTTATGTTTCTTTTTATTAAGCTTCATTATAACATGCCATGGTGTCTTTCTTTTGGGATCTACCTTTCATGGTGTTTAATGCACATCTTGGAACTCTATGTCCTCCTCTTTCATTATTTCAAGGACATTTTCTGTCAGCAACTTAACAACAGTACTCTATGTGTTTTCAGCTATCCCTCCATGTTCAGAAACTCCAATTATTCTTAGATTATTCCTCTTAATAGAGTCCCACATGTTTCTTAATGCTTTTTCATTTTTTATTGCTTTTCTCTGATTTCTTCTCATAAATGCTGGTGTCAGTTGCTGTATCCTCAAGGTCACTAAGTCTAACTTTCATCTTCTCAGTTCTGCTCTTTGAGCTTTGGATTGAATTGTCTAATTCTATCATTGTGTTATTGATCTGCTGGACTGCAGATCATTGATGTTCCATCAGTTCACGTAGCTTCCTTAATTTTGTATTGTTCTCTGCTGCATTTTGTTTAATCTCTAGGAGTGCTTTCTATATAATTTTTTTGTACTCAATTTCCAATTGTTTCAGAAAGTCTTCATCTGGTAAGTTTTTTGATTCTTTATTTTGAGAGTTTTCTGGAGCCATGGTGCAGTGTTTCTTTAAACGGTTAGCAATTGTTTGTTGCCTTTGGGCCATCTAGAGGCTGTTCAATTTCTCTGGTGCTACCTCAGCTGGAGCTGAGGCATAGTTCTAAGAAGTGAGATCGTTACCAGTTGCCTGTATGTACTCTAATGACTGGCCCCAGTGGACTTGCAGGGGTGGCAGACTCTGCCTCCTAGCTGACAAAGACTATGCCCCACTTAAGGAGAAACTTGAGGGCCATCAGCTGACTCTGTGATGTGGATAAGTGAAGGGTAGAGGAAATACTGCCAGGCCAGTCTAGTTACTTGTCCAGGCCATCTTATTTTGAAAGGTACTTTACTGTTAAGCTGGTAGCTATCCAACAGCTGCCAAAATCAGTCAGGCCCTCACGTTTGATAGGCCCTGCATTGTGGCTGATAGCGGAAGCACTTCTTCTGCCATACTCCGATGCTATAACATGGCTTAAAGTAGGAAGGGGCTACAGCCTTGTTGCCATTGCCCTTAAGGTAACACTGTGCTAAATACAGCCTTTCTGCTGGAAAAGTACTTTCTGGACTGGCACTGCTTCTTGGCTTGAGAATTGGGCCCTGCTGAGACTGCCAATTGGAGGAAAATGCCTCCTAGCTGACTGGAAGCTAGCCTGAGCTTCTAGTCCTACTGCAAAATAGTAGAATCCGTGGTGCAGCTCAGAAAAGAGTGGGCGGCAGTGCAGTAGTGCCCTCAGTCAACAGCTTGGCTCTTCAAATGTGGCTATCCCACATACTGTTTCTCTGTGGTGCTATACTGTGTTTACTTTAACACTGCAGTTCAGCATATCTGCTGGGTCAAGCCCATCTCTCACCTCCTGGATAACAAAGAAGGCGTCAGTACCTGCAGTCCACCTGAGCAGTGAATCAGCAGCAGCAGGGACTTAGCATGAGCTGCCTCATGTTAGTTTCCTGTTTATTGTTACATAGTCCAATCTGACAGCCCTGTCATATCCTATGGCTTCCTGGATGTGCAGAGTACTCAGTTCATTTATCATTTCAGGCCTTAGTTTTCAGAGTGAATTAAGGAGACATGCGTGTAGTCTGACTTTTGGCACCACCCCTAATCTATGTAACTTTTAAATCAAATCTTCATTGCATAAGATTTGTAAGTAATAGTTTGGTGTTAAACTGCTAGGTTAGACATGTTTCATGAATCAAAAACCAAAAAAAATTGAAATTAGTAGTTATTCACTGGTTACAGTTAAATACAAAGGAACCTATTTGTTCATTTTATTTAAGTGTCAAAATGTGTCTGTTTTGAGAAAATGTTTCTTTTATCAGGTTAAGAATAAAATAAAAACTTTTTTTGATGACATTAAAAGCTGCAATTGGAGCTCTGCCTTACTTTTCTGTGGGTACCTAGGTGCTCTGGCACCTGGTAATGCACACTGCAGATTTTTAGATGTACAGAGTAGGGATGGAGACAAACATGCAAAGAGCAGTGGATGTGGGCCTACACTGTACAGCTTTGCTAACCTGGCTTAGCTAGAGATGGTCTGTATGCTGAGCATCATGGGAAATAAACCAGATTAGGGCTCATGAAACCAGATTAGGGCTAACTCATGAGCACTTCATATATCAGGCTTGATTCAGTTGGTACTGTGGAACTATTAGATTTTTACAGAACCCATTTTTTTAACTAAGCATCTTGAAAGAACTTTATATCTCATGATGCTCCTGTGGAGAAACTCTGCTTAAGAACCATTAGTGGGAATTACAACCTATTCACAAAACAGCATGTATATATATTTTTTTTGAATGAGAAATTAACTTGAGTTGTAATCTTTCACCTAATACCTAGTGCCATCAAGCCAATTTTGAATTACAGCAACCTTCTAGGGCAGAGTAGAAGTGCTCCATTGAGTTTCCAAGGAGTGCCTGCTGCATTTGAACTGCTGACCTTTTGGTTAGCAGATGTAACACATAACCACTATGTCACCAGGGTTTCCTTCACCTAAAACCACGATGACGAAATGAATTATTATTTGTCAACAGTATAAAGGATGAATTGGATGGTAGAATGATGAGCAGGTTTTACCAAGCAGTTAAAACAATGGAATGTTTGAAATATTACCCTCTTTGGAGCAGATACCAAAATTTCTTCTGCCTTGCTACATTGAAATCAGAGGGAGCTCAGAGAGGAGAAAACCAGAAAAGGAAAGAAAAATTAGCATTCGTAAGAACAAAAAAAATGGAATAAAACTGAAATGTGACAGAGTTCAAGGTCAAAAGCCTGGGAATATACATCAAAAAAGAGGTTAGAAATGTTAAAATGGAAATAACAATTGTTCTTAAAAGGCATTGAAATTAGGTTAAAAGGATAGATTGTTAAATTGAAGAATGCAGCCCCATAGTTGAGACTAGAGATGCTTTTGCTTCAGTGCTATTGGGTGATGTAATTAATGTGCATATTCTTTTTTTTTAAACCGGATTAGTGGATCTCTTAGAGTTGAACACGACAAATGAAGTCTTCAAACAGCATAAGCTAAACCAAAATGATCAGCTCCTCAGTGTGCCAGACATTGTCAACTGTCTGACAACCACTTATGATGGACTTGAACAAATACATAAGGACCTGGTCAACGTGCCGCTCTGCGTGGACATGTGTCTCAACTGGCTGCTCAACGTATATGACACGTATGTTTGTGTGTTTCCCTTTCAAACGCAACCAGTCAAGGAAGTATAGTGACAAGAGAAAAACGTCTTAACCTTTTTAAAGGGAGTTAAAAAAAAATCAGTGGGATACTTAAACTTTTAAAGTGCTTTTCCCTGTAGAAATATTTATGTAAATTGTAAGAAATGAATGACTTCCCAAATCATTGGGCTTTTCACCAGCAATAGACAAAAAAGAATGGGTATGTACCATTTTAAGATGTTGCTTCCAATTTATAAAGGCTGCTATCATTAGTTATGTTTTTATTCCTCTCATTTGTAAATAATGATACACCAGAATGTCAGATTGTTTTAGTGTGGTTACACAAGAAGCTAAACCTGGTGTCTTTCATCTTCCAGTATGACTTACAGTATTCCTTCTGCCATAAGGAAAAAGTTTATATTTCATGTCATACATTAAAATAATTTTTGGCTCGTAATATTCAGCTCTACAGGCTTCGGGTGACAACTTAATGGTGATTTTGAATGGCAGTTAAAGGGATTTAATCTCTCATTTCCTATTAGCTTTATTTATTGCAGTCATGGGTATGTGTATACTACTGTGTGTCACTTAACATTCACAATATGTTCTGTGAAATAGTATTTTAATATAATTTGGATGTTATGTGAACACAAAATTAGATGTGGCTTCATACAAGTCAAAAGATACCCTTTTATATGGTAAACTTTTTTATTTGAGGGGAAAGTTTACTTTAAAATAATGATACAGCACAGTATATTTATAAGCTATTAATAGACATTTATTATGACTATTCCTGGCCCCTAGGGTCGCCATGAGTCGGATCTGACTTGGCAGCACTTGGCTTAGCTGGCAAGACATGTGTTTTATAGGTTATATATGTACTGTAGCTTTGTACACCTGACAGCACAGTTGCATTCAGGGGACATGAGATATGCATGTTGCATGCAGGAACCTGTTGCGTTCCTGTGTCTGGTTTTGTCTGCTAGATGTCAGTCTCCAGTTGGGATTTCTGAACTCATTTATAGCTTTATGGGACCACAGATGCCTGTGTGGTCAGATATTTCTCAAATAGATGTTAATGTTGCACATGACTGTATACAGTGTTTTAAATACTTTATGCCATTAGACACTCTAATATCTGGAACATAATTTGATTTTCATTGTCTTGTAGAGCACACTCAACTTCCTGTCTTAACTCATTCACCATTAATTTGGCCATTTGAATAAGACAATATGTCTGTGAAACAATCAATTCTGAAAAGTCCTGCTGTGGGCAGATGTTTCTGAAACGTGGAATTATTCGTTCTTCTGGTAGGGGGTTAAAGGGTGCAAAGATGAAATAAACTTAGAATTACTGCTTTTCTCACACACTAAAAGTTATTTTCCATTAAATAGCTGTGTGAAAATTTGAGGCTATCAGCCTTCGATTTGACTGAGAGAAAAAGAACAGAGATGATATTTAAGGGCCCACATTCAGCAGCTGGTTGACTCCGTATGAGAAGTAAATGATGATGAATAGCTTTAGAGATGATTTACCTAAAGTTTTACATATGTTTATTAGAAATTTTTTATTTTTTCCACATTTTTAAATGTTACAGCAAAGTATTTTTTTGTAATCAAAATCCCGAAGGTTCTTAAGAAACTCACAGAACAGATAGTATGGGTGTTTCTGTTACCATAATGAGTATTGGATTTACGGTGTTCCTGTTTATCTTTCAGTTAATTTCATTTTCATGCCAGTTGTTACTCTTCTAGAGCAAAATATTAACATTAGCATTAATGTGCCTCTTAGTTGCTCTTCAGTATTTTGAAACCCCCAAAAGGTGTTTTATTTAGAAAATTTGCTGAAATAGATGATTGTTGTCAATATTTCAACTACAAAGGCAATAAACTTAATTTTACATCCTAGGAAGAGTGCTGTATTCATAGATTGCTTGGTAGTTTCATTCAGCCCTGTGAGGTATGGTAGAGGTGCATATCTTAAGCTCTGTATCTAAAGAAGAACCAGAAAAGACATTAGTCATTTTCTGTGCATTATTCTGCACTATCTGCAGCTCCAATACACACATGCCGTCTTCTCTACACAGCCTGAAAGGAATAGTGCCACTTGTTGGGAAGGAAGCATTGTAGGAAGTGTTATGATTTGTGTTGTAGGAGCTTAAATGTTGGCATTTTTCCTCTTTCCACCATGAACCTTGAAAACATAGGAAATGCTTCTCTAATGGATTGTTTCTTAGAAAGACCAAACCAAAAACCAAACTCATATCTGTTGAATCAATTCTGACTCATAGAACCCCATAGAACAGTGGAACTGCCCCACAGAGTTTCAAGGAGTGCCTGGCAGATTTGAACTGTTAATCTTTTGGTTAGTAGCTCTAACACTTAACCACTGTCCACCAGGTTTTCCCTTAGAAAGACAGTATCTTGAAATTTCTGATTTTCCATTTCAAAGGAAAAAAAATCTTTTCAAGACATATTTCGTATCTGAAAGAAGTACATGAAGACCATACTGGGTCAAAGTAGTGTCTGCTGAGTCTAGCTTTCAATCTAGATAGTGGTGGTGGTAGTATCAGTTGCCATAAAATCAGCTTCAGCTCACGGCAGCCTGATATGTAACACAATGAGAGGCTGTTGGTCCTGTGCCACCTTCGTCATGACTGGTGCGTTTGAGCCAATTCTTGTGGCTGTTGTGTCATTGCATCTCGTGGTGGGTGTTCCTCATTTTTGTTCACCCTCTACTTTACCAAACATGAAATCAGTCTCTCCTGATGACAACTTCGAAGTAAGTGAGCCTAGGTCTTGCCGTCCTCACTTATAGAGAGCATTCTCAGAGTAATACAGCTACTCTTATGACAGTATTCTTAGATGGTCAGAAGTGATTACCCAGACTTTGTGAAATTTACTCATTTTTCAGAATCAACTCAGTGGCAGTGGGTGTTTGTTAAACAAGATCATTAAATCTTTCAGTCCTTTGAGAATCTGATGGAAACCATAATCTACTGCTTTTGAAGCACCAGGACATTTATGGACCTCTGGTAGCATAGTGGTCAAGTGGTACATCTACTAACCAAAAGGCCAGCAGTTCAGATCCTCCAGGCACTCCTTGGAAGCTCTATGGAGCAGTTCTACTCTGTTCTATAGTGTCTCTGTGAGTTGGAATAGACTCAACAGCAGTGGGTTTGGTTTTTAGAAGCCCTGTTCTATAGGATTGCTATGAGTTGGAATTGACTCGATGGCAACAAGTTTGATTGTTTTGTTTTTAAGAGGTCCATGAACTTTAGGAATGGTACTTCGATCATATTCATTCAGCTATTCCAACATCTATTCATTACCTATGTAATTTTGATTGCATTACTCTGCATAGTGTGGTGCAACCAGTACTGGCATTTTCAACTTCAGCCTGAGTTGCTATAGTTGCTTTCATAAGCTATCAGGGAATCAATGTGATACTTCCATAGTGGGTTATGTTTCTTACTAATAGATCTTACTGTCTTGCTTTTTAAGGTAGATAGTAAGAGCCATTTAACATTTATCTACGATAAGTTGATTCTGATAATGAGTTCACAGCTCTGCTCAGTCTTCTTAAGGTTAAAAAGGCTCAGCTTCCCGTATTTTTTATAAATTTAAGGGAAATCAAGGACTTAAATTATGATTTAAAGGAGGTAGTCTATAATATGCAGTTTAAATACTATATTTGCTATGGGGACCGCAATATTAACCTTGATATAACAGCATTATATCATGTTTGTTGTTTCTCTCTATTCCAAGATGCATATAATTTGAGTTTTGTAAAGTACGTGTCTTAACAGTTAAACTAATTTCAAGAGTTGCTTTCATAAACTGTCAGGGAATTAATGTGATACTTCCATAATGAGTTATGTTTCTGACTAATAGATTTTACTATCTCCCTGTAGTCTCTCAAGTCTAGACCTGTTATTTAGATTCAGTTTAACCTTGTATAGGTTATGCGACCTGGCCCCACATAACCTATATCATTTTATTAGCCGTTTTAACTCTGATGGAAATCTTCACCTCGTCTTACTGAACTTGGTCTCTGGTGCTCACATACCTGTCTCTGTCCCCTTGCCCAGGCTTTTCCTGTGATACTCTGATTTCTTCTTGGAGTAGTCCAGCTGTATCATGTCTTCAAGACCCAATTTTAGACTTATCTCTTCTAGCAAGTGTTATGAGACTAATGACTAGTCAGTGGTCACTAATGTCTTGTCAGCCATGTTGATCTTGTCCTTGATTCTTTATTTTCATAAAAGTTGGTCTTATGTGTATGTGTGTGTTTATGATTCTCTAGTTGTCTTCTTGTCTTATATCCCCATCTAGTTTGTGAGCTTATCGTGAGTAGGAACACTGCTAGAATCATAGTTAAGCCTTGATAAATATTGATAGCAGGGTGAATGATGATTGACATGTTCAGATGGCGCCATTAGGTTCCTTTCTTGCCTTGTTACGTAGACTGGAATTTATCCTGTAATGCATATCATTTTGATCATTTTTCCCTGAAGGCGTTGCTTTGTCCTCAGCCACATTTGTGTATAGGTCTCAGTCCAGTCACACAGCCTTTTGTAATCTTTTTCAGATCCTCCAATTGTGTCTGGAGAAAAATAATTTGATTTTCGAAGGGAAGAAAACAGACATTGTCTGTTTTCATGTTAAAATTAGGAAATGCCTAAAGATATAAAATAAAGACACAATTTACAGTAGGGTTCAGTTTAGGACTAATTTGAAACTAGTATTTCTATAATTGTGAGAAACCAGAGGCATATTCTTTTAGGAATTGTGACTATAATGACTATTTTAAAATTTAGGGATTAATTTGCAGGTCAGTTCTGAATGTTATGCATATATATTGTAAGGATGCTCAATAAGGGTTGGATATAATTTAGTATACTGTATTTTTATGCATGTATGTGTGTTTTCTGTGTTTGCTTGCCAGCTGCTCCTGCCCCATCCCTGGGTGTTATCCTAAGAGTGCTGATGAAATTAGCATAGCACTTATAAAATATAGAGGGAAGGAGCAGTTGGCAACAAATGTAGAAGGTGCGTGTTATTTGCATAAAAATATAGTAGATTATAAACTCTCAGTGTCTTAGAAATTCTTTGGGGGCAGTTCTACTCTGTCCTCTAGGTTCACTATTCGCAGTGGGATTTCTTTTGGTAAGCAAGTTTTGGAAACCATGGTAGCCTAGTGGTTAAGAGCTACAGCTGCTAACCAAAAGGTCAGCAGTTCAAATCCACCAGGTGCTACTTCAAACAGTTCTACTCTCAGGTAGTTCTGTTTTGCCTTCTGGGGTTGCTGTGAGTCAGAATACACTTGATGACAATGGTTTTAAAGCAAATTTTTGTTTTTTATTTCACAATTTATGTGTCATGGTATCTATACAGAAACTTATTTGAGTGTTTATAACTTATGGAAGAGTTGTAATTGGCATTAATACAAAAATGTGAAAATCAAGATTTAAATATAGACTGGCAATAAAACTGCTTACAATTGGATTTAGTCCCTGGATGGTACAGTTAAGTGCTCGACTACTAGCTGAAAGCTTAGCTGGTTAAACCTGTCCAGAGATGCTTCAGGAAAAAAGGCCTGATGATCACCATCTGAAAAGTAGAGCCTTCAAAACCATGTGGCACACAGTTCTACTCTTACACACACACAAAGTCACCATGAGACAGAGTTAACAGCAACAAAAGAATTGAAGTTACATGTTTTTGGAATGGCAAAATAATTAGGCATACTTTCTTGTGTATTGAAAAAATGCGTGATAAACCTGAATCTTAAATAATAAAGATACCTATAAAGGGCTTTTTTTCTGGACTGTGTGCTATGTCATAGTAACCAAACCAGACCGACTGCCATCGCGTTGATTCTAGCTCATAGCGACCCTATAAGACAGAATAGAACCGCCCCATAGAGTTTCCACAGAGTGCCTGGTGGATTTGAATTGCCATCCTGGTTAACAGCTGTAGCACTTCACCACTATACCACCAGGGATTATGCTACAGCAAAGATTATACTTTATTAATTTTTTTGTAGTTGTCACTTTTTCCCGTCACCATTCCCAGGACGTATTACTGCGATGGACATTTGATAGACATCTCAGCAATTCCTAGATAAGTGACAGAGTAAAAAAAAACTCTCTGCTTACAAAGATGAATACTTTCTTTTAGTCAGCTTATATTTGCAATTGAAATGATCTCTCCTAATTGTAGTGTGAAACTATTCTTTGAAAAACAAAAACCAAACCTGTTGCCGTCAACTCCTAGCAACCCTATAATACAGAGTACCACTGCTCCACAGAGTTTGAAAGGAGCAGCTGGTAGATTTCAATTGCTGGACTTTTGGTTAGCAGCCAAGCTCTTAACCACTGTGCCACCAGATCATTTTGTGTTTAATTATAATTGGATACTACCCCAAATAGAATCCACACCTATCTGCTTAGGAGCATTGAAAATTACAATCATAATAGTAATTTATGAAAACTGTATGAGCAGACATCAAGATAAATAAAGACAATACATTTAAAGTATTCAGCAAGTTTTTAAACCCTCAGTCTTTGGTTAATTTTCTAGTCAGTGTTGTCCCATTTGTTTTTAGAGATGTCATTAGTGCTTTCTTGCTGTAGAAAGTCACATGTGTGTTATACATACTTCCAGATATCTATTTTGAGTCTTCCATTTATAATTATTAATAGCATCTAACTTGTAGTAATTATAAATTTAAATCTTTTCAGCTTTGTAATTATTGTTTTCATTCCTTCTTAATTCATGTATTATAATGTGACTTTAGGCTGTGTGCTCCTACTGGTCAAACACACCATTAAAATGTCAAGAAATTACTGGGTGGGGTTTCGCACCTAATTGATTATGAAATGTGTAGATAAGGTAAAGATGAATAGTGAATTTTTTAAGATGAAATTATTTTTAATGCCTTGCTCTCAAGAAAATAGAAATTCAGAAAGAATATAATGTATACAGTTTTAAATATATCTAATATTGAATTTCTTATTTCAGTGGTCGGACTGGAAAAATAAGAGTGCAGAGTCTGAAGATTGGATTGATGTCTCTTTCCAAAGGTCTTTTGGAGGAAAAATACAGACGTATGTAAAACTATATCCTATACCAATAGTATTTTTAATAATTATGATGATCATTTGTTGAGGATTGACTTTATAGGATTTGCTGATAATAAATAATAGTTACGATTTTTAACCCTTATTACACACATAACAAGCCAGACAAAGTGTGTCAGTGCCAAGAGGTATGGATTTATGTCAAGCGAAAAGCTGATTATAGGATCAAGAAGCAAGATGTCTTGTGAGAGTGAGAATGCCCTAGAAATCATACTCAATTCTTAGGATAATCGCACCATAATATAGGTATCATCGTGTCCCATTTCTAGCTGAGCAGGCTAATGTTGCAATAGGTTAAGGTTCTAGTCCAAAGCTGGACAGGCAGTAAGTCATGGGGCTGGAATTTGGTCCTACATTTTTCTAACTCCATAGCCCTAGCTTTCTGCATTTCTGTATACTTTTAATTGCTTAAAGAAAAAAAAAATGTGAACACAAAATAGAATCTGTATACACGTTTTGTTGCTAATTATCTTCGTGTTGACTGTACTCAAGGCTACCTTTCGTGTAACAGAAAGAAACGCTACCTGGTTCTGAATCTTCACGATTGTGGGTGTGTGTATATCCATTCTGGCAGCCACTGCGTGAGTCCACCGTTTAATAAGACTTTTTATAACCGTCGCAGGCACTGCACCTTGCCAAAGATGAGGTCCTCGTCTAGCCATTAGTCTCTCCACAGTAAATGAGTTGAAGTCTCAGACAACATTCTGCAACACAGAGGGTTTTTTCCGATTGGTTAATTTTTGGAAACATATCACCAAACCTTTCTTCCTAGTCTTAGCCTGAAAGCTCAGTGAAAGCCTGCCCAGTGCGGATAACTCTGCTGGTGTTTGACTTCTCACTGGCACAGCTTATAGCATACAAGCCACCACAGTACAACCAAGGGGCAGAAGAGTGCTGGCATAGTGAGACAATAATCCCAATTAACTGTATCTTGCAGTCATGACAAAATAAAAAGTGATAAAATATATTTTTTAAATTTCTTTATTTATATCTACCAAATCCATCACTGCTGTCCTTTTAACTGTCAGTTACTGAAAGGTGTCTTGGCATCCAGAAAAGGCACTTATGTGGGAGCCAGGGAAATCTGCCTTCAAATCTCTGCACTACCACTTGGTGGCTGAGTGTCTCTGGGCAAGTTGTATGGTCCCATTGAATTCTACCGGTCTAGAGGTTTAGGAAGGTGAAATTTAGCAAATTTACTTCAACTGGAAAATTAAGGTAACCATTCCTGCTTTACAAAGAATTAGAGATATATGTTGAAAAAAGCTAAGAAACAACAGTTGTTGAATAAACGGAAGCCATTGATGCTGAATTTGCAAACTTGTAACTAGTGTAAAGCATCTTTGGATGTAATTTTGTCCAATAAATCTGAGTGATTTGATCCTGCCGTCCACTTTTGCAGATGATTCTTTATAGAGAAAATCCAATCAGTTGCTGTTAATTGATCCCATGACAGCCCATGTGTGTCGTGGTAAAACCACCCGGAGTCGAGTTTTCAGTGGCTGATTTTTTGCAAGTGGGTCACCAGGCATTTCTTTTATGTCACTTCTGGGCAGACCTGAACCTCTAACCTTTTTGTTAGCATTTGAGTGTGTTAACCATTTACACCATGCAGGGACTTCTGTTTACAGTTATGCCCACATAGGTAGGAAAAGATATAGGAAAGGTAAAGGGGAACTTTATGAATGGGGCAATATTTCAAAAAAAACAAACAAAAAAAAAGAGACTATTTGATCTGCTTGTCCTATAACCTTAGTAAGTCTGATGTCTAGTGTGTGTGTGATGTTGCTGGGTGTTGTAGAGTCCATTTAGGTTCACAGTGACCCCCATGGGACAGAGGGAACTTCCCCTTAGTATTATCTGGGCAGTTTTATGGGAGCAGACTGATGGGTTTTTGGCCCACAGAGCCACTGGGTGGATTCGAACAGCCACCCTTTTGGTGAGCACCCATACGCTTAACTGTTGTACCACCAAGTATCCTATAAAAAAGAAAAGCATACGTTTTTGGGTCGCTGTATGGTTATCTGATTTTGAATTCAGGTCTAGAACCTGATGGCTTGATTTTCTTATATAGTTTGACAAAAATTTCAGTGAAGAGGAATGAAGACTTGTGTGAAATGAAAAGCTGATTGTAAGATCAAGAGGTGAGGTTCCTTGATGGAGTGACAACTGAGCAAGCCAAGCAGAAAACAGCTTTTCACAGGGTTTTTGTCCCATGGGCACTGTATTTACCCAGAAGTTAAATGGTCTTCACCAACACAGTGGCCAAAAGATGTAATTTCCGAAGCTAAAAAAGTGATTTCTGTGAATTAGAAAGGAAAATTAAATGAGAGCATCAGTGTATTAAAACTGGAAAGGAGCAATTTTCCTGATCTGTGGCTTTTTCGGTCTTCATGTGCTCTTGAAAGCATATACAATTAGGGTTCTATGAGGAAAACAGTTAGTGTGCTGCAAGTGTTCTGAAATGAGTACCAACTGAACCTCTAGGCAGGAATGCTAAGAATGTAGGCTTCATCTGGTTTCCTAGATCAGTGATTCTCTCCTCCCTTTCTTTTAAAGCTACTTAGCGGGGAATAACCTAAGACCAAAGGAAAGAAATAGTTACAATTAAATGTTGGTAGCAATAGAGCAAAAAACTAATTCTACAAAATATGATATGTAAATTATCTACACATATGTATTCAATCCTACCCGAAACACATAATCTTTCAAATGAGGAGTATGTTCCTGTGTACGTAATTACACGTGAAACCATATACTGTAATGCCAGCCTTTGTACAAATGCCAGGGAACTTAATACATCCTGTAATTCTACATAAAACTTTCAGATTGTGGACAAGAAAGCAAAAGTCCCTGCAGCGAGAATTTCTGATGTCTTTTCCACTAGTCATTTCATTTTAAGCCACTGCTGTCGAGTCATGTCTGACTCATAGACATCCTAGAGGTCAGAGTAGAACCACCCCATAGAGTTCCCAAGGAGTGCCTGGCAGATTTGAACTGACAACTTTCGGGTTAACAGGCGTAACACGTAACCCACTATGACACCAGGGTCATTTTAGGAATTAAATCAGAATGCTTTTGAGTTTCAATCTTCATGTCTTAAGTGGGAGTACTGAAACTCCATAGATGTTCCAGGGTGTTGGTTTTTGGTTTTTAGTTTGAAGGTCCTTAGCAACTCAGATTCCTGTTTTGATTTCCCTAGTGATATTAAAACACTTCTTCATTATTATTTCCTTTCTTAGAATTAATATTCAAGACCATTTGCTCTTGAAACTCACTGGCAAAGTCACCATCAGGGTCAGTTGGTATCTACCTGAATATTGATTTTGCAGTTGCCAGAGTCCCCCTGTCGCCTCACCTTTGCTCTTCATGCCTTCATGAGAACATTTGTTGATTAGGGTCGAAGAGTAACATGCTGGCTTTCCTGCCTAAACTGGTCAGCTTCTGTGGCTCATCAAAACGACATTTAAACATCATTCTTTTGAAAGGCCAGTTGCATCTCTTATGTGCTGATTTATTGGAATTTGGGTTTTAGATTGTGACTTGTCTCTGACCTCTTCTCTGCATCTGAGACTACATTTTGTATCTAACGGCAACATCAACTCACATCAGAATTTAGGAATTTGTGAAACAGTTTAATGAGCCTTTTTTTTCCTTGTTTTCTGGGTGGTTTTGTCTTAACAGTGGTATAGTAATATAGAGCTCTCTGTCTCCCAAATTGGGTGCAGCTGATTCCTCTGAAAATGTGTATCTCTCCATAAAGATTATTAAACATAGGCTTCAACTCCATTGTTACCTAATAAGACTTTTTATGAGAATGGGTTTCAAATGAGCATCAGAATAGGAATCTAGGACAAGTATTTCTTGGCTGTGATAGCCTTATTTTAAAAAATATGAAAAAAAGTAAAACTCTAAATCTGTGGGAATCAAATGATGATAAAAATTACATTTATCTTAATTGAATTTACTCTCCCTATGTGTGCTTATAATTAAAGTCATATTTCATTATAATTACCATGTCAGAACCACTGAGCTTGGTTCATTTGTTTGAAAATTCACTGGAGGGAGTGAGATGTGGCATTTCTGTTGTCCAGTGTCATCTGATTGGCTCCTGACTCATGGGATCTTCATGATCCATTGTGGCTTTTTTATTGGTTGATTATTCAGCAATATTAAAACCAAAAAAAACCAAACCCACTGCCCTCGATTCTAACTCATAGAGACTCTAGACAGAGTAGAACTGCCCCATAGAGTTTCCAAGGAGCACCTGGAGGATTTGAACTGTCAGCCTTCTGGTTAGTAGCCATAGTACTTAACTACTGTGCCACCATAATGGTTCTATGCACCTATAAAATGTCATTCTACTGGCCTCTTACTAGAGGAGAGTAGAGAGGGTGGAGAAGAAAGTACAGGAGATTATTAAGAGGATATGACATATATAGAACAGAAAAGAGGAGTCTACTGTCACTGGGCAACACGAGCAGAAGGGGCTGCACATAGGCGGGCATGCAAATTTAAACTGGACTGTACACTCTCACTCAATCAGAATAAATAAATAAATATCTTTTGATCTGATACTCACCGTATCAGGTAATCTCCAAAATGGTTTTTACAATCCAATAACTATTTACCTTACATTCTTCTATTCCTGAAAAACTTCACGTGAAAAACATTTTGCTTTTTTTTGGAATTTTTTAGAACTAGTAAATTTAATTCCAAAAAGTATTGGTTTCTACTATAAAGAAGATTGTTTTTATGAAAAGTTTCTCTGTACTTCAACAGTAACTTAAGTACATTAAACTTACTGCAGTAAGTAGGATAATCATTTTCACCTTCAAAATGCTGTATATGGTTTAAGCAGAAGATAAGCAAATACTTTAAAGAAGAGTTGTAATTGTTACTGAATAGAACAGATCTGTTTTCTTATGAATAACAAAGATATGAAAGTATGATTTTTACTTTACATATTGTTTAATAAGTCCTTTAAATTTGAACAAAATTTTTTTATTAAATGAATAAAACAAAATACTTTTTGTAATTAGTAAGGAATGAGACATTGAATAGGTTTTCCTATAATATGAGATTCTTTTGAAAATAAGAGATAAGATGCCTCCTTGTACTTTTTGGTGTTTCTTATAAATCTGAGTATAGTGATCTTTAAAAGGAGCCAAAATATATGTTTAATAAAATAATAAAAACAAGTGGAAAAGTTGATAAATGAGTCAATATATAAAGGTTTGTTGTATAAAGATAATTTATTCCTCTGATAAGTTATGAAGGAAGATGTGGTTTTGGCAGGTTCCCTTTCTTAATAAGCCATTACTGAGAGCATAAAACTAACCCATGTGCATTTATTGTACATTTAAAAAGGAAGTTCATATTAATTCATCTATTTGTATGCATGGGCATCCCTGAGTGGTGCAGATGGCTGATGTACTCAACTGCTAACAACAAGGTTGGCAGTTCAAGTCTACCCAGAGGTACCTAGGAAGAAAAAGCTGATGGTCTAATTACAAAAAATCAGCCACTTAAAACTCCATGGAGTGCAATTCTACTCTAGCATACATGAAGTTGCCATGAATTGGGATGAACTCAAAGACAACTGTTTTTTTTTTTTGTTTTTTGTTTTTACAGTGGTAGATCATCTTAAGAAAGATGAGTACCCAGATTGATAATTATGGACATGTTAAATATTAACAAACTGCCCAGTCTTAAGAATTGAAACTCAGGGGAAAATTCTTCTGATTCATGTCCCTCTAATTTTTTTTTTTTTTTTTTTTAATGTACAGAGCTAAATTCCCTTAACTGAAAGAACTCTGTGGGCAGGTGGAAGTTAACTTCTTGCTTCTCCTTGTAGATCTCTTTAAGGAAGTGGCAGGACCCACAGAAATGTGTGACCAGAGGCAGCTGGGCCTGTTGCTTCATGATGCCATCCAGATCCCTCGGCAGCTAGGGGAAGTAGCAGCTTTTGGAGGCAGTAATATTGAACCCAGTGTCCGCAGCTGCTTCCAACAGGTAAACGCAAAGGATCACTGGAGCTTAGGATGTGTTGGGCAGGGTCTTGAGGACTGGAGCAAGGAGCTTGGGCTAGATAGAGGCAACGGTGGAAGACTTCAGGGATCAGCCCAATACATCTGTGTTTTCTTTCTCAAGGCAAATCTAACTCAAGGGACCAGGACACCTTCTCCAAAACCAAACCAAACCCACTGCCATCAAGTCAATTCTGACTCATAGTGACCCTGCAGAACAGAGTAGAATTGCTCCCTAGAGTTCCCAAGGAGTGCCTAGTGGATTTCAACTGCTGACCTTTAGGTTAGCAGACGTAGTACTTAATTACTACGCCACCTCTAGGCGGATGATTATTTCTCTTTAGATAGATTATTGTTAAGATATACTGTGAGATTGCTGTGATTTGTGTTTTTGCCTTGGCCTCATCTCTTGACACTCATCTCATTACTTATTATTTTCTAGCCATTCTTTCCTTCTTTTAGTTCTGTGCCCTGCTGCCTTTGGACACGTGCCCTCTTTGTAGAATGCTCTTCCTTAAAACCTGCCCTCAAATCCCTGTCACATCATCTCATCTTCTTCTTCCTGTTGCTGTGTATTTGATTCTGTTTCAGACAGGACAGAGTAGAACTGCCCCATAGAGACTCCAAGGAGCACCTGAGGAATTCAGACTACTACCTTTTGGTTAGCAGATGTAGTTCTTAACCACTATGCCATCAGGGTTTGGGTTCCAGTAGCTAGTCCTTATTCATTCTTTAGATGTCATCGTAGATGTCACATCCTCAGAAAGCCCTTCCCTAACCCCTCAGATGGGGTTATGTATACCTCTGCATGCACTGTAATGTCCTCTGTCTCTTCCTTCTCAGCACTCATTATGGTCATAATTGCATACTGAATTGTGTAATTGTTAAGTGTTTCTTTCTTCCTAAATCTGAGCTCTAAGAAGACAAGGACTCTCTTTCTCTCTTTCTCTCTCTCTCTCTCTCTCTCTCTCTCTCTCTCTCTGTGTGTGTATCCGTGTATACAGTGCCTTGAACGTGATGGCTGTTCAGTAAATATTTGCTAAATAATAAAAAATGCCCTGAATTCCTTTTTTAGCAGTACAATAAAAAAAAAATTTAAAGCTGAGTGTCTCAGTTGCCTCGTGTGGGCATAACAGAAGTGCCACAGTGGGTAGCTATAAATAATCAAAATTTCCTTATTAAGGCTGAAAGTCTGAATTTATGGCTTTACTCTAGGGTTACATCCTTCCTTGTCTATTTCAGTTTCTAATAGCTGCTAAAAATCCGTATAGATGCACCTGGCTCTACTGTCTGCCTTCCTTTCCTCCTTGTATGTAGCTGTGTCCGTTCTGCTGTTGTCGAAACTCAGAAGTTATTAGATTTACAGCCCACCCCGCTGAGGAGATCTGCCTTAATTAGCACAAGAAGGAAAATTCCATTACCAAACTGAATTGCATTTATAAGTGTGTTGTTGTTAGGTGCCGTCAAGTCCGCTGTAACTCATAGTGACTCTGTATAACCGAATGAAACAGTGCCTGCTCCTGAGCCATGCCTGCAATCGTTGTTGTACTGGAGCCCGTTGTTGCAGCCATGGTGTTAGTCTCTCTCCTTGAAGGTCTTCCTCTTTTTTACTTACCCCCTACCAAGCATGATGTCTTTCTCCAGGGATTGATCCCTCCTGACAAATACGCAAAATATGTTAAGATGAAGTCGTACCATTCTTCTAAGGAGCATTCTGGTTGTGCTTCTGCCAAAACAGATCTTTTTGTTCTTTTGGCTGTCCATGGTACCGTCGCTATTCTCCAAATCACAATTCAAAAGTGTCAGTTCTTCTTCTGTCTTTCTTAGTCAGTGTCCAGCTTTCACAAGTGTATGATGTGACTGAAAATGCCCTGGCTTGGGTCAGGGCCACCTTGGTCTTCAAAGTGTCATTTTTACTTTTCAGCACTTTTTAAGAGATCCTTTGCGGTAGATATGCCCAGTGCAATGCATCTTTTGATTTCCTGGTGGCTACTTCCGTGGGCATTGATTGTGGAGCCAAGTAAAATGAAGTCCTAACAACCTCAGTGTTTTCTCCAGCTATCAAGATGTTGCTTGATACTGGTCCAGTTGTGAGGATTTTTGTTTTCTTGATATTGAGGTGTAATCCATACTGAAGGCCATGGTCTTTCATCTTCTTTGTCAGTAAGTGTTTCAAATTCTTTGCAATTTCAGCAGGCAAGGTTGGGTCATCTGCATAATGGCAGGTTGTTAATGAGCCGTCCTCCAATCCTGACACACCATTCTTCTCTACGTAGTCCAGCTGCTCAGATTATTTGCTCAGCATACAGACTGAATAGGTATGGTGAAAGGATACCGTCCTTACATACACTTTTCTTGGCTTTAAACCTTGCAGTGTTCCCTAATTGTGTTTGCACAACTGTGTCTTAATCTATGTACAAATTTCCTCATGAGCACAATTAAGCGTTCTAGAATTCCAGTTTTGCACAATGTTATCCATAATTTGTTATGATCCACACAGTTGAATGCCTCTGCATATTCAATAAAACACAGGTAAACATCTTTCTGGTATTCTCTGCTTTTAGCTAAGATCCATCTGACATCACCAATGGCATCTCTGGTTCTCTTTTGAATCAGGCCTGAATTTCTGGCAGTTCCCTGTCAGTATACTGTTAAATGATCACTTTTAAATGATCTACAGTGACATTTTACTTAGGTGTGATACTCATGATACTGTTTCATAATTTCCATGTTTGGTTGGATCACCTTTCTTGAGAATAGTTGTAAATATGGATCTCTTCCAGTTGGTTGGCCAGAGAGCTGTCCTCCAAATTTCCTGGCATAGATGAATGAGCACTTCCAGGACTGCATCTATTTGTTGAAACATCTCAGTTGATAGCCCATCAAATCCTTGAGTCTTCTTTTTCACCAATTGCTTCAATGCGGCTTTGACTTCATCATTCAGCACCATCAGATCTTGATCATACGGCAACTGACAATTAAGTTTGTGAACTTATCCTAGAAAAAGTGCTGCATACCTCATTGCTGAATATCATTATGGTTACCTTCAAAGTACTCCCCTTTGGAAGCTGTACACTGACACCAGTGCCTAGTCCACCTTTCAAAGCAATTTTGGAGCTCTTTTTCTGGCATGGCCATCACAGCCGTTGTTGTATTACCCTTGGTGTCCTGAATTTCATCAAAATGTCTTCCTTTCAATATTTCCTTTATCTTCGGATAGAGAAAAAAGTCACTGGGTGCCAGATCAGGTGAGTAAGGAGGGTATTCCAATACAGTTATTTGTTTACTGGCTAAAAAAACTCTCACAGACAGCTAAACAATTATGTTTGCACACTTGCTACAGTGTGCAACGGCCATTCCACAGAGTTCCAAAATTTCTTTGGAGGGTAGGCTAGGTGCTGGCGCACCCCAAGGAGAGTACCCAGAAGGTGATCATAGTAATATTTGGCAGTGGAGTATGTAGCACTTGGAACAATTAAGTTTGTAGACTTAATTTTCAGACCTCATATGCCACTTCTTGAAATGGTTACATATCGACTGATTCTTTTTGGTGTAATGACTCTGTGTATTCTTTCTATCTTCTTTTGAAGTTTTCTGCTTCTTTTAATATTTTCCCTGTAGAGTTCTTCATAATTATGACTAGAAGTTTGCGTATTTTCTTCAGTTCTTTCAGCTTGAGAAATGCAGAATGTATTCTTCCTTTTTTTGGTTTTCTATCTCTAGCTCTTTGCATATGTCATTATATTAATACTGTATCTTCTTGAGTCACCCTTTGAAGTCTTCTGTTCAGTTATTTACTTCATCTTGTCCTCTTTTAAGGGTCTCCATGAGTTGGATCCGACTTGACAGCACTTGGCTTGGCGTTCTTCCTTTTGCTTTAGCTGCTCTACCTTTTAAGAGCAAGTTTCAGAGTCTCCTCTGAAGTCCAATTTGGTCTTTTCTTTCTTTCCTGTCTTTTTAATGACCTCTTGCTATCTTCATGGGTGATGCCTTTGGTGTCTTTCCACCATCTATCTGGTCTTCAGTCATTAGTGTCTGAAACATCAAATCTAATCTCAAGGTGGTCTCTAAATTCCAGTGGGATATACTCACGTTTGTACTTCTGACTGTTGTGGACTTTTTCTAATTTTCTTCAATTTAGGTTTTTTTTTAATACTTTATTGTGCTTTATGGAGAAGTTTACAATGCAAGTCAGTTTATCATACAAAACCCAGTACACAAACCACCCTGCACTGGTAGCTGCTTTCCCCACTCTGTTGATAGCACACTCTGCTTTTTCAGCCTGCGTTTCCTATGTCCATTCTACCAGCTCCTTTTCCCCTCCACCCTCTCATCTCGCCTCTGGACAGGAGCTGCTCAGTTACCCTAATGTTTATGCTTAACCCAATAAGTGCACTCTTCCCAGTGTCATTTTATGTCTGATAGGCTAGTTCAATCTTTGTTTGGAGAGTGGACTTGGGGACTGGTTTCAGCGCTGGGCCAATAGAGGGTCTGAGGGTCATGTCTTCAGGGGATCCTCCAGTCTGCTGGACCTTCAAGTATCCAGTTTCAGTTTGAATTTGCATCGGAGGAATTGATGGTCTGTGCCTCAATTGCCATCTAGCCTTGTTCTTGATGATACTGAGCTTTTCCATAAGTGGATTAGTCAGTTTGATTCCTGGGTATTCCATCTGGTGAGGTCTATTTTATAGTTGCCATTTATAATTGGTGAAAAAGATATTTGCATTGAAGAAGTTATTGGTCTTATAAAATTCTGTCATGCAATCTCTGTCATTTTTTCTATCTCCAAGGCCATATTTTCCAACTACCAACCCTTCTTCTTTGTTTCCCACTTTTGTATTCCAATCGCCAGTAAGTATCATTGTGTACTGATTGTATGTTCCATCAATTTCAGACTGCAGAAGCTGGTAAAAATCTTGAGCTTCTTCATCTTTGGATTTAGTGGTTGGTGCGGTACATGTGAATAACGGTCCTATTTACTGGTCTTCCTTGTAGGTGTATGGATGTCATCCTATCACTGAGAGCATTGTACTTCCAGATAGATCTTGAAGTGTTCTTTTTGACGATGAATGCACAGCCAAAGCTCTTTGAGTTGTCATTCCCAGTGTATTGGAACATATGATTGTCCAATTCAGAATGGCTAATATCAGTCCAGTTCAGCTCACTGATGCCTAAGATATAAATGTTTATCTGTGCCATTTCATTTTTTACTATTTCCAGTATTCCTGAATTCATATTTCATATGTTCCATGTTCTGATTCTTAATGTCACGGGGCTAGGATTTCAGTATATATTTCGATGGATGTACTTTAATGCACAACATTAAGTTATTAAAATGGCAATATTTTTTAGAACATGTTTACAAAAGGACAATCATGTTTAACATTTTATACACATCCAATTTAAATAACTGACTGTAAACTGGAAAAAAACACTTTAGTTTCTCTTTAATGTTCACCGAGCACAAAGACATTTTAGAAATGTTACTGCTCATGCATGTAAATGTCTTAAAGAGTTTTGTGGGAACATAGTCTTTATGTGACAAGATTACTTAGAATTGTGCTTTTGTTTTTTAATCTGAGTAGTATACGTTTTCAAGCTCTTCTTCGTTGTATATAGAAGACATTTCTGCTGTTTCTGTCTTTAACTTCCAGAATTTTCTTACCTTGAAAGAGCTTAAGGAATTTGAAACATACCTGACAAGAATTACATAGTTCTTTTTTATTTCTGTACAGATTTTCAAAGATTATGATGCAGGAACACTTTCTGCAATTTACATGAAGACATTGTCTTCATTTTAATCTCTCTGCTTCTTCACTAGAACAACAATAAGCCAGAGATAAGTGTGAAAGAGTTTATAGATTGGATGCGTCTGGAACCACAGTCCGTGGTTTGGTTGCCAGTTTTACATCGAGTGGCTGCAGCTGAGACTGCAAAACATCAGGCCAAATGCAACATCTGTAAAGAATGTCCAATTGTTGGATTCCGGTAAGATCATCTATTACAAATGATGGTAGTAGGCTGTTTTCTGTTCTCCTTTTCTAGCTCTCCCACTTATACCCATTTAAGGGTCTGTCCTCTAAATAAATATGATGCCAACATATTGTATCTATCTAAAAATGGCATTCCTTCTTATGACTCATACTGATCCTATCAAACAGAGTAGGACTGCCCAAGAGAGTTTCCAAGGAGCTCCAGGCAGATTTGAACTGCCAACCTTTTGGTTAGCAGCTGTAGCACTTAACCACTATACCACCAGGGTTTCTCTGAAGCTGTAAGGAGGAATCAGGATGTTTTGTAAGTAGGGAATTGTTTCAGATAGGATCTCATACAGCTGTTTCAGGTAGAACAGATAAACTAGAGGCTTATTTTTCTTTCATGTAAAGCACTCTAGTACTGATATGGTGGCTCCGTGGTCACCTGGACCCCTAGCTCTATCTTTGTTTCTGTTCTGCCCTTCCTAACATGTGGCTGCTGTGATTATCACCTCATATGAACAGGATGGAGGTCAGATCTATTTCCAGGAAGGAGGAACAGGGAGCGTGTCCCTCCCAACTGACTCAGCCCCGAGGTGCCCTAGCTGGAAACTCCACCAAATGAATTCAACTTGTATTTCACTAGTCCCCGACTCTGGGTGAGAAGGGCTGAGCAATGGCATTTTAGTGGGGCATGTTGCCCACTAGCAGCAGAGTCAGTTACTGATGGAGAAAGGGAGAATGGCTGTCTGGCACAGGAACGTTCTGCAATCAACAGAGTGCCACTTTAGAGAAGACGTCAGCTGTGTTTATCGAGTCATGCTGACAGGTCAAAGAATGCTGTTAGAGTGTAGGTGGTTGTTTCCAGCCAGAAAGCTTCCCTGCGTAGTAAAACAACTGTAGAATACACAGATTGATTTTCTCCAGAACACTGAGTCACTGATCTGGCAGATCATTTTAGAAGTGACTCAGCAATTAGTAGTTTTATTGTATTGATCTGGTCTAACCTTAGAGTTTGTTTCTTTTTTTATATAGTTCATATTATTTATTGCAAGTTTTTTGTTTATTTGTTTATGGCTATATTTAGGAGCTCTGATAGTGCAGTGGAAACTGTGGTGGCATAGTGGGTTAAGTGCTAGGTCTGCTAACAAAAAAGTTGGCAGTTCAAACCCACGAGGCCTTCCTTGGAAACTCGATGGGGCAGTTCTACTCTGACCTCTGGGGTCGCTGTAAGTCTGTCCCATCTTGACAGCAGTGAGTTGGTTTAGTAGTGCAGTGGTTAAAACACTTGCTGCTAACTGCAAGGTCAATGGTTTGAACCCACTGGCTACTCCACGGGAGAAAGATGTCTACTTCCTTCAAGTTTTACAGCCTTGGAAACCCCAAGGGACCGTTATCCTGTAGGGTTGTGGTGAGTCAGAGTAAACTCAAGGCACAGTGGGTTTGTGGTTTTTTTTGGATAAGGCAGAACAGACACTGAGAGAAGATCGTTTCCATGAAAATCAATAGAAACTTACTATCTGGAGCTTTGCCTCCCAAAATAAGATTTCATAAATGAAAGCTGATGTACAATGAGGTCCTTCTAGGAGAGGCTTAAAGAACACTATTTCCATTTAGAAATGAACTGGAATCTAAGTCTTATTTACTTTGTTTTGTATTTTTTCCTGATGGTTACTTTAAACTAAATGTAAAAATGCCTTTGTAAATAAACAATGTCTTTGTCAGAGAATTTTGAGATTAATTTGTTGCTGGTAGTTTAACTGATATTTTAAAATTTGATGTCTCACCGAATGAGCCTAACTCTGTTTGCAGTCACATTCAGTAGATTATAGAAATTTTTGGATAGGGATCAGGGAATGTGTTTTAGAAAGCTGCATTTAATTTTTTTTCCCACTTGATTGGTTCCTTCATCAATTTCTCATGTGAAATTCGGGCTGTTATAATTTGGAACTATGACTAAGTCAATCTTGAATTTATGAGAAGTCTTTTATTTCCATGGTGATTTGGATAAATGAAATTCTTAGCACAAATGACTGATTTGGATCAATACTAGGCATGCAAGTCAATGAATTTTCCTTTCTTTCTTTGTAGGTATAGAAGCCTAAAACATTTTAACTATGACGTCTGCCAGAGCTGCTTTTTTTCTGGCCGAACTGCAAAAGGTCACAAGTTGCATTACCCAATGGTGGAGTATTGCATACCTGTGAGTACTGATTTGACTGTTTCATTTGTTTGTTTGCGTATCTTCTAGTCTGTGACTCTTGAACTAAGAAGTGGTGTCTAAAATTTTATTCAGTTTATTTTCAGTTAACATTTTTTGGAGGAAAAAGGTCACTTTCAAATTGCTAACCATTCTTCTGTTGCTGTTTTATTTTCATGAAAGTAAATACATCTCTACTGAGGCATTGTACCTTCACAGAACAACTGTACTTTTTCAGGAAGATTAGTTTATTAAAATTTCACTTAGATTTGTGTTTTTTAAAACGTAGCTCTTCTTGATAGCAAGGACTTTTAAGAGTTCACGCTGACCTACTTTTGAAATGATTTCATGGGAAATCATTTCTTTTACACATATTTAAAATATTTAATTTTTAGTTTATTTAATATTTAATTTCATAATTATGTGTTACATTCACATTAGCAAAAATTTGGAAAATAGAAAAATTAAAAATAGCATTCTCCAGAATTCCTGAATAAACTATTTCCCAGTATTTTCCAGGGATGTGATTTTGTTAAGATTTTATTTGTTTTTATATTTATGTAATTTTGATCCTATTTTTTTACTAAACACTCTATTTCTTAAGGGTTCCCACATGTTGCCATATAGGGTAATTTTCCCTAGTTACAAAATATTTCATTAAGTGCATTACTATAATTTACCTTACCATTCCTGTAAATCCAGATGTTTATTTTCCATTTTCTGATATTATAAGTAACACTCTTATAAATATCTTTATGGATTGAGCTCTTTGCACATATTAGATAAACTGTATTACCATAGGATAAAAGACTACCAGTAGATGACCTGGGTCAATTAGTATGATTATTTTTATAGGCAAAATACTTCATGCCAAGTTGCTTTCCTAAACAGTTGTATAGCATGTTACATTATCGTACTTGGTTATATCTCAGTTATTACCACGGCCTCACTAGCGTTGGACACTGATTCCCATTTTTCCTTTGATGTAAAGCTTTTTTTTTTTTTTTTGGTCCTCTTTCTGAGGTTAACTTCATTTTCTGTTAACAGCTATTCTTTAGTTTTCTTCCCAAACAGTGAACCAAAAATTATTCCGAGAGCTGTACCTTATCTTCAGTTTAGGGAATTAAGTTACTTTTTGGATCATAAATTGACAGGAAGACAGCAACAGTTATAAAATATACCCATATACCTCTTATATTCTTAGGTGTCTTATCTCAAATAAATAACTATCATACATATAGAGAGGAAATCTCTAGAAAATGTTGCCAAATAATAGTAGATAAAATAACCATAGCGGATAAGAATTTTAAGCAAGAAAAATAAAACCTCTCTGGGATAATTTGTGAAGCAGAAGCATCACTGAGTACTATTATTAACTTGTTTATTCACTCAGAATAAATATTGTGTACTTTCCATGTGCCTGACACTGTCTGCAGCTCTGAGACATCATCACTGTTCTCCCAGAATAGACAAGATTGTTGACCCTGGTGCTACTTGCCACTTAGGAGGAGGGGTTGTGTGACAGTGAACAAGAAAACAAGTGAATGAGATCATTACAGATTGTAATGAGTGACTTTAAAGAAATAAATGGATAATGAGTGATTAGAGGAGGCATTTTAGATAAAGACATCGAAAGACCTATCGTAAAGGTAGCATTCAAGTCAAGAATGAAGGGTGAGAAAACATCAGTGGTGCAAAGAGCTAGTGGAAGAAGTGTTTCAGAAAGAAGAAACAGCATGCAGGATGGTTAAGAAGTAGGAAAGAGATTGGTGCAGTTGGAACACAGGAAGAAAACTGGAGAATTTTGCGCAAGGTGCATGTAGCAGGCAGTACTGGCTACATAATTTGCATGGCCCAGTGCAAATGAAAATGTGAGGCTTTGCTCAAAAATTACTAAAAGTTTCAGGACAGCAACAGCAGAGAATTAAACCAAGCTCAGGACTTTCTGATTGTGGGGCCTGTGCAGCTGCATGGCTTGTATACTCAGGGAAGGAGCTCTGGGTTGGGAATGAGATGGACATACTTGGAAAGAGCAAGAAAACGAGAATGAATTGCACAAAAGGGAAAGTGGGAGACGGGGCTAAAGAGAGAAGCAGGCATCAGATTGCGCATCTGGTCCACTGTGAAGAATTTCATTTGGCAAGCAGTGTAGCTGTGGCTGCTAACCAAAAGGTCAGCAGTTCAAGTCCTCCAGGTGCTCCTTGGAAACGCGATGGGACAGTTCTCCTCTGTCTTATAGGGTTGCTATGAGTTGGAATTGACTTGACGGCACTGGGTTTGGTTTCTGGTGATTGTATTAGTAGCTCCATGGTTATAGCTACAGATTTAGAAACCTGATTATAAAGAACTAATATAAAAACGGGAAAAATCATAATGATAATTTGACTACAGTAAAGATGGAAATGCTGGTGGTATAGTGGTTAGGAGCTGTGTCTACAAGCCACCAGTTGTTACTTGGAAGCCCCGTGGGGCAATTCTGCTCTGTCCCACAGGGTGGCTACAAGTGGGATTTGACTCAACAGCAGAAGATTTGATTTTGAGTTTTGGATAGTTGACCAAGCCAAGTGCCCTCGAGTCGGATCCGACTCATGGCGACCCTAGGGGCCAGGGTAGAACTGACCCCCAGAGTATTCAAGGAGTGCCTGGTGGATTTGAACTGCAGAGATACATAAAATCACTTTTTTTCGTACTCCTAAATGCAGTACTTCCCAGTGATTTTGCAAAATAGTGTAAAATCTATGTATATTCAACTTCTTTGTTGCCTTTATCTACCTCTTCATATCTGTAGTGCATATGATGTATGCATTTGATAAATGCATGTGATATAGGCTTCAGTCTTTGACCAGAGGATTGCTAATAAGAAATTACTCAAAGTCCCTTATATAATTTTTTCATGAATTATTCCTTTTGTACTGGGAATACTCATTACAAGAAACTAGGAAAAAACCATTAAGAAAATCATAATAGATGCCAGTGTAATTGTTAACATAATTAATGTATTAAGATAACTCGTGTGTAATTGCTTAGAATCCTTGTGTCCCTATAAATGTTTTATGAAACAGAATTTTACTTAATGGAAGTTTTCATGCTAACTTTAAAATTCTGTATGGTGTCTGCCTATAATTTAGTGGAATCCTTGCTTTTACAAGTGTAAAATCTTAATTTTTTTCAGTTCGCCCAGGGTAGTCAGCTCTATGGACAGGTCACCGTTGACCAAACACACAAAAGGCTTATTTAAGAAGCAGAGGCCATGTTATCAATTTACATGGAGAAGTGCTTAGCTTCTCAGTGACTGCAGCCACATGAGTTCTAAGTGGCCCAAGTGTTTGTATTGGTTTTTCAATGTATTCTTTTTGTACTAGGAACCTAAGTCAGTATCACAAGGTTTTTAGGTGAGTTCGTATATGAGCACTAGTGGTTCAGTTCTGTCCTTTCATGTGGGACACCATGGCTCAGTTCTCACCTGATGTACTGCATGTACAGTGACCACCTTCTGCCAGTTGCTATAATGCTGAACAGATCTCAGTGGAACAGCCAGACTATGACAGGTGAGGAAGAAAGCCCTAGTAATCTACTTCCAAAAATCAACCACTGAAAACCAGTAGATCAGACAGAACCTTGTTCAGTCCAAAAGCAATTACTGGGACGCACAGCCCTGGGCACTGTCCTGTTTACTCATGCACAGCATTGCTGGGAGTTGGGAACTGCCTCATTGGCAGCTAACAGCAGCTGAGTTAGTGTGAAGAAATGAACTGACCTAAAGGAAAATAGGATCAGACGTTTCCGTCTCTGCTACAGGAAGTAGCTCTGCCAAGTTGCCATGAAATCTTTTCTTTGACCGGTTGGTAATGCTTAAGAATTACTGATACACAGATGAATTTCACTCTCCAACTACTTTTTAAATAAAGCCTGTAAGTTACCTCAAACTCTTCTTAGTAGTCTTTGCAAGGTGACTGTTACCATTTTTGAAACGACAGTTTATACAGGAATAGATTCTCTTTTGAATAGGTCTTTGCCCCTTTTTAAGTTTGTGTGGTGATCTTATCAGCAACCTAAGCATAAATCATCTCTGTGACAGGTTATTTTCTATATCTGACCCAACTTTTTATAAAATGACTAGAAAGATATGCAAATTGAGTTTTGAAAGGCATATAGTGGCATTTTATACTAATGAATTAACATTTATCTACTTCAAAATTTTATTTTTTTATCCACATTCCTTGAATTTTTGCTCTCATCTTTTAAATAAGCTCTACTTATGGTTTATCTATCTTTTATTCAGCAGTCCCTAAACTCATTTAATGCCTGCCTTACAAAACAAACCCCAGTGAGAATTTGTTTAATGCGGTGATATCAAGCACCACTCGAGTGTTCAGTGGATCCAGTCAACCTTTGAGTACAACTCATGGTGTTTCTAGACTTGGTCTCTTTCCAGTTCAAGTTTTTTTCAACTGAATTCGAATGCTTTTGTTATAGAAAGCCTTCTGCAGTTTGTAACACTTATTTTAAACCTCCAAACACATATCTTTATTTCACCAGATATTTTAGCTGTTGACTTATTATCAACGACAATTGTTTTTAAATGTAGAAGACTAATGATGTGTAAGTTAGCTATCGTGATTTGTTTAGGCATTTGAGAGATTGCTAACAAAACATTTATGTGAGGAAATGATGGTGGTTTTTCCTTTCTCCAGTAAGTGGTGTTTTAAACTCTTATTCCCCCGAACTCCCACCATTCTAATAAGCCAAATGTGTACATACAGGAATTCTTTCATTAGGTTCAGTAAGAGTTCGCCCTCGAGAGAGAACATGATGTAGATTTAATGCCTGTCACCATTCAGCAAATTCTACTTTCTCACAAAACACAGCTGAGCTCTGTCTATTATTGTGACATCTTCCCAAATTCCTCCAGCTCCATCACCAGCACCCTTCCTTCTGTGGCTTCCACCAATAGTGCTTCACCCGTTGGTGTTGGAAACTGTGTTAAATCATTTCTCACCACATGGTGTTTTTGCCTCCCCACCCTATTTTTAAAATCCTTGAGGACGAGGATGAATCACATACTCTTCTCACTGTGCTTACTTAAATCTGAATCTGACTGTGTAAATACTAAGAGATCACCTAATTCATTCTCATGATGAGGAAAAATAAGTTTTAGAGAAGATAGGTGATTTGTGTGAAGTTAGTGCCATGGATTTTGTGTTTACATATATATAATCTGGTGACTTTATACACAGACACACACATCATACACATAAATAAACACAAAAAACCAAACTCACTGCTGTCAAGTCTGTCCCAACTCATAGCGACCCTACAGACAGAGTAGAACTGTTCCATAGAATTTTCAGGAAGCACCTGACAGATTTGAACTGCTGACCTTCTGGTTAGCCACTGTGTTAGCACTTAGCCACTATGGTACCAGGATTTCCATATATAAACATACACACTATTTATGTATATGGACATGTACATACATACCATTTATTAGATAGGTATTAGTGAAATAGAAAAGATTAACCTATCTTTACTGTTTTATCTTCTCTGACCCTTTTAACAATAAAGCAATAGAATATTACTGACTTATAAGTTAATAAAAAATAATTTCTAGATTTCTGTAATTTTTTGTTGGAATTATTTTCTTGTAAAAGAAAATAACAGATTTAGATGTTTTCCAGTCTTGCTCTTCATTCACACTTCCCCAAAACATGATGAATTTACTCACATTTCAATCTCTTGCCTTAGTATTAGCATATTTGCAAACTGTTCTATGTGTGTTTACTGGAATGTTGGAGTCCATGAGTAGCCTGAATATACCAGACATTTTTATGGAGACTGAAGATAAAAAGAAAATAAAGTACAATGAAAGAGAAGAAAGGTCCTCTATGTAGAGAAATTCAAGGTGCTACCTTAGTGTTTTGAATGATTAAACTTAAGGAACAAGATAGTAGTAATTTTTTCTTCCTGTTACCTTTGCACTACACTATGTTTGAATTCAGAGTTCTTCATTTAAACAGTTACATTTTTTATAAAAAATATTCTTATTTTGAATTGGATTTTTATTGGAATGAGAGTTTATAATCATTTACTTTTGTAGTAGGGTCTTTTCAAATCATCTTTGTTCTCTTCCAAAATGATTGGAAATAATCAAAATCAAATTAACATGGGAGTGTTTTTATGTGTTAGGACTCATAAAAGACATTTCTTTTTTAAATGGAAGGGGGATGGTATATTTCATGTATGATAAGTAGGAGACCATACAATTGCCAACAGTAAGAGAGAACTGAATAGGGTTAAATAGTAAGGAGAATGGGAAATGATTGGAATAGCTTCTGGGGGCAATCCTGAGGCATCAAGAGATGAGTAAATTGATGGCTATATTGCCACCAAAGTGCAGCTGAGGTTAATTGGCAAGGGTTTGTAGTTGTGATTCCAGAATTACTCAGCAGATTTTACCATTAAAAAAAAAAGATAGGTGTCTTTGAAAGCCAAGGAAATGAAAGATTCAAAGCTGTTAATGATAATGTAGTTGAGTTGGGTTATCTCTGTGCTAAGGAAATCCTGGAAGAGGGTGAAGGGCTGCAGATCAAGATGCTGAAACAACCAAACAAATCAAAACAAAAACCTGTTGCTTTCGAGTCAGTGCTGAATCATGGCAGCCCTGTTTGTAACAGTGCATAACTGTTCCACAGGATTTTCTTGGCTGTAATCGTCATGGAAGCAGATTGTCAGGTCTTTATTCTCCACCGTCTGTGATTGGGTTCTGACTGCCAACAGTAGTCAAGTGCAAACCATTTGTGCCACACGGGGGTTTTTTGATGGGGGAAAGGACGATTTTCTTCACATTAAGGAAGTGGAAAGCAGGATCAGGATTTCAGTCAGGGGCGATATTCTAAAGTTAGAGATTTGAGACTCAAAGCTATTTATGTCATGCTGAGTCTTGAGGTATGCCATTTTCCAGTGTGGGGATTGCATGGACTAGAGAAAGTTTTAGAGATTTGATAACAGAAGACTGTCATTTGGTCTCTACAAGTGACAGATAATAGTAGAGTCTAGCAACAAACTTTTAAAGGGGATTGGAAGAGCTGGCTGATGTTCGTAGGTGATAAGGTTAAGTGACCCAGGTTGTGTAATGGTTAAGGTTTCATGATAGTTAAGTGCTACAGCTGCTAACCAAAAGGTCAGCTGTTCAAATCAACCATGTGCTTATTGAAAACTGTGGGGCAGTTCCACTCTTTCCTGTAGGGTCACTATGAGTCAGAACTGACTCAACAGTAACAGATTTGTTTTTTTGGTTTTAAGGTGAAGACATAATGGAAAGGATGATAGAAGAAACAGCATTACTATACGGGTATCAGGACTCCTTTGAAGAGAAAGGTTGAAACAGCAGTTATGAACAAGATATAAGGGACTATATTCATAGACAAAGCCATAAAGAGTATATAAAAATGGGGAAAGAAGGGTCAATAGAACCCGTGTACATTTGATGGGTTACAGTGACTCAAATCATATAGAGAAAATGAGAAATGCGGACAGGTAATAGAGCAGTTAGCTCTCAGGAACTGAGGGGCTAGTCAGTATAGGAACATGGTTTGAATGGCAGGTGAAGGGAAAAGAGTGGAATATTTGCACAGTTCTATTGCAGGAAAGGTCAGCAACATCCACACTCTAATTACAAATTCCTTGCTTACCCATCAGATTGCCAACAGGCCTAGTTTTATTACACTGTATTAGTCTCCTCGAGATTTTGGTGAGAAGAGGGAAGAACAGGAAAAAAAATACTTCAGATATACCTAGTATTGCTTATTAAGTTATTAACATTGAAAATAGATTTTTCTCTTGCATTTTTAAGCACATATGTGTAGGGCTTTCAAACAACAGGTTTAAGCATATTGTCAGTATTGATTAACCTATGGGGAAGTAAACCAGAGTTTCCTATTTCAGTGGTTTTAGAACACAGTGGAAGAATCACAATTTCCTACAGAAACAAAAGTTTCCTTTTTAAGTAAAAAGTTAACTAATGCTTTTCCCTTATAAACTGTATGTTGTTGACAGAAAAAGACAAAAACAGGAAGGGGGGAAAAAAACCCGGAAGCAATAGTTTTGCCCACAGTCTCGATCCTTGCCAGCCTCAATGTATTCGAGACTATAAAAATCAAATTCACAAAAATGCTGATTCGTTCTTTGGAAAGGTCTTTGTTGTGTTAGTGTCATTTGGTGCTGGCAGTCTTGTTCCTTCAGAGGCGAGTTGGGATGCCAGCCAATATGCTAAAGAGGCAGCCTGATTGCTGTTTCTCTGACCTCAGTGTCCTGAAGTGGGTTTTCAGCCTTTGCCTGTCTTACATTGTTTTCCCAGGAAGGCTAGTGCAACTAGATTGTGTCACTAGCTTTTAAGGTGAGGTCTGACAAGATCCAGTCTACTTTGGATGACTTCTTGCCCTGTTTGTTCTTGACCCTTCGGAAACTCTGTTAAAGTTATTTGCTTTTTAGTTTCCTTTTTTTCCCTTTAGGATCTGAAAAGTACTGAGATTTTCTTACTGATTTTATTATATCCTTGGAACTCAAACTTGTCGAATCAATGAAAGTAGAATAAACAGTAATTATTTTGCAAGTTAAAAAAAAGATATTGAGAATGTCTTTAAGATAAGTCCTATGATGAAATGAGCTGCTTAGAAATATGCATATGGTGTTTGGGACTGTTGATATCTATGTTTAAAAAATGAATCCTGCTAATAAGGGTCCTGTCCAGCAATGATTTTGGTAGTTGTGTGTGGTCCAAATGCTACTGTTAAATTATTCTACTCGCATGCCAAATGGTTGGGTTGTTTCTTAAATAACGTTGATATTCCTCTTGTACTTATATGTATTCTACTCTGAGTGTAACTGACTCATATTTTTAACTAGCAACCAGGGATATTTGTGGAGTATTAGATAAGAGTGCCATATAATGTGATATATTGACTCCCTCTGAAAAATGTTGAGTTTTTAAACTAATATGGGATGTTTTTTGTTTGTTTTCATTTTTTTCTATTTTTCCTCTTTATTTGTTGGTCTTTTTGTTGCATTCATGCAAACTGTTCCTTAATTAGAAGTTGGGTGATTTAGCTTTTAGTCACTTAGCATCATTGTAAACAGCTCCTAAGACAAGAATGAGCCAAGCCAAGTTGAAATAACAGCAGAGACACATAGCAAAACACATGTGTACTTACGTGTGTCTGCAAACACAAGCAGAGGACTGATAACTCTAAGGTGTGCTCTGTAAGCAGCATCTGTATTTCTTCTCAATACAGAAGTAAAATGGGGGAAATTTTAAGCCCCTTGACTTTTTTGGAGGGGTTGGCAAAAGTAAACCTCAGTGTGGAAAAATTGTGTTTCTGGCTTACAGAGCACTTTTTGTTTGTTTCTTTGTTTGGATTTTTAGTAGACAACTACTCTGATAGATATATTCCAGATTAGATTTTCTAATTCATTGGCTTTTTCATATTTTATTTATTCACTTGCGTTACTTGGTGCAGAGGAAGTTAAGAAATAATTCCTTCTTGTTATCCTAACTTAAAAAAAAATCCAAACCCATTGCTGTGAGTCAATTCTGACTCATAGCAACTGTTTAGGACAGAGTAGAATTGCCCTGTGGACTTTTCAAGGAGCACCTGGTAGACTTGAATGGCTGGCCTTTGGTTAACAGCCCTAACTCTTAACCACTGTACTGCCAGGTTTCCATTGTCCAAACAAGTTGTTGTTATTGTCTCACTGTTATTTACTATCACTATAGTGGAGACAAGCACACTATTCACATGTCTACCTATCTATGTAAATTCAATTCAAAACTGTTTTTCACAGTGATTTAGTGTTAGTAACTTCCCCAAATAACAGTTTTAAGGGCAACACTCATTTGGATATTTGATTTCTTAGATGATTGTTAAAAATCAGGGCGATTTTGGGAGTAGCAGCAGAGTTTTTCATGTTCTTGCTCCTCCCAGTAGTAAAAGGTTGTTGTTGTTGTTGTTAGATGCCATGGAGTTGGTGCTGACTCACAGTAACACTGGGTACCACAGAACAAAACCCTACCTGGTCTGTTTCATCCTCACAATTGTTACTATGCTTAAACCCATTGCGGCCGCCACTGCATCAGGCCATCTCACTGTGGCCCTTCCTCTTTTTTGCTGACCTTCTACCAAGCATGATGTCCTTCTCTAGGGAATGATAACCGTCTGGAGTATATCTCTGCTCTTTGACACGTGAGATTGCCACAAGTCTGAATTGACTCATTAGGAACTGGTTTGGTTGTTGTTTATTTAGTGGAAGGCACAATGGACTGGTTTGAGACAAGGCTGATCCTGGTAAATTTTGTCATGCTGCTGCTGCCTTCAGAAAGAAGGTCTAAAGGGCTGGAGTGTGGTGGGCCTCTGTGAGCTCTCAGACCTGATTCCCCAGGGCTTCCTTCCAGGATATGCCCAGTACTTAGGATAAATTACACTGAATGGCCTTGACATTGAACAGACCAGGGCAGTGGAGGTGAAAGACAGAAAAGGTCTAGTTCAAGGTAGGGTGGAAACAGGACCAAAAAAGTCCCGGAACTCAAGTGCTGTATTTCTGAACATCATTCAAAAGTGGAAGAAGAATGAGCTCTATATAATAGGAATGCTTCCCTGAACCCCATATTATTAAAAAAAAAGTTTAGAAAAATTAATTTTATGTAACAGTGAACACCAACAAGTATCAAGACCAAATCTCATATAAGGACAAAGTGCCTCTGTGGGAAAAAGACCTGGTGCTACAAAGATTGTAGCTAAGAAAACCCTATGGGGCAGTTCAAGTCTGTCACATGGGGTCACTGTGCATTGAAAATTGACTGGATAGCCTCAACAACAACAACAACAACAAATAAAACATGAGAGAAATAGGCACCTTGGGAAATTCATAGAACACATAAAAACTAACCCGCTATTTCAAAATGAGGTATGAGATATTAAGAAAACAGTACAAGATATGAAAGAGAAACATACATCAGATTGGAACACTCAGAAATGAGGCGACACAACTCAGGAAACAATTAAAAACATTTTAAAATTCGGAAGTTAGGACTAGCCATAAGGGAGAGAAGAGTGAATAAACACAGCAGGTAAATGCCTTGGACAAAGGGAGGGTACAAAAGAGGAATACTTTAAAACTCAAAAGCAAATGAAGAAAGCAAGAAAAAATTCAAGATAAGGGGGAAAAATTATTGAAGACAAAAAATAATTGACTCTATGTATTGAGTATAAACCATCTACATATATACATGGTAGGAATCCCTGAGGAAAAAATCCAAAGCAGCAAAGCAGAAAGATACTAAAAATAAAAATTCAGGAAAACTGTTCTCCAAAGGAAAAAAAAAAAAAAAGAGTGATACTACATAGAGTATACGTCACATGCCAGAGAATATTGACACAGAATCACCAACATCAGGACATATTCTAGTAAAATGACTGAACTGTAAAGAAAAAGGCAAACATAATTTGATTTTTTTAAGAAGTAGGAAAAAATGTGTGACTTACAAGGGAAGGAAAATTAGATTATTACTAGACTTTTCCATAGCAATGCTTTGTTCCAAAAGCGGAAGAGGAACATATATAAGATACTCAGGGAAACACATGGGAGCCAAGGATTTTATGTCCAGGGAGAACCTTCTAGTATAAAGGACAGAGTCCTGGGTAGCACAAATGGTTAAGCCCTCAGCTGCCAGACAAAAGCCTGGCGGTTCTAACTCCCCCAGAGGCACTTTAGAAGAAAAGCCTGGTGATCTGTTTCTAAAACATCACCACCATGAAAACCCACTGGAGCACAGTTCTACCCTGAAACACGTGGAGTTGCTGTGAATTGGAGTAACTCCACGGCAGCTGGCGTACTGGAATATAAACAACACAGAAACATTGTCACTGTCATGCAAGAATTAAAGTATTCCCGTGAATCCTCCCTGTGTAATTGATGAGAGATGATGCTTCAGACAAAATAACTGAAGAGACAACCTCTTAATGTTGTTAACATTTAGAGACAGTGTCTTCCTGGTGCAGAGCGCTAAATACAGTTTCCCGTGGAACTTGAACTGAATGGGTGTAGAGAGAGCACGTGGCTCTGTTGTCTGAGAAGGCATCTAAGTGCATGGTTGCCGTGTGACTAACTGCTTTACAAGTGCAAGGAGAATGGTCAAGGGAAAACAGTGTTTTCGGCGATTGTGTTGGTGGTAGTAGACTGAGAGTATTGTGTGTAATATGGGAAGAAGAAAATGAGTCATTATAGGGTACTGTAGTGGGTTAAGTGCTACCATTGCTAACCACAAGGTCAGCGGTTCAAATCCACCAGACGCTCCTTGAATACTCTGGGAATCAGTTCTACCCTGGCCCCTAGGGTTGCCGTAGGGTACTACAGTTCTGTCATCTCCTGTGGCCAGGGCTGTAGGTATAGAAGAGGTAGCAGTGTGATAAGAGAAAATATTAGGTAATAGCCCTGTAGTTTCATATTGGAATTGGCAATATTGATATAAGCTGATGTGGAACGCTGTCTTTAAATGCATGTTTCTCAGCTCTGTGCATGGAAAAGTCCTAGAAATAAGGAAAGGTAGACTTAGAACATCGTATAACACAGGATAGCAAAGAAGCTCTCAGAGACTACTAGACCTGTGTTAAAAAGAGCCAACTAGAAGAGACTGTTGACCAAAGATGGGACAATTTGAGATTCACTGCTAATAATTACAGTAGATTGAGACTCATCAGCTACATTGAAATATGAGTTCATACTGATATTAAAAACAACGAAAGTACTAGTCATCTTTGAAACCAGTTTGGTTTGTTGAAAATTGGTTAACAAAGGAACAAAGGGAAAAATCAAACATTTTTTCCTGCCTCAAATGCACCACTGGGTAACTGAATAGCAAATAGGGGAGGCGTGTCTTAATAAAAATTATAACTAGTAAATGAAAAATGAGTGATAAAATTGGAATGTTACCGTTTTATAACCCTCAGTAAATGGATATAGGGAGTTAACATGAACAGCTGATAAGATCACGGTAAGAGAGGTGATCAGACCTCATGTCCCTTCTATATTCCTGCCAGACATTACTACTGAGTTACTGAGACTGATGCAGTCTCTGGATCCAGCCAGCTTTCAGCTTTCAGGTAATCCAGAGGATGAAGAAGCATGCTAAACTGCTCCAGAAATACTCCACGAAATCCAGACTCTGGAAAGTGCTACAGGTCAAATAGGTTTTTCAGCTCACAAGTTGTAAAAAGGCGGTAGATATAGAGGAGGTACCTAATAGACTAAAAGTGGCTTAAAGGAAATCAAAGTTTTTAAATGGGCATGACTAACATTATATCTGGGGGGTAGATATTTTAGTAAATGGAACTATTTGTTAAAACAGAAGGAAATTTTTATGTATAAAAATCAAGGTAATGATTATTAGGGGGGTGGAAGGATTGTGACTGGAATGGAAACTTGGACATGGCTTCCAGAATGACCAGCAAAACTTTTCTTTCCTGACCTGTGTGGCATTTGCCTTATCATAATTCATAAGCCGTACATCTGAAATCATCAGAAATGCTAAGAGTAGTTCTCTCAGCATAGTTGAATAGCTGGCAATGGGTTGCATGGCATGTTTGCAGTATTTTACTTGAAAAGAAAGTTCAAAATGTAATCATAGACATCCTGCAACAGCTATGGATTATTTCCAAGTGATGATGTGGTCCCGGTGTGGTGGAAAGATACAGGTTTTCAAGAGCAGCTGTGTCCTGGTACAGCTGAGTCTTTGATACCCTTCATGTCAGTTTCCTTTCATGTTAAAAAAAAAAAGTGGTAATAACTTCCTCAGGGACCATGATGGTTAAACAAGATTGAAGAAAAGCGATTTGCAAATTCTGAGCCAGTAGTTTACCCTCATTTAATCTAGTGGGATCTACAAAACCTTTGTTATCCTCCATTCTTTCTTTACAGCAATAAATGAAGACTAGCCTTTCAAGAAATGTATGGATAATTAAAAATATTTGACAATTTTTATAGTAATAAATGATCCCTTCAATTTTGCTTCTTATCATAGTTTTAATAGATATTTGCTTTAAAAAGAAAAAAGCAGAACAAAGGCTTATACCTTGTGTGAAATTGAGTTTGATTGTATTCATTAGCTAAGTAAGTAGCTTCTTTTTTCATTTTTTTTTTAATTTAATATGACTGAGTGAAAATGTACATTCCCATATAAATTTACATGGCCACTTATATGCAGCTTCCTCTGCTCTCCCTGTCCAGTGACAGTACACTATTCCTCTCTGCTCCATACATGTCTCATCCTCCCAACAGCCTCCTTTCCCCTCGTCTCCACCCACTCTCCTTCCTCCAGCCAGAGGTCAACAGGATGATATCCTATAGATGTATAGAACCATAAAGTGCATCCAATATATGGTCACTCTGCATTGCCAAGTCCAATCCATTCCTGTCCAAAGAGTGGACCTTTGTTATAATTTATGGGTAAGGGCAGAATCAGGGCTGGGGGCCATGCTCTCGGGAACCCCGAAACCGCTGGACCATCCATTGAGGTCTTTTAGTGGAGATCTCAGGATGCACCCCTTTTTATTCTTGTGTTGCCAGTGAGACTCCTCTCTGTGAGCTCCATCGTGGCTATCACCGGCACCATCCAGTTCTTCTGGTCCCATATCGATGTAGGCACCCACTCTTGTGGGTCTCTCTGTCTTCTAGGTTGTCTTTACTGCATGTCATTTTGGTCCTCGTTAAGCATCCATTCCTGTTGAGTTGGGACCATTTGCTGTGCCCTCAGATGGCAGCTTGGCTGCTTTTAAGACCCCAGACGCCACTCATGCAGAGAGCTCTCTTAGCAAAACTCTAGTTGAGCCAATTGGCCTCGATTTCGCCTAAGAGCATGGTCTCCTGCCCCCTGCCCCAGCTATTCTGTCCTTGCAATATTTGGTTAAGATGGAAGGAGTACTCAAGTTATGCTGAAGTCCACTTAATGTTGTTTTTGTTTCTAATGTGTGCTATCACCACTTTCTCCCAAACAGATTTCTAACAACTATCTAATCTAAACACTCCCTCCTTCCCTCCCTCCCCTCCCTTGCAGCTGTCAAAGAGTCTTTTCTTCTATACACAAGTCTGTTTTTCAGATCTTATCGTAGAGGTCTCATACAATATTTGTCCTTTTGTCGCTGACTACTTTCACTCAACGTAATGTCTTCCAGTTGAAACCAGGTTAGGAGATGTTTCCTGGAATCATCGTTACTCTTTATTATTGCATAGTGCTCCACTGAGTATATGTACCATAGTTTACCTATCCGTTCTTCTGTTGTTGGGCATCTGGGTTGATTCCATCTTTTTGCTATTGTGGACTGTGCTGCGATAAACGTTCTGGTGCATGTGTCCGTTGGTGTGAAAGGCCTTGATTCTGTAGGATATATTCCAAGTAGTGGAATTACTGGGGTCAAAGGGTATGTCTATATCCATTTTTTTAAGGAAGTACCAGGTTGCTTTCCAAAGAGGCTGGACCATTTTGCAACCCCACCAACAATGTAGGAGGGTTCCACTTTCTCCACAGCCTCTCCAGCATTTGTTGTTTTGTGTTCTTTTTTCATTTTTACTGGTCACTGCTCTGGCACTTTAAAAATAGAGAAAAATTGGGTATAGCAAAAAGTCTTAAATCCAGTGGGAAATGAAGTTTGTGTTTGATTATATTCATTGTGCTAAGTGAGTCGTTCTGTTTTTTGACTTTTACCAATTCACTGCTCTCACACTGTAACAAAAAAACAAACAAACCCACTGCTGTCGAGTCAATTCTGACTCATAGCGACCCTGTAAGTCAGGGTAGAACTACCCCATAGAGTTTCCAAGGAGCACCTGGTGGATTTGAACTCCTGAACTTTTGGTTAGCAGACATAGCACTTAACTACATTGCACTGCCATGCAGTGTTTAAAGTCAGGAAAGGTGTGCATCAGGGTTGTATCCTTTCACCAAACTTTTTTAATTTGTATGCTGAGCAAATAATCTCAGAAGCTGGATTATATGAGGAAGAATGAAGCATCAGGATTGGAGGACGACTCATTAGCAACCTGTGTTATGCAGACGACACCACCTTACTTACTGGAAATGAAGACAGTTTGAGGCATTTACTAATGAAGATCAGGGACCACAGCCTTCAGTATGGATTGCACCTCAACATCAGGAAAACGAAAATCCTCACAACTGAACCAGGAAACAACATTGTCATAAATGGAGAAAGGATTGAGGTGGTCAAAGATTTCGTTTTACTTGGGTCCACAATCAAAGCCCTTGGAAGTATCAGTCAAGAAATCAAAAGACGCATTGTACTGGGAAAACCTGCTGCAAAGGACCTCTTCAAAGTATTCAAAAGTAAGGATGTCACCGTGAAGACTAAAACACTCCTGACCCAAGCCATGGTAGTTTGAATCGCATCGTATACATGTGAAAGCTGAGCTATGAACCAGGAAGACAGAAGAAGAATTGAATCCTTTGTATTGTGGTGCTGGAGAAGAATGTTGAATGTGCAATGGACTGCCAAAAGAACCAACAGATCTGTTCTGGAAGAAGTACAACCAGAGTGCTCCTTGGAAGCCAAGATGGCAAGACTGCATCTTACATCCTTTGGACGTGTTGTCAGGAGAGATCAGTCCCTAGAGAAGGACATCATGCTTTGTAGAGTGGAGGGTCAGCGGAACAGAGAGAGACCCTCGACGAGATGGATCAGCACAGTGGCCGCAACAATGCGTTTAAGCATAAAAACAATTGTGGACGTGGCACAAGACCAGGCAGTGTTTTTCGTTCTGTTGTTCATAGGGCACGATGAGTTGGAACCGACGTGACAGCACCTAACAACAACAACAACACTCTACACTGCCAGGGTTTCCACTTTAAAGTAGTGAAAAATTAGGTGCTGTCATTAGATAGCAATTTAGACCAAATATGTATAAATATACTATAACATGTTTAGTGAGAAAACGGACTTAACTCATTTTCTTTAATCTGTTCTGAGTAAACAAGTCCATACCACTAAGCTGAATATGGGAAACCCTGGTGGCATAGTAGTTAAGTACTGCACCTGGTAACCAAAAGGTTAGCGTTTCAAGTCTGCCAGGCACTCCTTGGAAACCTTATGAGGCAGTTCTGCTCTGATCTGTAGGGTCACTATGAGTCAAAATCAACTCAGTGGCAGTGGATACAGGTTTTGGTTTAACCAGAGTAAGGAACCGTGGTGGCACATTGGTTATGCACTTGGCTGCTAGCCAGAAGTTTGGCAGTTCAAAGCCCAGCTGCACTGTGAGAGAAGGATGTGGCAGTTTGCTCTATAAAAATAAGGTACTTATAATATCCAGAATGCTTTATCTTCACTAGGTTTTTGCTAGCGTGTTGCAAATTTTTGAGTAATGGGAGTCAAGAAATAGCACTGCCAAAACTGATTTTATTTTTGGGCCTAATTTTTAAAACATTGGAAAATTAGCTAGTTTGGGTTTGTTTTCAACAGAAAATAAAAAATCATGAAATAATTGCTGAATATATTTAAGGCTGAATTCTGAGGGCAGTGTGTGTGTGTGTGTGTGTGTGTGTGTGTGTTGTTTGTTTTGTTTGATTTATCAAACAGAAATTTTCTCACGTTTTAGGAGACTGAAGTATTGATTCAAGGCTAGAGCTCTCAGGGAAGGCTTTCTCGCTCTTTTGGCCCTGGCGGAAACTCTCTGCCTCTTTGCAGCTTCTGTTCTGTGATTCCTTGTTTGACTTTCTGTGGCATGACACCTCTTTTTCCTCATCTCTGCCTTCGTCTCCATTTGCTTAATCTTGCTTTTTTATGTCTCAGCAGGAGATTGACTTAAGACATGGGATTCACTGATACTGCCTTATTAATATTACAAAGAAACCCCTTCTCAAGTGGGGTTATAAACATATAGGTGAGGATTTCCAACACATTTTTAGAGGACACAATTCAATTCATATTACTGTCTCACTAATGATATATAAGAATTTCATTTTTTCCACTTTCTGATCAACACGTGATGTGGTCAGTTTTTTCAAAATTTTGCCAGTCTGTTGGGCATATAACTGTATTTTTTTTTAACATTGCGTATATGCAGACAGCTGCACTAAACACAATAGTACCAAGTAGATAACTCTGAGTATAACAATCCTTACAAAGCAATTCCCATGAGGCAGAAGTCAAGTATATTTTAACTTCTCTGTTATTTCTGACTCCAGCTATCGCCTGCATGGCATTGTCTTCTCTACTAGGTTTCATCATTTGTCATAAAAGTCAGATAGTAGGAAAAGCCTGTCGATCTACACTTTTGAAAACTCAGCCTTAAAAGCCCTCTGGAGACCAGTTCTACTCTGACACACATGAGTTACCTTTACGCTTAATTGTTCTCAGTGGCAACTAATTTGGGGTTCGTAGTTTACTGTGTCCATTTTTTTAGCATTTAATGTGGTCATTTATAGATACAGTTTCTTTGTATTCTTCTGAGCTTTAATTCTTTAATTTGACATATGTTTGTAAGATTCAGCCATGTTATTGTGTATAGCCTTAGTTTTGCTTCTTTTAAAAAGTGTTTTATTGTGTTTCAGGTAAAAGTTTACACAGCAACTTAGGTTCCCGTTTAACCATTTTTATACAAATTCTTTCATGACATTGGTTACAGTTTTCACTGTGTGTCAGCATTTGCATTATTTCCATTCTCTTTGCTCTATTTCCAGTGGTCTAACTTCCCTTTCCCTCCTTGCCTTTTCAACTTTGCTTCTGGGCAAAATAAATGTTGCCATTTGGTCTCATGTATTTGAATGTTTCAAGGAGTCATTCTTCATGGGTAGTATTTGTGTATTTTATCAGCCAGTCTATTATTTGGCTGAAAGGTGACCTCTAGATGTGGTCTTAGTGCCAATTTTAAGGGGTATCTTACGGTGATTGTCTCAGGGGCTCCTCTGGTCTCCATTGGTCCAGCAGTGTGTTTTTATGAGAAATAAAACTACCAAAATATCTGATGTTTAAAGACCATTTTCATCTGCTCTTATTTTATTATAAATTGCTATACTCTTTTTTAATGAAGCAAGCAATTTTTCTCAATTGTAGACAACCTCTGGGGAAGATGTACGAGACTTCACCAAGGTGCTGAAGAACAAGTTCAGGTCAAAGAAATACTTTGCCAAACACCCCCGGCTCGGCTACTTACCAGTCCAGACAGTCCTTGAAGGTGACAACTTAGAGACGTAAGTTTGATTTTAGTTCTAAATCACCTATGAATACTTATATCTGCTACTATCTTTTTTTTCATATCATTAACCTAAGAAAAAATTTTTAATACCATAAAGATTTTGTCTTTTGGTAAAGACTTTTATTTGAAAGAGGTAGAATAAAATTGAAATCAGTGTTCTAACATGAGTTTTGTGTGTCACAGCCAAAATTTTAGGTTTGACCTTATGCATATTTCTAAACTTTGAGATACGTATTTATCTTGGGCATGTCTGTTCTCTTAAAAATTATTTTAAAAAATTGTGAAATTATGTGACCTTGCATTTTTTTTTTTTTTTTCATTTTCCCCTCTTTGGATGTGTTTATTTCTTGGTGTATATTTTGTACTGTTTTTTTGTTGTTTCAAATTTTTAATATAAATTTATTCATAATACTGAGTTACGTGTTGCAAAATCTTGTCAAAATTTTTCATTGCATTTCTAATCTCTTTTTTCCTTGACAATTAAGATGACAGTTTGAGATAGCTTTAAATATTACCTAAAGTAATTTCTTAAATGTGTATAATTTGAGCTAGAAAGAAAGAGAACTTTAAGAACAAACCAGAAGAAATACAGGGAAATTATTTTAAATAGCAAAGCAGGTGTAAAAATCCAGAAACCAGATGCATTGCTATCTCATCAATTCCAAGTCGTAGCAGCTGTATAGGATAGAGTAGAACTGCCAGAGTCAAAATAGGTATGATTTTAAAGCTTTGAATCACTTTTTAAAATTTCAGTACAAATATAACTACCAGGGGAATTGTCTTGTGCTTGAATCTTAGTCAAGTTGAACTCTTATTGCTAGTCATTACCAGAATGCCCGGTCATGTAGCATAAAGAAATTCTAGAAAAGGAAGAGTTTCTTTAAGATGCTGTAGAAGTCCTAAAGTGTGAGGTATGACGCTTTCTACTTTAGTCAGAGAATATTGAAGTAAGAGAGGTATATAAATTGTATCATGTGCAGTTGTTGTGAAGCCAAGCTTTGTTCATCTGTTAAAATTGATAGGTCACTTTATTTTGTTTCTAACAGATAAATGATCAGAGAACAGTAACATTCCAGTGAATTATGACTGTCAGGGTCTAAAAGATGTCAAAACAGAATAGTAGACTATTTGTTCTGATTTCCTTACCACCCCCCCCAAAGCTCTACAGGTGGGGGTGTTGCTAAATTTATGTGCAAATGCATCTTTTACATTTATGGAGCTGCTAAGAAGTAGATCAGCCACAGACAAAGCATGATAGATAGCTTTATGCACTATAGGTGAGGTCGCACATATGCATGTAGAAAGTAATGTGTAGGTGTGTATGTAAATAGACTCGTGTAACACATACACATGTAAAGCACATAAAGAAAAATTCTAGCTTTTTCATGTAAGAATATATATAAAGCAAATCTATAAGAATGAGACATTTGCCTTCCTAGTCTTCTTTCCCATAGTATTCTTTAGAATGAATTTTATTGAATCTATCTCAGTTTAAAGAAAATGATTCAAATTCTTAAAATCCCTAAGGAAAGATTGATTTTTTTTTTATCCTTTTTTGCTCTGGGTATATTTTTGTCCTGTTTTCTTCAAAGGGTTGTATAGTGATACATCTGTATTTGTTTTAATATTTAATAGTTGAACTCTGCTCAACACTTCTTGATAAAGACAAAATTTTACTTTTCTTTTTATCAGATATAATTAGCCTTTGGAGTAGCTAACTGTCTGAAGCATCAAGTTATTACTTGATACTGTAATTCATGGGGTGATTTAATTGTTTTGAGCTGAGCAGTATGCTTTTTACGCTTTTGACAAACCATTGCCATTTTGTGGATATCTGCATCTTTCACGTGAATCATGCAGACAGATCTCTGATACTCATTTTGGACACTCTTAATATTTTGTCTTTTAGTGCCAAAATAATCTTCTATTTGGAGCAACTCTGTTGAGAAAAGAATTTCACATGATTTGTCTGTGATTTTGAGATGCAACTTGAAAAGTGTCTTACCTCATCCAACATGAATTTATCAGCATTTTCAGTGAAAGGAAAACAAGAGAAAGAAAAGAAGGAGTCTGAGATTAAACCAGATGCCACCTTATTTTAACAGATCTGTGATATCTTGGATCTAGTAGGCAGGTGTTCTTTTCACTTCTAGAAAGAGCTCTGTGGACTTGGTATAGTGCATTTTTCTGCTGAGCAGTATCAGTACAGAGCCACTTAATCTCTTGGTATAACAATTTATGTGAGTGGGTGGTAAAAAAATTGATTATATTTATTCTTCTATTTGTGGGAGGAGAACATTGGAGAAAAATCACTGAAGTGGTAAATGTATTGACATTATTTATGAAGCTAATTGGAAATTTCTTTTGCTTTCTCTTCCATCCTTGCAAAATGGGATGTCTTTTCCTCTGTTTAGTAGTTACAAATTCATGCATGGGTAGGGGTGGGAGGGGGGTTAAAGGAGAAAAGTGACTTATTAAATGCATGCTAAGGTCTATTCAATTAATTTTATAGCTGTTTAGGCATGATTTTTCAGAAGCACTCAAAATAAATGAGTAGGGCTTAATTAAAGAGTATGCTGTTGACAGTAAACCTGCAGAACAGTCCAGAAGAGTAGCACGAGTGATTTGAGAATTGCGATGGATTATCATTGGCTAATAAGGCCAATTAGTTTCCCTAAAGGTCTAGAGAAGTAAGATAAACCACCTTTCCGTGATACTGGTTAAGGTGCGGTAGATGAGTTTCATTATTGTGTTAAATTCTTAACCCTAGCAAGAACCAGCTCACAGTAGGTGTTACGATGAAGGGCAGAGTGCGGACTTGGGAAGAGTTCCACCTGAGAGATTAATAGGGCCAAGGGTTGAGTGTTGATGGAGGAGGAGTGGGGAGAGAGAGACAGAGAGAGACTGCCAGTGAGGGAAGCATTTCAAAAGCTTGGAGGTAGACACTGGGGAAGCGGGGGGGTGGAAAGCTGAGCATAGCTACAAGATGTGGTATTTGGAGAGAAGAGCCAAGTCAAGATATCAGAGGGCCTGTAAGCCAGGAAAAGGCCGTTGGCATTTGTCCTGAGAGCAGTCACGAGCCATAGAAGGTTTATAAACAGTAGACTGCTGGAATTGAATTTACTGTGCTCAGGGGTAAATAGATTCGAGAAGACAAAAGACCAGAAACATAGAGACTAGTCTGCTGAGAACTTAAGGCACTAAGAAGGTTGTAAAGTCCTTTTAAAAAAAAACAAAAAACAAAAACTGGGCTATACTCTATGTAATATTAAATATATATTATTATATGTAATTATTATATGTAATTATTATATGTAATATATATTACATATTAAATATATTACATAGAGTCTGATTCATTGCTTATTAGTAAATCTGATGTAGTTAAACAAAACATTCTGCTCTGTCTCCCCTGGGGAACACAAGGCTGCAGTACTTTAAGTCTGGGCTGGCACTCATATAGCTCTTAGTTTCCTCCTTTAGTCTTAGATTCTAGCTGTGCAGTGAGGATATCGCCTTGTTTGTCTTTTTCTTCCAGAATTTAATGAGAAAACTTATCACTTGACTTTTTTTCCTACAAATCAAAATAACCCTGGTATAATGAGACCTAAAGTTTGATTTTTGATCTTTGTTTCTTTTCTTAGACATCTTCTAAATATATAAAAAAGCTTCTTTTGAACAACTCTTCCGTTCAGCTTTCTGCCCCTACCATCCTTAGTTCAGTGAATCACTTTTGTGCTCACGGAGTTAACTTCACAAGAGCCAGCCAAGCATTTGCACAAAGCTTTTCCAAGTCCTATTAAGATCAAATATACACATTTTTTTTCCCTGCTGTTTAAACCCAGCAGGATATGTTGTGATACACTTGAATTTTAGACATAATCTCTGGAGCAGTTAGTATTTTTAGAAATCTATAACAAATCATTCTCTTGACATGTAACATGAATATTCCAGAGTTGATGGAAGGTGGTGATGTAGGAAGAAAGGCCATCGAACAACGCTGTGTTATTTCAGTGTTATATGGCATGTACTTCATAGATGGATAGCCAGTTGCTATTGAGGCGATTCTGACTTGTGGTGATACGTGTATGTTAGGGTAGAACTGTGCTCCATAGAGTTTCCGATGGCTGAGTTTTAGAAATAGATCACCAAGTTTTTCTCCCACTATGCCCTAGGGTGGACTTGAACCTCCAACGTTTTGATTATTTTACTACCCTAGGACACCTTATACATGGAAAATTAAGCCAATGAACTGTATAGATATTCTGACATGCATACAGTGAATAAATGCCAGTTTTTGAAAGCCAAACCCAAGAATCTCTAGTTTTTCATCCCAAGATGATCTTCATCTCTTTTTAGATTTGCCAAACAGAGATCAATTTGGGGCTTCACAGTAAGCACTAACAGGATCATTAACTTTTTCTTGAATGTATATTTGTACAATAGAAATAGAAGAAACAAATAGGTCTGCATAACTTAAACTGTCTTCTTTGTTTTGATCGTCATGAGCTTTTGCAGCTAAGTGTGTTTATTTAAATAGAGAACTAATTTTCCTTGTACTTTGCAATTTCTACATGTATCAGTACCTCCCTCAAGAAAAAAAGGTTAGAGTTTAAACTAGGAGCAGTTGTTTTTGAACTTTATTTCGTGGAGCCCTTGGGATTCCCTGGCACTGTTACAGGGTCGCTATGAGCCATAATCAACTCAGTGGCAACCCAGGTTCAAGTGTGACATTGGGGAGGGCTCTAAGACTGGAGCGACACTAAATGATCAGGCTTCAGACCCAGGTGATTCTAACAGAGCAAGTTTTCCCTTGGTACATGTATCTGTACATACTGTGTATACTATATCTATATATGCTGTTTTGAAAGTATATACCATTTTGCATGAAGTGTATCATGAACTAGTGGTTACCAAAAAAAAAAAAACCACCCAGACCTGTTGCCATTGAGTCAACTATGCTGAGTCTAGGGAAGGTGGTTTCTGTTTATTGATGAGGTGAAATTTTTGGTGGAGTGTAGAGGAGTGTCTAGATTGCATCATTTTAAAATTTATCCGTAGAAACAGTACTCACAATCTTGTGAGACCGAGATACTCTGTATACATATGGGTTTCTATAAAAAAATAAAAAAATAAAAAATCCAAACCTGCTCCTGTCAAGTTGATTCCAACTCATAGTGACCCTGTAGGACAGGGTAGAAATGCCCCATAGAGTTTCCAGGGAGTGCAGAGCATAGTTTTGATTTTTGCATTTAAAGATAGACAAAGAATCAGAAGATTTTCATCTCAGTGCAACTCTGCCATTGATGTTTAATGCAATCTTTGGTATCTAACTTTGTGTCTTTGACCTGATTTCTTCTATAGGAAGGTAAAAATTATGACTGCATCTCCCCTCAGTAGAGTATGAAATGTTAAAAATTGTTCTGTAATTTCAAGCTGTTTTTGAGCACTGTTTCTTTCTTGAAGACTGTTTAAAAATGTGTCTGCTTCTTGTAACAAATGTCCCATATTGTCTGTGAAAAGGCTCCTGCAGACCCTTGACTCCACAGCATCTTTTCTAATATACCATGACTTGTCACTTTTGATTTCCTCGTGGTAGGCCTCTCACAGTGCCAGAAATGTGAGTGGAAGCCGTTGGAGAATCCCTCCCTCTGTCCCCCACTGCTTTTGTCTTAAATGGCTCTGAAGTGTTTGTTCTGTGACCTTTGTTTCCCTCTCCCTTCTCTGCAGTCCTATCACTCTCATCAGTATGTGGCCCGAGCACTACGAGTGAGTATCCCCAGCCCCGTGTGCCGAAGGCAAATGTTTGCATCTGTGTGATTAGCATGGGGGTGATGGCTAAACTTTCATTCTAAAATAACAGCTCTGCATCCTGGGTAACAATCCTAGTGATTCGTTTGCATGGCAAATCCAGTATTTAATACGCTAACATTTCTAACAGTAACGTATGTCAACATGGGCCGTAAAACTGTGGCTTTTTTTTTCCTTTCTAGCCCCTCTCAGTCTCCTCAGCTGTTTCACGATGACACCCATTCAAGAATAGAGCAATATGCCACCCGGTAAGGACCTTCAGGAGCTGCCTCTGCTGCACAGCCGGCCAGGGCACATCTCTCCACAGTAATCCTGCACCATCAGAATACCTTGGTGCAAGAAATGCTGTTTTGCAGAAGTGGTAACTCCATTGTATTTGGAATCTAGGTTCTCATCTTCTCATTTTGTGATTTGCAGTTTGACACAGAGCTGCTGACAGTTCTATTGTGGCCTCTAAAGTTGCCATGAGTCTGACCTGACTCGACAGCACTTTTTGGACTTAGATACCCTATGAAGAATAAATCTCACTGGGATGGAAAGATTAAGTTCATGAGAAACCAAACACCATACAAGCAGGATTTAGATAATGTAACCCAGTTTCACTGAATGAAAGTAGGGATTGGAAGTATTCTCAGTAGAGGGCATGCATATGAATTACAATGTATAATTAAATTTATGCAATTATGTTATTACAGGAGTTTATTTGAGAGTTCCCAAACAACATAAAATATAAGCTGGTCTTGCTGATGGGCATAAACTCTCAGTTAAAGAATTGTGTACTAGGTGCCTGGAATGTATAGTGGTAAGTTAGATAGCATGTATGTAGTAGCTAGCCATTCCTATAAAGATAAGTGCAAGCATCGTTACAATAGTAACATATAAAGTGAGGCTGTGCCTGGTAGAATTTCTGGGGAAAGGCTGAGCTGGGAAAGACTGTGGCTTGTTAAGGAACAGTAAGTAGTTAGAGGGTGGTCAGAGGGAGTAGAAAAGGAGCAAAGGGAAGGAGGCTGGAGCCAGACAACGAAGAATCTGTTTGCTAACAAGTCGGATTCTCTCCTTAGGTAAATGGAAGGTATGGAAGGTCTTTCATGAGGGGGACATAATCAGACTTGCGTGAGAAATTAACTCTTGCCTCAATGGAGAAGGCAGACTAGGGTTCATCAGGGTGAGGGGAAGCTTAAGCTTGGGAGGTCAGTTAAGAGGCTCAGTCAACAGTCATCACAACAGGGGTATAAGAGACACCTGTGATAGATGTGTAACTCAAAATTAGATGTTTTAATTTTAAAAACTTGTCAAGAGATTCGACCCTTTCTGTGGTTGATCAAAATCATGATTTAATCATGACTGAGGATGTGCTGTCAAGTGAGCATGCCCTTATAGGGCCATGTTATCCAACCTCTTTATTTTTGCTTTCCAGGCTGGCCCAGATGGAAAGAACAAATGGGTCTTTCCTCACTGATAGCAGCTCTACCACAGGAAGTGTGTAAGTAGTAAATCATGAAGTGAGCACTGCCTGGGAAGGCTCGTGCTGACATTTATGGCTGTCAGAAGTAATCTTCATTGATTACGGCTCTGAATTTTGAGCCCAATCGAAACTGAAAAGTGTGGTTCCAAAAATGTCCACATAGATTACATGCTTCCAGGCCATGGTAGTGTGAATTGGATATGTTTATTTACTTGGTTTCATGCAAGTTAAAAAAAAAAAATCCTACCTGTACCAGCTAACCTGCCTAATTAGTAAAATCAGATGATTGTATTTGTAATGCTGTTGTTAGGTGATAACTCGTAGCAATGCTATTTACAACAGAATGAAACACTGCGCTGTCCTGTGCCATGCCCGCAATCATTTTCATGCTTGACCCTATTGTTGCAGCCAGTGTGACAGTCCATCCTGTTGGGATTGTTTCTCTTTTTCACTGACCCTCTAAGTTACCATGCATGATCTCCAGGGACTGATTCCTCATGACAGCATGCCCAAAGTATATAAAACTTAGTCTTGTCATCCTTGCTTCCAAAATGCACTCTGGTTATACCTCTTCCAATACAAATCTGTTTGTTCTTATAGCAGTCCATGGTGTATTCAGTATTGTCCACCACCACAATTTAAAGGCATCAGTTCTTCTTCTGTCTTCCTTATTCGTTGCCCACCCTTCCTATGTATGTGATGTGACTAAGAATACCATGGATTGGGTCAGGAGCACCTTTGTCTTCATGGTGACATCTTTGCTTTTCAGCACATTAAAGAGGTCTTTTTAAACGCATTTTCCAGTGCAGTGTTTCTTTTGGTTTCTCGACTGCTGCTTCCATGAGTGTTGATTGTGGATCCAAGTAAAATGAAATCTTTGACAACCTGAGTCTTTTCTCTGTTTATCATGATGTTGCTTATTGGTCCAGTTGTGAGGATTTTTGTTTTCTTCATGTTGAGTTGTAATCCATACTGAAGGCTGTGCTCTTTGGTCTTCATTATTAAGTGTTACACGTCTTGTTTGCTTTCAGCAAGCACAGTTGTATAATCTGCATAATGCAGGTTATTAATGAGTTTTCCTCCAATCCCAACACCCTATTCTTCCTGTAGTCCAGCTTCTTGGATTATTTACTTGATGTACAAATTGAACCGGTGTAGTAAAAGATTACAACTCGCGTGCACACCTTTCCTGACTTTTAGACTATACAGTATCCCCTTGTTCTGCTCAAATGTATGCCTTTTAATCTGTGCACAGATTCCTCATGAGCACAGTTAGGTGTTCTGGAATTCCCATTCTCCACAGTGTTATCCATAGTTTGTTATGATCCACACAGCCCAATGCCTTTGCATAATCAATGAACCACAGGTAAACTTCTTTCTGGTGTTCTTGGTTTTCAGCCAGGATCCACCTGACATCAGCAGTGAGATCCATGGTCCCATGTCCTCTTCTGAATCCAGCCTGAGTTTCTCGCAGTTCCCTGTCAATATACTGCTGCAGTCATGTTAGAATGATCTTTAGCAAAATTTTACTTGTGTGTGACATTAATGATATTGTTCAATAATTTCTCCATTCATTTGGATCACCTTTCTTGGGAATAGGCATAAATATGAATCTCACACAGTCAGCTGGCCAGGTAGCTTTCTTCCAAGTTCTTTGGCATAGACGAGTGAGCGTTTCCAGCACTGCATCTGCTTGCTGAAGCATCTCAGTTGACAGTCCATCACTATCTGGAGCCTTGTTTCACACTGATGCCTTCAGTGCAGCTTTGACTTTTCCCTACAATGCCACTGGTTCCTGATCCTATGCCACCTCTTGAAATGGTTGAATTATTATTCGTAATAACACATATGTACACTCGATTCCTTTTGTGTGGTATTTCTTGTTAATTTAATGAATTTAATTCTACAGAATGAATGTCTTTTCTGTAAAATTCTCTCTTCTGCTTACTTTTTCTCCATAATCCCTGTATTTAATGACATATGGCCCACACATGCTTGGGCATACCTGTGCCCTTTATTGAAAAATGTTAACCCCCTACCGATGTTTTATTTTATTGACAACTCAGAAGAGCGTCATTGACTTTAAAATACGTCTTAAAAAGCTTTCTAGTCAAATATTTTCTCTGATTATCCTACTGTTGTATGTCAATTTGATTTTGGAAATTTTTCCTTCTTTTCTTACCGTGGAATTGTTAGTTTTCATCCTGAATGATGTCTAAAAAAGTGGTATTAAGTATTAATTTAATGGTATTAAGACTGGGTTTGGTGAGAGGCTATAAGGCACTAGGAAAGTTCTAGAAGACAGTACTTGACTATTCTGTACTGACCATGAAGAGAGCCAAGTTGAAATACCATAAAGTCTCTAACACAGACTGTCTCTTTCAATATTTTTTAAAATTATTTTATTCATCATTTAACTTGCAAAGGAAATTTTCCCATTTTCAGTTTCAAATATTAGCATGTTAATTCTTTAAAATATTACATAGTGATGTAAACATTACTATTCATGTACTATGAGAGTGTCAGTTCTCAAATCAAGGTAGTAGAGTATACTACTTTTTTATACTTAATATATTACTATTTCATCTGAAGTATTTAAATATCTCCTAAATCTACATATTTGATAATAGCCAAAAAATGAAATGAAATGGAAAAATAAATATTAAGACCCAAATCCTATCTCTTTAAAATGTGTTTATCATATATCCTGTGGGGGGAAAAAATGTAATCTGAAATTCTGTATGTCCAAGCTTCAAATTAGATACTGTTTACATTTAAATTTAGCACTGACATCGGAGAAAGAATAAATAATCAGATAATTAATGGATAAGTACATCTGTGAGAGCCAGCACCTAATAGAACTGTCTTGTTTTCCCTGGCATGTTTTCTGCCTCACACAGGGTGGGGTCTAACCACTTTTCTCTCATTCTATTAATGAAAAATATTTGCATTTCCTTCTTTTCACATTCAGTGAAGTTATTTTTTTGGTCTTGATGAGAGGAATTAAATTACAGCAGTCAGCAGTTACTGTAAATCAGGGTGATTGTTTTTTCATTTGGAGAGCCTGTAGTTAAACATTGACCAGCTAAACTGCTGCCTGCATCCAGGGCTGTGGTAGATCCGGAGATGTAGCTGTCATCCTCATGGATCTCACAGGCTCCCGCAGACTTGGATAAGTGCACCACCAGGGGGGAAAACAAGATCTGGGCATCTGTGTTGGTACAGTGGCCTATCCAAAGATGGTCACATCCTAATCCTGAAAACTATGAGTATATTAACCTTTGTGGCAGATGAAACCTCTCAGATTTGATCAAGGACCGTGAGATAGGGAAATTATCTTGGATTATCTGGGTAGGCCCAATATAACCACAAATATCTGTATGAGAGGGAGATGGGAGGATCCGAGTTAGAGCAGGATAAGTGATAATGAAAGCAGAGTTCAGACAGAGAGATTTGCAAATACTATGGTGCTGACTTTGAAGACAGAGAAATATAGGTGACCTCTAGAAGCTAAAAAAGGCAAAGAAATTGATTCTTCTCTAGACTTTCCAGAAAGTGTGTGGCCCTGTTGACACCTTGCTTTTAGGAGTTCTGACTTCCAGAGCTGTGATAGATCTGTGTTGTCTTAAGGCACTTCTTTTGTGGCAGTTTGTTACAGCAGCAGACAGAGACTGATACGTCATCCAGCCAGCAGAGGCAGAGCAGTTTAGATTGGAACTAAAAAGCAGCTGGGTCATAAAACAGGAGATGTGAATTGCCAAGGGACACAACTGTAGAGGCACACAGGGACCAGGTCACGGACTCCTGTCAAGGAGGTGAAATGTTATCCTAATTGCAGTAGGGACCCTTGGCAGATTTTGAGGAGGAAGAACAAAGGTCATAGTTATTCTTGGAAAGGCCACTTGAGCTTTACTGGAATGTAAAGGACACCTGGATTATTTCAATCCTGGAATCCACAAACCATTAAGGATGCAGTGGCCATAATCCTAGCTAGACAAGTCGTAGCCTCTCTTTGAGAAGGATCACAGAATGGTGAAGTGGACAGATTGAAGCCCTGTCTTACAGGTAAGAATCAGTGGTACTTAGTGATCAGATGTGGACAGAATAAGAGAAAGGGAAAGAGTTAGGAATGATTGGAAGGAGCCCTGGCGGTAGAGATAAGTGCTGGCTGCTAAACAAAAAGTCAGGGCTTTACACCCACCAGCAGCTTCTCTGGTGATGTGTTCCTGTAAGGATTACAGCCTGGGAAACCCTGGTGGGGGTGGGGAGCAGGGAGGCAGTTCCACTCTGTCACGTGAGGTCCCTAGGAGTTGAAATTGATACAGTGGCACCAAACAACAGCCATAAGCACAGCGAATATTAAAGATACTAACTTAATGTCTGGGGCAAATGTGTGGCTCATATTATCCTGTTTTCTAAAATGAGAACTGACAAAAGGAGCAAGTTGCTTTGAGGGTATGAGCAAGGAAGAACTGTAGTCACATTTCCGTCATCTCATCAATGTGTCTCTATTTCTTCTGATCACATTGCAAATTTAGACATAAAAAAAAACTCAGCTAGAATTTATACATGAAAACTGAACTCACTAAATAATATTAACAGTGCCTTAGTGGTCTAGTGGTCTAGTGCTGCTAGAACAAGAAATACCACAAGTAGACGGCTTTAAAAAGAGAGATTTTATTCTGTCATGGTCCAGTAGGCTACAAGTCCACATGCAGGGCATCAGTTCTGGGGGAAGTGTTTCTCTGTTGGCTTTGGTGCAAAGTGCTTGTTGTCAGTCTTGCCCTGAACTGGGAGCTTCTCAAGGCACAGGGACATTGGATGCAAAGAATGCAGTCTTCTCTGGCACTGCCTCTCCCTGATGATAGGAGGTATACTGGCTACTTGCTTTCTTTTCCTTTATGTCCCAAGAGACTGCCTCAAGGCACAGTACAGTCTTACTCATTGAATCCTGGCTATTAACACAACTGCTGCCCTTCCTCCCTGGAACATCACACAATATCTGGAATTATGGCCCAGCCAAATTGCTACACATATTCTGGGGGACACAGTTCAATCCGTGACAAACAGTATGAGAATGCATAAGCCATTAAGGAGAAATTGTTTTCCAGTGGCTGGTAGAGTAATATTTTCTTAGTAAATATGTTAATAAACCTTGTTTTGTTAAAGCTGGCCTGGAGGTTCTTTGCTCTGCCATGGTTTGCAGTAGTTAGTGTGCTGGGGTTCTTGTCATGTCATCAAGTGGTGATTCTGCCATCTGGGTGATGAGCATCTGAATCACTGACACCCGCCTTCCTCTGGGCGTACAAACCGGTTCATATTCTTAGCATCACGAGTTTTCTGTAGCTGTCCTTAAGAAAGTAGGAAATAATTAAGGAGAAAGAGACTGTTGAGTTTGAGTGCTCACTTTTTGTCTCATAAATGTGTAATGTTTATTTCTTTAAACATTTCTGTTTCAGTGAGTGAAGGCATGTTACTTAAGTGTTTTAATGACAGTAACAGTTTAATGACAATAACAGTTTCTCATTATTGTCTTTTTCTCTCTTGATAATAGCTTTACACTGTGGCTCAAATCTTTTTTCTCTTTTCATTATAACCAATAACTGTTTCCTAACTTATATAAGAACCTATTGCTTAGCTAGCTATAGGGAGAAAGAGTCTTGTTTAAATTGCCAGGTATCATTTTTCCTCCCTTTGCAGCAGTATCTGGGAAGAGGCCATTGGTTGCATACAACTCATTCCCGAATTGCATCTGTGACTGCAGCTTCCTAACGTAGGTGTCCTGTCCTCCTCTGCTGTGAGTCCTTCTTCACTTGCCACTGTCCCAGTGATGGCAGCCTGGACACATGGACCACTTTCCCCTCTACAAGCACCTTCTTGAAGGACAGAAAAGTGTAGAGCTGACTGAGTCTCTCATATGGCCCATTTCTCCCTTATCCCATATGCCAGTGCAGTTATATATGTGGGTGCAGTAGACTTACTTAGGAGTGGTAGAAAATTAAAGAGAGAAATTACTTTAGATGTTTGCAAAAAAAGTTTATTATTGTATCACCTGATGGCACTTGGCTGGCAAGGCAGATTTACTCAACAGCTAACCACAAGATTGGTGGTGCAAGTCTGCTCAGTGATACTGCAGAAGACAGTCCTGACGATCTTCCAAAAATCAGCTGTTGAAAACTGTAGGGAGCATAGTTCTCTGACCACATGGGTTTGCCATGAGTCAGAACTGATATTTTTCTGAGTAGTGGTTATAAGATTATTATAAGTGTGCATAGATTTCTTTTTATTTTTAATAGTTATATATTTAGTTCCATATGTATTAGAAAAATATATACTGTGTGTGCCAAACCAGTGTTTTATGGATATTGTTGATTAGAATGAAACAAGTAAAAATTATTGTTGTTAAGTTCTATCAGAGTTATGACTCATAGTAACCTTACGTACAACATAGTGAAACCCTGCCTGGTCTTTTGTTGTCCTAATAGTCATTGCTGTTTGAGCTGATTGTTGCAGCCAGAGTGTCTGTCCGTCTCACTGAAAGTCCTCCTCTTTTTCACTGACCCTCTGCATTACCAAGCATGACGTCCTTCTCCAGGGACCCGATCCTCCTGATAACATGTCCAAAGTAAGGAGACAAAATCTCGTCACCGTCACTTCTAAGGAGCACTCGCTGTGCTTCTTCCAAGACAGATTTGTTCTTTCTTCCGGCTGTCTGTGGTGTGTATTCAGTATTCTAATGGGCACTAGCTAAATCTGAGTAATAGCCACATTAACTAGTCTTGCAGGTGTATGGATATTCTTTTCATTGGTGAATGAGATACAGTTCTCTCTCGGTTTGTCATTCCTGGCATAATAGACCATGTGATTGTTGGGTTTAATATGACCATTACCAGTGTGTTTCAGCTGACTAATGCCTACAGTATTCATGATCTTTGTGCATTCTGTTTCATTTTTGACAACTGCCAGTTTTCCTTGTTTCGTAATGATACGTTCCACTTTCCAATTACTAATGGACGTTTGTAGCTGTTTCTTTTCCTTTTACGTCATGCCACGTCAGCAAATGAAGATCCCCAAAGTTTACTCTATGTCATTAGATTTGCCTCTACTTGGAGGAGACAGCTCTTCCTCAGTTGTATTTTGAGTGCCTCCTGACCTGAGGGCGCATACTCTGGCACTGTATGAGATAATGTTGTGTGGTTATCTATAGTGTTTCCACTGGCCAGTCAATTCAAAAGTAGATCTACAGATCTCTCTTCTCAGTCTTTTTAGCCTAGAAGCCCTGCTGAAACCTGTCCACTGTTAGTGACCCACCTGCTGTTTGACCCTCTCATGGCATAGCTTTCAGCATCACAGTGACACACAGGCCACTATAGTATGACAAATGGACAGATGAGTGTGGAGGTAAAAATTAAGGTGTCTCAGTTTAAAGTTAGTTAAAAACATTTCGTAAATAATAATACAGATGCTATATAGATATGTCAGCATCCAGAAGGCTGGCTTGAAGGTTATTCAAGTTTGGGAATTACAGTTTTACACATAAAGCACTCAAGATATTAAACCTGTCACAGCTGAATGTGTCCTTTTGTGTAGGGTAATTTTACTTTTGAGTCTTTATATTCCAGAGATGACCATCTTTCACTTAGAAGAACCATTTCTTACCCATAGATCTCACCCAGAATTCATCTCTAGTGCTAGGTTGGATTACTTCATGCCACAGGGGTCCTGCAGGACAGTTGTTGATGGCCTGGTATAAAGACAAGACTGCTAAATCTGAGTGCCATCAGAATCTTACATAGCAATAGAAAATTTTCCTCATAAGTCTGCTAAACTAGTTACAGCTGGAAATTGATAAGTGCGCTGTACACCCACATGTGCCCCTCAGGGCACACGGCGGTTGTTCGTTATATTGATTCCTCAAGGAAGTAGAAACACGTTTGTCTAACTACCCCCAAACTTGCGATGCTGTTCTGTACATAAGTCAGGCTACCGAGTTACGTTGGTGGCTTTTCCTCCTTCCTCAGCCCTCCACGTTTTCCCTCAATTTTCTGGGAGAAATAAACCAGTGTATGACAGATCCCATCCAGGTGACTCGGATACTCATATGAGATCCTGCAGAGGTTTTGAGGTTAACGTTTGTAAGGACCTGTTTAATTTCTTAGAGAAGGGCCATTCTTCTCCCTACAAGATTCCGCCATCCATCTCTGTCCCCCTCTTCCTTTTCTTCTCTCTCTCCCTCTCTTTTCTTCTCTCTCCCTCTGTCTTCTCTCTCTCCTCCTTGTCCCCTTTTTTCCTTCCCCCTCCCTCTTCCACTCTTGAAAACCAGTGTTCGTTTCTGTAGTCACATTTGTATTTAAACCTGCAATGTTAGGTTAAATTAGCCATGCCAACCTTGCATTCCAGTGCATTTATTTTTCAAAGAACTGAACTCACATCTGCCTACTTCATGACCATCATGTTGAGATAGCAGGCATGTGCTGTTAGAAGAAAAGTGTTGAGCCAGTCTGGCAAAGGGTATATAAGTGTTCTGGGAAACAACTGGAAAAATTCCACATCTGTCTGCCAAGAGGTGGTTTTCTGTGTCCACTCAGTTTTTTACTTTCTCGTTGTCTTTTGCCAGCTCATGCTGTAAGATTTTAAAAAAGAGAGAGAGAGGACAAAGAGAGGGAGGAAAGAAGGGTGGGAAGGAGGGAGGGAGGAAAGAAGGAAGGAAGGACAAGCCATTACCCTTTGTAACTCCAGTCTTTCCTACTACTCATCCCCTACCTATAGCCCTTTCCCCCAGTGGATAAACTCTTACCATGAGAATAACTATTATGTCCTTTGGGCTCACAGCCCTCTACAGGATTTGTGTGGGATGGGCTAGGAAACAAGCTTTCCTTATTTCTTTGGCTGCCCTGCTCTGTTTCTCACCTAATAAGTTCACATCTTGGATCCTAGTCTATAAAAGACCCATTCACCATTCTGGACAGTACTCTCTCACTCCTTCTTTGCCTTCAACATGTATCAGAACTTACCCATTTCTTACTGGACTGGACTGGACTGGAGCAATGAGATGTAAGCAGCACACTCCACCAGCCTGACCAGTTCCCGGAAGTTTCCAAAAGCTCCCATATTGTTAGGGTCATGATACAGTATACAACACCAGGAAAAATAAACTCGTTGCCAACTCCTACTGACTCCGTATGTGTCAGAATAGAGCTCTGCTCAGTAGGGAAGCAGATTGGCAGGGCTTTCGTCCACTGTGCCTTGGGTGGGCGAGTTTGAACTGCCAACCCTTTCAGTTAGTAGTTGAGAGCAAGCAATTTATGCCACCCAGGGACACCTCACAATATACTGTGTGAGTTTTCAGTACTGCCCTCCACTACTGATAGCTCTTGAATGAGGAGTAGGTCACTTCTCATAGCAGCCTTGGTGTGTCTGCTTTACTCTCAGGTCTGTCCTGTGGTAACCAGCATCTAAATATTAGCAATTTTTTTGTGTCTATGAGGGAAAAGATTAAAAACCAACTCAATACTGTAAGGAAAAATGGTATTAGTTAGCAAAATTCTATACTACTTGTTGGAATGTGTCTCTTGAATTCCTCACTTGACCCCTAGTCCCTCTTGGATTGAGGTTTCTATCCTTCTGCACTAAGTCATGTAGGAGATTATTAGCTCTCTTGCATAGTGGTCATGGTGATGACAATAGTCACAGCCTGCACCTTAACACGGGGCCCTCTGTGGGCCAGAACGGTTCTCAGTGCACCCCACTTCTTAGTTGATGTAGCCTCACAGAAACTGTCTGAGATGATACTCTTGTCACCACCACTTTACAGAGAAGTACATGGAGAGCCCCCTTGAGGTTAAGGACCTTGCCCTGGGTCTCATAGTCTGTAGGCAGTGGCGATCCAGACCCAGGCACCCAGTGGGATGCCTCTACTGCCTTGGGAAGAGAGGACTTCCTGAACGGAAATGCTGGCGTGGGAGTGTTCTAAAGGATCTACAAACCCAACCAGTCCTCCCAGACGTCACCCCTCCGTTGTCACAGTTCTACTCTCTCCTGTCAATGCCCCAGTCTCACCTTCAGGGTCTCAAGTCGCCTCACTGGTCAGATGACTTTGTAATTCAGCAACCTCCCAGGTCAGCCTCTGCATTTGCTGCTGGGTGATCTCAGTCCTACAACTCCAAGCAGTAAGAGAAAGCCTTAAATTCCGTCTCGTACTTTGGGGCTAGAGATTTGGGATGTGGGCTTTTCCATCGCTGCCTGATCCCAGGCCATTTTAGTCGTTTGGGGGTCTGGAAGCCACAGTGCAGCTCTGCTGTTGACGATTCCATCTTCCCTGAAACTGGTCTGTGGAATCAATTCCTTGGTCCCCCACAGCGTTTATCTTCAGAGAAGCTGGTTAATTAGCTGTGTCGTTTCGAGGCATCATGAGTTGCTGCTTCCCTGACCCAGCCCCTGGCTTCTCACCCCACCTGGGCCCGCTTCTCAGTACTCCACACTGCCCTCAGGGTCCAGCTCTGAATCACTTACCTGGCGTTAACTTTAAGGATGCAGAGTGTCTTTGAAGGATGGGTTGTGAGCAGTCAATCTCAGGAAGGGACAGAACCTAGGACAGTACCCGAGGGAGGCTCTTGCTTTTATTGTGTCCCACGCCATCTGCCCTGTGCCCTTTGGTGGCACTGTTGTACATGGAAGGATGTGATTGTGAGGCTGGCGTGGTTTGCTCTGGCATTGCTGGGTGCAGCCCGGAAGCCTGGAACACAGGAAGGAAATTATTGTTATTTTTATTTATGTCTTGCCTACTTCTAAAAGGTCATTGAATGAATCACAGTTCTTTTGTCATCTGATATGCTCTCATTTTCTAATCTAGATAGTAGTTAGTATGTGAGTTACAGCTAAAGTATAATTATGTAGCGTCTAACGGTATTTTGTTGGTGCAGACTTATATTTTTGTGACATTTTTCTATTTTAGTACTAGACACACCATTGACCTTTAATGGTCCTAATCTGAACCTTATGTACGATCTGTATTTTTTAAGCTTGGTCTTTATTGTAATTATATATAATTAAGAGCTTGCATGTATGTATTTTTTATTTTAACTTGTAGACCTAATAATCTGTGAAAAACACTTAAAGACTAAAATCATATGCTGTGCATAAATGACTTCTCCATGAGTACTTTTGTTAAAATGGCCTTAGTTTCCTCCCACATACCTCAGTGAAAGAATAATAATGGCAGTGATGCTTATTACAGTTAATATTTAAAACCCCATCAACTTCCCCCTCTCTAAACTCAAAGTTCTGATTTCAACTGGTTTGTATGTATATTTGTTTCACTGTATATAATCATTCCCCAAATCTTCAAAATAGAAGTTGAGTTGGTGTTACTGTTGCATGTTGGAAAACCTTGGTGGCACAGCAGTTAAGAGCTAAGACCGCTAACCCAAAGGTCCACAGTTTGATTTCCCCAGGCCTTCCTTGTAGGCCCGATGGGGCAGTTCTCTTCTCTCCTGTTGGGTAACTCTGAGTCCGAATCATCTTGATGGCAACAGGTTAATATTGAGCATTAAGTATGATCTCAGAGTTCGGGTGCTGGCATACATATTTTAAGGGTGTCATGTGATACAGGAAGTTAGGGACCAGCCACATAGCTTATCCAAGTTGTCATTGCGTCAGCTATTTCACAGTGACCCCATGAGTGTCAAAGGAGACCTGTGCTCTGTAGGGTTTTTAACAGCTGATTTTTGGGAACTAGAGTGCCAGGCCTTTAAGCCAGCAGCCTTCAAGTTGGCATCTGCTGTGTTAACAGCACCACCCAGGGACTCCAAATTGTTCTGAGCTAGCATGTAATTAGTTGTTTTGAACAAGATGAGAATCAGTTTACTTCATATTGTATTGTAACAGCTGAGATTGTCATCTCCTTTTATTCTCTCTGCTTTACATGATCTTGCTGGCTCTTTGTTTCTTTGCTGTATGGATGAAGAGCTTTCTCTGCCTGTGCATACAAATGGTGGTTTAGCTGGGTTAGAAGTCTCAATACTCCCCCGTCATCTTTTGACATTTAATACTAAGAAGAGGTAGTAGGCTAAACCAAATCTTTTTTCTCCTTTTACAGATGATCTTACTGCTTTCTTTTGATTTCTGGGTAGCTGCTTGTGATGCTTTTTCCTTAAAATGGAAAAATTTCACTGGAATACCTATGAATGTTTTTCTTTTGTTATTATGATTTGGGGTGGAGGATACTCAATCTTGTGCTCATCTTTTTTTGCCTGCAAATATTTGAAGGCTGTTTCACTGTACTTTTAAACTTTACTATTAACACTGGTTGGTATAGTGGTTAAATGCTTGGCTGCTAACCAAAAGATCAGGAGTTTGAATCCACTGGTGCCCCTTGGAAACTCTATGGGGCAGTTTTACTCTGTTTTATAGGGTCGCTGTGAGTTAGAATCAGCTCAGTGGCAAAGCGTTTGGTTTTGATACTACTTTATCTTATACCCAGGAAACCCTGGTGGTGTAGTGGTTAAGTGCTCTGTCTGCTAACCCAAAGGTCAGCAGTTCAGATCCACCAGGCACTCCTTGGAAACTCTTTGGGGCAGTTCTGTTGTGTCCTGTAGGATGACTATGAGTTGGAATCAACTCAATGGCACTAAGTTTTTTGTTTGTTTGTCTGTCTTTTTAATATGCCTTTCTGTGGAAACCCTGGGTGGCATAGTGCTGAAGTGCTATATCCGCTAACCAACAGGTTGGCAGTTCAAATGCTCCAGCTGCTCCTGGGAAACTATGGGCAATTCTGCTGTCTCTCATAGGGTCACTATGAGCCGGCATTGACTCAGTGCAGTGGGGTTTTTTGTTTTGTTTTTGTTTTAGGTCTTTATAGGGTGACCGTTGGTCCTGTCTGTGAGATGTATATTGTTATTCTCTCTCATTATTGCCTTTTTCTCTGTGTGAAATGGGCAGGGTGTTCCCAGGCACCCCTGACTTAGAGCCTGGAGATCTGTAGTAGCTAAATGGGGTCCCAGAAGTGGGGTCCCTTCAGCCTCATAGCCTGCTTCTCCACTTTGTAAAATAGAATTAGGCTTTTTGTCATTTAGCACCTCTCAGGAAAATAACCTGCACCTACACCCGTAGAGCCCTGCCAGCTTTCTGCTTGATCTAGTTACACGGGAAGCCAGGAGCTTTCACAAGGCTCTCAAAGGCTGCTGCTTAGTGGGGTGCAGTGCCCATTTGCTCATCTGACCCTCATCTTCCTAAACCAAGGAGCAAGCGTGGGGTCCTTCTAGAGACCCCTTCCCTGACTTCCCAGTGAGACACATTTTTAGGAAAGGGAATCAAACTAGGATGCCTTAACTGACCTCACTGTATTTTATCCATGTTCCTTGTTTCCTGTTTCTATCTGGGTTGTCCGGGCCCTCCTTCTGTTTTCAAAATCATTTATTGGAGGCAAGAAAAGGACACTAGGTATCTACGTTGTGATCTCATCCAACTTGTCGATGTTGAGGCGATTCTGACACATGGCGACCACATGTGCTACAGGGTAGAACTGCTCCATAGAGGTTTCCTGGCCGTCATTATTGTGGAAGCAGAACATCAGGCCTTTCTTCTGGAGCTCCACAGGAGGTTCAAACTGCCACCCTCTTCATCACCTGAATGCAAACCGTTTGTGCCGTGTAGGGGCCTCATTCAATTCTGTCACCTTTATTAGAAAGATAGATAAGTTTGTTGGTAAGAAAAGAAGCAAGTCGCTCATTTGAAGGTTTGCTGTTTGACAGCCTTAACACTCACTTTTTATCATGTGCTTAGTTGTGTCTTTCTGGTTTCCGTGTTCAGGATATACCTTGTCTAAGAATTTATTACCTCAGATGCAGTTTCAAGCCCCTTCTTTATCCAAGTAAACTGTGGTAACACAAGAGTCCAGGGCTCAAATCAGACTCACAAGAATCAGAGATCTTACTCAGGGTCAAGTGCTGCCAGTAAGTTCAGGGGTACATGTGATCACTAGGCAGGTGAGAGAGGGAGGTTGGGGTTGTGAACACTGCTCTCTAGGCCCTTTCTTGCTGTGTTGGAATGCATTCTGAAGCCAGTGTATCACGCAAGCCCCCTGAGGGTCCCATGCTGTCGTGTCCCTTACACATAGAGGAGCTAATTCTTCATGGGTAATTTCTATTTTATACTCTGATAGCTGCATGCTTTATATGATGTTTTCCAGGGAGTCCTATTCTATAAATCCATAGAATTCAAGATGTGTTTTCTAAACCCATCAATACAGAGCAGGTGCAATCTGCTGAAAGCATTCCATAGCAGGACTCCTTCCTGCTAATGTTAGCAAGAATTGTGTGTCATTTGCCTGTTTGCGAGTCATAAATCTGTGACTCAAATTTGTGTTGAATTATTTAAATAAAAGAATATATGGATGACAAATCCTCCAGATTCTCCCTGGTAAAGGAAAAAGAGAGATTCTAAGCCGACTGATGAGCGTTGCCTTCCCATAAACCTATCAAATGTGTCTACTTTGCTAATGCCAGTTGTTAGATTAGACCACATTATTGATATGTCTACTTCACTAGGCAAGAAAGCAGAGCCCAGGTGAACTAAACGTAGTTTTCAGTTTTAATGCATAAGGATTGATCCTAGAAATAACATGCTGATGATGTCAGGTAAAATATCTGAACAGGTTTTAGAGATCAGTGACTAATCTGAGCTGAATTATTTAAATAAAAGACTGTTTAGATGATAGAGTATATTCCATGGGCTGCAAAAGCATTACAAAGATCCTTTCAACCAAATGTTAAAGATAGGGCAATTAGCCTGTGATTAATCAATAGTCTTTTAATCTGCTGTTTTAGTGTTCAGTTATTGATTTGACCTGTGATATCCTTTGTATTACTTTTTGTTGTACTTTATGCTATGGTTAATACACAAATACAATTAGATGACTATGACAGCAGAGAGTTTCAGTGGTAGAATCTCATCCTCCATGTGGAAGACTTGGGTTTGGTTCCCAGCCAGTGCACCTTGTGGGCAGTCACCACCCATCTGTTGGTGAAGGCTTGCATGTTGCCTTGATCCTGAACAGGTTTCAGCAGACCTTCTGGCTAAGATGGACCAGTGAAAACTCTTTGAAACATCGCAATAGCTCAATCTGCAGCTGATCGTGGACATGGCACCCCCGTGGGCAGCATTGTGGTGCATTGTGATGGGTCACCACAAGTCAGAGGCTGACTGAGTGGCAGCTAACAACAGCAACAGTAGTTAGGTGAATCTCTTCCTAACGTTTTAAAGGGCAGGTCTTGGAGATCCTGAACCCTAAAGCAAATGTGGCCTGGCAGGCATCTGTTCAACCCTGTTTCTACCTCCCGCGTGTGCAGAGACATCTTAGGTCCAAATGTGACTCTGTGTGTGTTTCTTTTGTCCCCAGGGAGGATGAGCATGCCCTTATCCAGCAGTACTGTCAGACACTCGGAGGGGAGTCGCCAGTGAGCCAGCCCCAGAGCCCTGCGCAGATCCTGAAGTCGGTAGAAAGGGAAGAGCAGGCAGAGCTGGAGCGGGTCATTGCGGACTTAGAGGAGGAACAGAGGTGTGCTAGCGCTGGTGGAGGGAAATATGTCTTCCTGGAAAATGTCTTCTTTCTTTTCCTTTTTTTTTTCCTGAATGTTTTATTGTGCTTTCAGTGAAAGCTTAAGTGGTTAAGCTCCTAACAGTGGTTAAGAGCTCAGTTACTAACCAAAAGGTTCGCAGTTCGAATCCACCAGCCATTCCTTGAAAACTCAATCCAAGTCAATTTGTCACACAAAAACCTGCGCGTGTACTTCTGTGTAACTTTAGCTTCTTTGTCCACCCTCTCATCCTGCCTCTGGACAGGAGCTGCCCAGTTAGCCATAAATATATGTATAGTTAAGCCAAGAAGCACACTCTTAGCCAGTATCATTTTATGTCTTAGCATCCAATCCAGTCTTTAGCTGAAGAGTTGGCTTCAGGAATGCTTTTAACTCTGGGCTAACAGTGAATCCAGGGACCTGGAAAACTTAATAGGATTTAATATTCACTTCAGCATGATCTCTGACTACCTATTCACTTTTTGCAGTGATTGTCTGGGGACTGTGGTGGGGTCTGAGTATTAGTGGATGTTAATGAGCTGGGATGTAGACTGAAAATTATTGTAGCATTTGGGTGTTCCCTGATGATGCCTGGAAATCTTGGTGACATAGCAGTTAAGTGATGCAGCTGCTAAACAAAAGTTCAGCAGTTTGAATATGCCGGGTGCTTCTTGGAAACTCTGAGGGGTAGTTCTGCTCTGTCCTATACGTTCACTATGAGTTGTAATCAACTCTACAGCAGTGTTTCGTTTTATTTTGTTTTTGATACTGCCTGTTAAAATGCTTGCTAAAAACTATGATTTGGTTCCTGCTTGTTCATCTTACTGTTAGTAAAATGCTCATACTTGAGGGACAGTAAGTAGTGTGAGCTAAATCTAGATCCTGTAGACACACAGCAAAAACTGTGAGAGCCAGAATGCAACAGGACTGCCTGGTTTTTCTAGGCCTCACAAGTTTTCTCCTTTTACAAAATGCAGTCTTACCACTTCTCTGTCATTCATTTTAATAGGAAATATCTGGGTTTTTCCACTCTTACAGATTTACATCTTTTACAAGGTTTGGCTTTTGCGGACTCAACTGTATTGAATGAGTCTCTGGGTGGCTCACCCCATGAAGGGTTCTACTAACCAGAAGGTTGATGATTTGAACCTCCCCCACCCCATAGCTGCCTTGGAATACAGGTTTGTAGACTTGCCTTTGAATGATCACAGCCTTGAAAACGCTCCGGAACACATTTCTGCTCTGCACCCATCAGGTCCTGAGGAGTCGGAATCAACTTGACACAGCTAACAACAACAGATGTATTGGAGCAAAGACAGTGGACACAATATTAATTCTTTTTCTTTTTTCCTTTCACACTTTAGGAATCTGCAAGTGGAGTATGAACAGCTAAAGGACCAGCACCTTAAAAGGGGACTCCCTGTCGGGTCACCACCTGACTCGATTGTCTCTTCCCATCACACGTCTGAGGATTCAGAACTCATAGCAGAAGCAAAGCTTCTCCGGCAACACAAAGGTCGGCTGGAGGCCAGGATGCAGATCTTAGAAGACCACAACAAACAGCTGGAATCTCAGCTGCACCGACTTCGACAGCTGCTAGAGCAGGTAAGGTTGTACAGAGTACAGCTGCCTTTCACGTCTCCCAGGGGGCTGGTCGTGGTGTTGGGAGAGAGGTCCATTTTACATTTCCCAGCCTTTTAAAATCTATGGCACAACAACATTTGCCTAGCTTATTAATGATAAGGATTTGTAAAAAATTGTATAGTGCTTCCAGTGCAAGTTTGGTTTCTCCTTCAAAAATTTATGGACAGATTGTTTTGTGACATCAGTTTTAATCCTGCATGGTTTGAGTGTGGTGATGAGGATATTTTAAGTAGAAGTTCTCATTGTTCTTTTGCGCTCAGCTATCTTAGCTCTGAAGAGTTGGAGGCAAAAGATCCTATAACATACCTCTGTAGGAGGTACACACAGGAAACATCTGTGGATCTTAAAGGGGAGGAAGTGACCAGAAGGCTTTGTTCTAAGTCCTCCCTTCCTGTGAGCTGAGAACCCTGACTCCAGGAACCCTGCCTTCTGTTTTCAGGAATTAAGTGTCATATTTTATGCATTTGCTACCAGTAATTCCTCAACGGCATTGCGTTGTTTTTGCTGTCATTTGTTTGTTTTTCATTCCTGACACTGGGCCATGTTTTATAGCATTTGCTTACAAACTTTCATGGTACAACTACAGTTTACAGTACAACAAATACATACATGTATGTTAAACACAAAAAAATTCTTGACCTTATAGGGCGTGCCATCTCTTACTTTCTGTTCTTCCTTTGTTTGATTTTTCTTCCCTCTTGCTTCCTTCTCTCTCTCCTTTTACTACTCAGGACCTACTAAATTGATTTTCTAATTTACCAGTGGGTAAGAACATAGAGCTTTCAAAATGTATTCTCTGGCACATAAAAGAAGCATCAGAAACAGTTCCTGCATCTCTGGTAACTACAGTCTTGCTCAAGACCAAACAAAGATGTGAATGAGACAGTATCAGATATAAAGACACAGTGCACTGCAGAGAATGATACACTTGATGTCACAGCGCACTGAGCAACCAAAATAGTCGTGAAGTACATGCAGCTCCGTGGCTGGTTCTGTTGCTGAGTTAGTAGTACATAATTTGAGCTACAGGGATAGTAACCCCCCAAAAAGGGCCTCAAACATTTTTTCTTTCTCCAAGAGTCCCTGACTTCAGCCTTAAGTCGTCTTTGCCTTTCTCTCTGCCTGTGCAATATGGGACCTCTAGGCAGTGTGGCGGGAGTGTCTTTCTCCAGAAGTATGTATTGAATCAAAGTCAGAAATCAGAAACAACATTCTCTCTGGTGATTTTTCTCATCTTTTAGAAAGCAGTCCCTCAATAGCTACTGTCAGTGTCCTGTAACTTATCAGAGTCGATGAAAACATTGTCATTTCTGCAGCGTCTACCCAGTGGGCGCTAGGTGTGACTGTGTGTTTTTGTGTAGGCTTGTCATCGTTTTGGCATTGCTGTGTTTTGGAGAAGGGCTACTAAAAGGACCTCCAAAGTTTGTGCCGTTAGACAATAATGGGATGATGATTTTCCAAGCCCTGGCTTCATATAAATCGTCCAGAATTTTGGCAGCCACATGACAGGAAAAGGTTGCACTGTTAGTATTGTGACTTTGAAGGCCCTGAATGGTACCTGTGTAAGCGATTAATTTTCCCTTACAGCCTCTTGTTTAAAGTGTTGGTGTTAGCAGCCTGGTACAGACATAGAGTCCCTGAGGAAGGAAGCTAACCGTTATTCGGCGTCGCTTGTTGCTATTCTTCAGAGAGCAAAAGGTCCCTGGCTCTCTCTTACCTGCCACTCTCTCCATCCCATTAGGCACACTAACTAATGGCTCATGTGCCTTCAAAATTACATAGTATTGCTTTTAGAGGTCACTGAGATTTAAATGGTTCTGTGGATCCCAGACTGTACAGCTCTTATCTCCTCTTAATGATGTAGCCTGAATACCAGAAGTAGATGGAAAATTCAACTCCAACAATAAAACTACCAGACTTCAACTAACATAAATTTAATGGGAAAATGTGCATCAGAAACCTCATAATTTCTGCATTCCATGAACAATAAATTGCATTTTCTGATTTGATCATGTATTCATCAGTGTGTATATCACCATTTCAAAGACTTGTTTGAGAAGGCAGGTACGAAGTATGTACCAGGTGTCCAGCTATTCCAGTTGCTTTAGAAATGCTACTTTATTACCTCCCTCACAAAGCGCTAGGAGATGAGGACTCATCATCATCCTCATTTTATAGATAAAGAATCTGGAACTCTGAGGATTAGATGGTTTGCCCAGAATAACATTTCTGGGTGGCACAGTTAGAATTCCAGCGATGTGAATCCAAAGTCTTGCTCTTAACTGCCCTCCAACTTTGTTTTAACAGAGGGGCTGTGATTTTGAAATTGAGTGCATTTATTATTTTAGAGTAGGTCCTTGGTAGCAGGAGTGGTTTGTACTTGTTGACCAACCTAAGGGTTGGCAGTTTGAGCCTACCCTGTGGTGCTACAGATGAAAAGCCTCGCTTTCTGCTTCGGTAGTAACTGCAGCAAAGGACTCCTATGATTCAGTGCTGCTCTGTAACACACAGAGTCACTGTGAAGTGGAATCTACTCACTAGCAAGGGTACTGTATTGGAAGTCGTGCTGGTATTTTTAGGGTTGATTTACCATGTCTGTAAAGGACACTGATGTTAATAAATACAACCGGCAATATAACCAATGGGTCCTTCAGGGGGCCTGGGTGAAAGTGGAGGGCCATTTGGTACTTCTCTAACCATCCAAGTGATGGGGAACTGTATTTGGAAATGTCGAAAGGCAAACGATTTTACATGGTTCTTTTACCCATCCAAAGTAGAGAAAGTGAAGTTAAAAAGGGAGTGATTTCCACAACGGTAGATGAATAGTTGCTCTGCTTTATCTTCCGCATGTGGCTGCAGCCTGAAGCAGATCCCCGGATCAACGGCGTCTCCCCGTGGGCTTCCCCTCAGCATTCCGCACTGAGCTACTCCCTGGACCCCGATCCTGGCCCTCAGTTCCAGCAGGCAGGTCAGTGTCCCCAGGCAGAGCACTCCAGTCTTTTTGTGGTCTGCCATTTGTTTTCAATTGTTAAAAGCATTGTTATGTTCCAGCGCTTTAGGGCATAAAGGAGTTTTATTTTCTGTTTGGTCTCAAGTAAACACAAATCCATCTGAGCAGTATAAAAAAGCAAAAAGTTTAGAATAATTAGCTACAGCACAACTTGTTCATAATGAGTTGTAGTGGATTGAATTTTAATGAAAAGAGTAAAAATTGTGCTCTTTCTCTTGGGATAAGTCAGAGCCTGTTTAATTTTTTTATTTGCGTTAAGACTGAGTCTCTTCAGTAGTTTCTTTGATGGCTCTAAAATTTCATGTTTGTACATATTCTGAATGTAAGAGACTGTTATACCACATATTGTTATATTCCAGATCTGTGAACTCTTTCACTCCTTAGAAACTCTATGGCACAGTTCTACTCTGACCTCTAGGGTCACTGTGAGTTGGACCCCACTTGAAGGCAGTGGGTTTATGAACCCTTTAGTCCCTTTGCTTTATCTAAGTCTCTGCCACTGTCTGAGACTGAGGTCCTACCCAGCCTGTCACTGGTCACAATGGGGACCTGTCATTCCTGCATGGAAAGTCTCTGTCATCCAGGCACTAGGGAATGACATTTTGTTATTGATGAAATTTATATTTTAAAATTCTGCTGTTGGCTGGTTGGCTGGCTGTGGACCACACGTGATAGCCAGCTTAATTTGTTGGTGAAATATTTTGTAACATGTTAATCAGAAGAACTGAATTATTAATATTAATGCAATAATTTTTAAAACTAGAAGATTTTTGGGGGGTTCCTTTTAGGAAAATGCACATACATTTAAATTAAAAAGTATGCTAAGATAGTTTGACTTTGTGTCAAGTTAAAGTAGCCTATATCTGAAGGCTCTGAAGATAGAGAAGAAAAAAAAAAAGGAGTTGGTGGTAAAATATTTTTCTCATATGAAAAAAAGTATTTGACATGTGAAATAATAGATTTCCAATGAATAAATTGAAATGATACAGCTGATGACTTAAATTTTTCATTCTTGCACATTCCCCTGGTCCGTATATTCTTTCTACTCAAAGACCTAGCGTGTTTTAATTACGTAAAATGGATATCACCAACAAATGGATACAATTTTTTTTTTCCATTTCTCCTTAGAGGTGTCATTTTCAGTGAGAGGTATTATCAGTGACAGGTGGTGGCAGTATTTTGTCCTGAAGTTGGGTCTTATGAGGGGGCTGGAGATTGATTTCAGGCCGTGTTTTGTTTTTTGCTCTTGCTGTCGCAGCGGCGGAGGACTTGTTGGTACCACCTCATGAAACCAGCACCGACCTCACCGAGGTCATGGAGCAGATCAACAGTACCTTTCCGTCTTGCTGCGGTGAGTAGGGAAGCCCATAAGCCCTCCGCTTTGCCTCTCCTTGCCTTTTGTCTGTGCCTGCGTGGCACCCTTCATCTTCTTTGGTAAGATAACAATGACCTCTATTAGAAAGAGGCTTGAATATTATTTGAAAATAAGCAAAAATGTTGTATATGTTGACAAAGAAAACAGGGCTTAGCTGCGATTACCGTCATTTCACTGGGACCCAGTGATAGTGCAATCCTGCTCTTGGAGATTTTCTAGCCTGCCTTATGAGTGGCAACATAAAGACAAATGAAATAATGTCTGTTTTTAAAAAGAAATGATTCTCCTCAATGCAGGCTACACTAGGAAAAGCAGATTATGTCAAAGAGCTTCTAGTGACATGCCGAACAAGGCATGAAAATAGCCTTTTCTAATGTAATTCTTTCTCTTTCATTCAGACATTATTACCTGATGTCGTCAGATTCAGTTGCAGAGAGGGATTATTACCAGATTTTCTTCTCCTCTACATCAATTTTCTTTTTTATAATCTCATGAAATAAGATAGTCATTGTAGAAAAAGCCAAACAATTTAAGGCATCACAGAGTATGCCCCTATGAATTCTCTGTATGAACAAACAAGGACCAGAAAATACCCAAATAAAAACAGCCCAAATCCAGGAGGGGAAATGCACCAGGACCCTTATTCACTGATATTTTTTCAGGCATGTGATCTTGAGCATCTTGCTGCCTTGCAATTTCCGCTGAGTTCTCTACTGAAATACTTCGGCTCTTTCAAGCAGACAACAGTTTATTTTTGTACATGGGCATACTACTTGTTGCTACAAATTATATTTTAAATAATTCCTTAACAAATGTGAAGGTGTTATTTATACTTTTAGAGTGATTTTCTCTCAAGTTGATTTTGAAACTAAGCAGCCACTCAACTAACACCTAATGGTGACGTGGTGGGTAAAGCACTTGACTGCAGGCTGAAAGGCCATCGGTTCAAAACCACCAGTGGCTCAACAGGAAAAAGATGTGACAGCCTAGATCTGTAGAGATTTATAGCCTTAGAACCCTTACAGAGTTGCTGTGAGTTAGGCTCAACTCAACAGCAGTCAGTTTCGCTTTTTGTTTGTTTTGTTTTTATATATCATGAAACCCATTGCAGTTAAGTTGACTGTGACTCATAGTGACCCTATAGGACAGAGTAAAACTGCCCCCGTGGGGAGCAACTAGAGGATTTGAACTGCTGACATTTTTTACCTAGACACTGAGCTTTTAACAACTAAGCCACTGTACAGCATATACCAAAAACCAAACCCACTGCTGTTGGGTCAATTCCGACTCATGGTGACCCTATAGGACACAGTAAAACTGCTCCATGGGGTTTCCAAGAAGCCCTGGTGGATTTGAAATGCTATCCTTTCAATAACAGCCATAGCACTTAACCACTATGCCACCAGAGTTTCCGCATAGCATAGACATACATGCTATATATATATCAGGTACCTGTATGAAGTCTCTAGGTGACAAAAATGGTTTGCAGTTGACTACTGGTGGAATGCTGGTGAGTCTGATTCACCCAGAAGTGTCACAGAAGAAAGGCCTGGTGATCTACTTCCCTAAAGATCATAGCTAGGAACACCCAGTGGAATAGTTCTACTTGGTAACACATGGAGTCACCGTGCGTTGAAGTTGACAGTAGTGAGTTTTGAAGTTTTTTTTTTCTTTTTTTGGTGTATGTGTATTATACACAGCCAACCATCAAACCATCACACATTTTGCATTTTTTTCCTCATAAAATACCATCCTAAGTGAGGAAAAAGATATCAGGGAATGTAGCCATATTAACTTCATTAAAAATTATCTTTTATTTTACACTAGTTCCCCAAATGCCATCATTAACAGAAAGTAAAAAATAGCTGTTTAAAATATATTCATCTCTGAATTTTTGGAACTGATTGCCTAAAGGGTCTGTTATAGTTTCCATAAGCATAGATTTTCTAGATGATGATTTGTAATTCAGCTGTTCTGCTTCTCAGAGTTTGCTAAATGGTAATTCCTATATGTCAGTCCTTACCCTCATCCCCCCAAAATGAATGTGCTTGTGTACACACATACACACTTTTTTGGTCCTGGAGAGTCTCACAAAAGCTTACGAGGGTCAGTCCAAGCCTACATGTTTTTGAATTATTTTCTTTGGGGTTCTAATCTCTATAATAGATGAACAGATTAAAACTCTTATGGTGACTGTATTTCAAGATTGAGTTTTTTTAGAAGCTGTGGTTGTAAGATTTATGTTATTTAAAGGCTAGATAAAATCCTCATCCTAGTCTTTGTAAGCCAGAGTTTCAAAAATGAAATTTCTAAATGAAATAACATTTTAGTTCAGTTCACACCAAATACATGAATAATTATTAAGAAGAAATTCTGTAAATCAAAGTCCATGTAGAAGCCTTTATTTAAATGTCATGGTGGACATTTTCAATTTAACAGTCATTTGGGAGTAAATGCTAAAATGCTAGAGGAAATATGTTGAAATATATGCCTTGTTATGAATATAAAATGTATAATTTCCATATTAAAATGTTAACACCAAAAGTTCATGATGTATCTTTTTTTACAAGGTCAGTTATTGCTCTTAAACCTTAAGGTATTTTTGCCCTATGGACATTGTGAAACACTGGTCTCTGCGACTTTTAGAATATAATTTAAAACTTAAATAGTGACTATAATTATAGGGTGAAAGGAATTTTAAGCGGTAAATTTGTTCATCTCATCTATAGCCGTTCTTTGAAGGCAAATATAAAATTCCTGTTGGTAGGAAATCTTATTAGCTATTGATGTATATGAGTATGTATCTTAAATAGGACCCGCATCTCGGAGGCCTGACCCCTGCCGTGCTCTGACAGTGTCTTCTCTGGTGTCATTGTCAGTTGTAAGGGTGGAGTGTGGAACCCGGAGAGTCCTCAGTGAGAACCTGGCTTTCTCTGCTGATTTCACACAGTTTTCCCTGTATGAACTTAATTAGCCGTGTGTTAGTTTGAAGAGCTCAAGTTTTGTTATTAATTTCTCCAACATGATATTTACATTCCATACTTCGTTTTGATACTGTAACAATTCCCCAAATGTGGGCAGCTTTCCATGAAAATGAAGCCCCAAACCAAACCCACTGCTGTCGAGTCAGTTCCCACTCATGGTGACTATATACAGAGTAGAGCTGCCCCACAGAGTCCCCATGGAGCACCTGGCAGATTTGAACTGCCAGCCTTCTGGTTAGCAGCCATAGTGATTAACCACTGTACCACCAGGGTTTCCATGAGAATAAAAGGGGATTAATTTATAAAATTGATACTTGTTGTTAAATGCCCCTAAAAAAGATGAAATCTTCTAAACTGAGGGCAGAGTAGCTATGAGGAACTGACATAGACTTAGTGCTGAGTGCATGTTCCTGAATTGGGTGAATGAATGAATTTTTGCATTTTCTGATAGGGAAGACTTGGTTATTGAAGCTTTTTGCGGATAATATTCAGAAGGTTCTGTAGAATTCAGTTGTTTTGCTCTCCCTATGAAGTTTCTCAGCTAGCAGATATTTTAATAAGCCTTAGGCATTCACAAAACTTACAGACCACCTCGGGAGGATTTATCTGAGCACATCAGATTGGCACCCTCCCAGTGCCAAGCCAATCCCTTGAGCACCTGTAACTAATGATAATTTTAAAATTGCTTGTCACCAGCACAGGATGAGTTGATCAGCATGCTAATCTTGACTTTTGATCTGTTGTGGATTAAAAATTAGCATGACCACAGTGAATTGCCTCTCCTGGCAAGTTTGGAATTAAACTGTATTCATAAATCCTAATTGCACAAATTGCCTACTTAAACATTGATTCCCCCCCCCCCACAGTCTCTAAATATTGGTGCACATAACATTTTTTGGAATACCTCCTGCTAGAGTTAGTATCCTACTTGGTCCTGGTTGCATTCTTGAATTATGGCCTTTTAAAGGCATCTTTTAATTATTTATATTGGGATTTAAAGCAGAGAGGTATTTCCATCACCTCTGAACAAAACGTTAATAAAGGGAATTTAATCGTGCTCCTCTTAGCCTGCTACCATTTCCAGTAACTACTGGAACTTTTTATTTTTAATTGTAAAGTAGTTTTTCAGTTTTTGTCTAGTATGCCATTCATGTATACAGGATTCTACTGATAAGCTGGGTATTTTTTTTCACCCTGTTAGACCAAATTATTTTGGAGCCCCAGGCTTGCTTTCCATGCAAATTAGCTATGTTTATTAAGTTGGAAAGATTGTAAACTCATGGTGTAGCAAATAATAACACAACTAAGCCACTTTGCACACCTGGTAGAATGAGCCTCATTTTAGCCTGATTCTTCCCTAAACACTGGCGCACCCCCGCTTCCGCTAGGTATTATAGTAAGGATGCCTTTCACACCTTCACTTTCTTTCTTAAAAAACTTCAGGCAGCCATTGTGGGGTAAGTGGTGTCTTCCCCCTACCCACCAACATAAAATATGGAACACAAAATGGGTACAGCATTCAACATGATTCAGGATTATTCAGTTACTCATATTTAACCCAGAACAGATACTGCTGTTGTGGGGCAGAAATATTTTTTCCTGTAAATCAAACACAAGGCAGTAGTGTGTTGGGAGTATGCAGTGAAAGGGGAGATGACAATGCGAGCCCTGGAGGAGAGACTGGGTGGCAGCTGCCTGTGAAGAGAGGTCTGTCAGATGGCTTACCTGTCCCAGGGCCTGCTGGGACCAGGAAAGAATCAGCTATAGTGGTGCCAAGGCAAATTAAATGCCGTATTCTGACTTCTCTGACCTCACCGCTGGCACTATTGTCAGCCTAAGTGCCCAAAAGACTGCTTAAAATTAGACCAATTACTTCTTGGATGGAAGAGTTACCTGGCTGCTACAACCAGTTAACACCCTCCTTGCAAACCAAAAGGTTGACGGTTCAAGTCCATCCAGAGGCACCTCGGTAGGACGTTCTGGCAGTCTACTTGCAGGACATCAGCCGTTGAAAGCCCTGTGGACCCCAGTTCTGTTGTGACACATGTGGGTCCCAGTGAGTCAGATCAACTAGACAGCAGTGGTTTCTTCCGTGTGAGCTTGGCCACTGTCTTCCCAACCTTTGGGACAAGGGGGGCAGAAACTAAAGACTCAGACTGCTTTGTTTTTCTAATGGTCCCTTGGTCAGAATCTGTACCAAAAAATCTATAGAACTTCAGCAAAATATACATGGTGAAATTTAAATATGACATTTTGATGTATTTTTGCAAAATGAAGTGCTCACTGAACTCTTTAGTGTGTATTTGAAAGAGACAGCATATGTTTTGCATATTTTGGTAGAATTTTTGTATCTTGAAGCATATGGAATATGAGAAATCTAACCTTTGTTGAAGCATTAATACTTCTCCTCCCTCCAAAATTTTCTTATTAGCTTCCATTTAACAGCTGGGCTATTATCTTGCTCTGAATGGAATGGTTAATTTTATACATTTGCACCCCTGAAAGCATAGAAACAGCAAAGCAGCAACAGTCTGTCCAACAATTGATTTCTTCCTGTTTTCTCTTTCAGCAAATGTCCCCAGCAGGCCACAGGTAAGAGTTAATGAGTTAATTGCCTCAGAAGCTGCTGATCATAGCCTAGACTAAGCAGATTACCTACCATCGATTGCATTGCTGCTTTATTTTCCACATAAATAAGAAAACCTCCTTGACATTAAAATGCTAGTTGATTCCGTGCAAGTTTCTAAGTCTAGAGAGGCACTGTTTCAAGGCCATTTCTTCCAGATGCCAGAACTACCATGTTCCAGATAGCCTGTGTTCCAGTATCTTTTAAATGCATTGTATGTGCTGCGTACAGACTCAAACATACCAAAGACTGCAGAGATGGCACAGAACCAGACAGTGCTGTGTTCTGTTACTCACAGCAACTAAAAACAACAGCTTGTACTGTAGTAAGTCCCTAGGATAAATATGGCCAGCCACTGTCTCCTGAGTGTCTACCAGAAGTAACTAGCACAGAAAATTGACTTAGCAAAATTTCCTGGTACCATAAAGATGCTTTGTTACATTTAAGGGGTTAAAAAGCTTTGATTTTTATTTAAAGATTTGCTGAGAAGGGTTGGTGCCGTAACTTTGGGACATTCTGTATTTTCTTTATTAGGTAGTCTTAATAATAAAGCGTTTCGCAAGGCTGCAGCACAGCTTTGGTGAACTTGTCTGTTAATGTTTTTGGAGACAGTGAACTTTCTGAGTCAAATTTTTACTGGCAAGGGGCTCAGGGTGTTAACTAGAAGCACAAGCCATCTACCCATAGTAACAAGGGAGTGGTGAGAATTCGGGGAGTGTCCTCTTCCGCTGTCTTCTTAGTGGGTCTCAGGAAGCTGGGGCTTAAGCAGGGAGAGAGGCCTCAGAGAAGGTGTCAGAGACGTGTCAGAGACGGAGAATGGGCACTGGACTCTTGTAGACTAGGAAAACAGGTGGCCTGGGGAGGGACAGCGTTAGGGACAGGCAGCTCTGCAGGCCCACGTAAGGTGCCTGCTCATGGCTTTACCATGAGACCCATCTTCAGACCTGTGACTTCTCTTAGTCACATTCATCTGCACGAGGACCAAGCACTAGAGTAGACCAAGTGCTGGACTGACCAGAGCTGAGGTTGTGATTGGGCCGAGTGAGTAACGCAGTTGAAGGGAGGAAGCAAAAGCTCTGAAGAAAGAGGCAGCCGGGTGATTGGTGAAAACCTTTCTGTGATGAGAGGTAGAAAAAAGGATGCTAGGAATGGACCGTAGCATGACTTGCTCAGTGGAGGTCAGCTGCAAAGACAGAAGTGGTTGTCCAGTGGTGGGGTGGTTGAAACTGAAGTGCTGGAGGGTTGCAAGTGTTAGTAACACTCCATCGCAGTGGCTGTGGAGGGTGGAGAACAGCATCATTGGAGGAGAAGAGTTCAAGGAACCACGATATCAGAGAGCTAGAAGACTCATCCATGCTAAAATAACTAAGATTTAAAAATAGCTGTAAAGTGGGTGAGGCATTTATTTCTGCTTTAAGAAATGGGGAAACATGGCCCAAGGGATCAGTTGGTTACTACATCAAGGAAGGGTAGTGGGTAGTATTGTCTGAGGGTGTGAAATGCAAAGCTGGGTGCTTTTAGGGAGGAGAGAGTCTAGGAAGAGGCTTAACCAGTGTATCAGAAGTATGGGGATATGTCTGAGGTTCTGGGAGGAAACAGGTGCTGAAATCCAAATGTCAGTTTGAACACACCAGTAAAGGAAGAGTCCAGCAGTACCTTTGAGGATACAGGTTTTGTAATGATGGACTGTATGATCCTGTGGAGAGCACAGGGGAGGGCTGTCAAGAATTAGGACAGGGGGCCGGAAGGAAGGATGTACAGATGTCTCTGGGTGTGGTCCTGGGATCAGTTCGTGATGGTCCATTCAAAGTGAGAATAAAGGGCCTGGCGAGATTAGTTCTGAGGGTTCCTAGGAGGAGGCAAGCCTGTGAAGGATGGGGCTTGGGAACAAGTAAGAACAACTGCTTTTAGATTCCCAAATGCTTCACAGAACAAGTGGTTAGAATTTAAAACTGAGACTGATGTTAGAGACCTTCTCCTCCTACTCTGTGTTAGATTTGAAGAAAGGAATTTAAAAAGAACTGAATCTGTAGCTACTTAGTGGATGGAACAAACATTTGACTCACTGCCTGAGGCTCCTCTTTTTCTACTCTCTCTCTTCCTTTTTCTTTCTTTCCTCTGCAGTACGTCTCTTCTGTTTCCCTCAAAATTAATCATGCATTTTCTGTAGCTTGAGTTCTGTAGAAATTCTTGAAAGTCTGTCTTCTCCTGGAGACTTTGCATAGTCTCACATTTGTAGAATTCTGACATCTAAAAATGAGAATTTGCGTGCCCTATTTCATCGGTAGAAACCCTGATGGCATAGTGGTTAAATTGTACAGCTGCTAAGCAAAACGTCAGCAGGTCAAATCCACCGTGTGCTCCTTGGAAACTGCCTATGGTACATTTCTTCTCTGTTCTATAGGGTTACTACAAATTGGCATCAACTTGACAACATGGGGTGTTTTTTAAAATTCATCAGCACGTCTAATTTTCCAAGATAATAGAATACAAAGACATACTTAAAAACAAACAACCAAAAGAATTCCTTTTTGTTTTTATATGAACTGGCACCAAATCCTTTTTTTTTTTTTTTTTACAAATATTAATATATATCAACATATTCCTCACCCCCTCCAAAGAAATGACCTACTGCAGTCAGCTTGATTCTAACTCGTAGTGACCCCATAGAACAGAGTAGAATGGCCGCATAGAGTTTCCAGGGAGCGCTTGGTAGACTTGAAGTGCTGACCTTTTGGATAGCAGCTGTAGCTGTTAAACCCTGTGCCAGCAGAGTTTCCATTCCTTTCACAGTTCTGCACTGACAGAAAGCAGACCAGGTGACTCCAGGATGAGAAGGACCTCTTCCTGGGAAGCAAAAGTCACAAGTGAGTCACAGGGCACCCTTTTGGACTCAGCAAAGTAAGGTCTGGCTAGTTCTGAGAGGACTTCTATTACTTGAACCGACAGGCCTCTGCTACCAGTAATGCTTTATTGCATTACTGAACAAGAGGTCAGTGGTTCAAATGCACTAGTAGCTCCTTGGAAACCCTATAGGGCAGCTCTACCCTGTCCTATAGGGTTGCTATGAGTTGAAATTGATTAGACTGCAATGGATTTGGGTTTTCCTATGTATCAGGCACTGTCTGAGCAGTGAGGATAGCAGTGGATAAGAAAAAAAATGTCTCTGCACTCATGAGTCTTACATGTCCTATGGAGACACAGATTACAAACATGTTGTTCTGACAGCGCTCCTTTCCGACCCCACAGGCGATGTGAAGTAGTCTTCCAGCCCACCAACATCTGCTGAAGTTGCAGTATTACCCTTGTCAGCCAATGCCAAGTCCAAGTTCCATTTAACCAGAAGCTGCATGGCTCTGTGAACCACGCTGTGGAGTGCGGACTGTGTGTTCTACTGAAGGAGTAAAACACTGACTATCCAAAGAGAAAAGGATATTTTGTTTTTATAATAACCATATATTATTGTTTTCTTCTTCCCTTTCTATGCAACTGTAAATTAATGAACAGAGTGGTATTTGGAAATGGTAATACATTTGTCACTGATTTGTATAATGTATACATCATTGGGACCGTGGGTGGGGGCTTTCTAATACTATACCCTCTTTTTAATAACCATGTCAAAAAATTGTGTAAGAATTAGAAGAAAATGTTACCTTTTACATTCCTTCTGCGGTTCATATTAACCAAGTAGTAACTTCATTTACTTCCTTCCCTCGTTTACCATTATTATATTTTGGTCATTTATGATTTATCAGCTGTATGACCAAATAGAGTTCCTGTATTTGTTTTCTTAATTTGGCCAAATTAATAAGTTCATAAATATTTTAGTCAACTAATATATACATATATATGGATTGGACTTCTGTGTATGCCATTTAACTTTATTTGACATCCTACACTTAGCGTGGCACTGGGTTTTGGGTTTTTACACTTAGTTCTTTAGTTACCAGTTGGGTAATCACAGTAGAAAGTCCTGTGAGCCTAAATGGCATTTTAGTTAGGATTTGTTTTCCTGCAGTTTATTTCCCTGCACTAGAGGAAGCAGGTCTTGATTTCTTTATTTATTTCAGGTCCCAGTCAATATGAGAGAGGCGACTTAAAGCAGAAGGAGACTCACAAAGACTCATTTACCAAAGGCTGCCCCATTAAGCATGTTTTTATTTTGACTAGGACACAAACTTTGTGTACAGCCTTTCCTAGTTCCCGTTAATAAATACATCATCAGTAAATATATACCACTCCCTTAGCTGGCTTGGCTTACATAATTGTACTACCAGTGCATAGCATTGTATTTAGTTTCCTTTGAAGATCTTTTTCTTATTGCTTATGCCTTTTCAAGCCCGTTCTAATACTTGAAATGCAGTTGTTTTCATTCTGAAAGAAGAGATCAATGGATGGAAATTTCCTGCATTTCTCTTTTCACCTTTGTGAGGGAATGAATGGATGTTTTATTGTCCTCAATTTGATCAATATGTTTGCAAAAGGTGTTGGTCAAAAGGCTAGGTCACTGCTTCTGCAGAAGAATGGATGACATTAGTGCTTAGATAGTCGTAACCCTGCCTATAGCCTTGAGTACCTTTATTCAGGTAGGTATTTGGTTCAGCTGCTCATTTAACCATTGATTTTGTTTAAACATGTTATTTAATTACCAAATGTAGAGAAACCAAAAAAAAGAAAAAGTCAAAATAATGTGTTTTGATTCCAGCACCTGTGCTTTTAAATCATCTTTTTAAAGAACGTCTTCACTTTGGGTTCTTTTTAGCTGGGATCTGGCTAGAAGGAGGCTTGAAGTTAGAAATCACTATTCTTTTAGAATAGGTTGGGTGGGTTGGGGGGCAAGGGTATCAATTTGCAGCATAGATATTTTGAGAAGAAGAAAATTGTTTTTATACAAGAGGAAAGCCATGATCACCTTTCTACCTCAGAGCCATCCTCATCCATCGCATTGGAAAGAGCTTTATGCTGCTGTAATCTGCAAAGTTTATCTTTTATCATGCTGTATCCTACCAAGAGAAACATCTATTTAAAGCAAAAACCATCCCGGGACTCTGAACTCCAAGCTATAGATTTGGTGTCTTCTGTGTTCTGACTTTGCAAAGTTAAGTATTCATTTTTTTCTGCCTGTATTTGTATGCCAAGTGTCCTCTACTATCAAGAAACAACTGCTTAAAACACTACATTGTAACCTTCTTCTGAATAACAAGAAATAAAAAGAAATATATTACAGTAACAACAAGGGAAAAATATGTAATTCCTTTGAAATATATGGTAAAGAACTAATCACAGACTGTCATCTAATCTGGTTACATGCTGTATTTTTCATCCCGATTAAAAGTAATTTTAACACAAGATGACTGATACTTCTCAGCTGTGTTCACTGATAGCATTCAAGTGTCAAATGGACCTATATGAAAATAAAATAGAGAAGCTACATCTCGATAAATCTTTTTGTATTTCCTGGAATTTCTCTGATATATGCCAATACATTTTCTCACTTTCTGTTTGTCTGTGTCTTTTCTACATGTATGTGTAGTTACATAACTTTTTTTTTTAATAGATAGCAGGCTTATTGATAAGAAAAAAAGTAATGTTGGGTGTTAAAGAAATGTACTTAAAACGTGTTGAGCCTTTTTTTTTTTTTTTCCAAATACGTAGATGCAATGGATTGGCATTTTAGTCAGTTACACTTACCCTTTAGAGTCTACTTTCAACCTGCATGCTCTTAAACACTGTGTTTTTTATATGCACATTGGATTTTAGCCTCCCTGGTTAATCTGTTTCTGAATCAATCCAATGGCAAATAGTGTTGAAAATAATGTTACTTGATTCTCAAATAAATGCCCAGCTATGAAGTAGAAACCATCCCAAATTTAATCAGTTAAAAGAAATGAAACCAATACATTTTGAGGGATGCACCTTTTAAACAGTCTGTCTACCTCAAAGTAATAGTCACATTATGCATTCTTAAGGAAATAATTTTGGTTTCAGCAACCTGTTGGCTTGGTAGTTGAAAATGAAAGTGAGAACAAATGGAAGAGTTACACTTAAGCCTTCTGCTTGTTACATCTCTGGATCTTTCATATATATATTATATATATAATATACATGCATATATTGTATATGAGGTATGACAAGTCTGCAAACTTAATTGTTCTAAGTGCTACGTACCTCAATGCTGAATATCTCTACAGCTACCTTTTAAGTCCTCCCCTTGGGAAACTATGCACCCACTTCAGCACCTAGTCTACCTTTCAAAGCAATTTTGGAACTCTTCTGGAATGGCCATTACACATGGTGGCAAGGTGACAAATTCATGAATGTAATTGTCCAGTTAAGTTTGATGGAGTCTTTTAGCCAGTAAACAAATAACTGTATTGGAACACCCACCCTGCTCACCTGATCTGGCCCCAGTGACTTTTTTTTCTTTACTTGAAGATAAAGGACATATTGAAAGGAAGACATTTTAATGACATTCAGGACATCAAGGGTAATACAACTACAGCTCTGATGGCCATTCCAGAAAAAGATTTCAAAAATCGCTTTGAAGGGTAGACTAGGCACTAGCATTGGTGCATAGCTTGAGTATTTCAAAGGTTGATGGTAGTGATATTCAGCAATCAGATGTGTAACACTTTTTTTAGGATGAGTTAGTGAACTTCATTGGAAGTCCTTGTATATACAATACATAAATATCTTGTGCATTTATGTACTATGTGTACATAGTGTATATATACAGTATATCTATGTGTATTTTAAGAATGTAGTTTGCTGTTGAATACTCTCAGTTTAAAGTTGCAGAACTTTTTCAGACCTTTTGAAATTCTTTAGTTGAAGATTTATGAAAATACACTAAAATACCACTAATACCACAGTATCTTGCACTGTAAGTTGGGTTTAGAAATTTTATTGACATAATACTGGTTATGTTTTTGTTACATTAATTAAGTGACCAGCATGAATCTACCAGGAAGGCATAGCCAGTCGCAATCATGTTATATTCAAATACCTGCCATTACCAGTTACTTAGAAGAACCCAAACCCATTGCCATCCAGTCAGTTCCAACTCATAGTGACCCTGTTAAGGGCAGAGTACAACTGTCCCATAGAGTTTCCAAGGAGCAGCTGATGGATTAGAACTGCTAAGCTTAGTTACTAGGTGAGCTCATAACCACCGAACCACCGTGCTACTGAGGCATCTACCACAATAATGCTTCATCACCATGATGAAATTTCATCAATGCGCATTTATTTAGTACACCAATCTTTGAGGTTCAGCTCATCTGGGCAGGGCTTTGGTAATCTCATCAGGACTCAAACATTTGTGGTCAGCCTTCATTGTGCTGGCGTTCTGCTGATCTTGGCTGGCTTGCTTGCACAGAGATTGCCTGGCTAGTGGCTGATGGAGGATGGCTAGGCTGGGAAGACTGGGTCAATTTGCTTGGTTCTTCCACTTAACTAGGAGGCTAACATGGGTGTGTTCTCATGCAGTGCAGAAGTATAGGAATGGAGGTGGAGAGCCTTACTGGAAAACTGACACACCTTCACTTCTGCCACATCCTGGTGGTAAAAGCAAGTTCCAAACCAGGCATGGTGGATAGATTCCACCCCTTTTGTGAGAGAGACTATGAAATCACAGGAAAAAAGGTGTAGGTGAAGAGGGTGATCCGTTGGGGCCATCAACACTGTCAGTCTTAACCCATAAACTTGACAGGGGAACTTTTCATTGAGTTTAACCACACACAGGATTCCCTGGGTGGTTGTAAGCAGTTGACATGTTTGGCTGAAAAATGAAAATTTGGGATTCCAGACCACCCAGAGGTGCCTCAGAAAGCGTACAACCACAAGACCTACAGAGTGAACAGTTCTCCTCTGATACACGTGGAGTCTCCATGAGTTGAATACTGCAGCAACTATTTTTTGTTTTAACCACATAAATTTTAATGGGGGAAAAGCAAAGGACTTAGGGGCCAAAATACTAATTTCCTTGGGCATCGTGTCCACGGCTTTGCCTCATTAAAAATGGGGAAGTTGCCTTCAATAAAGGGTGAGGAGATAGACACACCCATCCAGTTTCAGGGGTAGAAAAAGAAAAATAGCTTGTCTGTGCCCAAAATTTTAAGAGAAGATCTGAAGACTGACGATAGAGGAGGAAAGAAGGAAGAAGCTGGAGCAAAAGTGGTATTATAAATGTCTTAAAAGAAAAATGTTTATTCAGATTGCATTGTCAAATTATTTTTAGCTGAACACAAAATCCATAGGTTCTTCACTTTGACCCAGTGTGTGGGACTCATGTAGTTGTCAGGTCCTGCTCCATGATTTGCTTCTAAACATGCTTTCTTTGCCCATAAGCTTACGAACTTGGCACTAAGCTGTCATTTTGAAGGCCCTCAAATTGATTAAGTAGTTTTTGTATTTTGAGGGTATTTGCAGTTGACATATGTGCTTGGGTTCAGATACTCTCGCATTTTGGCTTTTGGTGCAGTTCTGAATTTTAGATGTGGCTAATGAGGAAAGCGAACTGACAAATGGTCCTCAGAATAGCTCCATCCTCAGTTCAGAAATGGCAAATGTTGAATTTGAAATTAAATGGAAAGTATTCCCAAGCTGCTAAAGGATGTGATTATGACTAGTTTCCTTGATAATGCTTTTTTTTAAAAAAATATTTTTCAGAAGTATTAATGTATTGATTTAAACATTTTGTTTCCGATCAATTGTTTTTCTCATTTAGAGAAAATAAAATAACACTAAAACTGTTGAGAAGAATTACAGTATCCTACTGAAATCTTATCCAAGTGAGTATACCAGAATCTTATACTGTGAATCTCATGAGCCGTGTTCATTGACCCCCGTGAAGCTGGGCAACCACACATGCATTCGGGGATTGGTGGGATACTTTCAAAAGCACACCTTTGCCCTAAAAGATCTTGATCTAGCCTGTCTTCTGTTGTCCAAGCAAGTCTGTGTTGTCAACAATGTCTAGCGCAAGATGCTCCTTGAACAAAACAGTGTGCACTGGACCCAATGTCCCCAAATGTCACAGATCAATTAATAGAAGAGGGAAGTAAGGACTTGTATCAAAATTCTTCACTGACTTGAAAATTAGCAGCTATTACTTTATTGAGATATATATATATATGTACCAAATAAAAACTCTAAACCCATTGCCATTAAGTTGATTCTGACTCACAGCAACCCTATGAGCCCTGGTGGCTAAGTGGTTAAGAGCTATCGCTGCTAACCAGAAGGTTATAATGTTGGAGTGGCTGAGACATTGCCAAAGTATGATGAAGTCCCTAATTGAATGGATACATATAATAATAAGGTAGTTACACCAAATAGTAATGAGAGCTGGTGAGGAAGAGGTAGTACACTCTAGCCCCACAGAATGTGTTCCCCACACAAGGATACAGTTCAGAAAGCGTACATAGTGTATATATACAGTATATGTGTATTTTAAGAATGTAGTTTGCTGTTGAATACTCTCTCAGTTTAAAGTTGCAGAACTTTTTCAGACCTTTTGAAATTCTTTAGTTGAAGATTTATGAAAATACACTAAAATACCACTAATACCACAGTATCTTGAGTCAAATTTTTACTGGCAAGGGGCTCAGGGTGTTAACTAGAAGCACAAGCCATCTACCCATAGTAACAAGGGAGTGGTGAGAATTCGGGGAGTGTCCTCTTCCGCTGTCTTCTTAGTGGGTCTCAGGAAGCTGGGGCTTAAGCAGGGAGAGAGGCCTCAGAGAAGGTGTCAGAGACGTGTCAGAATTAACCACCAGCAGAACTATGTCCTTGGAAACCATGGTGGCAAAGCAGTGAAGTGCTAGGTCTGCTAACTGAAAGGTGGTTAAGTATTACGGCTGCTAATCAAAAGGTCAGCAGTTCAAATCCACCAGGCGCTGCTTGGAAACTGTGGGGCAGTTCTACTCTGTCCTATAGGGTATCTGTGAGTCAGCATCAACTTGACAACAGTGGGTTTGGTTTTTATGGTTTTTAGAACAATATCTAGGAACCCTCGTGACATAGTGGTTAAGACCTATGGCTGCTAACCCAAAGGTTGGCAGTTCAAATCCGCTATGTGCTTCTTGGAAACTATGGGGCAGCTCAACTCCGCCCTGTAGGGTTACTGTGAATCTGAATTGACAACAAAGGGTTTTGGGGTGGGGTGGTTAGAACCATATCCTAATACCCTTCAGTATGTTTCATGTGTTAATTGGTGATGTTAGATCCTAAGAACTCAATCCAACAATCACTGAAAATGCAATGGATGCAGCAGTATTTCTGCAATGAAAGGATGCCCTTGTTAAATGATTTTGAGAAGCATTGCAAAGTGCTCTTTGGAGACTGTGGTGCACATGAGCATGTTAAAAGCTTGGAGGAATCCTGAAGTAAAGAAATCTGTGTATCATTGCCTTTCTAAAACATTTAACTGCAGAACCTTTTTGTAACTTAGGTGTTAACATTCTGTCATGTACATTTTGGATGTTGACTTAAATGTTTCAATATTGCAAATACATAGGTGCTGATCCTGTGGTGTCTAGAAAACAGATGTGTGAATAGCAAAACAATTACTGTGTTAATTAAGGACATTAAAAAGGAAAGTTACCGTATGTGACAACCAATGCATACCTATCATTAAAAAGATATCCTTAAGCATGGATAAGGAGCAAGGAAAATAAAAAGCTGAAAACTAGACCAGAGCCTGGCTCTGTCCTCAGTTCAGGAAACATTTACATTTGTAGAAGGAAAGATTTCTATTTCTGGAAGCCATATTTTCCTAAAGGGACCAGGCATGAATTAAGAAAAATGACAGGTCGGGGTAGCCTCAGAATGTGTCTAGATACCCAGGTTAATTTTTTGTTTAGTTCATAATGGAAATCCTGGTTTCTGCTAAAACTGACCAAACAGAATTATCATGCCTTTCATATTTCAAAAAATAGAGTTATAAATACATTTATTTTCTCTTTTCCATAACCCCTTTCTTTCAAAGGTCTATCTGTTTCACATGTGGGCAAAAATCATGCTTTTCTCCTCAGATCTATTCGTAAGATTTTTTTTTTTTTTAAGTGCAATATTCTATATTTCCCCAACTGGTTTGAAATATTTTATAAACCTATTCCATTAGTGTATTGAGCAAACATGTACTGATTATTAAACTCATTTTTCACAGTGTATTGATAATGAAAGTGGAGTCCTGGTAACAACTATTGGAAATACAGCCTGTGAATGTGAACCAATTTTCTCAAAATTGGCTATCCAGTGTCAGTTCTCTGGGGTTTCGTCCCCCTTAAAGAGCTTAAACAGAGCTCCTGAATCCCCTGTTTAGGACTAAACCCATGAACAATGGAGACAGGGCGGATAGCACAGCAATCAGCCTAGCCTCAAAGACTAATAATGATTTTAATCTTAACTCTTTTTGTTTCGGTGTTTCCTTTGCAAGGTTAAACAGCTAGATGTTAGAGCAGTAGACTGGGTTTCTTACATCACCTTCTTTAGACTCACGAGGAGGCTGCTTAGAATGCAAGTTCTAGGCTTGTCCGTATCTACTGAGGGTACAGTTTTATAGGCCATGCCCAGAAATCTGTGTTGTCCCTGCTTCCCCTAAAATAACCTGCTGATAGGATAAAGCTGAGTTTGTTTTCCATCACCAAGGAAATTCCATAGCGTCTGGGAGCTGAGAAGGTAATGGTGGGCTTTGGCTAGATCACGTAAGAGAGATAATATACTAGTTTAGGGTTGGTAAGCATAGCAAGTCCACGGCAGGAGTTTTAATGCAAGAGTTATTAAGAATCTTGGGGAAGTAGTTATTTGATGCCATCTGTTGAAGAACTGAACAATTTTACATTCATATAAATGAGCTTTTCAGGATGTTCTCGAATAAACCATGAAGTTATGATAAAATCACGACAATGGAGACTAAAATTAGTCAAGAGAGCACACCTGTAAAGTCATGTCAGTGTAGGCGAAGTTGTGTGGGTATAGATGATTTCAGTTTTTGGTGCCCCTCCCCTTCCACTTAATATTCATTTTTCTAGCGTGGGATGAATATCTGAGGGTGTAATCAAGCCTCATCTTCATGCTACTTGAGGTGACATGATACATTATCGTGTTCCTGGAGTGATTGTTTTAACTGCCACCAAAAACATCAAACCAAACCCACTGCCGTCAAGTCAGTTCTGATTCCTAGTGATACTGGGTCAGGTTTTCCTATTCTTTTTGATGGATGATCATTTGTTGGACCTTAGATGTGACACTGGCTGCGGAGCGGTATTCACAACTCCATAGATCACAAATCTGTGCACTGCAACAAGACAAATACTAAGGACAGAATTATAATTCGAGTTTGTAGTCCTATTTTCAGCTAGGAACTCAAACTACAGCAAAAGAATAAATTTCGTGGCCAACTTGATGAGCTTGCTGTACCAAATAGAGGGATATTTGCAAAAGTCTCAAAACTTATGATTTCTTTGTTTGCATCTTACACCTTTTAGTAACATAGCTACTAGAGAAATCTGAAGGAATGTAATTATAAGATTCTTCCCCTAAAACAATACCTGTTCCCCTCAAGAATAAATAATGCGTTTAAAGTGATTTTATTCTCAATCTGTTTGCTCAGTTTCATGAACTTCTCAAAGGGTTCTGTATAGCCCTGGTACTGCCTAACTCTCCTGCTAGTATGCAATATAGTGTGTATGCATCTCTTTGCTCTTCAAGCCTCTTATAAAATAAAAGGAAGCTTGAGGAGAAAAGAAAGCAATCTAGAACCCTTCCTGAAGAGTTAAGCATTTGGTTCCCAAATCAAAATCTAATTACTGCCTTTCTTAAACATTATCTAACAATCTCTTTGCCAAGAGAAAAAAATGATGGGTAAAAAATATATTCTGAATGATCTCAGGGATTATCCTGAAAGTTCCGGTCAAAGTAATAACTACAAATTTAATACTAGTCATTGGGGAACCATCCGATTGTTGGTTTGCTTTTTCCAAAATATTCCTATAAAATTGCCAGACAATGTACCATCTTGCTTCCACTCATCAAGAACGATATGGCATGAGGCAATAGAATCTGTAGTACTGGTACTGTTTAGGGGAATACAAAGCAACATAGGAATATACCTTACTTACAATATCTATGAAAGTGAGAGAGCACCAAATATATGTCCTTTGTTCTCTAGTTGTCATCTAAGTTGTATTTCTGTGCAAGTTCAGTTACAAAAACTGGTTATAGGAAACATACCTGAGTATTGTTTCATTGGAACCAGGAACCAACTTTAGTAGGTGCTATGTGATAGAGATTTTAGATTGTGAAATGTCTGTTTTAGATTGACCTCTAAAAAATCCCCTAATTGTTGAATTTCAGTTACCAAGGAAACCAACTGATTCATTACAAAGAAATGACACCAAAAAAAGCTGGGTCTTTCCACAAGGGAAATGTGTACAAATATAACAGCCTATTTGGTTACATGCCTTCATCAGTTCTCAAGTAAATTATAGTTAGGATTGGACTTAAACCTAGGAGTGACTAACAATGCAGAAAGCAAGAAATATTACTGATTTTATAGAAAGTGTTATTAAGGGTAGCTTTAAACCATCCAGAGACAAAACAAGATAGCTAGGAATATAAAGAACAAAAGAATTAAAAGATTAAGACATGACAAACTGTTTCTTACATGTATTTTAAGTGGATGCAGAAATCTTGGATGGAAGCCATCAGCTTATGCAGGGTTTCTGAGAAGGCTTGATGGGAGATCTTCACAGGGGGCCACTGTCTAGTGATATGAAGATGATTAATGCCTCTCTTAGAAACAGGACTCCAAGTATAAAACCCTTGGAGTTTCACTGCAGTGCTAATTTTTAACAGTATCTGGCAGAATACTTTGCATCCAGGTTTGAAGGCTATGTCTTCTCTGATGTCTGTTCCAGAACAACAGATCTCTAGATTTCTAGGTCATGTAAGGTACTTTCATAGAACATTGAGGAAAGACAGCTCCCACCTGTTAGTAAAAGAACCAAGTATGACATAACACTTCATCTGCACTATTTGGCCATGTCTGCTTGCAATAGTATAAATCTATTCCTAAACCATTTAATCTGCCTTTTCTGAAGATGGAAGGTGATATGAACACATGTGTTTCTGAATAAGTGGCAGAACTTAATGAAGTTTCTCAATAATAGGGAAAAAAAATACCATCAAGTAGATTCTGACTCATAGTGACCCAACAGGACAGAAGAGAATTGCTCCATGGGGTTTCCAAGGTGCACCTGGTGGATTTGTGCTGCCTGTCCTTTGGTTAAGCAGCCATAGCTCTTATCCATTACACCAAGTGGGTTTTCTCTTTAATAGCAGTCTCAGTAAAATAAGTATCTGTTGCTAGAAATCAATCAATTCCCATTTCTGAGAACACAAACTGAAGTAATCTTTATGTCTAGTATTTGAGTCTTAACTCTCTAGCAAGGAAAGACTTCAACCACCAGTATGCAAATATTGATCAAAATGTACTCAAAACTTAAGCAGAGTATATTGTTAAGTGCCATCTAGTTGGTTTTGACTCATAATGACCCTATGTACAAAAGAAGGAAACATGGCCCAGTCCAGCGCCATCCTCACAGGTGTTGTTATGCTTAAGCCCATTGTTCCAGCCACTGTGTCAATCCATCTCATTGAGTTGCCTCATTTTCTCTGATCCTCTACCAAACATAGTGTCCTTCTCCAGGAACTGATCCCTACCGACAATACAGTCTTGCCACCCTTACTTCTAAGGAGCATACTGGTTGTATCTCTTCTTTTGGCAGTCTATGATACAACATTCTTCTCCACCATCACAATTCAAAGATGTCAGTTCTTCTTCTGTCTTCATTACTATCTGTGCAGCTTTCACATGCATAGAAAGTGATTGGAAACACCATGGCTTGGGTCAGTCCTACCTTAGTCTTCATGGTCACGTCTTAGCTTTTCAACACTTTAAAGAGCTCTCTTGCAGCAGACTTGTCCAGTGCAATGTGTGTTTTGATTTCTCAAGTGCTGCTTCCATGAGTGTTGATTGTGGCTCCAATTAAAATGAAATCCTTGACAACCTCAATCTTTTTTCCATTTATAATGATGTTGCTTATTGGCCCAGTTGTGAGGATTTTTGTTTTCGTGATGCTGTGGTGTAATCCTTACTGAAGTCTGTGGTCTTTGATCTTCATCGGTAAGTGCTTCCAGTACTCTTCACTTTCAGCAAGCAAGATTGCATCATCTGCATAACACAAACTATTAATGAGTCTTCCTCCAATCTTGATGCCCCATTCTTCGTATAGTCTAGCTTCTTGAATTATTTGCTTAGCGTACAGATTAAGTACGGTGAAGAATACAACCCTGACACATGGCTTTCCCGACTTCAGACCATGCAGTATCCCCATGTTCTGTTCAAACGAGTGCCTCTTGATCTATGTACAGGTCCTTCATGATCGCAAGTAGTTCCCATTCTTCTCAATGTTATCTATAGTATGCTATGATCTGTACAGTTGAATGTATTTGCATAGTCAGTGGAACACTGATAAATATCTTTCTGGTATTCTCTACTTTTAGCCAAAATCTATCTGACATCAGCAATGTTATCCCGGTTTCTGTGTCCTCTTCTGAATTTGGCTTGAATCTCTGGCAGTTCCCTGTTGATATGTTGCTGTATCCACTTTGAATGGTTTAAGCAAAATTTTGCTTGTGTACAATATTAATAATGTTGTCTGATAATTTCCACATTTATTTGGATAACCTTTCTTGGGACTAGGCATAATTATACATATTTCCAGTTGGTTGCCAGATAACTGTCTTCTAAATTTCTTGACAGACTAGTGAGCACTTCCAGCACTGCATCCACTTGTTGAAACATCTCAGTTGGTGTTGCACCAGTTGTTGGACACTTGGTTTTTGCCAGTCCCTATAGTGCAGCTTGGACTTCTTTCTTCAGCACCTTTGGTTCCTGTTCATATGGTACCCCTTGAAATGGATGAATGTCAACCAATTCATTTTGTTATAGCGACTGTGTAGTCCTCCTACCTTCTTTTGATGTTTCCTGAGTCATTTAATGGTTTCACCATAGAATTCTTCACTATCGCAACTCAAGACTTGACTTTTTCTTCAGCTCGCTCCTTCAGCTTGAGAAACACAGAGGGTGTTCGTCCCCTTTGATTTTCCATCTTTTACACATGTTTTTACATACATCGTTATAACACCTTGGCTTCTCAAACTGTCTTTCAAAATCTTCTGTTTATTTCCTCATCATTTCCTCCTTTCACTTTACTTAACATTCAAGAACAAATTTCAGAGTCTCTTCTGACTTCCGTTTTGGTCATTGCTTTCTTTCCTGTCTTTTTTATGACCTCTTGTTTTCTTCACGTATGATGTTCTTGATATCATTTCACAACTCCTCTGTAGTCATTAGGCTTCATTGCATCAAATCTATTCGTGAAATGGTCCCCAAATTCAGGTGGGATGTTTTCAAGATCTCACTTTGGCTCTTGTTGGCTTCTATTTTTTTTTCAGTTCCAACTCTAGCTATGAGTAATTGATGGTCTGTTCTGTAGGTAGTCCTTGGCCTTGTTCTGACTGATGAGAATAAGCTTTTCCATTGTCGCTTCTCATAGATGTTGTCAATTTTACTCTTGTATATTCCACCTGGCAAGTTCCACATGTATGGTCACCATTTTTGTTGACTAAAAAGGTATTTGCAATGATGAAGTCATCAGTCTTGCAACATTCTAAGCAGAGTTTAGCTGTGTGATATCCGTCTGGAAGTGTTCAGAGAGTCCTGAGGATTGAGACCTTGTCCATTTCACACCTTTGCTGTTTTACCAGGATTATGCTGTTGACAGATGAGAAATGGGCCAGGGACACCCTCAGCTTTTTGTGTAGTCTCCCCAGTATGTCCGTAGTTACAATCTGTGTTGAGAAGAGTTGTCTTTGTTAGTGAGGTAGGGTTGGTGTGGGGTGTATCTTGAGTCAGTATTTTACAAGATATAGAAGTAGCAGATTAATAAGCAGAAATGGGGGAAGAAAGATGCCAAACTATATGGAGATCTCCAAAACACCAAGAAACAGAAGCTGAAGAAATAAAGACCTTCCCATAGAACTGACAGTGAGTGAAAGTCTTCCCCTAGAACCCGCACACTAAATTCAGACTTACAGTCTCCTAAACTGTGAGAAAATAAATTTCTGTTTGTTAAAGCCATCCAGTTGTGGTATTTCTATAAAGTAACAGTAAATATTAAGACAAAAATTGATTTTAGGAAGTGGGAGTTCTACTCTAACAGATACTTAAATGTGGAAGTGCTTTTGGAATTGAGTAGAGGGTAGAAGCTGGAAGAGTTTTAAAGTGCCTCATAGTGAAGTCTATATTGGCTGGGAGAGATTGCTGGTAGGATTATGGACATCAAAGGCAATTCTGAAGAGGACTTGAAGGAAGTGAGGAAAACGGCAGAAAAAAACCTCTGTTGTGTTAAAGAACATGTATGATGCCAGCAACAGAATTTTGATGGAAATGTGGGTGCTAAATGTATTTCTAGTGAGACATTAAAAGAAAATGATGAACGTGTGATTGGACGATGGAGAAAGGGTGATGCTTTTTATGTAGTAGAAAAAACTTGCCTGAGTTATGTTCAAATGTTTGGGGGAAGGTAGACTCTTAAGTGATCAACTTGGATACCTGGCTAAGGAGATTTCTAAGCAAGATCTTAAAGAGATCACATGGTTTTTAGTTGTCTCATGTAGTAAAATGCAAAGGAAAAGAATAGACTTAAAAATGAACTGTGCAGAATAAAACAAAAACTTAAAGATGTGGAAAATTCCGTTGTACAAACTAAGAGCACATGTCCTAATACTCTCACAAAGAACTTGGTGACTAAAGAAGTTAATGTCATGGATTAAATCATGTTCCCCCTGTAAAATGTGTGTAGCAGTTTGGCGGTGATTGGTGTTTCTGATGTTCCTTTATGTTGTAAATCCTGCTTCTATGATGTTAATGAAGGAAGATGGGTGGCAGTTGTGTTGGTGAGGCAGGACTCAATGTGTGGGATTATTTTGTGTCTTGGGAGAGCATCTTGAGATATAAGAGAAAGGCAGACATTTGGAGGACCTCATACCATCAAGAAGGACTGCCAGGACCTGAGATAGTCCTTTGGAAAGGACCAGGGTCCCTGCACCTCAAAAGCTTACAGTCCAGGGGGTGATTGACAAGGACCTTCCTCCAGAGCCCACCAAGAAAGCCTTTCCCTGGAGCTGACACCTTGAATTTGGACTTTAGCTTACTGGACTATGACAAGATAAAATTTCTCTTTTAAAGCTACCCACTTGTGGTATTTCTGTTAAAACGACAGTAGCTAAGACAGTTGTTAAAGGGGATTAAGCTTGTGCTGGTGGATCTAACCAGCTACCACAACAGAAAACTCATCAGCTTAGGCTGAAGGCAAATCCAGTGGCATAGTAATTAAGCGCTGTAGTTGCTAACCAAAAAAGCCAGCAGTTTGAATTTACTAGGTGATCCTTGGAAACTCTACAGAGCAGTTCTACTCTGTCCTATAAGGTTACTATGAGTTGGAATCAGCAGTGGGTTGGGCTTGGTTTTGTTTGAGATGACAGATAGAGAGATAAGGAGAAAGGAAGGGGAACTATCTACTTCTTGGAATTCTACAAGGAGGATACAGACTAAAGGAACTACATATGTTGTCCTCCAAAACAATAAAAAGACCATCCCTGGAGCAGCTCCAAGATCAGGAAAACAGAAGGAGTGTGTGAAGGTGGATTACCTTAGTTTCAAAGGGTGGACTCATAGCCTCGTAGGTTTTAAAGTATCCAAATGTCCACCACTTTCCTTCGGGGAAATGTTAAAACCAAATCACAGAGTCTCTACTAGTTTGGTTGCTACGGTTACTGCCCCAGACGAGGTGGGTAGGCTTTCTAATGGGTCAAGAGAAAGAGTGTAGCCAGCTATCGGCCTCTGATGATTCACAAGAAGTTGAGGCAAATTGCTGCTGGCTTGTTTCAATCACTTATACATATATAAATAGACAAGTTTATGATTATTAGGTAGGCGAGAGTGGGAGGTTGTTAAAGAGCTCATTTTAACTCATAAAATAGCTGTTCATGAATAAGTTCCCAGAAAAGAGGCTTGTTACTAACGGCTTTAGTCATACAGTGATATGGAAATATCAGAAAGGTCGGCAATTGTAGCAACCAGTGAGATCCAAGAACCATCTTAATTGTATCTTAGTTACTGGCCTGAGAGTTTGAAAGACCAAGGCTATTAACAGAAGGGGGTTTACCTCCTTGGGATAAAGCATAGTCTAAGTAATGAACTTTAACAAAATTTTGGCTTCTCTTTTGGAAACCTCTTGCCCTTTCTGAGCAAAAACAGTGAGCAGACTGATAGATGGAACTAATTTTAAAGCTCATCTCATTTTCAGAACACAACAAAAGGTCACCCGCATGTTGGCTATGAAGGGAATCACAGTGAAATTTAAAGTCCTTACAGTTGCTATTGACAATTTGTAAAAACTAGAAGGAGGGTGCCTCAATAATCTCTTTGGCCTAAACAGTCCAGGGATATCGTTTATTTTTCCAGAAAAAGGGAAAAAAGGATAAAAAACCAAAAACCTGATTGTTTTGGCTTAAAGGGGCGTTAAAAGAAGCAGACCACAGATCTATTGTAAAACTGTAGCCTCAGAAGCCACTAAAACAGAAATTGTCATTTGGGCTTGTTACTGTAGAGAATCAGGGGTTACTATTCTGGTGCCCTGAACAAATACATATTCCTCTCCCCTGGATTTTTAACCAGGATGATGGCAGTGCCATAAGAGATGGTATAAGCTATGATGAATCCTTTATTAGGCTTGTGAGTACTTATTTTAGTCTTTCTTTAATTTTGGCTACGAAAGTATTGTATAGTCTGAACTGATATTTTTTGTTGTTAGGTGTCATTGAGTCAGTTCCATCTCTTGGTGACCCTATATACAACAGAAAAAACCACTGCCCAGTCCTGCACCATGCCCACAGTCATTCCTACGCTACAGCCCATTGTTGTAGCCACTGTGTCAATTGACCTCATTGGGGATCTTCCTCTTTTTCATTGACCCTCTATTTTACCAACCATGACATCCTTCTCCAGGGATTGATCCATCCTGATAATATGTCCGAAGTACATAAGGTGTAGTCTCAACATCCTTGCTTCTAAGGAGCACTGTGGTTGTACTTCTTCCAAGACAGATCTGTTTGTTCTTTTGGCAGTCCATGGAATGTTCAACATTCTCCTCCAACACCACAATTCAAGGCATCTTTTCTTCTTCTGTCTTCCTTAATCACCATCTAGTTTTTGTAAGCTATGATGCAACTGAAAATACCAAGGCTTAAGTCTGGCACATCTTAGTTTTCAAGGTGACAACTTTGCTTTTCAACGCTTGAAAAAGGTCTTTTGCAGCAGACTTTCCTAGGGGAATGTGTCTTCTGATTTCTTGATTGCTGTTTCTGTGGGCATTGATTGTGGATCTAGGTAAAGTGAAACCCCTGACAAACTCAATCTTTTCTCCATTTTCCTTGATGTTGCTTATTGGTCTAGTAGTTACGATTTTCGTTGTCTTTATCGTAAAATGTAATCCCTACTGAAGGCTGTGGTCTTTGATCTTTATCAGTTAATGTTCAGGTACTCTTCAGCAAGCAAGGTTGTGTAATCTGTGTAATGTAGGTTGTAGGTGAATCTTCTTCCAATCCTGATGCCCCATTCTTTTTCACATGGTCCAGCTTCTCAGATTACATGTTCTGCATATAGAATGAATAAGATGGTGAAAGGATACAACCTTGACACCCATTTTTCTTGACTTTAAGTGACTCTGTATACCCTTGTTCTGTTCTGGTGATTACCACTTGATACATGTACAGATTCCCAGCAATGCTTAGATTGTATGATATTAACCTTTACGGGCTCATCTAAACAACACTACCTGTTTTAGTAGAATATTTTCCTTGCAAGAAGTTTGGTAACTCCTTGAGCTCTGCAGTGTGAATTGATTTAGTCACAAGGAAATCAGTAAGACAATGTCCGAATGAGCTATGGCCTTATTAAGATTAAGTGATCAACCAGGGATTTCAAGAAAGACACTATCACAACAATATTTAATCTGGCAGTTCAATTTTTATAGCAAAAAATTTCTGATGAAGTTAGCAGATGTATCCATAAAGAAGGAAATGTTTTCCTCAGTTAAAGATTCAAGCAGGACAGTTATGGGCTGGAAGATGGAGAATATCTGGGAATTATTAGATACCTATCACTTCACTATACAAAGGCATATCGACTATGCAAAGACATTTCACTTTATGGATCATACAAATTATGAAAAATATTGCAAAGAATGAGAATTCCAGAGGAAACTGTGCATAGACCAGGAGGCATTTATTCAAACAGAACAAGGGAATAATGTGTGGCTTAAACTCAGGAAAGGTAGGCTTTGTGGTTGAATCCTTTTACCACAGTGTGATGTTTAAGATTGCATGTCAGCTTGTCTGGGCCATGATTCTCAGTGTTTTGGCAGTTATACAATTCTGTGACCACTGCCCATTGAAATTTGATATGTTATCACCCCCGAGATGGAGTCCGCTGAATGCTAACACCAGGAGCGGGGCCTGTGGCGGCACTCTGCCCCACCGAATTCATCTCTCCAACAGCTGCCACGTACTTCCTTCCTGCTCAACTTGCCAAGATTTCCTTTGGATTGTTCTGGATCCTGCAACTGCCTCCCTTTTGTATGACTCCCAGTTCTTGGGACTTGAGCTAGCAACTTACCTCCTGACCTTGGGATCTGTCAATCTTCACATCCCGTGAGCAAAAGCACTGCTCTCCAACCTGCTGATTGTGGGTTCACCAGTCCCTGTGGCTACATGAATCAAGAAAAACCTGTATCCCAATCCACAGACTTTGGACATTCTACCCTCTACAGTTGTATGAGATGTTTCCTTGACATAAATCATCTCCCTCTCTCTACATATTTGTGTGCTGTATTGGTTTTGCTTCTCTAGAGAACTCAGCCTAAGACACATACTGACTCAATCGGTATGATGAGCAAATAATGCAAGAAGCTGGACTATGTGAAGAAGAATGGAACATCAGGATTGGAGGAAGACTCATTAACTCAACAACAACCTGTGTTATGCAGAATTTATAACCTTGTTTGCACATACGAGGCAATTGAAAAACATCATGACTTGGGTCAGGAGAACCTTAGTCTTTAAAGTGGTATTTTTGCTTTTAGTATTTTAAAGAGATCTTTTGTAGCAGATTTGCCCAATGCAATGAGTTTCTTGATCTCTTGACCAAAGCTTCCATGGACATTGATTGTGGATCAGAGTAAAATAAAACCTTGACAATTTCAGTCTTTTCACTATTTGTCATGATGGTGTTTATTGGTCCAGTTGTGAGGAATTTTGTTTTCTTTAGGTTAAGGTATAACCTATAATTCATACTGAAGATTGTGGTCTTTGATCTTCATCAATAAGCATTTCAAGTCCTCTTCACTTACAGCAAGCAAGATTGTGTCTGTTGGGAGCTCATGGAGACTGCGCCACCAAAATGGCGCCGACCGGAAGGACCGCGCCCTGCCTTAAGCCCTCACCACGGCAGTGTCTGCCCAGCAACTAAGCCAGCTCATCGCCCATTGGACAGTACCCATCCTATCGGCGCCTCGCTCCCTTTGGTGTAAAAGCAGTGGTAACAGGAAATAAAGGGTTCCGCTTCTCGTCTCCTGCTGAAACAGTGTCTCGGTCCTCTCCTTTGCGGGCAAAGGGGAACTTGGGCTGCGACATCTGGCGCCCGAACGTGGGGCCTGAAGCGACCCTCACCGCGGGGACGCCCGGACAGGTGAGCAGGCAGTTGCCTGGGACGGTATTTACCGGGTCGGTATTAACCGGAGGCTTGTAGATAGCCTGAAATCACATAGACATGGGGAATCAACCTTCTAGCCAGAAATTGGTACACTCCCTGAAAGGCTTGTTTAAATGCAAGGGAGTGGGGATAAAGTCAAGAACCATAGAGGCCTTCTTAAGAGCAGTAGAACAGGCGGCCCCGTGGTTCCTTGTTTCGGGCCACCTCACCTTGGGCGCCTGGAATAAATTGGGGGGAGACCTCACTAGAGAGGACGCTCAAGGCCGCCTCGCCCCTGGGGTGATGAGCGTCTGGATTCTGGTGTTAACCTGTTTGCAGGATGAGACTGGAATCTTCGAAAGGCTATTGACACAGGGACAGGATGCGTTTGAACAGGTACAGGAGGAGGCCTCGAGGATGCCACTGAGCAGATAAAGATAAAGTGGATTACCACACAGCCGGTGTGGGTGGCTCAGTGGCCCCTTCCTAAAGAAAAGCTGGAAACTGCTCGCGTTCTGGTTGAGGAACAGGTCATGAAGGGCCATTTGCAGCCCTCCAATTCCCCTTGGAATACCCCAATTTTTGTTATTAGGAAGAAATCAGGAAAATGGAGACTATTACAAGACCTTCGTGCTGTCAATGCAGTTATGGAGGTCATGGGCCCCATTCAGCGTGGCCTGCCCAGCTTAGCGGCCATCCCCAAAGGATGGAAGATCATAGTGATGGATATTAAAGATTGCTTTTTCTCCATCCCACTGCATCCAGATGACTCATCACATTTTGCTTTTACCCTGCCGGCTGTAAATCATACCACCCCAGACCAGCGGTATGAATGGGTTGTGCTGCCGCAGGGCATGGCCAACAGCCCCACACTATGTCAACTGTTCGTTTACAAGGTCCTGTACCCAGTGCTCCTGAAATGGCCCCAAGTCACTTGCATCCATTATATGGATGATATTCTCCTTACCGCCGCTTCCATTGCTCCTTTGGAGCAATGTTTCATGGCCCTTTCTGAAGCGATGGCCTGTGCGGGGCTTCACCTTGCCCCAGAGAAGGTGCAGAGAGGAGATAAAGCAGACTTCTTGGGGGCGAAAATTTCACCTCAGGCTATTCAACCTCAAAAGGTCACCCTTAGAAAAGATTGCCTCAACACACTCAATGACTTTCAAAAACTCCTTGGAGATATTCAGTGGGTGCGGCCCTATTTACCGCTCGCAAACTTTGAACTTTCCCCGTTATATGACATTCTTAAGGGCGACCCCCACCTGTCCTCTCCTCGAGAGTTGACTCCTGAGGCAAGAGAGGCCCTGGAACGGGTGGAAAGTACCCTCTCCGTAGCCTCGCTCAGCCGTCGGGACCCTGCCCTCCCTCTTTTATTATGTATTATTCCAACTCAGCGCCAACCTACCGGGGTGTTATGGCAGGGTGGCGCCCTCCGCTGGATCCATCCCCGCCTGTCACCGCAGCGTAGTATTGAATGGTACCCTGGCGCTGTAGCCCGACTGGGCTTTATTGGATTGTCTGAAGCTATTCAATTCATGGGACACAGCCCCTCGCAGCTCATTGTCCCATATGATAAGACCCAAGTCCAGACCCTGGCCGCCACCTCTGATGACTGGGCCATCCTCCTATGCTCCTTCTCTGGAATCGTAGACAATCACTACCCAAAAGACCCATTTTTACAATTTTATTCTCGGCACCCAGTTATCTTCCCCAAGATAACCTCCAATAAACCAATCCCAAATGCCGTCTCCATCTATACTGATGGGTCTAGCTCTGGTCTAGGCAGTATTCATATCCCTGGCCAGTCCTCTCAGACCCACTTGTTCCCTAACTGTTCAGCTCAAATTGTAGAATTGAAGGCAGTTGAGTTGGTGTTCCAGCAAGTTCACCTCCCATTCAATTTAATCTCTGACTCTGCCTATGTAGTGCAAGCAGTGCTCTGTCTGGAGGCAGCTGGCTTAATTAACTCTGCCTCCCCCGCCGCAGCTGTTTTCCGTAACATTCAGGACCTCATTCATTCCCGCACTCACCCCTTTTTTATTGTTCAACATAGAGCTCACCAATCCCTTCCGGGTCCCATTACCGAAGGTAATGCTGCTGCAGACCGTTTGACCCGTGTTCCCCTTATCCTGTCTGCCCTAGAGCAAGCTCTGCAATTCCACAAACAATTCCACGTTAATTCTAAAACCCTTGCTAGTCATTTTCACATTTCTCGGGAGGCCGCGCGCGGCATCGTCCGCAACTGTACTGCTTGTGCCCCACATCTCCCGGCCTTGCCGATGGGGGTCAATCCAAGGGGCCTTCGCCCCTGTCACCTCTGGCAGATGGATGTCACACATATTGCTGAATTCGGCAGATTGAAATACGTGCATGTCTCTGTGGACACCTGTTCTGGGATCATTTTTGCCAGTGCCCATACAGGTGAAACCGCCTGGCATGTTATCTCCCATTGCCTTGCTGCTTGGGCAGCATGGGGAGCCCCTTCCACTCTTAAAACAGATAATGGTCCTGCTTACACTAGCCAAGCCTTCATGGCTTTCCTAGCTGCCATGCGTGTCCACTGCTCCCATGGCATCCCTTACAATCCTCAAGGCCAGGGCATAGTGGAACGAGCACATCACACTCTCAAGGCTTGCTTACTAAAACAAAAAGGGGGAATTGGTGAGGGCCATTCCCCACAGAACAGACTAGCCCTGGCCCTGTTCACATTAAATTTTCTTTCGCTCGATCGGGAGGGGCAGTCGGCGGCAGAGCGCCATTCGGGGACAGAGACACATCGATCCCGCTTGGCAATGTGGAAGGATACCATTTCGGGAAAATGGTTGGGCCCTGCCCCCGTCATAACCGCCACCCGAGGGGCAGTCTGTATCTTCCCACAGGACGCTGACTGCCCTTTGTGGGTCCCGGAACGCCTCACTCGGACTATCAAGGATGGATCCGCAGCTACGCAACCCGTCAGTACTGCTGCTGATACTGTGGATCCCCCTCCTGGGAGCAACGGAGGGGGCAGATGAGTATTGGGGTTTACTAGACACCCTGCCCCTACCAATCCCTGTTCATCATACATCTCCGCTCCTACCCCGCTTCTTTACCACCAATTACTCTCTGCAACTTCCAGCCGTTCCTATGGATGAAAGTATTAGCCCAGAGCAGCGCCCCCTTAATGTCACCCTGAAAGGCCTGCTCTGCTTCACGGTATGCCGCAACTTATCGGACCTGACAACAGATGGCCACTCCTGTGTCACCTTTTACCTTCCCCCCCACTCCCGTATGTGTTCAACTCCCGTTCATGTTCCTGCTTCACAACGGTTCCCAAACAAGCTCTATTCAGTGCCGCAACAGCACTTGCTTTTACTCTCTTTGTTGGAATGCTACTCTCTTTCAGACGGCGATAGTCGCCAGACTGCCGAGATATGTCCCTTGGCCTGTGAAATCCCCGTCGCCAGCCGAACTGTGGAGATCCAAGCGTGATTTCGGCCTCACTGCGGCGATCGTAGCCGCCGTCACAGCCTCCGTAGCTGCAGCCGCTACTGCCGCTGTGGCCTTCACCCAAAATATTGAAACTGCCACCGTTGTTAATAGCATGGCGCAAAACACTGCTAATGCTCTCCAGACCCAGGCGGCTGTGAGCGACCACGTGTTGGGGGCTATCCATATCCTGAATCACCGTATAGACTTGGTACAAGAACAATTGGATTCTCTGGTTCAAATCACCCAGTTGGGGTGCGCATGGCGCCTCCCCTCCCTGTGTGTGACCTCGGTACATTTCGACAATATCTCCCGAGCTGCTAACCTATCCCGCCTCCTTTCGCATCAACTGTAAACCAATTGGTCTCAGCGCATGGAACTGCTCCTAACCCAGTTGCGTACAGAGATTGTACGGGTTAATTCCACCAGGGTAGATCTTGCCATGGCGACCTCGTTGCGTGATTGGTTGAAGGGTGCGCTCGGCTTCCTCCAGCAGTGGGCGGGCACCGGTCTTTTGGGGGCTGCTTTGCTGGCAAGCGTGTTATTTCTTGTTCTGTGGATAAGAAGACGGTCCCGACAACAAAGCGTCCGTTATAGTCTACTTGTTCAGGCATTTGCCCACACCGCCGAGCGCGATCCATCGGCTCAGGTGTGGCTGTCTCTATTGGATCGCTCCTAGCCTCGACCCCCTGAACAGAGGGAGGTGTAGCCAATGACGGGCAACCTCCTCTGGGAAAACTACCAACCTAAGACAGGGAGCACACCTTGCTGTGTGCCACCCCCATGACGGGTAAGGAGTTCTTCCGCAGAGGATGACCTAAGACAGGCAGCCTCGCCTACCCTTACTAAAACAAAAGGGGGGAGATGTTGGGAGCTCATGGAGACTGCGCCACCAAAATGGCGCCGACCGGAAGGACCGCGCCCTGCCTTAAGCCCTCACCACGGCAGTGTCTGCCCAGCAACTAAGCCAGCTCATCGCCCATTGGACAGTACCCATCCTATCGGCGCCTCGCTCCCTTTGGTATAAAAGCAGTGGTAACAGGAAATAAAGGGTTCCGCTTCTCGTCTCCTGCTGAAACAGTGTCTCGGTCCTCTCCTTTGCGGGCAAAGGGGAACTTGGGCTGCGACATGTGTCATCTACACATCACAGATTGTTCCTGAGTCTTACTCTGTTTTTATTCTACAACTTTACCGAAATGTTCTGTGAGGTACTGGAGGTCTAGCAATGCAGCTATTTTTCATTCCAGATTTTGCTTTTATGTTAATTAAAAGTTTTGTATTTTTTGGATTACGGTTCTTGACAGGATGTTACAAGAAAGCTGCAGTCACACCTCCCTTAGGGTCTACTCCTGGATCCTGTCTACAGGAAGTAAAAAGCCTGTCCTTGAAGCAGCCAATGGCCTCACCAGTTCTTTGTCTTTAGGATTGTATCAGAGCCCAGCTTGTTTTCATAGGTCAGTCTTAGGGGAGAGCCTCCAAAAAAACCATATCCAATGTTTGCAGCTTTTCTAAATGGCTCTGGATTCCTTTGCAACCTGGGCTTTTTTGGGTACATTTCAGATTTTTCCATTCTGCCTATCCCTTTAATATTTAGAATCTGATATTCCACTAATACATTCATTTATTAGTATAGCTCTGAAATCCCTGGAGTATATGCTTCTGAAACTATTCTACAGTGCTCTGCAAATTTCTCTCTACTTTTATAAGGTTTGGAAACTCTCTGACAATGGCTCTGAGCCCAGAGTGAGTCCAAGGCTAAAAAAATCAACCCTAAGATGTTTTCTGTATCCTGAGCACAGTTTAATTGAAGAGTTAATTGAACTTTAGGGATTTCTGGCCAGCCAGGAGGGAAACAATACGTGCCAGAGGGAGTGAGGAGCAGAGAAAAACCTAAGTGTATAGTATGGTGGAAAAGAAATTGTAGAACAAAGGCTATTAGTCTCATTTTACGGTTTGAGGGTACATATATAAAAAAGAGAGTGTTTTAAAATTTTTCACATTTTCTTTTGCTGGGGTAAAAAACTTAAACAATTTTGGAATCTGAATTTCTTTTAAGGACTTTCTTATACCAACCAAACATGCTGCCAACTGGACTTTTGGAAGTCTGTTCCCTTTTGGTTCTAATTCACTGCTGTTGAGTCAATTCTGACTCACAGTGACTCTATAGGATGGAGCAGAACTGCCTGGGGGGTTTCCAAAGAGTGGCTAGTAAATTAGAATTGCCAACATTTTGTTTAGCAGCTGAGCTCTTAACCACTGTGCTACCAGGGCCCCTTTGTACTAGTGCCTTTCCAATGAAGAATTTTGATTACCTCAAAATTTCCTCCAGTGTAATCACTGTATTTTGAAATTATCCTTGGTGGATTATGCCACTCACAAAGATAAATTCCCAATTTGGATTTGCATTGTAAATAAAGACGGGAAGTAGAAATCCAGTTCAAAGGGAAATGTAGATATATATGTAGACGGAGACAGACCCATGGATGCCTGGGAACAGTTGATTAGACGTGTGATTTGTGTATCTCACGGCTCAAGTTCGCCAGTCTAACAGCCACGCCATCTTTATCTGCAAACCTGAGTAATCACGTAAGATGCAAAGGTTTAGAGAGGACACCTTCTGCAGAATTAGACTCCCGTGGACAAAACAAAACAAGGCACAGGAAACTTCTCATAAGGTTTTTGCAATGACCTGGGGGAAAATTTGTCAAAGGACTCCAGTCTGTGACTAAACCTTCTAAACTTCCCAATTCCAGGGCTAGCTCTATGGAAGTCTCTTTATTGACACCTCTGCCATTGTTTTCTATGATCTTTCCTCTTGTAAACACAGTGAAAAATGACAAGGACAGACAGGAACAAGTAGTTGTGCTGTTAACACTAAGGCAGTTTGTGCCAAAGATAAATATTTTTCAGATCAGATAATAAAAAATTCCTAATACAGGCTCCTTCTTCCCAAAATTTGAGTTCAGCTATTTTTCAAGAGCTCACCACTGGAGTTTTTGAATTAGTAGGTTTGGGGAAGGGACTCAGAATAATGATTTCTAAGTCAAAGTTCTTGGGCTACCGCAGTGAGGAGATTTTAACTGGCTCTTGCTGAAAACTTTTACAGATTTTTCAATCCTGCTTCTCTGAAAACAAACATACACCAAGGTAACTTATTGATAGGACAAAGCTGAGTTTATTTTCCTCCTGGAACGAGAGAACATCAACTGATAGTATCTTGGATGGAGAGAAAACCATGCGGCATGGTGATTAAGTGCTATATCTGCCAACCAAAAGGTCAGTAGTTCAAATCCACCAGGTACTCCTTGGACACTCTAGGGGACAGTTCTACTCTAACTATAGGGTTGCTATGAGTCAGAATCAACTCAGTGGCAGTGAGTTTTGGTGGGTGGAGAGGGCAAAGACAGGATATGTATAAAGTTTTGAATCTGATCTAAACTGGGTTTTTTTAAAGCAGGAACTTGATCAGGGTTGCATAAGGATTATGATATAATAGTTCAGGATTTGGGGATACAGCAGGAAAATATTTTGAGGCAAGAGTTTCAAAGAGCTTCAGAGAGTAAACACATTGGATGTTATCCATGCAATTGCTAAATAATTTGATGTTCACGTAAATGAAATTTTGGGAAGTTCCTCGAATAAGCAATAAAATTATTTGCAATGCTATCTTCCTGACCAACAGATTCCTGGAATAGTAAAATCATGTTGACAAAGACAGTGAAATACTAAATTTGTGCTAGTGAAGACAGCTTAATAGTAAAATCATATTATCGTAGACAGTAACCTGTATATGTCTAGACTCTGGATCTATATTTACACGTTTATTTCAGAGCATTGCATATGTACAAAATTTAACTCCCCCAATTGGTCTGTATTTGCAGTTGTAATGCTATTTATAAAAATGAGTTGTAAACTTAAAGATGTCAATATTAAAACCACCAGTGAACATGCAGTTGATAGGGCTTGAGCATCACTTACCTTCATCATAACTTTACCTCCCACATTATAAAAATACTTATTGAAAATTACCTCGTGATTTTTGTATTTTAAAGCCAAGGAAGTCTCATCTCAAGGATTAAGGAACAGAAAGAATTATCTCCTGAGGGGGTTGTTTTATTTTACCAACTCCTTCTAGAAACAGTGTGTCCAAATATGTTTGACTTACTTTTGGGTTTGAAGAACTTTGGCAAAAGGGGCAGGAGTAAAGCTCTAATGTATTAAGAAAACTCACAGCAAATGAGAGAATGGTATTCAAATTGAAGAAACAAAAGATCTATTATAGATATACCGGAATCTTCAGATCATAATTAGATGAGATCTATAAACAAATTAGTCAGTAAATCTAGGTTTCCTTTAAGATGGCTGTTCTCATAGCGTGGTCCCTGGACCAGCAGCATCAGCATGACCTGGAACTCATTAGAACTGCAAATTCTTGTGCCTTGCCTCTGACCCACTGACTCAGCTGCTGTGGGGCTGGGCCCAGCAATCTTGCTTTGACAAGTGTGGCAGGTGTTTTCAATGTAGACTCAAGTTTGAGAAGCCCTCACTGCTGGGGAAGAATCAGTTTGCACAGAAACACCAGATCTCTAAGTTTCTTTGGAGCATTTTGGGCCCCCGAGACTACAAAAGCTGGAGAAGCCCATCAGGAAATCAAATAAGGCTGAGTAAGTTTATGTTATTTTAAAAAATTATCAGTATAAGTGTATGTTAGATACCCCTGAAGATCCATAAGATTAGAAAGTTACTGCTATGTTTTTTAAAAAGGAATAATTATGATTCTAAAAACAATAGAATGTGCATTTCCAAAAAGTTATTTAACTCATTAGATTGAATGAAAAATCAGTTAGCTATTAGAACCATGTAGCTGCATTTGTCAAAGTGGAGCAATAGCAACGAGGTTAAGACTAGGATATATGATGGTAAAACTGGTGGAGGCCTGAGTTCTCTAAAGGAAAAAGTATAAATGTAAGAGCAGACATTCAATGCATTTAAGGAACTTATAGAATGAGAAAAGACATGGCAATTGACTAGGAGAGTATTACAAACTTTCAAGAGTACATTCAAGAATAGAGCACTAGGGGAAGATAGAGACCAAAGAGTCTAATCCTGTAAGGTGGTTGAGGGAAATTATCTGTATAAACTCATCTGAGAAGTGTTAACTGTGAAAGGGAAAAGAAATAAAATGTGAACCGTAGAGTTGGTTCTTATGGAAACATACAACATTCCTTTAGGATAGAACAGTCCACGCTGTAGAGAGTTCTAGTCTGCAAAGGGAGAAAAATAAAAGCAAGAGAGATTGCCCCTAGAATTTTAGTTTTTCTCTCAATTAATCTAGATAATACCCAAGAAGAGCATGGATTTCAAGAAAGTTTTGTCTGCCTGCTCACTTGCAGTGGAGAAAATTGGAAACATCTCTGAAACTTAGCTTTGGGGACCCAATTTTCTTTAACAGCTTGCCAAGTGCTGTTGAAGATTAGATGACATCTATAAATAAATAAGTCTGTAAATTTAAGTTTACATTAATATAGTGGTTCTCATAGTGTGGTCCCTATATCCGTTTACTAGTAATCTCACGTCCACACATACACTCAAAGGCAAAGTAAACTTGGATCTAATCCTTTAACTGGCAAAAGAAAGTTCCACATACAAATTTCAATGTTCATTTTGCCTGTAATTACCCTAACTTGACTCCCACTTAATCTTAAACTACATGGAAAAAGCAGAGAAGGATGATAATTTCTAATTCTGAAGTAGTAGTTTTTGTTTTAAATATAGAAAAGAGTTTTTCTATTTCCAACAAGAAATGTCTCATAATCCTTTGAATAGGAAACTTCCCTATTTAGCCATTTTTGAAACAGCTAATGAAACACCACTGAGCTATACAGAAGTTCTATTATTCCATGGTCCCTTGGGCCAAGATCCAATTTCTCTTGATTAACAAGAACTAGCTGCTGTCTTCAGGAAGTAGCAGGATAATTTCTTTGACAACATGATTCCTGACAAAAAAGTAAAGAAAGAACATGTGTCATTGCTAGTGAACTCTTGAAAAAACCAAACCCACTGCTGTCAGGTCTAGGCCCACTTATGGGGACACTGTAGGATGGAGTAGAGCTGCCCCATAGAGTTTCCAAGGAGCCCTTGGGTGGATTCAAACTGCTGACCTTTTGATTAACAGCCATAACACCTCACCATTACACCATCAGATGTTCCAAGCTCTTGTAAATAAGTTTAATTACAGCTGACTTACAATAACCAGAGAGCTTCATGCCCTTATAAATGCCTTTATATGTGACATCATCAATGTAAACTGACCCCTAAAAATGCTACTTATTAGTTGTCTCTTTGCTGTATGACTATTGGGAACATTCAATCACTTATTTTTGTGTTACATGCTACTCAGTTGGTTCTGACTCATAGGGACCATTCTTACAATAGAACAAAACACTGTCCTGTTCTGCACCAAGCTCACAATTGTTGCCCTCCTTGAGCCTATCATTGCAGCCACACGTCAATCCATGTCAGTGAAGGTCTTTTCTTTGGTGCTGACACTGTACCCAGCACAAAGACCATCTCCAAGGACTGGTCCCTCCTGATGATTATCTACAACATCCTCCATCAGTTCTTCCCTGGCACGTCACTAAAAGGTCAAATAACATTTCTTCTAGTGAACGCTGGCTATAGTGATAGATACTTTTGCTGGGTCCATAACACACATTGCTCCACTTCTCATACGAGTTCTGATGATTAAGTTTGCGAACTTGATTGTTCTATAGGCTACATACCTCATTGTTGACTATCACTACACAGTCACTTTTGAAGTACTCCCCTCGGGAAGCTATGCACCGACAGCAGTGCCCAGTCCACCCTTCAAAGCAATCTTGGAACTCTTTCTAGAATGGCCATTGCACATGATGACATGGTGGCAAGTTTGCAAACTGAACTGTGTAGTTGTCTGTAAGGGAATTTTTGACCAGTAAACAAGTAACTGTATTGGAACACGCTACCTACTCACCTGATCTGGCCCACCCCCAATGACTTTTTCCTTCACCTAAAGATAAAGGAAATATTGAAAGGAAGACATTTTGATGAAATACAGGACATCAAAAGTAGTAAGATGACAGCTCTGGTGGCCATTCCAGGAAAAGAGTTTCAAAATTGTTTTGAAGGGTGGACTAGGTGCTGGGGTCATTGTATAGCTTTCTGAGGAGAGTACTTCAGTGGTGACTGTAGTGATATTCAGCAGCGAGTTATGTACCACTTTTTCTGGGATGAGTTCACAAACTTAAATGGCAGTCCTTGTAAAACCCTGTAGAATAGGTATTTTGGTCCCATTTTACAAATGAGAGAACCTGATGAACAAGTTTGTTTCTGCATAGGAAACAGGTAGGACTGAGTTTTGAACCCAGATAATGCTTGACTCTAAAGTTGTGTCCTTGCCTTATAAAAGCAGCCTCTCCAAAGAGCAAGAGTGCCACAGATAAGTTCAGCTAGCGTCAAACTGGTTAAACTGCAAAGAGACAAAGCTACCATGGTGTAAGGTTTAGGAATGATAACCGTTTCTATCAGAATCCCAAGCTTTCTGCCACATTTATTAAAAGATGGTGGCTTTAGATAAGCCCGGTTGAGTGTTTCCAGTGAGCCTCAACTTCTTTCCTTCATCTGAAAGGTATAGATAGGGTTTTGCTAACCACACTCTGTTTGATGTCACAGTGTCATCAAGGTTGTTGCCAGACCCTTCCCATATTTTCATCTGCTAGTTCTTCCCTTTTAACCCATGTTCTTCCCTGCCACTATCAAGACAAACATCTCAATGTGTCTGGTGCGATCCCTTTATTTTATCTGTCTTTGAGAATCCATAATATCATTTCTGTGCAAGTCTGTAAATGATGAGGCTTCACTTTGAAGCCTGCATTGGAAATACTCTAGAATGTTCTCAGAATGTGGAATCCAGTCCTGGCTCTGTCCTTTGCCACCCAAAGGTATTTCTAAGGCCACTTACCTTCTGCAAGCCTATCCCCGTGTCTCTTATGACGGTGATGGTAACTGCTTTGCCTCTTACACAAGCTGTTCAAGCCAATGAGCTAATGACTTTAAAGACATTGTTAAGATATAAGACATTTTCAGCTACAAAGCTGTAAAGCACATGTGAATGATTTTATCTCGGAAATGATCTGTGTTGTGGAAACTGTTGGTTGTTTGGACTAGGTCTTGTGTAGCAGTCTGATTCTTAGCACTTGACAGCAGTGTGGTACTTGTACTCAAAAAGAACATCTTTAAAGCTATGATTCCTAATTTGGGAATGTTTCTGGCACCCTGGATGGATACATTATTCTCAATATAACGTTAATTTGCATCATATTGATCTCAATATGTGCTAGGTGACACTTTAGGAAGGGACTCCCAAAGTCAGTGCTGACAACACTGCTCCACATGACAGCAGACCAGCCACACTGCCACTGGGGCAGTGTCTTAGTCATCTAGTACTACTCCAACAGAACTACCATGAGTGGGTGGCTTTAACAAAGAAAATTTTATTCTCACAAAGTCCAGTAGGCTGGAAGTTCAAATTCAGGGGGCTGCCTTCAGGAGAACACATTCTCACCTGCTCCGGATAAAGGTCCTTGGGTTGTATCAGTCTTTCTTTGGTCTGAGAACATTTGGTGCAGGAACCTCAGGTCGGAAGGATGCGCTCCGTTCTCAACGCTTCTGTCTTGGTGGTATACACTTCCCCCAGTCTCTCTGCTAGCTTCTTTCCTTTAGGTCTCAAGAGACTGCCTCAAGGCACAAAACAATTCTAGGTATTGAGTCTTGTCCAGCTAACAAAACTGCTTCCCATCCTCCCTCTTTAACATCACAGGGACAGGATTCATAGGATACAGGAACCACACAATACTGGGAATCATGGCCCAGCCACACTGCCATACATGTTGCTATACACATTTCTGGGGGGAACACAAATTCAATCTGTAACAGGCGGGTGTCTCAAAAGATCCAAGGACTCAACAACTCTTTCTCTGAGGATGTGCCCCCAAGGGATGACACCGAATTCTGGGTAGCCTATTTGGTTCCTCGCTAATACCTGGAAGAGGAAAACATAACATCAGAGAAAGGTCTAGCTGGCTGGCGTTTGTTGTTGTTGTTAGGAGCTGTGGATTCAGCTTCCGTAGTACAGAAACACTGCAAGGTCCTGTGCCATCCTCACAATCACTGTTATGCTTGAATCCATCATTTCAGCCAACTCTGTCAATCCATCTCATTTAGGGTCTCCCTCTCTTTGGCTGGCCTTTTACTTTACCAAGTATGGTGTCCTTCTCCAGGGACTGGTCCCTCCTGATAACACGTCTGTCTTAGTCATCAAGTGCTGCTGTAACAGAAATAACAAAAGTGCATGACTTTAACAAAGAAAAGTTTATTCTTACCTAGTCCAATAGGCTACAAGTCCAAATTCAAGGTGTTTGGGCTAGGGGAAGGCTTCCCCTCTTTGTCAGCTCTGGAGGAAGGTCTTGGTGTTGTGCCAGTCTTTCTTTGGTCAGGGAACATCTCAGTGTAAGAACCTCAGGTCTTGAAGGATACACTCTACTCTTGCTGGTACTTTCTGGAGTGTACGAGGTCCCCAACCCTCTGCTTGCTTCTCTTTCTTTTTATCTCTTATAGGATAAAAGGATAAAAGGTGGTGCAAGCCAAACTCCAGGGAAGCTCCCTTAGTAAGGGTTTGGGGGTTCCACCCTAATCTGCTTTTGACATAATCCTACCTATTAAACACAGGCAAAGATATTATAATTTACAAAATACGAAAATCACAAAATGGACAATCACAAATTAATGGGAATTATGGCCCATCAAAATTGTTACATATATTTTTTGAGGGGACACATTTCAACCCATGGCAATGTCCAAAGTCCATGAGCTTAAGCCTCACTGTCCTTGCTTCTAAGGAGCACTCTGGCTGTACTGTTTCCAAGACAGATTTGTTCATTCTTCTGACAATTCATGTTGGCAATATTCTTCACCAATATCATAATTCAAAGGCATCAACTATTTGTTCATCTTCTTTATTCATTATCCAACTTTTGTGTGCTTATGAGGCAATTGAAAATACCATGGCTTGGGTCAGGCATACCTTAATCTTCAAAGTGACATCTTTGCTTTTCAACATGTTAAAAGAAGTCTATTGCAGAAGACTTGTGCAATGCAATATGTCATTTGATATCTTAACTATTGCTTTAATGATGTTGACCATAGGTCGAGTAAAATTAAATCCTTGACAACCTCAATCTTTTCTCCATTTATCATGATGTTGCTTATTGGTCCATATGTGAAGATTCTTGTTTTCTTTATGTTGAGTGAGTTGACTAACTTCCCTTTCTTTTTTCAGTGCTTCATAGTTCAATCCCTTCTTTAGCATTCCAGACCTATCAGACCCACTACTGTCAGTTCTAGCTCTTAGTGACCTCATGGGACAGAATAGAGCTGTCCTGATAGAGTTTCTGAGAAGAAGCTGGTGAATTTGAACTGCTGACCCCTTGGTTAACAGCTGTAACACTTAACTATTGAGCCACCTTCAGTGGACATAAGTATCATTTCTGGGATTGACAATAGAATTCAACGAAAAGTTGCTGGTGTCTTTAGATAAGCATCTGGAACCACAGCTCCCCTTCTGGGAAGAACTGATTTTGTGTTTCTAAAACTACCCTGGCAGAGCTTGGGCATAGCTTGCTAGAGTTCCTGGGTTTCTGGGGTGAGTACAACTGTTCTATAGGAGACAAAAGGAAATGTATCATTTATTCTGTGAAGGGGCCAAGAAGGGAAAAGACAGAAGGAAAAAGTGATAGGAGTCAAATGAGAGAAAGGATTTGCTGAAAGCCATGTATTTGTTTGTGTGATGTGATCTTTCTTTGGAACTCCTTGTGTGTTTAGTAAAGTTAAAATATTCATCTATTGTGAACTAGGTGTAGGGGTCAAACTTTGTGTCTGGGCAGTGACTGAGGCAGCCATCAAGAACCAGCAGAAATTATTGGCCTGAGAGTTGAGTATTTGACTCACATGGTCTAACATGTGTCCTGATGGACATGCACACCATAGTCATAGCAGGAGACAGGCTGTTGCAAATATCTTAAATGACCAAGAAAAGTTTGGAGGACCATCCGTACCAATGACAGTGTTCATAGCTATCTCTATAGCAACTAGGTCCGTCCTTCACCTTCAGCTTCCTGCTTCTATGTGTCTAACTTTCCTGGAGACCTTGAATCTAAGGAAGAAATGGGAGGAAAGTGAACAACATGGGACTGTAGAAAAGGTCCTGAAGAAAGCCACAAAGGTCCAGGGAGAGTCTGCACAGGAAGCCAGAGTTGAAGACGGCAGCGACAGACCCAGGCTGGGTGATCATCGGTCAGATACACCCTCAAAGCTCCCATCAGCTTTTAGGTGCAGAGCTAATGCATGCTTCACTCTGCCCCTGGCCACAGCCAACACAGAATATGCCACATTTTCAGACTTATTGTTGGCAGGCTGGCCAGAGGTATGGGTCTGACGTGACACGTCGCTGTGCTGGATATTTATATCCTGCCATTCATTGCTTTGCCAGCAATAATTTTCCAAGGCTTGACCTCATCTCCCCCTTCTGGAATATGGCATCAATTTTAAATAGTGACATCATTTTAATCTTTAGAAAAATAGAGTTAGACAGGATTGAAAATGTATAGTGACTCGGTTTTGTACTGAGCTACCAACAGAGATAGAATCAGCCTTTCTGTCCCCTGACGTGGAAGAGGCTGGTTTCACCTTTCATGATTTCCCTTGGTGGATGGCACTGACCAGTTTTTATTCCAGAATAGGAGGACAGAGAGGCAAGCAGGGTATCTCTGGTCAGATGCTTCTGCTTCACCTCAAATCCCTGTGGTCGCCTCTGCAATCAAAAAAGTGGTTCTGACCTATTTCTTTCTAGCAGCAATTACAGTCCCTATCAATTTTCCATGAAAGATAGATGTGGAAAAAAAAAGTGAAAACTTGATAGAGCAAGACAGGAGGGGTGAATAAGAACGTCGTCTCCCCTCCCTGATTTCACATTTCTCTTAACTGTAATGAACATATTTCCTTAGAGGCAAAAACCCAAGGCTAGCTGTGACAGAAATGGATATCAAGCAATTCAGGTTCATTGCCATGAAAGTGTTATGACTGAGTTTCAGTCGACAAGAGGTGCCCAGGGAGTCTTCTTCTTTTGCTGTATTCTCATCTCCACCCTTCACTAAATTTACTTAATTGGAAATTAGAATTTACTTTATGGGATAACGATGTTCTTTTTTTGCCACTGGCTATCAGCTGGTACACCCTTATCACAATGTCCACTCGGGGAAAGATGGAAGAGGCTGAGGAGAGAGAATGCTTCCCTGGGGCCGAATCGGTACGTTCCAGCTTTATCTTCCCCGCAGGCACTTGCGCTGGGAATACATGGGAGCCTCTAGAGACATGTCAGTGTGGAACTGGCCAGAAGGAAACCTTCTGAAAACTGACTCCTTCCTCCTGAAGTTGTGAATCATTCTGGAAGTCCAGTTTCCTAGGAAAATTTGTCAGCAGGCTCTCAAAAAACTCATGATAACAAATAAAATAAGAATGAGAATGCGGTGTGTGGGTGTGTGGGTGTGGGTGTGTGTATGTGGCAGGCACAATACCAGGGGAGCCCACAGAAGATTTGGAAGAGACAGAATTCCGAGAAGAGGAAGACAGAGACAAGAGGAAATCTGTGGATGGATGAACTGTCCTTGACCTTGGTTCACTGCTGCTCTTGGGGACTGGGTCCCCTCTTTTCTACCACCTGAGACTGTCATGCCTGGACATTTTTGAGGGGATGTATGCAATAATGAGCACAGCAAATATAATGTGGAAGAAACAATATTCAACTATCACCACTTGCCTTCAAGTAGATGCAGCCTCGTGGTGATGCCCATGGGATGCAGAGTAGAGCTATGCTCATAGGATGCTCACGGTTGTGACTTGGCAGAAGCCGATTGCTGAGTCTTTCTTCTGAGCTGCCCTTTGGGTGGATTTGAACAGCCAATCTTTTGGTTAGTAACCATGCACTTAATCATTGCAGGAACAGTTTCCTTATAACGGTATTCTGTGTTCAGAAATAGAAAAAGAATTTATAGAAAGACAGCCCTCATTCTTTACCACTGTTACATATTTCCTACAATCGGTTCTTCCTGATATGGATGACACGTGACAATAACTGGTGTTTCAGTGCAATAAACAGTGACAGCTGTTTGAAATCTTTACTCTGGTTTGCCAAGATGAAACATCCCACTGTTTTCCTGAAAGTCATGGAGTTAAAGGTTAGCCTGTTGTGGCGGAGAAATTCTTGCAGAAATCTCTGCTTGTTAGCTGACATGAAAGTTAGAAATTCTTTTAATTAGAAAGGAACATACTGTTTTTTACATTGCTTATCTGTTTTCATGAATATTCAGCAAAAAAAGCATGACTGAGTCTGTATGGACTTTGACTGTATGTATCCTCAGTCTGACAATTTCAAAGAAACATGACATCCTGCCCAGCCATGGAATAAACCCAGATCTTTTAAACATTCTAGAAATCCAGCAAGCCTGTTTGTGGCTATTGTTAAATATCATGAGTTTAACAAGACTACTATGTGAAGTGGAGTTGTCATGACGTCAATATTGACTTGATGGTGATTAAAAATGCTAAAAACAGCAACCACCATGTGACCCAGGAAATTCCAATCCTAGGAATACACAAAGAAGATACAAAGGCAGGAACAGAAACAGAAACTTGTGCCCCAACGTTCTGAAGGGTGGACTAGGTGCTGGTGTTGATGCATAGCTTTCCAGGGAGAATACTTTGAATGAGGTATGTAGCGCTTAGAACCGTTAAGTTCATGGACTTAATTGTCAGACCTCATATGTGTCCATTAGTGTGTTTAAGTGAAACTACTGTCATCAGTGTTCACTCAAAGACCTTTTCTGGTAGATCCCAGATACAAGGAGACGAGGAGCTAGCCAGGACAAACCTAAGTGATAACCACACTGCGACTGCCTCATTTCCCTCCCGGCAAACTGCACCACACTGGACTCTGGGACTTTAGTTTCCTTCAGAAGGACCTTCTCCAAGAAGGATTCCCTGTCTTTCAGAAAACTCTTTTTCTGGTGCATCCTCCCCTGCCGTTCACTGCCACATATCACACATCTGCCCAACACTCACAGATGGGTTTCACTTGCAGGGCAGGCATAGTGTAGGCTAAAACATGCTTTTGAGTTAGAGTAACAGGAACCCTGATTCAAACAAGGTTAAATAAAAGACGGTTCTAAAACTGTTCAGATAATGGTCAGTCCAGGCATAGAGTTGACTTCAGGTTGGTTTGGTGGTCCAGGCAGGTCCTCAAGACCCCAGGCTGTTCTACCCTCAGCATCCTTAGTGTCAGCCTCATTCCCAGACATGCCAACAACCAGAAGAAGAGTGTGTCTTCCAGTAACTTTTTCTTAAAAATAAGAGAATGTCTCAAGGGCTTCTGGGAGGATACTTCTTCATATCTGAGGTCTCAGAAATAAAAGAAGGCTGCAGGTGGGAACAGATGGCAGTTAGTGACTAACATTCATCACATTGCCCTCTTCTGCCAAATTATAGTGGTATTTGAGAGTCAAGGACAGCAGAGAAGGGAAAGCGTGTTATGTTGGGCCCTTTGATGGTCAGGAACTTACAGTGACCTCTAACAAGGGGATTATGGGATGACTAATGGGACTATGGGTTAGAAGATACTCTATAGCAACAGGTCTTTTGGCAGTGGCACTAAGTGTCAGAGGAACACAGAGTAGTGACGCTGGAACTTTCAAGACAGCTGTTACTTTCTTGAGCTCTACTTGTTTTTGTATGTTTTCTTCTTATGCCTCTTGCCGTCCATTCGCGGGCTAATTCTCTTTTACTGCTCCATCTAAACTGCATGCGGAGACAGTCTGTGCAGACCAGCTGGACAGCGCCTTTTGCTCTTGATCAGCCTGGACCTCAGCCAGATTGCCATTGTATCAGCCACCACTGATCCATTTAGCAGTTCTCTCTCCTTCTTTGGCCACATCTCGGGCAGGGCAGACATACTGGCATACTGAGTCTAGTGACCATGACTCTGTCATATAAACGTGGTGATTATGTGATAGGTATATGTGGCCTCTCAAGAGAGTTGATCAGTTTCTCCTTGAAAGAGAGCCAATTCCAAAGCAGAGAGGAGGAGACCACCACAAAGGAAGGAGAGGCTTGGTAGGCAGTAGGAGATGGCATGGTCGACTTCCTGACTCACGGAGAGAGAGAGCTGAGTGTCTCTGGGCAGAGACTGAAACCCAGCCAGGCATGGCTGGGAAGACGGTGTCCCAGTGGAAGAATTACAACTTGAATGTTCCTGAGCCTGAACTGTAATGTGTTGCTACCCTAATGTACCCTGTAATTGTGAGTATGGTCTGTGAGTTCCATGTGGCCACTGCAGTGAATTATTGAAAGTGGTAGAGAGTGCTGTGGGAAGGATGGTTGCTTTCAGAATTAGTGAAGATGGCGAAGAGAGGAGGCTTGTCTCAGGCCCCTGCCTCATATGAATCAGCCTTGCCCCGTTGATCTTGGTTTTCCTTCCCCCATCATGAAGTTGCAGGCGGTCAGACACTGCTCCATACTGTTTCACACCATGGAAGTCTTGATTAATAAGAAGATTTCTCCTTTCCGTGCTAAAGCAGTGAAAGGATTCATATACAAATTCCTGTTTTGCAGTGGGTATAGAACAACCACATCTGAAATATTTAGGTCACCCTGCCATTATTCAGTAATGCCTACAATTTTTTGTTGACTATCAAATGTTTCAGCTGTGCCTGGGTCAATTGTCTAGTCTACTTGATGCCTTACAGCTTTTTTTTTTTTTCCCCAAACAAACAAACAAAACAGTAGTTTCATGGTCACCTATGAATGCATTATATATGAGGGGAGGTTTATGCAAATTTCTTGGCTTTTTGTACTTAAAAAAGTCAAGAAAATGAAAGTCCCTCAAGGCACCACATCAAAACAAACCATAGCTACCATCTGCTTCCCTCTGATTACAGCTGGCCGCTCTGAATGAGAACTACCTCTTTTTCTGAGTATATGTATATTTTTAAAAAAAGAAAAAAGCCAACTTACCTGGAACTTGGAATTCTGTATCTAGTCAAAGTATTTTACCTTAGCTGTTCTCTTTCAAGTCTGTCATATAAATGGTATTATTCTACAAAACCTTCAAAGATATTTATCAAAAAGAACACAAAAGTAACACATTTGCAATTAGATGTTTAAGTCTTACCTAAGACATGACATCTACCATAAGATTAACCATGGAGTACTTTATCGTTTTTCCAGAAAGACTCTATTAAAATAATAAGAGAATTTTAAAAAGTTATAAATTCACAGAATTAAAAATAAATGGAGAGAAACTACTGAAAACAAGATATCTAAATACACACATAGTGATTGAAGAAGCAGGGAGAAGATAATTGTATTGTCTTAATGAAAGAGGCTATAGCCAGAAGGGGCTGGTCATTTCTCCCACCTAAAGCAAACAAACAAAAATCTAAAAACACATGTACCCACTCTCTCCAACTCCTAAGCACAGAACACTTGGAAGCCAGGTAAATTGCTTTCCATGTCATAGTCTGTGTTGAATGGACCAGAAGTTGACCCCTAATGATTCTCCCTTCTGGTTTTGACACTACAGAATAACCCTTTCCCTTTAGGTTTTAGTAGAATCTTGGTGATGTAGTGGTTAAGAGCTATGATTTGTGACCAAAAAGTTGGCAGTTTGGATACACTGTTCAGTACACTAGGACCTCTTCAGAAATCCTATGTGGTAGTTGTTAGAGATTTTTGGATGCAGTGGGTTTCGCTTAATTGAAACTATGTAGTAGAAGAAAAGTCAGAGAGAGGAAAAGAAAGAAAAAGGAAGAGTTTATTTGCATATCAGGCGGCTTTACAGAGTTCTCAGACAGGAGTCTGTAGAACGGCACACTGGTTCCGGGGTTGGGGGTTTATAAAGGGGTGCAACAGACCTTATTGAGGACAGCACTGAGGACAGCGCCCATGGCAATGAGGACAGTGTTTGTGGCAAGTAGCCAACGGGGTTGTGGATGATTAGAGTTGCTTAATTAACATAGGGGTGCATTGTTTCAGCGGAGTGAGGTGAGAAGAGGTCTAGTTGAGCCTATGGGGAAGAAGTGGTAGCTAGTCTTCATATGAATGGAATTTCCGGAATAGCTAGTGGATGAGATGTTTTGACTCAGCCGTTCCAGGAATGGTTTGGGGAGGGGAGCTTGGGTTTCAGCCTAATAGTAGTTCTACTCTGTCCTTTAGGGTCTCTGTAAGTTGGAATTGACTTGACAGCATTTTGTTTTCTCCCCAGTTTGGGTAGGACATGTTTCCAACCACCTGACTGTGTCAAAGGTTGCAGGTGTCAGTCCTGTAGTTAAGTTATGTTTTATAAGACTTCATTTTACAAGAAGACTTGTTCTAGAAATTCTCCTTGGGGGCCAAGATGGAGGAGCAGTCAGACACTTGCATGGATTATATGTGATGTTCTACGAGTCTTGAACTTCAAAAAGAAAGTTGAGAAATCAGATTGAGCAACATGGAAAGGAGAATAGGTCCAGAAGTACCTAGGACTGTCCAGACATTACCTGATGGGAATCAGCACCCTACAGGAGGATTTGCGGCAGCCAGTGTGGTAAGTTGAATGGTGGTGTTTGGAAAGCATGTTTCTCAGACACATAGACTGAGCAGTAAACCTGCTCATGCCTCCAGAGTCAGTAAAAAGAGGCATTCAATAGTCAAAAGCTAAGCAGCATGCATTGTACTGGCTGCATACAGATCTAAAACTTTCCTAGGCCTAAACCTCTCTTCTTTTTCCCAGCATTTTCCCAACCCTTGTCTGCACTGCACTGGGCCTCATAGTCTGATGCAATAACTGCGTCAGAATCCTTTACACATGCCCTGAGCCATTCCTTCAGACTTGAAGAGAGAACAACTTAAAAAATGGAGAAAAAAAAAAAAATCTGCCAGCTCTCTTAAGTACTCAGGACAGAATCAGGTCCTTCCCTAGGCACAGGCATAAGGGATCCATGGACATTGAAAGCCTTTTAGCACTGCATACAACATCCAGTGTACCCATTGTCCTGCAGCAAAAGCTAGCTACCTACTCACTTTAAATGACAGAGACAAGTCTTTGTCATAGACACTCGTGGACTACTGTCAGCCCCCTACCTTTCTCAGAGTGAGTGAATACAGCCAGTTACCTGTACCAGTGTCAATCACCACTGCCTGTCTAGGACTGTAGGGGACAGCCAGCACCACATGCTTGGTGACTGAGTAACTGGGGACCTGAGCTGAATACATACAAGAAAAGTAAACAAACACTTGTGCCCACGTGCCTAGTATCAGCTCTACATACCTGGTAACAGGACATTAGAACTCCTAAGACACCAGTAATCTAACTAGTTCATGGTCTACTCGGGCATTTCAAAACAAAACAAAAAAGAAGTTAGAACACAATAAGCAAATGTAACTACAGTAGTTACTTATGGGTCAAGAACAGCTGTCGCTATCAAGCCACTTGAAGAGGCATACTATGGTGGCTTCTTAAAACTCCCAAAACAAAGAATCAAGAAATTGTCCAGATAAAGAGAACTTCCTAGAATTACCAGAGGTAGAATACAAAAGATTAATATTTAGAACTCTTCAAGAGATCGATAAGGAGATGAGGCAAAATGCAGCAGAGTAGCATGACAAATTGAACAGGCTAAAGAGAGCATACAGAGATGGGATGGATATTCAGAAAATTAATAAAATTACAGAATTAGACAACTCAGTAGAAAGTTAAAGGAGCAGAACTGAGGCAATGGAATGCAGAAATAGTGAGACTGAAGATAAAGCAATTGACACCAACATATTTGAGGAAAAATCAGATAAAAGGATTAAAAAATGAAGAAACACTAGGTGTTATGTGGGACTTTATGAAGAGGAATAATTCACAAATGATTGGAGCACCAGGAAAGGGGTGTATACAAGAGAATAAAAATTCTCCTTGTGGGCTTGATAAAGCATGTGGTTATGCTGAAAAAGCCAACATGGCAAGGAATGGTAGGTGGCCTCTAGGACCTGAAGGTGGCTGCTAAATGAATTTTGCTAACGATTTGTGTAAATTTGCAAGTGGATTGTTTCATTTGAACCTCTGACTGAGAATGCAGGTTAGCTAACATTTTGATTGTGGCCTTAAGATATCCTGTCCTCAATACCTGCATAAGCTGTCCCCAAAATATTGACCCACAGAGACTGTGAGATAGTAAATGTATGTTGTTTTAAGCCATTATGTTTGTGATAATTTGTTATGCAACAGTAGACAACTACACAACACAACCCTGCCCAAAAAGGAAGATTTTTTTTTCTCTAAGGAAATAGAGTAATTGTTAAGAATTTGGGTGGCAAGTGTGCATTTTCCTCATTCAGTTGTTTACAGAATTTCCATAGTATTTGTTGGCTTCTCACCACTTCATCCTAAAGCAAACCCCTCAAATCAGTAATCAATGACATATATGTATATGGAAATGTTAGCAGTTTTGTTTTGAAACATGAGAAGACAAAAGTCATTTCAGGTATTTCTGATTCTGTATTTGACAGAGAAAGAGGAATTAGATCTCCTCTTTCACCTGAAACAGAAACTTGGTGAAGCATATGAAACAACAATTTCAGACATATTCAAGACAGAGAGTCTTAACAAGAAAAACCAAACGAGGTGAGTCGTATGAATGTTTTAGCTTTTTTCCTGAAGAGAGTTTCCAAAGAGTAGTGTGAAGATGTAAAACCCAGGTGGAGCCTGGTGATGCCCTCAAATTTTAAAAATGAAACTAGGAATCTGTGAAATCCAAGGATCCTGGAGTTTACAGAGAAGAGTACTGGTGAGAAAAGAGTTCCATGGAAAGCAGCCCTAGAGAGCTACAGAGGGGTCTCCTTGAGTTTTTGGTTGTGTTAACTCATGTATGTTAGAATAGTATCAGAGGTAAGAACCACTTGAGAGGAGTAGAGGGAAAAATCTTTGAAGTCTGTACACTACTGGTGGTTTCTTTTCCTACCAGTAGGAGTAGAAAAGTATGTTTCATGGGGTATTGAGTAAAACAGAATGGTGTCACTTCAGCAGTGGCATAAAATTAGTCTTAACCTAACACTGTTCTGGAAACCCTGGTGGTTACTGGGTTAAATACTATGTCTACTAACCAGAAGGTCAGCAGTTTCAATCTGCCAGGTGTTCCTTGGAAACTCTATGGGGCAATTCTACTCTGACCCTTAGGGTTGCTATGAGTTGAAACTGACTCAACAGTAGTGGATTTGTTTTTTTGTTTTTTAAGGCTGTTCTTTTCACAGTTGCAGTTGGGTGCCATCAGGTTGATTCTGAGTAATACTGTCCCTGAATACAACAGAATGAAACACTTTATAGCCCTATTGCATTTTCACAGTCATTACTATGATTAGCTCTGCTATTACAGCCACTGTGTCAGTACATCTCATTGAAAGTTTTCCTCTTTTTCACTGACCCTCTACTTAACCAAGCATGATGTCTTTCTCCAGGCACTGGTCCCTTCTGATAACTTATTCAAAGTACATGCTACAAAATCTCACCATTCTTGCTTCTAAGGATCATTCTAGCTGTACTTCTTTCAAGATAGATTTGTTTGTTCCTCTGGAAGTCCATGTTGGCAAAACACCACAGTTCAAGGGCATCAGTTCTTCAGTCCTCCTTATTCATTGTCCATGCATATGAAATGATTGAAAATACCATGGCATGGGTCAAAGTGACGTCTTTGCTTTTCAACAGTTCTTTCGCAGAAAATTTACCCAAGGCAGTATGTCATCTGATTTCTTGACTGATGCTTCCATCGGTGTTGATTGTTGATAAGTAAAGCGAAATCCTTATCAGCTTCAATCTTTTCTTCATTTACCATAGGTATTACTTATTGGCCTAGTTGTGAGGATTTTTGAGTTCTTTGTGTTGAGGTGTAATTCATACCGATTGCTGTAATCTTTGATCTCCATCAGTAAATTCTTCAAGTCCTCTTCCCTTTCAGAACGTAAGATTGTATGACGTACATTTTACAGGTTGTCAATGAGTTTTACTCCAATTCTGATACTACCTTCTTCTCCACGTGGGCTGGCTTCTCAGACTATTTACAACCTGATGCACACCTTTCTTGACTTTAAACTATGAAATATCCCCTTGTTCTTCTAGAAGAACTTCCTCTTGGCCTATGTACCGATTCTACATGAATACAATTAAGTTCTGGATTTCTCATTCTTCTCAATATTATCCATATTAAGTTATGATTCACACAGTCAAATGCCTTTTAATGTCAAAAGAACACAGGTAAACATCTTCTTGATACTCTCTGCTTCAGGCCAAGATCCATCTAACATCAGCAATGATGTCCCTCACTCCAAGTCCTCTTCTGAATTCAGCTGTATCTTTTGTCAGTTACCTGTTGATATAGCACTTCAGTCATTTTTCAATTATCTTCAACAAGATTTTACTTGGGGTGTGATATTAATGAAGCCTTGATGGCACAGTGGTTAAGAGCTCAGCTGCTAACCAAAAAAGTGGCAGTTCAAACCCATCACCTGCTCCTTGTCAGCTCTGCAGGGCAGTTCTACTCTACAAGTTCTGTGAATTGGAAGTGACTCACTGGCAACTAGTTTGGATTTTGTTTATTTATTTATTTATGTGTGTGCTTGTGTGTGTGTGTGTCTCTGTGTGTGTGTGCGTGATATTTGGTATTGTTTGATAATTGCCACATTCCGTGGATGATCTTTCTTTGGAATGGGTACTAATATGAATGTCTAGTATGGCTAGGTGACTATTCTCCAAACTTCATGGCATGGATGTGTGAGCACTCCAGCACAGCATCTATTTGTTGAAGCATCTCAATTGGCATTCTGTCAGTTCCTGGAGCCTTGTTTTTCACTAATGCTTTCAGTGTAGCTTTGGTTTTTCCATCAGAATCCTTGGTTCTTGATCCAGTGCTAACTCCAGAAATGGCTGAATATTGACCAGATCTTTTTAGTACAGTGAATGCTTCCATCTTCTCTGAAAGCTTCCTGCAGCCTTCTGTAGTTTGCTCATAGAATCCTTCAGTGTTGTAACTTGAGTTTTTTCTTCAGTTCCTTCAGCTTAAGAAATACCAAGGTTGTTCTTCCCTTCTGGTTTTCTAATTCCGGTTCTCGGCACAAATGTGTTAAAACATTTTATTTTGTGTTCTTGAACTGCCCTTGGAGATTTCCCACTTAGCTCTTTTATATGATCATTTCTTTCTTTCCCTTTAGCTGCTATATGTGCCAGAGCACATTTCAGAGTTTTCTGATATCATTTTGGTCTTTTTTTCTTTTTTAAAAAAATCTTAATTGTCTTTTAATGACCTTTTGCTATCTCCATATATGATATCCTTGACTTCTCTGATCTTAGGTCATTAATATTCAATACATCAAATCTATTTTTGAGATGGTCTCTAAATTCAGTGGGATACAGTCAAGGTTGCCCTTTGACTTACTTGGACTTGTTTTGATTTTCTTTAGCTTCACCTTGAGCTTCCCTGTGAGCAGCTGATGGTCTGTTCAGCAGGCAGCCCCAGGCCCTGTTCTGAAAGACGATATTGAGCTTCCTTCATCATCTTTATCCACAGATGTTGCTGATTTGATTCTTGTGTATTCCACCTAGCAGAATCCACATATATAGTCACTATTTATGTGGTTGAAAACAAGTATTTCCAATGAATAATTTATTGTTCTTGGAAAATTTTATTATACAATCTCCAGCATTGTTTTTTATCACCAAAGCCATGTTTTCTGACTAATAATCATTTTTCTTCACTTCCAATTTTCTCATTCCAATCACCAGTAATTATCAATGCATCTTGAGTTCACATTTGATCAATTTCAGACTTGGAAGTTGGTAAAAATCTTCAACTTCTTCATGTTTGGATACATACATTTGAATAATAGTCATATCAATTGTTCTTCCTTTAGTCATGAGTATTATCCTACCACTGACAATGCTATACTTCACAACAGATCTTGAAATGTTATTTTAATCAATTAATGTGTTGCTGTTCCTCTTTGATTTGTCACTCTCAGCATAGCAGAACATATGATATCTATCTTGAAGCATTCTGTTTTATTTTTGACAACTTCTATATACCTAGAATTATACTTTGTACATTCGTGTTCCCATTATTAATGGATGTTTGCAGGTAATTCATTGCTTTTCCACATTTTGAATTGCGTCATGTCAGCAAATGAAATTCTCAAAAACTTTATTATATCCATGTCATTAACAGTGACTCTGCTTTGAGGAGGCAATTCTTCCACAGTTGTATTTTGAGTGCCTTTCAAACTGAGGGGCTTATCTTCTGGACTTATATCAGAAAATGTTCCACAGTTATTTATAACGTTTTCTCTGGCCAGTGTCTTTAAAAGTAGATCTTCAGGTCCTTCTCCCTAATCTGAAAGCTCTGCTGAAACCTACCCAGTGTAGGAGACCTTGCCAGTATTTGAAATAGTGGTGGCATAGTCCCAAGCATCACAGAAACGTGAAAGCCACAGTACGATAAACTGACAGGGAAGTGGTAGTTCACATCTGGTTGGTGTTGTTATTAAGTGCTGTCAAGTTGATTCTAACTCATGTCAATCCTGTGTGCAACAGAACGAAACATTGCCTGGTCCTGTACTGTCCGCATAGTTGTTGTTATTGGTCAGTGTTATGTTTGAGCCCATTGTTGCGGCCACTGTGTCAGTCCATTCCATTGAGGCTCTTTCTGTTTTTCTGACTCTATCAAGCATGATGGTCTTCTCCAGGCACTGGCCCTTCCTGATAAAAGGTACAAACTATGTGAGACTATGTCTTACCATCCTCACTTTTAAAGGACAGTCTGGCTGTCCTTCTTCCAAGACAGGTATGTTCATTCTTTCGGCAGTCAATAATATAGCCAGTATTATTTGCTAATAACACAACTCAAGGATGTCAATTCTTCTTCCGTCTTCCTTATGCAGCTTCTAGCTTTTGCATGTGTGTGAGGCATTTGAGAGCTATATGGGTTGAGTCACACATACTTTAGTCTTCAAGGTGACATCTTTGCTTTTAACACTTTAAAGAGCTCTTTTGCAGCTAATTTACCCAATGCAATGTGTCTTTTGATTTCTTAACTGCTGCTTCCACAGGTGTTAGTTTAGATCCAAGTAAAACAAAACCCTTGACAACTTTAGTATTTTCTCCACTTTTTATGATGTTGGTTATTGGTCTAGTCATGATTTTTTTTTTTTTTATGTTGAGGCTTTGTCATGGATTGAATTATGTTCACCCCAAAAACTGTGTATCCATTTGGTTGGGCCATGAGTCCTAGTATTGTGTGGTTGTTCACCATTTGATGAGATTTTCCTATGTGATATAAACTCTATCACTACGATTTAATAAGTAGCAGTTGTACTGATGTGGCCTACAAGATTAGATATTGTCTTAAGCCAGTCTTTTCTGAGATACAAGAGAAAGAAAAAGCAGAAAGAGATGGGGGTTTCATACCAACGAGAAAGCAGTACTGGAAACAAAGCACATCCTTTGGACCTGAGGTTCCTGAGCTGAGATGCTCCAAAGCCAAGAAGGATGCAACCCAAGGACCCTCCTTCAGAGCTTACAGAGAGAAAGAGTGCCTCCCTGTGGAGCCAGCGCCCTGCATTCAGACCTCTAGCCTACCGGGCTGTGAGAGAATAAGCATCTCTGCTAAAGTCATGCACTTGTGATATTACTGTTACAGCAGCACTGGATGACTAAGACGGTGTAACCAATACTGAAGACTTTGGTCTTAGCTCTTTATGAGTAAGTGCTTCAAGTCCTTTTCACTTTCAGTAAGCAAGATTGTGTGTTCTGCGTATTGCAAGTTGTTAATGAGTCTTCCACCTATGCTGATGTGCTGCTATTCTTCATATAGCTCATCTTCTGGGATTTTTTGCTTAACATACATATTGAATAGGAAGGGTGAAAGGATACAACACTGACACACACCTTTCCCCACTGCAAGCCATGCCGTATCCCCTTGATCTGCTCCAACGACCGCCTCTTGATCTTTATACAGTTTCCTCATAAGCACAATTAAGTGTTTTGGAGTTCCCATTCTTTTCAATTTTATCTATAATTTGCTATGATTTCATAGTCAAATGCCTTTGCACAGTCAACAAACAGGTAAATACCTAAGAAAGCATAAAAACAACATTTGAAAGGATCCCATTGCTTTCAGGTAACTTAACCACAATTTAGAAGCGGGATGTCATGGTCAGTTGATGTTGAGTTGATTTCAATTTGTGGTGACCCCATTTCTTTAGAGTAGAACTGTGTTCCACAGACTATGAGACCTTTGGAAAGCAAATTGTCAGGATTTCTTCCTAGATACCTCTCGGTGTATTTAAACTGTCAATATTTTAGCTAGTAGGCAAGAGCTTATCTGTTTATACCATTCAGGAACTCCTAGAAGAAAACAAAATAATATTTATTAGAACACAAAAATATCCAACAATCACCCAGGCAAAATTCACCGTGCCTAGCATCTAAAAAAAATTACCAGAAATTCAACAAAGCAAGAAATTATGATCTGTAATGAAGGCAAAACAAACAAATAGAAACTCAAGCATGTACAGATTAGAGATAACACAATCTATTTAAGATTTTAGAAATTGCAAGCATATCTATATTGACAGAAATTGATTGTTGGTTTCCTGGGGAGAGGGATGGGATAGAGTGAAAAATGGGAGGTGGGGGTGTATTAGCTTCTTGGGGATGCTGTAACAAAATACCACTAACTGACTGGCTTAAAACAACTGAAAATTTTTGTCTCATTATTGTGAAGGCTGGAAGCCTTAAATCAAGCCATCAGCAGAGCCAGGCTTTTTCTGATGGATCTGGGGCAAGATATGGTTCATGCCTTTTTCTTAGCTTCTGGTGTTTCTGAAAATCTTTGGTGTTTTTTGGCATGTAGGTGTAACTCTTTGATTTTGACACTACCATCATATGACATTTTGCCTATGTATCTCTGTCTACCTCTCTTCTTTTGAATTATAAAGAAACCAGTCATATTGGGAAAACCCTGGTAGTGTAGGTTGGTTAAAGGCTATAGCTGCTAACCAAAATCTAGGTAGTTCAAATCTACCAGGTACTCTTTAGAAACTCTACAGGGCAGTTCTACTCAGTCCTATAGGGTTATTACGAGTGGGAATCAATTCAACAGCAGTAAACGTGTGTGTTAATCGTATTGGATTAATACCTGATGATGTCTCGTCAACTTGATTACATCTATAAAGACTATTTCCAAATACGGTAATATTCATAGGTACCAGCGGTTAAGACTTCCACATGTCTTTGGTGGTATACAATTTAACTTGTTACAGGGAAGCACAAAATGATGTGAAGAAACTTTCTGGAGTGGAAGGATGTGTTCATTGTCTTTATGTGGTGCTGGTTTTATAGTGTGTATATCTGTTACCAAGTTGAGTGAATGACTGTTAGTATTTGCTTTGTCTTTGATGCTTCCTGTCATGGATTATATTGTGTCTCTCCAAAAATACGTGTTGATGTGACTAGGCTATTGAGTCCCAATAAGGTACCATTTCTCCCATGTGTTGTGAATCCTGCCTTTGTAATGTTGATGAGGGAGAATGGGCAGCAGCTGTGCTGGTGAGGCAGGACTCAAGCTACCAGCTGTGGGATGCAAGGGAGAGAAGTGAGCAGAGAGAGATGGGAACCTCACACCACTGAGAAAAGTGTCACTGAGAGCAGAGCACTTTGGACCTGAGGTTCCTGTGCTGAGATGATCGCATTGGATCTGGACTCTTGGCCCACTGGACTGTGATGATTTCTTATATTGGATGGATTTGTAACTTATGAATGGATTTGCGGCTTACTGGACTGTGACAATAAAAGTTTCTCTTTATGAAGATTTCTACTCATGGTATTTTCTGTTGGAGCAGTACCAGGTGACCAGGACACTTTCTTGGCCTCTGTTTCTTCCCTCCAGGTGATTTGGATGAGGCTAACAGTAAGCCCAGTGCTGAACTCTGCCATTTAGAGGTCTTTTGGAGGTTGATGCTGGAAGAAAGAAGGCTGCCAAACACATGGACTCAAACATTCTAGATTTAGGTTTGACACAGTACTAATTAGTTCCTGTGACTTGTAACTTGAAAGAAAGAAGATTGATTCACAAATCAGTGAAGAGTAAGATTTTAGTCCAAATTCAACTTACTCCAGAGCTGAGGCCAGTAACCACAGTGCTACACTCCTTCAGTGAACATGTTTGCCTTCAAGACTCAGCCAGGTGAAGATGTCACCTTAGAAAATAACAAGCAACAATTACACTGAAGACCATCAGGGACACAGGAACTGACACTCCTACATATATAGTTTTTATACTGCAGGACAATACAGGCATCAAATAATTTTCTAAGAATTCAGAGGACTTGTTATGGCCTTTGAAGACAACAAAAGAACATGTGGCAGAATTGTCCAGAGTAGGTCTCATCAGACTAACCCAGTTAACTTTTCTGAATAAAATGCCTGCTAGATAGATTAATTGCAAGGTTTTACTGTAATAGAGTATGTGGATCTAAATAGTGCAATCTTAAGTTTTGACCTTGGGGAAGCCTTCCTTTGGGCCCTCATGAGGCACCCTCATCTATAAAAGGAAACCATTTCAACATTTCCCTACAGGTCAAAGTAGAATTGCCCCATAGAGTTTCCAAGGAGCACCCGGTAGATTCGAACTGCTGACCTTTTGGTTAGTAGACAGCACTTAATGGCTATGCCACCAGAGTTTTCATTTCAACACTTACAGTCTTTAATTCCATGATGGGTCAGAGGGATGCCCTAAAGAAGATCTCATCTTACCGGGACCTCATCAAAGCCCTAATGGCTGAACCTCCCTCTGCAGCAGAGTCCTTCTGCCTTAGCAGTATTGACATTTGGGGTCAGACAGTTCTTTGTTGTGGTGGACTGTCCTCCACAACTGGTATTAGGTACCAGTAATATCTTCACCACCCCTGCCTCAGATATGTAACCCCAAAGTGTCTTTACTGAGGGTTGGAAGGAACATGACCTGGCTGGGATGCTTCAGAGGCTTTGAGATGGAGCCAAGTGCTCAGCTTGGGGATGTTGTAGGGAAGACAGTAGAGCGGGCCATGGCACCACCTGCAAAACAGGATCAGAATAGGTCCTGAGGATTTAGGGGCAGTGGTCAGAAGTGGTGAAGTGCTACAGCTGCTAACCAAAAGGTTGGCAGTTCAAATCTGCCAGGAGCTCTGGGAAACTCTGTGGAGCCATTCTACTCTGTCTATAGGACAGCTATGAGTTGAAACCAACTAGATGGCAATAGGTTGGTTAGAAGCGAAGAGGGTGGTGTTCAGTAAGGTCAGTAGAAGATAAGGAACCTAGAAAAATCAAAATGTACTCACATAGAATGGGAGAAACATGGGCCGTGTGTGAATAGGTGGGTAAAACATGGGCTGTGTGTGAATAGGTGGGTAAAACATGGGCTGTGTGTGAATAGGTGAGTAAGTTCTCCCTGGGTGCCAGGGAGAACTGAGTCAACACGAAGTCTTGCAATTAAGTTCTCAAACTCATCCTAGAAAATGTGCTACACACCTCATTGCTGAATATCGCTATGGACATCTTCAAAGTACTCTCCTTGGGAAGCTATACAGTGACGCCTTGGAACCCTTTCTCTGGAATGACCATCAGAATTTTTATTAACCTTGATGTCCTGAATGTCATCAAAATGCCTTCCTTTCAATATTTCCTTTATCTTTGGGTAAAGAAAAAAGCCGCTGGCAGCCAGATGACTGAGTAGGGAGGTATTCCGATACTGTTGTTTGTTTACTGGCTAAAAACTCTCTCATAGACAACTATACAATCAAGTTCATGACTTGCCACCTTCCCACCATGTGCAATGGCCATTCCAGAAAGAATTCCAAAATTGCTTTAGAGGGTGGACTAGGCACTGGTGTCAGTGCATAGCTTCCCAAAGGGAGCACTTTAAAGGCGACCATAGTGATATTCAGCAATGAGGTATGAAGCACTTAGAACAACTAATTTCGAACTTAATTCTTGGACCACGTAGTATGAGACCAGTGGCATTGAGACAAGTTGTAATTTACAGTGTACAAGAAGAAATTCTTTTAATGAAAAGCTGGATGGCCAGCATTTTCCTTGAGTCTAGATTGGGTATACTGTGTCTATCAGTCTGTGATATATAGGACTTTGCTACCCTAGGCTTATAGAACTGGGGCAAGGAATTAAAGAATCTTAACAGAGAACTCTTGGAGGGCTCTTAGCCACCACTAATGACCACCCTTTTGTTACTGTTAGTGTTACCATTAGCATTAGCGTTGGTGTTAACGGAAACCCTGATGGTGTAGTGGGTTAGGTGCTACCACTGCTAGAGTTCAAATCCACCAGGTTCTCCTTGCATACTGTAGAGGGCAGTTCTACTCTAAGAATGCCTGATTTTGATTTCAGATACACTGCAAAAGAAGGTTTTTTTCCCCTACATCCCCAGGAATAAAAGTTATTCATTTTCTTTCATTTACTGTTTATTATTTTTGATATTACTAGTACTAATAATTTGCACTTAAAAGAATTCACTTTGGTTCACTGAAACTTTGTTCCTTTCTCTGGACTGTATCGCTCACCTTAGGGATTGACTCACGCCTTCTCTTGAGTCCATGTGGAGAATATTAAATTTGGCTCTCTCTGTTTAATTTGCTGAGCCTCCTTGTTTGGAGTCCTGCCTTTTGTTTGTTGAATGTCATGGGCAATTTAGTTAAAGGTTACTAGGGATGTTGAGAAGGAACTATGTCTTTGGCTGAATACACGCACTGATTATAAAAGAAATAAAGGAAACCAATTGTTGAATCTACTCTCTTTCTTTAGTCATGTAAATCTTTATTTCAATAGAGAGAACCAATCAAGGGTGGGAAAGGTAAACAAGGACTAGATCGAAGAGCCTGTCGGGACTGGGGGAAATGAAGAATCACAGGAGAGTGCATCTCTGAAGCACAAATGGTGTCAGAACAAAGAGACAAAACAGGATCTGGATTTCTAGATACAGAGACAAGGATTGACAGGCAGAGGTAGTTATAAATTTATTTACCCTAAACTGAAACTTGAGAGAAAAAGTATATTTTACTCTTCCTCTGTGACTGATCATCTTTACAACTCAATCCACTATATAGCAGAAGGCATAGGAAGGTGTATACATAGGAGGGGGCATAACTCATTTAGTCAGGAATCTTAATCTGATGGAAACAGTGTTTTAAAGTTGTAAAAAATCATTCAAGCTCATTGTAGAAAATCTAAATGACACGTAAAAGTAAAGACGAAAGTAAAAATCGATTGAAATTCTATCATTCTTGGGTGGCCACCACTAATGACCACCCTTTTGTTAGTGTTAGCATTAGTGTTAGTGTTACCATTAGCATTAGCGGTAATGTTAACGGAAACCCTGGTGGTGTAGCGGGTTAGGTGCTACCACTGCTAACCAAAAGGTCAGCAGTTCAAATCCACCAGGTTCTCCTTGCATACTGTAAAGGGCAATTCTACTCTGGCCTCTATGGTAGCCATGAGTTGGATCTGACGCAACAGCACTTGGCTTGGCTTTGTTAGTGTGATAATTTAACAGGTCCCTATGGGTTGAAATGTGGCCTTTCAGTTTCTCTTCTATTTTTTTGGCATCAGAGCAAAAGTGTCCTTAAAACAGGCTCTTCTGGCTCTGTGGCATTGCTGCTTGGCCCCGGTTTTGGCTGTCATTTGTGGCTGAGATTGGGAACCAGTATAATTCACGGTTACAGGTTCCTTGGCTTGGCCAGGGCTCTTGCTTCAAGAGCCATTCAGCTACTCCTGGGACTCAAGACATCATCTCTGAGGCTTTGGCACATCTACATGTAGCTGTCTTGCCTCTACTAAGGCAGGCCTACGGCCAACCCATTGGTACCCAGTGGAATTATTTTCTTCTAGTCACTCCAGGACAGCAAATATTCTGCTACTTGTTCACAAAGGGAAGACGATCTCTTCCAGAATTAAGTGGGAATTAGTTTAAAGCTCTGCTGCTCACATTCTTCTCCTGTGATGACCAGTGCTACTTTCTATTCTCTTGGCCAAAACTTGGAGCAGGCATTTTAGACCTGTTCCATCCTCTGTCTCTTCTATTCTCTACTTCAGCTCCCTCCCTCTTTGTGTTGTTCTGAAGGGATAGAAGCTGTGAGGCTGTCCATGTGAGCTATCCCAACACATTTTCTCCTTTTCTGGAAACTGTTAGAATGGAGGAGGTAGAAGACGAACTATATGGCCCATAACTAATTGCACTTGGGCCAATTCAAACTCATGAAGACCTCACGTGTGTTCGAGTAGAGCTGTGTTCCATAGGACTTTCAAGGGCTAATGCTTCAGAAGTACATCACTTGTTTTTTCTTCCAAGGATTCTCTGAGTGGACATGAACTTTCAGTCCTTTAGTTAGCCGCTGAGTGTGTTAACTGCTTACGCCACCCTGCAACTCCAGATTACCCCTAAAGGAAATGCAATGCCTGTTATGTGGTATAAAGCACAATGTGTTTGTGAATCTAAGAATTGCTCTACTGAAAAGAGAATGAAAGGAAATACAAAGACTGACAATTAAGTTCACAAACTCATTCTAGAAATGCTACACATGTTGTTGATAAATATCACTACAGTCAACTTCCAAGTACTCCCCTTGGGAAGCTAAGCACTGATGTCAGTGCTTAATCTACTCTTCAAATCAACTGTGGGATTCCTTTTCTGGAATGGCCATCAGAGCTGTCATCATATTACCCTTGGTGTTCTAAATGTCACCAAAATGTCTTCCCTTCTATGTTTCCTATATCTTTGGGTAAGAAAAAAAGTCATTGGGGGCCAGATGAGGTGAGTAGGAGGGTGTTTCAATACAGTTATTTGTTTTCTGGCTAAAAACTCCCTCATAGAAAACTATACAATGAAGTTCACAAACTTGCTACCTTGTCACCATGAGCAATGGCCATTCCAGAAAGAGTTCCAAAATTGCTCTGAAGGGTGGGCTATGCACTGGCACCGGTGCACAGCTTCCTAAGGGGAGTACTTTGAAGGTGGCCATAGTGATATTCAGCAATGATGTATGTAGCACTTAGAACAATTAAGTGTGTGTACTTAATTGTCTGACCTCATAAAGTGTTCCTCCCATGTGATCAGCCTTGTATAGCATTCTTCAAAATTTTAAGAATTCCCCCTCTCCAGAAGTTTTAAAATTAGATGATAACTCATCTTCAGTAAACCTGACCTACTCTCTTCTCAAACTAGGGGGATATTTCTGCTTTGTCCATAAGACCCTATGGGCCATCAGGTACATTGGTTATGCCTTGGGCACCTCGTGGGAGTAACTGACTTATTCTTGCTGGTATCCCTTAGACCTGGACCAGTGCTTGGCACATAGTGGGCACTTCACTAAATGTTTGTTGAATTGAAGAATGAAAAAATGACAGACAGGTCAGTGTTAGTCCATATAGCTGGTACTTTTCTTTGAAGACCAGGTAGCAAAGACAATGTCTCTCCAAGGTCGTGGTGCTTCTGGGAGTCTGTGTACTCATTCCCATGGCTAGACAGCAAGATATTAAAATCTGTCAGTGTTTCCAGGCTTTCCACCCAGCTGGCTGCTGGCTTGCTGCTGACATCTGTAAACAGGTCATTTGTATTCTTCTGTCACCTACATTATTCTGAAGGAACATCCCTTAGGTTCACAGAAATTAGTTATCCTGCAGGCTGGACAGATGATGGATAGGTGGCATTTTCTCTGGCCCCAGCTTGGCTTGGAAAATGCCAGATGCCTTCACTTTTCCACCAGTGCTGTTGATATGCATGATTAGAGCACCCGGGGCATCCTGCAAGCAGGAGCATGAGAAGCAGACGTTTCTTACCCAATGGAACTGTCCCAACTGACCCAGGACTGCCATCCCACCGGGACAGCCCATGAAGTCCTTCCTATTCCATCCTCTCCTGCTAGAAACCTGACAGAGTTGCAACCTTGAAGCAAGGAGGCTGCCAGCCCATCAGCTTTACTTTTCTCAGCGGGGTCTTTCTCTGCCTAATTGTCCCATTTACTCTTCTGATTTTCTTTTAAAATCCTGGCATCCAAAGCAGAAATCATTCTGTTCTAGAATGTTGCCAATGATCAACCTAAAATCTTCCCTCTTTTGAATTTCGCAGTCCACTTTATTTCTTTTTCTAAATAAAGACTCAGCATCTGTCAGTCTGTGTTCTTTGGTTATCTCCCTCTTTCTTCTTGATTTCTCAGGCTGAGTTATCTGTGTGTTTACTGTTCCATTAGTCAGAATGGAGACGATTTGAATTAGCTGTAATGCTTGGCATTTTCGGTCACAGCACTGGATTTGGGAACACACTGAGATGAAGGAGACTAGCTCAAAATACCTAGTCTCGTCCTAAGTTCTTTTAGAGTGTCCAGGGACAGCATAAGCATGTCACAAAATAAGATCTGTATTTCATTCCCTGTTCTTACTTTGCGTGCAAAAGCTGGACAGTGAATGAGGAAGACAGGAGAACTGATGCATTCGAATTATGTTGTTGGTGAAGAACACTGACTCTATCATGGATTGCCAGAAGAACAGACATCTTTGTCTTAGAAGAAGTATAGCCAGAATGATCCTTAGATGTGAAGATGGCAAGGTTTCATATCACAGACTTTGGACCTGGAAAAAGGCATCATGCTTGGCCAAGCAGAGGGTCAGCATGAAGGAGAAAGAGCTTCAGTGAGGTGGACTGACGAGTGGCTGCAACTAAGGGCTCAAGTACAGCAACAGTTATGACGATGGCTCTGGACCGGGCAGCGTTTCCTTTTGTACACAGGGTCACTAGGAGTCAGAACGGACTTGCTGGAACCTGACAACAACAACATTTTTAGCTTTGGTGCCCTAGAGGCTTCTCCAGATGGCAAACTGGTTCATATTGCTTGCAAACATTCTGAGGAATATAGTACTTTATATGTGCTTTGGCATATTTTTGGAGTTCCTTGGTGGCGGAGCCATTAGTGAAACACGCTGCTAACTGAAAGTTTGGTGGTTGTTACCCAGGAGTACTTAGGAAGAAAGGTGTGGCAATCTGCCTCTGAAAAATCAGCCATTGAAAAACCCCAGGGAGTACAATTTTACTACAGCACACATCGAGTCCCCATGACTCGGAGTCAATTTGACAATTTTTTTTTTAGTGTATTATCTATGGAGGAAAAAACTATTGACACACTCAACTAACTAAAAGGTTGAAGGTTCGAGCCTACCTCATAGGGTCTTCAGAAGAAATGCCTAGCAGTGCAGTTTTCAAAAATCCTATGAAGCATGATTCCACTCTGACACATATGGATCGCCGTGAATTGGAGTCCATTTGACTGCAACTGACATTTTTTTAGTATATTGTCTGTAGGAACATCAGGGAATGTTACAGAATCCACAATGCCAGTGAGAAAGTTTTATTCTGATACCCTACATTTCTTACAAATATATTCTTCTCATTCCTTAAGTATGTAGCTCATCTTCTGGTCTATATTCACATATAGATGACATAAACTTTTTCTAAATGCTGTTTTCTGCCTGGCACTGTGATTGGCACTTAGACTTTCGTTTGATCCTCATCAGATCTTGAAGGCTAGGCTGTGTATGTCAACCTGGTGAGATTCTTTAAGGTGGCCCAACCCATCCACAGACCACCTGTGGGGGTGTCAGTGGGAATTCTGTGATGCTCTACCTCGTTTCTGAACTACGTCTCTCATTTCACCCGTCTAATACTGTGTCCCTATTTTTAATGATGCCCCCAGGCCCTGCTCAGGCTGCAGTAATCTCCCTACTCGGTGCATCCTGACAGGTTCCAGTCCTTCTTCCACAGAGCACAGTTGTTTGAAAATGATAAAAAATGAAATGAAAGATTTTAAGTGACTTTACCAAAAGCATACATCTAGCAAGTGACTGTCATAATTCTGATCTCTGACTCAAAGACTGATCTCCTTTCTTTATCTCATGAAGCCCTCAATCGACAACAGAATCTGGAACGAATAACACAGCTCCTTAGAACCCTTGAGGCTCGTATCAGACCTTTATAAAACATTCTAAACAAGCTGCCTCATTGGTCCTAAGCCTATGTAATTAATTACTTTGTCAACTGGAGATAGAATAATTTCTCTTCTTTCTAATGTCTAAGATTCTCCTTTAAGAAGAACTACAGGGAGGGAATTCTTTTGTATGTTCAACTTCATATATTTATGATTCCATTGACCAAATAATGTGTTTTAAGAACATTAGGGGATCAATTGTTGAAACTTCCAAGACTTGGTGAAGGTGAAGTCCTTTGTGCTCAGGTGATTCAGAGCTTTTCTTCCTGAATTGCCATAGCAGCCACCTTTGATTTGTAGTGTACAAAAATGATGCCTTCAAGTGTCCCTAATTATTAAAACCATAACTCAGGGGCTTGTGCAAAATTTCTTGTTTGTAGCAAAAGCTTGAAACAAGCAAAAGCTGTTTTTATGGTGAATTTAGAAATTGCTCTTGGATGTGACTTTGATCTCTGTTCTTGAATGTTTTCCAAAGGTCCTTCTAGTTGATGAGGTAACTGGGAAGAAGATGGTGTGTGGTCTTTATTACAAGGAAAGATTCCCCTCTCTTCTGCTGCAGTTTATCTGCCAGGAAGAAATGTGCTCTGGGTTTGCTGTAATAGCCAACTCAGCATGGAAAAGGAAAATTACCTCCCGTCTCATTTTTGTTAAGTACTCACGCAGTCTTGGGAGATTTAACTGCATAAATAGCACTAAATATTTATGTCCTGATGCTTTTCTTTCTTTCTTTCTATTTTTCAAAGCAACTTTGTGGAGGTATAATTTATAAAATAAGTTGAAAATTTTATGGGAAGAGTTTAATGAGTTTTGACAAATGTATAGAACTGTGTAACTGCCACCACGGTTAAGGTAGAGTTTTCCCGTTGTCCACAAGACTTCTCCTTGCCCTTTGCAATTAATCTGTAAACCCAACACCAGGCTTGGGCAAGAACTAATTTGCTTTCTATAATTACAGTTTTGCAGGTTATAACTTAATGTGCATGGAATTATGGAGCATGTATTCTTGTGTGTGGATGCTTTTATACAGAGTAATTTATTTTATTTTTTGTGAATCATCTATGTTTTTGTTTGTAATGGAATCTTACCCTACCCCTCTTACCCGTGAGGAGTATTACACAGAAGGAAACCTAGCTGTGAATGTCTACGCACTGGGCTGTTAACTGCAAGTTTAGCAGTAGGTACTTTCCTGGCGGCTCTGAGTGAAAAAGACCTGGTGCTTTGTTTCCTTAAAGATTGCAGCTAAGAAAACTCCCTGGGGCAGTTCTACTCTGTCATGTGTAGTTACTATCAGTTAGAATTAACCTGACAGCACTTAAAAACAGCAATAGTATGGCATAGATGCACTAGTTGTTTCCAGTTTTACACAATTATGAAATAAAGGTGTTACCTGTAAATCTTTGCATTTTTTTCTTTGGGGTTGATACCTGGAAGTAGATTACTGGGTTGTGCGGTAAATGTAGGAGCCTTCGTGGTGCAGTGGTTAAGCTCAACTGCTAACTGAAAGACTGGCAGTCCAAACCCACCAGTGGTGCAGGAGAGAGGCCCTGATTGGCTCCCGTAGAAAAAAGGCCGCCTGGGAGACACGAGGAGACAGTTCTGCTCTGTCATACTGAGCTGCTGTCAGCTGAAAGTGACTCTACAGCGCACGACAATATGGTAATTGTACTTGAACTTTACAAGAAACTGCCAAACTGTTTTCCAAAGCGGGTGTACCCTGTTACATTCCCATCAGCAGTGTATGGAAGTTCCTTCTGTCCCTATCTTTCACAGCCCTCAGTAGTGCCAGTCTTTTAAAAATTGTAGCCACTGTAGTGAGTTTGCAGTGGTATTTCATGGTAGTTTTAATTATGATTTTCCTGATACTAATGGTGTTGGGCATGTGAATTCACCTGCTTTTGAGTATGAAACTTTATAAATGTCAATTTGGCCAGCTCAGCCAGCACTGTTGTCACGGTCTTCTACAGTTTTTAATTCTGTGCCCACTTGTTCCATAAATTAATTACTCAGAGTGTTTCAGTCTCTGTTAATTGTCAGTCTGTTTTCCTTTTTGGTTTTGATAGTAGGTGCATATTCATTTTGCAATGTCATCTCCTGTTGATGATTTCATATTATGAAATGTCCTCCTTTGCACCCCCTTTACACATCTTTTTTAATCTTCTTTGGTCTTGGTGGATTTCCATTTTCTAGTGGCTTCATGGAAGTGGGATGCCGCAGTATGACTCCTTTCGTGTCTGGCTTAGTATAATATTCTCAAGATTCATTCATGTCATAGTATGTATTAAAACATTTCTCTTTATGTTTGATTGATATTACATGGCTTGGATATACCATATTCTGTTTGCTATTTGTCTGTTGATAGGCACTTGACTTGTTTTTATTTTGGCTATTATGAATAGAGCAAACACTGTGTGCAAGTGTCTGTTTGAGTTACTGCTGTCAATGTCTTCAAGTGTGTATCTAAGAGTAGAATTACTAGATCATGCAGTAATTCTTGAAACCCTGGTTGCGTAGTGGTCGAATGTTAACACTGGTACCAAAAGGTCAGTAGTTCAAATCCAGCAGGTGCTCCTTGGAAACTCTATGGAGCAGTACTACTCTGTCCTATAGTGTCACTATGTGTTGGAATCAATTCAAAGGTCTATGTTTAACATTTTGAGGAAGAACCAAAGTATAATTTTTTCAGAATATACCTAGGTTGACAGCAGTTTTTTTTCAGAAATTAGAAACATATCATTGTTTTGTAGCTTGCATTCCTTTCTGCCATAGCTACAGTCTATTATTATTATTATTATTTTCTCTCTCTAGATGACTTTAACAATTTTTTTGTTACTTGATTTTGATGTTTTTGTGTGGTTTTCTCGATCTTTCTTCTGCTGGAAGTTTGTTAATTTTCTTGAATGTGTGAGTTGATAAAAAGCTCTGGTGGCACAGTGGTTAAGTGCTCAGCTGCTAACAGAAAGGTCGCCAGTTCTAATCCACAGGCTACTGTTTGGGAGAAAGGTGTGACAGTCTGCCCCCGTAAAGCTTACAGCCTTGGAAACCCAGTGGGGCAGTCCTACTGTTGCACAGGCTCACTATCGTTTGAAAGCACACTAAACCAAAGTGACAATTCAGTGATCTGCTTGAAGGTTTGAGTCTTAAGAACACAGAGTAGAATTTACTTCTCTCACACTCGGATCTGTCCCCTTGGCAGCACACTGACGGTGCCATCTACTTACAAGGGACAGGTACCTGGACCCAAGCATTGTGGATTGAATTGTGCTCCCTAAAAAGATGCTCTAAAGTTCTAATCCCTGGTACCTGTTAACATAGTTTTGTTTGGAAATTAGATTTTTTAAGATGGAGTAGGGTGGGTCCTAACCCTAAGTGGCTTCTTATAAAAGAGAACAAATGAGGAAGGATGGCCTTGATGACAAGAAAAACCCAGGATTTCTGGGAGCCACAGGAAGCTAGGAAAGAGGCACGGACGAGTTTCTTAGAGCCTTCACGGGAGTCGGCAGCCAACACACTCATTTCAGACTCCTGGACTCAGAAACTGTGAGCTCAAAAAAAAAAGTTTTTTAAAGGTATGTCTTTTGTGGTATTTTATTCCAGCAGTCCCCAAACACTGAGATATCGAGTATTCTAGGAGACCACCATTGCCCTATGGGAGAACAACCGGTCGTCTGCTCTTGTAAAGATTGCAGCCTGAAAACCCTGTGCGGCTGTGCTCTTCTATCCCACAGGACAGCTAGGAGTTGAACTGATTTGATGGTGCCTAACAGCAACAGTGTTTGTGTATGTATTGTCTTGAGAAATTTAGAACAGTAAAAATAGCAATGACCATATGACTTACTGGTATATATACAAGTATATGACAAAATACCCAGGTTCCTACTACCCAGAACTAATAATGATTAGATTTTTGTTGTATCTGTCTCTCCCCCATCTCCCTTTTTTTTAAGGAACAAAGCATTACAGCATTCTAAGATCTTTTTCAATGAATCTGTTTAACTGCCTTTGTTTCCTTACATAGCATTGGGATGATTGCTGCCATAAATTTCGAGTAGGTCCTTCTAGTCCGTTGCTGCAATTTTATATCCATAAACATCTATCCATCAATAATATATCTTTGTACACATTCATTTTACTTTTGATACATGGCATCATGCTAAAGGCACTGATCTCTAGTTTGATATATAGTATATATATATTTCTATAATAAACTATACATATATAATATATATTATGTATATTTACAAATATATATGTATTGACCAAATATGATGTTTTTGTGATTTAAAAACTAAACCCAATGCTGTCAAGTTGATTCCAACTCATAGTGACCCTATAGGTCAGAGTAGCCCTACCCCATAGAGTTTCTAAGGAGCACCTGGTAGATCTGAGCTGCTGACCTTCTGGTTAGCAAATACATTGCTTAACCACTATGGCACCGGGGTTTCCTTGTCCATGTAGATGTGGATTATATCTATTTCACTCTCATTAACATTGCTATCATACTGAGTCAGAACTGACTCAAGGGCAATGGGTTTGGGTTATTTTGGATATCATAGTTACTGTATGAGTTGGCAACATTTACCATTCTAATACTAGTATTCATGTAGGTTACTTCCAAATTTTGGATTATACAAGCAATTCTACACCAAATACCCTTGTAGCTCTCTCTGCTCATCTTTCTAGGAATTTCTCCAGGTTATGTACCGTAAGTAGGATTACTGGGTCACAAAGGGTATGTAATTTTAATTTTAGTAGATTACTTTTCAAAGATTTCCCATATATTTTACTCATATCTTTTCTCCATATCTTTAGTCTGCAAGTGCCAGACTGTTGACATTTTGCATTCTAGTGAGTGAAATGGCAGTTTATTGTTACCTTAATCTGTCTTCCTTTGGTGACTAATGAGATTCTAATTCGTTAGTTTATAATCTATTTGCATTCCTCCCACTTTCAGTTGCCTGATTATGATTTTTGCTCATTTTTTCTATAATATTATTTCCTGCTCTTCCTTAATGATTTTCAGGTGTTCTTACATTTCTAGGTATTAATGATTTGACAAGTAAATTTCAAAAACCTCTTCCATCTTACCACTTGCCTTTTAACTTTACTTTTACTGTGTAAAATTTTTCATGTTGATATGTTTATTTTGTTATTTTCTTTCATTGTGTTTACTCACTCATAGTGATACCATAGGACAGGTAGAATTGACTGACAGAATTTCCAAGGCGTACCCAGTGGATTTGAATTGCCGACCTTTTGGCTAGCAGCCGTAACATTTGACCACTATGCCACCAAGAGCTGGAAATGCCTTGATGGCAGTGGGTTTGGCTGTGTTTATTGTATTTTAAACAGAAGATCCCTTATCCTGAATTCATGAAGATGTTCTTCTGTATTTTCTTCTAATACTTCCAAATTTTTTTTGTCTTTAATCCATTTGTAATGTACTGTATTTCATTTACTCTAAGATGACTTTAGTTATAATGGATAGTTTTTTCTAACTGTGACATTTCATCAGTTGTAAGAGATACGATTTCAGAAATGTTTAAATGTTTTAAAATACATCTTAAAATACATAACATTGTTATTTTTAAACATAGCATAAGGATGAGGTCTACTTTTATTATTCTTTCATTTAAGGACTAATAGTGTCTAATGTTATTTTTGAAAGATTACATTATTTTTATCCATCACTTTGCGATGCTGACTCATCAAATGCCACTCAGTTTCATTAAACTATTTGGTTTCTGTGGCTGGTATTTTGTTATTATGAATGCTTTTGAAGATGTATAGAAACATGATTGATTTTGGAGTATGATGTATCCTGGCACCTTTGTTTAATGTTCTTTATTGATTTTGTCATTTACAGAGTCTCTTAGACCTTATTCAGATCATCAATAAATAACGGAAGTTTTGTGTCTTTTCCAATCCATATGTACTTCATCTTCTTTTTTAATGCTACTTAGTGGTTAGTATCTCCAGGTCAGTGTTGAATGCAACAGTAATAAGAGGAATTATTGACTTTTTCCTGAATTTATTGAGAATGCCTAAGTCATCTCATTACTGAGTATATTTGTGTAAGTTTTGGGCAGACAGTTTTTATCTGGTTGAGGAAGTTCTCTTTTCTTTCTGATAATACACTAAGGTTTTATTTGTTCTGTTTTAAAATAATGAGTGACTGTTGAATTTTATGCCATGTATTTCCTTCATCTGCTGAGATAATGCATAGTTTTCTTTAAATCTGCTAAGGTAGTGAACTATAGTAATAGGTTTTTCTAATACCGAACCATCGTTATACTTGGGAGGAAAAACATTAAAAATAAATATGTCTGCACTTCGGTTATTAGAAGTAATTTTAGTAATTTCCTATAAAAGTTTTACACATATTTACTTAGCGTTGAAAGTTAGTATTCTTCACCTTCCTTCTGAGAAAAAAAACCGGGATTATAAAATCAAAATTTGTTGGTGTTGAGTGGATTCTGACTTACAGTAACCTTACAGGACAGAGTAGAAAACCCCATAGGTGATCCAAGGAGCTGCTGGTGGATTCAAACTCTTGACTTTTTGGTTAGCAACCAAACTCTTAACCACTGTGCCACCATCAAGTTTATAAACCAAAAAACCAAACTCTCTGCCACTGAGTTGATTCCAACTCATATGCACCCTACATAGCAAGGTAGAACTGCCCCATAGAGTTTCCAAGGAGTTCCTGGTAGATCTGAACTGCGAGCTTTTGGGTTAGCAGCTGTAGCACGTAACCGCCACACCACAAGCTTTCCACCAGGTTTACAAAGCTTTTTAACTCTGATCTATTTGCTCTCTGTCTTGTATGTTATTTTCCAAAACTTAAATTCTACCACCAAAATTCATCATTACCATTATCACCAATCTATTAGTTTAAGTAAACCCTGGTGGCATGGTGGTTAAGTGCTACAGCTGCTAACCAAAAAGGTTAGTAGTTCCAATCCCTCAGGTGCTCCTTGGAAACTCTATAGGGCAGTTCTACTCTGTCCTATAGGGTTGTTAGGAGCCGGAATCAATACAACAGCAGTGGGTTTGGTTTGTTTGTTTTAGTATTAGTTTATGTAGTTAATTCTTATGAACATTTACTCATGCCTGCCCACATTTTGGCTCATAGCTGCTTTACGTATCCCAGAACTGTCTTCTGGGTTCACTTTTTCTTCCTGGAGTACATCCATAAGTGAAGTTGATTAAAGATAAATTATTTTGCATTGTAGCTATCCACATGTTTTTCTTTTATGTTTTGCTGATTGGTATATAGTTCTAAGTTCGTAATTAGTTACTCTCAGCAATCTGGACACATTACTCAACTACTTTTTGTTTTTTGTTGTTAATGCTGAGAAATCTGTAGTTAGTCTAACTCATTCTATGTTAACCAAAAATATTTTCTGTTTCCTTGCAAGAATTTTCAATGTTTCATGATTTGTTATGCTAGCTGAGGATTTCTTTTTACTTGTCTTGGGTTAATATGAGGAGTGCCAATTAAGTTCATGAACTCATCCTAAAAAAAGTGCTATCACTGTGGTCACCTTCACAGTGCTCCCCTTGGAAAGCTATGCACTGATGCTAGCACCTAGTCCACCCTTCACAGCAATCTTGGAAATCTTTTTCTGGCATGGCCATCAGAGGTGTTATCATGTTACCCTTGATGTCCTGAATGTCATCAAAGTGTCTTCCTTTCAATATTTATTTGGGTAAAGAAAAAAGTCATTAGGGGACAGATCAGGTGAGTAGGGAGGGTGTTCCAATACCGCTATTTGTTTACTGGCTGAAAATTCTCTCACAGAAAACTATACAGTTAAGTTTCTGAACTTGTCACTGTGCCACCCTGCAAAATGACCATTCCGGAAAAAGTTCCAAAACTGCTTCGAAGGATGAACTAAGTGCTGGCATCAGTACATAGCTTCCCCAGATGAGTACTTTGAAGCTGACTGTAGTGATATTCAGTGGTGAGGTATGTAGCATGTAGAACAATTAAGTTCATGGACTTAATTGTCAGACCTTGTAAATCAAAAGTTTTCTTGTTGTAATGACTCATGCCCTTCATCAATCTGGGACAATTCCCAGGTCTCTCATGAAACAGTTTCTCATCTCGGTCTCTGTCTTCTCTTGTTCTGGAATGGCATCTAAAGAGCTGTGTGTTGCGTTGTCTTGTTAGTCTATCCTCTGTTGGTGAATTTTGGCTAATTTCTTTAGGTCTGTCTTCCATTTTCTTTCTTTTGCCATGTCTGATTACTCTTCAGGTTTTCAGCTGAGATTTCATTTTTATAGATGAATTTACTTTCATCCTATAAGTGTTTAACCATACTAATTTTGAATCTATGTTTGATAATCCTATTACCTCAAGTTCTTAGGGTGTTAGGTTTGTTTTGGGTTGAGTCTTCTGATTTCTGCGTATGAAGAACTTTTTCCTTGTGTGTTTTTTAATTCAAAATTGCAGTTCATATTTGGTGGGACTTAATCTGTGGGACCTTGAGTATGTTAATGGAGAGTATGTTTTTGTAGACAGTATATACATTTCCTGATGTAGAGCCTGTCACCATTTGGGGATGCTTTTTATGTTGATTTCTCATTCTTGGTGTTCTCAGATGACATTAAATACTTAAAGAATAACATGAAAGTCATCAAAAAGGTTAAATGTTGGAGAGATACTCAGTTTTGACAACTTTCAGTAAGAGAAATATTAAAATAAAAAATCTCCAATGAATAGGAAAAGAGAAAAAGTTAACAAACTCATTTTCTGGATGTTAGCAAAACCTTGATTTCAAAGTTGGATAAACGAATATACATGGAAAGAAACATCTGTTTAAAGTCTCACATATGATCAGGAATGCACAAGTCCCAAGGAAAATATGTAAGTTCATTAAATCCAACAGTGTGGAAGTATGTGTTTATTAACACCTGATGAATTTAATTTCATAAAAGCTAACCTTTAGTGATACATCTACTAAACACATCCAAAACAAAACAAAAAAAACTCATTGCCATCTAGTTGATTCTGACTCATAGCGACTCTTTGTATCTTCCGTCTCCTTTTTTTTGTTGTTTTATCAGAGACTTTTTCAATGTACTAGGTCTTTTAAAAATAGATCTTTTGTTTTGTTCATTATTACAACATTTTTAGTGTATTATGCCTTATGAATTTCTGTTGTTCAGTATTTGTGTTCTTCTCTTTTATTGATTTTTACCCATTGCTCTTTTTTCCAGCTTATTAACCTGAAATCTTAACCCCTTTAATTTTAATCTCTCTATTTTTAATAAATATCTTTAATACTATAGCATGCCAATTCATTTATAGTGCCCATTTTTTTATTTCCATAGATTTTATAATTTTTGTGATTTGCCCTTCAGTTCCAGGATTATTTAGAAGTACTTTTTGTCCATTTCCATGTAGGCATTTTTCCAAATCTGTATGATGTGAACTTTAAGTTTTATTGCATTCTGTTCAGAGAATACAGTCTCTATAATTTTGATTTGTTAGAACTTCTAGAAATTTGCTGAGTTCATTACCAACAATAATATGTTATAATTGTCAGATTCCCTTGAGTAGATTCTGACTTATGGCAACGCCATGTAATAGAGTAGAACTGCATCATAGGCTTTCTTTGGCTGTAATTTTTGTAGAAGGAGTTTGCCAGGTCTTTCTGCACCATGGAGTAGCTGAGAGGTCCAACCTGCCAGCCTGTCCTTTAGTAGTCAAGTGCATAGCAATTGCATTGCCAGGGATTATATCATTAGTAAGAGAAATGCAAAGTAAAAATACGAAGTATCACTGTAGTTTGAGAAATAATGAAAAGCAGGCTAAAGGAAAACTATTGACAGAAACATGACTTTGTAGCAGGTAACAGTAACAGACTTGGTAAAGAAGCAGAATAAGATTTGCTAAACAAATTCATGACTGTAAGTGTTATGTATTTACACACAAAACATCAATTCATATTTTACAAAAAGCATAAGGATAAATACCAAAGATAATAAAACAATTGTCTGTGGTGGAGACAAGGTTAAAGAGACATACAAGAAATGTAGTTTAAGATTCATTTAGCCTGCTGCATTGGAAAGTCAAACCAAAGAATTATTTGAAATATAAATCTGAAATAAAACCTAAATTTGTATTTGAAATAGGAGATTTGAGTGGCAAATTTTCACACAAATTCTCTATTTAAGCCAAGGATTGAAAGATCATTAAAGTCACATTTCCCTGAGATTTTAAAGAAAATACAAGGAATTAATAGATATTAATTAATTAGACACAAAATAATACATTACATTTCTGGATTTGTTCATCTCTGAAATTTTTTTTGATATTCCTTTCAATAAATGGGAAAGAAAGGTAGGTATCTTCTCTATTTTTATTATAATCTGTGCTCTTTCCTAAGTGGTTACATGAGCAGTAGCTCAGCTCAAGTAACAAAAGGCACTGATTAATTTTGGAATCTAATTCTATCACAAATTAGATACAGTTGGACTGAAATTTGGGCAGGTTGACTAGAAGATTGTTTCCTCACTGGAGCAACCATGAAGACTTTCTAAACCGATTCAAAATTATAGTTCCGAAATCTTCAGTTAAAAGATACTAACTTCATTTGCTAACTACTATTTCAAGTTTCAAATACAGATATTGAAGGACCATTGTAGCTACGGCAAACACATCACTGGTCACAGAATAGAATAATTTTTTTTTTTTTACTTCTTGATAGATGGATATCACACTTCATTGGGAACAAATGCAGACTTTGCCCTGGCTTTGATAAGTTGTGGAATGATGATGAGAAAAAAGCTTGGTTAGAGTGGATGGGAAACAGAAAAGGAGGTGGGGCGCTGGAGCGCTGGAGCGCGTGACATTAGAGGTTCTTTTGAAAAATGTTGCTGTGAAGAAAAAAAAGAAACAAACCCACTGAAACTGAGCCTGACTCACGGCAACCCTCTGGGACAGGGTAGAATTGCCCCACAGAGTTTCCAAGGAGTGGCTGACCTTTCGGTTAGTGTTGTAACACTTAACCACCACACCAGCAGGGTTGCTTTGCCAAGAAGAAGAGCACAGAAATAGTAATTAGGAGGGCGACAAGTGGTCATGAGGTTTTTGTTTCCCTTAATTGGGTGACACCAAGGCATGTTTATACGCCAATTGAAATAACCTAAAGAAAAAAAGATAATAATAGTGAAGGAGAAAAACAGTTAACTGTAGAAGCAATGTTCTTGACAAAGTATGGGTGTATGAGGTAAGTGGAGGAATGTCATTAAGGGGACTTTGAGTTCATTTTCTACTCCTAGGAATTGGAAGTGATAGAGTAGAACTGCCCATGTGGCTTTCTAGGTTGTACTTTTTATGGGAGCAGGTTCCCAGATTTTTCCTAGCCTCCAAATGGGCTTGAACAGCCAACTTTTCAGTTACCAGCCAAGTTCTTAACCACTGTACTGCTATGCGCCCTAGCAGAGGGATAGCCTTAGCTAGAAAGTGGGTATTTCTTTCATTGTAAGAGTAAAGAAATCAGACAGTGCCTTAGGTACAGGAAAGCGTGTGGGAGCATGGAGTTGTTCTAGACCAGGGTTGGCAAGCTTTTTCTCTTAAAACAAAACAAAACAAAACAAAACAAAACAAAACAAAACAAAAAACCCTCAAACCTGTTAGCTACCTCAAATTGATTTTTACTCATAGTGATCCCAGAGGACAGAATGGAACTGCTCCAGAGGGTTTCCTAGGAGTGGGTTTGAATTGCCAGCTCTTTGGTTAGCAGCCATAGTTCTTAACCACTGTATGCCAGGACTCCTTTTCTGGTGATATGGTGAAGAGCTTGCCTGCTAACCAAAGCCAAGCCAAGCCAAGTACCATCAAGGTTAGGCAATTTGAATCTACCAGCTGCTCCTTGAAAACACCCTGTGGCTGTTCTACTCTGTCCCTTTATGGTCATTGTGAGTTGGCATTGACTCAGTGGCGGTGGTCTTTTCTGTAGAGCACTACATAATAAATATGTCAGGCTTTCCAAGCCCTGTAGCCTCTGTGGTCTCTCTGACTTTGCCACTGTAGTATGAAAATAACCATAGGTAATACATAAAGAAACGAGTGTGTCTGTAGCCCAATAAAGCTATTTTATAGACATGGGAATGTAAATTTTTATGTCCTAAAGTATTTTTCTTTTTTTTCAAATTGTTAAAGAATGTAAAGACTATACTTAGCTGACAGTGCAGACCTCTATTCTACACTGACCGTAACTATTGTCTCTAGAATGTGTGATTCAGGATGAGAGCAGACAGCATGCGTTGGGGATGAGGTGTTTAATTTTGAGGGCAGAGTAGAAGGTATCAAACATTTTAAAGAGAGGGAGACAAATTCTCCTAAGGATGGATAGTAACACCCTTTGGCCACATGAATTGTCCATTTGAGTTTTGTGCTTAAAAAAAATAAAATAAAATTACGGGTGAGTCCCATCAGCATAGCTGTGTGATTTCCTCCAGGACTATTCTGTTAGTATGGAGCAGGCAGTGTTTAGACAGATGTGACTAGGATTGGGCCTCAGTAAGAGAATTTAGTGAGGGAGAGCAAGGCAAAGAGGTTGAGTGTTTACACTGACTCTGTGATAGCTAGGGAGAGAAGTGAGAACATCAAAGACATACTGCTCAGTGAAAAAGTCATAGAACTTGGCTGTAAGGAAAATATTAGAATGCTCTGGAAATAGGGAAGTTGAGGGTCAGAGAGAGGAAAGCTTTACGAAGAAATTTTAAAAATGTGTTAGTCTTTCATAAGAAGTTACGACTGAGTTGGGTGGCTGAGGAGAGGTCGACAGTAAATAAATTGGAGCTGGAAACATAAAGACCAGACAAGTGTTGAAAGTGGGTGTTCAGCAGCGTCTACAGTAGCTAGGCAGTCAAGCAGAGTCTGAAGTTGTCAGGGAACAAAAACTCAAAACCCTGCTGCCACTGAGTTGCTTTGCACTCATGGCAACCCCATGTGTTACAGAAGAGAACTGAACTCGATTGGGCTTTCCCGGCCGTAGTCTTTATGAAAGCAGACCACCAAGTCTTCTCTCTGCAGTGCTGCTGAGCAGTCCTAACCATTAACCTTTCAGTTACTAGCCAGCCTCAAACCGTTTGTGCCAATCAGGGAGCTTGACGGTGAAGAGGCTGAATGATTAGGAGACTGTCTCGGAAGCAAGTAGGTGCCCAAGGATTTCAAAGCCCATGGACATGAAGTTTTAAGGGAGCAGGCAGAACTTTTTTGTTTTGTTTGTTTCCCAGAAGAAAAAGTACCTCCTGCCTGGCAGAATCTAGGCACATATTTAGTGTTACTCAGGTTGAAAGCTCACAGGAACTAAATATTCTCAATAAAATACTTCTTTCTGGATCCAGGGGAGAAACTGTACATCGTCTTCTCATTGATTGCATTCATTTAGGGTCACATTTCTTTTGAACTGTGTCACTCAAACGAGCAAACTTCTGTGTACCCAAATATCTCCTGAAAAGGTGCTGATACTGTAGTGTTAAACTGTCATTTCATTCTGAATTAAACCAACTTAGTTTTGAAAATTGTTGGTAATATGCTGTTAGATTTAATATCCTAGCCCCGAATTCTATTTTCTTGTACTACGAAGCACCCTGTGCTTCATAAAACTTCAAGTAAAATTCAGAATAGGGTGTATGAAATGTAGTTTGTCTCTCAGTTTTGTTTGTAGAATGCATATCTTTCTATTTGGTCTTCCTGCCAAGAATCAATAAACCATTGCAGATTCAAACCACCAAAGTGGGGAGAAATACTCTCCTCCCTGGGCTGAAGTCACACTGCTCCCTTTGATAGCTGGAGATAAAAACAAATTAATAAATAAAATCTCCTTAATAAAGGTCTCTATCTATATTATAGATCACAGGACAACTGCTGGGTTATGCAACATTCATTGTTAGACTCAGAAGGCACCAGAGAGTCACACCACCATTGGGGCAGTTGATGTAGCCTGGTCATAATTGAGCCTAGTCAAGGAGAGAACTTCAGTGGTTAGCTATCAAAGTTCGCTATCTGCTAAATGCTTGGGTTTTGGATCAGATTCATCATGGCTGAGAGAAAAAACTGCCTTTTTTTAAAAACAACAACAACAACAAAAAAAAACCTCTAGATCAAATAAACACTTCTTAATATAAAAAATAAGTTAGTATATTTGATAACAAGAAATAAATAGAAAACATGCATAAACTAACCAATAGACCAGTTTCGTTACAGAAATTGAATTCTGGTGAAAAGTCTTCTCCCCACCATTTGCCCTCCCCCAAGAAGCAATAGGCCAAGTTAACAGAAGTTTTACGAATTTTCAAGAAACAGTTAAACCATATCTAATTAAAAAAAATGAAAACAGAAATGAACCTAAAAATAATAAAAGAGCTAAAGCTACTTGATTAATTTTCATTAGTTTAATATAAAAGCAAATACAGTATAAAAAAATAGAATTAGGGGCCAGGATATTAAATCTAATAGCGTGTTACAAATAATCTTCAAAACTAAGTTGGTGTAATTCAGAATGAAATAACAGTTTAACACTACAGTATCAGTCAACATAATGTTCTACATTACCTGAGATTAATAAAAAATGAAGAAAAACAACATGATGAAATTCAACACTCACTTATGATATCAAGTCTGTTAGCAATAAGACCTCTTAGCAAACTAAGACTGCAATGTAACTTCATTAGCTTGGTAAGGAATACTAAATATCAAAACAAGGCATGACGTCTAATGACTGTATACCAGAACATATTCCAGTTAAATTTAGGAATAAGGCATGATGCGTTCCGTTCTTCTTGTTGTTTACTATTGAAGTGTAGGTCCTTGTCTTTCCAATTAAAAAAAAAGAAAGAAAAAAATGTAATGAAAGATATGAAGTTTGGAAAGAAAAGGACAAAACTGTCATTATTTGAAAATGTTATCATCTCTTACAATAGCAATGAAACCTGGTGGCATAGTGGCTAAATGCTAGAGCCGCTAATCTAAAGGTTGGCAGTTCAAATCTGCCAGGCGCTCCTTAGAAACTCTGTGGGTCAATTCTACTCTTTCCTATAGAGGGACTCTGAGTCAGAATCGACTCATCTACAGTGCCTTTTTTAGGGGGGCTTAGGATGTCATCTAAGAGAGTAAATAAGGAAACTCTTTAGACTGAAAGATTTTAACAACATACAAAACTCAGTTATCATTTTTTACACCATTAATAAGAAAATATGATAGAAAAACATCAATTCTAAAACTAAGAAATACACATATCATTTACAGAGAAAATTATTCAACATCAATGAAAGGCTTGTGAAGATCTGAGTAAATGGAGACATATATCTACCGCATCAGTGACTGAGAAAATTCAGCAGTTGAAAGATACCAATTTCTTTCCAATTAATCTATATATTCTACGCAGTTGCAATAAAAAAAATCTCAAGGAAGTTTTTTTTTCAGATAACTTCTGAAACTAACTTTAAAATGCATATAACAAACAAAAACACACTGCTGTTGAGTCAATTCCAACACATAGTGACCCTACAGGTCAGACTAGAGCTGCTTGATAGATGTTCCAAGGAGCATCTGGCAGATTCAAACTGCCAACCTTTTGGTTTGCAGATGTAGCACTTAACCACTATGCCACTAGGGTTTCTAAGTCAATAGATGAGAGGTGTTATTATTCTTTGAATTAGAGCAGATGCTTCTGTCATAAGGAAGACAAACATCTCCATGTCCAGCACCCTTAAAATATGAAGAACAAATTGTTCTGGAGAAGTAAGGAGACAGTCCCTATTCTTATAACCTGTCAATTTCCATTTCAAGAGTCCTATAGGTGTGAGAATACTTGGAAAAATAGGAAGGGTTACCTTCCAACAGTTTCTCAGTTACTGAGTTGATTAAAATCTGATATATATTCATTTTATAATTACATGAAGTCAGAATTTTATGGTTTTTTGAAAATTATACCTCAGAAATCCCACTGCCTTTCATTCTACCCAGCACCGAGAAGATGTCTGATACATATTTATCAAATAAATGAATAATAAATGAATGAAAAGATAAGAGTTTACTTTTGTTCTATTTTCAAAAATGATTATGAAACTTTAATGACTTAACTCCTATTTCATAAAATATCACCTCCCCATTTTCATTTTAGGGTTTGTGAAGTAAGCGTTATTAAACGAGCTGTTTTATTCTAAAAACAAGTCCATCCCAGTGTGCACTTTGCCTTGTGCTGAATTTCTCGTTTTCCAAAAGCTTAGTTAGGCCTTTACCATGGTATGCCTTGTACTAGCCAGTAATAAACAAGAGCTTGGTAATCTTGTGTGATGCTTTAAGAAAAAGCCTATAAATAGATAAAGTCCAAACTCCTTTGATTACAGCTTTTCTTGATTAGGACTCATGCTTGCAAGTAACAGAAAATCAATCCAAAGCACTCTAAACAAAAAAGGAAAATTTATTGGAAGGATAAAGGACTGTGCTGTTGCATTTGCAGACAACAGAGCAGTTGGAACTTAGGAACAATACTTAAGACAGGAACGCTGCTGGGAACCTCAAGAGACCTCTCTCCACTTCTCGCTTCTGCTTTTTCTGTGTGTCACGTGTCTATGTTGCTGCGTGGTTATGTGCTGCCGACTCAGTTCCAACTCGTAGTGACCCTGTGCACAACAGAAGGACACCTTGCCTGGTCTTGTGCCGTGTTCACAATTGTTTTTACGCTTAAGCCCATCATTGTAGCCGCTGTGTCAGTCCATCTTGTTGAGGGTCTTCCTCTTTTTCGCTGACCCTCCTCTGTACCAAGCGTGACGCCCTTCTCTAGGGACTGTCCCCTCCTGACAATATGTCTGAAGTGTGGAAGACTCAGTCTCACCACCTTTGCTTCCAAGGAGCACTCTGGTTGAACTTCTTCCAGGACAGATCTGTTTGTTCTTTTGGCAATCCGTAGTATGTTCAATATTCTTCTCCAGCACCACAATTCAAAGGCATCAATTCTTCTTCTGTCTTTCTTGTTCATTGTCCAGTTTTTGCATGCATGTGATGTGATTGAAAATACCATGGCTTGGGTCAGGAGCACCTTAATCTTCAAGGTGGCGTCTTTACTTTCCAATATTTTAAAGAGGTCCTTTGCAGCAGATTTTCCCAATGAAGTGTGTCTTTTGATTTCTTAACTGCTGCTTCTACTGGCATTGATTGTGGAACCAAGTAAAACAAAATCCTTGACAACCTTCATCCTTTCACCATTTACCACGATGTTACTAACTAGTCCAGTTGTGAGGATTTTTGTTTTCTTGATGTTGAGGTGTAATCCATACTGAAAGCTATGGTCTTTGATCTTCATCAGTAGGCATTTCAAATCCTCTTCACTTCCAGCAAGTAAGGTAGTGTCATCTGCATAACGCAAGTTGTTAATGAGTCATCTTCCGGTCCTGAAGCCTCGTTCTTCTTCCTGTAATCTGACAGACAAATGGGGGATCACAAGTCCAGAGAGCAAAGTTTTGAAAGTTTTGGCATCTCTCATATACTGCTGAACAGATTATTTTGCAATGATGGAAATAGTCTTGTATCAGCCTTATTCAGTTCAGACTCTCACTATGTATGGCAGTTGAACTCTTAAATGTGGCTGGCCGCATGTAGTTGGTTGATATTGTACCGGATAGTGCAGCCTAGTAGTACTGATATATAATTGCTGTTGCTGTCGAGTTGAGTCTAACTCATGGCGACTTCACATGAGCGGAGTAGAACTGCTCCATGGGGTTTTCAAGGCTGTGACATTTTGGAAGCAGACTGACTGGGCTATCTTCCACAGTTCCTCTGGGGGAGTTTGAACCACTGAACTTTCAGCTAGTGGTTGAGTCTTTAGCTATTTGTGCCACCTAGCGATTCCTGATATATAGTCAGTATGCTTTACTTATTCCTTTATGGATCACAAGAAAGGCTGGAGGATTAGACATGACCATGCCCTTCACTGGTTTGGTGTCTGTTAGTCGGTATTGCACTTTCACGGTCTCTTGATGTGAAACCACTGTTTCATTACAATTTATATTAAAAAACGTTTGGCACAAGTCCCAGCCATCTTATTTTATTGTTGTTGTTAGTTGCTGTCTAGTTGTCCCCAGTATTTCTGTCCGAACATGTGGCGAGAAAGGTTGTATAATGTAACGGTACACAGAAATCTTAGAAATAGTGGATTTGGGCAGGATGGGAGGGTAGGGAGAAAAATTATGAGCTGTCTTCTGACTAACTTAGGGTTGAGAAACCTGTTGGGCCTTCCTCAAGGAGACGTATGTTTGGGGGTTGGTTATATGACACTTGGTATCAGGGAAATAGTGTTGAAATCAGGGCTTTTGACTGGTTCACTCCCGTTTGAACCCCTACTGAGAATTTGCATTTCTACTCCAGATATACTGAATCAGAATGTACATTTTAACAAGATCCCAAGTGATTCTGATGTATAATAAATTTTCAGAACCACTGCTCCACTAGTGGTTCTCAGAATTAGTCACTAACCAGCTGAACTAGCATTCACTGGAAACAAGTTAAAACAAACTGGTTTGAAGCCCCATTTGAGATACAAATGTGAGAGTCAGTAACAGGAGGCTTAGGAGTTTGATTTTCCTTCTTTCCCTGAATATCTGACTCCACCACCATTACTGTCCTCTCTCAAAAATCTCTGAACTTGTTGTACAGCATCTGGGCTCAGTTTGTATCTCTGACACTTATCTGTATCCAGGTAGTCCTGGGCTGCCAAATCATTTCACCTCACTAAGTGCGATGGGTAAATTGTGACCCCCCTCCCCCAAAATATGTGTCAGCTTAGTTAGGCCACAACTCCCAGTATTGTGTGGTTGTCCTCCATTTTGTGATTTTTTTCTGTGTGTTATAAAGCATCATCTCTGCCTGTGGTTTAAGAGCATTAGGGTGGGATGTAACACCCTTGTTCAGGTCACTTTCGTGTTCCAATGTAAAGAGAGCTTCCCTGGGGTGTGGCCTGTACCAGCTTTTATTTTATAAGAGATAGAAGGAAACAGAAGCAAGTAGAGAACTGGCAATGTTATACCACCAAGAAAGCAGCAGCAGGAGCTTTTTGGACCTGAGGTCCCTGTGCTAAGATGCTCCCAGACCAAGGGACAATTGATGACAGTGATCTTCCTCCATAGCTGACAGTGAAAGAAAGCCTTTCCCTGGAGATGGTGCTCTGAATTCAGACTTCTAGCCTACTGGACTATAAGCGAATAAACTCTTTGTTAAAGCCATCCATTTATGGTATATCTGTTACAGCAGCACTAGATGACTAATGCAATATTTGACTAACGCAAATGACTAACAGAAAATATCACTTATGGATTAGAGCACACTTTTCCACTAAGACCTTTATCACCTCAAAATTCTTTTATTCATAGTGCTCAGGCAGTTGCTACTATTTAGATTTGGCAGGCAGTTGCAGGTCACCATGAGTCGGCTCCGACTCGTTGGCATTTGGCTTGGCTGCAGCTTCCTATCTATAATTTAGCTGTATTCTCTCAGAATACAGGTGGAGAAACTGAGACTTTGAAAATAACTTTGTAACAGTGCACTTAATGTTTTCAGTTGATGCCCCAAATACCCATGCAGCCGATGCATTCCTGTACATGTGTATTTGATATGCTTTCTGTGAATGTGCACATGATCTACCAGCACTCTCCACTCATGGACAGGTTACCCAGTAGCAATGGATGCATGTCTTTACTCATGAATCTGTAGGGCACAATTTCACATGGAGAAGACTATTAACTAACACTGATAAGCCTGTACATACTTTGTTGACTTTAAGCTCACTGTGTGGTAACTAACTGGTTACCACTGAGTTGATTCATACTCATAGCGACCCTACAGGGCAGAGCTGAACTGCTTTGTCAATTTCCAAGTAGTGCCTGTAGGATTTGAACTGCTGACTTTTTGATTAGCAGCTGTAGCTCTTAACCATTATGCCACCAGGGTTTCCATGTGATACCTTGCTTACTAATCTACCCTTGCCTCTCCTCCACTGCACACGCACATGCACAAGCACACGCACACGCACACGCACACGAGGTGACAACTAAGTCCATGAATTTAATTGTTTTGTGTGCTACATACCACACTGCTGAACATCACTGTGGTCACCTTCAAGTTATTCCCCTTGGGAAGCCCTATGCTGATGCCAGTGCTTAGTGCATCCTTCAGAGCAATTTTGGAACTCTCTGGAATGGCCATGGTGCATGGTGGCACAGTGGCAAGTTCTCAACCTTAATTGTATAGTTGTCTGTGAGGGAGTTATTAGCCAGAAAACAAGTAACTGTAGCGGAACACCCGCCATACTCACCAGTTCTGGCCCTAGCGACTTTTTTCTTTACCAGAAGATAAAGGAAATATTGAAAGGAAGACATTTTGATGACATTCAGGACATCAAGGGTAATACAACCACAACTCTGATGGCCATCCTAGAAAAAGAGTTCCAAAATTACTTGGAAGGCTAGACTAGGTGCTGGTGTCAGTGCATAGCTCCCGAAGGGGAGTACTTCAAAGGTGACCATAGTGATATTCAGCCACAAGGCATATAGGACTTTTCCTAGGATGAGTTTGTGAATTTAATTGACAGTCATTGTATACTTGTGATTGTTCATATGCAGTCTTTTCTTCTGATTGAAGTTATTGCTAAGGAAACTAAAGGTACTGTTCACTCAACAACTGTTTTTTGGCCAGCTTTGGTGGCATTTAGCCATTTTCTTTTAAGAGATAGGACCTTTGTCTCAGGAGTAATTAATTAATCAATATCAAGGAAATAAAATTGTTAAATAAATAACATCAAAGACAGGCATGACTGTATCCCACTAACCAATTGCTTATTTACTGCTTTACAAATCTGGCCATTCTTTAATATCTTTTAACTTGTGATCAAGGGTTCTTCTCCCTTGATCTTCTTAAGGGTGGTGATACATTAGAAGATGCTATCGTGTCTCAGGCTGCCAAAATACAACATTAATAACACTGTGTGCTCACTCCACACAGCATTCCTTCTGTAATATCTTCTCCCGACAGGCACAATTGCTTGAAGCACCCACAGGGGCCTCTTAATGAAACTTTCCATGTTTGCGGTAGCTTTTGTTTCACTTAATTAGCTGTCTTCATGAACAGCACATCGAGGCAGTTACCTTCTTCCGCAAGAAAGAAAATGTCAGTTTCTTTCTAAGGATGCACTAAATTGAAGTTGTCTAAATTAGAAAGAGTTACTTCCCTTTTGGACTAAGTAAGCCCTCAGTAAACAAACATCTATGTTATTTTATTTTTTTTTGTTACTATCCAGCCTCAACCTGTGAATTTGTAAATCTTTCAACCTCAAATGAGGCCCAAAGCAATAAATGCCACTTTCTAAAGTGAACTATAAATCAGGCCACATTTAGACTGATCTACAGGCAAACTAAGGGTCTGAAAAGTGTCCAGGTTGAGGCATAAAGAGCAGAATTTGTGCAGAGAATTTTCTTGGAGAGAGCCATCCTGTTGAGCCTGTAGCATCAAAACAGAAGAGTGTGGGTATATAGGGGGCAACTGCCTACTGATCCCAAACCTAATAAGAAGAATTACAATGACATCACATTGACGGCTTAGTATATAGTCTCGGTAGGTGGGGTCACATAGGACTGGGACTTGATTCATACTCAAGTAAGCTAAAGCAAGTAGTTCTTTGGAAGTGGACTTTGTCTATAAAAAGGATGCTTTCTTCCTGTGGCAAATGAGTGTATGCATCATTGTGACATCAGCCCAAGTAATTTCAAAACACACTGCCCAGTAGGGAAATCCAGGTGTCGTGGTGCGCAGAAGATGTTAAATCTGTTCAGCCAAAATAATTATAAAACTAGACAACCCTGTAAAAAGAAATGTAGACCACAATTTTGAGACTCATGTATTGTTAAAAAGAAGACAGCGACACTAACAAAAAAATCCTGGAGATTTGGGCTGGCGAGTCCCCGGAATCCTGGCAAACTTTCGGTCAGAACAGTACGGGTCTGTGACCCTTTCGGTTAGGGCTGCTCTGATTTTACTTCCCACTGATGCTCGCTTGGTGAGAACATAGCTTTACCAATGTCACGGAGGGCAATCAAATTACATAAAATAAATAAAATAAAACAAAAACCCTAGCAACTTTATTTTCACAGTGACAGAATCAACATAGGGCAGCAGAAAAAAAAAAAAATCAAAGCTCTGTCAGATAAAAATGAAAGACTTGGTAGCAAATGAATGCAGTACCTACAGATTTGCTTGCCCAAGTTTGTGGTTCCAGATAGGGCAGACAGCAGGTTAGCAAGAAGTTTAATGGGAAGATTGGGAAAAGAAAGAGCTATGAAAAGGCTGAGATAGGCTCACTGTACATCGCTGACCTTCTAGGAAACCACATGCGTATGTGTGTAATTTGTAAGAGATATTCCAAGAACTGCACTTGTCACCTCTCTTAGTCTGGGGTCTCTAGAGAACAAAACCAGTGAAGCTTATGTATAAATATATAGAAAGAAGTTTACTACAAGAAAATGGCTCACCCAATTAATTGCGGGGGCTGGCAAGTCCCAAATCCATGGGTCAGACAGCAAACTGAAGGAAGACCTCTGCTGACTCATTGGGTCACAAGGGCTGATGAACCCACAGTCTGAGGGCAGATGACAGGCTGAAGACTTTTGCAGGTTTACATCCCGAGAACCAGAGCCCAAGCAGTAAGCTGAGTGCTGAGTCAAAAGAAAGAGTGAGAGCTTTGTGAGAAGACTCTTTTGTATATCACAGTCAGGCCACGCTCCCAGAGAAATTTCTCTTTCAGCTGGTTAGTTGCTCATGTCAGATCACAAAATGGAAGATGATTACATAGTATCTGCCAAAATCACTGAGAATCATAGCCTTGCAAGTTGATACCTAACAGCATTGACTATCACACCAACCCATACACAGATAGGTAAGTAGTGAGTGGAAGCTTCACGGCTTTACGTGTTTGAACACAACATCAGCCCACTTTATTGACCGATTGCTGAGCTATGCAGCCATAAGGATAACTCCCTAGAAAGCTAGACTTAAAAAAATAAAATAAAATAAAAAAGCTGAACAGAAACATCAGGGAGTACACATTACTGGGGAGACTAATGTTGTAGTTAATGCCCAGGAAAATGATTTAATAAAATAACCCTCAGAAGAACAAAACAGAATCATTAGTTGCTACCATCTGTTATTTATAATACCCAGTTTTCAACCAAGAATTATGAGACATGCAGAGAAGTAGGGAAGTGTGATGCATACCCTAGGGGAAAACAGACAAACTAAAAAAAAAGACAGTTAATAGGAATTGACTCTCAATAGGTCTAGTTGTGAGCTTTAGTAGATGAGGACTTCAAAAACATTTTAAATAAACTCAAAGAATTACAGAAAAAATTATGATAATTCAACAAATCTGTAACTTCAAGAGAGAAATAAAAAGCCTGAAGAAAGAACCAAATGAAATTTTCTAGTTCGTGTGCTAAATGACTGAAATGAGAAACTAACTGGATAGGATCAAGAGCAAATTCAAGATGGTAAAATAATCAGTGCACATAGAGTTGGATCACCCCGAAGAACAGAAAGGAAAAAGATATAAGAGAAATGAACAAAATTTCAGAATTCTATGGAACAGGGTCAAGTGTATCAATATAATTTTGCTGAGCATCTTAGAAGGAGAGGGGAGCAAGAAAGGGAAAAATGTTTGAGAAATAATGACTAAAACCCCTCACAATCGATGAAAAACATTAATTTGCAAATTCAACAAGCTCAATAAATGCCAAGTAGGATAAACAAAAAGACAGTCACTTCTAAACCAGAGTGAAACTGCTGAAAGCCAAAAAGAAAGAGAAACCCTGATAGGAGCAACAAACAAACCCTGTCTCACTACATTGCATACAAGAGGGGAGTGATGTCGTCAATAGTTGCTTCTTAGAGGAAACAATGGGGGCCAGAAGTCAGTGAAATGATGTATTTTAGGTGCTAAAAAGAAACAAACAAACATGTAGAAGTCCTGTCTCTCAAAAAGCCTGTATCCAGTGAAACTCTCCTTCAAAAGTGAGGGCGAGGACTATAGTCTCAGGGAACATTTTGGTCAATCGGCATTACACAATTCATAAAGAAAATATTCTATATCCTATCTTGGTGGGTAGCGTCTAGTATTGTAAAAGCTTGTGAGCCACCGTCTAAGAGACATCTATTGTTCCCATCCTATCTGGAGCAAAGAATAATGAAGAAAACCAAAGACACAATGAAAATATTAACCCAGAGGACCAAAGCATCATATAAACTAGAGCCTCCATCACCTGGAATCCAGAACTACTAGATAATACCCAGCTGCCAACATCAACTGCTCTGCTAGAGATCACAACATAGGATTCTGGACAGACCAGGAGAATAATGGAGAACAGTCTGAAAGAAACTCGAGAAACCTCAGAGACTATGGCCCCAGACACTCTGCTAACTCAGAATTTAAATCATTCCCAAAGCCTACATTTCCAAGATTAGCCAGACCTACGAAACAAACAAACAACACGTGGGAGGTACGTGCTTCTTAGTTCAATCAAGTGTATGGACCAAATGGGCAAGTCTTGCTCAAAATGAAGACAAGAAGGCAGGAAGGGCCAAGAAAACTGGGTGGATGGACACAGAGAACCCAAGGTGGAAAGGAGGAAAGTAGAGTCACACTGTGAAGATTGTAACCAATGCCAAGAAACAACTTGTATATAAATATTTAAATGAGAAGCTAATTTAAACTGTTAAGCTTTCAATTAAGAAAAAAGAAAAATGATGATGAAATAAAGATTTTTTTCCCATACAACCAAAAACTAAGACAACTTGTTGCTAGCTCACCTGCCCTACTAAAAAAACTTAAAGGAACTCTTTCAAGCCAAGAGGAAATAATACCAGACAGTGATTTGGGTTCACAAGGAAAAATGAAGATAAATGCATCGGTATACATGAAAGACTTGTGAAGTAGAGGGTTAGTGAAAAGAAGGACAATCCTCTACAAGATGGATTGACACAATAGGCTCAAACATACCAACAATAGACTCAAACATACCAACAAATGTGAAAACGGTGCGGAACTGGGCAGTGTTTTCTTCTGTTATACATAGCATCGTCATGAGTGGGAGCCAATTTAGATAGCACCTAACAACAATGTATAAAAGATGTGTGTGTGCGCAGCCTGCCTTTTCTTCTCTAAAGATGCTGACCTGCAAGGTGAGGTGCCTACCAGCTGTGAAACAGAGAAGGAAACAATGGGGAATCTGGAGCTGTTAGAGGGAGGACAGGGCTGTGCCTCAGCTAAGTGCAGTGAGAAGTGCTCGGTGTGGGAGTCTGTGAAGAACTCACAACCTTGCCTTGGGTAGAAGAGACATATTCAGAGAGCAAGAAGCCAACTTACAACAGAAATAGTCAGGTGACAACTTTCCAGTCCCTCTTACCTCTTCTCTCACCTTCTGTTTTCCTTCTGGCTAAGACTGAAATAGCAGCTAGTCGGTGGGGACAGGGAGAGAGAGGAGGCCACCTACACCCCTTGCCATGTGGCAGGCAGCCCACCTATAGCTAGCCCTAATCTGGATAGTGAGAATGATAAGCCTTACTCTCCAATGAGCATTGAAGTGTGGGTGAATAATTAACTAGACATTTTAGATCACTGAATTGAGACTGTGTTTATGATTAAAAGGACCTGTAGAAGTTTTTGCTACCTAATAAAGACCAGATTGTTGAGAGCCTCCAGGAGCAGAAGATGACCTATATTTATACTTTCCCAGTAGACTTGAAGGATTAATGGAAGGCAAAAGTCAATTTCCTTCTGTGAATCCAGCCCATCCTTCTTGCATATTACATCCCTGGTACACTGGCTTGCTCTTCAATATCTTTGAGATTTCTAGTTTCTCAATTCTTTTGTTTTGTTCTCCCTGTTCATTCTTCAGATTTAATTTTCTTATCTATTCAGAGCAGACTCACAATTCATTACCTCAGTCAAATTCTTCCTACATCCTCAGTGATTACCCCTGTCCTACTATCACACATATCTTACAAACTTCTTAGCTTCTATTAATCTAACCTGACCGATTACCTTTCTTTTCCTGCTTTCATACAGGAATTAATATTAGAGAAAATGACACAACTTAGTTTTTGGTACCAGGAGTATTCAACAATCTCTAGCCTCAGCTGGCCCTCAAATGTCTGTCAGTTTGTCATATTGTTGGAGGCTTTTTTATTGTTGTGATGCCGGAAAAAGAGATGTAGTCAATCAAAGCCTTGTGAATAGCAGCAGAACATCATTTGACAGAGTGCTGGAAGGTGAGCGCCTCAGCCTGGAAGGCAATGAACGTGTGGGAAAGAGCTACCTCCTCAAAGGAGAATTGAACTCAATGACACGGATGGAGTCAAGCTTCCTAGACCTTCATTTGCTAATGTAACACGACTCACAATGAGAATAAACAGCTGGAAACATTCATTAACAATCAGAATGTGGAATACATAAAGCATGAGTCCAGAAAAATTTTAAGTCATCAAAAATGAAATGGAATGCATGAACATCATGTTCTAGGCTTTAGTGAGCTGCAAAGGTCTGGTACTGGCCATTTTCAATTGGACAGTCATATAGTCTACTACGAAGGGAACAATGACTTGAAGAAGCATGGCACTGCATTCATTGTCATTTCCAGATCTATCCTGAAGTACAGCATAGCCAGTGAAAGGATAATATCCATAGGCCTACAAGGAAGACCAGTTAATATGACTGTTATTCAAAATTACACACCAACCAGTAAGGCCAAAGATAAAAAAACTGAAGATTTTTCCAAACTTTGCAGTCTGAAATTGATAGAACTTCCTGTCTTGATGCAGGTGGTAATTGTGGGAGACCAGAATATAAAATTTAGGAACAAATAAAGAAGGAATATGACCTTAGTGAGCGAAATGATGACAGAGAGAGCATGACAGGATTTGAAAGACGAATGACTCCTTTGCTGCAAATACCTTTTTTCACCAGCATAAATGGCAATTATAGACATGTAATTCACCAGGTAGAGCATACAGGAAATAAGTGGACTACATCTGTGGAAAGAGACAATGGGAAAGGTCAATGTGATCAGTCAGAAAAAGGCCAGGGGTCAACTGTGGAACACAGCATCAATTACTCATATGCAAGTTCAAGTTGAAATTGAAGAAACTTAAAACAAGTCTATGAGAGCCATACAATGACCTTGAATATAGTCCCCTGAATATAGAGACCACCCCAAAAATAGATTTGGTGCCTTGAACACTAATGACTGAAGACCAGGTGAGTTGTAGAATGACATCAAGGACATTGTACACGAAGAAAGCAAAAGGTCATTAAAAATACAGGAAAGAAATGAAAGACCAAGATGGATGTAAGAAGAGTCTCAGGGACTTACTCTAAAGCAGAAGAGTGGAATTATTGAGTAAAGAGCTGAACAAAAGGTTTCAAAGGGTACCTCAAGAACAGAAACTGAAGTATAATAATGACACATGCATGGAGATGGAAAACCCAAAGGAAGAACACACTACATTTCTCAAGCTGAAAGAATGAAGCAAAAATTCAAGTCTTGAGTTGCAATAGCAATGGATTCTATGGGGAAAAATATTAAATGACCCAGGAAGCATCAAAAGAACATGGAAAGAATACACAGTCACTATATCCAAAAGAATCCGTCAATGTTCAATCATTTGAGGAGGTACCACACAAGTAGGAATCAATGGTACTACAGGAAGAAGTCCAAGCAGTACTGAAGGCCTCGGTGAAAAACAAGATTTTGGTAACTGATGGAATACCAAATGAGATGTTTCAACAAATGGATGCAATGCTGGAAGTACTAGTTACCTATGACAAGAAATATGGAAGACAGTTTGCCACCTGGTCAACTATGTTTATGCTTGTTTCCGAGAAAGGTGATCCCACACAATGTGAAAATTATTGAACAGCATCATTATTATCACACACAAATAAAATTTTGCTGAAGATAATTCAAAAGCAGCTGCAGCAGTGTATTGACAGAAATTCAAGCCTGATTTAAAAGAGGATATGGAACCAAGGACATCATTGCTAATGTCAGATGGATCCTGGCTGAAAGCATAGAATAACAGAAATACATTTACTTGTGTTTTATTGACTATGCAGAGGCATTCTGTGTGGATCAGGGCAAATTATGGAAAACATTGCAAAGAATGGGAATTCCAAGATACTTAATTGTACTAATGAGGAGTCCGTGCATAGATAAGCTCAGTTGAACAGAACAAGAGGATACTGTGTGGTTTAAAGTCAGAAAAGTTGTGCGTCAGGTTGTATCCTTTCATCATACCTATTCAATCTGTATGCAGAGCAAATTATGCAAGAAGTTGGATTATGTGAAGAAAAATGGGGCGTTGGAGGACAACTCATTAACCACCTGCATCATGAAGATGACACAACCTTGGTTGCTGAAAGTGAAGAGGACTTGAAGCACTTACTGACGAAAATCAAAGACCATAGCCTTCTATTAGGATTGCACCTCAACATCAAGAAAACGAAAATCCCTGTGACTGAGCGATAAGCAAAATCGTGATAAATGGGGGAAAGAATGAAGTTGTCAAGGATTTCATTTACTTGGATCCACAATCAAAACCTATGGAAACAGCAATCAAGAAACTGAGACTCATTGCACTGGATAAATCTGCTGCAAAAACCTCTTTAAAGTGTCGAAGACTGTGGTACACCTGACCCATGCCATGATGTTTTCAGTCTTCTCCTATTTGTGTGAAAGCTGGGTGATGAATAAAGGAGATGGAAGAGTTGGCATCTTTGAACTGCTGTGTTGGAGAAGAATACTGAATATACCATGGACTGCCAAAAGAAAGGACATATCTGTCAAGGAAGAAGTGCAAACACAATGCTTCTTGGAAGCAAGGATGGTAAAACTATCTCTCACATACTTTGAATATACTGTCAAGAGGTGTAAGTCCCTAGAGAGGGACATCATGGTTGGTAAATTAGAGGGTCAGTGAAAAAGAGGAAGATCATCAATGAGTTAGATTGATACAGCAGCTACAACAATGAACTTAAGCATATCAGTGGTTGTGAGAATGGCACAGGAGAGGACAATGTTTTGTTCTATGCCTCAGAATCTAGTTAGTGGCACCTAACAAGAAAAACAGCCTCAAATTGGCCATTTATACTGTTCAGAAAGAAGATGAACCATTTACAGTACTTAGAAGATTTTTGTCTGCCTCTGGTCTCAGATTTTAACTACTCTCTGTTCAAGTTCTTTATTCTACACCTGCTCTTTTCTCTCTTGGCTGATGACACTACCGTCTACAGTAGATCCCAAACATAACTGAAGTTGAAGTGACGTAAACTCGTGCTTGCTCACTTCTTCACTTCTTTCCTTCTAGCCATAGAGAAGATGCTTCTATTTACCGCTGATTTTGAGCTCATTCATCTTATTTCATCCCTTCTATATTTACTCATTGTGATGGAGTGAATGTGTTTTTCATGTGAGATGGAAAAGAATTTTGGGGGGCCAAAGGGTGGAATGTTATGGATTGATTTGTGTCCCCCAAAATGATGTATTATAAATCATAACCTTTCTGCCTATGGTTAAAAGCTATGGCTGCTTATCAAAAGGTTGGCAGTTCAAATCCACCGGGTACTCCTTGGAAACTCTATGATGGCAGTTCTGCTCTGTCCTATAGGGGTACTGTGAGCCAGGATTGACTAAATGGAAATTGGTTATGTTACGCCTGTGGTATAATCCTATTTTGGTATGGGTTGCCTTTGTTATATTAAAGAGGCAGGATTAGTGTTGAGTATATCTTGAATCAATATCTTTTGAGATACAAAATGTTGAACAAGCTAGCAGAGGAGAAATGGGATAAGATAGAGGCCAAGACACAGGGATATCTCCAAGGAACCAGGAAACAGAAGCTGAAGAGACAAACAGCATCCTTCAGAGCTGACAGAAAGTCCTTCCTTAGAGTTGGCACTCTGAATTTGGTCTTCTAACTTCCAAAACTGAGAGAAAATAAATTTCAGCTTGTTAAAGCCATCTACTTGTGGTATTTTTGTTATAGCAGCACTAGGCAGCTAAGACATCCCTCTTCTATATTTAAAAAAGTTTTTCTCTTTTTTGGTTTCTGAATGCCTTGTGAACATTCTCTAGTTGTTTTGACTTTAAAATTAATCTATATGTTACCTCTTTATATTCCTCTAAATAAAGCATCTCTTTACAACCAAGCATATTGAAAAAACAGTCTGTACTTTTTGCCTTCACTTTTTTCAGTCGTATTCACTCCAAGTCCCCTAAAAATGGATGTGACACTGCTATGGATTCAGTGGTTTCCTCTGAAAAGATAAGTGGAAGTCTTATCTTCAACCTGCAAACATGATCTTTTTAGAAATAGTGGCTTTGAAGATGCTATCAGTTAAATTAACATGAGGTCATCCTGGACCATGGGTGGGCCCTAATCCAATTGGAGTGATATCTTTATAGAAGAGGAGAAAAGCCACAGAAAGATACTCCAGGAGAGGATGGCCAAATAAGTCCAAGAAATGCCTGGGGCTACAAGAAGCTGGATGACAAAGAAGACTTTTGGTACTATTGGTGACTTCTTCCTCTTAGAGATCTCCTCTTCCTCACTTTGCTTCCAGGATATCCCCCTCTCCTGGGCCTCTTCCCTCCTTCTTGGTGCTTTATTCCCTGTTCTCATTCCTTCTCTGTGCTTCTAAGATTTCTGCCCTCTAACCTTGGTTCTTTTTCACTATAGCCACTCCCTCAAGGATGGTATTCCTTTCAAGGTTTTAACTGTGAAATAATAATCTGGGTCCCTGTTGGAGACCTTGGACATCATTACTTGGATTTTCAAACCACAAGTACCATAGACTAAATGTGTTCAAGACTCATTAGTTCATTGCAGCAAACGCGCAACTGCGCAGGTAGACAAATGTCTTTCCTACTTTGGCAATTGGCAGTCAGCTATTATTCTGCCACCCAAGACAGTAACCTAAGATTAATTCTCCCCTATTCAATTTACATCTTATCTATTGATCCATACTCAGCTGATTTCTAAATTACGTAGACTTTACCACCTTCATTATAGAGTCCGTTCTTTTCATCTTTCTTTCTTATAGTCTCAGCCTAGTTCCTCACAACTTTCATGGACTATCGATACAATCTTTTGTCTCTCATGAACTAGTGCTACACTTTCTTTGTTTCCACAACTTTCCAAGTGAGAATGTTCTAACATGAACATTTGTGCGTAACTTTCATTGATTCCAAAGTTCAAGTTTAAATTTCTTTTGCAGACTCAAACAGCTTACCTCTTGAGTCATGATCCTACTCTATTTATCTTTACAAAACTATTTATTCTTCTCCAGATCTACTATACATTCGATATTTCTGTACCTTTGCTGATGCTATTCCCACTACTTCCATGCCTTTCCCTACTGCCTATTCACCTTTCAGCAGTCAGGACTTTTTTATTATGTGGAACTGATTCCTCCCTTATTTCTGTCCTCTTTCTATTCTGTAAAAACATTGTTGTGTCATCTTGGGATTCATTTGGGTTTTCTGTAGGATCCTTGGAAGTAGAACTTCTTCTTAGTTATGGTATGCACAATGTTTAGCACAGGACCTAGCACACACCTGAAAAATCAAACACACTGCTGTTGAGTCGATTCCAACTTTTAACAATCATATAGAACAGAGTGAAAGGCAGGTTACGTTTGGAAAAGGAGTCATGAAAAAAAAATAGTTTTCTATGAACTTGAAGTGTCTTCTTGGCTCAAAGGTGCCCCATACAGTTTCTCAGGAGTGCCTGGTGGATTTGAACTGCCTACTTCTTAGCCAGCAGCTGTAGCACTTAATCACTATGCCACCAGAGTTTCCACCTGGCACATAGTAGGCAGTATTTCTTTAGTATAATAGGACTCCTAGTAATAATCTGCTCTGTGTCAGCAAATTTTCTCTTCCTCTTCCTCTGTAATTCTCTTAGGTCCTGCATAGGGGTCAAGCTGACTGCTCACACTGAATTTCATTTCTTGAGGAAACTGAGGAAGGATCCAGTCTGCAGGTGGTCTCGTTAGGATCTCTGACTCTCTGTGCTGGGACTCCCCAGTGAGTACTGAAGCAGTCAGGGCAAGTGGGGTAGCCCTATTCCATGACCACTTTTTGTATTTATTTATTTATTGTCATGGATTGAATTGTGTGGCCCCTTACTGCTGCCAGATAAGCGTAGTAATTTGACTGGGACAGGACACCCTGTATTCTGTGATTGCTCTCCATTTTGTGATCTTCTGATGCTGTAAATCCTAATCTCTGTCTGTGGTTGACAGAGTGGGTCTTGTTAGAGAGGATTAGGGTGGGACAGCAACATCCTTGCTAAGGGAGTTTCCCTCAAGTATGGCTTGTACCGCCCTTTATCTTTTCATCCTATGAGCAATGAAAAGGGACGCAAGCAGAGAATTGGGGACTCATACCATCAAAAAAGCTGCACCAGGATAAGAGTGCGTACTTCAGACCTGAGGTTCCTGTGCCGAGATGCTCCGCGAAGAAAGACAGGTGCCACACAAGGACTTTGCTCCAGAGCCAACAAGGGGGAACAGCTTTCTCTGGAGCAGACATCCTGAATTTGGGCTTGTAGCTAGTAGACTGTGTAAGAATAAACTTCCCTTTGTTAAAGTCATCCACTCTGTGGTATTTCTGTTAGAGCAGCACTAGCTGACCAAAACATCTATTTTTAAAATAAATAATCAAGAACATTGGAACACATGCTCTACAATTCCAGTTGGTATTCAAAGTGCTTGCTACGGTGCAGGTTGTCTAAACTTCTGAAACTTATTGAGAAAGACTACTTCATGTTCAGTGTTGTGTCTCTTATCTATCCTTCTACCTATCTATCTATCATCTATCTGTCTGTCTGCCTGTCTGTCTATCCAACTATCTATTTCTTTATGTCTTTATTTATTTATATGGAGAAAAAAAGGCATAAGAGATTTTCCAGTTGGTGAATCAGAAAGAAAGCCTCGTTTCTCTTGTATACAGTTCTGGTCCACTTCCAATATTCCTTTCTATGGAAAGCAGAAAATAAAACTAGGTGGTATAGAAATTTTCCTCTTAAATTGTTAGTATTGGAGACTTCTAAGATATCCCTTTATTTACTTTCTGATCACTCAGTCCATCAAAGGATATTGTTTGACCATGCTTTATGTAAGACAATGTGTTGCGTTTGAAACTCTGCTCCGTAGATCTGAACTTAACTGTCACCTTGCCACTTTGCAGCTGTGTTTTTGGACAAATCCTTTAACTGTCTTAAGTCCCAGTTTCTCACCAGTAGAATGCATTTGGAAATACTATAAAAAGATATAATTGACTCTTGATGGTAAAGATTTGTTCTTTTACTGGAGATACTTGCAGGCTAATCCGTAGACTAATGGTGATGTGGCATAAAGAAATAGCTCCCAGACTGCAGTTCCAGAGCTAGAAAGTACCATTTGAGGACAGGACAAGGGAAGAGATCAGAACAGTAAGTAAGACTTCAAATTGAAAGTTTGTCTGAAACCTGAAAGACAGGTTACATTTGGAAAAGGAGTCATCAAAAAAAAAAAAAGGTTTTCTGTGAACTTGAAGTGTCTTCTTGGCTCAGTGATGGTAGAATAAATTGCTCTCTTTAAATCGCTCTCCATCCTCATATGTTTCCTCCATCACATCTCTCTGCTATGACTAGCCTCCTGTGACTCAGGCCGTTTGGGCTGGTGGCTGTTTTTTGCAAACTATTAGTCTGTCTTCAGGGTTATTTTCTACCTACTTCCTCTACTTCTTTAGAACCTGGAAGGCTCATGGTCTGATTGATGAAGCAATGGCCCACAGGTCCCAAAAGCAGAGATTGAATTCTGGGATAGAGAATGTCTGGCTGACTTGGGGAAAAAAAAAACTACTTTGTTATTATTTCATTCCATCTCAACTTGCTTTGTACGTTTGAAGTCAGCATAAAGCAAAGAAAGACTGTCAGACAATATGCTTAAGTGTGGACAATTCTAAATATTTCATGTATTTATTACAGATGTTAAAGTCCTTTCCCATTCATTCATTGCTTTTTGCTTATCCCATCAGACCTTGGAAACTTCCCAAGGGACATGAATTCTGTAACCAAAACACAAATGGTGTTTATGAAGAACAGCTGCTCAGCAAAGCACCCAAGCTTCCTTTGCATGCCCTTTTTCAGTATGTGTCTCTGGCATGAACTTCAAACCTTAAGGGCAAATAAAGACTCAACTTATGAAGAAAAAACACTTCTCTTTATTTGAGGTAGAACTGAGCATACCGAAACTGTAACTCATTCCTCTTAGCAGCAGAAAAACCAAATAAGCAGTGAGGGTGGCCAGAGCACTGAGCCCTCAGTCCAGGAGCGGTACAGTCAGAGGGCAGCATCACTGAGGGTAGCGGAAGGCACTCAGCCTTACCCTGAGCTAACTTCCTGCTGCAAAACATGGAGATCTTAACAGGGAAAGAAAGGCTTCTTTCTAACTGCGGCTGTCTTCTGGCATTAGAAATAAACTAGAATCCTGCAAATATCCATGGGAGAAATTATTGTCATGAAACTGTCATCCCTCATACCAAGTAATTGTTTTGATTTCCAGATTATTGCTATGACAAATGTGTAGAACCACAGTTGGTGATGATTTTCAGGAAAGTCTTTTCAGTTGCCTAGTAACCCTTCATGGGCTTAGTTAGTAGGCCTTTGAATCAGTAATAGAGTTTACAAATATTTGTGGAGACTATTTTGGTGGCATAATGGTTAAGTGCTATGTGTGCTAACCAGAAAGTGGGCAGTTTGAGTTCACCAGATTCTCCCCTGAAACTCTATGGAGCAGTTCTACTCTGTCCTGTAGGGTCTCTGTGAGTCAGAATCGACTCAGTGGCAGTGGGTTTGGGTTTTTTGGTTTTTATTCTGTAAAAGGTTTTAACAATGGCCAATTATAACACGGTACTCTAGGTAAATGGTTTGGAAAGATGTAACATAGAATTCAAGAACATAGAAATAATAAAGTGAAAATGATGGAATTTAGGGAAAAAAGAAGAAGAAAAGCTACCCTACTCATTTCATAAGACTGCTGTAACAAAGTACCACAATTTGGAAGACTTGCAAGAACAGAAATTTATTGTCTCACGGCTTTGGAGCCTGGGAATCTGAAATCAGGTAGCAATGGTGTTGATTCCTTCTGAATCTTTGAGAGGAAACCAGTTCTGTACCTCTTTGCTAGCTTTCAGTAACTGCTGATGATCCTTGGTGTTCCTCGGTTTGTGGCTGAGATCTCTGCCTCTGTTGCTATGTGGCTCCATTTTCACTCTGTGTCTCTTGTCCTGTTTTATATGACATCACTCATGCTAGGTCAGGGGCTACCCTTCTTGACTGTGACCTCATGTTAACTGGTAACATTCTCAATGACTCTATTTCCAATCAAAGTCACATTCACTAGTATCAGGGCTAGAACTTCAGTATATTTTTTACAGGCATGCAATTCAATCCATTAACAGAATCTTACAAGTCAATAGTGTAAAATGACAGAGAAATCTAGAATTAAAGGATGAGGTGACCCCCATCTAGCCAAGGACAAGCAGAAATGGAACGTTTGATTAAAATAGTTACTGGTGAGCTGTGGAACTTTTCTCAAATACGGCACTTCTGTGCCAATGCCATTCTAAATACAAAGGACACCGGTAAGTGTCAGGGAGTCATTCATGCTATGATTTTAGAATATTCTCTTTAATTAGTGATGACAACCAAATGGCCAGTTTAGGGCCCTCTGTGGACCAGATTAGATTCAATTCACCAAGGAGAGTGTTCAGTGACCCAGCACATGGGAGAAAGTGCTCCCCTCTCAAAGCTGCAATGAGAGTAAAGCTTTGTCTGAAGTAGCTAAACAAAACAGTTTGACTTTCTGAAGAATTTTTTTTCTAAGTGGAGATGATTGAAATATTGTGTTTTCTAGGGAAATGAGACATAAATGAATTTGACTCTAAAGAAAACAAAGGCCTTGGTCATATTAAAAAGAAGGAAATGAGAATCAGTGTACCCGATTATTCCAAGGTGCCAGAAAATCCACTTTTCTAGGGACTAGAGAACAAGGTACTGTGTTTCCCACTTTCTGCATTGTCTTCTCGGATGCAAGCCCCAGGTAGAGGACCTCTGGCTCCACGTGGATGGTGTCCACATACCTCCATCTTTCTCCCTGTCTCTGAATTACGTGTAGAGCAATAATAATACTATGTCCTGGGACAGTGTCTGTTGATCCAAAGGGATAATCAAACAGTGGGAAAGAGATTGTTGTTGTTAGTTTCTCCTGAGTTGGCTCCAGCTCATGGTGACCTCATGTGTAATAGAATGAAACACAGCCTTGGTCCAGGGCCATCTTCGTGATCACTGTGGTGGCTATTGTATCAGCTAATCTTGTTGAGGGTTTCTATCTCATTTTTTGTGACTGTCTACCAAACGTGATGTCCTTTCCTGGTGACTGGGTTTTCCTAATGACACACCCAAAATAAGCAAGTCATAGTCTTGCCATTCTTGATTCTAAAGATCTTTCTGGTTGTGAGAAGGAGATGGCTTTTTACAGAGAGATAGAAAAATGATGGCTAGATAGATAAATGGATGGGTGGATGGATATCTAGATGGATGGATAGACTGCACTGTAGTCTCATAACTTCACTGCCTCTGTTCCTCTCTTGCCTCCCTAGGGTAAACAGACTCTAAAAACTCTGGCCTTCATCATCCAGGGAGTCAAAGCATCAGCAGATGAGCTTTATTGAGGATAGAATCCCATACACTCCCTAGAGCCAGCCTGTGACTGTGTTTTCCAGAATCTGTGCACCAAGGCCTGGAGCTATCAGCAACGTTTCCATTTATTTATTTAATCATGCTGTTTGCTAACATGAAGTGTTACCTATACCAGGTTAGGGAATACAGAATATCTGGAAAATATTTAGCCATTTCTTACTGCATCCACAGCCATGATCCTGGTGAAAGTCACCATCAATTCTCACTTGAGTGATTTCAGCTCTCACTCCTACCTCTTGTGTCCTTTCAGTCAATTTCTTTATGAGCAACCAACCTTCTGAAAACATAACTCTGATCATGTTGCTGAAGATTATGTTACTCAAGAGTCTGCAATTGCTGCCTATTTCACTCTAACTAAGAGCCAAGGTCATTATCATAGCCTCCAGGGGCTTGATTTAGCTCCACACTAACTCTCTTCTTCTCCTACTATTTGCCTTCACGTTCACGCTACATCAGCCACGATGGCCTTTTCACTGTTGCCCATACCTGCCAGGCCTTTGTCCTTACTGTAACCTGCCTGGAACACTCCCCATCAGCTCATTCGTTTTCTCTGGGTCTTTCCTCAAAAGTCATCTTTCTTAGAAAGGACTTCCTATCACTTTATCTAAAGTTTCACTCATTCCCCAAAATAGCACATCTTCCTTCCCTGCTATCTTTTTCTCTCTATCATTTAGCACCAACTACCATATGTCTCGGAGTCCCTGGGTAGCACAATGGTTAACGTGCTTGGCTAATAACTGAAAATCTGGAGATTTGAGCTCACCCAGAGGCACCCTGTTGGAGGTTCAAGTACATCCAGAAGTGTCTCCAAAAAATCAGCCACTGAAAACCATTCTGACACACTCGACATCGCTGTAAGTTGGAATTGACTCAATAGTAATTGGTTTCTGAGTTACCATATGTCTTACTGAAAAAGACTGTTCTTGTTTCCCCCACTAGAATGTAAGTTCCATGAAGTTAATGATTTTTTATACAAAGCTTAGAATGTATTTAGTGCACAGGAAATGCTCACTAAAGATTTGCTGAATTAATGAATACCTGGCTCAGACTGCTTCAACTCTTAACACACAAATATCTCTCCTTTATCTGTGTTCTTGGGGGACAATTTACTATTGCCTCTGTGAACAAACTGTGGTCTCCTTTTCCGTGCTTAAACAAGAATGACACCCTGAAGTTACAGAGCCCTGGGAAAGCTATTGTACTGGAACCTTATTTGTTGATGTGGGAGCAAGGCTTGGCATACCAAAGGGGCTCACTGACACAGTTAAAATGTTGAAGGTTGCTTTTGCCTCAGAGTGTCTTGAACAACTCAGCTTGACCTTAAACTGCCAGTATATGGAATTAACCTAGATAAAGATCTTTCTAAAAGGCAGTGGGTTCTCCTAACATAGGTCATAGATCAGCTTTTTCATCTGTCTTAAAATGGAGAGGTGAGGAGACGGGGAAGCTGAGATGGAGATGTGATCTTTGGAGAGACTACAATGTGTCATCCTGAGCCTTCAGTCGTTAAATGACTCTGGATCTTCACTTGCAGGATAGAGGCCTACTCTAGATTTGATTTCCTGCTTCTCAGGCATTCCATTTATCTGACGACCTCATGAAAATCAATTTGAAAGCCCTAATGCCTTAGAAAGTGTCCATTCAAAATCCTTCTCTGTTCTGATAACACAAAAATATCTGAGGAAGGAGTCTGGCTGGAATGAAACTGAGTCCTGAAGCAAAAGAAGATTCTGGACTTGGTCTACCTGGGCACTGTGAGCTTCATAATGCAGAGAAAGGAGAGCTTCAGGAATTAAGAGCTCATATGATGTCTTCCTTATCACTCTGACCTTGGGTACTCAGCCTGGCAAATACTGTCCTAATGCATTTGAATGACTGAAGACACAGTACAAGTTTTTGCTCTCCGATTTTCTAACAGGTGTACTAGTTAGCTGTAGAAGGAATCCACCACGCTCAACTCTGAGCAATGTAGATTCAGGGTTACATATTGAAGACAGTTGGCTGATTGTGAGGATAGCTAACAAGTTCAGAATGGCCAGACATCCTATAGGCACTCTGCTGACTCTGAGAGCAGGTGTGGGAGGATTGGGAGCCAGTGGAAGGAACACACTATGACCTCTTCCCTTCAACAATGATATCCACAATCATAGCTCAAATGATTTTCACAAACATGCTTGCTAATCACTGTAATACCACACACCAGACTCCAAGGTTGGAAGAAAGCAGCATCACCAGACTGTGATATAAAAAGATCATTTGTGTGTTTTTGCTTAAATGTTGACCCAGAGAAAACCAATCTCTTTGATGATATACTGGTGCCTGATTTTGACAGAAAGTTATTTACAAAATGGGCTATGACCTGAATTATAGAGCAGACCATTAAAACTTCCACAGAGAATTTTATTGTATGCACAATGTCACTGAAGGACAAGCGTGATTTCAGTTCTTGTGAGAAACTGTACTGTGCCAGGCTATGGCTGGGTATGGTCAGAGACATAAGTTCGGAAGTTGTCTTACTAACTGGGTGCCCAGTGATAAACACATTTATCCAGTCTACCTGATACATGCTGGAGGTCACCATACATTTTATGCCCAGAAAGGAATCTTGTTTATCTTCTCTAAGCATAGAGGACAAACTTCAGGTTGAGCACAGCGCAATCTTTTAAAATATTAAAATCTAGTCGTCTCATTCCCCTGCTTAAAACCTTGAAAGATTCCCGGTACTCTTAAAGTCATGCTCAAAATTCTTAAATAGGACATCCTCCAAGGTTGTACAGACTCTGTCCACTTCACCATCCTTATTTTCTGCCACCCCCCTTTGCTCACAGAGTTATAGGAATACTGATCCTTTCCATGTTCCTTGAATTGCACTAATTCTTTCCTACCTTCAAACCCACTGCTGCTGAGTTGATTCATAGAGGCCCTATAGGATACAGTAGAACCTCCCCATAGAGTTTCCAAGGAGCACTTGATGGATTCAAACTGCCAACCTTTAGACTAGCGGCCATAGCCCTTAACCACTACAGTTTCTCCTTAGAGCCTTCAAAACGTTCGTCCGTTTGGAATATCTTTCCCTGAAACTCCAACTCCAATCCTTATCTGTCCAGTTCTTACTCATTCTTTAGGTGTCCGCTTAAATGTCTTTTTGAGAGGAAACTCCTTGTCTGACCTTTCCAAAGGTAGGGTGCCTGAGTCTTTCATTGTTAGTGGGGGCAGTGACAATTCAGTGGGAGAATTCTCACCTCACATACAGGAGACCTGCGTACAGTTGCTGGCCAATAGACCTCAAGTGCAGCCAGCACACAGGTGTGTGTTGCCATGATGCTGAACAAGTTTCAGTGAGGCTCCAGACTAATGCAGACTAGAGGAGAAAGGCTTGAGAATCTGCTTGTGATAAACAGCCAATGAAAACGTTACAGATCACAACGGCCCAATCGATCACCGGTCATAATGGGGACGGCACAGGACCAAGCAGCACTTAGTCCATTGTGCGCAGGGTTCCCATGAGTCAGAAGCTGACACAACAGCAGCTAGCGACAACAACCACGTATTTTTACGGTCGTCATCACCGTAGTTGTGATTATGCAGGCTGCTTTATTAGGCTGCAAACTTGATGAAATTAGGAATGGCTTCTGCCTGGTTATCACTCCAGCTTCGGTTCCCAGTACAGTGTCTGGCACAAAGTAGGTTGTGAAGAAATACTTTGATGACTGAGTGATCTCTGGTCATACTGTGACTGTATAATGACTCCGCAGGACTTGTAAATAAGGCAAGGATTTGAAGCTCAACCAAAGAGGCTTACTTTCTTTTCTGTGTAAGAAGTCAGCAGCAGAACTGCCGTGACAATAAGACTGCTAGGAGAACTCAGTCCTTGCGCTTCAGAAAGTCAACCAATCACCTTTCAGGGTGAGTTGAAAGATGTTTTCCTCTTGGCTCATCCATCAACGTATTACAGTTGGCCGATTTCTCTATGAATTCACTTGTCGCCCTCTGAATGATCTTGGATGTGGCCTGGTGCATTTCTCAGTGACACTGCAAAGGACAGAGCATCAGAATATTCCAGAATCAGTGCTGTCCTGTGCCCACCACTCAGTGTGAAAAGCAAATGTCCGAAATAGGCCACTCTCTCAAAGCAGATTGGGGTCCAGAGCTCGACAGCAGAATGATGCTGGTGGCCAGAACAATTCATGTAGGTTTACATCCTAGTGCTGTGGTTTCTAAGCTTTTTAATTTCTTAGAGGAATAATTCATGTTCCCAAATTGATTAAAGGCAGAACAATTCCAAAACCTGAAGCAGACTTATTTTCTTGTCTCACTGCTCAGCAGCCCAGACCCCTCCTCTTGGTGAACTAAGGGAAGGCTCACTCGCTCGTTAGTGTTCAGGATCTTTAGAACATTTGTGATTAGCTGTTCTGGGACTTGAGCTAGAATGAGGACACATAATAGGGATTATGATATTTCTTGAGTGCTTAAAATTATACAAAATAGCCTTAAATTATTATTAATGTGTTAACATGATTAGGAATGGTATTTACTGAGAAACCTGTGATAAAAACATTTCTAATACTATAAGGTTTATTCTCTTTTTTTGTAAATTCAGTATTATGAAGTAATTCATTTTTCCAGCAATGTTGGGCAATTATCAATGCATTCATGCTATGAAGAAACCTTGGTGGCATAATGGTTAAGTGCCACAGCTGCAAACCAAACGGTCAGCAGTTTGAATCTATCTGTTACTCCAGGGAAACTCTACGGGGCAGTTCTACTCTGTTCTATAGGGTCGCTGTGAGTCAGAATTGACTTGACAGCAGTGAGTTTGGTTTTGGCTTTAATTCGTGCTATGAATGTTAGTTTTTACTTTCTGAAACTGTGATTATAGATACAGATGCTAAAAGGGTGAGAATAAATGTTTACAGACACAACAATATACTTGGGAAGTTTCATTTCTTGCTTTCTTGACTACAGTTATCAGTTTGTCTTCCTTAACTTGTTTCTTCCCTCTAAAAGTAAATACCAGGAAAATTCCAACTGAGTAAGTTATCCAGTCTGAGGAGTTCCATTTGGGGGGATGACATCATACATTTAAGAGATGTAATAATAACTAAATCTTTAACTATGTTCTCTAACTATTTCATGCAGATGAGTTTTCTTTGATATAAACTTACTCATGAGAACATGAAAATTCCAAAGCAAAAACAACTAATGTTTTGGTGTCTAGGAAGCAAGTCATTTTACAGGGTTTGTGAAACTGATTTGCAAAAAGGTGAGTGTGTGTGTGTATGTGTGTGTGTGTGTATGTGTGTGTGATTCTTTCACCCCCCAACAACTCCTTTTGGAAGAACAACTTTTAGTTCATTAATACTTTAATTTTTCTGGTTGTCTACTTAGGTATAAGAGTGTATTTCTAGCAAGATAAGACTGTTCAGTTGTAGCTGATACCTAGGACATTGCAGAGAGCAAATTACATGCTTGAAGATGGAAAAAGGGGGCGATGAGATTGAAATGGCCTTCTTTAAGTCCTACTTTGCAAAGGAATATTTGTTTGCAGGTGACATACACAAAAATATGAAATGTACAAAATATGGACATTCCCTAAGTAAGAAGGCCACATAGAGGGACTATTATCCTGTTGTCACACACACACACGTGTGTATTTCATTAATTCTTTAGAATAGACTCCAGGTAAAGGCTATCCACATTTCTTGGGCATTGGGCCTTTTGCTGCAACACGTACAGTCAAAAGGGAATACAAGCTGGTTTTTCTGATGCCAGAGATTATGACCTTCCTGTTACACTCATCTGTTCATGACACAAAAATAAAATTAGATTTTGAGCAAATTTAGTAGTGAAAATAGCAAAGCAGCCTGCTTTTCTATATCTTTATGCTGACTGAAGAAAAAAGTCCCCCTGAAGATTCATAATCACAACCTAGCCCTCAGATGGATTTTCAGTAGACCTGAAAAGTTTAAACCAAAAAATTTGTTTAATACTGTCTCAGATTGACAGTGCCAAAGGACCTCTTTCTGACAAATCACTAAATATACAAGAAAGCAAGGCACCATGAATGAGAATAAGACCAGTCAAGAGTTAGCAGAATCAGACCTGCAAAAACTTCGAGACGTTGACATTATCATGCAGAGAATATAAAATAAGTATATTTAGAATGTTTTAAGATATAAAATAATTCCTCAAAATATGTAGAAGAATAAAAAATATACAAACAACTAAATAGATTTATCAAAAAAATAACAAGTTTCTAGAAGTGAGAAATATAATTGAAATTTTACAGTAGTTACATAAGAGATTAGAAACAGTTAAAGAAAAATGAATAGGGTAGAATATGACTTTGAAGAAATGTTCCATAATGCAACCCAGAGAGAAAAAGAAAGCAGTGAGTAAATTTGGAGGATAAGATGAGAATTTATAATGTATGGCTGGTCCCAGGTAGAGCTGATATAGAGAAGGGAGATGAGGTAATATTTGAAGAACTGATGGAAAAATTTGAGACTTGCTGAAAGATGCCAAACCTCAAATGTATAATTACTTGCAGAACAAATGAAAAGATATATCATAGTGGAGAACATGAGTGACAAAGAGTAGATCTTCAATACACATCTAGAGAGAAAACACTGACTACCTCAAAGGAAAAGCAGTTAGAGAGCTAACTTCTCAAGAGCAATAACACAAGTAGAAACCGTGGAATATTGTCTTAATGTACTGAGGGAAAAATCTATAAAGTGAGAATTCTAAGTCAAACAAAAATAACAAAACATAAAAACTTCCTTTTAACATTAAGGGAGCAATACCTCCATTTTTGGTCATGCAGAAGCTGAAAAACTTTATCACAGTAGACTCCCACTAAAGAACATTCTAGAGGATGTACTTCAGGTGAAAGAAAATTCTGGATGGAAGGTCTGAAATGTATAAATGAGTAGCAAGGGGAAAAAGTGGTGTGTATGGAGTAAATCTAAGTAAACTCTAAATGCAGAAAACAATTATAATGATTTCTAATTTGCAGAGTTATAAAACAAAAAGAAATTGAAATATTTGATAGAAACAATATACAGATTAAGAGAGAATGATTAAAGTGTTGAGACAGTCCATATTCCTCATGCAACTGGAGAAGATTTGCTTTAAATTTGATTGAGTATGCATGTAATATGCTCTACAGGGATAAAAAAAGAGAGAAAATGGGGGGAAAAGTAATTTGAAAGATGGAAAATAGAAAAAAGAGAAAGGCACAGAAAGACTAAGTGGACAGCAGAAAATAAGATAAATATAAGATAAATAAACATAAGAAAATAAGTTAAAAATAAGCCTATTCTAAAAATAAGTGATTATATAAAAAATTTATATGGACCAGAGTCTCCAGTTAAGAATAAAGTTGGTCAGATTAAACAATAAGTGTGGCTATATACCACTTGCAACAGACGTGTCTAAATCACAGGACCATATTCTAAACTGGGATGATTTTAGCAATGTCTGGAGATAATTTTGTTTGCCATGGCTAGGGGGTAGAGGAATGGGGGTGGTGTTGGTCCTTTTGCCATCTTGCAGGTAAAGGCCAAATATACTGCCAAATATCCTATAATGCACAGCACAGTTTCTTACAAGCAGAAATTATCCAGCCCCAAATGTGAAAAGAGTGAAGGCTGGTAAACTCTGGAATGGAGAAATATTAAAAGTCAAAGAACTAAAAAAGATTTTCTAGGTATGTCAGTTGTGAATGGATTGTCATAGATTCTCAGTGGCTCAAAAACCTCGACTTCAAGTTTTCACTCACGTGCCTTGTGAGTCAGCTGGGTTTCTGTTCCACTGTCTTGCCTTCAAAACCCAGGATGATGATGCAGTCACAAACGTGAGCAGCGCCCATCACAGAGACAGAAGAAAAGACAGCTCTGGATGTCCTGCTTGAAAGCAACACACTTCGTTTCTACCAACAAATATACTGTTAAGACCAGTCCCATAACTAGTCAGAAAAAAGAAGTGGCTGGAAAAGATGTATATCCTTTCACCTTGCTTACGCAGTCTGTATGCCTGGGCAGGTAATCTGAGAAGCCTGCTATTTTGAAGAAGAATGCAGCATCAGCACTGGAGGAAGGCTCCTTAATGACCTGTGATACGCAGATGCACAACCTTGCTTTTTGAAAATGGGAAGATAACCTGAAGCACTTACTGAGAAGCTTCAAAGACTACAGCCTTCAGTGTGGATATAGCTCAGCATAAAGAAAATGAAAACCCTCACAACTGGTCTGTGTTAAGGACTGAATTCTTTACCCCCAAATATATGTGTAGCAATTGGGCCAGGCCATGATTCCTGGTACTGTGTGTTGTAAATTAGTTGTCAATCCTGCCTTTACGATGTTAATGAGGGAGGATGGGTGGTAGTTGTATTGGTGAGGCAGGACTCAATTTGTAAGGCAGTGTTGTGCCTTGAGGCAATCTCTTGGAATTAAAAAGGAAAGGGAGGCCAGCAGAGAGTTGGGGGCCTCATACTATCAGGAAAGAAGGGTGCCAGGAGCAGGGTGCATTCTTTGGACCCAGCGTCCCTGTGCCTCAGAAGCTCCCAGTCCAGCAGAAGACTGATGACAAGGACCTTCCTCCAGAGCCAGCGGAGAAAGCTTTCCCTGAATTTGGACTTGCAGCCTACTGGACTGTAACAAATAAAGTTTCTCTTTTTAAAGCCATCCTTATCTGATATTTCTGTTACAGTGGCACTAGATGACTAAGATAGTCTGATAAACAGTGTGATGACAAAATGGTGAAGAGACTGAAGTTGGCAAAGACTTCATTCTGCTTGGATCAATAATCAATGCCCGTGAAATCAGTCAAGAGATCAAATGGCACACTGCACTGGAAAAAGCTGCTTCAAAAGATCTCTTTAAAGTGTTAAAGAGCAAAGATGTCACTTTGGAGACTTTGGTGCACCTGACCCAAGCATGGTCTTTTTCATTGCCTCATATGTATGCAAAAGTTGGACAATGAAAAAGGAGGACAGAATTAATATGTTCCAATTGTGCTGCTGGTAAAGAATAGTGAGTAGACAGCGGACTGCCAGAAGAATGAGCTAATCAGTTTTGGCGGAAGTACAGCCAGGATGCTCTTTAGAAACAAGGATGTGAGCTTTTGGCCCACTTACTTTGGACACAGGAGAAACCAATCAGTAGCAAAAGACACTGATGTTTGGTAAGGCAAGGGACCAACAAAAATGAAGGAAACATTTAATGTGCTGGAATGGTGCAGAGCCATAATACTGGACTGAAAGATACAAATGATCACAAAGATGGTACAGTACTGGATACTGTCTCATTCTGCTATCCATAACTTCCTTAGGAGTTGGAGCCAATTTGACAGCAACTAACAGCAGTAACAGTCCCATAACCCTACCAAGCCAGAAATGGTCCAGAAAATGCCATCCAAATCTGTGCCCATAAGGGAGGAGAATAGAGTATTTGGCAAACAGAAATAATGACTACCATACCTGGGAAATACCATCAAAAGAAAGGTAATGTAGCCATGTTAATATCAGATATAACAGTTTTTCAGGGAAAAACATTTTTGGTGATGAAGAGGATAATTTCATCATGAAAAAAAGCAATAATATCTCACGCTTTGCCTTTTAACAACACAGACTTGAAATATAGAAAAACTTCACGAAATATAGAAGGAGAAACACAAGAAAAACAGATAAAAGTCCTCACACAGACTTTTTCTTTTTCCTAAACTCCTCTTTGGAATCACTGTACATCATAATTCTCAAGAGGTACACCCATCTCTCATAAAAGTATGTTAAAACATATAAGATCATTTTACTCTTCTGCTCAAAACATTCCACTGAATTCTTGTATTATTCAGAGTACAGTAAATATCTTTACAATGACCTTTAGGGCCCTACATAGTCTGGCTTTCTAGCATTTGTTATTTCTCTGATCTCTGTTACTCTGCCTCTGGCTCACTTTGCTCCAGTCCTACTAGCATTGTTACTGTTGTCGGTGAACACCAGTTATGTAGTCACCTCAGGGTCTTTGCACTTGCTGTTCTCTGCCTGGAATACTTTTTGCACAAATATGCATGTGCCTTATTCTCTTAGTCTGTAGGAGAAAGACATGGCAGTTTGCATCTGTAGAGATTTATAGCCTCGGAAACTCTACAGGGTCCCTATGAGTCCACACTAACTTGACAGCAGTGGGTTTGGGTCTGAGTCTGGGTGTCCCCTTAGTAACTTTAGACAGGTCTTTACACACTTGTCATCTTCTCTAGACTTGCAAACTCTCCTTCCAAATTTTTTTTTATTTCCTTTCTCTAGCTTATTCTCTTTGTAGTACTTATTATGATTTAACATTGTTTATATTGAACTTACGTAGTTTATTTATTCTCTCTGTTCTGTCACTGGAATGAAGCCTCTATGGAAGTTAAAGTTTTTGTTACTGTTGTTCGTTTTAACAAACAGAAATCTATTGTCTCTCAGTTTAGGCAGCTAAAAAGTTGGATTCAGGATGCAGGCTCTAGTGGAAGGCTTTCTGTCTCTGTTGGCTCCGGGGGAGGATCTTTTCTGTTAGTTTCTGTTTCTTGTTTCCTTGAGGATGTTCACGTGACATTATATCTATCTTTCCTCATCAGTGCTTGTTGCCTTCTGTTCCTAATGTACACTTTTTAAAAAGATTGTACTTCAGGTGAAGGTTTACAGAGCAAACTACGTTCTCATTGAATGATCAGCTTAATAACTGCCACTCATTTGTCACAATATTGTTTACCGACATTGGTTGCCAGTCCCACGACATGTCAGCACTCGCCCCTTCTCAACCTTGGGTTTCCAATACCAGCTTTCCTGGTCCCTCCTGCCTTCTGGTCTTTGCTCCTGAGCTGGTGTTCCCAACTTCGTTTCATTTTGTTCAGTGGCCTGTCTGATCATTGGCTGAAGGGTGAGCCTCAGGGGTAAGTTCATTGCTGAGCTGAAAGGGAGTTCAGAGGCCGTACTCTCAGGGTTTCTCTACTCTCTATCAGACTTGTAAGTCTGGTCTTTTTTGTATGTATGTGTGTGAGTTAGAATTCTGTTCTACAGTTTTCTGCAGCTCTGTTTGGGACCTATGATCCCTTCAGAGCCGTCAGTGGTAGCCAGGAACCATCTAGTTGTGCTGGACTCAGCCTGGTGGAGGCTGTCTTACCTGTGGTCTGTGAGTCGTTTTCCCTGTGTCTTTTGTTTTCTCCTTCTCCCTTGTTACAGAAGGAGTGATACCACTGCAGGATCGTAGATGGCTGCTCACAAGCTTTTAAGACCCCAGACCCTACTCATCAAAATAGAATGTGGACTATTTTCTTTATACACTATGTTATGCCAATTGAAATAGATGATTCATGAGAACATGTTCCCATTGCCTTGGCCCAGCAATTTGGCGCCTCAAGGAGTTTGGATGTGTCTATGGATGAACTTCCATATTTTGCCTTGAACACATTGTGTTGGATTCACCAATATTGTGTACTATCTCACCTTTCTTCGAAATTATCACTTATCTATTTTCTATTTGGTGTTTTTCCATTTCTACTCTTTCCCTCCCTATTTGTGTATAAAATTTTCCATGAGTTTTTATACTAGTGATCTCACACAATATTTGTTCTTTAGTCATTTGTGGCATGTTCTGGGGAGAATCAAGGAGCAGTGCAGGCAGATTCCAGTAGACTGTGCCTGTACTACTCAGAGGTAAGATACTCAGGGCACAGTCTAGGTAGGTGACAGGGAAGGGAGAAGGGTGTGATGTGTGGAGCTAAGTGGGTATGGGAAAGAAGAGAGAAAAACAAAAGGAAAAAAAGTGCTAAGAGAAGCTGTGATTGGAGTGCTGCAAACCTGCAGATGCCACGCACAGGTGGATTTCTAGCCAAGTGGTGTGACCCAGCCTGTCAGGATAGATATGGCACATATGACTAGGTGGGCAAAGGATGTAAAAGATAAACAGGAAATAATAAACTAACTAAAAAAGAAAGCACACGAGCAAGAATAAAAAAACATACATGACAAAGTGGTTAGGAAAAAGGAAAGAGAAGAAGGGTAAGAGAGAGAAGAAGCTGAGAAAAAAAAAAGCCAGGTGGTTAGGAGGAAAGAAAAGAGGGAAGAGTGAGAAAGAAAAGAAACTGAGGGAAAGAAAGAAAAAATAAATGCCCTAAGGGAGCCCAAAAGAAGTGGATTCCCAGCGAAGTGGGGCTGCACAGCCAAGTGTTCAGGAGAAAGGAAAGGAAGAAAGAGAAAGAGAGAGAGAGAAAAGAAGACAAAAAAGGCAATAACAGCAGCACAAAATGACACTGAAGGAGCTGGCATCCCCTTAGCTGAATAACTGCAGCCCACCAGGAAGTGGCAGAGGCTGAGCAGGGAATGGAGAATGGGGAATGGGAAAGCATGCTGGTTATCAGGTGCTCTGTCTCTTGCTGGGAGCTCTGTGAAGCTGTCTTTCCTTACTCCCTGTTCACTGATCTTTGTGGTTGAGGTGTCCAAGACAATTTAATCCATGCCTCATTAATTGATGGGTGACCTCCACTCTAGCTCTCCTCACTGTCTGTTCTCTCTGGGTTTCTTATTCCGTTCAGTGCTTGGTTGAGTTCTTTATCCTTTCATTTGATGCTTAGGATTCCAGGAATGATGTTTGTGTCTGTTTTACTTAGTTTCTTGGGTCTTTGCTGTGAAAGGACAGCATGCTGCTTCTGTTTAAAGCATTGTTTTCTGTGGTAAAAATTTTTGTTTGCTTCATTCACTGTTTTATTCTGAGAGTCAGAATACCCCATTGCTGTTGAGTCAATTGTGACTCATGGTGATCCTATAGGACAGAGTAGAACTGCCCTATATGGTCTCCACAGAGTGGCTGGTGGATCAGAAACTGTAGATCTTAACTGCTGCACCATCAAGGCACCAAGAGCCAGAATAGTGTTTATCATGTATGATGCCAGCCAAAGCCAAGTGCTGTCGAGTCGTATCCAACTCTCAATACATATTTAACAAATAAATTTTAAAACATCTCTTTCAGTGATCCAAAGAGTAAGAGGTTAATTTTCAGATTGTTTAAGGAGAAGGAGAGGAAATTTCATACAGAGAAAATCAAGTTCCATTGGCAAGGCTTCTTGGGTTCCGGCTAAGGCAAGGGGCCTCATCGTCAGTGAGTACAAGCCTTACAAGCAACCTCTTCCATAACATACAGGGAACTTCCCTCTTTTAGAACTTCTCTGGGATTTGAAAATTTAAAATGGTCCTACAAGTCTGGCAGTGAGACACATTTTTAAAGTATCTTTTATTTAGGATGAGATCCCTAGTGACACTGTGGTTAACTGCTGGGCTGCTAACCAAAAGGCTGATGATGTGAACCTGTGAGCTGATCCAGGGGTGAGAGATGCGCCAGTCTGTGTCTATAAAGAGTTACAGCCTTAGAAATCCTGTCGAGCAGCTCTACTCTGTCCTGTGTGATCACTGTGAGTCAGAACTGACTCAGCAACAATGGGCATGCGGACAGGTATTGTTTAGGATGGCATTTGTTCCCAGTTGCCACCAAGTCACTTCCAATGCATGGCAGCCTCATGTATTGCAGAGTGGAGCTGCACCCCCTAGTGTGTTTGTGGCTGTGACCTTTCGGAAGTAAATCTCCATGCCTTTTTACCTCTGAGTGGGTTTGAACAATCCACCCTTCAGTTAGGAACTCAGCACTTAGCCATCTGTGTCTCCCAGGGACTCCTAGGATGACATTAACAGCACAGAAAGTATTCTAAAGGGCAGTTTCTTCTGCTCTCGTTTATTTATTTTTTTAGTTTAGAAGATAGATATTCAATAGTAGCATATATTGTACAGGTGAAGAGCGCTCTGCTTGTCTGTGTGCCTGTGTGCATGTATGTATGCATGTATGTATGGCTGGGGCTTGGGAAAACTTTAAAGTTTTAGTAATGATAAATTTAATGGGAAGCAGTCAGGGTTTAGTTTACCCTTCTGGCTCCCTTAACTTATATTTCACTCTTTAATAGATAGATTTGGTGTCCTGGTACAGACTCCATTGATTTGAATTTAGAGATGCTCTTTGTTTTATTCTACAATGATGTATGACACAGGAATTTAATTGTGCATAAGGCAAGTTACTTTAGACAAATAAGCGAATAGAAATATTTTCAGAAGACATGACTTTTGGCAATAAGGGGAAATATAGCCAGGTGTGTTAGGAACATATCAAATCTCATGGGAATTGAGAACAGCTATGGACTTTGACTCTGGAGTTGCTCAGGCCTTGTTTGAACCCCATGTGACTACCTCCAGGCCACTGTGGCCAAGCCATTCACCTCTTCCTGACTCGGTTTTCTATATTTCTGAAATCTGCAATTCAAAAATCAGTAGAATGTGAATAATTCTTCTGATGTTAGATGAGACAGTGCACTGAGAACAGTTAAACTAATGCTTGTCACATAGTAAAAGTGTGATCACTGTTAACTATCATTAGCTAATACTACCTTATAGTTTGGATTTTGTGTCTGTTTCCTCTGTGTTTCTCAATGTTTCCCATTGATAGGAAGATTTTCTTTAAATAGAGCAACAAATAAATGATCCATAATTTTAAAAAGCATGCTTACCTATAAAGGGCTTGTGTAAGTAATAGTCAAATTCCACTGAATCTCAGATTCCCTACGGTCCTCCTGATCCAGAAGGTCAGATAACAGAGCACGCTGCTGTCGGTGCATAACTTCCCAAGGGGAGTGCTTTGAAGGTGACAGTAATGACATTTAGCAGTGAGGGATGTAGCACTTTCTTTAGCATGAGTTCATGAACTTAATTGGCAGTCCTCGTACCTAGGTGACCACACAATACATCTGTTCCACCTAATACCATCATCCTATTTGCTATAGATTGGACCAGGAACAAGATGCATAACTCAAGGAAGTCCATTTACTGTCTTGCTAAATACCTATTAAGTGGCCAGTAGCTCTATAGAATTTCTGTTAGGGAATTTAAATGTAAAATACGGATGGAAATGGAAGTAGGTACTGGGGACAGAAGTGTTACGCAAGGAAAGCAGCACGGAGGCATTCATCTTGACTAAGCAGAAATGGAAAAGCAGAAGGAATGTAATCAAGGAAAGGAGCCATAGACAGAGAATCTGAGAGAAAGGCTGAGTCAGATGTGTGGGAGGGGCTTGTGAAAACAAGTGTATCTAGAGCAGATGAGGGGTTGGGATCAAGACAAAATAATCTGGCCATTAGCACCACTGGAATTCTCAGTGGTTTCTCAGTTCACGGCATTCCAAACTTCTGGAGGCCTGCTTGTACTGTAATTGCTTGTTATTTGTGGTAATTCATGTTATTTAGTTCTTCCTTGGCCCGGAAACATTAGGGATTCTGGGTGGTGCAGACGGGTAAGGGCTCAACTAGCGGTTCAGACTTACCCAGAAGCACCTCAGAAGACAGACTTGGTGACCTACTTCTGGAGGGTCATAGCCTTGAAAACTTTATAGAGCGTAGTTATACTCTGGGAGTGTAGGGTCGCCGTGAGTTGGCGTCAACTCGATGACAAGGAACAACAACAACAGAAATACAACACTGGCAATACCTGCTTCTGTCGAGTTGATTCCAACTCATAGTGACTCTATGGGGCAGGGTAAAAGTGCCCCACAGACTTTCTAAGGAGCGCCTGGTGGATGTGAACTACTGACCTTTTGGTTAGCAGCTGTAGCACTTAACCACTACACTACCAGGGTTTTGAACACTGATAATAGATAATCTTTATTGAGTCTCTACTCTTTGCCAGAACTCATTAAAGAGTTTTTCATAGACTCTGTCTTTAATTATGAAAACAGATCTATGTGGTAGATATTCTCATTAATATCAATTTATAAATAAGAAAACTGAGGCCAGAAAGATGAATAACTTGCCTGAGATAACATAGTGGAGAATAGAGTTTGGAATTCAAATGTAGAAGATGTGATTTAGAAAGTAAACTCTAGCCCACCAGACAATACCACCTCCACATGGTGGAGATGTGTTTTCTGTATTTCTGTGTTTGTTACTATGCTCCTGTCCATTTCCCACACACCATATTCTAGGATGTTTACATTTCTTACATCCCAGAGTGTCAAGCTAATCTAAACCTCAATGGTAATAGATCCACCAGTCCGATTACCAGCCAATCCATTTAACTCCCTTTCTGCAGACATAGCACCAGAGGTATAATTCTAACCCTCCTGTTACACGGCAGGCCAGTTCCTTGAAATATACTGTTTTTCTTCAACCTGTCCTAAAAGAGTGAGGCTTCTATCCCAGCAACTTTTGCCCCCAACTCCATCGAATTGTCATCTGTCCCCTAGGCAGAGATCTGAGAACACAAACTGCTCTTCTGTTTGTTGTTGCTGGTACCTCACACACTGGGACGAAGAAGATGTTCCAAAACAACTCAGTGAATGAATTTAGGGCCTTCTTATTTACACTCTGGGCTACAATATCTATTCACAGTTTGTCCTAGCTTATTTTGGGGACATGCCAATCGGTCCATCAAGAATTATACCTAATCCAAGGTGGCTTTCAACACAGAATGTTAATGTTTAGACATTTCAGTAATTACTTTTGTGTTAAAGGCAGAAGGGCAGACCAGCATCTTTGGATCAAAAAGTATGTAATTGAGTGAAGAGTGTGTAATTAAAATATCTGTATTTGCACAGCACTTCACGGATTCAAAAAGCATCTTCATTTAAATTGTCCCATTTGATACAGTCACCTTAGCCAAGCCAAGTGCCGTCGAGTCGGATCCGACTCATGGCGACCCTAGGGTAGGAAGATCTATTATTCTAATTCAATAGAAGTCACTCAGGTGTGAAGGAGCTCATCTCTATGGTCTTAAAGATTGCTACTTGCTAACTTATGGTGAGCAGCCACATGGATTAATGGGGTCTTCTCTGCTCTGCTCAGCTGGTGTAATAGTTAGAGTGCTATGGCTGCTAACCAAAAGGTCGGCAGTTCAAATCTGCCAGGCACTCCTTGGAAACGCTATGGGGCAGTTCTGCTCTGTCCTACAGAGTCATTTTAAGTCAGATTCAACTCCATGGTAGTGCTTTCCGCCCCCACCCTCCCTGCTCTTGCTGGCCCTGTCTCTCTCTGCTCTGTGAGTACTAGGCAGCTGTTCCCAGAAATCCCCAGGATTGGGGTGAAGTATAGGGTGTGAGGAGGATGCTGTCCATCCTACTGGGATCAAGCTTCAGCAAATGAGAGAGGCAGGTCATCATCCTCAACTGCTGCCCTGCGTCTAGTCCCCATCTTGCCGGTCTTTTCCAGCCTCTAGCTCACCCAACTGTGGTGGAGATCTGGAAAGAATTTTGCTAAATATATAGAGATCAAGGTTTATTAGTGCTTACCAGGAGTGGGAAGGAGGGAGAGAAGAAGTAGGGAGTTATTGTGTAGGGGACACTGAGTTTCTGTTGGAGCTCTGGGGGCACTGTGGTTAAGCATTTGGCTGCTAACCGGTAAGTCAGTGCTTTAAATCCACCAGCTGCTCCTTGGAAACCCTGTGGGGGCAGTTCTTCTCTGTCCTACAGGATCCCTATGACTTAGGGTTAGATTTTTTGGGTTGAACTTCTGTTGAAGAACAAAATAAACAAAACAAAAACCCATTGATGAACAGATGGTTCTGACTCATAACAGCCTTATAAGACAGAGTAGAACTGCCAAGTAGGGCTTCCAAGCAGCCACTGGTGGATTCAAACTGCTAACCTTTTGGATAGCAAGCTTTGCCCTTAACCACTGTGCCATCAAGGATAAGCTAAGAGTGATGGGAAATTTTGGAAATGTACAATGATGATGGTCAAACAATGTGATAAACATAATTAATGTCACCGAGTTGTACCTGGGAAGAATGTTAAAATGGCAAATGTTTTGTTGCATATGTATTTGCCACAATTAAAGATAAACTTGCTGAAGACTCAGATTTCAGAAGTGAAAGAATCTTCTAAGATCTTGACCCTCAAGGGGAATGTGAACCTTGTGAAACTTAGGGTCTCCTGATATCCTTGCTCTCAGTCTCCTCTCCTTTCCATGCTGCTACCCTCCTCTCTGCTCTTTTTTCAGCACCTCACATCTTTCCTTGAAAATCTCTTGCTCTGCACATGCAGATGTCTCCTCCACACTTTCTACCTTCCTAAACCTTACAGAATTCAGAAGGCTCTTCTCCGCTCAGTCCTTCACTATCCTGAGGGAAGACTATGGGCCACTGTCCCCCAAGTAAGGATGCGCACGTTGTCAATGGGCACCATCAGGTTGGTTTGCTTGACTGCTTTCCTGGTGGCATGAGCTCCCTAACACTCTACTTGCTTCCGTTTCCTTTTATCTCTTGTGAGACAAGAGGTGGTGCGTGCCACACCACTGTGAAATTCCCTTTATGTTGGATCAGGGTTGCGACCTCAGTAAGGGTGTTATAATCCCACCCTGATCCTCTTTAACACAATCTCATTTTGCCCCATTAACTGCAGCTATCACAGAGCAACCTGCTATGATAGAGTAGAGCTGCCCCATAGGGTGTTCTAGCTGCTGATCTTCACGTGGGCATCTCTCTCATTCTTTCTCCTGCAGAGCCACAGTGGATTCAAATCTCTAGCTTTTGGGTCAACAGCTGAGCACTTAATTGAGGCACTACCAAGTTTCCTTTATTTATTTATTCTGAGGCTATGTTGCTGTTGTTAGGTGCTGTCGAGTTGGTTCTGACTCATGGTGACCCTGAAGGTGAGAGTAGAACTGCCCCTTAGAGTTTCCAAGGAGCACCTGGTGGATTTGAACTGCTGAGCTCTTGGTTAGCAGCCTTCTAACACTTCATCACTTCTACACCAGGGTTTCCATTCTGAGGATATAACCCAAAACCCAAACGCACCACTGTCAAGTCGGGTCTGACTCATAGTGACCCTAGAGGTCAGAGTAGAACTGTCCCATAGAGTTTCCAAGGAGCTCCTGGTAGATTTGAACTGCTGACATAGGAAGTTTAAATCTGTTTCTGTCTCCCCAACATAGAGATGTGAAAAAAGTTTCCCCACAAGTTCATTCAAGAGCTGGTATACATTGTCACAGCCAGAATTTCTTTTCTCTGTGATTAGGCTGTCATATTTCATTTAGAGAAAGAATAGGCAAGTTGACCCTTGAGGACAATAAGCCTGGCATTAGAGTAATGGGCTTGTTACTCTTCCCTAGGTGTCTTAGTCATCTAGTGTTACTATAACAGAAATAGCACACGTGGAAGGCTTTAACAAAAAGGCATTTATTTTCTCAAAATCTAGTAGGTTAGAAGTCCACATTCAGGGCATTGGCTCAAGATGAAGGCTTTCTCTCTGTCAGCTCTGGAGGAAGGTCCATGTCATCAGTCTTCCCTTGGACTAGCAGCGAAGGAACCCGAGGTCCAGAGGATTCTCTCTGCTCCCAAGGCTGCTTTCTTGGTGGCGTGAGTTCCCTGTCTCTCTACCTGCCTCCCTTTCCTTTTATTTCTTGTAAGGTGGTGCAGGCCACAGCCCTGGGAAACTCCGTACACATTGGATCAGGGTCGTGACTTTAGTAAAGGAGTTACAATACCACCCTAATCCTCTTTAGCACAATCCAATCTTGCCTCCAACTGTAGAGGTTAGAATTTACAATTCATAGAAAAATCATGATCACAAAATGGGGGAAAACCACAAAATACTGGGAATCATGGCCTAACCAAGTTGACACATCATTTTGGAGGATGGGACACAATTCAGTCCATGACTGTGGGCTTGAATCAAATTATGAGAGCCTCTGCTAGGTGCAAACAGGTGTGTTTTTACCATCCAGGATGAATGACTGACCTCTGTTTAATATTTTGAAGGTCAAATCCTCACCCTTTCCACACCCAACCCTGCATTTTACCACATCATTGAGAGAACAGAACCTGAAAGAAATTAAGGGAATGAGCAAACACTGGCAGATGGGGCCTGTATGTTTCACTCATAAATATTAATTGTGTACTTTGCAAGGGATTTACCGGCAGCTCTGAGGACACTTCTGATGGTAAATTATTGAATTTATTTGTTGATCTCACTTTCCATTTCCCTCCTTTCTTGTCCAATTTCTTTCTTTTTTTTTTAATACTGTTAAGTCTATCCAAAAGTTTTTGATGTGGAGTGATCAGAAGAAGGTATACTTCCATTCTTAAATTGGCAAAGCAGAAATTTCTGAGACAAAGGTCAAACATTCTTAATGTAATGACTGACTATTTTATAGACTCCTTAGAGCTAATATTAATAGCATTTATGAAAAACAAAGTAGTTGACATCAAGTTGGTTTTGACTCACAGTGACACCACGTGTGCAGACCAAAACTGCTCCCTGGAGCTTTGTGACCTTGCAGAAGCAGATGGCCAGGCCTATCTGCTCAGCTAATTCTGGGTAGGTTCAAACTGCCAATCATTTTGTTAATAGTCACAGGCCAAACTGTTTGTTTCACTGGGGGATTCCTAGCATTTTATAGTCTACCTAGTTATTTCCTTTACCAAGACTCTGTCTGACACACAGTAGGGAGTCAAAAACCCTTCCACTGAAATTTTATGTGTGATTTGATTGAAATGCTTGAATTAAAAAATATTCTAGAAGTTGAATCCTTGTCAATAACACTCAGATCAGATCGATTTCCTTTCAGTCAATTCTGTTCTGCCTTTGTGAATATTAAAAAGTATTAACTTATATTGAAGTTACTATGTTCAACAAAATCATTTTAGTGATATTGGTTCCAACGCATAGCAACCCTGTGAATAACAGAAAAAAATATCACCTGGTCCTGGGCTATCTGCACAATCACTGTTATTTTTGAGCCCATTGTTGCAGCAATTGTTTGTCAGTTCATCTTGTTCAGGGTCTTCCTCTTTTTCGCTGACCATGTACTTGACCTACCATGATTCCCTTCTCCAGGGACTGACAACACGTCTAAAATATGTGAGATGGGTCTCACCATCCTTGCTTCTAAGGAACATTCTGGATGCACTTCTTCCAAGACAGATTTCCTTCTTCAGGCAGCCACTGTGCTTCACCAACGTCATAATTCAGATGTATCAGTTCTTCTTCAGTCTTCTATATTTATTGCCCGACTTTTGCATGCACGTGATACAACTGAAAACGTCACAGCTTGAGTCAGGAGCATCTTATTCCTCAAAGTGACATTTTTGCTTTTTAATACTTTAAAGAGGTCCTTTGCAGCAGATTTGCCCAGTGCAATGCATGGTTTGATTTCTTGATAGCTGCTCCCGTGGATGTTGATTGCGGATCCAAGTAAAATGAAATTTTTGACAATTTCAATCTATTATCTATTTCAATCTATTATCTGTTTATTGTGATATTGCTTATTGATCCAGTTGTGAGGAAATTGAAAGAGTGGAAACCATTTTTCCCCTTTTATTATATTGTAGGTGAAGGTTTACAGCTTGTTAATTTCTTGAGCCATAAAACAATTTATGTGTATAAGTTTTGAATTTATACACATATTGTTTTATGACATTGGTTGCATTCCACACAACATGCAACATGCTTCCCATTTCCACTACAACCTACCTGTGTCCAGCGGTCCAGTTCCTGTCCCTTCCTCACGTCTTGTCCTGTTTTTGGACAGCAGCTGCCCATTTAGTCTCATGCATATGGTTGAATACAGAAGCACTTTTCAACAAGTGTGGTATTGTATTGTTCCATAGGCCTGTCTCATTTCTGTCTGAAAAGTGGACTTTTGGAATTGTTTGAGTTCTGAGCTTAGACAGCTTCTGGGAGCCAGAATTTCAGAGGTTCCTCCAGTCTCAGTCAGACCAGTAAGTCTGGTCTTTTCAGGTGAATTTGAATTTGGTTCTACAGTTTTCTGTGCTTTGTCTGGAACTTTCTATTGTGATATCTGTCAGAGTAGTAGTTAGTGGTAGCTGGGCACCATCTAGTTCTTCTAGTCTCAGCCTGGTGAAGCCTCTGGTCCATGCGGTTGTTTAACTGTTTGCGCTAATATTTCCCTTATGCAATTGATTTTCTTCATTCTCCTTTGCTTCTGGTGGGAGGGTACTAATAAATGTCTCTTAGATGACTGTTTGCAGGCTTTTCAGACCACAGATGCTACTTACTAAAGTAGAATAATTCTTTATAAACTTTGTTATGCCAGTTGGTCTAGACATCCCTAAGACTGTAAGCCCTGTTTGCATAGTGGCTAAGTGCTAGAGCTGCTATAAAAAGACTGACAGTTCAAATCTGGCAGGTGATCCTTGGAAAATCTGTGGGGTAGTTCTACTCTGTCCTATAGGGTTGCTGTGAGCCAGAATCAACTCAACTGCACTGAGTTTTGTTTTTGTTTTTGGTCCCCAGGATTATAGTCCCCATTCCTAGCTACTTGGTCTCTTAAAGTGTTTGGATGTGTCTAGGAAGCCTCTGTGCCTTTGTTTTGGTCTAGTTGTCCTGACTTCTTTTATATTATCTGTCACCTTTCCACTCACCAAAATTGACACTTGCTTACTACCTATTTACTTATTTCCCTTTCCCCTCTCACCCTCATAGCCATCAAAGAATGCTTTTCTCTGTGTGTAAGCCTCTCATTGAGTTCTTCTAACAGTGGTCTCATGGACTATTTGTCTCTTTGTTATTGACTCATCTCGCTCAGCATAGTGCCATCCAGGTTCGTCCATGTAGTAAGATGTTTCGGGGATTCATCGTGGTTCTTTAACATTGCATGGTGTTCCACTGTAGGTGTGTACCATCACTTGTTTATCCACTTGTCTACTGGTGGACACCTAGGTTGTTTCTATCTTTTTGCTATTGTGGACAATGCTGCAATGAACAGGGTGTGCGTATGTCTATTCGTGTGACAACTCTTATTTCTCTAGGATATTTTCCTAAGAGTACGGTTGCTGAAAAGAATGGTATTTCTGTATCTATCATTTTAAGAAAGCCTCGTATCATTTCCAAAAGTGCATGTACCATTTTACATTCTCACTAGCAGTGCAGAAGAGTTCTAATCTCCCCACAACCTCTGCAACATTTGCTACTCTGTGTTTTTTGGATCAGTGCCAGTAATGTCAGGGTGAAATGGTATCTCAGTGTAGTTTTTATTTGCATTTCTCTAATTGTGAATTGGAAACCCTGGTGGCATAATGGTTAAGTGCTACAGGTGCTATCTGGAAGGTCAGTAGTTCAAAACCACCAGGTGAGCCTTGGAAACTCTATGGGACAGTTCTACTCTGTCTGTAGGGTAGCTATGAATCAGAGTGACTTGACAGCACTGGGTTTAGTTTTGTTTGTTTAATTGCAAACTATCATGAGCATTTCCTCATGTGTCAGCCACCTGAATCTCTTAGTGAAATGTCTGTTCATATCCTTTACTAATTTTTTAACTTGATTATTTGTCTTTTGTTATTAAGGTATTATAGTATTTTCAAAATTTTAGAGATTAGACCCTTATCAGATATGTCATAGCCAAAACATTTGCACGTTCTTGCTTTACTCTTTTGGTGAATTCTTTTGATGAGTATAAACATTTGATTTTTAGTAGGTCCCAGTTATCTAGTTTCTCTTCTGGCTTTTGTGCATTGTTAGGTATGGTTTGTATTCTATTTATGCCATATATTAGGGCCCTGGTTCTGCTCTGACCTGTAGGGTTGCTATGAGTCAAAATCAACTCAATGGCAATGTGTTTTAGTATTGTCCCTGCTTTTCCTTTCATGATCTTTATTGTTTTAAGTTTTATATTTAGGTCTTTAATCAACTTTTAGTTTTCGTATATGGTGTGAGATATGAGTCCTGTTTCATTTTTTTACAGATGGATATCCAGCTATGCAGGTACCATTTGTTAAAGAGACTGTCTTTTCCCTGTTTAAAAGACTAGTACTTTGTTAAGTATCAGTCGCTAATGGATGTATTTATATCTCTGTTTCTAATTTTGTTACATTGGTCTGCGTGTCTGCTGCCCCAATACCAACTGTTTTGGCTACTGTTATTGTATAATAGATTCTAAAATCAAGTAGTATGAAATCTCCCACTTTGTTGTTGTTCTTCATTAATGCTTTATTTATCCAGGACCTCTTCCTTTTCTGTATGAAGTTGATGATTTTTTTTCTCCAACTTGTTAAAAAATATAATTGGAATTTGGATCAAAATTGCATTTTATCTGTAGACTGCTTTGAGTAGAAGTGACATTTTCACAATATTGAATCTTCCTGTCTATGAACATGGCATGTTTTTCCATTTATGTAGGTCTGGCTTGGTCATCTAGTGATGCCATAACAGACATACTGCAAGAGGATGGCTTCAACAAGGAGAAATTGATTCTCTCACAGTCCAGTAAGCTACAAGTCCATATCCAGAGCACTGGCTTCATTGGAAGGTACTCTCTGTGTTGACCCTGGAGGGAGGTCTTTGTGTTTTATCAGTCTTCCTTTAGTCTGGGAGCATCTCAGCATAGGAACCTCCAGACAAAGGACACACTCTGCTCCTGGCACTGTTTTCTTGGTAATACGAGGTCCCAACTCTCTGCTTGCTTCCTTTTACTTTTACTTCTTGAAGAATAAAAGGTGGTGCAAGGCTCCTCCCAGAGAAACTCTCTTTACGCTGAGCCAGGGAGGTGACCGTAGTGAGGGCGCTAGAGTCCCACCCTAACCCTCTTTAACATAACCCAAACTTGCCCGATTAACAACAGGAAGAGATTAGGATTCACAATACAGGAAAATCATAAAATGGAGGACAATTGCACAACAGTGGAAATCATGGCCCAGCCAAATTGATAGACACAGTTTAGGAGGGATGTAATTCAATCCAAGACAAAGTCTCTTTTAAGGTTTCTTGCAGTAGTGTTGTATAGTTCTTTGTATAGTCTTTTGTATCCCTAGTTTGATTTATTCCTAAGTACTTTATCTTCTCACAGGCTGTTGTAAATGGTATTGATTTGCTCATTTCGTTTTTGAAGTTCCTTTCATTGCTGTGGAGGAATCCTACTGATTTTTGTATGTTTATTTTGTATGCTGCTACTTTGCTGAAATATTCTATTAGTTTCAGTAACTTTTGTGTGAATTTCTCAGGGTTTTCTGAGTATAAGATCGTATGTGTGAATAGGGACAATTTTGCCTCTTCCTTACTAATTTGTATGTCCTTTCATTATTTTTCCTTGCCTATTTCTCTAGCTTGGACTTCAGGGCAGTGTTGAATAAGAACGGTGATGAAAGAATATCTTAATCTGATCCCTATTCTCAGAGGGAATGCTTTTGGTCTCTATTTAGAATGATGCTGGCTGTTAGTTTTGTTTACTGGCTCTTTCTCATGTTAAGGAATTTCTTTTACTTCTTGATATCATCTTAACTTTTTCTCCACGTGAGAGTTTTATGACTGTACTGTTTATCCCTGTTTCATTCGTTTGGAGGTTGTCATGCTTCACATATTGACGTCTTTTATTTTATTTTATTGCCTATTTTCAGTGTTTTAGCTTTGATGCTTTTTGGTAAATTCCCTATCTGTGTTAATAACTGGTTGATTATTCCTGTGTCCTTTTGTTGAGACTTCTGATGAGAAATGGGTGTTAGACTTTGTCAAGTGCCTTTTCTGTATCAATTGATAAGATGGTGTGGTTCGTTTTATGTATGTGGTGGATTACAGTGAATGCTTTTCTGATGTTGAACCATATCTGCATATGTGGTATGAATCCTAGTTGTTCATTGTCATGGATTGAATTGTGTCACTCAAAAAGTGTGTATAGCAATGTGACCAGGCTGTGATTCCTGGTGTTTTGTGATGTTCTGTATCTTGTAAATGCGGCCTCTGTGCTGTTAATGAGGGACAACAAGCAGCAGGTGTGTTGGTGGGGCGGGACTCAGTGTGTGATGCTGTAGTGTGCCTTGAGGCAATGTCTTGAGATATAAAGGATAGAAACTAGCAGAGAGATCTGGGGACCTCATACGACTAAGAAGCAGTGCCTGGTGCGGAAAGCATCCTTTAGAAAGGATCACGGTCCTGTGCCTCAGAAGCTTCCAGTCCAGGGGAGGATTGACAACAAGACCTAAAATAAGACAGCCAAGCCAAGCCAAGTGCCGTCGAGTCGGATCCGACTCAAGGATGACAACCTCCAAACAAGAAAAAAAGAAGGACTAAACAGTATAATCATAAAACTCTCATGTGGACAAAAAAGTCAAGATGGTATCAGGAGACAGCAGAGAAAGCATTCCTCTGGAGCTGGCACTCTGAATTTGGACATTAAACCCACTGGCCTGAGACAAAATAAAATTTCTCTTTTTAAAACCATCCAATTGTAGTATTTCTGTTACAGCAACTCTATTTGACTAAAACAGGTACATATGTATTTGTTATAATTATGTGTTCCTGGGGTATTGACTTTTCAATCATTGTATAGTATACTTCTTTATACTTTATGGAGGATTTTGCCTTAAAGTCTATTTTCACAGAGATTAACCTTGCCAATCCTGCTCTTTTTTGGTTGATGTTTGCATGATGTATTTTTTCTGTCTACTAAGTATTAGTTTGTTTATATCTTTGTGTATCTTGTAGACAACATATGGATTTTTTTTTCATCCATTCTTCCATTCTCTGTTTCTTTACTGGTTTATTTAGGTCATTTATGTTCAGTGTAATTATTGACAGGTATGAGTTGATTGCTGTCATTTTGTTGTTTCTTCTTGTGTGTGTAGGATGTTGACAGTTCCTTTGCTTAATTTTCCTTTTTGCTGAGTTTTCATTTAGTTTCTTTTTCCTTTATTAGTGTTGATTTTGTGTTTGTTGAGTCTTTATGTTTTTCTTCTTTTTAATTTCAGTGGGTAGGTGTGTTAGCTTCCTTTGTGGTTATCTTAAAATTTACCTTCATTTTTCTAAGTTTAAATCTGTTTTTATGTTTCTTGTTATTGCCTTAAGTTCTTCTCCATACAGAAGCTCTGTGACAATGTTTATTCACTCTTTCTTGTTTTGATGTTGTCAATGTTTACATATTGACATCTTGGTTGCCTATTTTCAGTCTTTAGTTTTGATTTGTATTTATGAATTCCCTGTGTTGGTAACAAGTTGTTCTATCCTGTGTCCTAGGCTTAGATTGTTGTCTGATGTTTTTCTCTAACTGAAAGACTTCACTTAATAGATTTTATAATTTTGATCTGTTTTTCATAAATTTCCTTAATTTCTGTCTGTCTGGAAATGACCTATCTCAGTATTGTATTTGTGTTTTTGTAAATTTCCTTAATTTCTGGTTATCTGGAAATGACTTATTTCACCATCATATTTGTAAGACAATTTTCTGGATATATAATTCATGGATGGCATTTTTTTTCCTTCAAGGCTTTGCATATGTTATTTCATTGCCTTTTTCCTGCATGCTTTCTGCTGCAAAGCTGGAATTTAAAGTCCCACCAGTTCTCCTTTGTAGGTGACTTTTTGTTTAGCCCTAGCCACTCTCAAGATTCTTTTTTTTTTTCTTATTATGACTGAGTGAAAATGTACATTCCCATATAAATTTGCATGCCCACCTATACGCAGCTCCCACTGCTCTCCCTGCCTAGTGACAGCACACTATTCCTCTCTGCTCCATACATGTCTCATCCTCCCAACAGTCTCCTTTCCCCTCCTGTCCACACTCCCCTTCCTTCAGCCAGAAGTCAGCAAGATGATATCCTAAAGATGCATAGAACCATAAAGTGCATCCAATATACGGTCACTCTGCATCGCCAAGTCCAATCCATTCCTGTTTGAAGAGGGTAACTTTGTTATGATTTATGGGCAAGGGCAGCATCAGGGCCAGGGGCCATGCTCCCAGGGGAACCCCGAAGCTGCTGGACCATCAATTGCAGTCTTTTAGTGCAGATCTCAGGGCGCACCCTTTTTATTCTTGTGTTGCCAGTGAGACTCAACTTAGTGAGCTCCATCATGGCTATCACTGGTGGTGGCTGGGCACCATCCGGTTCTTCCGGTCCCAAGTCGATGTAGGCACCCACTGCTGTGGGACTCTCTGTCTTCTGGGTTGTCGTTTTGGTTCTCAGTGAGCATCTGCTCCTGCTGAGTTGGGACCATTTGCTGTGCCCTCGGATGGCAGCTTGGTAGCTATTAAGACCCCGGATGCCACTCACCAATGTGGGATGCAGAGATCCCTCTTAGCAAAATGCTAGTTGTGTCAATTGGCCTTTATTTCACCTAAGAGCATGGTCTCCACCACCCTGCCCCAGCTACTCTGTCCTTGCAATATTGATTTAAGATGGAAGGAGTACTCAAGTTATGTTGAAGACCACTTACTATTGTTCTTGTTTCTAATGTGTGCTATCACCGATATCACCCAACCAAATTTCCAACAACTATCCATTCTAAACCCTCCCCTCCTCGCCCTTACTCCCTTCCCTCCCTTGCAACCATCAAAGAGTCTTTTCTTCTATGTATCAGTCTGTTCTTGAGATCTTATTGGAGGAGTCTCATACAATATTTGTCCTTTTGTCGCTGACTACTTTCACTTAATATAATGTCTTTCAGTTGAAACCAGCTTAGGAGATGTTTCCTGGAATCATCATTATTCTTTATCATTGCATAGTGCTCCACTGAGTACATATACCATAGTTTACCTATCCATTCTTCTGTTGTTGGGCATCTGGGTTGATTCCATCTTTTTGCTATCATGGACTGTGCTGTGATAAATATTAGTGTGCATGTATTCATTGGTGTGAATGGCCTTGATTCTGTAGGATATATCCGAAGTAGTGGAATTACTGGATCAAATGGTATATCTATATACGTTTTTTTTAAGGAAGAGCCAGATTGCTTTCCAAGGAGGCTGGACCATTTTGAAACCCCACCAGCAGTGTAGGAGGGTTCCGCTTTCTCCACAGCTTCTCCAGCATTTGTTGTTTGGAGTATTTTGGATCGTGGACAACCTTGTTGGGGTAAGGTGGTATCTCATTGTAGTTTTAATTTGAATTTCCTTAATAGCTAGTGATTGTGAACAAATCCGTAAGTGTTTTTTGGCTGCCTGGATCTCCTCTTTAGAGAAATGTTTGTCCATCTCCTTTGCCCATCACTTAATTGAATGATTTATCTTCTTCTTATTGGTATTCTGTAGTACCTTATAGATTATGGAGATCGGGAGTTGGTCTGACATATAGTTGTCAAATATTTTTTCCCATTCTGTAGGTGGCCTTTTAACTCTTGTGATAAGGTCTTTGGATGAGCAAAAGTGTTTGACTCTTAATCATTCCCATTTATCTATTTTCTGCTGATTGTGGTTTGTTTGACAGATCTTGAAGTCTGCCTGCGTTGTGTATTAAAACTTCCATTGTTGTTCCTAGTTTTTCTTGGATGAGCTTTATTGTTTTAGGTTTGATATTTAGGTCTTCTATCCAGCTGGAGTTGGTTTTTGTATAAGGTGTAAGATATGGATCTTGTTTCAATTTATTGCAGATGGATATCCAATTTTGCCAGCACCATTTGTTGAAGAGACTGTTTTTACCCCAGCTTAATGTCTTAGGGCCTTTGTCAATATCAACTGTTTGTAGGCAGATGGTGTCATCTCTAGGACCTCAATTCTGTTCCATTGATCTATCTGTCTGTTCTTATACCAGTACGAGGCTGTTTTGACTACTGTGGCAGTGTAATAGGCTCTGAAGTTGGGTAATGAGAGGCCTCCTACTGTGTTCTTCTTCTTTAGTAGTACTTTACCTATGTGGGGTTTCTTCCCTTTCCAAACAAAATTGATGATTTGTTTCTCCATCTGGCTAAAAAATGACACTGGAACTTGTATTGGGATTGCATTATATAAGTAGATTGCTTTGGGTAAAATAGACAATTTCACAATGTTAAGTCTTCCTGTCCATGAGCAGGGTAGGTTTCTCCATTTATCTGTCTCTCTTAGTTTCTTGCAGTAAGGGCTTGTAGTTCTCTTTGTAAAGGTCTGTTATTTCTGTGATACTTTATCTTCTTGGGGGGCTATAGTAAATGGTATTGATTTGATGATTTCTTCATTAACAGTCTCACTGTTAGTATAAAGGAGTTCTATTGATTTACTTATGTTTATCTTGCATCCTGAGATTTTGCTGAACTCTTCTATCAGTTTGAGTAGTTTACTTACAGATTCTTTGCATATACATTCTCTGCATATACAATCATATCATCTGCAAACAGAGAGATTTTGACTTCTTTGCCAATGCAGATGCCATTTATTTCTTGGTCTTGTCTAATTGCTCTGGCTAGAATTTCTAGTACAACGTTGAATAGGAGAGGTGAGAGTGGGCATTCTTGTCTAGATCCTGTTTTCAAGAGAAACTCCTTCAGTCTCTCTCAATTCAGGGTGACATAGGCAGTTGGCTTTGTATAAGAGGCCCTTATTGCATTGAGGAATTTTCCATTTATGCCTATTTTGCTGAGTTTTTAGCATGAATGAGTGTTGGACTTTATCAAATGCCTTTTCTGCATCAATAGACAAAATCAGGTGATTCTTGTCTTTTGTGATATTTATGTGGTTGGTCACATTAATTGTTTTTCTCATGTTCAACCAGCCTTGCATCCCTGGTATGAATCCAACTTGGTCATGACGGATTATTTTTTTGATAATTTTTTATTCTATTGGAAGGAATTTTGTTGAAGATCTTTGCATCTAGATACATGAGTGATGTTGGTCTGTAGTTCTCCTTTTTTTGTTGGATCTTTCCTGGCTTTGGTACCAATGTTATGCTGGCTTCATAGAATGAATTTGGGAGTATTCCATCCCTTTCTATACTGTGAAATAGTCTTAGTAGTAATACTACTGAGATAACTCTTCTCTAAAAGCTTGGTTGAATTCTGCAGTGAAGCCATCTGGGCCTGGGCTTTTTTTGGTAGGCATTTTTTTAATCACATTTTCAAGCTCTTCCTTTGTGATGAGTTTATTAAGTTGTTCTGCTTCACTTTGTGATAATTTGGATAGGTGATATGAATCAATGAATTTGTCCATTTCCTCTAGGTTTTCAAATTTGTTAGAGTACAGTCTTTCATAGTATTCTGTTATGATATTTTTCATTTCTGTTGGATCTGTTGTGACAACTCCCTTCTCATTTCTAATTTGGGTTATTTATTTCCTCTCTTGTTTTTCTTTAGTAAGTTTAGACCTTGGTTTGTCAATTTTGTTGATCTTTTCAAAAAATCAATTTCTGGTCTTTTCAGTTTTTTCAGTTGTTCTTCTGTTCTCTAGTTCATTTAGTTCTGCTCTAATCTTTATTATCTGTTTTCTTCTGGTGCCCGAGGGGTTCCTCTGTTATTCTCTCTCTACTTGTTCAAGCTGTAGGATTAGTTCCTTGATTTGATTTCTTTCTTCCATCCAGATATGTGCATATATGGAGATAAACAGACCTCTGAGCACTGTTTTGGCTGTATCCCATAGGTTCTGGTGGGAAGTGTTTTCATTCTCATTGAAATCCATGAATTTCTTTATTTCATCCTTGATTTCCTCTATAACCCATGTTTTTTTTGAGCAAGATGTTGTTCAGCTTCTGTGAGTTCTGCTTTCTACCTATGTTTTTTCTGCTATTGATTTCAACTTTTATGCCTTTATGATCTGAGAAGATGCTTTTCAGTAATTCAATGGTATGGATTTTGTTGAGAATTGCATTATATCCCTACAGATGGTCAGTTCTGGAGAATGTTCCATGCGCACTGGAGAAGAAGGTGTAGTTGTCTGCTGATGGGTGGAAAGTTCTGTATACATCAAAGAGGTTTAGTTGGTTAATTGTGCCAATAAGGTCTTCTGTATCTTTACTGAGCTTTCTTTTGATGATCTGTCCAGTACTTAAAGTGGAGTGTTGAAGTCTCTCACTACTATTGTGGAGTAATCTAACTCTTTTTTGAGTGTAGTCAGTGTTTCCTAGATGTATTTAGATGCTCTGACATTAGTTACATAAATATTTAGTATAGTTAAGTCTTGCTTGTGTACTGAACCTTTCAGCAATAAATAGTGTTCATCTTTGTCCATGATGGTGGATTTTACACTAAAATTGATTTTGTCTGAGATCAGAGTTGCCACACCTGCTCTTCTTTGTTCATTGCTAGCTTGATATATATTCTTCCATCCTTTAACTTTCAGTTTGTTCCTGTCTTTAGGTCTCAAATGAGTTTCTTGTAGACAATATATGGATGGGTCATGTCTTTTGATCCAAGATGACACTAGGTGTCTCTTTACTGGAGCATTCAGTCCATTCACATTCAATGTAATTATTGATAGGTATGTGTTCAGTGCTGCCATTGTGATATGTTTATTTTTATGTTGATGTTTTCTCTGTTGTTCTTGTTAGTCTGTTCTGGGATATTCTTTTTTGTGAGTTGATTTTTCACCTTTTTCAGAGCTGGTTTTGTAGCTGTTGAGACTATTGTGTCACATTTCTTGATATATATGTTGCACTTTTGTTGTGCTTTATGGCTGCCCTTATGATCCCCCTTAATACACTACATGTAAACCCAATTTTAATTGCTACCAGTTTTGTTGACTTCCTCTCCATCTGGAAGGACTATAACGCCTGCAGTACATCCCTCTTTTTAATATGATGACACCATAGTTTTCATGATAATCACTGGATTGTTTCTTTCTGTATTAAAGCTGTGATTGAGTTTGGAGTCTTCCTTACCTGAATAGAATTCTGGATGATGTGTTGTTCTAAAATATAAAGTTAGTGGTTTTGTTCTTCTAAGCCAAAGCCAAGAACTTCTTTCAGTATTACTTGTAGTTTTGGTTTGGTTTTTAGAAAGTCTCTGAGTTTCTGTTTATCTGAGAATGTCTTAATTTCATTTTCATATTTGAAAGATAGTTTTGCAGGGTATATAATTCTTGGTTGGAAGTTCTTCTCCTTCAAGGCTGTGAATGTGTCATGCCACTGTCTCTGTGCCCGTATGGTTTCTGCTGAGAAATCTGACAAAAGCCTACAGGGTTTCCCTCTCAATGTTAGCTTTGGTTTGAGTCTTGCTGCCTTTAAGAGTTGCTGCTTATGTTTCATTTTGTTAATTTTGATTATAATATGTCTTGGAGTCTTTCTTTTGAGACCTATGTTGGGTGGCATACCATATGCATCTGCCAAGCCAAGCCAAGTGTCTTCGAGTCGGATCTGGGATATCTGCATTCTCTTTCTTCATGATTTCTGGAAAGTTTTCTGTCAGCAGCTCAGTAATGATACTCTCTGTGTTCTCAGGTGTCTCATCCTGTTCAGGGACTTCAGTTAATTGAAGGTTGTTCCTCTTAATAGAGTCCCACATGCTTCTTCATTTTTTTTTGATTCTTTTTTCTGATTCCTCTTCATAGATGCTGACATCAGTAGCTCTGTCTTCCAAGTCAGAAATTCTTTTCTCCATTTGTTCCATTCTGTTTTCTTGGCTTTGCATTGAAGTTTCTGTGTCTTTGATTTTGTTCTTGATCTGCTGGATTTCAGAGTACTGGTGTTTCATCAGATCAAACAGCTTGCTTAATTTTTCATTTTGTTCTGCTGCATTTTGTATAAGGTCTAGATAGGCTCTGTATATAATCCTTTTGTATTCACCTTCTGATGATTTCAGAAAAGTTTCTTCATCTGGAAAACTTCTTGGTTGTTTTGTTTGGGAGCCTTCTGAAACCATGAGTGATTTCTTGTATGCCACAAGTGTCTGTTGCTTTTTGGGTTTCATGGGAGGAAGTAAAGGCTGGGAGAGACACTGTGAGGATGGGCTGCAGATGCTTCTCTAGGCTGTCTTAAAATGTAAAACAAAAGGTATCTGACCACTTCCCATGTCAGTCAGATTTTCAGGTGTAGAGGTCCCTCTTCCCATCTGGAAAAGTAAGCACTTCTATATCCAACCCCAGATGATGCGAACTAGTTCAAAATACAGCAATGCTACTGCCCTGTTGGCCTCTGCTGACAGGGCCCAGCCTTAGGTGACACTATGTGAACTACTGCTTTTCTGGTAGAAAAGTGCTCTCCTGTGGGCAGGCTCTGACTCCCAAGCTAAGAATTAGGTCCAGCTGCGTCCACCGTATCTAAGATGGCAGCCTCCACACAGTTGGTGGTTAGAAGGGCTAAAGGTGCCTCTGTTGCTGGGCCCCCACCGTAGGCGAGACTGTGTAAACCACTGCTTTTCTCTCAGAGAAGTGCTGTCCTGTTTGCAAGCACTGGCACCCAGGCTAAGAATTAGCTCCTGCCTTAAAATCTCTGTATCCAATGTGGCATCCCGCACATAGGCTCTGCTAGTTCTGTGTAAACCATGCTGTGGCAGAGATAAAAAGACAGGCCCAGAGTGGTAGATGAACAGAGTCCTAAGCCTGGCTCTCTAAATATGGTAATTTTGCCTGCCTATCCCACCAGTAGTGCATCTGAGACTAGCCGCTAGGCAAGCTCCAGCTCTGCCAGCCAGCCAAGACAGGAAAAAAAAAGTCAAAATGGTGCATTACCTTCAATCTGTGAGAGCCAGGGCTAGCCAGGAGCAGATGTCAGCAAAAGAGAGAAGACTTTTCGTTCAGTGGTGTGAAGTCCAAATTAACAGCCCTGTGCTGTGTCTTGGGGCTCCCTAGGTGATCAGAAGACTCCGTTTGATTATCAGTTGAGGTCTCAGTTTCCAGAGGGATATAAGGAGACGTGTGCTTAGTCCACCATCTTGACTCCACTCTTCCACTCTCAAGATTCTTCCTTTGCTTTGGCAGATTTGATTATGGTAATGTATTGGTGGCTTTCTTTTGGAGTCTACCCCACATGGGGTTTGTTGAGCTTCTTTGATATATGTCTTCTTGTCTTTCGTGATATTAGGGAAGTTTTCTGCTAGCAAATTTTCAGCAATTCCCTGCTGGGAGCTGTGTGACACTGCATTTTCATACTTCCTGTCTGCAGTCCTTCGTGGCTGTAGTCCAAGATGGCGAATCTGTGCTTCCTTAGCTGGTAGGGGCCTCCACTCCAGGGCCTTCCTCAGTCTCTGTTCTCTGTAAGTTTCTTATTCTCTTTAATGCTTGATTGAGTTCTTTATCCCTTCATTTGACACTTAAGGATCAATATTTGTATCTATTCTACTTCATTTTTTAAAAGTCTTTACTTCAGAGGGATGGCATGATGTTTCTGCCTAAAGCACCATAATGGCCCTGCCTCTCTGAGCATTTTCTTAAGAACCAGAATGAACACCAAGCTACGTGGCCAAGCCTGATTCATCTTGAGAAAGATCTCACTCCAAAGGTCTGGCTACTTCTGGGAAAAACTACAGGAGAGAGCACCCACATGGAATGCGCTCTTGGTAGCAAGTCTGAGAGGAGAGTCTAGGTAATCAACTGGTGTTTACTTAGGTCAGATGAGGGACTGGTTTTTGGAATGGTCTTTGTGAGGAGTAGAGACTCAAATGGTCTTCCGTAGTGTCGCATTAAAGAAAAACAGCATTTGAACAGAGTGCTCTGATGAAGATTACGACTATGCTAATCAGGAGAGCCTTTTACCCTTTACTTCTCTTTCTTTCTACCAGTGGCAGCATAGCAAGGAGGAGGTGAGAACATTGAAAAGAAAGATGAAGTAAAAATGATTAAGCAGAAACAATTCCTTTCCCTCTACAGGTTTCTGAGGGGTCAGTCTTGGTTGGAGGAGGGAAAAAGACTTTAAATTGGTTGAGATATTGAAATCTGATATTAGATAGGGCTAGAATTTTTATCCACCATTTGTCTATCAGTTTGTTGTATTGTGGTAGCTTGCCTGTCACTGTGTTAATGGAAGCTGTAACACTGCTATTTCAGTTACCAGTGGGACCATCCGTGGTGGAGAGGTTCAGTGGAGCTTAAAGAGAGACTAGGAAGACAGATTCAGAGACGTGCTTCCAACAATCAGCCAGTGAAAATCTCATGGGTCATAGCAGCATATTGTTTGATATAAGGCTGAAAAATGATACCCTTAGGTTGGAATGCACTCAAAATGCATGGTGGTAGTGATAACAGACAACGATCATGAAGACGGCACATTATTGGACAAAATTTCACTATGTTTTACATAGGGTTATCATGAGTGGGAACTGACTTGATGGCAACCAACAACACAGACTTTTACTGCTAAAGATGATACCATTTATCAATACCTGAAAGGTACCAGAGAAGCTCTAGAATCTTCCCAAGAAGTTGGCCAGAGGCAGATAAGGGAAGATAAACATTGCAAAAAGTAAAGGTTTCTTCTTTTTCCCTTTACACTCTACCATGTCCAGTGAAATATTTGGATTAAAAGACCAGAATTGATGCTCCAACAGCCTGGAAGTTCCCCTGAGAACATGATTCCCAGACTTGCTGCTAGCCTAGATCTGAAGCCAGTACTGAGGCCAACACTTCAGACAAAGAATGGACTGGCCATGGGGAGACAGAGTGATGAATGTGGTGTGTGTACTTTATGGTTTAATACATACACGAATCTGTCCTACTGGTTTCTTTCTAAGGAGGAGAGGAGAGGGCGGAGAGGAGGAGACAGTGTTGACTGAGTGGATCCTGGATGTACAGTGAAAAAGAAGAGTGTACTCTTCTCACAGGGTGAGAAGAGCAGATAGAGTTGCAGAGATGCAGGTACTTGGGGTTTTATATGGAAAATTGACTTGGATTGTGAACTTTCACTTAATCACAATAATTTTTTTTAAAAGGAAGAAATATTTGGCAAAACCTTTACATCAATTTAGTTTTCTTCTGTTGTAAGGCCCAGTGGCCATGTTCTTTTCAGTATGGCTACTCCTTAAATTAACAAAAGGAATTCTGGGTAATGTGAATAACAAGGAAATAATGCTGATTTAAATAAGGAGGGTTTGTATAGACTCTACTAGCTTTTCTGGCATTTGCACAAAAACCCATGGGTTTATTTTAGTTAGGCAGCGTATCAGGTAACACTCTCTGACATTGGCAATATAGCTTGGGGCAATTCAGATTTTGACTGATGTCCTTGGTCCTTGCTAGTATGCTTCTTTGTACAGTACTGTGCACTATTAGGTATTATGCAGTTCACTATCTTCTTTTTTAGAAACCCTGATGGCATCCTGGCTAACAGCTACATCTGCTGACGGAAAGATTGGCCGCTTCAATCCACCAGACACTCCTTGGAAAATTTATGGGGTAGTTCTGCTGTGTTCTATAGGGTTGCCATGAGTTAGAATTGACTCCATGGCAATAGGTTTGGTTTTGTGTATATTCTTTTTTTTTTATTATTTTAATTTTTTAAAAATTTTTATTTAACATGGCGGAGTGAAAATATACATTCATGTATAAATTTACATGCCCACCTATATGCAGCTTCCACTGCTCTCCTTATCCGGTGACTGCACACTATTCCTTCCTCTCTGCTCCATACATGTCTCATCCTCCCAATAGCCTCCTTTCCCCTCCTCTCCATCCACTCCCCTTCCTCCAGCCAGAGGTCAGCAAGATGATATCCTATAGATGTATAGAACCATAAAGTGCTTCCAATATATGGTCACTCTACATTTACAAGTCCAATCCATTCCTGTCCAAAGAGTGGACCTTTGTTATAATTTATGGGAAAGGGCAGCATCAGGGCTGGGGGCCATGCTCTCGGGAACCCCGAAACCGCTGGACCATCCATTGAGGTCTTTTAGTGGAGATCTCCTGATGCACCCCTTTTTATTCTTGTGTTGCCAGTGAGACTCTTCTCTATGAGCTCCATTGTGGCTATTGCTGGTGGTGGCCGGGCACCATCTGGTTCTTCCGGTCCCAAGTCGACATAGGCACCCACTCTTGTGGGTCTCTCTGTCTTCTCCATTGTCTTTACCGCATGTCATCTTGGTCCTCGGTGAGTATCCGTTCCTGCTGAGTTGGGCCCATTTACTGTGTCCTCGGATGGCAGCTTGGCAGCTTTTAAGACCCCAGACGCCACTCACCAATGTGGGGTGCAGAGAGCTCTCTTAGCAAAATGCTAGTTGTGCCAATTGGCCTGGAATTCGCCTAAGAGCATGGTCCACCGCCCCCCGCCCCAGCTACTCTACCCTTGCAGTAATGAGTTAAGATGGAAGGAGTACTCAAGTTATGCTGAAGTCCACTTAATGTTGTTCTTGTTTCTAATGTGTGCTATCACCGCTTTCTCCCAACTAGATTTCTAGTAACTATCTAAACTAAACTCTCCCCCCACGTCCCTCCCTCCCTCCCCTCCCTTGCAGCTGTCAAAGAGTCTTTTCTTCTATACACAATTCTGTTTTTGAGATCTTATCGTAGAGGTCTCATACAGTATTTGTCCTTTTGTTGCTGACTACTTTCACTCAACATAATGTTTTCCAGTAGAAAGCAGGTTAGGAGACGTTTCCTGGAATCATCGTTATTCTTTATCATTGTGTAGTGCTCCATTGAGTATATGTACCATAGTTTACCTATCCATTCTTCTGTTGTTGGGCATCTGGGTTGATTCCATCTTTTTGCTATTGTGGACTGTGCTGCGATAAACATTCTGGTGCATGTGTCCATTGGTGTGAAAGGTCTTGAATCTGTAGGATATACTCCAAGTAGTGGAATTACTGGGTCAAATGGTATATCAATATCCATTTTTTTAAGGAAGCGCCAGATTGCCTTCCAAAGAGGCTGGACCATTTTGCAACCCCATCAACAGTGTAGGAGGGTTCCACTTTCTCCACAGCCTCTCCAGCATTTTTGTTTTGTGTTTTTCTGGATCATGGCCAATCTTGGGGTGAGATGGTATCTCATTGTCGTCGTGATTTGAATTTCTTTAATAACTAAAGATCGTGAACATGTCTGCATGTGTTTTTTGGCTGCCTGGATCTCTTCTTTAGTGGAGTGTCTGTCCATCTCCTTTGCCCATCACTTAATTGGATGGTTTCTCTTCTTCTTATTGATATTTTGTAGTATCTTATAGATTATGAAGATCAGGTGTCGGTCTGACATAGAGTTGCCAAGTATTTTTTCCCATTCTGTGGGTGTTCTTTTAATTCTATTAATAAAGTCTTTGGATGAGCAAAAGTGTTTGATTCTTAATAGTTCCCATTTATCTATTTTCTCTTCTGTTGATTGAGGTTTCCTTGACAGATTTTGGAGTCTGTCCTCATTGTGTATTAAAACTTCCATTGTTGTTCCTACCTTTTCTTGGATGAGCTTTATCGTTTTAGGTTTGATATTTAGGTCTTTTATCCAGTTGGAGTTGGTTTTTGTATAAGGTGTAAGATATGGATCTTGATTCAGTTTATTGCAGATGAATAACCAATTTTGCCAGCACCGTTTGTTGAAGATACTGTTTTTACCCTTAAGGGTAAAAGGCCTTTGTCGAATATCAACTGATCATAGGCAGATGGTGTCATCTCTGGGGTCTCAATTCTGTTCCATTGATCGATCTGTCTGTTCTTGTACCAGTACCAGGCTGTTTTGACCACTGTGGCAGTGTAGTATGTTCTAAGTTCAGGTAATGAGAGGCCTCCCATTGTGTTCTTCTTCTTTAGTAGTACCTTGTACCTTGCTTATCCGGGGCTTCTTCCCTTTCCAAACAAAATTGGTGATTTGTTTCTCCATCTCATTAAAAAATGATGCTGGAACTTGTATTAGGATTGCATTATATAAATAAATTGCTTTGGGTAAAATAGACATTTTCACAATGTTAAGTCTTCCTATCCATGAGCAGAGTAGGTTTTTCCATTTATCTAAGTCTCTCTTAGGTTCTTGTAGTAAGGGCTTGTAGTTCTCTTTGTAAAGGTCTGTTGTTTCTCTGGTTAGATTAATTCCTAGGTACTTTATCTTCTTAGGGGCTATCATAAATGGTATTGATTTGACAATTTCCCCCTTTACAGTCTTGTTGTTGGTATAAAGGAATCCTATTGATTTACTTATGTTTATCTTGTATCCTGAGACTTTGCTGAACTCTTCTATCAGTTTGAGTAGCTTACTTATAGATTCCTTGGGGTTCTCTGCATATACAATCATATCATCTGCGAACAGGGAGATTTTAACTTCCTCTTTGCCGATGCAGATGCCCTTTATTTCTTCGTCTTGTCTAATTGCTCTGGCTAGAACTTCTAGCACAATGTTGAATAGGAGAGGTGACAGTGGGCATCCTTGTCTAGTTCCTGATCTCAAGGGAAAGTCCTTCAGTCTCTCTCCATTCAGGATGATGTGGGCCATTGGCTTTGTATAAATGGCCCCTATTGTGTTGAGGAATTTGCCGTCTATGTCCATTTTGCTAAGAGTTTTTAGCATGAATGGGTGTTGGACTTTATCAAATGCCTTTTCGGCATCAATGGACAAAATCAGGTGATCCTTGTCTTTTGTGTTATTTATGTGGTTAATCACATTAATTGTTTTCCTGATGTTGAACCAGCCTTGCATCCCTGGTATGAATCCCACTTGGTCATGATGGATTATTTTCTTGATATGTTGTTGTATTCTGTTGGCAAGAATTTTGTTGAAGATTTTTGCATCTAGGTTCATGAGTGATATCGGTCTGTAGTTCTCTGTCTTTGTTGGATCTTTCCCTGGCTTAGGTATCAGGGTTATGCTGGCTTCATAGAATGAGTTTGGGAGTACTCCATCCCTTTCTATACTGTGAAATAGTCTCAGTAATATTGGGGATAACTCTTCTCTAAATGCTTGGTAGAATTGTGCCGTGAAGCCATCAGGGCCCGGAGTTTTTTTTGGTTGGCAGTGTTTTGATGACCTTTTCAATCTCTTCCTTTGTGATGGGTTTATTAAGTTGTTCTGCTTCAAGTTGTGATAATTTGGGTAGGTGGCATGAGTCAAGGAATTTGTCCATTTCCCCTAGATTTTCAAATTTGTTAGAGTGCAGTCTTTCATAGTATTCTGCTATGATATTTTTGATTTCTGTTTCATCTGTGGTGACATCTCCCCTCTCAGTTCTAATTTGGGTTATTTGTTTCCTTTTCTGCTTTTCTTTAGTAAGTTTAGCCAGTGGTCTATCAATTTTGTTGATCTTTTCAAAAAACCAGCTTTTGGTCTTTTCAATTTTTTCAATTGTTTTTCTATTCTCTAATTCATTTAGCTCTGCTCTAATCTTTATGATCTCCTTTCTTCTGGTGCCTGAGTGGTTCCTCTGTTGTTCTCTTTCTCCTTGTTCAAGCTGTAGAGTTAGTTCCTTGATTTGGTTTCTTTCTTCCTTCCAGATGTGTGCATTTATGGAGATAAACAGACCTCTGAGCACTGCTTTGGCTGTATCCCATAGGTTCTGGTAGGAAGTGTTTTCGTTCTCATTGGAAGCCATGAATTTCTTTAATTCATCCTTGATTTCCTCTATAATCCATGTTTTTTTGAGCAAGCTGTTGTTCAGTTTCCAAGAGTTCCACTTTCTATCTCTGTTTTTTCTGCTATTGATTTCAACTTTGATGGCTTTATGCTCTGAGAAGATGCTTTGCAGGAATTCAATGGTATGGATTTTGTTGAGGATTGCATTATGGCCTATCACGTGGTCAATTCTGGAGAATGTTCCATGTGCGCTGGAGAAGAAGGTGTAGTTGTCTGCTGATGGGTGGAAAGTTCTGTATATATCAATGAGGTTTAGTTGGTTAATTGTGTCAATGAGGTCTTCTGTATCTTTACTGAGCTTTTTTCTAGATGATCTGTCTAGTGATGAGAGTGGAGTGTTAAAATCTTCCACTATTATTGTGGAGTCATCTAACTCTCTTTTGAGCATAGTCAGTGTTTCTTCGACATATTTAGGTGATCTGACATTAGGTGCATAAATATTTAACATAGTTAAGTCTTGCTTGTGTACTGAACCTTTCAGCAATAAATAATGTCCATCTTTGTCCATGATGGTGGATTTGACATTAAAATTGATTTTGACTGAGATTAGAATTGACACCCCTGCTCTTCTTTGTTCATTGTTAGCTTGATATATATTCTTCCATCCTTTAATTTTCAGTTTGTTCCTGTCTTTAGGTCTCAAGTGAGTTTCTTGTAGACAACATATGGATGGGTCATGTCTTTTGATCCAAGATGACACTCAGTGTCTCTTTACTGGAGCATTCAGTCCATTCACATTGAATGTAATTATTGATAGGTATGTGTTCAGTGCTGCCATTGTGATATGTTTATTTTTATGTTGATGTTTTCTCTGTTGTTCTTATTAGTCTGTTCTGGGATATTCTTTTTTGTGAGTTGATTTTTCACCTTTTTCAGAGCCGCTTTTGTAGTTGTTGAGACTCGTGTGTTAGATTTCTTGAAATGGTATGATACATCTTTGTTGTGCTGTACAGCTGCCCCTATGAACCCCCTTAATAAATTATTTATAAACCCAATTTTAATTACTACCAGTCTTGTCATCTTCCTCTCCATGTGGAAGGACTATAACAACTGTAGTACGTCCCTCTTTTTATTATGATGACACCATAGTTTTCATGATGATCACTGGATTGCTTCTTTCCATATCAAAGCTGTGAATTCATTTGGGGCCTTCCCTAAATGAGTAGAGTATTGAGTAGTGTGCCGTTCTAATATATAAAGTTAGTGGTTTTGTTTTTCTAAGCCAAAGCCAAGAACTTCTTTCAGTATTTCTTGTAGTTTAGGTTTGGTTTTTACAAAGTCTCTGAGTTTCTGTTTATCTGGGAATGTCTTAATTTCGTTTTCATATTTGAAAGTTAGTTTTGTAGGATATATAATTCTTGGTTGGAAGTTGTTCTCCTTCAAGACTTTGAATGTGTCGTGCCACAGTCTCCATGCCAGCATAGTTTCTGCTGAGAAATCTGATGACAGCCTACAGGGTTTCCCTCTGAATGTTAGCTTTGCCTTGAGTCTTGCTGCCTTTAAGAGTTGCTGCTTGTGTTTCATTTTGTTAACCTTGATTATAATATTTCTTGGAGTCTTTCTTTTCAGATCTATATTTGGTGGCGTACGATATGCATCTGAGATGTCTATATTCTCTTCCTTCATGATTTCTGGGAAGTGTTCTTTCAGCAGCTCAGGAACAATATACTCTCTGTGTTCTCAGATGTCTCACCCTGTTTAGGGACTCCAATTAATAGAAGGTTGTTCCTCTTAATAGAGTCCCACATGGTTCTTAATGTTTCTTCATTTTTCTTTTTTCTGATTTCTGCTCATAGACGCTGGCATCAGTAGCTCTGTCTTCCAAGTCAGAAATTCTTTTTTCCGTTTGTTCCATTCTGTTTTCTTGGCTTTGCATGGAAGTTTCTATGTCTTTTATTTTCTTCTTAATCTGTTGGATTTCAGAGTACTGGTGTTCCATCAGATCAAAGAGCTTGATTAATTTTTCATTTTGTTCTGCTGCATTTTGTATAAGATCTAGAAGGGCTCTGTATATAATCAATTTGTATTGACTTCCTGATGCTTTCATAAAAGTTTCTTCATCTGGAAAACTCTTTGGTTGCTTTGTTTGGGAGCCTTCTGAAGCCATGAGTGATTGCTTGTATGCCACAATTGTCTGTTGCTTTTTGGGTCCCATGTGAGTATATGGAGGCTGGAAGAGGTATTGTGAGGATGGATTTAAAATGTTTCTGTAGGCTGTCTTCAAGTGTAAAGCAAAAGGTATCTGATCAGTTCACAAGTCAATTAGGTTTTCAGGTGTATAGGTCCCTCTTCTCATCTGACAAAATAAGTGCCACTATATCCATCCCCAGATGATAACAAACTAGTTCAGAATACAGCAATGCTACTGCCCTGTTGGCCTCTACTGACAGGGCCTAGCCTTAGCCAACACTGCGTCGAGTACTGGTTTTGTGATAGAAAAGCGCTCTCCTGTGGGTAGGCTCTGGCTCCCGAGCTAAGAATTAGGTCCAGCTGCGGCCACCGTACCCAAGATGGCGTCCTCCACACAGGCAGCAGACAGAGGGGCTAAAGGTGCCGACAGGTAGTGATTCCTCTGCTTGTGTTGCAGGGCCCCCAACGTAGGCAGCACTGTGCAAAATCACTACTTTTCTGATGGAGAAGCACTGTCCCGTTTGCAGGCGCTGGCTCCCAGGCTAAGAACGAGGTCCTGCTAAAATCTCGGTACCAACATGGCGTCCCGCACCCTAACCGCGAAACTCTGCAGAAACCCTGCTGAGGCAGCTACAAAACGAAAGGCTGAAAGTGTCTAGATTAACAGAGTCCTGAGCCTGGCTCTCAGAATATGGGAATTTCGCCTGCCTAGTCCCCCAGTCCAGCCGCCAGCCAAGACCGAGAAAAAAAAAAGTCAAAACGGTGCGTTTACCTTCCGTCCGCGAGAGCCGGGGCTAGCCAGGAGCGGGAGTCAGCGACAGAGAGGAGGTTTTTCGCTCAGTGGTATGAAGTCCCAATTAAGAGCTCGGTGCCGTGTCCTGAGGGTGATTAGGTGATCAAAAGGGTCTGTTTGATTGTCAGTTCAGGTCTTGGTTTCCAGAGGGATATAACTCTGCCCTCCCGTGTATTTTCTTTTGAATACGAATATAGGAAACTATGTGTTTCACCTGTTACCTTGCATCATATGCAGTTATCTTCTAGTTAAGCAAAACTTTGGTTAATCGTGTCCGAGTATAGGTAACAACCATACACTTAGCAAAAACACTTACTGGTACGAGTTGTATAATTTATTGGAATGCTATATTCCATTTCTTACAATTATAAAAGCATTTTCCTAATCCATTGTTTGGGGGACTGGTACTGAAGCAATCTAAATCACTAGCCTTTAGTGGCATAATTTAGACCAGGTTCACATGCAATAAACTAAGCTGCCACACAGCTAAACCTTAGGGTGTCATGAAACCTATGGAGATGTAGAAAAATGAAGACTATAAATGGTCTTCAGTGGCCATACCTGAGAACATTAGTTCTGACATATGTAACTGCTAAGAATTAAATGTTTTCCATCCATAGAAGAGGTGAAATGATGGTCTCCAAATACAGGAAGGAATATAGAAATAGAGTATTAATAGTTTCCATTTTCTTTTCATATCCTACATTGACAAAATCAAAAGATTCATTATTAAATGTAGCATATCAGACTTAGATTAGACAAAGTAAGAAAATTTTAAGTAAGAATTGCTAAGAAAGAATGTAGTCTCTGTTTACATAGTGGAAATAGATAGTCACCTGGTTTTGACATCACTGAGGGAGAATGGTGAGGCTCCAGACATCCATTCATCAGTCTTATCTGTGTTCTGCATATCAGGGCATTTTCATCACAGATTGAAGTTTTGTATGCAGAGAGGGTTGTGAAGTGCTGGCCTTCCACTTGTGTATTTCTACATCATCAAACAAATCTTTCACTTTAATGAAATCTAGAATCTGTGTTTAAATATTTTCAAGCTGAACTGCTTTTACTGTAGAATTTCACAATAATATTGACATTCAAAATTAAAGTTAAAAAGACTGTTTATAATAAACAATTAAAAAACATTTCCATTTTATTCATTTCCGTTTGTGGTTAACATGCCTTTTTGCAAAAGACTTGCAAATAAGCATGCCCTTTCACAGAGTCTCATGGAGCTTGACCTTTTAGAAATTGCAATCGGACACATTCTGAAGTAATCAGTTCCTATTTTAAGCATGCATTTAGTAGGAAACATACCCTGCAACAGAAATAATCAAAGTACAACTTAGTCTCTATCCCCAGTCAGGTGACTATGCATGATGGGACCACACATGGTAAGACCACACATGATGAGCTTGTCATCATAAGAAACACAAAGCAGAAAAATGCAAATTTCTACTGTTGTGTAAGCAATGTCTTTAAAAAAATATGATCATAGAACCAGGGAATCCATTATATAAAGTTATAGTTTTAAGCTTAACCTACATATTTATATAACCTACTGGCACAGAATCATAATATACAGCCTCATGTTAAATAATCTCATCTTGAAAGTTCTTCGTTGTATTCTCCTCAGTGTTATCTTATCATTTAATCCATTGTTTAATACTTATTAAAAAGAAAATTTTAAATCATTTAACTCTTAGAAGACAAATTATAGAATTACTTTTTCATATTCTGTATTCCAAGGTAAAGCCTTACTCCTTTGCATTAGATATTCCTGACTTCCTGTGCACCAATTACTATCTGAATTTCCTCCCACAAACCCTTGTTACCAATAATTCTTTTACTGTATTTGTGTTGTTACCTTGAAAGACCTTACAGGCTATAACAATGTACCTCTGAGTCTTCTGATTTCTATTATGTAAATTTAGCTTCCCCAGGTTCTTCATATGCCATCAGTTCTGACCGCTGAATCATCTGGGCTGTCCTCCCCCTTTGCATCTCCAGGGGATTGTTATTATGCACGCTGGCCAAGGAGGTGGGGTGCTGAGCTGTGCACGACGTCCTTTGTGCAACCATTCATGCCCTGTATCTGCCCTTACATCCCAGATTTAAATCAGACCCATCTCAGGCTAGATTACATCTGCAGTGTTGTATGCCTCTTCATGGAGGGGGCAAGAAGAGCTACTTGTATCACTGACACTTTCTCTTAAATGTCAAGTAGCTAAAGTAAAAGAAAGGAATGACACAGTAAAAGAACTGAAAAGAAGATTTCAAAGGGCAGCTTGAGAAGACAAAATAAACTATGACAATGACAAATGCAAAGAGCTGGCGATAGAAAACCAAAAGAGGGGAACATGCTCTGTATGTCTCAAAGAACTGAAAGAAAAATTCAAACTTCACATTGCAATAGCAAAGGATTCTGTAGGGAAAATACTAAACAACACAGAAAGCATCAGTGGAAGACGAGAGGAATACACAGTAAATATACCAGAAAGAATTGGTTGACTGTCAACCATTTCAAGAGGTAGCATGTGATCAGGAACTGATGACACTGGAAGTCAAACCTTTATTGACGGCACTAGAGGAGAAAAAGGCTTCAGGAAGTGGTGGAATATCAATTGAGATGTTTCAACAAATGGTTGCAGTGTTCATTCATCTATGCCAAGAAATCTGGATGAGAGCTACCCTGCCAACTAACTGGAAGTGTCTCATACTTATGCCTATTCCCAAGAAAGGTGATCCAACTGAATACAGAAATTACTGAACAATATCATTAATACTACATGCAAGTAAAGTTTTCCTAAAGGTGATTCAAAACAGTATATTGACCAGGAATGGCCAGAAATTCAAGTCAGATTCAGAAGAGGATATGTGTCTTAGTCACCAGGTACTGCTCTAACGGAAAATACCACAAGTGGAAGGTTTCATGAAGAAAAGCTTTTATTGTTGCAGTCCGGTAAGCCACAAATCCATTAATAAGATACAAGTCCATTCAGAATAAGAAATCATCACAGTCCAGGAGGCTGAGTCCACATCCAGTGAGAGCATCTCGGCACAGGAACCTCGGGTCCAAAGGACGTGCTCTGCTCTCGGTGCTTCTCTCTCTGTGGTGTGAGGTTCCCAACTTCCTCAGCTCACTTCTCTCCCTTATATTCCACAAGCTTGAGTTCTGCCTCACTAACACAACTGCAAACCATTCTCCGTCATCAGTATCACAGAGGCAGGATTCACAACACATGGGAGGAAGGGCACCATGTAGGAACTCCTAACCAAGTCAAATCAACACATACATTTCTGAGGGGATACAATTCAATCCATGACAATGTGGAAGCTGGGATATCGTTGAAACCTGAGGGATCTTGGCTGAAAGTAGAGAAAACCAGAAAGATGTTTATGTATGTTTTATTGACTGTGTAAAGGCATTCAACTGTGTGGCCCGTAACAAATTATGGATAACATTATGGAAAATGGGAATTCCAGAACACTTACTTGTACTTATCAGCAATCTGTACATGGATTAAGAGGCAGTCATGTGAGCAGAACGAGGGCATACTGCATGGTTTAAAGTCAGGAAAGATGGGCGTCAAGGTTTGTATCCTTTCACTATACTCTTTCAAACTGCATGCTGAGCAAATATTCCAAGAAGGTGGACTGCATGATGAAGAGTAAGGCATCAGGATTGGAGGAAGACTCATTAACAACCTGCCTTTTGTAAAGGACAAAACCTTGCTTCCTGAAGATGAAGGGGATTTGAGACATGTATGGATGGAGATTAAAGACCACAGCCTTCAATATGAATGGTACTTCAACATCAAGGAAATAAAACTCCTATCAACCAGACCAGTAAGCAACGTCATGATAAATGGAGAAAAGATTGAGGTTGTCAAGATTTCATTATACTTGGCCTCATAATCAACACCCAAAGAGGCAGCAGTCAAAAAATCAAAAGATACATTGCATTGGGAAGGTCTGCTGCAAATGATCTCTTTAAAGTATTGAAAAGCAGATACAGCACCTTGAAGACTAAGATGAGTCTGACCCAAGCCCTGTTATTTTCATGCAAAAGTTGGAAAATGAATAAGGAAAACAGGAGAAGAATTGATGCTATTGAGTTTGGGTGCTGGAGAAAAATATTGACTATACCATGGACTGCCAAAAGAACAGACAGATCTGTCCTGGAGGAAGTATAACCAGAGTGCTCCTTAGAAGCAAAGATGATGAGACTGAAACTTACACACTTTGGATGTGTTGTCAGAAGGGATCAACCCTTGGAGAAGGACATCATGCTTGGTAAAGTAGAGGGTCAGCTAAAAAACGGAAGATTGTCAACAAGATGGATTGACACAGTGGCTGCAACAATGGGCTTAAGCCTAAAAATGCCTGTGGGCATGGTACAAGATCACGCAGTGTTTTGGTCTGTTAGGCGTAGGGTCACTATGAGTTGGAACCAACTCGATGGCACCTAACAATAAGAGTAACATGATTATCAAAAAGGGTTATCAAACTCTGGGGTCCCAGCCACCAAGATTGAAAGCTGTGAAAATAACTCCTTCCCCTTAAACTCCTGGAGTCATTTAACTACTAGCCTTTACAGAACATATTTTCACCTAAACATTAGTCTGAGAGGAACAGAAGTCACTAACAATGACTGCAAGACTGAATACAGGGTTAGTTAAGAGGCAGTGCCAGCTGCTGGATATGGAGCGACATCTCAGCAGCCTGGGATGCAACGGTCTGAAGGACCACTGTTAGCAGGAGTGGAAAGAACTTGGGCCAGCCGTCTGTCACATAGGGGCTGAGAGCTAGGCATGCATACATTGGTCCTAATTGCTGTCCTCAATTGGTGATTTAGATTGAGTCATTTTTCTATATTCCCTGCCTTCCTAGCCTCATGTACTACTGCAAGGTGGCAAAAGTACTGAGAACAATGTATATATTTTTATTACACCAATTGTCTATTAACTAGTTTAATATGTAAAAATAAAGCTTACTATTCTAGCTGTTACCATTATGGTTTTAATGGTTGGCCCCAAATATAATTCTGATCAAGAGGATGAGGGAAAAAGAATACTAATCCTGATGTTGTATACGGAGATTTTAAAACATGGCCTCTAAATACCTTGACTTGCCTCCTGCTAGCACGTGGGATGTGTCTTTTTCCTGTGAATCAGGCTGGATTTGTAGCTACTGTGATCAGTGGTGATTTTGGAGGGTAGGAGGGAAAAGGCTGTGCAGCTTCTGACTGGTTGTCTAATTTCCTCGAGTTTATTGTAATGAATGGAAACCCTGGTAGCATAGTGGTTAAGTGCTATGTCTGCTAAGCAAAAGGCTGGTAGTTTGAACCTACCAGGCACGCAGTTCAACTCTGTTGTATAAGGTTGCTGTGAGTAGGAATTGAATCAACTACAGTGGGTTTTGTTTTTAGATTTTTTTTTTTTGGTATTCATCCTGCCATAACTGTCCTTCTTGTAACTCTCTCTTTTGGGACATTCCAATTTAGGACCTGGCCCCCATGCTGTGATAACCTCAAGCCACATGAAAAAAACTACTTGCAAGTGCTCTATTTTACAGTCCCACTTGAACCAGCCTCCAAGTCATCCTAGCTTAGGTACCAGATATGTGGGTGAAGAAACTATCCTGGGAATGAACTCATGCTGTTATATAGTTAGTTGCTCTTGAGTTGACTGATTCGTGGGGACCTTTTGTATAATCCAGTGAAACGTTGTTAGGTTGTGTGCTGTCTTTGTGACCACTGATGTATTAGAGTCCATTGTTGTGCCTGTGGTGTCAAGCCATCTCATTCAGAATTTTCCTTGTTTTTTTTTTTTTTTTTTTTAACAACCTTCTAATCAGAAGGTTGGCAGTTCAAATCTGCCAAGTGCTGTCTGGAAACTCTATGGGGCACTTCTACTCTGTCTATAGGGTCGCTATGAGTTGGCATTGACCTGATGACAGTGAATTTGGTCTTTGGGGGTTTAGTTTACTAAATGAAACCCTTGTGGCATAGTGGTTAAAAGCTCTGCTGCTAACCAAAATGTTGGCAGTTTGAATCCTCCAGGTAGTCCTTGGAAACCCTATGAGGCAGTTCTACTCTGTTCTATAAGATTGCTATGAATTGAAATTGAGTCATCAGCAATATTTTTCTTTTTTTACTTTGCCAAGCATGATGTCCTTTTCTAGCAATTGATCTTTCCAGATGACATGTTCAAAGTAAGGAATGTTCTGGTTCTATTTCTTCTAAGACTGATTTGTTCATTTTTCTGGAAGTCTACAGTACATTCAATATTCTTCACCGATACCACAGATAAAATACACCAAGTCTTCTTCTGCCTTATCCGTTGTCCAGCTTTTACATGTACATGGCGGGGATTAAAAAGACTGTAGCCCTGGGTCAGCACACCTTGGTCATCAAAGTGACACCTTTGTGTTGTAACACTTTCAAGAAACCTTTTGCAGCAGATTTGTCCAATGTAATACATTGCTTCATTTCTTGATTGCTGCTTCCATCAACATTGATTGTTGATTCAAGAAGAAATAAATTGTTAACAACTTCAATTTTTTCTCCATTTCTCATGACATTGTTAATTGTGAAAATTTTTGTTTGTTTCACATTAAAATGTAATCCATGATGGTGAAGGCTATAGTCTTGACCATATGGGTGTTTCAAATCATCTTCATTTTCAGCAAGCAAGGTTGTGTCATCTGCGTATGACAGACTGTCAATGAATCTTCCTCCAAATATGACCCTGTGTTCTTCTTCATGTAGTTTGGCTTATTGTATTATCTGTTCGGCATATAGATCATCCCTAGCTATTCTACTTCTCAGCCACTCATGTCTTCCCAGGTGAGGCCCTAGAAACTGAGGGGCAGAGAAAAATCTGTCTTGACTTTGACTTTTGCTAATTTCTAATCAATAATATCTGTAAGCCTAATAAAATGTCTATTGTTTTATATCACAAAGTTAGGAGTAATTTGCTTTGTAGCAAACATAGCTTAAACACTCATAGAGGAATCATCTCTGTAGACATAGGCAACAGGGTGCACATAGCATGTGGAAAATCACTGTCACATTATTACTGGTACATTCTAAGGGAAGAATTATTGTTACCAGAGAAGTATGGGTTCAGTGAATGAGATCACTTCCACTCATTTTCATCTAAGACAACCACTAGTCACATAACATTTCAAGTTAAAGTTGAGAGCACAACCAAGACATATAGGCTGTTCTTATATTATCACGTTCCCTATAATAACAAGATTAGATATCTATTCCCACTGCAGTGCTTATCTGGGAGGTATTTCTGTATCTTACTGCATTTTCACTTGAATCTGTGAGTCAATGGAGCACAGAATGGCAGCAAGTATTCAAAGCAGCATCTCTGTGTGCTTGATGGCAACACGAAGGACAAGCAATGATCCCACCCCAGCCAAAATCAAATACAAGCTAAAAGGGCTTACCTCTCAGCTTGCTCCCCAGACACCACTAGAGAGGCAACTGATGAGACACAAAGGACACTTGTTCCTGTACATGGGATGATTAGGGGGAAGCAAGAGTGTCAGAGCAGCTGTGACTGAAAATTGGCCTGTGGGTAAGGAGTTTCTATCTCCCAACTTCCAACATAATATAGCCAAAGGAAGCTGTGTGCTGAATAAAATGTGCAAAGAATTATACTCGGTTTCGCAGTCACATCAGTATCAAAATAACTGACTTTTCAACACACAGTTCCTTTTCAAATTTATATACAGTAAAATTGATGTTTTACTAGATGGCATCTAGGTGAAATTCCACTTATGAAAAGAACCATCAGATTAAGAAAGTAGGTGCTAATTGGGGGCTTTGTTGTATACATGTTGTAAAAGTGTAAATAAGGCTACTAGTCAGATCCAGCAGTTGGTCATGTCTCTCAATATTTGGTCACTTATTTCCAAAGAGGAAACCCTTGTGGCATAGTGGTTAAGTGCCCCTGTGCCTGCTAACCAAGATGTTGGCAGCTCCAGTTCAGCAGGTGCTCCTAGGAAACTCTATGGAGCAGTTCTACTGTGTCCTATAGGGTTGCTATGAGTCAGAATCGACTTGATTACAGTGTGTTTGGGTTTTGGGTTTTATTTTCAAGGAATTACCCAGCAGTATTTTTGGATGAAGTAGTGTTTCTTATATAACATTTTTACAGCTCAGGGAAGACGTGTTATTAGTAAATATGTATACACATATAAACCCTAAAACTAAAAACCTAAACTTGCTGTCCAGTTCATTCTGACTCGTAGTGACCCTATAGGACAGAGTAGGATACTCCCATAGGGTGTGCAGTGAGCAGCTGGTGGATTCAAACTGCCGAACTTATGGTTAATATCTGGACTCTTAAAAGTTATGCCACCACTGTTCCATTAGTAATATAAATAAACAAAATTTAAACATACAAAAGTTAAACATTTACGTTATAAATTAAACATCTTCAGGAGTTAAAATTGTTGGACCATATGCAGTTCTTCATACAACTACAAACATGAGAATGACTTCTGGGCAGTACGTTAATTTAAAGAAAAAATATTACCACTCCTGGGAAAAACCTCATTAATAAGATTCCAAATATGAACCTAGGTAGATGAGTGGATAGACATGGATTTTGGTATTCTCCCTATTTAGAGCCTTTCTTGTTGGAAAATCTTTCCCTTCTCTAATAAGTGGTAGCCACATCTTCTAGTACAATCCAAGCAGTCTCAATTTGTACTTGCTATCCTGATCAGATTATTGATAAAATCTCCTTTCAGTATCAAAAGTGTTCTGGTTTGGCTGATAATTTGTATGATCACTCTAGTCATGAGTCTAGGGGTAAACCTCCCTAACATGTATACATGTACACACATGTCGTGGCTGACTATGTTTTCACAGGAGTTGCTGGCCACAGCATGGAATCCTGTGTCCAGTTTCTTTCATTACATGTAAAACAGAGTTAATTCTTAGTCTTCTTTTAGTTTTCACTTCAGTTAAAGTCATGTGTGTTTCATTTGTTATATGGATTAAATACCTGTAACATTGTGCTGACCATCTTCTGTGATTGGTTTGAGTTTTTTAAATATATTGTTTGCAACGTTCAAAGACTTAATTTAATCACAGTGTTCTAGGATTGACTCAGTACTGTTTTCTGTATGGATTTCTTTGTTTCAACTGGACTGAAAGATCAGATGTGATGTAGAGGAAGGAACATCAGTCTTAGAGTCTCGGGACCTAGATTTTAGTCAATAATCTGTCTCCTGTATGTAGAGACATAATATATTCCAGTTTTTCCAGTGTCAACCCAATTTTTACCTGTTATCCTAGCGTGGTTATCAGAGTGCCCTCTTTCATTCCCCAAAGTGTCAGTGTTTGGGGAATAAGTGATGTGGTCATCCTACTTACAAATTATGTAGAAATAGGCAAGTCATGTAACACTGTGTCATCTTCTCCCAACAAAATACTCATCCCAGACAGTTGTGTTTTGGAGGAAGTAGGAGAATAAATCTAAAAGAGCTTTAATAAAAATCACAAAATTATAAGAAGTGTAGGTATTAGGTAAGCTTCCATTTGTTCTGTTTCTGCCCTGGAGATGCTGAAAGCAAGATTAAGGACTGAGTGACGTCTGTGGCTAATTCTGCGTCTTGCACTCGGATATAGTTGCTGAGTGTTCTCTGTAGGGCCTGGTTAGTTCAGGGCGAGGGGCACTGCAGACTGTAACTCCATCAGGCTCTCCACTGCTTCCCTCATGTACCCCACTCACTCCTATCTCCTAACTTTTCCTCTCATTCTTCCCAGCTCCTGAAGTAGCTCCCCTTTGCCATGCATGGTGTCCACATTTTTCACGAAAGCCCAATCTCAAGTCATATTTTCTGAAAGAGGACTTCTGTGAATATGTTTAGATGCTGTCTGTATCTCTTCTCTGATAAGATTCTGGCCAGTTAAATTTATATAGAGAACGATAATTAAATGGAAAACCAACTACAGCCTTATTAATTTGGGAAAGTGCATCATACCACATTGCAGAACCCTGGTAACAACTGGATTTGTCCTAGGCTTGAGTGTATATTCTGCTTCCTACCCCTGATGTAGATCTTGAAATTTAAACATGCATGGATGTGCCAAGTTAGAGAGAACAAACCGACTCTGAGGCCACTACTTAGAAGGCTACCTCACAATTTACATATTTTAAGTCAAGAAGTGAAGATAAATTATTCCATAATATACTAATAACCCCTTTCTTTAAACATGATTTGTGGTCAGAAGCCACACTGCAAGTTGAGTAACTTGTTCTTTGATTGTTTTGTGTGAGTTCATTTTCAGTCTGTGGATGTACTATGACAGCTCTTAGATATCTCTGTTTGGGCCTTCATTTCCTCAGTATCTGTGAGAGAATCTAGGATAAAGTGGTCTCCTAGCGGATAACCTATTAATCATTATTGGGTGAAAGATTGCATTGTAGGCTTAAAGGTGAAAAGAACATGACTTGTTTTTCAATTTGATAAGATCATGTGGTGAGGCTGTCCCCCTAACACTGAAAACATCTCCAATGATATAAAAGACTAATACTGCAGCCCTCAATATGAATGAATGATTAGTATCAGCAAACCGTTTACCAGCCCCGTTATGTTCCTGAATACATTGGATGAGATGAAGTATGGAGAATCATTCTAAATGCCCATAGAAGAGACCAGATGCCTGGAAATCAAACTAGTCTCCCTTTTTACTGTATTTACAGCTAAACTTTATTTTCCAGCCACCTTTGCAAGTAGGTGTGGCCATGTGACTGGGTTCTGACCAATGGAATGTCAGCAGTATCACAGTGCCACTTGACTGGCCTGTAGAACCCTGGAACACGTGGTCTTCTACATTCTCTGTCCATTCTGAGAGCCCTGGATGAAAAGTGACAGAGCTGTGAGAAAAAGATTCAGTGATGGAGGAGAGCTTCCAGGAAAGGAACACTAGCACTGGATACAGACAGAAATAAAATTTTATCATCTGAGTCACCCAGACTTTGAAACCTGTTATTATAGTTAATGTGCTAATAGTTCCTTAATTTTACCAGAATAATCAAAAGAAATAGTGTGATTCACAAAACTGTGTCACAAATGATAGTAGTTCTACAAATGACCATAGGATGCATCTTGATTTCAGGATGTTAAAAGGCGAAGAAATGTGCGTCTTAGACTTGATGCACTAAGAGTGTAACATACCAGTGTGAGTGTTTTCATACCTGTGTCTGAGTCCCGTAGTCAACACCTTGAAGAATGGAAAGGTTCCTGTTTCTGGTAAGCAGAAGGAAAGCTATTAAAGGGCTTGATGTTTACTGGTTTTATTCATTTTCATATTTTCAACATCTAGAGCTTCACCTAGCACATAGTAGGTATGCAATAAATTTTATTGACTGGTAACTTATTAATATGTAATGAAGAACCTAAATCAACTATGCTGCCTGCAATCTGGAAACCCTGGTGGCACAGTAGTTAAGTGCTACATCTGTTAACCAAAATGTTGGCAGTTTGAATCCACCAGAAACTCCCTGGAAACTCTATGGAGAAGTTCTACTGTGTTCTATGGGGTTGCTGTGAGTTGGAATAGACTCAATGGCCCTGGTTAGGTTAGGTTTGGCCTGTAGTCTTCAGATCTGCATTGGGGGTATGTTCTTTATCTGCTGGTAATCCTCAAGGGAAGGTGAATGACAGTGGTGAGCATGGACTGAGAATTCAGAGGTCTATTCTGATGAACAGAATGTTCAATGACCTCATGGCACGATAGTGGGAATGGGGCTTCTGCAGTGTTTGAGAGGAAACTGTTGTCAGACACTTGTGGAGATTTTATCCTGTAATGTGTGTGTCTGAAGAAATACCTCAGGATATCAAAAGATGACTGTATTTATTCATTTATGATTTTCTTTATTTAAAAATCTATAAAGGTTTTACTCTGGTTCTAGATTACACTTGAAGTGAATGCTTTGTGTCTGAAGATTGTCTACCTTTTAAGTCTCAGTAAGGATAGTTTCATTACTGAGAGGAAAACACACACCAAGTCAAGAATGTGTTCTATTCAGACATGCCTTGAATTGACCTTTTGTGGCAGAGGGGTAAGCAGGCTCTGTGTCTAGTCTATTCCTAAATACTCAGTGACCAACCAGTATCTGGCACCAAGCTAGTGCTCAATATGCACCAGAAGAATGAATTGTATTGCTGAGAATGACTGAATGCATGACTCAGAGCTAAAATCCTTTGAAGTCCATTCTGGAAATAGAATATAATATTAGCCCCATATTTTGAGAATTTATCATGAGCCTACATGAGGTCACAAAGAAAGTGACAGAATGCAAACTTGAGCTCAAGGCACTGTGACACCAGAGCTCTTCTTCTCCACCACACCCAGTTGTTGGGAATTGAGTGGGGCCCTTTTATAGCTGGAGTAGCTTCATCGATCTCAGCTGACTTAGTCCAGCTGTGGACACTCCTGCCGTCCTAGGAGAGGGCCTGACCTGAGAGCAGTGAGCCCGCAACAGGGAAAATAGCTCCAGCAAGCAGTTGTCATTAAAGCATCCACTCAAGTTGTCTGTGCAGCAGGTCAGGGAGAACAGCAAGCGGTCAACCACAGGCCCCCTTTGCCACATCTTCTGAGGATCTGATGGTTCATTTCACAGACCGGCTTATGCTGAATAATATTATAACTTAGAGGGACTACAACTTTTGAAGGGACACACATTCTGAGATGCTACAGATAGGTGTCTTGGAGTTGGAAAGATTGAAATGTCATGATCCTTTGGGTGATAACATACGCTCACACTTTTTAGTCTGAATGCAAATTGACAGATTTTTTTTCCTATAGCAAAACAAATAGAAGTGTGATTTATTTCAAAATATACACAGTTGATGTTCTGCCCTACGTGTAGTTTATTTTTATTCTGACAATTTCAATTTGTTTTTCCTCTGGCAAGTTAGAGTGGCCGTGGAGGTATCATCTCTTTTTCCCTCCCACTTCCCACTCCCTCGTGCCCTGAGCTCTTAACGCAAGTTACACTTATTTATCAGTCACAGATTCAAATGATTTTACCCGTGCGGAATAACTCCAAAGATTCCAGGTCTCAGGTTGGTCAGCAAAGATCTGATCTATTTTGCTCATTGCTAGGGGTTCAGGGACTGTTTTCAGGGAACTGATGATTTCTCAGGCATCGGTTTACAGTGTTCTGCGCAGAAGCCAACAGTGTGATACTCAACATCGGGGGCTGGTTCAGAGATCAGAGAAGAATGCTAAGTGTGGTGATTCTGCCTAGAAATCTTCATAGAGCTACAAGATAGATCAAGGGTCCCTGATAACTATGTAGCAGGGGGCCTTTGAGAAACCCGACAGCAAGGTAGAATACTGTTCTTTTTCAGTCATGTGTTTTCACTCTGACTGGTGGCCAAAACAATAAAAAAACAAAACAAAACAAAAAAACCAGAAATAAAATAACTTCTTGGTATGTTTCTAAAACAGGAGAATGTGGATAAATATCTTTAGGGCTATCATAGACTGTCCTTTAAAATTATCATCCCATGAAAATAGGATCTAGATACTTTCCTTAGCTAGTGTTATAATTTTGTTGAGGTGGTGTTCAGAAATAAGTATTTTACATGGAATATTGAGTGTACAACAGGCATCAGTTTGCAACTACACACCCAAACCTGGGCATGAATGATAAGTTACAGGGCTTTATTTTCATATGATGTCTGACTTTGTGCCAACTCTCCCTGCTTTGTCAGACTAGTGAGAAGGTGGTTATTTCTTCTTGGAGATTAGAAAGTTTCCAGCCAACTAGAACAAAGCAGTAAGAGTAACAGCACAAGCAAACTTTGAGGATGGCCCCTTTAGTTTTCTATAAGCATATGACTATCCAAGCATTTCAAGTCTTTGAAAATCAGTGTCTGTGATTTTCATGCCTTGTTTGAGCAAGGGAGTGTTTTGATGCCAAGAATTTGGGCTCCTGAGATACATCAATTGTGATGAACTTTTGGGGATGGCATTGCACTGCCCAGCATACTTCTGATTTTGACATTTTAGGTTCCTCTGAGCAAGAGCTCCTTCAAAAGCCATCCAAAGGGTCCCAGCAACATGCTGACATGGTCAGACATTTTTGTAAAATTTTCAAAACCTTTATCTTGGACCACGACCAGTTAAGACCACTGTCTACATTTTTGTTTCTTAGGCTGGTGTTTTTACAGTATCTGCTAGCATTTTGGGAATCATACAAAGTAGAAGCAGAGTTGTGGAAAAATTTAGTTGGTTTAGGTCATGCTCAGTGTCTTCTGGGTAATTGTGTTATTGCTAGCTGTCCTAAGATAGGAATTACTCCCAGGAACTTAACTAACGAGTTACTCAGCATTGTAACCTAATGGTGTAGGACCCGAGGTGGACTGTGATATAAGTGTATCCTGAGATACTGGAGGTAAATGGGTAGTAGATGAAAAACAAGGTGTGAAACATATGGAGCCAGAAACTAGTCTGTAGGAAATGCTTAATACTGAAGTCAAAATTTATTCTGACTCCTGGTGACCCCATAGGGCTTCCAAGGCTGTAAATCTTCACAAAAACTGCCTGTCACCTTGCTGCTGTCCTTTTGGATAACTATCTTTTGCTTTACTCACTGCACCACAGGGTTTCTTGGATTACACACTAATCAGATGCAAATACACTAGATGAAAACCTTAAGTAATAGAGGAGGGAAAAACAGTACATTTTTAATGCTAGTGTTTAATATTTTTTTAAGTGCCTAAAAGAGTACTTACGGCTATTACATTTTTCAGTGAAAGAAATTTGCAGTTCAGAAGGTACAATGAAAGATTGCGTTTCTAAAATAATGATAATCATGGGAATTAATGAACAAATCACTGCGATTCACTTTTGTATAAACACTTGGAAAATAATAAAATGAAAAAGTAAGCATGACTTATTTATTTCACCTAATTTATAAGAATTAATTTAAAATTATGGGGAAATGTGTAAAAGTAAAATGTTAAATCAGTAAGTAGCAAAACCAAAAGAGAAATCCACTGCCATGGCGTTGATGCTCATTCATAGTGACCCTATGGAACAGAGTAGAACTGTCCCACAGAGTTTCCAGGGAGCGTGTGGTGGGCTTGAACCGCTGATCTCTCGGTCAGCAGCTGTAGCACTTAACTGCTGCCCCACTAGTGTTTCAGTCATTAAGGACATCAGATACCAGATATTATAACAGGTAGTCCCCAGCTTACAAAGTATTGGAGTTATGATAACTGCTTTTAAAGATTGTCTTCTTTTTTTGTACAGTTTATTGTTAGCAATCTGTATTACATACCAAGTTGTAGCACGTAATTTGCTGATTTTACCATTCTCGTGCCAGTCCTCAAAGACAAAGATGGGATTTATAAAGATATTGGCAATAGAAGACAATAGTAATGAAAACTAAAATAAATAACTAAATATACCCACCGCCATCAAGACAGGTCTGACTCATATCGACCCAAGGGCCAGACTAGAACTGTCCCACAGAGTTTCCAAGGAGCACCTGCAGTTTTTGAATTGCTGACCTTTTGGTTAGCAGAGGTAGCACTTAACCCACTATGCCACCAGGGTTTCCAAATAAATAAATAGATAATAAATAAAAAGGTACTCAGCTTCACATCAGGGCCATCTTAGGATGGAGTCTTCAGAAGGGAACCCTGCTGAAGGACACACTGTCTTTGTCATTTCAAGAGCAAATTCAGTGAACATGGATTAGCTGGCTATCACTGTGTGCTTCGGCTCTCACTGAAACTCTGTGAATGATTTTCAACTATTCTGCCAGCTGAAAACTCTCTCTGTGTAACTTTCTTTAACAAAGTGAAACAAATTCTGATTGATAGTGATTTGCTGTTCGGAAATGTTTTCAGTGCGTTGTACGAGAACTAAGATGCTCCTGATCCACGTCATAGTGTTTTCAGTTGTCTCACATGCATATGAAAGCTGGACAATAAAAACAGAAGACTAAAGACAAACCCGTGTTGACAAAGAATATTGAATACACCATGGCCTTGCATACGCATACTTGCAGAAGGATGAACAAGTTTGTTTTGGAAGAAGTACAGCTAGAATGCTTCTTAGGAGCAAGGATGGCCAGACTTCGTCTCAGGCACTTTGGACATGTTATCAGGAGGGAGTAGAACGTTGGAGTCCTAGCTAAGAGCTTGGCTGCTAACCAGAACGATAGCAGTTTGGATCGGCCAGCCTCCCCTTGGAAACGCAGTTCTGCTGTGTCCTATAAGGTAGCTGTGAACTGGAGTTGACTCAGAGACAACAACAGATTTTTTTGGCTTGTCAGGAGGGACTAGTTCCTGGAGAAGGACACCATGCTTGGTAAAAGAGAGGGTCAGCAAAACGCCAAAAAGAGGAAGACCCTTGAAGAGACAGGTTGATACAGTGACCGCAACAACAGGCTCAAAGATGGTGACAGTTGTGGGTATGCTGCAGGGCTGGGCAGTGGTTAGCTCTGCTGTGCACAGCTTTGGTACGAGTTGCAACTAACACCTAAAGACAACAAAAATAAAGAACTCAGATATTTAAAAAATCTTGATATACTTGTAAAATGTATGCTCTGTGCAGCTCATTGCTTTTAATCTCTTCAGAGAGAAGGCTGTGATCCTAATAATTAAAATTTGGACTTACAGATGGAATTTTTGTGTGTGTGTGGTAAAAAAAATATATAACACGAAATGTGGAATTTTAAATATTCTTAAGTGTACAATTCAGTACGATTAACTGCCTTTACAACTGCAGCCATCACCACTGCCTGTTTCTATGACTTTTTCTTCATCTCAGAAACATAGATGGAATATTTGGGATAGACGTGCTGCCCTGGATTTTTCTCCAAGGAGTTTAAGAATGCCAAATGGCCTGCTTGTTACAAAGCTGTCAGATACTGCAAGGACAACATTTCAAGGGCCCCACAATATTTTTTGAAGACCAAAGAGGTGAAAAATGTTTACCGAAAAAGCTGATAGAAGTTAAATATACCTTTTGACTGTAATATAGGAATGTGTTTTGAAATTTTTTAGTTAAATTAAATAGTAGTAGAATCCAGATTGGATGTATGTAAATAGTACCTTCTTTTTCTATTTACAATTTTAAGTTAAATAATTGAGACACAATTCAGACAAGTAGATTAAAAGAACAAGAAGTAAAAGTGAGGAAGAGAGAAAATCAATAGAAACTATTTTTACAGCAAAAGAAAATTATTACTAAAACTATTTCTCAGACCGTACTAAAAGCAAAAATTCAGTAAGAGAAAGCGACAAATAAAAGAAGAGAAAGTGACAAATAGAAGTAATGAATAACCTTAAATTATGCAATAATCTAATTAATGGAGAAGCATTAACCATAGGAATACATTGGTAAAAGATTTAAATTTCTTGCTATTCTGACAGGAAGTAGTAGCGTCAGTAGTCATTATAAAAAGCATAATACAAAATACAATGAAGGTGTTAGTGACAAAGTGGGTTAATGAGTGTCCTTGCTGAAAGGATAATCAGGATGGCCTTGTCAGCAGAAAACTTGAAATGACTTGAAGTCTTACAGCTTATGTGTAAATAGACTTGATAGAAATTTTCTCAAATTTGACAGTAATTATAAACATGTATATGACATTACAAAGAGGAGCTGTGAAACTGAAGAACTTTTTCTAAACTCTCAGTAATAATTAAGGATAATAATACACCAAAATCCAATCAGCCATTCCAGAAGAAAGGTGGTTATCTCATTTCTCAGTGGAATCAAGGAAGGTGAGACTTGGTCCCACTACTCTGCCCACAGGGTTGCTATGAGACAGCAGTGGGCTTTTTATCTTTTTATTATTTTTTCTTCCCTGCCCCACCAACCACTTCAGAGTGTCGTGGGGTTTTCCAAGGAACCTAAAGGTGTGTGCGGGGCTGGAGATAGGGGCTTAGGTGGCTCCTCAGCAGTCACAGGGGCGATATATTTTTATAATTTATGTCCTGGACTTTGACATAGGATTTTCTCACAGAAGTTTTCTGCATATAAAAAGATTGTGAAAGTCCTTAGTCTTTGGAGCATTTTAGAACTAGAACTTGCTAGGCTCATCAAGATCTAGCCCTTCTCCTTTTCTAGGCTCTCTGTTTTGGGGTCTACAATATGCTTTTCTTTGTCTAGCCACAGAGACTAGGAGTTGCTAGTCAGTTGATTCCAACTCACAGTATCCCTGTGTGTGTCACAGTACAACTGTACCGCATAGGGTATTCAACAGCTGATTTTCCTGACATAGATCACCAGACCTTTCTTTGGAGGCACTGCCCGGTAGGTTGACTCTTCAACATTTTAGGTAATAGCCAGAGCCTTTAACCACTGCACCACCCAGGAACTCCAGCCACAGAGAACTGCTATTTTCTCAAACAGGCCAAATGCTCCAGCCCTCCTGCCTCTGTGCATACTCTTTCCTCGCCTAGGATTGCTTTTTCTTCCCTTGAAGAATAAGCAAACTCCCTTCATCCTCAGCAACTTGTTGTGTTGCTAGGTGCCGTCTAGTTGGTTTCAACTCATAGGGACCCTACGGACCTCAGAACAAAACACCACCTATCTGGCACCATCTTCCCAATCACTGATACACTTGAGCCCATTGGTAAAGCCTCTGTGTCAGTCCATTGCACTGCGGGTCGTCTTCTCTTCCACTGCCCACCTCCTTTACCAAGCATGAAGTCTGTCTCTCAGAAAATTTTCTAGGATGGCTCAGGAAAACAAGTCCCAGCTTAGAAGTTAACTTTTTCTCATTTGTTGAGGTTCTTTTCCCTCTAGTTCTCATTTCTTCTTTCCTTTTGGCAAGCCTGAGCAGTATTTTTTTTTCTGTTCAATTTCTCCAAGAACCTTGACATTGTCTCATAATTATTAGTCCAGCTCCATCGCTGTAAGTTTTTCAGCAGCACTTTGTCTTGTTAATTTTATGTCTTTAGGACCTAGTTCAAAGTGCAGTACATAGCAAGTCCTACCAAAAAAATAGTTGAATGAACGAATGAAAGTTTGTAAATGATACATATCAACTGAAATTAATAATTCCATGTAAAGAGGTTTTCTGAGTTGCCAATCCTAATTTATGTCCTACCAAAAAAATAGTTGAATGAACGAATGAAAGTTTGTAAATGATACATATCAACTGAAATTAATAATTCCATGTAAAGAGGTTTTCTGAGTTGCCAATCCTAATTTATATTTGTATAAATAAATGCATTGCCAGGTATGACTTATTTTCCTTCTCATCTGCCCAGTCTCTTCCCTCCCTGATTCACACAGACTGAGGCTACCCACTCCAAACTGCCTTCTGGCCAGCTCTAGGAAATGCAGTTTGCAGTGGTTCTACCCACCAGTTCCATTTTCCCTTAAAACTGAGAACAGGAAGGATTTCCAAGGAGTGGCTGATGGATTTGAACTGCTAACCTTTTTGGTCATAACCACTCACAACCACTGAGCTCACCACTGAGCCACCAAGGCTCTCTCATGAAGCTTAGAGCCTTGGAAACCCTATGGGGAAATTTTACCCTATCCTACAGGGTCAACATGAGTTGGAATTGACTTGGTGGCAATGGGTTTGGTTTTTTTGGCTTGATCTCATCCAAATGACATCCCAGTTTCAGATCTGAATACGAGTCAGAAGAAGCCAGGTGGTAGTGCCCGGCTGTGCAAATGATAACTTACTTGGCTTCTACCCTTACATTCAAGGGGTTGGATATTCAAGTCTACACAGAGGCTCCTTGGGAGAAAGTCCTAGAAATTTTCTTCTCAAAAATCTGCCATTACAAGCACTATGGAACACAGTTCTACTCTGACCATGAGTCAGAATTGACTTGATGGCAACTGGTAGATAGCAGCTATTGTCACATGGGGAAGATGGGTAGAGGAACTCACTGCCACTGAGTTGACTCTGACTCATAGCGACCCTACAGGACAGAGTAGAACTGCCCTGTAGTGTTTCCGTGGAGTTCGTGGTGGATTCGAGCTGCTGAGCCCTTGCTCAGCAGCCTTGACAGTTAGTTGCTATGCCACCAGGGTCTTTGGGTGGAGGAGAGGGGAGCTTCAAAGACAGACGGAGCAGCACGTGCAGAGGTCCTGGGCTCAGCAGAGCCTAACGAGATTAAGGGAGAAAGTCTGTAGAGTGAGCCAGAGAGAGGGTTGGGAGGTGTTGATCTCTGACGGAGCAAATAGAATAACAAAACCGTGCAGGTGGCCTTGAAGCCTTAAAACTGGCCAGAGTTTGAGACTAAAAATTTTTCTCAGTTTTATGGCCTTTTCGTTGTGTAATTAGAACCACAGAAACAGGGTTTTCAACTTTTTTTCAAAGGTAACACATTTCGACTGTATTATGGGTTGTTATAGCCCTGGTGGTGCAAAGGAGCTATGGTGGCACTGCAGTTAAAGTGCTTGGCTGCTAACCGAAAGGTCACCAGTTTGAATCAACACCAGAAGAAAGATGCAGCAGTCTGCTTCCTTAAGATTATAGTTTTGGAAGTCCTGTGGGACTTCCTTGGGAAGTCTGTGTCCTATAGGGTCACTATGAATTGGAATCAAGTGGATGGCAGTGAGTTTGGTGTGTTTAATTGGTGTGGTTCAAACCCTATGGAGCAGTACTACTCTGTACAGGTGGGGTTGCCATGAGTTGAGTTGACTGGATGAGAATTTAAGAATAACCATGGTTAGGATAGAGTAGAACTGCCATGAGTTAGGGTTTTCACTACACGTCACCTGAGAGTGAGAATGGTGTGGGAGGTTTGGAAGTCCCTGATAGAGTCTCTACACTCCTTTCTGCCTTGTTTTTCTTACTGTTCTCTTGTAAAAGGGAGACACGATAGTCCTGACCTCCTCCACTTATGAAGTTTCTTGTCTCTAACTCAGTTTCTTCTATGAAATGTGAGATAATACTGTTTCCTTCAGAGATTTATTGTGAGGACTGAAGTGGTTAGTCTACACAAAGTACATAGAGCAGTGGTCCCATATGCTAAGCAATTATTAATACTAACAGTGTTACTACTAGCTAATAACACTACTGTTACTATTATTAGTGGATAAGGATGGTGACCTGCTTAGGTATATCTTGGCTCTGTATTTTAGTTAAGATCATGTGTTTCTAATTAGTGACTTGTCTGACTCAGAGAGATTGGCTCATTCATTCATTAACCCATCTATCCAGTGGTCATTCATCAGTAAACATACACTAGAAGTCACTGGTTTAGATACTGGAAATGTAATCATGAGTAGAAATATTCTGAAGGGGGATTGAGAAAGATTGTGGTTCCCCAACAGTTTTGGATTTCATGGAACACTAAAATTGCCAAAGCAAATGTAGGAACTGGCACAGGATAGACAACACTTTATTTTGCCAAGACTGAATGTTCAAAAAACCAATTTTTTGTTTAATATAATATTTTATTTTTAAAAGCATGGCATTTTAACCCCCAAATAGTAGGAAGACCATAGTAGCATAATTAGTGAGTCAGCACATTTAAATAAATTTGTTGTTGTTGTTGTTGTTACGTGCCCTTGAGTTGGTTCAGATTCATAGCAACTCTGTGTACAACATAAGGAAACATTGTCTGATCCTGTACCGTGCCCACAATTAATGCTATCTTGGGCCCATTGTTGCAGCCACTGTATCAATCCATTTTATTGAGCATCTTCTTTTCTTTCACTGACCCTCTATCAAGCATGATATCCTTTTCCAGAGACTGATTCTTCCAGACAATATGTCCAAAGAATCTAAGATGCAGTCTTACCATCCTTGCTTCTAAGGATCACTCTGGTTGTACTTCTTCCAAAACAGATCTGTCCGTTCTTTCAACAGGCAATGGTAGTATTGTTCTCCAGCACCACAATTCAAAGGCATCAATTCTGGTTCTATCTTCTTTATTTATTGCCCAGCTTTCCCATGCATATAATGAAATTGAAAATACCATGCTTTGGGTCAGGTGCACCTCAGTCTTCAAGGTGGCATCTTTGCTTTTTAGTGCTTTTAGAGATGTATTTAGCAGTAAATTAGCCCAATGCAATGCATCAATTAATTTCATAACTGCTGCGTTCATGGGTGTTGATTGTGGAACCCAGTAAAACGAAACCCTTGACAATCAACTTTTCTTCCTCCAATCCTGATGTCTTGTTTCTCATCATGTAGACCATCTTCTCATATTACTTGCTTAGAACACAGGCAGAATAAATATGCTGATAGGATACAACCCTGAAGCATACCATTCCTAACTTGAAACCATGCAATATTCCCTTGTTTTGTTTGAATGATGGCCTCTTGGTCCAAGTGCAGGTTTCTCGCGGACTCACTTAAATATTACTGTTGAATGACTTGCATGATCAACAAAACACAGGTAAACATGTTTCTCGTATTCTCTGACATCAGCAGTGATATCCTTGTTCCACATCCTCTTCTCAATCTGGATTGAATTCTGGCAGTTCCCTGCGGATATATAGCCGTCATCACTTTTGAATGATCTCTAGCTCAATTTTACTTGTAAACAAGATGAAAGGAATACACGGAGTCATGGTATCAAAAAGAATTGGTTAATGTTCAACTATTTAAGAGATAGTGTATGATCAGGAACTGATGGTACTGAAGGATGGTGTCCAAGCTGCAGTGAAACACAAGACTCCAGGAACAGAAAGAATACCAACGGAGATACTTCAACAAATGGATACAGCACTGTAAGCAGTTAATCATCTATGAATTCTCCCACTATAATCAGGCTTCTACACAGCAGACAAGGAGAAGGAGTGAAAGATAGTATCACCAAGACCAAAACTGCAAGACTTTTTAAAAGATTTTCCAAGAAAGAAAATCTACTGTACTCACTCTCCTTTCAATGGTGTCATCCTTTAGAATTTAAAGGAAAGACAGGGTTTATTTGCTATGGGTGATAATCAAGTGGATATCTCTGTTTCACTTTCTGAATTGCACTACTGCACTAATTTGGAAGAGACCTATCTGACAAACCACCTAGAGGAGGTTGGTATTTCTTCACATTCCAAAGAAAGGAGATCCCACAGAAGGTGGAAATTATCAGACAATATCATTAATTTCATAGTGGACAGCTGATAATTAGTAATTGAATGAAGGAGCCATTTCCTTGTCTTCTTCAGGTTGCTACAGACTGTGTGTGCAAACCACTGTTTGCGAATGTGAACAATAATGGTCTCTAGGGTGCATTTAGATTAGGGCTTCCAACCAGCTTGTTCAGATTAGAACCCCTGATGGAAGTTTACATTTTTAAGAAGTTCCCAGATAACGGTAATACTGTTGGTTAGGGTCCAATTCTGAGAACCACTAGGAGAGCCAAGCCAAACTCTTTAGTGTTGAGTCAGTTCCAGTTCACAGTAGCTTTATAATGTAATAACCCATTGCCAGCGAGTCAATTCCTACTGACAGTGGTCTTATACGACTGAGTAGAACTAACCCATGGGGATTCCAAGGAGTGTCTGGTGGATTCCAACAGGCCACCTTTTTGCTAGCAGCCCAGCTCTCAAACATGTGCCACCAGGCCTCCAGTAGAGCAGTGGTCCTCAAAATTTATCACACATGGGAACCACCTGGGTGATCTTTTTTGAACTGTGGATCCTACCTAGTTGAGTATATCTGAGTGGAAATGCAAAGTCTCAGCAGGGGCTCAATCTGTAATGAACTACTTTGAAACCCGAGTTTGGATTAAAATCTGCAGACATATTTTACTTCATGCATCTTCAAAGAGAAAACTAGACACATAGGTGTAAGGGTATTTGATTAATCTGATTAACAGCAGGCAATGAATGATGTCCAATTATATAGGGTCAAAAAGGATAAGGCTTGGAGTGTTCTTTTATAAATTATTGGCATATATGCTATTTCATAAATCAATTTTTCAAATGAGCTCTATGGTCCTATGCTTTGTGGTTGAAGCTTATATTGCTAAGAGTTCAAACAGGAACTGTGGTTAACTGTTAAATATCTTAGGAAGCACACAGCTTGCTCAGTCAAGATAATGAGACAGGATGTGCAGAGACAGACACTGAGAGACCTTTTACTCACCTGGGCCATCTTTTACCAGTACCGTTTATGCGCTGTGATCCTCTTTTCAAGGAAGGGTTCTGTGTTCTCACCTTTTATCCTTTATCTCTCCAGAACATACCTCTAATAGATTTATGTCAGCAGTATGCCTCCTTCCAAGGCTTATTAATACTGTCATCTGCTACATTTTCTCCTAATTTTGACCAAGGCAGGAACTTTTTTTTTCCTTAATAGTTCTATTTCTGCAGGAGTCATTGATCACGAAGTGGCAATAATCCAACTGATTCATCAACATTGAAAGTCTCAATATTTCTCTACACAGAATATAATATAGGTATTTTTAAATGAGGGTGACTTGGTTAGAATGTGCCAGAATTTGAAGGACAGCAAATTAGTGTAGGAACAGCAAATTGAATGAATATATTGATCTGCTTGTCATTAGAAACTTGTATTCAGGGCAGTGAGAGACTTACTGATGGGTCGTTGTTGTTGTATGCCATCGAGTCAATTCCAACTCGTAGCGATCCTGTATGACAGAATAGAACTGCTCCACAGATTTTTCTAGGCTGTCATTTTTCATGGGAGTGGATGGCCAGGTCTTTCTTCTGTGAAACTCTTGCTGAGTTTGAACCCCCAACCTTTGGTTAGCAGCTGAGTGCTTAACTATAGTGTCACCATGGCTCTTTTAATGCTAAGTAGAGCAGAACTTTTTTACAGATGTCACATTGCGGATGGCAGGAGTGAGGAATCATATTTTGTTAGCATTGGACAGGCTTCTTCTTAAGCTCCCTCTTAGGTAAGCAGTAACAGGTATGAGATGACTGCTCTTACCTGAAGGTCACTTGTCTGACAACCTCAGCTGCGTTGTGATGTGAAGTCAGATGATCTCTACAGAATGACACTATGATTATCTAAATTTTCTTCTTTGTACTTTTCAGCTTTCTGTGATGAAAATAATTTATTTTTAGAATCTCTGAATTTTTTTAACTATGCTTTTTAAAATCAAATGTCTGTATTGGTGACACATGTTAAAACTTATAATTCATGATGAATAATTCATATTTTCACTTGAGAACACATTTGCTTTTATGTTACATAAAATTTTAACATGTTAGGTTATTTGTTTTATTAGATTGCATCAGTAGATAAGGTACCTGGGAGTTACAAACAGTTTACATTCATCTACTAAACTAAAATTTGGTGGCTTAAGCCTAAGCAGCTGTGTCACAGAAGAAAAGCCTGGTAATCTGCTTCTGCAGTGATTATAGCCAAGAAAACATTACGGAGCAGTTCTACTCTGTACCACGAGAGTTACCATGAGTCGGAAATGACTTGACAGCAACAGGTTTGGTTTTTCTTTGTTTTACTAGTAGAAAAGGATTTGGAAGCAAATGGTAAAAAAAACTTGAAGTTGTAAAGACAAAGGCACTAGTTATACTGTAAGGGGAAAAAGAAAGAACCCAACAGCAGGAAAAGTAGCAAAATACTATAAACAGCAAACACAAAACAATTGTGCGTAGAGGCATAAAGTCTAGTTTTGCTTGATTCTTCTTCCACTATGAAAGTGCAATATAGTTAGTGTACTCTACTTAAGAAGACTGGAATTTGTAACATATTTAAATGTTTAAATGAGTTCAAACTTATTTAAAGAAATGAAGTAAAACAATCATTGTGTTGCTAGTTCACTTCTTCTTTCAAGCAATTCTGCTATAGGCAATGTTTGTTAGAGACAGGATTATAGATAAGTTTAGCCCAGTCCTCCCAGGAACCTTCTTTCTTCCACTATAATCAGGCTTCCACATAGCAGAGAAGGAAGAGTGAAAGATAGGATCACCGAGACTGAAACTGCAGGACTTTTTTTTAATGTTTTCCAAGAAAGAAAATCTAATGTACTCACTCTCCTTTCAGTGGTGGTATCCTTTAGAATTTAAAAGAAAGACAGGGTTTATTTGCTATGGGTGATGATCAAGTGGATATCTCTTTTTCGTTTTCTGAATTGCATTGTGTGTGAACTGCTCCAAGGTATTTCCTGAGATATTATGATGGTCGAAGTATTTCTCCACCTGGGTAGCTATATGCTGCTTTAGCTGTTTCTCATATCAAATAATCTTGGCTACAGCATACCTTCAGGGGCCAGTTCAAATCATCCCTCTCATGATGTGATCACCACAGTACTTATTGATCTGTGTATTTTCTGATCTTCTGTACACACGGACTTCACTCACCAGGTGGAATACACAGAAATCAAATAGACTATATCTGTGGCAAGAGACAATGGAAAAGCTCAATATCTTCAATCAGAAGAAGGCCATGGGCTGACTGTGGAGCAGACCAATAATTGTTTATAGGCAAGTTTGAGTTGAAACTGAAGAAAATTAGATCAAATCTATGAGAGCCATACTCTGACCTTGAGTGTGTATCACCTGAGTTTAGAGACCATCTCAGGAATAGACTTGAAGCATTGAAATTTAATAACCAAAGACTAGAGGAGCTGTGGAATGACACAAGGATATCATACATTAAGAAAGCAAGAGTTCATTTAAAAGATGGAAAGAAACAAAAGACTAAAATGGATGTGAGAAGGGAGTCTAAAACTTGCTCTTAAACATCGAGCAGCTGAAGCAAAAGGAAGAAATGATGAAGTGGAAGAGCTGAACAGATTTCTAAGAATGGAACAAGCAACACACACACACACAGGATTATAATGACACGTGCAATGACCTAGAGATGGAAAACCAAAAGAGAAAACACACTGATATCATTGCTGATGCCAGATGGATTCTGGCTGAAATCAGAGAATATCAGAAAGATGTTTACCTGTATTTTAGTGATTATACATAATATTTTAGTGATTATACATAATAAATTATGTATAACACTGCAAAGAAGTGGAATTCTAGAACACTTTTATGCTCATGAGGACTCTGTGCATAAACCAAGAAGCAAGTGGATACCGCATGGTTTAAAGACATGAAAGATGAACGTTAGAGTTATATCCTTTCACCATACTTATTCAATCTGTATACTGAATAAATAGAAAAATTGGAGTATAAGAAGAAAAACACAGTATCTGGATTGGAGAAAGACTGAGTAACAGCCTGTATTATGCAGATGATACAACATAACTTGCTGAAAGTGAAGGGGAGTTGACTCACTTACTGATAAAGATAAAAAAGTACAACCTTCAGTGTGGATGACACCTCCACATGAAGAAAACAGAAATCTTCACAACTGAACCAGCAAGTGACTTCGTGAGAAAAAAAAAAGCAGAGATTGTGGTTGTAAAGGATTTCATTTTATTTGGATCTGCAGTCAACACCCACAGAAGCAGCGGTGAAGACCTCAAAGGATACATTGCACTGGGCAAATCTACTGCCAAAGACCTCTTTAAGATGTTAAAACGCAAAGATGTTCCCTTGAAGACTAAAGTGTGCCTGACCCAAGCCATGGATATTTTCAGCAGCCTCATGTGTATATGAAAGCTGAATGATGAATAAGAAAGACCAAAGAACTGATGCCTTTCAGTTCTGGTGTTCATGAAGAACGTTGAATATACCTTGGACTGCCAAAAGAATGACCGCATCTGCCTTGTGAGAAGTGCAACCACAATGCTCCTTAGAAGCAAAGATGACGAGCCTATTTGTAACATACTGTAGATGTGTTATTAGGTGGGATGAGTCCCTGGATAAGGACAGCATGCTTGGCAAGGTCGAGTGTCAGCAAAAAAGAGAAAGTCTTTCAAGGAGGTGGATCAACACAGTGGCTGCAACAATTGACTGAAACATAATAAAGCTTGTGAGAATGGCACAAGACCAGGCAGTGTTTTGTTTTGTTCTTTTGTACACAGTATTGCTATGAGTTGAAATTGACTGGAGAATACCTAACAACAAGAACAGATTATTTGTAGTTTATGCTTGCCTTAGGCTGGGTTTTCTGGGAAGCAAAACCAGTAACACGTATATGTACAAGGAAAGACTTATATAAAGGAAACAGCTCACACAATTGTAGAAGCTGAACATCCCAAGTCCTGGCCCAAGCCTCATGTGGCGTGGGAGCTGGTGAACCCAAGGTCGCCAGGTCAGAGATCAGAGTTCTAGATCACTGACTGTGCAGGTTGGCTGATCCCAAGCTGGTGGCGAGACTGCAAGGTCTCAGCTGACTCATGGAGTGGTTGAGGCTGGTGAACCAAGGATTGGCATACCAGGGAACAGGATTCTCACTTGCTGGCTGTAAGGGTTGATGAATTCAACAGCTGCTAGTTCAGGTCCAGGAACCAGACGCCAAAGAGAGAACGAGCTGCTGGCAACATGAGCAGAGAAAAAGTAGGTGGTGGAAGGTGGACAGATGAGAGCTGAGGGTAGGGAAGCCGCCACAGGCCCCGCCCTTGCCACTTGATACACCAGCCAGATATAGAGTTGCCAACCTGACACAATCTTGACCACCACAGTGCTACACAACTTTATCCTTTGTTAATCACTAATTTCCATTGTTACTCTTCTGTTGAGTGTTCATAACCCTGAGACTAATCTACATGACAGTATCTCATATTACTTGTATACAAGATGAGCTGAGGTCTCTGTAACTGGTCAGCATTCAGTAAATATATGGTGACCAATTAATGTATTTACACCTAAAGTTTAAGAAGAAACTAAAATAGGGACCATTGAGAATGAAGGATATATAATATTCATCTTATCATATTTTTATTATACTTACGTATTTATGGAAACCCTGGTGGTGTAGTGGTTAAGTGCTATGGTTGCTAACCAAAAACGTGGCAGTGTGAATCCACGAGGTGCTCCTTGGAAACTATGTGGCAGTTGTACTGTGTCCTACAGGGTCTCTCTGAGTAGGAATCAATTCAACAGCAGTGGGTTTATTTTTTTATTTTATGTATCTATACCATAATTTGAATTAAAATAATTTGATATAGTTACACTTTTTAAAAAAAAATTTAGTCTGTTTACTCTAAATTTTCGTAACTATTGACATGGATGTCAGAGGCTATATTGGTATCTACACTGACATGGATGCAGTACTATGAAGTATAAAAAATTTCTCTAAAGCCTCTGTTGAAAAGGTGTGCCTGACCCAAACCATGGTGTATTCAAATCATATCATTTTCATGCAAAAGCTGGATAATGAACAAAGAAGACAGGAGAAGAATTGATACCTTTGAATTGTGGTGTTGGAGAAGACTGCCAAAAGAACAAACAGATCTGTTCTGGAAGAAGTACAACCAGAGTGCTCCTTGGAAACAAAGTCGGCAAGACTGTGTCTTACATACTTTGGACATGTTGTAAGGAAGGATCAGCCCCTGGAGAAGGACATCCTGCTTGGTAGAGTGGAGGGTCAGCGAAAACGAGGAAGACTCTCAATGAGATGGACTGACACTATGGCTGCAACAATGGAGTTAAGCATAAAAACCATTGTGGATGTGGCGCAGGACTGGGCATTGTTTTGTTCTGTTGTTCCTAGGATCGCTGTGAGTTGGAATTCACTGAGTGGCACCTAACAACAACAAAGCCTCTATAGATCTATATACTTCTAAACACTATGCAAAGATAACCTCATAGACGCTTTGCAACATGTCTTTGTTCTGTAACAATTGCACTGCTTACAATATCTTTTTATCCTTATCCTGATAGTCGGTTTGCAATATGTGGCTTGTAAAACAAAGGCACCTGCAGCAGTGCATCTGTACTTTATCCTGCGCCTAAAGTTTAGAAAACTCTCTGTGGTAAAGAGCTAGTTGTCTTTTCTTTTACCAATTACCAATCTGTTATGAACCTGTGTACTTCAGTAAAATATCATAAAAATTGGCTAAATATTGGAACAATGTCAAATTTTCCAAAGACCTACTCAAGTTTTAGACTTAGCTCATTGTGGATCATTAACAGTCTGCACAGTGTAAGTCTACAGACCACACCGGGTTAGCACTGGTTTAGAAGGCTTAAGCCTAAAGGCTTTATCTGCAATTGTTGTATGAAACTACTGAGTATCTGTAAGAATCATGTGGGCCCTGGGACTTTCCGGGTCCTGTGGCTGCCATGTCACAGAGAACAGCCTTTGTAGTCAGATAGGATTGATTTTCTAATTTTATCTCTTCCAATTAGCAGCTGTGTGACTGTAACAGACAGATAAACAACAAACAAATGTTGCCTTGGAGTCAGTTCCTACCCATAGCAATGCTATAGGATCACACAGAACTGCCCCTAAAGAGTTTCCAAGGAACACCAGGTGGCTTCAAACTGCTGACCTTTAGCAGCCATAGCACTTAACCACTGCAGCGCCAGAGTTTTCTGTGGGACCACACGTGCAACTTATTTGAACTTTGCTTTCCTTATCCTGAAAATGGGGATATGAACTGTATCAGACAGTCAGGGCCCAGCTGAGTGACAGAAGCTACACAAGAATTCTTAATGGGGTTGAGTAGTATGTAAGAGAATTATAAACTGCTGTAAGGGATTGATGTGATGAAGTGTACTGGCTAGTGTCATGTTTTGAATTTTACTCCCCACAAAGTATGTGTATCAATTTGACTGGGCCATGATTTCTGGCACTGTGTGACATTTTTTCCTAATATGTTTGAATTCTGCTTCTATAAAGTTAATGGGCAGCAGTTGTGTTACTGAGGCAGGACCCCATCTACAAGCTTGGATGATGTTGAATTCATCTCTTGGGATATAAAAGAAAGACATGAGCAGAGAGAGTTGGGGACCTTGTACCACCAAGAAAGCAGCACCAGGATCAGAATATCTCCTTTGGACCCAGAGTCCCTGTGCCTGAGAAGCTCCTACTCCAGGGGAAGATTGACAATAAGGACCTTTTTCCAGACCCGACAGAGAAAGCCTTCTCCTGGAGCTGACATCCTGAATTTGGACATTTAGCCTACTTTTCTGTGAGAAAATAGATTTGTCCTTGTTAAAGCTATCCACTTGTATTTCTGTTAAAGCAGTGCTAGATGACTAAGACATCTAGTGTCTTAGTTACCTAGAGCTACTGTAAAGAAAGAAGACAAGTAGGTGGCTTTGAAGAACAGAACTTGATTACTTCGCAGGTCAGGAGGCTACAAGTTTAAATGCAAGTGTCACTCCAAGGGGATTCCTTCTTTGTCTCTGTCATCTTCCAGTGGCTGCAAACTTGAACTTTCTGGGCTTGTAGATTTGTCTACCTCTATTGTCATCAAAGAACATCTGTCTTCCTCCTGTAACTGCTTGCATGTTCGTGTCTGTGCTGCTCTTCATAGAACTCAAAAGTAATTGGGTTTAGGATCTACTCTACACGTGTCTAATCTCACCAATGATTGATTATTGTATTAGATTGCGTCCACAAGCATAAGGGTTAAGAGTCCAAAGCCTAACTTGAAAGGATGCAATTTAATCTGTAATAGTAAGAAGTAATAATAATAATGATGATAAACTGGAAAGAATACAGAAGTAGCAGCCATAAGGACCAGCTACCACTCACAGAGCTGAGAGACAGTACCCTCAAAAATGGCCTGTCTAGGGCTAAGAGTCATGTGTCCCTGGACAGGACATGGTGATAGCTCACTCAGTGGTACTGACTTCACTGTGGTGCCATCCTGGCAAAACTTGCTTGAAATCTGATGTCTGAAGTGCCAAATGGGTTTTGTTGCAAAGCCACCTGAGAGGGTGTCAGGGGAAATGTCTCACTTCTTGAACATAGGAATGTCTGTAAGTCTCTAATCTTTTTCTTTAGTTCTTATTCTGTCTCCAAGGATCCCTAGCTCTAACAGCACTTTGGTATCTAACAGGTCCAGTCCCTGGGTAGAGTGTGATAAGTTCTGAAGTATCTGAGATTTTTTTCTTTTAAGAGCCTAGGGGAAGTGAGGCATGAGGAAGGTAATATATAGACAGTGAAAATGTTGAGATTCTTCTACCAGAGGATTTAGGGCTCAGTGTCAGCAATGTGCTGAAAATATAATTAGCTTGGCAGTTTCTAAGGCATGTCCCAAAGGAAATATTAATTTGCTTTCTGTAGGTTCCAAGGAACAGAAACCAATGGTTTTTAGCTTAAAGGAAAAAAGAAGTCAGTGGTAAACTACTAGAGAAACTTGTGAGACTATAAGCAGGGTTAAATAGCCCAGAGTTTGCAAAAGATGGCATGAGTGCAACTCTGGGGTCTCAGCAGCAGAAATTAGTATCTTTTCTACCTTGAACTCTTGCCTTGAACTCAGCTCAGGTCCAGTGACTATCACCTTCCAAACATCACCAGTTAGACCTAGGAGAGAGCCTATGATTAAGCTTAGGAATCAGACTGATTCTCTGTTTGGATACTTTAATAATGGCCCTGGGTGTAGGGTTCACATTCTAAGGTCTGTCATAACTGAGATCTGAGCTGAATATCAGAGCTAGTCTTAGGAGTGCTGCACCCTGTTGAACCCGGCACCTGGTCTAGAGAAAGCTGCAGAAGGGAGAAATATTTCCCAGAGCTCAGTCCTGCTGATAACGTGGTTGAGAGACTATGTGGGAACGGCCTGCCCTGTGCAACAACTGAGCTACTTCTCACTCAGGAATCTTCCATTTGTGAGCGGCCAGACCTCTACTTCCATCAGATACAGCCAGCAATAATGAACATCTTCTGGATAACTGCTGTCATTCTTTCCTCAGGAGCTGAAAATGATTATTAATGCAGAGGCTGTGTTTATTGGGTCATGAAATTGAGTGTGTGCAGTCCTCTGATTCAGTGTTTTCTTGATAGTGAAAGTGTGGGAGGAGGTGGGAAACATATTGCCAGTAAAGACTCCATTTATTTGACAAGATGCAACAAAGCCGACCTCATGTATATGAAAATCTTGAGCTTTTATTTGCCTTACCAAAGTAGAGACAATGGGCAAAAAGCAGGTGTTCTTCCCTCAGCCCCTCCCTGCTCTCACGCTCCAGCCCACTCCTTCTTATCATCTGGTGTCTTCTTAAGGCAGCCACTGGCTGTGGATGACATTGTCTCTTTCCCTCAAGGACACAGCTCAGAGTTTTGCCCCTAGAACGTCTCTCCCTCTAAGTTCTCAGTGGGATGCTGGAGCGAGCAGTGTTTCCTGATAAATCCCACAGAGCGCTCCAGGTGGCGCTGAGGCGTGAAGGGGTAGTGAGAGTCCCTCTGCAGCAGGAGAGAAGAGGGGACTACATTTATCTGTTCAGGATGTGGGACTGGGAGCCTCAGAGCTGGACGCTGCATGCATGCTGCTTCTCTCACCATTTTGAGTTGTGGGTCTGTTGACGCCAGCTCTGCGTTAAGTACTAGTTTGGGATCGAACATAGTAATTGTGGATAGGAAAGAAATACTAAGGGAGCGCCAAAGAATCAAAACATATGTACCATGTGTGTTGTGTTATGAACATATATGTATATCATACACACACACTTCACACACCATTTGGTTTAGCATGGTAACACATACACATACCACCTACGACCCTGACAGACACCCTCACACAACGCTATATATACAATTATCTTTTTAGAATTGTGATCAAGTGAAAGTATACAACCCAAACCAATGTTGCATGCCCACTTATCTGCAGCTCCTCTGCTCTCCTTGCCCCACGGCAGCACACTCCTCCTTTTTGTTTTATACTTGTCGTATCCTCTTAACAAGCTTCTGACAGCCCCTCTCCACCCTTTTCTCTCCCACCTAGGAATAGACCAGTAGGACAGCCTCCTAAAAATGCATAGAAACATAAAGTACATTCACCGTATGGTCGCACTGTGTCCCTGAGTCCAGCCCATTGTTGCCCAGTAGTGTTTTCCAGACAGGAGCAGCAGCACGTGTAGGGACTATGCTCCCTGGGGATCCCCCAGGCCACCAGACCATCAACTGGATCTTTTAGTAGAGTTCTTGAGCTTCACTCCTCTTTTTCTCGTGTTGCCAGAGGGACTCAACATTGTGTGACCCATCATGGCTGTCTGTTGTGGTGTCCGGGCAACATCTGGTTCTTCTGGTCACTTGTTGGTAGTCTCCCATTCACATGGGTCCTTCTATCTCCTGGGCTCTTTTTTCCTCATGTCTTTGGAGTTCTCAGTGAACATTGTGCCAGCTGAGTTGGGACCGTTTGGTGTACCTCGTGTGGTAGCTTGCTGGCTTTTAAGATCCCAGAAGCCGCTCACCAATATGGGCTGCAGAAGACTCTCTTAACAATAGGCTAATTATGCCAACTGACCATGATGTCCTGTGACAGCATAGTCCCCAGACCCCATCCCTGCTACTCTATCCTTGCAATATTGGGTTGAGGTTAGAAGAGCTTTCAGTTTATGGTGAAGTCCAGTTAAGTTGATTCACTTTTTACTGTGTGCTGTTACTACTTTCACCTAACCAAATTTCTATCAACTATCCAATCTGTGACCAAACTTCTCCCTCCCTCCCTACCCTTGTAGCCATTGAAGAGTCTTTTCTTCTGTACATAAATCTATTTTTAAGTCCTTATAGCAGGGTCTCATATAATATTTGTCCTTTAGCTACTGACTGATTTTGCTCAGCATAATATCTTTCAGTTGAAACGAAGTTATGAGATGTTTCTTGAAATCATTGTTTTTTTATCATTGCATGATATTTCATTGAGTATATTTACTGTAGTTTGTTTATTCATTCATCTGCTGATGGGCATCTAAGTTGATGCCATCTTTTTACTATTGTGGACTGTGCTGCAATAAACACTTGTGTGCATGTGTCTGCTTGTGTGACAGCCTTTGTTTCTATAGGTTAAATTCTGAGCAGTGGGGTTACTGGATCAAATAATATATCTATTTCCAGCTTTTAAAGGAAGCACCAGATTGCTTTCCGAAGAGGTTGTACTATTTTACAGTCTCTCTAGCAGTGAAATGCACAATTATGTTTACATGCACATATTATATTACGTGTATACAATAAATCACACCATAGACATACATATCTCTAAGTACATCCATCTACAAAGTATACTCAAGTACCCTTTAATTATATAGAATACACACAATGCATAACACCAAACATATACACATCATATACCCAAACACACATCTGTACCACACGTCATGTACATGCAGAACAAAGATGCATACATCCTCCGTATACTACGTATTCGGTTATCTCTCACACATTCACTCTGTTTCATGCATATCCCTTAATACACCTCTCGTACATACCACAGTCATACACAGCACACAACCACCTGGTCTCTTTGTATCAGCTATGACTAATTGTCCACTGTAGCAGACTGAATAATGGTCCCTAAAGATAACCCACACCCATTAGTTTCGCTCTGGACTCACAGAAACCCTATGGATACCAGGTGTTGATTCCTATAAGCCATAAATATTGTTATTTTCAAAAAAGTATCATTGCAGATGTGATTAAGGCAAAAGTTTTATCCTGGGAGTTATCCTGGATTATCTGGGTGAGCCCTAAAATGCAATTGCATGCCTTGTTTTAAGTGGGGACTGGCAGAGATGTGAGACACATGGAGACAGAAGAGGAGACAGCAATGTAACCACAGAAGTAGGTGCTGGACGGATGCGGCCACACACCAAAGAATGCTGGTAGCCATCAGAAACTGGAAGAGGCTCCAGAGGGAATGAGCCCTGCTGGCACAGTGATTTTTGTCCCAGTGATAACTGATTTCAGATTTACAGCTTCATGAACTGTGAGATAATAAATTTCTGTTGTTTTAAGTTGTCTAGTTGTGGTGATTTGTTAAGGTAGCCACAGGAAACTAATGCCGCGTATACCTGCTAAAATGGTCCCCTTCCACTGTTTGCAGCACCTGGTTAATGGTGTAATGGTTAATGATCCTGGCTGCTAACCAAAAGATTGGCAGTTTGAGAGCACTTATAGGCAGACTTGGAAGATAGGCCTGAAAATCTACTTCTGAAAAATCATTCATTGAAAATCCCGTGGAACACAGTTCTATGTTAACACACATGGGTTTGCCGTGAGTTAGTCAACTCAATGACAACTGGTTGGTTTTGGTTTTCTATTTTTTAAAGTTATTCCCAAGAAACACTGATCAGGTAGAGGATATATTTTCCAGCCACCGTGAAACTTGATGGAGACACATGACTAGTCCTCACCAAGGACTGTGAATAGTCTTGCTACATGCCACTGTTACATGAAGGTTGTTTTGACTCGATGGCACTTGGCTTGGCTGGCTTTATAAAAGGGGAAAGGGTGTACTTCTCTACTTTCTCTTTCACTCTCTGCCTATTCAGAGGACTTAGAAACTCTACAAGTAAACAGTGGCAGGAAAATGACATGGAAGGCTGAAGGAAAGCGTTAATCCAACAAAGGACATCTGCAGGAATTGTTAGCTGTGGGCGTATAATATGTCACTACTGGTTTGAACATTGTAATATGAGGATTTATTTATAATCACAGATAGTATTTCCCACAAAAAAAAGTTGCTAGAAGTGGAGTGCTCCCTTAAAGAATGTGACATTGTCTCATTGCTAGGGCAATGGGCAACAACAAAAAATTAAGATGAAAGATAGAAGGCAAAATATTAGGTATAATTGTTGCTATGATAAATTGCAAAGCAGACTTTGCAGCTCCAGGGAAAGATGAAAGTAGAAAATTATTAGCATAATTTAGTTATTTCACCTGTGTTCAGCAAGGTTTAAGAAGGAGATGAGTTCAGGCAAGACTTGGCTACTTTGAGAACAGAAATAAAGAATCGCTTTAAGATTTTGGAACTCTCAAGACTGGAAAAATTCAGTGCTTGAACTCTAAACATGTGATGAGAATAAAATAAACAGACAAATAACAAAAGATAACAAGAAACCAAAAAGCACTGAACAACAAAGACCCGCTGAGATTTTTCTAGTAAATACAAGGCTTAGTTTGGCAGCAAAGAATATATTGAGGATGTTTCTTTCCTACCCACATGTAATCTAATTTTTAGGTAACTTCACATGAGCTACCACTTCGAAGAAAGAGAGGAATGGAGGTGAGAAAGTCCTAGAAACAATTAGATCTCAGAAACATATTAGATTTTTCAGATAATTGTCAGAATTATCCAAAGCACAGGTTGAAATAAGTCTATGATTATAAATCAGCCTCAGACTCCAAGAGTGGACATGGAATGAAGAAGCTGTTTAGCGCCCACAAAGAGAATACTTCTCAGTGCCCAATTCATGCATGGCCATGGAAGATAACAAACAAAGGACCTTCCAGAGGACAGAGCTACAAGCTAGGGAGAACTATTGTGTAGACAGAGGAGTTTCTCAATGAAACACAGTCCCAGCAAGAAACTTTTTCCTTGCTAGCATTGCCCCATCGCCTTAAGTTTACTCTGACTCATGGTGATGTTGTAGAATAGTGTAGAACTGCCCCATAGAGCTACCAAGGAGCTCCTGGTGGATTTGAACTGCCAAACTTTTGGTTAGCAACAGTAGTAGTTAAGGACTGTGTTTGCCAACCAAAAGGTCAGCATTTCAAATCAGCCAGGTGCTCCTTGGAACCTCTAGGGAGCAGTTCCACTGTGTCCTCTAGGATTGCTGTGGGTCAGAATTGCTTCAAAGCAGTGGGGTTTGGGGTTATCTGTTATTTTTAGCTGCCATTAAATAGGTTCCAACTCATGGTAATCCCATGCAAAATGTTGTCTTGTTCTGTTCCATCTTCACGATCATTGGTAAGCCCAAGTCCATTGTTGTGGCCACTGTGTATTTTGAGGGCCTACCAACTAGGGTCTCATCTTCCAGCACTGTATTAAACATTATTCTGTTGTGATGCATAGGGCTTTTGCTGGCTTGTTTTCAGAAGTAGATCAGTCCTATTCCTAGCCTGTTTTAGTCTAGAAGTTCCACTGAGACCTGTTCACAGGAAGTGACTCTGCTGGTGTTTGAATACTGGTGGCATAACGTCCAGCATCATAGCAACATGCAAGCCATCAAAGCACAGCAAACTGACGTAAGTGGCAGCAATGCCGAAACAGAGGATCTTTGTCATTTCTCCTGTGGAAAAATTTTTCATTGTGGAGAACTGTGGCTGCTACGCATCTCTTGTTCTTCTCTTCAAAAAGCACATTGTATTTGGCATATAGGTTACTGGCCCGTAATGAAATGTCTGTACTTGGAGAAGTCTATGTAGCTTTCTTGAAGGAAGCATTGAGTGGTGGAGGAGCTGGCTATGGAAGTGTCTTAGGATGAGTTTTCTAGGGAAGCAAAACCAGTAACACGTGTAGGTACAATAAAAGATTTATATTATAGATAGATAGATATAGATATAGGAAACAGCTCACACAATCACAGAAGCTGAATGTCCCAAGTTCTGGCACAAGCCTCACGTGGCCACAGAAGCTGGGGAGCCCAAAGTCAGCAGGTCAGAGATCAGAGTTCTAGATCACCGGTTGTGTAGGTCGGTGGATCCCAAGCTGGTGGCGAGACCGAGTGACAGAGGCTGGCAAACCCAGGAGTGGCAGGTCAGGGAGCAGGACTCTCAAGTGTCGACTGTAAGAATTTATGAATCCAACAGCTGCTAGTTCAAGTCCAGGAACCAGACGCCAGAAGAAGAGAGCAGGAGCTCCTGGCTACGTGAGCAAACCAGCAGCAGTAGCGGAAAATTGGGAGATGAGAGCCGAGGGGCGGGAAGCCACCACAAACCCCACCCTGCCACTTAATACAGCAGCCAAATATGGAGTAGCCAAGTTGACATAATCCTGACCCCCACAGGCAGAGATGGATCATTGTCTATAAATGTTTCTATTGTCCTTTCTATATAAGAACTCTGGTGATTCACTGGCCAAGAACTTGGTGGCTATACAAAACCATTGGCAGTTTGAATACACTAGCTGCTCCTAGGAAACCATGTAGAGCAGTTCTACTCTGTCCAGCTGGGTAGCTACCAGTTGGAACTGACTCTACAGCAATGGGCTTATTTTGGAGGTTTTCAGTGTTAGATGAGATGCTGGTAGACTGTGTCATACTGCCAGCCAAGTGCCATGGAGTCAATCCATGTGTCTTACTAGGAGCCACAATCATCCTCCTCACTTACATCAAGAGGGGGTCATGTGATTAGTACCCACTAAGAAAGTGTGACAGGAAGTGATTGTATCAGTTTTGGTTTGAGAGGTAGGCACTCCTCACTGCCCTTTCTTTTCTTGTCTACCTGAATGCAGTGAATTCTAGACCTCAGGAAGTGGCAAAACTTCAGGATGGCAGGAGTGAATGTTCTAGGATTACTTCACGGGGGGGAACAAAACTTTCAGAAACCAGGAATACCTGGTTGAACTGTTACGTGAAAGACAAAGAAATATCTTTTATGTTAAACTATTACGTTATGTTGTTCTTAGGTGCTGCTGAGTCAGTTCCGTAGCAACCTTATGCACAATAGAACAAAACACCGCTCAGTTCTGTGCCATGCCCGCAATCATTTTTATGCTTAAGCCTATTGTTGCAGTTATTGTGTCAATTCATCTTACCGAGGGTCTTCCTCTTTTTGTGCTGACCCTCCACTCTACCAAGCATGATATTCTTCTCCAGGGACTGATCCCTCCTGGCAACGTGTCCAAAACATGTAAAACACAGTCTCGCCCGTCTTTGCTTCCAAGGAGCCACTCTGATTTTACTTCTTCCAGAACAAATCTATTTGTTCTTTTGGCTTTCCATGGTACATTCAATATTCTTCTCCAATGCCACAATTCAAAGGCATCAACTTTTCTTCTGCCTTCCTCATTTATTGCCCATCTTTTGCTTACATATGATGCAACTGAAATTTCTATATTACTTTATACAGTTTATTTATTACAGGATTTAGTATTATGCATATACACCACATACGTACACCCTATGCTCACAAACTGATTACAGCCACACACACCCATAAAACACACTCATCTTTCTTACACTCAGTGAGCGCCTCACTCTGTGAGCTAGCCCATGTACCTAAATTCCTGGATCCATGATGTCTCTAGACCTTGAACACAAGTTAGGAGAGAGGAGACTGAGTTGACAGTTTGTATTTTATCTGAATGCTTTGCTCTGCTGAGTCATAGCTCTTTTTAAAAGTCAGGAGCCCTTTTGCTATAGATGGAGGTAGGTGGGTGAGGAGCTGGAATTAGAGAAGATGAAGAGTTAGAACTTACGTGGAGAAGTGAAGCCATTTTCGGGAGGTGATGACTCACTGGTGGTAGAATTACTGCGGCTAATTCCCTGCTCAGTGATTTTTCTACCTGACCAGTCTTCTTCCAAGTTTGAGAACCCACTTAAATCACACCTTAGGGGTGAGTCAGAAGCTGTAATAAAAGGCTTATTCCTACAGGAAATTAAAACTATTGATAACAGAAATGTTTGAGATTATTTGTGAACTTTAATCATCCCTCTATAAATACCTTCATAAGTTATTAAATAGAAGATCACTGTGGTCTAGAATTGACACTTATTTTCTTCATATTTCTGGATTCACTAATTTCTATAAAAATATTTTCCTATTTTCATTTTTAATATTAAAAATCTTAATCTCATTATTTTTAGAAGTTCAAATAAGTATCTTAATTGTCCTCTCTGTTCCATCCCCCTTGAATACTCAGCAGACAGGATTACCATACTGAAAAGGATTTTAAGACTATCAGACATGAACTGTTTTAAATCACCACTAGCCCTCCAAAAACATATGTACCCGTAGCCTTTCTTACCTAAATTCAGAAGAAGAGACTTTCCTTTCCTCCCCAGACCTAAATCTTTCATCTATGCTCCTAGTTCCATGTGCTCAAGGTCTAGCTTTTTTTTTAGAGCCTACTCCGTCGACTATCCTTCTCATTCTCTTTTGAATAATCACATTCTCATTTTAGCCTACAAACATTCTCGTGTCCCTTTAAAATTAATCCCCAAACTGAATCTTTCAGCTCTAAGCTTTCTTTCAGCTAAAGACTTATCGCCTGCCTTCTCTTGATTATCATCACAGTTCTTGAGTTTTCCATATTAACACTCTACCTCCTCACAACTCCTTCCTTAATGTGTACGTTCTTCCTAAAGTCACCAGCAACTTTCTAGGTGCAAAGCATCAGAATAATTTTATTCCCACCTCGCTGGACATCACTGTAGTAGCTGGTGTTACCACTTTTCTTCCCTTGGTTCTCCTTCTCCTTCAGTACCTATATATTCTTTGTGTCTCTGACCACATCCTGTTCTCCCTGCTGGTGTAGTGGGATGAGTGCTAACCAAATGGTTGGCAGTTCAAATCCACCGGGTGCTTCTTGGAAACTCTATGGGCCAGTTCTACTTTGACCTCTAGTGTCACTGTGAGTTGGACCTGACTTGATGGCAGTAGATTCTTTTTGGCTTCTCCTTGGGGAAACTCTGCCGGTGTGGTGGCTAAATGCTGTGGCTACTAGCCAGAACATTGGTTCAAATCCACCAGGCATCCTTGGAAACAGTAAAGCAGTTCTACTCTTCTATGGGGTTTCTGTGATTCAGAATCTACTCTGTCAGTGGGTTTGGTTCTCCTTGGGATTTAGATTCAGTTTGATTTCTAAGCTTTCTCGTGTGTGAAACATGGGTACAGACAGAATATAGCTCCTGGGAGGGCTGAGTGAATAAAATGATGCAATCTTTTAAAAGGTATAGTAAATGCCTAGAATACATTAAGTGCTCAAGAAAAAAAAATTTCTTTCAGTCACTACTAATGAGTTCAGTTTTAGACTGATCAATCTGAAATGACTGTGCCAAGCAGGCAGAGCTATGCAATGTGGGTGGCTGTCAGCTGCCATGGAGCTAGGCCCTGACTCCTGCGCTTCCACACACAACAAAGGGAATGTTGCCTGATGCCGTGCCATCCTTATGATGGATTGTAGAACAGACAGTAGGTCCTGGGTTTTCCTTAGCTTGCTTTCAGAATTAGATTGCCAGGCCTTTCTTCCTAGTCCCACTGAAACCTGTTCAGCATCAAGCCACATGCGAGCCTTTACTGGAAGACAAGTGGTGCTGCATATGGGGAGCATTGGCTGGGAATCGTACCCAGGTTTCTGGTGTGGTGGGTGAAAATTCTACCACTGAACCACTCCTGCCTCTATACAGATAGATAGCTATCATGGATTGAATTGTGTCCCCCCAAAATGTGTATTGATTTAGCTGTGCTGTGATTCCCAGAGTTGAATGATTTTTTTCTCGTATGTTTCCCATGAATCCAGCCTCTATGATGTTGATGAGGGAGAAGGGGCAGCAGTTGTGTTGGTGAGTTGGGATTCAATGTACAAGTTTGTGGGATATAAAAGAGGGAAGGAACCAGAGAGAGTTGGGAACCTCACACCGCCAAGAGAGCAGCACCAAGAGCAGAGCAAATCCTTTGGACCTAAGGTTCCTGGGCCGAGGTGTTCTCATACTGAATTTGAACTCTTAGCCTACTAGACTGAGACAATAAAATTTCTTTTTGTAAAGCAATCCACGTGTGGTATTTCTGTTACAGCAGCACCAGTTCACTTAAGACATGTACTTTAATTAGGCAATGTAAAGTTATAGATTTCAGAAGTGACACCTGGAGTTGTGTTCTTGGGATTTATCTGTGCCTCAGTGACATCTAACAACATGAAGAATTTATAAATCACCGTCAGGACAGGCTGAGTTATGCTGAGGTTGTTGTTGTTAGTTGCCTCATAGCAGCCTTATGTACAACAGAACAAATGGTTGCCCCATCCGGCGCTGTCTTCATGATCCTCCATATGTTTACGTCTGTTGTTTCATCGATTGTATCACCCATCTTGTTGATGGTTTCTGTGCTTTTCACTGACTCTTTGCTTTCCCAAATAGATACTGTTTTCTTGTGATTGTTCTCTCCTGATGATTTGTCCAAAGCAAGCCAGCCATAATCTTGTCATCCCTATTTCTAAGGAACATTCTGGTTGTATTTCCTACAGACTGTTTTGTTTGTTCCTTTAGCAGTTCATCACAGAATATGCTGAGCTGACCACCCAAAATCTTAGTGGATTTAAACAACGAAAGTTGAATTCTCACTCACAGTATGTGCTCATTGTAGGTTGGCAAAGGAGTCCTTTCTGTTCCTTGTTATCATTCGAGAACCTAGGTAAACTAAACAGCTAGCCTGTCAAACATGGATGGTTGCCATTCCAAAAACAAGAGAGCTCTGCAGAGTCTCAGACTGGCAAGAAGGTGTTCTGGCTTGCAAGGGATTTAGATTTTGCTCACAGCTTTTTGGCCCTACTTTATCACTATGGGTGCACTTATCCACGAGAAGAGGGGGAAACATGTGCAGCTCTACCGCATACATAAGACACGAAGAGCCAGAAGTAATTGTTAAGTAATACCATCACTACTGGAGTATGTTTGTCTGCAGTGATGCCCTCTCAAACCCAGTACCAACCCTATGTTTTTAAACTTCAATGAGTAGCACTTCGTTTATCTGAATATTCAACCCTGGTGCCTGTACACCATCCATAATTCCTTCATCTCCTTTACTCTTTACTGGAGATACAGAGTTCTATCATTTGGTAAGTGATGTCTTTCCTGAACCTACCTCTTTCTGTCTACAGTCTCTGAAACTATTATGAGAGCCATTTAACTGTTTTCAGTTCAAACAACCTTCCAACATACAAATTTTGTCATTCCTGACAACTTTTAAAATACTTTTTCAAAAAATTTCTTTTCTGTTAAAACCAAGAGATGGGATAGAGTGAAATGGTAGTGGTTCTATGAGAATTTTTGTTTATTTAAATAAAGGCATGGGGCAGAAAATTCTAGAAAACAGTGCTCTGTACTTATTTATATATTTTCCCCTACTAGATTATGAACCATCTGCAGCATCTACAGAATGTAAGCACTTTGGAAACGTTCCATGAGACCATCTGATTTGACATTTTATATACTTAAAGCGGGATTGTGACCTATTATCATTTTGATTGTGAGGATAATGTCCAGAAGGGAGGAGAAACTTGGTATTGATTTTATACGGACTTTCTTCTCTTCCACAATCATTTTAATTTGTTTAGTTTTTCAAGGTTCTTCCTGACAAAGATAAAAAGTTGCACTAAATTCTTCCTAGAGGAAATTAAAGAAGAAGCTCATAAGAACATAAAAAAAAAGAGGGTAAGAAGAAAAGAAAGGGTAAGAAAGGAGGCAAAAGGGTAGACAGGTCAGAAGGAAAGTTTGTTTAGCCTAAGCTCTGAGACCAAAAAAAGAAAAGAGTTATGGAGGACATTTCAAAAACTGCTAATTTGTTTAGTAGCATAAAAAAACTCAAGCTATCTTTAATATGCATTTAAACCCACATATATTTATACATTTAAAAGACTTTAATAGCAAGCATGTTAGACCTAACACCACGTTTGTTAGAAGAAACAAATGTGTTCCTTTTTTCTGGTTGATTAGTTTTGTTCTTTATTATATCCCACAGTGAAGGGACATGGTGTGATGCTGGGATAAAAGGAATATTATCATTTCCAGCACGTCTTAAATGCAGATTGACACTAGATGAAAATAAAAACTAATTTCTCGTGTGTTTTTTTTCACTCGTTACATTTTTGTATTTTAATGAAGTCCTTAAATTTGCTGGTGAAATCTATTCCATCAATTTTGAGTTATTGTCTTGGAGAGATGATGAATGAAAAAGATCTCTGTTAGGTGAAAATTTTAGATAAGGATCTTGTTCTTAAGAAGCTTATGATCTAATTGAGAAGGCAGTATATACACAAAAAGATAAATAGCACTATGCGAGATCTGAATGAGTGGTCCAGGCAAGAAGTGCTCCAGATTTCAAAGTCAGAAGAAGACTTCAGTGCTGGGGTGGCTGGAGCTGGTGTTGACCTTCAAGGAAATTGAGTTCTTCAGTAAGTGGGTAGGAAAGCCCTTTGTAAAAGGGGCAATAAGCATAACACATTTGGAGAATGCAGAAAAGTTTTCTACAGCTGATACACAGGAGCAAATGACTAGAAAGGCAGTTTGTTGTCAGATTCTAAAAGGCACTGATTTTTAGACTCAAAATTCTAAGATGTATTTGGTTGTTAAAAATATGTATTAAAGGTGTTGAGTAAAGAGGCATGCAGTGACTGGATAAGAGGATGATCTATCAGAGACGACAATAACAGACTTTACCTGGGAGAAAGGCAAATGAGAGACCAATTAGGAGACAATTGCATTTGGAGATAGATGGCCAAAAAGAAAAAGAAAACCTTAGCAAGTTGCAAATGAGAGAGATTCATCAAAACCAGCGGGGGGAAAGAAACAGTTATATATGCTGTTCCATTTTGGTGCTTTCCCCAGGCAGCCTTCTGTATTTCTGCTGCTTTTGGTAGCTGTTCTAGGTGCTCCTGTAACTCATTGCTTTCTAGCACAGCACATGTTGCACTGCATTGTCATACTTGGTTTACTGTCTGTCACTGTCAACTGTACTGTCTGACCATTAACACCGGGGTTTGGGTCTTCCTCTTATGTGCATCTGACTAGTGCCAGTGTATCATGCAGACCTGTAATAGAGCCTTGGTGTCCCAGTGTGGTTAAGAGCTCAGGCTGATAACCAAAGGTTCAGCAGTTCGAATCCCTGGTAACACTATAGAGCAGTTCTACTCTGTCCGAAATGGCTGCTATGAGTCTGAATTGACTCAGTTACAGTGGGGTTGATTTTTTTTTTCTTCTTTTTTTGGCCTGTAAATGATCTCAAAGTTAGTCTTCATCAATAATTTGTAAGGAACTCCTCATTAGTGCATAGCTATGGAGTTGAGGAAAGAGTATAAAAGTAGAATAATAAGCATTTGGACACCTGTGCCACCTGTTCGTGCAAAAGCTGATTGTAGCCCAACTGATAGGTGACACTTCCATTTAACAAGAATTTACTGCTGAAAATATCCTCAAACTCGTAGTCAGTGGGTGTGAGGTTTCATGCAGTTTATAATTGGAAGCTCAAACAGACATCAGTTCATTAGTTCCCTAGAACAATCTAGTATACCAAAGCCTAGCAGCAAACCAGGAGCTGTTTCCCAAAAAGAAAATGGTCATCAACCAAGGAGTGCTGAGTTGGCTCCCACACTAAGAATTCACGCTGTGATTCTGTCACTGAAGCCTATCAGCATCTCTGCATGGCTTTCCTATTCACTGCAGATGTTGTGGCCACCATCCAAATCAGCTGAATCATATGGCCCACGTGGTAAGGTGGCTTGCACTGTATGCTGGGTCCACTGCAAAGCATTGTGTATCTCTGATCTCTTATCAAAATATGTTGCTAAGTAAATACATTGGAACAATATTTAAGTGAAGTATATACACTCTCCAAAGTGTTGCATCACTTTCTTAGTCATAGACAGGACAAGATGTCTCAGATGATTGAACCCTAATGACTTTGTTAATTTGTAAGACTCCTGAATTTTCACACATTCATGTGTCTTACTAAGTCATTACTTTCTGGTTGCCAGGTCTTATTAGTGTAATGTCTATAATACAGTGGACCAAGGTGATGCTGTATGGGAGGGCCACCTAATCGCCACCACAGGTCTGTCAGTTTGCCATACTGTTGTGGCTTATGTATTGCTGTAGAATGGAAAGTTTTGTCACTGGTGTTTCAATTCCCAGCAGAGTCACCCTCGATGGACAGGTTTCAGTGAAGCGTCCAGACTAAAACAGACTAAGAAGAAGAAGAATATGTCAGTCTATCTTTTTAAAAAAGTGCCAGTGAAAACATTTTCTGATACTGTGCTGAAAGGTGGGCCCTTCAGATTGAAGGCAGTCAAAATACAACTAGGGAAGAGCTATCATCTCAAAGTAGAGTCAGTTTTAATGATGAAGATGGAGTCTAGTGTTCAAGGCCTTCATTTGCTGATGTGACATGGTGCGAAATTAGTTGAAACAGCTGCAAACATGCTTTAAGAATTGTAATGTAGAAAGTATGAAATTATGAAAATTGGAGGTCATCAAAAAGGAAACGGAACACATAAAGATTGTCATCTGAGGCATTAATGAGCTGAAATGGACTGGTATTGGCCATTTTGAATTAGACAGTCAGCTGATCTACTATGCCGGGAATGGCAAATTGAAGAGGAATACTGATGCATTCATTGTCAAAAAGAACTTCTCAGAATCTAATCTGAAGTGCATTGCTGTCAGTGATAACAGACTTATATAGCCTTAAAGAAGTGCCAGTTAATGTGACTAATATTCAAATTTACGTATCCATCACTAATGTCAAAGATGAGGAAGTTGAAATTTTACTAACTTCTGCAGTCTGAAATTGATCACACATGCAATCAAGATGTTTTAATGATTACTATTGATTAGAATGCAAAAGCTGGAAAAAAGAAGGATTAGTAGTTAGAAAATACAGCCTTGGTGATAGAAAGGATGCCAGAGATCACATGAAAGAATATTTTAAGACCAATGCATCCTTCAATACAAAAAATCTTTTTTTTTTTTTGCCAACATAAGTGCAGACCATACTTGTGGACCTTGCCAGATGGAATACCCAGGAATAAAATTGACTCCATCTGTGGCGAGAGACAATGGAAAAGCTCAAAATGATCAGATCAAGGCAAGCGCTGATCGTAGAACAGATCATCAACTGGTCATATGCAAAATGAAGTTGAAGAAAATTAGAACAAGTCCAGGAGAGCCAAAGTATGACCTTGAGTACATCTCACCCGAATTTAGAGACCATCTCAAGAATAGATTTGAAGCGTTGAGTGCTAATGACTAAAGACCAGATGAGTTGTGAAATGAAATCAAGGACATCATACATGAAGAAAGCAATAGATCATTAAAAAAAAGTAAAGAAAGAAAAGACCAAAATGGCTACCAAATAGACTCTAAAACTTGCTCTTGAACACTAAATGCTGTTGTTCTTAGGTGCCATGGAGTCAGTTCCGACTCATAGCAACCCTATACACAGTGGAATGAAACACTGCCCAGTCCTGTGCCATGCCCACAATTGTTTTTATGCTTAAGTCCATTGTTGCAGCCACTGTGTCAATCCATCTTGTGGAAGGTCTTCCTGGTTTTCATTGATTCTCTACTTTACCATGCATGATATCCTCCAAAGATTGACTGATCCCTCCTGACAACACTGAGTAGGTAAAAAGAAAGAAAACACGATGAAATAAAAGCTGAAAAGAAGATTCCAAACAGGGGCTTGAGATGATAAAGTAAAGAATTAAAATGTCTTGGGAAAAGACCTATAGATAGAAAAGCAAAAGAGAAGAACAGGTTTGTTGCCAGGTTGCAAGAACTTTAGAAAAAAAATCAAGCCTTGAATTGCAATACTGAAGGATTCTGTGGGGAAGATATGAAATGACAAAGAAAGCATCAAGAGAAGATGGAAGAAATATAAAAGTTACCATACCAGAAAGAATTGGTTGGTATTCAATCAGTTTAAGAGGTAGCACATTGTCAGGAACCGAAGGGAGTCCATGCTATACTGAAGGTGTTGGTGAAAAATAAGGCTACAGGAATTGACAGAATACCAACTGAGATGTTTGAACAAATGATACACTGCAGAAGATCCTTACTCATCTATGCCAAGAAATTTGGGAGACAGCTACCTGGACAATGGACTGGAAGACATCTGTATTTATGCCTATTCACAAGAAAAGTGATCCAACCAAATGCAAAAATTATTGAATAATAATGTCATTAATAAGAAAAATTTCGCTGAATATTATTCAAAAGTGGAGGCAGCAATATATCAACAGGGACCTGCCAGAACATCAGTCCAGCTTCAGAAGAGGATATGGAAGCATGGATATCATTGCTGATGTCAGATGGATCCTGGCTGAAAGCAGAGAATAGTGGAAAGCTGTTTGCCTGTGTTTTGTTGACCGTGCAAAAGCATATGACAACATAAATCATAACAAATTATGGACAACATTGCAAAGAATGGGAATCCAGAATACGTGCTCATGAGGAACATACATAAATCAAGAAACAGTCAATCAGACAAAATAAGGGGATGCTTCATGGTTTGACCAAAGCCCATCCATTTGTGTCAGTTGTATCCTTCCACTCTATTTATTCAGTCTGTATACCAAGCAAATGATCAGAGAAGCTGGATTATACAAAGAACAATGGAGCATTAAAGTTGGAAGAAGACTCATTGAAGATGTGTGCTATGCAGATGCAGCCTTCGGGATGGATTACACTCCACCTAAAGTCAATGAAAACCTTCACAATTAGACCAATAAGCAACACCACAAAATTGAGAAAATATTGAAAGTGTCAAGAATTGTGTTTTAATTGGTTCTACTATCATTGTGCAGTAGACAGCCAGCAAAAAAGAAAGAAAAAATGACCCCGTAGAGGTGGATTTAAACAGTGGCTGTAGCAATGGGTTCAAGTGTAACTACAACTGTGAATATGGCTATGACTGGAAAGTATTACTTTCTGTTGTACATAGAATTGCTGAGTTGGAACAGACTGGGTGGTACCAAACAAGAGCAACCACATGATTGGAGTCCATGTGGACTATACTAAGATAGAGAAAAAAATTCACATGACTTGGAGATTTCATTTTATTTGGATCTATAACCAACACCCCTGGAAGCAACAGTTACAAAGTCAAAGGATGCATTACAATGAGTCAATAAGGACAAAGGGCAACTTTACCCAAGCCTTATGTGCATGTGAAAGCGGGGCAATGAATAAGGAAAACGGAGGAAGAATAGATGTCTTTAAATTAAAATGTCATTGAAGAATATTGAATGTACCATAAACTGCTGAAAGTTGGAATACCTCTGTCTTTGGAGAAGTACAGCCGGAATGTTCCCTAGAAGCAACGATGGTGAGACTTCATCTCACACGTTTTGGATGTATTGTCAGAAGGGATCATCTCTGGAGAAGGACATCATGCTCGGTAAAGTCAACAGTCAGAGAAAAAGAAAAAGACCCTCCATGAGATAGATTGACACAGAGGCTGCAACAGTGTGTTCAAAGAGCAAGAACACGGTGTAGGATAAGTCAATGTTTTATTCTTTTGTACACGGTGTCACTACAAGTTGGAACTGACTCAACAGTACCTTACACGAAGAGCCAAAGACAGTGAATGCACACTACTATGTGAAAGCAAATCACCTCTGATTATATGTAACTGGTAGAGTGAATAATTTGTTTGTTAATCTAACAGCTCCATACAATGTGTCAGGAGCTGTGTTACTAAACTCCAGAAAAGATAATACATCTGGAATAGTAGCAACAATCAGGATCACCAACTGATTGAATTTATGATAATCCACGGTAATTCTTCATTATTCTTTTTGCGTGTGTATCAGCCGATCAGGCAACTTAAATGTGACTGTCAGTGGAATTACGATTCTGGTATCTTTGGTCTTTGATTGTGGGCACTTATTTTACAATTCCCATGATGACATAGTAGTACATTTGAGGTATCATTCTGATAGGTACAATAAGTTCTTTTTACTCCAATGTATAGAGAAAATGTGGGGATCCTGGCACTTTGCAAGCTTATCTATTCCAATGATGACTTCCAAAGAAGAAAAGTTGCGCTGTGACTAGGTACAGTAGGCCCACCGTAAGATGGACCTTGGTCAAGACTAGCATCTGATTTCTGTATATCAACTCTGATTGGTAAAATACAGCACAGTTCTGTGGTGGTGACAAATAGGATTAGAATTTAATGATCCCCGAAGCGTTTGAGTATTTTCTTTTACTCACTTTGATCAACTAGCAAGTGGCTATAGATTCTTTTAGGGAAATTTTGTAGAGAGTTTTATAATGTATGCTTCTGGCACGATTGTAGGATTCTTCTTTAAGGGGCTCTAGCACTCCTCCTTCAGTCAAGGGATTTTGAAATTGATTTTGGGTTGGAAAATGTATAAGAGTCCTTTTGTTCTTGTTGTAGTGACTCAAGTCAGTTTTCTTCAGAACAGAAAGCTTTTTTTAAATTCTGTTATGTATATCAGGTAACATTTTATTAGGCTATCCATCTGTTTTATTCCTTGAGACATCATGAGTCGTGAAGATCCCGAACTCTCTCAATTTTGCTCCTGTTACCTCTTCCAGCGTCAATCAGACTTTGCTGTGAACATTGGTGTAGGAAATTCTTTCAGGTTAGAATTTTAGAAATTATATCTGCTTGTCTGCTTTGCACTGAAGGAAAGATTGCTAGAAGTACTGGTATATGTTGATTCATGGTAACAGTCTGGATGGTTGGTCAGGGACTTTGAAAGAGTAAGAGCAGAAGATTGATAACAAGGACATTTGGAAAGTGGGATTTTTGAAGGCCCTTATGAAAATTACAGGGTATAAGAATATATAGTTTCTATTTGAATACAAAAGCTATCTGTTTTAGAAGAGTCTCAACTATCCAGTAGACAAAATGACCCAACTGGCCTCTTTCCAAAGCTATGTGGATATTTTCTCAATGGATATATATTAATATAGAAAATGATCATGATGGCAAGGAAGGGAACTGTTCACGTGCTCAGCAGTATGAAACTTTTTTGTTAAGGCTCCTATGGCTATTAATATTGTTGCGTGCTCAGCTTGTCACCAATGTTGTCAATGCTAAACTCACCCAATATGGCATGATCCCTCACGAGGATCAGTGGACTATCTGGTGCTAAGTTAATTACACTGAATTCCTTTCATCATGGAGGGGCAACAATTTGTATTAGTTGGAATAGAGACTTAGAAACTGATATTTCTCCCTTATCATGTTTGTGTAAAAGAAAGCACCCCAGAACTCAGTGGTTTCAAATAATAAGTGTGTATTTTTGCTCATAAACACCTGGTCACCTGGCTGGTTCTTCTTGTTTTGACTGAGCTCACTCATTCATCTGCTGTTATTTGGGTTGGAAATGAAGCCCTCCAATCTTTCCTTGGCTTCTGTATATATTTATTGGTTGTATGGTTATAGGCTTTAAGTGCTACATCTGCTAACCAAAAGGTCAGCAGTTCAAATCCATGAGACGCTCCTTTGAAACTCCATGGGGCAGTTCTACTGTCATGTAGTGTCACTATGAGTTGGACATGATGGCAGTGGAGTTTTTTTGTTGGTATGGCTGTAGGGTGGCCTATAATGGGCTCAGCTGGGACAAATGGACTCTCCCCCGTGTCAGTTTCCATCCCCTAGAATGGCACTTGGCTATTCTCATGATATAGATGGGGTTCTGAAAGAGAATGCAGAAACAAGAAAGCCACTTGAGGCTTAGGTATGAAACTGTCACATTACCACTTAACATATTTTTGGCAAAAACAAGTCATGAAGACAGTTCAGATTCAAGGGATCAGAACACAGATGCCACCTCCTGATGAGGGGAACTTCAGTATTACATTGCAAAAGGCACAGGGAGAAAGTTATGTTGCAAAGGTTGTCAATTCTGGCCATTGTTGCAAATGGATGTTCTGCAGTTGCCAGCAATTCTTCTACCAGTGTCATCATCCCTTAGCTCATGGAGTGCCACAGTCGCTGTTCTGGTACCCCTTATCTAATACTGCTTTTGATGGTCAAGGAACTCTTTTACTAACCATGAAATTAATTTGTTTTATCATGAACCATGTCACTCAGAAGTAGCTGGCTTTTTAAAATCATAGACTATCCTACTGATGATTTTCAGCTATGGCACCCTCTGTACACTAAAATTCTGAATGTTTGAAATATTGTTCCATGGTATGCTATATATGCTTTGAGCCAGTAAGAAATATATGGTACTGCTTTTTCTATAGTCAAAATATATGAGTCTTTGAAACATAGATGGAAGTATGAATGCTCTTTTTAAGTCTTCATAGAATCTGTGCTTCCTTCCCACATGATCTTGGGTTTCAAAGAAGGATGACTTTCACAGAGGACACCAACCTGTAGTCTTGTTGAGTTGGAGGCTGATATGACCACCTGGCATTTGGGGTTCCTCATGACGTTGAACAAATAGGTAAAGGAGAGTTATCGTATAAGATGAGCAAATTTATGACTCAAGGGAAATTATTTTGCTGTTATATAATAGGATTGTGAAAGCCTGGGTTTGAAACTCAGGAGTTCACTCTGTTGTTGCTTATCTCTTTCATGTCTTGAAGTAACGATAAGGGAACACTAGTGCAACCCAATAAAGATAGAACCATTAAGGATACAGAACCTTCAAGAATAGGAGTTATGGTCATGTTCCCCAGGTAACCTTTTTTACCCACCAACCAAATAGGTGGTAGAAGAAGGTAGTGTTAAAAATCTGTTCTGCAGCATTATTCATAATAATAAAAAACGTAACAACTCAGCTGTCCATCAACTGATGAAAAGATAAATAAAAAATGGTACATATATACAATAGACTATTATGCAACCATAAAAATAAATTAAGTACTGATACATGTTACAACTTGGATAAACCTTGAAAACATCATAAGAAGTGTAGCTCATTTCAAAGGACCACATGTTGTATGACTGCATTGCCCATGGTAGGAAAATCTACCAAGAAAAAAAGTAGATTATGTATGATGAGATGGGGGAGAACAAATGGAAAATGACCACTAATGGGCATAGGGTCTAATTTTGGAGTGATAGAAGTGTTCTGAAATTGATTGTGGTGATAGTTCCATGGTGCTATGAATATACTAAAGACCACTGAATTACACATATTCAGTAGGAAATGGAAACTCTAATGGAGTTGTGGTTAATGGCTATGGCTGCCAACTGAAATGCTGGTAGTTCAAATCCATTGGGTGCTCCTTGGAAATTATGAGGCAGTTCTACTCTGTCCTGTAGGGTTGCTATAAGTCAGAACTGACTGAATGGCATTTTTTTTTTTAAGTAGGAAACTTTTATGGTGTATGCATTCCATCTCTATTAACCTCTTACATTAAAAAAAAGAGTGGAAACGGCAGCATCTTTGAATATCACTTTTCACACCTTTTTCTTCTTTTACTTTTCTTATGAAAGAGATGTTGGTGGTACTTAAGTTCACAGTTTAGTTCATGAGTCCCTAGACCAATGAGAAGCCATATTCAAAACAGATAGGGATGACTGCATGTTACCAAGAGGTCCTGAGTTATTTAGGTAGATACAGTGAGTGATGAGACTCTGTGTTTCCTTTGAAGAGAGTGTGATAGCAATTTTGTATACATTTTGTGCAAATAATTGTTGCAATATATTAAGACTAGGCTTGATTGTGTTGTATGGGAGTTAAATATAGGTAGTATAGGTAGAAGGGTAAGAACAGAAGTTATCTTTGACAGATATTATCTTCATTTTTTTGGAGGGATTGGGGTGAATTCTGTGGGTTGCCTTTACCATATTAGAATGACTACTGGATCCCAGATACGTTTGACAGTAGGAAGTCCTAGAGGGAACTGAAGGGCAAGAAGAAGTGAGAACACAAAGTATTCCTCACCCTGTCTTTCTGCCTTAGGCAATCTCTCTGATAATGGCTGTATCTTTTCAGTTGCTGTAGCCCCACTGTGTGGTCTCTACTTCTTCTGGTTGACCTTAAATCTTGAGGTTTTTTTTTTTTTTTTTATCACCACCTCATCTCGTTGTTCTTCTAGCCAAGATTAGCTGTTGTTAATCTTTGACTTGCTTCAACACAACCAGTACTCTCTTTTGTCTTCTCAGTTCTTCTATTACCCATGTAACTAATCTTCCACATTAAGTTCTATTTACAGTATTTGAGTGGTTTCTAATTTTCTTTTTGGATCCTGCAAATGATAGAGTGGAAGCTTAATAAATGTTTATTGAATTAATACTCTTAATAAGTGGTGAGTTGGGAAAATTTGAGGCCATTAAGAGACAACAAAAGTAGAAGGTGAAGAAATTTAGGTGAAGATGCTGAGTATGGTTTTAGACATGTAGACTTTGGGGGAATCTGGTGGTAAGGAATGATTGGCTGAATTATGGAAGGAATGTTGAGGTTACAAACATAAATTTTAAATCTATTTCTTTAGAAATGAGACTTGAAGCAGAATCTATAATGATAAATAAAGCCAGCAAAGGAGTACATGTAGAAAGTAAAGGAAAATAAAAAGACATTGCAAGAAAGCTGGGAGCCATGGAGATAGAATTTTAGGTAGCCAATAATTAGATAGGTTAGTCATGAACTTAAGAAAAGGTCCTACTTAGCAGTGAAAGCAGTGTCATGGCAACCAAGGAGGAGAGATAAGGAAGGAGCAAGTAGTTAAATATCAATGCAGGATAGTCAGAGAAAAGGAAGATTGAAAAAGTTAGCTGAATTTGGTAGTTGGGAAGTTACTGATAACATCAAAAGTGTGGTTTCATTAATGATATAATGTCTGATCCCACATTGCAAAATTGTTAAATAGGTGAAGATAAAATTGAGACTGAAAGTATTCAGAAATAACTTGGTTGCAAAAAACTTTCTCAGAAATGAAAGATGGGTCTATTATAGTCAGTAGAAGAGGTTGCATTAGTTAAGATGTTTCTATTTATTTCTACAGAAATGTAAAACTTTGACATATTTGTAAGCGTAGGAAAAGCTACCGATGAATGTTATATGAATGAAAATGAAGGAGCTATAGCAGATAAATGATGCAATATAATGTTGAATACAAGGAAAACAGTATTCTGGGAACAGAGAATGGATAAACTTGGAAAAATGTGAAGTTTTCTGAAATTAAAAGCAACAGATATAGGCATAACAACTGATGTTTGGAGATAGAGAGATGGGAAGAGGAGGAAGTTTGTGAAAGGCATTCTGGATCTCATCTGTTGAGACTGAAGGAGGTGTAGGAGGGGGTGTAATGAATAGCCACAGTGAGATTTCAATGTCAATTTAACTACAGATGAGTTAAATTTTGATGAATAGTATTGAAGTTATAAAGTATGAATAGTTGAAGTTAGAAAGCAAGAAATCTATGAACCTCATGGTTTTAGCTGAGATTGTGATTGGTAAATAGGGCTAGAGGAACACTGATGGGTAAGGATAAGTTTTGAGAAGCAGTATGGAGTTGTCTGAGAGCCAGTAATGACTGATGACCACCTGAATGAGTCAACATTAAAAGTATTAAGCGAAGGTTGATGTCAAGTTTATTGCCACTGACAGAAAATATTTCTGGCTATGAGGGTAGCAGAGAGGAGGATGATGATAAAGTTCTAGACATTTCCACTACTGAGGAATAGGAATTGAACTAATTTAGGACCTATGGTAATCTTGATTTAGGGTATCTTGTATTGTCAGCATGCAGTTGGAGATAGCTGCTAGACTAAATCTTAGAGAAGCAGATGCAAATAAGGAATCAACAGGAAAGAGCTGATAGTAAATCTAAGAGAATGAGAGCTCTGAGTTAAACGGTGTAAAATGAGAAAGTTAGAATGTCAGGGACTAAATGTACAATCACATCTGGAAATGAGAGATGAAATGGAGTCAGAGAATATGCAGATATGAAGAATTAAAAGCCTTTTCTCAAGTGGCAACTAGTGATGCTATCTTTCCCTCTAAACTGTACTCTCCAAGTCCAAATGTTTCACAAGTAGAACTACTGTTTTTGTCCATATCCTACACATTTGCATCCCTAATAGACATCTTTCTGAGAGATTTGAATGGCCCTAATGTTTTCTCACATTTAAGGAGATGAGCCTATTCACAGGAAGGCACACTAACTGAAAGAGAAATTTCTGCAAATGGTCTGTAATAGGCACATTCACGGGTGACAAAGCTCATTGAAAATTCCTGGAGTTGTATGTGTAACAGCTGAATGAATGCATTTGAATAGTTGAGAGAAAATATGGAGTTGCCACACAGTCAAGTGTTCTACTTGTTCTCTGAAAATTATAAAGTTCTTTGAAATGCATTACTGCTCAGCAGTGTTCTCTTAGAAGTCAACTGTGGCCTCAGAAAATGCTCTCAGTGGCTATGTCTCTTTTAAGATGTATGACAGGTAAATGAGATATAATATTCCGTTCATGTAAGATAAACTCTTTGCAACATAAAAAAATCTGGAGACCAATGAAAGATGAAGGACTAAATGCACGTTCCCTCATTTCCCTCTGAGAACTAAGGCCTGGAATTATATTTGTATGCAGCACTGACCATTTGGGGAGCCCTGTGGCCTGGCATATTTGACTAGGCACCAGTATCAGACTAACTACTCCCTCTCAAAAATGAGCCAGTGGCTGTCTGACCTCTGCTTGTGCTGTTTCACCTAATCAGAGAACTGCAGCTTCTGTGAATGCCCAGTAACATATATTCATTATCAGCTAGAAAGCCTGTTTTCAGCCAGCAAGGTTGGACACCATCTAGTTTAGCACCTGGGACAGTTCTCTGCATAGAAGTCAAGTTTACTTTTAAGGTTGAGAGGCCTGTGTATTTGTCTGGAGATCTGTCTGTTGAGAGGCCTTGCAGCTTTTCCCCCCACTCTTCTCTGATCCACATTGGAGGGTTGGCTGACAGCCACCAATTTATCCACTGGGTAGCATCTTTGCCACCCAATAAGCAGAGACTTCCATCCCAGAGAGTCTACTTGGGGCAAATCACTAGAGTATATAGCAACAGCTGCTGACCAACAATTCTCTTAGGTCTATGCCTCAGCTCCAGTTGTGGTAACACCAGAGAAATCAAACACTGTCTAGATGGCATGCAGACAGCAGACCATAGTTAATCATTTAAAGAAATGGCCTTTAAATGCTCCAGAAAACTTGAAAAATAAAGATTCAAAAAATTTCCCAGATGAAGAAGCCTTTCCAAATCTATCAGAGATCGAGTGCAAAAGAATTATATATAGAACCCTCCTAGAGATTAAACAAAAAGCAGCAGAACAAAATTATAAGTAAGCTATTTGAACTGATGGATCATCAGTGATCTGAAATACATTAGATCAATAACAAAATTACAAAATTAGATAATTCAGCCCAAAGCCAAAAGAGGTGGATAGCACAGATAGAATTTAGACTTAGTGCCCTTGAGGACAGAGCAACTGACACCAGCATTTATGAGGAGAAATCAGAGAAAAGAAATAAGAAAAATGAAGAAGAATTAAGAAACATGTGGGACTCTGTTGAGAACAATTTACATTTAAGTGGAGTTCCTGAACAAGTGGGGATAGATGACAATATAGAGAGCATTGCTGCAGAGATGCTGACAGAAAACTTTCCTGAGATTATGAGCAAAGAGAACATAGGTATTCAAGATGTGTGTTGAACACCACAAAAGCTAGACCCCAAAAGAAAAACACCAAGACATATTATAATCACGCCTAATAAAATGAAACACAAACAGATACTTTTGAAGGCAGCAAGGCTCATAGCAAAGCTAACACTTCGAGGGAAACCCTGTAGGCTTTCATCTGACTTCTCTGCAGAAATGATGTTGGCTAGAAAACAGTGGGATGACACACTCAAAGCCCTGAAGGAAAAAAATTCCAACCAAGAATTATATATCCTGAAATATTGTCTATCAAACATGATGGTGAAATTAGGACATTTTTAGATAAAGAGAAGCTTAGAGAATTCATAAAATCCAAACCAAAACTAGTGAAAGCTCTCCTTGGGAAAAACAAACCCATTAAATGTATATTTAAGGTTGACAAAGCAGGACCCAGTATCCAGAATTCTACTCAGTTAGGGAAGCCTCAAAATATAATCATTTTAAAATCATAATCATATTAAAATAGGGGAATCAGTGATCATATCATGAGAACTATGGTACCATCACACTAAAAAGAGGAATATACTACAGTAGTTATAGTCCTTTCAGATGGAGAGGAAGTTAAAGAGCTATGCAATAATTAAAATTCTGTTTAATGTTAGTATGTTAACGGGAATAATAGGTGTAGCCATAAAGCAAATTAACAGTGCAACATATCAAAACAAGAAATGCAATACAGGAATCTCAACAAACAGAAAACCAATACTCAAAATTCAACCCATAAAGAAGAATGACACAGAACAGAATATTAAGAGCAATATAGTAACATCAACATAAAAGTAATTACATCAAAATGATGGCACTAAGCACATGCCAGCCAAGTGCTGTCGAGTCAGATCCGACTCATGGAGACCCTCATGGTGACCCTATCAATAATTACACTGAATGTAAATAGACTGAATGCTACAGTAAAGAGACAGCAAGTGACATACTGGATCAAAAGACACAACCCATCTGTATGTTACTTACAAGAAACACACCTTAGACCCAATGATATGAACAAACTGAAAATTAAAGGATGGAATAATATATACCAAACTAACAACATACAAGGAAGAGCAGGTGTGGCAATACTAATCTCAGCTAAAATAGATTTTAATGTAAAATCCACTATCATGGACAAGGATAGTCACTATTTATTCCTGAAAGGTTCAAAACTCAAGCAAGACTTAATGATATTAAATACTTATGCACCCAGTACCAGAGCATCTAAGTAAACTGAAAAACTCTGACAACACTGAAAAATGAGATTGATCATTCCACAATAATAGTTGGAGACTTCAACACCCTCCTTTCAGTTACAGATAGATCATCCAGAAAAAAAGCTCATTAAAGATACAGAAGATCTTATTGCAGAAATCAACCAACTTGACCTTATAGACATATACAAATCTTTTCACTCATCAATAGATAAGTACACCTTCTTCTCCAGTGCACAAGGAACATTCTCCACAATAGACCACGTGTTAGGTCAGAAAGCAGTTCTCTATAAAATCCAAACCATTGATTTACTGCAAAGTATCTTCTTGGACCATAAAAGTTGAAATCAATAGCAGAAAAATCATGGGTAGAAATTCAAACTTACAAAAAACTGAACAACACTTTGCTGAAAAAGCATTGGGTTACAGAAGAAATCAAGGACAAAATAAAGAAATTTATGGAATCAAATGAGAATGAAAACACACCCTAGCAGAATCTATGGGATACAGCAAAAGTGGTGCTCAGAGGTCAGTTTATCTCTATAACTCCACACATTTGGAAAGAAGAAAGGGCCCAAATGAAAGAATTGACCTTACAGCTTGAACAAGTAGAAACAGAGCAAACACCTCAGGCACAGAAACAGAGGAACACCTCAGGCACCAGAAAAAAAACAGCTAATAAAGATTAGAGCAGAACTAAATGAATTAGAGTATAGAAAAACAATCAAAAAAATTAATAAAACCGAAAGCTGATTCTTTGAAAAGATCAACAAAATTGATAAACCATTGGCTAAACTTACAAAAGAAGAACAGCAGAAGATACAAATAACCCAATTAAGAAATGAGATGGGAGCTGTTACAACAGAACCAGCTGAAATAAAAAATATCATTACAGAATACTATGAAAGGCTGTACTCTAACAGGTTTGAAAATGTAGAGGAAATGGACAAATTTCCAGATTGGTATTACCCACCATGATTATCACAAGGAGAAGTAAGTCGACTTAATAAATCCAGCACGAAGAAAGAGATTGAAAAAGTCATCCAAAATTCTGCCAACCAAAAAAGTCCTGGCCCAGATGGCTTCACTGGAGAAGTCTACCAAACTTTTAGAGGAGAGTTAACTATGATACTACTGAGGCTATTTCACACCATACAAAGGGATGGAATACTCCCAAATTCATTCTATGAAGCCAGCATAACCCTGATACCAAAGTCAGGGAAAGATTCCACAAAACCATAAAATTGCAAACCTATATCACTTATGAACCTAGATGTAAAGATCTTCAACAAAATTCTAGGCAATAGTTCAACAGCATTATCAAAAAAACAATTCATCATGATCAAGTTAGTTTCATTCCAGGGATGCAATGCTGATTCAGCGTCAGAAAAACAATTAACACAATCAACCACATAAGTAACACAAAAGATAAGAATCACCTGATTCTGTCAATTGACACAGAAGAGGCATTTGAGGAAGTCCAACACTCATTCATGCTAAAAGCTGTCAGAAAAATAGAAATAGAGGGGAAATTCCTCAGTGCAATTAGCAGCATCTACACAAAGCCAACTCTCTTCATTGTCCTGAATGGTGAAAGACTGGAAGAATTCCCTGTGGGAACATGAACTGGACAAGGATGCCCACTCTCACCACTTCTGTTCAACATTGTGCTAGAAGTTCTAGCCAGAGCAATTAGATAAGACAAAGAAATAATATATGAATATATATATTTATAAATATATATATATATAGCCATATTGGCAATGAAGAAGTAAAAATCTATTCACAGATGATATGACTGTATATACAGAGAATCCAAAGGAATTCGTAAGTAAACTACTGGAACTAACAGAGGAGTTTAGCAACGTGTCGGGATACAAGATAAACGTAAGTAAATCAGTAGAATTCCTTTACACCAACAGAGTTCATCAAAGAAGAAATCATCAAATCAAGACCGTTTACTATAGCCCACAGGACGATAAAATATCTAGGAATAAATCTAACTAGAGAAATAAGAGACCTATACAGAGCAAACTACAAGGCCTTACTGCTAGAAACCAAAAAAGACTGATAAAATTGGAGAAACCTACCCTGCTCATGGACAGGAATATTTAACATTATGAAGATGTCTATTTTACCTAAAGTGATCTACTTACACAATGCAAGCCCAATACAAATTCCAGTGTCATTTTTTTATTGAGGTGGAGAAACATATCACCAGTTTTGTTTGGAAAGGGAAGAAACCCCAGATAAATAAAGCACTATTGAAGAAGAGGAACACAATGGGAAGCCTCACACTACCTGGACTCAGAAACTATTACCCTTCAACAGTAGTCAAAACAGCCTGGTACTGGTACAGAAAGAGACATATAGACCAATGGAATAGACTGGAGACTCCAGAGGTGCCACCATGCTCCTATGAAAGACTGATATTTGACAAAGCTCTTAGGATTGTAAACTGGGGTAAAAACAGTCTCTTTAAGAAATGGTCCTGGCAAAATTGGATACTCATTTGCAAAAAACCAGTACAAGACTCCTATCTCACACCTTACACAAAAACTAAGTCTAAATGGATTAAGGACCTAAATATCAAACCTAAAACAATAAAAATCATGCAAGAAAAAATAGGATCAACAGCAGATGTTCTAATACACAGTTTAGATAGGCTTCAAAATCTGACAAAGCAAGCACAATTAACAGAAGAGGAAATACATTAATGGGAACTACTAAAAATCAAGACTTTTGCTCATCCAAAGTCTTTATCAAAACAGCTAAAAACCCACCTACAGAATGGGAAAAAACATATGATAACTACATGTTGGATTGTCATCTGATCTACATAATCTACAAGGTTCTGCAAAATATCAACAAGAAAAAGGTAAATGACCCAATTAAGTGATAGGCAAAGGAGATGGACAAACACTTCACTAGGGAGGACATCCAGGCAGCCAAAAGACAGATGAGAATATGCTCATGATCATTAACTATCAGAGAAATGCAGATCAAAACTACAATGAGATATCATCTCACCCCAACAAGGTTGGCCATGATCCAAAAAACACAAAAGAACAAATGCTGGAGAGGCTGTGGAGAGATTGGAACACTCCTACATTGGTAGTGGGATTGCAAGTTGGTACACCCTCTTTGGAAAGCATTCTGGCGCTTCCTTAAACAGCTGGAAATAGGTATACCATTTGATCCTGTAATTCCACTGCTTGGAATTTATCTTTCAGAAACAAAGGTTACCATACAAAACAGACACATGTACACGAATGTTTATCGCAGCACAGTCCACATTAGCTAAAAGATGGAATCAACTCAGATGCCCATCAACAGATGAATGGATAAGCAAACTATGGTACAAGTACTCAATAGAACCCTATGCTATGATGAAAAACAATGTAGATTTTAGAAAATATCTCATAATAACATGGTTTCAGCTGGAAGGTATCATGCTGAGTGAAATCAGTCAGTGTTAGAAGGACAAATATTGTATAAGACCCCTATTATAAGGACTTAACAATAGAATTTTCTACAGAAGAAAATAACTGTGTTGGCTACAAGGGTGGGTAGGTTTATCATAGATGAGATAATTGATAGATGTTAGAAATTTTATTCATTTGCTATAATAAATAATAAAAATTAAAAAAAAGAGTTGGCTGCCCAGGTTTCACAATATGTATCCTTGTAATAGTCATCTCCCTTCCACAGTGGAATTAAATGTCACTGTTTAGATCAGTGCACTCCTTGGAAACTCTATGGGGCAGTTCTACTGTGGCCTATGGGGTCGTTATGAGTTGGTATGAGTTGGAATCGATTTGATGGCAATGAGTTTTTTTGTTTTGAGTTTCAGTTGGGGTCCTTAAAGAGGATGGAGGTAGAAGGAGGGATTATAGGGATTATGTCAATATCACTAAAGAAATCTTTAGAAATAGACATGCTCTCTGTCTTCCTCTCTACAAACCCAAAAAACTAAAAACCAAACCCATTGCTGTTGAGTTAATTCCTACTCCTAGAGACCCTATATGACATGGCAGAACTGCCCCAAAGAGTTTTCAAGGAGCACCTGGTGGATTAAAACTGCTGGCCTTTTGGTTAGCAGCTGTGGCACTTAACCAAGACACCATCACGGTTTCCTCTCTGTACCTCTCCCAAAATAGAGCCAATTTGAATTTACTGTAGGATGTCTCCTTGTAATTGAAGAGGACCCTACACGTTAAGAATGAAGCAGATGTTTTATTTTGAGGGAAAATTCCTGATCTGTAGTTCTAGGAGCATCTAATATTTCTATGATGATCATCCAGCAGTGCTTATTAGCTGATAAGTTATTTCCTTTCAAAAAATGAAATGACAGATGCGTAAGAAGGTCAGTTCTAACCTCTGCATATCACTCAGGTCCTTTACATACTTATTGACAAGTATTGGTCCAGACCACCAGCGTCTCTGGACTGGGTGATCAAGCCTATCTCGTAACTCTCTACTTGTCTTCAATCTTTTTCATGCAAATTTGGTTTTTCATGTTGCTCTCAGAGTGAATTTTTTGGTTAGCAGCCCAGTACTTCACTATGGCACCACCAAAGCAAAAAACCCACTGCCACTGAGTCGATTCTGACTCAATATTTAGTTAAGAGCTCAGTTGATTTTATCAGCCCACCTCTAACTATTATGCAACCAGAGTTTCTCCACCAGGGCTCCTTATACACATACATACACACATATGACAATTTATGCGTAAGTACATACATTCACACACATACCAACTCATAACCTATGATATTTGTCAGAACTATGTGTTTATTATATGACAATTTGAAATTCCCAGATATGTTTATTTTGTTTGATTTTACAAAATGACAACATTTTCAACCAGTACAGGTGTAGTCTGATTGTAGAATGTTGGAGTGACTTGTTAATTATTAGCCTTCTTCTCCCCTAGGTGCTCACTCCTCCTCTTATTATTCACTTGGTTGCTTGGCTGAGGAGAAATGTTACGATCACTGTCTATGATTTTCTTCGTTTAGCTTTTAAGGCAATGTGAGCACTGTCAATGTTTCCCTTGCTTTGCCTGTCCCCCATCCAGCCATCTGCTCGTGCTTAGGTTTAGCAGTTGATACACATGCTTTCTTCTTGATCCCAAATCCCTATTTGCTTTCCTGCCCTGTGAATTGCCATGGATTTTGTGTAACATAAAATCCATCCAGGTAGATGCATATGGAACAAGAAATATATTTAGTGATTTGTACAAGAAGTGTTAAGGATTGAATGGTGCCTCCCAAAAAGATATGTTGCAATTCTGAACTCTGAATTGGTGAATATAAGCTGTGTTTCTTGGCAGATGCTATCGTTTAATTTAATGAGGTCACACAAGGTGGGTCCTAATCTTTATCCTTTCTGAGTAGTTTCTTACAAAAGAGGAGGACAGAGATAGACACACAGGGAAGGTAGCCTGTGTGGCGGCTCTGTAAGCCAAAAGCCCCAAACCGAACCCATGGCCAGCTAGTTGATTCCCGCTGACAGTGACTCTACAGGACAGAATAGAACTGTTCCACATGATTTACAAGGCTTTAAATCTTTAGGAAGCAGACTGCCTCCTCTTTCTCTGTAGAGCAGCTAGTGGATTTGAACCGCCAACCTTCTAGTTAGGAGCTGACCTCTTAACCACCTTGCCACCAGAGCCAAAAAACATCTTAACTCAGGCTTACAGAAGTTAAAATAGATAGAGGACGGATCTTCCCCCAACAGCCTGAGTTTGAATTTCTAGCCTCCAGAGCTGCACGACAATTAATTTCCATTCCCCAAACTCGTCCACTTCGTGGTGTTTTGTTCAGGAAGTCTTAGGAAACTAAGACAAGAAGAAATACCAATCCCCTAAAAGCTTGTTGCTGTGAAGTTGATTCTGACTTACAGCGACCTCACAGGACAGAGCTGCCTCATGGGGTTTTCAAGGAGCAGCTAACGGATTCCAGATGCTGAGCCTTTTTGGTCAGTAGCTGAGCTCTTAACAACTACACCATAAGGATAATGTAAAAAATTGTATATGAAAGATACTATGCCAATTTTTATTTCTAGAATTGAAGAACAATGAGAATTTCTTGGACTTGGAGGAATTTCTTTCATGGATGGACATCCTTTATAACAGAGAGAAATATGTGCTTGTGTTTTCAGTTTGGAAAATGAAAACAGTAGTTTGTTCAGGCTCATCCAGCTTTAGTTGTTTCACTGTAAGACTTTCGTCCTAGCTTTCTCCCGGCTGGGTCCATCTCATTCTTCAGGTTATACCTCATTTCAGGCCATGTCTGAGCATGTTGCTTCACGGGTTTTTCACTGTTCTTTTTCATCATAGCACTTGCTACCATTATTGGTCATTTTTAATTGCTTGTTTCTTCCCCATATCAGTTGAGCCAGATTGGTTTTATTTAAATATGTATTATTCAACAACTCTCACTATGTGGGTCACAGAGTTTGCTCTGATTAAATATTTGATGACTGAGTGAATGAGCAAAACTCAAGAGACAAGGATTCAAGGCTAAGGCTGTCTAGAGAATACGAATAGTACTCTCAACGGCCTGACCACAGTTTATTAAATTTTGATCAATAAAGTTCCAAGAGATTTTATTTGCTGGTCTTAGAAGATCTGATGGCCAGATGAATTTGTCAATTACTGAATTAAATAAACTTAACTTGCTTGTCTTCCTGCTGGATTTCTCAGAGCTTTTGAATTCCTAGTACGTATTTGTAACCATTGAAGAGACAGAATACTGCATTCAGAATTCTCAAAATCATTTTGTTTTGGAATTTTTTCCTTTAGGAAATACTTGAAACTTCAAGGGTTATAGAATTATATCGCTATTAAGTGATAGGTCACAGAGCTCAGCAAGGTTACTGCACCTGGATCTGATTCAAAGATGACTTCTAGAAGGACCTGGGAGATGGAGCCGCCAGATAAGCCGTCCCTCCAGCCCTTAGGACAGGGAGACTTCTGTGCAAAGCTGCTTTATAGTCACGAGAAAGCCCTCTGTATCCTGGGCCGAAACAGGGAAGGAACCCATGTAGTCAACTTCCTGCCCATCTCCTTGCTAAGCTGACGTGGTATGTGTGCTGTGCCACAAAGGGTGATGCCTGTGTGAGACAATGAGCAAGATACACTACATATTTGAAGTTCATCCCTGTGAGAATGCCATCTTCTGGAAAATCCGCATTCTTACACCACACCTACTTTTTATTTTCCCTGAATGTAGCCTGCTGGTATTACTCCTTGTATCGAAACGCTGCATAACAAAAGGTACTTTCATATAAAGACAAGAAGATATTCTCCCACCATCTGGACTGTTGATGCTTAGAGTCCATGTCCTTGCTCAGTGGCTGTTCTCACTTTCCAAATCTGAACATCAGACCTGCTGTGGTGACACAGGTACAGATCCGCAGTGACAGTCCATCAGCCCCTCACCTTTTGCAGATGGGCTAGTGGGCTACATGTAGAAGTGAACGAAGGAGAGCTTCTCCATGCCTTGGCTTTAATGTGGCAACCATGAGGGTCTTCCCCTCGGCTGGTGACACAGGCCTCCTGGGTCATCCGTGTCTTCCCAGAGCTATACTCATCTGGAGCAGGGGTAGGTAGTTGTGGTGGTGTTGAGTGGAAGGTAATGGTCCAGGTACCAGATGCGTCCTTTCGGCCTGACCAAGGGGCTCTCACCTGCCAGGTCTGATGAGGACATCCTCCCTCACCTCTCCAGGGTGGCCTGAAGAGAAGTATTATTTGTGTAACTAAAGTTTAATTTGACAATAGCAACAATGTTCTAATTCTGTGTTTGCTTCCATTTCTATTCTAGTCTGTGTAGACCTATTTCTACCACAGACAGGCCAACAAATTCATCTGGCACTCTGAGAAATGCCACTTGGCCAGGAGAAGGACCCTGTAGGGAAGCACTGCTTCCTTGCTCTCTGAAGATCCCCTTATTGCAGTTGTTACAGGCCATCAAGTTGATTCTGACTCCTGGTGACCTCACATACAACAGAATAAGACACTGCCCAGTTTTGCACCATCCTAACAATTGTTGTTATGCTTGAGCTCATTGTTGTAGCCCCTGTGTCAATCCACCTTGTTGAGGGTCTTCCTGTTTTTTGCTGACCCTGTACTTTACCAATTATGATATCCTTTTCCAGGGACTGATCCCTTCTGATAACACGTTCGAAGTATGGGAGATGAAGTCTCACCATTCATTTCTCTAAGGAACATTCTGGCTGCACCTCTTCCAAGACAGATTTTTATCATTCTTTGGGCAGTCCACTGTATATTCAATATTCTTTGCAACGCCATAATTCAAAGATATCAGTGTCGAGGTCATGTAACTGATTAGACCCCAGGTGACCTGATTCAGGTTCTGGAGACCCAGCTAGCAAATTTGGTCTCCTGATGGGGGGCACACTGGGCACCCCCTCCCCAAAGCACACAAGGATGAATCGTTTCTGGTAGCAAGTGATGCAAAAGTTTATTGAGGCAAAGTACGTTCCAGAGTGAATGGATCAGTCTCCATGAGTGGAAAAAGACCCAGTATACATTTTCTGGGGTGCGTTTTATCGGCAAAAGCAAGGATTGATGTCATAGAAGGGAGGGGAGGGAGTAACTTGCTTCTTTTATTGGATTTGAGGCTACTGCCGAATAGCCACTTCACAACTGCCTGGAAGAATTGTTATATTTGTATCGCAACTGCCAGGAAGAACTTATGTTAGCATCACAAACTGCTGGAGAGAGCTGTTGATATGTGGCAGCTCAGCATCCCTCCTTCACCTTATCACTGCTGTGTGTGATCTATAATGCAAACCATGACCTTTGTTATCCCTAGAAAATGTTAGATTCTGGAGTAAAATGTGTTAGTATGTGGCAGCAGAGATCAAGTTTCCTAGCTAACCTTGACAATCAATTCTTTTTCAGTCTTATTGTTGCCCAGCTTTTGCATGTGTATGAGGTGATTGAGAACATCAGGCTTGGGTCAGGGGCACCTTAGTCTTCAAGGTGACCTTAGCTGCTGAAAATTGCTTGTGATGCTGTTGGTCCCTGCAGATATGTTGACATTTTCCTGAGGGAGGCCATTATCACTCAGAATGACTGATACTTACTGTGGCTTTAAATAGAGACCACTGCATCACTCTGACTTGGAGTCGACTATTTCATCTTTCTCTTTAAATTGAACACATAAATGTTGGAGACATAAATAACTGTCCTCAAATTGTTTTAGATATTTTCTTAAAGTTTCTGAACTAGCTTCTTCAACCCCCAAATTAAAAAGATAACATGTCATTTGCAGGGCTATTTAGAATGTAGTGAAATAAGCAGCGTGCTTTGCTGGTTAGCTCATACATATCAGACAGTAAATTTTCATCCTTTTTTCTCTTTTGAAAAATGAATGAAAATGCATGTTTGTTTTTAATATCCAACTTTTCTGTACTAGAACCCTCATGCTCCTGGATCTGAATTCAAGGAATTATAAACTATAGGTTGAATTCTTCTGCAGGCTGCCCTGACGACAGAGGAAATTACGGATTCGCTCTTTTAGAACTATGTTATACCCCAGTGAACAAAAATGGAGAAGCCAAATTGCACAGACTGATCATTCATCGCCTTTTGTTTTGTTGACATGAACTGAGTTAATGTGTTCAGTGGTCCTAGCCCTTCCGTCTCAGTGGCCCCTGATCCTTTATCTCTGTGAGGGAGGTGAATAGTTTTCTTGATTCTGATTACCTGGATTAATATTGAAAACCCTCTTTAGGCTGATGGTAGAAGAGGAATTGAAAAAGTTCCCTGCCTCTCTAAATTGACTTGAGCAGGGAGGCTGGAACAAAGCAGTCTTCCCTTTAATAATCATTTCACTTTTCTGTCACTCGAGACCAATTAAATAAATGACACTTGATCTTTTGACAATTGTCAGCAGATCTAGCATTCACTTTTAATCAGCCTGTATATCATACAGCCATTTTAAATTCATGTTTCACCCTTTCCTTTGCCCATGGATGAGAGGAGTTGACAACAGTACATTTAAGAATCAGATGAATATGCAGATTTCACTAAGCATCCTTCACATGCTTTCTAAGTCACCTTTTTTCTTTCCTTTGCAAAAATAATTATGCCACCAGTTTAACTCGTCAGGATGCTAAATGACTTTGAAATGCTGAGGGAGACTTCTGTTTGGGAAGATGTTTTTGAGAGCTGATTTCTCTTATTTTCACCTCTATTTCTATATTCATGGCACACAGCTTTCAGATAAGCACCATCGCTTTCCCTTTATCTGGCAATTGAGTGGAGGGAATAGGTGCTTGAAAGAGGATGCTCTCTTTCCTTGCAAGACTTAGGAAGCTGTTCTCCACGTCTGTGGCTGCTGTCCTCCAGTGGCTGCTTCCTGCTGCTCTCAGGTTGGGCGAGATGTGATTCTTTTTTTTTCCCCCTCAAGGGAAAACACTTTTAACTTAAAGCCAAAAACAAACAAACAAACAAAAAAATACGGAACTTACTGCTGTTGAGTCAATTCCAACTCATGGTGACTCTGCGGGACAGAGTAGAACTGCTCCGTTGACTGTCCAAGGAGCACCTGGCCAATTCAAACTGTTGACCTTTTGGTTAGCTGCTATAGCACTTCACCACTATGCCGTCAGGGTTTCCTCTTAACTTTAAGAGGGATGCAAGTCAAGGGGTCATCAGAAGGCAGACAGAAATGTAAAATGGAAAGAAAAAGCAGAGATTCAGTGGTGCTCACCTCGACCAAGCAGGAGCTCTAACCGACACAGATGCATCAGTTACACTTCATTCAGTGCCCCCAATATGGGCTATAACATTACAAGGGGGGAGAGGTCTGTGGGGGATGAAATATCTCTTGGCAGGAGTACAGATGTTGTGTGGCATCTGGACAGAGAGAAGTTTACCTATCATCTGTTCTTGACTTTAAACTTGGACGAAATTCATAGGCTTCAGTTAACGTGTGTTAAGATCAAAACCAAAATGACAGAGGAGGATAAAAAACAGGTAACAACTTTTATTTTCAGCAGTACGTCCTACTAGGTATCTTACTACCTAATCCCAAAATATGTTGGCAGGCAAAATTTTAAAAAGACACATTGATTGTGTGGCTGGGGAAAATTTCCATATAGAGGGAGCTGAAAATCAGATAGCTAAGCTCTCTAAGGGATACTTTGCTGAATCTAGTGACCAAGTTTTAATTGTACTTTGGGTGGGTAGAAAATGGTGGGAGATGAGAATCAAAAAGCAATTTCTAAAAAGGAAAAATGTGATTGCTGTTATTAGTCACTAATATGGAATATATAATCACTTAGTATATACTCGATGGCACTTGGCTGGCTTTGGCTAGTAGGTATATGCAATATATAAGTTTGAAGAACAGATTCAACATAAACAGAAAGAATTTGTGTATTAGAAGTTAAGAATAAGGGAATTCAGCATATAGCAAAGAGAGATGAAAGAATAAAGCATAGGGCTGAAAGATTAAAAGACAGAAAACTGAATGAAGATATATTTAACATGGATCTAGAAAGAAAAAGTGGAAAGAATTAGAAGCAATGTTCAAACAGATAATGAGTGAGAATGTTCCAGAATTAAGAGGAGCATGAGTTTGCAAAATTAAGGAAAACAGTCCTAGGCAGGATGCATTTCTATTAACAAAATCTACCCGTAAATGTATTGTAATGGAATTGCCAAAGATCTTAAAGGCAGGCAGGAAGAAAAGACAGATTACAACTTTTAGACTGACAACAGAGTTCTCAGCAACAGTAGGAGAAGATAAAAATACAGGGGACATAAAAACAGAAGAACTCGCTAAACCAAAATCAACCCAGGTGAGTCAGTATTTACAATAAAGTTAGTACTAACATTGTTATAGAAGTATTGTTTTCTGTCTTGGATTGAATTCCCTGCATGCCCGACCCCCAGCCCAACCATACTTATAATTTGACTGGGCCATGAATTCTGAGATTTTCGGATTTTCATGTACATTGTAAATCTTGCTTCTGTGATATGAATGAGAAAGGATGAGTAGTAGTTATTTTGGTGAGGCAAGATTCAATCTACAAGATTATATTGTGTTCTGAGGCAATCTCTTGGGATTCAAAAGAAAGATGCCAGCAGAGAGATAGTGGGACCTAATACCACCAGGGGAAAAGCACAGTTTCACGTGAAAAAAAAAGCAAAGGCTCTGTTGTTATGGAGCTTATGATCATTCAAAAGTCATTGACTAGCTGGCTATCAAGTGTGAGATATTTTGTAAAACATGCCAGCCTCTGTAAAAAAGGCAAATGTTTTGAGTTAAGGATATTTTTTACTATTTTCTTTTAAGAAATGTATTGCTCACTGTTATTTGTTTAGCAGAGAAGAACTTGTAAGGACAAATAACAAAAGAAAGACTAGAATTGTACTTTCTGAACATCATCAACAGCAAAGTCCATGGCCTTTTTGTTACTGAATTTATGATAGCTGAAAACTATCTGCCAACACCCCTGTTAAGAGTTCAGGAGATATCAGCTAATTAAATTAAATTTAGTAATTAAATCTATCAGATAATCATATTCCTGGATGAAGTAAATAAGAAATTAAGAGATTGCATCTCTGGTGCCAACTTCAAGTTGGCTATAGATAGAGCCCTGGGGAAACCCTAGTGGCATAGTGGTTAAATGCTGCAGCTGCAACTCTATGGGGCAGTTCTACTCTATAGGGCCTCAATGAGCCAGAATCAACTCAATGGCAGTGGTTTGATTGGTTAATAGAGCCCTAGTAGCACAGTGGTTAAGCACTCAGCTGTTAACCAAAAGGTTAGTGGTTTTGAATTCATCATCTACTCTATGGGAGAAAGATCTAGCAGTTTTCTTGTGTAAGATTTACATTCTCGGAAAACCAGTGGGGCAGCTCTACTACTTCCTATAGGGTCTCTATGAGTCAGAATCTACTGGACAGCAATGAGTTGCAGCAATAAGAGCTCCCTAAGGACAAGTTTATGTCTGTTTGGCTTAGTGTTGTATATGTAGTACTTAGAATGGTCCCAGGCATGAAATAAGTATTTAACAAATGTTGTTTGTGTATCACATAGTGAATAAACGACCATTGCAAGTCAACTAGACCACAGAAGGCTAGTCTGAGAAATGCAAAACAAAGTCAATTGCATTATTTTCTTTCCATATTCCAAGAATAAATTAGGACATAGGAACATACTTTTGATCCTTTAAATGAAAACCCCATATGAATTGAACTATCATGATTATTACAGTTAGAGATACAGTGATCTAATTAGTCCTTCATCCATTTGTATTAAATACTAGGATAAATACATAAAACCCCGTACTTTCTGTCTGCAGTCCCTCATTGGCAAACCTTCTCTGTGTTTGGGATTAAATGGATAATACAGAGTGTGTAATGTGAAAGATAATGAAATACAATGGCTGTCTAACTCTGATAAAAAATATCCTTAACATTTGCTGATCTTTTCTTTTTTTTTGGTAAGAGAGTGAGCTCTGGATCAGCATAAAATGAAATAAATTTAAAGTGTATTTCTGCCAGAACATTGAGTCTGCATTTTTCAGCCAGGAATGATCATATAATCCTATCTGAGATCCAATGAATCTTAAAATGGGAGCCCAGAGCAGCTGGTGCACCTCCCTAACTTGGTAGGTCCTGTGTATTTCTTTGTGAGCTGCTGGTGGAGAATGGAAATCTCATCAAAATCCATCATAGCACAATAAGGACAGTGAAAAAGCAAATACTGCTGTAGGAAGAAAGTGCATAATTTGAATATCTCACAAAAAAAATCCTCAATAAATACTCAGAATCATTAGCAATTAACTTCATAATAAAATATGTTATAAGTGAGTAATCAGAGTCCTGAAACTGATGCGACTGTAAAAAACTGGTGCTGGCGAAAATTGAATTGCACGAGACCAGGTCTGTTTGCCTAAACTGCAGGCAAAGAGGAAGGAAGTGGCAAGGAAAGCAGTCTTGACACAAGTTGCTAAAGCAATTTGATTGTCCAAATCAAAACCAAACGAAGACCAAGACTAGCAATGCTGGCCAGTTACCAAGAAGATGTACAAGAAGGTTAGGAAAGTAGAAATATGTGAATAAGCTCCCAATTATTCATTTTTACAAAAATGGGTCAGCTGTGAAAGACAGGAGACAAGAACTTGGAGCAAGAGCTAGGGAATCCCTAGTTGAGAGGGGGCAATTTTCTGGACTAAAAATTAAACACAATGGCTGTTCACTCTGGGGACTGTTCCAGTGTTGGGGCTCATCACTGGTAGAGTTCAAGACACGATATCTTAACTCTTCCAGAAGACTTAGAGTGATCATTTGTACTATTTATTAATGCGTCTTTATAAAGATAGGCATGTATCTTCTTTCCCCAAACAAATCCAGCAAACAGAATTTAAGTTCTTTTTACTGCCTCTGATCACCATCCTGTTGTAATGACTGCAGACGCATTAGGTTTTAAATTATTAGCAATCTGGTTAGCACTTCATAACATAGTCTAGTTGCTAGTTGAGATGAAACGTGTTTTGTCATCAACAGATTGAAACAACATTATCTAAACATGTTACAGTATTTGTTTCCTTCTTTTCATATCTCAGTATGAAAACATCATTAGTTTAATATCATTTGGTCATCAGACCTTCTCTGAGTTTCAGTGATTCCAAAGGAAATCAGATATTCTGGAATGATGCTTTTCAATATGTTGAGCTCCTTTCATTAATTTTAGAAATCAAATGGCTGTGCTTGCTAATATGAGCTTTGCTGCTCTCTAAGCTTTCAAGCTGAACTGAGAAAATGACATTAAACGAAGCCGCATTGGGAAAATGTGACTAGTGCCAGTGTTCTCTTTGAGGGAGTAGGGGTAGGGATGCTTCAAGGACAACCTGGATAGTTTCTGTTCTGTGTACGTAGCATGAAAAGAAACAGCTTAGGGGGGGGAAAAACAGGAACTAAAAGAACAGGGTAAGTATTATACAACTTCAATTTAGAAATTTTGATTTCTTTTTGCTCATGGTGCTGCTTATGGTGGTGCTTCTGTAAGTCATAAAAATCAATATGTGAGGGATTTAGAAGACACACAACTGGACAGCCCAATCTGTGGCCTCTGATTTCTTAATTCTCAGAGCTTGAAAGAGGTTAGTCAACACATATACATACGTATTTTTAGCTTGAACATGTATGCCAGGTTGGATTGCCTTCTTTAAAGGATGTGGGTATGACTATGTAATTGGAGCCAGTCTTATCTACTAACTAAACCAAACCTGCTTTGTCTTTAAGTAAGTAAGTCTAGGAAAAACAGTAAAGGAATGCCCTAGGTTTTATCTCAGCAGCATTCATGGCTGCTGACACAGCGAGACAGAGGAATATGCCAAGAAAGGTAAGCAAAAGGCAGTGGTGAAAAAGTTGCAGATGAATTGTGAACTCTTTCTTACTCTCTTTATATCTTTCTTGGCAAAACCTACACTACTGAGAGTCATGCTTTTTATTTCTGGCGTTTCCTGCAAAGGACTCTCATAGGCCTTACCTAGGGAAAAAATTACACTGACAGGCGGTAAACGGCAGTGACCTGAACAATTTCATCTTCTGTGCTATCTGTCATCTCCCATTCCAAGCATTTGTTCCGGAACCTTCTTGTTCCTTAAAGAAATGAGACTGCCATCTTCTGGTGGCCTTCAGTGTAGTTAAGTGACTATCGTCAAGTAACACCTGCTATAAAAAAAATTAGCATATTGTGCTTGCAAAAATATCTGAAAGGTGGGGAGGGTATGGTTTGCAAAAATGCATAATATGTGTGTTATTTGTGTAAAAATACAGTAATACAGTTTTTGGTTGTTTTTGTTATACAGATTATTACTGTTAAATCATTAAAACACACTTGTCTTAGGAATATAACTGGTAACCAGTTGCTGCCAAGTCAATTCACACTCACGGAAACCCCACGTGTGTCAGAATGGAACTGTGCTCCACCAGGTTTTTAATAGATGATTGTAGGGTCATTGGGCCTTTCTTCTGAGGCTGCTCTGTGTGGACATGAAGCCCCAGCATTTGGTTAGCAGCTGAGTTGTTAATCAGTTGCACCACCCAGGGACTCCTGTCTCGGGGTTAGGAAATAAAAATTCAGGTTTAGCCAACAAAATGGATGGCTTACTGTGAACCGAAATTTGACAGTTTTTAAATCTCTTCAACAACCCATCTGTGTTGTAGACACTGGAATCAAATATTATTTGGTGATTAGTTTCTAAAGTCAGCAATAAAGCCAACACCACATATTGTCAAAACTTTCTGTGAAACATTGCTTGAATTACTCATGAATCTTTTTACCAGACAAAGCTCTGGGTTCTCATTGTCTCCTGCTAATAGCCTATCTCTAAGACAGGTGCTTTGGGTAAGAGATCAAGGATTTTATTTGCACACTGGTATGCATGGGACAGGGGGTGTTCTTGTCCTCAAAGCCTGTCCAAAGCTGCCAGGCAAGCTCAGGGCTTTTAATGGAGAGACAGTATGCCCGTACAAGGAGTCTGTGTTAGGGAGACAATGATGAGAATAATTGGGAGGAGCATTAGTCCACAGACAGGCCAGGTGGAACACGCATCAGAACTTAAGTCCAGGAAGCTCTTGGTTGTCACCTGAGCAGGAAGTCCTTGAACTGGTACCTCTGCTTGTTTGATCCTCCTAAAGAAGAAGGTGCAAAGGCTGCAAAGATTTCATCTCAGTGTCTCCTGCAAGTTATGTGTGATTTCCTGGGCCAGGAAGTGCTAGGAGGCAAGGAATTTTAAGAAAAGCAAGAGTCAGTTTTATAAAACAGGTAAAGAATTAGTCCTGAGGGCCTACTTCAATTCCCTCTGTTGTTTGAAAAAAATGGCATTCCTGGTTTCAAAAGCAAGATGATGATTTTTTATATAGAACTCTAAATAGTAGTATGTATATCACCAATATACAATGTATGCAGTATGATTATATGTAATAAAGTACACAGGTATAAAAAGTAATCTTACAGTGTTTTTTTATTATGTAAAAGAGAGCCATATGGTTGAATTTCTAAAGTTATATGTATGTACAGCACTCCATTTTACTAATGAGAAATAAAAACTCAGAATGGTGCCCTGAGTCATCTATTATAAGAAACAAAGTTAAAATATATATTAACATATTCTGAATTCAAACCCGATGTCAGCTGCCACCTGGCTATAGGATTTGAAGGCTTGTAGAAAAGACCAGATGCATTAGAGTGGCATAATCTTCAATGACACAAAGGTCATCTGACTTCTATTTTTCAGTACTGGTATTTGTTGACAATTTCAGTGATTCTAAAATACTTCTTCCTTGTGTCTGCCCCATCTCCTGACCTACTCTTACTGAAAAGACACAGCTCATTTCTTCTCTTTTCTACCAGTGAGAATTCAGGTAAAGCATAGCATCATTGGGGTTGAAAACAAACTCTCAACTTCTCACACTGAGTGTCTATCCAGATTTATTACACTAGCTTGTTCCAAATAGGAGCCCTGGTGGTACGGAGATTAAGTGCTTGGCTGCTAACTGAAAGGTCTGCCGTTTGCACTTACCAGCACTCCTCAGGAGAAAGATACGGCAGTCTACTACCCTACGGCTTATAGCCTTGGGTACCCTTCAGGCCATCTCGGCTCTGTCCTGTGGGGTCACTAGGAGTAGGGATTGGTTGGAGGGCGCTGAGTTTGGGTTTTTGTTTTCTTGTTTTTGTTTATTCCAAACAGGATTTGTCTGCTATACAACATGAAGACCTCTATATTGCTCATGAAGTCTGTGAAAACAGACACAGCAACAGGTGTGACACTTAATAGAACATTGTCTGAATGCCATCTAAGCAGTGTTTCTCTAAACTGTTAATACTGCCAAATCTACTGACCTAACAACTGAACAACAGAAACACACCTGTATCAAACAAGGTAAATTTATGAATGTTACCTTTAACACTGTCAGGGATTAAACCGTGTCCCTCAGAAAGACACGTTGAAGTCCTAGTCTCTAGTACCTCTGAAGGTGAACTTGTTTAACCCTATAGGATGAGTAGAAATGCCCTTTAGGGTTTTCAAGGAGTGCCTGGTGGATTCAAACTGCCGATCTTTTTAGTCAGCAGCCATGGGTCTTAGCCACTATGTCACCAGGATTTTCAACAGGGTGTCTCACAAAACACCCCTAAAACCAAAGCCATTGCCACCGAGTCCATTCTGATTCATAGAGACCGCCTGTGTTACAGAAGATAATTGCTCCGTAGAGATTTCTCAGCTATAATCTTTATGAAAACAAATCGCCGTGTCTTTCATCCGTGGTGCTTCTGGGTGGATTCAGAACCCTCAGTCTTCAGCAGTAGACCACAAACGGTTTGTGCCACCCAGAGAGCATTAAAGAAGGAGCTAAGGACAGGGAGTATCTGTAGTCTAGAATCAGTCATAGGTTGGTCTTGGCAGTTGTTTGAACAGTCAAGAGATCTTGTGAATTCATGCAGAGTTAGCTCAGTTTGTTGAGACTTTATCTTATAACATGTGAATATGAATGAGTAGTGTTAAAATCCGAGTTAAGATAATTTGTTTGCATGTCATGGTTTGTTACAGTTTCTCTGCTTTGAGATAGAGGACAGCATTCCAAGTTGTAGTTTCTGTTTTGGTTCTCAGTACCAATAATGTTGGCAGCGTTAATTCTTCAGACATAAAATTTGTGATTTCTTCCTCGTGCCCTCTAACAACTATTTATTCAATTCATTCTGAAATATTTGTAAATTATCAGATATGTGGCAGATACTTGCTACGGCTACACATGGAGTTTACAGTCTAGCTAGGCACTGATTTCATTATATGATTAAAGGAACAGCAATTGGGCTTTTCCGTCTTGTGTTTCATTTTTTTTTGTTAAATTATTTCTGATTAGATTACTCTAAATCACATGGAGCCCTGGTGGTATGGTAGTTAAGAGCTTTGCTGCTAGCCCAAAGGTCGGCAGTTCAAATCCACCAGATGCTCCTTGGAAATCCTGTGGGGTAGTGTTACTCTGTAATGTAGAGTCACTGTGAGTCAGCAGGGACTTGATGGCAACAGGTGTGGTTTGGTTTTTCTAGATATGTGTGAAATTCTTTTGTTTTTACCTGTTATGGCAGAGACTCCTGAGTGAGTTAGCAGTGTCCTTGTTAGCTACTGTAGAGTCACCTGACTTGTGAAGACACCATGCTCAGTGGAACAAAATACTGCTCAGTCCTGCATCATTGCCATGATGGGTTGTGGATTGGACTGTTGTGATCCACAGGATTTTCGTTTGCTGATTTTTAGAAGTAGATAGCTAGGTCTTTCTTCCTAGTCTTAGTCTGGGCACTCTGCTGAACCCTGCTGAGTATCATAACAACAAAAATACAAATCAAATCCATTGCAACTCCAGTGCAAATAGGAGTTGACTATTAACCTAAAAGTTGGAAGTTTGAACCCAAAGGCCTGACAATCTGCTTCCATAAAGACTACAGCCAAGAAAACCCTGTGGGGCAGTTCTGCTATGTAAAACATTGGGTTTCCGTGAGGTCAGCATCACCAACACTAGCCAGGTGTTTTCTGTGCATGAAGTCTCCCATGCTGAAGGTGAGAATTATACCACTGAACCACCAATGTCTTGAACTTAGCGGTAGAAGTTTCAGTTTGTAATGGCTACATGAAATTCCAACTTAATTTCTCTGCTTTCTGTAATCAGCTGTGGCTAGTTGATTCAGTTATGAGTAACAGAGTTTAAGCGAAAGTGGTATATACAGTCCAGGAAATAGGTGAAACTCAAAGAGTAGGTGTACTGCCTTTTCCCTTCTGATGGTTGGGATGCAGATGTGATGGCTGGAGGTTGATCAACCCTCTAAGATAACGAAGTGAAGACTGTAATAGAGAAATAAAAGTAAGAAACTAGAATCTCAATTTTAGAACCCGTTACACTAACACAGTAGTCAAAACAGCCTGGCACAAAAATTGATACATAGACCAATGGAACAGAATTGAGAATCCAGACATAAATTTCTCCATAATGGCCCAAGACAGTCTCTTCAACAAATGATGCGAGCATAACTGGACATTCAGCTGCAAACAAAAAATGAAACAAGACCTATATTTCATACCATGTACAAAAACTAACTCAAGATGGATCAAGGATCTAAATATGAAACCTAAGATGATAAAGATCATGGAAAGAAAATTAGGGACAATGCTAGTAGCCCTAATACTTGACATGAACAGAATAAAACCGTAATAACAATGCAGAACCACCAGAAGAGAGACTGGATAACAGCAGACTCCTAAAACTCAAACACTTATGCTCATCAAAAGACTTCACCAAAAGAGTGAAAAGCCAACCTACAGACTAGGAAGAAGTCTTTTGATACAACAAATCTGATCAAGGTGTATTCTCTGAAATATGTAAGCTATTGCAAAATCTCAACAACAAAAAGACCACACGATTAAAAAAATGGGCAAAGAAAAAGAAAAGGCACTTCATCAAAGAAGACGTTCAGGTATCTAAGAGATACCAGGGGAGATGCTCATGACCATTAGTCATTAGAGATATGCCAATCAAAACTACATTGAGATACTGTCTTACCCCAACAAGGGCTAGCATTAATCTAAAAAATACAAGATAATAGATGTTAGGTTGCAGAGAGACTGAAACATTTATACATTGCTGGTGGGGTGTAGAATGGTACAACCTGTTTGGAAATTGATGCTTCATTAAAAAGCCAAAAATAGAAGTATCATGCATTCTAGCAGTCCCATTCCTTGGGATATGTTACTGGAGAAATAAGAATTGTCACACAAATAGATACATGAAATCTGTCAATGAAGTTCACGAGCTCATACTAGAAAACAATGCTGCGTACCTCGTTGCTGAATGTTACTACAGTTACCTTTGAAGTATTTGCCTTGGGGAGCTATGCATGGATGACAGCACCTAGTCTACCCTTCAAAGCAATTTTGGAATTCTTTTCCTGGAATGGCCAGCAGAGCTGTTAACATATTACTCTTGATGTCCTGACTGGCATCAAATTGTCTTCCTTTCAATATTCCCTTTATCTTAGAGTAAAGAAAAAAAGTCATTGGGGGCCAGATCACGTGAGTAAGGAGTGTGTTCCAATACAGTTATCTGTTTACTGGCTAAAAAGTCCCTCACAAACAGCTATACAATTAGGTTTGTGAACTTGCCCCCATGCCACTGTGAGCAATGGGCATTCCAGAAGGAGTTCCAGAATTGCTTTGCAGTGTGACCTAGGTGCTGGCATCAGTGATAGCTTCCCAAGGTGAGTACTTCAAAGGTGACTGCAATGATACTCAGCAATGAGATATGTAGCACTTCGAACAACCAAGTTTGTGGACTTTATTGTTGGACCTTGTATGCACACCCATGTTCACGGTAGCGCTGTTCACAATAGCAAAAAGAAGAAAACAGCCTAGGTGCCCATCAACAAATGAGCATATTAAAAAAAAAAAATCTATGGTACATGCACACAATTAAACACCATATAACAACAAACAACGAAGATGAATCCTTGAAATATCTCACAACATGGATGAATCTGGAAGGCATTATGCTGAGTGAGATCAGCTGCAAAAGGATTAATGTATGAGAACGCTATTAGAAGAACCAAGAAAAAGGTTGAATATAGAAGAAAATATTTGATAGTTAAGAGAGTGGAGAGAGAGAGGTATCTACTAGTGAGGTAGCAGACAAGAGACATCTTAGGCAAAGAGCGGGACAATGAACAACACAGGGGAAGTCAGTACTAGACTAAACCAAATCTAAGAACTTTACTGAACATTACCAAACACTTTGAGGGACAAGGCAGCAGGGGCTGTGATCTGGGGACCACGGTTTCAGGGGACAGCTAGGTCAGAAGGCATGATGAAGTTTATTAAGAAAATGTTCTCCGTCCCACTATGGTGTATGACATCTGGGGTCTTAAAAGCTTGTGATTGGTCATACAAGATGCATCAATTTGTTCCAATCTACTTGGAGCAAAGGAGAATGGAGAACATCAAAGTCACAAGGAAAATAGAGCAAGAGACAGGAAAGGTCATGTAAACCAGAGACTCTATCAGCCTGAGATCAGAGGAACTAGACACTGACTAGCTACCACCAATGCCTGCCCTACGGAGAACACAATAAAGATCCCCAGACAGGGCTACACAAGTGTGGATCAGACTTCAAAATCACATGAAAAGACCAGACTCGATGGTGTGGCAGAGACTGGAGGAACCCTCATAGTCATGACCCCCAGATGCTCTGTTAACACAGAGCTAAAACCATTTCAAGGCCCAGTCTTCAAACAAAGAGCAGACTGGACTATAAAACACAAAATAATAATGATGAAGAGTGTGCTTCATAGTTCAAGCAGATACAGGAGACCAAATGGGCAACTCCTTTCTGGAGGCCAGATGAGGGAGCAGAAGGGGACAGGAAGTGGCTGGGTGGACATGGGAAACCTGGAGTGGAAAGGGTGAGTGTGCTGTCTGTCACCCTATAGGGATTACAATTGGTATTACATAATTGTATGTGTATAAAATCTTGCATGATAAATTAACTTGAGCTATAAACTTGTACCTAAAGCACAACGAAAACAAAGGAAGGGAAGAGGAAGAAATTAGAGTACTTAAAGATCACAGAATCCTTCAAACCACTTGCCTCTAGAGTTCATTTACCTGAGTGAGAAATACATGTTTACATTGTTTAAGCCATTTTCACTGTGGCTTTGTATCACTATTGATACTTTTCCTAAGATCAATATAAGCAAGAACAGAAATTATTGCATATTACAAGTCCCCAAAGAGGGACAGTGGTTAGAATGTGGGCTATTTTAAGTTTAAAATTTTTTGTATTATATCTTGCAAAGCTTCTTAGATGGCACTTGCTATATTTCAGGAAATTTCGCAGATGTGAACTTATCTGATCCTTATGGCAAACTTGTACAAGAAATAGGAGAAGTTTTAGTGACTTAATTTAGGGATGAGGCAACAGCACTCAGAATTATGACATGCCAAAGCTTTCTGTGTTGGTGAGTGACACACCCAGAGCTAAATCCAGGCATCCGTGGTCCACAGATTTTTCTATACAATTATTGAGTGTGAACTCATCTTCTCTCTGGAACGCAGTGCTTCTTGTTGTTGTTGGGGGCTGTTGAGTCAGTTCCAACTCATACTGTTTCCACATGATGGGGTAGAACTTCCTCCTAACTTCATAGTGCCTAAGAGGTCAGCTGTTAACCAAAGTGCCAGTAGTTGAAATTCACCAACCACTTCTTGGAAACCCTGTGGTGAAGTTCTACTCTGTCCAACAGGGTCACTGTGAGTCACGATCACCTTGAAGGGAACAGGTTAGTCTTTAGAGGAATAGATCACCAGGTCTTTCTCCTGTGGAGCCACTGGGTGGGTTTGAACTGCTAGCCTTTTGCTTAGCAGCCAAATGCTTAACTAGTGCACTACCAGTGCTCTGACCCAACGACTACCCCCCAAAAAACAAAAAACCCATTGCCATTGAGTCAATTCTGTCTCATAGCAACTCTATAGAGTTTCCAAGGAGAACCTGGTGGATTTGAACTCTCAACTTTTTGGTTAGCAGCGAGAGCAACTTAACCACCATGTCACCAGGGTTTCTACCCGGTGATTAGAGAGGTTAATAAAGACCCAACATGTTTGTATCAGCAATTTAAGTTTAATCTAAATCATGACCAAACAAATGGTTTCACCTTTTCTGAGCCTTCTAACCGGATGGGGAGATGGATCTGGTGAGCCTGGAGTTCCAACGCTGACTCTGTGTTCCAACTTGACTCCTATATTTGCTGGAAATTGAGAGGAGTAGGAAAATCATTATCTCTAAGGGAAACAGTCTGACACTGCAGCTTCTGATCAGCTCTTAGATTCTTGCTTCCTCTTTTGGGAAAAATCTTGAATAATCTGAAGAATATTTACTTGCTTAAAAAAATACAATAACTCTAGTGAATGTTTGGTCTCACTCTATGACATGAATCTTTAGCTGAGATTCTTGGTATGAATTAGGAATAATGTCCGTTTCTGTCATTTTCTACAGTAGTAGGGTTGCCAGATTAGTTAAATAAATGCAAGCTGCCCCAAGCCCCCTCAAAAGCAAACCTACTGGTGTCATTTCCAACTCACCACCCACCAAAACCAACCAAGCAAGCAACCCACTGCTGTGAAGTTGACTTTTACTCACACTGACCTTACAGGACAGAATGGAACTGCCTCTTGCAGTTTCCAAGGAGCACCTGTTGGATTTGAACTGTCGACCTCTTGGTTAGCAGCCATACCACTTAACCACTATGCCACCAAGGTTTCCACAGGATTCCCAGTTATGCCTGAACTTAAGGTAAATAATGAATAACTTTATAGCATAGTATATCCTAATGAATGTTTGGGAAATAGATTAAAAATTAGTCATTATTTATCTAAAATTCAAATTTAACTCTGTATCCTGTATTCTATCCGGCAGTCATATGTGGCAGATACTACCGACTGGCTTGCTCAGGATATACCCAGTTCATTCTGGAGCCTCCCTGTATCAGAGAAGCTATAAGGGGTTTTGTGTGTGATTGTGGTACTGTCAATTGGCTGTGCTTGTCTAACTAAAATTCAGATCTGGTTATGGGGCAAAAGAAAGAAGGCACGAAATTCCATCTCGCTGGTAACGCAGCTCTGGAACTAACAGATGTAGCAGATTTTCTAGTTTTGCAAGTTGCTTCCTTATCGTGACAGGAGAAAATAGCTTTTGGTGGCCCAGTTCTGTGGCACAGCTTTGGTGATCATCCCTGAAAATTCAGCCTAATGTCTGTTTCTTCAACCATTGTGTTGATCCTGTAATAAATGCTGTTCTGCTTAATTTAGCTGGAATGGTTTCTCTTCTTTGCAACTGGACCGTGACTGATACAGGTCCTAAATGATTTTAATTGTAGAGGAAAAGATAATCTCTTCCATTTTTAAGTTTATAAGCAACACCATGAAAATAAACATTTATTAATGACAGAAATACAGCCTCTATCCTACCACCCTAAACAAGCCTACATTTTAGCTAATATTTTGTGTTTCCTTCAGTCCTCATTTATATGCAAATGTTGTTTTTCATATTACAGTCGTACTGCAGGTATAATTTTATCCTATAGTTTTCTTCCTTAATGTTATGCCATAAATACTTCCTGTGTCGCTATCAAATTTTCATAATTATTTTAAAGGGTGCATAACAGTTCTAGTTGAGGTATCATAATTTGCTTAATTATTCTCTTAGTTTTGGATGTAAAGAACTTTTTACCATTATGAACAGTTCTTTAGTTAAGAGCTCCTTTTTTCTTCTTCAGAATTATTTCTGTAAGATAAATTCCCTACCATAGGATATTAGGTCAAAGGTTGTGAGCATTTCATGTCTCTTAAAATGTTTTTCCAAATTGCTTTCCACAAGGGATGTGATCCCTTCAACTGGGTAGCAAATTTTATCGACAATTGAATTAAGGAAAGTCAGTGACAGTTAAACATCATTCAGAATGTATGTGACCCCACTGGACTAAATCCACCCACACAGAAAGGGAAAATACATGGAACATGTGGCCAGAGAATATGAAACAAGCTAAAAAATGAAATTAAACATTTTGCTCTTAACAAAACATGATTCTGTCTTGATAAAGGAGGTCAATCTTATTTACTTTGAAGTTTAAAAAATGTCTCTGCATCAGGAGCCAGAAGTAGCTTCTCTGTCTTTACATATCAGGTTCTCTTTTTCCTACCCTTTGCTTCTTACTGAGCCAGTGGAGCAAGTCATAAAGAATGTGGCTCTTTTATGAATGCAAATCCTCAGTCTGTTCCAGTCTGGAGCCTGGTGATTATAATAATTGGCTTGTGAAGCATGATACTCCTAATACCTACTGCTTATTATTTGGTTTCAGACTTGCCTCCAAAAGGTTGCTGAGATTCCTCTGGATGTGCGGGGGCTTCATAGGAAGAAAAAATGAACAAGAGCTGAATGTATGTCAGTATTTAACTAAACTGTTTTTAAACGTGAGTCACTGGTGGTGCAGTGGTTAAGAGCTTAGGCTGCTATCCAAAAGATTGGCAGTTCAAATCCACCAGTCACTCTCTGGAAACCCTATGAGGCAGGTCTACTCTGTCCTATAGGATCTCTCTGAGTCTAAATCGACTTGATAACATTTTTTGGTTGGGTAGTGCAACTGGTTAAACACTTGACTATTATTGGAATAGTTGACAGTTCAAATATACCCAGAGGTGCTGGAAAGAAACGCTTGGTAATCTACTGCCAAAAGCTCACAGCCTTGAAAACTCTAACCCTAACTGTCTTAGTCATCGGATACTGCTCTAACAGAAGTACCACAGGTGGATGGCTTTAACAAAGAAAAATATATTCTTATACAGTCCACTGGGCTACAAGTCTGAATTCAGGATCCTGATGGTGTAGTGTATATCTGCTTCCCAAAAGGTCAGCAGTTCAAATCCACCAAGTGCTCCTTGGAAACTCTATGAGAGAGCTCTACTCTGACCTCTACGGTCACTAGGAGTCAGACCTGACTCAACAGCAGTGGGTGGGAAATCTCCAGGGGAAAGGCTTTCCCCCTTTGTCAGCTCTGGAGGAACACTCTTGTGTTGCATCAGTCTTTGGTCAGGGAGCATCTTGGAGCAGGAACCTCAGGTCTGAAGGATATAGTCTGCTCCCAGTCCTGCTATCTTGATGGCTTGAGGTTCCCAACTCTCTGCTTGCTTCCCTTTCCTTTTGTCTCTTGTGGGATGAAAGGATAAAAGGTGGTGCAAGACACACTTCAGGGAAACTCACTTTACATTGGAGCTGGGAGGTGACCTTAGGAAGGGTGTTACAGTCCCACCCAATCCTCTCTATTAATCACAGGCAGGGATTTGGATTTATACTGTAGGAAAAATCGCAAAATGGAAGGTAGTCATAAAATACTGAGAATCCGTGTTCAGCCAAATTGCTACACACACTTCTGCGGGGACACAGTTCAAGCTATAACCCTAACCCTAATTGCTCCAGACCATTGCTCCAGACCATCAGTAGAAGCTCTGCTCTGCACACATGGGATTGTGTTACAAGTCAGAATAATTGCCTCAACAGCAGTGGGTCTGGTTTTTGGTTTGGATTTTTAAATTTAGTCTCAAAGATTTCTAAGTTGGGAATTTTTTTTTCTTGTTACGAAATGCAGTCAAACTTTTAAGTGTCACATCTTGGTTTTCCACCCAAGTCCACCCTAATATGGCTTTGTAGACATTTGACTCTTGCTGAGAGTGGTTTCTGGGAGAAGATACTTAATATAGAAAAATTTAGGTGATTTCTACTAGAAGATAGTATTTCTGGTCTCACTTTGGACCATCAAAATAGAAAATGTTTTATAGTGTCAGGGCTCCTTATGATATGTTGCCATCTTGGTGGAAAATTTGAGATAGTCTTGATACATGAATTATCTTGAGGAAACCCTGGTGGTGTCATGGTTAAGTGCTATGACTGCTAACCAAAAAGTCAGCAGTTTAAATCCACCAGTCGCTCCTTGGAAACACTGTGGAGCACTTCTACTCTGTTCTATACAGTCACTATGAGTCAGAATCTACTCAACGGCACTAGGTTTTTTTTTTTGAGGTCAGCTGACTGATGTTTCTCACAGTTGATCAGTTTTTCTCATGAGCCTTTGATTCTTTAAAGGAGAGGATCTTCAAAAGGCAGTAGAGGGCCAGGTAATTTCTGCTTAATAAGTCATATTGTCCTTGTCTCACTATTTAACCCTGCCATTGTAGCACTAAACTAGTTAGTCTTAGACCAAACAAACCCACTGCTGTTGAGTTGATTCTGACTCATAGGGACCCTATAGGATGGAGTAGAACTGCCCCACAGTTTTTCTAAAGAAAGCCTGGTAGATTCAAACTGCCAGCCTTTTGGTTAGCAGCCGTAGCACTTAGCCACTATGCCACCAGGGTTTCCACGACAGGATGTAAATAGATGACTATAGCTGTGCTCCTATAAAAGTTTATTACAAAAACAGGCAGTGGGCCCATTTGGCCATCTGGCCGTAGCTGGATGACCACTGCCTTAAGAACCTCACTCCAGATGACCTCCAGTACACATCCAACTGATTTCAGAAATCTACTAAGTCTAGCAACTTTACAAGTAAGGAAAAAACTCAGGAAGAGAAAGAGAACTTGGTTTAGAAATCAACTCTGTTGGCGTCTTAAGAAGAAATAAAGATCATGTGTAAAATAATCTCGAAGTAGTAAGAAAGGACGTTGATGTTTAGAAATAAGCTTGGAAGAGCTATCCAGAATTTGCAACACCTTTGGAAAGTGGTTTCCGTCAAGTAAGTCCGACAAAGACCTAGGACAGGAATTTAATGACAATTCCTGGTGTCAGGAACACGTGCCACAGCTGTCATCTTCCTTATGGTATTCCTTCTCTCGGTGGCAGATGTCAGCCTAGAGACAGAGTCAGTGACCTGTGGACAGTGCTTTTGCGCGCCCAGTGCCGAGCAGGATTCTTAGAGCTCTGAGGCCGAGAAGCCGCACCACCCACGTACCCCCACCACCCTCCAGTGTGGACACCTTTGCAGCTGCCAATCAGTGGTAGAGGCGCAGCTGCTAAAAGTGCCAGCTCAGCCCTCAGTGTGTTACTGACATAAGCGAACAGCAGCCATTTTTTTTAAAATTTCAAATTTAGTAAAAGGCTGTCTTTGGTAATCTGCACTTACTGTTTTGAGCGGAGACATGCCCAGCTGAGCTACTGTGGTAAATATAATACAAATAATGTTTGCTAACATTTATTGAGTCTAGTAGGCAATGCCCTGAACGTACAGATTTATCAATCCTTGCAGCAACTCCATAAAGTGGGGAATATCATTATTCACATTTTCCAGATGAGAAAAGGAGGAAACCAGGGTTTAGGGAGCTGGCGTGACTTACATACCTCCCCATGTGTCTGGGTCATCTAGTGCTGCTTTAATGGAAATATCGCAAGTGATTGGCTTTATAAAGTGAAACATTATTCTGTCACAGGCCAGTAAGCCACAGGTCCAAATTCAGGGTGTGAGTGCCAGGCGAAGGCTTTCTCTATTGACTCTGAAGGAAGGTCTTTGTCATCAATCTTCCCCTGGATTAGAAGCTCCTGAGGCACAGGGTCCCCAGGTCCTTTCCAAAAGACATGCTCTGCTTCTTGGTGGTATGAGGTCCCCCAACTGGCTTCCCTTTACCTTATATGCCAAAAGATTGCTCAAGGTACAATACAGTCTTACACAATGAGTCCTGCCCACCAACACAACTGCCACCCACCCTCCCTCATTGTCATCATAGATGCAGAATTTACAACATATAGGAACGTCACACAGTACCGAGAATCACAGCTTAGTCAAATTGCTGCAACACTTGTTTGGGTGGACCTAATTCAATACCTGACATTCTGGGGATCTCCACCCTGTTTATCTGACTGTGGAGCTCGTAAACGTGACATTCTCCTGCCTCCTTGTGGCTGGGGAGAAAACAAGACTGTTTTCTTCTTTTACTTAAAGTAAGTCAGTGGGCAAAAGTGAAAACTAGAATACTTCCTGGTGTTTTGGAGATATCCAAATAAAAAACAAAATCAACCTCCACAGTTCAAGTCAAGATGGACTCATAGCAACCCTGCAGGACAGAGTAGAACTGCCCTCTAGGGTTTTTAAGGCATGGCTGGTGAATTCAAGCTGCTGACCTTTTTGTTAGTGGCTGACCTTCAACTACTGCTCTACCAGGCTCCATTAAACATGATCCATCATAAGCTGGAGAAATAAAATGTTTCTGCACATACGGGGTGCTGGTCTGGCCTCACCTCTTCTGGTTCTGATTCTCAAAGGAAGTTCAATTCCAAGTGTCTAGGACAAGAGCCACTCTAGTATGAAGAACTCTGGAGAGATAGAAATCAGACAGTGTCTCTGCTTGTCCTGTTCTAGAAGAAGCATTGTATGTTGCAATGGCTTCTCCTCCTTGTCATCAGAATCCCCAGTAGCTGCTCCTTTGACCCTATTTTTCTTCCACCTCTTAGAATTATCTTCACAATTACTCTGCTCAGCTGTGTGTTGATGCCTGTCTGTGATAGGAGGGACTTCTCTCAAATTTTAGAGGTTGCTGTGAACTTGGAGGTGGGGAACAACTAAGTATAAATACAATTGTGCCTTTTCTCCTATTTTTCTGCCCTGTTGGCCTCACTGGGATTTTCCTTCTGTCTTCATGATGTCTAGGCTTTGGAATTCCATGAATGACCAAAATATCAAAAGCATTCAGTATAGCTTGGACAGTTTTTAAATTTTGTCAAGTAAGGATACTAAACAAATATATAAATCAGTAACACTTTTGCCATAATTGCCACTATTATCCCATAAGACAAAGAATATCTTTAAAGAAATAAGCCATACTCTCAGTTAAAAAAAAAAACAAACCTGCTGTAAATGGAATTCATTTTGTTTTACAAAAGGCTTGCTATATTGTCCTTACATTTTTCGTTTGACCTCTGACAAGTTATAACTTAATTTTGAACTGGCTGAAGTCCAAGGCCGGGTGTTTGGGAAGTGCTGGTATAATGAAAAATCTTATCTTTGAAGCTAGACACATCTGGCTTCAAACCGTGGTTCTCTGGAGCCTGACCTTGAGCATACCAGACAGCAGGGTTGAGCCTCTCCTAACGAGGCTAGCACCCACTTAGTGCTATACCATTCCGTGTTCCTAATCCATGTCAGATCTTTGTTTTTCCTTTCTGCCTTTAAGTATGACAGTAATCAGAAACCCTGGTTGCCTAGTAGTTAAGTGCTACATCAGCTAGCCAAGAGAGTGGCCGTTAAAATCTACCAGATTGTCCTTGAAAAAGCAATGTAGCAGTTCTACTCTGCCCTATACGGTCACTATGAGTTGGAATCAACTCAAAAGGAGTTTTTTTTTTTTTTTTTAATTAATCATCACAATAATCAAAGGGCAAAAAGCAAGGCAGCCTCACCTTGAAAACGACTTTTGTTTTGTTTTTATTGACATGAGTGTCAGTTATTTGAATTGTAAATTCCCTATCAATTAGTAAAACTGACTCACAGACAATTTCTAAATCATGTCCTACAACATTTTGGACAGTTAGCAAATAAAACAAAGACAGTAAAACAAACAGGGTGATAACTGTGCCAGTTACGTTAACCGTGGGCTGACACACTCTGATCACCAGCTGTTGAAGGGCGTGTCCCCAGCATACCTCACGCTGGACGGAGATCTCCAGAGCAAGAGGTGGACAGCTCCAAGAGGAATTAACCTCCAAGCCTTAGAATTTTTTTTTCTCCCCACCAATTTCAAGAGTTAAGAGCAGATGGAGTTTTTCTAAATTGGTTATTTTGGGGAAGAAGCAAGTCAGCTTCTTTCCCCAAAGGATAAATCAGTAATTTGGTAAGGTGATAGATAGAAAGAAGAGTCATTTCTTTTTTATTCATTAAGGGTTTGTTAAATGCTTTACATTGCCATGATTATTTTTCTAGCTTCCAGAAGACTAACAATGAACTTTCTTAAGTGTGTTCACTGATGACAGGTTTATTGTAGGTAAAAATGCCAGAGATTTTTTCCAGCTGGTGTCAGCACTGATGTTGCTTTTAGTAATCATGTAATCCTTCCCCAGCCCTTTCCCTTCCCGCTGCTTTCCATTGGCCTCTTTAATCACTGAAGAGAAAGGAGTCCTCTTGGGGTAGGGTGAGGAGTTCAGAAAGTTTACTTTGCTCTTCATAGCTGTTTCAGAAATTAGCTGATAGGCACTGCACCTCACTGTCCTACAGATGGAAATCCAGAAGGTGCAGGGGTTAAGAGTTACAGTTGCTCACCAAAAGGTCAGCAGTTTGAGTTGACCAGATGCTCCTTGGAAACCCTGTGGGACAGTTTTCTTCTGTCGGATAGGGTTGCTATGAGTCGGAATCAACTCAGTGACTCTAGGTTTGGTCCTGCAGTATTTTTCTCCTCCAGTGGTTCACACATTACTTCATAGCACAGCCTGCCACCAAGCATCTTCAGAGCTTTGACCACCCCGCCCCACACCCTGTCCGCATCATTCTATGACCGACTGCCATGGGTTGAATTGCATTTCCTAAAGAATCTGTAGCAACTGGGCTAGGCCCAAGCGCAATTGTGTGCTTTTCCTTCGTGTTGAAATTCCTACCTCTGTGATGTTTACGAGGGTGACTGTACAGCAGTTGTGTTGGAAGATCAAGAGGCTCTCTCTTGAGATGTGAAGGAGAGAAGTTAGTAGAGATACTTGGGTGCCTCTCACCATCAGAAAGAAAGCAGTTCCCGGAGATGAGCATGTCCTTTGCAAAGGACTGAGGTCCCTGTGCCTAAGAAGCTTCCAGTTCAGGGGACGGTTGATGACAAGACCTTCCTCCAGGTCAGCAAAGAAAGCCTTCCTCTGGAGTTGACACCCTGAATTTGGATTTTGGGCTTACTAGACAGTGACAAATAAAATTTCTCTTTTTAAAGCCATCCACCTGTGGTGTGAGTTAATGCGGTACTGGGTAACTGAAACACCTACCCGAGTTTCCAGCCTGTGAGAACATTTTCACTGACAGTCACTGAAAATCAAAGAAATGTCTTTTCCACCAACTTTTATGGATTAAATTGTGGTTCCCTAAAGTATCTGTTGGGATCCTCCACCCTGGCAGTGTAATGGTTAAGAGCTATGGCTGCTGCTAACCAATGGCCAGCCATTCAAATCTAACAGGTGCTCCTTAGAAACCATATGGGGCACTTCTGCTCTTCCATGGGGTCACTATGAGTTGGAATTGACTCATCAGCAATGGGTTTGGTTATTTGGTTTGTGCCTATCATGGATTGAATTGTATCCCCCAAAAACATGTGTACCAATTTGCTTAGGCTATGTTTCCTAGGGAAACCCTGGTGGCATAGTGGTTAAGTAATACATCTGCTAACCAAAAGATTGGCAGTTCAAATCCACCAGGTGCTCCTTGGAAGCTCTATGACACAGTTCTGCTCTACCTTATAGGGTCACTATGAGTCAAAATCACTCCACAGCAGTGGGTTTGGATTTTTACTATGATTTTTCGTATTGTGTGATGTTCCTAACTGTTGTAAGTCCTGCCTCTGTGATGTTAGTAAGGGAGGGTGGGTAGAACAGGGGGGCAGTTGTGCCAGTTGGTCAGGGCGCAAACATGGAAGATTCTACTCTGCCTTTGAGGCAATTTTTAGAGATGTAATGCAAAGCGAACAAGCAGTACCCAGAGCACAGTGAGCCCTTTGGAAAGTACCCAGAGTCCCTTTGCCTCAGAAACTTCCAGTTTAGGGGAAGATTGATGACAAAGACTTTCTTCCAGAGCCAACACAGAAAGACTTCTGTAGCCAGTGCCATGAGTTTGGACTTTCATCCTGCTTTTCCATAAGAAAATAAATTCCTCTCTGTTAAATTCATCCGTTTGTGTTATATGAGCTATATTGTTGTTGTTATGTGCCATTGTGTCAGTTCCAACTCATGGTAACCTTAGGCAAAACAGGACAAAATGCTGCTCAGTCTTATGCCATGCCCACCATCACTTTTATGCTTAAATCCATCATTGCAGCCACTGTGCCAGTCCTTTTTTCTTTTTAATTTTTATTTACCATAACTGAGTGAAAATGTACATTCACATATAAATTTTCATGCCCCCCTATATGCAGCTTCCACTGCTCTCCCTGTCCGGTGACAGCACACTATTCCTCTCTGCTCCATACATGTCTCATCTTCCAACAGTCTCCTTTCCCCTCCTGTCCGTCCACTCCCCTTCCTCCAGCCAGAGGTCAGCAAGATGATATCCTATAGATGTATAGAACCATAATGTGCTTCCAGTATATGGTCACTCTGCCTTGCCATGTCCAATCCATTCCTGTCCAAAGAGTGGACCTTTGTTATAATTTATGGGAAAGGGCAGCATTAGGGCAGGGGGCCATGCTCTGAGAGGAACCCCCAAACCGCTGGACCATCAATTGAGGTCTTTTAGTGGAGATCTCATGATGCACCTCTTGATTCTTGTGTTGCCAGTGAGACTCCTCTCTGTGAGCTCCATCATGGCCATCACTGGTGGTGGCTAGGCACCATCTGGTTCTTCTGGTCCCAAGTCAGTGTAGGCACCCACTGTTGTGGGTCTCTCCGTCTTCTCGGTTGTCTTTACCGCATGTCATTTTGGTCCTCGGTGAGCATCCATTCCTGTTGAGTTGGGACCATTTGCTGTGTCCTCGGATGGCAGCTTGGCAGCTTTTAAGACCCCAGACGCCACTCACCAATGTGGGGTGCAGAGAGCTCCCTTAGCAAAACGCTAGTTGTGCCAATTGGCCTGGAATTTGCCCAAGAGCATGGTCCCCGCCCCCTGCCTCAGCTACTCTATCCTTGCAGTATTGAGTTAAGATGGAAGGAGTACTCAAGTTATGCTGGAGTCCACTTAATGTTGTTCTTGTTCCTAATGTGTGCTGTCACCGCTTTCTCCCAACTAGATTTCTAGTAACTATCTAAACCCTCCCCCCTCGCCCTCCCACCCTCCCTCCCCTCCCTTGCAGCTGTCAAAGAGTCTTTTCTTCTATACACAAGTCTGTTTTTAAGATCTTATCGTAGAGGTCTCATACAGTATTTGTCCTTTTGTCACTGACTACTTTCACTCAACATAATGTCTTCCAGTTGAAACCAGGTTAGGAGATGTTTCCTGGAATCATCGTTATTCTTTATCATTGTGTAGTGCTCCATTGAGTATATGTACCACAGTTTACCTATCCATTTGTCTATTGTTGGGCATCTGGGTTGATTCCATCTTTTTGCTATCGTGGACTGTGCTGCAATAAACATTCTGGTGCATGTGTCCGTTGGTGTGAAAGGCCTTGATTCTGTAGGATATGTTCCAAGTAGTGGAATTACTGGGTCAAATGGTATATCAATATCCATTTTTTTAAGGAAGCGTCAGATTGCCTTCCAAAGAGGCTGGACCATTTTGCAACCCCACCAACAGTGTAGGAGGGTTCCACTTTCTCCACAGCCTCTCCAGCATTTGTTGTTTTGTGTTTTCTGGATCATGGCGAATCTTGTTGGGATGAGATGGTATCTCATTGTTGTCGTGATTTGAATTTCTTTAATAACTAAAGATCGTGAACATGTCTGCATGTGTTTTTTGGCTGCTTGGATCACCTCTTTAGTGAAGTGTCTGTCCATCTCCTTTGCCCATCGCTTAATTGGATGGTTTATCTTCTTCTTCTTGATATTTTGTAGTATCCTATAGATTATGGAGATTAGGCATCGGTCTCACACAGAGTTGCCAAATATTTTTTCCCACTCTGTGGGTGTTCTTTTAATTCTATTAATAAAGTCTTTGGATGAGCAAAAGTGTTTTATTCTTAATAGTTCCCATTTATCTATTTTCTCTTCTGTTGATTGAGGTTTCTTTGACAGATTTTGGAGTCTGTCCTCATTGTGTATTAAAACTTCCATTGTTGTTCCTACCTTTTCTTGGATGAGCTTTATTGTTTTAGGTTTGATATTTAGGTCTTTTATCAAGTTGGAGTTGGTTTTTGTATAAGGTGTAAGATATGGATCTTGATTCAGTTTATTGCAGATGGATAACCAATTTTGCCAGCACCATTTGTTGAAGATACTGTTTTTACACCAGTTTAATGTCTTAGGGCCTTTGTTGAATATCAACTGTTCATAGGCAGATGGTGTCATCTCTGGGGTCTCAATTCTGTTCCATTGATCGATCTGTCTGTTCTTGTACCAGGACCAGGCAGTTTTAACCACTGTGGCAGTGTAGTATGTTGTAAGGTCGGGTAATGAGAGGCCTCCCAGTGTGTTCTTCTTCTTTAGTAGTACCTTACTTATCCGGGGCTTCTTCCCTTTCGAAACAAAATTGGTGATTTGTTTCTCCATCTCATTAAAAAATGATGCTGGAACTTGTATTGGGATTGCATTATATAAATAAATTGCTTTGGGTAAAATAGACATTTTCACAATGTTAAGTCTTCCTATCCATGAGCAGGGTAGGTTTTTTCATTTATCTAAGTCTTTCTTAGTTTCCTGTAGTAAGGGCTTGTAGTTCTCTTGGTAAAGGTCTGTTGTTTCTCTGGTTAGATTAATTCCTAGGTACTTTATCTTCTTAGGGGCTATCATAAATGGTATTGATTTAATAATTTCCTCCTTAACAGTCTCGTTGATGGTATAAAGGAAACCTACTGATTTACTTATGTTTATCTTGTATCCTGAGACTTTGCTGAACTCTTCTATCAGTTTGAGTAGCTTACTTATAGATTCCTTGGGGTTCTCTGCATATACAATCATATCATCTGCGAACAGGGAGATTTTAACTTCCTCTTTGCTGATGCAGATGCCCTTTATTTCTTCGTCTTGTCGAACTGCTCTGGCTAGAACTTCTAGCACAATGTTGAATAGGAGAGGTGACAGTGGGCATCCTTGTCTAGTTCCTGATCTCAGGGGAAAGTCTTTCAGTCTCTCTCCAGTCAGGATGATGTGGGCAACTGGCCTTGTATAAATGGCCCTTATTGTGTTGACGAATTTGCTGTCTATGCCCATTTTGCTAAGAGTTTTTAGCATGAATGGATGTTGGACTTTATCAAATGCCTTTTCTGCATCAATGGACAAAATCAGGTGATCCTTGTCTTTTGTGTTATTTATGTGGTTAATCACATTAATTGTTTTCCTGATGTTGAACCAGCCTTGCATGCCTGGTATGAATCTCACTTGGTCATGATGGATTATTTTCTTGATATGTTGTTGTATCCTGTTGTCAAGAATTTTGTTGAAGATTTTTGCATCTAAGTTCATGAGTGATATCGGTCTGTAGTTCTCTGTCTTTGTTGGATCTTTCCCTGGCTTAGGTATCAGGGTTATGCTAGCTTCATAGAATGAGTTTGGGAGTACTCCATCCCTTTCTATACTGTGAAATAGCCTCAGTAATATTGGGGATAACTCTTCTCTAAATGCTTGGTAGAATTCTGCCGTGAAGCCATCTGGGCCCTGACTTTTTTTGGTTGGCAGTGTTTTGATGACCTTTTCAATCTCTTCCTTTGTGATGGGTTTATTAAGTTGTTCTGCTTCACGTTGTGATAATTTGGGTAGGTGGTATGAGTCAAGGAATTGGTCCATTCCCCCTAGGTTTTCAAATTTGTTAGAGTACAGTCTTTCATAGTATTCTGTTATGATATTTTTGATGTCTGTTGCATCTGTGGTGACAACTCCCTTCTCATTTCTAATTTGGGTTATTTGTTTCTTTTCCTGCTTTTCTTTAGTAAGTTTAGCCAGTGGTTTATCAATTTTGTTGATCTTTTCAAAAAACCAGCTTTTGGTCTTTTCAATTTTTTCAATTGTTTTTCTATTCTCTAATTCATTTAGCTGTGCTCTAATCTTTATGATCTCATTTCTTCCAGTGCCCGAGGGGTTCCTCTGTTGTTCTCTTTCTATTTGTTCAAGCTGTAGAGTTAGTTCCTAGATTTGGTTTCTTTCTTCCTTCCAGATGTGTGCATTTATGGAGATAAACAGACCTCTGAGCACTGCTTTGGCTGTATCCCATAGGTTCTGGTAGGAAGGGTTTTCGTTCTCATTGGAGTCCATGAATTTCTTTAATTTATCCCTGACTTCCTCTATAACCCATGTTTTTTTGAGCAAGATGTTGTCCAGTTTCCAAGAGTTCCACTTTCTATCTATGGTTTTTTCTGCTATTGATTTCAACTTTGATGGCTTTATGATCTGAGAAGATGCTTTGCAGTAATTCATTGGTATGGATTTTGTTGAGCATTGCATTATGGCCTATCACGTGGTCAATTCTGGAGAATGTTCCATGTGCACTGGAGAAGAAGGTGTAGTTGTCTGCTGATGGGTGGAAAGTTCTGTATATATCAGTGAGGTTCAGTTGGTTAATTGTGTCAGTGAGGTCTTCTGTATCCTTACTGAGCTTTTTTCTAGATTATCTGTCTAGTAATGAGAGTGGAGTGTTAATGTCTCCCACTATTATTGTGGAGTAATCTAACTCTCTTTTGAGCATAGTCAGTGTTTCTTCGACATATTTAGGTGCTCTGACATTAGGTGCATAAATATTTAATATAGTTGAGTCTTGCTTGTGTACTGAAGCTTTCAGCAATAAATAGTGTCCATCTTTGTCCACTATGGTGGATTTGACATTAAAATTAATTTTGTCTGAGATTAGAATTGCCACCCCTGCTCTTCTTTGTTCATTGTTAGCTTTGTCTGAGATTAGAATTGCCACCCCTGCTCTTCTTTGTTCGTTGTTAGCTTGATATATATTCTTCCATCCTTTAATTTTCAGTTTGTTCCTGTCTTTAGGTCTCAAGTGAGATTCTTGTAGACAACATATGGATGGGTCATGTCTTTTGATCCAAGATGACACTCAGTGTCTCTTTACTGGAGCATTCAGTCCATTCACATTGAATGTAATTATTGATAGGTATGTGTTCACTGCTGCCATTGTGATATGTTTATTTTTATGTTGATGTTTTCTCTGTTGTTCTTATTAGTCTGTTCTGGGACACTCTTTTTTGTGAGTTGATTTTTCACCTTTTTCAGAGCTGTTTGTATAGTTGTTGAGACTCGTGTGTTAGATTTCTTGAAATGGTATGATACGTCTTTGTTGTACTTTTCAGCTGCCCCTATGAACTCCCTTAATAAACTATTTATAAACCCAATTTTAATTACTACCAGTCTGGTCATCTTCCTCTCCATCTGGAAGGACTATAATGACTGTAGTGCATCCCTCTTTTTATTATCATGACACCATAGTTTTCATGATGATCACTGGATTGCTTCTTTCCAAATCAAAGCTGTGATTTACTTTGGAGCCTTCCCTAAATGAGTAGAGTATTCAGTAGTGTGTCGTTCTAAAAGTTAGTGGTTTCGTTCTTCTAAGCCAAAGCCAAGAACGTCTTTCAGTATTTCTTGTAGTTTGCATTTGGTTTTTACAAAGTCTCTGAGTTTCTGTTTATCTGGAAATGTCTTAATTTCATTTTCGTATTTGAAAGATAGTTTTGCAGGATATATAATTCTTGGTTGGAAGTTCTTCTCCTTCCAGACTTTGAATGTGTCGTGCCACTGTCTCCGTGCCAGCATGGTTTCTGCTCAGAAATCTGATGAGAGCCTACAAGGTTTCCCTCTAAATGTTAGCTTTGTCTTGAGTCTTGCTGCCTTTAAGAGTTGCTGCTTATGTTTCATTTTGTTAAGCTTGATTATAATATGTCTTGGAGTCTTTGTTTTGAGATCTATATTGGGTGGCATACGATATGCATCTGAGATGTCTATATTCTCTTCCTTCATGATTTCTGGGAAGTTTTCTTTCAGCAGCTCAGCAACAATACTCTCTGTGTTCTTAGATGTCTCACCCTGTTCAGGGACTCCGATTAGTCGAAGGTTGTTCCTCTTAATAGAGTCCCACATGCTTCTTAATGTTTCTTCATTTTTCTTGTTTCTTTTTTCTGATTTCTGCTCATAGACGCTGGCATTAGTAGCTCTGTCTTCCAAGTCAGAAATTCTTTTCTCCATTTGTTCCATTCTGTTTTCTTGGCTTTGCATGGAAGTTTCTATGTCTTTGATTTTCTTCTTGATCTGTTGGATTTCAGAGTACTGGTGTTCCATCAGATCGAACAACTTGCTTAATTTTTCATTTTGTTCTGCTGCATTTTGTATAAGGTCCAGAAGGGCTCTGTATGTAATCAATTTGTATTCACTTCCTGATGCTTTCATAAAAGTTTCTTCATCTGGAAAACTCCTTGGTTGCTTTGTTTGGGAGCCTTCTGAAGCCATGAGTGGTTGCTTGTATGCCATAATTGTCTGTTGCTTTTTGGGTCCCATGTGAGTATATAGAGGCTGGAAGAGGTACTATGAAGATGAATTGCAAATGTTTCTCCAGGCTGTCTTCAAATGTAAAGCAAAGGGTATCTCACCAGTTCACAAGTCAGTTAGGTTTTCAGGTATAGAGGTCCCTCTTCTCATCTGACCAAGTAAGCACCACTATATCCAACCCCAGATGGTAACAAACTAGTTCAGAATACAGCAATGCTACTGCCCTGTTGGCCTCTGCTGACAGGGCCTAGCCTTATCCAACACTGTGTCGAGTACTGGTTTTGTGCCACCGTACCCAAGATGGCGTCCTCCACACTGGCAGCAGACAGAGACGCTAAAGGTGCCGAGAGGTAGTGATTCCTCTGCTTCTGTTGCAGGGCCCCCAATGCAGGCAGCACTGTGCAAAATCACTACTTTTCTGATGGAGAAGCGCTGTCCCATTTTCAGGCGCTGGCTCCCAGGCTAAGAACGAGGTCCCACTAAAATCTCAGTACCAGCATGGCGTCCCGCACCCCGAGCGTGGAGTTCCGCACAAACCCCACTGAGACAGCTACAAAACGAAAGGCTCAAAGTGTCTAGATTAACAGAGTCCCGAGCCTGGCTCTCAGAATATGGGAATTTCACCAGCCTATCCCCCAAACAGCGCGTCTGAGTCCAGCCACCAGGCAAGACCCAGCTCCGCCTGCCAGCCGAGACAGGGGAAAAAAAAATGTCAAAGTGGTGCGTTTACCTTCCGTCTGTGAGAGCCAGGGCTAGCCAGGAGCGGGAGTCAGCGAAATAGAGGAGGTTTTTCGCTGAGTGGTATGAAGTCCCAATTAACAGCCCTGCGCCGTGTCCTGAGGCTGATTAGGTGATAAGAAGGCTCTGTTTGATTGTCAATTCGGGTCTTGGTTTCCAGAGGGATATAAGGAGAGGTGGGCTTAGTCCACCATCTTGACTCCGCCCCGCCAGTCCTTTTAATTGAAGGTCTTCCTCTTTTTCATTGACATTCCACTCTACCATTCATGGTATCTTTTTCCAGGGTTTGATTCTTCCCGACAACACAACCCAAGGATGTGAGATTCAGTTGTTGAGTTTTTGAGAAGCTATCTTTGCTTCCAAGGTGCCCTCTGGGTGTTCTTCCAGAATAGATATTTTTATTCTTTTGGCAGTTCATGGTACATTCAATATTCCTCTCCAACACAACTCTAAGGCATCAATTCTTCTGTCTTCCTTAGCCATTGTCCAGCTTTTGCACGCATATGATGTGACTGAAAATACCATGACTTGAGTCAGGTGCACCTTTGTCTTCACGGTGGTGTCTTTACTCTTCGATACTTTAAAGAGGTCCTTTGCAGTAGACTTTCCCCCCAAATGCATCTTCTGATTTCTTGACTGCTGCTTCCATGGGCATTGATTGTGGAACCAAGTGAAATGAAACCCTTGACAACCTCAATCCTTTCTGCATTTGTCATGATGTTGCTTACTGGCCCAGTTGTGAGGACTTCTGTTTCCTTGATGTTGTGGTGCAACACATACCAAAGGCTGTGGCCTTCCATCTTTATCAGTAAGTGTTCCACAGGCAAGGTTGTGCCATCTGCGTGTTGCAGGTTGCTAGTGAGTCTTCTTCCAATCTTGATACCTTGTTTTTCTTCTTACAGTCCAGCTTCTTGGTTATTTGCTCAGCACGCAGATTGAAAAGGTTTGGTGAAAGAATACACTCTGACACACACCTTTCCTGACTTTAAATTGTGCAGTGTCCCCTTTTTTCTGTTTAAATGACTGCCTCTAGATCCATGTATGGATTCATCAGGAACACAGTTAAGTGTTGTGGAATTCTCATTCTCATCCAAACTATTACCCAAAGCAGGTCCTGCTATGTATGGTTTCTTCTCAGTAAACACATGTAGGTGAAGATGGAGAATTATTTATTTCAAGCACTTCAGCAAGGAGCAAGGAAGTGTATACCTCAAATCAAGTTCCCCAAACAAAGGATGAGAGAAACTTTTATACCATCTCTTGCAAGAAAGTATGTAGAAGCACTATGGACTGAGTAGGTTAGTGGGCACATGGTTGCAGTAAGACAAATGACATTTTCTCTTTGACGTGCAGACTAGTGAACTGGGTTTGACTAACTGGAGCCATGTGCAGCACTTGGGGGACACAGGACAGGAGGTACAAGTTCCTCTTGATCTGACATCTCCCATTTGAGCCACAGCCACTGCTGTCACTTACAGCTTTGTTTGCTAAGGGACAAGCAGCTTCTGGCAGTGCTATCAATACTGTTCATTATCAATACTTAAAATTTTCACCAACCTCAGAGATGAAAAATGGCTATTTCATTATCATAGAAGTATTTTATTTTTAAGCTGTCATATAAACCTACTTCATTCTAAGCTCTTTGAAAGCATAAACCAAAGTCAGACACACTACTTTCGAGTCAATTCTGACTCATAGCAACCCTGTAGGTTAGAGTGGAACTGCCCGACATAGTTTCCAAGGAGTGATTGGGGGATTTGAACTGCTGACCTTTTGGTTAGCAAATGAGCATTTCTCCATTACGCCACCCGGATTTTTCTTAAAAGCATAATCTGGTCATAAATATTGTACCTTGTATCTCCAGTATGGGGCATAGCAGATGCTCAAGAAATAGGTACTAGATTTATTTGACACCCAATTTTGAATTTTTATCCAACGCCCTCTGCCCACATGCTTTAAGAATCCCTCAGTGCATGTATTTCTGAACATTTGTGATTGTCTCTACAGCTCTGGTATGTCAAGGTTGCTCTTGGCTGCACCAGGAGTGAAAATGTGTTTTTGTTTTCGCTTCTATCTGAGTTATAACCTAATGTCTCATGATGTCCTTGACTATGATCATCCTATTTTAAAACAGGACCCAGCTTCTCAAGATTTTGCTCAGGGGAAATGGTCTTCTGCTCCACTCAGCTGAGCTAAACTCCAGGGACACATTAAACAATCTTCAGAGCGCCTCTCCCTAATTTGAATCTCTCGGTGGTTTTCAATTAGGATGAATGATTTTCCTCCCTGGACCACTTCCTCTTCCTTAGACCCTTGCCCTTTGAAGTCTGGAATGGGTGTAAATGCTAATTTTAAATTAACATACAATTCACTTCTTTGTTAACCTTCCCTGATTTACCTCTAATCTCTTAATTTGGCTCCTGACAAATTTCTCAGGAACTGATTTTTTCTTCCTTTTTAAAGAGCCCATAAATCCTTCTCTTGACGTGACATTGAGATATATTAGTCTCTCTGACTGTGTGTGTGCATGTGTGTACGTGCATGTATACATGTGGATTGTGTAAGCGTGAGTGCAGAGCAGAAGCTTGCACTGAAAGATTTCTAATACTCTGTCTGCCACAGGTGCCAATGAAAGCAGTGCAATACTTTCATCCAGAAGTAATCAGTCACTTCTTGCTATCATTTAATTCCAGAAGTTTCTGACAATGCTGACTGTCAGTGGTTGAAAAGGCATTTGAACAGTTGGTCCCAAAGGACACCACTTCAAAGTCCCTCACCTTATCTGGGAGAATAATATTGTCCTGCCGGTTACTGTGACTCTTTTTATTTGCATGTAGGTGCCAGTCAGCTTTGCACTGACTCAGCGACCTCGCTTTGCACTGCTGCTCACCATGTGGGCAAGTTTTCTGCTGCTGTTTCCTTGCACTTCCATAAGCAGTGCCACTGGATGACATCCTTCCAACAGTTTTGTGATGTGCAAGGAAGTCATTGATTTTCTTCTTACTTGGGCAGTCCCGGTGACACGATTCACTGCTGTTTGGCTCTTTATTTTCCTTGCTCCTTCTCTTTTTTCTTTTACAAGTATTTATTGAGCCTCTTCTTTACTGGATTCCATAGGGAAAATGAAAACAAGTCAGTGGATTTGCTCTGAGAAGGAACATGCAAATGGACAATGACCACACCGTTATGGCAATGGAACTCTGACTCACAAGCTCTGCAGCAACCAGCTCTTAAACCAAAACCACACTCCTTGTAGCAGTTGGTGCAGAATGCTCAGGACGTGGTCAAAGACTGCCAGCTTCCATATTTGCCTCTGCTTCCATCTTGGCCAGTTGGAAACCCAGATACGCTTTGCAAACCAATCATGTAATATCCCTCACTTCTGGTTAGCCCACCTCTAACTGTGGCATGCCAGCAGCTTCTAGTCAGATCACATCTGAAGTTTTCTTTTTTTTTTTTCCTCCCTGCTACAAAGCTCTCCCACTGCCTGTCTGCCTTTCAGCCTCTACCAAACAAAACTGACTGGTGCTGACTCCTTGCCATGGCAAGCTCTGAATAAATAGCCTGTGTTTGTTCTCATTTGAGTGGTCTTTGTTTATTTCCAAAAATTTCCCTGAGGGTTCATGGAGATACGGGCTGCACTGCCTGTCACTGTGGACTGTGGCTTTTGAAGAGATGAGCATCAGCACAGACCCCTGTGCTCTGCTGCTCACAGCGTGTTCAGTCTGTGCTGATGTGGAAAGTCAGCACTGGGCCTGAACTCAGCAGTTTTCAGTTGAGTTCCTTGGTCATTTATGCTCAGTTTGGTATTGAATTTATTACTGGTTCCCATTTGTTGGGTATCCTTGATGCAGTCAAATCCTCTATTTTTTTTAAATCACTTTTTGCCTTTTTTGTGTTGCTTCAAAGTGCTGCTCATCACAAAAAGGAGAGTCACAAGGCAGGACACAGGCAAAAGTCAGAAACAAAGAAGGATCAGTAGTTGGAAAATATACCTTGCTGACAAACAATGCTGGAGATCACATGATAGAATTTTGCAAGATCAATAACTTACGCATTGCAAATACCTTTTTTCACCAACATAAATGACAACTATACACATGGACCTAGCCAATCAGAATATACAGGAGAGTTGATTGTACCTGTAGAAAGAGATAATGGAAAAGCTCAATGTCATCAGTGAGAACAAGGCCAGTGGGCAACTGTGGGACACATCCATCAATTGCTTATATGCAAGTTCAAGCTGAAGCTAAAGAAAATTAGGCTGAGTCAATTATAGCCAAATTACGGCTCACTGAGGCCTAGGATATTGATGTGTCCAACTTAAGTGTATTCCACCTGAATTTAGAGACCATCTCAAGAGTAGATTTGTTTTATTTAATGCTGGTGGTCAAAAATCAGATGAGTTGTGGAACGACAATAAGAATGTCATATATATAGAAAGAGGTCATTAAAAAGACAGGAAAGGAAAAAAATGACCAAAAGTGAATGTCAAAGGAGACTCTGAAACTTGCTCTTGAATGTTGAGTAACTAAAGCAAAATAGAAAAAATGATTAAGTGAAAGAGCTGAGCAGAATATTTCAAAGGGCAGCTCCAGGAGATAAAGCAAAGTACCAGGAGGTCTGACAATTAAGTTTGTGAGTTCATCCTAGAAAAAGTGCTACACATCTCATTGCTGAATGTCACTATGAAGTGACTTTGAAGTACTCCCCTTGGGAAGCTATGCACTGACATTCGCACCTCGCCACCCTTCAAAACAGTTTTGGAACTCTTTTTCTGGAATTTCTGTTACAGTTGTTGGCATATTAGCCTTGACGCTCTGAAAGTCATCAAAATTGTTCCTTTCAATATTTACCTTTGGGTAAAGAAAAAGTCATTGGAGGCAGGTAAGTAGGTATGGTGTTCCAATACAGTTGTTTGTTTACTGGCTAATAGCTCCATCACAAACAATGCTGTGGAAGCTGGTGCATTGTCATGATGCAAGAGCCATGGGTTGTTGGCAAAAAGTTCAGATCATTTTCACCTCATTGTTTCATGTAGCTTTTTCAGTACTTCCAATAGTAAACTTTGATAACAGTTTAGTTGGTACAAATTCATAGTGAACAGTCTCTCTGGTTAGCAACATTGTTTTGACTCTCAATTTGGACTGATGGAATTTTTTGGCCACGGAGAAGTAGCTGACTTCTGCTGTGCACTTTGATACTTTGTTTCAGGGACTTATTGCTACATTCATGTTTCATCACCAGTGATAATACAGCCCAATACATCATCTTGCCTCTCCAAAAGCTCTTGGCAAACTTTGTCTTTTTTTTTTTGCTTTTGTTCATTGGTGAGCTCGTTTGAGACCATTTTTGCACATGTCATTTTCATGCCAAACTTTTCAGTTAAGATTTTCCTGGCTGTTTTTTTTAAATCGATGTTTACTTAGTCTGCTATGCTTATTACAGTCAGCTGATAATTTTGATGCACATTTCAATGAATTTTTGCAATATTTTCATCAATTCTATTTGTGACTGGCCATCCTGACCTTTATTTATCAGTGACACTTTCTCTCCCCTCAGAAAAATGTTTAATCCATTTGTACACTGCTGTTTTCTTCATGGTATTATCTCTATAAAGTTGGGATCATGTGTCCCTGAATTCACTTCCACTCTTGCAAAGTTTAGTAAGAAAAGTAATGCTTCTTTGTTGCTCTAATTCAAGCTCAGATAGTCCTAAAATAGCACACAACAACAATAATGAACACCACTCAGGAAGAGACTGCCATGTACACATGAACACAGCTGTGAGGCACTGATATACCAAGGTTATAAAGCCTTACTGAGTTGTTTGTACAGTGCTACCAACGTAAGCATGTGGTGGCAAGTTTGTCAACTTAATTGTCAGATCTTGTATGATGAAATGTGCAAAGACCTGGAGACAGACAACCAACAGAGATGAGCAGGCTTGGCATTTCTCAAGTTGAAAGGACTGAATTAAAAATTCAAGACTTGAATTGAAATCTAGGATTTTTCTGGGAAAACTTTGTAATGATGCAGAAAGCAGCAAAAGAAGATGGAAGGAATGCAGTTACTACACCAAAAAGAATTAATTGATGTTCAGCTGTTTCATATGGTAGCATATAATCAGAAACTGATGGTACTGAAGGAAGAAATCCAAGCTGCACAGAAGGCAATAGTGAGAAACAAGGCTCCAGGAACTGTCAGAATAACAATTGAGATGTTTCCACAAACAGATGCAGCACTCATCTACTCCAAAAAATTTGAAAGATATCTATCAGGCCAACTGACTGGGAGAGATCTGTATTTGTGCCCATCCCAAAGGAAGGTGATCCGAAAAAACACAGAAATTATTAAATAACATCATTAACTAATATCTCAAGAAGGTAAAATTTTTCTGAAGATCATTCAGAAACAGTTGTAGTAGTAGCCAGAAATTCAAGCTGCATTCACATGAGGATTTGGAACCAGGAATATTGTTGCTGATGTCAGATGGATACTGACTAAAAGCAGAGAATACCAGAAAGATGTTTACCTGTGCTTCACTGACTGTGCAAAGGCACTTGACTGTGTGGATCATAACAAATTATGAATAACATTGTGAAGAAGGGGAAGTCAGGAACATTTAATCATGCTCATGAGAAGCCTGTACATAGAACAAGAGTCAGCCATTCAAACTGAACAAGGAGATACTGCACGTTTTATAGTCAGGAGAGGTGTGCATCATGGCTGTATCCTTTCATCATACCTGTTCAATCCGTATACTGCGCAAACAATCCAAGAAAATGGGCTATATGAATAAGAATGGGTCATCAGGATCAGAGGAAGACTAATTAACAATCTCTAAACTACGGGTGACACAACTTTGCTTCCTGAAAGTAAACATAACTTGTAGCACTTAATGGTAAAGATCAAACACCACAGCCTTCAGTATGGATTACACCTCAGCATAAAACAAAAATTCTTACAACTGGGCCAATAAGCAACATCATTATCATGGACTAAATTGTGTCTCTTAGAAATATGTGTAGCAATTTGGCCAGGCCATGATTCCCAGTATTGTGTGATTGTCCTCCATTTTATGATTTTCCTATGCTGTAAATTCTAATCTCTGCCTGTGATTATGTTAAGGAGGACTGGAGTGGGACTTAACACTTTTCCTAAGGTCACCTCCATACTCCACTGTAAACGGAGTTTCCATGGAGTGTGGTTTCCACCATGCGTTGTCCTTTTATCCTATAAGTGATAAAAGGAAAGGGAAACAAGCAGAGTTGGGGACCTCATGTCATCAAGAAGGCAGCACAGAGAGCAGAGGTTTCTGCACAGAGATACTTTCAGATCAAAGAGAGACTGATTGTCATGGATTGCATTGTGTTCCCCCAAAGATGTATGTATTGATTTGACTGGGCTATGAGTTCCAGTATGGTGCAGTTGCTCCCATGTGTTGTGAATCTGCCTCTGTGATGTTGATGAGGGAAAATGGACAGCAGTTATATCGATGAGGTAGGACTCAAGTTACCAGCTTGTGTTATATAAGGGAAAAAGTGAGCAGAGTAAGTGGGGAACCTTATACTATCAAGAAAAACACATCAAGAGTACAGCGTGTCCTTCAGACCTGAGGTTCCTACCCCAGGATGATCCCAGAACAAAGACTGATGCAACACAAGGAATTTCCTCCAGAGCTGACAGAGGGAAAGCCTTCCCTTGGAGCAACACTCTGAATTTGGACTTGTAGCCTACTGGCTTTTGTAAGAATAAATTTTTCTTTGCTAAAATCACCCACTTTGTGGTATTTCTGTTAGAGCAGTACCAGTTGTATAAAACACTGATAAAATACAAGGATCTTCTTCTAGACCAGACAAAGATGGAAATTCTTCCCTTGGATCAGATATCCTGAATTCAGACTTGTATCCTACCGCATTGTGTAAGAATAAATTTTTCTCCGGGTCTTTGCAAATTTAATCAGAAACTGATGGAAATGAAAGAGGAAATCCAAGCTGTACTGAAGGCACTGGCGGGAAACAAGGTCCCAGGAACTGATGAAATAATAACTGAGAGGTTTCCATGAACAGATGCAGCACTCATCTATACCAAAAAAAAAAAAAATGGAAGACAGCTGCCTGTGGTGTTTCTGTTGGAGCAGTACAAGATGACTAAGACAACCATGATAAATGGAGAAAAGATTGAAGCTCTCAACATTTCATTTTACTTGGATCCACAATCAATGCCCAATGAAATAGTGGTCAATAAATCAAAAGATGCATTGCATTTGGCAGGTCAGTTGCGAAAGACATCTTTAAATAAAGAAAAACAAAGATGTTGCCATCAAGGCGAAGGTGCACCTGATCCAAGCTATGATGTCAATCATCTCATATGCATGTGAAAGATGTACAGTAAATAAGGAAGACTGAAGAAGAATTGATGTCTTGGAATTGTGATGTTGGAGGAAGATAGTGAATGTACCATGGACTGCACAGAAAATGAACAGGTCTGTCTTGGAAGAAGTACAACCAGAATGTCTCTTAGAAGCAGGGATGGTGAGACCACATCTCACACACTTCAGATGTGCGATCAGGAGGAAGCAATCCCTGAAGAAGGACATCGTGCTTGGTAAAGTGGAGAGTCAAAGGAAAAGAGCAAGACTCTCGTTGAGATGGATTGATGTAGTCGCTGCAACAGTAGGCTCAAGCATGGCCACAACTGTGAGGATGGTGCAGGACCGGGCACTGTTTTGTGCTGTTGTTCACGGGGTCACTTTAAATCAGATGTCATTCTATGTCACCTAACAACAGCAAAGCTGACTGATCTGACCCAAGAAAGACACTACAGGATCCTCCTTTCCTCAATAAACTTGATGGTCAAAGGAGGCTCTCCAACAGACCATAGTCTCCTAAATACCATGCATGAAATATTTATAATAACAGTAAAAGAAAAATCAATGAGTCATAATTTAATCATCCACAGAGAGAAGAGATGAAACTACAGGGGATTATTGAGCTAGGTTAGAAAATATCTTCCAATAGTATTTAGAAGTTTAAGAAGTTGATGTAAGAGCAGTTCTTTCATCTCGTTTTGCCAGTCGTGTTAAGTATGAACTTGAAGATGTAATGAAAAAACAAAAACGGAGTGGTAAAGAGCCTCTTCACCTGAGCTACAGCACCTAGCATAACATTTTGGAAAGGCTTTAGATAAAAAGCAAGACGAGATTCAAAATGATCTCAAGGCCCTGTAGATCAGATAACTAGGTGACACCTTTTATCGTCACCCACCTATTGATAAGTATAATTAGTGTGGTTGTTAGTTGCTGTGGAGTTGATTCCAACTCGTGGTGACCCCATGTGTGCCAAGTAGAACTGATCCATAAGGTTTACACGGCTGTGATATTTTGGATGCAGATCACCAGGCCTGTCTTCCAAGGCACCTGTGAGTAGATTCAAATGGCCAACACTTTGGCTAGTAGTTGAACACTTAACTATTTTTGCCAGCCAAGGACTCCTAAGGACATTTGCAGACACTGTAACTAGAGATTGCTCTATTTTACAAATGAAAAACAAGACAAAGAAAGATCCTTGAATTCAGGTCAATGAAGGTGTTTCAAGGAAGGGAAAATTATCTGGTATGCTGGATTACCTTGAAAATCTCAAGGTGAATTAGTTATAAATACTTGTAGTCAAACTCATCAGTTTGGTAGATACAGGCAGTGATTTTTCTATGTTAAACTCTGCCATCTTTGCTCAATTTCTTCTTCAGAGTAAATATCCCATCCAGATGGTAGGTGTTTCAAAGACTGCATAGATTATTCTAGCTCTCAGCCTTTTACTGTAACCCTGTGCCCTGGTGGCCTCGTGGTTAAGCACTATGGCTGCTAACTGAAAGGCCAACAGTCTGAATCCACCAAGTGCTCCCTGGAAATTCTGTGGGCAAGTTATTCACTGTCTTACAGTGTCACCATGTGTCAGAATTGACTTGATGGCAATGGTTTTTTGGGGGAGGCCCTTGACTAAAGAATATTTATGTCTTTCCTGTTAAATGCCCCCTGAAAATTTAATAGGAAGAGACTTTAAATAGAAGTATAATGTTAAATGCACAGCAGAGGAACTAATTCCTGAGGTTCAAGAGTACTTCTTGATTCATAATTATGCTGTACCTGATCTGGATGTACCCTTATCTTTCCATTAGATTCAAAATATAATTGATTTAAAAAGATATTTACATCATATCTCAAATTATGAGCTAAAATTTCATTTGACATAGGGAAAATAAATGAAGCAAATCCCATTAGAGACATGTCTTACCAAACAGTTACCCAAACTTGTCCAGTATCCCTTGAAGCTAGACGCAAAGGAAGGGCTCAAACGTAGAGATGAAAGTTTTATATCCCGAGTAGCAGGTTCTACTTCCCTGCCAGCCTGTGGAATTACTCAGACAAGCTTATCTTATGCTTATGCCAGACCCAAGCCTTGGTATTTTCAACAGCCTCATGTGATCAAAAGCTGGACAATGAATAGTGAAGACTGAAGAATCATTGATGTCTTTTAATTATGATGCTGGTGAAGACTGTTGAGTATACCATGGATTGCCAGAAGAACAAACAAATCTGTCTTGGAAAAATTACATAGAACATGGCTTTTGGAAGGGGACAAGAAAGCTGGTAATAGGGAACTGAAGGTCAAGAAGGGAGAGTGCTGATATGTTGTGGGGTTGTTACCCAATGTCATAAAACAGTATGTATAATAACTGTTCAATGAGAAGCTGGTTTGTTCTGAGAACTGTCATCTAAACTACAATTTAGAAAAAATTAAAAATGTAAATTGTCTTTGTAAGACTAACGTACCAATTTGAGGGATGGGGGATGTCCTTAGAAGAAAGGATAAAGGGACTTCATGTATCTTGAACATGTTATCAAGAGAACCGGTTCCTGGGGAAGGATATCATGTTTGGTGAAGTAGGGGGTCAATGAAAAAGAGGAAGAACTGCAATGCAATGGGTGGACACAGTGTCTGTAACAATGGGCTCAAATAACAGCAAGAACTGTGAGGATGGCACAGGACCAGGGAGTCTTAAGCTCTGTTCTTCACATACTGTCACTATCATGAATTGAATTGTGTCTCCCCAAAGGTGTGTATCAATTTGGCTGGGGCAGTGTTCCTGATATTGTGTGATGGTCCACCATTCTATCACCTGATTTTCCTATGAGTTGTCAATCCTTCCTGTAGGATGTTAATAAGGGGGATAGGCAGCATTTGTGTTGATGAGGTAGGTAGGACTCAATCTCCAGGACTGGATTGTGTCTGCAGTCAGTTCTGCTGGGATATAAAAGGGAAGTCAGCAGAGAGACAGGCAGACCTCATGCTACCAAGAACACAGTGCCAGGAGCAGAGTGCATCCTTTGGATGAAGGGTTCCTTTGCGGAGAAGCTCCTAGTTCCGGGGAAGATTGACAACAGTCACCCTACTCCAGAGCCAACAGAAGGAGAAACGCTTCCTCTGTAGCTGATGCCCTGAATTTTGTCTTTTAGCCTACTTTACGGTGAGGAAATAAATTTCTCTTTATAAAGTCATTCACTTGAGGTATTTCTGTTAAAGCAGCACTAAAGGAGGCACATGAATTGAAACTAACTCACTGGCACCTTACATATGCTCATATTGTAAGCCAGGGAGCACCCTTCCTCTTGATACCACAGAGTTGGCCTCCCACAACTTCTGGTTGTTCATGCTGTTCCTGAGTATAATCCTGCTTGGCCCCCTGTGGTGTGTGTCCTCCCTTCTTATTCTGTGAGTGCACATGACTAATAAACCACTGTAGAGCTAATTTCTATGGTATTGGATGTTTTATTTTTGATCATCCCATAATTGTAGGGTAGGAATACCTCCCTCTCCAATAGGGCAAATAACCAAAAAGAAAAATCATTTACTGGTTAATTAATTCTGACTTATGGTGACCCCATGTTTTTTAATAGGATAGAACAGCTCTATGGAGTTTTTTGTCTGTTATCTTCACAGAAGCAGATTGCCAGGTCTTTCTTCCATGGTGCATCTGGAAGATTTCGAACTATCAACTATTGGGTTAGCAATCCATCACAGACTGATTAAACAGTGGAAAGATTTTATGGGATGAATTGGGGGTAATTCAACAGCACTTGTCAAAACTGTTGAAGTGATGAAAAACAAGTGAAGTCTGAGAAACTATTATGGCCAAGAGAATAAGGCAACTTAAAGTTATGTGGGGTATTGGACAGGGTCCTCAAACAGAAGAAGGCATTAGGTGAAACTAAAGAAATATGAATGGGCATATGGGGGGGCGGAGTCAAGATGGCGGACTAAGGACACGTCTCTTTCTATCCCTCTGGAAACCAAGACCTGAATTGACAATCAGAGCCTTCTGAGCACCTAATCAGCCTCAGGACACGGCACAGAGCTGTTAATTGGGACTTTATATCATTCAGCGAAAAACCTCCTCTCTGTCGCTGACTCCGCTCCTGGCTAGCCCCGGCTCTCGCGGACGGAAGGTAAACGCACCATTTTGACTTTTTTTTTCCTCTGTCTCGGCTGGCGGGCGGAGCTGGGCCTTGCCCGGCGGCTGGACTCACACACGCTGCTGGGGGGATAGGCAGGCGAAATTCCCATGTTCTGAGAGCCAGGCTCGGGACTCCGTTAATCTAGATACTTTGAGCCTTTCGTTTTGTAGCTGCCTCAGTGGGGTTTGTGCGGAACTCTGTGGTCAGGGTGTGGGATGCCATGTAGGTACCGAGATTTTAGCGGGACCTCGTTCTTAGCCTGGGAGCCAGTGCCTGCAAACGGGACAGCGCTTCTCCGTCAGAAAAGTAGTGGTTTTGCACAGTGCTGCCTACATTGGGGGCCCTAAAACAGAAGCAGAGAAATCACTACCTCTCGGCACCTTTAGCGTCTCTGTCTGCTGCCTGTGTGGAGGACGCCATCTTGGGTACGGTGGCCGCAGCTGGACCTAATTCTTAGCTTGGGAGCCAGACCCTGCCCACAAGAGAGCGCTTTTCTATCACAAAACCAGAACTCGACGCAGTGTTGGATAAGGCTAGGCCCTGTCAGCAGAGGCCAACAGGGCACTAGCAGTGCTGTATTCTGAACTAGTTTGTTATCATCTGCAGTTGGATACAGTGGCGCTTACTTTGTCAGATGGGAAGAGGGACCTCTACATCTGAAAACCTAACTGACTTGTGAACTGGTCAGATACCTTTTGCTTTACATTTGAAGACAGCCTAGAGAAACATTTGCAATCCATCCTCACAGTACCTCTTCCAGCCTCTATATACTCACATGGGACCCAAAAAGCAACAGACAATTGTGGCATACAAGCAATCACTCATGGCTTCAGAAGGCTCCCAAACAAAGCAACCAAGGAGTTTTCCAGATGAAGAAACTTTTATGAAAGCATCAGGAAGTGAATACAAATTGATTATATACAGAGCCCTTCTAGACCTTATACAAAATGCAGCAGAACAAAATGAAAAATTAAGCAAGTTGTTCGATCTGATGGAACACCAGTACTCTGAAATCCAACAGATGAAGAAGAAAATCAAAGACATAGAAGCTTCCATGCAAAGCCAAGAAAACAGAATGGAACAAATGGAAAAAAGAATTTTTGACTTGGAAGACAGAGCTACTGATGCCAGCATCTATGAGCAGAAATCAGAAAAAAGAAACAAGAAAAATGTAGAAACATTAAGAAGCATGTGGGACTCTATTAAGAGGAACAACCTTCGATTAATTGGAGTCCCTGAACAGGGTGAGATATCTGAGAACACAGAGAATATTGTTGATGAGCTGCTGAAAGAAAACTTCCCAGAAATCATGAAGGAAGAGAATATAGACATCTCAGATGCATATCGTACACCACCCAATATAGATCTCAAAAGAAAAACTCCAAGGCATATTATAATCAAGCTTAACAACTCTTAAAGGCAGCAAGACTCAAGGCAAAGCTAACATTCAGAGGGAAACCCTGTAGGCTCTCGTCAGATTTCTCAGCAGAAACTATGCTGGCACGGAGACAGTGGCACGACACATTCAAAGTCTTGAAGGAGAAGAACTTCCAACCAAGAATTATATATCCTGCAAAACTGTCTTTCAAACATGAAAATGAAATTAAGACATTTCCAGATAAACAGAAACTCAGAGACTTTGTAAAAACCAAATGCAAACTACAAGAAATACTGAAAGAAGTTTTTGGCTTTGGCTTAGAAGAACGAAACCACCAACTTTATATTTTAGAACGACACGCTACTCAGTACTCATTTAGGGAAGACTCCAAAGTAAATCACAGCTTTGATTTGGAAAGAAGCAATCCAGTGATCGTCATGAAAACTATGGTGTCATCATAATAAAAGAGGGATGTACTACAGTCGTTATAGTCCTTCCAGATGGAGAGGAAGATGACCAGACTGGTAGTAATTAAAATTGGGTTTATAAATAGTTTATTAAGGGGATTCACAGGGGCAGCTGTAAAGCACAATAAAGATGTATCATACCATTTCAAGAAATCTAACACTCGAGTCTCAACAACTATAAAACCAGCTCTGAAAAAGGTGAAAAATCAACTCACAAAAAAGAGTGTCTCAGAACAGACTAATAAGAACAACAGAGAAAACATCAACATAAAAATAAACATATCACAATGGTAGCAGTGAACACATACCTATCAATAATTACATTAAATGTGAATGGACTGAATGCTCCAGTAAAGAGACACCGAGTGTCATCTTGGATCAAAAGACACGACCCATCCATATGTTGTCTACAAGAAACTCACTTGAGACCTAAAGACAGGAACAAACTGAAAATTAAAGGTTGGAAGAATATATATCAAGCTAACAATGAACAAAGAAGAGCAGGGATGGCAATTCTAATCTCAGACAAAATCAACTTTAATGTGAAATCCACCATCGTGGACAAAGATGGACACTATTTACTGCTGAAAGGTTCAGTACACAAGCAAGACTTAACTATATTAAACATTTATGCACCTAATGTCAGAGCACCTAAATATGTCGAAGAAACACTGACTATGCTCAAAAGAGAGTTAGATGACTCCACAATAATAGTGGGAGACTTTAACACTCCACTCTCATTACTAGACAGATCATCTAGAAAAAAGCTCAGTAAAGATACAGAAGACCTCATTGACAGAATTAACCAACTAAACCTCATTGATATATACAGAACTTTCCACCCATCAGCAGACAACTACACCTTCTTCTCCAGTGCACATGGAACATTCTCCAGAATTGACCACATGATAGGCCATAATGCAATGCTCAACAAAATCCATACCATTGGATTACTGCAAAGCATCTTCTCAGATCATAAAGCCATCAAAGTTGAAATCAATAGCAGAAAAAACAGAGCTAGAAAGTGGAATTCCTGGAAACTGAACAACATCTTGCTCAAAAAAACATGGGTTATAGAGGAAATCAGGGATCAATTAATGAAATTCATGGATTCCAATGAGAACGAAAACACTTCCTACCAGAACCTATGGGATACAGCCAAAGTGGTGCTCAGAGGTCTGTTTATCTCCATAAATGCACAGATCGGGAAGGAAGAAAGAAACCAAATCAAGGAACTAACTCTACAGCTTGAACAAGTAGAAAGAGAACAACAGAGGAACCCCTTGGGCACTGGAAGAAAGGAGATCATAAAGATTAGAGCAGAGCTAAATGAATTAGAGAATAGTAAAACAATTGAAAAAATTGAAAAGACCAAAAGCTGGTTTTTTGAAAAGATCAACACAATTGATAAACCACTGGCTAAACTTACTAAAGAAAAGCAGGAAAGGAAACAAATAACCCAAATTAGAAATGAGAAGGGAGTTGTCACCACAGATGCAACAGAAATCAAAAACATCATAACAGAATACTATGAAAGACTGTACTCTAACAAATTTGAAAACCTAGGGGAAATGGACCAATTCCTTGACTCATACCACCTACCCAAATTATCACAACGTGAAGCAGAACAACTTAATAAACCCATCACAAAGGAAGAGATTGAAAAGGTCATCAAAACACTGCCAACCCAAAAAAGTCCAGGCCCAGATGGCTTCACAGCAGAATTCTACCAAGCATTTAGAGAAGAGTTATCCCCAATACTATTGAAACTATTTCACAGTATAGAAAGGGATGAAGGACTCCCAAACTCATTCTATGAAGCCAGCATAACCCTGATACCTAAGCCCGGGAAAGATCGAACAAAGACAGAGAACTACAGACTGATATCACTCATGAACTTAGACGCAAAAATCTTCAACAAAATTTTTGCCAACAGAATACAACAACATATCAAGAAAATAATCCATCATGACCAAGTGGGATTCATACCAGGGATGCAAGGCTGGTTCAAGATCAGGAAAACAATTAATGTGATTAACCACATAAATAACACAAAAGACAAAGATCACCTGATTTTGTCTATTGATGCCGAAAAAGCATTTGATAAAGTCCAACACCCATTCATGCTAAAAACTCTTAGCAAAATGGGCATAGACGGCAAATTCCTCAACACAATAAGGGCCATTTATACAAAGCCAATTGCCCACATCATCCTGAATGGAGAGAGACTGAAAGACTTTCCCCTGAGATCAGGAACTAGACAAGGATGCCCACTGTCACCTCTCCTATTTAACATTGTGCTAGAAGTTCTACCCAGAGCAATTAGACAAGACGAAGAAATAAAGGGCATCTGCATCGGCAAAGAGGAAGTTAAAATCTCCCTGTTCGCAGATGATATGATTGTATATGCAGAGAACCCCAAGGAATCTATAAGTAAGTTACTCAAACTGATAGAAGAGTTCAGCAAAGTCTCAGGATACAAGATAAAAATATCAGTAGGATTCCTTTATACCAACAACGAGACTGTTAAGGAGGAAATTATCAAATCTATACCATTTGTGATAGCCCCTAAGAAGATAAAGTACCTAGGAATTAATCTAACCAGAGAAACAACAGACCTTTACCAAGAGAACTACAAGCCCTTACTACAAGAAACTAAGAGAGACTTAGATAAATGGAAAAACCTACCCTGCTCATGGATAGGAAGACTTAACATTGTGAAAATGTCTATTTTACCCAAAGCAATTTATTTATATAATGCAATCCCAATACAAGTTCCAGCATCATTTTTTAATGAGATGGAGAAACAAATCACCAATTTTGTTTGGAAAGGGAAGAAGCCCCAGATAAGTAAGGTACTACTAAAGAAGAAGAACACACTGGGAGGCCTCTCATTACCCGACCTTACAACATACTACACTGCCACAGTGGTCATAACAACCTGGTACTGGTACGAGAACAGACAGACTGATCAATGGAACAGAATTGAGACCCCAGAGATGACACCATCTGCCTATGAACAGTTGATATTCGACAAAGGCCCTAAGACATTAAACCGGGGTAAAAGCAGTCTCTTCAACAAATGGTGCTGGCAAAATTGTTTATCCATCTGCAATAAACTGAATCAAGATCCATATCTTACACCTTATACAAAAACCAACTCCAACTGGATAAAAGACCTAAATATCAAACCTAAAACAATAAAGCTCATCCAAGAAAAGGTAAGAACAACAATGGAAGTTTTAATACACAATGAGGACAGACTCCAAAATCTGTCAAAGAAACCTCAATCAACAGAAGAGAAAGTAGATAAATGGGAACTATTAAGAATCAAACACTTTTGCTCATCCAAAGACTTTATTAATAGAATTAAAAGAACACCCACAGAGTGGGAAAAAATATTTGGCAACTCTATGTCAGATTGACGCCTGATCTCCATAATCTATAAGATACTACAAAATACCAAGAAGAAGAAGATAAACCATCCAATTAAGCAATGGGCAAAGGAGATGGACAGATTCTTCACTAAAGAGGTGATCCAGGCAGCCAAAAAACACATGCGGACATGTTCACGATCTTTAGCTATTAAAGAAATTCTAATCAAGACAGCAATGAGATACCATCTCACCCCAACAAGATTGGCCATGATCCAGAAAACACAAAACAACAAATGCTGGAGAGGCTGTGGAGAAAGTGGAACCCTCCTACACTGTTGGTGGGGTTGCAAAATGGTCCAGCCTCTTTGGAAGGCAATCTGGCGCTTCCTTAAAAAAATGGATATTGATATACCATTTGACCCAGTAATTCCACTACTTGGAATATATCCTACGGATTCAAGGCCTTTCACACCAACGGACACATGCACCAGAATGTTTATCGCGGCACAGTCCACAATAGCAAAAAGGTGGAATCAACCCAGATGCCCAACAATAGAAGAATGGATAGGTAAGCTGTGGTACATATACTCAATGGAGCACTACACAATGATAAAGAATAACGATGATTCCAGGAAACATCTCCTAACCTGATTTCAACTGGAAGACATTATGTTGAGTGAGAGTAGTCAGCGACAAAAGGACAAATACTGTATGAGACCTCAACGATAAGATCTCAAAAACAGACTTGTGTATAGAAGAAAAGACTCTTTGACAGCTGCAAGGTAGGGGAGGGAGGGAGGGAGGGCAAGGGGGGGAGGGTTTAATTTAGGTAGTTACTAGAAATCTAGTTGGGAGAAAGCGGTGACAGCACACATTAGGAACAAGAACAACATTAAGTGGACTTCAGCATAACTTGAGTACTCCTTCCAGCTTAACTCAATACTGCAAGGATAGAGTAGCTGGGGCGGGGGGCGGGGGACCATGCTCTTAGGCGAATTCCAGGCCAATTGGCACAACTAGCGTTTTGCTAAGAGAGCTCTCTGCACCCCACATTGGTGAGTGGCGTCTGGGGTCTTAAAAGCTGCCAAGCTGCCATCCGAGGACACAGCAAATGGTCCCAACTCAGCAGGAACGGATGCTCACCGAGGGCCAAAATGGCATGTGGTAAAGACAACCGAGAAGACAGAGAAACCCACAAGAGTGGGTGCCTACATCGACCTGGGACCGGAAGAACCGGATGGTGCCCGGCCACCACCAGTGATAGCCATGACGGAGCTCACAGAGAGGAGCCTCACTGGCAACACAAGAATAAAAAGAGGTGCATCATGAGATCTCCACTAAAAGACCTCAATTGATGGTCCAGCGGTTTGGGGGTTCCTCTGAGAGCATGGCCCCCGGCCCTGATGCTGCCCGTTCCCATAAATTATAACAAAGGTCCACTCTTTGGACAGGAATGGAATGGACTTGGCAATGCAGAGTAACCATATGTTGGAAGCACTTTATGGTTCTATACATCTGTAGGATATCATCTTGCTGACCTCTGGCTGGAGGAAGGGGAGTGGACGGAGAGGATGGGAAAGGAGACTGTTGGGAGGATGAGACATGTATGGAGCAGAGAGGAATAGTGTGCAGTCACCGGACAGGGAGAGCAGCGGAAGCTGCATATAGGGGGGCATGTAAATTTACATGTGAATGTACATTTTCACTCAGTTATGTTAAATAAAAAAAAAGAAATATGAATGAAGTATGGACTTACGTTAATAATAAGTTATTATTATGCTGCATAAATTGTAACAAACATACTAATGTGTTGTTCTTAGGTGCTGTAGTCGGTTCTAATTCATAGTGTTCTGATTCATTCTGATTCACAGTGTTACATTTGCACAACAGAATGAAACACTACCCAGTCCTCCACCAGCGCCCACAATTGTTTTTATGCGGGAGCCCCTCGTTGCAGCCACTGTGTCAGTCCATCTTGCTGAGAGTCTTCCTCTTTTTTTGCTGACTCTCCACTCTACTGTGCATGATGTCTTTCTCCAGGGACTGAACCCTCCTGACAACATGTCCAAAGTATGTGAGACACAATCTCACTATCCTTGCTTCCAAGGAGCACTCTGGTTGTACTCCTCCCATAACAGATCCATGTGTTTTCTTGGCAGTCTGTGGTGTCTTCAATATTCTTCTCCAACATTACAATTCAAAAGACATCAGTTCTTCTTCTGTTTTCCTTATTCATTGTCCAGCTTTTACCCGCATATGATGTGATTGAAAATACCATGGCTTGGGTTAGGTACACCTTAGTCTTCAAGGTGACATCTTTATTTTTCAGCACTTTAAAGAGGACTTTTGCAGCAGATTGTCCCAATAGAATGTGTCTTTTGATTTCTTGACTGCTGCTTCCATGGGTGTTGATTGTGAAACCAAGTAAAATGAAATCCTTAATAATGTCAATCCTTTCTCCATTTTTCATGATGTTGCTTACTGGTCCAATCTTTAGGATTTTTGTTTTCTTGATGCTAAGGTGCAATCTATACTGAAGGCTGCAGTCTTTGGTATTCATCAGTAAGTGTTTCAAATCTTCTTCAATTCGAGCAAGCAGGGTTATGTCGTCTGTATAATGAAGGTTGTTAAAGAGACATCCTCTAACCCTGATGCCTTGTTATTCGTCATGTAGACCAGTTTCTCAGATTATTTGCTTGACGTATGGATTGAAAGGGTATGGTGATAGGACACAATCCTGGCACACACCTGTCCTGACTTTAAGCCATGCAGTGTCCCTTTGTTCTGTTCATATGACTGCCTCTTGATCCATATACAGATTCCTTATAAGCGCAATCAAGTGCTCTGGCATCCCCATTCACTGCAAGGTTATCCTTAATTTGTTGTGATCCACACAGTTGAATGCCTTCGCATAGCCAGTGAATCACAGATAAACATCTTTCTGGTATTTTCTGCTTTGAGTCAAGATCCATCTGACATCAGCAATATCACTGGTTCCATATACTCTTCTGATTCTGGCTTGAATTTCTGGCAGTTCTTATAAATATACTGTTGCAGTTGTTTTTGAATGATGTTGAGCAAAATTTTCCTTGTGTGTGTTATTAATGATACCATTTGATAATTTCCTTATTTGGTTGGATCACCTTTCCTGGGGATAGGCGTAAGTATGGATCTCTTCTAGTCTGTTGGCCAGGCAGCTGTCCTCCAAATATCTTGGTACAGACAAGTGACCACTTCTAGTGCCACGTGTGTCTGTTGAAACATTTCAGTTGCTATTCCATCAATTCCTAGTGTAAGATCTTAATAATGAGGAAACTGGGTTTGAACTATCTGGGGACTATCTGTACTATCTTTGCAATTATTCTCTAAACTGTTGTAAAATAAAAAGTTTATTCAAAAAAAGTTATCCAAAACTTTGAAATAAAGTTAAATGATAGTTGTACAACCTTTAAGAATCATGGAGAATTGTTGAACAAGCCTGCTTATTGGTCGTCTGACACTCGAAAAGTAATTTTTTTCAGATTTATGGTTAATGATTAGGTCCTAGACCTTTTGTAATTCTGTAAAATTGGAGGCTGACTTAGAGAAGACTCATAGAGTACAATAATTTTTTTCCCTGTCCAGTAGAAAAGATAACCCCAGAGATATGGCTTTGTTGCCCAGGAGCACATTAATCAGATTTGTATCTAATTTATATCTGATTTCCGCATATCTTATTTTCCCATTGACTACATAGAATCTCAGTTCTCTTCTCTTTGACTGGGCTTTGTCATCCTGCTAGCTCCCTTAGCAGTGAGTTCAACAAAAGCAACACGTGCTCATTCTAGTCATTTGTGAACTGTAATTGCAGCATCTCGAGAATTATGCTTTGACAGTGGTAACATGGCTTGCAAAGATCATAGATGTTGACAAGAACTCTAAAGGACGTCTACATGTATCAGTACAGTCATGGGCATAGGTGTAGGTATAGGTGTACATATAGGTATATGTATGTATACAGTTGCATATGTATATGAATGTATACCCATTGACTCTGACTCATGGCAACTCTATGTGTGTCATAGTAGAGCTGTTCTCCACAGTGTTTTCAATGGTCTTTCTTCTAAAGTGTCTCTGGGTAGATTCAAATCTCCCATCTTTGGTTAGCAATTCAGGACATTAAATGTTTGTACCTCCCAGGAATGCCATAATGTCTCTGGGTGCTAAAAGCAGTTTGTGTGTTTGTATGTGTATTGTGTACATGCACAATTTCCCTTTTTGTTATAGACAGTGGTAGTCCTGGCAATAGAATGTTAATAACATCATCATTGCTAAGTGTTTATTGTTGTACTGGTAAAGCTGTTTAATGATTTCAAGCTAAGATGCCTAATGCCTCTGTGGTGTGATGGATGACTTTTGTGTGGCCTTTGTTGTAATTCCAGCATAGAGTCTTATATCTCCTACCTAGATGATTGGGTGGTGCTATACAAGTGTGGTAATTGTAGCCCACCAAGTGGATTGGTTAGTGTTGTCACCCTCTGAACTTGAAGAGAGCCACCCTGGATGTGAGAAAGAGAAGATACCACCACTACCAAGGAAGAACGGTCAGGTATCTGCAGGACAGACCCACAGCAAATGGCTCAGTGGACCTCCTGGCCCATGGAGTGAGAAAGGCAAATGCCTTTAGGCAGAGACTGAAGGCCAGGGAGAGGTACACCTCTGACAAGGGCTAGGAAAAGACTTTTCTGATGGAAGACCTATATCCTTGAGTGTTCCTGAATTTAAACTATAACCTGCTACTTCCTTAATAAACTCCATAATTACTGAGTATGGATTGTGAGTTCTGTGCAATCTGCCATTGCAATGAACTATCAAATTCAGTAGATAGTGTTGTAGGAGGGGCAGCTGGTGTCGGAACTGGTAAAAATGGTAGAGAGAGAAGACAAGTATGACCCAGTCTTATAAGATTCAGCCTTGGGCTGTTGATCTTGGTTTTCCTTTCCTGTGGTGACGTTAGAGGAGAGCAGACACTGCCCACATGCTGTTCGTACAGCATCCATCTTTTCCTTTGGCTGTACCTCCAACTGTGTAGTTAGGTCCAAGGTTGGACATACTCTGGTAAGGAAAATGTTGGCTTGGCAATGACATTGTTGCTTCTGAGGCTACCCAGCATCTCCTTCCATGGTTAACTAAGTCCCTTTAACTTGGCACATCATTTAACTTTAAAAAAAGATTGTTTCTTTCTAATTCTAGATATAGATAAATATTGTGGGCCTAAGGATAATAAGACTTTCAAAGGCAAATTTGCTTAATTCTTTTTTAATTTATTAAGCATTGATTTTTAAGTTTAACTCTCGGAGAAGAAGTTTATTTCATTTTAGAGTTTGGTGAAAGGTTTCTCCTGCAGCCACAAGAAGTGTCAAGAATTCTTACTTAAAAGATAATTCCTTTTCTTATTTGCTGGTTGACCTGTTTCTTAGGAGTTAATTGTTATAATTATTCCTTGGTATAAAGAATCAGAGCCTTAATGAAAGATTTGAACAATTTCACTCATATATTCTTGAGGGAAGGCTTAGTGTTTTACTTTTGTTATTGAATCTCTCATCTTATTTATCATATGGAAGTCCTCTGTGGCATGGTGGAGAGGGTGCTTCGCTTAGAATCGTACTATGTGAGTTTTTCATCATTTGATAGCTAGGCAAATACAACATCTTGTGCAAACATCAAATGTCCAATAAGTGATTGTTTTATCAATAAAAGGAATACATTTAAACTCCCTGAGCCTCAGTTTTTGTTACATTGTAAAGTAAAGGTAGTAATATCCAAACCAACTTATCTCGAAGTATTGCTGTAAGGAAAAATACAACTTAAGGTACTGTATGAAAAGTAAAGTGTCCTATAGTCACTTTTCGGTGGATGGTAGTAATAATAATTCTCAGATGACTTCATTTTTCTGTAGTGAACATATCCTGTGATACTGCCCAAAGTCTTCCTTCTAGACTACAGGATTTATTCCAGCTGCCTGAGGGCTGCCGGAAAACCACCCTTGGCTGTCTTCTTTGGCATTTGAGGTCACGTCTCACTCAATGTCCTAACTCTTTCTAGGGACAGTCCATGTCTGATAATTAATTAGTACAGTGGTATAAATGTTTCTACCACTCATTTGTCAGTTTGTCATATTGTGGAGAATTGTAGATGAGAACGGAAGAAAGAAGACAGGAAGTAGGAAACTCAAATGAGATTCTTGTTCTGTTGTTTACCTCTAGTTTATCCATGTAGCTCCTTGGATAGTTGTTGTTAGGTGCCATCAAGTCAGTTCCAACAATAATAACCTTATGTACAACAGAATGAAACTCAGCCCAGTCCTGCTCCATCCTTAGAATTGCTGTGGTTGAGCCCATCATTGCAGCCACTGTGGCAGTCCATCTCTCTGTGGGTCTCCCTCTTTTTTGCTGACCGTCTCCTTTACTAAACAAGATGTACTTCTCCAGGAATGGTCCCTTCTGATAATTTGTCCAAAGCATGCGAGATAAAGTCTTCCCATTCTTGCTTCTAAGGAGCATTCTGGTTCTACTTCTTCCAGAACAGATTTCTTTGTTTTCTGGCAGTCCATAAATTAAATATTTTTTGTCGTTAGGTGCTGTCAAGTCAGTTCCAACTCATAGCAATCCTATGAACAACAGAATGAAACACTGCCTGGTTTTGTGCCATGTACACAGTCGCTTCTATGCTTAAGCCCATTGTTGTGGCCAGTGTGTCGCTCCATCTTGTCGAGGATCTTCCTCTTTTTCACTGACCCTCCACTGAGCATGATGTCTTTCTCCAGAGACTGATCCTTCCTGACAACACGCCCAAAGTGTGTAAAATACAGTCTTGCCAGCTTTGCTTCCAAGGAGCATTCTGTTTGTACTTCTCCAAGAACAGATCTGTTGGTTTTTTTGACGGTCCATGATATATTCAACATTCTTCTCCAGCACCACAATTCAGAAGCATCAATTCCTTTTCTGTCTTTTTGTTCATTGTCCAGCTTTTGCATGCACACGATGAGATTGAAAATACCATGGCTTTGGTTAGGCATGCTTTAGTCTTCAAGGTGACATCTTTTCAATACTTTGGAGAAGATTTTCCCGATGCAACGTGTGTTTTGATTTCTTGACTGCTGCTTTACAACTTCAATCCTTTTTCCATTTATGATGATGCTGCTTAGTGGTCCAGTGTGAGGATTTCTGTTTTCTTGATGTTGAGGTGCAATCCATACTGAAGGCTCTGGTTGTTAATCTTTGTCAGTAAATGTTTCAAATCTTCTTCACTTCTAGCAAGTAAGGTGGTATCTTCTGTGTAACACAGGTTGTTAATGAGTTGTTCTCTAATCCTGATGCCTCGTTCTTCTTTGTATAATCCAGTTTGTCAGATTATTTACTTGGCATACAGATTGAAAAGTTGTGGTGATAGGATACAACCCTGATGCACACCTTTCCCGACTTTAACCCATGCGGTATTCCCTTGTTCTCTTTCAATATTCTTTGCCACACCATAATTCAAGGGCATCAATTCTTCTTTAGTCTTCTTTATTCACTGTCCAGATTTCTAATGTGTATAAGATCATTGAAAACATGATGGCTTGGGTCAGGCACATCTTAGTCCTCAAAGTGACATCTTTGCTTTTTAATGCTTTAAAGAGGTCTTTGCAGAAAATTTGTCCAATGCAATATATAATTTCATTTCTTGACTTCTGCTTCTATGGATGTTGATTGTGGGACCAAGTAAAATTACATCCTTGACCCCTTCAAATTTTTCTCCACTTATCATGATGTTGCTTACTGGTCAAGTTGTAAAGATTTTTGTTTTCTCTAAGTTGAGGTGTAATCCATAACGAAGGCTGTGGTCTTTGATCTTCATCAGTAAATGCTTCAAGTTCTCTTCAGTTTCAGGAAGCAAGGTTGTGCCATTTGTGTAGTTCAGGTTGTTAATGAGACTTGCTCCAATCCTGATGGTATGTTCTTCATATAGTCCAGCTTCTTGGATTATTTACTGAGCACACAGTTTGAAGAAGTATGGTAAAATGAAACAACCCTGGTGTTCACTTTTCCTGATTTTAAATCACCCAATGTCTTCATGTCCTGTTTGAACAACTGCCTCTTGGACTATGTACAGGTTCATAAGCATAATTCAATGTTCTGAAATTCCCATTCTTCACAATGTTATCCATAATTTGTTATGACCCATGGAGTCAAATACCTTAGCAGAGTCAATAAAACACAGGTAAATGTCTTCCTGGTATTTTCTGTTTTCATCAAGGATTCATCAAATATAAACAATTATGTATCTTGTTCCACATCCTCTTCTGAGTCTGGCTTGAATTTCTGGCACTTTCCTGTCAAATCATTCTTCAACAAACTTTGCTTGCTTATGATGTTAATGATATTGTATGATAATTTCTGCATTCTATTGGATTACTTCTCTTTGGAATGGGCACAAATATGGATATCTTCTATTCTCTTGGCCAGGTAGCTATCCTCCAAATTTCTAGGCACAGAAAACTGAGACTTTCCAGTGCTGCATTCATTCGTTGAAAAATCTCAGTTGGTATTCTGTCAATTCCCAGAGCTTGTTTTTTTTTTTTTTTTTGCCAATGCTTTCAATGCTGCTTGGAATTTTTCCTTCAGTACTGTTAGTTCTTAATTATATGGTAACTCCTGAAATATGTGAATGTCAGCCAGTTCTTTTGGGTTTAGTGACTCTGTTTATTCTTTCCATCTTCTTTTGATGTCTCCTTGTGATTCATCATGATAAATTGGAAAATGATTGAAATTGTTAGGGATTTCATTGTACTTGGAATCCACAATCAACACCCATGGAAGAAGAAGTCAAGAAATCAATGGATGTATTTTACTGGGCAAATATGCTACAAAAGACTTCTTTAAAGTGTTAAAAATGAAAGATGTCAGCTTGAAGACTAAGATGTTCCAGACCTAAGCCATGGTGTTTTTGATGGCCTCGTGCATGTAAAAACTGAACAACAAATAAGGAGAACTGAAAAACTGTTGCCTTTGAGTTGTGATGTTGGTTAAGAATATTGACTATACCACAGACTGCCAAAAGAATGAACACATGTCTTGAAGTAAAACCAAAATGCTACTTAGAAGCAAAAATGGTGAGAGTACATCTCACATACTTTGAATATGTTTTTAGTGGGGACCAATCCCTGGAGAAGGCTATCATGCTTGGTAAAGTAGAGCATCAGTGCAAAAGGAGACCCTCAACAAGATGGATTAACACAGTGGCTACAACAGTTAACTCAAGCATAACAATGGTTGTGAGGATGGGCACTGCTTCACTGTTAGGTACAGGGTCACTATGTGTTGGTAACTAACTGGACTGTGTCTAACAACAGCATTGTTCACTATCGGCCCAGAGTCCTTCACTATTGAAATTCGAAGCTTAGATTTTTTTCCTTTGTTCTTTCAGCTTGAGAAATACTGAATATAATGTTTGCTTTTGGTTTTCTAACTCTAGGCCTTTGCATATTGCACTGTAATACTTTGTCTTTTTGAGCTGTCTTTTGAAATCTTTTGTTCTGTTCTACTTCACTTCCTCCTTTTGCATTAACTGATCTACATTCAAGAGCAACTTTCAAAGTTCCTTATGACATCATTTCGGTCTTTTTTTTTGCCTGTTTTTTAATGTCCTCTTGCTATCTTCATGTATGATGTCCTTAATCTCATTCCACAGCTCATCTAGTCTTCAATAATATCTGTTTAATGAGTCCAATCTATTCTTGAGCTGGTCTCTAATTTCAGGTGGAATATACTCAAGATCATACTTTGGATTTAGTGGACTTGTTCTACTGATTTTCTTCAGATTCAACTTGAACTTGCATGTGAACATCTGATGGTCTTTTCCACAGTCAGTTCCTAGCTTTGTCCTGATGATAATGAGCTTTTCCACAGTTTCGTTCCACAGATTTAGTCAGTTTGGTTACTGTACATTCCATCGGGTGAGGGCTATGTGTGCAGTCACTGTTTATGTTCATGAGGAAAACGTATGTGTGCTGACTAAGTCATTGGTCTTACAAAATTCTATTATGAAATGCTCAAAGTTGTTTCTATCATCAAGGCCATGTTTTCCGAATGCTGTTCCTTCTTCTTTGTTTCCAACTTTTGTATCCCAATTACCAGTAATTATCAACATATCTTGATTGCATATTTGATCAATTTTGGACTGCAGAAGTTGATAAAATCTTCAATTTCTTCAGCTTTGGCATTAGTGGTTGGGGTGTGAATTTGAGTGATAGTGGTATTACCTGATCTTCCTTGTAGGCTATGTATGTTATCCTATTATTGAAAGCATTGTGCTTAATAACAGATTTTTAGGAGTTCTTTTCAACAAATTACGCCATTCATCTTAAATTTGTCATCCCCAACACAGTAGAATGAATTAAAAATGGCTATTACTAGTCCTTGCAGCTTGCTAACACCTAGGGTATCTTCTTTATGTGTTTTGTTTCATTTTGGCAACTTGAAGCTTTCCTAGAGTCGTACTTCAGGCAGCCCATGTTCCGATTACTAATGGATGTTTGCATCTGTTTCTTCCCATTTTAAGCTGAGCTACATCAGTAAATGAAGGTGTCAAAAGCTTGACTCCAACTGCCTCACTAAATTCGATTCTACTTTGAGGAGATAGCTCTTCTCTGGTCATATTTCCAATATCTTCCAATCTGAGGAATTCATCTTCCGGCACCATATCAGACAACAATCTGCTGCTATTCATAAAATTTACTGGATAAGTTTTTCAGGAGCAAACTTCTAGTTCCTTCTTCCTAGTCTTTCTTAGTCTGGCAGCTTAGCTAAAATCTGTCTAACATGGCTGGCATTTGAAATACTGGTGACATAGCTGTTGGTATGAAAGTAACATGCAAGCCACCACAGTATGACAAATTGACAGACATGTAGGATTGTATTGGATCCTTAATAAAAGGTAGTTGCTAATGGTAGTAACAGACCCCTTGGGACAAATATTTTAATTATATAAATACAATTGTATAATTTGTCTTCTAATCAATGTTATTTGTAAACACCTTGTATTAGAAATTAAGTGGAATACAAGGGCTGACAGTTAAGCTCACAAACTCATTCTAGAAAAAGTGCTATACACTTCATTGCCAAGTATCACTATGGTTACTTTCAAAGCACTCCCACTGGGAAACTATCCAGCACCTAGTTTGCCCTTCAAAGCAATTTTGGAACTCTTCTTCTGGAATGGCCATCAGAGCTGCCATCCTATTACCCTTGATGTCTCGAATGTCATCAAAGTGTCTTCCTTTCAATATTTTCTTTGTCTTTGGGTACAGAAAAGTCACTGGGAGTCAGATCAGGTGATTAGGGAGTATGTTCCTATACAGTTATTTGTGTACTGGCTAAAAACTCCCTCATAGACAACTATACAATTAAGTTTGTGAACTTGCCATTATGCCGCTGTGCACAATATCCATTACAGAAAGAGCTCCAAAAGTGCTCGGAAGGGTTGACTAGGTGCAGGTATTGATGCATAGCTTTCCAGGGGGAGTACTTCAAAGGTGACCATAGTGATATTCAGCAATGAGGTATATAGCACTTAGAACAACTAAGCTTGTGGATTTCACTGTCAGATCTCGTATATAGCCAGTGCAAGAAGTCTACATGTATTTCCCTGAGTTACTGAGTTATCTAGGTCTATTTCTTCCCACATGCTGTTGTTAGTTGCCTTAGAGTTGGTCTGGTTAATGGTGACCTGGTGTATAATGGAACTCTTCCTGGCCTCATCTTGGACCATCTTCACAGCATTCGTTATGTCTGAGTCTTTGTTGTAGCCATTGAATCCATCAATATCATGGATGATTTCTCTAATTTTAGTTGACCCTCTACTAAACATGATCCCCTTTTCCAGAGACTTCTCTTTCCTGGTGGTGTAGCCCTAGTAAGGAAGATGAAGCTCACCATCCTCGCTTCTAAGGAGCATTCTGGTTGTACTTCCTCCAAAACTGAGTTGTTAATTCTTCTCGTAGTCCACAGTGTGTGCAGCATTCTTTGCCAGCAGGACACTTAACGTGCATCATTCGTCCTTGGTGTCCCTTTTCATTGTCCATCTTTCGCAGGCATGTAAGGCAGTTACCCCCAGTTTGGATCAGACACACCTTAGTTATCAATGTGTTGTTTCTTTCTTTCTTTTTTCCTTTTCTCTTCTTTAAAGAGATATTTTGCAGAAAATCACACAACACGTCAAAACAGTTGTATTCAACCTCAGTCAAGATGAACTTAAAACCTGAAAGGGAGTTGCAGGACACAGAAGATACACCTGTTTCTTCTCCTGTCTTCTTGAAGTCTTCATGAATATTTTTGGATTTTCTTAAACTCCTCTATCAAAAACCCATTGCTAATCATTACTTATTTGTTAGATAACCTTCAGTTGTGTGAAAAAGGTAAGCATTAAAGCATTGGCATCTGTTATCATAGAATAAGTGGCAGAAATAATTTTGTTTTCAGAATTCCAAACTACTGGAACACTAGGATATCAATTAGAAGATGACATGTTAATTAATTAGAGGCATTAATTGAACTATTAAAGCAAACAAAAACAAACCTAACTCACTGTAATAGTTTATTCCCAAAGCCATTTAGCAACACCTAATGAGAAAAACGGTGATCAGTTCTACGCAGGGAAAAATGATGAATGTGACACAAACACACACAAATATTTTAGGTTTTTCTCACTGTAATTTAAAAAATTTTCTATTATGCTCCCTGCAACAAGCTATTAAGCAAAGAAACAAAGACCAAAATGGGTCTCAGCAGAGCCTCTGACACTTGCCCTTGAACACAGAGCAGTGAAAGCAAATGGAAGAAATGGTGATATAAAAGAGCTGAACAGAAAGTTTCAAAGGGTAGCTTACGAAGACAGAGTAAAACATTATAATGAAATGTTGCAGAAATCTGGAGACAGAAAACCGAAAAGGAAGAACACATTTGGCATTTCTCGACCAGAAAGAACTGAAGAAAGAACTCAAGCTCAAATTGCAGTTTTGAAGGATTCCATGGGCAAAATACTGAACAATGCAGGAAGCATCGAAAGAAGATGGAAGGAATACACAGAGTAACTAGACCTAAAAGACTTGTTCAACTTGTGACCATTTCAGGAGGTAGTACATGATCAAGAACCAGTTGTTGAAAGAAGAAGGCCAAGCTTCACTAAAGGCACTTGGGAAAACCAAGGCTCCAGAAACTGACAGAACACCAACAGACATGTTCAACAAACAGAAGCAGTTCTGGAAGTGTTCACTGTCCTGTGCCAGTAAATTTGGAAGGCAGCTACCTAGCCAATTGAGTAGAAGAGATCCATATTTGTGCCCATTCCAAAGAAAGGTGATCCAACAGAGTGTATAATTACAGAACAATATCATCAGTCACACATACAAGTAAAATTTAGCTGACGACCATTCAGAAACTGTTGTAGCTGTACATCAATAAGGAACTGCAAATAATTGAAGCTGATTCAGAAAAGGATACAGAACAAGGCATATTGTTGTTTGATATCAGATGGATCTTGGCTGAAAGTAGAGAATACCAGAAATGTGTTTGCCTGTGTTTTATCAACTACACAAAGATATTCAACTATGTGGATTGTAACAGTTTATGAATAACATTGCAAAGAATGGGGATTCCAGAACACTTAATAGTGCTCATGTTGAACCTGTGCATAGACAAAGAGATAGCTATTCAAACAGAACAAAGGGATACTGTGAGGTTTAAAATGAAGAAAAGTATGTGTTAGGGCTGTATTCTTTCACCATACTTATTCAATCTCTTGCTGAGCGAATAATCAGAGAAGCTGGACTACGTGAAGAACAATGTGGCACTGGGATTGGTAAAGACTCGTTGACAACTATCATATTTATATGACACAACCTTGCTTAAAGAAAGTGAAGAAGACTTGAAGCACTTACTGATGAAGGTCAAAGACTGCAGCCTTCAGTATAGATTACACTGCAATATCAAGGAAACCAGAATCCTCATATATTGATAAATGGAGAGAAGTTTGAAATTGTCAAGGATTTCATTTTACTTGGATCTGCAATCAATGTCCAAGGAAGCTGCAGTCAAGAAATCAAACAATGTATTGCATTAGATAAACCTGTTGCAAAAGACCTCTTTTCAAAGTGTTGCAAAGCAGAGAGATCACTTTGAGGACTAAAGTGAGCTTGACCCAAGCCATGTTATTTTCAGTTGCCTCACATGCATGTGAAAGCTGGACACGGAATATGGAAAAGTGAAGAACTTATGCCTTTGAATGATGGTGTTGGCAAAGGCTACTGAATATACCATGGCTTGCCAGAAGAATGAACAAGTGTCTCTTGCAAGAAATACAGCCATAGTGCTCCTTGGAAGCATGGGTGGCCAGAGTTCATCTTACATACGTTGTACATGTTATCAGGAAGGACCAGTCCCTGGAGAACAATACTATGTTTGGAAAGGTGGAGAGTGAGCTAAAAAGAAGACGACTCTCAATGACATAAATTGACACAGTAGCTGCAACAATGGGCTCAGACACAGCAAAGATCTTGAGGATGACACAGGATGAGGCAGTGATTTTGTTTCCTGTTGTTCACAGGGTCACTGTGAGTCACAAGTGACTTGACAGCACCTAGCAAGTGATCAAGTATAAGACTGATTTTATTCAACATTAAATACCTTGTTTTCTAAAACCTGATTAGTACTCGTTTGTCTGGATAAATACAAAGAACTGACCAACTGGCTGTCAATGTACTAGCTGGTTTGACTAAGAGAATGAACGAAAATAAGTTTATGGTCTCTGTTGTTAATAGCCACTGTTTCTGATCCGGCTCCATCTTACTACAGGTATCTATGCAGAGAGCAGTCACTTCCTTACTGATCCATGAAACCTTTCTTGATTGCCCTGCCCCTGCAGATCTCTGGCTTCCTCTCCCTGCTCTGTTCGTTGTTTACTTGACAGTGTTCACGAACTGCCCTGGAATTAAGAACTATTGTTTTCTGTTGGCCAGCTGGACTGTGAGTCCTAAGGGCATGAACGCTCTTCTAATCTACACATTAGAGCTGTAGATTCTTGTGTATTATTGTCAGTGGCTAGGGAGTTGGCTCCAAATCAGGGCAACTTTTGTATGACAGAATGAGACGTTGCCGTGTCGCGAACCATCTTCATGATCTTTGATACGTTTGAATCCAATATTGTGGCATTTAGGTGGTTCCAACCTAAAGATCCCATCTTCTAGCACTTCTAGCTCAGACAACACTCTGTTGTGATCCATACGGTTTTCACTAGGTAATTTTTTGAAGTAGATCACCAGGCCTTTCTTCCTAGTCTGTCTTAGTCTGGAAGCTCCTCTGTAATGTATCCACATAGCTGACTCTGATGGTATTTGAAATACTAACGACATAACTTTCAGAGTCACGGCAGCAGGCTTACCACCAGGGCAAACTGACTGATGGGTGGTAGGTGGAGAATCTTGTATAAAACATTAGAAAAAGTCAAGTCTTGCTTTCTGCTCACTTGGGTAAGTAAATATTGCTTTTGATGTACTATCTTCATAACTCAGAAGGTTTCCTTATTGCAAAAACAGTGAGATGTTTCCTCAAGAATCTCAGAAGTCATGCATTTCAGCAATATTGTAGAGCACATTATCCTCTAAGGCATGCTTGAAAAGAGAGCTGTAAAAGGAGAAAAGAGAATATTACAAAATTAAGCAGAAGCAAATAGTACCACATCTCAAAATACTGCATACATAAGTAAAGAAATCCAGATGGTCTTCTTCTTTAGAGACATATGAAATCTGATACCAGTATGCAGAAAGCTTTATTTGTCAGCTTTTCATCAACTCTAAACTTCTCCTTAATTTACAAGTTAAATTGATTTTCCTCAGAAATTCTCCTAAGTGCTTTATGATGTCATTGACGTTGTGGGGAAGTGAGCCACTACTGTCCTTGCACGTGCGGTGACTTCTGGCCTTGGATTAAGTCCTTCATCTCTGCTTTTAAAATGTTGCTCCCGATTTATAGGAATCTGAATTAAAGTATTCCTTTATGTCTTTTTTATTTTTCTTTCTCTTTTTGATATGTTTTTTTGGGATGTGAAGGATCTGAGATTCATATTTGTCTGTCTCTGCTTGTTTGTCTCTTTCTAGATTCACTGTCTATCCCTGCTTTTCCTATTGAGTGTATGCAGTCCTGCTTTTGGCATCTTAAAATACTATTTATTGACTTCCCTGCTTAGTATTAAGTAAAATAAATAATATTGTGAAAAGCCTGGCATTGGGCACAAGGGATATATTTTTATTACAAAATAAAATTTAGTGCTAGAGCCAAAATGTTGCATGATGTTATCAACATGGGTTGAATAAAATATGATCAATGTCTGTAGTTTTTGAGAAGTGCAAAGATGCCAGTATATGGTGTAAATAAAGTATGTACCTATGGCAGTCTTTTCTGTAATGACTACAGACTTGGAAACAGTATGGTGGCAGTTATACTCTGTCCTATAAGGTCACTATGAGTAGTAAGCAACTTGATAAAAACCCAGTGCCATTGAGTAGGATCCAACTCATGGCTACCCTAGAGGCCAGAGTAGAACCGATGGTGATGTGTTATCTGCGGCATTTGACCTTTCATAGTCCTGTCTCGTGTTTACTGGTGATGGTATTGACCCTGCTTTAAGTTTGATTCCTGACTTAGAAAAACCTCAGTCACTTCATACAAATTAGTCTTTGAGGAGATGAAATTTTCCTGGAGTGTGAATTCATCCTAAAATAGTTGAAGATGTTGTAGTCTTATAGTTTGCATAAATACTATCAGTCTTGTGGGTACACTTAGGCATGACAGGGCTTTTAAAGTTCAAAGACTGGTTCCTAGGGTCCTCTGAGCAGGGGGTTGAAAGAAGGTTGGGAGCATCAGTCTTAAAATCCTCCAGGCTGGGTATATGAATACAGGTTAGAACACCTTTTCACTAGGGTCCAAAAGTGGATTTAAGTTGTACGTCTACTGAAGACTTGAATTAAATGTCTTGAACAAGAGCAGATTCTGAGTATTTGCAACTGCCTCTTGGTGTAACATAGAGCCCCATTTGGTGAATCTTCTTCCAGAAGATGACTCAGATGTATATTTCTTTCTTCTGTAACACTTCCTTCCTCCTTAGTACTCTTTATCCTGTACTACTCCTCTCCCATGCAACTCTATTTAACCTGTCATTGCTTGGTGTCTTCACATCTTCTCTTTGGACCCACCCAACTGTTGAGTCCTTGCTCAGTCATAGGTTCTGTTCCAGTCTGCTCCTCAGGTGGCTTGGCTGGCTGGGAGCGGAGGCTTCATCTGCTCCAACCAAGCCAAGCAAGCCTGCCATCTAGTCGGGTCCATCTCATAGCAACCATAGAGGTCTGGGTAGAACTGCCCCATAGAGCTTCCAAGGAGCACCTGGTGGTTCTGAACTGCTCTGACACAGATGGTAAAAGGAGGCTTTTCAGTCTTAGTGTAGATGGTGTCAACATAGTGAAAGACACTTCAACTCTTATTTTCTGTTTTTTAACAGCTGTGGCCTCGTTTCCTCCCAAAATTTTTGTAAAACAAACACTGTGGTAACCAGGAGAATTAAAAGTCTAGTTCTACCTGAAGAATGTGTGCTACTCCTTTTAACAAGTTTTAATAATTCTTCTTAGGATACAAGACACCTGGTCTTGTCTGTACGAGAACACACGGTTCCCCTTTTTCTGGCATCCCCATCTCAATGAAACAAAAAAATCCAAACTCGCTGCTGTTGAATCAGTTCTAACACTATAACAACCCTAGAGTGACCCTATACTGTCTCAAGAGAACACATTAATTGACAACGCTTCTGCATTTCTGATCAATGTGCCCTGTTCCAGTATTTCTTTCTAATCCTCATGTTTTCCGTTTTAGTAGACATGGGGATTTCTGTGCTAGCTGTCACGTTAGAAATCATGAGACACAAATTCCTTAGACATCAGGGCTGAAGATGATGTCATAGATTGAAGTATTAGCGTTTGAAATGGACTGTATTCATCGCTCTCTTTGAAATCATGGTTTCACATTTAAACTGAGCTTTTGTCAAACAGATTCATGCTTTGGGGATTCAACATCAGGATGACGTCTTGAGTAAAATGGAAGGCTTGAAAGGAAGCTTAGTTTTCACAATTGTTAGCATAACCCAGCCTTTAATCAGATCTGTCCTTATGGCATATATTTCCTGAATGTAGAATTTGGTCTGCTTCACTTGGTCTGCGTGGTGCCTGGTAATATATTTTTATGAATAGGTATGTGCTTGCAGACAACTTTCAAACTGATAAAAAAAAAAAACAAAAAAACACCTCTCTTATCTTACAAATCTTCAGAGGTTTTTCATAATGCTGATTATGCAGGAAGTTAGAGGAAAAGGCTGATAGCAAAGTGCTCACGGGAAGTAATTAGCTGCAAGTCCACGGCATTTGTAAGCTGTGAAGGCTGACAAAGAATGTAGTCACATACACATCGAGTGGGAGAAAAAACATACAGCATGAGGGATGTATGCTATAAAATAGATGATTTTTATAACTGCGTAAAGCCTATGAAACCTTGGCATAGTTTAGTTTCCTTTTTTTGGCTGATGTTTTCAAATGCATTTTTAAAATAAAACCAGTGCAGGTAATTTTGCATTTTATTTTTTAGTTTTCTCAGCTTGCTGTGCGACAGCTGTGAATGGTTACTCTGTTGTAAATGAGTCATTGTGTTTAACTGAAAGTGCTTCCGATATTAACATTTCAGTTTTGTTTCCTAAGAAATCCTAGTTGAAGTAATAGCAAGATATTCTAACAAAAGATGGTCTATGAAAGGATGGAGTACATTATTCACCTGCCACAATAAAGTAATCAAAATCCATTACACTTCATAGACTCCCCTGCCCAACCACAATACTAACCACGATGAGATAATTGTGTTGGGATGGGGAGGAGGAAAGCATGTGAATTACTGAACAGCCTCCACTGCCATTAATAATAACCACTGGGAATAATGTAACGTGGTTTTTTATCATTACTGTTACTGCACAGACTATAGATTTGTCTTCAAAGTTGGAATTGATGACCACATAAAACTAAGAACCATGCGGAAGAAGTCACAAAATCTTTGCAACTATGAAAGCCTTGGAAACCTTTGCTAATTGCTGAAAAGCATGGCCTGCAGAGTTAATTTTAGTAGTAACTGCAGAAATGATAATGTAACACCATTCAAAAGGTGGTGAGGAGCCTTAATGATTCCTACAACCCCTCCGCAACTGCCTTTGTTCAAGGGAGAGAGTTGGCTGGCTAAGGTTAAGGGTCTTTTCCTTTCTACTTCCCTATTCAAATCCTAGTTTCCTTTGAAGCCTATTTAAGACCTTCTTTCTGCCGGAAGTGTTACTCTTGCTTTCTGTAGCCAGTATTCTCTCAGTTTGAGAAGCCCTTAATATCTTCCCTTTGCCTTAAATGCAAGACCAAACCCACTGCTGTTGAGTCAATTTCTACTCATAGCAACCCTACAGGCCAGAGTAGAAGTGCCCCATGGAGTTTTCAAGGGGCACCTGGGGAATTTGAATTGCAGACCTTTGGTTTAGCAGCTGTAGCACTTAACCACTACACCAGCAGAGTAGAAAACCCTAGTAATATAGTGGTTACATGTTACATCTGCTAACCGAAAGATTGGCACCTTCAATCCACCCAATCCTCCTTGGAAACTTTGTGGGGCAATTCTGCTCTCTCCTGTAAGTAAGAATCAACTTGCTGGCTGTAGCTTTTTGGCACCTGGGCGTGTACTATTGGTGAGGCTCTGTAAAAAAGAATGTGAGTTTCTTGAGGTCAGATGTTATGCTGTATGTTTATTTATTTATTTATTTATTATTTAATATAACTGAGTGAAAATGTACATTCCCGTATAAATTTACATATCCACCTATATGCAGCTTCCACTGCTCTCCCTGCCCGGTGACAGCACATTATTCCTCTCTGCTCCATACATGTCTTATTCTTCCAACAGTCTCTTTTTTCCCTCCTCTCCACCCACTCTCCTTCCTCCAGCCAGAGGTCAGCAGGATGACATCCTATAGATGTATAGAACCATGAAGTGCATCCAATATATAGTCACTGCATTGCCAAGTCCAATCCATTCCTGTCCGAAGCGTGGACCTTCGTTATGATTTATGGTCAAGGGCAGCATCAGGGTGAGGGACCATGCTCCCAGGGGAACCCGGAAACCACTGGACCATCAGTTGAGGTCTTTTAGTGGGGATCTCAGTGTGCACCCCTTTTTATTCTTGTGTTGCCAGTGAGACTCAACTTAGTGAGCTCCATCGTGGCTATCACTGGTGGTGGCTGGGCACCATCCAGTTCTTCGGGTCCCAAGTCGATGTAGGCACCCACTGATGTGGGTCTCTTTGTCTTCTGGGTTGTCTTTCCCCCATGTCATTTTGGTCCTCGGTGAGCATCCATTTCTGCTGAGTTGGGACCATTTGCTGTGCCCTCAGATGGCAGCTTGGCAGCTTTTAAGACCCCAGACAGCACTCACCAATGTGGGTGCAGAGAGTCCTCTTAGCAAAACGCTAGTTGTGCCAAGTGGCCTCACTTTCACCTAAGAGCATGGTCCCCTGCCCCCTGCCCCAGCTACTCTATCCTTGCAATATTGGGTTAAGATGGAAGGAGTACTCATGTTATGTTTAAGTCCACTTAATATTGTTCTTGTTTCTAATGTGTGCTATCACCGATTTCACCCAGCCACATACCTAGCAACTATCTAATCTAAACCCTCCCCACCCCTCCCTTGGAGCTGTCAAAGAGTCTTTTCTTCTATACACAAGTCTGTTTTTGAGATCTTATCGTAGAGGTCTCATACAATATTTGTCCTTTTGTCCCTTATGTTTATTTTTATTTCCCAACGCATAGGGCATTCAGTACAGGGTAAACACTCAATAAAAACTTGCTGCATTGAATACAAATGATGTAATTGTTAACATTTTTGATTTAGAGACTTTCTGAATTTATTTAATCCAAGCCCTAGTTTTACAGATGCAGAAAATCAAGCCAACAGAAGTCAAGTTCTTGCTGAAGGTCATCCAACCAAAGTATAATTTTCAAGTAATCTAAGCACTTGGTTTGCTTGGAGAAAGGTTTCATTTCTATTTCTGCTTCCTCTACCTATTTTCTTAGTAAACATCCCTTTTCACCAGCAGTGCAGCTATTGCAAGAATCAGCAAGAACCTGGCATATTTGCTCTTTAGAGGTCTAATGCTGTGATTAACATGCACAAATACATTTGCCAATGCTTATAACTTTCATCTCTAACTTCCTCATTTTAGCCTTCATTGTGAACTTTCCAACCCTTTGCTCCAATCTGAATTAATTATTGCATCTCTTCTGCTGGTGCAGTCATTTGTTTTTGCTTCAGTTTTACCGCTTTTCATGGTTAGACCTGTATTGTGGATTGGTGAATACATAAGTTTGTTTCCCCCACTATTCCAGGGCTGTTTGAGGGTAAGGATTGCTTAATGATCATCTTACTTTTTCTATGTTATCCAGCTCAGTATTTTCAATACAGTGGTAACTTCGTAACTCTAAAAAAATTTATATCGTTCTGTCTAATATAATTAAATGATAATTATAAGAATCTGTTTCTGAAAATTAGGAAATGATAAGCAGAATCTATTACCAATTATTTAGAAAGAGAATATTATAATATTTTTCAGGTCAGCACAAAACAACCAACCAATTTCCTAAAAAAAGTAATTTTTGTGTGTGTGTGTGTTTGTGTGTGTGTTGTCTCTCTGATTCCAACTCATAGTAACTAGAACACAGTGAAATATCTAGATAGAAATAACTACTAAGGTAGGAGGTAAAAGTGTAAACATGACTTTTTGATCTCCAGACAGCAAGGCTTTTCACAATTACTTTATATGCAATAGCACGCACAACTTTTACACTATGTCACAAAAATTGTGTTCATAATAGGGTATAGAAATCTATGCACAGCAGTAGAGCTGTTAGTATAAAAGCAAATAAATATTCACAATAAAAAATTAGTTTCTTGCAAAGAACTGTTGTTAGTTGCCCCTTGAACAGAGTTGAGAATGAGTTGGGAAGAGGAGCACTGAAGCATTTGTTGTTTGTCCAAGTTTATGAAGCAGGTGGTATGACAAAAGGGTGGTTTCAAGCAAACTATCAGAGTAAGAGGAGCTGATAGAGTATTTGAGTTCTGTGGAGAAACAAAACCCATAATATATAAATTATTAGAGAGCAGAAGGGGAGTGGAGGGATGTGTAAGAAGTGGTTCCTGCAAACATGGGAGTCGCCAAGTCCAAAATCAGTATAACACACAGTGGTCTAGAAACTCTGGCAAGAAAACTGTGTTACAGTTTTGAGGTCAAGTAACTCCATCTTTCTCAGGAAGCCTCATTTCTCAGTTTTTGCTGTTAAAAAAAACCTTCTACTGATTAGATCAGGCCCATCCACATTGTGGAGGGCAATTTGCTGACTCAAGTCAACTGATTTAAACACTATTCAGATGCTAATACCTCCGTAGCAACATTTAGAGTATGTTTAGCCAAGCACTTGGGCCCTGCTGAGCAAACTGACACATAAAATAAACCCAGACAGAGACGCAACATAATCCCGAGGCTGAACAAAAGGCTCCTGGACAGGAGGTCACCTCACATCTTCAGGGAGCTGTTTCATGCTTCAGATGTGGGAAAACAATTGTTCAAAAGCAATCAACTTTGTTTATTTTTTAAAAAAAGCTTTTAAAAAGGCTTCTTGTCGTATCACCAGTGTGTTCCAGCATCACGTTTTCCATCACATCTGCCCGATGTACTGTGCTGTGATCTCTCCTAGGATCTACTCAGTGCCAGCTGCAGTGCAGACAACCCCCCTCCACATATTACATTCTAAATACAGTCTGTATTTAGAAGGTGTCATGGATTGAATTGTGTCCCTCCAAAAACTGTCTATCAGTTTGGTTGCACCATAATTCCCAGTATTGTCTGATTTTTCCCACATATTATAAATCTTGCCTCTTCAAAGTTAATGAGGAGAATGGGCATCAACTGTGTGAGTGAGGAGTGACTCAGTCAACAAGCTTGGATTGTGCTGAGGCCATCTCTTGAGATGTAAAGGAAAGGGAGGCAAGCAGAGAGTTGAGGACCTCATATCACCAAAAAAAAAAAAAAAAAAAAAAAAAAAAAAAACCAAAAAACAGTGCTGGGATCAGAGTGAGTCTTTGGACTGGGGGTCCCTGTGTGGAGAAGCTCCTTGTCCAGGGGAAGAACGCTGACAGAGAAAGCCTTCCCTTCAATTCGATGTCCTCAATTTGGACTTAGAGCTTACTATTCTGTGGGAAAATAAATTTCTGCTTTGCTAAAGCCATCCACTTGTGGTATTTCTGTTATGGTGGCACTAGATGATTAAGACAGAAGGTAGTATAAAACTTCTAACTGCATAACATCTTGTTAACCATGTTGAACTGAACTTTAGTGATATAAAAATAGAAAATTTTCCTCCATAAATATTGAGATAACAATATTGTGATGAAACATGCATGCTGTTATGCACTGAATTGTGGCCCCTCAAAAATACATGTTGTAAAGCCTAACCCCTATACCTGTGGCTATAATTCCACTTGAAACTAGGATTTCCTGTGTTATGTTAAAGGGGCGGTATTGATGTAGGATGTGTGTTAAATCAATCTCTTGAGATTTAAAAGAGCAGGTTAAGTGACCAGGCCACTGTGAGACAGAATCAACTCAAGGTCAATGAGTTTGGTTCGTTTGGGCAGCAAGTAGAAACGAGGAAGATAGAAATCAAGCCATATGAAGACCATCAAAGAATAAGAAGCTCAAAAGAGGCAAAGATCTTCCTTTAGAGTTAACAGAGAAGATTTCTGTTAGAATTTCTGGAAACCCTCATGGTGTAGTGCTTAAGTGCTATGGCTGCTAACCAAAAGGTTGGAAGTTCAAATCCACAAGGTGCTCCTTGGAAACTTGATGCAGCTGTTCTGCTTTGTCTTTTACAGTCTCTGTAAGTGGGAATTGACTTGACAGCAATGAGTTTTGCCGTAAACTGTGAGAAAATAAATTTGTGTTTGTGAAAGTCGGTGACTTGTGGTATTTCTGGTATAGCAGTGCTAAACAACTAAGACACGTATTTTATGAAGTCTGTGTATTAAAAACCAAGAGGGGGTTTATTGGGAAGCTGCTAATGTGGAAGACACTCCATGGAATGAGGCTATGAGAGTCTCAGCTTACTTTGTTTCATTTCAATGAGTATATCATTCTTCTAGGGGAATGAAATTCTCACAGCAAAACTGTTTCAAATTAATGAAGTCATTTAAAAGTATTTACTGAGTATGTGGAAAGTTTATAGTGGCTGGCTAGTAAAAAGTACTGTAAAGGAGACATAGATGTATCTGGCAATGAACCTGATATAATGCTTGTTCAGAGTGAGCTACATTGTCTGATGGAAAAAGATCCTTTCTGAAAGCAAAGTGTGGGTGTTCAGGGTAGCAGGCTCTTTGCCTCAGAGAGAATAGCTGTTTCTAGAAGACAGTACGATTATGAGCAAGCATGCATTTAAGAGCAAATTTATTATTTATAATTAAAGGTGTTCCCATAGAGGGGAGTGGGTGGTTGTTGATGGTTGTAAAGTTTTCAGCAGTAGGTGATTATTTGCCCCCTCCCTCTGGGCTCTTTAATGCCTGTAGTACATCACAGCTAGTGCCTTGGTCTGAGGCTTCATCTCAGAGAGAAACCAACATCCTCAAAGTTATAAAGTGTCTGTCTTCAGTTCCTTCAATGGGTGAAGTGCAAGTTGTAAACACATTGTGATACTATGACTTGCTTAGTGTAAAATCATAGTAACTATGAATTAAAGCTGGTTTTACGCTAATTTGGAGACAATAATTCTTGCAAGGGACTCTATGATAAGACATGAGCTGGATGGGTCCAGATTTTGCACAGTATAAGAACTAACAAAACTGTAGGTAGAAACTACGTAGTTTAACACTCAGGTACTAGCTGAGAGGTTGTTGGCTTGCACCTTCCTAGAGGGACCTCGGAGGAAGGGCCGGGAGAGCTGCTTCTTAAAGACCGTGGTCCTGGAAACCCTGTGCAGCGCTTCGACCCTACACACCTGGCATTGCCTTGAGTAGGGTTCTACTCAACCGCAACCAACAACAACATAAGGTGAATATCTGTTATTTACTACCTAGCTTCATCCCTCTCCTTTTCCATTGGCTGTCACTCGCATTCTCAGCCATCGGGGGCATGACTTTGATTTTGCTGCTATCTTCAATAGTTTAGCTTCATTGCCTTAAGTCTATCAGTGTGTCTCTGTTCATCAGAATGATTAAATCATGGATATGCAAATAGAGTTAGACAGGCGAAGATGCTGGCTGGGGCAGCTATGGTGGAGAAGTTCTTCTGTAAGAAAGGAAGAAAGAGCTCTTCTTTGTCTCTTCTCAAAATGTAAGAGAGTAAGATCTGAAACTGGCAAGATAGTCTCTTTGACTATTTTTTGTTTGAGTTTTGGTTCCTGTTTGGTTTTGGTTTCCACAGGAAGACAAGCGGGAGTTTCCAAAGCAGGGGTGGGGTGGACTGGGCTATAGCAGACATTTGCAGGTCCGGATGGTTGTTGTGGATTGAATTGTCCCACCAAAAGTTGTGTCCGTTTGGCTAGTCCTTGATTCCCAGTGTAATTGTCTATCATTTTGTCATCTGATGTGATTTTTCTTTTTGTTGTAAATCTTACCTCCCTAAAGCTAATGAGGTAGAATTATAGGTAGTTATTTTAATGACACAGGGCTCAGTCTATAAGATTAGGTTGTGTTTTAAATTAATCTCTTTTGAGAAATATAGGAGAGAAGTAAGCAGACAGATGTGGGAACCTCATAGCATTAACAAGAGCCAGGAGAACAGTGCATCCTTTCTACCTGGAGTCTCTTCTCTGACAAGTTCCTCACCCTACAGAGACTGATCACAACTACCTTCTTCCAGGGCTGACGGACAGAGATAGTCTTCCACTGGAGCTGGCAACCTGAATTTGAACTTCTAGACTCCTAGACTGTGAGAATCAATTTCTGTGTACGAAAGCTATCCACTTGTGATATTTCTGTTATAGCAGTGTCAGATGATTAAGACAGTGGGGCAAGCAGAGCCTGACTGCAACCCTGAGGGAGAAAGGCCTGGTGATCTGATTTTGTGGTTATCACAGCCAAGAAAAGCCTGTGAAACAGTTTTATTCTGTAATGTGATAGCCATGAGTTGGCATTGACTTGATGGCCGTAAGTATTATTATTACTTTGGCAGAGCTGATGGACAAAGAAAAATCAGGCCCCTGGTGACATGGTTAGTGCTAATCGATCAAACTTGACACAAAACTGGCCCCTATCTGGACTTTTATGGTAAATGAATCCACATGTTTATTTTTTGTTTGAGATAACTTGAGTTGGGTTTTTTTGTTTGTTTGTTTCTTGAATCCAGAAGAATACTGACATTGCATCTGTTATTAAGAAAATTCAGATCTACCCTGCTAAATCCTGACTTGTTGAGGGTTACAAACTGCTTTGGAGTGAATGTGGTAAGAGCATGATAAGTGGACTGTATTGGCTATTTTTTTTTAATGCCTTATTTAAAACTTTTTAATGTCTAAAATCTTAAGAATGCTCACTAACCACAATTCTTTTCATTGCTATTTTTGTCTTTATGGCCTCTGACAGAAATAAAAATATCAAAATACCTTCAGATAGCCAGAGTATTTGAATAATTGCTTATAACTTATTCAGACTTGAGAACAGTATAAAATAGAGAACTTTAAAGCCAGGTTGCTGCTTGTGGCTTCCATTTACAAATGACCACTTCAATAGACTTCTTACCTTCCAAACTGGAAAACGTCTTTTCCACACTGTTACAGCATCTAGATCAATTCTGGACAGCTCATGAGAGGGAGTGAAGGCTATTCCTGACACTATCATGTTATAAATCTCTTAGATATTGTTTTGGCAGCGCTTGGGTGGTGTGTGCGTGTGTGTGAGCGCATCTATGTGTGTTCAATTGGAAGTCCACATTCTGAGCATAGCAGCTTTGAAATGAGAGTATTGTGAAACATTAGCACAAAATAACTGAGAGGAGAGTGAGACAAAATCCTCTCACAGCAGTAGAATGACCTGGTTCAGTGTCAGTATATATTAACTAAAGCCATTTGGGAAAGTCTCAGTGAATCAACTGAAAATTTTAAGTTAATGGGAGTTTGAAAGTACCCAAATCAAGAGGCCCACAAAAATCAGTACCTCTTCCCTAAACTACCACTGACTGCTAAGCAAATGTAATGGGAAAAAAGTGCTACTTACAGTAGCATCTAAAAACCATTTGTAATCATAAACCAATATAGAAAGAAATATATAAATGATGTACGAAAAAGTAAACTTTAAAAGAGAGAGAAAGATGATCAGAGAATCTTTTAGCCACATGGAAGGGCTCACTGAAGGCATAAATTTTTCTTCAATTAACTTGAAGGCATAAATTTTTCTTCAATTAATTTGAAGGCATAAATTTTTCTTCAATTAACTTGAAGGCATAAATTTTTCTTCGATTAGCTTAATGTTTTAATACTACTACAGTACCATTTCTTTTTTTAAATCCTGTATAATCGTAAAGTTTTTCTTTTAGGAAGAAGTTATAGAAGAGTAGCTATTATGGGAATATTTTTATTATGTAAATATCAGAGTTTGTCTTCTTCTGGCCACTCCCCTAGTTAATTAATAGGACCTATTTACATAGCAGAGAATGAAAGTTTCAAAACTATGAGACAGACGTCAGTCAGGAGTTTTCAGCAGTCATTTGAATTTTATCTTAAGTGCCACAGTATATAAGAGGACCCTGGTAGCACCGATGATTTTTTCTCAACTGCTAACCAAATGGCTGGCTGTTTGAACCTACCCAGCAACACCAAGAAAAAAGCCTGGCAATCTGTTTACATCAAGTTTACAGCCAAGAAAACCCTGCAGAACTCAATCTTGCTCTGTAACACACGGGGTCATCATGAGTCAGAGTTGACTCCGTAGCAGTGTTTTTGGTTCGGTTCTTAGTAATATTAAAGGAAAACATCATCTTCTTCGGTGTCTCAGGCCTCTGTTGATGCTGACTTCCTCCTTGAACTCTATTAAGTGTCTAAAGGATGTAGAATTTATTCCGTCACCTTCAGTGGGACTGTAGTTACTGCCTCCCTCTTTAAGAGCTAAGAAGACAATAGTGAGGCCGTCTAGTTAGAAGCTTTCCTTTCTCTTTTAAGACAGAGAGATGGGTATCTTTAGTCATCTAACAGGTATAATATACTGTTGTTGTTGTTAACTGCTGTTGTGTCAGTTCCAGCTCACAGCAGTGACTCCACACACAACAGAGGAAACACGGCCTGATCTTGAGCCAGCCTCACAATCGGTGGTATCCAGCCCACTCCTGCGGCTGCTGTAGTCAAGCCCCTCACTGGGGGTTTGGCTCTTTCTTGCTGCCTACCATACCATGCGTGATGTCTTTCTTTAAGGATTGTTTTATTTTGGAAAACATGTGCAAAGTACATAAGATGAAGCCTCTCCATTCTTACTCCTAAGGGGCATTCTGGGTATACTTCCAAGATGTATTTGTTCATTCTTTTGGCGGCCCCTAGTGTATTCAATATACTTCTCCAATATCATTATTCTAAGGCATCCATTCCCCTTCAGTCTTTCTTGTTCATCATCCAGCTTTCACATGCATATGAGGTGTCTGAAAACACCATGGCTTGGGTCAGACTGACTTCAGTTCTCCGAGTGGCATCTTTGCTTTTCACGGTTTCAAAGAGATCACTTACAGCAGGTATGCCCCACGCAATACGTTGTTTGACTTCTTGTGCTTCCATGAGTGTTAGTTGTGGATTCAAACAAAATGAAATCCTTGACAACTTTAATATTCTCTCCACTTATAATGATTTTGCTTAACTTGTACAGTTATGAGGATTTTTGTTTTATGCTGAGCTGAAATCCATACTGAAGGCTGTCATCTTTGATTTTTTTCAGAAAGTGCCTCAAATCCTCTTTGCTTTCAGCAAGCAAGGTTGTGAGACCTGCGTATTATGGGTTGTTATCGAGTCTTCCTCCGGTCTTGACACTACATTCTGTTTCATATAACCCAGCTTCTCTAATTATCTGCTCAACATACAGATTAAATAAGTGTGGTGAAGTGATATAGCCCTGACATATGCCTTCCTGATTTTAAAACATGCAATATCCCCTTATTCTGTTTGAACAAATGCCTCCTGATCTAGGTAGAGGTTTGGCATGAGCACGTTAAGAATTGCTGTCTACCTTACCCATTCTTGGTAACGTTATCCATAATTTGCTATGATCCACACAGTTCAATGCCTTTGCATAGTCAATAAAGTACAGGAAAACATATTTTTGCTATTCTCTGCTTTCAGCCAAGATCCATCTAACATCAGCAATGATATCTGTCTTCTTGAATCCACCTTTAATTTCTAGCAATTCCTCACTCTCAATGTACTGCTGCAAATGATTTTGAATGATGTTCAGGAAAATTTTACTTGTGTGTAATATTGATGATATTGTTGAATAATTTCCCCATTTTGTTGGGTCACATTTCTTTGGAATGGACACAGATATGGATGTTTTCCAGTTGGTTGGCCAGGTTGCTGTCTTCCAAATTTCTTGGCATAGACAAGTGAGCACTTCCAATGCTGCATTCATTTGCTGAAACATCTCACTTGGTGTTCTGTTAGTTCCTAGACCCAGGTTTTCTCCAGTGCCTTCAGTCATCTTGGACTTCTTCCCTTAATTAGAATTAGTTCTTTATCATGTGCTACTGCTTGATTGATGAGTTCTTTTTGGTGCAGTGACTGTATATTTGTTGTATCTTCTTTTGATGCTACCTTCCTGTGTGATTCAATATTTTGTCCATAGGATACTTCAAAATCGCAACTTGAAGCTTGAGGCTTGAAGTTTTTGTTGCAGCTTGAGGAATAGCTACCATGTTTTTCCCTTTTAGTTTTCTAACTCCAGGTCCTTGCTCATTGTATTGTAACCCTTTCTATTGCCATCTCCAAATGCTGTTTGAAATCATCTGGTCAACTCTTCCACTTCATCATTTCTTCCTTTCTTTTTAACCATTTGTTTCCGACTCGACGGCACTCGGCTTTTCGGCTTTAGTCAGCTAGGGCTGCTCTAACAGAAATACCACAAGTGGGTGGCTTTAATAAAGGAAGGTTTATTCTTACACAGTCCTGTAGGCTACAAGTCCAAATTCAGGATGTCCTCTCCAGGGAAAGGCTTTCAGAGTCCTTTCAGAATCCTTCTGACATCTATTTTGGTCTTTTTCTTCTTTTATATCTTTTTAATGACCTTTTTCCTTCTTCTTGTGTGATGCTCTTGATGTCATCCTGTAGCTCTTCTGTTTTTCTGTATTTAGTGTTCAGTGCATAAAATCTATATTTGAGATGGTCTCCAAGTTCAGGTGGGATATGCTCAAGGTCATACTTTGGTTCTCGTGAACTTGTTTTAATTTTCTTCAACTTCAACTTGAATAATTGATGATGGGCTGTTCTGTAGCTGACTCCTGGCCTTGTTCTGATAGACGATGTTTTTTCCATAATCTCTTTCCACAGATGCAGTCGATTTGATTCTTGTACTTTTCTTCCAGTGAGATTTGTCATTTAAATTGTTGAAAATAAGCACTTGCAATGAATTAGTCATTGGTCTTGTAAAATTTCATTGTGGGACCTGTGGAATGTTTGTTATCATAAAGGCCATATTTTCAAAAATCATTTCTTTCTTGTTTGTTGTCAACTTTTGTATTTCAATCACCAGTAATTACCAATGTATCTTGATTGCATGTTTGAGCAATTTTAGACTGCAGAAGTAAGTAAAAACCTTCAATTTCCTCATCTTTTGAGTTAGTGGTTAGTGTGTAAATTTGACCAGTCATCTTAACTGGTCTTCCTTGTAAGACTATGAATATTTTCCTATCACTGACAACAGTGTATTTCAGGATAGATCTTGAAATGTTCTTTTCGGTGACGAATGCAATATCATTCCTCTTCAAGTTGCCACTCCAAGCATAGTAGACCACAAAATACTAAAGACTCCAAAGTTTTCATGACAAGATTTACCCTGCCCTCCTCTTTCTGTTATTATGATTTATACAAGCTAGCTTGTCAGACTACACCAGTCTAAACCTGGTTGCATTCTGTTCTCTGAGTCATACATGTTCACAGTAAAGAAAGTACCTTCACATTCATTCACTGAACAAATATTTATAGAATGTCTACCATGGATTCAGCCTTCAAGAAATCATACGATGTCTTGTATCCCTTTAAAGTTTTAAAAAGCAAAGACATCACTTTGATGAAGAGGGTGCCTCTGACTCAAATCAAGATCTTTTCAGTCAGCTCATGCATGTGGATGCTGGAAATAAAAAAGACACAGGAACTGATAAGTTCAAAATGTGGTGCTGACGGAGAATATTGAAATATAAGAAGAATGCTTATTAGAAGTAAAGGTGGCTGAACTTTGACTTGCTTACTTTGGACGTGCTATCAGGAAAGACAAATTGCTAGAAAAGAACATCATACTTGGAAAAGCTGAGAGTGAACAAAAATGAGAGATGGCTGGACACAACTGCCACAAGAATGGGCTCAAGTGTACCAATGATTACGAAAGCTGGTGCAGGACCAGACAACATTTCTTTCTGTTTTACATATAGTCTCCATGATTCACAGCCAACTTGACAACAATAACTGTGTATCAGACACTGTTCTAAGTTTGGGGAAATAGCAGTGTATACAGTAGACAAATCCCTTGCCTTACATGTGATTATATCCTAGTGCAGAAGATAGAAAAAATAAAAAATAAAGAGCTAAGTATATAATAGCAGCAGAAGAAATAGTGTTGCAAAATAAAAAAAAAGATAGAAATAGAATCTCAAGAGAGTGATGGAGTTCCCAGATAGGGAAGTCACCTCAAAGGAGGTGGCTATGACCTGCTTCTTGATTTGAGTGAGTACTGTGGATTTCTAGGGGAATAAGGGGAAAAACAAAAACAAAGGCCCTGAGACAGGACTGTGTTTGATATATTTGAGTAACAGCATGAGAGCCATCAAAGGTTGAGAATAGTGAGCAAGGGGAGGAACGAGAGAAATTTAGAAAGATTGCCAGAGGTCAGGTTATCTAGGGCCATATAGCTCACTGTAAGGACTTGGATATTTGTCATAAGTTGGCTGGAAAGCCACTCTTTGAAGAGAAGAATGATGTAATCTCAATAACTGATTCTAGTTGGGCCAGAGTAGTAGCAGAGATCCTAGTCATGAAGCATAGAACCCATTTATGGTGGACAATTTAGCCTTTTGATCCTGGCTCTGAGTAGAACCACACGTAAGGACAATGGTAAGGGTCAACTCAACTAAGAGGGATCACCAGGGGCCCCAATCTAAGCCTGAGAAGGCCTGAGGATGCCAGTAAAATCCTGGAAAACAGCAGGCTCACAGGAGAGTCTTTGGTTGGAGAGGTAAACAGTCTGATCCTGGAGAAGGAGTGAGCATTTCTCCAGAGGATATGGAAGCTCTGTAGTGAAGAATACCCTCCTTCCCCAAGTCTTGCCCCACAGTGGAGATGTCAGCCTGTGGAATAAAAGATTGGAAGGTTCTTCAGAAGAGTTTGGTACCAGTAACAGCAGAAAACCTGGACTTGATAGAAGGTGGAGCTGGGAGAAACAAAGGCAGAGGCCAAGAGAAGGCAGAAGCTGGCATTCACTGAACAGAGAAGTGGCAACAGAGCAATTTGCGAAGTAAGACAACTAAGTATGCGAACTTGCACCGTATGGTTATGTTGGCAGCACTGTACAAACAACCCAGTAAGGTTTCATAACCTTGATATATCAGTGTGTCACAGCTGTTTTTGTGTCAACATGTGGTGACATCCTGCTGAATGACATTCATTATTGTTGTTTTTGTGTGCCATTGTGAGAATGTTGGAACTTAAATTAGAGCAATGAATAAACATCAAATTTCATGTTAAACTTGACAAAAGTGGAAGTGAAATCAGGGACATATTAGTCCAAGTTTATGGGAATAATGCCATGAAGAAAATGGCAGTGTACAAATGGATTAAACATCGAGAGAAGAGAAAATGTTACTGATGAAGGGAGGTCAGGGTGGCCAATAACAAGTAGAACAGATGAAAACATTGCAAAAACTTGTTGAAATATGTGTTGAAATCATTGCTTGACTGTCAGAAGCCTAGTAGACCAAGTATATATCAGTAGAAAATCAGGAAATTCTTAACTAAAAATCATGACATGATAAACACGAGTGCCAGAATGGTCCAGAAGGAGCTCACCAATGAACAAAAGCAAAGGAGAGTTGAAATTTGCCAAGACCTCTTGGAGAGGTGAGATGATGTTTTTAGCTGTGTTATCACAGGTGATGAAACATGAGTGTACCAATACAACCCTGAAACAAAGCATCAAATTGTGCAATGGAAGTCAGCCAGTGCTCCATGACCAAAAATATTCTGTCAATCCAAATCAAGAGTCAAAACAATATTGCTAACCTTTCTTAATATTGGAGAGAGTGTTCTTTATGAATTTGTACCAACTGGACAAACAGTTAACTAAGTTTACTATTTAGAATTACTGTGATGTTATTTGAAAAAGTTAGACAAAAATGACCTAAACATTTTACCAACTCATGGCTCTTGTGTCACACAATGTACCAGCTCACATGGCACTGTGTGTGAGGGAGTTTTTAGCCAGTAAACAAATAACTGTACCGGAATGCCCTACCTCCCCACCTGATCTGGCCACTGAAGATGTTTTTCTTTACCCAACAACAAAGGAAATATTGAAAAGAAGGCATTTTGATGACATTCGGGACAGCAAGGGTAATACAATGACAGTTCTGATGGCCATTCCACAAAAAGAGTTCCAACGTTATTTTGAATGGTGGAAAACACCCTGGCATTGGTTGTATAGCTTCCCAAAGAGAGTACTTCAATGGTGACCACAGTGATATTCAGCAATGAGGTATGTAACACCTTTTCTAGGATGAGTTTACCAACTTAATTGGCAGACCTCATGTGACATGCTTAGACCAGTGGAGACCTCTACGAGTGGGAAACAGACAGTTGTGAAAACCTTGCCAGAGGCTTAAGGGGAGTTGTATGAAGCACAGGGCCACTTGTCCACTGAGCCTGTATGTCCACCAGTGGGGGTGGTCCTCAGAGGAGTTCTGCTAGGAGAGGTGTCATGACTCTGACCCAGGATTGTCCTGAGGTACTGGGTGAGAGCTGAACTAGCGCCAGAGGGGTAAGAGCATTCCCTAAGACAAGACTACCTAGTGACATAAGAGTAAACATTGACTTTCCATCATGAAACTTGTAGAGTGAACATGGCTTTCTGTTTATTGTCTACTCTCCATGTATTAACGCTCTGGGAGTATCTTGTGTACTCTGGCTCTGATCAGAAGACTGTGACATTTATGGAGGGAACACTATTAGTGAACAACCTGTGTGTGCACTATAATAATAACATTTGTATCATTTAAACAACTTGTGGGTTGATAAGAAGTGATGTAGTGATTTTAATACTGAAGAAAAAGATCATGATGACTTGGGGAAGAATGAAAACAATGGAAGTGGTTATAAAGGATGAGTTTCAGAATATTTTTTGTAGGTAGGGTAACAATATTTCCAGAATAACATTTTGAGAAACAGAGCAGTCAGAATGAGACTGAGTTTACGATTTAAACAACTAGTGGAAGGTGGTGGCATTTGTGGGAAAAAGAGAACCCTGAGAAATTAGAAAATTTGGGGAATGGAGAGAAACAAGGGTACTGAGGTGACCATGGTGAGCTTGAAGAGGCTATTAGCTTTCCAAACCGAGGCATCAAATTGGCAGTTGCAGAGGGGTGGATTTTGGTTTTTATGGGATATTATGCCTCAAATTCTCAAAGATTGGGATCCCATAAAACCAAAATCCACTCCCCTGCAACTGCCAATTTGACATCTCTGTTTGGGAATCTAATACCCTCTATAAAGTCAACACGATCATTTCAATATCCTTGTTTTTTTCCTTCCTCCTAAACTTGCTCACAAAAACACTCTGGTGGCATAGTGGTTAAGTGCTATAGCTGCTAAACAGAAGATCTGCAGTTCCAATCCACCAGGTTCTCTTTGGAAACTCTGTGGGGCAGTTCCGTTCTGCCCTATGGAATTGCTGTGAGTTGGAATCCACTTGACAGCAATGGGGTTTGTATTTGATAAAAATAATATAAAATTATAAATGAAAATTAAGGAACAGATGTACTTATTTATGATAAAAATGATTAATGATTAATTGTAAACATTAAAAAGCTGACAGAATACTAAAGTACCACTAAATTTATAAACTCCAATAGTATTTTAGCTAAGTAGATGAAACAGCTTTATAACACTTTTAAAGCTGTACTTTTACCTGTATACTCTTTGCTCTTTGTATTATAGAAATTTTGAAACAAGTAACACTTTCTAAAGAGAAAGTAGAAAGATAATTCATTTTTGTATGATTAATTGAAAATTTATTACTGAAAAGTGTGGCATACTTCACACACATATGAAAAGTACTTCTTATTTGTATTACTTTTATGCAATTGGTCTTATAAACAGGAATTCTGATATACTCTATTTTGTACAATTCTTATCAGAAAAATGAAAAAGAGAAAAGGAAATCGACAGTGCACTTATAATTACAGAAAAATAAACCCCAAACAACAGTTGCTGTAAAGTTAATTCCAACTCGTGGCAATGCCCTGCATGTCAGAGTATAACTACTGCAAAGAATTTCCAATGGCTGATGTTTGGATGTAAATCACCAAGTCTTCCTTCTGAATTGCCCCACAAATCATCTTTCCATTCTTGAAAGATGCATGTAATGATCCTAAGTGTGGTTATAGCTCCCATAATGGCCTCCTTTAGTCACTGGGTATTGGTCACTCTGTGGAGTCTTCTGTAGCTAGTATTCCCAGCTCTTCCTGAAGACAAGCCACCTACCTAAAGACAAGAATAGCATCTAATAGTCTTGTCAGGATCAAAAACAAATCAGTCTTAGAAGAGATACAATCAGAATGCTTCTCAGAAGTGTGGTTGATGAGTCATTGTAGAAAACACACTGTTTGATAAAGTAGAGGGTCAGAGAAAACAAAGGAAACCCTCAATGAGATGCACTGACACAGCGGTCACAAGGATGGACTCAGACTTATCAGTGGTCATGCAGATGATGCAAGACCAGGCCATGTTTTGTTCTGTTGTATATAAGGTCACCATGAGTTGTAGCCAAACTGGACAGCAACTAACAGCAACAATACAACTCATTTTTAAATTAAGAAGACCAATTGAAATAACTATTAACAAAACAAAATAAAAATTTACAGTGTAAAACAGTACAAAGAGGCAGATGATTACTCAGAATTCAATAATGCCTTCGATGGCAGACATTTGTCGTGTTTCATGGCCACACAACTTCTACTGGTCACACTTCCAACATTTGCAAAATTTCCTGCCTTATGACTCCCATCTTCCTGAGGCCAGGAGCTTACTTCCCTCATCTACTTTGCAGTTCAGTGCAAGCATATGATCAAGAGTTCACCAGTCAAGTGCATCCACTGGAGACCCTGTGGCAGAACTGAGCGTGAAGAGGCACGTGCTCAACAGATGCCATGTTACTGATGCAAGTGGCAGTGAAGTTGTTTAGCTTTGTGTCCACCATCAGCAGCATCTGTGCCTGGCAATGACAGAAGCCAAGATGTCATCCCAACTCTCCTATGGTACAACTGGAGACTGCTCTTGCTTGGTAGTCCTCGAGCCTCTTTGGGAGATTCGATAAATTTGATACACTTTAATAAATGTCTTTTCTGCTTAAGCTAGTTTGAGGAGCTTAAGATTCTTTTATTTGCAACTGAGAGGAGGGGATGCTCTGGACAAGTACCCGTTACTTTTCTACCCATGGAAATGGAAGCACTAAATGTCAGCATCTAATATACAGTGATTAGGAGCTCAGCTGCTAACAAAAAAGTTGGCAGTTTCAATCCACCAGCTGCTCCTTAGAAACCCTGTGGGACAGTTCTATTCTGTCCTATGGGGTTGTCAGGAATTAGAATCATTAGCAGTGGGTTTGATTTTTGGTTTTGAGGCTATTGAAATGTTTAACTGAATCTCCCTGATCACCAGGCAGCCTCCTGATTATTATTCATGCTTGCAGGGAGTTAAAAAGAAAAAAACAAATAAATAAACCAAACCCAGTGCCTTTGAGTTGATGCCAACTCATAGTGACCCTCTAGAACAGAGAACTGTCCTATAGGGTTTCCAAGAAATGCCTGGTGGATTTGAACTGTCAATCTTTTGGTTAGCAGCCTTAGCACTTAACCACAGACCCACCACATGGAAAATGCTGACACACATGTTCTAAGCATTGAAATAGTTATGCTTCCCTTTTCTGACTCACAGACATCAATTTCGGTTTGTGCAGTAGTCTTCTGTTAGTGTGGTTTATTATTAAATAGTCCTAAGAAGTAGGTTTACTGTCTGTGTGCTGACAAAGTCAAGCTAGGCTCACAAACTGGGCCTTGGTGAATTTTTTTCGTTAGTTGATAGATTGTGATGATACCACTAGGCTTATTTCTTGGTGAAGCCTTGGTATTTCTATGAGATTTTCCTTTCAATGCTTGTAATTATTAATGTAGGTTTTAAATGGATTACTTGTATGGCCTTTTTGGTACATATGGAATATACTAACAAAATAGTCTTAAAAAAAGATACAGTAGTTCACTTTTAACAGAACTTTTCCCTATATGATGCTTTCAAGCTTCAATTTGACCCAAGTAGCTATAATTCATGGGCCAATACACCCTAAATGAAAAATGAAGTGGCGGTAAATTCAAGTTTGTAGCTTCAAATGCAAAGTGAGGAGAAGAGGAGAAATGGAAAAGGCAAGTAAGATTCAGACATGGACTAGATCATCTCTGTCAGATAAGAAAGAGCTGCACTCTGCTAGCATCCTTCCTTACAGGACTGATTCCCCATTAATAATAAAGAAATCCTCCCGAGTGCCATGGAACTCTTTGTACCCAAGTTACATTTTTCCATTTGGTCGATACAACCCAATTTCTTTCATATTCTTTCAAATAATTGAACCAGCTTAAGAAATTGCCTTGGTGACCACGTAAATAAGGAGCTTCTTGTTGAGAAATAATGACTTAGATCTGATGATTACAAGTCAATTTCAAAAGGTTCTTCTATGAAATCATAAGGCGAAAGCATTCAAGGATACTTCAGGGAATTAACAGTAAAATTGAAAATGGTTTTAGAGAGAGCAAAAAGTGACAGATCTGAGGAAAAGCCCAAGAAGTCTTGTTGGAAGTATTAACAGAGACTTTAGCTGTCAGAGAATAGATGGCACCTTTATGGCAAAGCATCCTACAGCAATCATTCCATTTAGGAGTTTTTAGTCAATAGATCTTAATTTTAATTTAGTCAGTAAAAATCAATGCATGGAATAATTTGGAAATAGAGATTTTTAAGAAGGATTGGTGAGAATGTGGAGTAACTGAAACTCTTTCACACTACTGGTGAAAGTGAAGAAGTTTGGAAACAGTTTGGAAAGCTGTTTGGCAGTGTCTGTTGAACAAAAATATGCCTAAATTATGACCTAACAATTCTGCTCTGAGCTGTACAGCCAAGAGAAGTGAGTGTATAAGCTAACAAAATTGTGTGTACAACAATGTTCATAGTATCTTTATTCATAGTCGCCCTAACTGGAAACAACAACTCAAACGTCCTTAAGAATGAATCAATAACTTGTGGAATATTCGTACAATGGAATGCTACATAACAACAATGAAAGTTGAAAGAAAAAAAAAGAAATTACAGCTGCAGTTAATAGGTTAATGAATTTCATACATGTAATGGGAGAGTGAAAGGAAAGGATCCAGAAACCAAAGAGTATATACTGTATGATTTTATTTTTATGAAGTTCAAGTGCAGGTGAAGCTAACTTCTGAGGTTAACAGTCAGAAGAGTGATTACCTCTAGTGACCGTGAAGGAATATGTCGCAACTCTTTGGAATTCTAGAAACATTCTCTATTTTGACAGAATATTTCTGCAGGCATCCACACACATGAAAGTTCATTGTGCTGTAGACTTACGATGAATGACTTGACCACGAGTCGTTCTTCAGTGAAGGAGCCCTAGAGGCACAACGATTAAGCAGTCAGCTGCTAACCAACAAGGTCAACTGTTTAAAACCAGAAGCTGTGCCGGACAAGAGACTTGGCTATTTGTTCTCTTAAAGATTACAGTCTGGGAACCCTATGGGCAGTTCTACTCTGTTACATAGGGTCCCTGTGAGGTAGAATCAATTTAACAGCACACGATAACAACAATAAAACAGCCTTTAAAAACTCAGTAAATTCAGTTCAGAGGAGAACATAATGCTTGACTTCATCCTTCCTTTTATCCCCCACTTCTCAAGTAGATGCTTACAGCTTAGTGAACAAATATAATGTGATTGTACAACCAATGTGGTCGTTACGTGCTGTCTAGTCAGTTCCAGCTTGTAGTTACCTTATGAGTAACAGAAGGAAACACTGCCGGTCCCACAGCGTCTCACAATTGCTGTTACGTGTGAGTGTATTGTTGCAGCCACTGTGTCAATCCATCTCTTTGAGACTCTTCCTCTTTGTCACTGACACTCTACTTGGCCCTTCTCCAGGGATTGACCCCCCTGATAACAATCCAGAGTCCTGGAGATGAAGTCTCACCATCCTGGCTTCTAAGGAGCATTTTGGCTGTATTTCTTCCAAAATAGATTTGCTCATTTTTTGACCACGATGAAATATTCAGTATTTTCCTCAAACACCATAATTCAAAAGTCTTTCTTAGTCATGGTCCGGCTTTCACAAGCATATGAAGTGATTGAAAAGCCTATGGCCTGAATCTTTAAGGTGACATCTTTGTTTTTCAGCACTTGAAAGTGGTCTTGTACCATCAATTTGCCAAATGCAATGTATGTTTTGATTCTTTGGTTAGTTGCTGAAAAATTCTGATCAACCTATGTAAAAGTTAGCTAACAGAAACTTGCCTTGCTGTGTCTTCTTCACGGGTAAATCTGAACTGTGAAATTAAAAGAGATATCCATCTATTCACTGATAATCACATATTAATAACACATAAAGCTGAGACTTTAGTAGCATGTTTCCAAGTAAATCCTCTGTATTGATGGCATTAAACAGGGTCATATAATCTGTTAGTCTGGGGTAAATTTCTACAAAGAAGCCTTAAACTTGCATATCACCTTCAGAAATGTGAAACCAAACTCTGTAAGTAGAATGTGATTCCAAGTGACCACAGATGTGGTTCTTACTATGAATGCAATCAGAATTTCTTTCTCTAGAACCTATAACACCAGTTATGACATTAAAAACCTTGGAAAAAAGTCATACAACTTCTATGGATCTTAATTTATATATCAGTTAAGAGCGAGAGTTTCCAGACAAATATTTAAACAGGTTGGATACATGATTTTATTCACTTTAAAATTCTTCTGAAACCATGTAGATAAATAAAGGCTTGAACCTACAAAGATGAAGAAAATGAAAAAAGCACAACAGAAAAGATATGCCAGCAAATATGCAGAGGAAGTGAAGCAGATGAATGTGTGCTATCTGATGTAGCAGACAAAAATAATAAAAAACTTAAATGTATGCACAGGGGCATTGTTATGGATTGAATTGTATCCCCTGAAACGTTTGTCCACTTGGCTAGTCCAGGATTCCCAGTACTCTATCTTGTGCACAGTTTGGTTAACTGACGTGATTTTCTTGTGTGTTGAAAATCCCACTTCCATGATGTTAGTAAGGCAAGACTAGAGGCAGTTATGTTAATGAGGCAGGACTTAATCTACATGATTAGACTGTGTTTTAAGACAGTTTCTTATGAGACATAACAGAGAGAAGCAAGCAGAGACACATAGAAACCTCATGTTACCAACAAAGCAGCTCTGGGAACAGAGCTTGTCCTTTGGACTTGGGACTCTTATGTGGAGAAGCTACTTGAGAAGGTGAAGACTGATAACAAAGACCTTTTCCCAGAACCGACAGGGACAGAAAGTTTACCCATGGAGCTGGCACCTTGATTTGGACTTATGGACCATGAAAATAAGTTTCTGTTTGTTAAAGCTATCCATTTGTGGTACTTCTGTTGTAACAGCACTAGATAACAAGAACAGGCACCAGTAGGATGCAAGTTCGTTCTTATCCCACTGGAACTGGAGCTATCAGCTGCCGGAAGGTGGAGGTCAATGGTGGAGCTAAAATAGGAGAACCAGTTAAAAGCTGTGAAAGGCACCTTTCCAACCCAGTCACATGCCATGTAGCCGGTAACCTAACCTTTTCCATGATGCTCGATGATAGCTTATCAAGCAGACATATAATAAAGACAGGCTGCATGTTTGGAGTGCCAGGAATACAAAAGGGTAGCATTAAAGTGGTAGCTACGAAGGGACTGAAGTGACAGTCTACAAATCAGTGCTAAGATCCTCCATCTCATTTTCTTAATTTCATTCTCAAAGCTCTGGCTACAAGGTTTATAATCTTCAGTAGTTTCTTATTTGGCTGAAAAGAAAAGACCAGGACATAAGGCCATTCATATAGCCCCCTAGAAAATCCTGATTCCCTCTCAATCACCATAGAGGGAAGAAATTATTAAACATTTTAGGGCATCATTCTTAAATATGAATTAATAGCCAAGTTTACTGGACATTTGAAGAAAGCCTCTGACATGAAAGAAACTAAACAGCAAAAACTTAGAAAAAATAGAAGCAACAGACTAAATAAAAACCTATAGTTAATATCCTCAGAGTTCTATTTCCATTAAATAAAGATACTGTTAAAAAAAAAAAAAAAAGTAGTGGAAAAAAAACATCTCTTAGAAAATAAAAATGTGAGAGTAGAAATTTCAAAAGAAGTAGATAGAAGAATGGAAAGCAGAAGCTGAGGAAATTTCCCAGAAAAAGATGGAAAACACATGAGAGGGGGAAAAAAGAAAAAAATGTAAGAGCTATACAGAAGTTACAATGTCTGGGAGAAAACAAGTTCTGAAGAAGACTTGAAGCACACTTTGAAGAAGATCAAAGAATAAAGCCTTCAGTTTGGATTAAAACTCCCAAACCTATTGCTTTCAAATTGATTTCAACTCATAGCAACTCTATAGTACAGGGTAGAACTGTTCCATATGATTGCCAAGGAGCAGCTGGTAAATTTGCACTGCTGACATTTTGACTAGCAAACTGAGCTCTTAATCAGGTCACTGTCAGAGCTTGTTTATCAAAATAAAGAAAACAAAAATCTTCACAACTGAACCAATAAGCAAAATCATGATAAAGGAAGAAAATATTGAAGTTGTCAGGATTTCATTTAACTTGGATCTACGATCAGTAGCCATGGAAGCAGCAGTCACGAAATTAGATGTCGTATTGCAAAGGTGGTTGTTGTTGTTAGGTGCTGTAGAGTTGGTTCTGACTCATAGGGACCCTGTGTGTCACAGAACAAAACACTGCCCAGTCCTGCACCTTCCTCACAATCACTGTTGTTCTCGAACCCACTGTTGCAGCCACTCTATCAGTCCAGCTCTTTGAGGATCTTCGTTTTTGTCACCAAGCCTCTGCTTTACCAAGCATGATATTTTTTTCCAAAGACTGACCCCTCCTGGTAATATGTCCAAATTGTGTGAGATGCAGTGTCATCATCCTTGTTTCTAAGAAGCATTCTGGGTATAAAGGTGATTATCAGGTTTAAATGAATCAATACTTCTAAACACTTAGTACTAGTACATGATACAAGTTAGTGTGTAGTCATGAAATACAATTAGAGACTAGGCCCTCTTCTGGAACAAATTCAATGGCCTATGTTCTAATCTAGATTTTGACTTGCAGACAGTCATTCAACATTCAACAACTTGACACTCCATTTCTCCTAGCATGTATTCTTTACAAGACAACTGTGAGCCCCAACTTAAATAATTTTTGCAAAAATACTTTGGAAAAAGTTATAGGCTACACTCCTGCATGAATGTAAGTAATTATTCTTTGTATTGTCACCTGTGGAAAGAACCACAGTAGATGACTGCTGTTGTGATATTTGGAAAGCCTCGTGGTATGGTGGTTAAGTGCTACAGCTGCTAATCAAAATGTCAGCACTTTGAATCTGCAAGGAGCTCCTTGAAAATCTGTGGGCAGTTCTACTCTGTTTATAAAGTTACTATGAGTCAGAATCAAATTGACAGCAGTAGGTTTCGTTTTCTGTTCTGTGATTTTTGATAACTTTAAGTGTCCCTAGTCTGTCTGGGGACCCTGATGGTGCAATGGGTGAGAGCTTGGCTGCTAACCAAAAGGTCGCTATGAGTATGAATCAACGGGATAGCAGTGGGTTTTTTTTTGTTTGGATAGTTTAGTCTTTCTGGATTTCCTTTGGCACTGGATGCCAGGCTAACATTTCCGTCTCTGTTTCTGGCACTTTGATTCCTGGTGCTTTTTTTTTTTAATTAAAAAAAAATTTTCTTTAAGTAATGTTCTTTTCTGAAGTACCTTCATTATCTAGCTTTTGGAGAAATGATTTGGTTTTCGTATCATGTAATTTTGCTGAGTTTATCAGTCCCCTAGGATCCCACAGGAAAGAAGCAGGGAGAGAGACAAAAAGCTCTTAGAAATACTATTATTATTGTAATAATTCACTGTGGGTAGCAGGTGATTTTATCTTGGACACAGGATTGACAGAGTGAAGAGAGAGAGCAGAGAGCAGAGAGTAAAGCCAGGGTGCAATTTGGCTGAGATGTTCTAGCCATATTGAAAGCCTAGGGTGTGGGAAGACTGGTTCTATATCATCACCTTAGATCCAAAGATAAAGCAAATACAGCAACCCTCACTTAATAAAGCCACCACTGGTCCCTTCAGCGGAGCTAGTGATGGATTGAGTATACTACATCTATAACCAGGAGTTTGGATTTCTCAATGACTCTAAAACCTATAAAATACAGTCAAAACTTAAAAGATAACAAGATCCTTCCTCTCTCCCTACACTCTTACCCATAACAAGAAACTGGTGCCCTTTCCAGAACCTGTAGTGCCCTTACCTGACTTCTGTCTTTGCACATGTCGAGTCATCTGTCTGATGTGCCTACTTTGTCCTCTAAAAAAATGAAGGTGCTACTTTTCAGTGTGCTTCTAGCATCTGGAGCCCCTGTGTGGTGCAAACAATTGAGCACTTAGCTACAAACCAAAAGATCAACGGTTCAAATCCACCCAAACATACTGCAAAAGAAAGAGCTAGCAACCTGTTTCTGAAAAAACTCAGCTATTGAAAACCATATGGAACAGTTTTACTCTAAAACACATAAGGTTACCGTGAGTCAGAATGGACTCCAGGGCAGCTTGTTTATTAATTTATTTTATTATTATTATTATTCTTATTTAATATGATGGAGTGAAAATGTACCTTCCCGTATAAATTTACATGCCCACCTATATGCAGAGTCCACTGCTCTCCCTGTCCGGTGACAGCACACTATTCCTCTCTGTTCCATACATGTCTCATCCTCCCAACAGTGTCCTTTTCCCTTCTCTCCAACCACTCTCCTTCCTCCAACCATAGGTCAGCAGGCTGATATCTTATAGATGTATAGAACCATAAAGTGCATCCAATATATGGTCACTGTGCATTGCCAAGTCCAATCCATTCATGTCTAAAGAGTGGATCTTTGTTATGATTTATGGGCAAGGGCAGCATCAGGGCCAGGGGCCATGCTCCCAGGGGAACCCCGAAACCAGTGGACCATCAGTTGAGGTCTTTTAGTGGAGATCTCAGGGTCGGCCCCTTTTTATTTTTGTGTTGCCAGTGAGACTCAACTTAGTGAGCTCCATCATGACTATCACTGATGGTGGCCAGGCACCATCCAGTTCTTCCAGTCCCAAGGCGATGTAGGCACCCACTCATGTGGGTCTCTCTATCTTCTATGTTGTCTTTACCCCATGTCATTTTAGTCCTCGGTGAGCATCCGTTCCAGCTGAGTTGGAACCATTTGCTGTGCCCTCAGATGGCTGCTTGGCAGCTTTTAAGAGCCCAGACGCCATTCACCAATGTGGGGTGCAGAGAGCTCTCTTAGCAAAATGCTAGTTGTGCCAATTGGCCTCGATTTCACCTAAGAGAATGGTCCCATACCCCCTGCCCCAGCTACATCCTTGCAATATTGAGTTGAGATGGAAGGAGTGCTCAAGTTATGATGAAGTCCACTTAACGTTGTTCTTGTTTCTAATGTGTGCTGTCACTGATTTCTCCCAACCAGATTTCTAGCAACTATCTAATCTAAACCCTCCACCCCCACCCTCTTTCCCTCCCTCCCTTGCAGCTGTCAAAGAGTCTTTTCTTCTATACACAAGTCTGTTTTTGAGATCTTATCATAGAAGTCTCATACAATATTTGTCCTTTTGTCTCTGACTACTTTCACTCAACATAATGTCTTCCTGCTGAAACCAGGATATGAGGTGTTTCCTGGAATCATCGTTATTCTTTATCATTCTGTGGTGCTCCATTGAGTATATGTACCATCCATTCTTCTGTTGTTTGGCATCTGGGTTGATTCCATCTTTTTGCTACAGTGGACTATGTTGCAATAAGTAGATCAGTAGGATTCCTTTATACCAACAACGAGACTGTTAAGGAAGAAATTATCAAATCAATACCATTTACGATAGCCCCTAAGAAGATAAAGTACCTAGGAATTAACCTAACCAGAGAAATAACAGACATTTACAAAGAGAACCACAAGCCCTTACTACAGGAAACTGAGAGACTTAGATAAGTGGAAAAACCTACCCTGCTCATGGATAGGAAGACTTAACCTTGTGAAAATGTCTATTTTACCCAAAGCAATCTACTTATATAATGAAATCCCAATACAAGTTCCAGCATCATTTTTTAATGAGATAGAGAAACAAATCACCAATTTTTTTTTGGAAAGGGAAGAAGCCCCGGATAAGTAAGGTACTACTAAAGAAGAAGAACACACTGGGAGGCCTCTCATTACCCAACCTTAGAACATACTACACTGCCACAGTGGTCAAAACAGCCTGGTACTGGTTCAAGAACAGACAGACCGATCAATGGAACAGAATTGAGACCCCAGAGATGATACCATCTGCCTATGAACAGTTGCTATTCGACAAAGGCTCTAAAACATTAAACTGTGGTAAAAACAGTCTCTTCAACAAGTGGTGCTGGCAAAATTAGATATCCATCTGCAATAAACTGAATCAAGATTCGTATCTTACACCTTGTACAAAAACCAACCCCAACTGGATAAAAGACCTAAATATCAAACCTAAAAAGATAAAGATCATCCAAGAAAAGGTAGGAACAACAATGGAAGTTTTAATACACAATGTGGACAGACTCCAAAATCTGTCAAAGAAACCACAGTCAACAGAAGAGAAAATAGATAAATGGGAACTATTAAGAATCAAACACTTTTGCTCATCCAAAGACTTTATTAATAGAGTTAAAAGAACACCCACAGAATAGGAAAAAATATTTGGCAACTCTATATCAGACCGACGCCTGATCTCTGTAATCTGTAAGATACTACAAAATATCAATAAGAAGAAGATAAACCATCCAATTAAGCGATGGGCAAAGGAGATGGACAGACATTTCACTAAAGAGGAGATCTAGGCAGCCAAAAAACACATGCAGTCATGTTCACGATCTTTAGTTATTAAAGAAATTCAAATCAATACGACAATGAGATACCATCTCACCCCAACAAGATTGGCCATGATCCACAAAACACAAAACAACAATGATGGAGAGGCTACGGAGAAAGCGGAACCCTCCTATACTGTTGGTGGGGTTGCAGAATGGTCCAGCCTCTTTGGAAAGCAGTCTAGTGTTTCCTTAAAAAAATGGATATTGATATACCATTTGACCCAGTAATTCCACTACTTGGAATATGTCCTACAGAATCAAGGCCTTTCACACCAATGGACACATGCACAAGAATGTTTACTTATTTTTAATAACGTCTACACCTAACTTAGAGCTTCGAGGGCAGGTATCTGTGAATGTTTGGTTGACATGTCAATTTCCTTCCTGGACTGGAAGCATCTTTTAGACAACAATTCTTATTGCAAGACAAATACTTGTGTAGTTTAGGACTTTTCACAGTTTGTAAGGGACTATCACTAAATGTTTATGGAATGCATGCATAAATGAAGAATTATTACACATCTGGAGTTCCTCTGTTGGGCAAAAATACTGAACTAATATTGGAACCATCCTTTCTTGACCCTTGGTCGTTATGCTCCCAGAACACAGGAAGGGTGTGTGATGACAATGAAGGGTCGGTCTTGGTGAAGGTCAAGTTCAACTCCTATCACTATTTAGCTTAATATAAACTCATTGGTTTCACTGAGAACTTGAGAAATATGATGGTGCTGTGGGTAGAACTTGTTCTTGGGGCATTAGATAGAACTGGGCTCAGATTCTGTTCCCACCACTAAATGGAGGCAAGATTTAGGGCAAGTTACAAGGATAAACCCAATCTCACTCTTCTTGTTTTAAAATAGTATTAAATATTTTAACCTCAGTTATATTTTTAGACATCATTGAGTTAATCCTGACTCACAGTGACTCTATGAACAATGGAACAAAGCACTGGCCAGTCCCGGGCCATCCTCACAAGTGTGGCTGTGCTTGAGCCCATTGTGGCAGTCACTGTGTCAGTCCATCTCCTTGAGGTTCTTCCTGTTTTTCCATGACCTTCTTTTTTTTTTTTTTATTTAACATGACTGAGTGAAAATGTACATTCCCTTATACATTTACATGCCCACCTATATGCAGCTTCCACTGCTCTCCCTGTCTGGTGACAGCACCCCATTCCTTTCTGCTCCATACATGTCTCATCCTCCCAGCAGCCTCCTTTCCGCTCCTCTCCACCCACTCTCCTTCCTCCAACCAGAGGTCAGCAGGATGATATCCTATAGATGTATAGAACCATAAAGTGCACCCAATATATGGTCACTCTGCATTGCCAAGTCCAATCTACTTGTGCCCAAAGAGTGGACCTTCGTTATGATTTATGGGCAAGGGCAGCATCAGGGCCAGGGGCCATGCTCTCAGGGGAACCCCAAAACCCCTGGAGCATCAATTGAGGTCTTTTAGTGGAGATCTCAGGGTCGGCCCCTTTTTATTCTTGTGTTGCCAGTGAGACTCCTCTCTGTGAGCTCCATCATGGCTATCACTGGTGGTGGCCGGGCACCATCTGGTTCTTCCGGTTCCAAGTCAATATAGGCATCCACTCATGTGGGTCTCTCTATCTTCTAGGTTGCCATGACCTTCTTTTACCAAGCATAATATTCTTCTTCAGGGACCGGTGCCTCCTGATAGCATGTCCAAAATATGTGAGATGTCTTATCATCCTTACTTCTAATGAGATTTCTGGCTATACTTCTTCCAAGACTGAATTGCTTGTTCCCCTTGCAGTCTATGTTTATTCAGCACTGTTCACCAGCACCATAATTCAAAGGCATCAGTTCAGCTGTGTCTGTCAGTTTATCATAATATGCTGGCTTGTGTGTTGCTGTCATACTGAAAACATTGCCACTAGTATTTCAAATACTAGTAGGGTCACCCTTGGTTGACAGGTTTCAGCTGAGCTTCCAGACTCAGACAGACTAAGAAGGACTTGGCAGTCTACTACTGAAAAAATTGGCTGTTGAAATCCTTATGAATAGCAGCAGAGCCTTGTCTGATACGGTACTCAAAGATGAGCCCTCTAATTGGAAGGCACTCAATATATGACTGGGGAAGCACTGTCTCCTCCAAGCAGAGTCAACTTGAATGACATACATGGAGTCAAGCTATTGAAACTTCCCTTTGTTGATTTGGCGTAACTCAAAATAAGAGGAAATAGCCTCAGATATCCATTAGTAATCAGAATGTGGAATGTATAAAGTATGAACCTAGGAAAATTGGAAGTTATCAAAAACAAAATAGAATGCATAAATATCAATAACTCAGGCATCAGTGTGCTGAAATGTGATGGTATTGGGCATTTTGAATCAGCCAGTCATATGTCCTACTAGCTCAGAAATGAAAAGTTGAAGAGGAATGGTGTGATACTCATCTTCAAAAAAAACAACTTCAAAGTCTGTCCTGAAGCACAGTGCTGTCAGTGAGTGAGAGGATAATATCCATATACCTATAAGGAAGACCAATGAATACCCTATTCAAATTTTCATGCCAACCATTAAGGCCAAAGATGAAGAACGGAAGATTTTTACCAACTTCAGCATTCTGAATCTGATCAAACATGCAATTGAGATGCACTGATAATTTTGCTGATTGAAATAAAAAATTATGAAGATAAAGCTGAAGAACTGGTAGTTGAAAAATATGACCTTGGTGTTAGAAGTGACAGTAGAGATCTTATGATAGAATTTTGTAAGACCAGCAGCTTCTCCATTGCAAATACCTTTTTTCAACAACATAAATAATAACTATGCATACGGACCTACTAGAGATATGCTCAGGAATTCAATCAGCTACATCTGTGGAAACAGGCAATGGAAAAACTCAGTGTCATCAGTCAGAACAAGACCAGAAGCGGACTCTGGAACAAATCATCTATTGCTCTTAAGCAAGTTGAAGCTGAAGAAAATTAGGACAAATCAATGAGAGCCATAGTACTACTTTGAGTATATTCCACCTGAAGTTAGAGTAAATTTGATGCATTCAACACTAGTCAGCAAAAATCAGATGATTTGTGGAATGCCATAAAGAACATCACACATGAAGAAAGCAAGAGGTCATATACTCAGTTAGGGGTTGTAAAAATCAGAGGTGATACATTGTAAAGTGTCATGCATTTAAATTTAACTTAGGGCCCTTACTAAAGACAGCCTTTCTATATTTAAATGGGAATAAAAATAATCCCTAGGTAATTTTTAAAGAGTAAATGAAAGAATATATATAAAATGCTTCCAATAATGCCTGCCTTAAGAACTTGATAAAGGTAAACTATTGTTTTTATTAGAGAACATATAGATTACCAGCACACACCAAGTGCTTGTCAAACATTAGCTTCTTTCCCTGGTCAGTATGACAGGCCATGTCAGACTGTCTGGGTCCTATCAGAAAATCCGAAAAACTAAAACCTGTTGCTGATGAGCTGACTCCGAGTCACATTGACCCTGCACAACAGAGTAAAAGTGCCTCATAGAGTTTCCAAAGTGCACCTGGTGGTTTCAAACTGCCAGCTTTTAGGTTAGCCGCTGTAACACCTTAACTGCTATATCGCCTGGGTCCTGTCAGAGTGAAAGGTTGTTTTCACAGCTGTTGTTAGGTGTTGTCAAGCTGATTTTGATTCGTGGTAACTGATGCACAATGGAATGTAACACTGCCTGGTTTTGCATCATCCTCACAATCATTATATTTGAGTCCACTGATATGGCCACTGTGTCAGACCGTGTCGCTGAGGGTCTTCCTATTTTTTCTCACCTTCTACTTTACCAAGCAGAATGCCCTTCTCCCAGGACTGGTCCTCCCTGATAACACGTCTAAAGCGTGTGAGATGGAGTCTCCCCATTCTCCTTTCTAAGAAGTATTCCGGCTGTACTTCTTCCATGACTGATTTGTGAAGATTTTTATTTTCTTTATTTTGAAGTATGATCCATACTGGAGGTTGTAGCCTTTGATCTTCACTGGTAAGTGTTTCAGTTCCTCATCACCTTCAACAAGAGGTGAGATCATTGTATTTCATGGAGATGTGATATTTTCCTTCCTTCCTGAATTGATTTAGAGCCTTTAAAACTGCACAGGTGTGAGTTTTCCCTATTGGAACGTGTGTGGGCATCACAAAATGTAAGCATACCATTCCTGCAGTAGTAGACCTCCTGTGTGTCCTGAGGATAAAGAAGCAAGGCTGTAGGCTGTCTCCTCTATTTTAAATGATTGTGCATTTCTTCCCATAAAGAGAACTAAAGTAACTTACTGAAGACTGTCGGCTTCAGAAGCTCTTGTTTCAACTCTTTGTGATTCCAGTGATAAATGACAAGCACACCTCCACGTTGGGTGGATGGAAAGAGAACACTTTGAAGGTAATAAACTACGGGTTACCTAAAAATAGAGCTGAAAGTTTTTAATCTGTATTGAAAAACTCTGCAGGAGACACGGCCCCAGAGGGGGAAGAGAAGAGGAGATCCACTGTGAGCAGCACAGCTGGAGCTTCCTGCCCATTTCTGATGAGAACTTTAATGCTGATTACTGAGCTGAGTTGGGGGTGCCTTTGGGGCTCCGGTGGTTTCTCAACCTCATCTAAACCTAAATGAACTCTATTCCCTTGGAGACTGTGGGGAGCCATAAAGGACCTCTGTTGGCAGCAGGGGAGGGCTATTATGGTTCAGGGGATTGGAAATGGAGTACAGAAGATTCATGTCAGTGGTTTCGATCCAGGGAGAACAGTTAAGAGCATCTCAGCTGTTCAATGGCTTATGGGATTAGAGTGTGGGTGGCTGCTGGGTGTTTTGGGATATAATTATTATAGACCTCCAAGAAAAATCTACCTTTGACTCTTGATTGTGTTCTAGATTTATATATATTTACTCCAAATTCCTTAAAACATTAACAAAGGAGAATTGCTCATATATAAACTAGCGTGGCTATGTTAAGGTCCAAACTCAGAAACTCCTTAGGTAGGCTCATCTAATTTATCAGGAAAAGCACCATTATAAGTGTTAGAATTGCCTCTGATACTGCTAAACAAGAATAAAAATAAAGCCAAGCTTTACTCAAATAGAAAGCAGTTGTGGAATTTTTCTAATTGATCAAACCTTGATTGCCACCAAAGCCATCCAAGTTATTATGTGTTGACTATACTTATCACTGTAGCAGAAAACCTCTGAGTTTGAGCCGATTTCATAGGCCTTTGTGCAGAAGAGTGTACACTTCTGTTAAATGAATATGCTGCCAACATATGGGAAATTAAGTGCCTGTAACTACAACAAACAGGATATAGTACAATGTTGGCTCATTTAATGAACAGAAGCTCTTCAATGGCACTTTCTTTTATCTGTAAAATGACTTTTAAATAACATAGTGGGCCCTTGGTATCCACAAGTTCCGCATCTGCAGGTTCAATCAACTGCAGGTCAAAAATATTCAGGGAGGAAAGGAAACTTCTCAAAATCAGAACTTGATGACGTGATACGATGCCTGCTAACACTGCATAGAATCCGCACGAATAACATGACGTGTAGACGTGCCCTGCTCTAGCCGCCTGCGCTCTGCAGATGCCCAGTCTCTCTCCAACACTGTTTCGGCACTGTTCAGCTCCAGTTTCATTTGTTTCCTATTTGTGCTGTGTGCACCCTTTATTTCTGTGAAAAAACAAGCTTCTAAAAAGCAATGAAGGGTCAAAGCATCCTTCAAATGCTAAGAGGGAGTGTAAAATGCTCTCAGTGAGAAAATTAAAATCTTAAATCTTTTGATAAGTGATATGTCACTTGCTGAAGTGTGCCATAGGTGGGTAAGGAAGAGCATTCACACAATAAAGCAGAAGGAACTTGAAGTTCATGGAAGTGTTATTGCCGCCTCTACAACTACAGAATTGGTCTCTCTTCAGGTTAAAATGCTTTCAAAGACTGAGAAATCATTAAATGTGAAGTATAAGCATTATCAGCTATCTATAAAGCATTACATTTTATTAGTTATTATAAGTAATCTAGAGATGATTTAATGTATATCAAGGATGTGTGTAGGTTATATGTAAACTGATCACTACACTGTTCAATATAGAGGACTTGATCATCCGAGGACTTTGGTATTCATGGGGATCCTGGAACCAACCCTCCACTGATACCAAGGGAAAACTGTAAGGAAGAGGGATGAAAAGTCAACACCTTTGAACAGTGATGCTGGAAAAGAATGTTGAATATACCATAGACTGCTGAAAGGATGAAAAAAATTTGTCTTGGAAGAAGTATAACAAGAATACTCCTTAGAAACAAAGATGGCAAGATTCTGTCTCCCAGTCTTTGGATGTGTTGTCAGGAGAGGTCTGTTCCTGGAGAAGGACTTCATGCTTGATAAAGCAGAAAACGAGGAAGATCTTCAAGGAGATGGACTGACACAAGGGCGGCGACGATGGGCTCAAAAACCTAGCGAGGATTTTGAAGATGGTGCAGGACCTGCAAATGTTTCATTCTGTCATGCACGGGTCACTGCAAGTTGGGACATGCATGGTGGGACCTAACAACAACACAATTTAGTGTCATCAGTTGCATTAAACATGTGCAATGGTTGCTCTTAATCGATGCTAAATTCCTCATGACCCTTAACAGAAACTCACTGCCTTCCAATCGATGGCTCCCTCAGCCCCCTCTCTTCCACACATGGTAACCACCACCAAACTTTGGTCTCTATACATTTGTCTATTTTTGTCATTTCACATAAGGGAGCTCATACAGTATTTACCTGTTTGTGACTGAACGTAATGTTTTCAAGGTTCCTCCACGAGGTAGCATGTATCAGGACTTCATTTCTGTTTGTGGCTGAGTGATGTCCTGTTGTATGTATGCACCACATTTTGCCTATCCCTTCACCTGTTTTTGAAAATTTAAGATGTTTCTCCTTTTGGCTTTTGGCTATTGTGAATAGTGCTGCAATGAATATTGGTGTCTTTGAAATCATGTGTAAAGACAAAATTTAACCTTGACTATTTTAATTTGACCTGGGTTCTAGAGTCAGCTCTGTCACTCCTTATTTAGTTTTGTGCAGTCTTTCCCCTCTCTTCATTTGGTTGCTGCTAGGTGCCACTGGGTTAATTCCCACTCACAGGGATCCTGTGTATAACGGAGCAAAACATTGCCCGGTCCTAGTCACCCTCACAATAACTGATATGTTTGAGCCCCTTGTTATGACCACTGTGTACGTCAGTCTGTCTCATCGAGGGTCTTCCTCTTTTTCACTGACCCTCCAGTAGCGTGTGTGATGTCCTTTTTCAGGCACTTATTCCTCCAAATCGTTGCCCAAGGTAAGTGATCCGAAGTCTGGCTGTCTTCACTTCTAAGGAGCATTCTGGCTGTGTTTCTTCCAAGAGAAATTTGTTCCTTTTTCAGTAGTTCATGATATATTTAATATTCTTCACCATTTAGTTGCCTTAATGTGAAAATGAACCAGATCGGACTGGATGATTAACCAGTTTCCCTCCAGCTCTAAAACTGTGGGGAAAAAACTGCTTATAAACGGATTCACACTGAGAATTTATCTCTGATGAATCTGGAGACAGTAGGAGATGGTGAACTATTCACAGGATTCCCAAATGCTGTGTTCCAGAACTGTTTTTATAATTTTTTATTGAGCTTTAGGTGAATGTTTACAGCACAAATTGGTTCCCCATGAGAAAATTCATACACAAATTGTTGTGTGACAGTGACTGCAGTCCCCACAATTTGTCAGCACTCTCTCCCTTTCCACCTCCAGTTCTCCTCGTCCATTCGTCTAGCTGCCCTCTTGTTTTTGCTTTTGAGCAGATGTTGCCCATTCGGTTTTCTCTACTTGGCTGAACTAACAGCACGCTCCTCTCAAATGTTGTTGTTTTACAGGTCTGTCTAACCTGAATGTTGGACTTCGCCAAAATAATTTTTGATTAAAGTAGCACAAGGCAAAATATTTTGTTGAATGTCCATGGATAAGAGTCATATTCCCAGTAGGAAACAACTGGCGCACTTCAATGGATAATTCAGGAGAATTTAATGAAATAGCCATCATAAGAGGTATGGTGAAAACTCCCAACAAGTAGCAGTTGTTGCTGACTCCTAGACTTGAAGGAAAAAAGAGCCAAGAGTAGTTATCAGAACTCAGAGAGAGCTATAACACTGGGTAGGAAAGGACCCCTGGAGATATGTCTTGGCCTTAAACAGGAGGAACGCAGTCTTGACCAACCTATGGCCCCACAGGAAGGGAGCCAGGGGAGTAGTTCAGTCTCCTTCCTCCCTCTCATCTACTGTTGGTCCCTCCCAAATCAAATCCAAAACCAGAAAGTAAGGGAGCCTCTGGGTATAGTTTATACAGGTCAGCATCCAGCAGCAAAGAAGGTGGGGAAGGGGTAGAGAAAGGCTTGGGGTGAACCTAAGGAAAACAGAATCTCCAGAAAACTATGCGTATAGCAATTGCACCAGCTTTGACCTACAGTCTGTCTTACCAGACTTCTTGCAGGTAGTGAGCAGGACTGTTCTGTTCATGCTGTATTTGTCGTGCCTAGCCCAATACCTAGGATACTCAGTTGTTGTGGAGGTGACCCCAACTCATGGCAATCCCATGTGTGTCAGAATAGACCTGTGCACCATAGAGTTTTCAGTGGCTGATTTTTCAGATGTAGAATGCCAGGCCTTTGTTTTCTTTTGTTTTTTTTTTAACCCTTGAAGTGCTTCTGGGTAGACTCGAACCTCCAGCCTTTCGGTTAGCAGCTGAGCTTGCTAACTATTTGCACCACCCTGGGACTCCTACCTGGCCCCTACTGTAGTAGATACCCCAAGAGCACTGGTCAAACTGATTTGAGTCTTACAGAAAAAAGTTCTGAGAAGTATTTAGTGAGTAGTTCTTGGGAATAACAGTATCTCAAGCAATTTGCACAGAAAAGGTAACCGCTGACACAATTTTCTACCATATTTTCAGTCTAGGACCAAGCATCATATCAAATCAATCAGCAGCGGTCCTACATGCTAAGGTTCAAGGCCAAATGACATTGCCAAATTTCTCTGAATGCCTTATTAACAGAAGAAATTTTGTCATTGAACCAGATGATCTTCTATTATGGCAATGACTTTTAAATTGCTCTCTTTTCAACTACACTATCATAGAAATGATTGGCTGTATTGTGGGGGAATGATGGAAGTCACTTATCAGGTCTACTGAAAAACAGTCTAGTCTTAATGGGTCACACCTGGGAACGTGCCACCAGATTTGCTCCCGACAAAGAGGCTGGGGATTGGAAGGCATCTTATGTGTCTGTGGACAGTGAGGAAAGAACGCAAATGGATGAAGTCCGGAAGACTTACAGCTAAGGTGCACTCTGGTTGATTGGACACATTATTTTTGAAGTCATTGAAAGGATTCTTCAAAAGCGGCTGGAATATTACCCCTTGAGAATTCAGTATCGGGGCCAGTCATCATTTCATTTCAGTCACCCTAAAACCAGGAGAAACACAGTAATAATGGCAGAAAGGAGTGAACAATGTCACAGGGATGCAGAATGACCCCTTCAAGGCCAGCATGTCACCCAGGAGTATGGCAGGTATCAATCAAAAGGTTGTTTGGCTTTCTGAGTCAGTTCCAAAATGGATGTTTCTCTTATTTGTGTTGCTTCCCAGTTTGCTGTCAGAATGGACAGGTCTTTCAAGTGAAAAAGTAGTGATGAGGTGGTTGTCAGAGGGCAAAATTAAAAATGCAAATACTTCATGAAGTTGTGGGAGGCATGGGTGATGCTACATCCTGTGGCATGTTATAGAGATTGTTTTATGGGGACAGCCTGAGGCAACACTGTGGAACTGGGGCTGAAAGTTGTCACTGGGGCACTTTTAAAAACAACACACCTGCTACTGTCCTTTCAAAGTCCTTGCCATTCCCCCAACAGCTAGCCCTCAACATACACATACACACATCTTTGACATCTGGGTTGGCTGCAGAGTCATGTATAGCCATTTCTCAGCTAAGCTGAAGCAGTTGAATTTCTCCATTTTCCAGGGGCTCAGTATAGCACCTGGAAGAGTGAAGGTATTCACTCAATCTCTGATGGGTGATTGAAGGTTCGATATGACATGAGAAAGAAATGACTCAGCTATTTCTAGAGGAGGGTGTTATTTACAATTCAATAAAAGCTTCATGAAGCTAGAATCTCCAATAACAGAATTCTGGCAATATGACAGGCAGGGATTACACATGTGACCTGACCATAATTAAATCATACTGTACAGTGTACAGCTGGACCATGAATAAGCAAGACTGAAGAAGCACTGACAACTTTGAAAGGTGATATGAGTTGGGACTGAGTCAGTGGTACCTAATAACAATAATTACAGCAAGCATCGTTTGTAAGCAGGAGGCAACTCTTGAATTTCTCTTGAGTTCTAGGTTCTGTCTCAACCAGCAGCATCAGGACAATGAAGACAGGACTCAAGTCAGGGAACGCCACTACAGTCTGCACCCATTTCTCCCCTGCTCCTGAGCCATCTGGCAGACAGGGGGTACGCCTCTTTGCAGTCCTTTGGGGGAAGTGTGCGCAAAGATGGCCCGGGAGTTGCCATGTGAGGTTGAGTCATGTTCTGTCTCAAAGTAAATCTGTTCCAACGAGTTCGTTCAAGTTCTGTGTTGTCAGCCTTGTGTTTTTTGTTCCATTAGAATCCAATATTTTGCTACTGATAGTCACCAAATAAGTAATTTTATTTGCGTGGTTAATTTCAAATTGTTCCTTTAACTGGGAATCTCAAAACCTCTGATTTCCTTAAAGAAATTACTTTTGAATTTACTCATGCCTCCTTTTTGACCCAACAGCACTTGGCTTGGCCTTTTTAATCTGGTTAAAACATTATACTTGTAAATTCTTGGTTAAAATATCCTCTGGTAAAAAGGATCCCTGGAGGACATGACCCCTGGACTCTCTGTTAGCCCAGAACAGAAACCATTCGCAAAGCCAACTCTTTACACGAAGATTGAACTAGACATAAAATGATACTTGCTAAGAGTGTGCCCCTTGCTTTAAGCATATACATGAGGCTAACTGGGCAGCTACTGTCCAGAGGCAAACAAGGTGAGAGGGCAGGGGGGGACAGGAGCTGGTTGAATGGACACGGGACATACAGAGTGGAAGGGAGGAGGGTGGCAAGGGCAGCTAGAGTTAGATAGCAGAATATGTACAAGTTTTTTTTTTTTTAATGACATGTTGACTTAGATTGCAAACTTTCACTTAAATCACAAGAAATATTTTAAAAAAAGAAATCTTCCGGTGACTTCTCATTCCATAGGACAGTTCTTTCTCAACCAATGTGCTGAGAAGGAAGTACTGCATGCTGAAACAGCGAACCACACCCCGGCCCAAGGGCCTGTCAGACAGGGCCCAGGTAGCTCAAGTCCTTCGTTTGTTTGCCTCCAGTTAGCAACAGCATTTCTGTTGAACAGAAGGTGTTGCTCAGTTGTCATTTTCCTCAGGTGCCATGATATAGGGGAAAAGCAAAGCTGAAAAGCGTTGTTCTACAGCAGGAGTAAAAGATCTTTCCTTGTAAAGGGATACAGATATGCATTTTAGGCTTTGTGGCCCATATACGGGAAAAATACATGTCAGCTTTGGAAACCCTATGGCACAGTTCTCCTCTGTCTATAGCTGTGAGTAGAATCAACCAGACAGCAACAAGTTTGCTTTTTTGGGTTTTGGGGAATATTGTCTCTGTCACAAGTGCTCATCTCTGTTGTAGTGTTAATGCCGCAGAGTCAGTCTAACTCACGGTGACCACATAGTGCGGGTGTAGAACTGGGCTCCACAGGGTTTTCAGTGGCTGGGTTTGGGGAAGTAGATCATGAGCTCTTTCTCTAAAGTGCCTCTAAGTGGGTTCAAATCCACTCTTTTGGTTACCAGTGAGGGTGTTAATGGTTCAGCTGGCATTACTTGGGGACTCTCCAAAGCAGTCACAGTCAATACACAGCAAGTAGACACATTCGAATTTCAATAAAACTATTTACAAGGAATAGGAGGCAGGCTGGAGATTTGACCTGAAGTCCTTACTTTTCTGACTTTGCTCTACAAGATGAAGTCTACACTCCTTAGAAAATGTGATGTCCCCCTAGTCTGTCCCCTGCCTATGTCTGCAGACTCATCTCTTCTACTGACTCAGATGTCCCACATTCTGAGAAAGCCTCCTCACTTGTCTCCAAACTGTGTCCTGTGTCCTGTGTCAGTGCTTCCTAGTGATATGTTCACACATTTTTCAATTTGATGTCATATGCTGAAATGTCTGTCTTCTTCACTGAATGGTGAAGATTTTCAGTGTAGGCCTGTGCCACAATCATATCTGTACCCACTTAGGCATATCAGAGTATCTGGCAGTGTTGGTTGTCAATGTTTCTTGGATAAATGAGAAGAAGGAAGCATAGACGGAGAAGAAAAGAAAGATGAAAGGAAGAACAAGAAGGAATGAGAGGGAAGAAAAGGTTCTTTTTCTGGTTAAACGTTACAAGAAAAGCTTTACTGTCTACAAGGAACATGAGCATCAGGGCTAGTCAATGGGAGACGTTGGTGATAAAGAAGGTGAGTGAGAGATAAAGAAAGCAAGTGAACAGAGGGATTAGGGAGAAAGGTTGGTTAAGGCACCTGAGAGTTGTCTGAATTCTGCAGTTTACCAGCTGCCACTGAGCCTACATTATGTCTGAATTACTTGGTGTTATCCCAGATAAACCAGCATCATAAAAATGTATGCCCTAAGCAGTGAAACAAAAGGTTACTGTGGCAAAAAGCAATTCAGCAGTGTATTTGCAGTACCTCTGGGGCTTGAGAATTTATGATAAGCAAATGAACCAGAAGTAAATGAATCAGATGCCATAACAAGGAATGACTGCAAACGACAATTTAGCTAATAATATGCCTCAATTATGAAGTGCTTCTAGAAAACTTGTAAATTAATTCTTTCTTCTTTCTTTTTCATGAGTTGTCTCAGGGTTTTCCCTCTGGTATAAATAATCACATAATAGTATTCTCTGTGTAATGTCATTTCATCACAGCTAAGACCTCAGGTGAAACTTCTATCTTAAAAAATGTGCTAGGTTTCGTGAGCTCATCTTCAGTGTATCTCTCTGGGTCATGCGTCTCTAACCACTAGGGCTTAGACTCTACTTATTTTTTAAAGTGAGAAAATACCGAGAAATCAGAATGATATTTTCATAGTGGTCATAACTTGTAATTTTTAAGTAACTTGCTTTCATGTAAACCCACAAGCCAAACCAGTTGCCATTTAGTTGATTCTAACTCATGGCAATCTCATGTTTAAGAGTAGAATTGTACTCCATAACTTCTTCAGCAGTTGGGATCTTTCAGGCCTTTCTTCCAAAAGGTCTCTTGGTAGACTTGAGCCACCAATCTTTTGGTGAGAAGCCAAGTAACAAACATTTTATGCCACCTAGGAATTCCTTACTTTCTCCTACTTCAGTTTATCCTTAAGATCTGAATATTACAGGGCCCTAGACCAAATACTGAGACTAAATTAGTCTTTCAGCACTGACTTATCATATCCAAAAAAGAAAAAGAAAGAAAAATCAACCAACTACCACTGAGTTGATTCCGACTCATAGCAACCCTATAGGACAGAGTAGAATTGCTCCATAGGGCTTCCAAAGAGCATCTGCTGGATTCAAACTGCCAACCTTATGGTTAGCAGGCATAGCACTTAACCACTACACCACCAGGGTTGGCCACTGAGAATCACTGAACCAACAGACAAAGCAGAATTTTGGAAACCTCCATTCAAATACTAAGTTCCCATCAATACGTAACCCTGTCATGTGCCCAGGATAGTAACTTTATTTTTTTAATCAGTGTTTTAGTTTATGTGTTCTGTGCAAAGATGCTGTGGCATCATACCAGACAAAATGTGATGGTGCACAAAGTTTGTCTTGGTAGAAGGTTGCTTTCAAATTTCATTTCCCAGGCTTGTATTATTGAATTTTTCAATTCCTCTAAAGTAATCAGTCCTTAAGATCCAGAAGGCAAAAATTTACTAGTTAGAAGAAAGCAATAATTAAAATAAAGGGGTATCCTTGCTCTTGTAAAGAATTACAGTGCATTAAGATATGGTTGCCCAGTTGGGGTCTATAGGGATAAGTCTACTTCTCTGTACTGAGTATTCATTTGTTCTTGCTATCCGATTGGCTCTGGCTTATAGCAGCCCTATACACAATAGAACAAAACATTGTCTGGTTCTGCACCATCTTCACAATTGTTGGTATGCTCAAATCCATTGTTGCAGCCACTGTGTATTTTGAATGCCTTCCAATGTAAGGGGCTCATCTTTGGGCACCCTGTGGGTCAGTATTCTGCTGTGATCCATAACGTTTTCACTGGATAATTTCTACAAGTAAGTCACCAAGTCTTTCTAAATTGTCTTAGTTTGGAAACTTCACTGAAAACATGCCTACCATGAGTAACCTTAATAGTATTTCAAATACTGGTGTCACAGTTTCCAGAATTGGAACAACACAGAAGCCACCACAGTACAATGAACTGGCAGACAGGTGGTGGAAAGTGTCTGCGGCCTCTCTTAAAGGGAATGACTATTCCTGGTGTCAGTTACAAGGTCAGGAAAAGGTTTTCATATAAGCAATGAGGACTATGAGATAGGTCTTAGAGGGGAGAGAATGCTACCTTTGTCCCTTGGAATCCTGCTCCAACTGTACTAAACCGGAAAACACAAGTGTCCAGACACACATTTCCAGAGGACTTGGGGGCTACAATGGTACCCACTACGTGGAGATGGACCTCAAGGTAGAATGAAATAAAGGCCAGGAGCCACAGCAGTCAAGTGATATTTGTGAAGCAGAATAATCATGTTGTTCTAGGCATATATTTCTTCCTTTTGGGCTAAGACTTTGAGAAATTCTTACCCCAAATTTCAGTCTTGCATCAGCTTATACTGTTAGGTGTACCAGTCAGGTCTGGAGCTATGCTTCAGCTAGTCATCTGAAGGAGTGGCAGTGTTCTTGGGGGCTAATATGGGTGGCAACATCAGAAAATAATGACCATTTTCAAATGGCAGAGCTGCGGATAAAGATTTATAAAGTATAGACCATCAGTTGGGTGGAGAATCTCAGGTTCCAAACTTAGTTCATTATAAAAAAGAGTCATGGTTGCTGAGATCAGGTGAGACCTTCCAAAATTATACAGTCTATTACCCAGTCCATTACCCAGGCTCTGGATAGGATTGCCAACAATGGGTCCTAAACCTGCATAGACACTTAAACTACATATTGGTATTATATAATATGTATATTCTTAAATAACAAATAACAGCACTTTTCAACGTATGGTAATAACGCTTCTGCTAGCACTGATCTTGTAATTTGAAAACACAGAGGACTAATAGTTAACTTTGCATTACCAGCTTTTAATGAGCTGAATTTTTCTTCTCTGCTTGGCTTGAGATTCCTCTCATATTTTTTTACTACTCAAAGACTACCAGTGTGCGATATGTATTTTAAAAGTGGGATGGAATCAACTCCACAGCAATAGGTTTGGTTTGGGTTTCATGTGTATACTATGTTGATGGACACGCAACATAATATATATATGAAACCCAAATCAATCCTGTTGATGGAGGCACAGCAGTAAAGTGCTACAGCAGCTAACAAAAGAAGCTGGCAGTTCATATCTACCAAACATAGGTTGGAAACCCTATGGGGCAGTTCTACTCTGTTCTGTTGGGTGGCTATGAGTCAGAATTGACTTAGCAGCAATAGATTATATTGATAGAAGTTGAACTAGTCCAAAAAATAAAAACAAAAAAATTCCTCCAATTGTCCTGGCTCAGTTAACCAAGGTCATTTGTATCATGGCCAAAATGGGAAAATATTTCAGGCTTTCACTCATGCTTAACTGCCCTCTTGTCATAGCCACAATAAAACTTTTATTCTCATGTTTATCAAATAGTGAGAGACTAGTTAAATTATTCATCACCAGAGAGAGCACACATTATGCTTAGCTTTTGCCAAAATATTTTTTCCTCTGTCAGTTATGCCCCTAGGATATGTTAGATTTTGCAGAGGCAATATTCAGAGGCAATTTGGGTAATAAAGCTTCCCTAAGTTCTCTGAGAAAGCAGTATTTCACCGGACAACTGAGAAACTCCTTTTATTTAACTTGCAACATAATCGAAGCAAATGCTCTCAGCTTCAGCATTTCCCTTGACCTAATACGTATTTTAATGTTCTACAAACTTAAATGATTTTAATGACCTTATGCTCAGTAAACAAACACATTTTTTAAAAAAATGTTTAACTGGAGTGTGCTAACTGATATCTATTACTAAGATCTAAAAGCTAGTATTTAACATTTACTCAGCAGCATGATTTATTTTAAATAGTTTCCGTGTATTCATTGAATCCTCACAACAAAAACCCTGTAGACTAGGTGCTTTAACTATCATCATCCCCATTTTACAGATGGAGAAATGGAAGTAAGAGAGGCTAAATAACTTGCTCAGGTCTCCAGCACCATTAACTAGCAGATGGAGTGTTCAAATTTGGACTTGCTCCAGAACCTGTCTTCTTAGATACTAGATTTCGCTGCATCCTAATATCTATTGGCCAGGTATCACATGCCAGATGCCTGATACAGAATACTGCTGATGTTTTGGTTGTTATATGCTGTCATGTCAGTTCTGACTCATAGCAGCCCCAAGTATGATGGAACCAAACCGGGTGTGGTACTGCATCATTCTCACCATCATCTGGTTTCACGGGTGTGCTGTGCTGATGGGAACTATGTGTGAGTCCATTACTGCAGCCAGACACGGTGTCAGTCCGTTTTGTGGGCGGTCTTCCTCTTTCTCATCGACTGTCTACTTTATCAAGCATGATATCCTTCTCTAGGGGTCCCTATTGATAGGGGTCCAAACTACGTGAGATGAAGTTTCATCGTGCTGACTTTTAAAGAACATTCTGGCTATGTTTCTTCCAAGGCAGAATTGTTTGTTCTTCTGGCAGTCCGTGGTATATAGTCAACACTGGTAATACTTGCTCTAAAGATGATGCAGCTATTATGGCCTGCTATTTTATAGGTGAGGAACATGAGGCTCACCACCACCAAAGAGCCTGCCAGTGACCACACAACTTGTAAGTAGTAGATTTGATTTTTGATGGTATAAGCTTTATTCTTTCTAAGATGTCACACTGTACTTTACTCAGTTTAACATTGTTAATAAAGTGAAAGTTTTTACTGTGTATGCTAAGGTTTATTTTGGAAGAAAGGATAATTTAAGAGCTAATTCAAAATCTTCCAAAGAAAGTTTCCAAGAGACTTGTGTATTTGCAGAGGAAATTACAAATTAAATTTAGAACTGGGTTGCCAAAGGTCTTATAACTCTGAATTGTGCCTGGTAAGCAAGCCCTAAGCTGAGGGTCAGCCATGGTTTTCTCAAAAGGCCCTGGCAATCTGAGAAGGGGGTGACGAAGCATCAGGGGGAAAGGAGTGCAGGCAATCATTTCTTTATAGATCCCTAAGTTAGGACTTGGAGTCTCTGGGGGCCACTTTACCACTTTTAGGAAATCAGCTAAAAATGGTCCAGAAGCCATAAATGCAATTAGATAAAACTTATCTAAGCAGACACAATTATGTTTGAGCCTTTGCATTAGTCTTCAGGTTGATGGGACCCTGCTGGTACATTGGTTAAGAGCTTGGCTGCTGAGCAAACTGTTGGCAATTCAAATCAACCACCAGAGTGGCTGTCAGGGCTGTACAGCATCATATTACCCATGATGTTATGAATGTCACCCACATGTCTTCCTTTCAATATGTCTTTTATCTTCAGGTAAAGAACAAAGTCATTTCAGGTGAGTAGGAAGGGTGTCCCAATATAGTCATTTGTTTACTGGCTAAAAACACCATCACAGACAGCTATACAATTAAGTTGGTGAATTTGCCACCATGCCCCTGTGGGCAATCCCCATTCCAGAAAGAGGTCCAAAATTGCGTTGAAGGGTGGACTGGGTGTTGACGTTGGTACATAGCTTCCCAAGGGGAGTACTTTGAAAGTGACTGTAGTGATATTCAGCAATGAGGTATGTAGCACTCGGAAAAACTAACCTTGTGGGCTTAATTGTCAGACCTGGTATAAAAGTAAATCTAAATGTTTTGTATTGAGGACAGTTGATCCTCTTCAAGGGCCCCATAAAAAGGGATAGTACTTTTGTTTAGGCTAGAGGTGTGCCAATGTGCAGGCATGTTCGAAAAGGCGAGAGACTTGACACAACTGGTTGACAAGCATTTTGTTTCTGATTTGCCAGAGGCAACAAGCAGTTCAGTTACTCATTTTTGAGACAAGGAACACAAATTGAGAGGGTCTGTGTCTGGTTTTGTCACAAGTAGAAAAATGGCATCTTATCTATGTCACATGGGAAGGGTGGTCACTTGCTATAAACCATTTTCCTCAACACAAAGACTCAGAATTTTTCTTTACTCATCACTGTTTTCCTGTTTCACAGCATTCATGTAAAATTCAATATTAACAATCATCGTTACTGTCACTTGGGACAGATCTTTGGAATTGGCTGGTGACTTATTGTCCACTGTCCACATGCCACTGGCTATTTCTTTTTGCCTATTTCATAGCCATCCATTCAGGAGACAGCAGAGTCATGAGTTAGCTTAAGGAGAACCGTGTTGCCTCAAAAGTAGTTGAGTTCCCCAGGGGCCCTCCCAGGGACTGGGGTGCAGTACTTGATGAACGTCTGATTGTACCTGCCTGCTCCGGTAGGCTAGTTACCCTTAGCCTGATTACTCTCTGGAAGAAGGACAAGGATTTACTCAGCTATGAATACATGCATTATGCAAATAAGAATTCCCAGAGCTACTCTTAGCTACCAGGAGCTGTTGTAGGTGCTGAGGATAGGACAGTGAACCATCTGGCTGAAGTTTTTAGTCTTAGGAGATTTTTGGTGGAAGAAAGACAATAAGCAAATAGATTTTTAACATGATAGATAGTGATGAGGCAGGATAAAGAAAATAGAGATCAAAATAAGATCTCGGTGGTTGTTAGAATGACACTGTTTTAGTTAAGACAGTCGGAGAAGACCTCTCTGCAGTAGTGATTTTGAAGTGATGGAGTGACCATGGAGATTACTGGGAGAAGAAACTTCTTGGCAGAGGTAGCAGAGCCCCTAGGATAGGAGAGTGTTTGAATGTCCCAGCAGCATCAAGGAGGCAGGCGTGAATAACATGCCGTGGGCAAGGGCCGACATAATGGGGAGACGAGTTCAGAGAGTCCAGAAGGGGCCAGGTCATGATAGAGACTTTCAGTTTTATTCTGAGGGAGATGAATAGCTGTTGGAGTGTTTTGATTGAAGAAGTGACTATTTTAAAGGAATCACTCTGGTTATGGTGAAGAGTATAGCAAGGCAGAGATGGAAGTCAGAAGACCTACTGGGAGGCTACTGCAAAAGTCAAGGGAAATATGATAGTAACTAGATATATGGCAAATGGTTATTTCCTTTGGCTGTTAAAAGGTTGGAGGTTCAAGTCTACTCGGAGGCACCTTAGAAGAAAGGCTGGGCAGTCTACTTCTGAAAAACAGCCATTGAAAGCCCTATGGAGCACAGTTTTACTCTGACATGCGTAGGGTCACCATGAATTGGAAACAATTTGATGGCAGCTAGCATTGGTGCTGTACTAGAAGTAGTGGAGAGAGGCAGGGTCCTGGATATAGATGGAAGAAAGAAGCAATGGCATTTGTGCTTATCAGTTCAGTGTTTGTTCCTTAATTTACCTATACACCCACTCACTTACACATTCTCTCTCTCCCTTCATCCCTCCTCTGTGTCATTAAATATTTCCTCATCATCTACTACGTCCAAAATTCTACTCTATATTGGCTGGAGTCTCTGGTGAGAAGTTTGTTATCCAATGAGGTGTGTGTATTTTCAGTGAAGTCTATGACCAGTTACTCAGGGGGAAAGTCATCAAACTAGGACCCTCACCATGAACATCATGAAAAGGAGTTTCAAATAAAATATGGAATTTTCTTTTCAAAGAAAATCAGCTACTCAGGCCATCCACGGAGTCTTAGCTTTGCTTTTCTACAATGTTCTTTTTTTCAGTAGTCCTAATTTTCTCTCCAATTCTAAGGACGCTTAGCTTGGGGTAGAGTTGTTACCTACTGGATTCATTCTACGTAGATTTTGCTCTGTATATTTTTTCATCTGCTGCTGGCGAAGCCTACCATTCGGTGTAACTAGCTTTTGCTGCAGGTTTTACAATTTTGTATCTACTTCTTTGAATGAAATGTCAATTGTTCTGGTGGTTGTTGTTAGGTGCTACTGAGTTGGTGCCAACCCACAGTGACTCTACATACAAGAGAACACTGCCCTGTACTGTACCGTCCTCACAGTCATTTCCCTTTGAGCCCACGGTAACAACCACTATGTCCGTCCATCTGGATGAAGGTCTTCTTTTTCCGTTGACTCTCTTCTTTACCAGTTCTCAGAGGATCAGTCCCTGTTGATAAGATGTCCAAAGAACGTGAGATGTAGACTCACCATCCTCGCTTTTAAGGAGCATTCTGGCTTTACTTCTTCTAAGACAAAGTCATTTGTTCTTTGAGCAGTCTACGGTATGAGTCTCTGCCAACAATATAATTCAAAAGCATCACTTCTTCAGCATCAGTTCTTTCTTGTCAGAGGATTCATTTGAAAAGAGTGAAAAATTACATCACTTATTTCTTACCATTTTTGGCTTCCCAAGATTTTCTAACCAGTTTCTAAATCTCACTGCTTGTCCTTTAATTCACAAAACAGAAGTCATTATTTGGAAGCTCTTAAAAAGAGAGAGAGAAAGACGAGGTAGAGGAGCAGAGAGGGCTTGATCTTAGATATTATAGCTAAAGAAATAGGTAAAAAGAAAACTCTAGGTAATGATATTTTTCAGTTCTGTCCTAATTAGTGTCCACAAGCTGACTAAGTGATCCTTTTAAGAGAGCAGTACCCTACTACTCTGACATCTACGTTGACCTGGCAGAAGCGACAACGTTTCTGGCTTGTCTGAATTAGCTCTGAGCCCAAACAACATTGTGCATTATTCTTCCCATAATATAACTGGTAGATGAGGAGGTGTTTAGATGTCATCTTTTATCATTACTTTGGCTGCCTACCTAGATCAACACAATCAGCAGTTAGTTACGTGCCAGCCAAACCAAGTGCTGTCGAGTAGGATCCGACTCATGGAGACCCTAGAGGCCAGAGTAGAACTGCCCTCTAGAGTATTCAAGGAGCACCTGGTGGATTTGATCTAGTTGTGTGCAGGTTAAAAAAGAAAAAAAAACCCACAAAGTTCATGTTTTAGATAAAGAATTGATTCCTTTGTCTTAAAAAAGAAGTAAATTGCTTTGAAATGCTTCTATTCTTTTAACCCAGAAAGAATACTAACGGTAATACAGACAACATAAAATTATAATTACTGACCTTTCAGGACTCACTGTATATCTTCATAGCAGTAATAAATGTACAGACCTCTCAAATGAAGAACAGTAGTGCTTACATTTTCTAAGGTTTAGTGTTGTTCCACATGCACTCTGGGCAATGGACCATGTCTGTTTTGTACCTACACTGTTGACCACTTGATCAAACTGGTGTTTACCATTAAGATTATTGTTCATTTCACATTTAGAACATTCACAGGGTCTACAAAGGGACTCAATGTCCTTGACATTATTTATCATTATGACAGTTTAATATTATGACTCTCTGGCCCTATTGGCCCATGTTGCAATCATGTCATGGGACAGGGTAGAATTTTTCTTTCTGATAAGTTGACTGTCTTGACATGTACAAGGAAACTATCAATTTTTGCCTTATTAGATACACACAGAGCTTCTATTGCACATGCAGTTACACTTAGACCTCGTTCTGCTGTCGTTTCTTCCCTTTCTTCAGTAACAATTGACCTTGACTTCCAATAAAAATACTGTTATATATGCCTCTTCAACTGTTAACTCTATGGGGCACTGGTGTCTACTGAAAAGCATTTGTATTGAAAGGGAAAAAAAAATGAAAATTTGAGCCAGAATATACAAAGAACCCTTCTCCCATGGACCCCTTCTCCAAGGCAGTCAAGTAAAATGCCTTCTGCACAGGACATCTAAGTTAAATTTAAAAATCCACCCAGATAAGTCTCCCTTGTCACAACAGGTATAAACCTGGGAATCAGAGACTTGTATTGTTTTACCTGGTATCAACATGGGTGAGGTCTGAGCTACCAGAACAGTGGTCCCATAGATTTCTGAACATAGCTCTCTTTTTCAGGTGGACACACTGATGTTTAGAACATTGAAGGACACTGTTAAATCTATTCTCCTTTTTTTTTTCTGAAGCTGTAGGATCTGAAATACTCTTCATGATTTATATTCAAGCCACTCATCTTAACCCATGTGGAATATCTGTCAGCAGTTAGCAATGACATGTATGATGGCACCAGACTATAGTTGTATTCCTCTTGGCGACTGTCCACTGTCATTTGTGAATGTGTCTATCTCACAAGGTTGTGAGGCACTGTATTTTTCAGCAGCAGTGAGGGACATGTGTGTGAGATCCCTATGGATCTTTTTTGTTTATCTTCTGTTTTGTATCATTTAATATGGGAAAGTCCTCAAAAGAATTTAAAAAGATTTGTTTAAGTGGAGGGAATATCTTTCGAGAGATGTGGTTATAAAGCTTACTTTAGGTATACTCATGTGTAATATGTATAATGTTTTGCCAGAGAAAATGCTTAACAATTTTTGTATGTGAGCAGAAAATCAACTGAAGAGTTTAGGGATATGGTCAAGTCTGAGATAAAACATAGTAAAGAGAGGAAAATACCATGGTGTGTAAATATCTACATATACTTACTAGCGAAAGTTTATTAATGCTAACAGCTTACTGCCAAGAAATGCAACTACTATTCTGAATTCTATCACTACAGATTGGTTCTGCCTAATAAATTAATAACTTTAATCGGAAGATTCTTTTTGATTTTCTGTATTCACAATCATGTGTCTTACAAATGTTGATAGTCTTGTTTCCTTCCAATGTGCGTATCTTTTAATTCTTTGTATTGCCTTAATACTCTGGTTAGGACCTCTAGTACAATGTTAAAGAAATGGCATCTTTGTCTCGTGTCTGATCTCTTTAGCAGAAAGCTTTTTTTATGTCATTATTAGGTATGCTGTTTGCTAAGAATTTTTGTAGATGTCCTTTATTGCAACAAGGAAGTTCTACCTTATTCCTTGCATACTGAAAGTTTATTATTATTTTTTATGTTGGTAACTATTACATTTTGAAAACTCTGGTAGTGTAGCAGTTAATAGCTACAGTTGCTAATCCAAAAGGTCAGCAGTTCAAATCCACCAGTCACTCCTTGGGTATGTATACTATGGATCAATTTTCCTCTGTCCTATAGAGTTGCTGTGTTGGAATGGACTTGACAGTAATGGGTTATCTCATTTTATCAAATGGCTTTTTTTTTTTTTTAAAAATCTATTGAGGTGATCATATAGTTTTTTTATTTCATTCAATGTAATGTTTAAATAGTTAAAAAACAAAATGCCACTTTGATGGCAAAGGTGCATAGGAAGATAATTGTTTTGAAATGAATAAATATAGTTCTGATGGCTTATTTTGTGTTCCTTGTTCTTCAGAGTTACAAGAGACCAATGGAACCAGTATTTTAGCACTTTTTACTTCTAGGAAACCCTGGTGGTGTAGCAGTTGAGTACTATGTCTGCTAACCAAAAGGTCAGCAGTTCAAATCCACCAAGCGCTCTGTGGCAACTCTATGGGGCAGTTCTGCTGTAACTGAAAGGGTCAGTATGAGTCAGAATCAACTCAGTAGCAGTGGGTTTTTTTATATACTTGTATGTTTATTACATACTACAATCTTGAACACCTCCTTTTTTCCTATTAATCTACCAAACTCAACTGATATCACCTGTCTTAGTCACCTGGTACTGCTTCAACAGAAAATACCATGAGTGGAAGGTTTCATGAGAAGCTTTTATTGTCACAGTCCGGTAAGCCACAAATCCATTAACAAGATACAAGTCCATTCAGAATAAGAAATCATCACAGTCCTGTGGGCTGAGTCCAAATCCAGTGAGAGCATCTCGGCACAGGAACCTCGGGTCCAAGGGACGTGCTCTGCTCTCGGTGCTTCTCTCTCGGTGGTGTGAGGTTCCCAACTTCCTCAGCTCACTTCTCTCCCTTATATTCCACAAGCTTGGGCCCTGCCTCACTAACACAACTGCAAACCATTCTCCATCATCAATCTCACAGAGGCAGATTCACAACATATGGGGGGAAGGGCATCATATTGGAACTCCTAACCAAGTCAGATCAACACACACATTTTTTGGGGAACACAATTCAATCCATGACATCCCCATTTTTTCTGATTTGTCTATGTTTTTTTTCAAATTGTATCACTTCATCTCAGTGAGAGTTTCCCTCATTTTTGTAGGCCCTCTATCCAACATGATGTTCTTTTCTAGCAACGGGTATTTTCTGATGACGTGTTCAAAGTGAACGAGTCAAAGTCTCACCATGCTTGTTACAACATTCTCATTGTATTTTTTCTAAGACTAGTTTATTCACTTCCAGTCTTTCTTAGCCTGATGGACAGCTGAAACCTGTCCATCACAGGTGATCCTGCTAGTATTTGAATACTGGTGGCATAACTTTCAACATCATAGCAAAATGTAAGCCCCCAGAGTACGACAAAGTGACAGACAAGTAGGTGCTGAAGTACAATGCTATCAGTGATAGGATAATATCCATACCCCTACAAGAAAAGTCAGTTAATATGACTATTATTCACTAAAGTGAAAGACGAAGAAATCGAAAATTTTTACCAGTCTCTGTAGTATGAAATTGATCAGACTTACAATCAGAATTCATTGATAATTACTGGTGATTAGAATGCAAAATTTGGAAACAAAGAAAAAAGATTGGTAGTTAGAAAATATGGCCTTGGTGATAGAAATGATGCCAGAGATCACAAGATAGAATTTTGCAAGAGCAACAACTTCTTCATTGCAAATACTTTTCTTCACCAACACGAATGGTGACTATACAAGTGGACCTTGCCAGATGGAATATACAGGAATCTGTGGAAAGACAATGGAAATGCTCAATATCATCAATTAGGATAAGATCAGATGCTGATGGCAGCATAGACCATCAATTGCTCATAGGTAAGTTCAAATTGAAACTGAAGAAATTTAGAATACGTCCATCAAAGTCAAAAGACAACCTTGAGTACGTACCACCCTAGTTTAGAGACCATCTCAAAAACAGATTTGATGCATTGTATACCAATGACTAATGACCAGATGAGTTGTGGAAGGATATTAAAGATGTAATCCATGAAGAAAGCAAAAGATGATTAAAAAGACAGGAAAAAAGAAATGACCAAATTGGATGTCAGAAAAGACTCTTAAACTTGCTCTGTAATGTCAAGTTGGTAAGGCAAAAGTAAGAATGATGAAGTGACAGAACTGAATGGTAGATTTCAGAGGGCAGCTTGAGAAGACAAAGTATTATAATGACATATGCAAAGATCTAGTGATAGAAAACCAAAAGGGAAGAATACATTCTGCATTTCTCAAGCTGAAAGAACTGAAGACAAAATTCAAGACTCCACTTATAATAGTGAAGGATTCTATAGGGAAAATATTAAATGATTCAGGAAGCATCAAAAGAAGATGGAAGAGGTAAACAGAGACCCTAGACCAGAAAGAACTGGTTGATGCTCCACTATTTCAAGAGGTAGCTTATAATCAGGAACCGCAGGTGCTGAAGAAATAAGCCAAAGTTGTAACGAAGGCACTGGAGAAACCCAAGCTTCCAGGAACTGATGGAATATCAAATGAAATGTTTCAGCAAACGGTTACAGCACCAGCAGTGCTCACTCATCTATGTCAAGAAATTTGGAAGACAGGTCCCTGGCCAACTAACTGGAAGAGATCCACATTTATACCTGTCCCTAAGAAAGATGATCCAATTGAATATGGAAATTATTGAACAATATTACTAATATCACATGCAAGTAAAATTTTGCTGAAGATCATGCAAAACCAACTGAAACACTGTATTGACAGGGAACTGCCAGAAATTCAAACCAGAATCAGAAGATGATGTGGAACCAGGGGTATTGTTGTTGAAGTCGGATAGATCTTGACAGAAAGCAGAGAATACCAGAGAGAGGTTTACCTGTGTTTCATTGACTATGCAAAGGCATTTGACTGTGTGGATTACAACAAATTATGGAGAAAGGGTGTTCCAGAACACTTAACTGTGCTCATGTGGAATATGTACATGGATCAAGAGACAGTTGTGTGAATAGAACAAGGAGACCTTGCATGGTTTAAAGTAAGGAAAAGTGTACATCAGGGTTGTATCCTTTCACCACACATTTTCAATCTGTATGTATAGCAGATTATGTGAAAAGCTGGACTACATGAAGAAGAATGAGGCATCTGGATTGGAGGAAGACTCGTTAGTTAGCTGCATTGTACAGATGACACAATCTTGCATGCTGAAAGTGACAAGGACTTGAAACACTGTTAAAGACCAAAGACCACAACCTTCAACATGGGTTGCCCCCAACATCAAGAAAACAAAAATCCTCACAAATGGACCAGTAAGCAGTGTCAGATGGAGAAAAGATTAATTCTGTCAAGGATTTGATTTTACTTGATTCCACTGTCAGCACCCATAGAAGCAGCAGTCAAGAAATCAAAAGACATTCCATTGGGAAAACCAGCTGCAAAAGATCTCTTTAAAGTGCTAAAAAGTAAGGATGTCACCTTGAAGACTAAGGTGTGCCTGACCCAAGCCATGGTATTTTCAGTTGCATCATATGCATGTGAAAGGTGGACAATACAGAAGAGAAAGAAGAAGAATTGATACTTTTGAATTGTGGTGTTGGAAAAGAATATTGAATGCACCATGGACCAGCAAAAGAACAAGGAGGTCTGTCTTCGAAGAAGTACAACCACAGTGCACCGACGCCCATCACGCACAAAGGCCTTTGTGAACAAAGTTACAGGTCTATGTGACAGGGGCAGAGGCATTTCACCCGTGACATATTTCTGGCCATACTGTCCTTGATAATATTTTGCCCTAACTGCACCTCCTGACCTTGAAGCACAGAGCTAGTTGAGTTCAAGGTCGGGCCATTACCTAAAAGGCCCTAATGATTAACATGTAAAGAGACTACTTGTCCTGGGCCATTATCTGGAAGGCCCTAATGGTTAATATGTAAAAAGACCACTTGCCTTGGGCCATTATCCAGAAGGCCCTAATAATTAACATGAAAAAAAGAGACCACGAGGTATAGGTTTTAAGTTAGCCAATAGCTGTGTGGTCAGGGGGCAGGGTGAAAATTATGTCACCTCAACTATAAAAAAATAAAGACAGACCTCATGGGCTGCCATATTTTTTCTCCAAAACTTTTTCCTGTCTCAGTCTCGTCATTTTTCCTTCTCCACTGATGCCGTTTCCCTCCCTCCGTGGGGCCCCCAAAGAGTTATTGGGGCTGGCTCCCTGCAAGAGTGCTCTTTGGAAAAAAGGATGGTAAGACTGTGTCTTACATACTTTAGACATGTGGTCAGGAGAGATCAGTCCCTGGAGAAGGACATCATGTTGGTAGAGTGGAGGGTCAGCGAAAAAGAGGAGGACCCCTCAAGGAGATAGACTGACACAGTGGGTGCAACAATGGTCTTAATCATAAAAACAATTGCAAGTATGGTAGGACCAGGCACTGTTTTGTTCTGTTGTTCATGGAGTCACTGGGAGTTGAAACCAACTTGATGGCACCTAACAACAACAACAGTATTCCAAATGAGCTATCTAATTGGACTTGGCTTGACTAGATATTGTACAACAATCTAATCATATTAGTTCTTTTAAACTAGTGTACAACCAATTAGCACCTTGATCCACTTATCTGATCATTTCAGCTACATCCAGTCAGTATTTATTGAACACCTGATGCACCAGAGGAAACCCTGGTTGCACAATGGTGAATAGCTATGGCTACTAATCAAAACTTTGGCAGTTCAAATCCACCAGGCACTCCTTGGACACCTTACAGGGGCATTTCTACTCTGTTCTGTAGGGTCACTGTGTGCCAGAATTGACTTGACTGCAATGTACCAGGTAATGTACCAGACACTGAACTACACTGTTGGAATACAAAGGTTCATAAGATGAAATTATTATCTTTGAGGAATTTACCATGAAGAAAGAATTAAAAGCAGGTAATTTAGTTCAAACCACTTTTATTTATAATGGACCTAGTATGTACCTACTGCTCTCATTGCTGTATTGGCATTCAGTATAAACCACTGATAAAAGGGCTTACACACACTAGAATGTACATCTTTTCTCTACAGTGCTCAGACAAAAATACAGATTGGAGAACTGACTTGATACCATGCACCTAAACATTGAAAACAGGTACCCAAATACTTGTATACATATGTTCATGGTAACAGAATTAACAATAGCCTAAAGATGGCAAGAGCTGAGCTATGCATTAGTGGATGGATGGATCAAAATGTGGTACACATGCATACAATGAGTCATTATTCAACAATAAAAATGCGTGAAGTACTGACACATGCTGCATTGCAGATGAACATGGAAAACACTACACTAAGTGGAAGACACCACACACATAGATCACATACTGTGTGACTCCATTTATAAAAGAGTACTCAGAATACATAAATCTATAGAGACAGAAAATATATTGGTGGTTGCCAGGAGCTGAGTGGAGGCTGGCCTGGGGAGTAACTGTTCAATGGGTTTTGTTTTGGGAAGATAAAAATATTGTGAGCTAGATTGAGGTAATGGTTGTACAAGGAAGTGCATGTACTAATATTACCACTAAATTGCTTTCTTGGAAATGGTTGATTTTATGTTCTGTGAATTTTGTCTCAATTTAAAACTTAAAAAAAAAAAAAAAAATCACCATCAAAGATGGAGGTGTAGAAGTCTCCAGTCCCCGGAATCCTTCGGCCATATTCTCACCCTTGACTTCTTGCCCGCCAGGCTGGTGTCCAACTCAGAATTCTTGCTACTTGGCAGGTGGACTCTACCCAGTGCAGCAGAAGCATTGGTGCTTTGTCCCCTTCTCCCAAGTGCACACTACTCTTATGTACATTCATGGTGTCTAATTCCCTGCATTTGGAACTCTTGACTTGAAGGCTGTCTCTCACTACAGGAGGGTGCTCATACTGTATGCAGTTCAGAAGTTCCTTGATTTTAGGCAATAGCCCCCAACCAAACATGGAACAGAAGTTGGTGGACACATATCCCAGCTTGCTCAGACTTTGTATGGGGGAACACAGAGCATCATTTAACAAAGTAACCCAGAAGATCTCCTGGGGGACTGAGCCTAGGTAGCCAGAAGGATAACCTGCTCCATAATCTACCTGCATTGACCTTCTTCCTCTCCCTATTCTTCTTCCCCAAGCTCTTGACCAGGAGTCCTAGGATTACCTTGCAAAACAAACATTTGCTATCAGATCCTTGTTTCCGGTCTGCCTTTCTGGGAACCCACCTTAAGATAATGCAACTCTGAACTATTTCCTATATTTCAATCATGTACTCTCTTTTCTGTCCTTACCCATCCAAATAAAATAAAAACAGTACTGATAAAAATAAAATAAGACTACTTGTTCTTGCACAAATAAGTGTTTGAAGCATTCATAAAGACTCTTTAGTGCAGTATAGTTTTATCAAAAGAATCAAAGTGTACGGCCCAGTGCTCCAGGCATTGTCCACCATGGAAAAAATATTACCCCCCGAAATCTTACTCCAGCTTTCAGTGAGGCTGCTCAGTCAGTAGGCAAGCTTACTGCCCTTGGTGGGGTATGAAACGATAGGATCTGGGCTCAGATCTTCAAGAGGATGCCAACCCTTCCGACTGAAGCACGAGATTTATCACAAATGACAGGGTACCTGCGTCGTTAGCACTCAAGCCTCCATCTGTCTCTTTCTTGAGGTTTCCTTTCAGTCACTGGGGAAGCAAAGGACAGACACAGTCACTTGTCTTTCCCTATCTTCAGATTTTAAAGTAGCTGATTAAAATGAAGAGAAACTGACTTCTGCCAGCATTCTGATAGTTACGGCAGTTACCGTTCCAACCGTATTACCCTTTGATTTCTATCTTCTTCCCAAATGTTGCCTTCTACATTTCAGAACATAAATTAGAGTGAGTTTTCACTGTGGCTTGAGTACCTACTGCGGATATACAGCTAGCCTTCCTACTGGCACAGGAGGCCCCAGAGAAAGACGAGATTCCAGAAAAATAATTCAGCCCCAAACACATGGCAAGGGGAGGGAAAAAGCTATCAAAAGTGTGTTAGAAATTCAAAGGATCATGTTCATTTTAGCAAATGGAATGCATTCACACATAAAATATCTCAGGTTATGAAAAAGGCTAATTATTAATGACAGGGAAGCTTTAGAGGCAGGTTAGGAGGGAAAATACACGCAGTTGGGCTGAGCATGTGTGTGTGTGTGTGGCCTGGCCACTTCAGCCACTTTCCTAATCGGCACTGATAGCAGAGAGTAATTCGCGTTGATTAGCGTGCAGCTGAAGTGATTGGATCACCTGCTGCCGAGCTCAGTCATTTGGGGCGAAGAGCACATTACTGCGTGAAATGACCCACGGTAACCCTTCTGGAATTCTAGCTAACTTTGAAAATAGATTTGGGAACAGTATCAATTTATATCAAACCAATTCTGTAATTTAGCCTAGGGAAATAGAACATGTTCCATTTAGAGGGTTGACTTTTGTCATCTATCCCCCTTCTGGGGATCTTTCTCGTTTGTGAATGCAGTTTATCTTATTGTAGGATTCCGCACAATTACTGTAATCACAGTAAATTGTTCACCAGGCATTTCCACTTGTTTGTCCATTCAGTCTATAAATATTTATTGAGGATTCATTATGTTTAACGCATGATCTAAAATTTACCTAAATAAAGAATAAAATTATTGAGGATATGAATTATGTTGTATATAAGGTGGTAGGAAACAAAGAGCTAAGTGAACTGGATAAAGTACCAGGTTCTGATAAGCTGAGCACACAACTTATGTTTGTATCTGCATGGATAAACAAACATACATACACATTTTCAGATTTGTGAGCATTTAGGATAAACATATAAGTGGCAAAACTGTAATAGCAGGAAACAAACATGATTTTTGGACATGAGGAGGTGGAGAGGAGAGGACGTAAGTGTAATTTGGTCCTTGGCTTTCAATGTGATATTCAGCAAAGAAATTCATTTCACTCCTCAATTTCCTATGAAGACAAAGATTTTCTGTGTTAGTTTTATTAAACTAAAAAAAAAAAAAGCTTGTTATCACTGAGTTGATTCTAACTCATAGAGATCCTGTAAGACAGAGTTGGAGTGCTGCATAAGGTTTCTAAGGAGCATTTGGTGGATTCTTGAACTGCTGTCCTTTTGGTTAGCAGCTGTTGCTCTTAACCACTATGCAACCACAGTTTCTGCTAGTTTTATTTCTTATCCTCAATTCCTAGAGAACTGCCTAGTGGTTGTAGGGCTCAATAAATATTTCTTGGAAGAATGACTACAGTGATTTGGTCTGAAATGGCTAGAGTCTGGGTTAGAGTACAGATGAACTGGGAAGATCTGTTGAATGCTTCTGGCTGATGGTCCACACCAATAGTAGGCTTAGTGACCTACTGGATTCTTCACTTTAGATTTAAAAGCTAATCAGAGTATGATGTACCTAATCACCATGATGATGTGGAATGGTGAGCTCAAGAAAGAGAAGGGGTAGAGGAGAAATTTACCCCAATATCCAGTACAAAACTGGTGGAGGTGCTAGGTTTAGGGAAATTGGAAAGGGATGGCAATGGGGAGAAGATTATGGAAATAGCAGGCCATATATAAACATGAGTTCAAATCCATCTAAACTGTGGCAAGTATGATTGGAAATAGCACTGAATAAAAAAAAAGTCTATTGAAATCCTTTCTAGTGACTTTGGGCAAGCTTGAGTGTTAAGTCGTCTTTGATTCTGTTACATCTCTTTTATTACCCGCATTGTAAAGCATCTTCCAGTACTGACTTCCAGTTTGATGGCAGTGGGTTATAGCCCCACAAATATTGCTGCTATAAGCTGTCAATAATCCATTGCTCCATTGACTCGACAGCAATGGAGCAATGGATTATTGACAGTTCATAGCAGTGGTATTTGTGAAACTATAACCCATTGCCATCGAGTTGGGTCTGACTCATAGTGAGCCTAGAGGTCAGGGTAGAACTCCCCCATAGAGTTTCCAAGGAGCATCTGGAAGATGTGAACTGCCATAGCAGCAATATTTATCATGTTTTTTTAAATTAGTCTTGACAAATAGCCATGAAAAGTTACACAATTCTATAATATGTAGGAATTATTAGTTTATTATCAATATAGGTGTTTCATTCAATAAAACTTCCATGCATTACATGAAATTTATGACGCACATAATTGTCCTACCAAGAGAATACGTTGATGTTTAATCAAAAAATTTGAGACAGCTGGGTCTGTTGCCAATCAGACAATGCCTGTGTATCCACAAACCACAAGTTCCAATGAAAATATCGCCACTGTTCTTCAGAGTGTATGCGAGAATCGATCCCAAACAGTTTCTCCCTAAGCACATGAACTGAGGCTTTCATTGACTGCAGTCAGGTATATTTCGCATCTGGACTTGTTTTACCCTTACAAAACTGTTTTAACTCAAGATCTAAAGTCCAACGACCACAGGTTGTGCCATACATTTGCTGAGTGGGCTCTGGAGCAATTGGAAGTTGACTCTGCTTTAGGGCAAAACATCATCTTCAGTGATGGGGCCCACTTTTGGATGAATGATTTTGTTAAACAAAGCTGTCATGTGTGGAGTGATGAGAATCCAATGGAGATTCAAGAACATACACTCTATCTCAAAGACTCTACTGTTTGGTGTTGATTTTGGTCTGGCAGAATCAGTGGCCTTTATTTTTTCCGAGGTGAACAAGGAGAGGCTGTGACTGTCAATGGTGAAAGATAGTGGGCTATGATAACTGATTATTTTGGGCCCCATTGGGAAGGTGCTGCTGCAGGCATTTACCCCAAGTTATTTTCCTCATATAACACCATCAAACATATCTCAATATAGGAAAACAATTAAAACTGTGTCATTTACAAAACTTGGTTTATCTAAGTTCAAAGATAGGACACCCTTATAGGGAGATCCTTTTAGTTCACTATCAAATTTTTTTTTTTTTTTTTTTTTGCATCTCTCACCTCAAAATACAAGACCTGACAATTAAGTTCCTAGAAAAAGCCCTGCATAGCTCACTGCTGAATATCACTATGGTCACCTTTGAAGTATTCCATTTGGGAAGCTGTGCACCGACACCCACACCTAGTTCACCCTTCAAAGCAATTTTGAAATTATCTTTCTGGACTCTCCATCAGAGCTATCATCATATGAGGTCTGACAATGAAGTTCTCAAACTTATTCTAGAAAAAGTGCTTCGAAGGGTGGGCTAAGCGTGGCATCAGTGCATTCGATACCCAAGGAGAGCGCTTTGAAGGTGACCCTAGTGGTATTCAGCAATGAGGTAAGTAGCGCTTTTTCTAGGATGAGTTCTTGGACATAATTGTCAGACCACACGTGCTCGCAGAGTCTAAAATGCTTAGTGTACTGAAGATGCTCAATTAACATTTGTTTGAAGGATATGCTGCCTTTCCTGGGCATTCACATAAAATCATATTACTTCCCCCTGACATGAATATTTTAAAAGTTCCATGTCTTATAAAAGTTTCATATTTGATCAGCTGTCTTGCCTGTAAGGAAACAAAGATTTTAATGGAAGTTACTCTAATAAATGTGAGAAGGAAGGTGTTTCTTCACAACCTTCCTCTGAGACATTTCTCAGTCCCTCTCCTTCCACTGAAATGATTAATGACTTCTCCTCTGCCTTCCAACAAATGCTTTTTTTAGGTCGTCTGCAAAACGCACATCAAATGACCTTTCAAAAGCCCAGATATAGACTTACTACCAAGGGAAATTGGATAGCATTTTTTTCCTTGTGGTGATAATACTGTGTTTGCGATAAATAAAATCAGGAGAAGGAAAGAAAACATTGTCTTCATTACAGTGATTGATTTCTACACAGGAAGGAACTGGTTATTATATTGGTTCATCAAGAAGTGTCATTGAGCAGAATTTGTTGTAGGCAAGTAAACAAATCTTTAGAGCGTTTTTCTAATTGGCCATCTGCCAGTCATCACAGAAATAGCCTCTTTCTATGGTACTTAAATTCATTCTAAAACAAGTTACATCGAAATGAATTTTAATGTATGTTACTTGGCCTTATAAATGGGGACACAACCCTCAAGTATAACCTATCTGTTATTTTCTTTGGCAGTAGGTACTGTTGCTAGATAATAACTAACTTCAACAGTACAGGACAATCTAATGCATAAGGCCCAAATTTGATTCCCCTAGACAGTGATTTTGTTTGGTTTACAGTTCTGTACCTGGATGAAAAGGCAGAGGCTTGCTTCCTTACCAAGGAAATAAGTCTCCTAACTCTGCCTAGGTGTCCTCGCTCTGTTTGCTACCTGAGTTACCTTGACAAGTAGTGCAGTTGGAAACTGCTGTCTCTCCCTTCTTCATTCCTTGGCCTCACAAAAGGAGTTAAGTGGGAGTGGTCTCTTCAGTAGACACCCTGGTGGAGTAGTGTTTATGTGCTATAGCTGTTAACTGAAAGGTTGGCAGTTCGAATCTATCAGGTACCTCTTGGAAACTGTATGGGGCAGTTCTACCCCATTCTATAGAGTCTCTCTGACTCAGTGGCAACAGTATTTGTTTGGGGTCTCTTCAGTAGACAGTAATCTCTGCAGAAGTACAGGAAGTCTTCGGTCCTTGGGACTTGACCTTGGCTGGAACAACTATGAGTCAGCTTTTTTTTCAGGCTGGGCAGTGCCAGAAAATCACCCCTTTACTTTAAATAGAACTTTTTGGGCTTAGAACGAACATCTCACCTCACCTTTTTATGTAAGTGAGATTCATAAGTTTAATTTAAATAGCCAAATATTCAAGATGTTACTTTTTTTTTTAATGTCTTAAAAAAGCAGAAGTGATTTTCCTATTTATTGTAAAAAATTTTTTTGTATTTATTGCTGGGAAATAATAATTATGAACTAGACTCTCTAGTGGGTTCTTGAAATGTAAAGATCCCGCCTGGAAGAATTCAAAATCTACTGGAAGAAGTAAAAGTCAAGAAAGTACTGTATAGAGTAATATTTATTAGAGTCGAGGTGGGACCACTGAGAAGGAATCTGAACTGAGCTTCCACTGAATTTGTGACATAATCTCTCCTGGGTACTTCACATACTTTATCTTACCGCTAAAAGACCCTAGCATAACCAAGGAAAGATGATTGCCAAAATTTTGTAATTATTTTGTTAAATAAACAGGTTAAAATAAAAGGTTACAAATTTAAGGAAAGCAATTTCACGCACTCACATGGAATATGCCTAAAGTAATTTAGTAATGAGGGCAGCTGTACAAGAACATACGTTTGCTCTTTGTTCAAACAGACTAAGAATAACCAGATAAAAATGTGGCTGGAGGGATACAGAGAGCTGGAAGGATTTGATAGGTAGCTGAGATCTCAGGAAAATGTAATAGCTAGAGCATTTTCATTTGTTTGTTTGTTCTCTGCCCAAGGATGTGTGGAACCCCTTAAAGAGACAGCAACCAGCCTAAGCTGAGACTAGTTAAGAAACTTCTATTTTATATACAAATTTGAGGAGTTAGAATGAAGAAAGGAGGTAATTTCATCGAGGGAAACAACATGGTTCACTTGTACAGGCACGAGTTAGCACTTGCTGGGCACAACCCAGTGGAGGCAGTGAGTCTAGGTGGGTTGAGTACATCATCTTGATCCCACAACCTGCTAACTAACCAAACCAGACCCACTGCCATTTAGTCAGTTCTGACTCATAGCAACACTATAGGACAGAGTAGAAGTGCTGCCTAGAATTTCCAAGCAGCGTCTGGCAGATTTGAACTGCCTGCATTTTGGTTAGCAGATATAGTACTTAACCACTACACCACCAAGGTTCCCTGCTGCTAACTAGTAGTAGCTGCTGATCCTTCTTACATGTGACCATGTCGGGTCTCTGATTAGGAAAAAAAAAAAAAAAGACTGTTGCTGTGGAAGGGACGATACAGGAGGGTGCAGTACTGCCCCATAGGGTTTTCCAGCTGCATCTGGTGGATTCCAACTGCTGTTAATGACTGTGCCCCCAAACCTCCAAGTAGTAAATGATTTTCCTATCCACACTGACCCTTAGTGGAAGAAAGGAAACATGAACCCAGGTCTGTCTAACTCTACTATCTGTATGTGTGGGTATGCGTAAGTTTAGTACTAGAAGATTCAGAAGAATTAACTAAAGCCGGAGTTATGAGGGGGAAACAGAGATGCCTTGAGAAAATCAGAGCAAAGACATACTCAACTACGATATCAGAGAAAAGAGATGGACAATAAAACTGAATCTGGTTAACTCTTGCCGGCTCATTTCTGGGTATGTATTTGGTATTACAAAAACTGTTGATGTTGTAACAGAGTTAATGAGACTGAAATGACATAGTCTATAAACAATTAGAGACAAAGGTTTTATTTCACAGTGGCATATGAAAATATGTAAAAAAATAAAGCAAAATAAAAGTTTTTTTAAATTAAGCTTATACAATTAGTAAAAAAATACTGTTCTACTGATAGCAGTCAGTGTGTCTTTTATGAACAATCATGTAAATTTTAACATTATTTCATCATTTTTTTTCTTCTCCTTGTCTTATGATCTCTTACACTGATTTTGTAATGTCTTTCTGATTATAAGTTTCCCTAACTGACCAGTGAAATAAAAAGCAAACCCAGGCAAACACTGGAACTCTTTAAAATTAGGGACTCTGCTCCCCTGGCAATTATGTCAAGTCAATCTAAACTCTGTTGCTAGCATAGTAACAGTATTTTGCTTTGTAATCTTTGTCAATAAAAGAATCTTAACTGTCTGTTTTTTTGTTTTGAATTCTTGGATATCCTTCAATACTTCAGAGGACTTCTACAGATCAATTATTTTCTCTGTAGGTTATCTCTGAGATCCCAGCATGGGATCTTTCCTTTGCATATTTTTCTGTTTTTCCATTCAAAATACTTCCTTACAAACACCAACAGAAATTCTGACTGTCAAGATTTTTGCATAACCTAAAGCTCTAGCTTGACTAATTGTGATGACCCGGTATCTAGAGAAGAAAAACAGTGATGGCCTTTTGATTTCCTAGTTTCCAGATCACAGTATTTCGTACCACAAGAAAATTCTTTCACTTATTTGCTAGAAAAGATGATTGGAATTATTATTTTTTAAAAATATCCACATCCTCTTTGTTGCTGTTGCTCATGACCTTTAAGTTAGACCCTGACATATGGCACTGCTGTGCATAATGAGACAAAAGGCTCCCATCATCCCATCATCCCTGTGATGGGTTACAGATTGTGCTCTTGTGATCCACAGGGTTTCCAGTGACTAATTTTTAGAAGTAGATCGCCAGGTGTTTCTCCCCAGTCTGCCTTAGTCTGGAGGATCTGCTGAAAGCTATTCAGCATCACGGCAATGTGCAAACATTCTTTGAAGGTGGGTATTGACTGTACACAAGTACAGTGATTGAGAATTGAATTTGAGTCCTCTGTATGGAAGGTGAGAATTCTGCTACAGAAACACCAGTTGCTTATTATCTATGTTTTCAGATAATACGAATTATGAAAAATACTTCTAAGATTAAGACTTGCAGCAAAAGTCAAACTTCTCTATCTGTTTTGGTTGGAATGATTTCAAGAGGTCTCCTCTCACCAATATTCACTCCTGGGAACACTGAATACCTGGTTTTCTAGACACATATTGATAAGACATTATTTAGAATTCAGGTTAAACTGGAATTTTAGGTGATAATGTCAATAGCTATTTCATGTCTCATATCAGAAGACTGGGCAGAAAGGAAGACCCCACATCAACCTCTGAGCAATGAGGGTAGAGATCTTTGGGACAGAATATTCAATTTACCAGTGCCAGAAGGGAAAGGACAGTGGATTTAGGGTGGCAGTTCAGATATAGGGAATACTAGGACTGACCTGTAACTCAAAGAACACTGCAGCTGCAAAAGGACTTAGTGATGTGGACAGCCAGCTATCATGCCCTGGGATGACCTTCAGGATACCCAGATGTAGCTGAATAGTGACTACCAAATTGTCTTTCTCTAAATGAGCATTTCTTGAACTAGTACTTTATTGTGAGAGCAATAGATGCTACTCTTGTCTTCAGACAGTCTCCTTGCCTTCAAAAAGAGCTAAGGAGACAAGCTATCAAAGACTTCATACCTCTTAGAGTGATTAACTCCCAGTGACTCTAATGTAGGCCTTCATGACAGCTGTGACTATAGCTAGGATCATTGGATCCATCTTTCAAGAATAGAAAGATGATTCTTTAAGGAACAGAAATTCGGAGTCTTTGTCCCTATTGCCATGAAGTCAGTTCCAACTCACAGTCACCGTAAACCAAACTAAAACAAACTAAACCAAACCTAGTGCTGTGGAGTCAATGCCAACTCATAGCAATCCTGTATGACAGAGTAGTACTGCCCCATAGAGTTCCCAGGGAGCACCTGATGGATTTGAACTGCTGACCTTTCAGTCAACAGCCGTAGCACTTAACCACTATACTACCAGGGTTTCAATAGTAACCCTACAGGGTTGTTATAAACCAAAACCAAACCTACTTCCATTGAGTCAGGCTCCACTCATAGTGACCCTACAGGACAGAGTAGAACTGCCCCAGAGAGTTTCAAAGAGCACCAGGGGGATTTGAACTACCGTCTATTGGTTAGCAGCCATCACACTTAACCACTACACATGAGAGTTTCCAACATGTATCAGTAATTAGCTGGGGCAGAATTTACTCCTGAGATACTGGGATCTTTTTATAAGTTGCAAGCCACATGTTTACATAACATAAAGAACAACACCTCATAGAGAAAGATAGAAGATACTTGAAGAACCCAGGCTAAGGACAGTATAAAGGATGCAAGCGAATGCAACACTGAGCTCTCATTCTCTGGGGAATCAGGGGGAAAAGGAAACACAATGGGTGTTGTCATTCTTTTGTTAACCACAACAGTTAAGTATAACAAAGGAAGTATAACAGTTTACTAAACCAGAGCATTTTTTTCAACTCTTAATTCTAGGTATACTTTAATATACAGAAACTTATGAACTTTAGCATCACAGATAACCTTCTGATATAAGAAAGAATTGATTTTTTGAAACATCATTCTTGTGGGAACAAAGGGAATAAGAGTTATCTTGTTAAATATTAGAGGACAGGCAATATGTCTGTTAACTAATTTCTAGCCGTGTGACTCTGCAAGTCTGATAATGAAATACAATCAATATATGCTTAATGGCATAGTGATAAAATAAATTGAATTCAGATTAGTCAAACAGGTTGTCAATCAGAGAGTTTATCTTTAATTATCCAGAGGTCATGATTTCTGAATATTTTTTCAATAAATCATACAGTATGTTGCTAGCCCAAACTTTATGTGTTTTGATGTTAGAGGTGTGTTGCACGTGTGTATATATGCTCATTGAAAGAGAGGAGAAAGAGAAGTGATTGAATGGTATAGGACTACACAACAGTCTGCTTTAGTTCTCATGCTGGTAAATAAGATATATTTGAAATATCTAGGAAACCTGCCAGATGAAAAATATTGAATCCATTTTCAAGTTTAACTTTAGATTGAAGCCTATAACAAAACATCCTGACAGACTGGAAAGCGTAGTCAGTCAATTTAATGGCTGTTGCGTCTACAGGATGAAGAACATTGAGCTGTGGATGAATGAGTGATTTTTGTATTTCCTTCTGCCCCAAACATTTTACCCCAAATGTTTAGAATCATGCAGTGACAACTAAACTATTAAGTTCTGTAGGACTGAAAAGATAATCAAATTAAAAAAGAGGTCTTGTCTATAAAAACATTTGTAAATTATAATTAATCACATATTGTTTTTAATTAATGATCTTTTTAACAATGTGGAAAACTTGGTGGCATAGTAGTTAAGTGCTACAGCTTCTAACAAAAAGGTCAGCAGTTTGAATCCACCAGGTGCTCCTTGGAAACGCTAAGAGGCAGTTCTATTCTATCCTGTAGGGTCACTATAAGTTCGAATTAACTCAAGGGCAGTTTCATTCATTCTTTCTTTTTTAAAAGTATTAACAGTAAACAATAATAAGCACTTTCTAGAAGATTCTGTCCCTTTGTTTTATACTTAAACCTGTTAGCTCTATGAAAGTAGGAATGAGGAAGGATGCTGAAAAAAATTCTGAGGCTATTCCTGCCTTAGTGGTCTCTATTTCTTTAACATTCTTTAACAACAGTGCTAGAATACCATTTCCATTGAGGACTGTTTATTGAACAGCTTTTGAGCACAGTAGTTAAAAGCCTGAGGTTGGGAATCAAAGCAAAACAAAATCTTTCTTACTAGAAGTGAGCCTTAGGCAAGCTATTTAACCCCTCTAAGTATCATTTCTTCACCTGTAAAATACAGGATAATAGCAGTTAGTATCGTTTATTCTCCATAGGGCATGGTGTGGTGCTTTCTTGCACTAATAACTACTCAACATTTATTTTAGGCACCGTTCTACACCTTAACACCTTGGCAGCATGTAAGAAACCCCAAACCAAACCTGTTGCCTTTCGAGTGGATTTCCAACTCATAGTGACCACACAGAGCAGAGTAGAACTGCCCCACAGAATGTTGAAGGTGCACCTGGTGGATTTGAACTGCTGACCTTTTGGTTAGCAGTTGTAACACTTACCCACTGTGTCAACACAGTTTCCACATAGAATCACTTTACCCATACAATAACGATCACACTGTTTTTAAAAATAGGGGCAATAACTTGACTCAATATACTTGTTATTCCTTAAAATATAGCAATATTTTCACATAGCTAAAATTACACATAACTATATAACCAATTTTCAAGGAAAATATTCTTGTTCTGTCTTCAAACTTATGTCTCCAATTTATCAGAACAAACCACAGGACAATGGAAGAATATTAAAAAAAAAAAAGTATAAAATTAAAAAAATAAAGAAGCACAAATCAAGAACCTCAATAGTGCCCACGTGCAAAACCACGAGACCTCAGTGGCCTGACCGTTCCCTAAATCTGTCATTGTGGCCACACTACGCTTCTGCCAGCTGTCTGTTCCCTTCCTGACTGCTCAGCCCCCTGCCGTCTCATATTGTTGTCATTCGGTCTGTATTGTCACTGCTTGCAGGTTAACTGCAGCTCTCAAACCACACCTGCCACAACTGAAAGGTTAAGTACTCCTGGTGCCTCATACCTAAAGTCTTCTGGCACTAGGCAAGGGACAGCTCTGTTCCCAAAAGTGTCCTCCAAAGTCCCCTACCTCTCTCCAAGGGGACCTTACAGGACATAAGAAATACTTAATGGTAAGGTCTAAAGCATTTACACTGGGTTACTTCACCCATGTCCCAGCTTCCCTCAAAGAACTCAGTCTATATTCCCTTCGTATTTACAGTGAAACTTGTGAGTGCTGGAAATACAAACCCTGTGTGTTTTTCAGGGCTCTGCAAGTTTTCTATCTTTGACAGAGCAGAGTCTTACCACTTTTCTATCACTTGTTTTGTTTTTGCTCTTGTTAGGTGCTGCTGAGTTGGTATTGACTCACAGTGACTTTATGTATGAGGACTGACAAGTTCATGAACTCGTCCTACAGGAAGTGCTACTTACCACATTGGTAAATACCGCTCTGCTCACCTTTGAAGAACTTCCCTTGGGAAGGTATGCACCAGTGCGAGACTTTTGGAACTTTTATCTGGAATAGTCATCAGAGCTGTCCTGTTATTACCCTTGATATCCTGAATGTCATCAAAATGTCTTCCTTTCAATATTTCCTTTACATTCAGGTAAAGAAAAAAGCCATTCGGGGCCAGATCAGGTGAGTAGGGAGTGTGTTCCAACACAGTTATTTGTTTACTGGCTAACAACTCCCCTACAGACAACTGGACAATTAAGTTCGTGAACTTGCCACCACACTACCATGGGCAATGGCCCTCCCAGCAAGAGTTCCAAAATGGCTTTGAAAGGTGGACTAGGCACTGGCATCAGGGCATAGTACTTCAAACAATTAAGTTGCAGACTTTGTTGTCAGACCTCATACAATAGAAACACCGCCCATTGCTGCATCACCTTCACAACATTATTATGCTTGAGCCCACTGTTGTAGCCACTGTCTCAGTCTATCTCATTGAGGGTCTTCCTCTTTTCTGCTGACTATTTGCTTTACCAAGCATCATCTACTTGTCCAGGGAATGGTCCCTCCTGATAACATGCCCCAAAGTTTGTGAGATGAATTCTTGTCATTCTCACTTTTAAGGACCATTCTGGCTATACTTCTACCCAGACAGATTTGTTCATTCTTTTGGCAGTTCATAATATATTCAATATTCTTCACCAATACCACAACTCAAATGTGTGAGTTCTTCTTCAGTCTTACTTATTCACTGTCCAGCTTTGGCATGTATATGAGACAACTGACAACCCTCTGGCTTGAATCTCAAAAAACCAAAAACCAAAAAAGAAAAAACTCACTGCTGTTGAGTAAGGTCCGACTATTAGTGACCTTATAGGTCAGAGTAGAACTGCTCCATAGTTTCCAAGGAGCACTTGGTGGGTTTGAACTGTTGATCTTTTGGTTAGCTGATGTAGAATTTAATTCACTAAGTCACCAGAGTTACCCTGGCTTGAATCAGGCACAGCTTATTTCTCAAAGTGCTATCTTTGCTTTTCAACACCTTAAAGAGGTTTTGTACAGCAGATTTGCCCAGTGCATTGTGTCTTTTTTTTTAATTTTTATTTTTATTTAACATAACTGAGTGAAAATGTACATTCACATATAAATTTACATGCCCACCTATATGCAGCTTCCACTGCTCTTCCTGTCCAGTGACAGCACACTATTCCTCTCTGCTCCATACATGTCTTATCCTCTCAACAGCCTCCTTTCCCTCCTCTCCGTCCACTCCCCTTCCTCCAGCCAGAGATCAGCAAGATGATATCCTATAGATGTACAGAACCATAAAGTGCTTCCAATATATGGTCACTCTGCATTGCCAAGTCCAATCCATTCCTGTCCAAAGAGTGGACCTTTGTTATAATTTATGGGAAAGGGCAGCATCAGGGCCGGGGGCCATGCTCTCAGAGGAACCCCAAAATTGCTGGACCATCAACTGAGGTCTTTTAATGGAGATCTCATGATGCACCTCTTTTTATTCTTGTGTTGCCAGTGAGACTCCTCTCTGTGAGCTCCATCGTGGCTATCGCTGGTGGTGGCCGGCTCCATCCGGTTCTTCCGGTCCCAAGTCGATGTAGGCACCCACTCTTGTGGGTCTCTCTGTCTTCTCAGTTGTCTTTACTGCATGTCATTGGTCCTCGGTGAGCATCCGTTCCTGCTGAGTTGGGACCATTTGCTGTGTCCTCGGATGGCAGCTTGGCAGCTTTTAAGACCCCAGACACCACTCACCAATGTGGGGTGCAGAGAGCAAAATGCTAGTTGTGCCAATTGGCCTGGAATTCGCCTAAGAGCATGGTCCCCCACCCTCCGCCCCAGCTACTCTATCCTTGCAGTATTGAGTTAAGATGGAAGGAGTACTCAAGTTATGCTGAAGTCCACTTAATGTTGTTCTTGTTTCTAATGTGTGCTATCACCACTTTCTCCCAACTAGATTTCTAGTAACTATCTAAACTAAACCTTCCTCCCTCCTCCTCCCTCCCTCCCCTCCCTTGCAGCTGTCAAAGTGTCTTTTCTTCTATACACAAGTCTGTTTTTGAGATCTTATTGTAGAGGTCTCATACAGTATTTGTCTTTTTGTCACTGACTGCTTTCACTCAACATAATGTCTTCCAGTTGAAACTAGGTTAGGAGATGTTTCCTAGAATCATTGTTATTCTTTATCATTGCATAGTGCTCCATTGAGTATACGTACCATAGTTTACCTATCCATTATTCTGTTGTTGGGCATCTGGGTTGATTCCATCTTTTTGCTATCGTGGACTGTGCTGCGATAAACATTCTGGTGCATGTGTCCGTTGGTGTGAAAGGCCTTGATTCTGTAGGATATATTCCAAGTAGTGGAATTACTGGGTCAAATGGTATATCGATATTTATTTTTTTAAGGAAGAGCCAGATTGCCTTCCAAAGAGGCTGGACCATTTTGCGACCCCACCAACAGTGTAGGAGGGTTCCACTTTCTCCACAGCCTCTCCAGCATTTGTTGTTTTGTGTTTTCTGGATCATGGCGAATCTTGTTGGGATGAAATGGTATCTCATTGTTGTCTTGATTTGAATTTCTTTAATAACTAAAGATCGTGAACATGTCCACATGTGTTTTTTGGCTGCCTGGATCTCCTCTTTAGTGAAATGCCTGTCCATCTCCTTTGCCCATCGCTTAATTGGATGGTTTATCTTCTTCTTATTGATATTTTGTAGTATCTTATAGATTATGGAGATCAGGCGTCGGTCTGACATAGAGTTGCCAAATATTTTTTCCCATTCTGTGGGTGTTCTTTTAATTTTTTTAATAAAGTCTTTGGATGAGCAAAAGTGTTTGATTCTTAATAGTTCCCATTTATCTATTTTCTCTTCTGTTGATTGTGGTTTCTTTGACAGATTTTGGAGTCTGTCCTTACTGTGTATTAAAACTTTCATTGTTGTTCCTACCTTTTCTTTTATGAGCTTTATCGTTTTAGGTTTGATATTTAGGTCTTTTATCCAGTTGGAGTTGGTTTTTGTATAAGGTGTAAGATATGGATCTTGATTCAGTTTATTGCAGATAGATAACCAATTTTGCCAGCACCGTTTGTTGAAGATACTGTTTTAACCCCAGTTTAATGTCTTAGGGACTTTGTCAAATATCAACTTTTCATAGGCAGATGGGGGGTCTCTGGGGTCTCAATTCTGTTCCATTGATCCTTCTGTCTGTTCTTGCACCAGTACCAGGCTGTTTTGACACTGTGGCAGTGTAGTATGTTCCAAGGTTGGGTAATGAGAGGCCTCCCAGTGTGTTCTTCTTCTTTAGTAGTACCTTACTTATCCAGGGCTTCTTCCCTTTCCAAACAAAATTGGTGATTTGTTTCTCCATCTCATTAAAAAATGATGCTGGAACTTGTATTGGGATTGCATTATATAAATAAATTGCTTTGGGTGAAATAGACATTTTCACAATGTTAAGTCTTCCTATCCATGAGCAGGGTAGGTTTTTTCATTTATCTAAGTCTCTCTTAGGTTCTTGTAGTAAGGGCTTGTAGTTCTCTTTGTAAGGGTCTGTTGTTTCTCTGGTTAGATTAATTCCTAGGTACTTTATCTTCTTAGTGGTATCGTAAATGGTATTGATTTGATAATTTCCTCCTTAACAGTCTTGTTGTTGGTATAAAGGAATCCTACTGATTTACTCATGTTTATCTTGTATCCTGAGACTTTGCTGAACTCTTCTATCAGTTTGAGTAGCTTACTTATAGATTCCTTGGGGTTCTCTGCATATACAATCATATCAGCTGTGAACAGGGAGATTTTAACTTCCTCTTTGCCGATGCAGATGCCCTTTATTTCTTCATCTTGTCTAATTGCTCTGGCTAGAACTTCTAGCACAAAGTTGAATAGGAGAGGTGACAGTGGGCATCCTTGTCTAGTTCCTGATCTCAGGGGAAAGTCTTTCAGTCTCTCTCCATTCAGGATGATGTGGGCAATTGGCTTTGTATAAATGGCCCTTATTGTGTTGAGGAATTTGCCATCTATGCCCATTTTGCTAAGAGTTTTTAGCATGAATGGGTGTTGGACTTTATCAAATGCCTTTTCGGCATCAGTGGACAAAATCAGGTGATCTTTGTCTTTTGTGTTATTTATGTGGTTAATCACATTAATTGTTTTCCTGATATTGAACCGTCCTTGCATCCCTGGTATGAATCCCACTTGGTCATGATGGATTATTTTCTTGGTATGTTGTTGTATTCTGTTCGCAAGAATTTTGTTGAAGATTTTTGCATCTAGGTTCATGAGTGATATCGGTCTGTAGTTCTCTGTCTTTGTTGGATCTTTCCCTGTCTTAGGTATCAGGGTTATGCTGGCTTCATAGAATGAGTTTGGGAGTACTCCATCCCTTTCTATACTGTGAAAGAGTCTCAGTAGTATTGGGGATAACTCTTCTCTAAATGCTTGGTAGAATTCTGCTGTGAAGCCATCTGGGCCCAGACTTTTTTTGGTTAGCAGTGTTTTGATGACCTTTTCAATCTCTTCCTTTGTGATGGGTTTATTAAGTTGTTCTGCTTCACGTTGTGATAATTTGGGTAGGTGGTATGAGTCAAGGAATTTGTCCATTCCCCTAGGTTTTCAAATTTGTTAGAGTACAGTCTTTCATAGTATTCTGTTATGATATTTTTGATTTCTGTTGCATCTGTGGTGATAACTCCCCTCTCATTTCTAATTTTGGTTATTTGTTTCCTTTCCTGGTTTTCTTTAGTAAGTTTAGCCAGTGGTTTATCAATTTTGTTGATCTTTTCAAAAAACCAGCTTTTGGTCTTTTCAATTTTTTCAATTGTTTTTCTATTCTCTAATTCATTTAGCTCTGCTCTAATCTTTATGATCTCATTTCTTCCGGTGCCCGAGGGGTTCCTCTGTTGTTCTCTTTCTACTTGTTCAAGCTGTAGAGTCAGTTCCTTGATTTGGTTTCTTTCTTCCTTCCAGATGTGTGCATTTATGGAGATAAACAGACCTCTGAGCACTGCTTTGGCTGTATCCCGTAGGTTCTGGTAGGAAGTGTTTTCGTTCTCTTTGGAATCCATGAATTTCTTTAATTCATCCTTGATTTCCTCTATAACCTATGTTTTTTTTGAGCAAGATGTTGTTCAGTTTCCAAGAGTTCCACTTTCTATCTATGTTTTCTTCTGCTATTGATTTCAACTTTTATGGCTTTATGATTTGAGAAGATGCTTTGCAGTAATTCAATGATGTGGATTTTATTGAGCACTGCATTATGGCCTATCACGTGGTCAATTCTTGACAATGTTCCATGTGCACTGGAGAAGAAGGTGTAGTTGTCTGTTGATGGGTGGAAAGTTCTGTATATATCAATGAGGTTTAGTTGGTTAATTGTCTCAATGAGGTCTTCTGTATCTTTAATGAGCTTTTTTCTAGATGATCTGTCTAGTAATGAAAGTGGAGTGTTAAAGCCTCCCACTATTATTGTGGAATCATCTAACTCTCTTTTGAGCATAGTCAGTGTTTCTTCGACATATTTAGGTGCTCTGGCATTAGGTGCATAAATATTTAATATAGTTAAGTCTTGCTTGTGTACTGAACCTTTCAGCAATAATTAGTGACATCTTTGTCCACGATGGTGGATTTGACATTAAAATTGATTTTGTCTGAGATTAGAATTGCCACCTCTGCTCTTCTTTGTTCATTGTTAGCTTGATATATATTTTTCCATCCTTTAATTTTCAGTTTGTTCCTGTCTTTAGGTCTCAAGTGAGTTTCTTGTAGACAACATATGGATGGGTCGTGTCTTTTGATCCAAGATGACACTCGGTGTCTCTTAACTGGAGCATTCAGTCCATTCACATTCAATGTAATTATTGATAAGTATGTGTTCACTTCTGCCATTGTGATATGTTTATTTTATGTTGATGTTTTCTCTGTTGTTCTTATTAGTTTGTTCTGGGACACTCGTTTTTGTGAATTGAGTTTTCACCTTTTTCATAACTGGTTTTCTAGTTGTTGAGACTCGTGTGTTAGATTTCTTGAAATGGTATGATACATCTTTGTTGTGCTTTACAGCTGCCCCTATGAACCCCCTTAATAAACTATTTATAAACCCAATTTTAATTACTACCAGTCTTACGATCTTCCTATCCATCTGGAAGGACTATAACAACTGTAGTACATCCCTCTTTTTATTATCATGACACCATAGTTTTCATGATGATCACTGGATTGCTTCTTTCCAAATCAAAGCTGTGATTCACTTTGGAGCCTTCCCTAAATGAATAGAGTATTGAGTAGTGTGACGTTCTAAAATATAAAGTTAGTGGTTTCATTCTTCTAAGCCAAAGTCAAGAACTTCTTTCAGTATTTCTTGTAGTTTGGGTTTGGTTTTTACAAAGTCTCTGAGTTTCTGTTTATCTGGGAATGTCTTAATTTCATTTTCATATTTGAAAGATAGTTTTGCAGGATATATAATTCTTGGTTTGAAGTTTTTCTCCTTCAAAACTTTGAATGTGTCGTGCCACTGTCTCCATGCCACCATGGTTTCTGCTGAGAAATCTGACGAGAGCCTACAGGGTTTCCCTCTAAATGTTAGCTTTGCCTTGAGTCTTGCTGCCTTTAAGAGTTGCTGCTTATGTTTCATTTTGTTAAGCTTGATTATAATATGTCCTGGAGTCTTTCTTTTGAGATCTATATTGCGTGGCGTACGATATGCATCTGAGATGTCTGTATTCTCTTCCTTCATCATTTCTGGGAAGTTTTCTTTCAGCAGCTCAGCAACAATACTCTCTGTGTTCTCAGATGTCTCACCCTGTTTAGGGACTCCAATTAATTGAAAGTTGTTCCTCTTAATAGAGTCCCACGTGCTTCTTAATGTTTCGTCATTTTTCTTGTTTCTTTTTTCTGATTTCTGCTCATAGACGCTGGCATCAGTAGCTCTGTCTTCCAAGTCAGAAATTCTTTTTTCCATTTGTTCCATTCTGTTTTCTTGGCTTTGCATGGAAGTTTCTATGTCTTTGATTTTCTTCTTGATTTGTTGGATTTCAGAGTACTGGTGTTCCAACAGATTGAACAACTTGCTTAATTTTTCGTTTTGTTCTGCTGCATTTTGTATAAGGTCTAGAAGGGCTCTCTATATAATCAATTTGTATTCACTTCCTGATGCTTTCATAAAAGTTTCTTCATCTGGAAAACTCCTTGGTTGCTTTGTTTGGAAGCCTTCTGAAGCCATGAGTGATTGCTTGTATGCCACAATTGTCTGTTGCTTTTTGGGTCCCATGTGAGTATATAGAGGCTAGAAGAGGTACTGTCAGGATGGATTGCAAATGTTTCTCTAGGCTTTCTTCAAGTGTAAAGCAAGGGGTATCTGACCAGTTCACAAGTCAGTTAGGTTTTCAGGTGTAGAGGTCCCTCTTCTCATCTGACAAAGTAAGTGCCACGATATCCAACCCCAGATGATAACAAACTAGTTCAGAATACAGCACTGCTAGTGCCCTGTTGGCCTCTGCTGACAGGGCCTAGCCTTAGCCAACACTGTTTCGAGTACTGGTTTTGTGATAGGAAAGCGCTGTCCTGTGGGCAGGCTCTGGCTCCCAAGTTAACAATTAGGTCCAGCTGCGGCCACCGTATCCAAGATGGCGTCCTCCATACAGGCAGCAGACAGAGGGGCTAAAGGTGCCGAGAGGTAATGATTCTTCTGCTTCTGTTGCAGGGCCCCCAACGTAGGCAGCACTGTGCAAAATTATTACTTTTCTGTTGGAGAAGTGCCGTCCCATTTGCAGACGCTGGCTCCCAGGCTGAGAACGAGGTCCTGCTAAAATCTCGGTACCTACATGGCGTCCCGCATACTGACTGCGAAGCTCCACACAAACCCCACTGAGGCAGCTACAAAACGAAAGGCTCAAAGTGGCTAGATCAACAGAGTCCCGAGCCTGGCTCTCAGAATATGGGAATTTCACCTGCCTATCTTCCCAGCAGTGTGTTTGAGTGCAGCCGCCAGGCAAGACCCAGCTCCGACCGCCAGCCGAGACAGAGGGAAAAAAAGTCAAAATGGTGCGTTTACCTTCTGTCCGTGACAGCCAGGGCTAGCCAGGAGTGGGAGTCCGCGAATGAGAGGAGGTTATCCCTGAGTGGTATGAAGTCCCAATTAACAGCTCTGTGCCGTGTCCTGAGGCTGATTAGGTGACCAGAAGGCTCCATTTGATTATCAATTCAAGTCTTGGTTTCCCGAGGGATATAAGGAGACATGGGCTTAATCCGCCATCTTGACTCCGCCCTGCATTGTGTCTTTTGATTTCTTGACTGCTGCTTCCATGGGCATTGATTGTATGTCCAAGCAAAATGAAATCCTTGGTGCCTTTAACCTTTCTGTTTGTCATAATGTTGCTTATTCATCCAGTAGTGAGGATTTTCTTTTTCTTTATATTGAGCTGTTCTCCACTGAAGGCTATAGTCTTTGATCATTATCAGTAAGAGCTTCAAGACCTCTTCCTTTTCAATAAGTAAAAATATCGTCTGCATATCGTAGATTGTTAGGCTGCCTCTAATCATGATGCCCTGATTTCCATTTGGTTCAGCTGCTCAGATTATATGCCAAGCATACAGATTGAAAAGTTAGGTAAAAGGATACAGCCCTAATGCACATCTTTCCTGACTTTAAGTTAAACAACATCCCCTTGCTCTGTTTGCAGGACTGCCTCTTGATCTAGATAAGAGTTCCCCATGAGCACAATTAAGTGTTCTGGAATTCTCATTCTTCACAATGTCATCTGTAATTTGTTATGATACACACACAAATGACTTTGTATAGTCGTTAAAGCACAGGTTAATATCTTTCTGGTGTTCTCTGCTTTCAGCCAAGATCCACCTGACATCAGCAAAGATATCCCTTGTTCCATGCTCTGTTCTAAATCTGGATTACATTTCTGACAGTTTCCTGTCCATACTGCTGCAGCTGCTTTTGAATGATCTTCAGCAAAATTTAACTTGCATGTGATAATTAATGTTATTGTTTCACAGTTTTGACATTTGGCTAGATTATCTTTCTTTGGAATAGGCATAAAAACAGGTTCCTTCTGTTGGCCCAGTAGCTGTCTTTGAAATTTCCTGACACAGACAAGTGAGCACTTCCAGATCTGGACCCATTTGTTGAAACACCTCAAATGGTATTCTGTCAGTTCCCAAAGTCTTGTTTTTCACCAATGCCTTCAGTGCTGCTTGGACTTCTTCCTTCAGAACCATCAGTTCTTGATCATATACTGCCTCTTGAAATGTTTGAATGTCGGCCGGTTATTTTTGGTACAATGACTCTATTTATTCGTTCCGTTTTCTTACGATGTTTTCTGTGCTGTTAAACATTTTGCCCATAGAATCCTTTACTATTGCAACTTGAGGACTGACTTTTTTATTCAGTTCTTTCAGTTTGAGAAAGCCAAGTGTATTCTTCCTTTTCAGTTTTCTATCTCCAGGTCTTTGCACATGTCATTATAATACTTTACTTTGTCTTCTGGAACTGCCCTTTGAAACCTGTACAGCTCTTTGACCTTAGCATTTCTTCCACTCTTTTTAGCTACTTGTTGCTTAAGTGCAAGTTTCAGAGTCTCATCCGATGTTCATTTAGGCTTTTTCTTTCTTTCTTGTCTTCTTAATGACTTCTTGCTGTCTTCATGTCTGATGTCTTTGATGTCATTCCCAAGCCCGTCTAGTTGTGAGTTGTTGGTGTTCAGTGTGTCAAATCAATTCCTAAGATGGTCTCAATAATTCAGGTGACATATATTCAAAGTTGTACTCTGGTGCTTGTGGACTTCTAATTTTCTTTGACTTCAATCTGCATTTGCCTATGATCACTGGACAGTGTGCTCCACATTCAAGCCCTGGCCTCGTTCTGACTAATGTTAATGAGCTTTTCTTTTGTCTCTTTCCACAGATGTAGTCAATTTGATTCTTGCATATTCTGTCAGATGAAACCCATTTATGTTGTTGAAAAAAGGTATTTGCAGTGAAGAAGTCTGACAAAATTCTGTCACGTGATCTCCAGCATTGTTTCTATCAATGAAGCCATGTTTTCCAACAGTTGACTCTTCTTTCTTTCCAACTCTTACTTTATAATCACCGGTAATTATTAATGCATCCTAACTGCATGTGAGGTCAATTTCAGACTGCAGAAACTAATAAAAATCTTCAATTTATTCATCTTTGACTTTAGTTGCTGTGTGAGTTTGAGTAATAATCATTTTAACTGGTCTTCTTTGTAGGCCTATGAATATTATCACCGACAGCATTGTATTTCAGGATAGATCTTGAAGTGTTCTTTTTGAAGATGAATGTGACACCATTCCTCTTCACTTTGTCATTTCCTACATAGCATGTCATACTATCCTCCAATTCAGAATGACCAATACCAGTCCACTTCAGCTTGCTAATGCCTAGAATGTCAGTTTATTTTATTTTTGATGATTTCCAATTTTCCTAGATTCACATTTCATACTTTCCACATTCTGATTATTAATGGATGTCTGCAATTGTTTCTTCTCATTTCGAGTTGTGCCACGTCAGCAAATTAAGGTCCTGAAAACCTGACCCCATATATGTCCTAGGGTCAACTCTTGTTTCAGGAAGCAAATCTTCTGCATCATCCTTCAAATACTTTCCAACCTGAGGAGTTCTTCTTCCCATACTATATCAATATTTTGCTGTGATTCATAAGATACTTTTATTGGCTATTTTTTCCCCCAAGAGTAGACTACCCAGTTCTTCTTTTTAGTCTCTCTAGTCTAGAAGTTTAACTAAGCACTATCTGCCTTGGGTGATACTGACAGTATTTGTATACTGATGACATAGCTCCCAGTATCACAGCAACCTGTACGCCTCCACTGTATGACAAACTGACATTGGCTTGATTTAATGGAAAACATTTGAGTTTTCCTTCTCTGATAGTCTTCTGCTATTCACTGGTTTCAGCTTTTGAAGGTTTTATTGTACATGACTCAAGTCCTCGGGTAGTGCACATGTGTTAACAGGCTTAGTTGCTCCCCAAAAGGCTGGTGTTCGAATTCATCTAGAGGTGCTTCAAAGGAAAGGCCTGGTGACCAACTGCTAAAAAATGAGCCACAGAACACCCTGTGGAGCACTGTGTTATTCTGACACACAAATTGCCATGAATTGGAACCAACTGTTTAGGTTTTTGTTTTTGATCTACAGTAAAGCCTGAGAAGTCCAGAACACGTGTAAGGTGGAAACCTGTCAGAGATGTAAACTTCAAATATTTTCCATGAAATAGAGACGGATTGGAAGTAATGACTGCATCCTGTCTAAGGTAGAAAACTTTTGAGACTGGGAAAAAAACAAAGCAGTCCCGTTGAGTTTTGGATCTCACAGATTTTACTGGGGTATGACTGTTGGTGATTCTGGGCCCCTGGTAAAGAAGGAAGGCATGCCTCAAGGTAACTTGAAGTGCTGAAAACCTGTAGCTACACTTTTCCATCAATTATTGTGCAAGTATCTGAGAAGGTAGGTAGGTAACCAGGCCAACATATGCAAAAGTCATAGACCTATATCTAGAAGTGAGCAAAGGAGGCTATATGGATGTTGTGGTTGGGTGCCTCAAGTTGGTTTCAACTCGTAGCAACTCTATACACTACAAAGTGAGACACTACCTAGTCCTACACCATTCTCATAATAATTGCTATGCTTGAGCTCATCGCTGCAACCACTGTGTCATTCCATCCCATTGAGGGTCTTCCTCGCTTTCAGCAATCATCCGCTTTGCCAAGCATGGTGTCTTTCTTTAGGATTGGTCCCTCCTGATTACATGTTCGAAGTACATAGGGCAAAGTCTCATCATCCTCAATTATAAGGAGCACTCCATTTGTACTTCTTCTAAGACAAACTTGTGCTTTATTCTGGCAGTCCAAAGTGTATTCAGTATTCTTCACCAACACCAGAATTCAAAGGTATCAATTCTTCTTCAGTCTTCCTTTTTCATTGTCTACGTGCATGAGGTGGTTGAAAATACTGTGACTTGGGTCAGGTACGCCTTAGTCCTCAGAGAAGTTTTTTGCAGCATATTTGCTGAGTGCAGTAAGTTGTTTAATTTCTTGACTGCTGTTTCCATGGATGTTGAGTGATGATAATGATTATTTATCACGATGTTGCTTGTTGGTCCAGTTTTGAAGATTTTTCTTTTCTTTAGATTAAGCTACAATTTGTATTGAATTCTGTAATGTTTGCTATTCATCAGGAAGTTCTTCAAGTTCTCTTTGCTTTCTGACAGTAAGTTTGTTCCATCTGTATATGGAGGGGTGTTAAGAGTTCTTTTGCCAACCCTGGTGTGTGTTCTTCTTCACATAGTCCAGGTTTTTGGTTTATTTGTTCAGCATACAGGTTGATAAGTGTGTTGAAAGGAAGCAACCCCAAGGCACACCTTTCCTGATTTTAACCCTTTCATTCATACTGCTAGTTTAAACTACCACTTACATTTTCCTGCCCTGGAGGTTTATTGGCAGGCATTTAAACCCTTTCTCTGGCATCACGGCAGATACTGGTGCAGCTGCCTGAAAAACAAGGAGGTGGCTTTGAGTCACATTTGAATGTTGAAAGCCGTTTGTATTAGGGGATGCTTCACAGAGGAATGATTTTGTGAAACCTTTGTGTCTTCTTGATTCTGTACAGTGAGATACGTTTGTGGTATGACTACAATTTCCTGGATTTTATTAGGATGGTAACAGCATTCAGAAATATCCAAATAAATGAGTTATTTTAGGGGTGAAAACAGTTTGTGGTATGCTCCCTGGGTCACAGTACTATTATTTACTTGTGTGATGTGCTTCATGGAACATGGGACCAGTGTGGCCCTTTTGCACTAGACACCTCCCTGATGACATTTCTTATACACTTCCTCAGCCATAGTACCAATATGTACCATGTATATGGTACACTTCATGTATCAAAGTATTGATGTGGTCTGCTTGCAATTGACACCCCCCTTTTTTTTTTCAAATAATAAAATACCACCAATAATCACTGATTTTGCATCCATTGCATTAGTGAAAAAAGCATGGCCTTACCAAAAATAATAATAATAATAAATCAAGCTTTAAAGAGTTAAACCATGCAGTAGTCTCTTATTTTGTTCTAAGGACTGCCTCTTGGTCAATGTACAGGATGTATGAAGAACCACAGCAACGCAAGGTACCTGGTGTAGAGTGGTTATGGTGCTCAGCTGCCAGCTAAAAGGTCAGTGGCTTGAACCCATTGACTGCTTTGTGGGATAAAGATGTGTCAGTCTGCTTCTGTAAAGATATTTAGCCTTGGAAACCCCATGGTTCTACTCTGTCCTGTAGAGTTGCTATGGGTTGGAATCAACTTGACAGCAGTGGAGTTTGTTTGTTTGTTTTTTGGCTAATGAGACCATTCTAGAGGATCTCCTGACTCACTAGTTACTGAGCTACATTAGCTAAATCAGAGCAGAGTCGTAGGGGTAGTCTTTCAATCCTGCCCTAGGGTATCCTATGAATATTGAAACAAAAACTCAATTTTATTAGCTGAAGTAGTCCTCTAGACTAGGCTTACATCTAGAATGTTGATATATTATTCTCATTGTAGATAAACCTAGGATTGAGGACTAGGTGACCACATATAGTGGACATATGGGTGGTTATAGAAAGGAATACGGTGAGGAAAACACTAACAGAATAGTTGTTATAAAAATCAATCTACTCTGCTATCTCACATTTTTATGCAAATAACATGTGCCTTTCTGGTTCTGTTTGCCAACTGCTTCCACCCCTCAGGAGGGGTTTTCAGAAGGATGCTATGCTTATTTTTTCACAGCAACATGTAAAAAAAATCAGCATAACAGTGCTTATGAAATACCTTGGGGGAAAAAGGAGTTGGTGGCAATAACCTAAGAAGGCTCTTGTTATTTGTGTAAAAATATGATAATTTTCTTGTAAGGATTCTTCTATCATCACAGCATTTTGGCCCATGGTGGACCATTTTAACCCTAGGGTATCCTGTGTGGTCCTACAAGGCTGTGTTTGGGCCTGTATCACAGTGAGACATTTTCCTGTCTGCCATCTCATATGTAAATTAGAACTGACCTCCATACTCCCCATCTGTTTTTCGTGTGCACTTGTCTTTGCTGCTGCATTCATTGTCTGTTAAATCTTATCCATTGGTTATGGGTTGAATTGCTTCCCCACAAAAGATACATTCAAGTCCTAACTCCTAGTACCCATGAATGTGAACTTTTTTGTAATATAGGGCCTTTGGTGATTGGCTAAGTTATCACGAAGTCATCCTGAAGTAGAGCCAATCCTAATTAATATGCATGGTGTCTCCATAAAAGAGACAAAGATGCAGACACCTTGTCACAGGAAAAATGGCTTTGCGAAGATGAGGTAGACATTGGATTTATGCTGCCAAGGAGCACATGGGAAATGAGGATCCAAAGATGTTCCCCATAACCTTCAAAGAGAGTATGACCTTGCCAATGCTCTGAAATTGGAGATCTGGTTTCCCAAGCCAGGAGCTTCTCTCTGATGATTTAAGCCACTGCGTCTGTAGTACTGTACTTCATTATGTCAACCCTAGAAATGTTGTATGACGCTTTTGTCCCCTCTTCTCTATAGTTGTGCTTATCTTGAAGGCTGACTTTATTAAAAGATGAAACATCCAAGTTTGTCATTTAAAAAACAATTTCTCCACAAATTTTATCATGGAAATCTGGAGTTGCTTCTGATGGAAATAATTCTGTAGCCCTCAGGTAGATTCTGACTCACAGAAACCTCACAGGACAGGGTAAAGGTACCCCAAAGAGTTTCCAAGGAGCAACTGGTGGATTCAAATTGTTGACCTTTTGATGAGACCCATAATTCTTAACTTTTGTGCCGTTGGAGCTCCTCTGATTTTAACAGAGACCAAAATTGGTGTAACTATTTTCACTTGACAGACTTGGACTCAGAGTCATTTGAACTTGGTATGCAGGTGGGGGTATAAACATTTGAAAGTGCATTTTTCAATTTGATTAGCAAATGACAGCACGTCAAAAACTGGCCCATGGTGACTGACAGTTACTCATAAAAAGAAAATAAACCAAACATCGATGCAATAACCAGAGACTCTGAAAAGATGAGGAAGTTGAGAGATTTGTCCAAGCCCAGGAAGCATATTTGTTGTAAAGCTGAGAATAAGATGTCACCTAATCTGTTAGTGAGTACCCTACACAATAGATTCCACTGGTCAGCTAGCTCTTACCTTGCCACGAAGGGCAGTAGACAAACCTCTTTAGTATAACAAACGTGGGTCCTGGTGGTTTGGCTGCTTACTTGAATTTCCTTCCACTGTTAAATCTCCCTTTTCAATCCATTCTCAGGGTTACTTTAGTCTTAAGTGTATTTTGTTTTTCATTTTTATTTTTTTAAATTATATAAATGATAGAATTAGAGGAAATACAGGCAGGCATCGTTTTACAAATTAGCTACATTAATACAATTTTATGTAACTTCTATCCCTCCTCCAAGGTATACTTCAAATACTGTGTTATCTATGAAGTAATTCTTATTCTTATGTGAACATGCTCAAATTAAGTATTTTGTACAGGAATCCCATAACTTTTAATCACATTTATTATAATTATCTGTGCATTTATCTAGTTTATTTGAAGGAAGTAGAGTTTTCTTATTAATACTGGAATTCCTAGTTCTTATTAATTTCCTGGTTCAGAGTATGAATTTGATAAATGCTAAAAGAAAAAATGTTCATTTGCACCTTTAATGATATTTTTGTGCTGATTTCCATTAAGTTTCCAAGAAGTATCACAGCAGAAAGAAATGCAAACCTGGTAATACAAATCATAATGAACATCACACTTGGGGCTTTACAAGTGCTCATTTTATATGGCCTTTTGCTCTTGTATTTGTGCAGCAAGGAAGGCAAAATCCTTGGCTCTCCCCTTGGTAGGGTGAGCACAGGTGGGAAGCGGATAGTGTGAAGAAGGGAGAAGCATTTATGGCCTGATGATTTAATTTCTGCAGGATATAGTACAACTATTTATTCATTTGCTATTCATTGTCTTCCTAGAAATGTAAGAAACCATGTAAATTTCAGAGGAGAATAGAAGAATGAAAGGAATAGAAAGGGGTTCAGCTAGGTACTAAGAGTTTAGGAGGAAGGCTCTCCAGAAGGGGTGAAATATGTTTTACTTACCTTCAACATTTGTAGGGCAAATCCAGAATCGTGAGAACACCCCACAGGTGGTCATTATGCTTCTGCTGATCTGAAAGGACCATTATTATGGATGTAAATCGTGACTGGTGTCTAGGAAGGGAGCTGGAGTCAGCGGTCATGACCTAGCTTTCAATCTGAGGGACAAACGCAGAGATCAAAAACAAAACTAAATGAAACCTACTGCTACTGAGTTGATTCTGACTCCTAGTGACACTCCAGACAGAGTAGAACTACCCTATAGAGTTTCCAAGGAGGGTCAGGTGGATTTGAACTGCCGACCTTCTAGTTAGCAGTCCTGACACTTAACCACTACATCAGCAGGGCTTCTAAGAGTTGAAGCAGGGCACACATCAAGAGATCAAAAACAGGATAGCAAGGCCCAGATCAGAGGCCAACCAACCAATCAATGTCTTAGAGTCATTTCTGATTCATGGTGACCCTATATGTGTCAGAGCTGAACTGAGTTTTCAACGGACGACCTTTTGGAAGTAGATTGCTGGGTGTTTTTTCCAATACAGAAGAGAGTCATTTGGAACAAAAGAATATGAAATCGAAAAAGCTTGTCTGCATAATTGTTGAAAATATGTTATTTCCTAAGTGTCTGCATATAGTGGCAGGGGTTGTGTAGTTCATTAGACTTCACATATGTGTGTACTTACATACTAGGATGTGAACTACTACAGAATTAAAAATTTACACTCTAAAAAACATGGCATTTAGACTTTTTATACTTTCTTTGTGTGTCCAATTTATTTATATTCCTTTCATTTGTAAAATAAATCTTACCTCAGTTATTCTAAGAGGAGCAAAGAGACAGAATTTTGATTTTGTAACCAGTTACTGACTGACGTATAATTGATCCTTTGATAGATTGATGAGACATACAATTTTTTTAAAAAGACACAGCAATGTCTAGTTAAAAATAAATCACTGTTGAAATATCCACTCATGAGATGCAGAAAGCCACATGTCCTCCTAACTTGGACAGCCTTCAGATTCCCCACTTTCCATTGAAAACAGGCGAGGAGTCCTTTGTAGGCATGCTTTGCTAGTTCCATCAATCCACTCCTGGTCTGAACTCTTGAAAAGGTCATTGGAAATTTTCCAGGGCCATGGATCACAGCACATCACCAGAGTGCCTGAATCCATCAGCCAGTTGTTTAGCTTAGTTGTCTTGACAACCGGCTCAGGAAGTCTAGGTAAGTCATATGGAATGGATGGAGCTGCATTGAAAATCCACTTTTGAGGCCTCATTTTTCTCCTATTTCCCACTCAGGGTGCCCTGTCTTAGGACACCACCTCAGGGTTTATCCTTCCGTGGACATCGGTCTCAACTGATGAGGCATCCCTTCTTCTCCTGGTGTTGCTGTCGCTAAGTTGATCAGACTAAGAACAGTTGCAGAAGAAATTCTCTGAGTGCTTGGCAAGGATTGGCCCCAAGTGTCCTGAAAAGGGTCTCTTACTCCATCATTAAACTAGACCCAAAGGGTATTCACTGCCCTCCTCCCCCTTAAAATTCTGCTTTCAGTTGTCTTTCCCTTATTTTGAAATTGAAAGATACAAATATATGTATGTATATATTTGTATCTTTCAATTTGTATCTTTCAATATATATATATATAAGAGGCTGGGGGAAGAAGAAGCAGGCCCCTAGATAGTCTTCCATGTGTTACAGAGGAAAACTACTCTACAGGGTTTTCTTGGCTTTAATCTTTACGGGAGCAGATTGTCCTGTCTTTTCTGTCATGGTATTTGCTGGGTGGTTTCAAACAGCCAACTTGTAGGCTAGCCATCTAGTAAAGGTGTTTGCGCCATCTTAAATCAAAACCTACCCGGTGCCTCCGAGTCGATTCTGACTCATAGCGACCCCACAGAGCAGTGTGAACTGCTCCATAGTTTCCAAGGAGTACCCAGTGGATTTGAACTGCCAACCTTTCGGTTAGCAGGTGTAGCACTTAACCACTACGCCACCAGAGTTTCCTGTGCCATCTTAGGGACCTTTATTCTTCTTCTTCTAGCCTCTTTTGTGTTATTTTTTATATCTTTCAATTTTGAAACAGGAAGAGACAGTCGAAAACTGAATTTTAAGGGAGGGAATAGTGTGCACCCTTGGGGTTCAGTTTCATGATGGGGTAAGAGACCCTCAGGTGACTCGATGGGATCAATCCATGCCACCCACTTGGAGAATTTCCTCCTGCAATTCTTACTCAAACTTTAAAAGGCTTTGTGTTTGATCGTTTTTTTTTTTTTTTTTTTTTTTAAATGGGAAGTCTTTCCCTCAAGGAGGTGTATTTCAAGGTAATTAAGAATTGTTTTTGATAAAAACAATTCCCTTGAACTTTATGCTTTCGCTCAAGTTCACCAAACAGTTGGTGATATCTTCTTTGAAAATGATTGTGAGAGCTTGGCGTTTCCCCCTTTCTTTTCCTAGAAGTCCCACAAACATCACAAGGAGGACATGAAACACAGCTGAAAACTCCAGAGGAAACCTGAAATTGCAAATAAAAGTAAAAGCGCTGAGAAAACCAGGGGAAAAGGAACAGGGAGTGTGTGGAGAAGGAACCAGAGAGAGGAGACGCCCATCTCAGAGAGCACTGGTTGGTTCCTTCCGCCTCTCTGAGGGGAGGAGCCAGGATCAAACCTGTGTTTGAACAACGGGACCGATGCCCACCGGCAGTGGGAAGGTCCCCGAATCCTGCTTGTTTCTGAGAAGCGTTGGAGCTGGCGCACACAACAGGTGGTTTGCTCCTTGGCAGCCTGGAAGATAGAGACGACACCTTCAAGGCTCCTACGGCTTCTATTCTCATTGGCTGCATAAAAGTCAAGGCTAAACAAATTTTCCTACAAAACTTGGTTCTTGAGAAGTTCTCTCGCAAGGCTGTTGCGTGGTCCAAACTCCCTCTTCTATGTGAATTTCCTGCTGCTCCTTTCCCCAAATTCATCTCGTAGCTCATTTTTATTTGTTTTGGAAGTTTCTCTTCCTTTTGTTGCTGATAAATTTTTAAACAGTGTTTTACAGGATGGCATCTAGCCTACACGTAGACCTTTGTCTTACCTTCGCCATCCTTCTTCCAAAATGGTTACATTTGTCCCAATCCAGTCCTTGGTGCTGAGGCAATCTATAGCTACTTATTTTAATCTAATTTGACTATAGCTTTTCGATCACCTGCAGCAGTTTCTGGCTTTAAAAATCCTTGTCGGTCTGAGCCAAAAGAACATTAATCTTCAGAAAGGCAGTTCTCCCAAAAACTAATTAAAGGATTAATTTGCTGAATGACAATTATTTGGCTATACATAAATAATTTTTATATAAAACTCGTTAAGAGAAAAAGATTCTTGAACGCATGCAACGAGGAAGAACATATTCTTGTGAAAATGTTTATAATCTTGATTCTTTAGTGAAAACATTTCATGAGTATATTTAGACAAATTATGTGAAACCAAGTGCCGTCGAGGCGGATCCGATTCATGGCGACCCTAGGGGCCAGGGTAGAACTCTTAAGGATTGCTTAATTTGTTAAAATTAAAGGTAGTTTAAATGTCTTATGACTATATTATTCTTTTAAATATATTTATGAGTATATCAAATATATTAAATGCATCATCCATATGAATATATCCCAAATTTCAGCATTTCATACTAAATTTTTCAGTTTCAGCCATTTCCTTTCTGAAAATCCTTTCGAAGTTATTTTCTATCATATACACATTCTGGTATTTTTTTAAGACTGAGTTTTTAGTATGGGAGTAATCACCAAGTTAACAAAAAATACTTGTTTTAACAATCTAGCTTATAATAATTCACCTGGAATAATATACTTGAACAGTTTTCATGGTTTTCTGCAGAGCCTTGTTAACCAAGTTTCATGTTATCTTCACTAACAGCTGTTATTTACCTATTTAATTCCTTTTTCTCAGTATTGAAATAACATGGCACAATAAAGTGTAAGAAATGCTGCAGGTATATAGGTCAATGAACTTTTCCATCTGCAGTAGGCCTGTAAAAGCAGGTGAAAACATCTGCAGCGCCCCAGGAAGTCCATCTCCCAGTGCCTCTTCTTGGTCCATATCCCTCCCAAACTTTTAAGTGGCCTGTCTTCTGACCTCTTCTTCTGACTTCTTTGACCACAGATTCATTTTGGAGGTTCTCAATTTGCTTTTGTCTTGACTCCCTCCTGCTGCTTCTGTTGGAAATTAGACAAAGCCAGGTAACTTCCTGCTCAGGGAAAGACGGAGCTGCCAGTCTTAACCAAGAGGGAGAAGGAGAGAGGAGGAAGAAAGACAGAGGTGGGGAGATCGTGAAGGACAAGAGTCCTGGAGGCTTGGCTTTCTATCACTCTCTTAGAGTTTGGCCAGTATTAAGTATTATTAACATTAGAAACAATCAAGATGATCTATTTTTATTTTATTTTTATTTTTATTGTGCTTTCAGTGAAAATTTACAATTCAAGTGTTCAGTTTCTCATACAAAATTTACACACATACCGTTCTGTGACAGCCTACTCTCTACTCTGTATTTCTCGTGTCCATTTGACCAGCTACTGTCTCTTTCTACCTTTTCATCTTGCCTCTGGTCAGGAGCTGCCCATTTCGTCTTGTATAGGTTGCAAGTCCATATTCAGGGTGTCCGCTCCAGGGGAAGACTTTCCCCCTTGTCGGCTCTAGAGGAAAGTCCGGTATTGCATTAGTCTTTGTCCAGGGAGCGTCTTGATGTAAGAACCTCAGGTCTGAAGGACGCGCTCTTCTCCCGGTGCAGATTTCACCAGTAGCATTTCATGTCTTGTAGTCCAGTCCAGTCTTTGAAGAGTGGGCTTCAAGACTGGTTTTAGTTCTGGGCTAACATGGAATCCAGAAGCCATGTCTTCCCAGGATCCTCTAGTCTGTTAGACCATCAAGTCTGGTCTTTTCAGTAGAGTCCAAGTTCTGCATCCCACTTTTCTTCTGCTTCTTCAGGGACTCTTTGTTTTGCTTCCTGTCGGGGTGGTCACTGGTGGTACCCAGACACCATCTGGTTCTTCAGGTCTCATGCTGATGTAAGCCTTTGGTTTATATGGCCCTTTCGGTCTCTTGGGCTCATATTTTCCCGTGTCTTTGGTTTTCTTCATTTTCCTCTGGTCCAGAAGAGCTGGGACCGATCAGTGCTTTTTAGATGGCCGCTTCCTAGCTTTTAAGACTACAAATGTCACTTACCAAAGTGGTACGCAGAACATTTTCCTTATAAACTGTGTTAGGCTAATTGGTCTACGTGTCCCCTGAAACCATAGTCCCTAGACACCTGCCCCTACTAGTCTCTCCCTCAAAGTGTTTGGTTGTATTCAGGAAACTTCTTAGCTTATGGTTTAATTCAGTTGTACTATATTTTACTGTATTTTGTGTTGTGCTTCTTTTATCTAAAATAATACCTGTCTATCATCTAGTTAGTGAGTACCCTTCTCCCTCCCTCCTCACCCTTGTAACCATCAAAGAATGTTCTCTTCTGTGTTTAAACCTTTTCTTGAGTTCCTGTAACAATGGTCTCATACAATTTTTGTCCTTATGCAACTGACAAATTTCACTCAGCGTAATGCCTTCCAGATTCCGCCACGTCTTGAGATGTTTCCCAAATTCATTATTGTTCTTTATAATTGCATAAGATTCCATTGTGACTATACCGTAGTTTGTTTATCCATCGATGGGCACCTGTTTTAGTCAGCTAGGGCTGCTCTAATGGAAATACCACCGAGTGGATGGCTTTAACAAAGGAAGGTTTATTTTTACACAATCTGGTAGGTTGCAAGTCCATATTCAGGGTGTCCTTTCCCCCTTGTCGGCTCTGGAGGAAAGTCCGGTATTGCATCAGTCTTTGTCCAGGGAGCAACTTGACGTAGGAACCTCAGGTCTGAAGGGCACGCTCTTCTCCCGGTGCAGATTTCTTGATGGTGAGAGGTTCCCAACTCTCTTTGTTTCTCTTTCCTTTTATCTCTTGCAGGCTGAAAGCATTAAGGGTGGGGCAAGCCATACTCCAGGGAAACTCCCCCTACAGCAGAGCAGGGAAGTAATCCTATGCAGGAATTTACAGCCCCACCCTAATCCTTTAACATACAGTTTAGGGAAACCACAGAATGGAAGACATTCCCAAGATACTAGGAATCATACCCCAGCCACATGCTACACATATATTTGGGGGGACACAATTCAACCCATGACAGCACTTAAGTTGTTTACACTCTTGTGATGGTGGCCAGTGTTGCCGTGAGCTGTTTGTGTGATAGCTCTTCTTTTTCTAGGATATATTTCTAGGAGTGGGTTTGCTGCTTGCTGGATCATATGGTATTTCTATTCTAGCTTTTTAAGGAAGCTCCAAATTGATTTCCAAAGTGGTTGTACCATTTTATATTCCCACCAGCAGTGTATAAATGCTCCAGTCTCCTCACTGCATCTCCAACATTATTATTTTTGGATTAATGGTAGCATTTTGGGGATGAGATGGTATCTTATTATAGTTTTGATTTGTATTTCTTTAATGGCTAATGATCATGAGCATTTCCTCATGTATACGTTGACTGCCTGAATGTCTGCTTTGGTGAAGTATCTATTCATATCTTTTACCCATTTTTAAATTTGATTATTTGTGTTTTTTGTTGTTGAGCTTTTTACAGTGTCTTGTATTTTTTAGAGAATTCATTGTGGCCATTTTTTCCCTCCAATCTTTAGGTAATCTTTTTACTCTTTCGGTAAAGTCTTTGGATGAGCATTAAGTGTCTGATTTGTAGGAATTCCCAGTTGTCTAGTTTTTCTTCTGGTGTTTGTGCCTTGTCATTGTCTTAGGTTGGGTTGTCTAGGGAAGCAAAACCAGTAACACATACATGTACAAGAAAAGCTTTTTATAAAGGCAACAACTCATGCAATTATAGAACCTGAACATCCCAATTCCTGGCACAAGCTTCACTCCCATGTGGCCATGGGAGCTGTTTGACCCGAGGTCAGCAGATCACAGAGCAGAGTTCTAGATTACCAGCTGCATGCATCAGTGGATCCCAGGCTGGCAGAAGAGACTGTGGGGTCTCTGCTGACTCACGGAGCTGCAGGGGCTGGTGAAACCAAGATCAGCAGGTCATGGAACAGGATTCTCACTTGCCACCTGTAAGATTGATGAATCCAAAAGTTGCTAGTTGCTATTGTTTTAGACTTTATATTTAGGTCTTTGATCCATTTGGAGTCAGTTTTTGTGCATGGTTTGAAGTATGGGTCTTGTTTCATTTTTTTGGAGGTGGATATTCAGTTACACTAACAACACTTGTTAAAGAATTGTCTTTTCCACAATTGTCTTAGGCTGGGTTTTCTAGGGAAGCAAACTCAGTAACACGTGTAAGTACAAGGACAGACTTATAATAGATAGATAGATGGATAGTTGGATATAGGAAACAGTTCATGCAGTCACAGAAGCTGAATATCCCAAGTCCTGGCACAAGCCTCACATGGCCATGGAAGCTGAGGAACATGAAGTCAGCAGGTCAGAGACCAGAGTTCTAGATCACTGGTTGTGTAGTTTGGTGGATCCCAAGCTGGTGGTGAGATAGAGTGGCAGAGGCTGGTGAACCCAGAATCGGCAGGTCAGGGATCAGGACTCTCAAGTGCCAACTGTAAGGATTGATGAATCCAGCAGCTGCTAGTTCAAGTCCAGGAACCAGATGCCAGAAGAAGAGAGTGGGAGCTCCTGGCTACAAGTGAGCAGATTAGTAGTAGTAGTGGGTGGTCGAGAGATGAGAGCTGTGGGGCGGGAAGCCACCATAGACCCCGCCCTTTCACTTAATACAGCAGCCAAATATGGAGTGGCCAAGTTGACATAACCCTGACCACCACACCACACCAATTAAAAAACTTTAGGCCGTTGTTAAATATCAGCTTATCATAGGTAGATGATTTTATGTCTTGATTCTCATTCCTGTTTCATTGGTCTGTGTGTCTGCTGTTGTACCAGCACCAGTATTTGTTGATTACTGTGGCAATATACTAGGTTCTAAGTCAGGAAGTGTGAGGCCTCACGGTTTGTTCTTTTGTTTAATAATGCTTTATTTATTCAAAGATTCTTTCCTTTCCATATGAAGTTGGTGATTTGCTTCTCCATCAAAATGATCTATTTTTGATAAATAAGTATGAGAAAGTTATCATCTATTTGATGAATTGATCCTTCAGCGCACTGGTTCTGATTGATTTATTGCTTGGCTGCAGATTTGGGTGGCATGTTCTTGGTCCACTTAGCCTCTGTTACAATAGCCAAGCCATTCTATCATTGCCAGGCTTGGCTGGTTTTGGAAGCTCTGGTTCCAGGGAAGGGAAGAACAGTTTCAATGCCTGGATTGGAGAACTGTGCATTCTTTCAGTTATCAATGGATTTTCTTCACCCATCCAGAGATAATAGCAGCAGAAGTAGGCAGACTAGGAGCCTCCACAGGGAGAGGAGCACATCAGCTCCTGACCCACCAGAATGTCGAGCCTGTCCTGATAGGCCTGGTGCTAACCACCTTTCCTGAAACCTTGAATGAGGATGGCCTTGAACAACTTCAGGTGAAAAGTCAGTTTGGCATCAAAACTCAGTTGACACAATGGTCCTGACTGTTGTTTCAGACCCTGTGTAGACAGAACAAGCTGTCATAGATTACATCTGTGCCTGAGTGGTGAGTGGGGGAATAAAGTACAGGAAAAATCAAAGACAGCTCAGAGATTTCAAGGTGGAAGACCAGGCCATTTGCCCTTCACCAGTAGGGAAAAGTAAAGATTTGTGGGAAAAGTAAAGACTTCAGCTCTTTTGAGGTTACATTTGATTTCCTTACAGGATAGTCACATGGATATGATAAGCAGGCAGTAGGATTTACAAGCCTGGAGCTGAAAAGAGAGAGATAAATTTAGGAATCTTCAATATATAGATGTTATTTAAAGTCTTGGGAAAAACAGTGTTTTTGAAACTGTGAGCCAAAATCCATTAGTGTCATCAAATCATTTTAGTGGATTTAGACCAATTTTTTTTACAAAAACAAAATAGAATAGAAAATATCAAAACACTCATATATGCTTCTTAATATTTTGTGAAATGTATTTCAGATATATGTTATATAAACTGTGTGTGTGTGTGTGTGTGTGTGTGTGTGTATTTGACATACATATGTCTATAGAGAGAGAGTGAAGAGGAATAGGGTGCCAGGATTAAGACCCCAGTGACACTAACATTTAGAGGCTTTGCAAATGAGTAACTGGGAAATAATACTGAATAATTCTGAATCAGAGTACCTGGTGTGATTCAAGGAAAACTGGAAGCAGAGATGAGTGACTAACTGTGTTTTATCATGTTGATGGGCAGAAGAGTTGAGTGCAGAACTCTCTGTATTCAGATCCATCTGCCTCCCTGGAGATTACCGATGACTCTGGTAAGAATCCACTGAGGAGAATAGTGAGGGAAGAAACCAAACTGGTGTGGATTGTTGAGAGAATGGTAGGTGAGAAGGTAGAGAGGGAATGTATATACAATTATCGTAGGAAGTTCTACTAAGGGCAGGATGAAACTGAAGGGGCAATATGGTATGAAGTTGTTTCACATAAAGCAATGACTCAAAATTAATTTTAGGCACAAGAGGTGATAGTATACATTTGTGTCTTTACTCCATTAATTCTAGCTCTGATGTTGGTTGCTTGGACTAGACCAAGGATAGCAACATAGGCGGCAGTGGAGGGGCTACCTGGAGCACTGTATTGAGAAGGACTCTGAAGTGGTGTCTGAACACAGCACAATCAAGTATTGAGATCACATAGCAATGTCTGTTGCCACTGAAGAGTAGAATGGTGTGCATCCATTGAGTATTTACTATCTTTGGCTTAGAGTAAGATGGTAGAGGCAGGTACGTAAAAAAATAAGAAAGAGAAAGATTTTAAAGAGTGGTGACATTGTCTTGTGGTTAGATTTTCTCAATAGCCCTAAGAGGGAGTTGAAACAATTTCATTTAGTGAACCAAAAATGTATTGACTAACTATGCATCTGAGACTGTGCCTGGTACTGTAAGAAACAAAAGAGAAGGTAAATACTGGACCATTAAGGGACTTACAATAAGAATAAAGAGAGAAGACATATATACAAAATTGTTGTTAGTGCCATTGAGTTTGTTCCAACGCATAGCAACCCATAGATACCAGAACGAACTACCGCCCAGTCCTGCACCATCTGCACAACTGTTGCTATGTTTGAGCTCACTGTTGTAGCTACCATGTCAGCTTCAATGAGGGCCTTCCTCTTTTTTTGCTCACCATACACTTTACCATGCATGATGATGTCCTTTTCCACTAGCCACTACTCAACTGCCCTGCAGTCACACTGTGGCTAGTGAATGTAGTATTGGATAGCACAGACATGAAACGTTCTTGTCGTCACAGAAAGTTCTAAAGGACCGTGTTCAAAAATGCTTCCTTGTGGAGAACTTTCTTTTGATATGCTAGCTGGGCACCCATGCTTTCATGTTCTGAGGCATTTTAATCTGCGACTTTGATAAAGATTATTTCATGGTTGCTAGAAAAACCTAGCTTTCCTTGAAACTTTCTCCTATTAGTCTATGAAATTCCTGCTGTTGATTTCCACTGATTGAGCTTAACCTGTTTACATACCTAATTAAATTCCAAGTATCCTAAAAGAGGTATGAGAAAACGATCACAAAACATTAAAAATCATTTTTCTGTGCTGCTTTAAGCTCAATTTTTTTAAACAGTATACAAAGTAAAGAAAGAATATGCTCTTTCTCTGAGTACTTTCTAAGAACCAACTTTGAAGCATCTGACAGAAGTAGAGTTAATGAAATAGAAGCTATAGTTAAAATTATTTCCAAGTAAATTCACTCTTCTTTTTTTTTTTTTTTAATTTATTGTGATTGAGTGAAAGTGTACAATGCAATATAAGTTTATATGCTCACCTATGTGCAGCTCCCACTGCTCTGGCTGCCCGGTGACAGCACACTCCTCCTATCCATTCTATACATGTCGTATCCCCCTAACAGTCTCCTGTCCCCTGCTCTTTACCCCCTCCTCAAGTAAGAGACCAGCAGGACTGCATCCTATAGATGCTTGGAACCACACACAATATGGTCACTCTGAGTCATTGAGTCCAATCCATTTGTGTCTGAAGAGCTGACCTCAGTAATGAATTATGGATAGGGGCAGCATCAAGACAGAGTCATGCTCCCAGGGGAACCCTGAGGCCCCTGGACCATCAATTGCAGTCTTTTAGTTGAGTTCTCAGGTGTATCCCTTTTTATTCTTGTGTTGGCAATGAGACTCAACTTTGTGAGCCCCATCACGGCTATCACTGGTAGTGGCCAGGCATCATCTGGTTCCTCTGGTCACATAATGCAGTCAACTACTCACATGGAGTTCTCTGTCTTCTGGGTTCTCTTTCCCCCATGTCATTTTGGTCCTTGGTGATCCTCTGTTCCTGCTGAGTTGAGACCATTTGGTGTGCCTCAGATGGCAGCTTGCTAGCTTTTAAGACTTGAGACGCCACTCGCCAATATGGGGTGAAGAAGACTCTCTTAGCAATATGCTAGATATGCTAATTGGGCCTTGATGTCCCCTAAGAATATGGACCCTGACCCCTGCCCCTGCTACTCTGTCCTAGAAATATTAGGTTAAGATTGGAGCAGTAATCATGTTATGTTAAAGGCCAGTTAAACTGATCATCTTTCTTTTTTTTATTATGATTGAGTGACAATATACAATTCCATATAAATTTTCATAGCCACCAATGAACGGCTCCCACTGCTCTCCCTGTCCAGTGACAGCACACTCCTCTACTCCGTTCTGTACATGGCATATCCTCCTAACACTCTCCTATTCCCTCCTCTCCACCCTCTCCCCCACGTCCAGTAAGAAGTCAGCTGGATGACGTCTTATAGATGCATAGAACCATAAAGGGTACACTTGATATGGTTGCTCCGTGTCACCAAGTCTAATCCATTTCTGTCTGAAGAGTTGACCTCCATTATGATTTATGGGCAGGGGCAGCATCAGGGCCATGCTCCCAGGGGAACCCCGAGGCCCCTGGACCATCAGTTGCAGTCTTTTAGTGGAGATCTCAGGGTGCACCCCTTTTTATTATTGTGTTGCCTGTGAGACTCAACTTTTTGAGCCCCATCATGGTTACCACTGGTGGTGGCCAGGCATCATCTGGTTCTTCCAGCCACATATCAATGTAATCACACCCTCACATGAGTCTCTCTGTCTTCTAGGTTCTCTTTGCCCAACGTCATTTTGGTCCTTGGAGATCATCTATTCCTGCTGAGTTGGGACCATTTGGTGTACCTCAGATGGCAGCTTGGCAGCTTTCAAGATTCCAGGTGCCACTCACTAATTTGGGGTGCAGAAGACTCTTACTAAAATGCTAGTTGTGTCAATTGGGCTCGATTTCCCCTGAGAGCATGGTACCTGGCCTCCTGCTCCAGCTACTCTGTCCTTGCAATATTGGGTTAAGATGGGAGGAGTAATCATGTTATGTTGAAGTCCAGTTAAAACTGATCACCTTTCTAATGTGTGCTGTCATTGGCTTCATCCAACCAAGTTTCTATCAACTATCTAAAAACTGACCTTCTCTCTAATGTGCTCTGTCACTGCTTTCACCCAACCAAGTTTCAATCAACTGTCTATAACCAACACTCTCCCTCTCTCTCTCCCACCCTTGCAGCTGTCAAAGAGTCTTTTCTTCTGTATGTGAGTCTGTTTTTAAGTCTTTATAGAGGGGGTCTCATAGAATTCACTGTTCTTTAGAAATAAAATAAAATAAAAACCCAGTGCAATAAAATGGAACTCCCAAAAGTCAAAATCCTGGAGAGAAAATAAGTGGTTACCAAGACCTGGAAATCTGACCAACAGTTAGTGTAGAAGAGAAACAAAAATTGATGTACAGTAACTAATTTCGTACTGTGAAGTAGCTTTCTTTTTCCCTTCCCATTTTCTAGCAGAAGAAGATAGCTTGCAGAAATGTTCATTAACTAGGTCAGGGTCCTATAACTAATGAGTGACAGGGCCAGGACTTGTACTCAGGCTTTTTGTTGTTGTTGTTGTTTGTTTTATTAATTCCAATGTTCACTTCATGTGCATTAGTCACCCTTTAACTGAGTTGGAGTCTACCCAAGGTGCCTCACTACAAAAACCTGGAGATCTACTTCCAAAGAATCTGCCATTGTAAACCCTTGGGAGCACAGCTCTACTTTGATTCATGTAGAATCACCATAGCCAGATCAGATTCAAGGTCAGCTGGTCCATTGCAACACAAGTATTTCAAATGCTTGATGGTTGGTTGATAGGCTGAACTGATGAATTAAATTTTTAATGAGAAACTGTTAGGAGGTCTGGTGGTGCACTAGTTAAAGGTTTAACTGCTAACCAAAAGGTTGGCAGTTTGAATCCACTAGCTACTCATTGGAAACCCTATGGGGCAGCTGTGCTGTGCCCTGTAGGGTTGCTATGAGCTGGAATTGACTCCATAACAGTGGGTATTATGGCTTGTGGGTGTTCTCTTTTCACCATGGCTTGAAGATGGGCAAACCAAAACCAAACCCATTGGCATCAAGTTGATTCTGATTGGTATCTACCCTATGGGAGAATAGAGCTGCCTCATGGGATTTCTAAGGCTGTAATCTTCACGGAAGCAGATTGCCATGTTTTTATATCAAGGAGTGGCTAGTAGGCTCAAAAACTACAGTATAGGATCAGCACTTTCGAAAGTGGTAACATTCAGACATGTCACTCTCTTACACCAGTTTAGTCCTGTGAGTCTGACTGAGTTTATTGTTATAACCTAAAGAGGCATATTTGCCCTGTAAGACTTTCCTTCAACTTCATTGCTTGGGCCACCAAACACCCTCAAACTCAATCTACCAAACACACCCCAAAATACAGAAAGATCATGTCCTTGGGCAGCAGTATTTTACACTCCCACAAGGTATATAAAACACCACCATACTTTATAGTGCCGCAGCGGATGTATGAATAAATGTGTGCCAACTTCCAGGTCCTCTCAGCCCCAGGTTTTCAGGCAACATGATTTAGGGATCTTAATGAGTTACGTCGGTGCCTGAAATAAAATATTTGGTTTTGTTTTATTGGAGTACGTACTTCAACTCATTTATAGATGATGTAATCCCATATGAAATCTCTCCAATTGTTAATACATATGCTTTCACCATTTGCAGCCAGTAATAGTGTGGTAATAAAAATGCTGCCAAAATTTCACTGTGACCGTGAATAGCTTTTCTTCCCAGATGTCTCATGCATGACAGTGTGTTGGGAATTAACTTTTCTTGTAGGTTTCAGCAATAAGAAGCATAGATGTTATTCTTGGGAAGCTGGATAAGGGACATTGTAAACCTGGAATGTATTGGGGAAAATGCTGCCTGACTCTGGAAGGAACTGGAGGAGACAGCAGTAGAATTTTTTTTCGAAACTCAAATTACAGTCATTCAAACTTCTCAGTCAATAGACAGATACTTTATTGTAGATTCTGAACTGAAAAGTCTACATTGTGCCACTGCACTGCTTTACTGCTGGGCTTTGAACTCTCAGTAGACACAGTGAGGGTTGAAGTGTGGGTAGCAGGGTGGTGCTGAGGCTAGACAGATCGTTTGCCCAGCATGGCCTCACCAGACCAGTCAACTCCGTGCACCAACTGTGAGGCTCCTGTTTGGGGTATGCTAAAAGCCAGCGGGAACCAAGAGTTGGAAACAGGATGCTCAGGGAACCCCAAGTTTGAAGTTCTCCACACATCTGGAAACCATATGGAAAACAGGTCAAGAATCTACGACTGCCCACCCCCCCACCCTGGCCCAGCCACGCCAAACCAAGAACCACTGCCAGCAGCACAGTTCTAGATGTGTAAGCTAGGGGAAGCAGAAGCCAGCACAAGTGCTGCTGTGGCCCCCAGGATTCACAGCATGGAGGGTCTGGTGGGATACAGTGTAGCTGAACTGGCTAAAAGGGTTCCGCAGAGGCCAGGCCCACACTGATTAATTATATTGCAAGGAGAACAGGTAAAGATGATGCCTGTTGTCCTAGCTGCTGGGTGCCACCATTTGTAGGCCCACTATGGGGAGAGGAGCAGCAGTGCTTGGGGAACACAGACCATGGGCCTCCCCCTTTCCTCTCTCTGAGAGAGACAGTGCTTGTGGACTCTCTGATGGCTGCTAGGACTTGCTGCTGAGCCTACACTGAAAAAGTGCTGACCCTTATCCCTTGTGATCCCTCAGGCTGAACCCTAAGTCCTGGTAGTCTTTATGCAGGTTGGTTCATAACTACAGGTTACATATAAGTCCAAAGCTGGTAACCTAGGACTGCCTGTAAAGAGTTTTGTGCATATGTCTTCTCTTCCTATTTTTATTGTAAGTTCATTGATGGTACAATATTTCTCTTCTATTTCCACCTAATTCTAGGCTATGTCAAGGATTCCCTAAAAATGCAAGTGTTCTACTGCTGCTGGGTGACACTGAATTGGTTCTGACTCATAGCAACCCTATGTGGCTGAGTGAAAATGCTCTATAAGGTTTCCTTGGCTGTAATCCTAATGTGAGCAGATCAATAATTCTTTTTCCTTTTGGTTAGAAGCTAAACACTTAACTACTTTGCCGCTAACCAGAAAAACCAAACCCACTGCAGTCATCCATCAATCATAACTTACATTTTTAAACATAAGCTTTAGTCCACTCACTTACAAAAACCCTCCAAATTCAGGCAATAATCAACATCTTGCTCTTACAGACTAGGCCACTAAGTGCCTAAAGTATGTATGAATTGCAATTCAATATATTGTACTGGGAACCCAAGGTCAAGAAGGGGAAAGTATTGACATGTATGGGGTTAGTAACCAATGTGTACTGATTGTTTAGTGAGAAGCTGGTTTGTTCTGTAAACCTTCATCTAAGTACAACAGTGAAAAAAAGAAAAAAGTGCAATATTTTGTTTAGTATCAATTTCCCATTTTATACAATAAAGTTAAAAATAATTTGTATTTTGTTCTAGTTTGCTCTTTCTTTTTCCTTATAGAGAAATGCAGAACAGCAATTAAAAGCTAATCAAAGCTTCCCAAAGGGGAAAGTTCTAAACAAAAGTTGACCATTCATTCAAACAGACTCAGAGGCTCCGACAGAAAGACCTGAAGGTTGGCTCGCATAAAGCCTAGAAAACTCTATGAGGCAGTTCTACTCTGTCACACGAGGTCACTATGAGTTAGAAATTGGCTCAGTAGCTCCTAAAAACATCATCAACAGTAAACCTAATGGGGAAAGAAAATGCCTCAAACTCTATCCACAGAAAAAGGAAGCAAGAAGAGATAAGGAGTGTCTATTAGATAGAATAAACTGGCAAGACAGCTGCATAACGAGCTAGGTGGCTCTCAGTTTCCTTGTAGAAGTTTAGATCTCTTCTTGATGCTTCCTCTACCTTCCCTGGAGCCTAAATTCATCGAAATATTAGAAGGTTACAGGCCATGGAGGAGTTCCTTGGTGGTGCTGTTAAAGCTCTGATTGCTAACAGAAAGGTTGGAAGTTCAAATACACCCAAGGAACCTCAAGAAAAAAGACCTGTACCCTGGCCCCTAGGGTCGCCATGAGTCAGATCCGACTCGACGGCACTTGGCTTGGCTGGGTCTGTTGTTGTTGTTTGGTGCCGTCAAGTCAGTTCCAACTCATAGACACTCTATGGACAACGGAAAGAAACACCACCCAACCTTGCGCCGTGTCTGTAGTTGTTCTTATGCTTAAGTCCATTGTTGCAGTCACTGTGTTAATCCATCTTATCAACAGTCTTCCTCTTTTTCACTGACCCTCCACTGTACCATGCATAATGTCCTTCTCCAAGGACTGATCCTTCCTGAGAAGATGGCCAAAGTATGTAGGACACAGTCTTGTCATCATTGCTGCCAAGGAGCACTCCGGTTGTACTTCTTCCAGAACAAATCTGTTTGGCGATCCATGGTACATTCAACAGCCTTCTCCAACGTCACAATTTGAAGGCATCAATGCTTTTGTCTTCTTTGTTGACTGTCCAGCTTTCACATGCATGTTATGTGATTGAAAATACCATGGCTTGGGTCAGGCAGTTCAAGGTGATGTCTTTACTTTTGAATACTTTAAAGAGATCCTTTGCGGCATGTTTTTCCAATGCAATGCATCTTTTGATTTCTTGACTGCTGCTTCCGTGGGTGTTGATTGTGGACCCAAGGACAACAAAATCCTTGACAACCTCAGTCTTCTCTCCATTTATGACAATGTTACTTACTAGTCCAATTGTGAGGATTCTTGTTTTCCTGATGTTGTGGTGCAATCCATACTGAAAGCTATGGTCTTTGATCTTCATCAGTAAGTGTTTCAAATCTTCTTCACTTTCAGGAAGTAAGGTGGTCATCTGCATAACACAAATTGTCAATGAGTTATCCTCCAGTCTTGATGCCTCATTCTTCTACTTGTTGATCTACTTCTTCAAAAACAGCCTTCCAGATCCCCGTGAAGCCCAGCTCTGCTCTGACATGCATGTAGCTACTATGACTTGGAGTTGACTCAGTGGCAACTGGTTTTTTACAGGCCATATAGAAGAAGGAGCAGGAGAAAGCAGTGATGTGGCCATGACTATCCTTGGACACATGTTCTCCGAAGCAATGAACTAGATTCTAGGCCGACACTACTTTGTCATCAAGTAAGGCCCACCAATGAATATGACAACAGCTAAGAGACTGCTGCCATGAGTCACTTCACCAGGTAGCAAAGCCTGGTACTTTGCACCCTGAGATGTGTATGTGTTTGAAAAAATTAACATTTAATCAGAATTAGTTCTTGGATACAGACAGGTTTAAAGTATACAGAGGCTGTATCTAGACTGATTTGTACAGCAACCAATTTTTTTTTTTCCCCCTGATTTTGGGTCCTAAATGTCAGTTTGATGCTTTGATTCTGAATTCTAAAATCATAACTAATGCTTTTATGACATTTCATACTATTTATAACTTTTCACAGATCCAGTAGACCTCCTTGTGGGAGAAAAAAAATCAATAAATAATTAGCTTTTCAGTCAATTTTGGAAGATGTAGTTAAAGACAAAAATAAAGAGCTGAAAGATGTCTTTGAATATGCATGTGTGTATACTTACTTTTAAGTGTATTTTTCCTTAAGAGTGTAACAGGTGTTTAAATCAAAAGTGATGGTTTCGGTTATGGTGGATATATGACATAGCGCATTTGTCAAAACCAATAGAATTGTACATCACAAAGAAGGAAACTTAATGCAAAGTAAGGACTTTAGTTAATAATAATATATCAAAATTTTTCATCAGTTATATTACCCCCCCAATAAATAAATAAATAAAAAGAAAGAAACTGAGGCCGTAATTGTCAGATTCTTCTGAATGTGTAGGAAAAATCACTGAAGTCACTGACTGCTGTGAAATGTAACCCAAAACCAGAAAAAAGGAAATAATGTGGAGACTATGCAGTTGTGGAAAACCCTGGTGGAGTAGTGGTTAACTGCTATGTCTACTAACCGAAACGTCAGCAGTTCAAATTTATGAGGTGCTCCTTGGAACTCTATGGAGCAGTTCTACTCTGTCCTATAAGGATGCTATGAGTTGGAATTGACTTACTGGTGGTGTTTTTTTTTTTTTTTTTTTTTTTTGTTGCTTTTGTTTTTTTAGTTTTATGACGTTGTGCAGATTCTGCTTCCTAACAAAGACATCTCATAATCATAAATTAGCTCTGAGTTTATTTTATGTAAAGAATTGAACACTAAGTCATTTCATTTGCTTCCTGAGAGCTACTTCTAAAATTTTAGAATTTCCCTGGTAGTTGATGTACCTTTATTATATTAAAATCTGTAAATATGTACAAGAGTAGGAGGCAAAAGCTGGTGAAGGAGGGAGACTAGGCTACAGGGACCACCTAATAACCTGATCTCAGGCAGCTTAATTCAAGCCACCATGCTAACATTAACCAAAGGTCACATTTCTACTCTATTTCCTCCTTAAAACCTCACTGAAATTGGCCTAAAAAGAGTCTCTTCCTGTTTTGTTTAACAGAGATGTTGTGTGCATGTATATAGATGAACTTCTCAAGAAAACGATGTGCTTTAATTTTTTCATTGTTTATCTTGACAACGGTAACAAATCAGAAGTGTGTATTAGGGCTGTATCCTTTTGTCATACTTACTCAGTCTATATGCTGAGCAAATAATCCTAGAAGCTGGATTTTATGAAGAAGAACTTGGCATCAGGCTTGGAGGAAGACTTTTTAACAACCTGGCAGATTGCCAAATTAAATACTTAAAACAATTACTGGTGAAGATCAAAGATTACAGTTTTCGTAAAGATTAGACTTAAATATAAAGGAAACGAAAGTTGCCACAACTGGTCCAATAAGCAACATTATGATAGATGGAAAAAATACTGAAGTTGTCAAAGCTTTCGTTCACTTGAATCTTCATCCATCAATGCCCGTGGAAGCAACAGTTCAGAAATAAATGACTTTCTTAAAAACAGTAAATTAAATTTAAAAAGAAAGAAATCAAATGACTATTGCATTGGGCAAAAATGCAGCAAAAGACCTCTTTAAACTGTTAAAAAGCAAAGATATTACTTAGTTGCCTACAGTATTCTTGACCTAAGCCAAGGTGTTTTCAATCACCTTACAAGCATGTCAAACCTAAAAAATGAAAAAGGAAGACCGAAGAAGAATTGATACACTTGAACTGCGGGGTTGGTAAAAAGTATTGAACATATACAGTGGACTGCCAGAAGAATGAACAAATCTGTCTTAGAATAACTACAGCCAAGAGCGTTCCTTAGAAACAAGGATGGAGAGACTTGGGTCCATGTACTTTGGTGGATTTGAACTGCCAAATTTCAACTTGGTAGTGGGTCAACCAAAAAGAGAATGATCCTGACTGAGGTGGCTTGACACAGTGGTTGTAACAATGGACTCAAACCCATCTACTAACTGATGGGAGAGACCAGGCAATGTGTGTTGTCTTACACATAGGGTCATTAGGAGTCATAGCTGATATAAGGGCACCTAACAATAGGGCAGAGTCCCCAGGCTGCAGCTTGGCCTGCCCCAAAACTTATATTAGAATCCCAGTTCCTTTGCTGAACTTGCATGACAACTTTGTATTAGAATCCTAGTTTCTTTGCTTAGTTTGCCTGCTAAAAATCCTGGCGGTGCAGTTATATGTAAATCCCTCTTCACCTGCACAGTATGATTAAGAATTTTGCTGCTGTAACTTGTATGAACTCCCTACCTGTAAATCCGTTAAAAGGTACTGTTCCCCTTACCCTCACTGAGCAGTCTTGGCAGCAGCAGCCTGATTGACTCATTTCCTTGCGCAATGAAATAAAGCTGCTTTCCTTCTCCATCATGTGTTGGCCCATACAAGTCACCCTGAGCAGAACCTTGAGTTTCAACCTGGTAACAGAAACAGCAACAAATGTGTAACACCAATATAAGATGTTAATAGTCAGGAAAGCTGGAGAAGGGAAAATGGCTCTCTGTATTTTGGGGGTAATTTTTCTATTCGAACCTGCTTTAAAAAATAAAGTCTGTTCAAGGATGCCCACTCTCACCACTTCTATTCAACATTATACTAGAGGTTCTAGCCAGAACAATTAGATAAGACAAAGAAATAAAGGCCATCCACGTTGGCAAAGAAGTAAAAATCTCCCTATTTGTGGATGATATGATCGTATATGCAGAGAACCCTAAAGAATCCATAAATAAACTACTGGAACTAGTAGATGAGTTCAGCAAAGTGTCAGGATATAGGATAAATATACATAAATCAGTAGGATTCCTTTATATCAACAAAGAGATCATCAAAGAAGAGATCACCAAATCAATAACATTTACTGTAGTCCACAAGAAAATAAGATACCTAGAAATAAATCTAACTAGAGAAATAAGAGACATATACAGAGAGAACTACAAAACCTTACTGCAAGAAACGAAAAGAGACTTACATAAATGGAGAAAACTACCCTGCTCATGGATGGGAAGGCTTAACATTGTGAAAATGGGTATTTTACCCAAAGTGATCTACGTATACAATGTAATCCCAATATAAATTCCAGTGCCATTTTTTAGTGAGATGGAGAAACAAATCACCAACTTTGTTTGGCAAGGGAAGAAACCCCAGATAAATAAAGCACTATTAAAGAAGAGGAACACAGTGGAAAGCCTCACACTATCCAACTTTAGAACCTATCACACTGCCACAGCAGTCAAAACAGCCAAAAAGAGACATATAGACCAATGGAATGGAGTTGAGACCCCAGAGATGCCACCATCCTCTTATGAACAGAATTGGAACTCTCCTACAGTTCTGGTGGGATTCCAAAATGGTGCAATCTCTTTGGAAAGCAATCTGGCACTTCCTTAAAAAGATGGAAATAGAAAACTATGGCAGAATAGCAAATGCCTGAAATAGTACAGTGATGGTGACATTCCTTATGTGTTACTTCTTTAGAGTTCTTGGTGACCTGGATTCAGTCACATAATTTCCTCAGTTTAGTAATTTTGCAGTACCTTGTAGATTATGGAGATCAGACGTTGGACAGACATGCAGTTGCTCAATATTTTTGTGTAAGGTGTTAGCTATAGCTGCTAACCCCAAGTTCAGCAGTTTCAATCCACCAGGCACCTCTTGGGAACTCTATGGAACAGTTTTACTCTGTCCTGTAGAGTCGCTATGAGTTGGAATCAATGCTTCGACAGTGGGTATGGTATGGGTTATGGCATAGTGGTTTCAGAAATATGTCTGCTAACCAAAAAGGTCAGCAGTTCAAATTCACCAGGTGCTTCTTGGAAACCAAATGGGACATTCTACATGGTCCTGTAGGGTCGCTGTGAGTTGGAATCGACCTGACAGCAATGAGTTTCTTACTTTTGATTTTTATGCCTGGTAGTCAAATCTTCAAAAGCTTTTCTTCTAAACTCTGTATCTACAATGTGACATGTTGAGGATGCACTGCTATTTGTCTTCTCCGGAGTCTCCCTAGCCTTGAAAAGCAAAACTGAAAGAAATGTCCTCCTTTATTTTACGAATACCAAATTACCAGGGATAGTCCCACCTACAGCCTATAAGTGTCCATAATTTCTGTTAACAATAGAAACTGCTAGAATATTGAGGTCTGGAGCCATGAGAACAGCATGGAGCTAATGGTTCCATTCAAAAGAATTGTCACTCTCTGTTGTCCTTGTCATTAGTCACTGCTTCTCTTCTGTTTTGCCAGTTTCATTTTTCCTGTTGGAAAACAACCTGTAAGGCCTAAGAAAAGAAGGTGGGAGACTAATTAGTGTGTCAAGTCATGGTGACGAATTCAGAATCTCATTTTCCTCTTCCCCCCTTAGAATTGATTTTGCTGTCACCATTTAAAAAATAACAAATGAATGTCCTGCTATTATTTGATGGAGATAAAGTGCTTTCTTCCTCTGTAAATGTAATTTGCTGCAAATTCTACTAACCAAATACATTCCATTTCAGAAACAAAATTATTTGCAAAAATCTGAATAAGTCATAAATTGGCTAATTATTTATAGCCATAAAATGGATTGATTTGCATTTGTTTATCTGTGTAATTAGGATAAAGCCAGGCGGAAATAAGGTGAAAGATAGTCAGAGTAGACTGCTTGCCAAAAAAGTAATAATTTTTTTAAAAGCCATGTAGCATGGAAGAAAATTTTGCAATCTGGTGTTAGAAACATTCTATTTATATCACTTATTTACATGAAGATTGAATCAGAGATAAGATTTTCATGTGTTCTTATTTGTTTTTTTTTTTTAAATCTGCCTCCAGATTCCTGTCCTTTGAGGCAGAATGTCTTGTTGATGTTGTGATGGAAAGTTTTCCCAGACTGACCTGGACTAACACATTTTCTACCTTTCTATAGCAGGAGGCGGGCAGGCATCAGTTTGTTCTACCAACTCCCGTACTTAATACTGAGGAGCAGGGGATATTTGATTCCTTTTCATTGTTATCTTATTTTGATTGATATTCATGTCCTCCCCCATTGTGTGTTCTGCGATATGAAAAAGTTAGACATTCTTTGCAGGAGTGTCATTAATCTGGAATGTTCAGTGTTCATTACTTGAGTGCTAACCCTACCCTGCCACTTCATTCCTTTACTTTCTTAGCTTTGCTTTCTACTCTTTTCTCTTGTTCTCTTTCCCAAGTGATTGATTTCACTTCCAGGCCCGCTTGTTTCCAACTGGATTGCTTTCCTCTACAGCTTGATTCTCAGAGATTGATTTATTTCTTGTCTCTTTCTTCTGGAATGGTGCCCTGATCTTATCTTACTTTTATTTGAAATTTATTTATCTCATTAATGTGATAGTGAAGAATGAACAGTCTTCAGGGCTTCTCCCTCCTCTGCTTTCTGATAGAAGGTGGTTTTGAATATTGTTACACTGTGGTTGGTTAACAAGAAGGTTGCACTATTCATGAGGGTGTTCTGTTTTCCTTCTATGTACAAGGTCCCCCCACGCCTGCTTTGGCCTATTATATACCAGCTCTGCTTTGGCAAAACATTTTTGAGTTCTTAATAATGGGTCCATGGAAGGAATTGATGAGAGTACTATTTTGGAACCAAGAAGGTGGGTGGATATTGTATTAGAAATTGGGCTCTGATTCCTGTGAAAACAATCTAGAAAACCAGTTGCCTTGGAGTGGTTCTAGCTCATGGCGACCCAACGTGCATCAGGGTAATACTCAGCCCTTCCCATTTCCAAGGTTGATTTTTCAGAAATTGATCGCTGGGACGTTCTACCCAGTTGCTTCTGGATGAACTCGAACCTCCAACCTTTGATTTAGCTGCTGAGTTCTTTGCACTACCCAAGCACTCTTCAAAATATTCAGATGGACCCAACTGAAATTAGAAGGCAGTCCACTGAGGAATGGGTATAATTTTCTTTAAGTCTAGTTCCCGTGATTGTCTGCAGAAACCTAGGCCAATACCAAGACTTGGTCTCCTCGCAGGGCTTCCAGCAATTTGGTCAGGAATGAATGGACTTTTGTCAGCTAAAAAGAATTGTCTGTCTCCTTATCAGGTGAAAGTGAAGTGAAATTGTTAAGAATGAGAAAAGGGAGAAGTTAGTAAAGAACCACAGCAGAGCAATAAGAAGAGCAGTTTCTGGGGGACGGTGGCATGTGGAGACACTCAGGGGCTTCAGATCAGCCTCTGCTGTACCGCACACCTGCTCTGGGCCCAGTCCTTAACCTTTCTGAATTCCAGTTTCTTCCTTCAGGGTTGGAAAAAGAATGCTTTCCTCCTGGGGTTATTGTGAGGAGTGAAAAACAAAAAGCCCATCGCCACTGAGCAGACTCCAACTCAGATCAGTGTCGCTGGGTGAAATCTCCAGGTTTTGTTCAGTGTGGCTTGTGACAGCCAATAAACAAGAGACTGAGCTGGGAGATCAGAAAGATCTCTTTGTTTCATTACGTGAGGAAGGGAGCAATTGGGGCGGTTGCCTTCAAGACTGCTTGCAGGCAGATTGGGGAGGTGGGCTTTTAAGGAGGACAGGTCTGAAAAAGCGAATTCATCAGGAATATTGAGGGATGACTTCCACGCAGGTTCTCAGAGGTTAGTAATGACTGTTCCTTTCTTCAGACATGGGTTTGATTCCCCGGGATGGAGGAAGACATTGATTCGTTTTCATTAGGATGTTAAGTCTCCACCTAGAGGGAGGTTGAGCCATCTGTAACCTGGTCTGTGGTTATCTTGTCAAGGACAATTTTAGAAGAAAGTACAGCCTTTTCTGCTTGATGTAGGAGGTATGAGCCAGAGCAGATGTCTCTTAGAAGGACTGGGCTCTGAGGCTGCCTGCTTCAGCAATATGGAAGCCAACTGCCACGTCTGTCTCCCTCACAGTGGTTGGTGGGTTTAAACCACCTGCCTTCTGCTTAGCAGCTGAGCTCTTAGGTACTGCACCACCTCTGCTCCTGGGAAAAGTAAAGCAGACAACATAGAGCCTGGACTGTGTCTCCCTGGGGGCAGGAAACTTGTCTTGTGTATTTGTCTATCTCCCAGAATCTAACCCAGTGCCTGGCACATAGTAACTGGTGCCCGGTAAACATCTAGTCAAAAGGGAGGCAAGAGCAAGGAAACTAAAACAGAATATTAAAGAAGCAAGGCAGAAAGATAGCAGGAAAACAAAGGCGGTGAAAGGGGATGGAACCAGAAAGGACGGGTGAAACACGGCAGGCTGACCAGGACTTAGGATAAAACCGGGAAGGACCGTCAGGTCACTGTCTCCTCATCTCATGCTTTTTTTGCTATTGTTTTCTACAGCCTATCAAGATCTAGTTGCAAACACACATGAAAACATGCAGCGTTAGTATACTAGAGGAAAGGCTTCTTTATGAACACATGTGACCGAGACCCTGCTTCCTCATCCCTGCCAAACACTGATGGCCATTTGTGCAAGTATTCCTATGGCAACCCTTTGACTCATGACAAGTACAAGTTCACTGCCACTGCTTGCACCAATCCACATGAGGCAAACACTAACATTGTTGAGTGTGTCGTTGTTTCATCCAGGCTAGCAAGCATTGGAAAGTGTTGGGGGTGTTCTGTGTTTTGTTTTCCCAGAGATTTTACTAATTAGTGTTTGACACTCTGAGAAATGTTTATGCCTGGTAGATGGCAAGTTCAGAAAGGTCACCTAATGTCAGCTCAGTCCACAGAGCATTGCAAATGAATCCTGACTATAGTCCAGTGACATTTGGGTGCTTTATTTATCATAAGTTTTAAATAGTTCTAGCACACATCATCCTACAAAATCTATCATGTCGTGAGGGTCACTCTGTTTACAAGGACTGCCAATCAAGTTCAGGAACTCATCCTAGAAAAAGTGCTACATACCTCGTTGTTGAATATCACTGTGGTCATCTTTCAAGTACTCCCCTTGGGAAGTTGACGCCAGCATCTAGTCCACTCTTCAAAGCAATTTTGAAACTTTTTTTCTGGAATGGCCATCAGAGCTGTCCTTGTATTACCCTTGATGTTCTGAATCTCATCAAAATGTCTTCCTTTCAATATTTCCTTTACCTTCAGGTGAAGAAAAAAGTCTTTGGGGGGTCATATCAGGTGAGTAGGGCCAGTGTTCCAATACAGTTATTTGTTTACTGGCTAAAAACTCCCTCACAAACAACTACACAATTAAGTTTGCGAACTTGCCACCTCGCCACAGTGCACAATGGCCATTCTGGAAAGAGTTCCAAAATTGATTTGAAGGGCGGACTAGGCGCTGGTGTCAGTTCATGTCTTCCCAAGGGGAATGCTTTGAAGGTGACCACAGTGATATTCAGCAGTGAGCTATGGAGCACTTTCTAGGGTGAGTTTACAAACTTAATTGTCAATCCTTGCATTAAAATTCTCAAAACATTTGAGAACAGGTGATGAAATTTGGTCTTTCAAAACAGACACTGAAGATGAGAAGATGGTGAATGACAAGGTTGTAGTGGATAGAACTGAAATCCCTTGCTGTGGAGTCATTTCAAACTCATCGAGACCCTATAGAACAGGGTAGACCTGCCCCACGGGGTTTCTGAAGCTGTAAGTCTTTATGCAAGCAGACTGCCACATCTTGCTGACACAGCTTTCTGCCATGAAGTGTCTGGTGAGTTTGAACCACCAACCTTTACTTAGCAACCAAGATCTCAACCACTATACCACTGGAGCTCCTGAATTGACTTATGTTCTTACAAAACATGTGTTGTAAATCATAACTTGCATACTTGTGGAGGAAAGCCTGTGGCTGCTAACCAAAAGACTGGCAGTTCAAATCCACCAAGTGCTCCTTGGGAACTCTACAGGGCAGTTCTACTCTGTCCTTTAGGGTTGCTGTTGACTCGAAGGCAACGGGTTTTTCTATTTGTGGATATAATTCTTTTTGGGAATAAGGTTGTCTTTATTATGTTAATAAGGCCATATCAGTGCAGGATGTCTCTGAGGCCAATTACCTTTGAGATATAGACTGAGCAGACAAGGGACAGAGGATCAAGCAGAAATAGGGGAAGATACACTCCATGCTACACAAAGATCACCAAGGAAGCAAGAAAGAAAAGCTGAAATGTGACAAGGACCTTTCCCCAAAGCTAACAGAGAGAAAAACAGCCTTCCCCTCTCACCAGTGCCCTGAAGCTGGTACCTTCTAGCCCCGGGTTCTTACAAAACCCCATGGGCGCCCCGGTGGTGCAGTGGGTAAGTGCTCAGTGCTCAGTGCTAAGCAAAAAGCTGGTGATTCAAACCTACCCAGTGGTTCTACCAGAGACAAGACCTGATGATCTGCCCTCAGAAAGGTGAAACCCCAACTGAACACGTTGTTGTGGAGCTGATTCTGACCCATGGGACCTTATAGGACAGAGTAATTGTGCTGTAATTTTTATGGAAGCAAAACTGTTCCCTCTTTCTCCCATGGAGTGACTGATGGGTTCAAACCACTGACCTTTAGGTTAGCAGATGAGTGTTTAACCACTGTACCACTGGGACCGCCTCTCTTTCTTTCCCCTCCCATAAAGATCACAGTCTCGGAAGCCACATAGGGCAGCTCTTCCAGGTCATGTGGTGTTCCTATGAGTTGGAATTCAATGGATGGCACAACAACAAACGCTGAGAAAATAAATTTATGATTATTTTAAAACCAATCACTTGTAGTATTTCTGTTATAGCAGCACTAGATGATTAAGACAGAAATATGGGAAATTTGATACGATATCAAGGAGTGTTAATTGAACATCTGCTAATCCCCAGCCCTGTGCTAGACGTTTTCAAACGTAGTGCAGAGCAGGGAAATGCAAAGGATTGACGCCCAGCTCTGGATCCTGGTTTCCGTCAAGCTGCTCACGACCATGTGGGTTCGCCAATGAATTACATTGATGTGATGCCTCAGACAGCAGGATCTTACTGTTCTTCTGTCCGGTACATTTTACAGTCTCCTAGAAATGTCAGTGTGAAGTTCGGTCTTGAGGAATAATTCACTTACTCTATTCGAGTGATAAGTGGTAGGCTTTTGCTAAAGCTGAGAGAGCACACAGTGCCACTGAAAATAAAATGTCCTTGGATTCTGTCGTTACTCATATGCTGGTGACGTTGAGTTTCCACTGCCTTATATTTTGGCTTTTTCCCATGTTATTATAAGGGCTGAAAGGTCACATAGCCTTTCGGTTGTTTTTTTTATACAGAGCTCTCAGAACAGAGCTGAGTGTTTTTTAACAGCACAGTTTTGCCGCTATGTCGGGAGCATGTCTGATTGGGAAAATGAGGCTGAGATGGACTAAGATGCTCTCTTTACATGTGATAGGAAGGCAGTACATTTTTCAATGTCAAAAATACTGCAAAACTTAATCAGAACATTTATTCTGAAGAACAGTGTGTTCTGAAATAGCATCCTCTTTGTCCTTAAAGTGGCCCTGAGACCTACAGGAATGGAACAAATGTTAGCATCCCCATCACACAGATGTGACAAATGAGGCTCAGAACAGTCAGGTATCTCTCCCAAGGTCATTATGGGTTTCTTTGTTCACTCAAAATTGACAAAGCTGAAGATACCATTTGATTTTTCAACTCCATGCTTTGCATGTAAGTTACATTTCTGCTACTTTTAAATAACCAGATTAAAATGTCAATTTTTAAGAAATTGATTGTACAGGATCTCTCCTACAAAAATGTCTAAAATGGATGAGTCTTTGTTTCAGAATTTACCTTTCCAAGCAAAGTATAGTCCCTTCCTTTGGAAATCCATCTCAATAAGCCTCTGGAGCCAAGCCTCTGGAATGCTATCAATTACCTTTCACTTACATAAGTTGACAAATTGAGAAGATATAAACATTCCTGGCTTATTTAAAAACAATTGAGAAGACATTCACTTTGTTCCCTCCATTACGCTAGGCCTTTAAAAGGATCCCTGGTGGTATAGTGGTAAAGACCTTGTCTGCTAACCTAAAGGTCAGCAGTTTGAATCCACTGGCAGCTGCTTAGAAACCCTAGGGAGCAATTCTACTCTGTCCTGTAGGGTTTCTATGAGTTGGAATCCACTCAAAAGCAGTAGGTTTGGGTGGCTGGCTAATCAACCTTGTTTCCACAGCACAGCAGAACTTTTTCACAGGAAGATGGCCATCCTTGCAAAGCCCTATCTGCAGGGCTTTGAATGAGTTCATTGCTGTTCAAATTCCTGTTTAGGATTTGCATTTTCATCTCAGATACATTAAATCAGAATCTACGTTTTAACCCACTCCCCAGGTGATCCTCAGTTTGAGAACCGCTGCTGTACCAGTGTTTCTCAGAATGGGTCCCTTACTAGAAAACTGAGCATCTCCTGGGAGCTTGTTAGAAATGCAAAACCGGTTCACAGCCCTGCGTATCTGGGTCAATGAGTGCAGGTAGGGCATACTGTGTTCAATTAACAGAATGGCAGCCTACCAAAGTGCAATTCTTCTCTAGCCTCTGGTGCAAACACCTGCTCATCAAATCTGTTCCTTTTCCCTTGCTGTTTGGAAGTTAATATAAGGGCTGGGTAGTGAAAGAGCTGTGTTATTATTGTCCCATCGAGTCGACTCTGACTCACAGTGTCCCCATGTGACAGAGTAGAACTGTGCAATGAGGATTTCTGGGCTATAATATTTATGGAAGCACATCAGCAGGTCTTTCTCCTGTACAGCAGCTGGAGGCATTTGCAGTGCCAGTTTATCAAATGGCAATTTATCAACCTTTCAGTTCGCAGCAACTCTTAACCATGGTGTTAATGGAACTCCTTACAAAAGAACTATACATAGTATTTCTGAAGAACACTCCTGTTAGTGATGGTGTTTTGAAAATGTTGCTTGCTTTAGGGCTTGTAATACCTAACTCTATATCAAAAAAACCCTCAAACCAGTTGCTTTGAAGTTGACTCTGACTCATGATGACCTCATGTGTTTCAAAGTAAAAGCATGCTTCAGGGGTTTCCAATAACTGTGATCTTTTGGAAGCAGATTGCCAGTCCTTTCTTCCAAGATGCCTCTGAGTAGATTTGAGTCTCCAACAATTTGACTAGTAGCTGAGTGCTTAACTACCCAGGGATCTACCTGGCTGTAAAGCGAACATTATTTTGGTAACTTCTGTCAGCAGAGCAGCCTGTTGGTGCTCCATGTGGGCTGAGCACAGGTGAGCAAACAGAATTGGGCAGCAGGAGGTAAGGAAGAATTCGGATGCATGAGACTTCAAGCTTTCAATGAACATTTTATGTTTTTGTCCTGTTTCCTGATAAGTTGTTGTTATTTGCCATCAAGACGATTCCAATTCATGGCAGAACCATGTGTACAGGGTAGAACTGCTCCATAGGGATTTTCTGATAAGTTGAAACTAATAGTTGTATAGCACTTTTTAGTTTACAAGAATGTCTCATTAAAGAATGATAATATTCTTCCAGTATTACTCCTATTTACCAATAAGAAAACAGGCTCAGAAACATTAAGCAAGTTGCCTTAAGTCACCCAGCAGCTCTCATTGCACAGCTCTGCTTTCTTCTACTCTCATTTGTCCCTGTAATTACCAAAGAGCCTCCTTCAGGTCGGGGTTGGGCCTTTGATGTTGTGACCTCACCTCCCAGCGTATTTGACTGCAGTTGAGCACAGTGGGGAGTCAGTAAGTGTTGTCATCTGTCTGATGGGTAATAGTATTTTGTGAATTAGCAAAAGCGTCTTTCCCCCCCTTGGTGTGTAGCCGAGTGACCCCATCTGCTGTCGGCCCTGCTTGCTGTAATCATGGCACCAGCCTGTGGCTAGAAGGCCAGTTTTCGCTCAGAAAGCCATCTTTCAATCTTCTAGATACATGTGGCTTTCAACAGAATTGCTCATTTTCTAGCATTTTAGAGGAAGACAAAATTTCATATCCACAAAAATAAGACAGCAGCAACCGCTCTGGCAAGCTGACCTTCTAATCTAGCTAAGTTTAATCTTTCTGATGAAATCATCTCGAGGGTATTACTTGCTGCAGGTCCTTTGCCATTCTAATTTTAGCACATCTGAATTTCAGTTGAATCCATTTGGCGGTAGGCAATCTAAGTGGATCCAGTCCAAGCGAGGTAATTACGGGTCAGCTGGAGGTGATTATCATCATCCGGGTGCTGGCCCCATAAAGGAGGGGTAGGAGAGGCTGAGCCTAGGCTGCTGCTTTTTCTCCTCCAGACCAATTTAGTGCAAATGAGGCTCTTTAAGGGAGAGTTTTTCTTACATCATCTTAGCTTTGGTTTGATGTCTGTCTGGCTCTTTTTGGAGAAAATCACATCTGGGCCAAAATTCAACCTGAAACAATGAAGAAAAACAAATGTGGTTGTACTCAGCTGATCCTGGTAGTCTTGTCTGTTGTGGTCACACTTCCTTTATTCGGGGTGTCTTATAATTAACAGCACTTGGCTGGCATAATTAATAATAATACTGTACAAGGCTTTCTAGAACCACTTCAACTCAAATTCTATTATCAGACCAGAGATTTCACAGGATTGTTGGTTCTCTTGTAATTTTATGTCTTCTGAAGAAAGCTCGACAGAGTGATGGGCTATGTTGATGTCTGTATAGCTGCTCACTGGAGAAAGCAACTGCTACCTTGCTAAGGACTGAAGTTGAGTGGATTGGATTGCGTGACCTGACCTCTCAGTCCCTCATACTATTCTGCACATTTGCATTAGGATATGTTCTTCTTAAACTCTACATGAAAGAGCATTGGGTAAATATGAAATGTTACCACTTAGAAAAGGAAGATATCTTTGAACCCAAGTTATTTTTGCTGCTTGCACACAGTCTCACAGAACTACCCCAAGCCCACTGCTCAGTTCTGCTCTGTTCCCATCCAAGAGGAAGGGCTGATGTTGCTTCTCCTGCCTCCATCTCTGTCTTCCTTCCTTCTTCTCAGATTCATCCTTGATTTGGTGAGATAAAAAGAATACCAGAGTCTTAAAAAAAAAATTCCGTGGGGAATTTTGTGCAACAATCAAAGTCAGATTTCTGATACTCATCCTAAGGATCTTGGTTTCTGTAATATGTTCGCATTTGGCTTGAAAATAATGATAGATTGTCAGTAAAGTGAAAGCCATTGAAACATCTAGACTGAAGTTAGACACTTGACTTATTTAGTAACAAGAATAGAACCATACTTTTGTAATCAAATCAATTCACCCTTAAATATGGAATATTAACCAAGAAGCAAGCCAATTCCAAAAACTTATTTAGTGGGAAAAATAAAGAAGGTTTAGGCAAATAAGTTGACCAGATAACAATCTCTTTGGGCCCCAGTTTACTCTGTAAGACAGGGATAGCAAGACTGAGGGGAGGATTCAATGAGTTAATGACTTTTATGTTCTTAGCATGGTGCTGGCCCATAGTGATAAGTACTGAAAAAAGAGAGCTGTTATTAAACACAAAACAGTATTTGAAGAAAGGAAAAATAACATATGGTGATAAAAATAAAAATAAGACCTATTTAAAGGCTATATTGAATAAGATGCAGATGTAAATGAACTCATGCTGCGTTAACTCCTTCTGTCAGCAGACACAGAAGGAGTCTGATTTGGAATTAGCTTCCTTGTCCATCCTTCATTCTTCACAATGTCAGCTCTAGAGGTCTGACCTATAATACCTACAAAGTATTATAATGACATACACAAAGAGCTGGAAACAGAAAACCAAAAGGGGAGAAAGCACTCAGCATTTCTCAAGCTAAAAGAACTTCAGAAAAAATTCAAGTCTTGAGTTTCAGTAGCGAAGGATTCTATGGGGAAAATACTAAAAAAAAATCACAGGGAGCATCAAAAGAAGATAGAAGGAAAACAGAATCACTGTACCCAAAAGAATTGGTCAATATTCAAAGAGAAAGCAAGCTGCCCATTTATATCATGTTTTACATGTGGTAAAATTTTAATAGTCACTAAATTGTCAGGCAAATTAGTTTAAGTTTTTCCTGAATTGATACTTAGATTCAGGTAACACAACTTGATCTCAACTGTCTCTGCCTTATATGCTTGGAGTAGCTAAGTTTATTATCTCTGAATTATCACTACCTAATTTCTAGGATGAAACTCTGGTGGGGTAGTGGTTAATTGCTACAGCTGCTAACCAAAAGGTCAGCAGTTCAAATCCACTAGATGGTCTTTGGAAACTCTATGGGGCAATTCTGCTATGTTCTATAGGGTTGCTATGAGTCAGAATTGGCTTGACAGCTGTTCTTTTGTTTCAGGGAATTTCTAGAGTGGTTTAGCTCAATGTGGAATCAGCATGACCCAATGGTTAAAAAAGAAAAGGAAAATACATAGAAAATGTAGCTAAAAAGAAGACTTTCACTTATTAGTTGTGAGTACTAATATTGCTTCAACTTTTTTTTTTTAGCGATTGAAGTATAGTGTTATGTATAAAAGTAACTTGTTCTATTAATCTACATTTACGGACAAAAGGTATCAGTGATAGGATAGTACTAACACACGCATAAGAAAGATCAGTTAATACAACTATTACTCAGATTTATGTACTAGTCACTAGGGCCAAAGATACAGAAATTCAAATATTTTTTACCAATTTCTGGAGTTTCTGAAATTGATCAAACACTTAGTCAAGATGCATTGATAATTAATGGTGGCTGCAATGTGAAAGTTAGAAATGAAGAAGTAATGCTAGTTGGAAAGTATGGCCTTTGTGGTGGAAACAACACCAGAGATCACATGATAGAACTTTACAAGATCAATGACTTCTTCATTGGAAGTACATTTCCAATAACATAAACTATGTATACATGTGGATCCTACCAGACAGAAGAAACAATAATGAAATCTGCTGAATCTGTGGAAAAAGACAATGGAGAAGCTGAATAATCAGTCAGAAAAAGGCCAGGGCTCATAGTGGAACAGACTATTAATTGGTTATAGGCAAGTTCAAGATGAAGTTGAAGAAAATTTGAACAAGACCACCACAGCCAAAGTGTGACCTTGAGTATATCCTACCTGTACTTAGAGACCATGTCCGTAATAGATCTGATGCATTTCACACTAATGACCAAAGACCAGACAAGTTTTGCAAGGACATCAGTCATGAATAAAGCAAGAGGTCACTAAAAACACAGAAGAGAAAGAAAAAACCAAAATGGATTCCAGAAGAGACTCTGAAATTTGTCTTTGGACACTGAGTAGCTAAAGTGAGTGGAAGAAATGATGAAGTAAAGAGCTGAAGAGAAGATTTCAAGGGGCAACTTGGAAAAACAAAGTATTATAATGACAAGCACAAAGAACTGGAAATAGAAAACCAAAAGGGAAGGAAGCACTCTGTACTTCTCAAATTAAAAGAACTTCAGAAAAAATTCGAATCTTGAGTTTCAATAGCAAAGGATTCTGTGGGGAAAATACAAAATCACAAGGAGCGTCAAAGAAGATAGAAAGAATACAGAGTCACTGTACCAGAAGGAATTGGTCAATATTCAACCATTCCAGGAGGCAGCCTATGATCAAGAACTGATGGTACTGAAGGAAGAAGTTCAAGATGTGCTGAAAGCACAGGCAAAAAACAAAGCTCCGGGAACTGAGGAAATCTCCGTTGAGATGTTTCAACAAATGCATGCAGCAGGATAAAAGCTCACTAGTTTATGCCAAGAAATTTGGAAGATGGCTACCTGTACAACCAACTGGAGGAGATCTATATTTTTGTCCATTCCAAAGAAAGCTGATCTAACAGAATTTGGAAATTGTCAATCAACATCATTAATATCAAATGCACACAAAATTTTGCTGATTATTATTTAAAAGTGATTATTTAAAAGTGATGGCCCCAGTATGTTAACAGTGAACTGCCAGAAGTTCAAGCTGAATTCAGAAAAGGATGTGGAATGAGGGATATTGTTGCTGATGTCAGATGGATCATGGCTAGAAGCGGACGATACCAGAAAGATGTTTACGTGTGTCTCATTGACCATGCAAAAACATTCAGCTGTATGGAGCGTAACAAATTATGGACAACATTGTGAAGAACAGGAATTCCAGAAGACTTGATTGTGTTCCTGAACCACCTTTACTTAGACCAAGAGGCAGTTGTTCAAACAGAACAAAGGGATATGTGGTTTAAAGTCAAGAAAGGTATGCGTTATGTTTTTATCCTTTCACCATAATTATTCAATCTGTATGATGAGCAAATAATCCAAGAAGCGGGAATATATGAAGAAAAACAGGACATTAGGATTGGAGGGAAGACTCATTAACAACCCGTAATATGCATATAACACAACTTTGCCTGCTGAATGTGAAGAGGACTTGAAGCACTTACTGATGAAGATTAAAGACACAGCCTTCAGTATGGATTATATTGTGATATAAAGAAAACAAAATTCCTCACAACCGAACCAATCAACAAAATCATGAGAAACAGAAAACACCGAAGTCATAAAGGATTTCATTTTACTTGGATCCATAATCAACACCCATATAAGCAGCAGTGAAGAAATCAAATGACACATTGCACTGGTCAGATCTGCTGGAAGAGATCTTTTTAAGGTGTTAAAAAGCAAAGATGGCACTTCAAGGACTCAGGTGTGCCTAACTGAAGCATGGTGTTTTCAATCATCTCATATGCATGTTAAAACAGGACAATGAATGATGAAGCTCAACGAATTGACACTGTTGAATTATGGTATTGGAGAAGAATGCTGGTTACCCCATGGACTGCCAGAAGAACAAACAAATTTGTCTTGGAACAAGTACAGCCAGAATGCTCCTTGGAAATGAGACTTCATCAGACGTGCTTTTGGCATGTTATCGGAAGAGACCACTCCCTGGAAAAGGATGTCATACATGGCAAAGGATCCTCAAAAAGAGAAATAGCCTCAACAAGGTGGACGGACACAGTGGCCGCCACAATCGGTGTAAGCATGACAAACGACTGTGAGGACAGCACAGGGCTGGTGACTGTTTTATCCTGTTATACATCAGGTTTCCATGAGTTGGAACTGACTCAGGGGCACCTAGCAATGATCACAGCAACAGATGTAAACATTACTGGTTTTATAAATACAAATTTAGAAAAAGAAGATAGACAAAAATGAAAAGCCTTAGTGGTAAAATGGTTAAATGCAGGTCTGCTCACCAAAAGGATGGTAGCTTGAACCCACCACTTGCTTCAGGGAAGAAAAATGTGGCAGTTAGCTTCTCTAAAGATTAACAGCTTGGAAACCCTGCCGGCAGTTCTATTCTTTCTGATAGGGTTGCCATGAGTTGGAATCGACTTGATGGCAGTTACTTACTTCTTTATTACGAGATGACACTAATTTTCATTATTTCTCTTTTTTTTTTAACTTTTTAAACTTCTTTTTGTTTTGGTTTACAGCCTATTTTATCTGACTCATTTTAAATTGATAGGCATTGTTTTCTAAAATAATAATAATAAATAACAATCAGTGTTCTTTATTGAATAATCTGAATTTATAGCTCTCTGAAAATAATATGGAAATGAAAATAAAATTAAGCAAATTTTCATGTAATAAAGTTATAGATTGACAAGTATCTCAAAAGATGACTGCATTGCTTTAAGGTTATTCTAATTTCAAAGGAAAGAAAAAAAAAGTGTTAACTTTGAATTCACTTTTTAGGTAGTCTGGAAGAAATTAAGAAATTAATTTCTTCCCCTTCCTTCCATAATGCGCTTCCTTTCTGACACTGTCTCTTACAGGAGCTCACAAAGCTGAAAATGACTCAAGTTTTACAATATTTCCCTTGTATTTCTGCTCTATTAGTAACACTTGAATTGTTGTGTTGGCTAACCATACTGTCCAAGTATTTTATTTCTTCACTTTGACTTTAAATTTTAAAACATAATAAACCATCTATTTACTCAATAAGCATGTCTTGAGGGCATGCTATTTCGCTGTGTTTCACAGTTATCAGTTTGAATAAGAGCTGTTTCTGTATTCAAGGAGTTCAGTTACCTTTGATCATCTGAGCTCCTGTGGGTCATTTTATGATGGGTCCCTGGCACATTCTGAGTGTTTCAAAGAGTCACAGCTTCAAGCTAAAACTGTTGATTTTCTTCTGTCTTCGTCAAATGACCATTGATTCTTACTGCTGACATTTCTGTGCCTTCTTTTCATTTAGTCCACTGAAAATTAATTATAAACCATCCAATTTTTTCTTTTTTTTTTTTTAAGCAAAGGCAAAACTCCAGTTGCCCAGGTTGTGACCAGCAGCGCTGCTCTAGACAACAGCCGCCATCTCTGTGTTCTGTTCTACTAATTCTTTGTATAACCTCATCACTTTCTTCCAGTGCAAAATTTTGCCTAGAGCCATTTGATGATTTTCCAAAGATCAGCCGTAATATATTCAGCTTATTCACAAAGTAGCACAATCAGGTTTATCGCTGCAGTATGACTTTTATCATCCTTCACGAGACAGTACCAAGAAAGCAAACCTGCTGCTATTGAGCTGATACTGATTCATAGCGACCCTACAGGTGAGAGTGAAATGGCCCCACCGAGTTTCCAAGGAGACCCTGGTGGATTTGAACTACTTTCCTTTTGGTTAGCAGATGTAGAACTTAACCACTATGCCACCAAGTTTTCCCAAATGGCCTGAAATGTGTCTGTGCATTTACATCTGTCCCATTATACAAAGATTTTTATTTATGTTGTTCAGATGATCCAAAAATCAAGTTAATAATTCATTAGCAAGTAATGTGAAAAAAGATGCCAATGTACGGTACCCTCATTTTTAAATTAGGGTGTCCCTCATTTTTACATGATGAAGTTCTTTTCTGTAAAAAATCATCTGCAGGACTATGTTCCTAGAGGGAAAGAAAATAATATGACAATGCCTGCCTCCCTCAACATGTATTACCTACTAACAAGCATTTAGTTTGGTTTGCTTTTAAAATAGGCTATTTAAATGTTTTACCATTTCCCAAGATACAAATGGTATTCATGAATTCTCCCATAACGCCTTTTCAATAAATTAGTCAGATGGCTAAACTACTGAAATGAAATTGCTAGTTCATTTGGCATGGGACATATGCTTAAACGGGGCATACGGTTGTCTGTCCTCAGGACCAGTCAGTTCCTTGGCTTTGGGTGTTCAGCACGTCTGCCATTGTGTTGGTTGTTGACTAGGCTACACTGACTCTACTAAAGCCCCTGGAGGTGATAATTCAATCAGTTTATGTGAAGCAACTATTCTGTAAAGAATGGGCAATCTCTTTAACAAGTCTAGCCTCTCTAAACTCTTAGAGATGGATGGATCCACCCAGTGGCCGCCCCGGATTCAAGCATGACAATTGTGAGGATGGCACAGGGACCAGGCCGGATTCTGTTCTTTTGTCCGTAGGGTCACTGTGAGTTGGAAACAATTTGGTGGCACGTGAGAACAACAATGCAGCCTTCTGTAAGAGTCTTTCTTGAGATAAGCTCTGAAAAAGCAAGTAATGAATCAGTATGTTTTGGATAATGTTTTATTATTCATGGACGGTCAGGAAAGAAATGAGTAAAAATCTTAATGAGAGTTATTTCTGGGTGATGAGATTATGAGTAGTTTTAACATTTTGTGTTTTTCACATTTTTATTTCCTTTTTTTGCATTAAGAAAAAATCTCCAGAAAAAATAAAATTACTATTAACATGTGGGATCTGACTCAACAGCACTTGGGTGGTGATTAACATGTTAAAAAAAATAAATAAGAATAATCTGAGAAACGATCACCCAGTCACTGCTTCAATAGGTAGAGATGAGCTTATGGAACGTTCCATTCCAGTAGTGGTCAGTGCTGAGTTCCTTCACAAGGTTACTAGCTCTGCACCCTGGAAAAACATAGGCCAAATCTATTTCCTCTTTCTCAGGATTGCTTCTTAAGTATTTGAACATAGCTATAGGGGTTAAGGAGACTCTGGTGGTGTAGTCATTGAGTGCTATGGCCACTAACCAAAGGGTTGGCAGTTCAAATCTGCCAAACGCTCCTTGGAAATGCTGTGGGGCAGTTCTACTCTGACCTGTAGTGTCTCTGTGAGTCAGAATCAGCTCAATGGCAGTGCTTTGTTTTGTTTTTAATAGAGATTAAGGAAACCCTGATGGTGTCATAGTTAAGTGCTATGGCTGCTAACCAAAAGGTCAGCAGTTTGAATCCCCCAAGCACTCCTTGGAAACTGTATGGTGCAGTCTTTCTCTGTTCTATAGGGTCACTGTGAGTCGGAATAGACTTGGCAGCAGTAAGTTTCTGGTTTGAATAGGGGTTAACTCGTATTCACAGAAGTTGCAGTGGCACAGCAATTAAGCTCTCAATTGCTAACTACGAGGTCAGAATTTGAACTCACCAGCTGCTGTCTGAGAAAGAGGTGTGGTAGCCTGCTTCTACAAAGATTACAGCCTTGGAAACACTATGGGGGGTTTTACACTGTCCTATATATAGAATTGCTATTATATATATATATATATATATATATATATTTTTTTTTTTCTAAATAGGAGTTAAACTAAGCTCCTGGTCTATTACTGTTTCCATTTAGACTTTTCAAATGTTTGAATCAGCTATCCTGAAATGTCAGTGGGAAAAATTTAAACACTTTTGATAGGTTCCAGTTGAGTTTAAAATGAGGGAAGGGCATAAGGGAAGGGAAGAATATGTTGTAGCTTGACAAGCTTGGTCATTGTGCTGCTGTCAGCTGGGCAAGGACAGAGAGGGACAAGCTGAGTAGAACAGAGGGTCTGGGAAGCCACAGTTTAACACACGATAGCCCCAAAGTCCTGACAGGAGATGCTTGTACAACTCCCTGGATGTTTGTCCTTAAACTGTGACTAAGGACTGTTGTAGAATTAATAGATGCTACAAGACAAAAACAAGTTAGTGGTAATTTAAGTTTGAAAAATACTGGGTTAAATTAAGCAGGTTGTCAGCCTTTAGTATGCTACAGTGGATTGTCATTCTCCATTAAGGGGGTTGTCTTTCTTGTAAGGTGTGTTTACATCAGAATCAACAAGGGAAGTGTTCAATCCAATAAGATACCTGGTTCACGCCCCAGAGTCTGAATCTCCAGTGTGGAGACCTGCAATCTATGTTGAACACGTTTCCAGATGATCCTTATGCACCTCTGGATGTGCCAGTGGTTAACAGATTTGGATGCTGTGTAGAAGGTTGGAGGCTTTAGTCTATCCAGAGATACCTGGGAAGAAAGGCTTGGTGATCCACTTTAAAAAGTCAGCCATTGAAAATGCCATGGAGCACAGTTCTACTCTAGTATGTATGAGTTTGTCATGAGTTCGAGTCAAGTTGGCAGCAACTGGGTAGTTTAATTCTGTTATGAGCTATCAGGTCTACAAGACCTCTAATAGATCAGTTCATCTGTCTCTAAACATGTAGTCAATGATGGAGGCACAGTTAGGAGCTCAGATTTTGCAAACTATGCTGATTTTCATTTTGACACTGACCTGGTGGTAGACAGAAAGATGGTTCCCTGTGTTTCACTGACTATGCAAAGGCATTTGATGGTGTGGGTCATAACAAATCATGGATAACATTGGGAAGAATGGCAATTTTAGAATACTTAATTGTGCTTACGTAGAACCTGTATGTAGACCCAAGAGGCAAGTCATTCAAACAGAAAGAAAGGATACTATATGGTTTGAAATGAAGAAAGATATGCACTAGGGTTGTATCCCCTCATGCTTGTTCACACTGCATACTAAGCAAGTAATCTGAGATACCGGGCTGTATTAAGAAGAATGGGATATCAGGATTGGAGGAAGACTCCTTAGCAACCTGTGATATGCAGATGACACAACCTTACTTCCTGAAAGTGTGAAAGACTTGGAGCAGTCACTGTTGAAGATCAAAGACCATAACCTTCAGTACAGACTACACCTAAACACAAAGAAAACAGAAGGTCTTACAAGCCAATCAATAGGCAACATCATGATAAATGGAGAAATAATTGAAGTTGTCAAGGATTTCATTTTACTGGGAATAATCTACATCTGTCTTGGGCATTTGATACTGTTCTAAAAGAAATACCTCAAGTGAATGACTTTAACAAAGAAAAGTATTCTTACACAGTCCAGTAGACTAGAAGTCTGAATTCAGGATGCTGGCTCCAGGGAACATACCTTCCGTTGGTTCTGGAGGAAGGTCCTTGTGTTGCATCAATCTTTCTTTGGTTTGAGAGAATCTCGGTGCAGAAACCTCAAGTGCAAAGGGCGCATTCTGTTCCTGGGGCTCTTTTCTTGATGGCATGAGTCGCTGGCTCTCTGCTTCCCATCACTTTTATCTCTTATAGAATAAACTGTGGCAATCTAGGGAAACTCCATTTGTAAGGGTGTCACAGTCCCACTCTAATCCTCTTTAACGTAATCGAGTCTATTAACCACAGGTAGAGTTTAGGATTTACAGCACAGGAAAAGTCACCAAATGGAGAGTAATCACACAGTACTGGGAATCAAGGCACCGTCAAATTGCTACACACATTTTTGGGGGGAGGGGAATCATAATTCAATCCATGACAACACCCAAGGAAGCAGTGTTCAGGAAATCAAATGACCTATTGCATTGGGCAAATTGACTACCAACGACCTCTTTAGAGTGTTAAAATGCAAAGATATCACTTTAAGGATTAAGATGAGCCAGACCCAAGCCACCGTACTTTTCAATCACCTCATGAATGCATGTGAAAGCTGGACAATGAATAAGTAAGACCAAAGAAGAACTGATGTCTTTTGAGTCATGGTGTCGGGGAGGAGTACTGATTGTACTGTGCACTACCAGAAAAATGAAATTTGTCATGGAGGAAGGACAGCCAAATATTCATTAGATGCAAGGATGGAGAGACTTAGTCTTACATATGTTGGACTTGTTATCAGGAAGTACCAGTCCTGATAACAGGAAGGACATCAGTCTTGGTAAGGTAGAGGGTCAGTATAAAAGAAGAAAACCCTCAGTGAGAAGGACTGACACAGTGGCTGCAACAAAGGGCTCAAGCCTAATGAGACAGAATGGTGCAAGGCCTAGCAATGTTTCTTTCTGTTATTCTGGGGTTGTTATGAGTCAGAACAGACTCAACAGCACCTAATAGCCACAAGAAGCCTTGAATAAACTTTTTAAACTCCTTAAGCTTTGGCTTCTTCATCTATATAGTAACCAATTCAATAATATCTGTGCGTAATGTTTTTCTGAGAATAAAGAAAAAAAAAGAATGAAAACCACTTTGTATCATGACACATGCTAAATTCTCACACAATAACCAGGAGTTAGTGTCACTATTGTTTTCACAAGTATGGCAAAAAGTTTAGTTAAGTATGACTAAAGATGGTAAGTTGTTTAACAGAACTTCAAAGTGTTTTTAGCTAAAAGCTGAGTGGGTTTTAGAAGAGCCAGGTGCCTTCTATCTCCTTTTACAAAGTGTAAAGTCTGCAGCCCAAAAAGGAAACAGAAAAATGTTCCAGACAGTTGGTTCAAGGCTTTGTTTTATTTTCTTTAGAAGTTAAGTCTTGGGCTTAGGAAGTGGTATGGGTTCAATACAACTGGAAAATGTCTGTCAATTATATTATGTGTTATTTAACAGAAGCTAAAAAGTGTATTTATGAGTTTTCTTCAAGGACCTCACTTACAGACCCTCTTTTGCCAGATCCTGACTCGAGTTTGCAGACTGTGCTAAAGTCATTGTTGACTTGATTATCTCCATGGTACAAATAGCTAGGACTCACTAGCTCCTGTAGGAAGTGTTAAAGGTGAGAAAGCCTGCATACCATGGATGCTGAAAGAACAATATAATCTGTCTTGGAAGAAGTACAGACTAACACTCATTAGAAGCAAGAATGGTGAGACTATGCCTGACATACTTTTGATGCATTATCAGGAGGGACCAGGCCCCAGAGAAGGACGTTATGCTTGGTAAAGTAAACAGTCAGTGAAAAACAGGAAGACCCTCAATAAGATGGGCTGACACAGTGGCTGCAACAGGGGGCTCAAGTGTCACAAGGACTGTGAGGATGGTGCAGGGCCAGGCGGTGTTCCTTCTCTTGAGTGTAGGGCTGCAGTTGCTGTGAGCTGGACCTAAGGACCGCAGTAACATAGGTCAGTCTGGTAGCCTGGGATCCAGGAGACTTTCCTCCATGAGAGCAGAGATGAACTTCTCCCTGGCTACTGATCAGAGATGTATCTAGCCACCTTTTGATTGAGAGTACAGCCCTTCGGGTTTATCTCCTCTGTACAGGGGTTTGTTTCCAAATCTCTACCTCTCTTGGGCCCATGATCCTAAATTTCATCATTGTCTCCATCTAAAAGCCATTGACCATTAGGGCCATTTTCTAAGACTAATAACATTCCCTGTTCCCATCCCTCCTCAACTTCATGTGAGCTCTCTTTTCTGCCTCATTTCTGGGCCATGGAAATGTTCATTTTTCTTTCTTTTTTTTGTAAACTTAGTTGCATATTTAACTTTTTCCAAGCACATTTTATATAGAAATTCTACTTGCTTTTAGCAGGAAGTGATGTACTCTATCAGTGCACAATGTTGCAGAAACTGGGTGTAAAGTCTGCTTTCTATTGAACTAATACCAGCTGCATTACACTTTCCACCTGCAGTTCTTACAGTTGTCTTCTGATGTCACCTAAGAAACACCTCATTCTCTTTCCACACCCAAACCCATTACCATCAAGCCGATTCTGAATCATAATGACTCTATAGAATAGACTGGAGCTGCCCCATCAGGTTTCCAAGGAGTGCCTGGCACATTCAAACCACCAACCTTTTGGTTAGCAGCCATAGCACTTTTAACCACTATGGCACCAGAGTTTTTCCACATGAGAGCCCTTTAAATATTTGCAGATAAGTATGCCATGGTATTTCCTTTCTATAGATTAAAAATTCATAATTATGAAACACACAGATTGTGATCACTGTTCTTTAGATGCTTAAAAATAAAAAAATCCCTTAAAGTCATGGACCCCAAACCTAATACCCCAATATGCTTTAACTGATGTAAATGGACTATACTCACTGCTAATTTGTTCCAAAGAAAGTTTTCTACTAATTCATACTATGGATTTCACCTTAACACCAAGAAAAGAAAAATCCATACAACTGGACCAGTAAGCAATATCATGGTGAACAGAGAAAGGACTGATGTTGCCAAGGATTTCATTTTATTCGGTTCCACAATCGCTGCCTATGGAAGCAACAGTCAAGAAATCAAAAGACTTCTTCAGATACAAAGGACTTCTTTAAAATGTTGAAAAGTAAAAATGTCACCTTGAAGACTGAGATGTCCCTGATGCAGCCAAGGTATTTTCAATCACATCATGTACATGCAAAAACTGGGTGATGAGTAAGGAAGAAAGAAGAAGAATGTATTCCTTTGAATGGTGGTGTTGGAGAAGAACATTGAACATACCATGGACTATCAAAAGAACCAACAGATCTGTTCCAGAAGAAGTGCAACCAGAGTGCTCCTTGGAAGCAAAGATGACAACACTATGTCTTACATACCTTGGGCATGTTGTCTGGAGGGATGAAACCCTGGAGAAAGACATCATGCTTGGTAAAGTGGAGGGTCAGTGAAAAAGAGGAAGGCCTTCAACAAGATGTGTTGGCACAATGACTGCAACAATGGGTTTAAGAATAAAATGATTGCAGGTGTGGTGCAAGATGGGGCAGTGTTGCTTCTACTGTGCTAGAGTCGCTATGAGTCAGAATTGACTTGACGGCACCTAACAACAACAACGACATAGTTGCACTGGTCCATTCTGGCAGTTCTTGCACTTGTGGACTCGGATTGTTTGTTGTTGTGTGCTGTGGAGTCAGTCATTCCTGGCTCAGAATATCCCTATAGAGCTGAGTAGAACCCCACAGGACTGAATAGGACTGTCCCATTGAGTGTCTTAGGCAGAAATCTTTATGGGAGCAAATTGCTAAATCTTTCTTCTGCAGAGCAGCTGGTGGATTTGAACCACTTGCCTTTTAGTTAGCAGTTACGTGCTTCACCACCTTGCCATCAGGGGCTTCAGCTTGGTCAAAGAAAGGTTTTTTCTATGTGCTACCATAATACAGAGTAGAGAAGAAATTTAACTGTTTGTTTTTTGGGGGGGTCACTGTAAGGAAACTGTACATGTATGTTAATTACACTGATTTTTTGGGAAATTGGTGATTTCTGATACCTGTTTGAAGTTTTTTGCTATTGTTGTTGGACTAGGGAGAAACTGAAATATCCACAAGTAAAGTCTGTGAAATTAATTTAAAGACCCTAAGCTTACTAAGGACAGAAAAACAAAATGTGACAGAAATATTTTCAGCATGGGACTGAGGTGAATTTTTCATTCTGATTGGCTAATTTTATAGATTTTTAAAAATTGTTATAAAACACATATGTAACACACTTGCCAACTCAACATTTTTCAAGCACACAATTTAGTGCTGTCGATTACATTAATCACATTTAGGGAACAGTGAGCATTTATAGTGATGGGAAATTTGGCAATGATGATGCGTGGTGGCGATTTATAGAATTTTACAAAGGCCGGGGTTCTGTATTTTCTATTTTTGGCTTTTCTTTTTTAAGTTTCTCTTCATCATTTCTTTTGTGATATTTTATCCAAACTATTAAAAATATTTTTCTCTGTAATTTTTTCCTTCCTTCATTGAGAATTTCAGTTTAGAAAATTCTTGGAGATCAGTTTGGTATAATTCAATAGGTGGTTTCCAGTAGGACTATGGGTGGTACGTTTACTGCCATCTGGTGGAAAATCTCAGAGGACAGAGAAATAGCAACTAGATTAGTTAAAACCATAAATCGTAACGAAGGTCCACACTTTGGACAGGAATGGATTGGACTTGGCGATGCAGTGACCATATACTGGGTGTACTTTATGGTTCTATACATCTATAGGATGTCATCCTGCTGACCTCTGGCTGGAGGAAGGAGAGTGGGTGGAGAGGAGGGAAAAAAGAGACTGTTGGGAGAACGAGACATGTATGGAGCAGAGAGGAATAGTGTGCTGTCACCGGGCAGGGAGAGCAGTGGAAGGTGCATATAGGTGGGTATGTAAATTTATACGGGAATGTACATTTTCACTCAGTTATATTAAATAAAAAATTAAAAAAAAAACTGGCAAGGTAAAATTTCTTTATTAAATATGTATACTGATCTATTCTTTTTACATGAGCCTTGCAAAAGTAACCACATAAAACTCAGATTAATCTGAACCAAGGAAAAAAGTGATCTTAATCATATTCTAGTCTTCTAGTTACCAATTTATTTTCCCAACCAAAGCTGGCTATAGGTAAATTATTATAATTCATATTTGATTGTGTAGAAATGGAGACAACTTTTAAAGAAACATAGAAAGTTTCTGAGGCTTTTGAAATTTTTTATTCTATCTCTTTATGCTGTTTGTAGTTTTTATTGAATTAGACTGATTTGGGCATTTTTTTTTTTTTAAAGCTCTTTTTTGAGTTTTATAGGTTGATCTATTCAACAAACCAAGGTAACCAGATAAAATTTATCTTCATGTTTCTTCACCCTGGTTTTTGCATTTGCTTCCTTCTGTAACGTGCCCTCTTTCCCCAAGTCTTCTTAATTAGTCCTCTGCTTCATTCATGAATAAATATAAAGAATCTGGTCCTCATTCTGTCATGTTCTGCTAACATCCTGTCATGTTCTGCTAACATCCTGGACAGCAACTGTATCTTTCAGTTTCAAATTGTTATTATTTGTCACTGTTTTGTGGGTTCCAGCTCAGAGAGACCTTGGGACCAACAGAACAAAACGTTGCTTACCCGTGTCCCATCTTCACAATCACTGGTGGGCTCGAGTCCATTGTTGGGGACACCATGTATTTTTATGTAGTAACTTTCAACCTAGGCAATGCATCCTTCAGCAGTATATTAGACAATATTATGAATTCATAGGATTCTTATTGGCTAATTTTTGGAAATTGATTGCTAGGCCTTTCTTCCTAGTCTTCGTCTGGAAGCTAGGTTGAAACCTGCCCACTGTGGACGACCCTGCTGGTCTTTGAAATAAGGAGGCATGGCTTTCCGTATCATAGCAACCTGCAGGTCACCACCGCACAGCAAACTGACAGATGAGTGTAATCTCAGATTATACATCTGAAATGACAGAGATCGACTTTTGAGCACATTTTAAAAGTCTCTTGCAAATCTGAGACTCTATGAAGTCATAAACCAATTAATTTAAGTAATTTTTTAAATAATTAAAACTTATTTTTTTAATTAAAAAAAATCACTTTTGACCAACTAAGCCCTACGGAAGTTTGCATTTATTCAGGGCACCCAAAGCTGACTGAGTTGACAAGATTACAAGCACTCCCAGATCGAGATACTTGTCTTGTCTTAAATCATACCACATGAGCAGCTACCTGATATTATTACTTAAAATTAATACCACACTTATTATTTCTTTTATTTATCAACATTCTTGAGTCTGTGGTAGGTCTCCAAGACATAGCTTGTAAACAATAAATAAGCAACACCAGGGGAAGACAGACAAACCCGTGATTATAATACACTGCAGAGATTCATCAACTTCCTGTTCATGAAAATTGCCTAGGAGTCTTATAAAATTGCAGATTCGTAGCCCCTACTCCCAGTGATTCTAATTAAATATGTCTCGGCACTTGGCTTGGCAGGGTAAAACCATAAACCTATATTTTTTGCCTAAATACATTAGGAGATCCTGATGCCTGTGATCTGCAGGACACACTTGAGGAAAACAATATAGAGGGATGGCTGTTATTAAAATAAAGAAAAAGAAAAGATATGAAAGAGCATGTAGGAGAAGTATTTCATTTAATTAGGTCAGGGAGGCTGATGAGGAGTAAAGCAAGAAAATACATTAATCCAGGAAATGTCTGAAATTCCTAGCAAACAAATGAGAATTCCAAGTGGAAAAACTTGTCACTTACAGAGAAGATCAAATAATCCGGTATTTCTAAAATATACAATTTGAGGATGAAATTATGTGCATGAATTTGCTAGGTATTTATAAGGTAGAAGTCACAGGCATTATTTTCTGGTTACATGGGGAGTGTAAAAATAGTGATATAAAACATTACTCTCAGATTTCTGCCCTGGTTGTCTAATCAAGCAGTGAAGTCATTGAAGTCATCAGTGAAAGAGAAAGGACATGTGATGTGGTAGACGGCATTACAGAGATTTTCTATTGAGACATAGCTTTTTTAGAGGTTGGGGATATCTGATGTGAAGGTAAAAAATGGGAGTTATCATTACATAGATAATAATTAAGCAGAAAAGATCAATCAGATCATGTGTGTGGGGAGTGAGAAGAGATGATCCTTGAGAAAAACATGTCTTTTCTACTGGGTGGAAGGATATTCTAGAAGGGTAAATAAAACATAATGGCGTTCATAAGGCTATTTGCGAAATATTTGTCTGCCTTCCAGTATGGTAAGTACAGTAAGGCTGTAGTTCCTAGTTTGCATGCGATTAATGCATGTCACTTCTGGCCTGGAACATTATGAAACCTTCCATAACTCTCTTCTCTTCTGTTACAGTTGTGGGCAGTGTTCAAGATGATGGCTGCCAAGTCACACTGAGTTCCAGTATGGCTTATAGGTTCTAATGGTTACACGGTGGTCACAAGATTTAAGCTGGGAGTGAGGAGTTTGTTGTTTTAAGGCACTAAGATTTTTGCAACAGTAGCTTTTCTATTCAGGGTGATGTCAAATTTTGTGCTAAGAGATGCTGCCATCACACACACACAAAGTTATATAATATTGATTTAGAGAATGTGCAGTGGAAATCAAGGAGGTTGATATGAATGCTGGAAGGCTAGGAATCCATCTCTGCAGAAGCAAAACATTTTGGTAAATCCATCAGAGAGCATAACGGACCTAATGTGCTTGAAGTGGTAAAAGGAGACTTTGAAAAGGTAACACCCATACATTGCACTTGATAAAGAGTTAAAGAAAGAGATAGTCTCCGAAAAGAACTGATTGCTTTGCAAGAATAAAAATGAGAGAATTAGGGAGGGGTTTCAAATTGGAGAACTTGCAAAATAACCAAAGGTGGTGAATTTCATCTCCAGCTAGTAAAATTTAAAATCAAACACCCTCAACTTGCAATTCTAGGAAGCCGGGGCAGGTTTTCTCCTATTCTTTCTGATAAGTAAAACTGGAAACACTGGACAGTGTATAGAAAACAAACGTAAAAAGACTGAAAGGTAGGTAGTCAAAAGGCACACTGGCTAGGGTCCTTGGGACTCAAAGAATGACACAACCAAGGGTCCCCAGACTGGATGCTCGAGAAACCGGCAATCCAGAAATGTTAACAGATGCAGACAATAAAAAATCCATTGCTGTCAAGTTGAATCTGACTCATAGAAACTCTGTGAGACAGTAAAACTTCCCCAATAGAATTTCCAAGGAGCTCCTGGCAGATTTCAACTGCTCAACTCTTAGCAGGCAAAGCTCTTAACCACTATGCCACCAGGGTTTCCAGACAACAACCAAAAAAACACTACCAAATAGTCATGTTCTCTCTAGGCAAAGGACCAGGAAAGGAGCAGCCTAGCCAAACAAAACTTTTCAAAGTAATCATTTCACTACAGCCAAACATCACAAGAAGAAAACTGTGCCCGCATGTCACTCAAACTCTCAGTAGCCAAGGCCAAGTAGGGAGCCTGGAGTTCCACCCTCATCAGTCACATAAACAGGGGACTTCAGCCTCCCACAGAGGTAATGTCAGAGAGTGCTAAGTAGGGAGCCGGACTTTCATTGCCATCAAGCAGTTAAGAGCACACCTCTCCCCCCGCCTAAGTCCATCTGTACTTGCAGTGAGATTATACGGGGAGTCTGGACTTCAACCCCTGCCCAACAATAACAAGGTACCTCTTTGCCTCTCTGCCAGAGTGGTGTTGAAGAAGGTCCACTGGAGAGTGAAGACTGTCACCATAGTTCAACAGTACAGAGGCTCTGTCCACCGTGGCATTAGCAGTAGTCACATACGTTGCACAAACTATGCACTGTCTGTCCCTCCCAGCCTGGCAATTATCACTGGAGGCCTAGTGGAGAGACAAAAATCCCACTAGTGATGAGCTCTAACTAGGATCCCCTATTGCCTGTTCACAGAGGCTAACTTGGGAACTTGGACATCTATCAGCAGCTGCCATTAATGAAGCAGTGTCTGCACTCCAAGACCAGGGTAATATTAAAAAAAAAGTCAGCCAAAATGGAAAGCTAAAAAATATATACATCAGTACCTCATAAATACCACCCTAAGTTTCCTAATTTTAATCAAAATTCACTCATCGTATCAAGAACTAGGAAGATCTCGAACTGATTTCTTTTTAAATCAATAAATGCACACACAAAAAAAAGAATTCCAAGATGACAGAAATGTTGGAATTATCTGACAAAGATTTTAAAGCAGCCTTCATAAAATACATTAATAAACAATTGTGAATACACTTGAAACAAACCAACAAGAGCCTCAACCCAAAAATAGCAAATTTCAACAAAGATACAAAGAAGAGCAAATGGGAAATCTCAGTTGAAAAATACAACAACCAAAATAAAACCCTTTAGGAATGAGCTGACCAGCAAAACAGAGAGGACAGAGGAAACAATGGGAGGACTCAGAGGTAGAGTAATAGAGATCACCCAAGCTGAACAACAGAAGGAAAATAGACCTTGCTTGGAGAGGGGTCAAAGCAGGTGGAGAACAGAGCATCAAGGGACTTGCGGAACTGTAACAGAAGATTTAACATTTGTGTCATCAGAGTACTGGAAGGAGAGGAGACAGAGGGCAAGGCTAAAAAGCACTTGAAGAAACAAAGGCTGAAAGTTTCCAAATTTAGGGAGAGAGACAAACCTATAGACTGAAGGAGATGAATGGATCTAAAATGAAACAAACCCAACAAATCATTATCATCAATCTTCAGAAAATTTAAGACAAAGAAAAAAATCTTGTAAGGAGAAAAAAACAACACCTTATTTATGAGGGGAAAAGAATGGGAAAGACAGTGATTTTTTTTTTCATCTGAAGCCATGAGGCCAGAAAGAAGTGATGTAACATTTTCATGTGCTGAAATAAAACAACTATCAACCAAAAATTCTGTCACCGGAATTATCCTTTGATAAAGAATGGGAAATCAAAACATTCTGAGATGAAGAAACTAAGGGACTTTGTCATCAGCAGATGACAAACTCTGAAAGAATGGCTATTGGAAGTTCTATAAACTGAAGGGAAAGGATGAGAGGAAGAATCTTGGAACATCAGAAAGGAAGAAAGAACATGGTAAGTACAAATATGTTTAAGGGTTAAAGCCAAAATTATAACTTTCCAGTTATTAGACAACCTGGTACTGTAGTAGTTAAGTATGCTACGGCTGCTAACTGGAAGTTTGGCAGTTCAAATCCACCAGGCACTCCTTAGAAACTCTATGGAGCAGTTCTACTCTGTTCTATAGGGTGGCTATGGGTCTGAATCGACTGGATAGCAGCAGGTTTAGTTCTGCGTTTCTTGGGTGGAACAGGCAGTTTGTGATTGTCTGCTGACCTAAAGACTGACGCTTCAGACACACCTGACTCTGTATAAAAGGGCTGGCCAGCTGCTTCCGTGATGATTACAGCTAAGGAAATGCTACGGACAGTTCTACTTGTGACACCTGGGTCCCCGTGAGTCAGGGGCTGACTCAGTAGAAGCTAGCAACAACAGCAACAAGGCTGTGAACTGTGTACCCAATTGTAAGTGTTAACTTCATGAGAAAAGGCCCCCAAAGCACAAATTACCTCATGTTACATTTTTTAGTAAGCATGTTGGTGTTTGGTAAATGGTATTCTAGAATGTTCTTTGATGAGGGAATTTTAACCCAACATGATTGCTCCTTTTGTCTCCAAAAACAACAGCAACAACAAAATTAATTCGTCAGCCAAAGGATCATGAAGTAATTCATTTTTTAAGGATAATAAACAGTCTCAAAAGCCACTGTGATATTTTACCAAAAAAAAATCATAAAAACATTTAGAAACAATGAGGAATACAGAAACTTTGTTGCCAAGTGAATAAAGTGATGATAAGAGCGAGGCCCAGCAAATCTGAATTTTGTGCTTTATTCCTCTACTCTGAACTTCTAAGACTGGCGGAAATTTACTTTGATTGCCTCTATACAATGTCAGAAACATCCACACGTAAACTGAAAAGGTGTTCGCATCTTTTAGACATAGCTTTCATTTATCCACATTTCACTTTCCTCGGCACTAAGAAATGCCTGTTTCTTATCCATTGTGAAGAGATTTTCCTTTAAAGTTTGAATTCTTTAGCCAAATCGATTCCATTACATGAAAAAGATAAAATTTCACAGGGGGAAAATGCATTTTGTTACTGTCACTTTGAGTCCCTCTCCTTCTGTCCAAAAACCACATTAACTTACCAATAGAAACAAGAACTTTGGGTATAATTACAATTAAGACATTTTTTTAAAAAAGGAAATAAAAAGAATACTTATGGAGTGTCTTTTGTATGGCCATCAAAATGGTACGCTTCCTACGGATGACGCATGTGTAGTCAAAAGACATGGATTTCAGACCTGGTTCTATCATTAGCCAGATTTTTTTTACATTTAATTTTTTTTAATTATGACTGAGTAAAAATGTACATTCCCATATAAATTTACATGTCCACCTATATGCACCTTCCACTGCTCTCCATACATGTCTCATCTTCCCAACAGTTTCCTTTCCCCTCCTCTCCACCCACTCTCCTTCCTCCAGCCAGAGGCCAACAAGATGATATCCTATAGATGTATAGAACCATAAAGTGCATCCAATATATGGTCACTCTGCATTGTCAAGTCCAATCCATCCGTGTCTGAAGAGTGGACCTTCATTACGATTTATGGGCAATGGTAGCATCAGGGCCAGGGGCCATGCTCCCAGAGGAACCCCGAAGCCGCTGGACCATCAGTTGTGGTCTTTCAGTGGAGATCTCAGGGTGCACCACTTTTTATTCTTGTGTTGCCGGTGAGACGCAACTCAGTGAGCTCCATTGTGGCTATCACTGGTGGTGGCCGGGCACCATCTGGTTCTTGTGGTCCCAAGTCTGTAGGCACCCACTCATGTGGGTCTCTCTGTCTTCTGGGTTGTCTTTAACCCAAGTCATTTTGGTCCTTGGTGAGCATCTGTTCCTGCTGAGTTGAGACCGTTTGCTGTGCCCTCGGATGGCAGCTTGGTGGCTTTTAAGACCCCAGATGCCACTCACCAATATGGGGTGCAGGGAACCTTCATAGCAAAATGCTTATTGTGCCAATCAGCCTTGATTTCGCCTAAGAACATGGTCCCATGCCCCCCGCCCCAGCTACTCTGTCCTTGCAATATTGGGTTAAGATGGAAGGAGTGTTCAAGTTATGCTGAAGTTGACTTACTATTGTTCTTGTTTCTAATGTGTGCTATCACCGATTTCACCCAACCAAATTTCTACCAACTATCTAATCTAAACCCTCTCTGACTCACCCTCCCTCCCTGCCCCACCTTGCAGCCATCAAAGAGTCTTTTCTTCTATACATAAGTCTGTTTTTGAGATCTTATCATAGGGGTCTCATACAATATTTGTCCTTTTGTCACTGACTACTTTCACTCAACATGCCTTCCGGTTGAAACTAGGTTATGAGATGTTTCCTGGAATCATCGTTATTCTTTATCATTGCGTAGTGCTCCATTGAGTATATATACCATAATTTACCTATCCATTCCTCTATTGTTGGGCATCTGGGTTGATTCCATCTTTTTGCTATCGTGGACTGTGCTGCGATAAACATTCTTGTGCATGTGTCCGTTGGTGTGAAAGGCCTTGATTCTGTAGGATATATTCCAAGTAGTGGAATTACTGGGTCAAATGGTATATTTACATCCATTTTTTTAAGGAAGCGCCAGATTGCTTTCCAAAGAGGCTGGACCATTTTGCAACCCCACCAACAGTGTAGGAGAGTTCCACTTTCTCCACAGCCTCTCCAGTATTTGTTGTTTTGTGTTTTTTGGATCATGGACAACCTTGTTGGGGTGAAATGTTATCTCATTGTCATCTTGATTTGAATTTCTTTAATAACTAAAGATCGTGAACATGACTGCATGTTTTTTGGCTGCCTGGATCTCCTCTTTAGAGAAATGCCTGTCCATCTCCTTTGCCCATTACTTAATTGGATGGTTTATCTTCTTATTGATATTTTGTAGTATCTTATAGAATATGGAGATCAGGCGTCAGTCTAACATAGAGTTGCCAAATATTTTTTCGCATTCTGTAGGCAACATTTTAATTCTATTAATAAAGTCTTTGGATGAGCAAAAGTATTTGATTTTTAATAGTTCCCATTTATCTCTTTTCTGTTGATTGTGGTTTGTTTGACAGACTTTGAAGTCTGTCTATGTTGTGTATTAAAACTTCCATTGTTGTTCCTATCTTTTCTTGGATGAGCTTTATTGTTTTAGGTTTGATATTTAGGTCTTTTATCCAGTTGGAGTTGATTGTTCTATAAGGTGTAAGATATCCACCTTGTTTCAATTTATTACGGATGGATATCCAATTTTGCCAGCACCATTTGTTGAAGACATTCATTAGCTAGATTTGAAATGTTGAACAAACACACGTACCTGCCTGGACTTTCTTTTTGTCAGTTACAAAACAGGGATGTAATACAAGCGATACCTACCTACATGAAAAAAACAGGATCAGGTCATGTTTCACTGTGTCTGTTTTCTCAAAGGAATTACAGATATAACCCAGAATCAAAACAATTGCCTTTGCGATTTATTGCTTTTATGAAAATGATGCATATTCTTCATCAAGAAGCTGACTGAATTTCTTAAAATATGATATAGCTTTGGGTTTGACATTCAACCAAAGCTATGACAGATTGTATTCTTTGATGGACACATCACAGCCAAGTCCTAGAAACATTCTATGAATCTCTTGAATAGCTTAAGCACCAAACTTAAGGAATTGATTCACCCCAGCCAAAGTTCTGCCAGTTGATTAAGTAATAATAACGATTTTGTTTATTTTACATCTACTTTGTGCTAGATAGAGCCCTGGTAGCATAGCTGATAAGAGCTCTGGTGCTAACCAAAGTGTTGGCAACTCGAATCAGATGCTCCTTAGAAACCTGCAGGGACAGTTCTACTCTACCCTGTAGGGTCACTGTAGGTCAGAATCTACCCAACAGCAACAGGTTTGGCTTTGCTTTTTGTGCTAGATATTGTGCTTTTCATGTATCATCTGGAAGTTTTGGAACAAAATCTCATAGGTGGGCTTTGATAATAGCCTTATTCATATATACAAGCTTTTGCTGTGGACTCTGCCTTGAGCCATGGAGACCCCTTTTGTCTCAGAGTAGAACTGTGCTCCCTGGGGTTTTTTATGGCTATTTTTTTCAGAAATAGATCACCACACAATTCTTTTGAGGTGCTTCTGGGTGGACTCAAACTTCAACCTTTCAGTTAGCTGTTGAGTACGTTGACTGTACCACCCAGGGACTCCAATAACTCTATCAGATAAACCTCTCACAGAGAATCAGTAATTGTCCACGACCAAATAACTGTTCGGAGATGAGATTCAAATGCAGGTCTGCTAAACTTCAAAGCTCATACCCTTTCTTTACAGGTTCAACTCTAAGACAGTTTCTATTCTTAGAAAGATGTTTGTCCCACAGAAGTCATTTCCCAAGGATCATTGCCTTTAGGATCATTGCATTTCTAAAGTAGTATGGAACTTTCAGAGAGCACAAGAAAACACTTAAGAGTAGAAAGTTGTTCAGAAAAACTAGAAAGCTTGCTTAAATGGAAATACTAACTGAAGTTATGAGTTATCTAATATATGAACTGTGCTTGAAGAAAAAGTAGAGTTTTGACTGGAATGAAGAGTAGAGGGAGATAGGAAAATATTATACATGTTCAGAAGACTCAGAGATATCCCTTTCCAAAGGGCTGTAGGAGAAGTTGCAGTTGAGTTGGACAGTAATAACCCCTGGTGGCATAGTAATTAAGAGCTATTATAGCTGCCAACCAAAAGGTTGGTAGCTCGAATACACCAGGCACTCCTTCGAAACTGTATGGGGAAGTTCTACTCCATCCTGTAGGGTCACTATGAGTCAGAACTGACTCCACAGCAACAGCTTTGGCTTTTTTTTTTTTTTTTGGTTTAGACAGTAATATTCAAGGAAAGGCAAGGTTTAATGTATGTTAATTATATTCCAGGCTCTCTGCTGGCCTCTTTAACATTTAAAGGCACTCAGAATAGGACAAGGATTGTCAAGGCAAAGAGCATGTATTTCACTTATTTGACAGTCTAGTCAAATCTTGTGGTCAGTGTATGACCAGATAAATGCCAAGTTTTAGAGACACTACCCTGTCAGTACTTTACTAAATATACTAATTACATAGGAGAGGAGTTTAATGCAGGAGACCTGCATTCATTAAATACCTTGGATACACAGACTTTACCCCATCTCCCAAGGAGTGATGTTCATTTTCTGACTATTTAGGGTTACTCATGTTTCATTAAACATGATAACATTAATTGATAATAGTAGTATGTAACAGCCTACTCTAAGTGCTTCATGTAAATATTATGGATTAAACTGTATCCCTCAAAAATATGTGCTGAAATCCTGTCCCTTCACCTACAAGTATGAGCCCATGGTAGGTTTTCTTTTGTTATAAGGTCATACCAGAGAAGGGTATGTCCTAAGCATAATCACTTCTGAATTATGAAAAGAACAGAATAGACACAGGGACACACACAAGCAGGAGGAGACAGACCAAGGAGACAGATGCATCTACAAACCAAGAATGTCAAGGATTGTTGGGTGCTGCTAGAAACTGAAATAGACGCAGAAGGGCCACCTCCTACAGCTAGGCCTAGAATTTGGACTTCTAGCTTCCTGAACTGTGAGAAAATCAATTTCTGCTCTTTCAAATCATCTACTGTGGTAATTCTGTTATGGGAGCACTAGGTAACTAAGACAATCCATTTTCGCAATCGGCCCTCACAACGAAGACATAGTACTTCTCGTGTGACGTAAGTGGAGATGGTGTTATGGTAGGTCTCATTTGACAAAGTGGAAAAGGTCTCAGACAGATTAAGGCACTTGTCCAAGATCATAGAACTGGAGACTGCTGACACTGATATTTGGACTCAGTTGTGAATCCAGAGATCATGTCCCTAACCATTGTGGTGCTTTTAGAACAGACAAATGAAGAAAAGGCTTGCCATTTTGAGAAAAACCTCACTCTCTTTTTAGTGAAGTGAAAATCTTGGCTTGCGAGGCCTGCATGGCAAGTTCATTAAAGCACAGTGCTAAGAGGTCCCCGATATTAGTCCTAGGTAGGGAGCCAAAACTAACTGGCCCACCACGAAAGCAAGAAAATTTCAGAGTTCTATTTAAAGAGGCTCCAGTGAGAAAAGCTTTGAAAATAGAAAGTTGGCCAAATGCATCAGTGCAGCTCATAAAATATCCACTGTGCTGCCAAAGTCAAGATCAAGCTGAAAACACTGAGAATTACAGAGGAATCTCTGTGTCTGCAGCTGAGTGGCACTGCACTATGGAAAGACGAGGTGAGAAAGTACTGGGAAGACTGACTCATACAGCCCACCCCCCCAGTGCAGTTATTCTGAGCTTAAAGATAAGTTTTAATGGCTGAAGTCAATTTACTGGTGACTTGTTGACAGCTGAGGATAATTGAACTCAATCTTAAGTCTCAGCACTAAATTGCACCTTCAGGGGCATTATCTGCAGTGTCTGTGGTTATGTGGCTACCCCACTGTGAGGGCTAGATTGTTCCCATTGTTGCTTTCATACCTAGGAAAGGCCATCTGGGGTGTTGGCAGTTGGGTGCACTCACCATTGGTCCAGATTCAGGATCTATAATCCGAGTACCAGTTTATTATTAGGAAATATACTCAGGCACAGGAGGCTGTTTTATAAACCAGAACTGAATTCATTTAAAATACTTAAATCCTTCGTCCTTTTTGGAATGAATCAAAATGCAAGTAAGGGAAGGCAGGCTTGTGTATGTGGAGAGAACACATGCTGTAGTTATAGACCAAACAGTGTCTGAGAACCCAGCTTAGCTAGATGACCTTCAGCAAATTCTTAAGGTCTCTGAGCTTCAATTTGCTCTGAAAATGGAGACGATAATATTGCATTATAATGTTAGTGTGACTGTGCAGTGCTGAGCAGTGGCCAGCTCAAGGGCAGACACACTGGCTGGGAGAAACACCAGAGTCTGCTACGACTGGCATCAGCAGTCACCGCTAGCTGTTCCAAGGCATACTGTCCCGGGGAAGTAGCTGCCCAGGTATGGGCCAGGCTAGGGGTATTTCTGGAACCTCATTCTGGTCCTGTGACTGTAGCAGCATCTGTTACAAAACACTAGGGTAGGGGTATTTCTGGGACCTCAATCTGGTCCTCAGACCATAGCAGCATCTCTTACAAAAAACCCTTGTGGGCCTTAGACCATAGCAGTATCTCTTACAAAACACTAGGCTAGGAGTATTTCTGGGACCTCAATCTGGTCCTTAGACCATTGTATCTTCTCTTACAAAAAACTAGAATGCAGCATCTTTAACTCCAAAGTAGACAACTCACAAGATGTTAAATCAAGGCTCAGATGGCATTGAAGCCAGGGTCTCAGGAACATAAACTGGGGTGTTATTGTTAGGTGCCATCAAGTTAGTCCCTCCTCGTAGTGGCCCTATGTAAAACAGAAGGAAATACTTCCTGGTCCCATGCCATCCTTGCAATTGTTGTTTTGCTTGAGCCCATTGCTGCTGCCAGTGTCAATGAGTTTCCTTAAAGGTCTTCCTGTTTTTGGCTGACCTTCCTCCTTATCAAACATGACATCCTTCTCCAGGGGCTAGACTCTACCAATAACATGTTGTAGGTACGGTGAGATGAAATCTGCTTACTTCTAAAAAACATTCTGGCTGTACTTATAACAAGAGAGATTTTATTCATGTGGTGGTCCATGGTCTATTCAATATTCTTCACCAACTCTGTAATTCAAAGGCTGTGATTCTTCTTGATCTGCTCTACTCATTATTCAGCATTCACGTGCACATAAAGTGATTGAGAGTACCATGGGTTTGGTCAGGCACATCTTAGTTCCCAAAGTGAAATCTTTACTTCTAAACATTTTAAAGAGGTGCTTTGCAGCCAGTTTGCCCAGTATAACACAGTGCCTGCTCTCTTGTCTGCAGTGTTCAAGGGCATTGATGGTGGATCTGTATAAAATGAAATCCTTGGGACCTTTATTATTACTCCATTTCTCATGATGTTGCTTGTTGTCCGATTGTTAGGATTTTTTGTTTTCTTTATGTTGAGGTGTAATCTAAACTGAAGATTATAGTCTTGGTTCTTCATCAACAAGCACTTCATGTTCTCTTTGTTTCTGCAACCAAGGTTGTGTCATCTGCATATGGCAGAGTTTTCCTCCAATCTTGACTGTATTCTTCATATAATCCAGCTTCTTGCATTATTTGCTCACCACAGAAATTAAATAACTCTGGTGAAATGATAAAGCACTGACACAGACCTCTCCTAATTTTCAACCACGCAGCATCCTCTTGTTCTTTTTGAACAATGGCCTCTTGAGCTGTGTATAGATCCCTCATCAGCACAGTTAAGTGGCTGGAAATTCCCATTCTTTGAAGAACTATCTATAATTTATTTTGATCCACACAGTTGAGTACCTTTACATAGCCAATAAAACACTGATAAACATCTTTCTGGTATTCTCTGTTTTTAGCCAAGATCCATGTGCTATCAGCAATTGTATGTTTATTTCCATGTCCTCTTCTGAATCTGGCTTAAACACGTGGTGTTCCCTGTTGGTGTACTGCTATGATCATTTTTTGAATTATCTTCAGCAAAACTTTACTTAAAAGTGGTATTAATGATTACTCTTGTTGTTAGGTGCTGTTGAGTTGGTTCCAACTCATAGTGACCCTATGAACAACAGAATGAAATTAATGATACAGTTGGATAATTTCCCCATTGTTTGATCATATTTTCTTTCATTGGAATGGGTACAAATATAGATCTTTTCCAGTAGGTTGGCCAGGTAGCTGTCTTCGAGACTTTTTGGCAAAACTGAGTGAGCACTTCCAGCATTGCATCCTTTTTTTTTAAAAAAAAGAAAATCTGAACTGGTATTCTGTTGATTCCTGGAAATGACAGAACAGCAACAAATTCTTTTGGGGGCAGTGACTCTGCATATTCCTTCTAGCTGCTTTTGGTGCTTTCTGCATTGTTCAATATTTTGACCATAGATCCTCAGTGTTGCAGCATAAGGTTTGAATTTGTCTCAAGCTTGAAAACCTGAATGTATTCTCCCTTTTTGGTTTTAGACCTCCAGTTCTTTGGACATATCGTTACAATACTTCATTTTGTCTTCTTGAGACATCCTTTGAAATCTTCTGTTCAACTCCTTTCACTATTCCTTTTTTTTTTCGCTTCAGCTGCTTGTCTCATGCTGAGATCTCTAGAGAAGCAAAGCCAGTGAAGTGTATAGACGGATAGACACATGCACAGATAGATTTATACCAAGGAAATTGCTCAAGTGGCTGTAGAGCCTGGGCAGTCCCAAGTCCATGGGTCAGGCTGGAGGCTTCTCCTGGCTCATTGAGCTACAGAGCTGGTAAACTGAAGGACAGCAAATCAGAGAACAGGCTGCTCACTCATAGACTGTGAAGACTTACAAATCCCAGGATCAGCAGGTAAGCTAATACCTCAAAACCCTTAAAACTGGAGGTCAGATCAACTGGAGTCAGCTACAGGATCCAGTGGGAACAGTAACAGTGAGCTTTCCCAGAAAGTCCAGGTATACTTGATGCAAACCAGTGTAAGTATGACTCCTCAAGAAAACTCCCTTTTGATTGATTGGCTACTCACAGAAGATCTCTACATGGAGATGATTACATCATGACATAGCTGCCAAGTTACATCGTAAGTGACAAACCACTGAGAATCATGGCCCAATCAAGTTGACACACAACCACAACAAGGTGCTCTGGGTTGAGAAACTCCTCGAGCAGGGAAAGATCAATGACAAGCACTTTCTCTGAGAATCAACACAGAGCAAAAGACTTCCTCTGCAGCTGATGCAGTAAATTTGGACTTTTACCTTTCTAAATTGTGAGAGGATAAATTTCCCTTTGCTAAAATCATCCACTTGTGGTATTGCTGTTGCAGCAGTATTAGATAAGTAAGACAGTACTCTACATTCAAGAGCAGGTTTTTGAGATTCTCTTGGCATCCAGTTTAGTCTTTTCTGCCTTTCCTGTCGTTTAAATGACATTTTGGCTTTCTTCATGACTGGTGTCCTTGATGTCATCCCGTAATTCACCTGGTCTTTGGTCACTAGTGTTCAATGTATCGAATATCTTCTTGAGATTGTCTCTAAATTCAGGTGAGATATACTCACAGTTGTACTTTGGTTCTCATGGACTTGCTTTACTTTTTTTTGGCTTCAACCTGAACTTGCATTGGAGCAATTAATAATCTGATCCACAGTTGGCCCCTGGCTTTCTTCAAACTGATGTTATTGTCACTTTCCACAGATGTAGTCAATTTGACTCCTGGATATTTCATCTGGTGAGGACTACATGTATAATCACCATTTATATTGTTGACAAAATATACTCGTAAGGAATAAATTGTTGGTTATGCAGTATTGTATCATGCAATCACTGGTGTCATTTGTATCCCAAGGCCATATTTTCCAACTAGTGATCCTTCTTCCTTTCTAACATTTGCAATCACCAGTAATTTTTCAATGCATCTTGATTGTTTGTTTGATCAATTTCAGACTGCAGAAGTTGATAAAAAAAACCTTAGTTTATTATTAGTTATTAGTGTTATTTGATTATTATTCATTGTATTTAGTTAATATTCATTGTATTTTCAGTAAAAGTTTAGCATTTGAATTTTAAAAGATGCTGTATTATCAACAATAATACCTTTCATAAAACATACAGTTTAGGAAAATCTTCTCCAGAGAGACTGTCATAGGAGACGAGCATCTATTTTACTTTGTTATTTGTCAGATTCAGTTTCTGATAATTTTCAATCTCCTTGGATTCTGAAGATGAATCTGACATAAGGCCAGTGATTCCCTGTGCTCTGGTCATTTATCCAGGAAGTATTTTGATGTTGTTTTAGTTAAATTAATTGTTACTGCCAGTCTAAAGGAAGAGCAATCGACAGGGATTCAAAAATGTCACTTCTAATTTTCTAGTGCAAAAAACTGTGATTATCTTAACCAAAATTTTTGGTTGAACTTTGCCAGGAATATTCTGTACTGTGCAATAAAGAAGTACACTTTTGATAATACATATCATCATTATGTGGACATGGTGCAAGATCAGGTAGTGTTTCTTTCTGTTGTTAACAGAGTCTCTACGAGTTGGAACCGATTCAATGGCACCTAATGACAACAATCATCATCAGAATGGCCAGTAACATTTTTAAAGTAAAATTTACATTATTTGATGTTAATATAAAAAATAATTTATTACTGCATTATTATCTAGATGCTGAAAATTATGAAAAAGAATATAAAGAGTAAGTACAATAAAACCATGGAGTACTGTCAATGAAAGTTTATGCTTAAAAGCTGTATTTTTGTAGTTTTCTTCTATACGTATTTGATGACTTTGAATGTCCTGGATAATCTGCGTGTAATTTTAGGTTACTACCTCCTGCTATTCAGAGACTAGTATTGTAAAAATTGATGCAGCCCAAGAAAAAGAGAGATTATTATGAAACTAAAAACTGTACAAGCATGTTTGGTGAGACACAAGACACACTTGTAAGTGTTGCAACAAATTGATGCTAATAAAGGATTTGTTTCTTGTCATTATTGCAGGTTTGATGAAAAATGTCTTCATCAAAAATTTTATGAGCTTCTTTTTCCTTTTTCTTTCTTTCTTTTTTTTTTTAAGATCTAAGCACATAAAATGAAAGGAATTGTCAGGTGGTACATTGTTCTATTTACGGATTAACATGATTGACCATGCATGCTTTCCCTACTTCAACTCCTAAAAGAATATGGACAATAATAAAATAACTTAAAAGTATATAACCAAAAAACCAAACCCACTACCACTCAGTCATTCCTGACTCTTTAGGACAGAGTAGAACTGCTCTGTAGAGTTTCCAAGGAGCACCCGGCAGATCTGAACTGCGGACCTTTTGATTGGCCGACACAGCACTTAACCGCTATGTCACCAGGGTTTTCAAAGTATGTAGTTTAATTTAAATGACCACTTTCACATAAAAGAAACTCTGGTGACACAGTGAAAGGCTGCAGTTGGAATCTACCAGGCATTTCTTGGAAACTCTGTGGGGCAGTTCTACTCTGTCCTCTAGGGTAACCATGAGTTGGAATCAACTCCTTGGCAGTGAGTTTTTTGAGTTTTCACATAGAACATAGATCCCTGCCCCTGCTCACAACACATTGTGGGAGGCCCTCTAAATAAGACAAGAGCAAGATGTGGCAATGATGTTGGCTGGAACAGGACAGAAGAAACTGGCTATGACAGCAAGGCTATGTCCTTCCTCCTTTATGGAACCAGAAGACCAAGTCTGAGTGGGTTGCAATGTAGAATAGTAGAGAGGGTGCCACATGACCCCAATCCTTTGTGAAGAGCTCCTCTCACGTTCAGGTGAAGCCTGTCTGGTTCTTAATATGAGAGGGCATTGCAAGCTGATCAGAGAGCAGCCAAGAACTGTTCCTCTAGAGAGAGGCAGAGAAAAGACAAGCCCTTAATCCTGCTGTCAGAGCCCTCAAAGCTAAACTTGAGACCTGCAGAACCAGAAAGCTGCAGAAAAACCAAGGATCTTAGTAGAAGGACCATTGAAACCGGTTCTGCATATCAAGTCGATATAAATAGTGAGGTCTATCTTGATGTCTATAGCATAAATTCCTTCTTAGACCCATGTTGCTCACCTACAAGGTCTCCTAATAATGAAAAGCCTGAATTTTAGTGGTTCTGAATTTGAGTGGAACCAAGAAAATGAAAAATGGCAAATATCTGTGCAGGCATGTATGATTGTAGCTACCAGGGAACTACAGTTTTTATCATATTTATAATGGAATTATTCACATATATTGTAATTTAAATTATGTATCTTCCCATAAAACTTAAATGTAGAAAAAATGAAACAGGAGATAGCATAGGTGTCTCAGTTTTCTAGTGCTGCTGTAGGAGAGATGCCACAAGGAGATGGCTTTAACAAAGATAAATTTATTTTCTCACAATCTAGGAGCCTAAGGTTGAAATCCAGGGTGCTAGTACCAGGAAAAGAGTTTCTTTGTTGGTTTTGGGGGAATGCCGTTATCACCAGTCCTCCCGGTCAAGGAGCTTCTCAGCCCAGGAAACTTGGTTCCAAAGGATGCGCTTGTTTCTTGGTGGTATGTGTTCTCTGTGTGTCTCTGCTGGCTTCTCCCTTTCATATCTCAAGAGACTGATTTAAAATACAATCTAATCTTGTAGATTGAGTATTGCCCTATAATCCTGCCTCATTCAGTCATAGAGGTAGGATTTACAACACAATGAAAAATTGTGTGAGACGACAAAATGATGGAAAATGACACAGTCCTGGGAATCATGGCCTAGACAAGTGGACATGTATTTTGGGGGGGACACAATTCAATCCATGACAATAGGTTGCAATATCTTCTTCTTATTGTTTGTTGCTGTCATTGTTCTTGCTCTTTGATTATAATGAAAAGGACACTTTCTTTCCATCTCCCTGGGTTGGAATCTTCAAGAATCTGGTGAGACATAGTTTGCCATTGCAATAAATACCCACTGCTGTGGAGTCAATTTGGACTCATAGAGATCCTATAACACAAAGTAGAGTTGCCCCATAAAGTTTCCAAGGTGAGGCTGGTAGATCTGAACTGCCAACACTTTGGTTAGCAGCTGAGCCCTTACCCACTAAGCCACCAGGTCTCCATTACAACCCTTTCTGTTTTATCAGCCTTGTATACCAATAAGCTCATGTACTTTTTCTTATTCAAATAAGATAATACTGATCCCTCATCTCACCTGTTGCAAAAGTGTCCTTCTTCTGGGTCTCAGAGGTGTCTTTCTTGTGATCGTCACACAACCCCAGCAATGCTTCTGTAGCTCAAGGTTGTCCACAGAGGAAGGCTTGATTATTTTTTTATTTTTGATTATGTTGCTGCTGTAAGGAGCTGTGGTGGTGCAGCAGTTAAGCACTCAGCGGCTGTCTGAAAGGTCAGACGTTTGAACTCACCAGCTGCCCTGCAGGAAGAAGATGTGGCTGTTTTCTTCTGTAAAGATTAATGCCTTATATAGAAACTCTGTGGTTCAGTTCTACTGTCCTACAGGGTTGCTGTGAGTTGGAATCACTCCACCACAATGGGTTTAGTTTTTGGCCTTGCTGCCATATTGCAACACTGTGCAACTCAGATGGTCTTGCCGTTCTGATATCTACCTTGAATAGGTAGCCCTGCTTGGAACTAGGCACGTACCTCCGTGTTGACCTGGTAGTCTTGTTAAACAGTGTACTCTCTGGCATCTCTTTGGGGGCATTCTCTGCTGAGGTACTTCCGCAAATAAGAATGAGGTCACAACATGTGCCTGGACTGTTGGATTCACTCCCTCCATGTAGAGTATGTCACTTGTCAGGGGCTTGGGCTCAGGCTCACAATTTGGTTAGTTGGAGTTTTGAGCCTATTTATACACACCCACCCACTCTTTGGCATGCGTGCACACACACACACTTTTTAGTCACAGTAGATGTGTTGGGACCACTGAATCACTACCACTTCTCTTTTTCAGAATGTGTATACGTCAGAACCCCACACAGAGGTAGGTCTCTTCCCCTCTCAGTTTCAAATCTGTTCTAATTTCCTTTCCCATGATGAGTGACAGTGTTTTCAGATTCCCCACCTTGTAACAGTGTTTTCAGATTCCTACCTTGTAACATTAAGAACAAAAAAGAACTCATCAAGTTGATTGCACATCATAGAGATCCTAGAGGACAGAGAAGAACTACTCCACAGGGTGTCCAAGGCTGTAATCTTTACGGAAGCAGACTGCCACATCTTTCTCCTGCAGAGCGGCTGGTGCGTTAGAACTGTCAAACTTTTGATTAGCAGCCTAGCGCTTAATCACCTCATCGTCAGGGCTCCTCTTTGTAACATGACTCCTAGCCAGCGAATTTCATTTGTTTATTAATAGATTCATCGAATGATTACTAACTGGTGACTTATTACATGTATCATGTTGTTTCAGAGTTTTAGAGGAAACAGATGAATGAAACATAGATTCACCCTGAACTGACTGAAAGAGAGACAAGCCAGATACATGAATGTCTGCAGTACAAATTAGTTATTAGTAAGTGCCTTTAGCAAAAGAGCATGGATAAAGTCTAGTTGGAGATTTAGGCCAGGATGGAAGGTACTGAAAATAAACTTGATGCATGGAGCATCTTCAGATCAACCTGACCTTTTTCTTCTTGTCCCTTCCTCAGAAGAAAACCAGAGGTCCACCTTCTTCATGCAACCTCTGGTTTCCCATTTAAACTCAGTGTGGGCCTGTCTTTTTTAGATGACGCCTCATTTGCATCTCTGCATACATCCCTTTCTTTAGGTTATGGTGAGTAACCAGATGCAAGGTATGCCAGTGTAGATGGGAGGGCCAGATGTGAAGATGTTTCCTGTGGTCAGGGTGGGGGGCGTGGCATTCTCCCAAGTTCTCACCGCTGAAGTGAGAGACATAAGGATGACAGCTGGCATTGGATGTGGGACTGGAAAGTTGGGGCTGAGTTGAGGCAGGAGGTTCACAGCTCCGTTATCAGTGGGCTCGAACTCAGCACAACCTTACGTATAACAGGATGATGAACTATTTCCTGGTCCTGTGCCAACTGTATGACCTACCTGCGTGAGTACTGGCCCAGCTGTCTGCCTATCTAATTTACCTGGTGTGGGATCCCTGGAGGGTGCAAGCAGCTAATGCTCTTGGCAGCTGACTGAAAAGTTGGAGATTTGAGTTCACCCAGAGGCACTTCTACTTAGTACAACTAGAGGGCTACTTGGAAGCAAAGATGGCAAGATGACACCTTACATACTTTGGACATGTTGTTAGAAGGGATCAGTCCCTGGAGAAGGACATCATGCTTGGTAAAGTGGAGGGTCAGGGAAAAAGAAGAAGACCTTTGGTGAGATGGATTGACACAGTGGCTTGCAACAATGGGCGTAAGCATAAAAATGACAGTGAACATGGCTCGTGGCACAAGACCGGACAGTGTTTTGTTCTGCTGTTCATAGGGTCGCTATGAGTCAGAACTGACTGAGGCGCTCCTAACAACAACAGAGGCACTTGAGAATAAAGACCTGGCAATCTGCTTTCAAAGCCTTAGCCATTGAAAAATCTTTAGAGCATAGTCTGAGTGGGCTAGACAGTAACTGATTTCATATGTATATATGTATATGTGTGTGTATATATATATTTGAATATGGTACAAATGGTTAAACACTCAATTATTAGCTGTGAGATTGGTGGTTTGAAATCACCCAGAGGTTCCCAGAGGCCTGTCAATCTGCTTTTGAAAAGTCACAGCCTTGAAAACCCTATGTATGTAGCACAGTTCTATTCTGCATGTATGACCTCGCCATTAGTCAGAATTGACTTGACAACAGTTAGCAGCGTATATATATGCACGTGTCGGTGTATATATATATGTGTGTATATATATATGCATATGTGTACACATATATGTATATGGAAACACTGGTGGCATAGTAATTGAGAGCTATAGCTGTTAACCAAAAAGTTGGCAGTTCAAGTCTACTAAACACTCACTGGAAACCCTAAAGGGAAGTTCTGCTCTGCCCTGTAGGGGTACTATGAGTTGGAATTGACTTGATGGCAGCACATATATATGTGTGTGTGTGTGTATGAGTGTATACATATGTATGCATGTATATGTATATATATAAATTCATACACATATGGCGGTCTGCTTCTGTAGAGATTCTCAGTCTTGGAAAACCACCAAGGTCACTGTGAGTCAGACTTGACAGCAGTGGGTTTGGTTTATATATATACATACACATACATAGGTTGCCTCTGTCTCCTTGTACATGTGTGTACTCCTTTCATAAAGAATATGAAATTGGGAGAGCTGCTTTTTATATATTTTTTCAGGTACAAATTGGAATATGGAACAATGTACTGATGCTAGGGTTTTTCCACGTACTTAGTCCAGGTCTCACTAAATGTTAAAAGCAAAAACATCACTTTGAAGACTAAAATGTGCTCGAGCCAGGCCATGGTGTTTTCAGTTTCCTCCTATGCATGTGAAAGCTGGGCAACGAATAAGGAAGACTGACGACGAACTGATGCCTTCGAATTATAGTTTTGGAGGAGAATATTCACTATACCATAGGCTGCCAAAAAAATGGACAAATCTGTCTTGGAAAAAGTACAAACAGAAGGTTTCTTAGAAGCAAGGATACTGAGACTCATCCAACACATTCTGGACAAATTGTCAGGAAGGCTCAGTCCTTGTGGAAGGACACCATCTTTTGTAGAGTAGAAGGTCAGCGAAAAAGAGGCAGACTCTCGCTAATGTGGACTGACACGGTGGCTGCAACGATGGACATAAGTGTAACGATTGTGACAGTGGTGCGAGACTGAGCAGTATTTCTTTCTGTTACACAAAAGGTTAACATGAATTCAAACTGATTTGATGACACCTAACAGCAACAGTCCAGATCCTTCTCAGTCTTGCAGAGCACAACACTTTGAACAAAGCAGTGGCAATTCTGGAGGTCCTGAGTCTCTTTCAAATGCAGGCAATCCTCTGACACTGGACAACACAACTCGTCACTCTGCCTCCGTAGTCTCCATTTCCTTCTGACACTCGGCTGTGATAGCCACTTGCCAATCCCTTGCACCTTTGTGCTCCTTGATGCTAGGAGTTGGTTATTGCCTGTAACATTCCTCTTGATCTGCATCTGGCTGTAATGTTCCATCCCCTGACTTACTCCATGGCTTTAGCTTCACAGATATCCCTTTGCTGGCTTTTTGATTTCTGGTGTCTTCCAGATCAACAGCCCAAATCAACTGGTCCTTCTTGGCATGACATCCTATTTTGTAGTCTGCTCACGTAGCCTGAAAAACTCTGCCCTGGACATTCGATTAACCTTCAAGTTTGAAGTTAGCCAAGGTGTATGCTCATGAGAGATATTTCCATATTCTAAAACAGTTGGGAAATTTAAAAAGATAGTAGAAAAAAATCTTAGCCCATTTGAATAAGAAACTAATAATGAATTGCCTTAATACAGAGTCCAGTGTTATTCAATATAACTGAGAAAATAGAAATGTTCTATTTCTGTCCTGGTCAGTTCAATAGCTGCTAGCTAAACATGATTATGGAGCTCTTAAAATGTGGCTTGTATAGCTGAGAAACTGAATTTTTAATTTTAGTTCATGTTAATTTACATTTAAATGAAAATAACAATTTATGCCTGTGGCTGCTGAATTGAACAACACAGATCTAGTCTATTTCTTTATATTCTGTGTCAGAATAACAGGTAAACCATCAAAAGCAAATGGTCAAGTTGGATTTATTTGTTATGATAAGAACTCTATAGGATCTTAGTGGAAACATCAGAAAAAAAAGTGCTAAGCTTCAATATAAGGGTGGGAGTAGAGCGAAAGTCTTTCCAAGTATCTCCAGGATGCTATGAGTGAAGATCATGATCTCTCCTTCCAGCCCTAAGCACACTTCAAGAGCAATGGCAAAACCTGAGAAGAGTGAAAATGTTTGAAATAGAAGTCAGACGAGACACTAGAGAAGCTGAAGACCCAGATTTTCTGACAAGTACCTTAGTCACTTGGCCAAACTGCAGTAAGAGGTAGATTAAGGAATTATTATGGCATTTGGGAATTGTCTCTTTTAATTTTTCTGAGTCCAAGTTAGTCTTTTCTTCAGATAAATTGCTTCACTAACATTCATGTGCAAGATGTTATTCAGACTTTAGAAAATAGAAGATGTCCAAGTTGAAGTAACATAACTGATTGGAGATTCTGTTGCTCCTGAGCTGGAAATCCAAAGAAAGCCACAGGAGAAGAGAACAGTGAAGCAGAGACGTATTATTAAATCTAGGGAGGCCTGGGGAGAAATGTTTTCCTACATCATAAATGGATAACCCACTTGATGGAGAACGTTAGTAAATTTGAATCAATCCTAAAATGTTAGGACATCTGGATTACATCTGTTTCTGTGGTGATCCAGAAGTTGTTTCATAGAAAAGTTTTTATGAAAGGTAGTTGAATCTAAAACTAGTATAATTTACCTTCTCATTGATTGAAAAATCCTGCTGGCATAGTGGCTAAGTGCTCCATCTGGTAACCAAAAGTTTGGCAGTTCAGATCTGCCAGGAACTCCTTCAAAACTCTATGGGGCAGTTCTACCCTGTCCTATTGGATTGCTATGAGTTGGAATTGACTTGATGGTAGTTTGTTTGGTTTTGGTTATTGGGTGGATAGTGGCCCTGGTGGTGCAGTGGTTAAGAGCCAATCTGCTAACCAAAGTTGGCAGTTCAAATCCACCAGCTGCTTCTTGGAAACTCTACGGGGCAGCTCTATTCTGCAAGTGGAGTCCCTATGAGTCAGAATCAACCCAAAGGCTTTAGAGAAGATATAATTGTACATTTAGTCAGTGAAAAAGAAATGGATGAGTTGACAAATAGTTTATTAGCCTAAAGAAAACAAAACCCACTGTCTCTGAGTCGATTCTGACTCATGGTGATGCCATAGGACAGAGTAGAACTGCCCTATAGTATTAACCTAAAGAAATCCAATATTCAAATGCAATTGAAGGTAAACTTATGTAAGAACAAGCCCTCAGTCTTCTTCCTTCCCTAATTATCCAACAAGGACCCAAGTAACTCCCTCCGGGTTGACTATTCATATATTTACGTAATGGCTTTTCAATTCTTTCTCAAGCCATTTCCTTTGTATTTTTGTAATTTCCCCACTTTTATCTAACTGTAACTGGGATTTGTTAGGCACTCTTGATACGGTTCTGATTCACCGCTATCTCATGTGCAACAGAATGAAATGTTGCCTGGTCCAGCACCATCGTCACAACTGTCACTATGATTAAGCCCATTGTGGTAGCCAGTGTGTCAATAAACCACATTGACAGTCTTCTTGTCTTTCGCTGACCCTTTACCAAGTGTGATGTCCGTCTCCGTAGATTGGTCCCTTCTGATAACTTGTTCAAAGCAAGCACAATGAAGTCTCTCTGTCTTCACTTCTAAGGAGGACTCTGACTGTATTTCTCCGAAAATAGATTGGCTTGTTCTTCTGGCAGCCCATGGTATATTCATTTAATATTCTTCATCCACCCCATAACGCAAATGCACCAGTTCCTCAGTGTTTCTTATTCACTGTCCAGCTTTCGCATGTGTACAAAGTGATTGAAAATACTGTGGCTTGAGCAAAGTGCGCCATAGCCTTCAAAGTCATACTTTTGTTTTTTTAACACTTACGAGCTAGAAATTAATGCTACTAAAATCTACATTTTTTGCAAGTTGCCTCTTTTCATTGTGTCAAAATATATATCACCAAAAAAAATTAGCCCTTTAAGTCGCTCTTAAGTGTACAAATCAGTAAGACGAATGACATCCACCGTGCTTTACAACTCATACCACTATTCATATGCAATATTTTCAAATACCCCAGACAAAAACTTTAAGCAATGCCTCCTACTCCCCTGGGGACTGCTAGTAGACCAGTCTCTACGCATGTCGCTGTTCTAATACTTTGTATGATAGAACCTTACAATATTTGTCCCTTTGAAGTTGACTTATTTCACTTAGCAAAATATTTGTAAGGTTCTTCCATATGGTAGCATATGTCAGAACTTCATTTCTCTTTATGGCTAAATAATACTGCCTTGTATGTGTGTACCATGTTTTGTTTTTTCATTGATCTGCTGGTGGATGTTTGGGGTGTTTTCACCTTTTGGCTATTGTAATATATAACATATATAACAGAGCAGTGAATGTTGATTTACAAGTGTCTGTTTGAACCCTTACTTTCAATTCCTTGGAAGCCCTGGCGGTCTAGTGGTGTAGAGCTACAGCTGCTAATCAAAAGGTCAACAGCTCAAATCCAACAGGCACTTCTTGGGAACACTATGGGACAGTTTCACTCTATTCTTTGGGGTCACTATAACTGGAATCTACTCACTGGCAATGAGGTTTTTATTTTGTGTTTTTTACAGTTCCTTAGGGCATATACCTATATACCTCAGGGTATATGCGAGTCAGAATTGACTCAACAGCGGTGGGTTTGGTTTTAGGGTATGCACCTAGGCATGGAATTCCTGGGTCTGTAACTTGCTTTTCTTAAAGTAAATTATTGAATCTGTGTGCGTATGTATCAAAGGAGATGAAGCGTTTCCTTCCCTGTCTCCCTCCCTGCCTGCCTCCCTCCCTCCTGTCTCTTGTATTGTTTGCTCATGGGCAGGTGTTTACAGGAAGACTGAATGAGAAAATACAGTATTTTAACATTCTGACTTTCAAAATATTTACAAAATTCTCAATCTCCACCCAGGCTTGCACAGGAGCTTTGCCTGATCTCCATGGTGGGTGGGACTCTCCTCTGAAGCCCATCCCTCACTGAATCTCTGAGACACAAAAGAATGCTTTCTTCTTGTCCAGAAATACTTCTTTTATTTATCTTATTAAGTCTTTTATTTTGCATAGAGATGAGGAGACATATTACTGTTCATATCACTGTCACTTACTAGGGAACTGATTTATCACACGCGACACCAGAAAAAATAACATGCGAATTTATATTCATGAAATTCTCATTTATGGTTTCTAAACAGACATAATACAATCTGTCTATCCCCTCCAGGAAGTTCTAGAACCCTGTCATTTTGTGAAATTTTCTGTCCTGTGTAAACAAGAGGAAAACAGTATAGGAAAGGTAAAAATATTACTAATGAAATTGAATTGTATATTTTTAGATACAGTGAAAATTAGAAGGAATTACTAAGTGATGTTTCAGTCACTAAACTTAATTTTATAATAAGAGCCCAAGAGAATTGACAGGAAATTTTGGCTTGAAATTTGAGGATAATCACAATATTTCCCTCACATGCAAATGAGTAATTATATTGACAAATAAAAGCACACAAAACCCACAAGATGCTCTTCAGTCATAACTGCATACCTTCTACTGTAGCAGAGATTTCACCTATAAATTCACAGTATATTGAATCTCTTTTATTTTCCTTAAATATTATCTAAATGTGTACTGTACCTTAACTAAACAAAAAAAGTAAACTTTATTTTTAAGGTTTTATATTTTTGATTAAATGCCATAACATTCAAGATCTCCTGGTGATGCTGGATAGCATTAAATAGCTTCATGTCTCAGTTTAAAGGTCACTGTCTTACAACAGGCCTCCCCAAGTTGCCAGGCTTAGCTAGGGTCCTCACTGATACACTCCTGCAGCTCTCGGTATTTATTGTCTACAGGACTATGTACAATTACAGTGATGGTAACTTATTTTGCAAGTATTTGTGGCATGGCTGCTCATCACTAAACGGTAAGCTCCAAGAGGGAGGCACTGAATTCATGGTGTTCCCCTTGTGCGTCCATGGCTGACCTCACTTCCTCTCTGGCACATGCACTGTACTTGCTGAATGCGTTGAGTTGATGAGTTATGCTGGTTACAATCCTCTTTAAACTATGTAACATACTTAGAGTTGGGTATGAACTGATGTGGGTGGATTGCTTCCTCTGGCAGGAATCTGCTTTGGGACAAACCTACTCAGCTTGCCCAGAGCATTGCAAGACTGGACTGTGTCAAGGGCCAGGGATGAGAGTTCCTTTGTATTTGTGACTTAAACTCTGGAAGTAAAAACAGTAAGTAATGTACGACTAACATATTTTTATGACCAGACTCCAATTAGGTTGACTCTGTGACTAAGTGAATTTAGAAGACGCTAAAGCTGAGGAAAAGAAAAAGGATGCCTTAAACTCAAATGAGAGTCCTCATTTACCAGGTAGCTGAGGGAGTATAGGCAGCTTCAGAGATGGAATCCAGCGCAGAACAGTGTCCTGTCTCACTGGGCAGAACCAAACAAAATGAAATGGGGTAGGGAGCATTGGTGTTAAAAATGGTTAAGCGGTTGGCTACTAACCAAAAGTTAGTAGTTTGTACCCACCCAACTGCCCTGTGGAATAAAGACTTGGTAACTGCTTCCATAAAGACTGAAGCCTGGAAAAGCCAATGGGAGCAGTCCTATCCTGTAACATACGAGTTTGCCATGGGTCCACATCGACTAGACAGCCCTGACGACAGACAACACAGGTGACTGCAGTGATGCATGAGTTTTGAAGACAACTTATTGGTAAGAATGTGAACTCCCATGTGGGTCTAGTGTTTTGCAGAGTTGAATGTTAGATACCTGAAAATGCACCCCCCAAACTGATGATAAGGCAAAGCTGTGTTTATCACTCAAGAAAATCAAAGATAGTAGAAGACAAAGTTGGGATATTTGTGAGATTTTGATGTCTGCTTTAAGTAATATTCATCATAAACTGGTTTAAAATTGGTACTACAGCAAGGCAGAGTTTTGAGATGAGTTTCTAAGAGTCTGGAAGAGCAAACATTTGATGCTATCCATTAAAAAAAAACAGATTTTGATTCTGAAATAACCAATGCAGCTATTTGCAACTTTTTTCTTCCTGGGTAAGGATTTCTGAGAATAATAAAGTGTTGCTGCTGAAGATGTTGGGAAAACAAGGTCCTGTTGGGAGTGTACCGTGATGCCAATGTTTACTGCAGCATTTCGTACAATAACCAAAGAGGAGAGGGGATACCAAGTATCCATCAACAGCTGAAGGGATAGAAATAGTGTCTTCTATCCATACAATGGTCCAGCCATAAAGGGAAAGGAGGTTTTGAATCATGCAACATCATAGATGACTCTTCAAAACATTATGCTGACTGGAATAAACTAGGCACAAAAGGACAAGCACTGAGTGATCCTAGTAATATGAAGTATCTACAACAGCAAAACACACTGAGACCAAAGTTAGTGATTGCCAGTGATTGTTGGGAGAAATAGAATTATTTCTTAAGGAATATTGAGTTTCTGTTTCAGATGATGAAAAATTTCAGAAATGGGCAGTGCAGTGGTGATGACTGTATAACATGGTGAATATAATTAATGACACCAAACTGTACAACTAAAAATAGTTAAAGTGGCCAATTGTTGTGTATGTCTATATATTATATGTCTATATATATATTAGAATAAATTAATTTTTCAAAATTTTAATAGAATTTTTTGAAAATAAGGTAGACAGGACCCTGTATATGCATGGATTGTTTCTTTTCTGGGAGTCTTCTTGCTCTTCAACGCTTTTCTTTCTTAGCAAAAGAAAACTCCTTGGAAACGCATTAGATAAATAATAGCTGTCCTACCACTGAACTGGAAAAGTCAGCCACGGTGGGAAGGTATGATATCTTTCAATCTATGTACTCCAGCATGAGCAAGACTTATTCCTCAACCTGTGCTTCAGAGCAGCTCCTGAAACTCATGGATTTAAATCCTCTCACACCCACGTTCCTAATGAAATAAAAAATTAAATCAGTGAATGGAGTATTGGAGCAGGAAACGAGGGTTAAATGGCAGATACTACATTAACTTGTTTAATTAATATATTTAGGGACTTCCAGAATCATTTGGGATGCAGAGAGAAATTACTTGTAGTGGGGGACAAATAGCATATTTATAAGATTAGTTATCTGTGCATGACACATAGTACAATAACAGTATAAGCAGTATATCTGTAAGTATGTAGGGAGATGTGATTAAGTGGACCAGATGTAATTCGTTTTGTCTTATTATATGCTTGGTTAAAAATGGTCCCTCTCTTAATCAAATGAATACCAGATGAAGTGAATGTTGTGATTCGATTTTAAAGCATGAAAAATGTTTCTAATAAAAGCCTAATTTAATTTTTTGGACCAAAAATACTGCAACTTGACAAAATGCATTAAAATGTTAAGCTGAATTCTGGAAAGAACATCAGTGTATCACTGACCCTCAAAGGCATGGAAATCTAGCAAATCTTCTTGACCTGGCTGAGCAGACAAGAAAAAGAAAGATTCAGTGCTCCAAGATTTTGTGTAAACACACAACTGAGTAACGTTAAGTGAGCCAAGCCAAGTGCTGTCGAGTCAGATCAGTGAGGTAACACCAATAACACTTTGATGGTTTTAGTGATTTGGAACTGAATTGACTGGGATACTGGTGCTGTTTTGTGGTTACTTTGATAGTTAGGGAACCTCACTTCTCCTAATGCTTCTCTCTCTGATGAAGATGGTGAGTCCACATTAGGATGAAGCTGCAAACTCAAATGCCTACAGGGAACAGGAATTTAATATAAAAAGACAGGGCCAGATTAAAATTAAGGGGAGCGTAAGGAACAGTGGCAATTGTGTGGTATACCAGGAGGAACAGCAGTTACACAAAGTTGGTGATTGTGACCGTAGCTGACTCAACGGCAACTAGCAACAGCAGCAACAACAGCAATGGTTATAGAGCCCAAGCAGTCAGAAGCTTCAACTCAACGGCAACAGGCTCCAATATTAATGAGGCGGGATTGCGAGCAGTCATGCCGATGACGTAGGACACAATCTGCAGGATATCTTCCTATCCTGGTCCTTCTCTTTTGAAATATGACAGAAGTGCAAAATAAATAAATAAATAAATAAAAGAGAGAGAAGTGAGCTGAGCCAAAAGGAACTTCATGCCACTGAGAAAGAAGAACTGGAAGTAGATCATGTCCTTTGGACCTGTGGTTCCTGTCCTGAGAAACTCCTAGACGAGGAGAACTCTGGTGACAAGCATCTTCCCCTGGAACAAACGGAGAGAGAAAGGCTTCCCCTGGAGCTGATGCCTGGAATTCAAATGTCTAGCTTAATAGGACTGGAAGAGAATAAATTTCTCTTTGCTCATGCCATCCACTTGTGATGTTTCTGTTATAGCAGCACTAGATAACCAAGATGCTGTGCTAGGTACAGTCCGTGACACAATTTGTTTATTAAATCGCTAAGTAATGAATGCAATAAATTTTTGACTGATCACCTACCACCTGCCATACCATGGAAGCTATACTGTCTCAGCTTCTAGTGATTCAGGATCCCTGAGGTCTTTGCTTTTCTGCTCTCACTCCTGTTCAGGAGATGGCTTGCAAAAGAAAATCTTAGTTCTTTTTTTGTGAACAAAACACAGCATAACAGAGCTGGAATGTTTTGTTATTCTGAGAGAATGGTGTTGGGCACAGATAAATGAATGTCGGAAGGGAAATATTTCTGTCTGAGCTGAGTTGACAGCAGGGGTTCATCCCGTAAGGACAGCGAGTGGTCCGGCTTCCTATGATCACCCCCGTATTTGGCAGCAGCGCTATATAGACACTTTTTCCAGAAAGAATGCTTTTCTGGTGGACAAAAGAAACGCTTTTAAGGCAAGCCTTAGAGCAATGCGGCCCCTACCCTCACCCCGCTATGGTTTCAGCAGAAGCTTGCTCTGTGTTCCACACGAGGCCTGCTCTTTCTTCTTCTGAAGACAAGGGGTAATCACAGGTGTTAGAGTAGCAGTAACAGTATTTTTACAGTTACAGCAACTGTCCCATATCACACTTAACGGCAAATAATTCCCTTTTTTCAAAACAGAAGTAAAGGGCTGGAGGGGAACTGTGAGTCTCCTGGTAGGACTAACTTGCCTTTCTGGATTCAGCTCTCTTTTCACAAATATAGAAACCCTGGCAGCCTAGTGGTTAACTCTTACAGCAGCTAACCAAAGGTCAACTGCTCAAATCCTCCAGGTGCTCTTTGGAAACTTTACGGGACAGTTCTCTTCTGACCTATAGGGTCCCTATGAGTCAGAATCAACTCGATGGCAGTGGGTCATGGTGGTGGTTTTAACAAATATGGCACAGTGATACAGAAGAAGAAAAAGGCAGTTTTGATTCAATCTGTTTTTTTTCTTTTCTTTTTTCTTCTTAGTTTTCTAGGTGTAGCTATTTTTAGAAAGCCTAAAAAATAATCATTTATTGCTCCTGTTATCATCAGGTGTCATCAAATGAGTTCTAACTCATAGTGACACTAGTAAAACACAACGAAACATTGATTGTTTCTGCAGGGGCCTCACAATCAGTGTTTGAGCCCACTGTTCCTGCCACTGTGTCCATTTATCTCATAAAGTGTCTTCCTCTTTTACTCTGACCCTATGCCTAGCATGGTATCCTTCTCAAAGACAGGTCCCTCCTAATGACATGTCCAAAGTGTATGAGACAAAATCTTGCCATCCTTGCTTCTAAGGAGGATGCTGACTATACTTCTGCCAGTTCATGATACATTCAATATTCTTCAAAAACTGTAAAGACATCAATTCTTTGGTCTTCCTTATTCACTGTCAGGCTTTCACATGCATATGAGGTGATTGAAAATACTATGGCTTCTATCAGGTGCACATTAATTCTTAGGGTGGCATTTTTGGTTTGAACATTTTAAAGAGGTGTTTTGCAGCAGATTTGCCCAATGAAATATGTCATCTGATTTCCTGACTGCTGCTTTCATGGACTTTGATTAAAGCCTTGATTTGCAGTTTGGGAGGATTCTATGGGCAACATATTGAAGGAACAATGCTGGAAGCATACAAAGAAGGTGGAAGGAGTATGCAGAGTCATACACAGAGTCACTGTACTAAAACATTTGCCAACATTCAAACATTTCAGAAGATAGAATATGGCAAAAACAGACAGACAAAGTAACAAACAAAAGGATACTACTGAAGGAAGAAGCCCAAGTTGCACTGAAGTCACTGGTGAAAAACAAGGCTCTAGGAATTGGCAGAATACCAAATGAGATGTTTCCACCAAAAGATGCAGTGCTGGAAGTGGTCACTCATCTGTGCTAGGAAATTTGAAGACAGCTGCCTGACAGGAAGAGAGTCATGTTTGTGTCCTTTCCAAAGAAAGCTGATCCACAGAATGTAAAAATTATTGTACTATGTCATTAATATTACACATAGGAAGATTTTGCTGAAGATGATTTCACAGAATGGTTTCAGCAGCACATCAACAGAGACTGCCAGAAATTCTAGCCAGATTCGTTAGAGGATGTGAGATGACGGAGATCATTTCCAATGTCAGATGGATATTGGCTGAAAGCTGAAAATATCAGAATGATGTTTACCTGAGTTTTACTAACTACCTAAAGGCATTTCACTATGCAGATCATGAAAAATTAAGGATAACGTAGAGAAGAATGAGAACTCTAGAACTCCTGACTGTGTTCGGCAGAACGTGCATGTAGACCAAGAGGCAGTCTTTCAAATAGGACAAGAGACACTGCCTGGTTTCAAATTCGGAAAGATGTGTGTCCGAGTTGTACCTTTCCAGCGTATTTATTCAATCTGCTCTTATTAGATGCCCTTGAGTCTGCTGTTACTCACAGCAACCCTGTGTACAACACAATGAAACCTTACCTGGTTCTGCATCACACGCACGATGCTTGGCACCTTTGAGCCTGTTACTGCGGCTGCTGTGTCAGCCTACCTCACTGATGGTCTTTCTGGTTTTGCTGACCCTCTACCAAACATGATGTCTTTCTCTGGAGATTGGTCCCTCGTGATACCGTGTCCGATATGTGAGACAAAGTTTCACCTACCTTGCTTCTAAGGGTGTGTATTCTCGCTGTTCTTTCAGGATACATTTTTTCACTCTTCTGGAAGTTTCTATTCTTTGCCAATACCACAGCTCAAAGGTGTCAATTCTTCTTTGGTCTTTCAAGAGTTTAAAAGCAAAGATGTTGCTTTAAGGACTAAACTGTGCCTGACACTTGTCAGTCCCCTCACATGCATTGGAAAGTTGAACAATGATTTTAAGATAAGCCAATGGTTCATCTACAGTTTTCCCTCTTCTCTTTGTAAATCTCATTGTTTCTGGCTTCTTGGAGCTTTTTCTTTTTCTGGAACCAAAATGTTCTCTCCATATGCATATAAAATAACTGCTCAGAATACACTTTAAAGTCACATTTTGTTAAGTTTTAATTATTTTTAACAGGGAATATTCCACAAAGGTCATGACCTCTGTAAATTTTTCTAGGCTTGTAGAGGAATCTAACAATTTTGGTTTTAATTTCTTTTATCTTAACACTCACTGGAAAAGTAAGTTAGGGGCCTTCTCCTCCTTTCCAGTGTGGTGGTCACCCCATTCCATCTGCCAGATCACTGTGACTTTTACTGATGAGTAAAGATACTTGCTGCCACTTACTAAAGCTGAAACTCAGAGTCCAAAGAATAGTGAGCCGTGGCCAGAACTGTCAACATTTTGATATGCTAAATTTAAAATTAGAAATAATTTTGTCAGATGTTCATTTTTTCCCCTCAGAGAAAATTTGACAGAAATTTTAATGTATAATTCTAACTCAGGTAGAGATCCCCATTAAAAAAGCAGTTTCAGGGAAGCATGTGAGCGTCTTTTTACTACAGATATTTTAATTGACTTGAGTTCAATTGAGTTCACTAGTAGGTGGTAAAATTTCTGTTAGGCTGGAAGGAGGAATTTGTAATTTCTGTATCTGTTCAGGAAACTATTTAAATGTAGATTTCTTATCAATACTGTTGGGTAATAAGGGTTATTTGATGCCAGTGAATGTGAAAAACGTAAGTCGTTTTAATAATTCTGGTGTTTATCTCCGGTATGTTGTGTTTCAGAGTCTCTGGGTCACTATAAGTCAAAATTGATGATGGCAATGGGTTTGGTTCAGTGGGGGTATTGCAAACAAATAATGGACTTGACTACAAACGGAGAGGTTTGTGGTTTGAGTTCATCTGGCGGCACCTTAGGAGAAAGGCCTGGAGATCTGCTTCCAAAAAGTTAACCACCAAAAGCCCTATGGAGCACTGGTCTACTCTGATGTACACGGGGTCACCGTGAGTCAGAGACTGGTGTTGGTAGTGGGGTGGTGGCATTGTGAATATGACTACCAGCTCTCACCCTCTCGTGACACCATTTAATTCTGCTGCTTATGTTTCCAAAATACCACCCAATCCTTTCCCTTTTCTCCTTTTCCTTGGCCAAATTTGGATGTTTATCATCTACCCTCACCTCTCCTTCACAGTGATGTTTGGCTATCAAACACAGGACAGGTTATATAATTTCCTAGACCCTAAAATAGCATCCCACTACTTGAAAAGTGAAGCCCTAAACTGACAGCCAGTTGCTCAAGAGTTCCCATAGCTTTGCTTGGACTCCTCTCTCTAGGCTCATCTTTTACCACCTTCATTCACAAAAACTCTCCCAGCCTTGCTGAGCTACTCACATCCCTTCTTCAAGTACAAAGAAGAAAGCCTGTAGAGGGCAGTTGTTAAGAGCAGGCCTTCTAGGGTCACAGTTCCTCTGCTCAAAAGTCAGCTTTGCATGAACTTAAGAGACTGAACAAATCACTTCACTTCTCTATGTCTCAGTTTCCTCATCTGTAAATCAAGTAATGATAGGACTTAGCTTATGAGGTTAAAAGTTTAAATTGAGATGACATATGCAATGTGCTTAGAATGGTATCTCATAATCGGAACATGTTTGTAATCATTATTGCCTGTTATGACATTGCTTGTGATGCACTTTTTGATGTCCATACAGTTACCCTGCAGGGAGCCACTCATTTAGCACTTTGGAAACCAATGAAATGAGTCAGTTATTTTTCTAGATTCATGTAGCACTCTGGCTGTCCTTCTATTTTGAGAGTTTGTTGTGTTTTGATTGTAATTAGACATTTTAATGTCTTCAGATGCCCTCTAGATAATGAAATCTTTGAGAGCAAAATCCTTGTCTGTCTTTCCATCTCCTGTGCCAACACAGTGCTCAACCTCTGGCAAGTGCTCAATAAACATTTGGTGGAACAGAAGAAACTTATCTGTATGACTTTCAAAGTACTTATATTTCAGTGCACATACATAAGAAAATAAATCTGATTTGAGACTACATCTCATTAAAAAAAAAGGAATCCCATTCATGGCCACCCCGTGTGTATCAGAGTAGAATGGTGTTATCTATGGTTTTCAGTGACTGACTTTTTGGAAGTAGGATGCCAGACCTTTCTTCCATGTTGCCTGTGGGTGGACTCGTGCCTACAATTTCATTTGTTTAACAAGTATTTATTGGGTATCTATATTATCAGTCACTGCTCTATGCTCTGAGCATATAGCAATGGAAAAAAAAAAAATACTGAAAGTTCGTCCCCTCCAGGAGCTTCTGTTCAAGTGGATGGGAACAGTTAATGAGCAAGATTAAGAAGATAATTTCTATAGGTTAAAAGAAAGCTGGGAAGAAGGGTAGATGAATGGTTGCTCTTATGTACGTATAGGTGGTCCACGTGGGCTTCATTGAGAAGATAACGTGTGAGCAAAGACTCAAAGTAAATTTGCATTTTCCCAGGGGATGAGATCTCCAGGCAAAGGGAATGACCAGGGCCAAGAATGTGAGGGAAAATTTGCCTGGATAGTTTTAGAACCAATGTTTGGGGCTGGAGCAGTGCGACCCTTGAAGGGATTAGTAGGAGTGACCTTAGAGGTAACTGGAATTGGATTTTATGGAACCTGTGGGGTTCATGCTGTCTCCTCTGTCCTTACCCCATTAGAGTCTACGTTTCCCATCAATCCTTTCTGTCTGAATCAAAGCAATATTCAGGCCCCTTAGGGACTACCTCTCCTCTCTGTTTTTCTGATAGTCTTAGGTGTTTTCTACATCCACATAGATAGGCATTCAAAGATGCCACCACAGAATTCCCTGACCTTCTGCCTGAGATAATGTTTATCTCTTCATTTACCCATTCTTAACCTGAGTTAACCATCATCAGGAAACCACCTCATTAGAAGTTTCTGGCTGCCCGGCACCTCATTTAGGGTTTCACCTCCACTGCAGCTGCTCTTTCACATCTCAGAGATCTCTACGCTACTGATGCTGCTGTTTCCTTCTGTTTGCTCCTTTGAAGTGTCTTTCTGGTTTGCTCAGCCCAGACCCTGCATCGATCATCTGAGCTGTTCTCATATTTCTCAATTTATGACACTTAATCCTTTTCCCAGAAGCCCTGGTTGCATAGTGGTTAAGTGCAACATCTGCTAACCAAGAAGGTTGATGGTTTGAATCCACCGGGTGCTCCTTGGAAGCTCTATGGAGCAATTTTACTCCATCCTGTTGGGTTGCCATGAGGCAAAATCCACTCAACAGCACTGGGTTTTTGTTTGTGAATCCTTCTTCTGCTTCTACCCCTCAATGTTCTGACTCTTTATTTACACTGAAAAAATCTGCGTTCTTCATTCTTACTGGCAGGATTGCATGGTGTTTCTGGGAAACAAACGACTCTGCATCTGTGCTTTTCCAATAGGGTGGATCATTAAGCCTGCCCTTTGATATTTTATTTCTCCTTTTTCAATTCTTGTTTCCTTTCTACTTAATGGTCATTCCAAGCTGTTGAGAATGACCAGCAGTATAAACAGGGAGGCTGTTCTCTAGAGCCCTGGTTGTGCAGTGGTTAAGAGCTCAGTTGCTAACCAAAACGTTGGCACTTCGAATCCACTAGCTGCTCCTTGGAGACATGATGGAGCAGCTCTATTCCATCCTAGAGGGTCACTATGAGTGAGAACTGACTCAACAGCAAGGTATAGTAGTAGTAGTATTCCTTATATGATTATTTTCATTAAAAGATTTTAAATTTAATTTCCAATAGTGTTTGTGCAAGATTAAAATTCAAAAGGTAAAAATGGGTATATAATTGAGTGTTGTCTTTGTATCTGTTCCTTTAATGCACCGTTCTCGCAAAAGACACTAATTGTTTCCTGTTTTTTATATATCCATCTAGAAACAGGGTATAAGATACAAGTAAACACATGTGTGTGCACCTGTAAACACAACTTATAAAAATGTGTATGCATACGTATTTGAGAGAATGTTATAGACATTGCATTGCATCTTCATTTCACACTATAATTTGAAGGTCTACATGCATGCATATGGATTGGTTTCATTATTTCAGTGGCTATAAAATATTCTTTTGTATGTTTGCTTTTTAATTCACGGGATCACTCAAAAACTGATGGACATTTAGGTCATTTTAAATCCTTTGTTATCCTGATGGTACTGCTGTAAAAAAAACTTTCTGTATGTACTAGCTGCCTGTAGGATATATTCCTAGAAGTTGAATTGCTGATTTAAAGGGCATGAATGTTTTAAATTTTGAAAAACATCTTAAATTTAAATAAATATTATAAAATTACCTCCACAAAGGTTGAACAAATTTACCCTTTTGCCAGCAAGTACGTCTAATAGTGATTTTTTTCTACACAATATGAAAAGTGGCATCTCCTTTGAATTTTAATTTGCATTTTTCTAGTTGTGAGTAAGGTTGACTATCTTTTCATATGTTTATGAGCCATTAGTATTTCTTTTTCTATGGACAATCTGTTCATGTAAAAGTCTGTTTGAACTCTACTTAACTGTCAGATGTTTAGAGTCAAAACCATTCTAGTTAATATTTCTTCCCATTATGTTCAGGGATTAAACAATGTTTTGGTTTCTCAGTTGTCAACAACTCCACCTAAATCTTTGCCTACATTCTCCCCTGGTTTCATTTTGCTCTGTGCAGATGTGAGCTGTGGGAGAGCAACAATGTGACAGTGGCAGTGTCCTAGGACAGCTGGTTAGAAATATCTCAGATCCTGAATTCTTCAGTCATGAAATTACAAAGCCCATCTCTCCTCAGATGCCATGGTATCTGACAGTAGGTGACCCTACACTCAGAGTCTCACTCTTTCTGCCACTTCTGTATTTGATGTCTTTGTTCTCACTTCCTGCCTCATCCCTTCCCTCCATGTACTGACAATACATTTATAGGCTTCACTGACTCTCCAGCAATTCCACAGCAATATTGCTGGAATTTGGTTGCCTTTGCCAAAGATGTGATAGTCATGGGAAGGGCCACCTCCCCAAATATTATCCTACCTCCTCCCTCTCTCCCTCCCTCCCCCTCCCCTTCCTTCCCTTCTTTTCTGATTCCCTCTTCTGTCTCTTTGTCACCACTGAACTCTTTCCCACTTCCTTCTTAAGAAGGAAACACATTCCTTCATCATGCATGACATTAAAAAAAAAGGCAGGGGGACCATTACTGTGGAGTTGATTTTGATTCACAGTGACCCTATATAGGACAGAGGAGAACTGCCCTGTAGAATTTCCAAAGAGTGGCCTGTCGGTAGATTAGACCAGCTGACCTGTTGGTTAGCAGCCCAGTGCTTAACTACTGTGTAGCCAGAGTTCCCATACATGAGATTATATATATGTACATATATATATATATATATATATATATATATATATATATATAGTCTTTTGATTCATTTGTTAAAGCTACATGACCTTGGTCTTGGGATCTCACCTTCTACCTAAAATGGCATATCCACATATTTATTCTGAACAATGCAATACTTCCACTAAGAGACTCTAGTAAGCAAAATTTCTTTCAGATACATGTGATATCTGGAAATCTCTGTAGTTTTTGATATTTATTTCACCTACTAATTGTTGGCCATAAGGGATAAATCTAAGAGCTATGATGGTAATTGCCATCAGATGCTGAGAATTTATAATAAAGACTTTTCAAAGATCTCCCCAAGAAAAACTGTTTAACCCAAATTGAAAGTTCTCAACAGTAAGAGGGAAACGAGGGCTATTCTTTTCCTTATGTGAGTATTCTTGGAATGGTCATTTATAGACATTTCTGTCTGATGGTGCTGCAAACTCACCGCATCATCAGTATAAGATCCTGTATGGCAGATTGACCTTGTCTTTCACTAAGCTGTCTTTAAAAACTCATGAACTATGGAAAAGGGATCTTGGTACTAAGAACATATTTTTTCTAAAGTTTTTTCAGACTTCCTACTGGACTACTATTCTCTGATAATGTTTAGGTACCATTTCTTAGATGACTTTTCTTCCTACTTTGCTGAGAAAGTTGAGGCCATGGGGCATAATGTTTGTTATTCTATTTATTATCTCCATTAAGCAGTTTCCCTATATCCACTCACCATCTCCTTGGTGCCTACAGTCTTAATGAATAAGGTGCTCTGCTCCTTCCCAAAGTCAACCCCTTTCTCTGTACCTTTAAGTCCACCTACTTCAAGTTACTGACTACTCTGTCAGGGATTTCTTGTTGATTTTTTTTTTTTTTTTTTTTTTTTGCTTTAAACCGTAAGCCTGTTCAAATCGCAAGTAATCTGTCTGTCTACCAAAAAATACAAAACTTCACCTGGAACTCTGGAGCTTCAATCCAAACAATTATTCCTTCTTTTCTATCTCTTGTCAAAATTTTAGAAAATACCTGTTTCTGTTTTCTTTTTACTTCAGTGCCTTTCTCTTCCACTCATTGAGCTAACCATTGCAATTTGACGTCTGTCCCCATCAACTTTGGAATTTCTTCAAGTATCCAAATTCTTACCCATTTCCAAGTGAACTGGAATGAATTATCTATCTATCCATCCACCCATCTATCCCTCATCCATCCATTCATTTATCCATCCATCTGTCCACCCATCTATCATCCATCCATCCAATCATCCAACCATCCAGCCATCCATCTACCTATCTTCAATTTTATCTAGTCGAACCACTCATCAGCTTCTGTTACTGCCAATCCCTTCACAATTCTTGCAAGTCTCTTCCTCTTGCCTTTTGTAGTGCCATCTTCTTCTGCTTCTCTGTGCAGTTTCAAGGTTGATCCTTGTCTTTGTGTTTTGTGTCCTCTTCTTGACCCATCTGAAATATTCCTTTCCGCTATAGCTCTGTCCTTGCCCACTGCTCTTCTGTCTTTCCCACTCCCTGTGAAACAATTCACCAAACTTATTGGTTTCATTCACTGTCCAAAATGTGGAAAAAGATAAACCAGTAGCCATCGAGTTGATTTTGACTCACAGCGACTCCATGTGCATCAGAGTTGAACTGTGCTCCATAGAGTTTTCAGCGGTTGCTTCCCCCACCCCCTTCCGTAGATTTCCAGGCCTCTGTTCTGGTGTGCCTCTGGATTGACAAAAAGTTCAAGTCTTTTGGTTGGCAGCCAAGCATGCCACATGTTTACACTATGCAGGGATTCCCTTAACTCTATATCCAGCTCAATTCTCTTCATAAGCTCCATGTTTTCAAGGACAGAAAAACATTGAGTATTTCACCCCTTTGTTCCATAGTCACCCGTTTGACCTGCCTGAAAATGAATTAACCTCTTCCCTGATAGGTCACCTCTTCCATTTGCTTTCTCTATCTCAGCTGGTGGCACCAGCATCCATCACCCCAATATTTGAAGCTAGCTTTACATGAGTTATCACTAACCTCTCTATACTTCATCTTCAGTTGCCAAATCTTACAAGTATATATATTTCTAAAATGTTCTTAAATTTTCCCTTTTCAGTCTGTGTCTGCCATCCACTGTTCTAGTACAGGCTTTTTCTCTTTTTCTTTTTGTCTCTTGCCTATAATATTTGAGCAGCCACCTGACAGTTCTGCTAGCCTCTCCAGTCCTGTTTTTATCAAATTTTGAGACATACACTAGTCATCTTTTAGAATGTAGGTATGTTCTATCAGTCTTCCATTTAATCTCATCTTTCTTTCTTTCTCAACTCTCATCCTTTCCTGCCTCGTGACACCATTTGTCCTATAATATTATGCTATTTATTGTCCCAGTTTATACATATACATGTGTGTGTGTATATATATATATATATATATATAGTACTGTCTTGTATTAAATGTTCTTCGTCCATCCTTTCCCAATAACTGGACTACCCAGTAAAATCCAATTGCTACTTACTTTTTTAATATTCACCTCGGATGACAGTACTTCTAGGAAGCTTTCTCTTTTACATCTTTTTTACCCAAGTCCAGATTCCATTCCGGTGTCCCACTCCTATGTTCCTCTAGAACCTTAATTTTACCTCTTATTAGCATAAAACAAAACCCAGTGCGATTGACTCAATTCCAACTCCTAGTGACCCTATAGGAAGGAGGAGAACTGCTCCACAGAGCTTCCAAGGAGTGCCTGGGGGGCTTTAACTTCTGACCTGTCAGCTAGCAGACACAGTACTGAACCACTGCACCACCGGGTTTCCATCTTATCAGCACAGCATACTTTATTAGGATTGTTGGTTTGCACAACTGCCTTTCCTGGACGTGAATACTTGAAAGCAGAAAACTGTTCTTTAAACACTTGTGCATTTATAGCGATAAGGACAGTACTAGACACATAGTATATGTTTAATTATGTTGCTGAATAAATGATCAAGGGGACTGTTTAGATTAAAAATCATGGGATAACTAGCTCGTAGGGATGTTTTGTTAAGTCGAATGGAACACTGGGCCAGTAGAGTTGCATCACTTTTCTTGGTTTTATTCTCCACATTGTAAACTGGGAATAGTGATAATAATCACGGTATAGGATTTTTGCCCAGATTAGATAAGTAAAGCACTTAGCATAGTGCCTGACATAGTAATTGCTCACAAAATATTACAATAGTAACAATCACTGCTCTTACTTCCACTATTGATAGGCTTGATTAGCATCATCAGGAGAGCAATATGTGGAATGGGTTCTTATCACTCACCACTATTATTAGCTCTAAGAGTGAGGAAATTGGCCTTAAGGTGATTCACTTTGTCAATAAATTAACTTAAGGAAATGCTGGCTTGATTACTTTTGTTTTAATTAGAAAGCCATTTAACTTTATTTTCCCAACTGGAAAACAGGAAAAGGAAGAAAGATCTAAGCATTGCTCGTAGCCCGACAATCCAAAGACAACTGCAGAGACATACATATTTTTCCCTGACAGCCCTTTTTCTAGGCACAGATTTTCGGAGGGTTGTTCTGTTAGTGATGGTGTTGACCGTTATGCTATTATGCTAATTACTGTAAGAATCACAGGTATAGAGAAACTGTAAGTTTAAAGAATCTGAAGGGAAAAGAAATAAGTTTAACTTGACTCATGAGCCAAACAAGAACCTCAAATGAAGACAAGAGCAAGACCCTCTCCAAGTATCAGATAGATCCATCAGGAGGCATAGAAACAAATATTTCCTCATTTCAAAAATCTAGGACTTAAAGTTGGTGATGTCTGTTAACAACTTATTACTTATTCAGTGAATAAGGATTTTGGTGACACATACTCTTCAAAATACCTTATTTTCTTATATTATGATGTTTCATTATATTAAAGTGAGATGATTAATTCCATGTGTCAACTTGGCTAGGCATCGGTACCCAGTTGTTTGGTCAAACAGTAGTCTAGATGTTGCTATAGTGGTATTAACATGTAATTAGTATGCAAATTTGTTGCTCTTGAGTTTAAGCTAAACAGATTACCTTCCATAGTGTGAATGGAACTTATCCAATCAGTTGAATGCCTTAAGAGCAACAACTGAGTTTTCTTGAGGGAGAATAATACTGTCTCAAGACTATGAATTGACATTCTGCTGAAATTTCTAACCTACTGTGTTTTGACAGCACTTAACAAAAAATATATATATGTATGTGTATATATGTATGTATACACCACACAAACACACACATATATATACACACATATATATATACACGCATATATATATCCAGACTTAGACCAAGACCTAGACCTAGAGATCTAGATCTAGGCATAGATACAGACACACAGCCATAGATATAAAAACAGATATAAATAGATACACACACACAGATATATGTCGATCTCTTGTGGTTCTGTTTCTCTGGGGAGTCCTAAGATATACAGTTATTATTTTTATCAACAGCCGTATGTTGTGAATACCCATCACACTTAAAGAGATATGTCACAAATTAATTTATTTAGCAAGAGATATTAAACAATAACAACAGGCATTGTTTTCAGTTTACTGAGTCATACTAAGACTAAAATCAAAAAAAGAAAACCATTCACTCATTCATTAATAGTTTCATTAATGCAACAGATATCTTTTGATTGCCTGCTCTATGACAGGGATAGTCTTTAGCTATGGTTAAACTGCAGTGAACAAAAAAGACATGTATCACACTTTTAAGGTACTCCAACATAGTAAGAACATTCTATTAAATAAAGAGGCAAACAAATATGTATAAAACTTACAATTGCGATAACCACATTGAAAAAAAGAACATATATGTCTGCAAGTAAATAATGTAGTTTGAGGCCTCCTTTCAATAGTTATAGAAGACCCCTTGAAGGAGGCAATATTTCACTTGAGTCCTAATGAGAAATGAAGGCCAATCAGGCAGCAGATTGGGAGAAGAACATTCTAGTTGGTGGTGGTGGTGTGTGCTGGAGGAACTGAGAGAAGAACCAGTGTGGCTGCAGTGTGGAGGCCAGTAAAGAAACGGGAGACCCAGATGAGGCTAGACAGGCCAGCCTGATCACACAGATCCTTTAGGCTGTGGAATTTGAGCAGAGTTGGACCAACTATTGCTAAGCTTGTGGCTTTTCCCTTAGATGCTCTGCTCTAGGTGACTGCCGCAGTCATTATCTGCTGAACACACCTGTGCACAATATTACCCCGGTGCCTTAGTGCACACTTATTCCTCCTGCCTGGAACAGATAGAGTATCAGCGTGAATTAGAATGTCTGCTCAGAGATGCACAAGCAATATGATCGTAGGCAAGTTTTGAAACCCCACCGCATAACTTGTGAAGTTATGAAAATATCTTTATCACACTTTTGATGAGAAATCAAGAAAATGCAGTGTGTGAAATCATCTAGAATGGGACCTGATGAAAACAGCTGCTATTAAATGTTAGTTTTTGTTGTGTCTCTCTGCTTGTTGAATTTCTGTCTATTCTGTTCCATTATTCTGTTCTAAATCACCTAAGGTTTTGATTCTGTGCCACCTAACCACTTGTCCCTATCAGATGATTCAATGGAGGTTGTTTATGTTGTTGTTATTACGTACATATGTATTAACTTTCTCAAGAGAACAGGACAGAGACCATGTCCATAACTTATAATGATGAGTAGTTCTGAGCAGAGAGGTGACGTTCGGTAGGTCTGCGGTGCTAACAGCGTTGTGATCTTGTAAGGCAAAGGAAATCTAGACCAGCAAAGCCCTGGGGATTGTTGATAACGAAAATGAAAAAGAAACTGGACTTCATGACTGTGGAGATGTTAAGGAGAACCTGTTTAGGGATCGTGGGGTGGAAGGAGAGAACACCAATAAAGCGGTAAGAAATGGTGTTTTATATCATGGTAGATAATTTTGAGATACATTTTCTGATGCTTTTAATTCTAAATTACATGGTGAACTCAGAGCCGAATTAAAAAATATGATTATATGTGTTCCCTATTAATTAACTAATTCGACAAGCATTTATATAATACTTACTATTGGTCTATTCATGGTATTATACCTTAGGCTAGATATTGTTCACTCCTCTGGAATTAGTAATCTAATTTTGGACAAATGGCATATTGTGATGTTGCTCCCACAGCTAGAGTTGTGGATCATTTGGAAGCAGTCCGCTGAGTCACGTATCTCCTAGGTTTATTTTAATGTGTTAAATATTGGTTGTTGCTAGGTATCATCGAGTCAGTTCTCACTCATACCAACCCCACGAGAACCAGAGTGAAGCACTGCCTGGTTCTGCACCGTCCTGACGGTTCTTATGCTTGAATCTGTCATTGCCGCTGGCATGTCAACCCCATCTCTTTGAGGGCCTTCCCCTGTCTTGTTTACCCTCTATTTAACTAAGCCTGGGGTCTTTCTCCAGGGACTAGTCCCTCCCGAGAATGTGTCCCAGTATGTGAGAAAAAGTCTCAACATCCTTACTTCTAAGGAACATTCTATACTTCTTCTGAGACAGATTTGTTCATTCTTCTGGGAATTCTTGATGTATTGAAGATTTCTTACGGACACCATAATTCAGAGGCATCAGTTCCTCAGTTTTCTTTATTCATTGTTGAGCTTCTGCATGCATGTAAGACAATTAAAAGCACCACGATTTGGTTAAGGTGTACCTCAGCCCTTAAAGTGGCATTTTTGCTTTTTTATGCTTTGAGGAGGTCATTTGCAGCAGATTTGCCCAGTGCAATGCATCTTTTTATTTCTTAACTGCTGCCCCCATAGGTACTGATTGTGGAATCAAGTAAAATGAAATCCTTGACAAATTCAGTCTTTCCTCTGTTTATCATGATGTTTCTTATTGGTCCAGTTATGAACATTTTAAATTGTTAAAGTGCAAGCCATACTGAAGGCTGTGGTCTTTGATTTTCAACAGTAAGTGTTCAAAGTCCTCTTTATTTTCAGTAGGTGAGGTTGTATCATCTGTAAATCTCAGATTGTTAATGAGTCTTCACCCAACCCGATCCTATGTTCTTCCTCACACGGTTTTGCTTCTTGGATTATTTGCTCAGTGTACAGACTGAATAAGTATGGTGAAAGGATACAACCTGATGTATACATTTCTTAGCTTGAAACCACACAGTATTTCCTTATTCTGTTTGAATGACTACCTCTTAGTCTAAGTACAGGTTTCTTATGAGTGCTATTAAGTGTTCTGAAATTCCCATTCTTCCCAATGTTATACATATTTATGATTCATTACAGTCAAATACTTTTGCATAGTTGATAAAACACAGGCAAATATCTTTCTGATATTTTCTGCTTTCAGCCAGGATGCCTTTGACAGCAGCTGGGATATCCCTTTTCTCTATCCTCTTTGGAATCTGGCTTAAGTTTCTGGCATTTTCCTATCAAAGTATTGGTAAAACTTCTGTGTGATATTAATGGTATTGTTTGATGGTTTCTGCATTCTGTTGGATCACCTTTCTTTGGAGCGGGTATAAATATGGATCCCTTCCAGTTGGTTTGTCAAGTAGCTGTCTTCCAAAGTTCTTGCCCTAGATGAGTGCTTCTAGTTCTGCATCTGTTCCTTGAAACATCTCAGTTGGTATGTTAATTCTTGGAGACTTGCTCTCTTACCAATGCTTTCACATTGGTAAGGCACAGTGACTCGGTGTATTCCTTCTGTCATCTTTTGATGCTTCATGTATTGTTTAGTATTTCCCTATAGAATATTTCAACACTGCAACTTGAGGCTTGAGATTTTTTACTTTAATTGTTTCAGCTTGAGAAATACCAAGCATGTTCTTCGTTTTTGATTTTTGAACTCTAGGTCTTTGCGCATTATATACATATAATACTTGACTTTGCCTTCTTTAGCTGTCTTTCGAAATCTTTTGTTCAGCTTTTAACATCATCGTTTCTTCCATTTGCTTTAGTTACTCTATTTTAAGAGCAAGTTTCAGAGTCTCTTCTGACATCCGTTTTGGTCTTTTCTTTCCTTCCTGTCTTTTTAATGACCTCTTAGTTTCCTCATTATTATGTCCTTGATGTCATTCCACAACTCATCTTGTCTTTGGTCATTAATATTCCTTTAGTTAAATCTATTCTTGAGATGGTCTCTAAATTCAGATGCAATATACAAAGGTTGTGCTTTGGCTCTCACCGGACTTGTTCTAACTTTCTTCAAGTTCAACTTGAACTTGCATAAGAGAAATTGATGTTCTCTTCGATGGTCAGCACTTGCCCTGTTATTACTTATGATCTTGAGCTTTGCCACCATCTCTTTCTACAGATGTAGTCAATTTGATTACTATGTATTCCATATGGTGAGTGCCACCTGTGTAGTTACCACTTATGTTGTTGAGAAAAGGTAGTCACAATGAAGATGTCATTGATCTTGCAAAATTCTATTATGTAGTCATGGTATCATTTCTATTACTAAGGCTATATTTTCCTAATATTGTTTGCTCCATTTTCTTTGTTTCCAACATTTGCATTTCAATTGCAAGTAGTTAGCAGTGCATCTTGCTTTCATGTTTGATCAATTGCAAATTGCAGGAGTTGCTAAAATAGTCTCCTTCTTTGGTCTCAGTTGCTGGTGTGTAAATTTGAATAATAATCATACTAACTGATCTTCTTTTTAGGAGTATGCATGTTTTGTGTTGCTGTCAACATTAAATAAACATAGATCACCTAATATGTTTCTTTCTGATAGTAAACACTGCATCAAGCAATAAGATTTTCAATCACCAAATGTGATAAGATACTTTTACAAGTAGAAGAAAAACATCATATCTGAAACATTTTCTTTGAACATTGCCTTCGTGGGTAATTTCCATGAGAGTTTTGATGAAATTGACTAAGGTAAAATAAATACATAATCTGGGAAATGTAAATAACTTTTTCCCAAGTTCCTATGTGGAAAAGAGATCAGCAGAGTCTGTGGGTTCTCATTATAGATGTTATTTTAAAATTCTATTTTTAAGATTCTTTTTAAAGCATGTCTATCTTCTCATTTTTCAAAGAGGTTTTCTCTATCTTATGGGTAACTTTTCTTTCAACTTCTTAAAAGGTAAATACTTGAAAAGCAATTTATAAAATGGAATAATCTCATAACTTTTTTTTCCCACTTTTTTGGTGTCCTTATCCCTTTAGTTTCCTAGATTAATATTTTTTCCAATCCAATAAACAAATATCTCAGTAATCATCTGATTTAGAGATTCTGTATTAATGTTTACCCCTTTAAATAGAAGAAAGGCATTTTACTATATTAGGGTATTTCTCCAAGACATTTAAATTTATTTTCAACTTTGCTGTCCAGTTTCTAACCATTGCATGTAATTAGATATGGTTATATTTTATGCTAATCAACCAGTGGCTTTTCAGGTCTCATAATCCTGCTACTTTTCCGTTTTTTCCTTCCAATTCCCCTCTGTAGTGCTTCCCTTATGACTGCCACCAAGAAGATGTCTTTAAATTATATCCTATCTCTAAAACTATCTGGGAGCCAGCTACCAGAAAAGCCTATAATCAAGTCTGGTAACAGGGGCACAACATGGTTATAAGGTCTGTTTTTACCTGAAGAACATAGCTTTCATCTTCTGACTTTAAAGTCTCTGTTTAAAGCCCAGTTGGAAAAAATTGCCACAGCTGACCTGGCAGTATCCCCCACAGCAGCTCCCCTGCTTTTTGTATTTGGTTTATATCTGACAGTGCCCCAAATGCAAATTTTTCCATTTTACTGTTTCTTGAAGTTCCTTGGCACGTGACAGCCAAAATACCAGTACGATTTCTTACCTGTGTCAAAAGCATACTTGCTGTCCTCCTTCTCCAAGATTTATTAAAAAATAAAGGTTCCATCTCCAGCATTAACAGACTTTGAGTCGGGTGTGGGATTCAGCTGGAGTTCACTGAGACAAGTGTCTGTTGGAGATTCGCTTCCTCCTGCACTCAGGGTCCTGGAATTCCTCAGAGGCTTCCTCCTAAGGGTTTTTTGCTGTTAGCTACTGTCGAGTCACCTCTAATGCCTGGTGACCTTACGTACAACAGGGTGAAACACTGCCTGGTGCTATGTTATTCACACAGTCACTAACTATTCAAGTTCATTATCGTGGCTACTGTCTAATCTATCTTACAGAGAGTCTTTGTTTTCCTTGCTGGCCTACTTCACAAACATGATGTCCTCCTCCAGTGGTTGCTCCTTCCTGGTAACTGGCCAAAGCAAGTGAGTCAGAAAATGTTCTGTTGTGATCAGTGAAGCTTTCACTGGCTGATTCTTAGAAGTAGATCGCCAGGTCTTCCCCCATCCCATTCTTTTTTTCATTCTGAAAATCCATTGAAATCGGTGCAAATGGGTGACCCTGAGAGCATTTGAAGTATAGGTGGCCTGGCTTCCGCCTGCGCAGTAATGTGAAAACCACCACGGTACAACAACCCGATAGATGGATGGTGGCCTCATGGATTGGGTGGGGCAGGCAACATGCCAGAATGCATGGTTGTCATTTTCTTTCCTTTTTGCTACAGACTTCGTTTTTCCATTTTCAAATACTGAATTTCTTCTCTTTGTGATTGTTTTGAGCTGCTTAACGAAGCAATTAATAAATAGTGTAAACAGTGGTTTGTTGATACAACTAGTACAGATTTACTATCTTCCTGCACTTCCTCCTCCAGTTTACTAAGTTTTCCTTAGCTTTGCTGAGCAAACTCAATTTGGTGGCTTCCCAGTATTACACTGAAGGATGGGCAGATATGATGTTGTCATGGAAACAAGGTAATTGCTCAGAAAATTCATCTTGCATAGGTAATATTGAACTAACTGCTGTACAGTTTCTCATTTATTACAAAACATTTACAAGAAAAATGTGACGTGTTTCCCAATGTTAAAATATTTGCCTCTTTTCAAGAAACTAAGTAAAAATTTCTGATTAAAATAAATGCTAAACGAGAGAGAAAACTCTTTAATAATATATAAACTTGAGGAAGGAAGAGACAAATGACAAACTGAGTGGAGGCTCCCAATTACTCTGCAGCAAGTAACCTGCTGAACATTTAACAAAAATGAACAGGCTGATGTGAGACACAGAACTTCAGATTGCAGCTAAGGTGCTGGAGAGTTGAAGAGAGTCCAGAAGTGAGGTAGAGGAGGAGTAGCAGGGGCACAGAAGATAGGTGAGCTTTCCCAGTGTTTCAGAAGCACTTGCTCATCGCAGCCAATGTGGGGTGGGGCTAAGTCACACCCCAAACAAGGAGCACAGAAATGGAGATAATCTGAGGAAATTTTTTTAAGGTGGTACACATTGACCATGGTAGTTTGCAGACCGTGCAGTTGGAAGGGGGCTGAGGGAGACCATGGCTCTGTTAGAGAGTGCTGTTGAGCTTGCTGAGGTCCAAGATAGAAGAGCACTAGGACTCAGGGGAGCAGCAAGGCACGGGGAATACTTTAAACTAATGGGTAACACAGGGAAATGACCCACAGTGGGGCACTGTGAGTGAGCCTTTGTAGCGATGACCATGAGGGAAAGACATAAAGATTCCCCACCTTTGCCACAGCTTAGTCAAGTTCTACTGCTTGCATCAGTATCTACAACAAATTCAAGTCCCCACTCCTGTGCATACATATTTAATACCAGAGATCAAGCATCCAGAATTTCTGAACAACACTGAAAAAAAGCTTATGGATAAGAGTGCCCTCTAGAGGTTCTCAGGAAAATACATCAAGCTCACTGCCACTGGATTGATTCTGACTCAGTGACCCTGTACAGCTGCGTGAAACTGTCCTGTGTGGTTCCCAGGGCCGTGAGTCACATCTGTGTCCCACAGAGCAGCTGGTAGGTGTAGGCCCAGCATTTGTTTGGCAGCCAGGTACTTGGCCCTTATACTACGAGGTTGTCCAATCAGAAAACATTCCCATAAAAAACAGAATACAACATTGAAAGTTAAGGAAAAAAAAAAAGGTACCAAACGGCCCAAGTTTGACAAAATACATGAGTTTTGTAAAACACACTACATATATATACAGTTTATATGTAAAACACAAAAAAAATCACAAGAGAGTAAGGACAAGTCAAAAACAAAAATGAAGAAGAGGAAATTTCTCCTGTGGGCCCAGAGTAATGCAAAATTGATAATTTTCAGGCTACGGTGCTAAATATATTTAAAGTAAGCAAAAAGCATACAGGAAATAAGCTAGTAAAGATGAGGAAACAAAGGTAGGAACAAAATAAGAGATTCAACATGGAAATTGAAATTATCAAAAAGAAAAAAACAAGGAAAATGACTACAACTGAAAAAACAGCTGAATTAGAAAAATCAAGAGAAATGTTCAACAATAGAACAAACAGAAGATAAAATAAATGAGTTTGAAGGCAAAATTACTGAATTTATCAAGTCTGAACAGAAAAAAGAATAAAGAAAAAGAGAGAGACCCAAAAGCAAGTACAGCATTTGACTTAACATTACAATTATTGGAATTCCAGAGCACCATGACAGTGAAGGCGTAGAAATTACTTCCTAAAGATAATCAGAGAATTTTCCAGATCTGAATAGAGAACCAAGCCTGCAAATACAGGAAGCTATATGAACTGTAGTTACAAAAGGCACACACGCACACACAAAATCAATTCTATGGCATACATTAATAAAATTCTTGAAAATAAAAGACAGAGAGAATTCTGAAAGTAGTAAGAGAAAAATGTAATGTAACACACCTTGGACTTTCGGAAGAATCAGTGTAGATTTCTCTCTAGAAACTCTAGAAGCTAGATGACAGCATATTAACATATGTAAGACACTCAAAGAACATAATTGCTAACTAAGAATTCTTTACCCAATAGTTATTATTCAAAAATGAAGAGGAAATCAAGATATTTTCAAATAAACAGAAGCTCTGCAAAGCTGCCACTACCAGAGCACCTTTGCCAAGTATTATTTAAGGGAGTACTCCAAATGGAAAGAAAAGAGCATTAAGTGAAAACCCATATCTTTACATGAGGGGAAAAATATAAACAAAAAAAAGAAAAAAGGATGTCTAATAATGCAACCACATGGACAATTATAAGGACCAAGGTATGACATTTTTAGAGAATAAACTCAATAATAAAATTGTGCAAGTAGTGCAACATCAAGTTTATAAGAAATAAGTACAAAGTAAATTTGTTGAATATAAGTTGTGTATTGATGTTAATGGAGACACACAGACAGAAATAGGTGATGAAGGAATGTTTCAGAAATAGATTTATTAAGCTGAGACTTTATGTTAACTGTTGTTTACATGTGTTTACATTGTGATTGCTGTTACCATTGTGAGTTGCGCAATATAACACATCTGGTACCTTCTAAGAAATCGCCAAGCAGAAGCATTCGGAAGAAGGAAGTTGGTAAATAGTTTCATCACAAGAAAGCAGCCCTGTACAAACAGAAACAAAAAATCAGAATAAAAAAGCAAAAAAGATATGAAACACTCAGATACAGTAAAAGCTGGAAATTTATAACCATAAATACCACATTAAAAAAAGAAGAGTCCAAAATCATTAACTCAAACCAACTACTTGAACAAATATAAAAGAAAGAGCAAAAGAAGATAAAAGCTATCAGAAAAAAAGGAAATAATAAAGATTAGGGCAGAAATAAATGAAAACAGAAAAACAATAGAAAAAATCAAGAAAAGCAGAAACTGGTTCTTTTAAAAGATCAGTCAAATAGACAAGCTACTGGCTAGATTGACCAAAAAAAGAAAAAAGAAAAGAAACAGAAGAGAAAAATCACCAAACAAAGAAATGATACTGGTGACATTATAACCCTTCCAACAGAGATAAAGATCATAATTGATTACTATGAAAATTGTTTCCCAACAAATTTGAAAACCTAGATGAAATGGACAAGTTCCTAGAAATGCACTACCTACCCAAACTGATTCAGACAAAGTCAGAAAACTTAAACAGACTTAGATGAAGCACAGCCAGAGCGCACCTTAAAAGTGAGGATGGTGAGACCACATCTTACATTCTTTGGATGTATTATCAGGAGGGATCAGTCCCTGAAGAAGGGCATCACGCTTGGTAAAGCAGAAGGTCACCAAAAAAGAGGAAGACCTTCAACAAGGTGGCTTGACAGTGGCTACATAAATTGGCTCAAGCCTAACAACAATTGTAGGAATGGGAGAGGACTGGACAGTGTTTAATTGTTTTATGCATGGCCTTGCTATGATTTCACACTGACTCAATGGCACCTAACAGTCACAGCAATTACAACAATATTACAAAAGAACAGTTTGACGATGTTGTAAAAAAAAATGGCCAACCAAAAATGCCAAGGACCAGAGGACTACAATGAAGATTTCTGTCAAACATTCTGAGAAGAGTTGACACCAGTCCCACTCAATCTCTTCAAAAACCTAGAAGAGGAAGGAACAGTACCAAAATCTTTCTGTGAAACCAGCATAACCCTGATACTTAAAACAGGCAAAGACCCCATTTTAAATAAAGAAAACTATGCAACGTAGATACAAAAATTTACAGTAAAATTCTAGCTGAAAGACTACAGCAACATGTCTAAACACCATGCACTGTGATTAAATGGGATTCATACAAAGACTACAAGGGTGGTTTGACATTAGAAAATCAATCAATACAATCTGCTACATAAATAACAAAGGAAATTCAGAAGCATATGGTCATATTGTAGACAAAGGCATTCGATAAAATTCAACATCCTCTCCTAATAAAATCTCAGCAAAATAGAAATGAAAGGGAAATTTCTCAACATAACTAAGAGCATATATACAAAACCAACAGACAATGTTATACCCAGTGGAGAAAATCTGAGAGCCTTCCCTTTTAGAACAGAAAAGAGACAAGGATGCCTGTTTTCATGACTCTTCTTCAGTGTTGTGCTGGAGTCCCAGTCAGAACAATAAGACAAGAAAGAGAAGTCAAAATTATCCAAATCAGAAAGCTAGCCAGCCAAGTGCCATCAAAAGGAAGAAGTAAAATAATCTCTGTTTGCAGATTCCATAATCCTATTGGTGGTGTAGTGGGTTAAGTGCTACCACTGCTAACCACAAGGTTGGCAGTTCAAATCCACCAGGTGTTCCTTGAATACTCTGGGGCTCAGTTCTACCCTGGTCCCAAGGGTTGCCATGAGTCAAATCCAACTCGACGGCACTTGGCTGATACAAAGAAGACAGTAACAGTTCCACAAGAAAACTACTAAAATGAATAGAAGAATTTAGCAACACTGCAGGATATGAAGTCAATATCCTTAAAATCATCTGGCTTCTTCTAACAAAAAGTATTCCAAAAAGAAATGTAGAAAACAACACCATTTACAATAGTCCCCAAATCAATAAAATACCCAAGAATTAACCTAACCAGGGATGTAGCAGACTTAAACAATGAAAATTACAAAATACTACTCCAAGATACCAAAAGAGACCTACGTAAACTGAAAACCATCCCATGCTTGTGGATTGGAAGACTTAATGTAATGAAAATGTGAATCTTACTTAAAACCATGTACAGATACATGAACCTTGACACAAATTCCAACAACAATCTTTACTAAAAACTAATGACCAGCTTTATATGGAAAAGAAGCCTCATAGCAAAGCAATATCGAAAAAAAACGAGACCTCACACTTCTGAATAGCAGAATATAGTATACAGTCACTGTTAATAAAACAGCATGATGTTGGTTCAGTAATAGACACATAAACCAGTGGAACAGAATTGAGAAGCCAGAATGTAACCCAGCCATCTATGGACAACTGATTTTTTTTTTTTTTTTTTTTAATAAGAGGTGAAAGTCTATACAGCGGGGTAGAAACAATCTCTTTGATAACTGGTGCTGGCAAAGCTGGATTTCCACCTGCAGAAAAAAGAAACAGCCCAAATACTTCAAACAGTACACTAAAACAAACTCAAAATGGATCAAAACCCTCAATGTTAAATCTAATAACAGCAACAAAAACTCAATCAGTTCTGACTTTTGGCAACGCTTATAGGATAGAACTATTCCAGAGTTTACAAGAAGCATCTGGTGGTTTCAAACTTTCAACCTTTCAGCTAGCAGATGTATCAGTAAACCACCGTGACACCACAATTTCTAAAATGGTAAAATTCCTGGAAGATGACATAAGGAGAAAATCAAGGCATGTAGTCTTTTGAAAAAACAGGACAACAAACACTATCGTAATGATTCACAAGTAGAAAACACAAAATAGGTAAATGAGACCTCATGAAAATTTAAAAAATTATGCTCATCAAAAAACTATTTAAAAAATTAAATAGTCAATCTACAGACTAGGAAACAATCTTCAGAAAGAACTTGTAAGGGTCTAATCTCCATAATCTACAGGAAACTGCAACAACTCAGCAATAAAAAACCAAACAATCCAGTCACAAAATGCGCAAAAGACATGAACAGAACCTTCAAGAAAGAGGACATCCAAGCTGCTAATAAACATGAAAAAAAGTTCAAGGTCATTAGCCATTGTCTTAATCAGCTAATGCTCCTGTAACAGAAATACCACAAGTGGATGAGTTATAGAGAAATTTTATTCTGTCACCGTCCAGTAGGCTACAAGTCCAAATTCAGGGCACCTGCTCCGGGGGGAGTCCTTATCTCTTGGCTCTGGAGGAAGGTCCTTGTTGTCAGTCTTCACCAGTACTGGGAGCTTCTAATGTGTAGGCATCCTGGGTCCTTTCCAAAGGAGATGCTCTGCTCCTGGCATTGCTTTCTTGATGGTATGAAGTCTTCAACTCTTTGCTGGCTTCCTTTTCTTTGTATCTCTTGTAGAATAGAAGGATAAAAGGTGGTGCCAGCCACACTCCAGCGAAACTCCCTTTACAGAGAAGCTAGGAGATCACCTTAAGAAGGTGTTACAGACCCACCCTAATCCTCTCTAACATAATCAACTGCTGACCATAGGCAGACATTAGGATTTATAACATAGGAAAATCACAAAATAGAGAGCAATCACAGAATACTGGGGATCATGACTCAGTCAAATTACATACAAAAAACATGTAGAGACTATTTCTGGTGGTGGGGGAGACACAGTTCTATCCAAAAACCAGACCAACTGTCATGGATTCTGATTTACAGAGACTACATACCAAAGCTTGCAAGGGGCCACCTAAGACACAACTACAAGTCTCTACTGGCCTGGAGCAAAACAGTAAGCAGGTAATTAAAAGTGCAGAGAAGAAGCATGTACACAAGCCACAACATCATCTACACTGAGATCACAACTAGTTGATGCTTGGCTATAAACACTGACCATTTTGACCAGGGTCACAGAGTTGGTCCAGGTAGATTGGGAGAAAAATATGGCACAGAATTCAAATTCTTATTTTAAACAAAGCCAGACAGACTGGAACAGCTGAAAACAAAGGACTCCCTGAGACTATTCCCCTGAGACATCTAAAACTAGAACTAAGCCTATCCCCTGAGTTCACCCTTCATAGCACAAAGGCACACAAAGTAGAAGATATTATCCATAAGATTAGTGCCCTACTTAACCATCAGTGTGGGAGGAGAAGATCAACAATTAACTCAAAAACAAAGAAGAGGGTACAGTGACACAGGAACTAGGGTACTGGAAAGGGAACAAGTTCAACACAAAAAGAATATTGGCACACTGTGATAAATGTAACTAGTATCACTGAACAATTTGCATGTGAATTGCCTAATGGGAATCTAATATGTTGCATAAATGCACCCAAAACTCAATATATATTTTGAAAGTGAGTTTAAGATATCCTGATAACACAAACCAACTGGTGGGCCACAGTTCTTGATTTGGTGGATGTCAACTCCTCTATCCTTTGGGTCTCAATGGTATTTATAGTTGTTGAGTTTTTCACTAGAACTACTATGTGCAATAATATCTCGGGAGAGAACAAGCCTCTCACGCAGTTGAGACACTATTTTGTATTACCTCCTCTTTGAATTTCTCCATCACATAATGACCTGAAACTCTTTTTCTGTCCTAACTTCCTTTCCGTTTGTCTAATTTTCCACATGCTAACTAATCTCCCACACTAAGCCATTGCTCTTGAGTGGGCTCTGTCTCACAGAGACCCTGTAGGACAGACTAAAACCACTTCACATGATTTCCAGGAGTGGCTAGTGGATTCAAACTGCCAACGTTTTGGCTAGCAACCAAACCTTAACCACTGTGCCACCAGGGCCCCACCACTGTCTTCGCACTTTTCTTTGAAAAAGTACGTTTCACCGTGTTGTATTCCAACCTGGAAAATGCCTTATTCCACCTTGCATGTAGTGGGAGCTCAGTTCAGTTTTCACTGGAAGTACTTTTGTTGTCCTTTGGCTCCAGTGTTCTCATCCATGAAACTGTGCTCTAGATCAGGGTTTCTTCAGCTCTGGCATAGCTTTATAGATTACATACCTTCTGGATGGGAGCAATTTTCCTTTTTTGTGCTAGTGCATTTCCACCTCCTCTTCTCTAATTCGAGACGGCAATAATATATTTTCTAAAAGTACACATTCCTCCTCACATATTTCCCACCCACACCTAGTTTGACACTGAGACTCATGGTATTAGAATTAGATGATCTCCAAGTTTACTTTCTGTTCTGAAACTCTGCAATTCCATGTGGCTGTATTTCGACGAAGGAGCCCTGACTGTGCAGTGGTTTAGAGCTTGGCAGCTAACGAATAGGTGGGCAGTTAGAACCTCTTTGTTTCTCCTCGCTAATCTAAAGGTTGGCAATCCACCAGGCACTCCTTGGAAACTCTACAGGGTAGTTCCCCTCTGTCCTATATGGTCACTATGAGTTGGAGTCAACTCAGCAGCAGTGGGCTTGGTTTCCGGTTTAGTGGCTCCTTGGAAACCCTGGTGGTATAGTGGTTTGTGACTGCTAACCAAAAGGTCAGCAATTCAAATCCACCAGGTATATCTTTAAAACCCTGTGGGGCTGTTCTACTCTGTCCAAAGGGTCACATATGAGTTGGAATTGCCTCAGTGGTAACAAGTTGCTTTTTTTTTTAGTGGCTCCTTAGCTGTCGGTTTCTATAAATACTACAGCCTAGGAAATTCTACGGTGCAGTTCTACTCTGTCTTACAGGGTTGTTACAAGTTGGAATCAACACGGCTGACTTCCTTCAGGAAGCGTGGTCTAACCATGATGGTGTCACCTATCCTTTAAGTACTCCCAGAACAGCCTACCCAGGCAGTGCCTGAATTATGAATGAGTTCCATTCCTAAATCTGCCTTTAAATCAAATTTGTATATAGGTGAAAACATTTTCAGTATCAGTCAAATGCTTATGTTCATACATAGTGTACCTTTCAATGCATAAAAAATATTAAGGTACACAAAAATACCTTTAACATAATATTACAGTAATAATGATGTTTTGATGTATATTGCCAAATATCACCTGTTTGTTATTATGAACCATTGTATTGTACCTCAAAGTTTTAAAGCTTTATGGGGGTTGGTTCATAACTATGGGTTGTTTGTAAGTTGAATGGTTGTAACCTGGGAACTGCTGTATGTACCGTTATTGCATCTTTTATTACATCTAACTGATGTCATCTTTTTAATGATCTGTTCTCCTCCAGACAACTTGACCATCATGAGACTACTGTGTTTCATTTAGCATTGTTTGCCTGTTGCCAGCACAGGGTGTACCAGTAAATCTTCAATGAATATTTGGTGATCTCAACAGTTGATTGAGTTGATATAATTACATTTTCCAGATTACATTTTTATCAATATATTAAAAGAAGATACCACGTGGAAAGTGTTTTGCAGTTACTAATTTGGTGAACCACTGGGTCAAAAAGTTGGTGGTACGTATCCATTCAGAGGATTGTCTGAAGAAAGGCCTAGCAATTTGCTTTCAAAAGGTGGTTGTTTGGTGACATCAAGTCAGTCTTGGCTCATATAGTGACCCTGTGTACAACAGAGCGAAACACTGCCCTGTCTTGCACCATCCAAAAGGTCAGTCTATGGTGTAGTTCTACCTGTGCGTACGGTGTTGTCATGAAGCAGCGCCATGGCTCTTGTTTATCATTATTAATTTATCAATCACATCTGCTAAAGTGTATGAAAGCTCCATAAGGCTTAAGAAGGGTTAAGAGATGATTGGAAAGTTACTGAAGAACAACTATGCCTTGCATGAGGAACCCAACTTGGAAATTTGTTTGTATTCTTGTTTATAAAGCTCCCGCCCCCTGCCAGGTTTGATTGCCTTGTTTATTTGGTGCATTTTAGTACCCATGCTCTACATATGCTTAACCAATTTTTGTTCATGGCATTGTTCACTGGATAGCTACCTCATATTTTGCTTTTAAAGGCTATAGGATGCAGCCAAATCATGATACCTCCATTCCCTCCAGAGGATTTATGGAATCTGCTTTTGGTTTCCCTTAAATAAATAAAAATGAAATATATGCACTTAGATGACATGGCAACTGAAATCAATAGTAATCTATTTCCCTGGGAGTGTGGCCTGAGCCCAATCAATTAGCAGTAAGCTTGTCAAAAGGCACAGGACACAGGTTGTTAGGTGCTTCATCACAATTTTATTTGCCCAGAGCATTTGAATAAATGAGGGGAAATGTTGCCTGAAGCCTCTGAATCTTTGATAGATAATCTTGGCTGAAAAGCTGCTGGTTAATTTTCTTCAGTAAATTATCTCAGAGATGTCAGGGCCCGTAGTAATAGTGGACTTTTTCTCACATATATTAACCATGCTCAGTTGCAGAGAGGTGACACGAGGACCAGTCTATGTCTGTGGGAATGTGGCTGTGTGTGGATTTCTATTTTGAAGAGATACCACTTTCTCCAGAGATTTTGCTGAAAATTCCATTCCACCTCCAAATAGCTGGTTCTATACGCATAGTCATTGAGTTGCATTGGATTTGAGATTATATCTTGCAGTTTCCCAAACTTGTCTGATTGGGGAGCTAAGTGGAAGGGATGATGGAGATGAGGATAAAACTCAGAAGATGCTGCATCAGTCTAGTGATAGGTAGGGAGCTAAATTGGCAATTATGCTCACAAAATACAAATAAGCTTTTATGCTGCATTCCCCTAGCTTTATACCACGATAATAGGATAGGAGACTCAGCAGGTACGTCATTGCCTCATTGTGGCCCAGCAGCTTCTCAAATGCATAGCTGCTTTTACTTCATCCCTTTCTTTCACTCAGGCATATACAGCTGCAGAAGACAGAAGCCAAGTTTCTCACGTGTGTTTTACTCTACTCTAGTTACAGGCCTGAGGTTTACCTACCAGAATTCAGCTCCTATAGCCCGCGTATAGTACCCCGATCAGGAGTGATTCCTATCAAGGAGGTATAGCATCCCAAATTTCCCTCAGTGCCACAGCTTCTAAGGAGTGAGTATGTAACTAGTGCCGTGCAAGGATAGACTCTGTCCTGCGCTAGCCCGAGAGAGACGAAAATCCCTGTTGTCGATATTAATCCCCATATCTCTTGAATTACGAAATAGATACAAAAAGTAGTCAAAGAAATTATATTTTCCACTAACTTTCATTGGTTAAATTGTACTAAGAATTTTTAATTTACATAATTAGTAATCATGGGTGCAGTGTCTATGGGGCAAAATTACTCTGTTGCAGTGAATTAAGAATTTTGATCGTCAAGGGGTTAAGATGCTGATCAAGTCCACAGAAGAATGGCTGGTCCATGAACCCAACAGACTAAACCTATTTCATGCTATCAGTAAAATCCAACGAGTACTTTTGTTTGTTTTTTTTTTTTTAGTGTTTTCAACTGTTTCCTTTGGTTGTGGACATGCCAATATCTAAGTCAGACAAATTTCTCCTTTACCTAGGAACTCATTTACCCTCAATTTCTATCTTTTATAAATTTGTACTTCAAACTTAAGAAAAAAATGTAAAAGGCCCACCTGTAAGCACCAACCTACAAAAAGGTAGAAAATCCCCTTGAATGTAAGGTTTCATTTATAACCTGTATTCTATTGACTGATTACATAAGTCCACAATTCCTACTACAGTTGACCAGGGTGGGAGTGATGTGGAGTCTTTTATTTGAAAGAAAAGACATTCTACAACTGCAATAACAGGAAATAGAAGCCATATCTAAAAATAATAATCATCATCATAAGTTATTTCACAATTCTAGTACTAAGAATTCTCTGCTATTCAGGTTCTGATAACAGCAACAAATGTCGATTCCAAAGATAGTTTGAATTATTCTTGGTTTCAGCGAAGGCCAAACTAGTATATGTAGACATTTCCTTTAATAATGAAGCATAAGTTTACTCCATTTGGGGCACAAACATGTACATAGAAATCTCTCCTTTAAGAGTGAAAAGGAAATTTGTCAAGTGTACCTTGTTGTTCATTACATTGAATGGAGAATAACTTAAATACAGCTATGTTGATGGAGGAGTCACTATGGGAAGACTTGCACAGCTGCCATAGTTTATTAGAAATATGAAAACACTGTAATGTCTATGTATGTCAAAGTTCCAGGCACAAAGAATGAAAACACATGATTGAAACTGTATTTAAAAATCACCCCTGTATTATTCTTGTTTTTATATACCTCAAGTCTCTAGTAAATAGCATGGTTCTCTTTCAGGGCAAAGCTGAACTTGGGTCTGTTATTGACATAGGTCAAACAAATTATTTGATGTCAGAAGTACTCAGTGAAAATCAGTGAAGTATTGTGGATCATAGACACATACCACAATAAGGATTAACTTCTGTGATAACACCAACATTTTTTATACTATAAAACTTAGTATGATCCCCACAGAATCCGTGGTTAAAAATCCTAGCGAATATGAGTTATCACAATTTTTATGTTTACTTTTGCTTTAGATATGTAAAATACTATTTCTAGTTTTTCTTTATCTAGTGCTTTTTTCACTATCATACTCTTTTTTTTAAGTTTAATGTTAATACTGCCATCATTTCTTTGATTGTCTCTACATAGAGTCTTTATATAATTTACACATAACCTATGTTAACACAGAGCAAAACCAAATTTTTCTTTCAATCAAATGATTTAATAAATACAGTCAGACATTTTTGGTTTTTTATTTTTAATGAAGGTATTGTTTTATTTGGTGCACATCGACAAACCAGTTATTTTGATCTCTTAAGTTTTAAATTAATCGAACTTACCACAAGAGGGGAAAAGAACAGAACAGTTTTGAGATCAGAGAAGGACAAAGATTATGAAGAGAATGTCTTCAAACAGGAGCCTTTGGTCAGACCATTGTTAAAGCCTTCCACTAGTTACCTCAATGGCCTTCCCTTCTAACTGAGAAGATGAATTTCTACTGCAGCTAGATCTTAAGAGTTCTGCTCCAGGATAAGTTAGTGACAGCTGCTTACACAACAAGATGTCCTTTCTGCATTAATATCCAGTCTTCACTATCAGGGAATAAGTCACAAAACTCACAGTTAAGTTTCAATTTGAGCTGAACCATTAAAGAAGGATACATGCCACTTACTATGTCTCTATTTCTGATGGGGGACATGAGTGAGTGTGAAAAGTGTCTCTGACTTCAGGTATTCATTGTGTGTGTATTCATAAATGTTTCTTCTTTAATTTGCAAGTTACAATTTATTCAGTTCTCTTCAACTGACCTTTATCATTTGATGAACTCTGACTCAGCAAGCTCTGAAAAGTATAACAACTTTAAGATGCCAAATTCTGTGGCAGCTAATTTGTTAATATTTATGGCCTCAATCCACAAAATGAGTTAATGTGAGCACACAGAAATTTCCAGTAGACCATTTATGACAAGGTTACATTTGGAGTAAGTAAAGATAGCTTTGGCAAAATGAGAAATCACAGATAAGAACATTTTAGAATAACCTTTGTTACTGTACACTGTTGAATCAATTGTGACTCATCATGATCCTATAGGACAGAGCAGAATGGCTCCATATGATTTCCCAGGCTGCAGTGTTCATGGGTACATATTTTCTTCCAGGAGTGGCTGGTAATTTCAAACCTACAACCTTACCATGAGCAATCATACACATAGTCATGCTACCACCAGGGCTTCTTAAGATAATGTTTAAATAATGCTAAGCTAATATTCTGGTTATTTTGTATAACATATAAAATTTGTAACCATGGAAACACATTTGTTGAACCATAGCCTAGTCTATGTATTTATCATCTTTTCAAGGCATCTTACTATGCTACAGTGAATTTCTAGACACCTAATAACCATGGCTTGGTGCTTTTCATATTAGAAAACCAAAAAGAAAAATTGTTCACTTGACGGCATGGGGCTGTTTTTTGGGGGGGTGGGGTACTTGTATCCAGTGCAGTCTCTTTGGATATTATTGAGAAAAACTGCTATTGTTCAATATATATAGAGCCTATACATCTTCAGTCATTTTATAGTGTTCTAAATTGCCTCTGAGAGGCTGAAATTGTAAGACAGTGTGGTAATAACTATGTTAAATAGATACAGGGTTTATATGGAACCTTGATGGAGCAATGGCCGCAAGCTTGGCTGCTAACCAAAACATCGCGGTTCAAATCCACCAAACACTCCTTGGAAACCCTATGGGGCAGTTCTACTCCCCTATAGGGTTGCTGTGAGTCAGAATCAACTTTATAGCAATGGGTTTGGTATTTTGACTCAGTGTTTATATACAAGGACTGCCAGTTAAGTTCAGGAACTCATCCTAGAAAAAGTGCTACGTACCTCACTGCTGAGTATCACTGCGGTGTTTTTTAAGTACTCCCCTTGGGAAGCTATGCACTGACACCAGCACCTCGTCCACCCTTCAAAGCAATTTGGGGACCCTTTTTCTGAAAGGTCCATCAGAGCTGTCTCCCATTACCCTTGATGTCCTGAATGTCATCAAAATGTCTTCCTTTCAATATTTCCTTTATCTTCAAGTAAAGAAGAATTTATTGGAATCCAGATCAAGTGAGTAGGGAGGGTGTTCCAAAACAGTTTTTTGTTTATCAGCTAAACAAAAACTCCCTCACAGACAAATTAAGTTTGAGAACTTTCCACTGTGCCACAATGCACAAAGGCCATTCCAGAAAGAGTTCTAAAATTGCTTTGAAGGGTGGACTAGGTGCTGGCATCAGTGTACAGTAGTTTCCCAAAGGGAGTACTTCGAAGGTGACCACAGTGATACTCAGCAACGAGATATGTAGCACTTACAACAATTAAATTCATAGACTTAATTGTCAAACCTCGTATACATTTATAGTAAAACTATTAGAAATCTTGTTACTATGGGCTTTGGGATGCTAAGAGTTAAATCATATTTCTGTAGTGAGGAATAGTGTATGTTTCTAAATACAACCAGGAAAGTATAGAAAATGAATTTAATCCTCGCTCTGTGGTAATGTTTTATAACAATATCCACGTCCATGGATATTTTGTTATGTTAACTTCATTTTTGGCCAAATTCTAATGAAGGTGAAATTACTGATTTTAGAGATACTTATCTTGTCAATGAAAACAGAAAACTGGTCATCCATCATTGACTTCATGCTCTTTAATTCAGTAGAGACTATGACTCGTATCAAGTTTATGACATAATTCATTAAAAAGTAAGGAATAAGTGAAATATCAGCTTCATAATATATAGACCCAGTACCAAAGAATAAGGACCCATTTCTAACAAAACCGTATGAGAAATGAAAATCATTATTGAAGAGAAAAATCATTTTTTCCCCAGACCCAATATCTAAAAATAAATTTTGATTAATATTTAAATGACTAGTGAAAATTCATCTCCAGGGCTATCTTGAATGAAAATAAATTTTATAAATAAACTTTTTGTGTGTGTTAGTAAGTAAGTATATTTTAAATTGCATGAATAAATGTCTGCTGTTTTCCCCATGTCATTGTCCTTGGGGAAAGGCAATACTATAGTCATCAACATTTCTAATGCTGTCATACTTTTATAGTCCACTTTTAATTTTCTGGTTCTCTGCAGACTGTAGCATTGGAAATGGCAAGTCCCTACAAGGTATATGAAAGATACATTTTTATCATATGGACATGATTATAATATGGATCCACCTCTGTCTTTATCAGATTACCAAACCCAATAGTCATGCATATCCAACTACAAATACAACATTTCAGTCTGGCTTTGCTGATAAATTTGGAACTATGATCACAAGGCAGAGAGGAATAGCTATGTTGTAACTTGGTGCCATTGAATTGATTCTGACTCATAGTGACCCTGTGCACAATAGAACACTGCATGGTCCTGCTCCTTGCCCATAATCATTGCTGCATCTGAGTCCACTGTTGTGGCCACTTTGTCAATCCACCTCATTGAGGATCCTCCTCTTTTTCACTGACCCTCTACTTTACCAAGAGTCTTAGTCATTTACTTCTTTAAAAGAAATAACGCAAGTGGATGGCTTTAGAAAGAGAAATTTTATTTTATCACAGTCCAATAAGCTACAAGTCCAAATTTGCAGCATCAGCTCCAGGGGAAATCTTTCTGTGTTGACTCTCGAAGAAGGTCCTTGTCATCAATCTTCTCCTTCTCCTGGTGCATGGATCCTGGTTCCTTTCAAAGAATACACTCTCTTCCTGGCACGGCTTCTTGGTGGCATGAGATCTCCAATGCTCTTTGCTAACTTTTTTTAATATCTCAAGGGATTGCGTCAAGGCATCACGTCCTACCAACACAACTACTGTCCATCCTCCCTCATTAACATCATAGAGGCAGAGTTTACAGACTGTAGTAACATCACACAACACCCAGAATCATGGGCTAGGAAAATGGCTACACACATTTTTCAGGCGATACAATTCAATCCATGACACCATGCATGATGTCTTTCTCTAGGGACTGATTTACATTCTCTGCACTGATATCCACAATTTTTTTTATGATCCGCACAAGTCGAATACCTTTGAATAGTCAATAAAACACAAGTAAATATCTTTCTGGAATTCTCTGCTCCCAACAAGATGCACCTGACATCTGCAGTAATATCTTTGGTTCCACATCCTCTTCTGAATCTGGCCTGAATTTCTGGAAGTTCCCTGTCAATTTATGAGGGTTCGACAATTAAGTCTGTGAACTTAATTGTCCCAAGTGCTGCATACGTCATTGCTGGATGTACCCATAGTTACATTCAAAGTTCTCTCCTTCAGAAGTTATGCACTTCACAAAAAAAGCCAGTGCCTAGTCCACCCTTCAAAGCAGTTTTGGAACTCCCTCTGTGATGGCCATTGTACACAGTGGCACGTCTGGCGAACTTAACTGTTAAGTTGTTTGTGAGGGACTTTTTAGCCAGTAAACAAATACCTGTACTGAAACACTTTCCCTACTCACCTGAGCCGGCCTCCAATGACCCTTTTCCTTTACCCGGAGATAAAGGAAATATCGAAAGGAAGACATTTTGATGACACTCGGGACATCAAGGATAAAACGGCAACAGCTCTGATGGTCATTCCAGAAAAAGAGCTTCCTAATGGAATACTTCAAAGGTGACTGCAATGATACTCAGCAATGAGGTGCATAGCATTTTTTCTAGAATGAGTTCATGAACTTAATTGGCAGTCCTTGTACTGCTGTAACTGCTTGTGAATCAACTTCAGCAAAATTTTACCTGAGTGTGTTATTAATGATTTTTTTTAAAAAATAATTTCTGCATTCAGAGGGATTACCTTTCTTAGGAATATGCATATAGATCTCAACCAGTCCGTTGGCCAGGTAGCTGTTTTCCAAAGTTCTTGGCCTAGATGAGTGAGTACTACCAGTGCTTAATCCATTTGTTGAAACATTTTTTTAAAATTTCATTATGATTAAGTGAAAGTCTATGATCCAAGTCAATTTTGCATACCCACCTCTCTACAACTCTTATCTGCCCTCCCCGCCACCGTGACAACACACTCCTGCTTTTCACTCTTTACTTTCAGTGTCCTCGCAATGAAATCTGTCCACTCCTCTCCACCCTTTCCTCTCCACCCAGAAAGAAACCAGTAGGACAACCTTCTACAAATGTACAAAACCATAACTACATACACCACTTGTTCATTCTGTGTACTCCAGTCCAGTCCATTTTTTTGCCTGAAGTGTTGACCTCAGTGCTGGTTTCAAGTGTTGGGCAGTAGCATGTCTAGGGGCGGTATTCCCAGGGCACTCTCCAGCTTGTCAGACCATCAGTTCTGGTCTTATAGCTGAGTTCTTGATCAGCACCCCTCTTTTTCTCCTGTTCTGTCAGGAACTGTGCCTCATGTTCCCCATCAAATCTGCCCTAGGTGATGGCTGGCTACCATCTGGTTCTTCCGGTCTCGTACTGATATAGTGCCTAATCATGTGGGTCCGTCTGTCTCCAAGGCTCATTTTTCCTATGTCTTTGATGTTCTCAGTCATCATATGTTCCAGGTGGAGTGTGACAGGTGATGTTCCTTCAGATGCAGCTTGCTCTTGGTCAAGAGCAAGTTTCAGAGTATCTCCGACATCCGTTTTGGTCTTTTCTTTCTTTCTGGTCTTGTTAATGACCTCTCGCTTTCTTTGTGTATGATGTCCTTGATGTCATTCCACAACTCGTTTGGTCTTCGGTCGTTAGTGTTCAGTGTGTCAAATCCATTCTTTTTTATTTATTTATTAAATGAAAAATGAAAGTGTACATACTCTGTGCTTACAATATTGGGTTAAGATAGGAGGAGTACACAAGTTGTGTCAAAGTCCCGTTAATATTGATCTTCCTAGTAATGTGTATTGTCACCAATTTCACCCAACCAAATTCCTAACAACTATATAATCTAAACCCTCGCCCCTCACCTTACCGCCCTCCCACCCTCCCCACCCTTGTAGCCGTCAAAGAGTCTTTTCTATTATGTATGAGTATGCTTTTAAGTTTTTATCGTAGGGGTGTCATATAATTATTGTCCTTCTGTCACTGACTAGTTTCACTCAACATAATGTCCTCCAGTTGAGACCAAATTGAGAGATGTTTCCTGCTATCATCATTGTTCTTTATCAGTGTATAGTACTCCATTGAGTACATATACCAAAGTTTACCCATCCATTCTTCTGTTGTTGGGTGTCTGGGTTGATTCCAACTTTTTACTATTGTGGACTGTGCTGCAATGAACATTTGTGTGCGTGTATCAGTTGGTGTGAATGGCCTTGATTTTGTAGGATATATTCTGAGCAGAGGAATTACTGAGTCAAATGGTATATCTATATCCATTTTTTTAAGATAATGCCAAATTGCTTTCCAAAGAGGTTGCACCATTCTGCAATCCCATCAACAGTGTAGGAGAGTTCCAATCTCTTCACAGCCTCTCCAACATTTATTGTTTTGCATTTTTTGGATCATGGCCAACCTTGTTGGAGTGAGATGGTATCTCATTGTTGTTTTGATTTGAATTTCTGTAATAATTAATAATCATGAGCATGTCTGCATGTGTTTTTTGGCTGCCTGGATCTCCTCTTTAGAGACGTGTCTGTCCATCTCCTTTGCCCTTTGCTTAATTGGATGATTTATCTTTTTCTTATTGATATTTTGTAGAACCTTATAGATTAAGGAGATCAGGCATTGGTCTGACATAGAGTTGCCAAATATTTTTTCCCATTCTGTAGGTGGTCTTTTCATTCTTTTGATGAAGTCTTGGGATGAGCAGAACTGTTTGAGTCTTATTAATTCCCATTTATCTATTTTCTCTTCTGATAGATGTGTTTTGTTTTTTGGATTTTGAAGTCTGTCTATATTGTGTATTAAAATTTCCATTGTTGACCCTATTTTATCTTGGATGAGCTTTATCGTTTTAGCTTTTATGTTTAGGTCTTTTATCCAGTTTGAGTTGGTTTTTGTATAAGGTGTGAGATATGGGTCTTGTTTCAATTTATTTAAATCCATTCTTAAAGTGGTCTCTAAACTAAGGTGTGACAGACTTAAGGTCATTCTTTGGTTTTCATGGACTTGTTCTAATTTTTTTCCATTTCAGCTTGAACTTGCATTTGAGCAATTCATCGTCTGTTCCACAGTCAGCTCTCATATTTTTCTCACTGATGATATGGAGCTTTTCCACTATCTCTTTCCAAGATGGAGTTATCTGATTCCTTGTGTATTCTGTCTGGCTAGGTACATGTGTATAGTCACTGTTTATGTTGGTGACCAAAGATATTTGCGGAGAAGAAGTCATTGGTCTTATAAAACTCCCTCATGCGATCTCCAGCATCCTTTCTATCACTAAGGCTGTGTTTTCTAGCTGCAGATTCTTCTTCTTTGTTTCCAAATTTTTCATTCCAATCACAAGTAATTGTTAATGCATCCTGATTGTGTGTTTGACCAATTTCAGACTGCAGAAGCTGGCAAAAGCTTCTTCATCTTTGGCCTTAGTGGTTGGTGCATAAACTTGAGTAATAGTCATATTAACTCTTCTTTCTTTTAGATATATGGCTATTATGCTATCACTGACAGAGTGGTACTTCAGGATGGATCTTGAAATGTTCTTTTTGATGATGAATGCAACACTATTCCTCATCATGCTGTCATTCCTGGCATAGCAGACCATGTGAATGTCTAAGTCAAAATGTCCAATGCTAGTCAATTTCAGCTCACTAATGCCTAAGATATGGATGTCTATGAATCCCATTTCATTTTGGATAATTTCCAGTTTTCCTAGATTCATACTTTGTATGTTCCATGTTCCAATTATCAATGAATATTTGCAACTTGACTGCATTTATGACATAAAAGTCGACACTACTTTGAGGAGGTAATTCTTCCATAGTCCTTCTGAATGCCTTCTGGCACTGTATCTGACAATGTTCTATTGCTATTCAAAGGTTTTCACCAGCTAATTCTTTTGAGAAGTAGACCATGGGATCCTTCATCCTAGTTTGTCTTAGTCTGGAAGCTTAGCTGACAATTGTGTGCCATGTGTGACCCTGCTGATATCTGAATACTGGTGACATAGCTTCCAGTTCACAACAACATGCAAGCCCCACACAGTACAACAAACCTACAGAAGCATGGGGGAGAATAGCACTGAGCCTTTCTAGAGAAAGGAAACCGATATACAGAGCTGACTATTTTCCCTACCCAGTTGAGCCTGACCACACTCCTAGGCTGCTTATGTTGGGGAGTTTTAGTGCAACTGCTGGCCTCTATATCTTTTGAATTCTTCTTTGTCTGCTGGCTCTATTTTTACATTTCAATGACTTTCCATGATAAATGTGTTTAGAGCAGTATTTCATACTTGAATTACTCTTACATTTAGAATCATTGAATTTTAGACCTGAGAGCTCAGAGAACATTTACTCCAACCCATCATTTAAGAGACTAAGGATTTGAAATTCCAAAGGTTAAGTGGCTTTTCTGAAGCTGTGTGAAGCTTTTCATGTGACAACTTAGATATTTTCAATGTTTGTTCAAAACTCTTTTATTTCACCTGAGGGTGATTCTTCCTTAAGCAGCTTATAGTTTTCAAATCTGTTTTAAGACTCATGTATTTCTATCAAGGATTATTTTATTGTTTTATGTTTTAGTCATAGATGCTTTTGCATCTTATTTACGTAAATCACCCAGTGAAAAGTTCACAGCCTTGAAAATGTTATAGAATAGTTCTCCTCTGCACACATGGAGTTACTAGGAGTTGGAATTGACTTGATGACAACTACTGTCACCACCAGCACCACTTTGTGAAATATATCATATAGATAAGCTGAAAAAGGCTTGAGATAGACAAATGTGTTTGACATTTAAGAACATGAGAACTTCACGTGGATTAGGCATGACAAATAAAAACATCTGTTAATATTTGTGAGAGGTTGTGAACTCAAAGATAACAGGAACTATGTCTTATGAGCCTTCTGATTGTTGTTGCTGTTTGGTACCTTCAGGTCAGTCCCAACTCATAGCATCCCTATGAACGACAGAATGAAACACTGCTTGGTCTTGCACTATACCCACAATCATTTTTATGCTTAAGCTCATCGTTGTGTCCACTGTGTCAATCCATCTCGTCCAGGGTCTTCCTCTTCTTCACTGCCCGTCCACTCTACAAAGAATGATGTCCTTCTCCAGGGACTGATCTTTCCTGACAGTATGTCCAAAGTATGTAAGATGTAGTCTTGCATCTTTGCTTCCAAGGAACACTGTGGTTGTACTTCTTCAGAATCCTTATTCTTGGTATCTACTAATTATTTGGCATAGGGTAGCCTCTTAATATACTTGTTGAATGACCAAAGAGAACTTGACAGTGGTGAAGAGTCAGAACATACCCTAAACATGCTCTTAATGTAAGTTCTGCTACATAAAATTGCAATAACAACTTGCTGAACATCCACATGCCTTAGAGACATATTATCAAAGAAGACCTCAGGAAGGTGCTGGAGCTGACAACTGGATCAACCAAAGGTTTCATCATTTAAGAAAATCAGAAAACTTCAGGTGCAACTACTCTGCAAATGCTCTGAGAACAGAAATAAACCCTGAAGACTTGAAAAAAACAGGCAGAGATTTTGAAGTCAGTAGACACAGGGATAAAACAGTAAGGGTAGACCAGAAACCACCGAAGTGAAGATGTGGGAGTGGGTGACACCTAGCTAAACCTTTACGCATTTGGAAAAGCTACTGTGCGAAGCCCTGTTCCCAGGGCATCTTAACTTTGCTTCCAAAGTTAAGAACTGTAAAGGGCAGAAATAATGGACTCCTGGGAAAGAGTCTGGACCAAAAGGGAGGACAAACCCTTTCTCTGAGGATTTTGTTGTGCGCAATTTTTATTCCAGCTTCTTTCTCCAGTAAGCAAGGCACTAGCTTTTTCAAGGAGTGAGTTAGCCAATGGTTCTTCTTTTCAGTCACTTTTGTAGAAATACACACACACACACGCACACACATTTTCTGGAAAGTAAAACAGGATCAAAAGTCACCTGAAAAGTAATGAAGTCAAAGATGAAAGAGAAAAACAAACATTTTTGAAAAGGTCTCAAGTTAAGAATGACTTTAAGTACTCACTTGAAATCTAAGCAAGGTAATTTTTTTAGATATTAAAATGATATTAATGAGAGGATATTGTAGTACGGAATGGATGTGATAACAACAAAAGATTGGTGTGGGCAGCTCTCCCCTCTGAATCTCATGAAGTGTTCCCTCCTGTGCAGGGACACTCTTTCACACAGTCACTGGTTTAGGGGAAGGACATAGTACATACCGTTAGAGTTCTTTAGAGCTTAGAGGAAACCTTACATTTTAGTCCCTATTTTTCTTGCTGGGATTAGTACTGACATACAAAAGCTCCTAAAGAAACCTAAAGTCCAAGGAAAATATCCCGAAACTGTGTGAAGGCTATGAAACAAAAGCTTTTTGTTGTTTCTAGGTGCTGTGCATAAAACTCAGAGTAAGTGGTAGAGATTTTCATGAAACGTAACCTCAGAAAGCTGTGAAATACTCCAGAAGTTTTTGAGACTATGAGATAAAAAGCTAAAAATATATTGAAACTAAATTAAAAGGAAGGTCAGGACACAGCCATGTCTGAATTGGAGATAAAAAGCACACTGAATACAAATTGATAATACGGAGGCAAGAGATCATTTATTGCTCTTTCATTTTTCTTTTAGAGAACAAGCAATAAAATTGAAACGAATGAGCCAATTTTAGATCTAATTTTCATACAGTATCATTTCTCCTGAAGATTCACCAAAGATAAAAACCAAAAAGAAAAATAAAGAAAAAAAAAATCACCTGTCTTCATCATCATCTTATAGAGAAGGTTCAGTGTGTTGTCTGGAAATACAAATTCTGACGACCTGTATGTGTTTATTTCTGTGTGCATGTATTCTTACACATGAATACAGAGCTCATCTTCATAAATACATGAATATAAACACACATATACAGTCACACTCCAAATATGCATTCAAATGTTCTTTTATCTGTCTATCATCTATCTCTCCATCTATATGTCAAATTTAAAATACAGTTTTAGTTCTTTTCTTGCTAGGATTTTTTTTTCCTTTTTCTCCTCATGTTTGTACCTGTCTTTTTTGCAGTGACTAATATGTCTAATTCAGTTGTCACCCAGGAGGTAAAAAGTATTTTCTGTGAGACAAATTACAAAAAGATTCTATATGACTTTTTTAGAAGTTGAAGACTATCAAGACCTGTGACAGGGCTGAGATTTTACTCTACCAGCAAGCTAAAAGGGTCACCTGCTACAGTTTCATGGGTGGGAGCTAAAATCTGGAGATTATTGGGTCAGAGACAAGAGACTTCACCAATCACAGTATAGCAGGTCTCATAAGCTTGTGGTCCCACTGCTCCCTTGCTCTTTATCCCCATGGTGGCAATGTAAAGAGCCTCAGACAGATGCCGCATACGCACTGGGTTTGTGGTACAGCTGATGAACCTGAGCTAGAAAACCTCACTCATTTAAAAGGGCTGTTACCAAACACTCCAGACACATTGTTTTTATTTGTCTGGAGGGCAAAAAAATCTGCCCTCTTCACAAAGGAAGGTATTCTGTCTTCCAGGTTCATTTACTTCACAAGCACCTTTGAGAAGATAGTCTTAAAGCAAAAGGACTGTCAGTGCCTTTCCAAAGAATAGTGGAAGACCAATTGGTAATTGCCTGCCGATAGAAAAGCCTACTGCTAAAGCTCAGTGTGTGTATGCTCCTAAGTATTCACTTTATCAAAAGCCCAACAGAGAAATACTTTTCCTCCATTAAGTTTTCTTCTCAGACTAAGTTATCTTCTTTTCTTCCCTCTTTCTCTCCTTCCCTCCTTCCTTTTCTGTCAGTCTTGATACAGAGTCATTGGCCTCTGGCTTCTGTATTTTGCTTTTAACACCTTCAACAACTTTTCAAACATGTGCCACATTAGAACAATCTCTTTCTGTTTATCTTTTCTTCTTTCTTCAGCTGCAGGCCTATGCTATTCGGCTGAACATTCTACCTCCAATTTTTATTTGTTGCCAATATCTGAATTGTGTCATCTTTTTTTCTTTTTTTTTTTAATTTTAATTTCAGCAGATGAGGATGCTAGCTGCATCTGACTGCTTTACTCTGGGAACTACATACATCCTGCTCTCCCTTACACTTTGGAGATCCTTCAGAGTCTATATTCCTTTACTGCATCAGTTTCATACTGACAAATGGTCATCCACAGGAAAGCAATGCTCCATGTACCTTTGTGAAATATACAAGTTCATGTCTAGGGTTCTTCCTGGCTTCCTAAATCAAAGAAAAGAGAGATTTTCTAAACTTTTATGCTATAGAGAGGAAGTGCTATTCTTAAGGTATGGAAGCAATAACAAAGACACCTTTGTTATTCATTCAGAGCAGTTAAAGCCTCTTCCAAATAAAATCCTTGGAAGCCATAGACTGATCCCAGTTTTATTCCTTTGTTCAGAATATTTTTAGTATCGACATCACAATGGAACACGTTGTTTTTGGAATGTCTTCCTCATTGGCTAACCTTTATTCCTTAATATTCAATTTCATTTTGAAAATAGCTGAAAAGTATTTAGAACCCAATTTAAAAAGTATATAATCAACTTGGATTAAAAAATATAAATATGTGCAATGAAGTAGATATTTTCATGTGACTGATAAACTAACCCTGAAGCCAGTTCTGGTGAAAGAGTTCTACATTCAGAGTTTCAGTACTTCGCTGGGAGTTAAGAGAAGTGCTTTATCTCCAAAGGATTGGGAACTCTTTTACTAAAAGTATAAATGATAAACTTTTTTTTCAAATTGTGTTATTTTCTTTGTTGTGTATTAGTAGCAGTCATTTTTAAGCTAAAGAGAGTATGTAACACTGGAAGAATGTTCTCAGTGGATAGGTGAGACTTCACTGCATTGTCGGAGTCCATGAAATCAAACCACTTGTAGGGCTGTGTACATTACTAACAAGAGCTACTCATTTTCCCTTCTTTTATTTACTTCTTGTCTCCCTCAGGAGCCCTGGTAGTGAAGCGGTTAAGAGCTCAGCTGCTAAACATTGGCAGTTCAAATCCACCAGCCACTCCTTGCAAACCACGTGGGGTAGTTCTGCTCCAGCGTGTAGGGTTACTGTGAGATGAAGTAGGCTCAGCAGCAATGGATTCTGTTTGTTTGGGTTTCATCCTTCTTTCATTTGTCTTGTTTTTGAAAGATACTGTGTACTGTCAGAAAGAATGGATATCTTTGAGTAAATACAGGAATTCACATGACATTTGGATATATTTAGGCATTTTCTTAATCATTTAGCTCAAGTTTTCTCATGTAATATATGGCTTACACGGTGGTTTTAAAATTAATGAGATAATGTATATGGAGGTAAATAGCAAAACTGGAAGGACATTGATGTTCTACGACTCTCTTTCTGTTTTCTCTTTATTTTCCTCACTTCCCTGATAACAGAAGTATATTTTACACCTCAGTTTGGTGTTTTCTCTAGAACAGAGAAAGTAGAAGCAGAGAACTTCCTGAGCTATTACCAGCTTCTAGGGTCAGGAGCAGAGAGTTTAAATATTGTGCTCTTCACGGAATCTTGGGGCTGTGAGGAAGGAAAACATAAACTGGGTACTGTTTCAGTTTGTCCTTGCCATAGTTATGTTTATGCTTCTATATTCTGAGATTGATCATCAGTACAATGCCAGCAAGCTATATCGGAAAGGGAAAAGTATGTGCAAACATTGGAGGGTGAGAAAAAAGGAACATTGGGGATCTAATAGCCTACATCCAACTTCTACTATAAAGTTGACTCATTTTTCTCAGTGAGCGTAGCATCCTCGTAGGAGACCTTGAGCGATGCAAACAATTCAGTGCTCCGGTACTAATCATAAAGGTTAGAGGTTCAAATCCACCAACAAGTACCTTGGAAGAAAAGCTTGGTGATCTCCTTCCAAAAAGTCACAGACATTGAAAACCCCACAGAGCTCAGTCCTACCCTGACACACATGTGGATGACACGAGTCAGAATTAGCTGCATGGCTGCTGGTTTGGATTTTTTTTTTTTTTTTAGTATCCTTGTATATTCTAAGTCTTCAAAAAGTCAAGAATGAAAATTTCTTCTCACAAATCATCATTAACCTTTTACTCTGGTAGAAGTGAGTGCACATCTAAGAGAGGAATTTTAGTACTGTTCTGCGGATAAAGTTTCTAGTAAGTGCTGAACTTCCAAAACAAGAAGAATAATGAAAATTCACTAAAAAAAAATCAGGTGTATGCTATAGGAATCTTACATTTACAGGATTTAAAGCAAGAAATAAAAAGGAGAAATTAGAAGGACACTTCAGAGTGAAGCCAAAAATTTAGGCCTTAAGTATATTTACCAGTCTTCTTGTTAGTTGTGGGCCAGTCAGTCTCTAAGTCTTGGGGAGTCCCTGCACGATGGAACAAGACATTGTCCAGTCCTGCGCCGTCTCCATGATGCCGTTGAGTTGCAGTTTGTACTGCTGTGATCCACAGGGTTGTCATTAGCTGACTTTCAGAAGGCAATCACCAGGCTTTTGTTTCCAGTCCATCTTAATCGGGAAGTTCAGCTCCCACAAACTCTGCTGACAGACCAGTGGTGGCTGCACATAAGATGCCTTGGCTGAGTTCCCAACTTTCTGACATGGAAAACAAGAATTGTAACCACGGAACCACCACTGGCCTCCATCATTATCCTGCACAATTACAATAAAGTAGATTTTTCTAGAAAAAAGCTTTCTGATATTCCCTTTGCCTATGATCATTGAATTATAATGAACAAATCAACTTGCTTCTATGCTTGGATTTCAATCTCCAGAGTACTTGGACAGCATGCAGTCCTTGAGTTTCACTGTTTTGTGTTCCGAATCTTAGGCCAGAATGCTCTTAGACTAGACTTGTGATGTTTTGCACCCTCTTTAGATGGGGCTGTTGGTTTCTACACAGTGTCTGTATTTTGGATGAAGGATCTCCAAATGGGAGAGCTGTGAGGAGTTTTATTCCCATTACTCCAACGGCTACAAACTACCTTTCTAGGCCTTGACTTTCTCTGGGGCCTCCTGGCTGACTGCACGAGATTGATCACTTGCCAAAGTACACAGGAATGGAGGTTCTAACTGTTTTGCTGAGAGCTGAAACTCAGCGCTACTTGGAAGCTTTATTCCACCTTTACCATTTTAAAAAGTGGTATTTAAAGGTAATGAAGATACTGGTGAATAGCCCTTAGTGTGCATTATTAAATAACATGGAAAATCAATATCCCATTTCAGGGGCGTGCTTAATTTCACGGGCCTTTTTTGTTGGCTGCTCGCTGTTCCGTAAGGAACAGACTATTTTCCGTAAGGAACCTACTGCTGTAGAGTTGAGTCTGACTCATACCAACCTTAGAGGTCAGAGTTGAACTGCCCCATAGAGTTTCCAAGGAGCACCTGGCTGACTTGAACTGCTAACCTTTTGGTTAGCAGCCGTAGCACTTAACCACTACACTAGCAGGGTTTCCTTATTTTCCATAAAGCCCACAAATACCAATAATACTTTGTTGTCTTTTTTTGCTTTCATCTATGAAATTCCAGAACTTTTCTTAACCAACATTTAAAGATTTAAGCAACAAAACATATTTGAGTAGAGTTTCAGTTTTACTCCACCCAATGCAACCACCACTGATTGTCTCACACCACGTGTTCCGGACACATCCACCCAGATGCACAAGGCGGGAGCCTGAGATGCATAGCTTCCCATATCACATCCAAAGCTATTCTATATCCCAAACATTACACTTCTCTTCACTCCTCCTTACTATCACTGCTACTATTCTTTTTTTCACTGCAATTTAAGAACAATTTTACAGTCTATATCGTGTTGCCATATAACACCCAGAACTTTCACCTCTGTTCTCCTCTAGCTTCCCCCTGCCTCACGTGGCAGCATGCTTCTCCTTTTGTTTGGAACTTCCTGTGACCTTTTGACCGAAGTCTGGCCTTCTTCACCCAATCAACTCAGCTCCAGCAAGGTGGCTGGACACGTGGGGTGTCAGAAAACCCCACGTACATGTTTGAAGATGTGTTCGCCTCCAGTATCACTCTGTGTTTCGTACGGTCCGTATCAGTCTTTGTCTGGGGAGCTGGCCCCAGTACTGCTACTGTCCTTACTTAAGCCAGCCCTGTCTCTCATCTGGATGAATACAGTAGTCTTCCAACTGCTCCATATCAGCCACTGTATTCCAGTTTCTGCTAAATAAAAAGCAGTTGCCAAATCTCCAAAGTTGACACCAGCAAGTTTATTTTTCACTCATTTCATATGGTAATCATGTGCACCCATGTGGGGCACAGTCTGGAGAGACAAGGAGTAACCACAGCTGCTAGAGACTGAGTCACAAGACAGGTACAGAGGCCTGTCCAGGAGGGCCAGTTCAGAGGCCACGAGTGTTGAGAGGCTGTGAGATAAGATGGGAATGGCCACATCCAAAACTGGGTCAAAGGTCAGCTAGGAGGACTTCACGGATGCTGAGGCAGCAAATGATGCAGACCCGTAAAATGGGCTTCTGCCATCTGGCCACATGTATTCAGGACCAAGGTTCAAGAACCAAGAGGTGTCACGATAGCAAAATGGTATGAACATTCAGAAAGAATGGAGTTACAGTTACAAAAAAAAAAAAAAAAAAAGAGGACAAAACTCAGGAATGGACAGAGAAGGCCAGAGCTTGCTTGTAAAACTGAGGTTGAAGGGCATAGCCAGTAAGTCTGATTTTATCCCGAATCATTGGTTCAAGACTTCCAAAGCCTATCTGATAAGACCAGTACCCATCCAGGTTAAGTGCTGGAGTGTCAGAACTGGAGGTTTCAGGACAAGGAGACAAGACGATCATCACAGTCATTCTTTCACGTGGTGTGAGACAATCAGTGGTGGTTGCATTGGGTGGAGTAATACTGAAACTCTACTCAAATATTTTTTGTTGCTTAAATCTTTAAATGTTCTTTAAGAAAAGTTCTGGAATTTCATAGATAACAAACCCACGCTTTGTTAGACTAGCTGTGAATTAAAACAAGAGTTGATAATGCCGTAATTTTATAGCACCACTATATCCTATTATCTGAGCAGTAATATTTTAGCCTACAAATGATGTACTTCCCGTACTCATTTAATGGATGTGAAAGCTGAGGCTAAGAATGGTTTAATTACAGAATTCACTCAGGAAGCTGTACTGAGAGCGTTACAAGGAACTTGTGGTGCCTAGTACAGAATTTTACTGTTTGTAGGGACCTACAATCAGTAAACACCTAAAGTATCCAGCATGTACTCACCAACTCTAGAAAGATCTTTTTTCTACTTTAACCAGAGGCCTGGTGGACCCTCAGGGAGTATGGTCATAGAATGCCAGCCATCACTGTGGACTGGACACTCTAAGCAAAACCTATTTTCTTGAAATAAAATTGGATTTCTTTTCCTTTATCTTGTGAATCTGAGCTGTGCTGACTATTCACCTTTCAGTTTTACCCCTACTTTTGAATTGGTTCTATTTTCCCTTATGTGATAGATTTTGTAGCTATCTTTACATGACCTAATATTACTTTTTATGCATAGATGGGGTAGATAGCTGCCAACCAAGTACAATTTGAAAAACTAGATGCTACTCCAATCCTCCTCCTGCCCTCAACCTGTCACCCTGATGGACAAAACTGGACACTAGTGTAGGGAGCTGCAGAAACATTTTTGCAGCTGCAAATGTCACCTAGAAAAGAAATGAGTTGGCTCATTAGCAAGTCATTAACACTTAATCTCAAATCAGTTCATTAGGGCAAATACATAGCATGATGGCTTTCTTTATGTACACGTAAATACTTAATAAAAATAATTATTTGCTTTTTTAAGACTACGGTCCTGGTAGCACAGTGGTCAAGCACTTGGATGCTGGTTGAAAGGTCAGTGGTTTGAACACACTGTCCACTGTGCCGGAGAGAGATGTGGCAGTTTGCTTCTGGAAAGATCACAGCCTTGGAAACCTTATAGGGTAGTTGCAGGTGGTTAAGCCAAGCGTACAACTAGTGTGCCACCGAGGCTGCTTACTGGATGTGTTACTGTGGGCAAAACACCTTAAACTCCTTTTTTTAGTTACCTACTGCTGCTGTAACAGAAACACCCCGACAGACGGCTTTCAAGGTCAGAAATTTATTTTGTCAGTTCAGGAGGCTAGAAGTCTATATTCAGGGCACTGCCTGGTGGAAAGGCTTTCTCTCTGTGGGCTTTTGGGAAAGTCTTTTTTTCTGTCAGGTTCTGTATCCTTGGTTCTTTGACAGTACTCACATGGCATTTCTTTTCTGCTTTTTGTGCTAGCTTCTGTGTCTAAGGTGGTGTAGTGGTTAAGTGCTACAGCTGCTAATAAGGTCAGCAGTTCAAATCCACCAGGCACTCCTTGGAAACTGTATGGGGCAATTCTACTCTGTCCTACAGTGTTACTATGAGTCTGAATCAACTCGATAGTAGTGGGTGGTCTGTGTCTAATCTGCTCTTTTTATAACTCAGAAGAGGTTTCATTCACGATACGTGCTACACTCATAAGATCTTATCAAAATAACAGAAGAGTGAGGTTACATTTGAAGGTATAAGGGTTAACATTCCAGCTCACATCTGGGGACATAATTCAATCCATAGAACTCCTCCCAGTTTCACTTTCACACTTGCAAAAACAAGGATATGTTAATTTGGAAGTCTGTTGTGGCAGTTTCAGATATAATGATATAGTAAATAAAAAGCACGTAGCAGGGTGCCTGGAAAACAATAAGTGCTCGGTTATTCCACCAAGTTCATGAACAAGGATAAGTATAAGATGATTAAACAAAGCACTCCCTCCATTTTTTTTAACCTCACATTCCCACTGTATAAATATATTCATTCTCTGTTCTGAATGAAGTCTCTCATTGTTTCCATGACTTTTCTAATCATTTTAAAGCAGCTGAGTCCAAGATCACTTTAAGGTGTGTATATATTCCCATTCAGAAATCAAATTGTCTCATCTCAGATAATAATTAAAATCCTTAACTTGACAGACTGTCAGGTCTCCTCAGACCCTGCTGCAGGCTAGAAGCCATCAATGGAAACTATAGCTGTGCTTCTTCTGTATTTCATCTACCCTGTGCTTGTCCTCCTTTTCCTGGACTGATACCCAGTTTCTGACCCTTTTTGAATTGGGTAGGAACCAAAAAATCAAATCCACTGCTCTCAAATCGATTCTGACTCATGGTGACCCTGTAGACAGAGTAGAGCTGCCCCACAGAGTTTTCAAGGAGCACCTGGCAGATTTGGACCGACAGTCTTTTGGTTAGCTGTCATAGCACTTAACCACTATGCAGCCAGGGATTCCAGTAGGTAAGAAGAGTCTTGCTCAATTGTTCTTCTAGACTAGCAGAGTGCTGGTGGAGCCAGTAGATGGCTGTCTCTTCGGGGCACTTCCTTGGACTCTTCAGAGGGCACCTTTGTTCTGTAACTCCCTTGACCCTGGTGGATGCATTTCTATTTCTGGTAGATACTTGTAACTTGTTCTTAGATACTAGAACCTACCCTTTGTACACTCACTTTGTATAAAACCAAAGATAGCAGTCCTCTAACACTTAGAAGCTTTTTTTCTATGGTGCATGGAGAAGCCCTGAGGATCCTTGGCCCCAACTCCCTGGAATTGTATATAGGTTGTCTCAACGCTCTTCTGACTCATGTCCAAAGATATGACAAACAAACAAATAAAGTCAATGTTGCCACAGTAATTAAGAGATTAATCTTAAATTGTTACCTGTTCATGGCCCAAATAAATAAGAGACTGAGCTGGAATTTGTAAAAAAAATAATAATAATAAAAATTAAAAAATAAACACATCTAATTCCAAAGATCTGTCAGTTATATTTGTTCTGTAAACGCCTAGTCAGAGTTCAATAGGTACGTGCTGAATCTGCATGTCCTGCCAGGTTTGGAAATCCTGAGAAAAACAGGAACAATAAAATTAAGTGGAAAAAGATTTTTCTCAAATATTTGAGAGAATACTTTACCATTCAGCCCAGCTAAAGCTGTAATGATTTCTTTTGAAGATTAACTCAGATCACCTGTGATAATTTCCTCTCTTCCTTTTTCGTCCAAACACCGAACACTCATTAGTGAACACTCATTCAGTAAATGCAACATGAGTATTTCATCCCAGCCATCTGATTCCTAATAGTAAAGCCCCACCTAGCTGCAGAATGCTCCAGTTAAATAAAATGCAGACTGTCCCAGCGCCAGTGGTGGCTCAAGTGTTATTTTTACTTTCTAGTCAATGAAGTACGAAGCTGACTCTAACAGCTCTATAGAACAGAATAGAACTGCCCATACGGTTTCCAAGGAGCCTTGGTGGATTTGAATGGCTGACTTTCTGGTTAGCAGCTGTAGCTCTTAACAACTACCCTACCAGTATTTCCCAGGTCAACACTTTTCTTAAGAAATTCTATGATTTATATGATATAATTGAGGAACCCGGTGAAGTCCCAAATCCAAAATTCCCAGAGCAAGAAGAATTGGTCTGAGTCTAAATCAGGTGCCAAATCTAGAGATAAACTGTGTGCCGGGTAATAGAGTTATCCTGGGAAAGTGTACCATTTTAGTTATGGCTTTATGGATCACAATAGTTGGAGCCGTTTCCAAGACATTTTTAGATATTTTCATGGAAAAATATGTTAGGGATGGAGGAGTTTGGGTGAATCCCAAAAAATGCTTTACTAGACATTCAGCTTCACAGATAGTGACCCATAAGTCGGAAATTTTAAACAAGGTCCTGAAGATGGAAAAAGGTATATAAGGTGTGAATTAACAGGAGAATTAAATATATATTTTTCCCACTAAATTAAAATGCTGTTTGGATTTATTTGGGAAAGAGGCAACATAAAATTGAAGTTAAATGTTAACTCTGGACTGTTTATTGCCTAGACCTAAAACCTGGCTCCACTATTTACTAATAATGTGATGTGTCTGTGCCACACTTCCTCATCTGTGTAATGCGAATAATAGTATTACCCAACCTGATTGGTTATTACAAAATTAAATTGGTTAATATACAGATAATACATGCTACAAACAGTGCTTGGCCCAGAGGAGCACTCAAAAATGTCAATTGCTCTTCTGTTTTTGTTTTGGGTAGCTAGCATGAAGAATTATTCCATTCTTATTTCACTCTACAGAGTAACTAGAGCATACAAGACCCAATTTTTGCTACATAAACTTTTCACTACATAAACTATACCAAGAAGAATTGGTTGACGTTCAATCATTTCAGGAGTCAGTGTATGATCAAGAACTGATACTGTTGAAGGAAGAAGTCCATGCTGCAGTGAAGCATCAGTGAAAAACAAAGCTTTGGGAATTGATAGAATACCAGCTGAGATGTTTCAACAAATGGATACAGCTTTTAAAGTGCTCACTCATTTATGTTATAAGATTTGCAAGTCTGCTACCTGGCCAACTGACTGGGAGAAATTAAAATCTGCAAGTCAGCTACCTGGCCAGCTGACTGGGAGAGATTAATATTTGTGCCCTTTCCAAAGAAAGTGATCCATATGAATGCAGAAATTATTGAACAATGTCATTAATATCACACAGAAGTAGAATTTTACTGAAAGCCATTCAAAAATGGTTTTAGCAGTACATTAACAAAGAACTGCCAGAAATTCGAGCCAGATTCATAGAACATGGGATATCACTGCTCATCTTAGATAGATCTTGGATGATAGCAGAGAATACAAGAAAGATGCTCACTTATGCTTTGTCAAATATACAAAGGCATTCAACAGTGTGGATTACAAGAAACTATGCATAACATCATGAAGAATGGGAATTCCAGAACAAACGCAGAAACTGTACATAGACCAAGAAGTGGCCATTTGAACAAAACATGGGGATGCTGTGTGGTTCAAAAATCAGGAAAGGTGTGTGTCAGGAGGGCATTTGTTCACTGTACTTATTCAGTCTGTATGCTGAGTGTCTTGGTCGTCTAGTGCTGCTGTAACAGAAACACCACAAAGGATGATTTTAACAAAGAGAAGAAAGAGAAGCTTATTCTCTCACAGTCTAGTAGGCTGTAAGTCCAATTTCAGGGCATCAGCTCCAGATGAAGCCCTTCTCTCTCAGTCCGCTCTGGAGAAAGATCCCCATCATCACTCTTCCCTTGACCTTGGGGTACCTCAGTTCAGGAACCTCAGATCCAAAGAACATGCTTTTCTCTAGGCACTGCTTTCTTGGTCATAGGAGGTCCACATGTCTCTCTGCTCATTCATCTCTCTTATTTCTCAAAAGAGATTGCCTTAAGACTGTTTAATCTTGTTAACCTCGTGAATGTAACTCACTAATCCACCTTATTTGATCATAGTGATAGAACTTACAACATAGAGGAAAATGTCATCAGATGACAAAATGGTAGATGAACACACAATCATGGGAATCGTGGCCCAGCCAAAATCATACATATTTGGGGGGCGACACAATTCAACCCATGATACCGAGCAAACAATCGGAGAAGCTGCGCTATACAAAGAAGAACATGCCAACAAGATTAGTAGAAGACTTGTTAACAACCTTTAATCTGTAGAGAACACAATCTTGTGTGCTGAAAGTGAAGAGGACTTGAAGAACTTACTGATGACTATCAAAGACCACAGCCTTCAGTATGGATTACATGTTAGCATAGAGGAAATGAAACATCACGATAAATGGAGAAATGATTGAAGTTGTCAAAGATTTCATTTTACTTGGACCCACAGTAAATATCCATAGATACAGCAGCAAGAAACCAAAGTATGAGATCTGACAATTAAGTCTGCCAGTGGAATTGTTCTAAGTGCTACATACCTCATTGCTGAGTATCACTACGATCACCCTTGAAGTAATCCCCTTGGGAAGCTGTGCACTGATGCCAGTGCCTAGTCTACCCTTCAAAGCAATTTTTGAACTCTTTCTGGAATGGCCTTTGCACATGGTGGCAAAGTGGCAAGTTCACAAATCTAACTACATAGCTGTCTGCGAGGGAGTTTTTAGCCAGTGAACAAACAACTGTATTGGAACACCCTCCCTACTCACCTGATCTGGCCTCTAGTGACTTTTTTCTTTACTTGAAGATAAAATATTGAAAGGAAGACATTTGGATGACATTCAGACATCACGGGTAATACACCAACAGCTCTGATGGCCATTCTAGAGAAAGAGTTCCAAAATTGCTTTGAAAGGTGAACAAGGAGCTGGCACCAGTGCATTGCTTCCCAAGGGGAGTACTTTGAAGGTGACAATAGTGACATTCAGCAGTGAGGTATGTAGCACTTTTTCTAGGATGAGTTCATGAACTTAATTGACAGTCCCTGTATGACATTGGGCATACAGCTCATACTTCTTTAAAGTATTGAAAAGCAAGGATGTCACTTTGAAGACTAAGGTATGCCTGATCTAACCTACGGTGTTTTCAATTGCCTCATAGTCATGTGAAAGCTGGAGTATGAATACGGAAGACTGAATTAGAATGGATGCCACTGAATTATGATCTTACTGAAGACTATCGAATGCACCATGGATTGCCATAAAAATGAACAAATCTGTCTTGGAAGAAGTACGGCCAGAGTGTTCCCTAGAAGCAAGAATGTTGACATTTAGTCTCATGTATTTTGAACATGTTAACAGAGGGACCAGTTCCTGGAGGTAGCCATCATACTTGGTAAAGTAGGGGGTCCCTGAAAAAGGGGCAGGCCCTCAACAAGGTGAACTGACGCAGTGGCTGTAACAATCTGCTCAAACATAACAACTGTTATGAGGATGGTGTAGGACTGGGCAGTGTTTGGTTCTGTGGTTCAGTGTCTCTGTGAGTCAGAAATAACTAGATGACACTTAATGAGAAAAACAAACTTGGACTCAAATCTTACTGTAGGTAACATTGGCTTTGGGAAGCATTAGAAGACCATTCAAAAACTATCAAACTTTGCAGTAAGGTAGAACGCAAAGAATTAAGCCATATCTAAAAGTCAAACTAGGTCTTAAATTAAATTTTAACTTCATGTTTCTAGCTGTGTCTATGTGACATTGGGGCCTTTCCCTTTCACCCAGCTTGTAAAACAACAGATGTGTTTGAAATATATTGTGTCTCAAAATTATAGTCATTCTATTTACTTATAAAACGAAGAGGCCAGTAAATTTGGAAAAATATGCAATTTTCAGCTTCATATTTATGCATATCTGTGTATAAGTCCTCAAGTTTTCATAGCGTCATGCCTAATCCTGGGACACGAATTTGGCACATATTTCCTGCAGCCTTTATGTACTTGTCCATCTGTTGCCTGCTTGTTGTGTTATAACTGTGTATCCATGCGGCTAAATGAGAGACCTATTTCTGTTCCCAAATCTGTTTTCATAAAACAATGGAAACAGTTTCAAAGGCTGCATATGACTATGAAAGCACACTGTGGGGCAAATAGCATGCAAGAAGCATATTCCACCCTTTGTCCTTCTGTCACCTTCTTCTCTGTCATTCAGGTACCTCCACACACACACACACACACATACACTAACCATACTCCATCCCTAACACGCACATAATAAGAAGATCCATGCTGCTCTACTTGTAACTTGGAATTGATGCAAGCTGGAATGTTTAAGCAGTAGTTATTAGCTTTAACTGTGTCTACAAAACTTACATACATGTAAGTATGGGATGGTATACATGGCAATCCTGAATTCATTCTGACAACTCTGGAAACCATATTTTTTAAAGAAGACCATTAACAAGGCAGACTTTGACCAGAGAGTAGTAACTATGCTGTTGTTGTCATTCAATGCAGTCAGCTTGGTTGTGACTCATAGTGACCCTCGGTACAATAGAGCTGAGCACTGATGATCCAGCACCGTCCTCACAGCCGTAGTTACACCTGAGCCCACCTTTGCAGCCACTATGTCAATTAATTTTGTTGAAGGATTTCCTCTTTTTCTCTGACCCTCTACTTTGCTTGGCATGATGTCCTCCTCCTGGGACTGATCCCTCCTAGTAATATGTCCAAAGTGAGTGAGATTAAGCCTCATCATTCTTCTTTCTAAAGAACATTCTGGCTGTATTTCTACCAAAATAGATTCATTTGTCTGGCAGTCCATGGTACATTTAACCATGTTGTTAATAGATCTGAAAACTGTGTGTTTGAGAAATAAAGGAAAGAACCAGATATGCCTTAAGACCTTGCCACTCAGTGAAGCTCAATGGTAAAGCTTCCTCATGGCTTGAAGAATAACAAGTTACTGGTTACATCTTTAGTAAACAAACATGCTTGAAAAAGCAGTATATAGTTGTTTCAGATCAAAACCAAACCGAGGTGGAGTCAAGATGGTGGACTAAACACACGTCTCCTTATATCCCTCTGGAAACCAAGACCTGAATTGATAATCAAACAGAGCCTTCTGATAACCTAATCAGCCTCAGGACACGGTACAGGGCTGTTAATTGGGACTTCATACCACTGAGCGAAAAACCTCCTCTTTCGCTGACTCCAGCTCCTGGCTAGCCCTGGCTTTCACGGACGGAAGATAAACGCACCATTTTGACTTTTTTTTTTATGTCTTGGATGGCAGGCGGAGCTGGGCCTTGCCTAGCGGCTAGACTCAGATGCACTGCTGGGGGGATAGGCAGGCGAAATTCCCATATTTTGAGAGCCAGGCTTAGGACTCTGTTAATCTAGCCACTTTGAGCCTTTTGTTTTATATCTGCCTCAGTGGGGTTTGTACGGAATTTCCCAGTCAGTGTGAGGGATGCCATGTTGGTACTGAGATTTTAGCAGGACCTAATTCTTAGCCTGGGAGCCAGCTCCTGAAAACAGAACAGCATTTCTCCAACAGAAAAGCAGTAATTTACCAAAGGCCACCTACATTGGGGGCCCTGCAACAGAAGCAGAGGAATCACTACCGCTCAGCACCTTTAGCCCCTCTATCTGCTGTCTGTATGGAGGATACCATCTTGGATACAGTGGCTGCAGCTGGACCTAATTCGTAGCTTAGGAGCCAGAGCCTGCCCGCAAGAGAGAGCTTTTCTATCAAGAAAGCAGTACTCAACGCAGTGTTGCCTAAGGCTAGGCCCTGTCAGCAGAGGCCAACAGGACAGTAGCATTGCTGTATTCTGAACTAGTTTGTTATCATCTGGGGTTGGATATAGTGGCACTTACTTTGTCAGTTGAGAAGAGGGACCTCTACACCTGAAAACCTAACTGACTTGTGAAGTGATCAGATACCTTTTGCTTTACATTTTAAGACAGCCTAGAGAAACATCTGCAGTCCATCCTCGCAGTACCTCTTCCAGCTTCTACATACTCACATGGGACCCAAAAAGCAACAGACAATTGTGGCACACAAGATATCACCCATGGCTTCAGAAGGCTCCCAAACAAAGCAACCAAGGAGTTTTCCAGATGAAGAAACTTTTATGAAAACATCAGGAAGTGAATATAAAATGATTATATACAGAGCCTTTCTAGACCTTATACAAAATGCAGCAGAACAAAATGAAAAATTAAGCAAGTTGTTGAATCTGATGGAACACCAGTACTCTGAAATCCAACAGATCAAGAACAAAATCAAAGACATAGAAACATCCATTCAAAGCCAAGAAAACAGAATGGAACAAATAGAAAAAAGAATTTCTGACTTGGAAGACAGAGCTATTGATGCCAGCGTCTATGAGCAGAGATCAGAAAAAATGAACAAGAAAAATGAAGAAACATTAAGAAGCACATGGGACTCTATTAAGAGGAACAACTTTCGATTAATTGGAGTCCCTGAACAGGGTAAGACATCTGAGAACACAGAGAGTATCGTTGCTGAGATGTTGACAGAAAACTTCCCAGAAATCATGAAGGAAGAGAATATAGACTTCTCAGATGCATATCATATGCCACCCAATATAGATCTGAAAAGAAAGGCTCCAAGACATATTATAATCAAGCTCAACAAAATGAAACATAAGCAGCAACTCTTAAAGGCAGCAAGACTCAAAGCAAGGCTAACATTCAGAGGGAAACCCCGTAGGCTCTCGTCAGATTTCTCAGCAGAAACCATGCTGGCATAGAGACAGTGGCATGACACATTCAAAGCCTTGAAAGAGAAGAACTTCCAACCAAGAATTATATATCCTGCAAAACTATCTTTCAAATGCGAAAATGAAATTAAGACATTCCCAGACAAACAGAAACTCAGAGACTTTGTAAAAACCAAACCCAAACTACAAGAAATACTGAAAGAAGTTCTTGGCTCTGGCTTAGAAGAACAAAACCACTAACATTGTATTTTAGAACGACACACTACTCAATGCTCTACTCATTTAGGGAAGGCTCCAAAGTCAATCACAGCTTTGATTTGGAAAGAAGCAATCCAGTGATCATCATGAAAACTATGGTGTCATCATAATAAAAGAGGGATGACGATAACAAAAAGATGGAATCAACCCAGATGCCCAACAACAGAAGAATGGATAGGTAAACTATGGTATATATACTCAATGGAGCACTATGGAACGATAAAGGACAGTGACGACTTCAGGAAACATGTCATGACCTGGTTTCAACTGGAAGATGTTACATTGAGTGAAAGTAGTCAGCAACAAAAGGACAAATATTGTATGAGACCTCTACGATAAGATCTCAAAAACAGACTTGTGTGTAGAAGAAAAGACTCTTTGACAGCTGCAAGGGAGGGGAGGAGGGGAGGGTTTAGTTTAGATAGTTGCTAGAAATCTGGTTGGGTGAAATCGGTGATAGCACACATTAGAAACAAGAACAATATTAAGTGGACTTAAACATAACATGAGTACTCCTTCCATCTTAACCCAATATTGCAAGGATAAAGTAGCTGGGCAGGGGGCAGGGGACCATGCTCTTAGGCGAAAGCAAGGCCAATTGGCACAACTAGTGTTTTGCTAAGAGGGCTCTCTGCACCCCACATTGGTGAGTGGTGTCTGGGGTCTTAAAAGCTGCCAAGCTGCCATCCGAGGGCACAGCAAATGGTCCCAACTCAGCAGGAATGGAGGACCAAAATGACATGAGGGAAAGACAACCCAGAAGACAAAAAGACCCACTTGAGTGGGTGCCTACATTGAGTTGGGACCGGAAGAACTGGATGGTGCCCGGCCACCACCAGTGATAGCCGCGATAGAGCTCACTAAGTTGAAAAGCAGGAAAGGAAACAAATAACTCAAATTAGAAATGAGAGGGGAGTTATCACCACAGATGCAACAGAAATAAAAAATATCGTAACAGAATACTATGAAAGACTGTACTCTAACAAATTTGAAAACCTAGGGGAAATGGACAAATTCCTTGACTCATACTACCTACCCAAATTATCACAACATGAAGCAGAACAACTTAATAAACCCATCACAAAGGAAGAGATTGAAAAGGTCATCAAAACACTGCCAACCCAAAAAAGTCCGGGCCCAGATGGCTTCACAGCAGAATTCTACCAAGCCTTTAGAGCAGAGTTATCCCCAATACTACTGAGACTATTTCACAGTATAGAAAGGGATGGAGTACTCCCAAACTCATTTTATGAAGCCAGCATAACCCTGATACTTAAGCCAGGGAAAGACTCAACCAAGAAAGAGAACTACAGACCGATATCACTCATGAATCTAGATGCAAAAATCTTCAACAAAATTCTTGCCAATAGAATACAACAACATGTCAAAAAAAGGATCCATCATGACCAAGTGGGATTCATACCAGGGATGCAAGGCTGGTTCAACATCAGAAAAACAAGCAATATGATTAACCACATAAATAACACAAAAGACAAGCATCGTCTGATTTTGTCCATTGATGCCAAAAAAGTATTTGATAAAGTCCCACACACATTCATGGTAAAAATTCTTAGCAAAATGGGCACAGATGACAAATTCCTCAACACAATAAGGGCTATTAATACAAAGCCAATTGCCCATATCATCCTGAATGGAGAGAGACTGAAAGACTTTCCCTTGAGATCAGGAACTAGACAAGGATGCCCACTCTCACCTCTCCTATTCAACATTGTGCTAGAAGTTCTACCAGAGCAATTAGACAAGACCAAGAAATAAAGGGCATCTGCATCAGCAAAGAGGAAGTTAAAATCTCCCTGTTTGCAGATGATATGATTGTATATCCAGAGAACCCCAAGGAATCTTTAAGTAAGCTACTCAAACTGATAGAAGAGTTCAGCAAAGTCTCAGGATACAAGATAAACATAAGTAAATCAGTAGGATTCCTTTATACAAACAAGGAGACTGATAAGAAAGAAATTATCAAATCAATACCATTTACGATAGCCCCTCAGAAAAGTACCTAGGAATTAATCTAACCAGAGAAACAACAGACCTTTACAAAGAGAACTACAAGCCCTTACTACAAGAAACTAAGAGAGACTTAGATAAATGGAAAAACCTACCCTGTTCATGGATAGGAAAACTTAACATTGTGAAAATGTCTATTTTACCCAAAGCAATTTATTTATATAATGCAATCCCAATACAAGTTCCAGCATCATTTTTTAATGAGATAGAGAAACAAAGCACCAATTTTGTTTGGAAAGGGAAGAACCCCCTGATAAGTAAGGTACTACTATAGAAGAAGAACACACTGGGAGGCTTCTCATTACCCGACCTTGGAACATACTACACTGCCACAGTGGTCAAAACAGCCTGGTACTGGTACAGGAACAGACAGATCGATCAATGGAATAGAATTGAGACCTCAGAGATGACACCATCTGCCTATGAACAGTTAATATTCGACAAAGGCCCTAAGACATTAAACTGGGGTAAAAACAGTATCTTCAACAAATGGTGCTGGCAAAATTGGTTATCCATCTGCAATAAACTGAATCAAGATCCACATCTTACACCTTATACAAAAATCAACCCCAACTGGATAAACAACCTAAATATCAAACCTAAAACGATAAAGCTCATAAAAGAAAAGGTAGGAACAACAATGGAAGTTTTAATACACATGAAGACAGGCTCCAAAATCTGTCAAAGTAACTACAATCAACAGAAGACAAAATAGGTAAATGGGAACTATTAAGAATCAAACACTTTTGCTCATCCAAAGACTTTATTAATAGAATTAAAAGAACACCCACAGAATGGGAAAAAATATTTGGCAACTCTATGTCAGACCGACACCTGATCTCCATAATCTATAAGATACTACAAAATATCAATAAGAAGAAGATAAACCATCCAATTAAGCGATGGGCAAAGGAGATGGACAGACATTTCACTAAAGAGGAGATCCAGGCTGTCAAAAAACACATGCAGACATGTTCATGACCTTTAGTCATTAAAGAAATTCAAGTCAAGACAACAGTGAGATACCATCTGGGGTCTTAAAAGCTGCCAAGCTGCCATCCGAGGACACAGCAAATGGTCCCAACTCAGCAGGAACAGATGCTCACCGAGGACCAAAATGACATGTGGTAAAGACAACCTAGAGGACAGAGAGACCCACAAGAGTGGGTGCCTACATCGACTTGGGACCAGAAGAACCAGATGGTGCCCGGCCACCACCAGTGATAGCCATGACGGAGCTCACAGAGAGCAGCCTCACTGGCAACTCAAGAATAAAAAGGTGTGCATCCTGAGATCCCCACTAAAGGACCTCAACTGATGGTCCAGCGGTTTGGGGGTTCCCCTGAGAGCATGGCCCCCGGCCCTGATGCTGCCCTTACCCATAAATTATAAGGAAGGTCCACTCTTTGGACAGGAATGGATTGGACTTGGCAATGCAGGGTGACCATGTATTGGATACACTTTATGGTTCTGTACATCTATAGGATATCATCCTGCTGACCTCTGGCTGGAGGAAGGAGAGTGGGTGGAGTGGAGGGGGAAGGAAGCTGTTGGGAGGATGAGACATGTATGCAGCAGAGAGGAATAGTGTGCTGTTACCGGACAGGGAGAGCAGGGGAAGCTGCATATAGGTGGGCATGTAAATTTATATGGGAATATACATTTTCACTCAGTCATGTTAATTAAAAAAAAACAAAAAAACCTAAAGAAAGGGTCTGTTAAACAAGGACAATTTGGACGGCATGGGGGAAAAAAAAACAAACCAGTTGCCATTGTGTTATCTGACTCATAGCAACCCTATAGGGCAGAGTAGCACTTCTCCATAGAGTTTCGAATGAGAGCCTAGTGGAAATTCAAACTGCTGGCTTTTAGCAGACACAGCACCTAACCACTACACCACCAGAGTTTTCATATAATTGTTTACACTCTCCAAAATATATAAAAATTCAAGTTATTTGTTCTATTGAAGACATTGTACAAAATGCTGGGTATTGTGGATAAAGACAATAGGCTTAGCTTTGTATGTGAATCATCTGAAGAATTTTTAGGTTAATCATATATAACCAAACCAAAAAAGACTAAACTCTGTGCCATCAAGTCAATGCCAACTCATAGCTACCCTGCAGGACAGAGTAGAACTGTCCCACAGAGTTTTCAAAGAGAGCCTTGCAGATTCAAACTGCTGATCTTCCAGTTAGCATCTGTAGCACTTAACCACTACACCACCAGGATTTCAGTTATTGGATATTCTGCCCTGAAACTTAATAGAGAAATCAAGGCTAAATGTGTGCAGATGTGGATGTCATTTTTACAGAAGTTATGACGAATGTAACTACTACTGTGAGATGAGAAGAGGCCTAGGAAAAAACCTGGATATATAAACCAGAAAACAAACAACAGAAAACTAAACTTACTGCTGTCAAGTTGATTCTGACCCCCAGAGTTTTCAAGGAGTGCCTGGTGGACTTGAACTACTGACTTTTTGGTTAGCAGGTGTAGCATTTAACCACTACAACATGGTGGGATATGTAAATAAACAAACAAGAACAACAACAACACCCCACTGCCATCTAGTCTATTCCGACTCATAGCAACCCAATAGGACAGAGTAGAACTGCTCCGTAAAATTTCCAGGGAGCTCCTAGAGGACTCAGACTGCTGGCCTTCTGGTTAGCAGAAGTAGCGCTTAACCACTACACCACCAGGGTTTCCAAGGTGGATATATAAGGAGAACTAAATCTTCATGTCTTGCACATTCTCCTTTACTCCACTAACTTAGCCTGTCATTTGGTGGCTCTGGTCATTTTCCGGTGAGTACAGGTGTAAATCGGAAACCTTGGTGTCACAGAGGTGCTACAGCTGCTAATCAAAAAGCCTGGCAGTTTGACTCTACCAGGAGCTCCTTGGAAACCAATGCAGCTCCATGTGTCTTTTAGGGTTGTTATGAGGCGGAATCAACTTGACGGCAATGGGCTTTGGGGGTACAGATGTAAATAACTTATCGTTACGTGCACATCTTATGCAGGTGTCCGTATGTGTATGTTTGCATCTGTTTGTATCTGTGTATGAGAAGATGAAGGAGAAATACATTTCTCTGAGAGAAAAAGCAAAAATTGATTAGGAAAGTAAAAGTTACAGTAAAAACCAGGAAACAGAGTGTCATCATGGACACCAAAGGTGTGCAAAAATTCCTAAGCAAGAGTCATCAGCAGTGTCAGATGAGGCGGAGAGAAGGATTAGAATATAAAAAGCAATTTACTTGGATAATTAGTATATTGAAGTCATTCTAAAACAATAAGATGTAGAAGAGTGTTAGGTGAAGACCTCACTTTCAAAGCGTTAGGAAATAAACTGAAGTGGCAGGAGGGTTATAAAGTGAAGTCTTTGAGTGTGGCCCATTATTTTTAGAAGCTCTCTATGAAGAGAAGTGATTAGACAGAAGCTTAATGCAGAGGCAGGATCAAGGGAGGGCTTTGCTGTAGCATTAGGAGTAGGTAAACATGTTTGTCATCAACAGAGAAGAAAAGGAAACTGACAGCCTGAATAAGAATGAGCAGGATTGATAGATGGAACCAAATTTCAGGGAACAGAAGGGTGAAAGGCATCAAGATAACAAGTGGAATCGTTATTTTATGAAAAGGCAAAGTGATGCTTCCTCTGAGACAGCACTCGAGGAGCCAAGTATGGGTACTGATTCAGAGAAAACCAGAGGTCAAGGGAAGAATAATTAATCTGACACTCTCCACGAAATTTGTGGAAATACACCTGGTGCTTGGCTTCTGAAAAATGAGATATGGGCCTAAGCAAGGGTCCATAGAACTATGAGCTCATTGTGAGTTACACCCTAAGTCATGTCAGCACCAAGCAATAGCTTATAGTCTTAAGCCAACTGCCATCAGGTCAATTCAGAATAGAATAAAATTGTGTTCCATAGGATTTTTCTTTAGCTGATTCTTCAGAAGCAGACTGTCAGGCCTTTGTTCCCAGGTACCTCTGGGTAGACTTGCACCTTCAGCCTTTCAGTTAGTAGCAGAATGTATTATCTGTTTGTACTACAGTGTTTTTACCAGTCACTGAAACCTCATGACCAAGTCTGCGCTTTGGATGGATTGCGAGGAAGCACTGAGTCACCTTCCCCTTACTTGTACTTTCCTTCCTTCATGGCTCCTCTCCACTGACTTTGCAATAGCCCTTCTGACCAACTGTTGCTGTTCTTAAAAGGAAGCAATGTTTTGAATGAAGGCTGTAGAGACGGGCAAGAGTACAGCCTGGAAAGCTAACTAGGGATAACAAGCAAAAGCAGAATATAACTTGAACAGGCAAAGCTGGAATTCAATTTAGATTTCAATGGTAAAGCTGAGGAAGGTCAAGTTCTTTCATACCCGTTGGCAAATATTGGCCATTGTGAATACATTAGAAGTTCATGTTCATATCAGAAATCATAAAAGATTTATTATCAAACCATATTATGAGAAGCCCATGATAAAAACTCAACCTACAATGAGAATGCTCTTGATTTTTACCATTCCACAATAGGTAGCACCCAATCTTTCGAGTCCCCGGAGTGTATGTCAGTTTGTTGTACTGTGAGGACTTGAGTGACGCTGTGAAGCCATACCACTGGTATTCGGATGCTGACATCCCCTGAAGGTAACGTCGGTTCAGGTGCTGATTCCTTCTGAGTAATGTCTTGTAAAACAGAAAGACAAAGAGCGAGTCATACACGAAGGAAGACAGCACGTGGAAGATGCGTCTAAAAGCTAGGGAATGCCAAGAAAATGCCTGGGATTACAAGGCTGAAAGATGAGGAAGGAGCTGAGACTGCCAGAAGAGAGAACGTAGCTCTGCAGATGTTCTGAGTTTGGACTTTAGGCCCCCTGAAGTGCGAGAAAATTCTTTTCAATTCTTTAAAGCCACTCATTTTGTGCCATTTTTGTCATGATACCCCTAGACAACCAAGATACTTGCCAACACCAAATATATCTCAACCACAGTAATAAAATAAGTGGTCAAGCTCATAGTCATGCAGTGTTGTGCTGTCTGGGCTCACATCCTAAATTCATAGCTCCCAGGTTATATGTCTTGTTTCCTTATTTGCAAAATTAGGTGATAATAGTTTATTTTTAAGATTGTCACTTGAGGGAAATATAAACCTTAGAAGGATTCCTGACACACAGTAAGTGCTCAAAGATGTTAATTATTTGTCATCAATGCTGAGATTGAATGTGGACCAAATGTGCTTATTTATTAGGAATTGATACCTATGAAATCAACCAGGAAAGAGAGTTTTAGCAGAGGATAAAGTTAAACTGAGATGCAGGCAATGAGTGTGGGTGAACACTGTCTATAAGAGTCTTCCTGGGTAGAGTGGAAGTGGCTGAGTCTTTAAGTTTCTGCTGTGTTAGTCTCCCAGGGCTGCCATCACAACAGTACCACAGACTGGATGGCTTATCATCGGAATTCACTGTCTCAGAACAGTGGATTTGAAGTCCAAGTCCAAGGTATCAAGAGAGCCATGTTCTCTCTCAAGACTCCAGAGAAAGTTTCTTTCCTGTCTCTCCCAGCTTCTGGCAGCCCCAGGTGTTCCTTGACATACAGTACCTCTTCACGTGGCCATCCTTCCTTTGTCTAGATCTTTCTGTGTCTCTTCTCCTCTCTTACATCAAACAGATTTAGAACCTAGTCTATTCCAGTGTAACTTCATGCTAACTAAACTGATGAACTACTTGGTAAAGTAGAAGGTCAGTAAAAAAACAAGAAGATTCTCAAAGGGATGGATTGACCCAGTGGCTGCGACGATGGGCTTAAACATCAGAATGATCATCGGCGTGGCACAGGACCAAGCAGTGTTTCATTCTGTCGTGCATCAGGTTGCTGTGAGTCAAAGTTCACTCCATGGCTCCTAACAACAACAATAACAGCAAACGGTTAACATCTTCAAAGACTCTGTTTCCAAACAAGGTTATGTTCACAGTTACTGGGGATTAGGGGTTCAACATATCTTTTTGGGAGACACAGTTCAGTCCATAATACCTGCCTCATCCATCTTTCCAAGGAAGATTTTGGCCATAGGGGAACAGCTCTCTGAAGTTGAGAGGAAGCCAGTAACTGAAGGCTGTTTGTTATTGGCTGACCATACTCACTAACCCTGTTCAGCAATTTCGTTCTTAAACGAGGATTTGGTAGTGTTTCTTTATCCTATCACAGTACATCCGTAAGAATTCATGTTTTCAGGAGAAAATTTCCAGATCTGGCATGTTCCTAGTTTGGTGAGGTGATTATATCCTATATTCCTTATGCCTAGAAATAACCCACTGTCCGAGATTTCTAATCTACATGTCTGTGGACAAAAAAGGCACTCTGCAGCTTGTGTATAACTTTAAGAATGACTAGATTCTTGGACTACAGTCTAGGTTATTATTATTATTAACATAACTAAGAAGAGAGAAATGAACTAATTAAAAATAAAGTGTGAAGTGACTAATTAGAAATGCGCATCAATCTCCAGTCCTTTGTCTCAGGTGGCATACAGGGATTTCGCTAACACAGCCTGCAGCAAACAACAGCACTTACACACAGAGCTACCAAACCCTCATTGTCCAAAATCATGAAGGCTAAAGCTTCACAGCTGACAGAAAGACTAGTTTCTGTAGCTTGCAAAGAAGTTTGAAGAGAAACCTAACCATTGATTTGATGCTTATTTTCCAGGGTAACTAAAATTCAAACCTGATTTACTCAATATGTTCTCATTCTGATGAAAGACAAGCCCTAACAAATGTTTAGGTCCCTCAGATGTTCCGGTCTTTGTCTTCTTTCTTTACTTGAAACTAGGTAGGACCTAGATTAATAACTGAAGAAAACTAAACTAAAGAGGATTTTCAGTAGGTTTAGTGACGAATTTTCTGAATCCCTTTGGTCCAAAGGCTTTAAACACACAGCATAACCAGATTTTTATGGAATCTCTTGATTAGGGCAAGGAAATCAATGGAAATAGTCAGCACAAGAGCCATTTATATAGGGTCATCATGAGTCTGAATCAACTTGCAGGCAACGTGTTTTGGTTTTGAGGGCCTCCATGAAAACGTCTTTAGGGAATTGTTGAATCATTATTCTAGAAGGAACAGACAGAGGATCAGAGAAAAAGAGGAAGATCCTCAGTGAGATACACTGACACAGTGGCTGCAACAATGGGATCAAGCACGACAATGGTCGTGAGAGTGGTACAGGACCAGGCAGTATTTTGTTCTGTTGTACATAGGGTGGCAATGAGACGGAGTCAACTCAATGCCACCTAACAGTAACAACAAGGAGAAAATGGAATGTTGTGGGCAAATTCTGACGACAACAATCCTATCCTGCATGGAAATAGGTACTTATCATCCCCCGAATGTACCACGGTAAAGCAGTGAAGAGTACATGTTTCAGAGTAAGGTGAAGTTGAAGTTTGGATCCTGCCACTGAAAGGATAGCTGTATGACTTTGATCAAATTTCTTCCCTGCTCTGAGCCTCAGTTTTCTCATCCATAATCTGGGGATGATAAGGCCTAGCTATATGGCTGCAATATCAATTATGCCATTTAGCACATACTAAATATTCAGTAATGGGACATGATAGGCATCACTATTATTCTCATCCTCATCCACATCCTCATCTCTCTGCTTTTGTCCAAGCTATTTTTTGAAGGGTTTAGTCTATTTTCTCCCTGTATAAGTTATATATGAAATTCTTGTATCCATGGTTTTCTTTGATAGGGACTGATAGTCTGCCTTGACCTTCTAGGCAGTAGCTAGGAATGTGTGGGCCACGGTGGATCTCAGGGACTGCAAGCAATGGACTTTCTGTCCGGGATGAATTTAGAGACCATAAATATTTCTTGGGGGAACTGTGGTGCTGGTTTTGGTCTCTGCAGAATTTCTTTCCTACTTCCCATGGCCATCAGTGAAGGCTAGAGATTAAGAAACCCCAGCCTGCTGTGGGAGATTTTAACCCTACCCTAGATGGAACAAGGTGGACTTCTCTGTGGGCTCTAAAAGGAAAATCCAAATCATTATTCTACTGCAGTCCTATTCCCTAGCTTAAAGTTGGGTTGGGATCAACACTAATTTCTTCATACATGATCCAACAACTAAGTCCACAAAAGTAATTGTTCTAAGTGCTACATACCTCATTGCTGACTATCAGTGTGGTCACCTTCAAAGTACTCCCCTTGGAAGCTATGCACTGATGCCAGCACCTAGTCCACCTTTCAAAGTAATTTTGGAACTCTTTCTGGAATGGCCACTGTGCATGGTGGCACTCTGGCGAGTTCAGAAACTTAAGTGTCTAGTTGTCTGTGAAGGAGTTTTTAGCCAACAAATAAATATCTGAGTTGGAACACTCTCCCTACTCACCTGATCTGGCCTCAGTGGCTTTTTTCTTTACCCAGAAATAAAGGAAATGTTGAAAGGAAGACGTTTTGATGACATTCAGGACATCAAAGGTGATAATGTGGACAGCTCTGATGGCCATTCCAGGAAAAGAGTTCCAAAATTTCTTTGAAGGGGAACGAGGTGCTGGTGTTGGTACATAGCTTCCCAAGGGGAGTACTTTGAAGGTGACAGTAGTGATATTCAGTAATGAAGTATGTAGCACTTTTTCTAGGATGAGTTTGTGAACCTAATCGTCTGACGTCATACACCTGGCCTATCTTCCCATACATATTGTACAATTCTTCTCTAAACCTCCTATGTGTGACTCTTTTGTGTACTTTTTGGGTTAAAGTGGGGTGGACATATGAATGATTGTGGGGCAATGCCATGTTACCACAACTGGCACATGGCACATGTGATAGCTGCAGAAGGGTCAGGCAAATGTGTCACACATAAAAATCAGCTGCTAGGTCCCAGCTCCGTGGTTCTAACCGTTCTGCCATGTACTCCAAGCACCTCACCGCTAAATAGAGGAATACTTCTGTATTCAATGCCTGGCTCCTCTTTGCTTCTCTGTTGATCTTACCAACAGGACAAGTTCTAGAATCAAAATTTCTGGGTTTAAAGCCAGCCTTGCTATTTACTAGGTTTTAACTTCTCTGTGGCTTTACTTGTTTCATCTCCAAAATAGGGATGATCTCAGAGGGTTATTGTAAGGATCATGTGAGGCAAAACTCATGAAGTTTTAGAATAGTAACTGACACAATAAATACTGGCAGAAATTATTTTATTATTATTATCACTCACAAGTGGCTTCTGAGGTCATGATGGATATCATCCATGGAAGCAGCAGTTAAGAAATCAAACAGTGTACTGCATTGGGCAGATCTGCAAAAGACCTCTTAAAACTATTAAAAAGCGAAAAAGTCACTTTGAGGACTAAGGTGTGCTTGACTCAAGCCATGGTATTTTCAGTCACCTTGTATGCACGTGAAAACTAGCAAAGTATAAGTAAGACTGAAGAAGAATTGATACCTTTAAATTATGGTGTTGGTGAAGAATACTGTCTATATCGTAGACTGCCAAAATAACTAATAAATGTGTCTTGGAAGAAGTACAGCTCTTTAGAAGCCAGGATGGTGGGAGTCTTTTTCTCACATACTTTGGACAAGTTAGCAGGAGGGGCCAGTCCCCTGGAGAAGGACATCATCCTTGGTAACGTAGCAGGTCGGCGAAGAAGAGGAAGAGCTTCAACAAGCTCAATTTACACAGCAACTGTAGCGACGGGCTCAAGCATAGCAACAATTGCGAAGATGCAGCAGGACCAGGCAGTGGTTCATTCTGTTGTACGTAGGGCTGCTGTAAGTTGGAACCAAGTCAACAACACCTAACAACAGCACGACAATGGCATTATTTGCTTCTGTCTAAAACAGGGGCAATCTCAGAGGGTTATTGTAAGTATCAAGAGAGACAATACATGTAAAGTTTTAAGATGGTATTTGATACAATAAGTACTAGGAGTTATCATTATACTGTTATTGCTCACCTGCAACCCCTAAGCTTATGATAGACATCATAGCCAGATTCCAGTGAGATCTAGTTTTTGTTTTGTTTTTAAGTCACCATCTTATGGAGCAATAGTCCTCTAGTACAAGCAAAGAGAGCTTTTACCCCCCCAAAATAAAGAGATGACAAAATTTTGACCCAGTAATTCCACTACTTGGAATACATCCTGCAGAATCAAGGCCTTTCACACCAACGGACACATGCACAAGAATGTTTATTGCAGCACAGTCCACGATAGCAAAAAGATGGAATCAACCCAGGTGCCCAACAACAGAAGAATGGATGGGTAAAATATGGTACATACACTCAATGGAGCACTACGCCATGATAAAGAATAACGATGATTCCAGGAAACATCTCCTAACCTGATTTCAACTGGAAGACATTATGTTGAGTGAAAGTAGTCAGCGACAAAAGGACAAATATTGTATTATGAGACCTCTACGATAAGATCTCAAAAACAGAATTGTGTATAGCAGAAAGGACTCTTTGACAGCTGCAGGGGAGAGGAGGGAGGGAGGGTGAGGGGCGAAGGGTTTAGGTTAGACAGTTGTTAGAAATCTGGTTGGGTGAAATCAGTGATAGCACACATTAGAAACAAGAACAACATTAAGTGGACTTCAGCATAACTTGAGTACTCCTTCCATCTTAACCCAATATTGCAAGGACAGAGTAGCTGGGTTAGGGGGCAGGAGACCATGCTGTTAGGTGAAATAGAGGCCAGTTGGCACAAATAGCATTTTTCTAAGAGGGCTCTCTGCACCCTACATTGGTGAGTGACATCTGGGGTCTTAAAAGCTGCCAAGCTACCCTCCAAGGGCACAACAAATGGTCCCAACTCAGTAGGAACGGATGCTCACCGAGGACCAAAATAACATGGGGTAAATACAATCCAGAAGATAGAGAGACCCACATGAGTGGGTGCCAACATCGACTTGGGACCGGAAGAACCAGATGGTTCCTGGCCACCACCAGTGATAGCCACGATGGAGCTCACAGAGAGGAGTCTTATAGGCAACACAAGAATAAAAAGGGGTGCATCCTGAGATCGCCACTAAAAGACCTCAATTGATGGTCCAGCAGTTTCCGGGTTCCCCTGGGAGCATGGCCCCTGGCCCTGATGCTGCCCTTGCCCATAAATCATAACGAAGTTCCACTCTTCGGACACGAATGGATTGGACTTGGTCATGCAGAGTGACCGTATATTGGTTGCACTTTATGGTTCTATGCATTTATAGTATATCATCCTGCTGACCTCTGGCTGGAGGAAGGAGAGTGGGTGGAGAGGAGGGGAAAAGAGACTGTTGGGAGGATGAGACATGTATGGAGCAGAGAGGAATAGTGTGCTGTCACTGGGCAGGGAGAGCAGGGGAAGCTGCATATAGGTGGGCAAGCAAATTTATACGGGAATGTACATTTTTACTCAGTCATATTAAATAAAAAATAAATAAATAAAAACTTAGCATCCTTTACATAGCCTTTTGAAACACGTACAAATGAAATCTTTTTTGCAGAGTTACTGGAGCATGATCTAGGTCATAGCAACCCATGTGGTAATCACCTTACCATGGCCCATGGTCTTGTAACCTGACTGTTATGAATCAAATTGTTTCCCCCTAAAATGTGTATCGGCTTGGCTAGGCCATGATTCCCAGTTTTGCATAATTGTTCCTCATTTTGTGAGCTGATGTTAAAGAGGTAGCTTTAGAGGCAGTTACATAATGAAGAAGGGCATAGTCTACAGGATTACATTGTATCTTGAGTCAATGTTTTATGTTATAAAAGACAGAAATTTAGCAGAGAGGAGAAGGGACCTCCTACCATCAAGAAAGAAGAGCTAAGGGTAGAAGACATCTTTTGGACCCAGGCCCTGTACTGAAAAACTCCTAGACTAGGGGGAAGATTCATGACAAGGATCTTCACCCCTAAGCTGACACAGAGAGAAAGTCTTCTGTAGCTGGTGCCCTGAATTTGGACTTCTAGTCTCCTAGACTGTGACAGAATAAATTTCAGTTTGTTGAAGTCATCTCCCTCCAGTGTTTCTGTTACAGCAGTAACTAGGGTACTGAAGCAGACCTCCCATTCCTTCAGTTATGTCCCTCTATGAAGGTATCTAAGTGTAATTATAGCTCAAGAGATGAAACTCTCAGTAATGACAGAATGAAAAGTTAGGTCAATAGATTTAGCAGAATGTACAAAAGCCTACTTTTCAGTGACTCCGTTTGGAACAATTTCTGAGTTCATTATTGACTTACTATACTGGCAAATGAACAACACAGGTGTTCTAAAGAACACTAAACTGATTTGATTAAGTATGAAGAAGATTTCTGAGTGTTAGAGAGTCTTTGTAGGAAATAAATCCAACAATATGTTAGTGGAAAGAATTAGCACCAGCATTACTGGTGCATCAGCTAGGCTGTGATCAATTAGCCAGTCCTTTATATATTAGTCTATAAGTAAGTAAAGTGGTTGGGAGAAGCAAATTGAGCCAAATGACTATAAATGTAAAACATACAATTTAAAATGTTTGCCAAGATGTTTAGAAGCGAAGGAGTTATAACAGGAGTTAAGGATGTCATGTGACATTTGATGATGTTTACTGATTGTCGTCTGTCTTGTATTTTAGGCACTTTATTTTAATGTAAGGTCAGTGCTGTCATTTTTACCTGTCATAACAGTACCTTAACTATATCGTTGCCCCTATTATTGATCAGATTCCTGTCAATCCCCCTGTTTTTCAAACCTGAAATGATGAAAATGTGCCCCATATGCCTTAATTCAAAACATTCTTAATCCATCTCTTGGCTGTCTGCACAGAGACATGTGGAAATGTAAGATAAAACATAATCCTCACACACACACTGAAGACAAAATGACCAGTAATGTTGACAACATGCATAATTCAAACATTACTGAGCAGTTGGCAGTATATATTTGCATTAAGTAAACAGGTACCTAAGAAATGTACTTCAGGTCCTCTGGACACAAACAACAGGACTCTATTTTAATGAGGTCTGAATATACCATGGACTTGTAATAGTAACTGGTTTCTACCAAAAAAAATATGACACATCTACTTTGATTTCATACTCTGGTGCGTTGATTCTGGCATTCATTAGAAAGGGATCTCTTTGTGAATGTCAGTAAATAAACAAGCAGTCTTGAAATGCATTATTCTGTGAGTTATAGGAATAAAAACCCAAAGTATCTTTGGTGGAATAAGTTTGAACATAAAATGGGAAATACTCCATAAACATAAATGCAATGCTGAAAGGCATGAATATTTCTCCTTTGTTTATTTCTGCTTTTCTGGGTAACAATTCATCTCAGATTTTAAATCATACTATAAATTTCACTCCAACTAATAACTAAGTTATTTTGGCGTAGTGTACCCTTGGAGATGACAGCCTGGAGCTGTTAATAGTACCTCAGGAAGACATGTTGCTGATTTCTCACAGGTATTTGTCTGAAGAAAGAAGCCTATGACAAGCAGGAAGTGAATCTGATGAGCATTAAATGACAGTGTTACTTTTAGAAAACTATAAGGTGAATAATTTATCAGGCACGTCAGTGCTTATATTTAGCTTGGTGCTGTGAAGGTGAGCGTGGGTCACGGATTCCTCTGGCATCGTTTGAGCTTACATTCGCTAGTGTTTGATCCCTAGCCTTCTTAAGAGCTATTTTAAAACAGATGTGGCCTTTTTTCCCTAACACAGTAACCAAGAAGTATTCAAAGGCTTTTGTTGCCTGAGTTCATAGAGACTTCATCTAGAGTAGAAAAGTCCTCAGTAAAGGGACACGCTGTGCAGATGGCATGTTGTATACCTACAACTTATTTGTGCCATGGTGGGTTTGAACCCTGCTGTGAAGTAGCTTCTTCTGTGCTCTGTGATTCTCCAGTGTCCTCTTTCAGTATCCTGTTTCTGCCTCTTCACTGGTCCATTGATACAAGAATAACAGAGCAGTAAAGACTGAAAAGTTGATGCAAGAGACAACCAGCCATTGCTGTAACATCATTCTAAATATATTCTTGCTATGGACTGAATTGTGATTCTCTCTCCACCCCCAGTGTGTTGAAGCCCAGATCCTTACAGCTATAAAGAAAGCCATGACGGCATAGTGGTAAGTGCTGTGTCTGCGAACCCAAAGTCTGGCAGTTCAAATCCGTCAGGTGCTCATTGGAAACTCCATGGAGCACTTCTACTCTGCCCTGTAGGATTCTTATGAGTCAGAATCAAATGTGACTTGGCTTGGAACTAAGAGCTTTTGTTCTGTTACGTTAATCAGGTCATACATGAGTAAGATAGACTCTAAACCCAACCCTTTCTGTCAGGTGTCTTATACAAAGAGAACACAGATACGGAGAAAGGCACACATACAAGGGAAAGAGACCCTGTGAAGAGTCAACCAGCTACAAGTGAAAGAATGACAAGGAATGCCCAGGGCAACCGAGAAAGAGAGTTTCTAACCCTAGAGCCAAGGCCTTGATTTGAATGTCTAGTCTTCAAAGCTGTGAGGCAATAAATTTATCTTCATGAAAGCCACCCACTTGTAGCATTTTTGTTATGATGGCCCTAGGAAATGAAGACAAAGATTTACAATATTATCACTATCCATAGTAAACATTTGGAGTGAGGGACAATAAATGCGCAAGTGCACTGAGGCAGATTACGAGTACATGATATGCAGATAGCCAAGGATGCAAATATTTCTACACATCAGTTAATAAAAGGGTAAATTTCAGCGATGACTAAATATGTGCTGCCTGCAGGTTGACCAGTCTTGCCTCACTTTGTACAGGCAGTTCCAGATCCACTTACTATCATTGTCTGATAAGTATTAGGTCCTTCTTTACTTTCCAAAGTCCCCAAACCCAAAAACGTGGTTCCAGCTCATAGCGATCCTATAGATGAAGTAGAACGGTCCTATAGAGTTTCCAAGTGGATCTGAGCTGCCAACCTTGTGGTTAGCAGCTGTAGCACTTATTCACTATGCCACCAGGATTTCCCCGAAGTGTCCCAGAAATGATGAGTTATGGTTACTCTACAAATATGTGCAGTATTAAACATTTAACTACTATTTCAATACCTATCTTTCAGATAGGTGTAGCTAGAGGTATAGATAGATAGAAATACAGATATAGACATGGGTCCCTAGTGGTGCAGTGATTAAGTGCTCAGCTGCTAACCAAAGGTTGGCAGTTTGAACCTACCAGCAGCTCTACTGAAGAAAGATGTGACAATCTGCTTCTGTAAGCATTACATCTTAGGGAACTCTACGAGGCAGTTCTACTCTGTCCTATAGGAATTGACTCGATGGCAGTGGATATACCCACACACACACAGAGACATCTATATAGTATGTTGTGTTTGCCATCAGGTGTCACTGGGTGTCTTCCTACTCGGAGTGACCCTGTGTACAGCAGAATGAAACACTGCCCAGTCCTGTGTCATCCTCACAATTGTCGCTGTGCTCGAGCCCATTGTTGCTGTCTCTGTGCCAGTCCATCTCATTGAAGGTCTTCCTTTTTTTTCCCTAACTTTCTATTTCACCCAGCATGATGTCCCCCTCCAAGGACTGGTCCCTCCTGATAACTAACATCTCCAGAATACTTGAAGTCTTGCCATCCTTGCTTCTAAGGAACATTCTGACTTGTACTTTTTCCAAGACCCATTTGTTGCTGCCTCTGGCAGTCTGTAGTATATTCGGCAGTCTTTGCCAACACCATGTATCAAAGGTATCAACTCTCCTTCGGTTTCCTGTTTCCATTGTCCAGCTTTCACATGTATGTATACGAGGTAACCGAAAATACTATGGCTTTGGTCAAGCATACTCTAGTCCCCAAAGTGACGTCTTTGCTTTTTGACAGCTTAAAGAGGTATTTTGCAGCAAATGTGCACAATGCAATATGTCGTTTGATTTCTTCATGGCTGCTTCCATGGACATTGATTCCACATCCAAGCAAAATGAAATCCCTGATAGCTTTAATCTTTTCTATTTATTGTAACATTGTGTGTTATGATACAATTGTGAGGGTTTTTACTTTCCTTATGTTAAGGTACAATTCACACTGAAGGCTACAGCTCACTTCTGTTAATAAGTGCTTAAATTTTCTTTATTGGGGTGAAATATGTGTAACATTTTGCATTTGAACTATTTATGTGCATGTCAGTGACAGTAATATTCATCCTGTGGTACAACCATCCCCACTATCCGTTTCCCCCAATGTTTTCACCACCTTGAACAGAAACTCAATGCCCTCTAAGCAATGGGTTCCCAGTGTCCTTTTCTTCTACCACATGGTAACCACTAATAGAATTTGGTCTCTACGCATTTTCTTATCCTAGATATTTTATGTAAGAGGGACCATATGATATTTATCTTTTAGTGTTTGTTTTCTTTTTTTTTTTTTTTAATTTCACTCAACAAAACATTTTCAGGATTCATCCCTGTCATGGTACTTATCAGAACTTCATTTTTCTTTGTTGCTAAATAATAGCCCATTGTACGAATACACCACATTTTCTTTGTTCTTTCTCCTGTTTATGACCATGTGGGTTGTTTGGCTACTGTGAATATCTTGGCTATTGTGAATAATACTGCTACCAAGATCGTTGGACAAATGTCTATTTATGCCCCTGCCTTCAGTGCTTTTGTATATGCCTAGGAGTGGAATTTCTGGATAATGGGGTAATTCAATGTTTCACCTTTTGAGGAACCAATATTTTCATGTTTTATTTTTAATTCTTCCTAATGCTACAGTCAAAATCCTTCAAACACTTCAGTAAATCGAAGGTTTATGATTCCAGTGGCCCGGATCACTTTGGGCTTATGTCATTCTGTTCCATAAAAGATGCTGCCTGGTCAGTTCTGTCCCGTGCTGACCTCACGTGTGCCAGAGCAGAACTGTGCTCCCTAGTGCTTTCAATGGCTGGTTTGGGGGAAGTAGATCATTAGGCCTTTCTTTTGGGTACCTGTGGATACACTTAAACCTCCAGCCTTTCCATTAGCAGCCAAACACATTCACCTTTTCCACCATCCAGAAACTCTTAGAGCCACAAATTTATAACACTTCCTCCTATACACTTCTCCTCGGGAAATATTGTTTTGACTTGTTCCGATCAGTTGGAATAACCACAACTAGTCATATTCCAGGGGGAAAATCCCACTGCCGTTGAGTCAGTTGCAACTCATAGCAACACTATAGGACAGAGTAGAACTGCTCCTACAGAGTTTTCAAGGAGCACCTGGTGGATTCAAACTGTCAACCTTCTGGTTAGCAGACATAGAACTTAACAACTACACCATCAGGGTTTTCTAGGGGAAAAATAGCAAGTAAATTTGGGCAGCACAAGAATATTCTGAACTCTGAAAACTGAACTTGTTTGTTGCAAGGCGGTCGAGACACGGTGTAGACTCTAAAATAAAGACTCAAGACATATTGCTTCTATTCCTAGCTGCATCATAAATCCTTTCTGACATTAAATAAATGTGTCTCTGCCCTCAGTTTTCCCACCTGAGAAGGGAGTGCTATAATAATTGTCTTTTAATTTTGTTGATCTGTGTTAATTAACTAGGAAACACCAGGGAAATGCCTTGACCAAGTTGGGGGGGAGGGGAAACACTTTGTGTACTCCATGCTTTGATTTTGGACCCATATAAACCTAATCCTTAGTGCTAGCAGGCAAAATTAATTGCTATCTCTTGTCAGTTGCATGCCTGGTATATAACCATGCTATATCACTGGCGACGTGACTAGTATGTGAAAAATGACTTTACACAATGTCTACAAATCTTTGCTTCTGCTGTATACTGTGTTCAATTTAAAATAATGTAGTTGATATCATTTTTATCCAGTGATGTCTCTGGCCTTAAGTCTGGCTTCTGAAGCTAAAATAGTCTCCTGTTTCTTTCAAAACTTCTGACTGTCAATCTAACACCTTTGGGCAACAGTAAGGGATGTTACTGACTGCAAAAAGAAGATTGGAAGTCACTGGTATTGGGGAGACACGACCTCCCAGGAGACCTGGTGTCTCCTGGGAGATCTGCAAGTGAAGATGTGGGCCAAGAAGTCTAGTGTCATTGTTTAACATGAATGTCCTACTCTGTCCCTCTTCTGTATCTATCATTGCAGCGACAACATTATAACTAGTAGTTTTTAACTTTGTTTATTCAACTAGATGGTGAGTTCTTCAGGTTTGTGACTTTATCTTACTTACATTTCTATCTTACCACACTTCTCAAAAACTGAAAACATAGGTGACCCTCAATGCACTTTTGTTGTTAAATGAGTAAGTAGTGACCTTGTAAATAACAACAGCTGGCAGATGGTTTTATCCAGTGGATCAGTGTGGCTACTTGTAATGTGCCAACCTGGCTAGGTTAAACTATGTTTACAAGACTTTAGGCTTTTTTTCTTTTTCGTTTTTGAATTTTCTTTTTAGGATGATGATCCATGACAGATCGTTTTTTTTGTTTAATTGTACTTTAGATGAAGATTTACAGAGCAAATTAGTTTTTCATTAAACAATTCATACACATCTTGTTTTGTGACTTTGGTTGTATTATAGACATTTTGATATGCAATTCAGAGTGTTGAAGTCAAAGAAGAGCCATATTTTTTTCCTATATGTTCAAAAGGTTAAGGCAAGGTCAGCTGATGTTTAGACAGCTCAGAAGCATTGTTGCTGATCTGTTGGCTCCCTTCCTTGATGCGGAATTGTAGTCAGGCCTAAAATTGCTTCACCTTCCCCAAGACCTCCCATTAGTTTTTAAACTTCTAGCAACATGATGGAGGGTACCAGCTTGTCCCATGGAATAGTCACATCATCACCTTTGGAAATCTGACACTATCACCTGCCTGTCTTCATAGATTCCAGCTTCTGCTGCCTGTCCTTGTACTCCCTTCCCTTAAAGCTCTCTTGCCTCTAACAACCTGCCCTGTGGACTTCGAGCTGTAGCTTCAGATACAAATTCAATAGCGTGACCAAGATTGCTTAACACCCATATTTATATCAAATCCCTGTAACGAGTCGCTTTGTACATGTACGTATGCATGCACACAAACACACACACATACACAGATACCTATATGTATTTGCATAAGTCTGTGAGTGGTCCTACATCTCTTACTGGACCTCTGATTGATACAAATGGTCTGTGAGACCTTGGAGGTTTATTGCCTAAGATTCCTTGTCTGTCTCTGTGTGTGTGCATGTGTGTGAGTGTACACGTGTGTGAGTGTACACAGTATGGCTGAGACAAAGGCCTTGCTGGTCAGGGTTATGTTAGCCATTGAAACAAACATATCCTTAAGACAAAACTGTCAGCAATTTAACCCGGTAGAAATCTTTTCTTGTTCTAAAATATCTAGTACATGCATTCCCAGTGGGGAGAAAGAGAGTACTTTCTTCCTTGTGTTAATATTTAAGTGGCTGAAGAGAGTCTGCCATCTTTGAGAACTCCTTCTAAGGTCTCCCTGGGCAATGACATTCAGCCAACATATGCAAGAAGAGACAGGATAGTGTTATGGATTGAAGGATTGCCCTCCAAAAAGGTATGTTGACGTCTTAACCTCTGTACTGGCAAATATGAGCTTGTTTGGGAAAACGTTTTCTTTTGCAGATGCTATCAGTTCAGTTAATGAACCATACCTGAGTATGGAGGTAAGGTGAGTCCTATGCTTAATTCCTTCTGAGTGGTATCTCGTGAAAGAGAACAGATTTAAAAAAACAGAGTCACACACAGGACAAAGACATCACATGAGGATCCATCTACAAGCCAAGAAATGCCAGGAGACACCTGGGCCTGCCAGAAGTAGAAATAACCAAAGAAAGATCTCCCTGTACAGTGGACACAGAGAGTACAGACCTCCTTATGTACTCTGAATTTGGACTTCCAACTTTCAGAACTGTGAGAAAGAAGATTCTGTTTTTTAAAGCAACCCACTTTGCTGTATTTTGTTATGGCAGCCCCAAAGAAACTAAGACAGGTAGAACATGCATACACTCTTCTTAGACACCTCAGGTTAGAAATAACACTACTACGCTGTATATATGTCCATGGTGAAAACAAGTCCATGGCACTACTGAGAAAGAAAATGGGAGACCGTGCTAGAAAGTGGAAGTTTTGACAAGGCAGTCCCTTTCCAGTTACCATGGCATTGTCAAGGCAGCACAGATGTTTGGAGGGGACAGTAACATCATGCTGCACATAATCTTATGTGAAAAAATGATAATTAAATCAGAACAATTCAACCATCTTTGTTATTGAAATTTCAGCCTGCTCAGGGGCATAATGAGAGTCAGTCTTTACAGAGCCAGAGAGGAGGGTCTTGTCAACTTCAGGATGGCATGTTCCATTGTATTTTGAGGCTAATGGAAGGCAGCACAGCTTGCAGCCACTTTAGAAGCAGATCTGTCCCTTAGAGAGCAAGCGAAAATTGAAATATCCATTTGAAAATTCCAAGCTAACTGCCAACACTGTTAACATCCAAGTTCCATCTGAATGTGTCTTGAAGGTAGCTTGCCAACTCCTGAGCGTAACAGCTCTTCCACAGTTTGATCCTTTTGTTACTGAGAATTGGCTAGCTGTAGGTACAAACATCATTGGTCTAAAATATGCAGTATGAGCCAGTTTATGGTACCCCTTCAACATAAGCTGACTGCCCGGATTTACTGGCCTCTCTCCCTCTCTCGGTGAAGATTTGCCAACCTTTGTGCAGAAGACAAAGTGAACTTCTCTTTGGAATCTCATTCTGTGCTCTTTAAATATGTTTCATATTAATTATTTTCCATTTTCTACATAAATAATTGATCACAGGTTTGCAACTTAGAAAGAAGTCAACACATCTAACTAATTAGAACTTACATATGTTTGTTTTTCCTCCACTTAGTTATTCATGCATAAAGTTATTTTTCAGTTCATATTTTTTTTTCCCAATTTGATTTTCTATTTTGGCATTTGCTCCTTATGTTTGCTTCATGGACTGAGGTTTTGTGATGTAGTACAAATCACAGAACTATCAGAGAGGCAAGATTTAGTAAAGACTGTGTGTAGTTCCACAAGCTGTACATCTCGTGAAAGTCTTTCTGCTGAAAACAACAATTTGATAAATGTTTTGCTTCCTTTATTGACAGTTTTAGCTCTCTTAAGAGGAAATAACTAGAACTAGTCCTTTATTATACTTAGTTCTGATCAACAAGGGTGTCTATTTGTTTCTATCAAAGTGAAGCAAGACAAGGAAGGAAGCACCCTTGTCATCTTAGAGTTCTGAATGCTGGAAGAAGGAGTAATGAGCCTAGCTAGACATGTGAACTAGAGAATAGTTAGGCAGATTTCAATAAATTGAGGGAAAAACAATCCAATGAGCAGATTTGGAGAAGAAAATAGTACAAGGCTGTCAAAAAGATTTCTAAAAGAAAATTCTGGCAACCTACTCACAACTAGGAAGTCCTGGTAGCATAGTGCTTAATTTCAATGGCTGCTCACCAAAGGTCAATAGTTCACACGCACCAGGCATTCCTTAGAAACTGTATGGCAGTTCGACTTTGTCCTGTAGGGTTGCTATGAGACAAAATCAACTGGATGACAATGAGTTTTCCATTATTTAATAAAAAATAATCCAAAAAGAAATAAAAAAATATAGTGGAAAAGTTTTTAAAAATTGAACTTAAAAAATATTGCTGCTGAGTCGACTAGACTCAAAGTAGCCTTACAGGACAGAGGCTTTTCAAGGAATGGCTGTCCAAAAGGAATAATTGGTGGATTTAAACTGCTAAGCTTTGAGGTAGCAGCCAAACACTTAACCATGATGCCAACAGAAACCTGTAGTTTTAAAAAAGACATTTACAGTGATGGAAAATGGCGACATAACCAGTAACGATTATTTAAAAAGTGGCATAGAGCTATAAGAATGCTATTAGAAAAAACTAAAAATGTGGAGTCAACAGAAAATTCCAAAAAATCTTCATACAACACGGAAAGTCAGTTTTCACTAAATGCCAGGGAATTCAAAGTTGAGTTAGTCAGAGTCTTAATTCTCAATAAACTTCCAGTCAGTTGTTAAGGGAATGAAAATGTGGTTAAATTTCTGTTAAAAGCAATTAAAAAATCATGTATATAAATCAAGAAAAATTGGAAGTTGTCAAAACTGAAATGGAACACAGGAAGATTGATATCCTACACATTAGTGACGTGAATTGGTGATTGGGAGTCAGGCAATCATACGGTTTACTATGCAAGGGATAACTTGAAGGGGAATGTCATTGCATTCATCATCAACAACAAAAAATTTCAAGATCTATCCTGAAGTACAGTGCTGTCAATGATAGTATATATCCATATTCCTAGAAGGAAGACCAGTTAATACACTGTTATTAAAATTTACATATTAACTACTAAGGCCAAAAATGAAGAAACTGAAGATATCTCCAACTTCTATAGCCTGAAATTGATCAAATATGCAATCAAGATGCATTGATAATTGCTGCCATATTACTTTTGGAACAGGAAAGTCATAAACAAGGAAGAATGGTCAGTAGATAGAAAACATGGCTTTGGTGATACAAATGATGCCAGAGACCACATGATAGAATTTTGCAAGACCTAATGACTTACTCCTACCATGCATCTGTTGTCTGTCATGCAGTAGGGGCTTGTACATTGCTGTGATGCTGGATGCTATCCTGTAGGTATTCATTGCCAGCAGAGTTACCTGTGGTGGACAGGTTTGTGCTCAGTCCTTATTAAGATAGACTAGGAAGAAGGACTTGATGACCTACATGTGAAAAGAATTAACCAAGGAAAATCTCATGAATAGCAGTAGAATGTTGTCTACGACAGTTCCAGAAGATGAATCCATCAGGTTGGAAAACACTCAAAGATAATTGGAGAACTCCCTCCTCAAAGTAGGATCCCCCTCAACGATGTGTATGGAGTCAATCTTTTGGCACCTTAGTATGCTACTGTAACATGACTCAAAATGAGAAGAAAGAGCTACAAATCTCCAATAATAATCAGAAACTGGAAGGGATGAACTATGAAACTAGGAAAATTGGAAATCATCAAAAGTAAAATGCAATATATAAACATCAATATCCTAGACATTAGTGAACTGAAATGGACCGGTAGTGGCCATTCTGAATCAGAAAACCATATGGCATACTATGCTAGGAATCACAACTTGAAGAAGTGAGTTACATGCACTATCAAAAAAAACATTTCAAGGTCTATCCTGAAGTACAGCTGTCAGTGGTAGGATAATATCTGTAAGCCCACAATGAACACCAGTTAATATTACTGTTACTCAAATTTATGCACCAACCACTAAGACCAGCAATGAAGAAACTGAAGATTTTTTTAACCAACTTCTGCAGTCTGAAAGTCATCAAACGTGCCCAGGAAGCAATGATAATTATTAGAGATTAGAACGTAGCAGTTAGAAACAAAGAAGAAGGATCAGTAGTTGGAAACTAAGGTCTTGGTAATAGAAACAGTGCTAGAGATTGCATGACAGAATTTTTTAAGACCAAAGTCATCTTCATGGCAAATACCATTTTTCACCCACATAAATGGTGACTATAGAAATGAACTTCACCAGATGAAATACACAAGAATCAAATTGACTACATCTGTGAAAACAGATGATAGAAAAGCTCAATATCATCAGTTAGAACAAGGTTGGGGCCAATTGTAGAACAGATCATAAGTTGCTCCTATGCAAGCTCAGGTTGATATTAATGAAAATTAGAAGAAGTCCATGAGAGCCAAAGAACAACCCTGAGAATATCCCACCTGAATTTAGAGACCATCTCAAGAAAAGATTTGACATGCTGAATGCTAATGACTGAAGACCAGAAGAGTTGTGAAATCACATCAAGGACATCACACATGAAGAAGCAAGATGTCATTAAAAAAGACAGCCAAAGCCAAATGCTGTCACGTTGGATCCCACAGGACAGAAAAAAAGACAAAAATATACGTCAGAAGGTACACTGAAACTTGCTCTTGAACATCAAATAGCTAGGCAAATAGGAAAAAATGATGAAGTAAAAGAGCAGAACAGAAGATTTCAAAGATAAGCTCGAGAAGAAAAAATACTATAATGACATGTGCAAAGAGCTGGAATTAAAAAAAAACAAAAGGGAAGAACACACTCTGCATTTCACAAAGCTGAAAGAAGTGAAGAAAAAATTCAAGCCTTGCATTACCACTGTACTGAAGGATTCTACAGGTAAAATATTAGACGATACAGGAAACATCAAAACAAGATGGGAGGAATACGGACACACTGTACCAAAAAGAACTGGTTGACATTCAATCATTTCAGGAGGTATGATCAGGGATCTTTGGTGTTAAAGGAAGAAGTTCAGATGCTCTGAAGGCATTGACAAAAACCAAAGCTTCAGGAACTAAAGTAGTATTAAATGAGATCTATCAACAACATGAACGCAGAACCGGAAGTGCTCACCTGTCTAAGGGAAGAAATTAGGAAGACAACTACCTGTCCAACTGATTGAAAGAAATCTATATTTATGCCTCTTCCAAAGAAAAGTGAGCCAACAAAACATGGAAATAACTGAACAATGTTATCAATATCACCCCCAAATAAAATTTTGCTGAAGATCATTCAAAAGTGGTTGCAGCAGTATGTCAAGAGAGAACTACCAGAGATTCAAGCTGGATTCAGAAAGGGATGTGAAAGGAAGGGTATTTATCATTGCTGATGTAAATTGGATCCTGACTGAACACAAACAATACCAGATAGATGTTTCTCTGTGTTTTATTGACTATGCAAAGACACTGGACTATGTAGATCATAAACAAATTGTGGATATCGAGAGAATGAGGATTCCAGAGCACTTAATTGTGCTCATGGGGAAACCCTGTACTTAGACCAAGAGGTGGTTGTTGGAACAGAATGAGGTGATACGCAAGGTGAAAACCAAGAAAGTTGTGTGTCAGGGTGGTACCTCTTCAGCAGAGTTCTTCAAATGGCACGCTGAGCAAATAATCTGAGAAGATGGAATATATAAAGAATGTGGCATCATAATTGGAAGGAAGACTCATTAACAACTTGTGCTACGCAGATGACACAATCACACTGGCTGTAACTGAAGAATACTTAAAGCACTTACCCATGAAGATCAAGGACTATAACTTCCACTATGGACTATGTCTCAACTAGAAAAACAAACAACAACAACAAAAAAAATCATCACAATTAGACCAGTAAACAGAATCACAATGAATTAAGAAAATAGTGAAGTTGTTGAGTTCCTTTTGCCTCGATTCACATCAATGTCCATGAAAGCTGCATTCAAAAAAATCACAGATATATTTCCTGAGGCAAACATGCTACAAAACACCTCTTTTTTTGTGTTAAAAGGCAAAGATGTTACTTGACAACTAAAGTGCATCTGACACAAATCGTTTTGTTTTCAATCATTTCATATGCATTCGAAAGCTGGACAAAGAGTAGAGAAGACTGAGGAAGAATTAATGCCTTTCAACTACGGTGTTAGTAAAGAATATCGAATATACCATACACTGCCAGTAGAACAAACAAATCTATCTTGGAAATAATACAGTGAGAATGGGCCTTGTACGTGATAATGGCAAAATTTGTCTCACATATTTCCGCCATGTTATCACAAGGGACCAGACACTGGAGGACAACGTGTTTGGTCAAGTAGAGGGTCAGCAAAAAAGAGGAAGACTCCAAGCAAGAAGGACTGACACAGTGGCTGCAACGATGGACTCAAATAGCAAGGCTTGGAAGGATGACACAAAACCAAATAGTGTTTCATTTGGTTGTACATGGGGTAACCGTGAGCTGAACACCTAACAACAAGAGCAGTTGAAAAAATAAAAATAAAAAATGGAAGAGTTAATGATATTATCAGGTGGATTAATAAAACCTAAAAACTGAAAAATGAGAATTTCTCAATTCTTTTTTTTGCTATAAAGAATCTTTTAAATTGTTAAGTGCCATCAAGTAGGTTCTGACACATAACAGCCCTGTGCACAAGAGAACAAAATACGGCCCAGTCTTGTGCCATCCTCGCAACTGTTTTTATGCTTAAGTCCACTGCCACATCCACAATGCCAATCCATCTCATTGAGGGCCTTCTTCTTTCATGTATGATGTCCTTCTCCAGGGTCTGATCCTTCCCAGATATGTGGACATAGTCTGTCTATCCTTGCTACCAAGAAGCATCATGGTTGTATATCTTCTAAGACAAATCTATTGCGTTTTCAGCAGTCCAGGAGATAGTCCATGTTCTTCTCCAACACCCCGATTCAAAGGCATTACTTCTTCACTCTTTATTCATCATCCAGTTTTCACATGAATTTGAAAAATAAATAAATAAATGAAAGCCACTCTTGTTGAGCAGATTCCATCTCATGGCAACCTTATGAATGGAGTAGAACTGCTCCATAGTGTTTCCAAGGAGTACCTGGCAGACTTGAATCGTCAACCTTCTGATTGGCAGTCGGAACACTTAACAACTATGTCATCAGGGTTTCCTCTGACATGAATAAAGGGTGATTGAAAACACTATGGCTTGGGTCAGCTGCATCTTAGTCTTCAAGGTAACGTCTTTGCTTTTCAACACTTTAAAGAGGTCTTTTGCAGCATATATGCCCAGTGCAATGTGTCTTTTGATTTCTTGTCTGCTACTTTCATGGGTGTTGATTGTGGATTCAAGTAAAGTGAAATCCTTGACAACTACAGTCTTTTCTCCTTTTATCATGCTTGTGTTTGGTCTCTCTTAAGGATGTTTGTTTTCTTTATGTTAAGGTGTACTCTTTCTGAAGGTTGTAGCCTTTGATCTTCAAGGTGCTTCAGGTCCTTTTCACTTTCACCAAGCAAGGTTGTGTCATCGGTATAGCACAGATTAACGAGTCTTCTTTTAATCCTGATGCCCCATTCTTCTTAACATAGTCTAGCTTCTCTGATTGTTTGCTTAGCATGAATAGATGTAGTAAAAATCTATAACTCTGATGCACACCTTTCCTGACTTTAAACTGTGTAGTATCCTTTGTTTTATTCAAAAGACTGCCTCTTGACCCATGTACAGATTCCTCATGAGCACAGTTAAGTATCCTGTTAATTATCATTCTCTGCAATATTATTCATAATTTATTATGATTCACACAGTCAAATGCTTTAGCATAGTCAATAAAACATAAGCAAAATCTTGTTGGTATTGTCTGCTTTCAGCCACGCCATCTGAACATCAGCAATGATGTTCTAGATCCCACATCCTGTTCTACACCTGACTTGACTTTTGGCAGTTCTCGGTTGATACTTGAACACAGAATACTGCTTCAGCTGCTTGTGAATGACCTTTAGCAAAATTTTGCTTGCATGTGATATTAACAATATTGTTCGAGAATTTCTGTGTTCTGTGAGATCTGTTTTCTTGGAAATGGGTGTAAACATACATCTCTTCTAATTGTTTGACCAGGTAGCTGGCTTCCAAATTTCTTGGCGTAGATACAATGAGCACATCCATCACTCCATCTACTTGCAGAAACATCTCAGTTGGTCTTCAATCAATTCCCAGAGCCTTGTCTGATGCCAAGTCTGTCCTGTGCTTTAGTTACGTGATGCTCAAGATCAAGTTTCAGAGTCTCTTCTGACATCTACTTAGGTCTTTTCTTTCTATCTTGTCTTTTCTAGTGACCTTGAGCTTTCTTCATGTGTGATGTCCTGATGTTGTTCTCCAACAACATCTTTGATCTTTAGTGTCTGGTATGTTAAATCTGTTCTTGAGATGGGCTTGGAATTTGGGTGGAATATATTTTGGCTTTAAGTCATTTATTCCTATTTTTTTTCCATTTTGATTTGAATTTGCATATGAGTAATTGATGGTCTGATCCCCAGTTGACCCCTGGCCTTGTTCTAACTGATGATACTGAGCTTTTCCACTGTTTCCTTCCACAGATGAAGTCAATTTGCTTTCTGTTTATTCTGTCTGGTGAGGTCCACATGTATAGTCATTGTTTATATTGGTGAAGAAAGGTAGTTACAATGAAGAAGTTGTTGTCTTGCAAATTTAGTCATGAGAACATTTCTATCACCAAGGCCATATTCTCCAACTACTGATCCTTCTTGTTTGTTTTCATCTTTTACATTTGAATCACCAGTAATTATCAGTGCATCCTGATCACATATTTGATGAATTTCAAACTGTAGATGTTTATATAAGGTCTAGGAGGGCTGTATATATAATCTTTTTTTATTCGCCTTCCAATAGTTTCAGAAAGATTTCTTCATCTGGGAAGTTCTGTGGTGCTTTCTTTTGGGGCCTTCTGAAGCAATGAGTGATATCTTGGTTATGGTTTTATCCAGAGTTTGTTGCTTTGGGGGCATCATGTGAGTTAGTAGAGGCTGGGAGAGATGCTTTAAGGATGGACCACAGCTGTTTCTCTAAAAAAAACAAACAAACCCAGTGCCATCTTGTTTCTCTAGGCCATCTTAAAATGAAAGGTAAGAGGTATCTGACAACTTCCAAAGTCAGTCAGATTTTCAGGTGTACAGATCTCTCTTCCCAGCTGGCAAAGTAAGCACCTCTATATCCAACCCCAGATGTTATAAACTAGTTCAAAATACAGAAAGGCTACTGCCCTACTGGCCTCTGCCATTGGTCCCCAGCCATAGGTAGCACTGTGTAGAATACTGCTTTTCTGCCGATAGCATCCCACACAGGCTTCCTGCCTGCCTCATATAAGCTACTCAATGGCGGAGGCAGAAAGAGAGGCCAAAGGTGTTGAGATTTCACAGAGTCCAAAGCCAGGCTCTCAAAATTTGGCAATTTAGCCTGCTGATCCCACTAGCAGTGTGTCTAAGATTAGTGGTTAGTCAAGTCCCAGCTCTGCCCTCCAGTTAAGACAGAGAAAAAAAAGTTAAAATGGCGAGTCACTTTCTGCCCTTGAAAGCCAGCACTCACCAAGAGTGGAGGTCAGCAAAAGAGAGGAAGTTTTCCGTCTGGTGGTATCAAGTCCAAATTAACAGCCCTGTGCCATGTCCTAGGGCTCCCTATGTGTCCTGAAGTCTCTGTTTAATTATCAATTCAAGTTTCTGTTTCCAGAGGGATTCAGGGAGATGTGTGTTTAGTCTAACATCTTGACTCCACCCCTCAACTGTAGATGTTTGTAAAGATCTTCAGTTTCTTCATCTTTGGCCTCAGTGGTTGGTATATAAATTTGAATAATAGTCATGTAACACTGTCAGTGATAGTATAGTAGCCATACACCTATGAGCAAGACCTGTTAATAGTACCACTATTCATATTTAGTAACAGTGTAGGATGGTAATGTTTAGACAGAGGTGAACACAGAACTCTGTGGGAGCATTTAGAACAGGTTTCTAATCCACCTTTATGAATTCAGGGAAAGCTTCCATAAGAAGAATATTAAGATACTGACAAAGTCTTGGTAACTGAATTTCTAAGCCTTTGGCCTTGACAAATGTACTATAGTGGAAGTCACTTTGTGAAATTTCTTGGCTGCCAGCCATTTGGCCTGTCTTTGGTGAGACACAACATTTGCTTGTCACAGTGTGAGAGAAATAAAGCCAGAAACAGAGCAAGGAGGCAAGAGCTAGTGATGGCTGGCTTTGTCTGATGATTATTTTCTGGTTTGTGTTCATGGAGTTATTGGGAGGATTAAATGAAATATGTATCAAATTCTTTATAAATCCTAAAGATTGATTCACTTTTTAGTCATCCTTTTTACTTTTTCAGAGTCCTTGGGTAATGCAGATGTCAAAAACTTGACTAGTACTAGCCCAAAGACTGGCAATTCCAACACATCCAGAGGCATTTTAGAAGACAGGCCTAGGGATCTTCTTCCAAAGAGTCACAACACTGAGAACCCCATGGAGCAGTCCTGCCCTGCACACATGGGGTCATGGTGAGTCAGAATCAACTCAACAGTGACTGTCAATAACAATGTTATTTTCCCAGGTAACATCCTTCTTCATAGTTGTGAACTGCCATTGACTTGGCCCCCAAATCAAAATGACCCATGTTTCACAGAGGAGAGCTGTCCTGTAAGGTTTTCTTGGCTGTAATCTTTATGGAAGCACTTTGCCAGGATTTTATTCTTCAGAGCCACTGGGTGGGCTGGAAGCTGTAACCTCCAGGTTAGCAGCCAGTTGCAAACTACTTGCCCTACCCAAGCTCTTCTTTTGTTCACTAAGTCTCAGACCTTCAAATTTTTTTTATTTCAGTTGACAAAATATTCAATTCAGCATGAATTTCCTGAGTGTAACAAAATGACTGACCTTGCTACTCAGCAGAGAATGGAAATAAAAGGCTCAAATGCAGGTTGATAGAAGATGGAAAAAACACTACATAATAGGGAGCATGGCAAGTGTGGCTTAGAGGACTTTAGGACCCACTACTGGACATCAGCACCTCTAGCTCAGCTAAATGAGCATCCAGTCTAAGCACGAGAGGTCTCCAAATTAAGAGTGAATTCTATTGCTAAGTCTTTAAGTCAAATTAGTATGTAAATTGGAACAGTCAAGTATGGTTCTTATCTAATGTCATTAGTCAAATCTTTGTCTTAGTGTATGCTATACAGTGCACCTTTTTATGCATAATTTAAGGAAACACTTCTAGATACACTAAAACATCTTTAACATAATACAATAACAATAATAATGTTTTAATATATGTCACAAAGTAATGTCCATTTATTATTACAAATAATTGTAAGTGCTTTAAAGGGACTGGTTCATAACCACAAAGTGTGTGTGAATCAAATGTCCTTAATCCAGGGATTGCCTGTAGATCAATGTGCTTCTAAGACACCTGCAGAATTCAGACCATCACTCCAGACCAAATGTCCACTTCTAGGTTGATTACCTTTCCAGTCCTCTCCTGTCATAGAATGATAAATTCAGCAATAATTTATAAGAGGGAAAGGAGTCTGGGAAGGCATGCTAATGGAGATTATCTCTAAACTTGGTTTTAAAGGACCATGGAAGGAAGTGCATTCCAGTTAGAAAGGACAGCTTGTGTTTCAGCATAAAACTAAGAGAAGAGGAGAGGATTTGGTGGGTAGAGGGTTCAGGAGAATGTTGTCGTCTGGAGAGACAGAGAAAGCAGAACACTGAGAGTATTAGACTGCTAATGAGCTTGGATTCCAACTGTATATAGGAAGGGAACATTTAGGTGGTTTAATTAACTTAAAGCTAAGGAAGATCTTTTTGTTGGCAATGTAGAGATTGTACTGGAGGGGAGATTCTAGAAGGGAGACCAATTACAGCAAGTGAGTAAGAGATGTTCTCAACCTGTACTTATTAAGTTCCCTAGTTTGGGAATTCATACTCACCTTAAATGCTTCAAAGTATTTTTAGCATATGATATGGACCATTACACCTTGCCACTTTTGTTGTTATACTAGTTATTTTTTTGCTGTTTGTACCTCAAGAATGGTGATTCATCTAGAAACTATTTTGAAAAAAATCTTAAAAGTTTTTCATAATCATTATTAACTTTGCAAAATTAATTTTTGAGGTTGTCTTGCAACATTTGTAATCAGTGTTGTTATATCATAACAGGAAGTAGAACGTTTTTAAATAATATATCCAGGGACAGATTACACAATAAGCAAAGTAAACACATGCTTAGGGCAACAAAACACAGGCATCAGTTGTCCAGAACCAAAACTCCTATTTGCCAAGCAGACAGGACACTAGGAAAAGTGAGTGCTGCAATGGAAGGGAATTGGCAGGCCACTAAATGAAACTGATACCAGCTCTAGTGCATGGGAATATGCCCGAAGGAAATGAAGTTCACACGGGGTCACTAGGGTGTCCATGCACCCAGTTGTTTAAGCTCTGAAGACCCTACACCTTCAACACCTTTATTGATCTCTATCTCCTATGATCTCCTCTCGTGAAATTGAAACTCCTTATCTAGCTTGGTCTGTTGAGAGTACACCATTTCTTTCTAATAAACAAGAGGTGGGAATGGACTGTTCAGTCTAACTCTTGCTACTTTCAGCCAACGTGTACCTGAGTCCGACATGAGCAGTTACTGGGCAAGGAAGGATTATGTTGATAGATAGCAGTTCTTTGATCCATTTTGAGAGGACTGTCTTGTACATTTGTATCTTCTGATTTAGCAGCTCCAGCCAGGAGGACCAGCAATGCTCTTTGCCGTTATACAAATACAAGGGTATGCTCTTTCTCGAGTCCTGGTAAACTGCCATTAAGAACTTCAGTCCTAACGATGGGCAAATAAAAGTCGCACACTGTGGTCAATTCAGTCAAGCTGAATGAACTGTATAGCATTATATAGAGAGTTATGTCCTAAGTTTTGTAAACAACAAAATTTATAACTTTAAAATACATTTGGAACACACACAGACACAACCTAGCTTACATTAAATACAACACTAACATGAATAATAATTTAGTACTCACATAGCACACATCCAAAAAATACTAGAAATATTAATGTTTATCTAATTCAAAAGTTTTAATTTATATATCAAGTGAGTTTGGTTTTTGTTGTCTGTTGTACAAGATGCAGTGCCTGAAATTACTCTGTAAAATTAAAACCAAACCCATTTCTGTTGAGTGGGTTCCGATTCATAGCAACCCCGTAATATTTACAAGACACAATTTCATTTGTTTGCAGTATGATGTCTTTTAGCAGACCCTTCACGGTTTCCCACAAATGTTTTTCATCTTACAATAATGACCAAAAACTTGTTCGTTCGCTTTGCACCCCTTGTAGCTGCATCTTCATGATTTGTTGGACTATCGCTGATAGCCCATGGGAGCAAGAGCAACTGACAAAGGCCCGATACAAATACAAGGGTATTCTCAATCTGAACATGTGTCTTGGTGAGCTTTGTACAAGACAGATCCAGGTCCTTCAGGAGTCAAGTGATTATAGCGCTATTGGCATGTTCTCATGTGGTCGATGAAAGAGAACTGAATGTGAGATTATAACCAACTGGGCTGAAATGAAAAGGAAAATATGGCTGTTGTCATATACAAAATTTGTAAAATGTACATTTCATTTCTTTGTGGAACTGTTCAATTCCCAAATTCAAGATACATACACAGTTGTGTGACAATAGCATCACTTTTCAATGAGCAGGTTTGTTTTTCAAGTCATAACAATACCAAGTTCTCAAAAGAAAGTCAATCTGAAGGCAAATGGAAAATAAAATACACTGATTTTATGATCTAAATATTCATTTAATTTATATCCTCGAGGAACTGTTCCAATTCCTTTACGCAGAGATGCATAGATATTCTGATAAAACATAAAAGTAATGTTCTGATAAACACATTGTGTTGCTTTCTTGGAAGACAAATTTAGAAACACATTCATTGTTGCAAAACAGAAGCATATTTTTAACAATAAGTAAATATCAGATTTTGTGTCCTCTTAATGTTCCTAACACATCACTTATTATCATCTATCGAGTTTGCTGTCTAGACTGATTCTTCCTTTCACAAAAGATTTCTCTGAAGTATGTGACAGTGTTTGATAATGTTATACAACAGTAGAACTTCTTTCAAAATTGGAGTCAGTCCTCTCAAACCCTGCTACTGTTTTATCAACTAATTTTATGTGATATTCAGAATCCTTTGTTGTCATTTCAACCATGTTTGCAGCATCTTCACCAGGAGATTTCATCCCAAGAAACCACTTGCTTTGCAACTCCTCATCAGTAAAAGTTTTATCATGACGTTGCTCCACTTCCAGTTCAAGTTCCCTTGTTTTTTTCCACCATAACTGCATTTACTTTCTCCATTAAAGTCTTGAACCCCTGAAAGGCATCCATAAGGATTGGAATCAACTTCTCCCAAACTCCAGTTAATGTTGATTTTTTTTTTACCTCCTCCTATGAATCACTGATGATCTTTTTTTTTTTTATTATGATTGAGTGAAAATGTGCATTCCCATATAAATTTACATGCCCACCTACCTGAAGCTTCCACTGCTCTCCCTGCCTGGTGACAGCACACTATTCCTCTCTGCTCCATACATGTCTCATCCTCCCAACAGTCTCCTTTCCCCTCCTCTCCAGCCATTCCTCTTACTACAGCCAGAGGTCAGAAGTATGATACCCTATAGATGCATAGAACAGTAAAGTGCATCCAGTACATCGTTACACTGCATCGCCAAGTGCAATCCATTCGTGTCCAGAGTGGACCTTCATTATGATTTATGGGCAAGGGCAGCATTAGGGCCAGGGGCCATGCTCCCAGGGGAACCTCGAAACTGCTGGACCATGACATTTAGAATGACAAATCCTTTCCAGAAAGTTTCTAATTTATTTTTCCCAGATCCATCAGAGGAATCACTATTTATGGTAACTTTAGACTTACGAAATATATTTCTTAAATAATAAGACTGGCAAGTCAAAATTACTCCTTGATCCATTGGCTGCAGAATGGATGCTCTGTTAGCAGATGTGAAAAACAACATTCATCTATTTCCTTGTATACCTTCATCAGAACTCCTGGGCAACCAGGTGCATACTCAGTGAGCACTAATACTTTGAAAGGAATCTTTTTTTCTGAGTAGTAAGCCTCAATGGTGGGCTTAAAATATTTAGCAAACCATATTATAAATAGATCTGTGGTTATTCAGGCTTTATTATTCCATTTGTGGACCACAGACAGTGTAGATTTAACATAATTCTTAAGGGCTGTAGGATTTAGGGAATGCTGAATAAGCTTTGGTTTACATCAACCCTGACAAGAGAGTCAGCCAATCCACTGGAGCTTTGAAGCCTAGTATTGACTTCTCACTAGCTATAAATATCCTACATGACATCTTATTCCAATATGAGACAGTTTTGCCTGAAATGAGAATTTGTTGTTTAGTGTAGCCACTTTGAATTGTCTTAGCTAGATGTTCTGGATAACTTACCGCAGTTCCAGCTGCTGCTTCACCTTGGACTTTCATGTTGTGGAGATGACTTCTTTCCTCAAACTGCAAGAACCAGCATCTGCTAGCTTCAGATTTTTCTTTTGCAGCTTTCTCTCCTCTTCTCAGCCTTTGTGGAATTGGAAAGAGCTAATTCCTTGCTCCAGACTAGTTAGGCTTTGGCTTAAGGGAATACTGTGACTGGTTTTGTCTTCTATGCAGACCACTACAAGTTCTCCTTGTCGGCAATAAGACTGTTCCCTGAAGTAGTACTTTTAATTTCCTTTCATCACTTTTACTTTGCAATCACAGCTTGACTAAGTATTTGTTGCAAGAGGCCTACTTTTCAGCCCGTGTCAGCTTTCAACATCACTAAAGATAATCATTCTAGTTTTTGATTTAAAGTGAGAGATATGAGACTCGTCCTTTCACTTGCAGGCCATTGTTACGAATTGGCCTAATTTCAATATTGTCATGTCTGAGAGAATAGGGAGGCCCACGGAGAAGGAGAGAGATGGGGGAATGACTGGTTAGTGGAGCAGTTAGAATAAATATATTTATGGATTACATTTGCCATCTTATGTGGGCGTGGTTCATGGTTCCCCCAAATGATTACAGCAGTAACATCAGATCACCATCACAGGTATAAGAATCATGACAAGGTGTGAGATATTACAAGAATTACCACCTGGGACACACAGACATGAAGTGGACACATGCTGCGGGACTTGACACAAAGTTGTCACAAACCTCCAATTTGTAAAAAAGGCAGTATCTACAAGGGACAATAAAGCAAAGTATGTCTATGTTTCTTTTGACTATCTCAGGCCTGAAGAATAAGGTGAAGTGTTCCAAATTGATTTTTTACTTACTGATTTTCAAGTAGAGTTTTTTATATTCACATCCAAATTTGAATATAAATTTATTATTCAAGTGTATCTGTTACAGTACAACCAAATTTAAAAGTGGCATAATTTTGCATCTAGGTAAAAGAAAATGGCAACAACTCAGTGAAGAACAAAAATACATTGTACAGAAGAGAAAAAGAAAAGGATTCATGAATCCTTAAAGATAGCACCAAGAACTAACTTCCTTTCTCAAATATAGTGAATCGGAAAAGACTTCTTCCACAGAACTGTTGAAGTTACTAGGTCTAAACTGTTGTACTGGTGCCACTAGTGATGAAATTACTAACAGTGATATGAATATAATAGAATTTATTCCAAATTCTGCATCTGTTTCTGGCTGTATTAAAAACAAATTAATAATGATATTGAAAGTGAAACTATTTTAGAGTCTAAAGTCATCACATCAGTAGGTCCCGTACATAACAGAAATACAGATCTTGCTTTGTGGAACAAGGATTTGTGGAATATTTTTTCTTACAGGAATTGAGGTTTATAGTAAAACTCTTAGTATCCTACATCTGCTAAAAGTTCTACAGTCTAGTTCATCTCATTCTGCTAAAATGACATACACCACTTTTCTATTTCATCACTAATATAGTGGCATTAAAAAAAACTTATTTCATGGAAGGCTAAGACCTACACATGCACACACACACATGCACACACACACATGCATACATATACATGTATATATACAACTGTTTGAATGAATGAGTAAGCAGAAGAACAGCTATCACAGATTGTCTGAGTTTGGGTCCCTCACAGGCCTTAATCTGCCCTGAATACATCACAAAAACAACCACTCGTTCACTAAATCAGTGCAAAAACAGCCTGCAGTAGTCTTAGATGCTTCAGTGCATAATGAACATGGCAAGATTCTTTCCAAATCAGCAACTCAGAGAAGAAGATGTACAGGGATGTTCGAACAGCAAAGAATTTTGAATAAAGAATTAATGATCTGGAGAACTGCTGCTTTTGAACTGAAAAGCTCTCATAACCACCCCATAATTAATCAAATTCTATTCTCTTTTTCCAACTGAAGGATGTGAAGCATTCTTATGCATAACTATCCTAACCAAATTTAACTAAGTGCTTATTCTATGTATGTCTGTCTGCCTCTTACCCTCTGTCTCTTTTAAAATCACACACAGTCACACACTAGAGCTTTACAGAAACTGGTTTTCAGATAATGAAGATACAGTGTATTTCTGAAATTATTGACCACTCAAAGCAATTTTTGCACGTAATGTTCATTTTTCAAGTGTTGGCCGTAGATTAAAATAATAAAATAAAAGCAATATTTCTTCCTTATGCAGTTTACTTCTTCCAGCATCTAATGATGTAAACAGCTCCCTCAGCATTCTGGTTTTTTCCTGAGCCTGAACGTTAGACAACATTTCATCAGATGTTATTAACTAAAGATTGCTCTCAGTTAATTTGTGTACATTGGAGCCTTTTTATTCTTTAATTGTACAAAATTATAGATTTTACATACTTTATGAGAACTCAAAACCTTGGTTCTTGGTTTGCAGTGGTAGCACTTAACCCACTCACCACCAAGGTTTCTCCCAGGCCCTCCTTGGATACTCTATAGGGCAGCTCTACTCTGGCCTCTAGGGTCGCCATGAGTCGGATTCGACTCGACGGTGCTGGGTTTTTACAAGAGCTCAAAAGACACAGTGAAGAGTCAGCAGTGGTTTAAATCTAGATAATATCTAAGTCAAACATAAGAAAATGATAAAATGTCTTATTAAACAGGTATCTAAAAGCTCGGAGGTATTTACAAGAGCTCCATGAGGTTGGGAAAGGAAGACAATGGAGTAACTCAGGCTTGGTAATTCATTAACTGTTAAAATACTTAAATGTCCAGTTTCATTTAGGTCTGAACCTGTCACTATAACTCCTTCTATCCCACTTTTGAGCAATGGATTCAAACACGTGGATGTAATTTTACATTTTTTTTCTCTGTAAAAGTCTCTCCCGAGTGGTCAGTACTCATTTGCCTCTTTTTCAGTCTTAAGTAAAATAGGACAGCATCTCTTCCTGTATAAAAATAGAACTTTTCAAGGAATTAGTGTTGTCCCAAGTCACAAGAAGCAACTTAATAAGCAGCCAGGCTGATTGCCTTTCACCGGGAGCAAGCATTCGTCTGGGTACAGCAATCCCTTTCTGATGTTTTTTGTTAGCACAGAGGAGGCAAGAGGGTATTTTCAGAAAAGCAAGTAGAAGAAAAATAAAAGACGTCTATCCAAACAATATTGTGGTAAATTTTGCCGATTTTCTGGTGTTAGTAGACCTTGTTATCTTGGCTACTGCTGTTAGTTGCCAGCAAGTTGGTTCCAGTCCATGGTGATCTTATTTGTAACAGTACGAAACGTTACCTTTTCCCATGCCATCTTCATGATTGTTGGTATGATGGAGTCCTTAGTTGTGGCTGTTGTGTCAATCCATCTCACTGAGAATTTCCCTCATTTTTGTTGAGCCTCTACCATCCCCACGTGTCTGTCACGTGTCTGTGGGACATGGACGTTGCTGTGATGCTGGAAGCCATGCCACCAGTATTTAAAGACCAGCAGGGTCAGCCATGGTGGACAGGTTTTAGCTGAGCTTCCAGATTAAGACAGACTAGGAAGAAGGACCTGGCACTGTCTTTCTGACTAGTCCCTGGAGAAGGACAACGTGCCTGATAAAGTAGATGATCAATGAAAAAGGGGAAGACCATCACTGAGATAGGTTATCACAGAAACTGCAACAATAGGCACGTTATGGGCATAACAATTGTGGCGATGGCTCAAGACCAGGCAGTGTTTTGTTCTGTTATATTTAGGTTGCTGTGAATTAGAACCAACTCGATGGCCCTGAACAATAATAACAGCAACAACATTTGACCATACCTGAAGTCCTTTTCTAGAATCTCGTTGTCTAACCCTTAAACAATGACCCAACTTCTTGGGAACTTACATGACTTTGTTTGCTCACAGATTCCATTGAGCCGTGTCTTTTCCTGTTTGTAAAGCAAAAATAACATACTAGACATGTGTTAGTTAAAAATAACTGTGCAATATGAGGTTTACTGGAATAATGTATATTTCTTCACATTTCTTCCCAGAAAGTCTTTCTCTTTCTCAGTGGTATAGCCTTAAGAAACAGAAAACTTTTTGTCATCTGACTCAATACTCAGTTTATTTGGTATTGCAGCAGTTAAGAGCTCGGTTGCTAACCTTTGGGTTAGCAGTTCAAATCTGCCAGCTGCTCCTTAGGCACGCTATGGGGTGGTTCTACTTTGTTTTATCAGGTAGCTATGAGTTGGAATCAACTCAACAGCTATAGGTTTGGTTTGATTAATGTTTATGCTACTTCTAAAATTAAAGATTCTTTCCTCAGCAACACTTGACCTAGAAATTTAATCCAGCTAATATTTTATTTTTAAAATTGATGTCACCAGTTATTTGAAACTATAGTAAAAGCACTCCCATTTCTGTAAAGAAGTTCTTAGAAAAGAGGTGAAAGCCCTAATTAAGGCCCCAATATTATCTTAAGAGCATTAAGAGGAAGATCAGGAAAAATTAAAGACTTGAATTTCTTTGTTAAGGAAAAAGATTTCTATCAATGAACCAAAATCAAAGCACTCAGATTAAAACAACATATTTCTACAGTTGATAAAAAATGAGGACTTACGCTTTTATAAGAAGCTCAACATTCAAGACAAACTGATACAGAGTTCTTTAGCAGTAGAAATAAATGAAGGTAAATTTTCAGTGAACTATGTATTCCTTAACTATTAAGAAAAATAAAAGTTGATTAATAATGATGACGTTGTGTAAAAGTATTTTCATATGTCAAGGTTGGGTGTTGCTTCTCAATTTACCCTCATCATTTTCTTGTTTTTACTTTCCAGCCAGTGTGTGTATTTTAAGGTGAAATTATTATAGATAAGTGTGGCATCATTGCGTGTTGCCATGCAGATCTCTGGATGCCGTTCACATAGGCTGTTATGACTGGTGTCCCCGGAAGTTGTTAGTAAGGCGGAGCAGCAGAAGAATGAGCCTCAGCTATCCGCAGGCCACCTTGTTAACATTCAGAACGTGTGGAAGGGTTGTTGGTAACGGATGTGAACAGGAGAAAGGCAGGAAAAAGAAGTTGAGAACGAATAACGCTCTGAGTAACCAAGTTTCAGCCTGTCGTTGTCTTCAAATAATGGCATTTTTTTTTTCAATTTTAGATGTTTTTAAGAATATCTTTGAAACATTTTTCCTTTGTTTCATCTATCTTTCATAGTTCATTTTGGAAACTGTTATTTTGTGAATCCAGCATGCATGTAATGGCCAACAATCTGGCTAAACTAAAGCAATGCTTATTAATTATTGAGTGAATACCAATAAGATTCACTTGAGAATGAAGTAATTTGTATTAAAGTTTCAAAGAAAAATTTCATTATTCACGATGATGCAGTGACATAGCGCGTGACCAAGACTTGTTGGTCCTGAGTCAAATCCCCACAAGAAGAAATTTTCCTTGGGGCACTTATCGTATTATCCTTGAAATTCAAGGACTGGTTTTTAATTTTTCAGGTCCAGAACCTGTAATCTGTGAGCACTTTTATCTCCCAGGGGTGGAGTCACTGTAGCAAAGGTTAAGAAAATTAATGTTGAGCCAGGGCTCAAAGTTACCAACAAAGACATGAATCACACACGGACAGTACATGGAACAAAGTTCTACGCACCTAGAGAAGAGACAGAAGTCAGCGTCACTAGCAGGTACCAGTCTCCAAAGACCAGCAGGGCAGATGTAGGGCAGGTATTATGAACACACCCTTCTTATGACACAAGTGAGAGGCTTCATTACCTCCTTGCTGGGCATAAATTTTGAAATGGCATTGGCTAGGTGTTGTATGGTACCCACAAGTGGGATGAACAAAGAAATTTACTGTGGACCCAGAACTTGATGAGAGGCTTTCCTGAGAAACTAGTTCCCAGCCTCTGCTATCAGGGAATATTCTAGATCAAGGCTTCTGACCGGACAGCTTGGATCAGAGGTGCAGGGGCTACAGACAACTGTCTTTCCAACAAATATATATACCAGAATACTTATTTATAATGAGAAAGATGAGTTACGTAGATGAGCAGATTCATGCAAACAGAGGCGTATATCCATGCCTTCCTGACAGATTACCAGAAGTTAGCTTTCAGGTGGACTGACTCCTGAGCTTGCCCATCTGAACATGTTGTCTGCTTGACAGTGTTGAGACTAGCACTGCTTCTGTCTACGTTATTTGGTTTCTTTTTTACCTTCTAGGACTGTCTCATTTCACAATGAACAATGCACTTGACTAGGCTTCTATTTCCTACATGATAGCCATATGCTGATTTCCTAATGGACAGATAGGGTCACTTGTGGGAAGAGGTCATCCAGTTGTCTCTGAATACCTACAGTTATTCTCAGGTAGAATCTAACTGCTGTCTCATAAACAAATCAGTGTTGGGGCAGACCAGCTCAGTAAGTTGTGAGGAGTCCCTAACAACTCCTCTTTCTGGCTTGCAAGCTGACTTACCAAGTCACAGAGTATTTTTGCCATTACATTAATTAGTAGGACTGTAACCGTGCTCTTTAAAGTATTGTGGTAAGGCAAATTAAAGTCATAACTTAAGGAGTGACCTGATTTGAAGAGATGTAACCTTGCTCTAATCATAAGTCATTTGCAGCCAAATTAAGCAGAGACTGATTACGGGTTCAATCTTCTAAGATATAGCAGGTTGTTTATCCTTCAAGTTTGGATCAAGTTTGGAGCACCATGCCCAATTATTGGTGTATGCAGTTTTACAGTGACAAAATTGCATTTTGCACTTCAGCAAGCTCTTCATCATGATTAACATAGAAAGTGCCTATGTCTGTGTCATACCCTAATCCCACAGAGGAAAACAAAATCTATAGTGAAGGGAAATGTGAGGCAATCATCAAACACCCTGTAATCAGATGAATTGGAAAGTGTAAATCATGATTTTATTCGGTGTCATTTATCATCACAGTAGAAAACAGAGCAAAGGAAGAGTATGACTGTCATCTCTTTGTAGTATCTGTCACTACTATAAGTATGTCCTCTGTCTCCTTCACTGTGTCATCCTTGTGATCAAACCACGTGTTGCATAGCCCTATAAATGTCGGACTGTGCAGGGTTTCAAGTTCTAGTCATGACCTGAAATTTGAAGGCTGCAATGAGGCTGCTGAATCAAAATATGTTTCAGGGCCTGTGGCAAGGAGCTTCTTCTCCCAAAGGAGAAGGATGAAGAGACAGTAGAAACTCTAGGTCAAACTTAGGCAAAAGAATCTTTGATAGGGATAGCTCAGAAATGCAACATCCATTTCACTGATTTTGCCTTTCTGGCCACACATCTGGGACGTTCCTCCCTGTTGTTCTGTGTGATTTGGCATCCAGACGGAGTTAGTTTTCCTAGTTGCTGCACTCTCAGTAGGTAAGGGCTCTCTGCTCTGCAGACTCCCTGGCATCCGGGAAAGTGGTCCTGATGCCTGAGATCTGATGGGAAGCCTCGTGTTGGAAGTTTATCTCGAAGTAAAGGGAAGAAGCATTCATTCACTCAGTCATTCACCCAATTCACCACTTTAGAGAAAACAGGATAATTTGCTGTTGATGTTTTATTAAATAGAACACAGTTCTGTGTAAGCAGATAAATAGGCTTAAATTTATTAATCTGTGATTCAAAGTATCAATGTTTCTATTGAAAGGGACATATTTGGGGATTTAGAAATAGAGCAAAACTGCAGTAGGTTTTATAAAGTATATATATAATTTTGATGTTATCTTCATATGTAAGCAGCATTCTTAAATGAAAAACAGTATCTGGCTGAAGTTATTTGACTTCCATGAATAGGGAAATAAAGCTGAAAATAAAATAATAGCCTTGAGAGACATCCAGAGCATATTGGTTTTTAGCTGTCTTTGTTCTTCCTGCTCTCCTAGACCAAATAAATAAATAAATAAATAAGAAAGTGTTTCTTGTAATGTATCTCAGGGCAGTCTCTATTCTGTAGGAATTTTCAGCTTTCTGCATGCCAGTCAACATTTATTGTTGCAAAAATAAATAAATAAATAAATTCCTGGAGTTTTAAATGAGGTTTGTAAGCTGCCTTCTTTTCAGATCGTAAACCTGTCTGACTGGAGAGCCAGAGCCCTTGTCCCCATTAGTTTCCATCATCACCATTGTCCCAGAAACAGATGATAATTCCAGAATCCCAAAGATTCCAACAAATGCCCCAGCAGATCTCAGCAGAGTGGAGGCAACGTTACTAAATCTTATACCCAAGGGCCCAAGACTCCCTATGTTGTTGTTTTGAAGTTACGAAGTATGTGAGAAACAGACCGTGAAAACTGAAAATATGTGAGCAGAATTTCATATGCAGATTAATGAAAAATTCAACAAAGATTAACTGACACTTCTTGAAAGAGCTCAATAAATAGTGTTCTTATAAATAGTAAGCCAATCGTATCAAGGAAAGTACAAGTGTTATCTGACTAGTCTAATCAAGCACTTTTGTGTGAGTGTGATATTTGTTTTATTGTATTCCTTTTTTGTTAGTATTCTTACACTATAAACCTTTTTATTTATTTATTTTTTCTTTCCCAAATCAAGTTCTCTTGAGATAAACTGGAAGAAAAAAACTAGTAGAAGGAGGGATGTGGATTATATTGTTGGCAACTTTGGGAAGCCAGTGTAGGGCGAGCCCTCCTCATTGCCAGAAGACATCAGCCTCTTTCCCATTTTCCTCTCCACCCAGGGCCTCGTGGCTTGCAGGCTCTGGTTAAACCGTCCCTCGGCCTCCAGTCACTGCCCAGTGCTTCTACCTGATAGCTGGAGGTGAACAGAACTGCTCCTTGGGCTCTCCCAGGAAGCACAGGCAATGAGTACTCCTATTATGTGCTTTTTAAAGACAGGAAAATGTGAAACAGATCTGTGGTTTTATGACTCATTAGCAGCTTAGCTAGCAGATGATGCCTCTCGCTAATAAATTAATCAGTGAAAGAAAATCCCATCTGTGGGAGGATTTTAGTCTTTTTGAGTTGCTTTATATGTCTGTGGAAGACCATCCAAAGCAACCAGGCACAATAACTAACCTGATTTTAGGTCCAAGTCATCATTATCTTTAACCCTGTTGAAGCTGTGGTCTGTGTGAACCTATCTCAGAGTGCAGTCACAGCCCAGCAAACGTAAACAATTTCAAAAAAATTATAATTCTTTACTTTGTTTCTCAAACACCATGAGGTTTACAAGTTCTCAGAAATACTTTCTATTATAAGTCCTTACTTTTCTCCCATCTATTTGCCTTACAACCATTTGCTATTGAATTGATCCCAACTCAGGGAAACCAAGTGTGTGTCTGAGCAGAACTGTCCTCCACAGGGTTTTCAATGACTGATTTCCTCAAAAGTAGATTGCCAGGTGCCTCTAAGTGGACTTGAACCTACAACCTTGATTAGTGGCTGAGTGTATTAACCATTTGCACCGGTCAGGGACTTCATTTTCCACATACATCTCAGTTAATCTTGCCTTAATCTCGTTCAAACAACCTGAACTCCCGATTCCACTCCCTTCTGTTTCACTTGTTACCATCCGTCTGCCCATCTCCTATGTCTGCATCTTCAGAGCCCAAATCACCCTGTGGAAAGACCCTGTATCAGATCAGGAGAAACAGAAAGGGTGGGCAATGCGTCCTCAATTGCTAAGACAATATAAAATCTGTGAAGGATCATACATTCATTTTTGTCCTCTCACATACTATGTAATTATATTGTTTTTTCCACCACCAACACTAATGGAATAGAATGGGTTGGTGAGGAACAGGGAAGAAAGAGGAACAGAAAAGGATACTTTTAGGAATGGGTGTGGCAGAAGTAATGACTGTGTTTGCTTATGCACTCTCGTACATTTAAAATTCAGAAGGTGAAGAAGTGAACACTGAAATATCTTCTCCCACCCCTTTGCCCAGCCACTAATTTTCTCTCTCCAGAGGCAGCTGATGTTATTGGCTTCTACTGTGTCGTTTTAGAGACAAGCTATATGTATACACGTGAACATGTTGTCTTCTGCATCTCTTTTTACCCAAATGGCACCTTTCTGCACACAGTTTTGCACCTTGCTCTTTTCCCTCATTGACTTAACTTGGAGATGTCCTCTTCTCCATGCAAGGAAAGATTTCCTTTTTATTATTATTATTAGACAGGACTCAAACGTATATGTTGGTATAAGATGGATGCAGTAAGTGACACCTGTGCTTTGCCCACCTGAGTTTTGCTTGAATTAACTGAGAGATCAGACAGAGTGCAAAACAGGTGAAGAAAAATAGTTTGGTTACTGCTGATGATGGTGCCAGAGAATTCTACGTAGAACAATGACAATAGATGTCCTGTTATTAAGGGGTGGAGATAGACTCATCTACTCAGTGATTGGTAGCTCAGTCTTCACCTGAAAGGGTAATGACCTAGGGGGGCAAACCTGAATGTGGAGCAGGCAGATCCCCAAAGAAAAGATAAGCAAGGGGATTCAGCCACAGTGGCCCAGTTTCAGAGCCAAACTCACCAGTTAAGAAGCTCACTTCACCTTCAAACCCAAAGCAGAGGAAACTTGTTGCTGTGAAGTCCATTTGGATTTGTAGCGATACTGCAGCTCACAGTAGAATTGCCTCATGTGGTTTCCAAGGAGGGACTTATATATTTGAACTGCTCAACATTTGATTAGCAACGACTGTATCACCCAGGCTCCTTGGATGGACATTGCAAATTGCCTTGTGTAGAATTATGATAATTTGTACTCCCCACAGAAATTTCTGAGAGGGCCTATCTTCTCCACAAATTTTTCAACTTGGTGTAAGATCTTACCCCATCTAGTAGACAAGTTTGGTGTCTTTATGATGTCGTTATTTGTTTTCTCTTACTGCGACCAAGATTAAATATCTAAAGAGCTGTTCTTGGTTGTGTATGTGTGTGTGTACACATAAACAGTCTCTTCATATCCCTTTACCATTTTTCTATTATATTGCTTCTTCTTTTTGTATGAATTTGTAGACACTCTTCATACATTAGAAACTTTAGGTTCCTGATTGTCACCCAAGTTGTATCTCTTTCTTGCATCTTGTAGTACTTCTTTCTTCTTTGCTTATGGTAGTTTTACCATCTAAAAATTACTTATAATATAGTCTAATTTACCATAGACACCCCAGTGGTGTAGTGGTTGAGTGCTATGGCTGCTAATCAATAAGTCAGCAGTTCAAATCCACCAGGGACTTCTTGGAAACTCTATGGGACAGTTCTACACCATCCTGTACGGTCACTATGAGTTGCAGTCAACTCAACAGCAATGAGGTTTTTTGTTTGTTTGTTTGTTTTTAATTTAACATAATTTTCTATTGTGTCTTCTGAACTGCATTGATTCTTAGGCTTTCCTACTCTGAGACTCCTTTATTTTGTCTATTTTTTGTGTATTCCTATGGTTTCATTTTTATTTATATTAAAATATTGAGCAATATGGATCGATTGGGTAGGAATATAATTTGCTTCTTTTTTTTACTAGATGACTCCCAAAATGATATGTTGACAAATTAGTATTTTCCCGACTGATTAGCAAATCTACAAATAATGGTTTTAGATAAACAAATGTGATGAGATATATGGGAAAAACGACTTCAGAAAAGCAGAAGTTATCTTATTTGAAATGTTGCCCATGATAGGTTCTCTCTTTGCCACTCTTAGAAATAAGGAAATATGTGTGGATTCAAATTCATTTTCATCCAATATATAGTTGGGTGACATTGCCAATGTCTAATATGAACTTTTCTAAGAACATAGCCTTCAATTTGATGTGAGACTAATATGACAGAATATACACAGTTTCATAAAATATAGAAGTCATTACTAATTTGTTTTTGTTTTTTTTCTTGTCAAATTTTGTTTTAGCCCATCCTTTTACCCTCTCTCCCGCAATAATTTCTGATCATAAATAATAAAGCCACTAGTACTCTTGAGTTCATGGAGCACGGAAGGTAGGACTAGGAAGTTTCAGAAACAGATGTAACAGAGATGCTGAAGCAGACTGAGCCCTGTGACGCTCACTTCCATGGGCCACATTTTGATAATTCACACAGCTGAGGTCAGACTAAGGTTTAGTAGAAACTACCTTTAATATTTTTATTTACAACACAAGCTTTTTTTTTTTTTGAAAAAGCAAATTGTTAGAAAAGGCTGCTTGGTGGTCTGTAACATACAGCATGATTTTTCAAAGTAGGAAGCAGTAACAGAGAAACACCTGAAATAGATCTGTTGAAGAATTAGTGTTCTCCATGTAATCTGAGATGCTTTCCAAATGATTTCTAGAACAGGACTGGGAGGAAATTTAATTTTTTCTCATTTATGGGAGGACTTTCACCTGAATCACTTTGTATATATCTGCTATACTGTCAAGATATGTAGAACAATGGGTTTTTCAATTATTCTTGGTATCAAATTCTAGAAAGTAGCAGTGATCAGAACTTCTTTTTTTCTGAAAAAAATCTCTTGCTGTTTTTGCTTTTGTTTTTCTCTGTTCTTTCTGGAAATAAGACATAGCTGATCATCACCTGTTGCTTCACCTTCTGGAAAATAATTGTTAAGTACATCCCATGCATTTTTTTTAATATTACAAGAATGCAAGTTCTTTTGACGTTTCCCCTAAAGGTTCATTGATGATTATTCAGCAGAGGGAAAGATGAGAGTCAGACTTAATTATGATAATTATACAAGAGGTAAGTTAATTACAGAAAATAAAAGTGAATAATCATTACTGGTTGATAAATTTTGTAAAGAATATAATATTAATTACTCTGAGGCAATGACTCTTGAAAAAAAATAAAACATTTATAAATAACACCAGTAGATAGGGCATGATAATTTTGCAATATAATTTGGTGTACTATGAATTTGAGAGCTCAGACATTTATATTAATGATGAGAGACAAAATATGTTTTGATGTTTGGATGCTTAATGTCTGTTTTCTGTTAAGAGAAATTCAGTGCTAATACAAGAGTGACTCATGTAGAATGATAGCATTTTAGTGTTTCCAATTTTAATAAATAAACCATCTCATTGAAGCTACTTTATATGTGAAGAAACTAAAACTCAAAGATGCAATTTGCCTAGGTCCTACAGTATGTTGGTGGGCATGCTGGGAATGATACTTAGTGCTGATTCAGTCTGGTATGTTTTTCATTTCATATGCTGTTTAAAACAAGCATTGATTTGAATGCCAGTGCTGTTACACTTATTTTGTGCTTGTCTTAGTCAAGGTTCTCTAGAGAAACAGAACTAGGCACATAGGTAGGTGGAGTACACAGACAGACAGACAGACAAGATAGGTTTACTTCAAGAAATTGGCTAACTTGATCTTAGGGACTTGTAAGTCCAAAACTTGTATGTCAGATGGTAGGCTGGAGATTCCTGTAGGCTTCCAGCTCAAAATTTGTAGGTAAAGAAACAGTAAGAGTATAGAGAGAGAAGAAAGAGAATTCTGCTGAAATATTTTATTTATTGTCTGGAGATAGAATATACTCCAACAAAACTTCTTTTTCAATTGATTGATTACATTGCATGATATTACATCATGGAAGGTCATTAGATTACATTACATTACAGAACAGCAACTAGTGTTTGACCAAACTTTTGGAAGTCATGGCCTCACCAAGTTGACATGTAAAATGGATCATAACAGTACTGTTCTTTTTCTTCTTCTTCACTCCTTTACTGATGTTGTTGTTGTCAGGGGCCATTGAGTTAGTTCTAACTTGTAGTGACTATATATGCAACAGAACGAGACAGTGCCTCGTCCTGGACCATCCTTATAATCACTGCTACCTTGGGTCCATTGCTGCATCCACTGTCTTGTTGCAATATGTTTTGTCAAGGGTTTTCCTCTTTTTTAGCTGACTCACTAGTTTACAAGGCCTAATGTCCTTCTCCAAGGATTGGTCTCACCTAATAACATGTCTAAGCACATGAGATGAAGTCTCACCAACCTTGTTTCCAAGGAGCCCTCTGCCTATATTTCTTCCAACATAGATTTGTTCATTCTTCTGACAATCTATTCTTGAGAAGGTCTTCCAGTTTAGGTGGAATATATGCAAGGTCATGTTGTTGCTTTTGTGGACTTGATTTAATTTTCTTCGGCTTCAACTTGAGCTTGCATATGAGCAATTGACAGTCTCTTTCAGTCAATGTCTAGCCTTGTTCTGATCAATGATATTGTGCTTTTCTATCATCTCTTTGCATAGATGTAGTTGATTTGGTTCCTGCATTTTTCTACCCAGTGAAGTTCACATGTGTAGTGACTGCTTATGTTTTAAAAAGTATCTGCAAGGAGTCAGCCATTGGTCTTGCAAACGTCGATTACGCTACCCCAGTGTTGTTCCTATCACCCAGACCATATTTTCCAACCACAGATCCTTTTTCTTTACTCCTGACAAGTTTTAATAACATTTCCTTGTACACAGTGTGGATATGCAAAGATTACACATCCATATTTTTCAAGACAGTTTTATTTTTAAATCCTATGTTTTACTGTGAGTCTAAGAGGAGCTTGGATGCAAATCTAGCCTTCCCACTACATTAAATATAGTAGAAATTCCATAGACATCTCTTCATGAATGCTATAACATTATGTATTGGGTCAGGCAACCAACTTTGCCCATAATAAACCAACCACAAAAGTGACACAGACACCTGTTCAGGTTAGTATTCCAGTAGAGAAGAGAAACTCTATTTGAAAAGGGTGCTCTATAAATAGAAAATCTTTTTCTATCTATACATGTGGAATCTTGACTCCACCAAAAGTTTCTGAATGGCATCCCACAAATCAAGGGAATAATTAAGTGATTTAACTGTTGAGAGACACTGTCCTGTTGTTATCTGTAATATTTTCAACAGAACATAGAGATGTTAGTGAAGAATACTGAATATACTATGGACTTTAAGAAGAATAAATAGATAACTCTTGGAAGAAATATACCAGAATGCTCCTTGGAAGTGAGGATGGCAAGATATGATATTGCTTACTTTGGACAGATCATTAAGACCAGTCACTGGAAAAGGACATCATGTTTGTGAAGTAGAGCAACAGCAAAACTGAGCAGAACCCTGAAGGAGACGGATCGACACAACAGCCTCGATGATGTGCTCAGCCTATCAATAGTCACAGAGATAGTGCAGGACCGTAGTGTTTCGTTCTGGTACACATAAGGTCGCCAAGAGTCACAGCCAACTTGATAGCAGCTTACAATAATTGTTGAGAGCAGTGAAAACGCTACTGGTGAGACCTTGGTTTTTGCACACTGAGGAAACAGACAACATGGCTCTTCTCCTTACTGAGTTTAACAGAGCTTCATCTTTCTGCTTGTCTGAAAATGCCACTGTTTGCAGGCTGATACGAAAGCTGAAAACATCAGAGGGTGAAAATGTATACACATATATACAATCCATAGGCAAATTGGATATCAACTCTGGTGGATTTGACTGGCGGACATTGAAGCTGATTAATGATCTGTTGTGAGCAGTTCCTTTACACGACTTTCCATCCCTTCCCTGACTGACACTGAGACTTTCTTTAAAACAATCACTGTATTCTCACTAGGGAGAATGAACAGATGAGGGATTGTTATTACTGTCTAGCCAGACTCTATAAGTGACTGTGCCCAAACCACAGTGACTTCAGTAATTTGGTCACAAGTGGTTCTACTGTCTGCAGTGTCCCAAACTGGGAATGACTCATCGGGAACACGGTCATCTCTCTCACCTGCTTCACAGACAGGCTTGTGAATGAGCGATGTGAGAGCTGGGAGGGGGATGGCTTTGTCACCTCAAAGCTCATTCAGGATTATATTTTGTTTGAGAAATTTGCTTACTGTTGACTAGTTCCAAACTAAAAGTACGTCATAATGAAAGGCCCCTGTAATTTTGAATCCTGACATAAAGAACAATAATTTATAGTTCACTATGAGTCAGATCCGACTCGACGGCACTTGGCTTGGATAAGGGATTAGATTTGAGTCCATGATTATGACGTACCTGGCTCTAGAGCCTGTGCCTTTGTCCCAGTGGTCTTGTCACTGCATAAAAGGCGTCGTATTCTTGCACATCATGATCAGACTGTGGTTGTTAAAGACAGTGTGGGTATCTCTGCCTCTAAATTGAAGACTGGAAATGTAGACTTGGCTCATTTCCTTTTCACTCTCTCTCTTTGTATTCTCTCTCTCTCTCTCACACACACACACGTGTGGAAGTGTATGCAGATGATGAAAGTAGCATCCAATTTTACCTCTCAGTCATAATACATAATACAGTAGATAACATTTTCTCTTAACGTAGTTGCTTTTGGGATCACTTTATTCCTCTAAATTCAAATTGTCATTTACAAACATGCATAACAGCTTTCCCAGAAAATGTGATCATTTAAAGGGAAATGATATATGAAGACATATGTCTAAATTTATTTTTGAGAACCAAGGAAGTCTCTTATGTGCAAGATGCAATCTCTTGGGCTCTATATCATTCCCTTTATCTACCTTCATAGGGAGAAACTCAGTGTGTTCAGGTAAGTAAATTTTTGTGATAAAATCATGAGGCTCTTATATAACATGTAGAAAAAATATTCCCACTTTTCTTCTCCTGACCCATTAACCTCACCTAAGGGCTCCTGGGGCACTTAACTTCAGAGCGGTCTATTGACTGAATTCAAGGTAGCGGAGAAGGTAAAATAAGATCTTATTCTGACAAGAGACAATAGTCTCAAATTTCAGTTTTGAGAATCAATGATATGCTGGGGAACAACATTCTGATCTACACAAAGCCCTGATGCACTGTGGTTAAGAGCTAAAGCTGCTAACAAAAAGGTCAACAATTTTAACCACCAGTCACTCTTTGAAAACCCTATGGGCTAGCTCTGCTCTGTCCTAGAGGGTTGCCGTGAGTCAAAATCGGCTTGATGCCAAATGGTTTTTGATTTCAGATCAGAGGTGCTACAGCACAGACTAAGATGAGTGCAGTCCTTAGAGCGAAATCCCTTTCATTAGGCAGCAAAATCCATTGACCTCTCACTAGCCTAGCTAGCTGGAAACCCTGATGGCGTAGCAGTTAAGTGCTACATCTGCTAATAAAAGGCTCAGCAGTTCAAATCCACCAGGCGCTCCTTGAAAACTCTATGGAGCAGTTCTTCTCTGACCTATTATAGGGTCACTATGAGTCAGAATCGACTCAATGGCAGTGGGTTTGGTTTTGGTGAGCTTTAGTCTAGGGAGCTTAGGTGGCTGACTGAAAGCCAGTATGAGAAATTACCCCAAATGATTTTTCAAAAAAATAGGTAAAATCTAACCTTTTGAATACAAACATATCGTACTAGACACCAACTCCAAATGGCCAGAAATGGACAAATGGCCATTTAAAGAAGATGTTATATGGTAAATTGAGAAGCGTTACTAGATATTTAGCCAAACAAAGAATGTCCAGCTTCAAATAAGGGTGTGCGATGGAACCACGCACAGCCTAGAGGACAGAGTGACCTTCGCCCTTCTCATGTTGTTACAGTACTAGTGCTCAAAGCTCAACTTTGCCTGTATGCAGTGTAGGAGGTGCTGTTGATAAATGTTTTGTGGCCAATATGCACACTCCCACAAATGGTGTGATCATGCACAAACACAGACACAGCCCATGTACCATCTGTGGTATGAATAGATCCAGATACATTACCAAAGACTGGGTTTTAGTTTAGAAACTAAACGGTCATGTTTCTTTTTATGTCCCTTTTTTTTTCAATTGAGAAAGTGAAAAACACATGAAAATTCTGTCTCCCTCAAGGATAGATAGGGGAAAAGAAACCAGGCGACTCCTCTTGCTTCCCAGGTGCTAGTCACTCGCACCACAGGGCCCCCTCTCCTCTCCTGCCCTTCTTACTGATTCCTGGGTCTGTAGTAGATGTTGGTCACAGGCAACTTTCAATTTCTGCTTTCCATTTCAGTGTCTTTATTGATACGACAAGATGTGTAAGTGTTGCCAAGATTAATACATCAGAACTCTCTGTCTTGGAACAAGTACTTCTTATTTCTGCAACAGTGATGGCATTGACTGCTTGTAAGGCTGCCCTGTTTCTTCATTCTTTTAGCTAGAAAGTGTGTAGGTCCATGCCTCTCATTTGCTAATAAACTCACTTTACTCTTTCTGAATGCTGGGGTAAATGTACTTTCTCACCCTCCTGTAGGCTGAGCAGATGAGGAGCCAGGGTTCTCACTGGTCCAGAACATGGGCAGATTGAGTTCAATTGACAGTTCTATTATTTAGTAAAAGACAAGTTGCTCAACAAGTGCACAGTTGTCTGTGTACCTTTTATCCTTTTTGAATTTTGTAACTTGAGTATATACTACTGATTCAGAAAGAAATACAAATGATTTTAAAAACAAATAAAAGAGGAAGAAAGTCTAGGACACAGAAAGTTGTTTGGATAATATCATAGTGTTATGGTGATATGGATTGAATTGTGTCCTATAACTAAAATGTTGGCAGTTAAAATCCACTAGGCACTCTTGGAAATTCTCCTCTGTCCTATAGGGTCACTATGAGTTGAGATCGACTTGACAACAGTGGGCTTTAACCAAAACCAAACCAAACCAAACCCACTGCCACTGAGTCATGTACGACTCAAAGCAACTGTAAAAGTCAGAGTAGAACTGCCCCACATAGTTTCCAAGGAGCACTTGGTAGATTTGAACTGTCAACCTCTTAGTTAGCAGACTTAATGCTTACCATACTATGCCACCAGGATTTCCCACAGTAGGCTTTAGGGACCTTAAAAGGTCTGTTTCTTAAAGTCACTCACTTGTGATATTTTTTGTTATAGCAACACTATGTAACTGATACATATAGCAACCAGGTCTGAGATAAGGAGACCCTACATACGGGAGAGTAGAGTGGAAGGATCAGAAAAATAGCCCAGGCCTTGAGGACTGAACGAAGGAGGAATAAGAGCTGTCCTGTGGCCACTGTTGGCTGTCTATTGGAAGCAGGGGACTCTCCCATCAGGAGGACTCTTCCCGACTCTTCTGTGCTGCCTTTCCTTTCTACTTTCTTTCTTTGCTTTTACCTACATAGCTCCCCTGCTGTTTTCAAATCAGAAAGTCTTCCCCAACTTTAAATTATCCCTCTCACTAGAAATTTTCTGATGTGTGGAAAATGATTTTCAAGGCGTTTTAAAGGTTTTTGGTCATAATTCCTCTCTTCTGTCACAGCAGATCACATCTGTCTTCTTGATCCCGGTTCTGTCTTCAGGAGTGTGGTGGGGTGTTTGCTCAGAGGATGTGTCATGGATTTGATGTGGTGTGGTCCCCCCAAAATATGTGTCAACCTGGTTAGGCCATGTTTATCAGCATTATGTGGTTGTCCTCTATTTTGTGATTTTCGTATGTGCTATAAATCATAATCTCTGACTGTAGTTAAAGAGGATTAGAGTGAGATATAATGCCCTCATTCAGATGGCACCCCTGATCCAGTGGAAAGGGAGTTTCCCTGGGGTGTAGCCTGCACTAATTTTATCTTATAAGATATAAAAGGAAAGGCAAGCAAACAGAGAGTTAGCTGGGGACCTCATTCTACCAAGAAAGCAGAGCTGGGGGTTGAGTGCTTCCTTCGGACCTGGGCTTCTTAGTGGAGAAGCTCCTGAACCAGGGAAAGAACTATGACGAGGACTGTCCTCCAGAGCCAACGGAGAAAGAAAGGTTTCCCCTGGCACGTACACCCTGAATTTGGAATTTAAGCTACTAGACTATGAGAACATGAATTTCTGTTTGTTAAAGCCACCCAGTTGTGGTCTTTCTGTTAAAGCAGCACTAGACAACCAAGAAAGAGTGTTAATAACTTCTCTCAGCCGTGCATTCTCAGCCCTATGACTGTGCTGCTGCTCCCACTGAGGGGAGATCTGCTTCCCAGCCAGCTGACTCTTAGCTGAGTTAGAACCTTGCTTTGGCTTATAGAATGTGGCAGAAGCGATATGGTGAGAATTCTGAAGTTTCTACCCCTACCCTCTTAGAATGCTGCTCAAGAAATTTCTTTCAACAAACTGAAAACTGAGAGGCTGGGTTCCCTACCTGCAATCCCACACAAATTGCCAAATATGGAAGACGTGCCCTCGTAGACCACAGCTGAGCTGCCAGATAATGGCGATGACACGAATGACCCTGGTGAGGTTCAAGTTGCTAAATCACAGTTTCATGAGCATATCTACAATGGTTATTTTAAGCAACAAAGTCTTGGAGGATGTGTTATGTAGCAATAGAAAACTGAACCAAGGAATCTGATTAATAGTGGTGTTAGAATATTCCCTCTTGTTTGTCATTAAGTGTAACTGTGAATTCACACACTGTTGGATAGCAGTCACACCTAAAGTAGGAAATAGCAGCAGAGCAGGTAGAAATTCTGAGGCTGTCCTCTTGGATCACTGCTTTCCCATAAATAGAAGCATAACTGCTAGCAGCAAGTTTCTTGTCGAAGATTTAATTTTTCACTTACTGAGCAAATATCAGGAGACCTGGTGGTGCAGTGGTTAAGAGTCTGGCTGCTAAGCAACATGTTGACAGCTCAAATCCACAAGCGACTCTGCGAAAATCCTGTGCAGCAGTTCTGCTCTGTCCTATGCAGTAGCTATATGTCAGAGTGGACTCAATGGCAATGGGTTTGGGGGGGGTGTTTCAGAGCAAATATAAATATCAGAGATTACAATTTCATTCCCATCTTTTGTTAGTGGTAAATATCAAGACAAGGGGGCATGGTTTTCCCAATTCTAGATCCATTTCTGTGAGAAATTTAGGAGTAGAGCTTCCCCATAAGGTTTTCTTAGCTGTAATCTTTATGGAGTTAGTTTGCCACACCTTTCTTCTGCAGCACCGTTGATGAGTTTAGATTGCTAGCTTTGAGGTTAGTAAACTCATTGCCTTTGAGTAGAGTCTAACTCACAGAGGCCATACTATCAAGCGTGAACTATGTGTGCCACCCAGGAACACTGTAAGCACCATAGACAAGGCCTTTTAATCTATGAAATCTGTACCTTCCATCTGTAATTATGTGTGAAGGGAGCTGAGTTACAGTCGTAACAGTGAAAAGCAAAAGAGACGCAGAAGAATAAGGAGGTGAAGCAGGAAGGGATCCACACAGAGGTAGTGTTGTACCAAATGACATCTAGGCTTAGAATGAAACACCGAATCAGCTGTTAAGAAGTCACTTCCTACTCCTGGAGATTCCATGTGTGTCAGAGGGAAACTGAGCTCTATAGAATTTTCAATGGCTGAGTTTTCAGAGGTAGATCACCAAGTGTTTCTTCTAAGGCAGTTCTGATTGGTCTCAAATCTCCAGTCTTTCAGTTGGCAGTTGAGCTCATTCGCTGCTTGTACTACCCAGACTCCGGAACCAAACCCTAAGCCAAACCAAACTCATTGCCATCAAGTCAATTCAGACTCAAAGTAGAACTGCTCCATAGGATTTCCAAGAGCACCTGGTGGATTCGAACTGTCAACCCTTATACTAGCAGTCAAACTCTTAACCACTATGCAACTAGGGTTTCCAAAATAACACAGATCCCAGGAATTTGGGGGTTATTACCCCCAGAGAGCAGAAGACCAAATGTCCACAGGGGTCAGCCTGCTGGATGAAGAAAAGAGAAGACGTGGAACCTGGTGAATGAAGTGTACATCCAATGTCTAAGGGGACAACTAATGTTCTGCAACCCATCATTGATTTTTAGGAAGGAAAGTCCGGAGTTGCAAGGACGTCAGACTCCTCAAGAGAAGCTAACAAGTTGAATCATTACATGAAATCACTGGAGTTTTAAATACTAGCTGATAACTTTGGAAGAAAGCAAAACCCTGAAAGGACCATATAAAGCATCTAAAGGACACTAGTTTGTGATCTCAATAAATGAAGTCAGCAGTCGTGCTCATCATATTTGACAGCTAGTAGATTCACTCTATTTAACAATGAATATGCCTGCTGCAGCCTGAGTTCCAGATTCTAGGTGGAGGAAGCGCTAACCTTTAGTTACTGGATTATGAGATGTTGAGGAGGGTATTGGGATGACGGCTAAGTAACCAGGCCCACAGGGTAGTATATAGAGGTTCTAAGGGACAGTGATTATTTTCTAATGAGTATGCTGAATAGACACAGGATTACATAGGAATCTCAAGAAGGTGACCCTTTGGAAGCAGATCTCCAGGCCTTCTTCCAATGCACTTCTGGGTGAATTTGAACCTCCAGTTTTGGGGGATAGTAGTTGAACACTTAACCATTCAAGGAACCCCTGCATAAATATTTCAGTATTTAACAAATGCTAGAATCTACTGGTATGTGCAAATTTATTATCAGCCCTGTCTATAGAAGCAAAGAGAATGAGTTCATACCATTTGGTATGTTCTAGTTATTTTGTTTTCCGCTTTATTATTGAAAGCAAAAGAATTAACCCAAAATATTGCTGTTCTTGTTGTCTTTCCCAAGTGGCTCCTTCAGTGCCCCCATTGTCTGTACAGCAACTGCTCATGTTTTTACAAATGTCAGATTGCAATGAAAAGGGGAGGAAAGCAAGAGTAAAGGCAAAATGTTTACAAGTCAAGATTTTCTTCTAAACATGAAAGGTTTCTAATAAAAGCCTAAATTCTCCACTTTCAACAATGTATAGCTACGTCTTGAGTATCTAAGGGCTGCTTTTATAACCTAGATGAGTGCAGTTCACAGCTCAGTCAATCAGCTCTTTACTGAACATTCACCGTGCATCCAGCACTTTGCTAGGTGCGCTCAAAGACTGAAAGCAAAGTCAAGCTCTGAGAGTCCCTTATAATTTTACAAGGAACCAAAGGGACACAGAAGAAGAAGCTGAATCAGAGAGCTGAAAGGAGAATGAATTAACCTGAACGGAGATTCCTGTTGAAGAATCAAGCTTGGCAGACTGAGGAAGGTGGAGACTCTGAATTCCAAGCTGACAAATTTACCTTTCAGGCTTAAATACCCAGGTGCTTAACTTTCACCAGTGCTCTTCTTTCTGGTAGATATCTCCTGGAATATCTACCATACCTCACAGTGACCATTAGAATCCTGAGTTTGTCAGATCCTTCCCCATCACCTCAGTATTTGTTAGTTTCCCTTGCTGTTTTATTCGCCACTGTCTCCCTGGTGCTAGATTTGGTGGTCATTATTATAGCTAAGGAAGGAGGTGTCAGAAACATTAATGTACATTCTTGACATTGTCACCTTAAAACGTAACGACAGCTAACATTTAATAATTGCTGCTTTCTATACGCCAAATTTTAGCTCAGCACTTTACTGAAATTGTTTTCTAACTGTAAAATAAATTGATGAAGTATTGCCCTTATTTCTGCTTTATAGATGAGGAAACTTAAACTCAGGTTAAATAACTTGGACCTCAGATGCGAGTCCTTTTGAAATCCAAGTTTGTTCTTATTACTTCTCCACAATGTTGCTTCTGTCTCTCCAAGGAAAACCTATAAATTAAGAGTTTGGTTTAGACAAGCTTTTAGTTTCCTTTCTTTTTAACAGTCTACAATTTGGTGGGAAACCCTGGTGGTGTAGTGGTTAAGTGCTACGGCTGCTAACTAAGAGGTTGTCAGTTCAAATCCACCAAGTGCTCCTTGGAAAATCTGTGGGACAGTTCTACCGTGACCTACAGCATTGCCATAACTCAGAACCAACTCAAAGGCACCTAAGAACACCACATGGGACAATTTCAACCCACTTCTTGCTTTTGTAAATAAAGTTTTATTAGAACACAGTTACACTTTTGCTTCCATATGCTCTGTGGATGCTGTCATGTTACAGTGGCTGAATCAAGAAGCTGTAACATAAATATTATGACTTACGAAGTCTGAAATATTTATTATCTGGTCCTTTACGAGAAAAAACAGTTGTGAAACATTGTTATACAAATTTATAATTCACTATAAGGCTCAAATCATAAATCTTAAATTAGTAATATTACAATTTAAATAAAATTTACTTTAAGATTAACCACTGTATAGGAACTTTTAGTGTATCAATTACATTTATTTATTTTTTGCAATTTTCCTATGTAGTTTTCTATGATTTATAAAGCAATACACATTACCTTCCATATAATTTTAAAAACAATACATGGCTGCTCTAGAAAAGTTGTAAACAGCATAAATGTCAAGAAAAGCAATCTATTATCATTCTCCCATTTAAAGGGAAGCATTATTTTCTATTGATGCATTTCTTTATAGAGCTTTTGTTTTTACATTTCAGCTCATACTGCTTGAGTGTTTGTGTGCATGTGTGTGTGTCCATGGCACAACTGCAAGGAGCATTCTCTGGATAAAAGTAGTGGCTTCTTGTATAAGTAATTTAAGCCCCGCTTCCAAGAAGCTTAGCAAACTGGCACACTTCACCGGATCCACAGGCTGTCACTGAGTTCTCGTTGTAATCTCCTTCCCTAGATTTCCATCAAGAAAACATACGAGAGAACAATTGCCGTCAGCATCTAGTGCACCCAGGAGTTTAAGGGAGAATTGACGCTTAAGTGTTGCTCTGTTTCATTTGACCCTGAAATCACAATGACCACACCATCTTGTTTATCATCACTGGGTTAGGAAACCGGTAAAACAAAGTGCTGCATTTTATATTTGTCGTTTATTCCTGTGAGAGGAAGCTCTTCAAGTTAAGAAATGTTATCACTTAGGATGTTTCTGTGAGAGAAATGTAGGTCAGCCTGCTGATTTTTATTTCAGAGGCATTAGAACTTAATTGCTAAAAGTAAAGACTGTGGGGCAGGTGTTAATTGTCCTTGCTATTACTGGCTGTGTGACCTCAGGCAACTCACTAACCTTTTTTGGTGCCTCTATTTCTCCATCTGTATAGTGGGTACCTATATTAGATTAAGTTATTAGGGTTGTTGTGAAGATTGTTGTTAGTTGTTGCCAAGTTGGCCCCAACCCATGGTAAGCCCATGCACAATGGGATCAGACCATTTTGATCTACAGGGTCTTCACAGGCAGGTTTTTCAGAAGAGATGATCAGGCCTTTCTTCCTAGTCCGCGCTAGTCTAAAAGCTCCACTGCAGTCTGTCCAGCATACTAACAGTATGCAAACCTCTGGTGACAGACAAGTGGTGGGTATGCTTAAGGCACATTGGCCTGGAATGGAACTCAGGTCTTCGATATGGAAGGTGAGAATTGTACCACTGAACCACCACTGCCCTGCTGTGAAGATTAAATGAGTTGAATAGCATTAAATTACTTAGAACAGTACATTAGTTTCCCAGGGCTACTGTAAACAAGTACCACAAACAGACTGGCTTAAACCAACAGAAATTTATTGTCACATAGTTCTGGAGCCTAGAAGTCTGAATTTGAGGTGCTGATTGGGTCTTGCTCACTCCAGAGTATCTAAAGGAAGACTTGTCCTTGTCTCTTCCAGCTTTTGGTTACCCTGGGTATTTTGTTTACTGTGACAGCGTAACCCCGAGTTCTGCCTCCATCTTCATGTGGCTGTCTTTTCTTGTGAGTCTTGTCACCTCTTCCTTTTTAAAAAGATACCATTTATGTTAGATTGGAGTCTCTGGCTGGTCATAAAGTGTACTGGGTTACTAATGGAAAGATTGGAAAACTGAGTCTACCAAGAGGCACCTCAGAAGAAAGCCTTGGCAATCTGCTTCCAAAAATTCAGCCATTGAAAACCCCACGGAGCATCATTTCACCTTGACACATATTAACTGGTTCACATTGGATCAGCACTTACCCTACTCCTGTGTGACCTCACTTTAACTGTAACATCTTCAAAGACCCTGTTTCAAGAGAAACTCACTTTCACAGGTACCCAGGGTTGGGACTTCAGAGTATCTTTTGGAGGGACACAATTTAACCCATGATGAGCAGTACCTGACACAGTAAATTTATGGAGGCTTAGCTATTTATTACTGAAATAGGATGTTAACAACAAAAAGAGTACTTGAGCAGCAATGATCTTGAGAACATTGTTTTTGTTTTTAGTGAGAGAGAAAAGGAACTAATATTACTTTGTTCCTGGCTTAAGTTGAAAAGGAGTGACTTTTTAAAGATGAAATGTCTCTTCTATAGGTCATCGGATTTATAGTAATACTGACCCAGACGGGGCCCTGGTGGCACAGTCATTAAGAGCTACAGAGAGTTTTGGCTGCTAACCAACAAGATGACGGTTTGAATCCACTAACCTCTTCTTAGAAACCCTATGGGGCAGTTCTACTTTTTCCTATAGAGTCACCATGAGTCAGAATCGACTCAGCAGTAAGGGGTTTAGGTTTTTTTGTTTGTTTTTAATAGGCTCAATATGGTGCCTGCAAAACATCCATTTTGTAGTTTCAGTTTCAAAAATTCCAACAATAGGTAATTGGGAAAAGTCTTGAATACTATTTCTACTATTTTCTAAGAAGTTTTAGCTAAATTGGCTTTCCTTTTCCATCCTTGTAGAATGTCCAGGAGAAAAAAAAAATCTCCACTTTTGCAAAGGAAACATCATTCTCTCCTTCCTGTCTTATAGCTAATTGTCATTTTAATTCTGTCCTGTAGGACAGCTCCAGGGAGATAGCATGGTCCAGAGTCATAACAAACATGCTTCTCAATCTTTGTGAGTAACAGCTTTCTCAACCACAAAATGAGTGCAATAATAATTATTCTCTCTTGCTCTCAGGAGTATTATGAAGATAAAATGAGATAATATGAAAGTTATAAATACAGATTTAGATTTGTGCTAAAATCACTACAGCTCTCTTTTACCTCTGTACATTTAAACTTCACGAAGGACCATTGGTTTTATGAAGAGAGTTGCACTGGGCTGTAATGACTACTGGACAAAAATTGTTAATTGGTCTGGTGGATTGTGAAACAGATGCCCGTGAACAGCTCTTCCAGTCTAATAATGCCAAACAGATATCCAGTTCCACAACACCACCCAGCAGAGCAGCAACAAGGCAACTCCTCGGTGTGAAAGCAGGAAGTGTTACACACAGGGAATGGGCGTGTTTCTAGAAGGTTAGGAAAACAACATCTAGAAAGGAGAAGACAAGTGTGCTTTTCCTCTCGTCTTACACTCTTAGTGCCATAAACCCCAACTGAATTCTCGGAAATATTTACATTCCTGTTTGGTGGAAGACAGTGACAGGGTGACAGCCAAAAAAAGAAACAAAAACAAACTTTTTTTTCTGGTAAATTGGCCACCTATCCATTGTACCTAGGCAGCAGGTTCTGCCAGACAAGTAAACTAAACTTATTCAATCAATAATCAACTAGATGACATAGATTTATGTGAATTTTTCAACCTGTGATTAGAATTTCATATTCCTCCTAAAATGCTCGCATGTTCTACTCACCTTTGCACATTCATTTACTGAAGACCTACTGCATTATGAAGACATCATGCTAGCCTCTAGAGATATGCAGCGAAGCTTCTCTTTGGGAGTCTACATTGCGGACAATATAATATGTATGTACCACCTATTCTCAAAGGGATTTTGAGTAGCGCATATAATTAAAGATAAGGCCAAAGAGAGAGACAAAGAATTAAAAATAAAAATGAGAGACCAGATGAAAACAAGAGAAACACAAAAGAGTAGATTTTACCTGTCCTCTATGAGGGATCTTTCACGATATACGTGGTTTGGTGTTGGCAGCTACCGAAGCAATTGGTAGTTCAAATCAACCCCTCAGCTCTGCAGAACAAAGGCGCAGGAACAGCGTCCACATTGCTCACAGCCGAGAAAAACACACGGAGTAGTTCTACTCTATCACACACGTTGCTGCCGTGAGTCAGAATCTACTCAATGGTGGGTTTGCTTTTTGTGATCTTGTCATCACTATTCTTTGACACTGTATTTACCTTGAATTATCCTGAGGACCCGTACAACTGACATACAATTTTTTTTTTTTTTTTGTCAAGGCAAAGGTTTCTTCAAAACTAAACTACTTACCTTCCAGTTTGTAGAGCTATAACGGCTTCTGTGTCACTGTAGCGCTGGGAGTTATGTCATTGATATTTCAAATAGCAGCAGGGTTATTCATGCTGGATAAGTTCCAGTGAAGCTTCTAGATAAAAACAGATTAGGAAGAAGTATCTGTCAATCTACTTCTAAAAGAAATCAGTATGACTGGTGAAAGCTTTATGAATAGGAGCAGAACATTGTCTGATACAGCGCTGGAAGATCAGGACCTCACATTAGAAGGCACTGAAAATATGACTTGGGAAGAGCTGCCTTCTCAAAGTAGAGTCAAACTCAATGAGGGATGTCTTGGTCATCTGATACGGCTCTAACAGAAATACCACACGTGGACGGCTTTAGCAAACAAAAGCTTCTCACACAGGACAGTAGGCTAGAATTCTGAATTCAGGGTGCCAGCTGCAGAGGAACACACACTCTCTCTGTAGGCTCTGGAGGAAGGTCCCTATGTTACATCAGTCCTTCTTTGGTCTGAGAGCATCTTGACACAGAAACCTTAGGTCTGAAGGACGCGCTCTGCTCTCAGTGCTGCTTTCTTGGTGGTACGAGGTCCCCAGCACTCTGCTTGCTTGCTTTCCTCTTATCCTGTGTAGAATAAAAGGTAGGGCAAGCCACACTCCAAGGAAACACCCTTTGCACGGGAGCAAGGAGGTGACCCTGGGAAGAGTGTTACAGTCCTGCCCTAATCTCTTCAACATAATTCAATCTGTTAACCACCGACAGAGATAAGGATTTATGGCATAGGAAAATCACGAAATTGAGGCCAAGTATAAAATACGGGGAACCATAGCTTAGCGGAATTTTTACACAACTTTTTGTGGGGGACACAATTAAATGTATGACAACGGACAAAGAGTAAAAATTTGGGGACTTCATTTACTGATGTGCCACAACTCAAAACGAAAACAAACAGCTGCAAGCCATCATGAAAACAATGTTGTTGTTGCTGTTAGGTGCCCTTGAGTCATTTCTGACTCACAGTGGCACAAATGTGCAATACCGCAAAACATTGCCTCAACCTTCTCTGTCCACACAACTATTGGTATGTTTGAACCCATTTACTGTGACTACTGTGTCAGTGCATCTCATAGAGGGCCTTCCTCTTCCCCTGACCACTCTACCTTGCCAAGCATGGTGCCCTTCTCTAGGGACTTGTCTTTCCAGATAGCACGTCCAAACAATGTAAGATAAAGTCTCACCACCCTTACTTCTAAGACATACTCTGGCTGTACTTCTTCCAAGACAGATTTGTTTATTCTTCTGGCAGTCCATGGTATATTCAATACTCTTCACTGATTTCAACACTGTAAATTAAAGGCATCAACTTTTCTTTCCTTATTCATTGTCCTGCTTTTGCAAGCATATGAGGCAATTAAAATATCATGGCTTGAGTCAGGCACACTGTAGCACTCAAACTGATATTTTTGCTTTTTAACTTTTTAAAAATGATATCTGCAGAAGATTTTCCCAGTGCAGTACCTCCTTGATTTCCCCACTGGGCATCGATTATGAATCCAAGTAAAGTCAAATACTTTAACAACTTGTTAATGAGTCCTCCTCCAACCCTGATGTCACATTCTTCTTCATATAATACAGCTTCTCAGATTATTTTCTCAGCATACAGACTGAGCAAATATGGTGAAAAAAATGCAACCCTAATGTATACTTCTCATACTCTGTTTAAATGATTGCCACTTGGTCAATGTATAGTTTCCTCACGAGCATATTACATATTCTGGAATTCCCACTCTTCACAATGCTAATAACTTGTTATAATCTATACAGGCAAATGCTTTTCCACAGTCAATAAAGCACAGGTAAACATCTTTCTGGTATTCTCTGCTTTCAGTTATCACCCTTTATTCACCAGTGATACATCTGAAGATCCCCAGTGGATGCCTGAAACCATGGATAGTATTGAACTCTAGGTACAAGATGCTTTTTCCTCTGCACACATACCTATGATAAAGTTCTATTTATAAATCTGACACAGTGAGAGACAACAACAATAATGAACAATAGAATAGAAACATTTTACAGCTTCTCTGCTGTTTGTCAGGATTGCCCTCCTTCACTTCTCTTGTGCTCTGGAGTTATTACTAAGTAAAATAAGGGTTACTGGAACACAAACTCTGCAAACCCTGGGAGACTCCAGATAACTGAAGCCACAAGAGAGAAATAGCAGAGAAGGGCGGACTGCAGTAATCGGACATGGAATGTACACAGTGTGGATTTAGGAAAACTGAAAGTCAAAAATGAAATGAAAATCTTGAAGAGTGATACGCTAGGCATTATTAAGAAGAAATGGACTGTTATTCAACACTTTGAATCAGACAATCATGTGATATACTATGCCAGGAATGACAAACTGAAGAGGACTGGTGTTGCATTTATCATCAAAAAGAACATTTCAAGATCTATCCTGAAGTACAATGTTGCCAGTGATAGAATAATATCCATATGCCAACAAAAGACTAGTTATTATGACTAGTGTTTAAATTTATGCACCAACCACTAATGCCAAAGATGAAGAAATTGAATATTTTTATCAACTCCTGCAGTCTGAAATTGATCAAATGTGCAACCAAGATGCATTGATAATGAACTGGTGATACACATGCAGAAGTTGGAAGCAAAGAAGATTATCAATAGTTGGAAACTATGGCCTTGGTGATAGAAATGACACCAGAGATTGCATGGTAGAATTTTGCAAGACCAAGCCAAGACCAACAGACAACTTATTTGTTGAAAATACTTTTTTCCATTGATGTAAATGGTGACCACACTTGTGAACCCTGGTAGATGGAGTACACAGGAATCAAAATGAGTACATCTTTGGAAAAACATGATGCAGAAGCTCATAGCATCAGTCAGCACCCATGCTGGCACTTGCTTTGGTGGAGGCATGGCTACACAAAAGACTAAAGACTATGCCTAGGTTCCTGTCACTGTGGAGGGCCAAAGACCTTATATTACAATTAAAGTTCAAGGAGTAAATGAAAAGAATTGTAAGTCTTGGGATTTAAAAACCGCTTCACAGGTGACTGTGATCTCTTTAACACATAGCATCAAAGTGCAGAAAACTCTTGAATCTCAGGTCCCATCACTGAGACCGTTACCCATGCCTGACTGTAAGGAAGTCCTCTTGGGGCCCCCACAAGCCCCTATTGTATGTATCAATGATATTGCTCTATTAATGTACACCGCTGTAAACTTTTGCTTGCAAGCACTGATGAGAATTGCTGCTGTTGGGACCATTTTAGAGTGGGCACATGAAAACTGTGACGTGGGCCACTGACAACCCTCAGTCTGATGTGATGAGACATCTGGACTTAAAAAAAATAAATAAATTCTTCTGATAAGCTTTTGTTACTTGTGCAGCTGGCCATCAGAAGGGCCCATGTGAGAGGACAGGAAAACAACCAACCAGCAGATTGCTCTTGCCAGCAGGGCAAAGAGATGTGTAGTAGACCACCTCCTGGATGTAAGAGAGAAGCCCGCGGAGAGTCACACACCGTCCTAGGCTAGGCCTACACTCATGCACTTCCACAGCCGTCGGGAAACACTGGGCAGCACACAAAAGTAGACTTGCCTACTAGATACTGGCCATGGAGAGTTTTCTGAGCCAACAGACCAGGGAATTCTGGGAAATCATATCAGGGCTTTTTATCCTGTATAGAGGATTGAACTGGATCTTAAATGAACTCTTCACACTCAAAATCACCCCTAAGCCATAGGGGCAATCAAACACTCCAATGGACAGGCTTAAATGGCTGGGTACAAGACAACTCCAGCCTGAACTACACAGGTCAGTCAATCTGTCTAGGGTCTCAATGTCCCTGCCAGGACATTCCTCATATACACGGTGTGTTTGTTCAGACTTTCTATTGTATTAAATTTATTTCTTTTGTGCACAACTGTTCGTAGCAAAGGATCTGGGTTCTCTCAGAGATCACTGTCTGAAGACTAGGTCAGACATCCTGGGTAGCTATACCCAAGCAACCTTTGCTTCAAGTCCCATGGGAGAGGGGAAGAAAGGGAAGAATTATTAGCGCTGTCTCTTTTTCTTACCAGATTATCTCACAAGCGTGGACAGGTCCCTCATCTAATGATACAGAGCTACTAATCACATGCATGCAAAATTTTACTGAAGATCGTTCAAAATCAGTTGCAGCAGTATATCAACAGAGAACTGCCAGAAATTCAAACCAGATTTAGAAGAGGCGTGGAACTAGGGATATCAGTGCTGGTATCAGATGGATTCTGTATGAAATTAGAGAATACCAGAAAGATGCTTACCTGTGTTTTATCAACTATACTAAGGTATTTGACTGTGTTGACCATAACAAATTATAGATAAAATTTTGGAGAATCAGAATTCCAGAACACTTGATTGTGCTTGTGAGGAATTGGCATATGGATCAAGAAGCAGTAATTCAAACAGAACAAGGAGACGCTGTGTGGTTTAATGTCAAGAAAGGCGTGCATCAGGGTTGTATTCTCACAGCGTATTGACTTAATCTGTATGCCAAGCAAATAATCCATGAGGCTGGACTATATGAAGAAGAATGGGAAATCAGAATTGGATGAAGAATCATTAACAATGTGTATTACACAACCCTGCTTGCTGAAAATGAAGCAGACATGAAGAATTGACTGATGAAGATGAAAGATCACAGTCTGCAGTATGGATTACATCTCAGCATAAAGAAGACAAAAGTCCTCACAATTCGACCAACAAGCAACATCATGATAAACAGAGAAAAGATTAAGATTGTCAAGGATTTCATTTTACTTGGATCCACAATCAGCACATGTCACAGATTGAATTTTATCCCTTCAAAAATGTGTGTAGTCATTTGGTTGGGCCAGTGATTCCCAGTGTTTTGTGCCTGTCCTCTGCTTTGTGACTTTTCTGTGCTACAAGTCCTAATCTCCGCCTGTGGTTAATAGAGTGGATTACATTAGAGAGGATTAAGGTAAGCCTCTAACATCCTTCCTAAGGTCACCTTCCAGCTCCAATGTAAACAGGGTTTCCCTGGAATGTGATTTGGCCAAGTGCTGTTGAGTTGGATCCATGTTTTATCCGTTTATCCTACAGGAGATAAGAGGGAAGCAAATCAAGCAGAGATGGGGACCTTATACCACCAAGAGGCAGTGCTGGGAGTAGAGAACATCCTCCAGAGCCGAGGTTCCCGCACCAAGATGTTCCTTGAGCAAAGACTGATACAACACAAGGAATTTGCTCTAGAGCCAACAAAGGAGGAAAGGCTTTCCCTGGTGTGGATACCCTGAATTCAGACTTACAGCCTCTTGGACTGTGTAAAAAGAAACTTTTCTTTGTTAAGCCATCTGCTTGTAGTATTTCTGTTACTGCAGTACCAGAAGTCAAGAAATGAAAAGATGCATTGCACTGGGAAAATCTTCTGCAAAGGTCCTCTTTAAAGTGTTGGAAAGTAAAGATGTCTCCTTGAAGATTAAGGTGTGCCTGACTCAAGCCATGACAACTCAAGCCATGGACAACGAATAAGGAAGACTGGCAAAAAACTAACACCTTTGAACTGCAAAGTTGGCAAAGACTATTGTCTGTACCATAGACTATCAAAAGAATGAACAAATCTGTCTTGGAAGTACAACCAGAGTGCTCCTTGAAAGCAAGGATGGCCAGACTATATCTCATGTACTTTGGACATATTGTTGGGAGAGGTCAGTTCCTGGAGAAGGATGCTATGCTTAGTAGAGGGTCAGCAGAAAAGAGGAAGACCCTGAATAAGACAGACTGACACAGTGGCTGCAACAATGGGTTCAAGTGTAATAATGATTGTGAGGATGGTGCAGGACTGGAAAGGGTTGCGTTCTGTTGTACGTATGGTCACTGTGGGTCAGAACTGACTCAGTGGCATCTGATAGCAGCAATTCAGACCTCTTGTTGGCTCTGCCAACACTTAAACTGAGATGTCACCTCCTCACATTGTTTCAGCTTATTTGTCCACAAGGAGGACACCTCTAGGGCGATAGAACGTGTAACCTTGTGTACTGAATAGATCATGTGGCAGATAAATACGATCAACTCCACTAGTTGTAGAAAGCATCTTTCAAAATTTGAAAGTTGCCTGTAAGAAGTCCTCTAACTTTACAGTTCATCTCTGTGTGTTAAAAATGTAAACAGTGTGAGACTAGATGGTTTGACTCTAAGACTGATCCTTTCAAGGCCGAATCTGATATTACTCTGGTACATGGCGAACCTGCAGGATATGACCAGGTGGTTCAATGTATCTTGACTAACTACACTAAGTCTGACAGCCTCGTCTGGCAACGGTAATATTTTGTTCAACTCAGCTGGGAAAGTGTGCCTTTGTCTTACTAGTATTGAAATGTGTATTGTTTCATATAACACAACATGTAATCCTTGTTGAATGCTGCCTGGAATGATACACAGATACAACATCCACCAGAGTTATGCACCAATCCATGGACATTCAGCTAAACATCCAAAAACGGGTGATAGACATACCAGGACTCAGTGCTGCTTTGCTTCTTTTTCTGATGGGAGTCAGTGGGTGAACTCTTGGGAGAATGGTCTGTTTTTATGCCTCCTATCCAGCCTGCCTACATAAAGACTTTGGGCCCAGAGCTTTCTCTGATAAGGAGACTGGGAATTGGCTTGCCTTTTCTCTCTGAGGTTCTTACCTGAGCAGCTTTCCCCTATTCTGAGCACAGAGTAATTTTCTCTATCTCTTACACATGTGCAGGTTCTATATAGCACCCCACCAACCTCGTTTGTTCCCAGCTGGAAAGGAATGGGGTCTTTCATACTGCAGCCAAATATGAGGGAACATGCCAGATTGTAATACCTGGTTTGGAGGAGTGAACTGAAAGAGAAACAGGCATTCCAAGGCTGAACATGAGTGCCCTCGTGTGATCCATTGGTTCATTACAGTTAGTCAAGTTGTCCTCTTGTGAGTCCCCGGCATGTAGCCACTGCTGTCTGCTACCCCAATAAAACCTCTGCCCTCCCTCTGTGGGGTATAGAGAGCTGCTCTGGTCCTGTTGCTCTCCAGGATTTGGCCTTATAATAAGTCTCCATAGTAAAGTCCTTTGCCACCACAATGGAGTTGCCCACATCCTTCTTCAGTCTCTCAGCTCCCTCCTTTTTCAGAGACAAGTTTCAAATTACTGGTCCATGCCTAGACAATGAAAAGACTCCACCTCACATACTTTGGACATGTTATCAGGAGGGGCCAGGCCCTGGAGAAGGACATCACCCTTGGTAAAGTGGTAAATCAGTGGAAAAAGGAAAGACTCTCAGGGAGAGAGACTGATACAGTGGCTGCAAAAATGGGTTAAAACATAGTAATGGTGAGAATGATGAAGGACCAAGCAATGCTTCGTTCTGAGGTACATAGGGTTGCTATGAGTCAAAACTGACTTGACAGCACCTAACAACAGCAGTGAACTTGAGTGGGCTACAGTAAGCCTGGTTTTATTACAGAAACAGTGTTTAAATAAGCAAATATGGTACTGAACCTTTTAAAAAAACAAAGGATATATATCATGAGTCAGATCCGACTCGATGGCACTTGGCTGGCTGGCTATATATCAATCTAGCCTAGCCATAGTGTTTTATTTTTTTCCACATAAGGGCTGGGGAATTATGGCTCAGCTACTGCTCTGGTCACCTTCTTTAATACAGGGATGTACTTAGACAAGTTCACAGATAGGTCTATTCCTTTTAGACAGATTCTTTTAAGAAATGAGATTCTTATTTTTTTTCTTTTCTTTTTTTTTTTGGTTACTCTTCATTTCTTTTCATTATGATTAAGTGAAAACATGCAATCCAAATCAATTTTGTATGCCTACCTATCTGCAGCTCCATGTGCTGTGCTCATCCTGTGACAGCATATTCTTCCTTTTCACTCTTCTGGTATCCTCTGAACAAATACCTGTCCCCTCCTCTCCACCCTCTCCTCTCCCATCTAGATGGAAACCAGTAGGACAGCCTCCTGTAGATGTATAAAGCCATAAAGTATACACCACATGCTCATACTGAGTCTAGTCCATTCTTATCTGAAGAGTTGACCTCAGTACTGGTTTCCGGTCAGGGCCAGCAGCAGGCCTAGGGGCCATGTTCCCAGGGGACCCTCCAGGCTGTCAGACTATCAGTTATGTTCTTTTAGGAGAGTGCTTGATATGCACACCTCTTTTTCCTGTGCTATGTCAGGGACTGTACGTTGTGACCCCCATTCCCTAATTTATTTATAAAATATGCATAATATTTGCTCTTTTAAGAGTCCATGGACTCTTTCATGTGCCTTGCTGTTAACTTCAAGTTTGGAGATTTGAGTCCCTCCAGAGGCACTTCAGAAGAAAGGTCTAGCAATCCCGTTGCAAAATCCAAGCTGCTGAAAGCCCTTTGGAGTACAGTTCCAATGTGATACACCAGAGTTACCATCAGTTGCAGTTGACTTGATGGCAACTGATTGATTTTACTGTTGTAACTTAATTAAGCCCTTTGCTGGTTCCAGACTGTCACAGCCTATTTAAACTCTTGGATAGAGGCCTTCGGAATCCAAAGCAGAATGTGAACTGATGGATGCTGCCCCAGAACATTGACTACACCAATAATAGTAATAATAACCTAACTGGCTGACTGAAATTTAAGGGCAGTAAAATTCTCGCATTTGAAAGATAATTTAGAAGAAAATTTATGTCTACTCTGAAGATGTCAGAGCTTAGAGTTAATCAAGTAAATAATTTGACAAGTACTCAAATCTACCTAATAGGATAGCTGCTAAATTGTTAAGGTGGAAAGCAATCTTTTTATGGGCAGTTTCATGATATTTAAAAACTGATCACAACTACATCAACTGCACTGAGTTTGCACTGATGAGATCCCTAGAATTCCTAATCCATAGACTATACAATTAATAACTAGTTAATATTTACTGTGGATTTACTTAATGACAGAAATATTGCTAAGAGATTTACACAAATAATCTCTCCATTGTTTTATAACATGCTGACTCTTACCTCCCATTCTAGGAGCTGCTCCTGTGGAAAATGTGATTTGTCTGTCACCAATTCTGCTTGCAAAAACAATTCAAATTTAGTCCTTTATTCCATAAATATTTATGAAATACTTAGTATATGCCAGGCACTGTGCTAAGTGCTGAGAATGCATCAGTCCCTAGTCTAAGTTTCATCTAGACTATTCTGGATGCTCGTCCCTGACATCTGCAGAACTTGGGACAGGAGGACAAATGGCAGTTCACCCACTGTTGTCTGAGATTTACACGTTTTAAATCAACCTCACAATGAGTTACATAAAATATGTTATTTTTCCTACTGTGAAAGATGTACTTTCATAACACTCTGCAAGGAGTATTAGTCTCCTAGAGCTGCTATAACAAAGTATCATAAACTAGAAGATTTACAAGAAGAGAAAATTTATTATCTGCAGTTCCAGGGGTCAGGAGGATGAGATCAGGGTATTGGCCATGCTGATTCCTTCTGAGGTTTCTGAAGTAGAAATCTGTTCCTTATGTCTCTCATAGCTTCTAGCGATGACTGGTAATCCTCGGTGTTTTCAGCTTGTAAGTCATTCCAGTCTCTGCCTGTATTTGATGCTATCTTCCCCTGAGGGCAGTTCTACCCTGGCATCTAGGGTCGCCATGAATTGGATCCAACTCAAAGGCACCTGGCTGGCTCCCTTGTGTAACTTTATTTGTCTTTTTCCTCTTTTATAAGAATACGACCCATGTTGGGTCAAACCAAAAATAGCAAACCAGTTGCTGTTGAGTTAAATAAAACTCATGGTGAACTCACATGTTTCGGAGTAGAACTGAATTCCACAGGGTTTTCAGTGACTATTCTTTCTAAAGTAGATCCCTAGACCTTTTTTCCAAGGTATTTCTGGGTGGATCCTAACCACCAGCCTTTTGGCTAGAAGTTGAGTGTCTTACCATTTGCGTCACCTGTGGAATCCTACATGTTTGGCTTACGATTTGGATTAGAATTTACTCTATTCCAGTATGACCATGCAGCATGCTGACTAACTGCTTACATCTTCGAAGACCTTATCTACAAACAAGCTGACATTCACAGGTACTGGCAGTCTCCTTCTGAAAAAATTAGTCGGTGAACACCATATGAACAGTATCCTTGATAATGCATGCAAGTAAAACTTTGCTGAACATTTCAAAAGAAACTGTACAATACATCAATGGGTAATCCAAAGCTAAATTTAAAAGAGGATGTAGAATGAGGGATATCATTGCTGATATCAAATGGATCTTGGTGGAAAACAGAGAATACCAGGAAAATCTTTACTTGTTTTACTGACTATGCAAAGGCATTGGACTGTATGGATGATAACAAATTATGAATAACATCTCAGGAAAAGAGAATTCCAGAATGCTTACTTGTGCTCACAAAGGACCTGTACATATATCAAGAGTGTGGTTTAAAGTCAGGAAAGATGTGTGTCAGGGTTGTATCTTTTCACCATACTTATTGACTATGTATGCCGAGCAAATAATCCAAAAAGCTGAACTACATGACGCAAACTGGGGCATCAGGCTTGGAGGAAGACTTATTAACAACCTGCAATAGGCAGGTGACGTAACTTTGGTGAAGATGAAGAGGACTTGAGGCACTTATTGATGGATATCAAAGACTACAGCCTTCAAAGTGGATTACACCTTAACATAAAGAAAATGAAAATCCTCACAACTGGATCAGTTAAGCAACACATGGATAAATGGAAAAAGGAATGAAGTTGTCAAAGATTTCATTTGACTTGGATTCACTGATGTATGCCCATGGAAGCAGCAGTCAAGAAATCAAACAATGCATCACACTTGGCAAAACTACTGTAAAAGATCCCTTTTAAGTGTTGAAAGGTAAAGATGTCACTTTGAAGACTAAGTTACATCTTAAATAGGGCGTGTGTTTTCAGCTGCCTTGTGTGCATGTTAAAACTGACCAGCAAATAAAGAAGACAGAACTGATACCTTTAAAGTATGGTGTTGGGAAAGAGTAGCAAATTTACCATGGACTGCCAGAAGAATGAATAAACCTATCTTGGAAGAAGTGCAGTCAGAATGCTCCTTAGGAGCAAGAATGGTAAGATTTTATCTTGCATTATTTGGAAATGTTACTAGGAGGGAATAGTCCCTGGAGAAGGACATCATGCTAGCAGAGGGTCAGTAAAAAGGAGGAAGACCCTCAATGAGATAAGTTGACACAATGGCTGCAACACAAGTGTCAAAATTCTCAAGAGGATGGCACAGGACCAGGCAGCATTTCTTTCTGCTGTACTTAGGGTTGCTGTGAACTTGGAATTAACTCAACGGCAGCTAACAATAACATTTAGCTTTGAGTTTGGGGTCCTCTCATTTCTACTTTCTTTTCCTCAGCCCCTTTTAAAGTTTGACATTTTAAAAATAAAGATTCTTAACTCCTAATGAATAAAGGATTCAATGAAGACTAAGCAAGAATCAACATTTAGGTCACATAAGACAAAAGAGTTCAGGGAGCACTGGGATAATTTTAGGAGCTGACATTTTTTTTCCTCAGGAAATACTGAAGGGGCATAATTTCAAGATATGAAATTTCATAAAGGGCCCTAGTTAAAAGCCATCCCACTTCCATGTTTTCTGTTAGGGAGCCTTACCTCCGAGACCTTAAAAACGAGTTGCTATCAAGTCAGTTCCAACCCATCCTAACTCATGGCTGTCCTGTGTATGTCAAGAGAGAACTTTGTTCCACAAGGTTTTCAAAAAAAACTTTTTTTAATGCTAGTGGGGTATGGGGTGGTAGGGAATAGAGCACCAGACCTTTCTTTCAAGGTACCCCTGGGTGAACTAGGACTTCCAACTTTTTTGTGAGCTGCCACACATGTTAGCCGTTTGTAACATCCAGGGAGTTTCTCTAACGTCTTAGAAGGGATATATTCACTGACCACATGAAATCCACTGCCATAGAGTTGATTCTAACTCACAGTGGCCCCATGGGTTTTCCAAGGCTTTAAATCTCTATGGAAACAGACTGCCACCTCATTCTCCTGTGAAGCTGCTGTTCATTTCAAACCACTAGACTTTCAGTTTACAGTCAACTGCTTTAACCAGTGCACCAAGAAGAGTCCTCTTATTGAGTGACCAAACAAATAACAACACCAAAAAAACCCATAGACATTGAGTCAATTCCAACTGATAGGAACATTATAGAACAAAATAGAGCTGCCTCATAGAGTTTCCAAGGAGTTCCTGGGGGATTTGAACTGCCAACTTCTCGGTTAGCAGCTGTACCTCTTAACCATTATACCACTAGAGTTCTCTACTGAGTTACAGAGTTAAACTTATCATCAGTGTTTTAGTCAGCTAGCACAGCTTTAACAGAAATACCACAAAGTGGATGACTTTAACAAAGGAAAGTTCATTCTTACACAGTCCTGTAGTCTACAAGTCCAAATTTAGGATGTCCACGCAAGGGGAAGGCTTTTTACCTTGTCAGCCCTGGAGGAAAGTCGTTGTGTTGCCACAGTCTTTGTCCAGGGAGCATCTTGGCATAGGAACCTTAGGCCTGAAGGATACACCGTTCTCCCAGTGCTGCTTTCTTGATGGTGTGAAGTTTCCGGTTCTCTGCTTGCTTCCCTTTTCTTTTATCTCTGGTAGGATGAAAGGATAAAGGGTGGTACAAGTCATACACCTGGGAAACTCCCTTTGCAGTGGAGCAGGGAGGTGATCTTACGAAGGGATTTACAGTCCCACTCTAATCCTTTAACATAAGCATTTTAGCTATTAGCCACAGGCAGAGAATAGGATTAACAGAATCAGAAAATCACAAAATGGAGGGCAATCACAGAATACAGGAATTGTGGCCCAAATAAATTACTACATGTATTTTTCAAGGGGACACAATTCAATCCATGATGATCAGTATTATCAAGTCAAGAATTCAAACAATATGCCCCTAATGAAATGACATTCTCCTCTCAGAATTAAACACAACTGGTCACTCTAGGGTTGCCATGAGTTGGATACGACTCGACGGCACTGGTTTTTTTTTTTTTTTTTTTTTTTTTAGTCATTCATGGTAGCACATTTGTTGAGAATTCACCTTTTAACTAAAAGGTCGATAGTTCGAATCTACCAACTGCTCCTGGGAAACCCTGTGGGACAGTTCTGCTTTGTCCTGTAGGGTGGCTATGTGTCAGAAGTGACTAGATGGCAACGAGTTTTTTAGTTGCCCCATTTGGTTTCTTAACCTGATAGACTAAGCCAGTGCTGAGAATACGAGTCTGGAAAGATGATTTAGAAGTGGCTTCAAGTTAGTTTCCTGTTGTATAGCATTTGGAAGTCACGATGCCTTTCGTGAAATGGCGAAGTACAGCCAATCCCAATCATTTGTATATTTCATATTTGTGAAATATGCAGATTTGTTTGTGACCAAGAAGTCAATACTCATGACATATTCACAGCCATGTGCAGAAAGGCACAGAATGTAGAAATAGTTGAACCACTCAATGCGCAGTTTCCCAGCTGACGTCAGACAAGACGGTTCTCTGCTCCCGTACTGTCCACAGGTGCCATTTCTGCAGTCTATTCAGTCCCATGTTTTTCTTATTTGTGCTTTTCATTGGTAATTTTGCTGTCTAAAATGGCACCCAAACATAGTGCTGTAATGCTGTCTAGTGTTTTTAACTCCAAAACAAGGCTGCAATGTGTCTTAAAGAGAAAACATGCACTTTAGCTACACTTCCTTCAGGCAGGAGTTTTGGCACCTTTGGGTGCAAGTTCAGTGTTAATGAATCAACACTACGGGACATGAGGAACATGAAAGAGGGAATTTGTGAATTTGTAGAAGTTTGCTCTGGAAATTGCTCAAGTGACACCTACAGTGCATGATGACATTGTGAATAAAATAGAAGCATGGCTAAATCAGTGAACTCCTAAGATGATGACCAATAAAAAAGCCTAGTGGACAGTATTGATAAGAGGTTGAAATGAAAGCCAGAGAAACTTAAAGAAAGCTAAATAAATTTACAGTCCAGTTACCCAGGATCAGGAAAATGTTAAGTCCTTCTTGGCTAATTGTTTTAGTCAGCTAGGGCTGCTCTAACAGAAACACCACAGAGCGGATGGCTTTAATAAAGGAAGGTTTATTCTTACACAGTCCTCTAGGCTACAAATCCAAATTCAGGATGTGGGTTCCAGAGGAACATGTTCCCCTTTTTTGGCTCTGGAGGAAAGTCCGGTATTGCAACAGTCTTTGTCTAAGGAGCGTCTTGGCACAGGAACCTCAGTTCGGAAGGACGTGTTCTTCTCCCGGTGCTGCTTGCTTGATGGTGTGAGGTTCCCAATTCTCTACCTGCTTTCCTTTCCTTTTATCTCTTGCAGAATGAAAGGATTAAGGGTGGGGCCAGCCATACTCCAGGGAAACTCCCTTTGCAGTGGAGCAGGGGAATGATTTTATAAAGGGATTTACAGTCCCACCCTAATCCTTTAACATACAGCATAGGAAAACTGCAAAATGGAGGACAGTCACAAGATACTGGGAACACGGCCCAGCCACGTGGCTACACTTATTTTGGGGAGGACACAATTCAATCCATGACACTAATGTTTTATTATAAGGAAATATTGCATATGATTGCATATCATGATTTCTAAGAAATGTATTAAGTAATGTCTTTAAACAGAAACATATATCCAGCAAGGTTAGGTATTCATGGGTTAGATGTTGGAACCAGTAGCTTGAAGGAACCTAAGTTTGTACTTCCTCTAAGAGCAATGGCTCGGTGTTTGCTTTTTTGATTTTCACAATGGCTTCGTAAGCCATAATTACTGTGAATAATAAGAATCAACTATATTTTAATTCTATCACATAAGCTAAGAACAATTTTACAATAAGATATTAATATTTCATGTAGGCAAATCTCCAGATTGAAAAAAATATATGCAGAATAATTTTAAGAAACACAGTTTTGAGGAACTCATATTAACACTCATTTTGGTGATTCATTTAAGTCCATTGACACTTGTTAGCTAACTGTAGTGGCCGGTGAGCAACGTTTAGGCATCCCTCGTGGGAGGACAATTTTAAAGAGAAATTCCTCCTCTTTACACATGTTCCTATATATCATAAAACTATTGTTATTATTCAAGATCCATATGCAATAATTAACTTTCTTTGGGTGTAGTTTGAAAATAATAATTCTTATTTTGTAATTTTTTTGTGAGAATTTAAATTTTTATATTGTCATTACTTGCTGTCCAGAGAGTTTCAACTCATGATAACCCCACATTTGCAAAACAGAACTGTTTCACAGTTTTGAAAGTTGTGAACTTTTGGAAGCAAATTGCCAGGACTATATTCCAACAAATTTGGTTCAGTTATTAGTTGCCCACTTAACTGTTTGTACCTTCCAGGATATGGTTTGTATGTAATGCATGTGTTACATATAAATGATATATACATATCATTTATATATACATATATATACATATCATGATATATACTTGTATAAAGAAACACAAACATGTACAAGGAAACTAACCTGATATCTATCAATTAATAGGCATTAGTAAGGGCTTATGAAGCCAAACCCACTGCCGTTGAGTTGATTCCTACTTGTAGCGATCCTATAGGACAGAGTAGAACTGCCCTGTAGAATTTCCAAGGGGCACCTAGTGAATTTTGAACTGCTAACCTTTAGGTTAGAAGACATAGCAACCCTGGTGGTGTAGTTAAGTGCTATGTCTGCTAACCAAAAAAGGCAGCAGTTCAAATCCACCAGGAGCTCTTGGAGACTCTGTGGAGCAGTTCTGTTCTGTCATATGGGGTTGCTAGGAGTCAGAATCTACTCGATGGCAGGGGATTTGGTTGGGTTAGTAAGGGGTTACTATTATTATTCATCAGTATTACTTTTAACTCTTGGTATAATATAATGGAGAACTTGAATCAGAAAAATTTCACTCCAATATCCCAGTAAAAAACAGGTTTCAAGCTTAAGCAGTAAATAATCTTTCGAACTTGTTGTATAATTGATGTTAATTCAAAAATAATTTTGCTCCCACATTATGCTTATGCTGCTTAATTCTATTTTCTGTCTAGCTTTCCTCTTCATGGTGCTCCATAAATCAGTCCTTTTGAATCATGAATTAGCAGGCCTCCAAAATAAAGTGGCAGGTTAATTAAATTATGTAAGGAAAATGGTTTTCAATTCTGCACTCCAATAAAGAAGAGAGGGACATGGAAAATTTATGATTACATCAAGTCTACTATGTACTGTCTGCATTTTCTATCTTTGACTAATAATAACTCCAGTACCAATGACAGAGTAATCACTCAACTTTTGAGGATATGAATAGCATCAAATTTGACCTGGTTAAGTTGTACAAGCTCTATCAATGAAAATCGTACCAGCAAAAACTTCCAGTAAAAGCTCTAAGGTCAGGGAATATTTGAACAAGAATTTATCTCGTTGCAGAAGTCTTTTTTTCCACCTCATGATGTATTCTATGAGGGCAATCTTAGCAATGAGTAGTTATATCTTAACTGTTCATTTGAAACAGGTTCTTTAGGAATTAACTATTTGTAAATAGTGACTTTCTCTTCTCTCTGTCTCTTTTGTTAAGAATACTTATGTTCTTTGTGGATAAAGCCAAGAGAATTGACTCTTAGCAACAGATGTTATAATCTTCTTACTCTAACATATGTTAGTATGTATTTCAGATTCCTGACAATATTATTTGAAAAGCAAGGTAAAATACAGGAAGGAGGAATGTAATTGTTGAAATAAACACCTGCCCACAAACCTCAAGCTCTAAAAGAACCATTCAGTGAAGCCTGTTGAATAGGATCTCTATGAGCTGGAAAGGATAGGATCTCTATGAGCTGGCAGCTCAAAGGCAACAGGTTTACTATTTTTGTCTTTTTTCATAATGAAAATCAGGGGGCAGTGGGGGCTCAGTGGTAAAATGCTCATCCCCCATGCAGAAAACCCAACATTCAATTCCCAGTCAATACATCTCATGTGCAACAACCACCGTCACTTAGCTCAGGCTTGTGTGTTGTTGTATGAGTATAAATAAGTATCACTGGAGCTTTCAGACAAAGATGGCCTAGGAAGAAAGGTCTGGTGATCTAGCCAATAAAAACTGTATAGATCATAAAGGTCCAGTCCAAAACCAACAATGAGGTAGCATGGGACTGGACGGTGTTTCCCTTCTGCCACATGCCAGATTGTCATGAGTTGGGGCAAGTCAAAAAAGTAAACATAAAAAAGTCATCAAGTCGATTCTGACCCACAGCAACCCCATAGGACAGAGTAGAACTGCCCCATGTAGTTTCCGAGGAGCACCTGGTGGATTCTAACTGCCCACCTTTTGGTTAGCAGCCATAGCACTTAACCAGTAAGCCACCAGGCTTTCCGGTGGCAGCTCAAAGGCAACTAAAAGCAACCTAACCTTTTTTTACTGCCTTCTTTTTTTTTTTTTTTTTCCCGTATGGCATCTATATTCACGAGGTAACTGTGTGATGCCAGTCTTAGGTAAAGTCGTGAATTTGGGAAGCATTTTTGCAGACATCTCCAAATCACTTCCTTTCTAAGCTATTTCCCTTCCCTTATAAAACATCGCTTAGTTCTTCCTGATCATGAGCACACTGTCTCCATATCTTTTCTTATAAGTGAAAGCACTGAATCATCCAGGCATATTTGCAGACTTCAAAAAGTCCATGAGTCAGGCAATGTTTCTGCTAAAAGAAAACCTTCAGAAATGTAGAATTTCAGACCTCTTAGTAAGCAGGCAGGAGAGCAAGTCTGGGGAGATGCTGGCTTTCTGGGAGTCTTCCCAGGAGTCTGAGAGGAAGGCAGAAGCTAAGGCTTACTGACACATTAGGCACGAGGCCCACGTCTGTCTCTCTGCCACTGTACTCCACCAACTCACACGGCACCTACACTCTCAGTCAACTCAGTCAAGCTTGCTGTATGGATGAAAATGAGGTGGCCGTGTTCACCAGTCCAGGAAGTGCTACATTTCAGGAATTCCTCCCATCTCTGGTCGTGATCTCCTCAGTCATGGATGCAAAAGTGCCTAGAATCACGAGTTGTGAAAGTTCACCACACAGTGGCAGCATGTGACCTAAGGCAGAAGCGCATTCAGAAAATGCTGGAGTCTCTTCCCGCTGTTGCTGTCTCATTCCTTTACTTCTGAGCTAGCAATCCATGGCCCACTGAGCTGGGTAAAAGTCATTCCAACAATTCTTTCGACTGCTGTCTTAAGTCATCTAGTGCTGCTGTAACAGAAATACCTCAGGTAAATGGCTTTAACGAAGAAAAGTTTATTCTGTCACAGTCCAGCAGACTACAAGTCTAAATTCAGGGTAAGGCTCCCTCTCTCTCTGTTGGCTATGGAGGAAGGTCTTTGTTGGCAGTCTTCCTTTGGTCTGGGAGCATCTCAGCACAGGGACCTCAGGTCCAAAGGATGTGCTCTGCTCCTATCACTGCTTTCGTAGTGGGTATGAGGTCCAAGTGTCTCTCTGTTTGATTCTCTTTTACATCTTTAAACAGATTGGCTTAAGACACTATCTAATCTTGCCTTCCTTATCAGTATATGCGCCAATAACCCATCTTATCAAATCGTAGTGATAGGATTTACAAAACACAGGAAAATCTCACCAAATAATGGAACAGTGGATAATCACACAGTATCAGGAATCATGGCCCAGTCAAGTGGATACACACATTTTGAAGACATGATTCAATTCACGGCAACCACCAAAAAATGACCTTTGTTTTACTTTCTTTTCTTGTCCTTTTTAATCATCTAGGAAGGAAGCTCCCAGTTCTTAGGCTTAAGTCCTACAAATGAAAAATATTTCAGTCTCCGAGTTCGGTAAATAAGGATCTACCTCCTAAAATATTGTTCACCTTTTTACTGTATTATTGCATAAGTTATTCATTGCCATCAGTGGCTTCAAATATTTTTTAAAGATATTTTATTACAGTCACTTTGAGATTGTATTCCAAGATAGACTGATACCCTGAGATGTTTACTGAAGAAATAATCTTTTATTTTTGTATTTTCTTTAATTTTCAGTGAAATTTCTTACTGGTAGAAATAGGTGAAAGTTTGTAATGTCTTTTATAGTTGGAAAAGTTTCCAAGTATTTTGTTAATGAAAGGCTTGTTAACATGTGAACTGTCCCTTAGGATTTTCCTCCGACTCGACGGCTCTTGGCTTAGCTAATAAGTTAATTCCACTATAATTTTAGAGCAAATTTCTGACCTATGTATGGATATAACATCCTTTAGTAACTTCCTGCAACCTAGGAAAGAGTCCTAGAATAGTGTTTTTCAGGGCAGACAATTTCTTCCTTATGAGCACAGTTTACACTGAGGAAAAAGAGTAATTAAGTTCTAGAATTATTTCATATAAATAGGAAGAAGATCATAGAAACCTGGGGATCGTGTCTAATTCATCTTTGCCTCTTGGGCAAAACCAGTTCAGTTCTAGCACACAGTAGCCTCTCAGTATGAAATTCATTTGAATATTTAAAAGTTTGTGTATTCACATTCACCACCATGGTCTACATTTCAAAAGTCTGATATCACTGTAGGCAACTAGAACTGTTGGTGAAACTATGAAGTGATATAATCATTTTTTTAAAAACTTATTATCATGAGAAGGAAACCCTAGTGGCATAGTGGGTTAAGTGCTACGTCTGCTAACCAAAAGGTTGGCAGTTCAAATGCACCAGGCACTGCTTGGAAACTCTGGTGGAGTAGTTGTACTCTGACCTCTGAAGTTACTACGAGTTGGATCCAACTTGACGGCAGTGAGTTTGGTTTTCTTTTCTTTTTTGGTATTATCATGAGAAACAGTATTAAGTCTACTATAATCCAGATCTCAGGATTCTATGAATTTGAGGTGAACTACTCAGGCCACTTTTCCTTAGGTATTCTTCTGAACCCTGATACTTTCAAAAATTGGTTTTCCTAAAGGCACTTTCAAGTCAAATAGCCCAGTAAGCAGCCCTAACACAGACATTTTCACCTTGGGCCCTGGGATTTTTTGGAGAGTTACCTGTGTGCAGTCAGTTTCGAGAAACAGGAACTCACAGGTCTCATTGGAAACTGTGTTTTAGGGTATATTGCATGTCCTTAATGACTCTTTTTTCATGACCGTCTGATCCTGAAACCTGGCACGTGCTCTGACTCTGTCTCCTGAGAATACGACATCAAAGGAATTTACCATGACCTTCAGAATACTACCCACTCGGACCCCGTCTATATAATCCGTTTGCATGATTTCCCCCTTAGTGCCTTCCTGACACTTTCAGTTTGACTAGGCCTGACACGAATCATACCTACACACAATAAATATATCCTGTGACCTGTGACTCTGATGTCTGGTGTTCTCTTCGCATTTAGGTTTTAACTATCACTGACATTGAGTATGTCTAAGCTGTGAACCAGCAATTCCACTCTTCAAGTACATACAAAACATGTGTGCTCATATATGTACTAAAATTTTTCTTAAAAATGCTCATTTATGTCACAAAATTCTTGTTAAAAAATGCTCATGTATGTAATAAAGTTCTCTTTCAAAAAAATTGATAGCAGCGCTAGTGATAATAACCACCAACTGGAAGCAACCCCGATGTTCACAAAATGAATACTTTCAGCAAGAAAAATGGACAGAATATTGCTGTATACACAACCATATATGAATGTCACACATACACACATGCTGTTGAGCAAAAGAAATCAGATGCAAGGTAGCACATGTGTGACTCCACTAATATAGAGTCCAAAAGAGGCAAATATAGAGTAAGCTGTTAGATATCAGTAGAATGGTTGGTTAATTTGGGGGAGACCTGAGGAGGAGATATTAGATGCTGGCAAAATTCTGTTCCGTTTTTTGAGTTGGATGAAGGTTTCGTGGGTGTGTTCTTTTTGTGATAATTCTTCAACCTGCAAAGTTATGAATTTGATTTGTGCACTTCTCTGTACTTATAATCCGATATAAAGTTTATTTTTAAAAATAAGTTTATTATTTGAGTACTGTGTACAGCCTAGTCATTCTAATTGAATCTAGAAATTCAATCATTTTTATCCTGTACCCAGAAGCAGTTTACCTCAGTAGAATGCGAGACGTGATGATTGAAGACTTAGTTACGGTGCCGGCTTGTTGATAATGTCTTATGAGATTATGGTGGTGAACTGCAGAATATGATCCAAACTTGTTAGCATGATATATAATGCCTTTTGTGACCTGATTCCAGTTTCATTCTATTTTTGACCATTCCTCATACAAATGCCATTTTCCAGCCACACGGAATGTCTTCTGGTTTATAATACATGATGCCTTCCCTCACCTCTGTGACTTTGCATACACTGCTTTCTATGATTAATCCAGTGTCCTTCACATGAACAAATCTTACCTTCATAATAAACCTTAATTATCATGTGTTGTGGAAAGATTTCACATGAGTGCATGTGTGTCTGAATAATATTGACATATGTATAGAGAAACCTGTCAGGGACTTTTCAGCTCCTATTCAAGGCAACTCAACAAGTAAAGTAAATTCTGTCAATAAGGGAAACTGTTTTGTCTAACTGCTGCTAATCTTAAAAATATAATGTTTCATAGCATCCATATTATTGTATTAGGTGCCTAACTTGACATTTGGGTTACTATGATAAAAATTAAGCAGACACTTAGAGTAATTTTTAATGACCTTGATCATCCTACATTTGAATGAGGTCTAGACTGTCACCCCTACTTTATGGGTTGTAATACATACAGAAATTCAGTTTTTACACTAAGTAATGGGAAAATCATATTAATTATGAAAATCAGGATCATTTAATATTTCATATGAAATCACTTTCATTTAAAGTTCATCTAGTAATTCAAATTATGCTCACTGGAGATTTAATTCCCAAAATTCCATTAATAAAATCTGAAAATAATTAACTGGGCTATCAAATATTTATTTCTAGGCTAATAGACACATCTAAATTATTGAGAGTATACTAAACTTAAGTTTAAAGTATAAACATGTGCTTTCAATTTTGTAACAAGCCAGGTACTTTCAAATTTATTAACCTATTTAGTCTTACCAGCTGCATGGAATATTGCTCTTTTTTTTTTTTCCATTTAAAGTTTATTTACCCCGTCCTACTCAATTCCTCAAGTGTCAAAAGAAGACAGAGGGAACACACAGAGTCATTATACCCAAAAGGACTGGTTGACATTCAGCCACTTCAGCAGCTAGCACGTGGCCAAAAATCAATGGTACTAAAAGAAGAATTCTAAGCTGCTCTGAAGGCACTGGCAAAAACCTAAGCTCCAGGACCTGATAGATTTTCCAACAAAAGGACGCAACATTGGTAGCTTTCACTTGTCTATGCTAAGAAATTTGGAAGACAGCTATCTGGCAAGCTGACTGGAAGAAATCCTTATCTGCAACCATTTCAAAGAAAAGTGACCCAACAGAGTACAGAAATTATTATATAGTATAGTTGATGTCACACACAAGTCAATTTTTGCTGAAGATTATTCAAAAACTGGTTGTAGCAGAGTATCAAAGGAAATTGCCAGAAATTCTAGCTGAGTTCAGAAGAGAACATGGAATGATGGATGTCATTACTGCTGTCAGATGGATCTTGGATGACAGGAGAGAATACCAGAAAGAGGTTTACCTGTATTTTATTGTCTAAGCGAAGGCATTCGACTGTGTAAAAAATTGTGGATGACATTGAGAAGAATGGGAATTCCAGAACAGTTAATGTGCTCATGAGCAACCTGTGCAAAATGAAGAGACAATCATTTGAACAGAACAAGGGGATAGATAAATGATTTTAAATCAGAGAAGTTGTATGTCAAGGTTGTATCCTTTCATCATACTTATTCTATCTGTATACTAAGCAAATAATCTAAGATGCCAGATTATATAAAGCAGAATGCTGTATCAAGATTTGGAAGAGGACTCATTAACAACCTGCAGTATGCAGATGGTGCAATCTTGGTTGCTGAAAGTAAAAAGCACTTGAAGCACTTACTGATGAAGATCAAAGACCACAGCCTTTTGTATGGATTACACCTCAACATAAACAAACAGAAAATTCTCACAGCTGAACCGGTAAGCAACATCATGATAAATGGAGAAAATAGAAAATTTGTCAAAGATTTCGTTTCATTTGAATCCACGATCAACCTCATGGAAGCAATAGTCTAGAAAACAAACACCACATTCTACTGGGCAAATCTACTACAAAAGACCTCTTTAAGATATCAAAAAAACCAAAAATGCACCCGACCCAAGCCAAGGTACTTACAATCTTCATACGCATGTGTGCAGCCCAAGTGTTCCTTAACAGTGAGGATGGCAATACTATGCCTTATGTTCTTGGGATGTGTTATCAGGAGGGACCAGCCCCTGGAGAAGGACATCTTACTTTGTAAAGTAGAAGGGCAGTTAAAAAGAGGAAGCTTGTTGTTTGAGTCAGCTAAGGCTGCTCTAACAGAACTATCACAGAGTGGATGGCTTTAACAAAGACAGGTTTATTCTTACACAGTCTGGTAGGCTACAAGTCCAAATTCAGGATGTCTGCTCCAGGGAAAGGCTTTCTCCCTTGTAGATTCTGGAGGAAAGTCCGGTATTACATCAGTCTTTCCAGCGTCTTGGCACAGGAACCTCAGGTCCGAAGGTCGCATTCTTCTCCGTGTTCTGCTTGTTTGATGGTGTGAGGTTCCCAATTCTCTGCCTGCTTTTATCTCTTTTATCTCCTGTAGGATGAAAGGATTAAGGGTGGGACAAGCCATACTCCAGGAAGAGGTCTGATGAAGGAATTTACAGTCCCACCCTAATCCTTTAACATACAGCATAAGAAAACCACAAAACGGAGGACAGTCACAAGATACTGGGAGTCATAGCCCAGCCACGTGGCTACACCTATTTTGGGGGGGACACAATTCAATCTATGACACTCTTTAATGAGACGGAGTGACCCAGTGACTGCAAGAAAGGGTTTCAATGTAGTAACAACTGAGAGGATGGTGCAGGACTGGGCAGTATTTTATTCTATTGTACAGTGTGTTGCTGTCAGTTGGAGGCAACTTGATTAACCTAACACAACAACAAACCTAAATCCTTGCCAACCAGTTTGACAAATGTACAACAATATGTTAACATTGTAGTTACACAGCATTTAAGCCATGTTTCTATTGAAAGGGAATCCCTCTTGTTATAAATCTAGTGGGAATCCATGTTCTTTTTCCCATTAGGATCTCAGAGGGTCTCAATGGTTTTGTCTTGTATTAAGAAACAATGGGCCTTAGAAAAATGAAACAATAATTAAAGACATGTGTCAGCGTGGAGAAAATGCCTTTTGGGATTGTGGTACACAACTACAAGGTGTGTAGGTGCTCTCGACAAGTGTGATATACATATATATGTATATATATGTGAAGTGGTTGCTCTCTTACAACAGAAGGCATACATTCAGAAATAAAGGATCAGCTCACAACATGTTTATTTCCCATAACTGCAGCTTTAGATTTTGGGGGTTTTGAGATTTAGAAGTTAGGATGGTAAAACTGTGATCTTCTTGCACACCATTGAGGAAAACCAATTGCTGGAAAAAAACATCATGGTTGTTAAAATAGAGGGTCAGGAAATTGAGAAAAGTCTTCCATGAGATAAATTGACATGGTAGCAACAACAATGGACTCAAACATGTCAAGGATCATAAATACAGTACAGGACTAATCAGTGTTTAGTTCTGCTATATGTAAGTTCTCCATTAGTCGGAGCTGACCTGAAGGCAACTAACAGCAACAAGTCTGCTAGTGGATACACTGACTATTCCCCCCAAGGAAACAGACTCTCAGATGGAGAATAGCACGCAGGAGGTTTATTAGAAAATGCTCCCAAAAGACATCTCAGCTGCCAACACAGAGAGTAAAGATAGGTTGACCCTTCAGAAATGTCCTAAGTTTGGAAACCCTGGTGGCATAGCAGTTGAGTGCTATGACTGCTAACCAAAAAGCGTGGCAATTCAAATCTACCAGATACTGTTTAGAAACTCTACGAGGTGGCTCTACCCCGTCTATAGAGTTGTGATGAGTTAGAATTGATTTGATAGCAATGGGTTTAGTTTTGATTAAGTTTGGTGAGTGAACCAGGCGTTTACACCTCTGCAATGAGCAGTCATTGGATCTGGGCCACCACTGAGAGGGGGTGTGGATTTCAGTTTGACAGCTTTGTTCCAGCAGAGACAATCTCCAAAAGGGGATGACAGTTGGAGATTGTTGCTGGCTGCCATTCAGCAGAGCAGCAAGAACATTAATCCTTCATTCCAGAAGAGGGTTAGGATGATGCTTCACAGGGACCACTACAGACTGCTGAGTGATCATTATAAAGCCTCATCCTATGGACAAAACAGTGGGAAGTAAAAATTTTTAATGCTGATGCTGTAAGAATTGATCCTAAATATTAAGGAGAACATGAATTTCACAAAGGAGATGAACTTGATGGAACTGAGGAAACCCCTGGGGTCTCTTTCTTGTGTTACCATAACCAGAGGTAAAAGCTAATGGAAGACTTTTGCTGTTATTGTCAAGTGTCTTTGAGTTGGTTCCAGCTCATAGTGACCCCATGTACAACAGAACGAAACACTACTTGGTCCTGTACCACCCTCACAATTCTTGTTATGCTTGAGCCCATTGTTGCAACCACTGTGTGAACCCATCTCGTGAAGCGTCATCCTCTTTTTCGCTGACCCTCTGCTTTACCAAACATGATTTCCTTCTCCAGGGATGGATCCTCTTTGTATGTCCAAAGCATGTGAAACATAGTCTCATCATCTTGCCTCTAAGAGGATTCTGGTTGTACTTGTTCCAAGACAGATACTGCTCATTATCCTAGAAGTCTATGATACTTTCAACATTTTTCACCAATATCACAATTTAAAGGTATCAACTCTTTTTCAGTTGTTCTTATTTACTGTCCAGCTTCTCCTGCATATGAAACAATTTAAGACATCACAGTGTTGCTTAGGCAAACCTGAGTCTCCAAGGTGACATCTCTGCTTTTCAACACTTCAAAGAGGTCTTTTGCAGCAGGTTTTCCCAATGCAATATATCTTGTTGCTGTTGTTTGTTGGTCCAGTTATGAGGATTTTTGTTTTCTTTATATTGAGGTGTGATCCATACTGAAGGCTGTGATCTTTAATCTTCATAAGTAAGTGTTTAAATTCTCTACTTTCATGGGGGAAGTTTGTGTTATCTGCATATAGTGGACTGTTAATGTGTCCTCCTCCAATCCTGATGCCATTTCTTCTCCTTATTGTCCAACTTCTCCTTTGATTTGCTCAGTATGCAGATTGAATAAGTATAGTGAAAGGATACAGCCCTGATGCACACCTTTCCTGACTTTAAACTGAGCAGTGTATCGCCTTGTTCTGTTTGAACAACTGCTTCTTGGTCTCCAAAAGGGGATGACAGCTGGAGGTTGTTGCTAGCTGCCATCCAGAAGAGCTGCAAGAATATTAATCCTTCTGAGCACAATTATGTGTTCTGGAATTTCCATTCTTTGCAATGTCATCCCTAACTTGTTATGATCCACGTGGTTGAATGCCTTTGCATAGTCAATGAAACACGGGTAAACATCTTTCTGATATTCTCCACCTTTAGCCACCAGCAATGACACCCTTGTTCCGTGTCCTCTTCTGAACCTGGCTTGAATTTTTGGCAGTTCCCTGTTGGTATACTACTGCAACCACTTTTGAATGATCTTCAGGAAAAGTTTGCTTCTGTGTGGTATTAATAATATTGTTCAATAATATCTTCAGGATCACCTTTCTTTGGAGCAAGCACAGATCTCTTACAGCCAGTTAGACAGGTAGCTATCTTCTACATTTCCTGGCGTAGACAAGTGGACAATTCCAGTGTTGCATTCATTTGCTGAAGTGTCTCATTGGGTATTCCATCAACACTTGGAGCCTTATTTTACACCAGTGCATTCAATGCAACTTGGATTTCTTTCTTCAGTATCATGTTCTGGATCATGTGCTACCGCCTGAAATGGTTGAATGTTGATCAATTCTTTTTGGTATACCCAAAATAATCCATGTTGCCATCAAATTGATTCCTACACATAGTGACTCTACAGGACAAAGCAGAACTGCCTCACAGAGTTTCCAAGGAGAACCTAGTGAACTTGAACCATTAACCTTTTGGTTAGCCACTGTTTAAAACTTTACTACTACACCACCAGGGTTTCCCTTTTGGTGTTTCCTGTGTCACTTAATATTTTCCTTCAGTATTGCAACTCAAGGCTTGAATTTTTCTTCAGTCCCTTCAGCTTGAGAAATGCCAAATGTGTTCTTCATTTTTGGTTTTCTGCCTCCAGCTCTTTGTACGTGTCACTATATTATTTTGTCTTCTTAGGCTACCCTTTGAAATCTTCTGTTCTGTTCTTTTAGTACATCATTTCTTTCTTTTGCTTTAGTTACTCAATGTTCAAGTTCAAACTTCAGAGTCTTTTTTTGATATCCATTTTGGTCTTTTCTTTCATTCCTGCCTTTATAATGTATAAGGGCTGCAAATTAAGTTCATGAACTCATCCTAGAAAAACTGCTACGTACCTCATGGCTGAATATCACTACGGTTACCTTTGAAGTACTTCCCTTGGGAAGGTAACCACTGACACCAGTGCCTAGTCTACGCTTCAAAGTAATTTTGTAACTTTTTGAGGGGAATGGCCATCAGAGCCTTCATGTCCTAAATCTCATCAAAATGTCTTCCTTTCAGTATTTCCTTGGTCTTTGGGTAAAGAAAAAGGTCACTGGGGTCTGGATTAGGTGAGTACGCAGGGTTTCAATACAGTTACTTGTTTCCTGGCTATAAATTCCCTCAAGGACAACTATGCCACGACATTGGCAAATTTGCCATTTAGCCACCATGTAGAATGACGATTTCAGAAAGAATTCCAAAATTGCTTTGCAGAGTAGACTAGGAACTAGCATCAGTGCACAGCTTCCCAAAGGGAGTACTTTGAAGGTAACCATAGTGATATTCAACAATAAAGTATGTAGCACCTAGAGCAATTAAATTTGTGAACTTAATTGTCAGACCCTGTGTGATGTCCTTGATAGCATTCCACAACTCATCTGGTCTTCAGTCATTAGTGTTCAGCACATCAAATCTGTTCTTGAGATGGGCACTGTATTCAGGTGGAATACATTCATGGCCATACTGTGGCTGTCCTGAACTTGTTCTAATTTTTTTCAGATTCAACTTCAACTTGCATATCAGCAATTCATGGTCTGTCCTACAATCAGCCCCTGCATTGTTCTGGCTGATGATATTGAGCTTTCCATTATCTCTTTCCACAGACATAGTCAATTTGATTCCTGTGTATTCCATCTGGTGAGATCTACGTGTATTGTCACTGTTTGTGTATTTTAAGAAAGGTATTTGCAGTGAAGAAGTCATTGGTCTTGTAAAATTCTCTCATGCAATCTCTGGTGTGATTTTCATCACCAAGGCTGTATTTGCAACTAGGAATCCCTCTTCTTCATTTTCAGCTTATGCATTCCAGGCACCATTGATTATCTTCAGGCTGGAGAGGTTCATAAAATATTCAAATTCTTCATCTTTGGCCTTAGTGGTTAGTTCTGGAATTTGAACAGTAGTTGCATTAACTAATCTTCCTTGTAGGTACATGGATTTTATCCTATCACTGGCAGTGTTGTACTTCAGGGTGGATCCTGAAATGTTCTTTTTGACAAAGAACTGAATACCATTCCTCTTCAAGTTGTCATTCCTGGAATAGTGAACCACATGATTGCTCTTTTGAAATGGCCAGTCCAGGTTCATTTCAGCTCACTGAAACCTAGGATATTGGTATTTATGCATTCCACTTCTTTTTTTGATGTCAATGGGGATTAATGTTACAGTCCCAACCTTTCTCCTAACTACATATGCTAACTAAATTTAACAAATTAAAATTAAATACAATTAAAATTCAAGTCTTTACCTATATAAACATGCTCAATAGCCACATGTATCTAATGGCCATTGTACTAGGCAGCACAGATACAAGTAGTTTCCAAGAAACGCACTCTAGTTATGGGGAACCACACTGATGACAGTCCCTTTGTTTACTTTTTTATATTATATCATTAGTAATATTTGCTACATGCAATGTTACAGAGCATATCTGTAAATTTGTATGTAATGTTTCTAACCCCCACAGACAAATAAAGATTATATTTGTAAACCAAAGCCCATGGATGCTGAGTTGATTTTAACTCATCACAACTCTATATGACAGAGTAGAACTGCACCATAGGGTTTTAGAGAAACAGGTGGTGGATTTGAACTGCTGACCATTTGGTTAGCAGCCTGAGCTTTTAACCACTGCACCATCAGGGTCCAAGATTTGTAAAGACACTGATCATAAAATGCAATAATTAATTTTTTTTAAAAATGAGGCTTTTTACTTCTACCATGGTCAACTTCACAATGGAGTTGTTGAGACAGAACCCAGTTGTTAAGTTGCAGGAATAGAACTCCATTGTAAGTTGGGACGTATCTGCAGACTATTTCCATCGTCATGGAAACCCTGGTGGGGGGACTTTGATTTTGGGGTACGATTCAAAGAGAACAGAATTTGTTTGAAGTCGGGTGATCTGTGAGTGGTTCTGCCAAGTGTAGTTCTGCAGAGTGCAGAGTCTAACACCCTGGTGGTGTAGTGTTTAAGTGCTATGTTTGCTAACCAAAAGATCAGCAGTTCAAATTCACCAGGTGCTACTTGGAAACTCTGTGGGAGAGTTCTACTCTGACCTATAGGGTCGCTATGAGCCAGAATCAACTTGATGGAGTGAATGTTTCCATCACCATAGAAAGATATGTAGATCAGGTTTTTTTTAGTCACCTAGGGAGCTTGTTAAAATTCAGATTGCTAGCCCTTATACTGCTAACCTCTGATCCAGTAGATGTAGGTAAGGGTCCAACCAACTGCACTTCTAACCAGTTCTCAGGTGAGGATAATGCTGCTGCCTGGGGAAGGTCACTGCCAAAAACTCTCACCTAGAGAATATCCAAGTTGGAAGCTGATAGATCTAGAGGTGGAAGGAAAATTGTCCAAGGATTCAGGCCTTGGGAGTTGGAACAATCCATTCTTGAAAATTTAAATAGTAGTTACATAAGGCAAGTGCTTTTTATTTTTAAATTGAGATATCAGAATAAAGGCATAAGTGAATCTTGAGTAGCCGGAAAGGATGTAGTATATTGGATATTCGTCATCCTTGCAGTTTAGAATCGAATTCTTGTGCCTGGTTCAGGGGAATCGCTATTGTATGAGTGTTACTAGAATGTAAGGCTTTATCTCACTATGAAAGCCCAAGAGAATGCATCATATTTGCTTTTTCGCTGGCCCTGAGACCCGGAAGGAAACCCTGGTGCATAGTGGTTAAATGCTTCGGCTCCTAGTCAAAAGGTCAGCAGTTCAAATCCACCAGGTGCTCCTTGAAAACTTTGTGGGGCAGTTCTACTCTTTCAGAATTGATTTGACAGGTTTGGTTTGGTTTGGATACCTAGAAAGGCAATAGTATCTTGGCTTGGCCAGTTAAACACACCTGTCTGGGACTTTGATTTGGGGGTATGATTCAAAGAGAACAGAATTTGTTTGAAGTCGGGTGATCTGTGAGTGGTTCTGCCAAGTGTAGCTCTGCAGAGTCCAACAGCAACTGAAGCGCAGAGATGTTCACAGTAGTGTCGTCTCGACCAGATTTTTGCAGTTGATTTTTTTAAGCATCACCTTGCTCCCATGTTTTAAGACTGTTTCTTCCATTTTCCCACTATTTCTACGAGCTCCTTAATGCCTACCATGTAATAACTCGCTTGGATTAAGGCAGCCCAAGTTGGAGTCCATAGCTTGTAACCAACAGCCTTGAGGGTTACAGTCACAGGGCTAGCTGTCATTCTCTCATTAGCATAGAGACTCATTCCAGCTGGACATAATATCAAAGAGGTATTTCTGAATGAGTTTATCAAACTTTATTAAATTGTCCTGTGCTTTTGTTGTGTACTGCTTCTTAGATCTGAAGTTCCTTGCAAATCAGGATACTCATGTTCATCTTTGTATTCCTGCCCATTCCACTAGCCTAAGATTTGATTAGGCACTCATTCTGGAGCAAAAGTGACGTCTTCTTGTCTTTGCAGAATCAGCATAAATGTCACCTCTTTAGACAGGTCTTCCCTCACCATCTGTAGTCCTGACCCCAGCCAACTATGTCATTAGTCTGGTTTATGTATTTTCTTTATAACATTTGTCATACTATTAAATTATATTGTTTATCTTGTTCTTTCTCCTTGTTTTCTAACCCCTCTTGAATGTAAGTTCAATGACAGCAGTGACCTCATTTGTCTGACATACTGCTCTACCCCCAGAGACCAGAACAATGCCAGGTCTTAGCTGCTGATTTAGAACCATTTGTTTAAATTTTAGTTCTTATTCAAATGTGGCTTTTCCACTTCTATCTCTACATATTTGAATGTAAACATATTTTTAAATCCACTTTAATTCCCTCTTTTTTTTTCCGACAGCCTGACCTGATCCTCCCAACCTGAGTTATCTCTCTTTTCCTTAAACTCCATCAGCACTTAGGAACTGCGTTTTTCCTTTGATAGTCAACTGTGCACTTGCTGTGATTCCTAGAGTTGCTCTGATTTTATTAATATATTGTACTGTTACTTAGCAATTTGGTATTTGTGTAACACTAGGATCAGCTGACGCTTCTCTAACTCTTAGAAATCTAAGTTATACTGTCTCGAATTTACTGGGTTTCACAAACTGCAGAACTTCAAACTGTTTGGGAAATTTTTATTAATTCCTTGAGGTTAAAGCCTCCTGGCTTCCTCTCCCTCTGATACCATATGTGTTAGTTTTGCCTTTGTTTTTCTGTTGATCAACCTATATCAAAAAAGCTAAATATCTCACTGGTTTCAATTAAATAATGCCCACACAAAGTATTTTGAGTTTGGCAGAAATTATCAAACAGATGAGGGTCATAGGGAATGTCATTTCATTTAAAGCCTAGCCATCTATCCTCTTACTGTCTGCAATCTCTTGTTTCATTTCCTCTCTTTATTCTTTCCCAGGAGGATAATGAAAGTTTTTGCTTTGTCTGGGGCACTACATTTAGAAATCATCATTTGAAGTTTGATCAGACTTCAAGATGTCGTGCTTTATTTTCATTTATCTATCAGTGTTTTTTTTTTCTGTAACAGTGTTCTCTAGAAAGAATTTAATTTTTCCTAGTTTTGTTACTGTCTAAAATCATTCTTTAGTGCTTAACATCTAGATTGTAAGCTTATTACTTCTAAATTTGTGAAGTCAAAATGTGTCTACCTGTACACATAGGTCTTAAGAGTCTCTGAGTGGCACAAATGTGTAAGTGTTAAGCTACTAATCATAAGGTTATCAGTTCAAGTCCTTGTCAAGGCACCTTGGAAGAAAGTTCTGGTGATCTACCTTGAAAGATCACAACCACTGAAAACTCCGTAGACCACAGTTCTACTCCGAAACACTTGGGATAATCATGAGTTGGAACTGACTTGATGGGAACTGTTTTTCGGGTTTTTTTCCCCTCTATGAACTTGAAGGGAAAGATCTTTCTCACTGCTTAGCTTCTCCCCAGGTAGACATCTTACTGAGTACATGAGTCTAAGTCTAATCCTGTCATGGATTGAATTGTGTCCCCCCAAAAATGTGTGTCATAATTTGGTTGGGCCACGAGTCTTGGTATTTTGTGATTTTCCTCAATTTTTTAATTTTTCTGTGCCATAAATCCTAATCTCTGCCTGTAGTTAACAGAGTGGCTTATGTTATAGAGGTTTAGGATGAGACTGTAACACCTTTGCTAAGGTTGCCACCCTGCTCCAGCATAAAGGAGTATTCCCTGGAGTGCAGCTGGCGCTGACTTTTATCCTACAAGAGATAAAGGAAAGGGAAGCAAGCAGAGAGTTAGGGACCTCATGCAATCAAGAAAGCAGCACAGAGATTAGAGCGTGTTCTTTGAACCTGGTGTTCCTACATTAAGGTGCTCTCAGACCAAAGAAAGACTGATGCAACAAGAGGATTCTTTTCCAGAGGTGACAGAGAGGAGAGTATGTTCCCTTGGAGGCAGCACCCTGAATTTGGACATCTAGCCTCCTAGACTGTATGAGAATAAATTTTCCTTTGCTAAAGCCATTTACTCATAGTGTTTCTGTTAGAGCAGTACCAGATGACTAAGACAAATCCTGACTGCATCAGTGACCAATAAACAAATCGCCAGGAATCTGTAACTTACATTTTCTTATTTATGAAACTAATGGAGTATACAAATTGTTTATGTATTCAGACTGGCAAATACATAGATTAAAGGTGATAGATGGTTTTTATCTTCATTTAATAAAAGGTGACTCACAGTTAAATATGTATATATGTGTATGTGTGTGTATGCATATATATTTATATATATATTAGTTTTAACTCTACATACAAAAGAACTCATAGTGGGATGCAGGCCTAGCCACTTATCTTCAGCTGCACCTACCCTGAATGACACACTGGTTGTGGTCAATAAATCTGACGGGGACAATAACTGGAGTACAAGCACATAGCACAGAGCTGGATGTAAACAAAAGCAAATCCTGAAAGACTGCATTTCAACGTGATTGATAAGCTGTCACCTTACAAAGCACACAAGTACCTCCTCCTTTGAGGCAAAGATATCTGAGCCTGTGAATTTGGTGGTAAATTAGAACGAGAGAGAAATAAAAATGATGCAGCTCTGTGGCTACAGTATAACAGTGCCCAGTCCTGCCGGAATAGAGAGAAAGACCCATGCTTCACGCTGTACACAAAAACTAATTCACCATGGGTTTAAAACCTACATATGAAACCCAAAACTATAAAGATCATGAAACCCCACTGTTGTCGAGTTGATTCAAACTCACAGTGACCCTAGAGAGAGAGTAGAATTGCCCCATAGAGTTTTCAAGATCATAGAAGGAAAAAAAAATAGGGCCAATGATAGAGACCCTAATAAGTGGCATAAATAGGATACAAACCCTAACTCGCAGTGCACAGACACCAGAAGATAAGCTAGATAACTGGGATCTTTTAACAGTTAAACACTAATGCTCATCAAAAGGCTTCACCAAAGTCATAAAAAGAAAACTAACAGAATGGAGGGAAAAAAATGGCTATGGCATATCTGACAAATGAGTAATCTCTAAAACCTGCAGGACAATCTAACACCTCTGCAACAAAAAAACAAATAATAATAATAAAAATATTGGTAAAGAGTATGAACAGATACTTCACCAAAGAAGACATTCAGGTGACTAACAGATGCATGAGGAAACAGTTGTGGTCACTAGCCATCAGGGAAATGAAAGTCAAAACTGCAACGAGATACTATTTCATACCAAAATTATTAGCATGAACCAAAAAAGCAGAAAACAACAAATGATAGAGAAGCTATGGGGGATTTGAACTCTTATGTACCACTGATGGGAATGTAGAATGGTACAGCCCTTTTGGAAAACGATATGGATCTTCCTTAGACAGCTAGGAACAGAAATACCATGGAATCCAGCAATCCCACTTCTTGGAATATATCCTAGAGAAATGCGAACAGACAGACATATGCAAGTCCATATTCATTGCAACACTATTTACAATAACAAAAAGTTAGGAAAAAAACCCTAAAGCCCATCAACAGATAAATGGATAAACAAATCGTGGTACGTACAGACAGTGGAATACTAGGCCAGAATAAAGAACAATGAGCAATCTGCGAAGCATCTCCCAACATGAATGAAACTGAGGGCCTTATGCTGGGTGAAAAAAGTCATTCACAGGACAAATACTGTATGAGAGATGATAGTATAAAAACTCATGGTAAGGTTTGCACACACAAAGAATCTTTGGTGGCTACCAGGGAAGGGAAGGAAAACCACTAACTAGATAACAGATGAGTGGTAACTTTTGTGAAAGATGGAACAGTTCTCTCTGCTGGGGAAGTCAGTGTACTTTGACCCAGGCCAAGTCACAGAAGCTTCACAGACAAGTCCAAACTCCCGGAGGAGTGAACACTGGGCTGAGGGCTGGGGATCGTGTCCTCAGGGAACAGCTGGCACAACTGGCGTAATACAGTTCATAAGGGTTATTATGCCACTTGACAGCAGCCAAAGGAAAAGGGTTAACAAAGTAAAAGAACTGAACAGAAGATTTCAAAGGCAGCTCGAGAAGACAAAATGAAGTATTATAGTGACATATGGAAAGAGCTGGAAATAGAAAAGCAAAAGGGAAGAACATGTTCTGCATTTTTCAAGTGGAAAGAACCGAAGAAAAATTGAATCCTCGAGCTCCAATAGTGAAGGATCCTACAGGGAAAATATTTAAACAGCTCAGAGAGCATCAAAAGCAGATGGGAGGAATATACAAACTCATTATATCAGGAAGAGCTGGTCAGTGTTCAGTCGTTTGAAGAGGCCACATGTGATGAGGAACTGATGGCCCTGAAGGAAGAAGTCAAAGCCATACTGAAGGCATTGGCAAAAAGCAAGGCTCCAGGAGCCAGTGAAATATCAACTGAGATATTTCAACAAACAGTTGCAGCACTGGAAATGCTTGCTCATCTATGCCAAGAAATTTGGAGGACAGCTACCTGGCCAACTGACTGGAAGAGATCCACATTAATGCTCATTACAAAGAAAGGTGATCCAACCAAATGTGAAAATTACCAAACAGTATCATTACTATCACACACAAATAAAATTTTAACTCAGTGCTGAAGTCACTCCTGAGGTTCACCATTCAGCCAAAGGTTAAACAGGCCCATAAAACAATAATACAGCTCAGGTATATATATGACTAAATGGACACACCAGCCCAGGGGTAAGTGCAAGAAGTCAGCAGAGAACAAGAAAGTTGGACCAGTAGAACTGGGGGTTCAGAAGGGGAGAGTGTGGACACATCATGAGTTTGGAAACCAATGTCACAGACCTGTATGTATACTGATTGTTTACTGAGAAACTCACTTGTAAACAATCAAAACAGAAAAATTCGTATCTGGCATACATCATAGCTACTGGAAAAGTGAGAATAAGAAAGATCAAAGAGATCAAATAGAGACAGAGAGAGAGAGGCATCAAAAAATCAAATGTTAGGAGTGAAATCAAATAGGATTTGTTATCCCTTGTTACTCCAATTTTCCAACACATTCCTACCATTCATTCTTTCAACCACCCATCAGCCATCTCCTCAGCCCTCCTCTTAAAAATTATTCCAGGTAACTCCTAAAGTTTGTAAATTTCCATCATCTTTACTGAAAAAGAGCCCTAGTGGCATAGTGGTTCCAAGTTCAGCTGCTAATGACAAGGCCTGCAGTTTGAATCCACGAGCCACTCCTTAGAAATTCTGTGAGGCAGCACTACTCTGTCCTGTACAGTCGCTACGAGTCATAATTGACTGCACGGCACTAGTTCTGTTTTGTTTTCTTGTTGAAGGGCTGACACCCACTACTGCTCCACCTGAACTGAGCTTTCAGACTGAGCATGGTGTTCCAGGTATATTTGTCCATGTTATCTTTTATTCACTGTTACTTTTAGTCACAGGCTCTTGTTTTATTGTTTATTTGATTATACCGTTTCCAATAAATTCCACCGCTGGCATCTCTGACCAACCTCACTCAACAAACCTAGGTCCCCACTGCACTATCTACATCTGCCCAAAAAAGCACAGTTAGGAAAAGCAAAGCCTGCTTTATGGACTGTTGACTGAACAGGAACAGGAGTGGCATGAAATACATACATAAACATGCACATGCACACACACACATACACCACAGTTATCTGTGTTACATAGTGAGCCTCTGTCTTAGGCGGGGCTTTCTAGAGAAGCAAAACCAGTAATAGGTATATGTGCAAGGAAAGATTTATATATAAAGGAAACGGCTCACGCAGTTGTAGAAGAATGTCCCAACTCCTGGCACAAGCCTCACGTGGCCACGAGAGCTGGGGAACCCACGGTCAGGAGGTCAGAGACCAGAGTTCCAGATCACCAGCTGTGCAGGTCGGAGGATCCCAAGCTGGCAGCCAGACTGCGAGGTCTCTGCTGACTCACGGAGCTGCAGAAGCTGGCAAACCGAGGATCGGGAGGTAAGGGAACGGGATTCTGAAGCGTGGCTGTAAGGTTGATGAATCCAGCAGCTGCTGGTTCAGGTCCAGGAACCAGACACCAGGAGAGAGCAGGGGCTGCTGGCTAGTGAGCAGACTGGGAGTAGGTGGTGGAAGGCAGAGAGATGAGAGCTGAGGGGCTGGAAGCCACCGCAGGCTGCGCCCTGCCACTTGATACAGCAGCCAAACACGGAGTAGACAAGTTAACACAATCCTGACACCACAGTGTCCATGCTAAGCCTCATGGTGGATGACGCACCTATATTATCTGCTAACAGAACTTATAAAGAGATTTATGGTGCAGAGAATGAATGAAGAATGTCTATTAGACCTGGATCTGGCCTCAAAGAAGGTTCCAATCAATTAGTATGTATCGTGTAAGTAAAAAATTGTCGGTGGTTATTTTGGTGTTTTATTTACATATTGTCCTCCTGGGGCACTGGCCCTTTTGAGGCCTATCCTGAAGGCACCATCTACTTAAGACTTTCTAAGTCTTTTAGGGAAAGTTTTATCAAAAAGACTTGGCTGAGTTTTGTGCTGTAAAAATAGGCAAAATGAGAGCTAGGTAGATGTAAAGCCAAAAAGCCAAAACCACAGTCACTGAGGCAATTCTTATTCATAGCACCCCTATAGGTCAAAGTAGAACTGCCCTGCAGTTTCCCAGGAGCACCTGGTGAATTTGAACTCCTGACCTTTTGGTTAGCAGATGTGGCAATTTACTACCACACCACCAAGATTTCCAGTAAACATGGCTAAATAACCCACACACCCGTTGCAAACTGACCTCTGCACTCCACACATACATGCATGTACTGCTGAACCCCACACGTATTCATACACACCCCAGCACCACATCCATGTGCATACTTACCTATACCCCAAATCCATGCACATGCATCCCTGCACCCCACACTCATGTGCATACACTCTTGCACCCCACATCCATGCAATGTACCCTTGTACCTCCACCAATGAACATGTACCCTGCGTTTCACTTTTGTGCACAGGTATCAGTCCAGTACAATCAGAGGATAAAAACTGTACTGTATTTGAAACATGGGGTCAGATGTCCTTGAAGTAGTAATTGAACCATGGTTAGAGGAAAGCCGGCTGTGCCCCAGACAAGCAGAGTTTCAAGAGAAGGACTAGAGAAAGGATACTTCACTGTGCTTCCCCAAACGCTTTTCTAATTCCATGCACTGAGGTCTCTGAAGGTCCTCAGCATGTTCATGTGTAGCCTAGTGCTTAAGAAATGAGCATTTGAAGTCAAACCTGTTTGGATCAAAGTCTGGCTTTTCACTTACCGGATGAGTAGTCTTAGCCAAGTGATGTATCTCCTTAAGCCTTAATTTCCTCATCTGTCTTAATTAGCTAGTGCTGCCAAAACAGAAATACCATTGATGGATACCTTTAACAAACAGAAACTTACTCTCACAGTTTAGGAGGTTAGAAGCTTGAATGCGAGTCCCAAAGGAAGGTTTTTTCTCTGTTGTTGCCTCTGGGGAAAGGTACAACCATCTTCCCCACTAGGTGTTCCTGGCACAGGGACCCCAGGTCCAAAGTACATACTTTCCTCCTTGTTCTTCATTCTTACAGGCATCGGATCCCTCCTCTTTCTGTTGAAGTCTCTCTTTTATATCTCAAAAGAGATGGACTCAAGATGCAACCTCATCTTGTAGATTGAGTCCTGTCTCATTAACATAACCACCTGTAATCCTGCCTCGTTAACAGTTTAGAGGTTAGGATTTACAGTACAGGAAAATCACATTATATCACAAAATAGTGGACAACTACACAACACTGGGAGTCATAGCCTAGCCACGCTGACACACGTTTTTGGAGGACTCCATTCACTCCATAATGTCCTCTATAAAATGGAGATAAAGAGAATAATAATTTTTGTTACTTGGAGTAATTGTAAGGGCACAACAAGATACCACTGAAGCTTCGGATGCAGAATCAGAGGCAGACAAGGAATGGAGATGTGAGGACTGTGTGGCCTACAGTCCAGCAGCCCCCTGTGGTCTGGAGCAGATGCAGGGCAGAGGCAAGACTGAGGGGCAGCTGAGGGAAACACTCATTGCTGAACTGGACATGAAGCTAGAGTAGAGACAGGCAACAGCAGGGTGGAAAGGGGAGACAGACGTTAAAGCACACAAAAATGATTTGGCGGTAATTTGGACCACTATGGGAGTTTGGAACCATTACCTAGACTCTGGTAATAAAGAAGAAACTTGAGTATATTTTTATGTTCCGTGCTTTATGCACTTGGTGTGAAGCTACAAAAAGTCTCTTGAGTTGTGAAATGCAGCTTTAAGTTCCTGGAGGCAGGCATGGCTACCAAGTGCAGCACTAGATATTTATCAAGAGACTTTGGCAAACAACCTCTTGAGTGACAGTAACCAGCATTTTGGGATCTTGTTGTGGTTTGACAACTAACTTCTTTGAATAGGACAACTGACCATTCTGTGATTCATGTTTACCATGTGGAAAAAGGAGAATGAATTATGTCTGCATCTGCCATTTCAATGACAAGGATGTCTGTAGGGGTGATACATGAGGAGGTCGGCACCTGGAATAACCTGTGCAGTAAAAATTCTAAGCTGCGTTTGTTAATATATGATTGAGTTTACAGAGGATGAGCCCATTTATTTCACTTTTGCTAAAACAGAGATGTCATTTTTTGCATCACTCTCTAAAAGAAAACAACAGTTCAATAAATACAGCTTCTTGATAATGTTTGGAAACTAACAGACAATCAAACAGTGAATTTTTGTTCAGACTTCCTTATTCATGTGGTGAAAATCCTGATGGCATAGTGTTTCAGTGTTAGAGTTGCTAGCTGAAAAGTCAGCAGTTCAAATCCACCAGGTGCTAGTCGAAAACTCTTTGGGGCAGTTCTACTCTGTCCTATAGGTTTGCTATGAATTGACTCAGTAGCAATGGTTTTGGTTTTGGTTATTCCTATGGATATTAGCCAGTCTAGAAATCAAGATCTGATTATATTGGTGTTAATGATGGAAGATGGACCTTCACTTAGATTTTGAAAAGCTATTAACACACTACTTTTTTTTAAAGGCTCTCTAAACCATGTTTCATTACATGACTATAGGAACGTTATTTCTTGGAGCAAAAGATTAAAAGAAACAGCATCAAGGTTATCAAATAATTCACGCTGCAGGTACAGATTGTTTTCAGGAAAAGAGCATGAAATGTAGATTATATAAATCTGACAAAATAAATCTGTAAGAATGTTTCAGCATAGAGTAGCATGGCAAGAAGAATCAGAATCAGACTACAGGATAATGATTAAAGGAAGACAACAGTTTTCATGTCTATAAACTATGTATTTACTCTTAAAATGTCAAGTTTCTGATCAGCTTAAAGTCATTATACATCGTCCCATTGTTTTAACTAATATGGTTATTTCAGACATGGAGTTTATGGTCAACAAACTGAACTGAGTATTTTTAATTGGTATCACTCTTACAAGTTATCTTCCACTAGAAAAAATAACTAGAAATGAGTATAATAAACTTTATATTACATTTGGCTTCATGAAAAATAAAGGGAAATTTCTGAGAATTTCCTCACTCTCCCTGCAAAAAACAAACAAACAAAAAGCTAGCTGAATCTAGAGCTCAAAACAGTGATGTGAAAAAAATCGGAAAGATTGACTTATTCTAAGATAAATAGTGACAACATCACCGTGATTCAGGAGTGCTAACGCATCACAAGCAGGATGAACTAAAAGAAATTCCTGCCAAGACACATCATATTGAAATTCTAGTACACTAAAGATAAAGAGAAGATCTTAAAAGGCAGCCAAAGTGAAAACTGAAATAACCTACAAAGGATCTGAAACAGATTTCCTGACAGACATAAAGGAAGCTTAAAGAAAATGGAATCACATTTTTATTCTCTTTGATCATCTTGAATTTCACAAGAAAGTCTTCTGGCTCAAGTAAGTTGATGACTTCATACGGCCTAGACTTCATTTGTTGTCCTATTAAGACACACCAGAAGCTGTGGAGAGGCAAATCATATCACTGGATAATTTATAGGTCTTTCTGAGAAACACTGATAGAAAACCAACTGAATTATTCTTGGTAAGTGTAGGTAACTCAGAATGTTGTTGTTATTGTTGTTGTTGTTAAGTGTGGTCGAGTCAGTCCTGACTCCTAGAGACCCTATGAGCAACAGAATGAAACCCTGCCCTGTTTAGCGTCATGACCGTAATCGTTTTTATGCTTTAGCCCCTTTCTGCAGCCACAATGTCAATGCTTCTCCTTCAGGGTCTTCTTCTTTTTCGCATACTCTCCACTCTACCAAGCATGATGTTCTTCTCCAGGGACCGATCCTTCCTGACAACATGTCCAAAGCATGGAAGATGCAGCCTCGCCATCTTTGCTTCCAAAGAGCCCTCTGGTTTGCTTCTTCCAGAACAGACCTGTTTATTCTTTTGGCAGTCCGTGGTAGAGTCAATACTCTTCTCTAGTACCACTAATTCAGAGGAGTCAATTCTTCTTCTGTCTTCTTTATTCATTGTCCAGTTTTCCCATGCATATGATGTGATTGAAAATACCATGGGTTGGGTCAGGTGCACCTTAGTCATCAAAGTGACATCTTTACTTTTCAGCACTTTAAAATAGTGATGTCTCTTTGGGATTTCATCTGGGAATCACTCACTTGGATGCAGAAGACAGCTGGAATCATGAAATCAACAAGTCTTCCTGGAGGTACTGCACGTCTGTGTTTCCTTAATCTCCTGACATTTTTCTCCTCAGTCCTTCCAATGATTGTATGAAGCTCTAATACTGTAAATCTCTTTCTAATTGAAATGCCTAGAGTGGCCTTTATTTTTTCCAATCAAAATGTGATTGACACTTATTAAGAAAAAGATTTTCAGGTTGGATAAGAAAGAAAATTCAGTTCTATACTGCTTATGAGAACCACTTAAGATGAAGTCCAGAAGTGTAGTACAGTAAAAATAAGAGTGTTAATTAAAGAATGTTAATAGCAGAAAAGATTAATAGAAAAAGAGTAAAAGAAAAAAGTGTTAAATTAGACAAAATAGGGGTATAACGATAGCAACATTTCAGCTCCATAAAAAGACAAGATTTATAAATAAAAATAACCAGCCAAATCAAAATAGGAAAAGAAATATTAGGAAATTCTGCTTGTGTTGAAATTTAATTTATCCCTCTTGATTCATGATCAAATGAACTAACAAAGGGAAAAAATCTAATAATGTATTTAATAAGTTATGTCTGATTAAGAAATAGCCAAAGCCACTGAACTGTAAACCCAGAAAACTGGGACTATATACACCTCTTTAAGGGCCCATGACACAGTTAAGAAATTTCACAGTGTAATAGACCACGCAAGAAACCCTGATAAATTCTAAAACATAGTGATAGATCTAGAATTTAATAAAAATTAAGAAATAAAAAGCTATTCCAGCTGGTATTCAAAAAGGCTTCTTTAAACAATCTTATGTGAGAGAAGAATCACCAAGCAATATCACAATTTTATTGAAATTTAAAAACTGAAGCCTGTACACTATGTATTGTCACTAAAGCAGCACTCAGGGGAGTATCAATGATTTTAAATAAATGTCTGCAGCCAAAAGTAATTAAAAAACTAACAAAACACCCAAGAGACAGAAAAGGCCATATAAATCGGAGACTATGTCACCATGAGAACAAGACGGTGCCCAGCTATCACCAGTGACCACTGTGACAGGGAACACAACAGGGAGACTCCAAGAAGCAGGAGAAAATGAGGTGCAAAACTCAAATTAGCAAAAAGACCTGACTTGATGATCTGACAGACTGGAGAGGCCCAGAATATATGACCTCTGGACTTTCCATTAGCCCAGAACTAAAACAATTTCTGAAGCCAATTCTTCAGACAAAGATTAGACTAGACTATAAGACATAGAATGATATTGATGAAAAGTATGTTTTGTTGGCTCAATTAGATACTAAATGGGAAGTTCCTGTTCCTGCTCAGAAACAATATGAGGTGACAGAAGGCGACAGAGGCTAGTTGAATTTTCACGGAATATACAGGGTAGAGAAGAAGGATGTGTGCTGTCCTATTGTAGTGGGAACAACTAGGGTCTTATAACAATGTGTGTCAGTTTTTGTATGACAAATTGAACTTGAATTGTAAACTTTCACTTAAAGTACAATAAAAAATTTAACAAAACAAAAAAGCATCTTAATAAAATTAAAGGTAAAACTTAAACTGAAATCAAGGAAATGAAAATAAAAGGAGAAATTAATTTATCACAAGAGAAAAAAATAAATAAAAGTCAAGTCTTTGACAAATAGATAAATAATCCACAGAAGAAGCTAACCAAGAATAAAAAAACCTGAACAATATAGAGACCAACAATTCAGTTAAAAACATGGGCAAAGGATATGAACAGACTCTTTGCCAAAGAAGACAGTCACAGCTAAAGAGCACATGAGTAAATGCTCATAATCGTTATTCATTAGAGAAATGCAAATCGAAACTACAATGAGATGCCATATCACCCTTGACATTACTGCCATTAATCAGAGAAACAGAAATAACAAGTGCCGGAGAGAGTCTGCGGAGCCTGGAACTCTTATGCACTGCTGGTGGGAATGTAAAATGGTACAAACACTATGGAAAACAATATGGCACCCCCTTATATAATTGGAAATAGAAATACCATGCAATTTAGCAATCTCACTGGTAGAAATAGAGCCAAGCCAAGTGCCATTGAGTTGGATCCAACTCATGGCGACCCTAGGGGCCAGGGGTAGAAATATAACCTATAGAAATAATAGCTGTCACACGAGTACACATATGTACACCCATGTTCATTGAAGCATTATTCACAATAGCAAAACGTTGAAGACAACCGAAGTGTCCAACAGATGAGAGGATAAACAGATTGTGGTACAAACAAATGAGAACAATGATGAGTCTGTGAAACATCTCACAACATAGATGAATCTGGAGAGTGTTGTGCTGAGTGATATGTCAATTACAAAGGATAAATGATATATGAGGCCACTACTTAAAAAACTTGGTAAAAGATATACATGTAAAATGAGGGAGGGTAGGGGAAATCACTAACTGGATAGCTAAATTTGGTGAACGGAAAGATAATATACAGTACAGGGGAAGGTAGTACAACTCGAACAAGATAAAATCATAGACGCTTCCTAGACACATCCAAACTGCTTGAAGGACTGAGTAATTGGAGCTGGGGACTATGGTCTTAAGGGACATCTAGGTCAAGAGGTATAACACAATTGCTAAAGAGAAGTTCTACATCCTATACTATTAAGTAGTGTCCAGGGTCATAAAAACTTGTAAGTGGCTATCTAAGATACATCTGTTGTTCCCATCATGTTCAGAGCAAAGGAGAATCAAGAAATCAAAGACACAAGGAAAATACCAGTCCAAAGGTCTAAGAGACCACAGGAACCATAGCCTCCACCAGCCTGAGTGCAGAACAAGCAGATGGTGCCCAACTGCCACCGCTGACTGCTCTGACAGGGATCACAATAGAGAGTTCCTGACACAGCTGAAGAAAAGGGTAGAACAAAATTCAAATTCACACACACACACACATGCACACACACATGTAAGACCATACTTACTGGTCTGACAGGGACTGTAATAACTTCCAAGACTGTGGTTCCTTGACACCCTAATAACTCAGAACCAAAGCCACTCCTAAAGTCTATCTTTCAGGCAAAGATTAGACAAGTCTATAAAAGAAACAGAAACCCTGGTGGTGCAGTGCTTAAGTTCTATGACTGCTAACCGAAAGCTCAGTGGTTCAAATCCACCAGGCACTCCTTGGAAACTCTATGGTGCAGTTCTACTCTGTCCTGTAGGGTTGCTATGAGTCAGCATGAACTCAGTAACACTGGGTTGGGTTGGTTGGGTATACAAGAAACGATAATGTATGTGAGGAAGGTATATGGGACTAAATGGGCAACATCGGCCCCAGAGCAAAGATAAGAAGGCAGGAAAGGGCAGGAAAAGTGAATGAATGCACACAGAAAACTCAAGTGGAAAGGAAGAAGGGGAGCATGCTAACAAACTGTGGGGATTCCAACCAATGTCACAAACCAACTATGTATAAATTTTTCAATGGAAACTTTATATGCTATATAAATACATGCAAAAGATTTTCTTTCCCTCATCCTTTCAAACTCAGTATAAACTTGCCTTAAAACTGAGTAAAAAGAAAATACAAGAAGAACCATTGAAACAAAGGCCAATAAGGGATGTTAGAAAGGGCTACTTGGCTCAGTTCCATAAAAATCAGTTTAGAAACTATTATTAGAGATTTTTAAAACATAGCTTAACAACATGAATGGAAAAGTAGGAAATCTGATTAACAAATTTCCAGAGAATCAATAGAACAACTGATAAAATAATTTGCCAGAAAAAGTAGTACAAATGATTTTACAGAAAAGTTTTAATGAACTGTTTCTTTTATAGGCCTAATACGTTGTTGTTAGGTGCCATCGAATCCATTCCAACTCATAGTGATGTCCTTCTCCAAGGGCTAGGCCCTCTTGATGACACATCCAAAGTCTGTGAGATGAACTCTCGTTTTCCTAACTCCTAAGGAATATTCTGGCTGTGGTTCTCCCGTATTTTTCACCATCACCATAATTCAAAATCATCAATTCTTCTCTGTTCTTTGTCTCAGTCATCTAGTGTTGATATAACAGAAAAACCAAAGAGGACGGCTTTATCAAAGAGAAACTGATTCTCTCAAGGTCCAGTATGCTGATTTTCCAATACAGTTACTTGTTTACTGGCAAAAAAATGCCCTCACAGACAACTATACAATTAAGTTTGCAAACTTGCCACCTTGCCACTTCATTCTGGAAAGAGTTCCAAAATTGCTTTGAAGGGTGGACTAGGTGCTGGCATTGGTGCGTAGCTTCCCAAAGGGAATACTTTGAAGGTGACCATAGTGATATTCAGCAGTGATTTATGTAGCACTTAGAACAACTAAATATGTGGACTTAATTGTCAGACCTCATGTATCTAGATTCCTCAATAACACAGTAAGGGTTCTGAAATTCTAATTCTTTGCAATGTTATCCATAATTTGCTACGATTCACACAGTCAGACGCCTTTTCATAGTCAGTAAAACAAAGGTGAATGTCTATCTGGTATTCTCTGCTTTTAGGCCAGATCTGTCTGTTGTCACTAACGAGATCTCTCTTTCCATATCCTTGTGTGAATCTGGCTTGAATTTCTGGTAGTTCTCTGTCAAAGTATGGCTGAATAATTTTCAGCAACATATATGGATAGTTGATATTTATAAAGCTTTATGCAGTATCTGAACATATACTAGAGGAGAAAATTCTAAACACTTTAAATAATGTGATAATAATATTGAATTCAAAACCTGAAAATATACTGGTAGGAAAGTATGAATATCAATATATAAATCCAAAACAAGATCTTAGCAAACAGATCTAGCAAGATGTTAAGAGAATCTACGTCATTGGTTTATTCTAGGAAGGCAGACGGTTTAATATCAGTAAATTTATTAATATAAATTTATTGTATCAGTGAATATAAGAAGAAAGAATGTCATAACCTTTTCCATAGATACAGAAATATTATTTTGTAAGTTTCTTCAATTCTTAATAAAAATATTCAATAAAAGAAAAGATGAATACTTTCTCCACCTAATGAAGGATTTCTGACTTCTCATCACTATTTCCTTTGTGGAAACATAAGTCCTACAAATTAAGAATATCTCTTTTTATTACTAGGAATACATAGTTGACCCTAATGTTTATATAGAAAGACATTTATATAAGCATAACCAGAAAAATGAAAATATAAAATCATCAGAGAGGCAGATGGATACATTTAATACATATTGTAATGCCTTAATTGTATAGTATGGTCTTGCTGCATAAACAGAAACAAATCATGATATGGAATATTAAATCCAGAGATAGACCTAAATAGCTGTAAGAATTTAGTATGTGATAAAAGCTGCATTTTAAAATATTAGGTAAATTAGGAAACATTTAATTCCTGATGTTGAACAGTTTTATAGTCATCTAAGAATAATATAATACAGATGTGTCCCTCACACTGCTCACCAGAAACGTATTTAAAAACATCCAAGTAGACGGCACATGTATGCATTTGTACAGGGAGTCCCTTGTTGGTTACTAAGCTTCACTGTTAACAAAAGGCTAGTGATTTGAATCTACCAGAAACACCTCGGAAGAAGGGCCTGGACAACTTGTTTCTGAAACAGAAGCCATTGAAAACCCTATGGAGCCCAGCTCTACTCTGATACCCGTTAGGTTGCTGTGAATTGGAATTGACTGTGTGGTAACATATAATATATAATTTATACATATGCATAAAGTATAAAAATTCATGAAACAGGCATTTCCTCTACTAACTTAGAATGAATTATGATTTTAAATCTAGAAATTTTTTTAAGTTGATACATTTGATTACCTACAAATTAAAAAATTATGCATGGCAAGAAAATATATATAAGTAAACAAGGTCAATATATATATTTTCTTGCCATGTAGAATTTTATCTGTGTATCTATCTCTATTACATATAGATATATAATATCTATCTATCTATAATATATATTATCTATAGCTGTCTATGATGTATATTATCTATATCTATCTATCTATAATATATATTATCTATAGATTCCACTCAACGGCACTTGGCTTGGCATCTATCTATAATGTATATTATCTATATCTATCTACAATATATATTATCTATATCTGTCTATCAATCAATCAATCAATCAACAAAGTCAGTGTTGGAGAAGAATGTTGAATGTGCCCTGGACCACCAAAAAAAACCAACAGATCTGTTCTGGAAGAAGTAAAACGAGGGTGCTCTTTGGAAATGAAACGGCAAGACTGTCTTACATACTTTGGACACGTTGTCAGGAAAGATCCGTCCCTGGAGAGGGACATCATGCTTGGAAGAGTGGAGAGTCAGTGAAAAAGAGGAAGACCCTCAACGAGATGGATTGACGCAGTGGCTGCAACAATGGGCTTAAGCATAAAAACAATGGTGGACATGGCGCAAGACTGGACAGCATTTTGCTCTGCTGTTCATGGGGTTGCTATGAGTCGGAATTGACTCACCGGCACCTAACAACAACAAACCAAGTCAAAATAAACGCAAATTGGAAAGAATGATTTGCAAGTCATAGATAAAAAGCTGATCTTTCTAACACAAATTTTTTGTTTGTTTGTTTTGGGTTTTTTTTTTTCTTTTGTATCACATTAGGTGTATCTGCTGCAAAAGATCTCTTTCAAGTGTTAAAAAGCAAAGGTGTCACTTTGAGGACCAATGTGAGCCTGGCCTACGCCATGCTGTTTTCAGTCACCTCATGCTTGTGGGAGCTGGACAAAAAACAAGATAGGCTGAATAACAACTGATGTATTTGAATGTTACAAAGAATGCTGAATATACGATGGACTGCCAGAAAAAGGAATAAATCTGTCATGGAAGAAGTCCAGCCAGAAGCTCCCTTAGAAACAAGGATGGTGAGACTTACTTTGGACATACTGTTGGAAGGTGTCAGTCCCTGGAAAATGACATCTTGCTTGATAAAACAGACAGTCCGAGAAAAAGAGGAAGACCTTCACTTAGATGGAGGGATGTAGTGACTACAATAATTTGGTCAAATGTCACCGTTATTGTGAGATGGGCATTTTCATGCCTGGTGGTGCTGTGATTTGGAACCGACTCAATAACACCTGAAAACAACAAAATTAAACCAGTTGCTGTTAAGTGAATTCTAACTCATGACTACCCTGATATACTAGAGTACTTCGTAGGGTTTTCAGTGGCTTGTTTTTCGGAGGTGATTGCCAAGCCTTTTTTCTGAGATGACTTTGGTTGGACTTGAACCATCAGTCTTTAATTAGCAGCTGAGCATGTTGACAATTTGCACTGCCCACAGACTCCAGAAGTGGGCACATAGCATCTGAGCTCTATGAGTTATCACTGCCTCCTTCAAGCTACTTACCACACCTGAGTCTGTATCCTCCTCTGTAAATGAGGCTGATGGGGGATGCAGGAACACAGGTAGAGTCTCAGCAGCAGGCATATTCAGTGTTAGTTATTGGTATTTGGGAGGTGTCCTAAGCAGGAGGAGTGTTGAATGTCGCCAACAGGTCCCATGAGGTTAAGTCCAAATGTTCCCAAAAGAAATTAACATGAAAGTCACAAGAAAAATTTACATTCAGTGATAGGAACAAAACTATAGAATTTATTCTCAGCTCTATTCTGTATTCATTTAGGTCTCTACAAAACTACAAAACTGGACTAAGTAACTTCATTAACTGGTAGGAAGCCCTTCTCATAACTGTAACTTGGCATTAGGTCCTCATCTTTATTAAAACTAATAAATGAAATGACTACAAAAAGAATACCTAACATTGTACCCTCAGTTTTCAGCAAGGACCATTATTTTAAAATGGTTGGATGTGTAAGACTTGAACATTTTTGTGTGTGTGGTAAAGTTTCTACCAAGAATAACATTATTAGGTTGTATAATGACCCCTTACGTTTTTTCTTTCTTTGAGATGAGAGCCAGGACTTTTTCTCTTATAAAGTACCACACCAAGAGCTGAGAATCTGTAAAGGCCAATGCAGACATTAGCTTTTTGTTGTTGTTGTAAAAATGTAGATAACACAACAATTGCCAATTAGCATTTTCACATGTACAATTTTGTGACATCAATTACATCAATCACACTGCACAGCCGTCATTAACGTTTCATTTCAACTTAGTCCGGAACACCAAGCCACCTCCTCTCTTGCTTCTTCTTTTTAAGCAGATCTTTGTCTGTTCTTGTCTTCAGAATTACCATTTGTGATTTCCTCTGGTTTCTGAGGCCACGGAGGCAGAGACAGGGGTATCAGCTCCCTCTGCTCTCTGCCCGTTGTAGGCATCTAACCTACTCAACCCTGTTGGTTCCTCAATAATGAACAAGCCAAGAAACAGGCTAGAAATAGTCATTTACCAAGATGCAAATGACTGACAACAAGACAGTAACTAAAAACAAAATATAACAAAAACCAAAACCCTAATTTTGACACACTCAAAAGACATTTAAAATGGGAAGTATTTCTGACATATACAAATATAGGTATGAAGCAGTTTATGAAAAGGGGCTCAATTTAACACATGCACACTGGTTATTAATATAAAGAATGAAGTTTATATAGAATGACAACGTAGGAAGGTAATTTAGAAAGACCTAAAAATGTAGCTTAATTTTTATCAGACTTTCTTACTACCAAAAAATCTCAAGTGAAAAGTGCTTCATCAGTTTTTATGTTAAATTAACCTTCCTAACGCTGCCTTACAAATGAATGCAATTTTTCCAACAAATCTTTCCCCAAAGTCCAATTTCTTTTTAGAATATGCCATGAATAAATGTTGGTTTTATCTCTTAAATCAGTTTCCTACTTTCAAATAGACGATATTTTTGATTTCTACAGTTCATTAATCACAGCCACAAAAACCACACCTCTTTAGGTCAAAAGTAAATTTTATTTGGGAATTCAAAGAGAGAGGCTCTGTCTCAATGAAACAGAGTTGACTACCTCACAAAATTAAACATTTGACTTGGAAAATAAATGTTACAGGAACCTCCCACAAACCATTTTGCATTTGCTATGTACGTTTATATAATAGAAACAGGTAAATAAATGGTTCTGAATTATCATTTTCTATTTCACTAAAAATTAACATTTGAAAATTCAAACACATAGTAAGCTGGACTCTCTCTTAAAATTTGCATCCAAGCCAACTGGTCAGCCTTAATACTTCATCATATCTGTAGTAGGACCACAGGCACCACTACTCATACCCTGTAGAAAGGACCCGACTCAGTGTACAAGCAGCTTGGGGGTTAGCTGTAGGCTTGCACTCCATACCCATTCTAGAACACACTCACTCAAGATTCTGAGGTTATAACTGACCTTTACCCAAATACTTTTTGCCCTTTGCCTGTGCCTTTTAAAATGGGTGAGTCTTTTAGACTATTTGTTCAGCTCCTTATCCCTGCTGTGTACCTGGACGGTGTGTTTCAGTTCGCCTGTACCCTTTCTTGGTAATCAAAAGCTAGCCTTGCCACCCTTCTGTGCCAGCTGTCAACTCCTGGCATCACAACGTACAGGAAGTAAGGTCCCCTGCTCACCCAGGAGATGAATTTGGTTTATATCAATATTGTCCTAGAATAGCAAGTTCTTGAAATCCAGCTTCCTTTCTAATAGTTATCTCCCCACTTTCCCCATTAATACTTAATCCTGCAGGCTCTTACTCCATCAATCAGTTGTTCTCTATTCTATTTTCAATATTTTCTCCCTGTCTGCCTCTTTTTTTGATAACCACAACTATATTGTTGTCACTAGCACTTGTGACACGGCCTGAATCTTAACATCGTATCTTTACCTTCTCCTTCTAGTGGGTCCTCACTTCTGATTAGTTACAACCTCAAAACTATGTGAGATTCATAAGGAACTGTCTCCCAATAGATGGAGACTGGGGTTGTCCACCTGGTCTTATAGTGGTTACGTGATACATCTGCTAACCAAAAGGTCAATAGTTCAAATCCGCCAGGAACTCCTGGAAAACTTTATGGAGCAGTTCTACTCTGTCCCCTAGGGTTGCTGTAAGTCAGAATTGACTCAAAGGCAGTGCGCTTGGTTGAGTTTCGGGGTTATCCAACTAGATCACTACGTCTGTTTCATTCAGCAAGTTAAGTATTAAGAAGACCACTGTGACAATACTTCACAACTACATTTTTAGTTGTATCAGAAACTACCACGAATCTGTCAGTTTCTCATATTGTGATTGCTTACGTGTTGTTATGATGCTGGAAGTTATGCTACCAGTTTTTCAAATGCCAGCAGGGTCAACCATAGGGGTCAGATTTCAGGAGAGCATCCAGACTAAGATAGACCAGGAAGAAAAACCTGGTAATCCATTTCCAAAAATAGTCAATTAGAGCCCTGTGAATCACACCAGCATATTTTCCAATATGGTGCTTGAACATGAGTCCCCTATGTTGGAATGCACTCAAAATACACAGTGGACACAATGGACTTGAGCATGAGAAGGATCATGAGATGATCCAGGACCAAGCAATGTTTTGCTCTGTTGTACACAGATTCAGCATGAGTTGTATCCAGTTGGACAGAAACTAGCAACAATGACAAGCTGGTAAAAGCTGGCTGTCACTTTGTGACCACTACCCTAGTGGCAAGGTGGTTAAGTGCTACAGTTGCTAACTAAAAGGTCATCAGTTCAAACTCTCTGGGCACTCCTTGGAATCTCTATGGGGCAGTTCTGCTCTGTACCGTGGGGTCGCTACGAGTCAGCATTGACTCAAAAGCTGGAATGTACTTGAAATTGAACAGGCAGAGTAAAATAAGTGGTTGCATCTTGAGCATAACCTGCACTATTGTGCTTCTTAATTCTGTCTCCAAACTTGAGTCCATTGTTGCCCTTAGTTTCTCTCAAGGTTAAGGACTAATCTAAGCTGTCTTCAGAACTATGGAAAATAAGTGACAAATAATCTAAAAACCATATAATAAAAACAAAAGAATTTGGTGACCAGGAACTTACATGATGACAAGACCACCTCTGGACCCAAGACACAAATTAAGGTATCAGTGAACTGTGATCCACCCAAAGAAGAATTAATGTTCTATAAATTCCTAGGACTTATAAAACTTTATTCCCTTTTTCTATAAAACTTCTAGCTAGTCTTCTGGGGAGGCAGAATTTGGAGGAACATATCCCCTATGTCTCGTTACACAACTAAATGTCTTGCTTCTTATGTCACCCCTATCTCAAAGACTGGCTGTGTGTGGCAGGCAGCACAAACCCCACTTAGGTCTGTGATGACAAAACTAGATTAAAAGAATTAATGTGGACATGCGATGATCACAAAATTCTGCAGATTCCTCTGCAGCAAAGATTATCTATTAATCATAACTAGCTCAGAGTTTATCTTATGCAAAGAACTAAGTAATTTCCTTTGTTTCCTGAGAGCTAACTCTAGAACTTTGGAATCCCTTCAGTAGTTGAGGTGCCTTTATTATTTTAAAGCCTCCAGACTTCACCTGAATATTTGTACAAATGCGTGGTGGTCAGACCAGACCAGAGAGACCATCTGTAACCTGATTTCAGCTGATCTCAGGAAGGAGACATATTGATTCAACCGTGTTAGGATTAGCTAGCGGTTAATTTTTTATTCTATTTTGTCTTTAAAACTCACTGTCACTGGCCTAAGATGAACCTTCCAGTTTTTTTGAACAGAAAGATCTCCCTATCTCCTTACTGATTAACTGCTCTAATAAACTCTGTCCTTTAATTCTGTTTGTGCTTTGATTAACAGAGGGCATATCTATATTCACAGACTCATGGTCTAAAACAGAGAATGTTCCATTAACCCTTTGAAAGTTGGGAGCTGATTCACCTTTAAAGAGCTGTTAGATTTTGGGGGATTCTTCTCTTTTGGTTTGCTTTTTGTCACTGTAGAAAATACTTTAAAATTTTTCAAAGAGGAAAAAGCACTTGTCCATTGTTAGCTTATCAATTAAACAATATGCTCATATGAAAGCCTTTAGTGATTCCCCTTCACTAATGCCCTTACCCACAGCCTGATATAAGGAAAATACCAAAAAATCTATCCCCATTATAATTCTTCCCAGACTTTTATGCCTAGTTGACTGAGGAATAGAAGTGATGTGGGTGATTTTTTAGAATTGGAACAACTCAGGAACTTGGACTAATCTCTCCCAGTGTTGCTAGAAGTTTCCACACATTATTTAATGAAAATTGCCTTAAAATATGACCAACATGAACATCCTGAGGCAGTTTTCTTTTATCAATCCACAGAAGCTTTTATTATAAAGGAGATAAAGAGCAGAGGGCATGAATAGCTACCCATACACAATAGAACAAAACAATGCTCAGCTCTAAGCCATCTTCACAAATGTTGTCAGGCTTAAGCCCATCGTTGAAGCCATTGTGTTAATTCATAGCTGTCTTCCTCTCTTTTGCTGACCCTCTACTAAGCACGATGTCCTTGTCCGGGGACTAGTTCTTCCTGACAATATGCCCAAAGTATATGAAACAGAGTCTTACCATCCTTACTTCTAAGAAGAATTATGGCTGTACTTCTTCTTAGATAAATTTGTTTGTTCTTTCGGCTGTCCGTTATACATGCAAAATTCTTCTCTAACACCATCACTCAAAGTTGTCAGCTCTTCTTTGGTCTTCAGAACTCATTGTCCAGCTCACACGTGTATATGAGGGAACTGAAAATACCATGGCTTGGGTCAGACACAGCTAGTCCTTATTGACATCTTGGCTTTTTAATACTTTTGCAGCAGATTTGCTCATTGCAATATACTGATTTCTTGATTGCTGCTGCCATGGGCATTGGTTGTAGATGCAAATAAAAAGAAATCCTTGACAACTTCTATCTTTTCTCCATTTACTATGATTTACTTGCTGGTTCAGCTGTAAGGATTTTTGTTTTCTTGATGTTGAGGTGTAATCCATACTCAAGGCTATGGTCTTTGATGTTTGTTAGTAAGTGCTTCAAATCTTCTTCACTTTCAACATGCAAGATTGTGTCATGTGCATAATGCAGGTTGTTAATGAGCCGTCTTCCAATCCTAATGCCACATTCTTACTCAAATAGTAGAAGTTCTAGGATTATTTGTTCAGGCTACAATATGGTGAAAGGGTCAACCTGGACATGCACCTTTCATGACTTTAAACTGCAGTATTCGCTTGTTTTGTTCAAATGATTGCCCCTTGGTCTAAGCAGAGGTTCCTTATGAGCATAATTATTCTGGAATTCCCATTCTTCACAGTGTTATCCATAATTTATTATGATTCACAGAGATGGATGCCTTTAAGTAGTTAATGAAATAGAGATAAACATCTTTCTGGTATTCTTTGCTTTCAGCTGGGATCCATTTGACATCAGCAATGATATCCCTTGTTCCATATCCTCTTCTGAAAAGAGTTTGAGTTCCTGGCTGTTCCCTGTCAGTGTACAACTGTAACCACTTTTGAATGATCTTCAGTAAAATTTTACCTGCATGAGATTTCATGCTATTGTTTGACAATTTCTGCATTCTTCTAGATCAGCTTTCTTTGAAATTGGTATAGATGTGGATCTCTTTCAGTAAGTCGGCCAGGTAGCTGTCTTCCATAGACGAGTGAATGTTTCCAGTGCTCCATCTGTTAGTTGAAATGTCTTTACTTATATCTGTCAGTTCTTGGAGCTCTGTTTTTCATCATTCGCTTTAGCATGCAGCTTGGACGTCTTATTTCAGTGCCATCAGTTCCAGATTATATGCCCAGTCCTGAAATGAATGAGCATCCACCAGATATTTCTTCTATCTTCTTTTGATGCTTCCTGAATTGTTGAACAGTTTCCCTATAGAATCCTTCAATATTGAAACTCAAGGCTTGAGTTTTCTTTCAGTTCTTTCAACTTGAAAAATGCCAACTGTGTTCTTCCCTCTTAGATTTCAGTCTCCAGATCTTTGCACATGTCATCACAATGCTTTACTTTGTCTTCTCTGGCTGCTGGTTGAAATCTTCCATTCAGCTCTTTTACTTCATCATTTCTTCCATTTGTTTTAGCTATTTGAAGTTCAGGAGCAGGTTTCAGAGCCTCTTCTGACAAATACGTATATAAATTTGTATTAAATATTTTAGTGTAAGACTACATACATATGCTTGTGTGTGTGTGCATGTGTGTGTGTGTAACCCTGATAGGAAAGTTGTTAAGAGCTCAGACTGCTAGCCAAAAATTTGAAAGTTTGAATCTGCCAGCCACTCTTTAGAAATCTTGCAGGGTAGTTCTACTCTGTCCTTTAGGGTCACTGTGAGTTGAAATTGACTCAATGGCAATGGGTTTTCGGTATACATATACACATTCACAAAGAGAGAGAGAGACAGCACCATCAAGTAAGGAAGATAACCAGCCCTGGTAACGCAATGGTTAGACACTCAGCTCTTAACCAAAGGTTACCAGTTTAAGTCCACCCAATGGCTCTGTGAGAGAAAGATCTGGTGATCTGCTTACATAAAGATTAACCAAAAATCAAACCGATCCATTGCCATTGAGTTGATTTCACTTCATAGTGACCCTATAGAACAGAGTTTCCAAGACTGTAATCTTTTAAGAAGCATACTGCCACCTTTTTCTTCTGTGGAGCAGCCTGTAGGTTCAAACTGCCAACCTTTTGATTAGCAGCAAATTCTTAACCACTACACAACCAGGGCTTACAGCCAAGAAAAACTTATAGGAGAATTTCTACTTTCTCTGTTACATGGGGTTGCAATGAATCAGAGTACACTTAATAATATCTGCTGACAACATATATCTATGCACACAAACACATACATACACACACACAACAAACCAAAACACTCACTGCCATTAATTCTGAGCCAAAGTAACCCCATAGGGTTTTCGAGGCTATACAACTTTATAGAAGCCATCTGCTACATCTCTTCTGAGGAGATGCTGGTGGTTTCAAACGCAGGTCTTTCTGTTAGTGATCGAGTGCTTCAACCATTGTGCAACCAAGGCCAATTCTCTCCTAGATGAATTTAACCATTCTGTTACCAAGGCTGCTAGTGCTCTGTCTCTCTCTGAATGTGTATATATATATGTACCCAAAACCCATTGCCATCCCATTGATTTCAACTCATAGTGACCTTATAGGAAGAGTAGAACCACCCCATGAGGTTTCCAAAGAGTGGCTGGTATATTGAAACTGTCAAATTTTTGGTTAGCAGCCTGAGCTCTTAACCACTGTGCCATTTTTGCAGGGAGCCCTGATGGCTCTGTGGTCAAGGGCTTAGCTGACAACTAAAAAAAGGTGAGCAGTTCAAATCCATCAGGGCCTCTGAGAGAGAAAGGTATAGCAATTGGCTTCCATAAAGATTACAGCTTGGAACCCATAGGGACAATTCTGTTCTGTCCTATCAGGTTACTGTGAGTCAGAACTGACTTGAGAACACAAAACAGCAATCTTTATGGAATTAATGTTGTCACATTTTTCTCCCACTAACAGACTGGTAATTCTGAACTACTGATCATTCACTGAGCAGTGGAGGGCTTACCCACTCAACTATCAGGACTCTCGTTCTAAGTCCTTTAAAAATTCTTTACCCAATAAAATTAAATTCTTTCTGTTCCAACCATTTTAGAAACTATTATAACTGAGAAAATTACTTAATTCATAAATCATAGACTGAGCTTTATTTCATGAGTATGAAATCAGCTCTCAAATTCTGAGTGCATAATTTCCAACTTTTTTATTTCATTCTATTACAGCAATAAAAATACATACCCTTTAGGTTTTTAAATTTAGTGTGTTTTCCTTTCTAAAAGTCTACTTTCAGAGACAGAATTGTAAAAAAGTAATAATGTTTATTAAAAAGCCTTAAATTAAGCTACTTTAGTCTGACAAATCTTATGTTTATTTAAATGGATCTACTTGTAACTTCATTTATACACTTTTTCTGAGCATTTCAAGACAGCCGACTTCTGTCTGTTATGTTTATTAAGACTTTTGGTTTTCTCTTCTGTCCTCAGTAAATTTGCTAAGATAATTTTAATTTCTTTTCATGTTCTATGAAATGTTTTCACACTAACTTCTAATCTTCAAATTTTCCCACGTGGTTTCTGGATTTTGACTCATATCTTGTTTTATGATCAGCTTTCTTGCCCTGTGTTTATATTTGTATTAAAGGAAAAGTAATATAGTCAAGTTAAAATTTGGGCCTTTCCCCCATTCATATTTTTAAATATATTCATTTTTTAATTTTAATTATGTATATATGTGTATGTATGTATATATCTATGTATTTATTTTTATAGATTGTAAATAATAGATAAGGGCTCATCAAGGAAAATTTGAAGAGCACAAAATTTTTGAAAGGACAAAAATATTACCCATAATACTGTTACCACATAAATGCAAATTTACATTTTGCATGTATTTTCCTGTACTTTTATAAAACATGTTTTAATATACTTGAGATCATAGCATTGATATGAAGATTGTATTGTTCATTCTTCAACTACAGGCATTTTCTCATATTATAAAACATCATGTAAATATTATTTTAACTGCTGTTAAGTTATTAAGTGCCATCAAGCATGTTCCAACTCATAATGACCATATGTACAACAGAATGAAATGTCCAGTCCTGTGCCATTCTCATAATTAATTGTTGTTCTGCTTGAGTTCACTTATTTTAATGGTGGTATAATATTCTATTATATGCTTCCAGTGTATTCAATTTCCTTGATGGTGGGTACTCTGTATTTTTAGATTTAAACTATATGAGTATTTTTTCAAATTACTCTTTGTTCATACATCTTTGGGCATTGTCTTAGTCATCTAATGCTGCTATCACAGGAATATTACAAGTGGATCGCTTTAACAAAGACAAGTTAATCCTCTCCCAGTCCAGTAGGCTACAAGGCCAAATTCAGGGCACCAGCTCCAGGGAAAGGCCTTCTCTCTCTGTCAGCCCTAGAAGAAAGTCCCTGTGGAACATCAGTCTTGTCTTGGTTTGAGAGTGACTCAGCACAGGAACCTGAGGTCCAAAGCACATGCTCTGCTCCCAGCACTGCTTTCTTGGTAGCATGAGGTTACCAACTTTCTCTGTCTCTCTTGTAAGATAACAGGTGGTACTCCAGGGAAACTCACTTGACCTTGAATCAGGGATGTAAACTTAGAGAGGGTATTATAGTCCTACCATATTCTACTTTAACATAATCTAACCTTGTTGCATTGACCACAGAAAGAGATTAGGATTTACAACACATAGAAGAATCACAGTCATAGAGAACAATAGCATGATACTGGGGAACCATGTCCCAACCAAACTGATACTCACACACACCCATTTTTGGGGGGACACAATTCAATCCATTACAGACATCTTTTTGATTAATTTCTTGTGAGATTTAAATACATTCATCAGAAAACATTTTTAAAGCTCCCGATACTTATCTACAAGCTGTTTTCTAAGAGTCACACTAATAGATGTAAGAGAGTTCTTATCTCATAGGGAGACAGCAACAGACACTGTAAAATTACACAAACAAGTGGCTGTATAATGTAATAATTGTTTAAAATTTGCATTTATTTGATTACTAGTGACATTAATCAACTGTCAACACACAAGCAATTCGTATTTAATCTTTATGAATTACTATTATATCCTTTGTACATTTGCAAAGGAATACTAAGATCCTAGTGTTTTCCTTTTAGTTGTGAGTAAATGAATAATGTTAATCATGTGTCATAATTGTGACAGTGATATTTTCCTAGATTGCTGACATTTTTTAGCTTTTAAAATTTTTCTTGTAGTAAATTATGTACCAAAAAAAAAAGGTTTTCCAGTTTAACCACTTAAAAGTGTAGGATTCAGTGACACGAATTATATTCACCATATCATGCTACCATCACCGTGCCCTATTTTGAAATATTTTGTGTTATCCAAATCAAAAAGTCAGCACCTCTTCAGCAATAACTCCAAACTCCTCCTCTTCCAACCCCTGGTATCTACTAGTAAACTTTCATCCTTATGCACTCAGCTATCATAGATATTTCATATAAATGGGATCACGTATCATCTTTTTGTGTCTGACTTATTTCACTCGGCATAATATTTCCAAGAATTGTCCATACTGTGCCATGTATCAGAACTTTATTTCTTTTTGTGGTTCAATAATATTCTATTGTATAGATAAAACACATTTTCTTTATCCATTCATCTGTTGGTTGGGCACTTGCACTGTTTCCACCTTTTGATTGTTGTGGATAATTCTACAAGGAAAATTAGTGTGTATATGTGTCTGTTTGAGTTTTGGATACACACCTAGGAATACAATTGTTGGGTCAAGGTAATTTTATGTTTGATTTTTTGAGGAACTATCAGACTGTCTTCCATAGTGGCTGCAGTCTTATACATTGCCCCAGCAATGAATAAGAGTTTCAATTTCTCCACATCCTCACTAACACCTATTAGTTTGTTTTATTTACCATAACCATTCTAAGGATGATGAAGTGATGTCTCCACAGATCCTACAGACAATGGTGTAGTTTTTGAGAGCTATGGCTCCTAACCAAAAGGTTGGCAGTTTGAATTCACCAGATGCTCCTTGGAAATTCTTTGGGGCAGTTCTACTCTGTCTTATAAGGTCACTATGAGTCAGAATTGACTTGATGGCAGTGGGTTTGGTTGGGGTTTGAAGAGAATAATGCAGCAGTCAAGAAATCAAGTGTTATGCTCGTATTTTGAGTGTCTTCTAATCATAGGGGCTTCTCTTCCAGCACCTTATTAGATAGTGTTCCACTGCTATTTTGAAGGTTTATGTCTGCCAGTTGTTTTTGTAGATCACCAGGACCTTCTTCATAGTCTGTGTTAGTCTGGAAGCTTCACTGAAACTTGTCTGCCTTGGATGACTTTGCTGGTATTTGAAATACTCAGGTCATGGCTTTCAGCATCACAGCAACACGGAAGCCACTGCAACATGATATAGTGACAGATGAGTGGTGGCCTGGTTACTGTGGTACATACGACTGATTGCCAGTACTCATTGAACAGAACACTTCAAGTAGTTAGGATCAATTGAAAAAGTGATTCCAAATCTGCTATTCAAAGAGAAATTCTTGCGCATGCATTGAATTCATCCGTAAGTGTCAGCGTTTGTTAGACTTTCCTCAACAGGCTCTTGTTCATTGGGATTGCGCCAAAAGAAATAGCAGCCATCAGGTCAGCAGAGCACATCATGGTAGTGGGCTGACAATAAGTTCATGTGTTTGGATGCAAGAAATATTGCAGTACATTTTCCTTAATTTATTGACAAACTACACTACTTAGTGGTTTTCTTCTCACGTGGACAGATTTTACCTGTGTACAGTATATTCGTAGTTTTTTTCCCATTATAAAATATTCCGTCCTGAATGAGACATGTTGTTGTTGTTAGGTGCCATTGAGTTTGTTCTGACTCATAGAGACCCTGTGCACAACAGAACAAAATAGTGCCCAGTCTCACACCACGTCCACAATCACTTTTATGCTTAAGCCCTTCGTTGAGGCCACTGGGTCAGCCCATCTCATGGAGGGTCTTCCTCTTTCTCACTGACCCTCCACTCTGCCAAGCATCATGTCCTTCTCCAGACACTGATCCCTCCTCATGACATACCCAAAGTGTTAAAGACACAGTCTTGCCATCTTTGCTTCCAAGGAGCACTCAGATTGTACTTCTTCCAGAAGAGATGTGTTTCTTTGTTTGGCAGCCCATTGTACATTCAGTATTCTTCTCCAACACCACAATTCAAAGGCATCAATTCTTCTTCTGTCTTCCTTGTTCATTGTCCAGCTTAATCAGAAATACTTTCATGAAACTGGATGCAAATATCACACAAACATTTTCAGTGAGAATGACACTCATGGAAAATAGTTCACCAGAGTAGTTTTCCCAAAAAACCACTTTAAGATAAGTAAAATATAATGGCACCGGCCTTTGACAAAATTGAATAGTAGTACATTACAGGAAAAAATAAGGTCTTTTTATTTAGCCTTCCCAAGTGATTACATATTTTGGAATAAGAATTAGTCAAGTCAGAACCTAAGTAAGGGTAAAAATTCCTGAGACAGAAGTCTCTCATGAGATCTGATTTAGGAGGTCACTTTTCTAGACCGTGTTTCACCTAAAAGGCTACTTTTGTCTAGTAAAAATGTTTGACTAGCTTGAATTTAAAGGATGTCTACCAAGAGGTCTAGTTTTCTTTGGCAAGGAAAGCATCCCTGAATTCTTTCAGAGGAAAACCTTTGGAATACAAGTAGGCACACGTGAGAGTTTCACAAGTATGGTTAAAAATAGCTATCTCCAGGCATTCCAGCTTGCAAACATACTTATATAAGCCATTTGTGATAATAATAGGAGAAAAACAGAATTGGAATTTGGTAATGGATAGGAAGTGTTTTTCAGTTGCTGCCTTGAAAGTGATAAAAGAAGTTGAAGTGAAGCAAACTTGGAACTTCATTTCTGATTTTTCTGAGGAGTTAATAGCAAGAACAAATGAAGCCAGGTACAGAGTGTCCTGCTTTATTCTGTTGGAATATGGCATGCAATCAAAGCAGAAATACAGCAATTTGATCACAGGTGCTGTATCAGAAAGAGTTATATAAACTTTTGTATGTAACAAGAAAGTACAACTGAGAAATTTTCCCTTAGCTATTTAAAATATATGCACACGTGTCTTAGGCTGGGCTCTCTAGAGAATCAAAACCAATAAAGTGTATACATATATAGCGAGATTTATATCAAGGAAAGGACTTACACGATTATTAAGAAGGTAACATCACAAATCATGGGTCAGGAAAGAAGCTTCTCCTGATTCATGTAGCCACAAGGGCTGGTGAACCCAAAGGCAGCAGGTCAGATAACATGGCTCTTGCTCACAGGCTGGGAAGATTGAGGAATTCAAAGACTGGTAGGAAAGATGGCATATAAGCAGCTAGCTCGGTCCCAAGGATTGGAAGCCAGATGAACAGGATCCAGCTGCAGGACTCAGAGTGAGCAAAAGCCCATGAGCCTTGCCAGACTGTCCATGTGTACTCAGTGCACGCCACATGCCCAAGGAAACTCACAAGAGATCCCACTGTAGAGGTGATCACATTATCAAATGTCAGCACGGAAGCAATCACAACACCACATGACTGCCAAGCTACTGAGAGTCAAAGCTCAATCAGGTTGAGTCACAGCGTTAACCATCGCCTAACATAAATTAAATGATACTGTATGCTATTTGTTCTTTCTTTCAAAATGTTTTCATAATATTTAAATGACAAAGCAATACAGATTTATTTTCATTAATGCAACAGTGAAAAAATGTATACATAATAATAAATGATACACTTCTTGTCCAACTGAGCTAACCAAGGTTAACCTGATGTCTTAGTCAGATTCTCTCATTAGCCAATCATGAGATAAAAATTCAAGTGAAAGTGATTCATCAAGAACCTTCTCCCCACAGAAACCAGGGAAGGAACAGGGAAAGGGGATAGAAAAGGGGAAGGAGTCGTACCAAACCAAAAGCCTGTTGCCATTGAGTCGAGTCGATTCTAACTCATAGAGACCCTGTAGGATAGAGTAGAACTGTCCCATAGTATTTCCAATAAGCACCTGGTGGATTCAAAATGCTGACCTTTTTGTTAGCAGCTACAGTACAACTGCTATGCCACCAAAGGTTATAAATACAAGGTGTAATTTTAGGAAAAGACCCTCAGATTATGTCTTAGCTGTTTATCTGCTCAGAAGCAAGAGAGCTGGGCTTTGTACTCAGTGCAGTGTAGAAACTCATGGAAACCCCATAACTCCTGTTTCCAGGTCTGTTAAGAGTCAGTTAGCTCCAGTACCCAAAGCATTTCCTGGGGCTGCAGTAACAAAAATACCAGAAACTATGGCTTAAAACAGTAGAAATTTACCGTCTCAGGGTTTCTGAGAGTCTGAAATGAAGGTGTTTCAGAGCCGCTTTCTCTGAAGGCTCCAGGGGAAGATTGCTTCTTGCTTCATCCTTACTTCTGATGATTTCTGGCACTCCTCGGCATTCCTTGGCTTGTGGATGCGTCACTCCAGTCTCTGCCTCTGTCTTCACACGACCGTTTTCCCTTATCTGTCTGTGTCTGTGTCTCTTCTCTCCTTTTTATAAGGACACAACTCCTGGTGGACTAGGATCCACGCTACTCCACTATGACCTCGTATTAACTTATCTGCAAAGATTCTACTTTCAAACAAGGTCAGGTTCACAGGTACCAGGATTTAAGACTTTAGTACATCATTTGTTAAGGACACAATTTAATACATAACACTGGTCATTTGAATTTCTTCTGTGAATTACCTTTTCAGATACTTTGTTTGGGGAGCTGGTGGTACAGTGGTTAAATGGTTAAGAAGCTTGGCTGCTAACTGAAAAGTTGGCAGTTCAAATCCACCAGCCACTCCTTAGAAATTCTGTGATGCAGTTCTACACTTCCTTATAAGGTCACTGTGAGTTGGAATCAACTCAACAGCAATAGTTTTGCATTTTTTTTAAGAATTTGTTTTTCTATTAGGACTCATTTTCTGATAGATATATAGGTTCTTTCTGTAAATTAGAACTATGAATTTACCTCTCTTCAATGTGTCTCATGAATAATTATTTCTGTCTTTCATTTTTTAATTTTAACTTAGTCTTAAATATCTTTTATAAGATCTGAGGTTTTTCTTAACTCTAAAGTTATAAAAAAGTTCCATTTTAAAAAAGATATATTTATTATTTAATTTTTTGTACTTAAAATCTGAGAGCATCTTTTTGGAAAAAGTATAAAATTTATTTTCTGCCATGTTTATTTTGTACCACAATGATGAGAACTATTTGAGCATCAACATTTTTAAAATCCCATTGAGATAAAACACAACCCTGTCACTTATTATAGAACCAAGTATTCGTAATGATTTTGTAGTCTTTCCCATGCTTTACATTCGTTTGCCTATTTTTGCATCAATAATACAGTGATTTCATTTTGTAGTTTTAGTAGCCTGTAAGCAAATATATGATGATTTTTTTTAAAAAAAATTTATCATTTGTTTTTACAGAAACAAAAATATTTAGTATTTTCACCAAAACTCATTGCAATTTCTTTAAATATATATACTAATTTGGGAAGAATTTGCATTTTTACATTGTACAAGAGTAAGCTTCCTATTTAAAAACACATTCTATTTTGATGGTGCAATTCATGGACTGTATTAAAGTTCTGTAGTCTTCCTACATGGATCTGATACAGTTCATATTAAATTTATTTGAAAATATTTGTAGTCATTACGAACGTGATTTTTTTTTTTTTTTTTAGTTTGTGTTTATGAGTGAATTGACCACATTCTTGATTCTAGTAGCCAGACACTCGAGGTTTAGGAGACTATAATCTATGATTAAAGATAATTCACACTATTCTTCCCAGTGTTAATAAGGGCTTTTGAATTTTTTCTGTGTTAATGAAAATTCACTGTAAAAACAATACTGATAAGAGCTATCCCTATCTAATTCTTGATTATAATGTGAAAATCTTCAACAATTTAGTTATTATAATGTCTATTATTGGTCTTTGATAATCTGTATTATATTTAAGTGGTTTATTTCTATATTAGGATTCCTACTGGGAATGCTGGATTTCTGTACATGTCTTTTGGTTGCTATTGATATCATGCATTTTTTTCTCCTTTAATTTCCTAATTTAAAAAAATTCCTAATTTAAAAAATTATGTTGATAGATTGTCAATATTGAAACATCTTTTGTAATCCTGGGAGAAGTTTTCCTGTGCCATAGTGTTTTTTTCTTTTAGCACATTAGGCAGTAGTATTTTATTTAGATTTTTTTGAGAAATATGTTTTTCTAAAATATATTTATAAGCAGAAGACTTTTCCAAATTTTTACTATGTTCTAGAAGGGTTAAAGAACCTCATCTGTACTTGCCTACCCATTTCCAGCTCCTGTTAGAAACACTAAGCAGACTGTATGAAACAACAGGCAGTCAATAATAACTGTCAACCTAACAAGGGAAAACTGCATGTCCTAAATTTTTCTTCTTTCACTCAAGTAAGATTTGTAAAGGTGTAAGAGATAAGAACACGGGCACTTAAAATAATAAGAAACACCAATATCAAGAATGAATAGACTCTAGAAAGATTGTTGTTAGTGGTTACATTCCCAGAGAAGCCATCTCTAAGACAGAAATTAGTTTGTTACTAGGGAGTAAACTTGGAAGAACATTTGTGCTACAGAAACATGATTGAACAAAGGTAAATTTTCATCTAGATTTCTGAATCAATAAAGGCCAAAACTGACTTCACAAGAAACTCTGAAGCTGAATTGGCCTGGGTCATTGTTTTCTCTTGGGGCAGGGAGTCTGGGCTTTATACCTACTGACTTGTTATTGGCTGTACGATGCATCATGACGCAAGGAATAAAGGGTTTGGTATAAACGCTCTCTTAAGGGCTAGCAAACCCTGTAGAGTGTTATCCGCTAATAGGACTCTCAGCAAGTGGGAAGTAGGTCTTTCAGTCCCGAAGGGGGAACTTCCCAATGGAAGCATCACACCTACATCGTAAATAACAGAGGGGGAAAAGAAAGCAACTGTAACTATTATTTCACGGCTACCTTTATTTTTTAGAGAAAAGATCTTCACACTGGAAAGTTTGAACTTCTTAAAGAAAAAAGATGATGAGATAAGAGAACAATTATGTGCCTGAGGTCTCCATAGAAACATAAATCTTATCTGGAGGAATTTATAATACACAGAAATAGAAAGTACTGTCAGTAACTTTTTACATATCTAAGAAATTAAAAGTGGTATCTCATGAGTAATTATTTTTCACATTCTTAAACTGGGTGAAAAAATAGATTGAGAAACCTACAAAATATAAGAACTTAAAAAAAATTCAGAATGGATTTAAAATCTTTTATAACCATTTAGAAAATACTGTGGTGATCATAAGGAACTAGGGTATGACCTCAAGAATCTATAACGCCATTTTTTTTTCAGAAAGTTGAGAAGGATACAGATATCCTTACCCTTGAATAACTTCCTGTCTAATAAAAAGACTAATTTGGGGATGGAATTAACTAAGACTATGTATACTTTGGAAACCCTGGTAAGGTAGTGGTAAAGTACTACCTCTGCTAACCAGAAGGTGGGCACTTCGAATCCACCAGCTGCCCGTTGGAAATTCTATGGTGCAGTCCTACTCTGTCCTACAGTGTTACTACCAGTCCAAACTGACTCAGTGGCAGTGGGTTTGTTTTGGGAGGTTTCATGTATGCTTTGGGGTCTTATAATTTAGTCCTGCCTTAAAAATAGAGTTCCTTTGAAAACAAGAAAACTCCCAAGTAATCTGGTAATAAGTTCTTAAACTCAAGCTTTTCTTTGGATTCTTGCTTGGTATTTCTATCACCTGCTGTCATGGATTGTGGATTGACTTGTGTCCCCCCGTAAATACATGTAGTAATTTGACTGGGCCAGGATTTCCTGTATTCTGTGGTTGTCCTCTATTTTGTGATTTTCTGGTGCTGTAAATCCTCATCTCTGCCTGTGGCTAACAGATAGGATGATTACCATAAAAGAGGATTAGGATGGGACTGCCACACCCTTGCTGGGGGGGGTTCCCTGGAGTGTGGCTGGTACCACCTAAGGAAGATAGAAAGGGAGCGAAGCAAGCACCACAAGAAGGCAGCACCAGGAGAACAACGTCCTTCAGACGCGAGGTTCCTGTGCCAAGATGCTCCCCGACCAAGGGCTGATGCAATACAAGGACTTTCCTCCAGCCTTCCGCTGGAGTGGACACCCTGAATTTGGACTTACAGCCTACCAGACTGTGTAAGAATAAATTTCCCTTTGCTAAGGCCATCCACTTTGTGGTATTTCTGTTACAGCAGCAGTAGATGACTAAAGCTCTCGCTGTTGCACTTAAAAACAAATGCTATCAACAATCGACTTTTTTCCCACCTTAGTAAACACTCCATCTTAGAAAATAGTTACCAAACACGGGCGTGAATGATTTCGTTTTTATATTACATTAGAAATACTACCAAACACTGGGAAAAAGTAGTACATTCACATGGCAAAGTATGCAGTGATTTCATATTTCAAAAGTTCTCTTCAGACAAGGACTAATTAGGACTAATAAAGAAATACCAGAGTGAGTGAGCTTTTGTACACAAACAGTAAAGTATGTAAACCCTCAGAGTATCTAGGATAGGGAATCATTAGATGCAATTCACACCTTTAAACACTATCACTTATTGAACATCCTATGACCAAGAGTGGGATCCCACTCGAGGGCACTTGGCTTTTGGCATGACCCACTAACTATGACTCTACCACTTTGGGTGTACTTTTTGTGATTGCATGTCATACAATTTTCCTTGGCCATCAGTTTTTCTCACTGTGTAGTACTTTTTCAGATTCTCCTCTCAGTCTCCTTTTAGTACAGAGGCAAGAATTTAAAATTGAACAATCTGTTTAGACTGTTGTAAACAATTCCAACATGAGGAAATTTCATTCCAATTCCTAATGTGCTCCAATTTCCAGTATTTTCTTGGTTACTAAATTAATAAACAAAATGGCCTAACTTACTACCACTTTCAATAGCATATTCTTGTAAACATAAATAAGATTTTAAGGAAAGCTATAACTTATGGCAAACTATATTCAAGTGTTGAATAGCACAAATTACAAACCCCAAACCTAACCCACTCCCATCGAGTCAATTCCAATCATAGCGACCCTATAGGACAGAGCAGAACTGCTCCCTAGAGTTTCCAAAGAATGTCTGACAGATTGGAACTGTTGAGCGTTTGGTTAGCAGATGTAACATCTAACCGCTATGCTACCAGGGTTCCCACATTGAATACAAGGTAGCTATAATTATGTCAATATAATTGTAATGCTAGCTTAGCGTTTTGCACAGAAGCCACTCAAAAGCTTTAGTGAACAAATAAATGAATTCATTTCAACCCTTCCTCCTAGTACTTCTGTTTATGAACACTGCTGAATTTTGGTCTGTGCTACTTTGTGGTGAAAACTGTATTTAAAGGAAGCAAAAGCTTTTTGTAAAATGGTGTTCTAAGTCATCTGAGTTATTAAAGTTTTCTCATATGTAGGAAACTTAGCAAACGTTTTTAACATTTCTAAAAGCTTTGAAACTAAGAGTTGTAGACATGTTATACAGACTTCACAAGATAGACCGCTGTGGCTATGGCTCTATTAAAATCATATTTATGAGCTCACAGTGTCAATAGTGTTAAGATTGTGAAACTAAAATAAACAAATAAAACTTTAATAAAGCAGTTATCATTCTCTAAGTTTAATTCCTTTGATGTCATACCTAGCTGTTTTGTATTAATTTGTTTGAGTTTATTTTAAACTCTGAAGACTTAATAAACTTCTAGCACTGGAATAAATCAAGTCATTTAACTTGTATTACTGAAGGTTTACAGTAAATACCCTATTAAGCTATTTTTAAAATATGCTAACATATTTTCTTATTAAATGAAACTACAAGTAATATCTATACATATATATATAGAGATCATATTCTCTTTCTAACCAGTGGCACTGTGTCTTTATATAGAAATATTGTGAATTTGTCACAGGGCATAAGTAACATTATATTTTTGCCTGTATATACTCCTATTTTTTAAAGAACTGCATTAGCAGGTATTATCTTTGTCTCAGAATTCCTCAGCTCAAATGATCTTCATGGCTGGTAGATTTGGGAATAGATGGTCTTTCTTGCTTATCTTTATACCTTCTATATTGCCTAGCAGAGACCCTTGTATATTGATAACTCTAAACAAATATATGTTGGATTAAATTTAAAAAAATAAAATTGAATTGTTTTTATGTAGTAAGAAGAAGAAAATCAGGAGGTTTGGTGAAATATGAAAGTCTTCCATGTTCAATCATCCAGTTTAGGGCACTAAATCTTTTTTTTTTTTTTTCTTTCTGCCATACCGTTACTTATACAAGTAGAATCTATACAGGATGCTTAAAATGTCAGGGGCCAAGGGTTCATGGGATATATTTACAAGCAGGGCCGTAGCTGAGAAAAGCTATTTGGTACCTAGAGAGAAACGTCCAACGTAGGAGAAGAACTGGGCTCCTAAGCTGAGCAATCTTGCTTTCCTTAACTATTCAGTTCCTTCTTGCTTATCCCTGATGGTCTCCCAGAAGTGCTCTTCCAGCACTGAGAACTCTGCTGGTGAGGTCTTTGATGGCACTGGTGAAGGCTTCCCGACAGGTGTAGTTGGGTGCAGTCTACACTCAGATGGGAAACCCTGGTGGGCGCTGGTTAAGTGCTACAGCTACTAACCAAAAGGATGGCAGTTCATATCCGCCTGGTGCTCTTTGGAAACTTTATGGGCCAGTTCTACTCTGACCTATAGGGTCGCTTTGAGTCAGTATCTATTTCACTGAGATTGGGATACTAAAATGATAATCTAGTGCTCTAAGGGGTGGGGGACTTTGTAGTTTATTTGTCCTTTAACAGTTGTAATTTAATATTCCCTGGTGTGTGGTCACTAAGTCAGTCTTAACTGCAGCCTGTTGTCTGTTGTAAATGTTTGTGCCGAACAAACAGGAAACAAAAGACTACATCCAGATGTGTGATGTAGTTTCAGGTTAGATGATGGCACTTTCGGCAGTTCAGTGTAGGGACAGGGATGAAATTTGAGAGCAGAAGAATGAGCTGGATATAGTGCAGGCAATCTTCTCTTAAATCAAATATTGTCATGTGTAATAATTAGTATTTTTTCCTTCTGTCATTTAGGATTCTTAAGCTGTCAGCTGTCTGGGTGTCAGTTCTATCCTGGCTCCTAGGGTCGCCATGAGCTGGATTCGACTTGATGGCACTTGGCTTTGGCTTAAGCTGTCAGTAACAGAAATCTACATAAAGCAGACCAAATATAAGAAGAAAGAGAGAGAGAAAAGGAGAATTTCTTAGAGTAGTAAAATATCTTAGGAAATCTAAGGACAGATAGTGCCCTTGAGTGTCACAAAGGACTGGATAGCCATCAGGTACCTACCTGTAGGAGTTCCTGGGTGGTGTACATGGTTAATGCACTCAGTGACAAACTGAAAGTTGGGCAGTTCAAGTCAACCTAGAGGCCACTCAGAGGAAAAGTCAAGAGATTTGCTTCCAAAAAATTTGTACGGGCATTTTTGGGCTAAAAGTATCTCTTTTAGTTAGATTTCCATTGATGTAACTATTTTCATTTACAGGGTAGAAACTTTGTCATTTAAAATTGTAAGAAATAGAATTCCCAGGCTAGGAGGCAGTGCCAGCCTGGGGAGCGCTTCCTCAGAAGAAAAGCTGTGTTTAGCACAGTTTATCCTTCAGGTAGGGTCTGGCACCTGACGACAGCAGGATAGTCGCTTGTCCATACTTTGAACTAGATCACAGCATCTAGGGATGGACATAGAGGTGCCTCCACTGCCAGCTAGAATGAGGGGCTTGCACATCTGACAGTGTGACTGTGTATGGAAGCTGTCAGGTAGCTTTTACCTTTCAAAATAACACTACCTAGAGAAATAACTATGGTGAAGCATGACGGCATCTCTTCTAGTCTTGACTGATCCACAATGTAGGGTCAGTTGATGGCCTCCCAGTGACTCCGTAGTAAGGCCATGTCTTTGCCAGCCAGGAGCTGGAGCATGCTATCACAGAGATTCCACTGGGCCCAGTTGCTGTAGTACATAGAGGTAACTGGTGATCAACTTCTACTTCAGCTCCTGTTAAGGCAACACCAGGGAAACTAAACACCCTCTAGATGCCCCAAGGCAACAGACCTTGGCCTGACACTTAAGGAAAAATCCAACCATGGCTCCAGAAAGCTCCAAAAAGTAAGAACCAAAGAACTTCCCAGATAAAGAAACCTTTCTGAAACTTTCAGAGGTTAAGCACAAAAGAAGTATATATAGAGCCCTCCTAGACATTATACAAAATTTAGCAGGCCAAAATGAAAAATTAAGCAAGCTGTTCACACTGAGGGAACTCCAGTATTCTGAAATCTGACAGATCAATAACACTGAATGTAAATGGACTGAAAGTTTTGGTAAAGAGACAATGAAGGATGTCTTGGATCAAAAGACACAACCAGTCTATATGCTGCTTATAAGAAACTCACCTTAAACTTAAAGATATGAATAAACTGAAAATTAAAAGATGGAATAATATATACCAAGCTAACAATACACAAAGAAGAGCAGGTGTGGCAATCTAATCTCAGATAAAATAGATAATACTGTAAAAAAAAAAAAGCTCAGTAAAGACACAGAAGACCTTATTGAGACAATTAACCAACTAGACCTCATCAAAATATACAGAACTTTCTATCCATTGTGTTGAGGGAAATTAGTCAGCAGCACAAGGACAAATACGGTATGAGACCCCTACTTTAAGAACTTGAAAACCGAGTCATGTACAGAAGAAAAGACTCTTTGATGGCTGCAAAGGAGGGGAGGGAAGGAGAGAGAGAGCTGGTTATAGATTAGATAGTTGACAGAAATGTGGTTGGGTGAAATCAGTGACAGCACACATTAGAAAGAAGATTGGACTTGGGGATGCAGAGTGACCATATATTGGATGCACTTTATGGTTCTATGCACCTATAGGATATCATCCTGATGACTTCTGGCTGGAGGAAGGGGAGTGGGTGGAGAGGAGGAGAAAGGAGACTGTTGGGAGGATGAGACATGTATGGAGCAGAGAGGAATAGTGTGCTGTCACCGGGCAGGGAGAGCAGTGGAAGCTACATATACGTGGGCATGTAAATTTATATGGAAATGTACATTTTCACTCAGTCATAGTAAAAAAAAGATCAGTTTAGCTGGACTTCAATATAACCTGAAAACTCTTCCAATCTTAACCCAGTAGGTATGGATAGAGAAGCGGGGGCTGGGGTTCAGGGACCATGCTCTTAGAGGACATGTAGGCCAATTGGTATAACTAGCCTATTGCTAAGAGAGTCATCTCCACCCCATATTGGTGAGTGGTGTCTGGGGTCTTAAAAGCTTGCAAACTGCCATCTGAGGTACACCAAACTGTCCCAACTCATCCAGAACAGATGATCACCAAGGACAAAAACGACACAGGGGAAGGAGAACCCAAAAGACAGAAAGATCCATGTGAATGGGTGACTACATCAACACGCGACCAGAAGAACCAGATGGTGCCTGGTCACCTCCAGTGAGAAGTGTGATGGGGCTCACAAAGTGAAGTTCCAGTGGCAGTATGAGAATAAGAAGGGGTGCACTCTGAGAACTCCACTGAAAGATCACAATTGACGGTCTAAAGGTCTTGGGGTTCCCCTGGGAGCATGGCCCCTAGACCTGAAGCTGGCCCTGATCATAAATCATTACTGAGGTCAGCTCCTTGGACAGGAGTGGATTGGACTTGGTTACACATAGTGATCATATCGTGTGCGCACTTTATGGTTCTATGTATCTATAGGATGTCAGCCAACTAGCCTCTTACTAGAGGGAAGTGGAGAGGGTGAAAAAGAGGGGACAGGGGATTGTTAAGAGGATATGACTTGTAGAGAACAGAAAGGAGGAGTGTGCTGTTACCGGTCAAGGAGAGCAGTGGGAACTGCACATAGACGGGAGTGCAAATTTAAACTGGATTGTACTGTTTCACTCAATCACAATAAACAAAAATCTATTTAAAAAAATTGTAAGAAATAGACAATTGACCCAGAAGTTTCTCAACAGAGATCACTTTATTGTATTTTCCAGATTTTATTACATAATAAGTAGTATTATCTAGAGAACATTTGTCACACTAGGACCAAGACCTTCCCTTCCAAAACCTTCTACATCTAGTCGCGGGGACAAGTGAGGTCTGCACAGTGGGAGTAACATCTAGCTCCCTCAGACATTCTCCGCAGGGACCAGAAAGGCACCCACATGTAGGAACTAAAGTCACTCTTCTCTGGACTACCTTGTCACCATCAACAAAGATCAAGAGGGAGCTCCTGACACGACCCACCCTCAGCCCTTAACAATCTCTGTCATCTGGGACACTCTTCCGGCTATTTATCCAGTTTCTTTCGGGTACCAGAAGGGAATACCCTGGAGCATAGCTCTCTGCCTTTTGTCACCTTTCTGTCTACTCCCACTGTCTGGGTGACCTCATCTGTCAGGGGTTGCCACATCTGCTTAGAATGTAGGACGGGGTAATGACTGTGGCTCACATCTACTAAGACATTTAGCAAGAGGAGCATAATGAGAAAATAATCCTTAGGCAAGTATCAGAAAAATCATTGATTCAGATAAGAATCATCAGTGCGTACCAAAACTAGTAGGTTAAAGTTTGAAGAGTAATAGGGTATTTATATAGTCTCCAGGTATTTCCTCCCAAATAACTTCTTAATTACAGGAAGAAAGACAGTAACTTATGAGTGGAGTGATAGAAGTTAATGACACTATAATGGCACTAGAGGACATTCTGTGCCCCCCGATAGGTGCACTGAGCACACAGCCTCACTGCTGTGGCAGGAACACCTGCCAAAAGCACTGCCTAAATCATCTGGTGTTGCTATAACAGAAGTACTACAGGTGGATGGCTTTAAAAAGAGAAATACATTTTCTCACAGTAAAGTTGGCTAACTCCAGGGGAAGCCTTTTTCTGGGCTCTAGAGGAAGGTCCTTCTCATCAGTCTTCTCCTGGTCTGGGAGCTTCTAAGTTACAAGGACCTCAGGTCCAAAAGATGTGCTCTACTCCCCACATTGCTTCTTCGTTGATTGTGTAAGGTCCTCAACTCTCTGCATGTTTCCCTTGGCTTTATATCACAAGAAATTGTATTAAGGCACAATACCCCAATGTTACGGATTGAGCCCTGCCTCACCAACACAACCAGCATCCATCCTCCCTCGTTAGCATCAGAGGCAGGATTTACAATGTAGGAAAAAAAGTCACAGAATAGTTTTGCAGAAGTTGTCAGAGTCTTGTAATTCTGCCAGAGTGAAGGGCATCATCTGTCAAAGTTTTAAACACACTAGATGCTTCTGCCCAGTTAAACTTAACCACATCGACCCTAAGAGGTCTCATCAACAAGATTTGTGTGGGAGATGCAACAGCAAACGCCTCTTCTGTGACAGCACTTTTAGCTTCATATATATCATTTAAACAAATACAAAATTTCCTGCTCATCTTGTGTTAATAGGACAAGTGAACTTTTCTTTCCCATGCTCCTTCTCTTTTCCACTTCCCCCTTCTCAAAAGACTTCATGAGAGAGTCTTCAAATAAAGGTATTTATTGCTACATAACTTTTAAAAAAAAGAAAAAAATCATAGCTCAGCCAAACCAATACACACATGGGGGGGCGCATAATTCAATCTATAACAAACACATAAGCTGAATGTAATCATGAGGGAGCATCAGGGCAAGTCCAAATTGAAAGAAATGTCACAAAATAACTAGCCCATACCCTTCAAAAATGTCCAACACCATGAAAGACAGAGAAAGGCTTGCAGAAATCTTCTGGATTAAAAGTAACTAAAGAGGTAACATCAGAAGACAATGTATGATCTGGCATTTTCTTTTATTACGAAGAATACGATTGGGACAATAGATTATTCAATCAGCAACTTTATTTTTAAGTCAAGTCTAAATGATATGATCCAAAAGAATATACAGGCTTTGGTAATATTAATCTGGTAATAATATGATTTCAGTATTAATTTCGTGATTTTGCTAAGCATACTCTGGCTAAGTGAGAGAATGTTCCTGTTTTTTAGGAAATAGCCATCGATGTATCTAAAGTGTAAAGTTTACAGCTTATTCCTAAATGATTCAGAAAATAGTCTAGACAAACAGCAAGAAAGAGAGTAGGAAAATGAGCTAACATTTGTAATATCTGGGTGAGTAGTTTGTACTATTGAAGCATTTTTATAAGTTTGAAATTATGTCAAAATAGCAAATTGAAAGAAAAAGGAAGAACACCTTTTAAAGAATTAAAATTACTTCATAGTATACACATCTGGATTTCTTTTTTTCCTGTAAATCTAGAAGAGAGATTTCCGTTCAAAGGAACTGTGTATTTTCAGTTTTAGTGCTGAATGTTTCCAGAGTTTTCACACTACTTTACATCACCAGAAATATGAAGAGTTGCCAGTCTTCTACAGTTTCCCCAAATAATTGTGTTTACCACTGTGTTAATGATGAACTGTTACTTTGTTGTTTTGATATCCACTTTTCTGATTAATATTTAAATGTATTTTCACGTGTTTTAGACACTCAAGTTTTCTCATCCATGGAGAGTCAGTTAATATCTTTAGTCCATTTTTAATGTTTTTCTTTTGATATATAGATCTTTATATACTAATCTTTATCATATATGTAAAAAAAATAATGTGTAGATATAATTGCCTAAAAATTTTTACCTTTTGATGGTTAGCATAGTGGTGCATCAGAGCGTACCCACTGGTAGATACAGGTTCAGCAGTGGAAATACCTAACTATATAATAATTATAGGTGCTTATCTTATACCAGTATAGACAACAGAGCACACAAGCAGCATGGTCAGAGAAACCTCTTAAACAATAACCTGATACCTCAAGAGGTTAAGTTCCCAGGCTTGAAGGCAAAGGACCATAGCCTCAGGGACATCTGTGTTAACTGGCAAATACAATTTATAAAGACAGTGTCCTACATCGTACAGTAGCATCTGGTATCTTAAATGCTTCCCATTGACCACTAAAGACACGACTATCAGGTAATAACCCAAGATAAGAACACAGGACACACAAACTAGATATCAAGATAGAAAAATAACAGATAGAAAAATAACAAAAATAAATAGGGTGAGATATAAATAAGTAAAAGTTGACATTATAACAAAAGAGAGGGACTATACACACACACACACACATATATGTATAGTCACAGATCTTTTATATGAAGAACAAGTCAAGAGGATACAAAGAAATAAAAGACTGATTTAAATTTAGAAACATAACAGTAAATATTAAGGAAATCACAAAGGAAACTAACAATCCTACAAATAAAAATAAAAAACAAGAAAAACATTAAGCCTCAGGAAATATAAAACCAATAATAATCAAAAAGATGGAAAGAAAATACATAAAGGGAAAAAAAGGCTCACCACAGAAAATTAAGTAGAACACATTGTCAACAAGGATCAAAAAAGGTGTCAAATGATGTACTAAACTCAAATCTCTCAATGATTATACTGATTGTAAATTGATTAAATACACCAATAAAGAAACAGAGTGGCAGAATAGATTAGAAAGAAAAAATTCCATATAAATGTTGCCTACAAGAGGCACATCCTAAACTTAAAGACACGAAAACACTAAAATTCAAAGATTGAAGAAATATATCAAGGAAATAACATTCAAAAAAGAACAGGAATGGCAATATTAATTTATGGTACAATAGACTTTAAAATCCACTGCAGTGGATAAGGAAGATGTTTTAGTCACCTGGTACTGCTCTAACAGAAAATACTGTAGTGGATGGTTTCATGAAGACAAGCTTTATTGTCACTGGTAAGCCACAAGTTCATTTATGAGTTATAAGTCCATTCAGTAAAAGAATTCATCACAGTCCTGTAGGCTAAGTCCAAACCTAATGAGAGCATCTTGGCGCAGGAATCTCAGGTCCAAAGGACGTGCTCTGTTCTCAGGGTTGCCTCTTGGTGGTATGAGGTTCCCATCTCTCTCTGCTCATTTCTCTCCCTTACGTCCCACAGCTGGTCACTTGAGTCCTGCCTCACTAGCGCAACTGCTGCCCGTTCTCCATCATCAATATCACAGAGACAAGATTCGCAACACATGAGAAGAATGGCAGCATACTGGGACTGCCAAGTCAAATCAATACATAGACTTGGGGGGGACATATTGCAATCTGTAACACTTCACTCTTTGGCCCCCAAAATCATATCATTAGAACATGCAAGACATGTTCATTTACATTATAGCAAGTATATTGAGCCCAAGTCCAAAATCCATAAATTTCTCTTCAACTGTGAAATCCAGACCAGGTGTTATCTTCCCCAAATACAATAGTATAACAAGCAGGCACAAATTACATGTTTTCATTACAAATGTAGAAATTGCAGGAAAATAAGGCATTAACAGGCAACAAGCAAGTCATCTGAACACAAAACAACAGCCCTCAAAGATTTGAAAGTAATCTCCCATTTTCTGAGACATTTCACACATTAGCCTTGTCCTCTAGACTCTAAGTATTGGCCATACTTTCTGGATTCTGAGTGGAAATCCCCAACCCTGTGCTACAATTCTGCCTTCAAGGCCCACTTGGACAGAAACTCTGTCCCATCAGCTTTAGATGTACCCTAAGCCCAACGGAATGGCAATTCTGCTCTTTCAAACACAGAAAGCCCTGGCTCCACCCTTTCAAACCCTGAAGTCATGGCCATACCTTTTGAGACTGAGGCCCCTCAGCTTCTCACACTGTTTGTCTCTTTAGCTTCTGCTTCCTTTGGCCTCATGGCCTGGGCCTCAGATCCACATCTGCCCTGCTAGGACAATTGTTCCAAAGCTCTGAAGATTCACTGATTTGAGTGCCCAGAGGCACCCCACTCTGCCAGGAAAACTGTGCACGGGCACTCAGCTTTCTCGCTTCGTGGGTTGGCTCCTGGTTCTGCTGTTGCCAGTTTGCTGCTGCTGCTGCTGCTGCTTTTCACTATCTGCTGCCTTCTCAGGTGTTAGCAGGTCTTTGGGGTTCCTTCTTCCATCCATTTCACCTTTTCAAAAAAGTGTTTCCACATTTTAGGCATTTGTTAGAGTAGTACTCCACTCCTGATACCAAACTCTGTTTTAGTCACCTGGTACTGTTCTAAAAGAAAATACTACAGTGGATGGTTTCGTGAAGAGAAACTTTATTATCACAGTCTGGTAAGCCACAAATCCATTTATGAGTTATAAGCCCATCCAGTAGGAGAATTTATTACAATCTGGTAGGCTGAGTCCAAACTCAGTGAGAGGATCTTGGCTCAGGAACCTCAGGTCCAAAGGACATGCTCTGCTCTTGGTCTTGGTGGTATGAGGTTCCCATTTCTCTATGCTCACGTCTCTACATTATATCCCACAGCTGGTAACTTGATTCCTGCCTCACCAGCACAACTACTGCCCATTCATCACTGTCAATATCACAGAGACAGGATTTCCAACCCATGGGAGAAACGGTACCATACTGGGACTCACAGCCAAGCCAAATCAATGGCTTGAGACTGAGGCCCCTTTGGGGGGACACAATGCAATCCCTGACATAAGGATACTACATAATGATTAAAAGCTCATTATTCTAGGAAGTCAAAAGCATTTTAAATACTTATGTACCCAATGACAGTACTCCTTAATACATAAAACTCTAAAAGCATTGAAAAGATAAACAGACAACTCTATAATGATAGTAAAAGACTCCAACAAAGCACTTTCAGTGAAGGACAGAACATCCAGAATAAAAGTGCTTAATAAAGACACAGAAAAGCTGAATGCTGCCATCAATCACTTGACCTCATAGACACATATGAGTTCCACCCAACAACAGCCAAGTATACTTTCTTTCCCAACACACAGAGAACATTCTCCAGAAGAGACCACATATTAGGCCATAAAGCAAGCCTTAACAAAATCCAAAGCATCACAACATTGCAAAGCATATTTTCAGATTATAAAGCCATAAAAGTGAAAAAAGAATAACAGAAAAAGCAAGGAAAAATATTCAAACACATGGAAACTGAACAACACTTGCTCAAAAACTAGTGGGTTACAGAAGACACCAAAGATGGAATAAAGAAATTTACAGAACCAAATAAGAACAAAACCACATCCCACCAGAACCTTTGGGACACAGCAAAAACAATGCACAGAGATCAATTTACTTCAATAAAGGTACAAATCCAAAAAGAAGAAAAGGCCCAAATCAAAGCATGAACCCCACAACTCAAAAAAGTAGGAAAAGCATCAAAAGAAGCATTTGGGTACCAGAAGAAAGTAAATAATAATTAGAGCAGAAAGTAAATAAGAATCAGAGCAGAACTAAATGAATTAGAGAATAGAAAAATGACTGAAACAGGTCACAAGACCAAAAGCTGGTTCTTTGAAACAATCAACTAAATTTATAAACCACTGACCAAACAAAAGAAAAACAGGGAGAGGAAGGAAATAAGCTGAATAAGAAATGAAAAGGGCAATAGACAACAGACCCAACTGAAACTTAAAAATATAACAGAATGCTATATAAAATCATACTTCAACAAACTGTCCCTCCCTTCAACTAAGCCAATTCCTATCTACTACCTAATCAATGAATACTTCTCCCCCTCCACCCCTGCACTATCAAAAACTGTTTTCTTCTGTGTTTAAACATTTTCTTGAGGCCTTATAATAGTAGTTTCACAAAACATTTGTCCTTTTGCAACTAAGTTCACTCAGCATGTCTTCCAGATACTCCATGTCATGGATTGAATTCTGTCCCCCCCAAAACAGGTGTAGCCAGGTGGCTGGGCCATGATTCCCTCTGTCTTGTGACTGTCCTCCATTTTGTGGTTTTCCTATGCTGTATGTTAAAGAACTAGGGTGGAGCTGTAAATCCCTTCATAGGATCACCTCCCTGCTCCAGTGCAAAGGAAGTTTCCCGGAGTGTGGCTTGCCTCACCCTTAATGTTTTCATCCTGCAAGAGATAAAAGGAAAGAGAAGCAAGCGGAGATTTGGGAACCTCATACCATCAAGAAAGCAATACCAGGAGAAAAGCACTTCCTATTCCTGTGCCACGATGCTCCCTGGACAAAGACTGATGCAATACCAGACTTTCCTCCAGAGCTAACATGGGGGAAAGCCTTCCCCTGGAGCAGACACCCTGAATATGGACTTGTAGCCTACCGGACTATGTAAGAATAAATGTTCCTTATTTAAAGCCATCCACACTGTGGTATTTCTGTTAGAGTAGCCCTAGCTGACTGAAACACTCTATGTTACATTTCCCAAGATTACTGTTGTTCATCAATGCATAGTATTCCATTGCATGAATATACCATAGTTTATTTATCCATTCAACTGTTGTTGGGCACCTAGGTTGTTTCCATCTTTTTATTACTATGGACAGTTTTGCAATAAACATTGACATATGTGTATTTATTCATGTGACAGTCCTTATTTCTCTAGTATGTTTTACAAGAAGTGGGATTGTTGAATTATATGGTATTTCAATTTCCAGGTTTTTAAGAGTGCCAGACTAACTTCCAAAGTGGTTGTACCATTTTATATTCTCTCCAGCAGTGTAGAAGTGTTCCCATCTCTCCACAGCCTTTCCAACATTTAATATTTTGTGTTTTGTGGGATTAATGCCAGCCTTGTTGGAGTGAGAAAGTACCTTATTGTAGTTTTGATTTGGATTTCTCTAATGGCTAATAATTGTGAGCATCTGCTCATGTATCTGTTAGCTGCCTGGATGTCTTCTTAGGGAAAGAGTCTGTTCATATATTTTGCTCATTTTTAAATTGTGAAACACTTCATTTTATCAACTGATACAGAAAAGGCATTTGACAAATTTCAATATCCATTCAGGTAAAAAACCCTCAGCAAAAAAATAGGAATAGAAGGGAAATCTCTCAACATAACTCAGAGCATTTGTACAAAGCTACTGGCCAACATCACCCTAAATGGAGACAGTAAAGAAAAATTTCCTTGAAAATAGGAATGAGACAAGAATGCCCTGGTCACTACTCTTATTCAACATAGTGCTGGAGGTTCTAGCAAGCACAATCAGGCAAGAAAACAAAATAAAGGACATTCAAATTGGTAAGGAAGAAGTAAAAGTGTCTATATCTGCAGATAATACGATCTTATACACAAAAACTCTAAAGAATCCACACACACACAGAAAAAAACTACTGGAACTAAGAGCTCAGCAAAGAATCAGGATACAAGATAAACATACAAAAATTAGTTGGACTCCTTTGCACCAACAAAGACAAGATTAAAGAGGAAATCACCAAATCAATACATCTTACAATAGCCCCCAAGAAGATAAATACCTAGGAATAAATATAACCAGAGACATAAAAGACCTATACAAGGAAAATTATAAGACACTACTGCAAGAAACAAAGAGAGACCTACATAACCACAGAACCCTACCTTTCTCATGGATAGGAAGACTCATCATCGTGAAAATGTCCATTCTACCAAAAGTGATCCATAGATACAATGTTGACAACTAAGTCCCTCAACTTAATTGTTTTAAGTGCTACATACCTCATTGCTGAATATCACTACAGTCACCTTTGAAGTATTCCCTTGGGAAGCTATGCACCGAAGCCAGTGCCTAGTCCACTCTTCAAAGCAATTTTGGAATTCTTTCAGAAATGGCCACTGTGAACAGTGGCAAGGTGGCAAGTTCATGAACTTAATCATCTAATTGTCTGTGAGGGAGAATTTAGCCAGTCAACAAATAACTGTCTTGGAATACCGCCTTTACTCACCTGATTGGGCCCCCAGTGACTTTTTTCTTTACCCAAAGATAATGAAATATTGAAAGGAAGGCATTATGATGACACGCAGGACATCGAGGGTAATTAATACAAAGACAACGCTGATAATCATTCCAGAAAAGAGTTCCAAAATTGCTTTGAAGAGAGGACTAGGTGCTGGTGCTGGTGCTGGTGCATAGCCTCCCAAGGGGAGGACTTTGAAGGTGATTGCAGTGATATTCAGCAACCAGTTATACAGCACTTTTTCTAGGATGAGTTTGCGAACTTAACAGGCAGTTCCTATACAACTCAATCCAAAGCCAAATTCCAACAGCATTTTTTTTAATGAGATGGAGAAAGAAATCATCCACTTTATCTCAAAAGTGAAGAAGCCTGAGATAACTAAAGTATTACTGAAGATGAAGAACAGTGTGGGAGTCCTCATATTACCTGACTTGTGAACCTATTACACTGCTGTACTAGTCAAAACAGCCCCATAGTGTTACAGTAACAAATACGTAGACCAAAGAAACAGAATTGAGAATCCAGACACACAATTATGCACTTATGAGAAGCCTATATTTGACAAGACTCACAGTCCATCAACTAGTAAAAGATAGTCTCTTTAAACAAGTGGTGTTGTCATAACTGGACATCCATCAGCAGAAAAATTAAACAAGACCCACATCACACACTGTGCATAAAAACTATCTCGAAATGGATCAAAGACCTAAATATAAAATCTGAAATAATAAGGACCACTGAAAAAAGTAGGGACTATGCCGGGAGCACTAATACATGGCATAAACTCAATGCAAAACATTACTAACAATGCATAAACACAAAAAGGAAAAATAGCTAACTAAGAACTGAAAAATCAAACACTTATGCTCATCCAAAGACTTCATCAAAAGAGTAAAATGGCAACCTACGGAACGGGAAAAAAGAAAATGGATACAACGAATCCAGTCAGCATTTAATCTCCAAAATCTACATGATTCTGCAAAACCTCAACAACAAAAAGACAAATAACCAAATTAACAAATGGGTGAAGGATATGAAGAGGCACTTGGCCAAAGAAGATGTTCAGGCAGCTGACAGACACATGAGGTAATGTTCATGATCACCAGCCATTAGAGAAATTCAAATCAAAACTACAGTGAGATATCATTTCACCACAACAAGGCCAGCATTAATTGAAAACGCAGAAAACATTAAATGTTGGAGGGAGAGTGGAGAGACAAGAAGATTCTACACTGCTGGTGGGAATATAACGTGTTACAACCACTTTGGAAGCTGATTTGGTGCTTTCTTCAAAAGCTATACCAGCCTCAGTTTCAGGGAACATCTAGGTCAATTGCCATAACAAAGTTTTTTAAGGAAAATGTTTTCCTATTGTCATAGATTGAATTGTGTCCCCCCCAAAATAGGAGTAGCCATGTGACTGGGCCATGATTCCCAAGATTTTGTGAGTGTCTTCCATTTTGTGATTTTCCTGTGCAGTATGTTAAAGAATTGGAGTGGAACTGTAAAACCCTTCATAAGGTCACCTCCCTGCTCCACTGTAAAGGGAGTTTCCCTGGAGTATGGTTTGCCCCACCCTTAATCCTTTTGTCCTACAAGAGGTAAAAGAAAAGAGAAACAAGCAGAGAATTGGGAACCTCACACCACCAAGAAAGTCGCACCAGGAGAAGAGCGTATCCTTCAGACCTGATGTTCCTGCACCAGGATGCTCCCTGGACAAAGGCTGATGCAATACTGGACTTTCCTCTGCAGCCAACAAAGGGCAAAGCCTTCCCCTGAAGTGGACATCCTTGAATTTGGACTTGTAGCCTACTGGACTGTGTATGAATAAACTTTCCTTTTTTAAAACCATCCACTCTGTGGTATTTCTGTTAGAGCAGCACTAGCTGACTAAAACACCCACTGACTAGACGACACTGAGTTTTGGTGAGTGGTGTCTGGGATCTTAAAACCTAGCTAGTGGCTAAGAAGCACCAGTTCATCTCAACCCCTCTGGAGCAAAGAATGAACATCAAAGACATAAGGAAAACAAAAGCCCGAGACAGAAAGGACCACATAAATCAGAAGCTACGTGAGCACGTGAAAGAAAAAACTGATGGTACTCAACTATCACCAGTGATTACCCTTACACGGAGCTGAACAAAGAGTCCCTGATGGAGCCAGGAAATAGGGGGCACAGAACTTGAACTCGAGTAAGAAGACCAGACTTGGTGGTTTGATAAACCAGAGGATCTCTGGAAAACACGACCCTAGACTCTCTGCTAGCCCAGAAATGAAAGCATTTCAGAAGCCAGCTCTCAGATAGATTGAACTGGTATATAATACACATGAGGTCTGACAATTAAGTCCACAAACATAATTGTTGTAAGTGCTCCATACCTCATTGCTGAATATCACTATGGTCACCTTCACAGTACTCCTCTTGGGAAGCTATGCACCAATGCTAGCACCTAGTCCACCCTTCGAAGCAATTTTGCAACTCTCTGCAGTGGTCATTGTGCACAGTGTCCCAGTGGCAAGTTCGTGAACTTAATTGTCTAGTTATCTGTGAGGGAGTTTTTAGCCAGTAAACAAATAACTGTACTGGAACACCCTCCCTGCCCACCTGATCTGGACCCCAATGATCTTTTCTTTACCCAAAGATAAAGGAAATATTGAAAGGAAGACATTATGATGACATTCAGGACATCAAGAGCAATGCGACAATAGCTTTGATGGCCATACCAGAAAAAGAGTTCCAAAATTGCTCTGAATGGTAGACTAGGTGCTGGTGTGGATGCATAGCTTCCCAAGGGGAGTACTTCAAAGGTGACTGTAGTGATACTCAGCAACGAGGTATGTAGCATGTTTTCTAGGATGCATTTGTGAACTTAATTGTCGGACTTCATAAAGTGATAGAGTGAAGAGTGTGCTTCTTGGTTTAGGTAAATGCAGGAGACTAATTGGGTAGCTCCTGTCCAGAGGTGAGCTGAGAAGGCAGGAGAGGACGGGAGGTGGGTGAATGCACGTGGTATGACCCTAATACCTTGCGACATGTTTTCTCCTCTTCAAAGTGGATAATTGAGAGCTTGACATGATGCCATAATGATACTCTAAATAATCTGATAGTGTTTTTCTCTGTGCCAGCTGTGCTGGCCTTTTTCCAAAGGGGCGTGGACCCCTCTCAGTTCCCACGGCCTTGGGCTCCCGCCTCTTCTTTGCTCACTTGAGAAATGGCCTTCAGCCTGTGGAACAGCAGCCAAGAAGGCTGCCTGACATTTTTTTATATATATACAACTTTCGTTTTTGCTCCTTATTTCAGTCAGAGTGGAATCTGCAGGCTAGTTCCACTAGCCAGGGGATTTTTATACAAATTTGTTTTTGCCTGTTACAAGCATACAGATTAGGGTCCAGGTGTCTGACATACATATCTGTAGTTTAGTGAAGAATTTCTTGTGGTTACTTTTGTGATGCATACAATTATCTAAAAGAAGGCTACATGCTTGAAAAGATGAAGTTATCTTTGCCAAAATGATATACAAACTGATTTAAAAAATTGTCTTTGAGACTCCATGGAGAACAGTCTGCGTTGCTGTCAAGTTTCCAGTGGTATCATACCTCCTAATAAACCTTCTTCCTCTTTCTGACTTGCAGTATGTTTCATTGGCTTAACTGCTCCAGGGCATGAGTCCAAATTGGGTAACAACGGGAAATGTAGGGTGAAGACTAGGAGTATGCTATCACAGCATGGGGACAGCAGCTAGAGTCACATAGCAAAATGTAAGTTTTTGCACAAGAAACTGACTTGAATTGTAAACTTTCCCTTAGAACACAATGAAAATAATTAGATAATTAATTAATATAATTCATGTATACTAAGAACTACCAGAACAATGAACCAAGTTGTCTTAGAAGAAACGCAACCAGAATCTCCTAGAACCTAGAATGGCTTTACTATGGACAAGTCATCAGGAAAGAGTAAATGTTTGGCAAAGCAGAATGTCAGCAAATGTGTAGAAGCCTCCAATGAGGTAGGTTGACAGAATAACTGCAAAAATGGGCTGAAATCAAGATTATGGTGACCACTGCACCATATGGACGACTCTTCATTCTGTTGTACCTGATTCAAAGACACTTAACAACAATTTCGCTCCTGGAAGACATGCTAAATACAACTCCTGAAAACAAAGAAACAACAGCAAAAGCCTATTGCTGTCAAGAGAATTCCAACTCCTTAGTGAACCTGTAGTCACAGTAGAGCTGCCCTATTGGGTTTCCAAGGAGCAGCTGGTGGATTGGCACTGCCCACCTTTCGGTTAGCAGCTGTAGCTTTTAACTACTGCCACTAGGGCTCCAATAAGACTCCTAAACCTGTTTCCATTGAGTCAATTCTGACTGCTAGCAACTCTAACATACAAAGTAGAACTGCCTCACAGGGTTCCGAGGAGCACCTGGGGGATTCAAACTGCCAGCTTTTTGGCTAGCAGCCTTAGCTCGCAATAAGATTCCTAGCATGTCACAGTTTGCCTTGGAATTTTGTTTTAACCCAGATGCCTCCTTCTCATATCTTCATACATGATTGCTACAAAAAACCTGCTTCAGCCGTGTGCCTTGATTGCCACAGGTTTAAAGGAACAAAAGAAACCTAGCAGAGAGATTTGAGAGTACAAACATATGGAGTTTTATCTTTCCTGAAAGATATAAATACAATTTATAAAACTCGTTACCCTAAAGCTTAATAGAGATTTGCAGAGGACAGTAATGAACATCTTCAACACTGTGCTTCTAAATTAGATATGACATTAATGGAACCATTTAATGCAGTTCAGCTCTGCTCTGATGGTGATTTTAATTGGATTGTCACCGCTGTGAATAGAAAAGCTGCTGACAACATTACACAAAGTAGGCTTACACTCAAGTACCACCTAAGAAGATGTTGGATTTGAATTTGCATGTGTAACTGGTCAAGTGCACTCATCATATTTCTCTTTCAGTAGTGCAATCTGATTCAGTGGTTGGAGACACATACATACAGTGTCTCAGTGTCATTTCTGTGGTCTGTGTTCTGATGACCTGTCTTTTTCCTAAACTGAACTTCATGTCTGCTTGCTGGCCAGAGCTTCTGGTTCCATCACGTAATTATCAGACTTTTTATCCCAAGGCACAGCTTTTTGTGGTGACTCTAAGTCTTTGAGTGAGATCTTGATGTCACAAACAAAATAGAGGAAGGATGGAGTTCATGTCAGAAGCAAAAAAGACTGTAATGTTGTTCCCCTAACAAAACTGTCCTGTATAGACTGCTCTGTCAAAGTTGATTTTGCACTCTGCTTTTCTAAATCTTAAAAAAATAAGACAGTAGGAATATGCAAACATCTTTCTTTAATTGCAAAGAACAACAATCAGGATATTCTTTAGATTATCTTTGAAAAAAATTATAGACAGTAATGATGATTTATAAACTTGGGACTATAACCAAATGGAGTAACTGCTGGATTAGAGTAACCAAGTTAGGAAGAGTCAGTCTGCTGAATTGTTGAAAAGCTATTTTCCAGTCTACCACCGTTTTTTAAGATTATTTTATTCTATACTGCATGTTGGTGACACCCAGTTTAAAAATTTCCCCCAATCTAATTATTCTTTCAGTATCATTTGGAACTGATTATTCGTGAGTATTCTTTTCTTGTTAAAAACTCCTAGGGTGGAAATATTTAATAATGGAACCACCCCTGCGCACACACACACACACATACACACACACCCCACTGTGTAGTATTTAAATTTTAACTACATTTATATTTCATTAACATCATACAAATATGTAAATACTTCTTTCTTTTTTTCAGATTGTTAATACAGGTTGCTTTACTGCTGAAATGACATTCCAAGTGGCTACTGTCAAAGGTGCCTTTCCGTACTAAACCAAAGGATTTTCTACAAATCTGCTTAATATTAAAATGAACTGAACTCACTATTTCCTACCTGGTTCCACAATAAAAAGGCAGTCATGACAAGGGGAGCTCATAAGTTCTTAAGCTATTTAGCATAATATACAGGATGTGTCATACAACCTTTGTCTTTTTACATAAAAAATATTAGTACAATGTTAGAGCTATTGTTCTGACAGTAGGGCTTCAGACTAAGGGCACTGTTACTGAAATTGCATCATCTGTTGTCATTTAATGTCCACTCTTTGGGAGGCAACCACTTCATGTGGAAGTGGAAGCAAAAGATGACGTCTGGCACAATGTTCTAGCAAATGCATACACATGCATAAGAATTGTTTTTCATTCAACTGGAATTTCTCTCTAATGGTAGCTGCCAAGTTGTCTGATAAGATGTAACAGCCTGGAAGGTGGTATAAAAACAGTAAAACCAAATACAAGGTAGTGGATATCCCAGGGGAATAGAATGTCTCCAGTATGAGAAATGGAAATTTTTTGGCTGGTATTGGTTTAGGGCTAAAAATATTCCCAAGCATGAGAGGGAGTAGCGGTTCCTAAAATGTGGACCCTGGGCCAGCAGCATCGGCATCACTTGGGAAATTAGTAGCAACACAAGTTCTTGGGCCAAGTCTTAGTTTCCTAATGTTGGTGTAACACGAATGCCATCAGTGAGTGGCTTTAAAGAGCAGAAATTTATTTGCTCATAGTTCTGGTGGTTAAAAGTCCAAGTCACGGAATCAATTTTGTCTATTGTCCCTTGTTGGCAGTTCTGGACATTCTTTGATTTCTTGGTAATCTTTACAGGGTATTTTGTTACCCAATACTACTCTTACAGAAATACTACAAGTGGGTGGCCTTAACAAAGAAAACTTGTCCTCACCCAGGCCAGTAAGCTACAAGTCTTAATTCAGGGTGCTGGCTCCAGGGAAACACATTCTCTCTCTGAAGGAAGCTCTTTGTGTCGCATCAGTCTTTCTTTGGTCTGAGAGTACCTCGGCACAAGAACCTCAGGTCCAAAAGACACACTCTGCTCTCAGTGCTGCTTTCTTGATGGTATGAGGTCCCCAGATCTTGGTGCTAGTTTCTGTCCTTTACATCTCAAGAGATTTAACGTACCAAGTGCTGCCCCACTAACACAACCACTGCCCGTCTTCCCTCATGAACATCACAGAGGCAGGCTTTACAACACGGAGAAACATCACACAACAGCAGGAATCATCGCGCAGCCCAACGGCCACATTTGGGGGGAACACAATTCAGTCCTTGACATACAGCATCTGTCTTCCCCATCTTCCCTCATATGTGTGTATCTTTGTATCTAACCTGTTGTTGTTGATGTTGTCTTAATAATTTGAAGTTGATTAGGCTTACAATCCATCCACCACTGATATGATCTCAAGGGACTGATTAAGTGTATGACATTACTGTGACTGTCCGCATTGCATTGCATTAAATTACACTCACAGGTATAGAGATTAAGATTCAAACACATATTTTAAGGAGATAAAAAATTCTATCCATAAAAGGCTATATACCTAACTTACTGAATCAGAAGCCCTGGAAGTATGAAGATTTTAACAAGGCCTTCAGGTGATTCTATCACTCACCCATGTTTGAGAACTACCAGTTTAAAAGAAGTGATCATTTGCAAGGAGGGGAGTCATAGAGGCTTGACAGGAAGCCCAGTTGGCAAGGAGTTAAGTGCTGGAAAAAGCCACGTCCAGTGGTGACACAAAAAGTGATTGCGTCTGATTTCAGAAATCTAGTTCATTGGACCCTGACTTTCAGACACTAAATTTTCCAAATCTTAGAAAGGAAAACTGCTGGACCTGGTATAGATGATGAGGAACATTTGAGATTTGGTTCTGATGAAGGTGCATGCATAAGCTTGACCGTGGTTATGTTTCCTGTTGTTAGGTGCTGTTGAGCTCATTCTAACTCACAAGAATGAAACACTGCATGGCCCTGCGATGTCCTCACAACCGCTGCTGTGTTTGAGTCCTTTGTTGAGCTACTGTGTAAATCTATCTTGTTGAATGTCTTCATCTTTTTCACTGATCCTCTACCAGGACTGACCTCCTTCTCCATGGAATCGTCCTCCTGATAACATGTCCAAGGTACGCAAATTGATAACTCACCACTGAAGGAGCATTCTGGCTGTACTTTTGCCAAGACAGACTTGTTTCTTCTGGCAGTCCATGGAATATTCAATATTTCTCACAAACACAAAAATTGAGAGGCATCAATTCTTTGTCTATCTTCTTTATTCTTTGTCCAGCTTTTATGTGCATATGAAACAATTGAAAACACCATGGCTTGGTTCGGGTGCATCTCCTAAAAGTGACATTTTTCTTTTGAACACCAGAGAGAAAGCTTTTGCAACAGATTTGCCCAGTGCAAGATGTCCTTCGGTGTCTTCGCTGCTGCCTCCATGGATGTTGATTATGTAGCCAAATAAAGCGAAATCCTTGACAATTTCAATCTTTTCTCTGTTTATTATGATGCTGCTTATTGATCCACTTGTGAGGATTTTTGTTTTCTTTATGTTAAGGTGTAACCCATACTGACACCTGTGATCTTTGATCTTCATTAGCAAGTGCTTAAAGTCTCACTTTCAAAAGTAAGTTGTGTCATCTGCGTATCGAGTTGTTAATTAGTCTTTCTCCAGTACTGATAGTTTGTGCTAATTCATGTAGTCTAACTTTTCAGACTATTTGCTTAGCATACAGATTGAATAAGTACAGTAAAATGATACAGCCCCAACACAGACCTTTTCTGATTTTAAACCACACAGTATGCCCTTGTTCTGTTAGGAAAAACGGTCTATGTACAGGTTCCTCGTGAGCACAATTAAGTGCTCTGGAATTTCTGTTCTTCCCAATGTCACACATAACTTGTTATGATCCACCTAGTTGAATGCCTTTGCATAGAAAGTACAACACAAGTAAACATCTTTCTAAACAAACCCAAAAGGTTGGCAGTTCAAATCCACCAGGTGCTCCTTAGAAACTCCATGGAGCAGCTCAACTCTGTCCTATAGGGTCATTATGAGTCAGAACGAACTCAATGGCAAAGAGTTTGGCTTTAAACATCTTCCTGGTGTTTTGTCCTTTCAGCCAGGAACCATCTGATACCAGCAATGGTATCACATGGTTCCACATCCTCTTCTGAATCTGGCCTCAGTTTCTGGCCACCATTTTTGAATAATGTACGTTAAAACAATTTCTAAATGTTCTTTAGCATAATTTCATTTGCATGTGACATTGCTGATATTGCTCTATAGCTTCCATATTCCACTGGTGTGAGTACATTGTGGCCATGATACAATGAGACAGTTTCCATGCACTAAAAATTACATAATACATTTTCATCAGTTTGAGTGATCAGAGACATTTACACTGTTAGGGAAAGGATCTATCTTATGCAAAATATGATCTCTGGGCAAGCAACTAAGTGACTTCTGTCAAGGACTACGTAATCCTGGGAAAGTCTCTAATGGCTGCCACATAATTTAGGAATATTTTATGGGATTATCATGTCATCTGACATAAAGAGAGCAAATCAAAAAAGCACTACAGCATAAATACGTACTTAGCACAGGTTCTGCACACCTCTGCAAAATATGAGCAAATTACTAGCTTTTATATAGTTATAGGGAATTATCATGATTTAAAATACAGCAAAAACTAACCTAAAATGCTATCTAGCAGACATTTCTAAGTTATGAGTCTAAAAATTACCTCCTACTAGCATTAATACTGTCCCAATAGAAAAGATGTTTTAGAGACACAGTGCTTATTAAAATATGCACTTTTGTTCATATCAGACATGAGCTGAGACTATGAATATTATTCTTTAAAATACTATCATCAAGTCAAGAACTTGTAATTGGACCCAGAAAGAACACTGTCAGTTCAACTAAAGCTTGTTTCTAGGGTGATCTTTCAATAGCTTCTAGGTAAGTTCCCGTGCTTTTGTAGCTAAACAGCGATGGTGCTTTATCTTATCAGTATAAGTGACAATGTCTTAAGACAGTTACACATTTAATATTCCCTTTGGAATATAGAGCACTTTTGCATGATTAAAAAATATAAAACTTGCTTTCTCACCCTCATGTCATCTGAGGCTGTAATCTCTTCTCCTTTTGTGTTGAATCTCAGATCCTGCTAGATATAAGCCCCAGTGCCTTGTTGCCTCTTAGAAAATATTTCTGGTTTGTACGCCCACTGGATGTCATTGTTGCTGTTTTGCCACATATAAATAATGTTACATATTTTTTTGCTGGATATTTTCCAGTATCTCCCAGTCTTAGTTATCTGACCTATTGCTGTCGAGTCACTTCTGACTCATAGTAACCCTACAGGACAGAGTAGAAGTGCCCCCTAGGGCTTCTTAGGAGCAGCTAGTGGATTTGAACTGGTGACCCCTTGGTTAACAGCCAAGCTCTTAATCCCTGTTGCTGTCATAACACAAATACCACAAGTGGTTGACTTCAAAGAACTGATTTTTTTTTTCTCCTACAATTCAGGAGGCCAGAAGTTCAAATTCAGAGTGACTTTGGGGAATGTCCTTCACTGTCTACTTCAGCTTCTAGCAGTGGCCAACAATCCTTGCAGATGCATTTGTGTGTGGTCACCTATCTTCCTGTTCTTCCTGTGTTTTCTGCATGTCCATTCTGCATCTTTTGTAACTCAGAAATTGTTAGAATCAGAACCCACCCTAACCTGCTAAGACCTACTTAACATACCATAGTCAAGTGCCGTCGAGTCCGATCCGACTCATGGCAACCATAGAAAACCCTTTTTCCGAATAGGATCATATTTACAGATATAGGGGTTAGTATGTTGATATATATATTGGAGGGGCACAATTCAATCTGTACATTCTCCTACCCCAAATTTATGAAACCTCCTCCCTGGTTTAGTGGTGGAATTTTTGTCTTCCATCAGGAGCTCCAAGTCTGATCCCAGTCTGTGCATGTCATGTGTACCTACCCCCACCTGTCGGTGAAGGCTTGCTTGTTGGCAGCATATACTGAATGTATTTCCTTGGAGCTTCCAGACTACGATTAGGAAGAAAATCCTGGTGATGTACTTCTGAAAATCAGCCAGTGAAAACTCTGTGAATCACTGTAGTCTCATCTATAACCTGTTATGGGAATGGTGCAAGACTAGGCAGCATTTTCTTGCATTGTGCTTGGGGTCACTGTGAGTTAAGGGTCAATTTGATGGCAGTTAACTACTGCCACTTCTGATTTATTCTCTGCTTTTCTCCATCTTGCTATGTGTCCCAGAAGGCCGTCTAGTGTGAAATGCGCCACATGCTTCCTTACTCTCTGGCTTTGATTTGCATTAGGCCAGTGGGAGGTACGGCAGAAGGGTAAAGGTCAGTGAAGTCTAAGATGGGATGCCCCTTGCTTCCCCCCAACGTGGGGAGACTGGTGGGCTGCATCTCTACCAAACAGCACAGCTCATGTTAAGCTGTCTCTTGCAGAGACATTACTCTCTCTGGATCCCATGAACCATTTCTTTCCACGTTCTTCACCTGATTCTCTTCACCCTGTTAAACCTCCTCAGTTACCCATTTGTGTGGGTGAGCTTTTCCTTTGCAAGATCCACGCTGAGGCCATGTTTAACAGACGTCTCATGAGTATGGATAGAAAGAGGCAACACCATACCAGAGCCACAAAAATTCTACCTTTTGCCCTTTACCTGATGGTTGGATGACTGCAGGTGTTTCTGTCACTGTGACATGTCTAATTCCAGTCAGCCAAGCAAAATAAATATTAGGGTAGAAACATTCATTCTTTTGTAATATCCTTGATAGATATTGCAACTTGATGTGGGTAATAATGATGTCTTAAATCTGTAGAGCACTTTGCAATTTATTAAATACTCACACACATCACCTCGCTTAAAATACCAAGTCTGTGAAGTGATAATAAAAGAAAGGAAAAAATTGATTTCATAACTTTGCAGTTTGGGTACAAGTGTTCTGTATCTTCCGAGAACATCTTGTACCATATCTGTGCATGTTGCCGTTGAGATGCACATGAAGCTCATGCATATGTAAATTAGCACCTTAGTAGACATTCGATACAGTTAGTACCTTTCTTTAATTCCAAATGCAATGTCTAATTTTGATGTTGAGTAGTATCCAAATGATCATCAGGATTTTAAGATTCCAAACAAAGTGTCTTATGTTCTAGGAGTTTGAAATGTGGTTAGGAAAGCAAGTTATACATGATATCATTGTTTCAGTGTGGCTTAACACATCACCCCGAAACTCAGTGATTTAAAACAATAATTAATTTTCTTAGTTTCTGTGAGTTAGGAATTTGGGAGCAGCTTGACTGATCAATGGTTGCTCATCTTGGCTTGACTGGGACTAGAAGATTCGTTTCCAAGGTGTCACATTCACACAGTGCATAAATTGATATTGGTAAATTGGTTCCTCTCCATTTGGACATCTCCACAGGATTCGTGAGTGTCCTTATGGCATGTACTCCAGAGCAAGTGACACAACAGAGCAAGGTTGAAGCAGAAATGACTTTTATAGTCTATCTAAGACTCATGCATCATGGCTTCTGCCATACTCTATCGTTCACAAAGCCCAGTCCTGTGATTCAATGTGGCAGCTGACAGCACAAAGTCTGGATGTTGGTGGCCATGTTAGATCCTAGCTACCAGATATATTTAGGAAGCAAGCAATAATATGATTAGTTATTCAAACGACAGCTACTGAGAGTCAATACTACAGAGATTCAGAAAGGACAGAGAAGGTCCAGAGAATTAAACAGTTGGGAAATCAAAGGTTGGTAATACCTGTACATACAGGAAGGGAGAACAACAGTGTTCTTGGAAAATGCAGCAAAAGCAAGTATGGCCAACTATATTGATGATCAGTGAAAACATCATTTCTGAAGATGAGTATTGGGATGTTTGAGGGGAAATAGTAGCCAAACTGAGAGCTGAAATTTAATCTTTGCTCATAATTAAAAAGAAGAAAAAAAGACTGACCTAGTAAAACTAATAATGCAAGAAAAAAAACTAAGCTGATAGAAAAGAACTTATCAGAATAGAAGAGAAAGGAAACCATTGGAATAATTTAAATTTAAAGTGATGAAGTCAGGGACATGTTAAAAGAGGAATGAACAATATCCAGAAGATAGAGCCACCAGTGATGTCATGTCTTTAAACCCAAGTAACCTAGAGAATAAGGGTGCCATGGGTGAGAACCAGAGAATCTTTTGGGGGGACTTGGGATAGATGGTGAGACAGTAGGCTGCATTTGGACAGGTAGAATCGGGGTGGGACAAACAAGTAGACAAAGAGGGCATGATAAGACTGTGCCTTTACTTGCAACACTTGCTACTGTTTGTGATTCTTCCCAACTACACGCTTAATATTTTAGAAAAACATCGGGCCACTAAAAGTAATTGTCACGAGTATTAAATTTCACACAGCTTCAACAGACAACCTAACCAGTTCTTTCTAATGACCTTACAACTTAAACTCAACAGTCATGTAAGACGGAAGTCTGAAAACAAACAAGAAATAGAGTACAATAATGTTGGCAAGGGGTAGAAATGCAGAACATATGTCATATAAAATCATGCAGTGGCCCCCAGGGCTCATCAGCTCTGAAAGTAAAGCAAAAAAGAGCAACTTGACAGGTGTTACTTATAATGAGTGATCAGTACTCACGTCTCAGGAGGATAAAAGGCCCCAGCTCTTTCTGGGATAACAATATACATTTCTTAATAAGTTCATTCTTGAACTGATATTGAAAAGTACAAATGCAGAAAGTGTTCCTTGTACTGTTCCTTGTATAATGACTTAGTTGATTTAAAGATGGAAACAATCACCATCAAAACATATTTGCTAAGTATCTAATTATACAAAGAGCCAAGCCATAAATATTTGAAAGAGTTTAAATGAATTCATAGGCAAAATATGATCAATTTTAGAATATTGGTACAGGCAGAAAGTGCTACAGAAATCATAAAATTAAATCAGTTGAGCTTGGAAGGAGAAAGAAATGAGGTCTAAGGGTACTAAAAATATATTAGAGCATGTACTACAGCATGTGCCAGGAATTTTTAAAATATTTCATTTATGGAAACTTGAAATGTACACAATAGAACAATGAAATCCCATGTACCATCACTCAAGTACAACATTCACTGAGCTACATATGCCAAGGATTTTGTACACGCTTCTTTAAAATAATACTCAAAGAAGATAAGGACATTGTCCAAGGACATACAATTAGTTGGTAGTGAAGTTGGGATTTGAATTCATGGCCAGGTAATTTCAAAATCCTAGCTTTTTCTAATATAGTTGAAGTAGAACAAGGGAAAGATGTAATCTCAAAAAAGTACATTCACATAAACAATTTTAACCTAAAATAGGCTTGACTCTCACCTGAGTAATGCTGGCACAAACACATTATTTGGGTTATATATAAAATGTTGGTTTGCTTTAGACATAATTTTAATTCAATTCATATTTAGAAATTGAAGTATACATAGTGTACACACCTTCCTGAAAATTATCTTTAATAGGTAAGTCTGAAATGTCATAGGCATCCAACCGAATCTCCTTGAACCACATGTAAGTACATGCATTGAGAAAAGAACAGAGAGCAGGCAAATCACATGTTTGACCATATCAGCTGACTTTGTGGATAAACACTGAATTAATTTTTCCCATTTACTAAACTCCTTTCTTCATATATGATGTCCCTGATGCCATTCCACAACTCATCTGACCTTTGGTCATTAGCACTCAACATGTCAAATCTATTCACAAGAGGGTCTCTAAATTCAGGCGGAATACACTCAAAGTCATACTTTGGTTCTTCTTGACTTGTCCTAATTTTCTTCAACTTCAGTGTGCATATGAGCAATTGAGGATCTGTTCCATAGTTGACTCTGACTTTGTTCTGCCTCATGATATTGAGCTTCCCCGTTATCTCTTTCTATAGTTAGCTTGAGTCCTGTGTGTCTTAGGCTGGGTTTTCTAGGGAAGCAAAACCAGGAACACATATATGTTCAAGGAATGGTTTATATACAAAGTACAATTTATATATACAGGAAATAGCTTACGCAACTGCAGAAGCTGAAAATCCCAAGTCCTGGCACAAGCCTCACGTGGCCGTGGGAGCTGGTGAATGTCAGATCAGCAGGTCAGAGACCAGAGTTCTAGATCACCAGTTGTGTAGGTTGGCAGATCCCAAGCAGGTGGCAAGACAGAGATGAAGAGGCTGGTGAGCCCAGGATTGGCAGGTCAGGGAACAGGACTCTCAAGTGCCAGCTGTAAGCGACGATGAATCCGACAGCTGCTGGTTCAGGTCCAGGAACCACATGCTAGAAGCGAGCAGGAGCCGCTGGCTACATGAGCAGATTGGCAGCAGGCGGTAGAAGGCGGAGAGATGAGAGCTGAGGGGCGGGAAGCCACCACAGGCCGCGCCCTGCTACTTGATACGGCAGCCAAACACGGAGCAGCCAAGTTGACATAATCCTGACCACCCCACTGTGTATTCCATAGGGAGAAGTCACTTGTCTTGCAAACTTGTGTTATGCAATCTCCACCATTGTTTCTATTACTAATGCCATATTTTCCAACTGCCAATTCTTCTTTGTTTCCAATTTTTGCATCCCAATCATTAGATAGCCTGCATGCTTGATGAATTTCAGACTGCAGGAGTTGGTAAAGTCTTCAATTTCTTCATCTTTAACTTTAGTGGTTGCTGCATACACTTGAAAAATAGTAATATTAACTGGTCTTCCTTATGGTGTATGGATGATATTCTATTCCTAACAGCCTTGCACATGAAGAAAGGCAATACCAAAGCAGTGACAGCAAAGACTCTAAAAGTTGCTCTTGATAGAATAGCTAAAGCTAAAGGAAGACATAATGAAGTAAAAAAGCTGAACACAAGATTTCAAAGTAAGCTCCAGAAGACAAAGTAAATTATTATAACAAAATGTGCACAAGACCTGGAGATGGAAAACTAGAAGAGAAGAACAATCTTGGCATTTCTCAGACTAAAAGAACTAAAAAAAAAAAAAAAAATGAGGCCTTGAATTGCAATATTGTAGGATTCTCCAGGTAAAATATTAACACAATAAGCTTGAAAAGAAAAGAGGAGGAAAGCATAGAGTCACTGTACCAAGGAGAACTAGTTGATGCTCAGCCGTTTCAGGAAGTAGCAAATGATAAAGAACCAATTGTACTGAAGGGAAAAGTCCAATATGCCTGAAAGCACTGGTGAAAAAGAAGGTTCCAGGAATTGATGAAACACCAGATGGGATGATGCAGCAAAGGGATGCAGCCCTAGGGGTACTCAGTTGTTTATGCCAGGAAATTTGGAAGACAGCTACCTGGCCAACCGACAGGAAGATGGCCATATTTGTACTCATTCCAGAGAAAGATGATCTGGCTGGATACAGAAATTATCCAAGAGTGTTGTTAATATCACTGTCGAGTAAAATTTTGCTGAAGATTGTTCAAAAGTGGTTGTATCAGTATATTTACAGAACTGTCAGAAATTCAAACCAGATTCAGAAGAGAAGTAGATCCATGGACACCACTGCTGATGTCACATAGATCCTAGCTGGAAGCAGGGAATGCTAAAAAGATGTTTACCTGTGTTTTATTGACTACGCAAAGTCATTTGACTGTGCAGATCATAACAAATTCTGGATGATATTGAAAAGAGTGGGAATTCCAAAACATTTAGTTATGCTCATGAGAAATCTGTACATAGATTAAGAGGTGATTGTTTGAGCAAAACAAAGGGATATTGCATGGTTTAGAGTCAGAAAAGATGTGCTTCAGGATTGTGTTCTTTTACCATACTTATTTAATATGCATGTGACCAAATAACTCAAGAAGCTAGTGTGTATAAATGAATGGGGCATTAATATTGGAGGAAGAATCATTCCAACCTGCTTTATGCAGATGACACAGCCTTGCTTGCTGAAAGTGAAGAGGCCTAGAGGCGTGTACTGATGAAGACTGAAAACCGCAGCCTTCAATACAGAATGCATTTCAACAAAAACATTCACAATTGGACCAAAAAGCAACAACATGATAAGTGAAAGAAGGGTTAAAGTTGTCAAAGATTTTTTTTCTACTTGGATCCACAATCAACACCCGTAAAAGCCAAGTCAAGAAATGAAAAGACATACTGAACTGGGCAAATCTGCTGTGAAAAGCGCTCTTTAAGGTATTGAAAAACAAAGATGTCATCTTGAAGATAAAGGTGGACCTGACTTAACCCATGTGTTTTTAATAAACTCATATGCATGTGAAAACTGAACAATAAATAGGAAAGACCAATGATGGATTGAAGCTTTTGAATCGTGTTATTGGTAAAAAAATATTGAATATACCATGGATTGCCAAATAAACAAATGAATCTGTTCAGGAAGAAATACCACCAGAGTGTTCCTTAGAAGCAAGAATGACAAGGCAACATTTCACATATTTTGAATGTATTGTCAGGAGGGATCAGTCCCTGGAGAAGAAAATCATGCTTAATCAAATAGAGGGTCAGAGAAAAAGAAGACCCTCCGTGCAATGAATTTACGCAGTGGCTGCAACAAAGGGCTCAAGCATAACAACAATTGTGAGGATGGCACAGGACTAGGTAGTGTTTAGTTGCATTGTACACAGCATCCCTCTGAGTGGGAACTGACTCAACGGCATCCAACAAAGAACTTCAACAAGAGATCTGATTCTCCACCAAGCTTGGTAAACTGTGGTTGGGATATGCTTTGTATTTTTATAATGACTAAGAATCAGAAAAGATTGGAGGCAATTATTTTTTACTGTCCTACAAATAAAATAAAAAGCAAGAAAAAAATAAAGCTCCACACTACGCACAAGAGGTAATCAGAACTCAGGCAGTACTTGCTGAGGGATTCCGTAAGGTGATTGAGGCTTGGATTGCTATTCATCTCTCACCCACTGCATTGAGTCTGTCAATAGTTAAAAGCATATAGCATCTGTCAGAATTGTCATGGTAAGTAAATGAGCATCCTGTTGTGCTTGTCATAATGATAGGATGCAGGAAAATGTGTTTTCACAATAGGACTGGAGACTTTGCCTGTGACTGTTGCTAAGGCAACAGAAGAGAAGATAGCATGGAAGGGGTCTGGGGTCCTCTGCTATCTGGCCGGCTTTTTTATTTTCCTTTTTTTGAGTCCTACCATGATTTCTTCAGTTGCTAACACCTCAAGAAAGATGATGAATTCTATAGTAATTTAAATATAAAGACGAATGCTAGGGTTTGCTCTTTCTGTCTTATCAATTTTCTACTTACAGAGGTTGGTGACATCAACAGTCCACAGTGAAGAAGTAATAGCATGAGAACAATACAGCACACTGGGGGAAATCCACTCTCATTTCGCAGCTACTACAGGGACTGTGTCTGAATGAAATGATGCTGCTAAATACAGAAGCTGTCTGGAGGCAGACCTTGGAAGTCAAGGAGAAAACATTGTCAAAGTTTGGCCTCCTGGCTGTATTTCAAAGCATGACTCCCAATTAAGAGCACAGAGAAGGGCCAAATTATTTTCAGAAGCATTCATGGCAGCCATTGAAAGTTTATGGCAATTTTATATAATGAAGACTTAACTTTCTACTCAGACATTTGAAATGATCACCAAGTGAAACTGCACACTTGAAAGAAGGAAGGAAACAAGTCCTATGGATTGTACATGTAGAAGAGCAGACAAATTCAGAAGGTCCTCAAGTACTTGTAGTCCAAGTTCCATCCCATGCCCAGACCATCTCTATATTACCTCCAGCTGCCCCTATGGCACTAGATACGATCATGAAACCACTCTGGCAAGAATGTGATGTGAACGAACCTCTTAGTGAACTTTGATGCATACTTTGATACTTTTATAAGAATGTCCTTATTTATACTTAAGCAAAATATCACGTATCTGTTGGTCATAGTTACAAGGCCTAGGGAACACACACACATACAAAGTAATATACTCAGATGAAAATTCCTTGTTACCAGACTACAGACCCTTTAATTTTGTCAACGTTAGTTTCAAGATCTTGCATCAATCTGGTCACTTTTTTTCTCTGACTATATGTGTGAGAGCTGGGCTACTAACCAAAAAGTTGGTAGCTCAGATCCACCAGGCACTCTCTGGAAACTCTATTGGGCAGTTCTACTCCATCCTATATGGTTGCTATGAGTCAGTCAGAATGGACTTGACAGCAAGAGGTTTGGTTTGGTTTTTTGGTATACTGTTTCCTATTTAAAACACTGTTTTAGTCAGCTAGTGCTGCTCCAACAGAAATACAAGGAAGTGGATAGCTTTAACAAAAGAAGGTTTATTCTCACACTGTCTGGTAGGCTACAAGTCTAAATTCAGGATGCCTGCTCCAGGGTAAGGCTTTCCCTCCTGCCGGCACTAGAAGAAAGTCCTTGTGTTGCATCAGTCTTTGTTCAGGGAGAATCTTGGTGCAGGAACCTCTGGTCTAAAGAACACTCTCTTCTCCCACTGCTGCTTTCTTGATGGTGTGATGTTCCCAACTCTCTGCTTGCTTCCCTTTCCTTTTCTCTTGCAGGATAAAAGGATAAAGGATGATGAAAGTGACACTCCAGGGAAATTCTGTTTACAGTAGAGCAGGGAGGTGATCCCATGAAGGGGTTTACAGTCCCATCCAAATCCTTTAACAATACAGTACAAGAAAGTCACAAAATGGAGAACAAACACCAAATACTGAGAATCACAGCCCAGCTACATGGCTACACATACTTTTGGGGGGACACAATTCAATCTATGACAAACAACCAGTATCATATAACAAGAAATTATCTAGCTAGCACTCTCCTTTATTCTTAACAGTATGCATTTATTGGTACAGTGTAAGATTATGTTAGTGTTTTTAGTGGATTTACCATACTTTGTGTGTAGTGCTTACAACTAATTAAAGCAGCTTTCACTGTTTATGTTACATCTATGAAACATTTTCCTTTTAACTTTAATTATACTTTTAAACACAATGCAAATACTTTCTATTTGTTTATATTAAATGTTGCTTTATTAAATTTTATCAATCACTCCTAGAAGTATCTCCCTTTTCAGATACAGATTGTGACTTCTCTGAATTAGCTAACACCTCAAGTGAAAAGTTTTTGAAAAGTAATAAAAGGTTACTACATTTATTGCTTTTACTGTTTTTATCATATATGAGTGCTGAACCATATCTTTTTTTTCCCATGTGCTAAGATGATTACATGATTTTGGGGAGAGACAGTGTAGTTAGGAATACACGCTGGTAGCTTAGACTTGAAACCCATCTCCACTACCTACTGTGTTAATTTGTGCAGGTTTCTTAACCTTACCATGCCTGTTTCCTCCTCTGCAAAGTAAAGCTAACAGTGTCTGAATTATGGGGTCGCTGTGAAGAGTAGATGAGCCAATACATGCAAAGTGAGTGGAACAAGTAAACACTCTATGACTTTATTATCACTATCAGTATTATTGTTGTTTTTCTTTAAATATATTCATAGATTTCCCAGTGTTGGACAATCCTTGCATTCTTGAAAAATCTTCCACCTGTTGTAGTGCAAAGCTACATACACATATATGTACATATCCTACTGATTTCAATGTACTGGTAGAATATTCACGGTGCCCAGCAGCTCACTGACTGCATGCTCGTGCTCAGCTGCTAACCAATCGGTTGGTGGTTTAAACCCACCCAGAGGCTGCATGGGAGAAAGACCAGGATCTGGTCCCATGAAGATCTCAGCCTACAAAACACTCTGAGACATTTCTGCTCTGTCACTGTCCTAGTTGCTGCTGTTGTAACACAAATACCACGAACAGATGGCTTTAATGAACAGAAATTTATTCTCTCAAAATTTAAGAGGCTAGAAATGTTATCAATGTTATCAATATTATCATATTATCATCATATTATCATAATATCATATCATATCATATATCATATCATATATCATATCACATATCATATATCATAATATCATCATATATCATAATATCATCATATTATCAATGTTATCAATGTTATCAATATCAATATCAAATGTTATCAATATTCCCCTGGTCTAGGAGCTGATCAGCTCCTGAAACAGTCTGACCTCTTTGCATCTCCAAACTCCAAAATACGCATGGATTCTGTTGTTGTTATTATTTGTAAATCTTAAAGGATCCATTACCATATTTTAAAATAGTAAGAGAACAACTTGTTGCCAGCTTGTTAGTTGCTGTCAAATTGGTTCTGACCATGGCAACCCCATGTGTACAGAGCACAGCTGCCTCACATGGTTTTCAAGGCAGTTTCCTTTCTAAAGTAATCACCAGGCCTGTCGCCCAAGGCACCTGTGTGAGGGCTTGAGCTTCCACACTTTTGGGGTAGTAGTTGAGCACATCATCATTTGTACCACCCAGGGACCCCAAAGGTAGAACTTAGGGCTTCTTTTGCCTTCCTTCTTCAAGGCTTCGACAAAAACATAGAGACAGAGTCCTCTTATCCTGTTCCACAAATATCACTGTTTATTCTCTCACTCTTCTCTAACTTTTGGTCTACAAGTTCAGTATATATGGCTAATTCTGGGCAGCATTCTGCTCTGTCCCTACTCCCTTCTGTAATTTCTTTCTGCTGGACTTCCTACCTTCCTTTCATCTACTCACTTGTTATACTGTCACAGTAAATTTTTTTTAGTTTCTCATTCTAGAAAATTCTATGATGGCTTTCATAGTTGAAGAAAAATTGTTTTTTGTTGTTACTGTTGCTATTGTTTTAGCTGTTCCACTTCTCAAAGTTTTCATTTGGTCCCTCCTCTCTGGTCTTTTCCCCCTGTATCTTAGTTTGTCCCTGTTTCTCTTTTGCAACATGTAATCTCTTTGTCAAAATTGGGTCACACTCTGACCACACTGTCATTTCAGTCATAGTGAACCACTGAGTGTTTAACAGTTTTCTGAGTATAAGCCCAAGGAAATGTACCATCAAAACTAAAGGAGTTTTGCTTTTGTTGGTCAAGAGAGATCAAAAGAAATGTAGAGCAATCAACAGGTTATAAACTGTGGCCTGACAATGCGCTGATTTTCATGTAGGCCGTACAGCTGGCTTTCTTAAAATTTACAAAAATTCTGAAATCTGTGAAATCTTTCTACATTATTCAGAGAAGAACTATGTTTTACTTTGACAAGTTTGGACATGTTATGCTCACAGAAGTACCTACCTTTCATTGGTATTATAAATTTTCCATAAACTTGTATATGGGACACATTTTTGATTTATGCTTTGCAGATGGTGGTTATGATAGTGCTGGGTGTAATTCAATCAGCTCTGACTCATAGCGGCCTTATGAACACCAGAATAAAACAAAGCCCAGTCCTGCACCATCCTCACAATCATTGTTATGTTGCCATTGTTGAGGCCACTGTGTCCGTCCATCAAGGTGAAGATCTTATCCTTTTTTGGCTGATCTTCTACATTACAAAGCATGATGTTCTTCTAGGGGCTGGTCCTTCCTTATAAAATGTCCAAAGTAAGCATGCCTAAGTCTTACTATCCTTGCTTCTAAAGAGCATTCTGCCTATACATTCCAAGATATACCTGTTCATGCTTTTGCCAGTCAATGGAATATGTAATACTCTTCTCCAACCCCATAATTCAAAGACATCAATTCTTCATCAGTCTTCTGTATTCATTGGCCAGCTTTCGTATCTGTGTGAAGCAACTGAAAACACCACAGCTTGGGTCCAGTGAACTTTAGTCTTCAAGGTGACGTCCTTGCTTTTTAACACTTTACAGAGTTCTTTTGCAACAGGTTTGCCTGATGCAATGTGTCTTTCCATTTCTTGACTGCTGTTCTTATGGGTGTTGATTGTGGATCCAACTAAAATGAAATCCTTGACAATTTCAAACTTTTCCCAGTTTTATCATGATGCTGCTTATTAGTCTAGCTGTAAGGATTTTTGTTTCCTTTATGTTGAAGTGTAGTCTGTGGGCTGTAGTCTCTGATCTTCACCAGTAAGTGCTTCTAGTCCTATTCAGTTTCAACAAACTAGTTTTAGCCACCTGCATAACACAGGTTGTTAAGGAGTTCATCCAGTCCTGATGCTCTGTTGTAACCACATATTGCACCTTCTCGATTATTTGCTCAACATACAGACTGAATAAACATGTGAAAGGATACAACCCTGATGCACACCTTTTTTTACTTTAAACCTTGTAACATTCCTCAGTCTGTTCAAATGACTCACTCTTGATCTATGTAGAGTTTACTCATGAGCACAATTAATTGTTCTGGAGTTTCTCTTCTTCACAATGTTATTCATAATTGGTTATGAACCACACAGTTGGATGCCTTTGAACAGCCAATAAAATCCAAGTAGACATCCTCCCAGTAGTCTCTGCTTTCAGCCTGGATCCATCTGACATCAATAATGCTATCCCTGGTTCCTCTTCTATATCTGGCTTGAGTTTCTGGCAGCAGCCTGTCAGTGCGCTGCTTCAGTCGCTTTTCAATGATCTTCCACAAAATTTCACTTTGGTTTGATACTAATGATATTGTTGGATAATTCTTGCTTCCTGTTGAAACACCTTTCTTTGGAATGGGCATAAATATGGATCTCTTCCAGTCAGTTGGTCAGGTAGCTGTTTTCCAAATTCCTTGGCATAGACAAGCAAGCACTTCCAGCTTGTATCCGTTTGTTGAAATATGTCAAAATCAATAATCCATCAGTTTCTGGAGCCTTGTGTCTTCCCAATACTTTCAGTGCAGTTTGGACTTCTTCTTTCACTACCAGTTCTTTACCATATGCCACCCACTGAAATGACAGTCAACAGATTCTTTTCAGTACAGTGACTCTGTGTGATCTTTCTAACTTATTTGGATGATTCCTGAGTTGTTCAGTATTTGGGCTTCAGAATCCTTCAGTAACCCAACTAGAAACTTGCACTTTTTCTTCAAGTCTCTCAGCTTGAGAAATGCTGAGTGTGTCCTTCTCTTGGCTTTCTAACTCTAGGTCTTTGCATATGTCGTTATAGTAATTTACACTTTGAAATCATCTGTTCAGCTCTTTCGCTTCATCATTTCTTCCATTCACTTTAGCTACTCAGTGTTCAATAAGAAGATTCAGAGTCCCTTCTGACACTCATTTTGGCTTTTTCTTTCTTTTCAACAGCCTCTCGCTTCCTTCACGTGTTGACATCCTTGATGTCTTTGTACAACTCATCTGATCTCTGGTTACTAATGTTCAGAGCCTAACATCTATTCTCAAGGTGGTCTCTAAATTCAAGTAGAATATACTCAAGGTCATACTGTGGCCCTTGTGGATGCCTTCTCATTTTGTTCTGTTTCTGTTTGAACTTGCATGTGAGCAATTGATGGTCTGTTCCACAGCTGGTTGGCCCTTGGCTTCAGAATGACTGATGCTATCAAGCTTTTGCTTCATCTCTTTCCATAGATACAGTTGAGCTGATTCCTGTGTATTACATACAGTAAGGCCCATGTATATAGTCACAGGCTGTGTTGTTGAAAAAGATATTTGCGATGAAGAAATTGTTGGCCTTACAAAATTCTATCATAGGATCTCTGGCATTGGTTCTGCCACCAAGGTCATTTTTCCAACTACTGATCCTACTTCTTTGTTTGCAACCTCTGCATTCCTATCACCAGTAATTTTCAGTGCAACTTGATTACATGCTTGATCAATTTCAGACCGCAGAAGTTGGTAAAAATCTTCCATTTCTTCATGTTTGGCCTCAGTGGTTGGTACATAAATTTGGATAAATCTTATTAATTGGTCTTTCTTGTAAGTAGATGGATATTATCCTGTCACTGACAGTGTTGTGCTTCAGCACAGATTTCAAAATGTTCTTTTTGATGATGAATGTCAAGCCGTTGCTCTTTAAGTTGTTATTCTTGGTGTAGTAGACTGTATGACTGTCCAGTTAGAAAAGGCCAAAACCAGTCCATTTCAGCTGATCATTGTTTACATGTTTCACTTAATTTCTGATGATCCAATTTCCTTAGATTCATATTTTGTACATTCTACATTCTGACTATTAATAAGTGTTTGCTGCTGTTTCTTCTTATTTTGAATTGTGCTACATCAGCCAATGAAGATCCCAAATGCTTGACTCCACCCATCTCATTAAGGTCAACTCTCCTTTGAGGAGGAGCTCTTCCCCAGGTATATTTTGAGTGCCTTCCAACCTGAGAGGCTCATATTCTGGCACTGTGTCAATGTTTTGCTGCTATTCACAAGGTTTTTACTGGCAAACTTTCTTCAGAAGTAGACTACTGGATCTTTCTTACTACTCTGTCTTATAGTCTGCAAACTGAAATGAAATCTGGTCACCTGAGGTGACTCTGCTGGTGTTTGAATGCCCATGGCATAGCTTTAATATTACAACAATATTCAAACCACCACAGTAGAATAATCTGGCAGACATGGGGTTACATGTTAATTAACTCACTTTTTTTTCCCCAGATTTATCTGTGTCTGATTTATAGCATTTAACTTGTTGGATAAAAAATCAAATTCCTTATTTCTCTTTGTACTTTCCCAGCATGTAGACTTATAAGATATTCAGGGCTTTGTGATGATAATAGTGACAATAATGTTACCTCTCACTGGTATTACACTTCATAAAGTACTATAGTCTGTGTTATCTTAGTGGATTCAAAAAAATGCACCAGTGATGATTACAATTACTTTGTTCATGACTGGATCTCCCAGAGCCCGTAACCGCTCCTCTGCTATTCATGAGCTTAGCAACAGGCACTCCAAAGAGGGCTAAATGCCCAATTTCTGTTGTCAGTTGATTCTACAGGCTCCCAGGTCCGTTTGTTCCATTATGCCAATTGCAAAGCTTTTGACTTTGTTCCTATTCTTGCTCCCCAGTTCGCCCCTCATCTTGACATGTCCCTTGCTTCTTAAGTCTGCTGTATTTCTGAACATGGATTTTATTCCTTTTCATGCTGTGCCCTTCAGCTGAGCACCAAAATTGTCCATCCCCAGCTGCAGAGCTCAAAACCAATCTTGACTCTGCTCACTTAGGGAAGGAAGGTCATCAGTCGACTGCCAACAAAAGAGTATTCTAAAATTTTCACTTTAGAGATCCTAGATGAGCTACTATTTTCTCCCCAGGAAAGTATAACTCTGAGGCTTGAAAGGAGACACAGTATCCATAGTGAATTCAACACATCATTCTGAAAGGCAGGCAGTTTATTTTAAAAAACATATATATAGATATATACATCTATATCTTTATATACATGTAGATATACTGTAGCTTTGGTGTTAGCACACAATGGCCTTAATTTTCCAGCATCTGAGATGACATTAAATTATGACCGTGGACTTTGTTAGATGATGCTCTGTCCCCCAGTTTGGGGTTTATTCAATGTTTCTTCTTACAAGAACTTGGACACAACTACTATAGCTCTGTTTTATAAAGGATTACAAAAAGCAGATCTAGTTTTCATGAATTCTCGCTATTGCCCAGAAGCAGAACATATCAGGCAACAAGAGTGCCAATGACTTGCAGGAATCATAAACCAAGTAGATAAATACAGGAATGGAGAAAAGCCTGAAGAATGAGGATAATTTTGGGAGACTGCAGATAGCTGAGTGTCGCCTTTACCAGAACAGTTTGCATATGGCACGCCTTTCTCGACGGCACTTGGCTTTGGCTTGGCTTACCTAGACAAGAGTATATTTTAGAGGAAGCTGTCCCCTCTTTCCTGAGGAGTTTATTTTTACATGATTAAAATACAGATGATTTTTTTACTAAACAGGCAAACCAGCAACATTATGACTGTGGTTTGTATTTAGGGTGGTGGGAAATAGCAATGTACTTCTTCCTGCTTTTTTCATTGCCACTGTATTTCCAGAGTAGGTGCATTTTATAAAAAATGAAAACAAACAAAAACCTGTAAAAACTGTCCTTACAGAACATGGAAGAAGAGAAAAGTCCTCTCTGCTGAGCAGCGGACCCTCTTCGCCAGTGGCCAAAACGACTCGTGGCTAAGCGAGCTGAGTGCAGATATGTATTCCTGATGAAGCTGAGGGAACTCGTCGGGATGGTTGTGCAGCTTGGGGTTTAGATAAGATTTCTCAGAGGTTTTAGCCGCTCTTCACTTATTTCAATTTGGCTTTCTCCTTAGCTGGCTCCTACTTAGCATTTCAAGCTTGGGTTACTATCTGGCTTTCAATAATAGCAAATCCTAAAGTAGCCTATAAAAGTGTCTTGTTATGCTTCACATAGGAAAAAAAAAAACAAACACAAAAATCTTTTTTTTCCCTTCAAGTTTCATAACGTGAAAGATGGCTCTAAAAATTGGCAGTCTTACAAAAGCTTTGACCCTTTAGGCTCTTAGGCACATGGACCATCACTTTCCTTCCATTTCAGGGCTTTAAAAAGTGGAGTTCTGAGTTACTCAGGCTTGGGGGTGAAGATTCTCTCCAGTTAGGAACTTTTTCATAGCATGTTGAGTGCTTATACGCAGTAAAGAAATAACCTCCCAGAGAAGAACCTTAAGACATATTTTGTAGCTGGGGCTCTAATGCAATGTGACTCTAAGTGCACCTCATGGCAAAAAGTAATCAATTCTCATTACTCGATTTTACATTCAGACTTTTCTGATCCTTTCTCAAAATTGAGTGCCTGACTTTTGCTCTCAGTTTAGACTCTACTGCTCTCCTTTTGTTCTCTTTACACTCATTCTGCCTCAGCCAGACGTGTGAATCAGCTGCACCCAGAACACCACTTGTAAGTCTTGGATGCTACAAGTCATCTCTTTGGTCCCTTGCTTCTGGGGGCAGCCGTGTCTACATCCACACACACCGTGAAGGCAGCTCTTTGACGTGGCAGTTTGCAGTCCTGAGTCTCCGTCATCCCCGAGGCTGTCTATTCCCTCCACCCTACAGTCTGTATTTCAATTTCGTTCTCACCACACCTTCTCCTCCCCTCACTGCCGTGAGAAATTCAGCACTCCCTGTTCATCCCCCACCATTCCAAATCAATCCCAGTGTCTATTCCTTCAGCTTCATGAGTCGCTGGACAGTATTAGGCAAAATTACCTAACCGTGAGGACCAGCCACTGCAGGCTTCTGGTTTCATCTGGGAAGCAACATGTAATTCACGCCTAATTGCTCTGCACAGGCTCCTAGTTTCTGCATCATCTCCTCACCAAATGCTCTCAGAAAACGAAAAACTGTAACCATGAATTCCACAAATTTCTCCTCTTAAATGCTCATTTTTTTTCCTAAGTTTTCATTTACTCACTCTTACTTATTCTTATTTTGGTTTCTGCAATGCTTTTTTCCTGGGACACCTTCTCTACCTGTGTGTTCTGTCTCACCTGTTGGGTGGAGACCCGGGAGAGCGAGAATCCCTAAGCACGGAAGACACCCTGCAAGTGGACAGACCTTCACTGAGCCTCCTCCCAAGAAGGGACTTAAGGTGACAGGCTTTGTTCTGACTGCCCACTACCTATTCTTCCTTGCTTGTGTAACCAGTTAAAATCAGTTGCTGTCCATTGGGAATCACAGTGACCTCATGTGTTTCAGAGCACAACTGTACTGTACAGGGTTTTCATGGCTGTGACTTTTCAAAAGTAGGCCACCAGACCTGTCTTCAAGCCATTTCTGGGTGGGTTCAAGCAGCAACCTTTTGGTTACTGGTTGCGTACTTACCCATACGCACTACCTAGGTATCCCTGCGAGGTAACAATATTCTGATTTTTCTTTGGGAAACCAGCCATTCCCCAGGCATGGTGGAACTCCTGATCGTGACATCTCAGCCCACGCCTGCTGAAGGATGAACCAATGACCCCAGCTTGGCTGAACATGATTCTTTTTTTTAATTATTAAATATTTATTATTGGATGCAAAATATTAACTCATTATGTATTATTAACATATTTTAACTAAAAATAGGTATCTTTTCCAAAACAAAAACTTCAGTGACAAAAAGTTTCACTGTTTTTACATTTTGAAATCCCCATAAAAGTTTGGTTTGATGGAAGTCCCAATTCAGGTGGATTCCTGCATCCAATTTCTGTATCTGATTCAGCACTCACCATATTGAGAAATGTTGTTTTGGTTTTAGCTGGTAGTTTTTGATTATTTTTTTCAAACTCTTTCTTTGTGATGGATTTATTAAGTTGGTCTACTTCTCTTTGTAATAATTTAGGTAGGTGATATGAATCCAGAAATTTGTTCATTTCCTCTAGGTTTTCAAATCTGCTACAGTACAGTCTTTTGTAGTATTCTGTTATGATATTTTTTATTTCAGTTGGGTCTGCTGTGACATCTCCCATCTCATTTCTTAGTCAGGTTATTTGTTTCCTCTCTTGTTTCTGAATTGTTATTTTGTGATGAAGAATGTGATGAAGAAATCCAACCTCACACATATGTCTTTGAAAAGGGAAATTATTTTAACAGGCTCTTTAGGTAATTATGGATGTGCTTCTTTGATACTACACCAAAATTTGACAAGTGGTAGGTTCTTCAAGGCTCACTGCAGTGTGGAATCTTAAACAACACCAATGAAGATTTTGTTCTTGATTCCATTAACATTTATTGATTTATCTTTTACTTTGAATGAATTGTTTACCTGTTTATGATTCTGAGACATCATGCATGAGTTCACTGAATTATGCAGATCTTTCAAATTTGACACCTTTCATCCTATAATATTTTTTCTTTTTTCTAACTTTTTTATTTTTTATTAGTTACAGTAAAAGAATAAAATTTCTAACATCTATCAATTATCTATCATAAAACCTCAGCCCACCCCCACCCACCCATGTAGCCAACACAGTCATTTTCTCCTGTGGATAATTTTCTTGCTAAGTCCTTACAACAGGGGTCTTATACAAAATTTGTCCTTTTGACACTGATTGATTTCACTCAGCATGATCTCTTCCAAATGAGACCATGTTATGAGATGTTTTCTAAAACTGTCATTGTTTTCTATCATAGTGTAATATTCCTTTGAGTGTTACGTACCATAGTTTGCTTATCCATTCAACTGTTGACGGGCATCAGGGCTAATTCCAACTTTATGCTACTGTGGACTGTGCTGCAACAAACATTTGTGTACATGTGTCTGTTTGTGTGACAACCTTTGTTTTTGAAGGTTAAATTCCAAGCAGCAGAATTACAGGATCAAATGGTATATCTATCTCTAGCTTTTTAAGGCAGTGCCACACTGTTTTCCAAAGAGGTTGTATCATTTTGCAATCTCACCAGCAGTGTAGGAAAGTTCCAGTTTCTCCACAGCTTCTCCAGCATTTGTTGTTTTGTGTTTTTTGGATCATGGCCAACCTTGCTGGGGTGAGATGGTATCTCATTGTAATTTTGATTTGAATTTCTTTAATAGCTAACCATCATGAGCAATTCTGCATGTGTTGTTCGGCTGCCTGGATATCCTCTTTAGAGAAATGTCTGTCCATCTCCTTCACCCATCGCTTGATTGGATTATTTATCCTTTATGATGATGATGATGATGATTGAATGAAAACGTACATTCCCATATAAATTTGCATGCCCACCTGTACGCAGCTTCCACTGCTCTCCCTGCCCGGTGACAGCACACTCTTCCTCTCTGCTTCATACATGTCCCATCCTCCCAACAGTCTCCTTTCCCCTCCTATCCATCCACTCCCCTTCCTCCAGTAAGAGGTCAGCAGAGTGATATCCTACAGATGCATAGAACCATAAAGTCCACCCAAGATATGGTCACTCTGTGTTGCCAAGTCCAATCCATTCCTGTCTGAAGAGTGGACCTTCATTATAATTTATGGATAGGGGCAGCATCAGGGCCAGGGTCCATTCTCCCAGGGGAACCCTGAAACCCCTGAACCATCAATTGTTGTCTTTTGACAGAGATCTCAGTGTGCACTTCTTTTTATTCTTGTGTTGCCAGTGAGACGCAACTTTGTGAGCTCCATCACGGCTATCACTAGTGGTGGCTGGGCACCATCCGGTTCTTCAGGTCACTAGTCGATGTAGACACCCACTCATGTGGGTCTCTCTGTCCTCTGGGTTCTCTTTCCCCCCTGTCATTTTGGTCCTCGGTGATCATCCATTCCTGCTGAGTTGGGACCATTTGCTGTATTGGATTATTTATCCTATTCTTGTTGATGCTTTGTAATACCTTATAGATTATGGAGATCGGACATCAGTCTGACATAGAGTTGCCAAATATTTTTTCCCATTCTGTAGTGGTCTTTTAATTCTTTTGATGAAGTCTTTGGATGAGCAAAAGTATTTGATTCCTAGTGGTTCCCATTTATCTATTTTCTCTCCTGTTGAATGTGGTTTGCTTGTCAGATTTTCAAGTCTGTCTACAGTGTGCATTAAAACTTCCATTGTTGATCCTATTTTCTCTTGGATAAGTTTTATCACTTTAGATTTTATATTTAGGTCTTTTATCCAATTTGAGTTAGTTTTTGTATAAGGTGTGAGATCTGGTCTTGTTTCAATTTTTTGCAGATGGAGATCCAATTTTGCCAGCACTATTTGTTAAAGAGACCGTTCTTACCCCAGTTTAAAATCTTGGGGCCTTTGTCAAATATCAGTTGTTCATAGGAGGATGGTGGTATCTCTGGGGTCTCAACTCTGCTCCATGGGTCTATATGTCTCTTTTTGTACCAGTACCAGGCTGTTTCAACTACTGTGGCAGTGTAATAGTTTCTAAAGTCAGGTAGTGAGAGGTCTCCCAGGGTGTTCTTCTTCTTCAGTAGTGCTTTACTTATCCGAGGTTTCTTCCCTTTCCAAACAAAGTTGATGATTTGTTTCTCCATCTCATTAAAAAATGTCCCTGGAATTTGTATTGGGATTGTATTATATAAGTAGATGGTGTTGGGCAAAATAGGCATTTTCACAATGTTGAGTCTTCCTATCCACGAGCAGGGTAGATTACTTCATTTATGTAAGTCTCTCTTAGTTTCTTGTAGTAAGGTCTTGTAGTTCTCTTTGTAAAGATCTCTTATTTCTCTAGTTAGATTTATTCCTAGGTATTTTATCTTCTTGGGGGGGGTATAGTAAATGGAATTGATTTGTGATTTCTTCTTCAATAATTTCACTGTCAGTATAAAAGAATCCTACTGATGTACTTATGTTTATCTTGTGTCTTGAGGCTTTGCTGAACTCCTCTATTAGTTCCAATAGTTTACTTATGGATTCCTTTGGATTCTCTGTGTAAACAATCGTATCATCTGCAAATAGGAAGATTTTTACTTCTTCATTGCTGACACGGATGCCCTTTATTTTGTCTTCTCTAATTGCCCTGGCTAGAACTTCTAGCACAATGTTGAATAAAAGTGGTAACAGTGGGCATCCTTGTCTAGTTCTCATTCTCAAGGGAATTCTTTCAGTCTTTCACCATTCAGAATGATGAAGGCAGTTGGCTTTGTGTAGATGCTTCTAATTGCGTTGAGGAATTTCCCCTCTATTCTTATTTTTCTGAGAGTTTTAAGCATGAATAGGTGTTGAACTTTGTCAAATGCCTTTTCTGCATCAATTGACAAAATCAAGTGATTCTTGTCTTTTGTGTTATTAATGTGGTTGATTACATTAATTGCTTTTCTGATGTCGAACCAGTCTTGCAACCCTGGAATGAAACCAACTTGATCATGATGAATGATTTTTTATTTTTTTTTTAATATGGTGTTGAATTCTATTGGCTAGAATTTTGTTGAAGATTTTTGCTCTAGGTTCGTGAGTGATATAGGTCTGTAATTTTCTTTTTTTTTTGTGGGATCTTTCCCTGGCTTTGGTATCAGGGTTATGCTGGCTTCATAGAATGAATTTGGGAGTATTCCATCCCTTTCTATGGTGTGAAATAGCCTCAATAGTATTGGAGTTAACTCTTCTCTAAAAGTTTGATAGAATTCTCTGGTGAAGACATCTGGGCCAGGACTTTTTTTGGTTGATAGATTTTTGATGACTTTTGCAATTTCTTCCTTTGTGATAGATTTATTAAGTTGATCTACTTCTCCTAGTGATAATCTTGGTGAGTCATATGATCTAGAAATTTGTCCATTTCCCCTTGGTTTTCAAACCTGTTAGAGTACAGCCTTTCATAGTATTCTGTTACAATGTTTTTTTATTTCAGCTGGGTCTGTTGTAACATCTCCCATCCTGTTTCTTAATCGAGTTACTTGTATCTTCTGCTGTTTTTCCTTTGTAAGTTTAGCCAGTGGTTTATCAATTTTGTTGGTCTTTTCAAAGAACTACCTTTTGGTTTTGTTAATTTTTTCAATTGTTTTTCTATTCTCTAATTCATTTAGTTCTGCTCTAATCCTTATAATCTGTTTTCTTCTGGTGCCTGAGGAGTACTTCTGTTGCTTTCTTTCTACTTGTTCAAGCTTTAAGGTTAATTCTTTCATTTGGGCCCTTTCTTCTTTCCGGATGTGTGCAGTTATAGAGATAAACAAACCTCTGAGCACTGCTTTGGCTGTATTCCATAAATTTTGGTAGGGTATGTTTTCATTCTCATTTGAGCCCATAAATTTCTTTATTTTGTGCTTATTTTCTTCTATAACCCAAGGCTTTTTGAGCAAAGTGTTGTTCAGTTTCCATAAGTTTAAATTTCTACCTGTGAATTTTCTGTTATTGATTTCAACTTTTATAGCTCTATAGTCTGAGAAGATACTTTGCAGTAAATCAGTGGTTTGGATTTTATAGAGAACTGCTTTATGACCTAACACATAGTCTATTCTGGTGAATGTTCCATGTGCATTGGAGAAGAAGGTGGACTTATCTGCTGATGGATGGAAGATCTGTATATGTTGATAAGGTTAAGTTGGTTGATTGTTGCAATAAGATCGTCTACATCTTTACTGAGCTTCTTTCTGGATGATCCATCCATAACTGAAAGGGGAGTGTTGAAGTCTCCAACTATTATTATGGAATGATCTATCTTATTTTTCAGTGTTGTCAGTATTTATTCAATGTATTTAGGTGCTCTGGTATTGGGTGTATAAATATTTAATATCATTAAGTCCTGCTTGAGTATTGAACCTTTCAGCAATAAATAGTGACCATCCTGGTCCACAACAGTGAATTTTACATTAAAATCTATTTTGTCTGAGAATAGTATTGCCACACTTGCTCTTCTTTGTGTATTGTTATCTTGTTATATATTATTCTATCCTTTAATTTTCAATTTGTTCATATCTTTAAGTTTAAGGTGTGTTTCTTGTGAGCAACATATAGACAGGTCATGTCTTTTGATCCAGGATGTCACTCGCTGTCTCTTTACTGGTGTGTTCAGTCCATTTACAGTCAGTGTAATTATTGATAGGTATGTGCTTAGTGCCATCATTTTGATGTAATTACTTTTATGTTGATGTTTTCTATATTTCTCTTAAGGTTCTGTTCTGGGCATTCTTCTTTGCAGATTGTTGTTTCAGTGTTGGTTTTGTGTTCATTGAGAATTCTGTATTGCATTTCTTGTTTTGATACAATGCATTGTTAATCTGCTTTATGGCTACATATTATCCCCCTTAACATAATAAAATTAAACCCAGTTTTAACTACTGCATAACTCTGAAACTTCCTCTGCATCTAAAACAACTATGACTACTACAGTGTACCCCTCTTCTAATGTGATGGTATTATAGTTTCGTGATATGATCACAGATTCCTTCATTATAATTCTGTAGCTTTGATGAAGTTTTGTGACTTCCCTAACTGATTAGAATTTTGGATGATGTGTCCTGAATTGTCACCTTAAATATACATTTAATGGTTCTGTTTTTCTAAGGGAAGAGCTACTTTCAATATTTCACATAATTTTGGTTTCGCTTTTATGAAGTCTCTAAATTTCTCTTTACCTTCAAATGTCTTCATTTCCCCATTATATTTAATAGACAATTTTGCAGAATAAATAATTCTTTGATGGAAGTTTTTCTCATTCAGGGCTTTGAATGTGTCTGCCCATTGTTTTCTAGCTGAAATTGTTTCTGCAGAAAAGTCAGACAAAAACCTACAGGATTTCCATCAGAGTGTTAGTTTTGCTTTGAACCTTGTTGCCTGCAGAAGCACCTGTTTATGTTTTAACTTATTAAGTTTGATTATAATATGTCTTGGCATCTTTCTTTTTGGGTCTAGCTTTTGTGGTGTTCAATAAACATCTTGAATATCTGTGTTCTCTTTGCTCATAATCTCAGGAAAGTTTTCTGTGAGCATCTCTACAGCAATACTCTCTATATTGTCAATCATCCTGTCTTGTTCAGAACTCCAATTAAATGTAAATTATTCCTCTTAATGGAGTCCCATATGTTTCTTAATGCTTCTTCATTTTTCTTATTTCTTTGCTGGTGTCAGTTGCTCTGTCTTCAGGGTTACTGAGGCTAACTTCTATCTGTTCAATCCTACTCTTTTGGCTTTGGATTGAATTATCTAACGCTGTAATTTTGTTATCAATCTGATGTATTTCAGATCATTGATGTTCCATGAGTTCAAATAGCTCACTAAATTTTTCATTTTGTTCTACTTCATTTTGTTTAATCTCTAGGAGTGTTCTATATATAAATCTTTTATACTTATCATCTGATAGATTCAGAAAGGCTTCTTCATCTGGGAAATTTTTTGAATCTTTATTTACGGAATTTTCTGGAGCATTTGAAGGCTGCTTCTTTAAATGATTAATTACGGTCTGCTCCCTGCATGCCATCTAGACACTGTTTGATTTCCCTGGTATTGGATCTAAGAGAATTGTCGGTCACCAGTTGTCTCTAATACTGTAATGATTTGGCCCAGGTGGACTCTCTGAGGTGGAAGTCTCTGCTTATTGAGTGGCAAAGAGGCTGTCTTACTTATGGAGAAACTGGGGGCTGTCAGTCAACCCTACAATGTGGGTCAGAGAAGGGTGGGAGGAAAAGATGCTGGGCCTCTCAACAAACAGCTGTCCAGACAAATACATAGGCCTCTTAGCCTGAAACATAAACTTCACTTTTATGTGGAGAGCTGTCCAGGTGTTGAACTAGGAGTTGTCCAATGTGCTAACCTGAACAGGCAGTCAGGAGCAGCAGACTCCGCCTTCCAGCTGATAGTGAAAGTATGTAACCAGCTGTTGGCAGAAGCTAGAGTTCTCCTACACCATGAAACAGAAGCAGAGGTCAGATGGCCGCTGGCTTGTTTTTAAGAGGGGAGGATTAGTCTGATACTGGTGCCTAGTCAAAAATGCTAGGTCCTAGGGCTCCCCAAATGTTCAGTGCTCCATACAAATACCATCCAGGCCTTAGTTCTCAGAGGGAAATGAGGAGACCTGTGTCTACTCTGTCATCTTTTAATGGTCTCCTGAATATGATTCTTGAACAGTGACACATGGGCCAAGCACACTAGATCTGATTCATGAGGTAGTACTCTGAAAAGAGTGTCTAATTCTTCCCAGGACCTAGTGCCCTAGAGCTGCTCCAATGAACAGTTTTTCCATTTTTCCTCAGTTCGTGAATTATCCCATGTACTCCAGCTAATTCCACTTTGAGTTAAATTACTCAGCTACAGCTACAGCTTCTATTGCAATCAAAGAAATCTAAATTACACATGGCTTACACATGTGGCATTAACAGAGTATTGAAGAAAGAGCTCTGGACTAGGAGTCAGGAAACCTTGGTTATAGTTCTAGTTCTGCCACCAGGCTGCCAAGTGACTCTAGACAATTAATTTGTTTCTATGTTGTTTATATCAGATGAGAAGTTTGTATTATTAGGTCACTGATTCCCAACTTAGGGGGAGCATATCTGAATTATTTGGGTTTTTAAAACCTTACGCACTCTCAGTGGAAATTCTGTTATGCTTCCCCACCAAACCACCCTGGCCCATTCCACCCATCACCCTTCCATTGAAAGCTAGCATCTATCACATCACCATTACTAACAGAAGTGTGCTATATTCTTGAGATGTGTGGGGCAGAAAAATGTTCTCTAGGACTAGATTTCCAAAGTCCTTCCAACTCAAATATCCTTTGAGTTGATGAGATATGTTTAAAGAAGCACAACTATTTTAGACAGGTTATTAAAAAAATGTTTAAAGCACAGGCAGATGGAGACCTAGGAATAGGAACTGGAATCAAGTCTCAAAAACTGGAGGATTGCTTCTAAAGATTTTGATGTGAATTGCCTTAAGTGTAATGATAAAACTTGTAGCAAACATATTGGTTAGGATTCAAGACGAAACCCCGTGTTTTAATTCTTCAGCATGTGGAGCTTCAAATGTTTGAGAAGACCATGAAATCCCAAAATAATTTGACATTTTTTTAATCTACTGTGTTTAGCAAATTTCTATTGTCCTACGTAGTAAGCAGGTTAATGTGATCACAGAAAATAAACCTCTGGCATCTAAGGGGAAAAGTTTTTGAGATGTTTCATGGAAAGCTATTCATCTAAAGGAACTTGGTATCAAACCTTCTGAATAAATTATTATTCATTAATAAAACATATAACAAATGTGAATGATAATAAAAGGAAAATGTTTCAAATAAATCAAATATATCCTAATGAGCTAAAATGAAACATGAATTAAACATTGAATAGTTAAGACTAAAGAAATAACCAAATCGAAACTTAAAATACATTTTAATAATAGTTATCGCTTCTGTTCTGCTTTACTGTCTTCCTTTCCTGGAAAGAGTTTTAAATGTTAATAATACTGAAGTCAAAACTTCAGCCTCCAACTGCTAGTCAGCTTTGACATGATTATCTTTTGAGAGTCCAATTAATATTGCTAATAAATGTATTTTAATTAAATCACATATTATTTAATGTGCTCTTTCTCTTTCACATGTTAACACACAAATATACACCACCACCACAGGATTCAGGTCAATAATAATTAAAGTGAGTATATTTTGACACCTCTATGGTATATATCCCTTGATATGATATTCTTTGCCCTTAAAATTGCTTCAGATAATATGAATTAGATGCATATGCATATGATGTTCTGCACTTTCTGCAAACTGTTCTCCATCTGGCACTACTAGAACTTATAAAGATATATTTTAGCTGGGCTGCATCGATAAACTTGATGGCTCATGCATGCATATAATTATGGGTATAACTTCATCTTTTTCATTGCTTTTTGTGTATCTTTTATAAGTTCTTTTTATATAGCAGGTAGGAAACATTTGTTCAAAGAAATGAGGTAATTAAAATTTAAAAGCTAATCATGAATCTAACTAGTTCCTTACTTTGGCAGTGAACATCCACTTAGGAAACTTCTAATTATTTCAATGATAATGACATTGGCAGGAGGACAGTGGAGTATAAAATTTATGATAATAATTATGCCATCTAAGTGTTTGTATTTTATATAAGCAAATTTTTAGTGAGAACCAATGCTTTGATAACACTCTGACTGACCTGACAATGGTATTCCTCAGTCTGTTTGGCAAGTTTCGCTCACTAGTTAATCAAAAGGAGATAGAATACAGTACATAAGATATCACAAATGAAAAGTGAAGAACTGAAGATAAAGTATGATACAATTTGTAAGACTGTTATATTACCTAACTTCATGAGGTGCTGTATTTTTACAAAAATTACACATGCCTTCTACATTTGTTTGTTAGTTGCAGCCTCCCCCTGTGAGGTATTTTTGTAAGCACATTATGCTAATTTACTTTTACAGCAATACTTTAAAAAAATGGACACAGTAGGGCTAATGAAAATACCTCATAGTGTGAGAATGCAATTGGTAAACAAACACAGAAGACACACATTATTGTGTAAAAATATAGTTTCCAATTCTGGACTTTATGTTTTGCTTATTACTGAATGACAATCATGTTTTCACATTATTAGATAATTTTTGTGAAGAAGTAATCTTTCTATCATAATGTTTATGCATTTGTGTGCCTTTTAGAGGAATCTACAGGAAAAGAGCATAACAGAAATTTTAATTTCTGTAGGAGAATGTAAGGAAAGTCAGAGGGATGTTTATGAAAATTCAAAGACAACCATTAAAGAGAATTTTTTAGAAAGCTTTCACATTTCAACAGGAGGTAAGAAAGAAAGAAAGAAAAAAGCAGGAACAGAAACACCAGACTCGCTTGCCTGACAAAGACTGGAGAAATCTTGAGAGTATGGCCCCCAGTTCACCCTTCAGCCAAAGATTGGACAGGCCCTTAAAATAAAATGAGACCAAAGGGGCACACCAGCCCAGGAACAAGGACTAAAACGACAGGAGAAATGGGCAAACTGGTAATAAGGCACTCAAGATTGAGAGAAGGGAGAATGTTGACCTGTTGTGGGGTTGTTAACGAATGTCACAAAATAATACATATACTGAATGTTTAATGAGAAACTAGCTTGTTCTGTAACCCTTCATTTAGTGAAAACTTTTTAAAAAAATCAAAGCATGAGCAGAGAAAAAAAAACTGAAGTAATATTGTATAAATATATTTAAATGCACTAGTAATAAAAATAAGTGTAAATTGATCAAGTTTTAAAGACAAGCAATATCAGATTTGGGTTAAAATAAAGGACATGTACTATCTACAAGACAAAAACTCTATAGGGCAGTTCTGCTCTGACCTCTCGGGTCACTATGAGTCAGACTCAACTCGATGGTCCTGGTTTTTTGGTGGGTTTATCTACAAGACAAAGCAATTGTGAACGAGACAACTGACAAATACTAAACAGAAGAACATTACTGTCAGATGAAATAGAATTTAAGAGAAAGAGTGCTAAGCAAGAGAAAAGATTCTGCATTGTGACAAAAAAGCCAATCAACTATATCTTTAAAATACATGTCAAAAACTAACAGAGTTACAAAAAAAGAGTAAAAAGTTACAGAAGTATACATTTTAACTGTTAAGAAATGCCAGAATAAGTAGACTCAAGTTATGCAACACTATAAAGATATGATACATATAGATGTATTTGATTAAGTTAAAATGCCTGCAACTACTAGTTTTGTACTTGTCATAATTAGAATATGTCATTTTTAATTCTCTTCTTTATAATTCAAAGATTTTTCTCCTCAGAGATATTACATAATTCTGCTGTCTCTTACAGCTCAAGTTATAAAAATACTTAGAAAAGCGTCTAAAAATTCAATTATTCTTGTATCATAGATAACCAGAACTCTTACTCAACATGAACTGCACTCCTTACCACTTAAACTTGGGAAAACTCACCTTCCTCAGGATGTTGCTGACTCTGAGGGAAAATGGTAACACCTAGAAGGGGTTTATTTTGCCTTCACTCCTGCATCTGTTGCTACTCAGTTGTGCCACTTTTTCTCAGTTTTAAAAGAAATACCATAGTTCCCCTTGTTTTCTCCTTGGCCATTCTCCCTTCCTTGAAAAATGACCACTTCCATTTCTATTTCTTCTGTTTCTCTGCCTTTTCTCTGCTTTCTCTATATCCCATAATGACTTCAATAGGCAGTTATGTTTTAGCCATTCAATTTATGGTTGTTGTTAGCCGCTATCATGTCCATTTCAACTCATAGCAATCTTGTATACAAGAGAATAAAGCACTGACAAGACCTGTGCCACCCCCACGATCATTACTACATTTGAGCTCGTGTTTGCAGCCACTGTGTCAATACGTCTCATCAAGTGTCTTCCTCTTTTTTGCTGATTCTCTAGCTTCCCAAGCATGATGTCTTTCTCCACGGGCTGGTTCCTCCTGACAAAGTACTTGAGTGAAGTTCCGCCATCCTCTCTCCCAAGAAGTAGCTGTACTTCTTTTAAGACAGACTTTAGACTTGTTCATTCCTCTGGCATTCCATGGTGTATTCAATAATCTTTACCAACACCATGATTCAAAGGCATTGATTCTTCTTCCAACTTCCTTATTTGTCACCCGGCTTTTACATGCATATGAGGCAAATGAAAATATGGCTTGGGTCAGGCACACCTTAGTCCTCAAAGTCACATCTTTGTTTTTCAACACTTTAAAGAGATCTTTTACAGAAGATTTGTTCAATGCAATTTGTTTGATTTTGTGATGCTGCTTCCATGGGCATTGAGTGCAGACCCAAGTGAAGTGAAATTCTCAGCAACTTCAATCTTTTCTCCATTTATCATCATGTTGCTTATTGGTCCAGCTGTGAATTTTTTTCTTTTTAATATTGAAGTATGGTAGACATTGAAGGCTGTGGTCATTCATCTTCATTAGTAAATGTTTCAAGTTCTCCTCAGTTTCAGTAAGCAAAGTGTCATCTGCCTATCTCAAGTTGTTATTGAATCTTTCTCCAGCCCTAACGTGATGGTGTTCTTCATATAATCCCTCTTCTTGGATTATTTGCTCACCATGCAGATTGAATAGGTATAGTGAAGGATACAACCCAGATACCTACCCTTCCTAATTTTAGACTATGCAGTATCCCATTGTTCTGTCCAAATCACAGCCTCTTGGTCTAGCACAGATTTAACATAAGCACAACTAAGTGTTCTAGAATTCCATTCTTCACAATATTATCTATATATTGTTATGATCCAAAGAGTCAAATGCCTTTGCATAGTCAATGAAACACAGGTAAATATCTTTCTAATATTCTCTGCTTTCAGCCAAGATCAATCTGACATCAGCAATGATATTCCCCATTCCACGTCCTGTTTTGAATCCAGGTTGAAGTTCTGGCAGTGCCCTGTTGACGTACTGCTGCAACCATTCTTGAATTCCCTTTTGCAAAATTTTGCTTGCACAAGATATTAATGATATTGTTTGATAATTTCCACTTCCTGTTGGATCACCTTTCTTTGTGATGGGCACAAAATATGGATCTCTTCCACTAAATTGGCCAGACAGCTTAGTGAAATTAAATTTTTTTAAAAAAATAATAAAATGAATACTTTTACATAATATGTATAGAGTATAAAGCAACATTTAAGTGAATACTACAGTCTGCTTCCTCCAGGAATTTTCATTGAATTCTTCTGTGGTTGATATTCTAGGCTTCAGGCAGCAATCCTGACCACTTCAGGAAAAAACCAATTCATTATTGGCTGAATTTCACATCAGCCAAGAGAGAGACGACCTAAGAGACACTGTATTTACCTCCTTGTTGCACTCTTTTTCCCCAGTGGGGTCAAAGCAGTCTTCATACTGTCCCTTTTGGACATACTGCCTGCACTATGAGTCAAACTTTGCAATTATTCTAGTGGGCTACATACAACTTGTTCATTTGACAATAGGAGCTCTCAAAAGAGGATTCATTTAGAAAGGTCTTAAATTTCCACAGGAAGCTCTATGGTACACATAATTCTAAATACCTGAATGGATTAATTTCATTTCCAGAGATGAGACAATAGAGTGAAGAGTTGAATATAGAGAGGTAATTTCTAAAATGAATAGCAACTATATATTATTGACATTCCCAGAAGAGGAAGCAGACGTAACATGTGAAGGCAGTTTTCTCTCCGTTTTTTTTTTCTTTTTCTTTTTTCCTTGCAAGTATACTATATAAAAGGTGAACATCAAGGTTTTTTTTTTTTTTTTTTTTAACCTGGAGTTACATAAGCATAAAATTGTAAAAGTTAGGAGAGGAAAAAATTAAAATGGAATTTAATTTTTTTCAGGCCTTCTAAATATTTTACACATGACATTTGAATTTTTTGTGCACCTTTAGGTGTCTGTTTTCATTCATTTTGCTCAGTTGACTTCAAATAGACTGTATTTTTGTTCAGTAGCTGTTTATGCTTCCAAAACTTCTTGAACCATCTTCAAAATGCAGTGAGATGGCCTTACTGATCATAAAGAATTCTTCCTCTTCTTCAGTTCAAGTGCATAGATAGGTATTTTATTCTGAATATAGCGGGCTTTGAAGAAAGCAAACACTTCTTTTACAGTTGGTGTCAGCTTTTGCTTTCTATGTTCAGTCACTCATGGAGTTCAAAGACATTTTCTTTGACTGAGCACAGAAATATTCCTGACACAGCACTGTTCAACTAGACACATCCTGTGCTAACTCTGTCAACCTTAGCTAAGTCCACATCCCTTGCTCACTCTCCCTTATCTATAGTAATATTATTTTACAAGGATTTTATTGTTTTTAGGGGCCACTGTGTTGACTTTACAATAGATTGAAACACTGCATGACTCTGAGCCATCTTAATGATTGTTGCTATGCTTCAGTTCATTATTGACGCCACACTATATTTTGGGTGACTTGCAACTTAGGGAACTCATCTTTGAGCAGTGTCTTAAAAATATCCTGTTGTGATATACAGGGTTTTCATTGGCTTATTTTCAGCAATAGATTGTCATACTTAGTCTTGAAGCTCAGTTAAAACCTGTCCATTATGAGTGATCCTTCTAGTATATGAAATACTACTAGTGTAACTTACAACATCATAGCAACGCAGAAGCCATCCCTGTAGGACAAGCTGACGGTCAGGTGGTAATCTAAAACACTCATTCCACTCATGAATGAGAGATAAAGTAAAGGGAACCAGGACTGTGGAATTGGGGAAGCGAAGAAAGAAATCATAAAGAAGGAGTTATGTGGCTCTGTGGGAACAGAGCGTACCAGTAGGGTGTATGGCTCGTGCAAAGGCCCTAGCTTGGAAGATGTAGAAATGTTGAATGAACAGAAAGGAAGTCACCAGGCTGAAACAGCATGAGCTGCATTGGGTGAGTGGTAGGAGATGACATCATCCAAGTGGCAATAGAGATGGCAGTGTTGGAGATAGATGACTTAAAAAAAAAAAAAACCCACTGCCATCCAGCTGATTTCGACTCACAGTGTCCCTGTAGAACAGAGTAGAACTACCTCATAGAGTTTCTAAGAAGTGCCTGGTAAATACGAACAGCCAACCTTTGGTTAGCAGCCATTGTACTTGACCACTATGTCACCAGGGTTTCCAATGCCTTGGAGTATTATAATCTCTCATAAAGAGTTGGCTTCTGCTGTTACAAATTTGAGAGCCTATAGAGAGTTAGCTTTTAGCTGCTGTTGAGTCAATTCAAACTCAGGAAACACAGTGACCTCCTATATGTCAGACTATGCTCCACAGTGATTTCAAGGCTGTGAACTTTCAGAAGCAGACTGACAGGACTCTCTCTTGAAGTGTCTTTGGGTGGGTTCAAACTGCCACCCTTTCTGCTAGTAGTCGAGTACCTAACCATTTGCACCACACAGGAATTCCTAGAGGGTTAGTAGAAGACTGATATTTTAACATCTAATTATTATTGAAAAATAGGATATAAAAGAACAAGGGTGAAAGTAGGGATCCAGTTAGGAGAGAGCTGAAGTAATATAAGCAAAAAACAATCAATTACGGCGTCTACTTCTTAAGTCTTCTCAGCAAATCGTACTTTTTCAGTGAAAACATTCCCCTCTGTCTTCTTCCTTCAAAGCTTTTGTATTGAATCCCAATGTATTTAATTATATTAAATAGCCACATATTCTTTCTTATTTTGTTAGTATTTGCCTAGAATTTCTTTTTCCAGTGCTTTATTTTCAACTTCAAGTGGCATTTTGCTTTATGTGCGTCTCCGCACTATAGGAAAGTAGATCAGTTTTTAATTTGCCAAACTTGAGAGTCTATTAACACAGAAATTTATCCCACTTACATTTATTTAACTGTGAATGTTTAAGTTTACTTTGCTATTTTATCTTATATTTACTGTGTTATCTTGTTTTGTTTTCCTTCTTTCATTGACTTTTAGTGTTGGCAATTTTGTTATTGCTCCATTTCATATTTTTTAGAGACTTGAAAGTTATACATCTTAATCACACTATTCTAGTGGGTAATTCAAAATTATAATACACATACTGAACTGCTACTGCCTCCAGTATCTAAAGATAATCAATATTTATGTTATTATCTAACCTGGCAGCATAGTGGTGGTTAAGAGTTACAGCTGTTAACCAAAATGTCAGCAGTTTGAATCCATAAGATACTCCTTGGAAACTCTATAGGGCAGTTCTGTTCTATCCTACAGGGTTGTGATGACTTGGAACCCACTCAACGGTACTGGTTTATTTATTTATTTATTTTTAAGTTCTTTTCCTTTCATATCTTTATTCCTCTAATTTTCAAGTAATTTCCTAGTAATTTTGAATCTCCCTACCCTGACTTTCACATGCTCCCAAATATAATTTTGTTTGTCTCCCCCAGGCTCTCCTACACTAAATATACATTTTTTATACATACCCATCTCATTCTTTGCATAGCTGATTCCTTCCATCTCACTGAGCACATAATCTATTTTTTTGAATAATGTCAAACATTCAGATTAATTGCTCCTTCTCTTCAAAGGCTCCTAAATCAGCTAAAAATAAAAACAACAAAAAAGTTTGCTCGTCCCTCTATTAATCCTGGACAGATGTGTTGACCAAATTTACTGATATATGCAGTGGTCATACTAAGATAAAAAAAAAAAAAAAAATCCTGTTTATTGGGAACAGTGAAAACGGAAAGAAATAGAAGTCATTTCTTATTCTTGATCCTGCTTTTCTAGGCCTACCTCAAAGACAGATGTTTTAAGTTGGATTTTCTCGAAAGGCAAAACCAGTCAAGTGTGTCATGTGTGGAGAGAGAGGGAGATTTGTATTAAAGAAGTGGCTCATCAAGCTGTAGAAGCTGGAAAGTCCCAAGTCCATGAGTCAGGCTGGAGGCTTCTCCTGATTCATGTAGCTATAGGAGCGGGGGAACCCGAGATCAGCAAGTCAGATAGCAGGCCTCTGCCTCACAGGCTGTGGGAGCTGATGAATCCCAAGACTGGCAGATAAACTGCTAGCTCAAGTCCCAAGAACTGGAGATCAGATGAAAAGGAGCCAGCTTGTAGGGTCTGCAGAGTACAAAAGCCACCAAGCTTTTCTGGAAAATCCACATATATTGGGTGCAGGTCCTACCCCTAGTGTAACTCCTTCACAGCTGATTGACTGCTCATAGGAGATTTCGTTATAGAGATGATTACTTTGTATCAGATCTGATTACAAAGGTGATTACACCATTACAAAGCTGTTATACTACATCATAACTGCCAAACTACTGAGAATCATGGCCCAGATTCGCACACAGCATAGCTATCTCAGCAGGAGTCTCTCATCTGAGATTTCTACCTCAAGGAAGAACTTGCTGGTGACAGTAGACCTCCCCTGCGTGATGACTACTGGGGCCCCAATTTTTATCATCTTTCTTACTTAGGGAAAAGCAACACATTTGACCTGCTAACTCTTGATTATCCTAACAGTGTCACCTTCTCATTGGTCAGCTGCCCAAAAGCTGAAACTTCAGACTTTGGGGCTGACTTGCTCCAAAAAAATAAGTTAGATGGAGGATGACACTTAACTGCTAATTTAATGACATTATTTTAGGGTGACAGATTGAGTAGAACTAAAGTATTTTAACATTCTTCTCACCAAGTCACCTGGCCACTTACATCTGATTTATTGCATATTCTAAACCAAAGCTTTCCACTGTTCTCTGTAAGACTATTCAGTATGTTTCTCCTCAGAGAGACAGTACTGCAGCGGGCTTAGATAAGTTGGCTAACCTCTCTGTCCCACACTGTCTCAACATGCAATACGAAAATCAACTAATATTTCCCATTTTTTTATTTTTTTTGTGTGTGTGAAACAAGGAAATCTATACATGCAAAGTACTTAGAACAATGCCTGGCACATCATAAGTTTTCAGTAAGCACTAGGTTTTCTTCATGGTAGGAAAGCCATCATAATTTTTAGGAAAGGATACAATCACTCATATTACCCCAAATTGTACAATTCTTTCCTGATTAAAAAACAGAATTTATAATGCACATGAACTCACACACATGTATTTTACTAGGCATATTTGGACTTTATTGAGGAAAACTGGTTTTTCTTTTTGCTGTAGCAGATGGTTTTGCATGATGTTTTGAAAACATGGTGAGGAAGACAAGGCACTTTAGAAGACCTTAACATCTGCATGCAGCGTGGATGTCTTATCTTCTTCCTTGCACATTAAGAGTCTCAAGAACAATTTGGAAGACTGAAAAGGCAGATACCATATTTTCTTTACTTCATGGCTTCCTATTATTAAACTGCTTCCTATTATTAAACTAGAGAGTTCCCTAGCTGCTATCGCTCAAAATCTACCCTTAGGGAAGTATTTATTTCAAAGACAGCAGGGTTTCCTTTAAACTATTTTCCCAGGTTTCTATTCAAGACAGGAGAGATCACAACCACAACAGCCAAACTAGGATGATGACTGGATTTTCCATGGACAAATAATCCAGTCAATGGTGTCTTATGGATACACACTAGATTAGAATTATCCTTAAATATTATCTGCACAAATATTAATTTACTGTAATTATGACTTTTTTAATGTGAGAGATTTAAAAAAGAAAAACAAAAAAGTTCACTTTATCCTCAGGGTTTGTCTGGTAATAGTTGCCATTTTTCCATTTTAAACTGTTTCCGTATTCTAGAATGACCTTCAACTTAATTATTTAATCTAAATCAGTGATTAGCTATCACATGACACTTCTTTGTAGTTCTTAATCAGAATATTTAATACAGTCTGATATATTTTTAGTCTGTGTATCTAACCATCTATTTATTAGCCTGTTAACCTCTGTCTCCATCCTGACAGCAAGGGCTTTATGCACATTATTTGCTTCTTTTCCCCCAGAACCTAGAACAAATCCTGGCATATATAATAAGTGCTCTATATGTATTTCTCAAAAAAAAAAAAAAAAAAAAAAAAACAGGGAGAAGGTGGAGTAGTTGGACACTTCCTTATATATGACATTCTAGGAGCCTTGAACATCAAAGGAAAAGTTGAGAAATCAGACTGAGTAACAGGGAAAGGAGAGGAGCTTCAGAAGTACCTAGGACTGGCCACATCTGACCTGCTGAGAATCAGCAAACTTCAGGTGAATCAAACTTGGAGAGTGAAAAACAGCAAATGATTATCAACAGCTAAGCAGACTGCATCTAATCTAACACACAAGCATCTAAATCTTTCCTGTGGGATAAACCTTTCTCCCTTTTCTCAGTGCTTCCACCTCCCTTCTCTGCACAGCATCTAGTTCCAGAGTCTGACGACATTACCTGGACCAGAAGTAGAACTCCTTACGTGTGCCCTAAGCCATTCTCCTATGTTCAGAGAGGGAATAATTTAACAAAGGGGAAAAAAATAAACAAAATAAATTTCTAGCTCCCCTGAGCTGGAAACAGTTCTTTTGTTTAGGTTCAGGCAAAAGGGAGCACCCCTTCCTCACAGACACACACTGGTGGCTGTCAGCCTCCTGTGTTTCTCTGCATGTATCGTGAGATACTTGTGCCTATACCAGTCACCCCTGCCCACCTAGGACTGTAATGAAGAGCCTGAGCTTCATACTTGGTGACTGACTACCTGTGCACCTCAGCCAAATACTACAAAAAATGTAAATGGACTCCTGGGCACACCTGCCAAATAACAGCTTTAGTCTTCTGATGACAGGATGTTAGAGTTTTACAAGCAGCCATAACCAAACTAGCTCACATGACCAATCTATTTTGGCATTTCAAAACAAAACAAGAAGTTAGAACACAGTCAACAAACATAAAATAAATGTAACAACACACTGATGGCTTGGAAAGAACAGTCAATATAAAAGAGGCAGACCATTGATGGCTTCAGAAAGTTCCCAAAACAAAGAATCAAGAAACTTTCCAGATGAATAAAACTTCCTGGAATTATTTGAGGTAGACTACAAAAGATTATTATTTAGAACAGTTGAAGATATCAGGAAGGAGATGAGGAAAATACACCAGAGCATAACAACAAATTGAATAGGCTGCAAGAAAGCACACGGGTAAAGGAAATAAAACTTTAGAAAATTAATAACAAAATTGCAGAATTAGACGGCAGTTGGCATAGAAAGTCAATGAAGCAGAACTGAAGCAATGAAAGCAAGAATTAGTGAGTTTTAAGATGAAACACTTGACACTAACATAACTGAAGAAAAAATAGATAAAACAATTTTTAAAAATCAAGAAGCACTAAAAATTGTGTAGAACTCTATGAAGAGGAATAATCTACCACTGACTGGAATATCAGAACAAGAGTGCTAACAGAAAATATAGAGAGAATTGAAGATTTGTTTGACAGAAAACTTCCCTGATGTCATGAAAGATGGAAAGATATCTATCCATGATGCTCATTAAACTCCACACAAGGTAGATCCCAAAAGAAAGACACCTAGACACATTATAATCAAACTTGCTAAAGATAAGGAGAGAATTTGAAAGGTAGCTAAGGATAAACAAAAAAATAATAATAATCCTTAATGGAGAGTCAATAAGACTAAGCTCAGACTACTCAAGAGAAACAATGCAGGCAAAAAGGTGATAGTATAACATATAAAAAGCCTTGAACAAAAAACGACACAATGAGAATTATATACCAACAAAACCATCTCTCAAATCTGTTGACAAAATTAGGACATTTTAAGATAAACAGAAATTTAGCAAATTTGCAAAAACCAAACCAAAATTATAAGGAATACTAAAGACAGTCCTTTGGTTAGAAAATAAATAACATCCGATGACAATCCAAGGCTAGAAGGCAGGACAGAGCAATCAGATATCAACCAAGATAGGAAATCTCAAAAGTAAGTCAAAACTAAAACATTGAAAATAGGGAAACAGATATCAATATGTAAAAGATCACAACATTATGACAAAAAGGGAGACTAAAAAAAGGTATCATCAAAAGAAAACAAAGACAGAGTTAAATTTAGAAAAATAGGAGTAAGCATTAAGGAAACCAACAATTCTACACATCAAAATAAAAAAAGAGAGAGAGAAATCACAAAATCTCAGCAAATACAAAACCAGCAACAATGGAAAACAAAGAAAAATAACTCAATATAGAAAATTAAGTGGAAAAAAGAAATTATCAACAACATACAAAACAGGCATTAAAATGACAGCACTAAACTCATATCTATCAATAATTACCTTGAATGTAAATGGATTCACTGCACCAATAAAGAGACAGAATGGCAGAATGGATAAAAAAATATGATCTATCTATATGCTGCCTATGCACTGATGCCAGCACCTAGTCCACATTTCAAAACAATTTCGGAACTCTTTTCTGGAATGGCCGTCAGAGCTGTCGTTGTATTACCTTTGATATCTTCAATGTCATCAAGATGTCCTTTTTTCAACATTTCCTTTATCTTTCGGTACAGAAAAAAGTCACTGGGGGCCAGATCAGGTGAGTAGGAATGGTGTTCTGGTACAGTTGTTTGTTTACTGGCTAAAAAATTCCTCACAGACAACTAAACAATTAAGTTTGCACACTTGCCCTTGTGCCACCATGTGCAATGGCCATTCCTGAAAGAGTTCTGAAATTGAAGTGTGGACTAAGTGCTGGTGTCAGCGCATAGCTTAACAAGGAGAGTACTTCAAAGATTACCATAGTGATGCTCAGCAATGAGCAGCACTTAGAACAATTAAGTTCATGCCGACTCAACGGCACTTGGCTTAATTAATTGTTGGACTCTGAGCTTAGAAATAAATCTAACCAGAAATGTAAAAGACCTATACAAAGAAAACTGCAAGATAATACTGCAAGAAACCAATAGAGACCTACCTAAGCAGAAAAATCTATCTTGCTCATGGACAGGAAGGCTCACCATTGTGAAAATGACTATTCTATCTAAAGTGATCTACAGATACAATATAATTCCTACTCAAATTCTGATGATGTTTTCACATGAGATGAAAAAACAGCTTACTAACCACATATGGAAAGGAAAAAGACCTCAGATAAGTAAATCATTCCTGAAGAAGAAGAGCAAAGTCAGAGGCCTCGTGCTACCTGACGTTAGAATCTATTACACCACCACTGTAGTCCAAGTCATCTGGTGCTGATACAATGACAGATACACGGGCCAATGGAACAGAACTGAGAATGCAGACATAAATTCATCTTCCTGTGAACAACTGGCATTTGACAGAGGCCTGAAGTCCATAAATTGGGAAAAAAGTCTCTTTAACAAATGATAACTGGATATCTATCTTCACACACAAAAGAGAAAGAAACAAGACATATCTCACACCATGCACAAAAACTGACTTGAAATGGATCAAAGACCTAAACAAAAAGACCAAGGAAGAAAAAAGTAGAAACAATACTGGAAGTCATAGTTCATGGCATAAACAGAATACAAAATACTACAAACAATACAAAAACATCAGAAGAAGTTATAGGCAACTTATACTCATCAAAAGAGTTCCCCAAAGGACTGAAAAACAACCTACAGCCTGGGAAAAAATATCTAGCTATTGCAGTTCTGACCAGGATCTACAAAAAGAAAAGAACCCATTAAAAAATGGCAAAGAATATGAACAGGTACTTCACCAAAGAATACATTCAGGTGGCTAACAGATATGAGGAAAGGCTCAAAGTAATTAGCCATTAGAGAAACCGAGATCAAAACTATAATAAAATACTATCTCACTTCAATGAGGCTGGCATTAATCCAAGAAAACAGAAAAGAATAAATGTGGGGAAGGCTGTGGAGAGACTGGAACACTTATATTCTGCTGGTGGGCATGTCAAATGAAACAATCACTTTGGCAATCAATTTGGTCCTTTCTTAAAAAGCTAGAAATAGAAATACCATATGATCCAGCAATCATACTTTTTGGAATGAAAAACAAAACCAAACCACTGCCAGTGAATGCTGATTCATAATGACCCCATAGGACAGAGTAGGACTGCCACACTGAGTTTACAAGGAGTGTCTGGTAGATTTGAACTGTTGACCTTTTGGTTAGCAGATATAGCACTTACCTACTACATTACAAAGCTTTCCTCCTGTAATATATCCTAGAGAAATAAGAGCTACCATACAAAACAGATACAGGCAGACCAATATATACTGAAGCACCATTCACAAGGGCAAAAAGGTGGAATCAACCTAGAAGCCCAACAACCAATGAAGAGATAACCAAACTATAGTATATTCATGAAATGGGATACTGTTATTAGGTGCCATTGAGTTGGTTCTGACTCATAGCGACTCTGTGAACAACAGAGAGAAACACTGTCCAGTTTTGTACCACGTCCACAATCGTTCTTATGCTTAAGCCCACTGTTGCAGCTATTATGTCAATACATCTCGTCAAGGGCCTTCCTCTTATTCACTGACCCTCCACTCTACCACACATGATGTCCTTCTCCAGGGACTGATCCTTCCTGACAACATGTCCAAAGTATGTAATATTACACAAGGAGCATCTCACAACATGGAGGAATCTGGAAGGCACCACGCTGACTGAAATCGATCAGTCATTGTGTGAGACCAGTATTATAAGGACTCAGGAAAAAGTTTAAACACAGAAGAAAACAGTCTTTGATGGTTATGAAGATAGAGAGGGAGGGAGAGATGTGTTCACTAATTTGATACTAACCAAACCAAAAACCAAGCCCACTGCCATCAAGTCAATCCCAACTCATAGCCACCCTATAAGACAGAGTAGAACTGCTCCACAGAGCTTCCAGGGAGAACCTGGCAGATTCAAACTGCTTACCCTATGATTAGCAGACGTAGCACTTAACTGCTTTGCCATGAGCATTTCCAACTTGATACTAAACAAGAATTATTTTAGGCAATAGCAGTGACAACACACAGTGAAGCAGAAGTCACTGCAGCTGGACGAAACCGAATGCTAAGAAGTTTTGTAAATACAACCAAACACTTTGAAGGACACAGAAGCAGAGTGAGGTGTCTAGGTACCATGGTTTCAGAGTACATGTAGGTCAATCGTCATAACAAAGTTTATTAAGAAACTGTTCTATATCTCACTCTGTTGAGTGATGGCTGGGGTCTTAAAAACTAGCAAGCAGCCATCTCAGAAGCATCAGTTGTTCTCAACCTACTTGGAGCAAAAGAGAATGAAGAACATCAAAGACACAAGGAAAATATGGACGCAGGAGACAGAAAGGGCCACATAAGCCAAAGGCTACATTAACATAAGACCAAAAGAACTAGACAGTGCCACACTACAACCAATGACTATCTTTACCAGGGAACTCAACAGAGTCCTTTATGGAGTGGGAGAAATGTGGGATGCAAAACTTGAACTCTAGTAAATAAAGTCCAGACATGATGGTGTCACAGACTAGAGGATCTCCAGAAGACATAAACCCTAAACTCTCTTTTAGTCCAGAACTGAAACCATTCCTGAAGCCAACTCCTCAGTCAAAAGTTGAACTGTTCTGTAAGACATAAAGTGATACTGGTGACGAGTGTGCTTCTTGGCTTAAGCAGATACAGGAAACTAACTGTGAAGTTCCTGTCCAGAAGTGAAATAAAAAGACAGAAGGGGACAGAAACTAAAATGAACATAGGAAATTTGGGGCAGAGAGGAGTAGCATGCTACCACGTTGTAAGGGGAAGAGTTAGGGTCACATAACAGAGTGTAAGTTTTTGAATGAGAAACTGACTCAGATTATAAACTTTCATTTAAAATAACATATAAATAAATAAACAGGAATATTATAGTCTGAAATCACTAATAGACTTTTACTTTATCATGGTATACCCTAAACTAATAAAATTATTAGAGCAAATACACTAGATTTTTATAACCTTTTATTAAAAACTTTCCAAACCTAGAAATTTTATTCATTCTTAATAATCATCTTTAATATGGCCAAAAAGTATTTTAATATACATTTAAAAAAAAACTGTTGTTGAGTTGATTCTTACTCACAGTGTTCCTATAAGACAGAGCAAAACTGCTCCATAATGTTTCCAAGGAATGGCTGGTGGATTCAAACTGCCAACCTTTTGATAAAGAAAACAAAGAGTCTACTATAGATATTAATAATATTTTTTTAAATAGTAAAAAGTTTTTATCTTCTTGTAAGAGATAATTTGGAGTTTTTTTTTGTTGTTATAAGTAAATATATATAGATGGTTGTGATTTTTATGAGGTCTGTGCAGAAAGTCAGATAGACCTAAAATCTCCTCTGTTTCACTAGTAGAATTCTGTGTGGATTAGCTGACCACTAAGTCAATAGCAAGGAGTCCTGGTAATGCAGTGGCAAAAGCACTGGTCTGTTAATTGAAAGGTCAATTGCTTGAACCCCCTTAATGCTTTGTGGGAGATATGATCTGCTTATGTAAATAAAGAGTCACAGGCTTGTAAACCCTATGGAACAGTCTTACTCTGTCCTACAGGGATATTATGAGTCAGATTTGACTTGATGGCAATGGGTTTGGTTTTTGGAAGACAGCAGGAAGACACTTCGGTGATCACATACAACCAATTATAAAATTTTACAGTAACAACTCAGAAACATCACTTGACAAACTAAAATAACTGCAATAAGCAGCATCAACACATTCTGCCGACATATTTAAAATAACTATTTTGAAGTCTTTTTCTAGAAAGTCCAATATCTAGTCTTCTTCAAGAACTGTTTGTACTGATTGCTTATTTTTCATTTTTAGCCAAAGCCAAAAGCCACTGCTGTCAAGTCAATTCCTACTCACAGTGATCCTATAGGTTAGATTAGAGCTGCCCCATAGGGTTTCCAAGGAGCACCTGGTGGATTTGAACTCCCAGACTTTAGGTTAGCAGACATAGCACTTAACTACTATACCACCAGACATTCCATCTTTTCCTTTTTAATGAACCATAATTTTTTATTTCTTTGCATTCCTTGCAACATTTTTTGAAAACTTGACTTCATGAGTATTTAAGTAACTCTGAATCAGACTTTTTCATGTCACTAGTGTTGCTTGTCTTAATCATAGTCATTTTAAGTGTGTATTTGATATCTCCACATAGCAATAGAAAAAACTGGCTAAAATTCTTTGACACTCCTCTGAGTCAGTGGCTGAATCCACATCCTTTTCCATCAGATCTTCAACCAAGACATGGTGCACATAATGTATAATTCCCAAAGAAGTATTACAAAAGGCTTTAGATTTTCTGCCTCTGTGGGCCCGCTTATTCTAGGAGGAAGCCACTTGTCATGTAAGGTGTCCTACTAGACTGAGACCACGTGCTAGAGAGGTCATGCTCAACTGCTCCGGTTTACAGCCTCACCTGAGCCCTCAGCCAACATCTAGCAGCAACTGCTAGGCATATGAGTGAGCTACCTTGGACATACAGCCCAGTCAAACCTCAAGATAGCTACAGCTCTCAACAACATCTAATGGCAATTTCACAAAATACGCGCAGTGAAAACTGTGCAGAGGTACTCTTTCCAAATTCTTGACCCACAAAACCATGAAAGTATTTTACACCACAAAATTTTTGGTATAATATGTTACACAGCAAAAGTAATCAGAACACTATGATACTCTGTATCATCAGTGGGCTTGATTGATTCTATTGCTTGTTTTTTTCTATTTGTTTTCAGATATTTGTTTGTGTTGGCAACAGGTTGCATAATTTTTAATTGCGTGGTAGACATTGTATACAAAAAAACTATAGAAGCACGGGCTAGTGCTATCTTCTTCCAAAGGAGCTTCAGCATTATTTGGTAGACATATAGCCCACTGATACACCCACTCGATTCAGTGGACAGCAGTCTCTAACTGGTTTGCTCTGATTTACAGGACACAGCCCAGGATTGTTAGCCAGTACCTAACCTCATGGGCAGTTTCCATTATTTTCCCCCTAGTTTCTCGAGAATGCCAAAAGTTCTTCTCAGTGTTTTAGTCCCTCACTCACCGCTTTGATTTGTTTTCTTGAAAACCATGTATAACTTTGGAGTTATCAAATGCCTCAAAATGTCCCTCAAGGAGAGAATTATACAGTATATTAGACTCATGTAGGTGTGTTAATCTTTTACTCTGTAATTTTGTCTTGAAGTACTGGTTACTTGGATATTTTTTGATGTCTTTAAATAGTTTGTCTTTTTTCGATAATGACTTTTATCCAGCTTTTACAGACATTCCTGATAGGAGTATTCATTGGACATCAGTTACTCCATCACAAACAGGATTGGAATTCTACTCACAGCATTTACTACCGTGTGACACATTCCATATTTACATGTTTTTTTTTAGTTTTTTATGTGTTCCCCCAACACAGCGCTTCTAGAGGAGGCACTTTGTTTTGTTTAGTGTGTAGTCCCAAAGCCTAGGTAAACAGCTGCTACCAAAAAAGCGTCCTCAGTGAGGAAGGAAGGACACCAAAAGGCATGTCACTCTTTCCTTAAGGCCAGTCGATTATAAATACTAATCATATCTACAAAACACCTATGCAATAATGTCTAGACTAGTGTTTGGGCTAAAACTAGACACCCATGAAATCAACCAAAATGAGGAACTTCAAAATGTCTTACCAAAGCAAACAAGAGCTCCTTAGCGCACCTCAAAATCACGCCTAATGTGTCTAAAAATCCAAGACTGTAAAAATGTCACTATAATTTCATATATAACTCATGATGGCCAAACGTGACTCAGAAGCATAATTTTTAGACACTAAGTAGACTAAGAATCAGACTGAATAAGAAAGTAGAATGTAAATAAATAATAATTGCTTATGTTGATTGGCCAAATTTGTATCTTTATGTGCTGTATGAAAATAAACGACATATTACACTGATGGGATTTCACCTACTTTATGGGATGTTGGAATCAAAGAGATGAAACAATATTAGTATTACTTTATTTCTTGAATACTTACTAAATGTCTGCTCTGTCAATCTCTCTCTAATTTTTCAGGACACAAACACACTTCCGATACAGTAATTTTCTCTCAAAGTGATTTCACATAATTGGTTAATTGAAGTAAACACAGTGCTGTGATTACTGTCCATTCCTTTTTCTTAATTTAAGAAATGGTGACAGCACCGTTTAAAAAATGAACAAAATACACCAGCCCCTGTAACGATGTATTCTTTCACTTGTCATTGCTTCCACATTTAGTCAATGGCACATTTAGTATTTTCTGTCTCATGATCCCAACTCACAGGCCATCCTAATATAAATCAACTTTTTCAATGAAACTTGCAGGAAAGAGATTAGAATTTGAGAAACAGCTGCTTTGAGGTGGAGGGCAAAAGAAAAAGATCAGCAATAAAAAGTTGTCGGAAGAGTCAGATTATTAAACAAGCAAAAGGCAAGTAGTGTGAACTTTTTAAGTCTCAGTTTCCTCATCTGCAAAATGGAAGCAATAACATTTAGTTTGTATGATTATTGTAGAAGCCCTGGTGGTACCTAGTCGTTAAGAGGTCAACTGCTAATCAGTGTGAATATACCAACTACCTCTTAGAAAACCTGTGAGGCAGTTCTGCTCAGTCCTAGAGGGTCATTATGAGTTGAAACTGATTAGATGGCAACCGGTTTGGGTTTTTGTTTTTGTTTTCGTTTTTTGTATTTATTGTAAAGAACAAAGCAGTGGTGTAAGAAGACATTTTAGTATGATGTTTTATGTTTTGTAAGCATTCAGCAATGTTTCTGGTTTTGATATAAAACCATGATAATTTGGTGATCATTCAGCCAACTCTATCGCTAGATCACGTGAACTTCCCTAACAGCAGCAGTAGGCTGAGATATCTGCCCTTTGAATTACTGCTGATCTTACTTATTTAAAGTAGAAAAAAGTGAAAACACAAAGATGATATATAAGAAAAATTTGAAACTTTAATGATCCATCACATATTTTTAAAGAATAGACATAATGCAGATAGCTTTCTCCTCTTTTCCAAAACAATCCCTTATTTGTATAATTCATTAGTTATTTTAATGTTCTCTAAAAATGGGAATCACAGTGAGTAATTATGGGTCTCATCAAAATGAATACTATGCAATCTAACGAGCAGTCATACTAAGTGCAGGGAGCTGTTTCCATTGATTGTGATGTTCTGTTTTATGTGGGAGTCTTCGCTGGCTTTTGGTCTCACTGCAGAGGTGATATAGAATGTCTAATGATACCCACTAGCACTTTTGTCAGGGCTACAGTGGCTTATAAACTATATGAGTTAGCTGGAATTATGCTTTTGGCTTATTTAGATACCCGCTGATTTTTTTTTTAACATTTACATCAAGTTACTTGAGAGAAGCCAAGCATAAGGCTTCAGGTGGTGGAGGTATTTCAGGAATGACAGCACCAAAGAAAAAAATAATTAACCAATGTTGTCATGATAGCTAACTCTCAGTGGGCTGTGTGCAGTCTATTTCTGTGCGACCAGATGCCCCCTTCAATGCAGCCTTATTTTTAATTACGCAGCAAAGTTATTTATAAAGTTGACAGAGATCTATCAATTTGCTCTAATTTTGTCAAGAGAAAATTTCCCAGCATCCTAGGATAGTATCTTCTCCTCCACTTACCTAGTGTCTCCCTTTGTGAGGTGATTTTGGTCTAACACAATATGGGAAGTGGCATGCCTCCCGTGTGGGCCCATAGTGGGAGGGCTTTGCCCCTGAGTTTATTTTTAGATCTGATCAAACTCACTGGCTAATTAAAACTTGAGCATACTTATTTCAGTCAGAGTATCTCCAGTCAGTACAATCAATGAAGACTTTCCGAAGCTGCTTGCTAAACAATATTCTTTTCTTTGTTTGCTTTTTGTTTATAATCTCAGAGTTTCAGTGGACCGTTCCCAAGTTTTCAAATAATTCGGACAATGCATTTCTTTATGTTCTGGTGTTGAGTATATTATTTCTAATTTGGGGCAGCAGTTAATATGAAATAACAAGAAATGGTTTTTATTACAAAGTTATCTGAATGATTAGCTATGTCATGATGGCTACATGAACAAAGCCAATGAACATTTTAAAAGAACTCAATTCCATTGTAATCAGGAAAATGCAACTTAAAGCCAAAGGGGATAATATTATACACTCACAATTTCTAAAATAAAAACAATACACAACGTAAACATTAGAGAGGAAGTAAAAAAAATGTGGAAATATTGGTGGGAGTATCAACTGGTTTAATGATTAGATGTGAATACATACATACCACATTGTTGTTCTTAGGCACTGTCGAGTCGGTTCTGACTCACAGTGATCCTATGTGAGGCGCTGTTGAGTCAGTTCTGGCTCATAGTGATCCTATATACAGCAGAATGAAACACCACCCAGTCCTGTGCCGTGCCCATAATCCTTTTTAAGCAGAACTCATTATTGTAGACACTGTGTCAGTCTATCTTGTTGAGGGGCTTCCTCTTTTTCACTGATCGTCTACTTTGCCAAGCATGATGTCCTCCTCCAGGGATTGTTCCCTCCAGACAACATATCCAAATAATGTAAGGCATAGCCTTGCCATCTTTGCTTCCAAGGAGCACTCTGGTCATCTTTATTCCAAAATATATCTGTTGGTTCTTTTGGCAGCACATGGTATGTTCAGAATTCTTCTCCGACACCACAATTCAAGTGCATTAATTCTTCCATCTTCCCCATTCATCATCCAGCTTTCCCATGCAGGTAATGCAAATGAAAATACCACAGCTTGGGTCAGGCACACCCTGTTCTTCAAGGTAACATCTTTACTTTTCAACACTTTACACAGGTCCTTTGCAACAGACTTTCCCAAAGCAATGTATCTTTTGATTTCTTGACTGCTACCTCAATGGCCATTGATTGTCAAACTGAGTAAAATCAAATCTTTGATCACCTCAATACTTTCTCCATTTACAATGATGTTACTTAATGGTCCAGTTGTGTGGACTTCTGTTTTCTCAGTGTTAAGGTGCAATCCATACAGAAAGCTGTGATCTTTGATCCTCATCAGTAAGGGTTTCAAATTCCCTTCACTTCCAGGAAGAAAGGTTGTGTCGTCTGTATAACACAGGTTGTACATGAGTCTTCCTCCAATCCTGATGCTTCAGTCTTCATGTAGTCCAGCTGTATTATTTGCTCAGCACACAGATTGAAAAGAAATAGTGAAAGGATACAACCCTGTGCACACCTTTTCTGACTTTAATCCATGTAGTGTCTCCTTGTTCTGTTCACACAACTGTCTCTTGATCCATGTACAGCTTCCTCATAATCACAATTAAGGGTTTTGGAATTCCCATTCTCTGCAATGTTATCCATAATTTGTTATGATCCACACAGTTGAATGCCTTTGCATAGTCAGTGAAACACAAGTAAACATCTTTCTGGTTTTCTCTGCTTTCGGAGAAGGTCTATCTGACATCAGCAGTGATATCACTGGTTCCACATCCTCTTCCGAATCTGGCTTGAATTTCTGGTAGTTCCTTGTAAATATACTCTCACTGCCACTGTCAAAAGATCTTTAGCAAAACTGTACTTGAGTAATGATATTAATGATATTGTTCAGGAACTTCTGCATTCAGTTGGATCAACTTTCTTGGGAATAGACATAAATATGGATCTTTTCCAGTTGGTTTTCCAGGTAGTTGTTTCCAAATTTCTTTCCATAGATGGGTGAGTACTTCTAGTGCTGCATCCATCTGTTGAAACATTTCAGTTGATATTCCATCAATTCCTGAAGCCTTGCTTTAAACCGATGCCTTCAGTGCAGCTTTGACTTCTTCCTTCAGTACCCTTGGTTCCTGATCGTATGCTACCTCTTAAAATGGTTGACTGTTGACCAGTTCTTTTTAGTATAGTTACTATGTATTCCTTCCGTCTTCTTTTGATGCTTCCTGAGTCATTTGATATTTTTCCCATAGATAAACTGTGTGAAACAATAATTTTACTCCCCCTCAAACAGAAATATGTATGTAGGCTAACTAAAAGACACAGACACAAATGATCACAGCATTGTTACTGCTCATCTTTTCAGGTAATTTTTTAACTGACCTTGGGTAGTTTTCTTTATCCGCATGGGTTGACCAGTGAGCTGTTGAGGACTTTTAGGGGAATTCCTGCAGATCTCCCAGGTTTCTTTCTCCGTGAAGCTCTCTTCTTTCCCACCCCCTGTTCTATGAACTCCACCTGCATGGTTCTGCCTGAACTTTTAGCTCCAGTCCTTAAAGGTGAATGTGTTAATGGACTCTGCTTTGGTTCATTCTCCTTGTAACATGACCTGGAAGCTGTCTCAAAATGAAAAGCTGGAGTATTGTAAAAGCATGTCATTTATTTTCCATCTCCGAGGGATCATTTTCGTATGTCTTGTAGACTCTTGTTTAGATACTTTGTCCCCTTTTTCCCCCTCGGTTGGAGTGAGATCCCCTTATCTTGCTACATGTTTTCTCCTGTTAAAAATCGGTGATTCAGAGCTTGTCGTAACTAACACCACAACAACACTGTATGTAATCAGTGTTGGTTTTTTTTGTTGTTGCACCAAGCTGCACTGGTCTCTTTCCAAAGAGATCCAGAGTCCCCTCAGCTCCTGCAGCCTTGGATTCTCTTTTTTTGTCGTATTTTTGATATACGGCCTCGAGCTTAGTTAAACAACAGTTAGACAGCAGCAAGGGAGGCTGCCTTACACTACTTACCTGTAGCTTTTTTCCCTGCTCCATGTCTTTGACAGGGTACCCCTGGCAAGTCAATTCCACTAATTAAAAGGTTGTTTTGTTTGTTTGTTTGCTTTTTATGATTTTTTTTAATGTAGGTTCATTTTTTCTGGTTTGTTACAAACATACAAATTAGAGTCCAGTATGTGACATGCATATCTTTAGTTCAATAAAGTTTCTTGTGGTTGTTTGGTGATGCATATGAGGTCTGCCAATTAAGTTCACCAACTTGCCACCGTTTGCATACATTGGCAGCACTGTACAAACAACTCGGTAAGGTTTCATAACCTTGGTGTATCAGTGTCTCACAGCTTGTGTCTGTGTCAACATGTGGCAGTATCTTGCTGAGTGGCAATCATTATTGTTGCTCATTTTTGTGTACCATCCTGAGAGTGTCTGAGCTTGAATTAGAGCAATGAACAAACATTAAATTTCTTGTTAAACTTGGCAAAGGTGGAAGTGAAATAAGTGAAATGTTAGTCTAGGTGTATGGGGATAATGCCATGAAGAAACTGGCAGTGTACAAATGGATTAAACATTTTTCCAAGGGGAGAGAAAGTGTCACCGACAAGGAAAAGTTGGGGCAGCCAGTAATGAGCAGAACTGATAAAAACATTGCAAAAATGTATTGAATTGTGTGTCAAAACGGTCATCTGACTGTGAGAAGCTTAACAGGCTGAAGAAACATCAGTAGATAAGAGTTAGAAATACCTTAACTGAAAATCTCAGCATCAGACAGGTGTGTACAAAAATGGTCCCAAAAGAGCTCACTGATGAACAAAAAAAAGGAGAGTTGAAGTTTGCCAAGACCTTTTGGAGAGGGAAGACAATGTTTTGGGACGTGTTATCATAGGTGATGAAACATGGGTGTACCAATATGACCTTGAAACAAAGTGTCCAAGTGCACAGCGAAAGGAAGCTAATTCTGCACAACCAAGACTGGTTCCATCAGTCCAAATCAAGAGTTACAGTGATGTTGATAAATTTTTTTGATATCAGAGGGATTGTTTATTATGAGTTTGTACCAACTGGACAAACAGTTAACCAAGTTTACTATTTGGAAGTGCTGAAAAGGCCAAGTGAGAAAGTTAGATGAAAATGACCTGAATTTTTCACCAACAGCTCATGGCTCTTGAACACAACAGTGCACCAGCTCATAAGGCACTGTATACGAGGGATTTTTTTAGCCAATAAACAAATAACTGTATTGGAACACCCTACCTACTCACCTGATCTTGCCCCCAGTGACTTTTTTCTTTACTCAAAGATAAAGGAAATATTGAAAGGAAGACATTTTGATGACATTCAGGACATCAATGGTAATAGGATGGCATCTCTAATGGGCTTTCCAGAAAAGGAACTCCAAAATTGCTTTGCAGGGTGGACTAGGTGCTGGCATTGGTACATAGCTTCCCAAGGGAAGTACTTCAAAGGTGGCTGTATCAATATTCAGCAATGAGATATGTAGCACTTTTTCCAGGATGAGTTCCCTCACTTAATTGTCAGACCTCATACGATCATCTGTGGGCAACTTGTTTAAAACATTATATAATCTTTGATATGTTTAAATCAAAGATATCTTTGATATCTTTGATATGTTTAAAAATTGTCTTTTGAGACTCCATCAAGAACACCCTGTGTCGCTGTTGTGGCTCTGCCGATATTATACCTCCTAATAAACCATCTCTCTCTTTCTGATTTGCAGTATGTTTCACTGACTCACCTGCTCCAGGGCATGGACCCCAATTAGGCAACAGAAGGATAAATTCAGTCCCTGTCACTCTATTTGTCCAGAAGCTAAAAATTCTTAGGAACACCATTTTGCTATTTTAGGGACAGCTGAGGGCCAATCTATGGTTATTCAAGATTATATGTTTGGCAGTCATTTTCTCTAAAACAAATGAAGTAAGTGTAAGATAGATTAATGAATTTTAATGTCATAGAAAATGAAAAATCATTAACATTATTTCAGATTCAACAGTGCATCTCAGTTTCAAGGAACTAACACAGCTTGTATTTTGGTGTAACACCAAAGATGATATCCGCAGTTACTTGAAAAATTTATTATAATATTCCTTTCTTTTCCAAATACATCTCTGTTTGTGTTTTTGCCCAGATTTTCTCAATATTCTTGCACTAAAAAAAAAAAAAGAAATGCTGTAACAGATTGAATTCAGGAAGAGATATGCGAATATAATTGTAGCCTAGTTAGCCAGAAATTGAATAGATTTTCAAAATGTAAAGCAATCCAGTGTTCTCATTAATTAGTTTTGTTTTAGAGAAGTTAGCAATTGTTCACAAAAACAAGGTATTTGTGTTAACTCATATTGTGTTCATTATTGTTATTTTCAAATGAATTAAGATTATTTTTACATTTTTTGATTTCTAATGTAGTAAATATCAGCAGTCATCAACCACAGAAATAATAACTTTAACAGGTCTCCACTTATTTTTAGTAGCGTAAAGAGTTTCAGAGACCACAAGATTACTAATCTCAGTATAGAAAAGCCATAACCCAAAAGAATTCTTCCCAGCCCCTATTTCTTTTCTCACTTGAGATTCTGTCACTAACCTTTTTTCAGTGTCAGTCCAGCCCTTGATAACTTCTCTGTCAGCCCTTCTAATTAACCCTTTTGCCTTCCTCAGGCTATTTTATCAGGGTCCTGCCTCTTCACCCTCCGGGGATGGGAATCTAATCTCTATATGCCATCTCTATACCCAGGCGTCCGCTATCAAGGTCAGAACTTGTTGGTACAATTGTGGGTCTAATTGGCTGTCTGCTCATTGCCTTCTAGCAAATACACTTCTGACTTCACAGTCTCACATTCCCTTTCCTTATTTCGTATGTGAACTGTGTTAATCTGGAGATCTGAGAGTCCTTTTCAATTCTGTCTTTTTACTGCTGCCACTAATCTGTTCGCCTCTGTCTGAATTTCAGATGCTTTTCCCCACTTTACCAATAGAAATTTAATCCAGATTTTGACAGATAAGAGTAAACGTGTAATTTCACAGAGTGTTTGAATTTAAAGGTATTTCTGCAGAAGTATTAAGCATTTTTAGTATATTTCTAGTGGTAAAATGTATCTTGTGATACTACCGAGCGTGTGCACATGGGTGAGGGAGATATTTTGGGATAGGGATAATTTCCTGGTGCTCTCTACCCTGCTTATGTGAAATTTCATCATTGCCATTTCCAATTCCAGTGATACAAAGCTTTTGTTTAACAACTCTCTGACTTTAGGTAGGAGGCTGCTCAGGACTCCTGAGAATTTTATATATTATAACAAGCAACAGGAAGACCATAAAAACCAGTTTGCATTTAATCTTCTAGATTGTCAGTTCTTTCAAGACTACTCTGGATAGACTCAAACCTCCATCTTTTTGGTTAGTAACTTAAAAATTAAATATTTGCATTACTCAAGGACTAGTTTAAGTTGTTCTCCAAAGTTCTCTACTTTTAAAGCATTGTTTCCAAAACTCCCCTGCTGTTTTCCATCTGACCCAAAAGACTCACCGTCTCTCCTTGCAATTTATCCGAACACCTAGGCAATTTAATTACCTTTGACCTCGGTGTTGTTAGGTGCTAACGAGTCAGTCCTGATCCATACCCACTCTACACACAACAGAACGAAACACTGCTCAGTCCTGCACCATGCTCACAATGATTTTTATGCTTAAGCCCATCATTGCAGCCACTGTGTCAGTTCTTCTCATTGAAGGTCTTTCGTTTTTTCCACTACCAACCATCATAGCCTTGTCCAGGAATTGATCTATCCAGACAACATGTCCAAAGTAGATAAGATGCAGTCTCACCATCCTTGCTTCCAAGGAGCACTCTGATTGTACTTCTTCCAGAATGGATCTCTTTGTTCTTTTGGTGGTCCGTGGTACATTCAATATTCTTCTCCACCACCACAATTCAAAGACATCAATTCTTCTTCTGTCTTCCTAATTCATTGTCTGACTTTCTCATGCATGTGATGTAATTGAAAATACCATGCCTTGGGTCAGGCACACGTTAGTCTTCAAGTTAACATCTTTACTTTTCATCACTTTAAAGAGGTCCTTTGCAGCAGATAGATGTTCCCAATGCGATGCATCTTTTGATTTTTTGACTGTTGCTTCCACCTACATTCATTGTGGAACCAAGGAAAATGAAGTTCTTGATAGCCTCAATCTCTTCTCCATTTACCCTGATGTTGCTTACTGCTCCAGATGTAAGAATTTTTGTTTCCTTGATGCTGAAGTGCAATTCATACTGAAGCTTTTGGTCTTTGATCTTCATCAGTGAATGTTTCAAATTTTCTTCACTTTCACCAAGCAAGGTTGTGTCATCTGCATAACACAGGTTGTTAATGAATCTTCCTCCAATTCTGATGCCTCGTTCTTCTTCATATAGTCCAGCTTCTACAATAATTTGCTTGGTATACAGATTGAAAAGGTGTGGTGAAAGGACACAACACTGATGCACACCGTTCCTGACTTTAAACTCTGTAGTGTTCCCTTATTCTGTTTACCTGACTGCCTCTTGTTCAATGTACGGATTTCTCATGAGCAAATTAAGTGATCTGGAACTCCCATTCTCTGCAGTGGTATACATAATTTGTTGTGCTCCACACAGCTGAATGCCTTTGTATAGTCAATAAAACAAGTAAACATCTTTCTGATATTCTCTGCTTTTAGTGAAGATCAATCTGATATCAGCAATGATATCCCTGTTTCACATCTTCTTCTGAATCTGTCTTGAATTTCTGTTAGTTTCCTGTCAATATACTGTTGCATTGCTTTTGAATTATCTTTGGCAAAATTTTACTTGAATGTGATAGAAATGATATCATTCAGTAATTTATGCATTCATTTGGATCATCTTTCTTGAGAATAAACATAAATACGGATTTCTATCAGTCAGTTGGCCAGGTACCCATTCTCCATATTTTTCTGGGTAGATGAGTGAGGATTTCCAGTTCTGTATCCATTTGTTGAAAAATCTCAGTAGATATTCCGTCAAATCCTGTAGCCTTGTTTTTCACCAATGCCTTCAATGCAGCTTCAAATTCTTCCTTCAGTACCATCAACTCCTGATCATAAATTACCTCTTGAAAAGAATTATGCCAATTCTTTTTGGCATGATGACTCTGTGTATTCCTTCCATCTTCTTTTGATGTTTCCTGAGTTGTTTAATATTTTCACTGTAGAATCCTTTAGTATTGTAACTCAAGGCTTGAATTTATTCTTCACTTCTTTCAGCCTGACAGATGCAAACCATGTTCATCCCTTTTGTGTCACTGCCTAACTGTCCGCCGGCGGAAAGAAGACAGGACACACGAATACGAGCCGCTTTGCAAGTTACTTGCTTTATTCTTCTTCCTCTATTTCCTGGTGCTTGCTCAATTTATATCCTAGTTTCCTCCAACCCTCACGTGCCACGCTCTCCCAAAACGGAGGCCCACAATAGGCTAGCGAGAAGCCACTGCCCGCAGGCATGCGCCATGAAAGCCCTAGGTCTGGTAAACAGGGGTATGGTCGGGGTGCGGTTCTGGCCCTGGGCACCATCTCTGGCCGCCGCGTCCCGCTTACCACACTTTTGATTTTCTATCTCCAGCTCTTTGCACATGATTATAATACTTTACTTTGTCTTCTTGACAAAGTCACCCTTTGAAGTCTTCTGTTCAGTTATTTTACTTCATCATTTCTCCCTCTTCCTTTAGCTACTCAGCATTCAAGAACAAGTTTCATAGTCTCTTACAAAATCTGATTTGGTCTTTTCTTTTCTGTACTGTCTTTTAAACCACCTCTTGTGTTCTTCATGTTCTTATGTTATTTCATAACTTGCGTGGTCTTTGGTCGTTAGCATTCTATGCGTCAAATCTGTTGTTCAGATGGACTCTAAATCCAGGTGAGGTATACATAATGTCATACTGTGATTCTACTGGACTTGTTCTAATTTTCTTCAGTTTCAGTTTGAAATGCATATGAGCAATTGATGGTCTCTTCTGCAGTCAGTACCTGGTCTTGTTCTGAGTGATAATACTGAACTTTTCCGTTGTCTTTTTCACAGATACAGTCGATTTATTTCCCACTCATTGCATCTGGTGTGGTCCATGTGAAGAATTGCCATTTACGTTGGTGAGAAAGATATTTGCAATGAAATTATTGGCCTTGCAAAATTCTGTCATGCCACCTCTGGCATCATTTCTATCACCAACGCCATCCTTTTCCAACTACTGATCTTTCTTCTGTTTCGAACTGTTGCATCCCAATCACCAGTGATTGCCAAAGCATCCTGACTCTATGTTTGATCAATTTTGGACTGCAGAAGCTGATAAAAAATTTCAGTTTCTTCATCCTTGGCCTTAGTGGTTGGGGCAGAAATTTGAATAATAGTTGTATTAGCTGTCTTTCCTTGTAGGTGTATGGGTATTATTCTATCATTGACAGCAGGACAGATCTTGAAATGTTCCTTGTGATGATGAATGCCACACTATTCCTTTGCAAATTATTCCTGGTGTAGTAGACCATATGATTGTCCAATGCAAAACAGCCAATACCAATCCATTTCAACTTGTTAATGCCTAGGATGTTTATGTTTGTGCTTTCCAATTCACTTTTGGCAATTTCCAATTTTCCTAGATTCATACTTCATACATTCCATATTCTGATTATTAATGGATGTTTTCAGTTCTTCTCGTTTAGTTGTGACACATCAACAAATGAAGTGCCAAAAGCTGGATGTCATTCATGTCATTCTGCTTTGAGGAGGTAGATCTTCCTCAGTCATCCTTTGAGCAGCTTATAACCTGAGGGGGGCTCACTTTCTGACACTATATCACAATGTTCTGTTGCTATTCACAAGGTTTTTGCTGGCTCCTTCTTTTCAGAAGTAGACTGCCAGGTCATTCTCCCTGGTCTTAGTCTGGAAGCTCACCTGAAAACTGTCCATCATCTGTTTCTCTGCTGGTGTCTGAATACTGGCGGCATAGCTTCCAGCATCAGAGCAACACCCAAGCCCCGATCGTATGACAAACTGACAGACAAGTGGGGACATTTATTACCTAGAAGAGCATAATGTCATCTACAAACACGGTGATTCCTTTGAAGTTAATTTCTATCAGATCATTTATAAAAAAACATTACATAAGCTCAATCCTCACAGGTTAGCTGGAAGAAGGAAAGTGGGAAAGAGGAGGAGCTCCCATCGCTAAGACTTTTTCATTGCCATAAATATCCAAATCTCTATCACTGTGAAGGAAAAAAATTCCCAGAGGTTTTTAAGAGTGCAAAAAATCTGATTTTCTTTTAACACAGGTAGTCCACTGACTTCCCATGTGGATCTGTTCCAATGACTCCTTTGTAAGTCTGTTCTGACTTAAGTTGAATAATTATTTTCATAGTTTCCATTACTGTTGCCTTTTATTTCAACGTCTGTGCAAACCTAATCTTTATTTGTCTTTGAAGTTGGAAACATTCCATATAAACTTACAGACATGTTTCAAGACATACATACGTATGTATAAAAAATGCACAAATCGTAAAAGCCTACTTCAGTGATGAAGAAGAGTTGGGTGATGGTGGTATTTTGTTGGTTGCAGTAATAACTCCATTTTTGGAAACTTCTGGATCATTTGGATTATCCCTGGAAATGGGCATGTTCCTCCTAGTCAGAAATTTAATGATAGCTGTCCATATGGTTAGTTTCTTTTTTCTTCATATATCACGCAGTAACATCTCACTGCTTCCTGAATCTGCCTACTGACTTTAACAAAGTGCTCATCATTTGGGTCCATGTTTTCAAACAATTGAAGCCACTGATTTAGTTTAGAAAAGAACTCCAGCTAATCTTTTCATTGCAAAATATTTTGACAGCTTCTCTCCTTCCTGTTCCTTATTATTTGTATCTTCTTCCGCATTTCTTTCCTTTTCAAAATCCTTTAAGTCTTTATCTGTCAATTCCCTTCTTCACTACTCATGAGCATCCACATCAGCGATATTGAGTTCAAAATGCAGCATCGTTGCCACATGGATGGTTATTTTCACCATCTCTTACATCATATTATCCTGATCGACTGACAGGAGTGTATTCATGTAACTCAACAGGTTATTCTGTATCTCCTGCAGGCATTTTCCCATAATGTTCTCCCAGGAAGATGCAATATTCCTAATATGCTAATAGTTATAAGTACAGTTCATCATAGTTTGAGTACAACATAAGTCGGTGACTACCTGTTCACATGATATAATGGGGTGGGGTGGGAGAAGCTTCCTACTTTAATTTACCTCTGGCACTCCTTGATTTTATTGGAACTGTATAAAGACTTGGATGAAGGAGGATAGGGTTCCCTGAGGAAATTATTTCCTTTTTAACCCTGTCACTGTGTTTCTCTTCTCATTTTGAAAGTCTGGAAATATCATGATCGCAGATCCAACTTCATCATCCTCCAGGGCGTTGAGTACTTTTCATTTGGCATGTGACTCTGTGCCTATTAGCCAGCAACACAAAGTTAAATATTGATGTCATGTTGATCACCATGCATTACTGTTACTGAAGCTGAAACAAGTCCTTAAAATTATTGACTGGATGTAGTAATGCTCCTTTAGCTTAGAAGATGAATTTTAAAAAAGTGTTTGATGGTACTCTTTCCTTTGATATGTTTATTCTCATTGTTACTTTGTCTAATGTTATATACATTCCAAATGAATAATGATGCATATCTCATGGATATTTGTGTGGTATTACCTCAGCTTGAAAAGAATGGATCTCATCTGTTTTTGACACTTTTTTCCATGTTGATAGCTTCTGTGAGTTTTTAATCACATGCTTTGATTATTAAATCAAATTTATCTTTTACAAAAGCTCTCAAAAATTAGCACGTCATTTTTTTCTTCAAAGAATATGTTCAGGTGCCCTTGTTTCTAATAATGTGCCATATCGGTCACACAAAATAATTCTCAAAAACAGAGGGAGCCAAATGATTCTTTAAAAAATAATTAATTAAAAAAATCCTTTTATAAATAAATGAATTGCTGAACTTTCAGGAAATCAAGAAATCTCCAAAGCTCACAAATGAGTAAGACCAGGAAATCCTAGCAGATAAGCAAGACTCAAAAGTAGCTTTTGTCTTGAGGATCATCACTCACCTTGGGTGACCTGTAGTTTCATGAGGACTGGAGAGTGGGAAACAGAAGATAAAACCCAGGGTGCGCCCACAGTAAATGCTCTAATAAGAGATGACCCCAAAGACTTTGGACTCTAAAGGGCTACCAAGCAAGCTTTCACATTATAAGTGAGGATTTGAAATAAAACTTGCCATGCAAAAAGGAAATGCTAAGGAAATTCTCTTATCACAGGTCTAGCATGAAGTGGAAGAAAAGTCTTCCTTTGAAATTCCATAATCCCATGCTGTGCATTTAAGTTCTGAATTCATGCTGCTGGAGTAATTCAAAAAGTTCTCAAAGAGACAATTTCATTTAAATTGGTACCAGAATGTTAGCATACCCTAACACTGATGGAATCAAATGGAAATCTCTGTAGGAGATCAAATTCAACCCAGGTCTCGAAGGAAAAGGAGCAGTTAACTGCCAAAAGTCACAAAACAGAAAAGGAAATAAAGCAGGAGAAATGAAAGTCAACAGAGAAAAAATTCAATATGAAATCAAATGGTGATAATATTACACACATAATAGAACAGTGTTTAATAAAAAAAAAAGAAGCTTAAAAAGGAGATTTTCAAAGGAGATAGATCTTCCAGGAATTTAATAAGTATTAAAGAAAAAAATTAAATGGCAAATTAGAGATAGCTGAAGACAGAAGTCGATACAAAACCTAAACTATCATCCAGCATCACAGCAATACGCAAGCTACCACCATCAAAATGACAGAAGGGCAGTGGCAAGACAGAATTAGGGAACTGAAAAATAGATACAAATAAAATACTCAGAATGTAGTCCAGAAAGACAAGGAGATAGGAAATAAGAAATAAAAATTAAAAGACATACAAAATGCAAAGGTAAGTTCTACATCCATTTAATCAGTATTCCAGAGGGAGATAATACAGTTAATAGGACATATATAATGCTGAAAAGAAATAATGATCAGATAAACTAATTCTGAAAACAAACAAACAAAAAAACCCAAAATGTAAATAAATGCAAATCTCTCTCTAGACTCACCATGCAGAAACTTCAGGGCAAGAAAGAAAAATGTCTTAAAAGCAGCCAGAAAGAAAAGATCTATTTCTAAAAGAATGACACTAACAACTGAATTCTTAACAATAAAGGAAGCCAGAAAGAGAAGGAAAATATATGGTTTCAATAAGTAGTGAGAAAATATCCGTAATTATAAAATTGCAAACACAGTGAAACTATCTTACCTGAGTAAGGGTGAAGTAAAAACTTTGATGGATGAATTAAAAACTTAGAGAGCTGACAAACAAATATTTTCCCTCAAGGACAATCCATGAGTTGGCAGTGACTTGACAACAACCAACCGAAGAACTAGATTAAAAGGGCATAAAGGTTGGGCGTCGATTACAGGAACAAAAGACTTTTACACTGCTTTTAATGTGCAGGACAAGAACAGTAAATAACTTAAAATTTTCTAAATAACCAAGATAAAGAGTAAGTAATAGAAGATATTAGTGTTAAACCAGTTGAGTGAAAAAAATGAGTAAGAATAGGGAAAAAAAAGGATCCAAAAGAAGTCAAAAAAGGGGAAGAAGAAAGCAGAGAAAAAGAGAAAAACTGGAAGTACATACGATCGTGGAAATAAACCCACAGATACAAAATTTTCACCACAGTCTCCACCAGCCTGATCCTGCAAGAAGTAGATGGTGCCCGGCTACCACCACCAACCACTCTGACACGGATCGTAATAAAGGGTTTCAGACAGAGAAAAAGAAAACTCTAGAACAAAACTCAAATTCACACCCCCTCCCAAAATTGACATTTACTTATAGTCCAGTAGACACTGAAAGAACCCTGAAGACTACAGCTTGTGGACACCCCACTAATTCAGAACTGAAGCCCCACTGAAGCCCACCTTTCAGCCAAAGATTAAAACCAAATTCATTGCTGTTGATTCTGACTCCTAGCAACCCTGTAGGACAAAGTAGAATTGCCCCGTAAGGTTTCCAAAGAGGGGCTGGTAGGTTCAAACCACCGACCTTCTGATTAGTAGCTGAGTTCTTGGCACTGCACTACCAGGACAGGCCTGTTAAACTTGGGGGTGGGGGGTGGCGGGGTGGCGGGGTGTGTGTGTATGTTAGAAATGTGCTTCTTAGTTCAATCAAGTATACAGATCAAATGGGCAATATTTTCCCCAAAACAAAGACAAAAAAGCAGGAAGAGACAGGAACCCCAATGAACGGACAGAGAATCCTGAGTAGAAAGGCTGAGAGTGCTGACGTACTGCCAGGGATGGGAACCAATGTCAGAGAACAATCTGTGTTTCAATTTTTGAATGACAAACTAATTTACCGTTGAACCTTCCACCTAAAGCACAATCTTTTTTTTTTTTTTTTTTTAAGATGTAAGAATTGTTACGGAAACTTCAGTTTAAAATGAACCATTTCAAAATAGAGTGAAACACTCCAGGTACATATGCTATTCACACACACATACACACACACACACCCCACTATGGTCGAGTGGATTCTGATTCAGAGCTGCCCTTTAAGACAGGCTAGAACTGCCCCATAGAGTTTCCAAGGAGCGCTTACTTGTTTCGAACTGTCAGCCTTTTGATCAGCAGCCGTAGCACTTAACCACTACCCCACCAGGGTTTCTAAAATTTGCAAAATGTAAGGACATCAAAATACAAAAAGTCAAATCATGAAAAACATATTCCAAGTAAACACTAACCAAAAGAAAGCTGATGTAAGGCAAACGGGCTTTAGGATCAAGGCAAACAAACAAAACAAAAACCTTTTTAGAAATCTTAGTTCCTATGTGATGATGAAGGAAACACTGGTGACGCAGTTGGTTTAAGTGCAACGGCTGCTAACCAAAAAAGTCAGCAGTTCAAATACTCCAGGTGCTCCTTGGAAACTATGGGGCAATTCTACTCTGACCTAGACCTTGTAATGTATAAAATTACATTACAAGAATCAGAACTGACTTGATGGCAGTGGGTTTATGTAATGATAAAGGAAACCCTGGTGGCGTAGTGGCTAAGGGCTACATCTACTAACCTAAAGGTTGGCAGTTCAAATCCTTCAGGGACTCCCTGGAAACTCTGTGGGACAGTTCTGTTCTGTCCTATAGGGTCACCATGAGTTGGAATTGACTTGATCGCAACCAGCTTGTATACTTTTTGTTGTTGAACTTTTTTGTTTGTTTGTTTATATAGTGATAGAAAGGTCAATGCCCCAGAAATTTACAACATTTCTAAGTGTGTACACATTGAGTCAAATAGCCTCAAACTATACAAAGATTAAGAGATCTACGTGGAGATTGCTTCCATGGCAGGAAATTTCAACAGATTTCTTTCATTAACGTAGAGTTCATTCAGACAAAGCTGTAGAAGATTTGAGCAGCACAACCAACACTGTTGATCTAATAGACATATATAAAATTCTGGTTCCAAGAATGGTATGATGCACCTTTGTTTTTGTTTCTTTTTTCAATCGTGCTCTAGGTGAAAGTTAAGATCACCTTTGTTTTTTAGACACTCATAGAATATTCACGAAAACTCTGTGATAATTCTTTGTTTCCTTTCAACTAGTTCCAAAGGATTGGGACTATATAACTCAGAAATGACCTTCTTTCAATCCAATAAAATTAATTTGGAAATCATTACGGGTAACTAGAAAAACTACTTATGTATAAAAGTTTCATAATTTTTTTTTTACAAAAACAATGTATAAAATTACATATGCCTGTGTGTGTTTGTAACCCTAGTGGTGTAGTACTTAAGAGCTACAACTGCTAAGTAAAAGGTTGGCTGTTTGAATCCACCAGGTGCTGCCTGGAAACCCTATGGGCAGCTCTACTCTGTCCTATAGGGTCACAATGAGTTGGAATCAACTCAACAGCAACTGGTTTTTTGGTTTGGTGTGTAAATATATATAGTTTGTACATATGTATACTGCTGATTAAAGAGAATGTAGTGATAAATAGAAATACTGTGCCTAAATATGTGGGATTGTTTGAAATTGTGAATTATGTAATGGTGATAAATAGAATTAGGAAAATATGAAAGTATCAATTTAGAAGTATTTTATTCCAAATCAACATATATCTAGTTTATATTATGTATAAACGTATACTTGTATGTGCATTTGTAAACGAATAAATAGATGCTTTCAAATGTAAAGATGAAAGACGAAACAATTATATACTTGTGTGATTTAGAAAAGAATTTAAAAACTTGTACTGCATATGGTTACCTTGAAGTCCTTGTCACACGCTGGTAAACAGCTCAGCTGCTAGCTCAAAGCTGAGTGTTAATATCTTTCAGCTGCTCCCAGGGGCAGTTCTGCTCTGCCTACAGGGACCCTACAAGTTGGAACTGAATCAGTGGCAATGAGTTTGGTTTTGGGATTTGGTATGATTACCTTACTTCGAGTTTCTTCTTCAAAAAGTCCTCTAAATATTTCAATTCAGATGAATAGTTTTTCAGAACAGAATTAACTGCCTCAAACACTGAAGATTTCCTTTGATGAGGAAATTCCTGAAACCCTGGTGGCATAGTGGTTAAGTGCTATATCTACTAACTGAGAGGTAGGTTGACAGTTCCAGTGCCAGGTGGTCCTTGGAAACTCTATGGGTCAGTTCTACTCTGTCCTATAGGGTCACTATAAGTTGAAACTGACTTGACAGCAATTGGTAAGCTTATATGAAATATAAACTCTATAAATAATTCTTTAGGATTGTATGAATACTAATTTTTTTAAAACAAAACTCATGCCTTTCGTAATGATTATAGTATAAGATTTCAAATTTCCCCAGGTAAGGTACTCTGTGAAAACGTAAGTCATAGTACATGGTAAATTACTGTGATTTGTTTTCTCTTTTAACCCTCAACAGTATAATTGCATGTAAATGTGTACATCAAAGTGGATTAAAAAGATGAAAAGAGATTTTCATTATAGAGGAGGTGTTTAAACAAGTTACCTCTAGTATGTGTCACTGCCAGAGTCGACTAATGAGGTAGAAGACATAAGGTGAATTTGCTATTAAGATAGTAACAACTACTTCCTGCAAATAAATGTAGAAAATTACAAAAACTCTAATAGAAATTACCACTTGCTGCCCAGTGTAGTTACCTTACCATAAATGGAAAAACATTCAGTGCTTAACACCTAGTAGGCGCTCATCTAGTCTTTTCTGGAAGAATGAACAAATGTGTGCATGCATAAAACAGGCCAATGCAGAGCTGAACCATGTCCAACCCCTCCAGTTCTTTAACAACGAGAGGGAATGAGGCAAAACAACAGAGATGGAGAGACATTCAAGTGCATTTTTCTACTGAGCAGCCAGAGGCTGAACTGTATAATCAAAATATATTATTCACAAGATGAAGCCTGCCTCACTGTGATATTCATCAAGATATGTTTGTCTGAACATAGAAAATTATTAAGGGCTATTCAAATACAAATGTAACACTGAGTAGAATAAAACAAGAAAGTTATTAGATAATGCTTGTAAAATCTCTATGCCTTCTGTCAGCCAGACCTTTAATATATATGTCTCAAATATTCTAAGACCGTGAATCCGATTACAATCTCGTTAATAGTAATATTCAAATCCTCAGAGTTCTAATGCTCACCCTACCCAGGTGGGAAAGCTAGGCTTTTCTGGAGTTCCTGTTCTTAGAGTATTTTTGAGAATTCCTAATATTTTACATACACACATGTCCATGTGTCAGACTGTCATTGGTGACTGTGATTGGCTTTGCCCCCAGCTTCTTGGTGCTGATGATCAGCTCTCATTCCTCTGTGTCAACCCCTGCCAAGCTCCCCATGCAATGGTAAATACTTTAGGGTTTATAGGAATCCCTGGGTAATGAAACAGTTAAATGCTCAACTACTTACTAAAAAGTTAGCAGGTTCAAACCCTCCCAGTGGGAACTCAGAAAAACATGCCAGGTGATTTGCTTCCAAAAAACCACAAACTTATAAGCCCTGTGGATCACAGTTCTACCATACAACACATGGGATGGCCATGGATTGGAATCTTCTCAAAAACAACTGGTGTTTGGAAGTTTTAACACGTATTAGCAAACTTAATGCTCACAACAACTCAAGGAGTCAAGTGTAGACTTATACATTACTTACCGTCCATGATTATTGCTGTTGTTACATGCCACTGAGTGGATTCTGACTCATAGTAACTCTGTGTGCAACAGAATGAAATAATTTCCCCACCTGTACAGACTCACAGTCATTGTGCTTAAGCCTGTTATTGCAGCCACTGTGCCAATCCATCTAAACGAGGATTTTCCTCTTTTTAGCTGTTTACTTTACCAACCATGATGTCCTTCTCCAGGCACTGATCCTTCTTGATAATAGGTTGATATTCACGACATACGCTTAAGTAGAGTTGACCTCAGTAATTTGGATGGAGTCAAGCTTTCAGAACCTTCATTTGCGGATGTGGCAAAACTCAAAATGAAAAGAAATGACTGCAAACACCCACTGGTGATCAGAACCTGGAATGTGCAAAATACCAACCTAGGGAAGTTAGAAATTATCAAAAATGAAAGACATCTTAGGCATTAGTTAGCTAAAATGGACTACAGTACAAAACAGCAAGTTAAACCTTTAACTAATCAATGCTAGAAATGGATACATTGTGGGATGTGGGAGTGAGGGACACGTTAAATTTGTTAAGAGTTCTCTTCAAAGATCAACAGGAACTGGATTTGAAAGCATGTAGTCAAGCTACAGGATTTTCGCTTTTTAAGTGTTTTCAAATATATGGAACCATGAAGTCCTAGTTGTTTCATGGAACTGTGTCCCAGTTTCCCGAGCTCATAATGCTGAGGGCAATGCAGGGTCTCTTTAAGTAGAGCAAATCTTGAGAGATTTGTAGCTTTGTCCTGACACAGTCACTAATCAACTATATGACCCTGGGCAATTTTTTAAACCTTCCAAATCACAATCTCCTCATCTATAAAATAAAAGGGAAGAGAGAATTTCTCACAGCTAAGTAGGCTCCTCACAGCTTGAAAATGCTTTTTTGAACTTGCATTAAGTTGGATGGAGCATATAAATCCAAATATATAAAAAAAGCATCCCATATAGTGTTGATGAACAGTAAATCCTACAAATAAAAGTAAATCTTTTCTTTTCACCTTCCTTCTGGTGTGAGGTGAAAGATAAGAAATGGGGGTGATAGGGAGATGGAATGGGCCAGGGAGCACTGAGAAATAGACTTCAATAGACTACTCATGTGATTGAAATATTAGAATATGCTGCTTGGGTTCTAAGAGATAATTGTACAAAATAAGTAAAAATCTTTAATCACCTACAGAAGGAACACTCTTTTTAGCATTGTATCAACATTGCAGAAAATGAGACTTCTAGAACACTTAATTGTACTCATGAGACAGTACACTGACCTGTACATACACCAATCTGTACACTAAGCACATAATCTGAGAAGCTGGACTGTGTAAAGAACAGGCATCGAGATTGGAGGCAGACTCATTAACAACCTGCGTTACGCAGGTGACACAAGTTGGCTTGCTGAAACGAAGAGGACTTAAAGTACTTACTGATGAAGATCAAAGTTACAACCTTCCATATGAATTACACCTCAACACAAAGGAAACAAAAATCCTCACAACTAGATCAATAAGCAGCATTGTGATAAATGGAGAAAAACTTGAAGTTGTCAAGGACTTTGTTTACTTGGATCTCCAATCAGTGCCCAAGAAAGCAACAGCCATGAAATCAACCTACTGCAAAAGACCTCGTTAAAAAGTTTAAAAGTAATGATGTAACTTTGAGGACTAAGGTGTAACTGACCCAGGTCATGGTATACATTTGAACTATGGTGTTGGAAAAGAATGGACTGTCAGAAGAATGAACAAATCTGTCTTGGAAGACCTACACCCAGAATGGTCCTTAAAAGCAAAGATGGAGAGAAGTCACCACATGTATTCTGGACATATTGTCAGAATGGACCAGTGCCTGGAGAAGGTCATCACATTTGGTAAAGTAGAAGGTTGGTGCAAAAGAAGAAGATGTCCAAGGAAGCAGATTGATGCAGTGGCTGCACGAACGGGCTCAAGCATAACAACAATTGTGAGGATGGTGCAGGAGCAGGAGTATTTGTTCTGTTGTACATAAGGTTGCTATAAGTTGAAACCAACTCAATGGCTCCTGACAACAGCAACAACAAAAAAAACTTTTAAGAGTCAAATCCAGACATGTTCGCTGAATACCCCAAAATTCAGTGTAGATTTGGTATCTCAACTAGCCAACATGAAATATTAAGGTGAAACCAAGTGATCAGTTTTTTCATTCCCCATTCCGAGACCTTTTTAAACACGAGTCAAACACTTTGAAATGTGGCCTCCTTTGTCACCAACCCCTTCATGCCTTTGCCTAAGACAGAATGCATTCAAATCCCCTTCCTTTCCTGCCTCACCCTTATCAGACATGCTGTTTCTTTTCAAGTGTGACGTAAGCCTACTCAGAAGTTTTGAAAATATTTCTAGGCTGAAGCAATATCTCCACCTACTTTGTGAAGCTGAGCAAAAATCACAGGAAATGAGTCACTTCTTAGGTAGAAGCCATAGTCACGGGGGCTTGAGGGAGATGAGTTTTTGCTTTGATTTGAAAGGGCCACAGTTGTTACAGTCAGTATTAGAGAGATTTCATATGAATCTAAGGCAGCTGGAATATCTTCACATCTGGGGAACAATTTTAAAAGGCAGTGCCACAATTTCTATATTAAGAAAAAAAAAATCCAGGAGAAAAGCAGTGCATAAAACAGAAATGATGAGATTGAGGGGGAGACTGAATCTGTCCTTCTTTGACTCTGGATTAGGCTCCATTCACGTGTAACTTTGCAGTAAAGCTTAGTTGGAGCACTGACTACAAAGCCCACAGCCATGTATCGTCTGCGGTGCCACAGTGGAAAAAGTCTGCTAATTGACTAAAGAGAAAAGGCCTCCTGAGGAGACTAAAGGTGACTTTCTGAAGGAGAGAAAGGACAAACAAATGAGGTCTCTGAAAGAGAGCGCGCAAAAGATACTAAGGGCAAGCAAAAACAAATTAATTTCTGTTCCTCCTGGCAAAGTATTTAGGTTTGGGCCATGTAGTGAGTGAGCACGTAACGTCCGTGAGTTCTTGGGCCAGTGGTTTCAGAAGGATGCTTAAAGGAGGAGAAACTTCAAAGAATGGCCAGCAGGGAAGGCCAGCTACTGCAGCCCTCCTTTGCCTTCAGGATCATGGTTTCAGGAAACCAGGATACAATTCCATGAAAAAATCGAGACTTGGCAGTCCCATATGTTTGACACTTCTCAGAAGCAGAAATCCTGCAGCCATACTGCCTGGATTCAAACCTAAGATCTGTTACTAGATGTGTAGCCAGGAGCAAGTTTTGAACTTCTTTTTTTCTCAATTTCCTCTCAAAAGAGTATTTGACACTAGCAATCACTCAGTATTATTAAGGTATGATTAAAATATAACAAACCAGCTTACACTGTTCTGTTGTTCCATGTTTACTTATTGATAAATGTGCCTGTGCTGCTAGCATCCTTGTCTTGCATTTTCATTATTTCTTAGAACATTGCTTAGGAGAAAGGAGAATATACCGAACTGGAGATGATTTGAAACTACCTGGTAAAACTTACGTGTTTGTGTGCAGGTCTAGGAGCATGGCAGGACTGAACACTAGTGTTACAAACACATTATTCATTTTTTGTATGAAGTCAAGTGCAAATTTTTCTGAAGAGACGTTCTATACAATATTTTATACATAAGTATATTCTTCCAAGGAGGGGATTTTAACTTTCATTGACTCTGAAAACTTAGTTATTTTCAGCTTACTCATCCACAGCATTTTTCTGCAGCACATCTACCATCAAGCATTGAATTCCATCTCCCCAAAAATACGAGTATCAGTTTGGCTGGTGTTTTAGTCAGCTAGGGCTGCTCTAACAGAAATACCACAGTGTGGATGGCTTTAACAAAGGAAAATTTATTCTTATAGAGTCCGGTAGGCTACAAGTCTAAATTTAGGCTGTTCACTCCAGGGGAAGACTTTCCTCCTTGTCGGCTCTGGAGGAAAGTCTGGTATTGCATCAGTCTTTGTTTGGGGAGCGTCTTGGCACAGGAACCTCAGGTCAGAAGGACATGCTCTTCCCCTGGTACTGCTTTCTTGATGGTGTGAGGGTTCCCCGTTCTCTGCTTGCTTCCCTCTCCTTTTGTCTCATGTAGGATGAAAAGGATTAAGGGTGGTGCAAGCCATACTCCGGGGAAACTCCCTCTGCAGTCAAGCAGGGAGATGATCCCATAAAGGGATTTACAGTCCCACCCTAGTCCTTTAATGTGCAGCATAGGAAAATCACAAAATGGAGAACAGTCATAGAATACAGGGAATCATGGCCCAGCCACACATCTACAGATATTTTTGTGGGGACACCATTCAGTCCATGACATCTGGGCTCTGATTCCCAGTGCTGTGTGATTTTCCTGTATGTTGGAAATCCTGCCTCTCTGATGTAATGAGGGAGGAAGGGTGGCAGTTGTGTTGCTGAGGCAGGACTAGATGTGTAATAGGGTTATAGTGTGCCATCAGGCAATCTCATAGGTTTTAGAGGAAACGGAGGACTTCACACCACCAGGAAAGAAGCAGTACTGGGAGCAGAGCGTGTGTTCCAGTCCCTGGATCCCCGCACTTCAGAAGTTCTCAGTCCAAGGGGAGACTGATGACTAAGACCTACCTCCAGAGCAGACAGAGTATGACTTCCCCTGGAGCTGATGCCCTGAATTTGGACTTTTAACCTTCTTTTCTATGAGAAAATATATTTTTCTTTGTTAAAGCCATCCACTTGTGGTCTTTCTGTTACAGCAGCACTAGATGACTAAGACACTTATGTTTAGCAGGAACAAAAAGCAACGAGTCTTACCCATAAATATAGCTGGACGTTCAACTCAGCATTGACTCAGACAGATTTTTGTTAGAAGTCTTATGATCGTGGCATGACTGTCAGCACTTCCAGAACTCAGGAGGTCTCTGTGCCAGACATCGGCTCTGTCACAAGCATGTAGAAACCCTGTCTCCAACACCCAGGGTTGGAAGTACCTGGGTCCGTCTCTTTGCTACCATTAGCAAATTGTTGAGAGCGTTTTTTTTATCTTAGTAAAAAGGATCCTTGCTTTTATCTCAAATGGCAATAAAATAGGTAACGTGAAAGCACTGTGGTAGAGCTACACTGTTGCTGATACAATAGCAAAATTTCTATCCAGATATTAAAATGCTGTATTCTTTTACTTATTTTTCCAGTTACTCTTTCTTTGCTTCTGTTTTGCTTTAACTTTTAACTATGTAATAAAATATATCTTATATAAAAAATTAAAGCATAGAAGTATTATACAGTAAAAACTGATACTAATAATCCAATTTCACTTCCTTTCCACATAACTTGAATCTTACTGCCTCTTCCTAAGAGTGATCAAAGTTAACAATAAGTTGTGAAGTCTTCCAGATCATTTTCAATAAAATAAGAGACGTGTATACAAGTACGCCAAACCCATTGCCATTGAGCCAACTCTGATTCACAGGAACCCCAAGACATAGGATAAAGGACCCATAAGGTTTCCAAGAAGCAGCTGGTAGATTCGAACAACTGACTTTCTGGTTAGCACCTGAGCTCTTAACCATTGACCCACCAAGGACCTATATAGATATGTATAGATGTTTATGCACACACATATACATATATAATTTTTTGAAAGAATATTCTGTTTAAATGAAGGAATTCTATATTTAATGTCAGTAGTTGGCCTTATCCCCTTGTCAATATATGCAATGGAGATCTTTCCATGTTGTGTATGTAAGTCTATATGATTATTTTAGCATATAGATGTACCTGAGGAAACACCGGTAGCATAGCAGGTTAAGTGCTGTATCTGCTAACCAAAAGGTTGGCAGTTCAAATCTGCCAGGCACTCCTTGGAAACTCTGTGGGGCAGTTCTACTCTGGCCTAGAGGGTTGCTATAGACCCAACTCAGAAGTGCTTTTTTTTTTAATAGATGGGCTTGAGTTTTGACTACTCTGCTACCACAGACATGTAGGTTGATTGCAGGGTTTTTTTCGTCTTGTTTTTGCTATCAATATTCTTGTATCTGAATCTTTGGGAAAATTGGAGTTATTTCACTAGAAGAGATATCTACAGGTAGAATAACTGAGAAAAAGATTGTGCACATTTAAACTGTGATAGTCTCTGAAAATTTTTCCTCCAAAAAGATTGAACCAATTTGTATTCCCACTAACAGAGGAAAAGAGTAATATTGTGAATATTGTTAAGTTTTCTAATTTTTTGGTCTTCTTTTGGGGAGAAACAATTTTCTTTTTATTTAATTTTCTCTGCTTATTAATAATTGGAGCATCTTTTCTTCTGCTTATTAGTAATTTGGGGTTGTTTGATTAATTGCCTAATGGAATTTTTGTTGTTTTTCTTGGCTGTGTCATAATTTACTGCTAGTAAACATTTGTCTATTACATTCATAGAAAATCTTCCCCCAGTCTGTCACTTGTCTTTTAATTACCATGACATTTATTGTTTAAAAGCTTTTCTTTTTATGTAGATAAATAAAAAAGCTTTCTCCTTTATAACCTCTGAATTTAGGACATTTCTTTGGCTTCCCTTGATACCCCTAAATTTTAAATGATTATTCTCATATGTTCTCTACGTGATTTTATATTTGTATTATTTATGAATAGTTGTCTTACCCAGAATGATACCAGGTATTTTTAATGTGATTGAACAAGTAACCACTTTTGGTCTTTTTGAAATTATTCTTGGCTCGTATTACCTTGTTCTCACCAATAAAACTTTAAACTAACCCTGTCAAACTTCCATAAATAATTCTTTTAGAATTTTAAATGGGATTGTGTTAAATTTATAGATTAATTTGAGGAGAACTAACTGTTTACGATGTTAAATATTCTCTCCCAGGAACACACTATGCCTCTGCATTAATTTACATTGGTTTACGTATCCCTGAGAACGTGCTTTGTTGCTTTTCATTGCAGTCTTTCCCACGTCTTGTTTGGCTTATTCCTCACAATCTTCTGGTTTCTGTTGCTATTGTGATTGGGATCTTTCTGTATGATAAGTTCCAATTGGTTTTTGCCTTATGCAGAAAAGTTATTATGCACTGAATTTCATACACAGACGCTTTATTAGTTTTAATAGTCTTTCAATAGCATCTCTTGGATTTTCTAGGCATTTTTTTTTTTTAGGTAGAACATTGTTATAAATGACAGCTTTATCTGTGCCTAACTGCATCCACATGTATGTGTGTGTGCTATTTATATTTCAAAATTTTATAAAATTTTGAATAGTCATGTTGAGAATAGATATTATTGTTTTCTTCCTGACCACATGCTGACCATTCACAAATAAATAAGACATAATATTCCAAAGCTGGACAGTTCCTGTCACCTGCTTTCTTCAGGGGATATTTGCATCTCTGTAGTTTCAAAAATACCCCAAAAATATAATACTGTGCACAGTCAGCAATACCTCAAATTGCTTCAATTACTTCCCATAATAAGTTCCTCATAAAAGCCACCAAGGCTAAAAGATAGTGCATTTAATAAATTTTTGTGCACTTACCGACTCAAATTACTACAGTACTTTTAAAATGTCATAAGCTTGTTTTTATTTCATATTATCATGTTGTATCATATTAACAAATACAAATAGATATGTCAGATACACAAATTCTAATCACTCCCATGAAATCACACATTGAACTTAGGAACTAGAACATCATCAATATACTCATAGCAATAATTCTATGCCTAACCCATACCACCCCTTCCTCGCCTCCAAAAGTAATCACCTTCCTGATACGTGTGCTTATGATTCCCTTGATGTATTTTTAACACATATTATGTGTGCGTAAACAATGCAACATTTGTGTCGCTTTCTGTGTTTTGAAATTTGAGACAGTGAATTCATGTGTTTTCCTAAACATCTTGCCATTCTCATTATTATACATGTAAGATTCCTCTGTGTAATCATACAATGTTGCAGTTTAATAGACCAATTTATTTTTCCATCTACCTTTTTAAAGACATTTTGGGTTGTTTCTAGATACTGCAATTATAATAAAACTATCATTATGATTGCATATGTCTTCTGGTGCATACGTGCAAGAGCTTCTCTGGGATATTTATTAGTCACTAAAATTCTAGTACATAGGAATTATGAATGTATGAGTTTTTAAAATGGTAGTTTTATGGTAGATATATTTTACCCAGATAAAGATATTTTCTTTTATCCCTAGTTTACCAGTAGTTCAGCATGAGTTTGTGTTGAGTCTCATCAAATGCCTAACTCTACGGTGCAAGAGTTAGATATTGACGTAACAATGCTGCATAACAAACGACCTCAAAAGGAAGCAGCTAATACGATAATCATTTATTCTTATTCATGTATCTCTGGGTTGCATCTCTGAGCTGGGCTCACATGTCCTTCACTCCAAGATATGGTTGTAGAGCCTGGACTGTTCCATATGCTTCTTATCTTACCTGGAGAAACAAGCTAATGAAGAATGAAGTTTTGATTCACATGAAATCTAGATTTTTGGGTTCCATGGAAGTTGAGGTGCCCTACCAAGCCATCATCCTGAGATGATTTTTGAACCTTAATTCCAAATTGAATTTGGTCTCCTAAAAGTTACCTTTAAGCCAAAGAAACACCTAACTTAGTTTGTAAAGAATGTTCATCCTGGGACTTGTGCTCAATCTTTAGAAGAATTAGCTATGTGCAGTCAGTTTTGAGAAATGGAAACTCCAAGGTCAGACTAGTAGCTGTGTTTTAGGGTAAACTGTTATTACAAAAACACCATTCTAGCCCCATTTCCATGGCAATATAGGTAAGATGAGATATAACAGTCTTTGAAACTTCTCTCATCTTTGGAGCATTTTTTTACTCTCTGGTTGAAATATTACTCTGGTTTGCAATTAGCATATTAAAACAACTTCAGTAAGTTTCTATTATTGGCTTAATATGATTTTTGTTTTAATGATAGGCAGTGCAAGTTATTTTTTGTGGCCGAAGTATAAAAGTCCAACACTATAAGTAGGCTAGAAACCCTGGTGGCATAGTGTTTAAGAGATACAGATGCTAACCAACAGGTTGGCAGTTCGGACCCAGCAGGCACTCCTTGGAAACCATATGGGGCACTTGTACACTGCCTTTATAGGGTTGTAATGACCTGGCACAACTTGACAGAAAGAGGTTTGGTTTTGGTTTTATGAATGGCTTATTGGACAATGTGAATGCCAGTGTTATTTAAAAAACAAGAAAGACAACAAAAATGAATTGAAAGTCAGAAGAGACTCTGAAACTTATTCTTGAATATCAAGTATCCAAAGCAAAAGGAAGAAATATTGATACAAAAGAACTGAACAGAAGCTTTCAAGGGGCAGCTCGAGAAGACAAAGTAAAATATCACAGTGACATTTCATAAGACCTGGAGATAGAAATTTAAAACGGAAGAACACACTCTGCATTTGTCAAACTGAAAGAACTGAAGAAAAAATTCAACCTTCAAGTTCTGATAGTGAAGGATTCTACGGGCAAAATAGTAAACAACTCAAAAAAGATTAAAACAAGATGGAAGGAAGATTCAGAGTCGTTATGCCAGAAAGAACCAGTGGACGTTCAACCATTTCAAGAGGTAGCATATGATCGGGAACCAATGGTACTGAAAGGAGAAGTTGGAGCTGCATTGAAGGCACTGGTGAAAAATAAGGCTCCAGGAATTGATGGAATACCAACTGAGATGTTTCAGCAAATGAATGCATTACAGAAGTGCTCACTCATCTACGCCAAGTGATTTGGAAGACAGTTACTTGGTAAACCTACTGGAAGAAATCCATGTTTGTGCCTATTCCCAGGAAAGATGATCCAATGGAATATAGGAGTCATTGCAAAACATCATTAATATCACATACAAGTAAAATTTTGCTAAAAATCATTCAAAAGGCAACTGCAACCATATATTGACAGGGAAATGTCAACAAGCCAAATGCAGAAGAGATTGTGGAACTGGGAATGTCATTGCTGATGTCAGATGGATCTTGGCTGAAAGTAGAGAATATCACTCAAAGGCATTCAGCTGTGTGGATTGCAACAAATTATGGCTGACATTGAGGAAAATGGGAATTCCAGAACACTTCATTGTGCTCCTGAGGAATCTACGCATGGGATAAAGAGGTAGTCATTCAAGCAAAACAAGACGTTGCATGGTTTAAAGTCAGGAAAGATATGGGTGAGAGCTATAACATTTTACCATGCCTAGTCATTCTGTAGGCCAAGCAAATAATCCAACAAGCTGCACTATACAATGTAGAACAATGGGGCATCAGGATCGGAGGAGGCCTCATTAACAACCTGCGTTATGCAAATAACACAATCTTGCTTGTGGAAAGTGAAGAAGACTTAAAACACTTACTGATGAAGACCAAAGACCACAGCCTTCAGTATGGATTACACCTCAACATCAAGAAAACAAAAATCCTCACAATTGAAGCAGAAAGCAACATGATGATAAAGGGAGAAAAGACTGAGGTTGTCAAGGACTTCGTTTTACTTGGATCTACATTCAACACCCATGGAAGCAGCAGTCAGTCAAGGAACCAAAAGACACACTGCACTGGGTAAACCTACTGCCAGAGACTTCTTTAAGGTTGAAAAGTAAAGATGTCACCTTGAAGAATAAGATGTCCATGACCCAAGCCATGGTATTTTAAATCATACCACATGGTTACAAAAGCTGGACAATGAACAAGGAAATCAGAAGAACTGATGTTTTTGAACTGTGGTTTTGGAGAATACTGAATATGTACACCATAGCCTGCCACAAGAATGAAAAGATCTGTCCTCGAAGAAATAAAACCGGAATACTCCTTATAAGCAACAATGGCGAGACTATATCTTCCAGACTTTGGACACGTTGTCAGGGGAAATGAGTCCTTGTAGAAGAACATCATGCTTGGTAAAGTAGATCATCAGTGAAACAGAGGAAGATCTCAGCAAGATGGATTGGCACAGTGGCTGCAACAGTAGGCTAAAGCGTAACAATCGTGGGCACGGTGCAGGACCAGGCAGTGTTTCGCTCTGTTGTACGTAGGGTGGCTCTGAGTCAGAACCAACTTGACAGTTCCTAACAACAACATTGACCAATGCAAGTCAAACGGCAAAGTCCAACAACATAAGAACAGATGTATAAATTACATATATCCCATGAAGGAGGAGAAAAGGAGGGAGAGTATATTTGCCAAAAATAATCTAATTTACCACATAAATCTAGATGATTGTATTTTTTTCTTTTTTAGTGAATTAATGTGATTAATTCCATTAGTTAGCTTTCTAATAGTAAGCTAATTTTACATTTCTGGGATAAATTTCACATAGTAATGAAAAAAAAAAAAACTTGCCTTTGAGTCAATTTTGACTCATAGCAACCCTATTGGACAGAGTAGGACCACTCCGTAAAGTTTCCAAGGAGCACCTGGTAGATTTGAAATGCCAACTTTTTTGGTTAGTAGCCTTAGCACTTAATAACTATGTCACCAGGGTTTCCATGCTTAGAATGATGGTTCTACATTTTTGTGTGTTGCTGTAAAAACATATTAAAATTATATTGACTCATAGAACATGTGATCATAGTGTCAAGGGTTGGTTATACTCACCTGTAAAACTATTGGGAGCTACTGTTTTGTGGGAAGATTTTTATTTATGGATTCAATTTATTTAACGGATATAGGACATTTTAGGTATTCTTGAGTCAGTTCTGATAAACTGTGTTATGTACAAAACTTTTTCCTTTCATCTCAATTTTAGAATACTGGCATCAAGTTGTTCATAATATTCACTCATTATGAATATCTATATCCATATTTATATTTCATTCTTTTTTGTTCCTAATACTGAAAATTGTGGACTGTTCTCTTTTTTATTGTTTGATCCTTCTATGAATTTGTCTGTTTCATTATACTGTTCAGATACTCAATTCTTGGCTTTGTTTTTATTATTATTTTATTAATTTGTCCTCTATCTTGTCATCTCCATCTTCTCTTCTTTTTTTAATTTATTTAATTACTCTTTCCTAATAAATTAAGTGCTTGCTCTTTTTTTGGCAGCCATAAATTTCCCTCTGAGAATCTGTATCACTTCATCTCATCTCTTTTTTATGTAATATTCATTATAGTGAAGTTATAAGTATTGATTTTGACTATGATTTCTTCTTTGACCATGAGTTATTTGAACGTGTGTTTCCTTTATTTGTTTATTTTACTTTTTGCTTCTGACTAGACATCTGAGAATGTAGTAGACTGCATGGTAATGATTTTAGGTAAATTTAAGATCTTCATTTGACCTGATTTGAGGTCAGTTTTTATAAATGTTCTACTACGTGTTTGAGAAGTGTTTATTCCCTAATTTTGGGATGCTGTGCTTTTAAAAGGATTCCTGGTACTTTCAAAATGTCTATTAAATCAGGGTTGTTAATTGTGTCATTTCAATTTCTATTTTTACTGGTTTTTTGACTTCCTCCCTATCCGATTTGACGGCACTTGGCTGGCCCCTATCTATAACTGAGGAAGTGTGTTTATTAACAGAGGTAGTCTGAAGTCTCCTAGTAACAGAGAATTTATCCATTTCTTCTTGTAGTTTAATCCTTTTCTGCTTAGGAACTTGAGGCTAGTTCATCAGGCACATAATGCATATAGAAACTATATACCCCTTGATTACGCCTTTCCAATTCTACCTGAAAATTCTTGACAGTATTGTCATTTGCTCAGTTTTATGACCCCGTCCTGTGTTTCTTTATATATTGTGTAATCATTCTACATTCTATATTCTAAATTTTTTTCATTTCCAATCACAAGTCTTTCAGGGTTTAAATATGTTGGCAATTATTTCTCCCAAATCTTACTCATGGTAGCTTACTTCTTTGTTTATTTAGTGATCTCTGATTATGAGATCGTATTTGGATTTTTTAAAAATAGCTCTAAACTGGGGATGCTTGGCCCGGGGAGCAGGGGGGATTATGTTTGCTTCTACCAGAAGTTAAGAGTATTAATATTCTGGAACCAATCTTGTTGTTGGTTTCAACTCATACTGCCCGTGGAGGACAGAGTAGAACCTGCTATATAGAGTTTCCAAGAAGCAGCTGATGGATTTGAACTGTTATCTTTTGGTTAACAGCAAAACTCTTAGCCATTATATCATTGAAGCCAAGTCAGCCAAGTGCTGTAATTATACATCTAAAATTGTGTGCATAAAAGAAGAATTCCAAGTGTCCCCTCTCATTTCTTGTCACTGCCCCACAACTAAGTCTAGTGCTGGGCTGTAGCACTGGTAAAGGCATTTGCCCTCAGGGAAACCTTGCTTTCTGTGATTGTTTCTTGTTTGCTGATCCCTGATTTACATCCTTAAGATGGGCATGTGGAAGTACCTTCCAATAGTTTTACTTCTTTGAATCCAGGAGTGAACGAAAAGTCTATTTTATTAAGAACAATTAAAAACAAAAACAGGCAAGCCTTCAAAATTTCATTTTATCATACCATCATTAGGAAAGTCTCAAATTATTTATTTCTAAATATCACACCAACTCTAGGATACATCAGGTTGCTATTTTAAAAACAGCATGTCAGCCCTTGGTTGTCTCACCAAATGCTAGGTTCACATCACCAAGGATATTCATTCAGGAACCTGACTGTTACGATTCACTGTAGAGCTACCTTGGTCATGGATCCTACAAGCCCAGGCAAATCTTCAGATGATTTAGCTCAGCCCAAGATCCAGCTACAACCCCATGAGGCACACTAAGCTAGAACCACCCTGTCAAGCCACTTTCAATTTCCAAAAACACAGAAACGGTGAGTTATAATAAACGTTTCCTTTTAAGTCACTATTTACTATCCAGTAATGATAACAGATACACAAGAACATCTCTAAGTAAGCTCCATTTGACTGTTTTTCTGAAATTATTTCTAATTATTTTAGAAACAGTCTCTAAATCAAAATGCGTCAACTGCTTTAATTTCCTCCTGGCTAATGCCTTCAGACCATAGCAATGTATTTGGAAAAACAAATACACAAGGGCCAAACCACAGCCATTCAGTGAGACAACCCGATGAGGGCCCGGAGTCAAACCCTGTGCCTGATCTCCAAAGGGCCATCTACAGCTCCCAGGGAGGAGAGACACTGTAAGCAACTGATGAACATGCTTCACATCTTCTTTTTCTCAGGGAAAACATGACCATCTGAGACAATTTCTTTATTTCCTGTGTGCACATTTACACCTTCCCCAGGAAAACAGAGTAGCACAGGACGTACAAATAATTGTCTCAGAATCACTGTGCTTCTAAGCAGCACTATTAGCTGAAGTTATAACAGTCAATAACATCATTACTTAGCAGAATATCGTCCAGTAATTCTCCCCAGCTTGGACTCTGAGGTTTAAAAAAAATTATGGTGGAAAAACAGAAGTTTTCAGTAAGTAATACTTGGAATATATACTAACTCTTGAAATGGATTTTATGCTCACTTTTTTTGTTTGATCTACTTTCCATTACAGTGTACAGGTGACAATAAAGTCTGTTAAAGGACAGTATATTTGATCATGGTTCATGGGTCCCATTAAGAAGATTCTCTTTAAATAAAAGCAATTGTTGCTACCCGCAAAGTGAAGTGAGAACTGCCTTAAATACGCCTTTTCTTGGGCAAAATGAGGCACTCTGGCCCATTAGCAGGCATAAAGCATGAAAAACCCACATGCACTTGAAGAAAAGACTTCGCACTGAAAAATGACGACACTCAGCTTAAAAACAGAAATTTACTGAAGTCAGATGATGGAAAACACAAGGAGAAACCATTTGCTTTATGAATCTTTTTTGTTCAGATAACGATTAATAACTAGAGTCAACTTTCAGCTCTCCATTTGTCACCTGTCCATACTGTTTCACTTCATTGATTATTCATGTACTAAAGTATAACTATTCTTTCTTCCTTTTGCTGTGTCTTAAAGAATTGTTTCAAGGGCAAGGATGAAAAAGTAGAGACTGCAAGAGTGAAAACTATTCAAGTGATGTTCAAATGGGTTATGTGGAAATGTATGGACAGCTCTGTGAGACATAAAACAGTGTTTGTTGTCTCGACACATATCCTAGGATGTCTAATTCTCTTAGCCAACACGATCCTACTCCATGTATTTGTTATTCGTTGAGGCCATACTGGCACAATGAAAACTACTGGTTAGAAAACAGTGGAAAATCATAAACTTATCAAAGTTTCTTTCTTTTCCTGTTTCTTTTTTTTTTTTTTATCAGAATCTCTTAGTGTATGATGGTCTGTACTAGTCAAACCCAAGTCTCCTAAAGCTGAGTGTGGCTTTGAAAATCAACCAGTTAAACCTACTACCTGATGTGTGAACTCTCACAATAGATAGCATACTTGTCAAGCAGTCAGCCAGTTCATGTTGCAAATCCTCCATGGCTGGTTAGCACTCCATAAACACAAGCAGCTCTTGCAAGCTTCAGTAAGCTGTAGGTGGAAGAAACTTTGTAATTCCTTCTTGGACAAACCTATTTTTCTCCCATAACACAAAATGAAAACTCACGACAAAATATTTTATTTGTTTTGTCTTCAGCCTTCTATTGTTGAGGTCAGAATTTAAAGAGGCAGGAGAATTATCTACCCACTGTTTGCCTGAAGACTCTGAAATATAACAGATGATATTATTTCATTCATTCTCTAATCTAGACATAATGAGTAAAAGGACTTTGTACTGACAAACAAGTGACTCATACATGGTTAAAAAAAATTGCCACTATGTTTTCCAGTGATTTTTGGATCAGAACTCTGGTGAAAAGCAATCTACCCCATACTAATCAAGAACAAGTTATAATGACAAATACAAGTGCCCAGGTACAGGTTCCCACTGAACAGCCTTGAAAACTCTAGCTTCCTAATAACGTCTCTGCTTTGTACCTTGTTATTTGTTCATGCTCTTCCAGCTGACACCATGACGAAGTCCTTCATCTTGAATTGTTTTCAAGGTGTCTGTCTACACCCGGTAATTGAGAAGCTACACTAAGGGGAAGACTAATGACAAGACAATCCTTTATAAGGCTTTACAACATTTTTTAAATTTTTGAAAAATAAATCTAATATGTTAAAATTCAGCTTTGCATACTACTAATGGATTGAGCTTGTAGATGAATAGGCTGTTTCCCACGGAAACTCTCACTGACTAGAAAGAGCTGGAAATGCTTAAGAATAACTTTAAATAGCAAATGATGTTTTCATTAATGATTTGGGATACAAAAAAACAGGCTGAAGTACCAAGTGTTGAGTCCTGAGATATATTAAATCAGAGACTAATGAGGCTTAAGTTAGGGCCCATCAAATTCATTGATCCCTGACAAATTCATTGATCCCTGGAAGTATCTTAATAACTTTGTACTGTTTTTCTATAAGAATACCCTATTTTTTTTAAGCTTTCTTTCCCATGAAACCTAGATCTACATAAGTGTTTAGTAGAGTGACTAGTCTCTGGGAGACTAAAAAAATAAATCTGTGTTCATCATCCTCAAAAGCATCACACTTCTTTGAAAGAAATAACATGCATACATATCAAAGAATCATGAGTTGCATGAAAGGTATGAGATTCGGAGTCAAACAGATGAGAATTTCAAATCCCAGCTCTGCCCTTTGTATCTGCTATGTGATTATAGGCAAAGAGTTGTGATAATAATAATGTTACTGTATTTTGTCATATAAAAATATGTATAAAATATTCAATGCCCAGTTTGCTCAGAGGATTAACACAAATAAATAAATGGACATAAAATATAGCTGACTCACCAAATAGCAGGTTGGAGGTGATTTAACTTAATCCCTCCCTCTCTTATGTTCTATGAATAGAATTGTGCCCCCAAAGAGTTTTCTGAGCTGCAGTCTTCAGGGAAGCCACTTGCCAGAACTTTCTTCTGCAGCATCACTGGGTGGGGTCAAACAGCTAACCTTCTGACTAGTAGTGAAGCACAAATTGTGCCACCAGGGACTTTAGCACATGGCATAAACTCAGAAATATCTGTTGCATGCAAGTGTGCATAAATGAATTAGGGTTAGCACAGTGCCTGTGAGACACGAGACTTTGCTGGATGGAAGACTATAACTTCTCTTCTGTTACATGATGATTTTATTGGGATTACATAAAACTCTTCAGAGGAAAATTTCTCAAATCCATTCACCTTAATTGTAAGTTATAGGGGAGTTACTGGAAGAAGTAGGTACATTAGGAGAAGGAATTAATTTAACCAAGATGAAGAGTTCCATTAGAGGCTGAGTAGGAGGCTGGCAGTCTCTCTTTGCTTCTGGGTATCTTCCCTCTCGCCCATGGGGCACAAAGGCCAAGAAGCCTGACTGGTGACTGCCTTTCTTCCCACATCCTGGCAGCATACAGTGTTGCTCTGTAACATCAATGGATGTTTCTTTCAGCCCAAAGGCATGTGAACACAGAAAATTTTTACTTCCCACGTGTGGTAGACTTTGGTGTAAGAGACATCCTTTACATAACAATTTATGGGATTAGTGCTATAAACTAGAACCCCCAAGCCGTATGACAGAATTCCTTTAAAGCTGCAGAGCAGTAATTGATACAGATGTTCCAACTATTCAGAGAGGTAGTCATCAAAATCGCTCATCAAAGTCTTTTGAGTGAAGTAAATAAAATAGGAGCAATGGAGTCTTGATTCTAGAACATGGCACTCCTGCTCTGTTTGATTTTCTGTTGCTTGTATTTTGATTTTAGAGTCCCAGTGAGGGTGGGGAGCAGGGGAGAGACCTGCAAAGTGAAAACTGCTTAGAAGCTGTGCCTTCAGCTGCACAATCTAAACAGTGAGGTCAGCTGCAGAGTCATCAGCAGATCTGGTAACTGCTCTTAGCTACTCAGACCTACAGTACAGGGTCATCGCCAGCCACAGACCATCAGACACCTCTCCTGGTCTACCCCCACAGTATAGTAGCATTTAGCAGGCTAGCCAGTGTACAAACAGAGAAAAAGGAGGAACGAACAGCTGTTGTTGGGTTCTTGGGTGGTGCAGTCATACTCTGCTGCTAAACCAAACAGCTGAAGGTTAAAGTCCAACCAAAGGTATCTCAGAAAAAAAGTCCTGGTACCGTACTTCCAAAAAATGACATAAAGGAGGTCATCATAACCTTACATCATATAATTCTGAGCCCATCCCCTGTGATCACACAGCCTCAGATTCCTATCTTCCAATCTCAAACTAAACCCATTGCTGTCAAGTCAGTTTTGGCTCTTAGTGACCCTGTAGGACAGAGGAGAACAGCTTGATAGGGTTTTCAGGGCTGTATTCTTCCTCCCCCAGAGCAGCTGGTGGGTTTGAACCTACTGACATTTCAGTTAGCAGTCAACCACTTAACAACCACAGCTTTATCAAGAGTTTGTGAATTCCTCCCTGGCATGGAAGGAAGTAACCTTCAAGCTATAGCAAATCTAAGTGTAGACATCGAAATTGGTCTTTAAAAATTATTTACTCACATGGTTTGTCTCCACCTTCACTCTCCCTTCAAGCAAATGTCCTCAACTTTACTTAAATCCTAGTGGCTTAGTGGGATAGTGGCTGCTAACCAAAAGGTCAGCAGTTCAAATCCACCAGGCACTCCTTGGAAAGCCTATGGAGTAGTTCCCTGTTCTATAGGGTCTCTATGAATCGGAATCCACTTGATGGCACTGGGTTTGATTTTGGTTTTGGTTTAGTTAGTCTGAGAGAACACAGAAAGTAGTTATACCCACTCCGTACCCTTTGGGAAAATCAACAGAATGGAAGTAGAAGAGAGAAATAGAGCACACTGGCTTTATTTAAGAGATTTGAAGTTCAGAATTGGAGACTCATTAACAGCCTGTGATATGTGGATGACACATATCTTGCTGAAAGCAAGGAGGTTTTGAGTTCAGGAAGATTAAAGATCACAGCCTTTAGGATGGGTTACACTTCACCGTAAAGAAACTAGAAAGCTTCATGACTGGCCCTGTAAGCAACATCATAATAAACAGAGAAAAACAGAAGTTGTCAAGCATTTTATTATACTTGGATCTACAACCAATGCCCAAGAATTCAAGCAATGCATTGCACTGGACAGACATCTTTACAGTATTAGAAAGACCTCTTTAAAATGTTAAGAAAGCAAATGTGTCTCCTTAGAGACTGAAGCGTACCTGACCCAAGCCATGGCATTAATAATCACCTCGTACACACTCAAAAGCTGAGCAATGAATAAGGAAGACCAAAGAAGAGTTGACGCATTTAAGAGATGACTAAGGTGTTGGTGAAGAATACTGAAGACACTATAGATTCCTAAAAGAATGAAAAGTCTGATTTGGGAGAAGCAACCCAGAATGCTCTTTAGAAGTAAGGATGGAGAGACTACATCACACATACTTTGGACATGTTATCAAGAGGAATCAGTCCCTGGAACAGGGCATCATCCTTGGTAAAGTAGAGTGACAGTGAAAAAGACCCTCAGTGGAATGGATTGCCACAGTGGTTCCAACAATGGCCTCAAGTGTAACAATGACCATGAGGATGGCTCAGGACCAGCCCATGTTTCATTTTACGAGTTAGAACTGACTCCACAACACCTAAAACAACTGTATAGAATTATCACACAGTTTATCAGATGCCCTTGACAGACTAGCCCAAGGCTGGTGGGCTAGCACTGATGACTGGGGCTGGCTCAAGTTTGGCTTGTGAAAATAATTTGTAATATGTATAGATTCAATGTATTGATAAAAGAATAACTGAAGGTGTGAGAGTAATTTGATTAGGTTCATAGGCATTAAAAAAAAAAAAAAAAAAAAACCTCACTGCCAATGAGTTGATTCTGAGTCATAGAAATCCAATAGGACAGTGCAGTACTGCTCCACAGTTTCCTAGGAGCACCTCGTGGATTAGAACTGCCAACCTTTTGGTTAGCAGTCTAACTCTTAACCACTATGCCATCAGAGTTTCCATAAGCATTTAAAGGAAATCATATTTCATATGTGACAGCATTCAATGGTGCATATCACATTTTAACAATAATATAATACTGTCAAACATTTTTTGAGCACTCATAATATACCAAGCACTGTGCCATGTGTTATATGTCTATCTGTATATGCATACCTATAGCATTTAGTATGTATGTGTAAGTGTGCTTTAAAAAAAAAACAAAAATCCTTACAACTGGACCAATAAGCAACATCACGGATTTCATTTTACCTGGATCCACAATCAATGCTAACGGAAGCAACAGTCAAGATATCAAACAATGGATTGCACTGGGCAAATCTGCTGCAAAAGACCTCTTGAAGGTGCTAGAAATCCAAGTTGTCACTTTGAGAACAGAAGTGCTCCTGATCCAAGCTATGGGATTTTCAGTTGCCCTACAGGCATGCAGAAGCTGGACAATGACTAAGGAAAAGGAAAGAATTGATGCTTTGAGTTGCGGTGTCGGCAGAGAATGTTGAATACAGCACAGGCTACCAGAAAAACTAACAAGTCTGTCTTGAAGTACAATTAGCATGCTTCCTGCAAGCAAGAAGGACAAGAATTAGTTTTACTTTGGAAACAGTATCAGAAAGAACCAGTCCCTGGAGGACATTATGCTTAGTAAAGTATGGGGTCCCCAAAAAAGAGCAAGAACCTCAACAGGCTAGATAGACATTGCGGCTGCAACAATCCACTCAAACATGGCAATGATTGCTAAGATGGTGATACGTTTTGTTCTATCTTGCACGGGGTCACAAAGCCAGGGAGTGTTTGGTTCTGTCTTACGTGAGGTCACTGTTTTCGTCAGCTAGTGCTGCTCTAATAGAAATACCACAGAGTGGATGGTTTTAACAAAGGAAGGTTTATTCTTACACAGTCCGGTAGGCTTCAAGTCCAAATTCAGGATGTCCACTCCAGGGGAAGGTTTTCCCCCTTGTCAGCTGTGGAGGAAAGTCCAGTATTGCATCAGTCTATGTCCAGGGCGCAGGAATCTCAGGTCTGAAGAACACACTCTTCTCCTGGTGCTGCTTGTTTGATGGTGTGAGGTTCCCAATTCTCTACCTGCTTCTCTTTCCCTTTATCTCTTGCAGGATGAAAGGATTAAGGGTGGGGCAAGCCATACTCCAGGAAAACTCCCTTTACAAGGGAGCAGGGAGGTGATCTTATAAAGGGATTTACAATCCCACCCTAATCCTGTAACATACAGCATAGGAAAACCACAAAACGGAGGACAGTCACAAGGTACTGGGTATCATGGCCCAGCCACGTGGCTACACCTATTTTGACGGGGATACAATTCAATCCATGACTGCCACTATGAGTCACAACAAACTAGCAGGCATTGTGATGGTTCAGACTGTGTGTCCACTTAGTTGGACCATGATTCTCAGTGTTTATACGTCATCACCCCCATGACGGAATCTGCAGTGAGTAGCCAATCAGTTGAAAGGCAGTTTCCTTGGGTGTGTGCGGCCTGTATCTGAATGTAAGTAGGCTTCTCACTTTTGCCAGCTGTGGATCCTGCAACTGGCTCTTGTTTGTCTGGCCTCCAATCCTTGGGACGTGACCTAAAATCTTTCCTGAAGATCTTGGGATTCATCAGTCTTCACAGCCTATGAGCAAAAGCCTTGTTCTTCAACCTGCCAAAGTTAGGTTTGCCAACCCCTGCACCTACATGACTCTGATCCATGGACTTCTGACATTCCAGTCTTTACAGCCATATGAGAAGTTTTCTTGATATATATCTCTCTCTAATGTATTTATGCTCTTCAATGGCTTTACTTCTCTAGAGAATACAGCCTAACAACATAAAGATACATAGATATAGATATATATCTACCACCGTCTGTCAGCTCATTGTGCTGTGGTGACTTGGATGCTGCAGTGATGCTGGAAGTTTTGCTACCAGTATTTCAAATACCAGCAGGTTCATCCAAGGTGGACAGGTTTCAGTAGAGCTTCTAGACTAGACAGACAAAGAAGAAAGAACTGATCATCTGCTTCCGAAAATTGGTCGATCAAAACTCTGTGCATGACAGCAGAATGTAGTGCTGAAGGATGAGCTCCCTAGGATGGAAAGCACTCACGATACACAGGGGACACAACAGTAGACTAAAGCATACCGATACTCGACAGCAACTAACAACAACATATGCATTTATAAATTCATATACAAGTCCTGACAATTAAGTTCACAAACTTATCCTAGAAAAAGAGCTACTTACTTTATTGCTGAATATCTCTACCATCACCTTTGGAGTACTCCCCTTGGGAAGCTATGCAGCAAAGCCAGGGTCTCATTTACTCTTCAAAGCAATTTTGGAACTCTTTTTCTGGAATGGCCATCAGAGCAGTCATTGTATTATTACCCTTGATGTCTTGTAGGTTATCAAAATATTCCATTTTCAATAATTTTTTTGTCTTCGAGTAAAGAAAAATGCCATTGGGAGGCAGATCAGATGAGTAGGGAGGCTGTTCCAACAGTTATTTGTTTACTGACTAAAAACTCTCTCACAGGCAACTAGCAATTAAGTTTGCAAACTTGCCACTGTGTCACTGTGTACAACAGCCATTCCAGAAAGAGTTTCAAAGTTGCTTTGAAAGGTAAAGGAGGGGCTCGCATCAGCACATAGCTTCCCAAGGGTAATATGTTGAAGGTGACCACAGTGATATTCAGCAACGAGGTATGTAGCACTTAGAACAATTAAGTTCACTGTCTTAATTGTTAGATCTCATATATATTTATGTCATATAAATATGACAATATATGTGTGTGTGTATATATATAATTTAATTTTGCAAGCAGAATTTTAAGAGTTTCATGAGTAAAAATTCAGAGACTTGTTACTACAGAGAGAATATTAATTACAAAAGTCCTAATATTCATATAAATTTGAACAAACATAGCAGACCGAAAAACTTGTAAACTTTCGTTTGTGTCCAAATTATAACTCTAGTAATATTCCTGGGGCCACCACCACAGAAGGTGGTCTAATGCACAACCCATAGGCCCAGTATTTCCTCAAGAAGGCATAGGCTTCAATGCTACATATTTGCATCAAAACTTTACTGTGATCCTTTTTTTTGTCCCATCAGTAATCTGTTTCCTGAATTTTCCCTCTATGTATTATTTTCTGCAGTATTCTCTATGCGGTATAACCTTTCAGAACGCAGTGCTACTGTCTCTGCTCCCACTGGTCTATGAAAGGGAGGTAACCAGTAGACTTGTCTGTTTCAAAGCACAAAGCTAATCTTCACCCCAGAAACCATGGAGGAGTGGCTCCCCATTTTTCTGCACTTCTTTAGAGAATGCATATTACTTCAGAGCAAGAGATGCAGAAGACCGGAGGGGAAAATTGGTTCTGTGAGACAGGAACAAATATACAGAACACTTACAAAGGTTTTCTTCTGTGTATAGGGCTAGATCAGCCATTACCTATTTCCCATCTTCTGAGAGATACCAGAAGGTATAGCAATGTTTTGTATTTAGTTTTCCTTTAATTGACAGTTCAAGACTGAGACCTTTAAAGGAAAATGAATTCAAGTCAAATTAATAGCAATTTTTGTTGCTGGTACTATTATTATTATTCTAATTTACAGACATGTGTCTAAGAATAGTAGACACTCTGTTAAAGCAAGGCGTTTGACTGCAGCTTCAATAGTAGTCGACTCTTTGGGGAGAATGTCTGATATCCTTGAGAGAACAAATGCTTCCAAAACAGTGACTGTGGAGACCTTTAAAAGGGTGACAGCCAAGGCTCCAGCTGTACCATTTCGATTGGCCATTACAAGCTTAGATTAATACAAAGCCAGTTACTGAAGGTGGAGCTAGGTCAGGAAAGGCTACAAGACATATTTCTCTCAGAAGCAACCTGCTCAAACGAAGTTTTTTTCTCTCAGAAGTTGCCTAGGAGACCTAGACCAGAGTCACTATCAAGAGCTTCTTCCCGAAATGTTTGAGGAAAGGCCTAGATCACACCTGTGAGACAGTTTATTGTTATTCTCTCAGCTTTACCACAGAGAAAAGGAGAAAATTTTATTTGGTTTATACTTAGTCACAGGCTTTAAAGATGAAGTCAGGAATTTGTATGTTAAAAGAAAAGCAAGAGGAATCAGGGCCTCACACGCTACAGCAGCCGTTTCACTTTAGTCAAGAGCCTTGGTCTTGTTCTTGTGGCTACTCAGACTGGAAAAATTTACACACAGGTCCAAGGCCTCACAGCTGGAGTCGAGTTTGGAATCGAACCCTGGACCTCTGAATTCTAAAATTCTTGCCCTTAAATAATAGAAGACAGAAAGCATATTTTATTATCCAACTGAGACAGAATCACCCTAAACTGGGGCAACAAAGCCATGAAGTATGTGTAAAAGCAAGAGTAAAGAAGCCTGGAGGTGCAGTGGTTAGGGGCTCAGTCACTAGCCAAAAGTTGACATTTCAAACCCAGTGACTCCATGGGAAACAGACATGATGTGTTCCCGTAACGATTATAGCCAAGAAAACCTTAGAGGCAGTTCTGCTCCATCACACAGGGTTACCGTATGTCAGAACCAGCCTGGTGGCACGTAACAAGACACAACAAAGGTAAGAGTTTGAAATTGCTGTGAACGGTATAGCTAAACTTTTGAGAGCCTAACAAAAGGGAAGATGGCTATGAATAGAGGTGATTCCAAGAGAAACTTCCTGACACGAGTGAGTGTCAAGCTGACTGAGGCAAGAAGGCAGTGAGGGAGATAGGTGAATTCTGACCTATCTGAGCAACTTGCTGCTGTTCAAGAGTTTCTAGCCAAGCTGAGCCCAACTAAGCCCCTTGCCTCCCAGAGTACCATCTGCTATACCACAACAGCTGAGGCCAAAAACAGCCCATAGAGTTTCAGATCTCCTTAGTTTTGCAAAGTCATCCAGAGGCAAGCCACGGAGAAGCGTCCTCTGAATAACTGCACAGCCCTAAATAAATGACTTTCCTGGAGCTGATGGCTGAGGAGGCTACTCACGGGGAGGAGGTGCACACTTGCTCACCTGTGCTCTCTTCCCTCGTCCCCAAGTATCACACCTCATCTGCCATCTCCTCCCATCTGGAAGAAGGAGAAGGGTAACAGCAGCCTCAGGAAACCCTGGCACAATGCCACTCTTGCTCAAGCTGTCTTTATTATTCTGTCTTAGGAAAGCACCTTGAAAACAAACAGTAGCTGTCTCCTGTAATGTGTGTAGAAATTAGGGAACTGGAAGTGCTTAATAAACATCAACGAATCCTACACAAACCACAACTATAAATATATTTGTTTGGTACAAATTGAATGTGCAAATCAATAAGAAAATTAACATCTTGGAATCTTCAGGCTTTCACTGAATAATTATTATATTGAATTGAGCAATGATTTTAATGCTAAGTACTGTTCATTACGAATATGCATTAAAATGATTCTGAATGCATAATTACTTTGCAGAGCACTAATGCTAAATGAAAGGACAATTAATTTCACTTTAGCTTTGCCTCATCCCATTTAAATTTTTTAGTAATGCTCCTGTAACCATGATATCACATAATATATACAGAAAAACTCTAATCTGCAGGCTGTCAAGTGTCGTTTCTATTAAAATCATTAGATATATGCTAGTTTTAAATTTTCACAAAGAGTTGATGAAGGAAAACAGTGCAAGAGAGTTTTCATTCCATTATTTGCTTTGTAATTTTGTATTTTGAAATAATTTCAGACTCATAGAAAAGTTGTAAGAATAGTACAAGGAACTTATGTAAGCCTTTTACTCAGATTCCCCAATTAACATTTTCCATATGTGCTTCCCTCCTCTCTCACTACACACACACCCACACATACATACACACACACATAAATGTATACACATGCACATACAGTTATTTCTGTTTTTCTGAACCATGTAAGAGTACGTTGTAGCCATGATACTTTGTTAAGTACTTCAGTGTGTATTTCTGAAGAACAAGGACATTCTCTTACATAATCAAGGTATAATTATCAAAATGAGGCTATTAAGCAAACCCTGGTTGTACAGTGATTAAGTGTGACAGCTGCCAACCAAAGCACAGCAGTTCGAATCCACCAGGTACTCCTTGGAAACTCTATGGGCCAGTTCTACTCTGTCTTACTGGGTTGCTGTGAGCTGGAATCAACCTGATGGCAATGCGTTTTTATTGTTGAAACTACAGACTTTACTCTCATTCAGTATGAGTCCAAACTGACTCGACAGCAGTGAATTTTTATTATTCATATTTTATCAGTTGTCCCAATAACTTCCAAACCACCACAAAAAAATTTATATCCACTATTTAAAAAATAGTCTTAGATGCTATAGTTTTATATCTCCATCTATCTAAAATTAACGTAAAAGAGAAAAAACAAACTGTTGCCCTGAAGTCGATTCTGACCCATAGTAGCCCTAAAGGCTAGAGTAGACCTGCCACATAGAGTTTCCAAGGGGCACCTGATGGATTCAAATTGCCAACCTTTTGATTAGCAGTGATAGCTCTTAACCACTATGCCACCAGAGTTTCCAGAAACTAATTGACCCATGCCAAGCCAAGCAGCCCATAGGTCAATATAAAATGAGATTCAGACTGGTATAATTTCATGATCACACATGTGACTGCAATTCAAATTATGCTACATCATTATGATCAATTCACTTTCTCCATTAATTTATGTGGCTACAATAAATGAATGATGAAAATGATAAGAATTTAATGTACTACTTTATTTTAACCATTGTTTTCCTCTAACAATAATCCCCAAAATTCCAGTTTGAATCCCCAGTTACTTTAACATAAGGGAGAAAGAATTAAATGGACATGAGGACTAGAGAGGACATATCCTAGGATTCCATGGTCTTCAGTCTCCACAATAAAAGGAGTCTTGTAGTGGTGGAGGTATTCCCTATAATAAGTCATCTCCCATCAGGTAGAGCAATGGAGAACAAGGCAGAGCCCGTATCAGAGGACTTTATGCTAGAATAATGCAGTTTTCTTAGGCATAGAGAACACTACTGGATTTGTCTTAGAGAGGCGTACGATAGTAATGATTGTTTTTATTTTTTACATAAACCCTTAATAGTGTGAAGAAGAGAATCTAATAACTAATTTTGGCATATAAAATGTCGGGTCATGTGGTGCAAGAATTGGAAATATTTACTTAACAGCCTCATCTCTTGATCTATGAATTCCACTCCTGATATTTCTCCTACAAGAAATCATCCTCAATACAGCAGAAGTCTTAGACACAAAGGTGTTCATTGCATTATGATTAATAGTAGCTAGAAATAGAAATGATAGATGGATGAATGGATGGATAGATAGATAGAACATTAAAAAGCACAAAAAATGCAAAAGAACAGGAAACATCCACAATAAAAAAAATTGCCATTGAGTTGATTCTGACCCATAGTGACCCTACAGGACAGAGTAGAACTGCCCCATCAAGTTTCTAAGAAGCACCTGGTGTATTTGAACTGTTGACCTTTTGGTTAGCTGCCATAGCACTTAACCACTATACCACCAGGGTTCCCAACCACAAGATGGAATGGTGTATAACCATAAATAAAATCTAATCATCAAAATACAGTAGGAATGGAAAATACTTATGTTGAGAAATTTAGTAACAACAACTTAAAAGTTGAATATATAATATGATATCAAGGATCTCAAAAAAGTTTTTTTTTTAAAGATATGAAGAAAATAAGTCAGCTTGCTGAGAGCAGTTGTCCTGGGACCACACAAATCCTCTGTTGGCAGGGGGTAGACTGTCAGGGCTTTGCCTGGGCTCCAGCTGGGGTCGAGGGGCTGATCAGAGTTGATTAGGCCAGTGAGGCCTAAGTGACCAGGCCCTTTCTGATCTTGTTTCAGACTGGCCCAGCTTTTCGTTTCTAATTCTATTAAACAGGATCGGACGGAAACAGATCAAAAATAAACAAACAGGGCCCAGGACACTTGCTGTGAACATTTGGAAGAGCACCATAAGCAGCTAATGGGGAACTGGTGGGTAGAATAGTTGAGTTTGCTTAAAAACGCAGAAACTTGATAGAGATTGTTTTTCTATATGTTCCAATTACCAAAGAAAAACAATTATTACATTTGTATTAAAAATTTTTTTAAAGATTTAAGAAAAGGACTCCCTTTATTAAATGTCTTTTGTAACCCATCAATTGATCTAAACTGGAAAGAAAAACATTGGCTTCAAATCAATTCTAACTCATGGCAACCCCATAGGACTGAGCACCTGGTAGATCTGAACTGCTGACCTTTTGATTAGTAACCCAACACTTAACCTATACCCACCAGGGTTTCCAATTAGTATCAAGAATAAAATACTTACTAAATTACTGTGTGGTAGGTATGTTGTGAAGAGTACTTTAACAAATTAAAAAAACAACATAGTGTCACGTGAGACCAGTGTGGTTCAGTGGCCGAATTCTCACCTTCCACGGGAGAAGCATTGGGCTGTTCCCCTTGGCCAATGACCCTAAAGCACAACCGGCACTCATCTGTCAGTGAAAGCTGGACTATTGCTATCATGCTGAAGAGGTTTCAGCCAAGCTTCCAAATGAGGATGGACTAAGAAGAAAGGCCTGGCAATCCACCTCTAAAAATCAGCCAGTACAAACCCTGTGGATCTCAATGGTCTGGATCACAACCACTGATGAAGTTGGCACGAGGCTGAGCAAGGTCCTGTTCCATTGTGTATGGGTTCCTCAGAAGTCAGGACTGACTCAGCAGCAACAAGCAAGACAGCATCATGGCCTGGCCAGAAAACAACCATAATTCCTAATGATAAAGGTGGACAGGAGAGAACAAAGAGCATCAGTCAAGGAGACTATTAATAGTATTTGTGACTTACAGCACCTGGCAGGGCTGTGAGATTATGGACCCGACTGAAGTGTATCTTCTCTGTACCCAAGGATTCTGCTAACTGGAAAATAAAAGTGACGCATGAAGATCCCCTGTAGAACTCTACTACGGAAGACTATGGACAGAGAAGATAAAATAGGTGATAGACCTTGCAAACCGTGGGCCTGAATATCAGAGTCTTTGTCTCCCAGGTGGAGACAGACGGGGGCTTCCACAGGCAAGTGACAGTGGACCTGTCTAGGAGAGTCTCATAGCATCTCATACCATAACAAACAGTTTCCAGTTGTGATTTTCCCCAAGACTTTATTATTTTCATGAAACCCATTATCACAGACAGAAGAGCTTCAAAAGGCATAATGTAAGGACTGTTTAAATGGCAATAAACATACATTATTCCTGTCATTGTAAAAAAGTACCTTATTTATATGATTGGTAGGCAATATCTTTAATCCGCTCAGTTCAGCAGTGTCTGTAGAAGGGAGACAATGAAACACTAAGTGGGTAGTATATTATCCCTTGGAGTCAGGCAGGCACTTAAAGACTCACATTAAAAATATTCAGGTTCCTATTTGGACAGAAATATGGGTCTTCTGGAATGATGGTGGATTATCATAAACTCCTTTAGGTGGTGTCTCCAATAGTATCACGTGGTAGATTACCAGGATGAGAATTGTATAACTGGATCCGCAGGCCACAAAAATAAAATTCCAAACACTTGATTGATAGTCATTTCTGTGAGGAGAACCCTAAGGACACACTAATTGACAAACCACTTAAAATTTTTGCCTCCTGTTACCTCTGTCAGAAACCCTGGTGGCATAAAAGTGGTTAAGTACTACAGTTACTAACCAGAAGGTTGGTAGTTCAAATCCACCAGGCACTCCTTGGAAAATCTATGGGGCAGTTCTACTCTGTCTATAGGATCACTATGAGTTGGAATCGACTCAGTGGCAGTGTGTTTAGTTTTTGGTTTGGTTATCACTGTTTAGACACAAAGTCCATAATCCATAACACTAATTCACTGTTTCTCCAAGGGCATGACAGGCTTTGTAAATTGCTTTGAATTCACAATTTAATACTGGAGAGTGATGTAAGCACAGAGGTGGCTGTAATTACTGTCCTACACATACCAAACCCAAAGCCCTTTTCCATCAAGTTGATTCCAACTCAGAGCAACCCTATAGGACAAGGTAGAACTGCCCTCTAGAGTTTCCAAAGAGCACCTAGCAGATTTGAACTGCTGACCTTTTGGTTAGCAGCTGTAGCACTTAACCACTATACCACCAGGGTTTTCATTCTATGTATAATAACACTAAATTGTGGTTTTAATATTGCTGTCACTTGCATTAGAAGTCTGTGGTTAGAATAAAGGTCAGTATTTTGTGTTCTCAGCAAGGCAACTTTTGCTGATTCCAGAGAAATGGAGAAACGCAGTTTGTTATTGGGGTGATTTATTTGGGGCACCTTAATTTTTAGCCTTCATTCAAAAATGGACTCATCTTGTCATTTAATAGCATCTTACCATTCAAGTTGCTCAACCAACGCTGAGAAAGGATCAATCCGTTTCAGCCCCAGCAGCAGGATAGATGTACAAGTGGAGCAGACATGCCCTCTCCTCTGTAATTACTTTTAGCCCTTGCTTTGCCCTTTACTGTCTGTTTGAAATTTAACCATAGTGGAATCAGCTTGGCATTTACCCAGGGATCAATTCCAGATTGTGTGAGATTCACAAAGATAAAGGTTATGACATAGTAAGTCTACTAACCATTTCTTGTGACTGGAATCGATTAACAGTTATCTTTGAGGTAGAAGAGATTAAGAATGCTATATATCTATCCTGAAGTAGGAGAAATTAATTGTTCCTCTTCTCATTTTGCCCCCTGCCATCAACCACCACGCTGACCCATGCTAGAACTCCAGAGCAGCATCGGTTTAAATTGTGAGATTCCAACCAGACCTTCAGAAGTAGAGACTGAGTAGACAGTGGAAAGGCAAGAATGGAATTCGGTAGAGAGGATCCAGTCCCCACGTGTGACCAAATGGATTTAGGAAGCGGGTTCTGTGCTCCAAGTCTTCTACCCTCTGCTGCCCTCAGAGCTCAGCCTTGAATAACAAATGAATGCTCCTTTTCCTTTTAACAGTACTAGCTAGATTGCATACTCAAGTACTTTATAAATAACACGAAGTAAAGGAAGTTTTATTAAACTCTTGGCTACTGAATTCTTAAAACTATATTTGTAGAACTATCTTGATACGTTGTTATGGAGAAAAGCTCTGCTAGGGCTATGTTTTGGGTGTCTTCCAGACTTCAGAGGAGAGAAAAAACTTCTCTGTGTGACCCACCTGGGAGATCTAACTCCAGAAAACGAACAGTATCTAGAAGAGTGAAAGAGAAAAAGTAGCAGCAACTTGGAGGAAGACTCAGACTCAGAGGCTGTGAAAGCTGGCCATGAAACCTCCAGGAACAGTGCCGCTGGCTGTTCCCTCGAGGGCTGTTTGTATTGCTCACACAATCCCTCCTCTACTTACATTCTTATCGCTACCATATTTCACTGAAAATCACTGAATCACCAAGCTTTTTCTATCATGTTTTTAAATCAAAGAAATAAAGTTTTGGGGTATGGGGGAGAAGCCTCAGGAAGAAGAGAGATCCATATTGGGACAAACACAGTCTGGGTGTTGTGTTGCATGTTAGATGCCACTGAGTCCTTTCTGACTCATAGTGACCTTATGAACAACAGTACAAAACACTGTCCAGTCCTGAGTTGTGCCCACAATTGTTTTTATGCTTAAGCCCATTGTGGCAGTCACTGTGTCAATCCATCCTGTTGAGAGTTTTCCTCTTTTTTGCTGACCCTCCACTCTACTAAGTGTGATGTCCTTTCCTGGGGACTGATCCCCTCTACTACAAGTCCAAGGGTAGAGGAAGCTAACAAGCATACAAGACAGGAGCCACAGTAACTCCCAGAATATAAATTCTCAGGAAATCTGAGAGATTTAGAGAAAATCTTCAGACTTAACTAGCAAAAGCTGAAGTGAGATTGTCTTAGACCTTAAGGAGTAGGTAAATCCAGATTGGCATCTAGGTAACGAAGCCATCCCATCCAGTCCTCACAATAGGTCTAAGGATGATTCTGTTGTTAGCTGCATTTTGTAGAAGAGGACATTCCCAATGTCACATGTCTAGTAAATTGCAGAGTTGTTCTACTCAACTCCAAAGGTCACCAACCTAGTGCAAAAGGCCAGGAGTTCAAACCAGTGTAAGATAAAACTCTGCTTTGTAGTTTGAAGCTAACTCCTCTCAAAGCCAAATCCTTTGCAAACTTTTTCTCTTTTCCCACACGGATTACCCCCAGTGAACCCCCATACCCCTCACTGAAACTTCAAAACTCTTTCCCTCCATCACATACCACTACCAGATCTTGCCTATCTCTATGAAATCATGTTTTCCTAATTCCTTTTTCTCATAACTGACTGTAAGATCATTGTCAGTACTTCCTGTTTCTCACTAACGTCCACGTCTCTGTCCTCCCATTTCTGTTCAGTTTTTTGACTGCTGTCTTTAATTCCTCACCTAGTAAGTAGTGCTTTCCTAAACACTACACTGAACGAACTCCGTCAGCCTTTACGTTACTTGCTTTCTCTGCAGTATCGGACACTGCTCGGTCCTGAGTCCGTCTGGGTGGCACTCTCTGAGCCTGGCATCATACTTGCGTACTTGCTTCCCTAACTCTCCATCTACAGTCTTCCTCACATAGTCTTGCTTCTTGAATACTTGTGGAGGACCTAAAACATGCCAGGCACCCTCTAAAAACCCAAACCTATTGCTGTCTTTTGATTCTGACTCACAGCAACCCCATGGGGATGGAGTAGAAACTGCCCCATAATGTTTCCAAGGAGCAGCTGCTGAGCTCAGACTGCTGACCTTTTAGTTAGCAGCTGAACTCTCAACCAGGGATCCAGATATTTTCCAGGTTCTTGAAATAAAGCATTTTTTTGGTTAGCATCCCTAGGTTAGCATCCCAAGGTTAGCATCCCTAACCTTGTGAACTTACATTAGGCCATAGGCTATGGACACGATAAGTGAAATTATATAATGTTTAAAGGTGATAAGGACAAGAGAATAAGCAGAACAGTAAGGGAGATCATGAGTGACAAATAGGAGGCAATAGCAGAGCAAAGAGTTGAGAAAGATGAGGAGTTAGTCATGTGGATAGCACAGGGGGCAGAAGAAATAGCAAGTTCAAAGGTTCTAATATATCAGCCAGCCAAGTGCCGTTGAGTCGGATCCGAGAAATGTTCAAAGGGCAATGAGGTGGCAAAGGAAGAGTAGCAGGGAGATAAACTGAGAAAGGTAACAGTGAGCCAGGTAACGCAAGGGCCTTTACTCTGAATGAAATCAGCAGTCACTGTAGGGCTTTGAGCTTGAAAGTCATTCTATGTGACTTATATTTTAATGGATGTGAAAGAGACAAGGGTAGAACAAGGAGGCCAGTCAGGAGGCTGCTGCAGTTATTCATCCAAGAGCTGACGGATTAGACTAGGATGGAAACGGTGACACGTGGGAAGCAGCCAGTTTCTATTTATACTTAGAAGTTACTGGACACAGTATTGCCCAACAGATTGGATGTGAGATAGAAGAGACAGAATGCATTAAAGAGAATTCATGTTTCTTCACCGGAACAATTGGAAGAACGGAATTGCCTTGACTGAGATGGAGAAGAATACTGATAGAAAATGATTGGGATGGGGGTAGGGGGTGGGGCTAGTCAGTAAAACTTGAAATGTCTATTACACACCCCACTGGAAATGTTAAGCAAGCAATCACATATATCAATCTGGAATTCAGAACAGTTTAGAAAGGAGTTATAAATTTAAGAGTCATTAGCATATAAATAGTATTTAAAGCTATGTAACTGGATGATATAACGAAGGAAATGAGCTCTGATGGAGAGTACAAAAGCCGAGTCCTGGGGCGATACAGGACTCAAACATTAAGAGGTAAGGTAAAGGCAATATTTAGAAGAAACAAAGCAAAAGCAATAAGAGAAACATAAATAAATAGATAGACAGACAGACAGACAAAGAAGAAAGACTGGGGTACTAGAAGCCAAAGGAAAAAAGAGTATCATTGAGAAACGAGAGATAACCCCTGCCAAACGCTCCTGAGAGACAGCGAGAGCTGCCGTGGATTTGAGCACCCTGAGCTCCCTAGCCGCTGCGATGAGAGCAGTTTTGGTAAGGTGGCAAAGATGAGAGCCTAAATGGAGACTGAATAAGAACGAACAAAAGGACAGAAATGGAATTGCAGCCAAGAGGAGCAAAATTGGTGGTGAAAGAAAAGGCCATTTTTCAAATGGGGAACGATTTCAGTTTGTGTGCTGAGGAGAATGATCAAAGCCGAGGGTGAGAAACTGATGCGATGAGAGAGCGGGCTATTGGTGCAGTGAGGTCCTTCAGCACATGAGAGAATATTGGATCTCATGCACAGCTGGAACAGCTGGCTTTCAATGGGACCGTGGAGATTTCACTTACGGTAACAACAAGAAGTCAAGAGATGAGTTCTCAGTTCTGCCAGTGGACAAATAGAATGGAGTGTGTGGATGCTCTCATGTAAATTCTCTCTTTTTCTCAGTCAAACAGAAAATGAGGAAGAGATGAAGGGAAGCACTGCAGCTTTGCAGAGATGAAAGAAGATATCAAATAGCCACTCGGCGTATAGAAACAAGGAAACTTATATGGATGCCAGGCGGGACTTGAAGGACCCATTTGAAATCCATGGTCAAAGGTGGATTATTACAACTTCCTAGCCTCTTTGCCGTGGTTTTGTCTATTTTTCAAACTCATTTTCTGTATGCCTTTGGGTGTGTTCTTTCCCAAAGGCAAACGTGCTTAACGTGTTTCACAAGCATTATATTGTCTTCAGAATGAAGTCTATTCTTGCTAACAAACCTAAGCAGGTGGTTACTATCTGGCACTTCCCTCATTAGGAGTCCCTTGGTGTTACAAAAAAAAAACCACTTATGGCATAGTGGTTAAATGTTTTGTCTACTAGCCAAAAGGCTGACAGTTCAAATCATCAGATGCTCCTCGGAAACTCCATGGAGCAGTTCTACTCTGCCCTATAGGGTCACTGTGAGTCAGAATCGACTCAACAGCATTGGGTTTGGTGTTACAAAAAGTTATCATGTGGGCTGATAACCAAAAGTTTGGAAGTTCGAGTCCACCCAGAGAGAAGCCTGGTTGGATCTACTTCTGAAAAATCAGGCACCAAAAACCATACAGAGCACAGCTCAGCTCTGACATACATGGAGCTGCAATAACTCAACAGCAACTGCTGCTGGCACAGGCTCTGCCTAGTTAATCTCAGCATCAGATCTCACAGCATCCCAGCGTGCCACACTGACCTAGGTCTCCAGCCACGTTGCAACACAATCAGGTCGTCAAAGACACTCTCCTTTACCTCTGCAATGACTTCTGTCTCTTTCAGGAATGCTCCACCTCATCCCACCACCTTCTTATGTCACCGACTCACCCTTCAAAGCTGATTTAAGTCGCCCCTCTTCCAAAATGCCTTCTCAGGGATTCTTAGCTGAATAAGAATTCCCACCTATTTGTCTTCAAAGCATCTAGTTCCTATTTACAGCAAGATATTTTTCACCTAGGAATTCAGTCTATTTGTATTTGTCTTTCTGCACCTGCACTGTTGACAGAAGGTTTTTGCTTTTCTGTTTGTCGGGGTTTGTTTGTTTGTTTGCTTGCTTGCTTGCTTTTTTAACTTCTCATCATTTTTAACACACTGTGTAGGAACATAATAGATAATCAGCATAGTACTGTGAATGAATTAATAGCAATTAAATACTATCTTCTCATGAACACTGGCGGCATAGTGGTTAAGTGCTACCTCTGCTCACCAAGAGGCTGGCAGTTCAAACCCACCAGGTGCTCCTTGGAAATTCTGTGGGTCCATTCTATTCTGACCTCAGGGTCGTTATGAGCAGGAATTGACTCAACAACAGTAGATTTGGTTTTGATTGGTTTTCACAGTCATTTAACTATATGTTCACCTCTTAGGATTCCAACTGCATGAAAATTCTCAGGGATAATAATTCTCGTGTAATCCCCCAAATACACCGAAGAATGTCACCAGCACAGAGCAGGCACTTGGTAAACACTAAACTACAATGAGTCATGTTGTTACCAGACAAAACACCAGATTCTTGTTACCTGCCACAAATAGCCAGTCTCTGAGACAGGTTTCAGGATGGGTGATTGAAAGGAAGTTTATTACTGTGCCCAGCAAATCCAGGAAACAGGGTGGATTCTCTGCATCAATCCTGCTCAGATTTTGTCAGGAAAGGTCGAAGTATTTAAAGGGAACAGTGGTTGCATGCAAAATGTAAATACAGGCATTGGTGCTGGTGCCAGGGAAACAACGTGATTGATTAGAGGTGAAGAGGGGTATCTGTTGGAGGGGATCACGAGCCCTTTGAAGATATGCATCAGGGTCAGGGATCCTTCAGCTGGAGGTCCCAGATGACACCTGGGTTTTCCAATGGCTCCTTTAACTGTTTTTATGTTTCTAAAAAGCTGTGGAAACTGTAAAGACATTATTTCCATAGCCCCTATCAGTGACTTCCTGCTAGGGCCAGGAATTTTTAAGACAGGAGAACAGACAAGTCAATTTTATAAAGAGAATTAAATCTTTGTTGTCTATCCAACTTGACGGCACTTGGCTGGCGTTGTCTATTTTAACTTCCCTTTTTAAAATCAGGGTTTCTAAAGCTTCCCTCCTGTCTCCACATGACGATGGAAGCAGAGTCGGCAGGCGTAAGAGCTCAGCTCAGGTGTCCTAGATCAGAGAGCCTACCTGAGTACAGTTGACTAGTACAGCACAGGAGCACCTGGTGGGTTTGAACTGCCAGCCTCTTGGTGAGCAGAGGTAGCACTTAACCACTATCCCTCCAGTGTTCATGAGAAGATAATATTTAATTGCTATTAATTCATTCACAGTACCGTGCCGATTATTTATTATGTCCCTACACAATGTGTTAAAAAGGATGAGAAGTTAAAAAAGCAAGCAAGCAAACAAACAAACAAACATAAAACCCAACAAACCAAAAAGCAATTGACTAGTATAGCACATGAGTTGGTTTCACTCAATCATAACAATAGTATTTGGCTCTAGACTCAATAACTCTGTTGAGTAACTAAACCACTTGGTTTGTCTCCATTAAATTTACATGGAACAAAGAAACAAGTATATTTGGTGATTGAGATGGGGCCAAAATTTCTAAAAGGAAATTATCTAACCTTTTATGCAAACAAATTACATGATGTTCGCATCATTACAGAGTCCCTGGGTGGTACACACAGTTAACATGCTCCGTAGCTAACCCAAAGTTTGAGGTCCAGACCACCCAAAGGCATCTTAGAAGAAAGAATGGAGGGCTACTTCCAAAAAATCAGCTGCTACAAATGAGATTGCCATGTGTCAGGGTCAACTCCACAGCAACTGGCTATCATCAAGTAGCAGATTTGGTAAAACATTCCCAGAAAGGAAAACGATTAAGCAAAAGGAAATAATCTATCTCTTTGAGGTTAAGAAACTTTTTTTAAATTCTCTGACTCTGTGCAATTGTCTAATTGCAACAACCACCTTCATTCACTTAGCCAGAGTTTCTTAGCTTGAGCAGCTAGTTCAGCTGTAGCAGCTACTGACCTCAGCACCCACAACCTTCAGCACCTACAATCCTGTGGGTGCAATAGCATGCCAGGGGAAGGACAATCAGTGTGGGCTGGAGCAACTTGGGATTTTCCTTTTAGATAAACAGTGGAATTTATTATGGAAAGCAAGGAGATGAGAGTAATTGAATCGCAAGTTTTAAAGTTTATTGCTGTAACTTTGTTTTACTTCATTCACCATTATTGAATTCCCAGTTAGCACAGGCTGAGGCTGAACTCTTGCTAACTAGGCACCAGGGATACACAGCAGAAGAGACCAAAAAGAAAATGCCTTAATAGGCACAGATTGTGTGTTTTAGAGGCAGGCAAACCTGAGCTTGAATTTCAACTCTGCCTTTGACTCACAGCCTACATTATTGTATGTCTGCTTCTCAGCCTCTTGGAGCCCAAATCTCCCCACCTATAACACAGAGACATGTGTCTTATGTAGGGCTCTATTGAAGGAAGGCTGAGACCACAATACAAAGTGCCTAACAAAGGGCTTGACAGAGTCAACAATCAACCTACTCAGCCAAGGAGTTTACAATCCCCCAAGGAGACAGAAATTTACATAATTAGCCACAATAAGATGTTACAAATATTATTAAGCAAACCCTATGGGAGGAGATATGAAGGAATAATTAATCCTGCAGTATGGAGATGACAAGGAAGACTTTATAATGAAGCCTCTGGATTTGGGCTGGCTGACACTAGCATCGATCGATTGCCTTCCACAACCCTCAGCTGACAAGTAGGTGATACTGGTTTGGCCATTAAAAAGTAAATAAATCAATCTTCCCTTAACCCCACACTCACCCCTAGTTAATGGCTTATTCCTCCCTCCTTTCACAGAAAAAAATTTATGGAAAGGTTTGCTGCCCTCACCCGTCTTTTTCTCTCCAGCCTACTTCCATCGGGGACGTCCTTTCCATGAACTCACGTTTCTTGCCATCTTGGTCTGCTCTTCTCTGGCTTCTCACCCAGCTCCTCCTCTGCCAGAGTCCATTCCAAGCCTTCCTCTCTTCTCTATACGTTCTCCTTTTGATGATCTCATTCAATAAATTTAATTTAGATAAATTTAAATTTAAACTTACAGACTGATACTCCGAAATGTGTAGTTTTCAGCCATAATCTGTCTTTTGAGCACCAAGTTTATTCATTCAACTGCTGACTTGATATATCCACATTGATAGGCTCTAGGCTTCTGTCTTAGTCATCTAGTGCCACTCTAACAGAGATACTACAAGTGGATGGCTTTAAAAAGAGAAATTTTATTCTGTCACAGTCCCGTAGACTACATATCCAAATTCAGGGTTTCAGTTCCAGGGGAAGTTTTTCTCTGTTGGCTCTGGAGGGAGGTCTTTGTCATCACTGTGCCCCTGGAACGGGAGCTTCTGAGGCACAGGGACCCCAGGATCTTTCCCAAAGGATGTGTTCACTCCCAGGACTGCTTTTTTGGTAGTTTGAAGTCCCCAAATCTCTCCGCTAGCTTCTTCCCTTTGTATCTCAAGAGACTGCCTCAAGGTACAAAACAATCTTACTCACCTAGTCCTGCCAGACCAACACAACTGTTGCCCATCCTCCCTCATTACCACCATATAGGCAGGATTTGCAACACGGAAGATCGCACAATCACACAATCACAGCCCAGCTAAATTGCTACACATATGGGGGAAGGGATACAATTCAATCCATGACAGCTTCCAAAGTTAACATACCTAGCCCAACTGCTGCTGCCACCAACCATGCCTCCAGCAAAACAAAACCTGTTCCTTCCCTCTTCTTCTCTGTCTGTAAACAAGGATAGCAGAAGTCACCTTGGATTTCCGCTGTTCTTTACCTTCTGTTTCTGATTCATCATCAAATCCCATGTACCTCTTTGTTCGTTTCCCTTCATTCCCACTGCAAGTACCATTGACCTAGCCATCACCACCTCTCATCTACACCACTACAGTAGGTTCATAATGCATCCGACACCTTCCAATCTTGCCTGACTACTGTCTCTCTTCCACAAAGTAGCCCAAACCATTTTTATAAAATGTAAATCATCTGCCACTTCCCTTTTTAAAAATCTATAATGCCTGACACTTTACATGGAAGAAGCTTCAATGACTTGCCATGATCCAGAAGGGTCTATGCTGTCTGGTTTCATTTACCTCTAGGTCCCCAACTCCTCATTCTTCAGTATACCCCAGGGACCAAAGAGCTTCTCCCAATCTGTCAAATGCACCAAGCTTATTAGATTTAACTTTAGGGGCGGGTTACATTTTTTTCTTTGTCTGCTGCAACTTTCTTCACCCAGTCTCTAAGAAGCTAGGTCTGTCTCAGTTTCCAGCTGTCAGCTCAAATGCTCCCTACTTAGCAAGGCAACCCCTAACTGTCCACTGTGGTACAGTCCTCTACCCTTCCTCAACATGTCACCAATCTTGTTTTCTTCACCGCACTATCCTCGTTGAATTCCTGTTATTTGTATACTTGTTTCTTGTTTATCCCACTGTCTCTAAAGTGTTTTTATCCTGCCCTCTCTAAAGTTTAAGAGTCATAAGAGATCTTGAGGTGCTTTGCTAATTGCTGTATCTCCAGGGCTGAGATCATTGAGTGGCCCTCAATAAGCACTCACAAATGTTTGCTGCATGAATGTACAAACATAGTTCTGTAAGGGTTTGGTAAGTGGAGTTGCTGAATTGATTAATTAAAATAAAATTACATAGAAAATTGCATTTCGTATGGTTTTACCTACTCGCATCCCTGATTGCACCATCAATGTAAATGAAAATCTGTTGTTTGGTAAGAGCATATTGATGCTGGACAGATTTCCTCACAGATCATCTCTGCCCTCTTACAAGGCCAAGAACCAGCTAATGGTGACCAATGACACCATGATTCAGCCTACCAGGCATCTCACCCAGCTCTGACAGACAGAAGACACAAAACAGCATCTCTAAGGTAGTTACTTACATCACATAAAGTTGAAAGTTATTCTGAAGCTCTTTCCTTCTACGTCAGTGTAAACATCAGAAGCAATGGGAAGCCTTCACATCTCTCCAAATGCTGAAGAAAACCATACCCATTTAGCACAGCAAGTGGCTCTAACAGTTAAAAAGTGTTGGAAGAACTAGGAGACAGCCTAAAGCAGTTACTTCTACAAAAATATATTCAAATAAATCAATAACACAAAGCTATTCCTAAGTTATGCACATCTCAGGAGATCTCAAATGCTGTCCAGTGGACAAATCTGTGCAGCAGCCTGTCCAGCCAGTATAGGTTCTGAGCCCAGAGCCTTGGCTACTGCAGAAGAGGATTGGTTCTTCCCTGTAGAAAGAGACAATATTCTTACTTTCTTCCCCTAACTGCCCTGTTACTGAAGGGCTTCAGAAATCTAGTCACACAATTCTGATTAGCTCTGTTTTGAAAGAGATCATGATTGTTTACGATCTAGTAAACTCTAGAAATCCAAATCCCTCATAGTCACTTGGTGATATTTCTACGTCTGAGAGTGTAATGCATGATAAATACAAGGTTCCACAGCCTCAGGACAGATTATCTATCCCTTTCTCTAATCCGTCTTTTAGATAGTCACTGAGAATGTTCAGTGACTATTTAAAGGATGGATTAGACATGGCGTGTGACATTGTTGCCATCAAATCAGCTGCCATCAAATTAGCTACCATCAAATCAGCTCCAGACTCATGGTAACACCATGCACAATGGGATAAAACACTTTCTGATCCAGTGCCACAGCCATGGTTGATTGCTGATTGGACTATTGCAATCATAAGGTTTTCATTGCTTATTTTCAGAAGTAGATAGCCAAGGTTTCCTTCCTAGTCCATCTTAGTTTGGAAGCTCCCCTGAAATCTGCTGAGTATCAAAACATGAAAGCCTCCACTGACAGATAGACCACAGCTGCATATGAGGTGCCTTAGCTGAGAAACAAATTCAGTTCTCCTTCATGGAAGGTGAGAATTCTACCACTGAACTGCACTGCTCCCAGCATGTGATAATCTGTCATTATCTGCTGCTTCCACAACAAATTTGATATACAATCACTCTTCCTCTCTCTGCCTTCTGTGCCCATGATCCTGGGATACGCAACACTGAACCCAACTAGGCAAGATGCCAGTGAGTTTATCACATCTGTTTTGCCATCACTTTAAAATGGACAAGGCAAAAGTTGTTTCATTAAATTTCGACAACTCTCTAACAAGGTGAATACAATTCAAGGTGACATTTCCAGTCAATGAAATCTTGCTTCCTCTAGGAGAGTGTTTTTCAATACTCTGTGCACATTAGAATCACCTGGGGAGTTATTTTTGAAAAATATACTGAGAGGTTATGATTTAATTGATCTGACATGGGGTCTGATTGTAAGTATATTTTTTTAAAGCTTCCTGAAATGTTAAAAAAAGGAAACCCTGATGGCCTGGTGATTAAGAACTATGCTGCTAACCAAAAGATCAGCAGTTTGAATCCACCAGGCATTCCTTGGAAACCCAATGAGGCAGTTCTACTCTGGCCTACAGGGTCACTGTTAGTGTGATCTGACTCAGCAGCAACAGGTTTTTTGGTTCTTCAAGTGTTAAAAAAATAAGCTCTGGTGGCATAGTGGTTAAGAACTTGGCTGCTAACCAAAAGGTCAACAGTTCAAACCTAACAGCCACTCCATGGCAGAAAGATGAGGAAGTCTACATCCATAAACATTCACAACCCTGGAAACCCTCTGGAACGAGTTTACTCTGTTTTACAGGGTCACTATGACTTGGAGTCAACATGACAGCAACAAGTTTTTGAAATGTTAAAAAACAAAGGTTTCACCTTGAAGACAAAGTTGAGCCTGACCCAAGCCATCATATTTTTCATTGCTTCACATGCATGCAAAAACTAGCCAATGAATAAAGAAGATACAAAGAAGAATTAATGCATTTGACTTATGATGTTGGCAAAGGAAATTGAATGTACCATAGATTGCCCAAAGAATATGTCTGTCCTGGAAGAAGCACAGCCAGAATGCTCTACAGAAGCAAGAATGGCAAGACCATTGTCTCACATACTTTGGGTGTGTTGTCAGGAGGGACCAGTGCCTGGAGAAGGACATCATGCTGAGAAACGTAGATGGGCAATGATAAAGGGGGAGACGCTCGGTGAGACAGATTGACACAGCAGCTGCAACAACAGACCCAAACATAACAATGATTTTCAGGATGGAGCAGGATCACACGTTTCATTGTGCCATACAAAGGGTCACTGTAAGTCAGAACAGACTCAACAGCACCTAACAACAAAGCAGTTCTGGTAAGTGGCCATAGTTGAGAACCGTTATTCTGGTGGGACCTCTAGTTTCCAAAACGCACAGTGAAGAGCTAGACTGAAAGAGCAGACAGGTCTGCCCAGCTCCCTGATTTGTACTTGTGATTCTTTGCAAACTGTTGGCTTTGCAACCTAATCTTCTCACAGTCCTTCTGTGAGGGCTGCTCTATTTTGATTTTGCCTCAGTTTACTGCTAAGAATATGACATGGTGAGTTTTGTAGCTTTGATGCACAGATGAAGAGCACACAGTTCCATCAGCACTGAAAATCAGTGAGTTAAGGAAGATCCATGCTACGCTCAAGGAGGTCTTCATCTCAATTGTGCCATGTCTACAGTTATTTGTGGTAAGCCAAGTTAAGTGAAAGCACTCTGTCATTAGAAGCTTCTATTGGATTTTGCTCCTAATGATGCTTTTGGTAACTTCACTTTCAAACCGTGGATTTACCTTTTCCAAACTTACTTTCATGTGAATGAAACTCTCTGATTTATTCTTCTGCCTGAAGTCCTGCTTTGATGTGTTTAAGGTAGTCAGGAAAATCCTTTTAAATGAATTTCAAGGCAATGTCAAAAGCAGTTAAAAAGTTAAGGAAATATTTCCATTAAATTGCTAAAGTCAATGATGTTTTAAAAATTTGCAACAGCTTATAGAACAGTTGTAAGAATTGCCCACTTTGTATTTGTGGTTCTTTGAAGGCTTTTGGCTTTCCAGCCTAATCTTCTCATATAGCCCTCCTGGGGGCTATAATGTTTTCATTTTCCATTTCTATATCCAACCCTTCAGTTCAATAAAACCAAAACCAAACCCCCTGCAATCAAGCCAATTCTGGCTCATAAATATGCTACAGACATAGTATATCTGACCCATAGAGTTTCAAGGAGCACCTGGCAGTTTTGAACTGCTAACCAGTATACCACCAGAGTTTCCTTCAGTTCACTGCTAAGAAGGTGAAGCTGCCCATCCCCCTACTCCCTCCATCCCAGGCACACACACAAACTCAGTCTTTATGTTCACACTGCCATTCACACACAGAGCTGCTGGCCCGACCACACACACAGGAGGATGTTACTGGCCAACCTGCGGTAGTCTTTCAGTTCCCACTGATAGTGGGAGGATTCATACAGAGTCATCTACACAAAGCCCCCTTTCATTCATATAACAATAGAACACAGGTTATGGTAACTACTAATCCTCTGCTTCCCGACCTGTTATGACTGAATTATGCCCAAAGTACAAGGCCCAACAATTAAGCCCACAAACTTAATAGTTCTAAGTGCTATATACATCATTGCTGAGTATCACTGCGGTCACCTTTGGAGTACTCTCCTCGGGAAGCTATGCACTGACCAGCACCTAGTCCACCCTTCAAAGAAATTTTGGAACTCTTTCTGGAACTGCCTTTGAGAATGATGGCATGGTGACAAGTTCACAAACTTAATTGTATACTTGTCTGTAAGGGAGTTTTTAGCCAGTAAACAAATAACTGTATTGGAACACCCTCCCTACTGTGAGAAATACGATTCAAAATGGTTCATCTTCAGAACAAAGGCCAAGATAAGAAGTTAGTAGTTAACCTAAAAGAAGGGGTGAACAGGGGAGAGCAGGAAACCAGTTTGGGAAACACAAGATATAACCACAAAAGAAAATGGAATGTTAAGACTTAGGCGATAACTGGGACAGACTGTTCACCCCATAGTACTCAGCCAGTGAGAAACTGGAGGAGGGACTGGAGAGTGAGAAGATAAAAAGGGTTTGTAAAGAAATGTTTGGTGCACCCTCTCTGACCAGCCTCCTTTGTGGGCTCAGGCACCTGATTTTGCAAAATCGACTAATAAAGCTTCACTCTCACTAACTAGATTTGAATTGGATTTCTTCAGTGTTCCTTGGAAAAAGACACTGGTAACTGCCTATTGGTGACCTCATAAGAAATGAGGTGGCCTGGCTCAACTACCAAGGCAGGTTGCTAGCAAGGGGATTTATACCAGCCCACCAGTTGCCAAGAGGAACAAGAGCAGTGTTCGGAGTGCCAACAACGTTTCTCACACTACTCACCTGATCTGGCCTCCAATGACTTTTTTGTTACCCAAAGGTAAAGGAAATACTGATAAGAAGATATTTTGATGACTTTCATGGCATCAAGTGTAATACAATGACAGGTCTGATGGCCATTACAGAAAAAGTTTCCAAAACCGCTTTGAAGGGTGGACTAGGTGCCCGTGTCAGTGTATAACTTCCCAAAGGGAAAACTTCAAAGGTGTCTGTAGGGACCTTCAGCAATGAGCTATGTAGCATTTTTTCTAGGGTGAGTTTGTGCACTTAATTGGCAGTCCTCTTATGTATAGAAATCCTAGCCATATGCTATTATGATTTAATCATCTCACCAAATCCATTGGTTTGTGATACAATGAATTGTTTTTCTTAAGACACTCTAATGTAATATAGTCAGTCAGCTGAGGCCATATCACTGTAGTATGGAACTTAAACTTAATCATTTCTAAATTATAAAAAGGGCAGTATCGACATAGGCATGAGCACATACTGGGGAAAACAGACGCCATATGAGAATTACTGAGGAACCAAAGAACTCCTGGGATCTAGACACAGAATTGACATGCTGTGACTCTGATTCAGATTTCTAGCCTCCAAAACTGAGAAAATAAATTTCTGTTCTCATAAAGCCAATCACATGTGGTATTTATGTTGTAGTAGGACTGGCTAAGACAGCATCCCCAATGCAGCAGTTAGCCACAAGTGGAGATCATTTTTCTCATTACATATGAATATATTTTAATAACACAGAACAGCTAGCAGAAGGCACAGAATCTATTTCTTTGTTTTATTTGATATTTTATTGCAGTCTTAGTTATCTAGTGCTGCTGTAACAAAAATACAAGCCACAAGTGTTTGGCTTTTAGAAACAGAAATTTTTCTCACAGTTTAGGAGGCTAGACATCTGAATTCAGAGCACTAGTTGTAGGGGACTGCTTTCTCGTACTCTCGGCTCCAGGAACCATTCCTTGGTTCTTTGGTAATCTGTGTGACTTGGCATTTATCTTTCCCTATCTTGGATTATTGCTGCTTGCTTCTTAATCTGTTCTTTTTAGATCTCAAAAGAGATTGACTCAAAGCATACCCTACACTAACATAACAAAGAAAACCCATTCCCAAATGGAATCATTATTAGTTAGAATTGACAACTCATAACAATTTCTGAGTAGCATATTATTACTAATACATTATTATATCACTGACATAGATGCATAATTATTGTTGTTGTTATATTTCTTTGAGTTAAAAAGGAAAGACTTGAAAGCAGAAAACCCAACCAAACCCATTGCTGCTGAGCCAGTTCTGATTCATAGCCACCATATAGGACAGGGTAGAACTGCCCCATAGAGCTTCCAAGGAGTATGTGGTGGATCCGAAATGCCAACCTTTTGGTTAGCAATCATGGCACTTAATCACTATGCCACCAGGGTCTCTGCTCTACCAAAAGAGGTCTTTCTTTCTTTGCTTTGTCTGTGCACTGTGGGAGCCTAATATATGTTGCATAATAAACCGGAAACAGGAAGGAAATAGCTATGGCAAAATCAAGATGCCTGAGCCGTAGATTCCTGGTTCTTTGAATGCAAATCAGAGTACTCAGGCAGCTCTTCATCAAGAGCTCTTCACGGCCCTACTCTGCATTCTGTCTCTGGCTTCTTGAAGTACCACTCAGAGGATGATGAGACTTGAACAGCAATCAGAGGCTCTGGTTCCATCAGAAGGAGTCTCTCAGGCCTTGATCACCTTTCCTGTTCAGCTCTGAAAGTTTGTAGCTGACAAGAGCACAGGCCAGCACATACTAGAAAAGGAAACCTCTGTCCAATTTCTTTTGGCATTTAGGATTTCTGCTGTTTGTGTTGTAACAAATATTGTGTCAGTCAATTAGTGAGTTGAGACCTGAGACAAATAAAATCTTTTGTTATGCTGATATTTAGGTTGTAATTGTATTTAAGATCAATTTAGCCCATAAATGGCAATCACATACACTGCTAAACTCAAGGCAAACACTTTCAGAGGCATTATTCTTTTGAGTAATTCACACAATCATGTGGTATAGGAATTATTCTCATTTCATAGATAAGGAGACTGAGCCTCATAAAGGCCCAATGGAACTCCTATGGATTAAATTGTCCCTCCAAAAGTTATGATGAAGTCCTAATGCTTGTATCTGTAAATACAACCTTGTTTTGAAATATGGGTTTTCTTATGTTAATGAGATCATGCTAGAGATGGGGGCATCCTAAGCTTAATAGCATCTGAGTGGTGTCTTAAAAATAAAGCAGAAGAGACAGACAGACAGACAGACAGACAGACAGACAGACAGACACACACACACACACACACACACACACACACGGGGTGGGGGAAGGGGGGATGCCTTGGATGTGATGATGTCCAAGGCAGAGACATCTGTAAGCAGCAAAGGAATGTCAAGAATGTAATTCTTGACATTACAAGTCACAGAAACTAGGAGAGAGGGCCACAAAAGAAAGAGACACAGCCTAGACCCTAATTTGGATGTCTAACCTCCAAAACTGTGAAAAAATTAATCAAAGAAAGAAAAATTCTTTTAAAGCCACCCACTCTTTGCCCTAGCAAATTAAGTAACACACAAAAAGGGGGGAATAAAAACACTTCTTCTATTCCATGTACAAGGAATCATTGTACCAGCCATGTACTAGGCTACTGAGGGGAACCATTTACTCATAGATCATAGTTTAGTTTTCATTTGGCCCAAGATAGCCAAGGATGCAAGCAGTACAGAGGTGCAGGGGCAGCTCAACCTCTCAGAGGCCCACCCAGCAGGACAAGGCTCAGGAGGCCTTGTCTATGCTGGTAGAGTAGGCCTTCTTTGGTTCCCTCCTAAGCTGTAACACAAACTACATTAGGATCAAGACAAAACAACAAAACCATTGCAGTCCTGTCTGTTCCAAATCACAGTGACCCTCTAGGACAGAGTAGAGCTGTCTCATTGAGTTTCCAAGGACTATCTGGAGAATTTAAACTGTCCATCTTTTGGATAACAGCTGTAGCTCTTAATTACTCTACCATCTGGTAGATTTCTACATTAGGATAGTATAAGCCTGTATAAACAATTCCTTCTGCATAAGTTCACAGATCACATCCTACCTCAGTCAGCAGAGTCATGGTCTGCTCATCAATGCCACTGCCAAACCCACCACAAAGAACCAGAAGGGCCACATTCCTCCACTTACTTTCAACTTTATAGTTCATTTAAAAATCACTTGTTCTCTCTATTATTTGTTTTCCCTCTAGCCCTAGGGTCGCCATGAGTTGGATCCGACTCGACGGCATTTGGCTTGGCTAGCCATTTTATCAGTATGATGTTTTTGTGTAATAAGATGGGAATATTTTAATTTGCTTAACAGATAGCAAGACAATATACACGAAGGCAAGACCCAGTAATGTTGTGAGAATGAGTTGGAACTCCTCATTGTAGCAAAAGTGAAGACCTTTGATGGCCCAGACTTAATGATGTGCCTTAAAAGAGGCTGGGAGGGAATCTGAAGGTAGTACTAAGGGAAAGGAGGGAGCTCAAGACAGCTAAAAAAGGAGAAATGGCTCACAGCTTTTGTAGCTCATATAGCATTCTGTAACACTTCAAGTTGAAACTCATAAAATCCTTCGTGTGATTGGAATTTCTGTGAAAACTTATGAAGGGGGCTATATTTTTTGTCCAGGTCTACAAAGGGAATAACCAACACCGCCAGTTGGACAGGAAAGGAAAAATCCAGATGGAACCACAGGGAAGACATGTATCAGAAGTTGCTGACACTATGAGAAGTACCCTGAATTCTCAGATACAGACTGAGTTTGAGCCAAGTTGACTTCAATCTCTGAAAGGCTAGATGGCCCCATAATTGCTTGATAAAGATATTCCTTTGTTTCACCCTCACCACTACCCACCTCTCTTCTCCTTTTAAAGAAGAAGTTACTAGACAGCTGGGAACTCCTAAATGCTCATCCAAGGACTTCACCAAAAGGGCAAAAAGGCAACCAATAGATGCGGGGGAAAAAGTTGGCTACCACAAATCTGATTGGTGTCTAATACCTATAATCTACAAGGTACTACAAAACCTCAACAATAAAAAGAGAAATAACCCAATTAAAAAAAATAGCTAAAGGATATGAACAGACACTTCACCAAAGAAGACATTCAGGTGGCTAACAGATATATGAGAAAATGCTCTTGGTCATTAGCCATCTGTCTTAGGCTGGGTTTTCTAGGGAAGCAAAACCAGTAACACGTGTAGGTACAAGGAACGATTTATAATATATATATATAGACAGATAGATAGATACAAATATAGGAAACAGCTCACGTACTCACAGAAGCTGAATGTCCCAAGCTCTGGCACAAGTCTCACGTGTCCACGGAAGCTGAGGAACCCAAGGTCAGCAAGTCAGAGACCAGAGTTGCAGATCACCGGTTGTGTAGGTCAGTGGATCCCAAGCTGGTGGCGAGACGATGCGACAGAGGCTGGAGGTCGGCGGATTCCAAGCTGGTGGCGAGACAAAGTGATAGAGGCTGGAGAACCCAGGATCAGCAGGTCAGGGAGCAGGACTGGGCAGAGGCTGGCGAGCGCAGGATTGGCAGGTCATGGAGCAGGGCTCTCACGTGCCGACTGTAAGGACTGATGAGCCCAACAGCTGCTAGCTCAAGTCCCGGAACCAGATGCTGGAACCAGAGAGCAGGAGCTCCTGGCCACGTGAGCGATCAGCAGCCGTAGTCCAATGTCACGAGATGAGAGCCGAGGGGCAGGGAGTCACCACAAACCCCGCCCTGCCACTTAATACAGCAGCCAAATAGGTAGTAGCCAAGTTGACATAATCCTGACCACCACACCATCACAGAAATGCAAATTAAAACTACAGTGAGATACCACCTCACTCCAGCATGGTAGGAATTAATGCAAAAACCACAAAATAATAAATGTTGAAGAGGCTGTGGAGAGACTGGAACTCTTCTACACTGCTGATGGGAATATAAAAGTGTACAACCAGTTTGGAAATTGATTTGGGCTTTCTTAAAAACCTAGAAATAGAAATAACATATGATCCAGCAATCCTACTTCTTGGAATATATCCTAGAGAAATAAGAGCTACCACACAGATAGATAAATGCACACCATTGTTCATCACAGCACTGTCTACAGGAGCAAAAAGATGGAATCAACCTAGGCATCCATCACTGGAAGAACAGATAAACAAACTATGGTATTCACACAATGGAATAATATGCAATGATAAAAAACAAAGATGAATTTGGGAAACATCTCATGCAATGCAAAGTATCTGACAGGCATTATGCTGAGCTAAATTAGTCAATTGCAAAAGGACAGATACTGTATGAGATCACTACTATAAGGACTCAAGGATTAGTTTAATCACAAAGAAAATATTTTTTAATGGTTTCAAGGAGATTGGGAGGGAGAGGGTTATTCACTAATTAGACAAAGCATAAAAATTATTTTAGGTGAAGGGAGAACAACACATAGCAGAGAAGAAGCCAGTACAAATGGACTAAACTCAAAGCTTTGAAGTGGTAGCTTAAAATAAAACCAAACACTTCTAGGGACAGATTATCAGTGTCAGGGATCTAAGGACTATCATTTCTGGGGACATTGAGGTCAACTGGTGGCTAACAGATACATGAGCAAATGCTCTCAGTAATTAGCCATCTGAGAAATGCAAGTTAAAACTACAATGGGATACATATTGCTGATGAGAATATAAGAGGGTACAATCACTTTGGAAATTGATTTGGCACTTTCTTAAAACACTAGAAATAGAAATACCACACAATGCACCAATCTCACTTCTTGAAATATATTCTAGAGAAATAAGAGCCAAACTTTTTAAGCACATGTTTTGCATTCCAGTCTGAGGTGTTTGGACTGTTAAAAACTACCAGGCTGCCATCTAAGATGCGCTGATTGATCTCAACTTACTTGTAGCAAAAAAGAAAGAAAAGCATCAATGACAGAAGAAAAGTGTGAGCTCAAGAGACAGAAAGGGACACATGTGCCAGAGAATATATCAACATGAGACCAGAAGAACTAGATGGTGCCCAGCCATGACCAAAGACTGCCCTCAACAAAGAGTCCCTGATGTAGGGGGAGAAATGTGGGATGCCAAACTTGGAAACTAGTAAAAAGACCAGAGTTGATGGTCTGATAGACTGGAGGGTCTATGGAAGACGTGGCCCCAAAACTGTTAACCCAGAACTGAAATCATTCTGGAAGCCACCTCTTCAGACAAAGACTGAGTGCATTTAGAGGCTTGGGCACGTACAGGAGATTAAGTGGGCACGCAGCTCCTGTCCGGAGTTGAGATGAGAAGACAGAGGACAGGAGATAGTGGAATGCCCATGAGAAATATGGGCTAGAGGGGAGAAGTGTGCTGTCACAGTGTCAGAAGAGTAGCTAGGGGGTGGAGTCAAGATGGCAGGTGAAACACACGTCTCCCTAAATCCCTCTGGAAACCAAGAGCTGAACTGATAATTAAACACAGCCTTTTGGACACCTAGTGAGCCCTAGGATGCAGCATAGGGTTGTTAATTTGGACTTCATACCACTGAACTCAAAACCTCCTCTCTTTTGCTGACCCTTCTCTTGGCATGACCTGACTTGCACAAACTGAAAGTAACTCACCATTTTAACTTTTTTTCTCTATCTTAGCTGGCGGGCAGAGCTGGGACTTGACTAGTAGCTAATTTCAGATGCACTGCTGGTGGAATCAGCAGGCGAAATTGCCATATTTTGAGAGCCTGGCTTTGGACTCTGTGCATCTCAGCACTCTGGTATCTCTTTCTGCCTATACCATAGAGTAGCTGGTACTGAGGCAGGCAGCAAACTCGTGCAGGACACCATCTTGATCCATTCGGAGGCAGATCACCCATATGGAGGCCCCAGCTGGACTTAGTTCCCAGGCTGGGAGGCAGCGCCTGCCCAGAGAAGAGCTCTTTTCTGGCAGAAAAGCAGTATTTTACACAGTGTCACCTATGGCATGGGCCTGGCAACAGCAGCTGTGGACTCTATGCATCTCAACACCTTTGGCCTCTCTTTCCACCTCCATGATAGAGTAACTGGTTCCCAGGGAGGTGGCAAGCTTGTGCAGCAAGCCTTCTTGTTCCACTGGGAGGCAGATTTATCCATATGGAGGCCTCAGCTGGACTTAATTCCTGGGTTTAGGAGGTAGCACCTGCCCGGAGGAGAGTACTTTTCCAGCAGAAAAGCAGTATTCTACACAGTGTTGCCTACAGCTGGGACCCAACAGCAAGGGCCAGGAGGGCAGTAGCCTTTCTGTATTTTGAGCTAGTTTATAACATCTGGGGTTTGATAAAGGGGTACTTACTTTGCCAGCTGAGAAGAGGGATCTATACACCTGAAAACCTGACTGACTTTGGAAGTTGTCAGATACTTTTTACTTCATTTTAAGATGGCCTAGAGAAATAACTGCAGTCCATCCTCACAGCATCTTTCCCAGCCTCTATTTATCCACATGATGCCCCCAAAGCAACAAACTCTGGAGAAAAACACAACCGAGAAATCACCCATGGCTTCAGAAGGCTATCAAAAGAAAGCACCACAAAACTTCCCAGATGAAGAAGCTTTTTTGAAACTATTGGACGGTGAATACAAAAGGATTATACAGAGATCTCTGCTCGATCTTATACAAAATGCATCAGAGCAAAATGAAAAATTTAGCAAGCTGTTCGATCTGATGAAACACTAGTATTCTGAAATCCAACAGATCAAGAACAAAATTAAAGACACAGAAACCTCAATTCAAAGCCAAGAAAACAGATTGGCACAAACAGAATATAAGCTTTCTGATTTGGAAGACAGAGCTACTGACTCCAACATCTATGAGAGGAAATCAGGAAAAAGAAACAAGAAAAACAAAGAAGAATTAAGAAGCACGTGGCACTCTATTAAGAGGAATAACTTACGATTAATTGGAGTTCATGAACAGGGCAAAACACCTAAGAACACAGAGAGTATTGTTGCTGAGCTGCTGGCAGAAAACTTCCCAGAAATTATGAAAGAAGAGAATATAGATATCCAAGATACATATCAAATGCCACTCAATGTAGATCTCAAAACAAAGACCACAAGACATATTATAATCAAGCTTAACAAAATGAAATACAAGCAGAAACTCTTAAAGGCAGCAAGACTCAAAGTAGAGCTTACACATTCAGAGGGAAACTCTGTAAGCTTTTGTCAGATTTCTCAGCAGAAACAATGCTGGCATGGAGACAATGGCATGACACATTCAAAGCTTTGAAGGAGAAGAGCTTCCAACCAAGAATTATCTATCCTGCAAAATGATCTTTGAAATATGAAAATGAAATTAAGACATTCGCAGATAAACAGAAACTCAGAGACTTTGTAAAAACCAAACCAAAGCTACAAGGAATACCGAAAGAATCCTTGGCTTAGAAAAATAAAATCATTAACCTTATGTTTTAGAAGCAAATACAGGGAACATCACCCAGAATCCTACTCAGTTAGGGAAGGCTCCAAACTCAACCAAGCTATGATAGTGAAAGATATAATCCAGCGATCGTATCATGAAAACTATGATGCCATAATATTAAAAAGAGGGATGGAAGAATTACAGTTGTTATAGTCCTTCCAGATGGAGAGGAAGTTGGTAAGAATGGTAGTAATTGAAATTGGGTTTATATATAGCTTATTAAGGGGAATGTAGGGGCAGCCATAAAGCACAATAAAGATGCAACATATCAAATCAAGAAATGTAATACAGGAGTCTCAACAACCACAAAACCAACCCTGAAAAAGGTGCAAAATCAACTCACAAAGAAGAATGTCCCAGAATGGATTAATAAGAGCAACAGAGAAAGCATCAACACAAAAATAAACATACCACAATGGAGAGTAGTTAGGGTCACATGGCAAAGTGTCTAAGTTTTTGTATGAGAAACTGACGATAATTGTAAGCTTTCACTTAAACACAAAGAAAAAAATAAAAGAAGAAACTTTGCAACACTAGCATAAATAAAAAGCCAGAATCTCTTATGATAAACACAATATCAAAATTAAATAAATAAGGGAGGGAGAAAAGTTTCTACTGCGTCATTTCTGACTCACAACAACCCTATATGTGTCAGAGCAGAAGTGTGCTCCACAGGGTTTTCAGAGGCTGATTTTTGGGGGAAGTAGATTACCACGCCTTTCTTCCAAGGCACATCTAAGTAGACTTCAACCTCCAACCTTTCAGTTAGTAGCCAAGCATGTTAACCATGTGCCCCACCTGGAGACTTCTCCTTTTATCTGCTAGGAATTAATAACCCAATAAATCAACCCCTCATAATTTTTATTCATGACATCACAGAGAAAGATCTTAAGGATCTGTATTCTCAGATCCACACCAAAGCAAGAATCTCCACTCCTGTCTCTCTGGTCAAGTTTGATCTGAACTGAGAGGAAATTAAAGAAAAACAGCCTCTCTTTAGGGAAATTTATATTTTAAGTAACAAGGACACCCTTTAAAAAGACAAAACAAACTTCACACATGGAGGAAGAGAAGAGCCATGAAAAACCTAGTGTGAAAACATTTATCCTTTCATAAGATCTCTTAACATCTGGCAAAGTGTTTAAGTTGTTTGAAATTCCCTTTATACACACTGCAAAGCTTCAAAAACTATAAAATTTAAGATTAAAAAATAAGTGTGTGGTAAATCCTTAGTCCTAGAATAACTTAAAAGTTTGGATAACTTAGAGTGCACATGTATATGATAGCAATTATCTTCAATTTTCATTTAAAAGAATGTATGAAAATTTAGAATAACAAGGGACCACCACTGCCACAGCCTCTACTAGACTGGGTGCAGCACAGCTAAACAGCGCCCAGCTATCACCACCCACTACTCTGATACAGATCACAGTAAAAGTGCCAGACACAGCTGGAGAGGAATGTAGAACAGAATTCTAACTCACAAAAGAGATCAAACTTATTGGTCTCACAGTGACTGGGAAACCCTGAGAGTATGGCCCCTGGACAGCCTTTTTACTCAGTACTGAAGTCACCCCTAAGGTTCGCCCTTCAGTCAAAAATTAGACAGATCTATAAAACCAACAATAATATATGTAGCTCAATCACTCATATAAGTTGGAAAAAATACACTAGTCTTAGGGCAAGAACGAGAAAGCAGAAGGGAACAGGAAAGCTGGACGACTGGAAATGAGGACCCCAAAGTCAAGAAGGAGAGAACGTTGACATACTGCAGAGTTGGCAACCAATGTCACAAAACAATGTGTATTGTTTAATGAGAAACTAGTTCTGTAAACCTTCATCGACAGTACAATTTTTAAAAACATTCACATAGATTATAAGAAAAATTTAGAACACCTGCAATGATGTTCAATCTGTCTTATTTCTGACCCATCATAAAAATAAAAGTAGGCAACACATAGCCAAGTGTTAAGTGTGGCCTGTAACTGACAGGACAAATGGTCTCATTAACTGTATATAAGGATGCAAAATTCGTTGACACATTACATGCACGCACATGCACACACACACACACACACATACACATGTACATACGCTCAAGTTTTTCTAGTTTTTGAAGGTGTGTCCAGATGTCTTACAACAAGCAATTAAGCATGTTTGAAAATGCCTTAAGGAAGAACTTAAAATAATTTTTATACTTGTGTTTAGGAATACATATGATTGTAATTTTTCTTTAGAGGAATCAGTCATGAATGGTAAGCCATTCATGTAAAATGAAAATTCACTGTGTTAGTTTGGTTTGGCAAAACAAGAATTTCGGTGACCAGCTTTGCATTACAATCTGTGTTATACAAGATAAAAATGAAAAACTAAAACTCACATATTTAAAAATCAAATGTAAAATTTACCTAAGTTTTAACAAATGCCTCCATGTTTGGCAAATGAATGGGTTAGAGTGAGTCAGGACTTGTAGTATTTTAATCTTTTTCTCTTTAGCACTGATACGGTGTCTGTCATTTTGTAGGGACTAAATAGACACTTTCAATGCATGAATGAACCAAAATGAAGAGGATAACGGTAATTATGGCTATTAAATGCTGAGAGTCCTCCAGAGGCTACTAGACACCGCACAAATTAATGTGGATTTCTCCAAGTAGGATATATTCAGAAAGATTCTTGTACACAAAAATGCCCCAAAATTCAAAGAGAATTCTGAATGGTTTCTATACCTTGAAAGTCATAGCAAATTACATGGCTAAATATACATTTCCAAGTAGCATGTACCATCTTTCAGGCTATTTTACTTTAAACACCTTTATTTTTCTTCTAAAAACTCAGCTTTATCTGTGAGAAGATGGCGTTAATAAACTTAAGACTTCTTAGCTGAAACAGAAAATCCTGTCAAAGAAACCTGAGACAAATGCAATCGATGGAAGACATCATCAGCCTACAAATGTGAAATAAATAACTGAAAGGAAAACATTGTGAGAAAGTCATTCCACATCTAAACAAGGATGTAGGTACCAAAGGTCGTGACCACTTCTAATCACGAAGAGCTATTAAAGATCTCCAGGCCATGTCATTTCTCTGCCAGTTAAATTCCACCTGGGATAATTGTATTTGACCCTCCTGAACTCCCTTTGCCATTGCAACTAGACAGATGCGCATCTTCTGCATCTTTACAAGGCGATCGCTAGAGCTCCTGAGTACAGAGTGTCTTCTGGCCTCTTCACAGCTGGTAACAGGATTTCAGTGACGCATAAACAGCTACATATCTTGGACTCCAGGGTCCGCTCTAACCACTTAACTTCTGTCTGAAGCATCCTTCAAAATACTCAGTTAAAGGACATTTTAAGATACTTACTCAGGCAAAAGTTGTTTGGTAGATTCGAACTGCCGACCTTTCGTTTAGCAGACACAGCGCTTAACCAATATGTCACCGGGGTTTCCACGTTGTTACTAGTTGCTGTCACAGCCACAGCAGGATGGAACATTTCCATATTATATGTCCTCTTCATGAAGCCCTGATGGTTAAGACGGTTGACAGCTCGGCAGCTAACCAAGGGCTGGCAGTTCGAGTTCACGAGCCTCTCCTTGGAAATTTTATGGGACAGTGCTACAAGTAGGATCACTAGGAGTTGGAATGGATTCAACAGCAACAGGTTTGGCTTGGTTTGATTATACCATCTTCAAAATCACTTATATGCTCAAGTCCGTTGTTGCAGTCACTGTATTTTAAGCACAGTCAAACCTAGGGGGCTTGTCTTCTAGCACTGTATTGGACAACGTTCTGTTGTGATCCATAAGGTTTTCACTGGCTAATTTTCAGCAGTAAATCACCATGCCTTTCTTCTTAGTCTGTCCTATTTTGGATGCTCCACTGAGACATGTCCACTACAGGTGATCCTGCTGGCATTTGAAATACTGGTGGCATAGCCTCCAGCATCACAGCAACACACATGCCACCACTGTATGACAAACTGACAGATGGGTGATGACAGGAGGAGAGACGCTGAAAAAACAAAGTCAACTGCTCAGCCAAAGAAATATTCCTGAAAGGCCAAAACATGTGTAGCTAGGAAATAAAACACTTTCTACAAAGCCTGTGAGATCACCTTTGTATGGTGTCATTCTGTGGGCAGTTTAAACCAGGTTTCCTCTCTATGTCCCTCGGGATACTTACATCTTACTCTGAATGTTTTAACCTCAGATATTTTGTATTTATTTGGTTTTGGTTTTGTTGATTTAATTATTTATTTGATGTCTTTGTATTGTGTTGCCCTTTTTATGGTTGCTTTTTGTTTTTGCAAAATGGAGACATTTTTTCATCGCTAGATTAGATTTGTGAGATTAAAAGGGTGAGACAGCCTTGGAAACGATACAACCAGAACGGAGGCAAAGGATGTTGTTTTCTCTCCATCATACTAAATAAACAATTCTCATGGTAATCAATATGGTCAAAATAAATTATTACCACTCAAATAATGATCACTGAGTCCTGAGAAGTGTCTCCACAGTGACAATGTTAATATAAAAATCGTAGATCCTGGTTAGTACCATTTGCCAAGCCATGGAATGAAGAACAAAGCCTTTTGTTTAAGCAGGTCTTTATGGAGGGCATCCAGGAAAACCTGCTCTTTCCAGCGAGAGCTCTGACGCTCAGAAATATTAAATGACTTGCCCAAAGCCATACAGTGAGTTTCATTAGAGACAAAACTAGCAAAAAGAGGTTTACTGATTTTAAATTTCCTGTCCTTTCCACTGAAACATCTTTCATAACTGAAAGAAAGAAGTATTTATTTTCTCTTTCATTTTACATAGAAGGGGCTGTTTTCAGGACACGGCAGGAGTGAGGATGGTAAGAACTCAACAAATATTCAAAAATTGTCTGCTTTTTCCCCCTCTGCTTTGTCTTGACCAAACTTCACTCATGCTTCTCTCCTTCCTACAGACCTCTGAACCCTGCTTGGCCACAGTCCTGAGCAGGTACTAAAAAAACAAAGGCACATGCAACTCTTACCAGCATTTTCTGGGACTTAGCTGACCACAATGCTTAAGACAACTAACCTTTTACACTGTCCTGCCCCATGTGACTTAGAAGAGCCTATAGGGTCACTGCGAGTGGGTAGCAACTTGATGGCAACAGGTTTGTTTGCTCACGGTTTTTCTTTTTCCAGTTCTGTTCTCACAGATACGCCATTCCTTGTTTACTTCTGACAAGACCAGATACAAATTGAAAAATTCAACAGCTATGGAGTGGATTCTAACTGATGGAGACCCTTTAGGACAGACTATAACTCTCCTACAGGGTTTCCAAGGAGCTGCTGATGAATTCGAACTACAGACCTTTTTTGGTTAGCAGCCGTGCCTCTTAACCCTGGACCACTCCTGTTCCTAGTCTCATAAAAGAGTAACTGAACTGGTTGTCCCTACTGAACAATCAGAACAAAGTGATTGTTAACCAGGCTTTGGTGAAGCATCTCTCCTTCCCCTGAGGTCCTGAAATTTAGCCTGAGCCAACATACCACACCTTTTTAAGGGTCTCTCCAGGGCAACAGGCTGACCTCAGCGTAAAATATCTGATTTTCTTACTATCTGATACTGTCGCTTGCTCATCCCACCTCCCCTAGCCTAGGTTTTTCTAGCCTCATTTACTTGTATCCCTATAAAAGAAAAAGCCTTTTTCCTCTAACTCTTGGGATGCTTGCTGACCTAATACTCTGAAAGTTCTCCCTATTGCAATAGATTGTTTCTCATTTTCTTTCAGAATAAAATCTCTCCTTGTCAAAGTATGGCCTTTTTTTTTTTTTTTTTTTTGTTCATTTCCATTTGACAGAACATATTGTAGGCAACTCTTGAATACTAAGATGATGGTTATATTGATTACACAGCTTATAAATATTCTAGACCACTTTCTTCCTTGATCTTGGTTCTGTCTTTTTACTGAGCCCTCATTTCCCTCTAGACTTCCAAGAACTATAAAATGAAAAAGGAAATCATATCAGTGTATTTCGTTATTCATTCAGTGTTGTTAAGTGTCACCAAGTCGATTTTGACTCATGGCAACCCCAGGTGACAGAGTACAACAGCTCCATAGGGTTTCTGGGCTGTAGTCTTCATCAGAATAGATGCACAGGCCTTTCTCCTGTGAAACTCTGGGTCAGTTCCAACAACCAACCGTCTAGTTAGCTGCCAAGTACCTAACACTTCCACCACCAAGGATCTTTACTTGTTAGCTAAACCAAAAACCGTCCCCACTGCTGTCAAGTCAATTATGACTCAGAGAGACCCTATATGACAGAGTAGAGCTACTCCATGCTGTTTTCAAGGAATATCTGGCAGATTCAACCTGCTGACTGTTTGATTAACAGATGTAGCACTTAACCACACTGTGTCACCAGGGTTTCTACCTGTTAGCTACTCCAAGGAAAATCTTAAAGGGACACTGAATGAGGGGTAGGAAAAAACCAACAACCCACTGTTGTCAAGTCGATCTTGACCCATGGCCCCCCTATAAGGCAGAATAGATGTGCCCCATAGAGCTTCCAAGGACCACCCAGTGGATTCAAACTGCTGACATGTTGGTTAGCTACTGGAGCACTTTAACCACTGTGCCACCAAGGTTTCTGGGGCATGGGGAGAGTGATCCAAATGGTATATTGTATTTTTCAACTTTACCAACTTCAGAAGGCATTTATTCAAACACAAATAATTAGAGTTAAAATTAGATGTGTTGCATTGGGCAAATCTGCTGCAAAAGACATCTTTCAAATGTTAAAAAGCAACGTCACTTTGACAGCTAAGGTGCATCTGATCCAGACCATGGGGTTTTCAATCACCTCACACGCATGCGCAAGCTGGTCAGTGAGTAAGGATGACTGAAGAAGAACTGACGCATTTGAATTATGGTGTTGGTGAAGACTATCGGACAGAACATGGACTGTCAAAGAACAATAAAAGTTCTGTCTTGGAAGAAGTACCACTAGAAAGCTCCTTAGAAGTGATAATGTTTCGGACGTACTGTCTCACATACTTTGGACAGGTTTTCATGAAGGATCAGTCCCTGGAAAAGAACATCAGGCTTAGTAGAGGGGCAGCAATAAAGAGGAAGACCCTCCAAGACGTGAACTGACGCAGGAGCGACAGCAACAGGCTCAAACATAACAACAGTAGAGACGGCACTGCACAGCGCAGGGCAGTGTGCTGTTGTACATAGGGTTATTACACAGCGCAGGGCAGTGTTCTGTTGAACATTGCATTGTTACACAGTGCAGGACAGTGTGCTGTTCTGTTGTTATGAGCTGGAACTGACTTGACAGCACCTAACAACAATAACCAATAACAACTATAATTAATCTTTCTAATACGGGTGTTAAAAACTGAAGCTTTTTGATACATCCTGTAGTGGCTGAACTATACTGAAAAGGAGAACATGGATGAACGTCTAAGTGGATGTAAAGTCTAGCAGAGGAAAATTCAGGAGGCAGAATCTGTAAAATCAACCTGAACAGGCTAAACGACCTGATGAATGAGTCACAGGTGGTTCAGAATCCCTCACCACCATCCAAAAGGCCGTAGAGGGTTTGAACCACTGGCCATTTGCTAAGGAGTCAAGCTTGTGCTACCCAGGGACTGGAAGCCTGCCACCTACCAATCACTACACCCCACTGGCTGCTGGGAGAGAACAATGGCAGAGAAAGAATGAGTCAGACTGTGTGTCCTGAGTTCACCACCCCATTTTCTCAACTGCTGGGCCACCAACATTAATTTTCTCACTATGTTAATGAAAACCATGCTGTCTATAGCTCACTGACATTGGGCAGAAAATAGTTCATTGCTTCCTCCGAAAAAATAAAATAAAAAGCCATGCCCCACCGGAATTACTCAGAAATAATTAGAAAATTAGGTGGAGTAAGGACAGGCCATAAAACTTTGGGCCAAGTTCAGGCACAAAGTGTGCCTTAGGCAGAACGCCTGACAAGCACCCCACACTAAATATAATAAATCAGGAGTTTTTTGCTGCCTTGTAGAAATGATGGGTTTAGTGCTTAATGATAGAGCTGACATGCCTGTGGCAACCTCAAAGCCTTTATGGGACACTGGATGATCAATCATGTCAAAAGGAAGGGCTTAGCTCTGACCAGCCCAGTGGTAACAGGTCCTCTGAAGCTGGGACTGTTATTGCTTCATTGGTGAAAAACGTTAAATATCCAACAGCCTGAACTCCCCCACAGATTCTCAGGGGGAATGGTTCTTGGATATTTACTTTTCCACCAAAATAATGATCACCATAAAAGCCAGCCAAGTGCTGTCATGATCGCCATAGTTACAGATAAATTGGCATACATCACTTGAAAGCTTCGGGCATTTTTAGTTGTCTTTAGAATCATAAGCTGTTCACATTTCCTTTCCTGTGGCCTCCCTGTTCCATTATGCATCCATTCTACCAATCCAAAAGCCTAAGGGGAGTCCCCAGGTGGTCCTCTGCCAACCAAAAGGTTGGATGCTTGAGTCTCCCTGTAAGGATCCCAGAAGAGAGGCGTGGCAATCTATTTCTGGAAAAGATAAAGAACAGCCATAGTTCTACTTTGACACTTTGACACATCTGGGGTCACCGTGAATCAGAGCCAAGTCAAAGGTAACTGATAAAGCCTAAATACACTTGGTATCCATTCTGTTCTTTCTATCGCCTCTCCATTATCTCAGTTCATTCTACCACTGTCTCTCACCTAGATCACAAATTTGTATCTTTGCCTTCATTCCCATAATGTCCTATAATAGTTAGCAAGAGTGGCCATGAAATTGCAGTGGTTTACAGAAACAACCTCGTGTTTTCCTCAAGATCTGTGGGCTGGCTGACAAGGCTCCAGAGCAGTTCCAGTCCGCTCCGTGTCTCCTCCTGGGATCAGTGGTTACGCAAGCACACTCTTCTCATGGCTGGCACACAGGGAAGGGGCCAAGCCAACTATGCAAGCACATCTAAAGCCCCTGCTTACATCAGATATGCCAACACTCTACTGGCCAAAGCAAGTCAGACAGCCAAGTCTATCACCAAGCAGGTAAGGAAATATGCTCCTCCAAGCTACAGGATGTCACAACTTTGTCTCATGTACTTTAAATATGATGTCAGGAGGGACCAGTCCCTGAAGAAGGATGTTATGCTTGGCAAGGAAGAGGGTCAGCAAAAAAGATGAAGACCCTCCACAAGATGGACTGACACAGTGTCTACAACAACAGGCTCAAGTGTAACATAATTGTGAGGATGGCAAAAGACCAGACCACAGTTTTTTCTTTTGTATACATGGTCACTATGAGCATCTAACAATAACCTAGGGAGAAGTGTTCCCAGTGGCACAGTGGTTGAGCCACTGGCTTAACAGAAATCTTGGCTGCAGCTCCAAGAGAAAAGACCAAGTATTCTGCTTCCTTAAAGATCATAGCGTAGGAAACCCTAAGGAAAGTTCTACTGTGTCCTGTGGGGTTGCCATGAGTAAGAATCAACTCGGTAACACACAACAACAATCTAGCAGATTGTTTTTGTTAGGTATCATCAACTTACTTTCAACTCCTAGTGACCCTATGCACGTACGACAGAATAAAACACTACCTGGTCCTGTGGCCACCCTCACAGTCACTGCCTGGGCATGAGCCCACTGTCACGGGCACTATGTCAATCCTTCTCTTTCAGGGTCTTTCTCTTTTTTGCTGACCTTCTATTTACCAAGCATGATGTCCTTCTCCTGGGACTGGTTGTTCCTGATAACATGCCCAAAGGGCTTGAGATGAAGTCTTACTATCTTGCTTCCAAGGAACACTCTGGCTGTACTTCTAAGACAGTTTTATTCCTTATTCTAGCAGCCCATGGAATATCCAACATTCTTCAACAAAATCATAATTCAAAGACATTCTTCTTTGGTCTTCCTTATTCATTATTCAGCTTCCACTTGCATATGGGGTTATTGAAAACACCATGGTCTGGGTCAGGTGCCCCTTAGCCCTCAATTTGACGTCTTTTCTTTTTAACATTTTGAAGAGGGCTTTGGCAGCAGATAGGCCTGACACAGAAGTCTTTGATTTCTTGACTACTGCTTCCATGGACATTGATTGTGGATTTAAGTAAAATGAAATCTTTCGACAACTTTAGTATTTTATCGGTTTAGAATGATGGTATTTACTGGTCCAGTTGTGAGGATTTTAGTTTTTTGTGTGTGTGCGTTGAAGAGTAACCTATATTGATGGCTACAGTCTTTGATAATCTTCAGTAAGTACTTCAAGTCTTCGTCTCTTTTAGCAAGGAAGCTTATGTCATCTGTGCATCCCAGGTTGTTAATGAGTCTTCCACCAGTCCTTATGCCACATTGTTCTTATACTTCAGCTTCTCAGATTATTTGCATACAGATTGAATTAGTCCAGTAAAAGGATACAACCCTAATATATACATTTGCTGATTTTAAACCAAGCTGTATCCCCTTATTCTGTTCAAACAATGGCCTATTGGTCTATGTACAAGTTCCACATGAGCACAATTAAGTGTTCTGGAATTTCTATTCTTTGAAATGTTATCCATAACTTGTTATGTACACATAGTTGAATACTTCTGCATAGTCAATAAAACACAAGTTAACATCTTTCTGGTGTTCTCTGCTTTTGGACAAGATCCTTCTAACACCAGCAATAATATACCTCCTTCCACATTCTCTTTCACATCTGGCTTGAATTTCTGGCAGTTCCTTCTCAGTGTGCTGCGATAATGATTTTTTTAATTATTTTCAGCAAAATTTTAGTTGTGTGTGATATTGGTCATATTGTTCAATAATTTCTGCATTTGATTTTATTTGGAATGGGCACAAAAATGGGTCTCTTCCAGTCAGTTGGCCAGGTAGCTGTCCTCCAAATTTCTTGACCTAGATGCGTCAGCACCTCCAGTTTCAACTCTTTTGTCAATCATCCAGTGGGTAGTGGATGTTTTTAGTTACTGTGGAGTCACCTTTGATTCATGATAACCTTATCTGGATTAGAATAAAATGTGTCCTGGTCCCTCATCACCTTCATGATTGTTGGTGCAGTTGAGTCCACTGTTGTAGCTATTAAGTCAATCCATTTCACTGAGAGTCTCCCTCGTTTTCATTGGTCTTCTACTGAACATAACGTTCTTTTTTAATAATTGATCTTTCCTGATAATGTGTCCAAAGTAAGCAAGCAGAATCTCCCCATCCTCACTTCTGAGGAACATTCTGGCTATTTTTCCAGCAATTTCTCTTATCACACTACTTTGTGTTCCCCATGATCTTTTATTCTTTCTCTGCATGGAATTTGGGTGGCCACCCGTCCTCATGATTCTTTAGTAAGACTCCTCAATGTCTAGCAAGCATGTCAGCTTTACCTGCTGCCTTATATCCATGTGAATGAGCTCCCAATCAAGAACACAGTTTATGTGCACTTTTAGTCACTAGTGAAAAATATATCCTCAATCGTCTGCTCTCTAACATCTCTTAAATACATATATCCAAAACTACGTGTGTGTATATATATACACATATATAAAATACACATTTTATTCTAATCTAGATAAGATCATCATGAGTCAAAGCTGACTCCACAGTAACTAAAAATGTCCACTACCCACTAGATGTTCAACAAAAGAGTTGAAACTGGAGGTGCTCACTCATCTAGGTCAAGAAATTTGGAGGACAGCTACCTGGCCAACTGACTGGAAGAGATCCATTTTTGTGCCCATTCCAAATAAAAGTTATTCAATGAAATGCAGAAATTATTGAACAATATGACCAATATCATACACAACTACATATATACGCCTGTTAAGAAAAGTATTACTCTACATTGTCATCTGAGACCATTTGCTCATTCCTGCCTAGATGACTTTGCACAAATGACCTCCTTCTCATTTCTGCTCATCTCAGTTCTATTAGAAACAAAGGTATGATCAGGTGCCTGGTAACAAGTTCTCTATTTAATCCATAACACCCTTGAAGAAGGACGTCTGTAGGTGTAATTTCAGAACACATTAATAATAGATGAATATTTTACTGGTGATGTTATGGGAAGATAAGAGAGAGGATTCTTATGGCAGCAACACTCACAGAAACTCATTGAGTTCCCCACTTATTCCTTTGCTTTCTCCTCTAAAATCCTCTCCCTGAAGACATATCATCTATCTTCCTTCTGTTGCTGCATTTGAAAATCCCTTTTTTTTTTGTAAGAGCGAAATCTAGTTCTCGCCCTCACATTGCTTGCTCTACTCAGTAAATCAAAAGCGTGGTATACAGGCCTGTCCTTTAGTGGTCTCAGCCTCCCACCCTAAAGAGAATCTTCAGAATATTCATCAAATAAAACAAGGTTCTCTCTAGAGGAAAACACTGTCACTAAAAAAAAATATGATTTTCTCCACACTGTTATTCACCCTTCAGAGACATCTTAAATGCCATGTCCTTCAAGAAGCTCTCCCAACCCTTGTGTGGTGAATTGAGTAACACCAAATCAAATGCCACGAAGTTGATTCTGACTCATGATGATACTATGTGCTTCAAAACAGAACTGCATTCCAAAGAGTTTTCAATTTAGTCACTGAAGTACTCTAGGAATTAGATCACCACACCTTTCTGCCAAGGCACCTCTGAAGTGGATTTGAACTGCCAGTCTTTGTGTTAGTAGCTAAGCACTGAACCAATGGCACCACCCAGAAACTCCTGAGCTGAGTAATACACCCTGTAGAATTATGCTGAGAATTTTTCCTGGGTAAAACCATATTGAGAAATGGAGGCAGTTGTTGTTTTGTTTTGTTTTTTAATAACATTGATTATGAGAATGGCAAGGACTAGGTAGTATTTCTTCCTATGAGGTTCACTATGAGTCAGAACCAACTCAGTGGCTCCGAACAGCAGCCGCATCTGTTTTGGCCCCTCCCTCACTGTTTTGTTTTCATTCTCTCTTGTTAGTGTACATGAGAACTCTTCAGTCATAACATACAAATCTTCAGCGCAGGATCACACAGCAGGAAACCATGGCCTCAAGATGATGAAAGTGCACGTGCTGTGAGACACAGACGCTAAGACTTTTCTTCCCTACTTACTCTATCCCTTAGATCATCTCTTAGATTCAAAGAAGACAAAAGTCCATGTTATTCCAAATGTTATCCTTATTTTTGGTTTGAAACTCACAAGTCTGCTTGCCACTGCAAAATAGTAAAAAGCAATAAGATGCTGTGTTGAAGAAGTAGAAACCCAAAGTTGTTTTTATGCTTTAAACAGGATATTTTATCTACAATGGTGTAATTCTATGTCAGAATTTTGTTTACACACTGTTACAGACTCAAGTAACTGGAAGAGTACTCATGAATTAGAATAGAGCTAAGAGTCCACAGCAAGGAAATACTTTACCCTTCAGATTCACCGACAATAAATTGTGACACTTTCTAGTTCCATGCCAAAAAAAAAAAATCTAACATTATAAACACCAGTATTACAAAATAGTCCCAAGGAACAGATGATAGAAATCCATCCATTATGGTAACAGAATTGCACATAGGAAAATTGCTGAGGGAAAGTGTGCCTGGATAAGCTGTCCCAGACGTCCTTAAGATGTGTAGCCTGCCCCTCCTAGCACAAACCTCAGAGGGTCCTCAACCCCTAAAAGAAAAAGTGTGTGTGTGGTGTAATAGTGTTAGGAAGCTTGCTTGTCAGTTGCCACTTGTTATACTCTTCAGTATTCTCCATTGCCCATCCTTACCTGACCCAGACTGTCCCTAGTAGCTTGGTAGTTAAGAGCTACAGCTGCCTACCAAAAGGTCAGCAGTTTGAATCTACCAATGTGTGCTTGGAAACCTTCTACGGAAGTCCACTCTGTCCTATAAGGTCTTTATGAGAATTGACTTGACAGCAGCTGATTTGGTTTTTATTTTTATTTTTATTTTTTTAATATGAAATAAAAGCTGGTGGGGGTAGAAATGGCTTATATTGCCTTCTAGTTTTTAACTAAAACCAAATCTATGGCTATCAAGTGAAGTCTAACTCTTAACAACTCTACAGGACAGAGTAGAGCTGTTCCATAGGGTTTCTGGACAGTGACTGGTAGATAGGAACTGCTGACTTCTTGGTTAGCAGCCAAGCTCTTACTGTAAGATTTCTTTTATTTGTGCATTGAACGTCCAGTGTAACAGAAAACTCATACACTGGCATATGCATCTGTACATTTTAGCCCTTGACTCACATGATGTTTTTGTCAAGGCTTTCAAGTCAGTTCTGATTCTCAGAGACCCTACGTACAACAGAACAAAACACTGCCTGGTCCTGTGCAATGCTCGTAATCGTTATGCTTGCAGCCACTGTGTCAATCTATCTTACTGAGAATCTTTCTATTTTTTGATAGCTTCTACCAAGCATAACGTCCTTCTCCAGGAGCTGATCTCTCCTGAGAACATTTCCAAAGTATGTGAGAGGAAGTCTCACCATCATCCTTTCCAAGGAGCATTCTGGCTGCACTTCTAAGACAGACTTATTTGTTATTCTAGCACTGCACGGAATATTCAGTAGTCTTTGACAGCACCATAATTCAAAGACATCAATTCTTCTTCAGCCTTCCTTATTCATCATCCAGCTTTTGCATACATATAAGGCTATTGAAAACACCATGGCTTGGGTCAGGTGCATCTTGGGAGCCCTGGTGACACAGTGGTTAAGAACTCTGGCTGTTAACCAGAAGGTCAGCAGCTGGATTCTATCATTGTCTCCTTGGAAATCCTATAGGGCGGTTCTACTCTGTCTCATAGAGTTGTTGTGAGTCGGAATCAACTAGACTGCATGAGTAGCTTAACTGAGAGGGCATTCTAAACACACTCAATCAGCTTTCCTGCTTGTGATTCTATGAGTAGATTTCTTGCCTCCAAGTCAAACATTTCTGACAGGAAATCTGAGTAGAAAAGAGCATGATACATCTGATTTTGACTTTTGTTTTCAACAACATGATAGGTCAGCTGTCAAATCAGTTCTAACAACTCACAGCAACCCTATAGGACAAAGTAAAGTTCCCAAGGAGTGCCTGGTGGATTTGAACTGCAGAACTTTTTAGTTAGTAGTCATAGCTTTTAACCACTATTTCAACAGGATTTCTATATAATAGGTTACATAACTTAAATGACTTTTCTGGTTCGACTGATGAAATGTTTCTTTAGGAATCATTTTAAATGCGCTGCTGAGCTGGATTAAATGGAAGAGGTCTTAAAAACGAGGTAAAACTGTAAGCCTGGCAGCTGAGGCTGGCTTTCAATGAAGATTTCTGCTCCACTATGGAGAACTCAAGTTTCTGTTTCATTGGCTGCTTAACAGGTGGGAAACAGGAAAAAAATTGCCCAGGGCCCACCAAAGATGTGGAATCTAACTGGAGAAACCTCTGCATAAAGCTGGGACCCCCAAAGATGCTAAAGTGTTAAGCAAAGAAATTTACCGGCCCTAATTGATTTGGGTCACTCTTACATGCCCTTTGAAGTCTGCAGGTCTAGGTCTTCTAGCTGCACTGAAAACAAATCGGTGTATACACATGCTTATTTTCCTTGTTGCTCTATATCAGTTCCATGAAAAGAAATAGGAAGATTCAGAATCTGTGGTTGTTGGCCAGATATGGGCTTTCAGAATCTATGCCCACTGTGTCAACACCCAGGCCTGGGCTTTCTCCATGGGTCCTGACAGCTGATTTTTCCAGTCCAGCAAACAGGTCCCCAGTAAATACTAGTTCGATTGTTTTTATCTGATTGGTCATTAAAGAAAGAAAATTGGTAGAATATAGTATTTTTCAAGGGCTGTACTTAAAAAATGAATCTTCACCTAATCACTTACTTAGATGTGATTCAAGAGATTCATTCTGGTTCCCTTCAGAATTGAATCTTTATTACCAGCAGACCTATGTAACATACAAGAACAGTAAAGCCCCTAGTCCTACATGTCTTAAAGCAGGGCAGAGGGGAGAATGGCCCTCATGTTGCCCACTCCTAGCCTTGCTCCTGATGGACACTGTCACTTAATCACGACTCTCTGTTGCAGGGCCAACTGTAACCTCAAGTGCTCCAGACAGCCACTACCAACCAGAGACAGACAGCGTGTGACTCAAAACCTAGTTGCCTTTCTCCACTTCAACTTTATCCTGTGTGGAAAATGATCTGTGATTGCTACTTCTTTCTACAACTGTTAAGGAGAGAAATGTATCTTTTATTTCTTCCTGAAAATATCCTTTAACTTCCAGTTGCTGGCAAAAATCCTATCAAATAATAGTAACACTGGATTAGAAGCTCATTATCTTCAGCACACATCAAATCATCAGGCACCACACTCTGTATTTGCCTACAAACAGTTACACAAGAATTGCATGTATTTCTAAATAATAGTAATACGTTTATATAGTGCTATGAGTCAGAATCAATGACAATGTTTTTTTTTCTATATACAGTTTTCAAAGCACCTTACCATCCATCTTTGTTCCAAATTCAAAAACAAGTAATTATTTAGCAACACAGTGTGACAGGTACCACTGATGAATGAATCAACCAGCAATGCAAAAGCTGTCACCCCGTGTGAGCTTTTCCCTGAGGAGGAAACAGACACATAAACAATGAGAAGAGGACAAGATGACAATTTGGACAGTGGACAAGGGGTGGGTAGCAGAGAATATTGATTAAAACATGGACTTTGGGACCAGAAAAGACCTAGTTTCTGTTCCTGCTCTGTAACTGACCAGGTACCAGGTTAAAACCTCATTTCTTCTTCAGTAAAATGGGATGACAGCGGGGTGATGATGACATATGCTTCATAGGAGTTTTGTGAGGTTGTATGCGTATGTTTTGTTTGCTGGAAGTGTTTACTGCAGAAATCTGGCCAACAGTCCTATTGGGTGGCCCCAGGTGAGGTTGGACCAGGACCCAGTGCCCAGAGTTGGGCAGGTGAAATGAGTAAAGTCAAGGGAATGAGTCTGGGCACAGGGCCTCAGGGCTGCTAGCTGACACTGCAGAGCAGGCTACCAGTGACGTCTGTGCTGTTGGGTTCCATGCTCAGGTCCTTCAACCCACTGCCCTATGTGGGGTGGTAGATTCCTGGGTGGTAGATTCTCAAACAGTGGCACCACCAATGAGTCGTCTACTAACAAGTGTGGCTCCTTCCCAAAGCCACAGCAGGATCAGCCAAGAGCTGAACATTGCCCCCGTATTGCTGACTCACCCCGCAGACCAGTCACAAAGATATCTTTGACATTCATATATGGTACCACAAGCACCCCCTTGGCCTTCAGAGCGCCAGCTTGCTCCACAAACCTAGTGGGTGGGTCTTGGAATATTTCAGAGAAAAGGGCCTAGAAACTCCAAGCAGCCTACCCTCTTGTCTTTGTACGGCTCTGACGGGTTCATCCAGTTCCCAAGAATACCTCCAACCCTAACACTGTCAAGTGGCATCTCTGTCATTGCTCAGTGAGTGGCTGCGATGGCAGTGGAGCTACTGAAACTGTGTTCCTTCCAAACCTCTACCTTCTCCCTCCTCCCATAATGCACCACTCCCCACTGACTGCATCTGCCCCAGTGAGCCCTGCTCTGGTGTGGCAGCAAAGGCCTGGACCCGGTGAGATGTCATTCTCATCTGCTGTATCAGCGCTTGGCACGGTGTCTAGAGAAAACCAGGTGCAAAAGAGATGGTAGGCATCACCTTGTGAGTATCATCAGTGTTAATTATCTCATGGGTCACTCCTGTCTCTGGCAACTTTGTACCAAAAAAAGTGGCCAATGTCCCAGTGATTCAAGGAACACCTTTCATCTCCTGTACATGAGAATTTCTCTGCCCAGAATACTTGTAACAGTTTTTGAGCAAAAACTACCTAAATCCAAACCCAACGCAGTTCATAAAGTAAGTTGAACCTGGAAAAATCGGCAATATTTGAACGCCTTTGATTTACAAATAACAGTAATATCATATGGCTCCGTTTAATAAAAATAAGCTACCTTGTAACACTATCACATGTGGATTACAAAGACACCCTAGAAGAACATTAAAAAATAATTGAAAGTAAATGGAGAAATTACCTTTGCCAGCCAAGCCAAGTGCCGTCTAGTCGGATCCGACTCTAAAAAAATAATTGAAAGTAAATGGAGAAATTACCTTTATGATTCACAAATGAAACCTCTAAAATTCATTTCTGTCTGGCTCTCAAAACATACACACACACAGATATATGCATACTTACATAGAAACATATATTTTTGTATGAATGCATACTTCTATGTAAATAATATATCCCAAACCAAACCCACTGCCGTCAAGTCAATTCCTACTCACAGCAAACCTATAGACAGGGTAGAATTGCCCCATAGCCTTTCCAAGGAGCTCCTGGAAGATTTGAACCACTGACCTTCTGTTTAGCAGCCTTAGCACCTAAGCACTATGCCACCAGGATTTCTAAAATAACATATGCATACTATCCTATGTTGCTATGTCACCAGTATTTCAAATACCAGAAGAGTCAGCACAATGGACAGGTTTCCATGGAGCTTTCAGATTAAAATAGGTCTGGTGATACACTTCTGAAAACTAGTAAATGAAAAACCTGTGGACCACGTATGTTGTCCAAGACATCAACTACCTTGCTTTCGATACACCATCTAGGGGGAGCGATGGCTGAAAAGGGACATCATGTTTGCTAAAATAGAAGGAAGCAGAGGGACTTCATGTTTGGTAAAAGACTTTGTGTTTGGTAAAGCGAAGGCAAGAGAAATCCTCAGTGAGGCTGACTGACACGGTAAACTCAATGCACCCAAAGGGTGGTGCAGGACTGAGCAACACTCAGTTACCCATCGGGCCACCAGGAGTCAGAGCTGACTTAACAGCAACTGACAACAGCAAAGTATTTACACATCATGTGGGACCCAAGACCAGGGGGCCAATCTGTTCTTCAAAGGGACCATTGGCTTAACTCACTCATCCTTCTTTTTCCTTCTGTATCTATTCCTTTGTTTTCCTATAAGGAGTTCCCTGACTTTTCTGATGTACACGACTTTTTTGTTGTACCCAAAGAAGAATGCTCTGTAATGGAGAAAATTAGCTCACACATTACCTATTTGGGCAGTTGTAGCATTATACGCATATGTGAATTTATATCAAGAAGCCACTGAGCTTTCAATTATTTTTTACCCGGTTATATGGTGTGTGCTGTGATGACAGTCACACTCATTAAACAAAGAGGCAAGGAGTCTTTAGATTTTTTCGTTTTACATTTCTTTCTGAGGAATAGATAGAAAGATAGATAGATATGAGGTCTGACAATTAAGTCCACAAACTAATTGTTTTAAGTGCTACAGACCTCATTGCTGAATATCACTATGGTCACCTTTGAAGTGCTCCCCTTGGGGATCTATGCCTTGACACCAGCACCTAGTCCACCCTTCAAAGCAGTTTTGAAACTCTTTCTAGAATGGCCATGGCACACAGTGGCATGGTGGCAAGTTGGGGAACTTAATTGCACAGTTGTCTGCAAGGGAAATTTTAGCCAGTAAACAAATTATATTGGAACACCCTCCTTACTCACCTGATCTGGTCCTTAACGACTTTTTTCTTTACTCAGAGACATAGGAAATATTGAAAGGAAAACATTTTGAAAACATTCAAGACACCAAGAGTAATGCAGAGTGACCATATATTGGATGCGCTTTATGGTTCTATGCATCTGTAGGGTATCATCCTGCTGACCTCTGGCTGGAGGAAGGAGAGTGGGTGGAGAGGATGGGAAAGGAGACTGTTGGGAGGATGAGACATGTATGGAGCAGAGAGGAATAGTGTGCTGTCACCAGATAGGGAGAGCAGTGGAACCTGCATATAGGTGGACATGTAAATTTATACGGGAATGTACATTTTCACTCAGTCATAATAAAAAAATAAAAGAGTAATACGACAACAGCTTGAAAGGCCACTCCTGAAAGAGTTCCAAAATTGCTTTGAAGGGTGGCCTAGGTGCTGGCATCAGTGAATAGCTTCCCAAACGGTGTACTTTGAAGGTAACTATACTGATATTCAGAAATGAGGTATGTACCACTTATTCTAGGGTGAGTTCAAGGACTTAGTTGGCAGTCCTCACATAATCACCAACTGATGAGCTCCGATTCAATTCAATCATCTCCATAATGAAATCTAATATAACACCATCACCTTCATGACAAGATCTACTATGAGTTGTCAATCAGCTGAAGTGGGGGTTTCTTCAAGAGGGTGACATTTTTGCTTTTCAATGATTTAAAGGGGTCTTTTGAAGCATATTTGCCCAATGCAATGTGCCTTTTGACTTCTTGAATGCTGCTGCCTTAGTCATTGATTGTGGACCCAAAGAAAATGAAATCCTTGACATCCTCAGACTTTTCTCCATTTATCATGGTATTGCTTATTGGCCCGGTTGTGAGGATTTCTGTTTTCCTTATGCTGAGGTGTAATCCACACTGGAGAGTCATTGTCCTCTCAGCTGTAGAAGGTGCTTCCCCAGACAGTGGTCTGGCCACCACCATTGCCTCTAGAGCAAGATACACAGCATGGAGCTGCAGAGCACTTCGGGACCCAACTGCAACATGTTTGGGATGAGAGCTCTGTTGGGACCCATGGCTAGGTACCCAGGAAGTGGTACTAGCTTCAATGAACAACAGCTGTAAGTTTTACAAGTCACTGACACACTGCAGCCCAAAGACAAAGACCACTCTAGAAGTCTAAATACAAAAATCCTACTTTCAGGAAGACACTATGAGCTGTTGGCCCCTCCTCATAGAGCATAAGTGTTTATCAGTGTTGTGGCCCCTCACTATGGCAGGAGACACCATAGACTACAGCATGAAGGGTAAAACCAACATCCACAAAGGCAGCAAGACAACTCCCACACAGCAGCTGCAAAATCCAAAGCAGGTTGTGCTGCAGAAGGATGTGCTCGTACAGCCCTGCCCCATCCAGGTAATTTTTCTCTCTCTGAGTCCAGATACACCACAAAAAGTACAAGAGTATCAAGCACTCCAGTGCAGCAGCTTCTGGATGGGAGATCCACAAGGCTGCCACCACCAAGCTTTCTAGTCTCTGATCAGGGCAGTATCTGTAGGACATGGGCACAGTCTACAAAGCCAGCAATTGTATCTCCTCTACAGCCAGCCCCACCGAAGCCCTGACTGGGAAGAGAACCCCAACAGCAGTCAGGTCTCCACCTAAAATCCAGACAGAATGATCAATACACAGAATCTAGAGGGCAGAGCCATTGTCCATGTGGTCTTAGAGAATAGAGTGTTACTTTCAAGTCTGAAAAGCTAATGTAAATTGTTCTGCTGGGTTCTGAACTGATTGATGCCTATTATCCATTCTGTCATAGACTGAATTCTGTCTCCCAGAAATATATGAGAACTTGGCTAGGCCATGATTCCCAGTGTTGTGTAGTTGTCATCCATTTTGTGCTCTAATTTATCTTCCACTGTGTGATGTGTGATAAATCCTAGTCTTCAAGCTGGAGTTATAGTCCCATTTGAGAATGAGATGTTCATTATGTTAATGAGGCAGAATTAGGTCATGTTAATAAGGATTAGGTCATATTTGTTATGTTAATGAGGTGGAATTAGGATAGGATATATCTTGAGCCACCTCTGTCACCACCCTGCCAGAGATAAAAGCAGAGAGAATCAAGCTGGGAAAGAAGGACCTTCTACCACCATGAAAGAAGAGCTAGGAGCCCAGTGCATCCTTTGGACCTGGGGTTCCTGCACTTACAAGCTCTTAGACCCAAGGGAATACCTATAACAGGGACATTTCCCCAGAACCAACAGAGGATGAAAACTTTTCTCTGGAGCTTGTGCCTTGAATTTGGACTTCTAGCCTCCTAAACTGTGAAAGAGTATTGCTGTAACAGCAGCTGTTTGTTAATCATGCTCTTGTGATATTTCTGTTATAGCAGCATTACATAACTCCTTTTCCTCCAATTTCCCCAACTGTAACGAAAATGTCTATCTCTGTACTACAATTGTACTTTAGAAAGAGATTTCACAGATGAAGAGTAATTTTGCCCTAGGATGGACTATACCTAAAGTCTCACCCATATTTGATTTAAATCAGCAGGTAAGATTTGGGACTTGGATTGTAAGACTTTTAGGATAATGTGATGGAGTGAATGCATTTTATGTGTAGTAAGGACATGAATTCAGGGAGTCCAAAATGTAAAATAAGGAAGATTGAAGAAGAATTGATGCCTTTGAAATATGACATTGGCAAAGGATATTGAATATACCACAGATGGCTAAAATCATGAACACATCTGAATGAATATACCACAGATGGCCAAAACAATAAGTACACCCAGAATTCTCTTTAGAAGCAAAGATGGCAAGACATTATCTCACATACTTTAGACATGTTTTCAGGAGGGGCTAGTACCTGGTCAAAACAGCACACTTAGTAGAACATTAGCAAAAAAGAGGAAAACCATCAAGGAGATTGACTGACATAGGGGCTGCAACAAGGGACTCAAGCATGACATCAGCTGTGAGGATGTATAGGATCGGGCAATGATTCCTTCTGTTTTCTATAGCACCAGTGAGCTGCAGCTGACTCAAGGGCACCTAAAAATAACAACCACAACAAAAGGCAGAATACCATGGATTGAATTATATTCCCCCAAAATACGTGTTGTAAACCCTAACCTCAACCTGGGTTCATAATTCTATTTGTGAATGGGTTGTATGTGTTAAACTAATGAGGTAGGATTAGGTTATGTTAATGAGGATTACACTATGTTTGTTATATTAACGGGGGAAGATTAGGGTACATCCTGAGTCAATCCCTTCTGAGACATAAAAGAGACTAACAAATCAAGGGACAGAGCAAAGACTAGGAAGGCAGATGCCAAGATACATGGAGATTGCTTAAGAGCAGAAGCTCAAAGTGACAGGCATCTTCATCCAGAGTCAACACAGAGAGAAGCCTTCCCCTAGAGCCAGTCCCCTGAATTCAGACTTCTAGCCTCCAAAACTTATAAATATATTTCTGTTTGTTAAAGCCACTCATTTGTGCTATTTCGGTTACAGCGGCACTGGATGATTAAGACCAGAGTGAACGTAAGGACAGACCAACAACGAGTCGAGCTTGTGCTCACATGGAAGATGACTCAGCTAATCTGTATCTCTCTATATTTTCCTGAAGCTTATTTCTCCTTTAGTGCCAAAGGAAAGGCTTATACCACCACTGTTACTGTCCTGGGCAGCTTTCAGCTTTGTCCTCTGTGACTGCACATCTCTTCCTGAAGAAACAATTTTCCCAATAAAGATGGCATCAGAATTGCACACCTGGGATTGTATATACAGAGAATCCCAAGGAATCTATAAGTAAACTATTCAAACTGATAGAAGAGTTCAGAAAAGTCTCAGGATACATGATAAACACAAGTAAATCAGTAGGATTCCTTTATACCAACAATGAGACTGTTAAGGAAGAAATTATCAAATCAATACCATTTACGATAGCCCATAAGAAGATAAAGTACCTAGGAATTAATTGAACCAGAGAAATAACAGACCTTTACAAAGAACTACAAGCCTTACTACAAGAAACTAAGAGAGACTTAGATAAATGGAAAAACCTATCCTGCTCATGGATAGGAAGACTTAACATTGTGAAAATGTCTATTTTACCCAAAGCAATCTATTTGTATAATGAAATCCCAATACAAGTTCCAGCATCATTTTTTAATGAGATGGAGAGACAAATCACCAATTTTGTTTGGAAAGGGAAGAAGCCCCAGATAAGTAAGGTACTACTAAAGAAGAAGAACACACTGGGAGGCCTCTCATTACCCGACCTTAGACCATACTATACTGCCACAGTGGTCAAAACAGCCTGGTACTGGTACAAGAACAGACAGATCGGTCAATGGAACAGAATTGAGACCCCAGAGATGAAACCGTCTGCCTACGAACAGTTGATATTCGACAAAGGCCCTAAGACATTAAACTGTGGTAAAAACAGCATCTTCAACAAATGGTGCTGGCAAAATTGGATATCCATCTGCAATAAACTGAATCAAGATCCATAACTTACACCTTATACAAAAACCAACTCCAACTGGATAAAAGACCTAAACATCAAACCTAAAACGATAAAGCTCATCCAAGAAAAGGTAGGAAGAACAATGGAAGTTTTAATACACAATGTGGACAGACTCCAAAATCTGTCAAACAAATCACAGTCAACAGAAGAGAAAGTAGATAAATGGGAACTATTAACAATCAAACACTTTTGCTCATCCAAAGACTTTATTAATAGAATTAAAAGAACACTCACAGAATGGGAAAAAATATTTGGCAACTCTATGTCAGACCGATGCCTGATCTCCATAATCTATAAGATACTACAAAATATCAATAAGAAGAAGATAAATCATCCAATTAAGCGATGGGCAAAGGAGATGGACAGACATTTCACTAAAGAGGAGATCCAGGCAGCCAAAAAACATATACAGACATGTTCACGATCTTTAGTTATTAAAGAAATTCAAATCAAGACGACAATGAGATACCATCTCACCCCAACAAGGTTGGCCATGATCCAAAAAAACAAAACAACAAATGCTGGAGAGGCTGTGGAGAAAGTGGAACCCTCTTACACCGTTGGTGGGGTTGCAAAATGGTACAGCCTCTTTGGAAAGCAATTTGGCGCTTCCTTAAAAAAACGGATATTGATACACCATTTGACACAGTAGTTCCACTACTTCAAATATATCCTACAGATTCAAGGCCTTTCACACCAATGGGCACATGCACAAGAATGTTTATTGCAGCACAGTCCACAATAGCAAAAAGATGGAATCAACCCAGATGCCCAACAATAGAAGAATGGATAGGTAAACTATGGTGCACATACTCAATGGAGCACTACGCAATGATAAAGAATAACGATGCTTCCAGGAAACATCTCCTAACCTGGTTTCAACTGGAAGACATTATGTTGAGTGAGAGTAGTCAGCGACAAAAGGACAAATACTGTATGAGACCTCTACAATAAGATCTCAAAAACAGACTTGTGTATAGAAGAAAAGACTCTTTGACAGCTGCAAGGGAGGGGAGGGAGGGAGGGCGAGGGGGGGAGGGATTAGATTAGATAGTTGCTAGAAATCTGGTTGGGAGAAATCGGTGATAGCACACATTAGAAACAAGAACAAAATTAAGTGGACTTCAGCATAACTTGAGTACTCCTTCCATCTTAACCCAACATTGCAAGGATAGAGTAGCTGGAGCAGGGAGCAGGGGACCATGCTTTTAGGCGAAATCGAGGCCAACTGGCACAACTAGCATTTTGCTAAGAGAGCTCTCTGCACCCCACATTGGTGAGTGGAGTCTGGGGTTTTAAAAGCTGCTAAGCTGCCATCCGAGAGCACAGCAAATGGTCCCAACTCAGCAGGAACAGATGCTCACTGAGGACCAAAATGACATGGGGTAAAGACAACCTAGAAGATAGAGAGACCCACATCAGTGGGTGCCTACATTGGCTTGGGACTGGAAGAACCAGACGGTGCCCAGCCACCACCAGTGATAGCCACGATGGAGCACACAAAGATGAGTCTCATTGGCAACGCAAGAATAAAAAGGGGTGCACCCTGAGATCTCCACTAAAAGACCTCAATTGATGGTCCAGCAGTTTAGGGTTTCCCCTGAGAGCATGGCCCCCGGCCCTGATGCTGCCCTTACCCATAAATCATAATGAAGGTCCACTCTTTGGACAGGAACGGATTGGACTTGGCAATGCATAGTGACCATATATTGGATGCACTTTATGGTTCTATAGATCTATAGGGTGTCATCCTGCTGACCTCTGGCTGGAGGAAGGAGAGTGGGTGGAGAGGAGGGGAAAGGAGGCTGTTGGGAGAATGAGACATGTATGGAGCAGAGAGGAATAGTGTGCTGTCACCGGACAGGGAGAGCAGTGTAAACTGCATATAGGTGGGCATGTAAATTTATACGGGAATGTACCTTTTCACTCAGTCATATTAAATAAAAAGAAATGAAAAAAAAAAAAAAAGAGTTGCACACCTGTGCAGCTTATAGGCTGCTCACACACTTCTTCCTTCTGTTCCTCCTCTAAGCTTTCACTCATCCGTTTGTCCTCAAATCTTTTACCCACCTTGAGGCTTGAGCCATGGTTCCTCCAGCTCAAGATTTATCTTCTCTGTCTCAAGCTGGCATCCCTCAGACTGACCACTTTCCTAATTCAATGTCTATTTGATGATCCCAAGAGATAAAGCTCATAGTTCTTAAATATATCTGCTGTGTAACTCTGGCCCTGAAGTGTCAGATTCTCAACATGTGGCACTAATGATCAGTGCTCACAGCAATACTAAGAGAGGAGAAAACATTTAAGAAGATTCCACTTTAAAATTCACAGTAGCACAGATGCTTCTCTCCCTGTACCAGCTTCTAAGGGAAGGGGAATTTCTTCCCTGTAACTTAACACTGAAACCTTATCTTTACCTCTGTAAGTTTGTTGGTGTCAATAGAAAAGCAATATGAAAATCTGTAAACCTGCTAATGCCAATAAGGAGACTTTATGGAAATTTCTTTGTCTGTACTCTATACAAACCTTATAAAATGAAAGTAACAAAGAAACTCAGGAAAATCAGCCATTTGGGGACAAGAATCCACCGAGGCTCTGCCGGCATGGGAATAAATGCCCTTCCTCTAACAATTATCAGTGCTGAAGTGATTTCTACTCTACAGGGGACCTACTTGTCTTTCCTGCAACAATATGACTTTACGTGGTATGCCAGGTACAAATGAAAGATCACAGCAGGATGTCTACAAGGCTATTCGAGTAGCAGTGGGATAGGATCTTCAGGGAAGAAAATACAACGTGGAAGAAACTTTACATTCAAATTAGGATTATAGAAAACTGATGTTAAAATGCATACCTGCTCTTCTGCCCTCACAGCTCCATTCCATCTACCACACCCCTTCCAGTGTAGAGCAGCTTTCAGGGGCTAGACCAAGAGAGGCTGCACAGGACTGTCTGTGCACTCTGAGGCTGATGGAAACCAGGGACCCAAGAAGGGAAGTCCTGGGTGAGGATCAGAGCACTGGTCTTCCTCAAAAGAAGCCAACACTCGGAGATGTACCTAGTCCTGAAAGAAGGGTGGGCATCAACCTGCTCAAATGGTCCTGAGAAGACTTTCCATCCTTCTCCACCGTAAGAAGCTCCAGAAGAGCAGAACAGGTGAGCTCAATCCTCCTCACTGGTGAAGCAAAGAGAGAAGCATTAAACTTTACAGCTGAGGAAAAATAAATCAGGCATGGGTGATCACTGCACTTAAGAGAAACCAAAAATCAAAAACTCGACTACCATCGAATTGAATCTCACTCGTAGTGACTCTGCAGGTCAAAGTTGAATTGCCCCGTACAGTTTCCAAGGAGCACCTGGCAGATTTGACCTGCCAACCTTTTGGTTAGCAGATGTAGCAGTTAACCCGCTATGCCACCAGGGTTTCCCTGGTGAAGAGAAGAATCTGGTAAAACACTGACGAAAGGAGTTAGCAAATCTCTTCTCTAAGTCAGTGTCTGGGTGAGAGAGCACAGGGTTTCCACATGAGAATGAAAGCTCCTTGACCTCAAGAGCAATGAAGAAATGGATGCATACACAAAACAGTAACCTCAAAGCCTGAGGCTATCTTTTTTAGGTGGATGAATTTCACTTGCAGTCACCTGTATCATACTTCTCCAAGTGAAAAATCAGCATTTTAATACAAAAGCCACCGAATGGAAATTGGGAGGATTGAGTGTTAATTCTGGTTCTGTTGCTAACTCTGCAACACTAGGCAGACTGCTTCATATCTAGTTTTTAAACTACTTCAGAATGAGTTTGAACTAGAGGAGCTCTAAGGTTTTCCTGTCACTAACCTTCTATTCTATTTTTCTCCAAAGAATTGTGCTGGTTTCAAGTGGACCAACTGCCCTGCTGGACAGCTCCTGGGTAGTTGGTGGTTGTCTAGGTCACCTAGTGCTACTACAACAGAAATATCATAAGTGGGTGATTCTAAAAAGAGAAGTTTTATTCTATTACAGTCCAGTAGGCTATAAGTCCAGTTTCAGGGTGTCAGCTCTAGGAGAAGGCTTTCTCTGCTGGGTCTGGAGGAAGGTCCTTGTCATCAATCTTCCCCCTGGACTAGGAGCTTCTGCGACACAGGGACCCTTTCCAAAGGATACACTCTGCTCCCAGCAGTGCTTCTTTCTTGATGGCAAGAGGGATCCAATTCTTTCTGCTGGGTTCTTTCTTTTATGTCTCTAGACACTGCCTTAAGGCCCCAAACAATCTTATACCTTGAGTCCTGCCTCCCTAACCCAACTGCTGCACCAACACAACTGCTGCCTATCATCCCTGATTAACATCACAGAGGCAGGGTTTACAGCATATAGGAACTTCATTCAATACTGGGAATCATAGCCTAGACAAGTAGCTACACACATTTTTGGGGGGAACACAGTTCAATCGAGGACAGTGGTCAGTCCTCTTATTGGGCTAAGTCATGTGCTAGGAGCCAACCTGTTATTTATAATTTCTTCTAATTTAATAAGCTCCTCTCAGCAGATCTCTTACCCATATAACGCCCTGACACCCTGTTAAGGGCAGAAGCAGTAGTCTCAATTGTCTGCTCAGTGGGACCCCCCTTAACTACTATGTTAACCTTTTTTGAGTATTATCCAGTGATGGGGAGGGAAAGTGAGTTGCTTTTCTGTGGCATGATGTTAAGAGAGTGAAAAGCCATTAGCAGCACTCTAAACAGCAAAAGAACATTCTAAAAGTACTTGAAGGCCACCTTTCAAAATGCTAGCAAATCCTTTGCTTTTAACTGAGGTCAAGAGAAACTGCCAAAGTTTTACTTTTTTTAAAAGAAGGCTGCTACTCTAAAGTGTTTTAGACTAACAGTATTAAGCTGTTGCCAGGCAACAACCCCAAAGACACAACTTAGCTCAAGGTCTGAATAAATCTAGTAAGTTAGGAAAGAAAATTGCCTGGTGCCTACGTCAAAGTCATTTTGGTTTAGTAGTCTTGTAAAAGAACAGGAAATCCAGTAAACTGAGCTTTGGATCTTTTCTTTCTTAGAAATGACAGAAGGAGTAAATTGACTTGCAAAAGAAAAACACACTCAGTGCACTTTCCCTATGGACTCAAAACCAAAATCCAAAAAACCCACCACTGCTAAGGCAATTCTGACTCATAGTGACCATATAGATAAGAGTAGAATTACCCCATAGAATTTCAAAGGAGCGTGTGATGGATTTGAACTGGTGACCTTTTGGTTAGCAGACATAGCAAAACCACTATGCTGCCGGGGTACAAACAGACAGTGATCATAAAGATGGCACAGAGCTGGACTTTTTTATACGTAAGACAACGTCTTGACAGCAACCAACAAAACTTTACCTAAATTCATTATTTATGAATTAACACAGTCTCAATTTCACATGGAAGCCTTGGTGGGGTGGTGCTTAAGTGCCGTGGCTGCTAACTAAAGGGTCAGTAGTTCAAATTCACTACGTGCTCCTTGGAAAATCTAGGGGATGGTTCTACCCTGCCCTATAATGTTGCTGTGAGTTGGAATTGACTCAACAGCAGTGGGTTTTGTTTTGTGTTATTTTCAAGTTCACATTTTCCTTTACAGGCACTCTCTCGTTGAGTCTCCCAATAATCATGGAGAGTAAGTACAATATGCAGAACCTCGGTGGCTATTTGATAGCATCCCTTTCATCCAAGAAACTCTGGTGGCATAGCAGTTACATGCTACGTCTTCTAACAAAAGGTTGGCAGTTTGAATCCGCCGGGTGCTCCTTGGAAACTCTATGGAGCAGTTTTACTCTGTCCCATAGCATCACTATGAGTCAGAGCTGACTCATTGGCAGTGGTTTGGGATTTGGTTTGGTTTTCTTCCATTCAAGCTCTTCTTAAATACTGTAGTGACTCAGACTTCATTATCTCATTTGGTGGATGTTGTAGATTAAGTTGTGCCTTCCTCCTCCAAAAGATATGTTGAAATCCTAACCTGCAGTAGCTGTGAACATAGCCTTTCCTATTAGGTAATACTGTAAGAGGGTGAGCCCTAGTCCTGTCTAAACAGTGTCTTTATAAAAGAGATGATTCACAGGAAGACAGACAGAAAATGGCCAGGTTACAACAGAATAAGGAGCCCCATTGGTTGCTACCTGATAGGTTGATGGTTTGAATTCACAGGCCACTCCATGAAGAAATATGTGGTAGGCTACTTCCATAAAGATTACAGCCTTGGAAACCCTACGAGGCAATTCTTCCCAGTCCTATAGGGTCACCATGAGTTGGAATAAACTCAATGAGTTTATAACAACAAAGATATACACCAGCTATAACACAAAGCATACCAGTGGCTACCAGAAAACAGGGAAGACAGAAAGGATCTTCAGAGTGAATGTGGCCCTGCCAACATCCTAAATTCAGAACAATAGTTCCAGAACTGTGAGATAATAAATTTCTGTTGGTAAAAGTAATGACCAGTTTGTGTATTTTGTTATAGGAACCCTACAACTACAATAGATTGATCATTGTTTTTCACTCATCTATTTCTGAGTAGCTATGTTGGACCTTAAGAACTGAATTTTTTTCTTGATAAATTCAAATGTTTATCTTTGCTTTTGCACATCTTTTACTCTGTCTTAACTGAAATAACTAACACTAGCTACTGCAGTAGACTAGCGCAAGCATCTGGGTGCCTTAAAACAATAAAGATTTGTTTCTTCCTCAGGTAAAGTCCAGTGCAAGTTGGCTAGTGACCTGCATCTTGGAATATACCACCTGGAACATGCTGACATGGTGGGATGAAACAAAAAAATTGGGGAGAGGTGAACTGGCTCTTAATCACCTCAGTCTGGAAGTGGCATACATCTGCTCCTAGCCCACTGACGAGAAGTAGCCACAAGGTTTCACTCCACTGCTAAGGAGCCTGGGAAACCGCATGTGAAATTTAGTAGGTGCTAAATGTTTCTGCTACCAATTGTCTATCGGTTTCTTGTACTGTGATGGCTTGTGAGTTCCCTTGATGCTGGAAGCCATACCGCTGCTATGTCAAATACCATCGGAGTCACTCATTGTAGACAGGTTTCAGCAGAGTTTCCACACTAATACAGACTAGGAAGAAAGACCTATTTCCTGTTTTTTTTTTAAAAAAAAAAGGCCAGTGAAAACCTTATGAATGCAGTGACATATTGTCTGATATAGTACTGGAAGATGAGCCCCTCACACTGGAAATGTGACTAGGGGAAAATTGCTTTCTTGAAGTAGAAAGCAAATTTAAAAACTTGCTATCATTGAGTCAATTTAAACTTAAAGAAACTTAAAGGAAAGAGTAGAATTACCTCACAGGGTTTCCAAGGCCATGATCTTTGTAGAAGCAGACTGCAACATCTTTCTCCCAAACAACAGCTGGTGGATTTGAATCATCAACCTATTAGTTAGCAGCTGAGTGCTTAACCACCGCACTACCAATTCTCCTTCTCAAAGTAGTCAACTTTAATGATATAGATGTAATAAAACTTTGGGAACTTTCCTTTGCTGATGCGGCATGACTCAAAGTGAAAAGAAAAAGCTGCAACTATCCATTAACAATTGTAATGAAGAATGTGTGCAGTATGAATCTAGAAAAATTGGAAGTTGTCAAAAATGAAATGGAACATATTAAGAGCAATATTCTAGGCATTAGTGAGCTGAAACGATCTGGAATTGGTGATTTTGAATCAGACAACCATATGGTTTACTAAGCCAAGAATGACAAATTGAAAAGAAAGGAGTCACATCAATTCATCATCAAAAAGAACATTTCAAGATCTATATTGAAGTACACAGCTCTTAGGGATAAGGTAATATCTATACAACTATAAGGAAGACCAGTTAATATGGTTATTATTCTAATTTACACACAAACCACTAGTGCCAACGATGAAGAAATAGAAAATTTTGACCAATTTCCATAGTCTGAATTGATCAAATATGCAATCAAGGTGTATTGGTAACTACTGGTAATTAAAATGCAAAAGCTAGAAACAAATAAGGATTGATAGTTGGAAAATATGGCCTTAGTGACAGAAACAACAGTGGAAATCTCACAAAAGAATTTTCCTAGACCAATGGTTTATTCTGATACCAGAGAGATATTTATCTGTATTTCATTGATTATGCAAAGGCATTTGACTGTGTGAATCATAATGAATTACAGATAACATTGAGAAGAATGGAAATTTGAGAAGACTTAATTGTGCTGATGAAGAACTTGTACTTAGGTCATGAGACAGTCATTCAAACAGAACAACAGCATATTGCACAATTTAAGATCAGAAAAGGTACGCATCAGAGTTGTGTCTTTTCTGTATATGTATTCAATCCATGTACTGTGCAAATATTTGAGAAACTGGCATCAGAATTGGATACAATCTTGCTAGCTGAAAGTGAGGAGGACTTGAAAAATTTAAATCAAAATTTAAACCCTTCAGCATGCATTGTACCTCAACATAAAGAAAACAAAAATCATCACAACTGGACCAATAAGCAACATCATAATAAGCAACAGACCAACAGTTTAAATTCACCAGCTTCCCCCTGGAAATCCTAGGAGTTCTACTCTATTCTTTAGGGTTTCTGTGAATCAGAATCAATTCAATGGCAATGGGTAGGAAGAAAATAAAAATTTTCACATCTGGATCAATAGGCAATGTCATGACCCACACAGAAAACATTCAAGTTTTCAAGTATTTCACTTTACTATAATCCACAATCAATACCCATGGAAGAGCTACTCAAGAAATCAAACATTGTATTGCCCTTGACAAATCTACTGCAAAAGATCTCTTAAAAGTGTTAAAAACCAAAGATGTCACTACGAGGACTATGAGGCCTATTTGACCCAAGCCATGGTATTTTCAATAGCCTCATAAGAATGTTGCCACATGTCTGTCACTAGTATGTTAATAGAGTCACCAACGGTGGACAGGTTCTAACTAAGCTTCCAGACTAACACAGCTAGGAAGAAGGCCCTGAGTGTCTACTTTGGGTAGGAAGAAGGATCTGACAGTCTACTTCTGAAAGGTTTAACCAGTAAAAACCTTATGAATAGCAGTGGGACATTGTTTGATACAGGGCTGGAAGATGAGCCCCTCAGCTTAGAAGGTACTCAAACTATGACTAGGGAAGAGCTGCCTCCTCCAAGTAGAGTCAGTTGTGCTGATGTGGCACAACTTAAAGTGAGAAGAAACAGCTGCAAACATCCATTAACAATCAGAACCTGGAATGTACTCAGTATGAATTTAGAAAACCTGGAAATTTTCAAAAATGAAGTGGAACATATAAACATCAATATCCTAGCTATTAGTGAGCTGAAATTGACTGCTATTGGCCATATTGAATCAAACTTCATGAATGCTGAGTAGCTAAAGCATAAGGAAAAACTGACGAAGTAAAAGAGTTGAACAGAAGATTTGATTCAATATGGCCAATCAAACTGAATCAATATGATTCATGACCTATGCTGGTGACGAGAATTTGAAGAGGAATGGCACTGCATGCATCATCAAAAAGAACGTTTTAAGATACATACTGAGGTATAACACTGCCAGTGATAGAATAATATCCATACACCTACAAGTAAGACTAGTTAATACAACTGTTATTCGAATTTATCTACCAGCCACTAAGATAAAATATAAAGAAATTGAAGATTTTTACTAACTTGGACAGTCTGAAGTTGATCAAACAAACTGTGATGCATGATAATTATTGGAGATTGGAATGCAAAACTAGAAACAAAGAAGAAGGACAGGCAGTAGGAAAATATACCCTTGTGGAGACAGAAACAATGCCAGCGATTACAGGATAGAATTTTACAGGACCAGCAACTTATTCAATGCAAATACTTTTTTTCACCAACATGAACTGCAGCTTTACATGTGGACCTCACCGGATGGAATACAAGGGACAAAATCAGCTACATCTGTGGGGAAAAAATATATAGAAAAACTCAGTATTATCATTCAGAACAAGGGCAAGGGCTGACTACAGAAGAGACCTGTAATTGTTCATACGCAAGTTGAAGTTGAAGCTGAAGAAAACTAGAACAAGTCAACAAGAGCTGAAGTACAACCTTGAATATATCCCACCTAAATTAAGAGACCATCTCAAGAATAGATGTTTTTGCTCTGAATATTAATGACTGAAGACCTGATGAGCTGTAGAATGACATCAAAGACATCGTACCTAAAGAAGCAAATGCTCACTAAAAAGACAGGAAAGAAAGAAAAGATCAAAATGGACATCAGAAGAGACTGACACTTGTTCTTGAATGTTGAGTAGCCAAAGCACAAGGAAAAAATGGTGAAGTAAAAGAGTTGAACAGAAGGAAGAGTGGCTTGTAAATACAAAGTAAAGTGTTATAATGACGTGTGTGAAGACCTGGAGATGGAAAACCAAAAGGAAAGAATGCATTCTGTGTTTCTCAAGCGGAAAGAACTGGAGGAAAAATTCAAGCCTTGAGTCGTAATACTGAAGAATCCTATAAGGAAAAGTTACTCAGGAAACATCAAAAGGAGACAGAAAGAAACTACAGAGTTGCCATACCAAAAAGAAGTGGTCAACGTGCAATGATTTCAGGAAGTACCATATGAGCAGGAAACAATGATACTGAAGGAAGAAGTCCCAGTTGTACTGAAGGCATTGGTGAAAAACAACGTCCCAGAAATTGATGGAATACCAATCCAGATGTCTGAACAAAGGGATACACCACAGGAAATACTCATTTGCCTATGCCAACAAAATTTGGAAGACAGCTATTTGGTTGACTGACTAGAAAAAAAATCCATGCTTATGCCTATTCCCAAGAGAGGTAATCCCACCAAATACAGAAATTATCAAACTATGTCATTAATATCACATGTAAGTAAAATTTTGTTAAAGATCTTTTAAAAGTAATTACTGTAGTGCATTGACAGGAAACTTCCAGAAATTCAAGCCGAATTCAGAACTGGGGATATCATCGCTGACATCAGATGGACCCTGGCTGAAAGCAGACAATACCACAAAGAAATTTACCTGTGTCTTATTGACTATGTTAGCATCTGACTTTGTGAATCATAACAAACTATAGATAATATTGCAAAGAATCTGAATTTGAGAACATTTTTTTTTTTTATTTAACATAACTGAGTGAAAATGTACATTCACATGTAAATTTACATGCCCCCCTATATGCAGCTTCCACTGCTCTCCCTTTCTGGTGACTGCACACTATTCCTCTCTGCTCCATACATGTCTCATCCTCCCAACAGTCTCCTTTCCCCTCCTCTCCGTCCACTCCCCTTCCTCCAGCCAGAGGTCAGCAAGATGATATCCTACAGATGTATAGAACCATAAAGTGCTTCTAATATATGGTTACTCTGCATTGCCAAATCCATTCCATTCCTGTCCAAAGAGTGGACCTTTGTTATAATTTATGGGAACGGGCAGCATCAGGGCAGGGGGCCATGCTCTCAGAGGAACCCCAAAACCGCTGGACCATCAATTGAGGTCTTTTAGTGGAGATCTCATGATGCCCCTCTTTTTATTCTTGTGTTGCCAGTGAGGCTCCTCTCTGTGAGCTCCGTCGTGGCTATCACTGGTGGTGGCCGGGCACCATCCGGTTCTTCCGGTCCCAGGTCGATGTAGGCACCCACTCTTGTGGGTCTCTCTGTCTTCTCGGTTGTCTTTACCGCATGCCATTTTGGCCCTCGGTGAGCATCCATTCCTGCTGAGTTGGGAGCATTTGCTGTGTCCTCGGATGGCAGCTTGGCAGCTTTTAAGACCCCAGACGCCACTCACCAATGTGGAGTGCAGAGAGCTCTCTTAGCAGAAAGCTAGTTGTGCCAATTGGCCTGGAATTCGCCTAAGAGCATGGTCCCCCGTCCCCCGCCCCAGCTACTCTATCCTTGCAGTACTGAGTTAAGATGGAAGGAGTACTCAAGTTATGCTGAAGTCCACTTAATGTTGTTCTTGTTCCTAATGTGTGCCGTCACCGCTTTCTCCCAATTAGATTTCTAGTAACTACCTAAACTAAACCCTCCCCCCCTCGCCCTCCCTCCCTCCCTCCCTCCCCTCCCTTGCAGCTGTCAAAGAGTCTTTTCTTCTATACACAAGTCTGTTTTTGAGATCTTATCGTAGAGGTCTCATACAGTATTTGTCCTTTTGTCGCTGACTACTCTCACTCAACATAATGTCTTCCAGTTGAAACCAGGTTAGGAGATGTTTCCTGGAATCATCGTTATTCTTTATCATTGCGTAGTGCTCCATTGAGTATATGTACCACAGTTTACCTATCCATTCTTCTATTGTTGGGCATCTGGGTTGATTCCACCTTTTTGCTATTGTGGACTGTGCTGCGATAAACATTCTGGTGCATGTGTCTGTTGGTGTGAAAGGCCTTGAATCTGTAGGATATATTCCAAGTAGTGGAATTACTGGGTCAAATGGTATATCAATATCCATTTTTTTAAGGAAGCGCCAGATTGCCTTCCAAAGAGGCTGGACCATTTTGCAACCCCACCAACAGTGTAGGAGGGTTCTACTTTCTCCACAGCCTCTCCAGCATTTGTTGTTTTGTGGAATTTCAGAACGTTTAATTGTGCTCATGAGAAATCTGTACATAGATCAAGAGATAGTAGTTCAAGATAGTAGTTCAAGATACTGAGTGGTTTAAAGTCTGAGAGGTGTACATCAGAGTTGTATCCTTTCACCATACCTATTCAGTCTTGTGTCAAGCAAATAATCAGATAAACTGAACTAGATGAAGAAGATTGGAGCATCAGGACTTCAGGAAGACTCATGAACAACCTGCATGTGACACAAGCTTGCTGGCTGGAAGTGAAGAGGACTTGAAGCACTAACTGATGAAGATCAATGACTACAGCCTTAAGTATGGATTACACATCAACATAAAATAAATAAAAATTCTCAAAACCGGATCAATAACCAACATCACGACAAATGGAGAAAAGACTGAATTTGTCAAAGGTTTCATTTTACTGGATCCACAATCAATACCCTTGGAAACAGTAGTCAAGAAATAAAAAGATGCATTGCATTGGACAAATCCACTGCCAAAAATCTCTTTAGCATGGTGAAAAGCAGCTATACCACCTTGAAGACTCAGGTGCACGTAATGCAAGCCATGGTGTAAAGTCTCAATTAAAACAAAATCTGCAAAACAGAAGAAATCCACAAAACAAAGAATTCAGCATAGGAGAATAAAAGGAACAAGGAAAATGTCAGTACCCCTATATATATATGCATATATGTATACACCACTATGGTACCACTATATATATATGACAGTAATAAACTGACATCTATCAATATTTACACAGAATGTAAATGGCCTAAATGCACCCATAGACAGAAAGCAGCAGAACAGATTTTAAAAAAAAAAGGATATGCTGTTTATACAAGGTCTGACCATGAACTCACCCTAGAAAAAGTTCTACATACCTCATTGCTGAACATCATTGCAATCAACTTTGAAGTATTTCCCTTGGCAAGCTATGCATCAATGCCAGCTCCTAGTTCACCCTTCAAAGCAATTGTGGAACTCTTTCTGGAACGGCCATCAGAGTGTTGTTGTACTACCCTTGGTGTCCTGAATGTCATTGTTTTAGTCAGCTAGGGCTGCTCTAACAGAAATACCACAGAGTGGACGGCTTTAACAAAGGAAGGTTTATTTTTACACAGTCTGGTAGGTTGCAAGTCCATATGCAGGGTGTCCGCTCCAGGGGAAGGCTTTCCCCTTGTGAGCTGTGGAGGAAAGTCCGGTATTGCATCAGTCTTTGTCCAGGGAGCGTCTTGGCGCAGGAACCTCAGGTCTGAAGGACGCACTCTTCTCCTGGTGCTGCTTCCTTGATGGTAATAAGGTTCCCAATTCTCTGCTTCCTTTCTTGCAGGCTGAAAGGATTAAGGGTGGGGCAAGCCATACTTCAGGGAAACTCCCTTTACAGCAGAGCAGGAAGTAATCCTATGTATGAATTTACAGCCCCACCTTAATCCTTTAACATACAGTTTAGGGAAACCACAAAATGGAGGACAGTCACAAGATACTGGGAATAATGTCCCAGCCACATGGCTACACATATTTTTGCGGGGACACAATTCAACCCATGACAGTCATCAAAACATCTTCCTTTATCATCGGGTAAAGAGAAAAAGTCACTGGGAGCCAGCCCAGGTGAGTAGGGAGGCTGTTTCAACAGAGTTATTTTGTTAATGGCTAAAAGCTCCCTCACAGACAACTATACAGTTAAGTTCATGAACTTGCCACTGCACCACCATGAGAAACCGCCATTTTAGAAAGAGTTCCAAAATTGCTTTGAAGGGTGAACTATGCACTGGATTTTTGTTTTCTTGATGTTGAGGCACAATCCATACTGAAGGCTCTGGTCCTTCATCTTAATCAGTGTTTCAAATCTTCTTCATTTCCAGCAAATAAGGTGGTATTGTCTACATAACACAAGTTATTAAAGAGTCATCCTCCAATCCCGATGCCTTGTTCTTCTCATACAATCCAGCTTCTCAGGTTGTTTGCTGAGCATACAAATTGAAAGGGTATGGTGAAAGGATACGACCCTGGTGCACACCTTTCCTAACTTTAAACTAGTGCAGTGTCCCCTTGCTCTGTTCTCATGACTGCCTCTTGACTCAAGTACGGATTCCTTAAAAGCACTATTACATGTTCTGCAATTCCATTCTCCACATTGTTAGCCATAATTTAGTACGATCTACTTAGTTGAATGCCTTTGCACAGTCAATGAAACACAAGCAAACATCCTTCTGGTATTCTCTGCTTTCAGCCAAGAATCATCTGACATCAGCAGTGACATCCCTAGTTCCGTGTCCTCTCCTGAATCCAGCTTGAATTTCTGGCAGTTCCTTGTTAACATACAGTTGTAGCCGTTTTTGAATGATCTTGAGCAAAATTCTACCTGCATGTGACATTAATGTTATTGTTTAGTAATTTCCACATTCAGTTGGATCATCTTTCTTTGGAATGGGCATAAATACGGATCTCTTTCAGCCAGCTGGCCAGATAGCTGTCCTACAAGTTTCTTAGCATAGACAAGTGAGCACTTCCACTGCTGCATCTGTTTGTTGAGCTATCTCAGCTGGTATTCCATCACTTCCTGGAGCCTTCTTTTTCTCCAGTGCCTTCACCACAGCTTTGACTTCCTTCAGTACCATCAGGTCCTGATCATACGCTACCTCTTCAAATGGCTGAACATCAACCAGTTCTTTCTGGTACAATGACTCTGTGTATTTTTTCCATCTTCTCATTTAATATTTTCCCTGTAGAATTCTTCACTCAAGGCTTGAATTTTTTCGTCAGTTCCGTCAGCTTGAGAAATGCAGTGTGTTCTTCCCTTTTGGTTTTCTATCGCCAGCTCTTTGCACATATTGTTGAAATACTTTGTCTTGCCAAGCCACCCTTTGAAATCTTCTGTTTAGTTCTTTTACTTCATCATTTCTTCAGTTTGCTTTAGCTACTCCACTTTCAAGAGCAGGTTTCAGAGTCTCTTCTGACATGCAGTTTGGTTTTTTTTTTCTTTCCCATCTTTTAAATGTCCTCTTTCTTCAAGGGTGGTGTCTCTGATGTCACTCCACAACTAATCTAGTTTTTGTCATGGGTGTTCAATGCATCAAATCTATTCTCCAGATAATCCCTAAACTCAGGTGGAATATACTCAAGGTTGTCCTCTGGCTCTGGTGGACTTTTTCTAATTCTCTTTGGTTTCAAATTGAGCTTGCACACGAGCAGTTGATACACTGTGCCGCAGTCAGCACCTGGTCTTGTTCAGACAGCTGATATTGATCTTTTCCATTATCTCTTTCCACTGATTCCAGTGTATTCCATCTGGTGAGGTCTATGTGTATAGATGTCATTTTGCTGGTGAAAAAAAGTATTTGCAATAAAGAAGTTGGTCTCGCAGAATACTATCACGCAGTCTCTGATATCAGTGATCCCTTCTTAAACCTGGGTTTCTCATTACCAGCCTTCTTGCTCCCTCCTGTCTTTCTTCTAGTCCTTGCCCCTGGGCTGGTGTGCCCCTAAAGTCTTATTTCATTTTATGGGCCTATCGTGTTGTGGGTTGCTAACCAATGTCATACAAGAGTATGTGTACCAACTGTTTAATGAGAAACTAGCTTGTTTCATAAATCCTCATCCATAATACAATTTTAAAAAATTGCACAGAAAAGTAAAAAGAACAGGGACCCAAATCTGTGACTTCTAACCCAGTGCAAAGTGCTTCAGTAAGGGCAAGTTAAGAACTAGATGCCCATCTCCTCCATGCTGTCTCTTCAAATGTCACAATGCCAACCTCACACCGCAGCGAAGATGAGGACAGTCACCTCTGATGACAGCGCCTGTGGTGTCAGCCAGGGGTGAATAATAGACAGTGGCGAGTGCACATTTAAATCATGCAGAAATTAGTGGCACGATGAGGACATAAGGGGCCTCTGATGGAATAATTGCTTCCCTTTTGGGTGTTCAAGCACTCTGGTTTGCTGGTGCTCAGACTATAAACAAGTTTTCACTGGAGGTACTACTGTAGCCAGTACAAGGGAATTGAAGAGGGTGGAAGCAGCCACAGACACGGAGTTTTCAAAATCAAATGACACAAGGCCTGCTGAAACACTGCTCAGGAAAATTTATACCTCTTTAAAAGCTTTACTCTCTGAGACTGCAAAAGGAATAAGAGCAATAAAGCACCGACCAGTGTCCTGACTCCCGCAAGGTCGGTATAGCCAACATTCACCTTTGTAATGGTAGCCTAAGCAGGTATTTCAAAAAGCGCTTGTTAAGCAGTCATGGATACTGTGAACATGTTTTATTATTCCTTGGTACTAGAATCGTTCTGTGGCAGATCTGAGTAGTCCATCATGATGTGGATACAATTACTGAGAGAATAGTTCATTCGTGGCAATTCATGGGACTTCATAAACCCCCAGCATGCTATCCTGTGGCAGAATTAGGCATCAAATCAAACTGGAAAATTAACAAGACCTCAGTGGCTACAGAAATGATTTATAGCAAGCAAAAAGGTAAATTTGGCTTTGTGGTGTTTGCACAGTACTCTTGCAATTTCATCCACGTTCTTGATTGTTCTGGAGAGCAAAGGAGTCTCATTTGTGTCAGTTGAAAAGCATATATTCCCATGCATTGTTTAAAAAGTCCACTTCACACAATGTGAAGTGGCAACATGAGAAAAAGAGGGGTTCACCTCAAGAACTCCACTACAAGACTGCAACTGATGGTCTGAAAGCCTGGGACTTCCCCTAGGAGTATGGCCTCTAGACCTGCTGTTACCCCTGACCAGAAATCATTACTGAGGTCAACTGTTTGGACAGGAATGAACGATTGGACTTGGGAACACAATGTGACCATATGGTGTGTGCACTTTATGATTCTATGCCTCTATAGGATGCTGTCCTACTGGCGTCTTACTAGAAGGGATAGTAGAGGGTGGAGAGGAGGAGACAGGAGATGGTTAAGAGGATACAACATGCATAGAACGGAAAGGAGTGTGCTGACTGGGCAAGGATAACAGGAGCTACAGATAGGCGGGCACGCAAGTTCAATTTGGACTGTTACACTTTCACTCAATCATAATTTTAAAAAAGTCCCCGTTGACTCCTTCTCTGCCTGTCTTTTATGCAGAGAAATAATGGTTAACACTTAATAGAATTTTGGCACATAACCAGCTCGACTTGAATGTCTTATTTGAACACCATACAATGCTTATAAGGTAGATTGGACTGATATCCCCATAATTAAATGTGGGAAAATGTGAGGAGTTGCTTTGTCCAGAATCACACAGCTAGCAGGAAATAGAACTAATATTCCTGGACCAAGGACTGCACGGTCAGTGTAGTCTCGTTGTGCCCTGTGTTTACCAGTCAGACACCGTCTGAAAAATGCACCCAGGAGCAAGGATTGTGTCTCATGCTCTGAAACAGCCCTGAAAGCATCTGAAAGTCCCGGGTGACAGAAGACAGAGCTTCTGAGCCTGGAATTGATGAGCACCTGGGGACTGCTTCTGTAGGCGCCTTTCAAGTTCTTCAAAACGTTGGATGTGGGGTCACAATCCTGGGGGAGTTTGGTTATGGTTTTCAGAATGTTAAATCAAAAAAGTTACAACCACTACTCTAGAATTATAGGAATGCCCTAAAATAGTGTTTGTCAGTCTTTTAATAAAAACTTTTCATAAAAAGAAAAAAAGATCTCCTTCTGTTTGACAAACATAAAAATGCAACACCCTTTTTTAAAATTGTTTAAAAATAAAAAGAAACTAAGAATCATAACCAAAAAATGAATCTGGAGATGGTGCATAGAACTGCTTTTTTAACTACAGAAATCATCTCATCTCCAAAGATTTTAATATACCCGTTTTCCACTCTCTCCTACTTCTCAGTCCCCAGTTCCAGCCCAGAGAAGGGGCTCCCCAGCATGCTTAAGAACTACTGTTCAAGAACCTGGAAGCAGTGTTGAACGGAGAATAGGAAGAATTAACCCCCAGTAATTATAGACTAGGAAACCATGGTGGTGCAGTGGTTAAGTGCCACGGCTGCTAACCAAAAGGTCAGCAGTTCAATCTACCAGGCATTCTTTGGAAACTCTATTGGGCAGTTCTACTCTGTCCTATAGGGTCACTATGAGTCAGTTGACTTGATGGCAGTACATTTGGGTTATTTGGTTTTAATTATAAACTGGAGTCCCTGGGTGGCACAAATGGCTAAGCACTTGGTTGCTAAACAAAAGGTTAGCAGTTTAAATCCACTCAGCGTTGCCTCTGAACAAAGTTCTGGTGCTCCAAAAGGTCACAGTCTTAAAAACCTTGTATGGGAGCTCCATTGTGACACACATGGAGTTGCCACAAGTAAGAACTGACTTGATGGCAACCGGTTCTTTATAGATTGGAGTCTCCGGCTAGGACAGTTTGTGTGCTCGGTTGTTTAGAGAAAGGTTGGCATGACACCTCAGAGGAAAGACCTTGTGATCTGCTTCCAAAAACTCACCTTTGGGACACTGTGCTGCACTGCACCGGTGTGCTCGCACACAGATGGGGTTGCTGTGAGTCAGCAACAACTTGACAGCAGCTGGGTTTGGGGTTTTTTTTCAGTTGCAGATTTCTGGGCAAAGCTTCCCTCTGTTACTCTACATGCCCCTCACTTTTCCACAGCCCAGTTACTGAAAGATGATGAGGGGAGAGTCTGGAGAACCAGTCTGAGAGACAAGAAATATCCTTACCAAGATAACACAGCGGCTGGTCCGGTTCAGGCAAATTTATATAATACCTGAAAGGACAGATTTGGCACTTTAAAAGCTAGTCAAACGGTTGCTGTTGAGTCCACTCTAACTCATACCAACCCTATAGGACACAGCAAAACTGCCCCACAGAGTTTCCGAGGAACTGCCGGTGGATTTGAACTTCTGGGTAGCAGTCAATCTCCTAATCACTACTACCAGAGTTTCCAAAGCTTCACTGTCAGGAATGGGATTAAAAGCTAATAAGAAGTAATAAATAGCAACTCTTTACAATTTTATTGAGGTATAACTGACATATACTAAACTGTACATATTTAGAGCATACCATTTGATAAGCTTTGTTGTATGTAAACTTCTCGGCACTACCTCCACAGTCAAGAGAGTGAAGGTGTCTATCATTCCCCCGATTTTCTTCCCTCCACTCTGTAATGTCCCCTCCTGCTCCTAATCCCCACCCTCAGGACGTCACTGATCTGCTTTCTGTCACTAGAGATTAGTCTGGATTTTCTAGAGTTCTATGTATGTGAAATCATACATTATGGACTCACTTTTTTCTGAGCATTATTATTTTGATTTTTTTTTATACAAAGAGTTGACTCTTCTTATTGCTCCATGGTATTCCATTCTACTGATGCACTGATGCTGGTTTATCCACTCATCTACTGATGGACAGTTGGATGATTACCAATTCCGGGCTACTATTAACAAAGCTGATATCAATATTTTATGTAATTTCCTGTAGGACCATATGCATGCTTTCATCTCCCTGGGAAATACATAGGAGTGGAATGGCTGGATCATACATAGATGTATCTTTAAGATTTTAAGGAAGTGCCAAACTGTCTTCAAAGTGTTTGTGCAATTGTAAACTCCTACCAATATTAATTGAGAGTTCCAGCTCTTCCATACCCTGAAGAAGGACATCATGCTAGGTAAAGAAGTTTGTGCATTATCAGGAAAAAGTCAGTTAAAATCACAATGAGATAGCACTACATGTCTATCATTGTCAATCACCATCAAGTTTATTTCAACTCACAATGACCTTCTGTACAACAGGACAAAATTTTGCCAGGACCTATGTCATCTATACAATTGCCAGCATGTTCAAGTTCATTTCTGTGACTGCTGTGCAAACGCGAGTCTCCCACACCCTCACAGACCCTCTGCTTCATCAAACCTGATGTCCTCCTCTGGCAACTGCCCCCTCCGATGATGTGTCCAAAGGCAGCTGGTTAAATGATGTTCTCCTATGATCTATGACGTGTACTTTGGCTAATTTTGGAAGCAGATTACTAAGCCTTTCTTCCTAATTTTTCTTAGTCTGGAAACTTCACTGAAAGCTATCTAATGTGGGTGACCCTGCTGGTGATTACAGATTTGTCCATTTATCTTTGCAGTTCTATCAGCAATCTCTTTATGGGATTTGAACCTCTGTTTTTAGGTCCATAAACATTTAAGATTACGTCTTTTTGATCAATTTACTGCTTTATCATTATGAAATGACTCTTTTTTTAACCCCTGGTAACACTCGTGGCTCGGAAACAGACTTCATCTGATAAAAATACAGCCTCCACAGCAATGTTTTGTTTGATGGATAGTGTTATCATGATTTATTTATGTCTATATTTTTACTTTTAACCTATTAGTGTGTTTCTATTTGAAGTACATTTCTCACAGACAGCATATACTTAGATCTATCTCTGCCTTTTCCTGGGATATTTAGACTGTTAACTTTTATTATGATTATTGATATGATTAAATCTAGAATCTTGCTATTTGTCTTTTATTCACCCTATATCTTCTCTGTTTCCTTTCTGCCACCTTTTCTAACAGTTTTGGATTCATTGAATTTTATTTTCATTCCATTTGCTCACTTTCGATAGCTGGTTAGTTATCCCTCTCTGTCTTGATATTTTGGGGTTTGTTTTGGTTTTATAGTATACAGCTCTAACTCGTAATGGGCTGTATCCCAGTGCTATCATATCACTTTACATCTAACACAATAACCTTGCAATAGGACACTTCCCTTTCTCTCATCTTGGCCTTTAAGCTTTGTACTTTTGCACAGGTTATAAATCCCAGACTACATCATGATGTTTGTTTAAACAGGTAATTGTATTTTAAACATATGTGAGTAGTAAATTCTTAAACATTTACTCATGTAGCTGCTACCTTCTACTCTGTTTCTCTGTGTGAATTCACACTTTCCTCTGTTATGACTGTCTTTTCTGAAGGACATCCTTAAGCATTTCATGTAGTGTGAGACTGTTGGAGATGAATTCTTTCACTTTAATATGTTGTAATGCGGCTTTATTTTGCCTTTGTTTCTGAAAAGTGCTGCAATCAAGCACTCGGCTGCCGGCCTAAAGGTTTGTGGTTTGAACTCACCAGCCACTCCAAAGGAGAAACCTGGGCCGTTGACTTCCTGTTCTTGTTAGGTGCTGTCAAGTGGGCTGTGCTCCATAGCAACCCAATTTATAATAGACTGAACTGCTGCCCAGTCCTGCACCATCCTCCCAATCGTTGGTAACTGCTTGGGGCCATTGTGGCAGCCGCTGTATCATTCCATCCCTTTGAAAGCATCTTCCTTTTTTGCTGACCCCCTACCAAACTTGATGTCTTTCCTTAGGGGCTGGTCACTCCTGATAACATGCCCAGAGTATGTGAGACAAATCTCACCATCCTTGCTTCCAGAAGCATCCTGGTTATACTTCTTCTAAGACACGTTTATTCATTTTTCTGGCAGTCAATGAAATATTCAATATTCTTTGAAAACGCTATAATTCAAAGGCATCAGTTCTTCAGTGTGTCTTACCCACTGTCCATCTTTCTCATACCTAAGGATTGAAAATATCACAGCTTGGCTGAGGCGCACCTTGGCACTCAAAATGACATCTTTCCTTTTTAACCCTTGAAAGAGATCTTTGGCAGCAGATTTGCCCAGGTGCTCCTTGGAACATCTATGAAGCAGCTCTGCTCTGTCATTTAGGGCCACTATGCCTCAGAAGCAACTCAATGGCAGTGGGCTTGGTTTTGCAGTTTCTTTAATAACCAGTTCAATGTCATTTTCTGTTAAATCTAACATTCTGAAATTTTTTTTTTTTTTTGACTGACTGATTTTCCTCCTCAACCTGGATTTTATTTTCCTACGTGTTTGTCTACCTGGTTATTTTAATTATATGAGTGAAAATTCCTTAGTGAGTGTTGAATCTGTTTGTGTTTCTAAAAATATATTGTAATTTGTTGTGGTATACAGTCAATTCACCCAGAAACGTTTTGATCATTTGGGGTCTGTGTTTAAGACTTGTTAAGCAATCCAGGACAACCGTTAGTCTAAGGCTAACTTTGCCCCACTGCTAACACAAAGTCTTTGAGTACTTACCCAGTGTTGCCTGAATTACTAGGTTTTCTGGTTAGGTTAGTGGGGACAGGCATTATTGCTGACTCTGTGTAAATGCTGGTAATGTTTATGTTTGATTCTTTTCTTCTGTCTAGCTCTCTCCTTTTAGAACTCTCTCCTGCAAGCTCTAGCTGCTTTGGTCTCCCAAGTTTCCCAGATCAGGATGTCTCCCCTGCACCTCAGCCTGGTAACTCTCTTTAAAGTAAGCTGGGGAAATCACTAGACTCACATCACCTGTTTCTCATCTCTCAGGGATCACCATCCCTCATTGCTTATGTCTAGAGTCTTGAAAACCATTTTTTTGTATATTTTGTCTAGTTTATTCTTTGTTTAATGTGGGGTCAATAAATCTTTTTCCTGCTACAAAATCTTATAGTATTTCCTTTAAAAGTTTTTGGTTTGGGTTGTTGTTTTTTAATTCTAGAAATTTCATCCTTTCTACTGCTTGAGGTGAAATTTAGTGCTCAAAATGGGAGCTTGCCCTCATGGAAGGAAAGAAAAACACCCATGTGAAATAACAGGCTATGCCATTACAAAAAACATCCCTTTGTTGTTTCTGTTGTTGTTAAGTACCATTCAGTCATTTTAGACTCGTAGTAACCTCACATACAATGGACAAAACACTCCCCACTCCTGCACCATCCTCACAATCACTACTATGCTTGAGCCAATACTTGTAGCCACTGTGTCAATCCACCTTGTTGAGGGTCTTCTTGTCTTTTGCTGACTCTCTTCTTTACCAAGCATGATACCCTTCTTCAGGGACTGATCTTTCCTTATAACATGTCCAATGGATGTAAGACAAAGTCTTACCTTCTTGACTTCTAGGTAGCATTCTGGCTGTTACTTCTTCAAGACACATTTATTCCTTCTTTGGCAGTCCACGGTATGATCAATATGATTGGTCAACAATATAATTCGAAGACATCAATTCTTCAGTCTTCCTTATTCATTGTCCAAGTTCCTTATGCATATGAAATGATTGGAAACATCATTGCCTGAGTCAGATGCAAGTTATTTTTCAAAGTGACATCTTTCCTTTTTAACACTTTAAAGTGATCGTCTGTAACATATTTGTTCCATATATGTTATTCAGTTTCTTGACTGCCACTACCGTGGGTATTGATAGTGGATCCAAGTAAAATGAAATCCTTGGCAGGTTCAATATTTTCTCAGCTTATAAGCAAGTTGCTTATTGGTCCAGAAGTGAGAATTTTTGTTTTATTTATGCTAACATGCAAGCCATACTGAAAGCGCTAGTCTTTGGTCATCATCACTAAATGCTTTCAAATCCTCTTAAATTCCAGAAATCAAGGTTGTATTATTTGCATATCACATGTTATTAATGAATTGTCCTCCAATTCTGATGCAGCATTCTTCTTCATATAAGCCAGCTCCTCAGATCATTTGCTCAGCCTACAGATTTAAGTAAGTATGGTGACATGCACCTTTCCTGATTTCAAACCACGCAGTAACACTTTGTTTTATTTGAAAGACTGTGCACAGGTTCATCAAGAGACTTCCCATTCTTCACAGTATTATTTATAATTTGTTAGCCACATAGTTCAGTGTTTTTGTACACTTGGTAAAACAAATTAAACATCTTTCTGGTATTTTCTGCTTTCAGTCAAAATCTGTCTGACCTCAGTGATGTCCTCTTTTGAATCTGACTCAAATTTCTAGCAGTTCCCTGTTGACGTACTGCTGCAGCTGTTTTTGAATAACATTCTGTTGTATTACTTCTCTTTGGAATGGGCACAAATATGGACCTCTTCTGGTTGATTGGTCAGGTAGCTGTCTTTCAAATTTCTTGGCATAGACAAGCAAGCTCTTTCAGCACTGCATCTGTTTGCTGAAACACCTAAATGGGTATTCTGTCCATTCCTGGACCTTGATTTTCACCAGTGCCGTCGGTGTAGCCTGGACTTCTTCCTTCGACACCACTGATTCTTCGTCATGTGTTCCTTCATGAAACAGCCGAAGATCATCAGTGAATTCTTTTTGGTACAATGACTCCACGTTATTCACTCCACCTTCTTTCCATGCTTCCTATATCTTTCAATATTTTGCCAATAAAATCCTTCAATATTGCAACTGAATGCTCAAATTTTTTCTTCAGTTCTTTCTGCTTTAGAAATGCTGAGTATGTTCTTCCCTTTTGGTTTTCTAACTCCAGATCTTTGCGCATTTCAGTACTTGTCTTCTCAAGCTGACCTTTGAAATCCTTTACTTCAGCTCTTTTGCAGGATCATTCCTTCCACTTGCGGTAGCTAGTCCACTTTTGTGATGGTTAAGATTGTGTGTCAACATGGTTGGGCCATAATTCTTGGTGTTTTAGCAGTTGTATAATGTTGAAATCTGATGTGTGATCACTCCACCCCCTCCATGGAATCTGCTGCATGGTACCTGTGGGGCAGGGCCTATGGCATCTGACTGCCCCCTCAGCCTTCATCTCGCCACCTTCTGCCACCTCCTTCCTTCCTATTCACCTTGCCAAGCTTTTTGGCTGGTTCTGGATCTTGTAGCTGCCTCTTGTTCATCTGACATCTGGTTCTTGGCACTTGAACTAGTAGCTTACCTGATGATCTTGGGATTCATCAGTCTCCACAAGCTGTGAACAGGAGTCCTGCTCTCTAACCTACCGATCATGGGTCTGCCAGCCCCTGGGGTGATGTGAATTGACAGAAGCCTCCATCTAGATCCATGGATTTGGGACATTCCAGCCTCTACCATCTCAATAGTAGATGTCATGCATTGAACACTAAGACTAGGTAAGTTGTGGGACGACATCATGGACATCATGTGTGAAGAAAGCAAACAGTCACTAAAAATACAAGAAAAAAATGGATGTCAGAAAAGATTAAAACTTACTCTTGAACTTTGCCTTGGGCTGGGTTCTCTGAAGAAGCAAAACTGCTAAAGCATATAAATATGTGTATCCAGAGGGACTTATAGCAAGGAAACAGGTTAGATAGACTCAGAATTATATACTGGCTCCTGTGGATTTGTTGTCATTTTCTTCACCTTCAAATTGAACTTGCATATGAGAAATTATGGTCTGTTCCTCCGTCAGCTTCTGTCCTTTTTCTAACTGATGAGGTTTAGGTTTTCCATCATTTCTTTCCACTGAGATAATCTATTTGACCACTGTGTATTCCATATAGTGAGGTTCACACATATAGCTGCTGTTCATATTGTTGAAAAAAGGTATTTTTAATTAATAGGTCATTGGTTTTCCAAAAGCCTATCATGCAACTTCCAGCATCATTTCTGTCACCAAGGCCCTATTTCTAACTACTAGTCCTTCTTCTTGATTTTCAATTTTTGCATTCCAATCATCAGTAATTATTAATGGCTTTTGATTATATATTTGGTCAATTTCAGACTCCATAAACCACTGAAAGTCTCTAATTTCTTCATCTTTGGCATTAGTGGTTGGTGATTAAATTTAAATAAGAATTGTATCAGCCAAGCATCTGGTATTTTTTTGTAAGCATCTTGATGTTATCCTATTACTGACAGTACTGTACCTCAGGATAGATCTTGAAATGTTATTGTGGAAAATGGATGTGATGCTATTCCTTCTCCATTTTGTCATTTCCAGCATAATAGACCATATGATTATCTGATTCCAAATGGCCAATACCAGTCCATTTCAGCTCACTAATGACTAGGGTATTGATTTTATGCTTTCCCTTGAGAACTGTTTATGCCTTGACATTACATTAATTCTCTGTGTCACTGGGTATACAGCTAGGCTTTTTTTTTTTAGCATCTGTAACATGAAAGAAGATAGAAATGAATGCCATTATACTTGAAGTTAAAGTGCTATGATAAAGGTATATACAGAAGACACACTCAGAGATACACACCTTTATTTAAATATTTATATCACATGGATACAACCCTTTGTCCTCTGAAATGATCTCCCATATTTAGTTAATGTTGATTTCTAAGCATCTTCAGCAAACCTAGTACAACCCTAAACAGATAATTTTAGAAATTAAGATTTTAAGAATACTTCCAGATATATTCCCAATCAAAAGAAACATATACCACCTACTCGTCTACAGTAAAGTTCCATATGAACTCTGATGGCCCTCATTGTCTTCTTGAAAGCATAAGCTATAGCCACTAAGCCTTGAAGTCTCACTCCCAATCTAACTGCAGCATCTCTAAAAACCTCTTGTCAAACACAATGAGTAATTTCTTTGCCCATTTCCTTTTATAACATGGCCTGTGGGAAATGCTTGAAACCTGTAAACTCTTATGTTCTTGAAAAATTCTCATTCCTATCACTGCTTCTCTGGTTCACTCTCGTCATCTCTCATTTAGACTGTTGCAGTAGCCATAGAGTTATATAAAACATGCAGCAAGTGCAGTCAGCCCTCTATATTCCTTCTGGGTATTGCATCCACAGATTCAACCAATCATAGGTCAAAAATATTTAGAAAGAAAAGGAAGCTTTGAAGAGCAACATTTGAATTTGCTGCACACTCAGCACTATATTGAGTCCCCGCAAATGAAGCGACATGTATATACACCGCCTGCTGTCACCTTCTGACATTTCACAGATCCTCCCTCCCTCTGGCCTTGGCTGTTTGAGCTTAGTTTGTCTCATATCTTGTCATTATTCCCCAAACAATGCAGTCTAACAACTATTTACATAGAATTTACACTGTATTAGGTGTTACAAGCAATCTAGAAGATTTAAAGTATATGCAAGGATGTGCATAGATTATAAGCAAACATCACACCATTTTATATCAGCACTTGAGCATCCATGGATTTTAGTGTCCGTGGGTGTTCTGGAACCAATCTTTCATGGATACCAAGGGAGAACTGTAATGGTATTAATATAAAACAGCAGAGCTTAAACAACCGTATGTCATGGATACCCTGTCTGAAACAAACATTCCCATCTGAATGTGTTATTTTTATGATTAATGAGAAAAGTAAACCTAAACCATGTTTCTATTTTCTACTCCTTATATTCTATAAAGAACTGAGTTGCCCATGACTCAGAATATATGAATGACTAATATGCCTCAAAGTGTTATTCCTCGTGCAGGGAGAGGAAGAGCAATTGCCTGATGTAGACTGTCACATATACACTTTGCAATCTACAACAGAGGACAAAATATTGAGGAACAGGTTGCACATGAGTGAAAAATATCCTTTTTTCAGACTGCTACACTTATTCTCCTGCTGCGATCCATTAATAAACAGCTGTTCATTGACTTCTGTAGATAAGAACTCCCTTAGCATACTGAGGTGGGAAGAAAAAGGACTCATCTTTTCAAACAGGTGAACCTAGGGCTGAAACAGGATTTATAATCCTTTGCAAAGCACCCCACAAGTTGAGTATTCAATTTACGTATTCTACTTGTCATTACAGAGCAGAATGCTCACTTACTCCAACTTCCCCCTCATTCCTAAGAGAGGAAGAAACAAGAATTTGGGCTAATGAAACTTTTGATAAGGTATAAAACATAACAAAATATGTAAGTCCTTGAAAGGCACACCATTTTCTTAAGCGAATTCATCCTTACCTTTACAATTCATTTTATCAAGGGTTTGGGAGGTGAAAATCTAATATTGGGTAAAATCTCACAAACAGAATAATGTTGAATCACATGTGTTACACGTGTACTGATTAGATAGCGGTCTGTTTTGAAAACAACTTACAGATTCAGCTGTCTTTCACTCTCTTGTAAAAAGCATGAAGGACATGCTTATCAGCTGCTGACAACGAACACCCAGAATCTCAGGATAAGCTTCTTGGATGAACCATAATGAATTATACAGATGACTGGAATGTCTTCATAATGGGATTTCATTGCCAAATACAGGATTTTATAGCCCTCATTGAGTATAGTATTGACATGTTTATCTTCTGGAAAAAAAAAACTCAGAGTTTAACATTCTTTAATATTGGAAATCATGTAATAAAAACTGTGAGTGCTGTAGAGAAATAAATTAGTTTTACTTTAGAGGCCTACTTATTCTTCATTTAACCAGAATAGACAAATCATGCTACCCATGGATTAATTCTTTAGAGAACAGAATTAAAATTCTTCAGGTGGAACAAGCTTAACTTGGAGAATTGAGTGATTTTTAAGAAGTGTCCCTTAGGGAATTTTTTCCAGTTTTCATTACTAATCCAAAATTTAATTCAAAATGATTGAAATTTGGAAAAAAAAATTGTTAAGGAGAATTTAAAAATACAAAAGTTTAATTAAAAAATTATATTCACTCTCACTGTTCTAAATTGTTTTCCTTTTATATTGTAACTGTATATAAATACTCCACTTTGTCAATGTCACAGAATCATCACTACTTATTCATTTACTTGTCAAACTACTTTTTGAGCACTATTTTTGGCCAGGAACACTGCAGATCATAAAAGATTAATAAATAACTGAAATATTAAATCTACTGCAAAAAGATCTCTTTAAAGTGTTAAAAGCAAAGATGCCATTTTTAAGAAAAAACTAAGGTGTACCTGACCAAAACCATGGTGTTTTCAGTCACCACATATGCATGGGAAAGCTGGACAATGAACAAGAAGACCAAAGATGCATTGAAGCCTTTCAGTTATGGTGCTGGCAAAGAATATTGAATATACCATGGACTGCCAGAAGAACAAACAAATTTGTTTTGGAAGGAGTAGAGTTAGAATGCCACTCAAAGGCAAATACGGCAAGATTTCATCCCACATACTTTGAACATGTTATCAGTCAGGATTAGTCCCTAGAGTAGGATATCATGCTTAAGAAGGTCAGTGAAAGAAAGGAAGACCTTCAGTGGATGGATTGACACGTTGGCTGAAACAACAGGCTCAAGTATGCAATCACTGTGGGGGTGGCGCAGTATCTGGCAGTGTTTCATTCAGCTGCACACAGGGTTATCATGAGTCCAGCCTAACTCCACAACATCTAACAACAACAACAAAATACAGTAGTCATATAGAATATGAATTTAAACTTTCGGTAAGAGATTATAAGAAGAGCAAGAAGTAATGGAACCAATGACTGGGAGAGGTCCCTGGACAGGCTACTGATGGTCTTCAGAAGCCACCCACTGTTGCCAGGGAATGTGGATGGATGAGAGCTTCTTGGAAGTGACTACTGATGAGGAGAGTATGGCCTGGGTGCAGCTGGGACCCTGTGTTGAATAAAAATTATAATAATGGAATATCAGAACCCAGAAGGGAGTATTTTTCCACCACTGTTGTCTTTCAGAGTTACTCTGATGCCTTCTATTGATAAACTTTAACATTTTGTAGATGGTAAAGGATAAATGTTTAAAGAGTTCAACTTCAGTATCACAAAATAAATCAAGGAAATGTGGATCTGAAGATAAGAGAATATAGATTTATAAACGGGCCAAGGATCTAAGGGAAACAGGCAAAGAGGGCTTTGGGGACCCACAAAAAAGGCATTTCAAAAATAACCGGAGTTGCAGAAATACCCTTTATTTGCTTGTGTAAATATGTTTATCGAGCAAAAAGTGGAATAATGAAATATTCTGTGTAGTAATAGGTAAGAAATGTGAAATAAACAGGAGACGAGGAAAAGGAGAGCTACAGGCTGAATGTCACCACTGGGGAAGGTGCGCAGGGCACACGGAGGGTGATGAGGAAGCCGAATATCTCCAGTAGCAGTGGGATGGAAGGACTGCGTAGAAGAAATGTGTTTCTTGGGGATTTTTTTCAGGATATGAGATGCAGTATATAACTGCTGTTCTTTCGAATGCCTCTATGAATCTTAAACAGAAATAAAAGAATGATGATGAAACGGTAGGTGCCATTCATGTGAACACTGGTGAAGGAGGTCTGAGTTTCACGCAGTGACCACAGCGAGAAAAAAAGATTAACTCACACAGATCAGAAGCCAGCTAATATCTGAGTTTTTCAAGCAATGCACGAGCACTGAACAATTGAATTTTAAAAAGAATAACATGATTTAAAAAATTAAATTAAAAAATAAAACTTTGAGGAAGCAATCCCAACCTCTTCTTTTAGCTTCCATTACTGCCATCCTTACAGCAGAAAAAGGCTGAACACAGTGAAGGGAAATTGGCAACCTCCGTTAGAGATTTGAAGGTGTCAAGCAAATTCCATGCCCAAATCTGCAGGCACAAGAAAATACACAGAAGCCCAGTCTGCATACCTAGATCAGTAGTTACTGGAAACATGAACTGGTAGAAATACATAAATTGAAGTTCTGATAATTTCTGAGTTTGAGTAGGAACTAGTATGAAAATGAGAAGCTCCACTGGTGCCGTAGGCTTAAGGAACCACTCCCCCCATCTTTTTGTGGATTTTATCTCCAGGAACCTCACTAGATTCTCATGACAGAGGGGCAAGAAAAATTCCCTTGTGTCTGTGGCTGTGGAGACATAGTAACCATTTTGAAATATGTCAGAGCATTCTCTGTACGGGGAGAGGATTTTACCAGAGTCTTACATGCCGCCAGGGAGGGCATTTGACACACCAACTCTGTCTAGCCTTCCTGTTTCACCAAGTGACGGGGGTGGCTAAGAAACGCTTGTAAATTTAACAGCCCATGGGTATAGGCCCACTAAAAGACTGAGATATAATAAGATTATCAAATGCTTCCCAAGTCCCACACTACCATCAAATCAGCAGGGCTCCAATGTAACAGTGGATTCCATCTGAAAACTGTAAATTATGAATTTTGTTTAAGGAGTTCTTAGGGAAGCCTAATGACAACAGAGGAGATGAAATTAAGGGCATTAGAGGAATTTGAAGCCACTAGCACTTATAGACAATATTAAACACCCCCCAAATCCTACAGAGATTAACCTAAATCACCAAATAAAGGTCTCTTTATCTCAGTTCCTCTTTTCCAGTATATTATGCTCAGCTTTAAAAATAAATAAATAAATGCGAGTCACATTAAATGGCAAAAAAAAAAAAAAATACACAGACACAATCTGAAGGGAAACCAAGCATTAGGACCAGTTTCAGGTATGACACAGATTTTGGAGTAGTATCCGAAATGAATTAAAAATAGCTATGATTAATATGTAAGGGATCTAATGGAAACATTCAACAAGACAACATGCAAGAACAGATAGATAATATAAACTGAGAGAAGAAAACTCTAATAAAAAATCCAAAAGACATACTAGAAGTCAAAAACACTGTAATATAAATGTCGTTGGTGGGCTTTTCAGTAAACTGGCTGCAGCTGAGGAAAGAATCAGTGATCTGGAAGATATGTCAAGGGAAGCTTCCTAAAACTAAATGCAACAGCAACAACAACAAAAACTGGAAAGAAAGCAAGATATGTAACATATGTAAAACTTATGTAATTCTCATGCATCATAGGCCTAAATGTAAAACACAAAACTGTAAAACGTTTAGAGAACAACCTATGAAAAAACCTACTGGATGTTGGGTTTAGTTATGAGATTCTAGAAACACACCAAAAATGTGATTCATGAAAGATAAAAACTGACAAACTGGACTTCACTACAATTTAAAATTCATTTTCTGTGAGAGACATTAAGGAGATAATGAAGAGATAAATCACAACCTGGGAGAAAAATATTTGCTAATGACATATTGATAAAAGACTTGTATCCAGAATATACAAGGAATTCTTAAAGTTTAACAAGAGAATAGACACACCAATTTTTGAAAAAGAGACAAAAGAATTGAATAGTCTCCTCACTAAAAACAGTATTCAAATTTCAAGTGAAATTATGAAAAATATTCAACATCATGTCACTAAGGAATTTAAAATTAAAAAAAAGAAATACCACAACAAAGGTATTATAATGGCTAAAATATTAAAAAATGACTACTGGTAAGAATGTGAAGCCACAGGAACTCTCAATTTTTTCAGGTGGGAGTGCAAAGTACAACCAATTTGGAAGACAATTTGATAATATCTTACAAAGTTAAACATACTTTTACCATACAATCTGGTAGTCACATTGGTAAGTATTTGTTCAACTGGTTTGAAAACATGTATACACAAAATTGTGCATGCCAATTTTACAGCACCTTTATCCATAATTACCAAGGAAAAGGAAGAAAGCAGTTGAAGACATCCTTCAACAAGTGAATGAAAAATCAACTTACAGTACATCATTGAAGAGAATGTTATTCAGAGACAAAAGGAAGTGAGCTATCAAACCACAGAAAAGCATGGATGAACATTACACACATAATGGTGAGAAGCCAAACCAAGAGGCTACATACTCTCTGATTCCATTTCTATGACATTGTAGAAAAAGAAAACTAAAAGATCATGGATGCCAGGGATTCAGCTGGCTGGGAGTAGGATTAAATTAGTGATACGTAGGTCATTTGTTTAGAGCAGTGAAAATCTTTCTGTATGAATCCATTATGGTGGATAAATGACACTACATTTACCAAAATCATAGAATTTCACAGCACAGTGAGTGATCCTCACATAAGCAAATTACTTTAAATTATATGGGGAATCCTAAGAAGGAACACAGACAGTAACAAAAGAATCTGACTATTCTACAAATGCATATTAATGTATCAATCCCAGTTCATTAATTACAATAAATGTACCATACTAATATAAGATGGTAATGATAAGGGAAACTGTAGAGAGTATTACGGGAACTGTTTTACTATTTTTCACAAATTTTCTGTAAACATAAAGCTGTACCAAAAAAATAAAATTTATTCTTTTTAAATCAGTCCCACCATCCAGAGATAAGTAATATTAACAATGGAGTCTTTCTATATAAAAACTTAGAACTATTTACAGGCATGTAATTATCCTTAAGTGGCACAAACGGTTTGCACTCAACTGATAACCTAAAGGTGGGATGTTTAAATGCCTCCAGCAGTAACACAGAAGAAAAAGCCTGAAAATTTGCTTCCTTAAGATCGTAGCTAAAAAAAACCCTATGGAGCAGTTCTACTCTGTAACATATAGGTTGCCATGAATCAGAACCAACTCAGCAGAAACTATTAACAGTTATCGACATAGGCATTTGTCATGGATTGAATAATATCCTCTCTAAAACATCTGTCCACCCAAAAACACATGTAGCAGTTTGGTTCCCCCAAGACTCCCGCTACTGGGTGATTGTCTACTGTTTTGTGATTGTAATTCTTTTACATGTTGTAAATCCTAATCTCTGCCTGTGGTTACTAGGGCAAATTTGGATTATGTTAGAGATGATTAGGACGGGGCTATATACCCTTACTAAAGTCATATCCCTGATCCAACGTAAAGGGACTTTCCCTGGGGTGTGGCCTGTCCCACTTTTTCTCTCCCAAAAGATAAAAGGAGAAGGAAGAAAGCTGAGAGTTGGGGACCTCACACTGTCACTGCCTAACTGTCCGCCGGCGGAAAGAAGACAGGACACACGAATACGAGCCGCTTTGCAAGTTACTTGCTTTATTCTTCTTCTCTTTATTCTCCTTCTCTATTCTCCTTTACACCCGGTCCCCACACACTTTTATCCCCCAGGTTCCTCCAATCATCCAAGGCCACGTCCTCCCAAAGCGGGGCTCTCAATAGGCTGATCAGCAGCCACTGCTCACAAGCATGCGCTAAGAAAGCCCTAAGTCTGGTAAACAAGGGTGTGGAATAAGGAGGGGCTCCGGCCTTGGGCGCCATCTTGGGCCGGACGCTCCGCTCCCCACATCACACCACCAGGAAAGAAGCTCTGGGAGCAGAGCACAGCCTTTGGACTCAGGGTTCCTGAGCCTGAGAAACTCTTCAACCAGAAGATTGACAAGAAGGTCCTTCCTCCAGAGCTGCCACCAAGAGAAAGCCTTCCCCTGGAGCTGATGCCTGAATGTGAACTTTCAGCCTACTTGATTCTGAGGAAATAAATTTCTCTTTGTCAAAGCCATCAACCTGTGGCATTTTCATTATAGCAACACTAAAAGACTAAGACAGCACATAGGTTGTACTTTCTGCTTTATCTGTTTTAAGTCTATAATAAAAACATCACTTCATACCACTCCCAAAACCCAGTGCTGCTGAGTCAATTCCAAGTCACAGCGGCCCTGTAGTAGAGAGTAGAACTACTCCATAGAGTTTCCAAGGAGTGCCTGACAGATTCTAACTGCCAATCTCATGGTTAGCAGATGTAGTATTTAACCAGTTATGACCCCAGGGCTTCCCTGTACCACCAGACATAAGTTTATATCATATTTCCTAATAGTTATATTCTTTCATTACATGGACATGCAAACAGTCAATATAATGTATATTTGAGGAGATTTAGATCACTTTACAATGCTATAAATAAAAATAAGACCCTTATCTTTCTACATAGATTTCTGCACATAGGTGTCTCTCAGTTTCTGGTACTATGGAGGCTTTCATGTTGCTGTCATGCTGGAAGCTGTGCCATCGGCGTTCAGATACTAGCAGCATCACCCAGGCAGAAGAGTTTCAGCTGAGCTTCCAGACTAACAAACTACGAAGAAGGGCCCGGTAGTCTACTTCGCAAAAGAACTGGCCAGTGAAAACCTTCTGAAGAGTAGCAGAACGTTGTCTGATACCCAAAACCACACTATTGCCATCGAATCCATTCTGACTCATACCAGTTCTATGCATCAGAGTAAAACTGCCCCATAGAGCTTTCATGGAGCTCCTGGCAGATTTTAACTGCCCACCTTTTAATCAGCAGATGTAGAACGTAACAATTATGCAACCAGAGTTTCCTTGTCTGATACTGCACCAGAAAATGAGCCCTTCAGATTGGAAGGCAATCAAAACATAACTAGAGAAGAGCTGCTTCCTCAAAGTATAAACTTATTACCTTCAAGTTAATTATGGCTGATAGTAACCCTATAGAACACAGTAGAACTGCCATAGAGTTCCCAAGGAGCACCTGGTGGATTCAAACTGCAAACATTTTGGTTAGCAGCTGTAGCTCGTAACCAATAGGGCACCACAGTTTCCCCTCAAAGAAGAGTCAATCCTTTTTTTTTTTTATTTTTATTTAACATAACTGAGTGAAAAGGTACATTCACATGTAAATTTACATGCCCCCCTATATGCAGCTTCCACTGCTCTCCCTGTCCGGTGACAGCACACTATTCCTCTCTGCTCCATACATGTCTCATCCTCCCAACAGTCTCCTTTCCCCTCCTCTCCATCCACTCCCCTTCCTCCAGCCAGAGGTCAGCAAGATGATATCCTATAGATGTACAGAACCATAAAGTGCTTCCAATATGTGGTTACTCTGCATTGCCAAGTCCAATCCATTCCTGTCTAAAGAGTGGACCTTTGTTATAATTTATGGGAAAGGGCAGCATCAGGGCCGGGGGCCATGCTCTCAGAGGAACCCCAAAACCACTGGACCATCAACTGAGGTCTTTTAGGGGAGATCTCATGATGCACCTCTTTTTATTCTTGTGTTGCCAGTGAGGCTCCTCTCTGTGAGCTCCGTCGTGGCTATTACTGGTGGTGGCCGGGCACCATCTGGTTCTTCTGGTCCCAAGTCGATGTAGGCACCCACTCTTGTGGGTCTCTCTGTCTTCTCGGTTGTCTTTACCGCATGCCATTTTGGCCCTCGGTGAGCATCCGTTCCTGCTGAGTTGGGACCATTTGCTGTGTCCTCGGATGGCAGCTTGGCAGCTTTTAAGACCCCAGACGCCACTCACCAATGTGGGGTGCAGAGAGCTCTCTTAGCAAAACGCTAGTTGTGCCAATTGGCCTGGAATTCGCCTAAGAGCATGGTCCCCCGCCCCCTGCCCCAGCTACTCTATCCTTGCAGTATTGAGTTAAGATGGAAGGAGTACTCAAGTTATGCTGAAGTCCACTTAATGTTGTTCTTGTTCCTAATGTGTGCTGTCACCGCTTTCTCCCAACTAGATTTCTAGTAACTATCTAAACTAAACCCTCACTCTCCCTCCCTCCCTCCCCTCCCTTGCAGCTGTCAAAGAGTCTTTTCTTCTATACACAAGTCTGTTTTTGAGATCTTATCGTAGAGGTCTCATACAGTATTTGTCCTTTTGTCACTGACTACTCTCACTCAACATAATGTCTTCCAGTTGAAACCAGGTTAGGAGATGTTTCCTGGAATCATCGTTATTCTTTATCATTGCGTAGTGCTCCTTTGAGTATATGTACCACAGTTTACCTATTCATTCTTCTATTGTTGGGCATCTGGGTTGATTCCATCTTTTTGCTATTGTGGACTGTGCTGCGATAAACATTCTGGTGCATGTGTCCGTTGGTGTGAAAGGCCTTGAATCTGTAGGATATATTCCAAGTAGTGGAATTACTGGGTCAAATGGTATATCAATATCCATTTTTTTAAGGAAGTGCCAGATTGCCTTCCAAAGAGGCTGGACCATTTTGCAACCCCACCAACAGTGTAGGAGGGTTCCACTTTCTCCACAGCCTCTCCAGCATTTGTTGTTTTGTGTTTTCTGGATCATGGCCAATCGAGATGGTATCTCATTGTTGTCTTGATTTGAATTTCTTTAATAACTAAAGATCGTGAACATGTCCGCATGTGTTTTTCGACTGCCTGGATCTCCTCTTTAGTGAAGTGTCTGTCCATCTCCTTTGCCCATCGCTTAATTGGATGGCTTATCTTCTTCCTATTGATATTTTGTAGTATCTTATAGATCATGGAGATCAGGCGTCGATCTGACATAGAGTTGCCAAATATTTTTTCCCTCTCTGTGGGTGTTCTTTTAATTCTATTAATAAAGTCTGTGGATGAGCAGAAGTGTTTCATTCTTAATAGTTCCCATTTATCTACTTTCTCTTCTGTTGATTGAGGTTTCTTTGACAGATTTTGGAGTCTGTCCTCATTGTGTATTAAAACTTCCATTGTTCTTCCTACCTTTTCTTGGATGAGCTTTATCGTTTTAGGTTTGATATTTAGGTCTTTTATCCAGTTGGAGTTGGTTTTTGTATAAGGTGTAAGATATGGATCTCGATTCAGTTTACTGCAGATGGATAACCAATTTTGCCAGCACGATTTGTTGAAGATACTGTTTTTACCCCAGTTTAATGTCTTAGGGCCTTTGTCTAATATCAACTGTTCATAGGCAGATGGTGTCATCTCTGGGGTCTCAATTCTGTTCCATTGATCGATCTGTCTGTTCTTGTACCAGTACCAGGCTGTTTTGACCACTGTGGCAGTATAGTATGTTCTAAGGTCGGGTAATGAAAGGCCTCCCAGTGTGTTCTTCTTCTTTAGTAGTACCTTACTTATCAGGGGCTTCTTCCCTTTCCAGACAAAATTGGTGATTTGTTTCTCCAACTCATTAAAAAATGATGCTGGAACTTGTATTGGGATTGCATTATATAAATAAATTGCTTCGGGTAAAATAGACATTTTCACAATGTTAAGTCTTCCTATCCATGAGCAGGGTAGGTTTTTCCATTTATCTAGGTCTCTCTTAGTTTCTTGTAGTAAAGGCTTGTAGTTCTCTTTGTAAAGGTCTGTTGTTTCTCTGGTTAGATTAATTCCTAGGTACTTTATCTTCTTAGGGGCTATTGTAAATGGTATTGATTTAATAATTTCCTCCTTAACAGTCTCACTGATGTTATAAAGGAAACCTAATGATTTACTTATGTTTATCTTGTATCCTGAAACTTTGCTGAACTCTTATATCAGTTTGAGTAGCTTACTTATAGATTCCTTGGGGTTCTCTGCATATACAATCATATCATCTGTGAACAGGGAGATTTTAACTTCCTCTTTGCCAATGCAGATGCCCTTTATTTGTTTGTCTTGTCTAATTGCTCTGGCTAGAACTTCTAGCACAATGTTGACTAGGAGAGGTGACAGTGGGCATCCTTGTCTAGTTCCTGATCTCAGGGGAAAGTCTTTCAGTCTCTCTCCATTCAGGATGATGTGGGCAATTGGCTTTGTATAAATGGCCCTTATTGTGTTGAGGAATTTGCCGTCTATGCCCATTTTGCTAAGAGTTTTTAGCATGAATGGGTGTTGGACTTTATCAAATGCCTTTTCGGCATCAATGGACAAAATCAGGTGATCTTTGTCTTTTGTGTTATTTATGTGGTTAATCGCATTAATTGTTTTCCTGATGTTCAACCAGCCTTGCATCCCTGGTATGAATCCCACTTGGTCATGGTGGATTATTTTCTTGATATGTTGTTGTATTCTGTTGGCAAGAATTTTGTTGAAGATTTTTGCATCTAAGTTCATGAGTGATATTGGTCTGTAGTTCTCTGTCTTTGTTGGATCTTTCCCTGGCTTAGGTATCAGGGTTATGCTGGCTTCATAGAATGAGTTTGGGAGTACTCCATCCCTTTCTATACTGTGAAATAGTTTCAATAGTATTGGGGATAACTCTTCTCTAAAGGCTTGGTAGAATTCTGCCGTGAAGCCATCTGGGCCCAGACTTTTTTGGGTTGGCAGTGTTTTGATGACCTTTTCAATCTCTTCCTTTGTGATGGGTTTATTAAGTTGTTCTGCTTCATGTTGTGATAATTTGGGTAGGTGGTATGAGTCAAGGAATTTGTCCATTTCCCCTAGGTTTTCAAATTTGTTAGAGTACAGTCATTCATAGTATTCTGTTACGATATTTTTGATTTCTGTTGCATCTGTGGTGACAACTCCCCTCTCATTTCTAATTTGGGTTATTTGTTTCCTTTCCTGCTTTTCTTTAGTAAGTTTAGCCAGTGGTTTATCAATTTTGTTGATCTTTTCAAAAAACCAGCTTTTGGTCTTTTCAATTTTTTCAATTGTTTTTCTATTCTCTAATTCATTTAGCTCTGCTCTAATCTTTATGATCTCCTTTCTTCTGGTGCCCGAGGGGTTCCTCTGTTGTTCTCTTTCTACTTGTTCAAGCTGTAGAGTTAGTTCCTTGATTTGGTTTCTTTCTTCCTTCCAGATGTGTGCATTTATGGAGATAAACAGACCTCTGAGCACTGCTTTGGCTGTATTCCATAGGTTCTGGTAGGAAGTGTTTTCGTTCTCATTGGAATCCATGAATTTCTTTAATTGATCCCTGATTTCCTCTATAACCCATGTTTTTTTGAGCAAGATGTTGTTCAGTTTCCAAGAGTTCCACTTTCTATCTATGTTTTTTCTACTATTGATTTCAACTTTGATGGCTTTATGATCTGAGAAGATGCTTTGCAGGAATTCAATGGTATGGATTTTGTTGAGCATTGCATTATGGCCTATCACGTGGTCAATTCTGGAGAATGTTCCATGTGCACTGGAGAAGAAGGTGTAGTTGTCTGCTGATGGGTGGAAAGTTCTGTATATATCAATGAGGTTTAGTTGGTTAATTGTGTCAATGAGGTCTTCTGTATCTTTACTGAGCTTTTTTCTAGATGATCTGTCTAGTAATGAGAGTGGAGTGTTAAAGTCTCCCACTATTATTGTGGAATCATCTAACTCTCTTTTGAGTGTAGTCAGTGTTTCTTCGACATATTTAGGTGCTCTGACATTAGGTGCATAAATGTTTAATATAGTTAAGTCTTGCTTGTGTACTGAACCTTTCAGCAATAAATAGTGTCCATCTTTGTCCATGATGGTGGATTTGACATTAAAATTGATTTTGTCTCAGATTAGGATTGCCACCCCTGCTCTTCTTTGTTCATTGTTAGCTTGATATATATTCTTCCATGCTTTAATTTTCAGTTTGTTCCTGTCTTTAGGTCTCAAGTGAGTTTCTTGTAGACAACATATGGGTGGGTCGTGTCTTTTGATCCAAGATGACACTCGGTGTCTCTTTACTGGAGCATTCAGTACATTCACATTCAATGTAATTATTGATAGGTATGTGTTCACTGCTGCCATTGTGATATGTTTACTTTTATGTTGATGTTTTCTCTGTTGTTCTTATTAGTCTGTTCTGAGACACTCTTTTTTGTGAGTTGATTTTTCACCATTTTCAGAGCTGGTTTTATAGTTGTTGAGACTCGTGTGTTAGATTTCTTGAAATGGTATGATACATCTTTGTTGTTCTTTACAGCTGCCCCTATGAACCCCCTTAATAAACTATTTATAAACCCTATTTTAATTACTACCAGTCTGGTCATCTTCCTCTCCATCTGGAAGGACTATAACGACTGTAGTACATCCCTCTTTTATTATGATGACACCATAGTTTTCATGATGATCACTGGATTGCTTCTTTCCAAATCAAAGCTGTGATTTACTTTGGAGCCTTCCCTAAATGAGTGTTGAGTAGTGTGTTGTTCTAAAATATAAAGTTAGTGGTTTCGTTCTCCTAAACCAAAGCCAAGAACTTCTTTCAGTATTTCTTGTAGTTTGGGTTTGGTTTCTACAAAGTCTCTGAGTTTCTGTTTATCTGGGAATGTCTTAATTTCATTTTCATATTTGAAAGATAGTTTTGCAGGATATACAATTCTTGGTTAGAAGTTCTTCTCCTTCAAGACTTTGAATGTGTCATGCCACTGTCTCCGGGCCAGCATGGTTTCTGCTGAGAAATCTGACGAGAGCCTACAGGGTTTCCCTCTGAATGTTAGCTTTGCCTTGAGTCTTGCTGCCTTTAAGAGTTGCTGCTTATGTTTCATTTTGTTAAGCTTGATTATAATATGTTTTGGAGTATTTCTTTTGAGATCTATATTGGGTGGCGTACGATATGCATCTGAGATGTCTATATTCTCTTCCTTCATGATTTCTGGGAAGTTTTATTTCAGCAGCTCAGCAACAATACTCTCTGTGTTCTCAGATGTCTCACCCTGTTCAGGGACTCCAATTAATCGAAGGTTGTTCCTCTTAATAGAGTCCCACATGCTTCTTCATGTTTCTTTATTTTTCTTGCTTCTTTTTTCTGATTTCTGTTCATAGACACTGGCATCAGTAGCTCTGTCTTCCAAGTCAGAAATTCTTTTTTCCATTTGTTCCATTCTGTTTTCTTGGGTTTGCATGGAGGTTTCTATGTCTTTGATTTTTCTTCTTGATCTGTTGGATTTCAGAGTACTGGTGTTCCATCAGATCGAACAACTTGCTTAATTTTTCTTTTTTTTCTGCTGCATTTTGTATAAGGTCTAGAAGGGCCCTGTGTATAATCAATTTGTATTCATTTCCTGATGCTTTCATAAAAGTTTCTTCATCTGGAAAACTCCTTGGTTGCTTTGTTTGGGAGCCTTCTGAAGCTGAAGCCATGAGTGATTGCTTGTATGCCACAATTGTCTGTTGCTTTTTGGGTCCCATGTGAGTATGTAGAGGCTGGAAGAGGTACTGTGAGGATGGATTGCAAATGTTTCTCTAGGCTGTCTTCAAATGTAAAGCAAAAGGTATCTGACCGGTTCACAAGTCAGTTTAGTTTTCAGGTGTAGAGGTCCTTCTTCACATCTGACAAATTAAGCGCTACTGTATCCAACCCCAGATGATAACAAACTAGTTCAGAATACAGCACTGCTAGTGCCCTGGTGGCCTCTGCTGACAGGGCCTAGCCTTATCCAACACTGCGTCGAGTACTGGTTTTGTGATAGAAAAGCGCTCTCTTGTGGGCAGGCTCTGGCTCCCAAGCTAAGAATTAGGTCCAGCTGCAGCCACCATACCCAAGATGGCGTCTTCCACACAGGCAGCAGACAGGGGGGGCAAAGGTGCCCAGAGGCAGCGATCCCTCTGCTTCTGTTGCAGGGCCCCCAACGTAGGCAGCACTGTGCAAAATCACTACTTTTCTGACGGAGAAGCGCTGTCCCGTTTGCAGGCGCTGGCTCCCAGGCTAAGAACGAGGTCCCGCTAAAATCTCGGTACCAACATGGCGTCCCACACCCTGACCGCGGAGCTCCGCACAAACCCCACTGAGGCAGCGACAAAACAAAAGGCTCAAAGTGTCTAGATTAACGGAGTCCCGAGCCTGGCTCTCAGGATATGGGAATTTCCCCTACCTATCCCCCCAGCAGCGCGTCTGATTCCAGCCGCCAGGCAAGGCCCAGCTCCACCCGCCAGCCGAGACCAAGGGAAAAAAAATGTCAAAACGGTGCGTTTACCTTCCGTCTGTGAGACCCGGGCTAGCCAGGAGCGGGAGTCAGCGAAAGAGAGGAGGTTTTTCGCTGAGTGGTATGAAGTCCCAATTAACGGCTCTGTGCCGTGTCCTGAGGCTGATTAGGTGCTCAGAAGGCTCTGATTGTCAATTCAGGTCTTGGTTTCCAGAAGGATAGAAGGATACGTGGGCTTAGTCCGCCATCTTGACTCACCATCTTGACTCCACCCCCCGAAGAGTCAATCTTAATGATGCTGATGGAGTCAAGCTTTTGGGACCTTATTTGCTGATGTGTCACAACCCAAAATGAGACAAAACAGCAGTAAACATTCACTGATGATCAGACGATGGAATGTATGAGTTACGAATCTAGGAAAATTGGAAATCATCAAAAAAAAAATGGAACACATAAATACCTATGTCCTATGCATTGGTGAGCTGAAATGGACTGATACTGACCATTTTGAAAGGGAAAAATCATATGGTCTGCTATGCCAAGAATGGCAAGTTAAAGAATGGTGTTGCATTTATTGTCAAAAAGAATATTTCAAGATCTATCCTGAAGTACAACACTATTAATGATAGGATGATATCCATACACTGACAAAGAAGACTAGTTAATATGGCTATTACACACATTTATGCACCAACCACTAACACCAAAGATGAAGAATTTGAAGATTTTTTACAGTATTCTACAGTCTGAAATTGATCAGACATGCAATCAGGGTGTACTGATAATTATTGGTGATTGAATTGCAAAAGCTAGAGGCGAAGAAGGATTGGTAGTTGGAAGTTATGGACTTCATGGTACAAATGATGTTAGAGAGATCACATGATAGAATTTTGCAAGACCAGTGACGTTTTGATTGCATGTATCTTTTTTCACCAACAAAAACAGTGACTACACATATGCATCTCACCAAACGGAATACACAAGAATAAAATCAACTATATCTGTGGAAAGAGACTACAGAAAAGCTCAGTAACATCAGTCAGAATAAGGCCAGGGACTGAGTGTGGAACATATCATCCATTGTTCACATGCAATCTCAAGCTGACACTGAAGAAAATTACAAGTGCACGAGGGCCAAAGTACCAACTTCAGCGTATTCCACCCGAATTTAGAGACTAAACACTAATGACTGAAGACCAGATGAGATGCAGAGTGACGTCAAGGACATCATCTATGAAGAAAGCAAGAGGCTATTAAAAAGACAAGAAAGAAAAAAAAGATCAAAATGACTGTCAGAAGAGACTCTGAAACTTGCCCTTGAATACTGAACAGCTAAAGAAAAGACGAAGTAAAAAAGGACTGAACAGAAGAATTCAAAGGGTGGCTCAAGAAGACAAAGTAAAGTATTATAATGCAATGTACAAAGACTTGGGCATGGAAAACCCAAAAGGAAGATGATGTTCACCATTTCTTAAGCAGAAATAACTGAAGAAAAATTTCAAGCCTTGGGTTGCAATCCTGAAGAATTTTATAGGACAAATATTAAACAATGCAGGAAACATTAAAAGAAAACGGATGGAATACACAGAGTCACTATATCAAAAAGAATTTGTTTACATTCAACCAGTTCAGGAGATAGCATACATTCAGGAACCATTTGTACTGAAGGAAGAAGTCCAAGCTGCACTGTTGGCATCGGTGAAAATTAAGGCTACAGGAGTCGATTGAATACCAACTGAGAATGTTTCCATAAACAGATGCAGCACTGGAAGTGCTCGTTCATCTACGGCAAGAAATTTAAAGTCAGCTACCTGGGCAACCAACTGGAAGAGATCTATATTTATGTCTATTGCCAAGAAAGATGATCCAATAGGATGCAGAAATCATTGAATGACATCATTAATATCACACACAAGTAAAAGTGTGCTGAAGATCATTCTACAGTACCTGCAGTAGTATATCAACATGGAACTGCCAGAAATTCAAGCTGAATTCAGAAGAGTATGTGAAACCAAGGATATCAGAAGCATCTTGGCTGAAAGCAGAAAATACCCAGAAAGATGTTTACCTGTGTTTTATTGACTATTTAGATTATAATAAATCATGGATAGCATTGCAAAAGAAAGGGAACTCCAGAACACCCAATTATACTCATGAAGAAACTGTACATTAATGTAGAGGCTGTTATTTGACCAGAATAAGGGGATATTGTGTAGTTTAAAGTCAGAAAAGATGTATGTCAGGGTTGAATCCTTTCACCATACTTATTCAAACTGTACTTTGAGCAAATAATTCCTGAAGCTGGACTCTATGAAAGACAAAGCATTAGGATTGGAGGAAGACTCATTAATAACTTGCAATCTACAGATGACACAACCTAGCTAGCTGAAAGTGGGGAGGCCGTGACGCACTCACCGACGAAGATCAAAGACCACAGCCGTCAGTACGGATTGCACCCCAACATGAAGAAAACAGAATTCCTCACACATGGACAAATAAGCAACAGGGAAAGCTTAAAGTTGTCAAAGATATCCTTTTACTTGGATACACAATCAGTACCCATGGAAGCAGCAGTCAAGAAATCAAAAGACACATTGCATTGGGAAACTCTGTGTAAAAGACGTCTTTAAAATGTTGAAAAGCAAAGACACCACCTGAACCACGTCACTGTGTTTCCAATTACCTCTTATGCATGAGAAGAAATCCTGGTGGTGTAGTGGTTAAGTGCTATGTCTGCTAACCAGGACGTCAGCAGTTCAAATCCACTAGGTGCTCCTTGGACACTCTATGGGCAGTTCTACTCTGACCTATAGGGACACTATGAGTATCAACTCGATAGCAGTGGGTTTATATGCATGGGAAAGCTGGACAATGACTAAAGAAGGCTAGAGAAGAGTTGACACCTTCGAATTGTGGTGTTGGCAAAGAATATTGAATATGTCAAAAGAACAAAAAAAAAATGTATCTTGAAAGAAGTACAGCCAGAATGCTTCTTTTTAACAAGGATGACAAGACTGTGTCTCATATACTTTGGGTGTGTTATCAGAAGTGACCGGTCCCTGGAGAAAGACATCTAGTTGGTAAAGTAGAGGATCACTGAAAAAGAGTAAAACCCTCAAAAAGATGGATTGGCAGAGTGGGTGCAACAATGGACTCAAGCAGCACAACCATTGTGAGAACTGGACAGGACCAGGCAGTGTTCTGTTCTGTTGTACATATGATTTCTATGAGTTGGAAACAACTTAACACCACCTAACAGCAACAACATTTTTGCATGCTTATTCAATTGTTTCTTCTGGATAGATTCTTAGTAGAATTATTAGATCACAGGCTATGTACATCCTGATGAATTTAAGTAAATATTGTTAAAATTACCTACGAAGGAATTGATGCAACTTTTATTTCTACCAGGAGAATCTAAAATATTTGAACCAGTTATGTATCTTCTCTGGCGAACTACCTTTTCTTGGTTTGTTTTATTTCCAGTTAGGTTTTTTCCATTTTTTTTAATAATGGTTAATACATTAAGGACATTGATCCTTTCATCTGTTTTGTAACTAACATAATTTAAGCTCTATTGTATGTGTTTGTGTGTGTGTTTTCCACACTTTTTTTTAACCTTTAGTTAATCAAACAAATATTCAATTCATGATGTCAGACCTTAGGACCATAATTCAAGCTAGTACCCTCATCCAAAACTTTATATAAATCTGTATTTTAGAATATTAGTGCTTTGGAATTTATGCTGCTGTAATATGTATGGCACTGAGCTATCTCTGTACTTTAAAATGATTTATTTTCCAAGTACTGTAAGTTAAATAATCTGTTTTCCAACAGACTTTAGATTTTCAATTTATTATTACTAACTGATAACTACTGGAGTCTATCTTGTAGTATCTGTCCCATTGTTTTCAAATGGCCTGTCCTCGGACAGCAGAACCATTTGCTTTAATTATGGAAACTATATAGTTAGTATGTTTTATCTGTTCTTTAATCTTTATAGCGATTCAGATTTCTTTATCCTTTCAGACTAAATGTAAAGTCATTTAATCAAGTTCCCAGAAAAAGCTTTACACTGATTTTTTAAATCAGATTGCAATTTAAAGAGAATCAATAGCTTTTAATATTCTTTCTATGAATGTTTCTCCATTTGTTCAAATATTCTTTTATGTCTGACTGACATGTACATTTCATGAGTTTTTTATTTCGTATTTCATGCTTTTGTAAATAGCATATTAAATTTTACTTGTCTAGTTGCTTTCTCTAGGCTTAAAGTAAAGCTATTGATTTCTGCATGTTGCATCGTAAATCAGCCACATTTCAACTCATTAGTTTCTGGAGAATTTTTTCCAAGTAGATAGTTATATTATTGAAAATACAGTGAGGCTTGCCTTCATTTACAAAAGAGTGTATAGTTTCTTTTGTCAATTCCATTTCTTCTTTTTAAATCTTCAGTGCCGGGGCCGGCATTACCAGAGCACAGCTCCATCATACATACAACTCTGCACGTCCTGGTCAGCTTCTTGACTTGAACAGGAATTCTCTGCTGACGAATAATAACACCCGGCTGCTGTGATCTGGCCTCTCGGGACACAGTGCAATGAAACTGGCCGGTGAGGACAAAAATGTCAACCCAAAACAATAAAAACATTGGAAACCCCAAACTGTGTAACAACTAATAATCTTCAAAAGTCAAGAAAGAATGTTTTCATTTTTAGTGTTCTAAGAAAACTTAGAATGGACGCAGCAGCTGCAACAGCGGACTTGAGCATAACAGCAGTGGTGAGGGTGGCACAAAGCACGGAAGGGTTTCCTTCTGTTGAACACAGCAGGGTTGCTGGGCATTGGAACAGACTTGACAGCACCTAACAACAACAAGAAAACCTATCAGTAGTATATGCTATGATTCATCAGATGCAGTTTTTAGTGCTTCCTGTAATAACTGATTCTTTAATAAATTACAAGTAGTTCTCGACTAATGACAGTGTTGTTTTGACAACTCTGTCATAAGCCTACCGGAAATGCTGGTGCCATAGTGGTTCAGTGCTACAGCTGCTAACCGAAAGGTCAGCAGTTCATATCTACCAGGCGTTCCTTGGCAACTCCTTGGGGCAGTTTTACCCTGTCCTATAGAGTTGCCATGAGTCGGACCTGACTCAACAGAAGTGAGTTTTTTTTATAGGGGTGCCATGAGTTGGAAGCGACTCTATGGCAGTGGGCTTAGTTTTGGGGGGGGTTTGTTGTAAGTCTGCTGTGATGTAGGTCAAGAGTTCCCCATTTCTATTTTCATTACTATTGCTTTTTATTATAATACAATGTTTAATCTTTATTTGCCTTTGAGGATTGGCACAAGAATAACATCAGCAAACAACCCACTGTAATATTCTGTGTAATACACATTAAATTAAAAAAAAAAAAAGCCATAAGTGTGGTTTGTTGTGACTTGAAAACATCATAAAGAAGGGATTACCTGTACATTATCCATAGATGACTGGAAATCCCAATAAAGCATTCTTGCATACTTGTTCATAATTTATTAGTACTTTCTTATAATGCTGAATAAGAGTCCTAATATTTTATTTTGAATTTGAATTTATATTCACAAATGAAATTAATCTACAGGATTTGTGTGCATATGCCAACACTCTCCTTTTGAATATCATGAAAAACTTTCCAATTGTTTTTATACAGTAGTTCTACTAATATACACATATCTAGTCCTTGAAAGTTTCTAGAATTCTCATGTAATACAAGCTTAGAGAGTTTTGTCTAATGTCTTGTTCTTAAAAGAGCATAATGCTCAAGGCAGATATTCTTTACTAGTTAAAGTTTTAAGGTTTTAAGTTAAGGTTTTAGTTGTTTTAGGTTTTAAAGAAGACTTCAGGGGATATTTTTGGTCTAAGGTTTAAAGATAATCTCAGGGCAGTAGCTTCAGGGGTTCATCCAGCCTCCATAGTTTCAGAAAGTCTGTAGTTGAAAATTTGAAATCGTGTTCTGCATTTTCCTCCTTTTGATGAAGGTTCTTCTATAGAATCTTTCATCAAAACGTTCAATTAATGGCAACCAGGAACCATTCAGTTCTTCTGATCTCATAGCAAAAGAGGCAGCTGTTCAGAGAGCAAATGAGCCACGTATCTCAACTCTCTATTTGGCATCAAACTGACAGCACTTAACTTGAAAAGTTTAGTTAGGAACCTTAGAGGGCAATGAGTTTATGTTAATAGAGGAGAAACAACTCAAAAAAGGAGGGCGGGAATGCTTGCACAGTGAAGAATGTATCAGTGCCACTGAATTGTACCTATGGAAATTGCTGAATTCGTGTATGTTCTCTGTGCATATTCTCAACAACAGCAAAATAATTTTTTAAAAAACTTCAAGGGAGCCTTCCGCTGCAGCAGCCATTGAGGAGTGGCAGCCATGGCTGTGCGCTACCCCATGGCCGTGGGCCTCAACAAGGGCCACAAAGTGACCAAAAACGTCAGCAAGCCGAGGCACAGCCGCCGCCGCGGGCGCCTCACCAAGCACACCAAATTTGTTCGAGACATGATCCGGGAGGTGTGTGGCTTCGCACCCTACGAGCGGCGTGCCATGGAGCTGCTCAAGGTCTCCAAGGACAAGCGGGCCCTCAAGTTCATCAAGAAAAGGGTGGGAACACACATCCGAGCCAAGAGGAAGCGAGAGGAGCTGAGCAACGTCCTGGCAGCCGTGAGGAAGGCGGCTGCCAAGAGAGACTAAGCTGTCCCCTGCCTGTCTGGTGTGCCATCTCCCTTGTAATAAAAGGTTTTCCAAAAAAAAAAAAAAAAAAAAACTTCAAGGGTATTTTGGAATAATATACTTGTCCTTTTCCTTTGCTGTTTACTTTTTTCTTCATGTATTATTGTTTATAATTTCAACTTTATTAGACAAATCATGTGTCATTAGCCTTTTCAAATACGTTTACAGAAGGGCATAGTATCTTCATTTCAAAAAAAGTCTTCCTCTTCATCTGTAGTTACATCACCTACTTTCCATATCATATATATGTACTTTCTCCTGAAATTTGTTACTTGATTCACGTTGCTAGAGGTTTCTTACATCTTTTGATCTTTTCAAAGAGCCTATTCTTGTATGTATCAATTCTACTTTTTTCTGTAATTCATTAATTTCTATTTAAATCATTATATTTTCTTCTATTTTCCTTGTTTTTGTCTAGTTTCTTGAATTTAATTGCTTAATTTGTTTTTGCTTATTATTTATATATAAAATAATCCTAGCACTATGAGCCTTCTGAGCACAGCCTTCTCTACATTCTACATGTTTTATTTATTTTTGTAATTAGTTTTTTATTTTTTATCAAAACAATATAACAGTGGAGAGCATTTCTCTTCACAGAGTTTTTGGAAAAGTATTTTAAAAAATTTGCCACAAAAACCAGGAAGTGCTTTTAGCATCAGGTAAACCAAAAGTTGGAAACACTGGTGGTGTAGTGGGTTAAGTGCTATGGCTGCTCACCAAAAGGTCCACAGTTCAAATCTGCCAGGTGCTCCTTGGGAACTCTGTGGGGTAGTTCTACTCTGACCTATAAGGTGGCTATAAGTCAGAATTGACTCTAAGGCAGCAGGTTTGGTTTTTGGTTTTCACCAAACATTTGGTGTGCCAAAAGTCCTGGAATGCATAAGAATATGCCACAGAAAAGCATTTTGCCATCCAAAATACCGGTAATGACCAGTATTGGTCAAATACTGGCAAATACCAAAACACATGCAGAATACAGCACACCACCCAATCCCCCTCCCCAGAAGCAATCATTATCTACTGCTTTTATCTGGAGCTTTATCTTCCCATGTGTAGATGATACATAAGTGCTACAGCTGCTAAACAAAAGTTGGCAGTTCAAATCCACCAGATTCTCCTTGGAAACTCTATGGGGCAGTTTGTCTGTCCTATAGGGTCACTGTGAGTCAGAATGAACTTCAAAGGGTTTGGATTTTTGTTTGTTTTGGTTTTAATATATATTGTCAACAATGTTAGACTTTCTATTGATTATTCTATTATGTGAAAATTCCTTCTCATTTTCCCAGTATTGGTATAGAAGGACTGCCAATTAACTTGGTGAACTCATTCTAGAAAAAGTGCTACACACCTCATTGCTGAGTATCACTATGGTCACATTTGAAGTCCTCCCCTTGGGAAGCTATGCACCAATGCCAGTGCCTAGTCCACCCTCCAAAGCAATTTTGAAACTGTTTTTGTAATCGCCATCAGAGCTGTCATTGTATTGCCTTGATGTCCTGAATGTCATCAAAATGTCTTCCTTTCAATCTTTGGGTAAAGAAAAAAGTCATTGGGGGCCAGATCAGGTAAGCAGGGAGGGTGTTCCAGTACAGTTATTCGTTTACTGGCTAAAAAGTCCCTCATAGACAGCTAAACAACTAAGTTCGTGAACTTGCCACTGTGCATTTGTGTACACGGCCATTCCAGAAACAGTTCCAAAACTGCTTTGAAGGGTGGACTAGGCACTGGCCTCAGGGCATAGCTTCCCAAAGAGAGTGCTTTGAAGGTGACTGTAGTGATATTCAGCAATGAGGCACGTAGTACTTAGAACATTTGCTTACTTGTTAGACCTAACATATAGTCAGTATTGGGCTATTATTACTGTACTTTTTTTTCTTTCCAACGTGTTGTATTTAATTTAACCTCATTCTAATGCATTCTTTGGTTCTTCCTGCAATTTTATGTGCCTTTTTTACTTCATTCACTTTCTTTAAATCCATGGATGGGCTCCCACACCATTTACAATTTTGTCAAATACTGATATGATATTCTACCCTGTCATACCGAATATTTGTTAGTTCCCCTTTGAACTGGAAACATCCCCACTGGATCTCTCTGGCCTTTTGCTACCGTACAGAATGAATTCTCTGGAAGACTCCTGTGCAGTCATCTTTTGGGGCTTCTTTTTGCATTCTTCTATATTGAATCCTCTGTTTCTTGAATGTTCCATCTTCAGTTTTGGTTTCTTCACTTACTTTGATGTGAATACATTCTTCGTAGGTTCCTGAGAAACGATGAATCGGAGATGAACTTTTGGAGAATTTATGAGCCTAAAAATGTCTTATCATACTTACATTTGATTAATAATGTAGCAAAGTATGGAATTATTTTCCCTGTGGAAGATTGCTACCGTGCTGTAGCTTTTGGTATTCATTTTCTGATGCTGTCATTATTTCAGACTCTCTGTATGTAATTCTTTTTTTCTTTTTCATAGCCTCTAGGCTCTCCTAGTATTCTAAAGTGGCATGCACAGTGGCTTTGACATGGCTCTTCACTAGCTTCTTGTGTTGTATACTCAAAGGACTTTTTTTTTTTTTTTTAATTTGGGGGTTATTTTCTCCAGCTATGGGCTTTAGAATGCTTTTCTGGTATCAACCCTTCAGTAGCTTAAGATCTTCAAAGATGTCAACTTAATGGCAAGAAAATTAAAAGCGACATTTACTCTTGTGTGTGGATACCAAGCACTCCTTCAAAGTAAAAGCTGAAACTTGCTCTTTCAGGCTTCTTGTACGTAAGGAGCAGGCATATAACCTGAGTTCTACCAATCAGGAACACTCAGCGAAAGGGATGGGTCCAGGAATTTGGGGGGACTAAGGAAAATAACACAAACTTAGACAAAAGTAGGTACAACTTCATCTACTTATTTTGAATGCAGAAAGGTAACAATTAATTAGACATTTGAAAAGCTGACAAAGTACCAATATCACAAAATCTAGAAAAATAACACTTCTGTAGTGTCTGTTGCCATGCCTCTTTCCCAGATTTTCAGTGCACTCTTTTTGCATCTTCATGTGAATTTAATTATATTATTTTTATTAGTTTATACAACATACAATTTCATATACAAATGTACTTGCTGTTTGTAGCACTGAAATAGGCTTGTGCCCTCAAGCAAAAAAATTTATAAATTATATTTCAAAGTCTCAAAAAAACATTTTTAATTACAGAAGCAACTTTACTGAGTACATCTCTAACAAAGGAGAATTTCTGTTTGACTTGACATCAAAGACAACAAGCTCCTCTGCTTAGAATATTACAAATCAAATGATTAGAAGGATTTCTCCCCAGATTAGTTTGTACATTTGAAACCTTGTTTTTCTTCCACTACCCACATACTTTGGTGCTGGTCACTGTAGGACACATCTATATGCTATGACCTCTGGCCTTGCATGTTGGTGTTTTAATGCTAGGTGATTCAGCATAGTGGGCCATAGGAGTATTTGTGTAGGATATTCAAAAATCAGGAAAGCTATCAATAGCTTATTTACGACTGTAAGTACCTGAAAACTATATGAATAAATCCAACAGGGTACAAGCTAAACACCTCAACTCTTAGGTGGGTCCCAAAAGTTCCCGGTGTCATTTCCAAACCAACAGACACAGGTAGAAGTGCAATGAAGGGATAGCTGGAGGGGACAAAAATAACAGTGTTAATCTGTTGAGATTCAAATACCTTTTCAAATTTTTACAAACATATGGAAGCCAAATGAATATATGGCAAGGGTAAGACCCAGTGTTTTGGAAAGCGCCCATGTAAGTGAGCCTCCTTCTGCTCAGGAGACTTCAATTTTTGAAGGCAGCATCATGAAAAAGTCAACTTATCCTGGAACCCATTTCAGTGGCATGACAGAGACGTTCAGGGTCCAAAGGCAGAGCAGTAGAAGTCTTCATGCTGGCCCCCAGGCCCCAAGTTGGCAGAGCACTCTGCAGTGTCTGTGCTGGATGGTGGAGACAACACCACCACAACTGAAGTAGCCAGAGGCAGAAACTGGGCATTACTTCTAGCTTGAAGTAGGCTTGATTCCCTCAAGCCTATGGAAACGCCAAATACCCCTTAGTGAATGCCTCTTCTGCTTAAAAAAAAACTATCTAGAAGAGAAGCTGTCATTTCTAAATTTAAAAAAAAATGTGACTGTTAAAGATCAGTGAACCTGATCTCTTTGACTCAAGGTTGCCGCAGTGGTTGGAAAGAAGGGCAGTCTTCCCTGACCACAGATCAGGTCAGGTTCTTTTGTTAATGAGCTCTTGTACAACTGAATTTTTCTTCCAAAACATTTCTTCCATCTGTATTGCATATTTATTATGCAATTAATTCATTCATATCTGTCCCTAAAAGATCCTGAAATCAGGTACTACATGCTTTAGTTCAGCAGTACTTTTCACCTGGTATGTAGTATGTGCTCAATAAACATTGCTGTTGTTTGTTGCAGTCCAACTCACTGATACCTAATGTATAACAGAACAAAACATGGTCTGGTTTCACCCTATCTTCATGATCAGTGGTACACTGAATCCACATCCACCTTATCCTCTACTTTATGTTCCTGTTAATGAGCTCCTAACACTGAGGAAAATAAAACATTCACTAAATGAATGCATTCTTCCTCTTTTACACTTTCACGCTGTACTTACTTTTATTAGGATATTTAACACCAAAATCCAAAACACATTGCCATCAAGTGGATTCCAACTCATAGTAACCCTACAGGATGAGTAGAACTGCTCCATAGAGTTTCCAAAGAGTGCCTGGTGGATTTGAACTGCCAACCTTTTGGTTAGCAGATGCAGCACTTACCTGTTATGCCACCAGTGTTTTCATATTTAACACAGTCTACTGAAATTATGTTCACGCAGCTGTACTCTCTATTAGATTATAAACTCCTAGAAGGGTGGCATTATTTCTTAATTAACTAAAAATCCCCAATAAGTACTCAGTAAATGTTGTTGAACTGATTTATGTCCTGTATTGGAAATTAGTATTTCTGTCATGAATCTCAGGTGGCTTCTTTTACTTCTTCAAGATCCAATTTTTAACTTGTAAGGTGAAGAAGTTAGCCTAAAGATTATCTCTTAAAATTCCTTTCAGGTAAAAAGTAAAATTCATATGATTATAAATTCCCCTATCTCAAACCACTAACAATATCTTAAGCACCATAAAGGAGAGGGGGAAAAAAAAGGCTTCTAGGTAAATTTGAAGATTTGGAGAGGTATTTCCTTAAAACACATCTGATAAAAAAATAATCAATTATTGGATGTTACCCAACAGAGTAAGATGCAACAAAATATTTATTCATAGAAACAAATTAGATAATTTTGCGGGGTCATGTAAGAAAATCTTATATATATATGTATTTTCTTTTTTACTTGTCATGATACAAAAGAAGTAGTTTAGACTTCTTGGGAATTTAAGAGACATTGTTATGCTTCTTGGATAATGTTACTGTACACAAAATTGTGAAGTCTTCCTTTAGAAATGCATTAGCAAGCTCAAGGAAAATAGATGTGTGGGCACAAAAGACCATTTGGGATAACTCCCTTTTAAGAAATTTGGTTTCTGGTAAAGAATAAAATGAATATATATTGGAATTATTCAGTTTAGCTTTCACCCTGCTTTTAAAATGTAAATTTTATATTGAATCTACAAAATGCAACTACTGGAGAATCTTATCCAGTCACAGAAGCATCTCTTGAAATATTCTATTCAACAGGAAATAGTATTTTCTCCATGAAGAATACTTTCTCCATTTTATTTTTATTACAGCCTTCAAAATAAAAAACAAATGTACCTTAATTTACTTAATAGTGTACATTATTTATTTTCATTTGCTCCAGAGCCTGGGAATAATTTTCATAAATCAAATAGTTCTTGGGACTATTTCAAAGAAACAGAGGGAAAAGAGAAAGCAATTTGAGAGGAATGGGTGAGTAAGAGTAGCTGTTTTATATCTTCTCACACCTTCACACACACACACACACACACACACACACACACACACAAAGGCCCCTTAATTGACATGACTTCCTTTTGCAAACATAGAATGAAGCCTGTTGCTTCTAGCTCCTTCCAACCTCTCCTTTCCAAAACTCAGGAAGACCCTTAGGTGAACACATGGAGATGGTTTGCTAAAATGCCTAAGTTTGACAGACATTAGAAAGGACCAACTCATTGCCATCCAAGTCAATTTCAACTCACAGCAACTCTATCAGACAAAGTAGAAGGCCAAACCTGTCATCTTTATGAGAGCAGACTGTCATGTCTATATTCTATGAACAGCTAGTGAGCTTAAACCACCTACCTTCCATTTAGCAGCTAAGCACTTAACCAGTATACTATCTGGGGTCCTGGTAGAAGGGACAACTAACCCCTAAGATCCACCTCATCAATACCACCACAGTATCTGAAATGTCACCTTTGGGAATTCATTCTTATGGGGATTTTTTGCAGTGTATAAGCACATTTTGCATGTATGTATCATGGATTGAATTGTGTTCCCCAAAAACAGGTGCAGCAATTTGGCTAGACCATTATTGCCCTCATTGTGCAATATGGTGTGAACCATGCCTTGATAATGTTAATGAGGCAGTATTGGCAGTGGCCTTGTCACTGAGGCTGGACTCAGTCTGTAGGACTGTATTGTGCTGTGAGGCAATCTCCTGGGGTGTAAAGGAAAGGGAAGCAAGCAGAAAGTTGGGGAACTCACAGAATCAAGGAAGAAGCAGTGCTGTGCAAGGAGCAGAAAGCATCCTTTGGACCCACAGTCCCTGCACCTGAGAAACTCCCAGTCCAGGGAAAGAGTGATGACAAGGACCTTCCTCCAGAACCAACAGAGAAAGACTTCACCTGGAGCTGATGCCCCAAATTTGGACTTGGAATCTCCTGGATTGTGACAGAATAAAACTTCACTTTCTAAAGTCATCCACCTGAGGTATTTCTGTTATAGCAGCACTAGGTGACTAAAAGACTGTATGTATCTAACTTGGGGGGAAGTACTAACATATCCAACTTTATTAGTCAACCATGTTACATCCAATCAGGAAAATAAGTCATGAGCCAGAAGAAACATCACATAGACTGGGGAAAGGAGGAGAGCTGGCCTATAATTGAGAAAGGCAGGCCTGGGAGACCAGAACAAGGAACCACCTGCACTCAGGAAGTAGTTTTTTAATGGCAGTCACTAGGGTTGGGAAGAGGTTAGGCAGGAAAAAAGAAAGTTAATGGGACAGCAGGATAACGGCAAAATTTATAACATTGCTCAGGACAAATAGTAGCTGTCATGGTCTACTTATTCCAGAGAAGTTTCTCCTGAAACTTTGCAAGTGCCCTTTAATAACAAACTGTACTTTATGGTCCAATGAAAGACTGTTCAGGCTTTTAACAACAACAAAAAAATGATGCAACAATTACAATAACAGCAACAATTACATGACCATTACAGTGGTATGATATATCTAGTAAGAAAACTGCCCAGTTGCTAAGGACATTCTCATCTGACTATTAAAAAAAATTTATTCTGGCTCTTTATGCTTGATTGAAACATAGAAAAACATCTTCTAAACATGTAAGTTTGGACACTGGCCTGACTTTCTTTATCACTAATCCTGGTACCTGGTCCTGCACAATGACACATGTAGTTGACATGAGGCTGCTCATATCAACCTCCTCTCTTCTCTGAAACTCAAGAGTTACACTGAATTCCCTGATTCTGAAACCCAGCCACAGACTGCTGACTGCAAATTTCATGAAGGAATCTATGTCTCAGAGGAAGACCAACATCTCTGCAGTTCAGGAAAACTGAGAGTGAGGAGTTCTCAGGTGTGGAAAGACACACTGCTGGAAACATTGCTTTCCATTACAGAAAGGAAAGGATTTTCCTTGGCATGATATTTCTATATCATCTCTTAAGATATACGCCATTAAATTTAAAAATTAGAATTTTAAAAAATGCTCAAAGTATCTGCCTTCAGACTCAGAAAAAGCAATTCAAAAATATGATGCATCACAAAAAAGCACATCTCACATGGTTAGGAAGAAATTATTTAAACAAGAATAACAAAAATATGGAAAGCTCGTCGCACCTTGGATTGAGAAAGAAATTGTATGTCACCAACCCAGTCCCCATACAGCCTGTTGTCTGCCCCAATATTTCTTAAACAAGGGAACTACTTATGGAAATTGACTTCCTCCAAATGACAATTCCCTTAGCAACATTCGAAATTTAGACTCAATTTCATACCCACCAAAGAGTAAAAGAAGGAAAATGGAAACCAAATCCAGAAATAGCTACCAGAAATTCTGGCAGGACGTGAAAGGAAGCCAGTTGTGCCTGGTTCTCAGGTGGGTGTTCTAGCACTCTGCACGAGCTGGGGGGAGTATACGTGGAGAACTTCCCTGGGCATTTCTGTTTTCCTTGCTCTTGTTCTTGGTAGCTGCCATAGAGTCACTTCTAATTCATCCTGGGTCTATCTATGTACCACAGAACGAAACACTGCCCAGTCTCGTGCCACGTACACATATCATTTTTAAGCTTAAGCCATTGTTGCGGCCACTGTGTCAGTCGCTCTGGTGGAGGGTCTTCCTCTTTTTTGCTGACTCTCCACTCTACCAAGCATGATGTCCTTCTCTGGGGACTGATCCCTCCTGACAACATATCCAAAGTATGCAAGACACACTCTCACCACCCTTGCTTCTAAGGAGCCCTCTGGTTGCACCTCTTCTGAGACAGGTTGGATCATTTTGACATTTCTAAACTGTGTAATTTATTTTTTTGACATATCTTCATATTCCTTTTACTTGTATTTCCTAAAGTATGGGAAAAATAATATTCAGAACTGTGGTGAAAATGAGCAATGTATGTTTTCAAAGCATTTGTTTACATTTTGAGTTAATTTTTTGTACTTAAATAGTTACATGCTGTAGTAAACTCTTATGTGGAAACACCTATTCTAAATTGCTCATGAAAATCCATTTGAGCTATGTATGCCAACACAGAAATATTTGCTTCATAGTTTTTTTAATTATGTGTTTTATATACTGTCTTTCTATTTAAAAACTATGAATATAGTTAGGGTTGTCTTCAATATATATTTAAAAGATAAATAAAACCAGCTACATGTAGGCAATGTTACAGTACTTTGGAGTAGGATTTACGGTACCAGACAACTTGATTTTAATTCTGTCTCCAAAACTTACATTCTGTGTGACCTTAGGAAAGCTATTAACCTTTCTATACTTCCATTTCCTCATCAGTACATGAGAATAATAATACCTCACTGCTTATGAAAGTACATAGCCTTGAAAACACTGTGGAAGAGATCTACTCTGCACATGGAAACACCATAGGTCAGAATCAGCTTGATGACCACTAACAACAACCACTCAAAGAATTGTTATGGAAACCTAATTAATTTTAAACTATTACTGCTACCATTTTCTAGTGCCAGCCTAGATGATCTCTTGGTATTACCTTTGTCATTGTCCCAAAGGATCAACTACATCATTAGAAACACACGACAGTTCCCCTCAAAATCTACACACACACACAAACGCATAGCCTGAAGCAGAGTGGCCTACTAAGAACTCTAAGATAGAGAAATAAATGCACGGCTCAGAACACCTTGTGCTAGCCTCTGAGACGGTCCATAGGTATTGCTGGGATGACTGTGGGGTCACTGTGGTTCTGCACACACAGGGAAACCCAGCCCCCCTCTGCTTATCTAGACAGGTCTCAAGGAGCAGCTGTTTCAGTTAGCTCTTAACAACAGCAAAGCCTGGACCAGGGAGAATAGCTGGATGGAAAAAATCCTCACATAGGCATATGACTCCATGTTCTTAAAGGACTCAAATGATTTGGCATTTTGAGTCAAAAGACTGTGTCGTGAGAGTTTGAGGCAGGTTTGTCTAACATGAATGAAGTTTCATTAACCAATGAATAGAAGGAACTAAAGAAATTGAGTTCAAGGCTTGCCACTGATAGGCTCCAATGCACAGTACATGGATCTCACAGTTCTGGAGAAGATAATCACTGACTAACCACCACACAGCTTTCAGAGGAGACAGGAAGAACATTTCAGCAGGAATTTAAGGAGTTAAGGAAACCCTGGTGCACCGGGGTTTAAGTGCTACATCTGCTAATCAAAGAACCGTTTGCATCTGCCAGGCGCTCCTTGGAAACCTTATAGGGCAGTTCTACCCTGTCCTACTCTGCAATGAGTCTGAATTGACTCGACGGCAGTGGGGACTTTTGGGGGTCTAAGGGTTAAAAGAGTTGCATTGAAAAATAACACTAAGTACAACCCCGACAGTGGAAAGCAGCAAAGAGGTGTAGGCAGGGATTCCAGAAGAAGGCTATCATTGACCAAGATACTAAATACCTGGGACTGGTAGTAGTCATCAGGAGTGAAAGGGGATACAAGAGTATGAAATAAAACATAACAATAAAATGAGTGTGTAGAAGACAAAAGGCAGAGGAGGTGAGAACAAGATTGGTAGCTTGAGAGTAGGCAGAGCAGAGGATAGGCAGGGGACAGACACCACTGTCCTTCATTGTCCGTCTTCAGATGACATGTGATTCCATTCTAAGTTGTTCTACGCTCAAGGTAATATCAGGCTGGGCAGGCACAGGCAGATTCGTACTTCAGAGCTCTTGCTCTTGCTATCTGTCATGTGAAGTCAGCGCTGTCTATCTTAGCTTCTCTGCTGTCCTTAACCCTCTTTTGCTGCCAGTTGCCCAGTGGTTGGGCATGAACATTATTGTTTCTGAGTAAAGGAGGAAGGCAGTACACAGAATTCAAAAATAATTGTATGTATACAAACTCTCAGGCATCCATGCACACACACATGCACCTTCCAAAGTTAGGGAAGGGTGTCAGAATTCAACTGAAGGAACTATTTCATTAATGACCTTTACTTTGTTATTTTTCTTTTGTAAAGTGAGTTTTAATGCCTGTATTTAATCACTCAAACATCTAAGACAGCTGGTTTGAACCTATGAACCACTCTTTGAAAGAAAACACCTGGCGATCTGCTCTCATAAAGATTTCAGCCTAGGAAACCCTATGGGGCAGTTCTACTCTGTTCTGTAGGGTCACTTTGAGTTGGAGTCACCTCGACAGCACACAACAATGACAACATTTGTTTCACACATGTCCCATAATTCAAGATCCTGACAAACAAGAGGAAATGTTCATTTTCCTCCTTTAGTTGATCACCTTTCTCTTCTTAGCACAAAAGAAGAAAGTGGTATTATCAGCTAAACACTCTTAATAAAGAACAGGCAGGAACAAGCAATGCTGTCTGCGGTGCCCATTTGAGTTGGATGTATTTTCAGAGAGTTAGACATGGTGCTGAAGAAATGGAGATTCAAATGTATGACACAGAAAAGAGCAAATGAAGAAGCAGTTCTTGCGGTGAGCATCTGAGAGCTGCCAACTCCCATCACAAGCTGAGTGTTTCTACTTTACCATAAACAACAAATATCTAAGAAAATGAATATCTAATTGCCTTACTGAAGAGGCAGCAAATTATGTCAAATGGAAGAAGTTAAACAGCAAGAAAAACAGTAAAACAAAAAATTGTCAGGAGATTATTTATTTGAGAAATACAATCACATTCAGAAGTATGCCTCTCTGAAATATACTTGGCTAAAGTGCATTTCCCAGCAAATGGCTTCTGTCCTATGAAACAGAGAAGGAAATGAGTTCTTCCAATGGGAAGGAAGAGGTGGTACTTAATGAGAAGACTGGGTGATTAACAGAGTGCAGACACATCTAACGCACTTGCCTTAAGTAGTACTCTGAATGAATTTACATCATCTGGCAGGCTTGATTCACTTTTACAATCAAAAATGAATAAGTGAGCAGGAGTTCACCAGTCAACATACCTAATCTAACACAGCTGGGTCTGGGAATGATTAAGGTCAAAATTCATTTTACTGTCACTGGATTTTTGTCCGAGGTGATTTAAAAGAGAGTCTTCATAAAGAATTCTGAATAAAACTTTAGGTGGAGGATACATAGGGAAGATTATGATTTACAGCCAACCAAGACCATTACATGAGCTCTACGTGATTTAAGAGGTTAGGTTGAGTCTCATGACAAAGATGGCTTCCTCTTCTCTCCTGGAGACTCAGGACTCCGTTCTCTTTTAAAGTTCTTCTTGCTCCATTTGGCTCCAGATAAGCTATTCCAGTATTCTCAGCACACTTAAGGACAACTGCAGAGCTGCTGAAGGTTTACTCTTATGTATTTAGCCTATCCTTTGTCTCTACCCTATCCTCTCCAAAATTACTAAGTAGCTAAGCCACTTTTCTAGGACTTTTGACTCTCTTCCTGTGTTCTATGTGTTGTTACTATTTGTTTGTCTTTTTGTAAACCCTGATTTGTAGTTTTTAATGTTCAAGAGAAAAGAAGAAATTTAAAGTTGACATATATTAACAACTGGAAACATAGATTACTAACTTTGGAAGGGACTATAGACCATAGACGTCATATGATCAAATCCTCCATCTGCTAAGCAATCCTTTTTAAAACATATTTGGAAGGGAGTGGTTCAATTTCAGGTATAAATTCACATAAGGGCAAGAAGCACATTCTCTCACAAAGCAATCTGTTTTATCATTTTCCAGCTTTACTAAGAAAACTCTTTCTCAGGAGAAATTGAAAACTGCAGACCTAGAACTCCTAACCTTGACTCCTCATCCATCCCTTGGTACAACAAGTGCAAAGTGATTACCTTGTTTACATAACAATCTTCAAATATTTAAAACTGATTCTTTCTTTTAATAGTTTTCTTTTCTCCAACCTAATCATCCTAAACTCTTTTTATAGTTTTTGGATGGCAAACCAAACCCCAAGCCCCCTTCCACTGAGTCAATTCCAACTCATAGTGACTCTATAAGACAAAGTAGAACTGTTCCATAGAGATTCCAGGGAGCAGCAGAGACTATAGTACTCTTGGATGCTGCACCGCTGTGCAAGTTCAGGGTTAAGTTTTCATAGCCTGTCTGTGTGCCCAAGGTATAGCTGGGGACAACGTATCAGTGCTGGCAATCTGAAGAATTTCCTTTTTTGGATGGCTGGCAGCTGCTTGTCCCTTGACTGGGCACACAGATTTCAAGATGGTTTTTGCCAAGGGGCTTCAGGACTCGTGGCAGGGCTCATGTGACATTGCATGTGCAGTTTTTCCTCCCTTGGTTGGGTTACTTGTTCCTGATTAGAATTATCTGGTGCTGCATTTGAAGGATATCACAGTGGAAGTAGGACTTTCTGTGAATGTCCCTGGAGCTGGCTGCACATAGAAAACAACTTTGAGAAAGTGTACACAATTGTTTGGAGACTTCGATCAGTGTCCCAGGATGCAGTTAATCATTGGATCTTTTTTTTTACTTTTCTTTTCTTTATTTAATATGACTGAGTGAAAATGTACATTCCCATATAAATTTACATGCCCACCTATATGCAGCTTCCACTGCTCTCCCTGCCTGGTGACAGCACACTATTCCTCTCTGCTCCATACATGTCTCATCCTCCCAACAGCCTCCTTTCTCCTCCTCTCCACCCACTCTCCTTCCTCCAGCCAGAGGTCAGCAGGATGATATCCTATAGCTGCACAGAACCATAAAGTGCATCCAACATATGGTCACTCTGCATCACCAAGTCCAATCCATTCATGTCCGAAGAGTTGACCTTCATTATGGTTTATGGGCGAGGGCAGCATCAGGGCCAGGGGCCATGCTCCCAGAGGAACCCCAAAACTGCTGGACTATCAATTGAAGTCTTTTAGTGGAGATCTCAGGATGCACCCCTTTTTATTCTTGTGTTGCCAGTGAGACTCAACTTAGTAAGCTCCATCGCAGCTATCACTGGTGGTGGCTGGGCACCATTCAGTTCTTCTGGTCCCAAGTCGATGTAGGCACCCACTCATGTGGGTCTCTCTATCTTCTGGATTGTCTTTACCCATGTCATTTTGGTCCTTGGTGAGCATCCATCATTGGATCTTTTTATCGCTTCTTACCTGTTGATGTTGTTGTTGTTGTTAGGTTGTGTCAAGTTAGTTCTTACCCATAGTGACCCTATGCACGACAGAATGAAACACCGCCCGGTCTTGTGCCATGTCCTAGGTTCAACTGAAAAAACATATTGGTTGGATGGGAAGGTGGTAAATGGGAGAGAAATGACAAAAATGACATTTGGGTTTCTGACTTCAGCAAGTGAGGGCATAGTATTACCACTCTCTTCCCAGCAGAGAAAAAGTGGGAGGTTTGGCAAAGAAGAAAACATCAGTTTGTAGCACACTGAGTTTGGGAAATATCCTGGGAGATGTCCATAAGAAATAAAACTGCCATATGGCTCTGGTACTCAGGAAGGAGCTCTGGAATGGAGATCGAGATGTAGAAGTCATTGGTATAGATGAGGATCGAGAGAATTCTCGTTTAAAATGATAAATGGACTGTTCCTCCTTACATCTCAAGAGAAATTACAATAGAAACTTTCAAGATAGAAATCTACTTGCAACAATGAAGAGAAAAGGAAAGATCTTCAGGAGATATTTCAGCATGATGGAATGCTTTGGAAGAGTGATGACAACAGATGTACGGAAACCATGGAAGCTGTGGCTCAGGATGCTGTGTGACAGGACGCAGTTCTTCAGCGGGTAGTAATTTGCTCACTGTATCCTTTGAGCATCTCTGAGCCTAAAGTTCTCAGTTACGACACAAGCTAGGAGAGATACAAATGCTAAAAATAGGACGGGACATTAATTGTGAACCAGGCAATGAAGAGTAGGTCCCAACCAACACTTGCTTTGTCTTTCCTAACAACTTAAAAATATAGATAAATAAAAAGAGAAAAATGTACCTGAAACAATTGACAATCACAATCATATAATATCTAATGGAAGAGAGATGGAGACCAAGGGATATAAAGTAGTGTTAAAGTGCTTCTCCGGTACATAGACAAAAATAAGTACCAAAAATAAAAGCAAGAAAGGATAAGAGAAACATAAATAAAGCTGGAAAAGATTGTAAATAAAACTAAAATAATAATCTTATGGGATACCTAGTTCAATTTATAAAGAAAATGATCTACATTCTACTTTGGTGAATAGTACCTGGAATCTTAAAAGCTTGTAAGCACCCAAGATATTCCACAGGTCTCACCCCCTTGGGAACAAGGAGAATGAACAAAACTAAAGAAACAAGGGAAAGATTAGTCCAAAGGACTAATGGACCACAACTTACAGCCTCTACCGGATTGAATCCAGCACAACTAAGTGGTGCCACTGACTACGCTGATAGAGATCACAACAGAGGGTCCCAGACTGAGCTGGAGAAAAATGCAGAACAAAATTTCAACTCACAAAAAAAAGACCAGACTTTCTGGTCTGACAGAGACTGGAAAAAACCCTAAGAATATGGCCCCCTGAATACCCTTTTGGCTAGGTAATGAGGTCACTCTCAAGGAGCACCCTTTGGTCAGAGATTAGACAGGCTCACGAGACAGAATGGGCCTGAAGGAGCACATCAGCTTAACAGCAGGGACTGGAGGACAAGACGGGCAGGAAATCCAGTGATGGGAAGCCCAGGGTCATGAAGGGAGAGTACTGATCTGTTGTGAGGTTGTTAACTGGTGTCATAAAGCAATACGTATACTGACCGGTGAGAAGCAGGTTTGTTCTGTGAACCTTCATCTAAAGTACAATAAAAAGTTCTGCATTCTCCTTTGGTGAGTAGTGTCTGGAGTCATAAAAGCTTGTGAGTCACTGTCTAAGATACTCCACTGGTCCCACCTTTTCTGGGTACAAGGGAGAATGAAGAGAACTAAAAACACAAGGGAAAGATCAGTCCAAAAAACTAATGAAACACAGCTACATAACTTCCATCAGACTGGATGGGCCTGGCCACAACCACTGATTGCTCTGACAGAGATCACAACAGGGTCCTGGAAAGAGCTGTTGAAAAATGTAGAACAGAATTCTAACTCATAAAAGGACCACACTTACTGGTCTCACAGACACTGGAGAAACCATGTATGTATTGCACTGGACACCCTTTTAACTCAGTGTTGAAATCACTACTGGGGTTCACCCTTCAGCCTAAAAAGTAGGCAGCCCATTAAACAAGGCCTGGTGGCATGGTGCTTAACAGCTTTGGCTTCCAATCAAGAGACCAGTCATTTGAATCTACCGGATCCTCCTTGGACACTCTGTGGGGCAGTTCTACTCTGTTACATAGGATCACCAAGTTGGAACTGACTTGATGGCAATGTTTTGTTTTGTTTTTTATTAAAAAGCAATAATACACATAGCTCAACCACTTCTACAAGATGAAATGGGCACAACCGCCCAAGGCCAAGACCAAGAACTCAAGAGGGGACAGGGAAGTCTCAAATGTTGACATGTCACACAGTTGGCAAGCTACATCACAAAACAATATGTGTCTTATTGTTTAATGAGAAACTAATTTTCTCTGTAAACCTTCCTCTAGAGCACAGTAGATAAAATGATAGAAATAAATCCTAGGGGTGGAGCCCAGATGGAGGACTAAGCACACATCTCCCTAAATCCCTCTGGAAACCAAGACCTGAATTGATAATCGAATGGAGCCTTCTGGTCACCTAGTGACCCCCAGGACACCACACAGGGCTGTTAATTTGGACCTCATACCACTGAACAAAAAACCTCCTCTCTTTTGCTGACTCCTGCTCCTGGCTTGTCCTGGCTCCCACGGACTGAAGATGGCCTGGAGAAACATCTGTGGTCCATCCTCACAGTATCTCTTCTAGCCTTTATTGACACACATAAAGCCAAAAAAGCAACAGACCCTTGAGAAAACGGTAAGCAAGAAATGATCCATGACTTCAGACGGCCCCAAATGAAACAACCAAGGAGCTTTCCAGATAAAGAAACTTTTCTGAAATTACCAGAAGATGAAATACAAAAGGATTATATACAGAGCCCTTTTATGCAGCAGAGCAAAATGAAAACTTGAGCAAGCTGTTCGATCTGATGGAACACCAGTAGTCTGAAATCTAACAGATCATGGACAAAATCAAAGATATAGAAACTGTAATTCAAAGCCAAGAAAACAGAATGGAACAAACAGAAAAGAGACTTTCTGACTTGGAAGACAGAGCTACTGACTCCAGCATCGGTGAGGAGAAATCAAGAAAAGGAAACAAGAAAAATGAAGAAAGATTAAGAAGCATGTGAGACTCTATTAAGAGGAACAACCTACAATTCATTTGAGTCCCTGAACAGGGCAAGATACCTGAGAACACAGAGAGTACTGTTGCTGAGCTGCTGACAGAAAACTTCCCAGAAATCATGAAGGAAGAGAATATAGATGTCCGTTTTAGTCAGCCAGGGCTCCTCTAACAGAAATACCACAGAGTGGATGGCTTTAATAAAGGAAAATTTATTCTTACACAGTCCAGTAGGCTACAAGTCCATATTCAGGGTTCAGGGTATCTGCTGCAGGGGAAGGCTTTCCCCTTGTCAGCTCAGGAGGCAAGTCCAGCATTGCATCAGTCTTTGTCCAGGGAGCATCTTGGCGCAGAAACCTCAGGTCTGAAGGACGCGCTTTTCTCCCGGTGCTGTTTTCTTGATGGTGCAAGGTTCCCAATTCTCTGTCTGCTTCTCTGTCCTTTTATCTCTCATAGAATGAAAAGACTAAGTGTGGAGCAAGCCATACTCCAGGGAAACTCCCTTTACAGTGCAGCAGGGAGGTGATCCTATGAAGGGATTTACAGCCCCACCCTAATCCTTTAACATACAGTTTAGGAAAACCACAAAAGGGAGGACAGTCACCAGATACTGGGAATCATGGCCCAGGCACATGGCTACACATATTTCTGGGGGGCCACAATTTGATCTATGATAATATCCAAGATGCATATTGTGGTGGTTAGGTTTGTGTCAACTTTGCTATTCCATATCTGGCTGCTGTGTTAAGTGGAAGGCAGGGTCTGTGGTGACTTCCCACCTCGCAGCTCTCATCTCTCGACCTTCCACTACCACTGCTGGTCTGCTCATGTAGCCAGGAGCTCCTGGTCTCTTCTTCGGCCGTCTGGTTCCTGGACTTGAACCAGCAGCTGTCAGTTTCATCAACTCTTACAGTCGGCACTTGAGAGTCCTGCTCCCTGATCTGCCGATCCTGGGTTTGCCAGCCTCTGCCATTCCATCTTGCCACCAGCTTGGGATCCACCAACCTACACAACCAGTGATCTACAACTCTGGTCTTTGACCTGCTGACTTTGGGTTCATCAGCTTCTGTGCCCATGTGAGGCTTGTACCAGGACTTGGGACATTCAGTTTCTGTGACTGCGTGAGCTGTTTCCTATACCTATATCTATCTATCTATCTATATATATTATAAATCTTTCCTCGTACCTACACATTACTGGTTTTGCTTCCCTAGAAAACCCAGCCTGTGACACATATTGAATCACACTCAATATAGATCTCAAAAGAAAGATTCCAAGACATATTATAATCAAGCTTCACATAATGAAACATAAATAGAAACTCTTAAAGGCAGCAAGACTCAAAGCAAAGCTAACATTCAGAGGGAAACCCTGCAGGCTTTCATTGGATTTTGCAGCAGAAACCATGCTGGCACGGATACAGTAGCATGACACATTCAAAGCCTTGAAAGAGAAGAATTTTCAAACAAGAATTATATATCCTGCAAAACTATCTTTCAAATATGGAAATGAAATCAAGATTTTGTAAAAACCAAACCAAAACTACAAGAAATACTGAAAGAATCTCTTGGCTTTGGCTTAGAAGAACAAAACCACTAACTTTGTATTGTGGAAGGACACATCATCCAGACTCCTACTCAGTCAGGGAAGGCTCCAAACCCAATCAAAGCTTTAATACTGAAAGAAATAATCCAGTGATTATCATGAAAACTATGGCGACAACATATTAAAAAGAGGGATGTTCTACAGTCATTATAGTCCTTCCACATGGAGAGGAAGTCAACAAGACTGGTAGTAATTAAAATTGAGTTTATACACAGTTTATTAAGGGAGATCATAGGGGCAGCTGTAAAGGACAACAAAGATGCAACATACCAAATCAAGAAGTGTAACACAGGAGTCTCAATAACCACAAAACCAACTCTGAAAAAGGTGAAAAATCAACTCACAAAAAAGAAGGTCCCAGAACAGATTAATAAGATTAATAAAGTAATTTAATTAATTAGTTAATTAATAAAAAATTTATTAATAAACAGATTAATAAGAACAACAAAGAAAGCATCAACACAAAAATAAACATATGGCAATGGCAGCACTGAACACATACCTATCAGCAATTATGTTTAATGTGAATGGACTGAATGCTCCAGTAAAGAGACATCCAGTGACATCTTGAATAAAAAGACGTGACCCATCCATATATTGCCTACAAGAAACTCACCTTAGATTTAAAGATAGGAACAAACTGAAAATTAAAGGATGGAAGACTATATGTCAAGCTAACAAAACACAAAGAAGAGCAGGTGTGGCAATTCTAATCTCAAATAAAATTGATTTGAATGTAAAATCCACCATCGTGGACAAGGATAGACACTATTCCTGAAAGGTTCGGTACACTAGACTTAACTATATTAAATATTTATGCACCTGATATTAGAGCACTAAAATACATCAAAGAAATACTAACTACACTCAAAAAGGAGATAGATCACTCCACAATAATAGTGGGAAACTTCAACACTACACTCTCAACATTGGACAGAACATCTAGAAAAAAAACTCAATAAAGATACAGAAGACCTTTTTGGGAAAATTAGCCCACTAAACCCTATCAACATATACAAAACTTTCTACCCGTCAGCAGACAGCTACACCTTCTTCTCCAGTGCACATGGAACATTCTCCAGAATAGACCATGTGTTGGGTCATAAAGCAATGCTCAACAAAATCCATACCATTGAATTAATGCAAAGCATCTTCTCAGATCATAAAGCCATAAAAGTCAAAATCAGTAGCAGAAAAAACATAAATAGAAAGTGGAATTTTTGGAAACTGAACAACATCTTGCTCAAAAAACCATGGGTTATAGAAGAAATCAAAGATGAAATAAACAAATTCATGGATTCTACTGAGAACGAAAAAAATTCCTACCAGAACCAATGGGATACAGCCAAAGCAGGCTGTTTATCTCCATAAATGTACACATCTGGAAGGAAGAAAGAAACCAAATCAAAGAAATAACCCTCCAGCTGGAACAAGTAGAGTGAAAAAAACAGAGGAACCCCTCAGGCACCAGAAGAAAATAGATCATAAAGATTAGAGTAGAACTAAATGAATTAGAGAATAGAAAAACAACTGAAAAAATTGAAAAGACCAAAAGCTGGTTTTTTGAAAAGGTCAACAAAATTGACAAACCATTGGCTAACTTACTAAGGAAAAACAGGAAAAGAAACAAATAACCCAAATAAGAAATGAGAGGGGAGTTGTCACAACAGATCCAACAAAAATCAAAAATACCACAACAGAATACTAGGGAACACTCTAACAAATTTGAAAACCTAGAGGAAATGGACAAATTCCTTGAGTCATATCACCTACAAAGTTATCACAAACTGAAGCAGAATAACTTAATAAACCCATCACAAAGGAAGAGGTTGAAGAAGTCATCCAAAAACTATGAAGAAAAAAAAAGCCCAGGCCCAGACGGCTTCATCACAGAATTCTACCAAGCTATTAGAGAAAGGTTATCTCCAATACTACTGAGACTATTTCACAGTATAGAAAGGGATGGAATACTACCAAATTCATTCTATGAAGCCAGCATAACCCTGATACCAAAGCCAGGGAAAGACCCAACAAAAAAGGAAAACCACAGACTGATATCACCCATGAATCTAGATGCAAAAATCTTCAACAAAATTCTTGCCAATAGAATACAACAACATATCAAAAAAATAATTCATCATGAACAAGTTGGATTCATACCAGGGATGCAAGCCTGGTTCAACATTAGAAAAACAATGTGATTAACCACATAAATATCACAAAAGATAAGAATCACCCGATTTTCTCCACTGATGCAGAAAAGGCATCTGATAAAGTCCAACACCCATTCATGCTAAAAAGTCTTAGCAAAATAGGCATACACGGAAAATTCCTCAACGAAATAAGGGCCATTTATACAAAGCCAACTGCCCAAGTCATCCTGAAAGAAGAGAGACTGAAACAGATTCCCTTGAGTACAGGAACTAGACAAGGATGCCCACTCTCACCTCTCCTATTCAACATTGTTCTAAAAGTTCTAGCCAGAGCAATTAGACAAGAACAAAAAATAAAGGACACCTGCATTGGCAAAGAAGAAGTAAAAATCTCCCTATTTGCAGATGATACAATTGTATATGCAGAGATTCCTAAAGAATCCATAAGTAAACTACTCAGACTGATAGACCAGTTCAGCAAAGTCTCAGGATACAAGATAAACATAAGTAAATCAGTAGGATTCCTTTACATCAACAACAAGACTGTTGATGAAGAAACCATCAAATCAATATCATTTACTATAGCCCCTAAGAAGATAAAATACCTAGGAATTAATCTAACCAGAGAAATAATAGACCTTTACAAAGAGAACTACAAACCTTTACTACAAGAAACTAAGAGAGACTTACATAAATGGAGAAATCTACCTTGCTCATGGATGGGAAGACTTAACATTGTGAAAATGTCTATTTTACCCAAAGCAATCTACTTATATAATGCAATCCCAATACAAATTTCAGCATCATTTTTTAATGAGATGGAGAGACAAATCACCAATTTTGTTTGGAAAGGGAAGAAACCCCGGATAAGTAAAGCACTACTGAAGAAGAACACACTGGAAGGCCTCTCACTACCTGACTTTAGAATCTATTACACTGGTCAATCTATTACAGTGGTCAAAACAGCCTAGTACTTATACAAAAAGAGACAGATAGATCAATGGAACAGAATCGAGATCCCAGAGATGACACTATCTGCCTGCGAACACTTGATATTCAATAAAGGGCCTAAGACATTAAACTGGTGTAAAACAATCTCTTCAACAAATAGTGCTGGCAAAATTGGATATCCATCTGCAGTAAACTGAAACAAGACCCATATGTTACAGCTTGTACAAAAACCAACTCAAACTGAATAAAAGACCTAAGTATCAAATGTAAAACAATAAAGCTCATCCAAGAAAAAGTAGGAACAACAATGGAAGTTTTAATATACAACGCAGACAGACTTCAAAATCTGTCAAACAAACCACAATCAACAGAAGAGAAAATAGGTAAGTGGGAACTATTAAGAATCAAACACTTTTGCTCATCCAAAGACTTTATTAATAGAATTGACAGGCCACCTACAGAATGGGAAAAAATATTTGGCAAATATATGTCAGACTGATGCCTGGTCTCCATCAGCTATAAAGTACTACAAAATATCAACAACAAAAAAAGATAAATCACCCAGTTAAGTGATGGGCAAAGGAGATGGACAGATACTTCTCTAATGAGGAGATCCAGGCAGCAAAAAACACATGTGGACATGCTCACTATCTTTATGCATTAAATAAATTCAAATCAAAACTACAATGAGATACCATCTCACCCCAACAAGGTTGGCCATGATCCAAAAAACAGAAAACAACAATCACTGGAGAGGCTGTGGAGAAAGTAGAACTCTCCTCCATTGTTGGTGGGATTGCAAAATAGTCCAGCCTCTTTGGAAAGCAATCTGGCGTTCCCTTAAAAAACTGGAAATAGATACACCACTTGACCCAGTAATTCCACTGCTTGAAATATATCCTACAGAATCAAGGCCATTCACACCAACTGATACATGTACACGAATGTTTATCACATCACAGTCCACAATAGTGAAAAGATGGAATCAACCCAGAAGCCCAGCAACAGAAGAGTGGATAGGTAAACTATGGTATATATATTCAATGGAACACTGTGCAATGATAAAGAACAACGATGATTGTAGGAAACATCTCATAATCTGGTTTCAGTTGGAGGACATTATGTTGAGTGAAAGTAGTCAGCAAGAAAAGGACAAATATTATATTACACCCTTATGATAAGAACTCAAAAACAGACATGCATACAAGAGAAGACTCTTCGACAGCTGGAAGGGAGGGGAGGGAAGGAGGGCGAGCAGGGGAGGGTTTAGATTAGAAAGTTGTTAGAAATTTGGTTGGGTGAAACCGGTGACAGCACACATCAGAAAGGACAACATTAAGTGGTCTTCAACATAACTGGAGTACTCCTTCCATCTTAACTCAATATTGTAAAGATAGAGTAGCTGCGGTGGGGGCCAGAGACCACGCTTTCAGGGGAAATTGAGGCCAATTGGCACAACTAGCATTTTGCTAAAAGGGCTCTCTGCACCCCACATTGGTGAGCGGTGTCTGGGGTCTTAAAAGCTGCCAAGCTACCATTTGAGAGTACAGCAAATGGTCCCAACTTAGCAGAAACGAATGATCACCAAGGACCAAAGTGACATGGGGGAAAGAGAACCCAGAGAACAGAGTGACCCACATGAGTGGGTGTCTACATCGACTTGTGACTGGAAGAACCAGGTGATGTCCAGCCACCACCATTATTAGCCGCAGTGGAATTCACAAAGTTCAGTCCCACTGGCAACACAACAATAAAAAGGGGTGCACCCTGAGATCTCCACTAAAAGATCACAATTTATGGTCCAGGGGTTTGGGGGTTCCCCTGGGAGCATGGCCCCTGGCCCTGATACTGCACCGGCCTATAAATCATAATGAAGGTCCACTCTTCGGAAAGGAATGGATTGGAGTTGGTGACACACAGTGACCATATCTTGGGTATACTTTATGGTTCTATGCATCTATAGGATATCATCCTCCTGACCTCTTACTGGAGGAAGGGGAGTGGGTGGAGAGGAGGGGATAGGAGACTGTTGGGAGGATGGGACATGTATGGAGCAGAGAGGAATAGTGTGCTGTCGCTGGACAGCGAGAGCAGGGCAAGGTGCATATAGGTGGGCATGCAAATTTATACAGGAATGTATATTTTCATTCAATCATAATAAAAAATAAATAAAATAAAAATATAAAAGTAAAAAGTTTTCTTAAAAGGTCCAAGAAAAACCTCCTCTATAATACTTATGGGAATAATTTAAGTGATTTTAGCTTAGCACCTTGATTTTTTAGAATTTGACTCTGTGTCACATTAAAATGGAAAAGTAAAGCTTGTATTTGTAGACATAATGTGGGTTTCCATCAACTGTTCACACAAATAAAAATCTATCTTTCAAAACAAAGAAATAAGTCCAAGTATGTCAGTCACAACAAAAGGAAATGGATTAAGCCCCTCAAATACATGAGCTGCTGGGCAGGAATATGTTCTCAAACATCAGCTGATATGTGTGGAATTTAGAGAACACTGCCCGCAACACTACATAGTCTCATCGATTTTAGTTATCCTTTTTCTTCACTTATTAAACTATTTATATGCCAGGCCCAGTTAAAAACACTTGTAGGTACATCACCAAATAAAATTGATGTAAATTCCACATTTATGAAGTTTATATTGTAGTGTGAGGATACAGATAATAAAATGAATTAGTACATTGTATGATTTGCTGACTGGTAATAAGTGCTGTGAAAGAAATGAGGATTTGGAGGGCAGGGGTTGTGTATTACAGTTTTTCAGAGGGCACTCAGGGGAGGCATCACTGAAGGAGGCACTGGAGTGAGCCCTGTGAAAATATGAAGAAAGAGCATTGTGGGCAGAGGGAAGAGCAAGTGCAGATACCCTGAGGCAGAAGTCTACCCACAATATTCAAAGAACAAGGAGGCCAGTGTGGGTGGAGCAGAGTGAATGAGGTGGAAAGTAGTGTAGGGGATGAAGTTAGAGAAGTATGCATGCCCTTTAAGGGATTCTTCCTGAGAGAGATGGAAAGCCATGGGAGGTTTGGGCAGAGGGCTGACATGATTTGACTTGCATTCTTCAGGATTACTCTGGCCATCGCATGAGTATAAACTTGATAGAGACAGGAGCTGGAGGCAGGGCAAGGACAGAAACAGGGAGACCAAGTGGGAGGCTATACAATCTAGATATTTGGTGGCTCTGCCAGGGTTGTTTGGTGAAGAGGTAAGGCATGGATTCTGCACACATTTTGATAGGGAAGAGAGTGGCTTTTCCCAATGGGTCGGATACAACATTTGAAAAAAGAGACAGGAGTCAAGAATGACTGGGGTTTGGATCTGAGCAACTGGAATTAAGTTTCCATTAACCAAATTGGGGAAGATTTTATCAGTAATGGTTTAGGAAAGGGAAAAACGGAATTATTGTTATCATTGTTCTTTCTCCTCCCTTGGTGACTGCCGCCATTACTGTTGCTATGAGACGGCTTCATCAGTTATCCCACTTTATTCTGAGACCTATCTTCTATCAGATTTTCTTTTTTTCTCGGCAGGTTTTATGTCACTGCACGTCTCTCTCCTTTGCGTGTAGCTGGTCCTTTTTCCTGCTGTAATCCTGTCCACCAGAGAAGTGAGTGATCCCTTGGCATGACCCTCTGCCTGAGAACAGACCTTGACTCTCCTCGTCGGCAGACAGTCTCACCTTCCCTCTCCATCCCCAATAACGTCTTCATAAAAGAAAGCACGTGCTTGTTCTTCTTTTGGACATTTTGCTGTATTTTATTTTTACTCAGAAGCTCTGGTACTATAGTGGCTAAGTGTTACGGGTGCTAACCAAAAGGTCAGTAACTGAAATCTACCAGGTGCTCTTTGGAAACTCCATAGGGCAGTTCTACTCTGTCCCATAAGGTCGATGTGAGTTGAAATCAACTTGGTAGCAATGGGTTTGGTTTTTACCTTTACTCATTGCACCCATTTTTCTTCCACTTACCCTAATTTCCACTAAACCTCATCCCAATTCTTTTCCACAAACGGTACAGTCTGTTCTCATTCCCATAAATTGTCCTGTGATTCTTCAAAACCACAATACATTTCCTGGTCCTTCTCTTTCCTCTACTCCACAATTACAACTTAGTCTTAGGGAAATCACTGGGAGTCTCAGGGTCTCAGCTTAATCCTTTGTAAAGTAAATAATTAAACCAGGTTATCTCTAAACGTAGTCTTAATTTTAACTTTTGATAAAAGTTCAAGTTTAGCTGTTTAATATTGTAAAGTACTGTTGAGCTGGCTCTAACTCAAGCAGCCTTACAGATAACAAAAAGTTTTTAAAATATCTATTAGGAACTTTCATTCCCATCCTGTGTCATCTTCAACTCTTCTGTTTCGGTACCACCTTAGAGCCCCCATGATCCCAATTGTACTTTCCTGACCTTTGTTTCTCCAGCCAGCTGTTTTATACCCACACCTTAATATTAGTATAAAAAAAAATCTTTATTCTTTCAAATTTCTTCTAACACTGGACACATAAAAATAATTAAGAGACAATCTTTAAAGTCTAAAAGCAAGCAGTACTATTTGGACTTTTTTTTTTTTTTTTAATGTGAGTGAGATCTTGTAATTTCCTTTGAGAAATCTTGACTGAGAAGTTTGGCTAACGCTGGTGACAGGCAGCTAACGGAAGAAGATCTACTTTGATTTGCTCTGACACACTCTGGGGTTTTCATCCTTAGTTCTTCATGGTGCCCTCACGTTCCACTTCCTTTTGTCAAGTTACTGCCAATTTGGATCAGTTAATGAGAGAGTAAGAGTGACAACGAAAAAACAATTTAAGTCAGCTGACTGCCCCCTTTACAAACCAGGAAACATGGTTTGTTCTTCCGGATTTCACACTAAATTGGTACCATTTTTCCCCCCAAAAAAAACTTGTACACAAAGATTATTTTAATGTTTTTATTTTAGCAAAAATTCCACGTGCCTTCAAAATACATTACACATTCCATTCATTAAGGACATGGCAGGTTATTCACAAATATTCCTGAATAGCCCTAAACCAATTTTGTTCATCAGAGCAACAGGGGAAAAAAACCACCCAAGATGTTCTGTCTCTAGTGAGAATATGGCACTGAATTTCTTAGATACTAAGGAAATATGCACGCCCAAACACACAGATCATTTGGAAACGCTCAGTATTTGATTAAATTTTATACAACACATTATGACTGTGAATGGGTTATTTTAAAACATTAGTTATCTTCAGTTATTTTTAGCAAGGGAGCTAGACATCACATTATTCAATGCTGGCTTATGAATTTAACTGTAAAACGGTAGAAGAAATGTGTCCCATCTTTCTCTGCCTAAATCAAATGCCATCTCCCCTGAGCTCCATAGTTATGCCATTTCTCCCTGTTCTGTACTCCACTGAAACATACCTGTGTCCTTTTCTATCACCCAAAGCTCCTCAGTCAGTCTCTCATATATATCAATAAATATTTGTGGAAGGAAAGAAGAAATGAAGTAAAATAAGCATTGCAGTTGAATAAATACAACGAGAGCTTTGAGTCCCACAGACATAGCTTTGTAACTCAGTTTATCTGTTTACTCACCATGTGATACTGGGCAGTTGACTTAAGCTCTCTGAGTATTAATTTTGCATCTATATAATAAAATGAAAACCAAATCCATTGCCATTGAGTTGGGCCCAACTCATAGTGTGACCCTAGAGGTCAGAGTAGAACTGTCCCATAGAGTTTCCAAGGAGCTTCTGGCAGATTTGAATTGCAGACCTTTTGGTTAGCAGATGTAGCACTTAACCCACTATGCCATCAGGGTTTCCATCTGTATAATGGGGACAGTGAGATCTCCCCCATAGTGTACATGAAGATGAAACTGAGTAAGGATGTAAAGGTCCCAGCACATAAGAAAACCAAAACCCACCCAAGACAGTCTGTCTCTAGTGAGAATATGGCACTGAATTTCTTAGACACTAAGGAAATACGCACACTGAAACACACAGATCATTTGGACTCCAACTCTTAGTGACCCTATAGAGGACAGAGTAGAGTTTCCAAGAAGTGCCTGGTGGACTTGAACTGCTGATCTTTTGCCTACCAGCCATAGCACTTAACCAGTACGCCACCAGGGTTTCCAGCACACAAGAGGACTCAATAAAAGCGACCTCCCTTTTCCCTACTCCAGCACATATCATTCCCAGCTCAGTTCTGCGTGATAGTTGACTGAATCTGGTCAATGTCTACCGGCACTCTCCTTCAAGGCAAAGCCTTGTTCATCCTTGTATTCCCTGTAAAACTTTAAGTAGTGAATTGCAAATTGCAGAGAGGCAGTAATTACATACTGCACTGAAGTGAGGGCTGAGCTGAGATCACTTCTAAGCTGTGCAACAATTATCTGTGGATTTTAGCTCTTTTGGCTCCTTTGTAATTACAGTTCCTCTTATTAGGCTTGGTTCAGGCCTTATTGGCCTTCAGCAGGACCCCTGCCTTTAAATTAGGTTGTACAAAACACATCCACTTTACAAAATTCATTGGCAGCTGCTCAGAATACTGTGCCATTTCTCACTGTGGAAACTGCCACAGAGATACAGATCCAGAACTTCATCACAAAGAGAGATACTCAGTTCACTGGGTGATGCTGGCGAAACTAGCTTTGTAGACAACAGCCCTGAGCTGACAGCCAAATCAGCAGGGGCTGCGAACCCCAGTTCAGCTCCTGACTAGCCATGAGACCTTCTGCAAGCTCTGCTTCTTGGGCTTCAACTTCAAAAAAGAAAAGAAAAGGAGAACAACTCCTGGCTCATCCCGCAGGGTTGCTGGGTAGGCGAGGAAGGTGATGCTTTGGAACAGACATCAACAACTTCAGGATGCAAAGTCCTGAAAGCCATCACTTTTTAGCCATGGTGAGCTCCTCACCAAAAGGTCAGCAGTTCAAATCTACCAGACATTCCTTGGAGACTCTATGGAGCAGTTGTACTCTGTCCTGCAGGGTCACTGTGACTCGGAGCCAACTCGAAGTCAGTGGGTTTGGTTTGGTAAGTTCAGCAGCAAAGCAGTATTTTGTGTGTGTGTTTCTGTGTATGCAGTACTTTGTGTATGTGTATGTCTGTGTGGCTATGCCTGTGTGTGCCTAAGTGATGAAATCTACTTCACTTGTTAGTTTTTTTTTTTCTTCTATACCTCAAGACAGTCGGGAACTCCTAATAAAACACATGCAGAGTCTGCAAAGCCAAAGACTACTGCAGGCAGCAGGAGCTGCCCTTACTACCTGTCTGGTGCTAGAACAACACTGCACAGCCCAACAGCTTTTGGATTTTACTCGTGTGTCAGTCTCAGTTTCCTTCGTGAAACATTTCAAAGAAGAAGACAGCCTGGTCAAAGCAGAAGCAAAGCTGCTCCAGGCTAAAGGGGGCCAACTGGGAGAGAAGCTCCCCCACCGCAGCTTTAGAGTTCAGGTACAATCTTTGTTTCTGGATCTTCTTCCTTCCTTTAGCTTGGCCTCCTGAAGGAAACTGGGAGGCTGGGGTGGCAGACTGGCTGACTACAAAGAGCATATGGATGAATGAACCTGCCCAAATTTCTGCACAAAGTCATGTTCTGCCCGGGCCAAGGCCTCTTCATCGATGTATACAGCTGGCCTCTTGGACATGAGGAAATACTGCACCTTCCTGGGGCTCCAGCCCTGCACGTACTGCAGCCAGCCACAGATGGCCGCCGTGGACCTGCCGACGCCAGCGTTGCAGTGCACGTACACAGTGTGGCCATTCTCCAGCAGCGCGTGGAGCAGGCAGACGGCCTGGGGCAGCATCTGGACGCGGCCTGTGATCAGAACACAGCACATACTCGTCAGGAACCAAGGTCACTGCCGTCGCTAAGTATCTCCTCAGCCCCCCTCTTCCAGACACCTGAGATCACAGTGCCCTGAAGGACGTGGCAGGGATACTGGAGTTTGTCTGACTCCTTTGTTTTGGAGAAAAAGGTGAGAACATTTTTTTTTTTGACAGCTTGATAATAATCGAGTAGGGAAAGCACCCCTGAAGCAGTAGGTCAGCCCTCTGCTGACCTTGCCCTTGATCTTGCTGCCCCTTTGTATTTCTCCAGCATTGATGTATACTTTTCCCTCCAAAAAAATGGTGACTCTTGCCAACCATGAGAGGGATAGATTTTTACATCTCATCTGAATTTACATAGACTGGGTAGAAGTATGAAGGATTTCAAAAGGAGACTGTCAGGTAATACCCCCTGAATTTATTTTAATGCAAAAACATCTTTAGGGTAAACATAAAACACAGAATTAGTCCTTGGGTCAACCTTATTCATCCAATATTGGGTCATTTTCATGTATCCAATGGAATGGTTAACTTACTAGCAGACAGATGTAGAATAAGTGATTATGCATTCACTCACTCATGATACAGTAATAAGGCTGATTTGATCTATTTTATGGGGTAATTGTAATTATAGCTATTGCCTCTTCATGATTATTGTGTCTATTAGCAGATTATTCAAATGCTTCCTCCTCACGTGGAGGGAAGGTAGGCAGTGCTCAGCTAGGCTTGTCAGGCTTGCTCAGCTCTCCTGTCCTCGGGAGCAGAGACCTCTCCACTGTCATCTCCCGGCACTGCCTTTAGCTCAGGTATGAGATGCTCTTTGCAGAGATCACTTAGTTTGGGGGAGGAGGGTGAATGACTACAAGAGAAGAAAGGAGAATTATACAGAGTTCTAGATAAAACCGTGGATTAAATTGTCAGCTATAAAGGGAAACTTGGGATTAAGACCGCGTGCTTATGATTTAGCACGTTCTGGCCACTCTGGTCACTATGAGTCACAATCAACTTGACAGCCACTCCCTGTCATCAATCACGCAAGAACAACTTGGGCTGGACACAGGGGTGGATGACCCACTCAGCAAGGTAAGCACCGGTTTATTTGTGCTAATGTCCTAATCTGTAGCAAAAAATTCTCAGTGTGTTGGAAAACAGGTAGAATTGTTCACTACAGATTAGGAAGTAAAAACAAGCAAGCCTGTGCTCACCTTGCTGTCAGGGGCTGTAAGTTTGAAAAGATCTTTCCATTCTGTAAGAGCCTCCCACTGTGGATTGGCAGAGAGACATATGCCAGACATACCTAGAAGCAAAATCTTTGATGTGGTTAAAAAAAGGATGGGGGTGGGTAACACTGTCCACTAGACATCATCTGGAGCCCTGGTGGCACAGTGCTTAAGTTCTCAGCTGCTAACCAAAAAAGTCAGCAGTTCAAATTCACTGGCTGCTCCTTGGAAACTCTATGGGGCAGTCCTAGTCTATCCAGTAGGGTTACTGTAAGTCTGAATACACTCAGCGGCAGTGGCATTGGTTCGGTTTGTTTGGTTTTAAAAAAAAGAACTGGTAAGCAAGGTAAACCCAATGCTAACCTTGCCTTTTGGGTAATCTGCTCCTGCTTGGAGAAGATCTTCAGAACCATACCAAAGAGCCCTTCTGGCCTTCACGTTACTTTCCCCACTGGGTGACTGGAGAAGCAGAAAAAGCCCATCCCCTAAACAATCTCACCTTTGGATCATGACAAAGCTGTGGAATTCCCCCAGGAGAGTCAGTAAATTTGGTCTTTCCTCTTTAGATAGCTTCTTTCAAAACGAAAGTGTCCCTAAAAGGGTCAACATGACACAGTTCCATCAGTCATAACACCCTAGAGCAAGAGTTGACCAAAGATTTCATGTAGCTGAGAGGCCCTCTTAGTCCTCACTCTATGCAGTGTGCTCTTCCCATCTACCTTCAAGGCTCCCCATGCTCTGAGATGGCAGCAGAGAGAATGCATGGAAGCCAGGAAAATTCTCTGATCTTGCTGCTGGTGCTCTGTTGCCCTCCTAACTGGGAGATCTAAATCTACCAGCTTCGACAGAGTTGCTCCAGTGCATGGAATGCTTTCAGGCCAGACACATTTGGTAGGCCCACAGACTTACTGCTCCACATTGCTTAGTCCCTGAGGGCTTCTGAATTTGAGACATGGTGGTCCCAATGTGTAGTCCAATCCCTCACAGTCCAAACAGTCTGAGCCACACCTGTTTGCACATCCAAATCTCCTAGCCCAGTTTTATTGTGCTCAGAGGTTAGGAGAACCTACCATGAAGCTAGTTATTCATGGCATCACCCTCTAACAGGCAGTAAAAGGAGATGCACATCTTTGTCAATGTACTTGGGAGGCTTCTTGGACATGAGGAAGTACTGTACCTTCCTGGAGCTCCAGCCCCGCACATGCTGCAGCAAGCCACAGATGGCTGCTGTGGATCAAATCTGGGAATGGGGTCTTGATTTGGCCCATGTAAGACCACAGTTGTACAGGCTGGTCACATGATGCTGTAAACACAGACACCAGGGCTAGGACTCTGGGTCCATTGGGAGAGGCACCATGACCTCACTGGAAACATAAGGAGGCGAAGCACATCTCAAGTACCAGGTTCCTTCTCAGGGGAAGAACTGCATAGTGGATCTGCAATTTGAGCTAGGAAATCAGAGAAGACAAAATCTCCGAATGTCTTAGCACCCTGTTGAGAAAGTCAAGGGCTACCTAATTGCATGGCATTGGTTCTGCTCGAGGTTGACCCAGAGTAATTCAGGGTGAGACAGGGACTCGGCTGACGTGTCTGGGAAGCTCGTAGGTCTTCCTTCTCCTAATACCGCTAACATTACTTCTATAAATTCCCTGGAATGGCCACCTCTCCAGGTATTTTATAGGTACATACAAAACCAAAACCAAACCCAGTGCTGTCAAGTCGATTCCAAGTCATAGGGACCCTATACGGCACAGTAGAACTGCTCCATAGAGTTTCTAAGGAGTGTCTGACAGATTCAAACTGCCAGCCTTTTGGTTAGCAGACATAGCACTTAGCCACTACACCACCAGGATTTCTAAAACACATGCAGGAAATAAACTAGGAGTAAGTTTAACGCGGGTTTTAATCAAATGCCCAATATATTAATAGACCACAGTGACCACCTGCAATAGAAGCACACATTGGTACCTTGGCCTTGGGACTCAGAGTCCTAGCCATAGTGTCCCTGTTTACAGTACCATGTGACCAGCCTGCACAACTACGGTCTTACATGGGCCAGGTCAGGGTCTCTTTCCCAGATCTGGTCTCTGGTCAGAGGTTCCCCAATGAAAAGTCTGTATCAAATGGTCCAACTGATGCCAATCGCCCCACCCCCCACTTTATCCACTGAAGAGCCTCCAAGCAGCGTGTACACAGTGTAGAAGTTGCAAAAGGCTGTGCGGTTGTGCAAGATTCTGTAATCTCAGACACATAGTTCTAAGGAGTCTAAGTCAGCTGATGTCCCAGCTAAACACAGGATTCCTCAACGAAAAACATCCAAATCTACTTTGCTTCCAAAAAGATTCAGTCTTCTCACTTAAGAACTATCAAACATATATTTCAATAACAAAAAAGAACAGTAACACAAAGGAGAACAAGAGAAGAAGCTGATCCCAAATGCACAGTTGTCACAGCCTGGCCCCAGCTGGAACCCTTGTTTATTTTGATGCCTGGTGACTGCAAATCACGCTGCTTTGACTGATCACAGCTAATGTCGACTAAGCCCTTTCTATTGCCATGTGTTGTTCTAAGCACTTACCATGCAATAGCTTATTTACCAACTATCTCTTAACAACTCTGAGGCCAGTACTGTTATTATCCTCAATTTATATATGAGGAGACAGGCACAGAGATTTTTCCAAGGTTATTCTATAAGTCATCAGTCAGACCCAGCCAGCCTGACTCCAGTCTTTGGACACAACGACTGTACTATTGCCCTTCCCTAACCTCCCTGGCTAGTGAGACTCCCTGGCCCCCATCCTGTCAAGCACATCTGCCATCTGCCTACTCATTCATTCTGCTGCTCTTGCCCATTTAGGAAAGCAATATCCTCCCTGGATTTAAGCATCTCCACCTAAACCCAGGACTTCTCTGCACCCAAATTGCTGAGCTCCTTCTCCTTGAAAAATCCATTCCAGGGATCATGAGCCAATACATAACCCAGTAGGGAACAAAAAGAGAATCCTCCACTCAGGATCAGCCTATAATCTGTGCAATACAGCCAGTGTCAACTAAGCCAAACCAAATCCACCACCGTCGAGTTGATTCTGACTCACAGCAACCCTATAGGTCTGAGTAGAACTGCCCCATAGAGTTTCCAAGGAGCGCCTGGCAGATCTGAACTAGAGACATTTTGGTTAGCAGAAGTAGCACTTAACCACTACATCACTAGGATTTCCAAATAGAGTTTCCAAGGAGAGCCTGGTGGATTTGAACTGCCAACTTTTGGGAGAACAGACAAAGCACTTAACCACGACACCACCAGGGTTTCCATTAGTGTCAACTAGAGTAGTTAATTTTGTATTTTGTATCTTTGTGTTCCATACAGAATTTAATTTGATAAATTGCCATTTCTAAAAACAGTATTTATTTGATCTAAAACATTACTAAATGCCTGTAACCTAACTGCCACCCCACCCTCCACCCCCAGGCTAGTCCAATTCTAGGACGATTGAAAGCTGCCAAAAGCATGAAATGGGCTAATCTGCTGTAAAAGACCTCTTAAAGTCTTAAAAAGCAAAGATGTCACTTTGATGACTAAGGCACACCTGACCCAAGCCACGGTATTTCCATCACCTCATGTTCATGCAAAAGAGAGGCAATGAATCAGGGAGACTGAAGAATTGATGTCTTTGAATTATGGAGTTGGCAAATAATACCGAATAGACCATGGACTGCCAGCAGAACAAATAAATGTGTCTTGGAAGAAGTACAGCCAGACTGCTCCATAAAGTGAGGATGGCACGACTTCCTCTCATGTATTTTGGACATGTTATCAGGAGGATCCTCGAAGAAAGACATCGTGCTGATCAAAGAGGAGGGTCAGCAAAAAAGTGGACTGACTCAGTGGCTGAGCAAGCACAGCAGTGACTGAGAGGGTGGCGCAGGCCATGGCTAGGCTTCATTCTGCTGCACATACAGTCACTATGGGCTGGGGCCAATCCTGCAGCACCTGGCAACTTAATAAAGCACACATTGAGGGGATAAATGTGGTCAGAAGAGGAAAATGGGGTAAACCATTGGGCTGGAACAGCTGGGCAGCCAGAGTCATCAAAACTGGAAAAGGGAGGGGATAAAAGGCAATAACGATTAACTTTGCCTAAGATTGCCCCTGAAAGAAATCATTCATGCCATAAAGACCTTTTGCCCTTCTAACACACATACATACATGAATATTTCCTTCCTCACTACAGGGGAAGATATATGGCTGAATATGACGAAGTCTGAAAATTACGTTCTTGAACTCATCCTAGAAAAAGTGCTACATACCTCATTGATGAATATCACTATGTCCACCTTTGAATTACTCCCCTTGGGAAGCTACGCACCAATGCTGGCACCTAGTCCACACTTCAAAGCAATTTTGAAACTCTTTTTCTGGAATAGCCATCAGAGCTGTTATCGTATTACCCTTGATGTCCTGAATGCCATCTAAATGTCTTGGCTTTCTATGTTTTCTTTATCTTTAGGTAAAGAAAAAAGTCATTAGGGGATAGATCAGGTCAGTAGGGACAGTACTGCAACAGAGTTATTTGTTTAGTGGCTAAAAACTCCTTCACAGTCAGTGCCATGTGAACCGGTGCATCATCTTGATGTAAGAGCCATAAGTTGTTGGCAAAACATTGAGGTCACTTTCATCTAACTTTTACACGCAGCCTGTTGAACACTTCCAAACAGTAAACTTGGTTAACCTTTGTCTAGTTGGTACAAATTCAGAGTGAACAATCCGTCTGATATCAAAAAAGGTTAGCAACATCATTTTGACTCTTGATTTGGACTCACGGGACTTTCTGGTTGTGGAGAACTGGCTGACTTCCATTGTCCACTTTCACGCTTTGTTTCAGGGTCATATCTGATACACTCATGTTTCATTCTCAGTGCTAACCATGGACCCAAACACTGTCTTGCCTCTCCAAAAGGTCTTGGTAAACTTTGATTCTCCTATGCCTTTGTTCACTGGTGAGCTCCTTCAGGACCACTTTTATACACATCTTTCTCATGCCAAGATGAATTTTCAGTTAAGATGTTTCTGTTTCTCCATCAATGCTTACGTGGTCTGCTTTGTATCTCACAGTCAGCCAACAACTGTTATGCACAATTAGATGAATTTTTGCAATGTTTTTATCAGTTCTGCTCATTACTGGCTGCCCTGACCTCTCTTCACCAATGATACTTTCTCTCCCCTCAGAAAAGTATTTAATCCATTTGTATGCTGTCATGTTCTTCATGGCATTGTCCTCATAAACTTGGACTAACGTGTCTCTGATTTCACTTCCACTCTTGCCAAGTTTAACAAGAAACTGAATGTTGTTGATTGCTCTAATTCAAGCTCCAACATTCTTGCGACAGCACACAACAACAGTAATGAACACCACTCGGCAACACACCACCACACACTGAGACGAACGCAGCTGTGAGATACTGATATACCAAGATCATGAAACCTTAGGGAGTTGTTCGTATAGTGCTACCAACATAAGCACATGGGGGCAAGTCAGACCTCATCTATTATTATATTATTATTTTATTTGAGCATGTCTTGAGAAAACATTCAAACTATGACATCTTTTGGTAGAAATGTAAGTACTGACAGACTTACAAATATACCTAGATTTAATATCGTTGTACAGAAATCTGTGATTTTCAAAGTACTTTGATATCAACTGTTTCATTCTATCCTCTATAATCCTGTAAAGTAGAAGTTATTACCCCCTTTTTATAAACGCAGACACTTGCTCAGTCTCACACAGGTACTAGGTGATGACCAAGACTCACACTCAGGTGTCCTGCCTCCAAGGTCAATATCTTTTCATTTTACCACTACTGAGCCTCAGCACGTTGGGTGAGAAACAGAGGACTCAGACAGAGTTACCAAAGCATAGCTGAGGACTCTGGGAAGCACATTAACTCACTCGGGAGGCAAGGACAGGTCCTTTGTTGTAAAGCACTGCAGTGACAGGAGTCAAAACACAACCTGAGTATTTTCTGTGTGAAGGAAAACTGACTTTTAATAACCAGTTTTTGTTTGTTCATTTGTTTGTTTGTTTCAGGTAGTGCTGGACTTGGGAATTTTTTGTTTCTCAGGTGACAGGCACAAATCAGAGCTAAAAAAAAAAACTAAGGACTCTCTCCATTTACAACAAAGTGTACAAGAGGAAGGATCAATAGCACAACTGACTGTAAGAGTTCTATGACAACCAGTGGTGACAGTCAAGCCTAACAAACTGTCTTCTTCCTCAGACTTTATCTGACAGCATTATGCTGTGGCTCAAAACACTTCCAGATGGATTTTTCTTCAGAGCTCTAAAAATATTCTGCTGAATTAACCTGTGTGCTCATTTGCCACACTGAATGATCTGCCGGTGACAAGGTCCCCTGCAATGCAAGGATGGTTGTTAACCCTTTGTGTATTTCCCCAGGTCATGCTGGACCCAACAGCCCTTTGCACAGTCTTGGAGTTCACCTGTTTCTATGCAGGGACCTTCCTTGTGCTCTCCTGTGTGATGCAAGGAGGTGCTAGGATGAAAAATGCTGTGTTTCTGAACTGTTAGGACTGCCAGCTGGTGACTTGGTGATCCCCTCCTCCAAAACTGAAATACAATCACAGTAGGTCTTTGGGGACACAGTTTTCCTTCCAGTGTCTGCATATCCTTACACTATCAAGTGCTTTACCTGCTAGTCAGCAGCACCTTCAGGTAATCAGTGCATGGGATGCAATGAGAACTGAAGATGAACTTCCAGCCTTTGTCTCATGGAGTACTCCACTGGGAAACCAGTGCTGGAAAAACAGAATCCAAGAAGCCCAACTCCAAGAAGCCAACTCTGCAGCTTCTCCGGGAGCTATAGTTACTCTTTCATAACAATCTCCTCGGTTTTGAAACCAGAGAAACAAGCTAGACAAGATGAATGTAACCTAGGGCCAACAAATGCTCTTCTGTGCAAAGAAAGTTTGCTTTTTCACTCCTTCAAAAGAGAGTAACTTTAAGGCTACAATAAGCTTCTCTGAATTAGAGTTACCTAGACAATCCCTGAATTAGAGTTACAAAGATAATCCCTGCCTACAGGAGCAAAAAATATACCTCATCTTTAATAACCAGACTGGCCAGGAGGACTGTCTGAGATCCATAAAGGGCCAAGGTGGGTGAGGTCCAGATACCGAAGTTCTCTGTAGCCCTGGAGGTCTTCTGTCCCTCCTTAGCCTTGTGACTACAGATTCTGGGAAGACCAACTACCTTTCTTACCAGAAACAACAAAACATACTGCCACGGAGTGGATTTCAACTATAGGACCCCTATAGGACAGAGGAGAACAGCCCCACAGAGCTTCCAAGACATGCTTGGTGGATTCTAACTGCCAACCTTTTGATTAGCAGCCATAGCATGTAACCACTACGCCACCATGGTTTCTGCCACCTCCCTTGTGACTCATTAATTTGTGTAACTCCAGCTGATCCTGAACATGAGTGATGGAGGCATGTTGGTCTGTTTAACATGCATGAAGAGTCTGGAGGGTATGTACAGAGAAGCTTCAGAGTATGGAATACAAACTGATGTTTCAAGTTAGACGCCTGCACTGAAATCCAGTCCACGCTTCTTTCTATTTATAGGGCCTTGGGCAGGTTACTTAACTTTTGTATACTTCAGTCTCTTCCTCTGCAAAATGAAGCTAACTATAATGCCTAGAGCTTTGGGGCTAGAATTAAATAAATTAATGTATGTAAATTGCTCAGAAGAGTGTTTGATACATAAAGTACGTTTGAGGGAAGGTGGGAAATGCTTCCTTCCTTCTTTCCCCCCAAAATAGCAGTTGACTGAACTCCCAGCCCCTGTGCGAGTTCCACAGCTCTCTGCTGCACCCTGCTGACGCCTGGCTGGCACTACTCATGTAACTCGGTTCTCTCGGCTTCAGCGATCTCCTGTCCTTCAAATACTCCCTTAGGCAAGCAGGCTGAAACACACTTTATTCCCCTAAAGCCCCAGGGCTGAAGCTGTACCAGGAGGGCAGCTATGGCTTAGCTTGTGCTGTTTCCTCCCCCAGCATGCTCTTTCTGCTCCATGTGACACTACATAATACTCATGTAGCCTCCCTTTGTTTCTCCACAGAACATGCTCCTCTCCCAGCCAGTCACCCTCAGAGACAACACGTTCCTCGGTCCTCTCCCAGCACGTTCTTCTCTGTCCTGTAATTAGTTTTGAGCTTGTCCCACTGCCTCTCAACATTAGATCAAAACCATGCTTTATTCTATGCGCACCGTAATTCTCTCTTCACAAGACTTGCTGAGTCGATGAAGACGGGCTATCTCTGCCTACCTGGAGAGGCATCCTCTCCCACTGTCCCTCACCTTCACCATTGCAGAGGCCTAATAACGGCCTCCCCAGCTCCACTCTGGGTCCACCTCCACTCCACTCTCCCCAGGGCAGTCAAAGTGTACTTACGGAGGGGAAGAAGTTTTATTGGGGTATCTTCCAGCTTCTCATCACATTAGGGCAGATTCTAAAGTCCTGCCAAGGCCCTCCATAAATGTGTGATGCCTGCCCACCACTTCGGCATCATTTTGCACCAGACTCTGCCCTCATCCTCTGGGCTGCAGCCACCCTGGATGTCTCTCAGCTCTTGCAACATCTGATTCACTCTCTTACAACACAGGCTTTTCTCAAGTGACTCCCACTGCCTGCAATACCCTCAGCCACCTCCCCCTCCCCGCCAATTCACTCCTCTGATCACAGTTCAAAACATTAGCTCCCAAGAAAAGCTTTCCTGGTTTGCCTGTATATATTCTCATCACAAGGAGCCCTGGTGGCGTAGTAGTAAAGCACTTAGCTGCTAAGCAAAAGGTCAGCAGTTAAAACCTACCAGCCACTCCAAGGGACGAAGCTGTAGCAATCTGTTTCTTGAAAACCCTATGGGACAGTTCTGCTTTGTCTTCCAGGGTCGCTATGAGTCAGAATTGACTTGATAGCAATGAATTTGGTTTGGTTTATAGTCTCATAGCAATATCTATGTATTATTTTGACAAAAGCTCACCACGGTTTTACATTTATATTTATAGCCACTTGATTAACATCAGTGCAAGACTATAAGCTCCATGAGGGCTGGAGTTGCAGCTGCTTCTCTTCACCACTGTATTCTCAGTTGACCAGCATGATGCTACACACATAGATACATAATTATTTGTTTAATGAATAAACACATTACTTAAGGAGCACATTAAATGAAACCTTAGACAAGGTATCAAAAATATGTATTAAATCTAATATCTTATATTAATTCCATTTCTATCACTCATATATACCAAAACCAAAACCAAACCCACTGCTACTGAGTCAAATCTGACTAACAGCAACCCTACAGGGCAGAGTAGAACTGCCCATAGAGTTTCCAAGGAGCACATGGTAGATTAGAACAGTCAGCCTTTTGTTTAGCAGCTGTAGCACTTAACCACTATGCCACTAGGATTTCCAAATATCGCTCATTCAGTTAGACAGAGAGAGAGAGAGAGAGAGAGAGAGAGAGAGACAGAGACATGATAGCAAGAGTTTTCTCTGAAACACATCAAACAAGAGGCCAGAATAATTCTCCTGACCCTTACCTTCAGTACTCATATCTGGTGTCGGCATCCAGATGTAGACCAAGCCTTCTTCCCTGTACAGCTTAATCATGGTGTCTGGACTCATGGCTTCTGGGTAGCGGTTACAGCCCGAGCTGTTCTGTATAATATCCCATTCGGTCTGGAAATTCATTACAGCTGTAATCCCCAATTCATGCTTCAGTTTGATGGTTACGTGTTCCACTTGGCGAGGACAGCTACCCAGCCAGATATTCGGCAGAATTCTAATGAGAACATATAAAGTCAACTGTTAATATTGTTATGATTTCAGGCTCAAGAAATAGTGCTGCATGAAATGCTTAGACTTCATTTAAGGTTTAAATAAAAAGAGGGAAAGCATACTTTTAAAGTCCAAATCAAAAACCAAATCCATTGCCATTGAGATGATTCCAACTCATAGCAACACTATAGGACAGAGAACAACTACTCCATAGCACTTCCAAGGAGTGGCTGGCAGACCTTTTGGGCAGCGGTGAAGCTCTTAACCACTTTCAAGAAAATAAGAATTAATTTTATTGTTGAAAGTAAAAGAAAATTGTCATTGCTATTTCAGGAGGAAGCAAATAATTTGGTAAGTGAGAATGTCAGGCAGTGTGCGTTAGCAAACCAAATCTAGCAACACATTAAAATAAGCCTACCAAGTTGGATTCATTCCACGAATGCATATGAGGCTCAATATAACAAAACCCATCGACATATTTCAAAGATGAACAAAAAAACTCGTAGTTATTTCAATAAATGCTAGAAAACAGCTAAAATTCAATAGTCATTCCTGTTTTAAAATTCAAAGGAAAAATTTCAAACAGTAGGAAAACTTTAAATGTCCTAAAGACCAGGAACTCACAAACAATATTTATTCTAAATAATAAAAAAAAAAATTTCCACTTACTTGATATTGTTCTATCATTTCATCTAATACTAATACAGGTGAGATGAAACAGTAATACAGCTACTGACAAAAGACAGAGAACTTTACCCTTATTTTCACAGCTATGATGCTATATCAAAAAATCCTTAAAGCTGGGTCCACCCCCCAAAGGTGCTGGATTCAGCAGGTCTGTTTTGGAAGCCCAAACATTTTGATTTCTAGGAAGCCCTCAGGTGATAACAAAGCTGCTGACCCAGGGACCAAAACTTGATAACTAACTACAATCCTAAGAGATTCAACTACAAAAGCTATGCAGACAATCAAAGGGATTTAGAAGAGGCATAACCATATCAAATCGATTAGCTTTTCTTTGTATTCGCTCTAGCCAGGTAAAAGGGAGTGAGGAAAAGTCTCACTCAAAAATCACAATACAATTTATAAAATTCCAAGAATATGTTTAACCAGAAAGGACTATGAAATGTTATTGCCAGATATAAAGAAAAAAACAGAGACATATTACGCTGTTGAACCGGGAAACTTATAAATGTAAATGTAATAAAAACGTAAATCCTTTGCATATTACTACATAATTTAAGATGCATTAGTATTAATACGCATTAGTATTTAATACGCATGTAGTATATACTGTTGTTCACTAATTATGTACTTAAGTACATTCCCTACAAAACTAATGGAACAAGCAGATAACATAGTTGAAAATCTACCTAAACACCTCATCTAGAGCTTAACTAACTCATTAGAAGGCATTCAAACAATAATTACTAGGTAGGTGTAGCAGACATTACAAATGCTCACCAGTATTTCCAAGTATCTTCTTTCAGGAATACAGGACTCAACTTCCCTTCTACTGCAAAGCTAGGCATGGCCGCGTAACTTGCTTTAGTCAATAAAAGGAAGCGACATATGTCACTTCTAAAGGGACATATCTGAGACCTCTTTCATGGGTTGTTGTGCTTTCTTTTCCATTGCAGTGATCTTGAAAGCATACGTGGATACTGAGCTGCTGTGGTTATTAAGTGCCAGTCAGTCGGTTCTGATTCATAGCAACCCCATGAACAACAGAACAAAACCCTGCCTGGTCTGGGGCCACACCCACAATCGTTTTATGCTTAAGCCCATCGTTGCAGCCACTGTGAATCCACTTTGCTGATGGCCTTCCACTTTCTCACTGACCTTCCACTCTACCAAGCATGATGTCCTTTTCCAGGCACTGATCGCTCCTAACAAAACGGCCAGACTATGTAAAGTGCAGTCTTACCATCCTTGCTTCCAAGGAGCACTCTGGTTGTACTTCCTCCAGAACAGATCTGTTAGTTCTTTTGGCAATCCATGGAACATTCAACATTCTTCTCCAACATCGCAATTCAAAGGTGTCAATTCTTCTTCTGTCTTCCTTATTCATTGTCCAGCTTTTGCATGCTTATGATGCCACTGAAAATATCATGGCTTGGGTCAGGAGTACCTTAGTCTTCAAGGCTGTATTTTTACTTTTCAACACTTTAAAGAGCTTTTTTGCAGCTGCTTTTCCCAATGCAATGAATGTTTTGATTTCTTGACTTGCTGCTTCCATGGCTGCTGATTGTGGACCCAAGTAAAATGAAATCCTTGACAACCTCAATCCTTTCTCCATTTATCAAGGTGTTGCTTACTGGTCCAGTTGTAAGGCTTTTTGTTTTTTGATGTTGAAGTGCAATGTATACTGAATGCTGTGGTCTTTCACAGGTTTCAAATCCTCTTTACTTTCAGCAAGAAAGATTCTGTCACCCACACAGTGCAGGTTGTTAATGAGTCCTCCTTTAAACCTGATGCTTTGTTCTTCATATAGTCCAACTTTTCGGATTATTTCCTCAGCACAAGATTGACAGATAGTAAAGGGACACAACCTCGATGCATACCTTTCGTGTCTTTAAACCATGCAGTGTCCCCTTGTTCTGTTCACATGACTACCTCTTGATCCATGTATAGATTCTTCACGTGCACAATTAAATGTTCTGGAATTCCCATTCTTTGCAATGTTATTTGTCATGATCCACACAGTTGAATGCTTTTGCATAGTTAATGAAACATAGGTAGATATCTTTCTGGTATTCTCTGCTTTCAGTCAAGATCCATCTGACATCAGCAATGACATCCCTCGGTTTGTGTCCTCTTCTGAATCCAGCTGAAATTTCTAGTAGGTCCCCATCATTATACTGTTGTAGTTGCTTTGAATGACCTTTAGCAAAATTTTACTTGTGTGTGACATTAATGATATTGTTCTATCATTTTCACATTCATTTGGATCACCTTTCTTGGGAATAGGCATAAATATGGATTTCTTCCAGTTAGTTGGCCAGGAAGCTGTCTTCCAAATTTCTTGGCAAGATGAATGAGCACTTTCAGTGCTGTATCAGTTTGCTGAAACATCTCAATTGACAGTCCATCAATTCTGGGAGCCTTGTTTTTCTGCCAATGCCTTCAGTGCAGCTTCAATTTCTTCCTTCAGTACCATTTGTTCCTGATCATATGCTACCTCTTGAAATGGCTGCACGCCAACCAGTTCTTTCTGGTGTAATGACTCTGTGTATTCCTTCCATCTTCTTTTGATGCTTTCTGAGTCATTTACTATTTTCTCCATAGAATCCTTCTGTCTTAGTCACTGGGTACTGCCCTAACAGAAAATACCACGAGTGGAAGGTTTCATGAAGAGAAGCTTTTATTGAGACAGTCCAGTAAGCTGCAAATCCATTCCTAAGATACAAGTCCATTCAATACAAAAAATCATCACAGTCCAGTAGGCTGAGTCCACATCCAGTAAGAGCATCTCGGCACCGGAACCTCGGGTCCAAGGGACGTGCTCTGCTCTCAGTGCTTCTCTCTCGGTGGTATGAGGTTCCCAACTTCCTCAGCTCACTTCCCTCCCTTATACTCCACAAGCTTGAGTCCTGACTCACTAACACAACTGCAAACCATTCCCCATCACAGAGGCAGGATTCACAACACATGGGAGGAAGGGCACCATATTGGAACTCCAAACCAAGTCAAATCAACACATACATTTTGGGGGGACACAATTCAATCCATGACACCTTCACTATTGCAACTCGAGGTCTGAATTTTCTTTTTAAGTTCTTTCAGCTTGAGAAATGCAGAATGTGTTCCTCCCTTTTGATTTTCTGTCTCCAGCTCTTTGCATATGTCATTATAATACTTTCCTTGGTCTTCTAGAGCCACCCTTTGAAATCTTCTTTTCAATTCTTTTACTTCATCATTTCTTCCTTTTGCTTTAGCTGCTTGACATTCAAGAGCAAGTTTGAGTCTCTTCTGATGTTCAGTTTGGTCTTTTCTTTCTTTCCTGTCTTTTTAATGACCTCTTGCTTTTTTCATGGATGACATCTTTGATGTCATTTCACAGTTCATTTGGTCGTCAGTCATTAGTGTTCAATGCATCAAATCTATTGTTGAGATGGTCTCTAAACTCCGGTGAGTTTGTAGTGTGACTCTCCTGGACTTGTTCTAATTTTCTTCAGTTTCAATTTGAACTTGCATATGAGCAGTTGATGATCTGTGCTGCAGTCAGCACCTGATCTTGTTTTGACTGACAACATTGAGCTTTTCCATAATCTCTTCCCAGTGACACAGTTGATCTGATTCCTGTGTGTTCCATCTGTCAAGATCCACATGTATAGTTGTTGTTTACAAGGACTGCCAATTCAGTTTGTGAACTCATCCTAGAAAAAGTGCTACAAACCTCACTGCTGAATATCACTATGGTCACCTTCAAAGTACTCCCCTTGGAAAGCTATGCACCAATGTCAGTGCCTCGTCCACCCGTCAAAGCACTTTTTCTAGGATGACTTCGTGATCTTAATTATTAGACCTCGTGGTTGGTGAAAAAAGGTATCTGCAATGAAGAAGTCATTCATCTCGCAAAATTGTATCATGCAATCACCAGCATCATCTCTATCACCAAGGCTGTATCTCCCAAATACCAATCCTTCTTTGTTTCCAACTTTTGTATTCCAATCACCAGCAATTATCAATGCATCCTGATGGCATGTCCGATCAATTTCAGGCTGCAGAAGCTGGTAAAAATCTTCAGTTTCTTTATCTTTGCCCTTTGTGGTTGGTATGTAAATTTGAATAATAGTCATATTTACAAGCTTCCTTATAGGCATATGGATATTATCCTATCATTGAAAGTACTGTACTTCAGGACGGATATTAAAATATTCTTTTTGACAATGAATGCAACACCATTCCTCTTCTAGCCATAATTTCCAGCATAATAGACCATATGATGGTGCACTTCACAATGACCAGTCCATTTCAGCTCACTTGTGCCTAAGATATCAATGACTATATATTCCATTTCATTTTTGATGATTTCCAATTTTCCTAGATTCATATTTTGTATGTTTCACTTTCCAATTATTAATGCATATCTGTGGCTGTTTCTTCTCATTTTAAGTCATGCCACATCAGCAAACGAAGAGCCCAAAGCTCTCCTCCATTCATGTTATTCAGGTCAGCTCTACTGAGGAGGCTGCTCTTTCACAGTCATCGTTTGAGTGTCTCCCAACCTAGGGGCTTCATTTTTTAACATTCTATCTGACAGTGTTCTGCTGCTACTCACAAGGTTTTCACTGGCTAATTCTTTTCAGAACTAGACTATGGAGTCATTTTTCCTAGTCTGTCTCAGCTGAAACCTGTCCACATTGGGTGACCCTGCTGGTATTTGAATACCAGTGACATAGCTTCCAGCATCACACCAACATGCAAGCCCTCACCGTACAAGAAACTGATATATATCTGGAGCTGCTACAATTCTGAAGTAATCTGGAATGTTAAGTTATCCAACGAAGGACAGCCAGCCTGCAGGGTAAATGAGAGCTCTTTGCGTGTTACGTAGATTTGGGCATTGCTTGTTACCACAGCATAACTGGACTTGTTCTGAAAAATACAATGCCTAAATAATTAACTGTTTAAAGTCCACAGTATACAGGAAAGAAACTTAGCAGAGGGACTCTACTTTTATTTAGATGCTTTGATGCTGAGTTTGTTGTTAGGTGCCACTGTGGTTCCAACTCATAGTGACCCTCTGCACAACGCTGCCCAGAGTACAATGAAACACTACCTTGTCCGTACAACTGTTAGTATGATTAAGCCCACCGGTGCAGCCATTGTGTCTATCCAACCCATCAAGGTCCTTCCTCTTTTTCAGTAACCTCCTACTTTAAAAACCTTAATGTCCTTATCTAGGGACTGGTTCCTCCTGATAGAATATTCAAAGTACATGAGACAAAGTCTCACCTTCCTTACTTCTTACGACCATTTTGGCTGTACTTTTTCTGAGACACAGTGGTTCAATCTTCTGGCAGTCCACGGTACAGTCAATATTTTTCATGAATTCAAATGCATCAATTCCTCTTCAGACTTCCTTATTCATTGTCCAGCTTCTAGGTGCATGGGAGGCAACTGAAAATATCATAGCTTGAGTGAGGTGCACCTACTGTAAAAAGTCTTTTGCAGCAGACGTGCCCAATGCAATACATTGTTTGATTTCTTGATTGCCACTTCCATGAGCATTGATTGTGGATCCAAGTAAAATGAATCCTTCATACTGTCAACATTTTATCCATACATCACGTTATTGGAAACCCTAGTTGCACAGTAGTTAAGTGCTAAGACTGCTAACAAAAGGATCAGCAGTTCAAACCCACCCAGCACTGCTTGGAAACTCCATGGGGAAGTTCTACTGTGTCCTGTGGGATCACTATGAGTTACAATCAAATTGATGACAATAGATTAAATCTAGTTTTTGGTATCACGATATTGCTTATTGGTGCAGATGTGAGAATCTTTGCTTTCTTTATGCCACACTAAAGGCTGTGGTCTTTGATCTTCATCAGTAAGTGTTTCAAACTCTCTTCACTTCCTGCAAGCAAGGTTGTGTCATCTATATATCATAGGTTGTTAATGAGCCTTCCTCCAATCCTGATACCCCATTCTTCTTCATATATTCTACCTTCTTTGATTATTTGCTCAGCATACAGATTGAATAAGCATGGTGAAAGGATACAATCTCGACACATACCTTCCCTAATTTTAATCTATGCAGTGGTCTACACATAGGTTTTGCATGAACACAAATGTTCTGGAATGTCTATTCTTTGCAATGTTATCATAATAAAGCATTCTAAGATGGAAAACATAGAAGTGAAATCTGAGTTATAAAATGAAAAAAATATAACCTACTGAACAACAGTAGAATTTTATTGGCAAAACCCAAGTAGACTGGTAATAATAAAGTGAATTTTCCTGGAAGATAAGCTATATTCTGAATTTACCCAGAGTGCTCTTGAATAATGTTTTATAACATCCAACTGCATAATAATTTGCATAAAAATCAACCATAACTGTAATCTGTTAGTTCTAACTTTTTGATAACATAATTAGTTCTTTCTCCAGAAATACAAGAATCAGAATCCACACTTACAAAATTATTTTTGAGTGCCATCAAATCAATTTTGACTTATAGCAATCCTCTGTGACACAGTAGATCTGCTCTGTATGGTTTTCTTAGACATGACTTAGACAGAAGCAGATTGCCAGGTCTTTCACAAGCAGAGACACTGAGTGGGTTCAAGCCCTCAGTTTTTCAGTTAGCAACCTACTGCCTAACCATTGCACTACCAGGACTCCTTATTCTGATCCATAGAACACACAGGACAAAGCAGAATTGGCCCAAAGCGTTTGCAAGAATCACCTGAAAGATTCGAACTGTTGACCTTTTACTAGCAGCCATGGCACTTAACCACTACACTGCCAGGGTTTCCGACCTAATTATTATAAAATAATTCCTAGGTTTTTTTTAAAGTAATATGTTCTGGACCTAAAATGTAGACAACTAAGTGTCTCAAAGGATAGAGAATTAAAGTTACAAAGTAAATTGTACTGAACCATTATATGACATGGGGAGACAAAGATCAGGCATGTTAGATACACGAATCAGGGGGTTCTCCTTAATCTGACAGCTAAAGTGCCCTGTATGGTCATCCTGTTTCAATGTGTTGTCTGTAATAGCAGGTGAAATATTTCTAGTTACAAGATACACTGGAGGAAACAAGATTCATGATGTGCTTCCTAAATAGTAATTAAACTTTTACTTAAGCATTCAAAAGACAATGATTTGACCCTATTAAAACTCAGTCTTCACATATCTCATCTTAGTTTTAATTTTCCTTTGGTGTCAATGATATTTTAAACAATTTTAGAAATCAAGAGCTTTTAAAAGGTGAAAAAAAGCTGTTGACATATGGACTTTGGGAAATAAAAATCCGCTGTAGAGGTAGTTTTAATGTAAGACACACCTAAATCCAAAGGTATCATAATGGAATGACAAGGATAGCTTACAATTATATGGTAAATTAAGTTGTCAACCTTCAAGAACTGTACTTCATGAATAATTTACTATCAATAATGAGTTGTCTCAAAGATTTCTGGCAGTTCCACTATCGATTATTTCGAAAGGTCAAAGAGAAACCACACACCAAATCGGCATAGACACTCAGTCGACACCAAACAGAAGTTTCCAAACCTTTTCACACAAGTCAAGTTAGGAGCCTTTGAAAATACATCCATCACCAGATTCATCCCCAGATATACTCATAACGTAACTTTAAAGTGAGGTCTGTGGTCCTGTGTTGGTTTTGTGTGTTTGTTGTGGAAACTCACAAGGAGATTATAAACATAGCCATATTCACCTGATTCAAGAATTAGACTGGCAGACCACCCCTCACCCCAGAAAAAACCAAACCCAGTGCTGTCTAGTTGATTCTGACTCATAGTGACCCTACAGTACAGAGTAGAACTGCTCCACAGTGTAGAGGGTAACAGCATCACGTAAGGAGAGTAATAGCATCAGGTAAGAAGTATAACAGCATCAACTAAGGAAGGCAACAGCATCAGGTGAGGAGGGTAACAGCATCAGGAAGGAGGGCAACAGCATCAGGTAAGGAGGGCAACAGCATCAGGTAAGGAGGGTAACAGCATCAGGTGAGGAGGGTAACAGCATCAGGTAGGAGGGTAAAGATAGAGTGAGCAGCCCCCACTTGTCTGTCACTGGAGGCCTGCTTGTTGCCGTGCTGCTGGAAGCTATCCTATTGGCATTCAGCTACCAGTAGGGTCATCTATGGTAGACAGGTTTCAGCTGAGCTTCCAGACTAAGACATACTAGGAAGAAGGAACTGGCAGTCCACTTTTGAAAAGAAGTAGCCCGGGAAAACCTTATGAATAGCAGCTGAACATTGTCAGATATGGTGCCTGAAAGTGAGCCACCCAGGTTGAAAGGCACTCGGAAGATGACTGGGGAAGAGCTGCCTCCTCAAGGTATAGTCAACCTCAATGATGTGGATGGAGTAAGGTCTTCAGGATCTTTGTTCACTGATGTGGCACAACTCATATGAGAAGAAACAGCTACAAACATCCCTCAGTAATCAGGGCATGGAATGTACAAAGCATGAATCTATGAAAACTGGACATTGTCAGAAATAAAACAGAATGCATAAACATTGATATCCTAGGCATTAGTGACTAGAAATGGACTGATATTGGCCATTTTGAATTGGACAATCTACGCTGGGAAGGAAAACTTGAAAAAGGAACAGTGTTACATTCGTCATCAAAAAGAACATTTCAATTTCAAATTCTGTCCTGAAGAGCAATGCTGTCAGTAATACAATAATATCCATATACCTACAAGTAAGGCCAGTTAATATAACTATTATTCAATTTTACACATCAACCACCAAGGCCAAAGATGAAGAGACTGAAGATTTTTCCAGCTTCTGCAGTCTGAAACTGACTGAACATGCAATCAGGATACATTAATAATTACTGGTGACTGGAATGCAAAAGTGGGAAAAAAGAAGGATCAGTAGTTGGAAAATATGGCTTTGGTGGCAGAATGAATGCTGGAGATTGCATGACAGAATTCTGCAGGACTGATTACTTCGTCATTGCAAATACCTTTTTTAACCAACACAAATGGTGACTGTACACATGGACCTCACAAGATAGAATACACAGCAACAAAATTGACTACATCTGTGGAAAAAGATGATGGAAAAGCTCCAGATCAGCAGTCAGAACAAGATCACATGCTGACTGTGGCACAGATCATACATTGCTCACATGCAAATACAAATTGACACTGAAGAAAATTAGAACAAGTCCTTGAGAGCCAAAATATGACTTTGAATATATTCCTCCTGAGTTTAAAGACCATCTCAAGAACAGATTTGATGTACTGATCACTAACACCAAAGACCAGATGAACTGTGGAACAACATCAAAGACATCATCCAGGAAGAGAGCAGGAGGTCATCAAAAAGACAGGAAAGAAAGAAGACCAAACTGGATGTCAGAAGAGACTCTGAAACTTGCTCTTGAACTTCAAGCAAGAGGAAAGAATGGCAAAATAAAAGACCTAAACAGAAGATTTCAAAGAGTGGCTCAAGCAGACAAAATCAAGTATTATAATGACATGTGCAAAGAGCTGGAAATAGAAAATCAGAAAGGAAGAACATGTTCTGCATTTCTCAAGATGAAAGAACTGAAGAAAAAATTCACGACTTGAGTTGCAGTGGTGAAGGCTTCCATAGGGAAACTATTAAATGACTAATGAAGCATCAAAAGAAGATGGAAAGAATACACAGAGTCATTATACCAGAAAGAACTGGTCAGCCATTTAGAAGGCAGCATATGATCAGGAATGGATGGTACTGAAGGAAGAAGTCGAAGCTGCACTGAAGGCACTGGCAAAAAATAAGGCTCCAGGAGTTGACGGAACATCAGTTTAGATACTTCAACAAACAGATGCAGCACTGAGAGTGCTCCCTTGTCTATGCCAAGAAATTTGGAGGACAGCTACCTGGATAGCTGACTGGAAGAGATCTACATTTATGCCCATTCCAAGGAAAGGTGGTCTAACCAAATGCAGAAATTACTGAACAGTATCGTTAATATCACACACAAGTAAAAAATTGCTCAATATCATTCAAAGCGACTGCAACAGTATATTGACAATGAACTGCCAGAAATTCAACCCGGAGTCAGAAGAGGACATGGAACCGGGTATATCACTGCTGATGTCACACGGACCTTGGTTGAAAGTAGAGAATACCAGAAAGTGTTTACCTGTGTTTCACTGACCATGCAAAGGCATTCAACTGTGTGGATCATCACAAATTATGGCTAAAATTGCAGAGAATGGGAATTCCAGATCACCTAATTGCGCTCTTAAGTAATCTGTACACGGAACAAGAGGCAGTCATGCAAACAGAACAAGGAGACACTGCAAGGTTTAAAGCCAGGAAAGGTGTGCATCAGGGTTATATCATTTTACCACACTTCTCCATCTGTAAGCCTAGCAAATAATCCAAGAAGCTGGATTATACAAAGCAGAATGAGGCATCAAGATCGGAGGACAATTCATTAACAATCCGCATTACACAGACGACACCACCTTACCTGCTGGAAGTAAAGAAGATTTGAAGCTCTTTATTGACGAAGATCAAGAACCAAAGTCTTCAGGATGGATTGCTCCTCAGCATCAAGAAAGAAAAAAACCTCACAATTGAGGCAGTAAACAACATCATCATAAATACAGAAAGGATTGAGGGTGTCAAGGGTTTCATTTTACTTGGGTCCACAATCAACACCCATCGAAGCAGCGGTCGAGAAACCAAAAGACGCATTGCATTGGGAAAATCTGCCGCCAAGGACCTCTTTCAAAAGATGTCACCTTGAAGACTAAGGTGTGCCTGACCCAAGCCATGGTATTTTCAGTCACATCATATGCATGTAAAAGCTAGACAGTGAACAAAGAAGGCAGAAGAAGAATTCAATGCCTTTGAATTGTTATGTTGAGGAAGAATGTTGAATGTACCATGGACTGCCAAAAGAACAAACAGATCTGTTCCAGAAAAAGTACGACCAGAGTGCTCCTTGGAAGCAAAGGTAGCAAGACTGCATCTTACATTTTTTGGACATGTTATCGGAAGGATCAGTCCCAGCAGAAGGATATAATGCTTGGTAGAGTGGAAGGTCAGTGAAAAAGAAGACGACCATGGACTGACACAGTGGCCGCAACAATGGGCTTAAACATAAAAACTGTAGACACGGCGCAAGATTGCAGTGTTTCATTCTGTTGTTCATAGGGTCACTATGAGTCAGAACCGACGCAATGGCACCTAATAAGAACAACAACAACATAAAGTTTCCACGGAGCACCTGGTGGACCCACACTGCCAACCTTCTGGTTAGTAGCCATAGCACTTAACCACCACACCACCAGGTTTTCCTGGAAGATCCCAACAAGAACGCAAAAAAGTAACCTAGCCTACAAGTTCTTTTAACAGCAGTAAAAACATGCAGATGAGAGCACATGGACTTGATCAGCTATACATACAGACATAAAGAGTTAAGTCTTTACCTATTTCTGAAAATAGTTTCAACAGTGCAACTGATTCCTGGACAGAGAGTGGGGCAAGTAGAGCTATGTTGTCATAAGAGAGTAGTTAGGACAGACGGTGTCAAAGTATAAACACATATGCCCCAGTGGTTAATATACACAGAAGTATCTTCTAAAAAGTCAAAACTAAAACTACTGCTGAGTTATGATCAATATTTAATATAGTTATTAAAAAGAATGTACTTTTGTGGGAATATATTATTAACTTTCGTTATGACTATTATCACTGGGAGTAAATAAATCCCATCCTGACAATATTACAACTTAGCTAACAGAAAGGCAAAAGAAACGGATGGCTGGCATTCTGGAACCTTACTTTGTTGGACTGCAAATCAAAAGCAATTTAATTCATTTACCTGAATCTGGATTTACGGTTCCAGTTCAACGCATCACAATGCTCCGGCTACACCTGTCAGGCAACGCCTCTGGTAGAACAGCCCATGAAGCATATGGACCGGAACTTGTTGACTCCCCCTCAGCTGTTAGTCAGAGTCAAAATCAGTATTCTGACAGGAGGAGGCAGCATGGAAAAGACAAAGGGTATCAAGACGCAAGTTCATTATTAATTCCATCACTAGTAGCCATGAGGCGAGGCAGAATAACCTTTTCCATAGGTGAAAATTAGCATTATTTTTCTCATCTATAAAAGAAAAAAGATGTCCTACAGGTATATATGAATTGATGGATGAACTCAGGCTTTTGTTAATTTCTTACCACACCAAGAGGCAGCAACTACTCTAGCCATCCAAACACAGCATCGTTCCCAAGACAGAGGAAACAGATTTTGCTGAGTTTCTTTGCATAACTCATCTAGGAATTTAGGAGGAAAAAAAAGGCTTACTTCCTAAGTTGGATAGTTGTGCTACATTTGCCTTATTTAATACTTTATGGGCAATTCAATGTGAAATTAAAACATGATCAGGTTTTTAAATGGGTGGTGGAAAAAAGTCTATCAGTCCTGTAGTTTAGATCTAATTAGTGAGAAAGAAAGGAAACATTAAAATCAGCCTCCAGAACCTCCAAGCTTTATTAGCACAGGTAGCTCCTTCTGCTGCAAATTTGTCCTTTTCGTCAAGTGTTGAGTTATTAACACCGAAACCTCTACCCTGAAAGTGTGCTTCTCACAGTTTCCACTTAAGGCTAAATAACTTACTCGAAGACAAATTCTAACTTGGAGAGTGATACTAATTAACTTCTGGTGATGCAGAGTGACCATATATTGGATGCACTTTATGGTTCTATACATCTATAGGATGCCATCCTGCTGACCTCTGGCTGGAGGAAGGAGAGTGGGTGGAGAGGAGGGGAAAGGAGACTGTTGGGAGAATGAGACATGTATGGAGCAGAGAGGAATAGTGTGCTGTCACTGGGCAGGGAGAGCCGTGGAAGCTACACATAGGTGGGTATGTAAATTTATACAGGAATGTACATTTTCACTCAGTTACATTAAATAAAAAAATTTAAAATATATATATACACTTTTATTATAACTTGCTTATGGGTTGTAGACTGTAGCATATGTAAACCAAATCTTAAACTCATTGCCATCAAATCGATTCTGACTCAGTGAATCCCTGTCAGAGAGAGTGGAACTACCTCCTAGGGTTTCCAAGGCTGCAATCTTGAAGGAGGCAGACTGCCACATCTTTCTCCTGAGGAGCAGCTGGTGGCTGCTAAGTTCAAATCACTGACCTTTGATTAGTACATGTTTTTACTGTGCCACCAGGGCTCCTACAATGTACATCAAATACAGTCTAATTTCTATAAATGCTATTAGGTTTTTGTTTTGTTTTCACTGTACTTTAGATGAATGTTTATGGCACAAACAATTCTAATTAAACAATACAAACCTTGTTGTAACACATTGATTGCCAACCCCATGACATATCAACACTCTCCCCCTTCTTGACCTTGAGTTTCCCATTACCAGTTTTCCTGCCTTCTTGTCTTTGGTATCCCCCTTTAGTCTCATTTTGCTTTTTGTGAATGGTGAACCCCAGGTGTGACTTCATTGCTGAGCTATAAAGACACTTGGGGGCCAGACTCTTGGGGTTTCTCCAGTCTCAGTCAGGCCCATAGCCTGGTCTTTTTTTTCTGTGAGTTAGAATTTTGTTCTACATCTTTCTTCAGGTCTGTTCAGGACCCTCTATTGTGATCCCTGTCAAAGCAGTCAGTGTAAGTAGCCTAGCAACCCCAGTTGTACTGGACTTAGTCTGGCAGAGAAGGTACTTGTAGTTCATTAGTCTTTTGAACTAATATTTCCCTTGTGTCTCTAGTTTTCCTCATTCTTCCTTGCTCCAGACAAGGTGATACCAGCAAAGTGTCTTGTATGAGCTTTTAAGACCCCCAGATGTTACTCAATACAGTGAAATGTATTTTTCTTTATAAACAATATGATGCCAATTGAGATACATGTTCCCCAAGATCACGATCCTCAAAGCCCTCAGCCCATGTTTTGTTTTGTTTTTATCGTACTATGCAGTTAACAGAAATCCTAGTGGCATTATGATTAAGCATTTGGCTACTAGCCAAATGGTCAGCAGTTTGAATCCACCAGAGGCTCCTTGGAAACCCTGTGGGGAAGTTCTGCTTTAACCCATTGGGTTGCCATGTACTGGAACTGACTTTACAGGTTTGGTTGGCGTTATGCGGTTTATGAAGTCCCTGACTGGTTCAAATGGTTAAACACTCAGCTACTAACCACAAATTTAGCACTTTGAAACTATCCAGAGGAACTTTGTAGAAAGCCCTGATGATCTGTTTCCAAAATATCACAGCTATTGAAAACCCTACAGAGCATAGTTCCATTCTGACACTTACAGGGTTACCATGAGTCTGAGTCAACTTGTGGGCAACCAGTTTTGGTTTTTAACCTGGTTTATAGTCACATGAAAGGGTCCCTTGGTGGCGCAAATAGTTCACAGTCAACTAAGGAGTCCTGGTGACACAGTGTTAAGCAGCTCAGCTGATAAGTGAAAGGTTAGGAATTAAAGCTCACCAGCTGCTCCATGGAGACAGATGTGGCATCTGCTTCTGTAAAGATTTACAGCCTTAGGAACCTACGGGCTGCCCTCTAGGGCTTCTACAAGTCAGAATCCACTACTGGCAACAAGTTTGGGTTTTCTGATGAGCCTAAATGTTGGCAGGTTGAAGCCATTCTGTAGCACCACAGAAGAAAGGGTTGGTGCTTTGTTTAGGTAAAGATTATAGCCAAGAAAATCCCATGAGTAGTTCTACTCTGTAACACATGGACGGGTCCCCATGAGTCAGAATAGACAGCAATGAACTTAGCTTGATTTTTTTTCCCACATAGCCATATAAAGCAAATATTTTTATATCATTTTCTTTGTTTTACATATTGTAGGACGCCATATTATTATGGAGCTCTAAATGTTCAGGCTTCAAATGACACAGCCAGTCAAATAAGACTTTGAAATATCATGTATCAAGTATACTTAAACTTTTTAATGGCTAAGTGTCCACCATTAATCCTCATCTGTCTACAAACACAGATGACATTTGAGTATGGTGCCCAGATTGTTCTGTTATCCATGAGACAGCCTCATCTCTTCTTCTTAACTCACCCTTTTCAGTGCATCACCTTAGCACCTCCTACATGGCTGAAGAGATCACTGGGACTCTGGTGAGACTACTAGGGATCCCTTCTCAAACTAAGTTTGATATATCAAGTTTTAATTAACTCAGAGACTAAACCTCAATAGAGAATCATCTGAAACATTCAAAAATGCCATACATTCCAAAGTACCAGTTGAGCTAGATGTTCCCTCAGACAATGATTACGATAGCCCTCAGCCCATGTTTTGCTAGTTTTATTTAACAGAAATCCTAGTGTTATTACGATTAAGCACTGGGCTACAAACCAAGAGGTCAGCAATTTGAATCCATCAGATACTCTCTCAAACTCGTAGCTTCTGAAGACCCCAAGTCCAAGAGAGTTTGGCATTATTGCTTTTGAATTCAAATTTGCTGTTCCAATTTTGATTTACATACCATTTTGACAGACTATAGTGGTAAATAAAGCAACCAGTATACTTCACATCCTTGAAGTTAATCATGAGTTAACACAAAGATTTACAACTTACTTGACTACCAACCTCAATTGGTTGTCTCAGTAAAGATTCAACAAAATGATCCATTAAACTATCCCATTGACGTGTTAATTTGTTTCAATGCTGAACATTGCTTAGAAGAGTAAAATCTAATTTTTTTTGACATAATGAAATTGTTTGTTTAAAATTAATCACTTGAATGATCAATTAGCGACTACAGAAGATCAAGGAAGTAAAAAAATAACATTACATGAAATTTTTGTGTGTTTCTTTTAAAGATTTCCTGTCTATTCAGCAAGTATGGAGTAATGATCATTTTTTGCCAGGCATGTGACAGTGGTGAGCAAGATAAGGTACAGCATGCCCTCATTTGAGCCTGTATTCTTTCAGAAAAACAGGCAATAAACAGAGAAAATGTATATCATTCATAAAATTAACTTGTGCTACTAGGGACATAAATAGGAGTTAAAATAGAGAATCACAATGAGCTATACTTCAGATAAGACAGTCAAGAAAGTCTTTTCTTAGAAAGTAACATTAAAACTGAAAAGTACACTACCTAAAGGAGACAGACACAAAAAGTCCTTACAGTGAAAAAGTGCTTGATCTATTTTAGGAAGTTGGAGAATCCTAGAGACACAGGAAGTGTGACATGAGCTGGATTAAAAGATCAGATAGGGCCTTATTAACGGCCTGGTCAATTTACATGATAATATAAAAACAGTAAGAAATCAGCCAACAGTTTTTAAGAAGAGAAGCAACATGAACTTTATTTAATAGAGTTTTAAAAAGATGACTCTGGGTTTTGTGCAGAAGTTGAATTGAGCATTGGGTGCAACAGGGAACTACAGAGCAGAGGGAGGACTTTAGGACAGATAGTGATGGCCTGGGGAACAGTCAGTGCTGCAGCTAGAGAGAGGTGAAAGATTGCAAGATAGACATCCTTTAACCGGATGTGAGGGTTAAGGTCAAGGCAAGGTTCCAAAACGACTCCAAGTTTACTATCATTATATTATACTCTATGATTTCCTAATCAGGTCTGCCCTCAGTGAGACCTTTACCCACAAATTTCTCTACTACGGATTTTTACAAGTGTCAAATTTAACCAACATTTATTGACTAGGAGCCTTAGCTATTCATATCTATATGCAAAAAAGTTGAGGATATCAAGCTACTCAAACTTCTTCACATTTTCTATTCAAGTTGTTGTTTCCACTATGAAAATATAAATAAAGTAGGAGTTCCACTGATAAACATAAGGTAGGGTTTTACTGTACACAGGATCTAGTCCAACAATTTACTATGTATCACAGAAAGCAAATACCCAGCATAAACAGCAGTACCGATGAAGCAGAGATTTTTTGTTTTTTTCAATCAGTCCACTTGATAAAAAGGTCTTTTTTAAAATTGTATTTTAGGCCTGTGGGTATTTATTTCAGTCCTATAACAAAGAGGAATTTACGAAACTAGACAGCTGGGAAAAATTATGATTCTTCATCTTTTTAATACTGAAGTTTTATCACCAACCCATTATTTGACAGATTAAAATAAAAGAATACCTGCTGGAAGGAGTCCTTGGTTGGTGCAAATAGTTATGCAATGGGCTTCTGATCAAAAGGCTACTAATCAAGAAGTGCCTCAGAAGAAAGGCCTGGCAGTCACAGTCACAGTCGTGAAAACCATGTGGCGTGATTGTATTCGGAACTGAATGGGCTTGCCACGAGTTGGAATCCACTTGACAGCAACTGGTTTGACTTGTGTTTTTGTTTTGTTTTTTTCCTGGTGTAAAAATGGGTTCTAATAAGTATTTGGATCAATAACGAGTTAATTCTCTGGACCAAAAAAAGAGATATCGTTTTTTGTCTGTTGTTAGGTGCCATCAAGTCCATCCACCTTGCAGTGACCCTACATACAGCACAACAAAACCCTGCCCCGCCCTGCACCATCCTCACAGTTGCTGTTAGGTTTCAGCCTGTTTTTGCAGCTGCTGTGTCAATCCATCCTGGCGAGGGTCTTCCTCTTTTCTGCTGGCCCTCCACTTTACCAAGCAGGTTGTTCTTCTCCAGGGACTGGTCCCTCTCGACAGCATATCTAAAGTATGTGAGACCTAGTCTTGCCATTCTTGTTTCCAAGCAGCACTCTGGTTGTACTTCTTCTAAGACAGACTTGTTTGGTTTTTCGGCAGTCCACAGTCACCATTCAATATTCTTCACCAACACCAAAATTTTCATCTAGACAAGTGTTTTTCAACTAATAATGTGCAGATGAACCACCTGAGAATCTAGATAAAATGCAGGTATTGATTCAGTAAGTCTGGGGTGAGATCTGAGAGTCTATGTTTAAATGGTGGCACAGTTGTTTAAGAGCTACATCTGCTAATTAGAAGATTAGCAGTTTGAATCCACCAGGCACTTCTCGGAAACTGTATGGGACAGCTCTACTCTCTCCCGTGGGGTGGCTATGAGTTGGAATCAACTTGACAGCAATGGGTTTGGTGTTGTTTTGGTTTGTATAATAAATATCAGGCTCTCTGGGTGTCACCATTAAGTACTCAACTACTAACATGCAGGTTAATGGTTTGAACCCACTCAGAAACACCTCAGAAGAAAGGCCTGGTCACCCCCTTCTGCAAGGCCACAGCTCTGAAAACTCCATGGAGTGGGTTCTACTCTGCAAACATGGAGTCACCACTCGTCAGACTTGACGATAAATGGATTGGTTTCTGGTTTTATGTGATATCCGTGTTGCTGATCCTTGAGCCAGACTTTCAGTAACAAGAAGGTCTCTGGTGATGATACTTAATCTAAACACTGTTATAGTTTATTATTATTTATTCATATTCATAATAGCTGGGTACAGAGGGAAGCAAATTAAAATTTAAAAAAGTCCTGCTGAGCAAACAAAAAAGACAAGCATTTTATCTCTATCATTGCTACTATTATTCCAGAAAAAAAACACTGCCATCAAGTCTTTTCCAACTCATAGCAACCCTACAGGACAGAGCAGAACTGCCCCAGAGGGTTCTAAGGAGCAGCTAGTGGATAGAAACTGCCATCCAAGTGGCCCAGTTCTAACCACTGTACCAGCAAGGCTTGGATACTAATACTAGAGGCCTACTATGAAGTCTGACCATTAAGTCCCTGAACTTAATTGTTCTAAGTGCTACATATGTCATTGCTGAATATCACCATGGTCACCTTCAAACTACTCCCCTTAGAAAGCTATGCACCAATGCCAGCACACAGTCCACCCTTGAAAGCAATTTTGGAACTCTTTCTGGAATGGCCACTGTGCACGGTGGTGTGGCAGCAAGTTCACAAACTTAATTGTATAGTTGTCTGTGAGGGTGTTTTGAGCCAGTAAACAAATGACTGTATTGGAACACACTCCTGACTCACCTGGTCTGGCCCCCGATGACTTTTTTCTTTACCTGAAGACAAAGGAAATATTGGAAGGAAGATATTTTGATGCCATTGAGGACATTAAGGGTAATGTGATGACAGCTCTGATGGTCATTTCAGAAACAGAGTTCCAAAACTGCATTTAAGTGTGGACTAGGTGCTGGCACTGGCATGTAGCTTCCCAAGGGGAATACTACGAAGGTGACTGCAGTGACAGTCGGCAGTGGGGTATGTAGCACTTTTTCTAGGATGAGTTCGTGAACTTAACTGGCATTCCTTGTATTAGCCCTGCAGAGGCCCAATATGAAAATAAAAATTCTATTTACAGAAAATGGAAAAATGTCTTTAATCTTTTTTCTTGATTTCCCAGTGAAGAAACGTTTGAAAGCCAAATTGCTGTGCTAACATAACGACCTTTTTTTTCTCCTTACTTTTGGCGCTCTTACTGGCCTTTTGATAGGAACCTAAAATTCCCTTTGTGTTATAAAAAAAGCATACACAGTTTAAGACCTTTTACATATGGATGCTGAACCCTGGGGAAAATACACTGAAAGACTTGAAACTCATGGAGCCCAACTAACACACATAGTTAGGGACTGCGGCACAACTGACAGTGTTGCAGTCAGAGGAAATCAGATAAGCTTCCAGAAAAAACAAACAACAGAAACCACCCCCTCGCCTATGAGATGTAAGGAGTTAGGATGATGACAGCAGAGATACATAACTAAAAATATGGTAATATTTGGACCTCCGAAATCCACAAGAAGTTTCGTTTCTCTCCTTTAGCCTAGGCAATCAGTGAAACAGGTGAAGATCTTCAGCAAGATACAAGGACACCGTGGCTGCAGCTATGGATTCAGGCGTAACATCAGTGAGGGTGGCGCAGGACGGGCAGTGATCTGTTCTGTTGTGCACAGGGTTGCTACGAGTTGAAATGAACTTGACAGCACCTAACCACCACCACAGCAGAGTCAGTGTATACACAGTATGCTCCCATAATGCCCAAGGGAAGTCATGACAGTCGACAAACCCACCCAAGCAGGTGCAAGGAACCCAGGTGGTGTGGTGGTTAAGTGCTTGGCTGCTAACCCAAAATCTGGCAATTCAAATCCACCAGATGCTCCTTGTAAACCCTGTGGGGGCAGTTCTACCCTGTTCTATACCCTGTCACCATCAACTCAATGGCAAGGCTTTGACTCTGTGGAAACAGCTGCAAATCGGACAGACTGTCCTCCTTACGTTACCCAGGATCCTGAGACACCACTGATAGGGGAAAAGAGCCTAGGTATATGCTACTTGACTGGCTTATGTTATTCTTAACTTGGTAAAGGAGCTCCAGTAGCACAGTGGTTACAGCACTTGGTTGAGAATTGAAAAGGTTGACGGTTTGAATCCATCAGCCACCCCACAGGAAGAAGTAGTGATCTCCTTCAGTAAAGCCTACAGCCTCGGAAACCCTGCTGGGCAGCTCTACTGTGGCCTACCTGGTCACTATGAGTCGGAATTGACTTGATAGATGCAAGTTTGGTTTTGAAACTTAGCAAGGCCTTAAATAAACAGGAAAATTAAGTAAAGTCATACCCAAACTAAAACTATCATATTTAAATCATTAGATTTCAAGGCTTATCTTCCTAAGAATGCACTTATATGGTTCTCCTATTCGTGGTTAATTGACCCTTGAAAGACCTTCACGGGAGTTTTATTTATGACCATGCATTCCACTGAACAAACTTAGCTTCTATTCATTGAATGCCTTGTTGTTGTTGTTAAGTGCCATCAAGTCAGTTCTGACTCATAGAGACCCTATGAACAACAGAACAAAACACTGCCCAGTCCTGCGCCATGTCCACTATCGTTTTTATGCTTAAGACTATTGCAGCCACTGTGTCAATCCATCTCGTCAAGGGTCTTCCTCTTTTTCGCTGACCCTCCACTGTACCAAGCATGATGTCCTTCTCCCGGCCAAAGTACGTAAGATGCAATCTTGCCATCTTTGCTTCCAAGGAGCACTCTGGTTCGACTTTAGTGCCGTAGGTGGTAAAAATCAGTTTTAAACATTTTTAAGCTACAAATAGCCTCCTCCATATTTTACAGCCTAAGATATTGTCATCTCCACCTTACACTACACAAGTGATTAAAACTGTTTAAAACTTTTGAGAAAATTTATTCTGGGCTCAAGCAGATGGAAAGTTCATCTGAGCTAGAAGATAAATCAGATCTTAAACTTTTGAAACGTACCTGATGTCTAAATCCTTAAACAATATAAACTATCCATAAGGTCCTGTTAAGAAAATTCAGCCCAGCTGTCAGAGACACAGAGGCTACCAAGTCCCACTTGTCACAAGTGGTATTTCGCAGAGACAGTTTAATGTACACTTTCTATGTCTGTCTCAAATTAGCTCAGTAGGTGATAACATTTATCCTACTAACTCCAAGATCCCATACACTTGTAGTTTATTCTTACTATACTCAGTGTCCCTCACAGTCTCTGTGTCTTCTACTTGCCTTCTGAATGTGAGTTTGCAGAGTTCCAAACTCTGGTCTCTCTTCAATTCATGCTCTTTATCTCACTAGCATACATTGCTTCAGCTGCCGTCTGTACCCTGTAAATTGCAGATCCATGCCTCCAGCTCAGACCTCAACTCTCTACAGGAATTCTCCATTCAATGTCCCATAACTATCAACTCAGCTCATCTTCTACTCTTTGTCCCTTACCCACAAACGTGATTCCCCTTTAGTCTCTATGTCCACAAATTGTGCCCACTAGTCACCCAGTCATCTGCCTCTTATCTCTCCCTCTCCCCATAATTAATCACCTGATCATATTAAATCCATCTCCTAAATTGTTGCACGTGTTCCCTGTTCCCCATTTCAATGTGTTCACTCAGATCTTCCTCACTTAAGAAGGGAATGATATCAGTAGCCTCTAAGTGATCTCCCTGCCTCCAGCCTGATCTCCCCACTGCTACTAGGGTGCTCTTTCTAAACTATATTTGGATCATGTGACTCCTTTGTCCCCTATAATGAGGCGACTTTCCGCCACTTTCAGATAAAGTTCCAACACTTTAGTCTGACCCTTTGTAATGTGACCCCTTGCTATGTCTCCACTCCCACATCCCCACAGAACCCCCACCCTCTAATTGAGAGCAGATGTTTAGAATTCTCCTCAAGAGGCATGAACACTTTCTTTCCTGTCTCGTGTCTTGCTGTTCTCCCTTCTAGACTGCATCAGCGCTGCTCACCTCTCTGTTGTTGCTGGTTGCTGTCAAGCCGATTCTGAGTCATGAAAACCTGATGACTGCAGAGCAGAACGGCTCCATACGGTCATCAAGGCTGTGCCTTCTCAGAAGCAGATCTCCAGGCCTGTGTTCTGAGCTGCCTCTAGACGGGCTCAAACCACCAATCTTTCCTCTCCTTTAACCACTGGCACCACCCCACTGCATTTTATCTCTCTAACTTAGCCTACTGAATCTTTGCTGATCCCTAAAGGTTCACTTAGCTCCTTCCATGACATATCACATATACCTTTATCAAAGGTACATACTAATAATTATCCACCTCTTTTTCAAACTCTGACTCCTGTCACTCTAAACTACTGGTTTTTCTGACCATTTCATTCCTGTACTATGTGCATCTTGAGAACAAGAATGATATCACATTCACCACTGTATTTTCAGAACTTAACATCATACCCAGCATATAACACAGTAACCCAGAGCCATTGCGTCAATTCTTACTCACAATGACACTACAGGGCAAGTAGAATTGCTCCATACAGTTTCCAAAGGGCGCCTGGCAGATTCTAGCTACAGATCCTTTGGGTAGCAGCCGTGGCACTTAACCATTATGCCACTAGGGTTTCCAACCAGCATACAGCTGGCACTAAAAGCAAGTAAGTAAGAAAAGGAATAAATGAATGAATAACTATAGAGATGGTTTTGCTAACCCCAAATATTTTAGATGATCCACTGAACTACCATCAACTGAACAGCACTTCTATGACTTTTGCGAAACAGTAGTACAGGCATTTTAAACTGTGTTATTCCCACGGGCATACGTGTTAAATTACTGGTTGAATTTAGTTCAAAAAAATAACAATTTTCTCTGCAGACAAGTGTGAAAGCTGTTTTTAGTCAGAATACAAAACCATGTAACTCAACATGTTTCCCTCTTTGCCTTAACCGACAAAACTTTAATACAAATTTAGTGTCTATAGCAGTAATTAGATTGTCTCAAGTCCCTGGTAACTTCTGTTCCAGTTGATCTCATAGATGGGGCTCTTTCTATCCTAAACTCTTCTATTATATGTTATTTCTTTTCCAAACTCTTCTGTTACAGATGATTATACATTTGCCACTAGGTAGAGGATAGTGATAAAACCAGGTTCCCCAAAATTCTTCCACTTAATTCTCTACCATGAAGATAGCCACATAAAAGATAGAAACCGGCCTCTATTTGAATCACATAGATTTGTAGTAATACATCAAAATGCCTGCATTTTTTTGGTCAGTCTGGTTCTGCAGCTATGCATGTCAATCCAATGGTCCTATTCACATAAAACTGATTGAATACTACAGCTGCCAGCACATTTCATCTGCCATAACAAAGGTTCATTCATGCTTGGTATGTGGTTACTTTTTTATTAATTATAACCCATGGACCATAACTGTAAGTCATTTTGATCACTAAGGGGTTTGCTGGGCAGAAATCTGAAGAAGCTAACTTCATGTCATGTCGTATTTAAATATTACCTGTTAGTACAGGTGGACAAATTCAAAAGACAATAATAAATGACATTCTAGAGCAGTTGTTCACAACTCTGGCTCGTACTACAATCTTTTGGATGTTTTTTCTTAAAAATACTCGTGCCAGACGCTCAGTTAAATCTGAATCCCTGAGGTGGTGGGTGGGGCCCCTTGCCATCTTCTCTAAGCCCCACGAGTGATCTATGTACAGCTGGGGCTTGACCATCATTGACTCAGAGCCTGGAAGAGACGTTAGAGTTGGAGATAAAGGCTTGTCATCTGCATCTCCTATCATAACTCTAAAAGTGAAAATAATTCAAACTTTGTGTTTACTCCATTGAAATAATAATGGTTACAAAAATCTGCATTAAGAAGGGAAAATTAGACATGATTACTCAGTTTGCAAAAGAACTCTCTCTCTTTATAAAGAATTGACCCAGGCATGTCTCAAGTATCATGTAGTAATTTAACTGATTTGTATTCTCATCCCAGTTTTTTTATTTTTTTTTATTTTTTATTTAATATGAACGACAGTTGTGGCCTTTGGAAAGTCACTTAAATCTCTCTACGGCTCACTTTTCCAACACTTAAACGGAATGAGCTAGACTGAAGCTGCACTTCCCCAAGTGTATTTTGTGGAAAACCAGTTCTGCTCAGCATCTCTAGCATCTCCCACCTGTGTCTAGATGTTCTGAAGAAGAGTGGCCGAGGGCACAGACCCTGGAGCCAGGCTGCTGAAATTTGAATCGCATCTCCACTAATTAAGTCACCTTGGGAAAATTACTTAACCTTCTATGCTGGAGTTGTGTCAGCTATAAACTGGGGTTAATAATAGTACATATTCCATATGACTGTGAGGTTAAACGAAATAATACATGAAAAAAATACTCATAACATTTGCTGGCACATAACTATCACTACAAAATCATCATATATTATTCCTATTGCTAAAATTACATCCCCCTCCAAAAATTCAGGGCCTTTAGTATGCTGGGTGAGCCTCTAAGAACAGGATACACTGAGTAGCATTTCAAAATTATTTCTGAATAGTTAATTCTTTGTTGCAGGGGGGGTTAGCTCAAGAGGCTAACAGTCTGTGGAATACACTTTGAGAAAAACTGGACCAAGAGTATTCCTATGTTCTCCTAAACTCTAGTATAATATGACTCATTTCTATGTCTTACAGGGGTCAGAAATCTATGGTGACCAGCTGTTTCTGTAAATAAAGTTTTGTTGAAGCATAGGTGTGCTCATATGTTTGCATATTTCCTATACTTGCTTTCCCACTTGTTTTAGTCAGCTAATGCTGCTCTAACAGAAATATCAGAGTGGATGGCTTTAACAAAGGAAGATTTATTCTTACACAGCCCAGTAGGCTACAAGTTCAAATTCAGGAAGTCCACTCCACAGGAAGGCTTTCTCCTTGTCAGCTCTGGAGGAAAGTCCAGTATTACATCAGTCTTTGTCCAAGGAGCGTCATGGCACAGGAACCTCAGGTCTGAAGGGTGCGCTCTTCTCCCGGTGCGGCTTGCTTGATGGTGTGAGGTTCCCAATTCTCTGCTTGCTTCTGTTTCCTTTTATCTCTTGTAGGATGAAAGGATTAAGGGTGGGCAAAGACATACTTCAGGGAAACTCCCTTTACAGTGGAGCAGGGAGGTGATCCTATGAAGGGATTTACAGCCCCACCCTAATCCTTCAACATACAGCACAGGAAAATCACAAAATGGAGGAAAGTCATAGGACACAGGGAATCACGGCCCATCCACATGGCTACACATATTTTGAGGGAAACACAGTAAGACCCATGACACCACTACAAAAGAAAGTTGAATGGTTGCAATAGAAACTATATGACCCACAAAATGTGAAATATTTCTGCCCACTCCTTTATAGAAAAAGTTAGCTGATCTCTGCCTTAGATGTATAATACACTGGGAAGCCTATAGCTTCACTGCCCAGTAACTTAATCATTTTACAAATGGACATTTCTATTCCATCAGATGAGTTGGCTCTACGAAGAAAAGGCAATGTCATCAAATGTGGCGTGCGTAGAGAGAATGGTTATGGAGGCAGGCAGCTCTTCACATGGGCTGGAAGGATACACAGCTAAGATCGCAGAAGAAGAGCTACTGATGAGAAAGAAAAGGTAAGCAACTGGGAAAACAAAAGGTAACTTTAAGACCTTGAACCTGGTCAGAGATGCCGATGTAGGATGAGCACTTTCTCCCATTTCCTCCCAAAGAGTCTGTGCACCCTCTCAAAAATATTGGATGTCCTTTACAATTACTACTACTTGTCATAGACAGTCCTAGAAAACTGACTTTGTTACACTGTTTAATTCTGATAGCATAGGCATCGTGACCATAATATTATAGAAAAACAAGGCATGCAGAGTTTAAACAACTCCTGCATATCTAGTCAGTGGCCAAGCTTGTCATCCAATCTAGTTTTCTTGGTCTCAGGATTTCCACTGTGCTTCAAATGAAGTTACTCCATTCTAGAACTTCTCTTAAATGCAATAAAATGCTACATGAAATTCTGATAACTGTGCTTAGACACTTGTCTAAATTTGGGAAGAGCTTAACTATTCCCGAGGTCCCTGGGCAGTACAAAGTGTTTGCACTCAGCTGCTATCCAGCATGTTGGCAGTTCAGACCCACGCAGCAGCACCACAGAAGAAAGGTCTTGTAATATATTCCCACAAGATTGCAGCCATTGAAACCCTGCAGAGTGTAGTCCTACTGTGATGTTCATGGAGTCACAATGAGTCAGAACTAAATCAATGACAACAGGCTTTACTCTTTCTACCCACTACTTTGGAAACCCTGGTGGCATAGTAGCTAAATGCTATGGCTGCTAACCAGAAGGTCTGCAGTTCAAATCCAGCAGGCACTCCTTGGAAACTCTACAGGGCAGTTTACTCTGTCTATAACCTCACTGTGAGTCAGAACTGACTCAACAGCAGGGGACTGGTGTTGGTTTTGACCCACTACCCGTACCGGTAACCTATTGTTCTCCACAAATTTAGCTCTTGGAAAGGAGGGCTGAGGGAGGAAGAAAGAGGGGAGTGGAACTGCAAGGTGAAGTAAGTGATCTGCCTGCATCCTGAATGGATGGAAACCCTGATGAAATTTATCTTAACAACGAGAATGATAAAGAAGGGGATTCATTCAACATGAATAGAAACACAGGAAGCTATTGAAGAAGAGACAAAAATGCAGTGCTTGAAACGGCAGCTGCAAACCTTATCTCTTATATTCCACTGCTACAAAGACTAGTCAGCTTTTCATGGCCGAATGTGAATTAGAGAGAAATGTAATTTCGTGTTTAGAAAATATGCCTAATTTACCACCAAAGCTATACAATTTGTCTTGAAGTAAGGAATTCTGCATCAGCTTTTTTAAATGATGGTGATTAAGAAGACTACAATGCACTTCCAGTGTTCTTTCCTGTCATTATTTGTGGCAACCTGATGAAAAGCAATTATGCCTTGGCGAATTCTCCTCTTACATGTAATTTGGACCACTTATCTGAGATTCTCAGAAGGAAGCTGACTCGACAACTAAAAGACAAAACCTGTTTCTATCACTGTAGATGAAGCTTGTCCTGAGAACCTTCTCCTCTGCTTAGCAACGCACAGCATTTCTGCAGTGAGAAATATTGAGTGATGTGTTAATGGACTGACATCTCTGTCCAGTATTTTCATTTAGTAGAAGGAAGCAAAAATTAAATGGTATACCTTATTTACTTACTTACATCAGGAAAGAAAGACGAATGGCCATGAATATAAAATAAGCAAGAGACAGAAATTGTAGTAGTGATTGGGGTACAGAGCCATACTGACATTTCAGCCCTAGAGACCAACACACCCACCACAGGGATGACCTCAGCTACCCGCTGGTGCAGTGGTTCGGTGCTTGGCAGTTCACCAAAGAGCACAGTGAGCGAAAGAACTGGTAACTCACTTCTGTAAAGACTCTAGCCTTACAGCCTAGGAAACCCTATGGGGCAATCTACTCTATCACATGGCGTTGCTGTCAGTTGTAAATCGACTCAACAGCACGTAACAGCAACTTTTTTTTTATTGTGCTAAAATACAGATTATTGCAACAAACAGATGCAGTGCTGGAAGTGCTTACTCGTCTATGCCAAGAAATTTGGAGGATAGCTACCTGGCCAACTGACTGGAAGAGATCCACATTAATGCTCATTACAAAGAAAGGTGATCCAACTGAAGTGGAAATTACCAAACAACATCATTGATATCACATGCAAGTAAAATTCTGCTCAATATCATTCAAAAGTGGCTACAACAATATATTGACAAAGCACTGCCAGAAATTCAAGCCATATTCAGAAGAGGACACAGAACAAAGGATACCATCACTGATGTCAGATAGATTTTGGCTGAAAGCAAAGAATGCCAGAAAGTATTTACTTGTGTTTCATTGACTATGCAACAGCATTCGACTGTGTGAATAGCACTAAATTATGTCTAATGTTGCAGAGAATGGGAATTCCAGAACACCTAACTGTGCTCTTAAGGAATCTGTACATGGATCAAAAGGCAGTTGTGCAAACAAAACAAGGGGACACCGCATGGTTTAAAGTCAGGAAAGGTGTGCATCAGGGTTGTATCCTTTCACTATATCTTTGTAATGTCTATCCTTTCACCATATCTTTTTAATGTCTATGCTGAGCAAATAATGCGAGAAGCTGGATTATAGGAAAAGGAATGAAGCATCAGGATTGGAGGACGACTCATTAACAACCCGCATTATGAAGATGATACCACCGTACTTGCTGGAAATGAAGATTTGAGACACTTACTGATGAAGATCAAGGACCACAGCCTTCAGTATGGGATTGCACCTCAACAAAAATCCTTACAACTGGACCAGTAAGCAACATTGTTATAAATGGAGAAAGGATTGAGATTGTCAAGGATTTCATTTTACTTTGGTCCATAATCAATACCCTTGGACGCAGGAGTCAAGAAATCAAAAGACGCATTGCATTGGGAAAGTCTGCTGCAAAGGACCTCTTCAAAGTATTCCAAAGTAAGGATGTCAACTTGAAGGCTAAAATGTGCCTGACCCAAGCCACAGTATTTTCATAGCATTATGTGCATGTGAAAGCTGGACCATGAACAAAGAAGACAGAAGAATTGATGCCTTTGAATTCTGGTGTTGGAGAAGAATCTTGAACGTATGATGGACTGCCAAAAGAACCAACAGATCTGTTTTAGAGAAGTACAACCAGAGTGTTACTTGGAAGCAAAGATGGCGAGACTGTGTCTTACATACTTCGGACATGTTTTCAGGAAGGATCAGTCCCTGGAGAAGGACATCATGCTTGGTAGAGTGGAGGGTCAGTGAAAAAGAGGAAGACCCTCGATGAGATGGATTGACACAGTGACCGCAACAATGGGTTTAAACATAAAAACTATTGTGGACATGGTGCAAGACCAGGTCATGTTTCATTCTGTTGTTCACAGGGTCACTATGAGTTGGAACTGACTCAATAGCACCTAACAACTAACAAAATACAATAATAAAAGACTTTCCATTTTAACCACTTTAAGTGTACAATTCAGTAACATTAATTATAGTCACCAAGTGGTGCGGCCATTATCCATTTCCAAAAGTTTGCTTTAAAAAACATAAGTGAAAAATAAATTTAAGAAAGTTTTTCATTACCCTCAACAGAAACTCAACACGCACTGGGAAATAAGCCTTCCTCCCCCTCCCCTAGTCCCTGGTAACAACTGATACATTTTCATCTCTATGCATTTGCCCTAGCCTAGATATTAAATGTGAGTGGGATCACACAATATTTACAGGAATTCTCATGGCACGGTGGTTAAAGTGCTTGGCCGCTAGCCAAAAATTCTGTGGTCCAACTCACTAGTCATTCTACAGAGAAAGATGTGGCAATCTGCTTCTGGAAAGACTTACAGCCTAGGAAACCTTATGGGGGAGTTCTGCTCTATCCTGTATGGTCTCCACAAGTTGGAATCAACTCAACAGCAACGGTTTTTTAAATACAGTATTTGGCCTCCTGTGTCAGACTTGTTTCACTTTTAAGGTTCACCATGTTGCAGTATATATCAGAACATTTCTCTTTAAACTTAAAAAACCTGCTGCCATTGAGTTGTTTCCTGCCCATAGCACTACCACAGGACAGAGTAGAATCGCCCTGTTGGGTTTCTAAGGAACAGCTGGTGGATTAAAACTGCCGACCTTTCAGTTAGCAGCCACAGCACTTAACCATACAGATATGCCACATTTTATTTATCCATTCATCTGTTGATGGACTCTTCAGTTGTTTCCAACTTTTGGTTGTAGTGAATAATATTGCAATGAACACTGGTATACAAGTATCAGTCTAAGTGTTTGCTTTTAAGGCTTATGGCTATATTCTAGTAACAGAATTGCTGGGTTGTATAGTAATTCTATGTTCAATGTTTTGAGGAACTGGTGAACTATTTTTCACAGCAGCTGCACTATTTTACATTCCTACTAGAAATGGAGGAAAAGTCAGGTGTATTGCTCTTTAGTCTCATAATTAGGGATTCCTTTTTATATTAAATAGGTTGAAAGAGATCTCCAGAAAATGGTGTGTGTATCACTGTTTCCAACATGTGTGTGTACATACTTTTGTATGCATATATGTGTGTGAAAATTCTACCCATCTGCTTTTCCCTGATGTTACAAGTTGGCAGCTGGACTCATATTTGTGGTTCATAAAAGAAGAGTGGTCCCCTTACTGCCCTGGAACACTGAATAATTCTATTCTCTGAATAGAACTCAAGAAGTTCCAAATATACTTTTAAAAGGCTTTATTTGTTATTTTTATGAGTTATAAAAGTAACTGCAATGACTTTGGCTTTTTCTATCATGTTTTAACAAATGTTTAAAAAACACTTTCATAAATGCAATCATTTGGCTACACTGCATTTTTGAGATGAACATCAACAAGTAGAATAAGCCTAGTACCAAAGACCTAAACCACAAGTTGGACAGATCTACTGAAATCTGCAACTGGATTTCAAAGTAATTTGCTTTTTCTTGCCTGCACTGTACTGTCATCACTTTTTGTTTGCCTTTAATGGAATCTAATTTGCTGATGGAAACTACTGAAAAGAAATACAGCAACAAATTATTGCGGCTATTTATCCTAGTGAAGCAGTAGAATTTTTGCACCCTGTTAACTTTGACAAAATCTATGCAAGCTGTGCACATGAACTTTCAGAAGCATTTCATTGAAATACGACATGAATTAAAAATACATGAGTATACTGCTCAGTAGACTTTTCACAAACCGAATACATTCATACAGCCAGCAATCAGATCAAGAAACAGAACATTTACCAGGCCCCCATGACTTCTCTCATGCTCCTTTTCAGGCATTACCAGTATGATTAGTTTTGCTTACATCTGTGAGTAATCAAAAACCCCTGCTGTTGAGTCAATTCAGACTCGTAGTGACTCTATAGGGCAGATTAGAACTGTCCCATAAGAGTTTCCAAGGAATGCCTGTTGGATTTGAACCGCCAACTTTTTGGCTAGCCAGCCAGCCAAAGTGCTGTCAAGTCGGATCCAACAGCTGCAGCAATTAACCACTACGCCACCAGGATTTCCTGCGTGAGTAGAGAAACTTCTAACATCTTCCTGAATCTACAGGCAGAAAATACAGACATGGATACACAGCACGGGCAGTTTGTACAATAACCTCAGACTGCTGAATAGCAAAATGTAGACTTTTAATCTAGTATGCTTTACATGGGATTGTCTGTTTCAGTAAAAGCCTTTTTAAATCACAATAACCAGTAGAGAAGGAAATCCAGATGCCAAGCCTAGCTGTCTTGTACATTAATTTCTGACTGCTTTAACCACTGGGATTAAGGAATACCTGCTTCCTAGCCCCTGTCAAAATCTTTATCCATTCCAGACCTTTGATATTGCTCCCACTGACCTTTAGAAGCTCCCCATCTAGGTAAGAGATTAAATTTATACAAAGGAAGTAATACAAGGAATATGGCACACTCAAGCCTTCGGCAGGTTTTCTCTGCTCCAGCCATCAGCTCAACAACCAGATTACATATCTACAGGGCTCTTCTGCTCTGGTCTTGAGTTGTTCAATCTACAAACAATCACTAGTGAGTCAGTTCTTGCTTCACAGCAATGCTATGAGACAGAGTAGAACTGCCCCATGGGGTTCTCAAGGTTCTAAATCTTTATGGAAAGCAGGCTGCCACATCTTGCTCCTGAAGAGAAGCCAATAGAGTCAAACTTCTGACCTTTCACTTGACAGCCCAGCACCATTAGGGCTCCTTTTTCTAATTTTTTAATTTACATTCTGCTGCTAAAATGGCCAGGTACTAAATGCCTTATCATTCCAAGCAGATATTAAACCTCAGGAAGGCAGGGAACTTTTTCAAAATTTCTTTTATATTCCACTGTCCCGTTCACAGAACTCATGATACATTTGCTGATCATGCAACGTATTTTTCAAGTATCAATTTTACCACTTCCTGCACAGGCTATGTAATCCTAATACTATATAAAAGCACAGGCAGGCAGGAAACTATTTCAGGGCCAAACAACAGCAGTGAACAAATAATAATTTAACTTTGTATTTTACTGAAATTTTTTCTGATTGTTGGAAATACAAATAAGGTTTTCTTCTGACACAGTCAGCATCCAGCAGAAATACTCAGTTGCCTGTGGAGCTTTATATACAGAGTCCATTAACTTCATTACCATTTGACCTAGATTCTCACTTAAACTTCTTTATTTCCCCAGCAACTGTCAGCATGAATAATGTTTTCACCAATCACTTTCTGGTTAATCAAAGTTTAAAAACAAAAGTACGCAAAGAATGTGGCCTATTATTTGACAACTGGCTACTAAGATGCTGATGTTAACTTAAAATCAGGTCCCACTTAGTTTAAGTTCTGTATTTAAATAATACATAGAATCACTTCTTAAAGCTGCTGAAGGTTTAGTTAATAGTCTTGTGTTTCTAGAGTTCTTCCTCTGTTTGTATAATGTTGGACTTACACCACCAGTGAGAGTATCTCCTTATAAGTCTTATTTCCTGCTCTAGACTGTCAGCTCCTACAAGGTAACATTCCTGCTCACCTCTTGAGCTGTTTATTCACTTCCCAAGATGTTTAGAGCTTTGTGTTGGTTTGGTTTGTCTGCATATGTGTGCATGCACACTTGTATGTCTGTATGTGTTAAATATGTCAACACTGGAACAAATCTAGATTTTTGCAAGTTCTAGGAACCTGGTCTTCCATACAGCCAATATTTTACTATAAAATGAAAGTAAGATTGGCTTTTTCAGAGCTTTATTGCCAGTATATTCTCTTATACAATATGCATTTATGTGCCTAAACATCCAATATTATACATTATGGATAGTGCCCAAAGAAGCTACAGAAGTGCCAAAGAGTTACTAATTATATGAAAGTTGCTCCTCTTACAGCTTCTTGATCAAGAAAAAAACAATTCAATAATAATTTTGGAGTATGTATTCTACAGCCAGGCACTGAACCAGTATGCAAGAATACAGAGGTAAATATGATACAGTTCTGAACTTTAGAAAGCTCACAAAACAGTGGCATGGGTCCCCCATACAATATTTCAGAAGAAGGAGTCATAATTTCTTTTTGAACTTATGAAACAAAATTACTTCAAAAAGTAATAATAATTTAAAATCTAAAAGACCAAAACTTGGGAGAAATATGGGACTTCATGAGTATGTTGCTTGTTAGGCTTTAGATACTCCTGTGATCATTGTCTCTCACTGGGACATGACTCTCAGTGGTTTGGCAGTTATGATGTAGTTTGGCAGGTGTATAATCAGGTAATCACCTCCATGATGAGATCTGATAGAATGTCATCACCTCCATGATGGAGTTTGCTTTAAGTAGCCAATCAGCTGAAAAGGAGTTTCCTTGGAGGCGTGCCCTACATCCAATATAGGTGGAGTTTCTGGCAAGGCTTGAGGGCTGTTGCTTGCTCCGGATCCTGAAACAAGCTTCTGTTCATCTTACCTCTGGTTCTTGGGACTCAAGCTAGCAGCTTATCTGTCAATTCATCAGCCTCCAGCTTGTCCCACAGAGACTTGAGTACTTCCAGCCCCTACAGCAACATGAGCCATTTCCTTGACAAAAATTTATCTCTCTTTTTCTATGTGTGTGTGTATGTGTCTGTGTGTATACATACAACCTGTATGTATACACACAGGCACATACATATACACTTCACTGGTTTTGCTTTTCTACAGAATGCAGCCTTAGACAGCCCCTAAAACATTAAAAGAGAATTTCTTCAGGAATTGGCATAGGTAAAAAAATTTTGTTGGTATTTTTACTGAAATGGTCCTGACACAACCAACAAATCTACTAAAAAGAGAAATACATATATAAATAAAAGAACATTAAGCAGCTCATTGCTGTTGAGTCAATTCTGACTCATAGTGACCCTACAAGATAGAGCAGAAATTCCCAATAGGGTCTCCAAAGAGCACCTGGTAAATTCAAACTGCTGACTACTACACCACCAAGGTTTCTGAAAAGAGCACTGGTAGTCATTAATTCCAAAATTATTTACATCAAAGTTACAAATTCATTAATTCATGACAGTAAAATTAAGTAGATCATAAAGGAAGAAGCAAGTTTGACCTTTGGTGTTGGGAAGGTGTTTCTAAGAGTTGTTATTAGAGGCTAAGATGGCAGAGTAGTCAGATGCTTCCTGTGACCACTATAACAAGAAAGACTCAAAAAAAATGAATCAATGATATATGACATTCTGGGAGCCCTGAACATCAAAGAAAAAGTTGAAAGTCAGGACAGAACAACAAAGAAGGGTCAGTAGGTTCAAAAGTACCTAGGACTGGCCAGACCTGACCCAGTGAGAATAGGCACTTGCAGGTAGATTGATGGCAGTGAGCATGGTGAGGGGAGCAGAGGCATTCAGAAAGCATCTACCTCAGCAGAAGGCACTGACTGGTGGAGAGCCCACTCATGCCTCTAGAATCAGTGAAAAATGACACTGGATTGTCAAAACTAATTGGCTTATGTCCACAGATGTAGAACTACCCTCCACAGAATTTCTAATGAATGTTTGGCAGAGTAAAACAGCAGAAATTTGGGGTACTGGCTGTAGCAATTTGCCACTACACCTCCAGGGTTTATAATACCACCATATTTTTGAACAAAAATCGGACAAAGAATTTTTAAAAATGAAGAAACACTAAGAGTTATGTGAGACTTTATCAGGAGGAATAATCTATGACAGATTGGAGCACCAGAACAGGGGCACCAGGGGATAACAGAAACTACAGATAGACTTGTCAAAGATTTCTTGACAGAAAATTTCCCTGATATCATGAAAGATAAGAAGATATCTATCCACGATGCTCATTGAACTCCACACAGGGTAGATCCCAACAGTAACACAGCAACTCATATTATGATCAAATTTGCGAAAACTAACATAAGGAGAAAATTTGAAAAACTGTTAAGGACCAATGAAAAATAATTTACAGAGGAGAGTCAACAAGACTCAATTCAGACTACTCAGCAGAAACTATGCAGGTAAGAAGGCAATGGGATGACATAAACAAAGCCTTGAAGGAAAAAATTTGCCAGCTAAGTATTACGTATACAGAAAAACTGTCTCTCAAACACGATGGGGAAATTAGGAGTTCACCATTTCTAGATAAACAAAAATTTAGGGAATTTGCTAAAACCAAACCAAAACTGCAGTACTTAAGGGAGTGTCTTTTGATTAGAAAGCTGCTAACACTAGAACACAGGAAGGAGCTACCAGATATCAACCCAAGTAGGGAAATTACAAAAATAAAGTTAAAACACTGAAAATAGGGAAACATAGACATCAGTATGTAATACGAGAACACTATAATCAAAAAGAAGGACTAAAAAAAAAATGTAGTCATGGGTCTTCCATAATGAGAGTAAGTCAGGTTATACATAAACATAAATGACTGGTTTAAATTTAGGAAAATAGGGGAAAACAGTAGGGTAACCACACTGGAAATTTAAAATTCTACACATCAAAATACAAAATAAGAAAAACATGAACTATCAGCAAATACAAAATAAACAACAATGACTAAAGATTTAATACATCAGGGGAACATAACCTTAAAAAATATTTACACACCTAATGATAGGACTCCTAAAGACATAAAACAAACTACTAGCACTCTCTTTGAAGTAGACATCTTCACAATAGTAGTAGGAGACTTCAACACACTACTTTCAGTAAAGAGCAAAACATCCAGAAAGAAGCTCAGTAAAAATACAGAAGATCTAGATACCACAATCAAACACCCTGACCTCACAGAAACTGTCTTACTAATACAGTGCCACAATGACAGAAATACCACAAGGAGATGGCTTCAACAACAAAAAAAAAAATATATTTTCTCACAAAAAAATTAGACTAAAAGTCAAAATTCCAGGCATCACCTCCAGAAGAAGTTTTTCTCTGATGGTTCTGGAGGAAAGTCTTTATATTCCCCTGTACTGGTAGCTTCTAAGGTAAAGGGACCCTGGATCCAGAGGACATACTCTGCTCTCAGCACTGCTTCTTTACTGGTGGTAGGAGTTCCCCAACTCTCTTCTTGCTTACCTTTCTGCTATATCCCAAGAAATTCCCTTGAAGCATAATAAAATATTACAGATTGAGACCTCCCTCACTGATGTAACAACTTCCCACTCTTCCTCATTACTATCATAGAGGCAGGATTTATAACATATAGGAATATCACACAACACCAAGAATTATGGACTAGCCAAATTGCTACATACATTATGGGATGGACACAATTCAATCCATGTCAGAAATATACAGAACACTCCACCCAGCAGGAGCCAAGTACACTTTCATTTCAAGTGTACATGGAGTATTTTCCAGAACAGACCACATAGCAGGCTATAAAGCAACCCTTAACAAAATTCAAAGTGTTAAAATATTTCAAAGCATCTTTTCAGACCATAAAGCTACAAAAGTAGAATCTAATAATAGAAAAAGTAAGGGAAAAAAAAATCAAACACATGGAAACTGAACAAAATCTCACTTAAAAACTACCAGGTTATAGAGGAAATAAAGGAGAGAATAAAGAAATCCACAGAATCAAATGAGAATGAAAGTACATCCTACCAGAACCTTTGTGACACAGGGCTATCAATTTCTTTCAATAAATGCACATATCAAAAAAAGAAAAGTTCCAAATCGAAGCTTAACCCTACAACTCTAAGAAATGTAAAGAGAACAGCAAAAGAACCCCTCAAGCACCAGAAGAAAGCAAACAATAAAAATTAGAGCAGAACTAAATGCATTAGAGATAGAAAAATGAAAGAGTTAACAAAACCAAAAGCTGCTTCTTGGAAAAGATCAACAAAATCAATAAACCATTTCCAAACTTGCAAAAGAAAAACAGGAGAGGAAGCAAATAACTTGAATAAGAAATGAGATAACCAACATCACAACAGATCCAACAGCAATTAAAAATCACATATCAGAATACTATGAAAATTGTACTCTAACAAATTCAAAAATCTAGAATTAATGGAAACATTTCTAGAAATACACTACCTACCTACACTAACACAAACAGCAGTAGAACAATTACATAAACCCATAAGAGAAGAAGAGACTGAAGAGGTATTTTAAAAATCTCCCAATAAAAAAATGTCCTGTCCCAGACAGCTTCACTGGAGAGTTCTATCAAGCTTTTAGAAGAGTTAACATCAAATTGCTAAAAGTTATCTCAGAGCATATAAAAAGATGAAATACTCTCAAATTCATTCTGTGAAAAAAGCATAACCCTGTTACCAAAACCACGTAAAGCATCACACAAAAAAGGAAATTTAGACAGCAATATCTCTCATGAACTTAGAAGTAAAAATCCTCAATAAAATTTTAGCCAACAGAACTCAACAACGTGTCAAAAAAATAATTTACCATGACCAAGTGGGATTCATACCAGGTATACAAAATGTTTCAACATTAGAAAAACAATCTAATCAACCTCATAAATAAAAGATGGGAACCATGTGATTTTATAAATTGATATAGAAAAGGAATTTGACAAAATTCAACACTCATTCGTAATAAAAACTCTCAGCAAAATAGAAACAGAAGGGAAATTCCTCAGCTTAATAAAGGGCATATATATAAAGCCAACAGCCAACATCAACCTGAATGGACAGAATCTGCAAGCATTCTCTTTGAGAACAGGAACCTGACAAGGATGCCATCTATCACCACTTTTATTCCACATTGTCCTGGAGGTTTTAGCCAGAGCAGTCAAACTTGGAAAAGAAATAAAGGGCATCCAAACTGGTAAGAAAGGAGTAAAAGTATTTCTATTTGCAGATGCTATGATCTTATACACAGAAGACCCTAAAGAATTATATTACTGGAACTAACAGAAGAGTTCTAAAAAGTATCAGGATAAAAGATAAACATAAAGACATCAGCTGGATTCCTTTACACTAACACAGAGATTGACAAAGAGGAGATCACCAAAACAAAACTACTTGCAATAGCCCACAAGAAGACATAATACTTAAGAATTTAACTCGAGATGTAAAAGACCTATACAAAGAAAACTACAAGACACCACTGCAAGAAACCAAAACAGACCTACATAAGTGAAGAAAACTACATTGCTGACGCATAAGAAGACTCAACATTGTGAAGATGTATACTGTACTCCAAACAATCTACAGATACAGTGCAATCTTGATCCAAATTCCAATGTTATTTTTTGATGAGATGGAGCAACAAATCACCAACTTCATATGGAAAAGGAATTAAAGCATAAGTGAAGAAGAACAAAGTGGGAGGTCCTACACTACCTGACTTTACAACCCATGACACTGCCACAGTAGTCAAAGCAGCCTACTAGTGTTGTAACAACAGATACAACAGACCAATGGAGCAGAACTGAAAATACAAATGTAAAATCATTTACCTATGAGCATCTGATAGCTGACAAAGGCCCAGAGTCCATAAACAGAGAAAAGATAGTGTCTTAAATAAACGGTATTGTCATAACTGCATATCCATCTGTAAAATAATGCAACAAGACCCATATCTCACATCATACACAAAAACTAACTCAAAATGGATCCAAGATCTAAATATCAAATCTAAAATGACAAAAGATCATGAAAGAAAAAATAGGGACAATGTTGGCAGCCCTAATACACAATATAAAAAGACAAAACATTACTAACAATGTACAAACACCAGAAGAGAAAATAAATAACTGGAAACACTCAAAAATCAAATACTTATGCTCATCCAACAGGTAAAAAGACAACCCACAGACTGGGAAAAAAAAATTTGGATATGACAAATCCACTAAGTGTCTAATCTCTACAATCTACAAGATACTGCAAAACCTCAACACAAAGACAAATAATTCAATTTAAAAAATGGGCAAAAGATGTAAACAGGCATTTCACCAAAGAAGACATCCTGTGCCTACCAGATACATGAGGAAATGCTCTCAATCATTAGCCACTAGAAAAATCCAAATCAAAACTACAATGAGATATCATCTCATCCCAACAAGGTTGGCATTAATGAAAAGCACAAAATAATAAATGTTTGAGAGGCTATGGAGAGACTGGAACTCTTGTACATTACTGCTGGGAATGTCAAATGGTACAAACACTTTGTAATTAGATTTGGTTCCTTCTTAGAAAGCTAGAAATAGAAATACCATACAATTCGAAAAAATCTCACTTCTGGAAATATATCCTAGAGAAATAAGAGCTACAACACAAGTAGATAAATGCACTCCAATGGTCAGCATAGCACAGTCCACAACAGTGTAAAGAGAGAATACATTGAAGTGCCCATCAACAAGGAATGGATAAACAAACAGCAGTATATTCACAGAATGGAATATTAAGCAATGGCAGAGAACAACGATGAACTAGGAAAATATTATATGGAGGAATTTGGTAATAATTTTGTTGAGTAAAATTAAATCCATTGCTGTCAAGTGGAATCTGAAATTTGTCAGTAGCAAAAGTAAAAACATTACGCGATCACTAGTATAAGGACTCAAGAAATAGTTTCAACACAGGAAAAAAAAACAGTCTTTGATGTGGGGAGGAAAGGATAGACGTATTCACTAATTAGATAACGCCAACAGACAACAATTATTTTAGGTGAAGGGAGGGACAATACACAGTAAAGGAGAGGTCAGTACAACTGAACTAAACCAAAAGCTAAGAATCAACCAGGCACTTCAAGGGACAGAGTAGCAAGGGCATTAGTCTAGGGACTATGCTTTCAGAAGACATCTAGGTCAACTGGCATAATGAAACTTACCAAGAAAATGTTCTGCACCGCAAATTGGTGAGTGGCATCTTGGGTCTTAAAAGCTAGCAAGTGTCCATTCTAAGAAGTATCAATTGGTATCAACTCACTGGAGCAAAAGAGAATGAAAAGCATCAAAGACACATAGAAAATATGAGCCCAAGAGACAAAAGGGGCCACACAAACTAAAGAATACAACACGAGACTGGAAGAAATAAATGTTACCTGGCCACCACCAAAAACTGCCCTTACTGGGAACCCAACAGAGTCCCTGATACAGCAGGTGAAAGGTAGGGTGCAGAAATCAAACTCTACACTAAAAAGACCAAACTTGATTGTCTGACAGTCTGGAGGGTCCCCAGAAGACAGGACCCCTGGGCTCTCCATTAGCTGAAAAGTGAAACCATTACCTGAGGCAACTCCTCAGACAAACACTGAACTGGTAGGTAAGACACAAAATACTATTTTACTGGTGAAGAGTATGCTCCTTGGTTTAAGTAGATACAAGAGAGTCTGGGCAGCTCCCGTCCAGAGGCAAGATGAAAAGAGAGAAGGGGACAACAACTGACTGAATGGACATAGGAAATACGAGGTGGAAGGGAGGAGTGTGACGTCACAGTGTGGGGAAAGCATAACAAAGTATGTGTCAGTTTTGCATGAGAAACTGACTCAAACTGTAAACTTTCACTTAAAACACAATAAAAGATTTTTTTTAAAGTTGGTATTGCTGAATATCTTTGGGTGCTTGATCTAAAATGCAGTCTATGGATTTATATGACACACACTTTTCTTGTAATATTTGCAAGGAAAGATTCATAAAAAAATCCAGAAGTCAATTTGTATTCAAAAAATGTAAGAAAGCTGTCTCAATCTAATTCAATTTTAGTTTTCAAAAGTCTATAATAATGATCTCTGCCACAGATCATCAGTTGTCCATATGCAAATTCAAATTGAAACTGAAGAAAATGAGAACAAGTCCACAAGAGCCAAAGTATGGCCTTGCATATATCCCTCCTGAGTTTAAGACCATCTCAGGAACAGATTTGGTGTGTTGATCACTAATGGCCGAAGACCAGATGAATTGGAATGACACCCAAGACATCATCCATGGAGAGAGGAAGAGGTCATTAAAAAGACAGGAAAGAAAAAAAAGACCAAACTGGATGTCAGAAGAGACACTGAAACTTGCTCTTGAATGTCAAGCAGCTAAAGTGAAAGGAAGAAACGGTGATGTAAAAGACCTAAACAGAAGATTCCAAAGAGCAGCTCGAGAAGACAAAATCAAGTATTACACTGACATGTGCAAAGAGCTAGAAATGGAAAACCAGAAGAGAAGAACACGTTCTGCATTTCTCAAGCTGAAAGAACTGAAGAAAAAGTTCAAGCCTTGAGTTGAAGGCTTCTACAGGGAAACTATTAAAGGACTCAGGGAACATCAAAAGAAGGTGGAAGGAATACACAGAGTCATTATACCTGAAAGAAATAGTCAATGTTTAGCCATTTGAAGAGGTAGCATATGATCAGGAACCAATGATACTGAAGGAAGAAGTTGAAACTGTATTGAAGACACTGGCCAAAAACAAGGCTCCAGAAATTGATAGAATATCAGTTGAGACATTTCAAAAAACTGATGCAATGCTGAAACTGCTCACTCATCTATGTCAAGAAACTTGGAGGATAGCTACCTAGCCAATCGACTGGAAGAGATTCATATTTATGCCCATTCCAAAGAAAGATGACCCAAGTAAATGGAAATTACTGAACAATATCATGGATATCACATGCAAGTAAAATTTTGTTCAAAATCATTCAAAAGTGACTGCAACTGTATATTGACAAGGAACTGCCAGAAATTCAGGCTGGATTCAGAAGAGGATGTTGAATCAAGGATATCATCACTGATGTCATATGGATCTTGGCTGAAAGCAAATAATACCAGAAAGATGTTTACTTGTGTTTCAATGACTATGCAAAAGCATTCAACTGTGTGGATCACACTAAATTACAGCTAACATTGAGGAAAATGAGAATTCCAGAACACCTAACCGTGCTCTTAAGGAATCTGTATATGGATCAAGAGGCAGTCATGTGAGCAAAACAAGGGGGAACTGCATAGTTTAAAGTCACGAAAAGTGTGCACCAGGGTTGTATCTTTTTACCATACCTTTTTAATCTGTATCCCAAGCAAATAATCCAAGACGCTGTATTATGCGAAAAAACATGAGGCATCAGGATTGGAAGATGACTAATTAACAATCTGCTTTACATAGACAACATCACCTTATTTGCTGGAAATGAAGATTTGAGACACTTAACTGATGAAGATCAAGGACCACAGCCTTCAGTATGGGATTGCACTTCAACATCAGAAAAACAAAAATCCTCACAACTGGGCCAGTAAGCAACATTGGCATAAATGGAGAAAAGACTGAGGTTGTCAAGGATTTCATCTTACTTGGGTCCACAATCAATGCTCATGGAAACAGCAGTCAAGAAATCAAAGACACATTGCATTGGGAAAATCTGCTGCAAAGGACGTCTTTAAAGTATTCAAAAGTAGAGACGTCACTTTTTTGAAGACTAAAATGTGCCTGACCCAAGCCATGGTATTTTCAGTCACATCATATGCATGCAAAAGCTGGACCATGAACAAAGAAGACAGAAGAAGAATTGATGCTTTAGGAGTGTGCTATTTGAGAATGTACCATGGACTGCCAAAAGAACAAAGAGATCTGTTCTGGAAGAAATCCAAACAGAGTGCTCCTGGTAGCAAAGATGGCAAGACCGAATCTTACATACTTTTGACATGTTGTCAGGAAAGATCAGTCCCTGGAGAAGGCCATCATGCTTAGTAGAGTGGAAGGTCAGCAAAAAAGAGGAAGACCCTTGATGTGATGGATTGACACAGTGGCCACAGCAATGGGATTAAGCATAAAAGCAATAGCAGACATGGTGCAAGACTTGGCAGTGTTTCATTCTGTTGTTCACAGGGTCACTATGACTCTGAACTGACTCGACGGTACCCAACAACAACATATTGATGATCTAAATGAAGCCACTAAAAATTCAACAAATTCTGCTGAAGAAATCCCAGAAAGGAGAATTAACTTGGTCAGGTCTTGCAGTAAAAAGTTGTATTTGTTAAATATAGCAGTCCTCTTCTCATTGTCTCATTTTCATTTGAGAAAATAGTGTGCATTTTCATCACTTTTTAATAATGAGACAAAATGATACTTAGTCCTTAAAAAGCACAGTCCTAGGTTTAAACATCAATTTTAGAACTTATTGGCTACAGATACGTGATTAATGAATTTAGCCTCTCTGTGGTTTAGTTTCTTCATCATTAAAATGGAGTATTAACACTTAGACTGTAGAGTTTTTGAGTTAAATAAGTTTAAGTAATTATCTAACAAACTACTTATTAACCAGAAGACAATAAAATTTTATTTCCTCTTTTACTCATAGTATTGATGTTTTCTACTGCTTTCAAGTGTTTTCCATAAAAGCAAGGGTGTAAAAAGACTTCATTCTAAATTATATTGAAAGCTTTGACCACTATTTCACAGGAATGAACCCCCTAGTAAGTAAGCTTGGCTTAGGCTCTTACCAGAGCCCTGGTAGTATGGTGGTTAACAGCTCAGCTAAAATCCAAACTGTTGGCAGTTCTGATCCATCAGGAACTCCCTGGAGGCCCTAGGAGGCAACTATACTCTGTCCTATAGGGTCACTATGAGTCAGAATTGACTCAAAGGCAAGAATTTGCTTTGAGGAGGTTTAAGAACTTATGAAATCTGTTAATATTTTATCGTATTCAACCTTGGCAACAACCTCGTAAGCTGTTATCATCTTTATCTTATAAAGACATAAAGATTATATGAAGAAAAATGAGGCATCAGGATTGGAAGATGACTCATTAACAACAAGCGTTACTCAGACACCACCACCTTACTTGCTGGAAGTGAAGAAGATTTGAGACACTTACTGATGAAGATCAAGGACCACAGCCTTCAGTATGGATTGCGCTTCATGGCATGCATACAATGTGATTGAAAAGACCATGGCTTGGGTCAGGCGCATTTTAGTCTTCAAGATATACAAACTGTTATTATCTTTATCTTATACACGAGGAACACGTCACACACAGAATTAAGTAACTTGACTGCTTCTGCTAGAAAGCAGTGAAGCAGGAATTCAAACTCCAGCAGCACAAAACACATGACTTTATTAACTTTAATTGGAAAATATAGTGAACACTATATGAACCAGCAATGCCTCACCTAGTAGATACCCTAGAGAATTAAGTGCAATGACACAAATATTCATATGGAAAACCATGAAGAAAAACAAAGACTCAAGAAAGCAATTAGCCCACAGCACTAATGGCCCCCATGAAGGACAGCCTCCTCTAGCCTGAAACCAGAACCAGATGGTGCCAGCTACCAAAACCAACCACTCTCACCAGGGACACAACAGAAGGGCCCAGTCAGAATGAGAGAAAACTGTAGGATAACGCTCAAATTCATTTTAAAAAAAAAAAAAAAGGTCAGATTTACTAAACCGATAGAGACTGGAAAAACCCCAAGATTATCACCCCAATATGCCCTTTTAACCTGGAACTGAAGTCACTCCCCAAAGCCACTTTTCAGCCAAGTAGCAGGCTGACTGTCCTATAAAATAAACAATAGCACTCATGATGAATTTTTTTCCTTAAAACAATCAACTTCATAAGACCAAACAAGCAACATTTGCCCAACAGCAAATAGGAGACATCAGTGAGGTCTGGGGGAAGTGGAGGGATGGAAACGGGATGGAAATGGGGAGAGTACTGACACATAGCTGTAAGCCTCCAACGTCACATTGTCTGGTTAGGAACTGCTGAATGGGAAACTAATTTGCTGTGTAATTTTTCACTTAAAATACAAGAAAATGTTCAACAACAGTAAAAAAGACGACAGTGAAAATAAAAAATTCTAGTCATACAAAACAGGCACACAAGTAACCTGGATTTCCATCACACTGATCAGATACTAGGCTAAGGGCAAGAAGCTACTTATATCCCTGGCCAAGACTGGCTCAAGATATTAGCTGGACTGGGTCTTAGAAAGTGAATGTGACAGGACCCCCCAAGGGCCACATCCAAGTTCAATGATTGCAAGAAGGATTCACAGCACTCAGCATGTAAACAGACTCACAACCGAGATTTATTACAATGAAAGGTTAGAAAGCAAAATCAGCAAAGGCAAAACGCACACGGAGAGAAGTCTGGCAGAAACCAGGCACAAGCTCCCCAGAGTCCTCTCCCATCAGGGTTGCACAGGACTTTCTTAGTTACTCCAGCAATACGTGGTGACAACACCTGTGACGTGTTATCTACCAGGGAAGCTCACTAGAGAGTCAAGGCCCAAGGTTTTATCAGGGTCTGACGTGTAGGCACCTCTGCACCAAAATTCCAGACTCACAGAAGGAAAGTCGACATTCAGCCTAAGCACATTCTTTGCACAGTTTAGACACTGGGAGCCCCTTGTATTGCTTAGGGAGACTTTGGTATCACTGTAGGGGACTGTTTGACAGTCAAGTTCTCAGAAGCCAGAAAAGGGCCAACATTATAACTGTTTCTAGGACAGCAGTCTCAAGTGTGCCAGGCTAACTTTTTTCTGCAACTTGACCTGAGTTTCTCTCTATGATACGAGAAGGTTAATTGGCCACATAAGATTCTATAATTCTATATTTCTAATTTTCTTATCATTTAGATTTCTTCACTCTTCTCCTACCTACTCACCCTACTGGCTAAAATTTATACTTATCATAATTCATTCTGCTGACAAACATCCCTTCTGAATTGTCAGCAATATGTGGTCAGACATTCTGACAGTCTGAGAATCCAAGTGGGGCGAAGTCACCGTGCCTGATGGTGGCCCTCCTCTGACTCTAACAATTCAGTTTCCATCTTCCCCAACTCACTCCAAGACACTATGTAAGACCTGCTAGGAGCTGGAAATTTTTAGATGAATTCTTGAACACGAAACCATAACGAGCCATTCATGGAGTCTATAGCGGTGGCCATCAGCTATGTGTGTGCAAAGCATGGTGTTAAAAGCAGTGGACATATATGAAACTAAATTTAGTGTTCATACCAGGAAGGTAAGATATGTCATTAAATAGTTTTCATATAAATTAGAAATAGTCAACTCTATAGGTAAAATGTAGGCATGGGTTCTGGGAATACAATTGCGAACGAAACCAAGTCTCTACCCTCATTAACACAGGCAAGGATTCATGGTGGAGGTTGCATTAGAGAGGGGTCCTGATCAATACCATGTAGGTAAATAGTATAATAACATGATGATAACATCAGAGAAAACAGATGACATGGTTACAAAGCTATTGCCGAAGAAGCCATAAAGTTGAATGGGATAGCTGCCTGATCCCATGTGAAGACTTAAATTCTTATTCTCAGAACACCAAATACAGTATTTTGAAGTATCAGAAAATCTCTGCTCAACAAGTTTCTCTCAAGTTCCTTCAGTGCTCCATAACGGAATTTGCTCATCTTGGAGATACAGCTACAATGCAGTACTGTACTGCTAAAAGTAAAATACACACCTGACAGCTCAGTTTGCAAACTCATCCTAGAAAAAGGGCTACAGACCTCATTGCTGAATACCACCATGGTCACCTTTGAAACACTCCCCCTGGGAAGCTATGCACTAATGCCAGCACGTAGTCCACCTTTCAAAGCAATTTTGTAACTTTTTTTGGAATGTCCATCAGAACTGACGTCATATGAGGTCTGACAGTTAGGTTCACAAACTCATCCTAGTAAAAGTGCTACACACCACATTGCTGAATATCACTATGGGTCACCTTTGAACTCCTCCCTTTGGGAAGCTATGCACCAACTCCAGCACCTAGTCCACCCTTCAAAGCACTTTTTCTAGGACGAGTTGGCGAACTCAATTGTCAGACTTCATACAATGACAGCTCTGATGCCCATTCCAAAGAAGGAGTTCCAAAACTGCTTTGAAGGAGTTGGTGTCATTGCATAGCTTCCCAAGGGAAGTACCTCCAAGGTGACTGTAGTAATACTCAGCAATGAGGTATGCAGCACTTTTTCTAAGATGAGTTTGTGAACTTGTCAGACCTAATATAATTATTCCACCAGCTTCTGTAGTCATTAGTTTTTCTTTGTTTGTTTTTCAGTAAAGGCTAAAAAAAAAAAAAAAAATTCAGTGTCCACAAATAATTTACTTTAGAGAATTTCAGTAACAGTGCTAGACTCCATGGGAAAATTTGAAGCATGAGAAACTATCATTAAAAAAATTCTCCATCATTTTATTTTATTCTATTTTATTTTTATTTTATTCTTTTGAGAAATTCAGTCCCTGTGAGTCTTTCTTCTCCCAAGCATGTTGTAATGTTTTGGCAGAAGTGATCTAACTCCTTATCTAACAGGATTTACACTCACCATTAGAATGTGTTTAGTTTAGTTTTTTTTCCCGACCTTTACTTTTTCTCATTTGAATTCCTCTCTGTTCCTTTCCTCCCATGCACTCCTTCTTCTCAGCAGTCTTCCCTTACTACTTGATCTATAGTAATGGATATGAACTTTCAATGAAACTGACATTGCTGTAACAACTTATTTAGTCAGTTGGGGATCTGAGGCTGCGAAAGGGCAGGTTCTTATTAGAACTTTTGGAACAGTCTTTTGTGAAGATTTTCAAGTTCATTTTAAGGACCAGTTTCATTCTCTAATCAAAAGACTGTCATTTCACACTTAAAGCAGCAGACAATTTACAGTCTCTGTCCCCAGAGTTGGGCTGACCTCAGACACAAGAGCATGACGTGATGTATCTTATCCTTCTGGGCTGCCCTTCAACGATGTCCTATGCACTGATCACTGCTCAGTTCCCACTGGTTTAGTATATGATCCGACTGCATTCTCTTCCTCTAACATCTGGAGTAAAACTTCATTAATTTAATTTTCTCAGTACTGTAGCTACTTTTATATGCACTCTATATAAATACTATTTTGATTTTTCCCAGAAAGCCGTGTATATTAGTAAGAAAGGAGCCCCAAACAAACAGCTTTAAATAAGTTGAAAAGATTGGTCAAGTCGACGAGACAAAATCCTGAAAGTCAAAGTTGGTTAGTAAATACTGTCTGTGTCTGTCCAAGCAAGCAGCAATACTTTACCTTCACTCTGTTTTGCTACTTACTTATAGATATATTCCATTAAATACTGATCTGTTGTACATTCTATAGCATTTTTTTAATTTATAGGCTTAGTTCTCATTTAAGGAAGATCTACAGTTTAGATTCATTATTTACAAGACAATAGATGACTTTGCTCTAAAACTCATTATTTCTCCTTCTCAAGAACACCCCTAGAACTCTAAGGTATTTTTATTCAGAGAGTTAATTTCTAACTTTATTTCTAAAAGCAGAAATCCCAACAAGTGCTTTTCCTATTCTTTTCATTTAAATTCAGCCTAAAGGTCTTATTTCCATCTTACTCTGTAATGACATGATTCATCAAATTCCAGATGAACAATTACGTTGTTTTTATTAAAACTCAATTCATTATTAAGCAAGAAAAATCCACTCTGTGATTATTCATACCTTACAAGGCTATTTCCAAAACCTAAATACACAGAAAAATCTATCTTGCCTTTTATAAATTAGTGAGCTGCCATAACAATTCATGCACAAAAGTTTTCAACATTCAAAATTCAAAAGTAGTTTAGCTTTTTAATTAAATTGATGTCAGCTGTTAAACCAGTCATTAGGTTAGATGCCTTTTTATAATTTAATTTCTATTTTCCTATTACATTTTGCAATGTTTTCTACACTTCGTTATTTTCCCTCACACAAATTCCAGAAGAATTTTTCTGACTGTGATATTGGATGTGCAAGATAATTAAATATCAGGAGAGGCTTGATTCAGTGGAAGAGTTATAAAGGCAATGCCATGGAATATCAGTCACCTGACTTAAAAACCAGAAAAGATTAATCTGAGTAATTTCTCAGAAAGTATTACTATATTTTCAGTCAACAGTCTACCGTAATATGTTTAAGTATATGTCAGTTCAAAAGATTATAATGGCCACCAATTGTATTTCTGTATGGTGTTTGAAATCATTCCCAGCCAGGCCAGTCATATATAGGCTTTTTACTGCACACAGCAGGTGGAGTGAAGGAGGCAAGAGCCTCACATCCACCCCATGAACTGCATTCTCTGCAATTATGCCAGATGACAGTCCTATCCACTACAAAAATTTAAATTTTTAAAAATGATAAAAATCTAAAACACAGTTTTAAGGACAGTATTGTACTTTGGAAACCCTGGTAGCCTAGTGGTTAAGTGCTACATCTGCTAACCATGAGGTTGGCAGTTCAAATCCACGAGGCACTCCTTTGAAACTCTATGAAGCAGTTCTACTCTGTCCTATAGGGTTGCTATGAGTCAGAATTGACTTGTTAGTAATGAGCTTAAGGATAAAGAGGCAAATTAAACACAAGGCAAATAATGGAATAAACACAACTTCTAAAAAGTGCCATGAAGGTGAGAAAGAAGAGGAAAAAAGTTTTCTAAGTCCTCATATTTATTTCAACTTATCTAGACTTCCATGAACTATACAGGCTTCAAAAATTTTTTTGATAAGATAAAATAAGTAAAATTTTCATTGTGCTTTATTTTATTGCAGGCTTGCATTTTGGATGGAAGCTAATGGTAGAATGTTCTGGTACAAGAACATGGGGCACTTGTCTTGTGAGGAGAAAACAGTAAAGAGGTATGTGAAGGACTCTGGGAACAGAGGCTCAGCTAGTCACCAGCTGTTATGACCTCAGAGCACGACTTTAATAGCTTTGGTTCCCATTTTGTCCATCTATGACATGATGGAATGCTATGTAAGATTCCTTTTCTCTCAGAGTCTCAGAAGTAGCCGAGGCTAACATAGCATTATCTGGCTTTACATGCCAATATAATCCTTGTACAATACGTACAATCTATTCCCTGCCTTCACCTTCCTTGGTCTGGACCCTGGAGTCCTTCCCAGACCAATATGAAAATTACCACGTGGCCTCTGGATAGAAAATAATTCTTTCATTATAAAAATGGAGAGCTTGTGCAAGCAGATACTCTCAGTGTGCGTGTATGTGGTGCGTGTGTGTGTGTGTGCACATGTGTTTCTATGGTGATACCTCTAGTATTTTTCAGTGTAACATTTATACAAGCTAATCAATTGATTTCGTATTTTCATCACTATTGATTCACTTATTAGGAACAGTAAGTCTATAGGACAATTTTTAAAAAATTACAGGGACTTAGGTAAAGATGAGCAAGAAAGATATTTTATAACTTTTCAAAATATGAAAATAAAGATCTTCCTTTTCAAAAAAATTCTGTGGATAGAAAAGTCATATTACAACCTCTATGACACAGAAGTAGCCACCAGTAAAAGTCTATTCTCATACATGTTAACAGAAGGTTTCTGGTCACTGCTTCTTAATTGTTCCTTCCTCGATGATTTTGACAGTCCTTCCATTCTGTTCAACCACACAATAGACTAAAAACTAGTCACTTTAAAGCAATTCAACGGTCATCATCACTGATTGTCAAAGTGATCTAAACACAGCAACCCTCTGAAAACAAGATGGAAGTATTCCCCAATATATTCACAAACTAATACAAATAGATTCACTGGGTCCTTGTGGTAGACTTTTTATAACGGTTACCACGATACATTTAATTTTACCTCTGAAAAAATAAAATAAAATTCTCAATTTACCCACACTCCATTTTAGCCTTATACCTAAATTTCTTACTGTGATATAAAATGATGTGGCTAGAGTCACACAAGCAACCATAGAAAAAGGTTATCCCAGTTTGTCAAAACTATTCTGGCTTCTGTATTCATTTAATATGAAAGAACAATCTTTTCTGAGTTGTCAAGGCCACTGCAGTATTGGGATTGGGGGGATCTTATAAAAATTCAGATCCATGAGCCAGTACATCCACAGTCCATTAGCCATACCATCTGCGATTTCATTCAGACCTAAAACTCTCTCTTCTCACTATCATCTGATGGCCTTGCTTCCTGTTTCACTGAGAAAACAGAAGCAAACGAGACCACCCTTCCGTGTGTTCTCACTACTCCATAGACCTACTTGCACCCAAGCCCCAGCACTCCACCTCCCTCCCATTACCATGGACGAATTGTGCACTCAAAGATTCAGCTCCCTGGCTGGACCGTATGAGGACAGACAATTAAGTTCACGAACTCATCCTAGAAAAAGTGCTATGGACCTCATCGCTGAGTATCACTACAGTCACCTTCGAAGTACTCCCCTTGGGAAGCTATGCATCAATGCCCAGTCCACTTGTCAAAGCAATTTTGGAACTCTTTTTCTGGAATGGCCATCAGAACTGTCATCATGTTACCTTAATGTCCTGAATGTCATCGAAATGTCTTCCTCTCAGTATTTCCTTTATCTTCAGGTAAAGAAAAAAAATCAATGAGGGGAAGATCAGGTGAGCAGGAAGGATGTCCAAATACAGTTATTTGTCTATTGGCTAAAAACTTCCCTCACAGACAACTATACAATTAACTTGACAAATTTGCCACCGTGCCACTGTGCACAATGGCTATTCCAGAAAGAGTTCCAAAATTGCTTTGAAGTGTGGATTACATGCTGGCATCAGTGCATAGCTGCCGAAGGGGAGTACTTCGAAGGTGACCATAGTGGTACACAGCTATGATGTATGTAGCACCTAGAACAATTAAGTTCTCAGACCTAACTGCTAGACCACATACATAAGGATTTTATTCCAATACCCCTTCCCTTTTTCCTTCTAATTATTAATTTTTTTCCATTCTATGGAATAGTCTGCATTCACATAAAAACATTCTGAAATATCTCCCATCTTAAAAATTACCTTCCTTTATTCTGTAACGCCAACAACAACACAGGGTCATCCACAGCAGACCAATTTCACCTGAGCTTCCAAACTGAAGCAGACTAGGAAGAAGGACTCACCATCTACTTCTGAAAATTGGCCAGTGAAAACATCAAATTAGGAGCCGAACACTGTGATACAGTCCCCAAAGATAAGCCCCCAGGTTGGAAGTCCCTCAAAAGACAATGAGGTTAAGAGCTGACTCCTCAAAATAGAATTGATCTTAATGACATAGATGGAGTCACGCTTCTGGGACCTTCATTTGCTGATATGACATGACACAAAATGAGAAAAAACAGCTGCAAATATCCATCGATCAGAAGATGGAACGTATGAAGTACGAATCTAGGAACATCGAAAAGCATGAAAAATAAAACTGAATACATAACCACTGATATCCCAGGCATTAATACACAGACACTCATATGGTCTACTCTGCTGTGACTGCCAACTTGAAGTGGAATGGGGTTACATTCATCGTCAAAAAGAATACTTCAAAATCTATCCTGAAGTACAGTGCTATCAGTGATAATACCTATATGCCTATAAGGAAGACCAGTTAATACAACTATTATTCAAATTTACATACCAACCACGAAGGTCAAAGATGAAGAAATTGAAGACTTTGATAAGCTTCTGCAGTCTGAAATAGATCAAACAGCCATTCAGTGTGCATTGATAATTATTGGTGACTGGAAAGGAAAAGGTGGAGATGAAAAAGAAAAGTATCTGGAAAATATGGCTTTGGTGACAGAAACTATGAAGTAAAACTGGGGCATCAAGATTGGAGGAAGACTCCTTTAACAACCTGCATGATAGAATTTTGAAAGACCAATGACTTCTTCCTTGCAAACACCTTTTTCACCAACATAAATGAAGACGATCCACATGGATCTCATCAGATGGAATACACAGAAATCAAATCAATTACACCTGTGGAAAAAGACATTTACTGTACCAAAAAGGACTAGTGAACATTTACTTATCTCAAGAGCCAGCACACGATCAAGAACCACTGCCACTGAAGAAAAAAGTCAAAGCTGTACTGCAGGCCTTGGTGAAAAAAAGACTTCAGAAATCGACAGACCACCAACTGAGATGTTTCAACAAACTGACCCAACACAGAAAGCCCTCATTCATCTACGCCAAGCAATTTGGAGGGCAGCTACCCAGTCAAATGACTGCAAGAGATCCATATTTTATGCCCATTCCAAAGAAAGATGATCCAACAGAATGCAGAATTTATTAAATGATATCATTAGTATTATGCACAAGTAAAATTTTCCTGAAAATAATTCAAAAGTGGTTGCAGTAGTACATCAACAGGGAACTGCAATCAACCAGATTAAGAAGAGGATGTGGAATGAGGAATATCATTGCTGATGTCAGACAGATCTTGGCTGAAAGCCAGGCAATACCAGAAAGACGCTTACTGAGTATGCCAAGGCATTCACTGTGTGGTCATAACAACTGATGGATAACATTGCAAAGAATGGGAGTTTCAGAATACATAACAATGCACATGAGTAACCTGTACATAGACCAAAAGGAAGTTGTTGAAACAAAACAAGTGGATACTGAATGATTGCATTAGGAAAGAATGTGTGTGTCAGGGTTCAATCTGTATGCTGAGCAAATAATCTCAGAAGCTAGACTATCTGAAGAACTAGGGCATCAGGATTAGAAGAAGACTCCTTTTAATAATCTTCTATACACAGATGATACAACCTTGCATGCTGAAAGTGAAGAGGACTTGATGCACTTACTGATGAAGATCAAAGACCACAGCTTTCAACATGGATTACACTTCAACATAATGAAAACCGAAATCCTCATGACTGGACCAATAAGCAACACTGCGACAAACAGAAACTGAGTTGTCAAAGATTTCATTTTACTTGCACCCATAATTAGCACCCATGGAAGCAGCAATCAAGAAATCAATGTGTAAATCCGCTACAAAAGACCTCTTTCAAGTGTTAAGAAACAAAGACAGCACTTTGACAATTAAGGTTCACCTGATCAAAGCTGCATATTTTCAAATGCCTTATATGCAAAAGGTGGACAATGAATAAGAAAGAGTGAAGAATTGACAACTGTGAATTATGGTATTGATGAACAATAGCCAATAAACCACGAGCTTCCAGAAGAATGAACAATTCTGTCTTGAAAGATGTACAGTCAGAATTCTCCCTAGAAACCACGATGGTGAGAGCTTGCAGTGTACTTTGGTCATGTCATGAGGAGGGGCCAGTCTCTGGAGAAGGACACTGTGCTTGGTAAAGTACGGGGTTAGCAAAAAAAGAGTAAAGCTCTTAGTGAGACAGTTACATAATGGCTGTAATACCAGGCGTAAACATAACAACAATTGCTAGGACGATGCAAGGCTAGGTAGGGTTTGATTCTGTTGATCTCTGTGAGTCGGAAGCTATTCAACAGCACCTAACAACAACAGCAAGAAGAAAGCAATTGGCTGAGTATTGTACAATTTAGCAGAAAAGCTGTCCTAAAACCAGCAGTATGGAAAGCTGAAGACCAACTGAAATCACTCTACAGACTCCCCAGTAGACTCAAAAGTTGATAGCAGATGCTTCTGGATATAGGTGAAAGAAATCCAAAGAGAACTGGTTGAAAGGTTGTTTAAATAGCAGAAGATTCCCAGATTTCCAGATCCCTCACCAGGTCCCATTTTGAATCAGACAGATCCCTCGACAGATCCATAAAACCCACACTGATCCCCAGAAAGATTCCTAGAAAGATCCCCAGCTCTGGCTCTCCTGCATCCTACTCTCAGCTGAGCAACTTCCCATCCCAGCACTAACTAAATACTGGAGGTTCTTCTCCAGGGAAAGTTGAACAAATCGCTGGGCTGGGAGACACCAGGCACTGGCAGGGACACAGCAAAAGCAGAGGAACTAAGTATGTTACAGATATTGGAGGTGGAGATCCCCCCGGCTAATGCTGACAGTCAGGTCCCAACCAGAGCACTGGCAGCCACAGTTTTACCCTCCAAAAAAAAAAATCTGGTCAAGTCTTGTCTGGGGAACCAGAACAGATCTAAAGATGATGAGGCCAAGTTTCCCACCGAATTAGCCTAGCCAGCTTATTCCACATTGAAGCTCACAGTCAGCAAGCACCCCCCAGAGCTTCTAATCAGTTTCTTCTACTGTAAATACTTGGACCATAAGCCAACGAGCAAGAATTTCCAGGCATCTGGGGAAATGCTCTAATACGAAAAACAAACAAACAGAAGAGGAAAAAAATCCAAACAATGTGGAAGAAACAAAATTAATGGCAATAAATTTTTTTTAAAAAAGAAAACAATCACTAGATGTGAATTTTGTAACCATAAAATAAAATTAAAAATCTGAAAGCTACACAAATAAACACTCACAGAATTAAGTGAAGAGTTTCTGCATATGAAAGAATGACAGTAGAAATAAAAAAAGTAAATAGCAATGTTAGATGACGAATCTGAGGAAAAATCTTTTTTAAAAAACAGCAATAAAAAGTTCTCAAGGCATAGATATGCAAAAGATAAAATAAAGACTCAGGCTGGTGGTTGGCCAGTGTCTGAAAATATATGAATAGTAGTTCCAGAGAAAAAGGGAAGACAATCACTGTGAAAGATGCTGACAATTTAATTCTAATATGATTTATTCTAAGATTATAATTCCCTTCCTTCCCTTAATCAAATTAAAAAGTAATTTATTGTGGTTATAAATTCTTAAGAGAGTTTGAATATTTCTATTGTTACATATGCTCAAACACATAACTGATCATGTGCATATCTATTTTAGCAACTAACAGGAAGTCTCAAATTATTTTTGCATTATAGGTATTCCGTGAATATGAGCAGTCTATAGCACCAGCCACTCCTTGGAAACCCTATAAGGCAGTTCTATTTTGCTTTAGAGGGTCATCATGAGCCAGAATTGACTCAACGGCAACACATTTCCTTTTGGTTTTATAGCAATTAGCTGTTTTCAATTTAATAATGAAAGATAGGAATTTTTTTCAAGTTTTTTTGCTTTTAAACTGAATTTATGTTTTTTTATGTTTCCATTTTCAATTGAAAATACATGGTGGCTGCAATTTTTAAGGTTTATTAGACTGAAAAGACTGTAGATACCTAAGAATCTTCTTTTTTTATTCTAAAATACTGCATTTATTAGATTAATCATGGTAGATCTCAAATTCTTGTGCATAAGAATCACATGCAGAAGTTGAAAAATAAAGATTTCCAGGACTTGTTGGGGCCCAAGATTTGGTACTATTAAAAACAATGCCACCCAAATGATTTACGTGTAGGTGACTTTGAGACTAAAATGGCCAAAACACTGGCAATTAATGGGATTCTCTGAAAGCAGAGACATTGCATAGGTCCACCACAAACAATTATTATTTATTACCAAGTTACTGTGTCCATATTAGAGATAAACAGAGAAACAAAAAAATTCTATAAAGCCCAAAATTACAAAGGGTGAAATTTTATCCTACTTGCAAGCTCACAAGCCAGCCTACCCCATTTACACACACATGCAAACAGTAAGCCATCATTATTCATAAATTCTACATTTGCTAACTCTCCTACTTGCTAGAATTTACTTGTGACTTCAAAATAAACATAGTTCTTTCCTTGCCATTTGCAGACATGTGCATGCTGAGTCCCAGCTGAGGTCAAACAGCTTGATTAAGGATTTGTTAACTGACTGTTCACAGGGACTTTGTAGAACATAACTGCTGCAAATAACAAAATTCAACAACAGCATACATGTATGAGAGTGCAGAGAAGGGGAAAGCACGAATGAGGTAAATCACATGTGACGACAGCAGGGAATCAATAAAGATTTTAAATTCATATATTAACAGATAAAGTATCTCTAGGCATCACTTAAAACTTGGCATTAACTTCCAGAAAAGCTAATCACAAAACACAGAAAATAGCCACTCTGATAACTGGGAATGAGGAAAAGTGTACAGTCTACCGTCTATGCTGAAAAGAGGATGCTAAATGAGAATTATGGCTCATTACACTATACTGTAGAGGATGTTAAATCGAAATTGAGGCTCATTGCACTTTTCCTTATTCCCACTTGTCAGAGTATTTCTTTTGGTGCAGTTAAGTGCTATGGCTGCCAACCAAAAGGTTGTCACTTGGAATCCACGAGGCGCTAACTGTATAGAGCAGTGCTACTCTGTTCTATAGGGTTGCCATCAGTGGAAATTGACTTTAAGGCAGTGGGTTTGGTTTGGACAGTATAGATTACCCCTGAACATAAAGAAACAAAAATTCTCACAACTGGACCAATAAGCAACACCATGATAAACAGACAAAATTTTAAAGTTGTCAAGGATTTCATTCTACTTGGATTCAAATCAACACCCAGGGAAGCAGCAGTCAAAAAATTAAATGACATATTACATTGGGCAAATCTGTTGCAAAAGATTTCTTTAAACTGTGGAAAAGCAAAGACATTGCCCCGAAGACTAAGGTGCACCTGACCTAAACCATGATATTTTAATGGTCTCACATGCATGTAAAAGCTACACAATGAATAAGGAAAGCTACAGAAGAATTTATGTCTTTGAATTACAGTGTTGGCTAAGAATGCTGAATATACTGCGGACCATCAGAAGAATGAACAAATCTGTCTTGCAAAAAGTACAGTCAGTGTGTTCCCTGAAAGTGAGGATAGCAAAACTTTGTCACAAGGACTTTGGGCATATTATCAGGAGGGACAAATCCCTGGTGAATAATATCATGCTTGGCAATGTCAGCAAGAAAGAGGAAGACCCTCCACGAGATGAACTGACCCAGCAACTGCCACAATGGGCTCACGCATGACAATAATTGTGAGGATGTATGGGACCAGGTAGTGTCTCACTCTGTCGTACACAGGGTGTCTGATCTGGAACTGACTCAATGGCACCCAGTAACAATAGCAACGACAGTGTTTGAATTTCCATTATGGCAAATATTGCTGGCTTCATTATCAAATAAATAAATACACTAATACAGAACAAAGTGAACAATGGCACCTCATCTAATTTGTCTAGATTGTCACACATTTATATGAATAAGATTTTCCAAGGAGACACTCAGGTTGGCTCCACTGCTGATCAGCAGCAGAAAGGACACAAATACTAATCGCAGATATCTTAGTGCTGTTGTGTTTTCTTTTTAATCTTCCTAGATATGAAGATTTTGCAACAATAAAATGAAAAATATAGAATGCCACAGATAGCATTTACTATATAAGGAAAAAGATTAGTAAACTACTTTTTGATCAAAATGTGTTGATGTCAGAGTACTTTTTTAAAAAATTCTATAAAAAGGATCCCTTACACGTAAAGCCAGAGAAATTCATACACACTGATTCACTACACTTTAACTCTCAAAGTACTGCAGGCTGACATAACCCCCCCAAAAAGGAGACATCGAAGTTTTGAACACAGCAGATACTTCCATGCCTAATAATACCTGTCCTACTTCTACGCTCATAAACGTTGCACTACTTTTACCTTGAATAATGCATGGCTTGGTGGCCTGCAATATTAAAATAGAAGTCTGTCGTGTGCTTCATCTCATTGGTGTGCCCAGTAGCCTCAATCCAGTGTCCAACTGGGAGGCAATAAACACCATCCACCAAGTTGTTTTCGTTGTAAGTACAGCAACGGTCATGGTGTGGTCCATTGCCTAAAAATGACAAACAGAGCAATTAAATCAACGATTTGCTTAAGGAGTCTCAAAGTAGCTGACGGAGATTTAGTAATAACGTGAAAATAAATACAAAGCTGCTTACTCTACACATTGAACAAAAATAGATGGGAGTGAGAATAAAAGCAAAAGAAATGTGTAAGGAGTTACTTATGAAAGATATAGGGTTCCATTCTTCCTTTGAGAGCAGGGATATTTCCAAAAATGTATTGATTCTTTCTGAATTCCATGTTACCTCTCTGGGCCCTAAGAGCCCATTATAGATCACTGTACTGCTTCAGTTATTTTTAAAGCCCTTAATTAATGTCCCTGTACATTATATGCTTTTATTTTTCTGGTATGCAAATTTATACTGAATCAGGAATACAGTGTTTTAGTATCACCTCAGTGAACAAATAAAAATGAATATATTAATCAATAATAAAACGAACGATGTATCTAACCCGGTGTTTACGTAAAACAGTGGTTTGCACTATTTTCAAGTGGAGAAACTAAGTCTCACAGGGATTAACTAGCTTTCTGAAGTTCATGGAGCTAACAAGGGCAGAGCCAGCAGTGGCAAAAGTCTCCCACCTGCCAGATGCCTGATTCGTTCATGCCACCCACTGCCTATTTCATACACACTAAGACACAGCATTGTCCTACCAGGGAAGAGGATCAAAAGAGGCAGAAGGGAAGGACTAGTCTTGGAAAATTCTGTTTGCCTGGAGTATACAAAACTAAGTTTACTCGTAGTTACCAGGGGTAGGCAAGAGAGAGGAGTAAGGGGGGACTTGCTGCTCTGCAGACACTGAACCTCTGTTAAAGGTGATGAAAAATCTGGAAAAAGATAATGGTGATCATTACACAACGTGATGAGCAAAATTACTGCCTCTGAATTGTACATATGAAGAATGTTGAAATGGGTAATATTTTGTTGCATATACATCCCCCCCATACATACACACACAAACCTATGTGCCTACTTCATAATTCTTCCCAGTATTAGCTAAACTAGTATATAGGTCATTTTCCATTTAATATATATTGTTGTTGTTGTTAGGTACTGTCAAGTTGGTTCCGACTATAGCAATTCTATGTACAGCAGGATGAAACCCTGAACAGTCCTGCACCACCCTCACAATCATTGTGATGTTTCAGCCCAGTGTTGTAGCCACGGTGACAACCCATTTCACTGAAGGTCATCCTCTTTTTTACTGACTTTACCAAGCACGATATACTTCTCCAGGGACTTATCCCTCCAGATAACACACAAAAACTATGTGAGACAGCCTCACCACCCTTGCTTCCAAAGGGCACTCTAGCTGTATTTCTTCTAAGATAGACCTGGTTGTTCCTCTGGCAGTCCACAGCACATTCAGTATGCTTTGCCAAAACCATAACTCAAAGGCATCAATTCTTCTTCGAGCTTCCTTATTCATTATCCAGCTTTCGTACGCACATGAAGTGATTGAAAATAAGAGGGCTTGGGTAAGGCACACCTCAGTGCTTTAAAGAGGATCTTTGCTTTTCAGATATATCTATAACATATTATTATCAATATACATATAAAAGCCAAACCCATTGCTGTGAGTCGTGCAGTTGGGTCGGCTGTGATTCATGGCAAACTTACATACAAAAGAAACTTAACCACTGCCCTTTCCCAAGCCATCCTCACAAACATTGCTAAGTTTGAGTCAACAGTAGCCACTGTGTCATTCCATCTCATTGATGGTCTTTTTCTTCTCCATTGACCTTCTACTTTACAAGCATGATGTCCCTCTCCAGGGACCGGACACTGCTGATACCATGTCCATGGTAAGTGAAACGAAGTCTCTCACTTTTAAGGTGCATTCTGACTATACTTCCTCCAAAAAAAAAAATTTGTTTGTTCTTCTGTCAGTCTATGGTATATTCAAAACTATACTATGATTGGTCTTCCTTATTCACTGTCCAGCTATCACGTACAAATGACGAGATTATAAACATCATGACTTTGGTCAGGTACCCCTTAGTCCTCAAAGTGACATCTTTGCTTTTTAACACTTTGAAGAGGTCTTTTTGCATCAGGTTGGCCCAATGCAACACGTTCTTTCATTTCCTGACTTTGGCTTCCATGGATATTGATTGTGCATAGCATAAAATGAATCCTTGACAATTTCCATATTCTCTCCATTTATCATGATGGTGCCTATTGGTCAAGTTCTGAGGATTTTTGTTTCCTTGCTAATGCATAATCTGACTACATTCTTTGATCTTCATCAGTAAGTGCTTCGAGTCTTGTTTGTTTTCAGCAAGCAAAATTGTGTTATCTGCATATTGAGACTTCCTTCAATCTGGATGCCCCATTCTTCTCCACATAGTCCAGCTTCTCTGATTATTTCCTTAGCAGAAAGTTTGAATGAGTATAGTGAAAAGATACAACCTTGACACACAGCTTTTTTGAATAGAAACCAGATAGTATCCACCTGCTCTGTTTGAATGACTTCATCTTGGCCTATGTACAGGTTTCTTGTGAACATAACTCAGTGTTCTAGAATTCTCATTCTTCTCAATGTCACCCATAACTTATCATGATTCACACAATTAAAAGTCTTTGCATAGTCAATAAAACACAGGTAAACATCTTTGTTGTATTCTGTCCTTTCAGCTAAGATCCACATGACATCAGCAATTGCATCTTCTTGTTCCATATGTTCTTCTAAATCCAGCTTGAATTTCTGGCAGTTTCTTGCACTATTGCAACAGTTTCTGAATTACTTTCAGCAAAATTTTACTTGTCTGTGATATTAAAGATATTTGTTAGATAATTTCCACATTATGTCGGATCACCTTCCTTTGGTATGGGTATCATCACGGATTGAATTGTGTCCCCCAAAAAATACATGTAGCCATGTGACTGGGCCATGATTTCTAGCATCTTGTGATTGTACTCCATTTTGTGGTTTTCCTATGCTGTATGTTATAGGATTAGGGTAGGGACATAAATCCCTTCATAGGATCAGGTACCTCCCTGCTCCACTATAAAGGGAGTTTCCCTGGAGTATAGCTTGTTCCACCCTTAATCCTTTCATCCTACAAGAGATAAAAGGAAAGAGAAGCAGGCTTAGAATTGGGAACCTCACACCACCAAAAAAGCTGCACCAGTAGAAGAATGTGTCCTTCAGACCTGAGATTCCTGTGCCAAGATGCCCCCTGGACACAGACTGACGCAATACCAAACTTTCTTCCAGAGCTGATATGGGGAAAGCCTTCCCCTGGAGCGGACACCCTGAATACAGACTTGTAGCCTACCGTACTATGTAAGAATAAACTTTCCTGTGTTAAAGCCATCCACTCTGTGGTATTTCTGTTAGAGCAGCCCTAGCTGAGTAAACCAGAATTTGGTATCAGGAGCAGGGTGCTGCTCTAGCAAATACCTAAAATGTGGGAGCCATTTTGAAACTGTGAATGGATAGAAGACTCAGAAGGAACAAAGAAGGCACAGATGGTGAGAAACAGAGGACTGGTGGCAGCAGCAGAACCAGTGGCAGTGCTGGCGCCAACCCATGGAGAGAGAGAGCTGAGTGCCTGCACACAGTTTTCCTTGCAGAACATGGTGCCTCCAGGCACTTAAATCAGTGGAGCTGGCCTTGCTGACTCACAGAGTGAGAGAGCTGAGTGCCTTTGTGCAGGACACTTTCCAACAAGAGCGGGGTACCTCCAGACACTTGAATCAGTGGAGCTACAAAGATTTGGAACACTTGCCCCAGTAGGGCAGATGTGGGCCTGAGGCCTGGGCGATGTGGCCACAGGAAGCAGAAGCTGAAGAGATAAACACTGTAAGAAGTTGAGCTGCCTCAGTTTCAAAACGTATGGCCATGACCTCAGGAGTTTGAAAGGGTGGAGCCAGGGCTTTCTGTGTTTTGTCAGAGTGGAATTGCCACTCAGTCGAGCTTAGAATGTACCTAAATGTACCTAACAGGGCAGTTTCTGTCCAAGTGGGCCTTGAAGGCAGAGTTGTAGCACAGGGCTGGAGGTCTCCACTCAAAATCAGGAAAGTGTGGCCAATACCTAGAGTCTGGAGGGCAGGTTCATTGTTTAGAATGTCTCAGAAAATGTAAGAGTATTTTCAAAGCTTTGAGGACTAATGTAATCTGTTCTGCTGACTTGTCTGTTGCCTGTTAATGCCTTCTTTCCCTGCAATTTCTCCCATTTGCAATGGAATGTCTAACTTGTGCCTGTTCTGCCATTGTACGTTTGGAAACAGATAGCTTGCATTCTAGGTTTCATAGATGTAAAGAAATTTTTGAATTTTAGACTTGGAACTGATTTAAGACGTCTATCATATGGGATGAACATGTTACATATTTCATTGATGTGATTTTTGGGGTGCCAAAAGTTGGGATGTCATAGATTGAATTGTGCCCCCCCCAAATTTGTGCAGCCACGTGGCTGAGCCATGATTCCCAGCACATTGTGACTGTCCTCCATTTTGTGGTTTTCCTATGCTGTATATTACTATCACCTCCCTGCCCCACTGTAAAGGGAGTTTCCCTGGAGTGTAGCTTGCCCCACTCTTAATCCTTTCATCCTACAAGAGATAAAAGGAACAAGAAGCAGGCTGAGACCTGCAAATCTCACACCACCAAGAAAGCTGCACTGGGAGAACAGCGTGTCCCACAGACCTGAGGTTCCTGTGCCAAGATGCTCCCTGGACAAATACTGATCCATACCAGACTTTCCTCCAGAGCTGACAAGGGGAAAGCCTTCCCCTGGAGCAGACACCCTGAATATGGACTTGTAGGCTACTGGAATATGTAAGAATAAATGTTCCCTTGTTAAAGCCATCCACTCTGTGGTGTTTCTGTTACAGCAGCACTAGCTGACTAAAACAGATATATGTGTGCATCTCTTCCAATTGGTTGGCCAATAGCTGCCTTCCAAATTTCTCGGCATAGCTGTATGAAAATCTCCAGGGCTTATCCATTTGTTGAAACATCTTAGTTGGTATTCCATCAATTCTTAGAGCTTTGCTTTCCTCCAATGCCTGAATGCAACTTGGACTTCTTCCTTCAGTACCATCAGTTCTTGATCACATAAAACCTCCTGAAATAGCTGGACACTGATTAGTTCTTTTTAGCACAATGACTCTGTATTTTCTATTATCTCCTTTTGATGCTTCCTGCATCATTCAATATTTTGCCCATAGACTCCTTCAATATGGCAACTCGAGACTTAAAATTTTTCTTCAGTTGGTTCAGTTTGAGGAATGCCGAGTGTGGTCTTTCCTTTTGGTTTTCTAACTTCAGGTCTCGGCACGTGCCATATAACCCCTCGCTTTGTTTGCTGGAGCTGTCCTTTAAAATCCCCTGCTCGGATCTTTCACATGTTCACTTCTTCTGTTCACTTTAGCTGCTGAATATTTAACAGCAAGTTTCAGAGTCTCTTATGATAATCATTTTAGTTTTTCATTTCTCCTGCCTTTTTGATCATCTTTTGCTTTCTGTATACGATGAATTCCTGGATGTCATTTCACAACTCATCTTGTCTTCAGTCATTAGTGTTCAATGTGTCAAATCTATTCTTCAGATGTTCTCTAAGTTTAGGTGGGATACACTAAAGGTCATATGTTGGCTCTCATGGACTTGTTTTAATTTTCTTCAGCTTCAACTTGAACTTACATATGAGCAATTGATGGTCTGACCCACAGTCAGCTCCCATCCTTGTTCCAACTGATGATATTAAGTTCTTCATTGTCTCCTTCCACAGACTTAGTTTGATTCCTGTATATTCCATCCAGCAAGGTCCACAGGTACAGTTGCTGTTTATGTTGTTAAAAGAAAGGTATTTGCAATGAAGAAGTCATTGGCCTTGCAAAATCTGATCAAGCTAGCTGTCATCATTTTTTATCACCAACGCCATCATTCTTTGCTTCCATTTTTCACATTCCAATCACCAATAATTATCATTGCATCTTAAATGGGCATTTAGTCCATTTCAGACCATACAAACAGGCAAAAATCTTCGATTTTCATCTATGGTATTAGTAGTTGGTGCATAAATTTGAACAATATTATTAGTACCTAGTCTTCCTTGTATGTGTGTGGATAGTACCCTGTCACTGACAGCATTATACTTTAGCCATCACTTCTTTGTCAGTTTTTCATACTATAGTGGCTTGCACGTTACCATGATGCTGAAAGCTATGCCACTGTTATTTCAAATACTACCAGTGTCATCTATGGAGGACAGGTTTCAGCAGAGCTTCCAGACTAAGACAGAGTAAGAAGAAGGATCTGAAGATCTACTTTTAAAACAAATTGGTCAGTGCAAACATGCTGAATAGCAGCAGAACATTGTCTGATATAGTGCCTGAAGATGAGCTCCTTAGGTTAGAAGGCACTCAGAAGACAGCTGCAGAAGAGCTGCCTTCTCAAAGCAGAGTTGGGAATGTAGTAAAGCTTTCACTATTTTCCTTGGCTGATGTGCCATGACTCCAAATTAGAAGACACAGCTGTAAACATCCATTAATAATTGGAATGTGGAATGTATGAAGTATGAATTAGGAAAAATTGGAAGTCATTAAAAATGAAATGGAACACATAAAGATTTATATCATAGGCATTAGTAAGCTGAAATGGATTAGTATTGGCCATTGTTGGTTGGACGATCATACAATCTCCTATGCCAGAAATGACAAATTGAAGTGAGATGGCATTGCATTCCAAATTATAGATAATTGTGTTATTTTCATTTAATCTTTAATATGTGATCACTCCATTTCAAATCATTCCTGGGCTTATACTACCTAGTTTCCATATATTGTCATTAATAAGGCAATCCTGCAAGCAAAATGAATGCATGCATGACACCTAGAAATAAATCATATTTGTTATAAATACAAAAATATAACTAATTTGCTCCTTACTGAGGCATGGATTCAGTTGTGTCCCCAAAAATTATGTATTGTAATTCCCAATCTCTATGCCTGTGGTTATGACCCTATTTGGAAATGGGTTGCATTTTTATGTTAATGAGGCAGGATTAGTATAGAGTGTCAATCTCCTTTGAAATATAAAAGGGATTAAATGCAAGGTAGAGGCAGAGATGGAGTAAAATAGATCAAAGACACATGGAGATCTCCAGAGAACCAAGAATCAGAAGCTGAAAAGACAAGGACCGTCCTCTAGAGCTGACAGAGAGAGAAAGCCTTCCCTTAAAGCTCACACTCTAAATTCAGACCTCTAGGCTCCTAAACCATGAAAAAATAAATTTCTGTTTGTTTCAGCCATCCACTTACGGTATTTCTGTTATAGCTGTACTAGATAACTAAGGCACTCTGTCTTACAAAATCTTTAACCTAAAGTTATTTGGCAGAAAATTCTCAAAAAAAGTTAAGCCACTGGGTGATTCTTTTAAATATAACTCCCTTTCATCAGCTAGAAGGACTAGCATGGCTCCTTTAATAAATCATCACTGCTCTTTCTACATGAGAGAGACTCCTTTTTCTCTTGATGGACAGAAAGCAACTACATCAACTATTCTATTAATCCTTATATTTGGTAGTTGAAAGCCAAATTGTGCAAGCAATTCCACTTCTAACAAACATTCAACATTCTTAGCAACTAGAATAAAGAAGGATACACATATGCAGCAATATTAATAGCAAATATTGTAAGCTATATAGATTCATCTATTTATTATTAGCAAATATTTACTTAGTAACAACTACATGGTAGGCACCATGGTAGGTCATGTTAAAGACTCAGGTCTTTACCACAAAAGCACTTTAAAAAAAAAAAAAGAAATATTCTAAGTAGGCAGTTAGCATGAGCACATTTTTATTCTGAAAATACTTCTCTGTCTACAGAGGAATAAATGAAGTCAGGTACAAGATTAGAGGCAGAAGTCCCTTTAGGAAACCATTGCATTAGTCCAGGAAGGAGATGCTGAAAGTTTGAAAACAGAAATACAAGAGAGTGGCAGATTCAGGAGGTATTAATTCAACTGATTGATGATTAATTGAATATGGAAGGTGAAACAGAAAAGAGATCAATAATAACTCTATGCTTCTGGCTAATGAAATTCACTATACAGTGTTGCATCTGCAGAGACGTGAAATTTTAGTTAAGCTGGAATCTTTCAATGTCTCTCTTATCCCTCTCTCATGTGCTCGTTCATTCTTTTCCTTTTTTTATTGTAAATGTATATGTAACAAATTATTTGCCATATCAACACCATTCACTACACAGTTCAGTGACATTGTGTTTATGATGCTGTTCAACCATTACTATTATCCATTCCCAAACTTGCCCATCGCCCTTAACAGAAGACCAGTGTTCCCTAAGCAACAAGACTCGCTTTTCCCCTCCCTCTTGCCTGCCCCTGGTACCCACTAATCAACTTTGTCTCTTGCTTACCCTAAATACTTCATATAAGTGTAATCATACAATATTTGTCTTCCTGTTCCTGATTTGCAACATTAATACATGACAAATATACAAAATACTGACATTGTCAAGGACTTCATTTCACTTGGATCCACAATCAACAGCATAGAAGCAGCAACCAACAAACCAAATGACATAGTGCACTAGGCAGATCTGCTGCAAAAGACCTCTTTAAAGTGTTCCAAAGCAAAGATGTCACCTAGAAGACTGAAGTCGGTGCATCCGACTGAAGCCAGGACATATTCAATTACCTTGTGTGCATACAAAAGCTGGGCTTACAAAAAAGAAGACCAAAGAAGAAAAGATGCAATTGAATTATGGTGTTAATAACATTGAATATGCCATGGACTGCCGGAAAAATGAACAAATACGGCTCTGAAGAAGTACAGTGAGTATGCTCTCTTAGAAGAAGAAGAAAGATTTCATCATGCCTACTTTGGACATGTTATCAGGAGGGACCAAACACTGGAGAAGGACATAAAACTTGGTAAAGTAGAAAGTCAGTGAAAAAGAGGAAGACCTTCAATAAGGTGGATTGGCAATCACTGCAGCAATCATGACAAAGGTCCAAGCAATTTTCTGTGTTGTTATACACAGGATCTCTACCAGCCAGAATTGACTCGAAAGCACCTAACAACAACAGCTCTTGATTTGCCCTTAACCTTACCATACCTCTAATGTTACTACTATACTAAGTCAAAACTGAGCCTGTAACTCCACTCTTACTAGGCTGTCATGAAGTTAACTCACTCACCAAGACGGTGTCAGAGAAGACGTAAGGAGCTGAGGCCTGTCAGTGGAGACCAGATGGAGAGGAAGGACTTTCATCTCCTCTTAGCAGTATAACAGGTTAGCCCACCCCCTACCCACTGAGGTAGTATCAGAGGAGGCCTCACAGAGAGTTGGGACTTTTATTACCACTCAGAAGTAAGAAGTAACACCCAGTCAGTGTATGCTATATAAAGCAGCAACAAGACACCCCATCCCTCTCAGACAGGGAGGTATCAGTGAGGGGACTGGTGAGGAGTCAGAACTCCCAACATACCAACAATAATGAAAAGCCATTCCCTTTTCAGTTATCAGTGGAGGGTGAGGAGGGAACCTGGACTTCTACCTCTACATGTCACTGATGAGATAGGCCCCCACTCTTCTGCTGGAGCTATGCCAGAGGAATCCAGCTAAATAGGCTTAATTAAGAGCATAGTCTCATAACATAATACCCAGGAGAAAGTCACTCATTGTATCATAAAATAGGAAGGTCTCAAACTGAAGGAATAAAAGATGATTAAGAGATGCCAGCACCAAGATGGCAAGGATGTTGGAATTATCTGACCAATATTTTAAAACAGCCATAATAAAAAATGGGAAACCCTGGTGGGTAATGGTTAAGCGCTACATTGGCTAGCCAAAAGGTGAGCAGTTCTAATCATCCATGTACTCCTTGAAAACTCTATGGAGCAGTTCTACTCTGCTCTATAGCATGAGTTAGAATCAACTCGATGGCACTGGGTTTGGTTATTTGATTTTATAATTAAATTATAATTAGAAACAAATGAAATGCCAGAAATTCTCAGAAAATAAATACAAGATATAGATATAAAGACCCAAATATAAGTTTGGGAACTGAAAAATACAATAATTAAAAAAAAAAAAAAAAACTCAGTGGACTGGCATATCAGCACAATGGTGGCAACAGATGAAAGAATGAATTGGAAGATAAAACAACAGAATTTATTTAATGGTAACACAGACAGAAAATAGACTTTGAGAAAAAAAAGAAAAAGCCAAGGGTTCGAGACCTGTGGGACTATAACAAAAGATCTAATGTTTGTATTGTTGGAGTCCCAGAAGACCAGGAAAAAAACGGAACTGAAAAAGCATTTTGGAAAATTACACATAAGAAACTTTCCAAGTTTGGCCAGAATTTTAGTCAGCTAGTGCTACTCCAACAGACATACCACAAGGTGGATGGCTTTCACAAAGGAAAGTTTATTCTTACACAGTCTGGTATGCTATGAGTCCAAATTCAGGATTTCCACTCCAGGGGAAGGCTTTCCCTCTGTCAGCTCTACAGGAAAGTCCTTGTGTTGCATCAGTGTTTGGTCAGATATCTTGGTGTAGGCACCTCAGGTCTGATGGACACACTTTTCTCCCAGTGCTGCTTTCCTGACAGTGTGAGGTCCCCAACTCTCTGCTTGCTTTCTTCTCCTTTAATCTCTCTTAGGATGAAAGGATAAAAGGTGCTACAAGCCACACCCCAGGGAAACTCCCTTTACAATGAAGCAGGGAGGCAATTTTATGAAGGGATTTACAGTCCCACCCTAATCCTCTCCAACACAATCCACTCTGTTAACCACAGGCAGAGATTAGGATTTACAGCATCGGAAAATCACAAAATGGAGGGCAATCAAAGACTACAGGGAATCCTGCCCCAGCCCAACTGCTACACATATATGGGGGGGGGGGGGGACACAATTCAATCTATGACGGCCAGAGACATAAACCTACAAATTCAAGAACATGAGCTGACTCTGAATAGGATGTTGCTCCTTGCTGCTGTTTGCTGTCATCAAGTTAGTTGCCACTGAGTTGACCTGATATGTAACAGAACAAAACGTTGCCTGACCCCGTGCCATCTTCACGATTACCGATAGGTCTGAATACACTGTTGTGGCTCTGTGTCAGTCCATGTCATGAAGGGTTTCTTTCACTCTCTCTGACCATCTGTTTTACCAAACCTGATGTCTTTCTCTAGTGTTTGTTTTTTCCTGATGACATGTCTAAAATAATTGAGTTGAACTTTTATCATCCATACTTTCAGGAGCATTCTGATTGTATTTCCTCTGACTTTGATTTGTTCATTATTCTGGACCATTTAAAAAAAAAAAAAAGTTGTCATAGACTCATAGCAACTTTACAGGACACAGTCGAACTGCCCCACAGGTTTGCAAGCAGTAGCTGGTAGATTTGAAATGCTGACCTTCTGGGAGTAGCTGAAAGCACAACGTTCTTCACCAATACCACAACTGAACCACAGCCATACTTCCTCTGTCTTCCCTTTACATTACCCAGCTGTCAGAGACATATGAGATGACTGAAAAGACTATAGCTTGAGTCAGTCACACCTCAGTGATCAGAGAATAAACAAAAAGACCCATTGTAGTTAAACTTCTGAAAAGCAAAGCCAAAGAAAATATCTTACAAGTACCCAGAGAAAAATGACTACTTAGGGGAAAACAGTTTCAACGTCAGTAAATCTCTCATCAAAAGGCCACGAGAGCTAGACGGAAGTGGCGAAACATTTGTCCAGTGCTGACAGAAATCTCCTATCTAGAGAAAATAGCCTTCAGTAATAAAAAGAAAATAAAGACATACGCAGATGAAAAAAAGCTACAAGTATTATTTTCTGGCTGAACTATCATAAAGGAATGGCTACTGGAAGTTGTCTAAACACAAAAGTATATGACTGAAGAAGAAATCTTGAAACATAAAGAAGGATACAATAAGCAAAATAGGAGTAAATAAAATAGACTTTCCTTCTCCTCTTAAGCTACTACGCAAAAACTATAACACTGTCTGATATGGTTCACACAAACACAGAGGAAATCTTTAAGACAATTAATGATATTACAAATATATTACAAATGTGGAAGGTGCAAACAGATATAAAGAAGGGTAAGTTTTTTGCATTTCACTCAAACTGGCAAAAATGATGGCACTGGTCAACTGTAGTAAGTCATGTGTATACTCAGAATAACTATTAACAAAGCTACCCAAAAAGTTACACCCAAAACCATTGTAAAACTCTGCTGCAGAGTTGATTTTAACTCACAGCAACCCCATTTGTGTCTGGATAGAATTGGGCTTCACAGGGTTTTTGATAGCTGATGTTTTCAGAACTAAATCTCCAGGCCTTACTTTGGAGATGTGGATCCAACTCGACTGCACTTGGCTTGGCTAAGGGTGGACTGGAAACCTTGGTGGTATAGTGGCTAAGTGCCACTATAGGTACAGCTGCTAACCAAAAGGTCGGCAGCTCAAATCTATCTGTGGCTTCTTGGAAACTCTACAGGGGCAGTTCTACTCTGCCTATAGGGTTGCTATGAGTCAGAATTGCCTCAGTGGTGGCACATTTGGTTTCTTTGGTTAGGGGTGGGCTTGAATACATATCAAGAGAAACCCTATCCTGGACTTACTCTAACGTTTTGGTTAGCAACCAAGAACATTAACCATCTGCACCACCCAGAGACTAAAAAACAAAAAAATTATAAGTTGGAGCACTGGTGATGCAATGGTTAAGAGTTCAGTCTGCTAACCATAATGTAGAAGTTCGAATTCACCAGCCACTGTTAAGAAATCCGATGGGGCAGTTTTACTCTCTTCTTTTGGGTCGCTGATAGTCAAAACCAACTCAATAGCAATGTATGTTTTTGGTTTTATAGATAAATTAAAACACAACTCTAAAAATATGTGCAAATTACCAATAGGATGGTGGGGAGTAGGGGAGACAGAGAAAACAACTAGAAAACAAAAAAATAAAATGGCAGACTTCAGTCCTAAGACATGGATAATTACATTATAGGTATGTGGTTTAAATACATCAACTAAGGGACAGAAACTGACTCTGGATTTAAAAAATAATTAAGTCTGTGCTATCTAGGAAAAGCTCACTGCAAGTATCTTTAGGCTAGTAAAAGTAAAATGGTGGGAAAAGATATATCATACAAATATAAATAAAAAAAAGCATAAGTGACCATGTTAACATCATAGTTCAGAACAAAGAAAATCACTAGAGATAGAGAAGGACACTATGTGGTGATACAAATTGTCCACTCACCACAAAGACACAGCAATTCTACAGCAATTCTAGATGTATATACACAAACAACAGAGCTTCAAATATGTAAAAGAAAAAATCATAGAACAGAAAGGAAACATAGAAAACCCCATTATTTTGAGAGATTAGGAATTTAACATCCTTCCCTTGATTGATAGACCAAAAAAAAAAAGCAAAGATATAAAAGAACAACATTATCAGCTTAAAAGGAAGAAATCAACATTTATATACCACTTCACCCAACAACAGCAGAAGACATGATGTTTTAAATATCACGTGTAACATGTACCAAGATAAACCATCTCCTGGACCACAAAACAAACCTCAAAAGCTTACAAGAACTGAAATTTTACCAAGGGTGTTCTCTTACCTCAAAGATTAATTCTAACTGGAAAGCTATAACAGAGAGATAACAGAAAAAGACTCAAATATTTGAAAACTAAACAATATGCTTCCAAGTAAGTCATGGTTCAAAGAGAAAGTCTCAAGAGAAATAAAAAAAGAATACATCAACACATCAAATACACATAACACAGGTAAAACAGTGTCAAAAGGGAAACTTGTACAACAAAATGCATATAGTAGCAAAGAAGAAAAATGTCAAATCAATAAGCTTCCATCTCAAGAAACTAGAAAATAAATGCAAAGCAAACAGAAGGAAGAAAATAGTAAAGATGAAAACAGGAATCAAAGCAACTGAGGAGGAAAAAAAAGCTAAAGAGATTATCCATGAAACAAAGAGTTGGTTTATTGAAAAGATCAATAAAATTGGCAAATCTATGGCACAGCTGGAGCCTTGGTGGTGTAGTGGTTAAGAGTTCAGTTGCTAAGCAAAAGGTCAACAGTTCAAATCCACTAGCCACCCCTGGGAAGTCCCATGGGGGTTCTTCTTGTCCTACAGGATCGCTACGAATCAGAGCCAATTCCATGGCAATGGGTAAGAGCAAGACTGGAGAAAAAGTAAAAAGAGAGAGATGGTACAAATTACCATAAAGAGTGAAATGGGTTATCATTACAGAACCTGAAGACAAAGGGTCATAAAGGAATACTATGAGAAGCCCTGGGTAGTGTAGTGGTTAATAGCTAAGGTTGCTAACCAAAAGGTCTGCTATTTGAATCCACCAGGCACTCCTTGGAAATTCTATGGAGCAGTTCTATTGTGTTCTAGAGGATCAATATTTCAGAATCGACAGCAACAGATTTGGGATTCTTTTTTCATGAACAAGCAGTGCCTAGGTCATGGTAATAGTTAATGCAGTTGGCTACTAACCTAAAAGTTGGAGGTACAAGTCCACCCAGCAGTCCCTCAAAATAAAGCCCTATTCTGAAAAACTCAACATGGAAAACTCTATGGAGCACAGTTCTACTCTGACACACATGGAGTCACCAGAAGTCAGAATCAATTTGATGACAAGTGGTTTTTGTTTTTTAGTGTGTAAGTACAGCCTACTCAAGGTCATACACGAAGAAGGCAAGATATCATAACAAAGACAAGAAAGAAAAGACCAAAATGAATGTCAGAAGAGACTCTGAAATTTGCTCTTGAACATATAATACCTAAAGTGAAAGGAAGAAATGATGAGGCAAAAGAGCTGAACAGGAGATTTCAAAGAGCAGCTCAAGAAGACAAAGTATTATAATGAAATGTGCAAAGATCTGGAGATATGAAGCCAAAAGAGAAGAATGTGCTCAGCATTTCTCAAGCTGAAAGAACAGAAGGAAAAATTTAAGCCTTGAGTTGTAATACCAAAGGATTCTATGGAGAAAATATTAACTGATAGAGAACACATCAAAAGAAGCCATTGTACCAAAAACAATCAGTCAACATTCAACCGTTTCAGGGGTAGCATAGGATTAAGAACCAACGGTATTGAAGAGCAGTTCCAAGCTACACTGAAGACACTGGTGAAAAACAAGGCTCCAGGAATTGACAGGATACCAGTTGAGATGTTTCAACAAACAGATGCAGTACTAGAGTTGCTCTTTTGACTACACCAAGAAATCTGGAAGACAGTGAAATGAGAGGGAAGCTTTTAGACAGCCAATTGAAAACAGGAAAGTTAGAATACACAGCAAAGACTTAATTCTCTTTGTAAAATTGACTTTTCTTTTCTCCTGCCTTAAAAATTCCTGGTGCTGATGCTACCGCTGATCATAAATCATTACTGAGGTCAACTCATAAGACAGGAATGGATTGGACTTGTTGACACAGAGGGACCATATCGTGTGTGCATTTTATGGTTCTATGCATCTATAGGATGTCGTCCTACTGGCCTCTTACTAGACAGGAGTGGAGAGGGTGGAGAAGAAGGGACAGGGGATTGTTAGGAGGATATGACTTGTATGGAACAGAAAGGGGGAGTGTGCTGTCACTCAACAAGGAGCAGTAGGAGCTGCACATATGTTGGCATGTGAATTTAAGCTGGATTGTACACTTTCACTCAATCACAATAAAAAATAATAATTAAAAAAAAAATTCATGGCCCTGCAAGGAAGTCACTGACAGGGGCTATGGAAATAATGTCTTTACAGTTTTTCAAAAACATAAAAACAGATAAAGGAGCCAGTGAAAGACCCAGGCACCAGTCAGGGCCTCCAACCGAAGGCAGCCAGATTCCTGCTCCTCAGGCATAGCTTCAAAAAACTCGTAAGCCCCACGGAAGGATAGCCCCCTTCACCCTAACCAACCACATTGTTTCCCTGGCACAGACATCAATACCTGTATTTATATTCTGCATGCAACCCCCGTCCCTTTAAATACTTCAAGCTCACCTGACAAAATTTGAGCAGGACCTTGATGGAAAAATATTTCCCTGCTCCCTGTGTCCAATAGGGTACAGTAATAAACTTCTTCTCTTTAATCATTCACCTCCCCACCCACCCCTCCACCAAAAAAACCTGTCTCAGAGATTGGCTATTTGGGGTAGGTAACGAGAACCTGGAGATTTGTCCGGTAACAACAGCTACCTAGCCAACTGACCGGAAGAGACCCACACTTGTACCTATTCTGAAAAATGGAGATTCAACAGAATGGGGTAACTATCAAACAATATCATTAATATCATACACAACTGAAGTTTTGCTGAAGGTCATTCAAAAGCAGTTACAACAGTACACAGAGACCTGTCACCAAGAAACAGTTAAAGCAAGCAATTTAATATTTTCTTTGAAGCTATATGTACGTCTGTAATATTCATCTCATCTCTACTTCCCCAACCTTCAGTATAACTTTCTACATTCATACAACAATCGGAAAGATAACTGAACGACTTGGCTACGCTCATCTGTTGTAGCATAAGGACAATAAAGCAGGGCCCCAGGAAGGTGCACACGTTGGTATGGGCTGTAGAAAGAACACAAAGTCAAGGATGATCACAGAGAAAACCTCCCTGCTACCACGCCTTAGAAAGGGTCCCATCCTTCCCAAACTGCAAGAGCAAGAATTGGCCCATCTTATGCACATCCTGTGGAAAGGAAAACGACCGTTCACTTCTATGTCCTTTCAGAATATGCACACACAGAACACAGAATAGTGTTAAGAAAGCCATGAGACTGAAATTAGAAAACTATAGGTAAGGTAAAACTTACATAGCATATTTTTATTTATAGACTCTGGTCTCTAGTTAAAAACATGTGCCTTGAGTATTATGCTTTATTAAATCAAGAAAAAGACAAATACCAAATTCATTGCTGTTAAATCAATTCCAACTCATAGTGACCCTGCCTATATGGGATCAAAATGACAACAGCAACTGGAAAGATTAGCTAGGAACACCAGAGGGCTGTAAGTTTATGGTAATATAAGACAAACAACTAAGAAAAGGAGAGTGAGAATGGTTGTACAACTGTGAATTGTGAATTGTACATGCACAGATGGTGGAACTGGTGTATGTTTTGCCATGCGTACTCTAAACAATGATGACAAAACATATTTTTTATTTCTTATCTCACTTGGTTAAAAGAATGCACAGATATTAAATGCAAAATGTAACTAGCCAGCACTTATTAACTCCTGCAAAAACAATGAAATCTGGTTGGCAAAAATGGGGAAATCAAAGTCTGCCGAGTTCTATCCCAATTCAGACAGTAGGCAGACAAAAGCCCTGTTCACAGATAGCAATACTGTGCTCAGCTGATAGGAGTTTGTATAGTTAAGCGTGTCGTGCCTAGAGTTACATCTTGAAAGAACTCCCAGGAAACAGCCAGTGCACAAACAAGATAAACTCAGGAAAGAGCTCGGAGGATTTGAGCTTAAAAATAATAAGAAGGAAAAAGAACTACAAAGAGAAATACACGGTCCACTTAACAATGACGAAAACAGGTACTGTATTTAGAGAGAAAATTTTTCTACAATGGAGATGAAAATACCATTTGTTAAAGAGGCTAGAGTGCAGAGGAACAGGTAAGAAAATATTGAAAATAACGGTGATTATAGTAATGAATTAAACATTTGGTACAGGTGTGTGTGCGTGAGAGAAAGAGAGAGGTTGTTTTTCAAGGTAGAAAACTTCTGTTGCTGACTCCTATCTTTATGATAAACTGTAAGTTGAAATACAGGATGCATAAGCATCGCCTTTCTTTCCAGTCCTCTTACCCATTCCACTTCGTCGGCCACCCAGCCACTGGAGAGAATTACCAGTCCACTAGTCCACCAGTCCACCTCTGTACCTCTTCAGGAGTCTCCCACTTTATTACACATATCTGATCTCATTTGCTCTCATTAATAATTAGACGTAAGCCCTTTCACATGTCTCAAAATCTGAGAAAAACAGAGGAAGTCCTTGAGCCAGGTGTTTTGCAGCCCTGGGCGATGTGTTGGCCTTCTCAAAGGTAAGCCTGCAGCGTGCAGAAGCAGGAACAGCGGAGTGATTAATAAAGCTTAGCCTTGGATTCACTCTCCGCCAAGCCTGCAGAGCAGATCCTGTGGGTAAAACTGCCGAAGAACCTTGATCAGCTCCATCTAAAAAGTTTAAGGAAAGAATTAACACCTTTCAAACCATTCAGAGCAGAAAATATTTGAACAGGAGACGTCCATGATAGAAAATGACCTGGAAGACAAGGAAGCTTGTGCAAAGGTAAACCGAAAACCCACCACAGAAAAATTCCTTGTGCCAAAAGCAAGTATCAGTAGTTGTTATCTTCAAAGATTGACTAAGAATTTGCTATGTAAATCTATAATGATTTGTTATGTAGTAAATATACTAATGACTTAATCTATTATATATGTAATATATTCCAGTTTAATCTAGTTCATAACTGAATGTATGTTTAGAGTTTTGTTTCTGCATCCAGTTCTGTGCTAGTCTGAGGCAGAAATGAAGTTTAAAACATAGCTTTCACAATGAACAGACTTTATTGATCGGGCATAAGTTTACACTAAACTAAACTAAATTGTGACCATGTGTCCATGGCTATATGATTAGGGTCACTATGAGTTGGCATCGACTCAATGGCATTAGGTTTGATTTTTTTTTTTTTTTTTTTTTGGTAGAGGATTAGGTACCAATGTGTGGACACAAGATCCAAGAATGGCAAGTAGGCTTCGATGCAAATGCCATCTTCAGTGTGTGATGACTGGAAAGCTCTGCTGAAACAGGTTCTAAGGAACAGTGGACTCAACAGGAAGAAAAGCTCTGACAGTTCTGTAGGGTCTACATGGGTGTTGAAGACTGAAAATGACACAGCTTGGGTTGTAGCAGTGTGAGCTGGAATTACAGACTTGTGACAGAGGAATCGGTCTTAAGCTGTGACTTAACACCACAGTATGCTTTAGAGATATGATGAAGAGTACAATAATTAATGTTATTCAAACCAGAAAACTGATAACAAATCTGTTTATTTCAGTGGGTAACTACACAATGGCCACAGCAGTGCCATCAAGTCAGTTTTGACTAACAGTGACACCCACCTGTGTCAGAGCAGTACTGCATAGCATATCGTTTCCAATGGCTGATTTTTCAGAAGCAGATTGTTAAATCTTTCTTCTAATGAACCTCTGGGTGGATGTGAACCTCCATTTTGGTTAGGAGCTGAGTGCATTCACTCTTTGTACGACCGAGGGATTCTTGGCACACGTGAAGTCGGTATTACTTAGCAAATTTCTTAAACAACCACCGTAAAACAACTTGATTCTATGACTTGGAAAAGCAGACAGGGGAATTACCATATATTTTTGGAAATAATGTGCTCACATATATAATGTTCACAAATGATGAAATTAAGTAAAACAGTTCTGGTATAGTAGTGGAGTTGCAAGGTTGGCAAAAAAGGTATAAGGTGCATGATATTTGCATAAAAATACAACACTCAGATGTCTAATCACTATTTTTCAAGAAGGCAAAAATCCTGAAAGGCAGAGATTTACATTAATTAGAGATTCATGATGATACATACCTCAAGATGTGAAGTAGTCAGTGACTTAAGACTCTCCTGAAAATAATTCCAAACATCTAACTAGGTAATTATGCTCCCTTTTAAAACAAACACAATAAAAGACCCCTTGTTCTCATATTACTTTCAGGAAAAATCTGATACTTACATTGCTCTTAATAGGCTTGACTGAAAGCACTAAAATTGAATTATTACGTGATGGTATTTTTTTTAAGTCCATTGCTATCAAGTCTATTCTGACTCATAGCGATCCCACAGGTTGAAGCAGAACTGCCCCATAGGATTTCCAAGACTGTAAATCTTCACAGAATCGAACTGACGTATCTCTCCCCAGCAGAGCAGCTGACACATTAGATGGCCAATCCTGCAGCGAGCAGCTGAGCACTCAGCCACTGTGCTGCCAGAGCTCCTTAGATAATCTCTTATCAAAGGATGCAAAAGCTTTGAACACCTGAACTGAAGTGATCCAATCTTCTAGTGTCTAATTATGTCAAGACTCAGGGGAGGATTAGACAAGAAGATTAGCATAGTAAAATGTTCCATCTCTGCATGACTGGAAATACTTGCTGGATGTTGGAGTTACTTTCTATGTTGCATGCAGAGGTGTTTATTCATGTGTTTAATAAATTTTGATTTAATTGCACTAATAATTTCTAATGTTGGTATTCCTGCTGCCATGAAAGCAATTTTAGTGTCTAGACTGTTGCTGTTATTAAATTGGCAGGTCATTTTTTTTTCTCTCTACAGTATTCCGGAATTGACTAGAAGTTGTATTTCATCCCACAAACATAAACTCAACCCACACTATAAAAATAGATTAAACATTTGTATTAATTAGTATTAAACTAATTAGTATTTTAACTAGCAAAAGTTTTATATCAAAGCTTACTAGTTAATTTGACATATTTTGAAGCACCCAAGAAATGCTCCCATGTCACTGATCTTTGTGTACTTGCAGTCAAATAATGATGAGGCAAAAGGAAATACCTTCCGTAGCAGCCTTATTTCAAAACTATCCAGCATTTACATGCAGAGAACAGAATAACCATTCTCATCCCAGGAACTCTTATGAAAACTGAGAGTTATATCTAACCCATCTCACCTAGCTAACCTAGCAGCCATGCATTTTGGCAGTTTCAGAGTATGTAAGTTTTAAGTTTGTTAGAATGGTACTAACTGGCTGAATTAAAACAGTCCCTTAAGATGATCTAGTTCTGCTGTGAAAACCATCTCTGATGGCTATATACATGGTTTCTTCTATTCCAAAATATTTTCCTGATGTTATAGACAGACAGCTGAAGAAAACAATCATACAGGCACTGCTCTAAGTTCTTGAAAGAAACTAGAAATGCACAGCTAATGAATAGAGGATAGAGTAGCTAAATATAACTTTTAAAGACTAACTTGTTTCTGAAATTGATAAACCAGATTGTTTAAAACCCTTTTAATGAGCCATTACAGGCTGTGAAAATAAGAGGGATTACTATTGGCTATTAGAGATATTATTTTAAATTTATCATCACCATAAACCACATGTGTATAAGAAACAGCTAAAGATGGGCTGTTTCTCTTAGCACTATGTCCGGTTGCAAGCAACAGAAAATCTAATAGTGACATAAGCAAATACAGGCTTCATGTAAGAAGACTTGTGAAGCCAAGCAGCCCAAGACTGCTGCAATACCAGGCTCACACTAAACGTCTGCTTTGCATTGCTTTGCACATCGCCTTTGTTGACATGCTGATGACCTCATGTTCAGAGGGTGATTGTTGGACCTCTAGACACCATGTCTGCAGTGCTAGCCAAGAATAAGATTGAAGATAAGAAGGGTCATGTCAGCTATTCCTTTGTTCCTTCCCATATGGAAAATAACAGTTTTCCTGGGAGCCTGACCCAAAAGACTTCTTATATAGGTCAGATTGACACTGTTATGGATTGAATAGTGTCCCCCAAATATATGTGAATTTCTGGCCTTTGTACCTGTGGATTATGATCCTGTTTGAAAATAAGGTTTCTCTTTTATTATGTTAATGAGGTCACACCAGCATAGGGTGGATCCTAAACCTAATCACTTCTGAATTATAAAAAGGCACAGACATACGTAGTGGAGAGACAGATACCACAGAGGATAGCCTATAAGGCAAGGAACCAAAGACTGCTGACAAGGTCTGAACTGACATGAGGGAGGCCCTAATTTGGACTTAGCCTCTAGAAGTATACAAAAACAAATTTCTGTTCTTTAAAGACATGGCATTTGTGTTAAAGCAGCACTAGGTAACTAAAACAGACATCCTTAGACTAATACTTAGCCAAAGGGAAGAAGATCTCCATAAATGGTTAAAGCAACAATGATTCATCCAACCATTGCCAAAACAAATCAGGTCTCTATTAACAGGGGAGAGTGTGCAGAAACAAATTCTAGTTAGGACAATTGATGGGGATTGTGATGGGTCTGCACATACCATCTTTCTTTAGCAAATAATTTTGGAGGAGAAGCCACATTTCATCAGGCATCACACGTCTCTACCTGACTAACTTCGAAAGTACCCCAGTGTATTGAATTTTTAATTGTAAATGAGATGAGAGGTGAAGTCAAGCTGGTGGACTAAACACACGTCTGCCTAAATTCCTCTAGAAACCAAGGCCTAAATTGATAATTATACGGAACGTTCTGGACACCTAGTGAGCCCTAGGACACAGCATAGGGCTGCCTATTTGATTTACATACCACTGAGCGGAAAACACCTTCTGTTTTACCAACCCCCAAACTTGTTGAGTCCCAGCTCTCACAGACTGAAGACTGAGCTTAAACCCAGTTAAAGTAACACTGGAGAAACAAAACAACCTTCAGATGCCCAAAAAGCAACAAACTTTGGACCAGAATATTAGGAAGAATTCACCTATGGCCTCAGAAGGCCCACAAAAGAAAGATCCAAAGAACTTCCCAAATGAAGAAGCCTTTCTGAAACTATCAGAGGGCAAGTACAAAAGGATTATATAGAGAGCCCTCCTAGGCCTTATACAAAATGCAGCAGAGCAAAATGAAAAATTAAGCAAGCTGTTTGATCTGACAGAACACCAGTACTCTGAAATCCAACAGATCAAGAACAAAATCAAAAACCTAGAAAATTCAGCTCAAAGCCAACAAAACAGAATGGAACAAATGGAAAATCAACTTTCTGATTTGGAAGACAGAGCTACTGACTCCAGCACCTATGAGGGGAAATCTAAAAAAAGAAACAAGAAAAATGAAGAAGCATTAAGAAGCATGTGGGAATCTATTAAGAAGAACAGTCTATGATTAATTGGATTTCCTAAACAGGAAGGGACACCTGAGAACACAGAGAGTATTGTTGCTGAGTGACTGACAGAAAACTCCCCAGAAATTATAAAAGAGAATACAGATATCCAAGATGCATATAAAATGTCACTCAATATAGATCCCAAAAGAAAGACTCCAAGACATATTATAATCGAGCTTAACAAAATGAAACACAAGCAGAAACTCTCAATGGCAGCAAGACTCAAAGCAAAGCTCACATTCAGAGAAAAACTCTATAGGCTTTTGTTTGATTTCTCAGCAGAAACGAAGCTGGCACAGACACAATGGGATGACATGTTCAAAGCCTTGAAGAAGAACTTCCAACCAAGAATCATATATTCTGCAAAACTACCTTTCAAATATGAAAATGAAGTCAAGACATTTGCAGATAAAGAGAAACTCAGAGACTCTGTAAAAACCAAACCAAAGCTACAAAAAATACTGAAAGAAGCTTTTGGCTTAGAAAAACAAAACCATTAATTTTATATTTTAGGAGGAAATATAGGACACATCATCCAGAAACCTACTCAGTTAGAGAAGGCTCCAAACTCAGTCAAAGCTGTAATATTAAAAGAAGCAATCCAGTGATCATATCATGAAAACTTTGACATCACTGTATTAAAAAGAAGGGTGTACTACAGTTGTTATAGTCCTTCCAGATGGACAGGAAGTTAATAAGACTTGTAGTAGTTAAAACTGGGTTTAAACATAGACTTTTAAAGGGAACCACAGGGGTAACCACAAAGTACAATAAAGATGCAGCATATCAAATCAAGAAACATACAGGAGTCTCAACAACCACAAAACCAACTCTGAAAAAGGTGAAAAATCAACTCACAAAGAAGAATGTCCCAAAACAGAATAATAAGAACAACAGAGAAAACATCAACACAAAAATAAACATACTACAATGACAGCACTAAACATACACCTATCAATAATTACAATGACTGTGAACAGACTGAGCATGCCAGTAAAGAGACAACAAGTGACATCTTGGATCCCAAGACATGACCTGTCCATATGCTGCTTACAAGAAACTCCTCTTAGTCTTAAAGATAGAAACAAACTGAAAATTAAAGGATGGAAGAATATATATTAAGCTAACAATACACAAAGAAGAGCAGGTGTGGCAATACTAATCTCAGATAAAATCGATTTTAATGTAAAATCCACCACCGTGGACAAGGATGGACACTATTGCTGAAAGGTTCAATACACATGTAGGACTTAACAATATTAAATATTTATGAACCCAATACGAGAGCACCTAAATACATCGAAGAAACACTGACTACACTCACAAATGAGATAGTTCACTCCACAATAATAGTAGGAGACTTCAACACTCCACTCTCTATATTGGACAGATTGTCTAGAAAAAAGCTCAATAAAGACACAGAGACGATACTATTGCCACAATTAAACAACTAGTCCTCATTGACATATACAGAACTTTCTATCTAACTGTAAATGATTTTTATTTAAATAAACCAACAGTGAATCTAAAAGCATTTTAAGGCACTTTTAAAACGGGATAAACGGCAAGGGGAGAAAGTACAGATAATTTGTCCTAGTTCTTAATTGCCTTTGGTTGGACTGCACAGTCTCTTTGCTGTAACACAGCATTTCCTCCTTCTAAACCTACTGTCATGCAGAAGATTCCAACTCTTCAGGGCAGAACTGCCCCATAGGTTTCCAAGGCTCTAAATCCTTACAGAATGTCACAGTTCTCCTGCAGAGCAACTGGTAGGTACAAACCACCAATCTTCTAGTTAGCAGATGAGTGCTTAGTCACTGCACCACCAGGTTCCTTAGCCTTCCAAACCTGCTACCATGAAGTTGATTCTGACTCACAGTGACCCTATAGGGTCTCCAAGTCTATAAATCTCTACAGAAGCAGACTGCCACATCTTTCTCCCATGGTGGTTTTGAACCACCAGCTTTTTAGTTAGCAGTCTATCACTTTAATTACTGCACCTCCTTGATCTCCTCCCTAGCCATAAACCTCCCCAAATCCCGTTTGTTCCAGCTTTCCAGTAGTCTCTGCGCTGAAGTTATCTTTCTTATTGCCAGATCTTGCATCTAATTAGCCTTGTCCAATTGAATATTCTCACTTTTCCTAGCCATTCATTAGCACACTGTAATATGGCACCTGGCCCACACACTCCACCTAAAAAGTTTTAGATGAAGTCACTCTACCTACTAAAGCCATTTTTCATCCTGCTTTACCTTCATGAAGCACTTAATGACAACGCCACCCTCTGTTGAAACTCTCCTCTGTTGGCTTCTGTGATACTCTTCTCCTGGAAACCAGTATGTTATAGCAGTTAAATGCATGGTCTCAAGATTCAGACTTGGATTCCTTTCCAAATTGTATAATTTACTATTAGTAAATAGTTATGAGAAACTGATATAAGTAATCTGTGCTTTTGTTTTCTCTTGGTAAAATGCGGATAACAATACCATCCACTTCAAAGGGTTGTTAGTAAGGGAAATTCAACAAAGTGATCCATTTAGAAGATGTAACACAGTACCTTGCACAGCTTGTGTTCAATAACAACTCTTAACTATTAATCTTCTTTTACATCTCTACCCTTACATCTTCTAGCCTATTTTTAAAACTGTACATTGACTTGCACATCCAATATACTACTAAAAACAAACCAAAACCATTGCCAGTGAGCCAATTCCAACTCATAAATCGTGCTCAGTTTTAACAACAGCTTGTTCACACCCATAGGTTTCAAGACAAGACCATAAAACCCCTTAACTCGTTGCTGTCAAGTCAGTTCCAACTCACGGTGACCCTATAGGACAGAACTTCCCCATAGAATTCCAAGGAACACCTGGTCAATCCAAACTGCTGACCTTTTGGTTAGCAACTGTAACACTTATCTACTACACTACCAGGTTTTCCAGACAAGACCACAGCAGTAATAATTTCACATGGACTAGTGGCTTCAAAGGTAAGACTACCCACTCTTCACAGACTCATCAAGTTTACACATTGGGATCAATCCCTGCCAAACCCACACTAATTTCACCCTGAAACGGAAAATCTTTCCCCTTTGAATGTTCTCCAGGCAAGTTTCTCTTGATCTGTTTTTATAAAGAAAGCTATTAATATAAATACAAGATAAGTTTTACTACTTTAAAGGGCCTAGAACAGAGTACCTCAACATTCTACTTGCTCTCACTCTTCATGCTGTTGTTGTTGTTAGCTGCAGTGACACCCCAGCTCATGGCAAGCCCATGCACAATGGGACGGGACCAATGTGACCCACAGGGTTTCAATGCAGATTTGTAGAAGTAAATCACAGACTTTCTTCCTATCCCATCTTTCTCTAGGAATTTCACTGAAACATGCTGAGCATCAAAACAACAGGCAAGTCTCCACTAGCAACAGTGGTTGTTGGCCAAGAATTAAGCCTGAGTCTCCCACATGGAAGGCAAGAATTCTACCACTGAACCACTACTGCCTTCCTTCATGTTCTTACATTACATGATTGATGAATGAGAGCACTTTAGGATTAGTTGTTCAGCTTGCAATGATTTGATTTTAACCATCCAGTACTTTCGCAGTTTGTGCATAAAAAAATTGTGAGATTTTTGAAAAATCCTTTGCTGAAAGTAAGACACACTGCTCCATTTTCCCCTATATGTTTGCAGATTAATATTTGTAATGATGGTCAAACATCTGTGCTTTCTTCATTTGTTTCGTCTTTACTTTGTGTCATATGGCCCTTTGAGAATCAGTGGGCCACCTTCCTGAAAATATTTTTTAAATGTTCCAGCACACAGACGACTATCTATACATCAGAAGAAATGAAATATAGTTCATAATTATGATCATAAAAGAAAGATATGAAAGCTTGAGTAACACTTCAAGTTTTGACATCAATTTCTTTAATTTCCTCCCCTGCTCCCCAACTGCCCTGTGGAAACAAGAAAGAATGATTTGGCATAAAACATTCAAAAATTTTGACCAAATGTCAGCCATTTAAAAATACATATTTCCTCTACCTACATCAAGTTTTATTGAAAATTTCTCAATAACCTACTTTCTCAAAGTAGCTGCTTTCTCTTGTACAAAGTAGAGTGATCATGGAAGTTTAAAAACTGCACTGATAGTTTCCTTTAAAGAGGAAACCAGCACTGTATTATGCAGCTGAATGACTCTTCTTCTGCAGATGGTAAAGGGCAGGATCGCTCCAATGCATCTCTGCCATCACTTACATTGAAGCTTTAATATCAACAGAAGCCAGCAAGGCATCATTTATCAAGCTTTACAAGTATATTTTTCTTGTTTCATCTTGTGAAATAAATTCTGTAAGAAATTTTGACAAAAGATAAACTGTTAAGAAACCATGATAATGTGTTCCTCAAACATGTCATAAACAGCAAAAGTGTCTGCATGATAACTACATAATGATCTTATGACATACAGGATAAAACAAGCATCATGGTTCTTATCAGTCAAAATATCTACATGAGTTCATTCATCATTGTCAAAACATTCACACACAGCCAATGATTTTTGCAGATATTTTTTAGAAATTGTACTTTAGAAGAAGGTTTATAGAACAAACTAGCTTCTCATTAAACAATTAATAAATATATTGTTCTGTGACATTGGTTGCAAGCCCCATGACATCAACACTCTCCCCTTCTAGACCTTCAGTTCCCTATTATCAGCTTTCCTGTCCCCTCCTACCTTCCAGTCCTTGTTCCTGGGCTAGTGTACCCCTTTAGTCTCATTTTGTTTTATAGTCCTCTCTAATCTTTGGCTGAAGGATGAATCTTAGTAGTGACTTTATTACTGATCTTAAAAGGTGTCCAAGGAGCATATTCTCAGGGTTTTTCCAGTCTCTATCAGACCAGAAAGTCTGGTCTTATTTTGTTTGTTGGTTGTTGTTTGAGTAAGGATTTTCTTCTACATTTTTCTCCAGCTGTGTCCAGGACCCTCTGTTGTGATCCCTGTCAGAACAGTCAGTGGCGGTAGCTGGGCACCATCTAGTTGTGCTGCACCCAGTTTCATGGAGGCAGCGGTAGTTGTGGTCCATTAGTTCTTTGGACTAATCTTTCCCTTGTGCCTTGGTTTTTCTTATTTTCCCTTGCTCCTAATAGAGGGAGACCAGTGGAGTATCTTAGATGGCCACTTACAAGCTTTTAAGAACACAGACACTACTCACCAAAGTAGAACACTGAACATTTTCTTTATAAACTCTGTTATGCTAATTGAGCCAGATGCTCACATAGACTGTAGTTTATTTTTTTAATTCATATATCACCTACTTCAAAGCAATTTGCTTACATCAGTGCAAAATCAAGTTGCCTAACCCTTCGTCTCGGTGAATCAGAGGTTCTGGTAAATTGCTAAGTCTTAAGGAGACTGTCCTAATACTTTAAAGTGAATGGGGAAAGGGTTTTCAGGACTCTCTGACAGAAAAGGAGTGAATGGGACGGAAAAACGGAAATAAAAGGTTGAGAGAGTATGAGTCACTCAATTAAAATGGTCATTAAATTCTTTTGTATGAGATTAGGAACATACTGTAAAAAATACAGCATCAGAGTACAAGAGAAATACTGCCACCCAGTGGAATTATATACAAAATCTTCAAATTCCAAAAGATTGTAACAATTTCCTGTCGTCTTTAAACTAGAATAATAGAGCTCAATAATTTCTAAAGTACTTTGAAATATATTATTTCTCAAAAAAGCCAGGGAGACAGGCAGCAGAAATGTTAATACATCTTTTCCTGATTCTGTGGCTCTAGTGCCTGGACAGAGTCCTGTGCTCATTTAGTGGCAAAGCAAGGACTGGATCCCAAAGTTTCTGGCTCCTAGTCCACTGTCTTTCATGGCACACAACCCCTCCTAAAGAACCTTTGGCACGCTTGGCTCTTCTCCAAACCCTCTATTATGCAGACAAGAAGACTGAGACCCAGAGATTATCAGGCCTTGTCCATCACCTCCAATGAAAACTCCATGAAGGCAGACAATAGAAAAAGAACCCATATGAAGATGGATCTTGGGAGTATAGCCTGACGTAGTCTACTAATTGCATGAAATCCTTAGAACACTGTTTTCCCTTTTAAAAATCTCTGTTGAGATTTTTGTGTCTACTCCATATCATATACATATACCAAAACCAAACCCACTGCTGTTGAGTCCATTCCGATTCACAGCAACCTGATAGGGCAGAGTAGAACTGCCCCACAGAGTTTTCAGGGTACACCTGGTGGATTTGAATTGCCAGTGTTGGTTAGCAGATGTAGCATTTAACCACTACACCACCAAGGTTTCCGTCACATACGTATTATGTTTTAATGTAAAAATTATGTTTTTCCTTCAAATGTGTTTGATAAAAAAGAAATGCTTCAATATTACATCTCTATCCTATAGCACCTGGTACATGACCGTACTGAAGACAAGGAGACAGACAGTATGAGTATTTCACTTTGAGACCTGGATGACGCCTTGTTCTAGCTCACTCATTTATGTCATTCATTCACTAATAATTTAATAGACATCTACCACATGCCTGGCACCATTTTAGGTCCTAGCACATGCAGTGTAGCATACAAGAGGAAAAGTTTACTTCTCTCCCACACTGGGGCTCAGCGCAGATAGGCTAAAAGACGTTCTTCACATTGTCATCATCTTCATGCTGGGACTGTCAGACGGACCAATCGCTACATGGAATACATGGGATATCAGCAGTAACCTCCTCCCAGGAGAAAAGAGAATGAAGAAACGAAACAGGAAATGACAGACCTCAGCTCTCCTAAGACATTACGGCCGCCTATGCCTAATCCAAAGAAACGTGTGTGGGGTAGGGGTGTGCGTGTGCATGTGTGTGTGTGTTAACAAAGAAGTTCTGTTGAGAGATTCAAAAATTTCATATTGGAATAATGTGCTGTGTGTAAGGATTATATAATATAAACAATTTCAAGATGCTGCCTCTCATTTGTTCTCTCATTACACCAAAGCCAGTGGAATGAATGTAACATGTTTCTCCATAGGTCTAAGACTGCCACAGTTTTGACAGAAATCATGAAATGCACAAATGGATCATGGCATCTTTTCCTTTGTAACAGCAAAATACCTACAAGAGTAACTTTTACCACCATTTACAAAAAATATTCATACACAGTAACTCAATTCTTCCTCACAGTTAGTGCAAACTAGTAAAAGTTGAAGCCAGACATGCTCTTTGGCACAGTATCCAGATTTTATTTTTTTAACCTCATAATTCAACAGATTGTGTTTAGAACAGTTTAAGTCACTGCAAAAGTCACTGTCATCAAGTTGATTCTGACTCATAGTGACCCTACAGATCAGAGCATTACTGGCCCACAGTTTCCAAGGAGCACCTGGCAGATTTGAACTACTAGCCTTTTAGTTGGCAGACATAGCACTTAACTACTACAGCACCAACAGTTTCCTTAGACCAGTTTAGAGTCTAAAATAGTGCAAACAACAAACTGACCTCCCAATATCATTTTCCTCTTATGCCTATGTCCAAATAACAGCAGGTCTGGAACTGTTCACATCAAATAGATAACATTTTAGTGATTTCAATTAACTAAGACTATAGAATATTGGTAATTTATGACAAGACATGAATTTAAATTTTTATTACCTTTCTCTGAAGGTACAGATAGTTCTTAAAGCCTATAATGCCTAGTAAATTTTGCAGTAGCAGAGGAAATCATGATAAACATTTTCATCTTTCATAAAAACCATAGAGAGGCTTTTACTGCTGAACTAAAAAAGAAAATAATTTCACAGTAATCATTTTTGCAATCCTCTAAGGTTTCAATTAGCTAAAATTCAGGATAACACTCCATGTTAATGTGACATTATGATTTAACATTTAAAAACACAAAGGTCATGGCATTCAAAACATTAAGCTTCTGTCTCAAGTATATACTGTCTGTGCTATAGAACTGCCCTAGATGGATGTGACTCAAGACCCTACCCACAAGGCAGAAAACTAAGTCTTACAATAATAAACAATTTTTTAAAAGATTATATCATCTGAAGCCCTGGCATCAATGCTGGTGCCAAGCCTTCCAAAAAACCAAACCCACTGCCACTGAGTGGACTCTGACGTACAGCAATCCTATAGGACAGAGTAGAACTGCTCCCTAGAGTTTCCAAGGTGCACCTGGTGGATCTGAACTGCCGACTTTCTGATTAGCAGATGTAGCAATTAACCACTATGTCACCAGGGCCCAGACAGAGGCATGTTTATCCCAGCGAAGCCCCAGCTAATCATACCAGACTTGCCAACTGAGCCCAGTCTCTTACACATACAGTGGAAATCTCTTCAGACTGATCTCCTCTCCTGGGCTGTCCACCCTCTGGCTTTACTATAAACGCAACTTACAAATCTTTTTCTCATTCACTCTCACATCTTCAACAATCATGTGCATTATCACCGCACAACAAAACTTATTCACTATGTAAAATCCCCATCATACATATTTTATTGCTCTAAACTTCATAAAAAATGTTACGCTATTTCAAAAGAATGCTTTAGCCAGCATATTCTTTTGTCTCTGATAAGGACACAAAACAGCATTTTATAACAGTGTGTTTGTTCTAACATCACTCTTTTTTAAAAAAAAAAAAGTCCATATCTTTTCTCCCTCCCTACCCAGTAAGCATATAACAGTGTTTTCTTTAATTTCACTTTAGGTGAAATTAAAAATTGCTCAGACAGTATACACTAGAGTCAGAAGCTTAATGTTTTGAATTCCATGACCTTCATGTTTTTAAATGTTCAATCATAAGAAGCTGCATATAGGTGGGCATGTAAATTTATACCAGAATGTATGTTTTCACTCAATCATATCAAATAAAAAAATAACAAATTAAAAAAATTTTTTTTAAAAAGGCCATATCTTTTCTCTCTCCCTATCCAGTAAGCATACAACAGTGTTTTCTTTTTCTTTAATTTCACCTAAAGTGGGGACTTCCTTCCTTTCTGGTTTTAGGGGACACCAAGAGGTCACCCAAAAGTGGCAAGCATTTCATTTTAATTCCCATTTAACCCTCTAGTAAATGATGGAAGATCAGATTTGAGGAGCGACAGAAAGAGAAACTGCACTTATCGCTACTCCTGAACTATTTCACACTGGCACAACTTGTTTGGGCTACTAAAAAGACTGTGGTCTGATCCAAGAACGGGGGGGAAATGCTTTTAACTCCAGTTTGAACACTCTTCTTGATATTCTCAAAAAATTGGGATGTTTTCGCTGAAGCAACATATCAAACACATGCTTTCAAGAAAAAAATGGGAGGATGGGGAGAAAATAAGAGAAGGTACAGCTGCCATTTTTGTGAGAATACCAAATCTTTAACTCAGATTCCAGAAGGTAGGCTGCCTGTCTCAAAGCCAGCTCTTCAGACAAAGGCTGAACTGGACTATAAGCCATCAAACAATACCAGCAAAGAGTGTGCTTCTTGGCTTAGGCAGATACATGAGGCTAACTGGGAAGCTCCTGTCCAGAGGTGACATGAGAGGGCAGAGAGGACAGGAGCTGGTGGAATGGACATGGGAAATACAGATTGGAAAGGAGGAGGGTGCTGTCACAGGGTGAAGAGAGCAGCTAGACTCACATAGCAGGTTGTATGTGCAAGGTTTTGTATGGCAAATGGACTTGGATTGTAAACTTTCACTTAAAGCACAATAAAAATATATATAAACACATATATACATATACATACATGCATACGTGTATATGTGTGTATGTGGGTGTGTGTTATCCTCTCTACTGATTGTCCTGGTGGTGTAGTGGTTAAGAGCTCACCTGGTAACCAAAAAATCAGCAGTTCAGATCTACCAGCTACTCCTTGGAAACTCTGTGAGGTAGCTCTACCCTGTTATATAGGTTGGGTATGATTCTTTCTTACAGATTAAAAAGAAACCCCCCTCTGTGTGTGTGTGTGTGTGAGTGTGTGCGCACACACTCACACACACATATGTAACTTCATCTTTCTTCATTTTCTTCTGCTCCCAGGACAGAAGAGATAAAAAAGTAAAAATGTCTATTTTTCCCATCTTCAGCCTGGGAGTAGAAGAAAATGAAGGACATACATATACACATGTGTACATATATGTATATGTATATACACACACACATATATATTTCCATAGAGAAAAGGAGGAGAGGGGAGAGAGAGAAAGAGGTCCTTTTTAATCTGTAAGAAAGGATTCCCTAGCATCATCAGAGATTTAAAACACAAAATCATTTTTCTAGCATTAAGAGTAAAAAAGTTGTAATTTTCTGAAAGCATGCGTACTCAAACCACATACAACTGGAACTTGTCTTCAAAATATACAAAGAGGTCTTAAAATTAAGAAAACAATCCTATTTAAAAATGACAAAAATATTAACAATTAATTAATGGAGATATACAGATGGCCAAGAAGCATATGAAAAGCTGCTCAACATCATGTTTGGGCTACTAAAAAGACTGTGGTCTGATCCAAGAATGGGGGAAAAATGCTTTTAACTCCAGTTTGAACACTCTTCTTGATATTCTCAAAAAATTGGGATGTTTTGGCTGAAGCAACATATCAAATACATGTTTGCAAGAAAAAAATGGGAGGATGGGGAGAAAATAAGAGAAGGAAAAATGCAAACTAAGACAATAATGAGATACTGCTATACTTTGGCTGACTATACATCTATTGAGGGCTAATACTTAGCTACTTAAGTGTGGTCATTTAAACAGTAGCACTGGTTTCACCTGGATATTTGCTGGAAATATATAAAGCAAACATTCACAGATTTGATGGGAAAAACAGTTTGATAGTAATAGTTGGGAACTTAGATATGATCAATAAAGAAACAGAAAATTTGAACAGCACTACAAACCAACTGGAAACCCTAGTGATGTAGTGGTTAGGAGCTATGGCTGCTAACCAAAAGACTGGGAGTTTAAATTCACCAGGCGCTCCTTGGAAACCCTATGGAGCACTTCTACTCTGTCCTATACCATTGCTGAACCAACTCAACCTAACAGACAGAACACTCCACTCATTATCAGAAAAATACATAATCTTCTGCAGTGCATATGGATTATGCTACAGCTTAGACCACATGCTAATTCATAAGTCTTAATAAATTTTAAAAGACTAAAATCATACAAAGCATCTTATCTGTAGGAAAGAATGAAATTAGAAATTAATAGCAAAAGGAAAACTAGAAAATACACACATACATGAGAATTAAATATGCAATACTGCTATTAGACAATAAATGTCTCAGGAAGAAATCAGAAAACAGTATGAGTAGAATGAAAATAAAACCACAACATACCAAAACATATGAGATGTAGCAGGCAATGCTCACAGGAAGATGTCTATCAGTAAACACTTACATTAAAAAAAGATCTCAAATCAGTCACCTAACTTTACAGCACAAGGAACTAGAAACAGAAGCGCAAATGAAGTCCAAAGTTACTAGAAGAATAAAGAATAACAAAGATCAGAGCATAGATAAATGAAATAGAGATATAAATATAACAGAGGAAATCAACAAAATTAGAAGATTTTTTTTTTTTAAGCTCAATATCATCAGCAAACCTTTAGCTAAACTAAGAAAGGAGGAGATGCAAGTAACACAATCTAAATATAAAAGTAGGACATTACAACTAACCCTACAAAAATAAAAAGGATTGTGGGTTAATAATATTGAAAAATTGTATGTCAAGAAATAATTCAGATAACATACAAAATTCCTAGAAAAACACAAACTGCTCAAATTACTCAACAAGAAACAGAAAATCTTAAGAGACCCATAACAAGTGAAGAGACTGAATCAGTAACCAAAAACTTCCCAACAACAACAATAAAAGTCTTCTGTCAGATGGCTTCCTTGAGAAATTCGACCAAACACTTACAGAAGAACTGATAGTAATTCTTCTAAAACTTTTCCAATACTTTTAAGAGGACCAGACACTTCCTAACTCATTCTGAGTCCAGCATTACCCTGATACCACCACTAGACAAAGGCACCACAAGAATAGAAAATGACCTGCCAATATCCCTTGTGAAAATGACTTCAAAAGTCTCAACAAAATACTAGCAAACCAAATAACACCACACTAAAAGGATCACACAATGACAAATAGGGGTTTATTCCAAGAATGCAGGGATGATTACATGTTAGAAAATCAATCAGTGCAATATACTACATTAATAAAACAAAGGAAAATAACTACATGATCATCTCAAGGGATGCAGACAAGCCATTAGACAAACCATAGCACTCTTTCATGATAAAAAACACTTGACAAACTAGAAACAGAAGGGAAATTCCTCAAGCTGGTAAAGAGTATTTATAAAAAGAAAAAACAAACAAACAAAACATAACTAACATATTGTACGGGAAGTCTAACCCAGCCAGAGTAATTAGGCAAGAAAAAAATACATCAGAGATATCCAAGTTAGGAAGCAAGAAGTCAAATTATCCTTATCCATAGACGGATTATACATAGAAAACAATCTCAAAAATTCAAAAGAAAGCTGTAAGAGTTCATAATAAACGAATTCAACAAAGTTGCAGGTATTTCTCCTTTCAGTTACCAGCCAAGCACTTTTAACCATGGCACCACCACTTTTACTTCAGTAGACATACAGACCAATAGAACAGAACTGACAGTTCAGAATTAAGCTAATCCATCTATCGCCAACAGATTTTTGGCCATTCAGTAAATGATGTGGGAACAACTAGATGCAAAAGAATGGAGTTGGAGCTACACCTCAGACCATACATAAAAATTAATTCAAAACTTAGTTAACTAACAGTAATAATTAAGGGCCTAGTTTTTGACAATGGATTCTTAGATACAAGGTCCAACAATTAAGTCCTCTAACTTGATGATTCTAAGTGCTACACACCTCACTGCTGATTATCACTGCAGTCACCTTTGAAGCACTTCCCTTGGGAAGTCATGCACTGATGTCAGGGCCTAGCTCACCCATCAAAGCAGTTTTGGAACTCTTTCTGGAACAGCCATTGTGTACGGTAGCATGCAGACAAATTTGTGAACTTAATTGTATAGTTCTCTGTGAGGGAGTTTTTAGACAACAAACAAATAACTGTATTAGAATACCTTCCCTACTCACCCGATCTGGCCCCAAATGACTTTTATCTTTACCCAAAGATAAAGGAAATATTGAAAAGAAGACATTTTGATGACATTTGGGACATTAAGGGTAATACGACAACAGCTCTGATGTCCATTCCAGAAAAGGAGTTCCAAAATTGCTTTGAAGGGTGGACTAGGCACTGGCATCACAGCATAACTTCCCAAGGGGAGCACTTCGAAGGTAACCAGAGTAATATTCATCAATGAAGTATGGAGCACTTTTTCCAGGATGAGTTTGGGAACTTACTTGGCAATCTTCATTTATATACAAATAGAAACAAAGTTCTGATACATACTATGACATGGAAGAACCTTCAAAACATTACACTAAGTGAAATAAGCCAGACACAAAGGGCAAATATTATATGATCCTACTTACATGAGAGGTTACAGTTTACTAGTGGTTATAAGTGGTAGGTAGGAGGGCTGAATGAGCAGGTATTCCTCAAGGTGTACTGCATTTCTGTTAAGGGTGATGAAAAAAACTGGTAACAGAATGATAATGGTAGCACAACAAGGTGAGTGTAATTAGTGTCACTGATTATACACATCAAAGAGGTTGAAATGACAAATATTTTGTTATATACATTTGACAATTAAAATTTTTTGAAAAAACTAAGGCATAATTCAAAATCCATTCACATCAAGGCACTCATCCATAAACAATGGCTGTCAACCAACTAGCTCCACTCTGACCTCCCAGTACCACTAGCTAGCAACTGCCATCAAGCCAATTTTGACTCATTTTGACCCTATAGGTCAGAGTAGAACTGCCCCATAGAGTTTCCAAGGAGTGTCTGATGGATCTGAACAGCCAGGCTTTTGGTTAGCAGACACAGCACTTCAACAGTATGCCACCAGGCTTTCCCTTCTCAGTACACACTCATTTATACAATGGGCAGCTGAACCTACTTTCGTTCTTTTCAACACAACAAGATATTTTCCACACAGACTGCCAGTCTACTAGAGCAAACACATCTGCTGTTATCTGACTGTTACATTTATTTTAAACTAAGAAAAATTTTAATACAGTGTTTTTTTTTTAATGGTTTATGTGTTTTATCAGATCTGTCCTCTAGAACATATGCATGGATTACATTAAAAAATAAATACTAAGTGGTACACAAGTATGCAGAGTTGACAATGATCAATCAGTGATCAATGATCAGAGTTGACAATGATCCAATCACCAAGGACTTACTAGCTGTCTACACAGTAAATATGTTAGACTACATAAAACACTAGGCCTCTACGCTCAAGGAGCTCACAGCCTTACAGAGAAGGCAGCCAATGTTATGCAGTAAAGTGGCCTCAGCATCAAAGATAGTACTTGTACGAGGCTTTATCAAGGTGACAACAGAGTTAAGCCTGAAATGATGGCTATGATATTAACAGAAGAAAGTAGAACGCTGGATATAGCTACCCATCAAACTGAAAAGTGGGGTAGTCCAAGCTTCAGTGAAGGCATCTGGTGAAAAACGAGGCTCTGGGAATGGACAAACAGCAATTGAGTTGTTTCAACAAATGGATGCAAAGCTGAAAGTATTCACTCCTTTGTGCTAAGAAATGTGGACAATAGCTATCTAGCCAAGTGACTGGAAGGGACTCATATTTGTGCCATTGCAAAGAAAGGTGATCTAACAGAATGTAGAAATTATTGAACAATATCATTAATACCACATGCAAGTAAAAATTTGCTAAAGATCACACAAAATTGGTTGCAGCAGTACACTGACAGGGAACTGCCAGAAATTCAATGCAGTTTCAGAAGGGGACATGTAATGAGTGATATCATTGCTCACATCCGACAAATCGTGGCTGAAAACAACACCAGAAAGATGTTTCTCTGTGTTTTATTGACTATGCAAAGACATCCAACTATGGATCATAACACATTACAGATGACATTGTGAAGAATAGAAATTCCAAAACACTTAATTGTGCTCATGAGGCACCCATACACAGGCCAAGAGATCGTCATGGTTTAAAATCAAGAAAAGTGGGCATCAGAGTTGCAGTCTTTCACCATACCTATTCAAGTTGTATGTGGAATCTGAGGAGCCAGATTGTGTGAAGAAGAATGTAACACTAGGATAAGAGGCAGACTCATTAGCAACCTATGCAGATGATACAACTTTGCTTGCTGACAGTGAAGAGGACTTGAAGCACTTATTGATGAAGATCAAAGATCTTCAGTACAGATTACATGTCAACACAAAGAAAATAAAAATCCTTAACACTGGACCAATAAGAAACATTATGATAAACGGAGAAAAGACTGAAGACACCAAAAATTTTTTACTTTTACCCATAATAAATTTCCACAGAAGCAGCAGTCAAGAAACAAATGATGTATTACATTAGGCAAATCTGCTCCAAAAGATCTCTTTAAAATGTTGAAAAGCAAAGATGTCACCTTAAGGACTAAGGGGTGTCTTGATACAAGTCATGATATATCAATCACCTCAAAATGCATGAAAGGCTAGACAATGAATAAGGAAGACAGAAGACATGATGCCTTTGAATTATGGTGTTGGCAAAAAAATAAAAACACTGAATATACCCAGGACTTCCAGAAGAACAAACAAATCCATCTCAGGAGAAGTACAGCCAGAATGCTCCTTTGAAGCAAGGACAGCAAGACTTCCTCTCACATACTTTGGATGTGTTATCAAGAAGGCCTAATCCCTAGAGAACATCATGCTTGGTAAAGTAGAGGGTCAACGAACCAGAGAAAGACCCTCAACAAGATAGATTAACACAGTGGCTGCAACAATGGGCTCAAACACAGCAGTGATGATCACGAGGATGGCGCAGGACTGGGCAGTGTTTCACTTCGTTACGTACAGGGTTGCTATGAGTCAGAACCGACTTCAATGGAACCTAGCAATAACAGCAACATCAAAAAGTGCAAGTGTGTATAATGGGAGCTAAAGCTGAAAAAAGTAGAAGGCCAGACACTGCCTGGATGCCATACATAAGTTTTGCAGCCAAGAGAAGACACGATCACCTCCATACAACTTTCCTCGAACTCTCTGCCTCCTTTACACTAGACACTAACACCTGCTGCCAGCGGCGAAAGGTACTTTCACCCACCTCCTCTCCCCACGGTTATACTTTCATAACATGCTTTCCACTCCTTTCTTTTCCTCCTGCCACCACCGGAACTCAAACTCACTAAGGCACAGTTTACTAACCCATATCCTGTTTGCATCTCTCCCTGCGTGATCACTCTTCCTCGTGTGGTATTTTGCTAATACTTGTGGGGTAAAGCAGAAAAGAAGGATGACAAAGGATTTGTATTATTTTGTACAGAGAAGCGCAGAGTGGGAAATGACAAGGTTTTGGCTCAGGCAGACAGGGTTTCATATCCTGGTACCTCCACCTGTTAGCTGTATGAATTTAGGTGAATTATTTTACCAGTCTTAGCCTCAGGTTCTCATTTAGATTATACACACAATGTAGTAGAAGCTTCTTACCCACCGAGATGCAGACTGGTAGTTTGTTGGCAAAATTAAGATGTGAGTTAAAGCAGATGATCTTGCACAAACTATATCCATGATACATTGCCTAAAGTTTCAAGTTTTTTTTTAGATAAGAGTGAAAACTTAATGCCATTGGCAATGCAATCTGAATGCCAATTATTCTAAAGTTTTATGTTTTCTCATCTTCTATAATTGCTTCATTCATTTGGGCTACTGAAGCAATTCTGAAGCAACTCATCTTTAAAACAAACAAAAACTGCAAACTTAATCTTCAGGGGGAAAATAAATGCTTTCTTGTTGATCAAATTTTTTGTTTGTGTACATAATATTTAATTAAATCATCTAATGAAATGGTAAATACAATTGGCATAACTAGGTTTGGCAAACATCTAATAGTGGTCAACTGGCTGTAAGCATTGAGTGAGCTGGGAACATTAGCCTGTTTTTAAAATTGAATAGAAAACATCAGTGCATGTCATCCGTTGGATAAACACAGATGAGTCAAGAGTTTCCACTGCAATACTAACTTTGCATAAGAATACCAAGAAAAAAAAACCTAAATCCGTTGCAGCTGAATTGATTCTGACTCATAGCAAACTGACAGGGTAGCACAAAAGTGCTGCATGGAGTTTCCAAGGCTGTCATATTTATGGGAGCAGACTGCCACATCTTCCTCCAGAGAGTCACTGATGGGTGAAACTTCTGACTTTCTAGTTAGCAGCCAAGTGCTTAACTACTGTACCACCGTGGCTCCTCGTTTGCATGAGTATACGATTAATAAATGCATGTAACACACTTATCACAGTAGCCAGCATCTAAACTTGTTCAGTATCAAGTCATGATGGAAATAGGATTTAAACCCAATTTTTCTATTTTCAAAATTGATGGGGCAGAAAAATCTCAGCATCATTGTCTCTAAAAAGCAAATGGGACACACATTGGATTGCTGAAGTGCATGACCATCTAAGGTCTGTCTGTCAGCAATGCACATGCTTTCTCTCTTTGTCCTAGGCAGTAAGAAGACTAGAACCATGTCTGTTGAATCCAGTTTTCTGTAGGCTCTCCCTCCAGCTGAAAAACTAATTACCTGATATGTTATTTTACTAAAGACAATGAAGGAAGCCAAACACATTCTCTTTTGGATGGGCAAGAGCAGAAATCTATAGAATAAAACTCAGAGAAAAATGTCGTGCCATGATAAAAATGCTCTACACTGCCCAATATGGTAGCCACTAGAGTCACATGAAACTCCTGAGCACTTGAAACATAACCAGTGAGAAAGAAGAACTAAATATTTAATCTTCTTCATTTTTTATTAAGTATTCTCACATGGTTATAGATACTAGTCGGAAAGCATGGCAGAGTTAAAATCAGCTCTTTTGATTATGAGGAAAAACTCCAATTAGGCCTGCCAGGTGTAGATACATCTTAAATGTTTTTCACAATCCCTGAAAGCCATCTGCTTGGGACCAGTAATCACTTCAGATGAATATAGAGTGTTCATTTCAATTAAAATGAGAATCAAAGGGATAGGAAGAGGGCTTAATTTTCCCCAAAATAACATTACAACATTCTTAATATCATGCAAAAATACATCTTACATAAACAACTGTATAGGATTCCCAGAGTTATTTGTTTAAATAAATTACAAAGATTAGAGAATCTTCCTCTTTAACAGTACTTTACGCTATAGTAATCAATCTTGGCGATTCATTTAAGTCCACAAATTTAAGAGTCTTATAGTATGTGAAGAAACAAAAAGACCAGCTCTGCCCCAGAACCAGCTTGTACACTTTAGTTCCCGTCGAAGCACAAACTTCAAGATGTAGCAGGAGAAGCAGAATGAGGTGATGAAAAGAGTGCGGGTCTGAGACTTGGATAAAGGCCCAGCTCTGCTTCACTATTACTGTGAGACTTGGGAAAAGCCACTCATCTTCCTTGAGCCTTATTCTCCGCACCTCTGTGTAACAGAGAAATAAATAACCACCTTGCAGTGTTGTTATAAGACAAAGGACAATTCTGTTGAAAGCATCTGAGAAGCAACTGGCACAGGGCAGACACTTAATAAATACTTTCCATCTTTCTCTCTTGTGCTCCATTCACTGAGTCAATATTGAAGGAGCAGCTATGAGACACCAACTGCTATTGTAAGATGTGACAGAGTCAGAAAACAAAGTCCCTACCCTCACATAGCTCACAGCCTGGTGGGAAGACATAGATTAAATAAAAACACAAATATTGTAGTCTGTATCTTGTGTTTTAAAGTATAGCTGACATTACTGACAACCCAAAATGAATCCTCTTAGCAATAAAATCCTGATTTTCTTCAGGACTGCTATATGTTGGACTAGATAATTGCTCTCCCAGCTCATTCTGCAGAGGTGGTCATTTACAGCAGACCTGGATAATCCTAAACATAGGGGCAGGGGAAGGGAATGAGGGAGGAAGATTGTAATCTCCTGAAGTTTTCACTTTTCAGACTAAAAAGGAATAGCCACAGCCGACATAGCCACCCTCTCTGTCCCTTCTTCCTACTGGCTACAGCAGCCATCTCGTCACTCTGAGGAAAAACCCAAGACAATGAAGTGGTATTTCATAGGACATCTGTGAGCTGTGCACTTTTACCAGCACCACCTACCTATGGACTTCTTACACCAGAAAAAGAAGCCCTTATTTGTTGAAACAACTATTGGTCACATTTTCTGTTAGTTCTCAGCCCACTGCATTCTAAACTGCCTCTGAAGCAGTTATTGTCATTCTTCCTGTTAGTTGCTGTCAGCTTCAAATCACGGTGACCTTAAGTAAACACAACAAAATTCTGCCCAGTCCTGTGCCATCTTCATGATCACTGGTGTACTGGAGTCTGTTGGTGGGGCTACTGTACAGCCCTTCCACCACAGGTGACTAATCTTCCAGCGCTGCATCGGCCAATATTCTGTTGTGACCCATTAACATCTCATTGGTTAGTTTTTGGAAGTAGATTGCCACACCTTTCTTCCAAGTCTGTCTTAGTCTGGAAGTTCCACTAAAAAAACCTCTCCACCATAAGTGACCCTGTGGGTATTTGAAATATTGATTGTGTTGCTTCCAGAATCATAGCAACACACAAGCCGTCACATTATGACAACTGGACAGACAGTGATGTTAGCAGTACACACTTTGCTTGGTGAAATGTCCATTCTCTTATCCAAGAAATGTGTTTGTTGTTGGAAATGCTCATCATTGTACCACTGCATTCTTGGCAAAAATGATTGATTCAAGCAAAGTGAATCTGAGTGCTTCTCCTAGATTTCTCTAATTGGAGATGAAAAGGAATATTTTTCTTCCCTGGCTGTAGGTAAGCCCTGTAGGGATGTCTAGTTTGACATAGTCAGTTGGCTTCAGACAATGAAACCAATACCTAAGAAAAACAAACCCAAGGGGGAGAGAACTAAAGAGCAAGTGAATGAGTTAAAGATTATATCCCATGCTTGTCTTAGTTTGGTTCTAAGAGTTTACAAATTTTTCTTTATTTCCTTAGGTTGGCTCACATTCAGTTTCTGTTACTTGCAACCAAAGGTTCCAAATTAACACAATCATACCTTCTTCTTTTATTTTGTTTCTGTTGTTGAGAATACTCACATCAACCAACTGTAATGTACACTTCAGTGACACTGACCGTATTCTTCAAGTTGTGCAACCAGTCGCACCCGCATTTTCTCATCTCTCCTCCCACTTGGTCATACACTCACTGCCTGCTAAGTTTGCTGTCCAATCTTTCAAGTTGCTGTTGTCAGTTTGGTCCCATACAGCTAAAGAGTACAATGCTCAAGACATTCCATACGAGGCAAGCTCAAGATGATTTTAAGCTAAAATAATGGTAAGATAAAAGAATCAGACCCTGTAAGACAGAACGAGAAGGTGGTTAGGGAAGTCTTCTAGAAAGCAACGTATAACAGAAGATCCAATAAGCAAACAGATGCCAGTCTGAAGAAGAATTGAAGGAAAGGTTGCCCATTTGCTTCCCTCCATTCCACTTCATCTCTAATGTTAAATAAATGCTCTCTAAACATAGCAGAGAGGATTTCCTGGAAAGGACTCTAACAGGAATTTAGGGTCCAGAGATCTAGGTAGAGCAGGTTCCACAGTGCCCCCCACTTAACAGACTGTGAGGTATAAGAAAAGGTCAGCTCCACTGAGAAATAAAATATACCAAAATACTGTTGTACCCCACTGTCAATTCCTGTATACTTTTTTAATGACAAGAATCTTGAATCTGCCAGCTTCCCAGCTACACATATTAAGGCAAGGGGAACTTCCCCTCCATGAAATATACCAACTGACATAATATCCTATGGTATATTCTCCCATATAGAAAAGATTTTGGATAAACATAAATAACTTCAACAGCAAACCAGCATGACAGTCTACACTGATTAAAATATCATTTATTCATAAAAATAGCCAATTAATCTGAAGAGAAAAAGACCATCATGAAAAACAAAGTAATTGCCTAAAGAGAAAAAACAAGTTAATGCAATGTTAAAAGTAATAATTTCTACTTAATGTCTTTAAAAAATACTCATGAAAATTATATCCATTCATCAAGAATCAGAAGGATGTTTACCTCTGTTTTTATTAACATGCAAAGGCATTCAACTGTACGGATCATAACAAATTATGGATAATATTTGTGGAGAATGGGAATTCTAGAATTCTAATTGTGCTCATGAGAAACCTGTGCATACATCAAGAGGCAGTCATTGAAACAGATCAAGGGGACACTGTATGGTTTTGGGTCAGGAAAGGTGTGCATCACAGTTGTATCCTTTTACCATACATATTCAATCTGTATGCCAAGCAAATAAACCAAGAACGTAGACTATAGGAAGAAGAACACAGCATCAGGATTGGAGGAAGACTCGTTAACAACCTTCGTTATGCAGATGACACAATCTTGCTTGCTGAAAGTGAAGAGGACTTGATGCACTTACCAATAAAGATCAAAGACCACAGCCTTCAGTATGGATTACACCTCAATGTAAAGAAAACAAAAATCCTTACAACTAGATCAATAAGCATCATCCTGATAAGTGGAGAGATGATTGATACTAACATTGTCAACACTGATGAATTACCACCCTGTATGGAAGTATCTCAGTTAGAAAAATAGCAATATCATGATAAACAGAAAAAAGATTAAAGTTGTTGTTTAAGTCAGCTAGTGCTCCTCTAATTGAAATACCACAAAGTGGATGGCTTTAGTGTGGAAAAGTTTATTCTTACACAGTTCGATAGGCTACAAACCCAAATGCAGGGTGTCCACTCCAAGGGGAGGCTTTCCCTCCATCAGCTCTGGAGCAAAGTCCTTGAGTTACATCAGTCCTTGGTCAGGGAACTACTCTGGGTGCTGCTTTCTTGATGGTGTGAGGTTTCTAGTTCTCTGCTTGCTTCCCTTTCCTTTCATCTCTTGTGGGATGAAAGGATAAAGGGTGATGCAAGCCATACTCCAAGGTAACTCCCTTTACAGTGGAGCAGGGAAGGGATCTTATGAAGGGATTTACAGTCTCACCCTAACTCTTTCTAACATAATCCACTATTAACCACAGGCAGAGATTAAGATTTACAGCATCAGAAAATCACAAAATGGAGGGCAATCACAGAATACAGTGAATTCTGGCCCAGCCAAACTACTACTCATATCTTTGGGGGGACACAATTCAATTCATGACAGTTGTCAAGGATTTCATTTTACTTGGATCCAAAGTCAACACCCATGGAAGCAGCAGTCACGAAATCAAAAGATACATTTCATTGGACAAATCTGCTGGAAATGACCTCTTTAAAGTGTTAAAAAGCAAAGATGCCACCTTGAGGACTAAGACGAATCTGACCAAAGCCATGATGTTTTCAACCATGTAACACACACTGGAGAGCTGGATGATGAATAAGGAACACCAAAGAAGAACTGATGCCTCTGAACTGTTGTGCTGGCAAGGAATACTAAATATAACACGAACTGTCAAAACAACACATCCATCTGTCTTGGAAGAAATACAACCAGAATGCTTCTTAAAAGCAAAGATGGAAAGACTACATCTCACATAGTTTGGATATATTACCAGAGAGGATCAGTCTTTAGAAAAGGACATCACACTTGGTAAAGTAGGCAGTCAGTGAAAAAGAGGAAGATCCTCAAGGAGAAGGACTGACACAGCGGCTGCAACCACGGGCTCAAGAATAGCAACAACTGCGAGGCTGGCACAGGACTGGGCAGCACTGCGTTCTGTTGTACACGCGGTCGCTGTTAGTGCTAACTCAATGGCACCTTACGACGACAACATACGTCAAAGACTAACCACTCTGAAAAACGGAAAATCAGAAAATAACAGAATACTTTGGATAATCAAAAATATAATGGTCAAAATGCAAAATTCAATAGGCTGAATAATGGAATGGAAAATATTCAAAACCAAGTAGTGATCTAGGAAACAGTGCAGAGAAGTCTATCCAAACAGAAAAGATGGAAAATAAAAGAGTCAAGAGATGTTCAAGGTATAAGCAGAAGAAATACATATGGCAGTGTACTATGGTAAACAAACATTTCAAATGACAGAACTGAGGAAATGAAGAGAAGAAACTTAGGCAAGAAATAACAGAAAATTTCCCCGAGCTGAAGGAAACAGTTCCTCAGATCAAGAGCCAGTCAAGTGCCAAGTGATATGGACAAAAAAAGACTCAGATGTATCCAGATAAAATAATATATAGAAATATGTTAAAACTTCAAAAGAAAAAAATAACTACCTTCCAAAAACTGAGACTAGTTTGACATCAAAATTATCAACCACAACGGGTGCTAAAAGGTACTGAGGCAATGCCTTCAAAGAGAAAATTCTTTTGAAACTAGAATACTCACCCAAATGATCAGTCACTGTAAGAACAAAACAGATTTTCAGACATGTAAGTACTCAAATATTTTACCTCCCATCTATTGTTTCTTGAAAAATTATTTGAGGATACAATGATTAGACATGATGAGAAAGAGGAAAATATGGCATTGAAAAAAGGAATTCAATTACCTAACAGTTCAATTTTAGAAGTCCCAGGTTTATAGCTGCGTGCCGAAAGCCACATATAAGTGAAAATTCAAACAAGAATCCCAATTATTCACAGAAAAAAATGTTTTCAAGAAGTACTGTATTCTTTTTTTTTTTTGGCAAATAATGCAGACATTATACCAGAACTGTTTTACTTAATTTCATCATTTCTACATGTCTGGGTCCATTACGAAAAAACAAGGTAAGCAACTGACACCCATCAAATAGTGCAATTAACAACAGGCACTATGGGTGCACACCCACCTGACACTGTCAAAAGGAGTGGTATCAAATTGACCCTAGAGTCTGAGGTAGCAGTAGTAGTGGGCAGACACACACCATCAAGGGAAGGGCCTGAGCGAGTCACCACCTCCCACAACCTCTCCACTGCTTTCGCTCACCAGTTAAGGCCCAGGGGGCCAGCGGGTGGAGTGGGTCATGGGGCGTGTCAAGGCACTAGGCCCTACTGGGGTGGAACTGGCCAGGCTGCTCCACCCACTCCCAGTGTGAACTGGGGGTTGGAGGAAAGGGGTAGGAGTGGGAGGGAGTGACAGGGGGAGGGAGAAGACAGTGACCCATGGGTAACTGTACTAGATGACATCAACCCTGGTGACACTACCGGCAATTAAGCTAGAAAATTTTGAGGACCAGTTTCAAAAGATTAAGTAGGCATTTTAAAACAAGTTGTAAAAGAACATTATGGTCTGTTTAAGTCATCTAGCACTGCTGTAACAGAAATACCACAAGGGAATGGCTTTAAAAAGATAGTTTTTTGTTATTATGATTAAGTGAAAGTATATAAATCCAAATCAATTTTGCATGCCCACCTATCTGTAGCTCCATCTGCTCTCCTTACCCTGTGACAGCACACTTCTCCTTTTCATGCTTTACTTCTAGTATTCTCCTAACCAACACCTGTCCCCTCCTCTCCCCCCTCTCCTCTCCCATCTAGAAAGAAACCAGTAGGACAGCCTCCTATAAATGTATAAAACCATAAAGCACATACACCACATGCTCATACTGTGTCCCCAAGTTCAGTCCATTCTTGTCTGAAGAGTTCACCTCAGCACTGGTTTCAGGTCAAGGCCAGCAGCAGGTTTAGGGGCCATGTTCCCAAGGGACCCTCCAGGCCATTGGACCTTCAATTCTCGTCTTTATTGGTAGAATTGCAAAGATAAATTTTATTCTGTCACAGTTCAGTAGGCTGCAAGTCCAAATTGAGGGTATCAGCTCCACGGAAGTCTTTTCCTGTTGGCTCTAGAGGAATGTCCGTATCATCAATCTTTCCCTGGCCTGGGAGCTTCTGAGGCACAGGGACCCCAGTACTTTGCAAAGGACATGCTTTGCTCCAAGCACTCTCTGCTTGCTTCCCTTTCCTTGGTATCCCAAGGGAGTCCCTTGAGGCACAATATAATCTTACACATTGAGTCCTGCCCCACCAACACAACTGATGTCCATCCTCCCTCATTAACATCATAGAAGCAGGGTTTGCAGCATATAGGAATGTCAGAGAATACCAGGAATCAGGGTCTAGCCCAACCGCTACACACATTTTTTTGGGTGACACAATTCAATCCATGACATGGTCCAAATATGAAGTAGAACAAACTGTTATTTGGGAAGGGTTTATAATATAAGAAAAGAGAACAGAGTTGTTGTTTGTTTTTCCTCCCAGCAGCACAGGTTCTGATAGGTTTCATGTCACACAGAATTGTATTTCCTTTTTTAGAAGTCTCATTACACTACTTGATTCTGCCACAAATAATGATTTCCCAGCTACAGTAGTACAAATAACTGGCTTAGCAGTTTCTAGCTTCTTTACATTCATTAACCTGCTGAATCCTTACCCCAACAGCATGGTGCGATTAAGTGACTTGCATAGGTCACAAAGCTAGCAGTTGAATCCAAGCAATCTGACCACTGAACCCTGGGTTTTCAGGATTAAGGAATTTACGCACTTAAGGATTACGTGCCTACACCACTTCTCATAATGCTTTGTCAACTTAAATTTTTATAATCAACCTAAAGTAAGAAAAACAATAACCTATTGCCATCAAATCTATTCCAACTCATATGACCCCCATGTGATACTGAACTGCCCCACTGGGCTTTCCTGGCCACGACCTTTATGGAAGCAGATTACCAGTACTTTCTTCCAAGGTGCAAATGAGTGAGTTCCAACTGTCAACCTTTTGGTTACTAGGGGGTACAACCCAACTGTGTCTCTCAGAGACCTAGCAATAATAAGAAAATGCAAATCATATAAAATTTTGCAGTGCAAGGAGCCCAGCTGGTAAAGTGATTGAGCGTTCTGCTACTAACCAAAAGGTCAGCAGTTGGAATCCACCAGCTGCTCCTTGGAAACCTATGGAGCAGTTCTACTGTGTCTGTCGGGTGGCTCTGAATAGGAATTGACTTGATGACAGCAGTTCTGTATTTTTTACTTTTGACAATATAAAAGTAATGAAGAACCAAGAAGAGGAAGAGAGATGTGTAAGTAAGCTGTTTTTCTTATCATCTTATATAGGGCTAGTGTTCTATGTATAAAAAACTTCCTATAAAATAGAAACTCAAAAGGTATTTTTCTAAGGTTAATAGATACATACCTATAAAACTATACATTTTTTAAATACATAAATGTAATTTTAAATAATATAAAAATCTACAAGAAACAGTGAAGTTATGAACCTAAGCTAAACTTATCATATTTCATAGCAAATGTCAAAAAGTAATGTTTTATTTTAATAAAGACCACATAAGGAATTCACAGGATGGTAACTCTAGGGTCGCCATGAGTCGGATCCAACTGGATGGCACTTGGCTAGCTAATGGGTTTCCTTTGGTTTGGAGTCCATATTTAATCTTTACATAAATACACGTATAAAAAAAATTACACATATATGTGTTACAGACTGAATTGTGTTTCCCCTAAATGGGTAAACCTGGCTAAGCCATGATTCCCAGTACTGTGTGACAGTCCATAGTTTTGTCATCTGATGCAATTTCCCTATGTGTTGTAAATCCTAACCTCTATGATGTTAATGAGGCAGGATAAGAATCAGTTATATTAATGAGGAAGAACTCATCTACAACACTGGGTTGTACCCTGAGTCAATCTCTTTAGAGACACAAAAGAGAGAAGCAGCAGAGAGACTGAGAGACCTCAGGCCAACAAGAATGAAGAAGGAGGAGGAGAGCACATCCTGTGGACCTGAGGTCCCTGCAACGAGAAGCTCCTAGACCAGGGGAAGATTAATGACAAGGACCTGCTGTTCAAGCAGGGAGACGAGCGCCTCCCCTGGAGCTGGCACCCAGAATTTGGACTTCTAGTCTCCTACACCATGAGAGAATTAATTTTTCTTTGTTAAAGACACCCACGCATAGTATTTATGTTACAGCAGGAGAGGACAACTAAGATAATGCGTAATATAAACATGCATTTATATGTAATTCCAACTCACGCAGTAAGTACCAGAAAATCTAAAAACAGAAAAGTTTAAAGTTGATAGACTGAAAAACAGAAATACGAGCCAATTATTCAGAGCTTTGGAATATCATATAAAGCAAAGTATAAACTGAAAAGGGCATGTTTACATTCTTGTGTGATAATAAAAAGGACAATAAATGCCACCAGACCGTAAAACCCAGTGAGGTACAAAAAAGATAATACATAAACACATTCCATCATAATTGTCATCTTCACTAATTGTTTCCACATAACAGTGACCCATTTTTTCCCTATAAACTTCTACAGAGATATTCATTTCACTGGATTGCGACAACTATCAATACACTCCATATCCTCCACCTTACACATTTCCCTTAAAGAAAGGGCCATCTAAACTCACATATAGTTGGCAGGAGTCCACCTCGGTATAACTTTTCAGACTGTAATATGGCAATTCTCACTGAACCATAAAATATGGCTTCACTTGGACCTAACAATTTCATTTCTAAGCATCTGTCATTCATAAACACTACCAAAAGCTCAAAGCCAACTGTGAAAACAAACTTTCAATTGTGCTCTTACTTTTTATAGAAGAAAACTAAAAACAACTTAAATGCACGTTGAAAAGTGAACGTTCAGAAATAGGATGTTATGCTGCCATTGGCTTGGCTTGGCTGCCATTAAAAATATATATGCAGTGACTCGACGGCACCTGGCTGGCTTGGCACTGAAAGATATCCACAGCATATTTTTTTAAGCCAGAAAAAGTAAGATTAGGAATAATATATATAATTTTAACTAAATAAAAATATACATTGGTGTTGTGTAGAGGAGACACTTTCAAGTTTCTACCTTGTATATTTCTGTATTTGACTTGTTTTTGCAACCAGCATGTATTGTTTTTATATTTTAAAACTCAAAAAAAAAATCCCACTCATTGTGTCGATTCTGACTCACAATGACCCTATCATGACATGTCTCAATCGTCATACGCTGAAGATGAAAAATAAATCCAAAAGAGGTGACCTTTAACATCTTGCCATTTGCTCACTCTTAACATCTTAAGAAAACAAAATATTGTACAGTAGGTAGCGCGCTGTATTTTAGGACTGTCAAGAGGGCTAATTTCACCGGTTGAAGTTCTGGTTTTGGTTTTTTTTTAAGTGAACCCAGAACAAAAAAACGTGGCCAATAAACAACGGGGGTAGAGCCGGGCTAAACGACCAAGGGCAAGGCTGACCCGGCGGCCCAGGGACCGGGCGCAAGGAGGACACGGCGGGTGAACGGGATTAGGGGTGCGTGCGGCCAAGAACGTCGGGGCGCGGCGCCAGCAAGTCAGGCAAGAAGCCGAGCCCGGGCAGGGGGGGTTGAGGTCGCTGAGTCAAACGACAGCAGGAGCGGCCCGGGGCATAAACCTGGGAACGCCCAGGGAGCCGGAAGCGCAGTTTGCGGCGACAGTGTCGCCCGGTGAGCAAGGTCAGCCCGGGGCGCCTAACGGGTGCGGGGCGGGCGCCCGAAGCCCGGGAGCTGGGCGACGCGCCCGGAAAGCGCGCAGCCGCGGCCCGCGGAGAGGGCCCAGGCCGAGGCCGGGGGACCGCGCTGCTCCCCGTACCTTCCCAGGAGAGCTCTCCGCCCGGCTCCCGCCTCAGGAACTTGTACCAGAACGTGTCCACGCGGCCGGGCTCCGCCCCGGCCTGCGCCGCCTCCTCCGCCGCCAGCTCCACCTCCCCGAGCCACAGCCCCAGCTCGTGCGGCGCAGGCGGGCCCGCGCCCGCCGGCCTCAGGCGCACGGCCCCGCTCGGCTCCCAGTGCCCCAGCTCGGGCCGCGACCCCACGACCAGCAGCTCCGAGTGGGCCCCGGGCCCCGCCGGCACCACCACGCCGAAGCGGAACCGCATGGCGGCCGGCGGCGGGCTCCTGCCCCGTCGTCTCTCCCGGCCGGCTGGCGGTGCGACCCGAGAGCGAAGCGACCGCAGCGATTGGGCGGTGGCGCGGGAGGCTCGACGCCAGCGGCCGCGGACACGTGCCTCGGTGCGCCGCGTAGCCCAGCGAGGAGCCTGACCGCCTCCGGGCCGGGCGTGCGACCCGCCAGCCTCCCCGGAAGGTGGGGCTCAGCGCCGCCGCCCCGCCTGCGGCGCAGCCCCTCGGCCGCTGGTGCCCTCACCTGCGCACGGGAGAAGCGGGTCGGGAGAGGAGCTCCAGTCCTGAGAGCGGCGGTTTTCCGGTCGTCTTCCCGGGGAGTTTGAAGTGATTCTTTGGAGTATCCGATAGCATCTAGCCCACTGCTTCCATTAACAGTAAAGATGGAGACACATCCTTACTGGGCACATTGAAAACCCTGTGACCCTATAAAGGTCTCCTACTCTCTGCCACTCCGGTATCTCATCCGTGGAAAAAGAGTATAAAATAATTTTTAAAGACCCTGCTAAGTTCTGAAGGTCTCTGACTGGTGGAAAGCACGCCATTCATGACCACAAGCTAAAGCAAAAAAAAAAAAAAAAAGCTTCCTTTTCATAGTCCAATTTGATGGCTGAAAAGATACATGATCACTTTCTTTTTAAAAAATAAAATAGAATTGGAGTAAAGCCATTCAGTCCTTTCTTGATTAAAAAATATATAATTGTATAATTACATTTTTCATAATTTTTAAGTTGTAAAAACCCATTTGTTTAAAATGTGCTTTCAGTAAAAGTCAACACTTTTCAACTTAAAACATTTTTGTGTCAAGAAATAGTTTTGTAGCTATTTGGTTGAATGAAAACTACTTGTGTGTGAGCAGGGGAGACTTCAATATATCACTGCCATGAGAAACATGTTTATGTATATACTACTTTTTGATTCTTTGATAAAATTACTCATAGTCTTGTGCTCTTATATCCACTAACAGTAGAATACAAATCTCTTAATTGAAAATACTTTTTTTTTAACCAGTATTTGACAGTTTGTCAATAGTGGGAAAACAATGCCAGAATTTCGTGTGTTCTGAGTATGACAAAAAAATATAAACAGAAGTACAAAAATGTAAACCACACGAACTCACAGTCTATTTGTGGAACTGTAAACTGGTAACACATTTCACTCTTAAATATTGATGTTCTGGTTGCTAAGCTTAAGGATAAACACCAAGAAAAATGTGAAGACAGTAAGGCTGGCCAAATATGGCTGATTGGGTAGCAAAACAGCCATTAAATCAGTGCCATGTGAATTCGTTTATTCTAATTGTTACCATGAATTCTTTCTAGAGTAATTTCAGGAAAACAGGAGTCATTTGGTCCTGCAAAGAGGACTGTCTGTCTACAAAGGAGTTCAGACTTCCAGTGAGTCCTCTCATTTCTTCAGGACTCTGGTAACAGTCAGTAAGGTCTTGCTTGTGTTGCACTGCCTTGTTGTGAACTTACCGCATGGTGCTCTTCCCACCAGATCTTCCAAGGTGAATAACAGATGAATTCCAGATGAATAACAGAAACAGAAGACAATGTATTTGTTCAATGATAATATTCCCATTACTGCTCTCACCCATAAAGTAGTTGAAAGATTTTGACAGTTGGAAGAAATATCCCAACAAGCTCCCAAATAAAATATGTAACAGCCTATTTATTTTTCAATATTTTATTGTCCTTGAAGAGAGAGTTTACAATCCAATAAAATCCCACAGCCACACCGCTATGCAACTCTAGCCGAGCTCTCCTCATCCTGTGACAGCGAACCCTTGCTCTCCACCTTATACTTCTCAGATTCATTCAACAAACTCCCACCCCCCTCAACCCTCTCATCTCACCTTTGAACAGAAGCTGTTGAGACAGCCACATGTATATATTTAAGCCAAGAAGTACACTCTTCGCCAGCATCACTGTATATCTTGTATTCCAGTTCAGTCTTTGAAAAGTTGGCTTTGGTACTGGTTTCAGCTCCAGGATAACAGAGAGTATGGGAGCCATGTCCTCAGGGGACCCTCCTGTGTGTTAGACCATCAAGTCTGGTCTTTTAATAGAATTCTAGTTCTGCACACCACCCATTTTTCCCCCACAGCTTCAGGGACTCTGATGTATTCCCTGTCGGGGTAGTCATTGGTGGTGGCTGGACATCATCTAGTTCTGCTCTCTTGCTGATGATGAACTCTGGATCATATGGCCTCTTCTGTCTCCTGGGTTCATATTTTCCTGTTGTCTGTGATGTTCTTCATTCTCTGCTCCAGGTAGATTGGGACCAACTGATGCTGCTTTGATGGCTGCATGCTAGCTTTTAAGACCCCAGATGATTGCTACTCACCAAAGTATGATGCAGAACATTTTCTTAAAAAAGCTTAGTTTTGCCAGTTGACCTAAATGTCCTTGAAACCATGGTCCCGAGACCATTGTCCCTGTTACTCTTTCCTTAAAAATATTGTGTTGTATGTGGGAAACCACTTAGCTTTTGCTGTAGTCAGTCCAGCTGTGGTAACCTCATTATACTGTGTGCTGTGACTCTTTTTACCTAACCCAATTCCTGTATACGATCTAATCTATGGAAACCCTGGTAGCATAGTGTTTTAAGTGCTATCTCTGCCAACCAAAAGGTCAGCAGTTCAGATCCCTGGAACCTCCATGGGGCAGGTATACTCTGACCTATGTCACTGTGAGTGGGAATCAACTCAGTGGCAGTGGCTATTTGGCTTTATGTAATCTGTGAATACCTGTCTCCCTCCTTCCCACCCTTGTAACTATCCAAGATTATTTTCAAGGCTTAAACCTGTTCATTGAGTCAGTAAAGACACATGTATCTTTTTAGTAGCTTTGATCACAGGTCCTAGAAAATAATTTTTGTCTCTATACATCTGTCTTGAAGAAACACAAACTTAAGAAGCCCAGGTGAAAAATGTTACATCACTTCCAGTTCTTTTTACATCTTGGGTATTCCATCCAAGGTTTCTATTTACATTTCAGAGACTTGTGGTGTTTATTAAAAGGGGTAATTTAGGAAACCCATTAGAGGTCAGATTCTTGATACTATGGGGACAAGCAGAATTTAGAGCAAGAAGTAGCATAGAACAGTAATATAATTCTGACAATAAGGTTAAAAGCTGGCCAGTTATTGCTGGAATTTCATTTCTATAGTGCTGTCTTATATATATAACTCCAATATTTCACGAAGAATTGGTGATAAATTTGAGTTTAAAGTTCCAGAATCCAATTCAAATGTAAATTCTTTAGAAACCCCTGCGGGAAAGCTGTTACTTGGATCTCCAGTGATTTATGTTTCCTGAAACAATCTTGTGCAAGTTACTGAGTTATCATAAGTCTTTCCCTATAATATTGTGTATGTATATGCAGACTCACTAATATAAACCACCTTTCATCTCAGTAATTCAAGGAGTGTTACAAGTATTAGTTTATTACTCTGAATTCAGAACACAGCTAAAAGTTAAACGTGTCACATAGATGGTTTCTAACTTGTGGGTTATTATAAATTTTTTTCCCCCACAGAGAATTTGAAATAGCTTAGGAACTTTTGTATTTGCAGTTGACTTTTTTCCTAGGTTGGAAAATTATAGGTTAGGTTATGTGAAACTTCTTTGGGGAATTTGAGAGAATAAAAGGATTAAGCTATACCAAAGCCTCTTTGAGAGTCCCGTAATATCCCTTAACTACTATTTTTTTAAATGGGATTCAGTGAAAATTTACAATCCAAGTCACTTTTCCATATAAAACTCAGACCACCCACCTCTCTGCAGCTCTCTCTGCTCTCCTCACCTTGTGATAGCACTCTTCTTTTCCACTCATTCCAGTATCCGCTCAACCAACACATGTCCCCTCCTCTCTACCCTCTCCTCTCCACTCTAAGAAACAAACCAGTAGAACAGCCTCTGTTTATATTAAAACATGCAATACTCACACCACTTGGTCCGCTCTTTCCCAAGTCCGGCTCATTCTTTGTCTCAGGTTGAACTGTTTTTTTTTAAATGTGCATTTTTGATACTCACAAAAATCTCTGAACCTCCAAGAGTTTCTAGTAATTCTGCTTCCCACCCCATCCCATCACAGAAAGTATTGTATCTTCAATACATCAGCACCAGCTAGTTTTGTCATGCTTACTTCTCTGTAATTTATACCATAAAAAAATCATGTTTAAAAGTGTTTCAAGAATAATGCCAATAAAGTAAGTACTTTTCCAAAAAATACTGGCCTGCCTTTCCCTCGAATGTCCCATCCACTCTCAGCATTGTTATACACTCCCACCACCCCTACTCCTTAATGGAGAACCCCTGTGGAACAGGTCACGCAAGCTGGGGTCCTTTTAGACAGTGACCTAAACTGACTTCCCTAGGTGAAGTGGAAGCCCAGCCAAGTGGTGGACCTCTAGGTTACTAACACCAGTTGGGAGCTTCCTCCAGACATAAAAAGATCCTCCGAGGTCTAAGGGAGGTCTAGGGTGACTCAAATGGCAGGTTGGTTAAGGCCTTTCTTAGAGAAGGTAGAGAACTTGGTAAGTCAACCCCTAGAAATAAAAGCATGGAGGCTGGAAGGGATGATGTCAAACTCCCCAGGGAACTTTCACAGAGTTTGAAAAAAGGAGGTTACTTCAAAGTTGAAAGCAGAGCTGACTCATTTGTAGTTTAAAGGACGACTTCAGAAGAGGGAAGAGACAGACATGACAAGTACTTTTTAAACATTTGAAGTCTCTGTAATTTGTTTATTTTTCATAACCATTGTATGTATATTGTATTATGAGTACAAGTATTTAAAACATAGATTTGCTTTGGGTGCTTATTTCTGAGATGGGAAGAGAAAGCCAGGCAGATTGGTGTGAAGGCATGCATTTACCTCACCACCAACTAGACCCAGAGGGCCCAGAGAGGAAGGAAAGTGTGGATGGCAAGGTCGGGTTAGCCAGTGAACAAGGTATGATGGATTTACTTTCAGCAAGGTGCATGAGCTTACCTGTGCTACTTGCTAATCTGTAATGCACAATTTCACCTGGATTTCACCACCTCTTTGATGAGGTGAAAATGTGCAAGGCAGGTTAGTAAGTAAGCACAAGTAAACCTGCGCATACCTGCTCGTGGTGTAATCCACTGTGACAACACACATCCTGGTGGGTGGTTACGAAAATAAAAAGCTGGAGGTAAAACCCTACTGACCTTCAGTAGGAAAGATAAGGAAGGAACTGAGTAATGACCCTGGGATTCCCCTAAATCTCTAGACCTTACTTGGTGATTTACTGGAAATACAGAAATAGTACCAGGGAAGGAGGTGGGGATACACTTATTTGAACTGCTGGAATCAGCTGCTTATTCAAAGACATATGCCTATGTGTGCATGCTAAGGATGTTGTCAAAGTATGATTTTGAAAAACAGTTTAAAATTACAGCTTTCATATAAATCAATGAAGGAACAAAAGGAGTGATAAAGCTAGTTCAAAGAGAATTCAGGATACCATGTATATAGGCACTGAAAGGAAACTGGGGGATTACTAGGTTAGATCCAAAACTGAGTAACATCCTACTGGGAAATGAAACTGTAACTTTTGGGTTAATCTTTTCTATCAGACAAACTGTTTGCATCATTAACAGAAAAACATCAATGAGATTTAACATATAACTTAAGAGTTTGGGTAATAATCAACAGCAAAATAAACAAAGATCTGAATAATCTTGCAGAAAATGAAACGGTTCTCCAGTGGATCTCTTAAAGACTGCTACAGTCTGAAGTGGAAAGGGCATGCAGTCAAACTTGCACCATAATTCTAAGTTGTGGATGATTTTTCTCAACAAAGTGTGCTAGTAATAATGGCTTCCCGTTATTGACCTCCTATGTACCATTTTCAAAATGTCGATGGTGTAGTGGCTAAGTGCTTTGGCTAGTAACCAAAAAGGTGGCTATTCAAATCTATCAGGTGCTCCATCTAAACTCTATGAGGCAGTTTTATTCAGCCTTATAGGGCCACTGTGAGTTGGATTCAACTCAACAGCAGTAGGTGTTGGTTTTAACTCTTGAAATAATTAACCAGTGAAACCCTTATGAATACCAGCAGAACACTGTCAGTACAGTGCCGCAAAATGAGCCCCCAAGTTGGAAGCCATGCCAAAGAAGACTGGGGAGGAGCTGCCTCCTCAGAGTCGAGTTTGCCTTAATGATGCTGATGGAGTCAAACTTTTGAGACCACCATTTGTCTATGTGGCATGGCTGAATACGAAAAGAAACAGCTATAAATATCCATTAATAACCAGAATGTGGAATGTACAAAGTGTGAATCTAGGAATATTGGAAATCATCAGAAATGAAATGGAACAAATAAACGTCTATATACTACACAGCAGTGAGCCCAAATAGACCAGTGTTGGCCATTTTGAACCAGACAATCATATGGTCTACTGTGCTGGGAATGACATCTTGAAGAGAAATGATACTGAGTTCATTCTCAAAAAGAACATTTCAAGATCTGTTCTGAAATGCAATGCTGTCACTGATAGGATGACATCCATATGCCTATAAGGAAGGCCAGTTAATACAACTATTATTCAAATTTGTGTACCTAACACTAAGACCAAAGATGAAGAAGTTGAAGATTTCTGTCAGCTTTTGCAGTCCAAAATTGAATGAACATGCATCAGAAAGCAATAATTAATAGTGATTGGAATGCAAAAGTTGGAAACAAGTATCAGTTATTGGAAAATACAGACTTGGAGATAGAAATAGAGATCGCATGATAGAATATTGCAAGACCAACTGCTTTGCCGCTGCAAATACCTTTTCTAATCAGTATAAATAGTGACTATACACATGATCTCACCAGACAGAATACACAGGAATCAAATTGACTACCTCTGTGGAAAGACACAAGACCAGGTGCTGACTGCAGCATAGACTATCAGCTGCTCGTATGCAAGTCCAAATTGAAATGGAAAAAAATTAGAACAAGTTCACAAGAGCCAATGTACAACCTTGAGTATATCCCACCTAACTTTAGAAACCAACTCAAGAACAGATTTGACGCATAGAACACTAACAACCGAAGACCAGATGAGTTATGGAATGACATCAGAGACATCACCCATCAAGAAAGCAAGAGAAAGAAAAGAACAAGTTGGATGTCAGAAGAGACCCTGAAACTTACTCTTGAACATCGAGTAGCTAAAGCAAAAGGAAGAAATGATGAAGTACAAGAACTGAACAGAAGATTTCAAAGGATGGCTTGGGAAGACAAAGTAAAATATTATAATGACATGTGCAAAGAGCTGGAGATAGAAAACCAAAAGGGAAGAACACATTTTGCACTTCCTCAAGCTGAGAGAACTGAAGAAAAAAATCAAGCCTCAAGTTGCAACAGTAAAAGATTCTACAGAGAAAATATTACCTGACTGAAGAAGCATCAGAAGAAGATGGAAGGAATACACAGAGTCATTATACCCAAAAGAACTGGTCAACTTTCAACCCTGTCAAAAGGTAGAATATGATCAGGAGCCAATAGTACTGAAGGAGTAAGTCAGAGCTTCATTGAAGGCATTGGCAAAAAAAAACAAGGCTCCAGGAATTGATGGAATCAATTGCAATATTTCAAGAAACAGATACAGCACTGGAAGTGCTCACTCATCTATGCCAAGAAATTTGCAGGCAGCTACCTGGCCAACTGACTGGAAGAGATCCCTATTTATGCCTACTCCCAAGAAACATAATCCAGCCAAATGCAGAAATTATCAAATGATATCATTAATATTGCATGCAAGTAAAATGTTGCTAAAGATTACTCAAAAGCAACTGCAACAGTATATTGACAGGGAACTGGTAGAAATTCAAGCTGGATATGGAAGAGGACATGGACAAAGGGCTGTCATTGCTGATATCAAATGGATCTTGGCTGAAAGCAGAGAATACCAGAAAGATGTGTACCTGTGTTTCATTGACTATGCAAAGGCATTCAGCTGTGTGGATCACAACAAATTATGGCTAACATTGCAGAGAACAGGAATTCTAGAACACCTAATTGTGTTCAGGAGAAATCTGTCAATGGATCAAGAGGCAGTTGTGCGAACAGAACAAGAGGACACTGCGTGGTTTAAAGTCAGGAAAGGTGTGCGTCAGGTTTGTATCCTTTCATCATACTTTTTCAAACTGTTTACCAAGCAAATGAGAAGCTGTGAAGAAGAATGAGGCATTAGGATTGGAGGAAGACTCATTAACAGTCTGCATTATGCAGATGACAGCTGCTGAAAGTAAAGAGCATTTGAAACATTTATAGAAGATCAAAGACCACAGCCTTCAGCATGAGTTGCACTTCAACATCAAGAAAACAAAAATCCTAACAACTGGAACAGTAAGCAACATTGTCATAAATGGAAAAAGGATTGAGGTTGCCACAGATTTCATTTTACTTGGATTCACAATCAACCCCCATGGAAGCAGCAGTCAAGAAATTAAAAGACACATTGCACTGGGAAAATCTGTTGCAACAGACGTCTTTAACATGCCGAAAAGTAAAGATGTCACCTTGAAGACTAAAATGTGCCTCACCCAAGCCATGCTATTTTCAATTACATCATATGCATGTGAAAGCAGGATAATGAATAAGACAGAAGAATTGACACCTTTGAAGAAGTGCAACCAAAGTGTTCCTTGGAAGCAGGGATGGTGAGACTGCGTCTTACACACTTTGGACATGTTGCCAGGAGGGATGAATCCCTGGAGAGGGACTTCATGCTTGGTAAAGTGGAGGGTTAGCTAAAAAGAGGAACGCCTTAACAACATGGACTGACAGTGTGGCTGCAGCAATGGGCTTAAGCACATAAATGATTGTGGGCATGGTACAAGACAGGGCAGTGTTTCATTCTGTTGTGCATAGAGTCACTGTGAGTAGGAACTCACTGGATGGCACCTAACAATAATAACAATAACATCCCTTCTTTTGCTCCAGTTTCTCACATTTTTACTAGAATTGTATGCATTGTGACTGCTCCACCATTATATTTTGGAAATAGATCATCTGTATTCTAGATTTCATAAGTTTCTAGATGAAGAAGAAGAATTTTGTCCCAGGATGGAACATACCTAATGTCTCAGCTGTATGTAATTTAGAAGATTCAGAAGATGAGATTTTGGAATTGGAATTGATTTAAGACTTTTGGGATGATGTGATGGGATAAATGTATTTTGCATGTAGTAAAGATGTGAATCTGGGGGGCCAAAGGGAGGAATATTTTGGATAGAATTGTGTTCCCCTAAAGTAAGTATTGTAAGTCCTAACCACTGTTTCCATAAAGATTACAGCCTTTGAGTGAGAACAGACTCAATGGCATAGGGTTTGGTTTTTTGGCTTTATGTCTGTGGTTATAATCCCATTTGGCAATGGGTTGTCTTGTTCATATTAATGAAACAGGATTAACATAGGTTGTCTTTTATGCCAATCTCTTTTGAGAAAGAGACTAAATGCAAAAACAAAAGACGTAGAAATTGTGGAAGAGAAATGCCAAGCACTATGAAAGTAGCCCAGGAGCAGAAGCTTAGAAAAGACAAAAGACCCTCCTCTTGAGATGACAGAGGAAAAAGTAAAGCTTTCCACTAGAGCTAGCACCCTGATTCAGACTTCTCATCTCCTGGCTGTGAGAAAATAAATGTCTGCTTGTTAAAGCTACTCATCTGTGGTATGTCTGTTATAGCCTCACTAGATAACTCAGACAGACATATAATCGTACATTTTGCCATGCACAAATTACATGTTAGACAAATTATGCATTCTGAGTTAGATGTTTCATAGATCACAATTTGTAATAAAGACAATGAATAGCCAGTTGCCATGGAGTTGATCCTAACTCATGGTGACCCACCTGCATCAGAGCAGAACTGTGCTCTAGAGGGTTTTCAGTGGTTGATTTTTTGGAAGTAGACCGCCAAGTCTTTCTTCTGAAGCACCACAGGGTGGACTCAAACCTCCAGCGTTCAGTTAGCAACAAAGTGTGCTAACCATTTGCATACTCAGCCATAAATACTGTAGGCCAAAGGAAATATGGTAGTTCTACAAAGTAGAAATGGATAAGCCAAAAGAAAATATCTTGATTGTTTAATGTCCAAAGGGAAATAGCAATTTTTAAAAATCTAGAAGTAAAAAAGTTCACAGACCTCAGTTAAATATAAAGATGTGAGTTCACCTGGACTATTTCACAACAGCAGAAATCAATACACTGTAAATGATTAGCCTGTTCATCACCTTCAGCAATCAGTATGGAATCACACACCCAGAAGCTTGCTGGCCAAATAATATTAATCATGGCAAAGCTAATATCCATTTAATAATCACATTTGGAATCAAATGTTTTGAAGTATTAGGTATAGAAGATTTCCTTTATAAGTAAATATCTTTGGGACAGAGAAGCATTCTTTTTAGAAAGTACAATGTGTGATTACTCTAAGGAAAGCTCTGACTTTTCCAGACTCTTTAATTTTCTATAAATGTACAGCTTTGACACAGTCTGTGCAGGGCCACTAAATTCTCCAGAAAAAAAAAAAAAATTCTGTAGTTTAAGTTTGCCTGTCCAAGGTGGAGCAGTAATTGTTTCTATGATTCAATTTAGAAATTCTTCTGTAGAATAAATGGTGATATAGTTTATTTCACCAGATTGATGTCTTTAATATTCACTCACATTATTTCATTGTACCACATTGCCCAGGGTTAAAAAATTCAAAGAAAGAAGTACTGTATATGGAACTGCAGACTTCACAGAGAAAGAATAATCACTGTATTCCAGGCTCTTTGATAAGAGGAAAACAAGGTTCCTATAAAACCATTTACGTATTTATATCATTAAATCTTATAACACTTGTGGGCATGGCACAAGACGAGGCAGTGTTTCCTTCTGTTGTCCATAGGGTCTCCAGGAATCGGAACACACTCGATGGCACCTGACAACAACAACATCATTAAATCTAGACTCCTGAAAAATGAAGACTTTTCAGAGACACACTCTTCCTTTGTTTGTAAGTCCTTCATCCTTTCTCCTCTTCTTGAAGAGCTGGCTGTGTAGTAACCTCTTAGGATGTATCCCCCCAAACACACAATCCATGGCTGAAGAGAATGATTTGCTTCAAGAAAATAAGCATCAGTGACATTCTGGCTTTGTGAATAAGACGGGCATACAGCTTTTTCTCACCAATTTTGACATCATATCAGGAGGAATCACTTCCTAAAAAAATAATATCATATTTGGTAGATCCTTTAGAGGGTCATCAAAAAAGAGGAAGACCCTCAATAAGATGGACTGACACAGCGACGATAACAACGGGCTAAAGACCAGCGATGGTGAGGACAGTGCAGGACCGCCCAGTGTTTGGCTGTGTTGTATACACATGTCAGAGCCAAACTTAGGGCACCCCAAACAACAGAATTTTTTCAAGGTATCTGCTACCACTCCTCAAAGACAAATGGGTTCTTATACAAGGACTGCCAATTAAGTTCATGAACTCATCCTAGAAAGAGCACTGCACACCTCATTGCTGAATATCATTATGGTGACCTTTGAAGCTCTCCCCTTGGGAAGCTATGCATCAGTGCCAACACCTGGTCCACCCTTCAAAGCATTTCTGGAATGGACATCAGAGCTGTCATTGCATTACCCTTGACATCCTGAATGTTATCCAAATGTCTTCCTTTCAGTATTTCCTTTACCTTTGGTTAAAGAAAAAAGTGAGTGGGGGGCAAGATCAAGTAGGTGAGGAGGGTGTGCCAATACAGTTATTTGTTCATTGGCTAGAAACTCCCCCACAGACAACTATACAAAAGTTTGTGAACTAGCCACTGTGTCATGCACAATGGCCATTCTAGAAAGAGTTCCACCACTATGTGGTGGCATCAGTGCATATTTTCCCAAGGGGAGTACCTCAAAGGTGACTGTAGTGATATTCAGCAATGAAGTATGTAGCACTTAGAACAAGGAATTTCATGGAGTTAATTGTCAGACCTCGTAATAACCATTTTATATAAAACTCTCCCTCTTGGGATATTCCAAGAGATAGTATTATCCTGGAATACAGTTCAAAAGTATTCTTAAAACATCTGAGTAGGAGAATTTGTTACATGACCCTTTTTCTAAGTTGCTTTTCTGCTTCCACTCATAGCAAACTCATATACAACAGAATGAAACTCTGTTCAGTCTTGTGCTAGCTTTATGATTGTTGGGATGTTGTGATCCTGTTGTTAGGCTACTGTGTCAACATATCTCACTGTGGGCTCCCCTCATTTGCACTATGTCTCTACCAAACATGAAATCCTTTTCTAGCAATTGATCTTTCCTGATGATGTGTCCAAAGTTAAGCAAGCTAAGTCTTGCCATTGTCACTCCTAAGGAGCATTTTCCTTGTATTTCTTCTGACACAGATTTGCTCATTTAACATATTACCCCCATCCAAAAAAGGGAAGGTATCTTTGGCCCTTTTCACTAAACTATAATCCATGTGTCATGGGCTCAGTTAGTTGGAGGCCCTTCATTCTCATGCTGTTACATTTCCCTTCCTGACAGATAGCCTCTCTGGGGGACTAGTAACAGGTGGGGGTTGACCCTGAAGCTGGCCCTTACCTCCCTAGCCAGAAGCAAACCAGCAGGTGTTAAGGGAACAGTCCCTTAAGGGGACAACCCTCCTTTCCACTCCCAACTGCCTTCCCTTTCTCAATATTCCATTCAAGTTTTGCAAAAGGCTAAAAACACTAGACATATCAATCAGGGTTAGGATATGTTTTGATAACAAGTGTCCCTGAATATCCTTGACTATAATCTTTGTGTGTGTGTGTGTGTGTGTGTAAGTGAAAGTATACAATCCAAATCAGTTTTGCATACCCACCTATCTCTAGCAACCTGTTCTCCTTGCCCAGCGACAGTACATCCCTCCGTTTCATTCTATACTTACAATACCATCTTAACAAGCTCCTGTCCCCTCCTCTTCACTATCTTCTCTCCCACCTAGAAAAAACCAGTACGACAGCATCCTATAAATGCATAGAACCATAAAGTACATACACCAAATGGTCACTTTGTGTCCATGAGTCCAGTCCATTTTTGTCCAGAGTTGACCTCAGTAGTGTTTTCTGGTCAGGGGCAGCAGCAGGTCTAGGGGCCATGCTCCCCAGGGATCCTCCAGACCTTTGGACCATTAATTGTGGTCTTTTAGTGGAATTCTTGAGCTACACTCCTCTTTTTCTTGGGTTGCCACAGGGACTCTACATTATGTGGCCCACCATGGCTGCCTATCATCCTAAGAGGTTTTGTTTTTGTTTTTGTCTTTCTCTCATATCACAGGTCCATCTTGGGGAGCCATATCTCTGCTCTATATTGTATTGACTGCAGGACATTGATAAGTAGCAGACTCTCTGGGTTTTTTGGGCTGTTATGACAAGGGAAAAGAGATAGATGGCTTTTACAGTGACCCAAAATAATTCCACTCATATTTTACTGGCCAAAGCTGCCATATAAAGGAAAATATAAAGCCCTCTCAAAGGACAGCAAATATTTGTCAAGGATTATGAAGTCATCCACAACAGGATTCCAAAAACAGTGAGAGGTAGTTTCAGATTCTTGGAGAAGCATGAAGAAAGGGATCATCCTCTGTCAAAGGGGGAGTGAGAAAAGGTCCCAAACAAATGTTTAGGTGGCCAGAGGAATGCTAAATGTAGAATTGTAAGATGCACATTTTTTTCCCCCAGCTAAAAGATGACTAACCACACTCAGATTTACTGTAGATAAACAGAAAGATAGATTAATGGCTAGATAAGTAGGTTGGTAGGCTGGTCAGTAGGCATTCTAGTACATACACAGTAATTTAAGAATAAAGTCAATCACTCTTTTATTTTAGATTCGAAGTGTTTTTTTCACATCATTTTTAAACTGAATATTCACAGCCATGTGCCCTTAGATGTAAATTTTGAAAAGAGAAGTTTTAATATAAAAGTTATATTTTCTTTATCCTCTTGAATTGAACATGCACACATAGACAGTTTTCTATCATCTTGGAACAGCTCTTTGCATTTCTCTAAACTCTGCTTAGTTGTAAAACCAGAAAAGATTTCTTTGATGCTACTAAATCTTTTCCATTGAGCCCTGGTGGCACAGGGGGAAGCCTGGTCAGCAAAAAACAAATGCAAAAGGTGTGCATGATTTGCATAAAGCCACAGAACTGCATGCTTGGAAACAGAGAATTTTATGTTAGGTAAATTATGTATTGTATTCTGATCATTTCCATCTACAGTTGCCAAAGTTACATGCTACTATAGCATAGCCTACATTTATTTAACTTATTTTAATTTTCAGGGAAGAGGGAAAAGAGACATAACTAGGTTATCTCAACTAATGATAGCTCCACGGGGATATAAACAGAGGCAGCTACCTATAGCTAGGCCTCACCGAAAAAGCAGAACTTTGTTTACAACAGTTGCTCTATTACATCTGAAATTGGTTTTAGTGTCTGAAGCACAAATCTAATAGTTGTCCCCGGAGACTCAGCTGGCATCCTTTGATCTCCACTCTGGTGTTCTGCCACTGAGGATGACTCAGCTCTCTCTCTCTCTCTCTCTCTCTCTCTCTCTTTCTCCTTCTATTGTTCTTTCTGTATGTGGCTTACTCCTGATGGTCCCTCACTCATATTGCTGCAGAACAAGCAACTGATTGGCTAATCTGTACTAATCCAGTGACATTACCCTTAGTAGACAATCTTCCTAATACCACACTGCCAAACTACAGGTGATCGCCTATGACATGGGGAAAGAAGAGGGTCATGTGGTAAGATGTAAGGAAAGCTCTATGTAGGAATCCTGCCCAACATACATAGCTTGGATTCCATCACAAAGAAGAATCAAATGAATTGAGCCCTGGTGGCACACTGGTTAAGAGCTCAGCTACTAACCTCTGCTCTGCTGTCTACGGTTGCTATGAGTCAGAATTGACTCAATGACAAGGACTTTAGTTTGATTGGGACATACTTTTCAAAAACGTCACTACCACAAAAGAAAAAGAAAGGCTGAGGAACTTAAAGAAGACATGAAGAGATATGACAATTAATTGACAATCATGATTCTGAATTGGATCCTGGGCCAGGAAAAAAACCCTGAAGGACATTAGTGGACCAATTTGCAAAAACTGGTATGTATGTGTATATATACATATGTATACATATATATATAAGTACATTCATACACATATATACATGTGTGTAATGCATACATATATACAATTTGCATATACATATATGCAATTATATATGGGTGTATATGCACATATATATATACACATGTGTATATGTGTGTGCGCATATATATGTATACATACATATGCATAAAATGGAGAGAGATTGACGATAAAGAGAATTAATACAACCAGTGCACAAGGTTTGATATTTGGTAGATCTGGGTTAAAGGCACTTGTGCTGTTATTGCAACTTTTCTCTAAATTTAAAATTATTTGAAAATAAAAATAATGCATGGTACACTGTGTATAGGGAATTGTTTATTAAGTAAATGATTGCTTACTTAATATTGTTTGTTAAGTGCATATTGTTTATTAAGTATTGTTTACTATGTAACATCAAATGATCCAAATTATGTGTAACTGGAGTCCCAAAGAAAGAGGAGAGAGAGAATGGAACAGGAAAAGCATATAAACAAATCATGACCAAAGCTTTCTAAATTTGATGAAAGACAGAAATTTACAGATAGAAGATGTTCAGTAAACACAGAGCAGAATAAACACAAAGAAGTTCATGCTAACAAGCACAGTATACATGGAAGGGACCTTAAACAGCCCATCCTAAACCTGGAGTATCCAGCAGAACTCCACAAGTAAACATGCTCTTGATGACAGGATTCATTTTAAATTTTTAAGACCACACTAACAAATTATCACAAACTAGGTGGCTTCAAGTAACAGAAATCTATTCTCTCACCGTTCCAGGGGCTGCAAGTCCAAAATGAAGGTGTTGACAGGGCTGTGCTCTTTGTGAAGGTTCTGGGGAAGAAAATTACCTTGCCTCTGTCTAGCTTCTGGTGGTTGCCAGCAGTTCTTGGCATTCCGTGACTTATAGCTACATCACTCCAATATTTACCTCTATGTCTTCACACGACTTCCTCTGTGTGTCTCTCTTGGTGTCCTCTCCTCTTGTTATAAGGGCATCAGCAATTGGACTTAGGGTTTGTGCATATCCCGGTATGACCTCAGATCATCTTAACTAATTATATCTGCATAGACCCTGTTTCTAAATTAGATCATATTCTGAGGTTCTAGGCAGACATAAATTTGGGAGGGTACGCTATTCAGCCTGCCACAAAGGATAATGCCAAACACAGTTTATATCCATATTTATGTGATTCTTTTATAGCCTTATTTCCTCTACATCATAGTCACGCATCTTCACTCATTTTTCTTAGGTCATTTATTCACTTCCCACAAAAATTAACAACTCAAACCAAGTAGCACGCATTACTATAAACATCATTTCATAGGTACTTTTAATATTTATATAGCTTTAAATAATAAACATTTGATGTATATTAGGTTATTCTATAAATAGTTTTCCTAAGATTTACATTTTAATTCACTCCTCTTATGGAAATCCCCTTAATTCTGAAAACAAAACATTTCCCTATCAAACATTGTTTTCATTTCATAAATACTAATTTTAGTAAATTGCTGAAACAGCCCAAACAACCACATTTCATCAGATTTATGATACTATTGGTTGTAAAACGTATCAGTATTTTATGTATCACTAAGGAAGAAAAAATACTGCCAATTAAATTATGACACAGTAATTTCTAATCAGTCAGAATTACTTTATACTTCCCTTTAGTGGCATTCCTTGGCATGTGATAAGCAACAGTTTTGCACATATGGTAGCAACAAGACAATTCTGTTTCATCTACTTGTGACAGTCTTTCTCAGTTCCCATAAAGCACTTGAATATTGCTTTGCAAGAAAATGTGGAATTGTGGTCATTCCACAGTGATAAATATTTGCTCCAATATGATAGCATTTACTCTTTGCTGATTCCTTGTCTTGGTGCATATCCAAGAACACATCTGTTTGGGCTGAATCATAGTGTAATATTTCTGAAGAGATTTTGGAAGGCAAATCAATGTATGTAGTAACAACTATGCACATTACTTAAAATGGCAACAATAGTAAAAGCTATGACCACGTTGCCATGGCAATTGCTTTAAGTCACGGATCAACACTCTTTTTCAGTCAAGAACCAGACAGCATGTATTTTAGGCTTTGCAGGCAGTAGGTTCTTTGCCATGACTACTCAGCCATTATAGCACAAATGTAGCTGTTGATAATATGTGTCAGAATTTGAACACAGCTATTTTCCAACAAAATTTTACTTAACAAAAATAAGTGCAGGCTGTGGTCAATAAACACATGATCTAAACTGGCAGGTAAGATTTCTTCCTTAATTGGACAAGGGAAGTTCTTTCAACATTAGACTCTAAAGACTAAAGCCAAGAGTCACCTGTAGCCAATGTTCTAACTTCACAGGGACAGCTGGTCAGAAAGAATAGAGCTGACACATAAGAGCAGCAATGACAACAGACGGACTTATCTCAGTGTTCAAGGGCTAGAATCCGTTTTTTCCCCAAAGTCAACAGCTCCGCTATCCTCCTTGTGCTTGGGTTACATGAACAAACATTGTTGTTGTTGCTGTTAGTTGCCTTCGAGTGCATTATGACTCATAGCGACCCTGTGTACAACAGAACAAAACACTGCCGGGATCGGTACCATCCTCATAACTGTTGTTATGTTTCAGCCCATAGTTTCAGCCACTGTGTCAAACCATCTTTTCGAGGGTCATCCTCTTTTCTCACTGACCCTTTACCTTACCAAGCAGATCTCTTTCTTCAGGGACTGGTCTCTTCCAATAACATGTGCAAGGCAAATGAGATAAACTCTCAGTATTCTCAATTCTAAGGAGCATCTTAATGTACTTCTTTCAAGACACATTTGTTCCTTGTTCTGACAGTCCATAGTATAATCAATATTCTTCAACAACGTGCTTCAGAGGTATCAATTCTTCTTCAGGCTTCATTATTTACTGTCCAGCTTTCACATTCATATGAGGCAACTGAAAATAAGATAGCATTGGTCAGGCATACCATAGTCCTCAAGGTGGTATCTTTGCTTTTTAACACTTTTGAAAAAGTTTCTTGCAACAGATTGGCTCAGTGCACGTATCATTTGATGTCTTGACTGCTGCTTCCCTGAGTACTGATTGTGGATCCAAGTAAAATGAAATCCTTGACAACTTCAACCTTTTCTACAGTTATGATGATGTCATGTATTGGTCCAGTTGTGCGAACTTTTGTTTTCCTTTCTTAGATGTAATCCATATTAACAGCTGTAGTTTTTGATCTTCATCAGTAAGTGCTGCAAGTCCTCTTCAATTTGAGCAAGCAAGACTGTCTTATTTGCATATTATAGGTTGTTAATGAGTTTTCCTCCAATTCTGATGCTGTATTCTTCTTCATACAGTACACCTTCTGGATTATTTGCTTGGCATATGGACTGAATGAGTATGGTGAAATGATACTACCCTATTGCACAACTTTCACGATTTTAAACTGTACAGAATCCCCTTGTTCCTCTCTATGTACAGGTTCTGCATGAGCACAATTCCATATTCTAGAATGTTACCCATCATGTGTTATGATTCACACAGTCAAATACCTTTGCATAGTAAGCAGTAAGTCAGGTAGAAATCTTTCCGGTAATCTTTGCTTTCAGCCAAGATTCATCCAACATCAGCTGTTCTATTTCTCTTTCCACATCCTCTTTCTTCTCAGTTCAGCTTATATTTCTAGCATTTCCCTGCCGATGTGCTGCTGCAGCCATTTTGAATTATCTTCACATAATTTTCCTTGCCTGTGATATTAATGATATTTTTTTATAATTTCCATATTTCACTGGATCACCTTTTTTTGTACCTGCAATGAATACAGATCTCTTCCAGTCAGTTGGCCAGGTAATTGACTGCCAAATTTCTTGGCACAGACTAGTGACCGCTTCCTGTGTTGTATCTGTTTTTTGAAACATTTGAATTGATATTCTGTCAATTCCTGAAGGCTTGTATTTTCCAGGGCTTTTAGTGTAGCTAGGACTTATTCCATACCATTGGTCCTTGATCATATGCTACCTCTTGAAATGGCTGAATGTTTACCACTTCTTTTTTGGTACAGTGATTCTGTATTCCTCCCAATCTTTTTTTGATGCTTCCTGGGTTGATACACTTTCAGCTTACGTTTGTGGCTTGATTTTTTCCTTCAGTTCTTTCCACTTGGGAAATGTTAAACATGTTCTTTCTAACTCCAGGTTCTTATACATCGCATTATAATACTTTCTTTCATCTTCTTGAGCTACCATTTACAATTTTCTGTCAAGCTCTTTTATGTCTTCCTCTATGCCATACCCACAATCTGTTGCTAGTCAGATCACTGCATCCATAGGGTCTTTACTGACTGACTTTGTAAAGTAGATCACCAGGCCTTTTGTCCTGCTCTCAGTATGGAAGCTTCATGGAAACCTGTTCAGCACCACAGTAACACACACAAGCGACAGACACGTTGTGGCAGCACATGGCATATAACTGCATCTTCTAGGCGAAAGATGAGAAGCCTGCCAATGACCACCTCTATTTCTACTCTCATCACATCTTCTACTGCTACCCAGGAAAGCCCCTTTCTTGCCCTCACGCTGCCTTGGTTCTACCACGCTGCTTCCCTGCGGCTCCTGCTGCAGCTGCTGTGCGCCCTCAGTGGCTCCTTCCTGTCACACTTACGAAATGTGATGTTCCCCACCAGTTGCAGTTGCTGCAGGCAGTCCCCAGGATGAGGTCCTTTCCTCATTTTGATTGCATTGCTACTGAGAATTAGCTGCTTTCATAAATAAATATTCACCATAAAATTATTCACATCTTTGCATGTCTCCAAAGCCTGAAAATTGCTTAGCAATGTTTTATATCTTCAGGGCTCTCATTCTAATTGTGTAAACTGAACGCAGTTGGTGTTCAGTGTGGTTCATCCCCCCAGAAAATGGCATTAGAAAGAAGCGTGGCCCATGAGCCAAAGGGGATTTTGGAACAAGGCTTTCCAGCTTTATTTGTATCTCAAAGAACTTTGTAGAGTTCCATATCTTAAGTTACATCAACATCTCATCTCTCCTCTCCACTTCTCTCCTACTATTCAGATACACAGGAACTGAAGTTTTCCAAACTTTTCCCCAGCCTCTAGATCTGGTGTCTTTTCTCCATGTTTTACTTTTCCACCTGCACTACTCAATCAAGAGTCTTTGAGAGACATCTTTGTCCAGGACTTCTCCATCACACCAGTCCACTATGGACAGCTACAGAATGGAAAATTTCTTGACTCTCTCTTGAGAACACAGAGGCCTTTCAAGAATGTAATTCATTCACTGACTTTACTGCTCTTTAGAAAGTCTTGTGAAAATTTACTGGAGAACAAAACTATTACAAAGTCTTTCTAGTTTAAAAAAAAAAGTCAGAAGATAATGCTGAATTTGAATTGGCTCTATCTTTTGACATATAGGAGTTTTTGTCATTTAAAAAATCTGGAAAATGTGAAGAACAATGGAAAGAATATTGAATTTGGAAACTGCTTAAGCATTTGTAAGATTTGAATGGATACGATTCTTCCTATTCCTGTATAACCTGTCATCCTCAATTCTCACTCGTGGTGACCTTGCCTGACAGAGAATTGCTGCGTAAGGTTTCCAAGGCTGTAAATCTTTATGGGTGAAGAGTACATCTGTCTTACTGAGAGCTGCCGAGTGGTTCAAACCGCTTTCAGGTAGCAGCAAGTGCCTAACCACTGCACCACCGGAGCTCCTTCCACTCCTATCTACACACTTATTTGCAATATGGCTTTGTACCTCTTTCCATCAAGAGATAGTCTGTTTCTCTCCCTCTTGAAGTTGGGCTGGCTACATGACTGCTTTGGAATAGGGATATTAGCAAAAATGACAATTTACAATGAGGCTTGTAAACTGGGGCTTACTCTCCTGCAACTGACATGTAAGTTAACTCTGGGTTAGCAGATGGATGATGAGAGATACACGGCTTAATCGTCCCCACTACCCCAGCCAACAGGCTGCCAACTGCCAGAAATGTGAGTAAGGCTGTCTTAGATCATCTAATCTCCAGCTAACCCATCAGGTGACCACGGATGAGTGAGCCAAGCCAGCCTAGATCAGTCAAGTCAGGCCAGGCCAGCCAGCCCAGCCAGCCAATGGTGACCCAAATAAATAGATGGTTGGAGTGGCTGTTACATAGCAAAAGCTAACTGAAAGAACATTTTAAAGTATTCACTGTTTTTCATTATCCATTTGACAAACATCTACTGGACGCCTCCTGTGTATAAGGTTGTTGGCTTAGGCACAGAGATCCCAAATCAGGTAAGGCATGTTTTCTACCTAGAGGGGCCCACAATCTGTAGCCATGTACCAGCAAATAGATAGTGGTAACGCAGTGCGATTAACACTGAAAAAAGAAAAGATCAAAACAACAGCAGCACAGACAAGGGCTTAAGTGTTGGCTTAGAATGGTCTAAGAAAAAAGGCAGATGAGATCAGAACTGGATCCACATCAATGGACTGAAGTTGACCAGGCAAAGCAGCAGGGGAAGAGCATTCTAGGCAAAGGAAATGGCACGTGCAAAGGCTCAGACATGAAAGGACATAAATCAAGTGAGAATGGTGAGAATTAGAATGCAGTGGAAACTTGTTTGGGGGGGAGTTTTATTGTTCAGGAGTTAGATACAATAAATACTGTAACAAACGGTTAAGTGGCTGGCTTCTATCGGAAAAGTAGGTGGTCTGAGTCTACCCAGAGGGGCCTGGGAATAAACTTCTGGCCATCTACTTCCAAAAGATCACAGTAATTAAAAACCCTATGGAGTGCAGTTCTACACATACACAAGGGACAGCCATAAAACAAAATCAACTCAATGGAACAGTTTTGAATCTGTCTGTCTGTCTGCATGTTTAACTGCAAGTAAAGCACTTGACATATATACTGCTAATTATGTTAGAGGGACAATTACTTGCAAAGCAATTTAACTGCTTTTCACATTGATTTGAGCTAAATTCTAAAGCTGACTCCTTAAACACGATGAAAAATAAGTGGCTTACAGTAATTCGAAAACACCATCTTCCAAAGACTTAAAAATAAACTTCGCTGTTAACAAATGTATTCCTTGAACATTGTACTAAGGGATGAAAATCTCTTTCAAGTGTCTGGAGAAGAGTTACACATAACACAGCCACAGAATGTTGCCAACACTGGAAGAATAGTTGTATAGTGGAAAAAGAGACCAGTGTTCCAGTCTTAATACAACTACTACTACTCATACCCCTAGTAGTAGTAGTAATATTAACAGTAAGTACTTGTGTAACTTCAGGCATGTCACCACCTTCCCAGATTGAGCCTTAACAGTGCTCGACATGAGTACTGATGAAATATTTGTTGGTTGAACAGAAACGCCTACACATTCAGCTTCAATGAGAAACTAAATCATTCCTTAACAATCCCAACATTCAATTATTTTTTCCAACAAGACAAGAGTACAAAATGTATACATCGGCTCCATTTATTAATTCGGTCTTGTCTAAACACAGTTTGCATCAGCTCTTTAAAAGGAACACAAAATATAAAACTGTAAAAAATAACCCTGAAAATTACACATTTTTTTCCCAAAGTATGATTTTAAAAAGTCCTTTTAACAAATATGATTGAGATGTGCTACAAGGAATTGTAATAAAATCCAAAAAGTGGAAAATGAACGCTGCCCTGGAAGCCAATTACTCACTCACAGCTGTAGTGAGAGCAAGGATATTATGATGAATTACAGCTTTATTTTCTGCTGCTCTCAGCAGCACTTCTATGACAGAGTTCATGAATTTCATTAGGACTCTAAACAGACTAAATCTTTCACATTACTAATGCTATAAATTGTAAATCCTACCTTGAGCATTTCACAAACCTTAAAAGAAAAACTGCCCTTTTTGGTTTAGGTATGACTAAAATACCTTATCTTTTTCTATTTCACTGTGATAAGATGCATATCACGTAAGAATTTACAACTTTTAACACTTTAAAGGGTATGATTCCATGGCATGTATTACATTCACCACGTTGTGCAACAATCACCACTGTCTAGTTGCTGCACGCAATAGGTACCCTGGATCCAGAAAGCACTCTTGCCTTAGCCCCATCCCAGCCCCTGGCAAGGATTCATCTTCTGTCTCTACGAATTTGCCTCTTCTGGATGTTTCACATAAATGGAGTCATACAGCATGTTGCCTTTTGTGTCTGGCTTCTCAGCATAATGTTTTCAAGAAATCGTCTATGCTTTTGCATTTAAGACAAAGCCAACTACTAATGTAAATCGTGAGAAAAAGAAGACTGATTGGAAGTTCTGTGATGTTTAAAGTGAGTGAGTCAGTGCAATTACCTTTCAAACTGCAATTCACATTTTCAGTACTAGCTGGTGCTTAGACACTCTGATCACTGTAAACAGTACAACCTGAACATTTTTAATGCAGCATAAAAATCTTTAGAATTTATGTTCATGAAATTATCAACCGGTCAAAGCAAGTAATTTAATATACCAGCTGTTATCACAAACTTATTGGAATGTTGTGAGGGAATCAATGTTGTTCTTTATTTCAAACCCCCATCTAATTAATACAGGTGACATTTTTTTAAAGCTATCAGTTGATATACAAAACATCCAGCTGACATAATTAAAGGTATCTTGAGTAATTTTACTTTTTAGCAGATATACATATTGTTTCCATTTCTATGGTTTACATTTCTTTTAATCAAGTAAGGTAGTTAACACTGAATTCTGATACTTCAATTTTTCAATACTACAAAGTTGCTTCCTAATTGCTGAGCTGAAAGGGACTTTAAAATTAACGTTATGTAATTGAATCTAAATTTATTAATCTGGACTACAATTTAAATTGATTAGTAGGAGAAAGAGTTTTTAAAAACCTCTAAACATTTCATCTGGCAACCTGGGTGGTGGTGTGGTTAAGAGCTACAGCTGCTAACCAAAATGCTGGCAGTTTGAATCTACCAGGCACTCCTTGGAAACCATACTGGACAGTTCTACTCTGTAGTATAGGGTTGCTGAGCTGGAATCAACTTGACTGCAACAGGCTTGGCTTCCGGTTTTAAGTGCTTAACCTAGGTTTTTTAATCACCTGGTCAGACAAAAATAAGCAATAATGTTAATACGAAAAAGACTTCAAAGGTTAAGAGAAAAAAAAATTTCTAGGAGGGCAGCCAAGGGCAATACCCTACTCTTTCAACTTTAATCTTTTGATCAATAACATAGCCACTGATATTATTAGACTCATAACTACCACTGAACAATAGTGTTAACAATTATTCTTATCCTTTGCTTGGAAGGGTTATAGACAGCTACCTAATTCTAGTTAGTTTCTCTACCAAAGAATGAACACATATATCAGCCTATTTAACTGATGTGGGTTTTGTCTAAGGAAAATAAAACTAAAATTTAGTTTAAGTTCACATTAAACCTGATGAATTAGTTTTCACTGGTAAAGATAATTTGACCTCATGGACTAGTCTTGAGTTCAACAGAAATGGTTATATTATTTTCAAATCTATAAAACTATTACTATCACTAGAATTAGCTGGATATAGAAGAATCATTTCCTCCTACCCTAATACTTGCATGCAAATGTTTAGTAAAAGGACTTAGGAATGCTTAAAACTGTTATTGGTATTAATGATAAAGAAACTTATTTCCTTGTTTGTTGTTAGTTTCAGAAATGCTTTTCTTCATAGCAAATGGAAGCTTCAGTCCAGCCTTTCTAAAACTTCATTGATGAGGTTTTGCTGTGATGCACGTTTGTGAATCTTCTCTGTAACCCACTTATTTGGAGTTTATTAATGAAAAATTACTCTCCATGTAATACATCAAGACATCCAAAATTTGAATACAAAACATGAGTTTTTAAATGTTCTAAGGTAATGGAGTACTTCAAGATATATTTCTATACTTCCATTAATACACTTCAAGATGTTTTTGTCTACTGGGCAATTTCTGAAGGCCCTACATTTTTAATAAATACATGAATAATGAATTTATAGAATGTTATCAATTACAGATGCAATAAAATATTTTTTAAAATTCTGCAAAAGGCTGTACTGCTCACAAATTACTTTTAGAGCAACAAATCATACTGTTTCTTTTCTTTTTCTTTTTGTATTGTCCCACTATTTCTTTCCAAAACCTACTCAAGCAAACCAAACCCACTGCTGTTGATTCTGACTCACAACAACGCTTCCACTTGCCCCAGTTTTCAAGGAACACCTGGGAGATTTGAACTGCTGATCTTCTGATTAGCGGCTGTACCACTTAACCACCATACCACCAGGGTTTCCAAAAACACTAATTAGGTAGTGTCCAATTCAACAGGCAATGATATTTTCCAGAATAATTTCCCTGCATAGAAGGATTTCCTCCTCTTTCTGTATTTGTTAAGCGACAAAGTGAATCATTTCAGAATACACTTCAAATGCCCTAATACACTCATCTTGGAGTACCACAGTTTTCCCATCTATAAAATGGAAACTAAGATTTTATTGTTTATCCTTTAAATAAAAGGTGAAGTAATGGCATAAAAGGTGACTTCAAAATTAAATCATTTTTTGTTTCCCTTATTTGGACTTTACTAGTTGGCTTTATAGTGCTCACACTGTTTTTTTGTTATTTTCTTAAATCAGATTATTTTAACATAATAGAACAAGCAACTGTTGATTTTTTTGTTGTTAGAGCATTACTAATAATCCCTTTTTTGCTCAGCTTTATGAACAAGTCAGGACTATTTTCAGCAACAATGAGATAACCATGCAAACATAGCTTTTTGCTTCAAAAGCTTTTTTCTAGGCTTTTGAGAGAATGAAGGCCGATTGCCTTCTTTCCCCCAAACCAACATCCACTGCCATCGAATAGATTCCAACTTACAGCAACCCTACAGACAGAGCAGAACCGTCCCACAGTTTCCAACCTGAACCGTGAACCTTTTGGTTAGCAGCTATAGCACTTAAACACTACCCCATTAGTGTTTCCAACCCAGCACCTCAAAATACCCACTTCCATAGATTCAGATCTCATCAGCTCCCATGTGGTAGGCCATGTCTGAGGGAAACATATTTTTTACTGTTTGCTTAACTATTCCTGAGAAAATCCAAAAAAATTAATTTTTTTTGGCTTTCAAACTCCTAAAACTACAAACTTCCATAGGTATGTCAATATAGAACTATAAACTACCATATCTTTTAAGGACTGTGGAAGTTTTGTTGAAAATTCCATTACCTCACGCATTGCTGGATTAAGATCTCCAACAGTAAGGGACAGTTAAAAATAGCAGTAAAATTGTGGGGGTGCCCAGGTCAGGGTCAAAGACCAAAAAGAAACAAACAAACAAAAAATCCCACACTACTATCAACAAAACCACTTACTGATAGTACGGAAATGATTCCTACAAATACTTCTGTAAGATTTAGTCTAAGATTCTACTCTCTCTGTTTACCTTGGAAACCTAATGAGTTCCCGTGCCTCCACAACCACCAGACAATTACACTAAAATGTTAGTGCTAATCAACTAGAACTTGCACTGCTACTTACCTTGAACAGGATAAAACACTAGTAATGACAAATTTTAAATACTAGGTAAAACAAAAACCTGTAACAGCCATAAGTACCCAATTTAGTACCCACAGTACTCACATGGCTCTATGATTCAGATAACTAGCATATACCACCCTATTTTAACCATTAATACCTTAGCATCACACTCAATTTGGACTGCATACTACATATATACACATATACACATGCATGTACACACTCAAATATGTATCATTCAGGAGCACAGCTGGCACGCCCCAGGCTTTCCTCTAAGTTCTTAGACTTTACCACACACCGGAATCACCTGGAGGCCTTGTTAAATGAGGCTGTTGGTTCCTGTCCCAGAATTTTTTAATCAGAAGATCTGGGAAAGGATCCAAGAATTTATGACAATGATAAATCTTCGGGACCAGAGACCACACTTTCAGAACCATACTGTAAGAGATTTCCAAGTTTTACAAAAACCAGCTAGAAAGAGAGACCCGACGGACACTATACTACCTACTGGTAGTCCTAGGGAAGGAGGCAGAGGATAAAAGTGCATTTACATACATAAAAGTGAATGTATGTCCTTCCTTCCATCCTGATGCTTGTCCTTTCTCTTGCCAGTTAGCAAAGACTAAGAAACGAACAAAGACTTCTCAAATGACAAACTACTTGACACAGAAACCTTTTCATGCTTGAAAGGCTAGACGGGTTATGCCCATTACAAGCCTTAAGAGATACAAATCACGTTACAGGTCTTTAGCCTTTCAGTGCTCCTAGGTGAAAATACTTTCAAGAAGACACTGAAGAGGCAAAGAAACCTAATGAGTTTTCAATATTTAAAACAAGTGGTTTTAATGCTCACCAGCAAAACATGAGTACACAATAGCACTCAATCAGCAAGCAACTTCTATAGCATGCAGAAAAGCCACACTAAAGAAACAATATGACTGTGTTCGGAATTTGTCAAACAAGTACTGAAGTTTTATTTAAATCCAAGGTCTGGTTTCATGTTACTGAACCACATAATGGGAAAACATTAATTTTATTAAAATTTAAACAAACATTGCACAAACAGAACATTTGAACAAATTAACAAAAGAATATGGTGGCATAACAAACAAAAGAGAGAACAGGGAAAGATGTGTAAAAGAAATATATGGTGAAAAAAGGCTAAGTATCTCATGATCCAGTGTGGAAATAAGAAGTCTGAACATAAAAATCACGGATTTAAAAATGCACAGCCATAACAAAAAAAGTTAATGCTTGTGTATCCTAACCAGAGATACACTCTTCAGCAAAACTCTTAAAACTTTTAAGAGGCAGAGGTGTATTTTACAGTATTTAATTTCTTATTTCTGGCTTTTTGACCAAAAGAAACTTCTATGCTATTTAATCTTATAGGTGAAAAAAACAAAGTTTATGCACTGATGAGTACGTGTAATAGTTTCACTAATTAAAAAACCACTGCTATTGAGTCGATTCTGACTTACAGCAACCCTATAGGACAGAGTAGAACTGCTCCATAGAATTTCCAAGGACAGCCTGGTGGATTTCAACTGCTTAACTTTTGGTTAGCAAACGTAGCATGTAACCACGCACCACCAGGGTTTCCACTAATTAAAAAGGTTAGGCAAAACTGATTTGTCTCTAATGCTGTTTTTCAACTGTACTAAGGACATGACCCAATCAGAGTAAGTCTTAAGTGGTTGAGATTTTTTTCTCTAATGCCCAAGGAAGGCCTCTGCCTGGCCTGATTGCCATACATGGGAATCAAGAGCTTAGTCATGATATAGCATCCTCAGGGACAAATGCAGAAAGAGAAGACAGCACAGTTTTGATTACTTCAGGTAACTTGCCACCACTGCAGACTACAAAGTGCCAAAAGTTACTTAAGTGTGTGTCCTCTTCTTTGCAATTTAATTCTAAATAACAATGCTTTTTTTTTTTAACTGAGCACATGAGGTTGATAAGAGTATAAGATTGAAAACTCTAATAAAACGCTTCAACAACAGATTTTTGGATATTTTTCTATCATATCTTGGTCTTCATATAAATATGCAATTCTCACTTTTGTTAGAGAAGTCTATGGGAAATTAACTTGAAAACATTTGCAAAAGATTGCCAGTCAAGATGGGTTTCTTCATTTCATGATTGTCAGCTTACAAAGGTACCAAATTTCACATTTTTAAATGTCTTAAAACAGTAGTTTTATCCTTTTTATAGATATCAAAGGCAAAATTTTAAAAAGCTTATGAAAAACTTAAGCCCTTCTCATTCTGAATATTTGAAATGTACTCATTTAATATTCCCAATTCAAACTTAAAATGAGGTATGTTTACTTTTCTCCAAATGCCAGATAGCTAGCAAATAAATACACAATACCATAAAGTTTCAAATCAAATTCACAGGCTATTTGTTTTTTCTATTACCTTGTCACAGAACACATTGCCATGAGTCTTCGGATGTGACATCTAACAAAAAAGAAAGCCACATATGGGCACTCTTGGTATGAGAGTTATTAATACAGAAGACGAATACATCTTGGTGGATGATTTTTCAAACACAATAAATGGCATTACCAAATATTAGTTATGATTTTAAATATTATTTAAATATATATTAGAGATTATCTACGTACCAACAACTGCATAAGGGAAGCTACCAACACTACTAGAAATAAAAACTTTATTGTGACCTCAGGGGAGTGCTTAAAGAATTTAAATGTTTTTATTTTAAAAATTTATGCTGTGAAAATTTAAAGGTCCACTTTATGAACGTATTGTTTATGACCTACAGGAAATATGATGAATAAATTGTTTGGTCAAGATCTTGTTAGTTAAAAAAGCCAAAAATTTAAGAATCAAAATATGCACACCATTAAAAATATTAATTCCAAAAATTATATAACTAAAAATTAAATCATCCTGTCCAGCAAGTTTCAAAAATTTCACACGTTTCAAACATTAAGGCAACTTTTTCCCAACTATTTTACAAAAATATATGTCACCTCAAAACATTATATACACTGTGACAATAAATTTAGCTAGCTGTAGTCCTTAATACATTAACTAATAAAGTGTCACAACAGAGAAATAATTTTAGATGTTTGCATGTCTGTGCAAGTGGAGTTACAGTTTTTACAGTACAGGTTTCAAAACTGAGCGCAGTGAACGGCCTTCCTTCGTGAGTTCCCGCGTCACACACATGCACGGCAGCGGGACGGCTTCCTCCCGCTTCTCTACAATATTGAAACTGCATCTCTTCAAGTGGTCAGCCATGCTGAGCATGTCAGCAAACTTCCAGTCAGTCACTGAACAAAACGCAGTACTGAATCGCCAGACCTAGAAGAAAATTCTACTTCAGATTTAAACAATTTACAAAGAATCAACACACCTCTTGCTCCAGCTACACGGCACTCTGACTGTCACAGAAACAAGTAGTTTCAAGCAGTTAGCTACAAAATTAGAAAGTAGAAAATCCATTTTGTTTAATGAATATTTATACTAGATAAATCACTTACCAAGACATATTATAACTGCAACAAAGGTAATCAAAAAAATAAAAACCCAGTATTAAAAAAATCATACTCAACCTGACTTATCAAAAAAGTTAAAACAATTTTTTTTAAAAAAATCAAACTCTTGAATTGAGAGCCACTTCCTATAACCTAATATAAATCCAACCGTATTCTTTCAGCCTGTCTAACTGGCTGGAAACCCTGATGGTGTTGTGGTTAAGCACTATGGCTGCTGACAAAAGGCAGGCAGTTCGAATCCACCAGCTGCTCCATGAAAACTCTGGTGGGTAGTCCCACTCTGGCCAACACAGCTGCTGTTGAGTCTGCATCAACTCGACGGCAGTGGTTTTTTTTTTTTGGTAATCCAATCAGCTATATAAAATTATCCACTGTCTGGAGTTACTGACGAGTCTTACTTTTTCTCCCAGTTTTTCTCCCATTCCTAGTAAAGTGTACTGAAAAAAACACTCTACAATGTTGTGCCAAGGTTATTAATGTATCTTCCTACTATTTACAAGTAATAAAGGCATTCAGTAGAGTTTAAGAACACAAGTGATTCCATTTGTTCCAAATGTGCCTGAGAATTTATACAGATATAGCCTTTGTAGAATGAATCCTATTTTGGTGCTTATTATTATAAAACACATTTTTAAGCAAAATACTCACCTAGCCACTCCTGTTCACATGAGGTCTGACAATCAAGGCCATGAACTCAACTATTCTAGGTGCTACACATATAACTGCTGAATATCGCTACAGCTACCTTTGAAGTCCTCCCCTGGGGAAGCCACACACTGATGCCAGTGGCTAGTCCACCCTTCAAAGCAATTTTGGAACTCTTTCTGGAATGTCCATTGCATACAGTGGCAAACTTGATTGTATAAGTTGTCTGTGAGGGAGTTTTTATCCAGTAAACAAATAACTGTATTAGAACACCCTCCCTACTTACCTTATTTAACCCCCAATGACTTTTTTTCTTTACCTGAAGGTAAAGGAAATATTGCAAGGAAGACGTTTTGATGACATTCAAGACATCAAGGATAATACAACATCTCTGATGGCCATTCCAGAAAGAATTCCAAATTGCTTTGGCTGGATTAGGCACTGGTGTCTATGCACAGCTTCCCAAGGGGAGTATGTCAAAGGATACCATAGTGATATTCAGCAATAAGGTATTAACAGTTTTTCTAGGATGAGTTCATAAACTTAACTGGCAGTTCCTGTATGTCTGCTAGTTAAAGAAAAAGGGCTACTTCTGCTTTTGCCGGAAGACTCAACACTCTGAAGCACTGTAATCTTATTAGTCCACATGACTTCAAGTTTTATCTATTAAACATGGCAATTACAGCTGTGTAACGTAGACTGACCAAAAACCAAATATGCTGTTGAGCTGATTTTGACTCATGGTGACCACAGGACAGAGCAGAACTGCCCAGGGGTTTCCTAGGTTGTAAATCCTTAAGAAACAGCAGACTGTCACATCTTTCTCTGGCCGACTGCCTGGTAGGTTCCAACAGCTGACCTTTCAGTTAGCAGTTAGGTGCTACACACTGCACCACTGGTACTCCTGGTAAGGCAGACACAGTGGGGTACATTCTGGAATTCTGGAAATGCTGAATGTTCTGGTCCATCCACTTATTCATTGTAGCTGATCTTATTAATACGCAAATGTTTAACTAGAGAACACTGGCCACATGGCAAACAGCAATGACTCTGAAGGAAGCCCCAGTACTCATTACAGCTTCTCAGGAAAGGGTGGTGATGACTTCCGGGGGTAGGGGGCAAAAGATGCCTTCAAATTCTCTGGGAATACAATTATTTTTCAGCTGTAATAAAAGTTACCACTGTTTAGTACAGCTGAGTACTCTCTATATGCTCTAAGGCTGCGATCAATTACCATGTATGGAATCATTTCCCACCTGTCAGCCAAAAGTAGCTACTTCTAATGCAGTCCCCCACAGCCACAAAGCTACAGGGGGAGCTAGTCATCTTCTTTAAACTTAAGCACAACAAATTAACTGCAAGGTTCTACGGTGGTAAGCAGTGTCCATACTTCAACCAAGAATATGAGGGAACAAAGTCAGGTAAAGCAGGCCAAAAAAAAAGCTAGCACCTACCTCCTCATGACAAGGTGCCTTTAGTAACAGGTCATTCTTTTGTTTAAGTTCCCATCATGTATGGACTTATTAGTGCTTGATATATGGCAAATGCTGTGTCCTGCTGGTGCAGCTGCTAAGCACTTGGCTGCTGATCAACTCAAAGGCAGTGGGTCCGCATTTCTGGATCACTGCCAAGGAGTCCTGTGCTGAGTGGTTACAGTGCTCAACTACTAACCAAAAGGTCAATGGACCAACCTACTTGCCAATCCTCCAAGAAAGATGTGGCAGCATGCTTCTCTCAAATTACCTTGCAGGGCAGTTCTACCCTGTCCAATACAATTGCTATGAAGAGGAACTGACTGGGCAGAGATGGTTTGGTGCCAGGCAGTTGAATATTCTGGTTTTGGTTAGCAGATGTAGCACTTATTCCACTACGCCACCAGGGTTTCCTTCTGGTTAACTAGAGAGTTCTATTTTTAAGGAACTTGAATCCAATGAAGAAAACTGACAGCAAATTTCAAGTCAGTTGACAAGGACTTCAGCAGTGGTGTAAAGTGCAGCAGCACAGGAATCCACAGCAGTGCACATCCTGAGAGTCCCAGGGTCCACGTTCCAGAGAGCTTTCTTGAGGAGACAAGACCTAATGAGTGAGCGGGATCTGGCAAGGATATAAAGATTCAAAGCTCTAGAAACAGGTTGCCAAAGTCTGAATCTGTGACTTAACTGAATAAGTCACCCTCTCTGAGTCTGTATAATTCCTAAGTGGAGGGACAGTGCATTAAATAAATTAAGAGAAGTAGGGTGCTTATAACACTAGCGAATTTCAAGTGCTCATATGGAGGAATTAGGAATGGCATATTCCAAGGCCTTGAGCAAGAAAGAAAACATCAGAGACCTAGGTAACTCAATGCAAACAAAGCATCAAGTGACAAGGGAAATCTGAGAGGTAAAGGACCAGGTAAGGAAGGGCCAGATTAGGAAAGATCTTAAACATCTCACTAAGGAGCCTGCCTCTATCCCAGACACAATGGACAAGCATTAAAAAACTTTTTAAGCACTACAGTGACAGTACAAGCATATTGTATTTAAACAAAATATATATTACTCTAGCTCTTGCAGAGGATACATTACACAGCTAAGATCCCAAATGGAAGTAGAACCAAGTTAGGAAGTGATGGCTGCAGGGCACACATGATGAGTTTGAGGAAGCTGTGAGGTAATCAAGTGGACATGTCCCGGAGATACCTGTCTGTATATACCAGTATGAGTTCACAGGAGACAAAAGCTGGGATATGGATGCATGAGTAATCTACAAAAATGATGGCAATTTCAACTCCAACAGTAAATGCAATTTTTCATAGGCATGAGTATAGAATCCCCAGAAAATACTTCACCCCAGGTGTCAATACTGGTGGGAAAGGACAAAAAGAAAAAATAAAAAAAAACACGCTCAGAGTGTCCCATCTTGAAGATGACATGGAAGAAAGGCATAAAATAGTCTGAAAAACATGAAGCACTCATATATGCACATATACACAAGTATAAAACTTTCCCCCACTAGAATCTCCTTTTGGCCAAAAAATAATAAAATAATGAGTTCTTCTAATTTTTTTTGAAAAGTCTCAGGTGTACAAAAACATACAGAATTCTGAAAAACTAAAGCAATGAATAAAAGCTAGAGAAAATCTAAAGTGTGTTAAGGACAAAAACCTAAGAAATGTTAACCCCAGGCAACCAATGTGGAGTTTATCAGCTTCATGTCCCAAGTTTTCTAAAATGGAACAACACTTCAATTAAAGCTACTTGTAATATCTTTTAGTTTCTCTTGCATACTGCCTCAAACAGGAGCTGGGCAAAAGTAGGATATCACAGGTGGGAAATGGTGGAGAAGGATTTGTTTCCAGGCCTGCCTAAACATCTAGTCTACACTCCTAATGTATAAGACTACGGTGTACTACTGTGTGATCCTAGAGCTAGGTCCCTGATAACTAAAATACAGACAAGATCATCTACGGTGAGAAGTTTAAGCAGACCTTCCAGACTAAGATAGACTAGAAAGAAAACCTGGAGATCTAATTTTAAAAAAACCAAAAACTGGTCCGTGAAAATTTTACAAATAGCAGAGCAGTGTCTGATATAGTACCAAAGACAACCCCTCAGGTTGGAAGGTTTTCAAAATACAACTGAGGAAGAGCTGCCTCCTCAAAGTAGAGTCAACCTTAATGATGTGGATGGAGCCCAGTTTTCAGGACCTTCACTTCCTGATGTGGCATGACTCAAAACGAGAGGAAACAAAAGCAAATATCCATTAAAAACTGGAACATGGAATGTACAACATATGAATCTATGAAAACTGGAAATCATCAAATGTGAAACTGAACACATAAAGGTCAATATTCTAGGCATTAGTGAACTGAAATGGGCTGGTACTGGCCATTCTGAATCTGATAATTATATGGTCTACTACGGCAGGGACAACAAATTAAAAATGGCATTGCATTCATTGTCAAAAAGAGCGTTTCAAGAGCTACAATGAAGTACAATGCTGTCAGTGGTACAATAATATCCATAAGTCCACAAGGAAGACGAGTTAATACACTTACTATTTAAATTTATGCAGTATTCACTAACGCCAAAGATGAAGAGATGAAAGATTCTTTCTTAACAACTTCTGCAGTCTCAAACTGATCAAACATGCAGTCAAGATGCCTTGATAATTACTGGTGATTGTGATCAGAAACTTAGAAACAAAGGATTGGTAGTTAGCAAACACGGCCTTGGTAATAGAAATAATACCAGTGATTGCATGATAGAACTTTGCAAAACCTTTTTTGACAACATAAATACCTGGTTTTCAACAATATGAACAGTAATTATACACATGGACCTCACCTGACAGAATAAATTAAAATCATATCGACTATATTTGTAGAAAGAGATAATGAAGAAGTTCACCATCATCAGTCAGAACAAAGCCAGGGGCTGGCCATCTTTGGTACTATATCAGACACTGCTCTGCTATTTGTAAAGTTTTCACGGACCAGGTTTGTTTTGTTTTTTTTTAAAATTAGATCTCCAGGTTTTCTTTCTAGTCTATCTTAGTCTGGAAGGACTGCTGAAACTTCCCACTATAGCTGACCTTGTCTGTGGAACAGACCACCAGCTGTTCACAATCACACTCACGCTGAAAATTAACACAAGTCCATGAGAGCCAAAGTATAACCTTGAGTGTATCTTATCTAAATTTAGAGACCACCTCAAGAATAGCTTTGATGCACTGAACATTAATGACCCAAGACCAGACGAAATGTGGGATGAAATCACACATAAGACAAAGTAAAAGGTCATGAAAATGACAGGAAAAAAACACAAGACCAAAATGGGTATCAGCAGAGACTCTAAAACGTCATCACAAAAACAGAGTAGCTTAAAGCGAATGGAAGAAATCATGAAAGAGTTTAACAAAACATTTCAAAAGGTGGCTCAAGAAGAAGACATACAATATTACAATGAAATGTGCAAAGACCATGAGTTAGAAAACCAAAAGGTAAGAACACACCCGGCATTTATCAAGCTGAAAGAAATGAAGGAAAAACTTAAGTCTTGAGTTGCAATTTTGGGGGATTCTATGGGTAAAATATTCAGTAACACAGGAAGCATCAAAAGAAGATTAAGGAACACAGTCATTGTACCAAATAGAACTGGCTGACATGTGACCACTTAGGAGGCAGCACATGAACAAAACCCAATGGCACTGACAGAAGTCCAAGCTGTAATGAAGGCACTGGCAAAAAGAAACAAGGTTCCAGGAATAGATAGAATATCAACTGAGATGTCTCAACAAGCAGATGCAGCACTGGAAGCCCTCATTCACCTATGCCAAGAAATTTGGAAGACAGATACCTGGCCAGCAGACAGGATGAGATCCATGTTTGCGACCGTTCCAAAGAGAAGTCTTCCAATAGAACGTGGAAATTATCCAGCAACATCTTCAGTATCACATAAGTGAAATTTTGCTAAAGGTATTTCAAGTGAATGCAGCATATCAACAGGAGTTACCACAAATTCACATTGGGTTCAGAAAAGGACATGAAATGAGTAGTATTATTCTTGATAAGAGATGTATCTTTGACTGAAAGCAAAGACTACTACAAAGATACTTACTTGTGTTTTACTGAGTATGCAAAGGCATTTGACTACTATGGATAACACTGAAAAGACTGGGAATTCCAGAACACTTAAATATGCCCATGAAGACCCTGCACACAGACTATGAGACATCATTCCAACAGAAGGAGATAACGTGTGGTCTGAAATCCGGTAAGGTGTGCATCAGGACTGTATCCTTTCACCACACTTACTCAATCTGTGTGCTGAGCAAACAGTCCAAGAACCTGGACTGTATGAAAAACAGGGTACCGGGACTGGAGGAAGACTCATTAACAACCTGGAATATGCAGATGATACAACTCTGCTTGCTCAAAGAGGACTAGATGATTGTCTTGGTTGTGCAGTGCTGCTATAACAGAAATACCACAAGTGGGGTACCTTTGACAAAGAGACATTTATTCTCTCACAGTCAGGTGTTATAGCAAAGGGTTTTCTCTGCTGGACCAGAGTAAGATCATTCTTGGCCATCTTCCCTGAACTAGGAGCTTCTCCGTACAGGAGCCCTGGGTCCAAAGGACACCACGCTTCTTTCTTGGTGGTATGAGGTCCCTCATGTTTCTCTGCATGCTTCTCTCAAAAGAGACTGAGTTAAAACACTATCTAATCCTGTAGATCTCATCAATATAACTGCCACTAATCCACCTCATTAACCTTACAGTGTTGGAATTTACAACACTTAGGGAAATCATATCAGATGACAAAAGGACAGACATTTCTACAATACTGGGAATCGGTTCCTAGCCAAGATGACAGATATTTAGGGGAACCCAATTCAATCTATGACACTGATGAAGACCAAAGACTACAGCCTTCAGTCTGGATTACACCAATACAAAGAAAACAAAAATCCTCGTAACTGCACCAATGAGTAGTATTATGATAGAAAAAATAATAAAGCTATCAAGAATTTCATTCTACCTAAAATCTACAAATCAAGCCTATGGAATTAATAGTCAAGAAATCAAATGCCAAGAAGGAATGAGGAGGGAAAAACACTAACTAGATAAACAGTAACTCTGGTGAAGAGTAAGACAGTATACCACACAGGGAAGTTAGCATAACCTGACCAAGGTAAGGTCATGAAAGCATCACAGACACATCCAAACTCCCCAAAGGACCAAATTACTGGGCTGAGGGCTGAAGACCACGATGTTGAGGGACATCTGGCTCAACTGCCCTAACACAGTTTATAAAGAAAATGTTCTACATCCTACTTTGGCAAGTAGTGTCTGGGGTTTTAACAGTCTGTGAGCTGCCATCTAAGATACTCCATGGGTCTCACCTCATGTGGAAGAGAGAATGAAGAAAACCTAAGACACAAAGGAAAGACCGGTCCTAAAGACAACTACCATAGCCTCCACCAGACTCAATTCAGCATATCAAATGGTGTCCAGCTACCACTACAATTGTCCTAACAGGGATGACAACAGAGGATTTGAGTCACAGCTGGAGAAAAATGTTGAATAAAATTCTAACTCACACATAAAAAGATCAGACTTACTGGTCTGAGACAGACGGGAGAAATCCCAGGAGTATGGCCCCAGACACCCTGACTGAAAAGTCAATACTGGAATCACTGCCCAATTTTTCCTTCAGTCAAACATTAGATAGGCCTATAAAACAAAAGAGTAAACACATGTACATAGCTCAACCACGTACAGAGGGCTAATTGGGCACACTAGCCTATGGCAAGGATAAGAAGTCAGGAGCAGACAGAAAAGCTGGTAATAAGGAATTCCGGGTCACGAAAGGAACAGTGTAGACATGTTACGGGGTTGGCAACCAATGTCACAAAACAGTATGTGTACTGTGTAATAAGAGACTAATTTGCTATGTAAACAATCATCTAAATTTAAAAAACAAAAAAAGACATTGCACCGGGTAAATCTGCTGCAAAAGACCCTCAGAAGTGTTAAGAAGATATCATTTTGAGGACTAAGGAGCATTTAACTCAAGCCATTGTGTTTTCAACTGTCTCACCTGCACGGGAAAGCTGGGCAATAAATAGATGCCTTTAAGTTACAGTGTTGGTAAAGAATACTGAATATACCATGAAATGCCACAAGAACAAACAGATGTGTCTTAGACGAGGTATTAGCAGGACAGCGAGAATTCATCTCACTTAACTTTAGACACGTTATCAGGAGGGCTCAGTCCCTGAAGGACATCATGCTAGCAAAGAGACAGAGAAAATGAGAAAGACCCTTATTAAGATAGACTGAAACAGTGGCAACAACAATGGGTTCAAACAGCAACGACTGTGATGCTGGTGCAGAACGATGCAGTGTTTCCTTCTGTTGTATATAGGGTCACTACAATTGGAACGATCTCAACAGTACCTAAGAATAACAATATCCCCTGAATATTCTATTGGTCACTGCTGGTATGTTTCCAGTAGTGGTTAAAGCTTTTCATTTGTTGTTCTAACAAAGTTCTCCCTGAAATATCCAAGTGCAATAAAAGAAATTGCTAAAAAACAAAGAAAATGACAAATATAAACAGGAAGTCACATTCTCCTTGCTTCCTCCACTGTTTTTTGGGGAAAATGTTTCATAAGTAGCTGAAGTCAGAAAGTAGCGAAATAGACCCAAACAACTGAAGCTGTGTCAGAAGAATGGAGGGATGTGGAACTGCTCAACGGAAGAAACAGATGTGGCCATGCTACACTAGATTGGAATCTAGTTCTAGGATGTCTGTAAGGAATCTGTGATTACGGCCAACAACTCTAATGATCCTAGTTCTTGATTCGTTATCGTTAAAAAAAAAAGAGTATGCCATCACACGGACTTTGTCAGTTTTATATCAGCAAGGTATTAACTTTATTAATTCATCAGTAACATTAAGTGCTATTACATGTCACCAGCACCCACCTATCAGTTTGTCATACTATGGTGGTTTTTGTGTTATGATGCTAGAGTCTATGCCAATGGTATCTCAAGTACTAGAAGAGTCACTTATGGTGAACAGGTTTCAGCAGAGCTTCTAGAATAAGACTAAGAAGAAAGGCCTCGAAATTTACATCCAAAAATTAACCAATGAAAATTTTATAAGTCACAAGTGAACACTGTTCCATGGGCTTGCATTGGACCCATTATCAGGAAAGAGCAACCATTAGAGGAGAACATCAAGTCTGGTGAAACAAAAGGGCAAACGAGAGTTTGAGAGACCATCACTGACATAGACTGGTACGACAGTGGTTTAACAGTGGACATGAACATGCTGGATATTGTGAGGATGATGCAATACCATTCAACATTTTGTTCTGTTGTATGTAAGGTCATCATGAGTCAGGAGTCTACTCAACAGCAGCTAAGAACAGCAAAAAAACAAAAACTGTTGATATAGTTAAGATTAAACTAACCTTTTCTTTTATCTGCCATGATGAATTTCCATCTGGATACTTCCTTTTCCCCCACTGTAGTATGACCATCCCACGAGACTGAAGCAGACTGCCACACACATCCCTCATTAACCTGGAAACGCATGAGAGCTGGCACAAGCTGAAGCCATCAAGAAAGCCTGCAATATGCTGCAGGACCTCAAAAGGAAGACTACTTAGATGGTCACCGTGTAATCCCAACACACAGTTTCTAGCAGGTTCTACTAATACTGTAGATATGCACGGCTGAATTCCAAATGACCTCAAATGGCGGTCATGTATAATCTTTGCTCCTTGTGTTGATGGACAAAATCTACGCTGAGAATAGGTACAACCATAATAAGCTAAAGGACACCTCTGTTCCATCCAGCCATTGAGTCCAGCATGAATGTCACCATGTACGTTCTTAAAATGTGAAGAAAATTCTTTTCTTCTAAATAGCTGTCCACAAACAAATGTAAACATTGAACGCTGCTTGGGTTGGTACCTAGCAACACATTCTAGAACTAAATCTAGCCCAAGTGTCTGAAATGGACTTGGATTTGAAAGCTGTGGGTTGGCATGATCACAAGCTGAAGCTGAAGCTATTTCCCCAACCATTGTATTTGTAGCCAATATTGCAGATGGAAGTGAAAAAGTCTGAGTTCCAAAGTCAATGTGATAAACGTCAACCATGCGACTATCAGATATACCCCTCCCACCGGGAGAATCACCAAGACAGAAAAGTAATGCTGCTGTGATTAGATCTATGCCTTGGAGGCCCATAGGATCTTCTGCAACTTCCAAATCTGACGTATCTACCGCTTTATCTTCCTTTGGTTTACACCAACATGAATTAGAAAGAAATTTCAGTGAAGGAAAATTGAAAGGCAAGACATCCATACTCCTCAAGTCTCCTAAGTCTACTTTTCTGCAATACAATTCTCCTTCGTCTTCACCATCAGGCATGAAGATATGTTGCACTGTGCCATTAGGCAAAGGATTAGACGGTATTACTTCCTTAAGCTGTGCTGCTACTGAAAGCGAACCAGAAGGTTCTGAAGTGTCATCTAAGGCTACACATTCTCCGTTTGTTAAGTTACTTTGTTTGGAATCACCATGTAAATTCTGATTCTGTACCTGTGTACATATATTTTCCAAAGGAAAGCCATTACAAAGAGCAGAAGCGTCATGAGAACTTGTATCCAAGTCATACAATAAATCACTGGAACCATTTTGTTCAGACTGGGCATTCTGACTTGTATCACTGTGGGCAACTCCACCTACTGCTCCTAACTCACCCTCATAGAGAGGATCCTGGTCTTTTAAGCTTCCATCCTGTAAGCTTTCTCTGGTAGTCTGCTCTTTACCTATTTCATTTTGGGACACACAAAGACTTGTACTTAACATACCAATGTCTCTTGTGGCAGTATTTAGGATATCTAAAGCAGCAGCCAAACTTCTGGTTGTTTCCACAGTTGCTTGATAAAGTGCCCCATAAGATTCTTCATTGACAGACACCAAGCCATTAGTATGTGGTACTTCTGGGACATTTGATCTAACTGAAATTTGTTCTCTAGTTTCTGATACTTTATCAGTCGTTTTTGACATCATGGTGGCCACTTTGAGAGATTCTAAGAGCATCCTTTGGTCTTGAAGGGCCAAGGCCATGTCTAATTGTGCCACTTCATCAACATCTCTGCTCAGAATTTCATATGATTTCCGGTCTGCATAACTAACTGGCCATCGGTTCCACTCCATAGTGCAGCATACCACACTTGCAGGACATGCTTCTAGATGTTCAGCAACTTTATTTCGGGCCATTGTAAACGGACATCCAAAGTCACTATTTAAACAAGGCACTCGTTCAAATGGACATAAAAGTCGATGTTCTTCAGCTTTACAAGAATGGAAAACTGCACCACAAACCAATGGGCAACCAATCAAGTCACAGGAAATCCCAGGCTCCGGCCGGGTCATGCACCGCCGGCTGACACAGTTCACGCAGTGTGAATGCTGCAGATCCTCCTCCATGACGGCCCGTCCAGCTCTAGTTGTTGAAATGGAAAAAGACAGGAGGTTAGGCAAAAACTGGTTAGTTTGGAAAAATTGTTTAATAATAAAACAATAATGTACACTGGCTTTATTTTAGGGTGAAATATTAGAAAAATAAAACAACCATATGTAATAAGTTTATTTTACATAAATCAATACGTTTTTAAAGAACTTAAGTGCTTCGAGTAACAATTCAGTATTTTAACTAAAAATGTCATAAAGGCTCATTTTTATATACCATATAATAATAGTCCCTAAAAGAGCAAAAGCTTTAAAACGTAACACCTAAATTCTAGTATCCTAGTATAAATTAATGACAGAACAAGTTAACACTTATCTCAACAGATTTCAGAGGCTTCTGTCACTTTTACCTTTTTTTTAACCTTCTCCACATTGCAGAGACCTCACTGTACTCCTAAAAAGAAATACCCCAACTCCATAAATAACCAAAACTAAAACTTCTTTGTTGTTGTTGTTGCTGTTAGTTGCCATCGAGTTGATTCCACACTCACAGTCACCACATGTGTTCAGGGTAAAACTGCTTCACAGGATCTCTACGGCTGTGACTTCCTGCAAGCAGACTGGCAGGTCTGTCTCTGAGAAGACTGAGTGGTTTTCAACAACCAACCTTTCAGCCAGAAGACAAGCACTCAGCAGTTTGTACTACCCTGAGATTCCCAAAACTTCATTACAAGTTCTGTTTTTTCAATCTCCTCTAAATGTATGAAGTCATTTAAGATTTCATCTACTGATCTCTGCATACAAAAATTCAGCAACAAATTCACAGAGTTCAATTACAACATTGAGGGAATCTATCTAGAAAATATAAGTTCTACCTCAAGCTCTGTGGCTGTAGACATACTTGTTTCTGACAATCACCATTCTCATTCATCCATTAAACACCTCTGGTACAACCACTATGCACTACTGTATTTGGTGTGACAATATAAAGATAAGTAAAACATGTTGCCTCCTCTCAAGGAGCTACAGTAGGAGGTCAAAGTCCAAATCAAAAAGCAAACTCACGGCCATTGAGCTGATTCAGACTCATAACAAATTTGTAACACACAGCAGAATTGCCCCATCGAGCTTCCAAGGAGTATCTGCTGATTTGAACTGCCAACCTTTTGCTTAGCAGACATATAGTGCTTAACCACACCACCACCTGGGTTTCTGACAGTAAAAGTCAAATCACATTATTATATGGTCAGTACAACAGAAGTAGCAAAGAGAAGATAATATGCAGTATGGGTAAAAGAGAAGAATTCACAGTGATCTTGAAAGATAAGAAATTGGAAGTAGGGAAGGGCAAGGCTGACAAGGAAGGGAGGCCTTCAACACTGAAGTAACAGCACATGCTGATACAAAACTGTCATGAACTGGAAGAACATGTTCAGCAAACCTCACGTTTCTTGGCATCCTGGGATCACAAGGTAAAACGTAAGTCAGTTTTAAGAGATGAGGCCAAATGGGAATGAGACTCATTACAAACAATTATAAATGTTACTCTTAAAAGAGTTTAGACTTCAACCGGGAGTCACTGAGGATTTTAAGCAGAGAAAATTATCTGTAAAACAGCACTAAAGTACAACAGATACCTAGTATTCTTTCCTGGTTTAAAATGCACTATTATACCTTTATCAAGAAAAGTTTTACAGTAAAAACAGTAGAGAACATAAGTACAGTAAATTGATTTACTTATGGCTACTGGGCCTATTATTTTTTTCCTATAATCTTCAACTTCTTTATTGGGTTGTCCCTGTTAATGATAAAACATATTTAAGAACTTCTCATCTTAAAAACAATATAATAACATACAATATAGGAGAAGTCAGCCAGCACAACTAGACCAAGACAGAGCCATAGAAACTTCCTATTCCATATTCAAACACCCTGCGGTATCAAGCTACTGGGGCTGAGGCATGGGTACTGTAGTCTCTGGGGACATCTAGGTCAACTGACATAACACAGTTCATAAAGAAAGAGATCTACATCTTGCTTTGGTGAGTAGTGCCTTGGGTCTTAAAAGCTTGTAAGTAGCCATCTAAAACACATATACTGATCTACCACATTCAAACCAAAGGATAACAAAGAAAATCAAAGATGAAAGGAAACTATTGGTCCAAAGGGCTAATGGACCACATAAATTACAGTCTCCACCAGCCTGATCCCAGAAGAACTATATGGTGCCACCACCAACCACTCTGACAGGGATCCTAATAGAGGGTCTGGGAAAAGTGGGAGAAAAATATACAGCAAAATTCAAATTCACCAAGGGAGGAAAAAAAAGAGACTTACTGATCTGATAGATACTGGAGGAATCCTCAAGACTATGAACCCACATACCCTGCAAACTCAGAACTGAAATCACTTCAGAAGCCTACCTTTCAGCCAAAGATCAGAAAGCCCTGCAAAACAAACAGTAATGCATGTGATGAACATGCTTCTTAAATCAGTTCACATATTTTAGACCAAATGGGTAACACCAGACCAAATGCAAAGATGAAAAGGTAGGAAAGGACAACAAAACACTACAAATGGACATAGCGAACCCAGAGTGGACAGAGAAGATGGGAGACTGCTGATACACTGCAGGGACTGCGATCAATGTCACAAAACAATGTGTGCATAAATTTTTGAATGAGAAACCAATCTGCATTATAAACTTTCACCTAAAATGCCATAAAAACATTTTAAAACCTAAATAATAAACAATACCCCTCTCTCAGAAACCTTGGTGGCAGAGTGGTTAAGAGTTATGGATGCTAACTAAACGGTCTGCAGTGTGAATCCACCAGGCACTCCTTGGAAACTCAACTTAATGTCCATGGGGTTCTTGGGGGATCCCTCTTTTGCTACTTTCTTTTTTGCCTACTCGGTCAAACTTTCAGAAAACAAACAAAACCTTCTAACTTCCTATACATTCCTCAACCTTTTAATCTGGCTTTATATTTGCCACCAATCACTAAAACTGCTCTACAAAAAGGTTATAGCTTGAACCCATCCAGCAACTCCGCTGGAGAAAGATCTGGTGATCTGCTTTCATAAAGATTACAGCAAAGAAAATTCTATGGGGCAGTTCTATTCTACCACACGGGGTCACCTGAAGTCGAAATCAACTCAATAGCACCAACAACTGAGACTCTAACCCAAAAGGCATTTTTTTTTTCTCATATCCCATCTTTCTAGGTCACGGTATCACTAATTGTTGACCAATCCTTCCTTTTTGGTTATCGTCTTTCCTTGATTTTCATGATACTACACATTCACTGGTTTTTCTCCTGCCTTTCTGGTCATTCCTTAGTCTTTTCTTTCTGCTTCTTAAATGTTACTCTGCTTCAAGATTTGAAGTCATTTCTTGCTCACTCTATACATTCGCCCTAGGCACTATCAACTTCAAGTTTCAGTTACCATCTTCATGCTGAATACTCATCTATACATCCTGCCTAGATCCCTCATTCAAAGGCCAGACCTTGACACTTAATTACTTATTACATCTACTTGCACACGCCACAGGTAACTCAGCTCTGAGCTAACGTTTCCCTTATTATGTCAGGTCAGACAAAAATTTTCCAAATAAGAATCTAATTCTTAACCTATTTTCTTCACTCAGTGCATAAGAGAGTTCGAGCTCTGATATATTTTTCCACGAATTCTATCTTGGTTACAGGTGGTTCATGTAAACTAATCACTCCCCAAAGAGATATTTCCTTCTCTCCAGAAGAGGCTTGATTTTCCTCAAACTAGACAACAAAATTATGCCAACATCATTATTGACAGCTTCTATTGATAAGGAGAAAAGATTAGAGCTGATATTACAGTGTTTAATGATGTGAAGAAAAAAACAAGACATACACTCAATGCCAAACTGTATTTCAAAGTTATGTTCAAAAGTATAAATTAGGAATTTAGTATCTTTGGACACTTATCCTGTAAGTTTTAAAGTATAACATCTACAAGTTTGAGAGAAATGCTGAAAGAATCACAGTGGAAGAAATGGAAGATTAATGACCACAAACATCATAAATTAAGCCAACATCAATAAAAAGAAACTTTCATTAAGATTCTAGGACAATCTTACTGAGTGAGTAGACTGTGAAAACAGCTGCAGCTTTCTTATTTTGCAACAACTAAACCTAGTTCACCACAAAGCAGGTGGTGAAGGTCATAGGTCTGTTACTAAGAAAGAAACCTAAAAATACAAACAGCTCTAACAAAAGTGACCACTGCTCTCAGAACTTGTAGGACATGTTACATCAGTGTACACATCATCACATGACCACACCAGTCAGAACACCACTCAAAAACATCTTAAGTGTTTCAAATAGCTACTCCAAACAACTCCTAGTTGAATGCAAAACAACAGCAACAACTTTTAAAGGCAAACTAGAGGATTCTCAAGCTTCAAAATAGTCCCTTTACCAAGACTCCCTTCCAAACAAGAAAACCGTTTAAAAAAGGGAGCGGGGGCATCCACTGCAAGGAGTTCATAATATTACTCACTAAATTAGTCCTAGAAGCTAAAGTGAACACTGATTCCCTACCTATGGTTTGTGCTTCTTTACAGATAACATCTCATTTATTAATCCTCATAACAATCCAGAGGAAACAAGGTTCAGAAATGCTTGCCCAAAGTCAATGACCTAATAAAGGGCAGAACCAAGAGTTAAATCTGTGTCTGATCAAAGTACATTAATAACAGATTTGTTTACATATAAAAGTTTAAGACAGTAAGCCAATACTTCAGTAACTCCTGATTTAAGATGCTATCTGAGAAATGAAGATTACACAATTTTGTAATTTATTCCAACACTTAATCACCCACGTGGTCAATAAAGTCTTTTTGGTCATTTCTAATTATAACAGCACATTCTTTTGCTGTGAATGTATGTATCTTAAATTGTTTTTTAAAATAACTCTGCTCTGCATAAACATATGTTTGGAATATTACGAACTGAAAAATTCTCAAAATAGCTATGCAAAAGAGGACTCAGACTCTCTCCACTCACATTTTTTTCTAATCAAGATCACTATTATCAAATGAAATGTACCCTCATAAGTATTTCATAGTGGCTCATTAATCCTATAAAACAAGTTTAAAATGTCAATTCCTTAATTTCTCAGTTGAACAGTGACATGGTAGGCATAGTAGAAACCATGTAGCTAAAACTAAGGCTTCAAGTTTAAGGTGAGTTTAATAAAACCTCAATATTTTAAGAGGTTTTTTTTTTTTTTTTAACTACCGTGAGTCAGAATCTCAACATCCCAAAGAGTATTTTTATTTTTATACATAAAAAGAATTACTGGGAAAAAAAATCTATTACACCAGAAAATATATGTGAACAATTAAATGCTTTGCAATAGTTTTAATTTTGTCTAACAGAAGTTCTTTCCCAACTGACAAGAAAGCTAAAAGTCTAAGACATGGTTGTTTTCATACGATGAAATGCAGCCGTGTCATTTAAAACTCTTTAGACACAAATATACTGCCTTTGAAAAAGCATGTCTTTCTCCAAATCCATAAAAGATGTTTAAGGAAGTAAAAAACACAAAGTATTGCAAATAAAATATTTAAAAAAAAAGAGCAACCCTACTGGACGGAGAAATGCTCCACAGGGTTTCCAAGGAGTCCCTGGTAGATCATTCTCACCACTATCCCACAAGGGTTTCCACGCTATAAAAAGCCACCAAAAATACTCAGTGCCCAAAGCTAAACCTGACACCTGTTCTAGGTGCTGATGCTGTAATGGACCTGCTGATTAATTTTTTTAATTAAATTTTCTGTGTGTGTGATTAAGTGAAAGTTTACAGTCCAAGTCAATTTGCCATATAAAAACCTGAGCACCAGGTTTAGCTTTGGACAAGAAGATCTCACTGCACTGAACCAGCCTTGCCACTTAGGCACCCCGTGGCCTGTAAAAGCAGGGGACTGTCCCAGTTGGTCCAAGTCTTGGCTAGTAATCTTTCAGTTGCAAGATGCAGAAAAACAACTCACATCAGCTTAAACATAAAAGGGAATAATTGGTTCACTCAACTGAAAAGTCACTGGTTAGTATTAGCTTCATGCCATGGACAGCTGGATTCAGGCTCAAAGAATGTTACTAAGACTCATATTTGCTCCATTTTTGGTCGGTTGGTGTCATGGATTGTACTGTGTCCCCCCAAAAATTTTGTGTTGATTTGACTCAGCTAGGAGACCCAATATGGTGCCATTCATCCCACATGTTGTAAATCCTGCCTCTGTAATGATGATGAGGGAAAATAGACAGCAGTTGTGTTAGTGTGGAAAGGCTCAAGTTACCAGCTGTGGGATATAAGAGAGAGAAGTGAGCAAAGTAAGTGGGAACCTCATACCACAAAACAGCAGCGAGAACAGAGCGTGCCCATTGGTCCTGAGGCTCCTGGGCCGAGACGCTCTCTTTGAATTTGGACTCGGCCTACTGGACTGTAATAATTTCTCTTATTGAATGGACCTGTAACTCATAAATGGATTTGTGGTTTACTGGACTGTGACAATAACGATTCTCTTCATGCAAAAAAAAAAAAAAAATACTCAGTGCCGCTGCCCCAGGACTAAAGTAAACACAATCTTCCCTTTCTCCTTGCTGCAGCCTTACATTCTTTACCGCTGAATGTCCAAGTTACTTTTCCACACATCTTCAACAGCAAAGATTCCTGTTCACTACACAGTGCATTCTTCCTTAGTAACTAGTCAAGACTCTAAGTCATTATCCTGTTTGATATCTGGAAACTCTAGTGGTGTAGTGGTTAAGAGCTATAGCTGTTAACCAAAAGGACAGCAGCTCAAATCCACCACGGGCTCCTTAGAGATTCTACTTTGCCCTATAGGGTCATCATGAGTCAGAATTGACTCAAAAGCAGTGTGTTTGGTTTTGGTTTGTTTAATATAGTATCTCCACAGTAAAAGAATAAGCTCCACGAAGGGTGGGGTCATGCCTGTCTAGTTCATTCCTGTTTTCCTTCACCTTCAAAACTGTGGCTCAGGAGCTCATTATGTTAAACACAGTAAATAAACCAAAGAATTGCAATACAAGTAAATAACCATCTGCATGCCAAAACAAATCTATTTTCTGGATTTCAGGGGAAAAACACTTACAAAAAGGTATAACCTTACAGATCCAGCATTAAACAATCACAGTCAAAATTACCTCAATGTATCTGTCACAGTGTGCCCTGGTGGAGCAGTCATTAAGCGCTCAGCCACTAACCAAAAGGTTAGCAGTTCAAATACATCAGCCACTCCACAAAAGAGCACAAGAAAGATGCGGCACTCAGCTTCTGCAAAGAATACGGCCTTGAGCAGTTCTACTCAAAGGCAACAGGTACAGACAGCTGCTATAAAAAGTCAACTGTACAAAAACACTTCTTAAGAACCTAAGATGTATGCTCCCGGCACTACACACACAGAGTAAGATAAATCACTTAGAGAACAGAAAACAAAGAAAGTTAATTTCAATGTTCCACTGTTTTTTAAAAATTCAAAAAAAAATGTCTGTATATCATTATATCATTTTAATTCCTTCCTCAATCCTATGGGTTGGTTCCTGAGAAAAGCTTTATACAAGCGCAAAGGTTCAAGGACAAAGGCAAGGGGTCTGCACAACTACAGATGCCTCAAGAGAGAACACAGGCAAGCCAAGAGAGGGAAAAATCCTCACAGAGTAATATCAACCTAGTGCTCCGTATTATCACTAACATGGTCTTAGACAAACAGAATTCTACTTAAATAGTACAATGTTGCCACAATGTAAGCCTGATTATGGAACTATGGATAGATTTGTTCAATTACAATTTACCATTAGTACAGAGGCCACACTTGAAATTTCAAATTTAGCAGTAAGTTACGTGTTTATCAAGGGCAAAGCTCCTTTTCTTCATATAGTTGGAGGTATTAGCGCATACTAAATACAAACGCTTGCTGACTGATTTGCTGATCAGGTGCACTCAGTTTTAAACACCATAACAAGTACAAAACCTCAGTTGGGCATCTTAACTCACTGTTCTTTTTTTAAATAAGGGGCTGGCTAGAAGAGCTTGAAAATTCACCATTAATTTGAATGCCCAACTTAAAGCAAATGCCCTTGATGGAGTACAAAACAGCAAAATGGGTTATGTAATATGTACTCCTTTATTACACTTTGGTTCTGACTTTTTATTTACAGAATGAATGACCTAATTATATAGAAAAATGCTCAAGTTTTAACCACTCCAGATATAATCAAAACAAACATCTTCCATTTCTAATTATGACTGAATAGCTTATTCCTAAGATAAAGTTTCAACTACTTGCAATGTCTCCACTAAATAAACAATGAAAGTATTATGTCTTTACATCAGAAATTGAAACAGTAAATACTGGTAATATTAGATGTTCAAACAAGAACCTATTAGCTGATAAATAAAAACAGTTCACCCAAATGGTGGAACTCAGCTTATTAAAATAGGCAGCACGGCATAGGAGTATGGGTTTCCGAAGAATCTTGGCTTTGTGACCTTGACGCTACTACTCTACTCCAAAAACAATCCAGAGCTCTACAAAGGTTGACTATAATTATGTAGGTGCCTGACAGGATGCAAACATGTAGTCTTCATAAAATGGATGTAAATAGCTCTACATAAAGGCCACATTTACATACATAAACTATATATGTATACATGTAATTATTCTTAGTATCAGATCATTTAAACTTATAAAGCTTACTAAAAGCAGTCATATGCCAACTATCTAACACAAATGCTGTTTTCTGCCTTAGGAGATGCCCCAACTTATGGAGACCCCATACACTACTGGATTGCACCCCTGTGATCAAGAGGGTTTTCACAGGCTGATTTTCAGAGGCAGATAACCAGGCTTTTCATCCTGTTCTTAGTCTGGAAGTTCTGCTGAAACCTGTTCAGCCTCACTGCAGTGTATAGTGCCCCACTGGCTGACAGACAACGGTGGTTACACCTGAGGTGCACTGGCCCAGAACTAAATCTGTGTCCCCCACATGGAGGGGCTGAGACTCTACCACTGGACCAACACTACTTTCATTAAACCAAAACTCAATCAAACCCATAACCACTGAGTTCATCCAACTCACAGGGACCCTGTTGGTCAACACAGAACTGCCTTATAGGATTTTTAAGGTTGTAAATCTTGACAGGTTTGAACCTCCAACATTCTGGTTAGCAGCCACGCACTTTAATCACTGGGCTACCCGGGCTCGCTGCCTTCCTTACCCATCCTTACTGGAAATTTTTTTTTTTTTTTGTAAAAAGACTTTCACAGGCCGGATTTTAAGAGAGGCATGTTTGTATGTGTGTAGCTGCCTACAGTTACAGAAGTCACTCCCACTGCTGACAAGTGAATCCTGACTCACTGTAGTCCTACAGGACAGAGTAGAACTGCCAAGAGTTTCCTAAGAGTGTCTGGTGGATTTGAACCGGTAACCTTTTGGTTAGCAGCCACAGCACTGAACCACTATGCCACCAGTGTTTCCTAAAAACCACCAGGCCAAAGTTAATCTCACCTATTTCATCAAATTGAATTTTAAATCAAATAGTATTTTCTATAGTCTTTTCACTTAAGGCTTTAACATCAGTCCATAGCATATACTAAGTCCTTTTATCCAAAGACTTACCAACCACATCATACAGAACAGTATATGGCTCAGTCTACTAAAACAGCTGTATTTTGGTAACATTCTATTAAATAATAACATGCATTTTATTAAATAATAGATACACTAACATCTTCTCTGGTGACCTTAAGCTATCTAACTGTACTACATTATCTCAAAATATTAACAATCTATGTATTACTGCTTTCCAATGGTATATTTTATTGAGTCATTTTATATCGTTAAAAAAAAAGTTTCCCAATACCAAAAAAAACACTGCCATCGAGTCGGGTCAGACTCATGGCGACCCTATAGGGCAGACTTTCCAATACTAGACATGGAGAAACACTGGATAAAAATTAAGTTTCTGCTACACTTGGAATATAAGTTTGCTTATATCTGAAACTGCGGTTCTCTTTTAACATTCAAACTCCACCCACCAACATTTCCAGAATCACAAAAGGCCCATGTCAACAAATTAAAGTACCTAGTAAAAAACAAATCTGCAGCTTTAAAACCAGCAAAATATGTTATCCCCAGTTAAACTTCTGTAGTAAGAAACAGTGACTCAGCATAAAAGAAGTGTGATTCAGCGAAAACTGTATATTGAAACGTTAAGCATTAGAAAAATCCTACAGGCATTATGTTAAGTTACCGTCCCATGTCAACAACTCTGGAAAACCTTACCAGACAGTAGCAAACATAAAAACTCTGAGCTCATGATTTAGTAGGTCTCTAAAGGACACAACACTGCAACAAAGTTTAGCAAACAAAAAGTTTATAAAGTTTGGGTTTGAGTATTTAAAGAGTTTACAGTTAATATACACGGCTATTAGAATGCCCATAAATAGCTTCATCTTGGATTACAGTCAACACTGTAATTACGGAATAAAAGGTCAATTCCTTCCCAAGCATCTTTTCTCTGGAACTACAGGGCTCAGGAAGACTACTTCGGAGGGAGGGGGGAGGAGCAGGACGACACGGGGACTCCAGAATCACGGTCAGTCGGTCTCTAACTCCCAAATACATATTCCAAAAAAGGAGAGTACTTTTCATCCAACTTGCACAAACGTCCCCCTTCCAAGTAACGTACTTTCAAGAAATCGTACACAAATAACATGGAAATGGTCATATTCCTCAAATCAGAGAAAATACGGACGTTTGCCTTTAATAAAGGCTGCGGTTGAGACTCAAATCCTCTTACTTCCATGAATGGAAAAGTTACCAACTTCGCTCATCCCTTGGAGACAGTTCATGATGACTCCCAGTTACACTTCAACCCGTTTGCCCCCCAAACCCCAAGTTTCTAAAAGGCCAGGGAATGAGAAGCCGGATTTTCAAGGTGGTTGGCGTTTCCCAAGTTTAACTCATCCCTGGCGCACTCACTCCAACACACAGACATTCAAAACGGGATGACACGGGGGTCGGCGTCGCCGGGGTTGGGGTCGCCATTTGCGGACTGCCTCAACGGCTGGCCGGGGAGAAGGGTCCGCGTCCGCACAGCGACCGCTGCCGCGGTCACCGTCTTGGCGCGCCGGGTCGGCGGCCGGAACCAGGCACCGCCCGCCTGGGCCCTGTTTACTGCGCCCCAGGCCGGGCCCGCCGCCTCGCGAACAGCGGCTCGGCCGGCGCCACCGCCCGGACCCTGGGCCTCGCGCGGGCCGCCGCCGCCTCCTTGTCCGCTCAGCCCCGGCCTCCCCGCTGGCCTCTCGACACTCACCGGCCCGAGAGGCCGAACCGCGGCTCAGGCCCTAGCTGCCGTGGCCGTCGTTCCCGGCTGCACCGCTTTGTCCCGGCGCAGCTCCGCACCCCACACCGCGTACGGTCCTCCGCCTCGATCTCGCCTCTCTCCCCGCAGGGCCGCCGCCTAGTCTCTCCTTCTCCTCAGCCTTCTCTCCAAGCGGCCGCCCTCCTCGCCTGCCCCGCCCCGCTCTGCCCCGCCCACCCGGCGCGGCCCCGGCGGTGGCGAGCGCGGCGGAGACGCGCACGCTGGGCCCGGCGGAGACGCGCACGCCGTGCCCAGCGGAGGCGTGCGCGCGCACGCAGCACCCCCTCTTTCCCCTCACCGTCCTTTGGTGACTGGCTGGAAGTCGGCTCCTGGGACTTCTGAGGTAGTCTCTTCCGTTTAGGTGCTTCGCGCCAAGACCTTGAGCGACTTGCCCAGGCAATGCTACCTATCAGTCCTGTCAGATTTTTTAATCGTGCGTTCCTGGAAGGAATCCTACTGTTGTTGCTGGGTGTCATTGAATATATTCTGACTCATAGCCACCTTATGGGACAGAATAGAACTGCCCCAAATAATTTCCAAGGGATGTCTGGAGGATTCGAACTGCTGACCTTTGAGTTAGCAGACGTGGTACTTAAGCACTATGACATCAGGGTTTCCTCCAGTGGCCCCTTTATTACACTCCATGGACTATAGCCCAGTTCTAATGCAAGAGAATGTTAATTAAAAGAGTATGGCTTTAATCCTGGAAAATGGGTGCTGGCAGACAGGAAAACACTGTCTTTTCATCCTTCCCGTGGTTACATATTTAACCCCAACTGATGTACCTTCAAAAAGACAGCCATGCTGGTTAACATTATGTGTCAACTTGATTGGGCCATGATTCTCAGTGTTTTAGCAGTCATATATTATGTGATCACTTTCCCTTTGAGATCTAATTTGTGATCACTCCCATTATGGGATCTGCTGTGAGTAGCTAATCAGTTGAAAGGGAGTTTTAATGCATGTGTGGCCTACACTGAATATAATTAAATATTCTGGCAGCTCTCAGAGGCTATTTGGTAATCCCAGGCCCTGCAGCTGGTTCCTATTTATCTGACATTGGTTCTTCAGACTTAAGCTAACAACTTACCTGTGCTTTTGCCTGCTGATCATGGGACTCATCGATCTTCACAGCCTGTGAGCAGGTCTTGCTCTCTGACCTGCTGATTGTTAGCTCCTGCAGTTATGTAAATCAGGAGAAACCTCTCTCCTGCACCACTGACTTGGTACATTCCAGCTTCTACAACCACGAGCAATTTCCTTTATGTAAATCTTTCTATCTCTCTCTGTATATTTATATGCTTTTCCTCCATGTATCTGTCAAGTTTGTCATACTATGGGGGCTTGCATGTTACTGTGATGCTGGAAGCTATGCCACAGGTATTCACATACTAGCAGGGTCACCTATGACAGATAGGTTTCAGCTGACCTTCTTGACTAAGACAGACTAGGAAAAGGGACCTGGCAGTCTACTTCTAAGATTTCGCCAGAGAAAACTTCATGAGTAGCAGTGGAATATTGTTTGATATGGTGCCAGAAGATGAGCCTCTGAGGTTGGAAGGCACCTCGAAAGATGACTAAGGAAGAGCTGCCTCCTCAAAGTGGAGTCGACCTTAATGACATGGATGAAGTCAAGCTTGCAGGATCTTGATTTTCTAATGGGCATGGCACAAAATGAGAAGAAATAGCTGCAAACATCCTTTAATGATCAACACATGGAGTGTAAGAAGTATCAATCTATGAAAATTGCAAGTCATCAAAAGTGAAATGAAATGCATAAATATTGATATCTTAGGTGTCAGTGAGCTGACATGCACTGGTATTGGCCATTTGGAATCAGACAATCATATGATCTACTACGTGGGGAATAACAACTTGAAGAAGAATAGTGTTGCATTCATTGTCAAAAAGAACATTTTGAGATCTAAGCTGATACCCACTTGGGATCTAATGCACATACACACTGTAGAAGCATAATTAACTTGTCACCTGAAAAAACAAAATATGTATTTCTCTGACTCTATTATCATTTTCAGCTTCTGTGTTCTGACTCCACAAAGAACCAACTCTTGTCTTTCAAGAGAAATAATCTATCAGAAGATTAGATGGTGCTGGGCTAACACTATTGACTGCTCTGATCAGGGCCACATTTGTTAGACCTTGAGAGAATGGGAAAAAAGTGGAACTCTAGTTGTTACTCTTAGCAATTAAACCCTTTAAATCTTGACTGAAGTGACCCTGAGGTCACTGTTTAGTGAAAATACAGACTGGCACACAAAATAAAGGCTATTACTCATGAGTATGCTACTACATTAAAAAAGAAAAAAACAAAATCTATATAAAACCAATAAGTGAACACTTACTTTAAAGCAGAGATGAGAAAATAAAAGGGCAGGGAAACTAGAGTAATGGAATTGGAACCTTCTGGATGGAATTAAAGAAAATACATTGTGTCACTGAACGATCTGAGTTGAAATTTTCAAACGGAAATCTGATTCACTGTGCAAACTTTCACCAAAAAAGTAACAAAATATTAAAAAGAGAGAGATAATCTAATTTGTCAATTTAGACAGTACTGCCCTTCCCTCCTTCCCCCCCTCTTTAAATTCCTAGAGTTCATGCCACTTCTCTGGGTATTTAGGCCACAGAGATGGAGTCTGTGCTGTAGAACTCTGTGCCAAAAATACGTGTGTATTAGAGAGGACAGGATAGTTGAAGAATAGCTGGTTTCCTCAAATATGCTGTCCTCTGTAGTATACATGTTCTTTGGCACAGATTTCTGCAGTGACTCATCATCTCTGTGGCTGAAACACCCAGAGGAGTGACACAAACTCTGGGAATTTAAATTAAAAAAAAAAAAAAAAAAGAGGGCGGGGCAGTACTGGGTTTGACTGACAGCAGAAGACTTAACAAAGTCCTTTTATACTGTGAATCACCACGCCCTGCAGGCCCTCAGGCAAGGGTTAGCTCCCAGCGGCTGTTTTCTAGAGCCCATTCTCAAGTTGGTGAAGGTATAAGGGTAAAATAACAACCACAACTACAAGCACAAACCTATGCACCGGGCTAGATTGTCGGAAAGAGAAGTTGTCAGAGAAAGCAAGCTCAGCTGATAAAGCAAATTCAGCAGCCAGACAAATCACTTTCCCCTTTGTTCAAAGTCAAAGAAAATATCATCTGTATTCAAGTAGTTTCTTTCTCAGTGAATATCCTCTACACTCAGAAAACCCAGATGCTCAAGAAACAGATAAGTCAGGTTTGAAGTTTAAGTCAGGTCCTGATTAAGGAAAGAATCACTGGCCAAAGACAAGTGTGACTGGGTGGGGGCTGATTTGCAGCTGTGAGATCATGGGACAAGTGGAATTACCCTCCGGGACAGCAGTGCGAAATAAACTATTCCTTCTTAGGATACACTCCTAACAAATTACAAGAGAGAAAGAAGGAGCTAGTTTGAATCACCTAATTGTTAATGTCTAGAATCTAATAAATATAATTATATTTCCTATATAACATCATTTGAAGTATGCAGAATATGACAATTACCATACAATTATATGGTAATTTAGAAATAGCCTGCCAAGGGTAATGTTCATTAACCAAAATCAGCTTTGCAGTTTTGTATGAACAGTCATGGGAATTTGAATCAAGGTGGCCTGGAGTGTTGGAAAAAGTAGACAACTCAGGTTTTGTTCCTGTGTACCACAGACCTGCTATAGAACGTTGTTATAGACATTATCTATCATGTGCATTTTAATGTCTTACAACTAGATGCATTAATATAGGGCCCAGCCTGTGGAATAAAACAAAAATATTAAGCCCATTGCCATCAAATCGATTCTGATTACTGTGATTCTGCAGGACAGAGAGCACCACCCATAGGATTTCCAAGGATTGGCTGCCGGATTCCAAATGCCAGCCTTTTGGTTAGCAGCAGAATTCTTAAGCACCGTGCCATCAGGGCCTCAGCATATGGAATAGAGGCTAAACATATGTAAAACAACAACAACAACACACAAAAAAAAAACACTGCCATCAAGTCGTGTCCGACTTATAGCGACCCGAGAAGTCAGAGTAGAGCTTCCCTATAGAGTTTCCAAAGAGGGCCTGGCAGATTTGAACTGCCAATCTTTGGTTAGCAGACATAGCACTTAACCCACTACGCCAATATATGTTAGTTGAACAAATAAAGGAATTCCGTTCCCACAAAACTTGTGGAAGGCCTCCAAGGTGTTGTACAGTTGGCCCTTTGCATCCTAGTCTTGGTCCAGGATTGGCAAACTCTACCATTCCCAGTGTCCACCAACCATGGATTCAAAAATATTAAAAACAGAAAACAGACTTTTTCTTGTCCTTATTCCCTAAACAAAACAGCATAACAAGTATTGACATAGCATTGATATTATATTAGGAATTGTAAATAATCTCCAGATGATTTAAAGTATACAGGATGATGTATGTAGATTATATGCAAGCCAGCCAAGTGCTGTTGAGTCGGATCCAACTATTTTATGGTTTTGGAACCAACCTTTTCAGGTAGTGAGGGCCAATTTATGCTTGCATTTCAGGTAGCTGCCACTAGGTGGTACTAGTTTGTGACCAACTGGATGAACAGGTAACCTTTACTCAGGTGTGGGGTAATGACGACGTCATCTAATGAACTATCTAGCAATATGCATGTAATTTTATTAAGCCAAATGCATATTTGAGAAGTAATGTTTCATTTTTTTGTGGCAATATCTAATTTCTACATAGAAGTTTCTTATTATTCAAAGGAATTTGATATTGATTAAAAATCTGGGAGAAGCCAGGAATCAAATGATCAGTTGTATTACACTGGGCCTGTCTGTGGCAAATCAAAAACCAAACCTACTGCTGTCGAGTAGATTTTGACTCATAACAATGCTATAGACAGAATAGAACTGCTCTATAGAGTTTCCAAGGAGCACTGGTGGATGTGAACTGCTGACCTTTTAGTTAGCAGATGTAGCACTTAACCACGATGCCACTAGGGTTTCCTCTGTGCCAAAAGATCTTTTTAAAATCTTTGAAAAAAGCAAAGATGTCACTTTGATAACTAAAGTCTGCCTACCCCAAGCCAGAGTAGTCTTAATCACCTCATATACATGGGAAACTAGACAACTAGTAAGGAAGACCGAAGAAGAACTGATGCATTTGAATTCTAGTTGTGGTGAAGAACATTGAACACAATATAAATTACCAGAAGAACAAATGACCCTGTCATAGAGGAAGAACTTCCAGAATATTACCCATTAGAAGCAAGAATGCTGAGACATTATCTCACTAACTTTAGACTTGTTATCAGGGAGGACCAGTCCCTAGAGGAGGACACTATACTTGGTCAAGTAGAGGGTGAAAAAAAGGAAGCCCATTAACTAGCTGAGTTGATACAGTGGCTGCAACAGTGGGCTCAAACATAGCAACAATTGTGAGGGTGGCAGAAGGTTGGGCAATGTTTGGTTCTGTTATACATAAGGTTGCTATGAGTCAGAGCTGGCTGCCAAGTTGCTGCTTAGCTCAAGTCAATATCTGTTTCCGTATAAGAATGGAGGAAACAGTGTCATTATATCTTGTGAATTTTTAAAGCTCCCAGGAAATTTAGATGATTATCTGAAAGTTGCATAATGTTGTTTTGAATTACTTTTAGAAATCTTTTGGGGGGTGGGGATCAACCTAAAAGCCCACATCTTCAGTAAGGCTTATTTTAGTGGCTTATCTAAAAGACGATAAAATAGAAATACATTTATTTTTCTATGGTTGCTAAGTCATTTGAACCTTGTCTTTCTCTGAAGCATAGTTTTCCTGTGTTCAAATTGTGGCTTAACTGTTCATCAGCTACCAGTACATGGGTGAGTTATTTAGGCTCAGTGTGTGTGATGCACAGACTCCAAGACTGCCCCCAGCAATCCATGGCTTCCAGTAGATACACATTTTTGTGTAATCCCCTTATCTTCTGCATAAGACCTGTGACTCACTTCTAACCAACAGACTATGTCAAAAGTGATGGCGTACTGCCGGGAGTGGGCCCCCCTCTCCCGACATGAGGACCAAGGAGGTGCCTCCTAAGAGGGGCTTCTACCCCTCGGTTTATGAGACTATATTGGGACAATGTCATGGTTTGAATTGTGTCCCCCCAAAAATGTGTGCAGCCACGTGGCTAGGATATGGTTCCCAGTATCTTGGGACTGTCCTCCATTGTGTGGTTTTGCTAACCTGTATGTTAAAGGATTAGGGTGGGGCTGTGAATTCCTGCTATGGGGGAAGTTTCCCTGGAGTATGGCTTGCCCCACCCTTAATGCTTTTAGCTTGCAAGGAATAAAAGGAAAAAGAACCAAGGACAATTTGAGAACCTCGCTACCATCAAGCAAGCAGCAGCGGGAGCAGAGCGCGTCGTTCAGACCAGAGGTTCTTGCGTTAGGACACTCCCTAGACAATGACTGATGCAATACCGGACTTTCCTCCAGAGCCGTCAAGGGGAAAGTCTTTCCCTGGAGCGGACACCCTGAATAAGGACTTGCAACCTACCGGACTGTGTAGGAATAAATCTTTCTTTGTTAAAGCCATCCACTCTGTGGTATTTCTGTTAGAGCAGCCTAGCAGACAATCTGACCAAGAACTTCTGAGAAATAGAGATCAGAGAAATGGATTTCAATGCAGCATGCCTGACAGCACTGAGGCCTGCCCAGCTTCACTGGCTCCTCACTGATAACATTCCCCCTCCCTTTTCTTCACATACACAAGTTTGCAAGCTAACCCTTAGGAAGCTCTCAAGGACAATTCTCCACATAGCCATCAAAACTACAAAGCATCCTTTCTCCTTGCAGCTGGAAGAATAGATAAACTTTTAGGTTTATTATAGCTGGTATAGAAAACTGATAAACACTAAGGAAACATCTTTCTTAGTGCAGCTGGCTTTTAATTGGGGGATGGCAGACACTTACTATCTACACAGAAAGATATAAATGAAAACTTGGAAAAACAAACTGAGACAGCCAAATGGTGAAACCTTGAGGAGTCTACCCTTTAGTACCTCCCACTTTAAAATATGAATAAAGCCATTAATTGTGTTCCTGACATTTTATCACCACTGGACAGCTGGCTTAGACAATTATTCAAAAAAGGCCTTGACAATTAATCAGAAGTAGAAGACCACGAGGGGTCACTTTCTTGTTAGCCAATAATGATGGGTCAGTTTCTTGTTAACCAATAGTTTGTATAATAAAGAAAATAAGGTGACCAACTACGTCACCTCACCTATAAAAAATAAAGACGACAGCTCTCGACACAGAAGAAGATCTCTTGCTCTCTGGGTCGGGCTGCCTTAAACCAGAAAATTCTTTCCTGTCTCCTTTGTTCATTTCCCGCCGACGTCTTCCCTCCCTCCGTGCGGGACCCTACAAAGTGTTGGGACCGGCTCCCAGCAGCGTACCTCTTCCATGATTAGGTTATAAAAGGTTGTGACTTTCATCTTGCTGGCCACCTGTCTCCCTTGGTGGGTCTGATGAAACAAGTTGTCACGTTGGAGAGACCTATATGGCATGGCATGACATCCACTGGCCAGACAGGAATTGGGACACCCAAATCAACAGCTGAAAAGCAACTGAATTGTGCCAACAACCATGTAAGTGAGCTTAAAAGCACTCTCTTCTTTGGCCAAGCTGTCAGATGAGTCCCTAGCCCTGAACTAGCCCTGTGGCCCTATGAGACACCTTGAGGAAGGGATCTTGAATCCAACCTAGAAAATGGGACATCACAAACATGTACTGTTTTAAATTGCCAAATTTATATCCATTAGTTGTGCAGTAATAGGTAACTATTACACTATGCCTTACTTTATTCATCTCTAAAATGAAGAGGATAGTAGTACCTCTCCCTCAGACCAGCTACTGTGAGTGTTAAATGAATTAATACAATGCCTGACGAGGTCCTAGAGATAGTCAGGCAAGGAAGCTGAAGTAAGCGGAAACTGAGAAGGATATTGAGTTTTGCTTCAAAGCCCTAGTGACAAATCATGACATTGTCTTGGGCAGAGCAATTCTTTGTCATTCATATAATGCTATGGAGTGACATTGCTGCAGAGCCTGACAGCATTGGAGGATACATGCAGAAGCCATGGGAACCATCTCCTCATGGAGAGAGCAGGGTCTCAGCCCCTCCCTTGAGGGACTGGCCACTGAGGAAGAACCCAGAGTAGAGGATGGTGAGAAGACTTCTGAGCACATGTGACAAACTCCCTGTGTAAAGTCAGAAACAACTGAGTCAGCCTGTTGAGAGGAGCCACTGAAGACAGCAGAGTCCTAGCACTAAGACTGGCAGCTAAGTCCTGCTGTTAAGCCTGGTAGCGCAAATCTGGCAATGTCACCGACCATAGGGGAAGGTCTGTTGTATGTTTTGTTTATTTCTGAGTCCCCATAACCTAGGTCAGCATGACATAAAACAAAAATCCAAACCCATTGCTGGGAAGTCAATTCTGACTCATAGCAACCCTATAGGACACAGCAGAACTGCCCCATAGAGTTCCCAAGGAGTACCTGGTAGATCTGAACTGCTGAACTTTTGGTAAACAGCCATAACTCTTACCACTATACCATCAGGGTTCCCGATAATTATAAATTGTTACTACTTAGAGATGTCAGCGGATCTTTCTCTTGTCTGACCTTGTACTTTGGCAATAAAGGAAAGAGGATGCAGAATGATATTGGCTGCCTTGGCTCAGGCCACCCACAGCTATCCTGGCACATGTCTCAGAGCTTGCTCAAGTTGGTTCTCCATGGCAACAGACTGTTTGCTCTTCAAGGGAACTACCTGAGGCAACAGTTGAGTTGGTTTGCCTTCCTAAGACAAAGATATCCTGGATAAATGGACCAGCATGACTTTTGTGTCTCTTTAGTTATACAAATGATTGAAGATAGGTTCAAAATGTGGAATATGGGGCAGGAGAAAATACATACGTATAAGCAAATCAGTCATTATGGGTTGATTTAACTACTTGAGGTCTTGAAGGTAAAAATGCAGACCTTGGGGAGCTTTCCCATCAAGAGATTTTTAAAAGATATATACACATGTTATTGTACTTTAAGTGAAAGTTTACAATTCAAGTCAATTTGTCATACAAAAACTTACACACACATAGCTATGTAACTCTAGCTGCTCTCCCCACACCATGACAGACCACCCCTCCTCTCTACCCTGTATTTCCCATGTCCATTCAACCACCTGCTGTCTCCCTCTGTCTTCTCATTTTGCCTCTGGACATGAGCTGCCCAGTTAGTCTCATGCCTCTATCAAGAGAAGATTTTCATGTCTTTCAGAGAATGGATGAGAAAACAATAAGAAAAGACCTTGGAAAGAATAACAGCTAGACAGAACGTGCATTTCTAACTCTCTTCTCCAGTAGTCTAAGAGTTAAAGGATAAGGATGTTCTCTATTCCAATTAGCTTGCAAATCAGAAGCTAGAGGAAAGACTTTTTCTTCCACTTGGCAGTTAGACTTTTGGTCCCTCTTCAGCCTGACTCCTCCATGAGGAAATCAAAACTCTGCTGAAGATAGGCATCCTGTCCTCTCACTCAATATTCAGAAGTCTGTGGTCTACCCAGCTGTATGAAAGAGAATCCATTATCAATTTGTTCCTTTAATGGTTGTGAGGTCTTCTGGGGTTACCTACTAAAAGACACACAACCTCAGAATCACCAGACCAAACCCAGTGACGTCAAGTCCATTCTGACTCACAGTGACCCTACAGGACAGAGTAGAACTGCCCTGTGGAGTTCCAAGGAGCATAAGGTGGATTTGAATTGCTGACCTTTTGGCTAGCAGATGTAGCACTTAACCTCTGCACCAGTAGGGCTTCCAACCCTGGAATAGGCAGTACTTTACTTAGGATTATGAACAACTGGAGGTAGAAGCGGTTGTGGGAATGGTAAACTAGGGCCTCAGATGGTGCAGATTGAAAAGGGAGATGGTGGTGAGGAAGGAGTACCCAGCAAGTAAGGTAAGCATGGGCTTACTTGCACTTCTTCACTGATCTGTAGTGAACCATTTCATATGGGTTTCACCGCATCTTTGAAACTGCTCACTACAGATTAGTAAGTAAGCATAAGTAAGCCTGGGCTTAACTTGTTGACTGGGTAATCCACTCCTGTCAAGGACTATAAATTTGAAAAGGGGCTTTGATTCTGTAGGAAGGTTCTGCAAGGTTAGGAGAGAGACAGATGCCAACCGTATCTAAGAGCCGATCTTTGATGTAGTGAAGAAATGAGAAATTCTGCAGTAGAGGTGATCGGATAGTCAAGGTAAGCACTGTGCTTATCTTGCCTACTGAATATTCATTCTACCCCTGCATGGGGCCTCCCCAGTTTAACTCTGAATGCCTTCTATCTTTCCAGGTGTGAAATCTGCTGGGATGCCAACTTTCCACCCAACCGCCCTAATTCTAAATTGGTGTGTTTCTGTGTGAAACACTGAGATGGGGTATAAATATTACTTCCCAGAATGCAATTCTAACGTCACTGTCCTCAGGACTGCGGATGATAACAGAGGACAAATTTTGCTCCGTGTAGAAGTTTCTTTGAGTTCCAGGACTCAAAGGAAGAACCAAAGTACTTGCCCTTAAAATGTTTTACATGGAACTCCCTGAGTTGGCTTCACTAGCATTTGATGTTCCATGAGGACCATGACTTTTCATATCATCCATAATTTGTAAATAGGAAGGGCAATAAAATCAATTTCCAAGCCAGAATGAGTCTAAAACCTCTGACCCCCACATGCTGTGATTTAATGAACAAGCTCTTGAAAACACAGTCAGACAAATGCTAGATCAGCTCCAGTTTGACCTGCAGTTCTCTTTTCAGATGCTTACTGTCTAAATCAGGAGAACCCACACAGGTCACTCATCAAAGTCCCTATCACCACAATCCAGATGCCCCTCTTCTTCCTAAGATTCTTAAACTGTCTCAGACATTCCCAAATCGAAGGAGCTGACCACACCCCACTCTGCTCGCCCACATCTCAGCGTATCTCCTGCAGAGAAATACTATAAACAACATATGCTTCTATTTCTTCCCTTCTATAGTGAGGTCACACAATCATGTTCTTTTGAGAAACAGACCAGTCTGATGCCTAAGCACCGGAATAACTTTCAGTTGCTTTCCACATTTGGTTAAACTGCTTTTAATGTTTGTAAAAGAACATAAACTTTTATAAAGTGAGGACAGCAGACTTCAAGGAGAGACAGGCAAATGGTTCTTCGCAGAAGTGGCCTTAATGATAAGTCCATCAAAGTCGATGCACCTGATCTAATTATTGTTGAAGCTTGTGGTTAAGAGGGCCTGGAAGTGGCATAACACTACATCAAAGCATTCTTGAGTTGACTTCTGAGCCAGCTGAGTCGCGGTGGCCCTGTATGTTTCAAAGTTGAACTGTGTTACATAGCATTTTCAGTGGCTGATTTTTCAGAAGCAGGTCTCCAGGCTTTTCTTCTGAGTGTCTCTGGGAGAACTTGAACCCCTGAACTTCCTGCTAGCAGCCAAGCACGTAATCATTTGCGCCACCCAGGGACTCTAAAACACTAGAAGAGATGTGGATTTCAGCAACAGATCCTGGGGGAAAGGAGATGGAGAAGGAAATGACTGAAAGGGGAAGCTGGTCCGGAAAGTCCTCTTTGTTCCCTGAGAAGCTCTGAGGCATAAGCCAGGCTGAGAAAGCCCACATGGACACCCAGCCACAGCTAGACTTTGCTTCTCTAAAAGCAGATGCCCTGCGCCCAAAGGAACGTGACCAGATCACACTGCAAATCAGGTCAGGAAAAGTTCTCTTACTGTCTACCCCTCTGCTCTAGCCTTTGCCTTGAAGATATCATTCTTTTGATTTGCTGTTTTCATTAGTAGAGGCAAGTTTACCAAAGAGTCACATGAATTAAACCTGATAAGTACGGTAGAGCTAAACTAATGTCAGGTGAAAGCACTGTACAATTTCATAATATATTTAAAATTAGGTCAACATATTTCTACAACCAATAACTTTACTATCAACCTCACAAGTTAGCCAGGCTGTCCTTACTTAGCAGCTTGGCAAACAAGGAGCACTTTAGTAAGGTACCCAAGGTCATGCAGCAAGTCTCTGCTGAGCTAGAAATACAAGGTCTGATAATTAAGCTCACAAACTCATCCTAGGAAAAGTGCTACATGTCTCATTGCTGAATATCACTACTATCACCTTCAAAGTACACCCCTGGGAAAGCTATGCACTGACACCAGCACCTAGTCCACCCTTCAAAGCAATTTTGTACCTCTTTTTCTGGAATGGCCGTCAGAGCTGGTGTTGTATTATCCTTGATGTCCTGAATGTCATCCAAATGTCTTCCTTTAAATATTTCCTTTATCTTCTGGTAAAGGAAAAAGTCACTGGAAGCCAGATCAGGTGAGGCCAATCAGGTGAATAGGCAGGGTATCCCAACACAGTTTTTTGTTTACTGGCTAAAAACTCCCTCACATACAGTGCTGTGTGAGCTGGCGCATTGGCAGGATGCAAAAGCCGTGAGATGTTGGCGAAAAGTTCAAGTAGTTTTTGTCTTAACTTTTTCACTTAGCCTTTTCATATATTAAACTCAGTTAACTGTTGGTACAGTTGGTACAAATTTATAACGAACAATCCCTCTGATATCAAAAAAGGTTAGCAACCTCGTTTTGAGTCTTGATTGGACTGATAGAACCTTTTCAGTCGTGGCAAACTGGCTGACTTCCATTGTGCACATTGATGCTTTGTTTCAGGGTCACGTTGGCACACCTATGTTTCATCACCAGTGATAACATGTCCCAAAACATCATCTTGTCTTTCCAAAAGGCCTTGGCAAACTTCAACTCTCCTTTGCTTTTGTTCATTGGCGAGTTCCTTTGGGACCATTGTTGCTCACACCCTTCTCATGCCAGGATTTTCAGTTAAGATTTTCCTGTTTCTCTGTCAGTGTTTACTTGGTCTGCTAGACTTCTCACAGTCAGCTGATGATTTTGATGCAAAATTTGACAAGGTTTTGCAACATTTTTGTCAGTTCTGCTGATTAGTGGCCACTCTGACCTCGCTTTCTCTCCCCTCAGAAAAGTGTTTAATGCATTTTCTTTAGTGTCATTTTCTTATGCATTATCCCCATGAACCTGGACTGTGATGTCCCTGATATCACTTCCACTTTTGCCGAGTTTAACAAGAAATTTAATGTTGTTCATTGCTCTAATTCAAGCTGTGGCATTCTCGTGATGGCACACAAAAACACGCAACAACAATGATGATACCCATTCAGCAGGACACCATCACAAGTCGATGTGAATATAGCTGTGAGACACTGATATACCAAGGTTATGAAACCTTACTGAGTTGTTTGTACAGTGCTGCTAACGTAAGTACATGGTAACAAATTTGCCATTATGGTCAAATCTCATGTGTGAATTTTGGGAAAAAGCATATCCTAGTATCAAAAACAAATGTAGAACTAAGCATTTTTATCACGGAGTTTGGGGTGAAATGGTGTATAAATATAGTTTCTAAGGTTCAATTGACAAGATACCTGAAAAAGTCATGTAGATTGTTACAGAATTTTGTGATAATTGTTATTCAGGGAACAAGAACTTTATTTGCCACAATTTGTAAATAGGACATACATTTATCTAAATAACTGAATAACTATGCCATAGTACAGTTCATTGATAAACTGTGTGACAAAGAAATAATATTTGCTATTGTTTTTAATATGGAAAAATATTATCTGAGATCATGTTTGGAAATAAGGCATTTATGCTTAAAAAAAAAACCTTGATCTCACATAAGTCCAAGTTGTTGACAAAGAGTGTTTGTGCAATTAATCCTGACTAATTAAATACTTGATTAATGTGGATATCAACTTTAGACTCGGAATGAACTACAGAAGAGGCAAGAGCTAAGGAATTTACGAAGCACTGGGTGTGTTTTGGAGAGGGGCTTCAACTGTAGTTCACTGTGGAAATACAACTCCGGTCATAAGGAAAGGTAGAGCTGAGCCTCTGCCCTATGAACTCTGCGAGGCCACATTCTCCTCTGACCTGCCCACACCCCTTTGCCTCTGGCTATAGGACTCAGGCTGCTATGCCAGCTGTTTCTGGCTGCCTTTTGCTCTTGCCCAAGCCGTGCTCACTGGCCCTGGGCCACTTGCTTAGTCATGACCCTCCACTTCTGGATCTCTCTGTCGGCCTCTAGTCCACTCTGACTCTCTGGGGATAGGAAAAAAGAGGCACATGCATTTGGAGGATGCATTATCTCTGTCACTAATAAAAAGTGACTGTCATATGGGGACTTCGTTGCACAACATCAGTAAATACCATGCAGAAAGACAGTATATATGTGTCTACTCTCTTCTTCTATGATACTTTCATGTTTTCAAGATGGTAAAGTAAGATTATATGAGGTAAAATTCATGCATTTGGTACAGTTGTACTAAAAAGAAGAGAAACTTGCCCCAAACTGGAAGGCAATGAACATTTCTAATAATGGCAACCAATGATACAAATGTGCAGAGATCTAAGAGTTTATAGTGAATCTGCATTAATAATGGTCTGGAAGCTCAGGACTTGACATCTTAATATCACACTAGAACTAGCTTAGCTATGGAGCCAGCATCTGGGAGTACAAACTGATGCCAGACTTGATGGATTTCTGATGGATGCTAATGGGTATTGTTGGAACCAGCCTGCTCACCATAAAAGCAGCCTAAATGCTGTGATATTATGAGTTTCCATACTTTGACTCCTCTGACACAGAATTTTCTCGGTATTTTTTTTTTCATTTTTTTCCATAGAATGAGGCCATTCTATACTAAAGTAAAAACTGTAAATTAAATACGTACTGTATCAGGGCAAATTTCAAAAAATTTAAAATTAGAGAAACTAGTATACTAAATTCCTATATGCTCATCCAACAACTAGCTTCAATACTAACAATTCATGGACAATCTTGAGTCATCTGTATCTTTTGTTCTACCCACTTAGATGATTTAGAAGTCCTTTTCAGGCTTCATATCATTTCTTTATTCATCTCTAAAAGGTACAGATTATTTCTATAAATAGATCCACAACATTCCTGTCAAAAGACTTAGTAATTCCTTATTACCATGACACATCAGGAAAGTGTTCAAATAGCCTCAACTGTCTAATAAGTTTTTTAAGTTTTTTTTATTGTGCTTTAGATTAAGGTTTACAGAGGAAATTAGTTTCTCATCAAACAATGAATACACATATTCCTTTACAATGTTGCTTGCTAATCACGCAACATGTCAACACTCCCCTTCTCAGCGCTGGGTTCCCTACTTCCAGCTTTCCTGTCTTCTAGTTCTTGTCCCTGGGCTAGTGTGCCCATTAAGTCTCATCTTGTTGTGTGGGCCTTGTCTAACCCTCGGCTGATGGGTGAATCTCAGGAGTGACTTCAGAACTGTGTTAAGAGGGGATCTGAGGTCATACTCTCAGGATTTCTCCAGTCACTGACAGATCAGTAAATATGGTCTTTTTTTGTGAGCTAGAGTTTTGTTCTACATATTTCTCCGTCTCTGTCAAGGCTCCTCTATTGTGACCTGTCAGAGCAGGCAGTGTTGGTAACTGGGCACCATCTAATTGCTCTAGACTCAGTCTGGGGGAGGCTGTAGTAGGTGTGGTTCTTTAGTCCTTCGGACTAATCCTTCTTTTGTATCTTTGGTTTTCTCTATTCTCCTTTGCTCCAGATGGGATGGGACCAATAAAGTATCTTAGATGGTCACTCATGAGCTTAAACTTTTGTGTTGTTTTTTAATTCAAGAACAAAATTAATTTCACATATTTGAATTTGTTGATATGGCTCCCAAATTTCTCTTTTATGAAATACAGCTGTAATTTACATACAGCACAATTCACCTTTCTTAGTGTATAGTCCTATGGATATCAACAAACACATACAGTGGTATAAGCACCACCGCAATCAAAATATCGAATAGCGCCTTCACTCAGAAAACATGCCTCTTTCCTTTATACTCAATCCCTGTCTCTATCCTCAGCCTCTGGTAACCATCACTCTGTTTTCTGTCCCTACAGTCTGCTGTCTCCAAAGTGTCATACTAATGGAATCACACCACATAGCCTTTTAAGTCTAGCTTCCTTTACTTACGTGTTATGGTATGTATTTAGTAATTTCTCCCTTTTTATTGCAAAAGAAAATTCCACTGGGTAAATACACTATAATTCATTTAATTATACAGATGTTAAAAGACTTTTGCGTTGTTTTGAGTTTGTCAATTTTGTGATTAAAGCCTCTAGAAACCTTTCCAAGTTGGCTTTTGTGTGAACTTTTTCCATTTAGGTAAATGCCTAAGAGTAAGATTTTGGGGGGTCGTGTAGAAAGAGTATATGTAACTTGATAAGAAACTGCAGAACTATTTTTTAGAGTGACTGTACCATTTTGAATCCCCACTTGTAATAGCTGAGAGATCCAGTTAATTTTACATCCTGTCTTAGTCATCTGGCACTGCTCTATTATAAATGCCACAGAGTGGATGGCTTTAGCAAAAAAAAGTTTATTCTTATGCAGTCTGGTAGGGTGTAAGTCCGAAGTCAGTGTGCCTGCTCCAGGAGATGTGTTTTCCTTTTTATCGGCTCTGGAGGATAGTTCTTGTGTTGCATGTGTCTGCATCTTGGTGCAGGAACCTGAGGACTGAAGGATGCACTTTATTCCCAGTGCTGCTTTCCTGATGGTATGAGGTTCCCCACTATATGCTTGCTTCTTTTTCCTTTTATCTCTTGCATGATAAAAGGATAAAAAGTGGTGCAAGCCATACTCCAAGGAAACTCCTTTTACATGGGAGCTGGGAGGCGATCTTAGGAAGTGTTTTACAGTCCCACCCTAATCCTCTAACACAATCCACCCTATTAACCACAGGCAGAAGTTAAGACTCATGGTATCGGAAAATCACAAAATAGAGGGCAATCACACAATACTGGTAATCACGGCCAAGCCAGATTTCTATACATTTACATATTGGCGGGGGGCGGGGGTCACAATTGAATCTATGACACATCCTCACCAGCAGTTGGCACTATTCACTTTTTTTTTCCTAACTTGAACCACTCTGATAGACAGACTGTAGTATCTCATTGTGGTTCTGTGGGCATCTATGTTGAAATCACTTGCCCAGTTTCTAAATTGGGTTGTTTAGTTCCTTGTTATTCTATTTTGAGAATTCTTTATGTATTCTGGGTAAGATTCTTTAAAAAAATACATTGTTACTGCAAATTATACAACTGAGTTCCTATGTTTGAGGAAATTGCAGGGTTCAGCACATCCAGAACGCAATGGATAAGCCCCATCCTAGGAAAACTACCTTTGAGATCACAGTGTCTGCCCTGCCAGGTAAGATGTGTATAAAATTATTTTATCAGATATATGTTTTGCAATTATTTACTTCCAGCCTGTGGCTTGTCTTTTCTTCCCTTGAATAAAAATCTTTTGAGGAGCAAATGTTTTTAATTCTGATGAAATTCATATGAATTGCTAGGTTCTCCCTTAGCCACTAGCCACTGCAGTTGAGGCAGTTCTGACTCACTGAGACACTACGGGTCGGAGTAGAACTGCCCTGTTGAGTTTCCAAGGCAGCACCTGGTGGAGTAGAACTGTTGACCTTTTGATCAGTAGATGTAGCACTTAACCATTATGCCACCAGGGGTTCCAGTTCTACCCTACTCTTTTTAAATTCCTAAAAAATGTATTTATTGAAGATAACAGGTTTCATGCTTTACACTCCAGTTGGTGGATCTATGTCTAGTTTTGAATAGCTGTCAGTTTCGACTCATGATAACACCAGGTGTGCAGAGTAGAACTGCTCTACAGGGTCAATGTCTTTAAATCTCTAGGTACCTTCTCCCTCTTTCTTCTCTTATTCCTTAAAGTTTATTTATTAAAGAAAGAATATCATTTGCCCAATGATTTCCCTTCATCTAGAATTTACTGATTGTATCCTTTTATGAACTCACATTTATTTCTTCATCAAGGGCTCAGAATACAGTCTGTCTATCTTGGTGAAGGAATCCTCCCACTTTCCTAAATTGCAGAGTCATCCACTCTCTGGAGTTCATGCAATAAACATTTACTAAGTACCTACTGTATGCTAGACACATGACTATTCTTCTACGAAGAATAGGCAAGTGTCAAGCAGAGCTGGTTTGCTATTGGACTGCTGCTATTTTCTTTTTCAGATATTTGGGGAAAAAAAGAAACAAGTTCAGAATTTTTTGTAGTATTTCTGATCTATGGTCATATTTTGACTTAATAAAAATCCATGGGCCAAGCTTTATGATATGCATTCAGAGATTTTTATTACAACATCACATACCAAAAAAAAAAAAAAAGTGTGCAGGAACTAGGAACTGATAGACAACTCTGCATTACTGAAGGGAGTCTCTAAATTGGCACAATGTTTGTATTAATCAGTTGAATGTTTCCTTGACATAGCAAATAGTAGGCAATACATCCTTCCAGGAATGACATCCGTACTGTTTTCCAGGAGTAGTCTACTTAGGGCAGCTTCTTCTATTGATTAGTGACAATAAAACAACACCACCAACAATAATAATAACAATAACTTTCCCTGGTCAACACCAGTGAAAAAAAATTACTATTTTGAGGTACAATTTATGGTATATAACTTCACTTTGATGAATGTATTATTTCTTATTATATTATTTCTTATTATAATTAAACCCAGTGAATTGTCTGGGATGCCTCTTTTGTGGCCACCTGATATAGGCAGGCCCATCAGAACATATAATTGCTGTAGTGTTGATTCTGCCTCCTAGCAACCCTATAGAACAAGTAGAGATGTCCCATAAGGTTTCCAAGGAGCACTTGGCAGATTCAATCTGTTTACCTTTTGGTTAGCAGCTGTAGCTTTTCACCACTACACCATCAGGGTCTCCCATCAGGATATTCTTCTCAAAAACAAACTTTTCCACAGACATCATGGATTTTTGGGAAAGTCTGTTTATAAATATACATGATACAGTCATAATGTAGGATCGATATGCAATTGGCTATATTAATTACTGCCCCTCCCCGAAGATAATTGTTAAAAAATTATTTGTGGCTGCTAACTCTCAACCTTTACACTATTACTAGGAATCCACACAGCATGCCACCTTGTTTGGTGACTGTGGTGTATATTTGACAAGTTGTACTCAAAGATTATATCAGAGAACAGTTCAAGCCTCAGTGTTCTATAGTGTGTTATGATAAAATTGGCATTGAGATACACCTACCTGATAATATTTTGTCAACAAACATTATTGCCAAATTAGAATAGAATGTTAGGGTCTTTTCATGATCCGTTGTTTTCTAAGGATGCTCTCGACTCTGCCTACGAACATTTTCTCACTTACCTCCAGGAGGAACTGAAATGTCTTTTCTTCAGCAAAATGTCTTTGCTAAATGTCTTATTTTTCACAAGGAGCCACCTGTCTTAACCACAGTTCTTTCTTGCAGGAGGCATATGAATCTGTCCTTAATTGGGAACATAAAAGAGTTGCTAGCTGCTTTGCCAAGGATTACATTCCTGAGATCCTTGTTACTCAAGTATCTATTAAAAGCCCAACTAGAGAAACAATGTCCATGAATGATTTCAGAAAGATTCACATTTCATCCATTCCTTCATGTTTTCTTTCCGCTGTATTCCTAGTACATATGTTTGACAAGAAGTAGGTCCTTATGGTGTTTGTTAAAGGAATGAATGGATGAAATCTATCATTGGATTAAGTTAAAAGATCTGAGATGTGTTTCCACAGTATGTTGTTATCAGCCCTTGAGGACTATTGTCCCAGAATTGTCTTTGGTGCATTGCCTTGAACTTGTACTGAGTATTGCTCTCTGACTTCTCCTATGGGACTCATGTTATTATATTTCCCACTCTCAAAGCTCTAGTGACCTACTGCCAAAAGATCGACCATGGGAAACCTATGGAGCAGTGCTACTCTGTATACCCAGGGTGGCCTCGCTACGGGTGGGAATTGACTCAGTGGTAACTGTTTTTGCTTGTTTCTTATAAAGTTATCCAACAGCATTTCTTTTTCTGGCAATAGTATAAAGAATAGTCATGTTTATCTATAGTAATTACTTGTTTCTAGTTTTATGAGTACCATAAATTATGTTACCAATTAGATATCCCTTTTCCCATTTGCTGTTATAGAGCAAAATCTGTAACACTGTGGCTATTTCTGTCAAGTAGCTAACTCATTTTTAGATCTCATTTTATCCCCCATTTTTCTCTTCATCACTTTCATATGATTTGTTTATTTATGACTACTTGGCATATTTTATTGGTAGTTTGTTGGAATAGTTTATTACCCCTTTATGTCATTTTAAATACCTTTTGAAATAAGATAGAATGTTAATAATAAAAAAAATCACTCAATTAAAGAAAATATTTGTGTGTTTGTGTAACTTGATATCCATCTGCAAAAAAATGGAACAAGACCCATATCTCTCACCATGCACAAAAACTAACCCTAAATGGATCCAAGTCCAAAATCTAAGATCTAAAATGATAAAGATCATGGAAAAAAAAAACAGGGGACAATAATGGGGGCCTTTATATAAGGCATAAACAGATTACAAAACATTACTAATAATGCACAAACACCAGAAGAGAAAATAGATAACTGGAAACTCCCTAAAAGGAACCACTTATGTCATTGAAGGACTTCACCAAAAGAGCAAAAAGACAACCTACAGACTGAGAAAAAAAAATTGACTACAATAAACCCTATCAACATCTAATTTCTAATCTCTACAAGATACTGCAAAACCTCAACGAGAAAGAGACAATCCAATTTGAAACAATAGCCAAAGGATGTGAACAGGCACTTCACCAAAGATGACATTCAGGTGGCTAACAGACACATGAGTAAATGCTCATGATCATGAACCATTAGAGAAATCCAAATCCAAACTACAATTAGATACCTTTTCACCCCAACACGGCTCACGTTAATCCAAAAAGCACAAATTATTAAACGTTGGAGAGGCTGTAGATAGACTAACAACACTTATACACTGCTGGTGGGAAAGGAACAACCACTTTGGAAATCAACTTGGCACTTTCTTTCTTAAAAGGCTAGAAATAGAAACATCACACGATCTAGCAATCCAACTTCTCAGAACATATCCTAGAGAAACAATGGGTGTCACATGAACAGATACATGCACAACAATGTTTACTGCAGCAGAGTCCACAATACAAAAAGATCAAATCAACCTAGGTGCCCATCAACAGATGAAAGGATAAACGAACTGTGGTATATTCACATATGGAATACTATGCAATGATAAAGAACAACCATGAATTTGGGAAACATCTTGTAACATGAAGAATCTGAAAGGCATTGTGCTGAGTGAAGCTTGTCAACTGCAAAAGGACAAATATTGTATGAGACCACTATTATAATGACTCAAGAATAGGTGTAGACACAGAATGAAGCATTCTTTGATAGTTGGGGGTGGGGACTGGATATTCACTAATTAAGTAATAGACAAGAACTATTTTACATGAGGGGAGAGACAAAACACAGTAGAGGAAAAATCAGCACAAAGGGACTAAACCAAAAGCTTAGAAGTATTATTTATTTAGAAATAAAACCAAACACTTTGAGGTACAGAATAGCGGAGTCAGGGGTTTGGGGACATTTAGGTCTAACGGTTCTTAAATCCAGCAAGTAGCCACCTAAGAAGTTTGACTAGGTCTCAATCCACCCGGAACCAAGTCTAAAAAAGAACATCAAAGGCCCAAGAAAAGTATGAGCCAAGGGACAGACGGGCATGTCAACCAGAGACTACAACACCACAAGACCAGAAGAACTAGATGGTGCACAGACACCACCAATAACCGCCCTTACAGGGAACTTCACAAAGAATCCCTGGTGGAGCAGGAGAAACGTGGGGTGCAGAACATGAACTCTAGTTCAAAAGACCAGACTTGGTGGTCTGACAGGCAGGAGGCTTCCCGGAGGACAAATAGCAGCCCCTTGTTAGCCCAGAACTGAAACCAGTCCAGAAGCCAGCTCCTCAGACAAAGACTGAACTGGTGTGCACTAAAATGGTACTGGTGAAGACGGTGCTTCTTGGCTTGGAAGCTAAACAGGCAGCCTCTGTCTGGAGATGAGGTGAGAAGATAAAGGAGCACAGTAACTGGTTGAATCAACATGGGAAATTCAGGATGCAGGGGAAGAGTGTACTGCCACGGTGTGGGGAGAGCAGCTGGGGTCACATGGTATAGTGTGTATAAGTTTGTGTATGAGAAACTGACGGGAATTGAAAACTTTCACTTAAAACACAATGAAAAATATATTTAAGTATATATATTTATAATATAAATATATTTATTATATACATATATTCAGCTGGAAGGCAACGGGTTTGTTTTTTTGTTTTCAATAGAAGAATTTGGTAGTTGGTAAACCCTGCTTTTAAAAGCCTCAAGACAAGACAATAGTGGGAAGCGTATTTATTTTTTGTTCTACCCGTCACGTCCTGCTATCTTCTGGGAAGAGCAACCACTTTTTTCTAGAAGGTGTTCTTCTTTTCACTGCAATCACAGTCCTCTGACTAGCTCTACCATCTAGAAGGTGTTGAGTACTCTGAGGATTGGTAATTGAACAAAGCTGTTCTGATCAGAAGCATTTATCAGGATTTCAGATAGTTTGCCTGCTCCTTTGTTTACTTGGGAGATTGAGGCAGGAGTGTGTGAGAGGCAGTCGTGTCTTGTGTTGAAACTGAGATGTACATGTTGGAAATGATCAGTGATCATATTTCCTTCCACAAGGAGAAAGCCTGGCTAAGTGTGAAGGAAAAGAAAAAAAAAAAAGATTAACACCAAAAAAAAGCTAGCAAGTGAGAGAAAGTAAGGTTGAGAGAGAGACCAGGTAGCAGTCAAGTTTCTGGTTCTAGGGTACCTGAGACTCAACTGAATCTTTGCTTTTCCTGTAGTTTAGATGTTCACACTTGCTTTAGATCTTGTCAGATAATTTTTTTTTTTTGTCCCTATGAGTTCAAATTGTGTGTTTGTCCCTTTCAAGCCAGAGTCCTTACTGACACATGCTGCTTTCAAGCTGTCTTGTCTGGAATCTGGAGCCTAAACCTGCTTGTTTAGAAAAGGTTTGGTGCTAATCTCCTTAATTCCCTTGATGGAAAAATCCTAACACTATATCCGTCTTAGGGTTCTTGTCCTAGGTGAAGCATAAAGACATTTCTAATATGGTTTACTCCTTTTTTTAATTCTGGCTTTAATTTTCATTTATAAGAAAATCAATTTTGCCTTTTAGAACTGAAGTCCCTATGCAAATGGTTAATGAGCTTGGCTGCTTAATCAGAATATTGGGGGGTCCAGTCCACCCTCACGTGCTTTGGCAGAAAGACTTGGTGTTCTCCTTCCAAAAGCCAGCTAAAGAAAACCCTGTGGAGCATGGTTCTACTCTAAGCTACGTGTAGTCATTGTTAATCGATACTGACTTGATGACAACTGTTTTCTTTTTCTCTAATTTCATATAAATCTGATATATAAGACATCTGAATTTTCTTTTCACTCCAAGATATTGACATCACAGGCATTTCTCAGTGACATCTAACATAATTTGTTTTGTTCTTCTGCTTGTGTCAAAAGCTGGACCCAGACAATGCTTATGGAATGTAGGGATGTAGAAACTTAGCATTTTCCAGATTGTTCTACTTCTGTCTTTGTATCAGCTCAACCAAAAACATGCCTCGGTGGGTACAGCTGAAAGATCCTAGACTTTTTAAATCAGGCAATTATGTCTTAGCTTTATAAACTAGCTTAGTTTCTCAATCTGTCTCGGTTTCCTCACTGGTAACTCGTGGAAAGGTAATACTATCTACTTTGCAGTGTTGTAGAAAACGCACGCAAAGCTGTGGTACAGTAGTTAACACATCAATCAGTGAGAGAAATTATCAGTGTGAAAGTCAGTGAGTGAAGTAAGCAGTTAACATCAGGGCCAAATGAGGTCAGATGAAGGTCGTAAACACTGATAATCTGTGGTTCCCCTTCCTCTGCTTACTCACTTGTTTGAATACGACATGTGGGTTGGATACGTACATGCATATATATACAAGGGTAAGTCATTAAGTATTGCTACGGGGGTTCCAGTGTATACATGCACAGGTTTGTTCCACACAAAACATGCTTAAGCATGTCTCTAGGATCACTGGATGCCTGCCCATAAACTCAGCACTTGTCTTAGTTTCGTTAGGGTGCCTTCTAAAAAAGGATACTTTTTGTGCTATGAAAAATAACTATGAGGTCATGGCTAATGTAAAATTTTTAACAAGGCTCAAGTGGACATCTTCTCAAGCTGCTGAAGCTTTGCAACAAGTTTATAGGGATGCTGCCCCACATAATACAAGTTTTTAGATGGATTAAGTGTTTTAAGAAAGGTCCAGAAGACTTCAAAGATAAGAGAGGGAGGACTAATCAGAAGGTTATGCAGCATGGTTTTTGAGATTCTTAATGGCTAGTCTTGATAAATTTTCTCAAAGGACACAGGATAATCACAGAGGCTTATTATATAAGAAGTTTTAAGAAAACTGAAATCTGTACTTAGAGAAAAAAGCCAGAAAATTTGTGCTGAGGAATTTTTTTCCATCATGATAATGCACCTACTCAGTCTTTGAGGGTAGTAAGTGCTGTTCTTCAGAATTCTGTTGGGAAATCTTATCCCCATTCACCCTGCAGCCCTGATCTTGCCATTTAAGACCTCCTTTTGGTTTCAAAACTCAATGAACATTTAAAAGGAGCATAATCTAAGTCCCTTGAGGCTGCTAAAACTACCGTTTTGGTGTGGTAGAAATCAAAGAGCACAGAATTCTTAGAGCAAGCTTAGAGAGATTGAATCATCAATTTTAGATGTGCATAGAACTAGATGGACAATATGTTGGCAAACAATATCTTCATATTTTGATATTTTTTCACTAAGGTTTCTATGATTTTACAGTAATACATTTTAACTTATTCTCATGTACAAGTATGTGTATGTTAGCTATCTATGATATAGCTTCTTTTTAAAGATGGCTATGATATTAGTGATTGAACACAAAAGTGGCATTTTAGTGAAATGAGCTGAACTGGATTATAAAATTTTAGTGGACGTATGGTACTAAGATTTTTACTCTTTATCGCATTTTCTACCGAAAGAATACTCCACGTATTCAACAACGAAGAATGAGTCAGTTAATGATTATTAAAATGACCTGTGTAAAATCCTTTTGCTCTTCCTCAATGAAAAATTAATTTTCACTGATTTTGCAATGAAGTAGTTCATACTTCAAATTTTCTGCTTGCTTTGTAATAAATGCCATAATTATCAATGAGATTTTTACTTCTTTGCCCATGTGGATGCACTTTACTTCTTTGTCTTGTCTAATTGCTCTGGGTAGAACCTCTAGTACAATGTTGAATAGAAGTGGTGAGAGTGGGCATCCTCATCTATTTCTTGTTCTTGAGGGGAATTCTTTCAGTCTCTCACCATTCAGGATGATGTAGCTGATTGGCTTTACACAGATGCCCCTTATTGTGTGGATGACTTTCACATCTGTTCTTATTTTGCTGAGAGTTTTTAGCATGAACAGGTGTTGTACTTTGTTAAATGCTTTTTCTGCACCAATTGACAAAATCAGGTAATTTTTATCCATTGTACTGTTTACATGGTTGATCACACTAATCACTTTTCTGATGTCAAAGCAGCCTTGCATCCCTGGTATGAATCCAACTTAGTCTTGGTGAATTATTTTTTTCATATGCTGTCTAGGATTTTGTTGAAGATTTCTGCACCTAGGTTCATGAGTGATATTGGTCTGTAATTTTCTTTTTTTGTGGGATCTTGCCCTAAAATGCCATAATTATAAATGAACAAATGCTGTCAAGAAAAGGAAGTTTAATAATCAGAAAAAAAATATTACAACAAACTACTGTATTTTGTTTTTGAATAGATTTCATATCTAACATGTTATAATTTCTTTTCTGTTCTTTGTTCTTACAAATTCTTCAATGACTTTATCATGAGTAAGCCGTCATGCAATACCTAGTTTCATACATAGTAAGGATAATGAATGGAGTCTTTTTTGAATCACTGGTGTACACTCGCTTTTCCCTGTGTTCTGTCTGCTCCACTGCACTATCAAGACCCTTTCCTTCCCATATCCATTCAGCTTTTTCCTGTCCCCCTCCACCCGCTCCTCTTGCCTCTAGACAGAAGCTGCTCAAGAAGTGTCATGTACATATTTAAGTCAAGAAGCATATTCTTCACCTGCATCACTCTGTGTCTTACATTCCAGTCTAGTCTTTGTCTGAACAACTGGCTTCAGTGTCAGTGTCATGGAAGCAGCAGTCAAGAAGACAAAAGATGCATTGAACTGAGCAAATCTGCTGCAAAAAACCTCTTTCAGGTGTTAAAAGCAAAGATATCACTTTATGGACTAGAGTGTGCCTGACTCAAGCCATGGTGTTTTTGATCACCTCACATGCATGCCAAAGCTGGACAGTGAATAGAAAGATTGAAAAAGAATTAATGCCTTTGAATTATGGTGTTGGCGAAGAGTACTGAATATATCATGGACACCAGAAGAATGAACAAATCTGCCTTGGAAGAAGTACAGCCAGAATGTTCCTTAGAAGCAAGGCTGGTGAGACTTTATCTCACACACTTTGGACACATTATTAGGATGGCCCAGTCTCTGGAGAAGCACATCATGCTTGGTGAAGTAGAGGGATGGTGAAAAAGAGGAAGACCCTCAATGGCATGGAGTGACACAGCGGCTGTGGGAATGGGCTCAAACAGAGCAATGATTGTGAGGATGATGCTAGGTCAGGTGGCGTTTCATTTTTTGTAGATAGAGTTGCTGTCTTGGAATGGACTGAAAGGCACCTAACCACAACAGCTTCTGAAATAAACAAAGTACACATTTATACATTTTGTTACAGAAGTAACAAAACTCTGATTAGTCATGTAATCTTCATCCACTTTACAAATTTATTTTTTAGGATGATATATCTCAGTCGCAAAGAATAATGTGGTTATTTTCCTAGAAGTTATATCCCCTAAAGTGTAGTTCAGAAACTGAAGGAAAATTCAAAGGAATTTCTATTTCTTACTGTTTAAGAGTTTCAGTAAAGAACTCTTCTGTGCATTACACTTTTCCAATAATTCTTTGTAGGTGCTTTGTTTTTATTTATATCACAGAATATATTCTCTCAGCCAAAGATATTTCCTGCCCTCTGAATTGTTGACTGGACTTTGATGGCACAAACAGGACCTAAGTCACATTACCTAGGGAACTGGTCAAAATCAGCTGCTCTTGAGGCACTTCCAACTCACGGCTACTGCATGTGTGTCACAACAGAACTGTGCTCCACAGACTTGTCAATGACTGCTTTTTTTTATTGTGATTTAGTGAAAATGTACAACTCAGTTTAAATTTGCATGCCTGCCTATCTGAAGCCCCTTCTGCTCTCCTTGCTCAGTGACAGCATACTCTTCCTTTCTGTTCTATACTTGTAAGAGCTTCTCTCTTGTTTTGTTCTGTTTTGAAGTAGATTACCAGGCCTTTCTTCTGAGGCTCTTCTGGAAGGACTCAAGCCTCCGACCTTTCACTTAGGAGAGAGCATATTAACTTCTATACTGCCCAGGGACTCCTACCTTTGGTAGAGGAGTCTGCTTTTTACCTTGTTTGGTTAGTAGAGTCTGCTTTTATGATGTGTTACAATATATGAAACATCAAGAGAAGTAGTTTGTCTAAAGGCAGGAAAAATTTTTAATTGATTTAATAAAAAAAATAGGTGTGATTAACTTCTGCTATTGAAAGGGTACTTGCAGGTATGTTAGCCAATGCACTTTAATTTCCATTTCATTAGTGTTTATTAACTTCATACTTTTCTTCTCACTGCAGCTGAAGTATGATTGTGGTTCTCAGAGTTCTTCTGGTTTGAATTGTCATGGGCAGTGCAACTGCTATTCAAGCATCAGAACAGACCCACTGAGATGACCATCATTTCATCTGTCAGGAACTTACTTCCCAGCACTTTCATCTACATACTTGCACTTCAACAAGACTGGAAACCCTGGTGGTGTAGTGGTTAAGTATTATGTCTGCTAACCAAAAGGTCAGCAGTTCAAATCTACCAAGTGCTCCTTGGAAACTCTCTGGGGCAGTTCTACTCTGACCTGTAGGGTTGTTATGAGTCAGCATTGACTCAGTGCTAGTGGGTTTGATTTTTGGTTTTGGGGGAAGCAAACAATGAAGGATGCAGGACAAGAAAGACAACAGCAAGTTTGTCATGGATGATTGGTGTGATGGTGGGTGGCTTATATTCTGATGTAAAATGAGTACTTTTAATTTCTTCACCCCTTACTATGTGATGGGGCAAAACTGGTAGGTGCCAAGCCAGGCAAGGGCAACTTTGGCTTTCCTCTCACCTCTTCCCCATCCTCCTTTCTCATCATTTTTTTTTTTGATGTACATCTTGTTCCAACATGTATGATCTCCTTCTCAGGGGCTGATGTTCTGACAGCTCCTCTTGTTCCTACAAATCTTTGCCCCAACCAGCTGTAAGGAGCCCTGGTTGCACAGTGGTTAAGCACCAGGCTACTAACCAGAAGAGCTGTGGTTCAAACTCACTCAGTGGCTCTTTGAAGAAAAGACCTGGAGATCTGCTCTGCTAAGGACTAAAGCCTAGAAGATCCCGTGGAGCAGCTGTACCTCTGTCATCTGGGTCTGCTTTCAGTAGAAAGTGACATAGCAGCACCCGACACCAGCAGCCAGCCTTGCCTTTCTTGTGCTCCTGTGGGCCCATAGCCCATTGTAATGGCCTGAGAGGATGGGCAGGTGGGTTAAGTGGAAGATCTAGAACGGACAAGATAATGATCAGTATTATTTAATGTAAGGTGTTTGATTAATTACAATTCCACTAGCATTTTATTATCAATGAGTTTTGTGCATTTCACTGTGCATGTCTATATACTGCAGGAATGTTATAGGTTCTTTGTAAGGTGACAATATTGTATGATCTATACTGGGATTCTTGAGAATAAAAGGGAACACTGTTAGTAATTAGAGTTTTGGGTGCCACAAATGGTTAAGTATTCCACTACTAATAGAAAGGCTGGCAGTTCAACCACCCAGATGCCCCCAGGAAGAAAGCCCTAGTGATCTGCTTCCAAAAGGTCACAGCCTTGGGTACCCTACAGAACAGTTTTACCATATGTTGGAATCAACTGTACAGGTCTGACGATTAAGTCCACAAACTTAATTGTTCTAAGTGCTACATACCTCACTGCTGAATCTCACTGTGGCCACCCTTGAAGAACTCCCCTTGGGAAGCTGTGTGCTGACACCGGCACCTATCTGTCCTTCAGAGCAATTTTGGAACTCTTTCTGGAATGGCCACTGTGCACTGTGGCACATTGGCAGGTACATGAACTTAACTGTATAAGTCAATTGTAGGTAGTTTTTAGCCAGGAAGCAAACAACTGTATTGGAACACCCTCCCCACTCACCTGATATGGCCCCCAATGACTTTTTCTTTACCCGAAAATAAAGGCAATATTGAAAGGAAGATATTTGGATGACATTCAGGACATCAAAAGTAATATAAAGACAGCTCTGATGGCTTCAGACAGAGTTCCAAAATTGCTTTGAAGGGTGGACTAGGCACTGGCATCAGTGCATAGCTTCCCCAGGGGAGTACTTCAAAGGTGACTGTAGTGATATTCAGAAATGGGCATGTAGCACTTTTTCTAGGATGAGTTCGCAAACTTAATTGGCAGTTTTTGTGTGGCAGCAACTGTTTTGTTTCCTCTTTGACTCTATAATTAATTCAGGCCAACCAGAACGTACAAACACCCTAGTTGTTAAATATTTACTGCTCCTGCTTTCTCCACTGTTGGCCAAGTTTCTCTTAAAAAACAAAAAACAAAATCCTGTTGCTCTGGAGTCAATTCCTACTCATAGAAACCCTGAAGAACAGAGTAGAACTGCTCGATAGAGTTTCCAAAGAGCACCTGGTGGGTTTTGAACTGCTGACCTTCTGGTTAACAGTTATAACTCTTAGAGACAACATCACCAGAGTTTCTCTTAATAATACAGAAACAACTCTGGGAGTAGAAGGGTACTGCAGTTCTTTTGTATCTAAGCACCCAACTGTCTTTTGCTCAGAATTGTTCAAATAAAATACAGAATGTAATTATCAAAGCTTGTAATGCAAACACCTTCCAGAGAAAGTAGAGTATGCTTAGACCATGTTTCCCACCCAGAAACCAGCCTTTAATTAGAGAAGCTCGGGAATAGGGAATATCATGTCCAGTTAACTAGGCCAACCCAGAACAGAAGTGGGGGTGGACATGAAGCGCGAGTCTTGCCTGAGTCAGTTCCTCCCCTGACAGCTTGTGATCCGCCAGCTCAGAGAACCTCACTTTCTGTTTGGGGGAAGCCCACAGTGTGACCCAGTTAGATCAAGATATAGCATGAAAATATGTTTAAAAATAAAATACAATTTTATAAGAAATAGATGACTATGTTATGGATTAAACTATGTCCCACCAAATATGTGTTGTAAACCCTAACCTCTAAGCCTGTGGGTAAGTGCCACAACTGCTAACCAGAAAGCTGTGAGCAGTTCTAATCCAACAAGTGCTCCTTGGAGACTATGGAGCAGGTCTTCTCTACCCTATACGGTCACTATGATTCAGAATTAACTTGTTGGCAACAGGTTTGGTTTTGGTTTTATGTCTGTGGTTATAATCCCATTTGGGAATAGATCATCTTTGTTACATTAATGAGGCAAGATTAGTGGAGCGTGTATCTTGAGTCATCTCTTTTGAGACAGAAAAGAGCCCAAACAAGCAAGCAGAGAGAGATGGGGTAAGATAGATGCAAAGACACATGGAGAGATCCAAGGAGTCAGGAAGGAGCTGCAGAGAAAAGGATCTTCTTCCAGAGCCAACACAGAGAGAGAGCTTTCCCCTAGCTGGTGCTCTGAATTCAGACTCATAGCCTCCTAAATGGTGATAAAATAAATTTCTGTCTGTTAAAGCCATCTACTTGGGGTATTGCTGTCATAGTAGCAGTAGATAACTAAGAGAGATGCCATATAATACCTTCAGAAGAAATTTGTGGTCTCTGTCAAGTCAGTCCCAAACTGAGGGTGATCACACGCACAATGGGACAGGACCCTTGTGATTCATAGGGTTTTGTTGGCTAATTTTTGGAGGTAAGTTGCCAGGCCTTTCTTCCTCCTTGTCTTCGTCTGGGGGTTGCACTGAAACCTGCTGAGCATAACAGCAACAGCAAGCTTCCATTGACAGAGGGAAGTGGCTGCATCTGAGACACATTGGCTGGGAATTGAACCAGGTCTCCTGCATGGAAGGGGAGTATTTAAGCTGTGAAGCATCGCTGTCTTCAGTTTAGAAGAAATAGGGTTGAAAAGGATATCACAGAACCAAATTCATGATAAGGGAGATAGGCAGCCTCATGGACACTGGGAATTTCTGCCTTCACCAACAGAGAAAGAAGGAATTGTTTCCTTTTTTCACTTCTGGTCTCTTTCACAATTGTAACCTCCAGAGAACTGTTTGATTTGTAAAATGCTTTCTATACAACCTGTGCCTGGAAGGCATTTTGTTTATGGTCTGGAACTGTGCCGATTTTCAAAAATTCCTTTGTTTTTTTTTTTCCTAAAGGTCTGACAAGAAACGTTGCCTGTTCCTGATTTACAGTCCCTTCTCTGTCCTCTCACCACCCCTGCTCCTCTGCTGCCTCACATCTCAGCTGACTGAGGGAACAACAAATTAAGGATGAATACCTACTTAGCAGTAATGGAACAAAGGGGATTTTTCCTAAGTTATGTGTGTTGTTGTTGTTAGGTGCCGTCATAAGGGATCTAACTCATGGCAACCCTGTGCACAACAAAATGAGACCGGCCCGGTCTTGTGCCATGCAGCCACTGTGTTAAATCCGTGTTGTTGAGGGTCTTCCTCTTTTTTGCTAACCCTCCACTCTACCAAGCACGATGTCCTTCTCCAGGGTCTGATCCCTCCTGACATGCCCAAAGTAGGTAAGATGCAGTCTTGCCATCTCTGCTTCTGGGGAGCACTGTGGTTGTACTCCTTCCAGAATAGATCTGTTTGTTCTTTTGGCAGTCCATGGTACATTCAGTATTCTTCAACACCGCAATTCAAAGACATCTATTCTTCTTCTGTCTTCCTTGTTCATTGTCCAGCTTTCTTATGCAAGTTATGTATAACGATGCTTATCAAAAAGTATGTGATGTAAAGAAAGTTTTTGAAAGATTCCTAGCAATTTGCAGCAATAAACTAGTAGATTTTGGTCATGCAGCCTAAGGTATAAATTTTAGCATCAGAGATTGCCAAGCCAAGTGCCGTCGACTTAATACTTAGTTCCTGAGATGCTGTTCTTTTTCTTATTTGACTTGTTTTCTTTTCTAGCTACATCAGCCAATTAATTTCCAATAAGATTCAGAGCTCCAATGGCTAGTGGTTAAGAACTTGGCTGCTAACCAAAAAGTGAGCAGTTAAAATTTACCTGATGCTCCTTGGAAAAGCTACAGGGCAGTTCTACACTGTCCTATAGGGTTGCTAGGAGTAGAAATCAACAGCAATGGGTTTGGTGTTTTCTTGTTTAAGATATATTTTGAGCAAATTTTTTTTTCTCTCTCTCACTGCAGGTAATATATAGTCATTTGAATTTAAAATACTAGCCCAACCCAACTCAACCCAACCTATTGCTGTGGAGTTGATTCCAACTTCTACTCTGTCCTAATAAGAGTTGCTGTGAGATGATGAGTTCAAATAACTAACTCCATTTAAAAAGATTCCTGGTGGTATGCAGCGGTTAAACCCTTGTTATTAACTAAAATGTTAGCAGTCCAGACTCACCAACTCGTCTTCAGGAGAAATATCTGGTAGTCTGCTCCACAGGGTCTGCAGCTCTGAAAACCCTCTGGGGAAGTTCTCCTCCATCCTGTAGGATCACTGCGAGTCAGAGCCAACTTGATGGTAATGGGTTTGGTTTATTTTCTGGTAAGTCTGTTTAAAAATGGGTTTTAATAGTAATGCTGTACTGGTAAACCATTTTGTGACTTTAAGACATGTTGGTTGGTAAATTTCAGCATCAGAGATTAGCCTTTTTCCTTCTAGCAACATTATAATATATTCAAATTATTGTGGAAAATATTCAAAATATTGTGGAAAACTATTTTCTAAAGATTTTGGCTACTAAAAAAGAACAATTTTCTCTATTTGATTTGCCTGTATAGAGCACATCTAAACCTTTTAATTTTCTAATCACTCTGCACTTGTCCCTTCCACGAACCCATGGACCCATTTTCCCACTCCTGGTGTCTCCAGGTGAAGGGCACTGTGTACCCAGGCCAGGTGGGTCAAACGTCCTCCACTCCTGATGTACAGAGAGCTGACAAGAGAGATGCAACTCAAAGCCTCAACGAGACAGCACTTCACCACCACTACAATGGCTGTAATTCAGTCAAATAAAGGGAACATCACAGCTGTAGGAGAGGATGTGGTCAAACCAGAATGCTTATGCATTGCTGGTGGGAATGCAAAACAGCACAGCCACTATGGAAAACATTGCCAATTTCTCAAAAAAAGCTTAACATAGACTTACAGTATGACTCCACAGTTCTAGGTACTTACCCCAAACAACTGAAAGCAAGAACACAAGCAGAAACTTGTACACCAGTGTTCACTGCAATACTGTACCCAGTAGCCAAAAGGTAGAAAAAAACCCAGTTGTCCATTGCCAGATTAATGGATAAACCTAATGAAGTATCTACATATAATGGCATATTATTCAGCCATAAAAAGACATGAAGTCCTGATATATGCTGCAAGAATGAACCTTGAAAACATGCTAAGTGAAATGCCAGTGACAAAAGAATAAATAACATACAACTCACTTATTTCAGATAAGCAAATGTATAGAGATGAAGGGTTATCATTGGTTACCAGGGATGGCAGGAAGGAGGGAAAGGAGAGCCATTTGGAAAGAGACACTGAGTTACTGCTAATGCTAGTGGAATAATTTGGAAAAGGACAGTGATGATGGCTGCACAACATGATAAATGTAGTCAATGTCACTGAATTATGCATGCAAAAAATGTTGAGTTTGCAACTGTCATGTAACATATATTTTTACCACAATAAAAAATTTTTTTAGAAAGAGTGTTCCATTCCCCTGGACACAGCAATCAGATCAAGAATGGGCAGGTGACTTGAGCCAGGTTATCAATTATTAACTCTCCAGTCTGCCAGGAAGAGATGCAGGCTTTCACTAGCATCTCCAGCCACCAGGACGATGGAGCCTGGAGTGTCCCAGGGCCACCTTGGCCAGTGTTTGGGGAGAGCGCAACTGAGAGCAAAGACCACACAGAGGAAAGCAGAGGCAAGAATGAGAAGAGTCTGATGTCCTCGCCAGGTATCCTGAATCCACCAGTGATGACCAGATGCATCTTGCCGGCTGGTCCAGTTCCTTCAGACAATAAATCCCTTCTTTTTGTTCATTTGCTTACAGTGGTTTAACTTTGAGGAAGTTCTAATATTCTTTTAAAATGAAATGCAAAGTCACAGAGTTCTATTTGTCCCAAGACAAAGGTTATTTCCAGGTCTTCTTTGCCTCCTTAAGCCCAAAGCTTTTCTACAGTGGAAGCTCAGCAGTTTTCTAACAGCAGGATTATGATATATTTGATCTATAAGCACTCAGCTGCTAACCATAAAGTTGGTAGTTCTAATTTATCAGTGGCTCCATGGGAGAAAAGCCCTAATGATCTGCTTCTGTAAAGATTAGAGTCCAGGAGATCTTATGAGGGCAGCCCTACTCTGTCCTACAGGATTGCTATGAGTCAGAATCACCATGAGCACACAACAGTGACATGGAGTGAAGATTAAGGAATTCTGGTGGCACAAGGATTAGGAGTGTAATTGCTCACCAAAAGGTTGGTGGTTCAAATACACTCAGTGTTTTATAAGGATTACAGCCAAGAAAATCATGTGAATCAGTTCTACTTTGTCACATGGAGTCACTGTAAATTGAAATTCAACCAACAGCACCTAACAAAAGCAACACAGAGTACAAATTGTTATGAGAAATATCAAACTTGAACACCTGGATGATGAAGATGGTTTCCAGATTTTTTCATTCATTATTATTAATAGTTTTTTATCCTTCCCTCTTGAGAGCTGTCAGAAAGAACTGGAAACACATGAAGCTGTGAGTTTACAGGTTCTCCCTGATCAAGTATCAGGAATCCTGCTATTACCACATCCTGACAATGTCTTAGGTGTCTTTTCATGCGGCTGAACTAAGAAGGCTTGGGTAAATGAATGATCATTAAGAGGACCCAGATGGGCTCCAAGTGTCAATTTTATATAATTAAAAGTCTCATCTATTTGGATTTTGCTTAGCACAGGCCACATTTGGTCACTGTCACTCATATGAAGAGGGACAGCCAGCTACCACATTACTCAATTGTTGCTCAAGCTTTGTTCCTGACAGTGCCAACCAGGGAAAATTTGGTTTGTCATTCTTGCTCAGTTAACTGACCCATGGAGTCTGTTATTAATAACTTGAATTCTTCAGATCTAACATCCTTAAAAATAGAAGCAAGAATCCCAGGATCCTAATTCTGTCAGATGACTCATTTTGTATTTCTGCCAACGACCCCTTAGAGATCAGTCTAAGGCGTAAATCCTACAAGATCCATGGATGGATGGATTTCCTAATGGGTCATGCACACGGGCATGAAAACCTGTGGCTTAGGACAAACTTGCAGGCCGTGGAATGAAAGGCAGCAGAACACCTGCTATCGTTGTTTCTTCGCAAACATTTCAGCATCAGCAGACAGTTCGTGAGTGGAACATGGAGATGTTTATTAGATAAGAGTTAGCACATTACCTTACTTTCAGCTTCAATTTATCTTGTATTAAAATAACAGTAACAATTTCTAGACGTGTTTATTGTGGACATTAGGTGAAGATACATATACATAGATATATATAGGGTCGCCATGAGTCAGATTGACTCAACAGCGGCTTTGGCCTGTTTTGGGGGTATATCTTCATATAGGCATACATAAATACCAAACCAAACCCACTGCTGTCGAGTCGGTTCCAACTCATAGTGACCCTATAGAACAGAGTAGAACTGCCCCATAGAGTTTCCAAGGAGTGCCTGGTGGATTCAAACTGCCAACCTTCTGATTAGCAGCCATAGCACTTAACTATTTATAAAACTGAGAAGGTTTCTGTAGTAACTCCCAAGAATCCTGAAGGGGAAGAATTGCACCTGGTGTGTTAAAGGGGCAGATCAAAGAGTTAAAGAAGTAGATCCCTAGTGGCACAATGGTTAAGCACTCTGCTGCTAGCCAAAAAGGTTTCTGGTTTCAACCTACCCAAACACCCTATGGGAGAGGGGCCTAGTAATCTGCTCCTGTAAATGGGATTGAAACTAACTAGAAGGCACCTAACAGAAGCACATCAACAACTGTTAGAAGAAGGGTGTGATGTTTCAAAAAGTGTGGGAATGAATTGTGAGAAGGAAGCCATCCTATTCTGCCTGGTGCCTCCATGTGTTCTAGCATTTATTCACACTTACAGGGCTATGCCCTGTGAAATCTCTTTTGGGTGATTTGACTGATATTCTCTAAATCAATCTTGTATATCAAGGTGAAAGAAGAAAAAAGTAGTTAGTAGCTTTGCTAATCCAGGAGTGGGTCTCAGACACCCTCTCAAGTAGTGAGAGGATATGAGACTACCTACATGGTAGAGGCAGGTTAGCTCCCAGGTACCCTCAAATCTTTCCCCAGTCCTTCACTTTGGACCTTGATCTTTCAATACTTGACGTGGTGACCTTGTGAAATATTCTGTCCCTCAGCTCTGTCTTGGAGTTACCTTGTCATTCTCAAGACTTTGTCATCTGACAATATTATTTATTATCTCAGAGTCAATATGGAAGCCTTCCAATCAGTTGGCCTGATATCTGTCTTCCCAAATTTTTGGCACAGGCAAGTGAGCACCCCCACATTGAATCTTAGCCTTGAGCTCACTCATCTAGGCCAAGAAATTTTCAAGACAGCTTCCTGACCAACTAACTGGAAGATACTCATATATCTGCCTATTTCAAAGAAAGGTGATCCAACAGACTGTAAACTATTGAACAACATCATTAATATCATATAGAAGTAAAATTATGCTGAAGATAACTGAAGAGTGTTTGTAGTTTTACTTCAACAGAGAATTGACAGAAATTCAAGCCAGATTGAGAGGAAGATGTGAAATGAGGGATCTCATTGCTGATATCAGATGGATCTAGGCTGAAAACAGAGAAGACCAGAAAGATGTTTAACTGTGTTTTACTGATTATGCTAAGGAATTTGACTGTGTGGATCATGACAAATTATGGGTAACACTGAGAAGAATGGCAATTTCAGAATACTTAATTGTGCTCATGAGAAACCTGTACACCAATCAAGAAGCAGTTGTTGGAACATAACAAGAGGATACTGCAAGGTTTAAAATCAGGACAGATGTGTGTCAAGGTTGTATTCTTTCACCATACTTACTCAATCTGCGTGCTGAGCAGATAATCCGAGAAGCTGGACTATATAAAGAAGAGTGTGGCACCAAGATTAGAGAAAGACTCACTGAGAAACTACGATACGTAGGTGACACCACCTTGCTTGCTGGAAGTGAAGAGGACTGGAAGCACTTACTGATGAAGATCAAAGACCAAAGCCTTCATTACAGATTACACCTGACAGCAAGCCAATTGATCTACACATACTTTAGTGTTAGCCTGTTCAAAACACTTATTTTTATTTAAATGGTGTCATAGATTGAATTGTGTCACCTCAAAAAATATGTATCAATTTGGCTAGCCCCTGAATCCCAGTATTCACAACTGTCTACCATCTTGGAAACCCTGGTGGCCTAGTGGGTTAAGTGCTTTGTCTGCTAAGCAAAAAGTTGGCAGGTTCAAATCTGCCAGGCACTCCTTGGAAACTCTATGGGGCAGTTCTACTCTGACCTCTAGGATCACTGTAAGTTGGACCTGATTTGATGGCAGTGGGTTTGGGCTTTTTGGTTTTACCATCTTGTCATCTGCTATGATTTTCCTATGTTGTAAATCCTATTACTGTGATGTAAATGAGCTGGACTGATGGCATTTATGTTGATGAAGTCTACAAGATTAGACTGTGTCTTAAGCAAATCTTTTCGGAGATATAAAAGACAGAAGTGAGGAAGAGACAGGTGGACCTCATACCACCAAAAAAGCACTGAGAGCAGAGCAGGTCCTTGGGACTTGAGGTTCCTGTGCAGAGAAGCTCCCAGTTCAGGGGAAGACTGATGAGAAGGACCTTTCTCCAGAACCAACAGAAAGAGAAAGCCCTCCCCTGGGGCTGACAGTCTGAATTTGGACATGCAGCCTACTAGACGGTGAGAAAATAAGTGCCTCTTTGTTAAAGTCATCCAGTTGTAGTATTTCTGTTACAGCAGCACTAAATAACTAGGACACGTGGCATGAACGTTACTCATAGAATTTGGGTATGAGGCTTCTAGTTAGGAATCCTATTATAATATTGTTTCTATGGGAAGATCAGAATAAATTTTCAACATTTCAATTTAGTGTGCCTTTTTTTCTAGAACGTTCTTTGCTATAAATGTAGGGCCTGCTTGTACACTGAACAATACATCATTATCATGTTCAAAATAACTTATTCACATACACAAATCTGTGGCTAGAAATGTTACTACCAATTTAGAAACAAAATTTTTTGTGTTCCAAAAGCTAATGTTGGAGTGCCTTCGGTTCCAAATAGCAAAAAATATGTGATGTGAAACCAAACAAAGAAAACAGTACTTCAACCACAGCAAACGTCTCAGACTATTAGGTGCCATCGAGTTGGCTCTGACTCACAGTGACCCTATGCACAACAGAATGCAGCACTGCCAGGTCCTGTGCCACAATCACTGCTGAGTTGGAGCCCATTGCTGTAGCCACTGTGTGAATCTATCTCCCTGAGTGTCTTCTTTTCTGCTGATCCTCTACTTTACCAAGCATGATGTCCTTTTCCGGGGACCAATCTTTCTTCATACACATCCAAAGTATGTGAGACATAGTCTCAGCACTCTTGTTTCTAATGAGAATTCTGGCTGTACTTTTTCCCCAAACAAACTTGTTTGCTCTTTTGGCAGAATGCGGTATATTCAATTTTTTTTTCACCAACATCACAATTCAAAAGCAGCAATTCTTCTTCAGTCTTCCTTATTCACTGTCCAAATTTTGCATGCATGTGAAAACACGATGGCTTAGGTCAGGTGAAACTTAGACTTCAAGGTGACTTCTTTGCTTTCCAACATTGTACAAAGGGCTTTTGCAGTGGATTTGTCTAGTGCAATGCTTTTCTTGATTTCTTGTCTGCTTGTTTCATGGGTGCTGATTGTGGAGCCAAGTAAAAGGAAATCTTTGGCAGCTTCAATCTTTTTCTCATTTATTTATGATGTTGCTTATTGGTACAGCTGTAAGGATTTGTTCTCTTTACACTGAGATGCAATCCAGACTGAAGTTTGTGATCTTTGCTCTTCATCAGTGTTTCGAATCTTCATTTTTAGCAAACAAGGTTGTGTCATCTGCATAACACAGACTGTTAGTCTTTCTGCAATCTTGATGCCCTTCTTCATATAGTCCAGCTTGTCAGATTATTTGCTTAGCATACAGATTCAATACATGTGGTAAAAGGACCTCATACACACCTTTTCGGATTTTAAACCAAGCAGCATCCCCTTGCTCTATATGAACGACTACCTCCTGATCTACAGGTTCCTCATGAGCATAATTAAGTGTTCCAGAATCCCTATTCTTCACAATGTTATTCATAATTTGTTATGACCAACATAGTGAAATGCCCTTTGCATAGTCACAAAACATAGGCAAATACATTTTTGGTATTCTCTGCTTTAACTCAGGATCCATGTGATTATCAGCAATGACATCCCTGATTCCATGCCCTCTTCTGAATGTGGCTAGAATTTCTGACAGTCGCCTGTCCATATGCTGCTTCAGCTGCTTTTGAATAATCTTCACAAAATTCTACTTGTGTGTGATATTAATGATACTGTTCAGTAATTTCCACATTTTGTGGGATCACCTTTCTTGGAAATAGGCATAAGAATGGATCTCTTCCAGTTGGTTTGTCAGGTAGCTGTCTTCCAAATTATATGGCATAAACTAGTGAGCACTTCTAGTGCTGCATCTACTTGTTGAAACATCTTAGTTGGTATTCCATCAGTTCCTGGAGCCTTGTTTTTCCCCTGTGTCTTCAGTGGAGTTCAGATTTCTTCCTTCAGTACCATCAGTTCTTGATCACATGCTACCTCATGAAACGACTGAACATTGACCAATTCCTTTCTCCTTCCATCTCTTAGGCCCCTAAATAGTTTAATAGGTTTCCCATAGAATCTTTCAATATTGTGACTTGAGAGTTGAATTTTTCTTTGATTCTTTTGCCTCGATTAATGTTACACATGTTCTTCCCTGTTGGTTTCTATCTCCAGCTTTTTGCACGTATCATTACAATACTTTGTCTTCTTGAGCTGCCTTTTGAAATCTTCTGTTCAGATCTTCTAATCATTTCTTCCTTTCACTGTATCTATTCTATATTAAAGAAGAAGTTTCGGAGTCTCTCTGACACCCATTTTGGTCATTTCTTTCTTGCCTGTCTAACGACCACTTGCTTTCTTCATGTGTATTGCCCTTGTGTTAACTTTACAGCTCATCTGGTCTTGGTCACTAGTGTTCAATACATCAAATCTATTCTAGAGATGGTCTCTGCACTCAGGTGGGATTTACACAAGTTGGGACTTTGGCTCTGTGGACTTGTTCTTACCTTCTTCAGCTTCAGCTTGAACTTGTATATCAACAACTGACGATCTGTTCCAAAGTCAGCTCCTAGCTTTGTTCTGACTGATAGATAATACTAAACTTTTCTATTGTCTCTTTCCACAGATGTCGTTGATTGGATCCCCGTGTTCATGTGGCAGGGTTCATGTGTGTAGTCACTATCTATGTTGGTGAAAAAAAAATTGCAATGAAGAAGCCATTTATCTTGCAAAATTCTGCCATGCAATCTCCAGCATCATTTCTTCTCACCAAAGCCACATGTGCAAATGACCAAATCCTTCCTCTAGAAACATAGTGGCATAGTGGTTAAGAGCTGTCTGCTAACCAAAAGGTCAGTCGTTGAAATCCAGCATGCACTCCTTGGAAACCCTAATGCACAGTTTTTCTGTGTCATATAGGGTTGCTATGAATGGATGAGTGTGAATCAACTTGATGACAACAGGGTTTTTTTTTGTTGTTGTTGTTTGTTCTTCTTTGTTTCTAACCTTCGTGTTCCAGTCACCAGTGATTATCAGCGCATGCTGATTGCATGTTTGATCAATTTCGGACTGCAGAAGTTGGTAAAGCTGTTAGTGTGTAAACTTGAATAACAGTACTAACTGGCTTCACTTGTAGGCATATGGATGTTATCCTGTCATTGGCATTACATACTTCAGGATAGATCTTGAAATGTTCTTTTTGATGATGAATGAAACGCTATTCCCCTTTAAGTGTCCTTACTGGCATAGTAGACCATATGACTGTCTAATTCAAAATGGCCAATAGTAGTCATTTCAGCTGACTAATATCTAGGATATCAAAGCTCATGAGTTCCATTTCGTCTTTGATGATTTCCAATTTCCCTAGATTCATCTTCATACATTCCATGTTTTGGTTATTAATGGATGTTTGCAGCTTGAGTCATTTTGAGTCATGCCACATCAGTAAATGAAGGTCCCAAGCTTGACTCCATTCATGTCTTTAAGGTCGACTCAGCTTTGAGAAAGCAGCTCTTTCCCCATCATCTTTTAGTGTCTTCCAATTTGGGGGGCTCATTTTCCAGGCACTGTAGCTAGTAAATGTTCCATTGTTATTCATAAAGTTTTCATTGGCTAATTCTTTTCACACTGCCTGGTCCCTCCTAGTCATTTTAGTCTATAAAGTCAGCTGAAACCTGTCAGCCCTGGTGACCCTGCTAGTATTTGAATACTGGCAGTGACTCATAGCGACCCTATGCACAACAGAACGAAACACTGCCTGGTCTTGCACCTTTTCTATGCAGCCACTGTGTCAATCCATCTCTTTGAAGGTTTTCCTCTTTTCTGCTGACCCTCTACTCTACCAAGCATGACTCCCTTCTCCAGGGATTGATCCCTTTTGACAACATGTCCAAAGTATGTAGGATGCAGGCTTGCCATCTTTGCTTCCAAAGAACACTCTGGTTGTACTCAGAACAGACCTGTTTGTTCTTTTGGTGGCCCATGGACATTCAATATTCTTCTCCAGCACCGCAATTCAAAGGTATCAGTGCTTCTTCTGTCTTCCTTATTCCTTGTCCAGCTTTGGCATGCATATGATGCGACTGAGAACACCCATGGCTTGGGTCAGGCGTGCTTTAGTCTTCAAGGTGACATCTTTACTTTCCAATACTTTAAAGAGAGCCTTTGTAGCAGATTTCACCGGTGCAATGTGTCTTTTTATTTCTTGACTGCTGCTTCCATGGGCGTTGATTACAGAACCAAGCAAAATGAAATCTTTGATGACCTCATTCCTTTCTCATTTATCATAATACTGCTTACTAGTCCAGTTGTGAGGATTTTTATTTTCTTGATGTTGAGGTGCAATCCATACTAAACGCTATGGTCTTTGAGGTTCATCAGCAAATACTTCAAATCCTCTTCACTTCCAGCAAACAAGGTTGTGTACTCAGAGTAACTCAGGTTGTTAATGAGTCTTCCTCCCATCCTGATGCCTTGTGATTCTTCATATAGCCCAGCTTCTTGGATTATTTGCTTGACATACAAATTGAAAACATATGGTGAAAGAACACAACCCTGATGCATACCTTCCCTGACTTCAAATCAACACCACATTTGTGTTCCATCAGTGAAATGTTTCATAGGCCCATCTAATCTTTGGCTAAAAAGAGAACCTCAGGAGTGACTTTAGTATTGAGTTAAAAGGCTATTTGGGGGCCATACTATTGGGGTTAAGGTTATGTTTTATTAGTTTTTGTATTCTCAGTATCAGTACATTTTAAGCACTTGGCATACAGCAAATGCTCAGTTAATTTTGGGTGAATTAAAGATGAGAAAATAAGGGCAAAATCTGTATAGTGTTAAATCTCATTGGACTGGGGTTTGAACAGTCCTCATGTTACTGTTGAGGATACAAAGGTGAATACAGCAGTTGCCATCAGCCCAAAGGGGGCAGATATGTGAACAGAAGCATTACCTACCACACTGTAAGGGCTGTAATCAAAGTATGAATGAAGCTCTAAGAGAACCCAGGCAACGAGTGGTGGCTTTTGAGAGCAAGTGATATTGTTAGGGAAAAATTTGTTGTAAGGAAAAAGATCTTTTTACAACTTTCCTCTAGTTACCCCCCGGAGCACTCAGCCCATACATTCCTGACTGTTGAACGAAAACGAGAAGGGCCACTTCCCTAACCACAAGAACTAGTTTTAGAAACAACAGGACAATATAGAACCAATCCCCCTTCGGAGTTCCAGGAACTTACCCAAAAAGGCTGGTTTTGGGAATAACAAGAAGGAACTTACCCAGAAAGGCTAGTTTCAGAAATACCAGGAAGTAAATGCACCCAAAATATCCGCCCTAGCCTCGAGCTAATACAAACCAACCCCACGCGGAACCTTTCTCAACCCCACCTCCCCCAAGAATGTAAGACCCTGCCTTTATATACTCTGTACTTTTCTTGTTCGGGGCCCATTCCCTCTACTCTGACAAGAGTATGGATTGAGCCCCAGTGCACTGGAATAAAAACCTCTTGCTGTTGCATCAAGCTGCAGACTCCGTGACTGATTGGGGTTGCGCCGTCACCTGTGACTTGAGGAGGGGTCTCCCCTGTTGGGGGTCCTTTCATTTGGGGGCTCGTCCGGGATTGGACGACCACCCCTCAGTCTCGAAGTCGCTCTTGGAGGTAAGGTACCAAGCTAGCTTTGTCTGTCTGTCCAGCTTTTTTTTGTCTGTGTTGTTATTTTAGTTTCATTTTTCAATGACCACTTAGACTTCTGGCTTAGGTTTTGGGTTTGCAGTTGTTTGAATTCACCGTAAGGGGGAACAAACGGAGGCCGGTAGACGTGCCTGAAGGGTCTCAAACTGCACCCTGGGGGACGCCCCAGGGAGAGAGAGGGACCAGGGACGCCTGGTTGCCTCCTATAAGAAGGATGAGGATACGGTTTGGTTTTTGGATGTGGAATCCCGATTACCGCCTGTCTGACTGCCTCTTCCTTTGGTGGAAAAATAAGCCTGGCTGTTGTTTGCTGATTTGGGTTTGGTTTTTGGATGTGGAATCCCGATTACCGCCCGTCTGACTCCCTTGTCCTCTTGTGGAAAACTAAACCCGGTCGTTGGCTGTTAATTCTGTCCTGTACTATCCTATTCTTGTTCTTGTCCCTGTTTGTTTGGTTCGAAATCATGGGACAGACGTCGTCCTCTCCTCTTAATCTTACTCTAGCTCATTGGCCGGATGTTAAAAATCGCTCTCATGACTTATCAATAGAGGTGAAGAAATGCCTGTGGCAAACATTCTGCGCCTCTGAGTGGCCTGCGCTAGGTGTTGGATGGCCACCAGAGGGCTCCTTTGCTGGTTTTTGTTTCGTTTCTTCTGTGACCGGTCTGTGTCTGTTTGATTGTGTTGTTTGTCCTGATTGTTACTTTTGCCACCATGGGGCAATCTTCTTCTCACTCTGTAACACCCCTAGACCTATTCCTTAACCACTTTCAGATTTCCAGAAACGAGCCCGAGACTTTGGCAAGGTGTGGTCAGAAAACTCCACACACTTTGTAATCTGGAATGGCCAGCCTTTGGTACTGGATGGCCACCCACGAGATCCCTAGACATTAAACAAACCCATTCTGTTTTTCAGGTCATCTCTGGCAATCTGGGTCACCCTAACCAAATACCATACCTTGTTGCTTGGCAAGACCTCCTCAGGCGGCCACCTGCGTGGCTGCAAATTTTCCCCTTGCAAGCTGTAGGGCACATGACTGAGGCTGGGACCCCCTTCTTGGTCTATACTCCTTTTACCTTGATACCCCTCTTAGAAACCACATACAGCAACTTCCCCAAGCCCTCTTTATCACTGAGGGGAGGACTAAGATTGTTTCCCTAGCCAGAAAACAGGTGCCGGGAGATGATGGAAACTTTACGAGTGATTTAGATGAGATTAACCACGCTTTTCCCCTGACCCGCCCAAATTGGGACCCAAACACCACTGCAGGTAAGCAGCGCCTAACTGTCTACCGCCAGATTCTTATGGGGGGTCTCCGGGCGGCTGATGGGCACCCCGCAAATTTGTCTAAAGTAACACAGGTAATTCAGGAACCCTCAGAATCCTCAGCAGCCTTTCTGGAACGACTGAGGGAAAAATACAAAAAAATAGAAGGATTCGAGGGAAAGAATCTATCCTAGCTGATGGAAATTGCTATGAAAACCTTCAATAACCACCAGAAGTTAAACAAGCCAAAAAGGTAAGCAGAATCCTCCTGGCAGAAGCCCCGGGCCACGCACCGCTGCGCCCTTGGGAGAAGAAACCGGTCAGACAAGGAAGCCAGGAAAGCCTCCCCTGCAGAGAAACCAGTGTGCCTACTGCAAGGAAATTGGACATTGGAAGGGACCCACAACTGAAACCAGAACCCTAGCATGAGGAGCTACTGGGATTAATGCCTACTCATGGACTGATGAACGAAAGGTAGATCTGAGAGTTAAGACTGTCTCCCTGTCGTTTACAGTAATGTTTGAATGCCCGTGCTCTTTACTTGGAAGAGACTTGCTATCAAAAATGCAGGCGACTATCCACTTTGCTGGGGATCATGCTTACCTGACACCCCAAGTCAATGTGATAGCCCCTTTAGAGGAAGAATACAGATTTTATGATGGCTCTGACAGGGACCCCTGCTCTATCCTCGTGATATCAGTGGATCAATTGATCAAAGAGATTCCCCAGGTTTGGGCTGAAAACAACTCCCCAGGACTGGCCAAACACCAACCACTGGTTATAGTGACTTTAAAACCATCTACCAGCCCAATTCAGGTGCAACAGTACTCCATTGTGCCAGAAGCAAAGAGAGGGATCATGGCCCACATTCAAAGACTCAGAAAACATAGAATACTGGTGCCCTGCCAGTCACCCTGGAATACTCCCCTCCTGCCGGTGAGGAAGGCAGGAGGGCTGGACTCCAGACCAGGCCTTACTTAGACACTCAGCCCATGGAAAAGGCCGGTGACCTGTCTGTCTAAACAGCTAGACCCAGTGGCCTCAGGATGGCCAAGGTGTCTTAGAATTGTTGCGGCCGCTGCTCAACTGACTATGGGACAGCCCCTGACCATCACTACCCCCCATGCCATCGAGGGAGTCTTGCGTAGCAGCCTCATAAGTGGATTTCCAATGCCCGGCTAACCCACTACCAGTCTTTATTACTAGATCAGCCCCGAGTTGTGTTTGCTTCTAGCTCAGCCCTCAACCCAGCCACACTGCTGCCTGATCTGGACCTGGAGGTCGAACAGCAAGACTGCAGCACGGCCTTCACCGAGATCTTGTGGACGTTCCCTTGCAGGACCCTGATCTCACTCTGTTTACTGACGGGAGCAGTTTTATCAAGGACGACACCAGGTACACAGGGGCAGCGGTGGTAGCCGGAGATCGGGTCCTCTGGTCACGAGCCCTACCATCTGGAACATCAGAGCAACGGGCTGCCCTCAGCCAAGGCGCCAGGCGGTGCAGGCTGCTACCTGGCCGGGCTGCTGTGCGGCCTCAGCAGCCTTCTCAACGCCAGCGGGGGCTCATGGCGGGAGATGGAGCACGTCTACAGCCAGCACAGCTGCATCCGTGACGGGCTGGGCCACACAGCCCGTGCTCCAGACAGACCCTGCCACAGGGCTGGCACTGCCAACGCGGGCCCCATCGCCGGTCTTGCCGCTCCACACTGCCCAGTCAACCTTGACACTACATTAGCGGTGCTGTACAAGGAGATGTTGCCTACAGGTGGGACTGCAACAACTGGACATGTCGCTGCTATGCCGGCTGTGAGGTCTGTATGAGTCAATCCAGGACTATAAGCACCTGTGCCAAGACCTGAGCCTGTGCCAGGATCTGTCCTTGTCCCTGCACTCTGACAGCTCCTACCCACCAGATCCGGCCTCTCAGATGACGAGGAGCCTCCTGACACCAGCCTGTCCCCTGAATCGCCAGCCCTCACCGTGCCCCAGACACACAATGCCTGTGACCAGTGGCTACGAGATGCCTTCCACATCATCGGACTGAAACAATGGAAGCCCGAGGCAATAACCTAGCCGACCGAGCAGCTAAGGAAGCTGCTCTCAGCCTCCTGGAGGTCAGTTCTATCCAGCTCCCCGAGCCAACCCTTCCCAAAGAGCCCACCTAGAAGAGAAGAAAGGATGACACTATACTTCGGGAGGGCTCCTCATTCTCCCTCAAAAATTGGGAGAGAAGCTTGTCCGCCAGATCCACCAGACCACCCATCTGGGAGCAACAAAAATCCAGGAACTTCTGTCTCCAAGGTACTATATACCCTAACTATCTCGGATGATGAACGAATAACACATACCTGCCAAGCCTGCCAAGCCACTAATGCAAGCAGCTCTGGTAAGGCCCACCAAGGTAAGAGAGAAAGGCGTACTATGCCTGTAGTACATTGAGAACTGGACTTCACTGAAATTAAGCACGGCAGATACGGATATAGGTACTTTTTAGTTTTCGTAGACACATTCTCTGGTTGGACTGAGGCATTTCCCACTAAGAGAGAGACAACACAAGTAGTTTGAAAAAAACTCCTGGAAGAACTCATACCTAGGTTTGGGGTTCTGTTGATGCTAGGATCAGACAATGGCCCTGCCTTTATGGCCATAGTCTCTCAGGGAGTAACATCTGTTCTGGGGATTAATTGGAAACTACATTGTGCCTATCACCCCCAGAGTTCAGGACAGGTAGAGAGGATGAACCAGACCCTTGAGGAGACCTTAACCAAATTGACCCTAGAAACTGGCGGTGACTAGACGGCCTTGCTTCCCTTTGCCTTAATGCTTGTGTGTAATTCTCCCTACCTCCAAGGCCTTACGCCCTATGAAATTGTTTTCAGGAGGCCACACCCCTCTGCCCTAAACCAAGGGATGACATACTTGCTGAAATTTCTAATCATGACCTGCTTAAGTCCCTCCAGGCCCTGCAGAAAACTCAAGATCTGCTTTTCCCCTTGTCGAGACACCTCCACGATCTCCGTCCTGTAAAGCCACATCAGTTTCAGACCAGGGGTCTAGTCTGGGTCCTGAGACACCGCACCATTGGAAAGGACCCCACACAGTAATCCTGGCAACCCCCACTGCTGTCGAGGTTGACAGGATCCAGCCCTGGGTCTATCACTCCCATCTACCTTCAATGAAGAATGAGACAACATAGTGGCCCTGAGGCGACTCCAAAAAACCTCGGCCCTCCCGAGGTGACTTCACCAGTTTTTCACCTGGATTCATGTGACCTTGTGGGGGGTTCTATAGGCTCACAGCTTAAGAAAGACCCATACCTGGTTCGTGCACACGAACTCTCAAATACTGGGGGATGTATACATGCTGATGGGTGGGGGTGGACTACTAACTGCCTCATGCAACAGCTGGCTAAGAAACAATTTTACATCTGTCCCAGGGCTAATGTCTGTGGGTCATGTGGAGGAACAAATGATTATTTCTGTTATACATGGGGCTGTGAAACCAATGCACCCTGGATCAGGGAAAATAGGGGACCTCATTAGAATCAGTTGAGTCTCTGTTCTCCTGGTCCCCCTGGCTGACCACCCTAATGTCCACCCTTCTAGGCCCCCTACTCCTTCTCCTCCTCTTGTTAACTATCGGACCTTGCTTAATTAACAAACTAATAACTTTTGTAGGAGAAAGAATAAGTGCTATACAAATTATGGTCCTCAGACAACAGTACCAACAGGTAGAAACTAGAGAAATAGCCACACCTTAAGGGTCCCAAGATTGGGCCCCAGAACATTCTCACAAAAGAAAAAGGAGGGAATGTTAGGGAAAAATTTGTTGTAAGGAAAAAGATCTTTTTACAACTTTCCTCTAGTTACCCCCCGGAGCACTCAGCCCATACATTCCTGACTGTTGAACGAAAACGAGAAGGGCCACTTCCCTAACCACAAGAACTAGTTTTAGAAACAACAGGACAATATAGAACCAATCCCCCTTCGGAGTTCCAGGAACTTACCCAAAAAGGCTGGTTTTGGGAATAACAAGAAGGAACTTACCCAGAAAGGCTAGTTTCAGAAATACCAGGAAGTAAATGCACCCAAAATATCCGCCCTAGCCTCGAGCTAATACAAACCAACCCCACGCGGAACCTTTCTCAACCCCACCTCCCCCAAGAATGTAAGACCCTGCCTTTATATACTCTGTACTTTTCTTGTTCGGGGCCCATTCCCTCTACTCTGACAAGAGTATGGATTGAGCCCCAGTGCACTGGAATAAAAACCTCTTGCTGTTGCATCAAGCTGCAGACTCCGTGACTGATTGGGGTTGCGCCGTCACCTGTGACTTGAGGAGGGGTCTCCCCTGTTGGGGGTCCTTTCAATATTTGTGTTTAGGACTTGAAAATCAGAGAAATAAATGCAGAGTGTCTGATTAAAATCAGTCAAGGAAGAAATATTCTGAATAACATGTCTAACATAACAAGCCCACCCTATATAAGAAATGCAGACATACACAAAACCAGATTTCCAAAAGAAGGACACATTAAATGCAAATAAACCAGTTGCTATTGAGTCAACTCTGGCCCCTGACAATCCATGTGTGTTAGCAGAGAACGGCACTGCACAGGATTTTCAATCGCTGATTTTTTGAAAGTAGAGCACCAGATCTTTCTTCCTAGGCACCTCCAGGTGAACCTGAATCTTTAATCTTTTGGTTAGCAGCTGAGCATGTTACCCAGGTATGTAGACTGTGCCTCCTGAGTTGAACAACTCTATCAATAAGCAACAAATGTTTTAAGCCACTTGGATGACAATGGCAGTGTTGAGCTGTCATTTTATGACAGCCCCTGTCATTAAAAAGTCTGAGATGAGAAAGGGGAGCTTTCTACGTAAAGTGAAGAGTTTTTGCAGAGGCACACAGATGATGAAAGGGCAGCATAGTGAGTAGAATATACCTGCAGTCTTGTTAGCAGAAAGTGGTAGAGACAGAACTGGACACACAGAGCCGGGCAAATTCATGAAGGACAAATCGTCTTTTGTCAATGAATTCAGGCTGTTTGCAATGTCAGGGAGGAGAAGCCAGTAAAACGTTTTAAGGAGACAAGTGACCTGAGGAGCTTAGTTTCAGAAAGATAACCCAGACAAGTGGCATCTGCTGGCTGCTGCTACTGGCTGCCATTAATGATGCACTAAGCCCTGTTGTCAGGAAACAGCCCTATGTCCAGCAGGGTTCGAGTTAATGATGAAGTGCAGTTATCCATGATGAATTCCTATTGTTTGCCAAATAGCTTTTGTTAACATCTTTTGTCACGCAAATCTGTTATCTAGCCACACGGGTAGGGTCATTTGCACTGCATGTTTTAGGCCAGGCAGTGAATCCCAAAAATCTGCAAGTGAACTCTCTCCATATTTCTTTAAGCATTTTATTCTTTCCTCTTGTCCACCAATTAAACCACTTCTTCTCCTTGGTGTTGTGTGACTAACTTAAATTTCTCAGGACCCTCAGTTATAGTCTCACCTCTGTATTCTTTATTTTTTCCCCACCTTTATTCTGGACCTTAATCTGGATATCTTCACATTTGTGTCTTAGGGACACTTACTAAGGGAAAATCCCCAGCAATTTTAGTTATGTCAAACATCTTCAAACTGAAATAGATTTTTTTTTTTTTAAAAACAACAACAAAGCCTCTTTTTGAAGAGGCAGTGATTTGTTCTCTGGTGCAAAGATGAGAGTGGTGTTTTTCAAATTCCTTAGCTTAAAAACAAGATTTGAAAGGGTTTAGAGAAGGCAGGCAAGTAAAAAAGAAAAACAGGCACAGCATTTGTCTTGGTCATCTGATGCTGCTCTAAAAGAACTACCATGAGTGGATGGGTGTAACAAAGAAAAGTTTCTTCTTACACAATCCAGTAGGCTACAAGTCTGAACTCAGAGTGTTCTCTATAGGGGATGGCTTTCCCTCTTTGTTGGCTCTACAGAAAAGTCCTTGTGTTGCATCAGTCTTTCTTTGGTGTGAGAACATCTCAGCACAGGAATTTAAGGTCCAAATGACAAGCTCTTCTCTCATTGCTGCTTTCTTGATGGTATGAAGTCCCCAGCTCTGCTTGCTTCCCTTTCATCTCTTGTAGAATAAAAGCTGGTACAAGCTACAGTCCAGGGAAATGTCGTTTACACTTGGGCAAGGAAGTGACTTTAGAATCCTAGAGTCCCACCCTAATTCTCTTTAATGTAACTCAGTCTATTAACCACAGGCAGAGATTAGGATTTACAGCACATCAAATCACAAAATGGAAGGTTATCACACAATACTGGGAATTATGGACCAGCCAAATTACTATACGCAATTTAGGGGGACACAATTCAATCTATGACAGCATTCTTTCCAAGTGAAAAGCACGGAGGGACCAAGACTTGATGATGTCCTAGATTTCTAGGGCACTCTACACTGAAATGATGATTTCTTTTTGTGTTGCCACATCTCTCTCTCTTTAGGTCATTCATAGTGGCAAACACGCTAATGCCATTATCTTTTTTTTTTTTTGGTTTGTTTATGTCCTTTTCATAGGCTAGTAAGTCAAAGTCATCAAGTGAAATTAAATATACACACATACTTAACACAGAATTTGAGAGTGTGGTGCCTTTTTCTTTCTAGTTGGAAATACTCAGCCCCATACACTGTCACATTTTCATATAACACTGTAATCTTAATTCTTCTAGGCTACCTATCTTCTTCCCTTTAGCTGGGACCATCTCACTTCCTCCTTAAACTTCCACTTGCATTTAGTAGTGGCACCTTTGACTCCACTCATACTCTGAGCGTCAGGTTTGGAAGCAGATGGTTACTTCTGATTCCAATTCAAGCTGTTATTTCAACTGCAGAGAGAAGCAATGTGCATTAGAGCAAGCTCCAAAGCTGCCTTCATTTACGGAGCTGAGCCTGGTCTGAGAAGCTTCATTGGGCTTAACTGGCTGCTTGATGAGCATTCGAAGGTGATAGCAGAGGATCTCTCACTAGCTTGGCTTTTAAGCAGTCTTTTGCAATTGCGGTTCGGCAACTGTATTTCACCACAACAAACTATTAAAAGATTACCTTTCTCAGAAGTTTCGACAATGTGGTGGAGTGGAACAAACTCTGAACTTGGTGCTAGGAAGTCTCAGATCCACATCCAGGCCCTATTTGGGAAGGATTAGTGTATTTCTCTGAGCTTCACGTAAAAAAAAAAAAAAAAAAAAAAAAAATGTACTTCAAAAGAAGAATCTATGCAGTGTCTATATAACTTTTCTCTAGATATTTTGGTGTGATTCTTTGGGGGCTGTTGTTAGATGTGTCACATCAGTTCTGACTCAGTGACCTGCGTACAGTAGAACACAACACTGCTTGGTCCTGTGGCATTCTGAGGATTGTTGGGATGCTGGGGCCCATTGTTGCAGCCACTGCATGTGTCTTGTTGAGAGTCTTCCGAATCTTTCGCTGACCCTCTTCTTAATCAAGCATAGTATCCTTGTCCAGAGACGATCTTTCCTAATAACATGTCCAAAGTATGTGAGATAGTCTCACCATCCTTGCTTCCAAGACAGATTTGTTCGTTCTTGGCAGTCCATGGTATATTCTATATTCTTTGCCAAAACTATAATTCAAAGGCATCAATTCTTCAGCCTTTCTTACTTATTGCCCTGCTGTCACATACATATGATGTGACTAAAAACATCACCGCTTGGGTCAGGCACAGCTTGGTCTTCAAGGTGACATCTTCGCTTTTCAACACTTTCTGGAAAGAGGTCTTTTATAGCAGATTTGCCCTGTGTAATTTGTTGTTTGGTTTCTTGACTGCTGCTTCCACTGACCTTGATTGTACAAGTCCTTGACTTTAGCCTTTATCATGAAGTTGCTCACTGATCCAGTTATGAGGACTTTTGTTTTCTTTGTGTTGAGGTATAATCGACACTGAAGGCTGCAGGCTTTGATTTTTATCAGTAAGCGCTTCATTCCCTATTCACTTTCAGCAAGCAAGGTTGTAACTGATAGACGTAAAATTTTGTCCTGTTTGATACAAGTTCTGCTGACATCCTTTCCTCTAACCAAAACAAAATCTGCTGCAGTCAAGGTGATGCTGACTTATTGGACCCTATAGGACAGAGCAGAAGTGTCCAAGACTGTGAGTTTATGAAAACAGATTGCTGTCTCTTTTTCCCAGGAGCAGCTAGGGGTTCAGACCACCCAACCTCTGGTTAGCAGCTGAGGAGAGCTTATCACTTCACTACCCGGCTCCTCTCCTTTCTCTCTGGGGGAGGGGAGTAGAAGAAAGAGTACTGCCTCCACTTTCAGTTCATTTTGACATTCCTTAACTAGGGTGGGTATGAGTCAGAATCGACTCGACAGCAGTGGGTTTGGGTTTGACCTCCATGTAAACTTTGTGTTCCTTGTCTTCTTTGAACCAGCCACAGTATCTGCTTGGTTCCTCAGCAAATGAGTTAAACAAACTCTTGAGCACATGTTCATTTTTATATGAGGGTTATGATTTTATCCTTTCTCTGAAAATCAGATGTAAATACTCAGCTTCTTCAATGGGGATGAGGATGGCTCCTTCGCTTTCTTCACTGAGTATTTGGGATTGAATGAGTTACAAATGGATTGCTCTATCCCCTTCCCTGACCCTTTGGCTCGACATGTCTTACCCACCTTTGTATTCCTAGGACCTGGGAAAGAGAATATGCACATCAAAGTACTTATTAAATATATTACACTAACAGGAGGAGCCCTGGTGGTTCAGTGGTTACATGCTGGGCTGTTAACCAAAAGGTTGGTGGTTCAAACCCACCCAGTGGCTCTGTCAGAGAAGAGACCTGGTGATTGCCTCCCGCTGACAGTTTAGAAAATCCTACAGTGCAGTTCTACTCCATCATGTGGAATTGCTAGGAGCTGGAATTGACTCAGTACCACTAACAACAGATTAATAGGAGGCACTGTTATTATTTTGAGACATTACTGGCAGCAAATGTGCTAGTGATCTCTGACCTCTCCCAAAAGTAGGCATCTTAGGGAGCACTGAGAGCCTAAAGTGCAGAACTCAGGTGAGGTACAAACTGAGTCAGGGATATAGGAGGCGGTTTCCAATTCCTGGGAAGAGGTCACCCACGGATGGAAGGCTTAAAGAAGGCTCTGAATCCCCTTCCCTGACCCTTTGTCACCAGGGATTCAGAGGTTAAGGGTTTTCTCCACACGCACACTCACGGACTCATCACTTTGGCCTGTGCCTGTCCTGACTGAGGTGGGAGGGGAGACAGGGGGGAAAGACAGCAGAATTTCTGGCATGCAAAATGTTTTAGTGACACAGAGATTTGTCAAAGCCCTTGTTGCTGAATCAGTGCCCTACGTTTTACATTCAAAATACTTACCTCAGTTCCAGTTTCTAAAACTTGAAAATAAGAGCCAAAAGCTTAAAATTAGGTTACTTTGGGATTACCTTGTGATGGTTTTTAACAGTCCTGGTAATTCTTAGTTGCACTTTTCCATTCTTCATCCTTTCTGACCTCAAAATAAACATGTGCAAGAACACTTTGTACGCTAAACATTACTAACTCAAGGCTGTAAGGAAGGTAACTTCCTCAGCGAGAGAATATCCAAATTCATCCCTTCATTAGATAATGTAACAGGCTGAATAATGACCTTGAAAGAAATCGAGTTCTAATTCCCGAAGTCTGTAAATGTTACCTTACATACAAGGTCTGACAATTAAGTTTGTGAACTCATCCTAGGAAAAGTGCTACATTGCTGAGCATCACTACGGTCACCTTTGAAGTATCCCCTTGGGAAGCGAAGCACTGATGCCAATGCCTAGTCCACCCTTCAATTTTGCAGCTCTTTTTCTGGAATGGCCATCTGACATGTTGTCATGTTACCCTTGATGTCCTGTCATCCAAATATGTTCCTTTCAATGTTTCCTTTATCTTCTGGTAAAAAAAGAAGTCACTGGGGGCCAGATCAGGTGAGTAGGGAGGGTGTTCCAACAGTTATTTGTTTAGTGGCTAAAAACTCACTCACAGACACTTATACAATTAAGTTTGCAAACTTGTCACTGCACCACTGTGTGCAATGGACACTCTAGAAAGTTACAAAATTGAAGGATGGACTAGGCCCTGGCGTCAGTATATAGCTTCCCAAGGGGAGTACTTTGAAGGTGACTGTAGTGATATTCAGCAATGAGGTATGTAGTACATAGAACAATTAAGTTTGCAGACCTCAAAGAATAAGAGTCTTTGTAAATGTAGTTAAGGAGATTATCCAAGATTCACTGGGAGACACCTAAGGGCAGTCATAGGTACTTTACAAGTGACAGGAAGGAGGAAATTTGACAAACAAGAGATGGCAATGTGATCATAGTGGCAGATACTGGAGTGACAAGAGAAGGATTCTCCCCCAGAGCCTCTAGAGGTAGCATGCCCCTGCTGAGACCCTGGTATTGGGCTGGGGAAATTGATTTTGGGCTTCTGGCTTCCAGAACAGTAAGAGTATAAATTTCTGTGTTCAAAACCAAGTTTATGGTAATTTGTTACAGTAGCCAGACAAAACTAATACAGATACTTCTACTAAGTCTCTCCTGTAAAATAACAAAATAAGTAATAAAAACAAAGATAAAAAGCCTTGTCAGCATCTTGCTTTAACAGAAATCCCAATAGAGGGTCCTAGACCCAGCAGGAAAAAAAATGTCGAACAAAATTCTCTCTGTCACACACACACACACACACACACACACAACCAGACTTACTGATCCGACAGAGGCTAGGGAAACCCTGAGAACATGGCCCCCGGACACCCGTTGATCTCAGTAATGGAATCTCTCCTGAGGTCTACCCTCCACGTGATTAGACAGGCCCATAAAATAAAATGACAGTTAATGGGCACAGCAGCCCCAGAGCAAGGACAAGAAGGCAGGAAGGGACAGGAAAGGTGTCACGGGTGAGGGACTGAGCATCGACACATTTTAGGGTTGGCAACCGATGTCACAAAACAATGTGTATAATTTAACGAGAAGCAAGCTTGTTAACTTTCACTCAAGCTACAGTAAAAAAAAAAAAAAAAACAGTGATATGCCTGAATGCACCCACAGTGTCTCAGAAGAAAGGTCTTGTGATCTGCTTCCAGAGAACAGATCCTGAAAACACCATGGTAGACAGTTGTCATGACACTCCTGGGTCACCATGAGTCAGAAGACAAGCTTTGTGACATCTCTACGCACAAAGAAGGAGTAAAGCTCAAAGCGCAAAGCTTTGCTTCACATCACACAGGTGATAAATTAAGGATCTGGGATTTGAATTGAAAATTTTTTCTCCATAACTGTGTTCTTAAAAAAAAAAAAAAACTATGTATGCATAGTAGAATAACTTTTATTGAATACTATATTTAGTATTAGGTTTTGAAAAGAGCACCATTTTGTAGTCAGGGTAAAAAAATCACCAGTGTTAAGTTCGTATAAAATGAAAAGCAGAGCGGCACACATGCTTGTACTTTAGAATGAAAACCAAAACCGACTGCTACAGCATCAATTCCAACTCATAGTGACCATACAGACAGAGTAGAACTGTCCCATGGAGTCCAAGCAGTGCCTGGCAGAGCTGAACTTCTGACCTTCTGGTTAGCAGCTGTAGCATTTAACCGCTGCACCACCAGGGTTTCAAAACCAAACCCACTGCTGGGTTTTTGTTTTTATTGCTGTGTATTTGGTGTCCTAAGAAACCAATGGCTAACTCGACATCACAGAGGTTTACTCCTTTATGTCCTTCTAAGTTTGTAGCTTTAACTTAACATTTCGGTTTCTGATTTTTGTGTACCGTGTAAGGAAGGTGTCTAACTTCTCCTACATGTGGCTACACAGTTGTCTCAACACCATTAGTTGGAAAGCTTTTACTTTTTCTCCACTGAATGGTCTTGGCATGCTCATCAAAAATCGACCTGATAAAGAATAACGATGATTCCAGGAAACATCTCCTAACCTGGTTTCAACTGGAAGACATTGAGTGAGAGTAGTCAGCGACAAAAGGACAAATACTGTATGAGACCTCTACGGTAAGATCTCAAAAACAGACTTGTGTATAGAAGAAAAGACTCTTTGACAGCTGCAAGGGAGGGGAGGGCGGGAGGGAGGGCAAGGGGGGGAGGGTTTAGTTTAGGTAGTTACTAGAAATCTAGTTGGGAGAAAGCGGTGACAGCACACATTAGGAACAAGAACAACATTAAGTGGACTTCAGCATAACTTGAGTACTCCTTCCATCTTAACTCAATACTGCAAGGATAGAGTAGCTGGGGCGGGGGGTGGGGGACCATGCTCTTAGGTGAATTCCAGGCCAATTGGCACAACTAGCGTTTTGCTAAGAGAGCTCTATGCACCCCACATTGGTGAGTGGCGTCTGGGGTCTTAAAAGCTGCCAAGCTGCCATCCGAGGACACAGCAAATGGTCCCAACTCAGCAGGAACGGATGCTCACCGAGGGCCAAAATGGCATGCGGTAAAGACAACCGAGAAGACAGAGAGACCCACAAGAGTGGGTGCCTACATCGACTTGGGACCGGAAGAACCGGATGGTGCCCGGCCACCACCAGTGATAGCCATGACGAGCTCACAGAGAGGAGCCTCACTGGCAACACAAGAATAAAAAGAGGTGCAACATGAGATCTCCACTAAAAGACCTCAATTGATGGTCCAGCGGTTTTGGGGTTCCTCTGAGAGCATGGCCCCCGGCCCTGATGCTGCCCTTTCCCATAAATTATAACAAAGGTCCACTGTTTGGACAGGAATGGAATGGACTTGGCAATGCAGAGTAACCATATGTTGGAAGCACTTTATGGTTCTATACATCTATAGGATATCATCTTGCTGACCTCTAGCTGGAGGAAGGGGAGTGGACGGAGAGGAGGGGAAAGGAGACTGTTGGGAGGATGAGACATGTATGGAGCAGAGAGGAATAGTGTGCAGTCACCGGACAGGGAGAGCAGTGGAAGCTGCATATAGGGGGGCACGTAAATTTACATGTGAATGTACATTTTTACTGTTAAATAAAAAAAAAAAATCGACCCGAACTCTATTGTACTGAACTGTCTGTTATCTTGATAACTGTATTTGTTCATGTACCTACTGAATTTTGAAATGTTGCAAATGTTTAATTTGATGAAATTATATCTCACCAAAATTTAATTTGTTCTGGATTCTGGGGTGGGGAAGGATAAGTGAGTCTCCCTTTTTATGATGGCTTTGTGGGGGTTACTTGTGGTATAAACTCTAAAGAATTACACATGGGAGTCATCCCAGCACTATTTCTACCTGACAGAGGATACAGGAAGGAGAGTAAGGATTTCTTTTTAAACTTTCTTCTTTTTAATTAGTACTTCACTACTTGCTGGAGGGAAACTATTGGATTCTAAAATGCCTACATTTGAAGTTGAAATTACAAAAAAAATTCATTTTACTAATTGGATTGTAACGACCCCTCAAATTTTCCTGCAGTGAGCGCTGGTGGTGCTACAGTTAAGTGCTCAGTTGCTAACCAAAATGTGGATTGTCTGAAATCATCAACAGGTCCATGACAGAAAGAGCCGGTGCTCTGTTTCTGTAAAGATTAGTCTGGGGAACCCTACGGGGCTGTTCTACTCCATCACATGGCATCACCAAGTTGGAACTGACTTGATGGCAGCATCATGTCCACCTGAATACGGGAACATCCATTGTCCTATTCTCGTTGCTTCATCTGCACTTGGGCTTCAACACTGACTCCATTTGCACACATCCTTAAAGAAACACTGAGGGCATAATGGTTAAGTGCTACGTCTGCTAGCCAAAAGGTACACAGTTTGAATCCACCAGGTGCCCCTCAGACACTCAACGGGGGCAGTTCTAGTCTGTCCTGTGTATGAGATGGAGTTGACTTGATGGCAGCGGGTTTGGTTTGGTTTGGGTAATAAACGTTCCAGCCTCTCTTAGCCGGAATGTTACCTTTCCTAGGAGAAGTGATGATCATATATCACTAGAATTCACATAACAGAAATTAAAATGAAATAGTCTTGGGATCTTTTTTGTTTATGCTTCACTGCTTTTAAGTCTAAACCTTCCAGGAAGGAAGAAAAGCCAGACCACACACTTGAAAATCAGCCAAGGAAATCACAATGGATCACAACTGGTTTCCTTCCCTATAAATCGCAGAGTTGGTGCAGGGCTGGGGATTGTTTGGCTGTGTTGTGCATGGCGTTGCCATGAGTTGGGCTGACACAATGGCAACTGACAGCAGTTTACTCGGTGAAGATCTCTACCATAATGTTGGAAAGGCCAGCACTGTTTACTGAGAGAAGCTTCCTCATTTTCTACTAAATGGAGAAAAACTACAGATAAATCAGATGTCTGCTAGAGTGTGTCACTGTTAAGAACTTAAGGAGAAGAGAAATGCAACGTAAACTGTTTGTCCCATGTCATGCCAGTGGCCAAACCTCTGATCGGCCGAAGGTGGGGAGCAGGGCAGAAAATGCCACCAGCAGAATCTAAGCAAGGAGGCCTGCTGGCACAGCAGGTAAGCTCTTGACTGCCGACCCATAGGCTGGGGGGTCCAAGTGACCCAGTAGCTCTGTGAGAAGGATCGGGAGACCCGCTTCTGTGGACTAGACAATCATGGGGTAGACAGTTCTGCTGTCACGTGGAGCTGCTATGTGATGACATCCAACTTGTTGGTACCCAGCAACAACAACCAAAAATATAAGCAGAAACCTGATTATCAATTACAAGGTTAAAAAGTGAAAAAGCACTGATGAAGTTTAAGTAAACAGAACACTGCACACAGATGCTTTGATAGTTTAATAGCTTAATCATTTTTTTAGAAACATTCTGATACAGTAAAGCAAGAGCAGATACTAAAATACATTCCCTTTTAAAACACAGATTTGCATTTACCAAGGAAGACATCATCCTCTGACGGTGAAAAGAAAACATCATCAATACCATCAACAGGCAATAACGTTCTCATTCTGGCTAATGGAAATTTTTAGGCAGGGTCTAGAGAAAGAATGGGGTTAGCACTGGTTTGATTAGAGAAAGCTCGGAGAACAGAAAGGGTATAAAGCCTTACAGGTTGGTATACAAAATCAGGGATGTAGTCAATAGAACCAACTGATCTTGGAAAAAAAATAAATCTAGGTAACCTCAACAGATGTACCCTAAGTAAATAATTGATAAAGTGAGACGAAACTCAATTTCTAAGGAGATCTGGGGACAAATGTTTTCTCCTTAAGGCACTGGAGGGAATCTATGCAAGTGACCAGAACTGTGCTGGCATGCAACTAACAAATCTGGGAAGATCCCATATATCCAAAGGGCATCCTTGGACATTTTTCCTCAAATAGGTGTTATAAGGGGTGCAGGATATTAAAAACATACTAAAGAGACAAAGATAATGAAGGAGTCTGTCTGGAGAAGATGCCTTTGAGAAAAGGTTGAAGGAATGGATGATCTGACAGGCGGAAAGACAGAAGAAAAAAATTACTTAACAATTTAATAGTAGTTACCTGTACAAACGATCATTACACAGATAATGGAGATTATTTAAACTGATTTCCATTTTGTAGAGAAAAAAGTACATGCTGCAACAGGATATGGTGTCAATATAACAAAGAACACCTGAAGAGTGGCTACGGCTGAACAACGGCAGAGGAGACCACCTCACAGTGTGGAATTGTTACTCTTCCAGTACAAGACATGGGTGCCCTGAACAGGTGCCTGAAGGCTGCGGAAGGCTGGAGACAGCGCCTTTGGTCCGCACCAAGTTCACGAATTCAGTTCATCAGCTAGTTTCTGCAGTTGATAGTATCTGGTCTACCACTCAGAGGTAACATCACACACCTATTGTGAGACTTGAGTTCCCCTTGGGGTTTTCAATTACTCACTTAGCCTTCAGCTGAAGGGAGTCTTGCAGGTGGCTCAGAGTCAACCCTTACATGTGACATATATCTGTCACTGCAACAGAGGTACACGAGGAGTCTAGAAAATGGAGAATTTTATACAGTCTACTGCTAAGTGATCCTAATGTGAAGGAACATTACTGAAGATGAGATTATCAGAATAGGCAGGCTTAAAAGTGCATTGCTGGTACTGTACTGTTCTGATGACATTTCATTTTTATATTGTTTATGTCGGAATCCACTCAACAGCTGTGGGTTTGGTTTTTGGTTTTATGTCAGTTAAAATTATGAATGGCATGTTATTGTGTGGGTTACATTTAGCTAAGTTCTACAAAAGTTGAAATAACTTTTTCAATTTATGCCTGAGGTCACTCAGCAGAGATGATTTCTGCATTTCTGAAAGGCTGTACTGTAGTTTCGTAACAAGAAGAAACTCAAGCACATGAAATCTTGGGAGAACTTGTAAAAGAGAGCAGAAGATTCAGAAGACATAATTTTTTCTTTGTTCATTTGTAAGAGTAGCTTGAGCCAATGGCCAATCTTGCATTGCTAAATTCAATTCGTAAGCATTGGGACAATTAGTTAACGTTTGATAAATATCTGCTACATATCTGTAATTAGATGTTGAATGACCATGCTAAAAATTTTTAGTTTGTTGTTATTCAAGTGATCAGAAAGCGTCCAATCTCCAAACAAAATACACAAGTCTTTCGGACAATCACAAAGAAAGAGGAACCTTAAAAGTTCTAATAAATATAGCAAAGCCAAGTGAATGTGAAGAGAAGGGCTTTAGAGTCAGCTCCACACACTGATTTGATATCCTACAAGCATAATCCTGTCAGTCCTACCAAGCTTATCTGATGCCACTGAGTGTGGTCTTTAGTTTTTCTTTTAAGCTTATCTGCAGTCCCTCATAGAGCCCAGCTCCACAGAGCCAAACACACACAGTCCACTGAGGACTGGCCTACCTATACCTTTTCACTTCTCCTCAGTGGTTGATTAGTGCACGTGCATTCATGGTAAGAAGCAACTACTGAGAAGCACGGCAAGATTTCTCAGGATCTAAAAGGGTAGGTAAGGAAGCAAAAAAGTCTTTTCTTTGTAGCCAATAAACTGTGAGGATTAGGTCTGCCTCTGTTTTGGTAACTGTTTGGAAGAACTGTCCCAACTCTACTGAAGAAATAACAGATGTATGTAAAACACCGGATTCCACAGTATAAGCAATTCCGACATCTTAAGACACATAACAAAAAGCTGTATGTCCTACGGCTCAGAAATTAAATAAACCCTCAAATTTCAATTTCCACTAAAATATTTATTTAATTGATGATATCTTACAGAAATAAATAAGAGCAGTTTTTCCTCTAATATACGTAACTATGTTTATATTTTCTTTTTTATAAAATTCAAGTATGTCAAATAGTTTTCCCTAAAATTTTAGTTTAGAAAGGAATATTAGGAAACAAAACACAAAATACACTTAAATCATCTCATCATTAAATTACAACCATGGGCTTTCTTAATCTCAGCATATGATTTACTACAGCAATAAGAGATTTGGAGTCAGGGGACCTGGGCTCCACTGTTAACTTGCAATTTTCTCAGTATTTCTGAACTTCCGTTCTTTTATCTGTAAAATTGGAAAGATATTAATTGTAACCCAGGAGTCTTGGGAAAATTAAACACCTCACTGTATAGGAAAGCTCTTTATAATATGTAAAGAGCTACAAAAAAAAAAACAGTTATATTCAATTTCATATAAAAGAACCATATCTCCCTTCAACTGAAGAATAAGCACCAAAACAAGTGTATGTTTTCTTCAGCTGAATTATGTCATCCTATGAACTTAAAATAAGAAAATGCACCTTTACTGAGCACCAAAGGCTTTCAGAAAAATGTGATCCGGGGCATATTTCCATTACAGTTTTCTGGGCAGCTAAGTAGGAGCTGAGGAGTCCTGAGAGTCAAATAAAAGTCGGAAAGCTCAAAGAAAACTACAATGAGAAGGACATTTGGGTTACACTAAATGGCTAAGATACAAGAAGCTATTCTTTATTCAGCAATCTCAAAGTCCATTAATTCTTCACAGAAGAAGAAACATTCCATGATCACCACTTGCAATTATCTGCTTATGTGACCGTGACATTGTCTTGTTCTAAAGATCAAATACTAGTCCCTAAGGGAAGTACACCTGGATAAAATAAACCCTATTATAAATTTAAATACGCATGGTTAAAAAGTATAGTTATACATGAACATGAGAAGAGAAAAACATCCAAGAGACCAGAATGATGATGATAAAAAACCCTGCCATATTACTATGTTATAATAAGACTGAAAGTCATAAACATTTGCATTATTTAGACATATCAATCTTAGAACATGTCAAAAACCTAACAATGAGAATACTAAAGGCAGAATGCATTAGATAATTTTAAAGTGAAATTACACTTAAAATGCTATTTAGAATTAACAGTTGAAATCGGTATTACTCAAAAGAATGAGAATATGAAAACTTTTTAGTATTCCATTTTTAATAGCAAGATAGAGAACAGAAATGCTTGCCTACCATCACCTATTGTTCAGAGTTGTATTACTGTGAAGTTATTATTCATAGAGTCTAAACCTACTCAAATAACTATGAGTTAATCTACTTCACCGTCCACTTCAAACATACAAGACACTGGTGAATCAGGTGCTGAATACGGTGCAGGCCCTTCCTAAAACGGGTCTACATCACAGGTCACAGAAAACTAGACTTCCTTCCTGTCTCTCTTTTTCCAGCTCTTAATACCACAGATCTTATCAAATGAAAGACACATACTCCCTCTCTTCACTCTTTTGCCTCATGAGATATAGATATCAGATATTATCTGGAACAAAAATAATTGTTTTATTAGGAGTGAAAAATTAAAAACCTTGAAGATCTTTTGGAAACTATATATTGAAAACAACTCAAGAACTACCAGGACACTGTACAACCAGAAAAGAGAAACAAATCATCCAACACCAGTGTTCACTGACATCTACTGGAATTTTCTTTTATTTGGAACTCTCCTCAGCAAGTTGTGAAAGTTTATGAATCCATCAGCATCTGGACTGAGTCACATGTATTTCACTCAATATCTTCAGTTTCTTTGGTAAACAGGTCTGCCAGATCAGCCACGGTCAAGACGGAGGCCTCCGAGTGCTTTGCTGACGAGCTCGTGTGACTGCAGGGTTTCCAGGTGCCCAGCATCAGAAAGAAACCCCCACGAATCAATTAGTGTGTTTCTAATAAAGCAACTCTGGACACTTCTTTGTTCCTAACCTTTTGTAACTAGATCACAAGACATTCCCAGAAGGAAGTAGGTGGTGAGACCATTACTACATTTCATCAAAATCAGTGAAGGCTTGTCTGTATTAATTACAGCTTTGGTCACAATTTTTCTTTCCCCTTGCATAATTGATAAAACACAGAAAGAAAACTACCAACTGCTATTAACACTCTCACTTTATGACAGCTCTTCAAAATCACTGAGGTCTGTCATACATGGAAATGACAAAAAGCCTTCATATTTGAGGCAAAAAGCTCACCTGGCACACTCTGTCCTCCAGCAGTGGAAGGAAACCCTGGGGGGCTGTTTTCTGCTGCGCAGAGACCTCTGAGGAAACCAGCCCTCCTAAGGCAACAACGTCTCCCATGGGTACCTTCTAATCCTACTGAGCTCACAAGGCTATAGTGAGGCAGTGGTTTATGTTTTTAAAAAGGCTTTAAAAACACTAATTAATAGTGATGACATAAACACTACAGTTGACATAAACTCTAGGGTTAACATACATACTATGATTGCAAAGTAAGCTCTGTTAAATTAAGGTGGTTCTGGACTCTCATTTCTATTCTATCTCTGGAATTAGGACTGCCATTCCATTGCCAGCTGAGTTTTCATTCCTGACTTTGCTCTTTGATGTAACTAACAAGTGATGCACAAAACAGAATTCACATTTCATTTCACATACAACCAATCAAGGCTTTCAGCTTGGGCATGCAGACATATTTCATTTGAAAAGTACTCCAATGGCGTGTCATGTAAGATAGCTGAAATATATTAAGTCACATTTAGAATGCCCAAGGCATTAGCTGGGAAACAAGACTTAAAACTGAAAAGGTGAAATGTTCACACCTTGATTTTAAAAGGTGTTTGTGTCTTTTAAAAGGTGTTTTGTGCTTGACCAAGTAGTCACTTAGTGATGACATTCCAAACACATAAACACCCTTATAAAAACTGGAAAACTTTCTCTACCTACTACTTGTAGTAAATGGCACTTACCTCCTCTCAGCAGTTTTCAGCATTGCTTGCATTCTTTCTTCTATTGTTGCTTTAATTAAGAATCTGTGTACAACAGTAGGTCTACAAGGCACATAACAATAAGTTCATAAACATCTTAAGACAACGTACAGACTTCACATCTTACATGCTAGACTCATCAGTCAACTGGTGCCCACTTGTGGCAGATACTAATCCAGGTGCTGGATCAGCAGAGAGTATAATAAAGAACTTGATGTCAATGACCGAAGACGCCAGCGAAGGAGACAGAGCACAAACCCATGCACAAAAACGACAGTTTCAGGTACAGATGAGTGTTCCAAGGAAGCCGCCGACTTACGAGTAGAGACATGAATGATGAAAATGAGGCTACTAAGAAAATGGAAAAGAAGTAAGATAAGCCATTTCACGTAGAAGAAACAGTACATGAATGCAATCCCCACGGTAAGAGAACTTGCTTGGGACAAACTTAAAATGTCCAAAGCAGAGAAAGAAGCCTAGCACGGCAGAGGCATATTGTGAGGGGAAGAGGATGAAAAAGAGACTGGAGAGGTTTTCTGGATGTGGTCAGGAATCTGGATTCAACGTGGTCATCACAGGAAGCCATCAGTGGGCTTTATACATGACTTGACTTATGCTTTGATTTTACTTCAAAAATTCCTTTGGGCACAGTGTAGACGGAGACAAACAAACAAAAAGCCTCTCTTGATCTGACTTGTTCTTTCCTCTGTTCCTCTCTGCAGCAGAATGCCTCAAAAATAGCTATACCAGCTATACAGAAATAGCAGTGTGTTGCAGTTAAAATCACAACAAAATGTAGCAAAAATGCATTTGAAATCTGCTCATTTTTTGTAAGCTGTGTGATCTTGGACAAGTTACTTAACTTCTCTGTTATGTTTTTGCCAATAAATACATATGATTCCAGTCTCTTTCACACTCCAATCAGGCCGTCGCCTCTACTACTCCAGAGAACCTGGTTTTCATCTCCATGCTTCTGAACCTAACGATCCATTCACAGTATTGAATCAAATCAAATGACATACTGCATGGGGCAAAGCTCCTGCAAAAGCAAGTGTTGAAAAAAAAAAGAGCCATGATGTCCCTCTCCAGAGAAGGGTCTCTCTTGACATGTCCACAGTATGTGAGATAAAGTCTCCTTTCTAAGAAGTATTCTGGCTATACACCTTCCAAGACATATTTCTTTGTTCTTCTGGTAGTCTGTGGTATATTTAATATTCCTCACCAACACTATAATTCAGAGGCCTCAATTCTTCAGACTTCCTCGCACATTTTCCAGTTTTCACAGTGTATTTTGGGCAACTGAAAACACCACGGCTTGTGTCAGGTGTGCCTTAGCCCTCAAAGTGGTGTCTCTTTTTTTTAACACTTGCTTTTGCAGCTTTGCCCCATGCAGTATGTCATTTGATTTCTTGGCTACTGCTTCCATGAGTGTTGGTAACAGATGAAAGTTTATGCAACTACATAACACAAATCTTAATGTGGATGTATCATAAACATCTCCAATTTGTTTCTGAACTGAACTTTGAGTGTGCCCTCACCAAAATCTCTACCACGAAGTGGTGAAGACTTTTCCAATGGCTACTTTATCCTAGTTGCCAAGTCAAAAACCATGGGGTCATCTTTAACAGTGTAACACCCTACGTCCAATCTGTCCACAAACACTACTGGCTCTACCTTCAAAATATATCCAGAACGTGACCACTTCCCACCATTTCCACTGTTGCCACTGTAGTCTAGGCCACCTTTGCCTGTCCCCAGGGTTACTGCAACGGCCTTCTAATCTACCTCCCTGTTTACTCTTTGTTGCTCCCCCTAACACAGCATTTAGAGTAGTTCTTTCAAAACATAAACTACATCACATCACTCCTCTGCTCACATGATTCCCTGTCTTACACACAGTAAAAACAAGGTCCTTACAGTGGCCTCCTAAACAAAAACAAAGAAACAAAATAAACAAAAAACTCCACTGCTGCTGAGTCAATTTTGACTCAGCAATCCTACAGGACAGAGCAAAACTTTCCCACAAGGTTTCCAAGGCTGTAATCGTTACGCAAGCAGACTGTCACAGCCTTCTCTCATGGAGTATGGCTGGCAGATCTGCATTGCCAACCTTTGAATTACAGCTGAGTGCACCCCCAGGGCTCCTGAGCCTCCTAGGCCCTCTATAATCTGGTTCCCTAAGCTGCTCCCTGACTTCATCTTCTATTTATTCCTCTCCTCCATGCTCATTCTACAGCAGCAGCTCTGAGTTCCTTGCCATTCCTCAAACATACCAAGCAGACTTCCAACGTCAGGCCTTTCTACTGGATATACTATCTGCCTGAACATTCTTCTCCAAGATAGCTGCCTGCCTACTTTTTTTTTTTTTAATCTCTTTTAAGTCTTTGATCAAATACTACTTTCTCTAAAAGGCCTTCTAACCTATCCCCTGTACTCTTAATCCTCCTCACTCAGATTGGTTTTTCCAGCTCACAACATACTATGTATTCAATGTTTTTATTGTTTATCATCTGCCTCTCCAGCAACATGCTTACAAACAGAATGTAAGCTCTAAGAGGGCCTCTCGAGCCTAGGTCAGTGCCCTGATACACAGACGGTATTCTATAGAAATGTGCTGAACGCAGTACCGATACAGGCTGATGGACGCATGTGACGACAGAGAGATGAAGGGCTGCTGCTAGGACTGTACTTTCCCTGTGTGAGGTGAGATCAGCAGTTGATAGTGGGGAGGGGCAGAGAAACCTATTTAACAGGGCAATACAGGACTGTCTGGTAGCGGGGAAGGACCTTGTAAGTCTGTAGTCATAAATCTCAGTTGAGTCAACACTTTAGAAAAACAGTGGCAGAGCAAGAAGTCAATTTTTTGTTTTTGAAAAAAGAAAAAAATTAACAAAAGCAAATAAGACAAAACTGCATTCTAAATGATACCTGGTAGCATCCAAGAACAAGCATGCATTTATTATGTTGTTATTTTGTTGTTTTTTGTTATGCATTTGTTTGATGACTGTATTTCTGTCCTGCTTAAATGAACTCTTCATTTGCTTACAGAGTAGTCCAAATTTCAGAGTATGGCATGCAAGGCATTCATCTCCTGGCACTCCACTTCTTATGCGCTACACTCCAACCAATTCCAAACTTCTCATAGTCTGAGAAAATACTAGTTCCTCAATTCTGTGTTTCTGCATGGTTAGCTCCTTGTGGCTATGACAGCAACTTTTCTACTCAACTTTTACATTGTTTTTCCAGCAAGACTCTTTCTAATAAATAATGAAGGCCCTAACTCTCCAGGGCACAACTGATCACGTCCTCTTTTCTCCTACCGCAGTAACTATTTTGCTGTATTGTGACACACACTACTGCTACATTCTAAGCCAACTGTCTCCTGTGCTACATTGTGACTTCCGTGTAGGATAAGCTTTATGCTTCCATTTGCATCTTCAGTATCTAGCACAGTGCTTAACAGAGTTCAATAAACATTTATTTAATGAACGCTTAGTGTGGCAGCATTAAAAAAAATATATTCAAGCAATCTAACCTTCTGAAGGTAAAATCTAAGAAGTCTTATCATGGGTAATCCTCAACATCCTGATAATAACTATCAGGTTTCTCTTGGGCCCTAGACTAAATCTAATTATCTCTTTAGAGCTGACCTAGGAGCTTGTTCTCTCTTCCTGAGGGTAAGAACTTAACTAGGAGTTAGCCAGCTCCTCAAGCATGAGGTATATCTTCTTGTAATCATAGCCTCCTTTGGACAAAAATAAATTCTAACTAAAATCATGACGGATGCTTTTAATTTAATTATGTAATTATTGTTAGTACCTCTAACAAAATTTGTTTGATGATGTAATCACACCAGTTTTAAGAGGAAAGATGGTAAAGCACTTAGGGTAGTTTTTCTGAAAAGAAGACAAAAATCTGGGAGAACGTGGGGATTTGCTGCCTGGAGGAAGGAGGACTGAAAATCTCTACTTACCTTTCTGCCATATTCTTAAAACATTTAATAAATAAGGAAGTAATTAAAAAGTAAACACGCTACGATAGACATAACTGGACGAGTCTGATCCAGCATCTTAGAAACCTGCCATAAACCCGATGGGTGCTGACTCCAGTCCTCACCTCGTCTGCCCGATTCGATGCACCCTCCCGATGGCCTGCAGCTCATGGGCAGGGTTCAGGATGGGCTCCACCAGGAGCACGTGCGTCGCTTCAATGATGGTCAGTCCATTAGAGCCTGTGTGCAGGGGCAGCAGCAAGATGTTGATGTCAGGATCATGTTTAAATGCTGACAGATTCTCCTAAAAAAGAAAGGTACATTTTAATTTGAGCTAGATCAATCAAAATTAACAGCAGTATGTTTTAGCTCATTTCACAGTGGCTTAGTATTCAGATCATTGTGAAATATAACACGAAAATTAAATATAAAGCCATCAATTTTAGAAAATGTAAACACATTGCCTCACTTCAATTATAAGCAAAAATATCATATATGCTCTTTTGTTCTGCATAATACCCATACATAGTGGAATCACAAGGTAATGCATATGACATATGGAAATTAAATTATGTGTGCTTAGAAGAAAAACAGGTGATGAGAAATACTGTGCCAGAGTGCTTGCAAGACAGGAGATACAAATCTCCTAACTTCTCAGCTGGTATTCTTTTCATGCCTCTCAGGGGCCAAGTTTGACTTCATGCACCAGTCACACACGGGGTGGGATGGGGGCCAATTTTGACTTCATGCACCAGTCACACCTGGGGTGAGATGAGGACCAATTTTGACTTTGTGCAGTCTCACTACATTTAGAACCTAATCCCTAGGGTACAGAAGGTCCTTTGGCTCTTTCAAGAGGTACAGCATAAACAACCTTCTCCTATATTCAAGAAAAAGACGTCAAATCAGAAGACCTTAAAAAAAAAAAGCTTAAGGGAATAAAGTCTGACGTTGCTATAGATGTAACGGTATAAACAGAGAAGAACTACAGGTTCTTTAAAAGTTAACTTTATAATTCATTAATTAAGAACTAAAACTCTCTTTACCTGGTTTATATGACAAAAGCCAAAAAAACACTGGTAAGCTACTTAACAGTCAGTTCAATGGCAACTGAGTCTACTCCAAACAACACAAGAAAAATGTCTTGGTGTACCTGAAATGTCTTAACGCGACTGATTTGTGCAAATTCCATGTTGTTATCAGTGAGAGCTTTTGAAATAATATCCAATACATCTTGCCACTAAAACACACAAAACAATAAGAAAAGCACTATTTATACCCAGCTTTCAAAAAGAGGATTTGAAAAGGAACTAAATCAAAATAACTTTTGTACTTTAGGGGTAAAACAAACACAAAGTCCTTAAGTCTAGTACTATCAGTATTACCTAGCTCCATCCTCAAACAGCAGTGGTACTGGCCCCCCACTCCCTGCATCAAATGACAGCCTACAGATAGAGTAATGGCAGCAAGTATCTTTCAGAGATAGTTTACAGCAGACATAACAGTAGAACATAAAAAACTGAGTACTTAATGGAGTGGTTACTCATCTTACAAAAAGAGAAATGAGAATTTTAGTTACTTTATTCACTACATTACTTGAATGTTCTTAAATGAATTTATTTGTGAAATGAGACTTTCAATATTACCGATTCTAATGTTTAAAATACAAACAAGAAACTTGTTGCTACTAGTGGTGTTCAGCTCACACCAGCTGTGCAGGACTGAGAGCTGCTCCAGAGCATTTCTGAGGCTGTGACTGTTACGGAGGCCGACTGCCTCCTGCAGCTTTGTCCAGAACAGCTGGTGGGCAGCTGAGCAATTTAACTGCTGCATCACCAGGGCACTATACAATCTAAAACATTCCTAAAGATATAAAAACATGAAATATATCCACACAAATCACCTTAGGAAACATCATCAAAATTTTCTAAAAATAATTCTATCCTATAGAAATGATAAATAATTCAACATGTATGAATTTAGTGTGTAAAAATTATAGCTACGTAATTCTAAATCTCAGCTATATTATGGCTAACACTAAACATTAGTTCTCTCATATAAACTGGTTAGAGACAGAACAGCAGTGTGAGTCAATACTGAGGATGAAACTACAGATTATACCGTTGAGAAAACGAGTGCTTTGGCCCCTGGATCTCTGAGCTGGATTCTCATCAGCGTTCTGACCACAGCTTCCACCTTGGTAGAATGGCTGCCCTTTGAAGACAAAGAAGAAAACCCATAACTATTATCTAGTCAACAATGGGAAGGAAAAACAGTGTGAAACTCTTTATTATCAAAAGGATATGTGCATCAAAACAAATTAGCAGGTGTGTGTGTGTGTTTATTCTTTCTTATTTTGTGACTACTTGAAAACCTTAGTCCCCATTTATAGAAGTCATGGAATTAACACCCAGAATCACCAGTAAGTCTAAGGTGATAGGACCGTGTCTGATGGTTAGTGAAATGACGACATTCTGTAGCTACTGTTACCTTAGATAAGTAGAATTTATATTCAAAAAGATTCTTCACTGAGTCTCACTCATTTCAGACATTACGGTAGTAGAAACGTTAAGGACACAGTCAATCAAAACTTCAGTGTAAGCCAACAGCGGAGGATCCAGCCAATGAAGAGTCCTTTCTCACAACGGTACTAGGATGAATGATGACAGAGGTACCAGCTGTGTCCCCTTGGGCCACAAGGCCAATTTATACAATGATAGATAAACATTTAGAAAGCGATTTTTCCATTTTCCACAATCATTCCCATTTTAATACGCAAGAGAGGACATGATTTAAGAAATGCAGAAATAAGAAAATAAGGCAAATAAACCAAGTTGTTCAGACTGATGTTCAGATTCCAGTTCAGCAGCTCACAAGTTACATGGGTTCTGACTGTTCTGTGTCCTATTGCTGTAATTTTTAACCTTGCTAAATCTTGCTTCCTCTTCTAGCAAACAGAGATGATCAGTAAATCTATTTCGAAAGGTTGTTATGAGGATTGAGTAACAAAAGGCACACCAAGCATTTAGCCAAGTAGCTGGCAAACAGTACACACTCAAACTTTCATCCTTTTGAGACAACGACTGCAGGATGAATACTCAAACAGCCTACATTTTACCACGAAGAGGGCAGATATAAGCCAAAAGAAACAAAGATAGTTTACAGAAGTATTTTCCTTTCCCAGCTTCCCAAAAACCTTTTCCATAGAGACATCAGAAGGCAAAAATATAAACTGGTAAGGAAGAAAGGTATACCAATTTTATCCTATCAGGACAGAATCACCAAGAAGTAGTTTTAAAATATTCATACAAAAATGCTGAGTCTGTATTTACTTTTCTAGTTATACATACTTACAATTTATACTTGAAGATTTAAAAAAGTATTATAAACAACCCATTTCAGTCTGAAAACTACCTCAAATAAGAGTAAATAGAACATAGAAAACTAGCATAAAACTCATGATTCAGTAGTTTAGAGGGAAACATTCACGTTCTTTACAAGGTTTTAGTTTTGAAAGCAATATATGTTTATTGGACAACTAAACTAACTGAAGTACATAAGATTAAAAACTAAAATAAAAAAATTAAGGTTCTTTTTATGTCCCACCTTCAGCTCACCCTCTTTTGTAAACACCATTCAGAATTTGGCACTGTCTAGACCTTCCTATGCACTTGAAAAGACTACTATCAGTATGTATTTTTTAATTTGTATTGTAACAGGCCCCATTCATTTAGCATTTTATCTTAGCAGTTTTCATATAGGACCTATGTACATGTATCTTACTTTAATGACTGTATGGAAGTTTACAACATGTACACAATTTATTATTCGCTTACTGATATGCACTTAGGTTGATTTGACTCCATTTTTCTACTATACTATGCTTGTACTCATGGTTCTGGATATGTGTCTGGACACACAATTCAAAGCAGAATTATTGCTCACTTTTGGTAGATTTCCTATCAAATTGCACTTAAAAAATGCTAAGACATTTAATTATAAATCAAAATTTTGATTCCTCCTTTCCCCTATCATATTGGCAAAAAAAAAAAGATTAACAGAAAAGATTAACAGAAAGAAAGATTAACAGGTGAGCAAAGAAGAAAGCACTAGTTAACTATCACCAGTGAGATTCTAAATTGAAAAGCTCAGTGGTATAGTGGTTAAGTGCTACATCTGCTGAGCATAAGGCTGGCAACTCAAATCTACCAGACACTCTTTAAAAACTGTAAGGAGCAATTCTACACTGTTCTGCAGGGTTGCTATGAACTGGAATTGACTCGACAGCGGTGGAAACCCTATATAGGAAAAGACAGAGCATTTCCTTTGCTTAAAAAGAGATTAAAACAGGAAGCGTGGAAAGCATTATATACAGCCAAAGCTGGAGGGATCCTGAGGAGACAAGAGAGAAAGGGTAAGGAAATGTCAATTCCTGGGTACAGCACTGACAGAGCACAAAAATGATCCAGTAAGGTAACTGATTCCACAATCAGTGCCCATGGAAGCAGCAGTCAAAAAATCAAAAGATGCACTGCACTGGGAAAATCTGCTGCAAAGGACTTCTTTAAAGCATTGACAAGTAAACATGTCACCTTGAAGACTAAAGTGCACCTGACCCAAGCCATGGTAGTTTCAATCACATCATACTCATGCAAAAATTGGACAATGAACAAAGAAGACAGAGGAAGAAATTATGTCTTTGAATTGTGGTGTTGGAGAAGAATACTGAATGTACCACGGACTGCCAAAACAACCAACAGATCTGTTCTGGAAGAAGTACACCCAGAGTGCTCCCTGGAAACAAAAATGGCAAGACTGCGTCTTACATACTTTGGACATGTTGTCGTGAAGAATCAGGCCCTGGAGAAAGACATCATGCTTGGTAGACCGGAGGGTGAGCAAAAAAGAGGAAGACCCTCGATGAGATGGAATGACACAGTGGCTGGAACAATGGGCTTGAGCATAAACACATCACAGACATGGCATAAGACCAAGCAGTGTTTCATTCTGTTGTTCATAGGGTTGCTGTGAGCCAGAACCACTCTGAAGGCATCTAAAAACAAGGTAACTGATGGCCTCAGTCCAACTTGGCTTAGTATTTATCTTTAATCAGTAAACATATAGATACACAGTTAAGCCGGAATGATATATGTTGGGGAGGGGAGTGTCTGGGAAGAGAAATCGCACAACACTGCTCAATCGATTTTTAGCACAGAAAGTTGACAAAACTGCAGTTAATTGTAAGTACCTCTGCCCTATTCTGAAGTTCTTTTTCCTTTTCTTATTTCTATCCTTTATGTCTATCCCTTCAGTTTTGCCAGCTCTGTATATCCCATGTCCAATTCTAAGCTCTATGCTTAGTTTCTACTTATGTATTTGGCACATCAATGATCAAGGTTCAACTTGAAGTGAAGACCTAACTAACAGCTGTCCTCAGCCATCACTGGGCTACCCAGTTGGGTTTGCTCTCTCTAGGCAGTAGTGAACTAGAGACTTGGGTTAGGAGACACAGGCAATGGTACCACTCTGCTGAAGTCAGCTGTTCTGCTGCTTTTCCATTCAAGAGATGAAGTGTTCAGCCACAAGTATTACAGTATTTAACACACCACAGCAAATCATTATGAAGATCTTTGCTCCCTTGCTTATAACATAATCAGTAAGGCGCAAATAAAAGTCTTTTAAGTTTTTGAAAAATCAAGAACAAAAGTAAAAGCTGCAGACAATGTATTGCACATAAAGACAATGAAAAAACAGCAGAGACACATTAGCACCAATGGCCAACAGATGACATTTATCAAGAAGTTTGGCCTACAGGTTATCTATTAGCATTAAGTAAAGACCTAAAAAGTAAATTCAAATCAACTGACTCCAGAGAACAACAACAAAAAATCAGCAATGTCATGTAGATTTTCAGCTACTCTAATAGGAGCAACCAACTTATTTTTACCACAGACTTAAACTTGATTGGCAGCAAATTGTAAGGTTGGTCTACAGTCTTGGATTTGTATCATAAAATTCTGAGAACCTAAATTTTGAGTGAAGAGTCACTAAATGTGTTACAAGGATAGAAGACTTTAGTTTTGTTACTTTGCCATATATCCATTAGATTAAAAGTGATAATCACTGCTTGCAATCTTTGTTCGTCTTCTGGTTACCTCTTGGGATCTCCTTCTATTGTCTTGGAAATCCAGAAACTGATTTGAAGTATTCCTGGTCAGTTCCCTAGCACAGGCCTTGTCTAGTTTTTACCCAGGAAACCCGGGTGACACAGTGGTTAACCAGAAGGTTGGCAGTTTGAATCCACCAGGTGCTCCTTGGAAACTCTATGGAACAAGTTCTACTCTGTCCTACAGGGTCACTATGAGTCGGAATTGACTCCACAGCAGTGGGTTTGGTTTTGATTACTGCCTACTGAAGAACTGTGGGGGAACTGGTGAGAGGCCTGTGATTCTGGGACCTTAATATCATTACATCAGTGATACAATCAGGATTGTTGTTTACTACAACTGAACTGATCCTCTGAATTGTGGTATTTCCCTAGATAGCATGCTGCCGTATCTGCAGGGCCTCTTACTGCTCTAGGGTCAAACGGTGCCCATTCTCAGCTCTCTGCCACAGAGGCTGAGTTTCAGTCTTGCCAGAGGTAGCCCATTCACCTCTGAAACACAGCACAGATGGTGTTCTCATCTTTTAGCTAATATTTGGCTTTATTTTTGCAATTTGTTAAACATATTACATGAATCAAAGGTCTTAAGACTAGAGTCTTTTATTTAAAATCGTACTTTAAGGTTTACAGAACAAACTAGTTTCTCATTAAACAAATGCATACTGTTTTTATGACACTGGTTAACAATCGCACAGCATGTCAGTGTTCTCCCTTCTGGACCTTGGGTTCCTTTTTACCAGCCTTCCTGTCCCCTCTCTTTCTAGTCCTTTGTCTCTGGACTAGTGTGCCCCTTCAGTCTTGCTCTGTTTTTATGGCACTGTCCAATCTTCAGCTGAAGAGTAAATCTCAGGAGTGACTTCATTACTGAGCTGAAAGAATGTCTGGGAGCCATACTCGTGAGGTTTCTTCGGTCTCTGCCAGGCCAGAAAGTCTGGACTTTTCCTGTGTGAGTTAAAATTTTGTTCTCCATTTCATTCCAGTTCTGCCCAGGACTCTCTATGGTGATCCCTGTCAGAGCAGTCACTGGTGGAAGTTGGGCACCATGTGGTCATACTGCACTCAGTCTGGTGGAGGCCATGATAAATGTGGTCTATCAGTTCTCTGGACCAATCTTTCCCTTGTAGTTTTTAGTTTTCTTCATTCATCCTTGCTTGAGAAGGAGCGAGACCAGGGAAGCATCTTTGATGGCTGGACATTCATAGGCTTTTAAGACCTCAGATGCACTCACCAAAGGAGAACAGAACATTTTCTTTACAAGCTGTTGTTGTTGTTAGGTGCTGCTGAGTAGCTTCCGACTCACACAGACCCTGTGAACAACAGAACATAACACTGCCCGGTCTTGTGCCATGTCCACAATTGTTTTTATGCTTAAGCCCATTGTTGTGGACACTGTATTGATCCATCTCGTCGAGGGTCTTGCTCTTTTTTGCTGACTCTCCACTCTACCAAGCACGATGTCCTTCTCCAGGGACTGATCTTTCCTGACAACATGTCCAAAGCATGTAAGACGCAGTCTTGCTATCTTTGCTTCCAAGGAGCACTCTGATTGTACTTCTTTCAGATCTGATCTGCTGGTTCTTTTGGCAGTCCATCGTATGTTCAACCTTCTTCTGCAACAGCACAATACAGAGGCATCAATTCTTCAGCCTTCTTTGTTCATAGGCCAGCTGTTGCATGCACATGATGCAACTGAAAATACTATGTCTTGGGTCAGCCACACCTTGGTCTTCAAGGTGACATCCTTACTTCTGAATACTTTGAAGAGGTCCTTTGCAACAGATTTTCCCAGTGTAATGTGTCTTTTGATTTCTTCACTGCTGCTTCCAAGGGCATTAATTGTGGACCCAAGTACAATGAAATCCTTGACAACTTCAATTCTTTCTCCATTTATGACAATGTTGCTTACTGGTCCAGTTGTAAGGATTTTTGTTTTCCTGATGTTGAGGTGCAATCCATACTCAAGGCTGTAGTCCTTGATCTTCATCAGTAAATGCCTCAGATCGTCTTCATTTCCAGCAAGTAACATGGTGCTGTCTGCATAACGCAGGTTATTAATGACTCGTCCTCCAATCCTGACACCTTGTTCTTCTTAGTATAATCCAGCTTCTTGGATTATATGCTCGGCATACAGATTAGAAACGTATGGTGAAAGGATACAACCCTGACAGACACCTTTCCTGACTTTAAATCATGCAGTGTCCCCTTGTTCTGTTCACATGACTGCCTCTTGATCCATATACAGACTCCTTAAGAGCACAATTAGGTGTTCTGGAATTCTCATTCTCTACAATGTTAGCCATAGTTTAGTATGATCTACACAGTTGAATGCTTTTGCGTAGCTGATGAAACACAAGTAAACACCTTGCTGGTATTCTCTGCTTTCAGCCAAGATCCATCTGACATCAGCAATGATATCCCTGGTTCCACATCCTTTTCTGAATCCAGCTTGAACTTCTGGCAGTTCCTATATTGCTGTAGTTGCTTTTGAATAATCTTGAGCAGAATTTTACTTGCATGTGATATCAACGATATTGTTCAGTGATTTCCACATTCAGTTGGATCACCTTTTTTTGGAATGGGCATAAATACGGATCTCTTCCAGTCAGTTAGTCAGGAAGCTGTCCCCAAATTTCTTGGCACACACGAGTGAGTACTTCCAGCGTTGCATTTGTTTGTTGAAATAATTGATACTCCATCAATTCCAGAAGCCTTGTTTTTCGCCAGTGTCTTCAATGCAGCTTTGACCTCTTCCTTCATTACCATTGGTTCCTGATCATATGCTACCTCTTCAAATGGCTGAACATCGACTAGTTCTTTCTGGTATAATGACTCTGTGTATTCCTTCCATCTTCTTTTGATGCTCTCTAAGTTGTTTAATAGTTTCCTTGTAGAATCCTTCACTATTCCAACTCCAAGCTTGAATTTTTTCTTCAGTTTTTTCACCTTGAGAAATACAGAATGTGTTCTTTCCTTCTGGTTTTCCACTTCTAGCTCTTTGCACATGTCGTTAAAATACTTTCTTCTGTCTTCTGGAGCTGCTCTCTGATATCTTCTATTTAGGTCTTTTACTTCACCATTCCTTCCTTTTGCTTTAGCTGTTTGATGTTCAAGAGCAAGTTTCAGAGTCTCCTCTGAAATCCAATTTGGTCTTTTCTTTCTTTCCTGTCTTTTTAATGACTTCTTGCTCTCTTCACGGATGACATCTTCGATGTCATTCCACAATTTGTCTGATGCTTTGATCATTAGTGAGCAACACATCAAATCTGTTCTTGAGATGGTCTTTAAACTCAGGAGGGATATACTCAAGGTCCAACTTTGGCTCTCGTGGACTTGTTCTAATTTTCTTCAGTTTCAATTTGTATTTGCATATGAGCAATTGATGATCTGTGTCAGTCAGCACCTGGTCTTCTTCTGACTGTCTGATATGGAGCTTTACCATTGTCTTTTTCCACACATGCAGTCAATTTGGTTCCTGTGTATTCCATCTTGTGAGGTCCATGTGTACAGTCACTGTTTGTGTTGGTTAAAAAAGGTATTTGCAATAAGAAAGTCAATAGTCTTGCAAAATTCTATCATGCGATCTCCAGCATTATTTCTATCACCAAGGCTGTATTTTCCAACTACTGATCCTTCTTCGTTTCCAGCTTTTGCATTCCAGTCACCAGTAACTGTCAACACATCCTGGTTGCAGGTTCGATCAGTTTCAGACTGCAGAATCTGGTAAAAATCTTCAACTATATGCCAACTGAGCTAGATGTTCCCAGAGACACTGGCCCCTGCCTTCAGTCGCAACTTGGGATTTTTTTAAGATTTCACGTAACTGAGGAACATCACTTTAAAGAAGACAGCTTAGCTTCTCTTCACCTCTGCTGCAGAGAGCTATGTTCTTTAATCACTAATATGGGGTTATACTTGGTAATAGGTAACAGACTTTTCTTGTTTCCTTGGTGGTCGATAACTTCCCAGTAACTTGAATAATGGTTCCTGTTACTGCCTAAGAGCTTGGTGGTACACTGCTTAAAGCACTCAGCTGCTAACCAAAAGGTCACTGGTTTGAATCCACTAGTCACTCAGTGGGAGAAAGATGTCCGAGTCTGCTTCTGTAGAGATTTAATAGGCTTGGAAACTATGGGGCAGTTCTACTCTATCCTATAGGGTCACCATATGAGTAGGAATGAACTCAAAGGCAATGGGTTTGGTTTTTGGTTTTTACAGAGAAAATCATTTTCTGTCTCTGTATTTTTCTGACTTTCACTGAATTTATTCTAGATCCTTCTCTTAGAAATATTAAGAAATCCTTCAACATGCCCACGCTGTCCATAGCCATTTTAAGCTGAGTAAGATCAGTTAACATTGTTTTATTTTTGTCTGCACCTGTTCACCATGCTAAAAACACACACTGGTAGTGTCAGATACAATTTAGTACAGTTATGTACTTTGCATGACTAGTTACACAAAACAAGAATATTTTTGAAGCATGTGTCTGGGGCAAGTGCTGTAGGTTCTTCAAACATTCACATGTTGTTGCCTGAATATAGCTCAATGGGAAGTCCACCTAGACTGTTGGAAATCTTACAACTACCCAGGCTACAAAAAGATCATCTTGTCCTTTGTAAAACACTTGGTGCAATTATTTCAAAGAGGGAAACTAGCAGCTGCAAAAAAGTTGGAAACTTTATTTGGATGTAGAGGCTCTTATGAGGATTACAGGTAAATCTCATTCACTCGTTTACCCATGTGCCCACCTACCCACTCACTGAGTGCCTGTTACATGCCTGCCATTATTCCAGACGCAGGAGATGTGGCGGTGAAGAAAACAAAGTCCCAGTCTCCTGAACGATGTTTTTCCCACATCTTACTGAAATTAACACTCAACACACTGCTAAGTTTTGCATAATTTCTAGTTTGTCATATTTCTCTACTATATATATGTTCAATTTTGTGCGAACTATGATGCTTACTAACAGTTCAGAATTATAAGTACTACTCTGGTCAACGAACAGAGGAAACCGAATAGATCATTTGTATGTAATTATATTTATTCATAATATTTTCTAGCAAAAATACAGAACTGCATTCTAAATTTACCAGCTAATGTTCATGTGAAAAAATTATATAAAAATATTTAGATAATTATATTTAAATATAATCATCTATGGATTATATCTACCCAATTATTGTCACTACTTTAAATTCAGTCAGAATCTTCTGATAAGATTTTTTCCCACTCATATTTTAATCATATTTAGAAAGTATGAGACATATCTCACAAGCCACCTTTGAGTCAATGTAATGGACAAAAAAAGGAAAGAAAGAAGATTCTATAAAGCAGAATTCTGCATAGTATTGCTAAGCTTCTCTTTGTGTTTAAGTAAAGAAAAAGTTTTTTAAAAATTATTTTTTCCATATAAAATATTTCTCTTAAGAGATTTTGTCAAAAATGGTCCAGATTCTTGAACCACATCCTAGATCTAATGAATCAAAGCTTTAAGAGTTGAGGTCTGAAAAATATCTTTATTTTAAAAAGCAGTCTAGTTGGCTACTAGACACTCTAAAGTCTGAGAGGCTGAGGCACTTGTACACCTGTCTGTCTATCTGTCTCTCCCACTCTCTCTCTCTCTGTGTGGTATGGGAGAGGTGGATTGTTTTACTGTGGCTTTACTCCCAGTATAATTTCTCGGGGACAAAAACTTTTCATGTCAAAATAAACTCCTCCATTATAGGGTCAGGGTTCACTGGCTAAACAGCTTTGTATGAAACACAGACAAAGTTAGGGCACAGGGAACATAACACGCAGAGCGGGTGCTCTGCCAGGAGCCTACTTCACTGTCCCAAATGCCTGGCAGTTGTCAGTACTTGCAAGGGGAATTTTGTTTACTCTGTGAAATGCCCAGCAGGTTCCAAGGGTCATTTAGGAATACTGTCACACAGTCATTAGTAGATACAGTCTTAGTGTTTTAACTTAAGTGCATTGCTGTAGGGAACATTTGTGATTCCATATTCGTTTTATCTGTATGGTCAACCAGTAGGATACCTTGCATTGTCAAATATCTTATTTCCAAAAAATATCGCTAAAAAAAAGTGTACTATTACTTAATACTTCATTTCCCCCAAATATCTTTTATCTGCAGATCACCTAAGTGAATACGCACTGTAAATGATACTACAAGCTATGTCTGAGAGTCTTGATGTCAATACTTATAGTAAAATTTTAGTGAGTCAAAAAATTCTCAGAATTTTTTTATTAAAATTCAGGGACTTACTAATAAGCAATCTTATAAAAGGAAAAAAATCTGGGATTAAGAATAGTTCAAACCAGTACTTCTAAATTTGCAATAATGCTTTAGTAATCACACAGAGCCATCTGTATTTTATAAAAGATCTCACTCTCCACTCCAAGAGGGAGACACTCAGAAGAAGGCGGTCACTCCAAGACCACGACAAGCAGCTGTCTCCATGAAAAAGTGCAGACAACAGGGCAGAAGCATAACAGAAGTCAGAAACAGTGATGGCTTACAGGCGCACACAGTGGTAGACACGGTGACAAAAAAGGTGGCCAGAAGCAAAATAAGTGCAACAAGAAGCAATGTGAGATAAAACATGAATAGATACAATATTCAGCCATATGTTTGGTAAAGGAGAACATGAGTATACACAGACTATGATAAAAGGGAAATTATTACTGTCAGTAAATGCTACCGTGTAGCACTCCTTTTTATCAGCTGCTTCAGTTAATTCATGTGTTCCTCACTACCCAAGACAAGACAGGAAGAAGAGCACAATAAACAGTTTCTGAACACTGATATCACTGTCCCCACATGACAACAGATGTAAGTGTCCCGATGGCTACCCTCTGTGTCTAGGGAAGCTGCCACAAAATGAACAGGTGTTTGGCTTTGATGGGCACAATGACTCGGCTTCACTGTGGCTGTGTTTACTGGTAGTCAGAGCAATCACTTCCCAGCCCTCAGCGCAAGGATCCTGACACAGCAGGTCTTTCTCAGGCTGGCTCCTTTCACTATGATGACGGCTCTCACCTAAGGGTCAGCAGCATCTCCTTGGCCAAGAATGCCATCTGTGGCCCTTGGGTGCCTAGGGCCAGAGAAGAGACTGAAGAGAATAAAGAAAGACTTTAAGGGAAGGAAAGGGAGGAAAGGGAAGGAAGGCAGTGCTTTGTGTACTGAGTAATGTCTGACCACCACACAAGGGCCTCAAGGCCGATCACTGGATCGCACCATGGGTCTCCTGCCTCTGCTCAGGAACTCCTCGCCATTTGCTAGAACAGCAGGATGGGAACAGGACCAGGCGACCTCTTACGTCGTGGTCCTCTCCTCTCTTATCTTTGCCCACTCTTTTTCCTATGCAGTTCCTTTCTCCTTATTCCTCTTTCTTTTTTCTCCTAGGGCTTGAACACTTTGGTGGTGTCCCTGGAACTTGAGCTGTCTGATCAAAAAACTCTCTCATGCTTTTCCTACCTCTTGCAGAACAGCGCTCTCCGTTCTTTGCTTTAACTGGGACCTAGCTGTCCTCAGAACCCATCGTCTCCTCAGCAGCCCTCCGGAACGGAGTATGTACATTCACTCATCCTCCTTGCACCTGGGCATTAGTGTCTTCTTTGGTCCCCAGAACAAGTTTCACGTCGTTATTTCTCATTTTCTAAAAATTGCTACTTTTTCATCTCACCGCTGCTTTTGAGCCTCATGGAGCCCAGTCAATCCCGACCACTACCCTTTGCTACTACATCCTAAATGCTACCTCTCATTCATTAATGGACTTTTGGGTATAATTCATGATCTTTAAATTCTCCTCAACTCTAGATTAGTATTATAGATGTGAACAATCCACCCAACACTTAGGCCTCCAAGTTTCTGCATCTTCTAGCACACTTTCCGCTATCCCATTTGGGCCACCCACTCTACAGTCACATCTGGATATTTACTAATACCTGTCTTTTCTGAAATGACTGTAAGCTGGAATTGACCTGACCACATACAACAGAATCTTCTGATAAGGTCAGTTAAACCTTTACAGCTTGTTTGCTCCAGTGTCCCAGCCCACAGCTGTGTTCTCTGATTTCAGTAAGGTCTCTATTTTTTCTCTATACACCATACTCTTCATCCTTTTAAAAACCCTGTATTACAGAATACCCTTCCACTCTCCTTTATGTTCACTTTATTGGAGAATCTTTATGCTCAAGAATCTTTTTTCTTAAATACAACAAACAAAAAAATACAAAGTCTTCCAGTACTTTATATATCCTTCAGGTTGTAATGGTAGACCTTCAACGTTACAGTCAAACTGTTAAGACAGTAGCTGCCCATTTTCTGTATCTATTCCCTTCTTGTTCCTTCCTCAGTCCCTTCCAATCTGCTGTCTAGCTCTATACTCTTGTGCACAGCTCCTTCCAAAGTCACCACTGACCTCCATTTGCCAAATCAGCCCTCAGTGTAGCTAATCCACCTTCAGCATCACTGAACACAACTGGTAATTGCTTCCTTATTAAACCAGTCTTCCCGAGGCCTCTGTTGACATCACACTCTCCTAGATCACACAGGTCTCTGGTTGCTGCTTCCCAGTCTTTCTTCTAGCTTCTCCCTCATTATTCCACCTTTAAAAAGTTTTGGAGTTCTGTGGGACAGGAAGCTATATTCTCTTCCCTCTACAGGTCCTTCCCTGTGTAACCGCATTCACTTCCACAGCTTCAAAGATCACCTAGGCCAGTGACTCAGAACCTTGGTGCTCCACATATCCATCCGTTTGCTGGGCAGCTCTACTTGAATGTTTTAAGAACCATTATCCACTTGGGTTTTCACATCCGAAACTGGGGGGTCACTTATGAAATGTGCATCGTCACCACTCCTTCAAAGTTCTATCTTACTGATCAATGTCACTCTCAATACCCCTTGGATTGATTCACTGCTCTCCATCTCCACTGCCACCACCCTATCAAAGCAAGCATCACTTCTGTACGGGCTTCAGGCTCTCCACATTTCTTCTATTCTTTTCTCTTTCTGTTAACTCAGCAAAAGGAATCCTTTTTTTTTTTTTTTTTAAAAAAAAAATAGACTGTTGTGAGCAGTTTTAGGTTAATAGAAAATTTATACAGAAAATACAGATAGCAAGAGTTTTTTTTTTCATAAATCCGTATTTTTATCATGATACTTTCCTGTTTAGTAATGTTAAATGGCTTTCTGCTTATGTAAAAATAAAATTCTTAAATCCTCACATGGCCCTTCAACATGAGAACCCAATCATTCCAGTATCCCTCCTGCTTTCTACACTGCAGGCACTCAGTGGACTGGAGATCCTTCTTAGCTCAGTCCTTCACTCACAGTGTACTTTATCTGGGTCCCGCCTACCCACTAGATCACTCCCACCTCCCCAGCTTGGCTAATCTTTAGATAGCTGCTTTACAGTCACTCTCTCAGAGAAGCCACGTGTAAATATCTTGTGTTTACAACAGTGATAATCACATTACTTGTTTAATGTCTGTTTTCAGGTCCCCCTTTGCCTCCATCACCAAGCTCCACTAAATCCAAGAAGGCAGCAGCTATGTCCGTTTTATTACTAAATTACACTGTGTCTGTGAGGTCCAGCACACTGCCTAGCACACAGCCTGTAAGTAACAAATACATGCAGAACGAAGGCATGAATGCATGAAAGTTCATTCCAACTGTGGAACTCTGTTTATTCCAACATACTAGATGTTTTCAGGTTTTATTCAAATAACAGTGTGGGAAAACAGTAATTACATATCCTTCAACTATGGTTTTTTTCTTGGTGGGAGTGACATAAGAATGGCTAAACTCCTGGCAGTAAATTTCTGTTTGTAGTTGATTCTACTCACAAAATACATCCTTAAAAATAAGTGTGAAGACAGTAACAAAGACCATGAAAGTGAAAAAGATGAAAAAGATGAAAGATGACTCTACATCTTTCTGAAGACACAGCCTCATGGTCATTCTCCAAGCTCCTACTATAGTTACATATTAAACTATCCTTTGTCCAAATTTGGTTAGGGAAAAAACAAAACAAAACAAAAAACAGCATGCTTAAGGTAAACAAAAAACAAGAAAAGATTCCAGTAGTAAAGTCTTTCCATTAAATAAACATCTTTTAAGCACAAAATTCAATTACATATTCTGTTTAGATCCCAGATCATTTTAATTTCCCTAAAATTCTGAACAAAGCATGGGAACCACTGAAGAAAATAAATCCAAGTTTTGACTCTACCCCCAAATGCCAGCCTATGCCATCTGAAAGCCCAATGTCCCCTTGCAATGGGCTTCCTTAACTTTACGAACCCACCTATTTTGTCCTTCACCTGGGTTGGGCCAGGTAAGAGAACAAAAAAAACCTTTTTGAAAGCAAATTTCTAATGTAACTAGAGTCCTATCTATTTGCAGTGGACAGAATTACTACAGAATAAGGAGCTGTCATTCTAAGGTATTACTTTTTTGCCACAGTGGGCAAGATCAGTGTTATGGTTATAAAAACATTCTTCCATTCAGGCAGCCTAACCAGTGACAGTATTGATCAATCCTTTTTTGATTTCGAAGCCCTTTTTTGCCAGATACTGATTCCTATATTACATTGCTGTAACCCAGGTTCTTGACCTACTTTACCTTCACAGGGATGTCTTCTTCCTGGTTCGCTTTCTCTGAGGTGAAGACATACGAGATTTCTTTGTGGGATGTGGTCTGGCGGCAGATGGCACACTTGATGGAGCTTCTGTGAGAACCCACGCTGTACTGCTCAATAATAATGGAAGTGCATTCATTACAGAAACAGTGACCGCAGGTAAGGACTGCCCACTGCAAATGAAAACCGCAGAGGAGACCTCAGTGAGATGCTATCCAAGATGACTTTCCATCGGCAAACACAGAAAGAAGGGAGAAGACAGTCACAGTTTTACTTTCTGATGTTTCAAAACAATATAATATTCTTTAAACATAAAGGCCGAGTTCCTTTTTTCAGAGTTCCAATAGAGTAAGCTTTCATAGTCTTTAGTTATGCTCACCATAACAGGAAGCATGCCTGTCAGTCACCATTATTTTCTAAGGAGTTGCTGTTCTTACTACAGTATTTTAGAAAAACGGATGTTACTCTTTAGCAGTCTCAAGGCAGGTCCAGTAGATGGGCTGAGAACAATACCAATGTGGAGATAATATCACATAAGTAATAGTACTCATATTCTGTTTAATTTCTTAAACTGATTTACATTTTTACACGTTAAAGCATGTGAAATGCATTAGATACATTTAAAAACTGCTTTTAGAGAAAAACAACACAGAAAAATGACAGTGCTTGACAAATGCTGTATCCTATTTCAAGGGAAGTAAAATAACCTTCTCTGCCCCTCTGGAGCACATCATGGAGCAGAATTTCCCACTCTGGAAATGGGAGAAGGAAGAAAAGAGAGTGAATTTACTTTACGGGTCAGTTCTATCAGCTATGCCATCTTCTGCACAGTATTTCACTCTTGTGCATGTGGGACAACAAACGATAACACAAACAGAGTGTCACTATGAGCTGAAGGTCTTAAGCCTTAAGCAGTGTTTTTTCTAGGACTTGCACATCTACGGGTTTGTACGAACAGATGGTGTGTGGCTGGGCCACCTGAGGTTCTTTCAAGAAGCTTCCTGGAAAAGAACTCACCTAAAGGGAAGAGAAGCTTGAGGTCTAAAACCCTGACTATACAACACTCACTGGTAAGGAGGGGGTTATGTTGGATTTGACTGCCATACTGTTCCCTGGCTGCAACTCTGCTCCCCAGCCAGCATGCCAGCAGAGGAGGCTGGGATCAAACAAAAGTGATACCCCACTAGCATTTTTGTCTGACACAAAGCAGCAGCACCACTCTATACCCTATGTGCTTCTAGTGTCACTAGAAGGTAATTTCCTCAACTTACGAGGATATCTGCGGCTCATGACGAATCATGATGAATCCACCTACATTCACAATAGAGAAGAAATTGAAGGGACACTTGGCACCAACACCAAGGTATCAAGAGTGACAGGAAGTTGACTGAAAGGAGAAACAGCAACGCCTCCAGGGATATTAGGCAGCACACATGAGGTGCCTTGAACAGACTCCCTAAATGCGAAGGGAAGGTGGAGAGCTGGGAAGTAAAAGGGAAACACTTGAGAGCTCCTGGAGATGGTGGATATGGAGAACTGGAAAAGCAATTGTTACTCTTACTGCAATCAAACAGGGTCTCCTAGGTGCAGAAGAATTACATGCAATTATATCTGTGAAAGAATTTTAAAATACTAAATGCTTAGGATCAAAATAAAAGAAAATTTCCAAGACAGTCTAAATGTAAGAATTTCAAAAGAAGAGCAAAAGAATCCATAATCCTCCCATTTTCATCCCACCCTCTGCCAGAAGTTATCAGTGTCTGCACATTACCATCTCTCTGCTCAGTATACCATGTATTATCTATCCTTGTCAAATCTGTTTCTAAACATTCTGTCTTCTGAGATCTTCTTTTCTCCACAAATCTTGAAAATTTAAAGAACACTTCTTCCTGATTATCACTAGTCAGATATACAGCTCATTTATCTAACCTTCCATGCTTACTTCCACAGAAGACAGTCAAGAATAACTTTTATTATTTCAATAGCAATCTTTACCTTTCACATTTTGAAAAGCAATAAACATCCTGATATTATATGTTGAAAGAGCCACGGTGGCACAACTGTTAAGAGCTCAGCTGCCAACTGAAAGGGAGGCAGTTTGAACCCAGCGCCAGCAGCTTTTCAGGAGGAAGACCTGGTGATGTGCTCCTGTCAAGATTTCAGCCTAGAAAACCCTACTGGGCAGTTTTACTCTGTCACATTGGGTCACTAAGAGTCAAAATAAACTTGAAAGCACCTAACAGCAGTGATATGTATTGGTTTATCATATAAAGCAGGACTTAGGTTTCATAATTACAGTCTCCAGTATTAAAAAAAAATCATACAGGAGAATAAATAGGGTGCCAAGCTGTTTACAGACACTTGTATGCTAACAGCCACAGAGAAATATATCTATACTTAATTGATGTAGTGTTCTTCTAAGAATCACATCTAAATTTCTCCAGGAAAACTGTTATTTCTACTTTAACTGATAAAACTTGGTATTATGAGATATTCATAATGCTAAGAGCTACGCAACTGAACCTTTGTAATGTCTTACGTAAATCCATGTGTGCTGTCTTATATTTCCACATGGTTAGCAAATAATCATGTTAAACAGACAAACAGGGTCATTCCAGAAATATTTTTTCACGTTACTTAGAAAAAACCCTGTTCAAACATGGCACTGAGTATGTCATCTAACTTCTGGTCCCATTTTTAGTCTGGAGATAATACCTGCCTTTCACACACAACTGTCATGATAAAAAAGTGAGACAAGAAGATATTAGATGTAAAAGCTTTTTTTTTTTTTTTAAATTTGATATGACTGAGTGAAAATGTACATTCCCGTATAAATTTACATGCCCACCTCTACGCAGCTTCCACTGCTCTCTCTGTCTGGTGACAGAACACTATTAGACGTAAAAGCTTTTCAAGTGTTCCATAAATGTATGTGATATGTATCACAATCTCACCTGCTTTCCCAGCTGCCGTGCACAGATTGGACAAGGTTCTGGATTAATACCTCCTGATGTTTTGTCTTGAGACTGCCCAAAAAAGAAAGAATTTAAAAATATATCGGTCACATTTTGGTATTTTAAACCTCTTACACACTTTAGGGAAACCCTGGTGGCACAGTGGTGACATGCTACGGCTGCTGACCAAGAAGCTGGCATTTCAAATCCACCAGATGCAACCTGGAAACTATGGGGCAGTTTTACTTTGAACTATAGGGTCACTACAAGTCGGGATCAATTCAACAGCACATGGCAATAACAACACAGATTTTACAACTCATACAGGGAAGTTAGTGCTGGCAATCCTAACTTAGATGATGTAATTATTTACATATTATATATCAGTCCTGTGATTTACAAATAACATTTATTGAGTGGGCAAACAATTCAAGGGACAGATAAAAGATGGATACATTTTTTAATCATAGTATGTTAAAGCTATCCTATTATTGCATAGTAATTACAGAAGGCACAATTAAAAGGCAAATATGACATAACTTAGCTAAACTCTCAAAACTTTATTCTCTGGCTGGAATTTGCTACGAAAAATACATACTATTTTTAAAACTATAATTTGGAATTCTGAAGTAAAGCTTTCTTAGAATGGTGGAGAAAGCTCTACTTGCATGTCCACTTGGTTGAGGAGCTGCATAGGAACCAAGCACTGGGAAGAGGCAGCATTTATTTATGTAACTTACTAACATGGGCTTCTTTTCAGCACCCTTTGCTAATCTTATCATGACATTTCACTGATTACGAAGTAGAAAGCTGAATATTCACTACAGAAAAATAAACTATGTCAATTCACATAATCCTCAAGACAGCCCTGTGAGAGAGTCTGTTATTACTCTAACTTTACAGACTAAGCAAAGAGAGTTCTGTAACAAAGTCATATATCTTGAGTATAATGAAGTCACCTGTCAACCTTGGGCTGTCTGGTCCCTGTCTACCTTCTTAACCATCAGGTCATATTTCCTGTGATGAGTGCCCAACTTTTTCTTCTGTGATCAGTGGAATTTAATAATTTACAAGAATGGAGTTGGACCAGTTTTCAGGATCAAGTATCATCTACTGCTTTCCTTCATTTTCCCAATCCAAAAACCTACAGCCATGTTTTGTTCTGATAAGGTGTTACTCCAACTGGCAAACAATGAATTCTTCCAATAAAAAGGGACTAACGTCCTCAGTAATTCATTAGTTTACTAATACCTAATGCTTTGCTCGAAGTAAAAACTCAAGAGAACATGTTGTGATTTTTAAATAATGGAAGTTCAACAACAAATGCTGGAGAGGCTGTGGAGAAAGTGGAACCCTCCTACACTGTTGGTGGGGTTGCAAAATGGTCCAGCCTCTTTGGAAGGCAATCTGGCGCTTCCTTAAAAAAATGGATATTGATATACCATTTGACCCAGTAATTCCACTACTTGGAATATATCCTACAGATTCAAGGCCTTTCACACCAACGGACACATGCACCAGAATGTTTATCGCTGCAGTCCACAATAGCAAAAAGGTGGAATCAACCCAGATGCCCAACAGTAGAAGAATGGATAGGTAAACTGTGGTACATATACTCAACGGAGCACTAAGCAATGATAAAGAATAACGATGATTCCAGGAAACATCTCCTAACCTGGTTTCAACTGGAAGACATTATGTTGAGTGAGTGTAGTCAGCGACAAAAGGACAAATACTGTATGAGACCTCTACGATAAGATCTCAAAAACAGACTTGTGTATAGAAGAAAAGACTCTTTGACAGCTGCAAGGCAGGGGAGGGAGGGAGGGAGGGAGGGCAAGGGGGGAAGGTTTAGTTTAGGTAGTTACTAGAAATCTAGTTGGGAGAAAGCGGTGACAGCACACATTAGGAACAAGAACAACATTAAGTGGACTTCAGCATAACTTGAGTACTCCTTCCATCTTAACTCAATACTGCAAGGATAGAGTAGCTGGGGCGGGGGGCGGGGGACCATGCTCTTAGGTGAATTCCAGGCCAATTGGCACAACTAGCGTTTTGCTAAGAGAGCTCTCTGCACACCACATTGGTGAGTGGCGTCTGGGGTCTTAAAAGCTGCCAAGCTGCCATCCGAGGACACAGCAAATGGTCCCAACTCAGCAGGAACGGATGCTCACCGAGGGCCAAAATGGCATGCGGTAAAGACAACCGAGAAGACAGAGAGACCCACAAGAGTGGGTGCCTACATCGACCTGGGACCAGAAGAACCAGATGGTGCCCGGCCACCACCAGTGATAGCCATGACGGAGCTCACAGAGAGGAGCCTCACTGGCAACACAAGAATAAAAAGAGGTGCATCATGAGATCTCCACTAAAAGACCTCAATTGATGGTCCAGCGGTTTTGGGGTTCCTCTGAGAGCATGGCCCCCGGCCCTGATGCTGCCTGTTCCCATAAATCATAACAAAGGTCCACTCTTTGGACAGGAATGGAATGGACTTGGCAATGCAGAGTAACCATATGTTGGAAGCACTTTATGGTTCTATACATCTATAGGATATCATCTTGCTGACCTCTGGCTGGAGGAAGGGGAGTGGACGGAGAGGAGGGGAAAGGAGACTGTTGGGAGGATGAGACATGTATAGAGCAGAGAGGAATAGTGTGCAGTCACTGGACAGGGAGAGCAGTGGAAGCTGCATATAGGGGGGCATGTAAATTTTCATGTGAATGTACATTTTCACTCAGTTATGTTAAATAAAAAAAAAAATAATAATGGAAGTTCACTTCATTACCATATCCTCTGATTTAGTAGCTTTCAAAATACATTTTAGAGTTTCAAATAATAAAAAGAAAACTCCATGTGTGAATGAGGCATACAAGGTGTGACAATTAAGTTCACAAACTTGTCACTGTGGCTTATGTTGGCAGCACCGTACAAACAACTTGGTAAGGTTTCATAACCTTGGTGTATCAGTGTCTCACAGCTGTGTTCATGTTGACACGTGGTGGTGCCTTGCTGAGTGGTGTTCGTTATGTTGTTGTGTGTTTTTGTGTGCAATTGTGAGAATGTTGGAGCTTGAAGGACAGCAAAGAACAAACATTAAATTTCTTGTTAAAACTTACAAGAATGGAAGTGAAATCAGGGACATCTTAGTCTAAGTTTATGGGGATGTCATGTACAAATGGTAACTGTTTTTCTGAGGGGAAAGCATCACTGATGAAGAGAGGTCAGGGAGGCCAATAACTAGGAGAAGTGACAAAAATCAAATTGTGTGTTAAAGTCATTGGCTGACTGTGAGAAGCATAGCAGACTAAGTAAACATTAACAGATAAACAGTCAGGAATATCTTAACTGAAAATCTCTGCGAGAAAGGTGTATGCAAAAATGGTCCTGAAGAAGCTCACCAATAAACAAAAAGGAAAGGAGAGTCGACGTTTGCCATGACTTTTCAGAGAGGCAAGATAATGTTTGGGGCCATGTTTCACTGGTGATGAAACATGGGTGTTTCTATACCATCCTGAAACAAAGCATCAAAGTGCATAATGGAAGGTAGCCAATTCTTTACGACCAAAAAAGTTCTGCCAGTCCAAATCAAGAGTGAAAATAATGCTGCTAATGTTTCTGATATCAGACGGACTGTTCACTATGAATTCCTACCAACTGGACACTGAATCAAGTTTACTATTTGAAAGTGCTGAAAAGGCTGCATGAAAAAGCTAGAAGAAAATGAGCTGAACTTTTTCCAACAACTCACAGCTCTTGCATCAACACAATGCATCATCTCACATGGCACTGTCTGAGAGTTTTTAGCCAGTAAGCAAATAACTATATTGGAACACCAAACCTAGTCACCTGATCTGGCCCCCCGTGGCTCTTTTCTTTACCTGAAAATCAAGGCAATATTGAAAGGAAGGCATTTTGATGACATCCAGGACATCAAGGGTAATACAACAACAGCTCTGATGGTCGTTCCAGAAAAAATGAGTTTAAAAAGTGCTTCCCAAGGGGAGTACTTCGAAGGTGACTGCTGTGATATTCAGCAATGAGGTCTGTAGCACCTTTTCTAGCGTGAGTTTGTGAACTTAATTGTCAGACTTCATATGCATGAAATGCAATTTTCACCCAGAGGTGTGGTGTAATACTTCATTACTCAAGACTTTGAACTGTAGTCCATTTATGCTGCTCCTTACTACATAATGCATACCCTTCATATCATCTCTCACTTGTTTTCTATCAATACAATCTTATTTTGTGAAAGAAAGCAGTTTATAGTACAACACAGAAAAAAAGTAGCATCATTTTAAATCAATACCTTCTCCAGGTTAGTTAGGTAAAGAAGCTGCCCAAGTTTTTTTTGAAGCTGTGACGTAGCAACGGCTTTATCATTTAGTAGTTTGATACGATTTTGTTCTACCTAAGAAACAAAGGAGGAAACAAAAAAGTTCGTATTCTTTCTCAAACAACTGAATTGTATTACACATGTACAATTCTTCTTCAATAATGTAAATGTACCCTGTTTTAAGAAAACTGGCTTACATGCAAAAATTCAAATTTGTAAAATGGACACTGTATAACATGTATCAAAAGGACTCTCTGCCTCATAGAAGACAAAATTCAATGCAGAGCTCCTTTAGACAGGAAATTTTCCTATATACTTGAAGTCTCATAAGAATAAAAACAAATTGTATTTGTGTACCATTTCTCAGGACTATATCCATGGGATTAAAAAAAAACAATGATTTGCTGCTTTGGCTAGAGTGCTTTTATCAAACCCAGGGATAATCTCCCTGCCTACCTACCACCTGCCAATAGAATATAGTGAAGAGAAAAGGAATACTCAAATAAGAAGAATTTGTTTTCACAGGAAAACTTACATGATATCACATTTTAGAAGTTAAGACAGCCAGTATTTAATGATGATTTCTAAGTTTTTCTAGGTCACAGATTTCAGCTTTGTAGAAAGAAAAGGATTTAAAGTATTAAACACACACATTAAACATTTTCAAAACTGAAGGGAATAATACTTCTAATATGGAATAGAAAAGGCTGGCAGAGTTATTTCTTAATCCCCTTAACAGGGATGTACAAGAGGGTAGGCTGTTAATATTTGCTCATTATCAGCAAAAGCAGAGCCAGAAAAGCAGCATGTCTGATTATTCTTATGAAGACTTCTCCTGTTCTGACAAAGCTGGAGTAACAGGACAAATGTCCAAAAACTGACCAAGAATACCTTCAGGTTTGACACCTGGTGCTCAAAAACAAGTTAATATACAATCTGGAGAGAAAAAGACAAAAGGCACCTAAACAGTAAACATGAAAAGCACGTATTAGGTACGAAGTTGTTCACATCTGACTATGTCTGACTCATAAAAACAACAATTTCATACAGCTCAAACAAGGAGTGAGATTAAATCCTCACTTACTGAAGAAATCGTTGCCCTGACTCAACCACCTCCTCTATAGGTCGTGGAGTTTTGTCACATCTCTGTGCTGTGCCTTTTTGTTTTATCTACTTGCCACCTACCTCGTGTGGTTCGATGATATGAAGCACAGGTGGGCTGGGCTTCGGCTCCTTAGGATGGCGCACTCTCAGTCGTTCTGTAGCCATTGCAAGTTCATCAACAGCAGAGACGCGGTTCCTTAGAGCCATCCAGTATTCATGAAGCAGCTGCAGGAACAGAAAAGACAACGACAGGGTCAGGGAGATAACGAAAAATGGTTCAAACCACTGTGTCCAAAAAGGTCTTAAGATACATACACTTTTACATTAAGGTCTAAGGTACAGGCAATTCTTTGGCCATTTTTAGGAAATCAGTGAGTATGCCTGGATAATCTCCACTGGACATGGTAAGTACGGCCTCTTTAGATTCTTAGGAACCGAATACTTGGAAGATTTCTTGAAGGGATCAAAGATGTTTATAAGTTATTATTAGGCTAGTAGAGTATGTTTTCTTTAAAAAATATATAAACATATATATATATATATACATACATATATGCACATATAAATATACCTATAGAAGATATTTCATATATTCAAAACAATGTATGTAAGGTAACAAGAATATAAGAACAAATAACTGAACACCCACCATCCAATTTAAGAACAATACCCACTCATTCAAAAGCCTCTCGTGTTCCTTCCTAACTGTAGCCTTCTCTTTTCTCATAAATCCCCATTTAGCCCCCATCACTGAGGTAACCATCGTTCGGGATTACATTATCGTTTGTAATTTTCATTGCAGTTTTAACGTATACAGAGCCCTGGTGGCACAGTGGTTAAGAGAAACAGCTTCTAAACACATGACTCGCAGTTCCAATTTACCAGCCACCCCCGGAAACCTCCACGGGGCAGTTCAAATCTGTCCTGTAGAGTTGCTATGACTAAGAAATGACCTGACAGCACTGGGTTTGGTGTTTCAGTTTATAACATTAATAATTTTATTAGATGTGTTTCTGAAATTAATAGACATGCTGTCAATCAGTATACATGTTTTGGCATGCTTTCTTCACTAACATTGTTTCTGAAGTACATCCATGCTGACACATGTAGCCATAGCTGGTTCATCTGCACTACTGTAAAGGGTTTAGTCAGCAAACTTAGGAAGGAAAATACACTATAATCTGGAAGAACTGAACAATACACATTCCTCTCAGGGACTGCAGGTGGCCAAATGAAGCAAAAAGGAAAAACAAAAACAAAAGCATAGGTGTAACTGGACATTGTGAATAGTACTGTCTCCTCTCATGACTTGCCATAATTAACTGTGTTAATTAATAGCGTGTGCATTCAAAATCATAATATGCTTAGGGAAAAAAATTACACACCAGTGAATTCCACTATATAAAAATATCACTCCCCAATTTATCAAATATATGAACTGATATTACAGAAAACCTAATCTTCTCTTTCTGGATTAAAAAATGTGTACCCTGCTTTAAAAAGCAAGAACTTTAGATTTCTGGAAAAGGTATCTATTGAAACTACAATATTAAAAGTATTGCTTTTATCTCCTTTACTTCTCTCATCTGCAAAGTTACTGCATATTTGGTAACAGACTGAAATACAAAGAACAATTCAAAATTAATGAATTCTGGAATCTCATCTCAAGAACAGAGACTATATACAATAGAACTGTTAAAGTTTAAATATGCAGGGCTACTTTGTGACTTATTTACTGCAATCATTTCCAGACCTACAGGCTGAGAGGTATTTATCAACTATGCTTTCCAGTCTTTAAGACTGTTTATGTTTTGTGATTTAGACAAAAATAAAACAAAATTCAACTCCAATTTCACAGAATAGTTGGGCAAAATTAAGCCAAGAACAGACTAAAACTTTTTCACAGCTAAAAAAAGGTATCATCTTGATAAAGATACTCTTTTCATAATTTTATAAACTGAACTTACTTGTTTGGTATTATTACATTTACAATCCATTAAGATAGTTACTTTTTAGGGAGAGGAAAATTACTGCATTTCAAGAGTTTGAAACAGATTTTAAAAGTGATGGAAGAAAAGTTATCATTAAAATTAACATAAAAGAGGAGAATTTTTAATATCAGAACATTTTAAACACTCTACCTTATATTCCTTCTTCCACGCTTCAAAGAGATCCATTAAAGCACTTCCTTCATCAATGAACTCAATGTCAAATCGATGTGATTTTGCAAAGGCCAGCATGGCTTTCATAGAACGCTCCGTCTCACTCACTGCCCAGAGACCCCGGCTGGTGGTTGGCACCCGATCATCCACCAGCCCTTCTTCGTCTTCTATCATCTCCTCAAATATCGCAGTCTGGCCTTTGACTCTGAAGACACATCAGAACAAAACCACAGCAACCACAGTCAGTGTATAAAACGCATGGCCAATGAGCGACACGGACAAAGGCAAGAGGAAAGCTGAGTGTCAGAGACTTTTTACTAACAACTTTTCAATAGCATGGTGTTAGCCTTCCAAGTCTTTGGTAAACTAAAGGAACTCTGAAAATGCTGGAGGCTTCATAAATCTGTCCAGTGTTTCTTGAGAGCACTATGGCATAATATAAAAATAGCTATAAATTTCAGGCTGCATTCTCACTCTGAGAACTGAAACAAAATAAAGCACAAACCATCTATAAACCATAACCATGCAAACAAATATTATGGTCTACTGTTAAACATTTCCTTTTGAGAAAGTCAAAATATAGCCTTGCCTCCATTTCCATGTTTGTGAAATAGGGATAAATACGTTAATATAATGACTGGGTTCTGCTTCATTTCTGATGATCTCCAATTTTCCCAGATTCCTACTTTACACACTCCACATTCTGATTATTAAAAGGTGTTTGCAGCAGTTTCTTCTCATTTTGAATTGTGCCACATCAGCAAATGAATGACCATCCATGTCATTAAGGTCAATTCTATTTTGAGGAGGCAGCTCTTCCCCAGTTGTCTTTAGAGTGCTTTCCAGTTTGGGGGGTTCATTTTCCAGTACTATATCTGACAATGTTCTGCTGCTATTCATAAGGTTTTTACCAGCTAATTCTTTTCAGACGTAAACTGCTAAGTCCTTCTTCCTAGTCTGTTTTAGTCTTGAAGCTCAGCTGAAACCTGTCTACCATGGGTGACCCTGCCGGTATACAAATACCAGTGAGATAGCCTCCAAAAAGAACCGAAGCTGAACTGAAACTGAACTTAAAAAGAATCAAAAAAACTGAACTCAAGGTGAAAAACTGAAGAAAAAAATCAAACCTCGAGTTAAAACAGCAAAGGATCCTACAGGAAAAACGACGACTTAAGAAGCATCAAAAGATGAAAGGAATACAGAGTCACTGTACCAGAAAGAATTGGTCGATGTTCAACCATTTCAAGAGGCAGCACGTGATCAGGAACCGATGGTACTGAAAGCAGCAGCTGAAGTTGCACTGAAGGCACTGGTGAAAAACAAAGCTACAGAAACCGACGGAATATCAACTGAGACAGTTCAACAAACGCATGCAGCACTGAAAGTGCCCAGTTGTCTATGCCCAGAAATTTCAAGAACAGCTACCTAGTCAACCAACTGGAAGAGATCCATATGTAGGTCTATTTCCACAAAACGTAATCCAACCAAATGCAGAAATCATTGAACAATACATTAACATCACATGCAAGTAAAATTTTGCTAAAGATCATTCAAAAGCAACTGCAACAGTATACTTACAAGGAACTGCTAAAAATTCAAGCTGGATTCAGAAGAGGATATGGAACCAGGGATGTCACTGTTGATGTCTGATGGATCTTGGCTCAAAGCAAGGAATACTAGAAAGTTGTGTATCTGTGTCTCATTGACTCTGCAAGGGCATTCAACTCTGTGGATCATAACAAATTATGGATAACACTGCTGAGAGGGGGAATTCCAGAACACTTAACTGTGTTCATAAGGAATCTGTATATGGATCAAGAGACAGCCATGCGAACAGAATAAGGGGACACTGCATGGTTTAAAGTCTGGAAAGGTGTATGTTGGGGTTGTGTCCTTTCGCCACACCTTTTCAATCTCTATGCCAAGAAAATAATCTAAGAAGTTGGGCTACAGGCAGAGGAATGAACATCAGGATTGAAGGAAGACTCATTAACAACCTGCATTACGCAGATGACACAAGCCTGCTTGCTGAAAGTGAACAGCGTCTGCAACACTGCTGAAGATCAAAGACCACAGCCTTCAGCATGGATTATATCTCAATATCAAGAAAACAAAAATCCTCACAACTGTACTAATATGCAACATTATGATAAACAGAGAAAGAAACCAAGGTTGTCAAGGATTACATCTTACTTGGGTCCCGTCAGCATCCATAGGAGCAGTAATCAAGAAATCAAAAGATTCATTGCTTTGGGCAAATCTGTTGCAAAGACCTCTTTAAAGAATTGAAAAGCAAAGATGTCACCTTGAGGACAAAGGTGTACCTGACCCAAGCCATGGCATTTTCAATCATGTGATGTATGTATGAGAAAGCTGGACAATGAATAAGGAAGACAGAAGAAGAACTGATGTGGTGATGCCTTTGAACTGTGGTGTTAGAGAAGAATATTGAGTATACTGTGCACTGGCAAAAGAATGAACAGATTAGTCTTGGGAGAAGTACAGCCAGAGTGTTCCTGAGAAGCAAGGACAGTGAGACTATGTCTCATATACTTTGGACATGCTGTTGGAAGGGATCAATCCCTGGAGAAGCACATCGTCCTTGGAAAGGTAGAGTCAGCAAAAAAGAAGACGACGCACAAACAGGTAGACTGACACAGTAGCTGCAACAACAGGCTCAAGCATAAAAACAGTTGTGGACATGGTGTAGTACTGGGACAGCATCTCGTTTTACCGTTGACAGATTCACTGTGAGTCGGAGGTGACTCGACAGCACCCCACAATAGCAACAACACTGGTTTAATGGAGACTGGAGGAACCCTTAAAACTATGGCCCTAAGACACTCTTCTGACCTGGAACTGACAGCATTCCTGCAAAACCCTTCACACTGAACAACAGACAAGCTCATAAGAACAAAAGTAATACCCAAGAGGAACATACTCCTTAGAACAACTAACTGCAGATCATCAACAAAAGGTCAGTATCTACACAAAAGGAAAGATAAGAAGGCTGGATGCGGTAGCAAATCGGGACTAAAGGAAACAGGTAACCCAGAGAGGAAATGAGCAGAGTGCCATCATATCACAAGGAATGAATCCAAGGTTATGAAATAGTTTTTACACAGACTATCAATGGAAAACAAATCAGTGCTGCAAACTTTCACCTAATGCACAATAAAAACAAATAAACAAATTCCATGAAGTGTTGTTTATTATCTTTACTTCCTGAACGAGAAGAGCGAAGCTTAGGGAAACAACATGCACACAGCCCAGGTCTAGTGGACTCTAGAGTCTGAGATCCTACCACTCCCCTCAATTGTACTTCTCAATTAATTACAAAATTACTACAGGTCATGGATACTGAAAGTTCAACTTTTGCTTAGGTGACAGTGAGTATGAAAAATTTGCCATTCCTAAAGGTTTACTGATTTGGTTTAATGAAAGGAAGGACAAAGAAAAAGGTCACCAAGAGAAAAATACATTCAGATAATCATAGAAAGTTTACCTGATGAGAAATAATCACGTACAAAACTTACGTGTGAGAAAATAGCTTTGATTCATATTCGGTGAACAATTCATCAGCTTTACAGAAGACACAGCTGGAAAAGAAGAGATTACCAAATAAAGAGTTACAACAAGTACAGCCAGAGATCAAGGGATTCTGAAGACAGCCTTATTAGCATTTTCACTTTTTCTTCACAACAAAGTTACAAGGAGAAAAAAACTGAGTTTTTTGGCATGTAGTCTTTGAGAGACTTTTTTAAGTTTGATTAGTACCTTTCTACTTTTCTTTGGATGCACAAAAAGTTTTAATATATGAGTCGTCACTTCTTCTCTCAGAGAAAAAGGTAACCTAACAGACTGATGCCATTTCACTGCATGATTTCTTCTATTACCTACCAGTTGAGAGGAAATCTGATTGGTCGGAGGTGGCAGATGGTTGCTGACTCAATGACGTTACGAGACGGAGGACCTTCAAGGTTTTTCACAGCCTCTCTGACGAGTTTCTGGAATTTATTTAGCTCTTCCATTTGTGTTGTAAGTAAGAACTGAAGACCTCTGCAGTCATGGAACCTGATTCGCATCACCAGCACCACACACAACACAAGGGAAAGGAGCGTACTCAATCTTCCCAAATTAACAGTTGTCAAACAAAATGCTTTAGAAATTGCATGCATTTTACTCAGCTGAACGTGAGTGATTTTCCAGAGGTACAACTCGGTATCTACTAGTGTAGAGGTATAAAACAACGGGTTTTCTACTACAAAAGATCCCCAAAAGTTTGACAGACCCTACCCATAACAACTAAAAGTGAGTAAGCAAAAATCAGCATGCTTCTATATCTCTTAGATGTCCCTGCGAGTTGGGATTGCCACATTCTTCCTCTTCAATGCTGACTGACTAGGGATGTCTCTCCTAATATCCTTACTGTATATGGAGGGGTGATAGCAGGATGCATCATAGACAAAAACCGGGGAGAAAGAAAAACCCAAGAGTTATATTCCTTGTTATAATGATGAGGTGCATGTATGTATGTTATCAAGCATTTATTAAATGCTAGGAACTTTGCCAATCACTTCTCATGTACAAGCTAAGTAGTTACTGTTATGTGTACTTTACAGATGAAGTTTAACTAATTAAGGTAATTTAATGTTACAAAATTATTGTGTCGTTGACTTTTGAATTAAACCCAATCACAATGCTCTTAATAATTTTATTACACCATAAATGAAAATAGCTAAGGAAAAAAAAAAGTATGTATGTGTGTGATGGATTTCTGAAAGAAAACAAAACAAAGCAAGACAAAAAAGTTTACAAAAGTTTAACACAGAAAATACATAGAGGATCTGTTTGCTTTTAAAGAGCACATCCCTTCCTTCCTGAAATGCTCTATACCCTCCTCTCCAAACTGTCAAATTCCTACGAAGTTCAAAAAAGCCTACCCTCCTAGCTGAAGCCTTCTCCAACATTTCTAAGCACTAAGCTCTATGCTTCTTTCCTGTCCACGGAGCTTACTGACAGTATCATTATTTTATTAGTGTGTTATGTTCAACTTCTGTACATATTTTTATGTATGCACAAATATGAGCATGTGTATTTCTCAGACTATTCACAGGTCTTGTCTTCTCATTAACTTTTAGAAGGAAAATATTATATCGTTTTTAATTTTTGTATATATACTAGATACTGAATAGCTGTTCAATAAATACTTTCTAAAGAATCTGCATAGACACTGGAGCAAAATTAGGTTAAGTACCGATACCAATCACAAAAAGAAAACAAAGCCTTTTTGTCCCCCCTAACTTACTACAACCTTAAATTGGTCTTTAAGAATTAACTCTCGTGACAAAGGGAAAAAGTAGCTTTGGAACTATTCTCTCTGCTAACTCAGGTCTGAGCCAGGTGAATAAAAAAAAGAAAAAAAAATAACAAACCTGTTGCTGTTGAGTAGATTCTGACTCACAGTGACCCTAAAGGATCAAGTAGAACTGTCCCACATGTTTCTAAGGAGCAACTGGTGGATACGAACTGCCCACCTTCTTCTCCGCTCCTAACTACTGCATTACTAGAGCTCCAAGCCATGTGAATAAGGGCTGAAAGATATTACAACAGCACTCAACCAGTCTTAGCAATATCCTTTTCTCTGGCAACTCTTTTAAAAAAGGCCAGAAAAAAACAGTGCCAAGTACTAGTTGATACAGTACTAAATGGTAGGCAGTATTCTAAGAAAGCACTTCAAAACATTAACTCATTTGATGCTCACAGTGATGCTGTGGTCTTGCAGATAAGAAACTCAAGAGAGTGTAAATGTGTGTCCCAAAGTCACAGCGTGAATGAGAGGTGGCAATGGGATTTGAATGCAGACAGCTAACTCCAGAATGTGATCCAAATCTCAAAGCTGCACAGCCTTTCCCAAAGATTATTAAGCAAACACAAATACTTTGGTTTATGAGCTATCAATGCCATTCAAAATTGCATGATAAAACAATCTCTAAATATAGATGTAATGTTAAAAAACATTCTTAACATGTATTTCATATGCTCACCTTAAATATTATAAACTATGTTTTACATTCTATTTTGCTCACTATTTTTGAAAAGAATGTTTGTTTCAAGAATGGCGTGCTTTATGCTTTCCTACCAGGCACTCCTTGAAAACTCTAAGGGGCAGTTCTACTCTGAGCCCAACGCAGTGACAGTGGGTGGGTTGGTTGTCGGTTTACTGGTCCTCTCACAGCTCTTTTCTAGCCCTCAGATCTCACAGCATGCAATACAAGATTGGCTCTACATGGGCATTTACATGTCAAATAGTTTCCCTGTGATTTAAGAAAAATAACTTCACCTGACTGCACTTACAGGGGACATCTACCATACAGTAAATGCACGGAAACAAAGGCTGGCTAGCCGTTACTTGGCCTGCAGTGGTGGGAATGGAGAGTTATCCCTTAAATGCCATGGAGTTCATGTTTAGGGTGATGGAACACTTTGGAAATTCATAGTGGTGACGGTCACACAACACGGTGAATGCAAGCACTGTAAATGTATACGCACAAATGGTTAAAATGGCCAATTTTGTTACATACATGCTTTGCTACAATAATAATAAAAAATACTTAACTTCAAAATTATGTTAATTATTTTCATATCATCTGAATTTACAATGTTGGCAAAACACTTTAGGATACAACTTTAAAAGTGGATACAATAAATCACAACTAAAATGAAAATTTATCCTGGGACAGGGATTCTGGGGCTTAACAGGGACAAAGGAAGAATGCACGAATGCACTCTGGATTGAGTAACTCAGAAATGAGAAGCCAAAGGGGTTTTGTATGATCAAAAGATGATGATTATAATAAAATGCATCCAAGTTAATACGGAAACACGGAAAATGTGGTAGAGTCTTTAGGATTTCAGCAGGCACGTGGAAATGCTTTGGGAAGAGTAAATGGAAGCATTCAAAAACATTTTAAATATGTTCTTACATAAATGTCTCACTGAAAATTAATGCTGACCCCAGGGCTGACCTTGCACTGAAGTGTGATCTGAGACGCAATGCAAAGAGACTGTCTATGCACCCCTACCTAGAATCAACAGTTCTGTCTCAACACTTCAATTTTCCATGTTAGACATTCCTTTGGGTTAAGCCATCAAAGGTACTTTTGATCAAGAACAAATCTGCTCTTTGGGAAGACATAAAAAGAAAATAAGCTCAGTCATTTATGAAGATGTTAGGAACAGTGAGCCGATGGGAAGATAGGTGAGGAAGAGCAGGTACAACATTACAACAGGAAACCTGGCCACTCAGCACTGGAATGCTTAACTCTTGGGGAAATGAACTACACACAGGAAGCATGAAATCCTTACGTCACAAACAACAGTCTCTAAAACAAAGCCTATTTCAAAATCTTACTTAAAGTTGGCTTTGGATGTGTCCAACCAAGACCAAGACACAAAGCAGATAAACAGATTTTTTTGAAGATACTAGAAAAAAAAAAAAGGATTTTAAAATGGCTACCATATAGAAAAAAGTTATTCTTTCAACTTTTACATAATATTTTTGTCTGATATGTGCTACTGACATTATGTAAAACCCAGATCTTCATAACCATTACATGTTATGACATTAAACTGCATCTCTTAATACCAAATGATGTGACTATCTGGGATGACTATTTCCTTTCTGTACTATTTCCGTACTTCTCTGACATAGAAAGCTTGCCAGTTTGTTGCTTGTAGTTGCTGGTTATTTCATTTCGTACTCGCTGAACAAGCTCCTCTTCAATAGCAAATTCTGTGGCTCTGTGGATCACATTAAGCCACCAAGGAGAGTTAGGATAAATCTGCAGGAAAAAAGGATACAGAAGATCAATTAATATCTAGATGTATTTTAGTGCTCCCTGGTGGCTGAATGAAAACTCTGGTGGTGTGGTTAAGCGCTACATCTGCTAACCAGATGGTGAGCATTTCAAATCTACCGTGTGCTCCTGGGAAACTCTGTGGGACAGTTCTACTCTGACCTTGAGGGTCACTAACAGTCAGAATCGACTTGATGGAAGTAGGTTTGGTTTGGTGTTATAGTGGTTAAGAGCCTGGCTACTAACCAAAAGACTGGCAGTTTGAATCCACCAGCTGCTCCTGGGAAATTCGATGGGGAAGTTCGACTCTATCGCTACAGGGTTGCTATGAGTCGGAATCAACTTAATGGTAATGGAATATTCCCATTAGCGGGAAAGTGATGTGAAGAATTCAATGGGAGCAACAAGTGCTAACTCTCAAAGTAAAAAAAAATATATGCAGAATACCTCTTTTGAACACCTAATTAAAGAGAACAGCTGTTTCCTGACTGCTATGGATGAGAACAAGCTTACTGTACACACCTGTAAAACAAAGCTGTACCAAAAAAAAATTTACTACTCACTCTATACATTTAGAGACGTAACAGGTCTCTTTCTAGCATGAGGAAAGTCTTCCTTCTAATCTTTGATAAAATGACCTAGATCCTACTCATCGAATAATTTAGTTACTAACAAAATTATACCCGACTGAATTATCAAGAATAAAAAAATGCAACTGATTTTAAAAAACAAAGTAAAAGACAGTATATCTGTATACCTTTCTTTCTAGAAGCTGCTACTGTTTGCATAAAAGAAATTTCAGAAGTGACAAATGGCATGTATTTTGTAGTTAAGAATGGTTGTGATTCTAACACCTTAAGAAAAGATTTTGGAAAATCTAAGATCAAAAGGAGATTATGGAAGCCTACACATTCTTCAAATGCTATATTCCCAAGGTAAGACAAAACCCACTGGGCCTTAAAAAAATGAAAGAGAATAACCTTAATATAGTTGATTTATCAATGCCTCTGTTTCTTTATTCAATCAGTCAACACCATTTACAGCAAATCCAGCTTGTATTGTGGTGCATGCACCGGACTAGGTACTAAGAAATTCAAGATGAAAGAAAGTGTAGGTTTGCCCCCAAACGAAACCTCGAAGGCTATCTGCAGAAAAACACAGCCAGCAGAGTGTCATTCAGGGGCCACACCTTTCTATGGAGCTCCCGAATGGTCTGCTGTACAGGCTGGAGCGCCTGCTGGGCTTCAGCCACCTCCGTGTTACACTTGCTCATGTAATGCTCTCGCAGCTGTTTGGCCTGCATTGAAACAGAAAAAGATTAACTTTCACTCACAGCCCAGAAACATTTAGAATGGAACAATGATATCATTTTATATTTTAACTTGATTTAAACATAAAAACAAAAGGGCAAAAAAGAATAGTATTTAAAACTATGCAGCAAAGCAGAGACAACCCTAGAAAACATCTTGTCTGTTTTAGTCATTACAGCTTCTTGAAATTTTCATCAGTGTAAAAAGAAACAATACTTGAGAATTTACAGTAACACAGAGAATCAAATGTTCTTCCCATTTCTCTTTTCAAGACAATAATGACATAATTTATGAGCAATAGAAACAATAAAAAATGTTATTTTTTAAAAACTTCCATTTGATGGACTGGACTCAGGGATACAGTGTGACCATATGGTATGTGTACTTGATAGTTCTATGCATTTACAGGAGGCAGTCCTACTGGTTTCCTTCTAGACGGGAGAGAAGAGGGGACAGATGTTTGTTGAGAGGACAGTAGAAGTACGGAATGGAAAGGAGGAATGTGCTGTCACTAGGTGGGGAGAGCAGAAGGAGCTACAGGTAGGTGGGCATGCAAAATTGATTTGGGTTGTATATTTTCAGTTAATCACACACACACAAAAATCCATTCAAAAGTCTATCAAAATTCATTTTTCATTCGACTAAAATACTTAATTGGCTCTACAAACTCTTTTATAAATAAAGAGGGAATAATAGCAGGGGAATGGGACAGACTACAAAACCAGAAATCCTAATGCTTCTACTTATGGGGAGTAGAAGGATATAAAATTGCTAATATTTGACCACTTTTGATTGACAAAAACAGCTATTTCATACGGTTCTACTGAACAGATACATGTCTTCGGTCTAGCATTTAATTTCCTTGGGCTTCTGTTATTGCTTTTCGAAAAGGAAGTAGTTGAAGTAGATGGCTCCTAACATCTTGTTTTATTTCCCAATACTAGGGTTTCACATTCCACGAGAATTAGGCAAAAGTGACAATGTGGCCTCCCTGGAAATGCATTTATACAGTAAGAATCCTCTTCTTCCTCCCCATGATAAGATTTTTCCTTCTATTACAACCTTGTAATTAAAGTTATTAAAGTCCCTTGATTATCATTATTTGATCATTAGAGCTGTGTAACAACACAACTCTATATACACATATAGTTTCTTGTCACTGAAGGCATTTAAAGAAACAGTTACTGATTAAAGGACTAGATGCTTGCCTAGGAAAGAAACTTCTATGTAAAACTTCCAACATGCAGAGTGTTCTAACACAACAATGTACTAAAAGAACTATGTTTTCATTTATCTCATAATCTCTCTTTTTTTAAAAAAAAAAATCTTATTGATTCAAGTAAAGATCCCACTTGCAAAAATATCTATTATTTTGATTTCCATCACCTGTCCATTTCAGTGTGTCATACTGTGGTGACTTGGGTGTTGCTCTGATGCTAGAAGCTATGCCACTGCTACTTCAAACACCAGCAGGCCCACCCATAGTGGCCAGGTTTCACTGGAGCTTCCAGACCAAGACAGATTAGGAAGAAAAGCCTGCTGATCTAAATTTGAAAACTAGCCAATAATAACCCTATGGATCAGAGAGAATTGTCTGAGATTTCTACTCACTTGGTTTGGATGTGACAGAAGGGACTGATCACTGGACATGGACATACCAACGAGATGGCACGAGACTAGGAACAGTGTTGTTATGTAAGAGATCACTGTCAGCTGGAGCTGACTCAGTGGGCAGCTGACAACAACAATACCCTTTTAACTTAAGCATTGCTCCTTCTCTTGAATCTTTAAAAAGGCAAACATTTCTGGCATAATTAGCATAAATAAGCTATTAACAATTCGAAGTGAAATAATTTATAATTTCTCCCTCTTCAATAAGAGACAAAACTTACTGTAGTGCGAACTTCTAAAAGACGACACAAGAAACGCCACTAGAACCAGCTGATTTACTGCCTTAAATAATATGCAAAACTGGAAAAGGTGTAAAAGTTCACTTTGTCCACTAGACTGCATCCTTTGTAGATGTCTTGCCAGATCCACGAGGTCTCCTATGTTTGTTTATTTACAGCCTGCATGCTCAGCTACTATCTACAATAAGCAGTTACTACCGAACTGCAAGCATTTCACCTGATAAGCAAAATAAAATGCTGTCTTGCCATTCTTTGCCACCCAAAACATCACAGGAGTGTTCTTAGTGCCAACGCAGCAGGAACACAGGCTTACATTTATTGAAGAGCATGCACCGGAAAACATCAATTATATGGAGAATAAAGTCTAAGAAAATATACTTTTGAGACAGAATGAATAATTACCTCTTCTTCAAGTCTGCCATCTCGCAACGTAGGAGGTATCCCTGGGTGCTTGGCTACTAACAATTCCATTAAGTTATGGGTCGCGTGAAGTCTCTACAAAAACACATGAAAGGCATCAATTATAACAGCCAATGCACTGGCTCAACAGAAAGAACTCACTATTATTACAGCGCACGAGACATTAATACTACTTTAAGATCAGATGTAACACAACTTGAGAACTAATTCTGTTTAAAGAAAATTAAATCCAGTTTTATAGCAAAGGTCTTAATTCATACTGACATGAATATCCTTTAATAAAAAATACTGTCTTATGAAACATGTTGTTAGGTGACACTGAGTTGGTTCCTACTTAAAGCGACCCTACACGTATCAAAACGGAACACTGCCTGACCTTGCACCACACTCACAATCGTTTTTATGCTTAAGCCCACTGTTGCAGCCACTGAGTCAGTCCATCTCCTTGAGGGTCTTCCTCTTTTTCGCCAACCCTCCACTCTACCAAGCATGATGTCCTTCTGCAGGGACTGACCACTCCCAACAACATGTCCGAAGTATGTGAGCTGCAGTCCAGCCATCTTTGCTTCCAAGGAGCACTCCGGGTGTACTTCTTCCTTCCAGAACAGATCTGTTTTATTCTTTTAGCAGTCCATGGTACATTCAATAATCTTCTCCAACACCACAACTCAAAAGTATCAATTGTGAATTTTCTCCTCTCGCCCAAATGATCCCCCCAACAACCTTCTTTCAACAGTGAGGCAAATGAGGAATGGAGGTCCCAAAGTCAAGATTCTGAGTGGCAGAGAGGAAGCTGTACTTGGGACTGAATCAGGATTAATAAAAATGGTTACAGAGTCTTGTCTACATGACCCACTGGACAGAACTAAGATGGGAAGAAAAGGAAGTATGATCATATTAACATCCAAATCCCTCTAAAGGACTGCTAAAAATTAAATTACAAGACAGATGGGTAGATTTTATTACTTAGTTCCACTGCTGAGTATAACTCATTTTCCTTCCTTTTGGCGATTACAATGTAAACAAATACTGATTTTCACATGCAAAAGTCACAAAACTGACCCATCCTTTGAAGTACAAACACTATAAAATATTCTTATAATGCTGGTTATGGAAACTGTGGTGACATAGCGGTGAAGGGCTACAGCTGCTAACCCAGAGGTTGGCTGTTCAAATCCATCAAGGGCTCCTTGGAAACTCTATAGGGAAGTTCTGCTCAGACAGATAGGGTCGCTATCCACCAGAACCAACTCGATGGCACCTAATGACAACAACAAATGTTGGTTTCAAATTTATCTTGTAAGTTTTACAACCAATATTGTCCTGTAGAGAAAAGAACAGTGTATATAAACCTCACCTTAACAAAAGAGTTCAATCTCAAGCTTCATCCACAGAGATTCAGTCCATCTGTGACCTTTTATCCTTCCAAATATTCAGAAACATTACTTTGTAAAAACCAGTTACAATACATACTTGCAACTGTTTAGTTTTTACTTACTTGGAGCGAGTCAGTCTTGAGTTTTCCTTTGTGCTCCTCCGATGAGCGCAGCACTTCCCTGTACAGATCTGCTGCCAAGGCATACTCACCTGAGGGATTCAATGTATCACAAGAGTAAGGAAGCGCTGTAGTCAGCTCTGGAGGCTACCTATCATCTACTAGGCAAACATATCTACTGTAAAGGTATTACTTACTGGTTACAACTCACTATTTTTTACGAACTTGGCATTAATGATTTTTCCAGCTAAAGTCAGTAATCTTTCACATTTATGATAATTCCAAGAACAGAACAGTAATCAAATGTATGAGAACTGCCTATTAAGTTCACAAACTCACCCTATGAAAAGTGTGACATACTTTACTGCTGAATATCATCACTATGGTCCCCTTCAAAGTATTCCCCTTGGGAAGCTGTGTACCGATGGCCAGTGCCTAGTCCACCCCTGATAGCAATTTGGGAACTCTTTCTCTGGGCTGGCCATCAGAGTTGTCATATTACCCTCGATGTCTTGAATGTCACAGAACTGTTTTCTTTCCGTATTTCCTTTATCTTCCGGTAAAGTAAAAAGTCACTGGGGTCCAGATCATGTGCGTAGGAAGGGTATGTCAACAGTTATTTGTTTATTGCCTAAAAACTCCCTCACAGACAACTATACAACCAACTTTGTGAACTTGCCACTATGTCCAATGGCTATTCCAGATTCAAAATTGCTCTGAAGAGTAGACTAGGTGCTGATGTTGATACATAGCTTCCCAAGGGGAGTACTTCGAAGGTGACCGTAGTGATCTTCAGCAATGAGGTACATAGCACTTAGGACAATTAAGTTTGTGGACCTAACTGTGGATCCTGTATTTGCCATGTTTTTAAATTATATTGAAAAACTATGCATTAATTTCCTATTCTGACAAATAATGTCTCTCTCAGTGGTGAGATTAAAGCAAAAACCAAACTTGTTGCTGTTGAGTCCATTCCAGCTCACAGTGACCCCACAGAGCAGAACTGTCCCACAGAGTTTTCAAGGAGCAGTGGGTGGATTTGAACTGCCAACCTTTTCTGTTAGCAACTGAGCTCTTAACCATCATGCCACTTGGTCTTTACTGAAATTAGAGTACCAACTGGCCATTCGAATGTCTGAAATGAAGGACAGATTTAGGGACATTAAAGGCATTTATAAGCAAAGATTTAAGACACTACAAGCAAACTACCATTAATCTTAGATAAAAATATACTCTTTTCAGTAGGCATCATTCTTCCTGTTACACCAGAGTTGTTCACAATTAGCAGCTCACTCAAAAACAGCTACTTAAAAAACTTCTAAATATCAACTCACACACAGGTTAGCACGTGATAGCCGACCTGATAAAGCTGGCCTGCATCTGTTTTTGTAGACTTACAAGCTAAGATTGGTTTTACAGTTTTACATGATTGGGGGAAAAAAAAAATCAAAAGAAGACAACTATTTCGTGAGATGTGAAAATTACATGAATATTAAGATTCCAGTGTCCACGAATACAGTTTTATTGGAACCTGGCCATGTTCACTTACTGATGCACGGTCTGTGGCTGTTTTCACAACACCACAGAAACACAGCAGTAATTTTCAGAGGTTAGTACATTACAAACATCGCCTTAGGTGCACACCAAAGGGGTTCAGCCCTTTTGAAGTTTGAGGCTGAACCTCAAGCTTTAGCCCCACAGATCTACCACTTGTGACCCTTTAGCCTTCTAAATATTCAGAAATACTATTTTGTAAAACTCCATCAAAGTACATGTTTGAAACTGTAGTGTCAAAGACAGTACAGCCAAATAGCTGTGACAGGGATCCTATGGTTCATAAAGCCTAACATACTCAACAGAAAGCGTCTGCTGCTCGCTCAGTCAAATGAGATCTGAAGCATGCTTAGTGATTTGGATAGTAGAACCTAACTTATCTGCTACCTGGTGAAAAATTTAAAACTGATAGCTTATTTAAAAAAAAATCCCACTGCTATTAAGTTGGGTCTGACTTATAGTGACCCTGGAGATAAGCGTAGAACTGCCCCCTAGAGTTTCCAAGGAGTGTCTGGTGGATTTGAACTGCCAACACAGCACTTAACCCACTATGCCACCAGGGTTTCCGATAGCTTATAAATACAATTAAAACACTACCGTAACAAAGGAAAAGTCAGGAAACACACAAAACAGGTGTAGAGATGTTTGAGTGTCAGCTTGCTCTGAAAGTATTATTCCTAATCTTCTCATATGTTTGTTTTTATACTGTTGCTTTACATGTGGGTTTCCTAAAATATATTTCCACAGTATTTTATAGTCATCTGGAAAGTCTGGCGGCATAGTGGTTACGTGCTACGTATGCTAACCAAAAAAACGGCTGGCAGTTCAAATCCACCATGTGCTAATTGGAAATTCTATGCAGCAGTTCTACCCTGTCCTACAGTCATTAGCAGTTGGAATCCACTTATAGCAGTGGAATTTTTTTGTAGTCATCTAAGTTCTACTCATTTGTAGGAGGAAGATTATTTTCACAGTAATAAAACCACATCATAATGCAGGAGTAATACTCAGTATATCTTGTATAATCAGTTTTCTTTGTTCAATTTTTAAGGCTTTTGAGTAAAGCTTTTCAAAATCTATCAGTATTTCTACTGTCATTTATAAAACTACTCTCCACTCATAATTACCATCCTTTTAAAAGGGGAACAGTGATTGAATTAGAATGTAAGCAGCTGAATTTGAACTACTCACTCGTATCTTGTTCTCAACGTTTACTAAAAAAAAAAGACATGTTCTCTGAGGGGAAAGAAAACCAAGCATATTTAATAAGCTACGTAAGTTTAAGCCAAATGTGTAAATACCCATTCCTAGCCAACTGATGGCACTAATATTTTTTAAAAAACAAACTGCTAAGGATTTAATATTGTCGAGTTATTTCTCTCCATAAATACCTGCAGAAAATATAAAATTCAAAATTAGAATAATATCATGTGTTCAATGCTACAGTCAATTAGGACCTTAAAATAAGCATTGTGTGTCAAACACATACTGTCATATAATTAAGCAGATCTTTCCAGAAATTGAGATTAATTTTTATACTTCTTTCAGAAGTCAGATTTTCATGAGAAGTCTCATCTCTACATTGGAATTATGTTGGAAAGGGCATATTCTTTATCAATGAGCTTTCTGGTAGGGATTTCTCTTAACAAGCAGCAATAGTTGGCAACCATGATAGGACAGCAAAGAGCACTGATGTATCTCTTATAATTACACGCTGACTTTGCTAGGGGCTGTAATCAAAAACCCGAACCCAAACCGAACCTGTTGCCATCAAGTTGATTCCAACTCACAATGACCCTACAGTTCAGAGTAAAACTGTCCATTAGGGTTTCCAAGGAGCAGCTAGTAGATTCAAATAGCTGTCCTTTTGTTTAGCAGAAGGAGCTCTCAAGCACTGTGTCACCAGAGACCCACCAGGGCTGTAATGTAGCCTTTGGAAATAATGATGAATGACCTTTGGCCCAGCCCCTCCCTATCACATATAATTTCACAGCAGGGAAAAGGTAACATAAATCTACAAAGACAACAATTCCTGAGTCATAACAACATAGAAGGAGAAACACTATTTTAAAATGAGAAAGCTGAGATTTTCTATATTCCACAATCTACAACATACAACTCCTTCTTAATGTATTTTTAACGTGACTTTCAATTTCCTATAGACAGCATCATGTGAGGTTTACAAATGTCTACTCGATAAAGAAGTAGATACAACATAAACAAAATTAAATACTTGATGTGTGCCAGAAGAATTAAAGAAAATTTTCTGTTACTGGTTAGCTGTAATCACAAGAAAGCAACTACGTCTTTTAATTTCATGTAAAATGGGGATAATACCCCAATACTGGGCATTTATAAGGATAAAACAGTTATATGAGAGTTACATTAAAAAAATTGAAAAATGATCACTTTTCAGATACGAGGCTAAATTTTAACTCTAAAATATTCTAAGTAGTACATTTATTATTCATGTTTTCAAATAGGCCTAGGAGAAGCACCGATATTTCTCAGTTACAGTAGTCAAGGAGTCTCTAGTTTTCAACTGTAATTATTCCCCTCAATTAATCAGGGACTATGAGAACTGGTATTATATGATACCTATTTCCTAATCTCTGCCTAATAACTGCCATGAAATCTGAGGTCCCTTCAGAATACCCTACTGAAGAACATTATCTTCACTCATACGTTGCTGTGTTGTTTTCAGTGTAGTTCCACTTTTCACCGCATATTAAGAACAGTCCTGTGAGTGAGTCTAAGCACACGGCCTATCCTCATTTTATTGGTAAAGAAAATGTGGTCCAGAAACCTTGCATACTACACTCAAGTTCACAGGGATGAAACTGTAGCAGCTAAAGGGGCCACATTTTTTAATTTTTGTTTATGGTTCCTTCTACTTGGCTTCTGAATCTTTCTAACTCATGATAGTACTTAAGTAGCTCTCTCACATCCAAGAACTAATAACTAAAGACAGTTGGCAGAGTTCAAAGAGGTTTACAGAATTTCTTTACATTCTACAGAAAGCACAAATTTCCCAAGGCCATTGATTTTATTATTATTTTTCAGGTCTTATTAAGTACATGAACATGGTGGCAAATTCTCTTCACAATTTCGTGGACCCATGTAGACTGATGTATTAGAAGCCCTGGGGAACATGGAAGAAACTGCCACTTATCATCAAATGCCTTTCTAGCACTATAATGATGTGATAACTCCACAGATTCCATGAGGAACAAAGACAAGCATAAGTATTTACATATCAAAAGTAACCAAGATGTTTAATATCAATTATTTCACTATAATAAAAATTTATTTACATGACTTGAAGTGCCTTCTAGTTTTAGATTAGAAAGATTAAAATAATGACCTAAACTAGAACTATCAGAGAAGATTTTTAAAAGTAACTTTTAACATATCCAACACCTCAATTACATCAGCCATTTCCTTACTACTGTAACAAAATTCCTAATAGTTACTATAATAGGTACTAACATAACTTCAAATCTTCAGAAACAGAGTGAAGCAGCTGTTGAGAAGAGCATTTAGTGACTCATTCAACTTAAGAAATGACACTTGATTTTAGAGAGCCAGAAAAGGTATCAGTGTCATGAGCAAAGTCTAGAGTAAATTTCTGCAGAAGACAGATGCTTCAAACACTAACATTGAGGCACTGACTTAAATTCCAAGTTCACTATGAAAGTGAGTGCAGGCCATGAAAATGTATCTAATGAATAAAGCAGGTAATAGAAAACTCCCTCCCTCCCCATATTTTTCATAGTAATTCTATCAAATACAAGAACACCCTTCACTGGTAACAATTCTTGGTTCATAGTGTTTCCTAGACAAATGGTATAACTAGAAGTTCTTTTTGCTATTAATAAGAACTGCTTCCAGTTAGATTTTGCTGGAAGTAAGGACATTTATATCTACAATCAACTGTATATAGTTACAGTATACAATCCAGCAAGTTTTGACATGTATACACCTATGAAACCATCACAGTCAAGATCATGGACACAGGCCACATCTCTGAGAGACTCCTCATGCTCCCTTATAATTCCTACTCCATCTCTCCTTTCCTCCTACCAGATGGCCCCCAGGCAACCACTGAGGAGCTTGCTGTCGCTATATGCTAGTATACATTTTCTGTACTTACCACTTTCTCTCTTTCTAGACATTCCAGTTGTTCACTATCAGAGACTTCAAGTAACAAATGCACAGCTATTTATATTCTCATATCCCTAGGAAAGACTTGTTTTAAAAGTGGAGAACTACCCCCAAGACTATGGTCCCTGGGCACTCCGCTAACTCAGAACTGAAGCCACTCCCAAAGTCCACCTTTCAGCCTAAGGCCTACATAAAACAGTAACACAAATAAGGAATGTACGTCTTAGTTCAATCAAGAACACGAGACCAAATGGGCAATACCTGCCCCACAGCGAAGGTCAGAAGGCAGACAGGAAACTGGATGAACACACACAGGGAACCCAAGAAAGGGAGAGGGAGGGAGAGGGAGTGGAAAGGGAGGAGGGCAGAGAGCTGACAGTCTGCAGAGATTGCACCCAGTGCCACAAAACAATTTATGCATAAATTTTTGAATGAGAAAAGAATTTGTGCTGTAAACTTCCACCTAAACCACAAACAAAAGTGGAAGTATTTGGGAAAAGCACATGTAACATTTTAAAGTTTTTGAATGTTCTGAGTAATTGCTTTCCATGAAATTGAACTTACTTCAATGGCCATTAGTAGTGTGTGAGAGTACCTCTTGTGGGGCCATGTTTGATTTCTACTATCACTAGTCTTCCTTGGAAAGCATTCAGAAGAATCAGAGAGAACAAAGCAGTCACCTTCTACCTTTAATGATGTGGATGCCTGCCAAACCATTGAGGGCGCAAACCAGCTGCCGATGCGCTTCCTCACACTCAGTCCCGCATTTCTTCTGCAGAGATGTCAGCAGCTCCTCCATTGTCATGGTGCTGCAAGAAAAGGCAGATTCTTCAAAACCAGACAGAAAATCCTACACAGTATTTCAGTATGAGCACTTCATTACACAGATTTTTATAGTCTTTGCAATATCCCCAGCTCCTTTCTCTTCACCTCTAGTTTTACAATTGTCACTGATAATTCAATTTGTTAACACCTCTTACTCAGCAACCAATTGCCTGATCTCATCATTCCTAAAGCTGTGTCCACTTCAGCCAGCACTGTCGGAAGACACTAGAAAAATCTTCCTCAAGTGCCACATGACACACTGGAAACATTACAGGTACTAGAATGTCTAGGACTGCACTTGGATTTTAGCACTGCAACTTATTTAACCTCTTGTGACTGAAGTTGTTCATGTGTAAAAAAAATGAAGCTCGTCCAAGGGGCAGGTCCGGTGACACCTGCAGCAAAAAGTGCCCTTTCATACTCAAAAGCATCTACTCAGAAAGTTTTTTTTTACTTTAACTGCTCATAGCAATTTATAAGTACCTCTTAAAAAGTTTAACATACTTGTCTTATAATATAAAAATCATAATCTTGGCTATCTCCCTTACTTGTCTATAACCTGCTTAAGGGAAAGACAAAATCAAATCTGTTTATATTTTTTATAACACCTGAAGGGCTATCTTGCTAATACCAGGCGCTGTCTGGAAACCTTGGTGGTGCTGTGGTTACGAGCTACGGCTACTAACAAAAAGGCTGACAGTTTAAACCCACCAGTTGCTCTCTAGAAACCTTATGGGACAGTTCTACTCTGTACTTAGGGTCACTAGGAGAGTCCAAATTGACTAGACAACAACAGTTTTGGCTGCCCTTTTTTTTTTAAAAAAAATAAATAAACAGGTTAGTTTCAAAATTATAGTCTGATCCACAAAGACATTCCTCAGATAATAGAGTACTGTGGATATAAATGCCTCGATGTTTTCAGAATGAAAAAGCAAAGAAATACAGTTCGCACAATTGTCAAGGAAATATTTAATGGTAAATATTTAGTAATAATGGAAAATATTTAATGGTTCCCTTGATGTAGGAAGCATAAGAGAACAAAAGCCTTTCCTAGTTAGAGTGCAGCAATAAAAAAATCACAGCAATATTAACTTAAAACAAAAAAAAAGTTCAAAATCATGAAAAAAATCTGGTGATGATGATTTTCCATCACAGATGGGGTTCCATAACAAGGAAAAATCACCACACTGTTAAAATAACTGACAAATCAGTAACAATCCTCTGAATAACATCTCAGTGGTTCTTCAGTTAACGACTGGGGCCTCAGGAGCACAGTGGTTAAGCACCTGGCTGCTAACCAAAAGGCTGGCAGTATGAATCCACCAGCTGCTCCTTGGAAACTCTACGGAGCAGTCCTACTTTGTCCTACAGAGTCTCCACATTCAGCCACAGTGAGTTTGGTTCTGGGCAGTTAAAGATTAAAATATATTCCAAAACACACGTGCTGAATTTTTACAATGTTAGAGGGAAAGGGACAGTTATTATGAGTATTATAACTTAATTATTAACAAGATTGCTAAACTTCAAAGTTCTAGTCAATACATACCTAAAAATTTAACTTCTATAATTTACAGTTTATTTGATTATTTTATACATCTCAGGAGAAGTTCTACCTAAAAAAGACAGAAAGATACACTGCTTTATTGGGAGGGTGAGGAGGAACCAACTCCTGGAGAAGGACATTCTGCATGGGAAAGTAGTGGCTTAGCCGACCAGAGGGGGACCCTCAAGGAGACCCACTGACTGACACAGGAGCTGCCACAAGGGGCTCAAGCACAACAACGATTGTCAAGGACGGCACGGGGCTGGGCACTGTTCCGCTTTGTTGTACACAGGTTTGGTATGAGGTGGAACCAACCTGATGGCACCTGACAACAGCAGGAGAAAAGCTGCACAGTGACAATGCACCAGTTTACGTTTCTGTCATTAAGTCTCATCTCTTCTGTTCACCAAGGAGTCCTTAGAAACCATCTTCTGTTTATTGACCCCAGTCTTCCAGCTCGTCTCAGAGGAGATAATTCAATGAGCAAACAGGCTGTTGCACATGACTTAATTCCTACAAAGGACTGCCTCTAACCAAGGAGTATGTACAAAAAGGAGTTGAAGCAGGCCTAGTGGCTATCCTTTAAAAGACCTGCTGACCAGACTGGCCTTTGTTTGGCCTCTGCAAACTAGGGTTTGGAAAAGGTTCCCACCATTCCCCGAACTCATGAGTGTGGCTCACTGCGCTTCAACTGTGTGTACAAACAATACGGTTTATGCTGAACACCTCCTTTCCTTCTGGGAGTCTGGAATTTTGATACAGCGCCCAAGAGGAATGCTGCACTGAGTCTCTAATGAGATTCCCTGACAAATGAAATGTTCCTTGGTTGGCAACATTTCACACGTGTTGTCATAACTCATGTCACAACTCAACTGTTGGGGGAATTCAGAGCATCCTATGAGCATGCATTGAAAGAGGAGGCTGAGCCTGGTTTCCCTCAGACTTCTCTCCTCACATCTCTCTCCTTTACTGGTTGTGCCTGGCAGCCTTTTGCTGTAATACACCACAGCTGTGAGCACACCTGTACGGTAACTCTCCGAGCGAACTGCTGAACCTGCGGTGTCGCGCAGACCTCCCAGACAGTGTTGTCCCAGCTGTTCTCATAACTTCACTCAGTATCTCAGCCAGTGCCTTTCTTCCCTGAGTGTATTTGTGAAGCCACTATACTCCCGAAACACCGCTCCTAAAAACAGCAGTCTATGTTTAGGTGAGCCCTAGCACATTTTTGAGGTATATTAAGTTTAATTGCTCAGGTTACTTAGTATCTTTGTATAAAATAATCAGGTCAGAATTAGACAAATCTCTGTTTCTGCTCCATTTTACTCCAATTTTAACTTCTGTATAACCCTGAAGCAAAACGCTGAGGAATGATGATGCTACTATGTTTCCCTCTGCTGTGTCTGGTGGATACAGAAGAACACCGTGGACACTAACATCACTCCCAGACATTCACTGTGTTCTCAACTATCACTAGGAAAACAGCAGAGTAGCAAACATCAGGGACAGAGGAACTGGTCCAGATAAGTAACAGAAATCTATAAACAGTAGCACTGTGTGCAGAAGAGAAACCATAGAGCACATGGTTAAATACGCTTAGTCAAACATCACTCACGGAGGAGACAACGTGGGCTTGAGCTCAGGCTCTGCCACATTCAGAGTGGCCCTGAACAATTAAACTAACCTCTCCAAGCCTTGGTTTTCATAACTGCAAATGGACCCAGTAATTGCACAACTACAAGCTTTTTACGATCAAATGACTTCATGCATATCCAGTGTTTACCCAGTGCGTGGTACATAACAGCTAACATTTACTGTGTGCATACCAATACTGTATGTGAAAGTGAATACTGGTAGTTCTGGACGCATGATGGGGCTCCATTCTGACAACGAGTCCAACATAAGGTTAGTAAGACATACGTCGAATATCTTTTTTCTTTTTTTAGCACATTATTATTGCCTTTTATAATCAGTATCTTTATAAATTCAATCTTTGTCTTTGGGAGTTGGATGCATTACATCTGAAAACACATTAGCAAATTACATGCTTCAACACTGCATGGAGTACATATTGCTAGAGATCAGAGGGAGAAACAACTGTTGGTTGTCTTAAGTGTGGTTCATAGTACTCAACTGTGCCCTAGTTGGGAACTTTGTATATGCTAGTTTTAGGACTGAAGTTCAGTTCTGTGATTCTCCCCTGTGGTTTAGGGACACTTTAATGTCTTCTAACAGGCAGAACAGAGTCAAAAATTTTTAATTGCTCTGGGAAGCAATGCTGTAAAAAGTTTCAAGGAAGGGAATAGAAGAGTATAAGAAAACTCAAATGTCCTTCACATTATATATTATCAAATGCTGATCTAGTGCCACATCAGCAAATAAAAATATCCTGATTTATCAAGTGCAGTAAGTATATTATACTGTAATTTCAAGCAAGCTTCCACACAGAAATGTTGTGTTTCTGACACAAGAAGCTGAGCCACAGGCAGTAAGTAAGATGGAAATACACTAGGATTTTAGTCAAATACCATTCACTTATGTTTCTAAGAATGATTATGGTACTCCTATGCTGAAGAATCTCCCAACTGTTTCCAGTATTTTTCTTTGTTCTAAGTGTTGAAAAGTGAAATCTGCAGAATGGACTACTTATAGACAAGCACAAGAAATGTAGTAGATACAAATCATTAATTTTTTGGTCAGCTAATTAAGTGTCAGCAGGGATGACAGTTTCAAGTTATTGATCAGAATAATCAAATGCAATTTCTAAAAAGATTAGATATCCACTAATTTAAAAAGTGTCCAATAAAATGATTCCTAAATACTACTATAACTTGATTCTTATTGCAGGGGGAGGGAGGGTGTTAGAAACCTTCAGCTTTCTAAAGCCCTTGCTCTTTAAAACAACTCTAGTTTTACAGTAACAAAAAGGTTAACTGCCTACTCAATGCACAACTCAGATCCTCAGACTAGATTTCTAATCTAGAGGCAATTTCAACAAGATGTCAATATCATTCAACCATACAGACAGCTCAATTGTAATTATGCTTTGGTATTAAGAGTTTGGTAATAATACTTGTACTTTTGCTTGGCCAGGAAGCTGATGGCTTAAATACTGTCTATTAGTTCTTTATTATTAATAATACTATAAAGAAATGGATGTTAAAACCTTTTTTGGAGTGGCAAGAACTCTCCCCGAACTGCCTGTGGGTGGCAGCAGGCCTGCCTGAGCCTCAGCAGTGGATACAGGATGGAGGTGACTGTCCGTCTGTCCAGGCTGCTGAGCTTCAGGGCCCAGTCGGAAATCTTCCTGAGCTTTGCCACCGCATCTTGGCAGCATACCTCATGCTGCCGGTGATAGAAATGTCGTTCCACGGGAGAAAAGTGGAGCCAGTGAATTTCTTCTGTCTGAGGGGGAATCTGGATCTGTAGAGAGGAGAAAAATATGACTGCCCCTGAAAATACAACTTTCCACCCAACTCTGTTCCTTTTTAATCTTATAACATCCTTAATAAATGAAAAATGATCCTACTGACTTGGTCAATCACATCTTTCTTTGCAGACCTCCACAATATCTTGGCAATAAAGCTGTAGAGGGGCTGAGGATTCTTCTTGCAGTAAGGGCGATAGAGAAGTCGAACCCACCAGTGTCTGACAGAGTAAGGTTCAATACCAAGAAAGACCACTAACCCATAAAGATCTGAAAAGCAAAACAAAAAACAAAAACACGTCAAGAATTGCTATTTTTCAAAAGGGCAGACTGTATGATCCCACTTACATGAACCATCCAGGAACAGGCAAATGCACAGAGACCAAAGTGTATTAGTGGCTACAGGTTAGGCATGGGGAGAATAGACTGACTCCTTACTTAAGGAGTACTGAGTTTCTGGTAAGGGAGATAAAAAGACTTGGACAGAGCGGTGAGGGTTGCACCACATGATGAGCATAGTTAGCATCACCGAATTGTACACATGAATATGGTTGAAACAGCAATTTTTTAAAATATGTATTTCACAATAAAAATTTAAACAAACAAAAAAGCTGTTCCTCTGTGTCTTCATTACCAGTTTGAATAACCGCTTTCATAAACATTACATATCACAGTACTTCCCATGAATTAAAATGTGCATTGCACAGGCTCTTGAATCTCAAATTTGATTCTAATTCAACTTACATTCATTAACCACCTGCTCTGCTCTAAGTTCTGTGTTAGGCTCTGGAATGTTACAAAGTTTATAAAACCATTACAGAAAACTTGTACTTAATTTTAAAGTCTAAAATTCCCACAAGATAAAACCAGAAAACTATTTAATTAATTGTGTTTGATCACGAGATACACAGTAAGCACCACAATCTAAAGCTAATCAACACAAGGCCTGCTGGATTGGGACGGGGTGGGTAAGATACCCTGACTCAACAGTTCTCCTCCTCTGATTGAGAAAAGCTACTTCCAGGAAACAAGCCTGAGACACTAATAAAAAATACAGACAAACACTTTATCATATAGTGATGTTCACAGCAAAAATACATACAATAAAAATGTCCCAAATGGGAACAATAAGTAAATTATGATATTTCTGTAAAATACAACCTATTTTTATTTTCTGAGTTTTAAACCATATGGAAAACTGCTTAGGATACAATATTAAGGAAGGAAAAATGGAAGATAAAATTATGAACGTAGTATGAGCTCAAGGAGAGACTAGAACAATTAGTTCAAATAAAGATTACAGCTGAGTATAATTTTTTTGACAATTTTCTATGTTGTTGAAAATTTTCACAATGGGCATATATTCCCTTTAGAGGCAATTAAAAAAACAAAATAACTATCATGACCTTACCGACATCATTCTAAAGGTGAACTATAAATATTCAGGTTGACTAAGTTATTCTGATGATTCCCGGAAGGTGACATCTGAAAGAACCAATGTACCATTACCTATACGAAGAGAGCTACAGATTTTTATCCAATTGCCTTCAAGATATTACTTCTTTGAGTTCCCAAAGGCACCTCTAGCTCAGCCTCTCCAAAACCAAACCCATAATCTTTTTGTCTAGATACACTTTTTATATTATGAACAGGATCACTATCCAGGGAGTTATACAAGTCAAAAGCTATCTAACCCATCATCAAATCTTGATAATTTTTCCTTATCTTTCATGCTTATCTGCTGTTTAAAATTTCTCAGTACTCACCAGCTCAAATGATTTGCACCAAAGTACCAGCATCAACTGCCTGGATTACTCAGGCAGAAGTCAACCCATAGTCTAATACCTCCTCAGCTGCCCATTTGAACTGTTTTCTGCACTGCAACATGAGTGATCTTTTGAAATGCATGATCAAACAAGATCCTACTCCTCACCCCCTTTGTCCAATTTGTTTAAATCTTTTCTGAAAGCTCCCATTCTTCTTAAGGGAGAAAAAGTCTTTGTCACGGCCTACAAGGTCCTCCATGGTCCCATCTTCACCCCTATTCAACCTCTCAAAGCACCATGCTTTCCCTAGCTCTCTGTACTCCAGCCACACTGGCATTCTTTCGGCCGCCTCCTGCCATACCCATTATCATCAAGTGTTGATTCCGACTCACAGCAACATGACATGACAGAGCAGAACTACCCCACAGAGTTCCCAAGGAGCACTTGGTAGATCTGAAGTGCCAACCTCTATGTTTGCAGCCACAGCATGTAACTACTACACCACCACAGTTTCCCCTCCTGCCACATGTTCTTTGTATTTTGTTTCTTGTACAAAAAAAATTCTTCCCTCCCTTCTTTACCTAGTTCATGCTAATGTTTGAGCTCTCAGTTCAATTGTTACTTGCTTTTATAGCTAGGTTTAACTTCCCTAGGAAGTCATCTCATAGAATCAGATAACTTATTAATGAAACTTGTTACAGTTATACTTGTTACAGATAACTTGTAATGAAACTTGTTACACTTATAATTTTATATTTACCTGTGAACATTATCTTGATTGAAGTTTTACATTTATCTACAGTAAAAACCAAACCCACTGCCATTAAGTTGATTTTGACTCACAGCAATGCTACAGGACAGGGTAGAACTGCCCCACAGTCTCTAACGGCTGCCCAGTGGATTCAAACTATGAACTTTTTGTACAGCAGCCATAGCTCTTAACCACTGCACTACCACAGTTTACATATCTACATAAGTACTTAATAAATACATCTTCTCCTCTAGGCTTAGAATATATGCTCTGCAAGGTCAGGAACTTTATCCACTTTTGCTCACCATTACCTACTCTCACCAAGAATACATGCACCAATAAAGGGGCCATAAAAGACTTAAGTTACACACAGCGACAGTTCAAAAGAAATGAAAATAAATAGGAAATAAAACCAGTAGTAGTAGTGGAAGCTGTTTCTATTAACTGAATAATATATGCTAGGTATTATGTAAGTTTTTGCATACTTTCTTATGATCAATACTTAAAACAGTTTTAAAAAGCAGAAAAATAAGGCTTATTGTTGGTGTTGTTAGGTGTTAACGAGTTGGTTCCAGCTCCTAGTGACTCTGTGCACAAGAGAATGAAACACCACCCAGTCCTCCACCATGCCCACAATCATTTTATGCTTAACAAATACGGTTTTGGATGTTTAAATTGTTTATGGACATACAACTAAGTCACGATATAAACCTAGGTTTTCATAACCCCCAAAGCCAGTGCTCTGTATATTCTACAAACAAGTATATCATACAGACATGGAGTCATGGGTGAAGACAAAAGTGGGCAGAGTTCTTGCTTGGTTGATTTTCCAAGTAGTCTGACATTATCTTAGTCTGCCCGCAGAAATACACTAAAGGCCTGGCCAATTATGGAATGAAAACACCTCAGCCTTACTTCCTTGCCCAATGCATCTCCAACCTGGGACTGACAAGATCTGTGGGTTACTATCAATGAGCAAATCATCACATCTCTCTCTTGCAGTCTAGTGCAGTGGTTCTCAACCTGCTGGGAGTGAAGGGTATGATTTCCCGCCCCCGTCCCCTTGCCTGCCCCAGGACAGAGCTGTAAAGGTCTGGCGATAGTTTTGGTTGCCATAACTGCCATCAAGAGGGGGAGGCCAAGGATGCTGCTAAACATCCTAAATTCACAGGACAGACCCTCCGAATAAATAATCAACTGGTCCAAAATCGCAGTAGGGCTGAGGTTGAGAAACCACAGCCTAAAACACAAAGAAAATGAGACTTCTGCTTCCAAATACAATATAGTAAGTCACAACAGGCCAACTTTCCCACTACAACTAGGGAAACAAAAAGATACACTGTAAAAAATTAAGTGCAGAAGACATCAGAGTTATGGAAGAAAAGATGACAAGATAATCTAAATTTTGCAGAAGTCTGGAAAAGTTCTTTTATAGATGAGTTGGAGGCAAGCAGAAACTTCTGGTTGTGACCACCCTGACTGTGGTAACAGTTTCACAGACGTACATATACGTCAAAACGTCTCCAATTCTACATGCTTTAAATACTAACAGTTTCACTGTGTCCTGTGTACCACAACAAAGCTGCTTCAAAAACATTGCCCAAGAATTTGCTGCATGTTTAAAAGTGCTCCAAACACCTGTTAACATTTTTCACGTCCCAAAAAACTTACCTAGTGACCTGTGCAACTGCTGCTTATATGCTTTCAACATTCTAATAGAAAAAAACAAACTCCAGGAGTCCTTACCCCTGCCACCCCTCGTATTTTCTCTACTAACTTTTGGACTGAATGAGATCTTGCTAACACATAAATACTTAAAAGTTTTAGTTTCTAAATCTAAAAGAAGACTACTAAATTTGGCATTTCAAAGAGCCACCCTCAAAACCAAACGTATTGCCATTGAGTCAACTCTGACTCCCAGTGACCCTACAGGACAGAGTACAACTGCCTCACAGAGTTTCCAAGAAGCTCCTAGTGGATCTGAACTGACCTTCTGGTTAGCAGCTGTAGCTCTTAACCATGATACTAATGAGCCCGATACTGTCCTTTAAATACAAATCTTAATGTAACTTATTAAAATTATGCACACATATAAATAAGCACATAAAATAAGTGCTTCGTTTATTTTTCAAAATAGTAAGATTTTACATTACAGTAATGGTGCTGATATTTTTATTTAAGCAGAATGATAAGCTATCCTTCTGAAAACAAACAAAACCCACACAAGTTTTGAGAATAAATCTTTACTATAAGATTCACATTTAAATTTTATAACTAACAGTTAATGATGGCTTTTTAGGATTTTATTACACAAAACAACAACATTTCCTTGAACTTTAGTTTTAAATAGTCACAACTTAAATAAAAGCTTTAAAAATGTAGTGTCCATGCTATGGTAAAATGATAGGGGAGTCCCATAGAACCACCAGTTATGGCACGTGGTAGGGAGGGAAAGGGAAGATTAGAAACAATTTCAAGGGCCACAATGTAGGTACTATAGGGCGATTAGTATTTTGCAGCTTTTAGTAGACAAGTTATAGTTCTGCTATTAATGGATACAGCAAGTGAAAAGTACGGTCCCATCTGATGCAGTGGTGAAGAGTTCAGTTTACTAGCCCAAAAGTCACTTGTTGGAATTCACCAGCAGCTGCTTGGAAACCATATAGGACAGTTGTACTTTGTCCTATAGGGTTGCTATGAGTTGGAATTGACAGCAACAGTCTGGTTAATTTTGACAGAATGGGTAGTAGAAATTAAATTTCTTTTCCTTCCTCCTTTTGTTAGTTTTTTTTTTTTCTTCTCTACCACTTTACAACTCTGCCTTCAATTCACACCTGTATCTAAACTGTTTATAGACAGACACGATAGAAACACCAGGACTACTCACTATTAATCCATCCTCACATACAAACAAAAAACCATCACATTTTCATTTAAAAAGATTTACGCTTAAAACTATTCAGAGCCAACTAGAAATACACATATAGTTAGTAAACCAACCAGCAATACTTTTATTCAGGACAATTAAGCTTTTCACATCTGTGCAATATGCGAGGAACCCACGTTACCTTCTAATCCTCTCTGTACTGGAGTGCCACTGATGCACCATCGATTAATCCCACTCAAACGCTGAGCCATTTCTGCAGCCTGAAGGAATGAGAAATTAAAAATAACAGCAACAAAAGACACAAAAAGAATGCACATGTTTGGTCATGGAAACTTATACCAGGTCAGAAGCACCTACTTTGATTTAACAGTTACCATGTTCAGTGTTTAATGTCATACTGAAAGGGCCATCCTGCAGTACAGCAGGTCTTTTTAGTTGGAGGCTGCCATTTGTCCCCTTAAAAGCAGGCATAATTCGAGCCTGTGGAGACTGAAAAGCTCTGACAATTACAGATACATGCCCTAGACTGCTACACCTTCAGATGTGAATTATACAACTCAAAAATTCAGTTCAGATTATAGGATAGTCAAAGAGGAAAGAATAATACATATGACAACGGAGCCAAAAGGTGCCAGTGAGCTGATTTTGACTCATGACAAATGAAGGCTGACTTAAAACTCTCCTCTCTAAAGTAGTATTTTCTGTTACCATTTGGTCTCAGTCAACTTTGGCCCAAAGCTATCAAAGCCTACACGATGAGCTTTCCAGCTAGCAGAAATGCTTATGAACGTCTCCAGATACAGTTTATTTTGATCTGCATTACATATAAACTGACATCTTATTTAAATGACATGGGCATTGCATAAGGTGCACAGACTCACAGTATAAAAATCATACCAAAGGGTTATACAGTTCACAGCATAAGAAAAAAACAAATGTTGAATGTTTACGAGCAAATTTCTGATCAATATCTACACCGTGTGTTAACGATACTGAAGAAACAATTAAATTTTATAAGAACAACCTCCCTCCTTTCCCCTTCTTTCCTCCCTCAGCAGGTTTTCCACAAATTCTCACTTTGACAGTAGGACATTCAACCATCTGAGCTTCATCAAGGCAGATCCTCCACCACTCCACAGCTACCAGGGGACTGGGGATGGCCATGTAGCGCTTCTGGTTCCGCAGGCGACGCCCATCCTCACTGTTGCTATGCGGGATATCGACATAGTTTAGTTCTGAACGAAGGACATCATAGGTAATGATAACTATATCCTGTTCTGCCAGAAAGTGAGGCTGTAAGAAGCCGTGCTTCTTCACTCCTTGATATACCTAGGGAATGAGTATAGACATAGTTATTGTAAGAAGGGTTAATCAAAAACATGAAATGTTCATTCATTCCTTCAGTTACTGAGCCCTTTTTTCTCGCTTAGGACCAATCCAGGCTATAAAATACATGCTACAGCCATCTAGAGAAAGACACACTTTAGAGTGGGAAGACTAGTATCATAAGAAATGTGAAAGGAACTATAACAGAAGTGTAAGAGCACCATCACATATCATTATAACAGAATGACTAATTCTGCCATCGAGAAGGTAAATTCAGAGGAGTTAACATATGAGATGAATCTAGAACAACATTTTTAAGAGTTCCTGGAGATAAATAAATGGTGAAAAGGACTTACAAGCAGCTGAAATAAACAGTACGTGCAAAACCACAATGGTATGAGCTATCACTTATTAAATAATGGTCTTTTAAGTTTCAGTGCTAAACATTATCTCTAATCTTGAAGACCGATCCTTTTAACAGCTATTACTATTCTTATCTGAGTAAGAAACATCAAGTAATTTGCTCAAAACTGGCAGATGAGATTAAACCTAAAATCTGCTGACTCCACAGAACAGAGACCTTCCATAGCAAAGGCTGTTTTATTTATTACTGTATTTTTCACATCTATGATAGTGCTTGGAATACAGAAAAAGTTCACTAATATTTGGGAGGAAAGAAAAGAAGAAGAAAGGCGTGAGAAATACTACTACTGATAAACTTTAACACTAACTGACTACTTCTGTGTCAACACTTTATCATGTCATTAAATTTCTGCAAAAGTCTCTGGAGAGATCCTATTTTCAGGGCTTTGCAAAATTCTTACCACACATTAGATGCTTGAAAAATACTGTAGAATGAGTCAATTCTTATTTGAAACGTCAGGTAACTGAGCCCTCAGAAGAAGGGGTGACAGATAAACGCGGCTATTGCTACACCACGTTGCCACAGGCTTCCACCTTTCCCAGAGTACATACTTTTATGCAAAGGTTTTTCTCATTTGCATGATCAAAGATATTTTAGAAGTTTTTTTTCACTCTCAAGAATGCTTTAATTTCTAAACCTCTGGAAGTCTGAAAAGACAATGGTCTACTCTACTACAAAAATTTATAAAAACTTACAAAAACAATCGTGAAGAAGGAAAAATTTACATTGTCTGATCCCTCTCGACAGCCCAAATGGCCTTACCAAGACCCGAAGTGACGATGATTTCACATGCCTGTTGATCTCATCCACCCACTGATGACAGATGGAACTTGGGGAGATGATCAGAGTTGCTCGTGTTGAAACCGGCTCCATTGCAACAAGGCAGTGGGGGCAGTAAAAAGGTTTAATCTTCAGATCCTCCTCATCATAATTCACACATTTTGCATGCTGCCACAGGTGGCATTTCAGGCACTGAACGCGAGGCTTCAGGCCTATCTGGCCAAGTTCACCACATATGCATTCAAAGTGATAATCAGGGGAGTTACAGGGACTCCTGATGTCACAGGGAGGCCCGTCACCACCACTGAGGGTGAGAGACTCGGCATGGTTCTCTGTGTCAGGTTCTGGCTGGACTTCAGAGACACATATACTGTTAGACATAGTGACATCAGTAATCCCAGAGTCACCGGCCACTGGACAGCGTCCTTGTGAGTCATGACTGACGTCAGGTTGACTTTTTCCTCTTTTTGAAGATGAAACAAGCTTTTTCCTCAATTTACTACGATTCTTCCTAGGCTTATAATAATAATAATAAGGGTCATCGTCATCATCAGAGGTGTTTGATGGCAAGTATTCAGAATCAGCGTCCTTGTTTCCTGATTTTCTCGATTCTTTCTGAATTTTCCTTGGACTCCCTATTGCCTATTTGAAAAAACAATTAGTTAATTCTTTCAATGCTGGCAAGTTTCTGAAAATTAAATTCCCAACTTTATCTATGTGCTCTACATAAAATTTCAATAGCCATTCTTTGTTACTCCTTTCCCTGAGGAGACTCATTCCTGATCAATGGCTTTGAATCTGTCCTCTTTAAGATTCTTCTATGCAGTCAACAGTTTTTTTTTTTTTTTTTTCCAAAGAGAGAGAGAGAGAGAGAGAATAAATAAATAAAAAGAGGTAGGACATGCTATTTTGCAAGTGAAATGTGGAAAGAGAAAAGAGTAGAAAGACAAAGACACTATTAATAGTTTGGTACCAAAATGAACCAAACACACTGCTGTCAAGTCAAGTCCAGCTTAGAGTGGCCTTAAAGGACAGGACAGAACTGCCCCTTACAACGCTGTAAATTTTTAAGGAAGCATACTGCCGCATCTTTCCTCCATGGAGTAGCTAGGCGTATGAATTGCTGACCTTCAAGTTGGCCACCAAGCACTTTAACTACAAGGCTCCTGAATAGTCTGTCTAAATCAGTAGAATACTTTAGTAGCTTATACTACATGAACACAGAAAATACAGCAATTACAAAGATATTAAGAAATAAAATACAACATTCAAAGACAGTAAAAGTTAATCTACTAGTTACTACAGCTAGCAAATAAATATTCCTTCTCTTTCCCTATCTACCCTCCTGCAGACACTTAGCGAATGCCAACTCAATAAGGCATCACCTTAGGTACTAGAGATATAAATATAATACTTGACCCTTAGTCTCTAAGAGGTTTACTGGAAGAGAGAGAGAACTAACAGCACAGACAATTATAATACAAACTGATCACAGGTAAGTAGAGGATGTTACAGGGATTTATAAGTGGGATACCTAACACCACTGGGGTGGCAAGGAAGAGGTGGGTGCTAAAGACTGCTTCCTGGAAGTGATGTCAGAGCTGATGTTTAAAAGATGAGTTAGAACATTTAACACTGACTCACGGTAGTAATTTGTTGGTGGCAACAAGGTTACTAAAGGCACAGAAGTTCCCTAAAGTCTTGTCTCCTGACTTCATACTCTGGGGGTAAAATGTCAGAGGAAACACACTCCTCTTCCACTTCTATGACAGCAGCTGAGATGACAGCTCGACATTTGGACTTGTTGTCATCAGTTTCGCCTTGGTTTGTAAATACTGTTAATTATTTTCATAAAAGTAAACTGAAATTATTGTCCCAACAGCAGCACACTTATGACAAAATGTAAAGATTTTAGAAGATGAGAACATAGAAAAAAAGAGAACTACGTAAAATACTAAAACCGTACACAAAGTGCTATGCAAATTTAAGGATCTACAGTATTTTTAAGTCTGGCCAAATTTTTTAACTGCTTAAAACAGCGTGATTAGAATAGACAAGTTACTTTAATCTCCATAATGTGCTCAACCACCTAATTTTATACTTCATTCAGTACATATTTATTGAGTATCTGCTATGTATCCTCCTGTGAGCTTATATTGAGAAAGTTGCAAGCCTATGTCAGAAATGCACACAGCAATCTGCGTTGGTACCAATTAGGTGGTTTCTTAGTTTGTTTTTGACCTGCAGGCTATAAGACTTTCAGTGTTAAGGCTGGATATGCCAACTTTTTCTGTAAGGTATCACATAACAGGTACTACATACATGCTGTTACCTGCTTTTTTATTTTATCACATACATCCTCTTCCTTGTAATTCTTCCCCAGTGTAAACGTTCCAGAAAAACCATGGCCTTTGATCTGTTTCACAAGACCTTCGAAAATTAAGCATTTCAGCATCCGTTTCAGAAGACTCCTATTTCGTTGAACATCGTATCTGTATATAGAACTGACATACTTATAGATGGAAAGGATGGACACTCCTTTCTTCCCATTCATCTCTTTCACAGCTGTCAATATCATCACACGTGTGGCTAAATGCAAAAGAACATGCTAGTTCAGTCAAAATATTTCTAAGTAAAAAAAGTGACATATGAGCTAAGTACAAGGTTAGTGAGAAGGAGGAAGACCCTCAATGAGGAAGACTGACACTGTGGCTGTAACAAGGGGCTCGAGTGTGACAGCAACTGTGAGTGTGGCACAGGATGGGGACTGTCTGGTTCTGTCACAGACAGGGCCACCACGAGTTGGAATTGACTCGACGATACTTAAAAACAACACTCTTAATCCACATGGAGGACCACAAAAAAATACGTCAACAGATTTACTGCTAACAGGTTATCTGTTCAATGCTATTCTGAAGGATATGTAATAAAAAGTTATCTGAACACATAAGGAAATAAGTTACTGAGATGGAAATAATTTAAGGATGAGTTAATTCATGCTAATTTCCTAATCTTACAAATCAACTACCATTCAAACTTTAAACAACAATTAACAACAACAGAAACAAAACCCCCACAATTATCTAACTACATGCTACCACCAGTAAGGAAAACATCCATTCTGGTAATGAAACTGGAAACTGTTACACTAGTGAATAAACAAAACCTAGTTTAAAATGTAAATTAAAAATTAAGTATAACAGATCAATTAAGAGCTACCTGGACCAAATCAAAAAAATTAATCTTTACTGTTGTTAAGGTAACATAATTTATAATTAAATCCATTTATACACTAGGAAAAGTGCTACATACCTCACTGCTGAATAGCACTACAGTCACCTTTTAAGTACTCTCCTTGGGAAGCTATGCACTGATACCAGCACCTAGTTCACCCTTCAAAGCAATTTTGGAACACTTTTTCTGGCATAGCCATCAGATCTATTGTTGTATTACTCCGGATGTCCTAAACACCATCAAAACGTCTTCCTTTCAATATTTCCTTTATCTTTGGTTAAAGAAAAAAAGTCACTGGGAGCCAGATCAGTTGAGTAGGGAGGATGTTCCAATATAGTTATTTGTCTGCTGGCTAAAAACTCCCTTACAGACAACTACGCAATTAAGTTCATGAACTTGCCGTTGTGTGCAACAGCCATTCCAGAAAGAGTTCTAAAGTTGCTCTGAAGGGTGGACCAAGTGCTGGCATCTGTGCAAAGCTTCCCAAGGAGAGTACTCTGAAGGTGACCATAATGATTTTCAGCAGTGGAGTATGTGGCACTTAGAACAGTTAAGTTTGTGGACTTGTCAGACTTCACATAAATCTGTAAAAGTTATTCGTAACAATCATGAGACATCTCTACATGAGGATTACAAAGCACTATGACAAAAATCAGTATAAACAGGTACTTTCTTTAAGAGATGTCATACTTACGGGGACATTGAACTTTTTCTTTTGGTTCAAATTCCATATTCTGGGTTTCTGTGTTTTTTACTTTTCCTTCAGAATAATGTGACGGAATAAAATAATTCACCATTTTTCCCTGATATAAACAACATTCAGTAGTCACACAGTGTTTTGTTTTCAGCATTCTGAATTGTTCAATAACATTAAATTTTTGTTATGGATTGAATTACATCCCCCCCCAAAATATGTGCTGGAAACTCTAACCTCTATGCTTGTGGTTACAATTCTATTTGAGAATGGGCTGTCTCTGTTATGTTAAGGAGCCAGGATTAGTGTGGAGTGTACCTTGAATCAATCTCTTGTAAGATATAAAAGAGATTAAACAAGCAAGCAGAGGAGAGATGGGTAAGACACACGGAGATCTCCAAGGAATGAGGACACAGAAGCTGAAGAGACAAGGACCTTCCTCCACAGCTCAGAGACAGAGGTCTTCCCCCTACAGCTGGCACTCTGAATTCACACTTCTAGCCTCCTAAACTGTGAGAAAATAAATTTGTTTGCTAAAGCCATCCACTTAATAGTATTTCTGTTACGGTAGCACTGGATAACAAAGACAGAATTTGGTACTGGGAGTAGAGTACTAATCTAACAATACCTAAAATGTGGAAGTGGTTTTGGAACTGGGTAATGGGTAGAGGCTGGAAGAGTTTTAAGGTGTCTAAAAGTCTAGATTGTTGGTAAAATTACGGACTTCAAAGGTGATTCTGGTGAGGGCTCAGAAGGAAAGCTAAAAAGCAAGCTTCTACTGTCTTAGCAAACAGATATGGCACAAGGAAATGTGAATGTTCTAAATGCTTCAGCTAAGGCTTTAAAATGATGAATTTGTGACGGGACAATCAAAGAAGGGTGATGCTTTTCACGCAGTGGCAAAAACCTTGTATGAACTACGTTCAAATGTTCAGTGGAAAGTAGAATTCTACGTAACGAGTTTAGACATTTAGATGTGTTCTAAGCAAGATCTTTAAGAGGTTGCATGGTTTCTCCTTACTGCTCATAGCAAAATGTGAGAAGAATGAAGTGGACTTAGAAATTAACTGTGAAAATGAGATGGAACATAAAGACTTGGAAAATTCTGCTGTATAAACTAAGGACACATGTCCCAGAATGCTCACTAATGACATGACTATACAGTCTCTCCCTCAAGAGATTACACCTGTGACTGACGGAAATAACCACAGCAGAGAACTGAAAAGCTTAGACCAAAAGGGACAAGCAAAGAATGAAAGATGGCTGTCTGTCTCATGCAGTTCTACAGGCAGGAAATACACCAAAGTAGCTACAGCTTTTGTTCAAGAGAAGTACCATCCCTGGAGCAGATCCAGGATGAGCAGAACTACCGGAAAAACGACAGGAAGCAAGCCTTCATAGTTTCAAAGGGTAGACAGAGCCATGGTCTCCCGGATCTCAAAGGGAAGGGCTGCAGCCTCCAAGGTTTCAAGAGTTGGATCTTTACCAACTTAGGTTCTGAAGTATACAACTGCTGCTGAGGTGTGTCAAGGAAAGGACCACCACTCAATGCTGAGGGGCCAGAAAAGCCACGTCCAAGGGGCAGAAGAATGGGCCCTGCTAGGACTGAGGCAGTAGGGTGGCCAGTCAGATGGATTAGGAGAACGGGCCCACCCAAAGCCAGGTGAGCTCTGTTGCCATATCTGGGGCCTGGAAGGTAGAGCTGAAGATGCCCAAGACCCAGGGCTTCCACATAGAATCCAGAGGGTACAGCAAACACTGCAAGGCTGGAGAGCAGGCCATTGCCCAGAAGGTCTCAGAGAATAGAGGATTATTTTCAAGCCTTGAGAATTAATGCAAATTGTTCTCCTGGGTTTTGGACTTGTTTGACATTCATTATCCCTCCTTTCCCTGCAACTTCTCCCATTTTATAATGGAAATGTCTACCTTTTCCCTGTCTTATCACTGTACTTTGGAAGTAGATAACCTGTATTCTAGCTTTCACAGGTTCACAGATTAGCAGAAACTTTGCCCCAAGATAAAATTTGAGGCTTCAGAAGATGAGATTTTGAACTTGGAGTAAATTTCAGACTTTTGCAATAACATGATGGGGTGACTGTGTTTTTTGTGTACCAAGGACACGAATTATGAGGCCAAAAGGTAGAGTGCAGAGTCCTGGTGACACAGTGGTTGAAGTGCTGGGCCGCTAACCAAAAGGCTGGCACAGTGTGAACCCACCAACTGTTCCTTGAGACACTTCTACTCTGTCCTATAGTGTTGCCATGAGTTGAACTTAACTCAGCAGCAATGAGTAAAGGGTAGAATGTTAACACAACGAATTTAATGTGTCTCTCCCCCACCCCAATATGTGCTGTAAATCCTAACCTCTTTACCTACAGTTACAATCTTATTTGGGAATAAGATGTCTTTGTTATGTTAAACATGCAGGATTAGTGTAAGGTATATCTTGAGTCAATCTCTTGTGAGGTATAACAGAGATTAAACAAGCAAGGAGAGGAGAGACGGGGATACGACAGATGCCAAGATAAATGGAGATCACCAAGCAAAGAGAAAACAGAAGCCAAAGAGACAAGGACCTTTCTCAGAGCTGACAGACAGCCTTCCCCTAGATAGCCAGTGCTTTGAATTCTGACTTCTAGCCTCCTAAACTGTGAAAAAATAAATTTCTGTCAATGTCACCCACTTGCAGTATTTCTGTGACAGTAGCACTACATAACTAAAACAGCTTCCTATTAAGGTGATTCAAGACTTATAAAAAATATGAGATAAAAAAAGCCTCTTTTCTAAAAGTTAGCTCTTATTTATCACAACCTTACAGGACTAGAACTGTCCCACAGGGCTCCCAAGGAGCAACTGGTGGGTCAGAACCGTCAACCTTTCGGCTAGGAGATGAGGTCTTAACCACTGTACCACCAGACTCGCCTCCTAAATTGCGAGAAAATAAACTTCTGACTGTTACAGCCAATCATTTGTGGTATTTCTAGGTAACTGACTCAACCTCTTATTAAGGAGGTGGAGGACTTGTGAAAAAAAAATGATGCACAGGGCTAAATATGTTACTCATATATATAAAGGTGTTTTTTTTTTTTTAAAAATTTCAGAGTATGCAGTGAATCACCACTTTTTAAATCCTTAAATATACAATTAATGCAATGAATATAGAATACCAAAAACTAGTAAGTTAGAATTAAAATATACAGTGAGCATAAAATCTGAGAAAGAAGCTATTGAGTTAAAGCTGTATGTTCCCAGTCATTTTTTCAACAAAGGAAGCATTTTTTTTTTATTCCCTACATGAATTTGAAAAGCTAACTTTGCAAAGTTGACCCTAACAAAAGATCACATAATCTTAAGGTTGTAAGCACAGTGTACCCTAGAGATAACTAAAATCTTAACTAATGGCCTCATTTTAGCAGGATTTAATGTAATGATTCGAGATTTCCTTATTGAAGAAGATGAGTTATGACTTATGTTTGCATTATTAGTTTTTCCTGGGAATGAGGGAAGGGCGGGTAAATTCTACCATGAATAGTTTTAAACATAATTGTGTATTTTAGGACAAAGACTTAAGACTTTGTTTCACCTAGCAATCAAATTACCAAGTCATCCATCTTTTAACAAAGTTAATTACTGAATTCTAAGATTTGCATATCTGAGATTTCTCTCATTTTAAATAAGAAACTCTCAAATATATTCAGCAGCAATACGCAGACTTGTAGCAAGTGACAGAGAGGTTCCTGGGTGACATAAATGGTTTGCATTTAACTATTTACCTAAAGGTTGGAGATTCAAATCCATCTACCACCACCACAGAAGAAAGGCCTGGCGATTTGCTTATTTAACATTACAGCCAAGAAAACCTTATCAAGTAGCTATATGCTATCAGACATGGGGCTGCCGTGAGCTGAAACTGACTCAAAGGCAACAACATTAGAGGAAGCAATAGTACTTTCTTAAAGAATCTCTCTGTCAACTAGAAGGATGCTTGGTAAGTGACTGAGTATATCTTTCCTAGTTGGACAAAATCACTTAAGAAATCTGCTAGGCCACAAAAATCCCACATCCTGTGACCAACTGAAGTGAACTAACAAGTAACATAAATTATTAGTCACAAAATACATCAGAAAGTATTGACTTAAGAGCCAAGCAAATGTTCAACATATGATGCTCTTTGAGAACATATGTCCCTTGCTTCCCAAACCCTCCAGTCCTCCTCCTACCTCAGGAAGAGTCAGAGCATCTTGTTTGACATCTTGTCGTGTGTGTGTCAGAATCAGAGCCAAAACCTCCACTGTCTTTCCAAGACCCATTTCATCTGCTAAGATTCCACCAAGCAACTGTGGCCCAGCACTTGGGTATTCACGGATGATGCTAAACGAAAAGATTGCCAAAAAAATACATCAAAGAAACAAAACACATACTACTATATTTTTGGCAAATAATACATTCAAGCATATAATATGCCTCCTATACATATACATCCGACTCGACGGCACTTGGCTTTGGCGATACATATACATGCATAGTTTGCTTAATAAAATAACTGGACAGGGAGTTGCATGGTTGGCAAAAAAATTATAATAAATGTATTATTTGTGTAAAAATATACCAATATTCCTAACTACTGTTCTCAAAGAGCACTGACAGAAATATATAAAAGTCTATGTTTTTTGAAACCACATTTTAGAGTGAAACAATTCAAATCCCTAGATCACGAATATATGATGTATGATAATCAAAACCTGTCTGAGCTAACAACTAAGCCCGCTGAAACAAGAACAGTATTGGTAAAGAGCTTGTTTATTCTTTTATAATGGAAAGGGAATACATCTGCCTTTTCTCTGTGACCTCCATGAATCCGCGAATAGAAATACTTGAATTGCAACCAAATAACTACTGCTTTACTATTCTGTTTAATAGTTTCTAAAACTCAATACAAATTGACAGTTTAATTAAAAATACACAAGCTGGCCTATAATAAACAAAATGAAATTTCTACTTAGAATTACAATCTCACTTTAAATACTGATAATTAAGCACCTTGGGCCAATTATTTTACATCATTTACTGAAAAATTACAAGCACTATTTATTTTATGTCTATAAAAAACCCAAATCAAACCCATTGCCATTGAGTTGATTCTGACTCACAGTGACCCTAACCCCTAAGGAGGATTTGAACTGCTGACCTATTGGTTAGCAGCTGTAGCACTTAACCGCTATGCCACCAGGGTTTCCTCTGACTGTACTATCTAGTGAATTTGTAATAAGACATTTATTGAGGTACTGCCAAGTCTAAAAACAGTCTCATACAATTTTTCAAACTATTTGTTTTTTTACATCAAGCACATAAGTAAAAATCTGCCTTACCAGCCTGTGTGTGGATTATAGAAGAGTTTCAAGCCCTCAGATGTAACAATTTCTCGCCATAAGAAGTGCAGAGCATTTTCTAAAGAGTAAGAACAAGTTTTTGTGTTTAGTTTTTGTTTTCCTTTCTGCAAAATGAACTGTATGATGAAAAGGAAGCCTCCCTCCAATTCTTCTCTTCTTTTGCTCTGTCACAGTTTCCATTTAAATAAGCAAATGATAGAAAAGCAAACTACAGTCACTGTCAGGACTGACAGGAAAGAAAACTAACACATATAACCAACTCCCACTCAGTAAAGATGTCTATTTTTATAAACTCTTTCAGAAGTACTGTGAAGTTTTTAAATCATGCAACTGACATAGTCTAGTCAGCTAATATATTTACCCAAATCAGATGTGACCTCTCCTGAGTTTGGAAGGGCTTATATAACTAAGGGAAAAAAATCGCCTAAAACTATTAACAAAAGTAACGAATTTGTTTCAACCAGAATCTTCTAGTACCCTTCACAATATTTTAACTTGCTTAACCAATTTGTCTACTAAACCAACTGTCAAATAACAAGTGAAACATGATTTTGTGTGCCCTCTATAGAAATTAACAGAAGAAGCAAGAAGACAGATTCCCAGTGCTTATACAATGAAATAACCAAAAAAGTTTCATTTTATGGGACACAAAAGGGACAAAAGAACACCCTAAATGACACATAGAGATTTAATCAACATCATTTAGTTGGTGGACAGAAAAACAAATTACAAACACAGTTTACATGAATTTCAAAAACATTATGTTTAAAGAAACTAGACCAACTCCCTCCATCCCTCTAAAACATATATATCGCATGGTTTCATGGTCATTTTGAAAACACACAAAGCTAAGCTATGGTGACCATGGTTGCCTCTGAACAGCCTGATGTAGGGGAAGTGACAGAACAGCATGTACAGGAATTTTCTCAGGTGACAGAAATACTTTACATCAGCACTGTCAGACGCAGAATGTGAGCCACATACGTAACTCTACATTTTGTTAAAGTCATATTAAAAAGATAAATAAATAAAAGGAAACATGAAATTAATTTTCATAGAATATTTAACCTAATATAACCAAAACATCATTTCAATATGTAATCAATAGAAGAAAATTATTAATCATATTATTTCACATTTTCTTATTTGTAGGACTTGAAATCTGGTGTGTATTTCAAACTTACAACACAGCTCATTTAAGGCAGTCACATTCAAGTCTCAAAAGCCATATGTGTGGATAGTGACCACCTTTTAGACAGTGCAGTTCTGTTATACCTAAGATGTCATCTACACAGATGCATAAATTTGTCAAAATGCATCAAGTTGTGCCCTTAAATTGTGTGCATATTACTGCATGTAAGTTATACCCTAATACACTTAACTGAATAAAAAATATTGTGGAAGAAAAAAAACCTAGTCTGTGAGAAACTAAAGAGTTAACAATTTATTCAACAAATGATTTACAAAAGATGAAAATACTTACTTCAAAATAATTCATAATATAGTGGGGGGGGGTATGAGTAGAATAGGATCAGCTATGAATTATTTATTTTCCAAAATGAAAAGTTCATGTTGGATTAAAGAAAGGGTATATACTGGAATACGTGTGAGAAATAAGAGTCCTCTGTCACTGATTAAAATAAATCTACATAGAAGGAATGAGAAATAGTCAACACCTCAGTGCCTAGAACTATGTGAAAATCTTTTATCTAGTACCTGCATCTTTAAAGGCAGTAGGAAAAAAAAGCTGCAAAAACAATTCTCACAATCTACTATTTGCATGGAAACAATACATTTTATTTTATTGCTTATCTGGTGAAGTAAAGAAAATAAATGCAACCTAGGAAAAATCAGATTAGTCACAAACAAGTCTTTGTACAGTAGTTTTTGTCACTAATGTTCATTATGCAGCCTCATGAAGATCATCAGCAAGATTCCCATCTGACTAGATTCTAAAAGCAATCCTAACTGATAAACCATGTAAACAAATTTCCTAGTTTTTAATAATTCTTACCATAGCAGCCTTATTTTGGCAGAAAGAACTAGTATAAACTTTTATGGATGAGGGAACTTACAAACGAATTTCAACTCATAAAAAGATTTCAATTTTGAAGGATTTCTTAGAAAACAATTTTGTTCATAGTATCCTCCATTCTGTTCTACCCTTTCAACGTCATTTTTTTAAATGATCAATTTATTTCTGCCCTAGCTCTTGTCTAATTCCTTTAGCCAATCTGCCTTTCCTGAAAACATCTTATACTTGCCACTGGCGGCTGTACTCCTGAAATGCTCCTGTTGTAGCATCCAGTTGACAGCCTCTCTTTGGTAGGGTCTCAGCACAGGAGTCAGTGCAGGATGCTGGACATCCACTTGGACGGGCTGTGTTTCTTGCTGGTGTGTTTGCTTCACAAAGTGATAGAGCTCATCAATGTCTTGCCCCTCTGGCTCACTCTCTGAATCTTCATCCTCTTCCAACACATCTGTACAACCAATAGCAAATGCACTCATAAAGATCAGACACAGGTTCTACAGCCAAGCAATTCTTATTCCCAAACCATACCATGCACTCTCTGAACTCCAGGCTGTTGCTCAGTATGCTTTGTGCCTGGAATGCCCTGTCCTTAATTCTTCACTGATTAAAAAAAATCTAACCATCCATTTACAATGTAGTTAAACTGCTACTTAGCCCAAGATATTTTTTTGTTTCTCCTAGTCAGAATTAAAATTCTTCTGTGCGTCCATGTAATACTTCTATATTACAGTGACACAAATACTTTACAATCTGGCATTGCAATCATTTCTGTGGACTTTGTCCCTTCTCTTATTGGCTCAGGTCTCTTCAGATGCCACCTACTGATTTCAATATTGACTCACAAATATTTGAGTAATTATTATTAAATCAAGAAAACAAAGTAAGGAAAAAATTACACTAGTGGGGGCATCTCATAAATGTAATTATGCCATACAGCGATTCCATGAAAGTTGCTAAATCTTTATTATGATTTTATTAGTTGTGTTTCTGGTTGTTATGCATAAACAGTTAGGGGTAAAAACACACAATTCCTAATTGAGAGCAATTTTAAAATTACTTTAAAAATTACCTGGAATACTAAAATTGTACAACTTGTCCATCACTTTCTTCATGAGTTGGTTAAATTTTTTCATTCTTGAATTAGCATCACTCATAAAGTCTAGTTTTGCTAAACCGGCTTCTAAAAGATAAATTCCAACCTATAAAGGATTAATGTAAAACCAGTTTTAGTTGGAGTATAGCATTGTTTACAGAAACTTAAGAAGAAATATTTTTAGTATCACCTTTTTAAAAATATATCTACATGAATTCTTCATGCATTCACATATCATCCTTGCTTGGAGCCTTGCTAAACGTCTCTGTATCATTCTAATTCTAGTATACTGATGCTGCTAAAGTGAGTACAATCATTGCTGTTGTCAAAGGTATTCACGTGTTCCCTCCACAGATGCTAAATGGTACTGTTGTGTGCCATCGAGTAGATTCCAGTGCATAGCGACCCTACAGAACTGACCCATAAGGTTTCCTAGGCTGTACCGTTTACGGCAGCATAATGCCAGGTCTTACTCCCAAAGAGCCACTAGTGGGCTCAAAGTGCCAACCTTTCAGCTAGCTGCTGAGTGCTTAACAATTGTGCCACCAGGTCTCCCTGTCTTAAATAAACTACAACATCTCCCTGACACATTTTCACTTTCAATAACAAACTCACTCGACAGTGTAATGCATCACATACGTTATTAGAAAAAATTATTTCCCTCACTGAAACCAAACCTGGGCAGATGTGGCAAGAATACATCTATGATGTTAATGATGTCCAAAACTGATAAACATCAGGATCATCAGTGAAGTCTGTTAAAAATATAGATCCACTAGAAAATTGTGATGCACACACCAAGATTCTTAAGCAGTTAGGCTTGTCAATCCTCATTAACACACTAAAATGTAGAACTTTATAATCATATGAGGTGATGACATTATCAGATCTCCTCCACTAAAAGACCACAATTGATGGTCCAGCGGTTTGGGGGTTCCCCTGGGAGCATGGCCCCTGGCCCTGATGCTACCCTTGCCCATAAATCATAACGAAGGTCCACTCTTTGGACACGAATGGACTGGACTTGGCGATGCAGAGTGACCATATATTGGATGCACTTTATGGTTGCATACATCTAGAGTATCATCCTGCTGACCTCTGGCTGGAGGAAGAAGAGTGGGTGGAGAGGAGGGGAAAGGAGACTGTTGGGAGGATGAGACATGGATGGAGCAGAGAAGAATAGTGTGCTGTCACCGGGCAGGGAGAGCAGTGGGAGCTACATATAGGTGGGCATGTAAATTAATATGGGAATGTACATTTTCACTCAGTCATATTAAATAAAAAAAACCCAAAAAACAAAAAACACTACAGACACTGCATACCTTGATAACATGATTTCCTTCTGGTCTATGGTAAAGTTTTATTCTTTTCTTCTTTTGCAGCCACCCCAAATCTTCTAACAGCTCACGACTGAAGGATGACTCCACCCGAAAACCTTCGTCACAAATACTGACTGGTTCATTGAAGCCTTTTTCTTCATTCTGCACATCGCCACATTCTGAATGAATGCAGACCAGTAACTGATTGCTTGACTCTGAACTCATTAAAGTAAAACTCCTTTCAGAAAAATTTTCAATTAAACTCTCTTCAAGAAGAAGCTTAAGAGTTAATTCTCCTAGAAATGCTTTCCAGGAATCATCTAGGTGATAGGGAGCTATCACAATATTCAACTGCATAAACAAAGGGACAGCAATGCCAACAGTCTCTGCTGTATCCACTGAGTGTGAACCGCTCCCTGACCCTGTACACCTCTTCTTGTCTCTGGGAGCCTCTTCTTCCTTGGGCCCATCGTCCAGGATGAGGCGGTAAGCCGAAGAGGGATCTGACGCTGGGCAGGGCTGCTCATCATCACTCAAGGCCAGAGGTCCATTCCTTCTGTCTTCGTGCATGCTCCAACAAAGCTGCTGCTGCTGGTCTTCGTCCATCCTCATGGGAGGTGCACGCTTCCGGCGGCTGCTCATCGTCACGTTTTCTTGGTTGACAAATGTGAACTCTAAAAGACAAACCAAACGGTAAGCATTCCAGAAAAGGATTTTAGTGTTAAAGAACTCACAGATGAGGAACACAGCATAAGCTCATGGTCTATACACATAACATGCAATCTTCAGACCAGACGCTGCTGAGTTGATTTCAACTCTTGGTAATCTCATGTGTCACAATACAACTGGAGAGAGAAACAAAGCAATGGATAATTTTTTAAGTAAGTCAAACAGAGGTTTGACACAAGGGCCATAATCTTATGTATCAAATAAATTCTAATAGTCTTATTGTTCTTTAGTGGATACATTCAGTAAAAAAATTTACTGAATAAAGTCTAGAAATACTAATGAGCAGCAAAATAACCAAACTGAAACCACACCCACTACCGTCAAGTCTATTCTGAGTCACAGTGACCTTACAGACAAAGAAGAAATGCCCCACAGAGTTTCCCAGGAGCGCCAAGTGGATCCGAACTGCCGACTCTGTGACTAGCAGCTGTGGCACTGAACCACTATGCCACCAGGGTTTCCAAGCAGCACAACAGTAAGGTACAGATGTCAAAAACTCTAGAAATGCTTATTTTAAGTCGGCACTTGGCTTGGCAGTAACATTTAAACTCAACACTACAGCATTTCATTTGACCTCTATATACCACCTTAAAACACCATGGAAAAGGATTTTCTCCTTCAAAAGAGCAAAATTAAAATGTGCAAATGTACTTCTTATTACAGGTAAGAAGGGTAGCCAGGTAGGAAAAAAAGTAGTGATGGCAACAGGGAAAATGAGACAAAATTAAAAAAAAAAAAAGGAGAAAAAATGTAGGAGGAAAAAAGAAAGCTAGGTCATCTCAAAAGATGAAGTTAAGCTGAAAGCATTCCATGTGATGTGGTTCCCAAACTTTGCTTCCACAAAAATGGTAGTTGATTCCTATATGAAAACAGGACAACTCAGAGACTGAGTTATACAAAAAGTTACAGTGATGGTTAATGCCTGTTACAACCAGTCACAACCATGTAGCTGAAAAAATACCGAGGCATAAACATTTAAAATGAGGCTTTACATGCAGCTTAAGAAATGTTCTTAAATTTCAACTATAAATAAAACCCAATCAGATATTTACCAGTCCCCACTAAGCATCAAGTGCTGTGTTTTAAAGGAATGATACAAAGTATATAAAACAAACTATGATCTCTAACTCAGTACAGATGATAAACTGAACAGAGTTTCTGAAAGACAAACTGAACAGAGATAGCAATTTACAACTCTGTCTCCACCAGCTTTCCACCTCTAACTATCCTGCTACACATCTAGGAAAGAATGAAAAATGTGTTTTAAAGACCTAACTTAGGAATATACAACCCCAAACCAAATCTGTTGCTGTTACATCCATTCCAACCCAACAGTGACGCTACAGGACACAGTACGACTGCCCTATGGGGTTTTCGAAGCTATACTCTTTGCGGAAGGAGACTGCTTCATTCTTCTCCTGCACAGTGGCTGGCAGGTTCAAATAGCTGACCTTCTGGTTAACAGCTAGCTGAGTTCTTAACCAATGAACCACAAAGCTCCTTATTTGAAAAAAATCAGGCCCACAAGTTTTCCAAGTTTAATAAAAACACAGACTCAAGAATATCAATGAAACCCAATCACGGTAAACCTAAGGACAAACAGCAAGCCACATCATAACCAGACTGCTGAAAGGTTAGAACATGTCTCTAGGTTAGCCCTACCTCTCCAGTCTAGCCACTTTTTCCAACCTAGAATCCTCAATTCAGCAAACACTCTTTTACAAATGAAGGCTAAATAAACATTTTCAGACCAATAAAAGATAAATTGATTATCTTTAGACCTACAACAAATACTAGAAGTTTTTCAGGCAGAAAGAAATGATGTTAGGTGGAAATTCAGATCTACTCAACAGAATGAAAAGCATGAGAAATAAAAAAAAAAAGTAATAAAAATATAATACACTTTTTTCTCCTTTTTAAATTTCTTTAAAAGATAATTTACTAAAGCTTACAAAAGGCTTTTTATTCTGAAAATTTTCAAACACATGAGAGAATCTTATCACTTAGACTGAAAAAAATCATATTGAGATAAAATTCATGTAGCACAAAATCAACATTTTAACCATTTTGAAGTGTACAATTCAGTGGGCTTTAGTGTAGTCACAAAGATGATCACACATCACCACTATCTAACTCCAGAATATTTATCACCTCAAAAAGAAACCTCAAAAGTCTCCCAAGTTTCTTTTCACTATCCCTGGCAACTACTAGTGTACTTTTTGTCTTTAAGACTTCAGTTCTGAACATTTCATATAAATGGAATCACACAACATCTGGCCTTTTGTGATCTGGCTTTTCTTACTTAATATACTGCTTTTAAAGTTCATCAGTGTTGTGGTATGTATCAGTACTTTATTTCTTTTTAAGGCTGAATAACATCACATTGTGTGTCTGTGTGTGTGTGTATGCAGTCTTGCTGGCACAGTGAGTATGCACTCCACCTACTCTGCAGGAGAAAGATGTGGCAGTCTATTTTTGTAAACAATACTGCCTAGGAAATCTTATGGGGCAGTTCTACTGTGTCCTATAGGGTTGCTGAGTCAGAACAGAATTAACGGCAATATTTTTTTTACGCCTAATGATGTTGTCTTTTCATGTGTTGATTATTTATAGCAAAAACAGTAATTATGTACTGCAGAGTTTATAGCAGGTGGAAGTAAAAGGGAGGCAAACAATAATACACAGTGAAGAAAAAAAACACAGAAATTAGATATCTAAATGCATGGAGAGATGCTATACTAACTCATGGACTGGAAGACTTAATACTGCCAAGACGTCAATTTTTTGATAAAGGTCTCTAGAGTGAAATTAATCCTATTACAAGTCCTAACAGGGTTTTTTTTTTTTTTTTCGGTCAGGGGCACAGGGAGGAAGGGGGTGGCACAGGAGGAATGGGACTCGAAATTGGCAAACTGATCCTACAGCTCATTTTTAAATTTCCAGAATCTAAAAGGAGTCAAAATACTTTTGAAAAAGAAGTTGTAAGAATCACACATTAATCAAAACAGTGTGGCTCTGAGCTAAAGACTGATCAATGAGACAACAGAGTCTGTAATAGACTCACACACAGATGGTCAACTGATTTCTGAAAAACTTCAACAGCAATCAATAAAAAAACAATATCCCTTTTAATAAGCGGATATCCATAAGGAAAACAAAACAAAAAACGACCTTTGTATCACATTATATATAATAATTAACTCAAAATAAACAGACTAAAAGATAAAATGACAAAACTTCTGGAAGAAAACAGAGGTGTAAATCTAAGTGACTTTATATCAGGCAAAGATCTTTTCAATACGATACACAAAGCACAGGCTATAAACTCAAATGTTAAAAGCAGCTTTATTATTAAAAGTTCCAACCAGAAGCAACTCAAAGATATGTCAACTGGAGAACAAATAAACAAACTGTGGTAAATTTATACAATATACTACTACTGTCATGGAAAGAATTGTGTGCCCTCCCCCAAAATGTGTACAGAAATTTGGGTAGGCCATGATTCCCACTATCATGTGGCTTTCCTCCATGTTGTGATTTTCCTATGCTATAAATCCTAATCTCTGCCTGCGGTTAGTAGATTGGACTATGTTAAAGAAAATTAGGGTAGGGGTGTAACACCCTTACTACAAAAGTTTCCATGGAGTGTGGCTCACACCACTTTTTCAACCTCTTCTCCTACAAGAGATAAAAGGAAAGGGAAGCAAGCAGAGAGCTGGGGGTCTCTTGCCATCAACAAAGCAGCACCAAAAGTAGAGTGTCCTTTAAACCTGAGGTTCCTGTGCCAAGATATTGTCAGACCAAAGAAAGACTGACGTGATACAAGGACCTTCCTCCAGAGCTGACAGACAGAGTGTTTTCCTCTGGAGCTGGCACTCTGAATCTGGACTTCAGCCTACTGGACTGTGTGAAGATAAGCTTTTCTTTGTTATGCTTGTGGTACAGCTATTAGAGTAACATGAGACGACGAAGACAACCACTACTTTATAAAAAGAAACAAACCACTGATACAAACAACACAGAGGAATTTCCAAATCATTATGTTAAATGAAGGAAGCTAGAAGTGAAATATTATTACATAATTTTATGGAAATGAAAGACTACTACATATTTTATTTGCATGAAATTCCAGAAAAGGTAAAACCCAGGGAGAGAAAACAAATTAGTGGTTACCAGGGGCTAGGAAGAAGGACTGAGGATCCACAGCAAAAGAGCAAAAAGGAAAATTTTAGAGTGATAAAAATGCTACTGGACTGTGTTGCTGGTTACATGACTATAAACATTTGTCAAAACTCATTAAATTGTACATTTAAAATTTTATATGTAGATCATATCCTATTAAAGCTACTTAAAAGCAAGACACAAGAGGAATTTTAAAATTTTAAGAACATATTATGAATACCTGTATTCCAATACATTTAAATAGCTAGAAAAAATGGCCCAAGAGAAAGCAAATCTGAATAGAGCAAAAAGACTCAGGCAGGAGAACAAGAAAATCACCTTTATTTCATTGTACCAGGAAAAGGCACCCATTGGAGCTTCTGCTACTGGGACTACTCCCAAAGGGTGAGGAGACGAGTTACTTTTAAGGGGTCTGCAGGGAGGGAGTTCAGACAAGCTGTATTAGCAACATTCTTCATCATACTAAGCAGGCGCAATGGGGTTTACACACAATCTCCAAGCAAAAGCAGGAATTAAATGCAAAGCTTGATACACAGGAAGCCCAGCAAAGAAAATAGGATTTTTAATGCAATGCTGTGAGGCCTCTGTCTCGTGGCTACCCTATCAGACAGTACAGGAAGAGAGCATTCACATCACTGCAAAAAAGTTCTCCTGATCAGTGCTGGGCTAAGTCAGTCATGAGAACTCCATCCCATCACGCAGTGCTTGGTTTAGGAATGGACAGGTAACAGACTATAAACAATCTCTGACATTGTTTACTTTTCAAACATCTCAACACCTCTCTTACCTTGGAGAAATAACTTACAAAGCTCCTAATTTCTTAAGTGTTTATCTTTGTCCAGTTCTCCCTAGAACATAGGCTGGAATACTGGAATTCAGTTACTCTACAAAAAAATTTATACTATACTAAGCTTATCATTTAACTATCATCACAAATATGCTGTGTCACATGAGACTCCAATGCTCAGTCCTTGAAAACCAAAACCAAAACCAAACCCACTAACATCAAGTGTATTCTGACTCCTAGCAGCCCTACAAGACACAGTAGAACTGCCTCATAGGGTTTTCCAAGGCTGCCATTTTTATGTTGGTAGACTGTCACATCTTTCTCCTGCAAAGTGGTTCGCAGGTTTGAACTACTGACCTTTCAATCAGCAGCCCACCGTCCAACCACTGTGACACCAAGACTCCTCAATCCTTGAGAAAGCTATCACTTACTTTCACAGACCTGAAGGTTAGCTGATGGCTGGCGGGAGAAGCAGTTTGGCTCTGCTTGAAGTAGTTTTCTCATCTTCTTCCTGGGACCAGCAAAGTAACCCCGTAATGCTCTTATGGCAATGGCGGAGGTGTAGCAGTGTAAATATACAAGCATTTTTCAAAAAGTGTCATGTCTGGTCACGTCAAAACCACTAAGGTTCTATTGGCAAAACAAGTCATAGAGATGAACCCTAATAGGGATATACACTACTTCTTCACTGAGTGGATCTATGCATGGCAAAAGGCACAGATATGGGGTGAGCTGCAACAAAACGTTCTTTGATGTGGCAGGAAGAGGAAACTCTGACTAGTGCTTCTCACTTGACTGTAAATTAGAATCACTTGGGGAAGTTTCTAAAAATACTAATGTCCAGATAAAGCCTTAGCCAGTTAAGACATATCTCTTGGTGATGGAACCTAGGTAGCATCCACATTATTTGGAATCCACCCCCATGATCTAGAAACCCTAGGTGATTTCAGCTTGCAGCCTAGCTTGTGAAGCCTTGTTATTGTTAAAGCTGCCCATCAAAATCAACTTCTTTCTTTCCAAAGAACTGGAAGGGATATAGTTGGGATACAGTTGCTCAGTGCACCCTCTTCTGGAGATGGATATAACAGTGATTCTCACAAAGGAAATGTGAGTGGATTACCTCTCACAACAGTCCTCTAAGAAGACTTATTATGGAAACGAGACACATTCTTTCCATTATGTTTTCTGTTCTCTGATACAGCCCATTTGGTATTAAAATATGTATATGACTAATAATCTGTAAGGAGTCCTGGTTGGTGGTATAGTAGTTAAGAGCTATAGCTGCTAACCAAAAGGTCAGTGGTTTGAATCTATCAGCTGCTCCATGGAAACTCTATAGGGCAGTTCTGTTCTGCCCTATAGCGTTGTGAAGAGTTGAAACTGACTCAATGGCCAACAGTGTTGTTTTTTTTTTTTTTTTAATAATTTGTACAAAGAGCCCTGGTGGCACAACGGTTAATCACTCTCCTGCTAACTGAAAGGCTGACTACTAACTGGAAGGTCAGTGGTTTGAACCCACCTAGAGGTTTTCCATGTACTGCATTGGGAAAATCTGTTGCAAAGGACCTCTTCAAAGTATTCAAAAGTAAGGATGTCACCTTGAAGATTAAAAAGTGCCTGACCCAAGCCATGATATTTTCAATCGCATAATATGCATGCGAAAGCTGGACCACGAACAAAGAAGATGAGAAGAATCGATGCGTTTGAATTGTGGTGTTGGAGAAGAATACTGAAGGTACCATGTACCGCCAAAAGGAAACAACACCTGTTCTGCAAGAAGCACAACCAGAGTGCTCTTTGGAAGCAAAGATGGAGAGACGGCATCTTACATCTATGCTGCCAGGAACGATCAATCCTTGGGGAAGGACATCATGCTTGGTAGTGTGCAGGGTCAGCGAAAAAGAGGAAGATCCTCAACGAGATGGATTGACACAGCAGTTGCAACAATGGGCTTAAGTACAAAAACGACTGTGGACGTGGCGCAAGGCTGGGCAAGACCGGGCAGTGTTTCGTTCTGTTGTTGATGGTGTCACTAAGAGTTGGAACCAACTTGACGCCACCTAACAACAACAGAGGTTCTGCAGAAGAAAAGATCTGGTGAGCTGCTTCACAGCCTAGGACACCTAATAGGGTGATTACTCATCATATAGGGTTGTTACCAGTCAGTGCTGACTTAACAGCAACAACAATTTGCACATCCCTTCATATGTTTACTTCTAATTTTCTTTAATGTTATAGCTTCAAGGTATATATCAATCAGAATGATAACTCGGAGAAACGTAATAAACCAGAATTTATGGTAAGGCTCTCCTTTCCTTTAGCTCTCCAATGAGCAAATACTTGATCCAAAAATAAACATAAAATCTGGGTTAACTGTTTCTCTCTCTGTTCTCTTATTCAAGGATAACTTCTTGAACCAAAGATCTCATTTAGTCAAAGCTACATGTTAATAAGTTAAGCACTACAAGAAAGCTACAGATCTCTAATCATACTGTGTATCTAGTTTTCCTCAGCCCTCAAGTACCACATCTTTGTTGGTTCCACTTTCTCTCTCCCCCTTTAAACATCAGTGTTAGAGGGAAACATAGTCATGTGCAGTTTTCTGTATGGAGCACACTTCTACTGCCCTGTGTTTAATGTAGAAGGGCTTTAACTGAAACGATTGTTGCACTCTTTTCTGCCTTTTACTGCCTCAATCTTCCCCAGAAAGCCTTCCATGACCAGGTAAGCTGAATTAGGGCCTCTCCTCTGTGTCCCAAGTGCTAGTGTTTTGAATTGACTCTGAACTACTTGAAAGTCAGGCAGACAGAGCATTCTACTCAGTGATATACCTCAATGCCAGGTCAGTGCCAGCATACAAATGATACTCTCAGTAGGGTGAAACAAAGAGCTCTAACTCTGGGAACAACGTCCCTTGTTGTAAGGACTAAATGTACTTAACTCACATTTCTTTTCTAAAACAGAATTCTCATTTAACTACATTACAGAAGACTTCAGGCAATATGAAACTATTTTTTACTGCTTCTGGCTCAGTATAAGAGACAGAAAACTGATTGATGTGTATCTGTTTGATAGAAAACAAAGACAGGTTGCTAGGAAAAGAAGCTGAAACACAAATTACTGAGGCAATACAACAAACATCAATTAAACTTAAATTCTAATTTTTTTTACATCAAAGATATCATGTCTTCATTAAAAAAGAACCACAAAAAACCCACCTTATTGCTGTTGTGTCAATTCTAACTCAGCTACCCTAAAGGACAGAGAAGAGTTGCTCTATAGAGCTCACAAGGAGCACCCAGTGGCTTTGCATTACTGACCTTTTGGTTAGCAGTCATAGCACTTAATCAATATACCACCAGCCTTCCTCTTTATCGAAAGGCACACCAAATCCTGAATTACACCAAAATTCCTGCCAAGCCTGGGCTCAGGCTATCAAGGGCAACAAGTATAACACATCTGTATCTCACCAAAAAATAAATACATAAATAAACTGAAAAGACTCATTGCTGTGGAGGTGATTTTGACTCATATCAACCCTATAGGATAAAGCAGCACTGCTCCATAGAGTTGCCAAGGAGCAGCTGGTGGATTTGAGCTACCAATCTTTTGGTTAGCACCCAAATGTTTAATCACTTAGCCACCAAATCTCCATGTATACCTAAAACCCAAAAAACCCCACTTCCATTGAGTCAACTCTGACTCATAGCTACCCTATAGGTCAGAGCAGAACCATTCCATAAAGTTTCCAAGGAGCACTTTATGAACACAAACTGTCAGCCTTTTGGTTAGCAAACATAGCACTTAATCACTACACCACTAGGTTTTCCAATGTGTACACACTTCAGCAAGAGAAATTGAAGAAATCCAAGCCATTACTGATGACTAAAGAGATCACTCAACCACAGGGCATTACAACAATCTTTCCTTTTTCTGTGAGGACAGCTCCAGCAGATTGAGAACATAATTTCATCTGTTGTTGTGTGCCACCAGTTGATTTCAACTCATAGCAACCACGTGACAAAGCAGAATGGCCTTCAGGGTTTCCCAGGCTGTAAAGTTTACAAGATCACCACGTCTTTTTTTCAGGGAGCAAGTGGGGGAGGTTTGAAGTGTCTATCTTTCAGTTAGCGAGCACTTAACCACTATGCCACCAAAGGGCAAACTCGTCACTCAGTTGAGTCTGACTCTCAGTAATCCTGTAGGAGAGAGCAGAATCATGCAACAGATTTTCCAAGGCTGCCGATTGGAGCTGACTGCCATATCCTTCTTCTGTGGGGTAGCGTTGAAGTGGCTGGTGGGTTTGAACAGCCGCCGACCTTCCTGGTCAGAAGCTGATGCTTTACCACCGTGCCACCACGATTCCTCAATCTCACCTACTGAGTTCTAAAACAGAAATTAGTCAAATAAACTTGAAAAACACGTTCAACAAATGCTTTCACAATTCTGTAAACACAGTTCATTAAATGATACATAATATCATCTCTCAAAAGCAAACTATTTCATTCCCTCATCTGCAAGCTTCCTGGATAACTGGTGTTTCTTTTCAAGCTCTTGAAACACCAGGTCTTCCAGCACTGACACATTTATCCCACCGCGGCTCACTGCTATTCTGCTTCTAGCACGAGTAAACAGTCTGTTCAGTGACCCAACAGATACTTCTCAGCTACAGTTGCAAGTTAAATACAAGCAGAAAAACAGAGATGTCAAGTCATATAGAAAAAAAAAAAAAAACCCTAATGGTAATTTATCACTAATTCTGCATATATGACAGTGACCGTCAATCAGCACACACCGTATCTTCATCAATAAACTAGTAAGTGCCAGCGTTGAATGTTGTGCACGAGTCCTTTTGCTGACAATGTAACGGATGAGTCCACAAGCAGCAGAACTTTAAGCCAAACTTATTAGAAGGCTCCGCCACCCCCTTTACTAAATTACAAGCCTGCACACCAAGAAGCTAGGCGTCTTGCTTTTCTTTTCCGCCTCCAGGGATATTTCTGCGGCGAACGGAGATACCCACTCAGTTCTCTTCCGAAAGACTCAAGAGCAGTTCGGCAAGTCAGAGCAGGGCTGTCGGCGCTGGCTAGGAGGCCAGGCAAATAAGGGACCGCGAGGCCCAAGAGCGCAACGAGGCCCCTCGGACATTCTGGTGCGGTCACTGGAACAGAAAGCCGCAACCCCAATCCACGGGAAGCATCGCAGCGTCCCGTCCCACGGACTCCCGGCCCCAGCTCCTCGGGAGTGCAAGGGGGGTCGAGAGGCCCGCCACGCCTGGGATGGAAAAGGGGTGGAGGAGACTCGCGCTGCGGCTCCCGCTCAGCCTCTAGCTTCCAGTCCCTGGGGCAGCCCGAGTCCTCCTCCCGTGGCCCGGGAGGTCCGGGATGCCTTCTTTCCCCAACCTCTGACCCCTGACCCTACCACCAGCCCCTACCTGGGTTGGTTCTCCAAGACTTAGGTTTCTCAGCATCAACGCCCGGATCCCTCTAATGCCCCTGCAGATCCCAGAGTCGCAGTCAGCATTCACAGAGTATGCCTCGGGGTGAGCACGCGCGCTTCAGGGTGAATTGTTTTGGGGTTCTTGGGGAGCCCGGTAACCCCATCTTCCCACTGCCGGGCGCGCGCTAGAGCGTGAGGTCAAGGCGAACGCGCACGTCGGGGGAGCCACGCCCCCTTTCTCCTGCGCTGGCTTCAAAAGTATCTTCTGCGCAAGTCCATACGGGTCAGTTCCCACTAAAGATACAGTTGTAGTATCGCGATAGCTCCCCCCTACTCCAGCAGCGTCTACGGGATTGGCTGGAACCACTGAGAGGGAGGCGGGGCATGAAGCAGATATGGGCACGGCTTACCGCGGAGCACGCCGGGCTGCCCTTGGAGCGACAGGTGTACGGGATTTGTGCGTTTGATAAGAGTGCAGAAAAACTTCTGTGAAAGCAAATATTTTGTTGCGTCTAGAAAGCAGCCACTTATTGAGTACGGATGAAGGTTATCACCCCCCCAATGTTATTTTTAAAGAATGTCCAGATAAATGTAAGTAAAGGTTTTAAGACGAGGGAACTAAATGCATGGCTCTCAAACTGATATTCCAGTACCATTAGTCGTTTTCTCTTAACAGAGACGTGAAGGCCTGGTGGCGTAGTGATTTAAGAGCTATGGCTGCTGATCAAAAGGTCGGCAGTTTGACTCCACCGGCGCTCCTTGGAAACTCTACGGGGTAGTTCTACTCTGTCCTGCAGGGTTGCTATGAATCGACTCGACGGCAAACGAGTCCCACTGAGTGGTACTGCTTCCTTATAGATGTACACTTACTTAGGAATAGTCAGGGAGGCGTTAGGGCCGGGGACCTGTAAATGACCCCTAGGAAACATCCCCTACACAGTGTGAACGCCAAAAGCATATTGCTGTTGAGGGGCACATCCCACTTTGCTGTTACAGAAGCACAAAGTAAGATCCTGCCTTAGAGTACACTCACTTTAGTAACAGTGATAGTCCAAGGTGGTCCACATCCTGCGTAGGACAGACCTTTATCACAGTCATCTAACCCTTTACATAAACTAAATCTTGTAAAAAAACTATGCAATCACTTGCCACGTCCAAGACAAATTGAAAAAGTAGCCCTGTTGCTGGGAGAGTGGGCAAGTGGAGTTCCTCTTGTTGTCAACCAGTATAAGACATAATGGAAATTTTGTTCTGGAATTGTAATTTGAAACTCAATATTTAAATGTATAATGTGCTGTAAAAGGTTGTCCTTGACCGTTTTTACTTACTATTGTTCGGTGTGCACCACTGGAGTCGCGAATTGGGCTTATAGTTTGATTGAGTACAGCTGGTGCCAAGCAGAAATAGTTACCGAAAAAAAAAAAAAAGCACTTCATTTCATGCTTTCTTTCTTTGATTGGGTTAATTCATCTATATAGAGAAAATTATGGTAATCCTACACATGCTATTGAGCACCAGATCCACTATAGAGATGTATTTCTATGCACTGGTATTACAAGGAATCAAAATACTTTGGAATTTTCCAGTAGCGTGTTGACTCCTCTGTTAACTAAGTGCCTTGTATATTTGAAAATTTTATCTTGGAGTAATGCTTTTCAATACATTATTATAATTACCAGAATTAATTCCGGAAAACATGGTTTACATTTTCACACTGGCTCTCTAGAAGATGGTACTCCTGCCTCTGAGTTCAGGCATCTACTCTAAAAAATCTAAACTCAGTGCTATCGAGTCGATTCTGACTCTTAGCAACCCTATAGGACAGAACAGAACTACCCCATAGGGTTTCCAAGAAGCATCTGGTGGATTCGAACTGCTGACCTTTCCGTTAGCAACTGTAGGACTTAACTACTACACCACCAGAGTTTAGATGCTGATAATTTGCAGACCTGGAATCGATTGGTTAGAAAAACATTATACCAGCAAACCAAGCAGTATTCTTAGAGTACAGCTATTTCTTCCTGAAACTGTAAATGTGAGAAATTTTAGTCTACTTGCTTCTTGTGTATTTTCACTAGGCCAAAGCTATAGATCCAGTTCCCTTAGGGGTCAGTAAGCTTTATTCTAGCCAACCCCCTAATTCAGGTCATGTTTTTTTTAACAAATAAGTGTTATACATTGATTTCAAGGAGGGTGAATGGTTAAAAGAAAGAAGATGAGTTACTGCAGAGTTATTTCCTTTGGGTCTGTCCAGGGAAACTGATGAAGTTATGTGCTATGTCTGCTAACCAGAAAGTCAGCAGTTTGAATCTGCCATGTGCTCCTTAGAAACTATGGTGTGGTTTTACTCAGTCCTATATAGGGTCGCTATGAATTGGCATCTGCTCGATGGGTGTGTTTTTTTTACGGAGGGGGGTGGTATGCATGGTGAAGGTTAGTGATTTGAAGCCATGCAGTGACTTTACAGGAGAAGGATCTGGATCAGCTCCCGTGGAGATTGTTGCTTTCGTTAGATGTTGTCTGGTTGGTTAGGTGCCCTGGGTACAACGCCATTCTCCCAATGGTTCCATTCACTATGTCAGTCCGTCTTGTTGAAAGTCTTCCTGTTTTTCAGTGACCCTTTACCAAGCACGAGGTCTTTCTCTAGGAACTAGTCTCTCCTAATAATATGTCCATAGTGTGTGAGACAAAGTTATCATGGTTGCTTCCACAGAGCATGCTGGCTATCCTTCCATGACAGGTTTATTTATTCTTCTGGCAATTCATAGTATACTCACATTCAGTATTCTTGGCCAACACCATAATTCTAAGGCATCAATTCTTTGTTCTTCCTTATTCGTTGTCCAACTTCCACATGCTTATAAGGTAGTTGAAAATACCATGCCCTAGATCAGGTGGACCATGGTCATCAGTGACATCTTGGCCTTTTAACACTTCAGGGTAATCTTTGGCAGCACATTGCCCAATGCAGCATATTGCCCAATGCAATACGTCCTTCTTTTTTTCTTTTTTTTCATAATTGTGCTTTAGGTCGAGTTAATTTATCAGGCAAAAAATTATTTATGTATTGTTATATGACATTAGTTGAAATCTGTATGATGTGACAGCACGTTCCTCCTTTGCACTTTGGAATTTTTGTGTGCACTCAAACAGTCCTGTCCCTTCCTGCCTTCTCATCCTGCTGCTGGACAGGAGCTGCCCATTTGATCTTCTATATCTGCTTGAATTAAGAAGCACATTCTTCAGAAGTATTCTTTTATGCTTTATAGTCCAGGCTAATTTTTGTCTGAAGAGTGGGCTTCAGGAATAGTTTCAGTTCTGGGTTAACAGAATATCCGGTAGTCATGGTTTTTAGGGATTCCCAGTCTCAGACCATTAAGTCTGGTCTTTCTATGTGAATTTTCCTCTGCATCACACTTTTCTCCTGCTTTGTTAGGGATTCTCTATTGTGTTCCCTGTTGGGAGTGGGGGCGTGGGTAGGGGTGGGGGCAAGGGGGTGGTCATTTGATGGTAGTCCTGCATCATCAAGTTCTTCTGGTCTCAGTCTGAAGAAGTCTCTGGTTTACATAGTTTTTTTTGTCTCTTAGGAAACCCTGGTGGTATCGTGGTTAAATGCTACAGCTTCTAACCAAAAGGTCAGCAGTTTGAATCCACCAGGAACTTCTTAGAAACTCTATGAGGTAGTTCTACTCTGTCCCATAGGGTCACTATGACTCAGAATCGACTCACTGACATTGGGTTTTCAGTTTTGTATCTTACACTAATATTTTCCAGTGTCTCTGATGTTCTTCATCTTCTTTTATTCCAAGAAGGTTGGGACCAATTGATGCATCTTAGATGGCCACTAGCTAGCTTTTAAAACCCCAGATACCACTCACCAAGTGGGATGCAGATATGTCAGTTGCCCTAGATATCCCCTTAAACTATTGGCCCCAGATCCTAGCTCCAGTTACTCTGTCCCTCAAAATGTTTGGTTGTGTTCAGGAAACTTCAGTGTAGTTGTGCTGATTTCTCTTGTGTGTTGTCCTTCCTGAATCATCACATAAGGTGATTCTTGTCTACTGTCTAGTTAATGAATTCCCCTCTTCCTCCGTCTCCACCTTGTGACCATCAAGGAATGTTTTCTTCTGTATTTAAACCATTTTCTGGAGTTCTTGTAATCATAGTTTTATGTAATATTTGTCCTTGTAACTGATTAATTTCACCCAGCATAACACTCTTCAGGTTCATCCATGTTGTGAAATGTTCCATTGTGTTCATCGTTGTTCTTTATTGTTGTGTAGTATTCTGTTGTGTGTATGTACCATTATTTGTTTACCCATTTGTCTGCCAGTGGGCACCTAGGTTTCCATCTTTTTGCTATTATGAGCAGTGCTACAGTCAACTTGGGTGTGCGTATATCTGTTCTTGTAATGGCTCTTATTTCTCTGGGATGTATTCTAAGGTGTAGGATTGCTGGATCACATGGAACTTTTATTTCTAGTTTTATAAAGAAGCACAACTTGATTACCAAAATGGTTGTACCATTTTACATAACTACCAACAATGCATCAGTATTCCAGTCTCTCCACAATCTCGCAACATTTATTATTTTGTAGTTTTGGGATTAGTGCCAGCTGTTTTGGGGTGAGACTGTTACTGGACAAAACTCTGGGTTCATGCCACCTGCTGTGAAGCCAATCTCTGAGACAGGAGTTTGGGGTAAAATAATCAAAAGTTTTGATTTGCAAGCTGACATTCCAAAGAGACAGGGGGCATTCTTGTCCTCACAGCCTGTCTGCCTTTTTCAGGCAGGGTCAGGGTTTTTAAAAGGAGAGACTGTGTACTGGTGGAGGGGTTCAAAGGATGCTTCAGGAAGGTCCTGATTTCCTTCAATTTTTTGATCTTTCTAGGTCATCCAGGCCATAACAGCTTTGCAATCTTGCAAGGCACCACAGACTATCAGGGAAAATAAAGTGGTGCTAGAGCCAGCTGGCCAGCAGTCTGAAAGAATACTCAGAGACAAGTTATTTTCCTGTAATCCCTGGCCTCCTGCTTAATTCTTTTATCATTGGTTAGAGCCCAATTATCAGGACAAGAGGAATTATTCATAGCCCATAGTCTGCTAAATCTATGATGGTACCTGAGAGCCATGCCCTAGCATAACCATGTGAGGCTTGTGGTATGCGGAAGTCATGTTTCCCATACAGGTTGGGGGTGGTGGATCTGAAACAATGCCTCTCAGGCCCTCCCTCATAAGTCCTTTCATCCCTGGTGCTGTTCAGCCTCCAGTTTCAAGACAGTATCTCATTGTATTTGAACTTCTGTAATGACTAATGATCGTGAGGGTTATTATGAGTGTTTCCTCATGTATCTATTACATACCTGAAAGTCTTTTTTGCTGAAGTGTCTGTTCATATCTTTACCCTTTTTTAAAACTATTGTGATTAAGTAAAAGTATACAATCCAAATCAATTTTGCACGCCCACCTAGCTACAGCTCTTTGCTCTCCTTACCCCGTGACAGAACACTCCTCTTTTTCATTTTATACTTGTTGTATCCTCTTAACAAGCTCCTGCCCCTTACTCTCTACCCTCTTCTCTCCCATCTAGAAAGAGACTAGTAGGACAGCCTCCTGTAAATGCATAGAACCGTAAAGAACACCCACTGTATGGTGACATAGTGTTCCCAAGTCTTGTCCATTTTTTGCTGAAGAGTTGACCTCTGGTCCTTCCTGTAATGTGTCAAAGCTTGTGAGACAAAGTCTCATTAACAACCTGCGTTATTCAGATGACACAACCCTGATTGGTGAAAGTGAAGAGGATTTGAAACACTTACTGATATGATCAAAGACCATAGCCTTCAGTATGGTTTGTACTTCAACATCAAGAAAACAAAAATCCTCACAACTGGACCAGTAAGCAACATCATGATAAATGGAGAAAGGATTGAGGTTGTCAAGCATTTCATTTTGCTTGTTTCCACAATCAGTACACTTGGAAACAGCAGTCAAAAAATCAAAAACATTGCACTGGGAAAATCTGCTGCAAAGGACTTCTTTAAAGTATTGAAAAATAAAGAGGTCACTGTGAAGACTAAGATGCACATGACCCAAGCCATGGTATTTTCAGTTGCATTATATGAGATCTGACATTTAAGTCTGCAAACTTAATTGTTCTGAGTGCTACATACCTCGTTGCTAGATATCACTATGGTCACTTTCAGAGTATTCCCCTTGGGAAGCTATGTACTGATGCCGGCACCTGATCCACTCTTCAGAGCAATTTTAGAAGTGGCCATTGCACACGGTGGCACAGTAGCAAGTTTGCGAACTTAATTGTACAGTTGTCTGTGAGAGAGTTTGTAGCCACTAAACAAATATCTATGTTGGAGCACTGTCCCTACTTACCTGATCTGGCTCCCAGTGACTTTTTTTCTTTACCCAAAGCTAAAGGAAATGTTGGATGGAAGACATTTTGATGACATTAAGGACATCAAGAACAATATGATGGCAACTCTAATGGTCATTACAGAAAAAGAGTTCCAGAATTGCTCTGAAGGGTGGACTAGGCACTAACATCACTGCATAGCTTCCCAGGGGGGTGCATTTTCTAGGATGAGTTCATGAACTTATTTGGCATTTGTCATATGCGTGCAAAATCTGAACAATGAATAAGGAAGACAGAAGAATTGATGCCTTTGAACTGTGGTGTTGGAGGAGAATAGTGAATATACCATGGACTGCTAAAAGAAAAAATATCTGTTCTGGAAGAACTACAACAGGACTGCTCCTTGGAAGCAAAGATGGCAAGACTGCATCTTACATATATGTTGCCAGGAGGGATCAGTCCCTGGAGAAGGACATCATACTTGGTAGAGCGGAGGGTCAGTAAAAAGGGGAAGACTCCCAATAGGATTGATTGACACAGTGGCTGCAGTGATGAGCTTAATCATTAAAATGACTGTGGGCATGGCACAAGACCGGATGGTGTTTTGTCCTGTTGTGCATAGGGTTGCTGTGAGTTGCAACCAACTCGACAGCACCTAACAGCACCAACACTTACTTTTTTCTGCTCTCCAGAAACAAAGTCCGTGGCCCGTCAGCATGATAGAGCAATGCCAAAGCTGACTACTTGTTCCGAATTTCTGAACTCAAACCTGTGTTGAAACTTCTTCTCTCCTACCTGACAGATTTAAAGTATTAGGGTCAGTGTCTCCATTGTATCCATAGCCCCTGTTAAAATGTGTGCATTATTAACAGCAAATAGGAGTAAGAAAAAGTCTTGAAAAGTTGGTGTTGGTGAGGTGATTTGCTATAAAGAAGAGGGTGATGCCTGGTAAAACAAATAGAGTAAGGAGGGAAGGACAGCTTGTGCAGAAGCACAAGCAGAGGGAAGGACAGCCTGTGCAGAAGCACAAGCAGAATGTGTTGCAGCAGGGAGCGGGAAGAGAAGATTCACCAGCTAAGCACAAATCTTCTTGGAACGTCACAGCTTTGCCTCAGGCTGGCTCTGGATAGGTTTAATTTTCTTCTTCCTTGGTGATTTGCAGGTCAGATTTATTTTGAAGTCCTAAGTTTGTTCTGGCTCCCCTGCTGCAAGCTACACCTGCAAATTGAAAAGTCAAGCTGTGGCCCTTCTGCCTCTCCTAATTTGTAAAGCAGAATTTGTAATTTGTAGACAAAATGCTGCATTGGAAGTGAATTAATGACATCAGCAGAAGAGAATTCACCATTTCATCCTAGGGCATTAATAAAGCAATGGTTGAAAATTAGATAAAAAAGCAACTTGAATATGAGTGTAGTGATTGTGGAACCAATGAAGATTTAAAAAAAAACAAAAACAAACTTGTTGCTGTCTAGTCAGTTCCAACTCATAGTGACTGGCATGTATAGTTTCTGAGATGTACGTGATGGATTCAAACTGCTGACCTTTTGGTTAGCAGCAGTGGCTCTCTTAACCACTAGCCACCAAGGTTTCCAGTCAATCAAAAAAAGCATAATCTGTATCCTTGACCATGCCCCAGTTCCTCACCTTCTCCATCAATAACTCATTTTTATCTCTTGGACACTTTTTTTTTCCCCAATTAATTTTATTGGTATAGACTCAGGACATTAAGGAGAGTAATACTGGAGATAAGTCTATTGAAACTTAAGATTTGAAGGAACATTTAATACATAGTTTAAAGACCTACAGGTAAAATACTCTGAATATTTCAGGAATCACTGTCATGTATCATTTTAAAACACAAGAGGCAGTGATACGGTGTTTATAACCTAAGTCTAAAAGTTCAAGGACATTTATTCATAATAACTAAAAAACAAACAAGAGATCGATCTATTGCCTTTGAGTTGATTCCCACTCATCATGATGCTGTAGACAGAGTAGACCCTACAGGACAGAGTAGAACTGCTCATCTGGTTTTCGAAGACTGTAAATCTTTGCAACAGCTGATGAACATCTTCCTCCTGTAGAGCAGCTGGTGAGTTTGGCTAGCAGCCAAATATTTAACTGGCGTGCCATTGGAGCTCCTCCTTGTTAGTGTATTGGATCATTTCTTAAGACAATGGTAAAACTAAGTCTGAGCTCCCCTTACTTTAAACCCACTGTGAACTTACTGAACTCCTCACTGAGCTCTTAAGTAATCTATATAGTGGTACCATTGGCAGTGGGTTGAGTCTGACTCATAGCAACCCAATGGGAATGATATATAATTATCAATTGCATACGTGTGTCATAACACCCCCAAAGCAGTCAAACAATTTAACCATCCCTGGTAACTAGTGAAACCCATTCAAGAACAGGTGTTTGAGAACCACTTGAGCCGATGATTCCCAACTGATAACCTAATTGGTCATAACTTATGTTAACTTATATTGTGACCAATATATAAAAATCAAGTTCTTATAAATCAAATGCTAATTTACTGTAGCCACAACATTATAAACTGAGGAAACCCATTTAATATCTTAAAGATACCACAATTATGAAAATTAGTAGAAACTATATAAATGTATCTTAAGTGTATTACCAGGGAAAGATATGACAGTCTACTTCTGTAAAGATTACAGTTTTAGAAACCCTATAGGGTCACTATGAGTCTAAAGTGACTTGAGGGCAGTGAGTCAGTATGTTAAAACTCTAATTGGAAATTTATATTGTGAATGATCCTTGGAGAAATGCTCAAGTTGACTAAAATGCCTTAGGTGTAAAGATATTTGGACTGGAGAAACCTGATATAGATACACAGATGGATGGATGGATAGATAGGTAGGTAGGTAGGTAGAGAGATCTCTTGCAAGTAAGTGTTTTCAGGCCCCCCCCCCCCCATTTTTGCAAAGACATTTGAATTACCTAAAAATTTAGAGACATCTAAGAGATATCATTGCCATTTCAAAGCCTGTGGAATTCAAGAAGTACTGGAAAGGGGACTGTTTACTTGATGTCTTGAAATCTACAATGATTTCTTAATCTAAATGCCCTTGCAGACTGAGTTTGGTGAGTATTAGACTCTGGTGTCCATAAGAGTTGCTGTAACTGTTCGTCATGGAGTTGACTTTTGGTCTTCCTGTGGATGTGGAGAAGGGTTCTCCTTTAGTATAAGGTAGGAGGTAAAGGGAGATGCTTGCAAGTTGAGGGTGGCCTGTATTGGTTTCTTCAAACTTCATGTAACGTGTGACTCTTACGGTGGCAAAGCTTGCACAGGTATATATTTGGAAAAGAATACTGTGGAGACCAGTTGTAAAAATGCCGTGGTGACAGCGTCTGATCTCTTCCAATCCCACAAACGGGAAGGAGAACCAACAGCAACAGCACAAGGCTGACTCCTGTCAGGTGGAAGCCACATAAGCCTCCTTTCTCTGTCATTTCCACTAATTTTGACACCAACTGTCCTTTGCACAGCTTGCTGTACTTCTCTGCTGCATTCAATAACTCATTGCAATTTCCACATACAACTCACAGACTGTACTCACAATTATAGGGTTTATTAGGAAAGTAACAGGTTTCAATTCAGGCTCAGGAACACTCAAGATGCAGTTCTTCCATTAGGATAGCCTTTTCCTAGCTATGCTTCTCCTTGGCCCTCAGTCTCTGCCCGCAGACACACAGCTTTCTCCTCTGTGGGCCATGACTACCTCTGCAAGGTCTCCTGCTGCTAGGTTTCTGCATCTGGGTCTTTCCTTCCTTGTTAGTGATGGTGGTGGACTCTTCCTCTGTGCTATGGCATTGGATTTTTTTAAGGCAAAACTGAGCAATCCGTGTTGTAGGCTACAATTACCCTGTCTCACAATCACCTGGTTAGGAGCTACATGCCCATGGCTAGAAAGGCCACCCACAAAAGTAATTAAGTGCACCATACCTGTCAGATGTCCAGGTTTCTTTCATTTGAAGAATTGACCAGAGGAATTCTGTTTGATCTCTGCTCTTCTCTTTTGTTAATCATAGGACCTTGGGCAAATTATTAGTGTCTCTAAGAATCATTTTTCTTGTCTATAAAATGGGGATAATAACATATGCTCTACCTGTCTTGCAGATACTGTATATTACAGGATAGAACTCTCAAGCACCATATATATTATGCTTAGTATACTCAGGCATAAATACAGAAAATGTGAAGTCTACTAGGAAATCATATAGTTATGTATATCGTATCTTAGAATGCATCTGAATTCATTGTTCTTCCCAGTTTTGATTGTTTGGAAATGAAATTCACATAGAATGTCTCACTCAAGGCAATGAATAACAATAGGAAGTCACTCAACAATATTTATATTTCAGTTATTAATCAACAAGAACCCCTCATGTACTTCACAAAAGGTTTCTTCTCAGTTCATACAGTATGATTTTCTGTTTTATGAAAGTAACACTGAAAGGCAGTCACAAATTTAATAGCTACCATGTGAGATGAAATGACAAGAGATAGATAAATGTACTTGCCTGCCTTAAAGTTTGGCATTGGATTTCTTTAGCAAAAACCCTGTTACATTGACTTTCAAACTTTGATCTTTGGATGGAATATTACTTTCAGCTGCTTTGGCATAATGCCTATTGTTGACATAAATATAACTTGTCTAAATTATACTTACCTTTCCAAACAGATGGTGTGTAAGCCAACGAATGTACTGTTATTGTTGCTGGGTGCCGTCTAATCAGTTTTGACTCCTAGTTACCCACATGACAGAGTAGAACCACCCCATGGGGCTTCCTAGGCTGTAGTCCATGCAGGAGGAGTACTGGTGGGACTGGTTAGGGTGGGACTGCAGAGCTCGGTGGCTTGAACCCACCAACACCTCTGGAGGCAAAGATGTGGCAGTGGCAGTTGGCTTCTGTAAGGATTACAGCTATGGAAACACCATGGGGACAGTTCTGTTCTGTGCTGTAGGGTCACTATCAATCAGAGTTCACTTGACAACAGTGGTTTCTTTTTTTAACAAATCTCCGTTGGGAGCAGGCTGGGGGGAGTTTAAACCACAAGCCTTTTTGTTAGTAGACAAATGCCTAACCATTGCACTGCCAGGACTCCTTAAATAATCTTAGGTGCCGTCGAGTCGATTCTGACTCATAGCAACCTTATGTGCAGCAGAATGAAACACTGCCCAGTTTTGTGCCACATCCACAATCATTTTTATACTTAAGCCCATGGTTGCGGCCACCGTGTCAATCCATGTCATAGAAAGTCTTCCACTTTTTCACTGACCCTCCACTCTACCAAGCACGATGTCCTTCTGCAGGGACTGATCCTTCCTGACAACATGTCCGAAGTATGTAAGATGCAGTCTTTCTATCTTTGCTTCCAAGGAGCACACAGGTTGTACTTCTTCTAGAACAGATCTGTTTGTTCTTACGGTGGTCTATTCTTCTCTAACACCAGAATTCAAAGGCATCAATTCTTCTTCTCTTTTCTTTGTTCATTGTCCAGCTTTTGCATGCGTATGATGCAATTAAAAATACCATGGCCTAGGTCAGGTACACTTAAGTCTTCAAGGCGATGTCTTTATTTTTCAATACTTTTACGTGCACCCTAAGCCCAACTGAGTGACAATTCCATCCCTACGAACACATGAAGCCATGGCTCCACCCTTTAAAACCCCTGAAGTCATGGTCATACCTTTTGAGACTGAGGCAGCTCAGATTCTCATGCTCTTTGTCTCTTCAGCATCTGCTTTCTGTGGCCTGGCCCAGGACTCAGGCCTGCATCTACCCTGCTAGGGCAAGTGTTCCAAAGCTCTGTAGCTCCACCAATTCAAGTGTCCAGAGGCACCCTGTTCTGTCAGAAAGCCTCCTGCACGCAGGCACTGAGCAAACTTCCTCTGTGGGTCAGCAAGCCTAGCTCCACCAATTCCCTAGCTTCACCAATTCTCCCAGGCACCTGACTTGGCCAGGAAATCTCTGTGCAGAGGCCCTCAGCTTTTTCACTCCGTGGGTTGGCTCCAGCGCTCTCTCATGATGGTCTGGTTCTGCTGCTGTTGTTTTTCTCACCATCTATGGCTTCTTTGGTGTTAACGGTTCTCCTTCGTTCCTTCTGAGTGTTTTTGCCATTCATAGTTTCAAAGCCACTTCCATATGTAGGGTATTTGTTAGAGCAGCACCCCATTCACCCCATTTGCTCAGTACCAAATTCTGTTTTAGTCAGCTAGTGCAGCTCTTACAGGAATACCACAAAGTGGATGGCTTTAGCAAAGAAAATTTTATTCTTACACAGTCCGGTAGTCTCCAAGTCGAAACTCAGGACGTCTGCTCCAGGGGAAGGCTTTCCCCGCTGTCAACCCTGGAGGAAAGTCCTTCCTTTGCATCAGTCTTTGGTTGGGGAGCATCTTGGTGCAGGAACCTCAGGTCAGAAGGTCATACTCTTCTCCCAGTGCTATTAATGGTGTGAGTTTCCCAATTCTCTGCTTGCTTCCCTCTCTTTTTATCTCCCATAGGATAAAAAGATAAAAGGTAGTACAAACCACACTCCAGAGAAATTTAGCAAGGGTGTGACAGTCCCACCCTAATCCTCTTTTAACATAATCATCCTATCTATTACCCCCAAGCAGATTTTAGGATTTGCAGCCTCAGAAAAATCAAGAAATAGAGGGCAATCATGGAATACTGGAAATCCTGGTAAAGCCAAATTACCACACATATTTTGGGTTGGGGGGGGACACAATTCAGTCCATGACAATAAGTAAACATCTTTCTGGTATTCTCTGCTTTCAGCCAAGATCTGCCTGGCATCAACAGTGATATCCCTGATTCCATGTCCTCTTCTGAATCCAGCTTGAATTTCTGACAGTTGCTTGTCACTATACTGTTTCAGTCGCTTTGGAATGATCTTGAGCAATGTTTTAGTTGTGTGTGTTATTAATGATATTGCTCCATAATTTCTGCCTTCAGAGGGATCACCTTTGGAATGGCCAAAGATATGGATCTCTGTCCTCCAAATTTCTTCACATAGATGAGTGAGCACTTTCAGTGCTGAACCTGTTTGTGACATATCTCAGTTGACGTTCCATGAATTCCTGGAGCCTTGCTTTTTGCCAATGCCTTCAGTGCAGCTTTGACATCTTCCTTCAGTACCATCAGTTCCTGATCCTGCCCACCAAACGGCTGAGCAGTTCTTTCTGGTATAATGGCTCTGTGTCATTTCATCTTCTTTTGATGCTCCCTAAATCGTTTAATAGTTTCCCTGTAGACTTCTTCACACGTGAGGCTTGAATTTTTTCTTCAGTTCTTTCAGCCTGAAAAATATAGAATGTATTCTTCCCTTCTGGTTTTCCATTTTCAGCTCTTTGTGCATGTCATTATAATACTGTATTTGAAAATTTGCTGTTTAGGTCCACTTGGCTTGGCTTGGCTGGGTCTTTTTCTTTTTTGCCTTAGCTGCTCACATTCGAAAGTAGGTTTCAGTCTCTGCTGACGTCCAGTTTGGTCTTTGCTTTCTTTCCTGTCTTCTGGCATGATGTTTTTGATGTCATTCCACAGTTCATCTGGTGTTCAGTCACTAGTGGTCAACACATCAAATCTGTTCTTGGGATAGTCTTTAAACTCAGGAGGTACATACTCAAGGTCATACTTTGGCTTTTGTGGACTTCTGATTTTCTTCAGTTTTAATTTGAATTTGCATATGTGTAATTCATGATCTGTGCCACAGTCAGCACCTGGTCTTGTTCCAGCTGCTGATATGGAGCTTTTCCATTGTCTTTTTCTGCAGATATAGTTGATTTGGTTCCTTTGTATTCCATCTGATAAGGTCCATGTGTACAAGTCACCGCTTGTGTTGGTTAAAAAAGGTATTTGCACTGAAGAAGTTGTTAGCCCTGTAAAATTCTGCCATGTGATTTCTGGCATTATTTCTATCATGAAGGCTGTGTTTTCCAACTACAGATCCCTCTTTTTGTTTCCAGCTTTTGCATTCCAGTCACCAATTATTATCAATGAATACTGATTGCGTGTTCGATCCATTTCAGACTGCAGAAGCTGGTAAAAATCTTTGATCTCTTCAGATGAAATAACTAAATGTTTTTCTTTTAAATTTCTTTGTTGTGGTGGTGGTGGTGAATGCATATTTTTAAAAATCTGTCATTTCAAACATCTTACCATGTCCATTTTGGTGTACTTAATTACATTTGTCACGTTATTCAACCACGATTATCCATTCCTTGTTTTTTCCATCATTATCAGCCATTGAATCCTCTTTTTATACTTCTTCTCACCAGCCTCATGGTTTATTTTTATATTTCTTAATGTTTCATTCATATTTATTGACTAAATTACATGGCAGATATTGTTATGATTCTTTTTGTTTATCTCAGGCAGTAGTCACACAGCGCCAGATTAATACAGGTTCAGAGCAAATATTTACTTTGACGCTAACCTGCAATGATGATGACTTGACATAGCATTTATTAGACTGTGTGAGACAATAGCAGAGACTTCAGGAAAAAGGCCTAAGTGGCCAAATACATATAACAAATAATGGTTTAGGTAAGTTGAGTGAATGAATATATTCACCTTGAAAAAATGAAGTAACAAGTAAGATTAAAAGTTTTACCTATGGATTGATAAAGTGGCTGCAACAATGAACTGAAGCATAACAATGGTTGTGAGGATGGCACAGGACCGACCAAGTGGTGTTTTATTCTGTTATACATAGGGTTCTTAGAGGGTGGAGCTGACTTGACAGTACCTGACAATAACACAACAACAACATTTCTCTTAGATCCAAGTCCCATCTCCTAAGTTAGAGATCTGAATTAGTCCATATCCTTTTGCTGTATTTCGTATCTTTTTAGATCTCATCCTATTTACATACATGCACTTAAGAAAACGTATCATATTTTGTTGTTGTTGGATCATACCACAATTGTGCTGCTACTTTTTTCATATCACAATATACTTGGAGTTCCATACTGTATACACACAGACACACCCACATACACAAATATAAATAAATGGATAAAATAGGTAAGTCAGTGTTTGGTCATGAAACAGAATGTAACTCAAATAGTTTAAGACACTTTAGTGAAGACTCTAAATGCAAAACAATGGAGAGGGGACAAACAAGGGGGAGTAAGGCACCCAGAAACTAGAAGAGTGAGACCATGAGTAGCTCTATCTTGAAGGGGACAGAGGTAATAATATTTCCTGAGCCCTGTAAGACCTGAATGCCCACAGGGAGCAGAAATCTTCAGTGATGTAGCTATGGCCAGAAATGAGGTACCAGAAAAGGGGAAACAGAAAAAAATTAGTCCCACTTGTTTCTGTTCTTGTCCTGCAGTCTTCTCTTGGTGCCTTCTTTTGGCTGAATGCAGTGGAAAACCAGACAATGATGGAGCCCAGATGATGTATTCTTTAGGGATTATCCCCTTATGGAGTGTTGAAGGGCAGAGGAAAGCAACAAATGTTTTGGTGGTATGCGAAAAATGGAGCATAACTAGAACCTTTAATGCATTTATTCTAGCGTTAGATAATCTTTCATCAACCCAAGTAAAACGTGTTGTCATCCAGGTGTAAAATCCTCCGCTGCTGAGTTGATTCTGACTCATAGCAACTCTACAGATCAATGCAAAACTACCTCCCTAGGCTTACCAAGGCCATAATTTTGACAAAAGCGGACTGCCACTTTATTTTTCTGCAGAGAGGCTGATGGGTGTGAATGGATGACCTTCCAGTTAGCAGCCAAGCACTTTAACCACTAAGCCACCAGGCTCCTCATTGCCTCGTTGTTGTTAAGTGCCATCAAGTTGGTTCTGACTCAGTGACCATATGTACAACAGAATGAAACATGGCCTAGTATTTTGCCATCCTCACAATCATTATGCTTCAGTCCATGGTTGTAGCCACTGTGTCAGTCCATCTTGCGGAGGATTTTCCTCTTTTTCGCTGACCCTGTGCTAAGTATGATGTCCTTATTAAGGGACTGATCCCTCCTGATAACACATCAAAAGTGTGTGAGACGTAGTCTCACCATACTTGCTTCTATGGAGCGCTCTGGCAGTATTACTTCCAAAACAGGTTTTAGCATTCTTGGGTACTCCATGGTATAGTCAACACTCCTCACCAGCACCACAACTCAAAGGTGTCAGTTCTCCCGACTAAGTTACTCATCACTCAGCTTCCACATGCATATGAAGAGATTGAAAACGTCATGGCTTGTGTCAGATGGACGTTAATTTTGAAATGACATCTTGCTTTTTAACACTGTAAAGCGATCTTTTGCAGTCAAATTGCCCAGTGTGGTGTCTTTTGATTTATTAGCTGCTCCTTCTCTTCTTTCCAAGGGTGTTGATTGTGGATCAAGTAAAATGAAATTCTTGGCAACATCAATCTTTTCCTTGTTTATAATGATGTTGTTAATTGGTCCAGTTGTGAGGATTTTTTTTCTTGATATTGAGGTGTGATCTACACTGAAAGCCGTAATCTTTGATCTTCATCAGTAACAGCAAGCAAGCTTGTGTCACCTGCATAATGCAGGTTGTTAATGAGTCTTCCTCCTGTCTTGATGACCTATTCTTAATATAATCCAGTTTCTCAGATTATTTGCTTGGCAGACAGGTATGATAAAAGAATGTAATCCTGACACACATCTTTCCTGACTTTAAACCATGCTGTTTCCCCTTGTTCTGTTCAAACGACTGTCTCTTGACCCATGTACACATTTCTCAAGAGCACAATTAAGTTTCTGGGAATTCTGATTCTCTGCAATGTTGTCCATAATTTGTTATGATCCACACAGTTAAATGCCTATACATAGTCATAAAACACAAGTAAACATCTTTCTGGTATTCTCTGCTTTTAGCTTAGATCCATCTGACATAAGCAGTAACATCCCTGGGACATGGCCCTAGAGTATTTTAAATTGAAATCACAACTGATAATTTAAAATATTCTTACATGAAAAGAAATTATTAATCACACATAATATTTACATGATTTTTAAAAAATAAAACCCACCTCACAATTGTGTTGAATAGCTTCAGGCCATGTCCCTTTCTTCTGTTTGAATTACTGCTTCTTGATCTACATACAGATTCCTCATGAACACAATTAAGTGTTCTGGAATTCCCGTTCTTTGCAGTGCTATCCATAATTTGTTATGATCTACACACTTGAATGCTTTCGCATAGTCAATATAACACAGGTAAACATCTCTCTAGTATATTTTGCTTTCCTCCAGGATCCATCTGATATCAGCAGTAATACCCCTGGTTTCACAGCCTTTTCTGAATCTGTCTTGAATCTCTGTTAGCTCCCTGTTGATATATTGCTGCAGCTGCTTTTGAATGATCTTCAGAAAAATTTTACTTGCATGTAGCATTATTGGTATTGTTTGATAATTTCTTCATTTGGTTGGATCACCTTTCCTTGGACTTCACACAAATATGAATCCTTTCCAGCTGATTGACTAGGTCACTGCCTTTCACATTTCTTGGCATGGATGAGTGCACACTTCTAGCACTGCATTCATTGGTATGCCACCAATTCCCGCACCTTTTTTTTTTTTTTTTTTTTTTTTGGCCAATGCTTTCAGTGAAGCTTGGACTTCCTCCTCCAGTATCTTCAATTTTAGATGATATGTTACTTCTTGAAATGGTGAAATGTTGAGCAGTTCTTTTTGGCACAGTGACTCTGTGTATGAATTTCATCATCTTTTGATGCTCCCTGTATCATTTAATATTTTCCCCATAGAATCCTTTGCTATTGCAACTTGAGGCTTGAATTTTTTTCTTTAGTTCTTTCAGCTTGAGAAACACAGCATATTCTTCTTTCTTGGTTCTCTATTTCCGGGTCTTTGCACATGTGATTGTAATACTTTGTCTTCTCAAGATGTGCTTTGGAATCTTCTATTCAGCTCTTTTACTTCATCTTATTTATTTTTTTGCTTTAGCTACTTTGTGTTTAAGAGCAATTTTAGCATCTATTCTGACTTCCTTTTTGGTCTTCTTTTTCTTTTCTGTCTTTTTAATGACTTGTTTCTTCATGTATGATGTTCTTGGTGTCATTTCACAACTTATTTTGTGTTCAGTCCTTAGAGTTCGGTGCACTAAATCTGTCCTTGAAATGGTTGCTAAATTAAGGTGGGATATACTCAAGGTCATATTTTGGCTCTTGTGGGCACTTTGTAATTTTCTTCAGTTTCAACTTCAGCTTGCATAAGAGTAATTGACTGTTGCACAGTCGGCCTCTGGCCTTGTTCTGACTGATGATACTGAGCTTTTCCATTGTCTTTTTCCACATATGTTGTCAATGTGATTCCTGCGTGTTCCATCTGGGAGGTCCACATGTATAGGCACCATTTATGTTGCTAAAAAAGGTATTTGCAGAGACTAAGTTATTGGTCTTGCAAAAGTCTATCATTTTGTCTCTGGCGTTGTTTCTGTCACCAAGGATGTGTTTTCTAACTACTTGTTTTAGTCAGCTAGTGCTGCTGTAACAGAAATACCACAGAGTGGATGACTTTAACAAAGGAAGGTTTGTTCTCACACAGTCCAGTAGGCTATAAGTCCATATTGTCGGCTCTGGAGGAAAGTCCAGTATTGCATCAGTCTTTGCTCAGGGAGCATCTTGGCACAGGAACCTGGGGTCTGAAGGACACACTCTTCTCCCAGTGCTGCTTGCTTGGTGGTATAAAGTTCCCAATTCTCAGCCTGCTTCCCGTTCCTTTTATCTCTTACAGGATGAAAGGATTAGGGGTGGGGCAAGCCATGCTCCAGGGAAATTCCCTTTACAGTGGAGCAGGGAGGTGTTCCTATGAAGGGATTTACAGCCTCACCCTAATCCTTTAATATACAGCATAGGAAAACCACAAAATGGAGGACAGTCACAAGATACTGGGAATCATGGCCCAGCCACGTGGCTATACATATTTTTGGGAGGACACAATTCAATCCATGATACTACCCATCCTGCTTCTTTGTTTCCAAGTTTTGCATTCCAATCACCAGTAAATATCAGTGCCTCCTGATGACATGGTCATTGAATTTCAAACTGCAGAAGTTGGTGTAGCTCTTCAATTTCTTTATCCTTGACCTTAGCAGCTGGTGACTAAATTTCAATACGAGTTGTATTAAATGGTCTTCCTTGTAGGCAAATGGATATTATCCTATCTTTGACAGTGTTGTACTTCAGAATAGATCTACAAGTGTTCTTTTTGAATGGGTACAACTCCATTCCCTTCCAAGTTGTTGTTCCCAGCATAGTAGACCACATGATTGTCTGATTGAGAATGGCCAGCACCAGTGTGTTCCAGTTCAGTAATGCCTAGGATATTGATATTTATGCATTCCATTTCATTTTTGATGATTTCCAGTTTTCCTAGATTTGTACATTCTATATTTCAGTTATTAATGGATGTTTGCAGCTGTTTCTTCTTGTCTTGGTTCATGCCATACCAGCAAATGATGATCCCCAAAGCTTGAGTCCACCCGAATCATTAAGGTCAACTCTAGTTTGAAGAGGCAGTTCTTCCCTAGTCTTATTCTGAGTGATTTCCAACTTGAGGGACTCCTCTTCTAGCACTATGTCAGACAACGTTCATGAGGTTTTCACTAGATAATTCTTTTCAGATGTGGATTGCCAGATCGTTCATTCTAGTCTGTCTTAGTCTAGAAGCTCAGCTGAAACCTGTCTGACATGGGTGACTCTGCTGGTATTTCAATACTGGTGGCGTAGCTTTCAGCATCCCAGCAACATGCAAGCCCCTAGAGGACAACAAATGTATAGGCACGTGGGTGGGAAGACTGTGCGTGGGTGGTTATAAATCCAAACAAAACCCATCGTGGTGGAGTCTGCTGCAACTTGCAATGACCCCATGGTGTTTCCAAGCCTCTAAAGCATAGTTTCTTCAGCCATTTCATTTCTGATAACATATTTAGTTTACTTCTAGCTTTGTTATTATAAACACTCCTTCATGGGATATTCTTATGTATGGCTCTTGTAGACTTTCGTGACTGTTTCTATAGAACAAGATTGCAACTTCATAAGGATTGTACATTGTAGGTTCTATGGATAATGGTCATCATTTTCATAAGTTGCTGTACTAATTATTCTGTAGCCATCAGTATGTGAGAGTACCTGTGCCCCCATACAGATGCCAGTATTTGAGATCAAAGATTCCAGATTATTACTTAGATATTTGATCTTGGAACTCTTTCCTCCTGAAATTTCAGTAGTATTTTGTTTGCATTGAAGGAAACACTGATCTACTGGACAGAATAATCTTTGCAGCCATCTGTTGAATAGTGTGGACTCCATCAAGTTGCTTAGCTTCTGGACTTTTTTCCTAGGATTACTAATATCTATTTTGTAGACATGTTAAACGTGATCAGGACTGTGTCTGGGCCATAGTAGAAACACAGAAAGTAGTAGCTTAAAAGCATAGGAAGATAATATAGTTAAATCAAATTTGGAGGGGGTAAGTTTCTTTTGTGCTCTGTAACTTTTTTCTTTTCCAAAGATATACTAAGGGGCGTGGGATGGACATGGAAGTATGGTTTGAAGCTATTCCATACCACTATGAAGTGGGTTTTTAAAAAAAATCATCTATTATGTATAATTAATAATTTTATTTGTTTTAATGTAAAAATATTTTTAATTATCAGTTGTGATTTGAATTTAAAATACTGTAGGTGTCATGTCCCAGGAATGTCATTGCTCATGTCAGATGGATCTTAGCTAAAAGCAGAGAATATCAGAAAAGTGTACATTTGTGTTCTGTTGACTGTGCAAAAGCATTTGACTGTGTAGATCATAACAAGCTATGGATAAAATTGCGGACAATGAGAATTCCAGAGTACTTAATTGTACTCTTGAGAAATCTGTACATGGATCAAGAGGCAGTTGTTTGAACAGAAAAAGGAGACAGAGCATGGTTTAAAGTCAGGAAAGGTGTGTGTCAGGCTTGTATCTTTTTACCATACCTGTTCAATCTGTATGCCAAGCAAATAATTTGAGAAACTGGACTATATGAAGAAGAGTAGGGCATCAGGATTGGAAGAAGATTCATTAACAACCTGCATTGTGCAAGTGACACAAGCTTGTTGGTGTAAGTGAAGAGGACTTGAAGCCTTATTGATGAAGAACAAAGATTATAATTTTCAGTGTGGATTACTCCTCAGTATCAAGAAAGCAAAAATCCTCACAGCTGGACCAATAAGCAACATCATGATAAACAGGGAAAAGATTGATGTTGTCAGGGATTTCATTTCACTTAGATCCGCAATCAACACCCTTGAAATGAGCAGTCAGAAGACATTTCACTGAGCTAATTGATTTCAAGAGACCAGTTTCAAGTGCTGTTAAACAAAGATGCTACCTTGAAGACTACTGTTTACCAGACCTAAGCCATGGTGTTTTCAATCACATCATATATTGGGAAAGCTGGACAACGAATAAGGGAAACACAGAATTGATGCTTTGAATTGTGGTATTCGAGAAGATTATTGAATATACATGAACTGCCAAAAGAATGAACAGATCTGTCTTGGAGGAAGCACAACCAGAATGCTCTTTAGATGCAAGGTTGGTGAGACTATGTATTATATACTTTGGATAAGTTATCAGGAGGGATAGTCCCTGGAGAAGGACATCACAATTGATAAAGTAGAGGGTTAGTGAAAAAGAGGAAGACCCTCAATGAGATGGATTGACACAGCACCTGCAACAGTGGGCTCAAGCATAACAGTGACAATCAGCATGACGCGGGACAAGGCAGCATTTCATTCTGCTATGTATAGGGTCGCTGTGAGTTGGAACTGACTCAACAGTTCGCTCTTAACAACAACAATAACGGATGTTATGTGGAACATGGCTTGAAGAGGGTAATAAAGGAAGACAGGTACCAGTTAGAAGGCAGAATGAAGGAGGGTTTGGTAAGAGGTGACAGGAAGAAGTAGATTTAGAATACATTGGGAAACAAAGCTGACAGAATTTTTTTCTTGGATTGGAAATAGGAATGACCACGGATAATGTATGTGTTGACCTGAGCAAATAAGTCAGTGCCAGTGCCATTTGCTGAAATGGGAAAGGTTTGGGATAGGGAACTCCAGCTTCTTTTGGGGTTCATTGAGGGTAAAGTGACTGTTTGAATATCTTACACTTCCACCTGGAGGATTTGTTATAAAGAATTGTGGGGCTGGGTCCCACCCTTGGAATTTCCAATTCAGCAGCTCTGGAGTATGAGCTCTGAGAAATACACATTTCTAACCAGTTCCCAAGTGTTGCTGAAGCTACTGGTCCTGGAGCCACACTTTAATATTCATATTAAATATTCATATTAAAGCCACTGCTTTAATATGAGAAGGAAGAGATCTTGGGAAATAGAATGCAGACAAGAAAGGCTAGGCTCAGGCCTAGGTTCTTCAAGAATTTACAGGAATTGAAAGAGAATTGTTTCATTTTTGAAACGATTCTCAGAGGAAGTCTTCTTCTAAACCTCAAAGCAAACTTCTTTCTCTGGGTTTCCAGTAGCTAGAAAGGCCAAGAAGTCCAGAGTTTTAGGGTGATAATTGAGGAAATTTAACGGTTAGAATAGACCTCATCAAAAAATGATCATTTATAACCAACATAGGTAGTATCTACTTCATTTTGATTCTTCAAAGGATAATTATTTATGTAGAAGAAATTCTCAGGTGAACAATATGAAAATAGCCAAATTGTTTTACATACCTAAAGTATTTTGAATAGATGGAGGTTTTATGTGTTTTGTTTGAGAAAGGAGTGGGAAGGGATTGTTTCCATATTGTTCTATGAACCAGCAAAAGGAGTCTTGTTACTATAAATAAACTGTTTTCTTTTGTACAGTCAGAATAACACATTCAGTTTCTTTCCAGTTTATTGTGATACATTAAAATTAACCTGGAAAGCATAGATTTGTTTCATTATGTGAGGAGTATTCATAGTGGATGTGTTGGCAGAAATGAAATCTTTAATTACTATTTAAAATAAATCCAAATCATCAGTAATTATTATACTGATTACAAAAGAGCATCCTCGTATGTAGAATAGAATATTTATGAATGTATGTTTTCAGTCATTTTGAGTATAGGCATGCATTTAGAAAATATTTTAGATGGATTGCAGTTTCTGTGCCCTAAAAGACCAGTTTTAGTTAATAAATGTAGAGTCATCCTCATCCCTTAGGTTTCTGCTGTGATTGCTAGCTCTGCAAACTCTTCTCAAAATTTAAAATATTGAAAGGAATAATGGAAAAAAACCCTATATTTGTAGATGTAAATAAACATTGCTTTTAGATTCTTTGAACCACATATTTTGTTTTATAATTAGAGTTAAGTGTAACTAAGTGTGCCTACTCAACCCCTGGTGTTTTCAGTCTCCTCACATGCACGTGAAAGCTGGAAAACAAATAAGGAAGCCTTTGAATTATGGTATGGTAAAGAATATTGAATATATGATGGACTTCCAGAATAATGAACAAATCCGTCTTAGAGAAAGTACAGCCAGAAAGCTCCTTAGGACTGAGGATGGCAAGACTTTATATCACATATTTCCTCATGTTATCAGGGGGGACTAGTCCCTGAAGAATCATAGCATGCTTGATGGAATAGAGGATCATTGAAAGAGAAGACTCTCAGTGAGATGTATTGACACAGTGGCTGCAACAGTGGGCTCAAGCTTAGCGATGGTTGTGAGGATGATGCAGGGCCAGGCAGGGTTTCATTTTGTTGTGCATAGCATTGCTATGAGTTGGAACTGAATCAACATCACCCAATATCAGCAATGTAAATACATAAAAGCCACAAAGATATTCTAATATCTCTTATGTTGTGGGTCTCTTTGCTATTTCAGTGTTTTATTTTAACCTGTTTTTTCAAAAAACTTGTAGCACCCATGAAAATATCACATGGATGAAATATCTTGGATGAAATATCTTGGATGAAAACAGAGAATGGCAGAAAGATGTTTAACTGTGTTTCGTTGACTATGCAAAGGCATTCGACTATGTGAACCATAACAAATTATGAATAACACTGGATAGAATGGGAATTCAGAAAACTTAATTGTGTTCATGAGGAATCTGTATAATCAAGAGGCAAGTGTGTGTACCGAATAAGGGAACACTGCATGATTTAAAGTCTCAAAAAGTGTGTGTCATGGTTGTATCCTTTCACCATACCTTTTCAGTCTGTCTTGCTTAGCAAGTAATTTGTGAAGCTGGACTATATGAAGAAGAACTGGGCGTTAGGATTGGAGAAAGACTTGTTAACCTGCGTTATGCAGATGACACACCTTGCTTACTGGAAGTGAAGAGGATTTGAAACACTGATGAAGATCAAAGACTACAACCTTCAGAATGAATTGCAACTCAACATCAAAGAAATGAAAATGCTTACAACTGGACAAGTAAACAACATCATGATAGGTGGAGAGAATTTCATTTTACTTGTCTCCACAATCAACACCGATGGAAACAGCAGTCAAGGCATCAAAAGCAATATTACCCTGGGAAAATCTGCTGCGAAGGATTTCTTGAAAGTGTCGAAGAGTACAGATGTCACCTTGAAGCTTTAGGTGTACCTGACCCAAGCCATAGTATTTTCAGTCACATTGTGTGCATGCAAAAGCTGGACAATGAATAGGGGAGAAAGAAGAAAAAATAATGCCTTTGATTTGTGGTACTGGAGAAGAATATTGTATGTACCCTAGACTGCCAAAAGTACAAACAAATCTGTTCTGGAAGAAGTACAACCAGTGTGCTCCTTGGAAGGAAAGATAGAGATACCATGTCTTATATACTTTGGACATGTTGTCAGCAGAAATCAGTCCCTGGAGAAGGACATTGTTTTAGTCATCTAGTGCTGCTGTAACAGAAATACCACAAAGTGGATGGCTTTAACAAAGGGAAATTTATTCTTACACAGTCCAGTAGGCTGTAAGTACAAATTTAGGATGCCCACTCCAAGGGAAGGCTTTCCCCCTTGTCAGCCCTGGAGGAAAGTCTGGTATTACTTCACTCTTTGTCCAGGGAGCATCTTGGCAAAGGAGCCTCAGATCTGAAGAATGCACTCTTTTCCTGGTGCTGCTTTCTTGATGGTGTGAGGTTCCCAGTTCTCTGCTTGCTTCCCTTTTCTTTTATCTCTTGTAGGATGAGAGGATTAAGGGTAGTGCAAGCCATACTTCAGGGAAACCCCCTTTACAGTGGAGCAGGGAGATGATCTTATGAAGGGATATACAGTCCCATCCTAATCCTTTAACATATAGCGTAGGAAAATCACAAAATGGAGGCCAATCATAAAATATGGAGAATCATAGCCCAGCTGCATGGCTGCACATATTTTTGGGGGGACACAGTTCATTCCATGGCAGACATCATGCTTGGTAAAGTAGAGGGTCAGAGAAAATGAGGAAGATACTTGAGGAGGTGGATTGAAACAGTGTCTGCAGCAATGAGCTTAAGCATAAAAACGATTATGGGCATGGCCTGGGACCAGCAGTGATTCATTCTGTTATGCATAGGGTTATGAATCAAACCCAACTTGATTGGTACCCAACAACATCAACAACCTGAAAATATCAGTCTAAGCAGGTTTTCTAACTTAGTCTGAGGTTGTTCTTATGATTTCATATCCCTTCATTTCTTTGAGAAACATTGATGCCTTATCTTCTGTGAGGTTATGTCTCACAAGAATGGTCATCACCCACACTTTGAAGAAAAATGCTATGACTTGGTGTGGACCATTTCTCAAAGTTATAAGAAGCTTTGCTTGTTGGAATGGGGTTCCAAATAGTGCCCAGAAGAGGTCAAAATATACCTGAGTAATGTCTGTGCTCAGTTGAGATTTCTCTGCTACCTTATTGCTAATGTAATATGAAGGGAAGTTTATGAAGTCCATGAGACAGATGTAGCTCAGGTAGGCACATCAGGGGCACCAGCAATGTGAGGCTAACTTAGGGGATTCAGAAACTCTTCTTCTCACTGTCTCCAAAATATTCTCTCACCTGTTTTGCTGCTTGCAAGTATATACAGAATTGTGTGTCAAGTAAAGTAACATTGTACAAATTATTGGGAATATAAAGTTTGAAGAGGTAGAGGTCTTGTCAGTTGGGTCACTGTCCAATAAGGAAAGACAGATATGCATTGAAAATAGTGTAATAGAATTTTATATGTGGTATAATAAAAGTCTGGGATATGACAAGTGCACAAATGAGGGAATGACCAGATCTATTTATTGGGAAGATTGGACATTTCTTCATACAGGAAATGATGATATAGTGTTGGAAGGCTAATAGGTTTGTGTTTCAGGTAGACAAGAAGCTAGAGTATACTAGGTCAAAAAACAACTCCAGCAAATGGAATGATTTGAAGGAACTGCAGGCAATTGAAAAGAGGTGAGAAGAAGGGTGAGTATAAAGAGGTGGTGAGAGACGGGCAAGAAGTGCCATTGTGTCTTTCACTGGAGATTCCGTTGCATAGTAAACTGTTCTCCTATATGTCTGGGTATTGCAATGGGTAAGTGCTTGTCTGATAACTGAAAGTTTGGAAGTTCAGTTCTACCCAGGGGCACCTGGGAAGAAAGGCCTGACATTCGCTTTTTGGAAAATCAGTCATTGACAACCCTATAGAAGACCAGAAGAACTAGATGGTGCCCGGCCATCATCAAAGACTGCCCTATCAGAGAACACAACATATGGTCTTTGATATAGCATGAGAAAAAGACATCTGCAGATCAGGAACTCTATTAAAAGACCAGACTTAATGGTCTGATAACCTGGAGGGTTCTCTGAGAACATGGCCACTGGCCTTGCTGCTAGCCCAGAGCTAAGACCGGTGCTGAAGGCAGTACTTAGGACAAAGATTGGATTGGACTAAGGGATACAGAGTGATGCAGGTGGTATGTATACTTTATGGCTTAATATATATATGAGGCTGTCCAACTGGTTGTTATTTAGATGGGAGAGGACAAAGGGGAGAGGAAGCAACAAGTGTCAGCTGAGAGGATACTGGAAGTGAAGAGTGGAGGGGATGAGTGTGCTGTCAGAGGGTGAGGACAGTGGATAGATTTGCATAGAGATGGGTACTTGAGGTTTTGTATGGCAAATTGGCTTGGATTGTAAATTTTCCCTTAATCACAATAAAGAATTAAAAAAAAAAGAAAACCCTGTGGAGCACATTTCTGTTTGGACAGTTAGGGTCGTTGTGAGTTGGAGAACACTCAGCAGCAGCTTTTTTTTCTTAAATATATTCTCAAGGATGAGACCCTTACCTCCTTCAAATCTTGTTTCACTGCCATCATTTAAAATTGCAATCTATTCTTTTTGTTTTTATTATGATTGAATGAAAATGTACATTCCCATATAAATTTACATGCTAATCTACATGCAGCTTCCACTGCTCTCCCTGCATGGTAACAGCACACTCTTCCTCTCTGCTCCATACATGTCTTGTCTTCCCAACAGTCTTCTATCTTCTCCTCTCTACCCAATCCCCTTCTTTCAGTGTGAGGTCAACAGGATGACCTCCTATAGATGCCTGGAACAATAAAGTGCCCACACAATACGATCACTCTGCGTCACCAAGTCCAATCCATTGCTGTCTGAAAAGTTGACCTTTAATATGATTTATGGACAGGGGAGCATCAGGGCCAGGGTCCCCGCTCCCAGGAGAACTTCAGGGCCCCTGGACCATCAGTTGTGGTCTTTTAGTGGAGATCTCAGGGTGCACCCCTGTTTATACTTCTGTTGCCAGTGAGACTCAATTTTGTGAGCTCCACCATGGCTATCACTGGTGGGAGCCGAGCACCATCTGGTTCTTCTAGTCACAAGTTGGGATGTAGACATCCACTCACATGGGTCTCTCTGTCTTCTGGATTCTCTTTCCCCCATGTCGTTATGGACCTTGGTGATCATCCATTCCTGCTGAGTTGGGACTGTTTGCTGTGCCCTCAGATGGCAGCTTGGCAGCTTTTAAGACCCCAGACACCGCTCACCAATGTGGGATGTGGAGAGACCTCATTAGCAAAATGCTAGTTGTGCCAACTGGCCTTGATTTCCCCTGAGAGCACAGTCCCTGGCCCACCACCCCAGCTACTCTGTCCTTGCAGTGTTGGGTTAAGATGGGAGGAGTACACAACTTGTGTTGAAGTCCTGTTAATATTGATCTTCTTACTACTGTGTGCTGTCACCAATTTCACCCAACCACATTTCTAACATCTAATCTAAACCCTTCCCCCTCACGCTCCCGCGCTCCCCACCCTTTCAGCCATCAGAGTGTTTTCAGTTATGCATGAGTCTGATTTTAAGTTATCGTAGGAGTCTCATACAATATTTGTCTTTCTGTTGCTGACTACTTTCACTCAACATAGTGTCCTCCAGTTGAAACCAGGTTAAGAGATGTTTTCTGCTATCATCATTGTTCTTTATTGTCACATAGTGTTCCATTGACTATATATACAATAGTTTACCTATCTGTTCCTCTGTTGTTTGGCATCTGGGTTGATTCCATCTTTTTGCTATTGTGGACTGTGCTGCAATGAACATTTGTGTGCATGTATCAGTTGGTGTGAATGGCCTTGATTCTGTAGGATATATTCCAAGCAGTGGAATTACTGGCTCAAATGATATATCTATATCCATTATTTTAAGGTAGCACCAGATTGTTTTCCAAAGAGGTTGCACTATTGTGCAATCCCATCAAGAGTGTAGGAGAGTTCCAATCTCTACACAGCCTCTCCAGGATTTAGTGTTTTGCGTTTTAGGGATCATGGCTAACCCTGCTGAGGTGAGATGGTATCTCATTGTCATTTTGATTTGAATTTCTTTAATAGCTAATGATCATGAGCATGTCCGCATCTGTTTTTTTGGCTGCCTGGATCTCCTCTTTAGAGAAGTGTCTGACCATCTCCTTTGCCTATCATTTAATTGGATAGTTTATCTTTTTCTTATTGATATTTTATGGTACCTTATAGATTATGGAAATCAGGTGTCGGTCTGACATAGAGTTGCCAAATATTTTCTCCCATTCTGTAGGTGGCCTTTTAATTCTATTAATAAAGTCTTTGGATGAGTAAAAGTGACTGATTGTTATTAGTTCCCACTTATCTATTTTCTCTTCTGTTGTTTGTGGTCTGTTTGACAAATTTTGAAGTCTGTCTACATTGTGTATTAAAACTTCCCCTGTTGTTCCTGCTTTTTCTTGGATGAGCTTTATAGTTTTAGATTTGACATTTAGGTCTTTTATATAGTTTGAGTTGGTTTTTGTATAAGGTGTAAGATACGGGTTTTGTTTTAATTTAGTTCAGATGGACATCCAATTTCACCAGCATCATTTGTTGAAGAGATTGCTTTTACCCTAGTTGAATGTCTTAGCGCCTTTGTCGATTATCAACTGTTCATAGGCAGATGATGTCATATCTGGGGGTCTCAATTCAGTTCCACTGATCTATCTGTCTGTTTTTGTAACAGTACCAGGCTGTTTTGACTACTGTGGCAGTGTAGTAGGTTCTAAGATCGGGTAATGAGAGGCCTCCGAGTGTGTTCTTTAGTAATGCTTTACTTATCTGGGGCTTCTCCCCTTTCCAGACAAAGTTGGTAATTTGTTCCTCCATCTCATTAAAAAATGTCACTGGAGCTTATGTTGGGATTGCGTTATTTAAGTAAATTGCTTTGAGTAAAATAGACATTTTCACAATGTTAAGTCTTCCTATCCATGAACAGAGCAGGTTTCTCCACTTATGTAACTCTGTCTTAATTTCTTGTAGTAAGGGTTTGTAGTTCTCTTTGTAAAAGTCTGTTATTTCTCTGGTTGGATTTATTCCTAGGTGCTTTATCTTCTTAGAGGCTATAGTAAATGGTATTGACTTGGTGATTTCTTCCTTAATAATCTCGTTGTTGGTATAAAGGAATCCTACTGATTTGCTTATGTTTATCTTGTATCCTGAGACTTTGCCTAACTCTTCTATCAGCTTGAGTAGTTTCCTTATGGATTCTTTGGGATTCTCTGTATATACTATCATATCATCTGCAAATAGGGAAAGTTTTACTTCTTCTTTGCCAATGCAGATGCCATTTATTCCTTGGTCTTGTCTAATAGCTCTGGCTAGAACTTCTAGTACAATGTCAAATAGGAGAGGTGAGAGTGGGCATCCTTGTCTAGTTCCTGTTCTCAAGGGAAAACTGTTTCAGTTTCTCTCCATTCAGGATGATGTAGGCAGCTGGCTTTGTATAAATGGCCCTTATCGCATTGAGGAATTGGCCATCTATTCCTATTTTGCTGAGTGTTTTTTAGCATGAATGGGTGTTGGACTTTATCAAATGCCTTTTCTGCATCAATAGACAAGATCAGGTGATTTTTGTCTTTTGTGTTATTTGTGTGGTTGATCACATTAATTGTTTTTCTGATGTTGAACCAGCCTTGCATCCCTGGTATGAATCCAACTTGGCCATGATGGATTATTTTTTTTATATGTTGTTGTATTCTGTTGGCAAGAATTTTGTTGAAGATTTTTGCATCTAGATTCATGAGTGATATTGGTCTGTAGTTCTTTTTTGTTGGCTCTGTCCCTGGTTTTGGTATCAGGGTTACAGTGGCTTTCTAGTATGAGTTTGGGAGTATTCCATCCCTTTCTGTACTATGAAATAGGCTCAGTAGTATTGGAGATAACTCTTCTGTTAAAGCTTGGTTGAATTCTGCAGTGAAGCCGTCTGGGCCTGGACTTTTTTTGGTTGGCAGCTTTTGGATGACTTTTTCAATCTCTTCTTTTGTGATGGGTTTATTAAGCTGTTCTGCATCACCTTGTGGTAATTTTGATAGGTGATATGAATAAAGGGATTTGTCCATTTCCTCTAGGTTTTCGAATTTGTTAGAATACAGTCTTTCATAGTATTCAGCTATGATATTTTTGATTTCTGCTGGATCTGTCGTGACAACTTCCCTCTCATTTCTTATTTGGATTATCTGTTTCCTTTCCCGTTTTTCTTTAGTAAGTTTAGCCAGTGGTGTGTCAGTTTTGTTGATCTTTTCAATAAACCAACTTTTCCTCTTTTCAATTTTTTCAATTGTTGTTCTATTCTCTAATTCCTTTAATTCTACTCTGGTCTTTATGATCTGTTTTCTTCTGGTGCCTGAGGGGTTCCTCTGTTGTTCTCTCTCTACTTGTTCAAGCTGTAGGGTCAGTTCTTTGATTTGGTTTCTTTCTTCCTTCCAGATGTGTACATTTATGGGGATAGACTAACCTCTGAGCACTGCTTTGGTTGTATTCCATCGGTTCTGGTAGGAAGTGTTTTCATTCTCATTGGAATCCATGAATTTCTTTATTTCATCCTTGATTTCTTCTATAACCCATGGTTTTTTGAGCAAGGCATTGTTCAGTTTCCATGAGTTCCACTTTCTATCTATGTTTTTTCTGCTGTTGATTTCGACTTTTTGGCTTATGATCTGGAAGATGCTTTGCGTTAATTCAGTGGTATGAGTTTTTTTGAGAATTGCTTTATGTCCTAACGTATGATGAATTCTGGAGAATGTTTCATGTGCATTGGAGAAGAAGATGTAGTTGTCTGCTGATGGATAAAAAGTTCTGTATATGTCGGTGAGGTCTAGATGGTTAATTGTGGCGATAAGGTCTTCTGTGTCTTTACTGAGCTTTTTTCTAGACAATTTGTTCAATATTGAGAGTGGAGTGTTGAAGTCTTCTACTGTTATTGTGGAGTGATCTTTCTCCTTTTCGAGTGTAGTCAGTGTTTCTTTGATGTATTTAGGTGCTCTAATATTAGATACATAAATATTTAATATTGTTAAGTCCTGCCTGTGTATTGAAATGTTCAGCGATAAATAGTGTGCATCTTTGTCCATGATGGTGGATTTTACATTAAAATCGATTCTATCTGAGATTAGAATTGCCACACCTGCTCTTCTTTGTTCATTGTTAGCTTGATATATGTTCTTCCATCCTTTGATTTTTGGTTTGTTCATATCTTTAGGTCTAAGGTGAGTTTCTTGTAGGCAACATATAGATGGGTCATGTCTTTTGATCTAAGATGTCACTCGATGTCTCTTTACTGGAGCATTGAGTCCATTCACATTTAATGTAATTATTGATAGATATGTGTTCAGTGCTGCCATTGTGATATGTTTATTTTTGTATTGATGTTTTCTCTGTTCTTATTAATCTGTTCTGCGACCTTCTTCTTTGTGAGTTGATTCTTCATCTTTTTCAGGGTTGGTTTTGTGTTTGTTGAGACTCCTGTATTACATTTCTTGATATGGTATGTTGCTTCTTTATTATGCTTTATGGCTTCCCCTGTGATCCCACTTAACAAACTATATATAACCCCAATTTTGATTGCTACCAGTCTTGTCACCTTCCTCTCCATTTGGAAGGACTGTAACGACTGTAGTACAATCCTCTTTTTAATATGATGATATCATAGTTTACATGATATGATCACTGGATTGTTTCTTTCACTATTATAGCTTTGATTGTGTTTGAAGTCTTCCCTAACTGAGTAGGATCCTGGATAATGTGTCTTTCTAAAATACAAAGTTAGCGGTTTTGTTCTTCCAAGCCAAGAGATTCTTTCAGTATTTCTTGTAGCTTTGGTTTGGTTGTTACAAAATCTCTGAGTTTCTGTTTATCTGCAAATGTCTTAATCTCATTTTCATATTTAAAAAATAGTTTTTCAGGATATATAATTCTTGGTTGGAAGTTCTTCTCCTTCAGGGCTTTGAATGTGTCATGCCACTGTCTCTGTGCCAGCATCGTTTCTGCCGAGAAATCCGACAAAAGCCTACAGGGTTTCCCTCTGAATGTTAGCTTTGTTTTTAAGTCTTGCTGCCTTTAAGAGTTTCTGTTTATGTTCATTTTGTTGAGCTTGATTATGATGTCTTTGAATCTTTTACTGAGATCTGTATTGAGTGGTGTTTGATATGTAGCTTAGATATCTATATTCTTTTCTTTCATAATTTCGGGAAGTTTTCTGTCAGCAGCTCAGCCACAATACTCTCTGTGTTCTCAGGTGTCTTATCCTGTTCAGGAACTCCAATTAATCATAAATTGTTCTTGTTAATAGAGTCCCACATGCTTCTTAATGCTTCTTCATTTTTCTTATTTCTTTTTTCTGATTTGTCCTCAGATTCTGGAGTCAGTGGTTCTGTCTTCCAAATCAGAAATTCTCTTTTCCACTTGTTCAATTCTGTTTTCTTGGCTTAGAATTGAAGTTTCTATGTCTTTGATTTTGTTCTTGATCTGTTGGATTTCAAAGTACTGATGTTCCATCAGATCAAAAGGCTTGCTTAATTTTTCATTTCTCTCTGCTGCATTTTGTGTAAGGTCTAGTAGGTCTCTCTATATAGTCCTTTTGTATTCACCTTCTGATAGTTTCAGAAAAGCCTCTTCTTCTGGGAAGTTCTGAGGAGGTTTCTTTTGGGGGCCTTCTGATGTCATTGCTGATTTCCAGGTTACTGTCCTCTCCAATGTCTGCTACTTTTTGGGCATCATGTGGGTCAATAGAGGCTGGAAGAGACGCTTTGAAGATGTACCACAGTTGTTTCTCTAGGATGTCTTAAGAAGTAAAAAGTATTTGGTACTGTCCAAAGTCAGTCAGGCTTTCAGGTGTCTACATTCCTCTTCCCAGCTGGCAAAGTAAGCACCTCTATATTGACTACCTGATGTTATAAACTAGCTCAAAATACGGAAGGGCTACTGGCCTGCTGGCCTCTGCTGTTGGGTCCAAGCTGTAGGCCATATTGTATAGAACTCTGTTTTTCCATTAGAAAAGCAGTCTCTTCTGGGTAGGAACTGCATCTCAGCCCAGGAATTAGGTTCAGCTGAGGCTTCCATATTGATGACTCAGCCTCCCAGTCAAAACAAGATGGCGTCCTATGTAAGCTTGCCAGCCTGCCGGGACCAGGCTCCTGGTGGATAGAGAGGCCAAGAGTGCTGAAATGCCTAGAGTCCACAGCCTCTGCCTCAGGCCCCGGCCCCAGGTGACACTGTGCAAAACACTACCTCCCTGTTAGAAAAGCACTCTCCCCCTGGCAGGAGCCACCTCACAGCCGGGGCCTCTGCCTGGGCTTCTCTGTTTCCTGATAGGCCAGAGGAGCTGAGGTGTATAGAGTCCAAAGCCAGGCTCTCAGAACTTGCCAATTATGCTTGCTGGTCCCACCAGCAGTATGTCCGAGACCAGCAGCTAGCTAGTGAAGTCCCAGTTCTGCCCGCTGGCCAAGACAGAGGAAAAAATAATTGAAATGGTGAGTTACCTTCAGTCTGTGCAAGCCTGTGCTTGCCAAGAGTGGGATCAGTGAAAAAGAGGAGGTTTTGTATTCAATGGTATGAAGTCCAAATTAACAGCCCCATGCTGCATCCCAGGGCTCACTAGATGTCCAGAAGGCTCCATTTAACTATCATATCAGGTCTTGGTTTCCAGAGGGATTTAGGGAAACATGTGTTTAGTCCGCCATCTTGACTCTGCCCCACAATCTATTCTTTAGCCTTCATTTTATACTCCTATTCCCTAACCTGTTATCTTTCCCCTGATATGGCACTTGTAGAAAAGTTGGTGGCATAGTGGATAAGTGCTATGGCTGCTCACCAAAAAGTCAGTAGTTTGAATACACCAGGCATTCCTTGGAAATTCTGTAGGCCAATTCTACTCTGTCCTATAGGATCACTATGAGTTGGAATTAACTCAGTGGCAATGGTTTTTTTTATGGCACTTATGCAGCTCTTGTAACATATCATATAATTTATCTGTTTATTATGTTTAATATTTATTTTTTGTTTCTCCATGATAGAAATAATTCAGAATTTTTTGTGGTATTTTTCTCATTTACATATACCAGTCATTTAGAAAGATACCTAACACATAGCAGGCACTGAATATATGTTATTGCTGAATTAGTAATAATATTAATAATGGCCAAGCCAAGTGATACCTTATATTTAAATAGCAATTTAGACCTTATAAAGCATGTTTAGTTGATTTTTAGGAGGTTCTAGTAAATGTGGGAATGATTCAGAAGAACACAATAAAACCAGTGCTAGACAGATTGTTTGAGATTCTCCAGGAAGAAGCAAGGCCCTACAGGGATGAGGGAAAGGCACATCCAATTGAGAAGCAATGATCTTGTGAACTCCAAAACACCCATGTTCAATTGTAAAGAGTAGTAGATTTGGGGGAAGATCTTTGGTAAAAGACTGCTTTAAAGTGGTGAAGAGTAAAGATGTCATGTTGGAGATAAAGGTATGTCTGACCCAAACCACAGTGTTTTCAGTTGCATCATATGCATGCAAAGTTAAACAGTGAATAAGGAAGATGGAAAAATTCATGCCTTTGAATGTGGTGCTGGAGAGGAATATTGAATATAACACAGACTTTTGAAATAACAAACATCTGTCCTAGAAGAAATCCAACCAGAGTGCTCCTTTGATGCAAGTGGGATATCTTAGGCTGGGTTTTCTAGGGAAGCAAAACCAGTAGCACGTGCATGTACAAGGAAAGATTTATATATATAAAGTACAAGGAGAGATAGATACATATATATGATATATGTATGTATTGTATGTGTATATATATGTATATGTATGTGTATATATATGTTTATGTATGTGTTTATATATATATTTCATATATATGTGTGTGTGTATGTATATATGAAACAGCTCACAAAATTGCAGAAGCTGAAAGTCCCAAGTCCTGGCACATGCCTCATGTGGTCATGGGAGCTGGTGAGCCCAAGGTCAGCAGGTCAGAGACCAGAATTCTAGATCACTGGTTGTGTAGGTGGGTGGATCCCAAGCTGGCAGTGACACAGAGCTGCAGAGGCTGGCAAACACAGGATCGGCAGGTCAGGCAACAGGACTGTCAAGTGCTGGTTGTAAGGGTTGATGAATCCAACAGCTGCTGTTCAAGTGTGGGAACCAGACGCCAGAAGAGAGCAGGAGCTGCTGACTACGTGAGCAGATTGGCAATAGGTGGTGGAAGGTGGACGGAAGAGAGCTGAGGGGTGGGAAGCCATCGCAAGCCCTGCCCTGCCACTTAATACAGCAGCCAAACATAGAATAGCCAAGTTGACATAATGCTGACCACTACAGTCCACCCCTTGTCAACTTGGCATTCTGCACACATCTCACCTTACCATCTATAGTCTCTGAAGGAATACAGTTACAAACCTCATACTTGTGTCTAACATGACATACCTAACACATGTACAGCTGAAAATGCATTAGCCCATTTCATCTTGTGTATCAGATATTTATGTTACATAAGTAAACAAAAATATCTGATAAATGCAAAGCAGGAATACTCATAACAATTACAGTTCTCATTTCTGCAACTGGTTATGTGGCCATAACTGCTATTTAGAACTACTTTCTTCTACAACCCATCTGTATTACCTTTGCCCTCAGCAAGCACCTCCACTGGTCGCGGTTCCTTTCCTGGTGAGGTGAGACGTGCTCTAATAGGGTGAAACTATGTCTTACATACTTTGGATATATTGTCAAGAGAGGTCAGTCCCTGGAGAAGGACATCATGCTTATTAAAGTAGATAGTCAACGAAAAAGCAGAAGACCTCAACAAGGTGGATTGATACAGTAACTGCAGTAATGGGCTTAAGCATAAAAATTACTGCAGTCATAGTGCGGGACTGGGCAGCATTTTGTACTGTTGCTCACAGGGCTGCTATGAGTCAGAACTGATGCAGTGGCACCTGACAACAACAGCAGCCATTTGGATTACTGATTTGAGGTTGGGGGCTATAGAATATATGAAGAGTGGTTCCAAAGAAGAGCTAAAGAAAGCATTGAAATAAGCATCATCTAAGTCAAAAATCTATATCCCTGCTTAGACTTTACAATCAGAGAATATTGTAGTTACTTGGTTAATAGCTTGGTTGGCTAACCAGTTAGAGAACAGAAAAATTGGGTCACATTTCAAGTTATGCTAAAGTTGTGTATACGTGGTTTATGCAACAAGTGTGCATGGGAAAATACCATTTTGCAAGCACTTTGAGAATAATAATGCCTAATGATTCCTTTGTGGGAACAGAAAAAAATTCCCAAATCAATGTCATTGTTGAAATGTCAGCAAATTTAGCCAAAGAATAATAGCACTGAGAATATCTGTCATATATACCGTGTGGGAAACAAAGTTGCTGCAGCCTGTACAAACAAATGTTTTATTTCCCCTAACAAAATACAATTTCCAACTAGAGACTAACCATTTTCTTTTAGCTACAGTCACTAAATTAGACTATGGTGCAGCTAGACTATTGGGATAGCTCCCTTGGGCAGAAAGGGAAGGAGAGTATGTTTTGTAAATTCTGCCTGTGGTTACCTTTCATGTTAAATCAGTTTAGTATATCTAAATAGAAACTTACTTGTAACTGGAACATATGTGGTGAATAGAAGGTAAAGTATAAAGAATTAGAATTCAGAACTTTGGCGTAAACATCTTTTATATTTTTCCTCAGAATAAAACTGACTATAGAATATCAGTAGTTTGCTTATAAGTTACTGATTATATATTGAAATAGAATGTGGAAAATAACCCAACTTGTAAATATATAATTAAAAATAAATGAGTAATTCTTTTCATGTACATACATGGTAGACTAAAGTTAATTTTTTAAGTTTTTCCTTACAAGGATACACATGATGAAACTCTTCTTGTAAATGACTGTTAAATTTACCTGGATACAAATAAAAAAATAGCAGGAAACAGTGCCATGAAATACTTTCTCCCCTGTTTAACTGCTTGTACTCTGAAAAGAGAGATGTGCTAATCACAACATTCAATTTTGTGACATTATTTCTGTAACCTTAAATGGCTTAAGTCAACTTTTCCCTCTGCAAGACTCATTTGAAATGTGTTTTATTTTTACATTGAATCTATTTCTAGTTGTGAGGATTATGTACAATACATTGATAATAAATTGGGTTTAGTTATTTTTGAAGAAAAGAATTCTCAGTACATTAATGAAATCATAAGTGCTGAAGATAAAGAGACCAATGAATGATTTCTTTGTAAGCAGTGCTTAGCTTCTCACAATGATAAATTGTCTTTCAGACAGAGTGTACTTGCATGCCCCAATATCTAGCAAAAAATACTCTGAATAAATATAAATTATTTTATGAAAAAAGTACATGAACAGTTTGTTTTAGTCAGCTAGGGCTGCTCTAACAGAAATACCACAGAGTGGATGGCTTTAACAAAGGAAGGTTTATTCTTACATAGTCTGGTAGTCTGCAAGTCCATATTCAGGGTGTCTGCTCCAGGGGAAAGTCTTCCCCCTTGTCGGCTTTGGAGGAAAGTCCGATATAGCATCAGTCTTTGTCCAGGGAGCAACTAGGCGCAGGAACCTCGGGTCTGAAGGACGCACTCTTCTCTTGGTGCTGCTTGCTTGATGGTACGAGGTTCCCAATTCCCTACTTGCTTCTCTTTCCTTGTATCTCTTGCAGGCTGAAAGGATTAAGGGTGGGGCAAGCCATACTCCAGGGAAACTCCCTTCACAGTGGAGCAGGGAGGTGATCTTATAAAGGGATTTATAGTCCCACCCTAATCCTTTAACATACAGCACAGAAAAATCACAAAATGGAGAACAATCACAAAATACTGGAAATTATGGCCCAGCTGTTAGGGTCCGCGATTTTCAAGATGTGACACTTGTTACTTTAAAGGTTAAATTTTATTAAAAAAATATGCCCAATAGGAAAAATACTGGTGCACCAGGGACGCACCCCAAGCTACACAGAGCAGGGGGCGACGGGGAGTTTCCTCAGCGCCCAGTATTTAAGTCGTGAGATTGCAAAGCAGGGAGGGTGAACTGACCTTTACATTGATTGGTTAACTCCTATTAGTTGTAAAATGTGGTCAAGGTCTAGGGGTCACTTGCAGGCTGTCACTTGCAAGGTTGCCCCCAGGCTTGTCTTGTGACAGTGTTTTGTAAGATAAAGGTAAGATTATTCTATGGTATTTTCTGCTATTAAGTTGTTTCCTGGGGCTTTCTTCAATACCTCCAATTTTTACCGGGCCCTTCCTCATTTCAACACAGCCACATGGCTACACGTATTTTTGGGGGGACACAATTCAATCCATGACACAGTTTAACAGAGATTCTTTTAAGTGCATTGACTGTATCCTTTAGGAAGAATTTTGTCTGCAGTTAACAAAATTCCTGATGAATTTTGGATTAAATGAAAAAGACAAGAAGCCTGGTAGGAGACTGCAAGTATACAACAACAGGTCAATGATTTCTGCCCCCTTTGTTGGCATCTCCATGTTTTCCTTTATGTTTCCTCTCTTCATAGTCTCAAAATGGGTGTACAAGCTCTAGGCAGCAAGACCTCACAATGTTAGGGTCCGCGATTTTCAAGATGCGACACTGTTACTTTAAAGGTTAAATTTTATTAAAAAATATGTCCAATAGGAAAAATACTGGTGCACCAGGGACGCACCCCAAGCTACACAGAGCAGGGGGCGACGGGGAGTTTCCTCAGTGTCCAGTATTTAAGTCGAGAGACTGCAAAGCAGGGAGGGTGAACTGACCTTTACATTGATTGGTTAACTCCTATTAGTTGTAAAATGTGGTCAAGGTCTAGGGGTCACTTGCAAGGTTGCCCCCAGGCTTGTCTTGTGACAGTGTTTTGTAAGACAAAGGTGAGATTATTCTATGGTATTTTCTGCTATTAAGTTGTTTCCTGGGGCTTTCTTTAATACCGCCAATTTTTACTGGGCCCTTCCTCATTTCAACAACACCAGTATTCCAAGTGAAATAGATTTTTTTTTTAAATAGACCCTTAAAAATGTTTGTGGAAGGAATGAAGGGAAGAATATTTTACTTTCAGCTATTCAGTGGATTGACTCCTAGACTTTCTGATATGTGTGAAACAAAATTTGAATATTTCTTATTGAAACAAACAGAAACACTTAGCAATATTATTAAAATTGCTTTTAAAAATGTTTAGAAAATAACTCAGTTTTAATAATTTGGAAGCAGGATTGATATATGAGTGCACAGTAACTCTTTTAAAGTTTCAAAGTGAAATCAATAATTACAATAAGGACTTGACCCCAAATTAAGATCTGAAAATACCTAGTAACTAGTCATTAAGAACAACATGTATCCAGAAGCTATTTTCTTTAGCAGGCAGTTTCAGTGCTGAAAAGTGTAATTGGCAAAAACAAAGCAGAACAAAATTACATGTACAGGGGAAAACAGTCAGCCAACTGCAATCCCTTTTACCTTGGAGACTTTCACCCACTTTGTGTTATATAGCCAGGCGCAGATTACTGGGACTTGCTGAAATTTCTCTTTTGGAAATCCTTAAATAAATGAACAATAAACAAACAAAAAACAGATCCTGATAATTTTTGAGAAATAGTAGACAGTACAGATGACTCTCGCACTCACACCAACAGTAGTTTGAATTTATTCCCAAATTTAAGTCCTCTTTCTTTAAGCTAATCTTCCCCTCTTGCTTCCCCCAACAATTGTCCACCACCCCTGTAATGTCTCTCTGCCCTCAAACATGCTATGTCTCATGTGGAAGGCCTTTTGAAACCATGCTCAGAAGTTAACATCCTTAGTAAAGATGTCTTTGACTCTCTTTGACCATGATTCACTGGAAGGTGCCATTTCAGTTTTTTACATATTTAATGAAACAGTATTGTCATTTATGGCCATGTTGCTTTGCTTTGTTCTTACACTTCTGGCATTGTTAAATTTGGAAGCTTTCCTGTTTTTGAATAGAAAACCTCAAAAGTAATATTGGAGAAGACTGGGAGTCACGAGTTACTTTGTTTTCAAAGATTATATTATCACTTGGCTAGCACTAAAATAGATTTGATTTCATGAAGCATGCTCCTTAGAGTTTGTTAGAGGAGTGCCATCTGAAGAGTCATTCTGGAAGCACTGGAGTTTTTCTAAAGCCATTTAATGGTCTACCAGATATTTTAATATGAAAAGAAGCCTAATGAAATTTTGTTTTCCTAAGGGATCAATCTTGGAGGAAGTAGAGCCAGAAAGTCCCTTAGATGTGAGGATGACAAGACTTTATCTCATTGCCTTTAGATATGTCATCAGGAAGGACCAACTGCTGGGACATTATGCTTGGTGAAGAGGGTCAGAAAAAAAGAGGAAGAAGCTCAGTGAGATGGATCGACACAGTGGCTGCAACAATGGGCATAACAATGATAATGAAGGTAGCATGAGACTAGGCAGTGTTTGGTTCTGTTGTACATTATTATGATCACCGTATGACAGAGCCGAGGTGACAGCACCTAACAACAGCAAGGTAAGACCTCTCAGGATAACTAAACCACTAGATTTCTTTGCTCTTGGCTAGGTTATATCAATCAACTCAACATGGTAAGTTTTCACTGTTGTAAATAAAACATTTCAGTTCTTTGTATCTGTGAAGGGAATATAAAACCGTCTTTGGTGACAAAAAGTTTACTTACCATTGAGAAGAACTCTTTTCAGGACTTTGTTAACTGTTGCTTATCTGTACCTTGTAGCTATTCCATATATGATAAATTATATTAAAAGTATACTTTGACCTAACTATTGCTTTCTATAGAGATAATATAAATATATAATAGAAACTACTTTCTCTAATAAAGTGGTTATGTATTTAGTGACTTCTGTGTGGCATACATTGAAGGAAGCAGCGGTCAAGAAATCAAACAACACGTAACATTGGGCAAATCTGCTTCAACAGACCTCTTTAAAATGTTACAAAGTGAAAATGTCACTTTGAGGGCTAAAGTGCCTCTCACCCAAGCCATGGTGTTTTTAGGCACCTCCCAGGCATTTGAAAGCAGGACAATGAATAAGGAAGACTGAAGATGATTTGAAGGCTTTGAATTATGATGTTGGATTAGAGTACTAATTACATCATGGACTGCCAGAAGATCAAACAAATCTGTCTTGGAAGAAATACAACCAGGATTCTCGTTAAAAGCAAGGATAGTGACACTTTATCTCGTGTACTTGGGACATGTTATCAGGAGAGAGCAGTCCCTGGAGAAGGACATTGTGCTTGGTAGAGAGTCAGCAAAAAGGAGGAAGACCCTCAATGCAGTGAACTGATGCTGTGGCTACAACAGTGGGCTTAAACGTAGCAGTGACCATGAGAATGGAATAGGACTGGGCAATATTTTGTTCTACTGAATGTCATGTCCCCATGCATCAGAACTGACTTGATGGCACCTAACAACAACAGTGTATGACAGACAGTTGTAAACACTTCTCATACACATTAATCTTTAAAAAGTCTCTATTAACTATCACCTGTATTTTAATGTTAAGGGAGTGAAGGGTAAGAACGTATAAGCCACTTGCTAGAAATTACCTAGAAGAAAGCAGAAGGTATATGATTCTAAATTAGGGCTGTTTGATTCTGGATGGCGTATTCATTTTATGCTGCATTTTGATGAGATAGGAATGAAGTTATCAATTATTAGATTTAGAAAAAAGGTACAGGGAAGAATGTAATCCAACTAACTCTAAAGTCTATGTTTTCCTTATGGTTAGCTAATTAAATATTAATTTGTACCAAGAAATATGAAATAGGTTCTCTTCCTGCATTTTCATTTAAAAGATTTTTTTTTTTTTAATCACTGCTTCTTTTTGGATTTAGAGTTCTTCAATTCATGAGACCCCTCATGTGTCTGTTAGTTTGTCATGCTTTGGAGGCTTGCGTGTTGCTGTGATGCTGGAAGAAGCTATGCTGTTGGTATTCAAACACTAGCAGAGTCACCCATGGTGGATAGATTTCAGCTGAGCTTCCAGACTAAGACAGTCTAGGAAAAAGGACCTGGGGGTTTACTTCTGAAGATAATTAGCCAGTGAGGACCTTATGAACAGCAGTGGAACATTGTCTGATATAGTGCTGAAACATAAGCCTCTGAGGTTGGAAGACACTCAAAAGATGACTGGGAAAGAGCTGCCTCCTCAAAGTGGAGTTGATCTTAGTGAAGTGGGTGGGGTAAAGCTTTTGAGACCTTCATTTATTGAAGTGGCATAAATTAAAATGAGAAGAAATGACTCCAAACATCCATTAATAATTGAAACATGGAATGTATGAAGTACAAATATAGAAAAGTTGGAGTCATCAAAAATGAAATGGAATGCATAAGCAACAATGCCCTAGGCATTGATAAACTGAAATGGACTGGTATTGGCCAGTTTGAATCAAACAGTCATGGTCTACTGTGTTGGGATGGACAAATTGAAAAGGAATGACATTGCATTCATCACCAAAAACAATATTTCAGAATCTATCCTGAAGTACAGTGCTCTTATTGAAAAGATAACACCCACACACCTTCAAGGGAGACCAGTTAAAATGTGATGATTATTCAAGTTTATGTACCAAGCACTAAGGCCAAAGATGAAAAAAAGGAAGATCTTTACCAACTTATGTAATCTGAAATTCATCAAACATGCAGTTAAGATGCATCTATCATTATTGGTGATTGGAATGTGAAAATTGGAAACATTTGGAAAATGTGATTTTGGTGATAAAACAATACTGGAGATTGCATACTAAAATTTTGTAAGACCAATGACTTCTTTATTGCAAATAACTTTTTTCATGGATGTGAGTGGTGACTATACACGTGAACCTTGCCATATGAAATACACAGGAATTAAAGCAACTACATCTGTGGAAAAAGATTTTGGGAAAGCTCCATATTATCAATCAGAACAAAGCCAGAAGCCAACTGTGTAACACCATCAGTTGCTCATAAGCAAGTGTTATGGACTGAATTGTGTTCTCCCACACTGTGTTTTGACTTGACTGGGCTGTGATGCCCAGTACTGTGTGATTGTCCACCATGTTGTCATCTGATGAGATTTTACTATGGGTGTTAAATCCTACCTCTGTGATATTAATGAAGTGGGATTAACTATAGTTATGTTAATGAGGCAGAACTCAACCTATAAGGTTAGAATGTATCCGAAGCCCATCTATTTTGAAATGAAGAAGAAAGACACAAGCAGGCAGATCTGGGGACTTCAAACCACTAAGAAAGCAGCACCAGGAGCAGAGCAAGTCCTTTGGACCTGGGTTTCTTGAATGGAGAAGCTCATAGACCAACAGAACCTTGATGACAGTGACCTTACTTACCAACGGAAAGCTGTCCCCTGGAGCTGTCCCCTGAATTTGGACTTCTAGTTTTCTAGAATGTGAGAGAATAAATACCTCTTTGTTAAAGCCCTCTACTTGTGGTATTTCCATTAATAGCAGTACTAAGTAGCTAAGACAACAAGTTTGGACTGAAGCTGAGGAAAATTAGAAGATGTCTATGAGAGCCTCAAGTATATCACACCTGAATTTAGAGACCATTTCAAGAATGAATTTGATGTGTTGGACACTAATGACCAAAGAATACACAAGCTATAGAGTGACATTAAGAACATTATATGTGAAGAAAGCAAGAGGTCATTAAAAAAACAGCAAAGATAGCAAAGACCAAAATGGATGTCACAAGAGACTCTGAAACTTGCTCTTGAATATCAAGTAGCTAAAAGGAGAAAGTGATGACGTCAAAGAGGTGAACAGAAGACTTCAAAGGGCAGTTTGAGAAGATGAAGTCAAATATTATAATGACATGTGCAAAGAGCTGGAGCTAGAAACCAAAAGGGAAGAACATGTTCAGCATTACTCAAGCTGAAAGAACTGAAGAAAAAATTCAAGTCTGAGTTGCTACAGTTAAGGATTCTACAGGAAAAATATTGAACTCAGAAAGCATGAAATGAAGATGGAAAGAATTCACAGAGTCATTATACCAAAAAAAGAAAAGAAAATCGTCAACCATTTCAGGAGGTAGCATATGATCAGAAGGGGAAAGTATTGAAGGAGGATATCCAAGCTGCTCTAAAGCATTGGTGGCAAACAAGGCTCCAGGAACTGACAGAATACCAATCGAAATGTTTCGATAAAGGAATGCATTTGTTGGAACTGCTTACTCACTTATGCCGAGAAATTTGGAAGACAGCTACGTGGCTCACTGACTGGAAGAGATGTAGATTTACATGTATTCCAAAGAAAGGTGATCCAACCAAATGCAGAAATTATCACACAATGTCATTAATATCACATGCAAATAAAATTTTGCTGAAGATCATTCAAAAGCAACTGCCACAGTTCATCAACAGGGCAATTCAAACCAGATTCAGAAAAGGGCATGAAATCATAGATAGCATTGCTGGTGTCGGATACCTCCCAGCTGAAAACAGAGATATCAAAGATGTTTACTTGTGCTTTATTGACTACCTAAAGTATTTGACTGTGTGAACGATAGCAGATTATATAAAACAAAGGGAATTCCGGGACATTTAACTGTGCTCATGAGGGACCTGTGCATAGATCTAATGGCAGCTGTGGCAACAGAACACAGGGCTACTGTGTGGCTTTAAGTCAGGAAAAGTCTGTGTCAGAGTTTTATCCCTTCACCATACTTATTGAATCTGTATGCTGAGCAAATAATCCAAGAAACTGGACTTTATAGAGAAGAATGGGACATCAAGATTGGAGGAGGACTCGTTAAAATCCTGTGTTACACAGGTGACACAGTCGTTCTTGCTGAAAGTGAAGAGAACTTGAAGTACTTACTGATGAAGACTGAAGATTACTGCCTTCAGTAGGAATTACAACTTAGCATAAAGAAAACAGAAATCCTCACAACTGGACTGTTAAGCAACATCATCGTAAATGGGGAAATAATTGAAATTGTCAAGGATTTCATTTTACTTGGATCCACAGTCAACATCCATGGAAGTAGCAGTCAAAAAATCAAAAAGACCCATTTGTGATGGATTGAATTATGTTCCCTCTAAAATGGGTGTAGCAATTTGGGTAGGCCCTGTTCCTGGTATTGTGAGATTTTTCCGTGTATTGTAAACCCTGCCTCTATAATATTAGTGAGAGAGGTTGGGTGGCAGTTGTGTTGGTGCAGCAGGACTCGTTGTACGAAATTGTACTGTGCCTTGAGGCAGTCTCTTCAGATATAAAAAAAGGAATCTAATGGAGAGATTTGGGGAACTCATACCACCAAGATGCAGAGCTGGGAGCAGAGTGCATCCTTTGGAAAGGACTCAGGGTCCCTGTGACTGAGAAGCTCCCAGTACAGAAGACTGACGACAAGAATCTTCCTCCAGAGCCTGGAGCTGATAGCTTGAATTTGGACTGATGGCCTACTGAACTATGGCAGAATAAAATTTCTCTTTTTAAAGCCACTCGCTTGTGGCATTTCTGTTATAGCAGCACTAGATAAGTAAGACATCATTGCATTGGTCAGTTCTGCTTCAACAGACCTCTTTAAAGTATTAAAAATGAAAGATGTCACCTGGAAAATTAAGGTTTGCCTGAGTCAAGCCATGGTATTTCCAACCTCCTAATATCCATGCATCAGAAACCCGGCTGGTGTAGTGAGCTAAGTGCTATGTCTGCTAACCAAAAGGTCAGAAGTTCAAATCTACCAGGCACTCCTTGGAACCTCTATGGGGCAATTCTACTCCGACTTCTAGGGTCGCTATGAGTTGGACCCGACTTGATAGCCAAAAGCCAGCCAAGTGCCATCGAGTCGGATCCAACTTGATAGCAGTGGGTTTTTTTTTTTTTTTTTTTTTAATATGCATGCAAAAGCTGCGTGATGAATAAAGAAGACTGAAGAAAAATCAACAGCTTTAAATTATGGTATTAGCACAGAACACTGAACATCCCATCCCTTGGACTGTCAAAAGAGGGAACAAATCTGTCTTTAAAGAAGTACAACCGGAATGTGTCTTAAAAGCAAGGCTGCCGAGGCTACATCTCATGTACTTTGGACATGTTATCAGGAAGGATCTGTATCTGGAGGACATCATGCTTTGTGCAGTAGAAGGTCAGAGAAAAAGAGGAAGAGTCTCAGTGAGACAGATTAATCAAGTGACTGCAACACTGTGCTCAGATACAGCAATGACTGTAAGGATGGCACAAAAGTAGGCGTCTTCTGTTACACAGAGGGTCACTGTGTGATAGAACCATCTTGACAGCACATAACAACAGCAATCCATGAGAGAGTATATTAGTCTCATGTTCTTTTAATTATTGGGTCATTATCTCTGGATCCTGTATTTGACATTTTATTTCTCAGTGGTGTTCACAGTTTTTTTCTTCTATAAGTGAAGACTGAAAGAATAATACTGAAAATATATATCTCCCATTCCCCAATGGAGTATATGTTTACCCCTGTAATTATGCCCTCTAAGCAGTACATGATCATTGGAGACTAAAATTGCCAGGGATATATCTATTTACAGCAGAAGAAAGAAGATAAACAAAAATACCTGCAAGAATCATTGATTATACTAACTCCATTTTTCTGTCTTTCATGAAGTTCTTATTTGTAAGAAAAGAGGCTATAGTTTAAAAGATTTTAGCCCCTTTTGAGATCAAGTGTTTTATCATCTCCTTTTTTTTGGTTATTTTAGATCACTTGAATATCTTTTTATGATTTCACTTTATGACCACTAGTGACATATTGCTTGTTCCACTTTGTGATAATTTCACTGTGTACAATATACATCTTTAATTTATCTCAATGTACCTTCAAATAGCATCATTTTGTATATGGTATAGTAACCTTACTACAGTATGCAACGATGTAGTCCCACTTTTTTCTATCCCATCCTTTTTACTATTGTTATGCAGTTTATCTTTACATTTGTCTTAATCCGTCTAGTAAATATATGTTGTTCATATTTGTGCTTTCCAAAAAAAAAAGCAACTCATTGCTGTTGAGTCAGTAATGGTTTGTAGGAACCCTATAGAACAGAGTAGAACATCTCCATAGGTTTCCTAGGCTGGATTCTTGATAGAAACTGTCATATCTTTCTCCTGCAGAGAGTCTTTTGGTCTTGAACCACAGACCTTTACGGTTAGGAACTGAGTGTTTTATAACTTCGGTGCCATCATGACGCTGTTTTTGGTTTAGACTGTCATTTGAAATAAGACTAAGAAATGCCCTTTATATTTGTACATTTTCTTTGTTTTTTAACCATTTCCAACACACTTTTTCCTTTGAGTGAATCCAGATGTCTACCTGGTGTTATTTCTTCTGGAAGAACATTCTTGAACATTATGAAGACTGCTAGTTAAGTTCCCGAACACACCCTAGGAAAAGTGCTACACACCTCATTGCTTAATATCACTATGGTCACCTTCAAAGTACTTCCCTTGGGAAGCTATGCACCAGTGCTGTGCTAGTCCACTCTTCAAATCAATTTGGGAACTCTTTTTCTGGAATGGCTGTCAGACCTGTTGTCAGATTACCTGTAATGTCCTGAATGTCATCAAAATGTCTTCCTTTATCTTCGGGTAAAGAAAAAAGTCACTGGGGGCCAGATCAGGTGAGGGAGGGAGGGTTTTCCAATGTAGTCATTTGTTTACTGTCTAAAAACACCCTCACTGGCAACTTATACAGTGAAGTACACAAACTTGCTACCATGCACAGTGGCCATTCCAGCAAGAGTAATTACAAAATTGCTTTGAAGGGTAGACAAGGCACTGGTGATGGTGCATTGCTTCCCAAGAGGAGTGCTTTGAAGGTGACTATAGTGATATTCAGCAGTGAGGTATGTAGCACTTAGAACAATTAAATTCACGGACTTAATTGTCAGATCTCATACTTGAGGGATAGGCCTGCTAAGATGAATTCTCTCAGCTTTTGTTTCTGCATAAAAGCTTTTATTTTGCCTTTACTAGTAAGCATGTTTTACCTAGGTATAGAATTTTAGGTTGACAGTATTTGTTTTGTTTTGTACTTTAAAGGTGTTGTTCTGTTGAGTCATGCTTTGCTCACGTTCTCATGAGAATTCTGTTCTCATTCTGTTATTTGCTCCTTTGTACGTGATGCTGTGCTCTTCTCTGGCTGACTCCAAGATTTTCTTTTTACTTTTGGTTTTGATGTTTTTGAAGGTATTGTTCCTTGTGTTTGTCCTTCTTAGGGCCCCTTGAGCTGCTTGTAACCATTATTTGTTAATGTTCATTAATTTTGGAAAATCCTTAGCCAGTATCTGTTCAAGTACATCTTCTGCAACATTTTCTCTCATTTTCAGTTTCCGGTATGTAGGACAATTTGATACTGTCTCAGAGTGCTTGCATGATCTGTTACACTCTGTCTCTGTTTTTTTTTTTTATTTTTTTTATTTTTTTTAGCTATTCTTTTCTTCTCTTTGTGTTTTGGATATATTTTATCAACCTATCTTTGAGTTCACTGACACTTTTTCCTTTGCTACGTAAAGTCTGCATATTGAAGAAATGCTTCATCTCTGGTTATTTTGAGTTTTTCCATGGAACTTTCAATATCTGCTTTTCTGCTGGTATCTCTCACCTTTTTGTACTCATATCTTATGCATTTTTCTCATTGTATTGTTTAACATATTAATCATAATTGTATTAACTTATTTGCCTAATAGTTCCACATACCTACCTTCCCTGGTCTTGTTCTGTTTATTGTTTTATCTAGAGAGTTGCATACCTACTTTCCTGTTTGTGTGTGTGTGTGTCTGGCAATCTGTGATTGAATATTTGACTTTATATATAAATGAACAATAGAAACTGATACACACCTAATATTTATACCCTAAAATACACCTTCCTTTTCCTGTTAACAGAAGATTGGGTTAATATAGTTGGTCACTGATCTGGATTTAGTTTTTATTACTGTCGTTATTGTCAGTGCACCGTGGGCTTTATATTTCTCATTGGGGACTGTTGTTACCTTGTGACTTCTGTGAGACCTGAAGTGAGGAAGTATTTTTATCTGTATTCATGTTACACTCTCAGCTTTCGACAGGGTCTGCACACGTGTTCCTCCGAAGTCCCTCCTATGCTACCTTCCTCTGCAGAGAACTGCTGTGTTTTGTTACTTTATGCAGTTCTTATGGTGGTGACAAGGATGTTCTAGTTCTCCTGATCCAGCCTCAGCCTTACTTGTTGGCGTAAGATTTAGGTTTGGGGCTTTTGGCACATATGACTCATTTTTGACAGGGTTAATTTGTAACAAGATCACATCTGCCGCTTTTGAAATCTTAAAATATATAAATGTCCATATTAAGTAGTTGTGTAAATGTGCTACCATTTTATCATGAGTCGGCTCCGACTCGACGGCACTTGGCTGGCTTGGCTTTTTATCCTTGTCAAACATTTACTGTTAGACTAGTCTCTGCCTTTGTGTCAGGGTACACATCATCCTCTTAGGCTGACCAGCTGACAGTCTGCTCCTATGCCCATTTCATTGTTTTCTTTTGCTGCATCTGCCTCTTCTACCTTTTGCCTTTTCACCACTTAACTTGAAATTGTTAACCAATGGTAAAAAACATTATGGATTCATGCCGCTAAGTTTAATAAATTTCACCCTAAACTGGACCCTCCTGGTAATTTTAAATTATTCTAGCTAGCACCCTCTCTAATATTCACAGAATTATGCCAGCTTTCCTTATTCCATACCTCACTATTTCCTCCCAGAACTCTGCTAAGCCCTGAAGTGTGATCAGACATAGTCACTGCCCTCACAGAATTTTAAGACCAGTGCTGGATATTAACTGATCAAATTTAGTACCTGATAGCAATAGCACCTTATGTTTGACATTCCTTATTTCAGAATAACATCTAACACTGTTCTTTGACTCAGTTGATGTGTCTGCACAGCATTCCTCCAACTCAGAATTTTTGGTCACACCATTTTCCTTGCCTGGAATCATATACTCCCATCCTCTCTGATAAGAGTGAATTACAAAATGAGTGTGTGTGTCTGTGTGTGTGTGAGTGAGTGAGAGAGAGAGAGACAGAGAGAATGCTTCTAAATGAGAGTTACTTGAACATGCTATTATGCTGAAGAATAATTGGTAGAGAATGTAGCTTACGTAGCAACGACTTTGTGTGAAAGGGAGAGGACAAGAGTGAGGTTAAAGGGAAGATTTTGCTTTAGTTAGGAGGAGGAGTGGAATTACACATATGGGAAAAAGAGAGGTTTGTAGATGGGTGTGGAACATGAAAACCTCCTCCCTGATAGTCTTTATATCATGAAAGGCAAAGTCAACTGAGAGTAGAAGAAGATAACAGAGTAGGGATCTCAAAGATAGTGACAAGTTTCACTTACTAGTCTCTGGGAAAAAGGAGAGAACTAATTTGAGTCACATAAAAAATATTGCTAATTAGTACTGAAGGATTGGCTGAAGTTGGAGACTATGATTTCAGGGAGCATCTACTAACTTCATATATATTAATCAAAAATATGTGTCCATGTGTCGAGCTCTGACATCTCTTATAAGTTGCAGACCTATATTGCTCTATGTATATTCAGAAACATTCACATCTGACGTCTCCATAGTTGTATTTCCAAATAATTCATAATTTCTGTCTTCTATGGCTCTCTTTGTTCCCTTTTTTAAAAAATTGTATTTAAAGTCAAAGTTTACAATTCAAATCAGTTTTGTCATACAAAAAATCACACCCATGGTGTTGTGTAATCTGAGTTGCTCTCCTTACAATGTGACAGTACACGCCTCATCTTCACTCTGTGTTTCTCTTGTCCGTACAGCCAGCTCCAGTCTCTTTCTGTCTTCTCATCTTGCCTTCAGACAGGAGCTGCCCAGTTAGTCTCATCTACCTATTTGAGCCAAGAATCCTGCTCTTCACCAGTATCATTTTGTGTTTTATAGTACAATCCAATCTTTGACAGAAGAGTTGGCTTCAGGAAAGGTTTTAGTTCTGGACTAACAAAGTGTTTAGGGGCCATATCTTCTGGGTACCCTCTAGTCTATCAGACTGTGAAGTCTGGTGTTTTTACTAGATTTTGAGTTCTGCTCCCAACTTTTCTCCTACTCCTTCAAGGACTCTTTGTTGTGTTTCTTGTCAGGGCGGTCACTGATGGTAGCTGAGGCTCATCTAGCTCTTCCAGTCTTGTGCAGATGTAGTCTCTGGTTTATGTGGCACTTGCTGTCTCTTGGGCTCAAATTTTGTTTATATCTTTAATGTTCTTCATTCTCCTTAGCTTTAGGTAGGTTGGGACCAGTTGATGCTTCTTAGATCACTGCTTACTAGCTTTTTAGACCCCAGAATGCTGTCTACCAAAGGAATGCAGAATTCTTAATAAACTTGGTTATGCTAAGTGAGCTGGGTGTCCTCTGAAACCATGGTACCCAGACCCCACCTCTACTGCTGTGTCTCTCAAAGTGTTTGGTTGTATTCAGGAAACTTCTTGCCTTATGGTTTATTCTAGTTCAGTTGCCTTCTGCTGTATAGTGTATTATTCTTGTCATCTAAAATAATACTTGTCTACTAGCTAGTCACTGAGTATCACTTGCCCTCCTTCCACACCCTTATAACTATCAAAAAATGTTTTCTTCTGTGTTTAAAGCTTTTATTGAATTTTTAAAACGGTAATCTCATACAATATTTGTCCTTTTGTGATTGGCTAATTTCACTTAGCATAATGCTTTCCTAATTCCTCCATGTTATGTTCCATAGAATCATTGTTGTTCTTTACTGAATGTATAGTATTCCACTGTGTGGATATACCATCATTTGTTTATCTGTTCACCCATTGGTGGATACTTTCTATATCCCTAATGGTGACTAAGTATTATACTTCTTATAAAATATTCCAGTTAGAATTTTATTTATTTGAAACATATTTGTTGAACTGATTGTTCTAGGCATGATGGCTTTACAGCAATAAATAAGACAGACTTTGACTCTGCCTTTAAGAAGCTTATGAAATTTACAAACCATTTACAGACAATTACAACATTACTTTTATCTGTACTATTGCAGGACTACAGTCCATGATCTAAATTTTCCCATTGCCTGTATTTGTAAGGTCTGTGAACTAAGAATGATTTTTTTAAATGATTTTAAAAGTAAAAAAATTGCTACTTCATGAGATGTAAGAATTATGTGAAATTCAGATTTCAATACCCATAAATAACATTTAACTTGAACACATCCATTCTCCTTCATGTATATACTGTCTGTGATAACTTTCATGGTACAGTGGCAGAATTCAGTAGTTGTGGTAGAGACAACATAGCCTAGGAAACTGAAATACATTCTAGCCCTTTACAGAAAACACCTGCCAATTCTATTTAGTCTCTGCCTCCGTTTCCTTCTCTGGCTCTTCAAGCTTCCAGCTTGTTGTTATAGAGATCTTCACCCCAGATTGTTTTGATTTGCTTGAAGTCTCCTTAGTTTGGATTACAAGGTGCTTCTCAGTCTTATCCTAACACACTGCTTGAGCCTTATCACTAGTTCCCCCTCCAGGCCAAACAAATTATATTCTACTTCCTACTGTTTATCAGCAAGACCTTTCACAAATGTTTATGCTATGGCCAAACCTGAAACCAAACCCACTGCTGTGCAGGTGATTCTGACTCATGGTCACCCTACAGACAGGGTAGAACTGCCCCATAGGTTTTCCAAGGAGCACCTGGAGGATTTGAACTGCTGATCTCTTGGTTAGCACACATAGCACTTAATCACTACACCACCAGTGTTTTCTATGCATGTGGCATATTATTTCTTAGACTGCATTTTCAAAATCTTCTCACCAGTGAAATTCTCCAAAAGACCCACTTCTACTCTCTTTTTATGGAGAACTACCTGAATCCCTTAGACAAGGTTACTTGCTCATTCTTTTTCTATATTAAATCACTTACTATGTTATACTTCAACTTGGCCATTTAAATGTTTATCTTATCTAAAAGCTTTGAGCTTGTTTAGTATGAGCACTTAGTTTACTTTGTCTTCTACACTTAGCATGGTATCTGGCACACAGGAGGTACTTGGTGTTTATCGAATGAATGAATGACATTAGAATATCAGGTAGCATAGCAGGCATTGCTTGGAGTCAGGTTATTAACATTCTACAATTGGTTCTGTCATTTAAAAACTCAGTCACATTCTGCTTTGGTGCTCAGCTTGCTCAGCTTTGTACTATGAGAGTCAGACTAAGGCCTCTCCAAACCTAACATTTTAAGATGTATTATTCCTTTTGAGTGATTTGTCTCGCATCAGTCTCTGTATCTATGATTGAACCTGGAGAATAGTATCTTTTTAGATTCTTCAGAGAAAACTATTCCACTACTAACACTGTAAATGTATAAAATTACTGAGTTGGGAGATGTTACAACAGACCCATCTGAAATAAAAAAATATCGTAACAGAATACTATGAAAGGCTGCACTCTAACAGAAAAACCAAGAGGAAATGGACAAATTTCCAGATCATATGACTCACCAAGGTTATCACTAGAAGTAGATCAACTTAATAAATTTATCACAAAGGAAGAAATTGCAAAAGTCATAAAAAATCTACCAACCAAAAAAAGTCCTGGCCCAGATGGTTTTACTGGAGAATTCTACCAAACTTTTAGAGAAGAATTAACCCCAATACTAATGAGGCTATTTCATAACATAGAAAGAGATGAAATACTTCCAAATTCATTCTATGAAGCCAGCATAACCCTGATACCAAAACCAGGGAAGGACTCCACAAAAAAAGAAACTTACAGACCAATATCACTCATGAATCTAGATGCAAAATTCTTCAACAAAATTCTAGCCAATATAATTCAACAGCATATAAAAACAATCATTCATCATGATCAAGTTGGTTTCATTCCAGAGATGCAAGGTTGGTTCAACATCAGAAAAACGGTTAATGTAATCAACCATGTTAATAACATAAAAGATAAAAATCATCTGATTTTGTCAGTTGATGCAGAAAAGGCATTTGACTAAGTTCAACACCCATTCAAGCTTAAAACTCTCAGAAAAACAGGAATAAAAGGGAAATGTCTAAGTGTAATCAGTAGCGTCTATGCAAAGCCAACTGCTTTCATCATGCTGAATGGTGAAAGACTGAAAGAATTCCCTTTGAGAACAGGAACTAGACAAGGATGCCCGCTATCACCACTTCTATTCGACATTGTGCTAGAAGTTCTAGCCAGAGCAATTAGACAAGACAAAGAAATAAAAGGCATCCGTATTGGCACTGAAGAAGTAAAGATTTCCCTCTTTGCAGATGATATGATTATTTATACAGAGAATCCAAAGAAATCCATAAGCAAACTATTAGAGCTAATAGAAGAATTTGGAAAAGTATTGGGATACAAGATAAACATAACTAAATCAATAGGATTCTTTTATACCAACAATGAAATTATTAATGAAGAAATCACCAAATCAATTCCATTTACTATAGCCCCCAAGAAGATAAGATACCTAGGAATAAATCTAACTAGAGAAATAAGAGATCTTTACAGAGAAAACTACAAGACCTTGCTACAAGAAACTAGGAGAGAGTTACATAAGTGGAGTAATCTGCCCTGCTCATGAATAGGAAGACTCAATATTGTGAAAGTGTCTATTTTGCCCAAAGCACTCTACTTATATAATGCAATTCCAATACAAATTCCAGCGACATTTTTTAATGAGATAGAGAAACAAATTATCAGCTTTATTTGGAAAGGGAAGAAACACCAAATAAGTAAAGCACAACTGAAAAAGAAGAACATGCAGGAGGCCTCTCACTACCTGACTTTAAAACCTATTACACTGCCACAGTAGTCAAAACAGCCTGGTATTGGTACAAAAGGAGACATATAGACCAATGGAACAGGGTAGAGACCCCAGAGATGCCACCATCCTCCTGTGAACAGCTGATATTTGACAAAGGTCCTAAGATTTTGAACTGGGGTAAGAACAGTCTCTTTAACAAATGGTGCTGGCATAATTGGATATCCATCTCCAAAAAATTGAAACAAGACCCATATCTCACACCTTATACAAAAATCAACTCAAATTGGATAAAAGACCTGAATATAAAAGCTAAAACGATAAAACTCATTCTGTATGAGGTAGGGTCAACAATGGACATTTTAATATGCAATATAGACAGACTTCAAAATCTGACAAACAAAACACATTCATCAGAAGAGAAAATAGATAAATGGGAATTAATAAGAATCAAACACTTCTGCTCATCCAAAGACTTCATCAAAAGAATTAAAAGACTACCTACAGAATGGGAAAAAATATTTGGCAACTCTATGTCAGACCAACACCTGATCTCCATAATCTATAAGGTTCTACAAAATATCAATAAGAAAAAGACAAATCATCCAATTAAGCGATGGGCAAAGGAGATGAACAGACACTTCTCCAAAGAGGAGATCTAGACAGCCAAAAAAACACATGTGGACCTGTTCACGATCATTAATTATTAAAGGAATTCAAATCAAAACAACAATGAGATACCATCTCACCCCAGCAAGATTGGTCATCATCCAAAAAACACAAAACAATAAATGCTGGAGAGGCTGTGAAGAGTTTGGAACTCTCCTTCACTGTTGGTGGGATTGCAGAATAGTGCAACCTCTTTGGAAAGCAATTTGACGTTACCTTAAAATAATGGATATAGATATACCATTTGACCCAGTAATTCCTCTGCTTGGAATATATCCTACAAAATCAAGGCCATTCACACCAGCTGCAACATGCACACGAATGCTCATTGCAGCACAGTCCACAATAGCAAAAAGTTGGAATCAACCCAAATGCCCAACAACAGAAGAACGGATAGGTAAACTTTGGTAGATATACTCAATAGAGTACTATACACTGATAAGGAACAACGATGATAGCAGGAAACATCTCTCAATTTGGTCTCAACTGGATGACATTATGTTGAGTGAAACTAGTCAGCAACAGAAGGACAATTATTATGTGAGACCCCTACAATAAAAACCTAAAAGCATACTCATACATAATAGAAAAGACTCTGACAGCTACAAAGGTACGGGAGTGGGGAGTGGGGAGGCAAGGGGCGAGGGTTTAGGTTAGATAGTTGTTAGAAATTTGGTTGGGTGAAATTGGTGACAATACACATTAGTAAGAAGATCGATATTAATGGGACTTCAACATAACTTGTGTACTCCTCCTCTCTTAACCTAGTATTGTAAGCACAGGGTATGTACACTTTCATTTTTTTTAATTTAATAATTAAAAAATAAAACATAAAAAAAAGCCAGTGAAACACCAAGGAAACTGAAAAGCTGGAACTATTTCACTTCATTAAGACCAAATAGAGACAAGCTGGATCCGTGTTTCCATAGGGCAGTTGCCCCTTAATTATGGAAAAACAGGCTATTACAAGGTATGGGCCTTTGCTCTGAGATCTAACTTTGTGTTTCCAGTGAATTAAGAAGAGTATCATCCACGTAAATGAACTTTGAAAATAGTTGATAGTAATAGCTTGTAAAATGATTTGTTGGGCTTGGTAAATGCAATAAATGAACTCAGACTGAAAAAAAAAAAAAACTGCCTCTCAAATATAAAGACGAAATTAAGACATTTGCAGATAAACAGAAGCTTAGAGACTTTCTGAAAACCAAACCAAAACTACAAGAAACACTGAAAGACCTCTTTTGTTAGAAAAACAAAACCATTAAGTGTGTATTTAAGGAGACAGTACAGGACACAACATCCAGAAACTTAGTTAAGGAAGGCACAAAAGTCAATCAAAGCTATAATAGTAAAAGAAGGGAATCAGTGATTGTATCATGAAAACTGGCACCATCACATTAAAAAGATGGATATACTACAGTAGTTATGGTCCTTTCAGATGGAGAGGAAGTTAAAAAGATATGTAAAAGTTAAAATTGAGTTTAAACATAAAATATGAAGGGGGATCATAGGGGTGGCCACAAAGCACAACAACAATGCAACATATCAAAACAAGAAACATAATACAGGAGTCTCTCAACAAACACAAAACCAACACTGAAAAAGATGAAAAGTCAACCCATAAAGAAGAATGACCCACAACAGAATATTAAGAACAACTGAGAAAACACCAACACAAAACTAAATACATCAAAATGACAGCACTAAACACATACCTATCAATAATTACACTGAATGTACATAGACTGAACACTCCAGTAAAGAGACAATGAATGACATCTTGGATCAAAAGACATGATCTGTCTATGTTGTTTACGAGAAACTCACCTTAGACTTAAAGAGATGAACAAATTGAAAATGAAGGAATGGCATAATATACACTAAGCTAACAGTATATAAAGAAGAACAGGTGTGACAATACTAATCTCAGATAAAATAGATTTTAATGTAAAATCCACCACCATGGACAAGGATGGTCACTATTTATTGCTGAAAAGTTCTATACAAAAGCAGGACTTAATATTAAATATTTATGCACCCAATCAAATCCACCAGGTGCTCCTTGAATACTCTGGGGGTCAATTCTACCCTGGTCCCTAGGGTCGCCATGAGTCAGATCCGACTCGACGGCACTTGGCTGGTTTGACTATGCTAGAGCATCTAAACACATCAAACAAACACTGACCACATTGAAAAATGAGATAGATCACTCCACAATAATAGCTGGAGACCTCAACACTCCAGTTTCAGTAATGGGCAGATCATCTAGAAAAAAGTTCAGTGAAGACACAGAAGGTATTGTTACAATTAACCAACTAGACCTCATCAACACATATAGAATTTTTTATCCATCAGCAGATAAGTACACCTTCTTCTCCAGTGCATATAGAACATTTTCCAGAATAGACCATGTGTTAAAGACATAAAGCAAATCTCAAGAAAATCCAAACCATAGAGTTATTGCAAAACATCTTCTCTGACCATAAAGCCGTAAAGCTCGAAATCAATAGCAGAAAAAACATAGAAATTGGAACTCCTGGAAACTGAACAACACTTTGCTCAAAAGCCATAGGTTATAGAAGAAATCAAGGACAAAATATAAATTTATGGATTCAAATGACAATGAAAACACATCCTATCAGAACCTACGGAATAAAGACTAAGCAGTACTCAGAGGTCAACTTATCTCTATAAATGCACACATATCCAGAGGGAAGAAAGGACCCACACCAAAGAATTAACCCTACAGTTTGAACAAGTAGAAAGAAAGCAACCAGAGAAACCCCTCAGGCACCAGAAGGAAACAGAAAATAAAGATTAGAGCAGAACTAAATGAATTAGAGAATAGAAGAACAATTGAAAAAATTGACAAAACCAAAACTGGTTCTTTGAAAAGGTAACAAAATTGGCAAACCACTGGCTAAACTTACAAAACAGGAGAGGAAACAAATTACCCGAGTAAGAAATGAGATGGAAGATGTCACAACAGATCCAGCAGAAATCAAATGTATCATAACAGAATTCTGTGAAAGACTGTACTCTAATAGACTTGAAAATCTAGAAGAAATGGATAAATTTATAGATTCATATCACCTACAAAATTATCACAAGGAGCAGTAGAACAACTTAATAAACTCATCATAAAGGAAGAGATTGAAAAAGTCATCAAAAAACTACCAATGAATAAAAGCCCTGGCCCAGATGGCTTCACTGCAGAATTCTACCAAGTTTTTAGAGAAAAGTTATCTCCAATACTACTGAGACTATTTCATAGCATAGAAAGGGATGGAATACTCCCAAATTCATTCTGTGAAGCCAGCATAACCCTGATACCAAAACCAGAGAAAGATTCCACAAAAAAGGAATATTACAAACCAATATCACTCATGAACCTAGATGCAAAAATCTTCAATAACATTCTTGCCAATAGAATTCAACAACATACGAAAAAAATAATTCATCATGACCAAGTTAGATTCATACCCAGGATGCAAGGCTGGTCCAGCATCGGAGAAACAGTTAATGTGATCAACCACATAAATAACACAAAGGTAAGAATAATCTGATTTTGTCAATTGATGCATAAAAGGCATTTAATAAAGTCCAATGTGAAATCATGCTGAAAACTAACAACAAAGTAGGCATAGAAGGGAAATTCCTCAACACAATAAAGGCATCTATGCAAAGCCAATTGCCTACATCATTCTGAATGGAGACAGGCTGAAAGAATTCCCCTTGAGAATGGAAATTAGACAAGGATGTCCACTCTCACTACTTCTGTTCAGTATTGTATTAGAAGTTCTGACCAGAGCAATTAGGCAAGACAAAGAAATAAAGGGCATCCACATAAGCAAAGAAGTAAAAATCTCCCTATTTGCAGACGATATGATTGTATATGCAAGAATCCTAAATAATATATAAGTAAACTACCCAAACTAACAGAAGAGTTCAGCAAAGTATCAGGATGTAAGATAAACATAATTAAATCAGTAGGACTCATTTATACCAACAAAGAGATCATTAAAAAAGAAATCACTAAATCAATACCATTTACTGTAGCCCCCAAGAAGATAAAATACCTAGGACTCAATCTGACTAGAGAAGTTAAGAGCGCTTTACAAAGAGAACTACAAGACCTTACTGCAGGAAACTAGGAGAGACTTAATTAAATGGAGAGACCTGGCCGTGCTAATAGATAGGAAGACTTCACATTGTGAAAATGGCTATTTTACCTAAAGCAGTCTACATATACAGTGCAATCCAAATCCAAATACAAATTCCAGTGACATTTTTTAATGAGATGGAGAAACAAATTACCAACTTTGTTTGGAAAGGAGAGAAACCCTGGATAAGAAAAGCACTGCTGAAGAAAAAGAACACGGGGGAGGCCTCACACTACCAGACCTTAGAATCTATTAGATTTCCATAGTAGTCAAAACAGCCTGATACTGGGATGGCATATAGACCAGTGGAGCAGAGTTGAGACCCCAGAGATGCTACCATCTTCCTATGAACAGTTGATATTCAACAAGGCCCTAAGGTTGTAAACTGGGGTAAAAACAGTCTTTTTAACAAATGGTGTTGGCAAAATTGGATATCCATCTGCAAAAAATTGGAACAAGACCCATGTCTCACACCTTATACAAATACTAACCAAATTGGATAAAAGACATAAATATCAAGCCTAAAATGATAAAGATCATGCAATAAAAAATAGGTTCAACAATGGAAGTTTTAATATACAGCTTAGACTTCAGATCTGACAGACAAAGCAAGATCAGCAGAAGAGAAAATAGAATGAAACACTTTTGTTCAACCAAAAACTTGATCAAAAGAAGTAAAAGACCACCTACAGAATGGGAAAAAATATTTGGCAACTACACTTCGGACCAGCATCTGATCTCCATAATCTACAAGGTACCGCAAAATATCAACAAGAAAAAGCTAAATAACCCGATTAAGCAATGGATAAAAGACATGGACAGACACTTCACTAAAGGGGACATCGAGGCAGCCAAAAGACACATGAGGAAGTGCTCATGATTGTTAGCTATTAAAGAAATACACATCAAAACTACAATGAGATACCACTGCAAAATAACAAATGCTGGAAAGGCTGTGGAGAAGTTGGAACTCTCCTACACTGCTGGTGGGATTGCAAAATGGTACAACCTCTATTGTAAGCAACATAGTGCTTTCCTTAAAAAGCTGGAAATAGATATACCATTTGACCCAGTAATCCCGCTACTTGGAGTATATCCTTTAGAATCAAGAGCAGTCACATGAGCAGATACATGCACACAAATGTTTATTGCAGCACAGTCCACAATAGCTAAAAGATGGAATCAACCTAGATGCCTAACAACAGATAAATGGATAAACAAACTATGGTACATATACTCATGGGAAAACTATGCAATGATAAAGAACAATAATGATTTTAGGAAGCATCTCATAACCTGGTTTCAATTGGAAGACATTATGTTGAGTGAAATTAGAGAGTGGCACAAGGACAAATATTGTATGAGAATCCTAGTATAAGGACTTAAGGACAGCCTCATGTACAGAAGGAAAGACTTAGATGGCTGTAAGGTGAGGGGAAGGAGGGAGGAAGAAGGCTGGTTATAGATTAGAAGTTGATAGAAATTTGATTCAGTGAAATTAGTGACAGCACACATTAGAAAGAAGATTCACTTAACTGGACTTCATCATAAACTGAAAATTCTTCTAATCTTAACCTGATACTGCAAGGATAAAGTAGCAATAGTGAGGGTCTGTGGACCATGCTGTCAAGGGACATCAAGGCCAATTGGCTTAATTAGCCTGTTGCTAAGAGAGTCTTCTGCACCCCATATTGATGAGTGGCCTCTTAGGTCTTAAAAGGTGGCAGGCTGTCATCTGAGGTATACCACATGGTCCCAACTCAGCCAGAACAGATGATCACCAAGGACAACAAAGACATGGGAGTAAAAGAGCCCAGAAGACAGAAGGACTCACGTGAATGGGTCCAGCATGTGACCAGAAGAACCAGATGGTGCCTGGCCACCAATGACAGCCGTCATGGGGCACACAATGTCAAGTCCCAGTGATAATATTAGAAAGAGAGGGGTGTACCTCAAGAACTCCACTAAAAGACCACAATTGATGGTCCCAGTGCTTGATGGTTTCCCTGGGATCATGGCCCCTAGACCTCCTACAGCCCCTGACCAGAAAACAACATGGAGGTCATCTCTTTGGACAGGAATTGATTGAACTTGGGAACCCAATGTGACCATATGGTGTATGCACTTTATGGTTCTATGCATCTATAGGACGCTGTCCTATTGGACTCATACTGGAAGGGAGAGTAGAACGTAAAGAGGAGGAGACACGAAATTGTTAAGAGGATGTGACACATATAGAATGGAAAGGAGGGGTGTGCTGTCACTAGGCAAGGAGCTGCAGATAGTTGGGCATGGAAATTTAATTTAGATTGTATACTTTCACTCAATCACAATGTAAACAGATAGGTAGGTAGGCAGGTAGGCAGATAGACAGACAGACAGACAGATGGGTAAGATAGATGATAGATAGATAGATAGATGATAGATGATAGATGATAGATAGATAGATGATATTTAGATAGATAGATAGATAGATGATAGATAGATAGATGATAGATGATAGATGGATAGATGATAGACAGACAGACAGATAAGAACATGGGAAGAGTTAGTGTTCTCCACAGTGATGGTCAGGAAAGAATGAAGAGGAAGTAGTATACAGGTGTCTCTGTTAAATGCAACCTAGATCTGAATTAAAATACAGTTGTGACAATCTTGTAATATTTGAGATATGCTAGAGTGGAACCAGAACTGAAAACCTGTCAGAGAAGCTATTTCCTTAAGTTGGCTCTTACCCTGCAAAGGTGATTTATGTTTGCTCACTGTTATAGTCTCAGCTGTATGCACTGATGCCTTCAACATTTACCTATGTGTTGGATGCTTCTTTCAGTTGTTCCTCCAGAATCTCTCATTAATAATAAATCCTTCCCTGATCACACATTTTCTCTCAGCTATCTTTCTTTTTCTCCTTCTTCCTTTCATAGATGGCATTCTTAAAATACTCTCTTCATTTTCTTTTATCCTTGTGCTTCCTTCACCATTTAAGAATTATCATGAAGTAATTTTATATCTATAAATTTATCATCTGTCTGTCTGTCTACCAACTACCTACCTGACAGCTGTGAATGTTAGGATAATATCCATACACCTACAAGGAAGACCAGTTAATATGACATTGTTCAACTCTATGCCTTAACCACAAATGCCAAGTTGAAGATACTGAAGATTTATACCAACCCTTGCAGCCTGAAATTGATCAAACATGTAATGAAGATACATTAATAGTTACTAGTAATTGGAAAGCAAAAGTTAAAAAGAAAGATTAGTAATTGGAATATATGTCCTTGGTGATAGAAATGATGCCACAAATCACATGGTAGAATTTTGCAAGACCAAGGACTTAGTATTTGCAAATAAATGGAGTACATGGGAATCATATTGAAGATATTTATAGAACCAGATGATGGAAAAGCTTCATGTCATTAGGCAGAACAAGGCCACAGGCTGACTGTGAAACAGACCATCAGTTGTTCATATGCAGAGTCAAAATGAAGCTGAATAAACTGAAAACAGGCGTACAACAGCACAAGTACAGTCTTGAATATCCTACCTGAATTGAGAGACCATTTCAGTAGCAGATTCGGTGCATTGAACCCTAATGACTGAAGACCGGGGCAGTTCTGAAGCAGTGTCAAGGACATCATATATGAAGAAAGCAAGAGGTCATTAGGAATACAGAGAAGAAAGAAAAGACCAAAATGGGTGTCAGCAAGATGATATCCTGTAGATACATAGAACTGTAAGTGCCCACAAAATATGATCACTCTGCATCACCAAGTCCAATCCATTGCAGTCTGAAGAGTTGACTGTGATTATGATTTATGTACAGGGCAGCATCAGGGCCAGGGGCCATGCTCCCAGGGGACCAAAAGCCCCTGGACCATTAATTGTGGTCTTTTAGTGGAGACCTCAGAGTGCACCCCTATTTACTCTTGTGTTGCTAATGAGACAACTTCGTGAGCTCCATTGTGGCTATCACTGGTGGTGGCCAGGCACCATCCAGTTTTTCTGGTCATGATTCCTTGTAGACACCCACTCATGTGGGTCTCTCTGTCTTCTGGGTTCTCTTTACCCCATGTTGTTATGGCCCTCGGTGATCATCCATTCTCAAATGCAGAAATTATTAAACAATATCATTAATATCATGCACAATTAAAATTTTGCTGAAGATCATTCAAAAATGGTTGTAGTAATACATCAACAGGGAACTAGCAGAAATTCAGGCCAGATTCTGAAGAGGATGTATGTATAGGGTTGTTGTTGCTGATGCCAGGTGGATCTTGGCTGAAAGCAGAGAGTACCATAAACATGTTTATGTGTATTTTATTGACCACTTGTATGCAAAGACACTCTACTGTGTGGATCATAACAAATTTGGATTATATTGCAAAGAATGGGCATTCCAGAACTCTTAATTGTGCTTATGAGTAACCTATACATAGACCAAGAGACAGTTGCTTGAACATAACAAGAAAACACTGTATGGTTTAAAATCAGGAAAGGTATGTGGCATCATTATATCCTTTCACCATACTATTCAATCTGTATGCTGAGCAAAAATAATCCAAGAAGCTGGACTATATGAAGAAGAACTCAGGAGGTCAGAGCAAGACTCATTAACAACCTGCTACATGCTGTATGAAAACCCTGGAGAGGCAGTGCTAAAGTGCTATGGCTGCTAACCAGAAGATCAACAGTTCAAATCCACCAAGCACTTCTTGGAAAATCTTTGGGGTAGTTCTACTGTGTCTGTAGGGTCTATGAGTTGGAATTGACTCATTGGCATTGGGTTTGGTTTTTTTTTGGTTTTATATGCTATATATATGATTGCTGAAAGAGGACTTGAAGCATTTGCTGATGAAGATCAAGGACCACAGCCTTCCATTTAGATTGCACCTCAACATGAGGAAAACAAAAGTCTTCCCAACTGGACCAATAAGCAGCATCATGATAAATAGGGAAAGATTGAATTTGTCATAGATTTCATTTTACTTGGATCTGCAATCAATGCTCATGGAAGCAGCAGTCAAGAAATCAAAAGATGCATTACATTGAACAAACTGACTATAAAAGACCTCTTTAAAGTGTTGAAAAGCAAAGATGCCACCTTGAGAATTAAGGTGAAGCTGACCCAAGCCATGGTGTTTTGAATTGCCTCACATGCATTTGAAAACTGCACAGTAAGGAAGACCAAAGAAGAACTGATGCCTTTGAATTGTGATGTTGGTGGAGAATATTGAATATAATATGGACTGTCAAAAGAATGAACAGAAGAAGTACAACCAGAATGTTCCTTAGAAACAAGAATGGCAAGACTACATCTCACATACTTTGGACATGGATCAGTCCCTAGAGGACATCATGCTTGATAAAGAAGGCAATAAGCAAAAAAGAGGAAGACCCTCAACAAGATGGTTTGAGACAGAGTGACAGCAACAATTGTGAGGGTGAGTCAGGACTGGACAGTGTTTCATTTTGTTGTGTATGATGTTGCTGTGAGTCAGAACCAACTTGATGGTATCTTACAATAACATATGCAGATGACAGAACCTTACTTGCTGAAATTGAATTTGGATTTGAAGTGCTTACTGATGAAGATCAAAGATTATAGCCTTTGGTATGGATTTTACTTCAGCATAAAGGAAACAAAAAATCTACAATACTGAGTAGATAAAGAACATCATGATAAATGGAGAAACAATTGAAGTTGTGATGGATCGTATTTTACTTGGATCCACAATCAATACCTATGGAAACAGTATTGAAGTAATCAGATTGATAGTACATAATGGAAGTAGACAAGAGTGTGTCTGGAATGCAGGATATCCCTTAGGGCATCTGTTAGTACTACCATTCTATGTGATTAAAGTCATGGAAAACTACAGCAAACCAATTCCAATGTAACTAATAATGGACCAGACCCTTCAAGAAGGAAGGTTTGGGTCACCTCACCAGGCAAAGAACCCCGACCAGCTGAAGTGCTTGCTGAAACAAAGAGGAATATAGAGTGGGTGGTGGAAGAAGGTAGTTCTAAACACCAGTCACAACAATGTGATCAGTTCTAGAAATGAGGACTATAATTGTTATGAGTATTTCTGCCTTCTGTGTACATCAAATGCTTTTGTTTTCTTATAAAATACAAGATGTAAAGTGAGGTAGTGCATATTCAGTTGTATATGTGTTCTTTGCATCATGTTAAGCACCAAGCTGACTTTATAATTGTCTTTATTCAAAGATTATGTAAGAAGCTGTGTACAAGTGCCAAGTTAGTAAGGGTGGAACTGTTATCATTAAAGGTATGTCATCTGGGCCATGGTTCTTAGTGGTTTGGTACTTATGATGGCAGTCTTATAATGATGTGATAAGATTTGATATAATGTGATCACTTCCATGATGAGATATGCTGTGAGTAGCCAGACAGTTGGTAGGGAGTGTTTTGGGGATGTGACTGCATGGAATGTGAGTGGACTTTCTGGCCAGGCTCATGGACTTTTGTTCAATCTGGATTCTTCAGTTGACTCCTGTTCATCTGACCTCTGGATCTTGAGACTTGTGCTGACAGTTCATTTACCATCGTACCTGCTGATCGTAGTATTTGTTAGTCTTAACAGCCTGTGAGCCAGAGCCCTGCAGTCTGACTTGCTGATTTTGTGTCTACCTGTCCCCGTGTCCATGTGAATTGGGAGCGATCTCTATCGCAATTTACAGACTTGGGATATTCTAGTCTCTACAACTGTGTGAGCTATTCCTTCAATATAAATCTGTCACTACATATATTTATAAACTTTACTTATTTTGCTTTTCTAGCAAAGCTAGCCTGTGAAAATGAATCAAATTTCTTTCTGAGATGGTCTCAAAATTCAGGTGGAATGTACTGAAGGTCGTACTTTGACTCTCATAGATTTGTTCTAATTTTCTTCAGCTTCAACTTGTATTTGCATATGAGTGTTTGGTGGTCTGCTTCACAGTCAGCTACTGGCCTTCCTCTGATTAATAATATCAAGCTGTTCCATCTTTCTTTTCCACAAATGTAGTCTTCCTGTGCATTCCATCTGACTAGGTCCACATTCAGAGTCACCGATTATGTCAGTCAAAAATGGTGTTTGCAGTGAAGAAGTTGTTGGTTTTGCAGAATTCTGTCATGTGATATCTGGAATCATTTCTGTCACCAAAGGCATTTTTCCCAAGTACTGATCCTTCTTTGTTTCCAACTTTTACATTACAATCACCAATAATTTTCAATGCATCTTAATTACATGTTTGATCATTTTCAGACAGTAGAAGTTGGGAAAATCTTCAGTGTCTTCGTTGTTAGCTTCAGTGATTGATGCATAAATTTGCAAATAGTTACTTTAACTGGTCTTCTTTGTAGGCATGTGGATATCACCCTGTCACTGACAGTGCTATACTTTAGGATAGATCTTGAAGTGTTCCTTTTGATGATGAATGCAAAGAAGTGACCGATGGGCGTTATGTATTGTGGAACAAGAGAATTATGAATTGAGTTGTGAGAAAATGCCAGGTTTGTTTGGTTTGAAAAAGTGTCAGTAGGAAGTGAATGAAATTTTGTAAGTGGACACATTAGAATTTTGAAAATATGCTTTCATCATTCTGATAACCTCTTGTACATATTTGTTTCTGGGTTCTCCCCTCTGGTCTGTTCCCTACTCTGTCTTCAGAAGGGTCAGATGTAAACAGTTCCTTAGGCCATTCTATTCTGCTTCCGTTAATCCCGATTCTAACTAATAGATGGCGTACCAGATTAAGGAATTAGACTTTATTCTGTTGGCGCTTGGGCTCTATTGTAAGTTTTGAGCTATGGAATTAAAAGGCTAAAGGCTGTGCTTTAGGTAAATCAGTATCTCTCTGATATGTTGGAAGGAGAACAGGCGTATCGTGGATGTTCTGCTACAGTGCAGCATGTGAACAATGTGCTGCTGGAGAGACAAGGCCAAGAAGACAAACATCATATTTTAATTTGTGGTGGAGATGAAACTGTGGTAAGATAAAGCCTTTTTTAATGAAGGATTTTACTCTATCTGAAAATCTAGGTACTTTTCTTGCTTAATTGTTTAAAAAGCTAGCTGTGAGACTGTGCAACTAGGTTACGGCCTTTATTAGAACTGTTATAAAAGACAACTATTTTAAGCAAATAGAACAAGCACCTGTTATGCATATGCCCTCAACAGATGAAAGGCCCAAAGGAAAGAAATTAAGGTTTATTTTCTTTATCACTTACACATTATTAAATTTCTGAGAAGAGTTAACATTGGTTCAAAGCTTAAAGAAAACTGAAAATAAGTGATACTGATCTCCTCTGGTGATTTTTTATTGCATTCAGCTTTTAAAACTGAGTGCTTAGACAGTGTGTTTGGCATAAAGGCGGTGTGATGTGGCTCTGCTCCTCATTGGTTCTCTGAGTTCAGGCAAAGAACAAATTCTCAGCACCTTAATTTTCCCATCTTGAGGACTAGGTTAATATGCCTTTATTCTTTATCTCTTATGATAGTCATAAGAATCTTTTCAAGTGGTGTTTCGAAGTTATACAGTCACAATATTAGGCAAAAATTAGCTTACATTTATGTATTACTTTCTTTTTTATCTTAGAGAATTTCTGTTTCTTCTGCTAAAGACCAGCACATGCAGTACAACAAGGGCAATGACTTCTTCATGTTTGGAATGGATTTCAGTAGTTCAGTGTATAATAAAGTTTGAAGAGCAACTATTATTCTAAATGGTTTAATGCTAATTAAGCTAACTACTTGTACTTGAGAAATAGTTGCAAAATAATCACCTTCCTTCATTATGTGAAGAGTAAATTAGAAAAATATGTGTAAACTACTCGGCTTTAATCTTCTTAGGGAAAGGCATGAACACAAGACACTGTTTTCAGTAGTCAGAGAAATGTATTCATTCATTTATTTAAGAAATGTTTAAGCTCCTATCGTGTACCAGACGTGATTTCAGATGATGATGATGAGGATACAGCGGGGAATAAACAGACAGTTGCTGCCTTTGTTGTGTTTCCAGAATAATTGTGTTTTAATATTTTAAAACTGAGTGCTTAGACAGTTGTGGCAGAACAGTATGTGGCCAAATGTTTGCTTTTCCAATTATCTTTATGAGTCCATAGAGCCATTAATTTCTAACTGCTTATGGGAGATGATGTATGTCTTCTGGTCTTAGCTCTGCATATATAATCATAGCTTACTTAATCAGATCAATAAAACAAATGTAAGTTAAATTTGGCTTCTTTTAATTCTTTAAAAAATATTTTGTTTATTAATCAGTATCTTTTATAAAAATCTTTTGAATGTCTGAAAGGAATAGGTTTTCGTTCACAGTTTATATTGTCTTTGGTTCAGAGAATGAGGTCCAGTGAAGACATGGCAGTTGCCCTTGATTTAAGCAATGTAGAGAGCCAAGTTGGATAAATAAACTGAAGAATGTCACTGAGGATTGAATTATCTTGCTGAACCTGAACATTAAATACAGGAATATAAGAAATGTCATGCTATATTAAATCAGTTGTCCATGGAACATGATATTTTATGGAAAAGCATGATATTTACTTTCCATGACATTGATCTACCTTGAACATTTATTATATTCCCTGAGTAGTACATATCAATTTACCACAAATCAGTTTCCTGTGAAGACCTCCTGTGATCTCATTTCTATTTTTAGTTAGTTCTATCTCTTCAGTAATAAATTTACTACCTCTTGTGTATATTTCAGTTCCATATTTGCGTGACTGTGTAAAATCTACTTTTCAAAATACCCACAAGAGTTCACTATAATTTGGAATATATACTTAACCTATCCATTTCTTTCTTTGATCATATTCTTTCTCACTTATTTTATCATTTAAGAAAACTGATTTTATGCAGAAACTTAATATTCTGTCACTGGTTTCAAATCTGGACACTTCCTCTGTGACATCCTATTTCAGAGAGCAATATGACTTGTTCACACATTCTTGGGAGAATGGTTTCAGTTTTGTTTATGAATAATATTTGTTTTATTACCACATTAGGATGATGAATACCAGTCATCAGAAATATCACAAGTGGATGGCTTGAAGAAAGAGAAATTTATTCTTAGTCCAGTAGGCTACAAGTCCAAATTTAGGTCTTCAGCTTTTGGGAAAGAGTTTTTCTGTTGGCTCTGGAGGAAGGTCTTTGTGATCAATCTTCGCCTGGACTGGGAGCTTCTGAGGTGTGGCAACACTGGGTTCAAAGGACACACTGTGCTCCTGGCTCTGCTTCTGTCCTGATGGTGTGAGGTCTCCAGCTCTGTGCTTGATTCCATTCCCTTTGTGTCCCAAGAGAGTGCCTCAGGGCACAATACAATTTTACACATTGAGTCTTGCCTCTGGATACAATTGCCTCCCATCCTCCCTTATTAACATCATTTAAGCAGGATTTATAGTTTATAAGAACATCACACAGTACCAGGAATCATGGCCTAACGAAATTGCTACACACATTTTTGGGGGGGACACAATTCAATCCATGACACCATTGTTGTCCTTATTTTTGCAGCAGCACATTTAATCATTGTTTTCAAATAATATACCAGGTATTACTTTGCTTGTCCTCCACTACATTTTGTGTTAAATAGACTGTCCCCCAACCCCCCCCCAAAAACAAAACAAATCCTGGAAACAATTTACCCCGTTACACATCACTTGGATCACCTATCTGTCTGTTTGGCATACTGCGGTGCCCTACCTGTAGCTATGATGCTGGAAGCTATGCCACTATTATTTTGAATACTGGTGGGATCACCTATGGTGGACAAGTAGATTTCAGTGATGTTCTTCCCAGACTAAGGCAGACTAGAAAGAAAAATCTGGTGATTTCCTTCTGAAAATGAACCTATGAAATTCCTATGGATCACAACAGAGTATTTTCCGCTGTAGTGCTGGAAGATGAGTGCCCTAGATTAGAATGCACTGGACTGCAGTACACCAACAATCAGGAGATGGCACAGGGCTGGATAGAGCTTCATTCTGTTGTACATAGGGTTGCCACAAGTTGAAACAAGCTTGGTGCCAACTAACAATGACAACAACATATTACATACTAAGTATAATATACTACCCTACCAGCACCAAATAAATGGTGCTTGTAGTACTTTGGAACTATTGTACCTTTAACATTATTTTAGCTCTTATAGGCTACTATATTAATTTGTATATAATTTATTCACTTAGTTATCGTCAGTCTCTTTAATAGAACCATTCCTTAGGTGTCTGCACAAATATTACACTGTGCTTCTCTTGGTCAAGTCTTCATTTCTAGAAAGAGACAACATATTTGGGTGATTTTGTCTTTTTTTATTGCATGATTTTTGCCCTTGTGCCTTCAAAACCTTGGTCTTAAATAACTACCAATAAATTAAGTCAGTAATTTCATATTGGAAACCCTGAAGGTGTAGTGGTTCAGTGCTGTGTCTGCTAACAGAAAGGTCAGCAGTTCAGATCTGCCAGATGTTCCTTGGACACTCTCAGGGGCAGTTCTACTCTCCTCTGTAGGGTCACTATGAGTCAGAATTGACTTGATGGCAGTGGGTTTTTTGTTTTAATTTAATATTAATAAATTCAAAATTTTATTTTGTCTGAAACATAACTTATATGTAGTCATGGATTGATTGCAATGCCTATCAACTTAGATCAGATATTGTTAGATTTTCTGACACTTTATGTAATTTGCCAGTGTATCATAAATCCTATCACTATGATGGAATAAGATGGATTAGTAGCAATTATATTGATAAGAAATGAAAGAGAGAAGGGAGCAGAGAGACAAGGAAACCTCACACCACCAAGAAAGCAGTGCTGGGAGCAGAGTGCATCCTTTCAACCTGAATTTCCTGTGCTGAGATCCTTTCAGACCAGGGTAAGACTGATATATCACAAGGACCTTCCTCCAGAGCTGATACAGAAAGAAAGCCTTTCCCTGGTGCTGATACCCTGCTTTTGGACTTCTAGCCTACTGGACTGTGAGAATTCTCATTGTTAAATCCACCCACTTGTGGTATTTCTGCTATAGCAGCAGTAAATGACCAAGGAAGACTTATACATAAATCTAGAAAATTAAAACTCTAAGTTTATCTTCTTTAACATAGTTTGTTCTAGCCACTTGAATATGTTTTTACTCCAACTGTGAAATAAATTTGAGAACAAATGAATCTGAACATTTAATTATTCCTTCTGTGGCAGAGTTTTTTCTAAACTATGTCAATGTGGTATATTTAAAAATATTCACTTTTCAGGAACACATTGAAGCTAAGTGAGGATTTCAGAAGCATTTATTTTCTTTAATCCTTCCAGTCATAATTAATGGTTTATATAGATGTAGAAATCTTTGCATATATACTATATCTGTGAAATATTCCAGGAAAATCATGTGTAAGGCTTATCTTACTAGAATGGTATTTTATAGATTGTTATTTAAATGGATAGTAGGGGAAGAGAGATAGCATGGACAATGTGAATACCTATGGCATGCTTTTCTTACAATAGATTTCTTCCTAGGGTACAGGCAATGCACCATCTTACTCTGTGGATGGAGGACAGAAACTTAACTACTGGTTCCATCTAGTGCTCGAAGAAGACCTTCCTAGTTTGGAAGGCCTTACACAATAGCTGCAGCAGTGAACTCATATGTACTAACAATCATGAAGATGGAGCAGACCAGGCAGTGTTTCACTATATTACACACATAAGGTTGCCATGAATTGGAAAGCCTGCTGGTGTAGTGGTTAAGTGCTACAGCAGCTAACCAAATGGTCTGCATCTGAAATCTACCAGCTACTCCTTGGAAACTCCATGGGGCAGTTCTACTCTGTCCTATAGGGTCCCTATGAGTCAGAATCCACTGCAGTGTGTGTGTGTGTGTGTGTGTGTGTGTGTGTGTGTGTGAGAGAGAGAGAGAGAGAGAGAAAAAGAGAGAGAGAGAGAGAGGGAGGGAGGGAGAGAGATGAGTGAGTTGAAGCCCAGTGGAGGGCAACTAAAAACAACAGTAAATATATGGTTGCCTCCAGAATTGAGCTCTGAAGAGTCTGAAGACTGTGCACCTGTGTATTATTTGTAGGAACCTCTTTTATTTATTTATTTATTTAATCTTGTAATTGTTTGGTTGTTCAAGTGAAGTCTGGAACATCTGACACTTGGAAAAAAGACCAGAACCAGAGGAGAAAAAGTTCTTGTTCTTCATTAGAGGTGTTGTTTTATTTCCTAAATTTCATAGAACACACCAGACAGTACTTAGAACTGCTAGTGTAGTTTACCCCTCTACCCTGACATGCTGTTATTCTGTGATATAATGGCAGGAGCAAGATAATTATAAAGGGATGCACATGAGCTAATTCCTCTGTAAGTGGCACGAATAGAAAAGCTTGAACAAGAAGGGAAAAGCACACAGGCACTTGTCTTTCCCCCCTGAGGAAGTCTAGACACATTCTGCTAACCCAAGAGTTCCCAGTAAGATGTGATTGAACTTGCACTTTTTACACAGTAAGTCACAGCACCATATGGATGATGGTAGTGAGGAAGAAATTTGAATGTTTTTCATTCCAGTGTTTTCATGTGACCTGACTCTCATTCTCAATTTAGTTACATCTTGGCCTGGAAAAGGCAGCCAAAGTTCCCTCCCTTCGTTTGGCTTACCTTGATTCACCGTGGGCACCTCCCTCCTTCCCCCACTCCCAGCCCAGGTAGCCTATTCTCCACGTCCCTTGTAACCTCCTAATAGAGCCCTTCTTTACAAGCCTACACACAAATTTACACTCTGGGTCGCTTGGGAGGGGTTTTACTTGCAGAGAGAGAAAATATTTTCGGGTCCCTGAAATATATACAAATAACAACCACCCAAAAGCAGCCTAGGCGCCTCCCTCTTCTTTCACCAGCTATTATTCCTATACTCTGCAGTTTAAGAATCCTTCAGTTGTGAAGGGATTAACACTCCCCATTTCTCCCTAGCCTTTTCATCCTCCTCCTTTTATCAGAAGACCAGTTCTTATACATGAGATAATAGACAAGCCTCGGGTGACCTGTTTTCCCCTCCCCCTCCCTCCGTTTTTCCTTGCGGTAAAATAGTGCTGAAGAAAGAGGGCACTAGTGTACAGCCCAGATCACATTCTCACACCGTCTGGATTAGAGCGGAGGCGCCTGAAACGCGAGTGCGGCCGCGGTCCCCTGGCCCCGGGACCAGAGCGCTGTCTACTCTGACTCAGGTACGTTTTAAATTCATAACCTCCAAACAGATCCAGGTGAGCTGACAACCTCCCTGCCGTGAAACCCACCCATCGCGGCAGATTCAGCCCTAATCTGTCGGGTTTCCCTCCTCGTCCAGGTGCATATTCGCTTATTTCTTTTAGCCCTGCATCTCCGTAAAGCGTGGGGTCCCAAGGTTGCCTTGGCTGTCTTTCTCCTTTTGCCTCCTTCCCTTCCTCTTCCCTCGCTGCCTTCGGCTCCTGTAGCCCCTTTCTCGTCCGACTCTCACCTTGAGGAGAAAGGGACCAGGGGAGGGACGAGAGAGAGCCAACTTCAGCCTGGCTGGCGACTGAGATTTGGCACCTCTGCCCCCAGGGCCGTTGGGTTTGAACATACCTGCTGGGAGCACAGACTGGGAGGCTATGAGGAGACGGGTGGAGGGTGGTGCGAATGCCTTGTGTGTGTCTGTATGTGTGTGGTGTGTAAAAAACGCGGAGGTGGGTGCTGAAAGAGCAGCGGGTGTCGGGGAAATGCAATTCACTGGTCCATGCATCCCTCCCAGGCCCTGTGCGGGAATGTCTGGGTGGTAGACCGGCACTGTCCAGGGTTCTGAAATTGGCAGCGCTGAGGCAGCCGGTTGCAAGAGCAACCCCAAAGCCCCGCTTCGTTCCCTTTCTGTCAACTATACAAAGCCAAAAGGTCCCGATTTAGGGGAGTGCAAGAGCCTCTTCTCATACCTTCCCTCTGTCTCGGGCGAGAGGGGGGCTTACTTTATCTGCACACCTTCTCCCTGAACGTGTACTGTAAGCCTGACTTCTTAGGGGGAAACATACAAACTCAGGCGTTACCTTAGTAACTAATAAGGATTTTTCCCAAATTGGCAATTTTATACTAACTACTTGGATCGCGTATTAGGGTTTCTTGAATCTTTCGAAGTTAAAATGATAGGTATACCCTCCTCTTGCTTTCGACCTCAAAGTACCGCTTCCGCCTTTATTTTGGGAGAGTTTCAGTTTTTTTTCTTGAAGGAAAAGTTGATCTTTTCCAACCGGGAAAGTTCTCTTAGGTTGAACTACTTAGCTCCTCCCCTTAGCTCACCACCTGTCTCCCCTCAAGTCAGTAACCTGGGTAGATATATCCGGGCCAGAGCAGATTGGAAGCTGGAGGAGGGAGCGGGTCAGCGGGTTGTGTGCTGCCTCGGACAGTGAGGGATCTGGGAGCAGGAAGCCTACTTTCCACATTGACCAAAGCTGCCTCCCACCAGAGCTGCCCTCCAGCGTTATCAGGATGTGCTGAGATGAAACGGAGTGGGAAACTAGTAACACTGTTGACCCCAGAGTTTTGACACAGTTTCTTTGGTAACAGGGCTTTTATTTTCTCCTTTTTGTGTTGACAGTGTCCCGCTCACCGCTGCAACCAGGAAGCCCATTGTACCTTTGATCAGTTTACCTTGATGCATTGGTGAAGAACGGGGATTCAATCTCTTCAAAAAGCCTCCAGGACTGAGAGGCAGTTGTGTAGGACTAGGAGGAGAAAGCAGAGGGGAAGAGGCGGTAGTGAAGGCAGCAGTCGGTGAACCAGCAGTGCTGGCCGGGGGGACTGAGCCAGGAGAGGGAGGCGTCGGGCGTCCTAGCTGTGCTGTGCGCACCCACCTCAGGCAGGCGGACCGGCGTGGGAACGTGACCGGCCAGTCTGGACCGCGTCCTCAGCACAATGGTCCAGCTCCTCTGGATTTTCTTCCCAGCTATCTTCTTGGAGATGTCTCTTCTCCCCAGAAGCCCCGGCAGGAGATTGCTGCTGGCGGGGGCTTCATCTCAGCGCTCGGTGGCCAGAATGGACGGAGATGTCATCATCGGGGCCCTCTTCTCTGTCCACCACCAGCCTCCGGCCGAGAAGGTGCCGGAGAGGAAGTGTGGTGAGATCAGGGAGCAGTATGGCATCCAGAGGGTGGAGGCTATGTTCCACACGTTGGATAAGATCAATGCGGACCCAGTGCTTCTGCCCAATATCACTTTGGGCAGTGAGATCCGGGACTCCTGCTGGCACTCCTCTGTGGCTCTGGAGCAGAGCATTGAGTTCATCAGGGACTCTTTGATTTCTATTAGAGACGAGAAAGATGGGCTCAACCGGTGCCTGCCTGACGGCCAGCCCCTCCCCCCAGGCAGGACTAAGAAGCCCATTGCGGGTGTGATCGGCCCGGGTTCCAGCTCCGTGGCGATTCAAGTGCAGAACCTGCTCCAGCTCTTCGACATCCCTCAGATCGCTTATTCGGCTACAAGCATCGACCTGAGCGACAAAACTTTGTACAAATACTTTCTGAGGGTTGTCCCTTCTGACACTTTGCAAGCAAGGGCGATGCTTGACATAGTAAAGCGTTACAATTGGACCTATGTCTCCGCAGTCCACACGGAAGGTAGGCACTGCGTTTGGGAAAGGAAAGTACTGAGAAAGCAGTACTTTGTATGATGGGCGCTTGGGATCGCACTATTGTCCCTATTTGTTTCTAGCGCTACGGGAAGCTGACTTTACCCTTCTCGGTACACTCCCACTAGGCATTGCCTTTTATCCTCATTCTGTAATTATAGTGTAGGAAAACCGTATCCCATAGTGTTACTGGAGATAGTGGGAGCTGAAAAGATAGCAAACTCTGCATGGGGTGTACCCAACTGCACTTTTTAAGATTTATATGAATGTCTGCCCCTTTGTTCTGAGACTGGAAGAGTTATTCAGTCCAGGTGCTACACTTCTTTTAAGTGATTGGCTATGATTTTCCAAGTTTAAGCAGCTGACCCAAAAGGAGAGATTAGAAAAACCATTGCCTACAATTTGGCCTTGAAAGGTTTATCTTAAACAGCTGAAGGTGTTTGCACATGTGTAGCCCTCATATACATCCAAAACTTACCTTGTGAATCTAGAATGAATCTTGCTGTGTCATCTCTCTCATTAGATCAGAAACTTACATTTTAAATTTTGTGATATCTTAGAAAGGAAAAATACGTAATATAACTTGCTTATTTTTTTCTGTAAGTTTCCTATAATACATATGTTAAAATTGTCCAGATGCCTTTACTATTTTAACAACTATTTTATGGGAAATAGTGCTGATAACCTCTTGGATTTGAGTCTTGGTGTCTAGTCTTTTTCTTCTAACTTACCCGTTAGAATTTAAAGTTAGGCTAATTATAAATTGTCAAGGAAAGATGAGCAGATGCAGGTTTAAAGTGAACTTCTAAAATGAGATGTATTTACTTGAGGTTAAAAGCTTTAATTTTTACAGAGACTTATAGACTCGAGTTCTTAAATAATTTCTTATTTGAAAATTTTCTTTTCTCCTCACCTCATCTTATATAGATTTCTGGATTATATGTGACTTGAGGTCATCTACTCTTAACTACCTCATTATGAAGAAGAAACTGAGGCTTGGGTTATAAATGAACACCTGAAATAACTCACTTTTGTATGATGACACATGAAAGAAAATCTTCAGGATATTTCTTGTTTCATTCATACTTCTTAAAATAAATTTATTAAAAGGAAAGCCATAGATATGGCTCCATGTTCTTTTTGCCTTTACATAAACTTCAATTCCTGGTTGAATTCTCATTACAGAAATGAAGTTTTCTTAAAGAAATAGTGACATGGTTATTGTTAGTGAAAATTGATGCTTTATAAAGGGAGTAGCGATTTTAGATGAAACAAAGATAATGTAAAACTGTACACTATAATTTCAGACTTTGCTTTTGAAAGAAACTTTCCTTGAAACTTGTGACTTCTGGCAACTAACTCATGTTTCTGAATCTTGATTTATAAGAGTGAACTGCATACTGCTTAACTCATTGCCTTTTTAAGTATATAAATTTAAGTTCAGGTATGAATTTTTTTTTACATTTTAAGGTTTAACATTAACTTCTTACTTTTAATGCTTAATATAGTTTTTCCTAGTGCTTAGCTAGAACACCTTGAAAACAAAAGTATAAAGGTGCTGAGATAACAGCACTGGAGAGATCTTTCTAACAGCTGGAGTAAATGTACTTTAAATATGTAATAATTCTTCTATTGAGGTAGATAATTGATTACTGGTATTAAGAGTTTAAATTCTTTTTTCAAGAAGAGATAATAATTCATTATGCATTAGCTTTTCACCCATACTTTATTATATTTGGGAGAAAGAGGATGATGGAGAAATTTGATTTATCAATCTGTTTTTCAGTTTTATCACTTTGCTAAAAAAAAACAACACACACACACACACACATACACACACAAACCCTAAAAACAATAGCAGTAATTTTTTTGACAGCTAGAGTCATGTGTTTGGAAAATTAATTGGACTTGCGTTTGCTAATTCTGTGTAGGTAGTGCCCATATTAAAATTTCATGCTTGCATTTGTTTGGGTTACTTTGTTGCCTTCTGGCCTTCTAAATGGTGCTGTAGGGCAGAAAGTATATCTCCAAACTATTATCTTAGTTGACTGCAGACTGGATTGTGTTCACCGAACAGCATTATAACTAGCTCTGGTTTTTTATTTTATTGCCAAGAGCTTATACCATTTGCCTTTCTACTTATGTATATTATTTCTTCTCAAAACAAATTTCTTTTTGACATAGCAGTTGTGAATACTAAAATTCTTTAACTTTTTTTAATTTGCAGAGAAATAGCAGTTTCTTTCATATGAGCTCCAACTTAAAATTTATTTTTTGTGAGGTTTTGCCCTCCCGCTTCTCAGGGACCATGGTGTGCTGGCCTGCAGGCACTTTCTTGAATCAGTTAGTAATTTTCCTGCCTTTAGAATGATGGGGTCACTTACTGGTGACAGTCCCCTGTCAAAAAGCAGCTATGACCACAGAGCAGTGTTATCTCTGTCATCTGGGCACAGTTCAGCAGGAAATCCTGTTTGTCTGGATACTGGCCAATTTGGAGCTAAGAAATTCTAGAATCTCTAAATGACCTTCACCTCTCCTTTCCAAATCAAACATTACCTACTCAATGTGTCATCATAATTTTGTTCAGTGAGAAGTTAACCATACTCATTGCTGTTGTGTCTATTCTAACTCATAGTGTCCCTGTAGGACAGGCTAGAACTGCCCCGTAGAGTTTCCAAGGAGTGCCTGGTGGATTCAAGCTGCTGACCTTTTTGGTTAGCAGCAATAGCACTTAACCACTAAACCACCAGTGTTCTCTAACCTAGTGTAGTTAACAAGTAACTTCTGACAAGTCACTAGACAAATGTATCTTGATTTCTATGATTAATTTTGATTGATCTCTAAAATCATTTATGTGGCATCTGATTTTTTCAGTGTCCTAGTTGTTACGTTGTTTTTGTTTGTTAGTTTGTTTCATTTTATTGTGAAGTTAATCTTGGAGGTAACTTTTTCTTTTTTAACCAGTTAGAATTTATTTGTTATATCCCTTTCAATCCTTTCCAATCTTCTGCCACATCGTTTGTGCCATACGTGTCTACTAGCCATGATAACTGTCAGGGTGTTTGACTTAAATGAGAATCTTTACACATGCAGTTACCTGCAGTAGGCTGTCCTGAAATTTTTAATGATAAGATGAATGTTGAAACAGCAAGAGATGGGTACAGAAGTGATAGACCCTCATCAACAAATAAAATTGAAATACACTTTAGAGCAAACTGCTCATCTGGAATGTGTGTCTTTAAATATGCTAAGCACAGAATACAAAAATAGACTTCTTCTGAGAAGAATATCTCAGTCAAGGACATTGTATTCATTGCTTTTGATGAAACAGAGATTGCCCATCACAAAGCAAATTTTAAAAACTTGTAGAAGACAATACTTAAAAATAGTTCTAGTTGATTAAAGTCTAAGTGTTAACATATTTAGTAGAGAATTCTCTTTGAGGATATAGTTTAAATTTTTTTTTTGGTTGGACAAGTTTTTACTAATTTAAACCTTCTCTTTTAATATTTTGTTGTGGGTGGTCAGATGGGTATTGCTGTGATAACAGATCTAGTGATACTGTTTTCCTCCTGAAAATATTCACATCAAAACTGCCTTTTGTTTTGGTTAGGTTTTCATTGACAGTGTAATTTTTTTCATTTGCTTACATTTTATATGAATTTTACTGTTTTCAGTTTCTTTAAAAATTGGATCTCTTACTTTTTAGAAGCTTTTTTTCTGTTTGATATGAAATTTTCTTTAAATGTCTAGTACCATCAAAGACAAAACCCCTAAACTGGCCAACAAAGCATGCTTCAGCCATTGTTGCTATGAGCTTGCTAAGAAGTGGTTCACATACGCTCTAACTTTCCAAATATGAGAATAGTGTTTTTAATGAGAAAGAGTGAATGTAGGAGTTATGAACACAGGCAGAATTCTAACTGACTATTAGTCGGTTCTTCTACATGGTGACTTGTAAGTAACTCCCTGAATTTTCCATGGATCCTACTAGGAGTCATAGCAAATAATTCAAGCTCCTCCTTGTCCATATGGCATTTGTCTTCAATGAATCCTCTTTCTTGCTGTATTTTATTAGTTCATCATGCATACATTCTAGTTTTTATTTCCCTCAGCACTGCAGATAATTCAAAGGATCAAGTAATATCTCCACATCTTTTGTAAAATAGGTGCTACTGTTAAAGCATGATCTCTTCCATTTTATGCTTAAACAGTTACCATTATCATCATATCCAACAGTAAGACCTTTATTTTTCTTCTCTTAAGTAAAAAGTTATTAGCTTAAATTTGCTTTCTAACTTACCAGTCAGTTCTGGGAGTTTGAGTATTCAACTCATTTTAGCCTTCTAGCTTTGTGTCCTGAGGTTTTGATTATATACAATAAAACAGAGTAAAAGAGGGTCAAGTGTAAAGCCTTATCACCCATCACCTGCAAACTCCTTGGCTGACTTTGATGGTCCTTCCTCCTGTCGTGAATTCCCGTGATGTTTGCTTTTCTACTGCATACTGTACCAGGTTGTAGTATAGTAACTGATACGTAAATGTGAATAGTGTAAATAAAGTGATCAAGAGAGATTTCAGACTCTAATTGAAGATTTACTACATTAAAGTGCTGTGTATAAAAATTGAAAGCTTTAGTCTCAGCTATTAAGCATTTAGATTCTAAAGTGTGCATTTTGAACATGTGTAAGAGACATAAAAATAAGTAAAAAATCATTATAGCACAGGAATTTAGAAATAAGAGTTTATAGATGTTTAGGGAATACACAAGGAAATATTGGTGGGATACAGTTAGGTAGAGGATAAGTGGTATCAAAGGGCAATTTAGATTAGTATTTGTTTTGAGTAGGATATTAAAAAAAAAAACACAGCAAAAACTCCAGTCCTTTTGAGTTGATTCTGACTCATAACAACCCCACAGGGCAGGGTAGAACTGTTCCATAGAGTTTCCAAGGAGCACCTGGCAGATTCAAACTGCTGATCTTTTGGTTAGCAGCCATAAAACTTAACCACTGCACCACCAGAGTTTCCCTTAGTAGGATATAGCATTTGTGAAAATTAACAGCAGTTATAAAAGTCTCCCCATGGAATAAAAATAAACAGGTCTGCTTAGCTGAAGTTGCAGTTTTGAGACAGGAACTAATAGTAAAGACAACAACTCAAATATGAGCCCAGGTATTTCAAGATTCCATGACTTGTATGGGCATGAAGCAAGTAACAAGACTTGATTTCAAATAAAAGTCTAAGAAAATTAAGAGAAAATGAATTCTTGTGGAAATGTATAGGAGAGAGCCATTGGATGGGAAGGAGAAAAGCTAAAACTAGCCATAAAAATATTAGTTATTACAGAATTCTACGAATTAGAATGGGAAGGTAGTTGGGAAGAACTAGAGGCTGCTCCAAATGAATACTTTATGGGAAAATTAGATGTGATGAAGAGTTAGAAACACAGCAAGAGAAGTTCTGCAATCTCAGAGAACCAGGAGACCTTTGGTGTAATTAACAGTCCTGTGATGAGCAGATTTCAGAACCATGGTTTTTCTGGTTTTAGTAGCAAGAGCTTGGATTTAACTACATTAAATTTGACGTGAACATTGGCCAAGAGCATTAGAGAACATCTGCATCTCTAGTGCCTACAACAGTATCTGGCAACAATTGGGTACGCATTAAATTGGTGAAGACAGAAACAGTATTTCAAATGTAGATTTGTCTTATATTCATGACAGAGTCAGTTGAATCCATTCAAGTAGGTAAGCTCTTTGAAGAGTATGTCTAGACCTTGAGGCATATATGTTATTACTAAGAGTGAGTGAGCAGAAGAAAAGCTAGGGATAATTATGAGGTACTTGGTGATTAAGAAAATAAAAGTTCACAACTAAGTACAACCTTAATTAACCACAACTTTAATAGCTTTGTGACTTGAATACTGGGAGCTGGCTTTTCTAAGCCATAACTTTTTATATCGTAAATATTTTGTAAGATGATTTTTCAAAATATTTTGCATTATTCCATAGCTTCTTTTAAAATAAGTGCTGAATAATAGACATTTTTTCTTGAATATACAAAATAAGTTCTACTGTCTGCCTTAGAGTCACTGTGAGTTGGAATTGATGCAACAGCAGTGAGTTTATTTTTTAATGTCAGCTAATATGTTGTACTGAGATAAAATGATAACCATCCACTCCTACCAAAATGGCACCAGATTGCTAAACTTTTGAGGCTTTATCTTTGTCTTTCTTCCCTCATATTGGCTAGACTTATTAAACCCATTTTCTAAGTCATTTAAGCAGTATTTAGTGAACACCTACAATGTGCAAAGGACTAAGGTAGAGTAAAAAGATGAACAAAGAAACATCTTTATTATTTTGAAAAAGCTTGAACTTTTTCTGATTGCTCTGCCATACCCTCAGTCACTCTGTGACTACCTTTGCCTTGGAGCAAGTTTTATGAGGAGCTGAGCCCCAGTAGGGGCAGGTCATGGGGTAGCTTCTTTTTTGTGTGTGTGGCTTGGCAGTTGTCACTACTCTTCAATTACTAATGATTTTCTCCTAGTGACCTATGAAGCTAACATAAGAGACAGTTTTATGGATTCTTAGTAACTTTCTGGGCAGTGATTAGAGTGGTACTACCAAAGAGAGATTTGTCAGAAGTCAGCTTCTCATCATGCCTTGTAGTAAGACCACAGAAGGCTGAAAAACTTGTCAATGGTAGAACACTTTAGTGAGCATTTGCAACCATTGAAAACAGCTCACAGGATGTGTTCCCCTGGTGTTAGCTTGGAAGGGCCATCTCGGTAGGAGAGAGTTGTTCATTTTCAGAAAAGCTGTAGTTGAAAATCAGAGCTGGGTTTTTATGGTGATACAGAAAGTCTTTCTAAAACAATGTGTGAGTTACCACTAGATTGTACATTTATGTATAAGTGTTTATATAATCTCTATGTGGAATTTCTAAATTCTACTTGTTTTTCATACTAGCTGTTATCAGTGAATGTATACAATACTTGTCATCTCAACTTATATGAAGAATTACAATTTTCTTATGTTTTATAAGTTTTTTTTTTTTTTACTTACAGTACTGTGGTACTAAATATACCATTAATGTTTTTATGAAGATAGTTTATTGGCTCAAACAGGAACTTGGTGTTCGTAAATCTTGACCTGTCAATTTTAGGATTATTTTAGTCACTTTGTGGCTAACAAATTGAAGATTCAAGACAATGGTCTAAATGATTCAGCTGGAAGCCTTAGTTGGCAATTAGATCACAAGAGTTGGGGAAGCAGAAGTTCTTTGATTACCAAGGAACTTATTTTGATCTCTAATGAAGAAATGAGCATTTATTCACTAATAAACATGAGTGTCTGACACTGTTCTTGGTGCTAGAAACACATATATTTAATAATAATAATACGATCAACAATAATCGTTATTGTCCTCAGGGTTCCTGTAATCTGGTAGAAGAGACAGAGAAATGTGCAGGTAGTTATTGTTGTTTGCCACTGAGTTGGTTTCAGTTCATAGCAACCCCCTAGGAGAGAGTACAACCACCTCAGAAGATTTGCTCAGCTGTAGTCTTTATGGAAGCATGCTGCCATATCTTTTGTTGATGAAGTGAGTGTCTGGTGGGTTTGAACCACTGACCTTTTACTTAGCAGTCTAGTGCTTAACCAAGATGCCACTACACCTCCTTTAGGTAGTTGTGCTGTTGATAAGTGCTGTCAGGTTGGTTACTAAGGTTGGTTACTACTTCTAGGGATCCTAATCGTCACTGTACTTGAACCCATTGTTGTAACTGTGTGAGTTGTTGAGAGTCTTCCTCTTTTTCAGTGAATAAGCATATTTAATCACCACATGGTATCTTTTTACAAATGAGCTAAAGACAATGGAAAATACTATAGAATATGACGATTTCATTTATAAAATGAGAATGATAATCAGTACGGTTATTATTTACCTCACAGCAGTGTTTCAGATAACAAGGAGACTGTGCATATAACTGGTTTTTACTTGCCTTTGTTAAACTGCCACTAAAGACAGACTGTTAAGATATTAGTCCTTCTCAGCTGACACATGTTGGACAAATGCAAAAAAAAAAAAAAAAAAAAGATCAGTTAATCAGGTGTAGATTCTTGACTCTACTAACATAACATGAAAGTGAAATTCATGGTTAAGATGAAGTACCATGTCTGCTATGGGTTTTAGGAAACTCTCTTATGTTAAAAATGAGAAAACAAAAGCCCAGAAAAATAAAATTACTTGCCTAAGGCTGTACAGCTTGTTACAGGCAAAAACATGACTAATTCATCTTTGTGTTAGATGCTTAGTTAAACCAAAGTTGTTTTTTTTTTTCTTTTTTTTAAATCACATTGTTAAACGTGAATGGACAAATTTGAAGATGGCTTGGGCTGTGATAAACCAAAAATCCGTTGTTGTCAAGTTGATTCTGATTCATAGTGGCCCTGTAGGACAGAGTAGAACTGACCCCTAGAGTTTTCGAGAAGCACCTGGTAGATTCAAACTGCTCACTCTTGTTAGCAGCTGTGACACTTAACCACTATGCCACCAGGATTTCCTTGGCTCTGATAAGAGCACAAAATAATATCAATGAGTTTGGGTCATGGATTTAAATTTGTTAGAGACACTAGATTGGATCTCAGGCTCCATTCCTGACCCAAGACTTTGGCATTTGTGCTTCTGGTCGTAAGAGAGAACATTAAAATCAGGGTGGGTGAAATGTCATAATTCATGCCCTTTACTGGCCAAATAGCTCACAGTGCTTGCCTTTCTCATACTGAGTCAGCGTTTCCCTAGGAGAGATGGATACATTCCTATATGTGGGAGAGGCAGCTCAGCATTATAATGTGCTCCAAATGTCATCAGTAATTTACCCTGGGAAACCCATGCAGCTGTAGGTCTGGCGTCTCCGACTTTCTCGTCTGCTCTTCCGCATCCCACTCCGCGTGAGGTTCATATAATTCAGCTCTGCTGTGCTCACCCCAGCTTTGCTGCTGTCATTTAGCAGTTTCCAGGAGACCCTCTTTCATCACTGTTCGAAGTCTTTCTCTCAGTTTCAAGTCTGTCCACACTGTGGGGTGATTTCAGCACTCATGTGTGTGACCAATATGATATCTGTCCTCATAGTTCACTGATCTGAACTTGGTGTCCTTCACCATTATGACAGCAACCTCCTCTCCCTGACCAGAGCCTGGTGTGTTGTCATTGTTAATAGGTTCTACTTCTGAAGTATTAAACTCCAGAAAGCCTCTGAAAGATAGAAGCCTCTTCTTTTTTTCAACTTCTTTTGCTCCCAACTCATCTGCTTTATGCCTTTCCCTGAAAGTCAGCATCAAGCCATTTTCTTACCTGATAGGGTTTCTTACCTGGATCTGAGTGACCCTACTTACATATTTGTGCTTGCTTTCATCTTGTAAATGATCTTTCTCAGATAAACTTTCGACCCAAAGTGGTTACCCCACATAAAGCTCTAGTTGAGCAAATTATAAATTAGTCATTTTTTTCCAGCCCCTTCAATGCAGATAAAGACAAGAAAAGAGCATTTTTCATTTTAAAAAAATATTAATAAAAGTAGACAGGATGTCTTCCCTGTGATGGCTATGGTCAAGAGCAAGTGATCTCATTTGCTTAGGAAATGTGATGGTGACATCTATAGAACAAGTAATCAGTGGTGATATGGAGTGGACAGAAATGAGAAAATTATCAAGGATGACAAGGGTTGGATTCCAGACATCAGTGACAAGGCATGGAATTAGCCATGCCTTGAGGACCATCAAGGTAAAATGGACAAAAACGCTCACCTAAGTTTATTGTGTGTCTGTGACCGTGCTGTAAATAATGCTAGGTACGTGTAAGATGTCATTATCATTATCGGGGATACTCTGTGTAGGTAATTCTAACCTTAAATAAAAAGTACCCTTAGCCTAGGCAAGCCTGCATGAAATATATGCAGCAAACTCTCTGGAGGGGGTATGAAAATAAGGAGGAAAGAGGCACTATCTTTCTGATATGCTAATATTGAGTAGCGCATATTCAGCTTCTCATTGTCTCCCTTCACAACAATTGTATCCACAGCATGTGGCCCTAAGTGAAGGTCTTTCTTTTGGACAGCTTGTTGTACAGTGACTGCTGGATAATCTGAGGCCATTTCCTTTTTTCTTTTGGTGATGCTGTAACACATTTTGTCATTTGTATTTTATAAAGGGCAGAACAAAAAAAGATCAATAAACAAATTGCTGACAGTATTTTCAAGAGCAGAAATTATTCACAATAGACTATAAAAGATGCTGTGAGGATATTGAAACAGTGGCAACAACTCCCAGTAAACACGTGTCTGCCCCCTTCATGGGTGAGTACGTGTAATATCTGTTCTTTTCCCTTTTGGTCAACAGGTATTCCTCTGTTGGTACAGTAGCAGTTGTGTTCAGGTCTCTGTCTTGATTAAGTAAGTATTTAACAAGCACCTTCTCTCAACCAGCCTCTCTACTCTAGTCATTGAGGACTAGAGATAAATAAACTACAATCCCTTTATCAAGACCATCATGTCCTGATCACCCTTTAATTTGGTAAATACCACTAAAGTATTATGTATGTATGAGTTAGAGATGTGAAATACAGAAGTGTGACTAGCTCTTCCTAGGTCAGGGAAAATAATAAGGACTGGTTTTTAGAAGCCTCCCAGAAGAATTGATATTTGAAGTCTTTTCTAGTAGACAGGGAACCCTCGTGGCGTAGTGGGTTAAGTGCTGTGTCTGCTAACCCAAAGGTTAGCAGTTCAAATCTGCCAGATGCTCCTTGGAAACTGTATGGGACAGTTCTACTCTGACCTCTAGGGTTGCTATGAGTCAGACCTGACTTGACAGCAGTGGGTATTGGGTTTTTTATTCCAGCAGAGGAGTAAGAGAAGAAGAAAATGAGTAAACAAGAGTGAAAGTACTGACTTGGACAACAAAGACTACTCAGAGAACTCTAAGCACATAGCTAATTCTGAAGTATATATCCAGGGGAAACGAGTGGGGAAGGATCAAACTGAAGGGAGAGATAAAATGTGTCCATAGAAACCCTGGTGGCATAGTGGGTTAAATGCTAACTCCACTAACCAAAAGGTCAGCAGTTCAAATCCACTAGGTGCTGCTTGGAAACTCTATAGTGCAGTTCTACTCTGACATCTAGGTTTGCTTTGAGTGGGACCAACTCCACAGCAGTGGGTTTGGTTTCTTTTTGCTTTTCATGAAGGAATATGCTTTGTCAGGTCAAGGAATTTAGCCTCTTTTGTAGGCATAGTGGAGTTTAAAAGCAGGGTGGAAACACAGTCAGATTTATATTTTGGATAGGACATCCTGTCAACACTGGAGAGGATGTATTAAGAAAGGGGTTGGGTTAAAAGCTGGAAGACAATGATAAAGGGAGATGGTGAAAGAAAAGGCAATTGAATCAGTTAATAACTTTAGTCTAGAAATGTTCAGTTTTAATAAAGGAAGCGTTGAGGGGGAGGGAAAGAGAGAAGTGATTTAATAGCCATTTAGCAGAGATATTTGGATTTAGTGAAAAAAATTATTACAAGAGTTGTGGGGAAAAAGAAGTCTAGAAAATTCCCAGATTTCTATTTTAGGTGAGTAAATAGGGAATAACAGAGAAAGATTGGGGAAAATGAGTTTGGACAGTTGGGTTTGAGATACTCATAGAAGAGTGAAGTGGAGAGGTCAATGGACTAACTATTTGGAAAGGGTGGTAGATTTGGCATTTGTCTGGGAGTATCCACGTTAAAACCAGTGAGTGAATGAGATTGCCAAGGGAGGGTATATAGACTGACAAAAACATTAAGGCAGAACCTGGAGAAGGGGAAAAGGAGGGAGAAGATTCAGAAGAGGGATGGAGAAGGAACAATTAGAAAAGTAGGAGAAAAGGAAGGGCCAGGAAAGAAGCAGATGTCATGGAAACCAAAGGAGGATGGAGTTTCAAGAAGAAAGCAGTGACTAATGTCACAGAATTGACAAGAAGGGCCCTAGAAACAGCACTGTACTAGTAGCTTCCTCTTCTTCCTAACTTCTACTCTTTCCATTTTGTCTTAATTTCTAAATCCATTGGAAAGGTAGAAGCCAGGAAGAACTAGAAGCTGTTAGCATACACCCCTTAACAATGGTGTCTTAGTAGTGAGAAGGAAAGATGAGAAATAGGACGGTAGCTAGACAGATCTGCACATCTAAGTGAGAAATTTCTCTGAGATAGGAAAGAATGAATAGAAAAAGTAAAATTTGAAGATAATTGATAAAATAAAGCTGCAGAAGAGGCAAGAAGACATTGTGATAGGACCAGCCTTGAACAAGAGATGTCTTCTCCCTGGGTGGTGATGTAGTTATGTTTGTGGAAAAGGAGACGAGAAGGTCTAAAATTAAAATTTAGTAACTTTTGTTTTCCTAATTATTCAATGAGGGAGATGGAAGGAGGAAAGATCAACTGCTAATGGAACAGTGATTTAGAGAGCCCAGCTCAGATTGGAAACAATGTATTGAGTTGGAAACTATGTAGAGTTAATTCATATTCGTTTGATATTCTCTCTGGTAGGTGTACAGCCCCCAGATATAGGAAAGGGAACTTAGCTTTCATAGCAGTACATTAACTCAGCCACCTGCTGGCCTGATGTCCAAAAGAACAGAATTTTTCTTTAGTTAATTATACAGGATATCATACTCTCATCAGAAAGAACAGCCTAGAATTATCCTTTATCTAGTTCTTGTCAAAAGGCCAGATGAAAGAACTGGTGTTTAGGGATATCATCTAAGAGATCGTTAATCAACCTGTTTACAGAAAACTAAGTTCTCAGAATACTACTATATACCTGCAATTTTTACTCCCACTGAGGGATTGCCTTTTCCAAATTGTGTTTTAATCTTGTCCTTTTTCATTTCTTGAAGGTCAGAACAAGTACTGGAAGTGTGAACAATGCTGTGCAATTCTCATGCTTTTTTTTTGTCATTGTAAGTGTTGCTTGCTATGCTGTCCAGTGTCCTTTGTGTAAAGCTGTTGTAAAAATAATCATTTCTAATTTAATAACATTAAATTCTGCATCTCTCTTGAAGAGCTGATATACTTCAACTTAATGAGAATGAAATCTGTTCTGTTTCCTTTTATTTTTTTCCTCTTTCCCACCGGGAAACTCAAAGCTAATTTTACTGTTCAGTCATAGAAATGTTCTTGTTTGCATGCTGGATATTTGCTTCCTCAACCTTATTTCAACAGCATTATTTTTGCATACTTCTGTCATGGTAAAATCCCCCAACTCTATGTTGGGAGGGGGCAAGGTATGTATGTAAGTGGAAGAGACCTCTTAAAGTTTCAGATGCTTATTGAGATTTCAGTATGTTGAGAAACATACTCTGAGAGTATTTTAAACCCAGAATAGGAAATTACCTTACACTCATAGGTTAATATGCTAAAAAGAAAAATTTTCTGTGTGTCTAGTGTGCACAGAAGAATCCTTGAGTGTTGGTCACATAGCAGGAATTGGTGGAAAAGTTCCTCCGATGGCTCCAAGATGTTTTGCCCATTGTTGTTGTCCCCTTCTTTGGCATTTGCTGAGGTCTGCTGTGAGGCTGTGTTTGGATATTTTGCCAGATTTTGGCAGGATGTATGTGTGGGTGAAACACACTCTCTATATCATGTCCAACATTGAGCAAGGTTGTTTTGCCTTTGTGAATTTGTAACCACCTCCTTTCTTGCTTTTCCATCCATTCATGCTAAAGGAGAAATAACTCTGTTTAGAAAGTAATGCCCTGTGACAAATGGAGAGGAAGCTTGCTTTTTACCCAGTTCCTAACTTTTCATGCTGTTTTCATCATGTGCCTTCCAGACCACAAGTGTTCTGGTCTAAAAGCTGGTTTGCTGATTGCTGTAGGTAGCTCAGTGTCTAAGAACATGTCTTCTATGTCATTCCATTTTGCGGTAAGGTCAACATGATTCATGTAGGCTGAGACATCAGAAGGAAGCCCCGGTTCTCTTAATGCTGTTGTATAAACTCAAACCCAGCTCACTGCCATCTAGTGAAGTTGATTTGGACTCATAACAATCCTATAGGATAGGGTAGAATTGTCGCATAGGGTTTTCAAGAAGTGGTTGGTGAGTTCCAACTGCTGAACCTTTGGTTAGCAGCTGAGCTCTTCGCTATTGCATCGCCAGAGCACGGAGACTGGAGGAAGACACTATGCACTGATATACATGAGTGGTGAGTCACCCTTTGTTTTTAGTTAGAAATACAAAAAAACATGACAATGAAAAGGCACATTTTTTTCTATGTTAGTACATACTAAAGAGAAGCTAAGTTTGTAATATCCTTGACCTATCATCTTAAAAGTAAAATTTCACTTGAAAAGAATTTCCTTCTAAAAATGAGAAAAGAAAAAAAAAAAAAAACTAGATGAGTGATTAATTTCTGAAGTGCTCATGTTCTTTCCTTTACTAGATTATTTTTAGGCTCTCCCAAGTGCAGAGGAACACACTAGAATGATGCTTCTCAAACTTCAGTGTGCATGAAAGTCATCAGTTGCAGTTTCTTACTCAGGGAGTCTGGGGTGGGCCAGAGTCCTCATGTCTAATACATTGACGCTACTGATCCATGGACTACAATATGGATAGAACCTCCAAAAGCCCATCCTGATAGTGTACTTCTTGTTAGGTTGCATTGTGCATAGTTTGCCATACACTTTTGAATGACTACCTTTAGAGTTATTTACACCTGTCTAAACGAGTGGTTCAATTCCCAAGGATGAATAACTTTGGAAATCGTTTAGTTTTTACTAAATGCTTTATAAATTCATTTTCTGCTTTCCTCTGTCTTTCTCAGAAGAGCAAAATAAACTGTGATTAATTGCATGTTTCAGAGGTAGACTCTGCTTAATTAGTAACCCTCTTCTCTTTTTAGCTTTCTAATAATCAAGGAAATAATCACTATATACACTGTCAAAGCATACTCTTGAGATGTTTTTCTCATTTTTTATTAGAAATGCCATTACTGGGTATTTATTTGCTATTTCCTCTAGATTTTGGTGTCCATGTACAGTGGGAAGTGCACTTAGTAAGAAGGTAAGGTGTTGATGTCAACTCTTCCTTCAGCTGTCCCTGTGACTCTGGACAACCCAGTAACCTTCTTTAAGTCTATTTTATCTGTAAAAAAATCCTACTTTTCTTTCAGGATTCCTATAAGCTAGGCAAACAGATTTCCAGTGAAGCAAATGATGTGAACAGGGCTCTGAGTAAAATGTGTGGAGAGCTGCAAGCTGTTTACCTGGTCTGGAGTAGATGGTACCTGAAAGGAGGTAAGGTAGGAATTGATTAGAAAAATCAGCTCTGATATCAGAGGCCTGAGAATACCTTGAAATTGTCTTGTCTCTACAAAGTCAGTCAAAATAGAGTAGACTGTTTTGCATATTTCTGCCCAAGACTGTTAAATTAGGGACTTATTTTTAACTTTTTCTGCCCACTCACTCTTCTGGTCTTTTTTACCTCCTTGTAGCTTTTCTGCTTGAAAATGGCACCTTTGTAAGGAAGCCACCTTTTTTGTTTGTCTGGCAAAATGTCCTTAATCAGACAGTAAATTACATTCCCAGTGTGGCATAAATGTTGGACTGTAGGCAGGATAAAGCTAAATGTATGGCAATACTTGGCAGTGAGAGTTGCAGCCTTGGTGTACTTGTGGCCCGCCTCCCAGTGAAGCAAAGGCATATCACAAGCTGGTTACTCAGCTGTGAAATGTCACCACTTAGGTCACATGCCTCAGCTAAAAAAACTTCCAGTAGCAATGCCTTCTCTTTGGTGGGGAGGCGTGCCACCTGTCATGCAAAGCTGCTGTCCCTTTCGGAGCTATGCAGGGATCACTTTGATTCACCTTGCAAGTGGGGAGGTGGTGTTCTCTGCCTTTTGCCATGCTTTTCTCCGTAGTATTTATCTAGGATAGAATTTAGTCTGATATTCATTGAATTGGTGATTATTGGCATGTGTAGCAAGTGCCAAATCTTTATTCAGAAGAATGATTGTAACTTGGATGGATGACGGCACTTGTGTGAAAATGTGTTTTGTCTTTCATGCAAAAGATGGCGTATTGCAAACGTAGTTCCACTCAAAACCTGATCACTAAAATCACCCCTTGTGTCAGTGCTTAATTCTATGCATTAATTTCTAGAAAGCAATCTCAGAGAGCACGAATTCTGAATCAGTTAAAGAGCAGGTCTCATCAACTCTCAAGGTATTCACAGTAAGGAACATAACTGGCATCTCAACAAGCTTGTCAAACACTCCTTACGTCATGCACCTTAACTTAGATTTCCTCTGTATCTTTCAAAGGTGTGACATAGTGTTAAGCCCTAAGTAAGTTCTCGATAAATATATATTGAGTAATGATCGAATGATGGGATTCAGTTAAAAGTAAGCTAACAGGCATTTGGTCTGGTCACGGTATTGGAACCCTTTGGCTTCTAGTTTCTCTAAGAAGGATCTTTTAAAAGCAAAGAAGATGCCCTATTATTTAAAAGCAGTACATGTGCCTGCTGCCATAGCTATACCATCCTGTTACTTGGGTGAAACTTAGTAGTGTAAAAGCATTTTCACTGACATTTGTGAGTGAAAACCATATTAAAATGCATATTTTTAAAAATGTTTGAAGTGGAATTCCTGTTTTTGCTGTCTGTTCTTCTCAGGGCACTGCATGCCTCTTGTGTATGCTGAAAAAAATTGGTCTTTACAGTCACTTGTTTGTGCACTATTAGTTATCTGTTTACTTTTGCCCTTTCTCCCATGAGATTTACTACCTTCTTTGCATAAATTGAAATATAACTCAGATGACTATTACTATTACTGAAAAATAACAAGTGAAGGAAGCACTGTTGAGTGAAAGTCTATCATGTGTCAGGCACTGTGGTGATAGTTTCACACATATCATTTGATATTCCCAACAACCCCACAAGATAGCTATTATAATTATTGTGGTCAACCTAAAAGTATTTCTTAGTCACATACATAGACAGTGGCAAATCCAGGATTCAAAGCCAGTCAGTCTAATTCCAAAATTAAAGTATCTGTTCATTGTATAGTCTTTTGGGTAAAGATACACTAACATACATTTTGAATGTCTATTTAAATGAGTGGGGTATATGCAAATAGCCAATGGACCAGACACATTAGCATGAGTCGGATAGTACCTTAAAAAAATCAGGCCACTGAGCTACATTGCATCCAACACACTTTTCCTAGTCAAACAGGAGAAGGAATGCATCACCCAGCTCATTACCACTTCAGAAAAGGATAAAATAATGCATGCTGGGTCTTCCTCTGCAGTTCTCTTCATCTTCTGAAATGTGAGTCTCTGTAGACAAGGCAGTCCTGCTCTAAAGCTGACTCTTGCTTGATTGCAGAGGGACAGACAGAGGAAAGCATTGTCAGTGCATGAAAGAAAGCTGCACATGGATTTGTGTCAAAGCATACTTGGTACTTTCTATGGGCCCTCAAACACAGTAGCTCCTGTAAATTGTCATAAAGAAATATGCCTTCTTTTTTGTGTGTCCAGAAAAATCATGTAGTTATAAAAGGAACAAACACATCCGTATATCTGAAGATAAGGGCAATGTTTCAGTGAAGAAAGGTGAGAAGAGGGCTCTTCTACTGAGAATTTATTACATTTTTAATGTGATGATGCTCTTACTAATTTATTCTCAAAAGCAGACCATATACATTGGCAATTCATTTGCACTTGAGTGTTAGCTCATGTAAAAGCCAGACTTTCTTATTTTGCTTCTAGTGTGAGTATGGGTAATATTTTTGAGAGTTTGGTTTATTGTAAAAGAATTTCAAGTGTCAGGTGGATTTGTAGCAAATAAACCAAAAGGCCGAAGAATGCATGATTCTGAGAGTCGCTGTATGTAGAGCATATATGGCGGTATGTGGTGCTGCCCATCCCCTCTGCAATGGGATCTCCTAATGACTTGAGCTTACTGATGGAGCTGTTGGCATTCGGAATGTTGATTCCTCCACTTGTAGTCATAGTTCAAGCAGGTGCATGATAGAAGAGTGGGTATAAGAAAGGAGTATTAATGGCATTTGTGGCTAAAAGGATGGCCTTGGAGTCCTGCAGACCTGGTCTCATCCCATCTTGGTCATATTTGCACTGTGTATTGACAGCAGTGGGTAACTTTGCATGATGGCTTAATCTCTCTAAGCCTCAGTATATTCAGATTTGTGGAACAGATATTATAATTGTGCTTACTTTTCATAAAGTTAAATGAGATAATAGCTGGCATATCATAAATATTCAATAAAATGCATACATAGATATGCTAATAAGATGGTGGCCTAATTATAGCCTTTGATTAATATCTACTGGAGGTGACTTTTCCTCTTTCTGTCAATTTTATACTCTTCTCATGCTAGGTCTTTTGAAAGTTATTCCAGAGCTAATGTAGAAATTATGAGAAGGAAAAAGAGGAGATTCCACACATGGAATAATTTGATGAAATCTTGCAGCACCTTTTATCTTACATATATATAGAGATAGATGAGAGAGAGAGTGAACGTGCACGCGCGCGCGAGAGAGAGATAACCAGAGCCATTTCTTTTCATCTGGGAAATTTAAGGTGTTGGCTCCGACTCGACAGCACTTGGCTTGGCTTAATAAGCTCCTGTTCAAAGGTAGTAAGATAGTACCTTTGGGAAGTGTAACATTTAAAGCTGTTACCAGTTATTACTCCTGGGTTATCAGAAAGGGTTTAGGGTGGGCATGGCAGAGTGGTGCCAGGACAGAAGAGCCAGTCCTGTGTAACAGACCAGTTGGAGGACAGCAGAGGGTATTCTGTGTCATAATTCTTAGTTGACTCTAGCTGTGAACACATGTGAGGTTCTTTCCCTGGAGACAAGGATCGGGAATTGGAAGGAGAAGGGGGCAGAAGCAGATCTGGCCCTGCGAATGTAAAGGGTGAGCCTGCTCTGGTATTGTCTAGGATATGTCACCGCATCCTTCCCCACGCTTCAGCCACATGGCCTCTGGGGCCATCTGCTGTGCACTTAAGTACTGTGTGAACTTTCTAGCCATGAGTCTTGGTAACTACCAACCAGGGGCCTTTGTGATACTATAATCATGGCCTGCTAAGGAGGTTGGTCAGTTCTGCCTTAAAAGATAGGCAATTCCAGAGCAGTGGAGGAACCCAGTACCACCAAGGAAGGAGAGACTGGTAGGAAAGATTGGGCAACAGGAGATCACGAGGTGGACTTCTTGGCCCCTGGAGAGAGAAAGCTGAGTGCCTTTGGGCAGAGGTGGGCTAGGGAGGTGTGTTCCTGTGAGCACAGCTGAGGAGAGGCTCTCCCAGTGGAAGAAGTGTATCCTGAGTGTTACTGAGCCTGAACTGTAACTGTGGTTTCCTAAGAAACTCTAGTTGCGAGTTCTGTGTGGCCGTTGCGATGAATTATTAAGCCCAGTAGAGAGTGATGTGGGAGGCATGGCTGGTGTCAGAGTTAGTAAAAATGGCAGAGCGCAGAGGCTTGTCTGACTTCCACCTTGTGGAAGTCAGCCTTGCACTGTTATCTCGCTTCTTCTTCTCTCTTGTGGGGTTGCAGGAGGCCAGATACTGTCCCCAAGTCATTTTATAACATTCTTTAATACTGAGAAAAGCTTTACTGTTAGCTGTTTCCTCTGGATGGAATTGGCTTCCTTCACGTAGTTTCATGGCTGGGTGTCTGTTTCTTTTCATTCAGGCAGTAGCTCAAATGCTATTTCCTTAAGAAGGCTTTCTTTGACCCTATCTAAAATAGCCCCTTTCCCTCTTTCTATCTGATTTGTTTGTTTTATACCACTCATCATTATCAGAAATTATCTCATTTATGCAATTGTTCACATACATGTTGTTAGTCTCAATTATTAACATGACACTGTTATGTTTCTTGAGCTAGAAGAGTGCCTGGCACCCAAAAGATGTATGATACATAGTTTTTGAATGAATAAACCGAAGACTTTGTTTACAACAGAATTAACAAATATAGACTTGATTTACCGTTAAATGAAAACATCAACTTTTTGTGTAAACTATCGTGGAATTATCTCTTAGGTTATAAATACCCAAAGTATTTTTTCTTTATTTACATTCTGTGAATTGTTAATTGGCCATGGTGTTCTTTTTCCTGGATTAATTTCTTCTCAACAGAGTTCTTCTTTTTTTTTTTTATTATGACTGAGTGAAAATGTACATTTCTGTACAAATTTACATGCCCACCTATATGCAGCTTCCACTGCTCTCCCTGTCCGGTGATTGCACACTATTCCTCTCTGTTCCATATGTGTCTCATCCTCCCCACAGTCTCCTTTCCCCTCCTCTCCACCCATTCCCCTTACTCCAGCCAGAGGTCAGCAGGATGATATCCCATAGATGCATAGAACCATCAAGTGCATACAATATATGGTCACTGCATCACCAAGTCCAATCCATTCGTGTCCAAAGAGGGGACCTTAGTTATGATTTATGGGCAAGGACAGCATCAGGGCCAGGGGCCATTCTCCCAGGGGAACCCGGAAACCACTGGACCATCAGTTGAGGTCTTTTAGTGGGGATCTCTGGGTGCACCCCTTTTTATTCTTGTGTTGCCAGTGAGACTCAAGTTAGTGAGCTCCATTGCAGCTATCACTCACTGGTGGTGGCTGAGCACCATCCAGTTCTTACGGTCCCAAGTCAATATAGGCACCCACTCATGTGGGTCTCTCTGTCTTCTGGGTTGTCTTTCCCCCATGTCATTTTGGTCCTCGGTGAGCATTCGTTCCTGCTGAGTTGGGACCATTTGCTGTGCCCTCGGATGGCAGCTTGGCAGCTCTTAAGACCCCAGATGCCACTCACCAATGTGGGGTGCAAAGAGCCCTCTTAGCAAAATGCTAGTTGTGCCAATTGGCCTCGATTTTGCCTAACAGCATGGTCCCCTGCCCCCTGCCGCAGCTACTCTGTCCTTGCAATATTGGGCTAAGATGGAAGGAATATTCAAGTTATGCTGAAGTCCACTTAATATTGTTCTTGTTTCTAATGTGTGCTATCATCAATTTCACCCAACCAGATTTCTAGCAACTATCTAATCTGAACCCTCCCCTCCCTTGCAGCTGTCAGAGAGTCATTTCTTCTATACACAAGTCTGTTTTTGAGATCTTATTGTAGGAGTCTCATACAATATTTGTCCTTTTGTCGCTGACTACTTTCACTCAACATAATGTCTTCCAGTTGAAACCAGGTTACGAGATGTTTCCTGGAATCGTCATTGTTCTTTATCATTGCATTGTGCTCCATTGAGTATATATACCATAGTTGACCTATCCATTCCTCTGTTGTTGGGCATCTGGGTTGATTCCATGTTTTTGCTATTGTGGACTGTGCTGCGATAAACATTCTTGTGCATGTGTCCATTGGTGTGAAAGGACTTGATTCTGTAGGATATATTCCAAGTAGTGGAATTACTGGGTCAAATGGTATATCTATATCCATTTTTTTAAGGAAGTGCCAGATTGCTTTCCAAAGAGGCTGGACCATTTTGCAACCCCACCAACAGTGTAGAAGAGTTCCACTTTCTCCACAGCCTCTCCAGCATTTGTTGTTTTGTGTTTTTTGGATCATGGCCAACCTTCAACAGAGTTCTTAAGTCATCCGTAGTTAATCTCAAGAAGAAACTTTTTTGTATCTCTGGCTTAAAAATTAAGTTTCTGTACACAGTTCATTTTGCTGATGAAACTTGGACTCAAATAGATTAAGAAGATTCTGTTTTTTCATTTATTCACTGAAATATTTGTTGAGAATGTAAAATAGTCAGAAGCACAATATAAACCTTGCCTACCATGTCCCCAATGTTGGGCCGTGTGCTGAGCTTGGCTATAATCTATTTCTTTGTATATGAATGTTAATTGTTTTGTTATGTTTTTGGTGAAGGCTTGCTCAATTGGGTAGATTCCTATTTGACAGTTTAACAAATAGTTCCATTTATCACAGTGTGTCAACGTTCTTTTTGTTCCATTTGCAGCCCTCCAGCTTCCTTGTACCCTTATCTTCTCGTCTCTGCTTTTGGGTCATTGTGGACTTTTTGGTCTCATACTGATGGTTTTTAAACAAGGCACTGATCTTAGAGGTAACAACCTTTATTTTGTGTGCCATTTTACCATTTTGCTAAAAGGTGATCTCTGGATAGGCTCAGTTCTGGACTTAAACAATGTCTCAGATCCGTAGTGTCAGGGAGTCATCTATTCTCCACTGTTCCTGTTCCAGTTTGTCAAGCTTTTCTTTTTTTTTCAATTAAGAATTTAAGGGTCTGATCCACATTTTTTTTCCACTCTATCCAGGACTATCTATTCTGACTCTGGTCAGAGTGCTCAGTGGTAGTAGCTTGGTACCTGCTTCTAATCTCAAAGGTGAGGTTGTAACTTACATACGAGGACTGCCAATTAAGTTTGTGAACTCATCCTAGAAAAAGTGCTATGTACGTCATTGCTGAGTATCACTGCAGTTACCTTTGACTCCCCTTGGGAAAGCTGTGCACTGATGCTGGCACTTAGTCTACCCTGTAAAGCAATTTTGGATCTCTCTTTCTGGATCGGCCACCAGAGCTGTCATTGTATTACCCTTGATGTTCTGAAAGTCGTCAAAATGTCTTCCTTTCTGTATTTCCTTTATGTTCAGGTAAACAAACAAACAAACAAAATCATTGGGAGCTAGATCAGGTGAGTAGGGAGGGTGTTCCAATACAGTTATTTGTTCACAGGCTAAAAACTCACTCACAGACAGCTATGCAACTAAGTCTGTGAACTTGCCACCTTTCCACCATGCACAACGGCCATTCCAGAAAGACTTCCAAAACTGCTTTGAAAGGTGGACTAGGCACTGGCATCAGTGCATAGCTTCCCAAGGGGAGTACTTCGAAGGTGACTGTAGTGATATTCAGCAATGAGGTATGTAGCACTCAGAAGAATTAAGTTTGCAGACATAATTGTCTGACCTTGTAGACTTGTTTATTTTTTAAGTGTTTGACTATGTTGTTATGCTTTTGCTACTGGTGAGTGGAGACTAGTTGTTGCATCTTAGATGGCTGCTTTCAAGCCTTTAAGATCCCAAATGCTATTCACTTAATTAGGATGCAGAGCATGATTTTTGTAAACTGTTTTGTGGCAGTTGACTGAGCTGTCCCATGAGACTATGGTCCTAAGCTTTCAAAACCAGAAAGCCAATCATGGAGGATATTTGGTTATGTCTGAAGAGTATCTATATTTGAGTCTTCAATTAATATATATGCCTGCACCCACACATATGTTCGCATTTATGATAACAGGTACAGATACTTCTATACAAGTACTTAATAGCTGTTCTCACCTGTGTACTCACTTGTACCTACTTGTACAATACCTATGTGCCTATAGCATTTGTATGAGGCCAAGTGCTTGTTTTATTGTCTTTGTTGGAGTTGTTGCCATCTTCACAACTGTTGTTATGCTTAAGCCCATTGTTGCAGTCACTGTGTCAATCCATTAATTCACTGTTACTTCAATAGTGGGCATAACACAGATACACAGATGACATTGTATAAGGTGATATGTGACAAGCACAGGCAGAATGATCAGAGTGTAGATTACAGGGTACAATGTTAGTGGGTGAAAAGATCTCACATGGTCCATTCCAGTGATCTGAATTTACAGATGGGAAAATTGAAACTCAGAGATGATAATGATTTATTTTCCATGAATGCTTCTAGAAGGAATGAATGATTGGCAGGTTGAATGATAGTCAAGATTATATAGTTACTTTGGGCACAGAAGGTATCAGAACCCACTTCTCAGACAGGGCTCTTTCACCTCTCTCAGTGGGCCCCAAATTTGTATGATTAGAACCAACTGGAGCTGTTGCTAAACATGACAGGGATCATGTTCTGGGATCTCACGTTTGACAGGTGCCCCCTTCCCCCATGATACTATTTCACAATAATATTGAGAGACCACTGTATACACCAAATTATTGATATGTGAATCTGCTTCACTTATGATTGCAGAGGTAGGAGGTTTCACATGCGTGTGGAGAGTACCACTATAGGATTTTTAAAAAGTCCCCTAATTTTTGCTTAGCAACATAGTATTAATCTTTGAGCTAAATCACAATACCCTAATGTAAAGACTTGTTTCTGACATTTCATTAAATTCAACAGTTACTGGGTGTGAAGGATATAAAAATAAGTAAGACATGTTCCTTAATAAATCTTTAATCCTGCTTAAGTACAGGGGAAAATAAGGCACAGAAGCGTGATATCTGCTTGAATTGTAAATGATTTTTGTGGCTGTCAGCAACTTCTTACCTTGTGAGAAGTATTAAAAACCCACTGCCTCAAACAATTCTTTTGTCATTTGTATTCTGTTTATGATTTGGGAGGAAACAGGAAGCACCATTGTCTTGTCTTCATGTTTTCAGGTTGAAAAATTATAATTAAATAATAGATTTAATTGTATAATAGGTACAGTAATTATTGGAAACCATGGTGGCATAGTGGGTTAAGTGCTACACCTGCTAACAAAAAGTTCAGCAGTTCAAATCCGCCAGGCTCTCCTATGGGGCAGTTCTACTCTGACCTCTAGGGTCGCTGTGAGTCAGACCTGACTCAGTGGTAGTGGGTTTGTTTTTCGGGGGGTTTATAGTAATTATATAACAGATTAGATTTTCTATGGAGGTAAAACCTCTATGGCAAGCACTGCTTTTTTCTCATCAGTTTTCACTTTCTATATCTTATATTTTATCCTAAGTTGTGTCAGTAGTAGAGTATCGTATTTATAAGTAGCTCTGTATGCTTTCTACAGAATGTGGAAATATGTCAGGACACATGGAAGTTCATTTCCCACATTTAGGGAGAAGAATTGGAAAGGAAGAATTTAGAGACAGTGGACTTCAAGAGGCACTAGGAGATTCAGTATACACTGGGGTGCAATATATAGCTTTATAAAGCCAAAGCCACTGCCTTTGAGTCAATTCTGACAGAGCAGAACTGCCCCATAGAGTTTCTAAAGAGCACCTGGCAGATTCACGGTGCCAACCTTTTGGTTACCAGCCATAGCTCTTTATATCACTTTTAAATGTTCTCTCTCTAACATTTCACAGAAAGAGCAGGTCAGAGATGCAAGGATCAGAATAGAGGATATGTGTCTATTTCTAGAGTTCTTTTTTTTTTTTCCAGAGGACTTAGGGTTTGGAAAAGAGGGATGTCTGGATCATTATTAGTGTCACCAACATCCATTCACATCTCTCTACTATGGCAGGGAGGTCTGTAGGTGGGTGTGGAAAGCAAGTGCCAACCAGGGGTTAATTGAGGAGGGTGGGTGGAGAGGGCTGAGTGACTAAGTGGGTGGAGAGGAACAGATCTGTCCTGGGCTGCTGTTAATCTTCCAGTGAAAGTGTAGACCTCTCCCCTGAACTCCCTGACCGCCCACCAAAGCCTATTGCTTCAAGCTGATTCTAACTCAGAGTAGAATTGCCCTGTGGAGTTTTCAAGGAGCACCTGGTAGATTTCAACTGCCGACCTTTTGGGGAACAGCCACAGCACTTAGCCAGTACACTACCAGAGTTTCCATGTATCTGCCAGTTTTGTTTGCACAGTCTCCGAATGATGAACACGGTGCCTGGTACATGTCAACTATATATACATACTTTAGACAAACCATGTTGAATGAATGTATGTATGACTAGCTGCTTTTAGAATTATGCCAAACCTTTAAAAGAAACCAAGATTTAGTAAATAGAATTGGTGTTTTAGCTGAGATTTTTCATTCTAGCACAATCCTTTGCATATAATTGGCATGCAGGAAAGTGCCTGGTATGGCCATTGAGTCGGCGTTACAGGTTTGCATACTTGATATCTATTAGAAAGGACTGAGAACATTGAGGTTTTTTTTTTTTGTTTGTTTGTTTTTTTAATTTTTAGGGACATGTGCGTTTGTATAGTCTGTGTTTTAATACATCCTTTTTTCCTTCATGAGAAAGAGGAATTGTTTCAACTAAAACCAAAGTTAAAGTCATGATTCCCAATTTCTAACAAGTTTACTTGCTTATTCCTTCTACTGTAAACACCAAATCTTGTATGTACACTCTAAGTACAAATCAAACGAGTCTGTTGCTGAGTGCTGTGTGCTGTGTGCTGTGTGCTTGTGTCTGTGGGAGAAGTTGTGAAGGGTCGAGTAGGTGTGCTTCTTTTCCGAAGTGTGTGAGCAGCATGTGGAGTAATATGTAGTTCCTCTTGGCAGCTGTACGGATGGGCAGTCTGTTTTTTGCATTTGTAAAGAAAAAGTGAAATCAAATGATGGCCAACAAAAATAGGGACACAACTAATGAAATAACTTGGGGTGATGGAAATGGTATTGTTGGTGGTAAAAGAAATGCATATTCTTCTACGTATTATATTTTAGTGTTATGTACAAGGACTGCCAACTAAGTTCGTAAACTCATCCTGGAAGAAGTGCTACATACCTCACTGCTGGATATCACTACAGTCACCTTCAAAGTACACTTTTTGGGAAGCTGTCCACTGATGCCAGTGCCTAGTCCACTCTTTGAAGCAATTTTGAAACTCTTTATCTGGAATGGCCATCAAAGCTGTCATTGTATTACCCTTGATGTCCTGAATTTCATCAAAATATTTTCCTTTCAATAGTTCCTTTATCTTTGGGTAAAGAAAAAAGTCAATGTGGGACAGATCAGGTGTGTAGGGAAGGTGTCCTAGTACAGTTACTTGTTCACTGGCTAAATACACCCTCACAGACAACTATACAATTAAGTTTATGAACTTCAAACTGTGACACCATGTGCAATATCCATTCCAGAAAGAGTTCCAAAATTGCTCTGAAGCGTGGGCTAGGTGCTGAGATCAGTGCATAGCTTCCCAAGGGGAGTGCTTGAAGGTGATTGTAGTGATATTCAGCAATGAGGTATGCAGCACTTAGAACAACTGAGTTTGCAGACTTAATTGTTTGATCTCGTACATATACACCCAAGCTCAATAACTGAAAGAGACAAAACAATTGGATTTAGTCAATCACTAAACAGTTTTGAAGAGAAATAGACACTTAGCAGTGAGGAACACCTGACAACTGCTTCATTAGGTAGTTATTAACATATTTGTTGTTGATGTGAATTCAGGCTGACACAAAACCACATGAAGACTGCTTTCAACTAATAGGCTGGTGTAATTTTCCCATTTCTCCCCCAGGTGAGTTTTTATGTATATAATCACTGTACAATTAGAACTTGTGTTTTTCTTTTTTATCACAGGATGGAAATGTTGATACACTTGGTGTGTAGTGATCTACTCTGCAGTAATGAGCTTAATGTACTTAATTACTTCTCCTGTAGAAAAATTACTTTTTGATTTGTTTTTCTAAACCCATTTTGCACCTGATCATCTGGGCAGCAGGGATGACAAACTGTGATGCCTACAAGGGGCAGAAGGTGGGGATAAAACAGTGAAGCCAAATGGGTGGGAACTGGAGAGTACAGTGCCATCTCCTGGCATCACATCCGATGTTTCAAGAAAAGCTAGAAGTTGGGGAATCTGTGTGAAGTGTCCGCATCTTTACACTTTGGCAACTGATTAATTTTTTTAAGAAAATATCACATATCTCAAAGTCTGGCTGTCCCTGGGTGTTCTCTTGAGATGTCTGTCGTAGATGATCAGGTGTAGTGGGAAGAGTGCAGAGCTGCAACCTAATGCCTTGGGTTCTAATAAGCACTAAGAGTGGAGCCCATGGGTAAGTCACTGTTTCACTCAGAACCTCATCATTTTTTAAAATTAGAGATTTCAGTCAACTGATAGGTAAATTAGTTTCTTTCCAGCTTTCACAGCATCTGTGATTTTATGAGAAACAATCACTGACCTTTCCATTCATTAGATGGGTAGGTCCATAGAGGTCTGTCATTGAGTCGACTGACTCCTGTTGACCTTGTATGTAACAGAACAATGACTGGCCAGTCCTGCACCATCATCATATTGCCAGCATGTTCAAGTCCATGACTGTGACTGTTGAGCCAAACCATCTCACTGAATGTCTGCTTCACCATCAGTGGCACTCTACTTCATCAAACATGATGTCTTCCCCCAGTGTTTGATCTCTCCTGCTGATGCATCTAAAGCAAGTAAGTTGGACAGTGATCTGTTGTGATCCATAAGGTTTTAACTGGATAATTTCTGAAGCAGACCATCAGACCTTTCTTCCTAGTTGGTCTTAGTCTGGAAGCTGTACCAAATCCTTACCCACGATGGGCGACCCAGCTGGTAATTGACATGCTGGTAGCATAGCTTCCAGTTTCACAGCAACATGAGAGCTATTACAGTTACAACAAACTGACAGATGGGTGGTGGTCATACTTGTTAACGTTCTTCTTTTCACTGTGAGTTACGTGATTTCCTCAAATATTTGAAATCTGCCTACTATTGGCCTCTCTGAGAGTTGTTTATGAACATTTGTTGAAACTGACCAGAGAAAATACTGTCAACTTGTCTCTCAGTCTGAGCAAATTGTTAGCAGAGTTGCAGTACTTGGCTATCTCCTGTTGTAGTAAACATATTAATAAGCTCTCACCAGAAGAACTGTGAACAGATGCAGTTCTTGAAAACACAGTGTCCTTGTCACATCTACTTGTCTGTTTCTCCTAGTGAGGCAAGACTTATTTGTGGTATCCTAGTAAATACTCTCCTTTTTGTCATAACCAGATCATAGTTCATGAATTCTGTAGAAAAGGCATTATAAAAATATCTTTAACTCAGGGAACTGAGGCCGTAAGATACACAATGATATGTAATGACAAGAGGATTCTTTTTTAATCTGTTACATAATTTGTTTCATTCTATTACACAGTTCCTCAGAGCCTGTAATAAGAATAGCCAACAACAGCCAAGTGCCGATAATACATTGTTTTTGTAGCTACATTTCAGTGTGGAACTTAAGATGCTTAAAATACAACAAAAGTATCCATACAATATCCAGTGGGATAGACTGGGGACAATCCCTCCTTGAGGGGAACAATCTCATTCTTCTAGGATCATGCTTAAGCACCTTTGTGCTGATAACTAGCTGGATGGTCTTGAAAGTTGCACACCTTTCCAAATATCCATTCAGGATGCTGCTCAGGGAGGAAAAATACATCTTATAGTATTTTTGTGAGGATAACAAAAAACTTTACATGTGATGGGCTTTGCAAATCATAAAGCACTCTGTCAGGAAGACAGCATGCTAATCAATTATTTGCCTCACTTAATGACTAGGACTGGAAGTACAAATAGAAAAAAAAGCAGCTTGTTGGGTACTGGACACTGCAGCTGTAATTCTTCAGAGCTGGAAACTGGCTTCCCTGTTTTTGCCTGCATTTCTCCTTCCCCCAGTTTAAACTGTCTTATACCACAACAGTTTAATTAACCAGAGTATCTGGGTGTATAGCCAAAACTTGGCATCTTGGAGAAAAAAGTTTTTGTCTGTTTTCCTCAGGAACTTAAAAAAAATATTCATTTGGGTTTATTCCTTCATACGAGTTATGTATTTCATCTCCTTCATTTCTCTTCTGTCTAGACTTTTTCCAGTTTTCTGCATTGATATAGGAATTACAGACATTGGATGAATGTTATCTCACTTACTGACTGATGTAGCGAACACACTATTATCTTTTTACTCAATCTTATATAATAAACAGTTTTCTAGGTGTCCAAGTTTCTGCCCCATCTCAGTAACTATGATTTAAGATGGTGGTGTGAAATTCTGTAACTTAGTGCACCAAAATTCGTTTTATTTTAAGCATTCAGAATGTTTCTGGTTTGTTTTGGCTTGTTTTTTGCCACATAGATCCGGTGGCATGCTGCTGTCCAGAAAACCAGCTGCTGGGAGAAGGAGGGGAGTGTGATTAGTTCTGCTTGCTAATCTCTTTGGTGTAAATTCTCCCACGTTGGCCAGTTTCAAGCTGCTGGCTTTTTGTTGCTGAATGTAGTACTGGGAAGAGATGCACTGTATTTTTACACGAATAATGCATACCTTCTATGTTTGTTGAACAACTGCTACCTCCCTCATGAGGCATTTTTGTAAACATGCTATAGCAATCTTTTTACAGTAAAATTTATTTAAAAATTGGCATAACAGTGTTTCTAAAATACCTCATCAGGGAAGGAGTGGTTTTCAAACAAATGTAGAAGGTGCACACTATTTGCATAAAAACATAGTATGTACTGGCTCACGTGAGCTCGTATGAGCAGCTCCAGCAGACCACTACATTACAGTGCCATGATGACATCTTAGGAAACATGGAAAAGGAAAAGGTTTAAGTTTTGTTTTACCATTAACTTCTCCTCATTCATAGAAAACAAAACCCACTGCCTTTGAGTCAATTCTGACTCGTGATGACCCTAGAGACAGAGTAGAACTGTGTCACAGAGTTTCAAGGAGTGCCTCTCAGATCTGAACTGCCAACCTTCTGGTTAGCAGCCTTAGCAGTTAACCACTATACCACCAGGCTCTCCTTCTCATTCATAGACCACCATATTTTTATGCAAATAGCACCTGCCTCCTATGTTTGTTTGCCAGCCTTGCTCTCCCCCTATGAAGTATTTTTATAAGCAATGCTATGCTAACTTTGTTTTAAAATATTATTTAAAAAAAAAATCAACATAGTGTGCTTACAAATTACCTCATGGAGGAGGGTGTGGTTAGCAAACAAACATAGAAGGTACACATTATTTGTTTAAAAAATAGGTATTTTGATGTCTGCATAATATTTCATGCAATGAATATCTATGATTATGCATTTACATATATACCTGTATAACAGTGTCTCTATTGTTTTACAAAAAGAATAAAATAAATATATCATTAATTTTTAAAATGAATTTTTAATTTAATTTATCCCTTAGTCCCCAAAACTGTTTATATTCACCAGTCTCATTTTTTTCTAATTACTGACAATACTTTTGTTAATTATAATTGTATGCTTAAGTGGAAACCCTGGTGGCCTAGTGGGTTAAGTGCTATGTCTGCTAACAAAAAGGTCAGCAGTTCAGATCCACCAGAGCTGCTTGGAAACTCTATGGGGCAGTTGTACTCTGACCTCTAGGGTTGTTATGAGTCAGACAGAACCGCAGTTGGTTTTTTTTTTTTTTTTTGGTGTCCTTAAGTTGTTATCTCAGTCTTCACATTAGTCGTGTTATATTGCCCATCTCCTCATTTTGTAGTTCTTACTTTACGTTATAATGCACATCACTGGGGAATTTTTGGCAGGAAAGATACCTTGGTATTATGTTTTCTGAGTTGCCATATGTCAGAGTCCCTCAGATCTCAAAATGTTGCCTCGTTATTCTGCAGCAGACATTGTTACAGAAGTCTGTGACAATCCAATATTTTATTTCTTTTCAACCTGATGTTTGTAGTATTTATTGTCTTTGAGAGCATAATAAAACTAACAGTATGTATCTGGATGATGGAAGGTTTTGGTTTTGTGCATCGTCTTATAAATCCTCATGGTTTTACCCCTTTGTGATGGTTCCTCCCACCAGTCTGTCTTGTTGAGGTTGCGACTCCATGTCCTGTTCCTCATGTCTTTTCAACTTTTGTGGTTTGTTTTTCTTTTAATTCTTTCTAAAATATTTTTTTCTTATACTTAACTTTGCCCACTGTATCACCAATTTCATTGATACACCATTTGATTTCCTTTAAAGCACTCTATTTAATCACCAATGCCTGTTTTTCTAATTTTCCCTTTAATGTAATTTTCATGTTACTATATTTTTGACAATAGTCTTTTTTTTTATCCTGAGTTGTTTTCTTACCTAAGTCTATTCTTGCTTTATAGAAATAATATCCTTTAAAATGTCTCACTGTAAACATCAAATAGATGTTTTTTCAGATTGCTTCACATTTTCTTATAAAACACAAAACAAAAAGAAACTATTTTTAAGGTTCCTTCCTCATGTCTTTAGAGAGCTGCCTCTTCTTTTTTGTGCTACAGATTTTCTTGCCTGGACCCACGCTGTTTTTCTGTTTGCTCATGCTTGAATGAGGATAAGTCTGGGTTCACCTGATAGTCCAAAGCAAACCCAGAAGCACCAGCTCTGCCTAGAGTCACCATGGTCAGCTGCTCTGCCAGCACCTTCTCCTTTCAGATCCGACCTTGAAGGGAAGGCTGATAGGCTGATGCTGGAGCATCCAGCACAGCTTCTAGCACAAAATGACAACTGAGCAGGCATCCACCAAATGTGCACTTATCCTTTGCTAACTGTGAAATGCTCATCAAATTCAAACCGAAGGGAAAAATTCTTTGCATTGGGTAAAAAGACCTCAGATTGCTAGTTATGCTGCTTTCCAGTCTGGTTCCAGCAATCTGAGAGTTTTTAAGAAATGTTTACTGAATTTTAGAGGATCATTTTTTTTTTGTTAGTTTGTTTCCAGACTCACTAAACCCACTGCCTAAGAGCTGATTCGATTCACAGCAAACATATAGGACAGAGTAGAACTGCTCCATAGAGTCTCCAAGGAGTGCCTGGTAGATTTAAACTGCTGAACTGTTGGTTAACAGATGTACCACTTAACCACTACACCACCAGAATCCAAAATTATGAATCTCTTTTCTTAATTAGGATTTTTGGGGGTGCCTTTTAATATTTGGGAAGAGAGCTTTCTGTTAATTTCATTTTTCTGGTGTATATGACCTCCCTACTCAGTTTCCACTGTGGGAAACCATGGACTTTTGTTTGGTTTTCTATCATAATTCCTTTTCAGTTCCACAAACACAGTGAAGCCAGATCATTTTTGAAGATATTTTTAAGAATTTTATTTCAATAGAGCAGACGTTCGTAGGCTACATGGTACACTGAATTATGCATTAAACTTATGGATCTTTATTGTACCTTTTATGTTGGATATTGAGGTCAAGGACAGCCATGTATATCACATTAATGTCATTGCAAATCCCATTTTAATGGGATAGTAGTTGATGAGATTTACGTATATTACAAAGACAGGTGCAGTCAATCTATTGTCTATGCCAATCAAGAGGTGCAATGCCACTGAACTATGAAAACAAAGCAGAAACCATTAATGCGTTACAACTGTCTCCTGATTTCAGATTTGCATAATTACAATTTCATTTAAACTTCTATGCATATTAGCTTGAGTTCTTAAAAACACACGACCTACCTAGAGCAGCATGGTGATTAACAACAACAAAATAAAACAGCAGACTCACCAACTCAGGATATAGAATTTGAAGTTGATAATTCTCAGAATGGATAAAACACAGTTAGAAGTTAGCAAGTTTTCCCCAGGTGTCTGTAAGAGTTCTAAGAGTGATATGGATGTGGCTCTGTGTGTAGGTGTTAGTTGTATGAATTACAAGTATAATTAATACGATAATTGGAGCTGTATGTTTTCAGAGTGTTAAACTGAAAGTTAGAGTTTTTAAATGGGCTTCATATTAGTTAGTTAGGTCTGTTTCTACTGGATGTTGTCGATAGGTGCTGTTGAGTTAGTTGTAACTCATAAAGACCCTATGTAGAACAGAACAAAATCACTGCCCAGTCTTGCACTGTCCTCACAAATTTATGCTTGAGCCCATTTTTGCAGCCCCTGTGTCAATCCATCTTATTGAAGGTCCTCCTCTTTTTTCCTGACCCTCTACTTTACCAATCACGGTGTCCTTCTCCAGGGAATTGTTCCTCCTGTTAACATGTCCAAAGTACTTGAGATGAAATCTCAGATGAAATCTGGCCATCCTTGCTTCTAAGGACCATTCTGGTTGTACATCTTCCAAGAGAGATTTATTCATTCTCCTGACACTCCATGGAATAAGTAATATTCTTAGCTAACACTGTATTTCAAAGGCATCAGTTCTTCAGTCTTCCTTATTCATTGCACAGCTTTCATATGCATATGAGGCGATTAAACATACTAGAGTTTACCTTAGTTCTCAAAATGACACCTTTATTTTTGAACACTTGAAAAGGTTTTTTTTTTTTTTTTTCCGCCTAGCGGATTTGCTTAATGCAATACATTGTTTTATTTATTAACTATTGCTGTCATAGGTGTTGATTGTGGATCCAAGTAAAAGGAAATACTTGACAACTTCAGTCCTTTCTCTGTTTATTATGATGTTGCTTCTTGGTCCAGTTGTGAGGATTTTTGTTTTCTTTGATCTTTATCAGTAAGTGATTCAAGTCCTTTTCCTTTTCCACAAGAAAGGTTGTTGTATTATTTGCATATCTCAGGTTGTTAATGAGTCTTCTTAATGTAGCATTCTTCTTCCTATAACCCAGTTTCTTGGATTATTTGCTCAGCATACAGACTGAATAAGTATTGTGAAAGGATACAATCTTGACACACACTTTTCCTGATTTTAAACCTTATAGTTATCCCTTTTTTCTCTTTGAACAACTGCATCTTGGTCTACGTATAGTTTCTTCATGAGTACAATTAAGTGTTATGGAATTCCTGTTTTTTGCAATGTTGTCCACAATTTGTTGTGGTTCAACATAGTCAATAAATCACAGATAAACATCTTTCTCACATTCTCTGCTATCAGAGAAGATCCATCTGACATCAGCAATGACATCCCTCATTCTGAATCTGGCCTGAATTTCTGATAGCTCCATGTTGACATACTGCTACAACTGCTTTTGAATGATATTCAGCAAAATTTTACTTGCATGTGATATTAATGATATTATTCAACAATTTTTGCATTACATTGGATCATTTTTCTTTGGAATGGGCACAAATATGGATCTTTCTAGTCAGTTGGCCAGGTAACTCTCTTCCTAATTTTTTGTCAAATATGAGTAAGGGCTTCCAGTATTGCATCAATTTGTTGAAACATCTTAACTGCTATTTTGTCAATTGATGGAGGCTAGTTTTATGCCGGTGCTTTCTTTCTCTGATACCATCAGATCTTGATCAAATGCTGTCTCTTGAATTGAATGTTGACAGATTATTTTTGGCATAGTGACCCTGTGTATTCTTTCCATTTTCTTTTGATCCTTCCTATGTCTTTCAATATTTTACCGATGGAATCCTTTAATGTTAGGATTTGAGGCTTGAATTTTTTTCTTCAGTTCTTTTAGCTGAAGAAATGCTGAGTGTGTTCTTTTGGTTATCTAAGTTACATCTTTGTACCATTACTTTAGTCTAATTTAAAACTATTTAACAAGTAAATTAAACAATGTGATGTTTAACACTAAACTCTGCAATGTTATGCTAATTTTCTCTCCCTACATCCTCCATTTTTGGGTAATATTCACACATATGGCAACACTGGTGTCCAAATCCACTTGAATAATTTTTCCTTATGAATATGAGATGCGTTTCCTGATTCTGTGTATAATTTTTTGTCTACTTTCTTGCTATACTAATTTCGAATGCCTTGAATGTCTCCTAAACAGTGTAAAACAAACAAAAAACATGAGAGTGGTCAAATTTATTTTCTTTTAAAGCTTTGCTTTTTATTGATAACTGTTCAATGATCCTTATATTTAAACTTTTTGTTTTTCAGCATGTTAAGGCTTATACTTAACAAACCATGAGTCTTTAAGTACTAGACAACTATTTGCATACCCTTCTACCTTTTACTAAAGATTATTATCACAGTTTAATATGTCCTCAAAGCTCTGAAATTTTCATCTTGACTTAAACTTTTCTCCACTCTTCCTTATGGAACAGTTTTAATATAGAAAACAAAAAATTACTGAATCATTCTTTAGATTTGTTATCTGGGAGAAGCATCTTCCAGTTCTATGTCTTTCCTTGATCACCAGAGAACCGCTTTAAAAGCTAGAGAGATCTTTCTTAATGTGAATCCTATAAAAAGGTATGTTTGAATATTTTTGTTTTTATCATCAGACTTAGTTTTTAGAGCTGAATTCAGTGGGAAATGTAATGCGTTGTTCTGGTACAGGCTTGGGTGGGTATGAACTACATTCTGTCCCATCTAACTGCCTTCAAGGTCCCAGGCTTGCATTACCCCACTGAGCTGAGTGACAAGAAAGCCCTGCACAGCGGGGAAGAACACAGTTTCCTGAACCAGGCTGTCTTTGGGCTAATTCTTGGCTTTGCCACTGACTGAATCATCTGAATGCAGTCTTTATTATTGTTGTGTTCCATTTTTTACTGGTAAACTGCAGGTAATCATCATAGGGTTATCAACTGACAATTAAACAAGTTATTGACTGGCCTGTGGTATACTGTAGAATATCCTTCCCTTTTTATTACCCATTCTGTGCAAGTGAGATATTGTCCTTGTTAGTTCCCATGGACTTGGCTCCACCACCACATGTAAAACAGAATGAAGCATTACCAAGTGTTGTTCCATCTTCATGATTCTTTTGGTATGTTTGAGTTGATTGTTGGGGCTCTTGTGTTAATCCACCTCATTAATGGTGTTTGCTTTCTTTTAGTTGGCCTTCTACTCAACATGGTATCCTTTTCCAGCAGTTGGTCTTTCCTGGTGATATGTCCAAAATAAGTGAAGTCTCACCATCTTCTATTTTAAGGAACATTCTGGTTGTATTTCTTCTAAGACTGCTTTATTCACTCTTCTGGCTGTCCACAGTATATTCAGTATTCTTTGCTAACACCACACTTCGAACACGTCAGCTCGTCTGTCTTCCTTTTTCCAAACCATATGGATCACAACAGAATATTGCAAGTGAGATATCCTATGTAAGTTATGTTTGCAAAGATGAGTGTTAATTGACTCCAGCTGCTGGGACTGGTCTGGTCAACTGCTCTATCCTGTGACTAAGGGAAGACGCAGGATTAACCCTACTTGATCCACATGGAATACAATCTCCCTCAAAAGAGAGATTGTTAGGGAGGAGAAGGCGCAAAGCTGGTTGTGCAAGTAAAATAACCAATGTCTCGTCCATAGCAGGAAATGTTAGGGAATCATAAAGATAAAAGAGAAAAGCTAGCTGTCTTCATTATCAGAAGTTTTGTCTTGTAAAAGAGGGATTAGCCTTGCTCCATGTGGTTCTGAAAGGCAGCAATAAGACAAATGGAAAGGAGTTACAGGAAGTCAGATTCCTGCAATTCAAGGAAACAAACAAAACAGACTAGAATTCTGAAATGGGATGAACTGTATTACAATGCTGTGAGATTCTTGGTGGTGGTGGAAATTTTTAAATAGAAGTCTAAAATCACTCGTTAAAGGAAAGATTATATGTAATAAGAGACAAGTGGGGTAAGATAACAGTAAATACATTTAATTCTATGACTTCCATAAATGTAGGACATTTGGGACTGGTTTTAGGTGTTTGAAAATACTCTCTGTTAATGACAGTTGTATGATGCTCAATTCTCTAAATTTCTAGTGAAAATCTCGATAGTTTTAGTCCACAGCTGACTTCTCTGAGCTCTCCTCTGGATTTAATTTCATGTTTGTTCTTTATATTTGACTATAAATCATCTGGAGACCCTGATGGCACAGTGGGTTAAGTGCTACATATGCTAGCCAAAAGGTCACCAGTTAGAGTCAACCAGGCACTACTTGGAAACTCTATGGGACAGTTCTCTGTCCTGTGGGATCCCTATAAGTAGAAATTGACCTGACAACTTTGGGTTATTTAGTAGGACTGCCTGTTATATTTGCAAACTCATCCCACTGCAGAATATCACTACAGTCACCTCTGAAGTGCCTTGGGAAACTGCACACCGATGCCAGCATCTAGTCTACCCTTCAAAGCAATTTTGGAACTCTTCTTCTGGAATGGGCGTCAGAATTGTCATCATATTACCCTTGACATCCTGAATGTCGTCCAAATGTCTTCCTTTCAGTATTTCCTTTATCGTCAGGTAAAGAAAAAAGTTGTTGGGGCCAGATCAAGTGAGTTGGGAAGGTGTTCCAGTACAGTTATTTGTTTGCTGGGTAAAACCAGACAACTATACAATTAAGTTTGCAACCTCCGCACCATTGCCACCTCGCACAATGGCCATTCCAGAAAGAGTTCCAAAATAGCTTTGAAGGGTGCACTGGGTGCTAGAATCAGTACATGGCTTCCCAAGGGGAGTACTTTGAAGGTGACCATTGTGACATTCAGCAAGGAGATATGTAGTAATTAAGTTTGTGGACTTAACTGTTGGACCTCACATATCATTTATTCCTTGGTAGTGCAATGGTTAAGCTCTTGGCTGCTGACCAAAGGTTAATGGTTCAAACCCACCAGCTGCTCCTGAAGAGAATGATGTGGGACTGTGCTTCAATAATGACTTACAGTCTTCCAAACTCTATGGGACAGTTCTGCTCTGTCCTGTAAGGTCATCATGAGTCAGAATTGAGTTGAGGGCAGTAAGTTTAATCTGTGTGTACTGAAGACAGAAGAGTCAAGGTACATACTAATTCCTAAAGCCAGTTAGAACTAATAATTTCAATCGAAGTAGTGAGTTTATGGTATATATTTGACTTTGTCATTAATTAATTTCACTAAGAGAAAAATTTGATTTATTAATTGATCTGATATTAGTGAAATAGTTCAGTTTGTTCCTCATCAATGAAAATGATTGAATTCCTTCCAGAAGGTAATGCTCTAACTGGAAAATTGGTCATTCATCTATTTATTGTTCAAATATGTATTCATTATGACACATGCCTTAAATCTCCTACAGGAGAGAGCAGTATATAAATTAAATTTGCATTGCATTTTAGACACATCCAGTCACTAGTATTTTGAAGCTGTTTCATACCTATATTTTGTTTCTGTTTTGGTAATTATTTTTTACTACAATTTAGAAAGTCATTTAACAAATGTATGAACATCCCTTTGGGGTGTTAAAATTTATTTGAAAGGAATTGTCCAAATTAATAAAATAACTATTATGGTTATCTGAGTAGCAAAGAGTTAACAAATAAATAACCAAACATGACTGTCAGTTATTTACAATCATCTGAAACTAAATGATTTCAAAATCAATTCTACTTGACCCATGTACTATACATTCATTATTATGAAAACAAAGCATAGGATAAAGTCTAGGTTTACATTTTCCTCATGCCCTCTTATCACTTGTTGATGTAGTTAGGTTGCAAAAGCCAGTTTATTATGTGAAACTGGTGTTATGTGAAAATGGAGGATGACCACATCAGATCACAAAATGAAGGGTGACAGCATGATTACCTAACTGTAAAATTGCATCATCATATAACTGAAAAATTGCATCATCACATGACTATCAAACCGCTGAGAATTTTGGCCAACCAAATTGATGTCACAGCCAGTATTACTTTCACCTCACACCTCCGCATTTGTTACTGCCAGACGTGTGTTGTTAATGCATGAAATAGTTGGATAGTAGGTTGTTTTTTACTGTTTTCACAAATTTGAAATTTTGGATAATAAGTTAGCCAGTAAATGAGGAGAAAGTGTATTTAAAGAAAACCAGAAACCAAACCCACTGATGTCGAGTCAATGCTGACCCATAGCAACCGTGTAGGACAGAGGAGAACTGCCCTATAGAGTTTCCAAGGAATGCCTGTCAGATTTAAGCTTCTGACCTTTTGGTTAGCCACTATAACACTTAACCACTGCCAATGTTTCTGTATTTTTATAAAGCCCTGTTAAATTCTTAGATAAAAAAGAAAAAGATTGCACAGCAAATGGTCCCAAGTCAGCAGGAACGGATGCTCACCGAGGACCAAAATGACATGGGGGAAAGACAACCCAGAAGACAAATAGACCCACATGAGTGGGTGCTTCCATCGACTTGGGACTGGAAGAACTGGATGGTGCATGGCCACCACCAGTGATAGTCGTGATGGAGCTCACTAAGTTGAGTCTCACTGGCAACACAAGAATAAAAAGGGGTGCACCCAGAGATCCCCACTAAAAGACCTCAATTGATGGTCCAGTAGTTTCAGGGTTCCCCTGGGAGCATGGCCCCTTGCCCTGACGCTGCCCTTGACCATAAATCATAACGAAGGTCCACTCTTTGGACACGAATGGATTGGACTTGGCAATGCAGTGACCATATATTGGAAGCGCTTTGTGGTTCTATACATCTATAGGATGCCATCCTGCTGACCTCTGGCTGGAGGAAGGAGAGTGGGTGGAGAGGAGGGAAAAAAGAGACTGTTGGGAGAATGAGACATGTATGGAGCAGAGAGGAATAGTGTGCAGTCACCGGGCAGGGAGAGCAGTGGAAGCTGCATATAGGTGGGTATGTAAATTTATACGGGAATGTACATTTTCACTCAGTTATAGTAAATAAAATTTTTTTTTTTAAAAAAAAGAAAAAGATTCCAAAGCCAAGCCAAGTGCTGTTGTGTCCAAAGAGGAAGGTTGTATAGCCTTAGCTGTATTTAAAGAGTGATGATAACCATCACAAAGGAAGAGATTGAAAAAGTCATCAAAAAACTGCCAACCAAAAAAAGCCCAGGCTCAGATGACTTCACCACAGAATTCTACCAATCTTTTAGAGAAGAGTTATCTCCAATACTGCTGAGACTATTTCACAGTATACAAAGGGATGGAGTACTCCCAAACTTCTTCTATGAAGCCAGCATAACCCTGACACCAAAGCCAGGGAAAGACCCAACCAAAAAGGAGAACTACAGACCAATATCACTCATGAATCTAGATGCAAAAATCTTCAACAAAATTCTTGCCAATAGAATGCAACAACATATCAAAAAAATAATCCATCATGACCAAGTTGGATTCATACCAGGGATGCAAGGCTGGTTCAACATCAGAAAAACAATTAATGTGATCAACCACATAAATAATACAAAAGATGAAAATCACCTGATTTTGTCCATTGATGCAGAAAAGGCATTTAATAAAGTCCAACACCCATTCATGCTAAAAACTCAGCAAAATAGGTATAGATGGAAAATTCCTCAGTGCAATAAGGGCCATTTATACAAAACCAATTACCTACATCATCCTGAATGGAGAGAGACTGAAGGAGTTTCTCTTGAGCACAGGAACTAGACAAGGATGTCCACTCTCACCTCTCTTATTCAACATAGTACTAGAAGTTCTAACCAGAGCAATTAGACAAGACCAAGAAATAAAGGACATCTGCATCAGCAAAGAACTAAAAATCTCCCCGTTTGCTGATGATATGATTGTATATGCAGACAATCCCAGAGAATCTATAAGTAAACTACTCAAACTGATAGAAGAGTTCAGCAAAGTCTCAGAATACAAGATAAACATAAGTAAATCAGTAGGATTCCTTTATACCAATGGTGAGATTATTAATGAAGAAATCATCAAATCAATACCATTTACTATAGCCCCTAAGAAGATAAAGTGCCTAGGAATTAATCTAACCAGAGAAATAACAGACCTTTACAAAGAGAACTACAAGCCCTTACTACAAGAAACTAAGAGAGACTTAGCTAAATGGAGAAACCTACCCTGCTCATGGATAGGAAGACTTAACTTTGTGAAAATGTCTATTTTACCCAAAGCAATCTACTTATATAATGCAATCCCAATACAAGTTCCAGCGTCATTTTTTTAATGAGATGGAGAAAAAAATCACCAATTTTGTGTGGAAAGGGAAGAAACCCCGGATAATTAAAGTACTACTAAAGAAGAAGAACACACTGGGAGGCCTCTCATTACCTGACTTCAGAACCTATTACACTGCCACAATAGTCAGAACAGCCTGGTACTGGTACAAGAACAGACAGGTCACTCAATGGAACAGAATTGAGACCCTACAGATGACACAATCTGCCTATGAACAGTTGATATTTGACAAAGGCCCGAAGACATTAAACTGGGGTAAAAACAGTATCTTCAACAAATGGTGCTGGCAAAATTGGATATCCATCTGCAATAAATTGAAGCAAGATACATATCTTACACCTTATACAAAAGCCACCCCAAACTGGATAAAAGACCTAAGTATCAAATCTAAAACAATAAAGCTCATCCAAGAAAAAGTAGGAACAACAATGTAAGTTTTAATACACAACGTAGGCAGACTTCCAAATCTGTCATCAAACCACAGTCAGCAGAAGACAAAATAGATAAATGGGAACTATTAAGAATCAAACACTTTTGCTCGTCCAAAGACCTTATCACAAGAGTTAAAAGGCCACCTACAGAATGGGAAAAAATATTTGGCAACTCTATGTCAGACCGACACCTGGTCTCCATAATCTATAAAGTACTACAAAATATCAATAAGAAGAAGATAAATCATCCAATTAAGCAATGGGCAAAGGAGATGGGCAGACATTTCTCTAAAGAAGACATCCAGGAAGCCAAAAAACACATGCGGATGTGTTCATGATCTTTAGTTATTAAAGAAATTCAAATCAAAACAACAATGAGATACTATCTCACCCCAACAAGGTTGGCCATGATGCAAAAACCACAAAACAGCACATGCTGGAGAGGATGTGGAGAAAGTGGAACTCTTCTACACTGTTGGTGGGGTTGCAAAATGGTCCAGCTTCTTCGGAAAGCAATCTGACACTTCCTTAAAAAAATGGATATAGATATACCATTTAACCCAGTAATTCCACTACTTGGAATATATCCTACAGAATCAAGGCCATTCACACCAATGGATACATGCACAAGAATGTTTATCGCAGCACAATCCACAATAGCAAAAAGATGGAATCAACCCAGATGCCCAACAACAGAGGAATGGATAGGTCAACTATGGCATATATGCTCAGTGGAGCACTATGCAATGATAAAGAACAATGATGATTCCAGGAAACATCTCATAACCTGGTTTCAACTGGAAGACATTATGTTGAGTGAAAGTAGCCAGAGACAAAAGGGCAAATATTTTATGAGATCCCTATGATAAGAACTAAAAAACAGACTTATGCATAGAAGAAAAGACTCTGAAGGCTGCAAGAGAGGGGACTGAGGGAGGGGGAGGGGAGGAGGGTTTAGATTAGATAGTTGTTAGAAATTTGGTTGGGTGAAATTGGCGATAGCACACATTAGAAACAAGAACAATATTAAGTGAACTTGAACATAACTTGAGTACTCCTCCCATCTTAACCCAATAATGCAAGGACAGAGTAGCTGGGGCAGAGGTTAGGGGACCATGTTCTTAGGCGAAATTGAGGCCAATTTGCACAACTAGTGTTTTCCTTAGAGGGCTCTCTGCACCCCACATTGGTGAGTGGTGTCTGGGGTCTTATGAGCTGCCAAGCTGCCATCCAAGGGCACAGCAAATGGTCCCAACTCAGCAGGAACGGATGCTCACTGAGGAGCAAAATGACAACCCAGAAGACAGAGGGACCCACATGAGTGGGTGCCTGCATTGACTTGGGACTAGAAGAACTGGGTGGTGCCCGGCCGCCACCAATGATAGCCGCGATGGAGTTCACTAAGTTGAGTCTCATTGGCAACACAAGAATAAAAAGGGGTGTACCCTGAGATCTCCACTAAAAAGATCTCAATTGATGGTCCAGCAGCTTCAGGTTTCCCCTGGGAGCATAGTTCCTGGCCCTAATGGTGCCCTTGCCCATGGATCATAATGAAAGTCCACTCTTCGGACAACAAGGGATTGGACTTGACGATGCAGAGTAACTATATATTGGGTGCACTTTATGGTTCTATGCATCTGTAGGATATCATCCTGCTGATCTCTGACTGGAGGAAGGGGAATGGGTGGAGAGGAGGGGAAAGGAGGCTGTTGGGAGGATGGACGTGTGGAGCAGAGAGGAATAGTGTGCTGTTGCTGGGCAGGGAGAGAAATGGAAGCTGTATATAGGTGAGCATGCAAATTTATATGACAATGTATATTTTCACTCAGTCATAATAAAAAAAAAGAAGGAAAAATAACAGGTCAAGATAAATGACAGCCAAGCCAAGTGCCATCAAATAAATCAGAAGGAAATGAAAAAAAAGAGTAATGATAATTTCCAGTTGAATTTAAAATGTAATTCAACATTTACATGATAAAAGGTTGTAACACTGATTATGAGAATTACAAAAACTAGGAAACCAGTGAAATAATTTATGTTGTGATATCCATGTGCCTTTTAAACTCACTGTGACCACTACTACCACCTCCACTACCAATCTTATTTATTGTATACTGTTTACTATGCAAGGTATTTAAAATAGATACACTCAGGTAATCTATATAACAGCTCTGTTAGGGAGTTGTTATTATGATGTTTTAATAGAGTATGAAACTGCAGATGAGAGAATTTCATTAGCTGGGATTTCTGCTATCATCTCCAAAGCCCATCTTTATCTATTGAGCTCTTTTACTATGGTAAATGCCTCTGAAAACTAATAAAAATGTGTCTGTATGTGTGTTATATACTGGTTTCTGTGTTTGGCTGTGGGGAAATCAAGATGAACTGGCTATGGTTACAACTTTTGAGGAGCTCATAATTGTGGAGAAGTCCCTTAAAACACTTTTCTGTACTGGTTTTAAAGTATTTATTCTCGAATAAGTTTATTGCTTAAAAGTCACCAGGGCCAATTTTTAGTCCCATTAAAAAATATTCAGGAAATGGGTCACGTCAAGTTGGGGTTATATATAATTTATTAAGGGGGATCATAGGGGCAGCCGTAAGGCACAATAAAGAAGCAACATATCATATCAAGAAATGTAATACAGGAGTTTAAACAACCACAAAACCAACCTTGAAAAAAGTGAAAAATCAACTTGCAAAGAAGAAGGTCGCAGAACAGATTAATGTGAACAACAGAGAAAACATCAACTCAAAAATAAACATATCACAATGGCAGCACTGAACACGTACCTATCAATAATTATATTGAATGTGAATGGACTGAATGCTCCAGTAAAGAGACATTGAGGGACATCTTGGATCAAAAGACATGACCCATCTATTTGTTGCCTACAAGAAATTCACCTTAGACATAAAGTTATGAACAAACTGAAAATCAAAGGATGGAAGAATATATATCAAGCTAACAATGAACAAAGAAGAGCATGTGTGGCAATTCTAATCTCAGATAAAATTGATTTTAATGTAAAAAGAAAGGGGAACTCATGGAAACTGAAGAACACCTTGTTCAAAAAACCATGGGTTATAGAAGAAGTTTATAGCTTCCAATGAGAATGAAAACACTTCCTACCAGAACCTATGGGATACAGCCAAAGCAGTGCTCAGAGGTCTGTTTGTCTCCATAAATGCACACATCTGATAGGAAGAAAGAAACCAAATCAAAGAACTGATCGTATAGCTTGAACAAGTAGAGAGCGGGCAACAGAGGAACCCATCAGGGACCAGAAGAAACAAATCATAAAAATCAGAGCAGAACTAAATGAGTTAGAGAATAGAAGAACAACTGAAAAAATTGAAAAGACCAAAAGCTGGTTTTTTGAAAAGATGAATCAAATTGACAAACCATTGGCTAAACTTATTAAAGAAAAACAGGAAAGGAAACAAGTAACTCAAATAAGAAATAAGAGGGGAGTTGTCACAACAGATCCAGCAGAAATCAAAAATATCATAGCTGAATACTATGAAAGACTATATTTTAACAAATTCAAAAACCTAGAGGAAATGGACAAATTACTTGATTCATATCACCTACCAAAATTATCACAAGGTGATGCAGAACAGCTTTATAAACCCATCACAAAGGAAGAGATTGAAAAAGTCATCAAAAAACTGCCAGCCAAAAAAAACCCTAGCCCAGATGGCCTCACTGCAGAATTCTACCAAGCTTTTAGAGAAGAGTTATCTCCAATACTACTGAGACTATTTCACAGTACAGAAAGGGATGGAATACTCCCAAATTCATTCTATGAAGCCAGCATAACCCTGATACCAAAGCCAGGGAAAGACCCAACCAAAAAGGAGAACTACAGACCAATATCACTCATGAATCTAGATGCAAAAATCTTCAACAAAATTCTCGCTAATAGAATACAACAACATATCAAAAAATAATCCATCATGAACAAGTTGGATTCATACCAGGGATGCGAGGCTGGTTCAACATCAGAAAAACAATTAATGTGATCAACCACATAAATAACACAAAAGATGAGAATCACCTGATATTGTCTATTGATACAGAAAAGGTATTTAATAAAGTCCAACACCCATTCATGCTAAAAACTCTCAGCAAAGTAGCAGTAGATGGCCAAATCCTCAATGCAATAAGGGCCACTTATACAAAGCCAACTGCCTACGTCATCTTGAATGGAGAGAAACTGAAACAGTTTCCCTTGAGAACAGGAACTAGACGAGGATGTCCACTCTCACCTCTCCTATTCAATATTGTACTAGAAGTTCTAACCAGAGCAATTAGACAAGACCAAGGAATAAAGGGCATCTGCATCAGCAAAGAAGAACTAAAAATCTCCCTGTTTGCAGATGATATGGTTGTATATGCAGAGAATCCCAAAGAATCCATAAGGAAACTACTCAAACTGGTAGAGGAGTTCGGCAGTCTCAGTATACAGGATAAAGATACATAAGTCAGTAGGATTACTTTATACCAAGAACAAGGTTAATAAGGAGGAAATCACCAAGTCAGTACCATTTACTATAGCCCCTGAGAAGATAAAGTACCTAGGAATAAATCTAATCAGAGAAATAACAGACCTTTACAAAGAGAACGACAGACCTTTACTACAGAAACTAAGAAAGACTTACATAAATGGAGAAACGTACGCTGTTCATGCATAGGAAGACTTAACATTGTGAAAATGTCTATTTTACCCAAAGCAATCTACTTATATATGCAATCTCAATACAAGTTCCAGTGACATTTTTTAATGAGATGGAGGAACAAATTACTAACTTTGTCTGGAAAGGGAAGAAACCCTGGATAAGTAGAGCATTACTAAAGAAGAACACACTGGGAGGCCTCTCATTACCTGACCTTAGAATCTATTACACTGCCACAATAGTCAAAACAGTCTGGTCCTGGTACAAAAACAGACAGATAGATCAGTGGAATTGAGACCCCAGAGATGACATCATCTGCCTATGAACAGTTGATATTAGACAAAGGCCCTAAGACATTAAACTGGGGTAAAAACAATCTCTTCGACAAACGGTGCTGGTGAAATTGGATGTCCATCTGCACTAAATTAAAACAAGACCTGTATCTTACACCTTATACAAAAACCAACTCAAACTAAATAAAAGACCTAAATGTCAAATCTAAAACAATAAAGCTCATCCAAGAAGAAGTAGGAACAACAATGGAAGATTTAATACATAACATAGACAGACTTCCAAATCTGTCAAACAAACCACGGTCAACAGAAGACAAAGTAGATAAATGGGAACTACTAAGAATCAATCACTTCTGCTCATCCAAAGACTTTATTAATAGAATTAAAAAGCCACCTACAGAATGGAAAAAATTTTTGGCAACTCCATGTCACACTGACACCTTATCTCCATAATCTGTAAAGTACAACAAAATATCAATAAGAAGAAGATAAATAATCCAATTAAGCAATGGGCAAAGGAGATGGACAGACACTTCTCTAAAGAGGACATCCAGGCAGCCAAAAAACACATGCGGACATGCTCACGATCATTAGCTATTAAAGAAATTCAAATCAAAATGACAATGAGATGCCATCTCACCCCATCAAGGTTGGTCGTGATCCAAAAACCACACAACACTAAATGTTGGAGAAGCTGTGTAGAGATTGGAACTCTCCTACACTGTTGGTGGAATTGCAAAATGGTGCAACCTCTTTGGAAAGCAATCTGGTGCTACCATAAAATAATAGATATAGATATACCATTTGACCCAGTAATTCCACTGCTTAGAATATATCCTACAGAATCAATGCCATTCACACCAACTGATACATGCACATGAATGTTCATTGTAGAACAGTCCACAATAGCAAAAAGATGGAATCAACCCCAATGCCTAACAACAGAGGAATGGCTTGGTAAACTATGGCATATATACTCAATGGAACACTATGCAATGATAAAGAACAACGATGATAGCAGGAAACATCTCTTAACCTGGTTTCAACTGGAGGACATTATGTTGAGTGAAAGTAGTCAGTGACAGAAGGACAAATATTGTATGAGACCCCTACAATAAGAACTTAAAAGCAGACTCATGCATAACAGAAAAGACTCTGATGGCTGCAAGGGGCGGGAGGGCGAGGTTGGAGGGTTTAGATTAGATAATCATTAGAAATTTGGTTGGGTGAAATTGGTGACAGCACACATTACTAAGAAGATCAGTATTAACGGGATTTGAACACAACTTGTGTACTCCTCCCATCTTGACCCAATATTGCAGGGACAGAGTAGATGGGGCAGGGGGCTGGGGACCATGCTCTCAGGGGATATTGAGGCCAGTTGGCACAACTAGCGCTTTGCTAATGAGGTCCCTCTGCACCCCACATTGGTGAGTTGCGTCTGGGGTCTTAAAAGCTGCCAAGTTGCCATCTGAGCAAATGGTCCCAACTTAGTAGAAATGGATGATCACCAAGGTCCACAATGACATGGGGGAAAGAGAATCCAGAAGACAAAGACCCATGTGAGTGGATGTCTACATCGACTTGTGACCGGAAGAACCAGATGGTGCCCGGCCACCGCCAGTGATAGCCACTATGGAGCTCACAAAGTTGAGTCTCACTGGCAACATGAGTATAAATAGGGGTACACCCTGAGATCTCCACTAAAAGGCCACAATTGATGGTTCAGGTGCCTTGGGGTTTTTCTGGGAGCAGGGCCCTGGCCCTGATGCTGCCCCTGTCCATAAATCATAATGAAGGTCAACTTTTCAGACAGCAATGGATTGGACTTGATGATGCAGAGTGACCGTATTGTGTGGGAACTTTATGGTTCTAGCCTTCTGTGGGAGGTTGTCCTGTTGACCTCATACTGGAGGAAGGGGAATGGGTGGAGAGGAGACTATAGGAGACTGTTGGAAAGATAAGACATGTATGGAGCAGAAAGGAAGAGTGTGCTGTCACCATGCAGGGAGAGCAGTGGAAGCTGCATGTAGGTTAGTATGCAAATATATATAAGAATGCATGTTTTCATTCAATCATAATAATAATAAAAAAAAAAATCCAGGAAAGCTGACTTCAGAATATAAATGAGAGAATGTATTAGGAAGGGCTCAGTCACATTTTCAACACTTTATATGTAGATTTCATTTATTTACAACAAGCCCTGGGATGTAGGATTTTATTTAATTCTTAAAGTAATTTTGTGGGTTTCGTATGTAATTTACAGAGGGGAAACAACAGGCTTATAGAGGTTGAAATTCAGCCAAGGCTGTCTAACTAGTAAACAGAAATGCTAGGACTTCATTTTATCTGGGAGCATCCACAATGTTTGCTTTTCTCATCTAGTCATGCTCTCTTCCAGGTAATTTGGGTGCTTGATTTCTAGTCTGGCAAATGGAAAAGGTAGGCATCTGCAGGCAACCTGAGATCTATAGACCAGAAAGTTTTACTGTTACACAGTGTAGATTAAAACCAACAAATTACCTGTTGCTGTCCAGTAAATTTCATCTCATAGTGACCCTACTGGTAGATTAGAACTGCCCCACAGGGTTTCCAAGGACACTTGGTGGATAGAAACTACCGAACTTTTGGTTGGCAGCTGGAACTCTTAACCACTACACCAGCAGAGTTTCCACCAGGTAGATTAGTTAAGTCTGAATTAAAATGGATTCACTGTATAAAGATGTGAAAGGAAGAGGTGGCAACATCAGACTTAAATCAACAATTCTGGGACCTGCCTTGTAAGAAGCTTCTTAACCTGTCGTGTCAGTTCTTGGCAGCAGAATCTTAACCTTCCCAGCCTTCAGGGATCTGCTTGTTTCAAATGTGTCTCTATATGAATGCCAAAAGGATATTATTGGCTTGGGACCTAATAATGATAACACAAACATTAGTTTAAAAAATGATCAAACACACAGCACTTAAGTGCAATTATATCCTACAATGATAAGCCCTGTATATCAGGATTTTGTTATAAACGAATTTTTCTCCACTCAGTAACTATTGCAGTATTTAATCCGTGGGGTGAGGCAGACACCTCCCTTTGGTCTATCCAGGTTCTCTTCCAAATTTGCAAATACTTCTCTTTGTTCATGCTGTTCTTGTCTCACCCTATTCTGTGTCCTTGCATCAAAGTTATTTCTATATTGACAAGAAATTCTTGGACTCTGTCCATGTGATTATTATTCAAAGGTCACTTTAAGTATGGAGTCTCTATTATCTTTAAAGGTGATTACTTCTTTGAAAATACCTTCTGCTAAATAAATTCCATCTTAGTTGCTGTGTTTGATTTAGTGCTCTAACATGCCCAGGGCCATTGCCCTATGGCCTGTATAGTCTTCTCTGTGACAGAATGAAGAGATTTTACTTATTTGCTAGTAAATCAAAACCAAAGCAAACCAAACCTACTGCTGTTGAGTTGATTCTGACTCACAGCAATCCTATAGGACAGAGTAGAATTGTCCCATTGAGTTTCCAAGGAGCACCTGGTGGATTCCAACTGCCAACTTTTTATGCCACCAGGGTCTTTTTTTTTATTTGCTGGTGGGAGAACAAAATCCAAAAGAGAGTCTAAGCTAAAAATGGATCCCATGTTGTGTGGAACTGTGGGTACCATATCACCTCATGATAAGAATGGTTAGATGTCTTCATTCCCTTAAGCAAGTGTGAAGTTTTTCTCTTTAATATTTCACATAATATGTGGACTTAAGGAGGACTTTCTAGATGAGGTAGCATGGCTTATTTAAGAGGCATAAAGCATTTCTAAGATTTGTGTCTTTTTTCAGTTGAAATCTACTAGGCACTCCTTGGAAACTTTATAGGACAGTTCTACTCTGTATACAGGGTTGCTGTGAGTCAGAACATGGTTAGTTGCTGTCTTCGTTATCTAGTGCTGCTGTAACAGAAATACCACAGTTGGATGACTTCAACAAACAGCAGTTTATTCTCTCACAGTCTAGAAAACTGGAAGTCCAAATTCAGGGAATCAGCTCCAGAGGAAGGCTTTCTCTGTTAGCTCTGGAGTAAGGTCATCGTCATCAGTCTTCTCCTGGACTGGGAGCTTCTCCATGCAAGATTCTCAGATCTAAAGGACACAGTCTGCTACCCGCATGGCTTTCTTGGTGGTGTGAGGTCCCCTACTCTCTCTGCTCACTTCCCTTTCCTTTTATTTCTTGTAAGATAAAAGGTGATTCAGGCCACATCCCAGGCAAATTCTCCTTATACTGAATCAGGAATGTGACCTGAGTAAAGGTGTTACATCCTACCCTAACCTTCTGTAACATAATCTAATTTCAAGCCTCATTGACTTCAGGCAAATGTTATGGTTTACAGCACCAAGGAAAATTATATTAATCACAGAGTGGAGGACAGCCACACAATACTGGGATTCACGACCTAAGCTAATGTGAGACTTATTTCGCCAGGACACAGTTCAGTCCATATCGACAGTTAGCTGAAAGATTAGAGATTTGAGCTCACTGAGAGGTATCTGGGATGAAAGACATGGAGATCCACTTCTGAAAAAACAGTCAGTGAGAACTCTGTGGGACACTGATCTACTCTGACACACATGGATTAGGAGTTGCCAGGAGCAGGAGCCGCCATGGTGGCAACTGATACTGGGTAAGACGTGGTGGTACAGTCAGAAGGCCTTGGCCAAACCCACAGTGAGCTAAAGCTGGGGGTTTGTACTCATTGGAGTTGGATTTAGTCAACGACCTAGGCTTCATACCTCTGTGTAGAACAGTCCTTGGATGGAGGCTGCCCCTGAAGTGAGCATGACTTTAAAGAAGGTGGCTCTTCCAGCCAAGGAGATTCTGGAAACAGGCTAAGAGCTGTTACAGGAGCTGGGGAGTAAATCAGCCAGAGCAGAGATGAATTTTAGCAGCAAATCTAAAGTGCGTGCCCTGGGTGCCACCTGAGGGAGGAGTGTCAATGAGTGGTTTCCATTGGCCATTGCAGTTTCCATCACCAACTGTAAGAGATCATCCAGCAATTTAAAACTGATTGTCATAGGTGCCTTTTTTTTTGTAAATACAGCACTGACAGGACCCCAGTATTACATGAAGGGAAATGACAGTGTATCTTAGAACTATCTTTCTCAATGGCTGTTTGAAAACTAATTCTCCTTTTGAGAAACATAAAACTTGATTCTGGTATACCTTCCTGTGGGTGGGGGGGTATGACTCCTGGTTGATAATTTGCATATACTTGGGGGAGGCAGATTGACCAGTTAGCATGCTATGTTATGCTATGTACTAGCTGACAGTAATAAGCAAGGCACACATGGGCTTAATTGTGTTTGCTTGCTAATCTGTAGTATATAATTCCACATGTATTTCAGCACATCTTTGTCCTGATATACTCACTGGCCAAGAGTATTTCCTGAGCCCTGCCATCCAATTGATGATATTTCTTTTTTGTTTTTCACCTCTTGTAACTTCTCTTCCTTGCCTCACCTTTATTGGTGAGGATTCTGATGTTTAACCTTTATTGTCTGCATATTCAAAAAAGGCAAAGATGCTGTGATGGACACTTTTTTGCATTGTTCTACAATACTCAGTGTATTTCCAAGAACACAGTACAGTTTTGTAGAAGATAAGTGCTTGATATGAAAAAGTAGAACCAGTGGCTAGTATTTGCTTTTAGTTTTTTGTTTGTTTGTTTTTAGCAAAGTTCCACATCAAAAGTAAAGTAAGTGAATAAAACCTAAAGTATGATCTTTTTGTTTTTTGGTCTGGGATGGGGCACTGATTCTGAGACAGAGTAATATATACAGCTATCATATATCACACAGAAATTTAAGGTGAAATCTAGGGATTATTGTGCCACATAGAATAAGGAAAAGATTATGTGGGCAAATAAAAATTAGTTCTACAGAAAAAAAAACCAGAACTGTTAGGGAATCAAAGGAGGAATTAGTGATAAAAGCAGAAACTAAGGTTCTGATGGCATTTCATAGATCCACTAGAGAGCATTAAGTATTTATGATGTGCTAGGTGATGTGATAGCTGCCTGGGATGCAAATAGAAATAAGAAATGGTATTTACTGTCCAGCAAATTGATGCCTGGTGGTGATACATGGGAAAAATGTGCTCAAGGTCTCAATTGCCACCTGAAGATGTATGTCCTGATGTTTCCTCTCTTAGGTAACACTCCTGTAACTCCCCACCTTCTCCTGTCTCTTTTCTTAAGATTTTAATTATTATAGGTTAGTTAGGTATCTATATAGTAAACATAATGATGTTTTATATTAAGTATAATTATCTATCTCAAGGTGTGCGGACTAGAACTGGAAACGTTTATTACCGGGTTGGGTGGAATGAGGACTAATTGGTGGCTCTGTAGTAAGGGAGAATTTCAGAATCTGATGATTCGGTAGCAAGGGAGAAGATAGACTGGTCAGCATCCTACACCCTATAATAGCTTGTCGACCTTGGTGATTACAATGGGGTGGCAGGTATTCAAGCTTTAGAAGTCAAAATATTTTTAGCGTGGGCTAGAAAATTATAAAGGCATAAAAGAGAAAATTTTAAAGTATTCTCTCTGTGTGTGTGTGTGAAAGGAGAGACTTACATTTGTTGAATCAGGCATGGAAGAGTAAAAAGTAGAACTGAGGCTAGAGTTAAAAGACTGTGACTTACTATGCAAATGGGCAATTGTTGAGTTTGCTTTTCATCTGTACTCTGGGGCTCTTTATTTAATAGGGTCAAAGGACGTAGGTATGTGAAAGCACTTTGAAAACTGTAAAACAGAGTGTAAATGTAATAATAAGTGTGTACAAAGTTACCATCAATTAGTTATCAAGGATATGAGTCATTGCAGGTTGTTGCATGTAGAACTGGTGATGATGGGGAATGCGACTAAAAAATCCTTAGTTTTATAAGTAATATTTTTTAGTGGCTTTGAGAATGTTAACCATGATTAAGAAAGACATCAAAAGAAACAGAAAGCAATTGAAATAGCTTGACACAACCTGGTGTATCTGCATCTTGAAGATCAAATTCTGAAATTAAAATTTGAGGGAAAAAAATGTAGATTTCAAAAGTAACTGGCAATTAAGACAGTCAAGAATATGTAGGTACATGGAGAGAGTAGAAATATTGATACTATTTATTCTTGAAAAGTTGAAGGCTAAAATAATCTATGAATACCCATAAAAACCACCAAGTTTAAACATTGTATGAATGCTTCATCATTACAGGAATACTGTGCTCTGATGGTTTCTTGACAGTGTTCTGCAAGTGAGAAGTATTAATGTTAACCCTTTGTAGATAACAAGGATATATTTGGGCACCATCTTAGTGACTGCAAATGACAGACTAGAACTGTCCCACAGGCTTGTCTTGGCTGTAATCTTTACAGAAGTAGATTGAATAGGTGGTACAAATTTAGTTAAGTACAAATAGTTAAGTGCTTAGAATCCACCCAGAGGTGCCTTGGAAGAAAGGCCTGGCAAACTCCTTCTGAAAGATCATGGCCTTGAAAATCCAACTGAATGCAGTTCCACTCTGCACACACAGGGTTGCCATGAATCAGAATTGATGTGGTAGCATCTGGATATATGATACACTCTAGAAAAAAATCATCTTTGTTATCTTGATTAAGAAAGCAAGCCTGTTGCACATCTTGTTGTCAGAAAGCCCAGTACCAGACTCTACAATACAGGAGGCATAAGGTGTCTCCTCGTTTATTTAACAAATATTAATTGAGCACCTGCTGTGTGACAGAGACTATGCTAGGATCTGAGAATGCTTCAGTGAACAAAAAGTCCTTTCCTCAATGTGCTTCTGTTTTAATGGAAACAGAAAATAAAAATAATAAATAACTAAATTATATAATATTTTAGAGGCTAAATGGTATGAAACTAGAGCAGGATAATGGTGATGGGGAGAGTCAGGTAGGTTGCATTTTACATGAAGTGGCAGAGGGACCAGAACAGAGGCTCTGAGGAGGGAGCATGACTGGCATACTTGACAAACTTCAAAGAGGCCATTTATCCGGTACACAGAGAGGGAGGGGAGCTTAGTAAAGGGTGACAGACCAGGTGACAACCAATTAGAGCATTGATTATGGTGAAAAATATAGAATAGTTTTCAATTTTAATGACCCTTAAGTATACACTTTGCTGTTCGGTGTTGTCGAGTCAGTTCCAACTCCTAGAAACACTATATACAACAGAAGGAAACACTACCTGGTCTTGTGCCGTGTCCACAATCATCTTTATGCTGAAGGCCATTGTTGCAGCCCCTGTCAATCTATCTCATCGAGGGTCTTTCTCATTTTCACTGACCCTGCAGTCTACCAAGCATCATGTCATTCCCCAGGGACTGATCCTTCCTGACAACATGTGCAAAGTAGGTAAGATGCAGTCTTCTCATCTCAGCTTCCAAGGGGCACTCTGGTAGTGATTCTTCTAAAACAGATCTGCTTGTTCTTTTGGCAGTTCATGTACATTCAACATTCTTCTCCAATACAGTTCAAAGGCATTAATTTAGTGACATTCATTCCATTCACCGTGCTGTGCAACTGTCATCACTACCCATTTCTCCAAGATGTTCACCACCCCCCAACAAAAACACAGTACCCCTTAAGCAGTGATTTCCCCATTCTCTCGCTCCCCAGCCCCTAGGAATCACTAGTGAACTTTTGTCACTGTGAACTTGCCTATTTTAGAAATTTGGTATCAGTGGAATAGTACAGTATTTGTTCTTTTGCGACTTCACTCAACATAATGTTTTCAAAGTTTATCCATACACTAGCCTGTATTAAAACTTAATTTTCCTTTATGACTGAATAATATTCCATTTTATGTCTAGATCACTTTTTATTTATCCACTCATCTGTTGATGAACGTTTGGGTTGTTCCCATCTTTTGGCCCCTGTGAGTAGTACTGTAGTGAACATTGGTATACACTTATCTGTTTGAATTCTTGTTTTCAATTCTCTTGGATATATACCTCCCAACCCCACGCTGCCAGGTTGGTTCTGACTCATACAGACCCTATGGGACACAGTAGAACTACCCTGTGGAGTTGTCAAGGAGTGCCTCATAGATTCAGACTGCCGACCTCATGGTTAGCAGATGTAGCACTTAACCACTTTCCCACCAGGGTTACCTAGACATTATATCACATGGTAATCAATCTTTAACCCTTTGAGGAAGAACCTGATCTCAGTGGATTTGATATCAGTGGAATTGTATTTGGTGTTCACAGGACTGCCTCCAAAGAGCGAGACATGCAGCTGCTGCTAATGGCCTGAACAAAAACAGATACTGAAGCTGAGGAGAGGCAAGAAAATAACCTGACCACCAACACCACCACCAAAAAAATCCCCAAACCCAACCCATTGCCGTCAAGGTGATTCTGACTCATCGAGACCCTACAGGACAGAGTAGAACTGTCTAATAGGGTTTCCAAGGACTGCTTGGTGGATTTGAACTGCCAAGCTTTTGGTTAGCAGCTGTAGCTCTTAACCACTATGACACCAGGATTTCTAAACTGTTCTGTATTAAAATGAGGCACTGAGTTTTGCTTTAATTTCTTCAACAAAGCAGCTGCTAGCCTGGATGACATGTTCAGCAAAACATAAGCATATGAACACTATTTGGTGAAAGCTTTGTCTTTTTCTTTTCTGCGTTATGAGAGGAACAGGCATTGTCAGCAAAATCTAACTCAAGCTGAGACTGTTTCCTAGTGTTGGTGTAGCGCCACATCCACAGCCTCTTCATTGTTATTCAGCTTGAGTTTGCCTGGTGGGATGGAGGATGACAGGCAGGACTTTTGTTGGTGAATTCTTCCACTGCGCTGTCTGAACTGGCTGCTTTGTGTGTTGTTTTTTAATGGCAGTCAGAAAGACCTTAAGGTGAATAGCTCAGTGGAGGCAGCAGCTGTGGGAAATACACGGTGAAAAAAAGAAAGGGTCTGGCTACTCAGCACAAGTGCTAACTAAAACTAGCATTTGGATGCGTGTCAGTTTCTCTGGTGTCTGCAGGGAGTGGTTGACAGCCTGAAAGTGCTGGACAGAGGCATTAAGAAAACGAAGGAGCTGTATTACCATTCCACAGAAAGGAAGTGCGGATGTAGAGATAAGAGGAGGAACTTACCACTAGATTGAACGTGCTTGGATGAACCAGAAGGTGCAATTAGCTTATCTGTCACTATTTCTGGGATGTTTCACAATTTTTAAAACTAAAAATTTTGACAGGAACACAGAAGAGCTGTGGTTATGGTTTACAGTGGAATCTACAAAGACACTGGTAACCTCAGTCATCCTGACAATAGGGCAAAGATGATGTAGATGGTGTGGGAACAGGCAGTATTTCATTCTGCTGAATATAAGGTCTTCGTGAATTAGAGGCAACTCAACAGCAACTAATACCCACAATCTTATATTTTGTGTTATAAACCTTTCTTCTGACTTTGGAACATGACACTATAGCTATTATAGAAGTTGTAGAAGTTGTGCAGAAGCACTTGTCCCAATGCTCACATCCTGGAATTTTAGGATGATCAATGTGTGGTTTCAGAGTTGATTTTCCGTTTTAAAGCAATATTCTACTGTACTCTATCCAGTGCCTTGGGTAGGAGATGTATGAAGCTTTGAGTGGGTACTTGAGATGAGGAAGTCAATTGTGAGTTAAATAGGAATAGAGAAAGGAGAAAAAGAAAGGAGCTGACAAACCTGCCTGAAGACCTAAAATTAATTTTCCTAGTCGGAGTAGATGATGAACAGCTTTTGAGTTTACCTGTTTTTAAATTGTTGAAACTCTTAGGAAACATTTCTGTTATTAAACAAACAAACAAAAACTTATTATTTTGTCCCCACTATCAAAATAACGAGTATTTTTCTAACTCTTTAAGAGAAAACTGCAGTCCTTGTGTGGTACAAAGGGCTTATCTATTTGACTGCTAACTGAAATGTTGGAGAATCAAGTTGACCCAAAGGTACCAAAATGGGCCTCAGAAGAAAGACTGGGCAATCTATATCTGTAAAATTAACCACTGAAAACCCTATGAAACACAGATCTTTGACATATACTGTTTTAGTCAGCTAGTGCTACAGAAATACCACAAAGTGGATGGCTTTAACAAAGGAAGGTTTATTCTTACACAGTCCTGTAGGCTACAAGTCCAAATTCAGGATGTCCACTCCAGGGGAAGGCTTTCTCCTTGTTGGCTCTGGAGGAAAGTCTGGTATTGCATCAGTCTTTGTCCAGGGAGTGTCTTGGCGCAGGAACCTCAGGTCTGAAGGACGTGCTCTTCTCTTGGTGCCGCTTGCTTGATGGTATGAGGTTCCCAATTGTCAGCCTGCTTCTCTTTCCTTTTATCTCTTGTAGGATGAAAAGATTAAGGGTGGGGCAAGTCATACTCCAGGGAAACTCCCTTTACACTGGAGCAGGGAGATTATTTTATAAAGGGATTTACAATCCCCCCTAATCCTGTAACATAACAGCACAGCAAAATCACAAAATGGAGGACAGTCAATCACAAAATATTGGGAATCATGGCCCAGCCACATGGCTACACATATTTTTGGCAGGACAGAATTAAATCCATGACAGATACCACCTTGACTGGGGACAGACAGACTCTGTGTCAACTTTTTTTCCTAATTAAGAGAAAACTAAGGCACAGTTAAGGAGTTTGTCCAACTTCAGTCCTCCATGGAACCTGGCAACTAGGGCAAATACTCCTGAATGCAAGAAAGTCTTTGAAAAATCTGTGTGTGCCTGAGAAATAAATAAAAAAGCATTGTCTTTTCAGTTATGGGAATATGTAATATTGATATCTAATCGATCAGCAAAACAGAAAACCTGGCTGATGTCTTTCAGAGCCGACATTTGCAGAGGTGTGATCACTTGGAATTTTGTTTTCATTGTTTGTTGGTGTATATCCCACACATCTGTTTGAAGCTATGGGTAGGTTAAAAGGAGATTGTTGTTGTTGTTAGGTGCTGTCTTAATTGTCTAGTGCTTCTATAACAGAAATACCACAAGTGGATGGCTTTAAAAGGAGAAATTTTATTCTGTCACAGTCCAGTAGGCTACATATCCAGATTTAGGATGTTAGCTCCAGGGGAAGGCTTTCTCTGTTGCCTCTGGAGGAAGGTCCTTATTGTCAGTCATCCCCTGGACTGGGAGCTTCTGAGTCTTGAAGAACCCAGTCCAAAGGATGCACTCTGCTCCCAGGACAGCTTTCTTGATGGTATGAGGTCCCCAAATCTCTCTGCTTGCTTCTTTTCCTTATACCTCAAGAAATTGCCTCAGGGCACAACACACTGTTACACACTGAGTCCCGTCCCACCAACACCATTGCTGCCCATCCTCCCTCATTAACATCATAGAGGCAGAGTTTATAACATACGGGAGCACAGTTCTAGCATTCATGGCCTGGCCAAATTGCTACACACATTTTTGGGGACACACAATTCAATCCATGACAGGTGCCATCAAGGCAGTTCTGACTCATAGCTACCCACTGTGTACAACAGAACAAAACACTGACTCACCTGTGCTAGTCTCACAATCTTGGCTACACTTGAGCCCACTGTTGTAGCTACTGTGCCAATCTGAATCGTTGAAGGACTTCCTCTTTATAGCCGACCCTCTACTTCACCAGGAAGCACTGACAGTGTAGTGGTTAAGAGTTAGGGCTGCTAACCGAAAGGTTGGCAGCTTGAATACACCAGGCATGCCTTGGAAGCCCTATGTGGCAGTTGTCCTCTGTCCTGTAGGATGGCTATGAGTTGAAATAGACTCAGTGGCAACAGGTTTGTTTTGGTTTGGTTCTGCTTTACCAAGCATGAGGTTCTTCTCCAAGGGTTGATCCCTTGTGATAACATGCCCGAGGTATGTGAGACAGAGCCTTACCATCCTCATTTTTAAGGAGCATGTTGGCTGTACTTTTTCCATGACAAGTTTGTTTATTCTCCTGGCAGTCCATGGTTGTTTTAGTCATCTAGTGCTGCTATAATAGGGATACTATGAGCTTTAGAAAGGGGAATTTTATTCTGTCATAGTTCAATAGCTAAAAGTCCAAATTTAGGGCACCACCTCCAGGGGAAGTCTTTTTCTTTTGGCTCTGGAGTAAAGAAAGTCCTTGTCATCAGTGTTCCCTTGGAGTGGGAGCTTCTGAGATGCAGGGACTCCCAGGGATCTTTTCAAAAGACATACTCTGCTCCTAGCACTGCTTTCTTGATGGTATGAAGTCCCTGAATCTCTCCATTAGCTTCTTTTCTATATATCTCAGGAGATTGCCTCAAGGCACAAAACAATCTTACACCCTGAGTCCTGTCCCATCAACATGACTGCCACCCATTCGCCCCCATTAACATCAGAGAGGCAGGATTTATAATATGGAAGAGATCAAACAATACTGAGAATTATGGCCTAGTGGAATTGCTGCACAGATTCTGGGGGGAACACAATTCAATCTGAGACAATGGTATACTCAATATTCTATACACTTGGCTTGGCCGGCTATACCAACATCATAATTGAAAAGCATCAGTTCTTTTTTCTGAAGGAGGATTCAAGGAGTTAATCAGATGACTGGATTTCACATTTATTTCCTTCTCATGCTCTTCAGTGGAAACAAGGGTTATGAGACATTCAGTGCAGGTAGTCCCTGACTTATAAGGGGATTATGTTCTGATGACTCCACTTGTAGGTTGGCACTGAGATAAGTCAAATACACCCTTTTTTGGTTTGTTTTCATAGCCTTGTATACAGCAGTGTTTTGAACAATAAATGTAAAATTGAACATCTGTGAGTGAACATCTGAGACCAACATAAGGAAATCATGCCCTGCAACACTGCATGCAGTACATGTTACTAAGGATAGAAGACAAAAAACCAAAAAACAAATGATCATAAGTGTGGGTCACTGTAACTCAAATACATCACAAATGGGGAGCTGCCTGAATTCATTAAAAAGATTTGCCACAGTGACAATGCTTGATTGTAAAGTGAGTGTGGCACTGACTGGCATCAACAAAAGAGGAAAAGGTGTAGTTCTGGTGACCTGAAGAGTCACAATATTTTCAAGAAATTGTTTGTCAGAGAACAGTTCTAGCATTTGCTGAGGCTGGTGGTTTTACTTTGTTTCTGTCCAGATGATACCAATGTTAAAGCTGGTGTAACTGTTACTTTCATCCGTTATTTTACATGTTTTGCTAATACGAGGTTTTTATGTGTAGTACATATGAGTGATCTTGTAATATTTTGATATATTAATGAATTACTTGTCTTTCTTCCTCTTTTGAGTATCCATGCTTCTGCCTTCACTGCTTCAAGGAAAGGATGGCAGATCCCTGATAGCGAAGAATTCGGGTCCTACCTTTTGTGTTTCCAAAGCATAGGTCCTGGCTTTGGATGCAGGACCTGGATGCAGTGGGAACTAGTTCTTTAATCCTGTGACTAGAAAAGGGTCTGTAGGTTAGGAGAGAAGGGAGAAAATACCAAACAAAATGAAAGAGTTAGACATGGAAGGTACATGAGTCATCTAGTGCTGCTTTAACGGAAATACCACAAGTGAATGGGTTTAAAAAGAGAAATTTTGTTTTGTCACAGTTCAATAGGTTAAAAGTCCAAATTCAGGGTGTTACGTCCCGGGGAAGGCTTTCTCTGCTGGCTCTGGAGGAAGGTCCCTTTCGTCAGTCTTCCCCTGGACTGGGAGCTTCTGAGCCACAAGGACCCAGGGTCGTTTCCAAATGATGTGCTCAGCTCCTGGCACTGCTTCTTGGTGGTATGAGGTCCCTGACTTTCTGCTTGCTTCCCTTGCCTTTATCTCTCAAGAGATTGCCTCAAGGCACAATGCAGTCTTAAACATTGAGTCCTTACCCACCAACATAACAGGTGCCCATCCTCCTTCATTAACATCATAGAGCAGGAATTTACAACATGGAGGAACATCACATAATAGCAGGAATCATGGACTAGCTAAATGATTACACATAGTTTTGGGGGAACAAAATTCAATCCATGACAGAGGGTTCCTGAAGAAAGCACTCTACCATGACTCCCCGGCTGAACCTGCAGCCCCAGATAGTTTTGAAGGATCTGAGCAGAGGATGTAGAACTTGGTTGGAAGGGTGCAGGTACAAATACTTTCAGGCAGCAAAGCATTCCCAGTTGAATTCCTATTCCCAATAGAATAGGAACTGGCTGTGGGATGTGTCCAGGTTGACAGGGCTGAGAAAATTTCATAAGAGTTTCTGTACCATAATGAGAGTGAGGAAAACTCACTGCTGTCTGTGTGCCTAAACATAGCATGATTGTGTGTTATGCTTCCCAACCCAATCACATAAAACTCACAGTGGAGCTTGTTGTTGGTAGCTGCTATGCAGTAGGCCCCCCAGCTTCTGGAGACCCCATGTGTGATAGGTTAGATTTGCTTCATAGGGTTTTCCTTGGCTCTAATCTTTACGGAACCCAGATCACTACGCCTTTTCTTCCACAATACTGCAGAATGAGTTTGAACTGTGAACTTTTAGGTTAGTAGTCATGAAGAAACTATTTGCATCATGTAAGAGTTTTCTCAGTGGGACAGGAATAGCTAAATTGTTTCCAAGGGTTCACAGGAATGTTCAGTGGCCCAGAAAGAGCAGGACCTGGAGTGGTCGTGTCATTGGCAGTAAAGGATGGTGCACCCATGAGAATAGATGACCTATGACCAGGTAGGACAACATCCATCCCAGTGCAGCCTTATTTAAAACAAGTAGACTTAGTATAGATTACACCTAGACATAAAGAAAACAAAAATCTTCATAACTTGACCAATAAGCATCATCATAAAAAGTGGATAAAAAGATTAAAGCTGTCAAGGATTTCATTTTACTTGGACCCACAATCAACACCAATGGAAGCAGGAGTCAAGAAATCAAGTGACATATTGCATTGGGGAAATCTACTACAACAGACTTCTTGAAAAGCAAAGATATTACCTTGAAATTTAAGGTGTTACCCAAGACGTGGTGTTTTCAGTTCCCTCATATGGATAAGAAAGCTAGGTAATGAATAAGGAAGACCAAAGAAGAATTTACACCTGAACTTTAGTGATGGCAAAGAATACTGAATATTCCTTGAACTGCCAAAAGAACAAACAAATCTGTCCTAAAAAGGTATAGCCAAAATATTCCTTAGAAGGAAGGATGATAAGACTTTGTCTCAAGTGCTTTGCACATGTTATTAGGAGGAACCAGTCCCAGTAAAAGGATAACACGCTTGGTAAAGTGTGGAGTCAGTGAAAAAGAGGAAAACTCTCAATGAGATGGATTGACGTGGCTACGACAATAGTTCAAGCTTAACAGTGATTGTTAGCACGAGGCAGTGTTTCATTCTGTTGTAAATGGGTCACTATGAGTCACACTGACTTGAAGACACCAAGCAACTCTTCGTACATTATACCTGTAAGGTTGCTATGAGTCAGAATCCACTTGAAGCTAACGACAGAATCACTGAAGCACTACAAGTGAAAGGAGTATTATGACTGCAGCTTTCTCACAAATGACAGAAGGACAGGAGGAAAGGTAAAGCAACTGTGATAAAATGTTAACATTTGGGAAATGTGGAAAAGCATATACAACAATTTTTCTGAAACTTTTTTATGAGTCTAAAATTATTTCAGAATAAAGAGTTAGAAAGCTTTTAAAAAATAGCATGTAGAGAAGTCTGGGTCAAGTGAAAGATCTGGAGTCTATAGCTGATTCATAAAGAGGGGCCCAGCAGCACTGAATTAGTAATAGCTGGGAGCCTGCTGCTTCACATGTGAAAAGAGAACAAGAACCGGCTGGCAGGAGCTTGAGGACACATTGAGGCAAGAGCTGAAAAAAGTTTTAACTTCTTTTTAAAAATTAAAGTTATTGTAAACTGAGCTGGATGTGGCCTGAGGCACCCCCAAATTTACAGAAAGATAAGGATTAGGAAACTTGAGCTTCAGATGAATTAGTTAAGTGGCAAAGTGTCTGGTTTTACTTATATGTGCTTTTTAAAAATTAGATCAGTGCCTGTATTTATTATTTAATTTAGTAATGAGACAAACGCACCTTCTATTCACTTGTCAACTATCTTGTTACCCAACATTTCACATTTACCACAAGAGTAACAATCCATCATCTGACTGTTTTGCCCATTAATGAGGTATGTCTGGCATTAATGAACTCTGAATTGTGAGGTAAGGATAATGGTGGCTGTAATGGTTGTGTGTCAACTTGGTTGGACTATGATTCTCAGTTACTTGCAGTTATGTAATGATGTAATTTTTCAGTTATGTAATAATGTAGTTGTCCTCCATTTTTGTGATCTGATACAATTATCTTCTATTTTTATTTTTTTAATTTATTTTTTATTATGATTGAGTGAAAATATACGTTCTCATATAAATTGTATGCCCACCTATATGTAGCTCCCGCTGCTCTCTGTACCAAGTAACAGCACACTCTTCCTCGCTAATCCACACATCTCTTATCCTCCCAACAGTCTCGTATACCCTCTTCTTCACCCACTCCCCTTCCTCCAGTAAGAGGTCAGCAAGACAACATCTTTTAGATGCATAGAACTGTAAAGTGCACACATGATATGGTCACTCTGTGTCACCAGGTCTAATCTATTCCTGTCCAAGAGTTGACTTCCACTGTGATTTATGGCCAGGGGCAGCATCAGGGCCAGGAGCCATGCTCCCAAGGGAACCTTGAGGTCCATAGACCATCAATTGTGGTCTTAATGGAGCTCTCAGAGTGCACTCCTTTTTATTCTTGTGTTGCCAGTGAGACTCAACTTTGTGAGTTCCATCCCAGCTATCATTGGTGGTGGGCGGGTACTGTTCAATTCTTAGGGTAACAAGTCGATGTAGTCACCCACTCGCATGAGTCTCTCTGTCTTCTGGGTTCTCTTTCCCCCATGTCATTTTGGTCCTTGGTGATCATCCATTTGTGCTAAGTTGGGAATATTTGCTGTACCCTCAGATGGCAGCTTGGCAGCTTTTAAAACCCCAGACACCACTCACCAAAGTGGGGTACAGAGGACCCTCTTAGCAAAATGCTAGCTGTGCCAGTTGGCCTCGGCTTCTCCTGAGACCATAGCCTCAGGCCCCCCACCCCAGCTTCTCTGTCTTTGTAGTATAAGATTAAGATGGGAGAAGTAATTGTGTTATGTTGAAGTCCAGTTAATATTGAGCTTCTTTCTAATGTGTGCTGTCCCATATTTCACCCAACCAAGTTTCTATCAACTGTCTATTCTAAGCTCTCCCTCCTCATTCTCCCTCCCTCCCACCCTTGCAGCCATCCAAGAGTCTTTTCTTCTATGCATGTGTCTGTTTTTCAGTTCTTATCGTAGGAGTCTCATACAATATTTGTCCTTTTGTCACTGACTACTTTCATTCAACATAATGTCCTCCAGTTGAAACCAGGTTAAGAGATGTTTCCTAAAATCATCGTTGTTCATTATCATTGCATAGTGTTTCATTGAGTATATATACCGTAGTTTATCTATCCATTCTTCTGTTGTTGGGTGTTTGGGTTGATTCCATCTTTTTGCTATTGTGGACTGTGCTGCGATAAACGTTTGTGTGCATGTATCAGTTAGTGTGAATGGCCTTGATTCTGTAGGATATATTCTGAGCAGTGGAATTACTGGGTCAAATTGTATGTCTAGATTCAGCTTTTTAAGGGAGCGCCAGATTGCTTTCCAAAGAGGTTACACCATTTTGTGATGCCACCAACAGTGTAAGAGAGTTCCAATTTCTACACATTTTCTCCAGCATTTGTTGTTTTACATTTTTTGGATCATGGCCAGCCTTGTTGGAGTGAGACGGTATCTCATTGTAGTTTGGATTTGAATTTCTTTAATAGCTAATGATTGTGAGCACATCCGCATGTGTTTTTTGGTTGTCTGGATCTCCTCTTTAGAGAAGTGTTTGTGCATCAGCTTAATAGGATCATCCTTAATAGGATGATTTGTCTTTTTCTTATTGATATTTGTAGTACCTTACAGATTGTGGAGATAGGCATCAGTCTGACATATAGTTGTCAAATATTATTTCGCATTCTATAGATGGCCTTTTAATTCTATTAATAAAGTCTTTGGATGAGCAGAAGTATTTGATTCTTAATAGTTCCTGTTTGTCTATTTTTTGTTGTTTGTGGTTTGTTTGACAGATTTTCAAGTCTGTCTACGTTGTGTATTAAAGCTTCCATTGTTGTTCCTATTTTTTCTTGGATGAGCTTTATCATTTTAGATTTGATATTTAGGTCATTTATCCTGTTTGAGTTGGTTTTTGTATTACATGTAAGATATGGGTCTTGTTTCAATTTTTTGCTGATGGATGTCCAATTTTGCCAGCATCATTTGTTGAAGAGATTGTTTTTTCCCCCAGCTTAATGTCTTAGGGCGTTTGTCGAAAACCAGCTGTTCATAGGAAGATGGTTTCATCTCTGGGGTCTCAATTCTGTTCCATTGATTTATTTGTCTCTTTTTGTACCAGTACCAGTCTGTTTTGACTGCTGTTGCAGTCTGATAGATTCGAAAGTCAGGTAGTGAGAGACCTCCTAGTGTGTTCTTCTTCTTCAGTAGTGCTTTACTTATCCAGGGCTTCTTCCTTTTCCAGACAAAGTCAGTGATTTGTTTTTCCATCTAGTTAAAAAATGACACTGGAGTTTGTATTGGGATTGCATTATATAAGTAGATTGCTTTAGGCAGAATAGACATTTTCACTATGTTAAGTCTTCCTATCCATGAGCATGATAGGTTTCTCCATTTATGTAAGTCTCTCAGTTTCTTGCAGTGAAGGCTTATAGTTCTCTTTATAAAGATCTATTATTTCTCTGGTTAGATTTATTCCTAGGTACTTTATCTTCTTAGGGACTATAGTAAATGGTATTGACTTGGTGATTTCTTCCTTAATAATCTTGTTGGCATAAAGGAATCCTACTGATTTACTTACGTTTATCTTGTATCCTGATACTTTCCTGAACTCCTCTGTCAGCTTGAGTAGTTTACTTGTGGATTCTTTAGGATTCTCTGTGTATGCAATAATGTCATCTGCAAATAGGGAGACTTTTACTTCTTCTTTGCTAGTGCAGGCACCCTTTATTTCATGGTCTTGTCTAATTGCTCTGGCTAGAACTACTAGTACGATGCTGAATAGGAGAGGTGAGAGTAGACATCCTTGTCTAATTCGTGTTCTCAGGGGAAACTGTTTCAGTCTCTCTCCATTCATGATGATATAGGCAGTTGACTTTGTATAAATGGCCCTTATTGTGTGGAAGAATTTGCCATCTATTCCTATTCTGCTCAGAGTTTGTAACATAAATCGGTGTTGAACTTTATCAAAAGCCTTTTCTACAACAATAGACAAGATTAGGGGATTCTCGTCTTTTGTGTTATTTATGTGATTGATCATATTAATTGTTTTTCTGATATTGAGCCAGCCTTGCATCTCTAGCATGAATTCAACTTGGTCACGATGGATAATTTTTTTGGTATGTTGTTGTATTCTATTGGCAAAAATTTTGTAGAAGATTTTTGCATCTAGATTCATGAGTGATATTGGTCTGTAGTTCTCTTTTTTGGTTGGGTCTTTCCCTGGCTTTGGTATTAGGGTTATGCTGGCTTCATAGAATGAATTTGGGAGTATTCCATCCCTTTCTGTACTGTGAAATAGTCTTAGTGGTATTGGAGATAACTCTTCTCTAAAAGCTTGGTAGAATTCTGCAGTGAAGCCATCTGGGCCTGGGTTTATTTTCGTTGGTGATTTTTTGATGACTTTTTCAATCTCTTCCTTTGTGATGGGTTTATTAAGTTATTCTGCTTCAGCTTGTGATAATTTTGGTAGATGATGTGAATCAAGGAATTTGTCCATTTTCTCTAGGTGTTTGAATTTGTTGGAGTACAGTCTTTCATAGTATTCTGTTATGATATTTTTGATTTCTGTTGGCTGTGTTATGACAACTCCCCTCACATTTCTTATTTGGGTTGTTTGTTTCCTTTCCTTTTTTTCTTTAGTAAGTTTAGCCGATGGTTTGTCAATTTGGTTGATCTTTTCCAAAACTCAGGTTTTGGTCTTTTCAATTTTTTCAATTGTTCTTTTATTCTCTAATTCGTTTAGTTCTGCTCTAATCTTTATGATCTGTTTTCTTCTGGTGCCTGAGGGGTTCCTCTGTTTCTCTCTCTCTACTTGGTCCAGCTGTAGGGTCAATTCTTTGATTTGGTTTCTTTCTTCCTTCCAGATGTGTGCATTTATGGAGATAAGCTGACCTCTGAGTACTGCTTTGGCTGTATCACATAGGTTCTGGTAGGAAGTGTTTTCATTCTCATTGGAATCCATAAATTTCTTGATTTCATCCTTGATTTCTTCTATAACCCATGACTTTTTGAGCAAGGTATTCAGTTTCCATGAGTTCCACTTTCTATCTATGTATTTTCTGCTGTTGATTTTGACTTTTATGGCTTTATGATCTGAGAAGATGCTTTGCATTAATTCAGTGGTATGGATTTTGTTGAGAATTGATTTATATCCTAACACATGGTCAATTCTGGAGAATGTTCCATGTTCACTGGAGAAGAAGGTGTAGTTGTCCACTGATGGACAGAAAGTTCTATATATATCAATGAAGTCTAGTTGATTAATTGTGACAAAAGGTCTTCTGTGTCTTTATTGAGCTTTCTTCTAGATGATGTGTCCAGTATTGAGAGTAGAGTGTTGAAGACTCCCACTATTATTGTGGAGTGATCTATTTCTTTTTTGAGTATAGTCAGTGTTTCTTTGATGTATTTTGGTGCTGTAATATTAGGTCTATGAATATTTACTATTGTTAGGTCCTATTTGTGTGTTGAAGCTTTCAGCAATAAATAGTGACAATCCTTGTCCACAGTGGTGGATTTTACATTAAAATCTATTTTATCTGAGATTAGAATTGCCCCTTCTCTTCTTTGTTCATTGTTAGCTTGATATATATTCTTCCATCCTGTAATTTTCAGTTCCTATCTTTAAGTCTAAGGTGAGTTTCTTCTAGGCAATGTATCATGGGTTGTGTCTTTTGATCCAAGATATCACTCAATGTCTCTTTACTGGAGCATTCAGTCCATTCACATTCAGTGTAATTATTGATAGGTATGTGTTTAGTGCTGTCATTGTGATATGTTTATTTTTGTGTTGATGTTTTCTCTGTTGTTCTTATTAATCTGTTCTCAGACATACTTCTTTGTCAGCTTATTTTTTCACCTTTTTCAGGGTTGTTTTTGTGGTTGTTGAGACTCCTGTATTATGTTTCTTGTTATAGTGTGTTGCATCTTTGTTGTGCTTTATGGCTGCCCTGTGATCCCACTTAATAAACTATATATAAACCCAATTTTAATTACTGCAAGTCTTATTAACTTCGTCTCTATCTAGAAGGACTATACTGACTGTAGTTTATCCCTCTTTTTAATATGACAGCATCATCGTTTTCATGATGTGATCACTGCATCATTTCTTTCACTATTATAGCTTGGATTGAGTTTGGAGCCTTCCCTAACTGAGTAGGAGTGTGAATGATGTGTCCTTCTAAAATATAAAGTTAGTGGTTTTGTTCTTCTAAGCCAAGAGATTCTTTCAGTAATTCTTGCAGCTTTGGTTTGGTTTTTACAAAGTCTCTGAGTTTCTGTTTGTCTGCGAATGTCTTAATTTCATTTTCATATTTGAAAGATAGTTTTTCAGGATAAATAATTCTTGGTTGGAATTTCTTCTCCTTCAAGGCTTTGAATATGTCATGCCACTGTCTCCGTGCCAGCATTGTTTCTGCTGAGAAATCCAATGAAAGCATACAGGGTTTCCCTCTGAATGCTAGCTTTGCTTTGAGTCTTGCTGCCTTTAATAGTTTCTGCTTCTGTTTCATTTTGTTAAGCTTGGAGTCTTGGAGTCTTTCTTTTGAGATCTCCATTGAGTGGTGTTCCATATATATCTTTGATATCTATATTCTCCTCTTTCATAATTTGTGGGAAGTTTTCTATCAGCAGCTCAGCAAACAATAGTCTCTGTGTCCTCAGGTATCTCGCCCTGTTCAGGAACTCCAGTTAATCATAGATTGTTCCTCTTAGTACAGACTCACATGCTTCTTCATTTTTCTTATTTCTTTTTTTCTGGTTTCTCCTCATAGATGCTGGAGTTAGTAGCTCTGTCTTCCAGATCAGAAAGTCTATTTTCCATTTGTTCCATTCTATTTTCTTGGCTTTGATTTGAAGTTTCTATGTCTTTGATTTTTGTTCTTGATCTGTTGGATTTCATAGTACTGGTGTCCCATCAAATCGAACAGCTTGCTTAATTTTTCATTTTGGTCTGCTGCATTTTGTATAAGGTCTAGGAGGGCTCTGTATGTAATCCTTTTGTATTCACCTTCTGATAGTTTCAGAAAAGCTTCTTTGTCTGGGATGTTCTGAGGTGGTTTCTTTTGGGGGCCTTTTGATGCCTGGGTGATTTCTTAGTCATGGTCTTCTCCAGCATTTGTTGGTTTGGGGCTTCATATGCATCAATAGTGGCTGTGAGAGATGCTATGAGAATGGACTGCAGTTGTTTCTCTAGGCTGTCTTAAATTGAGAAGTAAAGAGTATCTGACAGTTTCCACAGTCAGTCAGGTTTTCAGGTGTATAGGTCCCTCTTCCCAGCTGGCAAAGTAAGTACCTTATATCAAACCCCAGATATTATAAACTAGCTCAAAATGAAGAAAGGCTACTGCCCTGCTTGCCTCTGCTGTCAGGCGATACTGTGTAGAATTCTGTTTTCTGCTGGAAAACCACTCTCTTCTGGGCAGGTACTTCCTCCCAGCCCAGGAATGAGGTCCAGCTGAGGCTTATGTATGAGTATCCCCACCTCCCAGCAAAACAAGATGGTGTCCTGCACAAGCTCACCACCCAGCTGGGACCAGGCTACTAGTGGAAAGAGGAGCTAAATGTGCTGAGATGCCCAGAGTCCACAGTCTCCATTGCTGGGCCTCAGCCTTGGGCAACACTGTGCAAAGCACCACTTCTCTGCTGGAAAAGCACTTTCTCCCTGGCAGGTGCCACCTCCCAGACTAGGAACCAAGTCCAACCAGGGCCTCTGCCTGAATGTCTCCATCTCCCAGTGGATCAAGATGACATCCCACAGAAGCTCATCACTGCATCTGTATGGCTACCACATGGTGGAGATAGAAAGATAGGCCAAAGGAGCAAAGATGCACCAAGTCCAAAGCTGGACTCTCAGAACATGGCAATTGCTCTTGCCAATTGTTTTAGTCAGCTAGGGCTGCTCTAACGGAAATATGATGAGTGGATGGCTTTAACAAAGGAAAATTTATTCTTACGCAGTCTGGTAGGCTACGAGTAGAAATTCAGGATGTCTGCTCCAGGGAAAGGTTTTCCCCCTTGTCAGCTCTAGAGGAAAGTCCAGTATTGCATCAATCTTTGTCCAGGGTGCATCTTGGCACAGGAACCTCAGGTCTGAAGGAGGCACTCTTCTTCTGGTGCTGCTTGCTTGATGGTGCGAGGTTCCCAGTTCTCTGCCTCCTTCTCTTTCCTTTTATCTCTTGCAAGATGAAAGGATTAAGGGTGGGGCAAGCCATACTCCAGGGAAGCTCTCTTTACAGTGAAGCAGGGAGATGATCTTATGCAGGGATTTACAGTCCCATCCTAATCCTTTAACATACAGCTCAGGAAACTCACAAAATGGAGGACAGTCATAGAATACAGGGAATCATGGTCACATGGCTACACCTAGTTTGGGGGGGACACAATTCAATCCATGACACCAGTACCACCAGCAGTGTGTCCAAGACCAGCAGCTAGTCAAGTCCCAGCTCCACCTGCTGGCCAATACAGAGAAAAAAAAGAAAGAAAATCAAAATGCTGAGTTACCTTTGGTCTGTGCAAGCCAATGCTCGCTCAGAGTGGGGTCAGTGAAAGAAAGGAAGATTTTGCGTTCAGTGGTATGAAGTCCCAAGTAACAAACAGCCTTATGCCTCATCCTAGGGCTCGCTAGGTATCCTGGAGGATCCTTTTAATTATCAATTCAGGTCTTGGTTTCTAGAGGGATTTAGGGAGATGGGTGTTTAGTCTGCCATGTTGACTCTGCCCTATCCTCTATTTTTAAATAATGCCAATTTCACATAATGACCTAGTCTTTGCAATCCAACCATGCTGATAAAGGAGGAGAGGGTGTATTAAACATGGTGTGCTAGGTGTCCTGAGATCACAAAGAACATGGCTAGGTTGTAGCTGTGGAGGATCAAAGCTTTCAAGGCATTTAGGGGTCTCTAGGGACAAAAAACATTTACAAATATATCTGTAGAAAGAAAAAATACAATAATTATAAGCTATACAAATAAGATGCTGTGTCAGACACACACAAAATATTTTTTATTGGAGGAACAAGAAAGCATTTCAGCAGAATTCTGAAGTATGAATAAGATGTCAGTGTGTAGAGCTGGGGATTTAGGATGGTCTTCATGAAGATGAATGTGAGCTCAAGTATAGGCATAGGTAAGGGTATAAAGTACTGAGTAGTTGAGATATTCTACATGATGCTATTTTGGGACTGAAAAACAGCTAAGAATGATTGGGTAGGTGTATAGGCTGAATGGAAGATGTTTAACTTCCTGTATTACAATAACTCTAGATGTTATTTTAATATCTGTTTTGAAGTAAGGATCAGTGTAATATTCCTCCACTTCAAATAAGTATAATTTACTAAATAATTATCTTTGACTCCTTCCTTTGTCTTTTCCTGACACATTCAGTCACCAAGTTCTATCAAATCTACATCTGAATATTTTGCATGTATTTCTATTTTCTCCATTCTCACTGGCAATACTCCAAGCATAGTTGTCTTTTACCTGATCTGCTCCAACATCCATCTGACTTGTCTCTGGCATCCGCTACTTCTCCTTCCAAACCATTTTAAAAAGGCAAATATGATCAAGTCACTCTGCTGCTTAAAATCCTTAAGTAGGTTTCTCATTGTTTTTAGATAAAGCTCGCAATCCCTAATATATCCCACAAAACCTTGTGTGATCTAGCTCCTACTTATCTGTACAATTTCATTATTCTCTGTATTCTAGTCCTAAGGTACTTCTTTCTGCTCACTATGTCCTTCTCTATATCATGGTTTGTTGTTGCTGTTGTTAGGTGCCTGAGTCAGTTCCAACTCATAGCAACCCTATGCACAACAGAACAAAACACTGCCTGGTCTTGTGCCATATCTATAATGGTTTTTATGCTTAAGCTCATTGTTACAGCCACTGTGTCAATCCATCCTTTGTTCTTTTGGCAGTCCATGGTTCATTCAGCATTCTTCTCCAATACCACAATTCAAAGACATCAATCCTTCTTCTGTCTCCTTTGTTCACTGTTTAGCTTTCACATGCATATGATGCAATTGAGTATACCGTGGCTTGGGTCAGGCGCACTTTAGCCTTCAAGGTGACATCTTTACTTTTTAGTATTTTAAAGAAATCCTTTGCAGCAGATTTTCTCATTGCAATGTGTCTCTTGATTTCTTGGCTCCTGCTTCCATGGGTGTTGATTGTGGGCCCAAGTGAAATGAAATTCTTGACAACCTCAATCCTTTTTTCATTTATGATTAAGTTGCTTACTGGTCCAGTTGTGAGGGTTTTGTTTTCTTCATGTTGAGGTTATATCCATACTGAAGACTGTAGTCTTTGATCTTCCTCAGTAAGTGTTTCAAATCTTTCTCTTCCAGCAAGTAAAGTGGTGGTGTCTGCATTACACAGGTTGTTAATCAGTCGTCCTCCAATTCTGATGTTTCATTCTTCTTCATATAGTCCAGCTTTTTAGATTGTTTGCTTGGCATACCAACTGAAAAGGAATAGTGAAAGGATACAACTCTAATATATACATTTCCTGGCTTTAAACCATGTAGTATCTGCTTGTTATGTTTATACAACTGCCTCTTGATCCATATACAGATTCCTTAAGAGCATAATTAAGTGTTCTTGAACTCCAGTTTTATGCAATGTTAGCCATAGTTTGTTAGGATCCACACAGTCCAATGCCTTTGCATAGTCTATGAAACGCAGGTAAACATCTTTCTAGTATTCTCTGCTGTATCATCTGACATCAGCAATGATATCCCGGGTTTCATGCCCTCTCCTGAATCTAGCTTGAATATCTGGCAATTCCATGTCACTATACTGTTGCAGTCACTTTTGAATGATCCTGAACAAACTTTTACTTGAGTGTGATACTAATGATGTTTTCAGTAATTTCCATATTCGGTTGGATAACCTTTCTTTGGAATGGGCATAAATATGGCTCTCTTCCAGTCAGTTGGCCAGGTAGCTGTCCTCCAAATTTCTTGGCACAGACGAGTGAGCACTTCCAGTGCTGCTTCTCTTCATGAGATATCTCAATCAGCATTCCATCAATTCCTGAAGGCTTGTTTTTGGCCAGTGCCTTCAATACAGCTTTGACTTCTTTCTTCAGTACCATCGGTTCCTGATCATATGCTAACTCTTCAAATTGCTGAACATTGACCAGTTCTTTCTGGTATAGTAACTTTGTGTATTCCTTCTATCTTGGTGTTCCCTGCGTTGTTTATTATTTTCCCTGTAGAATCCTTTGCTACTGCAACTTGAGGCTTGAATTTTTAATTCAATTCTTTTAACTTGAGAAATGTGCAACATGTTCTTCCCTTTTGGTTTTCCATTTCCAACTCTTTGCACATGTCATTATATATTTTGTCTTCTCAACCTGCCCTTTGAGATCTTCAGTTTAGGTGTTTTATTTCTCCATTCCTTCCTTTTGCTTTAGCTGCTCAATGTTTGAGAGCAAGTTTCAGAGTCTCTTCTGATATCCAGTTTGTTCTTTTGTTTCTTTCCTGTCTTGTTAATGACCTCTTGCTCTCTTCCTGGATGTCCACTTTGGTCTTTTCTTTCTTTCCTATCTTTTTAATGGCCTCTTGCTCTCTTCGTTAGTGGTCAACACATCATATCTATTCTTGAGAAGGTCTTTAATCTTGGGACTGATACACTCAGGGTCATACTTGGGCTCTCGTGCACTTGTTCTGATTTTCTTCAGTTTCAGTTTGAATTTGCATGTGAGCAATTGGTGATCTGTGCCACGGTCAGCACCTGGTGTTATTCTGACAGCTGATATGGAACAGTCAGATATGGGTGCTCTTCATCTAATTATTGCTTCAGATCTCAGCTTGTAAGTCACTTTCTAGGGGACACTTGCCCAGATTACTTGAAATAGGTTAGTTTATTCTTTAGAATACCCTGTTGCTGCTTTGAACATCTCATGTGTATTTTATGGGACTATTTTCTCCTGTTGACCGTAAGCTCCACAGGGCAGGACCTTGCCTGCTTTCTCTTCCCAGCATATGATATGGTACCTCATACTTATTAGATAATACATATGTATTTGTGAATTCATGGAATCTACTCATTCCACAATTGATTCAGATGTATCCTTGGGCATATAAGATCTTTATATTAAGATCATGAGTCGGATCTGACTCGACGGCACTTGGCACTTGGCATTCTATTCCAGTGACTGACCTACATACCTATTTACCTACCTGCCTGGTTACGTTTCTATTGATCCACTGATCTAGCAGTCTATTTTTCCTGACATTGTTGTGGTAATTAGTTGCTGTTAAGTCACTTTCAGCTCATGGCAACTCACTGTGTGCAGAGTGGTACTACTCCATTGGGTTCCAAGGCTGCTACTTCTCTAAGCAGATTGCCAAGCCTGTCTTTCAGTGCATCTCTGCATGGAACCACCAACCTTTTGGCTAGCGGTCAACTGCTTGACTGTTTGTGCCACCCAGGGACTACTTCTTAACATTTCTACCTTCTACTTCAACTGCTACAAGTTTTAAATATGTTTTGATGTCTTAAAAAATTATCTCTTTTTGCCTGTTTGTTTTTCTAGATTAGTTTAATAACATTTTTGCTAAATTCCACATAAATCCTTAAGATTTTGACTGGGATTATGTAAAGCTGTACTTCAGAAAGAACTGACATCTTTCCAATAATTATTTTTTTCCTGCATGTAAGCATGTTACACATTTCTATTTAGTCATCTTTCCTTAAGTATTCTAGAATATTTGCATATTTTTAAACTGTAAAAAAATCCAGGAGAAAATTTGAATGCATGTTTATTTCATCTCTGTACAGAAAATGATTTTCTAAGCATTGAAGCAACAGAAGAGCTAACATTAGATGAAGCTGATCGATGTAACACTGAAATAAATAATGCATGTTTAAGAAACATTATAAATAAAATTAAAAGTGAGAAGATGGGAAGATAATTGCAGTAGAAATGTCAAATGGTCTCTATCCTTAGCACATAAAAAATGATACAAATTAATAAGAGAAACACTAATATTGCAAATAAAATAGGCAAAGAACTTGAACAGTTTCAAAAGAAGGAATTGAAAATGGCATAGACCATTCTTAAAAAAATAAAAAAAGACATACTATTGTGCTTTAAGTGAAAATTTATAATCCAAGTCAATTCGTCATCCTCAAACTTACACACATTGCTATGTAATTCTAGCTATTCTCCCCACACTGGGACAACATACTCTTCTTTTCCACCCTGTATTTCCTGCATCCATTCAACTTGCTCTTGTCCCTCTCTGCCCTCCCCTCTCACTTCTGGACAGGAACCACCCAGTTAGCCTCATGTATATACTTAAGTCAAGGAGTACACTCTTCACCAGTGTCACTATATGTTGTATAGTCTAGTCCAATCTTTGTCTGAAGAGTTGGCTTTGGGAATGGTTTCAGCCCTGGGCAGTTTTTAATGTGGCTAGAGACTTTGTTACAAGCTTTAAATATAGGTTACCAACTTTTTGTACTTGGCTGGCTTGGCTACCAACTTTTTAAAGTTTCATTTCATTAACTTCTCAGTGATTTTATACTTAGGCATCTAAATAAAAAAGTAGTAAAGGAAACTGATACTACCTATATTTCATAAAGTAAAAAGAAAGACCTTGGACTCAAAACCAAGAAAACCAAACATACTGCCACTGAGTCAATTCTAGCTCTTAGTGATCCTATAGAACAGATGCAGTTTCCAAGGAACTGGTGGATTTGAACTACCAACCTTTTGGTTAGCAGCCATAGCACTTAAACCACTATGCCACCATAAGTATCAGTTGCAATTAGATAGTAGATACGAATTACCATAGGTGAAGGGAAGGACAATACATAATACTGGGAAAGTCAGCACAACTGAACTAAATAAAAAGCTAAGAAGTTTCCTGAATACAAGCAAATTATTTGAGAGACAGAGTAGCAGGGGCCAGGGCCTAGGGACCATGTTTCAGGGGGCATCTTTGTCAACTGGCATAACAAAGAAAATGTTTTGTATCCCATTCTGGTGAGTGGTGTTTGGGGTCTTAAAATCTAGTGAGCAGCCATCTAAACTGCCATCGATTGATCCAACCCACCTGGAGCAAAAGAAAAAGAAGAACACCAAAGACACAAGGAAAATATGAGCCCAAGAGACAAAAAGGGCCACATGATCCAGAGATTACATCAGCACGAGACCTGAAATACTGGACAGTGCTTGGCCACTACCAGCGACTACACTGATGGAGAAAATAATGAAGAGTCCCTGATATAGTGGGAGGAAAATGGGGTGCAGAACTCAAACAGTATTAAAAAGACTAAACTTAATGGTCTGACTAAGACTTGAAGGATCCCAGAAGATATGTCTCCCAGATTTTCTGTTAGTCCAGAACTGAAACCATTCTTGAATTCAACTTTTCAGACATAGACTGGAATATAAACATAAAATGATACTTGTGAAGAGAGTGCTTCTTAGGTCAAGTAGATACCAGAGACTAAATGGTCAGCTTCTGTCTAAAGGTGGGATGATAAGGCAAAAATTGTCTTGAGCTGATTGATTAGACACCAGGGAAATCCAGGGTAAATAGAAAGGAGTGTGCTGTCACATTGTAGGAACAGCAACTAGGGTCACAATAACTGTGTATGTATAAATTTTTGTGTAAGACACTAACTTGGACTGTAAAGTTTCATTTAAAGTACAATTAAGCAAAGCAAAACAAAACCAGAAACAAAAAAATTCACCATCAAGTTAATTCCAACTCATGGCTGTCCTGCATATCAGAGTGTAACTGTACTCCACAGAAATTTCCGTGGCTGAATTTTTGGAAGTAGATCACCAGGCTTTTCATCAAAGGTGCCTCTGAGTGGACTAAACTACCAAACTTTATATGCAATTTTGTCACATATGTAGGTTTATATAACTGTCATATGTCTTCTAAAATTCCAAAGAAATAATAAATCAATTGACATAAAACCAATCCCAGAGACATGAAATTTCAGGACAGAGGCAAAATTATGAGCCAGTAATCCCAAGTAAAATACAGTTTTCAGAACCTAGTATTTAGAAGAATTGTGTGGTGTTTGAGGAAAGGAAGTTAGGGAGAGGACATCTTGTATTCGGTATTACTAGGGTATCAGTCTATGGCAACTGTCTAGATGCCACAATGTGTAAATTTAAACTCAACTGGGAGATGTTAATCTAGGTGTTATTCTGGCAACAAGCATTTACCTTACGAGGAGAAAATCCCCTTATCTCTGAGAATATTCCCTGCACACTGACTGCCACCTTTGCCTCTGCCTGTGATAGAAGTCTGTGAAAACTGCTGGTAAGAGGCAGTTTGCTTTTGTCCCCACATCCATTTCCCCCTTAAGTGACTCCTTAAAAAAAGCTGCTGTCCATCCTGTTGAAGGCTGGAAGTCAGCAGTTTTTTAAATTTTGAATGATCTTATTCAGACTTGACTGTATTTGCCTTTCTCATTGAACAATACCTTGGGAAATCCCACCAAGTCCAGTTATTGTCAGCTGGGCTCCTGCTTCTGTGGACAACAGAATGAAACCGTGCCAGGTCCTGAAGCATCCTCAGAGTCGTTATGATGCTCACGGCTGTTGTTGCATCTGCTAAGTCAGCCCATCTCACTAAGGGTCTTCCTCTTTTTCGCTGACCGAAGTATGATGTTCTTCTCCAGGGACTGGTCCATCCTAATATCATGTCCAAAGTGTGTGAGATGTAGTCTTGCCAGTCTTCCTTCTAGGGAGCATTCTGGTGTACTTCTTTCAAGAGAGATTTGTTCATTCTTATAGCAGTCCATGGTGTATTCAATATCCTTCACCAACACCATAATTCAAAGGCATGGATTCTTCTGTGGTCTTAATTATTCATCATCCAACTTGCACATATGTAAGAGGCAACTGAAAACATCATGGCTTGGGTGAGTCTTCAGGGTGACATCTGTGTTTTTTTAACACCTGAAAGAGGTCTTTTGCTGCGTATTTGCCCATTGCAATGCATCATTTGATTTCTTGGTTGCTGCTTCCATGACTTTTGATTGTGGATCCAAGTAAGATGAATTCCTTGGCAACTTCACCTTTGCCTCTGTTTGTGATGAGTTGCTTATTGGTCCAGTTTAGAGGATTTCTGTTTTCTTTATGTTGATGTATAATCCATACTGGAGACTGTAGTCTTTGATTTTTCATCGGTAATTGCTTCAAGTCCTTTTCACTTTCAGCAAATCAAGTGTATAGCTTTTAACTCATTGTTTTAATACATACATGGTATTCAATGAAATAAACGTATGATAATTAACTTTTCTAGGTTGATGCCACTTAACCTTTTTGGAGGTACAAGCTCTAAAATAGGCACCCCATGATCTGCATTTCTTACTGTTTCATAATCTTTGTATAATCCTGTCCCACTGAGTATGTGCTGGACCTGTGATTACTTCTGATGAACATAGTGTGGCAAAGGTGACAAAATGTTCCTCTTATGATTACATGGGGTTATTAAACTTTGTCTTGATAGCTGACTCATTCCAGTGAATCTTCTTTCTGGCCCAATGAAGTAATTGATCTGGTTGAGGAAATCTGTATGTCAAGGAGTTCTAGTAACTTCTAGTAGCTTCTAGTAACTGGGATTTTGAACCATTCCTTCCTGGTTCAGTTATGGCCATGGAGGTGAAATTAGAAGAGATTTGAGTTTTTAAAATATGGGTGAACCAGAAAGATAAACAGATGGGGAAAATTTCTGAGGCACAGTCCTGCTAACAACCTATTAGAAAACAAGGGCAGTATGCGTATTACACAGCAACCACACATCTTGACCAGCAGAGTTGGAAACAGTGCTGCCTTGCTCAGAGATGGTGGCCACCCATGCTGCTTTGAACATGTATTTCTCTGTACTGCCTTGCCAAAAATCCAGACTCCTGTATCAGGGCTCCTGAACAGGCTCATTTATGCCTCTTGTGATTCTCTCATTCCAGGGCTTTGGTTCGTAATGTTTCCCTTTCCAGTTACCATTCCAGTTCACTCAAATTTTAAACATTCTGGTCTGTTTCTGTTTCACTTTGTAGGCTATCATTGAATCAGAACAAATCAATTCAAAGTCCTGCTTAGATGCTCACTACTTATGGCCTCTGAGAGCCACAGTGGTGTCTAGCCAAGAACTAGCAAGAAACCAGAGTCCTTAGTCTTACAATTTCAAGGAAATGAATCATGCCAATAAACAGTATAACTAGAAGTGGATTTTTCCCTAGTGAAGACTCCGTATGAGAACATATATTGGTTAGAAACCCTAGGAAACCCAAAGCAGAGGACCCACTTGAGGTATGTCTGGACTTCCGATTCATTGAATTGCTGAGATAATACATGACTGTTGTTTTGTTACCCAGCAATAGAAAAGAAATACAATTTTTTTCCCAGAGTTTCTTTTATTGACATTTGAAACAATGATTAATAAATATTTTTGTGCATACATTGACACCCTTTTTTAAATATACTGACACCTTTAGTGTATAGAATAGATTTTTCAGAAGGGTAATTGCTGTGTGGTCTTTTTTATTTCAGTACATGATACTTGATTGTTTTCTAAAGAAGATCTAAGAATTCACATTTCATTTTAACAGCTATGTGTGAGAGTACACTTTCTTCTGCACCCTTACTGAGCTGTGTATCTTAACAGCAGTTAATCATTCTTTCCAGTCCAGTAGGTATAAAGTGATAGCTCATTGTTATCTTCATTTCAATGTTACTGCCTTCCAGTGAGTATGAGCATGTTCCCACACCCTTACTGATTTCAGGGTGATTGCTTGTGAAATGTGCTTTCCTATTCTTTTTTCAAATTTTCCTCGAGGTTTTTTTCTCTGCTTTTCATTTTGTGATAGATCCTTGTGTATTGTTACCATTAACTTTCAGTCCTTTATGTGTAGTTTTTCCCCCTCAAATCTACTTGTTTCTGTTGATTTTGTTTGCTGTTTTTCATAGTACAGAAAATACAGTTATGCTAAATCACGTGTATTTCTTCTGTTTAATAACTCAAAATTTTCAGTTTTGATTTAAAAAAATACTGTACCCTCTCAAGATGTTTTCAACCTTACCTGACTTTATTCTATCTGGAAATTGCTTTTCTATCTGGATTAATTAAGGCTGAGATTTATTTTCTTCAAGGTAGTTAGCCAGGTATGATGAAAGAGTAGAAATGGCCAGAATTACCCCCAACAAAAAGTAGACGATATGAACAAACTAATTACCAAAGACGACATTGGGAAACAATTTTTTTTTTTTAAAAAAAAAACAACAACAAACAACAACGAACCAAAACAAAAACACTACCATTGCAAAGGATACCAACCGCAGATGGGCTTAGAGCTACATTTTCTCTCACCTGAAAAAACATCATTTCACTACTTCTTAAACCTCAGCTACTCTAGGACCGACAGCATCAGCATCACCTAGAAGTTTGCTAGTAATTAATGCCACATCTCAGCTACCACCCCAGTCTCATGAACCAGAACCTGCATTTTAACAACACAGGTGACTGTCATATATTTTGTGGTTTGAGAATCACTGTTTTAAACCAGTGCAGGTGACAGAAGATTTGGAAAGCTCCAAGTTTTCCAAGTTGTTGCCATAGAGTTCCATACAGCGTTCACAGATGCTGGATTTAATTGCTGCCGCATTCCTGGCTTCTTTTGTCTTTCCAAACCTGGACCATTTTCACTTGCTAGTGTTTCCTTAATCATGCTTATAATGGGTCTATCTCTTTTGTTAATCTCTTTCAAAAAATCTTTTTTTTATTCCGCTGTTGTATTCTTTCATAACTTTTAGCTAATAGTTCTAACTAATTCTTTTGGTTCCTTTTTTTCTAATTTCTAAACAACTATGAAGTTTAGGTTTTCTTGTCTTAATAAAAAAATACATACTTTTGGTTTTTCCTTTGAGTGCAGCTTATGCTCTGCTTTTTAGATTTTGGCCAAAGTCTTTATCACCCTTTGATTTTGTTTTTTATCTGAAATTATGATCTTTAATTCCCAACTAAATAAGATATTTTTTGCCCAATTTGTAATATGACCAAACTGTGACCCTTTTCCTTTAAAAAAGGCTTATAGTTTTGTGTCTGATTATATATTTCACTTGTAAATGTAGAGTGGGCATATGAAACTGCATATTCTTTACAGAAATGGTGATTAGTCAATTCCTGTGTCTTTAATTTTTCATTTTATTTTTGTGTCTTATAGCTGTGCTGAAAAAGGTTCTTATTTAATACTCTGATTATGGATTATAGATCAAAGTTGGCTGATTATTACTTTTCTGTTTTTTTGTTAATCTTCTTTCTTGAATCTCCTGTTTGTTATTTGATTTACTTATTTTTTCTTCAGATGTCACACTTGTTGGCAAAGTCTCTGAATTCTTTCATATTTACAAAAGATTTTCTAAGTACGAATACTTTCTTCTATTTCCTTTTTCTTTTTTTACAAGCCCAGATATTTGTGTTTTTCACGTATTATGGGCTTCTTCCTCTGAAAGATGTAAAGTTGAGAATTTCTGGATCTTTCTAAGCTCATGGTGTGTGTAGTCTCCCATCACAACCATGTCTGAATATAATTTACTGCTGTCTGTTCGTGGTTCCCAAGTATCTTAATTTCATATATTTCTTAGATGTAGGCAGTAATTGCAAATCTATTAAAATACCCATGTTCCTTAAAAGTCATCTCTCCACTTTCTTATAACCATGTAAGATAGCTGACAGTCTTCAACAGCCCTTCTCACTTACTCTTATGATGGCCTTTAAGAGTCTCCTCCTCAGTAGAATCTTGGATTGCAGCTCCATCTTGAGAAACCTTCCACGTTGTCACCTGACATCTCACCTCTCTTGCCTGGTTGGATTTCATTGAGCTTGTTATATTCCGTGATCTAGTAAGCTATAAAATGCTTTTTCATCTTCAAATTCCCTTTTTATGAGCAGTCAGACCTAAATTCACCTATTTATTTCATATCATACCAGCCTGCCCTCCAAATTTCATTTTTGTTTATAGTTCTCTAGCTTGTACTCTAAGATCACAACCTTTCCTCTCAGGAAAACTGTCTTCCTTCAGCTTATTCCATGTCAGTTTTCTTCATTATCCTGTTGCATCTGTTCTGACACTGAGGCTGAAGCGCAGAGACCCAATACAGTGCTTTCTTGGCTTCCCCAGTGAGTGCCATTCTTAACAACCCTGTATGCCAGGACCAGTCATGTTAAATTACTCCCTTGGCTTCTGAGTTTGCAGTCTTTTCATTTGTGGTTTATTTTTCTTAATTCACTGGTTCCTTTTCAGTGTTTGCTGGTAACAGTAATCTTCCTTCTGTGCAAGAGGCTGTAATGAGACTCTGAAATTTAAAACCATGGTTCCTAGTCACTTCAGCAGCAAATCGTAGCTTCTTGGAGACCGTAGGTGTGGAAGGCAATTCTTAAAAACTTGTAAATAAGTTGCATGAAGCCAATAGGTTAGTTTCTCCATAATTTTCTTTTTAAGTCTTGTTTTACTTGAGAACATACCTAGACACAGAATTTAGGGCAGTATATTTAGTGCTGTTATGGCTGGCATGAGACCTATTTTAGTAGACCTCTGTGGCCCAAAAGGAGCTTAGCTGCCCGTAGGTCTGTCTGAGAAATAAAGAGAGCTAAACTTGATTTACCCACAAGTGCCTAAAAAGCCTGAACACTGAAGCTCTGCCCACTTTAAGTTTAGTCTTGATTGAAGTGAAAAGATTCACTTGCTTGTATTGTAATCCCTCTCCTGTTGGCCTTCTTACACCATAGCTATAATGGGATAAGTCAGGTCAATTTCAGCTACAGACAGCCATACAGACCGTGATTACCATGCCCCACATTCCCTTAACAATTAAAACTGGCCACGCCGCAACAATAAAAGCCACTAAAACCCACCAAGGCCAAAACTCGGGTGGTTTAATGTTACTACAGCACTGACAGGTTAAAGCTGTCTTCCCCATCTCTCTACACATAGCCCGCATTTCTAGTCTAATATTGATCTCTTGGTAGTTTCAGAGCATGGGCTGATGAGAGGACTGGAGAGAGCCAGTTGATAATAATCTTGGTAGTTTCAGACCATGAGCTGATAAGAGGACTGGAGAGGGGTCCAACTGATAATATTCTTCCCATCCTGAGTTTGGAAAAGCTGGAAAATACATACAGGAACCCAAACAGATGATGGAGAGAAAATTTTTTCTCTGTGTTATTGATGAGGATGAATTCTAAACTGTTGCTTGACCTATAGCCAAAATGTATCTCTCCAGTGTGCTTCCTCGGCCTGGGAATGGAACCTATTTGTTTACAGCTGAAGGCCTTGTAAAGGCTACACCTTCCTGGTAAAGTTACCGATGGATGAGAAGAAAAGATGTACGGCCCGAACACTGAACATTCTGCAAAAGAAGGACTTGTGCTGTATGTCTCTTCTGATGTCTTGTCAGCAGAAGAGAATCCTCTTTTCTCTTGGGCAGAGAATGCTTCACTATGGGACTGGGAGGGGTTTGTGTGGGGCTTAAGGTGCTTCCTAACATGGAATGCTGTTGCTGTTCAGTGCTGTTGAGGCGTTTCAGAGTTAGTGGCCCCATCTACAACAGAATGAAACTGCCCAGACCCGCCCCGTCTTCACAGTCGTTATACAGGAGCGCGTTGTTGCAGTCACTGCGTCAGTCCGTCTGAGAGAGAGTCTTCTCTTTTGCTGGCTTTCTATTTTACCAAGCATGATATCCTTCTCTAGGGACTGGTCCCTCCTGAAAACATGTCCAAAGCATATGAGGTGTAGTCTTGTCAGCCTTTAGTATTCTGGCTAAATTCTTCTAAGACAGATTTGTTTGTTCTTTGTCAGTCCATTGTACATTCAATATTTTTTGCCAATACCACAATTCAAAACTCACTATTCAAAAATATATCATATTGTACATAAAACACTCTTCATAGCTGATGGGGTACGTAACTCTGATTGGAGCTGAGGTGCATGGTTGAGAAATGGGAGTGTGACGTTAAGGCTGAACTTCAGGAGATGAGTAGACATGTCCTTGATTCTTGGTAGCTGGAAAGGCATTTTATTTTATTTTTGAAGCCTCCCTCCCTCCCTCCCTCCCTCCCTCCCTCCCTCCCTCCCTCCCTCCCTCCCTCCCTCCCTCCCTCCCTCCCTCCCTCCTTCCTTCCCTCCCTCCCTTCCTTCTTCTCTTCCTTCCTCCCTCCCTCCCTCCCTCCCTCCCTCCCTTCCTCCCTTCCTCCCTCCCTTCCTTCCTGTGTTTTAAGTGAAAGTTTACAATTCAAATCAGTTTCTCAAACAAAAACTTACACATGCTTTGTTATGTGACCCTTGCTGCTGTTTCCACACTGTGGCTTCACAATCCTTCCCTCCACCCTGATTTCCTATGTCCATTCAACTGGCTCCTGCTCCATTCTTTCTTCTCTCATTTCTGTACAGGAGTTGCCCAGTTAGTCTCCTTATCTAATTAAGGCAAGAGGCGCACTCTTCATTGGTATCATTTTATGTCTTATAGATCTGTTCAATCTTTATCTGAGAAGCTGGCTTCTAGAATGGTTTCAGTTCTAGGATAAAAAGAGTTTGAGGGTCATGTATTCCAGGGACCTTCCAGTCTCTCAGACTAGGAAGTCTGGTCTTTTTCTTGGAGTTCAAGTTCTGAAACCCACATTTCTCCTGCCCCATCAGGGACTCTTCGTTCAGTTCCTTGTAAGAGGAGTCTTGGTGATAGCTAGGCACTGTAGTTCTTCTGGTCTCATGTTGATGTAATCTCTGATTTATGCTTCCTTTTCTGTGTCTTGGGATCAGATTTTCCTCATGTCTTTGATATTCTACATTCTCTTTTGCTCCAGGTGAGTTGACGCCAACTGATGTTTCTCAGATGGTTGTTTGCTAGCATTTAAGAACCCATAATATGCCACCCGCCAGAGTGGGAAGCAGAACATTTTCTTACTAAACTTTGTTAATCTGGTTGACCTACGTGTCCCCTAAAACCAGAGTTCCCAGCCTCCTGTCCCTGCTTCTCTGTCCCTTGGAGTGTTTGGTAGTACTTAGAAAATTTCCTAACTTTGGGGGTAGTTCAGTTGTGCAGATTTCACCTCTACTGTGTATTTTCCTTCTATTCATCTGAAATAATTATTGTCTATTATCTAGTTAATGAATACCTCTCTGCCTTCCTTCCCACCCTCATAACCATCAAAGACTGTCTTTTTCTCGAGTACTTATAGTAATGGTGTCATATAATACTTATCCTTTTGTGACCGACTGATTTCACTCAGCTTGATGACTTCCAGCTTCCTCCCTGTTGTGAGATGTTTCCCAGATTCATCCTTATTCTTTATCACTGTGTAATATTCCATTGTGTGAATATACCATAGTTTATCCGTTTGTCTGTTGTTGTGCACCTAGGTTAATTCCATCTTTTTGCTGTTATTGATAGTGCTGCAATGAACACTGATGTGTGTGTATCTATTTGTGTGGCAACTCTTATTTCTCTAGGAAATTTTCCAAGAGGTGGGATTGATGAATCATGTGGTATTTCTATTTCTAAAAAAAATGCCAAATTGATTTCCAAAGTGGTTATACCATTTTACATTCTTATTAGCACTGTGTAAGTCTTCCAGTTTTTCCACAGCCTCTCCAACATTTATTATTTTGTGTTTTGGGAAGGTATTTTAGACAGAAGAACAATGTAAATAAAGTGAAGAGACATAATATTTAACAGATGTGTTTAGGGAGCAGCAAGGGATCCAATGTGGCTAGAACACTGGGAAAAGTGGCTGGAGAAAAGGGTGGGAAGTCATGCTGGTGGGTGAGGAACTATGTTTCGTCTTGCTGTAGAAACTTCAAAGTGATCTTACAGGAGCTCATTCAAGGTTTTAAGTAGGGAAATGATTTTTATATTTCCATTTTTGAAGGACAATTCAATTAGTAGCTAGATAGTGAGGCAGTAGCTTGGAACTGTAGACTCAGTGCTTAAGTGATAAATTGGGCTTGTAGCTACAAGTTATCAACATGTGTATCCCTGTAATCTTTGTAGAATTAAACAAAACTCACATTAATTAGAGGGACTAAAAATACTCTAATTAGCATCCCATGTGATTGGAAACATTTTTCAAACTGAGTGAAGTCAAGCTAGAAAGACTCAAGTGTGGCTTCTTTGAATTGTTGAAATTCCGTACTGAGTCTTCTGTTTATCCGCCTTGAATTCATCACCCAGGATATTAATTTTTCCTTGAAATAATTCTAGTGCCCACCCTTCATTTTTCCATTTTATAACCATCTTCACCTCTTCCAAGCCCTCATTGCCTCACACTTTGGTGATGTGTTTTGTGTATTACTTATTTGACCATCTTAAATTTACATATGATCTTTGTGCTGTGTTGTTTTCAGATATTTGGTTTATGGTACCAATTTCCACTATTCTTTGTAGAACTGGTTGATAATTCACACATATGGAGCCACATGGTCACAGACTATTGGCTTTAGGATTGAGGACAATACTAAGCCTTTTCTCTGTCTCCAGATTGAATTTATTCTCCTTCTTACCGGCATGATACTGTGATGCACAGCTGAGGGGCTTATTGCGTAGAACCTGGAGGCCACATGCCTGCTGCTTCTGAATAAACTGAGCCAAGAGGAAGCAAGAGCAGAACAGAAACTTTCCTTGTAACTTTGGAGATTTCTTCAAACTGGCAACATTGTCCATTGAAAGTTAGGCTCTTGCCAAATTGATTTATTTTCTCAGAATAGGGAGAGAAAGAACAATTTATGGAGACAGGGACCAAAGTACTAACATTTGGTTGTGAAAAGTGTATAGGATCATCAATCCCATTATTCATGTGAGGCATTATTTCCTAGTATCTTTAAATATAAACCACTTATTTCTAATTTGGAAGCTTTCTGAGATCAGAGCCCATGTATACAGCTTTAGTTTATTTTCTCTGAATGACTACTCTGAACAAAAATCAGTTAGATTTGGTTGGGCATATGCAACAGAGGATATTAGCTGAGAAAGCCTCTTTGCCACTCAAGATCTAGGTAAAATTGGCTTGAATCCAACAATTCCATGTCCTTTGGGATATCTCTGTCAGCTCTGGGGCCTTATAAAATGCTAAGGCCGCCTTTGACTGCTGACGTCTTGCTTCCACGTTTGCTGTCTTGGCTGTGCTTGCAGTTAGTCCAGAGGTGACACTTACAGTGTTTGTTGGTTTACACCCCTCAAACCATCTGTGAGTACACCAGGTTTTACTAGTGACCTGTTGATCAATGAAAAGAGTTCCTTGATATGTGACTCAGCCAGAAACTTGTAACTCTGTAGGATGTATTCCTTCTCTCCCAAATCCTTTGTAGTTAACCCTAACTAAGTTTTGCTGTCTTCGTTCCAGGCCCGGGTATCATCCTGTTTTACCTCCTGCTGTAAGCACTTTTTCCCCCTTCATGTTTCTCACTTCTTCCTTCTCATGCCCTGACAGCTCTAAATACTTCACTTTCCATTTTGCTAAACAATTCAGTTTTTTCCAGTTCTTATTTCCGTAAGCCAGAGCCAAACTCCATAAAGAATTTACAGGGAACAAGGACCACCCTGTTTAGAAGCTAGTTGTTATTCTACATCACAGGTTTTTTTTTCCTGCTAGTTTTAGAACAGTAGTCTTTCATTTTTGTTTTGATTTTTTTAAATTATGTGAACAATAGCAGGAAGAATATTAAAACTTTGTTAACAAGTAATTAGTATCAGTTAGTGTATTCAAACAAACAAACACAAACAAACAAACCAAGAATCCCATCCCCATCAAGCTGACTGCAACTTATGGTGGCCTTGTATGTTACAAAGTAGAAGAGTTCCACAAAAACCCTGGTGGTATAGTGGGTTAAATGCTACATCTGCTAACCAAAAGGTCAGCAGTTCAAATCTGCCAGGTATTCCTCAGAAATTCTATGGAGCAGTTCTTCTCTGACCTCTAGTGTCACTATGAGTCAGACCCAACTCGACGGAAGTGGGTTTCTTTTTGGGGGGGTAGCACTGTTCCATAGGGTTTTCGTGACTGCAATCTTTATTCAAGATGATAGCCTGGCCTTCCTTCTGTGGTGTATCAGGCTGCCTAAAATATGTGATTAAAAAAGGAGTCTGAGAATAATAAGTAAAACTTTGAGAATTTCATGTACCAAACCATTGAGTTTATGTCAACTCATAATGACCCTAATGGATACAGTCGAATTGCCTGACAAGGTTCCCAAGGCTGTAAATCTTTATGGAAGCTCACTCCTACATCGTTCTCTCAAGTTGGCTGATGGATTTGAACTGCTGACCTTTCGTTAGTAGCCAAGTGCTTTATCCATGGTACTATCAGTGCTCCTTGAAGTTCATTAAGGGATCCAGAATGAGCTTCTGCTAATAGTGCTTATAGCATCACTATGAGTAGGAACCAAGTTTGTGTCACCTAATGACACAGCAACAACAGTGCTTATAAAGAAGCCTTGACTTTCTGGCTTTGGTGATCAAAAATTTTGTAATAACATTGTTGATGCTTGCACAATGTGATTATGGTGATTGGTGTCACTAAATTATACACAGGAAACATCTCAGATGGGTAAATGTTTTATGTGTTATATGTGTCTTGATGACAATTTAAAGAATAGTTGAAACCAAACAAGGATCTAGTTTTTCTGACTTTAATTAGGCACATACCGTTTTTTAGATGATACATTTTGGATACATTTAGATGAGACATTGAGGACAAAGGAGTCTTTCACAGGAAAGATCAACTATAAATGTCATTAAATTAGGATGAGATACAATGAACAGCAGGTCTCTGCAAACAGCAGAGTGAACACAAGCCTTGAGAATTCAGACCGAACTACCAAGGCAGTGTGGGTGCTGAGAACATTAAATATTAAATCTTGGTGCTTGTCTCTTTTTTTCCCTTCTGAGGAATCTCCTTTCATGGATTGAATTGTATTCCCCCCAAAATATGTGTAGCCATGTGCCTGAGCCGTGATTCCCACTATTTTGTGGTTGTCTTCCATTTTGTGGTTTTCCTATGCTATATGTGAAAGGATTAGGGTGGGAATGTAAACCCTTTCAAAAGATCACCTCCGTGGTCCACTGTAAAGGGAGTTTCCCTGGAGTATGGCTTGCCCCACCCTTAATCTTTTCATCCTACAAGAGATAAAAGGAAAGAGAAGCAAGCAGAGAAGTTGGAAACTCACACCATCAAGCAAGCAGCCCTTCAGACCTGAGGTTCCTGCGCCAAGGTGCTCCCTGGACAAAGACTGATGTAATACTGGAATTGTCTCCAGAGCTGACAATGGGGAAGGAATTCCCCTGGAGCAGACATCATGAATTTGGACTTGTGGCCTACTGGACTGCATAAGAATAAACCTTCCTTTGTTAAAGCCATCCACGCTGTGGTGTTTCTGTTAGAGCAGCACTAGCTGAACAAAACACTCCCCCTCATAGGCAATCAGTTGCTAGCAAAGTCGGCCAGGAGCATAGGCTTTTTTGGTAGTTGATACATTAAAAGAGACCTATGACCAATGCTGTCTTTTCATTCATACTTTGTAGTGTTAGCATTTCTATTCCTAACGCCTTGTAATCCTTCACAATGGTATCTTTGCATGACTACTACAATAAATATTACTAAATTTTCTGTACCATATTAATGTTTTCATAAGTTTGTTAGCACAAGGGGGTCAGAATTTTAAACAAGATACTTAGGCTACCCTATGTAGGCATCATTAATCATTTAATCCTTAGTGGTATGCTGTCATACTGAAAAAACTTCTAAATGTCATGCGCTCAAGCATGACACAGACTGCGAGGTTCATTTCAGAATATAATTACTTGTACTAGAATTGGAGAATAATCAATATTCCTTGAAATAGGCCATTGAGGGTCTACTCTGTGCTCATGATTGTGCTTTCAAATCTCTGAAGATGCACAACTTTAGACATGGGCCCCAGAGTGGTGGATAATGTTAAAAAAGATGGAATCATGTATGAGCTGCCACTTGACAATTCACCCGAAAAGCCAAAGGTAGTGTCACTGGTTATCAAAATTAAAAGCTGCTACTGAGTTCTGATACTCAGATAGTAGTACATGGTCCGGTTAAATGATCTGCATGATCAAAAGGAAAAAATGTACAATGGATATGTATTGCTTAGTGAGTCAGGCTTTGAAGATAATGTCCATAGAGCAAAGTCTTAGCTAACCCTATAATGACGGTACTAAACTTGATCTTGCATTAAAATTGCATGTAATGTCATACACTTGTTGGTATCACCTAAAGATAATGGAAATGTGGTCCTGATTCCATACCCCATTGTGAACTCCTGCTCTGGTCCAGTTTATGCTGATGCAGAGCGTACCCCCAACTGGACTTTCGGTGATTAGCCTAATATAACAAGTAGATGGGCAGAATTAGCACTTCAAGACAGACAGGTCAACCTATGTGTACTCTTCTTCATGGCTTTCTCGGCTCTTTGGTGAACACATGGAATCTTAGTAATGGAAGGAACTCAATCAGCTGCCACTGAATTGATTCTGACTGAAGACAACCCTATGTAAAAGTAAAATTGTGCCCTTTAGGGTTTTCTATAGCTGATTTTTCAGAAGTAGAGTGCCAAGCCTTTCTTCCAAGGTTCCTCTATGTGGTCTTGAACCTTCAAACTTTTGGTTAACAGCAGATTGTATTAAGTGTTTTCACCATACTTGAGCTCCTGGAAGGATCTTATTGATATTGTTATGTGCAGTCAAGTCAGTTCTGACTTGTAACCTATGCACAACAGAATGAAACACTGCCTGGTCTTTCACCATGTCCACACTTGTTTTTATGTCTAAGCCCATCTTTGCAGCCACTGTGTCAATCCATTTTCTTAAGGGTCTTCCTCTTTTCCGCTGACCCTCAACCCTACCAAGTGTGATGTTCTTCTCCAGGTACTGATCTGTCCTGACAACATGTCCAAAGTATGCAAGATGCAGTCTCACCATCCTGGTTGTACTTCTTCCAGAACAGATCTGTTTGTCTTTTGGCAGCCCATGGTTCATTCAATATTCTTCTCCAGTATCACAATTCAAAGACATCAGTTCTTCTTCTGTCTTCCTTATTCATTGTCCAGCTTTTACATGAATATGATGTGATTGAAAATACCATGGCTTGAGTGAGATCCACAGTCTTCAAGATGACATCCCTACTTTTTAATACTTTAAAGAGATCCTTTATAGCAGGTTTTCCCAACATGATCAGCCTTTTGATTTCTTAACTGCTGCTGCTTCCATGGGTGTTGATTATGGAACCAAGTAAAAAGAAATCCTTGACAACCTGAATCCTTTCTCCATTTTTCACAATGTTGTTTACTGGTCCAGTTATGAGGATTTTTGTTTTCCTGATGTTGAGGTACAATCTGTACTGAAGGCTGTGGTCTTTGATCCTCATCAGTAAGTGTTTCAAATCTTCTTAACTTCCAGCAAGTAAGGTTGTGTCATGTGCATAGCGTAGGTTGTTAATAAGTCGTCTTCGAATCCTGATGCATTGTTATTCTTCATATAGGATCTTAGAAGTCATTTATTTTCAATATACATCCCGTGGAAACACTGATGGTGCAGTGGTTAAGAGAGATGGCTGCTAACCAAAAAGTTGGAGTTTCAAATCCATCAGATCCTCCTTGGAAATTCTCTGGGGCTGTTCTACTCTGTCCTTTGGAGTCTCTGCGGGTTGGAATCAACTCAACAGCAACAAGTTTGTTTTTGGTTAGGTATCTCTTGCCTTCCTTCAGGGTGCTGGCCCACGTTCATCTCTTCTACAAATCCACTATCAGAGCTCTATCCTTGCTCCCCAAAGCTGGAAGTAGCCTCCCTTCTCCAAACTACCTTAGCATTTTATCTGTGCTTCTTCTGTGCCACTTATCATTGCCTACTTGGTAGCTGTAGATGTCCCTGTCTTATCTCTCAAGAGTACAATGTATGTATTCTTTGAAATATCTTTGTATGCCCTATAGGACTTTTATAGGTCCTGGCCAATGATAGGTTCAATCAGTGTTCTAGATGAATGATACATGCAAGTCTGCCATGGGAATTGAGGAGAGCAAAGGACATTGGGTTCTAGAAGAATAGCTTATGGTAGTGCTTCATATGCTAAAGTTGGAGGAGATCTCAGAGCTCAAGTTCCTCAGCTTTTCAAACTCTTTAACATCCATCTACCACCCATCTGTCAGTCTGCCATGTTATGTTGGCTTATGTGTTGTTAAGATACTGACTGGAAGTTATGCCACTTGCATCTCAAGTACCAGCAGAGTCACCGAGGCTGGACAGGTTTTAGTGGGGCCTTCCAAACTAAGATAGCCTAGAAAGAAAGGTCTGGAGATCTGCTTCCAAAAATTAGTCAGTGAAAACCTGTCAATCGCAATAGAATGTTGTTTGATATAGTGACAGAAAATGATCCCACTAGGTTGGAAGGTGCTTAAAGTACACAGTGACCACCACAACAGATTTCAGAATAGTAATGGTCGTGAAGGTGGAGTAGGACCAGGCAATATTCTATCCTGTTATACATAAGGTCACCTAAGTCACAGCTGACTAGTGTCAGCTGTCAGCAACAACAACATAGGATCCTTGACAAGATCTCCCAGACTTTCCTCAAATACTTCCAGTGGTGTACTCATCTCTTCCAAAGATGCACCATTTCGTTTTTTTTGAATTCTTTTCCCTGACAGTATTCTGACCCTGGAACTCAGACAAATTAAAGTAAAGTAAGCCTACTTTAACTTAACTAGGCTAAAAATACTCTTTTGTTATAATCAGTTTAAAGCCTAGAGCTGTCCACATTCTTCTTGATTTTCCTGGAATTGTTTTGAGCTACTCTCTTTTAAACTGTTATTCCCTCTCATGGGTTTAAGAGGGTTGAATGAGACCTATTTCCACTTACTTAATTTTCAGAGGATCAAACTGAGCTTCAGGATAGAAGGGGCTTCATGAAAGTCACACTGATTCAGTGGCCTTGGTCACAGTCATCAATCACATGGGAAGAGAGCATTTTCAGCTACTGGGCTGCTTAAAGGAACCAGTGGCTGTCTACTCTCACAAATTTTATGCATGCAGTGTCATATTCCACAAAAGAAGATATTTTAGTTTTGAAATGTACATGAAAAGGACTTAATCTTAGGTACAGGAAGAAGTTATCTTTACCCTCAACCTTTACTTGTTCCCTTGCTGACATATCACCTATGACCAGGCAGATGACTATTTGTCGTCTGTCAGCTGGCAGAGGAGTAGTGTGGGGTGGGTGTTCCTATGCAGAGGATGGAACTGGAAATTCACCATAGGAATGTGCTGGAGTAATAAATTGGATGATGTAATTTTTAGCTGAGACAGTTTTGATTCTCAAAAAGGGATAATTTTTATAACAGTAAGTAACATCTAATGCTATCCACTGAAATGCATTTGAGTGTGTTACAGGAAACAGATGATATTTGGTCTGAAAAAACCCTGTGAATTTACTTTTTTTCACAGATTGTTGCTTACTTCTAAAAAATTTCATGTTCTGCTATGCCAGAGAGTGACAGCTATGTTAGATTATGTAACTGACAACAGTGAATTGGAAAAATAAATCGTTTAGGTTGAAAAGTAGTTCTGCTTGTGAATTACATACACACTCCAAAAGGTAATATTGTACAGATTTGAACTTTGTCTTGGAACTGTGTTTTAATACACAAGCTCTTAAGATGCAGTTCCAGAATCATTTGTGAGATAATCGGTAAAATTTAGTGATACATGTGGCATGATAAGTTTTACCTAATGGAAATTTCCAAAGCTAACTGTGATTTTACCTTTTTTTTTTGTCTTATGCCTTACATGATACTTAAACAAAAAGAGGTTTTATGCATGTGTCTTAAATTATTGTTTGTTTTAAATTCATATTCAGGATAAATGACTTCTTAGTTGATAATTAAAAAATCTTCAGTAGAAAACAGTTTTAATCTCATGAAACAGAAAAATACAAGTAAATGAAGAACAGGTATTTGCTACAACAGACTGAGAATCACCTCAAACAACCGGCAAACATGGATGAGGAAAATTTGTTAAATAGAATTTCATAAAGGGCCTATAATTCCGACATCTTTTTGCAAAGCTGTGTAGTGGGTCGATTTTTCTATTTTGTGTTAGAATCTGTTTGACCCATTATTTCTACAAAAGATAAAGCTATTTCTGTGTTCTCGAAGATCCAATTCTGAATTGCGTATCCAATATTTTCTTCCACTGCATCCCTCCAAAACATGAGTGCTCCGGCTTTATCAGTCTGTTTGTGCATTCTTGAACATACGTAGAACTTTCATTCTCCGCTTCTGCAGTGTCCTCACTCTGGAATGCCTCAGGTATTTGCTGAATGTATGCACTTAATAAGGGGCAAAACTGGATTACCTGTCGGTCTTCTTCAAATACAGTTCTGTCCTGATTTCCCAGTGTGAATTAAATATTCTGTAAAGTACTTTATTTACACCTCTATTTAGTGCTTAAGGCTTTGCCTTGTGGCTGGTTTGTTTCATATTGGTCAGCTGAACTTATTTTTGTAAGTTCCTTGTTGCCTATGGTCTCCTATTCAGCACCCCTTACTCCTAAGGCTGATTATGGGGGTGGTGCAGAATCACTTAGTTCAGGGGTTCACTATGAGTGATGGCTGCTATGAATTAGCGACAACCTCCAAACCTAGTATAATGTCTTCCTCAGGGAACAAGAGCCATAAATGTTCATATAAGTGATACTATTTAAAGAATAAATATTGTCCCTATACTTTAAGTTGGTAATTGAATTCAGATTGGTCTGAGCACTGTAGTACCAATCCAGTCTTTAGAGATCAGGGGAATAAAATGTAACATCTACCATGTGATCATTTTTAATATATTGGTATGCTAAATTTTACAATGCATGGATCAAACTGTTTCTTTCACTAGGAAAAAAAGGTAACCAAATGCCTTGGTGAGTTTCTCATCCATCTGAAAGAGATATTATTATACTTTGTAGAAAATTTACACAGAAAGGCTATGATTACTGGTTATCAAGAATAGTTACAAGTAGTTAAGAGATTTCTTCAAGTATTTATAAACTGAAAGACAAACTCCAGTTTTTATTTTTAACCCACATTTTGTAGCATTTTTCATTTTGACGCTTATTTATAACTGTTGTGGTTGAATAGCTACCATAGGGCTACAGCTAAGTATACTGTATAGGTTATGCCCAATTATTATGATATATTATTAACTAACTGCAAGTTTCCAGACATTAGTTAAAGCTAATCTTACTATCTGTCATGGATTGAATTATGTCCCGCCCCCTAAAAAAATATATGTGGTAGTTCGGCTAGGCCAGGATTCCCTGTATTCTGTGATTGCCCTCCATTGTGTGATTTTTCTGATGCCGTAAATCCTAATCTCTGCCTGTGGTTAACAGAGTGGATCATGTTAGAGAGGATTAGGGTGGGACTGTAAATCCCTTCATAAGATTACCTTCCTGCTCTATTGTAAAGGGAATTTCCCTGGAGTATGGCTTGTACAACCCTTAATCCTTTCATCCTACAAGAGATAAAAGGAAAGGGAAGCGAACAGAGAATCGGGAACCATACACCATCAAGAAAGCAGCACTTGGAGTAGAGCACATCCTTCAGATCTGAGGTTCCTTTGACAAGATGCTCCTTGGACCAAGACTGATGGAACACAAAGAATTTCCTCCATAGCTGACAAGGGGGAAAGCGTTCCCCTGGAGCAGACATTCTTAATTTGGACATGTGGACTACTGGACTGTGTAAGAATAAACTTCCTTTGTTAAAGCCATCCACACTGTGACATTTCTGTTAGAGCAGTACCAGCTGACTGGAACACCACCTATACTTCTCCCCCCATTCTTGCACCCTTGCTATTTATTGAAAAATATAAATTGCATGCATAAAAGTGCACAAAAATTATATGGAAAGGTTTACAGATTAGTATAAAGCAAATACTATATCCATGTAGATGCTCTCCAGACCAAGAAATAGAATATTCGATACAGAGAACATAAGGCACAAACAGCTCCCTGTGTATCTATGCCAATTGCAGACTCATGCCTCTCCCCTGGTGCTCACACAATCATAACTTTTAGAGTGATACTGCCTTTGCTTATCTTTATGGTGTTACCACTTATGTATACATCCCTAAGCAAAAAGTTTCATTTTTCTGTTTTTTTTTGTTTGTTTTACATAAGTGGAATCACACTGTGTATATTTTTTGTGATTTTGCTTAATTGTGTGCTGATGAGATTCATTCATGTTGTTGCAGGTAGTTTAAATTTGTGCATTAATTTTCAAAACTGTATAACCTGGAGAAACTAAGCCTATTGCCATTGAGTGGATTCTGACTAATTGTGACCTTATAGGACAGAGTAGAACTGCCCCAGAGTGTTTCCTAGGCTGTAAATCTAAAGCTGACTGTACATCTTTCTCCTGTATGGGCAGCCAAGTGCTTTAACCGCTGTGCCGCCAGGGCTCCTTCAAAACTGTATTAATACAACAAAACAAACCTCTTACCATCAAGTCGATTCTGATTCATAGTAACCCTATGCGACAGGTAGAACTGCCCAATAAAGTTTCCGGTGAGCAGCCAGGGGAATCAACTTGATGGCTCCTAACAAAACAGTAACAGACATTGTATATAATTTAGGAGACTAAATTATAATTTTTTTTTCCAAAAAGGATTTTGTATTGTGGTGGATACTGTAATGCTAGGTGGCTGTCAACAGTGTCACCTTGAGCTAGGCTGACAAGGTCATCAGAGCCCTTCACAACTGGCTAGATTGAAGAGATTGTGTGGCTTCTCATCCGGATGAAAGAAACTAAAGACCCAGTTCTCTCCTCTCCTGGTTGGGGCATTCCGTCCTCAGAATTCCCTGGAGTGTCAGCAAAGGCTTCACAGACTGAGTTACAAGCTTAACATGTGCCTTTGCCTAGTCTCACTTCTTTCTTGTTCTTGCCATTTCTCTCTGTGATCCTCACAGCATACCATGATAAACTTTCTGGCTGCTAATCTCCATCTCCTAGTCTGCTTCCAAGGGACCCCAAATTGCAACCCACCACATCAAAGTTTGATGTGCTTTGGCTGATGAGCATAACACAAATGAGAATGCCAGAGAGGTCTTCCCGGAGCATAGGAACTCACAAAGGCTACCAAATAAACAGATTCATTCATGCTAGCAATATTTACACATCAAGCACTCTCAGGGATACAGCAATGAATAAGACATGATTTCTGTTTTCTGGTGAGGGAGATGGGCACAAACGGATGCTCACAATGCAATACAGTGAGCATTATAACTGAGCACTGCAAGATGTGCTCAGGGAACACAGATGAGGGAGCAATTAAAGCTGACAGAATGTCCCTGAGGGCTTCGCAGGAGGAAATATTTGCTCTGAAAATTAAAGGATAACGATGGCAGAGAGAATTCTGGGCTGGGGGAGCAGCATCTGGAAAGGCATAAAGGCAAAGAAAAGAATGACAGGTACATGAAGTAAATGCTTTCTTTGGCAGCTGAGTAAGATACCTTGGGGGAAAGGAGGAGTTCAGGTTGGGAGGAGTGTGCAGGAAGGCAGGGAATAGTTAAAAATGAACCCAGAAAAGTGGTTTGGGACCAGATGGATAACTTGCCTAATGATACATGTAAAATGGGGAGACTGATACCTAAATAATTGCTTTGTTGGGTATGGGGATCGTGGAGGGAGAGCAGACAGTAAGAAGAAATGCATAAGTCTAGTCAAAATGTAGAAGGAAAACTAGAGGAGCTTTTCTGTAAAAATGAGGTTGTTTCTAGTGTCCTGGAATTAATCCTGACTTGTGGTGAGCCCACATGTTACAGGGTAGAACTGCACCGCAGGGTTTTCTTAGCTGTAATCTTCACTAAACCAGATCACCAGACTTTTTTTTTTTTGGTGGTAATGTTGAGTGGATTATTCAAACCATCAGCCTTTAGGTTAACAGTTGAGTGCAAGCTGTTTGTACCACTGGAAAGAAGATTTGAAGATGCTGTATTAGCAGTGTTCTGTGCTCCAGAGATTTTCAGTGGGATGAGGGCTTCAGAGTAAAGCACTGGTCCTGCTAATAGAAACACTGGAGGGTTGAGTCCATTTAGAAGCACCTTGGGAGAAAGTTGTGGTGATTGTCTTTCAAAAATATTGCAAGTGGTTGGCTTTAAAAAGAGAAATTTGATTTTGTCTCTGTGTAGTAGCTTAAAAATCCAAATTTAGGGTGCCACCTTTAGGGGAAGGCTTTTTCTGCTGGCTCTAGACGAAGGTCCTGGAATGGAAGCTTCTGAGACACAGGAATTCTGGCCCTTTCCAAAGGATGTGGTCAGCTCATAGCACTGCTTCTTGGTGGTGTGTAGTCCCTAACTCTCTGCTTGCTTCCCTTTACTTTATATCCCAGAAGATTGCCTCAAGGCACAATACAGTCTTATACATTGGGTCTTACCTCACCAAATACAACTGCCTGCCATCCTCCTTCGTAACATCACAGAGGCAGGGTTTACAGCACAGGGGAGCATCACACAGTACTGGAATCATGGCCCAGACATACTGCTGTACACAGTTTTGGGGTGACACAGTTCAGTGCATTACAGTGGTCTACTTCCAACAAATCAGCCATTGAAAACCCTGTAGAACATAGGTCTACTCGGACACGCATGGAGTCACCATGAGTCATGGTGGACTCCGAGGCAGCTGGTTCTGGCTGTTTTCATCCATTAGTAATGAAGTAGACAAATAAATTATTGTGTAGTCATGAATAGGATTTCGTAGAGTGGAAAAATGACAAAACACAAATTCATGTAAGAAAAAATATCTTACAAATATCGTATTGAATGAGACAAATCAGATAACCTTCAAAACAGATTTAACTAATGGTGATGTAGTGGTTAGGAGCCACAGCTGCTAACCAAAAGGTTGGCAGTTTGAATCTGCCAGGCTTTCCTTGGAAACTCTGTAGGGCAGTTGTAGTCAGTCTCATAGGGTTACTATGAGCTGGAAACGAGTAGATGGCAAGAGTTTTTTGTTTGTTTGTTTAGGAATACCTGTTTGGGTGGTAAAAATGTAAAGGACAGCTAGAAAATGAACACTATGAATTAGGATAGTGATTACCCTTGACAGCAGAGGGGAGGTAATGGGCTGAAGTGGACATGAGAGAAACTAGAGGGCTCTTTCTTGACCAGAGAGATGGTTTTATGAGTATTTTCATGGAATATATACTTGGTCTTTACCTTTTCTTTAAAAGAGATTGTATTTCACATAGAAATAGGTTACCAAATAAGCAATTGGAATGATTGATTTGTTCAGTGGCTTCAGTAGAACAGTGGGGCCATTGAAGCCATTTTGTACTGGATTGAGGAACTCAAAGAACAAAATCCAGAAATGCAGATTATGTCTCCAGAGTACTGATGGTCACTGCCAAACCCCCAAAGCCAAAACCACTGCCACTGAGTTGACTGATGGTCAATAGAAAGAGATAATATGGCATTTTGGAGTCAATAACTTTTAAATTGATGGTTCCTAAAGCAAATACCATTAGGTAAAATTTGTAACACCACAGAAGAAGAAAGAAGTAAGTTATAAAGAGCTAAGCAAAACCACTGTACTCAGTGGTTAAAAACTGATTGGGCTGGAAAACATAAGTGATCTTTTTTCCCCCCAAAACCAAATTTTAAAAACTTGTTCCTAGTTATTATTCAGTGTAAATCTAATGAATGATTCTTAAAAACTTAAAGGTCGGAAAGAGACTAAAAAAAAGATGAAGGACCGTCTAAAACAACAAGCATCACACAAACATGTGTCTTTTTTTCCCCCCATGTATTTTTAAATTTTAACATAGTGTTGACATTTTGCAATATTGTTGATACAGCAAAATACAACGTATTAACTTCGTTGAAACCAGGATTTTGAAACCCTCAGTAGTGTCTTTCTTTAGAGTTAAGGAATGTTAGGAATAATGAGGAGCTCTAAAATGTTTTGTTCACTTTTCTTGTTGACTCTGAAGCTTTGGAGACTGCTATTGGAACAGCTAACTAAAATCCACATCTCTCACACCTCAGTCCAGTGATAATTCCATAGCACCCTTGAGCAAGATTTTGTAAACCGAATCTTCTTGTGACAATAGACTCTGAATAGGCTCTAGGGTTTATTTGTAATAGAATTTGGTCTGTACCAACACAGAATGGAATGTTCTGTTTTTAAAAATTGTTTTCCTTCAAGTCATAGTTTTAGGAGATTTAATACGTACTTAAATGTTATTTTTATTTTGTCCTAGGGTGGTAACATTTATTTAGGGAGAATTCATCTCCTTTACAGAATGAGATTGGAAAATACATCAATTACTGGACACTTTTTTTAAAAGGCAACTCATAATGCAATCATTACTTCACAGAGAGGTCATCTGTGTAATCTTGCCAACATCCATTACGATATGAATACTCTTGCATCATCTCCTTATAGAATTTAGGGTATCTTTGTGGGTGACAAGTGCTTTTGTCCTCACTGTGAAGGAGATGAATCCTTAGCTGATGAGGTGGTAGGCCTGTACCTGGACCTTCCATACAAACCTTGACCTTCAAGGAACTTAGTTTGCCTTCAGTCTTACAGGAAAGTGGCCCTCCTTAACCAGTACTGTCCCTTGCAGCATACTGTGTGGACCAAGACAAATTGTATCAATTTAGCTGTCATCAGGATTTTTTTTTTCTGCCATTCATTCTGTCATCAGGGCTAGACCAGTGCCAACTGTTGTTGAGTTGACTCATGGTGACCCCATGTTTGCTAGAATAGAGCTGTGCTCCACAGAATATTCTTGTTTTTCTGAATTTTATTTATTTTAGTCTTGTTGTTGAGAATATACACAACAAAGCAAACATTAGTTCAGTAGTTTCTCCATGTACAATTTAGTGCCACTGATTACCTTCTCCAAGTTGTATAACTATTCTCACCCTCCTTTTCTGGATTGTCCTTCTCTTGCTAACATAACTCTGTGCTTCAAAGATTCCCGTCCAATTTTTTGAGCTGCTGTTGTAGTTTGATCCCATGTAGACAGGTCTTAAAGGAGCATATTGATCAAGCCAGACATTTTTTACTAGTTGGGCTAAATTAGTTTATTGTTCAGTTTTAAGATGGTTTTGAGGGATACTTCCAGTCTAAGGTTTAAAGATTATCTCAGGGCAATAATTTCGGTGGTTCAGTCATCTTCTATGGCTCTAGAAAGTCTGGAGTCTGCGAAAATTTGAAATTCTATTCCGCATTTTCCCCCATTTGATTAGGTTCTTTTATGGAATCATTGATCAAAATGTTCAATAAGGGTTACTAGGCACCATCCAGTTCTTCAGGTCTCTTGGCAAAGGAGGACGTTTTTCATGTTAGAAGTAGATTGCCAGGGCTTTCTTCTGAGATGTCTCTAGATGAACTTGGACCATCAAACTTTCAGTAAACAGATATGGAATAAGTTAACCCTTGCCACCCCCAAAGACTCTATTGTCAGGCTTGTGTCTTCCACTGAGAGAATATTTTGGATTCAAGCAACCTGAAAATCTTCATTAGCCATGACCTTCCCAGTGATGGTTAATAAAACCTACATGTAAACCACTGTTACCAGTTTTTGCTCTCAGCTGATTAAATCTTCTTAGACTTGTGGCAACATTCTTTATATATGAGAACTAACTCCTATACCAGACACCTTGAAGGCAGACTCAGAGGCTGGAAAAATTTTGTGTCCCCTAAGACACCTTGTTTTTGTGACTGGTTGTTTTTGAGTCAGTTCTGATGCATGGGACTCCATATGTGCAGAGTGGAACTGTGTCATAGAATTTGGAAAGCTATGACCTTTTTGGAAGCATATCACTAGCCCTGTTTCCCTAAGACACTCTGGGTAGGTTGGAATCATTGGCCTTTAGGCTAATAGGCCATCCACGTCTTAACCGTTAGCACCACCCACAAGACACACCTCTGGTGATACACGGAGAGTAAAGTTTTAATAAATTTTTGTTCAACAGAGACAAATGCTTTTTAGCTTCAATGATTCTGCACTTTCAAAGGTAGTTAACTCGCTTTTCGGCCTCTGGGCAGCATTTGACAATGTGATTCTAAGTGCTTTCTCCTTTCCCAGCCTTCATGGCCCATTACTCATCTTGACTCCAGTAGGCTGAATTTGCAAGGTTGCTCCTGCCTTGATTTCTGCAGTTCTTTCCCTGTCACCAGGAGAATGACCTCGTGACTCCTCCCTCTTCTAAGATTAAAAAGTGTTTAAGCATAGTGTTGAATATTTTTCCTATGAGAGTTCATTTTGAAATAAAGTTCCTGTGGTATCTGAGAAAATATACAGAAATGCAAAGAAGAAGCAATATGTAAAACAATAGAAACATCTAGGCAAAACGTAGTGACATACAAGCTTAAACAAGTATTTTACTGCTGTCACTGTTTCTTTTCTGGCTAATTTAGTGTCTTGGATGAAATACAATCAGAATGCTTCTAAAAAGCAAGGATGGTGAGATGATGTCTTGCATACTTAGACATGTTATCGCGGGGATCAATCCCTGGAGAAGACTACCATGTTTGATAAAGTAGCAGATCAGCAAAAAAGAGGAGGATCCTCAGCAAGATGGACTGACACACTGGCTGCAGCAGTGAGCGCAATCAGTACAAAAGGAGCGTGGAGCAGGGCCTGGCAGTGGTTTGTTCTGTTGCAATTTGCACAGGGCCACTGTGAGGTGGAACCAACTCAATGGCACCACCACCAACAACAATTCAGTGTCACTTGTTTACCTACAATCCTCCAGGTACTGAGGAACAGCCCCAGGGCTTCACTGGGTTGAAGTGCCCTCGGGCTTTCTGCGAGCACTTGCATCATTTGCAGCTTTGCATCCTGCAGGACTGAGGTGGCTCTTCACACCTGCCCTTTCACTCTCCAAGCCAAAGGGGAACTGAAGTCCCAGGTTTTCTGAGCACTCCTGGGAGCTCACTTCAGTCTGTCTCAGTGGTTGCTGATTTCTGCTACCTTTATCCACCTCTGGAAACTTTAGTGGAGTAATCAGTTATGTGCTACTTCTGCTAATCAAAAGGTCAGCAGTTCAAATCTGCCAGGTGTTCCTTAGAAACTCTATGGGTAGTTCTACTCTGACTTTTCATGTCACTATGAGTTGGATCCATCTTGATGGCCGTGGGTTTGGTTTGGGCTTTCATCTAACTCTTAATTGTCTTCATCTCACAAAAGATATTTGTACATTTGACAAGTGGTACCCTCCTCATTGTAGATTTTGAAAAAATGAATGCTTCAAGCTTATCCAGAATTCTGATAGTGTAGTAGATGAGAGTTTGGCTGCAAACAGTTGGGCTGGCAGTTTAATCCACCAACTACTCCTTGGAAACTGTATGGGGCAAGTTCTATGAGGTCCTATAGGTTCGCCATGAGTCAAAATCAACTCAACAGCAACCAGTTTGTTTGTTTAAGAGTTTATCCACAGATCCAGGAGACATAGCTTTGTTGCTCCTCTCAGCCTGTTGCTGTGTGCTGTCCAGTCAATTCTGACTCATAAGGAACTTATAGGACAGAGTAAAACTACCCCATATAGTTTCCTAGGCTGTAAATCTTTACAGTAGCAGATAGCCTAGTCTTTCTCCCATGGAACAGCTTGAACCTCCAACCTTTTGGTTGGCAGCTGATGCCTTTAGCCGCTGTACCACCAAGATGCCTTCCTATTTTTCTATAGTTATTATTTTTGTCATGCGTTTTGTATATACTCATATATACTTTTGTGTGATTATTTGGCTATAGCAAGTCAGATATTTGAAGATAACAAAAAAACTCATGGGCTTCGGAGCCACCTGGACTTGTATTCATGTCTTCACTGCTAGTTACCAATGTTGTGACTTTGGACAAATAACTTATACTTCCCGTGTCCCTGGTGACTCATCTGTAAAGTAAAGATTTATCAATTTATTAAAAAAAAAATTTGTTGAATGCCTACGATGTTCTACATGTCACAGATGTGAATAAGATGCAACAAAGAGCTCCTGTTGTTTAATGATTTGTTTACTTCAACAAATCATCAAGATAATGAAGGTAAATGTTAAATTCTTTTTAAAAACAAAACCAGATTATGTAGTAGTGACTATGGGAAGCGGTCCACATAAGATAGGGCAATCAGGGAAGGTCTTTGAGGAAGGTGATACCTACCAGTCTCCTGAGACTTGACTGGTAGGTAGACAGTGTCTGAAATGACCCGATGAAGGGCCTCTAGGCAGCAAGCAACGTGAGTGCAAAGTCTTCCAGGTATGAGATCTGTCTCAGTCATCTAGAGCTGCTTTAACAGAGATACCACAAGTGGATGAATTTAAAAATAGAAATTTATTCTTCCACAGTCCAGTAGGCTAGAAGTCCAAATTCAGGATGTCAGCTCCAAGGAAAGGCTTTCTCTCTCTTTTGGCTCTGGAAGAAGATCCTTGAGTTGCATCAGTCTTTGGTCTGAGAGCATCCTGGTGCAGGAACCTCAGGTCTGAAGGATGCACCCTGCTCTCAGCGTTGCCTTCTTGATGGTATCAGGTTCCCAACTGTCTGCTTGCTTCCCTTTCCTTTTATCTCTTACAGGATAAAGGATGGTGTAAGCCATACTCCAGGGAAACTCCCTTTATGATGGAACAGGGAGGTGACCTTAGGAAGGGTGTTATAGTTCCACCCTCGTCCTTTTTAACATAATCCGGTCTATTAAGCACAGTCAGAGATTAGGATTTATAGCATAGAAGACAATCCTAAAATACTGAAAACCATGGCCAAACCCAGTTGCTATACACATTTTTTGGAGGACAAAATTCAATCCATGACAAGATGACTTGGCTTCTATGAAGAACAAAAGAAGTCCACTATGGTAGTGCAACAGTTGAAATACTCTACTGTTCACAGAAAGGACAGGGGTTAGAGCCTGCCCGGTGTTCCATGGCAGAAAAGTCCTGGCTGTCTGCTCCAGTAAAGGTTTCAGCCTAGGAAATCCTAAGAGATAGTTCTGCTCTGTTCTGTGGGGTTGCTATGAGTTGTGATCAACTCAATGGCACATCCACCACAACACGGCTGGTGCAGAGTGAGCAAGGGAAGTAGCAGACTGGCCGGGATGAGGTTGCTGAGGAGAGAAGCAATCAGTTCATATGGGGGCTTTTAGGTGACAAGAGTTTGGATTTTATTCTCATTGTTATAAGAAGTCAGTGGAGCAGATAGCCCTGCAGAGACAATGGAGAGTCTCACAAAGCCCTGTTATGGCCAGAGGATTGAATTGTTAGCAGAGAAATGCACCTCACACTGTGCTTGACAATTCAGTGGATTCTTATTCCACCTTTGTTTGTATGTTTTGTTGTTGTAGTGATGCTGTGAACTCCTCAGACAGGGAGGCTGTAGCTGACACCTTTGTATTTTTGCACTAATGTGGCACACTATACACATATAACCTGATAACGTTTGTTGGATGAGAGTGATAACCACTGGCAACAGCCCTTTTCTATGTAGCTAACTTGCACTGTTCTGAGTCATTCAGCTGAGCTGCCTGATTCTGCCTTTTTGTAACACCACGTTATACTCACGAGGTTATCTGATGATTCTGCAATTTGGGTGGAGTGGAGTGTCTAAGTATGCCTAACTCTCAGTGCAATCTATATTTAATTGTTGTGCTGGAAAACACATTGATTTTTGTATGATTATTTGGAAAAAAAAAAAAGACCAGTACAAGTATAAGCATGGAAGAATTCAATTAGCATTTTGGAAAGGGAATGAATTCAGGAAAGTTATTTTTCCTTTTATTTACCACAGTATCTGCTTTTCATATAAGCAGAACTAGTACATTCTTCAAATACCCTGGATGCATAATGCTTAAGTGCTGTGTCTGCTAACCAAAAACGTTGGCAGTTTGAATCGGCCAGGCACTCCTTGGAAACTCTGCGGGCAGTTCTGCCCTGTGCTATAGGGTCACTGCGAGTCAGAATTGACTCAGTGGCAGTGGTTTAGTGCATTCTTTATTGAGATACATATTGTCACATTGACCTTGCAAGTTTATTGTTTTCATGGAAATGCCAACTGTTTGCATTTTTCTGTGCTTCAGAGCATATATTCTTCCTCTTTCTAATAGAAGAGATATCAAGATAGAAACCTCTCTATTTGGGCTTCTTTAGTAAAGGAGATTTCTTCCTGAATGGCAGCTTCCCAGGGGCTGTTTGTTACTGCTCCTCTGCTTAAGAAAGCAGATGTTTCTTCCTCGGAGAGTTGACATTCAGATCACTCAGAGGGGACACACACAAATTTTTAAATTGCCTGCTGTTTGGAATTAGAGATGGCTCTTGGGTGTTATGCAACTCCAAGCTAAGCCAATATAGCTGTCCCCTGAATTGGTGGCCCTTTTTGTTATTTCTCCATATTGTCATCACAAAAGGTCACCTTCAGATGATTTATAGGTACACTAGCTTCTGCTTCAAACACACATTTAAAAACATTCATTTGATTTTCAGCCATCTATCCTGCTTTGGAAGCAATCAATAGGGAGGGTAAAACTCCTCATCAGTTAAAGGCAAGCCATTAGTTAATGAAATTCTCATTTTGTCTCCTTAAATCTTGAAGCTCTGTATTTCTAATAGACAAAAGCATCAAATGAAATCCACGAGCAAGATAGGAACAACAATATAAAATCAAAAGTGTCCCTCTTATTCCTTTCATTTGATGAGTCTTTAATTGTCTTAAGTATCATTTGAGTCTTATCTGCCAACCAAATTGCAAAGTCTTGAGGACACAAATCCCAAATCAAACCTGTTGCCATTAAGTCAATTCCAACTCATGGCAACTCTGTGGAGCAGAGTTGAACTGCCACATGTGGTTTCCAAGGAACACCTGGTGAATTCAAACTGCCAGCCTTTTGGTTAGCAGCCACAGCTCTTGAGTATTATACCACCCCTCCACAGTGCCAAAACCTTGATTAGGCAATCTACAAACACATAGTAAATTGCACAGAATCTTTTGAGCTCAGGATTTGCATAATTTTTTATGACGACTCCCTCCAGCAGCTTTAAACCATATAATATCCCACTTCTGACAGTAATTAAACTATATTTAACTTCTCAGCCTTTGAACTTGACACACTGAAAAGATAGAGGACTTACACGGCCTCTTACACTAAAATTGTGGCTACACTTGTGCTGTGTAATTCAGATCTTTCAGAAGAAAACATATGTACTGTTTATTCTGAAAACGGAAGACTTCAAGAAGGAGAATTCAATGTGAATAGCTTAATTTCTTTCTGTTAGATTTGTGTAGTGGCTTACGTTCTATGAAGCTTTTTACTGAAGGACACATGGTAAGATGGCAATGATGTTTTGATGTCTGAACACTGACAGTTTTTCTCTCCATGTTTTTGCAACAAAGGAGGTGAATGACAGTGAAAGAAATTATGCTTTTCAGAGTAAGGTTTTATGAAAATAAAAATATGTGATTTATTTCTCCCAGGTAGATTGTAAAAGATTTTGACAGCAGCCATTTCTCACAAGAATGGAAAAAAGTTGGTCTCAGATGAATACTTTGGGCTATCAGCTGAATCCTTTGTCTGGGCTGAGAACTGCTCTGTGCTTAGACATTTTTTTCTTGGCATAAACCCAAACCCATTGTCACTGAATCAATTCTGACTTACAATGACACTGTAGGATGGAGTAGAACTGCCCTGTAGAGTTTCCAAGGAGTGCCTGGTGGAATTGAACTGCCAACCTTTTTAGCAGATGTAGCACTTAACTACTGTGCTACCAGGGTTTCTGTTTTTTGGCATAGGTCTCAAAAATTAAGCAATGTACCACTCCTCCTAAATCTTGCTGTTGTTAGTTGCCTTTGAGTCAGGTTGACTCATAGTAACCTTCTGTATAAAGAAAATAGAACTGAACATCGACTGGTCCTATTCTGTCCTCACAGTTGTTAAGTTTGACTGCATTGTGATGGCTATTGTGTGTATTGATCTCGTTGAGGGTTTCCCTTTTTTCCAGTGGCCCTCTGCCAAACATGATGTCCTTTCCTAGTGATAGGCATTTCCTGATGATGTGTCCAAAGAAGCAAGCCAAATCTCACCATCCTCACTTTAAAAGAGCATTCTATTGGTACTTCCTCCAAGACTGATTTTTTTATTTTTTCTTAGCAGTTCATGATATATCCGGTATTTACCACCTACATCTCAATTCAAATATATTAATTCTCCTTTGGTCTTTCTTTTTAATTGTCCAGCTCTGGCACACATGAGGCAAATGAGAATACCACACTTGGATCTGGTGCACCTTAGTCATCAAAGTGATGTCTTTGCTTTTTAAGACTTTTAAAAGCTCTTTGCAGCAGATTTTCCCATTGCAATATGCTATTTCATTTACTGGCTGCTACTCCCATGGATGTGAATTGTTGATCCAATAGAATCAATTTTTTTTTTAAAAAATAGAAAAGAAAACACAAGTTTGTTCAGAAGCCCACAGCAAACTTGTCTGCTTAACCCATTGGAAGAAATGTGTCTTGTGGCCACTTTCAGTGGCAGGGAAGGCCAGTCATTAGCTTTTATGTTCCCTGGCATTTAAAAAAATGTATTTTATTGTGCTTTAAGTGAAAGTTTACAATCCAAGTCTATTTACCATACAAAATCCCGCACACACACCACCATGCAGCTCTAAGCTCCTCTCCCCATCCTATGATAACACACTCCTACTTTCTGCCCTGTACCTCCTGTGTCCATTCAACCAGTGCCTGTCCCCTTCCATCCGCCCTTTCATCTTACATCTGGTCATGAGATGTTCAGTCAGCCTCTTGTATATACTGAAGCCAAGAAACATACTATTTGCCAGCATCACTCTATGTTTTATGATCTAGTCCAATCTTTGTCTGAAGAGTTGGCTTCAGAACTGGTTTCAGCTCTGGACTAGCAGTGAATCTCAGGACCATCTGAAGGATGGACCATATCTGAAGGACCATCAAGTAAGGTCTTTTAGTAGAGGTACAGTTCTGCAACCTGTTTTTTTTTTTTTTTCCTGCTGAGTCAGGGACTCTATTTTGTATTCCCTCTCAAGACAGTCATTGTTAGTGGCCTGGCATCATCTAAATCTGGTCTCATGCTGCTGTAGGCTCCAGGTCATATGGCACCTTCTGTTTCTCGGGCTCATGGTTTCCTCATGTCTTTGATGTGCTTCATTCTGCTGTACTTCAGGTGGGTTGGGACCAACTGATGCTACTAAGATGACTGCTTGCTTGTTTTTAAGACCCCAGATATCCCTCACCAAAGTGGGATGCAGTGCATTTTCTTAAATAAAAACCAAAAATCAACTTACTTATGCCAGTTGACCTAGATGTCCCTTGAAACCATGGTCCCCAAAACCCTGCCCCTTCTACTCTGTCCTTTGAAATGTTGGATTGTATTTAGGAAACTTCTTAGCTTTTGGTATAATCCAGCTGTCCCAACCTCCCTTCACCTAACCCAGTTCCTATCTATTATGGACAGATAATGGATACCCTGGTGTGGTTAAATGCTATGGCTGCTAGCAAAAAGGTTGGCAGTTCAAATCAACCAGGCCATCCTTGGAAACTCTATGGGTCAGTTATATTCTGACTTATAGTGTCACTATGAGTTGGAATTGCCTCATTGATGGTGGGTTTGCTTTTGGGTATTATCTAATTAATGAATCCTCCTTTTCCCTCACCACCCTTGTAACCATGAAAGACTATTTTCTTCAGTGCTTAAACCTTGTCTTGAGTCCTTACAATAGTGGCCTCATACAATGTTTGTTCATCTGCAACTGAATAATTTCGTTCAGCATAATGTCTTCCAGGTTACTCTATGTTATGAAATGTTTCCTACGATCATCACTGTTGTTGATCATTGCATAGGATTCCATTGTATGAATATACCATGATTTGTTTATCCATTCATCTGTTGATGTGCAGTTAGGTTGATTTCACCTTTTTGCTATTGTGGACAGTGCTGCAAATAAACATTTGTGTGTATATATCCCTTTGTGTGACAGCCCTAGAACGAAATTCTTGACAACTTCAATTTATTCATCAAATCTTAGCTTCCTTTAATAACTTCGTGGATTGACATATGTGAACTCTTCTTAAACAGTGATTGAATCTGTTAATATGTTGAAACTGAAAAGAGAGAAGTAGAGGAAGTATATTTAACAATTTCAACTGCAGATTACTGTTTAATTTTTTTGGCTTCAAGAATTAGGAAATGGAGATACTTACATAAAGAACAGATTGGAAAGTTGTAAGTTTTCAGTACAATAATGTTTGTTTAGAATCATAAAACTGGCAAAAGTAATCAGAAATAATAAATAACCTAAGCAGCAAAGAGTTTGAAACTGATATTTGCAGACACTGCTAGCCCATTTGCTTTTCCAATGCCAGTTGGAAAGAATCTGGCATTAGTGTCGAAAAGAAAAGTGTATATATACTTTTCCTGGAAATCCCGTTTCCTAAGGAAAAATTGGAAGTATGGAGAACTTCTATGCACAAACAAATTTGTGTCTGTTTGTAAGAATGACAACACAACAACAACAACAACAAAAAGAACAATGGCTGTGGAAAGCTAATGTAAATTAAGATGCCTGTGCGCAATGGAACATTAAATGCCTTAAAATCACAGTTAAATGTTACCATGAACACAATCAAAGTGTTGGTGATGAAATAGTAAATGAAAACAGACTGACTCTTAAATTCCAATGCTGCAACTCTCAAACGAGTTAGAATGGAATATATTAAAATGAAAATATCAGTTATGTTTGTATGATGGAATTATTCATTTAGTCATCCAGCAAAAAAACTATATAAATCACATATATTCTCATTTAATCTTTGCAATAAGTCTGCCGATTCAGTGTTGCAATTCTCATTTTAAAGGCTAGGAAAATAAATAAGCAATAAGATGCTTTGGATCAGAAATGCCGTGTTCAAGTTCATTGTTCACCAGCTTCCAGTACTATGGTACTGAAGATTTGCTAGGTTCTTTATTTTTTCCTCAAAACACATAAATTTTATTAGCTGGATGACTAAGGACAAAAACACATGAACAATCCTCAAAAGCTGTACTTCAGCTGCAGATTAGTTGTTAATGTTGTTGGTTGCCACTGAGTTGATTTTGATACATGGCAACCTATCAAAACCCTGGCTGAGCCAACTGCTCTTTGAGGAAGAGAAATAGCTACTTCCGTCACTCCTAGAGAGTTTTTAAAAGTTCTAGTTGTGTGACCTAAGGCATGTTGCTTCTCTGTGGTTTCCTCATTTTAAAATGATGATAATTTTCATAGGTTTTTTTTTTTTTTTTGAGGATTAAGTGAAAAGAAATTTCACACCTTAAGCTGTTGCACATAGTAAACTCTCAGAATATGAGTATGACAGCTAATACTGGTATCTTTTGATTTTCTCTTTTTTGGTAGCTGTATAATATGCCATTCTTTCTCATTATTCTTTTATAGCATTTATTGATTTTATTATCTGCTTACCTTTAAAGTTAACTTTAATGCAAACTGTTAAATTTTAGTAAAACAAATATATTAGGAATTAAAATCTATTTTTAACAACTCTATAGCAAACTCGATGGCACTTGGCTTTGGCATAGCAAACTTGCATAGAAGTGTAATTTTGTGCCCCAGCTAGTGTGTTAGGCTAGGTTCTCTAGAGAAGCAAGGGATTTATATTAAGGAAAGTAGCTCAGGCAGCGTAGAGGCTAGAACATCCCAAAGTCACAGGTCAAGCTTGGGGCTTCTCCTGATTCCTGTAGCTACAGGGGCTGGTGAACCCGATTGGCAAGTCAGACAGCAGGGTTCTCACTCACAGACTATGAAGACTGACAGATTCCAAGCCTGGCAGGCAAGTTGACAGATAAAATCCTAGCTGAAGCCCCAAGAACAGGAGCCAGAGAGAGCCAAACCCCATGAATTTTGCCAGAAAGTCCCCTTATATATATTGGATGGAGGCTACACCCCTAAGGAAACTCCTTTGCAACTGACAGGCTGCTCACAGCAGATTCCATAACGGGGGTGATCTCATGGTATCAAATCTCCTTACGTGGGTAACAGCATCATCGCACTGCTGCCGACTGCACCATGAGTGCCAAACCACTGAGAATCATGGCCCAACAAAGTTGACACACAGCTTTACTAATCACTGGCGGTTTCTGGGTTATGAACATCCAACTTATGTTCCACCTAAAGTTACAAATTGATCTCTGTAAAGCTAAGAATGTGAGATACATACAATGATTAGTAATATCAAAAAGGCATTATTTTGTGATGTGCATCAAAATGTTATTATTACTGTAAAAGATATTTTAGCGTATCTGTTTTATTTAATTGTTTTTATGCATAGAAAGGCACCTTATATACTATATGGTAAGGCAAATGTTTGATATACTAATTTAGGTTAACTATTACACCTTAATTACAAATTCTACTTAAAGAAGAATTTAGGAATAAAATACATTTCTAATCCAAGAACTACCTGTACTGCCTTCCCGTTTATATAGGTCTGTCACATTTCATGTTCAGTTTATTTCTAGGGATTTGGGATTTGCTACTTTAGCTGTGAATTGGAGGCTTTTTTCTTTTAAAATAATATTTCTTAATTGATTGTAGTTGATAATACTGTATCTAGTGGCCACTGTGTGCTTTCTTCATAGTTCTAATTAGCTTTTTTGTTTTGTTTTTTCTTTGTTCTTTAGGTGAAGGTTTTACAGAACTAAGTAGCTTCTTATTAAACAGTTAGTATACTCAACGGCACTTGGCACTTGGCTGACTATACATATTTTATGACACTGGTTAGCGACCCCATGGCATGTCAGCACTTTCCCTTCTCTAACTTGTGTTCCCAGTCACCAGCTTTGCTGTCTCTCCTGTGGTCCAGTCCTTACCCCATGGCTGGTGTACTCTTTTAGTTGTGTATGGTTTTATGGGTCTGTCTAATCTTTGACCAAAGGGTGAACCTTTGGTGAGACTTCATTACTGAGCTAAAAGGGTATACAGAGGCCATATTCTCAAGGTTTTATCCAGTCTCTGTCAGGCCACTAAGTCTGGGCTTTTTTTGTGAGTTAGAATTTTGGTTTACACTTTTCTGTAGCCCTGTCTGGGACCGTCTACTGTGATCCCTTTCAGAGCAGTCACTGGAGTAACCAGGCACCATCTAGTGGTACTGAACTCAATCCAGTAGAGGCCATCATAGATATCGTTCATTAGTCCTTTGGACTCCTCTTTTTCTTGTTTTCTTCATTCTTCCTGTTCCTGAAGGGATGAGACCAGTGGAGTGTCTTACATGGATGATCACAGGCTTTGAAGATCCCACACATTAGCTACTCACCAAAGTGAGTTATAAACTCACTTTTATAAACAGAGTGAGTTTATAAATTATGTAACGTGAATTGAGCTAGGTATTCCACAAGACCATGATCCTCACAGCTCTCAGCCCAGCAATTCATCTCTCAGAGAGTTTGGATGTGTCTATTGAGCTTCCGTGACTTTGCTTTATGCAAGTTGTGGTAGATTCCCCAGTAAAATGTGCTGCCTTATCCTTCACCGATGTTACTACTTATCTATTGTCTATTTCATGTTTTTCTATCCCGACCCGTCTCTTCCCTCTTAACCATCAAAGATTTTTCTTTTTGTGTATAAGCTTTTTCATGAGTTTTTATAGTGGTCTCATACAGCATTTGTCCTTTTGTGTTTGACTTATTTCAGCATAATGCCCTCCAACAATATCATGATAAATAGAGAAAAATGTAAGATTTTCAAGGATTTCATTTTATTTGGATCTACAGTTAGCACTGATGGAAGCAACAGCCAATAAATCAAAAGATGCACTGCACTGGGAAAATCTACTGCAAAAGACCTCTTTAAAGTGTTGAAAAGCAAAGATGTCACCTTGAAGACTAAGATTCATCTGATCCAAGGAATGATATTTTCAATCACATCCTATAAATGTGAAAGCTGGACAATGAATATGAAAGATGGAAGAAGAATTGATGCCATTGAATTGTGGTGCTGGAGAAGAATAGTGAATATATCATGGACTGCCAAAAGAATGAACAGATCTGTGTTGGAAGAAGTACACCTGGAGTGCTCCTTAGAAGCAAGGATGGCAAGACTATGTCTTACATACTTTGGATGTGTTACCAGGAGGTATTAATCTCTGGAGAAGGACATCATGTTTGTAAAGTGGAGGGTCAGAGAAAAAGAGGAAGACCCTGAAAGAGATGGATTGAGACAGTGGCTGCAACATAACAATGACTGTGGGCATGGCTCAGGACTGGGCAGTGTTTTGTTCTGTTGTACATAGAGTTGCCATGAGTCAAAACCAACTGGACGGCATCTAACAAGAATGGCCTCCAGATTCATTCATGTTGTGAGACTCTTTGCAGCTTCGGTATTGTTCTTCAGGACTTTTGTTTCAGTATGTATATACTACAGTTGTTTATCCAGTCATCTGTTTATGGAGGCCTAGGTTGTTTCCATCTTTTTGCTGTTGTGAAGAATGCTGCAACGAATATGGCTGTGCATATGTCTACTCATGTGATGGCTTTTATTTCTCTAGGATGTATTCCTAGGAGTGGGATTCTTGGATCATTTCTATTTCTAGCTTTCTAAGGAAGTGTCATATTTTTCTCCAAAATGGTTGCACCATTTTGCATTCCTAGCAGCAGCCTGTGTAAGAGTTCCATTTTCCCTGCATTTTCATCAACCTTTGTTATTTTCTGCTTTTGTGATTGGTGTTACTAATCCTGGGGTGAAACGATATCTCACTGTGGTTTTGATTTGCATTTCTGTAATGGCTAGTGTTTTGTGAGCACTTAGCCACATGAAAGTCTTCTTTGGTGTAGTGTCTATTCATTTCCTTTTCCTGTTTTTTAATTGTATTATTTGTCTTTTTGTTTTAGAGATGTTGGATTTTCCTGTAGATTTTAGAGGTTAAACCTTTCCTGGATTTGCTAGCCAGTTTTTTTTTTTTTTCCCCAAATCTGTAGGTTATTGTTTTACTCTTTTGGTGGAGTCTTTTTATAGACTTGCTTTGAGTCAGAATCAACTTGACAGCACTTTTTTTTTCTTTTGACTAGCATAAAGTATTTAATTTTCAGAAGATCCCAATGATCTAGCTTATTTTCTGAAGTTTGCATGTTGTGTATTATGGTTTGTATCCTGTTAATGCTGTGTATCACAGCCTCTAGAGTTGATGCTATTTTTTCTTTTATGACCTTTATAGTTTTCACTTTATACTTTAGTCTTTAATTCATTTTGAATTAGTTTTTGTATATGGTGTGAACTACAGGTCCTGTTTCATTTTTTTATAGATGGCCATCCAGTTTTGCCAGTATCATTTGTTAACAAGACTGTCTTTTCTACATTTGGCAGACTTTGGGCACTTTTTGAAAATTAGGTGTCTATAGGTGGGTGGATTTACATCTGAGTTTTCAGTTCTGTTTCACTGGTCATTGTGTCTGTCTTCATACCAGTTCCAGGATGTTTTGACTACTGTACCTGTATAGTAGTTTCTGAGGGCAGATAGTGTGAGTCTTCCTACTTTATTACTTGTTATTTAATTATCCGGGATCTTTTCTCATTCTGTACAAAGTTGTTGATTAGTTTTTACATCTTGTTAAAGAATGTTGTTGGATTTGGACTGGAATTGCATTGTGTTTGCAGATTGCTTTGAGTAGGATTGTCATTTTCAGAATGTTGAGTCTACCTATCCATGAACGTATGTTTTTCCGTTTATGTAGCTCTCGTTTGGTTTCTTTTGGGAGTATTTTGTAGTTTTCTTTGTATAGGTTTTTACATTTCTGGTTAGGTTTATTCCTAAGTATTTTATTTTATTTTTTTAGAGACTAACATAAATGGTATTATTTTCCGGATTTCCTTTTTAGCATTCTCTTTACTGATGTACAGAAATTCAACTGATTTTCATATGTTTGTCTTGTATCTGCTGCTCCATTTAGTCTCTTAGCTCAAGCAGTTTTCTTGTGGAGTCTTTTGGGTTTTGTATCTGTAGTATCTTATCATCTACAAATAAGGGCAGCATTATTTGTTCTTTACCAGTTTGGATGCTCTTTTTTTTTTTCCTTGCTTTATTGCTCTAGGTAGAACTTCCAGCACAATTTTAGATATTGAAGTGGTTGTTATAAAGAGCTCTTTGTCTTGTTCCTATTCTCAAGAAGAGTGTTTTCAGCCTCTCTCCATTAAGAAAAATGTTTGCTGTTGGTTTTGCATAGCTGAACTTCATTATGTTGAGGCATTTCTCTTCTATACATATGTTAATGAGAGTTTTTATCAGGAATGGATGCTGAACTTTGTTGAATGCCTTTTTGTGCGTTGATTCAGATGTTCATGTGATTTTTTTATTTATGTGGTGGATTATGTTGATTGATTTTTCTAATGATGAACCATCCTGGCATACTCAGTATGAATCCCACTTGATTGTGGTGTATTTTATTTTTTTGATAAGATGTTGGATTCTGTTGGCTAAGATTTTTAGTTTTTCCATTTATATTTGTGAGGGACATTGGCTTTTACATTTTATTTTATTTTTTTGTAGTGTCTTTGCCTCATTTTTTACTCAGGTTATATTAGCATCATACAATGAATTTGGAAGTATCCCTTAGTTTTCGGATCCGACTCGACGGCACTTGGCTTGGCTTAGTTTTCCATGTTCTGAAATAGTTTAAGTAGTACTGGTGTAAGCTTTCCTCAGTAAGTTTGTTAGAATTCTCTAGTGAAGCCATCTGTGCCAAGACTTATTTTTGTTGAGAGGTATTTTTATTACCTTTTTAAATCTCTTCTGTTATAGATCTTTTCAGATTTTCAGCATAAGTTTACATTAGTTTGAGTAGGTAGTATGTTTCTAGGAATTTGTCCATTTCCCCTTGTTTTTCAAATTTGTTGTAGTATAGTGTTTTGTGATACTCTGAGTAATGGATTGAATTGGGTTCCACCAAAACATGGGTCAACTTGGTTAGGCCATGATTCTTGGTACTGTGTGGATCTCTTTCATTTTGAGATTGTAGTTTTATGTTAAAGAGGATTAGAGTGGGACTGCAACATCCTTACTAAAGTCACATCCCTGATCCAATATAAAAGGAGTTTCCCTAGGGTGGCCTGCACCACCTCATGGACTGAATCATGTCTCCCAAAAAATATGTGTAGCAATTGGGCAAGGGCGTGATTTCTGGTATTGTGTGACGTTTGACATGTTACAAATCTTATGTCTATGATGTTAATGACAGAAGATGGGTGACAGTTGTGTTGGTCGGGTAGGTATCAGTGTGTAAAATTGTATTGTTCCTTGAAGCAGTCTCTTGGGATATAAAGGAAAGGAAAGCAATCAGAGAGTTCGGGACCTCATACCACCAAGAACACACTACTGAGAGCAGAGCACATCCTTTGGACCTAGGGTCACTGTGCCTTAGAATCTCCCAGTCCAGGAGAAAATTGACGACAAAGACCTTCCTCCAGAGCCAACAGAGAAAGACTTCCCCTGGAGCTAAGATTCATCTGACATCAGCAATGATTTCCATGGTTCCATACCCTCTTCTGAATCTGGCTTGTGTTTCTGGTAGTTCTCTGTCAATAAACTGTTGCAGTTGCTTTTGAATGACCTAGAGCAAAATTTTACTTTCATGTGAGATCAGTCATATTGTTTGATAATTTCTGCATTTGGTTGGATCACCTTCTTTGGAATGGGCATAAATATGGGTCTCTTTCAGTTAGTTGGCCAGGTAGCTGTTCTCTAAACTTCTTGACATATGAGTCAGCACTTGCAGCACTGCATCCATCTGTTGAAACATCTCAATTGATATTCCATCAGTTCCTGGAGGCTTGTTTTTTGCCATAGCTTCAATGTAGCTTTGACTTCTTCCTTCAGTACCAGCCGTTGCAGATCATGTATTACCTGTTCAAATGGCTGAACATTGACTAGTTTTTTCTGATATAGTGACTCTATGTATTTAGTCATTTAATATTTTCCCTGTAGAATCCTTCACTATTGCAGCTTGAGGCTTGAATTTTGTGTTCAGTTCTTTCAGCTTGAGAGATGCAGAGTGTGTTCTTCCCTTTTGGTTTTCTGTCTCCGGTTCTTTGCTTGACATTATAATACTTTGCTTTGTCTCTTGAATCACCCATTTGAAATCTTCAGTTCTTATCCATCAGTTTGTCATACTGTTGAGGCTTATGTTTTGGCATGGTGCTGGAAGCTATGTCACTAGTATTCAAATAGCAGCAGGGTCACCCATGGGATAGGTTTCAGCTGAGTTTCCAGACTAAGACAAACTAGGAAGAAGGACAGAGCAGTCTACTTCTGAAAAGAATTAGCCAGTCAAAATCTTATTAATAGCAGTAGAACATTGTCTAGCTTGTTAGATTCTGACAAAACAAATTTCTCTTTGTTAAAGCCACCCACTTGTGGTATTTCTGTTATAGCAGCACTGGATGGCCAAGACAGTTTTATGATCCATTTTTATTTCAGTTGGGTCTGTTTTAATGTCCCCCATTTTATTTCTTACTGGGGTTATTTTCATCCTCTCCTGTTTTCCTTTTTTTGGTTTGGTCAGTGGTTTATCGATTTTGTTGATCATTTCTAAGAACCAACTTTTGCTTTTGTTGGTTCTTTCTATTGTGTTTTTATTCTCTATGTCATTTTGGAAACCCTGGCAGTGCAGTGGTTAAGTGCTGTGGCCGCTAACACAAAGGTCAGCAGTTCAAATCCACCAGTCACTCCTTGGAAACTCTATGGGCAATTCTGCTTTGTCCATTAGGGTTGCTATGAGTAGGAATTGACTTGATGACAGCAGGTGTTTCATTTATTTCTGCTCTGATTTTTATTATTTCCTTTCCTCTAGTGGCTGTGGGCTTTTTTCCCTGTATTTGTTTAATTTGTGTAGCTACTGTGTTGACTTTGTCCATTTCTTCTTTTTTGGTGTGTCCATCTGTTGCTATAAGTTGACTTCTGAACACTGCCTTTACTGTGTTCCAAAGGTCTTGATTTGATGTGTTTTTATTCTCAGTTGATTCTAGGAATTTTTTTCCTTCTTTCTCTGATTAATTACCCAATGGTTTTTAAGCACAGCATCACTCAGTTTCCATGTAACTGGTATTTTTCCTTGCCTTTTCTGTTGTTAATTTTTTTGATGGTGTTGTTATCAAAGAAAATACCTTATATTATCTCAATATTTTGGATTTTGTTGAGGGTTGAGGGTTGTCTATTCTGGAAAATGTCCCACATGCATTGGAAAAGAATGTGTACTTTGCTGCTATTGGATGGAGTGTTCTGTAAGTTCAAGTTGGCTGACTGTGTCATTTAGATCTTTTGTATTTTTGATAAGTTTCTTTCTAAATAGTCTGTCCTTTACTGGAAGTGGAGTGTTGACGCTTCCTATTATTATTGTGAAACTGTCAGTTTCTCTTTTCAGTACCATTAGAGATTGTTTTGTGTATTTTGGAGCCCTGTAGCTATTTATTATGGTTATGTCTTCATGATGCAGCATCTCTGTAATCATTATTTAGTTCTTTGTCTCTTATCATGAATTTTGTTTTAAAGTCTATTTTATCTGAGATTAGAATCTCCACTTCTCCTCCTTTTTGATAACTGCTCAATGTATTTCTTTTCATCTTTTGATTTTTAATTAATTTAAGTCTTTGTTTCTAAAGTGTATCTCTTATAGACAGCACACTGGTGAATGTTTATTTTTTCTTTAATCCCTGTTGTCAGTCTCTGTCTCTATGGGTGCATTTAGGTCATTTATGTTCCGTTCAGTTGTTGACAGATATAAGCTTATTGCTGTTATTTTGTAGTTCTTCTTTTTTTTTTTTCATAGTGTTGATGTTTTCTTTGGCTCTCTTACTCTCCTGTACTGAATGCTGTTTTTTTTTTGTTGTTGCTGTTGTTTTAAATTTCTTTTGTTTTTGTTGATTTTGTTATTACTGTGACTTTATGTTTTTCTTTTTTTATTTCAGTGAGTAGATTTGTTAACTTTTATTGTGGTTACCTTGAATTTTATCTTTATATTCCTAGATTCGAGCTAGTGTTTTATTACCTATATGTCCTTTCCTTCCTCTCCATTTGAAAGTTCTGTGCATAAATCTTTTATTCCATCTTTTATTGTTTTGACGTTATTGTCATTTTTAGATTAACCTCTGGTTCTCTGTTATAAATCTTTTAGTTTTGATTAGTCCTTGAGAGTTCATTTCCTACGCTGATATCTGGCCAGAGTGGTCTTGTGTCCTAGATTCAAGCTGCCATCTAATGGTATTTGTTCTCAGATGTAATAACTCCCTTTAATAATTCTTAAAAAATGTTTGTTTGGTTTTTACATATTCCTTTAATTTCTGTTTTTCTGGAAATGACCTAATTTTGCTATCCTATTTGAATGAGAGTTTTGCAGCACATATTTTCCTTTGTTGGCAAATTTTTTCTTTCAAGATTTTGTTTATGTCATCCCATTGGTTTCTTGCCTGAATGGTTTCTGCTAAGAAATCAGAGTTTCAACTTACTGTTACTCTCTGTATATAACTTTTTGTTTTTCTCAAGCTGCTTTCAGGATTTTCGTTATCTTTGGTTTAATGAGTTCAATTACGATATGCCTTGATGCTTTTCTTTTGGGTCTGTCCTGTATAGGGTTCATTCAACTTCTTGGATGGTCAGCTTTTCTTCTTTCATAATATTTTCCATCAGCAATTCTTTAATGATCCTCTCCGCATTTTCCATTTTCTTCTCCTGTTCTGGAACTCTGATCACTTGCTAATGTTTGCTTTTGCTTGTATCCTATGTCATTCTCAAGTTTTCTTCTTTCTTTTTTCTGATTTTCTTTCTCAAAGTGGTATCCAAGTATATCTGTATTAAGTTTTGCTCTTCCTATCTTTCATTGTTTCAGTCCTGCTCCTTTGCTCTTCTATGAAACTGACCATTTCTGAAATCTTCCTTATCTTTTAGATTTGTGATTGTTATTTTGTGTGATTTGTAGTTGTGATTTATTGTGGCATTTTGCTCCTGTATTATTTTTCTGAATCATTCCATTGTTTTGTCTCTTTTTCATGATTTTGTCTGCCTTCTCCTTGATTTTTGTGTTTTTCCTCATTTTTGTCTGCTTTTTTCCTTCAACTCTTGGATAGCTCTGAGTAGTAGAGATTTAAATTTCCTATCAGGTAGTTTCAACTTGACAGCACTAGGTTTGGTTTATTAGGTAGTTTGAGTGCCTTTTCTTCTACTGGAGAGTCATCTGATGTTTGATTTTGGAAACTTACTGGAATTATCCTATCCTTTTCTAATATGTTTTATATTGTCTGCCATCTTTGGGACATTCAGCAGTTATTTTCTTTGTTTATTGATTGTATATTTGTTTGCTTTGTCTTATATATATATATATATATATCTGGTTATATCTGAGTAGTTGGGCTGTGTGGGCTTTGTTGTCTGCTCATCTGTGGGCATGATACTTCTCACCACCTGGTCCAATGGGCAGGGCTAGTTGCTCAGCTATGGTGCAGCAGGGTAGGTCCAGCTGAAGGGGAGGGGCTTGGATAGGTTGTTTTGTGGCAGATACTGAGGCTGATAGGAAGGAGCTGGTGGTCAGGGAAGTTCTGAGAGGGTATGCTTGTGGTATTCAGGGATGTGATTTTAGCACATAGTACAGATAGGGAGGAAGGAGGGGGAGGTGGTGATGTGTAGAACTAAGTTGGGTATGGAAAATAAGAGAAACAGGAAAGAGAAATAGGAGCTCAAAGGGAAAATACAAAATGCTAAAGGAGGCTGCCATTGGAATGGAGAGACAAGAAACCAAGAAATGAATTAAAAGGAAAAATAAAAAGAGAAAATAAGTAAAAATTAAAGAAATGCCCTCAGGACTCACAAAATGACCAAGGAAGTGGCTCCCAGGCCTCAGAACACAACCCATCTAGAAAAGTCAGAGATGACCCATAGTGCCAGGTACTTAGGAGACAGGAGAAGAAGGAAAGTAAAGACAGATGAGAAACTGAGGAATGATTTAAAAAAAGAAAAGAAAAAGAAATAAGTTAATTAAAAGAAGGAAACAAAAAAGCCCCCTAGGATTCCATAGGCGTGGTTGTGCAGACCAGTGAAGTAATTCACAAGCCACACAGTACAGCCTTGGTAGAAGAGACAGAGAAGGCATACAATGCCAGGTATTCAGGCAACAAGAAAAGAAGGTAAATGGAGAGAGATAAGAATCTGAGAAATGAAGGAAAAAAAAAGAAAGGAAAAGAAAGAAAACCAAAGGGGCCACAGGTACCCCACCAGTGTGGTGGTGCAACTGGACAAGCAGGTCCCCACAGAGTGGTACTTTACAGTGTGTCCGGAAGAAGCGAGAATGGCTATGGAGCCAGATGCTCCAGAAAGGAAAAGGAAGCGGTTACAGACAAGGAAAAAACTCAAAAGAAGTGGAAAAAAGCAACACTAGCAAAAAAAGAAATGGCACAGAAGGTGCCATCCAGGGTGGGTAGGGTGAGTCCAAGTGGCACAGAGATGCCTCTTTCTGGCTGAGCAACTGTGATCTGCTAGGAAGTGGTGGGAGCAGAGCAGGGGGATGAAGGAGGGAAGGTGAGAAAGTGTATCACTGCTTACCAGATGCTGTGTCTTGCTGAGAGCTCTGTGAAACTGTTTTCCTGGACTACCTGTCCACCAATCTCTGAAAGCCATCCAAGATGACAAGTCCCTGCTGTGTTAGCTGATAACATACCTCCACTCCCTAACTGTTCTAGTTCTCTGTTCTCTGTCAGCTTCTTGTTCCATTAGGTGCTTGATTGAGTTCTTTATCTCTTCATTTGATGCTTAGGGTTCCATGACTGATGTCTGTCTCTCTTTTACTTCATTTTTCTGATCTTTGCTGTAGAGGGATAATGTGATGCTTCTGTCGATAGCAACATGTTGGTGTCACCTCCTCTAATTAGTTTTTCAGTTTATTCTCTTGTATTAACTAGTAGACAAAAATAGTCTACAAAATAACTTTCTGTTGTTTTCCATCCAATATTTAATGATTAATTTTATTTTCATGTTTTATTGCATTAACTATTAACAACGTGTCTTTTGCTTTATGAGCAACATTAAATAATACTAAATCCATTCATAGACTATATGTTTCTCTTGCTTAAAATGCTTTCAATATTTAACTCTTAGTGTGATTAATATTGACATTTTATTGATACCATTCATCAACTTAAGACAGATTTCATCTATTGTTAACTTGGTGTCATGTTAAAAATTTAACAGTAAGTATTGATTTTTAGTTGAAGGATTTTTTCATTTCAGAATGATCACATCATTTAAGTAGTTAATAAATTAAGTGTATTAATAAATTTATAATTTTGAATGAACTTGTAATTCTAGAGTCTACATTGTTTGATAATTAAATCATATTCTTCTGATATGTTTCTATATGGTTCACTAATAACATGTACTTGGGATTTTTCACGTGTTTTTCCTAGGAGATACTCATACATAATATGTTGTATGTGTTTCCAGTTTTGTTACTGATTTTTTTATGTTTTTCTTTCATCACATGAAGAATTTATTGGTTCTCATTTATTATTATTGTTTGAAATTTATAGTTCTGATAAAATTTGGCCATAAAACTTTCTCAGCTGAATTTCTTCTTCTTTCTTTTTTCCCCCTGGATCAAGTTTATAAAAGGCTGAATCATTTTGTCTTTTTATTTTTTAAATCACCTGTTAATTTTACTTTCGGTGTATGTATTCTGTTTTATTAGTTTCTGCTCTTATGTTTATTTATTTTTCTCCAATTTTACTTGGGTTCATTTTGCTTCCCCCTACCCCTAGTTTCTTGAGTTGTATCCTTGCCTATGAATAGCTTGATGTCATTGAGTTTGGGTTAAAACAAAAATGTTTAGTATCTCTTGCTGCATTGTACATTTAACAATTATAAATTATTCCCCTTTGCTCATGTAATTTTCTTTGCTGTAAACCTACCCTGCAATTAATATATTTTTATAATTCCTTTTCTTTTATGTTATGGTTGATATTTGCAAGGAGGATGTATATATAGCTTTTCATTTCTCACCTTTCTGTGATGTTCTAGTCTTTTTTTCCCTTGTAAGCTGCAAATAGGATAATTATTAATCTTATCTTAAGAAGTATGAATCCAATATAAAAGTCATTGTTTTAATAAGGATATCCAAGTTACTTGTATTTTTTAATGAACATCTTTATGTTATATATTCCATCTTACCTTTTCATTTTATGATTTCTTGTTATTTTCTTGCTTATTTTCCTTTTCAGTAGACTCATTATGTTGTATTTGTTCTCCACTTTAAAACAACCTGGGTGTTCTTCTAATTCTACCAATGATTGTATTTTCATTATCATATTTAACTAGTGTTTTCCAGTCACCTTTGAAAGCTGATCAGTATCTATAGTCTCCATCACCTACACACACACACACACACACACACTTTTTAGCTTATTTGTTTCCCTTACTATGCATATTTAGGGTTTTGTTAAACGTCAAGAATTTGGGTTGTTGGTTTTATTTTTAACACTGGGTTGCTGATGTGTATTGTTGAGTCAATTCAGACTCACAGTATCCCATAGGACAGAGTAGAACTGCCTCACAGGGTTTTCTAGGCTGTCATCTTTACATGGGCAGACTGCCAGGTCTTTTCTCCAGTGGAGCCACTGGTATATTCAAACAGTCACCCTTTGGTTAGCAACATAGAGTTTAACAATCACACCACCAGGTTTCTTCCGTTTAGCATTGTTGTGGGTAGGTGTCCTTGACTTTGTTCCCATTCCTAGCGATGCTATGTACAACAGAATCAAATACCACCTGGTCTTGTGCCATCCTCACAATTGTTACTATGGTTGAACTCATGGTCGTAGCCTCTGTGAAAATCCATCTCCTTGAAGATCTTCCTCTTTTTCGCTGACCCCATATACCAGTCATAATGTCTTTCCTCAGAGCATGTACAATGTACATGAGATGAATTTTTGCCATCCTAGATTCCAAGAAGCGTTCTGGCTGTATATCTGCTAAGGCAGTGTTGTTGATTCTTCTGGCAGTCCACAATATATTTAATATCCTTTGCCAACACTGTAATTCAAACAATTCTGCTTTTGCATACTGGGTGATTGAAAATATCATGGCTTGAGTCAGGAACACTTTAGTCCTCAAAGTGACAGCTTTGCTTTTCAATGCTTTAAATAGTTTTTTTTTTTTTTTTTTTTTTGCAGCACATTATCCCAGTGCAGTACATTTCTTGATTTCTTGACTGCTATTTCCATGGGTGTTGATCGTGGACCCAAGTAAAATGAGATACTTCACAACTTCAATATTTTGTCTGTTTTTCATGATGTTGCTTATTGGTCCAGTTGTGAGGACCTTTGTTTTCTTTATGTTGAGGTATAATCTATACTGAAGGATGTAGTGGTGATCTTCATTGGTAAGTACTTTAAGTCATCTTCACTTCAGCAAGCAAGGTTGTGTTACCTGCATATTGTAGGTTATCAATGAGTCTTCTCCAGATTTGATGCCTTACCCATTCTTCTTCATGTAGTGTAGCTTCTTGGATTATTTGCTCAACATATAGGTTAAGTTTGGTAAAAGAATACAACTCTGATTCATACCTTTCCTAATTTTAAACTCCACAGTATCCCTTTGTTGTGTTCTAATGACTGCCTCTTGTTCTGTATATAGGTTCTGCAGGATTATAATCATGTGATGTGGAATTCCTATTCTTTGCAATGTTATTAATAATTTGTTGTGATCCACACAGTCAAAGGAAACCCTGGTGGTGCAGTGGCTAAGTGCTACATCTACTAACCAGAAGATTGGCAGGTCAAATCCACCAAGTGCTCCTTGGAAACTCTATGAAGCAGTTCTACTTTGCTCTACAGAGTCACTGTGAGTTGGAACCAGCTCAGTGGCACTGGGTTTGGTTTTTTGGTTACACAGTCAAATGCCTTTGCATAGTCAAGATAGCACAGATAAGAATCTTTCTGATATTATGTGCTTTTTGCTAACATCTGTCTGACATCAGCAATGATATCCCTTGTTCCACATCATCTTGTGAATGTGGCTTGAATTTATGGCAGTTTCTGCTGCAACTGGTTTTGAGTGATCTTCAGAAAATTTTACTTGCATTTGGTATTAAAGATATTGTTCAATAATTTCCTCATTCTGTTGGATCACCTTTCTTTGAAGTGGCACATATATGGATCTTTTCTAGTTGGTTATCTTGGTAGCTGTCTTCCAAATTTCATAGCATAGGTAAGTGAGCACTTCAGCACTATGTCTGTTTGTTGAAATAGCTCAGTTGGTATTCTGTCAACTCCTAGAAACTTTTTTTTTGTGTGTGAATGCTTGCAGTGCAGTTTGGTCTTCTTAAGTACCAGCAGTTCTTGATCAAATGCTACTCCCTGAAATGATTAAACATCGACCAGTCCTGTTTTAGTATGATGACTGCATATTCAAGCTATCTTCTTCTGTTGTTTCTTGCATTGTTCAACAGTTTCTCCATAGTATCCTTCAGTATTGCAGCGTGAGACTTAAGTTTCTTCTTCATTTCTCTCAGTTTGAGAAATGCTGAGCATGTTCTTCTTCCCTTTTGGTTTTCTAATGCCAGGTCTTTTTACATTTCATTATAATACTTTACATTGTCTTTTTTTTTTTTAAGCCACCCCTTGAAATATTCTGTTCAGCTGTTTTATTTCATGTATGTATATTTTCATTTGTTTTAGCTGTTCTGTGTTCAAGAACAAGTTTCAGAGTCTCTTCTGATTTCTGTTTTGTTCTTGTCTTTATTTCTTTTTAATGGTCTTTTGGTTTCTTCTTGTGCGATATCCTGCAACTCATTTGGTGTTCAGTCATTAGTGTTCAAGACATCAAATATATTCTTGAGGTGGTCTCTAGATTCAGGTAGGATATATTCAAGGTCATACTTTGGCTCTCATAGTTTGTTCTCATTTTCTTCAGCTTCAGCTTGAATTTGCATAAAAGCTGTTAATCATCTGTTCCACAGTTAGTCCCTGGCCTTCTTCTGATTCATGATATGGAGCTTTACCATTGATTTTTTTCCTGGCATGTAGTAATTCGATTCATGTGTTTTCCACTGGTGAGGTCCATATGTATAACTCACCTTATGTTTACTTTAAAGTTATCTGTTTGTTTGTTTGCTTTGTTTCCTCAGATATTGATTCCTTGGGTTGCTCTAGTATCTGTTTTTGTATTACTGACATTCTCGAAATATCTGCTGATGCTATGTTTATAGCTGAGTGCTGAAAGTAGTAAGTAGTGATAACTGGAGATGGTTTTCCTATCAAAAGTGAAGGAAGAACAATTTCCCTCAGTTGGCCCCTAGGGTCGCCATGAGTCGGATCCGACTCGACGGCACTTGGCTTGGCTTCAGTGAGTAAATTCAGATACTAATTATAAAGAAGTTTGGTGTGAAGAAAGGGTATGTGCTTGTGACCAGGCAGGTATTTCTCTTAGGTTACCCAAAGTGTTCGCTTTACGGATGCAGAGACTGCTTATTCACAAGGATACCAGAAGTTACCTGGAATACCATCCTGATAACTCAGTCTTGTCCCTCAGTAACTTCTGTGAGTGTCTTAGGACAGATCCTCTAATGCCATCCTCTTGGTGCCACAAGCTGTTAAGCACTAGCTACCAAACAAAAGATTGGCGGTTTGAGTCCTTCCTGAGGTGCCTGAGAAGAAAGGTCTGGTGATCTATGTCTGAAAACCAGCCACTGAAAACCCTTGTTCTTCTCTGAAATACATGGAGCTGTTGGGAGTCAGAATTGTTAACAGCTGGTGTTGAGGGTCTAGCCTGGAGGCTCACGGTATAGGAAGCTGTCCTGCAGTTCTGCAGCTCACCCTTTCGCTGACCAGTCTTGCTTCCAGTTACTGCTGTCTTTAATTTTGATGTTCTTGGATTCTTGTAGAAATACTGTCTTCTTTAGTACCTTCTCTTACCCCTTTCAGTGCTACAGTTCAGCTCTATTAGAGTTTTACCGTCAATCTGGTCCCATCTGCTGTATATCTTCTAGAAATTCCCTCACTGTTCTGGTCTGTGCTGGCATCTTTCCCAAGTTTCTGGTGCTACCATGGATGCATTTTTATTTTTAAATCTCTTCTGTTATTTGAATGGCATCATGGGAAGTAAGAAAGATTAGTACATGTGCTTCAATATCCATCATAAACTATAAAAACTCAATTGTCATTATCAGCAGTAAAAATTTGTTTCTTTTGAGCAATTATCATCCTTCATTTCACAAAGCTTATCTTTTTGCTTCTGGTTTAGGCTTCCCATAAACTTTCCAGAAATATAAAGTGCCAAATAATATGCCACATGCTTTGCAAACATTCTCTCCACCTTCACAACCGTGAAGGTTCAGTATTATTTTTCTCATTTTATAGATTAGAAACAAATGCTTGGGAAGTTTCAACTATATTAATTTCAATAAACATAACATTTCCAAAATTCACATTTTAAAAAAGACAGATGGTTAAATATAAAACAAGGGAGACTTTGTAGCATAACTTAAGTGCTGTGTTTTGTGATTTTGTAATTTGGTTAAAGATGAGTAGTACGTTCACTATTTTCTTCATTGTTGATTTCAAAGAGGACACTAAATGTTTGCACTGATTTTGGAAGAGATTGTCTCTAAGTCTATTAAATAATTTCTCCAGATACAGGGAAACCAGTGAGAGCTAGAACTCAATGGGACTGCCTTGTTTTTCTGGGTTTCATGGATTTTCTGCTTTTGACAGAGTCAAGCCTCACCACTTTTCTGTCAGATGGTTTTTAGGGGAAAATATGTGAGTTTTCCTTCTCTGACAGGTTTCTGCCTTATGTAGGTTCTGGTTTTCATGGGTGTTGTGGATTGAATTGTGCTCCCTCTACTTCCTCAACTATCTGTCAATGTGGCTAGGTCATGATTCTCAGTATTGCATGATTGTCTCCCATTTTGTCATCTGATATGACATCTCTATATGTTGTAAATCTTGTCACTATGATGTAATGAGATGGATTCCTGGCAGTTATATTGATGAGATCTGTGAGATTAGATGGTAACTTAAGCCAGTCTCTTTTTAGATATAAGAGAAGTTATCAAAGAGACGTGAGGACCTCATGCCGCCAAGAAAGCAGTGTCAGGAGCAGAGTGTGGTCTTTGGACCTGAGGTTCCTTCACAGAGAAATGCCTAGGTCAAGGGAAGACTGATGGCAAGGACTTCTTCCAGTGTTGATAGAAAAGTCCTTCCTTTGGAGCTGATGTCCAGCATCTGGACTTCTAGCTTTCTAGACTGTGAGAGAATAAATTTGTCTTCATTACAGCTGTTGACTAGTAGCATTATACCAGTGCTAGATGACTAAGGCAGTGGGCTTTACTGAATATCATTCTATTTACCCTTTACTTGCTACATTTCAATATAATAATCCTTGCAATACATTAGTAAGTGTGTATATTTTCTTAGCATTTATATCTATATCACTCTAGGCATCAGTTATCTCTATGATCTAAGTATCAGCTATACCTAGTTGTAGCACAAGTGTTGGCTAAGCCACAAAAAGCATTTCTGAGAAAACAGTTAAATGATAATATTCATAAGTTAGGATGAGAGAGAGAGCTTTGTGGACCTTTTATAATTTTAATTTCCTGCTTGTCTTTTTAGTGGCTCACCTGTGGTCATTTATAACTCGGAGAATGTGTTGTGAGGTGCTGTTGAGTCAGCCCCAACTCACAGTGACCTGATGTGCAGCAGAATGAAATTCTGCCCAGTCCTGTGTCATCCTCACAGTCCTGCTGTATTTGAGCTCATTATTGCAGTCACTGGGTCAGTCCATCCCTCTGAGGGTCTCCCTCTTCTGCTAACTGAATGATTGCCAGTTCAAGTCCACCAGCCACTCCTTGGAAACCTTAGGAGGCAGTTCTCTCCTACCCTCTATATTTTACTGTTAGACTGTAGATACTTTATAAATTGAGAGTCCAGGCCTGTATCCAAAATTTGTCTGAGATTAGGTAATAATTTGCCTTTATCACCTTTAGTAGCTTCTTTAAGCAACTGAGTTCTTTTTCTTTTTTTTCTTTCCTCCCTTCTGCTGTGCCGTTTATTTCAACACTTACCACACTTGCATATGTTCTCAGTTTTTTTTTCTAGTTCACTTGCTCTGACTCCTAATTAGTCATGAATTACTCCTTCATTTTATCACCTGCATTTTTAAAGTAAGAAATCTATCCTGAAAACACTTGACAATAACAGAAATAAAAATACAACCTGAAAGTGAGTCCATGGTGTTATTTGGCTGACTGAAACATTTGTCTTAGCTTCTAAGGAACATTTACTAATCACCCTTTTTATTTTTAATTTATGTTTTCAATGATGAAGACGTGATCTATTCCTACTTACTTCCAGTTACATTATAGCCAGAAATGAGAGGAAAATAATTTCTAGTTTCAAAAAGTTGCTGCTCAAACATTTATGTTGAGGAGTCTTAAAACAAACAAACAAACAAACCAAACCCAATGCTGTTGAGTCGATTCTGACTAATAGTGACCCTATAGAATAGAGCTGTCGCATAGAGGTTCCAAGGAGTACCTGGTGGATTTGAACTGCTGACCTTCTGGTTAGCTGACATAGTACTTAGCCACTATACCACCATGGTAACTGAGAGACCAAAAGTTGACCCAAACTGTGAAACAGAGTTACTCTTAATGAAGGCTGGATCAAACCCGTGTAATTGAGACAGTAAATAAACTAAAAGACGTTCTTGACAGTGAATGTTTATGTTTTACCTCTAAGTGTAAACATAATAAGTATTCGTTATAAAATATGTATAAAATAGAGGAAAACAGACAAATCAACTGTAATATCACCAAGAAATATCTACTGTAACATTTTGAAATATTATTTTCCCATAACTTTTTGGAAACCCCAGTGGTGTAATGGTTAAGAACCAAAAGATCTGTAGTTGGAAGCTACCAGGCAGTCTTCAGAAACCCTACAGGGTGGTTCTACTCTGTCCTATATAGTACATACATGTGTGTACACAAGTATACACATTTTTGAAATATGCTGTGTATATAGTGTGATGCATAGTGACCCTATAGGACAGAGTAGAACTGCAGTTGAGTCTGAATCACCTCAGTAGCAATGAGTCTGGTTTTTAAAAATTAGTTTAACCGTTTAAAGGGATTATCCGTTTTTTCAGTTCACACTGGAACAAAGATCATTTTCTAAAAGGATTGAACCAGGACATCAAATATTCTCTGCACTGAACGGTCACATCATCTGACACTGATCTATTATTGAAGAGTCTTCAGTTTCTTGAGGCTTCTTCTAAATGGCCTTATTACTAGTTATACATCACTTCCTTTTGTAATCAGTAGCAAAGAGCAAAATGTCTCTCCTGTGTGTTTGGTAATTGATATCTTAATTTCATTCCTGAATCTGTAAAACTCCAATAAATTGGACTATTGAGAAAAGTCTTAAATGTACTCTGAAGAAACTATTTTAAATGCAGCACTACTGAATTGTTTTAATATCTAAAGTGAATGCAAAGACTAGTCCTATGAAACTAGAATTTAACAGCTATGGTGTACAGTCCATTGCCATTTAAGCCACACACAGAAATAGGGACAGATTCCAAGTTGTTGGGTCTAAGTGGGATAGTCTTATCTAAAAAAATAAAAAAAAAAAGAGAAAGAAAAAATTGATTATGTTTTGCAAATTTTATAACAAACTCTGTTTATCTGTAGATTTCTAAGGCCTCTCCCAGGGTTTTGGAAAATGCTCTTTTAAGTGAGTGGCCATGAGCTTAAGGATTCGTTAGTTCCATGTTACATTTGCCTTGGTTCAGGAGTTAATATTAGCTTTCATTTGAGAAACACAGTTAAATTTCAAAACATTATGTTCTGTATGTGGATTTATAGTTACTTACTCTCATAAGAAAAAGATGGTGGGGATGGGAGTGGGGAGAATTAGGGGCTAACACACTGAAGACTGTGTAGGCCAACAGAAGGACTCCTGTTTATGTGTAGCTTCAGGTGATGCTCTAATTAGGAGCATGTTATCGGTATAGGATTAGCCAGGTTAAGAAGTCAAAAAACAGTCTAAAATAGTAGCTGTATGAGGGAATGATCAGAAACAGAAACAGAAATCCCTATTTTAGGAGCCAAGAAAGGACTATGACAGCCAGAATGGGTAAGTCCAGGTCCTTGCTCTTGGAGGGGCTGGTAGTGGAAGGTCATCTGGGATTAAATGACTGGAGATGGGATGTGACAGATGTGACATATCACAATAAGTCAGACACATCTAGCATTTAGTAGGACATTCTTGAATAAGACAAATTTCTAAATTTTACATTGTACTCATGATTTGGAATTGGAAGACCTCATCTGAGTTCCCTTGACTTCTAAATAGCTGCGTGACCTTGGGCAAGATTTTAATTTTCCTGAGCTTCAATTTCCTCATTTGAAAAAACAGTGACACTAAGAATTTTTCTGGTTATCTATGGATATGTAACAAACCACTCCAATTTTAATGACTTAAAAATATATCTTAGCTTTTTTTTCTTCATGAAGCCATTTGGGCAGGGTTAAAGGATAGTCTGTCTCTGCTACGTGTGGCATATGCTGGGGTGACTGAAAGGCTGGGAACTAGAATCTTCAGAAGCTTTATCTAGTTGCCTGCCTACCAGTGATGCTGGCTGTCTGTTGTCAGCTGGAGATGTTATGCCTACACGTGGCCTTCCAAGTGGCTGCTTTACTTCTTCATAGCATTGTGGCTGGTTTCTAGCAGCAAGTGCCTAGAAGACCAAGCAAAACCTCTATCAGCTTTTATGGGCTAGCCTCAGAAATCATATAGGGTCACATTACCGTAGTCACAAGTCCACAAAGATTCAAGGGAAGAAACATACCTAGTTTCTCAATTAAAAAAAAAAAATCATAGTAGTAGAGTTGCTTCTGTGTCATAGAGACCATATATGACAGACTACAACTGCACACATACGAATTTCAAGGACAGTCTGGTGGACTTGAACTGCTGACCTTTTGATTAGCAGCCACAGTCTTAACCAGTGAATGACAATGTCACATTGTAAGAAAGTCACATGGAATGGAATGTACTGATATGATTTTCTTTGAAAAATGCAGTTTGCCACAAGGATAACAGTAGCCTGTAATAAGCACTTCATATGTGCTGCTGGAAATCCTGGTGTAGGAATGGTTAAGTGGTATGGCTGCTAACCAAAAGGTTGGTAGTTTGAATCCACCAGATACTTCCTGGAAACTCTATGGGGGCAGTTTTACTCTGTCCAATAGGGTTGCTATATGTCAGAATCAACTTGATGACAGTGTTTTTTTTTTTTTTCATGTGTACCAAATGCTAACTGATTTATGTGCATGTGTTACCTGATTTAATTCTTACCACAACATTCTGAGGCAGATACTGTTATTATCTCTGTTTTACAGATGGGGAAAATGAGCCATAGAGTCTTAGATCACCAGGAATACAGCTGATACGGGGCAGAGTTGAGATGTGAACTGAGGTCCTTAGAGTCCATACTCTTAACCACTTAGAGAAAAATATTTGTCAGGATTAAAAAGAGACTATATATGTAAATGTACTTTGTAAAATATAAACTTACTATATAAATTTATGTATTTTTGGGAGAAAAATGGGAGCATTTTCAGAAATATTAATATTTCAGATTTAGTACAGTGAATGAATGTCTCACTAGGCTGAGAAATTGATGCAATAAGCAACATTAATTCTTTGTTATTTTTTTCTTCTTCTTTAGATTTAACTTATTCCATTTTATGTTTCCTAAAGTGGAAGCTTAGATTATTGATTTTAGCTCTCTATTCCTTTCTAATATCTACATTCAGTGCTGTAAATTTACCTCTAAGTATTGCTTTTGCTTCATCCAACAAATTTTGTTAAGTTCTATTTTCATCTACTTCAAAATATTTTCTTAACTTCTACTGTGATTTCTTCTTTGAAATATGTTATTAAGGAGTGTGTTGTTTAATATTCAAATCTTTTGATATTTTAAGCTATATTTCTGTTATCATTTCTAGTTTAATTCCATTGTAGTCTGACAGCATACTGGGCATGATTTCTATGCTTTTGAATTTGATAAAATGTGATTTATGGGTAAGAATATGTCTATAATAATGTAGCCATAATCCTTGTGGCAAATGTTCTGTGTGAGTTTAAGAAGAGTGTATATATCTGCTGTTGCTGAAGGAAGCATTCTATAAATGCCCATTAGCTCCGTTTGACTGGTTGATGCTGCTGTTCGTTGAAGCTATTGTTAAAAGATTTATTTAACTTTAATTTAGTCCTTATACGCTCTTCCTTTTTAAGAAATGTAAATCCAGGTTTATTATCTATACCATTCCCTTCTCTCCAAAGAATTTCTTTTAACATTTCTTGCCAGTCTAATCTCCTCAATTTTTCTTTGTCTCATAAAGTCCTTATTCTCCTCTTTTGAAGGATAATTTCACTGCATAGAGAATTCTAGGTTGTTGATTTTCTTCTTTCAACACTTTAAATATTTCACTTCAATCTTTGTGTGGATGGATTTTGAAGAAAAGTCTGATGCAAGTTTTACCATTGTTACTTTATAGGTAAAGTGTTGTTGCTATTTTTTTTTTTGTTTGCTCTAAATTTCTGTAGTACTTTATAGATTATGGAGATCAGGCATCAGTCTGATGTATAGTTGCCAAATCTTTTTTCCCATTCTGTAGGTGGCCTTTTAATTCTATTAATAAAGTCTTTGGGTGAGCAAAAGTGTTTGATTCTTAGTAGTTCCCATTGATCTATTTTCTCTTCTGATGCTTATGGTTTGTTTGACAGATTTTGAAGTTGGTCTACATTGTGTATGAAAACTTCCATTGTTGTTCCTACTTTCTCTTGGATGAGCTTTATCATTTTAGATTTGATATTTAGGTCCTTTATCCAGTTTGTGTTGGTTTTTGCATAAGGTGTAAGATATGGGTCTTGTTTCAATTTATTGAAGATGGATATCCAATTTTGCCCAGCACCATTTGTTGAAGACATTGTTTTTACCTCAGTTTAATGTCTTAGGGTCTTTGCTGAATATCAACTGTTCATAGGAAGATGGTGTCATCTCTCAGGTCTCAATTCTGTTCCATTGATCTATCTGTCTCTTTTTGTACCAGTACCAGGCTGTTTTGACTATTGTGGCAGTGTAACAGATTCTAATGTCAGGTAGTGAGAGACCTCCCAGTATGTTGTTATTCTTCAGTAGTACTTTACTTATCCAGGGCTTCTTCCCTTTCCAAACAAAGATAGTGATTTGTTTCTCCATCTCATTAAAAAAATGCCACAGGAATTTGTATTGGGATTGCATTATGTAAGTAGATTGCCTTTGGTAAAATAGACATTTTTGCAATGTTACATCTTCCCATCCATGAGCAAAGTAGGTTTCTCCATTTATGTAAGTCTCTTTTAGTTTCTTGCAGTAAGGTCTTGTAGTTCTCTTTGTAAAAGTCTGTTACTTCTCTGGTTAGATTTATTCCTAGGTACTTTATCTTCTTACAGGCTATATTAAATGGTATTGATTTGGTGATTTCTTCATTAATAATCTTTGTTGGTATAAAGGAATCCTACTGATTTACTTATGGTTATCTTGTATCCTGAGACTTTGCTGAACTCCTGCTCTAAATTTTTTAAAACAGTTTTCCTTTGATCTTCTACAGCTTGGAAAGGATATGTCTAGGTACAGATTTTTGATATTTATCCTTCTCAGTGTTCTCTGGGCTTCCTAGATCTGTGGTTTAGTAGCTGTCAACAATTTTGGAAAATTATTATTTCAAACATTTCTTCTGTTCCTTTCTGTCTTTCTTCTCCTTCTGGGATTTTCAATAAGCATATGTTAGACCTTTTTAATTGTTACACAATTTCTGTACATCCTATTTCTTTTCTCTGGTTTTCAGCTAGGGAAGTTTCTATTGATATATATTCCAATTTACTAATGCACTCAACAGAGATGTTCTTCACCTCTGTTATGGTCTTGCATTTCTTTTTGAATGTTTCTCAGAATTTCAGTTGGTTTGTTTAGATTGTTCCTGCATGTTGTCCAGTTTTTCCTATTAGAGCCCTTACTGTATTCATTATAAAACCAAACCAAACCAAACACACACACACACACACACATACACACACAAAACAAATGCATTACCATTGACTAGATTAGTGACCCTACAGGACTGAGCAGAACTGCCTCGCAGGGTTTCCGAGGAGCTGCTGGTGGATTTGAGCTGCTGACACTTTTGTTTTGGGTTAGCAGCTGAATTCTTAACTACCATGCCACCAGAGTTCCTGTAGTGAACAGCAGTAAGTCTGGCAAAGAATGTAAGTGTCTGGGAGGCAAATCTAAACCAGTGAGTTAAGGCCCTGAGAAAAGGCAGTGTTAACCATACTAGAAAAGAAAAGTCCAGTGTGGCTGTGAAGGTGAACCAGGGACTTGGCAAGAAGTAAGGCTGGTGAAGCAGGAAGGCTAGCGGTGGCGTGAGACATTTGGACCATGATTTTTTTCTTTCCTAAGTGTAAAGGAAACTATTAAAGGAATTTATCCAATTATGTCTTAGCTAATTATGATTTCTGGGTTGGTACTGAATTGTAGAACAAAAGGAGTGGCTGTAGGGAGACCACAAAGAAGTCTGTTTCTAATAGTTAAGGAGAGAGACAATGAAAACTTAGATTAGGGTAACACTAATGGGTAGATTCAACATATATTTAGAAGGTGATGGATTATAGGTAACCAAAAGTAAGAAATTAAAATAATCCCATTACAATTGGCACATAAAATATATCTAACTTAACTTCCATTAAAAGCATCATTTTTCATATAGTGTACTGTCATGAGGTACATTATGTCCTCCCAAAAACGTGTGTAGCAATTTTACTAAGTCTTTATTCCCAGTAATGTGTAGCTGTCCTCTATTTTAGGATTGCAGTTTTCATGTATGTTGTAAATCTTAATCTCTGCCTGTGGTTAATGGAGCAAGATTGGATTATGTTAAAGAGGATTAAGGTGGGACTTTAATACCTTGCTAAAGTCACATTCCTAATCTAATGTAAAGGGAGTTTTCCTGTACCACTTTTTATCTTACAAGAGATAAAAACAAAGGGTAGCACACTGAGTTGAGGATCTCATGCCACCAAGAAAGCAGAGTGCATCCTTTGGACCTGAGATTCCTGTGCTGAGACACTCCAGTATCAAGAGAAGACTAATGATAAGGACCTTTTTCAGAGCTGTGCAGAGAGAGAAAACCTTCCACTGGAGCCAGCACCCTGAATTCAGACTTGTAGGCTACTGGACTGTGAAAGACAAACTTCTCTTTGTTAAAAACATCCACTTGTGGTATTTCTCTTACAGCAGTACTAGAGGACCAAGACATGTACACAGATAGATGTGTGTATGTGTGTATTTGGAATTGCTATACATTTTATTGTTTACCCTGTTCCTCTCACTTCTGACAGCAAAAATCTAAAATTGCCTTCTATTTTAGAGTCACTCCAAGGATAGCAACAGGTCCAACACATAGTTTTACTGCCTTTATTTTCTCATTCTTCAGAATCAAAACATCCGGATTCTTTAAAATACAGCATGTTCCTTTCTTGGGGAAGTCTTTCCTGTCCTCTTAAAGCGGCTCCTCTGGGCTGAAGGTCTGACTCCTGGAAACCTGTGAGTCTCCCTAGTGCATGAGTCTCTCTGTAGCTATTCCTTTATTGCCCCCCAAAGACCTAGCTCTACCTGACACATGAGTGCCAGAAGACATTGAACAACCAAGTATCACTTTGATTGATGGAAGAAGAACATGAGCTGTCTATGTCCCCTGGGGCATAGTTTCTCCAGTGATGAAACTGGAGACTAGAGAGATACTTATTTGCATTTCTACATTTCTGCCATAACTTCCCTGACATGAATCGGTGTTATAGAGGACCAGGATATGGTGGCCTTGAGACTTGGCAAAGTATCACTCGGAGAGCAAGATGAGCCATGTGTGGTGCATCGGTTGAAGCTCTTGGAATTGAAAGGAACCTCAGAGAAGATCTTACCTCATGATGCATCACTGTGTCCCGCAGCATCACAGTGCAAAGTTGTCTAAAACTGTTGGATTCCTAGTACTGGGTTTCTCAAGGAATTATGCCTACTATTTTGTTTATTTTGGTGAAAACTAATGGTGATTTAAGATTGGAAAAGGAAACAGATGCATTCTGATTTTTAGCTACTAATGGTATTACATATTGTGTTAACATTGAAGGAGTCGTGGTGCTTCAATGGTTTAGTGCTCAGTTGCTACCTGGCAGGTTGGTGGTTCAAATCCACTGAGGGGCTCTGTGGAAGAAAGACCTGGAAATGTGCATCTCATAGAGATTACAGCCTGGAGAGTCTATGGGGGCAGTTCTATTCTGTCATGGAGGGCTGCTGTGAATCAGAATCAACTCGATGTTAACTAACAACAGCAATGACATTAAAACATAGGGATGAGAGTATTGCACCTAGATGAAGGCAGGGTACAGAGGATGCTTCCCACCCAGGTTCTTTGTGAACTTCTCCTTTCTATATTATTTGTGTGTTTTCTGAGTCCAGTATTCTCATCAAAAGCACTCATTTCAGCAGTTTTCTTGCAAAAAGTAGTGTGATGTTTTAAAATAGAAAGTGTGAGGCATTATTCACCATCAGAAGGCATTTGTGAATGATCCAAGGATCATCTTGTAAAAAGCCCCAGGGCCAAGTGCTGTGATGGAATTGACCCAGTCAGCCTTCCATGTCCTGCTCTGTTTTTCAGCCCCTCATTGCCATGACCTCTTGGTTTCTCCAGCTGCCTAGTGCTTTCAGAAAGACTTGCTAAACTAAGACACATTAGGCTTCCAGGTCTTTAGGGGAGCATTTTTCTTTTTAGAAGAGAAAAGTAATGTCTTTCTGGTGGCAGACTTTCAGGTATCTGTGGAGGCATCCTGGGCTAGAGGGACCTTGCTAGTGCTTTCATTTGTGTTATATGTGAGGCTTGTCCCCAAGCACCATTGCCTGAGGAGAAGATGAAATGCCTGGTGAATTTATTTGGTCATGCTCTTCATTGGCCCTTCATTGACTCTGGCTTGCTCATCACAGGAGGACACAACCTGTCACAATTCCATGCCACTTCTCTGACCCTCTGACTCAGACTGCCAGCCTCATGCCCCTGTGTCTCATTCTCACACTGCATCTTGAGTCAGACTATTGGTTTTGAACTCTGGGTGCCTGGACTGTGTTCCCTTCTTTCCCATTTCAGTACATCAGAAAGTAAGCTATCAGCCAAGCTTTTCAAGCCTTAGTTTTATTGTTTGTGAAATGGTTCATTGCGGATGTCTGAGGATAAAAGGAAATAATGGCTCCAAAGGGTTCTATCTGATGTTTAGCGTAATCAGAGCGCATGAAATGTTAGCTAAATAATTATTAAGAAGCTCTCCTATAGTGCTTATTATGCGCTAAATTTATGTATATTAACTCAGTTCTTAGGCTAACAATAAGAGGCAGTTGTTGTTATTATCTCCCTGTACAGATGAGGAAGCCAAAAAACAGATAGGCCAATTGATTTCCCAAAGTCCACACAGAATCACTGTGAATCAGAAGTCACTTGACTGCACCTGCCAAAAATAACAATGTGTCCTCTGTAAACAAATGCTACTACTTCAAGAGAACTGTTGAAGCCATCAGAAAACTCTGTAGAATCTGAACCCAGTGAAATGTGGGACAAACTGGTGCTTCATGACGCAGAGTGGTATGACGCTAGGCCTCTACTCAAACACAGTCAGTTTTCTCTCTTTATGGGCCAGGAAGCCCACCACAACATCTGCTGCTCCCTGGTCTCTTGCTGCCTCTCTGCTGTTGCTTTTCTCCACCTCTACTGTGACAGTTCTCTTTCTCTCTGTCTCCTGGTTCCAGGATCTTCTCGGTGCAGGGATCCTGAATCCAAAGGATACTCTGGCTCTTCTTGCCTGGTGGTGGCAGTAGCTCCTCCTTTTTCACCTTCGGGATGGCTCATTTCAAGCCCAGAGGGGTGGTAAAACCAACCATTCCCTTTGGTGGGCCCCAATTACCCTATCACATAGTCCCACACTATCACTTGGGCTAGACTCACGTATTCAAAAGAAGAGGCCTCACAAATTATTTAATGTAAACACCTCACTTTTCAGATAACTAAGAAGCTGACGAGTCTAGCACTTGTGTGTGTTCACAGTTAGACCTAGGCAGAGCCAAGCTGTAGGTCCATCTCGTAAATCCAAACTGAACACCTCTTTGATTCACTACAGTTATTGCAGGAAGTTCTTATATCCTTTGAATTGAAAGCAGTTTTCCTCCATAGCTTAATTTTGTTTTCGGTAAAGTAAAACCTATTTGACTTGGTTAAAGGCTAAATTAGTTTTTCCCGAGAATGTAACAGATGTAAAATGTAGATGTAAATAGAAGACGACCAAGAGCTGAGTAATAGAGCTGGGTCAATCCCACTGAGCAAAGTGGCTAAAAGTAGCTACTTGGAGGGGTAAGGACAGCTGGCTCTGGCTGAATGTCAGTCCAATGACGGTGGACAGTATGTCTTTCTATTACTTCAGGTTCACCTAATGATCCTGGACTGTAAGTGGCCTTGTTTTCTTAAACATTTTCTGTTTCTGCAGGGCAGTGTCCTGTTCCATGCTTTTCAGTCTTTGCCTACCAAAGAGTGAGTATTGACAAAAATAAAACTGCAGGCAAGATAAATTTTAAATGGTTACACAACAAATGCTTTCTCCTCTCCTACAGCCATACACTTGTAAAAGAAATCAGATTGGGGAGGGAAAAAGCTGTTGAAAAAAATTTTGCTAAACAGATGCTTCCTGTGAGTACTGAGCATAGGAAAGAAATTTTGACATGAAGCTCAAGATTACGCAGGAGTGCTGATTCAGATTGTTGTAGAATCACCAAATGCTTGGGTGTGAGGAACCTTGATGATCTTGTAGTATGAACCCTGCATTTTAAACACGAGCAAAGAAGACAGAATGATAAAATGAGCTCAAGGTTGCATCAGGTTAGAGGCAGTTGAGACTCTTGGCTCTCTACCTGGAATGTTAATAGAGAAATGTCAGATAAAGTATTGAGAATGTACACAACTGAAAATACCTACCTGTCTTATCAGATAGAGATACACCTTTCCCATGCAACAAGGCTCAAAGAGGAAGGTGGTACAATGTTGGTACACAGCTCAGTGGTACACAGCAACTAGGGATCTGGGTAGTCCTGTCTTATGCTCCTTCAACCTCAATGTACATCTTCATACCTGACTCCTCGTGCTTACAGTTGAGCTATTGTACATCCAGGCTCAGATCTACACACTGGCAGAAAGAAGGAAGAAGGACAAATTGCCTAAGAAGCACGCCTGCCAAGTGTGGCCCTTAAAAAAATTTCTCAGACACTTCAGACAGCAACTTCTGCTTAGATCTCATTGTCTGGAAATGGATCATTTGTGTGTCTCTATCTGCAAAGGCTGCAAAGGGCGAAACCTGGGTGGCTAGTTGTTAAATGCTATGGCTGCTAACCAAATGGTTAGCAGTTCAAATCCACCAGTTGCTCCATGGCAGCTCTGTGGGGGTGGTTCTGCCCTGTTCTATAGGGTTGCTATGAGTTGAAACCAACTTGATGGCAGTAGGTATCTGCAAAGGAGTGTGGGAAAGTGGATACATTTGGATATGCACAGTCGCAAAATTAGATAGTTTTTAATAAGAAAGAATAGGAGAAAGGATGATTCAATAGGAAAGTTCCAGAGTATGCAGCTTAGAATATGCTAAGCAAAACCAAACCAAACTGATTGCCTTTGAGTAGATTCCACCTCATAGCACACCTGTAAGACAGAGTAGAACTGACTCCTCTAGTTTCTGAGGAGCACGTGGTGGAATCAAACTGCAGACGTTTTGGTTACCAGCTGTAGCTTTTAACCACTAGGCCACCAGGCTTTTCTTGGAGCAAGCTGGAGGTAAGTAATTAAGAGCTATAGGCTGTTAATAGGATGTTAGCAAAAACACTGAAGATACTGTGGAGTGTCTCTGTGGCATAGGAACTAAGTGCTATGTCTGCTAACCCAAAAGTCAGCAGTTCTAATCTACCAGATGCTTCTTGGAAACTTCATGCAGCAGTTCTACTCTGTCCTATAGGGTCATTTGTGAGTTGGAATTGACTTGACCACAGTAGATTTGGTTTGGGTTTGGTGGACTGCCAGTAGAACAAACAAAACAGTCTTAGAAGAAATACAGCCAGAATTCTCCTTAGAAGCGAGATTGGTGACACTGCAGCTTGCCTGCTTTGGGCATGTCATCAGGAAAGATCCATTGCTGGAAAAGGACGCCATGCGTGGTAACGTAAAGGATCAGTGAAAACAAGGGACACTCTCAGTGACGAGGATCGATGCAGTGGCTCACCAGTGGACTCAGGCATACCACCCATTACGAAGGTGGCACAGGGCAGGCCAGAGTTTCATCCTGTTATACACTGGGCTCAACGTGACAACAAACAGCAATAATAGGCTTCAGTCTTAGGCAGATCTGAGTTCAAATCCAAGCCCTGAAAATGTGGGGACAAGCTCCGTTACTTCTGCAGGCCTCAGTTTCTTTTTAAAATAGAGATAATTATGATAAAATGGGCAATAAAGGCATAGTAAAGATTAAAGGAGGTACTTCAGGCATAATAGGAGTTCCATCAATGTTAGCTATTTCTCCTTTGTACCGTTGTTTTGGGTGCTGGCGACTCTCTCTGCTCACCCTCTCTGGGCCAAATCACGCTTACATTTCATTTAACTTCAACAAAGCAGAATCTTCAGGACACCAAGACATGGAAACTGGTTAAAAGATTTTATTGTCCTTTAGTCTTTGTTACAACAACAACAACAACAACAAAGATGCCGTTTAGATATTATTCACACTGTTTCCAATCTTTTGCCCAAAGGAGAGAGACTGCAGTGGCCTAACCATCCTGGCCCCAAGCTGCAGTGATTCCTGGCGCTGGAGAAGAGAAGGTTCTGGCTATAGCTCAGCCTCTCAAAGAAGTCCCAACAAATAGATGGGATGTCTTGAGACTTTTGTAGCTTTCCTGAGGACAGAGACTCACAGATGACTAAAGCTACATCTACAAGACCAAATCTCACTGAGCCTTTAAAAAAAAAGTAAATTGTTGCTTTAATAAATTAGGTTAACCCACACAAGAATTTGGGGTTTCAAACGTGAAATAAATGCGTGTTTCTTACATATATTATGCATGCTTTTTCAGTCCAAGCGTGTCGACAGCACAAAAAGTAGCACATGACCTTTCATCAATTTTGTTTCAGAGCAATAGCTATATTAGTATTTATTCTCTTAGGAAGAAAAATAGCCATTGTGAGGTGTCCATTCCCTTTCTGGGAAATTATCCCAAATACCTGATAATAGCTATGCTTGGCATAGTATTATGCTTTCATCCCCATGTATTTTTACTTTAAACTTATTTTTACCAACAAAGTAATACATATTCATTGTAGACAAATTAGAAAAATTGAAGAAACGTGATTACATATAATTCTACCACTCAAAGAAAGCCACTGTTAATATTTTTATGTATACTCTTCGTATGTATATATGTGTGTATATATCTGTATGTGTGTATATACATGTGTATATATGTTTCAATACATGTATATAAGCATATATGTAGCATGTTGTACGTGTCTATATACTTTTTTGGAGCTCTGGGGGCACGGTGGTTAAGAGCTCTGCTGCCAACCGAAAAGGCTGGCATGCAAAGCCACCAGCTGCTCCTCGGAAACTCTTGGGAGGGTGGGCAGTTTCATTCTGTCCTCCAGGGTTGCTATGAATCAGAATCAACACAAAAGCAACAGATTTTTTGTTTTTTATATGTTTATTTAAAATTGGCTTTGTATTTTGCATAGTGTTTTCACTCTTTTTGCACTTAAACCAAAAGCTGAACTTATTTTTGTCAAGTTAATTGTGACTCATAGCTATCTGGCATAAATATTTTTCATGACACTGAATATCATTTTGTATAATCTTTGAAAATGGCTATCTGTATTCTTTTTTTTCCAAATATGTAATAATTATTTAATTAATTTTCTATTGTTGGACCAAAAGCCAGCCAAGTGCCGTCGGGTTGGATCCAACTCATGGTGCTGTTTTTAGTTTTCTTCCTAATTATTTTTATAGTTATGTGCTTTGACTGAAATCCTTATAAGAGAAATTTTGTGGACATTAAAATTATTTTATGAAAGTTAAAGTTCTGAGCCAAAGGATAGCAGCATAATTCAAGACATTAATGTCATAAGTTATCCACAAAAGAAAATAGGAACCATTTATAATACCACTGTCAGTGTATGGAAAGCCTTGGTGGTGTAGTGGTTAAGTGCTATGGCTTCTGACCAATGGGTCAGCAGTATGAATCCATCAGGTACTCCTTGGAAACCCTATGGGGCAATTCTACTCTGTCCTAGAGGGTTTTTATGAGTTGAATTGATTCAGTGGCAACAGGTTTTTTTCGGTCAGTGTGTGAAAGCGCTCATTTTTGTGAACTCTTGCTACAATAAATATTATCTCTAAAAAGTATATATAGTGTTACAGTGTGTATGTATGTATTTTTGGATACTTTCTCTGAACTTCTTGTTGGATACAACAGTCCTGGCTTTGACAGGGTACTCAGTGTCACAAAAGTGTCATCAGTGGACAGGTGTAATACGTGGAGGGGCTGCTGTGAACCTCATACTTGCAGAAAATGCAGTTTTTCTGCAAGTATGATATATTTCTACCACTTACATTTTTACCTTCTCTTATTTTTTCTCTATTTCATCACTAACTCAAATATAAGCACAATTAAACAAACAGAATATCTCCCAGATCCATTGCAGTCAAGTCATAGTGACCCTCTAAGAGAAAGTAGAACTACCCTATAAGGTTTGGGAGGCTGTAATCTTTAGAGAAGCAGACTGCTGCATCTTTTTCACAAGGAGCAGCTGGTGAATTCAATCCATCCACCTTTCAGTTAGCAGCTGAGTGCTGAACCATGTATCACCAGGGCTCCTTGAAGACACAATAGACTAGGTTATTCCATGAAGCTCTAAAATACAGACAGTGAGGCATTGCTGGTCTTCACTTAGAGAAACTCAATGGCAGAGAACATAATATCCTATAGACAAACATAAATTTACAAATGCATGTATAAACACCAAAAGTTTAAAAATAAAAGAGGGAAGGACTTACGCTGTGCCAGTGTGGCAGAAATTGTCTAGGGACAGTCTCTGAACAAAATGACCCAGAGTGCAGAGTATTCATGCCCTGCAATTAAGCAATCATGAGCCAGGGTTTTATAAATAGGACTAGGAAATAAAGGAATCTAAATCCCTTGGGTAAGTGCTGAAGCATTAGGTCCAATTTGGGATTCTATAAATTTAGGGAGACATGAAGATCAAAATAGGCACAATTCCCTGCATTTGTCTGTGTTCCAAGAATGTCACATTCATTATTGACTATAATTTAATAATCATGACAAGTGTTTGAGACAGATATTGTGACCCCGACTTTACACAAGGGGAAATGAAAACTTGGAGAACAAAATTCTTTAGTTCTTACAGTAAGGTCTCTATCATCTTCTAGTAAGTGGAAGATGCGGAATTCAAGCCAAGTTGATCTGCCACCATGGTTTATGCTCTTAATCACTCAGCTGTCAGGCACAGCCGAGAACACGACAAGCCAAGGATGAAGGTTACTTGGCCTAAATCCAACTAAATAGATATGACAGCCACTTTGTCGTAAATCTCCTTCTGCTTGGGTGTTGTGATAGTACCTGCTTGAAATGGAGTAGTTAGAGGCCGGGTTTTGGAGAGTTTCTGGTAAGAATGATCCCCTTTGGTCTCAGTGGTGCGCTCTTGGCATACTGGCTATAGATCAGCCGCTAACCAAAAGGTCAGCGGTTTGAATCTACTGGTACGCTATAGGATTCGGAACTGACTCCACAACAGTTTTGTTTGCTCTCTGTGAGACTGTTCCCACCCTGACCTTACATATAAATTCCCTTACACTCTCCCACTTGGAACCCTGAGGCAAAGATGATTCCTTCGCTTCTGACTGAGCAGACCCAAAATGCTGATGGGTTAGGGGACTTGGCAAGTCTGTCAATAACCAAAACCAAACCCATTGTTGTTGAGTCTATAGCAACCCTATAGGACAGAGTAGAACTGCCCCATAGGGTTTCCAAGGAGTGCCTGGTGGATTCAAACTGCTGACCTTTTTTTGGCAGCCATAGCTCTTTACCACTATGCCGTCAGGGTTTCCAGTGTATGGGTAGAGGCAGGGAAATCATAACATTTGTTAAGTGTTAAGTGAGAGAATGAAACAAAAGACATCCAGGGAAGGTTAAAATAATAGGACTTGTTCTTCTTTGGGAGAAGAGAAAGCCCAATGGCAGCCTCCAGAAAGATTTCCAGAGAAGAGGATGCACAGCGGTTGATAGCTCTCTCCACTGAGAAAGAAAAAGAAATGAACTTGCGTTTCATCTTGTGGGATGCAGACTAAAGAACAATTTCTACTTGTAATGATGGTTGTATACTGCATTAGGTTTTAGAAGATACAACAAGTCAGTGCTCTCAGTCAGAGGGCTTTTGAAAATGGGTGAGTAGTATTACTTGCCTGAGATATCTCAGGAGGTACAATGGTCAGTTGTTAAAATCTTGGACAGGGACTGGTCAGTGACACAAAGGACCAGGCTAGGAATATATCCATCATCAGGTAAACCTGAAATTATTGTGATTGTTGTTAGTTACATTCAAATCAATTCAGGCTTAAGACATGTGACCTGATGGGTTGCTGTGGAACGCCAAGGAGAGAATGGAAGCAGGAAGTAAGGCAGGGATAAAGAGTATCTGGAGACGTTACACTAGTTTATCTTGCAAAGGGAAAACATCTTTTCTTTAAGGAAAGTGAAGAGCTATCTACATAGTTTCCCTGTATGAATGATTCCTGACATATAATTGATGTGTAAACATACAGGGATAAGCAATGCTGAGTACAGTTGTTTGACCAATACATGAAGATGTTGTAACAGGATTTTAATTTGGTGCCATATGATTGCTAAAATGTTATTTTAGCTACCAAATAGAACTCCGATTGTTTCTTGAACATATCCTCAGTATTTCTGGACTACAATAAAATGAATCAACATAAGGCCTCATCCTTAGCACCTGCTTTGGGCCAAGGTGACAGTTTATACAGGGAATCATAAAACCCAAGACAATTTTATATCATGACTTGTTTGTTCAATGAAGTGTAGCTACCAAATCACTAGAAAATTCATTCAGGCTTTTGTGAATGAATTCCCTCTTGATCTGGCTGGTTAATAATTATATCTGATTTCTTACAAACCATAGGTAGCTTGGAAAACCAGAGCTTTAACCTTGTTTTTGTTTCCCTATTTTAAGTTCCTGCTATTTTTATTTCTATTTTCAATATCCTTCTTCACTTTGCCTTTGTAGAGGCAGTCATGTCCACTTCTATCAGTTACTTTTATTATTATTCAAACAACAGGAATTTCTTTGTGAATGCTGTATTCTGTCTTATAAATCCCCCTACGATTCCATTTAGAAGACTAGTCTTCTAGAATAGCTTCATTGCTTCTCTACAATTTTTGTCATGTAACTGAAATAGAATTGAAAATATTTCAACAAGTTATATCTTGTATTTTATGGGCTTTAAGAGAAACCACTCTTTCTCTGACTCTAGGTTTTAAGCAACATTGTAGCAGTGGTCGAGTCTGTTGCAACATACAGCATATTTCCGTATTGCAGTTTTGTAGTGATGTGCCAGATGCCTCCCCAGAAATCTTATTCACTGACAACTGTCAGAGGCATAATTAAGGCACGGCAGGCAGGGTGCATGCCGTGGGGCAGCTTGAGTAGGGGTGCTATTGATCACTGCAGTTTGTATCGCCAGCTGTGAGATATCATTCAGCAATTTAAAACTAACTGCCATAGGTACTATTTTCCATAGATGTTGTTACTGTTAGGTACCAACGAATTGGTTACAACTCACAGCAACACTGTGTATGACACAATGAAACACTGCCTGGCCCTGTGGCAGCCTCACAGTTGTTATGCTGGAGCTCATTGCAGCCACAGTGTCAATCCACCTTGTTGAGGTTCTTCCTCTTTTTTGTCAGCCTTTGACTTTACTAAGCATGATGTCCTTCTCCAGGAATGGTCCCTCCTGATAAGCCCTGTGTTTAAACAGTGACATTCTATAAACTTCTGTTCCAGTAGGGCTTCTACACTCACTGCCTCTATGAGTGTCTTTTTTTTTCTTCCTGCAGCAGCAATGATTGGGGATTCACATTCACCACCGTTGGTGAATTCACACTGGTTTCCCATTTACCTGGAATGCTAACCCCTTGCTTACCTTCTTTAAGCCCCAGTTTCATTCCAGCTTTTCCCAAGAGGTCTTCTGTAGTCATCCTTGCTTGCTTATCCTGGAAGTGGAACCCAGGAATCTACATTATGGTATTTTCCATTTCTCATGTATTATACATAGCTTAGTGTTGTTGCTGTATTTTAGGTGCTTGTAGTCATGCCTTCAGAAATGAAGGTCCTTGTAATATAAAGTGGTGATTATGAAGAAGACTTTCTGAATCAGATGTTGAACCCTGTATCTGCCACTGTGTGACCTTAGGCAAGATGCTTAACTTCTTTGAACTTCCATTTCCTCATATAAAACTCAGGTTATGGCTTCTGCACAGAGTAGCTGTGATGAATAAATTAAATGCTTAGGTGTTTAGCCCAGTGCCAGACACATAGTAAACATTCATCACATTGAAAGCAGAGCCAATGTCTAGTATTTCTTGGCAACTCTTAAAGTGCAGAGCACAGAGTTTTTTTATTTTTAAGGTTGAGAACTCAATAAAATATCATCTAATCAAATGAAAAACATATGATTTTTCTACCAGCTATAAGTGTTTACCATTACGCAGCCCTTTTATTTTTTAAGTATTTTATTATAAGTAATTTCTATATATACTCACAACTTCTTTCAGGGCTACACAAAGTCTCTAAATAAACTCATCAGTTACCAGGGAAGGCGAGAGGAAGGAGGGCTCTGTGTTTAGCATTTTTACTTTTACCTTGGCATTGTTTGTTCACGACCTGGTAGATGGCCAAAGAGTCCCTAGTTTTTTGACTATCTGTTTGTATTTTAAAACCCAGAACAAATGGCTCCTTCTTAAGGAATTTCTCTCTGATTCATAATCTATAGCACCTCCATCAGATACTTATAATTGTCCTTGTTGTGTTATTAGGTCAGCTGCTATTAAATGAGAATGCTATACTTTTAAGCTCTCTGGAGACTGCTTTCTTCCCTTTTTATATACTCCTTTGCACATAAGACTATCATCAGTGAAATGGGTATAGTAGAATTATTGAGATTCAAGTAAGATAATGTTTATGGATACAAAGTTTAAAACTAAGATTTATGAAAGTAAAAACTATTATCGTCATTCTTGTATTAGAGGTAATCTCATTCACATTCATCTGTTAGTTTGGAACATTTAGGTATCATGAGAAGGTCCAGTGCGTGACACTTGGTTCTCTATTAGTTTGTATAATGGAGAATTGCTGTCCAGACAAGAACATATAAATAAAGAAATTGGAACAAGTATTTCATGAACCTAGTCAATTTACCCAGGTATTACTTTAGATTATGAACACATGTATGTGTCATTCCTCTTTGCTATGAAGAGAAATTCGAAGTAACCTTACAGTCAGAACACATAGATCACGATCTGCATTCTAATGCCTGCAAGCTTGACCACCTGACGTCTCTGAGCCACAGCTGGCTCCTCTGCAACCTGAGATTTGGACAAATTATGTCAAAAACCCTTACTGAATTTAAAACACCAAGATTTTCTTATTCTAATACATGGAACATTCTTGGTTAGGGTTACTGATATGTGTTTTGATAAAGGTGTAAGATTGGTTTGTGATCATAAACCTAGGGGTGGGCAACACCATCTGCAGACAGACTGAAAGGACATTTTGCTAAGAGAATCAGCTGCTGATGACTGTTTACTTTGTAGATTCCTGAACTTGCTTTGCTGTGAGAAGGTGGCATGTGACATCCTTCCTCCTACTCTGTTGGGCAGATGGATGAGCTGTTCTCTTGCCAGCTGCAGTTTTGTCCCTTGTAATCAATCAATGTCTCTTGTATGATCCATGACATATTTCCATTGTTTTCAGAGCTGACAGTGTTATGATGTGCCAATGCCTCTGTTTTGGTTTCCCTGCACCAGATTAGGCCATTGAAGGTGGTTGATTTAAGAGAAAAACACTTTAATTTTGGTAATTTAGTCTTATGAGAAAGGAAAGAACCAAATTTTCTTTTCAGAAACGTTGAATAGTTGTATTAGATCCCATTATAACACCGATGACTTTGATAGAGATTGAAATTTGAGTCTTTAGAATTCTTTTAAAATTATTTTGGCTTAATCATTGCTGTGTTTAACTGATATTTACTGTGAAAATGTTGATAACAAATTGTCTACCAAAAAGTTTCAGACCCTTTCAGTGACAATGACTGTCTTTGTCAACACTGAATTTTATTAAGCTTTGAAGTTCTATCATTCTGATAAAAAAAAAAAAAAAACCTACTGCCGTTGAGTCGGATCCAACTCATAGTAACACTAGAGGCCAGAGTGAAGTACCCCATTGAGTTTCCAAGGAGCACCTAATGGATTTGAACTGCTAACCATTTGGCTAGCAGTCATAACACTTAACAACTAGCCACCAGGGTTTCCGTCATTCTGATAGGTGAAAAAAATAGTATCTTACTTTAATTGCACTTTCTTGTTAATTAAAGCAAGTCAGTGATTTTCCTTTGTGTGCTTATTATTCACTTTTACTTGTGTTTTGTAAAAGTGCATTATAACTTTCACTGTGCATCTAATTTTCTGCCACTATTCATGGTGAGTCATAAAAAATCATAAAAAGATGTGCTTATGGAGCTTACATTCTAGACAGAAGAGAAAATTAAACAAGAAAAATATCAGCTATTAAATACTAAGATAAGAACAAAGGATGTAATCAGGATTTCTTGGACAATTTAAGCTAACCAGTTAGGACAGACTCCTCAAGTTTATGATATTTATGTGGAAATACAACTGACAGAAACATCTAATAGAAGAGAACTATCGCAGGTGTGGAGACAGCTAACTCAGAGGCAAAGGCAAGCTTTTGGATGTCCCAGCAAAACAAAGAGGGCCATGGAATTGGAGATAGTGGGGAAGCTAGGTCAGCATAGATGGGGTTGAAGAAGCTGGAAAGCTCAAAGCATGTACAAACTTCTAAGCCAAGGGAAAATGTTTTGGTTTCATTTCAAGTGTGTTTGGAAGTGATTAGAACTCTGTAGAGGGTAACATAATCTGATTCAAACCTCAACAGATCGCTCTGTTTGCTAGGTGTGGAATAGATTATTGGGAGCGAAAGAAGAGGCAGAAAGATCAGTCAGAAGGATAGTGCAACAGTCTAGGCAAGAGCTGGTAGTTACCATTCTAGGCAAGAGCTGATAGTCTGTTCTGCTAAGAGAAGAAACTGTTAAGAAGCCCAGCTGTGCCTTCTGGGGAGGCTACACCTGTCCCCATCTGCTGTACCTCAGTCAATGACTGACTGACATCAGGGCCCTGCTGGCTAAAGGTCGGACTAACTATGTATAATTTGTACTCTATAACACTTCCTTGTGGGATCAGACAAAGCTAATCTCTAGTTGAATACATGAGATGCTTGGGTGCATGTATACTCACGGATTTAAAACAAAACCAATTTTCAAGGTTCTGACTTTTCCACAGCCATGTTTAAATGCTCAAGCATAATCAAGGGCAGGCCATTAAAACTACTCCTACTTCTGAAAATAGTAAACCAAAGGCAATACCACTTTCTTGGGGGGATTGTAGAGATTATTGCCACCATGAAAGACTTGAAGATGCGAGGGTGGTGATTCCCACCACATCCACATGCATCTCACTTAATTGGCCTGTGCAAAAATTAGATGAATCTTGGATAATGAGAATAGATTATTAAAAGCTTAACTAGGTGGTGACTCTAATTGCAGCTGGTGTTACAGATGTAATTTTATTGCTTGAGCAAATTAATACATCTCCTGGTATCTTTTATGTAGCCACTGATCTGGCTAATACCTTTTTCTTTGTACATGTTTCAGAGGACCACCAGAAGCAGTTTGTTTTTAGCTGGCAAGGCCAGCAATACCCTTTTACAGTCCTGCCTCAGAGATATATCACCCCTTCAGACCTAAGTCATAATAGTTCTCAGGGACATCCTACAACCGGGAAAGAATACTGGGAGTGGAGCACAGTCTTTGAGCCCAGGAGCCCTGTGCTGAGAACCTCGTAGGTGCAGGGGATGATTGAAACTAAGGTGTACAAAGACCTCTAAGGAATGCTGGTCCCACAGATACTGAAAGGAAACAATGACCTGCCTCCAGAGCCAACAGAGAAAGTCTTACCCTAGAGCTGGTGTCCTACATCAGACTTCTATCCTCCTAAACTGTGAGAGAATAAATTTCTGTTTGTTGAAACTATCTACTTGTGATATTTCTGTCAAAGCAGCCCTAGATAGCTAAGACACATGGATTAGAGGGAATATTGGAAGCAGGAGGTTGAAGAACTGAGAAGACAGCAGTGTTGGATAGATCATCCATATGTATATCAGAATCCCCAAGTTTGGGCAGAGGGGTAGGGATATTAAAAAACAAAAGAAACCAGTCATCATCAAATTGATTCTCATTGTGACTCCCTATGTTGCAGAGTACAGCTGTGTTCCATAGTACTTTCAAGGCTGTGGTCTTTTGGCAGCAGATTGTCAGGCCTTTCTTCCATGGCATCTCTGGGTGGGTTCAAGCCGATAACCTTTCAGTTAGTAGTCAAGTGCTTAACTGTTTGCAATTTGGTACTCAGGTTATTTAACTAGACTAGTGATGTTGAGGATCCCAAGGCAGAGACAAAAATCCTCACTGAAATAGATACGGAATTGGTAAAATGTGGTATTTGTTTTATCTTATTGATTTATGTGAGTTCTTAAAAATTTTTGAAGTGTATTTTATTATAAACCCATACCCAGTGCCACTGAGTAGATTCCAACTCATGGTAACTCTGTAGGGCAGAGTTGCCTCATAGGATTTTCAGTGAGTGGCTGGTAGATCCCAACTGGTAACTTTTGGTTAGCAGCCTAACTGTGGCACCACGGTTCTGTATTTTTATTCATAGGGATGATGGCATCAAAATTAAAAAACACAAGACACAAATATTTCATAATCCTGTCACTGCATGAGAGGATGGTGGATTGTGACTAAGACCCTGTAGCTATTTCTCATCTTCTGCTGTCTGATTTGGCCAAGTGTTTCGATGCTTTGCTTACTCACTATGCCTGGAAATGCTGCAGGACTTTCTGTCAGCATGAGTGGCTGCCCCATAATCTGGCAGCTAGCTCCAACGAGTCCTCAAATGATCAGCCCTCACATTGTGCTGATTGACCTTCCTACCCCAGTGTGCCCATCTCTCCTACATTGTTAAATCTGGGACAACCACTATTAATCCACTGTAAAATAGGGCAACAGACCTTCGTTTCACAAACTCATTTCACTGTGGATGCCTAGCTCCAATAGTTCTGCATCGTTTTCCCACAGTTGAACATTTGATTGTATTTAATTACTTTCTTTAATCCACCCAGATGGGAAGATTAGCTTTCCACCATTTTTCATCTTCCTTCTGTCCAAGGTATCCTTACAAATTATTTGGCAAATCTGTGCCCTCTGCACCTTGTGACCAATGACTTCTCCCTCCAGTCTTTAAATGGTGTTGCTGCCATGGTTCTCTTGACCATCTGCTGATTGTTTCTGGACAGGGAATTACGGCGAGAGTGGAATGGATGCTTTCAAAGAGCTGGCTGCCCAGGAAGGTCTCTGCATTGCCCATTCTGACAAAATCTACAGCAATGCCGGGGAGAAGAGCTTTGACAGACTGCTGCGCAAGCTCCGAGAGCGGCTTCCCAAGGCCCGAGTTGTGGTCTGCTTTTGCGAAGGCATGACAGTGCGGGGACTCCTGAGCGCCATGCGACGCCTGGGCGTGGTGGGCGAGTTCTCACTCATTGGAAGGTAAACCTCTCTTTATCTTTCTTACACATTTTGACACACATATTTTTTCTCACAAAACTGGATTTCGTGATTCCCCGAGGGGTCTATAGAATGTGTAATCCTGAGCTGAACATTAGTTCTTAGTCTCATTGATAGTGTTATCTTCTTGATAGAAAGAACCAAACAGCAGATGATAAGAAAATGTAATAATTTTCCAAGAATTTGGGAAGTAGTTTGCTTGGGTAGGTCTTGTCCTGGGGAGTTATTCTTTACATTTGCTTTTTTCTTGAGTAAATACTATGTGTTAATACTTCCTAAGCATAGAAATGTTAGTGATGCACTGATAAATGGAAAGCAACGGTGGAGATGGAAATATATATGAAGAACCTGAAATTTAGAGGGTTGGCTGAATACAGGCATCTGAATTTTGGCACTTGGTAATGTAATCTCACCACACAGAATGGCTTGTAATGATGCTTTTAGCGTGTGATGTTTGTAACTGGAGGTGCTGAACTCCAAAATCTCTGCTCCTCTTTGTAGATAACATGTATGTACTTTTATGGAAATGGACTTTCTGTCTTATTGTATTTTTTAGTGGGATTTTGTTTAATCTGCCACCTTACAGTACTGCATAAAGGCAGTGCTATGTTTTTCCAAGGAACTTACTGAGAAGTTTACCTGAATTCACTCACCTTGTAGGTCTCTTTGCCTCTAGCTACAGTGTCTGTTAGTTGGAGCCCAGTCACATCCCACCCCAGCAAAGTGCTTCAACCATTGGTCCTCCTTGCTAGAAGAGTGAGTAGCACTGTGGACATCCTCATGGTACCTTTTCTTTCTGTCTGTGAATTTGGGGCAATGACTGCAACAACAATAAGTCTAATTTTACCATTACCTGGAACCAGAGGCATCACAAGATGTTTGAGAAAAAGATAAGGTAGAGCCAAGGTCAAAGTTTAATCCAATATTCAATTTGTGTAAGATTGGCACATTGACACAAAATGTTATTTTGGCTTCTTCAACACAATATAGTTGTATGAAACCACTTAAAGTGTTTAGAAGAAAGCAAATCTTTTCAGAAGGAGTATTTAAAGAAGGAACATTATGTCTTTTACTGAGTGGCAAGGGTGTAAGCTGCATTGTTAAAGTGTTATACAAAATACAATTCTTAATATTTATACTGGGACAGGTGGCTTTGAGATGTTCAATCCTTTTAATTGCTTTTGTTCAATGACTACTTTTATGAAGGGTGCTTGTTTAAAAAAGTTCTCAGGGTTATAATTTTCAAACAACAACAATAGTCTGTTTTGCAAGATTCATTCTCTTTAATATTCCCAAGCATGCCCTCTACCTGGCTTCTGGAGCTCTTTAACACATGTGGCAAATATGTGAGCTTCGGGATAGAGAGGCTACCTAATTATGAAATATAACTGCAAAAAAATGCTGCAGTGAGTAACTGAAGTACTGTATAAAGAACTCATTCCATGATCATTATTGAAGAGCTGGGCAAGGATGGTAATATATATCTAAACTCTCACCTGCTTAAAATGCAGTTGAGCTCACGCAGATAGCTCTAAGATCGTCACATGTGTTTGCTTATTAAAAGATCAGAAACATCTGGTGTATACCTTTTTTTTCTATCTGCTCTACCATTGCTGGATGCTACTGACACATCCTAGGGAATTAGCATCATAATAAACACCTAAATTTCCAAGGACAGTGCTCCTGGTATGAGTCATCACTGTCACGGATGCTTGGCACCCTGGAGATGCCGAAGCTGTACCACAATCAGTGCCGCACAGAGGGAAGCACCTCTGCCTTTCTAGGGTACATCCTGCAAGGGTTCAAAATGGTATGGCCTTTTACTCCCATGTTAGAGAATTTTTTTTTTTAAGACTTTTAATTCTTTGTTTGCAGCTCTCCCTCCCTTCCATGGGATGCAGATGCGAGTTGATGGGGAGTTGGGGTGAAGACAAAGCCAAGCAGTGACATTATGCCATACTTAGAATTAGCCTTCCCTTCAGATGATTAATTCTCCCTCTTCTCGTGGGATGGGTATCTGCAGACATTCTTTGGCTTGCAGCTGCGGGGTCAGTCACATGATGTCTGTCCTTCCTTTGTCTCTATGTTTCTTCTCCTCTTTTATAAGGACACCAGTTGTGTAGAATTAAGATTCCTTCTGTTCCAGGATGGCCTCATGTTAACCTAATTAATAACATCTTTAAAGACTTCATTTTCAAGCAGGTTTACATACACAAGTATAGTAGTTAGAGATTCAGCATATCTTTTTGGAAGGCAGAATTTAATGTATTATGGCTTGACTTTCCTATTTCCACAGACATATCCAGGGGGATTCCAGTTCAATCTTAAACTACAAATTTTAGCTATACTGATAATGTCTCAGATATATCTTTATTCCATTTAAAGAGGTTTAATCTACCAAGTGACAAATTCTTTTAAGTTAAGGAGCCAGTTTTGATTTTCTTCATAGCTCCTTAAAGTTCATGGCATGATTCTGATTACATCAGGTTCACAAGAGGCATTGTGTAATCTGTGCAGGCCTATTTTCAGTGGAATCAAGGTAAGCAGATCATGGTGTAGATGCAGCAGAAGAGATGTAGTTAAAAAAAAAAAAGTGTTCCTGTTGTTTTTCGTTGTTGTCTAGTGAACCGTAACCCATGATGACCTTGTGTAAATGGAGTAAAACGTGGTCCGGTCCTGTACCTTCTTCAGGATCTTTTGTTTGTTTGACTCTATTTTTTTGGCTATTGTGTCACTTCATCTCACTGAAGGTTTCCCTCATTTTTGTTGGCCATCTACCAGACATGATATCTTTTTCTAGCAAGTGGTCTTTCGTGATGATACATCTAAAATAAGTGAGTTAAAGTCTTGTCATCTTCACTTCTTGTGAGCATTCTGGTCGTATGTCTTGTAAGACTGATTTGTTCATTCCTCCAGCTGTGGAGGATATATTGACTACTCTTCACCAGTTTCACATTTTGAATGTATTAATTCTTCTGACTTCTTTTTTTCACTATCCAGCTTTTGCACACATATTACATGATTGAAAAAAACAATGGCTTGTGTCAGACACAAAGTTAGAGTTTCCTGAATAAAGACTAATATAGAACCCTTGGAATCATTCATGACTCTTCTTTTTGTTTAATTCCATACTATATTCTACTGTTGCAAAGTAGTTCATCAAAAATTATATTATGAGAAGTACCCCAGTAGTTTTGTCAAGCTTGTATTTGGTTTATTAGAATGCCAAGCCAGCAAAGAATATCTATTACTAATTCAGTATCATGTAATGATCCTTTGGTCCAATTTCTTATCCCTATGCATACTGGAAACTCTCTAGGGCAGTTCTACTCTGACCTCTAGGGTCACTATGAGTCGGACCCGACTCAACAGCATACTGGAGTAGTTTCCCCCTGTTTTTATGTGGACAGACAATATAGCTAAATCATGAGCCATGCTGAATTTTAAAATCTAATCATTAGAATATTAGAAGAGAAATTATTTCTAATGAATTGCTCACAAATTCTTGAATTACCATGACATCGGGTTCATCTTTCAGGCAGAGGAAAAAAAGAAAATAACCACTGTGGACTTCAATCTGAGCAGCTGGGAAGAACTGCAGGGTGAAGTGAAAAATAAAGAACTCTGGCAGAAAGTAAGCATGCCGTCTTAGGGTTCACAAAAAACTTGCTCTTGTTGTTATGTGTTGTCCAATCAGTTCAGACTTACAGCAACCCTGTGTACAACAAAAGGAAACACTGCCTGGTCCTGGGCCATCCTCATAATTGTTCTCATGGTTGAGCCCTTTGTTACAGCCACTGTGACCTTTGACTTCTTGGCAGATCTGCCTCCTTTTTGCCAACCTTCTGCCAAGCTTGATGTCCTTCTCCAGCAATTCATCCTTCCTGATATTGTGTTCAAGATGCATGAGAGGACGTTTGCCTTCCCTGCTTCTAAGGAACATCCTCGCTATACTTCTTCCAAGACCAATTTGCTCATTCTTCTGGCTGTCCATAGCTTGGCATCACCACAATTCAAACACATCGATTCTCCTTTGACCTTCCTAGTTTTTCATTATCCAGCTTTCCCATGCATATGAAGGCAGCTGAAAACACCGTAGTATGGGTTGGTTTTCCTTAGTCCTTAAAGGGACACCTTTGCTTTTTGATACTTTAAAGAAGTCTTAAGAAGGTTTATCCAATACATCATTTAATTTCTTGACAGCAGCATTCGTAAGCATTGATTGTGGATCCCGGTAAAATGAAATCCTTGACAGCTGCACTCTTTTCTCTATTTATCATGGGGCTGCTTACTGGTCAAGTTGTGAGGATTTCTGTTTACTTTATGTTGAAGTGTAATTCACACTGAAGACTGGGGATTTTGATCTGAATGAGAAAGTGCTGAAAAGACTCTTCATTTTCAGTAAGCAAGGTTATGCCGTCTGTGTATTACAGGTTGTTAGCTGTCTTCCTTCAGTCCTGATGTACTGGCTAAAATTTTAGTAGATTGCAAGGTCCTTCTTCCTAGTCTTTCTTAGTCTGAAAGCTCTGCTGAAACCTGTTTGCCATGGGTGACCCTGCTAGTGTTTGAAATATTGGTGGCATAGCCTCCAGAATCACAGCAATGCACAAGCCTTCACAGTATGACAGGCCGACAGACAACTCATGGATGATAAAATAGATACTAACACTATCCCATTTTCACATATGGAGAAATAAACTAATCTGTCAAAAAGTTCCACGGTGCACAACTGGAATTTGAACCCAGGCAGTGTGCGCCTAGAACCCATCCTCGTAACCCATGCTCGTAATTTATACTGTATGTCAAGCTGTGATTGTTGTGATTAGGAGACACTGGCATTAAACTTAGTTTCATGTCTCTTCTAGACACCTACTTCATTGTTCAGATTCACCTTAAAGAAAGTTTAAAATTTTCCCAAAGGGGAAACTCAGCTAAAATATCTCCAGTGGGAACATTATTTTAAATTTCTAATTATTCTCTAATCCTTTGAATCTTTTATTATCTCTCTCCTAGTATTAACTTTATTTTATATAATAATCTAATAAAGGAACCATTTAAGTTCTTTTTGAGCTATTTTTATTTTATGTTTTTATCTTAACACAGTTTATAAGGCTACCATCGTACCATTCTCCCAGTCTGTATCTATAGAACTATACTTTTATAAAAGCCAGTTTGGAAAATGTGACTGATATTTCTCTGAAATCCTAAGCTATAATGAATTTATTTTAATTACTGTATTCTTTGGGAAACCCTGGTGGCTCAGTAGTTAAGTGCTACATCTGCTAACCCAAAGGTCAGCAGTTCAGATTCACTGGGTTCTCCCTGGAAACTCTATAGAGCAGTTCTACTCTGACCCACAGAGTCATTATGAGTTGGAATCGACTAGACAGCAGTGGGGTTATATTCTTTTACCTGAATAATGCAGGATGTACCTAGTTCATGTGCATGAACTTAAAACAGCTACTATTTATTAAGCATCTGGTATGCACTAAGTTATTATTACATGTTGTCTCAAGACCTAAGAACAACCATGAAAAGTTAAGAAATTAGCTAATATTACTAGGTATTATTAGGGTACTAAATAAATATCTTGGAGCTCTGGTGGTGTGGTGGTTAAGAGCTTGGCTGCTAACCCAAAGGTCAGCAGTTCAAATCCACCAACTACTCCTTGGAAATGCTATGTGGCAGTTCTACTTTGTCCTAGAGGGGTGCTATGAGTCAGAATCAACTCAGCATCAATAGGTCTACAGGTATATAATAATGTCAGTATCTTTCCATTTTATCCCTTCTCCCTACTGCATCCTAGCCCATCAATTTAGAAGTATCTGGTCCTTATATTCCAGATACCTATCTCATATTGGTATGTACTGTTTTATGTGTCCTCTCTCCCAACTCTGTTACCTTATCACTCAGCAGAACCACTTGACGTTAGCGTCCTTCAGAGAAGATCCCTCTACTTTATCTAAAACTTGATCCATGAAAACCCTAGTACTATGCTTCTTGAGCTGAAAGTACAGCAACCACATTAAACACACATTTAAAAGCTGTTCAGAATGCAGCAATTGCTTTACTTACAAATTAGGACATAGCTTCATTTTCAATTAAGTAAAACACTTTTTTACAGTGTAATATTATTATTATTTGCCTTTTCCTCTACAGCTTAAACATATATTTGGAGTGACCTCTGTACCCTTGAAACATAAGGTAATATACCATGGTGTTATGTTTCATCCACTTACTTTTTTTGAACATGTCCGCATGTGTTTTTGGGCTGCCTGGATCTCCTCTTTAGTGAAATGTCTGTCCATCTCCTTTGCCCATCACTTAATTGGATGGTTTATCTTCTTCTTGATATTTTGTAGTATCTTATAGATTATGGAGATCAGGCATCAGTCTGACATAGAGTTGCCAAGTATTTTTTCCCATTCTGTGGGGGTTCTTTTAATTCTATTAATAAAGTCTTTGGGTGAGCAAAACTGTTTGATTCTTAATAGTTCTCATTTATCTATTTTCTCTTCTGTTGATTGTGGTTTCTTTGACAGATTTTGGAGTCTGTCCTCATTGTATATTAAAACTTCCATTGTTGTTCCTGCCTTTTCTTGTATGAACTTTATCATTTTAGGTTTGATATTTAAGTCTTTTATCCAGTTGGAGTTGGTTTTTGTATAAGGTGTAAGATATGGATCTTGATTCAGTTTATTGCAGATGGATAACCAATTTTGCCAACACCATTTGTTGAAGATACTGTTTTTACCCCAGTTTAATGTCTTAAGGCCTTTGTCGAATATCAACTGTTCATAGGCAGATGGTGTCATCTCTGGGGTCTCAATTCTGTTCCATTGATCCATCTGTCTGTTCTTGTACCAGTACCAGGCTGTTTTGACCACTGTGACAGTGTAGTGTGTTCTAAGGTCGGGTAATGAGAGGCCTCCCAGTGTGTTCTTCTTCTTTAGTAATACCTTACTTATCCAGGGCTTCTTCTCTTTCCAAACAAAATTGGTGATTTGTTTCTCCATCTCATTAAAAAATGATGCTGGAACTTGTATTGGGATTGCATTATATAAATAAATTGCTTGGGGTAAAATAGACATTTTCACAATGTTAAGTCTTCCTATCCATGAGCAGGGTAAGTTTTTCCATTTATCTAAGTCTCTCTTAGTTTCTTGTAGTAAGGGCTTGTAGTTCTCTTTGTAAGGGTCTGTTGTTTCTCTGGTTAGATTAATTCCTAGGTACTTTGTCTTCTTAGGAGCTATCGTAAATGGTATTGATTTGATAATTTCTTCCTTAACAGTCTGGTTGTTGGTATTCCACTTACTTTTTTAAAAATGAGATATTTTAAGTCTCATCTTTCCATTATGGAAAAAATCTAAAGTTTGCATCCTTCAGGCAAAATTGCAAAGTTTGTGTGTTTTAAACTAAATGTGGACTTCCAAAGAAGTGTGACATCCATCCAAAGGATTAGAATCAGGAAGCAAACAACGCTGATGAGCAATTTCTGATGCATAATGGTCATGATTTGCTTACACAGAGCCTGGCCCTCTTTTGGTTCCCAAGGGCAGAGGATGATAGCAAGTCTGTTGATAGCATAAGGCACAGTAGGTGGAGTGTGTGTGTTAGGCACCTGTTGAACAGATATGCTAATAAGCAGTTTCTATTGGCCATCACAGTTTCCATTACCATCTGTGAGAGATCATTCAGTAGTTTAAACCAATTGCCAAAGGTGCTATTTTGTGAGAAGCTATCCCTTCTTTAACACCTTTGCTCCAAAGGCAGATTAATGAGAGTTTTGTGGAAAATTACACTGCTAGGAAAAGACTGAAGGAAAGACAGCAGGTTTAGTTTACTCTGCAGAATACATGCTGTTAATTGGATGTGTTGTTATTAGATGCCGTTGAGTAGGTTCGAACTCATAGTGACCCTGTACGCAACAGAATGAAACTGCACAGTCCTCTGCTGTCCTCAAAATTGTTATGCTTAAGTCTATTTTTTGCAGTGACTGTGTCAATCCACCTCTTTGAGTATTTTCCTCTTTTTTTGCTGAGCCTCTACTTTACCAAGCATGATGTCCTTCCTCAGGGACTATTCCCTCTGAACAGCACTTCCAAAGTGTGTGAGACATAGTCTTGCCATCCTTGCTTCCAAGGAACATTCTGGCTATATTTCTTCCAAGACAGATCTGTTCATTCTTTTGGCAGTCCATTGTACATTCAGTATTCTCCCACAACACCAAAATTCAAAGGAACCAGTTCTTCTTCCTTTTTCCTTATTCATTGTTCAGCTTTTGCATGCATATGAGGTGACTGAACATACCATGGCCTCGGTCAGGCACATTTTAGTTATCAAAGTGACGTCTTTGCTTTTGAACACTTGTAAGTGGTCTTTTTGTGTATGTCCCCATCTATCTGCATGCTTCTTCTGCTCTCTTTGCCTGGTGACAGCATACTCCTTCTTTCCATTCTATATATGTCATATCTTAACAACCTCCTGTCCTCTCCTCTCTACCCTCTCCATTCCCCTCTAGTAAGATGCTAGTAGGATGACATCCTATAGAGGCACAGAACCACAAAGTACACACACGATATGGTCACTCTGCGCCCCTGAGTCCAATCTGTTCCTGTCTGAAGAGTTGACCTCAGTAATGATTTATGATCAGAGACAGCATCAGGTCTAGAGGCCATGCTCCCAGGGGAGCTCCCAGGCCTTTGGACCATCAATTGCAGTCTTTCAGTGGAGTTTTTAAGAGATCTTTTGCAGCAGGTTTGTCTAATACAGTGTGTTGGATAGTGACAAGTATTCCTAGCCCCAGAAATGCTCAGCATTTCCACAGTGATTGGGATGACTGGTTTGTATTACTGTTATTGCTGTCATCAGGAACAGATTACCCAATAAGCAAGGTATGTTTAGGCTTACTTGTGCTCACTTCTAATCTGCAGTGCACAGTTTCACTTGTTTTTCAGCGCATCAAAGGTGTAGTGAAACCCATGCAAAACTGTGTACTGCAGGTTGGTAAGTAAACACAAATAAGCCTGTGAGTACCCTGCTTAGTGTAAGCCCATAAGTAAGTACCACCTTAGCTGGTTAATCCACCCCGATTATTGTTGTTAGGTGGGATGGAGTTAATTTTCAGTACTAGCAGTCCTACTGATGTGACTGTGTAGGACTCCTCCATAGGGTTTTCTAGGCTGTCATCTTTATAGGAAAACCCTGGTGGTGCAGTGGTAAGAGCTATGGCTGCTAACCAAAAGTTGGCAGTTTGAATTCAACAGGTGCTCCTTGGAAACCCAGTGGGCCAGTTCTTCTCTGCCCCTTAGGGTCTCTGTGAGTTGAAATAGACCCACTGGCAAAGGTTTAGGGTTTTTTTTCCCCCTTCTTGGGTTAATTTTTTAGGAGCTAATTGCCAGGTCTTTTCTTTAGCTGAGTGATTGACGGCTCAAAATGCCAGCTGTTGTTTTAGCAGCTGGTGGTATAACCACTGCACCACCTAGGATCCTGTATTAAAGTTGATTTGGTTAGATGCCATCGAATTCTTTATAGCAACTCCTAGTCACACCTTGTTTCAGATTGTGAACATCAGAAGACAGAAAAACTCCATGGTCTCTACTTGCCTTTAGGCTATTAGAAACACTGAAGAAAGGGATTTCATGTGCTTTTTGGATTTATAAGGCACAGGCTTAATTTGGCTGAAAAAGGAAGAGGTCATTGGGATTCAAAGACAAAAGAGAATTTATTGTAATATATTTTGTAGTCCCTTCAACAGCCAGTTCCCAACCTGGCTGTACATCAGAATCAGCCACGGAGCTTAACAACTATGGACTGCAGGACCTCAGCCGACACAAGCAGTAGAATTTCTTGGTGAGAGACTCTGGATCTTCTTCTTTAAAAAACAGCAAAAACACATCAGATGAGTTGTCACTATGCTATGACACATAGCTCAGTCCTTTGCACCCAAGGGTGCTCACTACAAATTGATTACGAGATGTGTGTACATGAAAGGGAAAATGAAATGAAAAGTTTAATCTATGCCTGTTATTACATAGTTTTAGTAGCTCTGTGTTTTATTTAAAATTTCTTTGCCTTCAAAATTCTCTTTAAAAGTACAGATCCGTTTGAGAGTAGCAAATAATACCACTGCTAATAATAAATGCTATCTGCAGCTCTGATTATTACCTCTGTTTCTTTCTTTCTTTCTTTTTTTTTTTACCACCAACTGATTATTGTAAAGAAGAGAAATTCAATCCATAATACTGGCTTTCTGACTTGGTCCCTGAAAACAGTCCTGTCTAATTTTTCAGACTGCCAGGATGCACATGTCGCTACATTTAAAGGTGTCCCACATTTCTCTGAGGCTCTGTTCAATTTTCTTCATTCTATTTTCACTCTGTTCTTTGAATTGCATAATTTATATCAATCTAGCTTCAACCTTTTTTCTTCTGCTGGCTAGAATGTACCACTGAGCCTGTGTAGCGATTTTTTTCATTTAATCAATTGTACTTGTCAACTCCCAAATTTTCTTTTGGTTCTTTGAAAATTTTTTGAATCTCTTAATTGATACTCTGTATTTGATAAGACATATCATTATATCTTCCTTTCCTGCTGTAAACATCATTCTTAGTTCTTTAAATGTGTGTATAATGAATACTCAACAATCTATTTTATCTGATATCTAGTCCTTTTCACAAATTGTTTTTGTTGCTTCATTTTTTTTTATCATACAAGTGACGTCTTTCTGGTTTCTTTTTTGTATGTGTGCGTGTGGTTCATAATTATTTGTTTGTTGAAAACTAGACATTTTAGGTGACATATTAGAGCCTTATTGACTCTTCTCCCTCTGCCTAGGGCTTGTTTCTGTTGTCTGCTAGCTTATTTGTTCTGTGGACTTGACTAGTTTATCTCACTTGAAGTCTATTTCCCCAGCACGTGAAGGTTTTGATATTGCTCCTGGGAGAGTATGGCCTTGGGTGTGTGCATAATCACCCTTGGGTGACACTTGACACTAGTTTCAGCAGGTCTCTCTTTGGCTGCCCACCCCCATCTTTCTATTAACCTGTCTGCCTCATTTCCTATCACATCTAGCTGTTACAATCAACCAAACCAAACCCACTACCACTGAGCCACTTCCAACTAATAGTGACCCTATAGACGGAGTAGAATTGCTCCATGGAGTTTCCAAGGAGCACCTGGGGGATTCAAACAGACGACTCTCTGGTTAGCAACTGTAGCACTTAACCACTAGGCCACCAGGGTTTTCACACTGAGCTGTTAGGTTTCACTAATGAGGGGCAGCTTGCTCTGTGGTTTCAGACGATGCTGTAGGGCTTAAATTTCTCGTGTTACTGTTGTCTGTAGCGACCATCTAGGTGGTCCCCTGACTCGTAGTGAACCCTGAGTCATGGCGAACCTGTGAACAAAGGGAGCAGATCTGTTGTGATCCACAGTGTTTTCATTGGCTGATTTTGGAGGTAGATCACCAGACCATTCTTCTTAGTCAGTTTTAGTCTAGAAACCCCGCTAAAACCTGTTTGGCATTATGGTAACATTGCAAGCCTTCACTGACAGTTGGATAGTGGCTGTACTGGCTGAGAATCGAACCTGGGTCTCTTGCATGGAAGATAAGAATTCCATCACTGAACCACTACCGCCCTCAAATTTCTCTGTGGTTCTCTTCTGACTCCATCAGAACAGATGGGATGACCATTCTATTAACACTCTTAATGACTATTATAGTTGTGTCTTCACACCTGGATAATCCGGAATACTGTCCTTATTTTAAAGTCAGCAAATTAACAAATATGATTCCGTCTGTGACATCAATTTTCTGTTGTCATGTGAACTGTCATATATACAGGTTCCAGGGACTAGGACTTGAATATCTCCGGGGAGGCAGGAACACTATTTTGCCTACAACACAGGGAAGGTCTGAAGAAAAGAGGACAGGTAGTAGCTGTGAGAAAAGGCAAAGTAAAGGAAGAACTTCTGTGGAGGGGTGAAGGGAGACCTGAAAGGCTGATAGAATCCGAGTAAGATTTATTAAAAAGAAAGAATTTTGAAGTTATATGTGTATGAGAAATAAACCAAAAAACTACCCTTTGAGTCAATTCTGATTCATAGTAACCCCACATATGACCCCAAAACAAAATCCACCGTTGCTGAGTCAATTCCAACTCATAGCAACCCCATAGGACAGGGTCGAACTGCCGCAGAGAATTTCCAAGGAACACCTGCCAGATGTGAACTGTCGACCTTTTGATGAGCAGTCGTAGCACTTAACCATTATGTCACCAGGGTTTCCCTTGTATGACAGATCAGAGTAACTCCAAAGGGTTTTATTGGCCAACATGTTAATGGCAGAAGCTGCCAGGCCTTTGTTTAGCGGCACCATGGTATGGCTTTGAACTGCCAACTTTTAAATTAGCAGCCAAGCCAAACCTCTTGCACCTCCGAGGAATCTGTAAGCAAGGTAGGTAAGAGATAAGGGAGACTGATGTTAGCACAGGGCTATTCGGTGTGGGATGTGGGAAGCTGCTACATTTCTTCAGGGATATATATGAGCTTTGGAAGGGATATGAATGGTTTGATTAAAATGGTGCCTTGTTGATTTATTAAATTCTTTGTGTTTTTTGTCATTGTATTTACTTCAATGTTATTTGAAATTAAAAATGAAAAGGTTTCACATTTCATAGCTTTCAGAGAAAGATATGAGTTTAGGAGTGGAGAAACACTGATAAATTGATGAGTGAGCTAGAATCATGAATGAAGTCATGAGAGCTGAGTTTTGGAAGGAGAAGCAACGCTTCTCCCTCTGACCTAGCTGGGTCAGAGAATAGTTAGTTGTGACTTTACAGAGGCTTTGGTGCTAAAGGGCTTGGGATGGGGGATGGTCCACTGTAGCAGTTCTTGCTTCTTTTCCAAGGGTCCTTTCCATGAACCATTGGAAACCCAGACCCTAAACCATCTCTCTTTGAGGATAAACTAATTTTGATAGATAATTAATTAATAAAAAACATTGCTTTCATTCATGCTGTGTAGTAAAAGAAGTAACTGTCCTCATTGGTAGGTTATTGCAAGGATTTGGCTCAGCTTTGTTGAATGGTTTACAATTGCCCCAAATAATGTCTCCTGGTACTCACCCAGAGTCCTAGTTCTGGCTAACACAGATGTCAGGTCTGTTCACATATTTGGGAGAAATTGGATACTTGCTTTTTATCTGACAGCCTTTAGAGACAAGCTCAGTTTCTACAAAATTTTAAGATAATATTGGAAATTGGAAAAAGCATTGCTTGAACAATTCTTTTTAGTTAGTTTTTTTCCCCCCACTTTTTTTCCTAGTAGTAATTCCCCCCCTCACAGGTATATTCCCTGGGAATTGCTGTAGGCAATCTTCTATTTTTTTTTCTCGGAATGTAAAGTCAGCTTCAGGGATTTGGGGCAATACTGCGTAGTATCTCGAGGGCTGCTGTGTTTGGCTATCCTCTCTAATGAGATATATAAAAATTTTTTTCCTTCCTAGCTCACCACATGTAGCACACTGTAGAGTTATTAAAATTCACTCTAGTCAGTGCCTAGGGGGATTGCAAACCCAGTGGAATCTCAAGGGAGTATAGAGTTGCAAACTATTGTCTCAGTAAAGAGATACACAAGAGTAACTAGTTACCATGTTTGCCAAAGTAGAAGTATAATGTTGAAGATGATGAAATCAATGTCCTGATCTCGGTCATTACTTCTCACTGGAAAAAAAAAAATTATTGTTATAAAGTCATTTAATGAAACTTACAGTTTCAAAAGTGTAGCCAAGTATTCTTTAGCTATGTTTTAGGTTAAGATAAAGATGCTGTTTTAGGCATCTAGAGCTGCTATTACAGAGATGCCACAATGGATGGCTTTAAAAAGAATGATTTTATTCTGTCACAGTCTAGTAGGCTACAATGTCAAATTCAGGACATTGGCTCCGGGGTAAGTTTTTCTCTGTTGGCTCTGGAGGAAAGTCCTTGTCGTCAATCCTTCCCCGGACTTGAGCTTCTGAGGCTCTGGGACCATGTCCTTTCCAAAGAATGCGCTCTACTCCCAGCACTGCTTCTTTGTGGTATGAAGTCTCCACTGTCTGCTTGCTTCCCATTTCTTCTATACTAAGAGGTTGCCGTGAGGCACAGTGCAGTCTTACACATTGAGTCTGCCTACCGACCACTACTGCTACTCATTCTCTGACTCATGGCTAAGAGGCGGGCTTTACAGCCTGTAGGAACACCACACAATACCATGAATCAAGGCCTAGCCAAGTTGTTACACACATTTTGGGGGGAACACAGTTCAATCCATGATAGGTATGTACACTTGTATCTCTAAGGTTTTGTGAATTGTGCTTTCTGTGGGAAAAAAGGAAGCTCAACACAGTTTTCTGTGGATGATGACTTGTGAAATGCTATGTATCTGGGAGATATTGTCATCTCCAAGCTTAATTGGGAGTAGAATTGGCTTCCAAACTTAACTCACTGGCTGTTGCCAGGCCCTAGGTCCTTGCTGGCTGTTTGTGGAAGATAATAGTTACTTGGAAAATGTGCCTCTGCACAGGATAGCTCAGCCTGGCATCTGGCTTCTCGAAGAATGAGCTGGGGGGGGGGGGCGGGAGTGACAGAGAGGGAGGCAGGGAGGGAAAAGGAGGGAGGTAGGGAGAAAAGCAGAGGGAGAGACGGAGGGAGAGATGGAGGCAGGGAGGGAGAAAGGGGTGAGGGAGAAAGCCCATCAGTCTTGATGTTTCTGCAACTTAACCTGGTGCAGCAAAAAGCAACAGATTATGTACTCCACAGCTAGAAAAGGTGAAGGAATCACAAAGGAAAAGAAGAAAGAACAGCTGTCTTCTTGATCAGAAGTGTTGTTTTGTAGGAGAAGGGTTTGCTTTGATCCATGTGGTTCTAAACGACAAGAATAAGACAAATGGAAAGGAGTTACAGGAAGTCAGATTTGTACAGTTCAAGAGGAAAAAAAAGCTAGAATTCTGCAGTGGAATGAACTGTGTTATATAGCTGTGAGGTTCCTGATGCTGGAGGTCTAAAAATCACTTGTTAAAGAAAAGGTTATATATAAGATGAGGCAGGTGGGGTAAGGTAACAGTGAACATGTCTCAATCTGTGGCTTCTACAGATGAGAGATGTCTGGGGCTGATCGTAGGTATTAATGACAGTTGTATGACACTTAACCCTCCAAATTTCTCTAAGGAAAATATTAGTAGTTTTGTTCCACAATTGATTTCTCTGAGCTGTGCTTTGGATCTGATTTTATATTTGTCCTTCTCATTTGACTATATGCCATTTAATCCTCAGTGACACAGTGGTTAGGTGCTGGGCTGCTCTATGAAATGTCAGACGTTCGAACCTCCCGGCCACTCCAGAGGAAAAAGATGTGGTGTCTGCTCCTATGAGGACCACTGCCCTGGAAACCCTTTGGGAGCAGTTCTGCCGCTTGCTGAGAGTCAGAATCGACTTGATGGCAGTGGGCTTGGTTTTTGAATATTTTATGGACTGAATCTGAGATTTTTTTTTCTTCTAGGAACATTGTCTTGTCTCAAGTCTACATGTTAGTTTCGTGATGCAACACTGAGAGAAGAAGCCAGCAAGTGAACTCCCTATGTCTGGCCTTTAGACAATCGTTCTGATTTAGGATTTCCTAATCCCAACCTGGTGGAGTAACAAGAACTGCCACCTATTCCCACTGAGACTCTCCCTGACAACTCACAGCTGGCTAGAAGAGTAGGCAGAGTCACTTTTATTAATCTTAAAAATGTTACATTTACTTCATTCTTTTCCTGCTCAATCTGCTCTGAAAATAGTGTGGGCATGTTAAGTCTCATCTCTTTCCTCTAGGTTACTATTAAATGTGTGTGTTTAAAAAAATGGGCTTTCTTTTATTTTCTGTATGGCTGGATGCATTTATTTTTTCCATATGCTTGATCTTCCTAAGCTTCTAGCAATCAGTTTCAGAACTTTTATATCACATTTATATCTGCTATCAACACATATACGAGTGTTCTAAGGTGCCTAACTGATGAGTGATATTTAGAAAATGTTAATGTTATTCCTTTCTTGTGTTTCATTATTTCCATGGCATGTCTACCTTCACTGAGTTTGTACTGTGGCTGTCATTGAAGATATTTTTTTCCTTTTGAGTTTGACTATGTCTTGTTGCTGGCATGAGAAATACATTTTAAAGCAGAGTTGTAACCAAGATAAATGACTGTGAAAGACCACTCTTTCACTGTCCCACAAGTATACAACTGTATAGTGATGACTTCTGTTTTACAGTAGGTCTGCAGAACTCTTGCCTTTTGTGTTTTATTTTAATAAACTTTAGTTTTTTTAGAAAGGTTTTAGATTTATAGAAAATTTCCAAGGATTGTACAGAGAATTCTCAGAACCAACACCCATTTTTCTGCTATTATTAACATATAAGGTCTGACAATTAAGTTCATGAACTCATCTTAGAAAAAGTGCTACATACCTCATTGCTGAATATCACTATGGTTGCCTTTGTAGTGCACACCTTGGGAACCTGTGCACCTACACCAGTACCTTCAAAGCAATTTTGGGACTCTATCTGGAGTAGCCATCAGAGCTGTCATCGTATGAGGTCTGACAATTAAGTTTGCGTTGCAAACTAATCCTAGAAAAAAAGTGCTTTGACGGGTGGCCTAGGTGCTGGTGTCAGTGCATAGCTACTCAAGGGGAGGACTTCAAAAGTGACCATAGTGATATTCAGCAAGAGGTGTGTAGTGCTTTTTCTGGGATGAGTTCATGAATGTAATTGTCAGAACTTATATTAATAGGGTGCTTTTGTTTTAATTAGTGAACCAATATTGAAGCATTATTAACTTGGCCACTTGGCTTATACTTTATTTCAATTTTTAAATTAGTTTTTAACCTAATATTCTTTTTCAAAATCTAAAGCTAAATTCCAGATTATATTTAGTTGTCAGGTCTCCTTCAGCTTCTCTGGACATGACCCATCAAAACAAACAAACAAAAAAACCATTGCTATCAAATCGGCTCCAACTCACAGCAAACCTATAAGACAGAGTAGAACTGCCCCATAGGGTTTTTCAGGCTATACATGTTACAGGAGCAGACCACTACATGTTTCTCTTAGGGAGTGGCTGGTGGATTTGAACAGCTAGCTTTTGGTTAGCAGCTGAGCACTTAACCTTAACCACTTATGTTACTAGTGTACCTGCTTGGCTATGAATTTCTCAGACTTCCTTTGTTTTTGATGACTTTCATGGTTTTGAGGAGTATTGGTGAGATGCTTTGTGGAATGTCCCTCAAATGGCATGTGTCTGATGGTTTTCTGATGCTTAAACTGAGATGAAGTGCTGCTATCATGATGTCATATCAAGGGTAGCTGCAATCAACATGAATTATAACTGTCAGCAATGACCTTGATTAGTTTTTGTATGTTAAAAAAAAAAAACTTCATCTGCTCAAATAAGGGTCATTCTTATTTGCATACGTAATGTCTATGGAGACATTGCATTTATGCTTCTATGTTTAGAGCTATCTGCAATAGACAATTTTCCTACTGTTTCATTATGCACGTCACCCACTGACACTGCTTAAGGTGAAGCTAGGTGAGGAACTTTCATGATTTTGATTCAAAGCCATCGATCCACCCAAGAAAGGCATCTCCTATGTGCTGGAGGTATAGGAGTGAAAGTGGGCATTGAATCTAATCCCCTAAGAGAAGGAAGAAGACAATGGTCAGAATTTAGACACTTAATCTTGGAATAATCTACAGTGCCAGACTACATTCCACTGAAGAATTCCAATTACATGAATTGAGAGAATGAGATGTATTGAAGAAAGTAAAAGTTGGCTCTCTCCTGTGCACATAGCTATGTCCTCAGGACCAACACCTGAGGCTGCAGCCTGGCTCTAAGGCAGCAAGCCTAATCTCAGACTCCACTGCTTGGAATGCAGTGGCCCATCGGAACCTCCAGAGTTGACCTCAGTGATCCCCACTAAGTATATGGAGCAGGAATGGGCCGGTACCAGCATACTGTGAATAGACTGAACATCCTCCTCATTTATATGAGAGGACAGGGACAGACAGTATGTCCACTGTTTAAATTGTACGAAGTCAGTAGCATACCCAGAATTAGAACTCCAAACCTCCCATTTTCTGTTCTTTTTTTCTTTATCTTCAAAGGCTTTTTTAATTTCCATAGGCTAATTATTTACATTATTATTTCTTAACTTTAGGTCACATTTATTTTACCCAAATGATCTGTTTTTACTGTTTCTAGCATTATAGGATCAAACCATAGAAAGGCTTCACAAGATTTTGTTGCTGTTTATAGGTACCAGATTTTCCAGTTAGCTTCCCGTTGATGATAAAAAGACAAAACTAAGCTTCCATTTATTTGCATTGATTATGCACGAGGCAAAAATAATCTTCACAGATTCTCAGACCATGAGATATGCTTACAGGTTTATCTCTTTTGCAACTTGAAGAACATATGGTTTTCACTCCATCCCAACCCCCCAAAGCAAATTAAATGTGAGAGCCCTTGAGAAGAATAAATGTGAAATAAATATTGTGTGAGGTGATATTAATTTATGGAATTCCTTTCTTCTCACTGTATTTTAAGAAAGAACTAACATTTCTTTTCTTCTTTTATTTGTTAGAAGTTTTGCAACTCATAATCCTCTTTATGTTTTCTTTCTCTCCTACAAAAACGAAACTGTAAATGTCATGAACTTAAGCTTTATAATTTTTTTTTGTTTTTTAGTAAGAGCTTTCTTCTGTTCTCATAGTTTACTCTTTTTTAGCCTGGTTCTTCTTTTAACATCCTGTACTTTAAGTTTTAAGTGATCAGATAAAACAGTGCTACCACAACATATAAACTGAAGCAAATTAGAACACTTGAGGAAGAACTCACTTTCAATGAATGCTTTAAAAAGTAAATCTTTCTGATTAATTGTAACAGTTAACCAACAACCCATTGCGTTAGAGTTGATACCAATTCATAGCAACCCAACAGGACAGAATAGAACTGCCTCACAGTGTTTCTAGGACTGTAACTCTTTACATAAGCAGACTACCTCATCTTTCTCCCAAAGAACATCTGGTAAATTTGAACTGCCGACCTTTGGGTTAGCAGCCAAATGCTTAGCAACTGTACCTAGTCTAACTAGAAATAGCTCCAATGTGATAAGACACTTAAAAGCCGTATGAATATGCCAAAGCCAAGCCAAGTGCCGTAACAAAACATCTTCTCTAAAGCATTTAAGCTGAGAAAGGGGTAACAGTGTTCTCACTGCCCATCAATCCAGGATAATTCACAATAGCACTCCTTGGGTACACAAATAGATGTGTAGTGCACATGAATAACAAATGCATTTCAGTGAGCAATTGCAGTGAATACAGAATGAGCTTAGAAGGAAGCTGGGAAACTTGAAATGTTCACACATAAGTTGCCACCTCTTAAAAAAAAAATCCACAAACTCTCCAAAGAGTAATGGTGAGAAATGAAGTGTCTGAGGCCCTGAATAATGAAGTTTTCATGGTGACTTCAGTTCGCTAAATAAAATATGTCTCATGTCATCATCTAAGTTATGAACATATTCAGGATCAAGAATGCAGTCCAAAATAATTTTGTTTTTTAGGTGATTAAAGAAAAGGGAAAGAAGAAAGGAGATATGCGTCCCCAACTCATCAGTACAGTATACAGCCTCTAAGCTCACTCTGTCTGTCATCTACCATGTTTCCATTATAGCTACAGCACTTGGTATAGAACTGCCACTTCATACATTTCCTGGATGATTTCTGAAGGAAAAATATTAGCCAAGACTGAATTAGAGCAGAGTGTTAGAAGTTCATAGACTGATTCACAATATTGTTATAGTTGTCAATTTCTTTCCTCTCCCAACTCACTAGCAAGGAAAGTGGTTTTATCTTCTCGTGCTTGCTTTGTCTAATTCGCCAAGGACTAAATGTGTGACTCTAGAAGCAAGTGAGATAGCCAAGCCAAGCCAAGTGCCGTCGAGTCGGATCCGAAGTGAGATAAGGAGATAGATAAATATGGGGTCAAGATGATGGACAGTGGTAATTAGTAATCATTTTTAAGTAAGGGTTGTTTATTAAATAGAAACAGAAAAGAAACAATACAGTTAATGGAATGATATGGAAGATGGTTCTTGCAACACACAGTGGTGGATGTCTTAGTCATCTAGTGTTGTGATAACAGAAATACCACAGATCGATGGCTTTAACAAAGAGAAATTTGCTTTCTTGCAGAAAAGCAGGCTAAAAGTCCCAACTGAGGGCATCAGCTCAATGAGAAGTCTTACTCTTCGGCTCTGGAAGAAGATCCTTGTTGTCCATCTTCCCCTGGTCTGGGACCTCCTGAGCTGCAGGGATCTGGGGTCCTTTCCAGAGGAAGTGCTCTGTTTCTGGAAGTGCTTCTTTCCTGATGGTGTGAGGTTCCCAATTCTCTGCTTACTTTCCTTTCCTCTATATCTTAAGAGACTGCCTCAAGACACAATACATTCTTACACATTGAATCCTGCTGCACCCAAACAATTGCAGCCCATCCTCCCTCATTAACATCATAGAGGCCAGGTTTACAGTATCTAGGAACAGCACGCAATACCTGGAATTGTGGCCTAGGCAAATGGCTACACAGATTTTTTGAGGGGACACAATTCAGTCATGATAGTAGTCTTGTAGGAATATAAAAGAAGCAAAGGGATTATTAAAAAAAGAAAAATGATTGAATGGAATTTTTGTTTTAGTCATTAGAAAATTGAGAAAGGTTACAGCAAACATTCTTGTAACTTAACAAGAAATCTTCATTTTATTAATGCTAGGGGAAACTGATTGGACATGGTATAAAAATTGTTGGTCTACTTTGTTTTTGTAAACTTTAATCTTCTAGTCCACATTTTATTTTTGTAAAATATACTTTAAAAGTTCTTTCATAGTAAATCAAAAATTTTATAACACAAGGGTTACACAAAGATTTATTTCATTAATAAGCAGGAAAGAAAGAAGCTTGATTATTAGGGTATTTTTTCCTCTAGCAAATCATATATTTTTTAGAGTTCTCCTTAGTAGAATTCCCAAATGACAGGTGGAGGAAACTTTTCCTCTTTTGAATTTGCTTTGATTGCAAGAAATTAGCTAATTTCACTCTTCAGTACCCACCCCCCACATCGGCTTACAGCTGTACATGCAGCATTATCTGCATTGGAAATATACTTTGTGAAAATCATTCATTTGCATGTCCTTTTAGGAGAACAGGCAAAGTTCTAATGGCAACAATTGCTTGCCCTTTCTAGTTGCTCTCTAAATACAACACTTGACAAAACTCTATATAAATGTATCTTAGACATTTGGACGTTAGCTCATCAGTGTAGGAGCTGTTCTCAGAAAAACATCTACTTAGCTTTTCCAAATCGAGTACCATCTTTAGCCTTCCAGATTTTCATATCAATTATTATTTTTTTTGGCTGGATATAAGTGAGAATGAAACATGATACATAACAATATGAAAGAAGTCATACATGCTGGGGATTAAACCAGCAAGAATGTTCTGTTTTCATGCTTTCTTTGAGAGAAACATTAACCAGTGAACAAGTACCACACGCAAACTGCATATCAATATTTCCGAATAAAATTCTTAATAAAAATACCTGCTTTTCCATATTGATTGTGTTATGAGTTTGGCTGCTGTGATATAGATCAAACTATTTAACAGTCCAAAGGGAGGCAGGCCAGGGCAGTTCTACGTGAGGTATTCTAGAGATTCAGGCCCTTTCTAATGCGCTGTTCTATCATTCCTCTGATGATGTTCGCATCTGCAGGGTGCAAGATGATTCACTACCTCATCCATGTTCCAGTCAATGGAAGGAGAAAAGTAGACAAGTGGAGAACCCTGACCCCTTCTTTTAACAGTAGGCCATGGAAGTTATATGCTTTTATGACTTCCGCACACATCCCATTGGAAAAAAACTTATAATGTCACATTTAGTTCCATGAGAAATTGAGAAGTTTGTTTTTTCTTTTGGGTGGCCACATTCCCAGCTAAGAGTTCTAGCTGTGTGTCATGGATGGAATTGTGTGCCCCCCAAAATATGTATATCAGTTAGCTGCGCCATGACTCCTACTACCGTGTGATAATCCAGTTTTTGTCAACTGGTATGATTTTTTTACGTGTTGTAAATCCTACCTCAGTGATGTTAATGAGGTGGGACAGGCAACAGTTATGTTAATGAGGCAGGACTCAATCTAGACGTGGTTGTGTCTTCAGGTAATCTCTTTTGAAGTTTAAAAGAGAGAAGCAAGCAGAGAGACTTGGTATCTCCTACGAACAAGAAGGCAGTGCCAGGAAGAGACCCAGTCCTTTAGATCATGGGTTCCTGTGCCTGAGAAACTCCTAGACCAGGGAAAGATTGATTAGAAAGAGCTTCCTCCAGAGCTGACAGATATGGAAAGCCTTCCCCTGGAACTGAAGCCCTATATTTAAACTTCTAGCCTACTAGACTGTGAGAAGACAAATTTCTCTTTGATAAAGCCTTCTACTTTTGTATCTGTTATAGCAGCACTAGATAACTAAGACATTATACAACAAGGGAAGAATGGATATGGGGAAGGGCAGTGATCGTTTTCTGTTCTACTTCCCAGCTCTTAGGGTTGTGTTGGGGATAAAATAAAGAGGTGGATGGAGAGAAGTTATAAATAGCAACTGGTAACACACTACAAATTGTAGTTATTGGTGTCAAAATCAGCTAATAGTACCTGGATATAAATACAGCTCAATAACTTTAAGCTAGTTCCTTAAATTATGTGAATTTTGGGTTTTATCTATAAAAAGAGAGTCTGAAATAGACAATCACAGGTTCCTTCCCCATGCTTTATATTATAATGTGAAAATTTTGTGTGTGTTTTTCTTAAGTAACTCTGTGATCCTGAACTAGAACCTATATGCTTTGGCTGAGTGCCTGCCTAGTCCACATACTTGCAGCAGTTTTCTACTCTGTCTGACTCCTGGAACTAGTAATTCCAGTGTCTGCCTTAGCTTCTATCTTTTGTTTATGGTACAAATACTCACATTTTGGTATAACTTTGTGTGTGTGTGTGTGCAATTTATGAGTCAAGGAACAAAGCTGAAAATGGAAGGACATATATCAGAAAGTATGGTAATAATCAGGCCACTTAGTCTGTAAATCACAGTCAGAGCAGGCAATTAAATAGGTCTCCTCTCCACTGAGAACCCTGAAGCACTGTAAAATGTAGGACCTGGAACGTTGCTGGATTTAGCCAGGAATTCAATATTAATATGGGTCACCTTGGACATATAACAATACTTGTCAGATAATAAAAAAGGTTTAGAAGGATTATTGTAAATCTTGGACTCAGCCTGGACACTTACCTTCTTCCCATCTTGGTTTTAATCAGTCTGACAGAGACAGGAAAACGATTACAACTGTAGAATCTCTGAATCAGAAGAAAATGCAAAGGTCATTTCATTCCACTTCTCTCCCGAAGCAGAACTCTGTCTTCTGCTTTCCAAACATGTTTATTCTATTTCTGCTTGATTAGAAACTTGCTTCTTTCTGAGACAGCCTATTGTCTATTGTTTATAATACTGGGAGACCTTTTAGTCTTGTGCTCCTATCTCTTCTCTATTTTCTAATTGCTTATATGTGGATTATCTGAACTGGGCCACGTTGAACGCTGTGGGGATCCACTGAATTGCATTCTCCTTGATCCGGAGTTTTGTTACTTTACACTAAAATGCTTGCATGAATTCAATGCCATTCACCAAACTGTTTTCAGGGGTCTGTGGTGAGCAAAGCACTGTGTCTGTGCATCCTGCGTTAGTCATGTGGGCCGTGTTGTGCTGCACTGGCAAACAACTCTAGCATTCCAATGGCTTAAAACAACAAAGATTTAGTACTCACACTGTGTGTATCATCTCAATTTTGTGAGGATCTACTTCACATTGTCCTGTGTAAGAGTGAAGCCTGATGAAACCATCAAGACCTGTACGATTGCTGATTACAAAAAGCAGGAAGGGCATGCATCAGTTAGAATGGTTCTTGGGTGTCATCAGGTTGACTCCAGCTCACAGAGACCGTATCTACAGCAGAATGAAACACTCCTGGTCCTGTGCCATCCTCGCCACAGTTACTATGTTTCAGTCCATTGTAGCAGCTCCTGTATCGCTCCATCTCATTGAGGATCTTCCTTTTCTTCTTTGACCCTCTGCTTCAGCAAGCACAATGTCCTTCTCCAGGGCCTGGTCCCTGCTAATACCATGACCAGAGTACATGAGTTGAAGTCTCACCATCCTTGCATCTAAGGAGCCATCTCAGTGTACTTCTTACAGTCCGTGGCATACTCAGTATTCAAAGGCATCAGTTCTTCTTTGGTCTTCCTTATTCATTGTCCAGCCTTCACATGTATACGAGATGACTGAAAATACCATGGCTTGGGTCCGATGTTCCTTAGCTCTCAGTGTGACATCAGTTAAAACACACCCGTCAAAAGCATTCACCCTGAAGAAACCACACAGTGTCTACTCACATTTCATTGGATACAGTTCATTTCATGGAAATAAAGTGCATGCCTATGTGTCTGAAAAAAAGGAAAACTGAAAGTATTTACCTTTACAGCAAAATATTAATGATAAGCATTACTATCTTGTCACTAAATGTCACTAATTTTCATTCCTACATGCAAAAAATACACTCACTTCTTCCAAAAGCAGAAAATGCCAAAGTCCTGTCCAGTGACAACATATATCTCCTAGACCAGGATATCTGGGTGAAAAGCAGTGGGCTTCACATTAAGTCTGAATCTGACTCCTTTTGATCTGGAGGCATGTGAATTAAAAGTAAAAGCTATTTTCCCTATAGTTTAATATATAATGATTGAAGTAGAATAGGATCACTTCAATAAACATTCTTATTTGGAAATGGATCAATGCGAGATGCAGAACAGATGCCGGTCTTGTCCAGAACAGTTCTGCTGCCCTGTTGGGGGCCAAGACGGTGAGATCCACTTACCTTGGGGTGGGGACGTGTTCCTGGCGTGGGCCTCGTTCTGCGTCCTGAGGCCTCTTGTCTGTTCTCTGACATCCTCTGGGAGAGACTTCCTTTCAGCTGCTCTGCATTGTTTTCTGTGATCCTCTGGGAAATTACTTCTTTTCTGTGATCCTCTGCGGCTGCATCTGAAGTGAGCATTGGGAATGTGGGTTCCTTCGGGACTGAGCAGCCTTCTCATTTTGCTTTCTGGGCTTAGGATCAAGATTAAGGGTAGATTTAAGCCTAGAATAGTGGCGGTCTCTTTTAGTCCAGATTGGTGATTTTTAATGGCAGTAAAGCTCTCTGAAAATTTTGTGGCACCTTATCAATTTAATTCCTGTCAGCACACTGTGCCAGCCATGCCACCCACAGTTCATCATAAAACATGGTTTTCAGGGAAGCACTAGGAGTGCTGAGCTGGAATTGACTCAACAGCACCAGGTTTGTTGGTGGTTTATATTCCTGAAGTTTCTCATCCATGTGTTTCTCATTCTTGGTTTGATTACAGATACTTGGAGACAATTAGGCTTAGAAGAAATCACCATTAAGCTCATCTTCTAGGAGACACATGGGATTTCTGGTTTCATGATGGTTAAGCACTTGGCTGTTCAATGAAAAGTTGAGAGTTCAAGCCTATCCAGCAGCTCTGTAGAAGAAAGACCTGGCAATCTGCTTATGTAAAGACTATAGCCTAGAAATCCCTATGGGGCAGTTCTACTCTGTGATATGGGGTTGCTATGAGTTGGAACTGACTTGATAGCATCTAACCACAATGCTATCTTTAGTTAGACCTAAATATGAGATACATTCAGAAATTTATGTAATAAATTCAGGTAGTAACAGTTTCTTGTCAGTTTCTGTTCTGGTAATTCCTTCAGAAGTCAGTTCTAATGTAAGCTAAATACCTCTTTTTTTTTAGTTGCCATTATTATTGCCTTCATTATCAGTATCTTTATAAATCCAATCTTTGAACATCTGAGAGTGAACATTTTTTTTTTATTTTTTTATTTTTATTTAACATAACTGAGTGAAAATGTACATTCACATGTAAATTTACATGCCCCCCTATATGCAGCTTCCACTGCTCTCCCTGTCCGGTGACTGCACACTATTCTTCTCTGCTCCATACATGTCTCATCCTCCCAACAGTCTCCTTTCCCCTCCTGAGAGTGAACATTTGAGAGCGATAACATCAGCAAATGACACACTGCAACATTGTATGTAACAAATACGACTAACAATAAAATATGCAGGGAAAAGTCCACGATAGCAAAAAGATGGAATCACCCCAGATGCCCAACAACAGAAGAATGGATGGGTAAACTTTGGTATATGTACTCCATGGAGTACTATACATTGATAAAGAACAACGATGATAGAAGGAAACATCTCTCAATTTGGTCTCAACTGGAGGACATTATGTTGAGTGAAGCTAGTCAGTGACAGAAAGACAATTATTATATGAGACTCCTATGATAAAAACTTAAAAGCATACTCATACATAATAGAAGAGACTGATGGCTACAAGGGTGGAGAAGGTGGGAGGGCGGGAAGGCAAGGGTCGAGTGTTTAGATTAGATAATTGTTAGAAATTTGGTAGGGTAAGAAGATTAATATTAATGAGACTTAGACACAACTTGTGTACTCCTCCTCTCTTAACCTAATATTGTAAGCACAGAGTATGTACACTTTCATTTTTTTATTTAATAAAAAAAGAAAAGAAAAAAAAACTTCAGTGCATACTCATACATAATAGAAAAGACTCTGACGGCTACACGGGTGGGGAAGGTGGGAGGGCGGGAAGGCAAGGGGCGAGCGTTTAGATTAGATAATTGTTAGAAATTTGGTAGGGTGAAATTGGTGACAATTCACATTAGTAAGAAGATCGATATTAATGGGACTTCGACACAATTTGTGTACTCCTCCTCTCTTAACCCAGTATTGTAAGCACAGCTTATGTACACTTTCATTTTTTTTTTTAACTAAAAAAAAAAAGAGAATGGTAGAAACCAAGGAGAGGTGGGGTCGCCGAATTAACAGTTCCACCAGTACGTGATAAAGTAGGGAGTGGGCAGTACTCTGGGAAAAGGGTGGTTCTGGCACCAGAGTGTGAGCCAATATATATATATATATATATATATATATATATATATATATATATATACAAGAAAAAAATAGACATTCGTATGTGTAGTTCACTGTAACTTGAATACCTTGTAAGTTGAAGGCTACTTGTATTAACACACCTACCTTTAATTTGATCCTCTGAGGCTGAGTTTTAGCTAGACTTCATTGCTTACAGATTATCAATTTTATCTTTTACTCCTGGGGTTGGGAGAAAGTTCTCTGTTCACCGTAGCTCCGAATTGAAAGACTCTTTCTATTCCCTTTTCAATCTTGTTTGCAAACCAGCTTTTTTTTTTTTCTGACTAAATCTTATTCTTGTAATGCCTTGGCAAATGTTGCCAATAGCTACCCACATGTGCCGCAAACAATCTGTTCTTCAATCCCTTTTCCTTGAGTTTGGATTTCACTGGGTACACAAAACAATATAGCACATGAAGCAGCTACAGATGGTAATTTTACCACGTGTTTCCCAGTGCTTAACATATATTGCCAGTTTTTCCAGCCACTGGACAGTTTCTTCACTACCTACTGACCAGTTGCTAAGCCAATGACAGATATTTTTTAGCATTTTTTGTTATAATTACCTCCTCTTCATTACATCAATTTCTGTATCAATCAAGATGTGTTAAATTATATTCTAACAACAAGCCAAGCCAAGCCAAGCCAAGTGCCGTCGAGTCGGATCCACCTCCTAAATTTTAGTGGTTTAAAATCACAAAAGTTTATTGTTCATATTTATATATATTGGGTTAAAAAAAAAATCCAAGCCCATTGCTGTCCAGGTGATTCTACTCATAGGAACCCTATAGGAAGAACATAGTAGGACTTGCCCCTTAGGGTTTCCAGGGAGAGGCTGATGGATTTGAGTTGTCAGCCTTCTGGTTAGCAGCCAAGCTTTTATCCACTGCATCACCAAGGCTCCATACATTGGGTTACAAGGAATATATTCTACATTATGGTCAGTCAAGGATACAGGGGAGGAAGCCTCCACTTTTTACAGTGTTGCTGGGTGTCATGGCCAATGACAGAAAGTGTAAAGTGCCCCAAAATGACACATGCCAGTTCTGTTGCATTTTACTGGTTAAAGCAAGTCACATGGCCATATCTAACTGAAAGGGAGGAGAAAGTTCAATATTCTAATGTTACCTAGTTGGAAGAGAACTGGAGTTGTTGGTTACCAGCATTAATGGCTTCTTTACCGTTCTTTTAAATATGCATAAAAGGTAGGCTGATTATATGTAAAGCCTAAGAAGTCTGAAAATTTAAATGTGCTACCTGTCACAACTGAATTTCTTCATTCAAATGCTTGTGAAGCTAGCATGTGTTAATCAACTAACCCTATTAAATACCTGTATTGATACCTAAATTTCAGGATAGAGAGGAAACAACAGCAAAAATCCATGGTAAAATAAGTCAAGGTTCTGCAACAAGAATTTTTTTCACTAATAGGGATCTAGAATGTATTTTGTTCTCCAGATGAAGACATTCATAACTTACACCATACCATGAAGTCTATGATCATACTGAATTTCTTCCTAACTTATCCTAGGGCCCTTGGTGGGACAGTCTGGCTGCTAACCAAAAGCCTGGCATTTGAATCCATTAGCTGCTCTTCAGAGACCCTATAGGGCAGTTCTGCTGTGACCTATAGGATCACTGTCAGTCAGAATTGACTTGAGAGCAATGGGCTTTTCGTTCCTTATATGTAGAAATCCTGGTGGTGTAGCGGTCATGTGCTATGGCTACTAAGCCAACAGTTGGCAGTTCAGCTTCACCCAGTGTTCCTTGGAAACTCTATGAGACAGTTATACTCTGGCCTATAGGGTTGCTATGAGTTGGAATCAACTGGAATCAACAGGAGGCTAGGCTTACTTATATGTGAGATATACATTAGGAAATATTGGAGAAGATGTCATTTATATTGATTTTATTGACTTGGACAAGGTAAAACTTTATATATTTTTAAAAGAGCCATAGTACTCAGAATCACACCAAGTATACAGAAGGCAAGACGCATTTCAGGAGCAGCAACAATAACAGTGGCCTTATTTGTGGGGCTAATTTCATTGAAATGGGGTTAATATTTACTGAGAAGCCAATATAAAAATATCTGCAACACTAAGCACAAAAGTATGTAATGTTAGCTATTTTATTTTAAACAGCAAAACAACAAAAGACAGCAACAAACCCAGATAAACAAGAAAGGTTTATTGGTGATAAATTTCAGGTTAGTTAGGAAAACTAGGCAAATACAACACCATTTGAGGTCTGGTGGGACAATGGATTATTTACTGCTGTTGACATTTTTATTTAACTGTAAAAAAATTGTCCAAACTAAATATTCGTTGATTAAATAGTGAGCCTTTTGTGCTGAGTGCTTTCTTTAGTGATCTAGAGTCTGTTATGTTTAACACAGTTGTTCAGTGTGCTTCAAAAAGGAGTTTGTTTTTCTATTAGAGACACCCCAGCTCACAGAATTAGCAGAAATTTCAAAACCTCTGTTGGTCACCGTACCACTGGGATGAAGTAATAGTCGTTAGTTTTCTTTCTTTCAGACATCTTCTCTTTCAAATCCATCTTGTGCCCCACTGTAGAAGCCGTCTTTCTAAAAATATTTCTTTGTCCCTATTAGTCTGAGGCAGAAAGACTTTTAATTCTTCATTGTTCACAGGGTAAAGGCCAGATTTCTTATACTGGTATTTAAAATTGTTCAAGGTCTTTTTAATTGTTTATTTTCTCTTCTAAGACAATAGAAATTCCCTCTGTAGCTTAGTCAGTGTGCCACACAGATCCCCGTGTCTGGGTTTGAAGTGATCCAAGTTCCTCTTCTCATAGCCTCTCATTATTCTCTTCCTCTTAGTGTTTAATGTTAGAATTTTTTATTTGACTTTTTTCTGCTTGATGACTTATATGCAATATTTGTCTAAAGGAATACAATTATTAAGTAATGAGATGATTTCATGAGTCAAAGAAAGTGTGTTTTAAATTCCTCACAAGACCAAGTTTGTAGTAAGCACTAAGTAAATGTTTGCTACTTTACTGACCTTGAGAAATTGGTTTAGTGTCCATCTCTTGGCAAATCTGTAAATTAGGTGCATAATTGGACTCCCCTTTTAGTCTGACATTCTTTAAAATCAGAAACTTTTACTAATGATGCTACTACCACTTGCTGCCTTGTTTTCAAATAATAAAAAGCTTATTTTCAACATTTCTCTAGAGAGTCTATTTCTTAAATGAATAGAACTGTGTTTATTATTCATAAATATGAATTGAAATGACTTTCAAAATTGTACCAAATAGGTCTTGACCTCTAAACACTCTGAATAAGCAGGACAGACTGAGCACCAGTATCTGTGCTGTGATTTTGATGGGAATTTTGAGAATCAGTGCTCTAATAGCTAGCACTACCAGCTATGCCTATATTTTTCTTAAAAAACAAACTAGTCTTCAACTCCTTAAAGTGTTCATTATAACCTTCAATGTCCTCCTCTTCCTCTTTCTTACTGTGGTGCACAGTCCACTTTAGGTATAAAGTATGGGGAGTTCTAGGACTGACTCCCATCAGATACAATTTGGTGTTATCACTACCATTCCACAATTCTTCAAAATGTGTTTTACAGGTCACCTAAAACACCAGCTTCCAAGTGATCTGTAACTATGCCAATTCTTGGGTGACAGAGGACCTGTTTATTTTCATACATACTGAAGCTTGAAAACCGCTCTAAGCTTTTATTAACCATTCTGTGATAGGATCAGGCATATCAGTGGTAATGAACCTGAGATCTGCGATTGTCAAGAGGCTTCCCAAGAGAACCTTGTGAAAGAGGGTATAGATATAGCACATTTTTTGAAATATGACCATGTAATTACTTAAAGTACAGGCTAAATTGTTGTATAAGCAGATGGTCAAAAATAAAGTTGCTTAAAGAAGATAGAATCTTCATGTTGTTCTTGTAGTTAGGTGCCACTGAGTCGCTTCCTACTCTTAGCGACCCTGTGTACTTCAGAATAAAACACTGCCCAGTCCTGCACCAGCCTCACTTTCTTTGTTATGCTTGAGCCTATTTTTGTAGCCACTGTATCAAGTCCTATTTTTGAGGGTCTTCCTCTTTTTCTCTGACTCTCTTCTTTACCATGCGTGTGATAGCCTTCTTTCTCCAGGGACTGAAGCTTCCCAACACCAAGTCCAAAGTATGTGAGAGGAAGCCTCACATTCCTTGCTGCTAAGAAGGATTCTGTCTGTACATTACCCAATGCAGATGTGTTTGTTTCTCTGGCAGTCCATGTATATTAAATACTCTTCACCAACATGGTCATTCAAAGGCATCAGTTCTTCCTCAGTCTTCCTTATTTATTGTCCAGCTTTCACATGCATGAGACAATTGAAAATATCATAGTTAGTTTTGAAGGTGAGATGATTGCTTTTTAACACTTTAAAGAGATCTTTTGAAACAGGTTTGCTTAATGCAGTATGTTGTTTGATTTCTTGACTGCTGCTTCCACAGGGGTGGATTATAGATGCCAATAAAATGAAATCCTTGACAGCTTCAATCTTTTCTCAGTTTGTCATGATGTTGTTTATTGGTTCAGTTGTGAGGACTTTTGTTTTCTTTATGTTGAGGTGTAATCCATGCTGAAGACTGTAGTTTTTGATCTTCATCAGTGAGTACTTCAAGTCCTCTTCACTTTCAGCAAGCAAGGTTGTGTCATTTGTATAATGTCATTTGTATAGTGCATCTTCCTTCAATCTGATGCTCTTTTCTTCTTCACATAATCCAGTTTCTCAGGTTATTTGCTCAGCATACCCACTGAATAGGTATAGTGAAAGGATACAACCCTGACACATATCTTTCTTGACTTTAAGCCATGCAATATCCCCTTGTTCTGTTCAAACACCTGCCTCTTGACCCATGTACAGGTTCTTCATGAACACAAGTGTTCTGGAATTCTCATCTTTGCAATCATGTCTGTGATTCATATGATTCACACAATTGAATTCTTTTGCATAGTCAACACAGGTAAATATATTTCTGATATTGCCTGCTTTCAACTAAAATCCATCTGGCATCAGCAATGATATATTCCTGATTCCACATCCTCTTCTGAGCCTAGCTTGAATTTCTGTTAGTTCTCTGCAGATGCACTGCTGTAACTGCTTTTGAATGATCTTCAGCAAAAATTTTACTTCTGTGTGATATTAGTGATATTATTTGATAACTTAAATTTTTAATTGGATCACCTTTCTCTGTAATAAGCATAAATATGGATTTCTTCCAGTCGCTTGGCTAGGGAGCTGTCTTCCAAATTTCTTGGCATAGACAAGTGAGTACTTCCAGGGCTACATCTGTTTGTTGAAACATTTCAGATGGTACTCCATCAGTTCCTGGAGCCTTATTTTTTACCAGTGCCTTCAGAGCAGCTTGGACTTCTTCCTTCAGTACTACTGGGTCCTGATCATATGCTATCTCTGAAACGGTTGAAGGTACTCCAATTCTTTTTGGCATAAGAGTCTGTGCATTCCTTCCATCTTCTTTTGATTTTTCCTGTGTTGTTTAATATTTTTCCTTTAGAATCCTCTACTGTTGCAACATGAGGCTTGAATTTTTTCTACAGTTCTTCTTTCAGCTTGAGAAATGCTGAGGATGTTCTTCTCTTTTGGTTTTCTATCTCCAGGTCTTTGTGCATGTCGTTGTAATACTTTACTTTGTCTTCTCCAGCTGCTCTTTGAAATCTTCTGTAAGCTCTCTTATGTCATTTCTTTCTTTTGTTTTAGTTACTCAACATTCAAGAGCAAGTTTCAGAGTCTCTTCTGACATCCATTCGGTCTTTTCTTTCTTTTTAAATGACATCTTGCTTTTTTCGTATATGGTGTCTTTGATACTATTCCACAACTCATCCAAACTTTGGTCACTAGTGTTCAGTGCATCCAATTAACTCTTGAAATAGTCTCTGAATTCTGGTGGAATATACTGAAGGTTGTACTTTGGCTCTTATAGACTTACTCTAACCTTCAAGAAGCTTGATAGTCTGTCACTTAATAGTCCAGTGGTTTAAGGCTATAATTCTACTTCATAAAGTTGTCCAGAGGTCTAGGCTGGAGAGTCCTCTCTGTCATCCTCAACACATCCTTTTCTTAGACAAAAACAATTTCTCTAGATTTTACCATATCTTGGGCACCAAGGCACAAAAGACTGCCAAAAGCAAGTAGCTTTCTCTTTAATGAGATGGCTTAAAAGTGGTGTATATTACCTCTGCTCATATCTCATTGACTTTTACTTAGTCACATGTTCACACCTAGTTGTAAGGGAGGCTAGTAATTTATCACTAGGTAGTCATGTGCCTATCCCAGAATCCAGGGGTCCCATTAGTAAAAGGCAGAAGAGGGCTATGGATGCTAGAGAACCAATGGAAGTTTCTGCCACAGATAGGGGCACTTACTTTTTGTTCTTATCTATTTTCTCACAAGATTTCTGAAAAAAATATATGTGTGTATATTTATCTACAACTAATGTGTCAGTTTGTTGGATTTGTCATACTGTAGTGCCTTATGTGTTACTGTGATGCTGGAAGCTTTGTGACTAGTATTTCAAATAATAGCAGGGTCACTCATAGTGGACAGGTTTCAGTGGAGTTTGAAGACTAAGATAGGCTGGGAAGAAGTATGTAGCAGAGTAGAACTGCCCCAGGAGTTTCCAAGGAGTGCCCAGTGGATTTGAACTGCCAACGTCTTGGTTAGCAGCTGGAGCACTTAACTACTATGCCATCAGGGTTTCCCCTAGCAGTCTACTTCTGAAAAAACTGGCCAGTGAAACCTTGTGAATGGCAATAGAACGTTGTCTGCTATAGTGCCTGAAGGTGAGCCCCTCAGGTTGAACGGCATACCTCATCAAAGCAGAGTCAACTTTAATGACATGGATGGAATCAAGCTTTCAGGACCTTCATTTGCTGAGGTGACATGACTCAAAATGAAAAGAAACAACACAAATATCCATTGATAATCAGAACATGGAAGATACTAATTATGAATTAAAGAAAACTGGTATTTGTTAAAAATGAAACAGAACACTTGAAGATCAACATCTCAGGTGTTATGTGCTGTTGGGTCAATTCTGACTCACAGAGACTGTATATACAATGGAATGAAACATAACCTGGTCCTGTACCATCATCACAAATGTTGCCATGTGTGAGCCCACTTTTGCAACCATCGTGTCAAATTTACACACCACCTTCTAATGCCAAATATGAAGAAACTGAATTTTTTTTTCCTTTTACCAACTTCTGCAGTCTGAAATTTATCAGACATGCAATCAGGATGTGAAAGATTGGAACAGAGAGGAATGATCAGTAGTTGGAAAATATGCTTGGCTATAGAAACAATGCAGGAGGTCATACGATAGAATTTTGCAAGACCAATGATTCATTCATTGTAAATACATTTTTCAACAGCATAAATCGCATCTATACACATGGACTTTACCAGACGGAATGCACAGGAATAAAATAGGCTATATTCCTGTAAGGAGATGATGGAGAAGCTCAATGTCATCAGTCACAACAAGGACAGCAAGCAAATGTTGAACGGACCATTAATTGCTCATATGAAAGTGCAAGCTGAAGCTGAAGAAAATTAAAACAAGTCAGTAAGAGCCAAAGTATGATCTTGAGTCTGTGAATTTAGAGACTATCTCAAGAATAGATTTGGCACAGAACACTGATGACTGAAGACTAGATGAGTTGTAGAATGACAGGGACATCATACATGCAGAAAGCAAAAGCTAAACATAAAGGCAAATAAAAATAAAAGACTAAAGTAGATGTAGGAAGAGACTTTGAAACTTTCTCTTCAATGCAGAATACCTAAAGTGGAGGGATAGAATGAGGCAGAAGTAGAGTTGAAAAGGATATTTCAAAGGATGGCTCAAGCAGACCAAGTATTTTAATGAAATGTGTAAATACCTGGAGTTAGAAAACCGAAAGAGAAGGGCACACTTGAGTTTCTCTGGCTGAAAGAACTGAAGAAAAATTCAAGCCTAAAGTTGCAATATTGAAGAATACCATGGGCAACAAATTGAACTCAGGAAGCATCAAAAGGTATGAAAAGAATAAACAGTAACTGTGCCAAAAAGAATCCTTCAACATTTAGCCATTTGAGAAGGTAGCATATGATCAAGAACCAATGGTGCAGAAAGAAGCTGCTTTGAAGGTATCAGCAAGAAGAAAAAAACAAGCCTCCAAGAATTAATAGAATACCAGTTAAGATGTTTCAACCAATGGATGCAAAGCTAGAAGCACTCATCTATGTCAAGAAATTTGGAAGACAGCTACCTGCCCAACCAACTGGAAGAGATCCATGTTTGTTGCCCATTCCAAAGAAAGATGACCCAACCTGTTGCCATCTAGTTGATTCCAACTCAAACCAATCCTATAGAACAGAGTAATCTGCCCTATAGAGTTTCCGAATAGTGGCTAGTGGATTCAAACTGCTAACCTTTTGGTTGGTAGTCAGGCTCTTAGTAAGTGTACCACTAGGACTCCAGATGATTCAACACAATGTCGAAATAAATTATTGACCATGATGATCAATATCAAACACAAGTGAATTTTTGTTGAAGATAATTTTAAAAAATGGTTATAGCAGTACATCAATAGGGAACTGCTGAAAACTCCAGTTAGATTCAGAAGAGGCTGTGAAACAGGGTATCACTGCTGATAGCAGATGGAACTTGGCTGAAAGCGGAGAATAGCAGAAAGATGCTTACCTATTTTTTATTGTTTGGACAGAGGCATTTGACGTTTGGATCATAATAAATTATGGATATATAATGAAGAAAGGAAATTTCACTACATTTAATTGTGCTCTGGTAGAACCTGTACATAGACCAAGACACAGTTGTTGGAACAGAACAATGAGATATTATGTGTTCTAAAATCAGGAAGTTGTGTTGGGATTGCATCCTTTCACTATACTTATTCAGTATCTTTGCTGAACAAATAATCTGAGAAGCTGGGCTCTGTGAAGAAGAACAAGGCATCAGGTTTGGAGGAAGACTCACAATTTTTGATATGCAGATTACAAAACCTTGCTTGCTGAATGGGAAGAGGGATTGAAGCACTTATTTATGAAGATCAAAAACTATAGCTTTCAGTATGGATTACATCTTAACATAAAGAAAACAAACCTCCTTGCATGTGGACTAGTAAGAAACATCATAATAAACAGAAAAAAGATTGATGTTGTCAAGGATTCCATCTTACTTGGATTCACTATTGATGCCCATAGAAGCAGCCCTGAAGAAATCAAGCAACATACTACATTGGATAAATCTGTTGAAAAAGACCTCTTGAAGATATTAAAAAGCAAAGATTTTGCTTTGAGGAATAAGGCATACCTGGATATTTTCAGTCAACTCGTATGCATGTGAACAGCCAGCCACCCAAGTGCCATCGTGAAAGCTGGACAATGAATAAGGAACACGGAAGAAGACGTATAGCCTGAATTCATCCCAGAAGCAAGAATGATGTGACTTTGCCTCAAGTGCTTTGGATGTGTTATCAGAAGGGACCAGTCCCTGAAGAAGGACATCAAGCTTGGTGGAGAGTCAGTGAAAAAGAAGACTACTGTCAACCAGAGGGGTGGACAGTAGCTGCAACAGTGGGCTCAAACATAGGAAATATTGTGAGAATGGGCGCAGGACAGTGAGGTGTTTTGTTCTGTTATGAATAGCAGCACTATCAGTCAGAACCGTCTATGCCACATTACACCACATATTTGTCTTTGTGATACTTGAAAAATATATTGTTGAAACACTGCTTTACATATATTGTAAGAATATTATGAGTTTGAGATTATAGTAACTAAATTGTACATGTAGAAATTGTGTGTATATCTTGCCATGTATATTCTCAATGATGGTGACAAAAAAAAGTTTTTTAAAAAATAGATATAATGGAAACACTTAAAATTTGTCAGAATGGCAACTCCAAAGCCTCTGCTTCTTTATTTTTAATATTTATCTCCTTATATCCTTTTCTTATTGTTTTTCTTATTTTTCTTACTTAAAGCAACTGTTCCATTGACTTTTTCTGCCTCTCCAATCTTCAGATCTTTGATCTGGTTCCTATACACGAATACTGTTTTTCTGTTTCCCTCGGTGACATGGCCTGTTTTCCACTTCGCATGTCATTCCCACCAGCCTTTTGAGCCTGTCTCGGCTTTGGGTGGATCCACTGTGCCTTCCTGCTGCTTGTCCCATCTGTCCCACATTCCTGTAGAAGCTCCTGTTTCTGTTCCTATTGAAATATGAGGGAAATTGGTAAACTGACCTTCTAGATTCTCTTCCCTCTGAAAAACTCTTCCATTTGTTTGCTTTCTATAAGCATCCTGGCCAGTCAACTTGAAATCAAGCCAATAGCCACTCCGTGGGAGAACAAAGTGGCAGTCTGCTTGTATAAAGAAACTCTATGGAGCACTTCTACTCCATCCTATAAGGTTGCTATGAGTCAGAAGCAACTTACTGGCGGTGTTTTTTTTTGTTGTTGTTGTTCTTTTGGTTCTGGTCACTTGCTGATCTCAAGCTCCCAAGTAAAATAAAAGGTATCTTCATTTTGTTATCACTGTGTTTAATGTGTCAGAGTTCTTCACATATATAAAAGACATTAATAAAATGATGGGAGCTCCCATCATTTTATTAATGGAAAACTGAAATACAGAGAGAGTATGTGATTTGATTGCATTTTGCAGCTAGTATGAGAGTTAGGATTCAAGCCACAGTTTCCTGATGTTAAGCTTCATGCTTATTCACTTGCATCACTTTGCAGAAGTAATATTGTGGCCCTTTACACTGTGGTAATATCTACTTTAAAAGAGTCTCTAGATCTTTACCTGCCATCTGCGGTAGTGCAAATGGTTTTCCTTCTAGTGACACATAGACATTCTAGAACCCTTTAATTAGAGAGTATGTCTTAGTGGTAAATAAAGGAGAGGAAATCCCTGTGTGCCAGAATTGTTAACTTGTTGTAGTTGAGTTCAGTCCTATTCATGGCATTCTAGAATCAAAGGCAAAACTTAAAGTCAGAGTGGTAAGTTAATGTTTTGCTTTAATTGCTAAGATGAGAGGGCAGGCAGGTCAGACTAGAACTGAGTGTATGTCCTTGAGGGGTCACTGGGTGGTACAGACAGTTTATGGTTGACCACTAACCTACAGGTTGCTGGTTCAAATCCACCCAGTGTCACCAAAGATGAAAAACCTGGCAATCTACTTCGATAAATACTGTACTGTACTCTTATAATGTCTAAGATTATAAGAAAATACTATGAGGGCAGTTCTACTCTATACTGTATGGGATCGCCATGAGTTGGAATCAATTTGACAATAATGGGATTGGTTTTTTTTATGAGTCCTTGGGTGTAGTAACTACAGTTGAGTGCCCGCTGGGGAATAGGATATAAGACCTTAAGCTATTGGAATGGGAACTAATAATCATCCTAAAGGTAGAAATCTATGAGCCAAACCAAAACTAACCCATTACCATAAGTTGGTTCCAACTCACAGCTGCGCTACAGGACAGGGTGAAACTACCCCATAGGATTTTCAAGGAGTGTCTGGTGAATTCAAACTGCTGACATTTCGGTTAGCAGCAGTAGCTCATAACCATGATAACGCTGGGCCCCAACTATAAAATGCAGGAAAATGAAATTTAAAAAACTTTGTATACTTTCTGTAAGGAACTGACAAAGAACTTGGCTTTGCGAAACTCTGAGTGGGGGGAAAAAAAAAAAAAAGTCTGTAAGAAATTGAAGTTGTAGGACAGAGCCACAGATGGTCATGGCCTTTTGAAGTCATTTTGCAAATCTTTTACTGGACCCTCAAGCCAAGAACTTAATGTTAAAACACTCTAAACTAGTAAAAAACCTGGGTATTTGAAGAAGTGAAGATGAGACAATTACATAACAACCATACCAGAGTGCATGGAACTCGTACAGAAAAAAAAAAAAAAATCCTACTAAATATGAGATCATGAGAAAAAATGGAATGCACACCTTGAGGGAGGCAAAGAAAACACACTAAGGATGAATAGCTCTTTTGGAACCTGAAGATAATAGAACAGTTACAAGGAGATCAAGCAATAACCACCACACTGTTAAAATGAATAAAAAGGCAAAAGAGAGGAATAAAGCAATAATGAATAAGACAATTACAAGATACCCTATAGACCTGAAAAATAATAGAATACAACTTCTGCTGATGAAGAAAGTAGTCACTGAAACTAAAATTCATGATGCAGTTGAATAGTACCTTTTGCATCTGAAGAGATTTACAGTGAGAGAAATTTGAGGAAATTGCCCAGAATGCAGCTTAGAGGAGGTAGGGGTGGGAAATATGAAAGAGAATTTAAAAGATATGGGAAGGAGCACATGATGATCAATGTGAAGCACTTCTAAGAGTGTGTATAGGATATGATTTATTCTTATTGTTCAAATTCTCAGAATGTCTCTCCAGTTTCACATTCCAGTATCATGATGGAACCTTTTATAGACGCAGTGTTGTGAACATCACTGGATATTTGGAACGAGAGTTTAAATGCATACACTTTTTAGGGAAGAAGATTGGGGAGGAGTGAGTTTAAGAGAAGGTCCCAGAATTGGCTCATTTTATTTTGTCATTGCAAATGTTAATAGGTCTAGCATTCTGTTTTTATCTTTCAGCTAAGCCATAGTGTATGTGCATGTGTGTGTGTGTGTTTAACTGAACTTGGACTGTCTGTCTGGGTTGTCATTGCATTTGGGATTTGACGTTTCAAAGCTATTGTTTTATGTGTGTAGTGATTAACAACTCTCTTCCTGCCAGTCAGGCATGCCTGGTTGGCACCGTGGGGCATGGAGGTTGTCTCTCTTGACATGTCCCTTTATAGATTTTCTTGTATTCATGAAGAATGGAAACCTGGTGGTTCAGTGGCTCAGAGCTTAGCTGTTGACATAGAAGCCGGCAGTTTGAATCTGCCAACCACTCCTTGGAAACCCTATGGGACAGTTCTACTCTGTCTTGTAGGGTTGTAAGGAGTCAGAATTGACTTGGTGGCAAAGGGTAACAAAGAATGGTTGTTTATACAGAAATATGCTTCCACTCTAGCAGAAGCTTCTTTTCAGAAAGCAGCCCTGAGTAACAAGTCACTGATGGCAGAATACGCCAAATCTTTCTGTTAGAAGAGTGGCAGCATTGAGAGTAACAGAGGCAGCTTGGACAGCTGCTGGTCTCTGCCTTTGCTACTAAAGTATCAGTTCATTAGTACAGTACACGTGCTTTGAGCATGAAGGGTCAAGCATTGTTCTTAGCTCTGGAGATACACATGGGACCTAGACAAAGTCGTCAGACTGGAGAAGAGGACTCGCCTTGTGGGTTTGCAAATGCATACCCTTTTTATACTCTGTCACCCATTGCTAGGCACACTGAGACTACATACTTGCTTTTAAACTGAAACACTTGAAGTGGAGGTTGTGTGCCAGGTAGGTACCCTCCTACAAAGACTTTCTAACAGCTCTAGGGGTGAATGTCACTTCCACTTTCTCCCGTCACTGACATGTCAGCGAATTAGTGCTCACTCTTCCCTCCCTCCACTCTACAGGGCATTGTCTAAGGCTCATCCACCCACTTGTGTTAGATTCTCCTCCCTCCCCCTTTTTTTTGTCTCCTCAGAGGCTCGTTTCTCTTTCAGTCATTTCCTATTAGTTGGTCTCCACTGGTTGTAAATTTTAACAACAAAACACCACAACACTAAACAATGAGAAGAGAAACAGAACCACAGTTCTCATTTCTACAAAGCCACGTTGTTTGGAAGAGGACAGATAGTTTCAGAGTCCCTGTGCTGTTGTCCCCAGTTCACTCTTCACCCACTGCAGGCAGACTCTTGCCCCTTGTTTCCCGAACCTGTTTGGAGCTGATCTCTGAGTTGCTATAACCAATGGACAACTTTGCTTTCTTATTTGTTTGCTTCTCTGCTAAGTTCTTACTGTTACACACTCTGTTCTTTCTGGGCTTCCTGGTCTCCATTTTCTCTTATTTTCACTTTTGCCTTGGCAATCAATTCCTGTTCAGTTTTTTTTTTTTCGGTCTCTTTTCGTCTGCTACCTCCTTAAATGATGTTATTTGACATGATTTCTTCGTTATTACACTTCATTTCAGACTATCCACCCTCCCTAGGGGGTCTCATTCATTCTTTAAGGTTGCAGCCACCAACTGTAATCTCTACTGATATCTGTATTCTCACCCCGATCTAGTCACTGGGCATCTTTCCTTGGAAATCCCACAAGCAGCACAAACTCCTCACATCTGAAGCTGAACGCACCGCCTTCCTCTAGTCCCTCCCAACATGCCCCTCCTTTTAATTCCCTATCTTAGAGCACAGAGCCCTGGTGCTGCCGTGGTTAAGAGCTCAGCTGTTAACCAAAAGATTGGGAGTTTGAATCCATCAGCTACTCCTTGGAAAAATTAGGGGGCAGTTCTTCTGTCCTATAGGATTGATATGGATTAGAATCGACTCAATGGCAGTGAGTATAGTGTGGATATCGATTTAGATATGTAGACAGAGACAGAGAGACAGAGAGACAGAGACAGAGATAGATATCAGAGAGTGGTCACAAACTGCCCTGTCATCCAAGTCAGAGATGTGGAAGTCATACACACACACACACACACACACACACACACACACACAACCTGGTCACCATGTTTTCCAGTTCTACCTTCTCAGCGGCCTTTGGCTCTGCGCTCTTCTCCACGCCTCTAGCTGCTCTCTTAGTGAAACCCTTTAGGGCACCTCATTTGGGTTGCTGCCACAACTTCCTGACTAACTCCCTTGACTTCAGCCTTGCTTCCTTGCTTCCTCTAGTGTTGTCTCTGTGCCCATTTGTTTGCTGCACTGCTATATCAAGACATATTATTTTGCTAATTTAAATCATTTGAAGGTTCCTTGCAGTCCTTGGGATGAAGTCCAGAGTCCTTGTGGACTCAGTCCACGGCATTGTGGCCGTGGCTGTTTATGATGACAAACTACCTCTTCATTTTCGTCACACACCTGCCTGATCCTCTGTGTACCTACCATTCTCTCTCTCCCTCTCTCTTTCTCTCTCTCTCTCTCTCTCTCTCACACAGACACACACACACACACACACACACAGACACATGTCTTTACCTACTCTACCCTTTTGTTCTGGAAGGAACTTCTGTCCCCTTTTGCCTAAAGGACTCCCCCTTTTAGGAAACTTCCATGATTGACTCTGTCCCCAGCTCCCTAGTCTGGGTTAGGGTTCCCACCCACATGGCCCTGCCCTCTCCTGTCTCCTTTCGTACTGTCACGTGTGTACTGTCACAGCACTAACCACAGTGTCTGATGATGGTCTTGGGTACTAGTGTCATTCTCTCAGTAGGACTCTGAATTCCTTGTAGGCCGGGATCAGCTTTTGTTTGTGTTGGCTTCCCAAACATTCAGCGCAGTGTCTGGCACTGACAGTGATGTCTGTTGAATGAGCGAATGTGTGAGTCAGTGAGGTGGCTCACAGAATGATTTTGTCATGGTTCCTCTCTGTTCAGTCCTGCTGCATATTGCTTTTACCTCCAAGTTGAAATACAGCCTTTCTCCCTCAGCTCCCTTTTGTAAATGCTCAAAATGCAGTTGATTTGCCTGTGTTGTCCCCGAGGTCCAGGATCGTGTTACTGTCCGTGTAGACGTCTCCACAGGAGGCCAAGCTCAACAATTTGACCTCGATGCACAAGAGAAAACAGTGAGTCCTCTCTTGTTATTTTCCATCTTGTTTCTTTATTTAATCTTTCAGGTCAGCATTCCCTCTTTTACAGTCCCCTATTTCTCTTCTTTTCAGACGTTCTTTATTCTTCTCTGCCTCTTTTTGCCTCCCTTTTCTCTTCTTTCTCTCCTGCTGAAACTAAAAGCAGTCTGTCACCTTTTGTTCTTTCCTGTCAGTCAACTTCTGGTCCATGACAAATGAGCATTTACAAGCATTTGTATTGAATATAAAATGGGCTCTCCCTGTGCTTAAAAGGGAACACACAGCCCACAAACAAGTTGGGGAAAGGGCTATTTATCACATAGTAGGTTAGAAAAATTGGAATAAACATATTGATCTGTAGCAATCTTTTGATTAGGCTAAAATCAGACCAAGTAACTAATCATCCAGAATCCTTACTAGTCTCTTCACACATGAGATTAATTTCCCTCTGTGCCAGTCTCCAACTGCTAGCCTTCAGCTTACTGAAAAAGGAAAATCTGCAGGGTAATAATGTTTTGTAATATTCTTTTAAATGCAAGTATTTATAGTAATGTTTTGAAATAAGTGTATGTCATGCTAATTATATGGCAGTAAATTGAAAAAGAAACAATGGAATCATTGTGTAAGTTTTCCACTTAATGCAGACACTGTATGTAATAATAGGATATTCACAGAGGAAGTATGTTATTTGATTACAGAGGAGAGAGGAGCCTTAAAATCAGACAGAACTGGGTTAGAATTTTGCCTCTGCAACATATTAGCCACTTGGCGTGGGCAAAGCTTCAGCTTCCTTACATGTCAATATGTTTGAGAATTTAAAAGTTACAAAGCATTAAAATATTTAGCATAGCTCCTGGCATATGCTAAATAGTCAGTCAATGTCAGTAAATCATTAATGTAATTATCCTATTGTTCCTTTCATTCTCCTGCTCTCTTCATTCTTGTCATCTAAATTACCTATTTATACCCCCCAAAACATTATTTTTTCAAACTACATCTTGACTCATTAAACCTATTGTCATTGAGTTGATTCCAACTCACAGTGACCGTATAGGCCAGAGTAGAATGGCTCTTAGGGTTTCCAGGGCTGTAATCTTTCAGACTGCCATATCTTTCTCCCACGGAGCTGCTGGGGGGGGTACCATCTACTGACTTTTTGGTTTACAGATGAGTGTTTAACTGCTGCACCTCTAGGATTCTTTCCTAGCGTAACAGCCACATGGGACAAAATAGAACTGCCTTGTAGAGTTTCCAAGGAGCACTTGGTGGCTTTGAGCTGCTGACCTTTTGGTTAGCAGCTGCAGCACATAACTGCTGTGCCACTAGGGTTTCTTTTTTTACCCATTAGCCAAAACACCTGCTGCCATCAAGTCAATTCTGACTCATAACATCCCCATAGGACAGAGTAAAACTGCTTCATAGAGTTTCCAAGGACAGCCTAGTGGATTCAAACTGCTGAACTTTTGGTTAGCAGACATAGCACTTAACCACTACACTACCAGGGTTTACATCTTGACCCATTTAAAAAAAAACTCACTGCCGTTGAGTCATGTCCGACTCGTAGTGATCTTACAGATCAGAGTAGAACTGCCCCATAGAGTTTCCAAGGAGCACCTGGGGGATTTGAACTGCCAACTTTTTGGTTAGCAGTTAACCCACTATGCCACCCAGGTTTCCCTTGACCCATTAGTGGTCATGAAATCAACTTAATGAGCTATGATCAACATTAGAATGTCTAATAGAAAATAGTAGAGTGAATTGGATATAGTGGAAACCCTGGCAGCATAGTGGTTAAGATTTCAGCTTCTAACCAAAAAGTCAGCAGTTCAAATCTACTGGGTGCTCCTTGGAAACTGTACAGTAGGGTTGCTGAGACTTGGGATCAACTTGACAGCAATGAGTTTGGTGTTTTTTGTTTATTGGATGCAGTAAAGTTTAGCCTTTTTTGTTAGTAGTAGATACAACTGTTTAAAGTAGTAGAAACTTTTAAATTAGACATCTGATTTGACTTACAGCTTAGCAGTACTGTTTTGCCTTCTGTGTGTAGATAGACTTTAAGTGGGCAAGAGTGGAAGTAATCAAATGGGCCAGGAGACTATTGCTGACATCTAGTCAAGAGATAATGGGGATTCAGATTAGGGTGGAGAATAACGGTGGTGAAAAGTAGCCATACTGTGGATATGTGTTATTGGTAGAAGTTGCAGCTTTTGTTAAGGTTCTCTTTTGGGCGCAAGTCGAAGAATGGCTTTGTCATTTTCTGAGACGGGGAAGCCTATGGAAGAGACAGGTCTGGTGGAGAGGGGATGAAAAGTGTGATGGAGTTTGGTTTTTGGACATGTGAAATCAGAGATGCCTATTATCTCAGATGTGGAGATGTTGAGTAAGCAGTTGGATATACAAGTCCAAATCCAGGGGAGACGTCTGGACTGCAGTTGGAAATGAGGGAGCCATGAGGATGCACATGTTATTTAAAGCAATGCGAATACCAAGAGTGTGAGTACATCTAGAGAGAGGGAGAGGTCAAAGGACTGGGCTCTGGAATGTTCTTTGACATTTAGAATTTAGAAAGATAACCACAAGCAGTCAAAGGAATCTGAGACCTGGAAGCGAATGGGAGAGAGTAATAGGAGAATGTGGTGGCCTGGAATCCAACCAAAGAAAGTGTTTACAAAAGGAGGGAGTAACGAACCACGTCGCTGAGCCTGTCGTAGGTCAGCAAGTTGAGGTCTAAAATTTGACTACAAGATTTTGCAATCTGTTGTCACTGGTGACCATCACAGGCAGAGTTTTGGTGAAGACGCAAACCCCTGAGGTATGTATTTTGTTTGGCTTGGCTATTAGTTGTTAATATCTACAGTTGTTATTATGCTATAAGTCTCTTTGTTCTTACCTTTTTGATACCATGTTTTTAAAATTTATTCTGTGTGCATCTAGATTGTGGCTTTTCACTTGTGCATTCTATTTCATATTTATGCCTACCACATTTTAACCTCCCTTCCATATAATGGACACCTCAGTTGTGTTTAAGAGCTATAGTTGCTAACAAAAGGGTTAGTAGTTTGAATCCACCAGACACTGCTGGGAAACCCTACTGGGAAGTTCTACTCTGTGCTTTTGGGTTGCTGTGAGTGGGAATTGACTTGACAGCGATGGGTTTGGTTGTTTGGGGTTTAGTTATTTCTGATCCTCTGCTCTAAATGAACTCTCCTAACTCTTTCAAACTTGTCTTCTGAGGCACCTCTGGGTAAGGCTGAACTACCAACAATTCTGTTAGTAGTCAAGCTTTTCACTGTTTGCACTGGTTAGGGATTCCTAGAGATAGCAGTAGTGCTTGCTATTTATTTAGTACATCAGAGTTCATACAAGCTACGTCGAATTCTTCTAGTCCTTTCTATTCTTGAAAAAATATGTAAGCTGTTTATTTTATAACTCTGTGCCCAGGTTTAAACTTAATTTCTTTTTTCTGTAAAACAATTTTGTAATTCTTGTTTTCCTTATCAGGAAGTAGTAACTAGTCATTACAAAGAATGTAAAGAAAAAAAAAGCAACTTCACTCTTAATATGGGAAATAAAGGAACGTTTAGTCATCACTACTATTAGCATTTTGATATGTCATCTTTAAATATTCTATGAAAAAAACGAGTAACATTTTTGGAGTGATGCTAGAACTGGAATATGTATTTTTATATCTGAATTTTCCCTCAGTGTTACATTGTAACATTTTATCATGCCAGAGTCATGTTTGACTCATCTGTTTCCTATTTAAAGCCCTTTTTGGTACTATTGATTTTCCTATTTCAGGCATCTAAGTTCTGACTATATTAACTGAAAGCTATATTTCTATGCTCCTTTATATAAAGTTGAATGCTACACATTAAGCTTAAGTCATATTCTGATTTTCCCTTCCAAATAATTAGAAAGCCTTGTTGTGTGCATTTTTTTTGTTGTTGTTGTTTAAAAATAATCTTTTGGGAGACTGTAAACTGCTGGGTGATTTAATTTACTCAAATATGCCCTGTCCTCCTCATTGGCTTTAGTGTGTGCCTGCTGGATGTATTTCTACACGGAATTCTGGAAAGTAGTCAGAGATTACTGTGGTGGAAAGTGGTAAGAGAAGGTCCTTGAGTACTTTGTGTGTGTGTGTGTGTGTGTGTGTGGTGGAGAATTGCAACCCTGTAATAAAAGCAAAATATTTCCTGTTTAAGGCAAATCCAAAGAGGAACAAGTTGTGCAGAATTGTTTCCCTGATCCTGGAGCTGATTCAGAGCTCAGCTGCTAACCAAAACGTCACCAATTCCAGTCCACCGACTGGGGCAGTTCTGGCTGTCCTGTAGGGCCACTATAAGTTGGAATCCCCTCAATGGCGATGGGTTCAGTTCTTTTTTGCTTCAGAGATAAAGGAGGAGGCCTGGCAGTACAAATGGTTAAGCATTTGTCTGCTAGTTAAAAGATTATCACTTGGAACCCACCCAGAAGTTCTTGGAAGACAGGCGTGGTGATGTAAAGCAGCTCTACTTTGCACACATGGCAGTTAACAACAACAGAGAAAAACGACGCAATTTATTCTACCTTGAGTGAAATGGGAAACCCTGGTGGTGTAGTGGTTAAGCTCCAAGTCTTCTAACCAAAAGATCAGCAGTTCAGATTCACCAGGTGCTCTTTGGAGACTCTAGTGGGGCAGTTCTACTCTGACCTGTAGGGTCACTAGGAGTAGGAATCAACTCAACAGCAGTGGATATTTTTTGGAGTGAAATCATTGAGTTGTTTTTAAATTAGTAATATTTTTTAGGTGTGGGCTTATCTAGTGTTAAATGACACCTGAAAACTGAGTATCAAAAGGCTTCTTGGAGGGAAATGGTCATCAACATAGATTGGCTGAAAAAGACCATTTTAATTTATCTAGTTTTGTTATTCTCAAAATGTGGTCTCTAATATGGCAGCATCAGTATTAGCTGAGAACTTGTTGCAAATGAACATTTTCTAAATCCATCCAGATCTAGTGAATCAGAAATTCTGAGAGTCAGACCAACAATTTGGTTTATTAACAAGCTTTATAGGTGAGCCTGATGCACACGAATGTTTGAGAATGACAGATGTGCTTTATATGTAATAGTTGAAGACAAGGGTTTTATCGTTCTGTAATCTATCAGTCAAGTAACTATTTGTTGAGAATCTGTAAAAAGCTCTGTGTTGGGTGATTTTCTCTGTGAAGGGTAAAACAGGGTACAAAAATAGTCAAAGAAACTGTTTATCGCCTTGAGAAAGTTATGTTCTACTTGGGGAGGCAGCACCTGCACCCATAAGAAGGTATCTAATAGTAGAAAATTATTAAAAATAAAATGTAGGCAGGCTGAAATGTCCATCAGAGTTCCAAAGAGTTTTCCCAATGGGAGATCATGGCCAGAAAATACTTGGCGGAGAAAGTAGAATTAAGACGGGAAGTGGCAAGGCCCTGGAGAGCCTAACTGGGGAGATGAGGTCACCACAGAACCACTGAGACAAAGTCAGCTGAGGAAAGCAGTGCTGACTTGAATAGGGCATGTCACTGGTGTCACTGAAAAAAGTGATGCTGAGGTAAAATAGGCTTTGGGAACTTGAGACTAAGTTCAATAAGTTTTTTTATTATGTATGCTTCTCAGACTTTTTAAAATGTTGAAGAACCATCAGGTGCCTCAGAAGAGGTTTATGGAGTCCTTGTAGCAGTGGTCTGCAGAGAAGCAGATGCCGGAATGAGATGACTGTTGTTGATAAGTACAGTCGGGTGGACTCTGACTCAGTGTGACTCCGTGTGTAACAGAAAGAAATGTTCCGTGGTCCTGTGCCAACCTGGCTATTACTGTTACCCTGGAGCCCTTTGTTGTAGCCACTGTGTCAGTCATCTTGTTTAGGGTCTTCCTCTTTTTTGCTGCCACTTTATTTTGTGAAGCATGAGGTTAGACCCATGGAAACTTCTCTGAAGTAGACAAATCCCCAAATCGTCATAGTTTACATGGCTTACCAAGGCTTCTATTATGCTAGCCACCTCTTGCTTGTCCCGTTGGATTGTCATTAGAGTATTGATGTAGAAGATCACAGCTGTGTTATGTGGGATATCCAGACAACTCACATCTCTTTGGACTTTATTATAATAAATGGTAGGAGAAATAGCATAGCTGTGTACTGTTATTAAGTGCCATCAGGTTGGTTCCAATTCATAGAGACCCTATGCACAACAAAATAAAACAACTTTGGGTCCCGAACTATGCTCACTATTGTTGCAATGCATAAGCCCATAGTAGCAGCCACTGTATCAGTCTTTCTCGCTGACAGGCTTCCTCTTTGTTGTTGCCCTCTGGTCTACCAAGCATGATGTCCTTCTCCAGGGATTGGTCGTTCCTACCTGGTAACCTATCCAAAGCATGTGTGTCATCATCCTGACTTCTAAGGAACGCTGTGGGTGTGTACTTGCTCTGAGACAGATGTGTTTGTTCATTTGTCAGTCTTTGGTATATTCACCATTCTTTACCAACACCCTAACTCAAAGACATCAGTTCTTCTTTGGTTTTCCTTATTCATTTTCTAGTTTTCCCCTTCATATGAGGCAACTGAAAACACCATGGCTTGAGTCATGCTTACTTTAGCCCTTAAAGATGCATATGTCTTTCCTTTTTAAAGAAGTCTTTTGCAGCAGATTTGCCCAATGCAATGAGTCTTTTGATTTCTTGACTGCTGCTTCTGTGGGTGTTGTTTGCAGGTCCAAGTAAAATGAAATCTTTCACAACTTCAGTCTTTTCTCCATTTATTATGATGTTGCTTACCAGTTCAGTTGTGAAGATTTTTGTTTTCTTTATATTGAGGTGCAATCCATACTGAAGGCTGTAGTCTTTGATCTTCATCAATAAGTACTTCAAATCCTCTTCATTTCCAACCAGCAAGTTTGTGTCATCTCTATAATGCAGGTTGCTAATGAGTATTCCTCCAATCCTGATGCTTTGTCCAGCTTCTCAGATAATTTGCTCAGCATACGGATGTTAGCTTCTGGTCTGTTATATCCTAGGAATGTTATTTTCACAACTCTCTTTGACTTACTTCTCCTTGGCTGGCTTCCAACAGGAATTGCAGCCTCCCTACTTCCCTACACCTGGATCATTCCCCTACACTGGGATTTTTCCTAAGTCACCACTGATACAGTCTGTAGCCTATGCCCTCACCCTCCTTTGTCCTTTTTACCAGGGACTCCAGTGTCCTACATACCACCCAGAATGGCATATTCTGTAGATTAAGCACTGTCAGCCAGCTTCTCTATTGGTGTCTTGTAATCCCTGTGGATATACATCAACAATCCCATCTCTGTGACTTTTCCTACAGTCAGATCTGGGCAGTGGAGGAAAGTTACCATGGAACAATTTTGTGATGCTGGTGTTCCTCTTACTGGCATACTCCTGATGATGGTTGGTGTGTCCTCTGGATTTTCCCATGGAATGTAATTCTCCAGTTGTTTTATAATCTTTACAAGTTGCCCACATCCTTAGCCTTTTTATTCCTTCTTCTGTCTTTCAGAGCAACTCAGGTGTATTCATTTTGCTTATCACTGGCTCCTTTATTCTCCAAGTTTCAAAGATTCTTCTTAGAGGCCATTTGCCTTGTCCCCTGGAATCATTGTCAAGGTGTTACATCCAGTTATCCTAAGACAATGAATTCTTGCTTATCCAGGCTTACATTACAACCTTTTTGATTAAGTACTCTTAGAATTCAATCCCAGAGGTAATTTCCTGGCTCTGGCCAGTGCATGCTAACTGATTCTTGCAGTTCCTTCAGTGTTTAATCTCTTATCTCACTTGTCAAACCTATCACATCTCCAGCAGAGTGATGCAGGAACTCAGCCTCAGTTATTAACAGCCTGGCAGCCAGGAGAGGAGGTGAAAGTGGCTGCTAAGGGGAAACCTACTGCCTTGTGGGAAAAAGGTCTCTGCAGGACTATTCAGCATGGCAGAAAGTCTTTCTAGGGAAGAATTGGCTACTGTAGCAAGTTCTGAGGGTTCTGGGCATCCCAGAATCGACCTCCTCAGAGGTGCCCCCATAAATGCTTCCTTGCAATGCTTTGGGGTTCCAGGTTTTCCTAATCAAGGCATAACCTTAAGCCTACATGCTTGCTTTAGCCAATAATTTAAATATTTCTGGAGCATGGCAACTCGTCTGTGTGTGTCTTCCATTGCGAGCTACTAATAATGTGCTCTCATTCTCATACTTTTGCAGGCTACCAGTGAGGCTATCTCACTCATATTCTCATCTTAAACTGCTTCTTATGGCTGTCAATTTCTCATTAGCCTTTTGTAGGGCAATAATACAGGTTATCAGTAATCAGTCAACTCCCTATCCTTGGAGCTATTGCTCCCCTCATCTCTTTTGAATGCCTAGGCATCATCCCTACAGGAGCATTCCCTACACCTGGATCATTCCCCTACACTTGGATTTTTCCTAGATCACCACTGATACACTCTGTAGCCTATGCCCTCACCATCTCTCTTTGTCCTTTTTACCAGGGACTCCAGTGTCCTACAGACCACCCAGAATGGCATCTTCTTAGTCTACTGGGCAGACAGCCAGTCCCCAAATTCCATTTTCCACTTGTTTTCTCAGTTCAGGTTGTCTAAAAGGTAGATGCTGATATGAGGTTAGATTTGCAGAGTTATTTTTTTGTTATTATAATTAAGTGGAAGTATACAATCCAAATCAATTTTGCATGCCCGCCTATCTGCAGCTCATTCTGCTCTCCTTGCCCATTGACAACCCATTCCTCCTTTTTATTCTATTCTTGTGGTACCCTCTTAAGAAGTTCCTGTCCCCTCCTCTCCACCCTCTTCTCTGCCATCTAGAAAGGGACTAGTAAGACAGTCTCCTATAAGTGCATAGAACCATAAAATACACACACCATATGGTCACATTGTGTCCCCAAGTCCAGTTTATTTTTGTCTGAAGAGTTGACCTCAGTAGTGTTTTCTGATCTGGGCAGCAGCAGGTCTAAGGGCCACACTCCCAGGGGATCCTCGAAGCCATCAGACTATCAATTCTGGTCTTTTAGTAGAGTTCTTGAGCTGCGCCCCTCTTTTTCTTGTGTTAGATGTGCAGGATTTTTGTGTGTGGAGGGGGGTATGTTGTGGACTGAATTGTACCCTCAAAAGATTGAATACATAGAAGTCCTAAACCCTAGGAGTGGTAAGTGTGACCTGGTTTTGGGAAATGGGGCTATTCTTTGCAGATGTTATGAGTTAAACCAGGTCGTACCAGAGTATGGTGGGTCCTGATACTAATCCATTCTGAGCAGTATCTTATAAAACTGAAGAGCAGTCAGGGAAACAGAGTCACAGACAGAGGAATAACAACAGGTGAGGGTACATCTGTAAACCAAACATTTCTTGCCTAGGGCTACAGATGTGAAAGCGGCAAGGAAGGATCTTCCTCTAGAGCAACAGAGAGAGAATTTAGACTTCTAGCCTCCGGAAGTATAAGAAAATAAATTTCTCATCTTGAGAACCACCCTGTTTGTAATGTCTTGCTATGGCAGCCCTAGGAGATTAGGATGGGGGAATGCCTCTGAAGGATAAATGAGAAGGAGCAGGAGAAGGTAGGAAGGGCCTTCAGGCCACAGTGCAGACCTGAGATCTGTTAAGGAGAAAGATAAGGGATGAGGATTGGGTATGAAAGGTCTAGAACTTCTCTGTGGTTCTCAGGAGGTTTGGATCAGGTTATTTGGGAGTCCTTGAGCCACAGCTGTCTAACAGGTGGTCCTGGGTCTTGTACTGATGCATTGGCTGTGCTCATTCCTTGGCTGTAGCTGCTGAGGGAAGACATGGCTTCAGGAGAAAGACTGTCATGAGTCGTCACACCCTCAGTGAAGAGCTGAGCAGTGCATTTTTATGGACAACATGTGTACTGTATTTCCAAAAATTACTTAATCATGGGCGTCCTTATAAAACAGCTTTAGGTGATGTTTTATAGAATACACTTTAGAAGAATCTGGCCTTTGTATTTGTATTATGTTTATATTTGTTGTTATAGTTTGAGCTACTACACAAAGCACTTGAGGAATGCGTATCCTACCTCTCTCAATGGTTATTCCGCGTCTTTGCTTTGGTCATGTGACTCCTCTATGTTTTACTATATTTCAAACATCCCTGTAGTTACTATGTGGTTACTATGTGCTAGGCACTGTTTAAGGCTTCTACAAATATTAACTCATAGCAGCACGTTTGAGTTGGATATTCTTACTATGCCTATTTAACAAATGAGACAATAGAAGCTCAGAGAGATTACATGGCTTGTACAAGGTCATAGCGCTAGTAAGAGTCTGTGTCAGAAGTTAAGGCTGTAGAGTCTAGGTCTAGGGTCTTCTCTCAATCACTGCCCTTGCAGCCATGTGGCTATCCCGATACTGTCTGTGGCCAGGGTATCCGTGCCTTGTGAAAAAACCTCTGGAGACTAATGGCTCAGCTGCACCTAGCAGGTCACTGCTGATGAATGGCTCTCAGTGCCTGGTGCTTCAGGGCTTGGATGACCCAGATAAACAGGACTCTGCTAGCCAGAGCATGTTCTGTGATGAACACGCATGCACACAGATACATACACCCCAAGTACTCATCATTTGTGCTGTGCATCAGTATACATACGTGCTAGCATGTACACACACTATACACACCATATGAGATATGTAGCCATACCATCCTTTATGATAATTGTTCATGATAAGTATACATGGTCAGGACATTTTCAGGATGCTCCTAAATGCGTTAGTGGGGGGTTAATGTAGGGTCCCTGGAGTTTGATGCTGGCCATACAGACCTTCGCTCTCAATAGCAGTGTGATCTTGAGCAAGTGCCTTTGGTTGTTTGAGCTTTAGTTGCTTCATCACCAAAAGCAGCTGTCACAATCCTTGTCTCACAGGGTGGCTCTGAGGATTACGTGAGACAGAACAAGTGGTACTGTTTAACACAGCCCTCATGCTGAGGAGTGCACAGAAAGCATTGTTAGGTTTAATTAAATATTATCTATAATTCTTAACACAATATGAACTCCTAATGATTACTAATGAAATGAGCTTGGATTGTGTTAACCTAAGCTGGTTTCAAAATGTACATCCTGCTGGTTTTACTCTGCAGTCCAGCCTTCTTGTTTTCCTTTAGGCTAAAATCATCAGGGGGCCCTAATTATCTCCCTGGGTAGCTGTGTGATTCTAGGACCTGTGGCTTCCTAACCACCAGGTTTTTCTCTAGTTTCTGGATTGGGAATCCCAAATGTAGAACTATGGAGAGGTGCTGGGTTGGCTGTATGAGAATCAGCCTAGAGACCTTTACAAACTACAGACTCAAGAGCCCAACTCTGGTGATGTCTTCTATAGAATTCTATTTATTGAAGTAATACCTGCTACTATAAAAGATAAATCCTTGAATGTTTGTGGTTTAACACAAAACAAACAAAAAAAGCAAATACCAAACCCATTGCTGTTGAGTCAGTTCAGACTAATGATGACCGCTATGTGTTGCACAGTAGGACTGTGCTCCACAGGATTTCAATGGCTGTAATCTTATGAAGGGATATCCAGTCGCTCAGTGGATAAGAACTATGGCTGCTAACCAAAAGGTGGGCAGTTCAGATCCACAAGTTGGTCCTTAGAAACCCCATGGGGGAGTCCTACTGTGTACTTTTAGGTAGCTATGAGTTGGAATTGACTCACCAGCAATTAATTTGTTGTTCTCCATATTATGGAAGAAGATCACTAGGCCTTTCTTCTGTTTCACTACTGGCTGGGTTTGAGGCCAGCTTTCCATTAGTAGTCAAGTGTATGCACTACCTAGGGACCTGATTTAACTTACCCATCCATTGCCATCTAGTCAATTCTGACTCACAGTAACTTCATATGACAGAGTCAGGTGTTATGGGTTGAAATGTGTGCCCCATCATACCATAGTGCTAGGTATTATGGATTGAATTGTGTCCCCCCAAAAAGATATGTTCTTGACGCCTATACCTGTGAGTATAACTTTGTATGGAAATAAGGTCTTTGACAATGTTAGCTGTTAACATAATGTCATAAAGAGGTAGGATGAGTCCTAATTCAATCTGACTGGTGTCCTACAAAAGAGAAGAGACATAGTCAGGCAGAGGAAGGATGGCCATGGAAAGATGCATCTTTAAGCCATGGAATACCTGGCACACCAGTGGTGCAGAGACAAGAAAGGATCTTCCCTTGGAACATCCAGAGGGAGTGTGACCTGGCCAACATGTAGATTTGTGTTCCTAGCACATAAAACTATGAGACAATGCACTTTTGTTCTTGGAAGCCGGTCTATTTGTGGTCTTTTCTTATAGCCACTTTGTGTTTGTGATTCAGTGTCATAGATGTCACCTAAATACTTTTCCAGATAAAATTATATGACTATATTGCTAAGTCATGGTGGAGGGGGGTTAGGCGATAGTTGTTCAGTGATAGAATTCTCACCTTCCATGTTGGAGACACAGGTTCAATTTCCAGTGAATGTACCTGTCTGTTAGTGGAGGCTTGTATGTTGCTATGATGCTGAATAGGTTTCAGTGGAACTTCCAGACTTATGGTACACTAGGAAGAAAGATCTTATGATCTACTTCCTAAACTCAGCAAAAACCAAAAAACAAAAAAAAAAACTTCTCCCTTTGAATCATGGCAATCTAATCTAGTAGTACCTCAGGTCTCCAAGAGCCAGAACAAACTCCATAGCAGTGAATGACATGTGGTTCCATCACTGCAAATACAAATCGTTACCTAACTTTTATCAAGATTCTGAAGACTCTTTGAAAGTCTGAAACTCGAGACTATAGCTTAACTTTGAACTCCACAGGAAAGAAAAAATTAGAAAAGTTTACCAAAAGGTTATCTCTGACCTAAATTCCCAAGTGTTTGGATGCTGGAACATTAATTACTGTCACGCATTGCTAATTCCTTTGTCCTTTGTATGTGGGTAGCAAAGACCTTGCAAATCAAAAGAAGTAGTTTTTCTCAATCACTATTTATGTCAAAATTTTCATCAAAATAAACTCCCTTGTTCTTCAACACTTGTAGCTTATGTGTTATTTTTGAATATAATGTTCTTATTGAGTGTTAATTGCATGCACCTACAGCTTTCAAAGAAGTGATAACTAGATACTGTCAAACTGGTAACAGCCTGTCTTCTCTCTAGCATTGTGCATGTGTTAATTTATAAGGTGAATTAGCAGGAACTTCACAAACCCTTTATTTTGGGACTGTTTGGTGATGTGAGTGATAAAAGAAAAATGCAGATCTACCTCTACCATTTAAAGTGCTGTGGTGGTTCTGACCCATGGTGAACCTGTATGTCTAGTGAACCACTCCATAGTGTTTTCAAGGCTTGGAAGCAGATTTCCAGACCTGTCTTCCTAGGTGTTTCTGGGGTGGGGGGGGGGGTGGGGGTGGGGGGGTAGAGGGTTGAACTACCAACCTTTCTACACAGAGGCTTCTATTGATAAAAGCACTTATCACTTTATGCCAATTTCTTGAGCTTTCAGGATTAGCCAAGAACACACATGTGAACAAAGAAAAACTCTTCTTTGGACATATTTCTTGTTTTTCTTAATATGTGCATTCTCTCTTGAAAAAGTGTATAGTTTAAAACCATTTGTAGAGCACAGTTAGTCAACCATCTACATTTTTTTTTAATTGTGATTAAGCGAAAGTATATAATGCGAATTAAATTTTCATACCCACCTATCTGCAGCTTCTTTTGCTCCCCTTGCCCGGCAACAGCACACGCCTTCTTTTTGTTCTATACATGTGTTGTATCCTCTTGACCATCTCTTGTCACCTCCTTTCTAACCCCTCTTCTCCCTTCTAATAAGAGGCCAGTAGTACAGCATCCTAGAATAGAACAGCATCCATGCATAGAACTATAATGTACACACACCTTATGGTCACATTGTGTCCCCAAGTCCAGTCCATTTCTGTCCAAAGAGTTGACCTCAGTAATGTTTTCTGGTCAGGGGCAGCAGCAAGTCTAAGGGCCATGCTCCCAGGGGAATCCCCTAAGTCACCAGACCATCAGTTGTGGTCTTTTAGTGGAGTTCTTGAGGTACACTCTTCTTTTTCTCATGTTGCCACTGGAACTCGATATTGTGTGCTCCATCACGGCTATCTTTGGGGGTAGCTGGGAACCTTTGGGTTCTTCTGGTGACGTCTTGGTGCAGTCACCCATTGACATAGGTCCTTCTGTCTCCTGAACTCTTTTTCCCTTGTGTCTTTGTTGTTCTTGGTGACTACCTGTTCCAGATGAGTTGGGACCATTTTGTGTAACTCATATGGCAGCTTGCTAGCTTTTAAGAACCCAGACACCACTCACCAATATGTGGTGCAGAAGACTCTCTTAGCAAAAGGTTAGTTATGCCAATTGACCTCAGTGTCTCCTGACAGCATGATCTGCAGACCTCCACCCTTGCTCCTCTATCCCTGCAGTGTTGCAGTATTAAGATTAGAAGAGTTTGCAGTTATATTGAAGTCCAGTTAAGTTGATCTGCTTCCTACTGTGTGCTGTCACTGCTTTCTCTTAAACAAATTTTTATCAACTATCTAATCTATGATCAACCCTCTCCCTCCTTCCCCACCATTGCAGCCATCAGAGAGTCTTTTCTTCTGTACATAAGTCTATTTTTAAGTCCTTACAGGAGGGGTCTCATACAGTATTTGTCCTTGTGCTGCTGAAGGATTTCACTCAGCATATTGTCTTCTAATTGAAACCAGGTTGTGAGATGCCTCCTCGTATCTTCATTGTTTGTTATCATTGCATAGTAATCCATTGAGTATATGCACTATAGTTTATCTGTTCATCTGTTGATGGGCATCTAGGTTGATTCCATCTTTTTACGACTGTGGACTGTGCTGCAGCAAACATTTGTGTGCATGTATCTGTTCATGTGACTGCCCTTGATTCTGTAGGATATATTCCAAGCAGTTGGATTACTGAGTCAAATGATATATCTATTTTCAGCTTTTTAATGAAGCACCAAATTGCTTTCCAAAGACGTTGTACTGTTTTGAAATCCACCAGCAGTGTAGGAGAGTTCCCATCTCTCTACAGCCTCTCCAGCATTTGTTGTTTTATGTTTTTTGGATCACGGCCTACTTTGTTGGAGTGAGATGGTATCTCATTGTAGTTTTGATTTGTATTTCTCTGATAGCTAATGATCGTGAGCATTTCCTCATGTGTCTTTTGGGGGTTTGGGTGTCTTCTTTGGTGAAGTGTCTACCCATCTCCTTTGCCCATGGCTTAATTGGGTTATTGAACTTTTTCTTGTTGATATTTTGCAGTACATCGTAGGTTATGGAGATCAGACGTCAGTCCAACATGTAGTTGCCAAATATTTTTTCCCATTCTGTAGGTAGTCTTTTAACTTGTTTGGTAAAGTCTTTGGAAAGTGTTTGATTCACAATAGTTTCCATGTATCAATTTTCTCTTCTGTTGGTGGCACTTTGTCATATTTTGAAATCTGTCTAGGCTGTGTATTAAAACTTCCAGTGTTGACACTATTTTTTCTTGCATAATTTTGATCATTTTCGGTTTGATATTTAGATCTTTTATCCAATTTGAGTTTGTGTTTCTGTGAGGTGTGAGATATGGGTCTTGTTTCAATTTTTGCAGGTATGTATCCAATTTTGCCAGCACCATTTGTTAAAGAGACTGTTTTTACCCCAGTTTACAATCTTAGGGCCTTTGTTGAATATCAGCTGTTCATAAGAGGATGGTGGCATCTCTGGAGCCTCAGCTCTGTTCTACCGGTCTGTATATCACTTTTTGTACCAGAACCAGGCTGTTTGACTACTGTGGCAGTGTAATAGGTTCTAAGATGAACTAGTGTGAGATCTCCCACTGTGTTCTTCTTCTTCAGTAGTGTTTTACATATCCAGGGTTTCTTCCCTTTCCAAACAAATTTGGTGACTTATTTCTCCATCTCATTAAAAAATGTTGCTGGGGTTTGTATTGGGCTTGCATTGTATATGTAGACCTCTTTGGGTAAAATAGATGTTTTTGCAATTGTGGTGATCAGGATTATGTCAACTTGGCTACGCCATATTTTGCTGCTGTATTAAGTGGCAGGGCAGGGTTTATAGTGGCTCCCTTCCTCTCGGCTCTCATCTCTCGACCTTCTACTACTACTGCTGGTCTGCTCACGTAGCCAGGAGCTCCTGCTGTCTTCTTCCAGCGCCTGGTTCCAGGACTTGAACTAGCAGCTGTTCGATTCATCAGTCCTTACAGTCGACACTTGAGAGTCTTGCTCCCTGACCTGCCGATCCTGAGTTTGCCAGCCTCTACTGCTCCTGCTCCCTGACCTGCTGATCCTGGGTTTGCCAGCCTCTGCTGCTTCATCTCACCACCAGCTTGTGATCCACTGACCTACACAACCAGTAATCTAGAACTCTGGTCCCTGACCTGCTGACTTTGGGTTCCTCAGCTTCCGTGGCCATATGAGGCTTGTGCCAGAACCTGGGACATTCAGCTTCTGTGATTGCATGAGCTGTTTCCTATATCTGTATCTATCTATCTATATATTATAAATCTTTCCTTGCACCTACATGTTACTGGTTTTGTTTCCCTAGAAAACCCAGCCTAAGACAGCAATGTAGGTCATTCTATCCTTGAGCAGGGTAGATTTCTCCATTTATGTAAGTTTCAGTTTCTTGCAGTAAGGTCTTGTAGTTCTCTCTGTACAAGTCTCTTGTTTCTCTAGTTAGATTTATTCCTAGGTATCGTATATTCTTAGGGTCTATAGTAAATGGTATTGATTTGGTGATTTCTTCTTTAATGATCTCTTTGTTGGTATAAAGGAATCCTACTGATTTACTTATGTTTCTCTTATATCCTGATACTTTACTGAACTCTCCTATCAGCTTGCGTAGTTAACTTATGGATTCTTTAGGATTTTCTCCATTTGCAGTCACATCATCTGCAAATGGGAGATTTTTACTTCTTTGCTGATACAGATGCCCTTTATTTCTTTGTCTTGTATAATTACTCTGGCTAGAAACTCTAGTACAACATCGAAAAGAAGTGAGAGTGGCTATCCATATCTAGTTCCCGTTCTCAAGGGGAATTCTTTCAGTCTCTCTCCATTCAATATTATGTAGGTGATTGACTTTATGTAGATGCCCCTTATTGCATGGAGGACTTTCCCTTCTATTCCTATTTTGTTGAGAATTTTTAGCGTGAATGGGTGTTGGACTTTGTTGAATGCCTTTTCTGTATCAATTGACAAAATCAGATGATTCTTATCTTTTGTGTTATTTATGTGGTTGATTACATTAACTGTTTTTCTCATCCTGAACCAGCCTTGCATCCCATGTATGAATCCAACTTGATCATTATGAATTATTGTCTTGAAATGTTGTTGAATTCTATTGGCTAAGATTTTGTTGATGATTTTTGTATCTAGGTTTATGAGTGATATCTGTCTGTAATTCTCCTTTTTGGTTGTGTCTTTCCCTGGCTTTGGTATCAGGGTTATGCTGGCTTCATAGAATGAATTTGGGACTATTCAATCCCTTTCTAGACTGTGAAATAGTCTCAGTAGTGTTGGAGGTAACTCTTCTCTAAAAGCTTGGTAGAATTCTGCGGTGAAGCCATCTGGGCCAGGGATTTCTTTGGTTGGTAGTTTTAGGGTGACTTTTTCAATCTCTTCCTTTGTGATGGGTTTATTAAGTTGTTTTACTTCTTGTGATAATTTTGGTAGGTGACATGAATCTGGGAGTTCATCTATTTCCTCTAGCTTTTCAAATCTGTTAGAGAACAGCCTTTCGTAGTATTCTGTTATGATACTGTTGATTTCAACTGGGTGTGTTATGACAGCTCCTATCTCATTTCTGATTTGGGTTGTTTCCTCTTTTTCTTTAGTAAGTTTAGCCAATGCCAATAGTTTGTCAGTTTTGCTGGTGTTTTCAAAAACATAACTCTTGGTTTTGTTAATTTTTTCAATGGTTCTTCTAGTCTCTAATTCATTTAGTTCTGCTGTATCTTTATTATCTGTTTTATTCTCATCACTGAGAGGTTCCTCTGTTGCTGTCTTTCTACTTTTTCAAGCTGTAGGGTTAATTCTTTGGTTTGAGTCCTTTCTTCCTTTAGGATAATATGACCCATGAGCACTGCTTTGGCTGTATCCTATAGGTTCTGGTAAGAAGTATTTTCACTCTCATTTGAATCCATAATTCTTTATTTCATCCTTGATTTTTTCTGTAACCCATGATTTTTTGAGCAAAGTGTTGTTCAGTTTCTGTGAGTTCAGATTTCTGTCTATGATTTTTCTGCTATTGATTTTAACTTTTATGCCTTAATGGTCCAAGACAATGCTTTGCAATAATTCACTGGTTTGGATTTTGTTGAGACGTGCTTTAAGTCCTAACACATGGTCTATTTTGGAAAACATTCAATGTACATTGGAGAAGAAGGTGTACTTATCTGTTGCTGGATAAAAAGTTCTGTATATGTCGATGAGGTCTAGTTGGTTAATTGTCACAATAATATCTTCTGTGTCTCTACTGAGCTTTTTTCTGGATGATCTGTCAATGACTGAAAGTGAAGTGTTGAAGTCTCCAACTATTGTTTTGGAGTGATCTATCTCTCTTTTCAATGTAGTCAGTGTTTGTTTGATGTATTCAGATGCTGTGGTATTGGGTACATACATTTTTAGTATTGTTAAGTCCTGCTGGTGTATTGAAACTTTCAGCAATAGTGACCATCTTTGCCCACAATGGTGGATTTTACAGTACCTATTTTATCTGAGATTAGTATTGCTATGCCTGCTCTTCTTTGTATATTGTTAGCTTGATATATCTTATTCCATCTTTTAATTTTGAGTTTGTTCACATGTTTGAGTCTAAGGTGTGTTTCTTGTAAGCAATGTATAGATAGGTCATATGTTTTGATCCAGGATGTCACTCACTGTCTCTTTATTGGAGCATTCAGTCCATTTGCATTCAGTGTAATTATTGATAGGTATGTGTTTAGTGCTGTCATTCTGATGTATTTATTTTTTGGTTGATGTTTTCTATGTTATTCTTAATATTCTGTTCTGGGTCATTCTTCTTTATGGGTTGACTTTTCATCTTTTTCAGTGTTGATTTTGTTTCTTGAGACTCGTGTATTATGTTCCTTGTTTTGATATGTTGCACTGTTATTATACTTTGTTGCTACCTCTATGATCCTCCTTAATGTTCTAAGTTTAAACTGAATTTTAGCTTCTGCATATCTTTTAATTTCCTCTCCATCTGAAAAGACTATAACTACTGTAATATATCCCTCTTTTTGGTGTGGTGGTGTTATAGTTTTTGTGATATGATCACTGGTTCCTTTCTTTTAATATCGTAGCTTTGATTGAGCTTTGTGACTTCCCTAACTGAGTAGGATCCTGGATGCTGTGTCCTGCATTGCCTCCTTAAATACACTTAATGGCTTTTGTTTTCCCAAGCAAAGAGCTTCTTTCAGTATTTCTTGTAGTTTTGGTTTGGTTTTTTACAAAGTCTCTAACTTCTGTTTATCTGCAAATATCTTAAATTCATCTTCACATTTGAGAGAAGATTTTTTCAGGATATATAATTCCTAGTTGGAAGTTTTTCTCCTTCAAGGCTTTGAATGTACCATCCCTGTGTCTCCTTGCCAACTTTGTTTCTGCCAAGAAGTCAGACAAAAGCCTACAGGGCTTCCCTCTGAATGTTAGCTGTGCTTTGAGCCTTGTTACCTTTAAGAGACTCTCTTTGTGTTTCATTTTATTAAGCTTGCTTATAATATGTCTTGGTATCTTTCTCTTGTGGTCTCCTTTTTGTGGTGTTTGATATGCCTCTTGAAACTCTAGATTCTCTTCTTTCATAATTTCAGGGAAATTTTCTGTCAGCAACTCAACAACAATACTCTCTGTGTTTTCAGCCATCCCTTCCTGTTCAGGAACTCCAATTAATTATAGATAATTCCTCTTGATAGAGTCCCACGTGTTTCTTAATGCTTCTTCATTTTTCTTGTTTCTTGTCTCTGATTTCTTCTCATAAATGCTGGTGTAAGTTGCTCTATCCTCAAGGTCACTTAGTCTGACTTTCATCTCCTCAATTTGGCTCTTTTGGCTTTTGATTGAGTTGTCTAATTCTGTAATTTTGTCTTTGACCTTCTGGATTTCAGCTTGTTGATGTTCTGTCAGTTCAGATAGCTTCCTTAATTTTTCAGTTTGCTCTGCTGCATTTTATTTAATCTCTAGGAGGGTTCTCTATATAATTTTGTTGTACTCAGCTTCTGATAGTTTCAGAAAGGCTTCTTCATCTGGGAAGATTTTGATTCTGTATTTTGGAAGTTTTCTGGAGCCATGGTGGACTGTTTCTTTGAATGGTTAGCAACTGCTGATTGCCTTTGTGCCATCTAGAGGCTGTTCAGTTTCTCTGGTCTTACCTGAAGAGGAGCTGAGATGTGGTTCTGAGAGGGGAGTTGGCCACCAGCTGCCTCTGTGTACTCTAGTGACTGATCCCAGTGGACTCTCTAGGGTGGCAGGCTCTACCTCCTGGCTGGCAAAGACAGTGCTCCACTTATAGAGTTACTGGGAGGCTGTTAGCCTACCCTGTGATGTGGGTCAGTGAAGGGTGGAGGAGATGCCACCAGGCCACTCCATAGTTATTTTTGCAGGCAGTCTTATTTCAAAAAGGTACCTTACTGTTAAGCTGGAAGATATCCAACAGCAGCTGATGTCAGTCAGGTGCTCAAGTGTGGTAGGCCCCATCCTCTGGCTGACAACAGAAGCACCTCTTCAGCTCTCCCCATATGCTATGATGTAGTATAAAGTTGCAAGGGGTTACTGCCTTGCTGCCATCTTCAGCTAGGCCCCACATATAAGGTGACACTGTCCTTAACACAGCCTTTCTTCTAGAAAAGTGCTTTCTGGGCTGGCACTGCTTATCAGCTTGGCAGTTAGCCTATGCTGAGACCTCTGGCTGGGTAGCTCTGCCTCCCAGCTGACTAAGATGGTGTCTCACCAAGCTGCCCTTCCTGCCATGAAATAGCGTAATCTGTGGTACAACTCAGAAAAGAGAGGGTTGGGGGTATAGTGGTGCCCTCAGTCAGCAGGCAGGGTCTCAAATGTGGCTATCCCATGCCTTGTCTCTCTGTTGTGCTACATGCTGTTTACTTTAGCACTGCCATTCAGCATATTTGCTAGTTCATGTCCAGCCCCTGCCTCCCAGATAACAGAGGCATCAGTACCTGAAGTCCTCCCAATACAATGAGTCAGCTGAAGCAGGATTCAGTGTGCGCTGCCTTGTGTTAGAGAGAGGTAGTTTCCCATGTAGTGATGCATAGTTCAATGTGACAACACTATGACATATCCTAGAGCTCCCTGGATGTCCAGAGCACTCCGTTCAATTGTCATTCCAGGCCTTAGTTCTCAGAGGGATTTGAGGGGATGTGTGTCTAGTCTACCATCTTGACCACTCCCCATCTACATTTCTGTGTAAACTTGTAGGGCAGAACAAGATGAATGTGGACATTGTTGCCCAGGCCAACACAATCATAGGCTGGTCTGATATTAGAATGTGAAAAGCTCTGATGGAGCTCTTGGGTGGTATGAGTGTTAATGCCAAGCTGCTAACCAAAGTGTTAGAAGTTTGAGTCCACTCAGAAGTGCCTCAGAAGAAGGGCCTGGTGCTCTTCTTCCATAAAAATCAACCATCGAAAACCTCATGGAGTGTAGTTCACTCTGACACATGTGGGATCACCATGAGTTGACTCAACAGCAACTCTTCTTTTCAGTAACCTGCTAACTAAGAAAATCATCCTTAAAATGTCATAAATGACATTAAGTTTTCTAATTCATAATTTGTAATAATTTGGATGTAATTAAGATTTCAGTTAACTGTTTTCTTATAAAAGAAGAGATAGCTAAAGAAGTTAATAATGTAAGAAATGTTATGAAGAATGTCCAGTTTGTTAAAAATCTTAAAAGGTGAAACTTCAGAGTACTTTAGAAAACTTGGGCATATGTGTCTTTGGAATGCTCACCATCACAAGTGTTCATTGCTGATTTTATTTGTATGCAGAATTCTGGAACTGGTAAGAGGAAACAGAGCTGTGGGGAAAGGCATTACCCCTGTTTTCCAGTCCCTCTGTGGCCTGCCGTTTATTCTTGAGATAACACACTCAGAAATGTCCTTGGAGCCTATTATCACAGTGACCCTATTTTTATAGGTTCCTTATATCTTGCCCCTTAACACAGAGCTGGAAACCCTGGTGGCATAGTGCTTAAGTGCTGCGTCTGCTAGCCAAAAGATTGGCAGTTCAAACCTTGGAAACTCTATGGGGCAGTTCTAATCCACACTATAAAGTTGCTATGAGTTGGAATTGACTTGGTGGCATTGGGTTTGGTTTGTAACCTAGAGCTTGACATTTTACACAGTGCTGTGTAATAGTTGATTAATAAATGAACACTTGCAAAATACATGTATTTAACAATTTTCAATGAAGCCATTGTATTCATTTATTTAGACTATTTCTTATCAGTGAATTTTAAGTGTTATGAAAGTAGTACAGGAATGATTTGGGGTTCTGTTTAGGATGCCTTCTAAAGTATTTATAACATTTAAAGATTTTGAGATCTCCACTGAAAGACCACAATTGATGGTCCAGCGATTTTGAGGTTCCCCTGGGAGCATGGCCTCTGGCCCTGATGCTACCCTTGCCCGTAAATCATAACGAGGGTCCACTCTTCAGACACGAATGGATTGGACTTGGTCATGCAGAGTGACCATATATTGGATGCACTTTATGGTTCTATACACCTATAGGACATCATCCTGCTGACCTTAGGCTGGAGGAAGGAGAGTGGTTGGAGGGGAGGGGAAAGGAGACTGTTGGGAAGATGAGACAAGTATGGAGCAGAGAGGAATAGTGTGCTGTCACTGGGCAGGGAGAGCAGTGTCAGCTGCATATAGGTGGGCATGTAAATTTATATGGGAATGTACATTTTCACTCAGTCATATTAAATAAAAAGAAAAAAAGATTTTGTTTTAAAAAGATGACAAAGGAGGTCGCTGAGTTATAGTTTCTTTCTCTAGAAGATAATTTCTATTTTAACTGCTGCTTGGAATTCTTTCATAGTATACATTCCATCCATACCCAGTGCTGTCAGGTTGATTCTGACTTGTAACCACCCCATAGGACATAATGGAACTGCCCCATAGAGTTTGTAAGGCTCTAATCATTATGCAAGCAGGTTCCTACAGTTTTCTCCCATGGAGAAGTGGGTGAGACGGAACCACTGACATTCTGGTTAGTAGTCGAGTGCTCTAACCACTGCTCCGTCAGAGAGTCTGTAACATACCTGTACCTGCTGCTGTCGCGTTGACTCGGAGTCACAGAAATCCTGCAGCACAGAGCAGAACTCCCCAGTAGGGTGTTCAAAGAATGGCTGGTGGATTCAAACGGCCATACTTTTGGTGAGCAGCCAAGTCCTTAACCACTATGCCACCATGGCTTCCTTGTGGCATACGTAATGTACAAATGAGTTTAAAAAGTAACTTATGATTTTTTTGAAACTTCATGGTGTTGTTTTTCTTTCTTTATTTCTTCTTTTTCTTTTATTTTCTATTCCTTTCCTGAGGATTTATTTAACCCAGCATGTGTATTTCAAGAAAGTGACAGTTTAAGAAGCACACTCTGAATGGGTGGCTAATCAGAAAGTGAAATACTGAAAAATTTAATGCCATAAAATAGCATGTGAAAGTTGCAGGAGGTTGGTAAATTCTTTTTATGGAAAATTTTCAAAAATCTATTTTTCTTTAAGGCAATCTGAACCTGAGTTGTTGTCAGAACGATGTAATATCTTCTTCTCCTTGAGGAATTAAGTGCAGAAAGACCAACCCCTCCCACCAAAAAAAAAAAAAAAGCCTTAGTCACTATACTTAGAAATGGCAAATTAAAATAACTCTTCTTTTTTGTCTCCCTCTGTCTTTATAAGTTAGATCTAACCTTTTGTTGACTTTCAGTTTTTTCTGGGATGCATAGGTGTTTCTGTGCTCCATAGGGTTTTCAATGCCTGATTTTTCAAAAGTAGGTCTATCCTCTAAGGAGCTGCTGTGTGGACTTGAACTGCCAGCCTTTCTGCCTCAAGGACTGCGCCACTCAGGGACTCTGAGCGCACAGCTTCTCCTTTCCCACATGCTGGAAACATGCAGAGTCGCAGGCAGGCTTTCTCAGGGGCATGGCCGCACAAGTCTATTCATGTCTCCCTGATCTCTGCATGATGTTAGGTCTTTAGTCGCAATAGAAAAAGTTAAAGGGAGGATCACAGCTGTGCTTGCCACAGCGGAGGAAGGAAGGGGCAAGGCATAGTTGGTATAATTTTCTGTATCCTAGGAAACAAACTCAGGATGGCTGCTCCAGGACCCTTCCTACTACTGGCCTTTTCTTCTCTGAATCTAACCAGATGGGTGGATCAGGAGCAACTGATAGAGAACAGGAGGGAACATTCATGCCAGGCAAGGGAAGGGAAGGTCCAGTTGTGCACCTGTTAGGGAAGGATGACTATATTCTTGTCTTGTCACAGAACCAGTTTTCATTTCTAGTCCTCTACCTTCCTCATGGAAACCCTGGTGACACAGTAGTTAGGAGCTGTGGCTGCTCACCAAAATGTCAGCAGTTGGAGTCCATCTGGCACTTTTTGGAAACATCATAGACAGTCCCACTGAAGAGAAGAAGGAGTTCCGGCAGCAGACCTGAGGTCTGGATACTTCCAGTAGCAGAGCTATTGTTCCTCAAAAGGCATAAAATGATGTCCATTTATTATTTTCCTCCTTATTTTGTGTGGCTCGATGGGTAAGTGGTCCTAGGGCCTCTTCTGAAGCTTGGTTAATGCACCTACTTATTCTCATCTCTCCCTCTGTGTCTCTTAGTCTCTGTCAACTTTAATCTCTTTTTCACTAAAATATACTTGATCCCATTGGTCCTAAAATAAAGCCTTGAAATTTGCTAGAGGTCCAACTTGGGTCTTTCAAATTATTTTTTTTTCCTAGAACCCTAATTTTTACAATCAAGTACTTATTAGTATTTAGTTGAAACTTCAGTTTCGACTTCTCTGCCAAGAGAAAGAATAATGGTCAGGACAGGATGTAGGCATTCTTACAGTGCCATCAGATGCCACTGAAACCCAATATGAGTGTCAAAAACATAGGCAATTTAATTTAGTGACGGGGGAGAAAAAGGCATTTTGGGGTCAGTGAAAATGAGGCTTGATTCCTGGCCCAAACAATCACCTCTGAAGCACCATGGCAAATTATTTATTTATTATGTATTAAGTTATTCATCTATAAGCCTATTTGCTTCTTATCTGTGAAAAGGAGTTTACAATATTTGCCCTGCTTGGTTGTGGCAAATTTGAGATAATGCTCTGTCATTGACATATAGTAAACACTCGGGTGTTTATTCTAATCAGCCTCAGCTTCTGATGATTCCTGCATAGGCCATATCCTGAAGGTCCCCTCCCCTCTTACATACACCGTTCAGGCTCCGTGCCACCCTTCTGACACTTTAATTTTATCCTTAAATGTTACGCTGCTTCACTGTCCTCAGATATTCCCTGCACAGAGCTCTAGGTGGTTGAAGATTGAGTAGAAGTGGTAGGATGTAAGTCCTGTGGGTTATGGTGGCTTAGATCACACAAAGAGATTAAAAATGTAACTTCCCCACCAAGTGACCCAATACTCTCTCTGGTACCCATGTTGATAACCTTAGGTTGGTAACCTAAGACAGCTAATAACACGACATTCCTTCAAACTGATATTTCTTAATGATTTTTTCCACCTTTATTTAGAGTGAGCTGATAGAAATAACATCTCTTTCGAAAAAGAAAAGTATGTATTTTTTGTGTTAAAAAAATACTTCTTATAGCCACTGAAAGTAACATAAAATGTTAGCTTTTTGGAATTATCTTTCATTTCATAATTGTAAGCTACTCACAAGCATGTAATATTGGCTATTCACATAGAAAAGCAATGTTAGTAAGACTAAGATCTCCTACATATGTTTCTGTTCTCTACATGGCTTCTGATTGAGGTAAATGTGCCTAGCTAATAAAATAGGATCTAAATGTGAAGTATGATATAAATCTAAATTAGAATGCTCCTTCCCCACCAAATTTTTTCCATTCTCTTTATTTTGTGTTGACAGTGAACTCCCCGCCCTCCTTATGCATTTGGGAGTCAAAATAAAAGTTCTATCTTTCTGATACGTATACAAGATCTGACAATTAAATAGGTAAACCTAATTGTTTTAAGTAAGACATACTTCATTGCTGAATATCACTACAATCATCTTCAAAGTATTCCCTTTGGGAAGCTATGTTACAGAGAATTGCTTCGTAGCGGTTTCCTTGGAGACAATATTTATAGAAGCAGATTGTTTTTTGATGCCATAGGTTGTGTTTAAACTACCAGCCTTTAGAATTATGGTCAAGTGTAAACCATTTGTGCCACCCAGGGAGCTTGATATAGTATTAACCTTTGTGTATAGCTTCATGATTTCTTTATGCTTTACAAAACAACTCATGTGTCAGTCTTCTTAATCCATATAATAACCATCTAAATTAGGTCTTATTAACACTCTTGATGAGAAATAGAGACTCAAAATTATTTTATTTTCCAAAGAGTAGGTAGTGAGATGTTGGCATAAGCAGAACTCAAGCCTGAGTCCCTTAACTTCAAATCTTATGTTCTACCCTGCGACCATGTTGTAGTTTGCAGATATTTATTTTTAGAGAGTTGAACAAATGTTCCAAATATTAGGTTAAAAGTCAAAGAGGCGAGAATAGAAAATCCTCCACCTGGGATGATTTGTCCTAGAGAGTGCAATTAACTTGGTCCCAAAATGCTTTAAAGATCTGGGACATTTTTGATTAAGTAGGTGAAGGTTGGTAACAATTGCCAGGTTATTCCACCCTGATTTAATTCACTTCCTTGCATTTTAAATGTGGTTTCATAAAACATAAAAGAAATAGAACATCACATAAAAAGGTTGAGAGTCCATGGGTTTGGGCATTGATGTATGTTTTATTCATGTTGTTAGGTGCTATTGAGTCATTTCTAACTCGCGGAGACCCTGTGTATAACAGAATAAAATACTTTCCAGTCCTGGGCCATGCTCAAAATCATTGTCATGTTTGAGTCCATTGTTGCATCCACTGTGTCAATCTGTCTCATCCAGGGTCATCATCTTTTTTCGAAGACCTCTGCTTCACCAAGAATAATGTCCCTCTCCAGGGACTATCCCTTATGACAATATGTCTGAAGTATGTGAGACAATGTCTCACCATGCTTGCTTCTAAGGAGCACTCTGCTGTGCTTCTTCCAAGACAAATATGTTCTTTCTTCTGTCAGTCCATGGTATATTCTGTATTCTCTACCAACATCATCATTCAAAGGAATCAATTCTTCTTTGCCTTTCTTTGTTTATTGTCCAGCTTTTACATAAATATGAGACAATTGAAAAAGTGGGTCAGCTCCACCTTTGTCCTTGAAGTGACATCTTTGCTTTTTCATATTTTAGAGAGGTCTTTGGCAGCAGGTTTTCCCAATGTAATGTGTCATCTGATTTCTTGTCTACTGCTTCCATGGGCATTGGTTGTAGATTTGGATAAAAGGAAATCTACAACTTCAGTGTTTTCTCTATTTATCATGATATTGCTTGCTCATTGGTCCAGCTGTGAGGATTTTTGTTTTCTTTATGTTGAGGTGCAATCTACACTGATCTTCATCAGTAAGTGCTTCAACTCCCTTTAACTTTCAGTAAGCAAAGTTGTCTCATCTGCGTCAGGTGGGTATTAACGAGTCCTCCTACAATGCTGATGCCATGTTATTCTTCATATAGCCCAACTTCTCAGATCATTTCCTCAGTGCACAAATTTAGTAAGTATGGTGAAAAAGACAGACAAGATGCACTCCTTTTCTCGTTTTAAGCCAAACAGTATCCACTCATTCTACTTGAACAACTGTCTCTTGCTCTATGTACAGATTCCTCATGAGCCCAATTAATTGTTCTGGAATTCCCGTTCTTTGCTATGTTATCTATAATTTGTTATGACCTACGCAGTTGAATGTCTGTGTATCATCAATGAAACACGGTTAAGCACCTTGTGGTGGTATCTGCTCTCAACCAAGAGCCATCTAATATCAACAGGGATACCCTTCATTCTACATCCTTGTTTGAATCTGATTCTCTGTGGATGTACTGCTACAAGAATTTTTTAATTATCTTCCGCAAAGTTCTACTTGTGTGTGATGTTAATGATAACATCAATGGAAATGATTCTACTACAAAGGGGTTCAGAAAATACAAAAATTTAAAATATTCATGGAAAATGGTTAGAGGCAAGATATATAAAACAGCATAGTAGTTTAGAATGGAAGGGTATATTTCATATGGTAGAAAGGACAGGTTAGCAATGAGACATTGTTATTGACATGTAATTCTTAGGGTTCAGCAATTCCTTAGGATTTTGTTCATTTAAATAGTAAATTCCATTGACATTATTATTTTGGATTCACTGATTCACTTACTCTTGGTGTTGCTGGTGAGTGTTAGATAGTTTTCTCTCAAGAATTTTGGAGTGTCAGCAGATGAGAATATAGGGACAGGGAGAAGGTAGAGGTTGAAATAAACCTTTTGGCTCTATGGGCTTCTTGCTTTTAAGGATGTAGTGGTCTTACAATCATGTTGTTAATAAAAATATTCTCAAGGAGTAGAATATTGCCATTTTGCACAAGGTGATTCTCTGCAAAGAACCATGTTGTATTTTCTGGCCTGTGAATAAGGAAGAGCAAAGAAGAATTGACACATTTGAATTATACTGTTGGCAAAGAGCACTGACTATACTATCAAACAAACAAATATGTCTTGGAAGAAGTATGGCCAGAATGCACCTTAGGTACAAGAATAGCAAGACTTTGTCTCATATATTTTAGACATCCTATTGACAGGAAAAATTACTGAAGAAGAACATTATACTTGGTAAAGTAGAGGGTCAGTGAAAAAGAGGAATTGACCCAGTGGCTGCAACTATGGGCTGAAACATAACAAACAGCTGTGAAGATGGTACAGGATCAGGCAACATTTTATTCTGTTGCATGTAAGGTTGCTATGAGTTGGAACCTACTTGATTTCACCTAACCACAAACAACATTGTTATTTTAGGATGAAAGCTTTGGGTAGAATTCTAAAACATTGTACTTCAACTGTAATATTATAGGGGTTCTCATGACTGATAGTTTCATAAATTTTAGTGACTCAGAGCATGTTAAACTGGAAGCAGAGAGAAATCATAACAGAAGGAGTTCAGGAGCAACACCTTGAGAGTCAGGAGAAAGAAATGCAAGTCACAGAAATTTTGTAATCTGCTCAGTTTTATAGCTTCTAAATCTAGGTTCTTGAACACTGTGTCCTCAGATTCATCACTTATAAAACAGAAATAATAATAACCCTAAGTCGTAGAGTTCCTATAGTATTACATGAGAAAATAGATGTTAAGCGCTTAAAACAGCGTGTAGCAGATTCACTGTGAGATGCTAATGATATTGACAATAGTAATCATCCTCCCACATTCATGCTCAGTTCACCATACCACACCTACCTCACCATCACACACATAGGGTGTTGCAGGGTTGGGATCAGAGCTGGCAGAGGAGCTGGATCACCTTTGTTTCTACGGTTCTAAGAACGGACTAGATTACAGGCACGGTAGGCCTGGGAGGGAAAGGGGTGAGGAGAGTCTCGTATGGAAGAGGGGACAGGAGCACAAGTAAAAAAAGATCCATGAGCCTGTCTATGACATGACATTATTGTGAAGTTGGCATCTGTGGTGGTCAGGATTATGTCAACTTGGCTACTACCTATTTGGCTGCTGTATTAAGTGGCAGGGCGGGGTTTGTGGTGGCTCCCTGCCCCTCAGCTCTCATCTCGTGACCTTGGACTAAGGCTGCTGATCGCTCATGTGGCTGGGAGCTCCTGCTCTCTTCTTCCAGCGTCTGGTTCCGGGACTTGAGCTAGCGGCTGTTGGGCTCATCAGTCCTTACAGTCGGCACGTGAGAGTCCTGCTCCCTGACCTGCCGATCCTGCGCTCGCCAGCCTCTACCCAGTCCTGCTCCCTGACCTGCCGATCCTGGGTTCGCCAGCCTCTGTCGCTTCGTCTCGCCACCAGCTTGGGATCCACCGACCTCCAGCCTCTGTTGCTTCGTCTCGCCACCAGCTTGGGATCCACTGACCTACACAGCCGGTGATCTGCAACTCTGGTCTCTGACTTGCTGACCTTGGGTTCCTCAGCTTCTGTGGACACGTGAGGCTTGTGCCAGAGCTTGGGACATTCAGCTTCTGTGATTACGTGAGCTGTTTCCTATATTTGTATCTATCTATCTGTCTATATATATATATATTATAAATCTTTCCTTGTACCTACACATGTTACTGATTTTGCTTCCCTAGAAAATCCAGCCTAAGACAGCATCCTCCTACCTTGATGCTAGCAAATATATTCAAAAGAGAACTCATTCACCTACCAATTCTTTCTTGTGAATTGGTGTTTCTCTGCAAATAAAGAACTATTCATGGCAGTCTTCCTAATGCAGGGGTTGCTTGTTTAGCACTGAGTACTCTGCCTCTCACTCCTATAGAGCATAGGCAGGCATGAGCATGCTGAAGAGTGGAGATTCATAGCAGGACTGGTAGGGAGCTTTCTCCCTCACTAGAAGCTAAGCAGATGGGGTGAAACAGCATGCCTGTTCCATGCCACTCTTCCAATATGGCTCTTTCAGAAAAAAAGACTTCTCAATATAAGATAATTATATAACCTACTCAAACCAATCCAACCTCTGCCTTCAGCTCCATTGACTCCTTCAACTTCTGTCAGTGTTACTTTCTATTTGAATTAGATATGTAAGAAAATACCAACAACAGCAAAATTTATTTTAACTTGGTACATCGTTTTAAAAAATCCAGGCATGCCTAGAGTTCTTAGACAGTGATATGTATTGAATTTGTCTTTGGTCCAGAGAACTTTTCTCCCCTCTCTTGGCAGGAGCTGACAGCTCTGACGTTTGGTCATTAGTATCTGGTGACCTATGTGTCTTCAGTCAAACGTAGTCTTGAAGAGACAGCCCAGGCTTTGATGACAGAAAGGAAATATACGAAAACAGAAGGAATTTTCTCATTTTTCTATCTGCAATAGCAGGTGGAGGATTTTGATTTTAAGTTAAAGGATGACCTCAGTGATAGGATATGAAATTTTTCTTGGATCTCTGTAATGGTAGCCTGCTGATATCATATAATCAGATTAAAAATATCAGATATAATCAATTTGATCATCAGGAGCTTTTCTTCCTTCTTTTTTTTAAAATGGAGTATCCATCTTTAGATTCAGCTTAATTGCTGATTAATGCATCAAGTAATTAAACAGAGTCTTCCAAGACTTTATCTGAAAAGGCATTCAAAATTTTTATTATGGTAGTGCAAGTTATATCATCTAAAGAATCCATGGGGATAAGAGCTTAGATAATAAACACACCCAAAGGTTGTTGTTGTTTGTTTTTAACACTTTCTAAATGTCAATTATATAGAGTTCTGTTTCAATTCTATTTATGTGTTTCCCTGACTAACCTTACTCTGGAAATATGTATATTTCACTCAGGGTTAAATCAAGAAACAAAGCCAGTTGAAGACATTCATTAAGAGATTTCTTCCAAGAAATTGGCTTTTGTGACTGTGGAGACTAGGTAAATCCAAAATCCACAGGACAAGCCATCGGAAATGGCAGCTGAAACTCTCAGGGTGGGATGGAGTTGTTCACAGGCAGAATTTCTTCTTGATTGGGAAAGCATCAACTTCCCTTAAAGACCTTTCAGCTGACTGACTCATCTCCACCTTGATTAACTAGGACAGTCACCTTACTTGAAGTCAGTTATTTCTGTGATTTTGTAATCACATCTGCAAAATACTTTCAAGAACACCTACTGTTTTATTGAATGATTGAGCACTCTAGCCCAGCCAAGCTAATGGATCAAAAGACTATCACAGTGTATCAATCTGCAACAAATCCATTTAGATGTCAAATAATTAACACTAATCAAGCTTAAGAATACCAGAAGTATGTTGACCTGTGTTTTATTTACCATGCACAGGCATTTGGCTATGTGGATCATGACAAATTATGAATAATATTGTGAAGAATGAGAATTCCAGAATACTTGATTTAGCTCATGAAGAACCTGTACAAAGATCAAGAGGAAGTTATTCAAACAGAAGAAGCCTCAGGTTGCCACATTAAAGCATTCTGTGAAAAATATATTGAATGACTCAGGAAACATCAAAAGAAGATGAAAGTTGTCTTAGGCTGGGTTTCCTAGGGAAGCGAAACCAGTAACATGTGTATGTGCATGGAAAGGTTTATATATATAAAGTACAAGGAAATATATAGATATACAGGAAACAGCTCACACAATTGCAGAAGCTGAACATCCCAAGTCCTGGCACAAGCCTCACGTGGCCACTGGAGCTGGTGAACCCAAAGGCAGCAGGTCAGAGACCAGAGTTCTAGATCACTGGTTGTGTAGGTTGCTGGATCTCAAGCTGGCAGAGAGACAGAGCTGCAGAGGCTGGCGAACCCAGGATCAGCAGGTCAGGGAACAGGACTCTCAAGCGCCAGGTGTACGGGTTGATGAATCCAACAGCTGCTAGTTGAAGTCCGGGAACCAGACATCAGAAGAGAGCAGGAGCTGCTGGCTATGTGAGCAGACCACTGGTAGGTAGTGGAAGGCAGCGAGATGAGAGCTGAGGGGCAGGAAGCCATCACAGGCCTCTCCCTGCCACTTAACACAGCAGCCAAACATAGAATAGCCGAGTTGACATAATCTTGACCACCACAGAAGAAATATACAGAGTCACTGCACCAAAAAGAATTTGTTGATACTCAGCCATTTCAGGAGGTGGCAGGCTACCAAGAAGCAGTAGTATTAAAGTAAGAAGTCTAAGCGTCATTGAAAGCAGTGGTGAGAAACAAGACATCTATCTAGCCAACTGACTAAAAGAGATCTATATTTGTACTCATTCCAAACAAAAGTGATCCAACAGAATGCAGAAATTACCAAACAATGACATTAATATCATCAGTAAGTAAAATTTTGCTGAAAACAATTTTTAAAGTGTTGTTGTAGCAGTACATCTGCAGGGAATTGCCAGAAATTCAAGCCAAATTCATGGAACAAGAGCTATCATCGCTGATATCAGAGGGATCTTAGCTTAAAGCAGAGAATACCAGAAAGAAGTTTACCTTCTTTTATTTAACTTGACTAGTTTTATTGACTATGCAAAGTCAATGGACTGTGCAGATCATAGCAAATTATGGATAACTTTGAGAAGAATGGGAGTTCCAGAACACTGAATCATACTCACACAAATTTACATATACAGCAAGACACAGTTTTTGAACAGAAAAGCACACTCTGTGGTTTGAAATCAAGGAGGATGCGCTTCAAGGTTATGTCCTTTCACCATGCTTGTTCAATCTCTTTGATGAGCACATAAGCCAAGAAACTTGGATTATGTAGAAAAGAATGTGGCTTTGGGATTGGAGAAGACTCAGTGACAATCTGTGATGTGCGGATGCCACAAGACTGTTTGCAGAAAGTGAAGAAGACTTGAACCATTTACTGATGAAGATCAAACACTACAGTCTTCAGTATGGATTACGCCTCAGCATAAATACAACAAAAATCCTCACGATGGAGCAATAAGCAACATGATAAACAGGAAGCATATGGAAGTTCTCAAAGATTTCATTTTACTTAGTTCCACAGTTGTAAGCCAGAGTGAACAAATGAAATGAGGTATTGCATTGGGTACATCTTCAGCAAAATATCACTTAAAAGTGCTGAAAAGCAAAACATTACTTTAAGAACTAAGCTATGCCTGACCTATGTCATGATGTTTTCAGTTGCCTCATATGCATGCTGAAACTGGACAAAGAATAAGCAAGACCAAAGAATTGTTACCTTTGAATTATGATGTTGGCAAAGAATACTAAATATATACTGGGCTGCCAGAACAACAAGCATAGGTATTTTGGAAGACATACAGCCACAGTTCTCTTTGGAAGTGAGGATAGTGATACTTTGTCTCACATATGTTGGACATACTGTCGTGAGGGGCCAGTGCCTGGAAAAGGACATCATGCTTAGTAAAGCATTGGTGACAAAGAGGAAGAGCCTCTATGAAACAGATGGACATGGGGGCTGCAACAACGGGCTCAAATGTGGCAGTCACTGTGAGGATGGTGCAGGACTGGCCAGTGTTTCATTTTATTGTATGTGTGGTCACTACGAGCCGAAACTGACTCCAAGACACCCAACAACAAGTTATTTATGAACCTGGAGTGGAGACAATTTGGTGGCCTCAAAACACAGTAGGCTGCTGCTTTGAGAATAGTGTCAAATACTGTCATTGCAAAAATGTCATTTAAAATCATCTGGTCTACATTGTCATCTTTTGATTGGTGAATGCTTTTGTTGCCATGTCAACAACTAGATATGTACAGTTCAGTTTTTCTGGCCTCCCATGGAAAGATATTCTTCATCAGGCTAGACATGTAACAGCATAAGAGAAATGAGGTCTAAGGGAAACTGCAGTTTGAAGGTACAGAGTTTAGCATGGAAATACATTCCTTTAGGCTGTAAAACATTCAGAGCAGAGGTATCAAGTTCCCATGATCTGCCTCACACACTAAGGTTGAACTATCATTGTGCAATCATGTTTTGTGAACACTGGCTGCAGAATCTTTTAAGAACTCTTTCCCAGATAGCTACCACCCACTGGAAACTACCCGTTTTCTGAGCATCCTGGTACCCAGAAAAGTGGTTCCCTCAGTTTTAGTTTCTAAGTTGTCTTGTTCCTTTGAAGCGAGGATAACGAGACTTCAGCTCTCTTCTTTTGCACCCATCATTAGGAAAGGTCAGTTGCTAGAAAAAGACAGCCTATTTGGTGGCATATAGGGTTTGTGAAAATGAAAGAAACAGTCAATGTGAGCAATTGACATCCTAGCCAAAACAGTGGCCTTGAGTATACCGACAACCATGGTAATGTCACAGAACCAGGCGACATTTTGTTTTGTAATATGTAATGTCACTATGAGTGTGGGTGATTTGATGGCAACTAACAATGACAGAAATGAGCCCTGGTGGTGCAGTGGTTCAAGTGCTTAGCTGCTCACCAAAAAAAGACCAATGGTTTGAACCCACTAGCAGCTCTGCAGGAGAAAAATGTGGCAGTCTGCTTCCATAAAGATTTGCGCTCTCAGAAAAGCTCTGGGGTAGTTCTACTCTGTCCTGAAGGATCACTGGGAGTTGGCATCAACCTGGCAGCAGTGGATTTGGGTTTGGTTTGAAATAACATCAACATATCACTGTAAAACTAGAGGAAATTTGGTGCTGATAAAATTTAAATATTCTGGTCAACAATGATATCTTTGGGAGTTATTATTATAAGCCAGGCACGATGCTAGGCACTGTTTATAGGAAGATCAGTAAGTGTGGTGGAGCCTGTGGGAGTCTATACTTGAGCTGAGAAGCTCATACGTGTAATTACCTATTAACAAAGATTCTGACATTTAAAGAGTACAAATAAACATGGAGCTGGAAAAAAGGAAGGAAAAAGCAAAGTAATGAAAACCTCTCATTTATTATGACGCAGAGCCTACCTACGAGAATAAGTTAACCTTCTTGTATGTTCCTGTTGGAAATCTCTGTGACGTGACTGCTAAATGGCTTGTTCGTTGCAATTTTTTTATTTGGTGGTCATTAGTTGCTGTGAGTACATTGACTTCAACAATCAAAGTTTCTTTGGAGCATTGTGTTGAGAATTCTTGTCTTAAAGATTCTGACAAATTGGAGTGATTGTTAACAATTCTTTGGATTCAAAATGATGTAGATGTTCCCTGATTTAAGAGCTGATGTGATATGATGGCCTTTGTCAGTGTCGTAGTTGATCATGCAACTCTTCCAAAAAAAGTGAAGAATTACGACAGTTATTTGTTGTTATCCATCTGACGACTAATTAACATTTGCATTTCATTTTTATCGCACTACCAACTAAACTGAGTTATCCAGTTTCTGGGCCTTGAGATCATGTTGGTATTTTGACATAATACTTTATAAACATGACTTAGTGTTTCCATGTCAACTGATCACGTTGCTTTGCTTACAGATGAAGTATGATTTAGAATGTCAACATGGGTATGAAAGAACCCCCAATTATTCATATTTTAAGGCACTCAGCTGAGCAACTAGCTAATGACATGACCTCCAGGAAAGGGAATGAATGTTTATTACCCTCTGACAACACCAAGAGCAGGGAACATGGCAACCCTGGAGTCACTTATTCAATCATGAAAGGACTATCAATGTCTGCTCTGTTCCAGGCATGCGCCAAGAGCAAGTAGAACATTAGTTAATGCATGGCCTGTACCTTTAAGAAGCCCATAATTTGTATGAAGAGACAGACCTTTGCTTCACTAGTGACAATGCAAAACAAAAGTAGTAAAAGTTGCAGGACACTCTGATAGTGTAGTGGTTTACTATTACAGCTGCTAATCAAAAGGGCGGTACTTCTGCTCTACCCTGAAAGGTCAATATGAGTTGGAATTGCCTCACAGCAGTGGGTTAGGTAAGAGATGCAAGTCAAAGCATTTTGAGAACGTCACGAATAGAGGAATAGTTGAAACATGAAAGTTTTCTGGAACGTGTGATCTGAAAGCAGAATTTTGAAGGGAACAACAGATTTTGCCAGGCAGACAAACTGTGTTATGATACTAGCAAAATTCATTTATCATATACTTTTTCCAATTTATTCACAAATCGTATCTCATTAATCATCACAATAACTCCATGAGGGAGGCATTATTATCATTTCCATTTTAGAGATGGAAAAATCACCAGTCTCAGGAAGCTTAGTAATTTGTCAAAATCCCCCAGCCAGTGTGAAGCACTTTACAACCTCAGCTCTTACCCGCTCTTTTCCACTGTGTTGGTAAGATGCAAGATAGCGAGGTCATGGGAAATGTAGGATCACTTTCTGGTCCTATTGATGAGTGTGTATGCCCCAAGTTTACATTTTTGGTGAGACAGTGAGGTCCTTGTGAATACAGTCATATCCATTACAGTGCCCTGGATAAACTTCCTAAGGAAATACGTGGGGCTGCTGTAATAAATTACAAAAAATGAGTGGCTTTGAACAATGGTAGGAGCCCTGGCGGTTCCCACTGCTGTCAAGTCAGTGCTGACTCGTGGCGACCCTAAAAGATCAGCAGTTCAAATCCACCAGCTGCTTCTTGGAAGCCCCATGGGGCAGCTCTACTCTGTCCTATAGGTTGCTGAGAGTCAGAATCAACTTGATGGCAGCGTTGGGTCTGTTTTTTTTGTGGGCGGAGGGTGGATAAAGGAAACTATTCTCTTACAGTTCTGGACACCAGAATTCTAAAGTCAGTATGTTAGCTTGGTTGGTTCCTTATGGAGACTCTGAGGGAGAAGTTGCCAGTGCCTTTCTCCCAGCTTCTAGCAGTTGCTGGCAAGCCTTAACATTGACTTGGAAATACACCACTCCAGTATCTGCCTCTATCTTTCCACTACCTTCTTCTCTGCATTTGGGTATCTTTATTTTGTCTCGCTTAAGGACACTCTGTTAGGATTTATGACACTCCCGTTCCAGAGTGATCTTATCTCAATCCTTGCCTTCTTAATTACATCTGAAAAGACCGTAGTCCTAAATGAAGCTCCATGCTGACATTCTAAATGTTCATGAGTTTTTTGAGGGGACACTAATCCACTATAGTAATTAAAGACATGATCTATTTTGTGTATGTGAAAGTATTTTTGGAGAAAGTCATTTATATACACAGACTACCACTTTAAAATATTAGTAATAAAGATATTTTCAGAGATAAGAGCCTGATTCCTGAGTACTAAGTCTTACATTTACTAAAGAAACTGAGAAATCATAAATGATGTATAAATCAGCAATGTGCTTGCAAAATTCTGACAAAGTCAGTTAGTATCAAAAGAACAGACATAAATAAATAAATTCCTCACTGAATAAAACATGTAAATAAATCAGAAGAACCTGAAAGACTGCAGATTCTGCTTTTATTATACAGGTGGTGGAAAATATACCTGGTGGTATAGTGGTTAAGTGCTACAGCTGTTGACTGAAAGGTCAGCAGTCTGAAACTACTAGGTGCTCCTTGGAAACTCTGTGAGGCTGTTCTACTATGTCCTATAGGGTCACTAGGAGTCACAATTGACACAGTGGCAATTTAAAAAATTTTTTTAAAATGAAAGGTCAGCGTTTCTGAATATATCCATAATTCTAAACGTAGTATCCTACTTCTTGCTAGGATGTTCTGTGTCAATTTCGGGAGGCTCTCTAAGTAAATGTATACTCAGTGAACCTGAGTATTGGAGACATGCTTTCTGTAACAAATGTGTGTTAACATCGCTTTCTAGAAATAATACTGCAAAGATGACTTCATGGGTGCATTTCTGTTAGATCTGTTCTCGTATTTCTTCAGTGGGAGCCACCCACTCATGTTGTTGCTGTTGTCAGGTGCCTCTGCGGCAGTTGTGACTCATACTGACCCTGTGTGTAACACAAGGAAATATTGTCAGGTCCTGTGGCATCCTCGAAATAGTGGATACATTTGAGCTCACTGTTGCAGCGACTGGGTCACTCTGTCTTGTTGAGCGTCTTCCTCTCTGTCACTGCCTGTCTACTCTACCAAGCATCATTCTCTTTTCCAGTGACTAGCCCCTTCTCATAACATGTCTGAAGTACGTAAGATGAATCCCTGCCACCCTCCATTCTAGGGAGCATTCTGACTGTACTTTTTACAAATCTACCTGTGGGCTGCCTGATTCCTCCGTCTTCTGGCAGTTGTATTATTTAGCTTTCCCACCAACAGTGCGTAAGAGTTCCAATCTCCCTGAAACCTCTCTACCATTTGTTATTTTCTAATTTTTGTTTGTTTTTGATTCTTGCCAGTAAGATTGGGGGGACATGACGTCACATAGTTTAATTTGCATTTTCCTAATGGCTACCATTTGTGGGCATTTCCTTATGTATCTGTTAGCCACCTGCGTGTCTTCTTTGGTGAAGTGTCTGTTCATATGCTTTACCCATTTTTTTAAAATTGGATTTTTTTTTTTGGTAGAGATGTCAGATTTGCCTGTAGATTTTGGAGATTAGACCATTGTCAGATATGTCATAGTCAATTTTTCCCCCCCCAGTTTGTAAGTTCTCTTTTTATTGTTTTAATGAAGTCTTTTGATGAAACCATGAGCAAGGTGTTTTTAATTTTTAGAAGATCCTTTTTATCTAGTTTATTACCTGATGTTTGTGCATTGTTAGTTCTTGTTTATATCCTGTTTGAGCCATATATTGGGCCCCTAGTGTTGGTCCCTGGGAACTGAGTGGCATAGTGTTTTAGTACTATACTAACCAAAATGTCAGCAGTTCAAATCTTCCAGGTGCTCCTTGGAAACTCTGTGGAGCAATTCTTTGTCCTGTAGGGTCACTGTGAGTCAGATTCCACTTGACAGCAGTGGGTATGTGTTAGTAGTAACATTATTTTTTTTTGTTTGTTTGTAAGCTTTATAGATTTTGGTGGCTGTCCAGATGAGTGATGCTATACAGTCCAGTGAGAAGAGGTGGGGATGGTACAAAGGGCTAGGTGGGTGGAAGGAAGGGAAAGTGAGAGAAGAAACAAAAAGTAAACAATATATGGCACTGAGGGAGCAGCAATTGGGAGCATGGCAGACCAAATAGTGGCAAGCTGGTGTCTTGTTCACCAGGCAGCGTGATGTGGTCTGTCCGAAGGGGAAAGAGGCAGCATAGGGCCTAGATGGGAAGCAGAAAGAAAAAGGATGAAGAGTAAAGCAGTAGTAATCATAATCATCATAATAAAATATCTGGCACTGAGGGATCCTGTGGGTAGGGGCAGGGCAGACCTGGAGAGATCATCTGCCAGTGCTCTTCTAGCCAAGGAGCACAGCCTGTCCCATTGGGAAGGAGCAAGAGCAGCACACAGCACTAGGTGGGCAGGAGAAAGGAAATGATGGGAGACAGAGAGAGAGAAGACACAAAACAATCCCAAAGATATAATGTTGGGGGAACTGCTCATTGAGGGCAGGGAGGAACCTGGATGTCAGCCAGCTGGTGTCTCTTTTGCCGGCCTGCCAGCACAGCACAGCCTGTCAGGAAAGAGTGGAGGCACCTCACGGCAGACTGCTCTGTCTCTTGTTGGGAACTCTGTGTAGTTGCTCCCCATACTTTTTGTTTGCAGTCTTTAGTGACTGCTCTCTAAAACAATGAATCCGTACCACATTAGCTGGCAGAAGATCCATAATTCTTCTTATTCTTTCATTCAGTGCTTGATCTAGTTCTTTATCCCTTCGTTTGCTACTTAGGGTTCCAGGATTGATGTTTGTGCCCACTTAGTTTCTCAGGTCTTGGCTGCAGAAGGCGGCAAGGAGCATCTGCCTGTACTGCTGCGTTGGCCCTGGCTTGGTGACCAGCACTTTGAAAAATGAAATTGAGTGGACCAGGAACTGTCAGTATATTTATTGAATGCAATTCAAATTCAATATTGTTCTGTAAATGCTAGTTTTAGTTTTTTGGGATGGCTGCATAGTGGGTAAATATATTTCTTACATGATTTTGATAAAATGTTATGAGAAACATTGATCTAGAGAGAAAGGGAATTAGTAGAAGCTCTACTTGAGGTTCTGATGGAGCAGTGGTTAAAGAGCTTGGCTGCTAACCAAAAGGTCAACAGTTTGAATCTATCACCTGCTCCTTGGAAACCCTGTAGGGCACTCCTACTCTGGAGTATAAGATCTCTATGAGTCAGAGTTGAATCCAAGGCAGCAGTGTTCCCCACCCTGCTTTAGTTTAATAGTTGGGTGAAGAATAAAATCAAGTTTGCAAACATTCTCCATCTCTCCTGCTAAAACTCGTGAAGTCTACTTGACAAATAGTTTCAAATACTTCTATGAAAATGAAATTTGGCTGTATGAGTGTGTATGTGTACACAAGTACATAGGTGGGGTATTGTGAACAGAGAGGGTTTCAAGAAGGTAAGAAAAAAAATGTCCATTTAATATGTTCAAATGATGTGGACAAGGCATTTGACCTCCTCTGACTTTTTAAGGGGGAAGGAGAATCAAGGTCAACAGCCAAAGTTGTATTCCTATGATGCAGAGTTCAGACATGCCTCGTGTCTTTGCCGTCTTTACAGATTCTGGCACCAACCATCCCTCCCACAATACTCTCTGCTTCTCAAGTGGGTTTGATAATTCCTTGCTATGGCCATACAGCACTCACAGACAGTACGCATGATTATGGGATTTATTAAGCAAGTAACAGGTTATCATTCAGGTTGAAGAACGCTTGGGGTACAGTTCTTCCATCAGAACAGACTCTTCTCAGCCATACCCTCAGGCACAGCTCTCTGTGGTCCCTCAGCTTCTGCCCTGCTGGGGCAAGTGTTACAAAGCTCTTTCAGCTCTGCCAATAAGTGCCTCAAGGTACCCCACTCTGCCAGTGAGGTGCAGCCCAAAGTTGCTCAGCAACAGCACTGTGGTTTGGCAAACCTAGCTCTGCCATGTGTCCGGAGACACCCTACTCTGCCAGTAAGCCTCCTGCCTGAAGGTGCTCAGCTTGTCCGCTCCGTGGACTGGGAAGCCCTCTGTGCCATCTCCTGTTGGTCTTCTGCTAGTGTCCTTGTTCTGCTACCTCTGCTGCTGCCGTTTCTCTGCTCCTGCTTCTTATTATTTTGCCATCTTTGTTGTTACAACTCTCTGTCTCCTGAGTCTTGGAGGACCTCAGCTCAAGGATCTCAGGTAGCCTTCTTCCTTGGTGGTGAGATCCTCACCTCTGCTCTGGAATTTCTCTTTTTTAAGCCTGACAGGATGGCAAAACTGGCCATATCCCCTTGAGGGCCACAGTTACTTTATTTGCACAGTCTCACCCAATCACGTGAGTGGAAGTTACAAGATCATGGCAAGAAAGGCCATACAGAAGCAATCCAGTGAACTACAAATATGTGTAGAATAACATACATGTGCACATATGCCTATATTTGAGTGTATATATGTATTTACATGTAATGGATATGGCATTTAAATTTTTGAATTTTAATTTCAATATCACCTGTAGGTTGTAAACTAATGAAATTCAAATAACTGTGTTAAGATGGGAAAACAATATAGACAAAGTTACTTTGTTAAATTATTCAGTTATATTTTGAAATTCCTCACCCCAAATGGGATATAGAATTAACTGAGAATATAATATCAAGTCTAATGCTAAAAATCAGTTTATTTTCACATTATTCAATTTTAATGTGCTATTGGGAAGACTGTAAGAGCATGCTATTTAAAACAGTTTTTTACACTAATAGTTTAGTCTGAAAATCTTTACTTATATTAGTCTATAGGCTTTCCCTTGCATATACCCAACTATATATTTTATGTTAAAGTATAGCATCTTAATTTATTGTTTTCTACAATTCTTAGTATATATGAGGTCTGACAATTAAGTTCATGAGCTCATTTTAGAAAAAGCGTTACTACACACCTCACTGGTGTCGATCACTAGGATCACCTTCCAAGTACTCCCTTTAGGAAGCTGTGCACTGACACCAGCACCTAGTCCACCCTTCAAAGCAATTTTGGAACTCTCTTTCTGGAATGGCCATCAGAGTTGTCATCATATTACCCTTGATGTCCTGAATGTCATCAAAATGTCTTTGTTTCAGTATTTCCTTTATCTTTAGGCAAAGAAAAAGTCATTGGGGGCCAGATCAGGTGAGTAGGGATGGTGTTTCAGTACAGTTATTTGTTTACTGACTAAAAATTCCCTCACAGACAGCTATACAATTAAGTTTGCAAACTTGCCACAGTACCACCGTGTGCAATGACCATTGCAGAAAGAATTCCAAAATTGTTTTGAGGGGTGAACTAGGCGCTGACATCAGTGCATAGCTTCCCATTGGGAGTGCTTTGAAGGTGACTGTAGTGATATTCAGCAATGAGCTATGTAGCACTTAGAACAAATAAGTTCACAGACATAATTATCAGACCTTGTATGCTGAATTGTTTTGGAAGCATCTTGGAAACTGCTGAAACTTTTTTTCAGTATCTTCACTAAAATAGGTATTTTTTTCTCACCATCCCTCCCTTCAATTCTTTCCTTCTTTATGTGTTTATGTAATGACTTCTTCCCATGTACTAGATCTTGAGTATAGTGGTTAATATGACATTGTCTCTGCCTTCAAAGTTACTGTAAAGGGTTTACAAACAGCATCATGAGTGTACACAGGAAGAATATACAGCTTAGACTTGGGGTACTGGAGATGATTCAAAGATCAAGTAGTGTCTAAAAGACTACCTCAATTATGAGAAACAAACGGCCTGACAAAATCAGAGTCAGGCAAAGTGCAGTGTTATAGACAGAAGAGGTAGCGTGTATACAGGGTGGAATGCAAGTAGAGCATGAGAAAGAGGAATCAGAGATGACTCTAGAAAGGAGGAAATGAAGTCCATCTTATCATTAAAGCCACTGAAATGAGGTAAGAGTCTTGGTCATAGCATGAGATCACTGGAGCTGTTGAAGGCATTCATCCAGGGTACAGTATGACCAGAGCTGTATCTGAGAAAGTTTACATTTGAGAAAGCACTCCAAAGCCACTCAAAATCCAGTGCAGACTCAAGAACAGAGGTCAACAAACTTTTCCTGCAGACCAGATGGAAAATCTTTTAGACTTTGTGAGTCATGTGGTCTCTGTCACAAACATTCAGCTCTGCTGAAGCAGTGTAATAGCCACCGCAGATTGTAAACAAAAGGGCATGGTTTAGGTTTTTATTTAAGGACATTGAAATTTGAATTTTATGTTATTTTTGTGTACCACCCAAAATTATTTTTCTTTTGATTACTTTCAACCACTTGAAGCTGTAGAAACCATTCTTAGTTTGTAGGCCATGTAAAAACAGGCTCTGGATCTGATTTAATGCAAGTTGGATTTTGGCCCATGGCTTCCAACTCACCAGTTTCCATTCCAACGAATAAGAAAACCAAAACCAAATCCACTGCCTTCTAGTTAATTCTGACTCACAGTGACCCTATAGGACAGAGTAGAACTACCCCATAGAGTTTCCTAGGAGCACCTGGTGGACTTGAATTGCCGATCTTTTAGTTAGCAGCTATAGCACTTAACTGCTGTGCCACCGGGTTTCTCAAATACAGTAGGTATCTAAATTAGGTGGTACCATTTGAGGAGTGCATGGAGATATCTACAGTGTAGAATTGTTGTTGTTGTTGGGTGCTGTCCAGTTAATTCTGACTCATAGTGACCTCAGGTGACAGAATAGAACTACCACGTAGGGTTTCTTACTGTAATCACTACAAAAGCAGATTGCCAGCTCTTACTCCCATGGAGCTGATGGGTGGGTTTGAACTGACAGCCTTTTGGTTAGCTGTTGAGTGCTTAACCATTGTGCCACTAGGGCTCCTAGTATATAGTACACATGATTTATTTCTCCTTCAGATTCTCATTCCAGTGGCAGAATGCAATGATTCTTTAATCACTATTTAAAGAGTCTTAAGTTGCCATATATATTCTGAGATTTTAAAAAAGAAGTAATTTTTTAGAAAATTTAAGTGCTGTAGTGGCTTCAGAGGTTAATGGTAGAAATAGGCATTAAATATATAAATGGATATTTTTGCATTTTGATAAGTTACATGTTTCAATAATGTTAAATATGTAGATACATATTTATAAAGACTGAGGTGAAAAAGAAGATTTATAAGCCTGAATGACAGGATTGGAAGGTCTGCATAAATGCCTCTGCAGGTGAACAGTGAAGTGGGACCTTAAGAACGCGTTCGTCGAGGTGGTAGAGTCAATAGGGGAATTGAGAGTGAGGAAGGGGAGAGATTTCTAAATGGGAGGGCAGCTCATAATAGAATTCACAAAATGATGTATGTAAAAGGGAAGCAGGGAAGATGCACGTTATTTCTACATTTTGCTGAAGAGCAGGAACACGTGATACACAAAACTCAGGAACACTTTTCTCTTAGATACCTAGTACCGCTATGTTAGAAATACCACACATAGGTGCCCTTAAAGGGACACAAGCCTTTTCTCACAGTTCTGGAAATTAAGCCGTGTTGATTTCTTACTGCTAGGAAGCCCTGGGTGTTCCTTGGTTGTGCGGCTTGCAGACAATCCTTGCAAAGTGTGTCTTCCTCCCATGTGTGCACGTATCTCTTTGTCCATGCAGTTCTTTGTTGTGTGATTTGTGTGTGTGTGTGTGCACGTGTGCACGTGCACACTTTAGGTGAAAGTTTGTAGAGCAAATGAGTTTTTCAGTAAACACTTAATACATGAATTGTGTAGTAACATTGGTTGCCAACCTCAAGATATGTCAATGGTCTGCCCTTCTCCACCCAGAAGTAATTAGACTTAGAAGTCACTCTCATAGGGTGTGATCTAATTAAAATAAGAAAGAAAACTCTTATTTCTGAACAAGATCACAGCCCCAGGTATGGGGCTTAGCATTCTAAGACATATTTTAGAGAAGGGGCACAATTTTGTCCACCTTTGTATCCCTCCAGCCTCTCCCTGGGGTAAAGTCAGTTCTAAGCTGCTAAAGATCTATAATAGTATCTATGACGTTATTTGGTTCTCCAAAGATGAGAACTATTCCCAGGCAATGGGTTCCTCACCATTTCTTGAATAATTTCTAACTGAAAAGGGAATGTGTCCCAAGAAAAACTTCCAGAACAAAGACCATATTTTTGCCTTTGATTTTTCTTCTTGGTGCCTGTGGAGACTCCCTTCTTGGGTGCTTCTAGCACCTTGTCCTTGGCACTGGGGAGAAATCGTATAGGCCTGTGACCAACCACAGGTGGGTGGTTTAAAACGACCTTTCATCTACAGGTTCTGCTGGGGATTTGCTAGTCTCAGGTCAAATGTGTGAGAAACCAGAACAAAGAATTTCATACCAGTAATAGGAAACTGTTTCTTCTTTTTTTTTTTTAAGCTGGGGTAAACGATCCAGTCATCTATAAAGGAACTTTGAAAAATGCCAGTTTCCTTTAGTCAGGAATATTAGTTAAATATACTTGCTCAAAAATAATTCCTTAAATGGAAAGGCAATCCCATTTTCTTGGTACCACCCACTAAACACCCGTGAAACACCCTCTTTGGGCCACATGTCTTAATGTACCACACTAAAAGGAACCGCAACACAAGGTATTGTGAATAAAGGCTTGTATTTTCAATCTTTGGATAAAACATGCCCATTCTGATTCCTCTCACATGTATTATGCCAATTATAACTCATTTACAAACTGCAGGAATGTGAATTCTCAGCATTTAACTCTGATGAAAAGCAAAGTTTACTGTTCTGATGCAGTTTTAACATTGTTGCTTAGGACCCAGGCGTACAGCACAGCTTCCTAAAGTAATGACAGATCCATTTTTAAGGAGGAAAAATATCCAACGACTCAACAACTCAATATCCTCATTACTTAAGAATAGTTTGGTCCTGCCAGAAATCCAGCTGTGTTACCATAGAAACTGCACATTGGACTAGATGTAATGTCATCACACAACAAAAGCTAAAATTCAACAGCTCTGTTATAGATGGGCAATACAAATAAATATTGAATCATCTAATTACTGGTTACCAGTAACACTTTCCCCATTGCTTTACTATAAGAAGTTAACAAAAAAAAAAAATCTACTGAATATTATTGGTCGATAATGAAGTATAAGAGTGGGAGGTTGGGGAACTGGTTGAATTGGTGCAATTTACTATATATATATATGTAATACAGCAACCAACTGCTGACTGTAGATCCAAGGAACAAACCATTTTACTGATGTTTTAAAAAACTTAGTACAACTTGTTAGATAAATCTTATGTTTCCCTTTCTAGAGACAGAAGGGGCTTGTAACCATTATGTTCAAAGAGCAAAATTCATTGAGTGCCATCATAAAATAGCTTTATTCAACTACAGTCATATAACAAAGGGCTAAGGGTAGCTAAACTTTTTTTTCTCCTTTACTAACATGACTAATATTTAATTGTAAGCTATTTTATACAAATTAACTGTTATATAAACACTAATCCTTAAAAAAATTGTAGAGCAGTATTAGGGAAACTTTTCTTCTTAATTTTGTGTTTTAGGTGAAAATGTATAGCACAAATTAGTTTCTTATTCAAGAATTTATACACAAATTGTTTTTTGACGCTGGTCCCAATCCCTGCAGTGTGTCAGCAGTCTCTAATCTTTGTCTGGAATATGGATTTTAGAAGTGGTTTCAGTTTCATCAGGATGCCTTGGGGGCCATAGTCTCAAGGATTCCCTAGTGTCTGTCAGACCAGAAAGTCTGGTCTTTTTGCGTTTATTTGAATTTTGTTCTGTATTTTTCTCCCTTTCGGTCCAGAATACTCTATTGTGATCCCTATCAGAACAGCTGGTTGCAGTATCCTGGTACCCCCTAGCTCTTCTGGGCACTGATTGATAGACGTTGTGGCTTATGTGGTCCATTTTCCTTGTCTTCGGTTTTCTTTATTCTCTTTTGCTCCAAATATGATGAAGACCCCAGATATGACTTACTGAAGTATGATGCAGAAGGTTTTCTTTTTGAACTGCATTATGCCAATTCACTTAAATGTCTCTGGAGACCACAGTCCTCAGCCCTCAGCCCCAGTAGCTACATTCTTTGAGTTATTTAGATACGTCTAGAAGGCTTTTATGGCTTTGGCTGGGTCAGATTGTGCTGACTTCACCCACGTTGTGGATGGTCTTTTCCTTCATCAGTGTTAACTTACCTACTATCTAGCTAGTGATTCCCCCTCCCTAGCCCTTCCTTCCCTCATAACTATCAAAGAGTGTTTTTTTTTCTTCCCCTATATGTAAACCTTTTCTTGGGTTTTTATAACAGTGATCTCATACAGTATCTGCCTTTTTGTGATTGACTTATTTCACTCAGCCCTCCAGATTCATCCATGTTGTGACGTGCTTTATGGATTCATCCTTATTCTTTATCATTGCACAGTATTCCAGTGTGTGTATTTACCATAGTTTGTCTGTTTATCTGTTGATGGGCACTTAAGTTGTTCCCTTCTTTTGCTATTGTGAATAATGCTGCAGTGGACATGAGCATGCATATACCTACTTGTATTCTTATGACATCTCTTATTTCTCTTTTTTTTCTCTCTCTCTCTTTTTTTTATTATGATTGAATGAAAATGTACATTCCCATATAAATTTGCATGCTGTCCTACATGCATCTTCCACTGCTCTCCCTGCACGGTGACAGCGCACTCTTCCTCTCTGCTCCATACGTGTCTTCCCAGCAGTCTCCTGTATTCTTCTCTCCACCCATGCCCCTTCCCCCCGTATGAGGTCAACAGAATGACCTCCTATAGATGCCTAGAACTATAAAGTGCCCACGCAATATGGTCACTCTGCATCACCAAGTCCAATCCATTGCTGTCTGGAAAGTTGACCTTCATTATGATTTACAGACAGGGGCAGCATCAGGGCCAGGGGCCCTGCTCCCAAGAGAAATCTGAGGTCGCAGGACCATCAATTGTGGTCCTTTAATGGAGATCTCAGGGTGCACCCCTATTTATACTTATGTTGCCAGTGAGACTCAACTTTGTGAGCTCCATCATGGCTAGCACTGGTGGTGGCCGAGGACCATCTGGTTCTTCCAGTCACCAGTCGATGTAGACATCTACTTACATGGATTGCTGTCTTCTGGATTCTCTTTCCCCCATGTCATTATGGACCTTGATGATCATCCGTTCCTGCTAAGTTGGGAGCATTTGCTGTACCCTCAGATGGCAGCTTGGCAGCTCTTAAGACCCCAGACACCACTCACCAATGTGGAGTGTGGAGAGACCTCATTAGCAAAATGCTAGTTGTGCCAATTGGCCTTGATTTCCCCTGAGATCATGGTTCCTGCCCCCCCACCTCTACTCCAGCTACTCTGTCCTTACAATATTGGGTTAAGATGAGAGGAGTACACAAGTTGCATTGAAGTCCTGTTAATATTGATCTTACTAATGTGTGCTGTCACCAGTTTCATGCAACCAAATTTCTAACATCTAATCTAAACCCTCCCCACTTGCCCTTCTGCCTTCCCCATCCTTGCAGCCATCAAAGAGTCTTTTCTGTTATGCATGAGTCTGCTTTTAAGTTCTTATATTAGGGGTCTCATACAATATTTCTCCTTCATCTCTTATTTCTTGAGGATGTATTCCTAGGTGTGGGATTTCTGGATTTTATGATATTTATATTTCTAGCTTTTTAGGAAAATTCCATAGTGGCTGTACCACTTTACATCCTCACCAACAGTGTATAAGAGTTCTGATCTCCTTGTAACTTCTCCAGCATTTGTTATTTTCAGTCTTTTTGATTTGTGCCAGTAATGCCCCGGTCAAATGGCATCCCAGTGAAATTTAGATTTACACTTCTCTAAAAGCTAATGACTGAGGACATTTCCACATTTTCTCCAAGCTGCCTGACTGTCTTTTTTGGTAAGATGTCTGTTTATATGATCTGCCCATTTTTTAATTGGTTATTTGCATTTTTGTTGTTGAGATGTTGAAGTGTTCAGTAGATTTTGGAGACTAGACCCTCATCAGATATGTCACAGACAAAATTTTTTTCCCAAGTCTAGCCAAGTCAGCCAAGCACCGTCGAGTCAGATCCAACTCATGGCAACCCTAGAGGCCAGAGTAGAACTGTCCTCTAGAGTATTCAAGGAGTGCCTGGTAGATTTCAACTGCTGACCGTGTAGTTATCAGTGGTAGCACTTAACCCTAACTACACCACCAGGGTTTCCCAAGTCTAGAGGTTCTCTTTTTATTCTTTTGGTGAAGTCTTTTGATGAGCACACTTAATTTTTAGAAGCTCCTGGTTACAATTTTTTTTTTCTTTTTTCACAATTCATTTTAAAGTCCTGCATAGACCATACTTCACTTTGGCATGAAGGAGTGGTTTGTGTCTACCTTACAGGGGCTTCAGTCAGAAATAAAATAGTTCTCCATTTTAACAGCCAGGTATATTAGTCATTAATATTCTCTGTATTTGCAAATACTTTAAATGATGTTCTAATAATATGTTACTATCCAAATTTGGGACGCTCTGATTACATAGTGCTTAAGACCTATGGCTACTAACCAAAAGACTGGCAGTTCAAATCCACCAGGTGCTGCTTAGAAACTCTATGGGGCAGTTCTACTCTGTCTTATAGGGTAGCTATGAGTTGGAATTAATTCCACAGCAACAGGGTTTTTTGCAATACAGATTTAACAGTGAAAAAATAAAATAATATTTGGTAACTGTAAAACTTTCATATGTGAGCACTCAGTGCATTCCTAAGCGATGTATTATTAGAAAGCTTGGATGCTTACCAAAATATTGGAAATGACACTGTCTATACTTAGAGTTAACTGCACTTATGAATAAGTGAGTAAAAGATACAGTTTTAGGCATGCAATGTATTAGTATAAATGAGCAGTGACAAATCTGAACATTCCTTTGCTTCGAATCATTTAGCCAGGTTCTTCATTTGTATCTTGTGTCTGTTGCCTTCTTCTACCTGGCTTCGTGGTAACTGTGTTCTAAACATTCCCTGGGGAATATGAGTTGGGTAGGATTGACTGCATCCTAAATCCCAGTAATAGGTTCTGATTTCTTTAAGGCAATCAGCAAAGCCATCTGCTGTGATAGGCTGAGGGACGGAGACACGAGACAACATTTAAGTCAGGAGGCAAGATAAAGTTTAACTTCCGGGAAAAGCATTTCATCCTTTTCTGCAGAGAACAATTCTGAGAGACGGTTTCTTCCTCCTTGACATCAACTGAGGGAAAAGACAGTCCTAGGAATTACTGGAAACCCTGGTAGCATAGTGGAGAACAGTTACAGCTGTTAGCCAGAAGCTTGGCAGTTCGCCTCCAGCAGGTGCTCCTTGGGAATTGTAAGGGGAAGCTCGTGAGTCACTACAGTAAAACTAGCCCCAAACCTGCCCTTCAATTACTTGAGCCAATAAATCCCTTTTGTTTTTAGGACGGATCTAGTAGATTTTCTGTTGCTTGCAAGTGAAGACATCCATGCTGACACAGTGCCTGTTAAGATCTCTGTAGCTAGATAACTACTGCAGGCATAACTGGGTGCTCGTGGCCACCAACGAGGGCACTCGGGCTCTCTTAATTGGAATGGCCACACTGCTTGTTTCTGATCATTTACTTGCTTTACAGTTGACCTGTAGGTGGTTGGTTTGACCCATTACTGCTCATGCTGTTACCTTCTGCGCAGCCGTGGTTACAGATGTTCTAAAGGGCAGATTTACAACATGGTTCTGTGCTAACTTGGCTGTTTCTCTCTGGGCACAAGTTCTGGCTGATTCTCTCAAAGATTCCCTCTCCAAGACCTGTCACAGCAGGTGTTACTGCCACTGCTGTTTTTCTAACATTTCATTATCAAGGGATGAAGTTAACAGAAATCCTGTATGTCTAAAGAACTAGACCCCAAGGTTATTGAATACCCTTTCAGAAACTTTTAAAAGAGAAAAGATTTACTTCTAGTTTAATAGTGTATTGATTTCATTTATGGTAATAGAATATTAAATGAAAAACCATATTCTATGATTTGTATATATGAAACACTTTTTAATATTCTTTTTCTCTCTATATAGCTAGATAGATATAGATATAAAAATAGATATGCATATATATTTATATAAGTATTCAAAGGGATTTCATAAGATTAAGTAACTCTGTGACAATTCTCCTTCCCTCCCCAGTTGGAAGCCAGCTTAATTGGGATTATGCTAAAAGGAGAGCCTAAAACAAGGTTTTGCATGCTGGTAGTTTATTTAGAAGATAATTTGAGATGCAGATGTGAGACAGCAAAGACAGTGAGACAGAGAAGGAAGAAGAGTCAATAAAGGGCACCTTATTGATTTGGTTATTGCCTGAGCTACTAGAAGTCAATGCTAGAAGGCACTATCAGAAGAACCATACAGAATAACCTAAATTGTATCTCTAATCACTGTTTCTGAAGCACTCTCATTTCATTACAACTTTCCACTTGGTAGAGCTTTCTACCACACAGATAGTTAACAAAAAATCACCTCCCCCCCTCAAAAAATGGCCTTTCAGGATGTGTCTAATTATTCAGAGTTGATTATTACAGGCATAATGGCCAATGTTTTTATTAAATATGATGAATGGTATTCCTATATTTATCATGAATTTAAACTTCAGACATCCCCAAAAGAAGAGTAAAATTATCGTTAAGTTAAAGTTAAGGTGAAAAGATTTAGCTACATGAAATAAGAATTTAAAGACTAACTTTTATGAAACTCTATCTTGATTTTTTAAAAGGTATGCAGAAAAAATGTATTCAAAGAAATCCATTTTGATCTTTTTGTTAATTGGCAATTGGGACTGGCTGTATACATACTTTAGAAAGAAGTGACACTCTAACAAAGACGCAGAGTTCTGAAATGAAGTGGCTCTCTTTTTAACAAATTAGGGAAAGTTCTGGATTTCTGGATAAGAGTATTTCATTTTGTGGCCAGAAAAGTGTTTTGCTATGGGGGGGGGGGGAAGTCACGCGCTCTACATACTCTGAATGAGCATCGCTAAGTGGTTCTTTTGTTTTGTTCCAAGAAACACAGCACAGTTTATGATAAAATCCAACTGCTCTACCAATTCATGCTGAGCAGTATCATCTGCACACAGATAGGCAAGAACCCTTGGCAGAGGAATGATTCGGTGATGCTGGGACGATGAACTGCCGTCACTCTTGGTTCACAAGGCTGCGTTTGTAAGAAGACTCAAAATAACTGCCAACATTATCAAAACAATGCCTTAGTAAAAAACCAGTTATAGTTAGCACAGTTTCAAAGACTTGTGTAATTAATATTCATCCACACCCAAGGAAAAAAAATTTTCTCAAACTTGTAAACCGTGGTGACACAGTGGTTAAGTGCAACAACTGCTAACCAGAATGTCAGTAGTTCAAATTCACCAGGTGCTCCGTGGAAACTCTGTGGGACAGTTTTGCTCTGTCTATAGAGTTGCTATGAGTTGGAAGTGATGCAACAACAGTGGGTTTGGTTTGGTTTGGGTTTCTAAACTTGGGAAGATTTCTAATTTTATTTCCACTATTACAGATGACAACAGCTGGTCTGAGGCTTGCCCCTCTGAAAGGCTTATGCAAGAGGTGTTGTAGAAAGAAGGATGAATTCATCACTCATGGTGGGAAAGTCTACCAACCAAGTACCCAGTCATTTTATAGTTTCTCTAGTGATCACAGATTTCAGAGTCTACCAGGTAACATCATGTATTTTTTAAAATACGATTGAAACACACACACACACACACATATATACACTTACACTGGCAAAGGCTTCATACCGTTTTTTACAGAAGGATTTAAAATATGTCCTGACTGTTGAATTTTAGCTTTTCCGTGGTAAAGGCACTGAAGAAGCCTCCAGTTATTGCTCTTTACACGTCTAATAGCAATGACCATATTATCTATCACCATATTATCTATCATTCATTGAACAGTTACAGTGTGTAAGGTGCCATAGTAAATGCTTTGATATATTATTTAGTGTAATTCTTCCAGTAATCCTCTGAAAAGAAATTACTAATGGAACTTTGTGGATGAGGAAATGAATATTCAGAGAAGTTAAGTAAATTGTTCAAGGTCACAAAGTGAGCAAGTGAAGGATCTTGTATGTGATGCAGTGGCCATCTGAATCCGAAACCCAAGCTCATTTTGTTACCACCAAGTCATAAATTGATACCATTCTTAGCCACTTATTACAATCTTTTAACCATACTTTTCCTCAAAAATAGCCAGAGTAGGATAGTAAAATTATATCTTACAGCAAGACAAAGCAAGATATAGATATAATTGTATGTACTGATTAGTGTCATATTTTGTTTCACTTCGAGTTAAGGGTTTTTTTAAGGGCATTCATTCCCTTCATTGATGTATGTTGAGTTTTTGATTCCATAAATAGCAACTAAGAAATCCTAAAGGAGACTTTAAAGGTCTTATCAAGTGAATATGGCCTGATCCATGCAATCTTAATATGCCACATTATTAATTCTCTCTTGGGCCTGGAAACCCTGGCGGTGTAGTGGTTAAGTGCCATGTCTGCTAACTAAAAGGTTGGCAGTTCAAATCTTCCAGGTAGGTACTTTTTGGAAACTCTGTGGAGCAGTTCTACTCTGACCTATAGGGTTACTATGAGTTGGAATCAATTTAATGGAAGTGGGTTTATTTTTTTGATTTGGGGCCTGGTATAGAGCCCTGGCAGTATGGTGATTGAGAGCCTTGGCTACTAACTAAAAGGTTAGCAGTTTGGATTCACCATCTACTCCTTGGAAACCCTATGAACAAGTTCTATTCTGTCCTACAGGGTTGCTATGAGTTGGGATCAATCCAACAGTAAAGGCAGATGGTTTTTGGCTGGGGTCAGGCTCAGTAAATAAAATACATCAAACTGCCGAATATGACTATTAGGTGAATTACAACCATGGCTTCTTGTTGAAAAGAACAAGCATCCAGGCAACCTCTTGTACATGAAGAGGAATGCTTTCTTCTTGAAGAACACAGATCGTGCTCAGAAAAAAGCACAGCACAATGTTCATAACATCCACCCTGAGGGCATCACATGAGGTAGTTTTGCACTGTCATTTATATTGCAGATGGAAGATATTTCATCTGGTAACAATTCAGCCAGTTTTAGAGTGTATTCTTATAGGACCATCAGACTATGGATGGCCCTACTTTAATTAGAGAGGTTTTCTTCCTCCCTGTTTCTCTTCATTCCTTTCTCCCTCCTTCCTTCCTTTTCTTCCTTTCTTAAGTGAAACAGAGAGTTGGAAACACATACCCTAACACTTGTCCAGTTTCCTCTGACTTTTTTACTTCTATGGTAAGTTGCACACATTTATGGCCTCATGTGTATCTGTAAAGCCCTTAGCACTGCTGACAAAAACCCAGTGTCGGTGCTTGGTTCTTCTTGTATCACCTTTTCAACCCACAGTTTTTTCCTGAAGTGGGTTGATGTTTTCCTAGGAACATAACAGAAAGACAGTTGTAATTCAGAAGGATGCAGCTCTCCTTTAGCTGACCACAGAGATAAATTGTATTATAAGTATTTATAACTCAATCTGAAGTTTACTTCAGTCCAGCACCTGTCAAAGGCTCTCTTGAGATGTCTGGTATTTGACAGGCAGCCTAACAGGCTTATGAACTATTGATTCCTGAGCTTCTCCAGTTTCATCTTTGCATTCAATTATCTGTGCATTGGTAAGCACAGCATATGAACCTTGTTTTTTTTGACCAGTGCCATATTCCTGGAAACCGTGGTGATGTGGTTGTTAAATACTACAGCTGCCAACCAAAAGGCCGGCTGTTCATATCTACCTGGCACTCCTTGGAAACTCTATGAGGCAGTTCTGCTCTGTCTGTAGCTATGAGTCAGATTCAACTTAACAGCAATGGGTTTTTGGTTTTAACCTCAATACTTATTTTTACAGTTTCAGTCTGCTGGTCATTAAAAACTAGTTCATCATTTTTGTTGTTAGTTGTCATCAAGTTGGCTTCAACTTATGGCAACCTCACATACAACAGAATGAAGCCCTGTCTAGTGTTTTATTTTCTTCCTGATCACCAGCATGCTTGAAAGCATTGCTGGCATCTACATTTGGTGATTCATCTACCTGCACTGTATTGGACAATAGTCTGTTGAGATCCATTGAGTTTTCATTGACTATTTTTCATTGCATTGGGAAAGTCTGCTGCAGAGGCCCTCTTTAAAGTATTCAAAAGTAACGATGTCACCTTGAAGACTAAAACGTGCTTGATCCAAGCCATAGTATTTTCAGTCACATCATGTGAATGAAAAAGCTGGACTATGAACAAAGAAGACAGAAGAAGAATTGATGCCTTTGAATTGTGGTGTTGGAGAGGTATATTGAATGTACGATGGACTGCCAAAAGAACAAACAGATCTATTCTGGAAGAAGTACAACCAGAGTGCTCCTTGGAAGCAAAAATGGCAAGACTGCATCTTACATATTTTGGACACGTTGTCAGAAAAGGCCATTCCCTGGAGAAGGACATCATGCTTGGTAGAGTGGAGGGTCAGTGAAAAAGAGGAAGACCCTCGATAGGATGGATTGACACAGTGGCCACAACAGTGGTCCTAAGCATAAGAACGATTGTGGACATGGCGCAGGACTGGGCAGTGTTTCATTCTGCTGTTCATAGGGTCACTATGAGTTAGAACTGACTTGATGGCACTTAACAACTACAACAACAACAATTTTCAGAAGTGGTTTGCTAGGCTTTTCTTCCTAGTTTTATATACTTAAACAGAAGCTGAAATTCCTGATGCTTACTGTAGATAAATACAACTCTCCTGTCCCCTAGAACTCTTTAATGCATCCCCTAAAAATCACTAATAGAGAGGTAAGTCTGTCTTTAACAGAATTTCTTAAGCTTTTTTTATTTTATTTTGCTGATTTGTACTGAGAAAACAAGTATTTTTATTTTGCTCCGACTCGACGGCACTTGACTTTTCAAGTGTAAATTATGTGATCTTATTAAATATCTTTTTTCAATACTACATTCCTCCAAAAGAAAAAACAGTGTGACAGATGAAGGCAGGAATAGACCAACCCTTCGCTGGCACTTTTAAGAGTCAATGATACATATGTTTCTTTGAGTGGAATAATGGACTGGTATCCTTGTTGAATAAACAAAGAAAGACTGGCCAGTGGTAATCTCTACATTCTCTTAGATGTATGAAACTGTGCTCTTTGATAGGATGACACAATTGTTGGGTAGCCAGGTTTGGTCTAATCTCATTATCTAATAAAGGAAAAAGCTTAAACGATGTCTGAAAACTTATGTAGCCAGGTATGTTGGGCACTGAACATACGTGCACAGAAAATATTTGGACAAATTGTTTACAGTCTGATATGTTTAGCCTCCAGGTATGGATTGTTGCAGAGACCCTTGGGTACATATCACAACTGTTAACTAATGGACACCGTGAATTTCTGACTTCTTTGGTGACCATCATATATTTTGTGTGTATCTCATGTTGTTTTTATGCTATAACTTGCTGTGAAAAGTTGCATCCCATCTGTCTAATCAACAACAAGCAACATGATAAATGCAATGTAAAAAACATTGGTCAGATATCCAAGATTGTTTTAATTTTATTAATATGCTAACATTAAGAACTGATAAGTAAATGAAAGACAGCTAACTTATTGCCATCATTTTCCACTGGCAGTGACCCTATAGGACAGAGTAGAACTGTCCCATGGAGCTTCCAAGGCTGTAAATCTTTATGGAAAAAGACTGCCACATCATCCTTGGAGCAGTTGGTGGGTTTGAGCCACAGACTTTTCAGTTAGCAGCTGAGCACTTTAACCATGGTGTCACCATGAATCCCTGAAAAATAAATAATCAAACCAAACCTATTGCTGTCTAGTATATTTGTACTCCTAGAGACCCAATATGACAGAGTAGATCTGCTCCACAGAATTGCCAAGGAGCGCCTAGTGGATTTGAACTACTGACGTTTTGGTTAGCAGTTGTAGCACTTAACAGCTACACCACCAGGGTTTCCCAAAAGACAGTCAACCAAAAGAAACCCAAAACTCATTGCTGTCAAATAGATTCTGACTCACAGAGACCTTGTAGGACAGAGTACAGCTGCCCCATAGAGTTTTCAAAGAGTGGCTGGTGAGTGTGAACTGCTGACCTTTTAGTTAGTAGCTGTAGCACTTAACCGCTATGCCACCATGGTTTCCACGAAAGAAGATAGGATCTTGAAATTGAAGTGATTCTTATGAGAACTTCTGGAAGACAGAATACTTTTAAATGGACATTTGTTTGCATTCATGTGTCCCTTATACATGTTATACTTAATTCACTTGCCTCTTTCTGAAAGGTTTCAAAGCTGTGAGATAAATGAACTCTCACAGTATATACTGATACTGAATAAAGACACTGCCTTTCTTTTAAGAGTTGGGCTTTATAGGAAGATGTGTACCTGGTATTTTGTTTACTGGTATTTTGTTTACTGGGTATACTGGTATTTTGTTTACTGATTTTAAAAAGAAGAAAGAACTATCTTACACTGGACATTTTTTTCTAGTCTAATTTCTAAGATACTATGGTAGAAAAATCTTGTACAAATTAGAGATACAGTTGCATGATTTTTATTTCTTAAATTATCCTGATTGGGAGTTGAAGCTTTTCCTTATTTTTTCATATTACTGACCATTGCCTTTTCTATGGTCGTGCTGATATGCCTGGGAGACATGCCGTTTTTTCTTCAAGGTGGTGTCTACTGGACAGATACAAGAATTTGAGGGATTGTTTTACCCACAGAAACGCTGGAGGTGTGGTGGTTAAGTGCTACATCTGCTAACCAAAAGGTCTGCAGTTCAAACCCACTAGGTGCTCCTTGGGAACTCTATAGAGCAATTCCACTCTGTATATAGGGTTGTTATGAGTCAGCATCAACTTAGTGGCAATGGGTCTGGTTTTTGGTTTGGTCTTACCTACAGGGGATAGACATTTGATGCATTTTGTGCTCCTTCCTCAGCATATACCTTTGTTTATCCTAATGTTTTACAAAATGCCTTGTAGATAGAGGATTAAGCATAAAAAAATTGTTCAATAAATACGTAGTGGATTAATGAAACCAGATCAGCTAGGATACTTTCATATTCACCTAATGATGGTTATTTTTCTATGAAATTACCTTTCCAAAAACTGCCTAACTTTGACTGCAAAGCATGCATGAACTAAAATATTAAGAATTTATTACACAAAAGACTTATAAATACCTGCCGTTATTGCTGTCATTAATATTCTTTTGTTTTAAAGAGAAAAGTACCAGCTCCTCTCATCACAGAGCAAATAACACAACTGTAAAAGCTGTTGCCAAGCAACCTGCATTCACAGCTCAGATGGGCTGAAATGTTTATATTCATATGTGGCTAAAATTGACCCACTCTTTCACTGAAAAGTCTTATCCATGAAGTCCTTGAGATATTTGTACTAAGATCTTAGGATGTGGCTCACGGCATTATTATTCTGTAGGAGGTTCTGAAACTGTCACATCTAATATCTATCTCACTGTCACTATACTTGCCATGTTACATTATAATTATTTGGGTTGGGTTTATTTTGGCATTAGACTGCGAATTCCTTAAGGGCAAGGTTTGTATTGTCATCACCAGGAAAGGACCCTGTACATCATAAGCATTGCACGTTTTTGATTGGTACACGGAAAACAATTGTATACAAATGTCTGTTCTATGTGCTTTCTAAAAATTATTTTCTTATTAAAACTTAAAAGGAAGAGTTAGAGAAACTGAAGGTCCACTCTTTGTACACCAATGGATTGGACTTGGTGATGCAGAGTGACCATATGTTGGGTACACTTTATGGTTCTGTGCATCTATAGGATATCATCCTGCTGACCTCTGGCTGGAGGAAGGAGAGTGGGTGGAGAGGAGGGGAAATGAGACTGTTGGGAGGATGAGACATGTATGGAGCAGAGAGGAATAGTGTACTGTCACCGGGCAGGGAGAGCAGTGGAAGCTGCATATACGTGGGCATGTAAATTTATACAGGAATGTACATTTTCATTCAGTCATAATTAAAGACAAAAGAAAAGGAAAAAAATACAGGAACAATGAACTATAACAAGCCAAGACTGAGGTGATAACCAAAAAATTCTAGAATCAGAACATGTTAGAATTAGAAGAAAGCTTATGTGGAATGTAGTCCATTGCTCACTCACAGATGTGCCTGTGAGTGTTTATCAAAAATGCATGCTTAAATGGGTACATATTCAAAGAAACTGAAATCTATCACTAGCTCGCAGCATTGGCTATAGGTTCAAGTGCTTTATGATTCCTTATGATGCTCTGCTTTGTGTCTAGGCCTGTTATGTATAGAGCCATGTATAACGGGTCATTGTGCGGACAAAGAAGAATTTGTGGTATGCTCCTCTCTTCATTCATTCAACAGTTATCTCCCAGGTGCTATGCTAGGCACTGAAGATATGTCCATTAACAGGACAGTACCTGAACTCTCTAAGCTTCACATTCTATTTGGAAGAAAAACAGTAGGAAAATAAATATGTAGTCAGGTGGTGATAAAAATTGTAAGGAGAATGAAGTTGGGTAAAGAGAGCCACAGGCTGCTGTTTAGACAGAGTGGCCAAGACAGGCTTCTCTGCAGGAGGGGCAAGGGATTGGAGGCCTGAGTGAAGTGAGTTGGGAGCCACAGAAGTATGGCATGGGACATCGAGAACATTTGACAGTGTCTTCACCTTCTGCACTGTCACTTCCATGGACTGAAGTCTCTGCTGTGAGCTTGGAATACTGCATGGTTCATATAATCGTCAATTATTATTATTATTCACGGACCCCAAAGTGTTGATTCCATTAACACCTTGTGCCTGCTTTGAAGCTAATCCAATTGAATATAAATCACGCAATGACTAATTTTCTTTCTGGTATAGTATTTGTTATCAGGAAGACACACATATGCCTTCTAACTTTGCTCAAGATAAACTTTCCCAGGCAACGAACCTGAAACTAGATTATTGAATACAGGTGCCTCTTCTGAAGAGGCCCAGCTTTCTGTCCAGCGTGTGGCCACTTCTTGGATAGATTCAGAAATCAGTATGGAAGGCCTGCAGTCCAGGCATGCAGAACAGCTTAGATCTGCTCCTGCCTCCACAGTTGCCAGCTTTTCCTGAGTTGCCTGTTTACCTCTTGGTTTTGTAATTTATTCATCTGAAAAATGAGAAGAGCACCTGCTTCTCATTATAACAATACTGAGATGTTTTGAGGGATCCAGGATTATTATCATGGAAAAGAGATGCTATCTATTTAAATACAAACTGAAGTGGGAGATACTCTTGGTGCTAATTTTCATCCACAAATGGAATGGATATGAGATATATGACAGTTTTACTTCATTTAATAGACTTTTCTTGAGAAACACCTGGAGAATCAAAGTCGAATAAGACATGGCCTCTGCTTTTGAGGAGCTCACTGTGTTGTAGGAGGAACTGAAAATAAAGCATTTATTAAAAGGGAACATGCTTGGGTTAGATACAGGTTTTGATATCCCTTCAAGATTTGTTTCTTTATTCATTTAACTTGGCATTGTTGGTATATGTATATTATCTATGTATGTGTATATGTAGTTTCAGTCATATATGTATATGAAAATTGGGTGATGAATATGGAAATCTGAAGAAGTATTGACGACTTTGGATTATGGTGCTGGTGAAGAATATTGAATATACCGTGGACTGCCAAAAGAATAGAAACCCTAGTGGCGTAGTGGTTAAGTGCCATGGCTGCTGACCAAAAGGTCAGCAGTTTGAATCCACCAGGTGTTCCTTGGGAACTTTATGGGCCATTCTTATTCTATCATTAAGGGTCATGTGAGTCAGAATCAACTTGACAGCAATAGATTTTGGGCTAAATGAATGAATAAATCTGTCTTGGAGGAAGTTCTGTCAGAATGCTCCTTAGAGGTAAGGATGGCCACATTTTATCTTAAATACTTTAGGAATGTTATCAGTAAGGACCAGTGCCTGGAGAAGGACATCATGCTTGATTAGAGAGTCAGAGAAAAAGAACACCTTTGATGGGATGGATTGACACAGTGGTTACACAATGGACTTAAGCATGACCATGACTGTGAAGAAGCTGCAGGACCAGACATGTTTCATTCTATTGTACGTGAGGTCCCCATGAGTTGGCGTTGACTTGATGACACCTAACAGTCACAAAACTCAACCAAAGAAAGCAAACCTCTGCTGTTGAGTTGATTCTGACTCACAGTGATCTTATAGGACAGAGTAAAACTGCCTTATAGTGTTGCCAAGGCTGTAAATCTTTGCAGAAGTAGATTGCCACATTTTTCCCCCATGGAGTGGCCAGTAGGTTCAAACTGCCAACCTTTTGGCAACGATGTAAGTGCTTTGACTACTGTGCCACCAGGCCTCCTAGCAACAACAAAAATGCATACACATATATATATTATACACATATACATGGCATATACATACACATATGCATACATATGTATGTGTGCATATTTGTATGCATGTGCAATTAGACATTAGGTGTCATCTAGTTGGTTCCAACTCATAGCAGCCCTGTGTACACCAGAACAAAACATTGCCTGGTCCTGCGCCATGCCCACGATCATCGCTCTGTTTAAGCCCATTGTTGCAGTCACTGTGTCAGTCCATCTTGTTGACGGTCTTCCTCTTTTTATCTGACCCTCTGCTTTACCTATCATGATGTCCTTCTGCAGGGATTCATCCCTCCTGACAACATGTCTAAAGTATGTGACACACAGTGTCACCAACCTTGCTTCTTAGAAGTGCTCTGGTTGTACTTCTACTGGGACAAATCTGTTCATTCTTTTGGCAGTCTAGGTATAGTCAATATTACAATACAACACCGTAGTTCACAGTATCAACTCTCCTGTCTTCCTTAGTCTTTGCCCAGCTTTCACATGCATAATATGTATATCTATCTATCTGTCTGTCTGTCTGTCTGTCTGTCTATCAGTCAATCATGGTAGCATTCTCACTCTCAGCCCCAACTTGCAGGGCAGAAGTTTTATTCAGTAATTTCACAAGTATCTGTTGAGCACTACAGATATATTCCATTACTCTTTTTTTCTGCACAGCACTGAAGAGGTCAGTGTTCAGTAACTGGGATGTCAGGACAAAGAACCAGAGAAGTTTTAAGCTTAAGAAACAAAGAAAATCGTAGCCAGACTTATGAAAATTCGGTTAAGAAGATTTTCATAGTAGTATTGAAAGGCAGCGAGAAGCTTAGAGCTGAGTGATGATGAGCTGGAGGTGAAAAGCAGTAGCACTTCAAGTGAAAGCATGAGCCAAAGCTCAGAGTAAGAAATGGGTGTGGCGCGCTGGGGGCACAGACACCGCTAACCTGTGGAATAGTGTCAGTGACCACTTACTGTAGGTCTGTTGTGTGTCTGGAGTGGCTCTAGACTTACATATCTGAGCTCTAATCCCTGTTGTTGTTAGATACTGTTAAATGAATTCCCGCTTGTAGGGACCCTGTATAGGACACTACGAAACACCGCCCACACCTGCGCCATCCTCACAACCATTGCGAAGTCTGAGCCTGTTGTGGCAGTGTCAGTCCGTTTCGTTGAGGGTCTTTCCCTTTTTCATGGACCCTCTACTTTACCAAGCGTGATGCCCTTCTCTAGTGACTGAGCCTTCCTGAAGACACCTCCAAAGTCCGTGAGGTGTGGTCTCGCCATCCTTGCTTCTAAGGAGCATTCTAGCTGTACTTCTTCCAAGACAGACCTGTTCATGCTTATGACAGTCTGTGATATATTCATTATTCTTTCCTAACACTGTGATTCAAAGGCATCAGTTCTTCTTTGGTCTTTCTTATTTATATATTGTCTAGATTTTGCATACATATAAAGCTATTGAAAATACTATGGATTTGGTTAGGTACACCTTAGGCCTCAAAGTGGCATCTTGTTTTTCACACTTTAAAGATGTATTTTGCAGCAAATTTACCCAATGCAGTGCATCATTTGATTGCTATTTCCATGATTGTTGATGTGAATCCAAGTAAAATGAAATCCTTCATAAATCCAATGTTTTCTCCAATTATCATGACATTGCTTCTTACTCCAGTTATGATTTTTGTTTTCATCATGTTATAGTATAATCTATGTTGAGGGCTGTAGCCTTTAATCTTTTTTGATAACTACTTCAAGTCCTCTTAACTTTCAGTGGGCAGAGTTGTATCACTTGCATACTGTAAGCTTTTAATGAATCTTTCTCCAATCCTAATGCCACATTCTTCTTCATGTAGTCTGACCCTCACAAGACAGAAAATCAGGGCCCACTGCTGGCAAGCAGTAGAGCCCTTTCATGCACTCATCCCTGCCTGCCTTCAAAGCCCATGATCTGTCTGCCATAGCAGGCTGCCCTATTTTATGAGGGGGAATATAGAATTCATAAAGAAGGGACAGGTGTTGGGGGTCCTTGAGAAAGATCTGGTAGTAATTTTCACATGCATTATCAATTGAAATGTATTTCCGGAAATAACCATCTCCTACCCACCTAGATTTGTAAGTAGTCAAATTTTTTTCAGTATTTTGCTTTGACTGTGCAAATAATTTTAATTATTTGTATGAAATTTCTGTACTCTGTCCAACTCTTCCCCCAGCCCCTGAATCTGGTCATTGATTTTCCTGTCTTGAATAGCTGAGTGGTTAATAGGGGTAACACAAGAGTGAATGATAGTCAATTCCTACTATGTCTTCCTCCATCTCAAAAATTCTTCATCATAATATCTTAAAGTCTGAAGGCTTAGAATATTGTACTTCCTACATCTCCACCCTTTAAAAAATAATTTTATGGTATAATAAGCATAACAGGCCTTGGAGAAGAGAGAATTTGTGTGGTGGGGGGGAAGGAGTAGAGGGACACATTGAAATTCTGAATGTATGTAGACTACTTATGACATTGATATATCTTATTTAGGCTTTGCTATAACCCATGTGAGTCAAGCATTCTAATCAGTCATGTTCAATCCAACCAGTCAGGTAATTCAAAGCTAACAGCAGCAAATCTTACAGCATTCCAGATCTTGAGCAATACTAGAAACTTTGTCAATAGAGATATTGAATACTTGGAATGGATTTATATTAGCGAAATTGTTGAGTTGCTTAGCATGATAAATGTTAGAAATGGGCTTTTATTGGTGAAATTAAATGTGTTGAAAATATATAGATCTGCTTAGATATTCTAGAGATACTATAAACAGAGGATAAAATCTAGAAAACTTTCTAGTCTGGAGTTTTAAGAAGATTCCCAAACTCAGAGACTAATTTGTGCCCCACCATTGATTCAGAAGACTGAAGAGTTTCCATTTTCTTAATGCCAACTGTAAGGTAACAGAATTCTGCCTCAGGAATATTCCTGTGTCTTCCTTGGGTGATCCTTCCATGCCAGGAATAGTCATAGTACCTAAAAAGACAGAGAGCTGGCACTTCTTTGAATTACAAAATTGAGTGTATGTAGTTTTTGGTGTCTCCTTTTTTTAAAAAAGAATCTCTTCAATAAATGTAATTGCACATCAGAGATAGCTAACTCTTAAGAAGCTCAGCTCTTTGATGGTCACTGTTAAAAAGAAAAAGAAACCAAGAATTCTTAGGTCAATTGGCAACAGTTACCATTTCTTCCATGCCAACTAATTTATTGGCTATGTAGGCATTTCTGGGGAGCTCGGTAACTGAACCATTACTGATAATCTCTTATAGATACATTTATTCTAAGTTGTGTACAGCCAGTGTAGTAAAAAGACTGTTTGCTCAAACCTCAGTCTACATTAACAAATTTTTCTTTCCTGGCAATATCTTTACCACTGTCAGTTTGCACACTGTGGTGGCTTAATGTTTCTGTGATGCTGGAAGCCACATCACCTGTATGTTGAATAACAGCAAGGTTATCCATGGCAGACAAGTTTCAGCAGAGCTTCCCGACTATGACAGACTAGGGGGAAGTACCTGGCGACCTACTTCTAAACATAATTGGCCGGTGAAAAACTTAAGAATAGCAGTGAAACATTGCCAGCGATAGTACCAGAAAATGAGGCCCTCTGGTTGAAAGTCACTCAAAATATAACTGGTAAGAGACACTTCCTCAAAGTGGAGTTAACCACAATGATACAGATGGAATAAAGATTTTGAAACCTTCATTTGCTGATGTGGCATGACTCAGAATGAAAGGAAACAAGTACAAACATCCATTATAACCGGAACACGAAATGTACACAGTATGAATCCAGGGAAATTGGTAGTCATCAAAAGTGAAATAGAACCCATGAAGACATAAATCCAAGGCCTTAGTGAACTGAAATTGACTGGTATTGGCCATTCTGAACTGGACATTCCTACGATTTGCTATGCTAGATATGATCAACTGAAGAGGAGTAGTGCCCCATTTGTGGTCAAAAAGAACATATCAAGATCTATCCTGAAGTACAGTGCTGTCATTGATAAGATAATGTACATATACCTACAAAGCCAGCCATGCCAAGTGCCATCGAATATACCTGCAAAAGACTAACTAATATGACTATCTTTCAAATTTATGAACCAACTATTAATGCCAAAGGTGGAGAAATGGAAGATTTTTACCAAATTCTACAGTTTGAAATTGATCAAACTTGTTATTAAGATGTGTTGATAATTACTACTTCTGATTGGAATAATGGAGTAGGTAGATGGATCTGTTGTTGGAAAATATGGCACTGGTCATTGAAAGGATTCCAGAGATCGGGTGATAGAATTTTGGCACCCCCAATAATTTTGTTGTAAATACCTCTTCTCCACAATGTGAACAGAGACTGTGTATGTGGACCATACCAGATGGACAACACAGGACTCAGACTGATGACACCTGTGAGTGAGACAACAGCAAAACTCATTCTCATCAGTCAGTACAAGGCCAGGGGTCAACTGCAGAATAGACCGTCAATTGCTCATATGCAAGTTTAAGTTGAAGGCAAGTAAAATTAAAACACATCCACAAGAGCCAAAGTTTGATCTTGAGAATGTCCTACCTGAATTTAGGGACCATCTCAAGAATATATTTGACAGGTTAAACACTAAGGACCAAAGATCAGACTCACAGTGGGATGAGGTCAAGGCCATCACACATGAAGAGAGCAAAAAATTGTTAGAAAAATGGGAAAAAAAGAAAGGACCAAAATAGATGCCAGAAAAACCTCTGAAACTTGCTCTGGAATGCAGAGTAGTTAAAATACATGGAAGAAATGATGACAGGAAAGAGCCAAATGGAAGATTACAAAGGGCTATTGAGAAGACTAAGTAATGTATTAAGAAATTTGCAAAGACCTCCAGTTAGGAAACTTAAAGAAAAAGATGCTGTTAGCATTTCTCAAGCTGAAAAATCTGAAGCAAGAATTTAAGCCTCGAGTTGCAATAGTGAAGGATTCTGTGGATGAAATACTGAGTGATGCAGGAAGCATCAAAAGGAGATGGAGGGAATAGAGAGAGTACCTGTACCAAAAAAAAAAAAAAAAAAAAAAAAGGGCTGCAGGTTCAGCCTTTTCGAGAGGTAGCATGTGATCCAGAGGGAAGAAGTCCAAGCTGCAGTGAAGGCGTTGAAGACTCTAGGAACTGAAGGAATACCTATTGAAACAGTTCAACAAACATGCAGTTCTGAAAGTGCTCACATGTCTATGCCAAGAAAATTTGGAAGACAGCTACCTGGCCAACTGAAGGGAAGAGATCCTTATCTGTGTCCATTCCAAAGGAAAGCAATCAAACAGAATGCAAAAATGTCAAACAATATCATTAATATTACACACAAATAAAATTTTGCTGAAGATTTATTGAAAATATTTGCAGCAGTAAAACAACAGGGAACTGCCAGAAATTCATGCCAGATTCAGAAAAGGACCTGGAACACAGGATATCATTGCTGATGTCAGATGGATTTTGAATGAAAGCAGAGAATACCAGAAAGATGTTTATCTGTGTTTCATTGACTGTTCAAAGGCATTTGACTGTATCAATCATAACAAATCATGGATAATGTTGCAAAGAGCAGGAATTCCTGAATACTTAATAGTCCTTATGTGGAGCCAATACATAGGCCAAGAAGCAGCTGCTTGAACAGAACAAGGGGGTACTGCAAGGTCAAACTCAGGAAAGGTGGATGTCAGAGCTGTAGTTTTTTACCATACTTATTCAATTTGCGTGAGGAAATCTGAGAAGTTCAGCTATATGAAGAAGAATGCTGTACCAGGATTGGAGGAAGCCTCATTAAAAACCTGTGATATGCAGATGACACAACTGTTTGCTAAAAGCACAGCGGACTCGAAGCACTTATTGATGAAAATCAATGGCTACAGCCTTCTGTATGGGCTATACTTCAACACACACACACAAAAATCATCACAACTGGACCCATAAGCAACATCATAATGAACTGAGCACATTTTTGAAGTTGTCAAGGATTTCATTTTACTTGAGTCCACAATCAATGCCTGTGGAAGAAGCAATCAGGAAATCAAACATGTTTATTGCATTGGGCGGATCTGCTGCAAAATATGTCTTCAAAGTGTCAACAAGCAAAGAGGTCATTGTGAGGAATACTGCGCACTTGATCCAATCCATGGTATTTTCAGTCACTTTATATGTATGTGAAAGCTGGATAATGAATAAGGAACAATGAAGAACAACTGATGTCTTTGAATTATGATGTTGGGAAATAAAATTGAATAAATCGTGACCTGCCAAAAGTGTGAACAAGTCTGTTCTGGAAGAAGTACAGCCAGAGTACTCCTCAGAAGTGAGGTTGGCAAGCCTTCATCTTACATGCCTGGGACGTGTTATGAGCAGAGACCAATGCCTGGAGAAGTGCATCACGCTTGGTAAAGTGTGAAGTCCATGAAACAGAGGAAGACCTTCAGTGAGGTAGACTGACCCAGGGACCACAACAGTGGGCTCAAATACAGCAGTGTTTTATTTTGTTGTACATAGTTTTGCTGGGAGTCAGAACTGTCTCAAGGACACCTAACAACAACTACAATGACAGCAATCCAGTGGTTCTAGTCAGTGAGCTCTTACATGTATTTAATCAGTTTAGTGAGTAAGAGCAGAACTAGACCTACCGTCGTGAGTTCACCCATCATTCACCTTTTCTGGGGCATTCAGGAAACCTTTGTTTTTTAGCTGGTGGTACAGTGGTTAAGAGCTACAGCTGCCAACCAAAAAGTTGGCAGTTTGAATCTACCAGTCACTGCTTGAAAATCGTGCGGGACAGTGCTGATCCTTCTTGAACGGTCACTGTGAGTTGGAATTGACTTGTTGGCAACAGGCAGGTAGTAGCTATTACAGATTAGGTGACCATACTTGTTTTGCCACTTACATTCTTAAGCTGATTTGTTTTGTGTTCTTTTGTTTTACCTAACTGATAGCTGCTATCTTTGTTATGAATTATTGACAATAAGAGTGAGTTTTGTTGTTTGGTAAAGTGATAAATTATTCTTTTGTTCTGAAGGTTAATTTTCAGTCCTTTTTAGTCTATTCATCATTTAATATTTTCTAACGAGTATAAGCAAGCAAGCCTTTGAAAACATTAGTTGTGTGCATAAACATACTTGTGTGTAAAGATGGCCTAAAATAAAATCACAAATTCATTTGCATTCAGGGACAACAGTGGTAGTACATATCTGTAAATGGTAGGTATGAGAAAATAAGGCATAAATTGTGACCCCACCAAAAAGCGTTGGTACTTTTCTGTCTGAATTATTTAAATAAAACGGTCCAAATCAAAGCTCTACAAACAAAAGTTATCTTTGGGCCAATGGATTACACCAAGTAAAACCTTAGAAACAAAAACAGGTATTTTCTAAAATTCAAGGCTTTTACAAGTACACAACTTCAAAAGAAACTGATATTCTAGATGCTTTAAAAACACTTCTGCAATAATTGCTCATTATTTATAGTGTTACCAAGAGAGACATATGTATGTGAAGAGGTGGTCTCCCTGGGGGATACTGTTTATAAACATGAATGGCTGCTCGTTGAAAGGCTGAAATTTGAAGTCCACCGGGAGGCACCATAAAGTCCTTTCAGTCTACTTCCAAAATATCAACTAGTGAGGACACTGGAGCTCAATTCCACCCTGACACATATGCGGTCACCAAGAGTTGGAACTGACTGCACTGCTTGAGAACCCTATGGGACGGTAAAAAAGATATGAACAGCTTTTATACAGGTTAAAAGAATCATAGTAAGACCACTGAGAGCACTTAAGTATTCAAAACCACTGTTTTCTTGTCACAAACATACCGTGAATACATGCCTTTTCCCAGAATGCCTCAATTTCATAATCTCAAGATTAACGTTTGTGTGACTTTAGTCATTACAATTACAAGTAAGATGCCACAGAGAACCCTCTATGGAACAAAGTTCTTTTCTAATAACTGCAAACCAAATGTATAAATTTTACAAGAAAGAATTTTCGTCTTCAGCTGCCTGTTATTTATGGTCTTAGTGCCTTCAAAGAATGTGACTTGTGAATATTTATCTTAGCAATAGAACAGAGATATAATGGCTAGCTCATTAAATTGTATTCTGCAAACTCTGTTTCAATAGCTCATTTTAATCTTCCAAGGATCCTGCTGCTATAATCTTGTAGTTTCTGATATTAACCTTTAATTTTAAACAAGGCCAAATGAAATTATGCTTACAATGTTTCATTTCTACAAGTGTTAGAGTCAATAACAATAAAAAATGAACAGAACCATTTCTTTATACTTGGAGACTTCTAATACTCTTTTGGAGGCTTGGAGACAAACTGCCCTTCAACAACGGAACAGGATGTGAGTATGTATGTGCTGCTGTCGCCACCCATCTGTCTGTCTGTTGTACTCCTGGGACTTGCATGGCACTGGAAGCCACGCCTCCAATATTTCAAATATTGTCACGGTTACCCACGGTAGACATGTTTCAGCAGAACTTCTGGATTAAAACAGACTAGGAAAAAAGGCCTTGCAATCTACATTCAAAAATTTGCCAGTGAAATTCTTGTGGATCACAACAGGTATCGCTTGATACAGTGTCAAAAGATGAGCCCCTTGGTTGAAAGGCGCTGCACAGTAACCACAACAAGGGACTCAAGCATGTCAGTGATCCTGTAGATGGTGCAGGGTCCAACTAAGTCTCATCCTGTTGTATATAAGGTCACTAGGAATCAGAGCTGGTAGCCACTACCAACACCACCACCTGCTGCCCAGGTGACACTGCTATGGCTGGACCAGAGTAGTTTGTTCTAACGGAGAACTATAGCTTGGATGGCAAATTATCTTGCTTGGAAAGCAGGTGGAATTCCTAGATCAGAGCACTTCTGGAGAGGTGGCACACTGGAGAGTTCACTAGCCAGGTAACAGAGATTAACTCTTTGTAAGAGCTTTGGAAGGCAGAGCTAGTGAACTGTGCAAGTCAGTCTATGGATGTTCACCTTGGCAGAAAGGAGATCAAAGAAGGAATCATGTTAAGGGCCCAAAGGTTAAGTATTTGTGTATTGTTAGTTAGAGTTTGTATCCTGCTAAGGCCATGTATTCACATGCAGGTAAACTTTTGCTTGAGACTGCAACAGTATAATGACAAGGGACTGACAAAAATTCAGGCTGGATTCAGAAGAGGATGTGGAACCTGGGATACACTGCTGAGAGCATATGGATCTTGGTTGAAAGCAGATAATACCAGAAAAATGTTTACCTGTATTTCACTGACTATGCAAAGGCATTCAACTATGTGGATCATAACAAATGGTGGCTAACATTGTGTAAAATGGGAATTCCAGAACACTTAACTGTGCTCTTAAGGAATCTGTATATGGATGAAGAGGCAATTGTGCAAACAGAACAAGGGGACACTGTGTGGTTTGAAATCAGGAAAAGTGTACACCATGGTTGTATCCTTTCATCATACTTTTTCAATCAGTATGCTGCACAAATAATCCAAGAAGCTAGGTTCCACAAAGAAGAATGAGACATCCGAATTGGAGGATAGCTCATTAACAACCTGCACTAGGTAGATGACTCCACCTTACTTGCTGGCAGTGAAGAAGATTTGAAACACTAACTGATAAAGATCAAGGATCACAGCCTTCAGGATGGATTGAACCTCAACATTGCACTTCAACATCAACAGCTGGACCAGTAAGCAACATCAGCAGAAATGGATAGAGGATTGAGGTTGTCAGGATTTCATTTTACTTGGATCCACAATCAATGCCCATGGAAGCAGTAGTCAAGATATCAAAAGACACATGGCACTGGGGAAATCTGCTACAAAGGATCTCTTTAAAGTATTGGAAAGTAAAGATGTCACCTTGAAGAGTTAGGTGCACCTGACCCAAGCCATGGTATTTTCAATCACATCATAAACATATGAAAGCTGGGCAATGAACAAGGAAGACAGAAGAATTGATGCCTTTGAATCATGGTGTTGGAGAAGAGTGTTGAGTGTACTGTGGACCACTAAAAGAACAAACAGATGTATTCTAGAAGTAGATTCAGAGTGTTCCTTGGAAGCAAGATAGCAAGACTATGTCTCATATACTTTGGATATGTTGTCAGGAAAGATCAGTCCCTGGAGAAGGACATCATACTTGGTAGAGTAGAGGGTCAGGGAAAAAGAGGAAGATCCTTGATGAGACGGATTGACACAGTGGTGACTACAGTGGACTTAAGCATAAAAATCACTGTGGACATGGTTCAAGACTGGGCACTGTTTTGTTCTATTGTGCATAGGGTCACTGTGAGTCAGAACTGACTCAGTATCACCTGACAGCAACAGTTCCATTCATTAGGGCCTCTAGCATTGAAACAACAGCACCTAACAGTAACAACACTATTGACACTATTTTTTCTCCTATGAGTATTAAAGGTCTTTGGTTTTATATTTAGTTATTTTTGATCTATTTTTAATTAGTTTTTGTGTATGGTGTGAGGTATGGGGCCTGTTTTACTTCTTTTTGCAAATGGATCTCCAGTTTTGCTAGCACTATTTGTTAAAAAAGACTATCTTTTCCCCATTTAATGGTCTTTGGGCCTTTGTTGAAGGTGCGATGATCATAGGTGGTTCGATTTACATCTGGGTTCTCAAGTCTATTCCATTGGTCAGTGTTTCTGACACTGTACTAGGACCAGGCTGTTTTAACTATCATAGCTGTATAGTAGGTTCTGGTCAGCTATAGCAAGTCCTGATTTATTCTTCTTCAGTAGCACCTTACTTATCCAAGGCATCTTTCCTTTTCATGTTAAGCTGATGATTACTTTTTCATTTTAAAGAATGAAAAGAATCAGTTTTTCTCTTTAAAGAATGCTGTTCGTGTTTGGATCAGAACGGCATTGTGTCTGTAAATTGCTGTAGGTAGAATTTACATTTTCACAGTGTTGATTCTACCTCTCTATGAGCAGTGGTGTTTTGTAGTTTTCTTGGTATAGGTGTTTTACTTCCCTAGTTAGGTTTATTCCTAAGTAAATGGTGGCATAGTGTGGTTAAGTGCTACATCTGCTAACCATGAGGTCAGCAGTTCGAATCTGCCAGGCACTCCTTGGAAACTCTATGGGTCAGTTCTGACCTGACCTGTGGGGTTGCTCTGAATTGGAATTGATTCCATGGTAGTGGCTTTGGCTTTTTTTTGGTAGTCTATGTTTTTAGGGGGCTGTTTAAATGATATTGTTTTCTTGCTTTTTATTCTCAATTCCCTAATTTGCTTATAGGAATCAATACTATTACCACCCACATACCCCTCCCAGAATTCTGTGCATGTTAGAGGCATGGTAAGTTCAGTAGCTGGGAAAGTTAAGAAGCACATTGCTGGACATGTCTTAAAAATGAGAACTATGGAATTACATAAAGGTGAGGGGAAGCACGTCATAATTTTGCATGTGGCTTCTTTTTGCTCTAAGGTAACAGATGGAACTGTTTTAGCAAAACAAATTTCTTAAAGAACTTCTGTGTTCCTAATGTTTCTCTTTTCGGTCCAGATGTGATCTTTTGATGAATGAAGTACTGGCTGCAGTTTCCCTGTATTTCAGGCTTACCAATAGGGTCTTTGAAAAAATACTTTTTTGCTCTAGTTCTAAGTGGAAACTTTGGCCTTCACCTCGCTGCTTCTCAATACACCAGATAGATAACTGCCTTAGGTTTGATTCCAGCTCACGGTGACTGCATGCATGTCAGAGTAGAACTCGGCTCCATAGAGTTTTCAATGACTGATTTTTCAGAAGTAGATAGCCAGGACTTTTTTCTGAGGTGCCTTTGCTAGGACTCGTGCTTTTAGTTATCAGTGAGTGCCTTATACCTTTGCTTCCAACTGCTTCCAAATAAGACCCTTAGATTATCTCAGAGAGTGAAAAATTGCCTACACTGAAGCCATCAAAAGATGTTGTCAAATTTCCTTCTTTAACACTCTCACAATCTGGGATCTTAAATACCAGCTCCTTGGCCATCATTCCTTTTTCTTCCCACTCAGTTCTAATTGGCTTAACTCTCTGAAGCTCCATCACTAAAATAACTTCCAAACTAGTTCCCCAGTCTCCTTGGTATTGTTCTTGTTTAACCTTTAATGTTTGTACCTGCATTCATTTTATTTTCAGCTGTTAGTGTTATATTCACAAATGGGCAGTTCTGGAGAAAGTAGACCATGTATTATTCCCCTTGGAATTATCCTTGACCTAAAATTCAGATCTTAGAAGTGAGGGAGAGTTCTGCTGTACATATTTGGCAGGTCTTAAAGTTGAAAACCACCCCAGGCTCAACGCAGCAGATGCTCTGTTTTCACAGCTGTTCGGAAGCATCACATGAAAATAGATACCTTGTCTGTCTGTTTTTGTCTCGGCACTTGACTTGGGCATGTGATGGGGGCGGGGGCAGATTTTGTGTAGAATGATCTTCAAAATGACAACTCAGATCATGTCTCTGATTCACAAAGATCCCTCTGATGACTTCCCGCTTTATCTAACATTCTTGCCTAAATCCTAAAGTCACTTGCAAGGCCCTCCATGATCTTGTGTGCTAACCAGAGCATTGCTCCCAGCCCTGCTCCCCCTGCTGCAGTCACCATTTCTTGATTTTATCCAACTCATTCCTACCCAGGGACCTCTGCACTTGTCATTCCCTCTTCCTGGTGACCCTGGGGTCTCAGGCCTTCTCAAGGCTCACAGCTTCTCCTCCTTCAAGTCCTTCCTCCAGTGTATCTCAGTGGAGCTTTTCCTAAACACCTTCACAGAAGTACAGCTCACCCCCTGATATTCCCACTATTCTGTCTCTCTTTCTCAAGCTGTTATTCCTATCTCACATTCTTTACTGATTTTTGTTGTTGATTTTCTATTTTGCTTTTATTAAGAACAGGATTTTTGTCTGCTTTAATCACTGGTCTGTCTCTTCAGTCTAGAAGAGTGCCTGGAAAACAGGGGACAGTCAGTACAATATTTGTTGAATAAAAACACAAACAACAGAGTTTCTTCAATAAATAGAGATTATAAAGGAGGATCTGGTTAACTGTGTAATGGTGCTGGAAATATTTTGGAAGACTTTGTGGAGGAGGGGACACCAAAACCAGGTGTCTAAGGACAAATAGGATTTTTCAAGATGGGAAAGGTGGAGGAGGATACTCCATGTTGTTGAATGAAGCAACATGTGAGAGGCACAGACTGGTAATTTGGCCAGCAGTTATCTCTCAGATATGGGATGTAAACCAGGATACTGTGACTCAGAGTTTGTATTCTTGTGACTAAACAATACACACGGAACTAGCAAAAGCAGATAGTGATATATTTCACATGCAGAATAATTTTTATGCAGAGAATTGTCAGGAGATAGTTCTTATTTCATTTGGGTGAATCTAAATCAATAGTTCTCTACTAAGTTCAGCAGTCCTGAGATTTGACAGAAGAGTTTAAAATAATGTATATTGGAAGCAAATATAACTTAGGTGTTTTGCTGACACAGTTATTGATTTCAAGAAATAAAGGGCTATCTTCCTATTAACTATGTCCCCTTAGCAATAAACTAGAGTGCAGGAACTTTTGAGATAAATCAAATGAAGATTAACAGTTTAGGAGTTGTCCCAAGAAATACATAAATGTCAATACAGAAGAGACAGTCTGGCTAGTTTAGTGGAACAACTAATCACCAGTAGAAGTCCAGCTCTTCCATCTCTCTAGACGTCTTCCCAATATATGCACACACATGCACGTGCACACACATGCACACGCACATGCACACACACACAATCCCTTATTCCTGTGAATTCTTTTTGCTATCCCTGCCCTTCCACCTTGCAGTAAAGCCTCTTATCTTCTTTAGCCTGGCCAACTGCTGAAGCTTTAGCTTGCATCCCTAAGTCGAGCCTCACTTTTATGAAGACAATGTTTCCCATTACTTCCATGGTGATCTTTCTGAAGCCAAAGCAGGAAAGTTGTGAGGCTGAAATGAAACAAAGTACATGTGTAGAGTCTTTGTTTACAACAACAAAAACCAGCTTTGACTAATTTGAGCAAAGATTTGTTGGAATAAAATCAGGACTTAAAATATTGATGTAATGCTAATGGATGGGCAGAAATGGGAAGAAACTAAATCAGTAGGGGTCACAGAAATGGTCCCATAGCCTAAACAGACTGATATCAGTGTCACCACTAGAATGGATGTGTGCCAGCTATTTCTGTTTATCATCCTTGTACTGCCTGCTCAAGAGTCAGAGGCCAGGGATTGGGTGTCCAGTTGACTACACCAGAAGATTGACCTGTACCTGCTTCCATAATGGGAGGCAGCCTCCAGGTTTTCTATGCCAATGAGAATCTACTCACCAAGAGATAAGTAACCCCTCTAAAGAAAATTCAGATGCTAGAAAAAGGAGAATGAGTGCTTGCTAAGAAAAACCATGAAACTGGTGACTTTAAAGTGATGAATTTCAAATAGTTTTGACTAGAAGTCCCAGCAAGAAATACATTGTACATCATGAATATATATGTAGATGGGGTCTGCTAATTAAGTTTGTGAACTCAACTTGAAAAAGTGTTGCATATATCATTGTTGAATATCACTATAGTCACCTTTGAAATACTTCCCTTGGGAAGCTATGCACTGATGTCAGCACCTAGTCCACCCTTCAGAGTAATTTTGGAACTCTTTTTATGGAATGGCCATCAGAGCTGTTGGCATATTACACTTGATGTCCTGAATATCATTAAAATGTCTACCTTTCAATGTTTTCTTTACCTTCAGGTACAGAAAGAAGTCAGTGGGGGCCAGATCAGGTATGTAGGAAGGGTATTCCAATGTAGTTATTTGTTTACTGGCTAAAAACTCCTGCATGGACAGCTGTACAATTAAGTTTGCAAACTTGCCACCTTACCACTGAGCGCAATTGCCATTCCAGAAAGAGCTCCATAATTGCTTTGAAGGGTGAACTAGGCACTAGCATCAGTGCATAGTATTTCAAGAGGAGTTCTTCAAATGTGATCCTCGTGCTAGTCAGCGATGAGGTTTGTAACACTTAGAAGAATTAAGTTCATAGACTTAATTGTCAGACCTCATATATATGTACACAAATATGTGTATGTATGTATATATGTATGTATTTATATATGACTGAGACCAAAGTTTCTCTATATCAAATTTGATATATTTTTTCTATTTAATTCTATTTCACTTTTAAAAATTCTGGTCACAGCCCATTAAAATGATTTCATGGCTTATAAATGAGTCAGAGACCACAGGCTAATGCTTTCTATGATATGTATAGTATTAGCACATTGTAGGCACTTTATAAGTATCACGTCCTATCATCTCATCTTTCTTCTTTCTCCCACCTCCCACTCTCCTTTCAAATAAAGTTCCAAATAGTAGTTGATTGACCAAGGTACTTGCGACTTCTTTCATTTCCTTGGTCTACTGACATTGTGTGGTCATTAATTGTACTTTCCTAAAGAATGGAATGTAACAGTTTTTTGTATAGTATTTTATACATATATATATGATATTTTCCTGTATATTATATATACATATATATATAATATATATTCTATTTGCCTGAAGAATGGAGTTGTATCAATGTCCCAATTTTCTGTATGGTATTTTATATATATAATATATATGCATATATATATATAAAACATATGTATACATTATATATATGCATATATATTATATATATAAAATACCATACAAAAAACTGGGACACTGATATAAAACATTCGCCATTTCAGCATGTTTACGTGTACAGTTTAATGGCACTGTGTATTTAATTGCACTGTTACACAAACATCACTACTAGCCATTTCTATTTTTTTCATCATTCTTAGCAGAAAACTAGAGTGTAGAAAAGAATTGTGAAAGTAATGAATGAGATGACACAGATTAAACCACGATAAAATCGGTAATTCCATTCTTGAAATGTCATAGGATAATTTTCATCTTCCCATGCACAGTATCTGTTTCTGTATTCTGAGATCAGACTTAGAAGCTTAAGCCTGTCTTTTGTTATTTTTGCCTGTATTGAAAGAGCTTGCTTGGACTTTTTCAAGTTCAGAAATAGATTTTAGCCTAAAATATTGAGCTAATTGACTTGAGGCTTTAGGGACTTGGATTAGTAAAATAATTGACTCAGTTCTTTGTGATCAGTCGACACCCAAAACATCAGATTCAGATATGTTTAAGTAAAAGGACTTGTTTCTGACTGTTTTTATGCTTCAAATACAAGATAATTAGAGAAGTTGTACTTTTAAAATGTTTCCTGATTTTCTTTCTTTCCTCCACTGTGTATTATTGCCTAAATCATCTTCAAAGAGCCTTACTTTTCTAAGTAATTAGGGTTCACTCTACATCCAGTATCAGCTTTTCTGAACCTTCTGCACTTCTGAGAGGTTCTTTTGTTTTTCACTGCTGCATCTCCATCCCCTTTCTGAGGGCAGCTGTGCAGTCCTCCTGTCATCAGGCCTTCAGTGCTCCATCTACCCTGGTTGACTCAACTGATTTCTTCTGTAACTCACTTCTGGTGGCATTTGAATGCTCTCTAGGTGGGATCCCTTGTTTCTCTTTCTCCTCAAGTATCTCCATGTTTCCCTATCAGAAGAAGCCTTCTATTTTTCAAATATGGTTTCCCCTGTTTTTGGATCTCATCCCTCCAGCCTCTTCTGGCACCTCAGGCCCGTAATTTTCTCTTCTTTCATTTACTTCTTCGAAGTGTCTTCCTCTACTGATGGCTTCTTTCCTTTTTACAAACATTCCCAATTACCCTAACAAACGACCTGTTCTCAACTTTCTTATTCCTCTCAGCTTCCATATCCTAATCCTCTCTCCCTTCAAGTGCTATATTTCTTGAAAATATATATTTGTTGCTTCTACTTTTTAATATTCTCCCTTTCCTGTGTTCTGAATCATGCTTTAATCTCCACCAGTCTACTAAGATTCTTCACCAACTCCTCTGAGAAATTCAGGAGGTGTTCTCAGGACTCAGACTTTTTATATCTGTATTTAAAAAGAGTTTCAAACATCTCCTTCCTCAAACTCTGTTTTAGTTCGTTTTTTGGAGGCTGCGGTATTCCAGTCTTTGATCCTTCCCTGGCTTCTTGTTCTCATCTCAACATATGACCCAACTGGTAAACATTCTCCAAGGCTCTTTTCTGATGTCTTTTGGCTTAGCAGCTGGGTACATGGTCTTTGGAAGCACATAGCCTTGGGTTCAATCTGGAATTTGCCCCTATGAGTTATGCAGTCTTGCACAGTTTACTTATGCTCTTCAACCTCTTAAAATGGAGATAATTATAGTACTTGCGTCCTAGGATTTTTAAACGTTGTTATCAAGTGATATTGAATCAGTTCTAACTCACAGTGCTCAATCTACCCCAGTCAATTCTGGAGTGACTCTACAGGACAGAATAGAACTGTCAGTGGGATTTCCAATGAGCAGCTGGTATATTCCAACTGCTGATCTTTTGGTTAGCAGCTGTAGCTCTTAACCACCAATAATGTTGGAAAAGCTGTGAGGGGGTCATAACTGACAATACATGTCAGCAGTCATTTTTTACCCTGTGGAAATAGAAGCCTGTCTGTTGGGAGTAAAAAGCCAGATCCAAAACCGAATCAGTTGTTGTCAAGTTGATTTTGTTAACATGGAGACCCCATGTGTGTAATGCAGAAATGCACTCCATAGGGTTTTCGTGGTTGTGACCTTTCAGAAGTAGATCACCAGGCCTGTCTTGCAAGGCATCTCTGGGTGGGTTTATGCCACCAACCTTTCAGTTAGTAGCTAAGTGCCTAACCACTGGGTGTGAGTGAACATTTACCTTCAACTTGCTGAAGAGGGGGCACCTCTATTCTACCACACTAGACCTGTATCTGACCCCACACTCCCTCCTCCCCTGGCAAATTTGGGGAAAGGACTTCTGTAAGTAGCCTAACCCCCAACCACCTTCCTTCCTCTCTGCTTTGCTCCTTTCTTCCTAAATGTGTAGGGCAGTGTGTGTTTGGATAAGTCTGTTAATTCTAGGGTTCGACATTCCACCCGCTGCCTTTGAGTCTGTTCTGAAGGGAGGCCCATTACTGCTGCCCCCTTAGCCACGGTCTTCAGCATGTTTTGCATTCATCTTCTACCTCCTTTGTCAATTTCAGTTGATCCAGTACTAGAACAGAGAAAATAGGGTGTCATTTTATTGGGCCCCCTCAAATCCCAACACTTAATTGTTCTTTTTTGTGTGTTATAATGAATTCTGAACCCTAAGATTTTCCTGCTGTATCCATCCTACGCATTCCTGCCTATAATCTTCCTACAGAAAGTTCTCATGATGTCATTTCTTTTATAAGAAATGCAGTTGCTCTCTGTTATTTAGAAAATGGTGTGTGCATTTCACGGAAACATTCAGGGCCCTGAAATGCCCAATCTAATTCTCCCACTGCCAATTCTAAGTTGCCCAGGGCTCCAGATGAGCTGTGTTTTCTCCTGAAGAGCATGTGAGTTTTCTGCCTCTGTGATTTGGTTTATGCTGTTTCTTCCACCTAGAATAGTCTCCTAGTCATCTTTATTTTTTGAAATGTTAGTCATATTTTAAGACCACCTCTGCTGTCATCTTTTTGGCAAAGGCTTTCTGGATACCCTAATTTGATATGAACTGTTCCTTCTATAGGGTCACTGTGAGTTGGAATCAACTCAATGACACTGGGTTTGGTTTTCATTTTGGTTCCTTCTTTAGCATACATTTGTCAGCTCTGTTACTGGATATTAGAAGGTCAGTCTCCAGAGGAGAAGCCAGAATAAATTCCAAGGAAACATTCCAGCTGAAGCATCAATCTGGAAGGGGTGCAGAGAAGCCAGTACAAGATAATGGGTCTAAAACTAGAGAGACACAGTGACATGGAAAATGTGTAGGAAAGGAGGGAAGCATGAAGAGCTTGGAGAGTTTTCTCAAGACCTTGGAAAATAGACAAAGGCAGGAAGGGAGCAGTTAACTCATGCCAATCCAGTTTGGATAGATGTTGTTCTCCTTTTCTCACAAAATGCCTTTTGTCATGGAGAAAAAGAACCTAATAATTGCCAGTACTCAGTCTGAGTGTCAACCTATTGCCAGAGTTGAAGGAATTCCTGTTAAGATGAATGAAGTAAAGTGGATGGAGATAGGAACATATTTGTGTTCAGAGACAGGTGACAGATGAAGAGTTCCCCCTTTCACAGTAGAACCATGCTTGATGGTCTACATTCACTGGTCCCAGCAGCCAGGGCTCTGATGAGAAGAATTTCTTAACAGTCCATGGATCCAAGGTCAAGCCATCTGTCTCTTCCTCTAGCAAAATTGGATATGGATACACCTATTATTTTTCAAAATGATATGTAAATTAGAAAATACATCTGGAAAAGTGTTTCATACCATCGCTTGGATAAAGAAGACATAGTCTGCATAAAATAGGAGTAGAAAGTTACGAAGAAGAAATACCAGACAGACATTTAGAAGGATGAGTTAGGACCGATTCTGACAACAAAAAAAGAGCACCAGAATTAAACTGAAATCTCCAATATGTGCAGTAAAGAAGTAAACAAAAGTGAGGAATGGGCTGTAGGTGATGAAGCAGATGACCAATGCGCTGAGTGCTGACAGGCTTCAGCAAGTGTGCTAAGCACACTCCATTGATCCCCTACCTTGCTAATCATAGCTGCACATCAAGCTTAACTAGAGAAAAAATTTAAAATACCAATGCTTTGTCCCACTTTCAAGTCTGGTTAAATTGGTCTAGAATGGGACCCAGGAATTGCCACTAACTGTACACTTCCAGCAGTCACTGCCAACACAAGACAGAGTGTGCACTGTCATGAACTGTGTAGTGTAGGATCTCTAGGATGAAACATCTTTAACAGTTATTATTATTACTATTATTAGTTCCACAAAAGATTTGAACAGAATTGTCAGTGCCGAGAACTATTGCTTATATGGTCTCATTTAATCTCATTTTAGGGGAGAAGCTTGAGATGGTCTCCTAAAATGCAAAAGAAACAAAAATAATGAGAAACCAAAGAAGTAATGAGAAGGGAGATTACGGGTATGGAAAGAAAGAGAAAAGAGATGCAAACCAATAGTAACAGGCATTCCCTTAAGAGAAGCTGGGCAATTAAAACATGAACAATGCTTTAATTATAATTTTTCAAGACCTGCAGACACAGTGAAAGTCTCTGTTGAAAGGAAATGCCATATTTCAGGTGAAAATGAATGAAAAGTGGCAACTAGACATCCTTCTAATATCCAGGAATTTCAAAACTTCAAAAAAATTCTTATGAATCAGCAATGAGGGATGGGGAGGAGACTGAAACGAAAACAAACAAAGAAAATTCTCTGCAAACACTAAATACTGGACTAATTTCAGATTTTTACAGATAGAAGAAAGTGCAAGCATATCCGTAGAATTTTGTGGTGGCAGTTTGTTGTCCAGTGTTGTCTTTGTGTAAAGGTAAGAGGAAAACAAATTAAAGTCTTATGTAGAAAAAGAATATCTCACCAAAACTGATGGAAAATGACTCAAATATATTTCAGGCTTTTTAATAGTTGTTAGGCTTTTATCCAATAGTGTACACCAAATACATCTGAGATTAAAAAAACAAAAAACTATCTATTGCTGGTCATTATATTCCAACTCATAGTGACCTTATAAAACAGAGTAGAACCAACCATAGGGTTTCCAAATCTGTAAATATTTATGAAAGCGGAATGCCACATCCTCCTGCAGAGCAGCTAGTAGGTTCTAAACTCCAGCTTTTTGGTGAGCAGCTAAATACTAGATTAACTTTTATGGCTGACAGATGTGTGTGTTGTTGTTGGTAGGAGCCATGGAATTAAATCTGACTCATAGCTACCCTATGCAACGGAATGAAACCCTGCCCAGTCCTGCATCGGCCTCGGGATCATTACTGTGTCTGAGTTTTACATTCTGGCAGCCATTATGCCAGTCAGTCTCATTGAGCATCTGCCTCTTTTCCTCTGACCCTGTTTTTTACCAAAAATGATGTCCTTCTCCAGGGATAGGTTCCTCCTGACAACATGTCCGAAGAATGTGAGACTCTCTTCTAAAGACTATTCCGGCTATACTTTTTCCAAGATATATTTGTCCGTTCTTTTGGCAGTCTCCTCACCAATGCCGTAATTCAAAGGCATCAATTCTTCTTCGATTTTCCTTATCCATTGCCCAGATTTCCCATGCACATGAAGTGATTGAAAGTACTATGGTTTGAGTCAAGGGCACATTAGTCCTCAAAGTGATGTATTTGCTTTCTAACACCTTAAAGGGGTCTTTTGCAGCAGATTTGCGCAATGCTGTACATCATTTGATTTCTTGACTGCTACTTCCATGGGCATTGATTGTGGATCCAAACAAAATGAAATTCTGACAACTTCAATCTTTTCTCTGTTTGTCATAATGTTGCTTGTTGGTCTAGTTCTTAGGATTTGTATTTTCTTCATGTTGAGGTGTTATTTTACCCAAGGTATTTGATCTTCATCATTAAGTGCTTCAAATCCTCTTCACTTTTGGCAAGCAAAATTATGTCATCTTCATAATGCTGGTTGTTAATGAGTCTTCCTCCAACCCTGATGCCGCTTCTTCATATATTACAGCTTCTCAGATTATTTACTCAACATACATCTCAAAGAATTATGATAAAAAGACACAGCCCTGAAGCAGAACTTCATTGATTTTTAACCACATATTATCCCCTTGTTTTTTCCAGCAATTGCCTACGTCTATGTATGGTCTATGTAGAAATTTCTTGTGAGCACAATTAAGTGTTCTGGAATCCTCGTCTGTATACATTATTGCTGTTATGTGCTGTCAAGTTGCCAACTTATACAACAACAAAACACTGCCTGGTCCTGTGCTGTCCTTGTGATCACTGTTATAATTAAGCTCACTCTTGTGTTCACTGTGTCATTCCATCTTGTTGAGGACATTAACGGTCCAAAAGATAACGTAGATACATGTTTCAAAGTCATGGCATGAATCTCAACAGAAAATGTTTATAAAATTGACCCTTTAAACATCTTTTCACAACAAAAATATCCATAAACAAAATTTAAAAGACAGCAATGAGCTCAGAAAATATTGTCAACATATGTATTAAACTCTTTCCTGTGTGTGTAAATACAGTGTGACAACTCCTGCTACAGGCGAATAACATGGAGAAATAATTAAAAAATAAAAATTAATTTATATAATTAATATTTGTTGAATGAATTTGTAGGCCAAGATGTAAGCATATATGCAATTTAATAATAAACAAATGCAAAATAAACAAATGATGTGATATATTTTGTATCAAATTACCAAAGACTGATAAAAACAATTGTTTCTCCATGCTGATTGTGAGTGGATAAGCCCTTTCAGGAATCACTGAATGTGAAGGAGTGCAACACTCTGGAAAGCAATTGATTCCAACTAATAGAGACCCTACAGGACACAGTAGAACTGCCCTTAGGGTTTCTAGGAGCAGCTGGTGGATTTCAACTGCTGACCTTTTGGTTAGCGGCTGTAGCTCTTGATTACTGTGCCACAAGGATCCATTCTGGAAGCATGTACTAAGAATCTTTAAAAACTTCATTCTCTTTGGCCTAGTGATAACACTTTTTGACTCAATCCTTAGAAAACTATCAAAGGTACTGACCAAGAGATAAGAAAAGGGAGCTCACCTCATGCTATGGTTGTGTGCAGTAGAGAAACCGTTAGAAATAGCCCAAATCTCTAGCTATTGAGTACAGAAAAAAAAATTCCTACTATAGTCATGAAAAATATTTTAAAAAATACTAATGATATGGAGATATTTTTATGATATAATCATTAGGAAAATATGAAATATGAAACCATTAGTATGATTGAAGCATTAGAAAAATACATATAAGATACATAAAACAAAACTTAAAAATCAGAAATACTTAACCAAGCATAATACTATATTCTCAGGATGGTGGGAGTATGGGCAATTTATATATGCTTCTCTATACTTTTATGTGTAAAACTGAAAATATGCAGTAAAAAGTTACAAAATAATGAAGAAAGATTATTTAGTAAACAATGTTTTGACTAGTAGTTAGCTATTTAGAAACAATTCAAGTTAGATTGTCAGCTTACCTTACACACAGGTGTACGTTTATTAGTTTAACATCCAATTGTCTGTTTCTGTATGAAGCTGGCACTGCAACTTTCTGTAGATGATTATTTTGCATCACAATGACTAAAATCTACTTAATGATTTAGGGATTAAACAGCAGAATGACTAACTACATCTACTATTCACCAACTAAGTACACGTTTATAGAAACATTAAGGCTTACAATATATTTGTATCTTTAATTTTCATGTGGGGGAAAATAAAAGAGAGGTAGTTTAATGCACAGTTTCTTAGTATTTCGCTATAATGCCGCTGCAAATCAATTTGAGAGAATTGTGTGCTGTTCCTAGACTGTTGAGAATGTGTAGCAATTACATATTAAAACTGCTGCTTTTTGTAGAATGTGTACTCCCTGGAGAGTTAAATGATGTTAAATAAATTAGTGTCTTAATGAAAGTTGTGTATTAATACTGCTCCTCTTTCAAACTAGTCATTTAATTCCAGTAAATCAAATAATTCCATTTTTGCTAAATAAATACCACTGTCTTGGAAAGTAATGTGCTGCAGGTAAGCATGTGCTGTGTGGTGCTGCAGTAGCTGAGAGCTTGATATTGTGGTTAACCTTTTGGCTACTAACCGTAAGATTGACATTTAAAATCTACCAGCTGCTCCTTGGCAACACTATGAAGCAGTTCTGTTCTGTCCTATTATAGGTTTGCTATGAGTTGACAGCAACTCTATGGCAACAGATTGGGCTTTGTTTTTTTTTTAATATTAAAGAGAAAATATATTTGTTTTGAGAACTATATGATTTGGAAATTTTACTAGCAATTCTGCCGGGAGCCAGCCCCAGCACTTTTCAGGGTCCCGCACGGAAGGAGGGAGAGGCGTCGGTGGGAAATGGATTAAGAGACAGGAAGGACTTTTTTGGTTTAAAAGCAGCCCGACCAAGAGAGCGAGAGCTGTCTGTGTTTAGTTTTTATAGATGAGGTGACGTAGTGTTCACCCTATTTTCTTCATCATATAAACCATTGGTTAACAAGAAACTGACCCATCATTATTGGTTAACAAGAAACTGACCCCTCGTGGTCTTCTTTCTCTAGTTAATTGCCAAGGCTCTTTGGATAATGGTCTGAGGCAGGTGTTCGTGGTGATAAATGTCAGTGAACACAATTAATGGTTTTATTCGTACCTCAAAGTGGAAGGTACAGAAGGATAAACTCCTCAAAGCTTCACCATTTGGCTGTCTCCATTTGTTTCTCTAAGTTTTTATTTACCTCTTCTTGTGCAGATAGTAAGTGTCTGACATTCCCTAATCAAGCCCAGCTGCTCTAAGAAAGATATTTCTTCAATGTATCAGTTCGCCATACCAACTATAAAGAACCTAGAAGCTTATATGTTCTTCCTGCTGTAGGGAGTGAAATGCTTGTGTAGTTTTAATGGCTATGTGGAGAACTGTCCTTGAGAAGCCTTTGAAGGGTTACCTTGTAAACCTGTGTATGTGGAGAAAAGGGAGGGGGGAAGTCAGCGAGGCTGGGCAGGCCTCAGTGCTATCAGGCATGCTATACTGAAATCCATTCCTCTGATCTCTTTTTCCCAGAAGTTCCTGGTCAGATTTTCCCAATATGATTCCGTAAACCGAGGGGGTTGTAAAGCCCCTCTTAGAAGACATCTTCCTTAATCCTCATATCAGGAGGGGAGGGAGTCCGCTCCCGACACAATTCTATAGCTCCAGTTAAATGGGCACATTCAATGTTGTCAATTTATATTGTTAGAAGAATTCAGGTTGGTTGTGTAGTTGTTGTTGCTGTCGTAAGGTACCTTCAAGTCAATCCCAACTGATAGTTGCCCTTTGTACAACAGAACAGAAGACTGCTGGATCCTGTGCCATCCTTAGAATTGTTGCTACACTTGAGCCTGTTGTTGCAGCGACTGTGTCAGTCCATCTTGTTGAAGGTCTCTCTCTCCAGGGATTGATGGCTCCTGATAACATGTCCAAAGTATGTGGGATGAAATCTCATCATCTTTGCTTCTGAGGAGCATTCTAGCTGTACTCTTCTAAGGCAGGTGTGTTTTTTCCTTCTGGAAGTCCATGGTATGCGAAATAGTCTTCACCAACATCTAATTTCAAAGACATCAATTCTTCTTTGGTCTTCCCTATTCACTGGCCAGCTTTCCTGTGTATATGAGTTGATTGAAAACACCAGGGGTTGGATCAGGTATAACCTAGTCTTCAAGGTGACATCTTTGCTTCTAAGAAGTCTCTTGCAGCAGATTTCTGCAATGCAATGGGTCCTCTGATTTCTTGACTGCTGCTTCCATGGGGTAGCCCAGGTGGCATTCTGCTTAAGAGCTCAGCAGCTAACCAAAGGGTTGGCAGTTCAAATCCACCACCCTACTCAGAATCAACTTAATAGCAATGGGTTTTGTTTCCATGAGTGTTGACTGTGGATCCAAGTAGAATAAAGTACTTGATAGCTTCAGTCTTTCCTCCATTTACTTAATGCTATTTATTGGTCCAAATGTGAAGATTTTTGTTTTATGTTGAGATGTAATCCATACTAAAAGCTGTAGCCTTTAATCTCCATCAGTAAGTGTTTCAAGTCCTCTTTACTTTCAGCAAATAAAGATCTGTCATCAGTACAATGCAGATCATTAATGAATCTTCCTAAAATGTGATGTCCTGTTCTTCTTTAGATAGTCAGACTTCTCTGATTATTTGCTCAGCATACAGATTGAATAAGCATGATAAAATGATACAACCCTGACGCACACCCTTCCTGGTTTTAAACCATGCAGCATCTTTTGTTCTGTTGGAACTAGTGCTCCTTGAGCTAGGTGGAGATTCCTCATGAGCACAATTAATTGTTCTGAAACTTCACAATGTTATCCATAATTTTTATGATCCACACAGTTGAATTCCTTTGCGTAGCCAATAAAACACAAGTAAACATCAGTGAAAATGTACATTCCCATATAAATTTGTATGACCACTTACATGCAGCTCCTACTTCTTTCCCTGCCCTGCGACAGCACACTCCTCCTCTACGTTCTGTACATGGCTTATCCTCCCAACAATCTCCTCTCCTCTCCTCTCCACCCACTCCTCTGCCTCCAATAAGAGGTCAGCAGGACAACATCCTATAAATGCATGGAACCACGACGTGCACACATGATATGGTCACTCTGAGTTGCCAAGCCCAATCCATTCCTGTCCAAAAAGTTGACCTCCATTATGATGTATGGACAGGGACAGCATCAGGACCAGAGCCCCTGCTCCCAGGGGAAATATGAGGCCCCTAGACCACTAACTGAGGTCTTTTAGTGGAGATCTCAAGATGCACCCCTTTTTGTTCTTGTGTTGCCAGTGAGACTCAACAGCTAGCACTGATGGTGGCCGGGCACCATCTGGTTCTTCTGGTCACAAGCTGATGGAGTCACCCACTCATGTGGGTCCCTATGTCTTCTGGGTTCTCTTTCCCCACGTCATTTTGGTCCTTGATGATCATCCGTTCCTGCTGAGTTGGGACCATTTGCTATACCTTCAGATGGCAGCTTGGCATCTTTTAAGACCCTGGATGGCACTCACCAATGTGGGGTAAAGAAGGCTCTCTTAGCAAAATGCTAGTTGTGCCAATTGGCCTCAATTTCCCCTGAGCATGGTCCGTGGCCCCCTGCCCCCTGCCCCAGCTACTCTTTCCTTGCAGTATTGGGTTAAGACAGGAGAAGTAATCATGTTATGTTGAAGTCCAGTTAATCTTCTTTCTAATGTGTGCTATCACGGATTTCACCCAACCAAATTTTTCTCAACTATCTAGTCTAAACCCTCTCTTCCTCTCCAGCCGTCAGAGAGTCTTTTCTTCTATTCATGAGTCTATTTTTAAGTTCTTATGGTAGAGATATCATACAATTTTTGTCCTTTTGTCGCTGACTACTTTCATTCAACATAATGTCCTCCCATTGAATCCAGGTTATGGGATGTTTCCTAAAATCATCATTGTTCTTTATCATTGCACAGTGTTCCATTGAGTATATATACCATAGTGTACCTATCCATTCCTCTGTTGTTGGGCATCTGGGTTGATTCCATCTTTTTGCTATTGTGGACTGTGCTGCAATAAGCATTTGTGTGCATGTATCAGCTGGCGTGAATGGTCTTGATTCTGTAGGGTATATTCCAAGCAGTGGAATTACTGGGTCAAATGGTATATCTGTATAAGTAAGTGCTAGATTGCTTTCCAAAGAGGACATACCATTTTGCAATCCCACCAACAGTGTAGGAGAGTTCCAATTTCTCTACAGATGTTTGCACAAGTAAACATCTTTTTGTTATTCTCTGCTCTCAACCAGGATTCATCTGACATAAGCAATGATATCTCTCATTGCACATCCTCGTCTGAATCTGGTTTGCATTTCTGATAGTTCATTCTTCTCAAGTGAATCATTAGATAAATTCAGGTTAATTATAAAGCCAGACAGTTGCATTACTTGACAGCAACAAGGTTACACTGTATAGCTCAGGTAGTAAAATCGTGTCTATAGTTCTATTATAAATTAAATTCTTTCAAAGAGTCAGTAAAATCACAAAGATCTAATAGCTAGATTCTTACCACGTGGTCTAATTGTAACTAGTTTTTAGTAATTTTTAAAATTCAAATGAATTGTTTTTTCTTATTGTGTTTTAAGTAAAAGTTTGCAGCTCATTTTGGTTTCTCATACAAAGACTTAGACACACTTTGTTATATGACTAGCTGCTCTCCCTGCACTGTGACAGCACTTTCTGCCCATCCACCTCAAATTTCCAGTGTCCATCCTACCAGCTCCTGTCCCCTTTTTTCTTTTCATTTCACCCCTAGGCAGGAGATGTTCAGTTAATCTCCTATTTCTACTTAAGCCAAGAGGCACATTCTTTATCAGTGTCATTTTTCAGTGTCATTTTATGTCTTATAGATAGTTCAATCATTTTCTGAGGAGCTGGCTTCTGGTGTAGTTCAGTTTGGGGCTAACAGACAGTCCTGGGGTCATGTCTTCCAGGGACCCTCCAATGTGCCGGAACATCAGATCTGATCTTTTTTTACTAGTATTTGAGTTCTGTATCTCATATTTCTTCTGCTCCATCAGGGACTCTTCCTTGAGTTTTGTATAAGGGGATTCATTTTGGTAGTTAAGCATCTCCAGTTCTTCCAGTCTCACACTGATGTAGTCTCCAGGTTATACAGCCCTTCCTTTCTTGTGAGCTCATCTTTTCCTTATGCCTTTGATGATCTTCATCATCTTTTGCTATGGGTTGCTTAAGGCTTGTTGATGCTTCTTAGATGGCTGCTTACTAGCTTTTAAGACCTAAGACACCACTCACCAGAGTGGAATGCAGAATATTTTCTTTTTCTTTTTTTTTTTTTGTATATACATAATTTATTTATTTATTTTAAATTAATTTTTCATTTAATATAACTGAGTGAAAATGTACATTTCCGTATAAATTTACATGCCCACCTATATGCAGCTTCCACTGCTCTCCCTGCCTGGTGACAGCACGCTACTCCTCTATGCTCCATACATGTCTCATTCTCCCAACAGTCGCTTTTTCCCCTGCTCTCCACCCACTCTCCTTCCTCCAGCCAGAGGTCAGCAGGATGACATCCTATAGATGTATAGAACCATAAAGTGCATCCAATATGTGGTCACTGCATCGCCAAGTCCAATCCATTCCTGTCCGAAGAGTAGACCTTCATTATGATTTATGGTCAAGGGCAGCATCAGGGCGAGGGGCCATGCTCCCAGGGGAACCTCGAAACTACTGGACCATCAATTGAGGTCTTTTAGTGGAGATCTCAGGGTGCACCCCTTTTTATGCTTGTGTTGCCACTGAGACTCAACTTAGGGAGCTACATCGCGGCTATCACTGGTGGTGGCCGGGCACCATCCGGTTCTTCTGGTCCCAAGTTTATGTGACCACCCACTGATGTGAGTCTCTTTATCTTCTGGGTTGTCTTTCCCCCATATCATTTTGGTCCTCAGTGAGCATCCGTTCCTGCTGAGTTGGGACCATTTGCTGTGCCCTCGGATGGCAGCTTGGCAGCTTTTAAGACCCCAGATGCCACTCACCAATGTGGGGTGCAGAGAGCCCTCTTAGCAAAATGCTAGTTGTGCCAATTGGCCTCGCTTTCGCCTAAAAGCATGGTCCCCTCCCCCTGCCCCAGCTACTCTGTCCTTGCGATATTGGGTTAAGATGGAAGGAGTACTCATGTTATGCTTAAGTCCACTTAATATTGTTCTTGTTTCTAATGTCTGCTATCACCGATTTCACCCAACCAAATTCCTTGCAACTATCTAATCTAAACCCTCCCCTGTCTCCCTCCCTCTCTCTCCTCCCTTGAAGCTGTCAAAGAGTCTTTTCTTGTATACACAAGTCTGTTTTTGAGATCTTATCGTAGAGGTCTCATACAATATTTGTCCTTTTGTTGCTGACTGCTTTCACTCAACATAATGTTTTCCAGTTGAAACCAGGTCATGAGATGTTTCCTAGAGTCATCGTTATTCTTTATCATTGCATATTGCTCCATTGAGTATATATACCATAGCTTACCTATCCATTCTTCTGTTGGGCATCTGGGTTGATTCCATCTTTTTGCTATCGTGTACTGTGCTGCAATAAACATTCTGGTGCATGTGTCTGTTGGTGTGAAAGGACTTGATTCTGTAGGATATATTCCAAGTAGTGGAATTACTGGGTCAAATGGTATGTCAATATCCATTATTTTAAGGAAGCACCAGATTGCTTTCCAAAGAGGCTGGACCATTTTGTAACCCCACCAACAGTGTAGGAGGGTTCCACTTTCTCCACAGCCTCTCTAGCATTTGTTGTTTTGTGTTTTTTGGATCATGGCCAACCTTGTTGAGGTGAGACGGTATCTCATTGTCGTCTTGATTTGAATTTCTTTAATAACTAAAGATTGCAAACATGTCCGCATGTGTTTTTTGGCTGCCTGGATCTCTTTTTTAGTGAAATGTCTGTCCATCTCCTTTGCCCATCACTTAATTGGATGGTTTATCTTTTTCTTGTTGATATTTTGTAGTATCTTATAGATTATGGAGATCAGGCATTGGTCTGACATAGAGTTGCCAAATATTTTTTCCCATTCTATAGGTGTTCTTTTAATTCTATTAATAAAGTCTTTGGATGAGCAAAAGTGTTTGATTCTTAATAGTTCCCACTTATCTATTTTCTCTTCTGATGATTGTGATTTGTTTGACAGATTTTGGAGTCTGTCCACATTGTGTATTAAAACTTCCATTGTTGTTCCTAACTTGTCTTGAATGAGCTTTATTGTTTTAGGTTTGATATTTAGGTCTTTTATCCAGTTGGAGTTGGTTTTTGTATAAGGTGTAAGATATAGATCTTGTTTCAGTTTCTTGCAGATGGATATCCAATTTGCCAGCACCATTTGTTGAAGATACTGTTTTTACCCCAGTTTAATGTCTTAGGGCCTTTGTCGAATATCAGTTGTTTATAGGCAGATGGTGTCATCTCTGGGGTCTCAGGTCTGTTCCACTGATTGATCTGTCTGTTCTTATGCCAGTACCAGGCTGTTTTGACCACTGTGGCAGTGTAGTATGTTCTAAGGTCGGGTAATGAGAGGCCTCCCAGTGTATTCTTCTTCTTTAGTAGTACCTTGCTTAACCGGCACTTCTTCCCTTTCCAAACAAAATTGGTGATTTCTTTCTCCATCTCATTAAAAAATGTTGCTGGAACTTGTATTGGGATTGCATTATATAAATAGATTGCTTTGGGTAAAATAGACATTTTCACAGTGTTAAGTCTTCCTATCCATGAGCAGGGTAGGTATTTCCATTTATCTAAGTCTTTCTTAGTTTCTTGTAGTAAGGCCTTGTAGTTCTCTTTGTAAAGGTCTGTTATGTCTCTGGGTAGATTAATTCCTAGGTACTTTATCTTCTTAGAGGCTATAGTAAATGATATTGATTTGATAATTTCTTCCTTAACAGTCTTGTTGTTGGTATAAAGGAATCCTATTGATTTACTTATGTTTATCTTGTATCCTGAGACTTTGCTGAACTCTTCTATCAGTTTGAGTAGTTTACTTACAGATTCCTTGGGATTCTCTGCATATACAATCATATCATCTGCAAACAGGGAGATTTTAACTTCCTCTTTGCCGATGCAGATGCCCTTTATTTCTTGGTCTTGTCTAATTGCTCTAGCTAAAACTTCTAGCACAATGTTGAATAGAAGAGGTGAGAGTGGGCATCCTTGTCTAGTTCCTGATCTCAAGGGAATGTCTTTCAGTCTCTCTCCATTCAGGATGACGTGGGTAATTGGCTTTGTATAAATGGCCCTTATTGTGTTGAGGAATTTGCCATCTATGCCCATTTTGCTAAGAGTTTTTAGCATGAATGGGTGTTAGACTTTATCAAATGCCTTTTCTGCATCAACGGACAAAATGAGGTGATCCTTGTGTTTTGTGTTATTTATGTGGTTAATCACATTAATTGTTTTTCTGATGTTGAACCAGCCTTGCATCCCTGGTATGAATCCCACTTGGTCATGATGGATTATTTTCTTAATATGTTGTATTCTATTGGCAAGAATTTTGTTGAAGATTTTTGCATCTAGATTCATGAGTGATATCGGTCTGTAGTTCTTTCTTTGTTGGGTCTTTCCCTGGCTTAGGTATCAGGGTTATGCTGGCTTCATAGAATGAGTTTGGGAGTACTCCATCCCTTTCTATACTGTGAAATAGTTTCCAACAGTATTGGGGATAACTCTTCTCTAAATGCTTGGTAGAATTCTGCAGTGAAGCCATCTGAACCCGGACTTTTTTTGGTTGGCAGTGATTTGATAACCTTTTCAATCTCTTCCTTTGTGATGGATTTATTAAGTTGTCCTGCTTCACGTTGTGATAATTTGGGTAGGTGGTATGAGTCAAGGAATTGGTCCATTTCCCCTAGGTTTTCAAATTTGTTAAACTACAGTCTTTCATAGTATTCTGTTATGATATTTTTGATTTCTGTTGCATCTGTGGTGACAACCCCCCTCTCATTTCTAATTTGGGTTATTTGTTTCCTTTCCTGCTTTTCTTTAGTAAGTTTAGCCAATGGTTTGTCAATTTTGTTGATCTTTTCAAAAAGCCAGCTTTTGGTCTTTCCAATTTTTTCAATTGTTTTTCTATTCTCTAATTCATTAAGCTGTGCTCTAATCTTTATGATCTCATTTCTTGTGGTGCCTGAAGGATTCCTCTGTTGTTCTCTTTCTACTTGTTCAAGCTGTAGAGTTAGTTCCTTGATTTGGTTTCTTTCTTCCTTCCAGATGTGTGCATTTATGGAGATAAACAGACCTCTCAGCACTGCTTTGGCTGTATCCCATAGGTTCTGGTAGGAAGTGTTTTCTTTCTCATTGGAATCTATGAATTTCTTTAATTCATCCTTGATTTCCTCTATAACCCATGTGTTTTTGAGCAAGATGTTGTTCAGTTTCCAAGAGATCCACTTTCTATCTATGTTTTTTCTTCTGTTGATTTCAACTTTTATGGCTTTATGATCTGAGAAGATGGTTTGCAATAATTCAATGGTATGGATTTTGTTGAGAATTGATTTATATCCTATCACGTGGTCAATTCTGGAGAATGTTCCATGTGCACTGGAGAAGAAGGTGTGGTTGTCTGCTGATGGGTGGAAAGTTCTGTATATATCAATGAGGTTTAGTTGGTTAATTGTGGCAATGAGGTGTTCTGTATCTTTACTGAGCTTTTTTCTAGATGATCTGTCTAGTATTGAGAGTGGAGTGTTGAAGTCTCCCACTATTATGGTGGAGTCATCTAACTCTCTTTTGAGTGTAGTCAGTGTTTCTTCGACGTATTTAGGTGCTCTGATATTAGGTGCATAAATATTTAATATAGTTAAGTCTTGCTTGTGTACTGAACCTTTCCGCAATAAATAGTGTCCATCTTTCTTCACGATGGTGGATTTGACATTAAAATTGATTTAGTCTGAGATTAGAATTGCCACTCCTGCTCTTCTTTATTCATTGTTAGCTTGATATATGTTCTTCCAACCTTTAATTTTCAGTTTCTTCCTATCTTTAGGTCTCAAGTGAGTTTCTTGTAGACAACATATGGATGGGTCATGTCTTTTAATCCAAGATGTCACTCGATGTCTCTTTACTGGAGCATTCAGTCCATTCACATTCAATGTAATTATTGATAGGTATGTGTTCAGTGCTGCCATTGTGATAGGTTTATTTTTATGTTGATGTTTTCTCTGTTGTTCTTATTAATCTGTTCTGGGATGTTCTTTTTTTGTGAGTTGATTTTTCACCTTTTTCAGAGCTGGTTTTGTGGTTGTTGAGACTCCTGTGTTACATTTCTTGAAATGGTATGATACATCTTTGTTGTGCTTTACCACTGCCCCTATAATCCCCTGTAATAAACTATATAGAAACCCAATTTTAATTACTACCAGTCTTGTCATCTTTCTCTCCATCTGGAAGGACTATAACAACTGAAGTACATCCCTCTTTGTAATGTGATGACACCATAGTTTTCATGATGATCATTGGATTGCCTCTTTCCTTATCAAAGCTGTGATTGGCTTTGGAGCCTTCCCTATGGAGTAGAGTTTTGAGTAGAATGTTGTTCTAAATATAAAGTTAGTGGTTTTGTTCTTCTAAGCCAGAGCCAAGAACTTCTTTCAATAGTTCTTGTAGTTTTGGTTTGGTTTTTACAAAGTCTCTGAGTTTCTGTTTATCTGGGAATGTCTTAATTTCATTTTTGTATTTGGAAGATAGTTTTGCAGGATATATAATTCTTGGTTGGAAGTTCTCCTTCAAGGCTTTGAATGTGTCGTGCCGCTGTCTCCGTGCCAGCATGGTTTCTTCTGAGAAAGCTGAAGAGAGCTACAGGGTTTCCCTCTGAACGTTAGCTTTGCTTTGAGTCTTGCTGCTTTTAGGAGTTGCTGCTTATGTTTCATTTTGTTGAGCTTGATTATAATATGTCTTGAAGTCTTTCTTTTGAGATCTATATTGGGTGGTGTATGATATGCATCTGAGATGTCTATATTCTCTTCCTTCATGATTTCTGGGAAGTTTTCTTTCAGCAGCTCAGCAACAATACTTTCTGTGTTCTCAGATGTCTCACCCTGTTCAGAGACTCCAATTAATCGAAGGTTGCTCTTCTTAATAGAGTCCCACATGCTTCTTAATGTTTCTTCATTTTTCTTGTTTCTTTTTTCTGATTTCTGCTCGTAGATGCTGGCCTCAGTAGCTGTGTCTTCCAAGTCAGAAATTCTTTTTTCTATTTGTTACATTCTGTTTTCTTGGCTTTGCATTGAAGTTTCTATGTCTTTGATTTTCTTCTTGATCTGTTGGATTTCAGAGTAGTGGTGTTCCATCAGATCGAACAGCTTGCTTAATTTTTCATTTTGTTCTCCTGCATTTTGTATAAGGTCTAGAAGGGCTCTGTATATAATCATTTTGTATTCACTTTCTGATGCTTTCATAAAAGTTTCTTCATCTGGAAAACTCCTTGGTTGCTTTGCTTGGGAGCCTTCTGAAGCCATGGCTGATTTCTTGTATGCCACAAGTGTGTGCTGCTTTTTGGGACCCATGTGAGTATGTAGAGCTGGAAGAGGTACTGTCAGGATGGACTGCAGATGTTTCTCTAGGCTGTCTTAAAATGTAAAGCAAAAGATATCTGACCACTTCCCAAGTGAGTCACTCGACGGCACTTGGCTTGGCTCACAAGTCAGTTAAGTTTTCAGGTATAGAGGTCCCACTTCTCAACTGGCAAAATAAGTGCCACTATATCCAACCCCAAATGATACAAACTGGTTCAGAATACAGCAGTGCTACTGCCCTGTTGGCCTCTGCTGACAGGGCCGGCGACACTGCGTAGAATACTGCTTTTCTGATAGAAAAGCGCTCTCCAGTGGGCAGACTCTGGCTCCCAAGCTAAGAATTAGGTCCAGCTGCAGCCACCGTATCCAAGATGGCGTCCTCCACATAGGTAGCAGATAGAGGGGCTAAAGATGCTGAGAGGTAGTGATTCCTCTGATTCTGTTGCAGGGCCCCCAAAGCAGGTGGCGCTGGGTAAATTACTGCTTTTCTGTTGGAGAAGCGCTGTCCTGTTTGCAGGCGCTGGCTCCCAGGCTAAGACTGAGGTCCTGCTAGGATCTCCATATCCAACATGGCATCCCGCACACTGACTGCGAAAGTCCGTACAAACGCCGCTGAGGCAGATATAAAACGAAAGGCTCAAAGTGGCTAGATTAACAGAGTCCTAAGCCTGGCTCTCAAAATATGGGAATTTCTCCTACCTGTCCCCCCAGCAGCGTTTCTGAGTCTAGCCGCTAGGCAAGACCCTACTCCACCCACCAGGCAAGACAGAGGAAAAAAAAATGTCAAAATGGTGCGTTTACTTCTGTCTGTGAGAGCCAGGGCTAGCCAGGCTCGGGAGTCAGCAAAAGAGAGGAGGTTTTTCGCTCAGTGGTATGAAGTCCAAAGTAACAGCCCTGTGCTGTGTCCTGGGGCTGATTAGGTGACCAAAATTAGGTGACCAGAAGACTCTATTTGATTATCAGTTCAGGTCTTGGTTTCCAGAGGGATATAAGGAGACGTGTGTGCTTAGTCTGCCATCTTGACTCCGGCCCCAGAATATTTTCTTAATAAACTTTGTAATGCCATTTGACCTAGGTGTCCCCTGAAGCTATGGTCCTCAGACCCCTGTCCATTGAAGTGTTTGTATTTAGAAAACTTCTTAGCTTTTAGTTTAGTCTAGTTATGCTGACTTGTCTTTTACCATGTGTTGTCTTTCCTTTCACCTAAAATAATTCTTATCTAGTATCAAATTAGTAAATAACCCTCTCCCTCCCTCTCAAGCCTCATAACAATCAAAGAGTGTTTCTTTTCTTCCTATGCTTAAACCTTTTCTCGAGTCCTTATAATGGTCTTATACAATATTTGCCTTCTGTGATTGACTAATTTCACTTAGCATTATGCCTTCCAGAGTCTTCCATGTTATGAGATGCTTTGAAAATTCATTGCTGTTCTTTATCATTGCATAGTATTCCACTGTGTGAACATACTATAGTTGGTATATCCTTTCATCCTCTGGTAGTGACCTAGGTTGATTCCATCTTTTTGATATTGTGGACAATGTTGCAATAAACATTGGTGTGCATGTCTATTTGTGTGGCACCTCCTATCTCTCTTGGGTATTTTCCAAGAACTGGGGTTGCTAGATCTTATGTCACTTCTAGTTCTAGGTTTTTTGAAAGTGCCGAATTGATTTCAGAAGTGGTTGTACCATTGTACGCTCCCTAAAGCAGTGTACAAGTGTTCCACTCTCTCCGTAGCCTCTCTAACATTTATTATTTGTATTTTTTGGATTAGTGCTAGACTTGTTGGAGTGAGATGGTATCTCGTTGTAGTTTTGATTTGGGTTTTGCTAATGGCTAATGATCGTGAGCATTTCCTTATGTATCTGTTAACATCCTGGATATCTCTTTTGGTGCAGTGTCTGTTCATATCTTTTGCCCAGTTTCAGTTGAGTTATTTGTCTTTTTGGTGTTGAAGTTTTACAGTATCCTGTAAATTTTAGAAATTAGACTTTGATCAGATTTGTGGTAGCCAATTATTCCCCTATTCTATAGACTGTGCTTTTATTCTTTTGACAAAGTAGTTGGATCAGTGTAATTGTTTGATTTTTAGGAGTTCTCAGTTGTCTATTTTCTCTTGATGTTTAAGCACTCTTAGTAATGTTTTGTTTCTGTTTGTACTGTGTATTTACACTCCCAGCATTGTCCCTATTTTTTCTTCCTTGACTTTTCTGGTTTTAGATTTTGTATTTAGGTCTTTGATCCATTTTGAGTTAGTTTTTGTGCTTTGTGTGAGATATGGGTCTTGTTCCTTTTTTTTTTTCTTTTGCAGGTGAATATCCAGTTATGGCAACACCATTTGACAAAGACAGTGTTTTTTCCCCAGTTTATAGACTTTGGGTCCTTGTGAAATATCTGTTGCTTATAGGTGAATTGCTTCATATCTGGATTCTCAATTCTGTTCCATTGGTCTATATAAAGGGTCTCCCAGTAAGGATGTCTTATTTTGACAGCACATGGTGGTGATATATGTGAAGTGATTCCTAATGGCCGTATCTTTTTTTGTTTGTTAGTTTAGTTAGTCTTGACAGCCATGAAAAGCTACATAATTCTACAACATGTTGCTCCTTCATTAATATCTTTATGAGGTTGATTGCTGACTATGGGATAACTATAATAAGGTCTGTGTCAGACTTGTTTCCCACACTTTATTTTAAAAGCCTTACTAGGTGACAAGTCACATTTATAGAATGGCTCTATAAATCTAAGCTTTACTTTTTACTTGAATGTTATATTTTCTAGTAGTTTAAGGCATTTTCCAGTTCATAGGATTGTGTATTAGTTTATAGGACTGTGAGTTTATAATAATTTCTCCCAGACATATTTCTCCTTCTGGATTTTTTTTTTTTTTTTTTTTTGTCATAGTGAATGGCATCAACCATTCAACCAGACTGAACTTATAATCATTCTATATTTGTTTCTTTACAGTCATATCTTATTGGTAACCAGTTTCTACTGAAATCTCTTCCTTTGCATCTCTCCACTTATTCACTTATTTTCAATCATACTTTCACTCTCCTAACAAAAAAAGATTTCCTAATTTTTCTTTTTCTTGGTTTTCTTGACAAGGACTTATTCATGTTTGTGTCCTCAGTGTCAACCATATGTCTTATAAATAGCAGGCACAAAGTTACTATTTGTTGACTAATAGAATAAATGAGAATTCTGTTTAGAGATTTAAGAACCCCCAAAACCCACTGCTGTCAACTCAGTTCCAGTTCATAGCAACACTATAGAACAGAGCAGAACCGCCCCCACAGAGTTTACAAGGAGCACCTGGCAGGTCTGCAATGCTGATCTCTTGGTTAACAGACGTTGAACTAAGCCATTACACCTCCAGGATTTAAGAGGATCTGTTAAATTCATGCCTAAACATCAAGCTTCAGCTCACAAATGACTTCCTGTATAGAGCTTTTCTGATCCTTTCTCCTCTGCCCATTGAGTATGATCTTTCTTTTGTTTGATCTCTCCTAACAATTGAGTCATTCCTCTCTTACATCACATTATTTTCTGTCTTGTACATACGATGTTTTTGCGTGCCTTTGTCCTTCTTTCACCCTCCGACTTTAAGCTCCTTGAGGGCTAATTTTGGAACCCATCATCTTTGTACCTCTAGGAACAAGCTAAGTCTTCTTTGGTAAGGACTATGCCCATTGGATTTTGAATTTATTTGGATGCAAAATCATAGTTAGGACACAGTGAAATGGCCAAGAGTACATACCAGTCATTCCACATCTACTAGAAACGAAAGTGTTTTGCTGCTTAAAACTACTCTATTAAAATAAATTCTTCTGCAAAACAGTGGATCATATTGTTTTCATGAGACAGAATGTGATATCAGAATGATGTAATAAAATAATATCTGTTTAATTTTTTCCCCCTGAAACCATATCAGGAACCAAGTGTTCAATAGAGGATAGTCAGTTTCTATGATTAGTTAAATTATCAACATGGAATTTCTAAAATGCTTCTAAATATCATTTGTAATTTTCATGCAGTTATACTAATGGTCTGAGTAGACATCAGATGTTTCTCATTAAGCCTAGTATTCTAAATTTTGAAATTTCCTCAGAAACTCCTATTAAGATTCTATTGTATTCAGTTATGAGGTGACTTGATACCACAGCTACTACTGACAGTTTCAAGAGTAGGAATTCTTTAGACTCTCATAACATTTCCTTGGGAAATAAACTAATCTGTAAATGAATTTTCAAAGGCATTTGCTCGAAAGAATGAGTGACCACGTTAGGCTCAATGAAAAATCACAATTGAACATCTAAAGCATATTCTTTCCAGCACTATAACCAAGACAACTATTAAAGTTAGCAAATATTTATTGAATACTCACTTGAGGGAAATGCTATGCTGAAGATTTGGAAGCAGAAGCTACCAGGAAGTTATCTTATAACTTAATGTGTATAAAGACTTTACCCTCGAAGACGTTAACCTTCTACTTTGCTCAGTCTAAAATAAAAGTAGACTTGTGTCAGCATATATGATAAATTGGGGCCCTGGGGTACAGTGGTTAAGAACACAGGCTGCGAACTGGAAACTCAGCAGTTCAAATCCACCGGTTACTCCTTAGAAACTCTATGAGGTGTATCTGTTCTGTTCTACAGGATTGCTGTGAGTTAGAATCAACTCCTTGGAAATGGCTTTGGTTCTTTGGTTTTGGTGTACCATAAATTGATACTCACTCAAGAACCAGCACCGTCTTTCCAACTGAGCAACAGGGAGATAATAACAGAAAAATTAGGTGTTTTGTTTAGTGCGTGTAAATTTAGTGAATGCTTCAACTCCATCATCTAATCTCCTCTAGGGGGAACAGAGAGATCAAACAAGACAGGAAGTGACAGAGATGAGATTTCAGCTCAAGCAGTCTGATTCCAGAGCCTTCAATTTTAGCCTCAATGCAGTATTGGTGTAATGATTTATTTCACAAAACCAAGTGCGACGTGTTTCATTTCTTAAAAATGTCCTCATAGCCTGCATCTGTAATTTTATCATTTGATCAAGAAAAAAACTATGCTTCAGTCTGAAAGTTTTTTAAAACCTTTGGCCAATACCAATTAAAATGCAGTTTGACTATGACTTATTTTATTCACCATAGAGTTCCGAGTAAATGTATTTGCATTATTTCACAAATTAGATGAGCTATTCTGTTATACATACGTTTTAAATATCACAGTACATTTCACAATGGCATCACATCCATAACTTCATGGACTGTGGTAAGTTTTCACCTATAGTGAGGCTGTAGGACTAATAAGTTTCATCACAGTCTGCAGTAGCCAACTGACAAAGAACTGACATTAAAATAAGGAAAGCAGAAAAGCAGATAAGAAATATCATGCCATTATTTGTCCAATAGGTTCATTAAAGTTCTAATTCATTTTTTCTTAGGCTTACAAAAGATAGTCACAGAATCGGCAATGATAGGGAACATATGAATTATTTAAGAAAAGAACCTTTTCTTACACTCACCAACTTTTCAAGTAAACCTGATGAAATGAGTACCTGTGTTATTAGGTAATGACTTTATGATAACTGTCTGTTATCTATAAGATAAAAACTCTCCCTTCCCAGAGTCTGGAGGGAACATTCAAGACAGGTTCACTGCATTAGAAGTACAATGACCAATGCATAATTTTGCATATCTTTAATTCATGTTTGTACAGCCATTTCCAGGAGCCCTGGTAGTGCACTGGTTAAACTCAGCTGTAACCAAAGGTTGGCAGTCGAGATCTACCAGCTGCTCCTTGGAAACCCTATGGGGCAGTTTTACCCTGTCCTATGAGGTCATTATGAATCAGATTTTTTTTTCTTCTGGTTTTCAAAGCAGATTCATGCCTCATAGCTCAGTTAATCCTCATCCCAACCGTTTGAGTTGGTATAGGCTTAAAAAGTTGAAAGAGACCAAGCCAAAAAAAAAAAAAGAAAATTACTGTTGAGTCGATTCTGACTCATAGCAACCTGTGTAGGTCAGAGTGGAACTGCCCCGTAGAGTTTTCAAGGAGCACTTGGGGGATTTGAACTGCCAACCTTTCCTTAGCAGGCATAGCATCTAACCACTGCACCACCAGAGTCTGAGGCAGAGATCACAGTGACCTCTGCTATCACTGTCTTCACTGACAAGAATACATGGATCCAAGTCCAAGTTTCAGAGGACAGTGCTCAGGATAGTGAGGGACCTAGAATCCATAGCAAATCACTGAAGCTTGTGCCCAAGGAATCTTCTTTAAACTGGATTAAAGTCAGCTAGTGTAGGAAACTAACTTGTTTAACTATGAACCAAGGAATGGAAAGACAATTTGCGTGATACAAAATGGTGTTGAGAAAGCTCAGATTTACATAATTCTTTACAAGTAATAAATTAAGAGTTCATATTTTGATCCCCCATGAGAAGTTGCTAGCAAGAAATATTGCTTTTGGGTGGGTTACTCCTTTCCCAAACTGTTCTTAGTTTTCGACATTCAGAGAGAATGAGTGACAGCGAGAAGCTTGTTAGAATTGTTTTTCTAACAATAAATTTGGGATTCAATATTAAAAATCTAAAAAAAGATGATTGACACACAAAATACTTTGTAAATAAAATGAAGCAATGTAGAACTCAGTAAGCATTTTTTTTTTTTTCCTGGTTCAGTGCTTTTGAATTCTTCATTAAAACTTTGTTTACCTCAGGCAGAAGAGCCTTCTACATTGTGAGAATATTTTAAGAACATTGGAAAGAAATGCTTATTTTCAGTGTTTTTTTCTCCCTGACTGATTTTTGTGGGAAATAATTCTAGAATAAATGCAGAAACAACACCCATGTTGAAGAATACACTGGCCTCGGGACACATAGCAGGGGTCACCAACTGAGTCTCTAAAGGTTTGCCTTCCCTCCTGCATTTTCCCCTGTGTGACGCCTGTGATAGCTGGCCACAGTCTTGGTCCAGGCCAAATTTAACTGACCTAAGTCAAATGGAAATTGAAACTCTATCCTAAGATCCCTGAACGTGAGTTTGGAGTAGAACAGTCTCAGCAGTTCCCCTAATTGGTGGCTTTTTAATATTGTATCCAATAAAGTATATTCAAAAGAAGTAAAGCTCTAGTGATACCCAGCTTGAGGGACTGCCAGGGCTCCCTGGCCTAGAGCCTAGAACCTCGCTGTGAATAAGGAGGCAGGAGAGATTTGCCTTGGTACACGAAAGAGGCTTGTGGGGAAACTGGTGGAGAAGAATGGAGACTGAGAGCAGGGGGCAAGTAAACAAAGGAGTCCCTAGGGGCCCCTGGAGAGGGGGAGGAGGGCTCAGAGTTCAGAAAGCCTTCTGAGGAGCAGGGGGTCTTTTGAATGCGTATCTAGTTCCAGCCAAATTTCTAAGTCTTTTGAAGTTTGCCTGTCATTAAATTTTGCAAAGGCAACATTACGTTTTCCTAAATGTAGACTTTATTACCTAAATCGCTGGCCTCATTTTGGGGGAAGAATGGAGAGCAGCTGCTCAAGTGAGAGACCTAATTTTCTCCATGTGTGGGAACAATCCACTAAATGGCCATTTGCAAATGGATCTCCTGATTCACAGATCCTGCCACCTTCTGATGTATCACACAAAATTGACTATGATGGGTTTGTTTGTTTGGAGACCCTGGTGGTACAGTGGTTAAGGGCTAAGGCTGCTAACCAAAAAAGGGTGGTGGTTCAAATCCACCAGGCGCTCCTTGGAAATGCTATGGGAGATGTTCTACTCTGTCCTATAGGATTGCTATGAGTTGGAATCGACTCAACAGTGTTTGTTTGTTTGTTTTAATCTATCTATCTATTAGTCGATCTGTCTGTCTCTCTATCTGTCTATTTAGTATGTATGAACCCAATTCCCCATTAGAAAGAAGGACTCTTCAGTGGGCAGATAAGAGATGGTTCCTTATCTCTGAAACCTAGTAGTCTTTTATTTAACTAGTAATTGGCAGTTTTAGCCAGGGTGCACATTTGTATAAGTTCCTTTGTCGTTTTGTCCAATGACCCTCTGTGTTCTTGCATCTCATCAGAGTTTGTGGAGTTCCACAACTGTGTCCAGATATGCACTAAAGTTGGCCCTGCTTCCTTTAGGGAGAAACATGGATGTCTACCTTCTGAATATGAAGACATGCAGGAGACATTTGTCTGTCTTCTGTGATTCAAGAAGATCCAAATTCCTTCTCCAAAATACGTGCACCAGGGTACTTGGATTATAACCACTAGTGAATTACTTTCCTAAAGCTGTTTATTTTTAAAAAGGCAGGTTAGGCTTACTGAATTAATATGCTGATTTCCTAATACTTTAATTTGAATTTATTTTATCACAGTTGAAACTCACCAAGGACACATTTGGTTTTAAAAGTATGGTTATTTACTTTGCAGAATGTAAAGAAAATAAAACATTATTCTTGTACCTCGTTATCTGTTAGTCTACCTGACTATAAGTTCCTTAAAGACAAAGACTATAATCCCACAATGCCTAGAATGGAAGGCTGATGACCAGTGTACGTTAGTGAATGATTCTGGAAAATTCTTTATGCAACTAAATACCTATGGGCTACCTAGTACATTAGAGCATTTTAAAAATATTAAAAATATTTTGAAGAGGGAGAAAGAATTAATAGTGGCTTCATAGAGGATATAAGAAGCTCTGGTTAATAGGACCCGGCTATTAGCCAAAAGATCAGTGGCTCTAACGCACCAGCAACTCCACAGATGAAAGATGGGGCAGTTTGTTTCCTTAAAGACTACAACTTTGGAAACCCTATGAGCAGTTCTGCTATGTCCTATAGGGTCATCACGAGTCAAAATTAACTCAACAACAGCAGTCTTGTTTTTCATAGAGAATGGATCACTTTGACTGTTGGGCAGATTTAGCACATTTAGGCAGCTTGCAGGAAAAGCTTATGAAACTTCTACTGAACAATAAAGACAAAGACCCAGAGATTATTTGGGGAATTAGCTAGTGCTGAAGTGTAGGGTGGAGTCACTGGTTCATGCAGATGTTTAACATACTCAGCTGCTTACTGAGAATTTAGTGTTTGAGTTCATCCAGAGAGGACTCTGAAGAAAGGCTTCACAACCTATGTTAGAACAATCAGCCATTGAAAACCCTATGGAGCACAGCTCTCCTAAGAGACACAAGAGGTCACCATGAGTTGGAGTTAACTTGACTGCAGCTCTCGCTGGTTCAAAACATGGGACAAAAAGTGGAAAACAAGGCTTATAATGACAATTGGAGTTTTATAAATGCCTTGTAAAGGAACATGGACATTATTCCAAAAATAAGCAATAAGAAACTACTCAAAGTCGTTAAGCAAGAGGATGACTTGATCATATAACAAAAGGAGATCATTAGATACCTGACAGGAAAACCCAAAAATATTTTTGGGAAAAGGTGTGTCTTACCTACAGCACATGTTGTTAAGATTGGCTTGGAGCCCAACAGATTCAAGAAGAGTGTTATTTCAACTGTTCTTTGGATTCTATCTACATAAACTGACATTTCTGTGCCAAATGTACTGACTATGATTTGATGCCCTCATTTTCTTGGTATTTTGGGCTTTTGATTATACCAGGATTTGGGAAATATATTCTGATCATCCTGTCAATAGCATGAGTTTCCTTAGTATAGGGCTTGCATAACTACAACCCTTCAGATGATGGCCTGAGGGGCATGGAAGACTTCAAGGTGACTGTGGTAGAAAGACGTGTCCCCAGGGGAGGAGGAGAAAAGAATCCACTAAATGTATTCAGTGAGACAATAAATCACTTGAGAAGGTGTTCTTCACACGTAAAGCAAAAACACTGCAAAAGAGTCTATGATTATATATTAAAGGACTTTATTGTTCATACTGCTCCCTGTGTCTTTCAGTTCAGTGTTTCGAAATCTAGCCACATTGTCAGAGTGCAGAAACACCCACTCAGTTGTTTCTTGCCATTACAGACTGTGAGCCAGGACTTGAGAAGAGCCATTCTCATAGACATGGGATGGCATCACAGGATCTTTCTTTTGATTTCTTCTAATCAAGACCTAGAAATGGCTCCTTTCATAAGTTAGAGGGTGAGTGCTAGATGACTCCATTAAAGAGGTTGCTCAACACTACAAAAGATTGGATTCAATGTTTTAGATATCTCTTTTTTTTTTTCGGATGGATAATTGTTAGAGGGTTATTAGAAGTAGTTAAATGGAAAGGCATTTATAAGGAGACTGTGGACAAATCTGTCTTCACTTTTATTTGAATGTTCAAGCATTCACAGTATTTGTTGTGTGTTCCCAGTAATGGAATTCAACCCTGTATCTTTTATTAAAGTGTTTTTCAGTAATGAATGATTATGCAGATGCATAGGAATAAAGCGTGTATTACAGATTCAGTCTTTCTTGTAATTGCTTTCTGGTTGTAGCAATTTTGAAATCTCTATTTATGTACCTATAACAAGAGTGTAGCTTTTGGTTTACTTGAAGTTTGCATAAACCAAACCAAACCCACTGACATTGAGTCATGAAATTCTATGGGAGGTTTGTATAAGTGTGCCTTTATTTTTTTCAGCTACTGCAGTAAAGGGGAATCAAGCATAGAAACATTACAAAGATATCCTTTGAATAAGTAGAAGAAAATAATGACTGATAATCTATGCCAGTATTTTATATTCAATATCATTCTACATGAATGATTTTAATTTGGTTAACATGAAAATATTTTTTAAAATTCACACCTGCTATATGCATTTTCTAGTCTTCTGAATCATTTTCAATAAAAGCAATCTCTGTAGGCTGTCCTCTAAGAATATCACAGTGAATAGCACCTCCACATCCCTAGGAAATAGGTAATTTATGAAAGTGATGTTGAAGTTCACTTTATGCATAGGGATTCTAGTCTGGCAACAGAATCTTCTTTGACTAGGGCAAGCCCTGTCTACTATTGCTAACTATTTTTACTTTTACAATATTTAAAAAAATTGTAAAAGGGGATTATATTCTCAAATTAAATATAAAAAGAAGTCATTGCTGTTAGGAACCTTATTTTGTATGCCTCAGGATATTAGATATATGCTAATAATTAATTGGTATCTTATTTCATCAAGAAAACAAAAATCCTCACAATTGGACTCAGTAAGCAATATTGTGATAAATGGAGTAAGGATTAAAGTTGTCAAGGATTTCATTTACTTGGTCCCACAATCAATGCCCGTGGAAGTAGCAGTGAAAAAATCAAAAGGTGCATTGTATTGGCAAAATCTGCTGCAAAGGACCTCTTTAAAGTATTGAAAAGTAAAGTTGTTACCTTGAAGACTAAGGTGTGCCTGACCCAAGCCATGATATTTTCAACTGTGTCATATGCATCCAAAAGCTGGACAATGATTAAGGAAGTAAATTATTTTGAAGTAGATTTCTAGGGCTTTCTTCCTAGGCTGTCTTAGTCTAGAAATTCTGCTGAAACTTGTCCACTGTGGGTGAGCCTACTGGCATTTGAAATACAGGTGGCAACACGCAAGCCATGACAGTACAACATACTGACAGACGAGTGGTGGTATTTCACCATATCATTCCATTTAATTTATTAAAAGTTATTCTATGTTGTAGTTTTGCATACAATACAAGCGTTTTCATTTGAGTAAACCATTGGACATGTGAAGCCAGGAACTGCTATTTATACATCTTTTAATTTTACAATAAGTGATGAGGAGGCATGATGGAGAGAGAGTATAGAAGAGAATTTTTCTTTATTTTTATTATGACTGAGTGAAAATGTACATTCCCATATAAATTTGCATGCCCACCTATATGCAGCTTCCACTCCTCTCCCTGCCCGGTGACAGCACACTATTCCTCTCTGCTCCATACATGTCTCATCCTCCCAACAGTCTCCTTTCCCCTCCTCTCTACCCACTCCCCTTCCTCCAGCCAGAGGTCAGCAGGATGATATCCTATAGATGCATAGAACCATAAAGTTCATCCAATATATGGTCACTCTGCATCACCAAGTCCAATCCATTACTGGCTGAAGAGTGGACCTTCGTTATGATTTATGGGCAAGGGCAGGATCAGGGCCAGGGGCCATGCTCCCAGAGGAACCCCAAAGCCACTGGACCATCAATTGAAATCTTTTAGTGGAGATCTCAGGGTACACCCCTTTTTATTCTCGTGTTGCCACTGAGACTCAACTTTATGAGCTCCATCGCGGCTATCACAGGTAGTGGCCAGGCACCAACTGATTCTTCCAGTCCCAAGTCGATGTAGGCACCCACTCATGTCTAGAAATTAGTCTAGAAATTCTGCTGAAACCTGTCCACTGTGGGTGAGCCTACTGGCATTTGAAATACAGGTGGCATAGCTTTCTGCATCACAGCAACACACAAGCCATGACAGTACAACATACTTACAGACAAGTGGTGGTATTTCACCATATCATTCCATTTAATTTATTAAAAATTATCCTATGTTGTAGACTCATGTGGGTCTCTGTCTTCTGGGTTGTCTTTCCGCCATGTCATTTTGGTCCTTCTTGATCATCCGTTCCTGCCGAGTTGGGACCACTTGCTGTGCCCTCAGATGGCAGCTTGGCAGCTTTTAAGACCCCAGACGCCACTCACCAATGTGGGGTGCCAAGAGCCCTCTTAGAAAAATGCTAGTTGTGCCAATTGGCCTCGATTTCACCTAAGAGCATGGCCCCCTGACTCCCGCCCCAGCTACTCTGTCCTTACAATATTGGGTTAAGATGGAAGGAGTACTCAAGTTATGTTGAAGTCCAGTTACTATTGTTCTTGTTTCTAATGTGTGCTATCACCGATTTCACCCAACCAAATTTCTACCAACTATCTAATCTAAACCCTCACCCACTCACCCTCCCTCCCTACCCTCCCTTGCAGCCATCGAAGAGTCTTTTCTTCTATGCGTCTGTTTTTCAGTTCTTATCATAGGGATAGCACACAGTATTTGTCCTTTTGTTGCTGACTACTTTCACTCAACATAATGCCTTCCATTTGAAACCAGGTTATGAGATATTTCCTGGAATCATCATTGTTCTTTATCATTGCATAGTGCTCCATTGAGTATATATACCATAGTTTACCTATCCATTCCTCTGTTGTTGGGCATCTGGGTTGATTTCATCTTTTACTATCATGGACTGTGCTGTGATAAACATTCTTATGCATGTATCTGTTGGTGTGGATGGCCTTGTTTCTGTAGGATATATTCCAAGCAGTGGAATCACTGGGTCAAATGATATATCTGTATCCATTTTTTTAAGGAAGCGCCAGATTGCTTTCCAAAGAGGCTGGACCATTTTGCAACCCCACCAACAGTGTAGGAGAGTTTCCACTTTCTCCACAGCCTCTCCAGCATTTGTTGTTTTCGATTTTTTGGATCATGGCCAATCTTGTTGGAATGAGATGGTATCTCATTGTAGTCTTGGTTTGAATTTCTTTAATAACAAAAGATTGTGAAAATGTCCACATGTGTTTTTTGGCTGCCTGGATCTCCTTTTTAGAGAAGTATCTCTCTATCTCCTTTGCCCATCACTTAATTAGATGATTTATCTTCTTATTATTGATATTTTGTAGTACCTCATGGATTATGGAGATCAGGCGTTGGTCTGACATAGAGTTGCCAAATATTTTTTCCCATTCTGTAGGTGGCCTTTAAATTCTAATAATAAAGTCTTTGGATGAGCAGAAGTGTTTGATTCTTAATAGTTCTCATTTATCTATTTTCTCTTCTGTTGATCGTAGTTTGTTTGATGGATTTTGAAGCCTGTCTACGTTGTGTATTAAAACTTCCATTGTTGTTCCAACTTTTTCTTGGATGAGCTTTATCGTTTTAGATTTGACATTAGATCTTTTATCCAGTTTGGGTTGGTTTTTGTATAAAGTGTAAGATATGGATGTAGTTTCAATTTATTGCAGATGGATATCCAATTTGCCAGCACCATGTGTTGTAGAAATTGTTTTTGCCCCAGTTTAATGTCTTAGGGCCTTTGTCAAATATCAGCTGTTCATAGGCAGATGGTGTCATCTCTGGGATCTCAATTCTGTTCCATTGGTTGATCTGTCTGTTCTTGTACAGGTACTAGACTAGAAGAGAAATTTTAATGCTTGATTAAGCCATTTTGAAATATTTTAGACACTAGGAAGACTTTGGGCAGGTTTTGCAAGGTGCTTTTTTCTGGGTGGGGTAAAGTAGTACATTGATATTATGAGCCTGTTGTAGATAGATGGCACTAGGTCGGTTCCCCCTCACAGCAACAACATGTACAACAGAATGAAACCGTGCCTGGTCGTGTGCCATCATCCCAGTCATTACTATGTTTGAGTCCATTGTTGCAGTCACTGTGTCAGTCCGTCACATTGCAGGTCTTCCTCGCTTTTGCTGATGCCCTCTTTTACAAACATGTTGCCCTTCTGTGGTCTGGTGCCTCCTGGTAACGTGTTCAAAGAGTATGCCATCAGTTGCTTCTGAGAAACATTGTAGCTATACTTCTTCCAAGACAGATGTGTCCAGCCTAGAGCTGTCTAAAACTGTTTGTAAGCACATTGTTGTTGTTAGCTGCCTCTGAGTCACTTCTGACCCAGGGCAACTCCACATGTCCAATGTGTGACCTCTGGCATCTCACTTCCTCTCTCAACCCCTCAGTACCCATTTCCTGCCAGTCCTTACAGGATCTTGCCTTGTGCATTTTTAGGTACATTCAGCCCAGGACTCAAGGGGCTGATATGCAGATTTGTGGAGCTCCTTCATTGTGCAGCTTCCTCATCTGTGTGTTCCTGCCTTGCTAATTCCATGAGCCCTGGCTACCCTGAACTCAGCATCATGTTTCTCTACCTACTGAGATTTCAGCTCTGTGTTTGGGGTCCACTGCCCAGTACTATAATTTGGACAATGCTTCCTGGAAGAAAACACTGCAAGGTTGATATGCAGATCACCATATGTGGTCAAAGCTCTGAGCTGTTTGCCTGTGCTTCAAACTAGTTGCTCCATATATTTTGTCCAATATTACTGTTTATTACAGTGAAACCATGCATTCCATAACTGCTACATTTTCCTATTATGTGGATAGCTGCCATTGTGTCTAGAATACAAATATATCTAGTTTGCTAACATGGTTTCACAGGTTTTCCATTTGTTTACTTGCTTGCCTGGATTTCTTTGCCAGACTTAGTTGTATCCCTTGATATGTGCAAAAACAAACCCATTGTGTTGAGCCAATTCTGATTTACGGTGAACGCACGTGTTACAGAGTAGAACTGTGCTCCAGAAGGTTCTCTTGGCTGTAATCTTTACAGAAATAGATTACTAGGCTTTTTTTTCACAGTGCCACTGGGTGGTGGGATTGAACTGTCAACCTTTAAGGTTAGTAAAGAGCAAACCATTTGCACCATTCAGGAACCACCTTGGGTCTAGGACTATATTATTTTTCTTTCCTGAAGACACAAAAATTTTCTACTTAATGGACTATATCTTCTTCATATTAATTTTATCCATTATTTTTACATTCATATTTATTTATTTTTAATATCAACCTCATTCACCTTGTCTTGCCATTAGGAGATAGATAGCTTGCTAAGATTGCTACTTCCTTTGGCTAGACAGTATTTTATTGCCTAGCTAGGAATTGGTTCATCCTTTACCTGGAGTAAAAGAGAATGAAGAAGAGCAAAGACTCAAGGAAGCAATCAGTCCAGAGGCCTAATGGCCCCATGAACCATAGTCTCCTCTAACCTGAGACCAGAAGAACGAGATGGTGCCTAGCTTCTACTAGCAACCACTATGACTGTGTCCACAATAGAAAGTCCCACTTAGAAGGGCTAAAGAATCTAGAACAAAATTCATATTAGAAAAACAAAATAGAGCCCAGACTTCCTAGTCTGAAAGACTAGGGGAACCCCAGAGACTGCTGCCCTAAAACAACTTTCTAACTTAGTTCTAGAGACATGCTTGCAGACCACCTTTCAGCCAAGTAATAGACGGGACTATCAAACAAACAGTAACACCTGTGAAGAATGTGCTCGTTAAAATAATCAACAATCTGCGACCAAAATGGGATTATTTACCCCACACTAAATAAGAGACAGCAGGGTGGCTAGGGAAACTGGACAAATGGAAATGGGAAACCCAGGGAGGAAATGGAAGGAGCGCTGGCATGTTGTGGGGATTGTGTATGGATTATTGATTAGAAAACTAATTTGCTATGTAAACTTTCACCTAAGGCACAATAAGTGTGCACCAAGTGGGGAGGGGGAGAACTGGCTCTTGTTTCTAAATGATACATACAAATTTTCTAAAGCAAAAACAAGAGAGTCCTTGGAAGAATTAATTTCTGATTAGTTGTATTCCCCCCTCCATATTCGTTTTTCTTGTAGTTTCTTCTAACTTTGTAACCAGCCACATTTTCAGCCTATCTCATGACTAATGTAATAGCAAGTGAACTAATCAAAGACTCAAGCATTAGGATTTCAGCTACAGTTCTGCTCTGAACTTCTTGGAGGATGTTTACCAAGTAACACATTTGGTCTTAACAAATCTTGAAAGGAATTGCTTGGATTAGAAGCTCAGTACATCCCTTAGTACTCTCAGATTCTCTCTTGGGTGCTAAAGGCACCTAGAAATCTCTCTTTTCCCAACCTAGCTAGCTCAGACTCCTAAAGAAATTTTAGATATTAAAAATAGCTTTTTATTACAGTTGCCGGGGGACAAAATGTAACAAGCAGGGTAAAGTCATTTTTTTCAAAAGTTTAAAGTGCTTTAACAATGTAATTTTCTATTACAGTTGTAATAGAAAAAAGTGGGGAGAACCCAGACTTGTTCTTTTTATACGTTCCTTGTGGTTCTTTGTGGTTTGCAAACCCTTGTGGTGCAGTTTCAATAGCAACAGGTTTTAGGGATTTTGTGGTATCGTGTGTGTGTGTGTGTGTACATATATATATACCAAAAACCCATTACTGTCAAGTTAATTTGACTCATAGTGACCTTATAGGACAAAGTAGAACTGCCCTATACAGTTTCTGAGGTACTGCTGGTAGATTCAAACTGCTGACCTTTTGGTTAGCAACTAAGTTCTTCATCACTAGGCAGCCAGAGCTCTTCCTCATACATGACAGATCCTAAATACTGTCATATTTTTATGATTTATATGTTTCTGGAAAAAGAGTGGAGAATGAAAACCAGAATCACCTCAATGACGAAAGAAAGATGGAATTTCTTCTTTCAGTATGTGGTCTTCTCTGTGCTTCTTCGTCCACCATCATCTGGATTCTGTGTTCCCACTGTGGGCCTGCACTGTAACTAGTTCTTACACTGTAGAAGTATGCTTTTGAGCATGTGCATGTTGGCACCTCATGTTGACTGGGGCCCTGGGTTAGGTGCTTTGGATGACAGAACGGTTAAGACACAGTATCTTCTCTGAAGGAGACTGAGGGGACAGTCAGCAACTATGTATTTGTTGATCAATATGGACAGAGGGCTAAGGAGCGAGGCAAACAGCAAATTCAAGAAAGTTGAGTGGTTTATTTATTGCAGTATGGGACTTGAGAATATTGTCATCATAGATTCTTCATGCACCTCAAACAAGTCCAGCTTTTTTCTGTCTCTTCTGCACCTTATGCCTGGAATACTTTTTCTCTAGGGCTTCACTCAGCTGGCTACTTCCTGACATCCAAGTTTCATCTCAGATATCACCTCCTTTAAAAGCTTTCTCTGATCATCTTGTCTAAAATAGCTCCAGTCCCCAAATAATTTCCTCACTTAACTTTGTAACTGCTTACCATTGTTCAAAATCAACACATTTATTAATAGGTCTTTGTTTATCCTTTGCCTCTCACAAATAGTAGAAGTGTGTCTATTTAGACCACCTCTGTATCCCTAGAGCACAAAAGGTACCTGGCATGTAGGAGCCATTCTGTGGAACTGAACAAAACAAGGGGGAAATCCCTTCCTCCAACATAAAGGTGAACAATTAGGAAAAGAAGAGGACTCTAAACAAAAAACAAATAAAAAAACCTTACTCTCAACATTCAAAATGTATTATTCAGAAAATGTTGAGTCCAGTACTGTTCTAGGCCAGAGATCATGGTATGTATAAAATTAAACATCGTCTCTTGTTCAAATATGTTTTTTATGTTTGTTTCTATCACCTCTCCCAACCCCCTCCCCTCCAAACCCAAACCCACTGCTATCAAGTTGATTTTGACACATAGGGAATACTATAGGACAGAGTAGAATTGCCCTGTAGAGTTTCCAGAGAGAGCCTGGCAGATTTGAACTGCTGACCTTTTGGTTAGAAGCTGTAGCACTTAACCACTATGCTGCCAGGGTTTTATTGTTTCTAAAATATGTCAGTGAACTTCAACTAGAGGAATTACCTATGTAACAACAAATACATGAAATATTAGCTCTCAAAATGAGCCATGTAAAATGCACAAAAAATATTATAGCATTAACAACAGCCTAATCTGGTGTGATAGATTGCTGATTTAAAAAAAAAATGACTTACACCTCTACCCCCAGGCAAAGTGTGTCCTTCCTGCTTCTTGAGTTGGGCTCAGATCTATCACTTGCTTTAATGAATGACACATTAGTAGAACTCACACAAGTTGGCTTGAGGTCACGTTTGCACAGTTACGCTTGTCCTCTTGTGCTTCTGCAGTCACCCGCAGTAGGCCTTCCCCCAGATAGCTGCTGCCTCCTCTCTCCCATCCTGCGTGCAGGATGAACACACAAGGAACAGACCTGAGTGCAATGTATAACAAACCAGCCAGATTCAGAGCCTGTCAAAAGAGCCTAGCCTGTGTCAGCCTACCTAGCCCAACGTGCAGATGTGTGGATAAGGAAAAATGATTGTTGTTTAAGCCACTGGTATTTGAGATGTGGGTTTGTGTGTGTGTATGTGTATAAGAAATGCTCTATACACTACTAGAATGTAAAAATTAACCAAATATGAGACCCAAAGCCATATTGAAGTCTCAGGTTGCATATATACGAGACCCAGGTTTTATGCTGTTGAATATGCAGAAGTTATTCAAGAAAGCAGTGAGTGCTCTTGTGAGCTAAAAAAGCACAGGAACATGGACAGAGATTTCCGGAACATACTTATGCAAGAAAAAGAGTAGGTTTTGCCCTCATTAATCATGTTCGTCTTGTAATTTAAAATCAATTCAACATATTACAGAAGAGTTATTTGGGAATTTGTTTCTTGCATTAGCTCATGCATCCTTAGAGAAGAACGGAGAGGAAATGCAAATGCTCATATTTCTTGAGCATTATATTACTCCAGGCATCCTGGTAGTGTAGTGGTTAAGAGCTTGACTACTAACCAAAACGTTAGCAGTTCCAATCCACCAGCAGCTCCTTGGAATTCTATGGGCAGTTCTACCATGACCTATAGGATCACTATTAGCTGCAGTCAACTCTGTGACTGTTTTTTTTTTTTTTTTTCTGATAACATATAGATGAAAAAACTAAAGCACAGGTCACTTACATAATTCACCTGCAGTCGCAGAGCTGGTCAAAAGCAGAGGTGAGTTTCATACCCAAGCAACATGGTTTTAGGCCCTACTTTCTTAACTAAATTGCATCACTGGAAGATATCCGTCCTATGACTCTTAGATGTTACTCTCATATGATACATAGATGCCTGGTTTCTCAGTATTTGTTTTCTCAAACACTTCAAATAGCTCAAAATTAATTTTTAAATACTATAGTTTGGGCAATTTAAGGTTTCCTAAGTCCAGAAGTTCTGCGCCTTGTGGCAAGTCCATGTGGATTACCTTCTTGGGTTTCTGCTCCTTAGCACAGGTGGGCCAGAAAAACATCAGAGGGGCACAGAGGTGACAGGATCCTGGAGGACACAGGGCTTGGAAAGCAGGAGAGGGATGGGATGTTGTGAAGAAGCTATGAGTCATAAGTCTGAGTCTATCTTTGTAGCTGATCAGTTGTTTCTTTTAAAATTAAGATATTCATATTGTAATAATGGGAACACATTAGCTTACTAATGGAGACAGGCAGTGGCATCTTTGAAGTTATTCATATAAAGAAAGAGAAATGTCCTCCAGAGGCATTATTTTTCTCTGCTGAATGATTACAGCTGTTTTTATCTATACACATATATCACGAGGAAAGCATCTGCATGCAATTGAGTCATCTTTGTCCTGGTTTCTAAAATGCTGATAGGTGCTTCGTTACCACCAGTAATGCAAAGAGAGGCTTTAACATTAGTGGCTGTAGATTTGAGGCTATGTAGATATTGGAAATTTTAGCTTCAGCTTATATGCTTTTTTCTTAGCAATGGATAGGTCCTTGGGATAAAATGGGATTATAAAATGAACCCTTTCAGGCTCCACCAGATGACAAATTTAGTAGTTCCTTTTCAAATCACTCACGTTTCCTCTTTCCATACTATCAGAGAATTTGAAAGATGGAAACAGCTTTAAAGTTATCAGGCCAAAAGTCTGTCTGATTCTTCAAATTTTCTCTCATGGAGGAATGCACCATATTTGGGATGTATGTAGCCTCACATCTGGTGAATTTACTTGGCTGTCTCAAACATCTCTCCTGTCACTGTTGAGTTGATTCTAGATCATGACGACTCCATATGTCTCTGAGTAGAGTTGTTCTCCACTGAATTTTCAACAACTGATTTTTTGGAAACAGATCACCAGGGCTTTCTTCCGAGGTACCTCTGGGTGAACTCAAACTGTCAAGCTTTCATTATCAGCTTAATCATTTGCACCACCCGGGGATTCCTGTCTCAGGGTTACCTGTTCCAAATCAAACTCTTCATTTCCCGTGGAAGTGCCATCCACCTGTTGCTCATGGAAGGAATACAGAACTACTCTTGACCCGTCCTTCACAGCCCATCCATCACCTAGGCACACTAACTCTAACTCCCCGGATGTCTTGGCTATCTCCACATCCATATGTGTCCACTGTCACAAACTAGTACTGGGTACCATGATCTCTTGGCCAGGCTGTTCAGTAGCCTCTAATTACTCTGTTTCACTATTTCACTATTTCACTCTTTCAGTTTGTTCTCAGCACATCCAGACTGGTATTTTTTTCATATAAATCTAGTCCTTTCTTCCCTTCTCTAAAAACTTCCAGTAGATTCATATGTGTTTATACTGAAAAAACAAAAACCAAACACACTGCTGTCCAGTCAATTCTGACTCACAGTGACCATGTAAGACGGTAGAACTGCCTCATACAGTTTCCAAGGAGTACCTGGTCAATTCAAACTGCTGAACTTTTGGTTAGCAGCTGTAGCATGTAAGTACTATACTGCCAGGGTTTCCACACCACCAGGAAAACTACAAATTCTGCCCGCATCCTATTATTCCTCATCTCTTTGCAAGGTGCTTGTCCAAGGTGGCATTCTTTCATTCTGCTACATAGCATTTCCAATCCCAGTCTCACTTCAGGTTGTTGTAAGGATTAAATGAACCAATGCATATAAAGCACAGAATAGTATCTAGCAGACACCAAACACCAAACCAAATCCAGCACTGTTAAGTTGATTTTGACTCATAGCAACCCTATAGGACAGAGTAGAACTGCCCCATGGAGTTTCCAAGGAGTTCCTGGTAGATTCAAACTGGTTGGCAGCCATAGCACTTAACCAATATATCACCAGGGTTCCACCTAGCAGATAGCACCAATAAGTACCCAGTTATCCAACTTTATCTTGTTACTGTTGGTATTTATTTCACAACTGCTCATCTGTTGCAATGAAGGCAGGGACAGTGCCTGTTTTGTTTACCGGTTAGCATCACAGTACTTGACAGATACCATATTCGTATTTTATAATTTTTGAATATATGTTGAATGAAATCTACACCTAGAGAGTATGTCTATGGAAAGTTTTCTAATTTCATTTTGTTGTTGAGAATACACACAGTAAATAAAAGGTAACACCAAATCAATAGTTGTACATATGCAATTCAGTGACACTGATTAAATTCTTCAGGTTGCAGTCATTTTTACCCCCCCCTTTTTGAGTTGTTTTTCCCCATTAATATAATCTCACTGCTTCCTACACTTCCTATCTTATCTTTCAAGTTCTGTTGTCACTTTGATGCCGTATGTTGTTTTTGTTGCTGTTGTTAAGTATCCTTGAGTTGGCTCTGATTCACAGCAACCCTGTGTACAACGGAAGGAAATGCGACCCAGTTCTGTGTGGTTATCACAATCTGTGCTGCGATTGAGTCCGTTGCTGTAGCCGTTGTGTCAATCCATCTCCCTGAGGGACTTCCTCTATTTCATTGACCTGCTGCATAACGAGCATAATGTCCTGCTCTCCTGAGTGATCCCTCTTGATGATGCGTCCACAGTACACGAGACAGATTCTCATTATCCTTGCTTCCGAGAAACTTTCTGGCTGTCCTTCATAAAGGTCAGATTTGTTTGTGCTTCTAGAAGTCTGTGGTGTAATCAATATTTTTTGCCAACACTGTAAGTCAAAGACATCAATTTTCCTTTGGTCTTCCTTATTCATTGCCTAGCTTTCACATGCATATAAGCTGTTTTAGTTGTCTGGAGCTGCCATTGCAGAAATACCAGAAGTGGACAGCTTTAAAAAGAGAAATTTTATTCCGCTTTAAAAAGAGAAATTTTATTCTGTCATAGTCCAATAACCTAAAAGTGTAAATTCACAGCTTCAGCTCCAAGGGAAGGCTCTCTTTGTGGGCAATCTTGTGAATGTTCCCCCGGACTGGGAGCTTGGAGGTGCAGGGACCCCAGATTCTTTCCAGGGGATAAGCTCTGCTACTGGCACTGCTTCTCTCTTGATGGTATGAGGTGCTCAACTCTCTGCTTGCCTCCCTTTCCTTGATGTATATAAGATTACGTCAAGGCATGGCACACTCTTGTAGTCGAGTCCTGGCATACCAGCATAACCACCACCCTTCCTCCCTCATTAACAACACAGAGGCAGGATTCACAACATAGAGAAACATCACATGGCACCAGGCATCAGGGTCCAGTGCAATTGCTACACACATTTTGGTGGGGGGGCGGTGCACAATTCAATCTGTTACATGAGATGATTAAATTGAAAATACACTGTCTTGAATCAGGTGCACTTTAGTCCTCAAAGTGACATCCTCGCTTTATGATACTTTAAAGAGGTCTTTTTGCAGCAGATTTACCCAATACAGTACACCTTCTGCTTTCTTGATGGCTGCTGTCATGGGTTGTGATGGTGGATCCAAATAAAGTGAAATCCTTGACAGTTGCAAACTTTTCTCCATTTATCACAATGTTGCTAATTGGTCTGGCTAAGAGAATTTTTGTTTGCTTTACAGTGAGATGTAATTCACACTGTAGGCTGTAGTCTTCGATCTTCCTCAGTAAGTGCTTCAACTCATCTTTGCTTTCAGCAAGTGAGATTGTGTCATCTGCATATTACAGGTTGTTAAATAGTCTTCCTCTAGTCTCAATTCTACCTTCTTCTTGATCCTGTATAGATAACTTTTAAAAGAGCATATGCCACGAGTTGGATCCGACTCGATGGCACTTGGCTTGGCTGGCAATGCTCAAGGCAGATTTTTCAATTATTTGTTTTTACTAAATGCTAAAGTATTGTTTGGTTTTAAGAACATTTCAGTGGATATTCTTGGTTTAAATTTTGATGGTTATCTCAGGGCAATAGTTTCAGAGGTTTGTTAAACCCCCTTGGCTCCAGATAATATAGATTCCACAAGGATTGAAATTCTGTTCTGTATTTTCACCCTTTGATCAGGCTTCTTCCACAGAAAATTTGATCAAAATGTTCAGTAACTGTAGTCAAGCACCATTCAGTTCTGGTCTCATGACAAAGGAGGCAGTTGTTCATAGAGACAATCACACATTCTGTCTTCTTCTATCCCTTGTTGTCCTTCTTTGTAAGTTGCTCCAGACAAACAGAGACCAGTTGTCATGCCTTTCAGGCCACTTGTGAAGCATAACAGACCTTTGCCTCTATGCAACAAACTAAGAAGTAGAATGCAAGCACTAGGCATTTATGCCATGGATTGAATTGTGTCCCCCCAAAAATATGTGTAGCCATGTGGCCAGGTCATGATTCCCAGTATCTTGTGATTGTCCTCCATTTTGTGGTTCTCCTATGCTGTATGTTAAAAGATTAGGGTGGGACTATAAGTCCCTTCATAGGATTTCCTCCCTGCTCCACTGTAAAGGGAGTTTCCCTGGAGCATGGCTTGCCCCACCCTTTGTCCTTTCATCCTGCAAGAGATACAAGGAAAGAGAAGCAGGCTGACAACTGGGAACCTCACACCATCAAGCAAGCAGCACCGGAAGAGTGCGTCCTTCAGACCTGAGATTCCTGTGCCAAGATGCTCCCTGGACAAAGACTGATGCAATCCCAGACTTTCCTGCAGAGCCAACAAGGGGAAAGCCTTCCCCTGGAGCTGACACCCTGAATATGGACTTGTAGCCTACCAGACTGTGTAAGAATAAACGTTCATTTGTTACAGCCATCCACTCTGTGGTATTTCTGTTAGAGCAGCCCTAGGTGACTAAAACAATTTACTAGGACAGTTAGCAGGGTAATCCATGAAACCAGGTCCTTAAACTTGTAGCAAGTATTTCTTTTATTGTTGTTGTTGTGGAAATGTAGCTTTCCTCCATATATCCTACTGTACATTAGGGCATTCAGACTAAATACTTGTACAGTCTGCCTTTGACATGATTGTCTTTTAGACGTGTTGTCACATCTGAGCAGTGGTGGCACAGTGATTAAGGGGGTTCAGCTGCTAACCAAAAAGGTCAGCAGTTCAAATACACCAGCCACTCCTTGGAAAGTCTATGAGGCAATTCTACTCTACCCTGTAGGGTTGTTATGAGCCAGAATTGACTTAGGAGGTTTGGTTTGGTTTCAGTATCACAACTGAATCAGTACTGAATTCATCGTTAAATATCTTGTCAGAAAAAAATGAGTTTAAGTAGTTTACACTCTAAAAAGATTTATGGAGCCCAGGTGGGACAGTGGTTGAGAGCTCAGCTGCTAACCAAAAGGTCAGCAGTTTGAATCCACAGCTGCCCCTTGGAAGCCCTATGGGGCAGTTCTGATCTTTCCTGTACAGTCACTATGAGTCAGAATCGACTTGATGGCAATGGGTACAGGGGTTTAAAAATTTGATAAGTCCTAGTTTTTTTTTTAATACTTTATTTATTTATTGTGATTGAGTGAAAGTGTACAGTCCAGTTTACATTTGCATGCCCGCCTATGTGCAGCTCATACTGCTTTCCCTGCCCGGTGACAGCACACTCCTCCTTTCTGTTCTATATGTGTCATATGCTAATCAGTTCTTAAAGTCATTATTGACATCTGAATGTATGATAAGTAAGAATTCTAAATTTCCCTCAAATTTCTAAAAGTTGTCTATTCTAAGAACAGTTTACACAGGGTAAAAAAAAAAAGGGAAAAAATTAAATGAGTATGTACTATTTCATGGTATCAAATACTATGCTTTAAAACTGTTTTACCTTTAAATATCAAGCTGTATTAAAATAGTATTGTTAAGATGATTTTACCTTTAAATAGCATGTCCCCTTAAAATAGTATCTTCTACTTGCTTATTTTCTAAATCTTAATTGGCCCATAAAATTGTAAGATTTTATCAACAATGTAAGTCAAAGCCCTACTGTTTTATTAACACTGTTTTAAATTTCTCAAAATGAATCCTGGGATCTTTTTAAGAATGAGTTCTTAAGACCATCCCTATGTCAGGAGCAAAAGATGCCTACATAAGTTTTAAATGTAGTGACAGGAAGAACGTGTTGTTTAGACACAGGAAAGCAAGTGAAAGTGTGCAGAGCTCAGTTGTTAACAAGCTTTTAAAAACCTGACCCAAAAGACACTAATGACCTCTACTAGTGACAAAGGAACCATAGTGATAAAAAAACAGAACTCCTGACAGAATGCACTGCTGCTGAAAAGAAGTCTAAGAAATGACAGCCTCTTGTACAGATTTTGTGTGAAACAGCAACAACCTCAAATGAAAATAATGTTAAATGGCAGGCACGTTACCCCTCTCGGGGAAAATGTAATGAAAGCCCAATATTTTAACAGTGTATAAGCAGTAAATGAAATGGTAGGATGAGCAATTGTTCTTTAAATTTGATTATTGTAGACACTCAATCCAATAATGTGATTCAGTACTTAACAATACAGCTTTAGAGGTTTTGAAGGAAATTTGGAACAAGTCATCTGTATTTGGGCTCAAATAATCTATATTAACTACTATTTGGTTGAGAGATGATGTTGAGAGATATTTTTGGTTAAAGATGGTCTCAGAGCAGCAGTTTTAGGGTTTATCTAACCTCAGTGAGTTTGTTTTTAGTCAAAAGAAATGTTTTATATAGTAATATGAATTCAGAGACCCTTCCCAGAATTCAGACATGGAGTTGTGAAGAATCACGTGCAGGGTAACCCTCAGTTTATTTAGTCCCATATCAGCAGTCTAGGTCCTCTTTAGGCTCTGCTCTGGGGCCTTTTCCTTTCTTTTTTTGTTACTTTATTTAATCGTTTAAGCATACAACTATTTTACTACATTTAAGAATTACTAAGGATACAGATGTAGAACATTATTAATTCAACCAGTTGACCTCATAAAATCAAACCGTGTAGGACTGTTTCTGTAGGCTTCAATTATACAGACAAACCATCTGCACTGCCCCTAGAGCCGTTGCTCAAACAAGTTTCATTATGTTGCTTTTTTTCTTCAAAACCTTCGATCTCCCCTCACATCCGGAGTGAACTATGAGCCCCCTTGGTGAAGCTCTAGTTCTTTGATCATGCTGACCACGCCTCTGTCTACAACATCATTTTAGCCTCTCAACCTTACAGCCTCTCCTGTTGCCTCACTAGCCTCCCTGGAGCTTTGCTTCTTGCATACATTGCTTGTTCGAACTCATCTCAGTCGATCTATTTTTTCTATGAGTGTTTAGAGTTAGCTAAATTTTTAAAATATGTTTAAGTAATTTTTTGCAATGACATTTTATTTAGATTCTAGAGGTTTTCAATGATCTTAAGCCCATCTTTCTGATTTTTTTTGTTCTTGTACCATACAAGCCATGTAAATTCAGACATGTATATTGTGACTTTCTTGTCTTTTGTGTTCGTCCCTGGACTGACAGGCAGCTTCCTGAGCCTGACTGGCAACACACTCAGCCTCACATTCATGAATTTAGTAGCTATAAAGGCTCCCAGCTTTATTCTAAGGCTTCAGCTTCAACTTCCTGACTTCCAAGCTCCGTGGTCCATAAAACCATCTCTCGTATCACAAGATGGGTGTTAGAACACATTTCCAGTCCTCCAGGGCCTCCGTTACAGAAACAAAATTGTTACATTCTACTGCTGTATGCTGTAATGCATATTATTTGGCTTTGATTCATCTCACCATTTCTAACCAGTACCTGTTGCCTTAGAGTAGATTCTGACTCATAGCAATGCTGTGTTACAGAGCAGAACTTCCGTGTTACAGACTACAACCACCACAGAGGGTTTCCATGACAGTGTTCTCTGTTGAAGCTGATCTCCAGGCCTTGCTCCAGTGGCACCACTGAGTAGTTTGGAATCACCAACCTTTAGCTTAGTAGTTGAGTGCAAGCGATTGGGGCCACCCAAGGACCTCTCATCATTTCTAGGACCTAAAACTTACTTTTTTTCCCCTTTGATTATATTTTATTGTGCATTTTTAGGTGTTTGTGTGATTCTTATTCGGTACTGCCAAGTCGACTCTGACTCCTAGGGACCCACTGTGCAATAGCACAAAGTGGTGCCTGGTTTTGCTCCTTTCTTACAGTTGTTATTATAGTTTAGCCCACTGCTGCAGCCACTGTGTCGTTCCATCTCATTGTGCATCTTCCTTTTTCCATTGACCTTGTTTTTACTAAGCACGCTGTCCTCCTCCAAGGACAGTCCCTCTTGATGGCATATGCCCTAAGTATGTGAGACATAGTTTCACCATCCTTGCTTCCAAGGAGTGTTCTCATTCTACCTCTTCCAAGACAGATTTGTTCCTTCTATTAGCAGTCCACACTGTAATCAGTATTCTTTTCCAACACCACAGTTCAAAGGCATCAGTTCTTTTCAGATCTTTGTTATGCACTGTCCAGCGTTTGCACACATATGAGCTGACTGAAAATACCATGACTTGAGTCAAGCACACTTTATTCCTCAAGGTGATGTCTTTGTTTTTAACACTTTAAAGATGTCTTTTTCCGCAGATTCACCCAATGCAATGTGTTTTTTGATGTCTTATCTGCTGGTTCCACAGGTATTGATTGTGGACTGATTTAAACAGAGCTTCCAGGCTAAAAGAGACAGAAGAAGGACTTGGTAGTCTGCTTCTGAGAAAAATTGGCCAGTGCAAACCTTATGAGTAGTGGTAGAATGTTGTCTGATATGGTGTAACCTCTCAGGTTGGAAGGCACTGAAATTATAACTGGGAAAGAGCTGTCCTCTCAAAGTAGAGGCTTGACAATACCCAGCAATAATAACAAGAACTCTCTTTGAAAAATAGGTGCTGCTCCTGCTTCTTCCCAACCCCAGGAATATTTACTTCAAAATCAAACCCACTAAATTGAAGATGTTGCCGGACGTTTTAGTGATGAGATGGAGTCTCTTGGAATATGCTTAGTTTTGATCCTTATGAAGCCGAAGGAAAGATTCAACTCCCACTGAAACTTTATGGTATTTAATGCACAAACTAAATTGGTTCTGACCTAGTCCTAGAGGGTTGTTTTAGCCAGCATAGTCCCATATCTCAGGGTGGTTTTGCAGCTCTGTTGACTTCCTCAAAACAAAGTGTTTGTGCTTTTCCCAGAGGACACTTAAAAACCATGAGCACTGTAAAAACTGCAAGACCTGGAACATCTGTGAGGCAGAAACCTGCCAGAGAAGGACAATTCAAATGTTTTCCACTAATACTGAGTGATAGAAGAGTAGAAACACTGTATCTTGTGAAAGGCAGAAAATTCAGGAGATCTAGAAAAACAAGGCAGCCCTGTCAAGTTCTGGCTTCCCTAGTATCCACTGTATTTCTTAGCTCATAGTATAATAGAAAATATTAAAACCCCAAATCACATCTATTATTCCCAAGTTGACTTTATCTACTGAAAATTTCATGTGTGTCAGAGTGGAACTATGTATCATAGGGACACATGGTTTGGTATTTTTGGAAGCAGATTGCCAGGGTTTTTTTCCCAAGCAACCGCTAGGTAGACTCAAACCTCCAACCTTTCAGCGCATTCACTGTTTGCACCAACCAGTGACTCTGACACCGAATCAGGGTCTGCCAAATGACGTACAGCTCGGAGAACTGTGACTTGAACTAAACCCACATGCCCTCCCTAATTTCCTGTTTATTCTCCATGGTCAGTCTTTAGACTAGGTTATGAAAATGCAAATACCGTCTGGTTAGAAAATATCAGTTTAATTTTCTGAAAAGTACCTGAAAACTTGTGAAAACACTTAAAAAATGTAAGACACCTTAGAGAGCAACAAATACAAGTGGATAACAAAAATATATATATGTAGTCTACCGTCTTCTGTTTTGATGACTGCAAGTCACTTTCCACTTGCTTTTCTGGGGCAGTGGGATAGTCTTCGTCTGTAGCTGCTTGCTCTTTCCTCGGTACACTTGTGTCAGCTGTTCCTCTGTCTAGAGTCCTCTCGCTCTGATCTTCACAAGCTCTGTGTCTTCCTGCAGTTCATACCTCAGCCTAAGTGTCGAGAGATGCTTCTCTGACCATCCAGCACTTTCCCTGACCACCCAGTCTAAAACATAGCCCCTTCCTTCCTATCATGACACTTTCTACAAATTCTCTACCCAACCTGCGTCACCTTGTGATCAATGTTTTATGTAATTATTTGTTGAGTATAAAGCCTTTTTCTGCCTCACGCCTTATATAGATTTACAGGCATCACATACAACAATTCATTACTGAATGGTAGACGTGGTGAAGTTTTCCTCTTTGGGTACCAGACATTTTTATATCTCTAGAAAATATTCTTGAGCTTTGTCCTGGTGTGGGGCTCATTTACTTAGAGACAACTGCTTTCCTTTTTTATCTTACTTGTAAGCATTGTTAGGCAGGACCAGAGTTGTGCTTTATCTAGGACTTATTTGTCTCCATTACTGGGGCAGCACCCTTCTTATTACTTTAACCAGTGCCCCATGAAATACGAAGCTTTTTACTCTGGCTATCAGGAACAGTTATTATTCTTGATGCTATGAGATGCACAAGTACTATCTCCTCAAATTATCTTAAATAGTTACTTCCTCAGCCTCAGAGCATTTCCATACATGCTTGAGCTGCTTAATATTCAGGTGAAAGTATTTTTGTGGTGGGGGGGTGGAGGGGACTCATTGCAGAGTCTGGTGTAGTCCTTTCTTCTCTAGTGCTCTGTCCTCTGGCATCTGGCCACTTTGGCTTCACCAGATTCCTAGTGCTACCTGACTTGGTTCTGTGCCCTGGAGCAGTTGAGTCAATAAAACATAATCCAAGTTAGAAAGAGGTAGAAGGTTTATTAGGAGGTCTGATACCACCAGAGACTAGACAGCAACACAGGCTGTTCTCCATGGAGTCTCAAAGACAATTTTTACATCAGAGTTTATGTATCATTTCAACAAGAAATAACTTCATGTTTTTAAGCATATAGCCCATAGATAACAGTATACATCACAAAATAGTCATGAGAAACTCTATTAAACTACAGATAGATATGTCAGACACTTGGACTGTAATCTACATGTTTGTAACAGGCAAAGACAAAAATTCTACAGAAATTTCTCAGCTAGTGAAACTAGCATGCCAAGTTCACTCTGAGTTAAGGAGCAAGAAAAAACGTTGTGGATACACAAGATGTCAGGGAGCCTTCCTAGCTGCTGTTTTCCAGGCTAAAGTCCATTTCTCAGGAGAGCAAAGAAGAGGAGGGATAACAAGCTCTCAGGAGCTGAGGGGGCTCTGCATCCCTTTGGAAATAGGCCAGTGCAGAGGCTACAGTAGCTGGTGCAGTAAAAAAAAAACACAGATTATTTAGAGTATCATTATGGCATTACGTATATGAACCTCTCAGTTACACATTTTGAAAAAGGGGAAAATATAGTGCAAGGTATGACAGTTATACTAGCTCCATGTCTGCGACTGAGGGAGTACACTGGGCTGTGCCTGTATCCTTCCTGCCTCTCCATTGCCTTGGTACCAGTGCCTGGAACCTTTCTCCAGGAAGTAAGCTCGGGTAATTGTAGGGCTCATCTTATCTGTTTCTCGCTTCTCGGAAATCACTGTCATTCATCGTCTGACACGAAATGTCTTAAAAGCCATCCTTTTGTATATTTTGTTAAGATTATTAATGGTTGTGGTGATTAAGTTCTTAGTGGTTTGGCAGACACTGGATTGACTGCTCTTCCATAATGTAATATCATGTAAGCACCCTCTTGATGAAATCTGATATAATCACATCTGTGATGAGATCTGCCATGAGCAGCTGATTAGCTGAAACGGGAATTTTGCTTAGTGTGAGATCTGCCTCCAGTGCGTAAGGATGTTCCAGTAAGGCTTACTCTGGCTCTGGATTTTGTATCTGACTCATCACCTGACCTCAGGTACTTGGGGGATAAGCCAGCAGCCTACTTCTCGACCTGTAGATCTGGGGATTCATGAGCTCCTGCAGTCCGTGTGCCAACAGTTTTCCCTCTGACCTGATGATCTGGGGTTCATTAACACTGCAAACATGTGAAGCAGGAGCATCCTCCAGCCTGATGCCTGATGCCTTTCCCTTGGATTTGGGACTTGCCAGCCTCCACAACTGTGTACTCTATTTATATACATGTGTGTTCCACTGGTTTTGCTTCTCTAGAGAACACAGCCTAAGACAGTTGTTTATGATAAGACAGTGAATCTGGTCCCTGTTACTCCATAGTCGCTGGAAACAGAAGCCCAACCTCGAATTTACCATGACAACAGGGGTCAAAACCAAAACCAGACCAGTTTCTGTGGAGTCATTTCCTGCTCATGATAACCCTGTGTGGGTCAGAGTAGGACTATGCTCCATGACATTTTTAACGGCCATGATCTTTCAAAAGGAGATTGCCAGACCTGTCTTGCGACACCCTCTGTGTTGATTTGAACTACCAAACTACCAACTTTTCAGTTAGTAGCCGAGAACCTGATCATCTATACCACCTCCACTGATATATTCTGAAGATCTAAAACAGTGCTTGGCACTCAGTAGGATATCAATATTTATTGAATGCTAGAATGTACCAGTTTTGAGTCAGCTGATGTTGAAGGATTCCGGATTTGTCTTCAGTGACTCAAAATGACAATATTCTCATTGAATTATACAAAATGTAAAATACAAAGAACATAGAGACACATGGTATCTTTCTGTTGATTTTATTATTAGAATGACTTACCAAGTTCCAGATAGAATTCATCATTTTAACTGCAACTCAAAGCTAAGGAATGGAAAATATATGTAAATATACATGAATGATTCAAGTGTATAACATTGTAGTTATTGCTCTGAAATTGAAAACACTGTGGGTAAAAGCTATAAATCTGTTGTTATAAAATAATGTTTATTAGGCTAGGAGTGTGATTTGGGTCAGGTTTTCTTTGGAAAGGTGTTTAATTTTTTTTTTTTTTTTTAGTGCTTCTCAGTATGCAATTATCTCTTCTTCAGCAAGAAAAAGTAAAGTAAGACAAATGTATAAACATTGAAACAATAGCTTCAGGAAAGAATAGCTGTTAATTTCAGAAAAGTACAGCTTTTAATTTCCATTACAGACATTTCAGAATTAAACAATAATCATTTGAATCACCTTTAGCTCACCAAACAGGTCACAAGTTCACCACAAATCTTCAATATCAGATAGAATGTCACAGCACATTATGGATAGTGGTAGTCTGGTAAGTATTTAACAGTCAGCTTTTGAAAGCAAAAAGATGGCACAAGGAAACCTCCAGGTCATGATTGGTAGCATTTGTGTGCGATGCTGTTGCTCTGTGGTTAGTCTCAACCTACCTAGCACCATCGAGTCCATTCCAACTCACAAAGACCATGCAGACAGGCCAGAACTGCCCCACAGAGTTTTCACGGAGCACCTGGTGGATTTGAACTGCCAGTCTTTTGGTTAGCAGCTATAGGACTTAACCCCTACACCACCAACATTTCCTGGTTTCAACCTACCGGTGAGAAATCGCTGAATGAAAGCTGGGAAAAGATACTAACAATGGACTCTCCCCCAGCTAGTATGGGCCACCTCCAGCACACTATGGATTATAGTATCCTCCAGTGAATTATTACAGGCAGACTATTCTATAGCATCTTTTATCCACTGAGTCATTAATTCATATGGCAGATTATTTAACTAGCACCTACTATAAAACAAAAACAGTTCTAAATTCTGGGATTATATGGGTAAAGAATGAAAAAGGCTTGACTACGTGCAGCTTCCAGGAGAAAGAAAATATTCAGTTGATCCTCATTTTTCATGGCCTCCTTATCTGTGGATTCCTCTGCTTGCTGGTCTGTCAGGTGATCATACTGTGGGGGCTTGTGTGTTGCTGTGACACCATGCCACCTGTATTCAGGTGCCTGCAGGGTCACCCGTGGTAGACAGCCTTCAGTTGAACTTTCAGACTAAGACAGACGAGGAAGAAGGACCTAGAAGTCTACATCTGAAAAAAGTTAGCAACTGAAAACCTTATAAATAGCAGCAGAATACTGTCAGATACAGTGCTAGGAAATGCACCCTCCAGGTTGGAAGACACTCAAAAGACAACTGGAGAAGAGCTGCCTCCTCAAAGTAGAGTTGACCTTAATGACGTGGATGGAGTAAAGCCTTTGGAACCTTCATTTGCGGATGTGCCATGACTCAAAATAAGAAGAAACAGCTGCAAACATTCATTAATGATCAGAACATGGAATGTAAGAAGTATGAATTTAGGAAAATTGGAAATTGTCAAAAATGAAATGGAACTCATAGACATAGATATCCTGGCCATTAAGGAGCTAAAATGAACCAGTACTGGCCATTTTGAATCAGACAATCGTATGGTCTACTATGCCAGGAATGAAACTTGAAGAAGAATGATATAGCATTAATCACCAAAAGATGCACTGCATTGGGAAGATCTGCCACAAAGGACTGCTTTAAGGTATTGAAAAATAAGGATGTCACCTTGAAGACTAAGGTGTGCCTGACCCAAGCCATGGTATTTTCAGTCACACCATATGTATGTGAAAATTGGACAATGAATAAGGAAGACAGAAGAAGAGTTGATGCCTTTGAATTGTGTTCCAGAAAAGTATTGACTGCACCAGAAACTGACAGAAGAACAAACAGATGCATTCTGGAAGAAAGACAACCAGCATGCTCCTTGGAAGCACAGATGGAGAGACTGTATCATAGATACTTTGGACACATTATCAGGAGGCATCAGTCCCTAGAGAAGGACATCATGTTTGGCAGAGTAGAGCACCAGCAAAAGAGGAAGACCCTCAAGAAAATGTATTGACACAGTGGCTGCAATGATGGGCTTAAGCATAAAAATTATTGTGGACATGGCGCAATTCTGGGCAGTCATTGGTTCTGTTGTTTATGGGGTTGCTAAGAGTTGAAACCAACTCAATGGCCCTTAACAGCAGCAATAACGTACTTGCTTAGGAAACCCTGGTAGTATAGTGGGTAAGTACTGCAGGTGCTAACCAAAAGGTTGGCAGTTCACATCTACCAAGTGCTCCTTGGAAACCCTATTTCTACCCTGTCTTACAGGGTCACTATGAGTCAGAATTGACTCAATGGCAGGAGGTTTAGTTTTGGGTTTTGGTATACTTGCTTAAATTTATTTTAACCCCCATTTCAGTATTGTGACAATTTTTTGTTATTTGTAGACATGTCTGTATGTAGAACTGTGAAAAATTTGAGCTACCCAATCAGTGTTCATGGCAACTTGAAAGAACATAAACCCCATAACATGAAGATCAACTACTACAGGCTTTAGTATGGGTTACATCTCAACATAAGAAAATAAAAAATCCTCACAATTGGACCAGTAAGCAACATCACAATAAACAGAACATAAATGGATAATGGAAATCAATTGCAATTGTGTGCTATATCAGATGGTTCTATAACTTAAGGAGACAAAAGAAATGGAAGAGGAATAGAGAAGGCACACAATTTTAAATAATTTTAATTTATTTAATTTTAAAGAAGGGAAGACCACAGCGAGAATGAATTTTCAAGACAGCTACCTGGCTAGCAAACTGGAAAAGATCCATATTTATGCCTATTCCAAAGAAAGGTAATCCAAGAGAATGAGGAAATTATCCAATAATATCATTAATGTTTCATGCAAGCAAAATTTTGTTGAAGATCATTCAAAAGCACTTGTAGCAGTATACTGACAGGGAACTGAAAAATTTGAGCCAGATTCACAAAGGATATCACTGCTGATTTCAGATGAATCCTGGCTGAAACCAAAGAATACCAGAAAGATGTTTACCTGTATTTTATTGACTATAGAAGAGCAATTGACTTGGTGAATCATAACAAATTACAGATAATGTTATGCAGAGGGGGAATTCCAGAACATTGTGCTCTTGAGGAATCTATACAAAGGTTAAGAGGCAGTCATTTAAATAGAGCAAGGAGACGCTGTGTGGTTTAAAGTCAGAAAAGGTATGCATCTGAGTTGTTATCATTTCACTTGTTCAATGTGTGTGATGAGCAAATAATCTGAGAAGCTGGACTTGTATGAACAAGAACAGGGTATCTGCATTGGAGGAAGACTCATTAACAACCTGCAGCTGACACAACCTTGCTTGCTGAAAGCAGAGAGGGCTTAAAGCACTTAGCTGGTGAAGATCAACTACTACAGGCTTTAGTATGGATTACACCTCTGCATAAAGAAAACAAAAATCCTTACAATTGGACCAATAAGCAACATCACAATAGCCAAACCAGCCAAGTGCCGTCGAGTTGCATCTGACTCATGGTGATCACAATAAGCAGTGAAAAAATTGAAGTTGTCAAGGATTCTGTTTTCTTTTGATCCACATTCAACACCAGAAACAGCAGTAAGGAAATCAAAAGACACACTGCATGGGGCAAGTCTACTATAAAAGTCCTCTTTAAAGTATTCAAAACCAAAGATGTCATTTTAAGGACTAAGGTACTTCTGATACAAGCCATGATGTTTTCAATTGCTCCATGTGCATTTAAAAGCTAGACAGTGAATAAAGAAGACCAAAGAAGAACTGATATCCTTGAGTTGTGGTATTGGTGAAGAATATTGAGTATACCGTGAACTGCCCGAAGAAGGAACAGTTGCTCAGAAGTACAGCCAGAATATCACTTGGAAGCAATGAGGATGAGATTTTGTCTCACATACTTTGGACATGTTATCAGGAGGGAGCAGTCCTTAGAGAAGGACACCGTGCTTGGTACAGGGTCAGTGAAAAACAAGGTCCTCAATGGGACAGAGCGGCACAGTGGCTGCAACAGTGGGCTCCAGCACAACAGTGATTGTGAGGATGGTGCGGGACCAGGCAGGGGTTGGTTCTCTTGTATGCAGAGTTACTGTGAGTCAAAAGTGACTGGACAACAAGAAATGCTAATTAGAGAAGCATGAAGATGGTTAAAACAGCAAAGATGTTGGTCAAAAGAACATGTCAGACACTTGTAGTCATGTGTTTAAATGTTGAGATCAAACTGGTTTCATTTCCTGAAGAAACACTAAGAATTTGCTCTGTAGGTCAAGCTTTTTTGACATAACTTCTCCCCTCGTGTTCTGGATTGCATTGTATCCCCCCAGTATTTGTACTGTAAATGAAAGAGCCCTGGTGGCACAGTGAGAGCTAAGGTGAGTCATGCCTTCTAACCAAAGGCTGGCAGCTGGAATCCCCTGGCCGCTGCTTAGAATCCCTGCGGGGTAGTTCTGCTGTCTATGAGTCAGGATCAACTGGACAGCAACAGGGTTTTATTTTGTTGTTGTTGTTGTTGTTAACAGCTATGCCTGTAATCTCTTTGGTGAATATGGTGTTCTTTGTTATGCTAATGAGATCATATCTGCATAGGGTGTATTTTAAGCCATTCACTTTTTAAATATAAAAAGAGCAGATTAGGAACAGAAGAGAGTAAGCAAGAAGGGGGACAGATAGATGCCATGTGAAGTTCTCCAAGGAACACCAAAAAGAATGCTAGAGAAACTGAGACAAAGGTTTTCTCCCTGAGCAGACAGAAGGAATCTTCTCTCAGAGCCAGCACCCTGAATTTGGACTTTTAGCCTCCTAGTTGTAAGAAAATAAGTTTTTGTTCATTAAAGTTGCATATGTGTGGTATTCCTGTTACAGCAGCACTAAGCACCTAAGATAAATCAATACAGATAACAGCTGTTTATGATCACAACCAGTTCTTAAGTAAGGCCAACAAAAACCAAACCAATCTAATTGCTGTCGAGTCAATTCTGACACCTTGGACCCTATGGGGCAGGGTATAAGTGGCCTATAGAATTTCCAAGGAATGCCTGGTGGATTCAAAGTGCCAACATTTTAACAGCCAAGTACTTAACCACTAGGCCACCAGGGTTTCCGAAGCAAAGAAGCTCAGATTTGTAGCATTTGCTGTTTCCATGAAGTAAATATATGCATCCAATTTCAGTCTATCAAGGTGAAGTCACTGAACATGTTTGGAAATGACACTAACTATCAGTTCTCATGAATTAAGGCAAGTTACCTCCCTGCATTAGCCCTTATATGATTCAAAATGCCTTCTCTCTCATTAAGCCAAGTCTAAAGCCAAGTGCCGCTGGGTCGGATGCGACTCATGGTGACCCATTAAGTATTGTTTAATTTTCAGCTGAGGTATTTTCTTTTTGTTTTGTTTTGTTTTCCCTTGGCGCAGCTTGTTTAATGAGGGAACACTTGAATTAATTCTGACCCAGCATTTAATCGAGGTAACTACAAAAAGCATGTCTGCCTGTCATTACAGCTGCACCCTGAGAACATACCCCAATTTAAAACTTCAACTGCCAACCACATTTGTTGACGGTATAATTCTTCACAAATTTTATACAGTTCAGAGCTAGTTGAGGTTGTCCACAAAGAAGCTGAAAATATAATTTAAGTGCGAGCAGAGACAATTCCTCCTGTAAATATTTTGCATTTTCAAATTGCATATCTAACAGAAGAGTTATCCAAGAGCAATGTCTTCATGTTCAATTTACAATGAAAAAGCATCTCTGTCTTGCTGTGTTTAGTGGTTGGTCTTCCATGTCATCAAGCAGTTTCAGAAACTATAGAGCTCTTTTGTCATTAGAGAGTGGTGCATAAACAGTCTTCTTGACCACAGTCGCTGAGCCTTTCCAAGCCAGTATCTTTGATGTGATCGTCCACTAAGGAGCCCTGGTGGCACAGTGGTTGAAGCACTTGACTTCTAAGCAAAAGGTGGTCAGGAGAAACGTGGCAGTCTGCTTTCGTAAAGATTTACGGCTATGGAAACTCTCCTGGGGGCAGTTCTATTCTGTCCTATAGCCTTTCTATGAGTCAGGACTGACTCAATAGCAATGGATTTAGTTTAGACATTAGTCATCCACTGATGTCTTGGCAGTTGTATGTGGTTTAGCCTTAGCAACCTAGAGTGCTATTTCAGATAGTCATTAAACATTAATGTTCATATGTAAAATATTGAAGACTTGTTTTTTAATTAAATGCTTTTTGTTTCAGAAGTTATTTGGGGCCCTGAACAGCCAGAGTGATTTTGACAAGAAGGACAAAGTTAGACACTTCATGCTTCCTGATTTTGAAACATACTATACAGTTACACTGGGACTGAAGGCTAAAGACCATAGTGTCAGTGGACAGCTAGGTCAGTTGGTGTAACAGTTCATAGAGAAAAAACTTACCACTGTCAGGTCAATTCCAACTCAGTCACCCCATAGGACAGATAGAACTGCCACATAGAATTTCTAAGGAGCATTTGGTGGACCTGAACTGCCAATCTTTTGGTTAGCAGACACAACACTTAAGCACTATATCACTGGGGTTTCCAGTTCACAGAGATAATGTTCTGTATCCTACTGTGATGAGTAGTGTCAAGGGCCTTAGGAAACGATGGGACCCCTGTGGGATACAGCTATTGGTGTCTTCCCATCTAGAGCAAAGGAGAGTCAAGAAAATGAAAGACTCAAGGAAGCAATTAGTCCAAAGGACTAAAGAGCCACAGCAAACATGACCTCCACTAATCTAAGACCAGAGGAACTAGTTGGTACCTGGCTGCCACTGCTGATGGCTCTAAGCAGAAACAGTATTGAAGGTCCCAGTTAGAATGGGAGAAAAATGTAGAGCAAATCCAAATTCTTAAATAGGACCAGACTTACTGGTCTTATACAGAACAGAAGAACCATCACGTTGATAGTCTTAAGACACCCTCTTAATGTGGAGCTGAAATCAGTCCTGGAGATCACCTTTCAGCCAAACAGTAGACAGTGCTATTCAATAAACAGTAACACTCTTGGGGAAGATACCTCTTAGGGCAATCCATTATACGAGACCAAATGGGCAACATTTGCCCAAAAACAAAGATGAGAAGACAGGAATGGGTAGGGAAACCAGATGAATGAGAGCATGGAACCTAAGCTGGAAACGGAAAGAGTGCTGACACATTGTAGGGACTACAACCAATGTCACAGAACAATCTGTGTATGAATCATTGAATGTGAAACTAATTTAATATGTAAACTTTCTTCTAAAGCACAAGAAAATGTTATAAACAAACAAACTGTACAAGTACAATAATCAAAACAGTCCGGTACTTGCTCAGTGATAGACACATAGACCAATGGACTAGAATTGAGAGCCTAAAAATAAATCCATCTATCTATGGACAACTGATTTTCATCAAGAGGGCTAAGTACATTCAGTGTAAAAAGAGCAATCTCTTCATCAAATGGTGTTGGCAGAATTGAACAGTCACATAGAGAAAAATGAAACAAGACCCATACCTCATACCATACACAAAAACTAACCCCAAATCATTCAAGTACCTGAATGGTAAGGCTAAAGCTATAAAGTTCTTGGCAGTAAACATAGTAGGAAAACTGTGGTAACTAGGTTTTTTTTTTTTAAAAAAAAGTAGATATCAAACAACTACAAATCCGCAAACAGAAGGAGGCAAATTAAATAAACAGGACCTCATAAAAATTAAATACACACATCAAAAGATTATCAAAAGTGTAAAAGGACTGGGAAAAATATATAAAGTATAAAACTTCTACAACTTAACAGCAGAAAGACAAATAACCCAATCCAAAAATGGACAAAGGACATGAATGTACATTTCACCAAAGAAGATACTGAAGTGGCCCACAAACAGATACAAAGATGCTCATTGTCGTTAGCCACTAGAGGGATGCAAATCAAAACTATAATAAGGTACTGTGTCACTCCTGCAAAAATGGCATTGATCAACACACACAGAAAACAAACTAACACTGGTGAGAACATGAGGTGATTGGAACCCTGATGCACTGTTTGTGGAAATGCAAAGTGGTACAAATGCTGTGGCCAGCAATATGACAATTCCTAAAAGACTCCAAACTCGCAGAAAACCAGAAAACCAAACCTGTTGTCATTGAATCCATTCCGACTCATAGCAATCCTCTAGCACAGAAGGAAACTACTCCATAGAGTTTCGAAGAAGCAACTGGTAGATACAAATTGCCAGCCTTTTGGTTAGCAGACAAACTTTTAACCTAAGCACCACCAGAGCTCCTAGAAGTACTATATGACCTAGCGATTATGCTCCTCAGTTTGAGGTCTGATGATCAAGTCTGCGAACTTAGTTGTTCTAAGTGCTACGCACCTCATTGCTGAATCTCACTATGACCACCCTTGAAGCACTCTCCTTGGGAAGCTATGCACTGATGCCAGTGCCTAGTCCACCCTTCAAAGCAATTTTGAAACCCTTTCTGGAATGGCTGTTGCACATGATGGCACAGTGGCAAGTTCATGAACTTAATTGTATAGTTGTCTGTGAGGGAGTTTTTAGCCAGTAAATAAATAACTATATTGGAACACCCTCTCTGCTCACCTGATCTGGCCCCAAATGACTTTTTTCTCTACCTGAAGATAAAGGAAATACTGAAAGGAACACGTTTTGATGACCTTCAAGACATCAAGGGGAGCACAACAACAGCTCTGATGACCATTCCAGAAAAAGACTTCCAAAATTGCTTTGGACCAGGTACTGGCATTGGTGCATAGCTTCCCAAGAGGAGTACTTTGAAAGTGACCATAGTGATGTTCAACAATAGGTATGTAACACTTTTTTCTAGGATGAATTCAATAACTCAGTTATCACACTGTGTATATACTCTAAGGATCTAATAGAAGGGGCATGAAGTAACAGATTCACACCTATATTCATTACAACTCTTCACAATAGCAAAAATATGGAAACAACCAAAATACTCATAAGTGTATGAGTGGATAAAGAAAATGTGATACATGCATACCGTGAAATACTACTCAACCATCAAAAAAAAAAATTAGAATTCTCGAATCATCTTGCATCATGGATGAATCTGGAGGACATTATGCTGAGCAAAATAAGGCAATCCCAAAAGGACAAATATTGTAGGATCTCACTTTTATGAAATGACAAGGTTATGTAAATATACAGAGACCAATCTTAACTGGTGGTTACCAGGGGTAGGAAAGGAGTGGGAGAGTGGAAAAGGAGATATCTTAGTTATCTAGTACTGCTGTAACAGAAATATCACAAGTAGATGGCTTTAACCAAGAAAAAAATTATTTTCTTACAGTTTAGGAGTCTAGAAGTTCAAATTCAGGATGCCACCTCCAGGGGAAGGCTGTCTCTCTCTGCTGGCTCTAAGGGAAGGCCCTAGTCATCAATTTTCCTCTGACTGAGAAGCTTCTAAGCGCAGGAACCTGGGATCCAGGGATGCACTGTTTTCTTGGTGGCATGAATCACTGTGTCTCTCTGCTCACATCTTTCCTTTATGTCTAAAAAGAGATGGACTTAAGATAAAGTCTAATCTTGTAGTTTGAGTTTTATTTCCTTAACATAACTGTACAAGGCTCATCTCACCAACATCATAGAGATAGGATTTATAGCACATAGGAAAATCACATCAGATGACAGAATGGTGGACAGTCACACAATACGGGGAATCACAGCCTAGCTGAGCTGACACGTATTTTGGGAGGACCCAATTTAATCCATGACAGGGGATTTCATTACCTAAATAGTAGTTATGGTGATGGAGAAGTTAGCATTCAATGTGGGTGAAGTTTGAACAGGTTGAATAATGTAATTAATAACAGTGAGTTGTATACAAGAAAATGGATGAAGTGGGAAATTATTATACACAATTTTGCAATAATCAATAAGCAAAAACTATGTATATAATAAAAATAAATGGGGCTACATATTCTGATACTTCTTAGACATAACCAGTCACCTAATAGGACTAGTCTTCTTGGCCTGAAGATTTAGTTAGGGTGACAGTCTTTGGAACGTTCTAGTCAATTGCTATACCACAGTGCATAAGGTTTATTTCTACAAAGCTTCCAAGTAGCCATTTAGGCTACAGCTGTTGGTCTCTGTTCATCTGGAACAGAAGGAAAAGAAAGAAATCCAAGAATCAGAGAAGGAACTCATCCTGGTTGATTCCTATAGAAAGGGAGAAGGTGGAGCAAATGTCAAATTCCTGAAGAATCCAGACATAATGGATCCGTTGAGATTGGAGGAATCCCTGAGATTATTGTTCTGAGATGCTTTTTAAACCTTGAGATGAAACCAGCGTCTGAAGTCACCTTTAAGTTAATAACAATTTAGCTCAAAAAGTAAAAAAAAAAAGGCACTCTTGAGTACTATTCTTTTTCTAAAAAATTATGACAGCAAATGGACAATAAAAAAAGAAAAATTGCCATTGAGCGGATTTCCACCCCATAGGACATAGTAGAATTGTCCCATAGAGTATCCAAGGAGTGCCTGATGGATTTGAACTCCTGACCTTTTGGTGAGCAGCTGTAGCACTTACCACACCATCAGGGTTTGGTGGTATACAATACTCTAAAGTGTAAGTACGAGGTCTGGGGGTCAGGGAGCGGTGAGTTAACGGTAGTGAAGCAACTGAAATGGTAATAATGAGAATGCTGACACAGTGCGAAGGAGGTAACCGACGGCACTGAGCACTGTGGTAGAAATTGTTGGATGGGGGTTTTGTGTGTTCTGCTGTGTATCCTTTTATCACAAATGCAGTAAAATATAATTTTAAAAAGTTATTTTTGTTTTGCATTTAATCCCTGTGTTTTGTGATAATTTTATTAACTCATTAGCTAAAATACCTCAGCAAATTATACAATATAGCTTTAGCACTTCACTGCCAATTAGGGAGAAGTTCAATACATGAATGATTGTAATTTTATATAAAGTGTGTAGGAACTCCTTTCGCTCTCAATTCTTTGGAATCATTTCCATTGTACATATTTGATAAGTACTACTGCCACATTGAGAAAGTCATGTCATGTCAAAATAGTTCAGAGAAACTTGTTTTGCCTTATGTAATTACAGATGAAAAATTAGAAATTCATTTTCCTAATTTAGAAGGTAATCAACAAAGTATAAAATAGGCTTTATTAAAACTTAAAATGACTGTAAAAGCAAATTCATAAAAGTAAGTGCTTGTATCTTCTCAGATGTTAAATTCTTTTGTGTTTTAGTTGGCAAAAATGAAAAAATAAAGAGACAACCCTATTGCCATAACAACCCTAATTTATGTTAAGCTTCTGTATGTTGTAACACATTTCTCTGCGTATGGATTGCACATAACTTCAGCCACAGGCAGTTCACCATGTGAATTCCAAAACACACAGACTGGCTTACTTACCTGGCTTACTTACGTGTTCAACTGAGATGAGTCCACTTAGCATATGCAATGATATTGTAGTCATGTTAAACTGCTACAAATATTTCTAAATACTTACTTTTTGTGTCTGGATTTACCTCCTGGTGAACTAGTAACAAACAGTTCATGAACTGGCACCAATCCTTGGGTCATATTACAAGTAGTACTTCCTATATAGGGTCTTTCTTCTGTGTAGATATTGCTGAGAACGCTGGTTGGATCATGATGAGATCAGTGGTCAAAACTGCTAACATATAGTGAGACTTCATTATGTGCTAGACACTGCACTGAATAGCTTATCTCATTTAATTTTCACACAATCCTTGAAGTCGGTGCTATTCCCATCTCTGCTTTGTGGATAAATAGAGGCTTAAAGAAGTTAATTAACAATTGAATTCATATTGTCACACAGGAGTCGTTGAATGCTTGACAAAACAGTGTGCTACCTTGGTAGCCTTACTACCTGAAAGTTTGTTGTGTATGGTGGCTTGTCTGTTGCTGAGATGCTGAAAGTCCTGCCACTGGAATTTTAAATACCAGCAGGGTCATCTAGCGTAGATAGGTTTCAGTGGAGCTTCCAGAGTAAGACAGACTAGGAAGAAAGTCCTGGTGATCTACTTCTGAAAATCATCCAGTGAAAACCCAATGGAACATCACAGAATAGTGTCCTATGTAATGCTGGAAGATGAGCCCTCTGGGTTAGAAGGCACTCAAAATACACAGTCACCATAACAATAAACTCAAAAATTCCAACGATAGTGAAGATCAGGTTGTCCTGGGTTGGCGCTGACTCAATGACTACTAACAATAACCCTGTGTTTTAGTCATCTGGTACTGCTCCAACAGAAAATACCACAAGTGGGTGGTTTCATGAAGAGAAACTTTATTGTCACTGTCTGGTAAGCCACAGATCCATTTATGAGTTACAGGTCCACTTACTAAGAGACATTATCACAGTCCAGTAGGTTGAGTCCAAATTCAATGACAGCATCTCAGCACAGGAACCTCAGGTCCAAAGGACACGCTCTGCTCTTGGTGCTGCTTGCCTTCTTGGTGGTATGAGGTTCCCAACATCCTCTGCTCACTTCTCTCCCTTGTATCCACATCTAGGAACTTGAGTCCTGCCTCACCAGCACCACTGCTGCCCATTCTCCCTCATCAACATCACAGATGCAGGATTCACAACACATGGGAGGAATTGCACAACATTAGGACTCATAGCCAAGTCAAATCAACATGTATATTTTTAGGGGGACACAATGCAATCCATGACACTCTGGTAGTGGGATATAAAAGAGAAAAAAAATGACCTATTTGTCCACAAGTAATTTTTCTTGTTGTCATACCCTTCTTTCATACCAGTCTTGAAACTGTCATGGGCCCGTGAAATGTCTCCACATTTGTACAGTTGAGGAGATAACATGCATATCATTAGGAGTAGACACTTTTTTCCCACCTTTCTGCTAGGAGAGAACAGGAAAGAGTCTCCAGGTGGCAGATGATACGAGGCTCAGGGTAGCAGAGGTGGGTTTTGGAAAACAGGAGTAAATGGGAAAATAAGGTAGCTAATCTGACCTTGATCTCCTTTACGTGGTGGCCCACCATTGTTACAATTCCCCTGGCCCTTCTTTGTCTCTTGGTTGCTTCCCACTTCCTCTTCCACCTCAGCAAGTTTCCTGCTCAACTGCCTGCCATTCGGCTGGAGGTGAGGCTTGGGTTTGAACTGTAATCCTAGCAATGCAGAACAGCAAAGGGGAAGATCTCTCCCCTGCTCTCTCCTGGTTCTCAGTGGGCTGGATGACCTATGTCTTTGTTACAGACAAGTCTCGTATTTTGTGTATTTTGTGTCAGTTCTGCATTCACAGTGGATTCCAGCAACTGAATGTCAATATCCAAAGAAAGTAACGGTGGCCATACCCAGATTCTCGGTTCATCAACACCGCCACTGTCTTCACATTACAGTGTAATTAGTCTGTCTTTGTGTGTGTGTATGTGGCCCAATTTTCATCTGAGAATTCTAGAATCAATATCTGGATGACACAAATTGTTACTATATACCAAAGGACCTTCCTAAAACACCTACACTTGAAGTAGTTTCTAAAATTATCTTTCTAAAACAAATCTCTTCATGCATGCCCTTGTTTAAAATCCGAGTGACTTCTCATTGTTGTTTAATTGTTGTTGGGTTGATTCTGACTCATGGCCCTCCTGTGGGCAGAAAAGAACTGCTGTACGAGATTTTCAAGGCTGTAACTTTTTGGCAGGAGATCGCCAGGCCTGTCTTCCAAGGTACTTCCAGGCAAGTCTGATCCACCAATCTTTCAGTTAGTTTAGTGCTTAACTAATTATACCACCTAGGACTTCTCAGTGACTTTTCATCAATGTACAAATAAAGCCCCGACTATAAAGTCTAGATTCCTTCATGAGGTTGGCAGAGCTCTTCTAGATCTCCTTCCTGCTTATTTTATCTGTCCTCACTGTGTGCGCTCTAAGGAAGACGAATGCTTCCCTGTTGTTTGAACGCCTTGTCCCCTCTTCAGCTGTCTCGGTCTCCTGCCTCCCTCTTCACTTGTGTAATGTCCATCGTCTTTTAGGTCTCATCGTAGATGTCACTTCCTCATAGAAGTCTCTGTTGATGCAGACAGCCTTGTCCCCTTTTCACTGAGCTTCTGGGGGCTTTCTTTTCAGTTCATGCACGCCTATACTGCTGGTATGTGTTCAGGTGCCCATTGAAAGTGCTGTGATGACAGAGGGCTTGCCTGTAGATATTAGCATTGTCCTCTCAGAATTTAGCAAAATGTCTGACATATAATGATTCTCAGTCAGTTAATGCTGAATGAAGAAAACCAGTCTGAACTGTTATTTGAAAAGCTGTCATGAATTCTGTGAAATTTCCCTCTTCTGACACTGCTTGATTTAAATTATGCTACATTTCTTCAAGCTTTTTGAATGTGGTTAATACTGTAGAATTTTATACTCACTTTCATGTGGTTTTGAAGATACTGCTTTTATTCTGTTTTTCTTATTTCTCCAGTTATACTGTAAGCTCCAAAATATTTTTGAAGAATTACAATTCTATTATCAGGTGCAGACAATAAAAGAACTGCCTTTACTACCTAGATTGTAATTATTTTAATTAGCTGTAAATAGGCATTTCTAAAATGTTTTTGAAGATTTTTTAAGCTGATGCTATTGTATTTCTGTTTTTATTTTTTAATTACTAATTTGCTTATTGGGTTATTTTAATTGGCACATTGCAAACATAATACTTGTGCAGCTCCTGTGAAATTTTAATTGGCAGAAATAGAAATGATATTTACCTGTTATTATAGAGGATTTTATCAGGTAGAAGAAACCTTATTCAAGTTTGGAATGTGAAATTATCCAGGGAATAAATCAGTGAATTTGTGGGAAGAGAAGCACAGCCTCATGAAAGATCTTCTGTATAAAAACATTCAGGGGAGACAGGAAACAGGGATTCTTGTGTATTAGTGAGGAATACTTAAGATACATAACTTTCTGTTAAGTGCTCACCCTGTTCCTCCACAGTATGTGGTTTTTTTCCCCAGACCCCACATAGAAGAAGAAGCTGATAGCTGGGGAACAGATGGTGCAGCAGAAGTTGCTAGAGGCAGTGAATGTGCCTTGTAGGAACTTTCAGGATTGCCCCTGGCTGGTCACCTCCCAGCACAGCAGAATTCACTCCACACAATTGAGTGGGTGAGCAGATACCTGCAGGTTATCTCTGGTCAAGCAAGCTCGGGTCACACCACCACCACCACCATCTATAACAGAAGGCAAAAGATTTGCATCATCAAATATTTTTAAGAACAGTTGCTGGCTCTCTGTTTCAAAGTGCACTTCATATACAATATCCTTGTATAAAATCTCAATGCAACTAAACAGGGAAAGTCCTTTCGGAACCCAATCCTATGAATGTCAGTAAATTTCCATTAGCCCTTAAACCGACCCAAGCAAGAGGTGGATCATCCTGCACGTACAGGAGGCCAGCGCTGACCATTAATTGACCTCAACAGAGGATGCAACAACTGGTGGAATGAATCAGAAGGAAAATCATCAAGACCCGATTCTAAAGAGAGAAGTCTGACAGGAACTGTGTCATCTATTTCCTGACTGCATTCTAGAATTTTGCCTCCTTGGCACACCTGTGTGTCCACACACTTGCTTTCCAAAACTCACAATAAGTCTTGCTTTTCCGTAGCTCGGGGAGTCCGATCTGAGGAAATTCCTCTGGGCTCCTTGCTTTGCCCATTGCAGTAAATAGCTTTCTCTTTCTCCAAGACTGGTGTCCACAATACTGGCAGGTCTGAGGGTACCAGCCAAGGACGTACCTTCCTGGGTTTGGTAGTGCTTTAGAATTATCTCGTAAAGGAACTTCACAAGAAGCACAGAGATGAGACAACTTAAAATGATAAAAGCCAAGAGTTGATTTATAAATGTTTTCCAGTGACTTTTGATTTGTTATCATTTCCCAATTCCTTAACAAATTAAAGATCTAAGATCTTACTTTTAAAAAAATGCCAATTGCCCCTTTTAAAGATATTCACCCAGCAGTCTTAATTGAGAGTCCCTGGGTGGTGAAAACAGTTAGTGTGCCCAGCTGCTAACCGAAAGATTGGTGATCTTCGCCTACCCGGAGGCTCCTTGAAAGAAGGGCCCACTGGCACCACACTGACGGGTCAGTCAGTGAGAACACTGAGAAGCACAGTGCTGCTCTGACCCACACGGGGCCGTGACAGTTCAGAACCAACTCAGCAGCAACTGGTTGTGTCTTAGCTGAGTATTTTTCCTATCACAGTTCTTCTTGACTTTATGGTTTCTTGAATTTGACAGCAGCACTAACTCCTGGAAGGGAAATCGTCCACAGTCTAAGTCAAGGCTTTGCTCAGTAAAGTAGGGGAGTCAGGGGTCCAACACACAAAGCAGGGTGACTTCAAATTGGTGTATAGTCATAGTCAGAGGTTCACTCCTATGATATGTGCTCTCCTGCAGTAGTGGGCACCAGGACAGGAGGTCACACTTATTTCCATTTCTAGCACTGACGTAATCTTTACCTTTACAAAGTTTCTTAAGCACTAAGCTGCTAACTAAAAGTCAGGCATTTCCAATCCACCAGCTGCTCCTTAGAAATCCTACCGAGCAATTCTACTTTGTACCATAAGGTAGCTATGAGTTGGCAACAAATTGAAGGAACTTCAACAACTTGAAGGCAACAAGGTTGGTTGGCTGGATGGTTGGTTGGGTGCTTGGTGTAGTTTCCATAACAAAACATCACAAATGAGGTGGCTTTCAAACTCAGGAATTTCTTGTTTCACTGTTCTGGAAGCTAGAAGTTTGAATTCAGGACATCAGCAGGGCAATGCTTTCTGTCGTCTCTAGGGAAGATCCTTCTTTGTCCGTGTAGTTACCCATAGCCCTGAGTGTTTTTTGGTCTGTAGATGGACCCTTACATGGTATCTTATCCTGTGTGTGACCCGCTCTTATCTGGTATAACTCATTTAACTCCACTGGTAACTGATAGCAAAGGAAAAACCCTATTTGCAAGTGAAGTCAAGTTCACCAGTATAGGGATTAAGCCTTCAGCATATCTTTTTGGGAGACACAATTCAATCTGTAACACAATATGATTCAGTGAACCAAATGCAGATACGTTAGAGAAGATGCATGTCATAAACTTCTAAAAAAACTAAGATTCCTGTGTAGACTACAAATGAAAAAAACCTCATATAGCATCAAACACTAAGGGGAAAAACATTTTAAGCCTGAACTTTATGTCAAAAAAATTTTTCTTTCCATTCTTTTAGTTATAAGCCATTTTGATTTTAGATGCTTACTGATAATCAGTATTTGCTGAAAATGTAACTGGTTTGTTTTTACCCTTCTTTTTAGCATGGTATAAACTGTAGCTTGGTGCTTAAAGATTTCTGTAGCTATAGTTAAGACATAAATATAAATAAATACAAATGCAAATAATTAAACTACTTTGTGCCATTCTAAGTAGACTGAGAGTATGTGAAGATGCATAAGACAGTTGTTTTTGTTTAGTCTATTCTACTGGCCATCATTTTTGATGATGGCGAGAAGAGAAGGACAAGCCAGTCCAACATTTGGGTCACTTACCATAAGGGAGCAGAGCTGAATGGCTTTACAGAGGTAAGGCTGCTCATACTTTGAGGACTTCTGTAGTCCTTAGGCTAATCTTTCCTGGGCGGGGTTTATGCCCCATCCCATCTCCCACCATGGTGCTCAGTTCTCCGGCCATGCTGACTTTCCATAATCCCTTACGTGAATCATGCTCTTTCTTTCATGTTAGATTCTCCATCAGAAACCTATATTGATCTCTTTTCTTCACCTGCCCAGTGCCCACTTATGCAATGATTCCACTCAGACACCGCTTTGTTAGGGGACCCATCCCTGACCAACCCTTGTTTCGTCTTTTCCTACACAGACATAAACACAAGACTAGGTGGAGTCCCAACCCTTCCCCATACCCCACAGTACTGATCACTTCCCATTCTTTACATTCATCACGTTTGTAAGTCTTGCTTAGTGTCTGTTTTGTCCCTAAGTCTGTAACATAATGAGTATGGAGGACAGTGCAATTCCTGACCATAGCAGAACATCTGGCACACAATGGGTAGTCAGTAAATGTTTGCAGAAGGAAGGATGTCAGGAAGGAAGGAAGGAGGTGAGGGAGGTGAGGGAAGTTATTAAGGAGGGACAGAGAATAGAAAGAGGGAGAGAAAGTGGAATGGAGGGAGGAAAAGTGGAAGGGAAGAAGGGAGAGAGGAAGGAAAAAAAAGAGAGAGGAAGGAAAGACTTCCACACAAGGTTGTGGCATCTCCCAGAAGATTTAGAAGTGTACAGAGACATTCCTCTGGTCTAACTAGTTAGACACCACCATACTTCAAGGTGCCTTTAGCTTTGTGTCATGATAACTTATCGTGTATACCTTCTGCAGATCTTGTCTTGTTAAAAATAGAGCTCGTGTGCAGTGCATTGGGAAAGTTCTGGAGAGAAATTATGCCAACTGGTTCAGCTAAGGGTGGAACCAGAGTGCTCCTTGGAAGCAAAGATGGCAAGACTGCGTCTTATATACTTTGGAAATGTTGTCAAGAAAGTTCAGTCCCTGCAGAAGGAAATCATGCTTGGTAGAGTGGAGGGGCAGTGAAAAAGAGGAAGACTCTTGATGAGATGAATTGACACAGTGACCGCAACATTGGGTTTAAGCATAAGAATGATTGTGGACGTGGCACAAAACTGGGCAGTGTCTTGTTCTGTTGTGCATGGGGTTGCTGTGAGGTGAAACCAACTTGACAGCTCCTAACAACAATGACAGCAAGGGGAGAATGTATTAATCCCAATTGATTTCAGGTAATAAGGGTTGAGTTTGGGTCAGTCATGTTTATTTGGCCCAGCTCCCTATTCTCTAGGAAGGAAGTTTGAAAAACCCTTCTCTGGCAGAGCCTGCATGGAGGTGTTCCAGAAACTGCAGGGCATACCTCTGTGTGTAGAGGAGTAAATCCATCCCTCTTGGGAAGGGATCACAGCTACTTGCACAAATCTTGACCCAGCTCATGTGTACATTTGAAGCTACGATACTCAGGGCAGATATGAAGTGTTCTAGAAGGTGACCAGCTTCTAAAAATTCTAACCCATGTCTGTGAACTCCTATTTAGTGAGAAGGGTTCCTTTTAAAGATTGTTTTACATGTGATGACAGTGAGATTATTTTTCTTTAATGCTTTTTTTTTTTAATAGCCTTGGGGGAAAACATTCAGTGGCTTCTAAGGAAGACATGTTTGAACAGTGTCTGAGAAGACAACACATTTCTGAGCAAAAGCAACTTTCCTACTCCGTATATTGCAGCTCGTTTACTCATCCTGACTGAAATGAACCTTCCTCAACTGCTCTCTTTTGAAGATAGTTTATTTATTTATTATGTTTTAGGTGAAAGTTTACAGCTCAAGTTAATTTCTCATGTAACAATTTATACACGTGTTATGTGTATAACCTGGTTACCTGGTTACGATCCTGTAACATGACAGCACACTACAGGATTTCTACTCTGGGTCTCTCACATCCCTCCAACCGACTTTCTACCTTCTCATCTCAACTCTGGACAGGAACTGCCCTTTAGTCTCATGTATCTACTTGAACTAAGAAGAATACTTTTCATGAGTACTGTTCTATGTTTTACTATCCAGTCTAGTCTTTGTCTGAAGAGTAAGCTTTGGGAATGGTTTTAGTGCTGGGTAACAGAGATTCTGGGGCCTGTGTCTTCTGGAGTTCCTCTAATCTCACTCAGTCAGGCTGTTAATTCTGGTCTTTTTATGTGAGTTTGAGTTCTGCACCCCACTTTTATACCATTTCATCAGGTTTCTCTGTTGTGTTCTCTATCAAGGCATGAACCTTGCTCAGCTTTTATTGTGAAGACCCTAAGTGCATGGGTTTATTTCCTTCTGTTCTGGACAGTAACCAGTAGGCATTATATCCTATGGTAAAGGGCACTGGGCTTGGGACCCAGACTTCTAGGTCCACATCATGGGCACACCAAGACTTCAGCTAGCTGCTGAATATCTCCCACCTCAGTTTCCTCATATAAAGATTGAAATAAAAATAATACTGTTAGGATGTTTAAATAGAAAACATACATTAAGCTCTAAGTAAATGATAGCTGTTCTTGTTAAATTACTGATTTGCATTCATTCTGTCCACAGATGTTCATTGAGTGCTTGTTGCTGTTGTTCTTAGGTGCTGTCGTGTTGGCTCTGACTCAAAGCAACCTTATGTATAACAGAACAGAACATCGCCCTGCTCTGTGCCGCCCTCACAGTCATTGCTGTGTAAACCCACTGTTGAAGCGACTGTTTTAGTCCATGTCACTGGGTGTCTTTTCTCTTTGTCAGTGATCCTCTACTTTGCTAAGCATGATGTCCTTCTCTAGGAATTGGTGTCTCCTGAAAACATGTGCAAAGTTTGGAAGACGGAGCCTTGCCATCTTTGCTTCTAAGGAGCGTTCTGGCTGTACTTCTCCAAGGCAGATTTGCTCATTCTTCTAGCAATACATAATATACTCAATGGTCTTCACCAACACTGCAATTCCAATGCATCAGTTCTTTTTCAGTCTTTTTTCTACATTATTCACCTTGAGTATCTACTGTTATGATATTTTCTGTCTCAAAGTAAATTTTATGTGGTTAAGGAACTCAGATCCTTTTATGATCTCTGTATAAAAGCTTGGAGAAATTCATGTAATTCTAGACCATGAGCAAAGCTGTTTAGGGAGGTAAGACATGCTTAGTGACATTATTCCAATGTAAAACAAAGGGATTTAAATATTGAGTACTATCAGCTATATACTAGTCAAACATTTTTTTCATTCCTATGGTAGTATGATTTAATTCTGAAATTAATAGTATGTCCTGAATTTAAACAACCTGAAACTATTTTACAGACAGTGATTCTTTCTTTCAAGCTCATCCCTGAGTCTTCCTTGCCTAATAACAATTGCAGCTGATAGCTCCTATTCTATTTCCACCCTGTCTATGTAGCAATCTGATGCTGTGCTGGCTAAGTGCCACGTCTACTAACCAAAAGATTGGCAGTTTGAATCCTCCAGGTGCTCCATGGAAACTCTGCAGACCAGTTCTACTCTGCCCTGTAGGGTTGCTGTGAGTTGTAATTGACTTGATGGCGATGGCTTTGGTTTGTGTTTTTTTGTATGTAACAAGGAGGAAGAAGCATGATGGTGTTTGACTAATTTCTGCCGTACCCATCATCTCAGCAGCCCAGGAGTCCATCCAACTACTGGGGTGGGTGTAGCAGATGTTGTAGGACACCCCCGATCTCTCCTCAGGTCTGACAGTCCCCAGCCGTCTGGACGGTTGGCATTTCTCAGCTTTCAGCAGGCTCTGTCACCAGGAACTTCAGTCCAAGGGAGTCTACCTCTTCTTAGAGTACACTTTGCCCTCTGCCTCCAGGGTAGCTCAAGTTCCAAGACTGGTTGAAGTAAGGGTACAAGACCTGACTCCTGCCTTGATTTGGAACAACTCTGAAGGACCATCCTAGCTCCAGAGTTTCTCTCAGGATGGGCTGAAGCCTCTGCTGCAGCTACAGTACCTTTTGGTTTCTCCATCTACATGATCCTATGTCTAGCGTTCCCCCTCCAGGTGTCATTCAAAGAGGTGTACCCAGTAAACTGCATTCAAATCTCTGTCTCAAAGTCTACACTCCAGGCTATCATCCTGAAACAGGGGGCTTTGGTAGCTCTTTTGCATGTTAAATAACTAGTAGGTATAGTGCTTTGGAAGCAAGTAGACTGTCCCCAGGACAAATTACATGACCTCCCTGTACCTTAGTATGTGTAAAATGGGAATTATAATAGCACACTTTATAGGGTTAGTATAAGAATTAAATCAGACAGTGGGCATAAAGTGTTTAGCAGAGAATCTGATAATTAGTAAGGGCTCAGTAAATGTAAGTTGTAATAGCTACTGTCAGCATCACTTTCATTATTGTTAAAAACAAATAAACAGGCCAACAAACATAAAATAAAACCCAGGGCATTTGATTTCACAGGTTTGTACTCCATCAGAAGGCTTGATGGACAGTGATACTGGCTTAAAGCGGACTTTGGGTTGTACTGAACTGCTTTGTTCATACGTAACTGTGAGCTCCGTTTGTGAGATGTTTATGTTTCTCTCTCCCTACCCCGAACCCCACATTTTTCAGTGATGGATGGGCAGACAGAGACGAAGTCATCGAAGGTTATGAGGTGGAAGCCAACGGGGGAATCACCATAAAGCTACAGTCTCCAGAGGTCAGGTCATTTGATGATTATTTCCTGAAACTGAGGCTGGACACCAACACGAGGAATCCCTGGTTCCCTGAGTTCTGGCAGCATCGGTTCCAGTGCCGCCTACCAGGACATCTTCTGGAAAATCCCAACTTTAAAAGAATCTGCACAGGTAACATGTGTTCACAAGATAATAACTCAAGAAATTTGATCGTCTCTTTCAGCCCCTTAGCAGTTTGTTGAAAGAGAGAGGAAGGTGTCAGGGCTGGAGACCAGGAGACACTAAATTGTCCTTTTCATCTATAAAGCAGCTAGCTACATGAAGGTAAAAGTGTATATTGCCCAGGAATTCATGTCACATATTGTAGAAGGACTGTTTCAATCCATGGAGGGAGCAAGTGATGAGAAGAGATTATGTAAGTTAGGGACAGTGAACTGAGAATTCAGGTATGTATTGTTCCAGTCAGAGGGATGAGGTTCTGTCTCGGGCATGCTTAGAAGATGTTGCTCAAAGCGCTGTGTTGATGCTGGTTACAGTTTTCTTCTCTGTGACTTGCTTCTACATGCAAGTCAGGAGATGAGCTAGTAACACCATGAGCCACACCATCAGTATGAGTGTACATGGGCTTAGTTGACAAAAAACTCTGTATCCTCATCTGTAAATCCAAATGATGATTCCCACCTGGTCAGGCATTTACCATGTGCTGCTTTCTGGAGCCGTGCCAGGAAGGTTCTACTTCATTCCAGGTCCTTCAGGGGTCTGGTGAACCCCTCTGAGATGCTATATTCATTTTTCTAGTAATGAGCATGAAATAAACTTAATAGCAATGTAACTTTTAGGAGTACTTTTCTGAGTGCATACAGGCTACAATGTTATCTACACTACAAAGATAGACCATTGAGCTACCAGGATTCCTTTTGGTCTGTCATAGTGCTGTTCAAGCAAGTTTTCCACAGTGGGTGATAACACAGCTTTGAGGGATCCGCCTAGGATTTAATTCGTATCATACAGCAGTGGTGTGACACCTATCTCCTGCAATGAGGCTAAGCAGGCATTCTCTACGAAGGTATAGAACACATCCATTCACATAGCACCAATGTATCAAACAACTTATGCAGCAAAGGAAGGGACAGAAAAGGGTCCAAGTCATGACCCCAGATCTAGTGAAACTTGTGCTCTCTTTGGAAAAACCAAAATGTATCATACATATGGAATACATAAATAATGCCGAGGACAATGAGCTGGTACAAGGTAGTATAAGAATATGACTAATTACCTAAAAATGTTTCTAGTTTCAGTAATATTTAAATTTTGGTTTTAGAGAATACCTTAACATATAAATAAGTAAGTACAGTAGTATATATGTTACTTTTTAAGGTCCAGCAGAAATTGTTGGGAAATTGATGCAGACCTGTTTTCAGTCAAGATTTTTTGCATTTTCTCTGCATGGCTTTGAGAAATGTAATCCAGTTAAGAGCCAGGAGGAAAAGTACTAACAGCTAACGTGTCTCTGCCACACATATATCTTTACTGAGTTCTCTTGTCCCCCAAAGAGTAGACCCATAAAGTGAAAGAATGCCAATGAATCCATACACCATCTAGTACAGTTTCCATATTTGCAAAATAAAGATGGTATGGGCTCATGGGAGCTAGCAGTTTCCTTAGACTCATATAGCTAGTGGCAGCAAAGTTAGAACCCTTGTCTCCTAAATACAACTGTGTCTAATTACTTTTGGACTTAGATGTGGTTAATATGTTACCGCTTCTTATTCTCCTATTTTCTAAGGACTGCTGTTTTTTTAAACTATAAGGACTTTGCATACAGAGTTTTTGTATTCCTCTCAGTACCCTGGAAACTGTGGTGTTGTAGTGGTAAAGTGCTTTGTCTGCTAATCAAAAGGTCAGCAGTTCAAATCCTTTAAGTGTTCTTTTGGAAACTCTATGGAACAGTTCTACTCTGTCCTATAGTGTCACAGTGAGTTGGAATCAACTCGATGGCAGGGTTTTTTTTTTTTTTTTTTTTTTATGTCAGTGCACTTAAAAAAACTGGTGTCAAGGACTCAGTGAATTGTGAATAACTAATTAATTAACTGATTTATTCATCTTCTGTGTGGAGTTTTAGCTTTTATTTTTTTGGTATTTTTTTTTTTATTTAACATAGCTGAGTGAAAATGTACATTCACATGTAAATTTACATGCCCCCCTATATGCAGCTTCCACTGCTCTCCCTGTCCGGTGACTGCACACTATTCCTCTCTGCTCCATACATGTCTCATCCTCCCAACAGTCTCCTTTCCCCTCCTCTCCATCCACTCCCCTTCCTCCAGCCAGAGGTCAGCAAGATGATATCCTATAGATGTATAGAACCATAAAGTGCTTCCAGTATATGGTTACTCTGCATTGCCAAGTCCAATCCATTCCTGTCCAAAGAGTGGACCTTTGTTATAATTTATGGGAACGGACAGCATCAGGGCCGGGGGCCATGCTCTCAGAGGAACCCCAAAACCGCTGGACCATCAATTGAGGTCTTTTAGTGGAGATCTCATGTTGCACCTCTTTTTATTCTTGTGTTGCCAGTGAGGCTCCTCTCTGTGAGCTCCGTCATGGCTATCACTGGTGGTGGCCGGGCACCATCCGGTTCTTCCGGTCCCAGGTCGATGTAGGCACCCACTCTTGTGGGTCTCTCTGTCTTCTCGGTTGTCTTTACTGCATGTCATTTTGGCCCTCGGTGAGCATCCGTTCCTGCTGAGTTGGGACCATTTGCTGTGTCCTCGGATGGCAGCTTGGCAGCTTTTAAGACCCCAGACGCCACTCACCAATGTGGGGTGCAGAGAGCTCTCTTAGCAAAACGCTAGTTGTGCCAATTGGCCTGGAATTCGCCTAAGAGCATGGTTCCCCGCCCCCCACCCCAGCTACTCTATCCTTGCAGTATTGAGTTAAGATGGAAGGAGTACTCAAGTTATGCTGAAGTCTACTTAATGTTGTTCTTGTTCCTAATGTGTGCTGTCACTGCTTTCTCCCAACTAGATTTCTAGTAACTACCTAAACTAAACCCTCCCCTACTCGCCCTCCCTCCCTCCCTCCCCTCCCTTGCAGCTGTCAAAGAGTCTTTTCTTCTATACACAAGTCTGTTTTTGAGATCTTATCGTAGAGGTCTCATACAGTATTTGTCCTTTTGTTGCTGACTACTCTCACTCAACATAATGTCTTCCAGTTGAAACCAGGTTAGGAGATGTTTCCTGGAATCATCGTTATTCTTTATCATTGCGTAGTGCTCCATTGAGTATATGTACCACAGTTTACCTATCCATTCTTCTACTGTTGGGCATCTGGGTTGATTCCACCTTTTTGCTATTGTGGACTGTGCCGCGATAAACGTTCTGGTGCATGTGTCCGTTGGTGTGAAAGGCCTTGAATCTGTAGGATATATTCCAAGTAGTGGAATTACTGGGTCAAATGGTATATCAATATCCATTTTTTAAGGAAGCGCCAGATTGCCTACCAAAGAGGCTGGACCATTTTGCAACCCCACCAACAGTGTAGGAGGGTTCCACTTTCTCCACAGCCTCTCCAGCATTTGTTGTTTTGTGTTTTCTGGATCATGGCCAGTCTTGTTGGGGTGAGATGGTATCTCATTGTTGTCTTGATTTGAATTTCTTTAATAACTAAAGATCGTGAACATGTCTGCATGTGTTTTTTGGCTGTCTGGATCTCCTCTTTAGTGAAGTATCTGTCCATCTTCTTTGCCCATCGCTTAATTGGATGGTTTATCTTCTTCTTATTGATATTTTGTAGTATCTTATAGATTATGGAGATCAGGCGTCGATCTGACATAGAGTTGCCAAATATTTTTTCCCACTCTGTGGGTGTTCTTTTAATTCTATTAATAAAGTCTTTGGATGAGCAAAAGTGTTTGATTCGTAATAGTTCCCATTTCTCTACTTTCTCTTCTGTTGATTGAGGTTTCTTTGACAGATTTTGGAGTCTGTCCTCATTGTGTATTAAAACTTCTATTGTTGTTCCTACCTTTTCTTGGATGAGCTTTATTGTTTTAGGTTTGATATTTAGGTCTTTTATCCAGTTGGAAGCTTTTTCTTTTTTAAGGAAAAACTAAAGACTATTATTCTCAATATTATTTCAAATGTTTAATAATAGTATTTAAAAAAATAGGTACATGGTGTCACCTATAGTTAGAACTGACTTGATGACAATTCATTTGTTGTTGCTATTGTTGTTTATTTTTAAAAGGAACTGTTGTTCTGTCATTCAGCATTCAACAGGTATTTACTGAGCATCTACTATGTGTAAGACTTGATTCTTAAGAGTGGAAATAAAACACAAAGGAAAAGAGGAAAAAGGCTACATGACGTTATAGTTCAGCTCAGGGAAAGACATTAAACAGAGTAAGAGAAATATATTTTCAGAGAAATGGTCCTAAGAGCTATGGAGAAAGAAAAGTAAAGAATGAGGGTAGGTACTGATGGGATGGAGGGATTGCATTTTTAAGAAAGATAGCTGGATGCAGTATTAGTGGAAAGATGCAATTTGCTTAAAGATTTGAAGGCTACAAGGGAATGAGCCACACAAGCAGCAGGGAAAGGCTCTCCTGGCAGTTATGTTGTTGTTAGGTGTCTTTGAGTCAGTTCCCATCCACAGTGACCCTATAGATGTACAACAGAATGAAACCCTGCCCAGTCCTGCACCATCCTTACAGCCATTGTCACCCTGGAGCCCACTGTTGCGAGCACTGTGTCAATCCATCTTATTGAGAATCTTCCTATTTTTTCACTGACCATCTACTTTACCAAGCATGACATCCTTCTCCAAGCAGAGAGAGCAGCAAAGAGAAAGAGGCATGCATATGCCCGGCTTAGTGGAAAGGAGGGCAGAGTGGCAGGAGCCAGTGAGCAGGTAGATGTGTGAAGCATACAGTGTGTAGGGGACAGGTGAGACAGGCACGTGGGGGGTCAGATTGTGCAGGATGTTAACATGCCATTGCAAGAACTTTTGTTTTTGTACTGAGTGGGACAGCAAATGAGTGGGAAGTTCAAGCAGTACAGAAACCCCATCAGCTTTACTTTTCTTGTGACGGAATCACTCTTGCGACAATGTTTAAGCATTGACAGAAGGTGGAAAGGGCAGAAGAAAGGAGACCAGTGAGGGGACCACTGTCATAATGCAGGGAGGCAGTGTGATGGTTTGCACCCTGATGGTGGTGAGCAGGATGGAGAGACATGATTTATTCTGAACGCATTTTGAAGGAGACTTGAGGGAATACTGTAAGAAAACTGTCAAAAATAACTGCAGCCAGCAACTAGAAAGATGGTGACTGAGGTGGGGTGGACTTCAGGAAAGGCTGATTGGGGAAACCATCAGTTTGTCTTAGACAAGTTAAGTTTTAGTGATGTCACTATCATGTCACTTTATCATAGTGTTTCATCAGTACCAGTGTATCCACTTATTAAACATGCTTGAGTGTATTTATGGGAGGGTCTCTAGGAGAATATTCTGTAATCTGAGTTCTCAGTAGAAAAAAGTTAAAGTACTTCAACGATGTACACTAATATTTTGACTTGTCCATTGTCATAAACATAAACGTCAACATTGAAACTTAATATTTATGACAGTAAATAGCAATTTAAAAATGGTTCTTATTTATGCTTGCCTATTAAATCTATTTCAAAGAGGTTCTTATGTGATTACCACCTCTAATAACCATGTCTGCGTTTGCATTTTGTCGTAGAGTCTGGTCTGACATATATCCCCCCTTTGGTCTTAGTTCTAAGAAAGGTAGACATTGGTGATCTTTTCTATTTAAGACTAATTCATAAAAGTTATAGATCTTTAATGCTGTAGAGATCCTAGAATTTTACCTTTCACAGACATTATCTGTATTATCTATGTGTGTGCATTCATGCGAACTTACCTTACTTTTTAATTTTAATTTCTGCATATCTGTAAAGTTAGCTTTAGTGTTGTTACAGAACAACATACATTTTTACCTCAGTTAAGAAGGTTGAATATCAAATGGATTCTATAGTCTTCTAATAAACATGCAGGAATGCTTATGAAGTTAGTGTAAGGAAATGGAATTAACGTTTCCGTAACCACTGACTGCTTATCTGTCACTCATTCTTACCTCTTCTAATGGGACCAATTCTCAAAGTTTTGATGTTATGTTTAGCTTCCATGTTGTTGTTGTTGTGAGGTGCCATCCAGCCACTGCTCACTCATAACGACCGTGTGAACAGCAGAAGGAGACCCTTCCTCATCCTCGCCACCGCCGCCGTCATCACTCTGTGCAAGCCCACTGTTAGAGCTGCCGTGTCGATCCGTCTCACTGAGGATCGCCCTCTCTTTCACTGGCCCTCTAGCTTGCCAAGCATGATGTCCTTCTCAGAGCCTGGGCCTTCCTAATAATACATCCAAGGCATGTGAGATGAAGTCTCACCATCCTTGTTGCTAAGAAATATTCTGGCTCCACTTCTTCCAAGACAGATATTCTCTGGGCAGTAGATGGTATATTCAAAATTATTCACCCACCCAAACCATAAGACAAAGCATGAGTTCTTTTTTGGTCTCCCTTAGTCATTGTCCAGCGTTCCCATGCCTATGTTTTTGTTCACTGAATCATGTCTGACTCATAGTCACCCTATGTACAACAGAAAGAAATACTGCCTGCTCCTGCGCCATGCCCACAATAGTTGTTATGCTTGAGCCCATTAGCAGCCACTGTGTCACATGCCTGTTAAGACATTTGCAAATACAGTGGCTTGGGTCAGGTGCCCCTTAGTTTTCAAAGACACCTCTTTACATTTTAACATTTAGTTTCCGTAGAGACCTTTATGGAACTTAATCTCAGGTGTTACTATTTAGATAAAAACTTTACATGCATGTCAGTTTGAATATTAAGAGTTCTGAGCCCAGGCTGAATAATTCGGGAATCACTGTGGCTAATTAAGAAGTACTTCATGCAAAGTCCTCATCACTGCTTAATCAGCCCAGCTTATCAAAGCCTTGGAGATGGGTTGGAAAAGCACTAACTGAAACATTAAAGCCTAAATTCTAAAAAATTCATCATTGTTAGGACAGTGGAAAGAGTAAGTATAAAGCAAATCAGTCACTGTTCTAGCAAATGTCTTAGACATTTCAAGGATTCGTGTCATGTTTGCAAATTTGAACAATCTCACTTAACCTCCCAGCCTTAATTTCTCCAACAGTAACATGACAATATCTGCTTCACACAGGTGTTATAAGCCTTGAATGAAATAATGCAAACGCAACATTATGCAACCAGTAAATCTTTAATAAGTGTAAGTATGATGATTAATGTATCTTAAAAGAGAGCCAATAAGCCATGGTGTCGATCTTTTGAGTAAAATGATGGTGTTTGAAGGAGCCCTGGCCAGTGGTTAAGCACTGCCCGTCTAACCAGAAGTTCAAACCCATCCAGTGGTTCTCCAGGAGAAAGACCTGACAACATATTTCCATAAAGATTACAGCCAAGAAGACCCTATGGGAGCCATCCTACTCTTTCCCTGGGGAATCTCTATGAGTCCAAATGGACTGAACAGCACCCAACAACAACATTCTGGGGAATGTGGAAACAAAAGGAAAACAAGCAGTCATCTCTCAATCAACCACCTTAACACAGTTACTTGGCAAAACAGATTTTTTTTCTTTTCTTTTTTTGCCCGAATGCCACCTTTTATGATTTTCCTGATTATAAAAATTATACATGCTCACTATGCTTGTTTTGGGAGTTCTTGGGTGGCACAGACTGTTAAAGGCTTGGCTACCAGCTGACAGTTGAGCAGTTCAAGCCCACCCAGAGGTGCCTTAGAGACAGGTCTGGTGATGAGCTTCTGAAAGGTCACAGGCCTGAAAACTGTATAGTACAGTGCAGCTTGGTCCACGTGAGGTCACCATGAGTCACAATGAACTCAATGGCAACTAACAAAAACAACAATGCTTGTTATATACAACTTGCGTGTATAGAAAAACATAAGAAGATAAAGAGCATTAAGAATTTTAAAACTCAGAACTAACTGCTATTAAATTTTATATTTTTCTCTTTCTCTGCACAATTTTAAATCATATGAGTCAAAATCAGCTCATCGGAAACAAGTTTGGTTTTAGTTAATGTTATTACATATATATATTTAAATGAATACTGCTTTTTTTTTTAACATTCTTCAATACCACCATACGTCAAAGGTGTCAACTCTTCCTCTGTCATCCTTATTCACTGTCCAGCTTTTGCATGTATATGATGCAGTTGAAAATACCATGGTGTCAGTCAGGTGCACCTTAGTCTCCAGAGTGACAGTTTTACTTTTCGTTACTTTAAAGAGGTCTTTTGCACCAGATTTTCCCAATGCAATTGTGTCTTTTGATTTCGTGACTACTACTTCCATAGGCATTGATTGTGGACCCAGATAAAAAGAAATCCTTGACAACCTCAATCTTTTCTCCGTTTATCATGATATTGCTTACTGGTCCAGTTGTAAGGATTTTTGTTTTCTGGATGTTGGAGTGGGACCCACACAGAAAGCCACTGTCTTTCATCTTCAACTGTATTTCGAATCATTTTCACTTTCAGCAAGCAAGGTTGTGTCATCTGCATAACACAGGTTATGAGTCTTCCTCCAATCCCGATGCCTCATTCTTCTTCAGACAGTCCAGCTTCTTGGATAATTTGCTCTGCATGTAGACTGATTAAACCAAAAAAATCAAACCCACTGCCATCAAGTCGGGTCTGACTCCTAGTGACATTATAGGTCAGAGTAGAACTGCCCCATAGAGTTTCCAAGGAGCTCCTAGTGGATTTGAACTGCTGACCTTTTGGTTAACGGATGTAGCACTTAACCCACTATGCCACCAGGGTTTCCACAGATTGATTAGGTATGGAGAAAGTATACAGCCCTGACACACACCTTTCCTGATTTTAAATCATGCTGGGTCCCCTGGTTTCCTTTAAATGACTGCCTCTTGTCCCATGTACAGATTCCTCATGAGCACAATTAGTATTTTGGATTTCCCATTCTCCACAGTATTATCCGTAATTTGTCTTGATCCACACTGTCCACTGCCTTTGCATGGTCAATAAAACATCAGTAAACTTCTTTCTGGTATTCTCTGCTTTTAGCCAGGATCCATCTGATGTCAGCAATGATATCTCTGGTTCTACATCCCCTTGTGAACTGGTTTGAATTTCTGATAGTTCCTTGTCAATGTATTGTAGCAGTCACTTTTGAATGATCTTTAGCAAAATTTTACTTGTATATGATATTCAATATTTTTTGTTCAGTAATTGTTCAATAATTTCTGCATTTAGCTGAATCACCTTTCTTGGGAATAGGCATAAATATGGATCTTCCAGCTGGTTGGCCAGGTGGCTGTCTTCCAAATTTCTTAACATAGATGAGTGAGCACTTCCAGCCCTGCATCCATTTGTTGAAACATCTCAATTAAGAGCTCTCCTGAAATTCAGTGCTGTCAGTGACAGGACAGTATCTGTATGCCTACAAGTAAGATCAGTTAATACAGCTATCACTCACATTTACCCATCAACCACTAAGGCCAAAGGTGGTGAAATTAAAGATTGTTTCCAGCTTCTGCAGTCATGATAGAGTTTTGCGACATCCAGCATCATTTCTATAACCAAGGCCATTGTTTTCTAACTACTAATCCTTCTTCTTTGTTTCCAAATTTCACATTCCAATCATTAGTAATTATCAATGCATCGTGATTGCATATTTGATCAAATTCAGACTTTAGAAGCTGGTAAAAGTCTTTAATTTCTTCATCTTTGGCTTTAGTGGTTGATGCATAAATTTGAATAATAGTTGTATTTATAAGTCTTCATTGTAGGCATACAGATACTGTCATATCCACTGACATTGTTGCACTTCAGGATAGATCTTGAAAGGTTCTTGTTGACAGTGAATGCAACCCCAGTAGACTATATGATTGTCTGATTCAAAATGGCCAGTACCAGTTCATTTTAGCTCACTAATGCCTAGTATATCGGTGTTCTTGTGTTCCATTTCGTTTTGATGGTTTCAGATTTTCCTAGACTCATACTTTCCAAGTTCTGATTATTAATGCGGGTTTGCAGCTTTTCTTCTCCTTTTGAGTTGTGCCAGGTCAACAAATGAGGATCCTGAAAGCTTTACTCCACCCACATCATTAAGTTTGACTCTGTTTTGAGTAGGCAGCTCTGTTTCGAGTACGTTTAAACCTGGGGAGCTCATCTCCCAGCAGTATATCTGACAGTGTTCTGCTGCTGCTCATAAGATTTTCACTGGCTAATTCTTTTCAGAAGAAGACTTCCTGTGCCTTCTTCCTAGTCTGTCTTGCTCAGCTGAAACCTGTCTGCCTTGGATGACTCGGCTGGTATTTGAATGCCAGTGGCGTAGCTTCAAGCATCACAGTAACACACATCTCCTCATTGTGACAAACTAACAGACAAGTTAGGGCCTATGCATTTAGGCTGTTTTAGTTCTTCCCAAATTTAAAAAATGCTGAAGTGTTGTAGTAAAAAAAAAAAAAAAGAAAGAAAAAATCTTCTCACACTTTTTTCTCCTTTGGAGATTACCGGTTAAGATATTGTTTCAGGTGTTGACTTAATCAAAGTGTATGACCCTTTGTTTTAGTCATCTGGATCTGGCTCGACGACACTGGGTGGGTATTGCTTTAACGGAAATACCACCAGTGGATGGCTTTAACGAAGAAAAGTGTGTGCTCAGACAGCTCAGTAGGTTAGAAGTCCAAATTCAGGGTGCTAGCTCCAGGGGAACACACTCTGTCTCTGTTAGCTGTTGGGGAAGGTCCTTGTGTTACATTAGTCTTTGATCCAAGAGCATCTTGGTGCAGGAACCTCAAGCTCAAAGGATATGCTCTGCTCTTGGTACTGTTTCCTTGATGGTATGAGGTCCCCAACTCTGCTTGCTTCCCTCTCCTTTTATCTCTTGTAGGATAAAAGAATAAAAGGTGGTGCAAGCCACCTTTCAAGGAAACTTTCCTAGTAAGGGTTTTGCAGTCCCACACGAATCCTCTTTTAACATAATCCTGTCAACCACAGGCAGAGATTATGATGTACAGCATAGGAAAATCATAAAATGGAGGACAATTACAAAATAATGGGAATCATCACCCAGCCAAATTGCTACACACATTTTTGGGGGGACACAACGGAATGCATGATGCCATTTCTAATGCTTTTGAAACTAAGGGGTTCCAAAAGTCAACTCCTATCAGTTGCATGAAATCCTATGTAGCTCTTTTTTTTGGTTCATTTTGTTTTGCACAGTTGTATACATTGTGTGCATATAATTTTGTATCCTTAAGTTTTCTGAAGAATTATACTATACCTAATTTTGATGCTATGGCATGGCTTGCAATTATACTATCTGTATTTTTAATGTTATGGCATGGCTTTGATAACCATGGTTTCATAGCTCTGTAACACTTTATCCCGTGGAAACACTGTAATTACTTAGCCATTCTCATATTGCTAGGCATTTGTGTTGCTTTTAATTTTCCTTCTTACGAAACAACTTTGAATTATTATATAGAGTTCTCATGGTCTTTGTTACTATTTGGTCCCATGGTCTTCGTTACTATTTTGGAGTTGTTCCCTCATGATGGATTCCTACCAGCAATTAGCTAAATATTGATCTAAAAGCATGCTTGTTTGGGGATCCCTTCAAAACATATATTGCCACTGTCTTTCAGTGTGGCATTATTAATACTTGCTGTTACTAGGCAGTATGTTTAACTATGAATTTATGTGTTAGTTCTTTAGTGGTAGTGTAACAGAAATACCACAAGAATGCCTTTAAGAAATTTATTTTCTTACAGTTTAGAAGGCTACAAGTTCAAAAATAAGGGTGTCATCTCAACATGAGGGTGCCATCTCTAGGGGAAAGCTTTTACTCTCTAGCAGCTGTGGGAGAACGTCCTTGAATCTTCATTGTCTGTTACCTGGCTCTTGGTAATTGCCATGTAGTGTGGCATCTATCTTCTCCCAGATCTGCTTGATTCTCCTTGCGTTATCAGCTTTGCTTGTGTCTCAAAGACGATTGGCTTTAAGGCCCACCTTACACTGATCTGTTCTCATTAACATAATGAAGAAAACTCTACTGTCAAATGGGATTACATCCATAGCTATGAAAACAAAAACAAAAGCAAAAGACCTTGCCACTGAGTCTATTGCAACTCATGGCAGCCCTGTAGGACTGAACAGAACTGCCCGCAGAGGGCCTCCAGGGCTGCACATCTTTACAAAAGCAGACTTGCCCATCTTCCTCTGTAGGTGGTGTGCTCAAACCTCTGATCCTTCTACTTAGCAGCTGAGTGATTAACCACTGCACCACCAGGGCTCCTTTCCAGAAGCATAGGGGTTAGGAATTACAAAATATATTTCCGGGGAGGGGGAGGGGGAGCGGTGCATGTGTGCATAATTCAATCCAGAGTGTATTACCAGCTTGATTATACACTCACCACTCATCAGCTTTTTTTTTTTTCTGCAATACAGTGAATTCACTGCCATGATTTTACTTTTCCCCTTATTATTTGTTTAATTCGAAACAGATGGGCAGAATCTTTTTTAAACTTAGTGTATTTTTACATTTGCCTGTTATCCAAGGCATAATGAGAGAATTTGCTGGTATCTGCCGTGCTCATGAACAGTTCAGGACTAGTAAGATAATGACAAGATTTTAAGACTTGCAAGCATGGGTAATCTAATTCTAGAATAAGCCTGGAGACTGCTATATTAATTTTTATATATATTTCCCTAATTATTAAGGGAAAGTCCTACATTCTTTCCATTTTGATTTAACTTATTATGTAATACCAATATGATTGGTCCATTGCAGTTTGATCCAGCCTCATATGATCGATATACTGAAACAAATACTAATTTACTTCAGCCTATTGGATTTTAGGATGATAACTTCTCTTTGCCCTTGAAAGATTTGACCCAAATGCCAGTATGTACTCCTTTAGAATATCATTGGCCTGAAGTCAAGAATTTGGTCCTGTTAATTAAAATTTGTGGAAGACTTCACAATTCTCTGTCTTTCCCTTTACCCACAACCTTAAGTAGAACTTTGCAACTCCTCTTATCAGAAGATAGAGCCTAATTTTCTACCCTTTGAATCTGGACTGATCTTACAATTTGTTACCAAGTCTAAGCATCAGGAGGTTGGTCTTCTATTCCCTCTCTTGAAACCCTAATTCAACTGTACAAACAATCTTGTGTTAGCCTACTAGAAGATGAGGGTTGGGACAGACAGTATTAACCTCTCAGCTAAGGTCATCCTGGATCAGCTAATCCACCAACTGACCACGCTGCATCCATGAACCCAGCCGAGATGAGCCATGTCTACTCCACAGGAGAACTTCCAGTTGACTCCTAGACTTGTGAACTAAATAAATATTTGTTATTTCACTGGTTACTTATTGCTATGTATAATAAAATTTTAATTAATTAAAATTAAACATCTGGTTCCTTAGCCTCACTAAACCCCAAACCAAACTCTCTACCTTGCCCTAGAGTTGATCCTAACTCATAGCATCTTTATAGGACAGAGGAGAACTGCCCCACGGGGTTTCCAAGGAGCAGCTTCTGGATTCAAACTGCTAACCTTTTGTTTGGCAGTGGAAGTTTTAACTACTGGACCACCAAGGCTCCAGTCTCACTAATCACATTATAGAAGTCAATAGTCATTTGTGACTTATGGTTACCATAGTGGACAGCACAGATACAGAAAATTTCCATCCTTACAGAAAATTCTGTCAGATAGCACTGCTATATATAGGCTGTGTTCTATTTTTTTCAGTCTCATAAAGGCAAGTTTGATTTTTTTAGGGTTATTCACAAACCCTGATTGTAAAGTGGTTAAGTGCTATGCTGCTAACCAAAAGGTCAGCAGTTTGAATCCACCAGGTGCTCCTTGGAAACTCTGTGGGGCAGTTCTGCTGTGTCCTGTAGTATAGCTATGAGTCAGAATTGACTTGATGGCAAGGAGTTTGGATTTAGTATGTAAGTTAGTACTTTGTGTATGATCAATTTGTTGAATATCCTGACCAACTACAGCAGCTAAAGATGATTCTTATATTTCATGAGTTGAAGCAGCAGCTTTGCCTGACTACCCCCACAGATATGCCACACAAAGTAGGGCTGATTGGTTCCTGCAGAAACAGGTCATGTCCTCACAAGTCTATTCAAGCCCTGTATGGCTCTGTGGAATCCCTGGCAGTGTGGTGGTTAAGTGCTATGTCTGCTAACCAAAACGTCAGGAATTCAGATCTGCCAGGTGCTTCTTGGAAACCCCATGGGGCAGTTCTGCTCTGACCTATGGGTTTGCTATGAGTCAGAATCGCCTCAACAGCAGTGGGTTTGGTTTTTTGGCATATAGTTCGTTATTCTGTGTCACTTTTAACGATTTGATGAATTTAGAAAAATGTGGACTTGTTCTGTTATCTGAAGATAATGTATGTTGATGCAGGGGTATAAGTTTTCTATCCATTTATTTTATGTCCATCTTGATTCTGTTTTCAAAGTGTACAGAAGACCAGGTCATATTATTCTTCAGTATCAAGCAGGTATAGATTTGAGGCATAAAAGTGGAAAATCTTTGAGATTGCCAGCATTTGTTGGAATGGTAAACACATACTATTTTATCCTTTCAGTAGAAACATTTAATTTGCACCTGTATATATTGCTGGGTACACTAGCACACTCTTTGACTAAGTCTGCAAATTAGTAACTAGACATTGACCTAAGATCCAAACATTTATTATTAGCATTTGGTCCAGTCCATTAATTCTTCAATTTGATCAACTTTATCCTTATTAAACAATTTTATTGTTTCCAAATCTAGATGCATGCTTACGTGGTCGACTGCTTTCTGTATGAGTTTGGGATGATGTGTTTTTAGTGATTAAAATCTATAACTATTCATAAAGAGTTCACTCTTGCCTGAAGCTTCACTAAATATTTTAGACTGTCTAGATAACTACATACAGGAATACTTGATAACCTGTAGGTTGAATTGTTTTGCATTAGGGAGAGTGGTTTTGCATTCCACACTTCACATACATTTCTACAGGGAAATTTACATAAAATCCTAATGTCAGCCATCTTAAAGATAACAGTTCTTCACAGTGGGTGTAACCAAATATACTTAGAACGTGGCCTATTTACTCTTTTCCTTCTATTTTTTAAAAGTTTTGCTGAGGTATAATTGACATACATATATATTTAAGGTGAAAATTTGCTAAATTTTGGTACATGTGTATTTCCACAAAGTTGTTATCACACTAGAAATAATGAACATATCACTCTCCCAATTATTTTTTGCCTGTTTGAAATATGTCACTCCCACTCCTCACCGCCCACTCCACCTTCACCTCCATCTGTAGATAGCCCCTTACCGGTTTTCTGTCACTATAGTTTGCTTACAGCTAATAGACTTCAATATAAATGAAATGGTACATTTTGTGCACTTTTCTATATATTTCTTAAAGATTATCTTCAGCATAATTATTTTGAGATTCATCTTTCCATTACAGCTATGACAATTTGTTACTTTTTTATTTCTGAGTAGCATGCTATCACACGGATATATTGCAATGGCCTATCCATTCACCTGGTGATGTGCATTGGGTTGTTTCAAATTTTCTGTTGTAAGAAATCCTCTGTGGACATACATGTTGAAGTCTTTATGTAGACATATACCTTCATTTCTCTTGGTTCAGTTCCTAAGAGTGAACTGGCTGGATCCTATGGTAGGTGTGTCCTATGGTAGAGTGGCAAAAAAGAAGAAGACTTTCAACAAGATGGATTGACGCAGTAACTGAAATTATGGGCGAAAACATAAAAACAACTGTGGGCATGGCACAGCACTGGACAGTGTTTCGTTCTGACTCAATGACACCTAACAGCAGCATGTTTAACTTCTCCTTTTTATCTACCCTTTGGCTCTATTCATTATGGAGATTTATGATAGTGAGACAGCCCTATAAAGGAATCTAACACTGAGAAAATAAATACCGGATTAAAAACCAAAAACTAGTGAGACTTTTAAACTGCTTCTTGAACATGTTCCATTATTTTTGCTATTTGGAGGTGACAGTTAAGTTGAAGGGGATATTTTATGTCCATACTAGGAGCCAGGCCTTCAGTCTTCATAGCTATTAAACATAAGCATAATTCCTCATTAGATACACAGAAATCAATAAATCCAAGTCTGAATAACTTCCTGACTACGATCGTAAACTCTCATTTCCTGAAAACCAACTCTGTAACCCAAGTTATAGTATACTTTTTTGCTCTGATGAGTGGGGAATGGTCTAGTATAGTCCGCCTACCAGTTATGCTTATAATTCTTGTGTGTCTAGCACACAGTAGTGTTCTAGAGGTCATATTTCATATCCAGGAGCTTCTTTGTCATATAACGTCAATAATCTGTGTAAAGTGTGATGAATTTGTTCTATTAATCACTTACGCCTCTGTCAGTGTCATGTTATAATTTGACTTGGCTGCTCTATGAACATACCAGTTCATCTTTCTTTGGAGTGTCATTGGCCTGACAGTTGTTCCAGCGCTAAGCCTTATGAAAGTTCTGCAGGCATGCGTTGATACTACATGGCACTGAGTATTTAAAATTTTTATGTCAGTGAATTGAACCTGTAGGGATTTGCCTCAAATAAATCTGATTCTAACACTCCAGACAATACTATTAGCCAGCCCATTTGATTCGATTAATAGCCAAAGCCCTGGAGTAATTTGATTTACACCCTTGACTTTTATAGCCAGTAGGTTTCAACTGTGGCTGATTGAAATCACCAGGAAAGTTTTTTTTTTTTTTTTCTGATGGTGTAGTGGTTAAGAGTTACGGCTGCTAACCAAAACATTGGCAGTTCAAATCCACCAGGTACTCCTTGGAAACTCTATAGAGCAGTTCTACTCAGCCCTATAGGGTTATTACGAGTAGGAATTGACTTGATGACAGGGGTTTTATACCATTCTGGGTCCAACAAAAACCAGTGAAATCAGAACCTTTAGGGGTGAAGTCAAACATCTGTTTTAAAGAAAGAAGGAAATTTGTACTTAAAATTTATGAGCCCATTGGCTTTTTTTTTTAAGTGCTCCAAAACTTAGAGCCATCTCTCACTGTCCAAGTTGAGAACATGCCAAGGTTTTCCTACTGACTGTGACATCTGTGGAAGCTAATGAGAGTTTAGTAATCTCTGAAGCTGAATAAATCTCTTCTGTTTTATTTATTGATTCGTAGTGTGTTTTTTTCATTTGAATCATCAGCGCTCCAAACCCAGTAAGTCATGGCCAAACATTTTGCGTCTCTCTGGGCAATTACTAGATGTATTAGTTTTCTGTTGCTGCCGTTAGAAATTACTGCAAACTCAGTGGCTTCCAACAACATGAATTTATTATCTTACCGTTCTGTAGATTAGACATCTGACAAGTGTCTCCCTGGGCTAAAATCAAAGTCTGTGTTCCTTCCTGGAGTCACTGTGGAGAATCTGTTTCCATACTCAGTAGAGTTCTAGAGGCCACCCACATTCTTTGGCTCATGGCACTCTTCCCCACAACAATATTGCATATCTTTGATTTCGCTTCCATAATCCCATCTCTTTCAGACCACAGCCAGCAAAGGTTCTCTACTTTTAATGACAGATGATTAAAGTAGGCCCAACCAGATAATCTAGGATAATCTTTTTATGTCGAGACAAGATTAATCGTATCTGCAAAAATTTTTTTGCCACATTGTCTAACGTATTTACAGGTTCTGGTGATCAGGATATCTTTGTGAGGTGCTTATTCTGCCTTCCACACTAAATGTCTAGACAGAGCAGGGATTACCTTCTGTAAAACCTTTCTCCCAGCGAATTCTTTAGCTCATTCTCCTGCTGTAGCCTTACCTTTCTCACAGTTGCTAAGCTATATACTGACAGCTGGGAGAGCCAGAACTTGTTTTCATGGGTCTCACAAGTTTTCCCCCTTTGACAGGGTGCAGTCTTCCCACTTTTCTGTCCTCTATTAGTAAAAACTATTTTAGTTTTCCTTCTCTGACAGGTTTATGTCTCACAGAATTCTGGCTTTCACGGTTTTCACTGTAATTCTTTGAAAATTAATTTAAATGGCTAATTTCACCAAGCTTTTTGGAAAGGTGAAATGCACAGGCAATTGAGAATGTGTCTTCCTGGCTGACTGGAATAGTCATTGAATCACTGTGACCATGCTGTTACGTTTCCCTGGTCTCTGTGTTTATGATCGTCCATTGCCATGAGTTTTCTTCTGCATTCCCAGATTGAGGGCATCATAAACAGTATGTTCTTACCACAGGGAAGGAAAGTGCTAAATTTTCTGGATAATTCAACTTCCTGTAAACGCACAATTAGAGAAGAGTTCTTGAAGGTGCTCTTTGTTCTCCCCTCCATCAATTCACTCTAAGTGAACACTCACCTTTCTCCCACAGACACACCAAGAGATCAGAGATTCCCTCAGGACTATGGCTCTATCTTTCAGCCAGAATCTGAGCTTCTTGATGAATCCTAGTTAGTGCTTCTACAAGAATTTTCCATTTATCTCTGTGTTAATCACGGAATGAATATGAGTTGATTTAAAGAAAATACATAGATTGTTTCATTCCGCAGAGTTCTGAAAAGTCATTAGCAGGGAGATCTGGTGCTCAACAGCACTGACCAATTTCATCCCTGTCCACCCTGATGTCTTGCTCTTGCACCCAGGAAAAGAACAATGGCTGCACTGTCCCAACATTCAAATCCCAGGCTTTCAATTCTAAGTTATCTCTTAGGATACCTCTTACCTTGTAGCACGAAGATTTCGTACTATTTAGAAGCTCCTGTTATGTTGTAAATAAATAATCTTTATTAAAGCTAGGGCTTACTCAGAAGCATGAACTGATTTATTTTTCTTTATGATTATCTTCTAAAGCCATGAGGAAAAACAACAGAAACTCTGACAAAGACTTTCAATTTAACCAAACTTGTACAAGTCACTATAATTGGAATCAACTAGATGACAACCTTTTTTCTTTTTTAGGCTTAGTCCTTTTTTCTCTGTATATTGTACTTGTTTCCATTCCATGCTAAATGTGGATTTCCAATTTAGATAACCATGACTTTCAAGATATGACTATACATTTGGCTCTTAGAGAGTACAAGGAGCACAAAAAATTCTCATTTGTTGAGCAAAGTAAACTTCTCCTCAAGATTTTTCAAGTGGCTTCTTTTAGCACTTTTAAATTTTTCCTTATTTTAAAAATTTAATCAAGTATGAAATATAAATTACTATATAAGTTGGAACTGGGAAAGTATAATGAAACTATTCGAATCAGTTTGCCTAGGCTACATTATGCTGAAGTAGTTAATGACTACAGATTCCTAGTGGCCTCAAACTACACATTGTTATGCATCCTGCTGCATTTCCGTTGCAGATTTGCTATGCCCAAAGTCATCTTAACAGGTTGTCAGAGAAGCCTCTCTGTAACTTTTCCCATTATTACAGAGAGAAAAGAGGGAGAAAGTGGCCAACCATGTGCTGGTTCATAGAGTTTGTACCCAGAAGTGACACTTATTAATTCTAATGTTGTTTCATTTGCCAAGGAAAGTTGGATGGGACTAGACTGATATCATTGAGTGGAGAAGGTTCAGTCTTCTTCAAAAAAAGGGTAGCAAATATTTTTGTGAACAACAATATAGTCTACTACAGTCAACCCTCTGGTTATAAATAGCTTGATCTCATTTCCCCAAGCAAATATACTCAGCCTTTCTCCAAAAGAAGCAACCCAAGAAGCCCATCCAATCACATAATCAGGCTTAAAGTGTGGAATATTATAACACTATATCAGGCTTACTGTGCATCCTCTTCTTCTGAGGTTGCTTGTAAGAAAAAGACAGTTACCCTCTCCACACCCAACATATAATGGAGGAGCAGTGAAAGCATTTCTAAAATGAACACCTCCCTTTTTGAAAATGGAAAGTGTTAGAGATACGCAACAGTCATTGGTCCATAGTAGTTCTGAAATCACACTGATCAAATGTTCCACATATTTTTTACTGGTGCTAGGAAACATCACACGGGAGGCCACTGATATACTCGCTGGGAGTACTTCCCTGATCTAATTTCTCCATGCCCTTGGGATCCAATCTAAAGGAGGTCCTTCCTTTTCCATTATTTCCCTTGGCCTCCTATGATAGAGGATTGGAGAATGTGTCTTTTGGGACAAGACTCATTTTTAATGCCCGACAGTCACAGCCTTTTTAGGCTGATTTTCTTCTCCAGGAAAAATATTTCAAAAATCTTAATTGCCTTTTTACTAGTTGTTTCCAATCACATTAGCCTATAATCATGCATATTCTTCTTCTTCTTTTTTTTTTTTTAGACAAACATCACTCTCTAAATTTAATTTTGCTTAACAATGAGCCTAACAGACTTCTGATGGAAAGCCACAGTCAGGCATAGCCTTAGTCTCTTTTGTCTTAGCCATTTTGTTCATCCGAAAGATGTATGGGTACCACGTTAAGCATACCAGAGACTAACAAAAGACCGACCCTTGAAAGATCTGTGGTCTTAAGGCCTGTGAAAGGCCACTGAGGATACTCCACTGGTATTACCCCTTCAGGAGCAAGGAAAACTGAAGGAAACTGAAGCAACAAGGGAAAGGTCAGTCCAAGGACTAATGGACCACATCTACAACCGCCTCCAGCAGAGGGAATCCACTGTAACTAGATGGTGCCCAGCTACCGCCACTGACTGCTCTGACAGGGATCACAACAGAGGGTCCTGGACAGAGCTGGAGAAAAATGTAGAACAAAATCCAGAAAGAAAGAGTTGATGTGCCGGCCTAACAGAGACTGGAGAGACCCTGAGAGCACGGCCCCCGCTAACTCTTTCAGCTCAGTGGTGAAGTCACTCCTGGGGTTTACCCTTCAGTCAAAGAGTGAACAGGCCTATAAAACAAAACAAGACTAAAGGCCCCCGCCTGCCCAGGGCAAGGAGGGACAGGAAAGGTAGTAATAGGAAACCTAAGTTTGAGAAGGGAGAGTGTTCATCTGATGTGGGGTTGTTAACCAGCGTTGTAATGCAGTCTGTATACTAACTCTTTAAGGAGAGATTGATTTATTCTGTAAACCTTCATCTAGCCAAGCCAAGTGCCGTTGTACAATAAAAAAGGAACCGAGCTATCAAGCCACACACACCCCAAGACTGACTCTTGGATTTGTTCCTTGCCCTGAAGCAAAGTATTAACTGACTATCTGTAGCCCAAATGCCTTCTCAGTTTTGTATTTTTCAGCAGTTAGATATGAAAATCCATTTCATTTCCGTCTCTGCACATTCAATTTTCACATATCCTTGTCTAAACATGCAAGCTCATTTGATGAAACATCTGTTTCCTTCAAAGTTATTGCAGATGACAATATCAACTGCTTTGCTGCTGCATAATATGGATTTGTGTTCTTTTAGACTCTGATAGCAGTTTCCTTTCTATCTGCTGCTTGTTTTTATTGTTCTTATATACTCACATTTTATGATTTCTTGTTCTTTCTATAGTAGTCCTCTGCTTTTGTGTACTTTTCTCTGTACTAGTCAGGATAGGCTGCATTGACTCTGCTGACTAATGCCCCTCAATTTAATGCCTTATAACAACAAATGCTTCTTACTCGTGCTATATGTCCATTGTGGATTCACTGGTAGACCCCTGTGTATCTTCCTCACTCTGGGAGGCAGTCTGATAGACCACCGTGCAGTCCACTAAAAGTCATTCCAATTATGTTCCGTACCAAACCAAGGTCTATGGTCAAGCCAGATAGCAGTGGAGATAGGAAGTATGATCTGTCTCAAAAAAGGGGCATCTAATATTTGCAAACAAGAATGTAATTCATTAAACCATTAAGCTAGAATTAACATCACAGCTTTTTATGTATAAGATGGCAGGCTTCATGTTTGTATAATAGTACATAATGTCACAGAGTTGTCTCCTGACTCCTGTCTCCTGACTCATGGCAACTCCATGTCTTATAGAGCAGAACTGCTCCAATAAATTTTCTTCACTGTAATATTTACAGAAGCAGTTGGTGAAGTCTTTTCTTTTGCAGAGCCACTGGCTGAGTTCAAACTGCCAGCCTTTGAGTTAGCAGTCAGTCACAAACACCTAACACCATCCAGGCTCCTCTGTGTACAATAAAAACCAAAAATCAAACCCATTACTGTTGAGTCAATTCCAACTCCTGGCAATTGCACATATTGAAGAACAGAACTGCTTCATAGGGTTTTCTTGAATGTAATCTTTAGAGAAGTGGATTACCAGACTCTTCCACTGTGGAGACACTGTGTAGGTTTCAATAGCCAAATTTTAAGTTATCGTATTCCAAGTTCTTAAAAATTTTAACGTTTTGAACTTATTTAAAGCTCTAACTAGAGAATTACTGCCTTGGGAAATTTTGGCTGAAGGTGAAGATCTAGTTCTTTGTTACCAAAGCCAAAACCCCAAACCAGGTGCCATCAATTTTAACTCATAGCAACACTGTAGTTGTATAATAGACCTATGTTCCATAGGGGTTTATGGCTGTGACTTTTTGGAAGTAGATAGCCAGGCCTTTCTTTTGAGGCGCCTCTGGGTGGGTTTACACTGCCAACCCTTCAGTGCTTGTGTCCAAGCACTTAATCATTTTTGCCATTCAGAGACTCTTCCTCTAACCCAAAGCCAAAAAGCCACTGTCCTCAAGTGGATTTCAACTCATAGTGACACTATAGGTCAAAGTAAACCTGCCCCGTAGAGTTTCCAAGGAGAGCCTAGTGGATTTGAACTGCCGACCTTTTGTTTATCAGATGTAACACTTAACCACTATGTCACCAAGGTTTCCATTCCTTCTCTCCCAAGGGCTAAATTAATCGTAGACACTTTTTATGAAGGTAGTGAATGAAAATTTCAGGGCTCCAAGTCAGAGAACTATGAGCCAGAAGGGCTTGACAATAGCACATTTGTATTTTCTGGTCCTAGTAAGAGTAAATAATAACCAGGTATTGCTGAGCTTTCATCTGTCAGTGTGATCTTCTCAAATTATTTCCAGAGTCTGAGCAGAACTGCCAGTTATCCCACCCTGGGAGGGACAGAAAGAAAGGGTTTCATGAATAGTCTGGCACAGCAACTTTCTCTCTCCTGAGGGGTTCCCTCTCCGAAGTTTTACCTAAGGTGACTGATGCTAATGAGCACTTACAGTATTTTCTTTCTCTCTTATGTGAGGCACTGAGAAGCGGCGTCCAACAACAGTGACAGTTCTTGCTAAGTAACAAGCATGTACATACGCTGACAATGCAGGGAAAGACACAAGGCCACTGAACGACACTCCAGGCTTGTGATTCCCCTCCTCCCACTTAGTAAGTGATTTCACATCATCTCTTAGGAACAGAATGTGCTAAGCCTGGATCCTACTTGGTTAGTGACAGTTTTCAAAGTCAGTATTTCAAGGTTAAGGTACTACCTTCAAGTGGGTGATAATCCCCTGTTGTGTGCTTCAGCTTCCTTCACAAAATTGTCCAGTGGACCTTGTCACACCATTGTTTGGTTGTTATGTACTTTTTTTTTATGACTGCGTGAAAATGTACATTCCCATATAAATTTACATGCCTGCCTACATGCAGGTTCCACTGCTCTCCCTGCCCGGTGACAGCATACTATTCCTCTCTGCTCCATACATGTCTGATCTTCCCAAAAGTCTCCTTTCCCCTCCTCTCCACCCACTCTCCTTCCTCCAGCCAGAGGTCAGCAGGATGATATCCTATAGATGTATAGAACCATAAAGTGCATCCAATATATGGTCACTCTGCATTGCCAAATTCAATCCATTCATGTCCGAAGAGTGGAACTTCGTTATGATTTATGGGCAAGGGCAGCATCAGGGCCAGGGGCCATGTTCCCAGGGGAACCCTGAAGCCAATGGACCATCAACTGCAGTCTTTTAGTGGAGATTTCAGGGTGCACCTCTTTTTATTCTTGTGTTGCTAGTGAGACTCAACATAGTCAGCTCCATCACAACTATCACTGGTGGTAGCCGGGCACCTTCTGGTTTTTCTGGTCCTAAGTCTATGTAGGCACCCACTGATGTGGGTCTCTTTGTCTTCTGGGTTGTCTTTTCCCCATGTCATTTTGGTTCTCAGTGAGCATCCGTTCCTGCTGAGTTGGGACCATTTGCTGTGCCCTCAGATGGCAGCTTGGCAGCTTTTAAGACCCCAGACACCACTCACCAATGTGGGGTGCAGAGAGCCCTCTTAGCAAAATGCTAGTTGTCCCAGTTGGCATCTATTTCGCCTAAGAGCATGGTGTCCTACCCCCTGCCCCAGCTACTCTGTCCTTGCAATAGTGGGCTAAGATAGAAGGAGTATTCAAGTTATGCTGAAGTCCACTTAATATTGTTCTTGTTTCTAATGTCTGCTATCACCGATTTCACCCAACCAAATTTCTACCAACTATCTAATCTAAACCCTCCCCCATCTCGCACTCCCTCACAGCCATCAAAGAGTCTTTTCTTCTATGCATAAGTATGTTTTTGAAATCTTATCATAGAGGTCTCATACAATGTTTGTCTGTTTGTCGCTGGCTACTTTCACTCAACATAATGTCTTCCTGTCAGAGGTTTGAGATATCTCCAATGAACAAAGTGGGCGGAGGAGAGCGACGCCGAGACATATAGAAAGGATAAACATGAAACAGTTTGGGAGTCAGGAGGGCTAACGGCTTTTCCCAGCTGAGAGCCCAGAGCAAAGTTTTATTACAGTATTTATACTCTTTTGGTATCTAGGGTACAAGGAAGTGAAACATACAGTAACTAAGTAAGTTGGGCACTGTTTCGGTCATACATTGTTCTACATGTTCGGGCCAAGGGCTTGGAAGTATTTCCAGGCTGTCTCTAGGTTACAGTACACAAACGTCATAAGAGGTTACACAGAGTTGAAGTAACGGTTCATCATCCAAGATGGCTTCACTTATGTCAAGAGTGTTTAACATGATTTCCCACATCTTCCGGTTAAAACCAGGTTACGAGATGTTTCCTGAAATTGTCATTGTTCTTTATTATTGCATCGTGCTCCACTGAGTATATATACCATAGTTTACCTATCCATTCCTCTGTTGTTGGGCATCTGGGTTGATTCCATCTTTTTACTATCATGGACTGTGCTGCGATAAACATTCTGGTGCATGAGTCCGTTGGTGTGAAAGGCCTTGATTCTGTAGGATGTATTCCAAGCAGTGGAATTACTGGGTCAAATGTTATATCTATATCCATTTTTTTAAGGAAGTGCCAGACTGCTTTTGAAAGAGGCTGGACCATTTTGCAACCTCACAAACAGTGTAGGAGAGTTCCACTTTCTCCATAGCCTCTCCAGCATTTGTTGTTTTGTGTTTTTTGGATCATGGCCAATCTTACTGGGATGAGATGGTATCTCATTGTAGTCTTGATTTGAATTTCTTTAGTAACTAAAGATCGTGAACATGACTGCATGTGTTTTTTGGCTGCCTGGATCTCCTCTTTAGAGAAATGTCTGTCCATCTCCTTTGTCCATTGCTTAATTGGATGATTTATCTTCTTACTGATATTTTGTAGTATCTTATAGATTATGGAGATCAGGCATTGGTTTGACATAGAGGTGCAAATATTTTTTCCCATTCTGTAGTTGGCCTTTGAATTCTATTAATAAAGTCTTTGGATGAGCAAAGTGTTTGATTCTTAATAGTTGTTGATTGTGTGGTTTGTTTGACAGATTTTGAAGTCTGTCTATGTTGTGTATTAGAACTTCCATTGTTGTTCCTATCTTTTCTTGGAAGAGCTTTATCATTTTAGGTTTGATATTTAGGTCTTTTATTCAAATGGAGTTGGTTTTTGTGTAAGGTGTAAGATATTGATCTTGTTTCAGTTTATTGCAGATGGATATCCAATTTTGCCAGCACCATTTGTTGAAAATACTGTTTTTACCCCAGTTTAATGTCTTAGGGCCTTTGTCGAATATCAACTGTTCATAGGCAGATGGTATCATCTCTGGCATTTCAGTTCTGTTCCATTGATCCATCTGTCTTTTCTTGTACCAGTACCAGGCTGTTATGACCACTGTGGCAGTGTAGTATGTTCTAAGGTCAGGTAATGAGAGGCTTCACAGTGTGTTCTTCTTCTTTAGTAGTACCTTACTTATCCAGGGCTTCTTCCGTTTCCAAAAAAAATTGGTGATTTGTTTCTCCATCTCATTAAAAAATGATGCTGGAACTTGTATTGGGATTGCATTATATAAGTAGATTGCTTTGGGTAAAATAGACATTTTCACAAGGTTAAGTCTTCCTATCCATGAGCAGGGTAGATTTTTCCATATATCTAAGTTACTCTTAGTTTTTTCTAGTAAGGGCTTGTAGTTCTCTTTGTAAAGGTCTGTTATTTCTCTGGTTAGATTAATTCCTAGGTACTTTATCTTCTTGGGGGCTACAGTAAATGGTATTGATTTGATGATTTCTTCGTTAACAGTCTCGTTGTTTGTATAAAGGAATTGTACTGATTTACTTATGTTTATCTTGTATCCTGAGACTTTGCTGAACTCTTCTATCAGTTTGAGTAGTTTACTTACAGATTCTTTGGAATTCTCTGCATATACAATCATATCATCTGCAAACAGGGAGATTTTGACTTCTTCTTTGCTAATGCAGGTGCTCTTTACTTCTTGGTCTTGTCTAACTGCTCTGGCTAGAACTTCTAGTACAATGTTGAATAGGAGAGGTGAGTGTGGGCATCTTTGTCTAGTTCCTGTTCTCAAGGGAAAGTCTTTCAGTCTCTCTCCATTGAGGCTGATGTAGGCAGTTGGCTTTGTATAAATGGCCCTTATTGCATTGACAAATTTTCTGTCTATGCCTATTTTACTGAGAGTTTTTAGCATGAATCAGTGTTGGACTTTATCAAATGACTTTTCTGCATCAATGGACAAAATCAGGTGATTCTTTTCATTTGTGATATTTATGTGATTAATCACATTAATTGTTTTTTGATGTTGAACCAGCCTTGCACCCCTGGTATGAATCCAATTGGTCTTGATGGATTTTTTTTTTTTTTTTGATATCTTATTGTATTCTATTGGCAAAATTTTGTTGAAGATTTTTGTATCTAGATTCATGAATGATATTGGTATGTAGTTCTCCTTTATTGTTGGGTCTTTCCCTGGCTTTGGTATCAGGGTTATGCTGGCTTCATAGAATGAGTTTTGGAGTACTCCATCCCTTTCTATACTGTGAAATAGTCTCAGTAGTATTGGAGATAACTCTTCTCTAAAAGCTTGGTAGAATTCTGCAGTGCAGCCATCTGGGCCCAGGCTTTTTTTGGTTGGCAGTGTTTTGATGACCTTTTCAATCTCTTCCTTTGTGATGGGTTTATTAAGTTGTTCTGCTTCACGTTGTGATAATTCGGATAGGTGGTGTGAATCAAGGAATTTGTCCATTTCCTCTAGGTTTTCAAATTTGTTACAGTACAGTCTTTCATGGTATTCTGTTATAGTATTTTTGATTTCTGTTGGATCTGTTGTGACAACCTCTCTCTCATTTCTAATTTGGGTTATTTGCTTCCTTCCTTGTTTTTCTTTAGTAAGTTTAGCCAGTGGTTTGTCATTTTTATTGATCTTTTCAAAAAACTGGCTTTTGGTCTTTTCAATTTTTCCAATTGTTTTTCTGTTCTCTAATTCATTTATCTCTGCTCTAGTCTTTATGACCTGATTTCTTCTGGTGCCTGAGGGATTCTTCTCTTGTTCTCTTTCTATTTGTTCAAGCTGTAGGGTTAGTTCCTTGATTTGGTTTCTTTCTTCCTTCCAGATGTGTGTATTTATGGAGATAAACTGACCTCTGAGCAGTGCTTTGGCTGTATCCTGTAGGTTCTGGTAGGAAGTGTTCTCATTCTCATTGGAATCTATGAATTTCTTTATTTCATCCTTGATTTCTTCTATAACGCATGGTTTTTTGAGCAAGATGGTGTTCAGTTTCCAAGAGTTCCACTTTCTATGTTTTTTTCCACTACTGATTTTGGCTTCTATGGCTTTATGTTCTAAGAAGATGCCTTGCAGTAATTCAATGGTATGGATTTTGTTGAGAATTGCATTGTGTCCTAACACATGGTCAATTCTGGAGAATGTTCCGTGTGCACTGGAGAAGAAGGTGTAATTGTCTGCTGATGGGTGGAAAGTTCTGTATATATCGATGAAGTTTAATTGGTTAATCGTGGCCATAAGGTCTTCTGTATCTTTACTGAGCCTTTTTCTAGATGTTCTGTCCGGTATGGAGAGTGGAGTGTTTAAGTCTCCCACTATTATTGTGGAGTAATCTAATGCTTTTTTGAATGTAGTCAGTGTATCTTCAACATATTTATGTGCTCTGTTATTAGGTGCATAAATATTTAATATAGTTAAGTATTGCTTGTGTACTGAACCTTTCAGCAATAAATACTGTCCATCTTTGTCCACGATGGTGGATTTTACATTAAAATTGATTTTGCCTGAGATTAGAATTGCCACACCTACTTTTCTTTGTTCATTGTTAGCTTGATATATATTCTTCCATCCTTTCATTTTCAGTTTGTTCCTATCTTTAGGTCTCAAGTGAGTTTCTTGTAGACAATGTATGGATGGATCATGTCTTTTGATTCAAGATGTCACTCGATGTCTCTTTACTGGAGCATTCAGTCCATTCACGTTCAGTGTAATTATTGATAGGTATGTGTTCAGTGCTGCCATTGTAATATGTTTAGTTTTGTGTTGATGTTTTCTCTGTTGTTCTTATTAGCCTGTTCCAGGACATTCTTTTTTGGGAGTTGATTTTTCACCTTTTTCAGAGCTGTTTTTTTGTTGTTGAGACTCCTGTGTTACATTTCTTGAAATGGTATGTTACATCTTTATTGTGCTTTACAGCTGCGCTTATGATCCCCCTTAATAAACTATATATAAACCCAGTTTTAATTACTACCAGTCTTGTCATCTTCTTCTCCATCTGGAAGGACTATAATGAATGTAGTGCATCCCTCTTTTTAATATGATGGCACCATAGTTTTCACGATAATCACTGGATTGTTTCTTTCAGTATTAAAGCTGTGATTGACTTTGGAGCCTTCCCTGAGTAGAGTTCTGAGTAATGTGTCATTCTAAAATGTAAAGTTAGTGGTTTTGTAAACCCAAGAACTTCTTTCAGTATTTCTTGTAGTTTTGGTTTGGTTTTTACAAAGTCTCTGAGCTTCTGTTTATCTGGGAATGTCTTAATTTCATTTTTGTATTTGAAAGATAGTTTTGCAGGATATATAATTCTTGGTTGGAAGTTCTTCTCCTTCAAGGCTTTGAATGTGTCATGCCACTGTCTCCATGCCAGCATGGTTTCTGCTCAGAAATCTGACGAAAGCCTACAGGGTTTCCCTCTGAGTGTTAGCTTTGCTTTGAGTCTTGCTGCCTTTAAGAGTTGCTGCTTATGTTTCATTTTGTTAAGCTTGATTATAATATGTCTTGGAGTCTTTCTTTTGAGATCTATATTGTATGGCATACGATATGCATATGAGATGTCTATATTCTCTTCCTTCATGATTTCTGGGAAGTTTTCTGTCAGCAGCTCAGCAACAATATTCTGTGTTGTCAGGTATCTCACCCTGTTCAGGGACTCCAATTAATCGAAGGTTGTTCCTCTTAGTAGACTCCCACATGCTTCTTAATGCTTCTTCATTTTTGTTTCTTTTTTCTGATTTCTGCTCATAGACGCTGGTGTCAGTAGCTCTGTCTTCCAAATGAGAAATTCTTTTTTACATTTGTTCCATTCTTTTTTCTTGGCTTTGCATGGAAGTTTCTATGTCTTTGATTTTATTCTTGATTTGTTGGATTTCAGAGTGGTGTTCCTTCAGATCGAGCAGCTTGTTTAATTTTTCATTTTGTTCTGCTGCATTTTGTATAAGGTCTAGAAGGGCTCTCTATATAATCATTTTGTGTTTACTTTCTGATGCTTTCATAAAAGTTTCTTCAGCTAGAAAACTCCTTGGTGGTTTTGTTTGGTAGCCTTCTGAAGCCTTGGGTGATTTCTTGTATGCCACAAGTGTCTGTTGCTTTTTGGGTCCCATGTGAGTAAATAGAGGTTGGAAGAGATACTGCTAGGATGGACTGCAGATGTTTCTCTAGGCTGTCTTAAAATGTAAAGGAAAAGATATCTGACCACTTCCCAAGTCAGTCACGTTTTCAGGTGTAGAGGTCCGTCTTCCCAACTGGCAAAGTAAGCACCACCATATCCAACCCCAGATGATACAAACTGGTTCAGAATACAGCAGTGCTACTGCCTTGTTCGCCTCTGCTGACAGGGCCCAGTCTTAGGCGACATTGTGGAAACTACTGCTATTCTGGTAGAAGAGCACTCTCCTGTGGGCGGACTCTAGCTCCCAAGCTAAGAAATAGGTCTAGCTGCAGCCACTGTATCTAAGATGGTGCCTTCCACATGGTCAGCAGATAGAGGGGCTAAAGGTGCCAAGAGGTAGTGATTCCTCTGCCTCTGTTGCCAGGCCCCCACTGTAGGCGACACTGTGTAAACTACTGCTTTTCTGTTGGAGAAGCGCTGTCCTGTTTGCAGGCACTGACTCCCAGACTAAGAATTAGGTCCTGCTAAAATTTCTCTATCCAGCATGGTTTCCTGCACACTGGCAGTGCAGTCCCGCACAAACCACGCTGTGGCAGTGATAAAAAGACAGGCCCAAAGTGGCTAGATGAACAGAGTCCTAAGCCTGACTCTCAAAACATGGGAATATTGCCTGCCTATCCCCCCAGTGCATCTGAGTCTAGCTACTATGCAAGATACAGCTCCACTGGCTGGCCAAGACAGAGGAAAAAAAATGTCAAAATGGTGCATCTACTTTCAGTTGGTGAGAGTCAGTGAAAAAGAGAAGGTTTTTCACTCACTGGTATGAAGTCAGATTAACAGGCCTGTGCTGTGTCCTGGGGGCTCACTAGGTGACCAGAAGGCTCCGTTTGATTATCAATTCAGGTCTTGGTTTCCAGAGGGACATAAGGAGATGTGTGCTTAGTCTGCCATCTTGACTATACCTCTGTTATGTACTTTTTCAATTACTAATCACATGAAAAATAGTAGCTTGCTTTAATTTTTATCCTTTTTACTGAGTATTAATTTCAAGTTGTATGATTAATTTTATTTATTTTCTCCTTTCTTGTGTTTCATTTTATCCTTTGTCAGAGTGCCTTTTCTTGAAGTTTAAGCTTACTCTTTTAAAAGTATGATTATAAAATTTGTTCTTCCTGATTACAAAGCTCTAAGTCACACAGAAAATCAACTGTAGACTTTGAGTCTTAAAACTGTGTTATTAATGCCCTGTTCAGTTTACTAGTAAGAACAAATTTAGGTTATGAAAGCAAAAATGTTCCACTTGAATTTTTTTCGATTGTGATATGTGTGTGAGCTCAACATTTTTTGCATGCATAATGAAGTGACATTAATTACATGTATTGTATTATACAACCATAGAAATATAGTGACATACCTATTGGAATGGAATTTATACAAAAGTCAAAAGTCAAAACAGAAACAAAAGTTGAAAGGCATTTTTGAGGATATAAGTATGTGCCGCTATGTTATGACTGGTACTGTGCCAGAATAAATGAGATACGTGTAGATGGTAGGAGCTGTGCAGCTGTCATTCTAGTTACTTGGCACAGCCCACAGAGACTAAAAATGCTAGGAAGAAAGGTACACAAGTCTAGCTTGCTAAAAGAGTTTTATATACATCTATATATGCATGTGCATTCATCCCTAAGCTTCCTCCAAAACAATTTTTAAGGCAAACTATACAAATTCTGGAAACCCTGGTGGCGTAGTGGGTTAATTGTTACACCTGCTAACTGAAAGGTCAGCAGTTCAAGTCTGTCAGGTGCTTCTTGGAAACTCTGTAGGGCAGTTCTACTCTGAACTCTGAGGTCTCTGTGAGTTAGACCTGACTCAACAGCAGTAGATGACTTTATACAAATTCTATCAATAAGCCCTTTTATTTTTGTTGAATGAATAGAAAATAAGATTTTATTTATGTGTCATATTCCAGAAATTTAGCTATGGTATAATACACACACACACACACACACACACACACACACACACACACATACATGCCACTGAGTCGATTCTGAGTCAGAGCAACCCTGTAAGACAGAGTAGAACTTCCCCATGGAGTTTTCAAGGAGCAACTGGGAGATGTGTACCGCTGACCTTTTCGTTAGCAGACATAGCACTTAACCATTATACCACCAGGGTATAATATAAGGTGCCTACTATGCACCTGGAAGCCCTGCTGACGTAGTGGTTAAGAGCTATGGTTGCTAACCAAAAGATTGGCAGTTTGAAGGTACCAGCCACTCTTTGGAAACCTTATGGAGCAGTAACACTCTGTCCTGTAGAGTTGTTATGAGTTGGAATCAACTCACTGGCAGCAGGTTTGTTTTTTTTTTCTTTTTTGGTAATATACACTTGAAACCCTTGTGACATAGTAGTACAAGCTCAGCTGCTAACTGAAAGGTCGCTGGGTTGAATCCATCACCTACACCTTGGAAACCACGTGGCTGACTTCTGCTCGGTCCTATAGGGTTACTGTAAGTCGGCATTGACTCAACAGCAGTGGGTTTAGTTTTCGGTTTGATATGCACCTTAGTTTTTTAATGAATGTTTTATTTTAGAACAATTTTCAATTTACAGAAAAGTTTTGAAGATAGTACAGGGAGTTCCAATACACTCTACACTCAGTTTTCCCTAGCGTTCATATATTGTATTGGTATGTTATATGTGTCAGCATTAGTGAACCAATATTGGTGCATTATGATTAACTGAAAGCCTTTTAATCTAATGCCTCCTCTCTGATCCAGGATTCTATTCAGGTGTACTTGGTTGTTATGTCTATTAGGATTCTCTTGGCTTTGACAGCTATGCTATGACTTTATAACATAAAAATTTGGTTGGGACAAAGGTAGGGAAAAATCAGTTCCTCTGTGGATAGTCTTGTGAGTTAAATCACTAGTATAATTAAAACAAAAATGTAACCTGCTGTTCTCCATCTGTATTAAAACTACACACACAGCACAACACATACACTGACAAATCAGCTCCTAGCTCTGACTTGAATTTTTCTGTAGGTTTGGTAGATGTTTATGCAGTTTTGAGCTCTGTTCCTTGATATGTGTGGCTTTTGGAAAATAACAATATGTCTAACTTTTGTTGCTGTATCTGTTACATGGAAAATATAACCACATTAAAGGACAGGAATTAAAATTAGGTGAAGTAAAAATGATGTGATATTCTTGTATAAATAGATAGCAATATTATTGTTTCCTGATATTAAAATGATGTGATATTCTTATACAAATAGATAGCAATATTATTGTTTCTTTGACATTATCTCTCTCTTTATATATAAATACATGAGGTCTGACAATTATGTCCATGAACTTAATTGTTCTAGGTGTTAAACAGACCTCACTGCTGAATATCACTACAATCACCTTTGAAGCACTTCCCCTGGGAAGCTGTGCACTGACACCAGTACATATTCTACCCTTCAAAGCAATTTTGGAAATCTTTTTCTGGAGGTCATTGCACACAGTGGCATGGTGGCAAGTTTGGGAACTTAATTTTATAGTTGTCTATGAGGGCGATTTTAGCCAATAAACAAATAACTGTGCTGGAACACCCTCCTTACTCACCTGACCTGGCCCCCAATGACTTCTTCTTTATGTAAAGATAAAGGAAATATTGAAAAGAAGACATTTTGATGACATTCAGGACCTCAAGGGTAACACAACAACAGCTCTGATGACCATTCCAGAAAGAGAGTTCTAAAATTACTTTGAAAGGTGGTCTAGGTGCTGGTGTTGGTGCATAGCTTCGCAAGGGGAGTACTTCAAAGGTGACCTCAGTGCTATTCAGCAGTGAGTTTGTAGCCCTTTTTTTGGATGAGTTCACGAACTTGTCAGTCCTCACACATATTTACATGTACACACATACATTTCATAATTATAAGCTGCTGTCCTTTTGACTCTGCCTCAGGGAAACCTCATGGACAACAGAACCCAGCATTGCCAAGTGCTGTACCATCTTCGCTGTCCTTGGTATTCTCTGTTCATGGTTGTGGCTGTGTATATTTTGAGTTCTTTCATCCTTGGAGACTTACCTTGTGACAGCATTTCAGATAATTTTCTGTTGTGATCCATAGGGTTTTCATGGGCCAGTTTTGGAAGTCACCAGCCCTTTCTTCCTAGTTTGTCGTAGCCTGGAAACTGCTGAAACCTGCCCACCACGGGTGAGCCTGTTGGTGTTTGAACTACTGGCAGCATAGCATCAAGCATCATATCAATGAGTCAGCCACCACAAGAAAATGACAGACAGGTGGTGGAGATACACACACACAACATTTTTAAAAATTATTTACTTACCTGAACATGACATGAGGAGCCCTGGTGGTGTAGTGGTTAAGCACTCAGGTGCTAAGTGAAAAATTGGCAGTACAAACCCGATAGTCACAGTGTAGGAGAAAGATGCGCTGGTCTGCTTTCAGAAAGATTATGGCCTTGCAAACTTTATTGGGGCAGTTCTTCTCTGTCCTGTAGGGTCACTGTAAGTCAAAGAGGTTTGTTTGGTTTTTGGAAATGTGAGACATAATACCTACCCAACGTATCACAATTGTTGAAGTATTCTTTTCTTGTCTATCATGAGACAGTGTTGGCTTTTCTTTCCCTTCTCTAGCTTTTTGGTTGTTGGGAATCTTCAGAAGTGGTCAAGATAGTCAGTTCAGGGGAATTGTCACTGCCACCGAGAGGTTAGGAATTCCATACCAACATTCTTTTGATTTCTTCCCTGAAGTGTAAGGATCTGTGGTTCTGAGGAAGACGAGTTTGGGCCTTAGAAATTTCACCCCCAGTAGGGCAGGTAGGCTGGCAGCCTGGGGGCTTCCTGAGCTGTCCCTCTGTCTGCTTTCTGGGTGGGGGCTCACCCCCACCCTTGGACCGCCTGTTAACATCTGTAGTCCACACACATTTGAACTCTCCCTGGGGAGTCTGTATTTCTGACAACGATTGTCAAACTTCTCTTTTAGATAGTAGTTTCCTTAGGGATTGTGAATACAGAGTACATTTCTGTATCCCTTTTATCACACACTGTCTTTGTCATTTAGTACTGCAATAACAGAAATACCAAAGTAGATGGCTTTAAAAAGAGAAATGTCTTTTGTCATAGTCCTGTAAAGTACAAATCAAAGTTCAGTCTGTCAGCTCCAGAGGAAGTCTTTCTCTGTTGGCTCTGGAGGAATGCCTTTGTCATCAATCTTCCCCTGGACCAGGAGCTTTTAAGGCGCAGGAACCTTGGGTCCCTTCTGAAGGACATGCTCTGCTCCCAGAACTACTTCTGGGTGATATGAGGTCCCCAACTCTTGGCTTGCTTTCCTTTCCTTTATATCCCAAGAAACTGCCTCAAGGTACAATATAACTTAATAGATTGAGTCCTGCCTCCCTGACACAATGACTGTGCAACCTCCCTCAGTAGCATCGTACAGGCAAGATTTACAACATAGAGGAACATCAACCAATACCAAGAATCGTGGCCCAGCCAAATTGCTACACACAGTTTTTGCGGGGACACAATTCAACCCATGACACATTTCTCAGGAAACACAATTCAATCCATGACATACATTGAGTGTGTAATATGCTGATTTGAATGAAAGGATGAGGGATCAAACGGAGCACCTGTGGGAGATTCTCTAGCCCAATTCTCTCATTGCGTTAAAGCTTCTGTTGTAACACAAATGCTATCTCAGCCTAAGGCCCATTACTATATTAAATGCTGCTACACAGTTTTGCAGTGGAGGCCTGGAATCTGAGGGACTGGTTCACAAGTTTGTGGAGAATTGAGGCTAAGAGCAGTTAGGATTCTGGGATGTCCCTCTTGTCCTAGATGGGGGCTATGAAGGGTGGATATCATCAAAGTTGGTAAAAAGAGTTGGAGTACCTCAGAAGAGTGATTAAAAGTACACGGTTATATGAAGAAGCACCACAAGTGCATCTTCTTAAACTCTGAAACGTGACATTTGAATGATTTCCCTATGAATTATTTCTCAAATTTCCCAGAGTTCTCACTGACTGAGCTAACATGCCTTTGGAAAGTAGACATTTTGTTAGCTTCAGGGAGAAAAACAGTGTAGAGTTATATAATCTATGATCCTGGTTTATCCAGCTAAGCAGCAGCAAGTTTCCTGGGTCTGAAAACGACTGGCTGTGTGGTTCTGACTGACCAACCTGAGGAACACAGGGCCTTCCTTCAGATGTGCTGATTGTGAGGAAAATGAAACACGAAGGATCCACAGGGTATCAGGCTTTCTTTTTCCTGTGAAAAGAGTTTTATGATACTTCCGGTTAGTTGTCAGGTCGACAGTCCTTTGATTTGCCTTATAAAGCAACTCAAGAGACCATGTGAATACTTTCCAGAAAAGGTATATGTACGTGTTGCAGAGGGAAAAATAATGCTTTTTTTCCCCATGTGTCCTGGCACCTTTTTCTCTGCTCATCCTGATTTGGTGTTGAACACCTGTCTGTGTTCAAATGACAGCTCAGTAGCCACCTGACTGATGAGACGCCAATGAAACCCTGGCACAGGGAAAGTTTTCCTAGGTTTCTACTGATGATTTTGAAATTTAGCTTTTAAAGAGTTTTTAGTAGGCAAAGAATGTCAATATGACAAAAGAAACCTGTGGAAAATTTTTCTGACATTCCTATCTAGTTGAGTTTGTTTTCACTTGTATATTATAGACTTGTTCTTGTTGTTGTTAGGTGCCATCGAGTTGGTTTGACTCAGTGACCCAGTGTACAACACAAAATGCTGCCCAGTCATTCACCATCCAAACAGCTGTTATATTTGCTACCATTGTTGTACTCATTGTGTCATTTCAACTACTAGAAGGTCTTTCTCTTTTTCATTGGCCCTCTACTTTACCAAGCATAATGTTCTTCTTCAGGAACTGGTCCTTCCTGGAAACATGTCTGTAGTAGACGAGATGAAGTCTTGCCATCTGCACTTCCAATGAGCGTTCTAACGGCAGTGCTTGTTCCAAGACAAATTTGTTCATTCTTCTGGAAGTCTGCGGTATATTCACTGTTCTTTGCCAATTCTTCTTTGGTCTTCCTTATTCATTTTCCAGCTTTCATGAGCATATCTCGCAATTGAAAACACCATGTTTTGGGTCAGGTGCACTTCAGTCCTCAAAGTGACATCTTTGCTTTTTAATAGTTGCTTTGAAGAGATCTTTTTTGTAGCAGATATTCCTAATGCAATGTGTTGCTTGATTTCTTGATTGCTACTTCCATGGGTGTTGATTGTGAATCCAAGCAAAAGGAAATCCTTGACAAGATCAACCTTTTCTTCATTTATACTGATGCTGTTTATTGGTTCAGTTTCAGCAAGCAAGGCTGTATCATGTGCATATCACAGGTTGTTATTGAGAGTTCCTCCAATCCTGATGCCTCATTTTTATTTACACAGTCCAGTGTCTCAGATTACTTGCTCCAGGCACAGATGTGATCAGTATGGTAAAAGGATACAATGCCAACGCACACCTGTTCTAGATTTAAACCATGCAGTATCACCTTGTTCTGTTCATCAATTGCTTCTTGATCTATGTACAGATTCTTTATGAGCACAGTTAAGTGTTCTGTAATTCCTATTATTTGCAATGTCATACATAATTTATTATGGTCCACACAGTTGAATGCATTTGCATAGTCAATAAAGTACACAGAAACATCTTTCTGGTATTCTCTTCTTTCAGCTATGATATATCTGACAACAGCAGTGATATCCCCAGTTCCATGTTCTCTTCTGAATTTGGCTTGAATTTCTGGCAGTTCCCTGTCAATGTACTCTTGCAGTCATGTTTAAATAATATTCAGCAAAATCAACTTGTGTGTTGTATTAATGATGTTATTTGATGATTTCCACATTCATTTGGATCACTTCTTTCTGGAACGGGTGTAATAAATATGGATCTGTCCCAGTCGATTGGCCAGATGGCTATCTTCCAAATTTCTTGGCATAGAAAAGTGAGCATTTACAGTACTGCCTCCAGTTGTTGAAACATCTGAATAGCACTCTGACAATTCCTTGAGCCTCGTTTTTCACCAATGCCTTCACTGAGGCTTAGACCACTTCCTTCAGTAACACTGGTTCCTGATCATGTGCTATCTCCTCAAATGGTTGAACATCATTCAGTTCTTTTGGAAATAAAATAACTGCATAATGTCTTTTGTCTTCCTTTAATGCTTCTTGTGCCATTTAATATTTTCCCTGTAGAATCCTTCAATATTGCGTCTCAAGGCTTCAATTTTTGTTCAGTTATTTCAGGTAGAGAAATGCTGAGTATGTTTTTTCTTTTGGTATTCTATCTACAGTCTTTGAAAAGTTCATTATAGTACTTCACTTTGTCTTCCTCAGTTGCCCTTTGAAATCTTCTGTTTAGCTCTTTTACTTCATCATTTCTTCCTTTTGTTTTAGTTATTCAGTGTTTAAGAGTAACTTTCAGTCTCTCCTAGCAGTCATTTTGGTCTTTTCTTTCTTTCTGTAAGACTTTCTCATAAACATAATCAATCCCTACATGTTATGATACTGTTGCTGATCCAGTTTTATAATCTAAATTTTTATTTTTACTATGAATTTAAAAATATGTACATTTTTTCCTAGTCTCATTATCTCTGTCTTCTTTTACCTAAGCCTAAGAACTGTGTTATCACTCTGACTCTATTAATTATTTTTATTTTATGGTGCAGCTTTATTTAAAGTGACTTACAGTTTAGACCAAGACTTAATACATATTTAGTACTTTAGACAAGGCTTAATACATATTTTTCTGTAACAAAGGTAGGATTAATCAAATATTTGGGGGTAAATGTAAATATATCTCATCACAAAGGTTTCTATTAATAAATGAATACAAATCATTTGTGCTACCCAGGGACCTAGTGGATGTTTACACTATTGTGTTATATCATAGTCATGTCATGAGTGTGTGATGACTTGCTATGGAGTGCAAAAGGTTAATAAAATGATAGTTGTGCCCACAGAAGCTGACAGTCTAGCTGAAGTGATGGAACATAATTCACATGATTCAATAAACTACCATGACTCAGGCATAAATAACAACTAGATAGGCTGAATTGATGAAACACTGAATTGTAAAGTACAGAGATTGCTAAGACGAGGAAGGACATGCTATAAATAATATGCTAACTGTCACATTTAGATTCATGGGAATAAAAAGTGCAAAGGGCCCCACAACCTTACATCATCAGGAGAAAGATTTCCAGGGGAGAGGCATCACTGAGGCATGGACAAAGACAGATGTTGAGGCACTGCCTGGAATGCTCCTTTGGTGTTCTAGAATGTTTGGTGGGAAATACTCATTCCAGGGTCCTCTTGGAGCCAAGACCTACCATGGCCATGGCTCTAAGGTTTACAACCAGTCCAGAGAGAACAAAAGCACATTAGAAGAAGAAAAATCAGTCAACTGTAGAACAAGGACTTGACAATAATACACTGCCTTTGTACTCAAATCTCTTTATATCTAAGGGTAAAAATACTGAGCAAGAAACTGTGGGAGAAGGTATTACATAAATCAAATCAAAGACTATTGCACAATTTTATATTGTGTACATATATGACTATGTGTGTTTGTATGTGTATGCTAATAAATTCAGAAACCTCTCATAAGCAGTACCAAAAGCGAAGCAAAACCTGTTGCCATTGAGTTAATTCTGATTCCTTGTGACCCTATAGGACAGAGTAGAACTGCTCCATAGAGTTTCCAGGGAGTACCTGGTAGATTTGAACTGCCCGCCTTTTGATTAATAGCCATAGCACTTTACCACTATGCAACCAGAGTTGTAAGCAGCAGGTATAATTGGTTATGGTCTGATCTTCAAGTGATCATAGTGCAGTATAGGACCAGGTAGTGTTTTGTTCAATTGTGAGTGGGACCACTGCAAGTCTGGGGCTAACTTACACACAGCTAACAACAATAAAATTAATCCTTAGCTGAAAAACCCTTTCAAGAATCCATACCGATGAGGCAGACGGAATGAATTTGCATCTCAGCTGTTTCACTTACTATTTAGGGGACGAGGTCACTATCTTCATCTTCAGAACGAGTGTTCACATCCTCTCCACAGTGTTCAATGAGAGGCAAAGTACAAATACATGTCAGTCTTGACTATTTCTTTTAAAGGAAATGTATTCTAACCTCTACTTTTTTTTTCTTAAGATAAGTTTGTACTTGTGCTAAGTGGTGGTGAAGAAGCATACTATGAGCAACAGTTGCCCTTGCTGGATGTCTTTAAAGTCAGCAGCTGGTTGGAGAAACCGGCCTCTAGAGGCCTTAGATACCAGAAAAGATCCCTGGATTAGAATGGAGACAATTTACTGTTCTGCTGTGTTGGAAAGATGAATATTTATTTCTTTAATATTCAGAACCATCCCGGAATTAATTGCGCTGGTTGTTGCAGTTAGTTGCTATTAAATCTGCTCTGACCCATGGCAACCCCACGTGCAACAGAAGGAAACATTGCCTTCCTGTGCCTTCTTTACAATCACTGGGCTCCTGAAGTCTGTTGTTGGCAGCCCTTGTGTATTTTGAGTGACATCCAGCCTAAAGGCTCATCTTCCAGCACAGTATAAGACAATATCCTGTTGTGGTTTATTAGGTTTCCTTTAGCTAATGTAGCTCCCCAGGCCTTTCTTGTCTGTCTTCATCTATAAGCGTTGCTGAAACCTGTTCACCAGAGTGACCCTGCTAGTAGGTGAAATACCAGTGGCATAGCTTCCAGCATCATAGCAGCATGCAAACTACCACAGTACAACAAACTGACAGGCTAGCGATGAGTTGTGAAGATAGGTTTCATAAAAATAGAAAGCTAGTGTCTTCTTCATGTCATCTCTTATTATCCACATTTGGTAGTTGATTAGGGCTAATGTACCATGCATATCAGCTGGTGGGAAACGTATTAGTTTGCAACTGCACTCTTAATGGATCGCCACACATATAGCAGTTTAAAATAACAATTTATTATCTCACCATTCTGTGGGTAAGAAGTCTGGGTAGGGCATGGCTCATTTAGGTTCCCTCTTTATTGTCTCGAAACTCTATGGGGTGGCTCCACTCTACCCTATAAGATTGCCATGATTTGGAATCAGTTTGATGGCAGTGGGTTCATTTTTCTTTTCTTAGTGTCTCATAAGACTCTGGGGGTGAATCTTCTCCAAAGCTCAGTTAGGTTTTTGGTTGAATTCTACTTTTTGATTCTGTAAGCCTGGGATTTCCTTTCTTTGCTGTCATTTAGTACCTGCTTTTGTCCTAAACCTTCCCACTGATTTTTGTCATGGTTTTCTTGGGGCCCCTCTAGCTACAGTGAGTTGAGTTGCCTCACACACTTTGAACCTCTCAGAATTCTGCTACATTTATCTGACTCCAGCTAGAGAATTTTCTTTGCTTTAACTGACTCCTGTGGTTTGGGGACCAACCTGGATAATAGGCTACTCTCCCAGTTTAAGGCCCACAATCTTAAAATCAACTGCAAAGCTCCCTTTACCATGTAACAAAAGCTTTGCAGGTGCCAGGGATCGAGATGTGAGAATCTTTAGGAGGATTCTGCTTACTACAAGAGGCTAAAATCTATTCCTCCTTAATCATTTTCAGAGCATACTGTCTCCTTAAAAAGTACTTTCTGTGCTTCAGTGAAATGAGCTTGGAGCCTGTGCCACCCGCCATGCTTGGAATATAACTTCTCAGGGAATCCTCTAAGGGGATGACATTTAAATGACACTGATGGGTTTGCCCTGTATGTGTGCTTTCTCAATTTTGGATTCCCTCCTAACAGGAGTAACAAGTGTGTTGCCCCAATGCATGCCCCTTTGATGGTTCTCTGTGGTTAGATCTATTTTCTAGATTATGTAATTAAATAAAAAGGCCTGTGTTTTATTGGTAACTCTCCTTCATTAGACCTAAATGCTTGTCAGTGTGTATTATTGGCAACAACCACCAGGGATGGGATTAAAAATAGATATGGATATATTTGCTGATAGTAATGTGGGTGAGTGGAGAGGCTGAATCATCCATCGTCATTGGGTGGGGATCAACTGGTAGGAGAGACTTGGATCCTGGCATTAAGTGACTAGAGACTGTTCCTGGCACCAAGAATGTGCTGCTTTCAGGAGGGAACTAGGTTTCTCCTCATGCTGGTACAAACACGACTCCTGGGAATACCGAGAGGCAAATGCCCACATCTTAACGTGCTGGCTCTTATAACCATACCTTGTTACTGGCCATATTTTTGGCCCAGCTCAAACAAATTATTCTCTGATTCTCTTTGTCTTTTTCTCAATGTTTACTTCCTTTAAGTGAAAAAGGATAAAATCATGCATTACTGTTGTAAAATGTTTGTTCTTTGGGATGACTTTTGCTTCTTTTCCCCTTGGCTTGTTTGTCCTTCAGCCATTTCAGTACTAATTGGGGTTTCTAGTCAGCGATGAACAGTAGCAGGGAGGGGAGATACAATGCTGTCTGACCCTAATCATCACTCCTGAGTGAGTTTTGGGGAATGAATAGTTACCAGAAACAGCTGGGCTCTTCAGTCATTTGTGATTAGTCTCCAGAATGAGAATGACAATCCTGGATAAAGGAGAATCCTAATTCCCTATCAGTGCATGTCCTTAGAATCCAAATTGGAGCTGTTAGCATTTATCTAGATCATCTTCCTTATTTTTCAAGACGAGGAGCCTGGACCCAGAAAGGCTTATTGTTATGTGCATGGCCACAGAACACAAACACTATGAAAATGTCCTCATAAAATATCTAGGGAGTTGACCCTATTATCTTCATTGATACATATGGGGAAACTGAGGCCTGAACTTGTTACTGACTCACAGTTGCCCAAGGTAAGACAAGAAAGCAAATGTGCTGTTGTCTATCAGTGCATACTTCCTACCAGCTTAAGTCCGACCACTGTAATACAGTAGCCATATGGGGTAGAAAGCACCTCATGTGACATTATTTGTATCTTCACATGTTATCAGGGAGCCATAGTGCTTTGTTTCCCACTAATAAATCACCATCAGTTTCAAGTCTTTGTCTTGACAAACTCATTTTCTCCCAGCCTAACACCATCCTGTGATCCTGGTGATATATGAGCAGGCCTCATTGATGCATTGTGTGAAGAATTCTCGTTGATGCTTGTGCAAAGAATTGTCTTAATTGGAAAGTCTTTTCCCTTGAAATTCTAACAAAAGTTTAACGGAAACAAAAGCCATTAGATTGTCTCTCTACCGCAGTAAATATGACTGTCCAATTGCAGAAGACTGGTAGGTACCTTCTGCCTTCATTTAGGACTAATTCAGGCATGAATAAGATATCTCTTTCATTGATTGACGTCTTGCAAATGAAATCTGCAGCCTCTTGAACTTCATTATAGCTTCATGAATATTTTAAGGCTTCAGAACTTGGCTGTGGTTTTGAAACTCAGCCAGGAAGAAATTAAGGGTGTTAGGATAACTTGCGTTTATGTAATACCCTTTCTTCCAACTGGTTTAAAACAGCTAGCACATTGTTTCAGCCTCTCTCCATAATGTGTCCATGAGTTGATAATTGGAAGTCCTTACAAGCTCATTTATAAGGAGGACCCCAAAGGTCAATGGTAAGGAATCCTGGTAGCACAGTGAGGCTACGTGCTCAGATGCTAATCAAAAGGTCAGCATTTCAAACCCACCAGCCGCTGTCCAGGAGAAAGATGTGACAATTAGCTTCTGCAAAGGTAACATACGGCTTTGGAAAGCCTATGGGGCAACTCCGCTCTGTCCTATTGTGTCACTACAAGACAGAATGGACTCCATGGCAGTGTTTTTATCATCATTATTATTTAAGGGCCAAAGGAGAGATATGAACTAGCAAAGCTGTCTTAGACAATCTTTGTGCGCTGGTGCCCTCTCTAACCCATTACAATAAGGTTGATTCCAACTCATAGTGACCATACAGGACAGAGCAGAACTGCCCCACAGAGTTCCCAAGCAGCAGCTGGTAGATTCAAACTGCTGACCTTTTAGTTAGCAGCTGTAACTCTTAATCACTGCACCATCTAGGAAAGTTATATTCACTCTGAGATGCCTCTTATTTACATTATGTTGTGTTAGCCATTCATTCGATTTAGACTTCTGCTTCAGTTGTTAGTCCCCACCTGGTTTCCAGTTCCTGTGCCCTCATCATTACTGCCATGCTCAACTTCCATCAGTAATTTCTCCGAGGCCTGGAACATCATCCTAAACCTGTAAGCTATGTGAGATGATTCCAGGGTGCTCTGGACCCCAACAAGGATAATTTTTTTAGCAAGTCTGCAGTAGAGCACAGAAATTCTGATGGCATAGTGGTTAAGAGTTCAACTGCTAACCAAAAGGTCAGTGGTTTGAATCTGCTAGCCACTCCTTGGAAATCCTATGAAGCAGTTCTACACTGTCTTTTAGGGTCCTTTAGGTCGCTATGAGTCAGAACTGACTCACTGGCAATGGGTCTCAATAGCAGCAAGGCCCAGGAATCTGCTTTTTAGAAGATAGCGCAGAAAACCAAAATCCATTGCTGTCTAGTTGATTTGGACTCATAGAAGCCCTATAGCACAGAGAAGAACTGCCTCCATAGGGTTTCCAAGGCTATAAATCCTTTTAAAAGTGGACTGCGACATCTTCCTCCCAGCCAGCTACCTTTCTGTTAGCAGCTAAGAACTGAACCATTGCACCACCAGGGGTCTTAACAGATAACTTCAAAAGAATACAGTGCTGATCCCAATTAAGAAAAGTGCCTGACACTTAATCCTGGTGTGGAACAGGATGGTTGGGAAGTATTTTAGAATCTGGAGTCTACAAACTATGGTCCAGTAGATTCCAGACCGTTTCTCCTACCTTAGTTGGGGTTCCTGAGAAGCAGAGCCCAAGGTACATGTTCTTTTGCTAATGATCTCTCAAGAAGGAGTCCTGACGGCACAGTGGTTAATGAGATCCAGTGCTAATGGAAAGGTCAGGGGTTGAAAACCACCAGATGCGGCAATTTAGTTCCATGGAGATTTATAACCTTGGAAACCTTATGGGGCTGCTATGAGTATGATTCAGAATCCACTCAAGAAAAATGTGTTTCGGTTTTGGTTTGTCTGTCAAGAGGAATGTGTAAGAAGCAGGAGAGGGGAAGGTAAGAGTGAAATGAGATCTCAGCGGGAGAGTCTGTTTGATCAATTCCGCTGGAAAGTTGTGGAGCACAGAACGACCACAGGGTTAGACAAATGTCAGCCTTCCGAACCCCCATCAGTCAGCCATGGGCTGAGGTCTGCCATGGGGCAGAAGAAAGTGGGCTGTGTAGCCCTCCTTATGAGCTGTCCTCTGTTTATCCAAGAGCAACTTTTTATAGAAGAAGCAGCTGGGAAAGGAGTGGTCCAGGTGGTAAATGTGCGCTGGGCAGAGCACCAAAGTATCTCTGGACTCAACAAGAGTCACTTTTGTTCCCCACAACTTTGACCTCCTGGCTTACCATTTCCCCAATAATGCTAACTCTTTTGGTTTACCTTGAGATGGAGTCTCACCTTGAACTCAGTTCCAGCACCACATTGTATATTTTGTGGGCCCTAGTCCCTTTCCTGGGAGCCTCTATAGTAACATAATTACTTAAAAATTCATTTTTAATAATCCCTTTCCTAGAGAGTCAAGTGTTTTCCTCAGATCTTGTCCATTAGTACCAACTCTGGTCACCCTCAGATCCCAGGGACCTGTGTGATTCTTCTACAACCCCTCTTTCCAAGATCCCAGCATGTGCTCTTTCATTCCTGACTTCTGTTCCAGGCTGGCCAGCTGCACTGCCCAGTTCTAGGTGGGCCATCATCATTGCGTTCTCGGGATTTGTGCAATTCAGCCACCTGGGCAGCCCTTCTAGGGTGGAGAGTTCCACCTATCAGGCTGGAGTTCTGAAGCAGAATCAGTTGCTCCAAAGCCCTATGGCCCCTTCCTAGGCTCAGCCTCTCCCAGTCTCCCTCATCTTCCAGGTTTTGGAGAGGTTTTACATGATATTTGGCATGCCAGTTTCCTTCTCCTACTTTTCCTCCTTTGATAAGAAAAAAGAAAGTTTGTGAAACCGTAAAAACTCCAACTGTTGCCTTCCAGTCAATTCTCACTCATGTTGACCTTATAGGGCAGAGTAGAGCTGTCCCAGAGGGTTTCTAAGGCTATAAATCTTTACAGAAACAGCCTGCTACATCTTTCTCCCACAGAATAACTAGAGGGTTTGAACTCCTGTAAAATCATAAGGGGCCATCAAATGCTGTTGCATATTCCAGTATTTAGCAAACTAATAATCAAAATTAATGCTTCAACAAAATTACTTCATTTGCAGAAATACTGCTAAAATGTGTATAGGACAGAGTAATCAAAAGAGCTAATCAAATGTGGAAAATATGGAACAGAGATGTAAGACCAGCTTGCTGAGTGCTATGCAGAGATGTTGTTATCTGTGTGCGAATGGCCTTCTCACGTGAAACCTGCAGTGCGTGTGCTCTGGCAGAAATTCAAAAGGCATTGCTTCCAGGTCTTTCCCTGCCAGAATATTGCCAGCCTGAAGATGCGTCACTGTGATGTACTTCATAAATCAGATTTGTATTTTGTATTGATTTACAACAAAATCACACCAGCTGGAAAAAAAGGTACAACTACATGAAAATACTCTTTTTTTGTAATTTTTATTTTTATTTAACATAACCGAGTGAAAATGTACATTCACATATAAATTTACATGCCCCCCTATTTGCAGCTTCCACTGCTCTCCCTGTCCGGTGACTGCACACTATTCCTCTCTGCTCCATACATGTCTTATCCTCCCAACAGTCTCCTTTCCCCTCCTCTCCGTCCACTCCCCTTCCTCCAGCCAGAGGTCAGCAAGATGATATCCTATAGATGTATAGAACCATAAAGTGCTTCCAATATATGGTTACTCTGCATTGCCAAGTCCAATCCATTCCTGTCCAAAGAGTGGACCTGTGTTATAATTTATGGAAAAGGGTAGCATCAGGGCCGGGGGCCATGCTCTCAGCCAAGCCAAGTACTCTCAGAGGAACCCCAAAACCGCTGGACCATCAATTGAGGTCTTTTAGTGGAGATCTCATGATGCACCTCTTTTTATTCCTGTGTTGCCAGTGAGGCTCCTCTCTGTGAGCTCCGTCGTGGCTATCACTGGTGGTGGCCGGGCACCATCTGGTTCTTCCGGTCCCAGGTCGATGTAGGCACCCACTCTTGTGGGTCTCTCTGTCTTCTCGGTTGTCTTTACCACATGTCATTTTGGTCCTCGGTGAGCATCCATTCCTGCTGAGTTGGGACCATTTGCTGTGTCCTTGGATGGCAGCTTGGCAGCTTTTACGACCCCAGACGCCACTCACCAATGTGGGGTGCAGAAAGCTCTCTTAGCAAAACGCTAGTTGTGCCAATTGGCCTGGAATTCGCCTAAGAGCATGGTCCCCTGCCCCCCGCCCCAGCTACTCTATCCTTGCAGTATTGAGTTAAGATGGAAGGAGTACTCAAGTTATGCTGAAGTCCACTTAATGTTGTTACATGAAAATACTCTTAACAAATATTGTTATGTAATTAAAAACAGTAAGGAAATACACAAGGACATAAAATCCAAGCACCTCTTGGAAACCGGAAAAGACAAATGAAAGGGTTAATTTTCTATTTATCTACTGTTGGTCAGGATGTGCTGAAGTGGGTACTCAGTGGGAAAAGAAATACCGCAGCTTTTCTGGAGGGTATGTTTGCAATATGCAAGAGTCTAAAGAAACGTCTTGATTAAATTGACTGTAAGAGATGTATAACAAGGAAATTGGTTAGATATGCAATGATACAAATATTTGTGGACAAACAAGAAAAACATTAATATCCCTAACATTCAACACAGTATATTTTCATTGTGGAAGATAATGTCTGCATTTCTCTGGGGTCTGTTAGGTATGCTATGAGGTGACTTTTTCAGCGGTAATATAATGCAAGCGCAAAGTTTGACAGGTGGGGTAGCAAGACAGCTGTGGGTTGGCTGGATGTGGAAAAGATGAAAACAGGATTGAAAGTACTCGAGGCTAACAAGTGCAGGATGATACAACCTTCTATGTGGTCTAATCAAGCCTGCCAGTGTTCTGAATCTGGTTTGCAGCCAAAGGCTAACTAATAAGAGAGAATAAACTCTGCTTGCTTTGCCTCCTGAGTTTATATAATTTCCTTGAGACCTGGACCTCATGGGTATCTATGGCTTGGGGTAATACTGGTGAGTTTATGCGTGCTTGGAATGGTCACTAGTCCCTGAGTTGTGCAAATGGTTGACATACTCAGCTGCTAACTAAAAGACTGGAGGTTTAAGGTGACCCAGAAGCACGATGGAAGAAAGGTCTGATGATTTACTCCAGAAAAATGAGCCACCGAAGACCTTACGGCTTCAGTTCTCCTCCAACAGACCCGGGGTTGCCATAAGTTGGAATCAACTTAATGACAACTGGTTTGGACAATGGTTTTAGGCCATAAGGTCTAAAAAGGGGTGGTAGTGGCAGGAAGAAACCTGAACCTTTAATGCTGAAATCCTATAAGGCATCCATTTGGCTTATTGCTTTAAGTCTAAAATCCTCTGACTTGCTAATAAGAGTTCCATAAATGATAGCTAGTATTACTACCATCATTTTTATTAACCACTTTAATGAAGGCTGGATTCTTCACTGTCCCCTCATACATACTACTTCCTCTCTGGTTTGCACCTCTGTCACTGACACTCCTACCTAGCAGAGCTCTCCTGTTCCTCCACCTTTCCTTACTCTGTTTCTTACCCTTGCTTGTTGGTGGCTTATGTCCAACCTCCTCCATAAAGCCTCCCTGGGACTTCAGTGATTGATTCTTTCTTTGAATCTTTCTCTCCTAAGAGTTGGACCCACAGAAGTTAACTCTTCAACATAAGCAAGCAGCACAGAGGTAGGCAGGTAGAGGGTGCTCCATGAGTGGCTGACAAAGTGATTTTCAAAATGAGAATGCAATCACTGTCCCATTAAATTCTTGATCTGTCAAATGACTTAAATGAACTGACATTCTCATTTTAATTTTATTTTCAAAGCTATAAAAGAATATCTTTGTTGTTCCAGGCACTGACACTGTCATCCATCAGAGCACTGAATGGACAGAAACCTTGACCAGCTCTCTTCCAACAATGCTCCGTTCACAAGCTTACAACAAAGCATGATTTCAATTCTAATTTTTAAGAGATTTGAAATACATTTTCATTGCCTTCATTCTCATTGATTCCATCTGCAGTAATTGCCTGAATTCCCTTCTCTTTATTTTTTTCCATTTGTACACAGCTGCTTGTTTTATTTCTGCAAACATTTGAAGCTCTTAATTTGACTAATACGTTAAATAGACATTGCATTTTACATTACAGTTTCTGTTCAATAATCTCAAGTACTAGTTTAGAGTTATCCTATCATGTTTCCTGTTGGATGTTGGTAAATGTGTTTTCATTACCATCAATAACCTTCAAGGCTTAGACCATTATCCTCTTAGATCTTTCTTCTCTTCCTGCGCAGCTAGTCATCTCCAAAGAGAAGAACTGAAATAATGTAGAGGCAATGGTCTAAATAACTCTTATCAATCACTGCATGACAATAAGCCAGTTGTGCTTAAATTGCAGGTGGAGTCTACATTGACAAAATGATGGTGGTTTTGTATTGTAATTGGCAGTAGGGGCAAGGGAAGTGTGAATTTGGGGTAACAAAATGGCCCCTAGCTAGCCTGTCTTTTGGATCACAAACCACACTAGGCCTCTGTAGCTTGTAGCACCATAGGATTCAACTGCAGGCAGTCAAAACCATAGAAACTCACCATGAACCCCCAGTCCTGGCCAATGCACCTCTTGCTCAGCCGTCTTGTCTCTGTTTGCATCTTGGTTATATATAGGTCTGCATGTTGCTATCTTGCTGAACAGGTTTCAGCCAAGTTTCCAAACTAATACTAGGAAGAAAGTCCTGGTGTCTACTTCAGGTAAGATTTAGCCAATGAAAACCATAGGCATCCCAATGGTCTAATGTGCAATTGATCATGAAGATAACACAAGACTGTGGATAGTGCTTCATTCCTTTGAATTTGTGGTCTCTGTAAGTTGGCAGCTAACTCAATGGCAGCTAACAGCAATCGTAATCCACAATATTCCTTGGCTTATAAAACAATCTTTGCCACCTGGACTAGTAAAACTGTAAAAATTATCCTCTGAAGTATTTTCTGTGCTGTTCCAGATCATGCTTGTGGCTATAGACATAGTTGGTGATTCTGATTCAGGAATTGTTGAGGCAAAGGGAAATCACTGCTGCCTTTACTTTGTAGTTTTGCTAGCCTTCAGGGTCACATATGAAAAATCAGTGCTAGGTGTTCTTTGACAAAATGGTTTAAATGGCAGTGTCATGCTTATCATTCTTCACCTAGTTCCCCTTCCCAGATAGTGCTGAAAGTACATAGAGTGAGTGAACGTGCTTTGGTGCCATTCTCATTTCTTAGCAAAGTAATGTCTACAGAGGCTTTCTTATCTCTATGGTGGAACTCAGCTCTGCATGCCCTGTGCTAATGAGAAACAGAAGGCTTCCTCTTTTTATGTTGTCAAGTTCAGTTGAAAGATGCTGCAAAGGAACAGCTCCCCAATGCTACAGGGCTTTAAATGCATGCATACAGCTATCCTCTAGAGTATATACAAGCACACGTGTTCACACACAGAGTGAGAGAGAGAGAGTGAGAAAGAGAGAGTGAGAAAGAGAGAGTCCCAAATAACTCTATTGTCACTGCAGAACTGAAGTTCCCTTCCCCTGACATAGGTTGGGTGTGAATCCAGTACATAAGTAGGCCTCTCTTTTCCTTTATGATGACTTACACATGTCCATCCCGCATTCTCCAGTGCAGCGCTGGTCATAACTGACCTCAGTCCATTATTTCAGCTTTCCCAACTTTGAACCTTAGTAGTTAGGTGGATGTCAAGTCTCTACTTCCTCCTTTCTAGAGTTGCCTCCTTGTTCATGTGGTTTTGAGGATGGAACAGATGTATTTAGGGGAAGTGGCACACCTATAACAGCTAAATGTTGGGATATCATTGAAGACGACTTTTTTTTTGCAATAGGAAAATTTGCTTTTGACTCAAAAAATGAAAAAAGAATAAATGTAGACCAAGTTCCATCTTGCCTGTATTGGTGCTTGTCTTGCATATCCCCATCTAAGTGTAGCTAGAAAGTGTCAGAGGAACACAGTTTGCATTTCAGTAGGGCCAAATGTTGTGATGGAGACACCATGCAAAAGAGGGTATGACACCTGGGATCCTAGAAAGCCAAGTTCCTATAAAACATTAAAGAATCCCATAGTCAATAAGAATATTAATGAAGAGATACTAAATTTCATGTTCCCCAAGTACATTTTTGATAAGTGTGCTTTGATAAGTTTGAAGAAGCCAGTTTCCTACTTTTCTAACACTACTATAACAGAAATGCCACAAGTAGGCGGCTTTAACAAACAGAAATTTATTTTCTCACAATTTAGGAGGTTAATGTTCAAGTTCAGGGTGTTAGCTCTAGGGGAAGGCTTTGTCTCTGTCTTCTCTGGAAGGAGGTCTTTGTTTCTTTTCAGCTTCTGTTCTTCAGGGTGGCATCTGTCTTCTCCCATGTCAGCTTGCTTTCTTGCTTAATATGCTCTTGTATAGCTTAAAAGAAATTAATTTAGGGCACACCATGTATTAATACTGACTCATTAACTTAACAGGGAGAACTATTCTCAAATGAGATTATAATTACAGGTATAGGGGTTAGATTTTCAACACATTTGGGGAAGAGCCCAGTTTGATTCCTGACACCCATTTGTGAAGTACTCACCCCAACAATGTAGTCTAGCTTAGCTCCAGGCCTGTAGCCTGCCTACTACTTGAGAAAGTTCCTTGTGGTGCTTTGAAACTTCCTCACAGTTTGTCCTTGCTATTTGGTTCCCAAACTGACACTACTAACCAACACTGTATGACTACCTAAAGGGCCATTTGTTTAATTAGATTTTTTAGGTAATCTTTTAATTTCCACCTAGAAGCTGAAAGTGTACTTCAGCTTTTTAAACTCGTGAACAGCACTTGTGTCCAAAAGGAGTGGCCCTGGAGCATTCTGGGAGCTCAAATAAAGCCTCAGGGAATCAGTGACTAGGTCTGTCCAAGGGTTGTAAAATCTGAAACAGTGATTCTTAGTGGAGAGTTTCTATCCAAAAAGTTTTTTTCCTTTTTAACTTCTTCTTTGCAATAGTGCATAGATAAAACCAGCTGCTGTTGTATCAGTTCTGATTCATGGAAACCCCATAAGTATCAGAGTTGAACTGTGCCCCATACAGTTTTCAGAGGCTGATTTTTCAGAAGTAGATCACTAGGCTTTTTTTTTGAGACACCTCTGGATGGACTTGAAGCTCCAACGTTTGTTTAGCATCTGAGCATGTTATCCAGTTATACCTTGCAGGGATGATGAAGAGAATCTGTATAAAGAGCCATGCAAAAAAAAAAAAACTGCCTCCATAAAAAAATGATGAGTGATCTTACCATATAATGAAATACTGTGGAAGGCTTTTTTATAGATAATATGTGGTCAATAATATGGATCAATTACATTTTGGACATACAGCAATTTATTATTATGGGAGTAAATACTGCATCTTTCCATGAGCTTTCTTGATGTAATGTCATTCTTGGCTACAGCTGAGCAAGAGACAGAGGAGCACAATATGCAAAAGCAGGAGTTCTGGTATCAGATTCGCTGCGTTTCTAACCTAGCCGCCATCATGTTCCAACTGCGTGATCTTGGACAAGTTATTTGACCCACTAATCCTTGGGTTTTGCATTAATAAGCTAGGGTGGTAATAACACTTGCTTCTTAAGTCATAGTAAGGTGAATGAGGTGACAAAGTATCTTACTTGCTGAAAGTAAAGGGGACTCAAAGCATTTACTGATGAAGATGAAAGACAGAGCCTTCAGTATGGATTATACCTCAACATAAAGAAAATGAAAATCTGCACAACTAGACCAATAAGGAACCTCGTGATGAATGGAGAAAGATTGAATTTGGCAAGAATTCATTTTACTGGAATCTGTAATCAACACCCATGGAGGCAGCAGTCAAGAAATCAAACAACACATTGCATCAGGCAAAACTGCTGCAAAAGACCACTTTAGAATATTAAAAAGCAAAGATACCACCTTGAAGACTAGGGCCTGACCCAAGCCATGGGGTTTTTGATCACCTTGTATTCATGTGAAAGCTGAACACTGAATAAGAAGACTGAAGAAGAATTGACACCTTGAGTTGTGGTGTTGGCAGGGAATATTAAATATGCAAAGAACCACCAAAAGGATGAACAAGTCTGTCTTGGCAGAAGTCCAGCCAGAAGGGTCCTTAGAAACAAGGATGGCAAGTCTACATGTCACAAAATTTGGGCATGTTAGTAAGAGGGCTCAGTCCCCAAAGGAGGACATCCTGCCTGCCAAAGAAGGGGGCCAGCAAAAATCAGGAAGATCCTTAACAGGATGGACTGACCCAGTGACAGCAACAGTGGGCTCGAGCGTGACAGTAATTGTGAATACAGGGCGGGATCAGTCGGCTTTTCATTCTGTTATGTATAGGGCTGCTGTGTGTCAGGATGGACTCCACTGTTCTGAACAATAACTGTTGCGTTCCTGTGCTGATGCTAGCTGGGAGGTGACGATAATTCTTGGACACTTTTTATAAACAAGTTTTTGTTTTGGAATAGATTCAAAGAAAAGTTACAAAGATAATACAGTGTTTCCATGTAAACAGCACCCAGTTTTCCCAGTTGTTAACATCTTACATTTTTGTATTTGCCACACTTCATAAACCAACATGGATACATTATTATGAACTAAACTCCATGCTTTCATTAGCTTTTTTCATTTTCTGTTCCAAGATCCCATCCAGGGTATCACATTTGTCTGTCATGTATCCTTAGGCTCCCCTGAGCAGTGACAATTTCTTAAACTTATCTTGTTTTAGATGACTTTGACAGTTTTTAGAAGTGTTGGTCAGATGGTTTGTAGAATATTTCTTGTGTTTAGCAGATGCATTTCTTATAGCATATTAGAATTATGGATTTAGGGGAGGAAGACCACAGACGTGAAATGCCATTCTCAACACAATGATGCTGACACTGATCACCTAGTTAAGGTAGTGTTCACCAGTGTTTATTGTAAAATTGATTTTTCTTCCCTTTTTCATATATTGTGCTCTCTGGAATCAAGTGTTATGGAGTGGATTGTGTTCCCTCAAAAATATATGCAGCCATTTGGCTAGACCGTGATTCCTGATATTGTGTGATGTTCCTATATGCTATAAACCCCTCCTCTATGATGTTAATGAGGGAGGATGGGTGGCAGTTGTGTTGGTGGGGCAGGACTCAGTGTGTAAGATTGCACTGTGCCTTGAGGCAGTCTCTTGATATATGAATGAAAGAAGCTAGCAGAGACATTTGGGGACCTCCGACCATCCAGAAAGAAGCAGTGTCTGGAGCTGACCACATCCTTGGGGAAGACCTGAGGTCCTGAACCTCAGAAGTTCTCAGTCCAGGGGAACACTGAGATAAGGACCTTCCTCGTGAGCCAACAGAGAAAAATTTCCCCTGGAACTGATGCCCTGAACTTGGGCTTTTAGCATACTGGACTGTGACAGAATAAAATTTCTTTTGAAAACGCCATCTACGTGTCATATTTCTGTTATAGCAGTACTGGACGACTAAGATAGTAAGTCCCTAAATGTATCCCACACTTAGGTGGAGAGTTTTGCTGCACCTCCTTGTGGGCAAAGTGTGTACATAAATTATTTGAAATTCTTCTGTATAGGAGATTTTCGTTTTTCCTGTATTTATTTTTTTATTCAGTCATTTATTTATGTCAATATGGACCCAGAGATATTTATTTTGTATTTTGGTTTATACTACAATATTATTTTTTGTTCACCAAACTGTTCTAGCTTTGGTCACTTGGAATTCTTTCTGTTGCCGCTGGTGACCCTTTGACATACTCCATCATTTTGTCTTTTGAGCACTTCCCAGGTACTCCTTGAAAATCCTATGGGGCGTTCCTACCCAGCCCTGTGGGGTTGCTGAGTCAGAATTGACTTGGTAGCAAGAGGTTTGGTTTTTGGTTTTTGTCTTTATGGTACTACAAATGCTCCAGCTGTACATTTCCTGTCCCAGTACTACAATCATCTGTTTCTCTAGAAAAGCCTTGATTTTTTATTGAGAATAGTGTTAGAAATAAAATCTGGGACCTGACTGTGCTTATTGCTACTGGGGTGTTGTTACTTTAGTGGCCAGAGTTAGGAAATGTGTGTATACCAACCTACATGTAAACATGTATCTATAGTTATATCTCTATAATTACACCTATATTAAACTAAACATAATCTCATAGCCATATCCCTAACACATTTCAGTATCACATGGTATATTCTAGCCTTTTCCTTTTGTTTATCTGCAACTTCCCACTTCAGTAGTGATAAATTTGGTTTCTACCATCTGCCATTCATTTACTATTTATGCAACTTTGATATACATTTACAACTGTTTCAGAACTGTTACCTGAGGGTCCATGAGAAAAAACTGCCAACCAGAGGAGTACAATGCCCACATCCCCTTCCTGGATGTGGTTTTGATGGGTTTTGATCAGCCTTCTGGCCTCTCAATGCACTCCTTTTTACTAGAATTCGTGTTGGGCACACTTGGTTTTGTAAATACCTCCTTCACAACCTTCAAAGGTTGGCTGACACATTCAAACAAATTTCCATGAGGTCTGCAACTTGTATTTGGTATATTGGCATAGCTCAATTCTTTCACCTATGTACTCTGGATACAATCTTTATATTTCTGTGGAAGATACTCACTAAAATCTCACTGACAATAAGTTTTTTATTAGGCCCTTAAACCAAAAATGAAACCAGTTGCTACAAATTCAGTTCTGACTCACTGCAACCCCGTACGACAGGGTAGAGCTATCACTCAGGGTTTCCAAGGAGTAGCTGGTGGATTCAAACTGCTGACCTTTGGGTTAGCAGCCAAGATCTTAGCCACTGTGCCACCAGGGCTGCTTGGGAATCTCAACTTTGATTCTTTTAAGAAATGTTCTTGAGAGCTAGCATATGAAAGCAACATGTCATTCGAGATATTTGTGAAATCCCTACAGTCACAGCCCTGGGACAGATAGTGCTGTGTGGTCTGTGGGGCTGTTCAGTCTACATCAGATTTATCACTGTAAAGTATTAACTAATGTCCCAGTGAAATGAATCTTCAATGACAAATCAATAGTGGGTTTTATCTCTAGGTGATGCAAACATGGTAGTTAATGTTATGGTTTGCATTTAAATCCGAAAGTCAGCCCTGAGCTCAGCTCAGGCTTCTATTCTAGTCCCACATTTCATCCACTTATCATTGGAATTCCACATAAACAGGCTCAAGGATATGAAATATTTTCATGTGTTCCAAAGAAGATTTTCTTTGCAGGTATAGCATTTTCTCAATTCACATATATTGTATTGCTCAGAAGTCAACCATAATATACATTTACAATGCTAATGCCATATAGCCTTTATGTTTGTTTAAATAAGACTCTACTTGGGATCACCATGAGTCAGAATCGATTTGACTGCACCTAATAACAGTAACAACAACTATTGGTTACCAAAAGATGCTCGGCTGGATCATAATAAAATAGGTCAGAGATAGAGTTATCACAAACAACTCTTACATTTCTGTGAAATCTACCTCATGCTATTAATTCAGTCTAAATTACTGCAGAATGAAACTAGACCAACTCAACAAGGACAAACCATTTTCAGTCACTCAAACCTTCCCCCTAAAAACCCACTGCTATTGAGCCAATTCCTATTCTAGTGGTCCACTATGACTTTCAAGGCCTAAAATCTCTGTGAAATCAGACTGCTGCATCTTTCACCATTGAAGGTGCTGGTGATTTGCAATAGCCATCCTTTCGCTCATTTATTAGTCGATTGCTTTAATCACTGTACCACCAGGAACTCAGAAGACCATGATAGCATTAAACCACAGAACTTCCTTTCATACCCTAAAAAACAATCCTTTCTATCAACCATGAATATGAAGAGGTGGTAATGAGACCATAGACCACCTTTTAAGAGATTGAAAGCAAGCAGGCCAAAGAAATAGGCTTGTCATGTGTTCTCACCCTGCAGTTTGCTAAGAAGGAAGTCGATTCCTGTTGAATTTTGATAGTCTGCAGGCTCTCTTTAACAATTTCCATCTCTGTCGTTGCCTGCCAAATGCTTACTACCCACCTGCAAAGATTAGTTACTCCAGGCACAGTGGTTTAGAACTCCAGAACACTGTTTGGGGCCAGATCAATAACAAAGACAAAGGTATAGCAATCTAGCCTCTCAGATGGTTACTGCCTGCCTCTGTTTTTTCTCTCTTTCAAGAAGAAAGGAGTCTCACAGTTCAACTGAATGTCCTTGCCTGATCTTCAATGTCACGTAAATATACCTGTGATGATCCGTGTTTCTTTTTAGAATAATTAGTATAATTTTTTGAAATATAAATTAGCTAAAATGCAATTCTATTTTCAGGGAATTGAAGGCTTACCATATATTAGCATCAATTTTCAAGGAAGCCTGTTTATGTGTCTCTTAGCTGGAAGATTTCTTTCTTAGCAACAGATTGTGATGATGTTCTTAGAAAATGCCTTTACTGTTCACATATGTTAATACCAGGTGGGTTTAAACATCAGGAGTTCAAGCAATAATAACAGTGATAATAACAGGCTTGATGAAATGATCTTACCTTTTTTTCTTTTCCATCCTACACAAGTTAATTTATGTATTAATAAAAAGAATAGAAAATAATGCAGGGGTCATATTTTTCTGTAACGTGAGCAAAAAGAACTCCTTAAGGAAAGAGGAAAAGATGGATTCAGGGGAACCAAAAAATTTCACAGATCCTGGACTCAGGCATCAGCAAGGCAAGACTTTTCTAAATCTTATTACCAGTTCTCAATGGGAAAGCGTAAAGAAAACATAGCAACCCAGACCTTCAAGCAAAACTGAGGGCATATGAATCCTCTGAGGTTATTATAAATATGTTTTTAAAAAAAAAAGAATTAACCCGATTAATCTTCCTGCAACTTTAATCTAATATTCAGGTAATTTAAAGGGATGAGAACTTCATTTTATTTACTTGCTATGTTAACAATATAAAATACTTACAGCCCTTTCTGTTTTGATTGGAATGGAGACTGCATCAAATTGTGTATTGAATATAGAATGTGCCAGATCAAAAGAGGTAGTGGGAAGCTACAACAGGCAAGAAATCAGGAGGATATATGCTCTAGGGACAGCTATGTCCACTAATGTTACCCAGAATGTGTCCTTGTTATATGGGAAGATGGAAACTGCTCCTTTTGTTTGTTTTGAAGTTTGAAGTTAATGCCGTCAGTCTAGAATTGAACAGACACAATAGCTGGACCTGCAAGCGTAGGGTTGCACTCACAGGATCAAACATGCAGGTGTAACCAGAAATACTTTATTGGTAGGAAACTATTTAAAACTATTTTTTGTGTTTTTCAACTTTGGACATTCAAACTGGGCATAAGCTCACTGAAAACTCAGAATTGTGTTTGCTAATGAATGTCCTGCCACCCCTAATGGGACTGCACCATGGTGGGGAGGGTACTACATGCCTGCAGAGGGCAGCATGGCAGGGAGCAGCCCAGCTCTGGAGGTGCCTACTTGTACATATTACGAAGCCCCTATCACCTGCTACCTGTATGATTTCAAATACAGGATACTGGGATTTTAGTAGGCCAGCCTTTCCAAATTTAGATCCAACTTAAAACTAGACACAACAGTCAGACAAGTGAAAATTATGGGTAATATAATAAATATGGGTGTAGCTAAAAAGAAACCCATTGCAGCTGAGTTGATTCTGACTCACAGAAACACTATAATACAGTGTAGAACTGCTCTAGAGGGTTTCCAAAACTGTAAATCTTTATAGAAACAGGCTAGCACATCTTTCTTCCATGGAGGGCTGGCTTGTTGGAACTTCCAGACTTTCAGTTAGCAGCTGAGTGCTGATGTGTATATAGAAATTTCAAAATCATTTATAAAAAATTAGAGTCAGTAAATTTAGCAAGATTACATGTTGCAATACCAATATATGCATACGAATAGTGTTTCTATATACTAAAGCCAAAGACAAACAAACAAACAAAAAACCTATGGCCATCAAGTCAGCTGTGACTCATAGCAACTTGAAAGGACAGAGTAGAACTTCTCTGTAGGTTTTCCAAGGATTGGCTGGTAGATTTGAACTGCAGCCCTTTTCTTTTGGCTAGCAACACACAATTTAAAACAATAAAAATATACCACTTGTAATGGTACCAGAAAAATGAAATACCTAGGAGCTCTGTGCTGAAAGCAACAACACAATGCTGGGATCAATTAAGGAAGCCCTTAAAAAAAGGAGTCTTCTTCTGGAAATGTTCTGTACCATGATCTAGACTGCAGTGATGTGGATGTGTACATATGCAAAAATGTATTGACCTGTAAAGATTTCTGCTCTATTATAAAGGGTCTTCCAGTAAGGATGTCCTATTTTTGACAGCTCACAGTGGCTGTATTTATGAAGTTATAGCAGCCGTATCTATTATGGTTTTTTGATTATTCTCCACAAATAACCGTGAAAGTTACACAATCTCACAACACATAGAAATTACTAAAGTTTATTATCAACATGCTGTTCTGTTCATCAAACATTCCGTGCATTGCATGACATTTATGATGTACGTATTAGTCCCATTGAGAGAACAGTCCAATGTTTAATCAAAAGATTTGAGACAACTGGCCTGTTGCCCATCAGATGACATGTGTGCATCAATGAACCACACATTCCAGTGGTAACATCGACACTGTTCATCAGGGTGTACCGAGTATCCATCCCAATCAATTTCTCATGGAGCGCAGCAACTGGGCCTTTCATTGACCATAATTGCATGGATTTTGAATCTGGACTTGAGACTTTACCCTTACAATTTTTTTTTTTTTTAACTCAAGAAGTGAAGCCCAACGACCACAGATTGTGCTGTACATTTGCTAATTGGGCTCTGGAGCAACTGGAAGTTGATCCTGCTTTTTGCTGAAAAATCATGTTCAATAACAAGCCCATTTTTGGATGAATAGTTTTGTTAGCAAACAAAACTGTCACACTTGGAGCAATGAAAATCGAATAGAGATTCAAGAATGTCCACTTCATACCCCCACATTTACTGTTTGGTGTGGGTTTTGGTCTGACAGAATCATTGGATCTTATTTTTTCCTAAGATAAGCAAGGAGAGGCTGTAACTGTCAATGGTGAAAGATATCAGGCTATGATAACTGATTATTTTGGGCCCCATTTGGAAGATGCTATGGTAGCCATTTACCAAGAGTTATTTTCCACACATAATGTCATCAAATGTGCTTCAAAATGATAAAACACTTAACAGTTGTGTATCCTTTACACAACTTGTTTTATTCAAGTTCAATCGGAAAACCCTTTACGTGAATTGTACTTCACTGAAAAAACGTTTTCAGAAAAGTTAGAATGAACAAAGAAACTAACTGACAAACAAAATACAAAGTTGAACTGGGGCCATGGTGTAGATATATGACCACAATAAAACCAAACAGTTGCCAAAGAATAGATTCTGATTTGTGAGTTTGTGAGGACTGCACGTGTATCAGAGTAGAGTTCTACTTCACAGGGTTTTCAACAACTGGCTTTTCAGAACTAGATCGCTAGGACTTTCTTCTGAGGGGCCTCTGGGTGGACTCAAACCTCTAACCTTTTGGTTAGCAGCCAAGCATGTTAATGGCTCGTGCCACCCAAGGACCCCATGTGACCACAATAGAGTTCCCAATTCTTGGCCCCAGAAGTAAACAGATTAACCTGTTTAGTCTCTGCCCAGCTGGATAGCTACATTTACTACAGATCATAGAAACAGACTCTTGGGTACTGCTAGCTGCCTGGCTCCAAATGGGAGAGAAAAAGGGTGTGCTGGGAGAGCCCTGTTCCTTCTTCTCAAGCCACTGACAAGAGGAATCACTTCTTGTAACTCTTCCTCTTGAGGTCTGACGTGGTGCTGAAATCGGTGTCTCTTCACAAGGCGAAAAGAGAAAAGAGGTACTGTGGCTTCACTTCCCTGTGTTTTAGTCCTCTCGTTTGTATAATGGCAGTCATAGCAGAATTTACACAAATGTGTAAGTACCAATAAATGTGGAATTGGATAAGCAAAGCAGAGACTCTTCTGCTTTGAGGGAAGAGATCTTCATACAGAGAGTCTGCTTCTCTAGTGTTATTTCATAGATTAGGAAACTGAGGCTCAAGGAGGTCAAGACCCCTGCCCAGGCCCCATTACTTGTGGGACATACATTGTTGAAATATTGCAGCAGAAGCCTAGTCAGTTCATTCTGCTGTGCCACTCTGCTGATCGTAAATGGCAGGGAGAGAATCGCCAGTCTTTCTGCTAGTGAACATAATTTCCCACTTTCTAAAGATGCACTGTCTGTTCCTACCCTGCAGAGACTCTGTGTGTTGGTGCGCTGGGGTAGCAATTTATAGCCCTTTTTGTGCTTCTGCAATAAGAACAAGATTACTATTTAGAATCAAAGTAGCTATTTTCCCAATTGACTATGAAGTAGTTAGGCAGGTATTCTTTCAAAGGTAAATAAACACACTCAACTACAATTATTTGATTCCATTTCATATACTAGAAGAAAGGTAATGGTTTAGTGATACCCTAGTGGTGCACTAGGGTTAATGCGTCACAGAAAATGAATCATAAAATCTCTTCCTTGATCACTAATAACTCTAAGCCTGGTGTCATGAAAGGCATCAACTCTTAGGGAATTGAAAGTGTTTGTACCTTCCCACCTAGTGACAATATTATTAGTTGGTGATTCTCTATTCATGGACCATGAAAATATAGACTCTTTGGGGGCAGGAAAACTCTGTAACATGTTCTTCTTTGTTAGATGATAAATCCTTGGAATATTATCTGGGGACAGTTGCTATGGCAAAGAAAATGGTCTCCTAATGGCCACATCATTTTCTAGCTCCGGGTCATACGTTTCCAAAGGCTAGCTCATTGGTCTGCAGCCACAGTGAGTGGGCACCAGGCAGCAGCTGGGGGTGTTCTCACGGGCTGTGAAACCCCTTTCTACAGGCAGAGCCAGTGGTCTGGTAGGGTTGGAATGTCTCTGTGTTCACCTGGGATTTGCCTAAACACCCAAGCTGTTTGCTTAATTTGGGGAGGAGCGTGAGCTGTAGCTTTGGAAACATTCCCTGGAAGTGTGTGTCTAGCTTCCTGCTCTCTGTGCAGGAGGTACTCCCATGTCATAGTTAGCTGTCACTAGATTGGGTGCTGGTCCTTCTAGTCAGAGGCACAGGCACACACATCTGGAACAGTCTCAGGGAGATCCCCCAGCCAGGCTTGGCAATGATGCTTTTGTACAGCAGACTGTCATGTCACCAGAAAAGTGCCTGCTTTGCAGAGTATGATTAAGGCATGCAAGAGCCCTAAGCATTGATAATCTGTGGGGCCTCTCTTCTACTTACTCATGAGTTCAAAAGGGATATGTGAGTTATATATAGAGAGAGATATAGATATACACATATATCTATATCTATGTATATATACACATTTATATTTCTGTATGTGTGTATCTTAACTATCCATTATATATCTTCTTTTCAAATGTGGCTCGTGGTGGATATAGTTGCATACTGAGTAAATGTAGCTAGATAGCTCACCCTTAATTCTTATTTATTAGAAATAAATAGTATACTTCTAAGAGACCTGTCAAGATAAGGAGTTTCAATTACACAGGATGGGGGGACAGATTTTGAAGGTGTTGAAGTGGTAAGAGCCTCGTGGCTTTGACAAGCTTGCATGTGGGCACCCTTGTGAACTTGCATGAACTTCACCTCCAGCCAGCACATTCTCCTGCTTTGGAGCTGGTATCAGTCTCATTTAGTGTCCTGCCAGTTTCTTTCCACTGTGACACTCATGGAGTCCTACCTGCTTGGCATTTCTGGGTCTTCACTTTGTGCAGTTAATGTCCGTGTTTTATCAGTGTCCTAAGCATGTATTTACCCTGCTTATTAGGTAATTCATCCCTGCTTCTCTGTAGATTCTTGTGTCCTTACAACTTTACAACTGAATAGAAGGTAAAGAGCAAGGAACAAGGGGTGCATTTGAACACAGGTTGTCCCACTGTTCTTTCTGCACCTGTAAAATGGTGAGATTAATGTCTATTTGACAGCATTGCTGTGAATACTTGAGCTAATGTATTGAGTATTATGTATAACAAACACTAAAAAAAGGTAGTAGTGTTATGGTATATATTCCTCATTAACATTAGACAAAAGTAAAATTAGTGAAAACTGAATAAGTCTATTGTACTGCTTGTTTATTGTTGTAATAGATATCTATATTTAAATCTTACCCATGAAAATAACATCAGTAGATCAAATTAAAGGGCTTTGAGGCTCCAGAGGTGTATCCTTCTACCCAGTTTTCCTGGGTTGTGCTGTTTTCTGGAATAATTATTACTAGCACTCACTCTCACTCCTCAAAGTGGTCCAGTATGGGTGGTAAACTATATAATCACTGTAAATAGGGATCTACAGGAAAACCTTGATCTCAGAGAAATCTAAGAATGGTCAAACTGTCCTGCACAAACTGAGTCCTTTAGACGATTCTGGCTGAAGACATTTGTATTGGTAACACCCACTTAATTTTTTTAAATCAGAAGGTTTAGTTATTACAATAACTCAGAGGTCATAGATCTGTCCCTAAAAGGAAAATTTCCGTTTAGTAAAGAATATCTTGTATTATTTGGCTGGCGTCTTGTATTAACTGTTGTGTTTTCCTCCAGTGTTGACTGTAATAGCTGCATCTCTCAGTGGATGCTCTGTAGTATTGACTCAAGGCTGTTTAGGTGATGGCTGCCTTGAAGGTTGTTTTACCACTCATTCTTCCTTTTGTTCTTTAACTAATGGCAGTTTCTCTGATTAAGGAAACTTTGCTGCTTAATTTTTACCTTCTTTCATCAGTAGTAATTTTTCTGATTCTATTAGCTCTAAGGTTTAGCTCCAGCACTTTGGGGTTTGGGGCAGCCTTATCCTAATCAGTTTGAAAGAGAGAGAAGGAAAACTACCATCAGTGGCTCTTGGTGGCAAACAGTGGTTACCTTATTTCAATGACTTTCCAGTTTTGGCAAGGAGAATCTTTACTCTCTGCTTTAAGTAGCCTTCTGTACTTTTTCTGCATGCTTTAGTTTACAGATACTGTTTTTGTGTCTCTTACTCTTCGTTCCCTCTTAGAACTTTTATGTTTGATTGACAACGTTTTCTCATCTAGCAAATGACACTTTTAACAACTTCTTATTAAAGAAAGTTGGAAAGTGAGTTGAAGTTGGATTTTATGCCCTTCAGACTGTCCTAGGTATTGAGTACCTCACTCTTAGGATAGATGCACATACAGGCTGTGCACATTTTCAATTGCATCAATTGCATAAATATGCCTTTAAACTGAACCCTTTAGATAGTTATTTTATTCCAAACTCAACATCAAATCAAAACTCTTTCCTGTTTATTTCTTTTCCCCCTAATCACTCTAGGCTGACTTTAAATACTCTGTTGCTCTCCAGCCCGGGGACCTTAGTGTCCAGTGACCTATTTAGGCTGGAACAAACAAGGCAGCTAGTATCTAGTACAAGGAGCATTGTGTGGTCCTCAACACTGTAAGCAACTGCACACACCAACCTTCTCACCTTTTAGAGCTATGAATATACATCACAGAGACCCTCATTGTCAGTCAAGTAGGGTAAGGAAAATCAACTGCAAAGGGAAGCAAGTTTCTGGAACCAAGGATAAGATCTCTAACGCAAGTTTTGTGCTCTATGTATTTTGTTTCCCAAATCAGTGTCCTTTTTTTTCCAGCCAATGCAACTTGTCACCAAATTTCTTGTCCATATGTAAGTTCTCAAGTTCAGACTTCTAATGTGAAGCTTATATCTAATGCAATACTGTTCTTGTGAAAATGTTTAGCAGTTAAGGGACTTTGATTTCCTATAACATAGGGGGAAATGATTGCAGGGTTTTTGACATTTGCAAGTAAAAGCTAAAGGCCACGGTTAAATTTTTGGTATAACTCTTTTATTAATGCATATTATTTCCTGAGTTCATAATAATCAGAAAATTAGATTCAAATATCTTTGTGCTGCAAACCATACATAAGAAGTGCTTCATTGTTCCTAGTTCTTCTTCTATCCCTGGGTCTTTGTGGCTTTAAAAATAATGAAAGAAAATATCAGAGTTCAGGTAATATACAAACTGAATTATTGTGAACTGTAGGTTGTCATAGAGGATACGAACAATGCTGTTCTAATACTGTTATATAGAAAGACTTTTAGCGTAGTCCTTGTAAACCTAGAGGAAATAAGAGTTATTGTTTCCATTGTTCCTACAGGATTCCTGTGTAATATGTGAAAGTTATTTATTTTTATCTCTATGGAGTTTGTTTTACATCTTATAAAACCATGACTGGATACAGAGAATGAAACTGAATAAAACACTTGTGGGTAGCATACACTAGAGCTAGTCACAAGTATAGAAACTGAATGAGATGAGCTTGGTTTTTGCCAGCGTCATTGCTCCATCCCTTCCTGTTGCTATTTGTTGCCACTCAAGGTAACATCATGTGAACCTTGCCTGATCCGGTGCTATCTCCATGGTCATCGATATGTTTGAATCTGCTGTGGTAGATATTGCATAAATCTACCTCACTGAGGGTTTCTCTCATTTTTGATGACCCTCTACTTAAGCAAACATAATATCTTTTTCTAGTGATTTATCTTTGCTGGTTATGTGCTCAAAAATCAGTGAGTCCCACTCTCACCATCCTCACTTCTAAGGGACACTTGGTTGTGTTTCTCCAAAGCTGATTTGTTTTTTCTTTTGGTAGCCTACAGCCTAGTCAATACTCTTGAACAACATCATAGTTCGAAAGCACTAGTTCTTCTGTCTTCCTTTTTCATTGTCCAGCTTGCATGTATGTATGAGGCATATGAAGACTTGGGTTAGATGTACCTTTGTCATCAAAATGACACCTTTGTTTTTCAGAACTTTGAAAAGGTTTTTTGTGGAATATTTTTCCTTCCTCTGGGAGCTCTGAAAAGTGTTCAAGAATTGAACATTCAGTTCTGGTTTTCAGTATTTCTACCTTGGTGCTGATCTCTTTTTATCATTACAGGCAATGAAAGCTTAGAAGAGAACTACGTCCAAGACAGTAAAATGGGATTTGTCATCAATGCCATCTATGCTATGGCACATGGGCTGCAGAATATGCACCATGCACTCTGTCCAGGCCATGTGGGCCTCTGTGATGCCATGAAGCCCATTGATGGCCGGAAACTCCTGGACTTCCTCATCAAGTCCTCGTTTATTGGTGTATCTGGAGAGGAGGTGTGGTTTGATGAGAAAGGGGATGCTCCTGGAAGGTAAAGCAGTTTGTTCTGTTTTTGGTTTTTTTGATTAAAGAATCTTAATAACCTTGTGATTCCCCTAAGACCAGACAGATGGCAACTCTGGCTGTTTCAGTTTCATGATCTCTGGGAATCGTGAAGATAAATACGGCCAGGTAGTTGAAAAGACAGGGCTGATATGTAACTCACCAAAGACCACACACCCTTTTAAAATCTTGATGTGGTCATTGGTTAACACAACGCCATATCTCAGCCATCCTGCCCCCTGTCCCTCCACCCTCCCAAACCCCCAAGCTATCACCCTGGCCTACCCTTGGAGCCACTGGGACCTCCTTGCACGCCCAACAGCCTATAGAGGTTACACTTGGGTGGCATGAGCCTCCAAAGAACTACTACCACTAGGCTGGTGTCCTTTCTGATTGATAGATCCCACTGTTATACTGGTAGTGAAGTATCTTGAATATCACACTTGCTTAAAAGAGCTGGATTTAGGAAGAGAACCAAATCCAACTCGTATTTCCTCTGCTCAGGCCAATTTATATTTCTGCTAATGTGTCTCTTAATAAAAGAAGGGAAATAATTTTCTGTTGGAGATTGAGTCCATGTGGATATTGAAGAACTGGTGAAATCACCAAGTTTTCCTTAAATAGTAAAGCATGTCTGCCTTGAATATTGTGTTCGTTTAAGACATACTTAGTAGGAATCAAACTGGATGACAAAAACCAATCCATTGTCATCAAGTCGGTTCCGACTCACAGTGACCCTATGGGACAACAGCAGCTCAAAATATTGGATAGAGAATGTAGAAACAATGAGTTTATGTTAAGGGAGAGGAATGATTCACAAAAGAGGGTAAGAACAGTTGCACAGCTAGAAGAATGCAAAGTCACTGAATTTTACATGTAGAAATTAGACCTAAATGGTGCGGTGGTTAAGCACTTGGCTGCTAACTGAAAGACTGTGGTTCAAACATACCAGCTACTCATAGGGACAAAGAGATGGGAGTCTGCCTCTGTAAAGATTAACAGCCTTGGAAACCCTGTGGGGCAGTTCTACTCTCCCCTTTAGCGTTACTGAGTTGAAATCAATTGAACAGCAATGAGTAGCCCTCTGTTGTCAGGTGCCATCAAGTCAATTCCAACTCATGAGTACAACAGAAGGGAGTCCTTTCCCAGTCCTGTGCCAGCCTCACAATAGTTCCTACACTTGAGCCCGTTGTTGCAGCCACCGTGTCAGTTTATCTTGTTGAGGAACTTCTCTCTACGGAAGGAAAATACTGTAAGTCATTGTCAACAGTTAACACAGTGAATCCGTTGGATTCCTTCCAAACAACCAGTTAGATGGGTGCAGATTTTCATTGGACTACAAGTCTGATGGATGCAACGGTTTAGAGTCTGGGTACGTAGGAAACTTCTAAGTGCTGAGTAGCTTAGGATGGGATACCAGGAGAAACAAGTGAAGCTGCAGTTTAGAACAAACTACATACCCCTCTACACCCTTGGCTAGAATCCGACATTTCACTGGAAACTAGATTCAGTGAAGGGTCAGATTTGGAATTGAAATAGTTTTTTTTCATGGTTCTATAAGACAAAGTACAAAATGTGCCAGGCAATAACCTTTTAGACAATCTCTAGAATTAAGTATCTTCTTGCTTTCTCTTCAGATTATCCAGAATATACCAGTCACTGTAGAGTTGGTTCTGACTCAGTGCAACCCCATCTGTGTCAGAGTAGAAATGTGCTCTGTAGAGTTTTCAATGGTTGATTTTTGTAGAAGTAGACCACCAGGCCTTTCCCCTGAAGAGCCTCCAGATAGATTCAAACCTCCAGTCATTTGCTTAGCAGCCGAGCGCATAAACTGTTTGCACCACCTTAGTATTCCTGTTCAAACTTACAGGCACAAGTTTTAGCTCATTTCTCCTCCATCTGTAATTACATGTTCAAACCGTGAGCACTCCCCTGGGTCCCTTTTCAGGGATCATTTCCTCAAGATTGAAACTGGTCAGATTAAACTGTTTTCAATTTTTCTTTCAACCACCTCCCTCTACTTCTATCTCCTGTGTTGCCATCATTCCCGCTTTCGGTCCCACTTGTAATTATTTTAGTTAATCATCATACAACATAACTGGAATGCATTTAGAGGATGCTGTAGTGATGTAGTTTACAGCCTGAGAATATTCTAAGTAAATGCCAGTGTGCCAGGAAGGAAGCCGTGGGAGAGAAAAGAGCACAGGCGACACACAGGAGACCCTCGTTTTAGGAAGTCAGTGTTTTCCCTTGGTATTTTTCAGTATTTCTTTTTTTCCCCCTCCAGCTTTTGGGGCTTTTTAGAAATGTGTTTTCATACCAAAATATTGTGAAAATTTTCAGTTTCTAAATGCTAATGAAGTGTGAACTGATTTCCCTTATGAAAGAGCAAATTGGGAAATTGACGTAGAAGCCTTAGGAACTGATTTGTAAGGGAGAGAAATTCTAAGGCCAGCAGCGCAGCAAAATTTTTGTGGAAAGCAGTGGCATCACTAGGGTTGTTACCTGGTTGGGAAACTTACGTATCAACCCCTCACGGGCCTCCTCCCATGCCAGACCAGACAGCATCCTTAGAAATGCTCTCTTGTACTAATGTTACTCATAAATCATCATTTTCATATATTACTCCCTTTTTTACATTAGTGAGTACTTCACCCTCTCAAGTTATTGATATAAGTTCACAAATTGTAAGTTCACTAGTTACCTCAATATTGTAGCTAAAACACCAGAAAATTTGACAAGATCAGTGAGTATAAAACCAGTGGCAGCAAGTACTTGCTGTGAGTGTAGATGAAGCCACATGATTCAAAGCACCACTGAAACTGGGTGATGATGACCGCTCTCACTGGAGTGCATTAAAATAACCCAAAACCAAACCCACTGCTGTCGAGTCAATTCTGACTCATTGTGACCCTATAGACAAAGTGGAATTGCTCCAGAGAATTTCCAAGGAGGACCTGGTGGATTGCCACTGCCAACCCTTGGTTAGCAGCCATGGCAGTTAACCACTAAGCCACCAAGGTTTCCAGGGTGCATTAGAAGGTTCAAAAAGCAAATGAGTGTAGATGTGTTGATACATGTAAGCTGAACTTCCACAAAATGTTTTAGTTGCTATAACTTACTGTAGGCATATTCTTATTAAAAATAATAAATTTATATGGAAGCATTTTATAATCATTTTAGTATCACCCGTTCTGACACTGTCACCAGGTACAGTCCATACAGTTCACACCTCGCTAATGATGCCACTGATGGGAAACATATAAGGAGCTGTAATAACCTAATATGGAGTTAAGCACAAAATTTGAAGGAAATGTTAGAGAAAATTACTCGTGGCAAACATTCACAGATGGTTTTATAGCCATAATGAGTTCAGAATGGGACAATCTTGGAGGTACTGTTGACCAAAACAATGAGTGTGAGCCGTTAGCCCAGAGTTAGTGCTCATTTGGATGTTACTCAGAGAAATACTCTGAAGAAAGTTCTGGGTTGTCTCAGCAACAAGGGACATAATAATCGTATATTAGCCATAGACTAGAAGAGCAAAGAGATAAATTAGGTGCTCTGGCTGTACCGTTCTCACCTCTCACTTTAGGTAAGTTTTACTAACCTGTTTAGTAAAACTTTAGTAAAACTGTTTACTTGCCCAGAGTTTCCTTTCTTTTTTAGGGAACAGCTATTTGTAGATGTAGCCAGAATATGGATATGGAGAATGTTTTGGCAACCCAGTAGGTAACAGAACTAATCTGCACATTGAGAAAAGTCAGAAAAATTATCTATCTGCTTTTAGTTGTCTAGAGAGAGAACTGGGTTCTTCTTACAGCCAGTAGGTTTCTGGTGCTAACATTGATAAGAAGTAGCTCCCTGAAGGGCTAGGCTGAGAAAGACTCCGAGTTAGAGTCAAGGACAAATAAGACTAGGATAGATTAGGTGTGTACGTGCGTGCACGTGTGTGTGTGTGTGTGTCAGGGTGAAGAGATTTGATTATGTGTTACTTAATCATCATTCCTTTCCTTGGGTTAAGCATAAAGAACAAGAGATGGTGCCTCTTCCACTCTAGCTGCAGAGTGTAAAGACTCTGCATAGGTACAAATCACACTTTGTGTAACCATTAAGGGAGAGAGCAAGGCACGATTTGCAGAAAACCTCACACAAGTTAAGTTTTCTTGGGGAAAATACCAACATGAAAAAAAGAGTTAACAATACCAGCGAGTTTTCCATGGCCAAGAGATAAATAATTATGCCAGCACAAAGCTGTTTTCCAGTTTCCTTATAGTGATGGAAATAGTGAGAGTACTTTAATCTCCATAGTCATATACGAACACTGTTGTGACTTCTGGGGTCGCTTTTAGTCAGACATGACTTGACAGCAGTGGTGGGATTGTGATGTGTGTTGCTTTGTATATCCATCTGCCCCAACTGAAGTGTTGCTTTCCCTGTTTTAATAAATTCCCACAACAGCCCTGTGAAGCTTAAAGTGTTTAGTGACATTTCCAAACAGTATAATATACTGTTAAAAGTGTCAGAAAGGAGACCCCAGCTTGTACCTCCTAATGTCAAGTCTGTGCTCTTTCCGTTGGAAAATGTCGTCCACGGCCAGTGCTGAAAAATGACGAGGTCTAACCCACAGAAGATACTCGGGCAATGAGGAAGGTTTTTTTTTTTTTTTTTTTTTTTTAAGTGTAGCTTTTCTCATTATGTAGCATGCAGCATTTAAAATTAGTGAAAGAGCTGACAGTAATTATTTGGATTTAAAATGTTTGTCCTAATCAGTGAAGAGATCAGTTTAAATGTCAGTGCACAAGCTGTTAAATTCCTAACTTCCTTACTAATTAAATATGTGTTTCTCAGATTTCTTGCTCTATTAGCACCTAAAAAAAGGCATAAGACTTGATAAAACCCACCTATTTTAATCCATTACAATGAAAATCAAAACTGAATTGCAAGAGAAATTTGAAACAAATGAACTCAAATAAAGAAATTAATATTTAAAGAATTGTTACTTGTTGAAAGAATAATAAAGCGAATGCTGATTTGAAGGATATTATGACCTACTTAGTACACTTACTACATTGAATTATATTTTTTGTAATATAAGCAAAGCAAGGAAAGTTCAAGTGTGTGTGTGTGTGTGTGTGTGTGTGTGTGTGTGTGTGGAAACTCTAGTGGTTTAATGGGTTAAGTGCTATCTCTGCTTACCAAAAGGTTGACAGTTCAAATCCATGAGGTGCTCCTTGGAAACTCTATGGGACAGTTCTACTCTGACCTCTGGGGTCACTATGAGTCAGACCACACTCGACCGCAGTGTGTCATACATATACATATAAATATATACATATATATATATATGCTAGCAAATATGGAAGAAACACAAAACAGAGGCTGAAGGATGGAACTCACAATTTGAAATACCAATAAACTAAAATATTGATAGTAGCTATACTGGAGGGGAAAATCCTGGTGATGTAGTAGTTAAGGGCTACAGCTACTAACCAAAAGATTGGCAGTTCACATCCACTAGGTGCTTCTTGGAAACTATATGAGGCAGTTGTACTTTGTCCTGTGGGGTTGCTATGAGTCAGAATTGACTGAATGGCAGTGGATTTAGTTATTCTGGCTTTTTAGTATTCGCAGGTGGGAAGACTCTTTAATCCTTCTTCTTGCTAGTATTATCCGTATACTGTATTTTCTTTTTTTTTCTACAAGATGTTCCTATTTTCCGTGATCCACATGTTGTTTTCTTCGTAGATACGACATCATGAATCTGCAATACACTGAAGCTAATCGCTATGACTATGTACATATTGGAACCTGGCACGAAGGGGTACTGAACATTGATGACTACAAAATCCAGATGAATAAGAGTGGAGTGGTACGGTCTGTGTGCAGTGAGCCTTGCTTAAAGGGTCAGATTAAGGTAAGTGCCAAGTACTTTCTCGGGTGGCTTCCATGGTGAGCTTTGATGCTGGGCATAAGTAAAGGAAAATACAGACGTGTTTCTTAAATTAGACTGCCCAGAAAGGGCATGCCATAGTTTCTGTTTTTCTCCTCCTATTGGCTAAAACTGAGAAGACCCAGAAAGATTAGGAAACTGAACATGCAAGCCATCTGATTGTTTAGAATAGCCTTTGTCTGTATTGTAGCGGTGGACTGGGATTGTAAGCACAGTGTAGAAAGTAGGGGGATGAGTAATCAAATTAAAAAGTGAACCAAGTGAACGTGGGAACCAGACACCAACAGTACTCCTTAGTCATAGTTGTTAAAGAAACCAAAAACTGAACAATGCTAAGTATGCTTACAACTAAAATAGCAGAAGTTAAAATTGTAGCAAAATACAGTCCTTTGATCATCCAGAAATTGATCTCTTGCAGCAAAGTAGAGAGGGTCTCTGCTTTCAAATCACTCTCAGGAGTTTTTCTGGCTGTGGTGAGTAGTAACCGTAGCATTACTACATCCATCAGCCTTGAGTGGGCATCAGATCATGAGCTGTCGGCTGCACATGCCAGAGGATCTTGGTGAGACAGGCAGTCCTCTGTGTCCCTCGCTATTTAAAACCAGACTGGGTGATGTGCTAGGAAAGAGAGTGCAGGGGAGGGCTTGTGAACTGGCAGGGTAGGGATTAGATGACCTAATAGGTCTTTCCCATCTCTAATTTTCTGTGAGTCACCTCGTGAAGCAGACAGGCTGTCACATAAATGTCATGTAGCACAGCTGGAGCTGGAGTCAGGTGGGCCCTGTAGACCTCTCACCATGGTGCTGCTGGCTCGAGGCTGTTCTCAGGGCTATGAAACCACCCGTGCAGGTAGAGGGCTTAAGAACTAAGCTTAGGGCAAAAACCTAGGCATGTAATGCCTAAATATCCCTGAAAAGAACAAAAAAACTCAACCAGCTAATGTCAAGTTGATTCTGACTCATGATGCCCCTGTTTGTGTCACAGAGCTGCACTCCATAGGGTTTCAAGACTGTGACCTTTCCAAAGCAGATGGACAGGCCTTTCTTCCCAGGCACTTCTGGGTGGATTTTAACTGCCAACTTTTCAGTTAGTACCTGAGTACTTAAATGTTAGCAGTACCCAGGGACCTAAAGTATCAGTGGAGAGGTAAGAAAAGCCTTAGTTCTACTGATAAAAGAAGATGGCAGTACATACGAGGACTGCCTGTTAGGTTCAAGAATTCATCCTAGAAAAAGTGCTACATACCTCATTGCTGAATATTACTATGGTCACCTTCGAAGTACTCTCCTTGTTAAGCTATGCACCGATGTCAGTGCCTACTCCATCCTTCAAAGCAAATTTAGAACTCTTTTTCTGAAATGGCCGTCAGAGCTGTCACTGTATTATCTTTGATGTCCTGAGGGTCATCAAAATGTCGTCCTTTCAATATTTCTTTTGTATCTTCATGTAAAGAAGATCTGCGAGCCAGATCAGGTAAGTGGGGAGGGTGTTCCAATACAGTTATTTGTTTACTGGCTGAAAACTCTCTTACAGACAGCTATATAATTAAGTTCGTGAACTTGCCACTGCATCACTGTGTGCAATGGCCATTCCAGAAGGATTCCAAAATTGCTTTGAAGGGTGCATTAAGCACTGGCTTCAGGGTATAGCTTCCCAAGGGGAGTACTTCAAAGGTAGCTGCAGTGATATTCAGAAATGAGGTATGTAGCACTTAGAACAATTAAGTTTGTGGATTTGTCAGACCTCATATATACTTATAATTTTTTTTTCTTTTAAAAAAGGAGGGTAGAGGATTTGGGAGCTGTTCAACTTTGGCCCCAGGAAAAGCTATTATGGCAGACTTCAACTCTCAGAGATTCTTGCTTCTTTAAGAAACGGAACAAACTCATGGGATGAATCACCCTAGTTTAATGTCTCGTGCTTTCTCAGCAGAAGCATTATTAAAAATAATTACCAGTTACTATAGTGGCCAGCCCATCAGAATGGACCCCGTGTTATTGCTAGGACAGTGTTCCTGAGGCCTCCTGTATTGGCCAGGACAGATCCTGGAGTTGCTGGCTTGTGGGCAGTTCTAGAGTGAGCAGTCTTACATGGCTAGGGCAGTGTGGGACAGTCAAGGGTCTTGGAGATACCGTTATTTTCCAATCAGTGCGAAAATATTTCAGCATTGTGAAAACTGTTCTTGCCATACCAGTGTGTATGGGCTGTCTGCCAGCCCTGCTTCTCTTGTGAACCTACTTCTGATTCTTGTCCAGATGAAATTCCTTCACGTGAGGCTGCCTGGTGGCATGTAGGAGTAGGTAGGTCCTTTGAATTTCAGAGCCCCTAAACTTCTCCCTGACTCTTGCCAGGAGATGCCAGACCAGTGGGATTCTGGGTCCCTCATCTTTTCTGGATGCTGTCAAAAACCTGGACATGTGATGCCTGAAGCTACATGATGAGGAGAACCCACAAGCCCTGGGCTCAGGCTGTGCTGTTACCCAAAGGATGTTAGGCCATTGACTCAGGTTTTCTTTCCAGTAGAAAACTCTGGTGGCACAGCGGTTAAGTGCTACAGCTGCTAACTGAAAGGTCAGCAGTTCAAACCCTCCAAGGGTACTCCTTGGAAACTATGCTGCATCTCTACTGTGCCTGTAGGGTTGCTATGAATCAGGATTGACTTGATGGAGATGAGTTTGATTCTGGTTTTTCCTTTCCAGTCTAGCCAGTAGCTTTGAGTCTGCAGAGTAAACCACCACTGGGAAAGACTTTATGGAATTACAAAGTCTGTTTTTTTAGGATATAAGGAGGGAGAAAAAACTGCCAGCAGAAAAGAAACTGTTACAGGATTCTCTGCAAACTAGCTGTGTTTCCCCGATCCCTGTTCGGCCCCTGGTTGTGGGCAGGCCATGACTGGATGCTCACCTATCGTCTGTATTCCCGTTTGCATGTTCTCTGAAGTTCAGAGAAAAGACTCTCTCCATGTATCTCTATGCCAAGATGTTGAAGCATCTCTGGCATCATGTCTGCTGTGCGCATGGGGTGTTACCAAAGGAGATCCTCCAAATCATGCTCTGAGCTATTACAGAGCATTTATTATAAATGCAAATCTCTTGGGGGCCAATTTTAGAAATACTCTGTACCCTGCAGGAAGAAAATAAACCAGTTCTCAGCAACATCTGGAAAGAATTTGAGGGGAGAGGAGGTTTGTTTCCATTAAGCATCCCGGGAGGTATGGAACCAAATGAGGTGTAGATTCCATTTCCAGATAATAGTGCTTTCATTCTAACGCCACTAATTTGCCACCTACCAGACCCAGAATCCATAAAGCCAGAGCTCTGTAGCCACTTCAAAGATGAGAGAAAGGCAACTTAAAAGTACATGTGGGACATGCAATTTTATTAATTGGAAAACCTATCCTTTAGGAAAGATTAATTGGATTTCAAAATCAAATGCTATATAAAATGCAAATAATGATTTGGCTATTTTTCTGATAACCTGCAGAACTTTCTCAAGGTGATTTTCTTTGAAATGGTTAAGTCCGGTTTTCTTCTTGCTTAGAAAAATAAATAAGTTATAGAAACAAAAATTGATTTCTGTTATACTATAACCACAGGTAAATAAAATCTAACTTATCATTGCTGTATGTTTTATTTGTCAGGATCTAGTCACAAAAACAAGAGCTCATGCCAGTTAGTTCAAGAGGGAATTTAACATAAGAAGCTAGTTACAGAGGTGAAAGAGAACTGAGAACTCTCTTACTCAGGGGTCTCTAAAGAAACAGAATCAGCAAGATATACAGACACACATGAGAGAGGGAGAAGGATTTTAAGGAACTGTTATTATGGAGGTTGGCAAGTCTAAAATCTGTAGGTCCGATGACAGACTGGAAATTCTTATAGTCTATGTCCAAGAATCTGTGGGTCAGGTGAAGGGAAAAGTGGAAGAGTTCTAGCAAGATGTCCATCTATAGTCTGGAAGCAGAACGTATTCTAGAGAAAACTCCTCTTTTGCTCTTAAGGCCTTCAGCCGATTTTAAGAGTCCCACCCACAACATGGAGGATAATCTATTTCCTTCATGCCAGCTGGTTTAATCACTTGTAATTACTTTTAAACAGTTTCTAGACTAGTATTGGCTCAAACAACTGGGCACTGTAGCCTAGCCAAGTTGACCCATAAAATTAAGCATCATGGAGGACACAGACAACCCAGAGATAAACAACGGCAGGAATAGAGAGGTCTGTTCTCTGCCCTGACTTTACCCCAGGGGTAGAGGGAGGCAGCGAAGAGCCACTGTTATCAAACCCCAGAGCCAGAGCCTCTCACTGAGATCTGTCACTCTGGAGGGAGTACCCATCTAGGCATGGACACAGAAACTATCCAGACACTGAAGAAATGAGACAAGAGCATCAGCAGAAATCTGTTACAACTCCAGGGCTACAGAGTCACTGGAAGAAGTCACAGCTACTACTTGAAAGACCTAGAGTGGGGAGGGGGACACGCTGGCTTCTCCCTTCTCCATCTAATGGGTAAGTTTCTCATTAACTGTTTCCATTGGCCAAACTTATTCAGAGGCCAGCTGGCAAGTGTACTTAGAAAATGTGAGTTCACAGGTATCTTAGCTTAGGCTCCCTTGAACCTGTAAAGCTACGCAAGGTTTCAGTGCTAATGCATTGTTGGGAGGTACAAAACGGAAGTTTGATGGGGAAGGGTGGGAAAGTAAAGTCCAAGATGGTGCATTCCCTGAGCCTCGTCAAAGTCCTGGACAGGCTACTCAGAAAATCAAACCTCCGACTATTTATTCCAGGGAAGAGGAGAGAGGAAAGTATGTACCTGTGGCATCCTATTTTCTGTTTCTTGTGGTCAGATTTGTCTGCAGGAATTTAACTCGCGTTCAGTATTTGTACTATGTCACCTGGACCCTTTAGAAAGCTAATGAGGAAACCAGAGCCCACATTCTGTCAAGTGGCCCTTCTTCAGGTTCTGGAAGAAGTGGAAGGAGTGGAACCTCTGTGGGACTCACAGGTCTGGTCAGGGCTCCTGCTGTGGTATCCCATGGAGGCCAAGCTGGAATCGAGCACCTACTCCTAGGGAGGGAGAGATGCTGATAGACCAGCCACAGTGATGGAGGCTGAGGTATCAGGCATAAAGAGTCCAAAATTCTCCCAGAGCACGTAGACAACCTCCCAAGTCACAGGTGAGGCCAGGAGTACCTGAGGCAGTACACAAAAGGTGGACAAGGGATCTACAATCAAACAGGTGCATACCTGGCATGTGTACCAGTCTCCCATACAGGGTCTACTGTCATCTTCCTTGTGTAATGAAAGAGAGAGAAGAGGCGAGAGGAAGTGAGAAGGGAAAGTGAAAGGAAGTAGGAAGGGAATACAGATTGGGGCCTAACATTTGTCAAGCATATTGTTGGGCTGGTACACAGATCATTTCAATTACTCTTTAAAGCAACCCTTGTACATCAGAATTTTTTGCCCTCATTTTATACTGAAGCCTGGCGGGGTTGCGTCAGTTGGCCACTAACTCTGTCAGCTATCAGAATTGCCAAAGCTGGGTTTGGAGCAAACCCAAATTTCTTACTGTTCCACTGCCACATGGTGCCCAACAATCATCCATTATGTCAACTGGCATATGTCCTACAAGGGCAAGTTTAAATTTTTAAGCCCTACTTTCTCCATAATGTACAATAAGAAATAATAAACAGAAATCCACTGTAAAAATGCTGAGGAAACAAGAGTCTAGAATTCAAGCAACAATATTTGTGATGAAGAGTAGGAAGGTTTGACAAAGACAGGAAAACGGGCTGAGAAGCTGGGGGAAAGCGGCGTGCAGACCACTTTCACTGCCCTTCTAGTCTGTCTCTTCCCCTCTCTACCCACACCCTTCTCTCTACTCCTATTTTCTTCTTCCCTTAAATTCTTCCTCTGATTCTTTTCTCCAAGATGATGGTTTTGAGTTGGAAGGCTGGGCGGGAAGAACAGAACTGTTCTTCACTAGCCAGAGAGAGATATGGAGAAATGAGGTGAACTTGGGATATATTATAGACGTTTCCTTATTTGCATGTTGTATTGTCATGTAGTAAAGTATACTTCACATATGTATATAAAAGTCCCTGAGTGGAACAAACAGTTTGTGATTTGTCACTAATCTTCGAGTTGACAGTTTGTACCCATCTAGTGGTGTTGGGGGGAAAAAATAAAGGATAGATAATTTGCTACTGTGAAGGTCACAGCCAAGAAAACCCTATGGAGCAATTCTACTCTGACACACATAGAGGAGCCATGAATCAGAATCAGCTCAGCAGCAGTGCAATTGGCTTGGTTTGGGTATATGTATAGAAAAGCTTAGTTATATGCATTTCACAAACCATAAAATTTAAAATGAAGCTATATATTTTCCATTTGTTAGATAAAATTGATTTAATCCTACTGCTTAGTATTTGCTACCGGGGACGTAAATGTTCAAAAACTTTAGAAATGTGGCCCTCAAAAGATTGCTCAACTCAAATTGTTTGAGAGCTACTGTTCGACTTTTCTGTCTCATATCACTGTGATTTTGCTACTCCAGTTAGATGGGCAAAGAGGTCACAGAATGGACTTGTTGAGTTTCAAAGTAAATGAGACTTGGTCATCTTCATTATGCTGTAAGAGGTTTTCAAATATGAAAGAAAGCTGAGAGTCTATTAAGAAGCTATTTAGACTGGCCCCTATTTGAAAATTTAAATGTCTTTAGACATTTAACATGGTTAGGTTTTAAAGACCAGGTCATTATGTAAAAATTGGTGTTCCTTGAAAATAGAGGATAACTACATCAGATCATGAAATGAAAGATACCCAAAACCCAAGTGCCATCGAGTCAGATCTGACTCATGACCCAATGAAAGATAAGTACATAATTATATAACTTCTAAATTACATCATTATATAGCTGCCAATTTATGTTATTACATAACTACTGAATGACTGAGAATTATGACCCAGTCAGATTGACACATAACCTTGACAATCACAGCCGGTGTTACCTCTCACCTTGCAACTCAGTGGTCATTATTACTAGATGCCCATCATGAATGTGCAAAATAGTGAGATAATAAGTTTTTACTAATGTATTTAATGTGAAATCCCAGGTAAGAAGATAGTTTATAATTGGGGAGTTGGTGTATTAGGTAATTCTGCTACAAGTTTTTGTCTCTGGGTTCTCCTGCTGAGTATATAATGTATTCAAGAGGTGTGACCAATGGAGAAAACTTATAATTTCCAATGCGATCCTTCTTTCAAAAAATCCAGTTGCTAATGCTAATTTTCACATTGACATTATCACCTCTCAACACCAGCCACTGGGAAAAAGTAGCTGTGCTGTTTTGGATCAAGTATATTGAAGAGTCTGTAGATATTAGGGTCGAGGACCTCCTTTTCCGGAATGTCTCCATTTTTAGCAACTTTAACTCATCCTTGTAATGTCTGCTGTTGGATCCTTCTCTTCCGTAGCTTCTTCAGTTTAGCATCATTTTATTCTATTGTACATTTTCCTCTGCTTGAAAGAACAAAAAATTGTAGTATCTTACTTGGCCCAACTCCAGCATTATTCTGGAAGGGGTGTTGTCTACCTGTAGACTCAAATACTCATTCTTGATCCAAACTGTCAAATGTTTAACAGCACAACTACCTTTCCTAATGATAGGAAAAGGTATGTGTTAAAGACAAATTTGATGTTATAGGCTATTTTCTATAGAATAATATCTCTATCCATATATCATATCTTTTTTTGCGGTTGGTTGCTGTTAAGTCAGTATATAGTGTAGTCACTCAGTATACAACAAAATGAAACATCGCTTGGGCTGGTGGGCTTGAGTCACTGATCTTTTTGTTGGTGGTCTAGTGCTTTACCTCTAAAGCACCAGCACTTCATATATAAGCAGTTTATAAGTGGACAAGCTTGTAGATTTGTATATGGAGTAGGTGTGGAAGGACGTATAAACGTATACTCACATGTGCATATAGGTTTGGCTGGGGATATTTCCTCATACATATTTGTGTTAACTGCATGTACATTTATACAATAGTGTACACAGGAGGGACAGTCATGGAAACAGCCTAGACATATCCAAACACCTCACAGCACTGAGTTACTGAGCTTGAAGGGTAAGGATCATAGTCTTGGGGAGACATCTAGGCCAATAGACATAACTTAAGTCATAAAGAAAACATTCTACACTTTGTTGAGTAGTGTCTAGTGTCTTAAAGCTTGCAAGCAGCCATCTGAGATACAACTATTGATCTCTTTCCTTATGGAGCAAGGGAGAACGAGGAAAACCAAAGACTCAAGGAGACAGTTAGTCCAAAGGACTAGTGGACCACAGAAACCACAGCTTCACCAACCTAAGACCAGAATTAGATGGTGAGTGGCTACCACTACTTACTGCTTTAACCAGGATCACAATAGAAGACCCTAGTTAGAGTGGAGGGAAATATGTAGGAAAAACATTAAATTCATTAAAAAGACCAGGATTACTGATCTGAGAGAGACTGACAGAACCCCGAGATTATAGCCCTTAGACATCTTTCTAACTTGAAACTGAAGTCATTCACGGCAATCACTTTCCAGTCAGATAATAAGCGTGCCTATAAATAAGGAATAACACACATGAGGAAAATGCTTCTTAGAACAATTATCTACATGAGACCAAAAGGAAAACATATCCCTTAAAGCAAAGATGGGAAGGCAGGAAGACAGAAAAACTGGATAAATGGAAGTAAGGAGCTTACTGCAGTTAGTGCAACCAATGACATGGAATAATGAGTGTATAAACTATTGAATTGGAAACCAATTTACTCTGTAAACTTTCACCTAAAGCACACACACACACAAAGAATGAAACATTGCAGAGTTCTGCACCATCTTGACAGTCACTAATCTACTTGAGTCCACTTTTGTGACCACAGTGTGTTTTGAGGAAGTTCCAGACTAGGGGGCTTATCTGCCAGCAGTATATTGGACAGTGTTCTGTTGTGATTCACTGAGTTTTCACTGGCTAGTTTTCAGAAGAAGAGTAGCAGTCTGTCATGGATTGAGCTGTGTTCTCCCAAAATATGTGTCAACTTGGTTAAGCCATGATTCTCAGTATTGTGTAGTTGTCTTCTATTTTGTGATTGCTTATATGTTGTAAATCCTAATCTCTGTGATTAATGAGACAGGAGTGGAGGATTAGAGTAGGATTTGTAAAGTCATATCTGTGATCCAATGTATAGTGAATTTCCTTGGGGTTTGGGGTACACCACATTTATCTTACAAGAGATAAAAGGAAAGGGAAGCAAGCAAAGAGTTGGGGAACTCATATCAGCAAAAGGGCAGCATCAGGAGCAGAGAGTTCTTTTGGATCCAAGATTCCTTTGCAGAGAAGCTCCTAGTCCCAGGGAAGATTGATGACAAGGACCTTTCTCCAGAGCCAGTAGAGAAACAAAGTCTTCCTCTAGACCTGATGCTATGAATTTGGACTTTTAGCTTACTTTACTGTGAGGAAATAAATTTCTCCTTGTTAAAGCTATCTACTTGTGGTATTTCTGTGGAATAGCAGCACTAAATATCCAAGACACAGTTATTTTTTCCTAGTCTTTGCAGAATTGTAGCAACACACAAGCTACCACAATATGACAGACTGACAGATCGGTGGTGGATCTTTTTTTAAAAAACAACAGCAACAAAACACTTCTTTCTGTTTGTTTCACATGGAAATAGTTCCAGGAAGTAAGTGTGTCCTGGGTGTATAATATCCCGTAACAAAACTGATAATGGCCAGATAATGGCAGAAAATCATAATACCTCCATTATGTTGTTGTTGTTATGTGCTGTCAAGTTGGTTACAACTCACAGTGACCCTGTGAACAATGGAGCAAAACACTGTCTAGTCTTGTGCCATGTCCACAATCATTTTTCTGCTTAAGCCCATTGTTGCAGCCACTGTGTCAGTCCATCTCATTGAGGGTCTTCCTCTTTTTCGCTGCCCCTCAACTCTACCAAGTATGGTGTCTTTCTCCAGGGACTGATCCTTCCTGACAACATTTCCAAAGTGTATAAAATGCTGTCTTGCCATCATTGCTCCCCAAAAGCACTCTGGCTGTAGTTCTTCTACAATCTGTTTGTTCTTTTGGCCATCCATGGCACATTCAAAATTGTTCTCCCACAGTCCCTATTGTAGGTCATAATATCCCTGCCAATATCACATTTGAATGTCCTAGAGGAAGAAAAGCACGTGTTCAGAAATGTACAGCATATAACATGATTCAGTCCTGTTTAGTTTTGCAATAATGGAAATGTCAGAAATTTTTTGTTCAAGTAGAAAATAAACAAAGACATGTTAGAACACCATATCTATCCCCTGGTGAAGTATTGCAAATTAAATCTCAATGACTCTGCTTGTCATTAGAAGGCTGGGGAAGTGGGAGATGATGAAAGGATGATAAAGATGGGGATGGAAAGAGGATATAGATGTATCCTTTCCACATCTCCTACTCTCTTATGGAATCTGGGCAGCTCATCTGCTTGTTTTCTTTTATCTTATACTCAACTTTCAACCTACAAGTGCTGTAAGTTCAAACACTGTTACCCAGATTTTTGATACTTCTAACATTTTTTGTTTCTATATGTTATGGAATAGAATATGGAAATAGTTTCATCTTCCTCTAGTGCCTGTACTTCAAAAGTGCTTGGATACATTTTCTCCCCATTCATGCAGTATATGGATGACTTTTGTCTTAAATCTGGTGGCAAGAAAATTGTTTTAGGCTGAAATCTATCTCAATTAAATTTCCCCATTATATAGACAATCTGTCACTCTCTGATTACTGTCTGGTTTGAATGGACACATGCTGCCCCTGCCCCCACCACCCAGGCCATCTAGCTGCACCTACTGCAGCATTGTATTGTTGTTGTTGTTGTTTTCTCCCCTTTAATCACGTCATACCTACTAACTATGGATTATCTCTGAACACTTTTAATGTCTCAAGTGATTGCTTTTAGTCTTTTTCCTTATTTAATCATGATTTGCCCTGGTTAATGGAGGGAATTATGGTATTGATGAAGAATACTGAATATAGCATGAACTTCTAGAGAAGCAAACAAATTTGTCCTAGAAAGAGTACAGCCAGAGTGCTCCTTAGAAACAAGGATGGTGAGACTTTGTCTCATGTACTTTGGACATTTTATCAGGATAGACCAGTAGCTGATGAAGGGGATTATGCTTGGTAAAACAGATGGTCACTGAAAAAGTGTCTTAGACTGTGTTCTCTACAGAAGGAAAAACAGTAAGCCATATAAATATAGAGAGAGAGAGATATCAAGGAAATGGCTCACATGATTGTAGAGGGTGGAATGTCTCAAGTCCATGGATCAGGACTGAGGCTTATGTCAGTACATGTGGCCGCAGGAGCTGGTAAACTCAAGATGGGCAGGTCAAAGAGCAGGGCTCTTACTTGCAGTCTGTGAAGCTCAACAAATTCCAAGATTTGCAGGCAAAGACACAGTCTTCCTCTGATTCATGTAGCTTCAGGGACATTGAACCCAAGATCAGCAGGTAAGCTGATAACTCAAGTCCCAAGAACTGCAGGTCAGACAAACAGGAGGCAGCCATAGGTTACAGAGCAAGCAAAAAGCCCAAATGTCTGCTTATATACAGAAGGCCACACCCCCAAAGAAATTCCCGTTAAACTGATTAGATACTTACAGTAGATGCCATCATGGGAATGATCACATACAAACACTGAGAATTATGGCCCAGCCAAATTGGTACGCAGTCTTAACCATCACAAAGACCCTCAATGAGATGGATTGATGACAGTAGTTGCAACAATGAGATCATGCATAGCAATGATTGTGAAGATAGTTCAGGACCTGAAATAATTCATTCTGTTGTCCATAGCATTCTAATGAGTTGCAACTGACTCACTGGCTCATAACAACAACAACAACACTGAAGACTTCCATCACTTGCCTACATTTTCAAGCATAAAATAAAACAAACAATATTACAGTGATTACCCATATATCTGCCAACTACATTCAGCAATTACTCGTATTTTAAGGTATTTGTCCTTTCAGTCTGCCTTTGTTATCTATTTGTCTGTCTGTCTTAGTTAGCTAGTGCTGCTATAGCAGAAATAACACAAGGAGATGGCTTTAACAAAGAGAAGTTCATTCTCTCACAGTCTAGTAGGCTAGAAGTCTGAATTCAGAGTGCCAGCTCCACAGGCAGTTTTGCTCTCTCTGTTGGCTCTGGATGAAGGTCCATGCCATTTGTCTTCCCTTGGTCTAGAAACATCTCAGAGCATGAAAATGAAGTCCAAAGGACTCTCTCTGCTCCCAGCACTGTTTTCTTGATGGTATAAAGTCCTTATGATCCATCCGCTTGCTTCTCTTATATCACCTATAAGACAAAAGGAAGTGTAGGCCACACCCCAGGGAAACTCCATTTACAGTGAATCAGGGATTTGACCTTAGTAGTTATAGTTCCACCCTAGTCCTTAACATAATCCAATCTTACCCCATTAAACACAGGCAGAGATTAGGGTTTATAACATATAGATGAATTACAGTCACAAAACAGAGAACAACCACACAATACTGGGAATCATGGCCCAGCCAAATGGATACACACATTCACACATTTTGATGAGGTGACATAATTCAGTCCATAACTCTATCAATCAATCTATCTGTCTCTCTGTCTGTCTATCTATCTCTTGTCTTTTTTTTCCTGAGCTATTTGAAGGTCAGGAACAAATATTATTAAACTTTATTTCTTTATGCCTCAATATATGTCTTCTAAGAGTCTGTAAGTGGTGCAAATGGTTAACACAGTGAACTGTTAACTGAAAGGCTGGAAGTTAGAGTCCTTCAGTGGTGCCTTAGAAGGAAGGCATGGTGATCCACTTCTGAATAAAACAGCTATCAGGAACTCAATGAAGCGTAGATCAATCGTGACACACATGGGGTCACCGTGAATCGGTGCTGCCTCCGTGACAACTGGCTGACTAGCATACATCTTAGAATAATAACAGTTTCCACAGTTGAAAGTAAGGCACAAAATTCTTCCTTCTTTCTTTAACATTTCAGCAAATAATGTGTATGAATGGAGGTAATTCTCACATAAGCGTTACTTCCATCAGGAAAATGCTCAGTTGTATCACCAGACACATTTACCTTAGCTTCTTCCCTTTATGAGTCAAAACAATCTACCTATTCATGTTGTCTACGTAATGCTTTTGACAGCTGGTGAGACAATGGCACCATTTCTCCATTTTCTCAGTTCCAGTCAGGCCTGTAAATTCTGAGTACAGGTTATCCACGAGAGCATCAAAGAATCCTTGTATCTGAGAAGCATGTAATTCTACAATGATGATGTGACCGGCTCCAGCTGCTAAAAATATGCTAGCTAAATATTTGAAAAAATTGAAGCAGAACTATTGTCTTTTATATCTTACTGTGAATGTGAAAAATATGAGATTACTTCAGCCTCCGTGGATAAGAAAGAAATTTTTTCCAGCATTGGTTAAAATGAGAAATTTCATCAAATTATCTTTAATTTCTCCACAGCCAATTTCAATAATAACTGCGTCTTTACCAGCCTTCCGTTCCAGCATCTGTGTGATTCCTTGGTTGCTGGACTTTTTGGTGACCACTTTAGCTTCGTGCCCATCCTGTCAGTTATTTTCTAAGAAGGAACACAATGTGAGCTTCTGCTGAACCGCAAAATATTGGGCAGAGCAGGGGCTCACCAGGGCTGCCTTGTTTTGCAGGTAAAAATGACAGAATCAAACCAAACCAAACCCACTGCTTTTGAGTTGATTCTGACTCATAGCAACCCTATAGGACAGAGTAGAACCATCCCATAGAGTTTCCAAGAAGTGTCTGGTGGATTTGAACTGCTGATCTTTTGGTTAGCAGACATAGTACTTAACCACTATGCTGCCAGAGTTTCCAAAAATGACAGAAGCAGGACCTGTTTCTTATTTAAATTGGCATTCACATACAGAAAAGTAGAGGAGGAAGGGAAAAGTGTGAGAATGCAGAGAACACCTACTACTCTACTAGGCCTTTGCTGTAGCTGTTCCCTTTGCTCAGAACACTCTTCTACCTGGCATCCTCAAGGCCTGCCTTAGTGAAGCCTTGTCTGCCCACCATATACAAAATTACACCCCAGGCTTTTCCCTCTTAGGGCTAGGACTAGGGTTAGGCCCTTGAGATGTCTAGGGCAGAGATTTTAAGGAGACACTATTGGGTCTGTGCAAGGGCAGGGTAGGTACTTGCACAACCTGTGGGTGACAGCTTCTTTCATTTTTGTTCCCCAGGCACTTCACTTGCCTCATCCTCATCACCATGCTGCACACTGTTTCTTTTCTTGCTTTAATTTTCTCTAAAGCCGTTCTCTAGAATGACAACTTCTCAAGAGCAGAATGATTGTTTGTTTTGCTCATTGAGTATTTCTAGCACTCATGTAGTGTTTCGCACCTTGTGAGCACTCAAAATGTATATAGGGAAGGGATGGATAGGTGGATGGATGGATGGATGAACGGGATGGATGGATGAATGGATGCATGGATGGGTGAATGGATGGATAGATGGGTGGGTGAATAGATGGATGGGTGGATATATGTATTCTGCTAAGTTTTATATTCCTCCTTCTAGCAGGAAACAGCATGTTACTGAATTTTGAGCTGCTTAACCATAGGACTGCCTTTTTCATTTATTCATCTCCAGTGCATAGCACCATGTCTGGAACACTGAACCACTAAACAAAGATTGATTAGTTGAATACATACTGCCGATTTCTGAGATTCAATTTTGGCTCACAGCAGATGGCATCACTCTTGTAGCCACTGTTATACTGGGATGAGTCTAACCCTCTGTGACGGAAGTTTGCACAAATTATTCATCCCCTCTTGAACTATTTCATCATTCGTAAAATGTACACAATGACCTCCACCTCGTGGAGTAGTCATTGAGGTGAGCGTGGGTCTAGCATATAGCCTGCCCCAGTATGTAATCAGTTCTCAGGATCTTTTTATGAACCCTGGTGGCACAGCAGTTAAAGTGCTTGACTACTAACCAAAAGGTTAGTTGTTAGAACCTGCCAGCATCTCTGTGAGAGAAAGATGTGGTGGTCTGTTTCTGTAAAGATTTACAGCCTAGGAAAGCTCATGGGGCAGTTCTACTTCATCCTGTAGGGTGACTTAGACAGAACTCATTTGCTAGCAATGAGTTAGTGTGGTCATTTTATATCTTTCATATTCTTTTTATTATATTTTCTTACTTAGGTTTGAGATTCACCTGCACCATTATTTGTTTACTTTAGTTCTAAAGGCTGTCTTTGATTTCCTTATTATTACCTTTGAATTATTAGTTTTCCTCTCTTCTGTTTATCTCATGTTCTACATTATTTTCTTTCTCTCTTCCATACACATTGTTGTGTGCTTACTATGCTCCAGTAACTAGTATGATAGTCCTGTGAATGCAAAGGAAACTTCAATACATTTCCTTCTTTTGAGGAATTCAGAGTATAGCTGGAAACAAACATATAAGCAAGCACTTAGAGGTCCATGCTGCAGAAGCTCTCCTAGAAGATGCCAGCTGTGTGTCAACCACAGGATGGCAGAGGCAGAGCTGACTCTTCTTACTTACAATTGATTTTCCTCTAGTCCTTACTAGCTCAGACATGAATTCATTATTCAGTTTTTCAGGCTTTTTTTTCCCCCTGAAGAAATTTCACTGTTTCACTCTAGCCATCATTACTTTTGATTTCCTATGGTATAAATACTTAAAGACTCATACAGTGTGTATGTTACTGAATCACAATATCTGTGTAGCAGCAGATCACCTAGTAAGCTAACAAAGGAACAGTACTAAGACGCAAGATCTAAAGGCAATTAGACAAGTCTGTGTCTTGACAAGCATTGGTCCTGATAGGAAAGTTTCAGTGAAATATCAAAACTTTTAGAATGACACAGAGCTGTCATAGAAAGTCTTTTATTGTGACAAAAGTTAAACAGTACATGAAAACAAGGCCCAGTTCTGTGCCATCCTCACGAATGTTGTTACACGTAAGCACATCATTGCAGCCACTGTGTCAATTCGTCTTATTGAGGGTCTTTCTTTTTCACGTGGACTGTCTTCTCTACCAAGCATGACATCCTTCTCCAAGCGCTGATTTCTCCTGACAACATGTCAAAAGCGTGAGAGACTTAGTCTCACCATCCTTATTGCAAAGAACATTCTGGTCATACTTCTTCCAAAACAAATTGGCTCATTTTTTTCTAGCAATCCATAGTGTATTCAATATTCTTTCCCCATACCACAGTTCAAAGGTATCAATTCTTCTTTGGTCTTCTTTATTCATCATCCAGCTTTCATATGCATTCAGGTAACTGAAAACAACATGGCAATACTGCATGCAAAGGAAATATCAGTTATTAAGCCAAATATAAAAGTAATCAAAATCATTTGTGATGTCATGGGGATTAGAACACAAATTAGAGATTATATACTTAAGGATTAAAAAAAAGTCTCTGAATGAAACCTACTTACTGCATACATATATATATATGAAAGAATGAGAAGATGAAAGCCATCTGTCATGACAAACAACTGTATTTCACTTTTTAGAGAACTGAAAATAAGATAATATTTAGATAGACTTATTGTTGTCAGGCACCAAGTCAGTTCTCACTCACAGAGACCCTATGTACAACAGTTCTGACTCAAAGAGACCCTATGTACAACAGAATAAACACTGCCCTGTCCTGTGTCATGCTCACAACTGTTGTTATGCTGGAGCTCATCATTGCAGCCACTGTGTCAATCCATCTCATCGAAGGTCGTCTTCTTTTTCACTGACCTTCACTTTGCTGAGCATGATGTCCTTCTCCAGGGGCTGATATCTCTTGAAAGCATTTACTGATGAAGATGAAAGACCACAGACTTCAGTAGGAATTATACCCTAACAAAGAAAACGAAATTCCTCACTGCTGGACCAGTAAGCAACATTATGATAAATAGAGAAAATACCTAAATTTGTCAAGGAATTTGGTTTACCTGTATCAACAATAAATAGCCATGGAAGCAGCAGTCAAGAAATCAACAGACACATTGCATTGAACAAATCTGTTACAAAGACTTCTTCAAGGTGTTGAAAGGCAAAGATGTAACCCTAAAGACTAAGGTGTACTTCACCCAAGCCACAGTGTTTTCAGTCACCTGGAAGATGAATAAAGAAGACCAGAGAAGAACTGACACCTTTGAACTGTGATATGGGGAAAGAATATTGAATATACTATGGACTGCCAGAAAAAAAAAGAGCCAATCTGTTTTGGAAGAAGTATGACCAGAATGTTCTTTGGAACAAGGATGGTGAGACTAAGTCTCACATGCTTTGGACATGTTGTCAGGAGAAATCAACGCTTGGAGAAGGATGTCATGCTTGGTAAAGAAGAGAGTCTATGTGAAAAAGAAAGACCCTCAATAAGACGAATTGACACAGTGGCTGCAATGATGTGCTTAAGTATAACAAAATTCGTGAGGATGGCACAGAACTGGGCCGTGTTTCTTTCTGTTGTACACAGGATTGCTGTGAGTTAGAACTGCCTCAATGACACCTAACAACAACCACCACTGGTAGTATTAATATTTACAAGGAAAAAAATACACATGATACTTTATCATAACTTTGGTTGTTATTATGAGCTGCTGTCACTTTGGCCACATGCTCTCATGGCAACCCCATGAACAGTGGAATGAAGTGCTGACATGTCCTAGTCCATCCCCATGATCAGTTATAAACTAGACCATTGTGAACCTCAGAGTTTTTACTTGCTGATTTTCTAAAGCAGATCATCAGACTTTCTCCCTAGTCCAGCTTAGTCTGGAACTCCCTCTGAAATATGTCCAAGAATCATATTAACACACTGTATTGCTTATCCACAATAAAAAAAGATGTAAATGTACTAAATACTTCAATGATTTCAATAAAAGGTAGAAACTGTCAACCAAATAAAAAAGAAAACCATTGCCGTCAATCGTGACTTATGGCCATGCAACAGGAGAGAGTAGAACTGCCCCACTGGGTTTACAAGGAGCAGCTGTTAAATTCAAACAGCCAGCCTTTTGGTTAGCAGTTGAGCTCTTAACCACTGTGCCACCAGGGCTCTTTCTGGACATAAAGGCGAGAACAAATTGTGTGCTGGGAAAAAAAGAAAAAAGAACTCCCTGTAATTACAACTCATGGCGACCCTAGGGGCCAGGGTAGAACTGACCCCCAGAGTAGACTCGATGGCACTTGGCTTGGCTTTGGATGTAATCACAATGTACTCTGCTGTTTGTATTTGTGTTGTGTAAGTAGGAATCTGCTTATAAGCGATTTAAAATACTCATGTGAGGACCAACTCTTGAGGAATTTTGGACTGATTATATTCTTCTGAAAATTGGTGTGATCTTTTGAATCCACTAGGGCAAGTCAGACAGGGTCAATAATTGCTTATACTTGTTAGCCATCAATCAGTTTTTATGTGTATTAGAGTTGCTCTTGAAAGCCACCACCTGTAATTTAGGCTTTCATGATTAGAAAACAAATTCACAATTCCTCAGTCTTTATGAGTGAACATAGTTGTATTGTAAAGGAACTTTAGTGGTAAACACTTGATTTTTAAAGGAACTTTAGTGGTAAACACTTGATTTTTCAGAAAAGAAAAAGGCATAAATCGTACATTTCTGAGAGTAAATAATAAGTATTAATAGAAACAAGGATAAAGTTGAATGACTACATTTTTGACTCTGCTAGAATGTGTAATCATTCCATTTTATAAAATAAATTATTATTGAAAAGGCTCCAAACCCAGAACGGAATGAGTTGACATTCACACTTGAACTCTAGGGTATCAGGTATGTTCCAAGCAAGCTTCTTAAGATTTCTTAGCATATAAAATTTTCTTTAAAGCTTCTCATTTTTGTTTTTTAACCTATAGTCTGAAAAGCAGTCCTCCCTTGAAACAGAAGTCTTTCTGTAGAAAGCATCTTTCAGATGTGTAAAATATCCCTGTGTTGCAGGTCATACGAAAAGGGGAGGTCAGCTGCTGCTGGATTTGCACGGCCTGTAAGGAGAATGAATATGTGCAAGATGAATTCACCTGCAAAGCTTGCGACTTGGGGTGGTGGCCCAATGCAGACCTAACAGGTAGGAGCGGCCTCATTTGCACATCTTTTTCCTGCTGATTGGCCAAGTGCTCCAGTTACAGCATGTGAGCATTTACTTGTGCCGAATGTTCACTTATAGTGCATACTTATTTTTCTTCTGTTGAAGAGTAAGCTTGTAAGTTTGTAAGATATGTACGATCTGTACTGGAAAGGAGAATTCATTTAAATCTAAATAAAAGTGAATGGGGGTGCAGTAGGGTATTCTGTTATGGAGTTATTTTCGGTTTTTGACTTTCAAACGTGTGTTTGCAGGTACTTTCAGTCACCTGACTTTGTGTTTAAAAACATTGCCGGGGCATCTACTATGTATGAGGGTATTACTTCAGGACTTTAATTGCAAAGATGAAAGAAACATAGACCCGGATTTTAGTTTGCTTAAATGGTATCAAGGAAGAACAAGGAAAAGATAGAATTTAACAAAATTATGAAAGTAATAGAGACATTTACAAAGTAATTTAATATTTGTCAAGCATACAATGTGATGAAAGGAACTCCAGACAGAAAGTAGACCAGCGAGAAGCCGTGGAACAAGGACTTGGCACTGGCCGAGACAGGTAGAAGAGTGGCTAGGGACGCGGGTGGAGAAGTACCCTGGCAGCGTGGCGAAGGGCCTCTGCGGGACCTCTTTTTAAGTATTTGGAATTTGGCTTCAAGCCCAAGAGAACCCCTGAAGGATTCTCAAGTGGTCAGTGACACCATGATACCCATGTTTCAGAAAGTGCTCTGGTGGCAGTACGGAGGAGTCAGAGCGACAGTGATAGAACTAGGAGTTACGAAGCTACAAGGACTGACAATTAAGTTCACGAACTCACCCTAGAAAACGTGCGGCCTACCCTTTGCTGAACATCGCTATCATCACCTCTGAAGTACTCTCTTTGGGAAGTTATGCACCAATGCCAGCACCTAGTCCACTCTTCAAACTGGTTTTGCACCTCTTTTTCCGAAATGGCCATCAGAACTGTCGTCAGATTACTCTTGATGTCCTGAATGTCATCAAAATGTCTTCCTTTCAATTTTTGCTTTGTGTTCAGGTAAAGAAAAAAGTTACTGGGGGCCAGATCAGGTGAGTAGGGAAGGTATTCCACTATGGTTACTAGTTTCCTGGCTAAAAACTCCCTCACACAGACAATTATACAGTTAGGTTCGTGAACTTGCCACTTTGCCACCTTGCTCAATGGCCATTCCAAAAGGAGTTCCAAAATTGTGGACCAGGCACTGGCATCAGTGCAGAGCTTCCCAAGAGGAGTACTTCAAAGTAGTGATATTCAGCAATGAGGTATATAGCTCTTGGAGTGGACTTAATTGTTGGACCTCGTTTTGCACTGGCCCAGGTGAGCACTTTCAAAGAGCATGGACTAGGGAAGCGGAGGTAGGAATGGAAAGGAATAGACAAACGTAAGTGATGGTTCACTAATAAAATCAGTGAGAGAGATTGATTATGCGTTGTTCTCTAAAGCAAGGTTCATATATGTGAATTTTGTTTTTCACTGGCCTGATACCAGATTAAGGGAGCCCTGGTGACCCAGTGACATTTGGCTGCTAACCAAAAGGAGGACAGTTCAAACCCACCAGCACTTTCAAGGGAGAAAGATGTGGTGGCCTGCTTCCGTAAAGATTACAGCCCTGGGAGTCCCACGGCACAGTTCTGCTCTGTCGTGTAGAGTTGCTATGAGTAGGAATTGACTTGATGGCAACAGGTTTAGTTGTTTTGGTTTTAATAACAAGCTGACATATGACAGGTGTCGTACAAAGACTATTCACAAATTTAAAGAGTAGTAGAGCCATAGAGCCTTTGTCATCAGAGTACATCTAACGTGTCATCTCAGAAAATCGAATCTTAGAGAGACAAAGTAATGTGTCTGTGATCACATAACCAGTTATTGGCTGAACCCAGTTCACTGAATCCTGATTCCAGGTTTTCCTGGGTGCTGTGGAAAATCACTGAAGAGTATAACATTTCTGATTATTATTTGATTTAAAAGAAAAAAGAAAAAAAAAAACCCTGCTTCCAATTAAGAGTATACAAAAAATTATGTGGCTTATTCAGAGTACACTGAAAATGACTGGATAAGAAGATCCCTGTCAAATAATTAAAGTTGCACTTATGAATTGAGTGTTCCTCACAAACTAGTCATCTTATTGTACAATAAAAAGTTAAACTAAATTGAGTATCAGAAAGCTTTCATAAATTACTTAGAACAAAGAATTTTTTAAAAGAAAAAGAAATTAGATCAAAATATTGTTCAAAGTACAAACTGAATCTCACTCACTTTTTTCCTCTAGCTGAAAACTTGTTCTCAAACTTTAAAGTGCCTAAACATTACCCGAGAATTACTCACTTCCAGAAATTCCTATTCAGCATTTCTAGAGCGGGACCCAACAGGTTCTGATGCATTTAGTCCCTGTTCCACCCCTTGAGAAACTGTCCTGGAGCATATCTGATGCCTTGAACATAATAGATGCTTAATAAGTGTTTGTTAAAGTCAGTGAACCAAAGAGAAAGGACTCGTCAGGGTCAATCTGATTACTAGGTGCAGAAACCACAATGGAACTCCAGGGTTTTTTTTTTTTTTTCTGTGGGTCTAATGCTCTTAGAAGTTCATCGTGTGGTTCAGGTAATGGACTGGTCTGGTTTGGAAAGTTTTTCCAGCCTCCTTCAGCCTCAAACCCTCCTTCTGAAGCTTATTTTTCTTTCTTTGAAACTTTGTTCTCCTAGTCTATGCTCTCTGCTCACCTCTTTTCTTAAGTAAGCAGTTCTCCTTAGGTCTCTATTTTGTCTGAGAACTGGGGTTGACTTTGATAATAATTTCTCCCTGCTATTTGCCTGAGACCTCACCTGGCCTATGAAGAATTTCAAAGACAAAACTGAACTCTTTCGCAGGCTGACCTTAGAAGCCTGAAGTCCCGACTTTGAGATACAAGAGTTTTTCACTAGTCTACATTCTCTGGTGTTTTCCCTAATGCATTGTTCTCACTGCTCTGTATTCATTGTAATTAAGACTTGTCTCATACATGGAAAAGAGCTACTAGTCTATTTAAAAAATTATTATAATAATAACAAAAAATATAATGTTTCATAATAACGGTGTCCAGAAGTTAAGCTGATCTAAAAGAGCTAAGCTAAGCTGCTGGATGTCTGACATAGCTGATTATGACAGGTCAAAATGCAAGTAACAGTTAAGTCTCTAATCAATAAAAAAGCAATCAATGATAAGAGTACAAGCAAGAGATAGCACAGACTCTTTTACGCGATATTTCTCTAGAACGGTGCCCAGGTGAGGGCCAGATGGTTGAGGACAGAGGTGGGGACCATCACACTGCTGATGGTCAAAGAACAAACTGATTCAGTACAAACTGAATCTCACTCACTCCCCAAACAAAAGGCTTCTGCAGTTTTACAGATCTCAGGGCCAGGAAAGGGTAGTGGTGGAAAAGAATTGAGTACTGTGTCCAAGTCGGGAAAAAGTGTCTTCAAGGACAACCCTCTTCCTCCAATTAGGGAGACTTCTACAGAGGTGCTTTAGGGAGGTCTCTGCTGAAGGCCCTTGATAAGGACCCCTTTGTACTGAGGTAACTAGGCAAGGAATGCAGATACGTGAAAGCATGGCAGGTCACAGGGCCTGAGTTTTTGGCTGGCTCTTTTCAGACTGTAGTGTATTGGCTGTACACTGTGTCTGATTGGGGAGGATGCCCTTCCTCTGTGGCCTGCTGGGTAAAACTTTTATAACTGCCTACAGTCAGGCCTGGAAAATCACACATAGGCTTTTAGCCAGGAACTGGACCCCTTGAAAAGAACACAGAGTTGGGTATTTTCCTCCCTGTAGGTTCTCCATTGTGGGCGCATTATGTGTCCATTGTTGAATGATCACCAGCAATGATTATGACTCTTCAACTTGATACAGTATAAAAAGTTATACTTCTTGATATAAATACATGGATATTAATGCAATTATCTTTCTAGAGATTTGAAGTACTATCATCTATCCTTCATGCAGAGGTCACCTGTAATATTCAATTGAACTGAGGAAAGCAACAGCTCAGATTTCTCGTTTGCCTACTGGCAATGGGCAAGCAGTCACTCTTGGATCAGAATATCCAGACTATTTTGCAAATCCTCAGTTTATGGTCTTTCAGAATATACATATGCTGTACTAATTTTTGTCTCTACATTAATTATACTTATTGTCCCTATGTTCCTATCAATCTCATGCATGAATGGAAAATGCAATCACATTTGTCAATTACTTGGTACCATGTCAGGTACAGAACAAGCATGCAACACCTGGCAATGTGTTGTTGGTTGTTGTCATGGTAGCAGTAGATGTGAAAAAGAAAATCCACAGGAAAAGAATACCAAATATCTGTATAGTGGCTCAGAAGAGTAAATGCATTGCCTTTAAGTAGGTATTGTGCCTTCAGGGGCAGATGTTTTGGCTGTATTTTAGTGAAAATGAAAAATTCTTCTTTGGAAAATGATGTTTCATATTGAAGGCAGAATTTGTTAAAATATATTTAAAATAATTGTATGAGATAGCTACTTTCTACATATAGTCTAAGTTACTAACATTAATAAAAAACAACTTGTAAGTGAATGTGTATTTCTATTAGAATATGTTGCCTCTTGGCTGTAAAGAAAAATTGGTATATAAAATCTGAGGACTAAATTTGATTTCTTAGGGAATTTCTTTTGGAGAAAATGCTAAATTTCTCATATCTTCTCAGTAAAATAAATACTTAACTCAGCTTTTTAAATATCACACTTCTGGGAATCACTTCTGCCATGATGTAGCACTTTAGAGTATTAGTCATTCTTGGGACCACTCAATAGTATGTATTTCTTAAAATAAGTCAAATTAAGAAGATTCTTCAGAAAGACAAACTACACTAAGTTTTCTCAGTGAAAAAATAGACTGTACTAAGTTGCAGAAATTAGCTAATTGTAACCATTTCCCCAATTCCAGCGGTTGCTGTGACTTCTCCCACTACTATCTATTCATTTATTTGATTTTTCAGTTTGCACTAGAGTCTGCTTTAGGCTGGACGTTGTGTGAGGAACGGGGGATATACAGATGAGTGATCAAAGAGTTTGCACAGGCTTGAACAAGAAAATAAACCCCAAGGACTTCCCGCGTGGCTGCCTCTTTTAGCTTAGACATAAATCACTCTGTCTGACCCAAGAGGAGCCCTGGTAAAGCAGACAGCTAAGCACTGACTGCTAAATGAAAGGCCGATAGTTCAAACCCACCCAGCAGCTCTGCAGGGAAAAGACCTGGCAAGCTGTTCCCATAGAGACTGCTGTTGTGTTCGGCACTATTGCATCAATTCTGACTGAGTGTGACCCCGTGTGAGAGAGTAGAATTGTCCAATAAGTTTTTCTTGGCTGTAATCTTTATGAAAGCCAGGTCTTTCTTTCTCGCCTAGAGCAGCTGGGTGGTTTCAAACTGCTCCACTTGCCACTTTCAGCCAAGTGCTTAACCATAATCCTACCAAGGCTCCTCAGCCCACTGTGGTTGAGTTGATGCTAACTCATAGCAACCCTACAGGACAGTAGAACTGCCCCACAGGGTTTCAAGGAGCGCTGATGGTTCTAAACTGCTGAGGTTTTGGTTAACAGCTGAACTGTCAACCACTACACCACCGGAGTTTCAATAAGACCCTTAAAAAGACAATATTACATCAAGATTGAGTATTGGAGTTTCCGAAATTCTGTTCTGTGATGAAATACTTCTTAGATGCCATACATAAAGTTCTGAGATTCTCCTTCATTGATCAAATATTATAGAGTTGCTGCATTGTGATGAGCACTACATCACTGGATAGTTATCATGGGAAGGAAAAGTAGCAATGACTCATGATTAGTTAACTATATAGCAGAAAATAGTGTTTCTTGTTAGTAACGGGCTTATTGCATATGGTAAGATTCGATTTAAAGACCTAGTGTAAGATCTGAAGATGTTTTCACTAATTTAGCTTATACTTGTAATGGCCCTTAAGCAAGGAGACTAAGCACTGGTTAGTGAATTAAGGGGCTGATTCTTTAAGGGATAAGTTAGTTGTTACTGCATAAAAAATTACCGCCAATTTCAGCAGCTTAAAACAACACACATTTATTAACTCACAATTTCTGTGAGTCAGGAATTCTGGCATGGTTTAGCTGAGTCTTCCACTTTACAATTTTTTATAAAACTGCAATCAAGATGCCAGCTAGGGATGGAGTGTAATGTAAAGACTTGATTAGGAGAGAATTCACTTCTAAGCTCACTCAATAGGATTGTTTGAAAGATATGTTTCCTCCAGTCAGTTGGAGTTAGCACCTCACTTTTTGGTGGCTGTTGGGTGCGGCCTGCCATCAATGTTTTGCCATGTGGACCTTGCCAAAATGGCATTTTGCTTCATCAGAACCAGCAAGAGAATGTTTGCTAGCAAGGCAAACCTAATCAGTAAAGTGGTATCACATCAATTTTGCTATATTCTACTGAATAGAAATAAATGGCAGATTCTGTTCATATTCAGGGGGAGGAAATTACGCCAAGATGTGAATGCCCAGAGTTGAAATCATCCAAGATCATCTCAGAAGCTGCTTACGTCATTGGGCAATAGTTCTTTCATTTGTACTAAGATGCTGAGTTAGTACACACCTACAACATTATGTAACATTTTCCTATTTGTAAGTGTATCTACTTATCTATCTATCAAGAAGGATTTATGATAATTAGGTACCTATGATAATCTGTATAGCTATTGTTCTGCTCCAATCAATCTTCCTATTTCTTTTTTTATTGATCTTCTTACTAACGTGTATTGTCACCAATTTCACCCTACCAAATTTCTAACAACAATCTAATCTAAACCCTTGCCCCTTGCCTTCCTGTCTTCCCACCTTCCCCACCGTTGTAGCCGTCAAAGTCTTTTCTATTATGTATGAGTATGCTTTTAAGTTTTTATCATAGGGGTCTCATATAATAATTGTCCTTCTGTCACTGACTAGTTTCACTCAACATAATGTCCTCCAGTTGAAACCAAATTGAGAGACGTTTCCTGCTATCATCGTTGTTCTTTATCAGTGTATAGTACTCCATGGAGAATATATACCAAAGTTTACCCATCGATTCTTCTGTTGTTGGGCATCTGGGTTGATTCCAACTTTTTGCTATCTGTGCTGCAATGAACATTCGTGTGCATGTAGCAGTTGGTGTGAATGGCCTTGATTTTGTAGGATATATTCTGAGCAGAGGAATTACTGGGTCAAATGGTATATCTACATCCATTATTTTAAGGTAATGCCAAGTTGCTTTCCAAAGAGGTTGCACCATTCTACAGTCTCATCAACAGTGAAGGAGAGTTCTAATCTCTCCACAGCCTCTCCAACATTTATTGCTTTGTGTTTTTTGGATCATGGCCAATCTTGTTGGGGTGAGGTGGTATCTCGTTGTCATTTTGATTTGAATTTCCTTAATAATTAATGATCGTAAACATGTCTGCATGTGTTTTTTGACTGCCTGGATCTCTTCTTTAGAGAAGTGTCTGTCCATCTCCTTTGCCCATTGTGTAATTGGATGATTTGTCTTTTTCTTATGGATATTTTGTAGAACCATATAGATTATGGAGATCAGGAGTTGGTCTGACATAGAGTTGCCAAATATTTTTTCCCATTCTGTAGGTCTTTTAATTCTTTTGATGAAGTCTTTGGATGAGCAGACATGTTTGATTCTTATGAATTCCCCTTTATCTATTCTCCTGAAGAATGTGTTTGTCAGATTTTGAAGTCTGTCTATATTGCATATTAAAACATCCATTGTTGATCCTATATTATCTTGGATGAGCTTTATCATTTTAGCTTTTCTATTCAGGTCTTTTATCCAATTTGAGTTGATTTTTGTATACGGTGTGAGATATGGGTCTTGTTTCAATTTTTTGCAGATGGATATCCAATTATGCCAGCACCATTTGCTAAAGAGACTGTTCTTACCCCAGTTCAAAGTCTTAGGACCTTTGTCAAATATCAGCTGTTCGTAAGAGGACGGTGGCATCTCTGGCGTCTTTGTTCCATTGGTCTATATGTCTCTTTTTGTACCAATACCAGGCTATTTTGACTACTGTGGAAGTTTAATAGGTTTTAAAGTCAGGTAGTGAGAGGCCTCCCAGCATGTTCTTCTTTTTCATTAGTGCCTTACTTATTCGGGGTTTCTTCCCATTCCAAATAAAGTTGATAATTTGTTTCTCCATCTCATTAAAAAATGTCACTGGAATTTGTATTGGGATTGCAATATGTAAGTAGAGTGCTTTGGGCAAAATAGACGTTTTCACAATATTGAGTCTTCCTATCCATGAGCAGGGCAGATTACTTATGTAAGTCCCTCCTAGTTTCTTGTAGCAATGTCTTGTAGTTTTCTCTGTAAAGATCTCTTATTTCTCTAGTAAGATTTATTCCTAGGTATTTTATCTTCTTGGGGGCTATAGTAAATGGAATTGATTTGGTGATTTCTTCATTAATAATTTCATTGTTAGTATAAAGGAATCCTACTGATTTTGTTATGTTTATCTTGTATCCCGATACTTTGCCAAATTCTTCTATTAGCTCTAATAGTTTACTTATGGATTTCTTTGGATTCTCTGTATAGACAATCATATCATCTACAAAGAGGGAAATCTTTACTTCTTCAGTGCCAATACAGATGCCTTTTATTTCTTTGTCTTGTCTAATTGCTGTGGCTAGAACTTCTAGCACAATGTTGAATAGAAGTGGTGACAGCGGGCATCCTTGTCTAGTTCCCATTCTCAAAGGTGATTCTTTCAGTCTTTCACCATTCAGGATGATGAAAGCAGTTGACTTTGCATAGATGCTATTGATTATATTGAGGAATTTCCCTTTTATTCCTATTTTTCTGAGAGTTTTAAGCATGAATTGATGTTGAGCTTTGTCAAATGCCTTTTCTGCATCAATTGACAAAATCAGGTGATTTTTATCTTTTGTGTTATTAATATGGTTGATTACGTTAATTGTTTTTCTGATGTTGAACCAGCCTTGCATCTATGGAGTGAAACCAACTGGATCATGATGAATGATTGTTTTTATATGCTATTGAATTCTATTGGCTAGAATTTTGTTGAAGATTTTGCATCTAGACTCATAAGGGATATTGGTCTGTAATTTTCTTTTTTGGGGGGATCTTTCCCTGATTTTGGTATCAGGGTTATGCTGGCTTCATAGAATGAATTTGGAAGTATTTCATCCTTTCTATGGTATGAAATAGCCTCATTAGTATTGGAGTTAATTCTTCTCTAAAATTTTGGTAGAATTCTCCAGTGAAGCCGTCTGGGCCAGGACTTTTTTTGGTTGACTTTTTAAGGCTGAGAGAATTATATTTTCTCTCTGGAAATCTCTCCATTGAAAAATCTCTTTCCTCTCACTCACATTTTAAGATTGGCTGATAGCCCCCAGTTTCTCCATAAACAGAGCAGCCTCTTTGCTACTCAATAAGCAAAGTCTTCCACCCTTGAGAGTCCACCTGGGGCAAATCATTACAGTATTAGAGTCAGCTAGTGACCAACAGTTCTCTTAGATCCATTATCAGAGAAATCAAATAACATCTAGATGGCACACAGGCAACAGACCACAATTAATCATTTAAAGAAACAGTCTTCAAATGCTCCAGAAAATTCCCTAAAGATTCAAAAAATTACCCAGATGAAGAAGCCTTTCTGAATCTAACAGAGATTGAATACAAAAAAATTATATATAAACCCTCCTAGAGATTAAACAACATGTAATAAAACAAAATGAAAAATTTGGTATACCATTTGATATGCTAGAACATCATCAACAATCTGAAATACATCAGATTAATAGCAAAATTACAGAATTGGATAATTTTATCCAAAGCCAAAAGAGTAGGATTGAGCAGATGGAAGTTAGAATCAGTGACCTAGAGGACAAAGTAACTAACATCAACATTTATGAGGTAAAATCAGAGAAAAGAAATAAGAAAAAATGAAGAAACATTAAGAAACATGTGGGACTCCATGAAGAGGAATAATTTACGTTTAATTGGAGTTCCTCAACAAGGGAGGATTAATGACAACATAGAGTATTGCTGTAGAGATGGTGACAGAAAACTTCCCTGAGATTATGAACAAAGAGAACATAGATATCCAAGATGTTTATCAAACACCACAAAAGTTAGATCCAAAAAGAAGAATGCCAAGGCATATTATGATTAAGCTTAATAAGCTAAAACACAAAGAGATGCTTCTGAGGACAGCAAGGCTCAAATCAAAACTAACATTCTGAGGGAAACTCTGTAGACTTTCATCTGACTTTTATGCCAAAACAATACTGGCCAGAAATCAATTTTCCTATTTCTATGACATCTTTCATTCATAAGGATTCTGGGTCAAAAACTGACTTTTTTGTTATAATTTCTTAAATTACACCTAGTGCATGTATCCTCCTGTATACAGTAGCTATAATTTAATCATATACAGGACTGTAGTACATCTTGACTGTAAGTGGATCTCCCCTATTAAATTTGTAGATGTTTTGTCACAGAATAAAAAAGAAAATAAATATTCTTCTAATAATAATCTCAAAAGATCAGTGATAGCTTGAGACATGGGACTGTTAGAGGTTTTTATTACATGAATGGTTTTATTAAACCAGTAAACTCATATCCTTCTAGGCAAGAAAATTGGAACAGCTACTTGTCCAACTGACTGAAAAGATTCATATTTATGCCTATTCCAAAGAAAGGTGATCCAATTGAATGCAGAAATTATTGAGCAATATCATTAATATCACAAGCAAAATTTTGCTGAAGATCATACAAAAAGGGTGGTGGCGTTGTGTCTACATGGGACTGCCAGAAAGTCAATCCAGATTCAGAAAAGGGCTTAGAACCAATAATATCCTTGCTGATATCAGATGAATCCTGGCTGAAAGCAGAGAATCGCAGAAAGATGTTTATCTGTGTTTAATTGATTGTATTCAATTTTGTGGATCATAACAAGTTATAGGTAACACTGAGAAGAACTGGAATTCCAGAACACTTAATTGTGCTCATGAGGAACCTGTAGGTAGATCAAGAGGCAGTCTTTCAAACAGAAAAAGGGGATACTGTGTAGTTTAAGGTCAGAAAATGTATGTGTTGAGGTTGTACCATCTCACCATACTTAGTCTGTATGTTGAGGAAATAATCAGTAAAGCTGGTCTATATGAAGAACAGGGCATCAGGATTGGAGGAAGACTCATTAACAACCTGCGTTATGCAGATAACACAACCTTCCTTGCTGAAAATGTAGAGGACTCGAAGCACTTTCTGAGGAAGACCAATGACTACAGCTTCCCTATGGATTATAACATCAACATAAAAAAAAAAAAAAATCCTCCCAAATGGACCAATAAGCAACATGATGATAAACAAAGAAGAGCCTGAAGTTGTCAAGAATTCCATTTTACTTGGATCCACACAGTCAATACCCATGGAAGCCACAGTCAAGAGATCAAAAGGCATATTGACCTGGGCAAAAGATCTCTTTAAGTAATGGAAAACAAAGATGTCACTTTAAGAACTAAGGCACACCCAGTCCAAGCCATGATGTTTTCAGTCATCTTGTATACATGCAAAAGTGAGCAACGAATAAGGACTCTCAAAAAAGAATTGATCCCCTTGAATTATGATACAGGTGAAGAATATTGAGGACAGCATCAACTGCCAAAACAAGCAACAAATTTGTCTTGGAAGAAGTTCAGCCAGGTTACTGCTTAGAAGCAAGGACAGAGTCTATGTCTCACATATGTTGGACGTATTATCAGGAGGAAGAAGGGCATCATGCTTGGTAAAGTGAGGGTCAGCAAAAAAGAAGGTGCTGAGCAAAGCAAATTGACACAGTGGCTGCAACAATGGGCTCAACACAAGGATAGCTTAGGCTCAGGACTGGGCACTGTCTCGTTCTTTTGTACTTTGGGTTGCTCTGAGCCAGAACTGACCTGACAGCACTGAACAACAACATTAGCAGTGATGTTAATGGTAGAGATAAATACATCCATGTCAAGAAAGAATGCTGTTGTTCGCACTGGAAATTTAGAGGAAACACAGGGAATTCTTGGGTGCCAATGTCTCTTGTGGAGTAGAGTAGTTGTAGAGTTTTTTGGACTATTTTCCTTCTGTGTTTTAGCTAATGTGGTACAACGTGTCTTTAAATTATTTGACTATTTGCTAAATGTAGTAGGTTTTCTTATATAGAGCCTCCAAAATCATAGCAGATAGAAGCCCTTTTAGCTGTTTTACCTATAAGTAGCCGTTATTATATTGACTTATGTCTAATTTACTTTATAAGGCTACTTAGAAATGTTAAGCCAAATACCGTGCTTTTTTTTTAAATTAGAAATTTCTTTTTCTTAATCTAATTTTTCTTCTAATTCAGGCATGAGCCCATTTACAGAACAAGGGAATATGGTCTTATGTCAGCTGCTAATTCTTCCAAAATGTTTGAAAGTTTCCTAAAGTCTGTCTTACCTCTTTATTTAGTTTACAATTTTGGATCACCATTCAATTTTCCTTTAAAAGAAAAAATCTGAAAATGCCTTATGTAATGTCTTTTCTATTTTTATCTTTAAAATTTTGCACAGCTGGGTTATTTAAATCTTCTCCTTTCTACTCTGCTACTTGAAAAACATTTTTCTGCATGAGGTGCTAATAATTAATTGAATTAATTGGTAGAGATCATTTGTGGTATAGGACAATAAGCATCTAATAGAAGTCCTGAATTCTGTAGCAGATATTTTGCCTGTATTCCTGAAGTTTAGGAAAATCATTTATGATTGCTCTTACCTTAGCTCTAGACCAGGGTTTTAACTCAATTTCTAAAACTCTAGCAATTTTACCACACGATCTTCTCCAGTGAACACGCTGAGAAGGGGACAGTTCGTTTAGAAAGCAAGTTAATAATGCACAGATAGGAGAGAAGGTTACAAAGGCCTTGGCAAAGACTATATTTGAACTTGAATTGTATTTTCCAGCTTTAATATGCCAGTCGAGAGAAGTGGCTGTTAGCTATTTGGTGTTTTTGTCTCTTAATTTTTCTAAAGCCCTTTTATGTATTTTAATGTCTTTAAGTTTATTGAATTTGATGTATCAAGTCCCACATAATGACCATTGTTATTGTGTTATATTTTTGATACACGTGTGTACACACACACACACACACACACGCACACACACATTCTATGCTGTTGTTTGTTATGTGCCATCAAGGCAGTACTGACTTACAGTGACCCTGTGTATAACAGAACAAAACCCCTCCCGAATCTTCATCATCCTCACGATTGTTGGTATGCCTGAGCCTATTGTTGCTGCCACTATGTCTGTCTCAGCGAGGGTCCTCCTTTTCTTCACTGACCATCTACTTTACCAAGAATGATGTCCTTCTCCAGGGACTGATTCCTCCTGACAACGTGTCCAAAGTATGTGAGACAAACGCTTGCCATTGTTTCTTCTAAGGACCATTCTCATTGTACTTCTTCCAAGACAGATTGGCTCACTCTTCTGGAAGTACACAATATATTTAATATTCTTCACCAACACACTTCAAGGCATCGATTCTTCCTCAGTCTTCCTTATTCATTGTCCAGCTTTTGCATGTGTATGAGGTGACTGAAAACAGCATGGCTTTGTTTGAGTGTACCTTAGTCTTTAAGGTGACAGCTTTGCTTTTTAACATTTTAAAGTAAGGTCTTTTGCAACAGATTTGTCCAATGGAATGTGTCTTTTTGACCTCTTGACTACTGCTTCCATGGATGTTGATTGCAGATCCAAGTAAAATGAAATCCTTAACAAGCTCAGTCTTTTCTCCACTTATCAGATTGCTGCTTTTGGTACAGTTGTGAGGATTTTTGTTTTCTTGATGTTGAGATGCAATCCACACTGAAGGCTACAGTGTTTAATCTTTATCAGTAAGTGCTTCAAGTTGTCTTCACTTTGAGCAAGCAAGGTTGTATTTCCCACATAACACAGGTTGTTAGTGAGTCTTCCTCTAGACTTGATGCCCTTTCTTCTTCGTATAAGTCAGCTTCATTATTTGCTCAGCATACAGATCAAATAGGTATGATGTAAATGTACAACCCTGACACATGATTTCTGACTTCAAACTACACAGTAGCTCCCCTTTTTTGTTGGAATGAGTGCCTCTTGATATATGTGTAGGTTCTTTTTTGTTTTATTATGACTGAGTGAAAATGTACATTCCCATATAAATTTGCATGCCCACCTATTTGCAGCTTCCACTGCTCTCCCTGCCCGGTGATAGCACAGTCTTCCTCTCTGCACCATGCATGACTCATCCTCCCAACAGTCTCCTTTCCCCTCCTCTCCAAGCACTCGCCTTCCTCCAGCCAGAGGTCGGCAGGATGATATCCTATAGTTGCATAGAACTGTGTAGGTTCTTCATGGGCACAATTAAATGCTCTGAAATTCCCATTCTTCTCAGTGTTATCCATCACTTTTTGTGGTCCACACAGTAGGATGCTTTTGCATAGTCAATAAAACACAGGTAAACATCTTTCTGGTATTCTTTGCTTTCAGCCAGAATCTATCTGTGGGGGTCTAGCTTACATTTCTGGCAGTTTCCTGTCAATATACTGCTGCAAGTTTCTTTTAAAGGCTCTTCAGCAGAATTTTACTTGTGTGTGATATTAATTTGTTCAATAATTTCCGTATTCAAGCTGGAACACCTTTCTTTGGAATATGTGTAAATATGGATCTCTATCATTTTATGCATATGTATACATGTAATATAATATACATATATGAATAACTGTACATACATATATGAGGATTGCCAATTAAGTTGGCAAACTTAATTGTTCTAAGTGCTATGTGTCTCAATGCTGAATATCACTATGGTCACCTTCAAAGTATTCTGCTCGGGAAGATATGCACTGATGCCAGCAACTAGTCTACTTTTCAAAACAATTTAGGAACTTTTTTTGGAATGGCCAGTTCACATGCTGGCAAGTTCTTGAACTTAATTGTGTAGTTGTCTGTGAGGGAGGTTGTAGCCAGTAAACAAATAACTGTATTGGAATACCCTCGCTACTCACGTGATCTGGCTCCCAGTGACTTCTTTACCTGAAGATAAAGGAAATACTGAAAGGAAGACATTTTGGTGACACTCAGGACATCAAGGGTAATGTGACAATGGCTTTAATGGCCATTCCAGAAAAAGAGTTCCAAAATTGCTTTGAAAGGAGGACTAGGTGCTGGTGTCAGTCATAACTTCCCAAGGGGCGTCGTTTGAAGGTGACTGTACTGCTATTCAGCAATGAGGTATACAGCACTTAGAACAATTAAGTTTGTGGACTTACCCTTTGAACCTCGTACATACATGTGTATAAATTATCTTGCCATTTATCAAGAAAGTAAGAGTAGAATTAAATAATGGGCTTTTTGTAGTAAACAGAATCTCATACAGGAGGAGGTGGGGACAGAGAGAAACCTATGGCTCAGTAAAAGTGGCCACTTTGATTAATTCAATAGTGTGTGTTTATGAATGGTATCTTAGATCCCTGAAACAGAACATAAGAAGACTCCACACAGTCATGGAGCAGAGTAATCATTCATAAAGTGACAAAATAGAAAGTGCCTCACTAAGGTTTTCTGGAGGACCTGAGGCTGTGTTTGAACAATTACTTTTCACTGACTGGCTATCATTGTAACTGGTCTTCAGCATCACCACCTAGGTCCAGTTTGGAATGGAGACTTCCTGGGGCTAGACTTCCATCTGAGCTCTGTTAACCACTCTCTTATACATTCTGCCCATAAACTTTCTTGCTGTTGAGTTGATTCTGACTCATAGTAATCCTACAGGACAGACAAGAACAGCACCACAGAGTTTCCATGGTATATTCTAATTGTCGATCTTTTGGTTAGCAGGCCGTAGCGCTTAAGCTGTATACCATCAGGGCTGTATGCATTCAACAGAAGAAGAAGATCTAAAACAAAACAAAATAATACATGAAACCAGACTTTGTATGTATAGATAAATGTCAGCAAAGGCAAAATGCAGCAGGGGGATAAGCAAATGATGGAAAAATGTTTATCAAATGGTTTATCTCCAAAGCAAAATGTCCACTGATCTTATTAAAAGACCTAAATCTGATTACCAACTGGTGCACCTCAAAACTAGGAGGTCTAGTTACATTATGAAAAGACTCATATAATTACATACCCTAGGACAGCCAAATAAATTCAGCAACGAGGATTCAGTAAACCAGTCATATCTCAGTATGTGGTTGAGATGGACACACGTGGCAGTCCATCAGAAAGACACAGTTTGGCCGTAAAGGGCCCGGTCCATGAACCTGTTGACTGGAGCATCTCCTGGAATGCTACCAAATGGGAGCCTTCAAAATAATTTTGGTGGCCTGCCCAGAAATGTGAAAAGATATTAAGGCTAAATACATCAAATTATGAAACAAAAGCTGAATGTCTTGCTTACTGTAGTAATGGAGAGGTATCCTTTTTGGGTACTATTTCACTGAGCAGAGAAGACTGCTGATCTTACATGGAACTTTTTGGAAGGTGTATAATTCAGAAACTGACAGGTATTGAGGTACATAACGTGGTTGACATCATCTGTACAGATGGGATTACTCACAAGAGATTGCTGTTGATTTGTTGACATATATACTTATGGAAGTGAGTCTGTGGTTGGCTGATTATTAGAAGAAAAGGCTGTCAGAAATTGATTGGTTGACATCAAAAGCATGTTCACTGGAGTAAGTTGCTGCTGACTAATTGAACAGGCTTAAAACTGGTTCAGGTGGTTCCTTGCTACCGTGACTATAGAACAATGAGGATTTTCCTAAATTTATGAAAATATTTTTATTGTCACAACTTCATAAATATTGGCTCAGGCCAAACCCAAAATCCTGTGAAGGGGTTGTCTCCAGGGCCTGTCAAATTTTTATCCTACGCTGAAATATAAAACAAACTCTTCTCAGTTCAGTGGGAAAAAGAGAAAGATAAGCCTGGCACTTAGGAACACAACATCCTGTCCTTTCCGGAGATACGTGACTGGGAGAGTTCATTTTTCTTTGGTAAATCTATTAGAGGTCACTAACTCAAAGACCCTCAGGTGCCAGATATGGTTACTATGTGGGTAAAGAGATGAATTTTAAGACGAGTAACATAGAATCTGTGGGAAGCAGGAAAAATGAAGATTCTTCTAAAGAATTCAAGTTAAATGTATGATTAAAACTTTATTTTAGGGCAGATATAAAGATAGCTATGCTGGTAACTGGTAGGTGGTGCCATTACTACTCTGTGGAAACTGGAGATTCTTTCTAAATACGGTTTTCTGATCACAGGCTGTGAACCAATTCCTGTCCGCTACCTCGAGTGGAGCAACATAGAATCCATCATTGCCATTGCCTTCTCTTGCCTGGGCATCCTTGTTACCCTGTTTGTCACCCTCATCTTTGTGCTGTACCGGGACACACCAGTGGTCAAATCCTCCAGCCGGGAGCTCTGCTACATCATCCTGGCTGGCATCTTTCTTGGTTACGTGTGCCCTTTCACGCTCATTGCCAAACCTACCACCACGTCCTGCTACCTCCAGCGCCTCCTGGTCGGCCTCTCCTCTGCTATGTGCTACTCTGCTTTAGTGACCAAAACCAATCGCATTGCACGCATTCTCGCTGGCAGCAAGAAGAAGATTTGTACGCGAAAGCCCAGGTTCATGAGTGCCTGGGCCCAGGTGATCATTGCCTCCGTTCTGATCAGCGTGCAGCTAACGCTGGTGGTAACCCTGATCATCATGGAGCCCCCCATGCCCATTCTGTCCTACCCAAGCATCAAAGAAGTCTACCTTATCTGCAACACCAGCAACCTGGGTGTGGTGGCCCCTTTGGGCTACAATGGATTACTTATCATGAGCTGTACCTACTATGCCTTCAAGACTCGCAATGTGCCCGCCAACTTCAATGAGGCCAAATACATCGCCTTCACCATGTACACCACCTGCATCATCTGGCTCGCTTTTGTGCCCATTTACTTTGGGAGCAACTACAAAATCATCACGACCTGCTTTGCGGTGAGCCTCAGTGTGACGGTGGCCCTGGGGTGTATGTTCACTCCCAAGATGTACATCATCATTGCAAAGCCCGAGAGAAATGTCCGCAGTGCCTTCACCACCTCGGATGTCGTCCGCATGCACGTGGGTGACGGCAAGCTGCCCTGCCGCTCCAACACCTTCCTCAACATCTTCCGAAGAAAGAAACCAGGCACGGGGAATGCCAAGTGAGTTATCTGATCTGCTTTGTTTCTCCTTTCTCTCTCTTCCTTCTTTTCTTCTGTTTGCCTAAGTCATTTTTATCCGTTCCTCTAACTTCTTTTGCTTCCTTTATTAATCTTTTCTTTTTTTTTTCTTCCAAATTCCACATTCTGCTGCAATAGAAAAGTAACAGAGGCCCTCTTTGTCTCCATTCCTTTGAAAGAGCAAAGAGCATGAAGCAACAGCCAGCTCAGACTACAAGGAATATTTCTGGCCTAGAAGCTTTGGTATCACTTCTGCCAGTAATTTTACCTTTGATGTGGGTCTGTCTGCCCTGCACAGAGCTTCAACTCATCTCTTGGGTCTGAATCAAACCCTAGTTCTAGTTTCTAAGTTAGAGCATCAGTGACAATAGTTTGTGATTTTTTTTTTAATTTCTTTTAACAAATCTGGAACCACACCATGACTAATCTGAGGTGGAGAGGAAGGAAGGGAAGCACACAGAGAAATTACTGTTTTGAATTTTGACTGAAGTTGAACACCACATACATCCCCAAAGAAGACCCCTCAGTAACTGCTCAATCACTTCTCCCTCTACTTATTGAAATTTAATGTATAAGTTCCACCACATTATACATGAATTGTTCTATCTCTACTACTTCTGCACAATCAGAGTAGTTTCCTACCTGAAAAACAAATAAATAAGGAGCCAGATGGATGTGACAAACTCCAAGGTCAAGGTTTAATGAGAACATCCAAGTCCAGGCTATTTCTATTCTGGTCATTCTTCTAAACAGTTTGTATAATAGATGCTTTCCTGTCATCATCCTGACTCTGTCATGCGTTAAAATTCACGTGTCATCTCTTACTGAAATGCATGAAAACAAATTTCATGTACATTCACAATTTGAAAAAATGACACGGATGCTTGAGATTCTAAAGGTAACTGAATTATTCAAGAATTCAGCAGCTTTCTCCACTAGCAACATCAATCCCACTTTTTGATACAATCCTTTAAAAAGTGAAAGATCTGAATAGTTAGTCATAAAATATACACTACTTTATTACAACAGTCAGCAAGTGGGCTGGCTAAGATGTGGATGTTATTTTTCATGTTTCACAAATGGAGAGACTAAATCACTATGAATCTTGATGTATCACTTTCAAGTTCATCATAAAATGCTGATTATAAGGTTTACTTATAGTCAAATTTCTTTCCTTTGCCATGGTTTTTCACATTAGCCAATACCCTCTCAGTCACAACTCCTGGCAGGAAGTTATCAACAAATATTAAAAAAAAAAAAAAATTCAGAACATAACCAGAGAGTACGTATTAAAATGGCACCATATCAATTTTCCTTATGTGAAAAGACATGAGAGGAATTTAACTGAAAGGAAGGGAGAAGACACCCTGAAGGCCAAAATGCTCTCAGGAGCTAAGAGATTTCCTTTGCTGCATCACCTATGATTTTATGAGGGTTCCACCATCCACTGTAATCCAGTTCCATCTTTCTAATCCTTCTGCCTTTAGTATGATTCTTCAGAAATTTGCCTATGATTTTTGGACTTAGGTCCTTTGTGAAAGCTCTTATTCTAACCATTTAACAAAAAGAAACACATAGGATCATGCACTTTATGGTTCTATACATCTATAGGATATCATCCTGCTGACCTCTGGCTGGAGGAAGGAGAGTGGGTGGAGAGGAGGGGAAAGGAGACTGTTGGGAGGATGAGACATGTATGGAGCAGAGAAGAATAGTGTGCTGTCACTGGACAGGAAGAGCAGTGGAAGCGGCATATAGATGGGCTTGTAAATTTATACGGGAATGTACATTTTCACTCAGTCATATTAAATAAAATAAAATAAATAATAATAAAAAAAAGAAAGAAATCTTGTGTTGGTGGCCAGGAATCTGTATTTTTTAATGTTCCCTCAGTAACTCCATGTGCCCTGCACAGACAGGTATGGACACATGCCCAAGAGCACACTGATTAAAGGGTAATATGTAGACTTGCTATTGGGATGGAGCTATCCCATGTTACTTTCTCAATGCTTAGCGTTTCTTTTGGCAGCCAGCTAGCAGTGCATTGCATTCTGATTACTTTCTCACACCTGAAACTGTTCTCCTTATACTCTGAGGAAAGTTTCTTTACCACCGTGAAATCAGATGCCTGGTGGTGCAGTGGTTAAAGCTTGCGGCTGCTATCCGCAAGGTTCGCAGTTCAAACCCAGCAGCCACTACAAGGGAGAGTGATGTGGCAGCTTGCTTATGTGAATGATTACCGTCTTGGAAACCTTGCGGGGTAGGTCTACTCTGTCCCGTAGGCTGGAGGTGAGTTGGAATAGTCACAACAATTCTTTTTTGTTGCTGTTACAATGAAGCTAGAAAGGAAATTACCCATAGTTTCATGTAGGAGCCTGTTTCTAACAGGAAGAAACAACCAAGCAAGCAGAGTCTAAATGAACTTGACTGGTTGTTTAATAAGTGCTGGTTTCATCAGCAAACTGCATAACTATTGGCTGTAATTTATCAAGCAATATCAGATTGTTATGGTAAGAAAATATTGCTAAATAATAATTGTAACTTGCAGTTTTCGTAGTACAATTTGTAGCTTCTCTGTAGTACCCGCACAGCTGAGCTAATAGACAAACAGGTTATTTGGAGCTATACTTCTGTGGAAAACCATCATCCATTTACTCGATTTTCTTGTTAATTCTGCTCCTTGTTTCTCTTGTAACTGTCTATGCTGCATTGCTGGAGACAAGAATTTTTAAATATACCAATAATCTCAGAGTCTGTTTGCACCTTTTTTTGTATTTTTATGTTTTTCTGATTTATCTCCAAAGTAATAAAAGCCACAAACAATCTAGTATCTTATTAGATTATTAGATAGAGCAGAGTTGTGCCAGCTGAAGCAGGGAGAGGAAAACCCCGGAGAGCCCATCACCCACGGAGCTTACTGCCGGGCAGGGTGTGTAATGCCTGCGTTTATGCCGCGCTGGGGTGTAGGGCAGCCTGAGTATGTAGCTGTAACACGGAACAGATGCGGTCAAGAGGACCTTGCAACTGCTGCATCTGTTTGAACACTGTTCTGAGGAGTGGCAATGACATCCTTGAAACAGGCTGTTTCTGAGATAGACAGGAGAAATGACGCTGCAAGTCTCTCTTGTAAAGTTTACTTCCAAGTTTTAATTTTGCTCCCAGATGAGCATCTGGCACAACCCAAGGTTTGGGCACTTGCTTCTTATTTTCTACAATTTAATTTAGGAGAGGTTTAACCAGTAAATTAGGCATTTGGGTGACTTATTTATAATCAAAAGTTCTATAGCTGTAATTCTATACTGAAAGATCATGGGAATAGTATGATTGTTGCTGACACCTCCCATTGCTTTAGCTGCTAATTTAACATACTTGAATGGAAAAATATTCAGGCCTAACTTAATGTAAATATATTGGCAAAATTATCTTTGTTGGCAACAGGAAAAACATCGAAATGCATGGAAATTCATCATGAAAGCAATTACTTAGATCCACATTACTTAGTTACTTATTGCTTCCTTTCAAAGCAAAATGAGCTAACAAAGAAGTGAATAATTATATTATGTCAATGACATACTTCTTTTAAAAATAATTATATTCATAAGTGAATGTCAAACTAACATTTTTAGTTATTATTTGGATAAATCACCTCAGAGAGTACCAACAAATTTGATGGCACAGAGAGCTGAAAGGTGACAAAAGCAGCTCTATGACCTTTTACCTGCACAACTGTCTGTGAAATGAAAACAAATATAACCAAGAGGAAAGACGTCAGGTTGATACAGGGAAGTGAATTTCAAACATAAGCTCCTAAGTCAATAGACTATTATTATGTTCCTAGGTTTATTTCTTAAGTGTTTGAAGACATGTCTTTGTTGAGTGCAGCCAAGCCAAAGCCAGAAAACCTAAATTTAAGGATACTCTGAGGAAATTTCCCTCTTGCTTTGCTAGAAACATTCTCTTATATGCAAGTGAAGATAAATAAGCCTGAAGCATTAGTAATTAAGCCCTGGGGAAGCATTTTAACTTGTCTTGTCGCCTTTGATTAAGAAAGGAAATGTGAGAGTGAGCCAACAAGCATCACAGTCAAAGAGTGGTAATGTATTCCCTTTAATGGGAAGAACTCATTCACTATTCTAGCTTGTAAATGAGAAAGCCTGTCATTTTGAAATATTTTTCCCTCATTATACAATATAAGGATTTAAAATCATTACAGTTCTTTACATGAATTTCTAGTTACTATGGAAGACTTTATTGGAGTACTTGGGGTGGCTTTTTAGTACATGGTAGTAACATTGATTGAGAATCTACTGTTCATTCATCCTTTTATTCAATTACCATTGTTTTAACAGCTGCTACCAGCAGGTCAGCAGTTCAAATCTACCAGGTGCTCCTTGGAAACCCTGTAGAGCAGTTCTACTTTATCCTTTACGGTTGCTATGCACTGTAGTAGACCAGACAGCACAGGGTTGGATATATGATGTGATGCTAGATATTATTTAGAGTAAAGAAGATAGGAGGCGAAGGCAGTGAATGCACCAGTCTATCGATGTAGTAAGGGAGACACTTAACTAAACTGTAAGTACGTTGCATGAGCTGCGTAATAGAGGACCAATGTATACAAATGTTTTCATGTCCAGGGAAGAAAGAGATTAAGTCTGGCTAATGTGGTAGTTGGTAACTGTAAAAGGACTGGATATGTTTCTAAGTAGAGGTAGCTGTTTAATTGAACCAAAAGTTGTTTTTAAGCAGGAGAAATTGTGCTATGTGAAAATTGTTTCATAGGCAGAAAATAATGTAAGTGAAGATTCAGAAACAGAAATGTTACTGTGCTTTCAAGGTCACAATGCAGAATTTGGTGTGAATAAAGCACACATAGATATGTAGTGTCAGGTTAAATGAGTAAACGCAGAAAGAAGACAGATTATGGATTATGTTCAGTGTCCTAAGAAGAAGTCTGGATACATTTCTATAAAGCATAAGATCAATTAAAGGCTTTTGTGAAATTCCATGATCATGTGCAAGCTTTAAGGGAAGAGATTCATTGGAATTTTTCTGATCTTAAGTCATTAGAAGTGAAATACCAATTATGGAAGCTGAATGAGTAAAACATAGAATAGGATGCTCTATTTGAACTTTGATGACTGAAAATTAAATCTACTATAAGTACAGGCAGTAGATACAAGAGTAGCATCAGGGAGAAAATGTCAATGAATCAGGACTGAGATTTTCACTTACTGAAGATACTATGAAGGTTATCAACTGAGTTATCCATATGAAGTTAAAGACTGGCACTCAGGAGAAAGATCTGAGTCAGAGGTCTAGGCTGGAAGCTCAGAGTTGAAAGCTTAAATTGTCGGACAGTTTAAAAAGACTAAGACAATGCTCATGATATCAGGAAGGGAGAAAATAGAAGGTAGAATATTAGTGAACACTTATACTTAAGATAAACAAGAACAATCTGAGGGCAACAAACAAAGATAATCAAAAAGAATGGGAGAAACAGAAGGATGAAAGATCATGGAAACCAAGGGGGTGGCTGTTTCAAGAAAGTGGGACTTGCAACTGTTGAGAAGCATGGAGGCTCCATAGTTAATCTTGAGAGTTGCGGTGATCTAGCAGAAGTTATACTGCGATGAGCTCAGCAGTTTGACATTAAAGGAATTAAGATATTTAGACAATATTTAAGGGGGCAAGGGAAGGAGTGGCCTAATAGATGGATGGTGATAACACAGTTTCTAAGAAGCCAGTAGAGAAAGAAAAGTTGAAAAATATGTAAGAGACAACATATAATTATGCTGTGCAGCCTGATCCAGACAGAACTCTGCCACTATGAGAGAGTCACCTGACATCAATTGACAGCTGTGACAGTGAAGCCCCAACCATGACCATGTTATTTGTGGTTGACATTGGTTATCATTTGCCTATGAGTGTACTTGTTTGAAATTAAAAAGGCTGAAAAATCAAACTGGGCACTTGTAGGAATTCTCATTAAAATTCAAACATATATACCAAACAATGATTCTATTAGGCTTTTGGACTTAGATGCATTGTTTTCTTATGACTCCAGAAAGGACAAATGAGGGAAAGTCTGAAACAAAAAATGATGTTACTATTATTTTTTTAATTATTGGTGAAGTTGGAGGATTGTCTGTCTATGAGTTGGGGTCCTTTTTAGAAAAAAGAAAGGTCTTGTGTATTGAGAGCTAGACTCAGATGGGGATAAAAACCAGTATCTTTTTTCCTCTTTTATTAGAAAGAGCTGAAATCCTTGGCTTTCTCCCTGAAGCCCAGTCACAGTGCCTGAGGTTGGCAGCATAGAGGATTTTTTTAAAAGGGAAGGTTTCTGCCCTTGGAAAAAACAGCCTGATAACACTTTCACTCTTAGAAAGAGCCAACAGTTTTGTATCACCCAAGGGACGTTGGCCATGATGTAGAATGAAAACCCAGAAGTCAGGGAATTATGCCTGGAGTTTGCCATCATTAGAGATCTCCTGCAGAAGCCACACTCAGAAGTGTAGAAGAGTTGAGTGGACCCAGCGGAGAGTGGAGGATGAGCACAATTTGGCCACCATCAGGTGCAGCAAATTTGCAGTCATAACTGTTTTCATTTCCTTTGGTTTTCTCTTGTAAATAGTTCACTCATTCTGCAGATGAAGAGTAGATACTTTTACCCCCTCCCCTTTAATTCTCTTCCAGTTTTGAAGGCTAGAAGTCTGAAATGAAGACATCAGCAAGGCCATGCCCCTCTTACCTTGTCTCCTCCACCTTCGGGCAATTGCTGGCAAGCTTTGGGCTTCCCTGGCTTGTAGATTTGTCACTCTAACTTCTGCCTCCTTTGCATGACCTTCTCCTTGTATGTCTGTGTGTCTGCGTGTCTCTGTCTTAACATGGCCGTCTTACAGGGACAGCAGTCATTGCATTTAACACCCACCCTATTCCCATATAATCTCATCTTCATTAGGTGCCTCTGCCAAGAACCTATTTCCAAATAAAGTCATGTTCTGACGTTCAGGTGGACTTCTTTTTTTCTCCCCCCAATGCTTTAGTTTTTAGAGCGGTTTTAAGTTTCAGTGGAGCACAGGACCTTCTTAGGGCAGTGAGACTATTCTATATGGTACTATAATGATAGGCACATTACAAGCATCTATCAAAGCTCATTGGACTGTACAACTGAAACAGTGAACCCTAATGCAAACTAGGGACTTTAATTAAAACAATGTCTTAATATGGGTTGATTAGTAATAACAAATGTACAATAAAAATGCCAGATATTAGTAACAGGAGAAAGTGTGTGGGTGATGCAGTGCTATAAGGAAACTCTCAGTACTGTCCTGCACAGCTTTTCCAGAAGCTGAAAAACTGCTTTAAAATAGACTGGCTACTTTGACTGTTTAAGTCTTACACTGTCAAGTTTGAACCTGGAACTGTAGTGCACAAATTATGCTATAGCTTCACAGAAAAATTTCTTCTTTACTATTGGTCACTTTTGATATGTCTTTCAAAGTCAAATAAATTTGTGTGAGTGACACATGATGAAATCCTCAAAATTCAATATTTTACCTTTACACGATAATAATAGGTAATTTCTAAACTGAGTTCAGAAATGATATCACATGAATATCCACAATGACTTTGTAACACCATTATGTAAATAAAGAAAGTGTGAAGGGTAGAGAACTCATGGCCCCTTTCTTGTCAGATAGAAAGGGGAGTCCAATCATTGTTTTCTGGTGAAAATCTTGTATTTTTAGTACTCTGACAGGGCCTGTGTCTGTTACCACAGTGATGGATCTATTCACTCATTCCTTCAAAAAGGGGAGTAAGACATGGAGCTGGCCGTCAAGGAGTTCCTAGTTTATTGCTGTATCACCCTGCTGCAGGAAAGCTGTGTGAGTCAGTGGACAGAAAGGCTTGCTGGTGGTGCAGTGGTAATGTAATCGGCTGGCTGCTCACCGCAAGGTCAGGGGTTTGAACCCCCCAGCTACTCTGCAGCGGGAAGATATAGCAGGTAGCTTCTGTGAAGATTACAGCATTGGAAACATCATGGGACAGTTCTAGCCTCTCTAATAAGGTCGCTGTGCACTGGAATCCATGTGCTGGTGATGAGTTTGGATTTTAGTTTTAAACTGATAGGAAGTATAGTAATATGTTTGTTAATGTGGATGGATGTTTTTAGAATCAGATTTCTATTGAGTGCTGGTCTGCCTTTTAAAAGCTGTTAGTTCTTGGGTGAAAACCTTGGTGGTATAGTGGTTAAAGGTAAACTACTAACTAAAAGGTTACTAGTTCAGGTCTACCAGATGGTTCTTGGAAACTCTATGGGGCAGTTATATTCTGTCCTGTCAGGTCATTATGAATCAGGTTTAACTTGGTGGCAGTGGGTTTGTGTGTGTGTGTTTTTTTTTTGTTTGTTTTGTTTTTTTTTTTTTTTTGGTTTTTAGTTCTTGGAGAGATTGCTTAACTTGTATATAGTTCCATTTTTTAAAAGAGGAATGATAACAGTATCTACCTCGTAAGATTATTAGGAATATTCAGTAGGAAAAGTTATGTAAAAAGCATAGCAGTTACTGACACATAGTAAAATATCAAACATGGTTAGCAGTGGCATGAAAATTACGACAGTCGGGCAGGGTTGTGGAAGTTCATAGACTTGCATAAAACTCTGCATTACACCTTCATGTAAAGAGAGTTCTGAAAACCGAGAGTATGAATTATCACTACTGGGTTTCTTTATACAATATACAACATATGTGTCAATTGTTACTCGTTATGTTCATGCTGTGTAGTGTGGTGGTGCTGTGTATCTGCTGGAAGTGGAGGCATGTGAGTGTTACTCAGTGTGACATGAGTGTGAGGAAGGGTGCCCTTTCTGACATGGTTTGGCAACATGTACAGGCTTGGCTGCAGCTCAGGGAAGATGAGGTCATTTGCATCCCATCTGTCAGCCTCAGTGTCCAGTGTAAAGTGTGATCTACTCAACAGGGAGGCAGGTCGTGTGAACAGTGTGTTTGCCAACCCAGTCCAAAGCAAAAATATTGAAATTTTGCACAATGAACAAAAGAACAAGTGCTGGAGGATCTGGAAGCTTCATATCATAAGCATAAAGCCTATAGTTTTATTAACTAGAACTTTTTGGTTGCAAATTATAGAACCATGGTAAGCTAGCCAAAACAAAAGGAGGTATCTGATAAATCTGAGGAATATCATATATCTCATGTTAATAAGATTCAGAATGCTTGATTTCAGAATGAACTGGGATTCTGCACAGAAAGTTCCCAAGTCTCTATCTCATTCTATCTCTGCATGTCTCCATCTCTCCTCTTTGATCTGCTTTCTCTGTTTCTTGGGCCTTCATGGTCAGTCCAAAGACAACTGTCCCAACGTTTCCATGTTTCACTGTTGTTAAAGTCCAGCTACTTACAGAGATGGATTTAATTTCCTTTGCCCATGTACCTAATAGAAAAACTGATGGACTCAGCTTGGCTCAGGTGTCTATCCCAGGCCCAGTTAGGGATGGGCAAAGGGTGGAGTCACAGAATATAAAACTGTTTTCCAGCACTCCACCATGCCTGTCCCCCATTGATAGGATAGGGAGACAGTTCCCAGAGAATGGGGTATGATTACGACGTGAGCAAACTCCTGACAGGAAGTTTCCCGCTATTATCCCACTTTTATCTTAGCTCCAGTCCTCTGTTCCTCGGCAGCTGAGCCACTTCTTAGTTTCTTTCATATTAAGAAAGATTGCCCGTAAGGCCTACAGGTAGCTTGTCATCTATCTATGCAAAATAGCAGTGGCTGTTAAAATGTTCCATAGATGTGCCAATGACAAGGAGAAAACAACTCTATAGCTCTGACATAGCATTTATTAGGAAAGCAGGGGACTTGAAGTCCACTGGAATGAAAGAGCTTATTTTCACTACGTGTGTATAGATTCCTACCTATAAAATCCTTCTTCATTGCCTTAAGAATAAGAAAATTTTTGTTGTTGTTTGTCTAAGAAAATAAATCATAAAGACATTGCCTTCTGAATTAGTTGTAATACATTATATGTTACAGGCCAATAAAAAAATTATTAACATTGATTAATAGAATAAAGAAAGAAAGCCAGCAAGTACTTAATCAAGTTGAGCCCGAAATGTGTATATTATTTAGGGTGATTTCAAGAGGGCAAAGGAAGCTTCCTGTACTTGAAGACAACTTAATAACACCCTCTGTGCAGATCAAGATATGCAGGGAATCTACCGCTAACAAATTAGGCTGTGTCCCTAGGTGATGTGCTAAAGATAATGAAAAGCAACTATTTAAAAGAGTCACTAAAACTAAGAAATATTTCTCTTCCCTGATTTTCTAGTTATAAAAATATATACTCTGTTACCTCGCTCCTAGTAAATGCTTTCAAACATGATGGTAACTAGTATCATATTTCAGTTCATCAAACATGTTAGTTGGCTTATAGTTGGTGTCTTAATTATCTAGTGCTGCTTTAACAGAAATACCACAAGTGGATGGCTTTAAAAAGAGAAGTTTATTCTCTCACAGTCCAGTAGACTACAAGTTCAAATGCAAGGCATCAACTCCAAGGGAAGGCTGTCTCAGTCTTCCTTTGGTATGGGAGCATCTCATTCAGGAACCCCAGGTCCAATGGACACACTGTGCCCCTAGCACTGCTTTCTTAGTGGTATGAGGTCCACCACTCTCCACTTGCTTCTCTTTCCTTTTCTTTTGTAGGACAAAAGGATAAAAGGGGGTGCAAGCCAGGGAAACGCCCTTTGTATTGGGTCAGGGAGGTGACTTGGGTAAGGTTGTTGCAATTCCGCACTAATCTTCTTTAACGTAATCCAACATTACCCTATTAACCACAGACAGAGATCAGGATTTATAACATAGGAAAATGACAAAATGGAGGACAACCACTCGATAGTGGGAATCATGGCCCAGTCAAACTGATACACACATTTTTGGGAGGACACACTTCAATCCATGACAGGTAAGAAGCAGGAAAAGTGTCAACAAAGAAAAAAATGAAGACCTATATGATCAAAGTACAATAAAATAAATTATGACAAGGGGGCAGGAGTAGGTGTGAGGGAGGAGAAGTCTTGGCTGTGGATCTGCCACCAGCCGGCTCAGTGACCTCAGCCATGGTTCTGTCAGTGTCTTTTTAGAAGTGACAGAATTTTACATAATGTTTGCATCATTCATTCCTTTTAAAAAAAATGTGAAGGGCTTATTTTATTACAAACTGCAGACTATTTTCTGCAATAAAATAAAATAAAATAGATATGGTCTTTAACCTCACAAAACTTAAAATGCACTGCAAGAATATCAGTGAGAAATTGGACCATCTCAATATGGTGGCATGAAGTTCTATGAGAGAGTATAGTCCATGTTCAGAAGGTACAAAACAGGCCTCTAATCTTGTTCTTGGAGTCATGGAGGATCCAAACAGAATTAGGAGTATGAACAATAATAGCTCATGTTAGTAGACTACAGTGGAGCTTAGCAGGGGAGAGTGGTTTGCGGTGTGTGTAGAGGAATGGGGAAGAGTTCAGAGAGACTGTTCCGGGTAGAGAAGCCACTATGTGAGAACATATGGAGACAAGAGAAAAGATAGCATATTAAGAAAATGAGAAAAGAGTTTCAGTAGGACTGACAGCAATTTCCACTAAGGAATGTTTGATAACACCAAATGTGCAAAGCCAAGGTAATTCCAGGGCTGATCCCAGTACAAAATCAGTTTTGCTCTTGGTGGTTGGAATGGGTTCAAGACTTGATGCATGCTTTTTCAAGACTGAAAAGTGCTGGTGGTTCCTTCACTTGGCAAATGATTTCCAATCGCCTAGTACGAGTTGGACCCCACTCGATGGCAGTGGGTTAATATGTGCCAGACATTGGGCTTCTGCCTTTGTGGAAATTACACTCAAGCCAGATCAGACACTGAGTAATCACAAGTGCAGTGAGAACTCCCAAGGAGAAGTACCAGGTGTCACGGTGTTGTTGGAGGTTTCTAACCAGGCAGAGGAGGCTTGTTTCAAGCAAGAAGGAATAACTTTTAAGCTACAGCCTCTGACAGAGAAGGTGTTAGCTAGGGAAGGAAGAGGCCTGATGGGGTAGAGGATTCTCAGGACCAGAGCATAAAGGCTACAGAGAGGCAGGAACACTGGTGGCAGAAGCAAATGAAGAAGTCTCAGAAGCCTGGAGCTAAGGAGGAAAGTGTCACAAGACTGGAAAGGTCACCCTGTGGTCAGACTACGCAGGACCTAGTCAGAGGTCTTGGAAACCCTGGTGGCACAGTATTTATGAGCTGCAGTTGTTAACCAAAAGGTTGGTGGTTTGAATCCACCAGGCATTCCTTGGAAACTCTATGGGGCAATTCTACTCTGTCCTATAAGGGGTTACTATGAGTCAGGATCGGCTTGGTGGCAGTGAGTCTACTTTTTTGGCTTTCTCAGAGGTCTTAGCGAGATGCACTTTATATGCTTTGCAAAATATAAAGCCATGGCGCTAACCAAAAGTTTGGTGGTTTGAATCCACCCAGCGGCTCCACAGGAGGAAGAACTGGCATTCTGCTTCCATAAAGATGACAGCCAGTAAGTGCCCAATGGGTCCGTTTTACTCTGTCACATGGAATGGCTGAGTCAGACTCAACCCAGCAGCACCCAGCAACAGTAACAAAGTCGTAAAGTGGGAGTGCAGCATGATCAGACTGACCCGTGTTTCAGAAAGATCACTCTCCATTCAGTACAGAGGATACATGAGAAGAAAGCAGGATGGGAGGTTAAGGGCTCTGGGAGGAGACTGTGGCAGTACCCAAGTGAGGTTAGACTTGGCTGATCTAGGGCTCTGACAGAAACCAAACTCTACTTACTATTCTCTACCTATGACCATATTATATTCATATGACAATATTTTTCTATGGTAGTGAATTATGTAATGGATAGTTCTTAAGAAGAAGTTCTAAAACAATATTTCATACCAAAAAAAAGCCAAACCTGCCATCATGGAATCAATTCAGACTCATAGAAACCCTGTAGAACTGCCCCAAAGGGTTTCCAAGGAGTGAGTGGTGAATTCGAACTGCCGACATTGTGGTTAGCAGCTGTAGTTCTTAACCGCTACACCACCAGGGTTCCCAAATGTTTCGTAGTCTTCCTTTCATATCCAGAAATTCATAGACAGCTCATCACAAGGTAATAAGCCAGCATTCTGATAATCATATATAAAATAATTTCAGGCTAAAAGTATATTTAAGCAATACGAGTTGGAATTACTCAGCAAAAGTGAGTATGTGAGTTTTTTTTCTTGTTATTATAAACCAAAAAACTGAATCCAGTGTGGTGAGTCGATGCCGACTGATAGCAACCCTATAGGACAGAGCAGAATTGCCCCATAGAGTTTCCCAGGAGCACCTGATAGATTTGAACTGCTGACCTTTTGGTTAGAAGCCAGCACTTAACCACTATGCCACCAGAGTTTCCCTTGTTATTAGGGTACATGAAAATATGTAGGAAAAAGTTCTCTCCCAATATAAAGAAGCAGAAGTGCCAAAATCTGAGCTTTATTTGAGACTAACATAATAGCCATAGATAAGGTTTCGTTTTAAGGGTAAGTGGGCTTGATCCTGAAAAAACTAACAAAGCGCCACCAGTGACCACCAAAACAAAACAAAATCCTATGAGTAACAATTTCTTTTCCAGCAGCTGTAGGTCTTCATGTACTCTCAAGATTTTATCATGATCTAGTAGAAAAAGAAAAAAGATATTAATTTCTTCTTGAAATAAAACAATTTTAAAAAACGTAACAAATGCACCTCCTGAAGATGTTAAAATGGTATATTGCTTCATATTTCGCTGTAAATTCATTAACCAAGTCATTCATTTGACAAATATTTGTTGAGTGCCTACTATAAGCCAGGTATTTAAGTTAGAGAGGGCTGCTTGAACAGAAATACCACAAAGTTGGTGGGTTTAACAAAGGAAAGTTTATTCTTACACAGTCTGGTAGGCTACGAGTCCAAAATCAGGATGTCAGCTCCAGGGAAAGGCTTTCCTTCTTGCTGGCTCTGGAGTAAAGTCCTTGTTTTGCATTAATCTTTGGTCAGAGAGCATCTTGGTGCAGGAACCTCAGGTCTGCAGCTCACGCTCCTTTCCTGGTGCTGCTTTCTTGATGGTGTAAGGTTCCCAATATTCTTCTAGCTTCCCTTTCTTTTTATACCCCGTAGGATGAAAGGATAAAGGGTGGTACAAGCCACACCCCAAGGAAACTTCCTTAGCAAGGGTGTGGCTGTCCCACCCTGATCCTCTTTTAACATAATCATCCCGTCTATTAGCCAAAGACAGAGATGAGGATTTACAGCATCAAAAAATCACAAAATAGAGAACAATCACAGAATACAGGGAATCCTGGCCCAGGCAAATTACTACAAATATTTTGGGGGGACACACTTCAATCCATGACACTAGATACTGTGTTAAGCTCTGTGATGGCAGCAGCCGCAGTAGTAGAAATATTCACACAGTTCTATCCAGCATTACACAGGTATTATTTAGTCATCATATTTATCATATAGTGTCAGGCTGGGTTTTCTAGGGAAGCAAAACCAGTAATGTGTATGTACAAGGAAAGATTTATAATACAGATAGATAGATATAGATATGAGAAACAGCTCACACAATCACAGAAGCTGAATGTCCCAAGTTCTGGCACAAGCCTCACGTGGCCACAGAAGCTGGGGAGCCCAAAGTCAGCAGGTCAGAGATCAGAGTTCTAGATCACCGGTTGTGTAGGTCGGTGGATCCCAAGCTGGTGGCGAGATGGAGCGGCAGAGGCTGGTGAACCCAGGATCGGCAGGTCAGGGAGCAGGACTCTCAAGTGCCGACTGTAAGGACTGATGAATCCAACAGCTGCTAGCTCAAGTCCAAGAACCAGATGCTGGAAGAAAAGAGCAGGAGCTCCTGGCTATGTGAGCAGACCAGCAGCAGTAGTGGAAGGTTGAGAGATGAGAGCTAAGGGGCGGGAAGCCACCACAAACCCCACCCTGCCACTTAATACATCAGCCAAATATGGAGTAGCCAAGTTGACATAATCCTGACCACCACATATAGGTGTACAAGCAGTTCCTAGGTTATGAACATCAGATTTATGTATGTACTACCTGTAGTTATGAACTAACACCCATAAAGCCTATTACAGTAAAAATTCAAGGTACATACAATGGTTCCTAATAACAGATGGGCACTACTTTGTCACATGCATCAAAACATTATTATTATTATTACTGTGTAAGGATGTTAATGAAGATTTAGTCTATCTGGAAGTGTTTCTTCAATATATTTTATATGTAGAAAGTACACTAAATATTTGACTGACTGACATTAGATACAAACCTTTCTTGATTGTCCTGATTTATGTACAAATTCGACTTACAGACAGATTTAGGGTCAGCACTCTCATAGTCAAACTCAGGGACTGCCTGTATACTATTGTAGGAGTCCCTGGGTGATGCAAATTGTTAAGCACTTGACTAGTATGTGAAAGGTTAGCAGTTCGAACTTACCCAGTGTGCCTCAGAAGACAGACCTATGACTTGTTTCTCAGTGGTCACAGCCTTGAAAACCATATGGGGTAGTTCCATACTGCACACATAGGCTTACTGTGCCACCGTGGGATCACTTGTTGGCAACTAACAACAACATATATTATTTTATCAACGACTTTCATTGTAAAATAAAACACATATAGAAAACCATACAAATCCAGTATATAGATTTTTGACTTTATAATAAGGCACCACCAACAACCAACAGGGTCCAGATGACACTTCTAACCACCTCACATGCCTCAACCTAATCCCAACCCTCTCCTATTCATGAAAGTACTCCAATAAATTTTTATGGTGATCATTTATTTGAATTTCTTTATGAATGCATCAACTAAGTGTGCATTCATAGGCATTGTAAGCACTACCTATTTTAAAATTTGCTACTGTCTTTTGAGTTTCTTTTTATATGAAATTCTTAACCATTTATCTAGGATGAAGAACAGAGGCATTATCTTTTTAAAAAAATATTTGATTGTACTTTAAGTAAAAATTTACACTCCAAATCAATTTTCCGTATAAAACCCAGAACACATACCACTATGCTGCTCTAATTGCTCTCCCTGTATGGCCCCATGACAGCACACACCTCCTCTCCACCCTGTATTTCCCTTACCTATTCAGCCAACTCCTGATTCCCTTTACCCTCTCATCTCACTTGTAGGGAGGAGCTGCTCAAGCAGTCTCATGTATATATTTAAGCCAAGAAGCATGTTCTTCGTCACTATCACTCTGTGTCATATAGTCGAGTCCAGTCTTTGAAGAGACTGGTTTTTCAGCTCTGGACTAACAGAGAGACCAGGGGCCATATTCTTAAGGGACCCTTCCAGTCTGACAGATCATTAGGTGAAGTCTTTTAATAGAGCTCCAGTTCTGCACGTGCATTTTTCTCCCACTACATCAAGGACTTTATGCTGTGTTCCCAGTCGCTGATGGTGGCCAGGCACAGTCTAGTTCTTGTTGTCTCAAGCTGGAACAGTCTCTGGATCATATGGCACCTTCTGGTCTGCTGGGCACCTAGTTTCCTCTTGTCTTTGTTGTCCTTAGAAGAACCCGGGGACTTATCTTTGAAGTCTGGATTTTAAGTTCAATATACTCCTCAGTGTTGATATTTCCTGTAAATTGAAAGGTTTAATCAGACTGAGGTTCAGTCTCTATGAGTCAGAACTGACTCAACAGCAGTGAGTTTGGTTTTAATTGTGAAGTCTGGTGAAGTGTTTTTTCTTCATTTCGTTATACTAGTGGTTGTTGAAGCTCAAGACTTCAATTCATTAATTCATTAGTGGTTCAGAATGATACTATGCTCTCTCTCTGTCTTTTCCTTCACTGACTAAGTGGTATATTTTATTAGGATGTATTTTCTTGGTTGCCTATAGCAAAGTACATATAGAAAAGGTGGGATAAATAATTGGTTATTTCTCTTTGCATATGTTTTCCCAATAATGAACTGTTTCTTTAACAACCTTTGAAGATGATTAGACTAATGCCATTACATTTTAATATCACTACAAACAAAAAGGGTGACAGTTCACATCTACCAGGTACTCCTAGAAACTCTATGGAGCAGTTCTACTGTGTCCCATAGGGTTGCTATGAGTTGGCATCAACTCGATGGCAGTGTTTTTTTTTTTTTAATAACCCCCTAGACTGAAGCATAACTGATGGATTTTCATCAGTTGTACTGTTTTCCTTTTTGAGTCCCAAATTGTGAAATTTTGGGCCACAGGAAGCTTCTTCAAGTTTTTAAAGAGGAAAAATCTTCCTAAGTTAATATATGGTATTTCTAATTGAAATTAATTCACATCTACAGATTTTTTTAAACTTAATCTCTTCTGTATCGTATGTTTTTCCTTTTTTTCACAGTAAGTCTTGTTTCATAATGAAACAAGAGATGATAGATTTATGATATCTCAGAAGTATAAATTTATGTTATTCCACAGTGCCCACATCAATGTCTCTGCATAACAATAGTAATACTATAACAACCAATAAAATTACTCATGAGGGTTAAAAGAAATTGCTCACATACAAACTTCCTATCCCCTCTTTTCGAGTAGGTTTACTTTAGCTACATTTTCTGAGCCTATAACTATTACATACTATATTTTCTCTCTTTAATCCTCATTTAGCCTTAATTCTACAATTAAGGATATGGTTAACAGTCACCTCAAGTTCTTATGACAGTATCACTAGCAATTTTAATAATCTTATGAATTGTTCTGTAGTAGGTTTCTCAGGAAGGAATCATGGGAACAACAATCAGTTTTTGCTTGTGGAAAACGGTTTATCTATGACCTTTATATTAAAACTAATTTTTACTGGGGAAAGGGGGAAAAAAAAAACAGGGCTCACATTTTAAGCATCTTAAACATGTCACTGCCCTTCACTTTTATCATAAAGATTTGCAGTCTAAAATTCTAATTTTAATGTACATTCCTTCTAAATCACTTTATGTTCATTTTTCCTTGACACTCAAAGTAATTTTTCTTTCTTTTTGGAATCCAGTGATATTACTGGCACATGTCTTGGTATTGGTTCTCCTAAGTCAGCATTCTCAGATGTACAGCATTGTCATTCAATGAGTAGTTTCAAATGTTTTTCAATTTCAGGAAAATTCTTTTGAAATATCATCTTTGGTATTGTTTTCCTTGCACTGATTTTCTTTTTCAAAGATTCCTAATATTGATATACTGAATCTTGTTTGACCAACTTCAATATTTTTTATATTGTCTAAATCCTTTTTATTTCTTCTTTGATATCTTTTTATTGCAGTATAATTACAAACAGAAGTGTGTATAGGTATTAATGATATTTTGCAAAAATGTGCAATACAACTATGCAACCAATAAGCAGTCTAGGCATAGAGCATTATCATGATCCTGAAAAGTTTCCTCATGCCTTTTCTTACCTATCCTACTCTCCTCCTCGAGGTAACCACTATTTTGAGTTTCATTGCCATAGGTTATTCTTGCTTGTTCTTGAATTTCAGAAAAATGAAATCGTACAGCAGATATTTTCCTGTCTGTTTTTTTTATGTAGCATAATGGGTTCAATCCCATCCATGTTCTCACACTTATCCATAGTTTACTCTCCTTTATTGCAGAATAATATTCCATTCTGTGGATGCACAGAATTTGTTTAATCCAGTCTTCTGTTGATAGTCACCTGGGCTATTTCCAGCTTTTACTGTCACATGAACATTTGTATATAAGTTTTCTATAAACATTAACTTTCAAGTCCTTTGCATATGCCAAGGAATAAGCTTGCTAGATCACAAGACAGGTGTATATTTAACCTGTAAGAAACTGCTGAACAGATTTCCAGTGGTTTTATCATTTTATACGTCTGCTAAAAATATATGAGATCCATTTAGTATTGATACAAAATGAAAAACCCGTTGTTGTAAAGTTGATTCTGACTCATAGTGACCCTACAGGTTGGAGCAGAACTGCCTCATAGGGTTCCCAAGGAGGTCGTGTTTACAGAAGCAGACTGCCACATGGTTCTCCTGCAAAGGAGCTGGTGGATTCAAACCACTGACCTTTCAGCCAGCAGCTGAGTTCTTTTAATTTCAGCGATTGTAATGGGTATGCACTTTATTGATGATCTTGAGAAACTTTTCATTGTACATTTCTTAGTTATGCATCCTCTTTAGTGAAACAACTGTCTTTCCAAATATTTTTCCTATTTTTTAATAGGGTCATTTGTAATACAACCATTTTCATTATTGATTAACAGGACTCATTTATATAATAAATATTCTTGGTCTGCTAGGCTGGGAATGACAAAATGAAGAGGAATATCATTGTCATCAAAGAGAATAATGCTGTGAGTGGTGGGATAATATCCTACAAGAAATACCAGTTAATACAACTAGTATTCAAAATACACCAAATGCTAGTGCCAAAAGTAAGGAACTGAAGATTTTTACCAACTTTTGCAAGTCTGAAATTGATCAGATATGCAGTCCAGATGCATTGGTATTTACTGGTGATTGCAGTGCAAAAGTTGGAAACAGAGAAGTATAGGTTGTTGGAAAGTATGGCCTTGGTGACAGAAATGTCACTGGAGATGGTAGAGTCGAATTTTGTGAGACCCACAGTGTATTCATTGTCAATACCTTTTTCAACAACATAAAAGGCAGTTATGTACACAAACCTTGTTGGATGGAATACACAGGAATGAAACTGACTATATTTTTGGAAATGGAAAATGGAAAAGCTCAATATCATATGTCAGGATAAGACAGGACCCAACTGCAAAACAGACTATCAACTTCTCATATGCAAGTTCAAATAGAAACTTAAGAAAATTAGAACAGGTGCATGAAAGTCAAACTACAAACTTGAGTTTGTAGAATTTAAAGACTCTTAAGAATAGATTTAATGCATTGAATATTAATGCCCAAAGACCACATGAGTTGTGGAATGACATCAAAGATATCATGTGTGATGAAAGCAAAAGTTCACTAAGAAACAGGAATGAAAGACCAAAATGAAAAGAGATTACAACACTTGTGAATGTAGAATAGCTAAAGCAAATAGAAGAAATGATGAAGTAGAAGAGCTGTAGAGAACAATTCAAAGAGCAGTTCAAGAAAACTAAAATAGAAGGACACACTCAGCATCTCTCAAATGGAAAGAAATGAAATAAAAATTCATCCTCAAGTTGAAATATTGAAGAATTCTATTGGGAAAATATTAAATGACTCAAAAACCATCAAAAGAAAATGGAAATAATACACAGAATCACTGTACCAAAAAGATTTGGTCAACATTCAGCCACTTTAGGAAAGTGTATGATCAAGAACTGATGGTGCTGAAGGAAGAAGTCCCAGCTGCACTAAGGGGCTGGCAAAAACCAAAGCTCTAGGAATCGAGGTCATACCAATTGAGATGTTTCAACAAACAGACAAGGCACAGTGCTGGAAGTACACCCTTGGCTATGCTAAGAAATTTGGAAGACAGCTGGCCAACCTACTGGAAGAGATCCATGTTTATGCCTATCCCTAAGAAAGTTGATTGAAGAGAATACAGAAATTGTCAAACAATATAATTAATAGCACACACAAGTAAATATTACTGAAGATCATTCAAAAGTGGCTGTAGCAGTCTATCAACAAGAAACTGAAATTTAAACCAGATTCAGAAGAGGACTTGTAATGAAGGATATCATTGCTGATGTCAGATGGACTCTGGCTGAAAGCAGAAAATACTAGGACAGTATCTGCCTGTGTTGTACTTAGTATGCAAAGGCATTCAACTATGTGAATCATAATAAATTATGGACAGTATTGCAAAGAATGGGAATTCCAGAATATGTCATTGTGCTAGTGAGGACCCTATATGTAGATCAAGAGGCAGTCATTTGGACAGCACAAGGAGATACCGAATGGTTTACGTCAGAAAAGGTATGTGCCAGAGTTGTTCACCTTTCACCATACCTATTCAAGCTGTATGCTGAGCAAATAGAGAAACTGGACTATGTGAAGAAGAATGGGGCATCAGGATTAGAGAAAAATTCACTAACAACCTGTATTGTGCAGATGACACTACTTTGCTTGCTGAAAGTGAGGACTTAAACTACATATTGATGAATATCAAAGACTACAGCCTTTAGTATGGATTATATCTCAACATAAAGAAGACAAAAATGCTCACAACTGGACCAATAAGCAACATCATGATACAAGGAGAGAAGACTGAAGTTGGCAAGGTTTTCATTTTACTTGGATCTGCAATCAACATTAGTAGCAATCAAGAAATCAAACAACTAGTTGCATTGGGCAGATATGCTCCAAAAGACCTCTTTAAAGTGTTGAAAAACAAGGACCTCACCTTAAAGGCTAATGTGCACCTGACTCCAAGCTGTAGTGCCTTCGGTTGCTTCGTATGCGTGTGAAAGCTAAATGAAAAACAAGGAGGATAGAAGAATTGACGCCTTTGAATTATGATGTTGGCAAAGAATATTAAATATACCATGGACTACCAAAAGAATGAACAAAATCTATCTTAGAAGAAGTACAGCCAGAATGTTCCTTAGAAGGAACATTGGTGAGACTATGTCTCCCATAACTTGGACATGTTATAAGGTGGACTCAGTTTCTGGAGAAGGACACGTTTGTTCAGTAAAAGGTCAGCGAAAAAGAGGAAGACCTTCAATGAGATAGACTGACACAGTGACTACAATAATAGCTTCAAGCCTAATTATTGTGAGGATAGTGCAGGACCAGGCAGTGTTTCCTTCGGTTATATACTTGACGACACCTAACAATGACTGATGTAAGACAGGAATCCTGTTGTCACAGTGTGTAAGTGCTCACTGGCTAATGGAAAGGTCAACAGTTTGAACCCAGTAGCCACTCAGCAAGAGAAAGATGTGGCAGATTTGGAAGCCCTATATGGAAGCTATACTATGTCCTGTGCAGTCACTAAAAGTTGAAATTGGCTCAAGGGCACACAACAACAAAAACAGACATAGGACAAACTGCTATCAAAATGTCATTGTTATACATGATGTTACCTCTCACTTCTTCATAATTGCCATTGACCAGGTGGAGTCTTTTCCCTTAAAACCTTAGTTTACTGACACATTTATCATGAATGACACTGAATTTTGTGATATGACTACAATTTCTTCTTGAGTGGTGGTGACTATATTCTAATAGTGTGAGAAAGATTGTATGCTAATTGCTTATTTAGATCCTTTTCAGTTTTGATGGTTGGTGACATAAGAGTTTTAACGGTCTGCTTGGAAATAAATAATAGCATAAAATAAACCTTAATGGAAATATATATCCAACATCGAAGTTAGTGCTGTAGCTGAAAATTCCAAAAAACACAAAATTCTAGATTTATGTAATCCAAATCCTTTTTAGTTATCATTCATCTTCAGTTTCAAGCCTCTTGCGCAAGCAATGATTTATTTTGCAAAACATCCTGAGGTAAAGATTTTAGCTTTTTGGCAAGTTGTTTTCATCCTTTTTTTTCTTTCCCATCTCTAAATCAGAGTAAAATAAGTTTTTTTTTTTTTTTTTTTTTTTTTAAGTCTCCTTTTGGCAGTTTAGTACTGTCTTAGGCTGGGCTCTCTGGAGGAAAAAATAAACAGTCAAGTGTATAAAGATATATATAGTTAAAAACAAATTGCCATCAAATGGATTCTGACTCATAGCAACCCTGTAGGACAGTAGTACTGTCACATAGAGTTTCCAAAGAGCACATGGTAAATTTGAACTGCTGACCTTTTAGTTGGCAGCTGTAGCACTTAAGCCATTATGCCTCCTGGGTTTCCATAAATATTTATAGAGAGAGATTCATATCAAGGACGTGGCTCAGGAGGTTGTTGTGGCTGGAAAGTCCCAAGTCTGTGAGTCATGATGGTGGTTTCTCTTGATTCACACAGCCACGGGGGCTGGTCGACCCAAGATTAGCAGGTCAAAAAGGAGGGGTCTCTTATTCACAGGTTGCCAAGACTGGCCAGTCCCAATTTCAACAGGTTGTGGTGGCAGGTAAGCTGCTAGCTCAAGTCACAAAGACCAGGGTCAAATGAATAGGAACCAGCTGCAGAATCTAGAGTGAGCAAAAGCCCACCAGCCCTGCCAGAATGTCTGCTTACATTCAATGCCAGTGGCATGCCCAAGGAAACTCCCTTTCAACTGATTGGCTTCTTACAGCAGATTTGTCATGGAGATGGTCACATTATATCAAACCTCATTATGGAAGTGACCACAGCACCTTACTGCCAAACCACCGAGAACGATGCCCCAGCTCAACTGAGACACAGTCTCATCTATCACAAGCACGTAAACATTATCTCCAAACAACACCATTTTTTTTTTCTCTTTTGCATAATTTGAGTTATCTTTTGTAAAAATTTTGAGGTTGATTCTCTCATTAGTGAAGATTTTCTTATTACTGCAGTAATAAATGCTTGTTTACTTACAGCATTAAAAATAAGTGCATTCTATTATAGGATTCTGAAACAAGAAACACTTAGGTACTAATTAAAATAAAATTTATTAGAGTGAACTGCCCAATCACATAATTTCTGTTTGACATGTTTTCTTTAGATCTTCATGTATTTTGATATATTTTTTAGAATTTTTACATTATCTCTTTTTTTACAGCAAAGGAAAATTAGTTCACAGCTCCTGTATTAATATTTTAGGTGGCTAGACTCAGGCTCAAGGGAAAAAGAAACTTTACTCCTGAATTATATGTTATGATAAATTTCTCTTTGTAAATAGCAGTTGTTGTTTTCTAAACTCTGGTTGCATAGTGGTTAAATGCATGGCTGCTAACTAAATGGTTGGCTGTTCAAATCTAGCACGCACTCCTTGGAAACTCTATGGGCCAGTTCTACCCTGTCCTACAGGGTCACTATGAGTCAGAATTGACTCAATGGGAGTGAGTTTGGTTTGGTTTAATATAAAAACTAACATTCATTATGGAAAATATGTGAAAGCAAATGGAAGCTAACAAAAATTATTACTAGCACTTCTATGAATACACAAAGAAAATTAACCATTAACATTTTGATGTATATCCTAGTCTTTATCCACACGTGCATATGTAGACAATATTTTTTTAAACTTAAATTTCACTGGGGATTTATGGCATCCAATATGAAATAGGAAATCCTGGTGGCATAGTGGTTAAGACTTCAGCTGCTAACCAAGACATTAGCAGTTCAAATCCACTACGCCCTCCTTGGAAACCCTATGAGGCAGTTCTTCTCTGTCCTATAGGGTCACTAAGTTAGAAGCAACTCAGTGGCAGTTGGTTTGATTTTGGTTAGTAAGAAATAAAGAGCCCTGGTACTGCAGTTTTAAAGTACGTGGCTGCTTTCCAAAAGGGCAGCAATTTTAACCCACCAGCTGCTCTGCAGGAGAAAGGTGTGGCAGTCTGCTTCTGTAAAGGTTTACAGCCTTAGAAACCCAATAGGGCAGTTCTACTCTGTCCTATAGGGTTGCTATGAGTCAGAATGGACATAGCAACAGTGGGCTGCTTTTGGGAATCTGAAATAATGAAAGTAATTGTTGTTCAGTGCCATGGAGTCTGTTGTGACTCACAGGTCACTTATGTACGCCAGAAAGAAGCACAGCCAGGTCCTGGGCCTTTCTCACAATTGTTGCCATGTTGGAGCCCATCGTTGCCGCCACTGTCAGTGCATCTCACTGAGGGTCTTCCTGTCTTTCAGTGACCCTCTACTTTACCCAGCGTGATGTCCTTCTCCAAGGACTTGTTCTTCCTGATAACATGTCCTAAGTACATGAGACAAAGTCTTCCCATCCTTGCTCGTGGGAGCATTCTGACTGTACATCCAAGATAAATATGTTCCTTTTAGCAGTCTTCTTGATACTCCCTGCAATTACCAAAGTGACTGAGAAACTCAGGACTGTTTGTGGCTTATTTTCTTATTAGAATTCTTTCTCTGTGCCATTTTGATTTATTCAATTATTCATCCATTACTATAATATATGAGAATATGTCTTTATATGCCCTAGACAGTCCCCATTTATGTTTTTGTCATAACATAATTGTTAAAAGCACTTCTGCTCACTCTTAGAAATAATCCAGTGTGTATGAAAAACTATTTCTTCAGTTATTTGCAGAATATGGGGCAGGTAGATGGGCAATAAGAGGGTAGATCTTACATGAATGGTGTTTACTAGAGACTATGGCTTATCTAATATGGAAGATAGAAGTTCCCAGGTGATACAAATGGTTTTGAATTTAACTAGTAACCAGAAGTTAGTGATTTGAACCTGCATAGAGGCACCTTGGAATGAAGTCATGGAAATCTGCTTCTAAAAGTTCACAGCCTTGAAAAGCCAATGGAATGAAGTTCTACTCTGCAACACATGAGGTCAACATGAGTTGGAATCAACTCAACAGCAACAGGTTTAGTTTTGGTTTTAATATGAGGGATAAGAATTAACATCAATAACATATTTAATAAAAAGTTTAAAGTATCATAGGAGAGATACAAAAATGTTGTATGCATTGCAATGTGTTCAGTTGCATAGAAATTTGATCACTGTTGTAATTAGTTGCCCTTAAGTTGGTTCTGATTCATAGTGACTCTATGAACAATATAAAGTTTTCACTAGCAATTTTTGCAGACATAGATCACCAAGTTCTTCCCAGTCTGTCTTAGTCTGGAAGCTCTGCTGAGATCTGTCCACCATAGGTGATCCTACAGGTATTTGGAAAACTAGTGTGACAGCATCATAGCAACACACAAGCCACCACAGTACAACAAATGGGCAGACAAGTGAAATTTGAATATTAGAATTGTGACAGAAATAGAAATAAGCATCTGTGAGGACAACATCATGAACAAAGAAAAATAAAACAAATCAAAACGTTGAGATACCATTTTGCAACCATCAGTCTGGTAAAAATTAAGAACTCTGACTATACTTCTGCTACTTGGTAGAAGTGGAATAGGTTGGGGTAAAATAATCTCAACAAAAAATCAGAACAAAATTTATATGTTTAAAGCATCACAGAGCTACTGAAGCAATGAGGATCATAAGACTCAAATTTCAGAGAGAGAACTGAGAAATGAGCAGCTGATCTGTAGCTCCTTTTCCCTGGGAGAATCTGCTAGTTGGGGCATTAGTGAGAAGCAAATTAAGAGTCAAGGATGGGAGTAGAGAAAGCAGAATAGATCTTGTGGCCACATAAGGCTCGAGAGAGAAAATGAGAGTCAGGAGTAACTTCAACACATGTCCAGTTTCCCAAACATTTGCTGAAAGTTGGAAGTTGAGTGGGTCAGAAAGGTTAAGATACTAGCCCAAATCTCTGACACACAGAATAAAGTTTCATGGAGGAGTCCTGGGGTGCCACAGTTAACCTTTTGGCTACTAATCAAAATGTTGGTGCTTCTTAACCATCCAGAGGCCTGGAGATCTTCTAAAAGGTCAGCGTCATGAAAACCATGTAGAGGGCAGAGTTAGTCTGAAACACATGAGGTCAGCATGAGTCAGAATAGACCTGATGGCAACGGGCTTTGGTTTCAGTGCTAGCACAGTGGGCCTGCCTTGGGGAGAGACCCAGAGAACACACCAGATACTTTATTAAAAGCCCCAGGGGAATCAAAATAATAATAATATACAGCCACTTATCTCTCGCAGCATTTCCAGTCCTGGGCGTAGACAGATGCTAAGATTCCAGCTTACTCAGGCACTTGGCAGAGAGAGGTTGCTGCTTTGGGACAGGGAAACCAGCAGAGTTAGAAATTGATGTGATGGCAGTGAATTTGGTTTGGGTTTGGTAGATAGAGACTGAAAATATTTGAAAAGCACAGCGGAATTTTTCATAGTTTCCCACTGCTAAGGTAATAAAGACCCACCAAATGAGGGTACTGGTATACATCCAAACTGTTAGCTCAAAATCCTAAAGTGGTATACCATAGCAATAGAGTTGAACAGAGGTAGATTAAGTCCTAATAAAACCACAAGACAATTTTGACTCTACTCAGTCCCTGATTGAATTAAGTTGACCAATTCTGCCTCTGTAACCTTTTCCCTCTCCTCAATAAATAGTGGAGAAACCTATGACACAGCTCTGATGATATAAGACCATCTGGAGCCCTGGTGGTACGATGGTTAAGAGCTTGGCTATTAACCAAAAGGGTGGCAGTTCAAATCCACCAGCTTCTCCTTGGAAGTTTTGTGGGATAGTTCTACTCTGTCCTGTAGGGTTCCTATGAGTCAAAATTGACTCAATAGCAAAGGTTTTTCTTTTCCCTTTTTTGAGTCTCTACAGTATTTTTTATATATTCACAATGTTTTACATGACATGAAATGTATTAGATATGCCTTAAGACCATGTAACTTAAAAATCAAGGGAAAAATAGACAATAGAAGCAGACATATAGGTGATACAATGATCACTGTTGGAGGATATTAGATAACCAATTTGTTGAATCATGCATTTGGTCTGTGTTTTCTGTTTGCATTCTAAGAGTAATCAAAGATCTGATAAAGGAAAGTTCTTCTTTAGAAAAAAAAATCTGGTTCATAAATGTAAACAGAATGATAAAATTATAACCATTTTGTGGGAGACTGTGTCAACATGTGACCAGAAGAACCAGATGGTGCCTGGCCATCACTAAAGACAGCTGTGATGGGGCACACAATATTGAGTCCCCATGGCAACATGAGAAAAAGAGGGATGCAGCTCAAGAACTCTACTAAAAGATCACAGTTGATGGTCCAGTGGCCCAGAGGATCCTCTGGGAGCATGGCCTCTGGACTTGCTGCTGCCCCCGTCTAGAAAACACTACTGAGGTCAACTCTTTGAACAAAAATGGACTGGACTTGGGAATACAGTGTGACCATATGGTGTGTGTACTTTATGGTTCTGTGCATTTATAGGAGGCTGTCCTACTGGTCTCCTTCTAGACGGGAGAGAAGAGGGTGGAGAGGAGGCAACAGGTTTATTTTGAAGCAAAACACAAACAATATGTCATTCTTTTACAACAATGTATATCTATAAAACATAGGTACTCTTTTTTAAAACACAAGAAAAAATCAATACAAGAAAAAATGCATTAAGTGGATACAACAAGTATAAAATGAAAAACTGTGCTGTCATAGGGCAAGCATAGTAAAGGAACTGTATGTAGGCAGGCATACAAAACTGATTGGGATTGTGTGCTTTCACTTAATCACAATATAGAAGATATGTAACTGTTTTGTAGTCTCCTAATAAAATAATTGATCTAGGTAATGATCATCAAAGATTTGTTAAACCATTAGATGAAAGACTATAATGGAAGTTTTATAATGGAGGCATCAGGCTGGGCATAAAAGCTGGACCTGCTGATCAGCCTTAACATGTTAAGAACCAACCAAATAAAAAAGCCAAGCCTGTTGCCACTGAATTGCTTTCAACTCATATTGACCCTATAAGACAGAGTAGAATTGTCTCATAGAGTTGCCAAGGAGGAGCTGGTGGATTTGAACTGCCAACCTTTTGGTCAGCAGACAAAATCTTACTCAATGTGCCAGTGTGTGAAGAGATATTCCAATTTAAATGTTTCCTGACACAGTGTAATAGTAAGTAAACATTATCACCTACAACCTGTTCTCGTCATACAGTCGTCTTTGAATCTGATCAAGACTTCAGGTCTAAGTATCAGTTCTTAAGGATGTGCATGCGAGAGAGGAACATGTTGAGAAATGCCTGGAGGCTTAATCCGCAAAAAAACAATCCAGGAAATAATCAGTATTCAATGAACCCATAACAAGAAAAAACTCTATAGCTGAGACAAAGACTTAAGTGACACAATAACAAAATGCAACATGTAGGTCTTGTTTGGAACCTGATTTGGAAAAAGTCACATGTAAAATAAAAAAATATAGTAGACAATCAGGAATTAAAATGACAAAAAGCTATTTGATTTTATTAAGGCGTCACTGTTAATGTTTCAGAGATGTTATCATGGTATTAATTTTTCTTGTATTTTAAAAAGATTACCTATGTTTTATAGATATATGTTGCTGTAAAAGAATAACATATTGTTTGTGTTTACCTTCACAATAAACCAGTGGGTTTGGAGAGTGCAGATGAAACAGGATTGATATGTGTTATTTTTGAATCTGGATAACAGGGACCTGGGGGTTTATTATAGCATTTTCTTCAGCTTTATATTTTTGAAATTTTTATAATAAAAAGTTAATGAAAAAAAAGTCTGAAAAACAAACCAAGCACTAGAAAAAATAATATGGACTCTCACATATGGGTACAAATTCTGGAAGCAATTTGGAGAGCAATTAGGTAATATATAAAAAATAAAGTGTGCAAACACAGCAATCCAGCAGTTCTGTTTCTAGGTACACCTGAAGAACGAATTCTACCAGATGTGTGCAAGACAATATAGTCAATTATGTTTATTGACACATTGCTTGAAGCAGAAGAAAGTAGGAAATAATCTAAATGACCACCAGTAGGAGAATGGGTTACTAGTGTGTGTGTGTGTGTGTGTGTGTGTGTGTTGTGTTTATTCAGTGTGGTTTAAGTGAACTAGAGCTATATTTATCAACATAGTATTGTGAAAAAATGACAGATTGCTGAATGGATAGGTAGTGTGATGCCAGGTGTATAAAATTAATAATATGCTAAATAACAGCATATATTGCTTATTAATACATTTGAATATATAGATTATAAAAGTATTAAAAACATATCAAGTGATAAAATGCACCAACTTTTAATAAGGAGAATGATGTTGACAGATCAGAAATAGCTTTAATGTTTTCAAAAGAAAACAAACTCTTAATAAGGCTACATGTTGATATTTGGCAAATCTGTGGTGACTAAATTAAATTTGATAAAATTATTACTTATACTCTTAGAAAGCTTAGCTGCTGATAGCTGAGATATCTGCATAACTAAAAATTTAAAAGTAGAGCAATATTTTATGCCTGTATGGAAGACAGCTAACTGGCCAGCTAACTGCAAGAGATCCATGTTTGTTCTCATTCCAAAGAAAGGTGTTCCAAAAGAATGTGGGAATTATCAAAAAGTATTATTAATATGACATGCAAGCAAAATTTTGCTGAAGATAATTCAAAAACAGTTGCAGCAGTACATGACAGGGAACTGCTAGAAATTCAAGCCAGATTCAGAAGAGGACACAGAACAAAGGATATCGTTGCTGACAAATCATCAGATGGATCATCGCTAATAGCGAAGAACACCAGGAAGATGTTTGCCTGTGTCTTATTTATGATGCAAAGGCAACCAACTGTCTGAGTCCTAACAAATAATGTGTAATGCTGTAAAGAACAGGAATTCCAGAATACCTAATTTTGCTCATGCGAACCTTGTACACAGAACAAAAGACATCATTCGAACACAGCAAGGGGACACTGCGTAGTTTAAAATCAGGAATGGTGTGAGTCTGGATAGTATCGTTTCACTTATTCAATCTGTATGCTGAGCCAAAAATCAGAGAAGCTAGACTATATGAAGAGGAAGGTGGCATAAGGATTGGAGGAAAACTCACTAACTTGCAATATGTGGTGACACTACCCTCCTTGCTGAAAGTGAACAGGACTTGAAGCGCTTACAAATGAAGGTCATACACTGCAGTCTTCGGTATGTATTATCCTTCAGTATAAAGAAAACAAACATCTTCATGAGCAACGTCATAATAAACAGAGAAAAGATTGAAGTTGTTGAGAATTTCATTTATCTTAGTTACACAAAACCCATGGAAGCAGCAGTCAAGAAATCAAAAGACATTTCATTGTGCAAATCTGCTGCAAAACACTTTTTTAAAGTGTTGAAAAGCAAAGACGTCACTTTAAGGTCTGAGGTGCACCTGACCCAAGCCACAGTATTTTCAAATGTCTCATATACATGTGAAAGCTAGACAGCAAATAAGGAAGAATTGACACATTTGAATTATGATATCGGTGAGGAATATTAAGTACCATCAACTGCCAAAAAGACAAACAGATCTGTCTTGGAAAAAGTACAGCCCGAATGCACCTTAGAAGTGAGGATGGTGAGAGTTTGTATGACATAATTTGGACATGTTATCAGGAAGGCTAAGTCCCTGGAGAAGGACTTCGCGCTTGGTAAAGTAGAGGATCAGCAAAAAAAGAGACTCTCAAAGAGACCGATTGACAGAGGAGCTGCAACAATGGGCTCAGGCATAAAAAGGATTATGAAGATGGTGCTGGATTGTCAGTGTTTCATTCTGTCGTAAATGCTGCTGTTGTTAGGTGCTGTCAAGTTGGTTCCGACTCACAGCGACCCTATGTACCACAGAATGAAACAGTGCCTGGTCTTGTGCCATGTCCACAATCATTTTTGTGCTTAAGCCCGTTGTTGGGGCCACTGTGTCAATCCATAAGTTAGAACTAACTCAGAGGCAGCTAATAACAATGACGACAGCTAACTACAACAGTGGCTACTTTATGTGTTCCTATAGAGCCATAAAGTACACTGTTAGATGTGCATGTGTTAAAAGAAGATTTGGAAGAAATTACTAATTCACAGAGAGCCTACACCCACAGACAGGGTTCTCTTCTCCATTCCGAAGAATAGGTGCTGAGAAGTAAACATTTAAATTCAGATGGTAGGAAAATGCATTTGACTTTGGAGAGCAGTCTGAGGCACAAACAAGCATACCTGTCCATAACAAAATAAAACAAAAATACACTGCACTCTGGTAAAGTGGACTTAAGTTGTTGCTGTCATTCTTTATGATACTGTGGACAGCTGCCACATTATTATATCCATGGTGAGCTTTAGATATCCTCAAGACTGGCCATCTGGAATTCTACAATTTTATCTCTGCTAAAAGTAGATCTACCTTCAAACCTACAATGGACATGCAGCTTCAGACAGACAGCTAACTTCACTGGTGTATCCAGCCTTTACCTGCTTCTAACACATCCATTCAGTGTCATTAGCGTGGCCCACAGAATAAATTCTGAAAGAGAGAGCAAACAGAAATCAGCTTACTTTTCTGCTGGAAGTTATTGAAATTCTTCAGTAAGGAAAGTGATTAAAGCCCATGAGTAAAGTGAGGTGTAGGACACTATGAAATATTTAATCTAAATACACACTGAGACCTAAAGTGTCTGGGTCATTGTTTCCCTGCACTTCCAAAGAATAGTATTAATAGCTGCAAACAGACTCCTGATGACAAAAAAGTTAAGCACTGTGTTGCTACTTGACAGTTTCTGGGTTTGAAATTCTCCAGCTGCTCCATAGGAGAAATGATGTGAAAATCTGCTCCTGCAGTGATTACAGTTTTGACATCCCTGTGGGCCAGGTCTACTCTGTCACATGCAGTTTCTCTGAGTTGGAATGGCCTCAGAAGCACCTAACAACAGTGATAACTTTTGACAGGATAATAGTTTTATATGAGGAAGCATATTTATTATTTGAAAAATTGGAAACCCTGGTGGCATTGTGGTTAAGTGCTGTGGCTGCTTATCAGGAGGTCAGCAGTTTGAACCTACTATATGTTCCTTGGAAACTATGAGGCAGTTCTACTGTGTCCTGTAGGGTCTCTATGAGTTGAAATCAACTCGATGATAAAGGGTTTGGCATTTGTTTGGTATTTCAGCGGTTAACAACATCTGTCAGGTTGTTGTATCATGGAAGCTTGTGTTTTGCTCTGATGCTAGAAGCAATGCCATCAGTATTCAGATACCAGCAGGGTCACTCAAGGTAGACAGGTTTCAGCTGAGCTTCCAGACTAAGATAGACTAGGAAGAATGACTTGGTGGTGTACTTCTGAAAAGAATTAGCTGGTGAAAAAACCTTATGAATAACAGCAGAACATTGCCTGATATAGTGCCAGAAGATGAGCTCCCCAGTTTGGAAGGCATTCAAAAGAAAGAACTGCCTCCTCAAAGTGGAGTCAACCTTGATGATGTGAATGGAGTCAAGCTTTGGGGATCTACATTTGCTGATGTGGCATGACCCCCAAAAAGAGGAAACAGCTGCAAATATTCATTAATAATCAGAATAAAGTATGAATCTAGGACATGATCAAAAATGATATGGAATGAATAAACATCAACATCCCAGGCATTAGTGAATTGCGATGGACTGTTGTTGTTTTTAGGTGCCATCAAGTCGGTTCCAACTCATAGCAACCCTTTGCAACAGAACAAAACAGTGCCCACTTTTGTGCCTAAAGCAATTGTTTTCATGCTTGAGCCCATTGTTGCAGCCATTGTGTCAATCTATCTTGTTGAGAGCCTTCCTCTCTTTTGCTGACCCTAAGCATGATGTCCTTGTCCAGGGACTGATCCTTCCTGACAACATGTCCAAAGTATGTAAGAGGCAATCTTGCTATCTTTGCTTCCAAGGAGCATTCTAGTTGTACTTCTTACAGGACAGATCTCTGTATTGTTTCGGCAGTCCATGGTACGTTCAACATTCTTCTCCAACAGCACAATTCAAAGGCATCAATTCTTCTTCTGTCTTCTTTGTTTATTGTCCAGTTTTTGTATGCATATGGTGCAACTGAGAACACCATGGTTTGGGTCAGGCACATGTTAGACTTCTAGGTGACGTCTTTAATTTTCAATATTTTAAAGAGATCCTTTGCAGTACTGGTCACTTTATATCAGACACCCATATGGTCTGCTATACCAGGAAAGAAACTGGAGGAGGAATGACATTACATTCATTATCAAAAAGAACATTTCGAGATCTAACCTGGAGTATAGCCCTATCAGTAATAGGATAATATCCATATGCCTACAAGGGAGAACAGCCAACTCGATGGCACTTGCTATTCAGATTTACATACTAACCAGTAAGAGTTTTACCAACTTCTGCAGTCTGAAATTGATCAAACGTATATCAGGATGCATTGATAATTACTTGTAATTGGATTGTAAATATTGGAAACAAAGAAGAAGGATCACTGGTTGGAAATGCATCTTTGATGATAGAAATGATGCCAGAGATCACATGATAGAATTTTTTAAGACCAAAGACTTCATCATTGCAAATACCTTTTTACCAGCATAAATAGTAACTATACAGTGGAAATACATAGGAATCAAATAGACTAATCTGTGGACAGAAAAGATAGAAAAGCTCAACCTCACCAGTCAGAACAAGTCCAATGACTGAAGAAGTCTAAGCTACACTAAAAGCATTGGACAAAAACAAGGCCACAGGAATGGGTAGAATACCAGTTGAAATGTTTCAACAAATAGATGCAGTTCTGGAAGTGCTTACTTGTCTATGATAAGAAATTTGGAAGACAGCTACTTGACAAGTTAACTGGAAGAGATCTATATTTATGCCTATTTCCAAGAAAGGTGAACCAACTGAATGTAGACATTATTGAACAATATTATTAACACCACACACAGGCAAATTTTGCTGGAGATCATTCAGCAAAAATGGCTACAGCAGTATATCAACAGGGAACTGTCGGAAATTCAGCCTGGATTCAGAAGAGGATGTGGAACCAGGGATATTGCTGATGTCAGATAGATTCTGAATAAAAGCAGAAAATATCAGTGAAATGCTTACCTGGTTTTATTGACTATGCAAAGGCATTTGACTATGTGGATATTAACAAATTATGGATAAAATTGCAGTGAATTTGAATTATGGAACACTTAATTGTGCTCATGAGGAACCTATACATAGATCAAGAGGCAGTTGTTTGAACAGAACAAGAGGAGACTGAATGGTTTAAAGCCAGGAAAGGTGTACATCAGGGTTGCATCCTTTCACCAAACATATTCAGTCTTTATGCTGAACAAAGAATCTGAGAAGCTGGACTATATGAAGAAGAACAGGGCATCAGGACTGGAGGAAGATACATTAAGAATGTTTGTTATGCAGATGGCACAGTCTTGCTTGCTGAGAGTGAAGAGGACTTAAGCACTTACTGATAAAGATCAAAGACCATAGCCTGCAGTATGGATCACACCTCAACATAAAGAAAACAAAAATGCTCATAACTGGACCAATAAGCAACATCATGATAAAAGGATAAGAGATTGAGGTTGTTCAAGATTTCATTTACTTGGATCCACAATCAACACTTGTGTCCCCTTCAAAACAATGTGTGTCAGTTTCACTGGATCATGAGTCCCAGTATGTTGTGATTTCTCCTAAGTGTTGTGAATCCTGCCTCTGTGATGTTGACGAGGGAGAATGGACAGTAGTTGTGTTGGGGCAGGACTCAACTACAAGCTTGTTGGATACAAAAGAGAGAAGTGAGCAGAGAGAGTTGAGAACCTCATACCACCAAGAGAGCAGGCTGAGAGCAGACTGCATCCTTTGGACCTGAGGTTCCTGTGGCGGGACACTCTCATTAAATGTGGACTTGTAACTTACTGGACTGATAATTTCTCATGCTGAACTTGGATTTGTAGCATACCAGACTGTGACAATAAAATTTCTCTTACTGAAGCTATCTACTTACGGTATGTCTTAGTAGAGCAGCACCAGGTGACTGAGACAACACCCATGGAAATGGCAGTACAGAACACAAAAGACGCACTGCATTAGGCAAATCACTGCAAAAGACCTCTTTAAAGTGTTTAAAAGCAAAAATATCACTTTGAAGACTAAAGCACACTGACCCAAGTCATGCTATTTTCAGCTGCATTCTATACATGCAAAAGCTGGACAAAGAATAAAGAAGACAGAAGAACTGATGCCTTTGAATTGTGGTGCTGGTGAGGAATACCGGATATACCATGGGATGCCAAAAGAATGAACCAATCAGTCATGGAGGAAGTGCAACCAGGATGGTGAGACCACGTCTTACATACTTTGGACATGTTGTCATGAAAGATCACTCCCTGGAGAAGAACATATGCGTGTATCATGTCAGCAGAAAAGAGGAAGACCCTCAGTGAGATGGATTGACCCCATGGCTACAACAGTGGGCTCAAGCATGACAGTGAGCGTGATACAGGACTGGGCACTTCTTCATTCGGTGCTGCAAAGAGGAGCTGTCAGTTGGAACTGACTTGACAGAACCTAATAACAACAATAACAACATTTCAACAATCTTTCTTAAGCATGAAAATACTAAATCAGAAAGCCAAGAAAAGCCAAGTGCCGTTGAGTCGGATCCGAAAGAGGCAGTCCTATAGAATCAAGCAGTTAGAGAATGTCAGGTCTCCTGACTCCTGCTACTGGGATTTTATTTCTAACATCATACTGAGTAAAATTTGTCTGCAACAACTTCTCAAGGTCATATAAAGAAGAATCCCTGGCACAGGAATTCATGTACCTGTGACTTGATATAAATAATATAACATTAAAATAAAGTCATGGAATTAAGGAACCCCAAAGAAAGACAGTCTCTTATACAAAGGAAGAATATTTGGATAATGGAAGGAGAGAATGAATGCTATATGTAGCCCATGCTCTTGGCATTAAGACAAGTAGTGACTATTTAAAAGCCTTGTACTTTCCAGAAGAAACTGAAGAAGAATCTTTCTAACCAAACTTTTCAAGCTCCTTTAAATCCACAGTTTCTGCCAAAAGATACAGGCACAGAATTGGGACTTTACTTGACAAGCCCCCATATGCTGCCTGTTCCCTCCAAGCTTTTACTCTGTCTTGCCTTGTCACCGGTTGGTTGAATGTATGATTTTATAACTGCTAAAAATACCCTGAAATCAATCTCCTTCTATCTGTTTTGTTATGCAACTTATAAAATGGCCACTGCGGCCCCAGGTTTTCAAGGGTCTGGCCTATTCCCTACTCCTGTGTAGAAGCAAGACCCTCGAGATGGGTTATTTACATTTATTTCACTGTAACACAAAGTGAAAGTCAGAGACTAAAGAAACATAAGAGAGACTATATATATCTATATATGTATATGTATGTATATATACAAACCATCTCAGTCTATTGGGCTTTGATCTTGTCAATAGTTAATCAAGGTCACTTTGGGATTGCTCAGGGTTACTTGTTCCCTGGTGAAGGCCATTATGCTTGGTAAAGTAGAAGGCCAGAGAGAAAGAGGAAGACCCACAACAGGATGGATTGACACACTGGCTACAACAACGGGTTAAACTCTACCCATGACTGTGGGCATTGCGCAAAGCTGGGCAGTGTTTTGTTCTGTTGTACACAGGATCAATATGAGTTGGAACTGACTCTGTGACACCTATCAGTATGCAGCCTGGTTATCAATATAGCTGAAAACCCCAAAGGAACCGTAGAACTGCCCAGTAACTCCGGAAGCAGTTCCTAAGCTGATTGACCCTCAAGCCCTCAGTCGTCTGTATTTTCCATCAGACATTACTTACATAATTTACAAATTAAATGAGAAATGAGCAATTTCAGGGTGATGACCGCAGAGCACTAAACCTCAAGTGCAGGTCTGAGTGGTGGACTGTGTGTGTTCAGTGATCATGGGCTCATGAGAGTATTCAGGAGGATGCAGTCAGTATAGCAAGAGAAAAGTCAAAATGGTATTTTTTACTTCCTTTATAAGAAAGAAACCCTGGTCATGGTTAAGTGCAGCAGTTTGAATCTAGCAGGCACTCCTTTGAACCTATATGGGACAGTTCTACTTCATCCTATAGGGTCGCTTTGGGTCAGAATTGATTCAATGGCAATCAAGAAATGAAGTTTAAAAAGTATTTTCCTGGTTAAATGATCCTTCCTTCTGGTAACCTCATTTAAATACTCAGATTTCATTGTCTTTATTCTCACTTACCTCATTGCTGATGTTTCCATTATTTTAAAGATCTTTGTGATTTCAGGGTAGGTTTATTGAGAGTCAGGGACATATTACTTTGGCAAGTTTAACAGAAAATGTTGTGTCTTCTAATTTTCTTAAATAAATGAATTATTGCAGTAGAAATGAACTCACCTCAGGTGTGTCAAGTTCTTATTTCTGGATAAAGATTTCAAATTTGTTCTGAGTAGGTAATTCACTTTTCACTGGTTAATTAAATAATCCCAACTTGGTAGAAGTACAGGGAGCCCTGGTGGTGTAGTGGTTAAGGGCTTGGCTGCTACCCAAAAGGTTGGCAGTTTGAATCCACTAACTGTTCCTTAGAAACAGTATAGGGCAGTTCTATCCCGTCTTCTAGGGTCACTGTGAGTCAGAATTGATTCAACAGCAAGGAGTTTGGTGGGAGTATGCATACTGATGAATTTTCACTATTCTCTGTTACTTTTAACTATCCTATGCTGAATCTTCTTTCCTACTGTTATACATTCATAACAAATCCCTTGTTTTCAGGCATTAAAAGACTAGTCCATGCAGTTTCACATTTGAAATGCAGATCTCTCCTGCCCGGTATCCACCAAGCCTCAGCCTAACAACCTGAGAATGGGCAGCAGCAGGATCTGCTTCTGCTGTATCTGTTTCCCTCCCTCTTCTGTATTTCCATTGCTCCATCTGCTTTGGTGGGGAAAAATATACAAGAGATGGGAGAGGTCTTTGATTTCCTAGAGGTGGTACGGTTCCTTTCTAGTTAATACTGGATGCTTATGACTAGAGTTTGTGGTAGGTAGGTAGCAAAAGCTGACTCACAGAGAACCTTTGGAAGTTTTTTGGGAGACTTACAGGGAATTACATCACTATAGAGTTCCTTAATATGAGTGATTCCCTCCAACTCAACCAACCTCGTTCCTACCTCCCCTTCTGTTTGCTAATGGTTCACCCTTAGCAACTTGTTTCTGGAATTGTTTCCAGTGGCACACTGTCACCCACTACCTTCTGAAGAACAACTGGGCTCATGGAAAACTCACTCATCCTTATACCAACAAATGGTGAAAGGACTAAAGAGCCCTTAGTGCCTTATTAGCCTTGTCTTGCTAACCAGTGTTCTTCTCTCCTTGTCAAACTGACGCAAAGGGCCACTCACCCTATATGCTGTACAAGGAGACAATGTAACCTGGGAATGAGAGGTCATCTGTCCCTGAGGGAGGTTCTCTGATCTCTATAACATCAGAGGACCTCCCACAGGGACAAATGACATCTCTGGTCTCTTGGTGCTCTCCCTCTCCCCATCACTAGACCTGTTTTATCTATGAAGTCCAAGAGATAAATGAGACTTTGTGAAGGGACAGCATTGTTTTTACGGTGATATCACATGGAGGAAAATTAACAGTGTACCTAAAAGCTGCATGATTAAGATATAAATCCATGAGCTTCCTCTAGGAGAAATAGCAGAGGAAAGTTTTGACCTATATTAGTATGAGTGGAGGTGGAGTCCAGGGCCACTAGGCAGGTAGGGGTAAATCAGAAGGAGAGGCGAAGAGACATTCTGGACCACACACACAGAAAAAGCCCCTGCAATTTGGAGAGACATTCCCCCAACACAGCAGAAGTACTGTCCCTACTGGTATGGCTTTTAGAAATGGCCAGGCAATGGAGGGAAAGCAAAGATGGGGAGGTCATGGAGACAAGCTCAGGAGTGAAGGCCAGCCCCACCGAGGATAAGGCACCGCCCGAGCGGTGAAATCACCATGTCTGTGCCCATGTATAACCACTCACTCACTGGGTGTCTTTTTCTTTTCAATCCCCAGGAAGAGGCAGCCAGAATTCTCGCCCACCAGCCAATGTCCGTCGGCACATGTGCAGCTTTGAAAACCCCCACACTGCAGTGAATGTGTAAGAGAAGCTGCATGGAAAAAAAAAATAGTGGTTTGCCTCTTGCTTTCTCTCTCCTGGGTTTTTCCACTTTCTAACACGGAAACAGAGGTGGTGCATGCCAGCAAGGATGAGCAACTCATTCCCATGCCGTGGTTTGCACGACCTCCTTAATCTGATTGTTCATCGTTCTTAAAAGGACACTCTCAAGTTGTTCGTTTTAGTCTTTTTTGCTTTTTATGTTTCGATGCAACACATTTTTCTGATCCTGGAGATTCACTTTTGTTTGTGACTCCCACTCACAAGCTTAAAAGCGAATTTTCCCCCTTACAAATTTGTCAGCTTCTTCTTGGCAAACAGAGCTTTCTTTTCTTTTTTTCTTTTGCCTTTTTGCTGTTGCACAAACGTTTGCAATGATCCTGTCTGCATTAAAGTAAAAGCCACCACGTGAACTTCTGGAAGAGTTCCCTCATGTCAGTTCGTGGGGGTGGGTGCCAGCAGGAGCCTCTGCTGGGTGCCTCCCACGGCCTGGGAAATACACAAAACACAAGTTTTGTGAGCCCCACTAAGAGTGAGTTTTCTTGTTTTATTTTTAAAGACAAGTCGTTTTCCCAGCATTTTAAGTGCTTTTTATCAGACTTTTCGTGTCTGATAAAAACAGTGCATGTCTGGTCCTATTTTTGACCTGTAGATCTTGACAGTGTCTCTTTAAGTTAACAAAAGAACATAGACAATGTTCGATTCATTGTGCACGGAGTCTGTGGTCATTTTCAGCTGTTCCTTTACAGTCCTTCAAACCCCTCGGAGAGTCAAAGGTACACATTCCTGCAGCACGTGGGAGCCCCTGGATGAGGTGTCTGTGGTTTGGATAGTTCTCCAGATGAAAAGAGCTCAATTGGTTCAAATGTTTGCCCTTGAACCTGGCTGTGGAGGCTGGTGAACGAGCCAGAGCCTCTCTTCCCTTTGCTCGGTGGAGTGCATTGGGAAGTCAGTACTCTTCCTTCCTGATATGCCTTAACAAAGCCCAACTCATACCAGGGAAGAAGTATGATGGTCCTGCCAATATGTTTCAGGTGGAGGCTGGGAAGCCTCTGCATGTCTAAATCACTGCCACTTTAGTCTGCCTGGGTGCAATCGCTGTCACTCACCCATGTCAAAAGGCATTGAGCCTTTCCTGCACCAGGGGGTGAGACTGACCAAGGACACTGCAAGGAGATCCTAATTGTAACGGCCGCTGGCTGCCTGTCAAAAGGGATTGGTAGGGATGGGTAGAAGGGCTGGTTCTCTCTTGACAGCAGGGCCAGAGAGAGGAGAGTCATCGACTAACATTTTATGACTTTAAGGTGAGTGCCTAAAAGCAAAAGAAAACAGCTGCAAGTGGTTATGTCCTTGGTGGGTGACAACCACACAAGGCTGCATTTTAAAATAACGTAACGAACAGCAAAGCTAACAGGTTGGTTGTTAAGAACACTCAGTATAGGATTGATTTTGAGGTTTCCTTCCTGAAACTGCAGGGTATGGGGTCAAAAAGACCAGTAGTTTTAAAGCCATGCATCATAGATTTTTAGTTTTAGTAGTTCATACAATTTTTTTTTTTTTTTTAAAGATAGGCTCTCTTTATGACCTTCAGTTCCAACTGTTTTTGTAAACAAGCAAGCAAAGGGAACTAGTGATGGAAATAAAGCTGGCTATGGGACCATTATGGTCTGCCTAGATTTCTCCTGCCCCCAAGGAATGGTCCATCGCAGCCAAGCAATGCAACTGCTCTATATTTCCAGGCCAAACTGTGAGAACTCTAGGGAGAACTGAAGGATACCAAATGACTTGCTATTAAAATTATAGTTCTGGTAGCATGGAGCATAACAGAAGTGATAACACTGCATCTGAAGTTCCTTCAAAGGGAACACCCTCAGAGGCTCATTTACACTTCCTGGAGGAGTTTAATTACACCTGGTATATCTCTGCTACCAGCAAGATATTTTGAATATACTTAGGCACCAGAATTTGCCTCATCAGCCAGTAATGAAGGTTAGGTAAAGCCAAAGGCCATTTAAAATTCATTTAGAAGATGTTCAGTAACTATCAGAATCTTACTCTTTAGTTTGGAATAGACTTAAACAGTTTTCTCAAGAGAGTAGATCTCATAGCCTAGTAAGGTTTACTGCGCCTTCTAGTACATCACTGACTTAGGAGATCATTTTACTGATGGGCATCTTATTATTATTATTATTATTAAAGGCATACTGGTTTTTAAAATTTTTTTTCTTTCATGTTGTTTGTTCTCCCATATACAGCTTTATAATGTAGGATGTGATTGATCTCAGGATTTTAAGACATAGACTATGCATTTAGGCTTTGCATGTAGTACTGTGAAATTCAGCAGGACAGATGATTTTATTAACTAACAGTTGGGTTAGAATCAGCAGGAAGAAAGATAAAACTCACAGTACTACTTGAGATGTAATATCACCAGAAACCACCAATTTCTCATATAATCAAGAAAAATTTTCTTTTAAATAATACATTAAAAAATTCTTTATCTCCCAAGTAGTGATGAGACAAAATGGTGACAATTTTAATTATCTTTAGATACGTCCCCAAGTTTGACAACCTATACTAGAAAGCTTTCAAGAAGAAGAACTGGAATCTGGGGGCTGGGAGGGGGGTGTGTTTGTGTTAAAGACATACCTGGGATTGCCTGTGAAAATAAGAATTTGGCTCAAATGGTTTTAGATAGTATACGCCTTAGGTTCACCAATGAAACCCTGGTGGTGTAGTGGGTTAAGTGCTATGTCTGCTAACCAAAAGGTCAGCGGTTCCCATCCTCCACGTGCTCCTCGGAAACACTATGGGGCAGTTCTACTCTGACCTCTAGGGTTGCTATGAATTAGACTCAACTTGCCAGCAGTGGGCTGGGCAGGACTAGGTTCACCAGGAACCAGTTCTCCATTCTGGTACCAGCTGCCTGCAGTAACAAGCAGCTGACGGTTTGATAAGAGAGCTGAGGAACCCTGTCACTCGTATTCCTTTTGTTGTGTCTCTGCTGGGACAGCACCACCCCTTCCTTGAGAAACCTTCTGTCCTAGCTGAGGTGGCAGGGGCCACAGATGAATTGCCTGCAACCCTATAGCTTTTGATTACATTTTCTTAACCTGGTGAGCACCATAGTCTCTATGCTGGGGCTCATTTTCAGAGAAAACAAATATCAACCTCCTCAGGTCCGAAAATTAGTTTGCGCTCCTCATGTAAGGAGCTTGCCTCTTCTGTGTGCTGTCTGGGCAGTCTGCCTGTCCGCTGTGGAGCTACTAAGCCTAGTGGCAGCGACATTGGACAGAATGTCTGTCTCACAGAAGAGAAGCAGCGTGAAGCGGCGTTGTGTGCGCTTTGCCCTCGGACGGGTTGTGCAGGATGCCTCCCTCCCGACTCAAACACCCACCCACTGGGATTCCCATTTTAGAGCTCTCTGGAGCACTGAACGGAGTACTCTGCGGAGGTGACTAGTTCTCGCCGAAACAGAACAGGCAGGATGGCGCTGAGTGCCAAAGATGGGCTATCCTGTGTGCCTCTAACTCCCAACTCGTCAGTGCTGTAAATATTGGGTTTTCTTTTGGGGGAGATTATGATACTCATCTAATGGAAGAACAACAAAAGCAAGATGCTAAACCTGTTGGAGCCGCAGCTGCTGCCCCAGGCGGGCTCGGCTCTGCACACTGCTGTGTATGTTCTGGAACCCTGAAGTTCCTCACCTCCCGCGCAGCTGTTTCTACTGATAACTATAGTGTCAATAAATTTATTTACCACCTGAGTTATGTGAGCTTCAAATATGAATTAGGTTTATCTTGAGGTCTGTCTTTCAAAGTTAGAGCAAGAGGGATGACTGTTTTAGTCGTGTAGTGCTGCTATAGCAGAAATACCACAAGTGGATGGCTTTGACAAAGAGAAATTTATATTCTCACAGTCTAGTAGGTAAGAAGTGCAAGTTCAGGGCATCAGCTCCAGAGGAAGGCTTTCCCTCTCTGTCACCTCTGGAGGAAGGTCCTTCTTGCCAATCTCCCCCTAGACCAGAAGCTCCTCAATGCAGCAACCCCAGTCCAAAGCACTCTGCTCCTGGGGCTGCTTGCGTGGCAGTCTGAGGCGCCCCATGCTGACTTCTCTAGTTTTTGTCTCAAAAGAGACTGGTTTAAACATTATCTAATTTTGTAGATCTCATTACTGTAAGTGCCACTAGTTCATCTCATTAACATCATAGTGACAGGATTTACAACACATAGGGAAGCCATCAAGGTGACACGTGTTTTGAGACAGTTCTAAACTATATTGCTTTACCTAAGACTAGGAAACTGAATACCTTAAATGATAAGAAGGATGAAGCTGGTGGCTGAGCATTAGCTATTAAAATAATCTGTAATTAAAAAAAGTCTTATTTATTTCATAGCAATACTGTCTTTTTAGAACACAGTTCTCTTATTTTCCTGTCCCGTATTTTATGTTCTTTCATTAATATCACAGCAGCAGAGGCCCTATCTTTTCAAACAGAAGTCCTTTTCACACCAGAGTGGCTATGAAGCCCTGCCTTGAATCTGTGATTGTGATTATAAATTTGTTACTGGCTATTCAATGCAGAAAAACAGAAATGCCATCAGAATTTAATTACGTTTGTGCCTAGCAGCATACTTGATCATAACACCATTGATGCACACTTAAAAAGAGTGGTGCATTGTCTACAAAGTCCTAAGACTCATTCAGTCTAAATACAGTGCCTGATGTCCCAGCACATTTATGGACATGAGGGTTGTTTACGAGCCACGAGTTGGGAATGGCTGATGCAGAAGAACCAAAGTTTGTACTCTGTGCTGCAGTTTCTATGAGATGAAGCATTTCCTTCACTCTCTCTGGAATTACGAAGCAATTTATTTTGTCCTTGAAGAGAAAAAAGAAAAGCTAGTCTATCTTAATGTGACTAAAGCCCTAGGGCATTAGAATTGTTTCCTAATTACACAGTAATTTACAGCAAATCTCCAGCAAGACTTGGGGGGAGCCGGGAGAGGAAGAGCTGCTAATTTTGACAGCCATGGTGAAACTCTCCCATTGCAGGAATAAAAATGGCATTGAATTAGAGAAGAACTAAATTGTGAATACACCTGCCTGCAAGATGATGACTACTACTTTTTAATATATAGAAAAGCATGGTTTTAAAAGAGGCCTACCTAGAACCCCTGGATAGTGAGGAAACCAGTCCATGCAGTTCATGTGAGTAAGTAAAGTAAGTAGGAGCACCTTAGGATTTCCCAGGGATACAAGGATGTCTTTTTTTGTCGACGGCACTTGGCTTGGCTTATGTGAAGACTTAGGCACTGCTTTGTTGGGTATCTAAGCCTGTTTGTTGAAACAGATGCACACTAGTTATTAACAGAACTGTTGTTTCTCTTCAAACACACACACAAAAAAAACTAAATGAAGACACAGGTAGCATTTGAGTTGCATGATTTTGTCTTTATTCTATGTTGATTAAATGAAAGTATACAATCCAAATCAGTTTTGCCTGGCTGCCTATCTATAGCTCTTCTGCTCTCCTCGCCCTGTGACAGCTCTCCTCCTTTTCACTGTATACTTGTAGTACCCTCTTAACAAGCTCCTGCCCCCTTCTCTCCACCCTCTTCTCTTCCATCTAGAAAGAAGCCAGAAGGACAGCATTCTATAAATGCATAGATCCATAAAGTACACCCACCATATGGTCACATTGTGTCCCCGAGTCTAGTCTATTTTTCTCCAAAGAGTTGACTTCAGTAGCATTTTCTAGACAGGGCAGCAGCAGCTCTATGGGCCATGCCCCGAGGGGATCCCCAGGCCTTCAGAGCGTCAGCTGCAGTCTTTGAGTGGAGATCTTGAGCTGCACCCCTCCTTTTATCGTGCCACCACAGGGACTCAGACTGCATGCCCCATCGCAGCTGTCTTTGGTGGTGGTTGGGCACAATCTGGTTCTTTCGGTCACATAGTGATACAATCTCCCATTTATATGGATCCTTCTGTGTCCTGGGCTCTTTTATCCTCATGTCTTTGGTGTTCTTGGTGATCATCTGTTCTGGATGAGTTGGGACCATTTGGTGTACCTCAGGTGGCAGCTTGCTAGCTTTTAAGACCCCAGACACCACTCACCAATGTGGGGTGCAGAAGACTTTCTTAGCAATAGGCTACTTACGACAATTGAGCTCATGAGAGCATGATCTCCAGACCCCACCCCTGGTACTCTATCCCTGAAATATTGGGTTGAGATTAGAAAAGCTTTCAGTTTATGGTGAAGTCTAGTTAAGTTGATCTACTTTTACCATGTGCTATCACTGCTTTCACCCAACCAAATTTCTGTCCACTAACCTATGACCAACCCTCGCCCCCCTCCCCACCTTTGTAGCCATCAGAGTCTTTTCTTCTGTACATAAGTCTATTTCTAAGTCACTATAGCTGGGGTCTCATACAATATTTATCCTTGTGCTGCTGACTGATTTCAGCATATATTCCAACTGAAACCAGGTTATGAGATGCTTCCTAAAACCATTGTTGTTCTTTATCATTGCATAGTGTCCCATTTAGTATATGTACTATAGTTTTTTTATCCATTCATTTGTTGATGGATGTCTAGGTTAATTCCATCTTTTTGCTATTGTGGACTGTGCTGCAATAAACATTCATGTATATATGTCCATTTGTGTGACAGCCTTTGATTTTGCTGGATAATTTCCAAGCAGTGGGATTACTGGATCAAATGGTATATCTATCTTGAGCTTTTTAAGGAAGCACCAGATTGCTTTTCAAAGAGGTTGTACCATTTTGCAATCCCACAAGCAGTGTGGGAAAGTTCCCACAACCTCTCCAGTGTTTGTTTTGTGTTTTTTTGTACTATGACCAATCTTGTTGGGGTGAGATGGTATTTCACTATAGTTTTGATTTGGAGTTCTCTAATAGCTAATGATTGTGAGCATGTCCTCATGTGTCTTTTGGCTGCCTGGATCTCCTCTCTAGTGAAGGATCTGCCCAGAGTTTGATGATTTTCTTAATGAGCATTGAAATGTTGGTGTCTGGGGAAAGTTACTGCAATGCAATTGAAGATAGTGTAGATCACTGAGGTTCGATTCTGTAGTAAGACAGATTTAAGAATGGTAAGGTGTGAACGGGAGACCCCAGGTGATACAGTTAACACCCTCAAGTGCTAACTGAAAGTTAGTGGTTGAAGTCCACCAGAGGTAACTGGGAAAGGCCTCATAATCTACTTTCAAAAAAATCTGCCACTGAAATTCCTATGGTACACAATTCTGCTCTGACACATACTGGGTCATCGTGAGTTGGAATCTACTCAACATTATTTGGGAAAAAGGGCAGGATGCTGTCGAGTCAGTTCAACTCATGGACAGCCTGTATGCAGCGTGGTAGAATGCAGTCCAGTCCCACACCACCATCAAGGTCACTGTTATGCTTGAGCCCTTTGTTGTAGCCACAGTGTCAATCCATCTCCTAAGGGTCTTTGTATTTTTTTCTGACCTTTACCAAGCATGATATCCTTCTCCAGGAACTGATCCCTCCTGATAACATGTCCAAAGTGCGGGAGATGTAGTATCTAGTTCTCCAATCATTTTTGCTAAGGAGTATTCTGGCTGTATTTCTTCCAAGAGAAATTTGTTCATTCTTTTGACAGTCAATGGTATATTAAATATTCTTTGCCAACACCATAATTCAAATACATCGATTCTTCTCCAGTCTTTCTTCACTGCGCAGTTTTCACATGCGTATGAGGAGATTGAAACCACCATGGCTCGGGTCAGGTGCACTTCAGTTTTTAAAGTGACATCTTTGCTTTTTAATGCATAGATGAGGTATTTTGCCGAACATTTGCCCAAAGCAACGTGTTGTTTGATTTCTTGGCTGCTGCTTCTATGGTTGTTGATTGTGAAGCCAAGTAAAATGCAGTTCTTCACAGCTTTAGTCTTTTCTCCATTTATCACAATGTTGCTTGTTGGTCCAGTTGTAAGGATTTGTGTTTTCTTGATGTTGAGGTGTGATTCCTACTGAAGGCTGTGGTCTTTCGTCTTCAGCAGTAAGTGCTACAAGTCCTTTTCTATGTCAGTAATCAAGACTGTGTTATCTGATGGTTAGTGATTCTTCCTCTGATCCTACTGCCCATTTCTTCTGCAGATAGTCCATCTTCTCTGATTATTTACCCAGTATGCAGGTTGAATAAGTACGGTGAAAGGACACAACCCCGACCCATGCCTTTCCTGGCTTTCAGCTGTGCAGTATTCCCTTATTCTGTTCGAACACTGCCTCTTGACCTATGTGCAAGCTCCTCATGAACACAAGTAAGTGTTCTGGGATTACCATGCTTCACAATTTAATCTATAATTTATTATGATCCACACAGTCAAATGCCTTTGCATAGTTAATGTTTTAGTCAGCCAGTGCTGCTCTAACAGAAATACCTAAGTGGGTGGCTCTAACAAACACAGCTGAACATGGCTTTAACAGAGGACTTCCACAGTCCAGTAGGCTACAAGTCCGAATTCAGGGTGTCTCCTCCAGGGAAAGGCTTTCTGTCCTTGTCAGCTCTGAAGGTCCTATTGTTACATCAGTCTTTGATCAGGGAGCATCTTGGTGCAGGAACCTCAGGTCTGAAGGATGCACTCTATTCACAGTGCTGCTTTCTTGATGGTATGAGTTCCCAGCTTGCTGCTTGCTTCCCTTTCCTTTTATCTCTTTTAGGATAAAAGGATAAAACATGGTGCAAGCCATACTCCAGGGAAACTCCCTTTACAATGGAGCAGGGAGGTGACCTTAGGTAGGGATTTACAGTCCCACACTAATCCTCTTTTAAGATACAACATAAGAATATCACAAAATGGAGGGTAATCATACAATATTAGTAATCATAACCCAACCAAATTTGTATACATATTTTGGGGGGACACAATTCAATCCATGACAGTCAGTAAAACACAGATAGATATATTTCTCATACTCTGTGCTTTCAGCAAGGAGCCATATGACATAAGCAATGATAACCCTCATGCCACATACTATTCTGCATCCAGCTTGAATTTCTGGAAGTTCCCTGTAAATGTATGGCTGCAACTGCTTTTAAAGGATCTTTAGGAAAATTGTACTTGTGTGTGATACTAATAATGATATTTGATAATTTCTGAATTCTGTGGGATCACTTTTCTTTGATATGGGCATAAATATAGATCTCCTCTGGTCAGGTGGCCAGGCATCTGTCTTCAAAATTTCTTGGCACAAAGGAGTAAGCACTTCCATTGCTGCATCTGTTTGTTGAAGAATCACAATTAGTGTGCTAGTAGTTCCTGGAGGCTTGTTTTTCACCAGCGTCTTGAGTGCATTTTTGAATTCTTCCTTCAGTACCATAAGTTATTGGTTTTTAATCATATGCTGTCTTCTGAGATGACTGAGCATCAACCAGTTCTTTTTAGCACAGTGACTGTATTCCTTCTATCTTCTTCTGATGCTTCCTGCATCATTCAGTACTTCATAGAATCCTTCACAGTTGCAACTTGACACTTGAATTTTTTCTCAGTTCTTTCAGCTGGAGAAATACTGACCAAGTTCTTCCCTTTCGGTTTTCCAACTCCCAGTCTCTCTACGTGCCATTGTAATATTTTACTTTGTCTTGTCAAGCTGCCCTTTGAAATTTGTATTCAGCTCTTTTACCTTATCATTTGTTCAATTACCTTTAGCTACTTGACATTCAAGAGTAAGTTTCACAGCTCTTTTTGACATTCATTTTGGTCTTTCCTTTCTTTCCAGTCTGTTTAAGAACCTCTTGCCTTCTTCATGTATAATGTCCTTGATGTTATTCCACAAGAAGTCTGGCCTTTGGTTGTTAGTGTTCAGTGTGTCAAATCTATTCTTGAGATGGTCTTTAAATTCAGGTGTGAATATATCAAAAGTTGTACTTTGTCTCTCACGAACTTATTTTAATTTTCTTCAGCTTCAACTTGAACTTGCTTGTGAGCAGTTGATGGTCTGTTCCACAGTAGGCCCCTGGCCCTGTTCTGTTGATACTGAGCCTTTCCATTGTCTCTTTCCACAGATATAGTCAATCTAATTCCTCTCTGTTCCATCCAGCAAGGTCTACTTGCATGGTCACTGTTTATGTTATTGAGGAAAGGCATTTGTAACAAAGAAGTTACTGGTCTTGCAAAATTCTGCCATGACATCTCCAGTATCATTTCTATCACCAAGGCCATATATTCTAACTCCTATTCCTTCTTCTTTGTTTTCAGCTTTCTTATTCCAATCACCAGTAATTACCAATGCATCCCAATTGCATGGCTGATCAATTTTAGACTACATAAGTTAGTAAAAATGTTTAATTCCTTCATCTTTGGACTTAGTGGTTGGTGCATAAGTTTGAATAACACTTGTATTACCCAGTCTTCCTTCTCTGGATATTATTCTGTTACTGACAGCATTGTACTTGATAATACATCTTGAAATGTTCTTTTGACGATGAATGCAATGCATTCTTCTCCAGGCTGTTCATTCCCAACATAGTAAACCATGTGATCATGTGATTCAAAATGGCCAATACCGGTCGATTTCAGCTTGCTAATGCTGAAGATACAGAAGAAGGCATAAAAATGAAAACAGTGTACACAGAGTAGTGAATGGAAGACTTTGAGAAAATAAAAGTAGTGGTTGATCTTACCTAGAGTTCTAAACTCAGAAGAGGAATTGTCAATTTTGGTCTTGCTTTTGGTTGATTGGTTGATGACCTGTGCTTACCAGAGACCGTAAGTCCTTGTTCTTTAGTTTGTTCAGCTTTGAAGAGAGGTGAGTATCCTAACTTGGCCAATAATGGTAGGGCAATAATTTAGTGATCTACAAGCACATCTACATTCACAAATAATATATTAAGCATGTATTTTATGAATATATCAGTTCTATATAGTAGTTTTAAGATGAGATTTTTCCTGGACAGAATAGATCATCATACATATTAGTAACTATTTTTTGACCAAAATAATGACACTAAAATATTAGCCTTCTTATCTATTTCAGAGACCTTTATATTTAGAGTTTTCTATGATCGGTATCAGACTGTCTATACTTACTTGACTCACTTCACTTTTCAGGATTGTAAAATATGAAGCATCAAAACTTTACCCAAATCATAGACCCAAAACTCACATTTAATTTTGGAAGTTTTCATTCTTGTATTTTCAGAACGGTTAAATAAATTATCCTGTTAACTATTGATCATTTCCTAGATTTTTTCCAAACAAAAGACAATGATATAGAACAGTTTATCTCCTCTGCCTAAGAAAAATGTTCATTTTATTCTATTCCATTTGAATGTCACAGATGTGTTGTTATTGTGTTACTTTTCTGTTGTTTTCATGATGCAAAGAAAAAGCAAGCCAACCAAAAAGAAAAACATATTTCCCAATTTAAGTATCAACACTGCTGATATTAATAGTATGCTATGGTAAGGTACCACTATCTGCGAAAAATTATACAGAAAATTATCTCAGAGTCCAAATGTAAAATCAAAGTGATGATAGTACACAGACTAGAATTAGTGATGTATGCACACAGTACAGTTGATCTACTATTCTTAGGTGAGAAATTCTATTTTGTGGGGTTTTCATTTTTTGAGAGTCTTGTGAAGACGGTAGTTGGTAAGGTTGGGGGCTTCCAGTGCCCTAAGATTTTATCCACCAAGGCACTGGGGGGAAATGTCCCAGGCAGGGTCTTCATCTCTGTCACTAGTGCTTTGCCTGAATCATAGTTGCAGCCCCTGCAACTGTACAGGGAGCCTACAGCAGGGTATTGGTGTCTGTATTTTATTGAGCTTTCCGTTTCTATCTCTTTTCAAACACATGTAGTCAAATATTTCCACTGTGAAAAGTCAAACTAGCTGCTGTGAATTGGGGTCTTTATGTAAATGATGATTCATTGTATGCACTGGGAGTCAAGTTCTAAAATAAAAAGAAATTCAAAATGTATGCAATACTGAAATAGAACATGAATCTGGGTCTGCCCTCTGTTCTTTTCTCTTCTGTACAGGTGCCATGTGTGTGATCACGCCACTCTTGCAGTGGAGAAATACTTGCCCATCAAGATGGGCACCTGGGAAGATAGAGTTTTGTAACCCTGCAGGACAATGAGAGTAGCTTTATCTGTGGGTGTTAAGAAGAAAGGGGCCAAGGTCATAGTCATTATGGTACCCATGTGCAAAGGTTCATACATAAATGAAGATGCCTGTTTGTTTCCTCCACCACTTTGAAATCTTTCAGAGAACAATAAATGTGGAATCTTAGGTCAAAATTTAAAATAGCTGCTTCTACCATAGACTGCCTTTTCTTCTCAACACTTTTTGGGATCAAAATTTTGTATATTGGCTTTGGGGGACAGTCGCTGTCTGCAGAGTTAGAGGCGAGCTGTGGTTACTGCAGCTTTCGGTGTTTGATTTGTCAGGATGGGGGCAGTCAGGGAACAGGGTGTAGAAGAAACTTACAGTAGATGGGGTAGCCCAGTTGTGGGTTGGGTTTTTTTTTACAGGATTTGTGTCTATTTTACCCTGTGTGCTAACATATTTGCGAATAAATCCATCTCTATTTTATTCATAGTTCTAATGGCAAGTCTGTGTCGTGGTCTGAACCAGGTGGAAGCCAGGTGTCCAAAGGACAGCACATGTGGCACCGCCTCTCTGTGCACGTGAAGACCAGTGAGACGGCCTGCAACCAAACGGCCGTCATCAAGCCCCTGACTAAAAGTTACCAAGGCTCCGGCAAGAGCCTGACCTTCTCGGATACCAGCACCAAGACTCTTTACAACGTGGAGGAGGAGGACGCCGAGCCGGTTCGCTTCAGCCCTCCCGGCAGCCCTTCCACGGTGGTGCACCGACGCGTGCCAGCTGCCGTGACCACCCCTCCTCTGCCGCCCCACCTGACCACAGAAGAGACCCCCCTCTTCCTGGCAGACCCTGTCATCCCCAAGGGCCTGCCCCCTCCCCTCCAGCAGCAGCCGCTTCAGCAGCCACCACAGCCGCAGAAATCCCTGATAGACCAGCTGCAGGGCGTCGTCCACAACTTCAGCACCGGGATCCCAGACTTCAACGCGGTGCTGGCGGTGCCCGGGGGCCTGGGCAACGGGGTGCGGGCCCTGTACCCACCCCCGCCGCCGCCCCAGCACCTGCAAATGCTGCCACTGCAGCTGAGCACCTTCGGGGAAGAGCCCATCTCGCCGTCAGCGGAGGATGATGATGACAGCGAGCAGTTTAAGCTCCTGCAGGAGTACGTGTACGAACGGGAGGGGAACACAGAGGAAGATGAGCTGGAGGAGGAAGAGGAGGATATGCCCGGGGCCAGCAAACTGACCCCCGAGGACTCGCCTGCCTTGACGCCCCCATCGCCTTTCCGAGACTCGGTGGCCTCGGGCAGCTCGGTGCCCAGCTCCCCCGTGTCCGAGTCGGTGCTCTGCAGTCCTCCCAACGTGACCTACGCCTCTGTCATTCTGAGGGACTATAAGCAAAGCTCTTCCACTCTGTAGGGAGGAGGTGGCCACCTGGAAAAGTAAGCTGTGTCAGGAAGCCCCGGTCCCCAGAGATGTGCGAAGAAGAGGAATAGAGAGGATAGGGCAAAGTCAACAGGAAGAGGGAGAGAAACCCTGCTGCTGCTGCTGCTGCTGCTGCTGCCTTAAGTCAGGAGAGAGGGAAGGATGTTGGTCTCTGCACGCAAAAAACGATCCACGCAAGGGTTCTGAGTTTTGAATTATTCAAAAGCCTTCTCTGGGTAGAAAGGGAATTCTGACAAAGCACAATCCCATATGGTATGTAACTTTTATGGCAAAAAAATAAAGTCAACAACAACAAAAATTTCTTGGCACAGCTGTGCACAGATATACCATGCCCACACACACTTGGCCAAGCTTGAAAAAAGGACACCAACTGTGGAGGTGACATTGGAATCCTCACTTCACTCCATGATGTTCATGTTTTCAGAGAGAGCATGGTGGAGCCAGGCCGGTTGGGGACAGGGCAGCAGGCATGGAACTGCTCAGTGAAGACAGGTCAGTGCAGTGACATTTCTCCTCACTGCCACACCCTGTCCTGCACCAGCCTTGTAACACCTTGGAAAAATGGTGCATGAGCACCCTGCTGTTCTGCCATTGCTGTTGATTTAGGAAAACCGGAATAAGAGCGAGGATGACCACCACCAAGGCTTCACCAGAAGGGCTAAGAGACAGACCGATGAGCAGCAAGAGCAGGCTTTGAAATAAGTCCGCACTGTCAGCTTACTGTAGATGATACGCCTTTATTGGTGGTCTGGGAAAAAAGCCAGAACAAGAGATTGTTTTGAGAGCAGCAGAAGGAAGAACTTTTTGTGGGTTAACTTGTGTTTGTGCCAAGGGGCTTTCCACTGTCTTTCAATTAAAGAGAACAAACCATGTGACAAAATCATTACCTTCCATTTACTGTAGCAAATATTACCAGTTGAACTTCTAAGACACGGTTTATGTATAATGTGGTGCCGTTGGTTCTCATAGCGTACTACAGAAGCAAATCCACCTTTGAACCTAATGGTGTACTCCTAGGAACTACTAGCTTAAATGACAAACAACTCTTTCCTATCATCACTGAAGTCCCTGTAATACTAAACTAGAAGGTACATGTGTTCCTGTGTCTTTGTATACCTGTGACTATACAATTTGTGCCCTGTAATGTCAATCTAGCTGCAACTAGAAGATGGTCTTTCTGATATAGCTATGTGTATGTTCAGCTAATGTTTTCTATATCATTATCACCAGTATCTACAGAAGCTTTTTAAAGGTTTGAGTGAAATGTTCCGGGGATTTTCATGTGCAGCTCAGATGGTCATTCCTTTTCTAAGAGGGAATGTATTTTTCAGATATTTTATGATACGTGAATATGTTGTTAATAATGTGGGTTGAAATTTGTTATATTAAAAGTCCAGAAAAACTGTGGGTAACAATAAAAACATATATTTTATAAACTTGCACACATCATTATGAAAATGTATCATCGAAAAGACAGTATTGACAGTACTTCAGTTTACTTTAGTTTTTTTAAGCATTTTCCACAGCTACGTGTGCTTTCTGTGTGTTGAGCATAGACTGACGTTAAAGTTTGGTCAGAGTTTCTCCAGTACCTGTTCATTCATCACTTTCTGTCTGCCTTTGATTTTTATTTCTGTGTACTTTTCTGTGTACTTTTCTTCCTGTTTTGGTACTCGTGGTAGTTTAGTGCCCACGACACCCAGTTGGTTTCGTCTTGACCTTCCCTGTTCATACTCAGTAAGGAGATTTTTCTTGCTGTTTTCATTTCCACTGTTCTTTGTGGAATGAGTATGTCTTTGTTGACGCCTTCTGTTCGCTCATATTTTTAATATGATTCCTTCATGTCAAAGCCACTGATTTCTCAGCCAAAAACCATCCTGACCTTTCAATGCCCACTGTGTTATTTGTCCCAAATTCAAAATCAATCCAATGCTTGCCGCTCATGTCTCTTCTGTCTTACTGTGTACTCCTGCCAAGTTCATTAGTCCCATGTCAAGAATGATCTTCTTTCCTTTAAAAAGTAATTTTAAAACATCTTTGGTGAAAAAAAAAAAAAGACTTCATGACTGAAATGTGGATTCGTGTTCCAAACTCGTATTGTAATGAAGCTGATTGAGAAAAAGGCATGATTCCAAAGCTCCCTAGATTGAATCCTCCCAACTGGAGAACAAGTCCAAGAGCAGAATTGGTCACTAGCTACAACTGTTTTTTATCTTAATGCCACTAATACATGCCCCTGATATTACAGGACTTATGCTTTTGCCTTTTTAACAACAAAAATAAACAACATCTACTATCAAAATATGTAAGATGTCAGATTTTTCTGAGGTTTTGGTCTGAGACATTTGTGAATTCATTAAACACTAAACATAATATTACTCAAAATGTCTACTATTATCATGAATATGAGTTTCCTTAAATGCAATAGTGTATTAGCTCTTATAATTGTTCAAAATTGAAAACATACATGCACATTCCACATACCAAAAGGGCAGAAACTCTTTACCCAAATATATGTGCTTGTTCAAGTTGTTGAGCTTCTTGTAAAAGTATTTTCTTTGGGCTCATTCTTGCCTTTTGTCAAATAATCCTGTTGATGCTGTGTAATAAATATTTTCTATTTATTAAATGTGCGTATTCCTTCTCTGTATTTTGTAAAAGTTATAATAATAGAAACAGGGTGTTACATAAATAACACCAATGGTTTGGTTCTGCTCAGAACATCCCTTCTAAGTGAAGTTTGGTGAACAAAGAAGTTTAGGGAGAACATCTCTAGGTGAAGGTCGGTGCCATAGATCAGGCAGGTGGTGTTGAAAGCAAAGTGAAGTTTGGATATGAAAAGGGTTCTATCTCAAGCTATAACAATTTTAAATAAACCTAGAATTTAAAGTGGCAGTGTTCATGGAAGACATTGTCATTCAACCTTTTGATGGACTATATGGGGCTTGACAAACTCCTTGATCTCCAGGAGAACTCTAGACACAGATGCAACTAAGAGCCTCTGTCTTTGTTTCCTGTATGCCTTATAAGGCTTTCTGACCTTGGTTCTCATTTTAGGGGCAGTCAGTTTCTCTCTTTGTGAATGTTCTGTTCACCCAAGTTCCATCCCCTATATTTCACTGAAAATGTCACTGATCCCCAAAATTAAGTCAGTCTCTGCCATGATATTCCTTCAATGTAAGACATCTGCCAAGGATTTCTGAGACAATGTGGTGGCACAAGAGCCCTATCTACGACATCATAAAGCATTTAGATGGCAGAAAGATATGTGTGAGGGGCGGCGGTGGAGGGAGTGGTTCACTGCTACTCCAGAGGTTTCTTCAGCATGCCCAGAAAATGAGACCTCAAGGTCTTGGGAGGCAAAATGATTGGAGACAGAACGAGAAACCTGGGAGAAACAAACAGCAACAAAAGTAAGTACATGAGGGAAAGTGACAGAGAAGAAAACGAGAATGTTTCAAGTGAGGAGTTCAGAGATTCACCCGGAGTGCTAGTTGATCATGGTGGGTCCTGTGGTTTTTACACCATGAGCATCTAGAAGCCTCACCTGGATCCTAAAGACATCTGGGGGAGGAGGGTTGGCATCCAGAGGCTGCAAATGATGTATGAGCCGCTGCCACTTCTCTGCAGAGTCCTCTGAAAGGGCTCTGAAAGAGAAGGAAGAAACCAAAAAGCAAACCCTTTACTGCCAAGTCAATTCCAACTCACAGGCATCTATCGGACAGAGTAGAGCTGCTCCATAGTGTTTCCAAGAAGCACTTGGTGGATTTAAACTGCCCGCCTTTTGTCTAGCAGCTGCAGCGCTTAAGCACTACACCACCAGAGACACAACGCTTTTCATGCACCTACTCAAGGCCAGGCATTGTGATTTCTTTGCATTCATTCTGACTCAGTCCTCCCAGTACAAATGCCACATAGATATTTCAGGGAACCTAAGTGACTTACCTGGAGTGAGTGACTTAACCAGGAAGTAGTTTAGCAAGGCTTCATTCCAACCCCAACCTCAGCCTGTAGAGAGCTGTGACTTCGTGTTCTTCTCCAGGGCCTGGGGAAGACCTGTGGGAGCTGTTTTACTAAGATGCTTCCTTCACTCATATTCCCATGAATTCTACTCACTTCTACCACTGTGTTAGAGTTCACATGTCTCTTCTCTCCACAGATTATAAATTCCTTTTATCATGGGATTAACTATTTTTTTCTTTCTAATTTCTAAGCTCCCCAGACAAAGCAAGTGCTCAGTAAATGTTAAGAAAGTAACAGGTATTGTAACATCATATGATTTTGCCAGTTTAATTCCCGGAAGAATTATGCCATGGTTCCTGTGAGGTACAGCACTCTCTGTCTCCATCTACTGACCTGGCTCCATTTTTTTAACAACACAAAATTTCCCATGAACAACAGATTCACCTTTTGGCATCAGAAAGAGCTGTCACATTGCACAGCAGTCTGGGTTTCCTGCACAAGAGTATGTCAATATTCAGTGTCCATTGAAGAGATGCAGAGATCTGGCCAGGCAGTGTGTGGCAAGGGGGGTCAGCTTTCTCTTCAGGAGAAATGCCAGTAAGACACAGAATCTGCTGAACTGGGTCACAAGTTCATGTGTGGGCCCCATAAATCACTGGGAGGGGAGGTAGGGGCTGGGAGCTGCCTCCTTCCTGAAGTACGTGGCTTCAGACAAAGTGAAAGGCAAAACCAGTTCCTAAGGGGAAGAGCCACGGCCAAGAGGAAATGCTTAGTTAGGGAGGTAAACACAGTATAAAGTGGAAACTGGGATGATTCTTAGTGCAACCTGGGAAGAAAAATTATAAATTATTAAGTAAAAGGAAAGAAAGTTAAGAATAAGTACAACAAAAGCTGAAAAGGAAAATAATCGTAAAAACTTAGAGTTGGAAGGAAACACAGAAGTAATGTAAAATAAGCTGTCATTCCAGTTAGGACTCCATTGCCTGTGTCCCAGTCCACTTTCCAGGGCAGGCAAGGGCCTGGTGAGAGGCCACAGCTGACAGAGCTGCAGGTTAGGGGAGTGAGCATGGGCCAGCAGCGCCTTTGCCCACAGTCACTGTTCAAAAGGAGAGGACAGACAGCCCTGGATCCCGGGACAGCAAGTCCTAAAGCACGAAGCTGGGTAGAGAACAGAGCTCAGTCACAAACCCAGGACAAATATGAGAAGAAACAGGAGAACTGAGAAGGTCTAGAACAGCATGCAAGAAGGTTGTAGCTTGAGCGCATCCCGGAGGAAGAATGCTGATAACGGAGTGAACTTCTTAGGAGAACCACCCAACCCAGGCCTACATATATAATTTGGGCTTATTTTCGGTGATGAGACAGATTTCAGGTTTTTCCCTCTGCTTAAGTATCTGTAGTGACTATAAACATAGTTTTCATTTTCTTGAGCTGAAATCTGCCTCTGCCTGACTTGGGTCTTGTGGTTAGAGTTCTGCCCTCTGGGAAAACACTGGACAAAGTTAGTCTACTGTCTGTATGACCTTCATCTTCTCGAAAACAGTTATTATGTCGCTTTTCAGCGGTTTATTCTCTGAACCAGTTTCACTTCCTTTAACTGTTCCCTGACTAAGCTTTTCAACTTCTATTCAAGTCAAGATCATATTCCAGTTTCTGAGTATCCTTTCAAAAGCGCTCCATCCAGAATTAGACATGACACTGAGCATGTGCTTTGATTCTCTTCGTCATTATTTTATTATCACTGCCAAAGATCACATTGAAGTCGTTAAGGATTTCATTTTACCTTGATCCAAAATCAATACCCATGGAACCAGCAGTCAAAAAATCAAATGACTTACTGCATAGGACCAATCTTCTGCAAAAGAACTCCTCCAAGTGTTAAAAGAGCAAAGATGTCACTTTGAGAACTAAAGTGTGTCTGGCCTAAGCTACAGTTATTTTTAATCACCTCACATGTGTATGAAACCTGCACAATGAATAAGGAAGACAGAAGAACTGATGCCTTAGAATTATTGCGTTGGTGAAGAATACTGAACAAACCACGGACTGACAGAAGAATGAACAAATCTTTCTTGGAAGTACAACCAGAATGCTTGTTAGAAGGGAAGATGGCAAGACTTTGTCTTATACGCTTTGGATCAGTCCGTTGAGAAGGACATCATGCTTCATAAAGGAGAATGTCCTACAGAATGAAGAAGATCCTCAACAAGATGGATTGACACAGTAGCTGCCAACAGTGGGCCCAAACAAAGCAACAATTGTGAGAATAACACAGGGTGGGCAGTGTTTCATTCTGACGCACACAGGCTTGCTAGGAATTGGAACCAACTCAACAGCACCTAGCCGCAAGATCGTCCTAACTTTGTCAGCAGTCTTGCCATGGTTTGCTTACTCAGAGCTGAGTGTAACACTTGAATATGGTCTACAGGAAGTGGGAGTCAGAAGTAGCGACATGCCGGGGAAGGAAACGGACATGAGTGGATTTTCCTGGGTTGGGTTTCTTGAGAGATGACCCTTAGCTGAGGATTTCACTGCAAGTCGTCTTTAGGGGAAGTGAGACGGGACGCCCTTGTAGCAGAGTGGGAAAGTAAGGTAGCAGGTGGAATGCAGCTACAAAAGGGTGTGCTAGCATGCAGCCCACAGCTGCAGGCTCAGTCCTATTGGAGGCTCCGGTGGATAGTCTAGAACATGGCTTGTAGTTGTCCCTCATCCCCATGGCACAAGGGCGTTAACAGCATTTACTTGCCAGTTCCCGTCAGTCACTGTTTTGAGGGTTGTTGGGGAAGAAGAGGAATGTTATTTCCAAGGCGCCTCCGGACTGCTGTGTATGTAGGCTTATACCTCTAGAGAAACTTGGGATTGGCCTGTAGCAGACAGTGGGTGCCAAGAGGATATGGCTGGGGCATCAACAGCACCTGCTACACACACGGATGGATGAACAGAGAGACTGACAGACAGATGTGGAGACGGCATTACACCCAGAGAAAGCCTCTTGTGGTACTGTGGTTAAGCTGCTTAGCTGCTAAGCAAGAGGTCAGCAATTTGAACCCACAAGCAGCAACTCGGGGAAAAATGTGACAGTATGCTTCTGTAAAGATTTACAGCCTTGGAAACCCTCTAGGGGAGTTCTGCTTTGTCCTATAGGATCAGTATGAGTCAGAAATGACCCACTGACAGTGTGCTTGGTTTTGATCTGTACACACACACAAATAGAAATGTGAAAACAAAGATCTATGGAAGGCGAAGCAGAGAAATACTGGAGACTTCGCAGTGAGAACAGGAGCTTCTAGCATCAACCAAAGAGGCTACTGTTTCTTCACATAATGGGAGACTCTCTCTGTCTCTGTCTCTGCCTCTGCCTCTCTGTCTGTCCTCTCTCTCTCTCACACACACACATTAAAGTGAAAATTGCCTCTGATGTTAGCCTCTAGATACTTTTGGCAATAATTTCTTATATTTTATAATCTTTCTATTATAAAAGTTATAAAATATCTTGTGAAAATTTACGGAATCAAAGAAAAAAATCGTTGTGCCATCATCTAAACGAGCTATGGTGGCATAGTGTTTAAGAACTCAGCTGCTAACCAAAAGGTCAGTAGTTCTAATCCACCAGCTTCCCGCAGTTCTGCTTTGTCCCATAGGGTTGCTAGGTGTTGGAATCGACTTGATAACACCGGAAAACAACAACAACATGCAAATAGTCATACTATAGACACTCTGAATTTTCTTTCAGTGATCTTGATGTAAGTAGCTTTGGTTTTAATCAAGTTAGTATTGTCTTTCATTTATAAGTTTGTCTCCTGCTTTTTTCATTTAGCATTATAACCTGTAGCAGGGGTTTCCACCTGAACAGGGCTGAGGATTTAGCTGCTTGGAAAAGTAAGTAGGGTTCCCCATTTCTGTGTTTTTAAATATACAGAAGAATCACTGATCAAATGGAGGGTCCCATGGAAGCCAGGCTATGCAGAGACAGAATGAAAATGTCATGAGCAACGAGATGGAATCTGGGAAAGCATCATCAGAAGAGCTCAGGTGGACAGAGGCAGTGATTCTTTTTATATAGCACAGGGCTTTAGTAAACACACCAGAACCTAGTGCCAGATCCTGGGCGCACACCGGTGGAGGGGGTAGTGTGGTTCAACGGTAAGAACAGGTCTCTAGGGGCCTACCCCTGCATCAGTTCTGACTTATGGAGACCCCAGATGTGTCAACAGTAGATTGTGCTCCTGAGGATTTTCAACAGCTGCTGTTTCTGAAAAGTGCATTGCCAGGCCTTTTCTCCGCAGAGATCTCACATCTTTAGGTCTGTATCACCCCCACAACACTTACAGAATTCAGAATAAGTCCTAAGAAGGACAGGGCTCAAAGGAAAGACAAGTGCTCCAAATCAGGAGGGTGAGAGCCAGCCTGTGGTAGTGCTGTGAAATGGTGCAGGTGGCATCAGTGACAGAGGTCAGGAGCATGTGATGCTTGAGCACCTCACCACAGCCGAAGAGAGAGCCTCCCAGGATGTTAGAGGTCAAGGGTGGGTCAGTGCCACCATGCAGGCAGTTCAAGCCAGAAATTTGCTGTGGCTAGGTGCAGGATACATCTGCAGGGAGTAAACTAACAGCAGGCAAACCAGCTATAACACATTGCAAGGACTGCAGCTGTAACAGAAGGAAGGCAGAAGGGCAGGCAGCATGCAAATCAGTTACGGGCAGTCCTGTGTACAGATGAGATCCGCTCCTGTGTTTCTGAAGAACAGAATAGGTAAACCTGAACAGGTGCAGCTGGTCCTTACTCAGTCTCACGTCAGTGCAAGAAGAGACTCTAAGCCTTTTCAAAGATTTAAAAGCTGCATGGGTAGCAAGTGAAGGTAATTGTGATGAAGAATCTCTTACAAGTAGGGGCTGGTTCAGTTGTTTCAAAGTGAGGATAAATTTACATAATCTTAAAAGGCAAGTACTAGTTGCCTATAAATCTGCCATGTAACCAAGGGGCTGCCTGTACATGCAAAGCAATTCTTTCCTTTCTGCAAAGATTCAACAGAACTAAAAAACACTTGGTCTTTGCCATATGGCATGCAGGGCTTAAGGTAAATTATTAAAGTGACCTGCTTGGAATCTGTAAACGAAAAGGATCCAAGAGCATGAGATTAAAAGCATTTCTTACTTATGTTAACATAAGCTTCGTTATATGGATACCTTGTAATTTATTTGGAGCCTTCATGGCACAGTGGTTAAGAATGTAGTTGCTAACAGACAGCTCAGCAGTTCAAATCTACCAGCAGCTTCTTGGAAACCACATGGGGCAGTTCTTCTCTGTCATGCAGGGTCACTAGGAATTGGAATCCACTAGACAGCAATGTATTTGGTTTGGGTTAGTTAAAGTTTATTTAACCATTTCCTCATTGTTAGAAACTGAGATTATTTTCAGTTTTCTTTTTCTTTTCAACCCTGAAAACAGGATAAGGAGTTATTTTATGCCAAAGGTTTTCTTATAAATATTTCTACATATAAATGTTATTTCTTTAGTCTGGTATCTAATACTGTTGTTGTTAGGTGCCATCAAGTGAGTTGCAACCCAGAGACTCTGTGTATAGCAGAGCAAAACAGTGCCAGGTCCTGTGACATCCTCCCGGTCATTGTTACGTTTGAGCCCAGTGATATAGCCATTGTGTCTATCCTTCTTATTGAAGGTCTTTCTCTTACTCACTTACGCTCTACCTTACTGAGATTTCCTTCTCTAGGGTCTGGTTCCTCCTGATACCATATCCAAAGCACTGGATTCAAATTCTAGAGATCCTTCATTCTAGGGAGCATTCTGGCTGTACATCCTCGGTGACAGACTTATTCATTCTTCTGAAAGTCCTTGATATATTCTTTGCCAACACCATAATTCAAAAGTCCCATTTCTTCTTTGGTCTGCTCTATTCACTGTGAAGTTTTCATCTGCATGCAAGGTAATTAAAAATACCATGGCTTGGATCAGGCATATCTCAGCCCTTAAAAATGACCTCTTTGCTTTTCAACGCTTTAAAGAGGTCTTTTGCAACAAATTTGCCCAATGGAATGTGTCATTTGATTCCTTGACTCTTTCTTCCATGAGTGTTGATTTTGGATCTGAGTAAATAAACTCCTTGACAACACTGGTATTTTCTCCATTTATCATGATGCTGCTCATTGGTCCAGTTGTAAGGATTTTTGTTTTCTTGATGTCAAAGTATAACCCACATGGAAGGCTGTAGCCTTTGGTCTTCATCAATAAGTGCTTCAAGTCCTCTTCTCTTTCAGTGAGAAAGGTTGTGTTGTCTGCATATCGAAAGTTGTAAATGAGTCTTCCTCCAATGTTGATGCCAAGTTCTTCTTCATGAAGTCCAGCTTCTTGGAGTATTTGTTCGGCATACAGATTGAAAGATGTGGTAAAAGGATACAACCCTGAAACACAGCTTTCCATGCAGTATCGCTTTGTTTTGTTCAAATGACTGTCTCTTCATCTGTATACAGGTTCCTCATGAAAACAACTATGTGTTCTGAAATTTCTATTTTTTTGTTATGTAATCTATAAGTTTTTGATTCATACAGACAAATGCCTTGCATAGTCAATGAAACACAGGTAAACATCTTTCTGGAATTCTGTGCTTTCAGCCAAGATCCATCTGATGTGAGCAGTCGTATCCATTATTTCATGTCCTCTTGAGAATCTGACTTGACTTTCTGGCTGTTCCTTGTACTGCTACTGCTTATGAATGATCTTGACCAAAATTTTAATTGTGTGTGATATTAGTGATACTGTTCCTTCATTTCTGCATTCTGTTGAATCACCTTTCTTTGAATGAGCACAAATACAATTCTCTTCCAGTCTGTTGGCCAGGTAGCTTCTTCCAAGTTTCTTGGCGTAGACAAGTAAGCACTTCTAGCACTCCGTTGATTTGCTGAAACATCTCAGTTGGTGTTTGCTCAATTCCTGGGGACTTCTTTCTTGGCAATGCCTTTAGTGCGTCTTGAATTCCTTCCTTTAGTACCATTAGTTGTTGATTATATGCTTCCTCCTGAAATCGGTAACTGTCCATGAATTCTTTTTAGTATAATGACTGTTTTCTCCTTCCATCTCCTTTTGATGCTTCCTGTGTCATTTAGTATTTTCCCCCATAGAATCCATCAATATTGCAACTCAAGGCTTGAATATTTTCTTCAGTTCTTTCAGCTTGAGAAATGCTAAGTATGTTCTTTTCTTCAGGTTGTGTACCTCCAAGTCTTTATATGTGACATTATGCTACTTTGTCTTCTCAAGCTGTCCTTCGAAATCATCATTTCTTTCATTTGCATTGTTGTTGTTATGTCCCATTGAGTCAATTCTGACTCATAGCTACCCTATGAACAACAGAACAAAACACTGCCCGGTTTTACACCATGTCCACAGTCATTTTTATGTTTAAGCCCACTGTTGCGGCCACTGTGTCAATCCATGTCGTCGACGGTCTTCCTCTTTTTCAGTGACTCTACACTCTACCAAGCATGACATCCTTCTCCAGGGATTGATCTTTCCCAACAACATGTTTAATTCATGTAAGACCCAGTCTTGCCATCTTGGCTTCCAAGAAGCACTCTGGGTGTACTTCTTACGGAACAAATCTAGTAGTTCTTTTGGCGGTCCATGGTACCTTCAACATTCTCTAACACCACAATTCAAAGGCATCAGTTCTTCCTCTGTCTTCTTTGTTTATGGTCCAGCTTTCTCACACATATGATGCAACTGGAAATACCATGGCTTGGGTCAGGCACATTTTAGTCTTCAAGGTGACATCCTTACTTTTGAATACTTCAAAGATGTCATTTGCAGCTGAATTTCCAAATGCAATATGTCTTTTGATTTCTCATTTGCATTGACAGCCAAGTGCCGTCAAGTCGAATCCGACTCAGCAACCCTAGAGCTACCTGATATTTAAGAGCAAATTTCAGAGTCTCTTCTGACATCCATTTTGGTCTTTTCTTTCTTTCCTGTCTTTTTAATGACCTCTTGCTTCCTTCATGTATTATGTCCTTGATGTTCCTAGATGTCATTTCACAACTTGTTTGACTCAGTCATTAGTGTTGAATGTGTCAAATCTATTCTTGAGATAGTCTCTAAATTTAGAGGGAATATACTCAAGATCCTATTTTGTCTCCTGTAGACTTCTAACTTCATTCAGCTTTAACTTTAACGTGTACAAGCAATTGATGATCTGTCCCACAGTCAGCTCCTGGCCTTGTTCTGAGCTGACATTGAACTTCTCCTTCATCTCTTTTCACAGATGTAGTCAGTTTCATTCCTGTGTATTCCATACAGCCAAGTCCACAAGTATAGTTACTATTTATGCTGTTGAAAAAGGTATTTTCTGTGATGATGTTGTTGGTCTTACAAAATTCTATCATGCAGTTTCTACCATTTCTTCTATCACCAAGGCCCTATTTTTTGACTACTGTTACTTTTTCTTTGTTTCAACTTTCATATTCCAGTTACTGAAAATCATCAATGCATCTTGATTGCATGTTTGTCCAATTTCAGACTGCAGAAGTTGATTAAAAATCTTTCATCTCTTCATTTTTGGCCTAAGTGGTTGGTGCATCAATTTGAATAATGGTTGCATTAACTAGTCATCCTTTTAGGTGTATGGGTATTATCATACTTAAGGATAGCATCATACTTAAGGATACACCTTGAAATGCTCTTTTTGATGATGAACACAAGGCAGTTCCTCTTCAATTCATCACTTATAATGACTATGTGATTGTCTGACTCAAAATGACCAATATCAGTCTATTTCAGCTCACTAATGCATAGGATACCAGTATTTGCTTTCCTTTCTCAGGTTTTCACCACCATCATGATGGGCTTTCTTGTAGCCTCATGTAAATGACAGAAATTCTTAGCACAGATCACTTAATCAGCCCATTTCATTTATCAAGAGTTAATAGCCATCAGGCCTGCAAGGAAGCTTCTACCTCCCCAACTACTAGACATGGCTTACAATAACCTTAATCACTCCATAACTGAGGATGTAATTTACTGTAAGTAGCAATGACAAGAAGAAGTATTTTTTGAAGGAGGACATCGTTAGAGTTCTTATAATTTTTAACTAACTAGAAATTAACTATTTCCTAATTTTGTTAAGTAGTTAAAATATTATGGGGTGAGTATGAAATTGATACAACTATACCGTTAGGAAGCCCTTGTGGCATAGTGGTTAAATACTACAGCTGCTAACCAAAATGTTGGCAAGTCACATGTACTGAGTCCTCCTTGGAAACTCTGCAGACAGTTCTACTCTGTCCTACAGGGTCACTATGAGCCAGAATTAACTTGAAGGTAGTGAGTTTTTTGTAGTAGAACCTTAGCAATACAGTCAAACAGTTTTCCAGGAAACAAAACGAAACAAAAAAATTGAACCATTGCAGTCTATTCTAACTCAGCGCAACTCTGTAGCGCAGTTGAACTGCCCCACGGCATTGGCTGTTAGATTTGAACTGTTGACCTTGAGTTAATAGCCAATCTTGTAACCACTGTGCTAACAGAGGTCCAAAGAGGATTTACAATTAGTGACTACTTTTTGCTCCTTTGTGCTGGTTATAGCCAACTTGAAAAAAATGCAATTCTCCTGTAAAAATATACATATGATTTACTACTTGATAAGATACAATTCTTTTCCTCTTATCAAAGCAAACAAATTATTCTTGACTGGAAAAAAGCAGAGCAAACTCCTTGGCAACACAGAGCCTCAAAGACAGAGGGTCTGACAGCTGGAGAGATCAAAGCTACAAAGTGAATCTGGCCAATTACCACATTAGTAGCACCAAGTGACTGCTGTAAATTGATGAAATTGTTCCCTAGATACCACGGTGATGTAATTTATGACATTATTTACCTGTATGTCTCTGATCAGCTTACTGTTGTTTAGGTGCCCAGAGAATCCCTATCCATTCTAGCAAATAGTAAAATACTGGCCAAATGTACTATTCCGGTTGGTCCTACCTTTACCAAGATTACGAAACCTCGTTGCTCCTTTTTTCCTGGGGTTTGACTCTCTTGATCTGAGATTCTGAAATTCCAGTTTTGTAAATATGATCTACCATCTCTTTTCTTATGCAACCATTCTAAATTTGCCTAGATATAAAGGCTAAGCTAAGAGAAAATATGCACTTATGAAAGGTTTAGTTTTCTCAGATTACCATCTTGCTGTTTATCATTTCAGTGAGCACATGCAGGTAAAAACTGAATGACAGATTTTATATGTATATATATATATGTATACACACACATACAAGTATATACATGCATATACATAAAAAACAAACCAAATCCAGTGTCACATATATATATATACACACATATATATACATATATATATATTTCTCTTTCTTACGACCAACATAACCATGATGTAGGTTTTACTTTTATCTTCAAATATTTGTCAGAAAAATAGGAAGCACTGCCTCTGTGTATTTAAAAAAAAATTAATCTCAATTCCAAGCTGGTCCTTCTTACTTTACAGTTTAGAAAAACTTCTGATCAACTGATGGATATTAAAAATAAAAAGCTTTTATGTATCTTAGAAATAAAAAATCACATGTCCTCTGGAGATATTATAAATAAAGCCTTAATTAAACATTGATTAATTCTTAAAAAAACCTATATCCTTCATATTAAAAAGTAAAAATAGAAGAGGATATTTATTCCAACACTACTACTCAGTTCAATCATATATCTGCTGACTCAACAGCAATGGAGTTTTTCTTTTTGGATTTATTATGGTACAAAATAGTATCACAATGTCTTATACATTTAATAGTTTATTGCTAAGAGTCATGAGTCAGGATGGAAGCCTGTCACTCTAATGGCTCCCGACTCTGCTCCTTTCAGCACAACTAAGTGCACGTGGTTAGAAACAGCCAGCCAACAAGTGTGGTAGAATCTTTCAAGCCTCAGGTTTTCAATTATTCAGTTGACAATAAAGAATGCGAAAAATAGCATAGCATTTCTCTAAGGCTCTAAGGGAAAATATGCACTCATGAAAGATTTACTTTTCTCAGATTACCATCTTGCTATTTACCATTTCAATCGGCATGTGCAAGTAATTCTCAAACTGGGGTCCACTTTAAGAGCACCCAGGGGTTTAAAAACAAACATAAGTGATGCCTGAATCCAAACTGTCAACCAATGCATTCAGCATCTCTGGGAATAGATCCTTTTCCAGGTGTTTTGACTGTAGTGTTGGGTTTGAGGATCATCACCTTAACCATGGAATCCCTGTCTGATGCCGATATTTAATGCACTTGACTACTAACCAAGAGATGGGAGATTCAGTTTGAATCTGCTCTAAAAGTGTCTCGGGAGGAAGGCCTGACACTCTCTTTCTGAAAACCAGCCACTGAAAAAGCTGTCAAATGCTTAAGAGTGGGGACTTTAGGGGCAGTGAACCAAAGGGTCCTCAGCAATTCATATCTGCCAGGTGCTCCTTAGAAACACCATGGAGCAGTTCTATCCCATCCTGTAGGGTCACTATGAGTTGGAATCAATTGGAAGGCAATGAGCTTGTTTTGGGGTGGACTGGAGTTGGAGGAAATCCTAGCGGCACAGTTTGACTCATACACATATGGGGTTGCTATGAATTGGAACTGACTTGCATGTGTCCTATGTGTATGAACACACTGTGTTAAAGGGGGGGAAAAAAAACAGTCCTCAAGAATTGTAGAAATGTTTGTTTGGAGAAAAAAATTCTGTTCCTAGCTGTAATCAGGGCTGACATTTATTCTGTTGTTGTTAGCTGCCACTGAGTTGATTTTCCTCCTCATAACAACCTCATAACAAAGCGATAAAACACCACCCTTGGTCCAGCTGGCTTCCATTACAGTCTGTCAGAAACTATAACAAGTGACAACCACAGTGGCTCTTAAAGGAATGAACAAGATCTTTCTTTCCTCCTCTTCGTCACCCTCCAACTTTTGAGTGGAACCAGGATCCTCCAGTAACAGCTGCTTTCCTAGTGTCAGACACCAAAACCAAACCCACAGCCAATGAGTCAATTATGGCTTATAGCAAACCTACAGGGTAGTTCAGAACTGCTCCATGCACTTCCCAAGAATCACCTGGCAGATTTGAACTGTTGACCTTATGGTTAGCAGATGTATCATTTAACCACTATGCCACCATGGTTCCCTGGTTTTAGATAGCAATGCTAAAAACCAAAGAGTAGGGATTTGGGGGACAGTGGCTTAGTGGTTAAGTGCTGTGTTTGCTAACCAAAAGGTCAGTTTGAATCCACTAGGTGCTCCTTGGAAACTCCACTCCAGAGGAAAGCTTTCCCCCTTGTCGGCTCTGGGGGAAGTCCTTGTGTTACATCAGTCTTTGTTCAGAGAGCGTCTTGGGTCAGGAACCTCAGGTCTGAAGGACGCGCTCTTCTCCTGGTGCTGCTTTCTTGATGGTGTGAGGTTCCCGAGTCTCTGCTTGCTTCCCTTCCCACTCTGCCCTATAAGGTTGCTATGAGTTGGAATTGACTTGATGGCACTGAGTGAACCCAGGAGTTGAAGAACCCTGGTGTAGTGGTCAAATGCTATGGCTGCTAACTGAAAGGTTGGCAGTTCAAAGTCATCATGCACCTCTTGGAAACTCTGTGGGGCAGTTCTACTCTCTCCTACAGGGTTGTTATGAGTCAAAGTTGACTCAACAGCAGAGGGTTCTGTTTTGGGTTCGTTAGAGTTGAGCTCTATGTACCCACCACAATAACATCTGTTTATACCCCGTATTTCCCTCTCCACAGACACATGAGTATGCTTTTCTCTTACATTGGGCTATGTACTATCTATTAGTAAGCCTGTATTTGATGCATCAAGCAGCAGGTTGTAAATTATTTACTGAGGACCAGGCCTTGCGCTCTGCTCGGAAGGTTCACAGGCAATTCAAGACATGAACACACATAGCAAACACCCACAAGCACTGAGGAGAGAGGGAGTGGTTCAGAGCTTCCTTCTGTCTGACAGGCATGACCGCTGCTGGCTGGTGGGGCTCTGTCAGCCCGCCTGGCCATCCAGACTGACGAGATGAGTGCTTTCTGCAGCAAGAAGCACTGCAATGAGTTCAAATTTGACCATACTCTGTCAACTTTTGTATCTCCCAGGGTGCCTTGCACATATCAGTTGCTCGATAAATGTGCAATCAATAAATAAAAAGCATAAATGCTGAATTTCAGAAGCAGGGGTTGGGGTTTCTTCAATATTCTCTTCTGATCATTACTAATGAAGACAGTTCAGAGACTGTCAAGTTAGGTGACATTTAGTGATCCTCACATTCAGCTATCAATTATGGAATTTTCTTTCCTGTCAGGAACAAAAAAAACATAGCTAGGATCAAGGCTGTTCCACTATTCATTTAAAAGGTTCTTTTTTTTTTTTCCTGTGCTTGTTTTTTAATGTAAAATCTGTCTTAGATGTTCTCTAGAGCACAAAAAGGGAAAAGAGCCCACTGGCACTGAACTGTAGTACAGACTTTACACAAGTAATTAATTTATTATTTTAAAAAATTGTATTGAAGAGATATGCAGCAAAACACATGGCAATTCAACAGTTTCTATATGTACAGTTCAGTGACAGTGATTACCTTCTTCAAGTTCTGCAACCATCCCCACTATCTTTTTCTAAATTATCCCACCACCAGGAATATACACTCAGTGCACTATGAGCAATAATCCTCTTTTTCATCTTCCCTCCCATATCTGGTAACCACTAATTATTCTCAGGTTCTATATATTTTCTTGGACTGCTGGTGGTACAGTGGTTAAGAACTATGGCAGCTAACGAAAAGGTAGGCACTTTAATATCATCAGCCACTCATTGGAAACTGTATGGGGCCCTTGTACTATGTTCTATCGGACTGCTATGATTTGGAACCGACTTGATGGAAATGAGTTTTTTGGTGAATACATTTTCTTCTTTCATGTAAGCAAGGTCATACAGTAGTTACTCTTCTGTGACTGACTTATTTTGCTCAGCATAATGATTTTAGGCTGATCCATATGGTAGCATACATCAAGACTCCATTCTTCATAGCTGAGTAATATTGCATTGCATGTATCCACCACATTTTATTTATCCTTTCATCAGCTGACAAACATTTTCATTGTCTCTAGCTTCTGGCTATGGTGACTAGTGACTCAAAGAACATTGGTATAATTTATTATTACTTATATTTATTGCTTATTATCTTATTTAATTGAGCCCTGGTCGTGCACTAGTTAAATTAGTCAGCTGCTAGCCCAGAGGTCAACAGCTAACCCATCAGCTAGTCCACAGGAGAGACATGCAATCTGCTCCTGTAAACAGCTACAGCTGAACTCTCTATGAGGTGGTTCTACTCTGTTCTACAGGGTTGCTATGTGTTGGAATCTAGATAATGATAGTGGGTATGTTATTTGTTTTGTTTTTGTTTTTATTAATTCGTTTAATATATTCATTCACAACAAGCCTAAGAGGTTTGATATCAATGTTTCTTGGAAATGCATACAGATCTCACTCTGTGCAACTATTCTCCTGTCTACACCAGCATTTGAAAACAAAGAAAAAGTATTTTTTTTGCTCAAATAATCTTGAAAACACTCAGGCAAACTAAGCTAAAAACATCCCATTACTCCAGTACATGTCAGAGCATCTAAATTCATCTATATGTAAGTTTATGTCTTTCTCTGTCTATGTTTCGGAACTCTCCAAGGGAGAGAGAGAAGGGATATGTACACAACAGTACCACAACTGATTTATCTCAGAGACTTATGCAGGTGAGCTTCTGTTGTGGATATCATCTAGAACAACCCATTTTATGAAGTACTACTTCATATTCTCAAGAGATATATGCTCCAAAGGGTGATTGGACAAACCTATGAATCATTGTGGTCAGTGGTCTCAGAAAGTTAGAGAGAGACAGCCAGTGTGGTTAAAAAAAAAAAAAAACCATTGCCATCCAGTAGATTCTAATGCATAGTGACCCTATAGGACAGAGTAGAACAACCCCATAGAGTTTCCAAGAAGCACCTGGTGGATTAGAACCTCAAAGCTTTTGGTCAGCAGCTGTAGCACTAAACCATTCCGCCACCAGATACCAGGACAGACTGCCAGAAAGTATGACATTTGGACTCTTTCAGGGATGGATTACCCAATAACTAAGGTATGAAGGGCTTATCTGTGGTTACTTGCTAATCTGTAGTGCACCATGTCAAAGGTTTTTCATCAAAGACATGGTGAAATTGTAAAATTGTGCACTACAGGTTATTAACCCAAACCAAACAAACAGAGGCAAACCCACTGCTGTCAAACTGATTCCAGCTCATAGTGACCCTATAAACAGAGTAGAACTGCCTCATGGAGTTTCCAAGGAGCACCTGATGGATTTGAACTGCTAACTTTCTGGTTACCAGCTGTAGCACTTAACCATTATGCCACCAGGATTTCCACAGATTTGTAAGCAGGCACAGTCAAGCTCATATGCCCTTGGTTTACTGTAAGCCTGTGCATACCTTTCTTACTTGTTCATCTGTCCCTGGACTTTTCCTGTGAGTAGCATCAGTTTCCTCCCAGAAGCCCAGACTCCAAATCCAGTCACTGGCAGCCACTGGAATCCCTGGAGAGCTTTAAAACATACCAACACCTTGGGTCCTCCTCCCAAAGAGTCTGATTTATCTGGTTTGAGGTCTAACTCAGCCATTAGGATTTTCAAAATCTGTTCACTTGACTAGCAAGCTGCCAAGGTTGTCAACCACAGCTCTAAAGCTTAGTGAAGTCTTTTCTGGAATAAAGAGTTGATGTGTCCTCTGCAGCAATTCTCAGGCCACTCCTCTCCACTGCTCCCTTATCCAGAAGGCATTGTCCAGGTTTTCACTTAATTTCTACCTGCACTATCATTGTACCACTTCAAGCTTTGCTTCCTTCTTTCAGATGTACTCTCCTAAGTTCTGTCCGACATGTAAAATCAGGCTGCGGAGTCATTTTAGAGCCACGATGATTGAGTTGTTTTAGAGCATGGGCTCAGTATCAGACTGCCAGAATTCAAACAGATTTGAATTCAAATAGATGTGCTGTATTTCTAAATTTAAATAAACTATCCAATATTTCAAGCCCCAATTCCCCCCGGTTTTAAAATGCAGTTAATAAGAACACCGACCGTTACAGGGTTGTTCAAAGGATTTTAACAAGTTGACCTTGGAAGCCCTCGGCACAGCATCTGCCACGTGTTTGACATTCATTAAAAGTTAACTGTCTCTGACATTACCACTTTTTCAATTATACCTCACACAGCTTTCCTGCAGCCAGGGATAAGGCTGTTAGGAGCTAGTCAGGAGCCGGGCACTTGTTAGGGAGGTAGCATCCCCAGCTACACAGAGAGAAACATTGCTCTGGTTCAGCGGTTCTCAGCCTGGGCTGTGCATCGCAGTCCCCTAGAGAGCATTTAAAACCCTGGGATAATTAAATAAGAATTTCTGTGGTGGCATTCATATATTACTGTTTTTAGGGCTCCACAGTCAATAACAAATTGCACCTAAGGCTGAGAACTAGCAGTCCAGATCCTAGAGACTACCAATGGCCTCTGAAATCCTCACTCTAGGCCTCTCTTTCTCTGTGTGTGTATGTGTGTGTGTGTGCATGCGTGTGTGTGTGTCTTTCACGGTAGCTAGCTGTTCTTTACCTCCTTTTTCTTTCCTTTCACCCCTCAAAACATACCCACCTTCAGATTTTGAGCTCTAACTTGATAGGCCCCACTTCTCTTATTTGGAAGAGGTTAAGTTGCTTTTCCAAACTTAGCAGCCCTTTGCTGCTTCTAGAGGACTTCTCACATCTGTTATTTCTGTAGGTCCCGCATGTAACCTGATCAACATCACCTACACTGATATCTTTTATGTTAAAATCAGCTAAAGTTCAAGCTTGTATTTTTTATTTTAACTCCATAGGAGAATACTTTTTAGAACAAAACTAACAATGAAATCCTTGACTTGTAGGGTGAGGAACCCAAAAGTTTATCTAAAACATTTCCATTTTACATTGTAGTTTTGTGTGATTGTCACAAAAGCCCTTTAAAGTATTAGAAACTCCATGGTGTAAACTAGGAAAGTGAGGTTCAGAAAAGTGCAGTAATGTTCTCCTGTTCACGTAACTGGTAAGCCAGCTCTCTGACACACACCTTTTGGTATATTTAAGGCTCCGGCTATCACATCACAAACCCTGGTGGCATAGTTGTTAAGTACTATGGTTGCTAATCAGAAGGTTGGCAGTTCAAATCCCTCTGGAACTCCTTGGAAACTCTATGGGGCTATTCTCTTCTGTCCTATAAGGTTGCCATGAGTAGGAATGAGTTTGGGCTTTCTATCACGTCATACTTGAAGTTAGAAAGTCTAGAGTGTGATTGCTCAAACTCAGTGTTGGGTAGTGCCAGCTAAAGAGAGTGAAGTGGAGGTACTGTGAGCTGTGCTTATTTCTGTCTTTGCCTAATTATATTAGGATGACTAACAAGGCCTGATTCTGAGGCCTAGAAAATTTGAATCACACACAGGGTAGAGAGCTAAGGCTTTGCATCTGTCTGTCTTCCTTTCGTACTTGAACTTGCTTGATTCAAAAATTTGCAAGTTCCCGGTCAGGCTTTGTGGCAAAACCAGTGCAGTACTTGTCTACATAATGGGCTCTAGCAGTTTCTGTGACCTAAACCATAGCTATTTCCCATGGAACCACTCAGCCTGCCACCTCTTAGTGAATGTTGCAAAAATGTAAATCTAAAAACAAGATCTGTACATAATGGAAACCTTGGTGGTACAGCAGTTAACAGCTACAGCTGCTAATCAAAAAGTCAGCAGTTCAAATCGACCAGGCACTTCTTGGAAACCTCATGAGACAGTTCTACTCTGCCTTACAGGGTCACTAGGAGTTGCAATTGCCTTGACAGCAGTGTGTGTGTGTGTGTGTAAAATGCAAAAACAAAACAAAATAAGTTAATAATAAAGCACCACTGGAAAGGCAAGAATTCTTTCCTGATTTTAAAGCTGGCTTGTGAGTGTATGATCACTGTCATTGTGTACACAACTCAAATCCAATTTTTTAAAATATATAAAAAACATTTATCAACTAGTTACTTCTATCACTGTATGGCAGTCAAAAGAGGAACTTAGCAAAACGAAAGGCCCAGAGCTTTCAGTGAGAAACATTCTCAGACTTCTCTTTGTGTACCCTCTCTCTTCCAGGATAGCTTGTAGAATGACACGGGTGTGAATACCTGTCCCAACCACTGGATCATGACATCTCACTCCCCTTGTGTTCTGGTAAAGCCTCATTCAGCAGCTTTATAGAATCTGTACCACCCCATCCTCCACTAAACATTAAATACTTCGAATTGAAAAACTTAAAAGACTTGCTGTCTCTGTCCCATTTCTTGGCACAAGTGGATAGTTGAGGACTATTAATGAATGAATGAATACCTGGCTGACTAAGTGAATGAATCATTTTTCTAAGTGACTGTGCTTTCCAAAGAGCATGCGTTACTTGGCACACTCTAAAGAAAGAAGGTTATTAAGAAGGGCAAAGTAAAAGAGTCGCCAGACTACAAGGAAGTGAGTGTTAGCCTTGGATAATATCTTTCCAAAATTCATTCTGCCTGAAATCTCAGAATGTGCCCTCTTTTAGGGACATGGTCTTTGGCAAGTGTAATTAGTTAAGGTGAAGTTGCACAGGACTAGAGTGGCCCCAGTTCAGTGACTAGTGTGGCCCCAATTCAGTGGCTAGTGTTACTAGAAGAAAGAAATAGAAGACATGGTATATACATATATACACATACATAGACACGTGTGTGTGTGTGTGTCTACAGCCCTAGTGGCACAATAGTTAAGCACTCAACTGCTAACCGGAAGGTTGCCAATTGAAACCCAGACAGCAAGCTACACAGAGAAAGACCTGGTAATCTGCTGCTTTCGTAAGGATTACACCCAACACTTTTGGTGAGGTCGGGGGCTAGCAAGTCGATTCTGACTCAAAGTAACCCCATGTGACAGGGTCAGAATGACCCAGAGGATTTTCTTGGCTGTAAGCTATGACTTTCTATTATATTTTCCTAGTCTTCCCTCACCTAGAACATCAAGTGTCATGGATACATGTTTGCTAGAATATCAGAGAAAATATTTTTTTCTTTTCAAAATGAAGGAAATTATATTGCCCAGAGCCAAGAAAAGAAAATACTCACAGAGGAGATAAAATATTATTTTCTTCAAGTAAAAAGGGATACAACCTCAATAAAGATCAATTTTTTTAAAAAAAGGATTTGTCATAGCTGAAAAATTACAGACACAAAATGAGTTTCAGAACAAAATACAGATTTTCAAAGGTTAGAAATCGAAGTAAGAAAGATAAAGCTATTATATAGTTTAACTTCTTTCTTTTCACGTACTTGTAAGTGAACACGAATTACAGAGCATGAATAGCTCTCTAATTCTTAAACTTATTTTAAAGAAGCCAAAATTCTAACCTTAGAGGCAATTAGTACTTTATACTTTCAGTAAATTTACATTTAATCAGAAGAGTGATAAAATGACACCTAGAAATTTCAAAAGTAGTAATAAAGTTTAGAAAGGTTTTACCACCTTCTAGCATACTGCTATTTGGAATGCTAAAACTGACCCTCACAATCGTCCTTTTCTCGCTGTGGGAGCGCTGGTGGCACAGTGGCTAAGAATTTGGCTGCTGACCAAAAGGCTGACAGTTTGAATTCACCAGATGTGCCTTGGAAACCCTATGGGACAGTTAGTCCTACCCTGTCCTATAGGGTCACTGTGTCCTATAGGTCACTGTGAGATGAAGGTGACTTGGCAGCAATGCGTCTAGTTTATTCTCGTTGCCAGGAGCCTTAGTGGTGTACTCATTAAAGGGCTGGCTTGTTATCCAAAAGGTCAGGAGTTCAAACCTTCTGCTCCCCTGCAGCAGAAATGTGACAGTCAAGATTTGGGTCACAGTGAATCAGAACTGACTTAATGGCACTGGGTATCCCTACTGTAAAGCCAACCTTTTTTTCTTTTTTTTTTCCCCTCAATTAAAGTCCACGGACAATGCTCCATGGGCCTTCATACGTATCCATATGAAAATCAGAAAAAAATATTTGTACCTCTTGTGTTTTTCTACTATTTACTTAGGAATACAGTAGGTCTTGTGTGAAGGAGAAGAAAATCTATAAAAATGTAACTGGAGTTCCCTAGATGATGGGAATAATTGGGAACTTGAATAATAATGGAAAGGGTGGTGGTTCAAATCACCCTAGAAGTCCCTCAGAAGACACGCCCAGCCATTTATTCTGTTCTGTGCCTATTCTGCCCACATGAGGTCACAGAGCTGGAATCAACTCACAGCAACTAACAGCAATAAGAAATACATCCCTCACCATTCCCCCTTGCTTACCTTTAAATAAATGGAACAAAGTTTGGAAGAACTTCAGCCACAGAGGGTGGCTTAGAGTGAGCTCTCCAGTAGCTGATCCTAAGGCAAAGATTTGTGTTCAAGGAGCTTATTTAAGGATTTGCTACCCAGAGAATCCGCAGAAAGATGATGACAAGGAGGTCAGCTGGGCAGAGCAAGAAAGGAAAAGCCAAGCAAGTGTAAAATTTTGGACAAAGTCTCATCTCAACCCTGAATCCCAAGGGTGCATGGGGGCTGTGCACTGCACTGCAGTTCATCTGCCTCCAGGGAGGATGCTGGCTTGATGACGATACTCTAGTCAGCTACCGGCAAGTGGACCAGCCTGGGTGGACGAAACTGAATCTCCAAAGGATGGCCAGCTCCCGGCCAGTACGAGTGAGGTGGCCCCAGTAACCCCAGGGCCACTCAAGGCCCTGAACGTCCACTGCAGCTGCTAAATCTCGATCAGAGGGGCATTTGCTGTGGGATCAGCTATTCTGGCTCGGGATGCTGGCAGTGTGACGACTACAGGAGAAATCTCAGCAAGGAAAAGTGTAATTCATGTGCGACTATTTGTTTTCCTTCTTATAATGCTCCTCAACCCACAGGCAGAGACCTGCCATGCCCGATTTTCTAGCATTTCTTTGGGTACCAAGCATCCCCTAACCCTCAGCCCTGTCAAATGCCCTTCACTTCCCTTTGCCTGAATTTTCTCACATGTACAGGGAGGAAAATAATACAATCTACATTAACGAGTTGCACTTTTACAGTGATTTTTGTTGTTGTTTATCTTGAAAATATGCACAGCAGAACACATACCAGTTCGATCATTTCTACAGGTGCAGTTAAGTGGCACTGAATACATTCTTCCAATCATGCAACCACTCTCTCCTTCCGTTTTCCAAATTGTTTCTCACCCATTAACACGAACTCACTGTCCCTTGAGTATCCAATCTAAGCTTTCCAGTTAAGGTGACTGTCAGTTTGATATCACATAGATAGTTGTTGAAAAGAGCACAGTGGTCAAGGCAGACATTCCAGGCAGCATTCATTGTTAAAATACCAGTAATTACGTATCACCACTTGCAGCCCTGTCAACACCGGCATTCCTTTAGTTTCTCCCTCCAGTGTCCTGACATTCCCGGCTATGTCTGAGTACCTGTGTATCTCTGGGAGGAAAGGGAGACTGTCCTCTGCATAGAGTGTTAAGCCTGCAAAGTTAGACCCTTCAGAAGCAAAGGCTAGAAGAAAATGTAATCATTTGTCCAGATGGCAATATTAAATAGATTCATAATTCACATTCCCTAACACTCTATCTTCAGCAGGCTGGAAATTATTCTCAAGGCAACAGCTCAGCAACCACAGCCATGTCAGCATGAGGACCAGGAAGGACAAAACGAGGACACAGAGGCCAGGCGTAGTTATTTTCAGAGCACTAGTAAGGGATGGAATATAGGAAAGTGGGATTGCCCTTTGGTGTCTTGGGTCTAATTTTGATTCTCCCACTCTATAAAAGCTACTTAGGGCCTTGTATACTTAACAGAAGCTAAACAATCTCTCTGTGTAATCTCCAGGATTCTGAGAAATGGATGTATATATTCTGCTGGGCAAAGCCATAACTTTCTTTAAAACTGCCTCCCAATGGAAACAATTTCTTATATGATTTTTACTGGAATAGTAGGTTCAACAAATAAATTCAGAGAGGCAATAAACCTTTTCAAAATCAAAACAGAAAAATGAGAAAAAATATTGGAGCTGAGAGAACTGAGTTGCTGCATGTGTTTCTCTTTGAACTCCTACTTAGGATTCTAGAAGCAAAGAAAATGTCCCCTGGCAAGCATCAAGCATCTTCATCTACATTCCCTGATTTAACCCTACAGTGACATAAGACATAAGCAGGAAGGTAACTTCAGATCAGAGAATTCACCAAGTGTCTTTGCCTGAGTTCAAAAACAGTATGTGAATAAAAAACAAATCCAATTTGGCAGCATTTTTTATATTTAGTCATCTAAGGCAAACATTCAGAAAGATAAAGGTAAATTTGGCTTAGGTTAATGAAGTCCTGTCATAAAGACATGCTATAATGTACTATTCTAACAAAAATATACTGGTATTGTTAGATGAAACGTAAAGCTATATTCTTCATAATCTATAGTCAGTAAATAAGTGTAAGAAGTCAAAGGCAGAAGTAAAAGCTGGTTTCTTAAAATATCAAGAGCCCTGCATTATACTCTAAAATAAAGAACTGGAACCTACACTTTAGATCCGCAAATGATCTCATTTTGTAGACTCTTAGAGGGATTAGAAGGGTAAATTCTCCTGGCCTTTCATCTCTCCTGCTATTTGTTCTGTCCAGAAGATTTTGCAGTCACATAGTCATTTGATGCATTAATGCTCTTCTATAGCATTGCTATGAGTTGGAATCAAGTGAACAGCACAGGGTTTATTTGGGTTGAGTTTGGTTTTTGTAAGGGATCAGAGTCAAGAGACAGGTACCACAGCAGTGTGAAAATCGTTTGACGTGTTAGTTTCGGTAGGTTCTACTACCCAAACAGCAAACAGTTGTTTCTAGTGGAATTTGACTCATGGTGACCCCACGTGTGCCAGAGTTTCAGGGTAGAACTCTACTCTCAAGGGTTTTCAGTGGCTAACTTTTTGGAAGTAGATAATGAGTGCCTTTCTCTTCAGAAGCATTCTGGGTAGACCCAACTTCCAACTTTTAATTCACAGCTGAGAGGTTTAATATTTGCACTATCCAGGAACCCCCTTCTAGAATCCAGGCCCCAAATGCCCACTGAAACATGAATTAGGTGATGTCGTGAAGATGTTTTGTGAATGGAACTGAGGCTCACAATCAGAAAACTTTTTATAAGGCAGATTATCCAGATGATCTGGGTGGGGCCAAGTCCATCAGCTGGAAGGCCTTTAGGCAGAGCTCAAACCTCCCTGATGAGGATGAAATTTCTTTTGTAGACAAGAGCTTCAGCCCTGCCTGAGAGCCCCAGCATGCCTTCCCTAATGGCTGGTCCTATGGATTTGAGACTTGTCTAGCCAGCCTCCACGCCACATAAACCAATTTCTTGTGCTAAGTCTCTTCCTGCATGTCTCTGAAGGGGTTGGCTTCTGTGGTTGAACCCTGACTGATACAACAGTTATTTGGACAGTAACGATTTAGTATATAGAATTAAGCTAGGTAACCGGAAGGGTACAAAAGGGAACTCTGAGGTATCAGACAGCCAGCAACTGGAGGAAGTGGCTCCGCACTCCTCATACCCGGGTACAAGGACAGAGGTTAGAATTATTACAATTTACAAACAAGGACCAGACACATGTGCAGTGGGGAAAGCCCTCTGAGGAGGCTGTGCTAGAATAGGCAGAGTAAAATAAGTGGCTTCATCTTGATTGTAACCTCTACCATATTGTTTCCTAATTCTGTCTCCAAGCATGGGTCCACTGTTTCCATTAAGTTCTCTCCGGTTTAGGGACTAATCTATGGTGTCTTTAAAACCAAAACAAACAAACCCACCACCATAGAGTCAATGCTGACTCATAGTGACTCTATATTCTCTTCATGGCTGTAGAAAAACAAGTGATAATAATCTAAAAACCATAAAGAAAAAAAAACGGAATTTTCCTTGCAATCTGGAACTTATATGATAGCCAAGCCTCTTCTGATCCAAAACACCAATTAAGATATCAGTACACCTGGGGTGTAACCACTGTGACTACCTAAAGAAGATTAACACTCTGCAGGTTCCTAGGGCTCATAAAATCTTATCCCCTTCTCCTACAAGACAAACCTTAGTGGTGGAGTGGTTAAGTGCTACGTCTGCTAACCAAAAAGTCAGCGGTTCATATCTACCAGACATTTCTACTCTGTCCTACAGAGCTGCTATGGGTAGGAATTGACTCAATCACAGTGGGTTTTGTTTACTTTGATTCTCCTATAAAACCTCCAGTTAGTCTCCATTTCAAAGAGATAGACTTTGGAGGAATCTATCCCCTCTGTCTCCTTGTATATTGGTAAGCAATAAAGCATCTTACTTCTCATCTCACCCCTGTCTCAAAGATTGGCTGTTTATGGCAGGCGGCATTACCTCTGCTTAAGCTTGTGGTAGCAGTACTAGCTGACAGTGCTCATGTCTCCAACCAATCGTGATAAGTCAGGTGCTGAGAAAACTGGAAAAACTGAAAATTGGCTTCAGCTGGTGCTATGGGCAGGCATAGATACTACTGGAGTGAAGAAGAGAGGCTAGGGTAGTTAGCTTCACTATTACTTTGTTGGTCACACTGTGATCTCTTGCACATTGTTATGATGCTAGAAGCTACGCCACCACTATTACAAACACCAACAGAGTCAACTGCGGTGGACAGGTTTCAGTGGTGCTTCCAGACAAAGACAGAGGAGGCAGAAGAACCTGGTGATCTACTTCTAAAAAAGATCACCAGTCTAAACCTCATGAGTAGGGTTAGAACATTATTCATATAGTGCGAGAACATGTGCCTCCCAGGTAGGAAAACACTCAAAACATAACTGGTGAAGAACAGCCTCCTCAAAGTAGCATCCACCTTAACAAACCAAACCCAGTGCCGTCAGGTTGATACCAACTCATAGTGACTCTATAGGACAGAGTACAACTGTCCCGTAGGGTTTCCAAGGACTAGCTGGTAGATTGAAACTGCTATCCATTTGGTTAGCAGCCAAGTTCTTAAGTGCTGTTGCACATGGGTAAAATTTTTGGCTGCGTGGCATGACTCAAAATGAGAAGAAACAACTGCAAACATTCTTTAATAACTGAAATGTAGAACACATGAAGTATGAATAAAAGACATTGGAAGTTGGCAAACATAAAATGGAACACTTGAAGATAGATATTCTAGGCATTAGTGAGCTGAAATGGACTAGTATTGAATAAGACAACATATACTATGCCTCAAATGAAAATCAGAAGAGGAACAAAGTCACAGTCATTGTCAAAAAGAACATTTCAAGATTTAGTATGAAGTATAAAGCTGTCAGGGATAGGATAATATCCACACACCTACAAGAAAGACCAGTTAATATGACTATAGTTCAAATTTTTTCTTCAGGTCCTGAACATAGAGTAGCTAAACTGAATGCAAGAAATGACGAAGTAAAGAAGTTGAAAAGAAGATTTTAAAGGACAGGTTGAAAAGACAAAGTATTACAATGAAGTGTGCAAAGACTTTTGGAGTTAAAAGCCAAAGGTAAGAACACACTCAGTACTTCTCAAGCTGAAAGAACTGAACTAATAATACAGTCCCTGAGTTACAGCATCGAAGGATCCTTTGGGGGAAAAAACGATCCCTGCTGGTACCATGGTTAAGTGTTTGGCTGCTAACCAAAGGATTGGAAGTTTGAATCCTGCTCCTTGGAAACACAATGGGAACGATTTCACTCTGTCCTGTTGGGTCACTATGTGTACGAAACAAGCTGAAGGCACCAAACAGAAATCATAAGGAGACAAGTGGGAAGCAGATAAAGCAGGAGTGTGTGCTTTCTTTCTCCTGCAGTTCACCAGTCTTGCTCTAGTGGTCCCTATTGGTGGAAACTAATAAGGAACCAGCTGGCAAAGCAAAATTGAAGTTTTGCATAACCCAAGCTCCAGCAAATCAAGACAGAGAGTCCTCCATGGAGAGAAAGCAGGGTCCCCAGGTGACAGCCCCACTTATACTCTCAGCTGACAGCAAAAACCAACTTGCCAGCATGTGATTTCATTATCTTGGAAGAGAATTCCCCCAGCCTGAGTTAAGCCTTCAGAACTGATGCTATTTAGAACAGAGATACACTACCCCTAACTAACTGCATATTCATTAGCAAAATAAGTGATCTTTGCTTTAAGCTATTAAGTTTTGGTATGGCTTGATACCAAGTAGTAGGTAACCCTTTGCCCTCCAGACACTTGTTCTCTGCACCTACCACAGTGCCTGAGGCATTTTGAAATGAAACTTATGAATAAAGGGACTATGAATAGGGAGGTTCCTTTATAAGGGAAATGGATGCACAAGTTTGAAAGTACTGAACTGGTTGTGGTGCAGTGCCTCTGAGACAGACGGCCTAACATACAGGTCAGTGGTTTGGATCCAGGAGTTGCTCCTTGGGAATCCCGGATGGTGACTCTGCTCTGTCTTGCTGTCTTGCGGAGCTGCTATGAGTCAGACGGCAGTGAGTTTAGTTTTGGTTTTCAACTTCTGGTCTGATGGGAATCAAGAGATAAATAAATCATTATGACATAGTTGTGAATAAGTGCCATTACAGTTGAACCAACAAAATATTAATGGTGATGAATCACAAGCCTGGTTTGAGAGGTTTACACTTTGCCAGTCTTCAGGTTCCGAGTAACAGAAAACCTGAGTCAAATGAACGATTCACGAAATTACTGACTAATAGAAATGCAAAGTCCTGAAAAAGGGCAGGAATCTGGTGAGTCACAGCCACCAGATCATGCAGTGGAGTCACTTCTGACTCCTAGTGCCCTTATGGGACACAGTCTCACTGTTCCATAGTGTTGCAAAGGAGGCCTGGTGGAACAGTGGTTAGGTGCTAAGCTGCTAAGCAAAAAGCTATTGGTCTGAACCCATCAGTTACTCCACAGGAGAAGATGTGACAGTCTGCTCCCATAAAGATTACAGTCTTGGAAACCCAGTGGGGACAGTTCTACCTGATCCTATAGGGATGCTATGAAATGGAATCAACTCGATGGCAAGGGTTAAACTTTCTAGAAGCTGACTGTCACATCTTTGTCCCATGGGGTGAAAAAAAACCACTGCCATCAAGTCAAGTCTGACTCATAGTGACCCTAGAGGTCAGAATAGAACTGCCCCACAGAGTTTCCAAGTAGAACCTTGCGGATTTGAACTGCTGACCTCTTGGTTAGGAGGTATAGCACTTAATCCACTACACCACCAGGGTTCCCACTAGTAGGTTCAAATTCACTTAAGCAGTGAACAACCAGAGAGCTCCATCCTCAAGACCTAAGGAAAACCACAACCCAACCTACTGGTGTTGAGTTGATTTTGACTCGTATCAATCATATACACCACAGCAGAACCACCCCCGTAGAGTTTCCAAGGAGCGCCTGGTGTGTTCAGCCCTTTGGTTAGCAGCCATAGCTCTTAACCACTATGCCACCAACGTTTCCACTCAAGACCTAGTGTCTCTTAATTTCTTCTGCTTTCTGTGGTTTCTACTTAAACCTTTTTTTTTTTTTTAATTACAATATGGTAGCAAGTAGCTCTTGAGGAATTATGTCCTGTACTTATTTGATAATGTCCAAGAGGAAGAGACTATCCCCTCAAGTAGCTTCCACAGAAGAATAGCACTTCTTTCCTAGAAGCCCTCAGCAAATTTCTGCTAGCATCTCAGTCATAGCATTTTCCTCAACCAGTCGCTATGACCAGCATATTTTTTGGTTTAAATTACTACACAACTGCTTCTGGTATAAGGGCTTGGATTACATGTGACATCATTAATTATCTAAGCAAAAATAACGATACAATTTTTGGCATAAGAAAGAGTGGATGCTGGGCAGCCAAAGCACCTAATAGACATATTTATAGAGAATATGACGTTTGAGATACACATTGAAGGATGTGTGTGGTGGGTGGTCAAGGGCAAGAGTGCTTACTGGTGAAAGGAACTGGATAACCAAAATCAAGGAAAACACAAGCCATACAAAGAAAACATTGAATAGGCTAGTTTGATAGGAAGAAGATGGACTGTTTACCCTGAGAAACAATAGTAATGGATTTATTTGCGCATTTTTAGATATCTTTGAACTCCCTAAAATTATTTGCAAAATGTTGTTTATGGATACATGGGCATCTTTCTGGGCAGAAAGTTCATAGCTTCTTAAAGGTGCTGGTAACGAAATAAAAAGAAAGCAGTAACACAGTTAAGGCCATTTACAAGAAATGTCGAGTTCCTGAGTGGCACAGTCAAGTACTAAACCACTAACTGAAAGGTTAGCAGTTCCAACCTATCCAGAGGCATCTTGGAAGGCAAACCTAGCTATCTGCTTTAGAAAGGTCACAGCCACTGTGTCAATCCATATTGTTGAGAGTCTTCCTCTTTTTCACCCACCCTCTGCTTTAACACACACGATGTCCTTCTCTAGGAATTGATATCTCCTGAAAACATGTCTGTCATGGATTGAGTTGTGTCTCCTCCACCCCCCTGAAATTCCCTGTATTCTGGGATTGCCCTCCATTCTGTGATTTTCTGGTGCTGTAAATCATAATCTCTGCCTCGGGTTACCAGAGTGGATTACGTTAGGGTTAGGGTGCAGCTGTAAATCCCTTCATAGGATCACTTTCCTGCTCCATTGGAAAAGGAGGGCGTTTCCCTGGAACATGGCTTGCCTCACCCTGAATCCTTTCATCCTACAAGACGTAAAAGGAAAGGGAAGCAAGCAACAAACTGGGAAGCTCACGTCATCAAGAAAGCAGCACTGGGAGAAGAGTGCTTCTTTCAGACCTGAGGTTCCTGTGCCAAAACGCTCCCTGAACAAAGACTTACACAACACAAGGACTTTCCTCCAGAGCCGACAGAGGGAAAGCTTTCCCTTGGAGCAGATACCCTCAATTCAGACTTGCAGCTTACCAGACTGTGTAAATAAACTTTCTTTTGTTAAAGCCATCAACAGCACTAGCTGACTAAAACAATGTCCAAAGTGTGTAAGATGCAGTTTTGCCATCCTTGCTTCCAAGGAGCACTCTGGTTGGAACAGTTCTACCCTGCACACAGGTGATCACCATGAGTTACAATCAACCCTGTGGCAACTACAAGATATGACCAGTAAATCAGGTCATAGTGTTAAAGGTCTTCAATGCCAGGATACAACTTTTGTACTTAGTTGAAAAGCTAGCATGAGTTGTTTAGAAAGCAGATGGGGAAAAGAAGCTGATCTGGATGTATCCTGGAGTAAAACTCTCAGTTTCTGCTAAAGTGAAACACAAAGATTCACTCTTCCTTTGAGTTGTGCTGTTGGATAAGTATATTGAACACACAGCGGACTGCCAAAAGAACAGACTTGTCCTGAAAGAAACACAACCAGAGTGCACTTTGGCAGCAAGAATGGCAAGACCACAGCTTTCATACTTTGGACATGTTGTCAGGCGGGATCAGTTCCTGGAGAAGGACATCATGCTTGGTAAAGTAGCCAGCCAAAGCCAAGTGCCATTGGGTCAGCAAAAATGAAGACCCTCAAGGAGAGGGACTGACACAGTGATTGTAACAATGGGTTTAAGCATAAAAACGCTTGTGGGCGTGGTGCAGGGCTGGGCAGTGATTCGCTCTGTGGTGTGTAGTGTCACTTACGAGTCTGAACTGACTCGGCAGCACCTAAAAACAACAACAACATAAGAAATATTCAAACAGGGAGACATCAGCCCACACAGTGTAAAGACGGAAGAGGCAGGAGTGGCTACTTCCCGGAACTACGAACAGGCTGACCTCAGAAGCTAACAGCAGAGAGTGTTTTGATTGGCTAGGTAATGCAGGTTCTTCTGATGGGCAATTTCCAGTAAATCATTAACAATATGCCCAGGTAACTTCTTTGTGTAAAGATAAGGCCAGACAAGTTCCCCTATGTAAGCACCTTTCTACATACTAGTTAATCGGCTTTCAACCGCAGCATTCCTGAGAGGAAGCTGCTCCTGCCTTGTTTACCAACCAGTAGTTGGAGCCACCTTCTCAGAAGCAGAAGCACGGCCTGGACCGAAATGGAATCTGCCTCTGGCTTTAACCCAGCTCTTTACTTGGTTAAGTGCCTTGCTTTTAAAGTTCCTGCTTACAATCTCCTGGGCACATTCCTCACCCCTACCCTTATTGGCTAGGACTGGCTTTGGGGAAATAGGAAGGTTGAGGCCAGGGTCTGTCTGTTCCGCTCACCCAGAGGTCCAAGTCCATATACACGTGAACAAGAAGTTTACAGTCTCAGGAATGCAGAAGCAGGAGCTGGTAAGAAAACGGGAGTCAGGCCTAAAAGGCCAGGCAACGTGAATACACCAGGTACCTCTGTATAGCGTCTCTATGAGTCTGAATTGACCGGATCCCAGTGGTTTTTCTCTTCTGAACCTCTTATTCAGATGAGTGATAGTATATTCAAAATAAATATTAATTAGGTATATTGATTTTAAGATGATGGTGGGACAATGTCTTAAAAGATGATTAGTTGGAAATGAGAAATCAAGGCCCGGTTTAACAAGCAATGTATGCATTGAAGATACACTGTGGTAGTGTAGGAACAGAAGCCAGCGTAACTACTGGCATCTGGATACTACCAAAACAACGGCCCATGTGATTGTTCCATCATTCAGTTCTTAAGAACCTAAGTTCTTTCATTTGATGAGGGCACTGTGCAGGGAGATGAAATTAACTCAGCAGAGCTCATTTTGTGTTAGCAATGTTTTTCTTCATAAAAATGTAGGTTTCATTTGCATATTGCTTTCCAAATAATACTGCAGCAATTAGTCAGTGTGCCTTTCTCATGGGATTCTTAGCCCTGCACCATGGCAAACTCCCATAATAAGGCCTATTAATTTTGTGAGGTCTGATAGCTTATCAGAGACCCAATGGTGCAGTGGTTAAAAGCCCATGGCTGCTAACCAAAAGACTGGCAATTTGAACCCGCTAACCATTCTATGAGGAAAGTTATGGCAGTCTGCTTCCATAAAGATTTACAGCCTTGGAAATCCTACGGGGCAAGTCTCTTCTGTCCTGTAGGGTTGCTCTGAGTCAGAATCAACTCAACAGCAGAAGGTTTATAGTTTATTAAATGACTTCTGTAAACCTATTAAGAAAAAATCAGTTGTATTGTGGAAAAGCTTCCCAGGATTTGGCATTCCATGTTTCTTTCCAATTACTGGTTCATTGAAATCAAAATTTAATCCAATCTTTTCTAAATGGTTTTGTGTAATATTAAACCTGGCAACTGGGTGGGTGGAAATGCAGAAAAACTACTGGTGCATGTTGTAGTTGGAAGAAAAGTGAATATACTACTCAGTGACATTCAAGTGCCATCTTTCATGTGAAACTAGACAGGTTCAGTAGGTAACAGACTTTTTCTGCATTAGGTGTCAAAAACTATGGTGGCATGATGGTTAACGGCTATGGCTGCTAACCAAAAAGTCAGCAGTTCAAATCTATTAGGTGTTCTTAGAAACTCTGTGGAACAGTACTACTCTGTCTACAGGGTCATTATGAGTCAGAATTCACTTGACAGCAGTGAGTTGTTGTTTTTGTTTATTTGTTCGTTTTGTTATACTACACATATTAGATTTGCCTTTAGATAGTAATTAAGTTCAGTGTATTAGTAGATAGTTCTGTATTATTAAGTATTTACAGAATGACATATGGATTAGGAGGAAAAAATGAACAGCTATGTATTGATTGTAATCTAAATTTTAAAAATGATTTCATTAAACACCATGCAAGTGTTACCCTAATACCTAGGTTTCAATAGTCTCAATTCTCCTCCCCTTTTCCTTTTTTTAAATTTCATAATTTTTTATACTGTGGCATATGCATACAAGGACTGCTGATTAAGTTTGCAAACTCATCCTAGAAAAAGTGCTACATGTCTCACTGCTGAATATCACTACAGTCACCTGCCCAGTATTCCACTTGGGAAACTATACACTGATGCCAGTGCCTAGTCTACCCTTCAAAGCAATTTTGGAACTCTTTTTCTGGAATGGTCATCAGAGCTGTTGTGGTGTTACCTGTGATGTCTTGAATGTCATCAAAATGTCTTCCTTTCAATATTATCTTTATCTTTGGGTAAAGAAAAAGTCATTGGGGACCAGATCAAGTGAGTAGGGAGGATGTTCCAGTACAGATATTGGCTAAAAGATCCCTCACAGACAGCTATGCAACTAAGTTCACAAACTTGCCACCATGCCACCGTGTGCATGGCCATTCCAGAAAGAATTACAAAAGTGCTTTGAAAGATAGACTAGGCACTGGCATCAAAGCATAGCTTCTGAAGGGAAGTACTTCTAAGGTGGCCCTAGTGATATTCATCAATGAGGTATGTAGCACTTAGAATAAAACATTGAAATATTTGCAAATTGGATGTACTTTTAAAATGTACACTTCACATTAATTATATTCCTCATGTTGTTCCTTGCAGTATTAAGTTGTATGCTTACGATAAGAGTGGGCTCTCAAAGAGATGTGGCAAAGATGAGATGGTGAAGTTACAATGCTGATGCATTTGCCATTTGGGTGTGTCAGTCAACCCCAATTTTCCTTTTTGGAGAGTGTCTTAGTTATCTAGCGCCGCTGTAACAGAAAGAAATAAGCAAATATGTGGCTTGAAAAAACAGCATTTTATTTTCTCCTATTTCCAGAGGCTAGAAATCCAAATTCAGGGTGCTGGGTCTAGGGGCCAGATTGCTCTCTGTACCAACTCTGGAAGAAGGGTCTTCTTTCTTTTGAAATTCTCCTTCTGAAGATCTCCTTGTGGCTTGGCATCTCTCTTCTCCCCTCCCTACTTCTTTGCCTCCTTGCATCATCTGCTCCTTTCACGTCTCAAGAGGCTGATGCAAGGCACACCCTACACTAATGCTATCTCATTAAAATAACAAAACTATTTCCAAATGGGATTATGACATGAGTACTGGGGTTAGGAGTTACAGCACAAGTTTTTGGGAGACACAGTTCAGTCCATAACAGAGTCCAGACTAGCTCCTGTGCTGTCAGTATTCCATACTATAGTAAGATTCAGACGGCTAAGCACTAGCATCTACTCTCTGAAGGATCTTCTTAACACAGTTTCTTTATCAGTATTGTGAGAGCATTATTTCACAACTTTCTTAATTTGGTTTTCATTTACACGGTTATAGAAAGGCAGTGATTCTTAGGTCCCTGTCCTAGGCTGACTCCTGCAAAGAAGCCAAATCGGTAAAGTGTATAGCTGTATATACAGGGAAAAATTTATGTCACAGAAATGGCTCATGTGGTAGTAGAGGCTGGAACATGGGTCCAGCTGGAGGCTTCTCCTAATTCCCATAGCCTGAAGGATTGGCAAACCTAAGATCAACAAGCTGGATGGCAGAGCTCTTGCTCACAGACTGTGAAGACCGAAGAATCACAAAATCTATAGGCAAGACAGCAGGCAAGCTGTTGGCTCAGGTCCCAAGAACTGGAGGTCAAGTAAGCCGGAGCCAGCTGCAGGATCCGGAGGGAACAAACACTTGAGAGCCTTTCCAGAAAGTCCACTTACATTCTGTGAAGGACACACCCACAAAGAAACTCCCTTTCAAATGATTAGCTACTCACAGCAGATCATGGACATGATCACGTTATGTACAATCTCATCATAGAAAGAATCATATCATCATAGGACTGCCAAACTGCATCATTACTGCCAAACCATGTTACAACTGACTGCAACTTATACAATCAATCTTCAGTCTCTAAAAAACTCATGCTATTTCAGTACACGTTTTGTTTTAATCAATATTTACTTAGTTTGCGTCTCTGAAAATAGTCATAACTGTGAAAACTAGTTTGCACTGAATTTCCAGTGTTTTAGAAGAAAAGTTGCAACACTATTGTCTACAACAAGTATGAACCAAGGTCATTTAATAACAGAAGGGAGAGTTCTTTATATGGGATAGATAAGACTATCCTATGGCTTGTGTGTTGCTTTGATGCTGGAAGCCACACCACTAGCATGTCAAATGTCAGGAGCATCACCCATAGTAGAAGCTTCAGTGGAGCTTTCAGACTAGACAGATTAGGAAGAAGTACCTAGTGATCTACTTCTAAAAAAAAGTTGCCGGTAGAAATCTTACAAATAACAAATGGAACATTGTTTGATACAGTGCAGAAGATGAGTCTCTCAGGTTGGAAGGCACTCAGAGTACTAAAGAACAACTGCCTCCTCAAAGCAGAGTCAGCCTTAATGATATGGATGGAGTCAAGCTTTCAAGACCTTCCTGTGATGCTGTGGAATGACTCAAACTGAGAAAAAAAAAAAAGGCTGCAAATATTCATTAATAATCAGAATGTGGACTGTAGCAAGTATGAACCTAGGAAAATTAGAAGTTGTCAAAAATGAAATAAAATGCATAAAAATTGATATCTTAGACATTAATGAGCTGAAATGGATTGGTATTTTGAGTCAAACAGTGGTACATTGAGTCAAACTATGTCAGGAATGACAAATTGAAAAAGAATGGACTTGCATTCATCATCAAAAAGAACATTTCAGATTCTATCCTGATATACAACATTGTCAAAAAACAAACAAACAAAAAACCTGTTACCAAGGAGTCAATTTTAACTCACAGTCATGCAGTAGGAGACAGTAGAACTGCCCTGTAGTTTCCGTGGGGCACCTGGTGGATTTGAACTGCAGACCTTTTGATTAGCACCTGTAGCACTTAACCACTACATACCCAGGGTTTCCATAGCGCACTGTTAATGACAGGGTAGTATCTGTATGCCTACAAGCAAAACTAGTTAATACTACTACTCAGATTTACACATTAAACACTAACACTAAAGAGGAAAAAAAGTGGAGATCGCTTTACCAACTTCTGCAGTCTGATCAACCATGCAGTCAAGATGCATTGATACTTACTGGCGAATGGAATGAGAATGGTGGAAAGAAGGTAGAACCAGTAGCTGGAAAACGCAGACCTGGTGACAGAGCTGATGTCAGAGATCGCACAGTAGAATTTTGTAAGACCAACAACTTGTTCATTACAAATACTTTTTCTGAACATCATAGATGGCAATTACACACATGGACTGCACCAGATGGAATACGAAGAAATCAAATCAAATTAATCTGTGAAGGAGATGATGGAAAAGCTCAATATCATCAGTCAGAACAAGGCTAGGGGCCAACTGTGAAATAGACCATCAAATGCTCTTATGCAAGTTCAAATTGAAACTGAAGAAAATTAGAAGCAGCACACAAGAGCCACACTACTATCTTGAGTACGCGTCACCTAAATTTAGACAAATTTGATGTGTTGAACACTAAAGATCAAATACCAGACAAGTTGCAGAATGACCTCAAGGACATCACACATGAAGAAACGCAGAGGTCATTAAAAAGACAGGAAAGAAAGAAAAGACTAAAATGGATGTCAGAAGAGACACAGAAACTTGCTCTTGAACATCAAGTAGTTAAAGCAAAAGGAAGAAACAATAAAGTAAAATTGCTGAACAAAAGGTTTCAAAAGGTGGCTCGGGAAAACAAAGTATCACAACACATTCAAAGACCTGGAGATAGAAAACAGAAAGGGAAGCGCACAGCATTTCCCAAGCTGAAAAACTGGAGGAAAAAAACCCAAGCCCTGAGTTGCATGTTAAAGGATTTCATGGACAAAAAAATTAGACAATGCAGGAAGCACCAAAGGAAGATGGAAATAATATATAGTCATTTTACTGGAAAGAACTGATATTCATCCCTTTCAGGAAGTAGCATGTGGTCAAGAACTAATCGTATCTTTGTCATTTAGTGCTCCTTTAACAGAAATACGGCAATTGTATGGCTTTAATGAGTAGAGATTTATTTTCTCACAATTTAGTAAGTTAGAAGTGCGAACTCAGGGCATCAGCTTTGGTGGAAGACTTTGTCTGTTGACTCTGGAGGAAGGTCTTTGTCATGTATATTCCCTTTGTCTAGGAGCTTCTCCTCAAAAGAACCCCTAGTCCAACGGATGTGCTCTGCTCCTGGCACTGCTTTCTTGGTGGTATGGATCCCCAGGAGTCTCTGTTTGATTCTCTTTTATATCTCAAAAGAGATTGTCTTAAGACATTACCTAATCAGTGATAGAATTTACAACACATAGGCGGATCATATAGGATGACAAAACAATAGACAATCATACAGTAGTGAGAATCTTGACCTAGCAAAGCTGACAGGTAGTATAAGGGTATGCAATTCACCACCACAGATGACATCTAAGAAGTTCAAGCTGCACTGGAGGGATTCACAAAAAACAAGCCTCCAGGAATTGAAGGAATACAAATTGAAATGGTTTGATAAACAGACACAATAATGGAAGTGCTCATGTAGGTATGCCAAAAAATTTGGAAAGCAGTTACCTGCCAAATGAATGAAAGAGATCCATACTAGTGTCCATTCCAAAGGAAGGTGATCCAACATAATGCAGAAGTTGTGCAAAGATATCATTAATATCAAGTGCATGTAAATTTTGCTGAAGATAATTACAAAATGATTGTAGCAGTACATGAACAGAGAGTTAACAGAATTCAAGCCAGAGTTACCAGAGCTAGAAGAGAATGTTGTACAAGGAATAATGTCACTAGTGTCAGATGGATCTTGGCTGAAAGAGATGTATTCCAGAAAGATGTCTACCTGTATTTTATTTACCATGCAAAGGCATTCAGCTGAGTGGACCATAAGAAATTATGTGTAACATTTTAAAGAAAGGACACTCCAGAACACTTAAATGTACCCGTGAGGAACATGTGTGTGCATTGAGAGGTGGTGGTTCAAACAGAACAAATGGACGCTGTAAGGTATTAAAATCAGGAAAGGTGGATGTCAAGGTTGTAACCTTTCATAATACCATAGTCTCTGTGCTGAGCAAATAATCTGAGAAGCTGGACTATGTAAAGAACAGAGGTTCAGGATGGAGGGAGGTTCATAGGCACCTGCATTACGCAGATGCACAATCTTGCTTGCTGAAAATGAAGAGAACCTGAAGCACTTACTGAAGATCAAAGACCACAACCTTCAGTAAGGATTATATTGCAGTATAAAGAAAACACAAATCCTCACAATTGAAGCAATAAGTAGCATCATAATAAACAAAGAAAATATTGAAATTGTTAATGATTTCATTTTCCCTGGATCTATTAGATAACACGTATGGAAAGAGCAGTCAAGAAATTAAATGATGCATTGCATTGGTTGAGCTGCAAAAGACCTCTCTGAAGTGTTAAAAAGCAAAGGTACCACTCTGAGGATGAGAGTGTGCCTGACCCAAGCCATGTTATTTTCAATTGCCTCTTGTGAATGCTACAGCTGGACTACGGATAAGGAAGACCAAAGAAGAATTGAGGTCTTTGAATTACAATGTTGGTGAAGAATGTTGGATATACCAAAGAGTGACAGAGACAGAGAGAACCAAACTTGTTGCTGTTGAGTTGATTTCGACTTATAATGAACGTATAGATCAAAGTGGAATTGTTTCACAATTCACTGGGTATCCATTGAAGTACTGGTAGATTCATACTGCTGACCTTCTGGTTCACATCTGAGCTATTAACCACTGAGTTACCAGGGCTCCTTGAATATACCACAGACTACCAAAGGAGGCAAGAAGTTTGTCTTGTAAGAAGTACAGCGGAAATGCTCCTTAGAAGAGAGAATGGGCAACATTTATCTCAAATTTTGAATATTATCAGGACTGATCAGTTTCTGGAGAAAGTCATCATGTTTGGTAAAAGAGAGGGTCAGTGAAAAAGGGGAAGACTCTCAATGTGACAGGCTGACACAATGGTTGTAACAATGTGTGCAGGTCTGCACAGTGTTTTGTCCTGTTATACACAGATCGTTACGGGTCAGAACCAACTAAATGTTGGCTAACAACAATAAGAACAAAAAGACTTTTAAAAATTCATTTATAATCAAGATACAAAACTACCAACAGGGATTTGCATCAGTGAACTAGCTTCATATTTCAAAGAATAGGCCCTATAGAGCAGAGTTTTGTACCAGTTAACTGTAATTCTATCCTATTGCTAAGACTTTGCATTTCTACCTCAGATATACTGAATTGGAATCTACATTTTTAACAAGATCCCCAGGTGATTCTCATATATAGTTCTTGTTAAAACTCTCAGGTACACAGAGGACTCTCTTGCCATCTTGTTAAAATCTAGATTTTGATTCAATGTAATTTGGGTGGAAATGTAAATTCTCAGCAGGGAGTTGAACTGACACTAACTGGTTTGAAGTCCTGCTTTAGGGTTGCTCTTTACCGTGGGGTTGTTTCTAACTCAAGAAGATCTGATTTGTGTGACAGTGCAGCTATACCCTGTAGGGTTGTCAGGAAGCAGGTGTTCAAGGTCAGGAATGCAGGTTTGTGATTTGGGCAGGCTCAGTAATGATGGAGGCTCAGCTGGTGTGCTCATTACAGGTTGACTGAAGCAAAGGCACAGCAAGGCAGCAGCCAGTGGCTGAAGGCAGAAGACAAGAAACTGCATCTTGTGGTACAGTGACCTTATATACCAGTTTTACACAAAGGTGGCTTGGCTGCTAGATTTGTGCCCTCAAGGCCAAGCTGAGTATAAACAGGGCATGTCATACTGCTGAATCACTTTAACGCAGAAGATCTGTACAGAGTCAGAAGACCTGAATGAAACACTTTCCATTGCTGTCCCCACAAAGGTTTAGAGTGGCTGGCTTTTCTGGAGTAAATCACCAGGGCTTTCTTCTGAGGCACCACTGAGTGTTCTCAAACTTATCACCAGCAGCCAAGAGGTTAACCTTTTGCACCATCAAGGAACCATGTGATGTTAAGAGCTTGACAAACTGTTAACAGCTTGGAAAACAAAGGTGAGTGACTCTAAGCTGGCCATCTTGGGTGTGTCCAGATATTCCACCTGCAGTTCTAACAGTAGCCACAGAAGGATGGCTTTTCATCAAGGGTGACAAACTGATGTGGTAGATGATCTTGGTCAGCAGAATGGATAGAGCAGGAGAAAGTTCACTTCTGCTGTTTATTAGCACAGAATATCTTGTTTATTATGACAGGTCCTTGAGCTTTATATTCCATTTATAGATAAACATAAAAGGACTCTGAAGGATTTAGGGATTGTTTATGGTAGACCCAGAATTCACTGATCAAAAATTTCTGACTCTTCATATTTTAAGTGACCTCAGCTTTTAAGAAAATGATCTCTTCTAGGGAAAACTCAGGAATTATCTTCTGAGTCATACAGATTGCAAACAAGCCAAGTGAAATTTGTGGTGATTATATGAATGAGCTATGTGATATCATCATATTTTCTCTGAGAAATATGATCCTAATATATTACTCCCTAAAATGATTCTTGGCTTACCCAGGTCTGAAGATGTTTTGAATTCATTTGCCAGGTTTTATTCTGCTGGAGATCTAGTCTTGTCTCTCTGCTTAGTTTCACATAATTAAAGGACTCCTTGAGTTCCCAGATATTTTTAATTAAAGAAAATGCATTCTCTCCTGCAGCTATGCTTCTCTAGGCTGAGAAGAGTCATCTAACTGTATGGAGGCAAGATTAGCCCTCAAAATCAACAGCCCTGTTATTGCACATTTTTTCCTAGGGATACTGGGTTGGGCAATTCTGTGACATAATGGGCCTGTGCTGTTTTCTCCAAGAGAGAGGATCCGGGCAGTTTACAACCTCTTCAGAGCAGGGAAACGGTTTTGGAACACAGACAGATCACATGGTTTTCTAGTTCATGCATGCATTTGTTTATTTTTGGATGAAAATATAAGCAACAAAACATACGCCAATTATTTCTGTATGTACAATTCAGTGACATGGGTTATATCCTTGAAGCTGTGACACTTCTCCCAGAAACCTTCTCTGAACTGTTTTACCATCATTAACACAAACTCACCGCCCTCCTCAAACTTGTTCTCTCTCCTGTTGAGTTGCTGTTACCAGCTTGATCTCTTATAGATAATCCTGTAAAGGATTATGCTGCTTAATGCAAACATTCTTTCCTAATTAGGTTAAACTAATTATGCTAAATGGTTATTTGGTTCAATGATGACTTCAGAGCACAGTTTTGGGTCAAGGTTTGAAGATTTCCTCAAGAGAATAGTTTTGGGGGCCATCTGGCCTTTATAGCTCCAGAAAGTCTTAATTCCATATGGACTATTTTAAAGCCCTTCCCCCATCCTGACCAATAAGACTGCCTATGTGTGCCATAGAATATTATTTGAACTATGCAAAAGTTGGAAACAAAGAAGATTTGGTAGTTGGTGATGGAAATAATGCTAGAGATCGCATGATAGAATTTTGCAGGACTAACTACTGTTTCATTGTAAATACCTTTTTTAACCAACACAAACAGCAAGTGTGCACATAGACCTCACCAGATGGCATACACAGGAACCAAACTGATTATATCTGTGGAAAAATACAGTGGAAAAGCTCCATATCAGCGTCAGAACAAGACCAGGTACTGATTATGGTGCAGATCATCAATTGCTCATCTGCAAATTCAAATTGAAACTAGAGAAAATTAGAACAAGCCCACGAGAGCCAAAGTATGACCTTGAATATATCCCTCCTGAGTTTAAAGACCATCTCAAGAACAGATTTGATGTATTGATCACTAATGACCAAAGACCAGATGAATTATGGAATGATATCAAAGACATAATCCATGAAGAGAGCAAGTGGCCATCAAAAACACAGGAAAGAAAGAAAAGACCAAACTGGATGTCAGAAGAGACTCTGAAACTTGCTCTTGAATGTCAAGCAGCTAAAGGAAAGGTAAGAAATGGCAAAGTAAAAGACCTAAACAGAAGACTTCAGAGAGTAGCTCAGGAAGACAAAAGAAAGTTTTATAACATAATGCGCAAAGAGCTGGAAATGCAAAACCAGAAGGGAAGAAGATGTTCTGCATTTCTCAAGCTGAAAGAACTGAAGAAACAATTCAAGCGTCAAGTTGCAATAGTGAAGGATTTTGCAGTCAAACTGTTAAAAGACTCAGAGAGCATTAAAACAAGATGGAAGAGATACACAGAGTCATTATACCAGAAGGAATGGGTTGATGTTCAGCCATTTAAAGAGATAACATATGATCAGGAACCAATGGTATTGAAGGAAGAGGTCAAAGTTACATTGAAGGCATTGGCGAAAAACAAGGCTCCAGGAGTTGATGGAATATCAATTGAGATATTTCAACAGAGCACTGGAAGTGCTCACTGTTCTGTGCCAAGAAATTTGGAGGACAGCTATCTGTAAAACTGACTGGAAGAGATCCATATTTATGCCCATTCCAAAGAAAGGTGATCCAACCGAATGTGGAAATTGCCAAACAGTATTGTTCATATCACATCGAAGTAAAATTCTACTCATGATCATTCAAAAGCAACTGCAACAATATATTGACAAGGAACTTCCAGAAATTCAAACTGGGTTCAGAAGAGGACACAGAACTAGGGACAACATCACTGATGTCAGATGGATCTTGGGCTGAAATCAAAGAATACTAGCGAGATGTTTACTTGTGTTTCATTGACTGTGCAAAATCATTCTACTGTGTGGATCATACTAAATTATAGCTAATGTTGCAGAGAATGGGAATTCCAGAGCACCTAATTGTGCTCTTAAGGAATCTGTATCAGAAGGCAGTCGTGCAAACAGAACAAGGGGACACTGCAAGGTTTAAAGTCGGGAAAGACATGCGTCAGAGTTATATCTTTTCACTATACCTTTCTAATCTGTATGCTGAGTAAATAAGTCGAGAAGCTGGATTCTATGAAGAAGAATGAGGCATCAGGATTGGAGGCCGACTCATTAACAACCTTACTTCCTGGAAATGAAGAAGATTTGAGCCACCTATTGATGAAGATCAAGGACCACAGCCTTCAGCATGGATTGCACTTCAACATCAGGAAAACAAGAATCTTCACAACAGGACCGTAAGCAATATTGTCATAAGTGGAGAAAGGATTGAGGTTGTCAAGCATTTCATTTTACTTGGATCTACAATCAATGCCCTCAGAAGCAGCAGTCAAGAAATCAAAAGACATGTTACATTGGGAAAATCTGCTGCGAAGGAACTCCTCAAAGTATTCAAGAGTAAGGATGTCACCTTGAAGACTAAAATGTGCCTGACTGAAGCCATAGTATTTTCAATTGCATCATATGCTTGCAAAAGCTGGACCATGGACAAAGAAGACAGAAGAAGAATTGATGCCTTTGGATTGTGGTGTTGGAAAAGAAGGTTGAATGTACCACAAAATGACAAAAGAATCAACAGATCTGTTCTGGAAGAAGTACAACCAGAGTGCTCCTTGGAAGAAAAGGTGGCAAGACTGCATCTTACATCTTCAGACATGTTGTCAGAAGGGTCAGTCCCTGGAGAAGGACATCACGCTTGGTAGAGTGAAAGGTCAGAGAAAAAGAGGAAGACCCTCAATGAGATGGACTGACAGTGTCCGCAACAATGGGCTTAAGAATAAAAACAATTGTGGACACGGCGCAAGACCAGGCAGTGTTTTGTTCTGTTGTTCATAGGGTAGCTGTGGTGGTCAGGATTGTGTCAGCATGGCTACTTCATGTTTGGCTGCTGTATTAAGTGGCAGGGTGGGGCCTGTGGTGGCTTCCAACCTCTGAGCTCTCTTCTCTCCACCTTCCACCACCTACTGCCAGTCTGCTCACATAGCCAGCAGCTCCTGCTCTCTTTTGGCATCTGGTTCCACGACTTGAACTAGCAGCTGTTGGATTCATCAATTCTTACAGCCGACGCTTGAGAGTCCTGTTCCCCGACCTGCCAATCCTGGGCTCGCCAGCCTCTACAGTTCTGTCTTGCCAACAGCTTGGGATCCGCCGACCTACACAGCTGGAGATCTGGACCTCTGGTCTCTGACCTGCTGACTTTGGGTTCACCAGCTCCTGTGGCCACGTGAGGCTTGTGCCAGGACTTGGGACATTCAGCTTCTGCAATTGCATGAGCTGTTTTCAATGTATATTCCTTGTACTTTATATATATAAATCTTTCCTTGTACATACACATGTTATTGGTTTTGCTTCCCTAGAAAACCCAGCCTAAGACAGTTTCTATGAGTCAGAACTGACTCAAGGGCATGTAACGACAACAGCAACACCTTCAAGAGGCTGGAACCTTGTTATTGATTGAATTGTGTCTCCCCAAGCCATCCAAACCCAACTCATTGCCATTGAGTTGATTCTGACAAGTAGCAACCCTAGTTGACAGGGTAGAACTGTCCCATGGTGTTCAAACTGATGACCTTTTGGTTAACAGCCACAGTTCTTAACCACTATATCACCAGGGCTGTGTCCCTGCCCCCACCCCCACAAATGCATTGAAATCCTAACCACTGTGCCTGTGAATGCAAGCTTGTTTGGAAACAAGACTTATTTATTTATCTGTTTATGTTAGTTCTAAGTTTAATGAGATCATACTGGAGTAAAGAAAGAAACACACAAAAAAACCAAATCACTGCTATCAAGTTGATTCTAACTCATAGTGACCCTGTAAGACAGAGTAGAACTGCTCCATAGCATTTCCAAGGATTGCCTGGTAGATTCAAACTGCTGACTTTTTGGTTAGCAGCCATAGCACTTAGCCACTATGCCACCAGTGTTTCCATACTGGGATAGGGTGGATCTTAATCCTAACTCCTTGTCATTGGTGACTTATAAAATGTGAGAACAGACAGGAGAACTGAGACATATACACATGAAGAAGACACCACGTGAGCACCTGGCTGCCAACCAAGAAACAGGCAGGGCTCCCGGAGGGATGAATTAGAGTAAGATTTTGATCTAGTCATTTTATTTCCCACTGTCTTCCTCAATACCTTTAGTGTTCTCATCTCTTCAAAAATATTCCAGCCAGCCAAGCCAAGTGGATTGTTGTTACTCTCTAGGCCATTACAACTCGAACCTAAACAGATCTTTAAAGACATCATTACTATTCTCAACCAAAATCGTCTAGGTTTTATGCTGGTTCAGAGGTCTGTAAGAATCAGCCTGAAGAATCAGTATTTTTCTTTAGTTTAGACCTTTTCCTACTAAAATGATACCTGCTGTTCATTTCTTTTATTTAACCTGCACCAGGGCATCTTTTTAATAAGCAATAAGTACAATTTACATGTTACCCGGACCCAGTAAGTTCACCTTTCAAGAGATTTCAAGTTTGACATTCTGTTTTGACTTCGAATCTGAAAGCCAGGAAGAAAAGCATCAGGCAGTTGTTGCACAGATGAATGTGTGGGAACATGCTGCTGTCACGGAGACCAACACTGCCTTCAGTGAGAGTTAGTCAACTTATCTCAATGGGTAAGCTATCAAACAAGATGCATCTGTGTGCGTATTTGAGGGAATGGGGACCCTGCATGAAGAACTCTGTTAGCTGCCTGTCTGTGAAATGATTCTTCTGGAACAAAAGAAGACATTGCAGAGACAGTTATCAACCATGTTGCCTAACCTTAAATAACCTAACCATTCTAAGGTTTCATTGCTGTATCTGCAGAGAGTACCCAAAACAGAAAGCCTGAAAAAGGATGCATACTGGAGGAAAATTGAGGGTCCTGGCTGCCCTCACTTCAGAAATAAATATTACAACTAGATGAGCACAAGTCCTTCTATGAGCCAAGCTGGTCACCCTAGTCCCTGCCTTCCCCAGCTCCTTAAATTAGGTAAATTCACTCTAGATACAACTGGGCACCTCCACATCGCTGAGCCTGTCTTACAAGACACAGGACAGGCAGTGACCTCTCCCACTGGGACATGGAATGGAGTCAGTCTTCAATGCTGATTCTACAAATCCCAGCACAACTGTTAAGTCTCCTGTTTTCCTCACTTTTGCTGGCTGTTTCCCAAACAGGACAAAGATCTGGACTCCTGGGCAAAGGTACAGTGTTTTTGACCTATTTGGCCCAGGGTCTTGGCTTAAGCTACTGCCTGAGGTCTCCAGTTTATACTCTGCCAGCATCCCTCCTGAATCATTGTGATGGTATCCCGATCAGTCTCTCTGCCTTTAGTTTTCTCCATATATATCTTCTTCACTGGAGACCATGCATCCTCCCCCATCAAGCTGATGTCTTTTCCCTCCACTACTCTGGGCCCTGCTTTGCCTTGTACACATCTTTATTATATCACTTATGCGGCACTAATTTAGACTGTGTTCTTATCAAGAAATGTGACAGCAGGGACCGTTTGAATCATCTTTAAATCTCAAGCCTAGCACTGAGTAAGTATTCAAGAAACTTAGCAGAACTAATAAATTAATGAATATATAAGCAAGATATTTTTAAAAATTGTGTTAGATATTCTCATATTTTCCTTTGGAAATCAGTTTCTGGTTATTTTGGTAAGTAAATAACCTACTATCAGTGTTTTTTTAGACTTTAATCTGCACCGATATTATTAAAGGTTTGGTAAAACAGACATTATTGGATTCCAGCAGAGATTTTAAATCTGCAAAGCTAAGGAAAGGCCCAGGAATCTGCACATTTAGCAAAAGTCACAATTAAGAAAAAACAAAAATTTGTTATAACTTATTTAACAACATTCTTATCTCAGTTATCCAGTGCCACTGTAATAGAAATACCATAAGTAGATAGCTTCAACAAAGAGATCTTTATTTTCTCACAGTTTAGTAGACTAGAGGTCCAAATTCAGGGCATCAGCTCTAGAAGGCTTTCCCTGTCAGCTCTGGGGAAGGTCTTTGTCACCAGTCTTCTCCTGGACCAGTACCTTCTCTGCCCAGGAATCCTGGTCTAAAGTCCATGCTGCGTTCTCAGCTGTGCTTTCTTGGTGGTACGAGGTCCCCAACTCTCTGGCTCTATTTCATTTCTTGCAAGATAAAAGGTGATGCAGAACACACCTCAAGGAAACTCCCTTTACAGTGAATCAGGGATGTAACTTGAGCAAGGGTGTTGCATCCCACCCTAATCCTCTTTAACTGTAGGTAGAGATTATGATTTACAACACATACAAAAATCACAAAACAGAAGGTAAACACACAATACTGGGAATCATGGCTTAACCAAGTTGACACATATTTTGGGGGGTGAATTAGTTCCATTTGGACAATTTTAATCTCTAAACTTTATAGAAACCTTAACACTTCAACAACAAAAAGATAAAATGGGTAACGGATATGAACAGACACCTCATCAAAGGAGACCTGCAGGTGGCTAACAGACACGTGGAGAGATGCTCAGGATCATTAGCCATTATAGAAATGCAAATCAAAACTATAGTGAGATGCCATCTCCCCCTGACAATGATAGCAATGATCAAAAACCAGAAAACAAATGTTGGTGAGATCATGAGGAGACTGAAACTCTTATACACCGCTGGTAGGTAAACAACGATGTGAAGCTCCCTTAAAAGCCAGAAACTGAACTACCATACGACCCAGCAATTTCATTCCTGAGTATATATTCTAGAAAAATAAGAGCCTTAACACAAACAGACACATGCACACCTGTGTTCGCTAAAGCGTCATTCACAATAGCAAAGAAAGGGAAACGACCTAAATATCTGCCAATGGATGAATGGCTTTAATAAAAACAAAGAACAAAACTGGTACACACAAACAATGAAATACTACACAGTGATAAAGAATAATGATGAATCCATGAAACATCTCACAACACGAACTGGGTGAAAACTTTGTTGAGTGAAATAAGTAAATCCCACAATATTGTATGAGACCACTACTATAAAAAGTCAGAAATAGGTTCATACTCAGAAAGAAATATTCTTTGACGGTTACCAGGAATAGGAGGGGGAGGGAGAGAGAATCACTAACTAGATAGCAGGCGAGTGTTAATTCTAATACAGGGAAAGACAGTATGTAACACAGGGCAAGTTGGCACAACATGACCAAGGCAAAGGAAGACACTGAGAGGTGTGTAAGAATAACGACAACAATGGTAAATGCCATAACACACACTATCTTGTAACAACAGTAATAACACACAACAATATGTGAGCAGGTATGCTGACTGATACAGATTGTCATGAATTGAATTGTGTCCCCCCAAAAATGTGCATAGCAATTTGACTGGGCCATGATTCACAGTGTTGTCTCACTGCCCTCCATTTTGTGATTTTTCTGTGCTGTAAATTCTAATTTCTGCCTGTGGTTAATAGATAGAATTACATTAACAGAGATTAGGGTAAGACTGCCGACACTGTTTCTAAAGGAGTTTCCCTGGAGTTTGGCTTGCACCAGCTTTTCTCATTTCATCCTACAAGAGATGAAAGGAAAAGGAAGCAAGCAGAGAACTAGGCACCTTACACCATTAAGAAAGCAGCACGAGGAGCAGACAGCACCCTTTGGACCTGTGGTTCCTGTGCCAGGATGCAATCACGCCACAGAAAGACTGATGCAACACAAGGACCTTCCTTCACTGCTGACAGAGAGTGTTCCCCTGGAGCCGGCAGCCAGAATTTGGACTTTCAGCCTACTAAATGGTCTGGTCATAAACTTTTCTTTGTTGAAGCTATCTACTTGCGATATGTCTGTTAGAGCAGTACCAGATGACTAAGACAGATGCTAAACAGGTGAGGCAGGTCCTGTGGAAGTAAATCCCAGTACATATATAGGTAGAGTTGTGGATATTTCTATATACATATTTGTAAATGCTACATGCATACTCTTATATATAATGGAGCCAAAAGGTGGCAACGTTACAGAAACTGCTTAATCATGTTGTAAGGTGCTATCGAGTAGAATCCTACTCACAGTGACCCTACGTACAACTGAATGAAACACTGCCCGGTCCTGATCCATCCTCCCAATTGTTGCTGTGCTTGAACCCATTGTTGCGATCACTCTGTCAGTCTATCTCATCGAGGGTCTTCCCTTTTCTTCTGGCTGACCCTCTACTTTACCAAGGATGGTGTCCTTCTCTAGGAACTGATCTTTCCTTACAACATGTCCAAAGTATGTGAGACAAAGTGTCACCATCCTTGCTTCAAAGAAACATTCTGAGTGTAGTTCTTGCAAGGCAAATTTGTTTATTCTTTTATCGGTCCATAGTATATTTAATAGTCTTCGTCAGCACTGCAGTTCAAGGATGTCAATGCCTCTGTCTCTTTCATTGTCCATCTTTCACATTGTCTTATGCTGGGTTTTCTAGGAAGCAAAACCAGTAACGTGTATGTACAAGGAAAGATTTATATATATAAAGTACAAGGAAAGATATATATATATGTATGTGTGTGTATATATATACACACACATAAATATATATACACTATATATATACACTTATATATATATACACAATTACAGAAGCTGAACGTCCCAAGTCCTGGCACAAGCCTCACATGGCCACAGGAGCTGGTGAACCCAAGGTCAGCAGGTCAGAGACCAGAGTTCTAGATCACTGGTTGTGTAGGTCGGCGGATCCCAGGCTGGTGGCGAGATGGAGCTGCAGAGGCTGGCGAGCCCAGGATTGGCAGGTCAGGGAGCAGGACTCTCAAGGGTCTGCTGTAAGAATTGATGAATCCAACAGCTGCTAGTTCAAGTCCAGGAACCAGATGCAGCAAGAAGAGAGCAGGAACTGCTGGCTATGTGAGCAGACTGGCAGTAGGTGGTGGAAGGCAGAGAGGAGAGCTGAGGGGCGGGAAGCCACCACAGGCCCCGCCCTGCTACTTAATACAGCAGCCAGACATGGAGAAGCCAAGTTGACATAACCCTGACCACCACACACTTGTATATGAGGCAATTGAAAACACCGCCCCTCGGTTCAGATGCACCTTAGTTTTCAAGGTGAAACATTCATTTTTCAGCTCTTTAAAGAGGTCTTTTTTTAGCAGATTTGTCCAACACAGTGTATCTTTTGACTTCTTGTCTGCTTCTTCCATGGATGTTGATCATGGTTTCAAGTAAAATTAAATCCTTTAAGACCTCAGACTTTTCTCCATTTATCACATGCTGTTTACTGGTTCAGTTGTGAGGAATTTAGCTTTCTTTCTGTTGAAATGTACTCCATACAGAAGGCTGTTGTCTTTGGTCTTCCCCAGTAAGTGCTTCAAGTCCTCTCTACTTTCAGCAAGTAAGGTTGTGTTATCTGCACAATGCAGGCTGTTAATGAGGCTTCCTCTAATCCTAAGGCCCCATTCTTATTTCATACAGTCCAGCTCCTCAGGTTATTTGATTGGTATATGGACTGAATAGGTAAGATGAAAGGATACAACCCTGACACACATCTTTCATGACTTCAGACTACGCAGTGTCCTCTTGTTCTGTTCCAATAAGTACTTCTTGATTCATGTACAGGTTTCTCATGAGTACAAATTCAGTGTTTCAGGATTCCCATCCTCTGTAATATTATCCATAATTTGTTATGACACACACAGATGAATATCTTAGCATAGCCAATAAAGTATAGGTAAACATCTATCTGGTATTTTCTGCTTTCAGCGAGGATGGATTACATTAGTACAGCCAAACACCTCCCACTGTGTTACTGGACTTGAAGCCCAAGGACCACAGTCTTGGGACACATCTAGGTTAATTGTCAAAACACAGCTCATAAAAATAATATTCTACATCCTAGCCTAGTGTGTAGCATCTGAGATCATAACAGCTTGTAAGCAGCCATCTAAGAAGCAAGCCATTGGTCTCCTCCTGCTTGGAGAAAAGGAGAATGAAGCAAACCAAAACTCGAGGTACCAGTTAGTTCAAAGGACTAATAGCCCATGGGAAATATATCCTTCTCTAATCTGACACCAGAAAAATTAGATAGTACCCCACTACCACTATTAACCACTCTGACAGGGATTACAATAGAAGGTCCTCATTAGTGAATAAAAAATGTGGAATAAAATTCATTAAACAAAAGACCAGGCTTACTAGTTTGAAAGAGACTGAAGGAATCCCCTAGACTACTGTCCTAAAATATCTTTCTGACTTGAAACTTAAGACACTCTCAGAGGCCATCTTTCAGCCCGATAACAGAGGGGACTATGAAATAAGCAATGACACTTCGAAGAATGTTCTCACTAGAACAATCAACTTACGTGATATCAAAAGGGCAACATTTACCCAAAAACAAAGATGAGAAGGCAGGGAGAGACAAGGATACCAGACTAATGCAAATAGCTAATTCAGAAAGGAAATGGGGAGAGCGCTGATGCATTCTGGGATAGCGCCCAAGTCATGGAACAGTTTATGTAACAATCAGTGATTGGAAAACTCATCTGCTATGTAAATCTTCACCTACATCACAGTAACAATGATTTTTTTTAAAAAAAAAGAAAGAAAGAAAGAAACTCCCAAGTAATTCTATTCCTGGTATTTTGGGGACCATAGTTTAATAAAAACTGTGCCTCTATTACTTTGCTTTCAAGTTTAAAGAGAAAATTTCATTCTCCAAAGCAAGTAGAGTTTTTTTACTTGTTTTGTTTATAGAGTTACAGGCACTAAATTGATTGTGTGTTTCAAACTAGCTGACACAGACTTTAATTACCAATTGACCTTCCTGGAATGCAAACTGTCACACCATTATTTTTCTTCCATTCTACCACCTACACTGCTGAAATACTTCTTTAAAATTTTTTCCAAAGAGCCGTACCTTCATTATCTATGCATTGTACAGGTCAATCTAAAAACAAATTTTCCTGTCTCTAAAATGATGAATATACTGTTCCTCTTGATTCAAGAGAAGGAATAGGTAGTCTTTTAGAACTGCAGGATTGGTAAAAATACAACCACCAATGTAATGGGCTCTACAAGTACTGATACCTACAGATCATTCACAAGTAACCTCTCATCATACGGGAGCTGTGAGGGCATGTGGTTACGAGCTGTGACAGCTGATGAAAACGTCTGCAGCTTGCATCCACCAGACACTCTTTGAAACCTATGGAGCTGTTCTACTCTGGCTACATACAGTAGTAGATAAATGGCAAAACTGTTTTTAGTATTATGACATATTTTTGTCTGCCAGATGTTCAGCATGTTATTAACAGATTATACTCTTTTCTTCACATGCTTTATATTTTTTTCTGAGTAATCCCACAAAGAAAATAATTCTTTCTGTTTCTCAGGTCAGTTTTGGGACATAATCAAGCAACAGAGAATCACGAAAACTACTTTCAAATTTTATGTTCTCTCCCTAAGATGCTCCAGAGTGGTTGTGCTGGGAGAGGGAATCACACACACACACACACACACACACACACACACACACACACACACACACACTCACCCACACACAACTAGTTTGCTTCCATCTTGTGGGAAGAAGCTGTGCTCTCGAGAGCTTTCCCGGTGGGTAGGGAGGATAGTCTTCAGTGTCTGGTCTTCCCCAAGACCTAGAGCATCTAGCATCTAGCACAACTGCAGTAGGTAAGATAAAGATTTTGAGCCAACTACTTAAGAACCCCGTACTCAGCACTTCAGAACATGACTGGGATCTTGGACCCACACTAAGTAGTTCACATCTCATTTGCACAATTAATATCAGCAATTGCCTCCTTCACTTCACCTGTTGGCCTGTATATTTTGCCTTTGTATATACATCCTCTAGTCATCTTTTGGTGGAAATCCTAGTGGCGCAGAGGTTAAGTGCTTTGACTGATAACCAAAAGATTGGCAGTTCAACTCCATCTCTTTGGAAACTCTATGAGACAGTTCTACTGTGTCCTATAGGGTTGCTCTGAGTCAGAATCAACTCAATAGCAACAAGTTTTTTGTTTTTTGTTTTTTTTTTTTTTTTGGTTTCTGGTTTTTTTCTTCTTGATTTAGAAGCTGTGTTTTTTATTATTATTTTGTGATTAAGTGAAGCTTTACAATCCAAGTCAATTTTGCACACTCACCTCTCTGCAACTCTATCTGCTCTCCTCATCTTTTACACTTTTTGTCTCAGTATCCACTCAACTAACACTTGTCCTTTCCTGTCTGTCCTCTCCTCTTGCTTTATATAAGACAGTAAAATACACATACCACATGCTGACTCTGTTTCTGCAAGTCCCGTCTATTCTTTGTCTGAAGTGTTGCCTTCATTACTGTTTTAAGATTTGGGCTAGCAGCAAGTCTAGGGGCCATCTCTTCCCAGGGGACCCTCCAGGCTGTCGGATCATCAATTCTTGTCTTTTAGTAGAGTTCTTGATCTGCACACCTCTTTTTCTTCTAGCATGTCAGGGACTCTACATTGTGTTCCCTGTCAGGGCTGTTTTGGGGGGTGACCAGGCACCATCTGGTTCTTCTGGTCTCATGCTGATGTAGTCTCCCAATCATAGGGTCCTTCTGTCTCCTGGGATCATTTTTCCTTGTGTCTTTGATGTGGTTTAGAACTTTTCGAAACTCTTGTTTGCCTATCATGGCCTTTGCACACTGAAGTTCATAGTACAGTTGCAGGGCCTTGAAAACCCGACCTATTACCTCAAACAAAACCCTGGTGATACAGTAGTTAAGAGCTACGGCTGCTAACCCAAAAGTCAGCAGTTCAAATCCATGAGGCAATGGAGTCAGTTCTACTCCACCCCATAGTGCCTCTATGAGTCAGAATTGACAACAGTGGGTTAGGCTTGGTTTTTGTATGTCCTCATTTGGCAAGAGAGATTTGAACTACACTCGTTCTCTACAGTGAGTTACAGGATTAAAGAAAGGAAGTCATTACAGATGAAATTTATGATTTAATCCCTCTCTATCCTGCTCTCCTACTCTCTACTGTTACTACTTTGAGGGCAAATTGTTAGACCAACATAGTTAGAAGAATTTTTTTAAGTATATCACTATAGAAGAATTGGAAATGAACCATATATATACCAGTAACTACGTATATGTGCGTGTGTGTGTGTGCGTGTGTGTGTGTGTGAGTGTGTATCCATCCATTGTTGCAAAGTTGATTCTGACTCATAGGAACTCTGTAGGACATAGTAGAACTGTCCCATAAGAGTACCTGGTGGATTTGAACTGCTGACCTTTGGGTTAGCAGCCATAGTTCTTAACCACTAGACCACTAGAATTTCATACGTGTGTGTGTATATATATATATATACATATATCCCCAAACCAAAAACCAAACCCACTACTGTCGAGTTAATGCTAACTCATAGTGACCCTATAGGACAGAGTATAACTGCCCCATGGAGTTTCCAAGGAGGAGCTGGTGGATTTGAACTGCCAACCTTTTGGTTAGCAGACATAGCACTTAACTACTATATCACCAGGGTTTCCATGCCTATATATATATATTATATAAAAAATTATCTGTTTCATATATATCTTGATATGTTTATATGTATGATATATATGCTTCATCATGTGTGTATCAATTCCCAAACAATAACAAAAAATATTGACTGTATGAGATCCAACAACTAAGTCTGCCACCAGAGCTGTCATCACATTACCCTTGATGTATTGAATGTCATCAAAATGTCTTCCTTTCAATATTTGTTTTATCTTCGGGTAAAGAAAAAAGCCACTGGGGGCCAGATCAAGTGAGTGGAGAGGGTGTTCTAGTACAGTTACTTGTTTACTGGCTAAAAACTCCCTGACACACAGCTGTACAATTAAGTTCATGAACTTGCCACCATACCACCATGCATAATGGCCATTCCAGAAAGAGTTCCAGAGTGGCTTTGAAGGGGGACTCAGCTCTGCATAGTCACTGCACAGCTTCCCAGGCGGAGGGCTTTGACGGTGACTGTAGTGATGCTAAGCAACGAGGCACGTAGCACTTTTTCTAGGATGAGTTTGTGAACTTAATTGGCAGGCCTCGTATACTTAGAGCATTGATAGGTTTTTTTTTTTTAATCTTAAGTGACACCAATGTAAAGTGAAGTGGAGACATGAGCAGTTATCAAATTAATCAAGCATGAATATTCATTGAGTGACCTACTTTTTCTAAAAGTTTCTCTGAATTGGTAACTATGGTTTCAGAATCTGTCATAGCGACCCTGTAGGACAAGCTGGAACTGCCCCATAGGATTTCCAAGGAGTGGCTGATGGATTCAAATGGTCGACCTTTCAGTTAGCCAAGCTCTTAACCCCTGTGATATACTAGGGCATCGTAAGTGTATACAGAGAGAGTTATTTCAAAGAAATGGTTTATGCAGTTGTCGCAGCTGGCAAGCCTAAATCTGTGAGTGAGTCATCAAGTTGGTGGCTTCACCTGACTCACAGGATTGTGGGGCCTCAGACATGTGCTATTAAGGTTGCAACTTAGATAATTAATAATCATATGGATACATTACTCTTCTATAGTTGGGTATACCACTTTCAGCCGTGACAAACCAGCTAAACTGGTAACCACTGAAGAAGAAAGGGAGTAGACTATGTCAGTCTCAAATTTGTTACCTTGTTTTTCACAAACCGAGCTATGCCACCAACATTCACCATTCCCTGGGAGAACTAGAAATGTGATAACCATTCATTTACAGTGGTCTGTTACTGACATGATTTTTTTTTTCCTATTGTGGATTATGCTGGGAAATGTGCCCTAGACATATTTTTCTCTACATACTTAGAGAATTTCCCTGTGCTATCCCACAATCGGAAACGCTGGTGGTATAGTGGCTAAGTGCTATATCTGTTAACGAAAAGATCGCAGTTCAAATCTGCCAGGTGCTCCTTGTAAACCCAAAGGGGGCAGTTCTGCTCTGACCTAAATGGTCACTATGAGTCAGAATCAACTCTGTGGCAGTGTCTTTCCTGTCTGCCTCCTGCAATCAGATACTCTGGTGCCTATTGTGGTTAAATGCTATGGATGCTAACCAAAAGCTCAACTGTTTGAATCTACCAGGTGTTCCCTGTAAATTCTATGGGGACAGTTCTACTCTGTCCTGTAGGGTCACTGTGAGTCAGAATTGACTCCAAGGCAGTGGGTTTGGTTTTGGTTTTTTGGTATCCAATAGTCATTATTTCATAGCCAATTTAGACTAAGGCTATTTGAGTACAACAGAAAGCCAGCAATGTCTGTTTTTCTTGTTAGGTGACATCAAGTTGGTTCTAACTCAGAGCCACCCTGCAGGGCTGAGTAGAACTGTCCTATAGGGTTTCCAAGGAGTGGCTGGTGGATTTGAACTAACGACGTTTTGGTTAGCAGCTAGGTTCTTAGCTAATCAAAAGGTTAGCAATCTGAATCCACCAGCCACTCCTTGGTAACCTTATGTCCTGTAGAGTTGCTGTGAGTTGAAATTGATTCCACGGTAATGGGTTTGAGCACTGGTGGTGCAATGGTTAAAGAACTCAGATGCTAACCAAAAGGTCAGCAGTTCTAATCTACCAGCTGCTCCTTGGAAGAAATGTCTAGGATAGCTTAAATCTTGTGTCTCTAGAAATAAAAAATTTCACAGAAAACCAATCTGAGGGGAATTCATAAGCAGCTGTTCACCTTGGTCTGTGAAAAAGTCCAAAGCTTGTGTTCACTCTGTGAACAAGAAAAGAAAGATAAGCATGCTTGCCTTGGGCGAGGAGGTGAAGGGGGACTAGTCTCCTCTCACATCCCAGGTCATTTTGTCACCCCGAATGCACCGAGTTGATGGAGAAACAGTCTCTAACAGTGGACTTTGGCAAGATTTTCTTCTGGAGAGATGATGTAGTGAAAGCCAACCTCACCACATATGTGTTCTCTAACATTAGGCATATAATTTCATTGCATCTGTTTCTTTGTCTAAAAAATTGGAATAACACCAAAAAGTCTATCTTGAGAGTTAAAAGAAGGAGAATGCATAAAGCACCTCAGCCAACTGACTCATGGCAACCTTGTAGGACAGAGTCAAACTGCCTCATAGAATTTCCAAGAAGCACTTGATGGATTTGAACTGCTGACCTTTTGGTTAGGGTATGTTACTCCTAACCATAGCACCAGGGTTTCTATAAAGCACTTAGACTTTTATTTTTGGATTGATTGCTTTTCAGTAGAAATGAACATAAATTGACTTGTTTTAATGACTTCTTTTACTATATAGGATTAATAATATGGCTATCAATTGCATTACTAATATATTTGGTGTAGGACTGAGCAACATTTTATTCTGTTATATGTAAGGTAGCCACGAGCTGGAGACTATTCAACAGTGACTAACCACAGCAATATATCACTAAACTAATTTTGTCATGTTTTTCTCTACTATGCAACAGTAATTTCTGCTGTTTGTTTTTTTTTTTTTTCCTATAAGCTCTTTCTACTAATTTGCTTGGGAATGAGAATTGTGTGAAACTTGAGAATAAATAAATTTGATTTTAACTTGACAATTTCTCTCACAGAACAAAAATCATGCTTCTGATACATATGGGGAAGAGCAAGAAGGGAAATTAACATTTATTGAATTCCTTTAACATCCACTGTACATTTATATACATGGTAGATATTAAAATTTCTGTTGAAGAAACTTAAGCTTAAAAAGGTAATATAGCTTTTTCAGTATATCAATGATTCCTAAGCTTTCTAATTACATAATCCCTCCTAACGACATTAAACCCCACTGCCATCAAGTTGATTCTGACTAATAGTGAGCCTATAGGACAGGGTGGAACTGCCCCATAGTTTCCAAGATGCACTTGGCAGATTTGAACTGTGAATGTTTTGGTTAGCAGATGTAGCCGTGAGGTCAGCAGTTCCAATTCACCAGGTACTTCATGGAAGCTCTATGGAGCAGTTCTACCCTATCCTATAGGGTTGCTGTGAGTTGAAATTGACCCACAGCCAGTGGATGGATGAATAGAATGACAAAGAAATATCAGACCACTTATAACAGTCATCATATATTACATTTGCCAGTTGAGAAAAAATATAGTAACAATAGCTAAATATGGATTTATAGCATATAAAACATGATAAGAGCAAAACAGAAATAAAGAAGTTGATTAACTTTTGCATTTGAAACAAGAAGAAAGCTTTAGACACCCCAGTTTTAAAAAGGGAAGTTAGAATCGATAGCAAAGATTTAATTCTCTTTGTAAAATTGACTTGTCTTTTCTCCTGTCTTAGAAATTCCTGGCCCTGGCGGGAAGTCACACACTGACTGACAGGAGCTATGGAAATCATGTCTTTACAGTTTTTCACGGATTTTTAGAAACATAAAAACAGGTGAAGGAGCCAGTGGAAGACCCAGATGCCAGTTGGGACCTCTAACAGAAAGCAGTATGGATCTCTGCTCCTGATGCATGTCTTCAAAGGATTCCTGAGCCCCAAACAGAAACCCCTCTTCACCCCTAATCAATCACATTGTTTTCCTGGTGCCAGCACTGATATCTGTATTTACATTCTGGATGCAACCCCCACTCCCTTATAAATATACCCCGATCACGTGGTGATTTTCTAGCAGGATCTTGAAAATCTTTCCTGCTCCCTGTGTCTGCTAGTGCACACTAATAATTTTTTTTTTTTTCTTGATCACTCACCCTGATACCTGCCTCAAAGATTGACTTTTGGGTGCAGGTAACAAGAACCCGGAATTTTGTCCAGTAACACATTCAGTCTATAAATTATGGTTTGCCAGTTAGTGCACATTAGTTCATCGTTCGGCACTTCCTGCAGTAACTCTAGATCAACAGCTGGAGAAGCCATGTACTAGATAAACCTTTTGCATAAGTTATGTAACATGTTTTTTCAGCAGTTTTGAAGCATTTTTAGCTTTTTTTTTTCTTTTAACTGTTTAATAAGATTAAATTTACTAAGTATGGTATTTACATAAATGGGAATTAATATAAACTAATCTTTTTCACTGCTATTAAAATAACCTCTTGTTTATTTGTTTAGAGCATGCATGTTTTGGGAAAAAAATTTTCAGGGTCCCACATTCATAACAAGAACTTTTGTAAGACAGTGAGTGACAAGTTCAGAATCAGCCATTGTCAGAAAGCTTTTTTCTTTTTTTTTTTAAACAAAACGTATATTAATCATAATAGTGGTAGGAAATGAGTTGTCACCAATATTCTCAGCATCCCACTGGTGATTCTCTTTGCTTGAACTGTTTAAAAGTCTAGGAAGAACTTGAAATCTCATCCTCTGTATCTTACAACACCCTCTTTATAAGTGAATATTGAACACGTGAAGGGTCTAACTCAGTATATATTACTTAAAAGAACTCGGTGATGACTGTCAAACACCAATTCCCCTTTTGCGTTTAGGAGAAGCATACAGAAATATAACACAGTACAGTATGTAAAGATTGTAAGACATCTTTTACCATGATTCCTATTTTTCTTAAAATAATTTATATAAATAGATACAATAAGAAACAGAGTATAAGAGCTCCTTAAAGGCTTCTCTAGAAGCAATATAGTAAATGCCCTCCCCACCCTTCTCTTCCCTTCCCTTATAACCATCAAACTTTTTCTTGAGTTTTTATAGTTATATAGTATTTGTTATATTGTTATTGACTTATTTCACTCAGCATAATGACCTCCAGGTTCATAAGTGTTGCAAGATTTTTCATGGATTCATCATTGCTCTTTACTGTCATGTAGTATTCCATTGTATATATGTACCGCAGTTTATCCATAAATCTGTTGAAGGATATTTAGGTGGTTTCCATCTTTTTGCTATTGTGCCTAATGCTGTAATGAACATGGGTGTGCATAAGTCTACTCATGCAATGGCTCTTCTTTCTCCAGTGTGTATCCCTAGGAGTGGGATTGGTGGATCTTACGGTCTTGCTCTTTCTAGTTTTTTAAGGAGATGCCATACCATTTTCCACAGTGGTTCTATCTTTTTTCTTTCCCATCAGCATTGCATAAGAATGCTAATCTCTCTGCAACATCTCCAGCATTTGTTATTTCATATAATACATTTTAAGAACCCCTGCTCTACTAGTGATTCTCAGAGTTGGTCCCTAACCAGCAGCATTAGCATCATGTTGGAACTTGTTAGAAACACAGGTTATCAGCAGGACTTGAATCAGAATGAACTGATTCAAAGCCCTGGATCCCTGTGGGCCAAGTGAAGACTAGTGTTCTGAAACTAGCATCTTGGCCCCCTTTGCCCCACTCAGCATTACAAACGAGGCCAAGACTGTTGACACGTATTGTGAAACTCTGAAAAAAAAAGCTCTACCTGAGGAGAATTGTCCTTAAATAGCAAGAACATGTCTGTCAAAGATGTTTATCATGGGAACCTGACGAGCAACAGCAAAGAGACCCACCAATAGAAGTAGTTGGCTTTAAAGCTGTTGCGAGTTAAGAGAACTTCCGTTGATCAAGGAAAGGAGTTATGACCATGAGACAGCATCGCACAGCAAGCTATTTATAGAAGCCAAAACCCTAACAGTCAGTGCGGGAAGTAGCACTCCACAGCAGGAGGTCTCCTAGAGTCAAGTTCTTCAGGGAGTTAGCAGCAGAAGAAGAAGTCATGGGAAAAAAAAAACCCACGGAAGGGAAGAAGGAAGGGGGAAAATACTTACATGTCCTTAAGTGAGGTCCCTGTGGGCCTGAAAGGTAGTGAGCCTCTTGGTCAGAGACCTCTGAAGACAGCAGCATCTTACCCAGGATAAGGGTGCTTGAACTTCATTTAGGGTCTTTAAAACTGCAGGAAACTGTGTTGGAGTAGTGGTCAAGTATGACATATGCTAATCAAAAGGTCAGCAATTAAAATCTGCCCAGCGCTTCTTGGAAACTGTATGGGGCAGTTTGACTCTGTCCTATAGGGTTGCTATGAGTTGAAATCGACTCAGTGGCATGTGGTTTTGCTGGGTTTTGGTTTTAAAACTGCAGGATTCTGTCTTACCTAAGAGTAGCAGATGTTAGGTGCAGTTTAGGGGATATGTAAAGCAGACACTAAATAGTTAAAAATCTGCTTACTTGGGCTATTTTTAAGGCAACTGATGTAGACAAATTTGAGTTTGGCACAGACTGGCTTTGAGGGCTAGTGGACCTCAGCTTAGTTTAAAGAAGTGAGTGAACAGAGGCTTTTTTTTTTTTTTTTTTTTTTGACTCATTTATATAAAACTGCTCAGGTGATTCTACTGAACCATCCAGGCCAAATCCGCACTGGCTCTGTACCTGAGGCTGGTTCGCCACACTGTTCACATCACTTGCAATGCTGCCTGGCTAAATGAGAAACCTGAGAGTTGTTGTGATAAGAACCTGGAAGGTGTCCCAAATCCTTTGTCCTAGTAAAGTCCCAGCCTTACATTTAGAATTGAAAGCCAAATGTTTTATGGTGGAATCGAAAGGTTGGCAAATTAGTTCTACCCAAACACCCAGGCAGGTATAGGAGGGTTCCAAATTTGGGGACAGTGACGTTTTCTTTGAGTGGGGTAAACAAAGAGCTACATGCTCACAGGTGTGGAAAGGGTACACGGCAACAAGCTACAAGAGGGTCCTTAAATTACAAACTTTCACAACATTATCAATTCTATTTTCTAATCTCCTGGGACATGTTGATGAAGATTTTCTTCTTGGCTCAAGCTGTTTAAATGTTCTTGAAAAACATTGTTTAAAAAACAAGTCCTTGTGGAAGCTACAATCTTGACTCTTGTTCTTTATGTATTACAAGCAGTTAAACTTTTAGAAGAAGCTGAATTGTCTCTTCAGGACAGCAGGAAGAAATATCTCAAGCCAAGCTCCAGTTTAATTCAGAGCAGGGTTTAATTTAGATCCAAGATCAGCCGTTTCAGTCATGCCACGTTCCTCAGTTTGGGGGTCCGCATATATCTTTGGGGTCTGCAAAGACCTTGAAATACATTGATGCTTTCATCATTGAGATAGTTCTTGGCAACTGTGTTTGTGTTAAGCATTTTCCTGACTATCCTCCTCTGGGTCGTTTTGCAGTTCATGATGTGACATAGAAGTTTGCTGTGGGTGTCACTGAGGCAATAGACAAGAAGGTTTATGATGCTGGCAAGGACATCGATCTCCCCAAAATTTAAAAGGTTAAATGAATGTAATCTCTAGGCCCTATCATGCTGTTGTCCTAGACTTGATTCTGACTCAAGGTGACTTCATGTGTTACAAACTATACCTGCTCTATAGTGTTTCCTTCCCTGTTCTTTACAGACATAGATAACCAGGCCTTTCTTCCTTGCTATCACTGGCTGGATTCGAATCATCAATCTCTAGATTAGGGATCAAGTACAAACAGTTTACACCACTCTGGGATCTGCTTCAGTCTTACCCATTGCAAGTGAGTCAGTTCTGACTCATACTTTCTTAGGACAGAGTAGAACTGCCCCACAGATTTTCCAAGGAGTGACTGGTGGATTTGAGCTGCCAATCTTTTAACTAGAAGTGTGGACTCTTGACCACTACATTCTTAAAAAACAAAAACAAAAAAAACCTAGTGCTGTAGAGTGAAGAACAATAATATCAAGACTGCTTTCCTTAGTTGGTCATTTAAATGTAATAGTGAAATACTAGCTGATGATAACAATATGTTTTAGACCTTCAGAAGGAAAGGAATGTTTTGTAGACCATTTGTGACTGTGTGTTTGTTGGTTTAAGTTGTTGGTTTTTAAAATCAATACTTTTGAAAATGGAAACAACTTGATCAAATATCAGTTACAGAATTTAGATTTCAAGTCTATTTTGAAAAATGAGCCATTGAAAATCCCATGGGACACAACTCTACTCTAACACACATGGGGTCAAGGGAGTTGGAGTTGACTCTAAGGTAACTGGTAACCGGTCAGAACAAAGTTTAAAGAGAAAACTGTGGTATCTTTTGTTCAACACTGAAATTTTCTACAGAATTGCTTAGGCAAAAGGCTTAAGTATGAGATTGTTTTTTCTCAGTCTACTTCTTTGTTCCATTTTCTGAAACTTGATGAACTTAATACTACAGAGTAGCTGAATTTTTTTCAGTGGTGGAATTGAGTGATTGTTCACCTATTTCTATGGGGAAGGATCAGTTCTTAATTTAAATACTTAGTAAAAAATGATGGAAGTGGGTTGTCAACTGGAAACATTTTCTGTTATTTAAGGTAGAAAAGCAAAGAGAAATGTGGAATATCATGTAAGCAATCTTGTAAGACGGGCAGTTTTCTGACGGTTTATATGTTACATATGGAATTTAGTTTGGGATACTTTTACTAATATTGAGTAAATTTGGCATAATCATTTTGTATTCTCACATTTGCAATGCATAGAGTTTGTTAAGACAAAAGCAAAGGAATTGTAAAGTTTAAAGTATTGAAAAGTGATCTTATTTTAAGAGCTAATTATATCTAATTTCTAGGAAAATTAAAGGTGCAGGCAGCTTTTTTAAAAAAAAAACACAAATTGTTCTGGGGTTTGTTTTCGTTATATTGATGAAATAGTTTATTGCACATCAAGATCTCCACAAAGAAAAATTAGGAAACCTGGCCAAAAAAAATTAATAACATCTGTTTGATAATACTGAAGAGGTTTCAAGGCAGTAAAGGCTACAGCAACTAGTATCCTGGAGCAAAGAAACACAAATTATGATGAGTCCCGTATTACAACTGTGAACCCCATAAGGCGTTTTAAGCACCTTGAAATGGAGATGCTAAAAAGTCAAGCAGAAAGTGGTGGGTAAATAAATGGTAAGCTGAGCAGAAATTTTATCAATCTTGGAACTCCATGAAGGTCAAATTTATAACTCAGCACCAGTCAAGGACATTCTGACTTACAGCTGGTAACCCGTAAAATATGCATAAGTATATTTTAGGGATAAGAAATAGAATAGCCCCTCCAAAATACTGAAATTAGCTTTAAATCTGCTTAATTTCACATGATCTGTCCCTGAACTCTTAGCTTTCCTGAAAGCAAAATTACATCCTCTCTGAAGAAAGATAACATTACCAAGAGCCACAAATTAGATGGACCGTTTATAATGCAAGTTATCTACATTAATTTAAAAATGATAGAAATTACTGACCAAATAAACAAAAGGAAAACAACTCAAACAACAAGAACAGATTCATAATTGGAGCTTTCAGATGTGATCACTAGCATAATTAATATTTTCAAGAAATTAGATGACAAATTGGGGAAATTCAGTAGCAAAATGAAATGTACCAAAGTATTATAATGGAAAATACAAAGCTATGAAATGCAGCAACTGAAATAATAAAATTTTTTAAGACTGTAACAGATTAGTCGCAGTAGAATCGAGAACTGGTAAACAAAAGTCGAGTCACTAGGAAACATACAGTTTGAAACTTGACAAACAAGATAAGGGAAAGGAAGAAAGAAAAAAGAAAGGATGAAAATCTAGAAAATATTTCGGGAGCCATAGGAGAGAGTGCAAAAGGCCTAAAGGCCCGCAATCAGAGTGTTAGAAGAAAAATAAAGCTGTTGCTCTTAGCTGTCAAGTCAGCTGCCGACTCAACAGTGTCAAGGTTTGATGAGATCGTAGCTGAGAATTTTCCGAAACCAAAGAAAGATAAATTCTGAGAGTTCCAAAGAGGATAAACGCAAAGAAAACCACATCTGGACGCATCATATGAAAATTGTTGAAAACCGAGAGCAAAAAGAAAAAATTTCAAATCAGGCAGGAAAAAAGCACAGCACTTAAAAAAAAATACATTACTTTTACAGAAGAAAAAGAAAATGAACGTCTGACAAAAACCTCTGGGGGCCATAATACAATGAATCATATGCTTAAAGCATAGGAAGAATTCAAACGTCAACTTATATGAAAATATCCTTCAAAAATGACGGCATATCAAAGATATTTTCAAACAAGAAATATTGAGGGAAATAATTGCCAGCAGACTCACCTTAAAGTAAAGTAGAACAAGGCAGTTCTTCAATTAGAGGGAAAGCTATTACAATTAGAAGAACAGAAATGTATGAAAGACTAATGAAAAAGTGGACAAGACAAAATAAATCTGAATAAATGTTGACTGTGTAAGAACAGGCAAGCCCTATGGCATTTAAAATACACCTACAATCAAAATGCCTGGGAATAATAGCGCTATGAAGGGTAGGAAGTGAACTGATCTAAGATCCTTGTGTTGCCTGAGAATTTGCGTATGTAGCTTTTGTCACTGGATTCTAATGAGTCAAGCAAGCATACCGTAATGAATAGGAAAACAGCTACCGGAGGCAAAACAATTAGCTAACTAACTAACTGAAGCAAAACTGGAGTGAGAATGTGGGGACACAGACAGCCCATGCAATGAAATGAGATACACACTCTCATTCAGAGTGAGATTTGTCAAAATGACTTTTTCTTGACTCTACTTATTGGAAATCCTGGTGGCATAGTAGTTAAGTCTGCTAACCAGACATAGAATGGCAGTTCAAATCCACCAGGTGCTCTTTGGAAACTCTAGGGAGCAGTTCTACTCTGTCCTACAGGGTTACTCTGAATTAAAATTGACTCAATGGTAGTATTTTTCTGTTTTGGTTTTAACTCATAACAATTCTAGAGTAGCTCATCCTCTTGAAACTATCAGGTTCTGAATGTATCCATACACTCAGATTTCAAATATTAATCAGATTTATTGAAATTAAAATTATACTCCAGAAGCAATTTCTTAATGGAGGAAGATCTGCTGGTTGAAATGTTGAGCCATACACAGCAAGCAGTGAAAGAACAGTCTAACACTGTAATTTTGCACCTCACTTATACGAGGCTATCTTTTTGCAAGGTGAGGTAGTAAAAGCATACCAGAGGAACTGGACAGCAAAATATCACTGTCTTAAACTCTTTTCACGACTAGGGTTGGCATAGAAAAAGAAAAACAAATCCCTTTGCAGAGCAGATGGCTCGATGCACACTACCGATGATTTGTGGGCACACAGTTTCAAATGACAGTCTTTATTGTTCCCTGAACATGGCTTCTGATGACAGAAGCAAAGTCAACAGGCTTAAAAATACACAGAAGTGTTAGTATAGTTTTACAAATGGAAATTGCACCTCATCTACTAAAAAAAAAGAAACTCAAGGTCAATTCTTACTTACCATATTCTGTAAAGATAGTCATTTTACTGATAGAGGAAAAATACAGTCTGTAAAGAGCTATGAAGGCAGCAGCCACCAACTTCCAAAACAGAGTCACGAAAGAAGGGAATACTAAGGGACACTCATCTTAATGAAATACTCTGGTTACCATCCAGATAAGTCAGCCCAGCAAACTTATTTCAATTTAGTGTGACAAAACCAAAAATAAAAAATAAAACTGAAATTTAAAAATTTAAGCAACAACAATAATGAAATTCAGACAGCACAGGCACAGACAGCAGAGTGAGTGTCTGCTTGTTTTTAAAGACAGAAATTCAATAGAAGATTCTGAGAGTTCTTGGGGGGAAAGGGTAGAGATGAAACTGAGGTGGAATTTTTCTTGTTTTCTCTTAAGAAGACCAAACCTAGTGGGGGAGGGGAACGGGAAGTAAAGTTAATCAGAATCTGATCGTTAGTTGGAAACACTCTTTTATGTTATTTTATTTTTATTTTTTTGAGCCAAGCCAAATGCTGTCAAGTATTTTTTTTGAGAGGAATGCAAAATGACAGACATGAAAGTATAACTTTTAAAATTCCAAACAGGGAATATAAAATTTATTCAGTGAATATAATAAAAAACTAAAAATACATTTCTCTTATGTATTGTGCTTCATTAAAGGAAAGAAGTAGAAAGTTCTAGAATAAAAGGAAAAGAAGAAATGAAAGCTGGGGAGAGATAAGATCAGGCAAGAGGAAAAACCAATAGATTCTCACTCATGGATGAATATGTGACCTCCTACTGGCCACCCAAAAAGCTGAGATCATATCCCAGAATGTGTTCTAGCATCAACAAAAAGGCAATGTGTTATGCTTCTGCCTGGTTGCCAGGTGAGACAGAAAATAAAAGGTTGAAGCCTTACACATCTTACCTATTCTAACCACAATATATGTCTACAGAGAAACAAGCTACCTAATTCGTAAGGAATAAGGATACTTGAGTCTGTGCCACAGCCTGCAAGGCTAGCATGGATTTAAGCTTGGGGAGCCCAAGTCCAAGTATTGGCAATGCATACCCAATCCAGATGGTCTTCTCCTTCAGATACAGAGACACAGCCCATGGGCTTGGAAGGATCCATGAGCCCCTTGAAATCACATACAAAATTTTGCTTTGTCTTATTCATACCCATTTTTCTGCAGAGAGTACAAGTTGCATCAAGTTTTAAAATAGGTCAATTAAAACAAAAATATTAAGAACATCTGCAGCGTAAAATAAACTGAGCTTGTCATATAGAGCAAGTAAGAAGTTAAGACAATAACTAAGCATAGACTTAAAGCTAAGTTTCTTTAGCAATACCGTACGTCAAGGGCTGTGTTGTTGCACTTGACCCTCACCCATTACCCTGTTGCCATCAAGTTGATTCCAACTTGTGGCCACCGCACAGGACAGGGTAGAACTACTCCATGAGGTTTCCAAGGAGTGGCTGGTGGTAATTTGAACTGCTGACCTCTTGCTCTCTGGAACTCTTAATCACTGAGCCACCAGGACTCTGACTTGATCCTTGCAACAACCCTGTATTATGCCCACCAACTTATAAACAATGAAACTGAGTCAGGTCTGGCATAGATAATCACACATCAAATGTCACAAAACTGATAAACTCTCTGAACTCCCACTTGTAGTCCCCACTGTAAGATTTTCAGTGACTCTCACTTGTTTCCCAGGGCTTGGTGCTAAAGCTTGTCTGATTTTGCAGACTCCTTTGGGCACTCTCTTCCACTGCCTTGACTTCTATTGCCATCTACAGAAAACCAAACCAATCTCTGTTGAGTCTGTGTCTACTCACATTGATGCAATGTATACAGAGTAGAACTGCACTCCATAAGGCTTTAAATGTTGTGACCTTTCAGAAGCAGACAGGCAGGACTGCCTTCTGATGCAGCTCTGTGTGGGTTCCAATCATCAACTTTTCAGCCAGTAGTTGAGCGTTTAACTCTTTCTCAGGCTTCCAACAGGTTCGGAAATGTTCTGTAATTGCCTACATAAACAAGGGCAGTGTACACATTAACTAGAACAAAATCTGTTGCCCAAATCTGTTGGAAGTTGGAGACTATTATAACAAGTCCATAAGAGCCAAAGCATGACACTGAGTACATCCCACCTGAATTTAGAAACCATCTCAAAAATAGATTTGATGTGTAGAACACTAATGAGCAAAGACCAGATGAGTTGTGGAATGACATAAAGGACATCATACGTGAAGAAAGCAAGAAGTCATTAGAAAGACAGGAAAGAAGGAAAAGACCCAAATGGATATCAGAAGACACTCTGAAACTTGGTGTTGAACATAAAGTAGCTAAAGCAAAAGAAAGGAATGATGAAGTGTAAGAGCTGAACAGAAGATTTCGAAGGGTGACTCAACAAGACAAAGTATTGTAATGACATGAGCAAAGACCCAGAGTTGGAAAACCAAAAAAAAAGAAGAACATTTTAACCATTTTTCAGACTGAAAGGGCTGGAAAAAAAAAATCAAACCTTCAGTTATAGTACGGAGGTATTCTACAGGGAAAATATTAAACAATGCAAAGATTACTGAGTATGCTATGGAGTAACAAAAAATATCCAAATCAATCTTAGAAGGAAACAACCAGAATGCTCCTTTGAAGTGTGGATAAAAAGAGTTCAGCTAGCTTACTTTGAACACATCACTAGGAAAGACCTATCTCAAAACAGCATCCTGTTCAGTAAGATAGAAAATTTCATTGCTGTGGAGTTGAGTCTGACTCATAGTGACCCCACAGAACAGAGTAGAACTGTCCTACATAATTTCCAAGAAGCACCAGGTGGATTTGAACTGCCGACCTCTTGGTTAGCAGCCAGGGCACTTAACCGCTACGACACCAGGGTTTCCTGGTACGATAGAGGGCCTGTGTAAATGAGGGAAGCCCTGATCGAGATAGACTGATCCAACAGCCACGGTAATGGGTTCACATGTGTCAGCCATGCTGAAGTTGTCACAGGGCTGGGCAACATTTACCTCTAGCGCATAAGGTCACCATAGTTGGAGCTGACTCAACAACAACCAATTAAAATAAAAATGTGTACTTTCTAAAATTTTAGCAAAAAGGAGAGTTAGTAATGTACACACTACTTAGATCTTTTGAAAATGCCCATTCACCGAGAGTGCACACACATACCCAAATGTCCACAATTTAAGATGTTTTAATTTTGAAATACAATTCTTTAATTCTTGTGCTATATTTTGAAAAAGACCTCAACAATTCTCTAAACTTAATATTTGCCAATTCTCATGTCCATTTGAATTATCTAGATATCTTTGGCCTCAGCATTTAACATGTTATAGAAAAAGTGATCCAACATTCTTTTATTTTATTTTTTTTGTACAACACATTTTTTTTTCCATTTTCTGTTGAAATAATTGCAAGAGAAATGATTCTATCATCACATGGCTTCTGTGCAAAAGAGAGCTAGCTATAGAAAAAGAAACAAAAGGATGGAAAATGATGCTTTAATGTACTAACTGGCAGTAGCATCACACTAAAAATGATAAGGAGAACAGCCAGGTGCTGGGGACACCTGGATTACATAAAAAATGGGGGAGTAATTTTGATCTTATCTTCAAAACTGCATACTTGGTGTGCTCACCAAGCTACCGCTTTATCATTATAGCAAATAGAGAACACAAAAATTTTTATTCTGTTTTTTTAAACCAGAAATATTTGAAGAGGAATAAGCAAATTTATGGCCTTTTATTTATAATCCATGCTAATTGCTAAGACTGTGTAACAACTCAGCCTTCTATATTCAAATCTGACTTGAAGTTGTGTCAATAGTCCATTATTATCTGTGGTCCAAACAATAGGAATGGGGTAAGATAACCAGCAATCTTATTCTATATTATAATTCACAAGTAGCCACACTACAAAGTTATGACTTAATTGGTTGCTGCAGAAAGTTCAGGGGGGTGGGGAGACCCTTACTGTTGAGTCAGTTCATCAGGGCAGAACTGTACCCATATAGAGTTTCCAAGGAGTTCCTGGTGGATTTGAACCACCAATCTCTTGGTTAGCAGCCGTTGCACTCAACCACTCTACTGGTAGGGTTTCCACAGAAATGTCAGACATAATTAAATGAACGGGAAAGGAAGGGAATCCCTTTTAGCAAGATTCTCTAGGGGATGAGTCTTAGACACATCAACAGGGACAAGAACAAAGCTGAAAAAAGCTAGTTGCATCTTTCCTTTATCAAAGTCTTCACTATTAAAGACAGATAGTTCTGAATGGAAAGTCACGCAACATAAACAATGTAAACATAAGTAAGAGAGGGAGACCTTCACACACTGCAGTGTTGGTATGAAGCCAGCGTGTACTGAGGCACATATTAGCACTGTTGGGAGTAATGTTGAGATTCTGCAGTTATAGACATTTCCTTCTTCCCAGAAAATGCAATAGCCACTGGGTGTCGGAAGTCGTGAGTCTCTGTGTTCTAGCTGCAGATCACGTATCTCTTCCCTGAAGAACTAAACAGCAATCCCTGTATCCCTCCTTCTCCACTGCTGTCACATCACCTCTTCTCTTTGAGTTATCCATTTTATTCCATGGAAGATTTGAGGGGAATTCCTGGAGTAGGTTATAATAGGTTGCCAAAAGAAATGCTATTTTAAAAGAAAAATCAGAAGGAAAAAGAAGGTTCTGTTGGCTCTGTGATACTCCTTCTGACAAGCTGCTGTTGAGGAGACAAATACATCACTTCAGCCGCCTCCACACATATGTGGGAAACTGCTGTAGAAGCAAACCTTGAGTGCGGCAGATACGCTCTCCCAGAGATGACTGCGTGAGGCTGGGTCTACTCCTCTAAGGGAAATGAGATGAGGGTCCTAAACCAGCACCTGATTAGGAGGGGAGACAGACAGATCCAGCAAAATGGGAGACACAGAAGTGCTCCTGGGCCATATGCCATAAACGGTGACGAGATTTGAACTGCCTTCATTTCCACCTGTCTCTCTGCTGCAGTACCAGAGGCCAGGGAGCCCTGTGATAGTCAGAATTTTCTTAATTTGTGCAAATTGTATCCCTAACGCTCTGACTGAGCTACTAAAAATAATATGACACCTCAGAACAGAGCTATAGGAAAGGGAGGAGGATGTTTGCAGCTGAGACTTGAAAGGAGAAACAACGAGGGAGGGAGATCAAAAACGCCTGCAAGTGACAGCACGCAGTAGAAAGTAGATCAAGTTAAAAGGACTTCGATATAAACTGAAAACTCTTTGAACCTTAACAGAATATTGCAAGGATAGAATAGCAGGGGTGGGGTCTGAGGACCATGTTCTCAGGGGACATCAAGGCCAACTGCTATAACTAGCCCGTTGCTAAGAGAGTCTACTGCACCCATATTGTTGAGTGGCTTCTGGGGGTCTTAAAAACTAGTAAGTTGCCACCTAAAGTACACTGAATGGTTCCAGCTCATCGGGAACAGATGATCACTGAGAATAATAAAGACCCAAGTTACAAAGAGCGCAGGAGACGGAAGGACCCATGTGAATGGGTAACTGTATCAACATGTGGCCAGAAGGACCAGATGGTGCCCAGCTACCACCAAAGACAGCCATGACTGGGCACACAATATTGAGTCCTGGTGACAATACGAGAAAAAGAGGGGTACAGCTCAAAAGCTCTAGTAAAAGACCATAATTGATGGTCCTACTGCCTGGGAGTTCCCTTGGGAACGTGGCAGCTAGACACGCTGCTGCCCCTGACCAGAAAACGCTTCTGAGGTCAACTCTTCAGATGAAAATGGACTAGACTTGGTGACACAAGGTGACCACATGTTGTGTGTGCTTTATAGTTCTATGCATTTGTAGGATGCTGTCCTGCTGGTCTCTTTAGATGGGAGAGGGGAGTGCGGAGAGCAAGGGACAGGAGATTGTTTAGAGGATAACAACATATACAGAATGAAAAGGAGGAGTGTGCCATCACTGCACAAGGAGAGCAGAAGGAGCTGCAGATAGGCAAGCATGCAAATTTAATTTGGACTGTATACTTACACTTAATCACAATTGAAAAAAAAAAAATCCACCTGGAAAAAAAACAAATGCCTGCAGAAGGAGCATTCTTCTCCCATCCAGTTGCCTCTTCTTTTGTCTGCTTCTGTGAATAAACTAAATGGGTGTCCCAAACATTCATAAAGAATGAAGAGACTCTCAGACTGTCGCCTTTGGACATTTTTTAATAAAAGAAAGAACACTGTGAAATAATTCTTAAAAAATAGTGCCAACAGGAATTGTACAAGGCCATGGTAAATTAAACCACATTCTATTCTTTGTTAATGGAAGAAACAAACAAACCAAAAAAAAAAAAAATTTAATTGCTGAAGGTGTAGTTTCAACTTGAACATTTTGATTATGTTAGTTTCATTTAAAAATAAAATATTTTCCTTAGACCTTAGCTGTACACCTGCACAGCCTAGAAACAAGAGTCTCAGTCTCAGAACCCAGGTCTGGGTTCTTCTTAGCACAGAGCCACAAAACAAAGTACTCAACTTTTCACCGCATTGGGAAAGTGGAGAAACTGTAGAATTTCTTTTATGTCCCTTGTTTGTAATTCTAAATTCAGTTTAAAAAAAAAAAAAAAAGAACGTACCACCATTGTTAATCAGATGTGTCATGGATTGAATTGTGTCCCCCCAAAAATAAGTAGCCACATGGCTGGGCTATAATCCCCAGTATCTTGTGACTATTCTCCATTCTGTGGTTTTCCTAAACTGTATGTTAAAGGATTAGGGTGGTGCTGCAAATCCCCACTGTAAAGGGAGTTTCCCTGGAGTATGGCTTGCCCCATCCTTAATCCTTTCAGCCTGCAAGAGATAAAAGGAAAGAGAAGCAAACAGAGAATTGGGAACTTCGCACCATCAAGAAAGCGGCACTGGGAGAAGAGCGCGTCCTTCAGACCTCAGGTTCCTATGCCAAGACACTCCCTGGACAAAGATTGATGCCATATAGGACTTTCCTCCAGAATCGACAAGGGGGAAAGCCTTCTCCTGGAGTGGACACACTTGTAGCCTACTGGACTGCGTAGGAATAAACCTCCCCTTATTAAAGCCATCCCCTCTGTGGTATTCCTGTTAGAGCAGCCGCAGCTGACTAAAACAAGGTGTACTGCCTATCGGTTGAAATAATGGAGCTAGTTAGGCACTTGGCAGGTGATGTTAGATCCTTAACCTGGAGGGTGCCTAGATTCTTCCAGGGGAGCTGAGTCACATGATTCTTAGAGTTAATGTAATTCAGATGATTTTGAAAATTAAAGTAATCTTCATAATGTTCATTTAATTATCATAGTTTATAAAACTATAAAAAAGAGCAGTTTTTTCTATCTAAGTGAATAATATGAATATTGACTTTGAGGACAGTTATTTGAGGACTTTAAAACTGAGAAAAATGAGCCATCTCCACAGAAAAATCAGCTGTGCTTTAATTATTTCTCATGAAATCTTGACTTTAATTTTGTGGTAGCTGTCTCAGAACATCTTGAAAGGATTTGTTATTCCTTTTTCACATTATATGGTGATTTAAAAGTTGATAGGATTATAAGAACTCTTCTTTGTCATCACTACAAATAATGGTCCATGAATCACCTGGTCAACACTATTATTATTATCATTATTATTTTACTGGGCAGGGAGACTCATGTTTTCTAAACATGTAAATCAGCTATCTGCTGATAAGGGGTTAGTGAGGCTGCTCACTTCTCAAAGCACCAATTCAGAGCTTCAAAGGTCATCACAGAGCAAAAAGTCATTGACAGAATGGGATGGTCACATCCCAGTTGTTACCCCAGCAGCCTTGTTTCAGCAGTACAATTACGGTACACACAGATTCAGGAAGCAAGCACTATGTTCAGAGTTAAGTTTCTGGAAAAAAGATCTATTTTGTACACAACCCAAAATAACCTTCTTAAGGATTCTCATAAGAGGGGCTGACTCCAACCCAATGGAGAGGACTTGTCTTAAGCATGGAGATTCCATTTTATTTAATAACGAGTTCATGAGAACTTTTTTCTGCTTCAACAGAACTCAGCTCTCTCTAGAAGCATGGCTCATAAGACAAGAGTTGTTTTGTTTTACCTAATCTCCAAGCTCCACTAAGATTTGGAGTCTGCCTCCAAACACAAGGACAACACAAAGAGACCAAAAGTTTATCAAAATGTATCCAGATATTCTGGGAAGAGAATGTATATTTCCAGCAGAGGGATAGAAGCCCAGAGACACATGTCACTGGCCTCTTGGAAAACTGAATATGAAAGGGAAGGAATCCATTATTTTTGCCTGGGCTCCATAGCATATCACAATAAAGTCAGAATCCTCTGACCCGTAGGATCCATCAATAAGTAGATAAATAGACTGATAGGTAGAAAGATAAATAAAATGAGATGAAGAAAATGTAAATGCCAGTCATTAATTTCAGTGTTACCCTAGAGAGCTTATGATTATTGTAGCTGCCATCAAGTCACCCGTAACTCATGAGAACCCCATACACAATGGAATTGGTCCACAAGATTTTCACCGGCTGCTTGTAGGAAAGAGATTGGCAGGTCTTTTTTTCTAATTGTAGTCTGGAAGTTCTGCTGAAGAGTGTTCTGCATCGTAGCAACATGTAACCCTCTGTTGACAAATGAGTGGTGACTGCTCTTGAGCTGCACTGGCTGAGAATCAAACTCAGGTCTCCCGAGTGGAAGGTGACATTTTTTAGCACTGATGAACAAATGGAAACTCTGGTGGGATAGTGGTTAAGGGCTATGGCTGCTAACCAAACAAGTCAGTAGTTCAAATCTGCCAGGATGTCCTTGGAAACTAATGGGGTGGTTCTACTCTGTCCTCTAGGGTCACTCTGAGTCAGAATCAACTCAAAAACAGGGAGGGTTTTTTTGTCTCTTTGTTTTTGATGAACAAATATCTTTAAAAATTAGCCTGAGCTTCGAACCATAGTAAACTGAGAGGTTGAGGGAGCAAAGGCTTGGAAAGATTAATCATCCAGTTCAGTTAATATTTACCAAGTGTCGTATGAGGGTGATGATGTGGCATTGAGAGCCTAATGGTCTGTGTAATGATTTCCTTTCTGGTATGAATGTAGGAAGTTAACAGATCTCTTCCATATACCCCCTTCTCAGAGCTGGACTGCCTATCTGTAGTTAGAGAATTAAAAAGAAGTGTCTGCAAAGCTACTTAAAAGACATTTGGATGAGAAATGCTTGCTGGTGTTTTATGTTTCTGTAAATATTAAGGAAAGGCTTGTAGTTTTGTATACCAAACAAGGCGATAAGAAATTATAATTGGATGCTATCATGGATAGGCAGATTCAATCCAGGAAAATGTAATTAAATGATGGAACTATTTTCAAAAAAATTCCCTGCTGGAACTATTTTTTTAAAAAAAATCACTGTCATCAAATCAATTCTGACTCATAGCAACCCTGTAAGTCACAGTAGAACTGTTCCATAAATTTTCCAAGGAGCACTTGCAGATCTGAACTGCTAAACTGTTGGTTAGCAGACATAGCACTTAACCACTGCACCACCAGGGAATGACTACTGGACATCCCTGAAGGGATTTGGCTACAGACCCAAGCCCTGTTTTTACCAAGGCAGCTCCATTTACTCTGAGATACAGAACTACATGGTCACAGAGCAACCTCACATGTAGCAAAGGGCTGGCTGTGGAACATGTAGCATTGTGACTAACAGGGAGCAGAGGAGAATATAAGCCTGATGGCGTAGTGGTTAAATGCTATGGCTGCTAACCAAAAGGTTACCAGTTCAAATCCTCTAAACACTCCTTGGAAACTCTGCGGGGCAGTTCTACTCTGACCTATAGGGTCGCTTTGAGTCAATATAGACTCAACAACAGTGGGTTTGGTTTTAGAAGACTTTAGTTTCTCTCCTTTAATAAGGAGTCCTGCTTCCAGCCCAGGAACGGGTCAGCTTGTGGAGCACAGTGTAACGCAGAGAACAGAGGAAGAAGCATTAGGAAAAGGTAGAGAAGTTTATCCTGAAGGAAAGCTTTAGATCTCTGTGTGGTAAGCTACATGCAAACCACTTAGCTGTGGGGAATTGTACGTAAACCAAGAGGCAGTTAGAACGAGAGGATACTGTATGGTTCAGAATCAGGTTTGGGGGTTATGCCTTTGCACACTGGCTAAGTGTGCAATTTCTGTCTCCTCAAGATCCAAAAGAATGCAAAGATGCTGCCTCCCACAGGTAGCACTTAACAAAATTATAAACCAAACTAAAAAAAAAAAAAATAAACCCATTACTACTGAGTTGATTTCTACTCGTAGTAACCCTGTAGGACAAAGTAGAAATGCTCCACATTGTTTCTAAGGAGTGGCTAGTGGATTCAAACTGCCGGCCTTTTGATTAGCAGCTAATACTTAACCACTGTGCAAAGCCTGCATCACAAACAGCTATCAGCCCACGGCCTTTTTGGTACCTAGAACCAGATATCAGTGCCTATACCAATTTTATCTCTTATTGTACAGATTATCCACCTTTTCTTCCCTTTTATTGCCCCATCTTAATATTTTTCTGAAAATACCTTTGTATAAACTCCCTTAGCCATGATTTCTCTAATGCTGTAGGCATTCGTGATAGTTGAGATGACTTTCTGCATAACTCACTACACGAGGACCAAATGGCACCATTTCCCTTAAGCATGGTTCACGCTGACTTCATAGTTTATCCACATGCCTCGTGAAGAGGTGGGAAATTTCACACAGAGAGCCGCAAGCCCCTGGATGTGAATAGCTTGCACAGCCTCTGAGGAACTCGGTAGCTGCATATTGACAGCAGGCTCTCACTTTTGTAGTTGAAAGATACCACAAACAAGTCACACGAAAGAAACCCTGGATAGGATACTTAATTCCAGTCTGGAAAGTTGTTCACACTGCATTTAGGTTGAATAGAATGTGAATGAGGTCACAGACAAACAGTTGCTCTGCTTCTGAGCCACAGATGGCACACTTACATTGAGCTAGCCAACTCACAAGTGCAGACACTTGGTCAGAAGGGACTGTAAATCAACACTTGCAAATCATCAAATTATGCAATTCTAGGATTAAAGATGATGAAACAAATGCTCACTGAGTGTACAGTATTTGCCAGGAACTGTTCTAGGAGATAAGGAGTCCTGGTGGTGAAGTGGTTAAGGTGCTTGACTGCTTAATGAAAGGGGAGTGGTTTGAAACTACCAGTGACTCCACAGGATGAAGATGGGGCAGCCTACTTCCATGGAGATTTACTGCATTGAAAACTGTATGGGGTCGCCAAGATCAGAATCAGTTTAGTGGCAGTAAGGTTGATTCAAGGAGATGGAGATACAGCCATGGGCCAAACAAAGATCTAACTCCTAAGGCTGTACATTCTAGTTGGAGGAGGCTTCTAAAAATGTGTATATGTGAGGAAAACAGTAAAAATGATGAGGCCAAGTGCCATCGAGTCAGATCCGACTCATGGCGACCCAGTGCTATTTTATAATGAGATACAGGTCTCCTCCATCGGGTGACAGTTTAGGCAATCGCTGAAGGAAGCACAGAAATAAGCTAGTCAGCAAGAGCAAGGGATGTGTGTTCTAGTTACTTGAAATGTTGGTGGAATAGCAGGGAGGCAGCATCACTAAAGCAGCTTCAGAGAAGCGGAGAGTGCTAGAGAAGAGGTCGGAGGGTGAGAGGAGTCCCCTTACATAGCACCTTGTGGCTTTGGTGAGGATTTCACAATTTACTACCATTGAGAAGAGGCACCTTTGGAGAGTTATGAGCAGAGAAAAGGTATGCCCTGACTTACGTTTTTAAATGATCATTCTGGCTACTCTGCAGAGAAGAGACTATGGAAGACAAGAGCAGTAGCAGGAAGCTATTACAATATTTCAAGGAAAATGAAGGAGGCTTGGTGTAGGGTAGTAGAAGCAATGATGTATAGCACACAAGAGATGGTTGGACTATGGATCTATTTTACAGTCACCGAAACTTGAGGGCAGGACTTCTGTTTGTTCTCTTCTTTGTCTGTAGTACTAGGCACATAGCAGACATTCAGTCAATATTTTCAAAATACTGAGTGAAGGGAATGGCTATTGAAAGAAATGTTAGAGTCTGAGATTTTTGGCCTTAGTGACAGAAGAACTGGAGATGGCATTTTTTAAGATGGTAAAAATTGAAGAGGAACAGGTTTACAGGTGGGAGAAGAGGGGATTTTGGGTCTTAGTAAGTAGATGGATGGACATAAATGGCTGGAGTTCAGAGCTAAAAGGGAAGTGTTTAAGAATCAACAAAATACAGATGGAAACCCTAATGGTATCATGGTTAAGGGCTATGTCTGCTAACCAAAAGGTTGGCAGTTCAAATCTGCCAGGTGTTTTCTTGGAAACTCTGTGGGGCAGTTGAAGTTTGTCTTATCGGGTCACTACAAGTTGGAGTCAACTCAATGGCAGTGAGTTTGGTTTGGGGTTTTAAAATACAGACAGTATATAAAGCCATAAGATGAGACAATTTCAAATATGAAAAAACAGACAAAGAAGAGATCCCTCAGCCTAGGGGAGTACTACCATGCTGTGGCAATGAGGATGATGGGAAACCACAGAAAAAAAGTGAGAAGGGCCAGCCAGTGACAAAGTGGAAAAAAGTGATGACCCATTAGGAAAAGAAGAAAATGTGTCACTAAGAAGGCTCCTTGGCTGTACAACTGCAGCAATAGGTCCAGTCAGGTAAAGGCTCAGAGTTGACCAGTGGACTTAATCAATCATCACAATGGGAAATGGGAGAAGAACAAGCAGAAGAATTGAGTCTAAAAGTTTGAAAAGTTTTATTTATTTATTTTTATTTTTTTTATTATTCTTCTGTAAGTGGGAGCGTGGAGGAAGGAAGAAGGTGACAGCTGTAGTGAAGTGTGGGGTTAAGGCCATGGGTCAATAGAGAGGAAAACTGTGACAGTTTAAGAGAGAGCTAGACAGTAACACAAAGTCAGCTGACAACACAACAGTTAGTAATAAACTTTGAAACAACAATCCTTTAAATCTCATCATTCTGTGTTACTGATTTATCTTCACACTGACACAGAATATGTTTCAAACATATTGGGTCCCTCTCCCAGCATCCTTCAGTCTAAAGTGTGTCCTGGCCAATATAACACCACAGCAATCAGCATCATCTTGACCCAGTTCCTCATCTCTTGTTCTTCTTTAGGCCCTTCTCTCTCCTTCTCCCCACTACCGCAGATCAGAACTAAATAATGGAGCTGTATTTGTTTGGTGAGAGTACCGGTTATCAGTCTTTCCTTTCTTCTTCTTTCAGAAGAAGTTGTTCTCTGGAGCAGTTGCCTCGTTGGCTAAAGAAATCGCCTCTTCTCTAAACTTCCACTGCAGCTCCTTTAGTTAGGACAGGAGTAATTACTCACTACTCTTTAATGGAAAGAAACTTACAATTGTTAGTGAAAATCGAAAGTATTGGTGGTGGCTGAATTGTTGTGTAATTAGAAAAAAAACAGTATGAAGGGTGAGTTATTTAAAGCCAAGTAAGTTGTAATGAAAATTTAAAAAAAAATGCATGCTATTATTATTTCTGAAACTCTGGCAGTAGGAATACCTAAGCATATTAATCAGCTTGACTCAATCAAGGAAACTTATTATGCAAAGAAGGTAATAAACCTTATGATATTTGGGAAATTAAAATCTAATGGGAAAAGATCTTCAGTTGAATTTGTATTACGGAAGCTTACCTTGTGAGTGGCACTGTGAGTCTTGGTGACATACACAGCTGAGTGAGAAACAGATCCTACTTTTAAATAAGGAAAAACAAAAACTACAAGAATCAAGTATATAATTATTTACAGCAACCAGCAATTCCCGATGCACCATGTGCACACACACATCACATCACATTAGGTGTTCTCTAAATATATCAAGCATTTTTATGTCTAGATTTTCTGCACAGCCATTCTCGTTTCCTGTGGCACCTTTCCTCCAATGCTTTGCCTTTGAAATGATATTCTTTAAGATTCAGCTTTCTGGGAGCTTGCAGACCTCTCTGATCAGAACTAATCAGTCCTTCTCCCATTGTACACCTGTACTGTTTTATGCTCGTTTACATGTCTGCTCATTTCATCAGAACACGAACATTTTGAAGACAAGCGTTCTGTGTTGTCTTGTCCAGTGCCTATAAATAGGTTACAGCAATGTCATATATTTCTGTGGAATTGAATTCTTTCAAAGGTCAAAAAACTTACATAATTGCTGAAGTCCTAATAACACTATTCTTGTTAGATGCTGTTGAGTTGGTTCTGATATACAGCAGAATGAAACACTGCCAGGTCCTGCACTATCCTTACAATCGCAGATATGCTTGAGCCTATTGTTGCACTCACTGTGTCTTTTGATGACTCTCTGCCAAGTGTGGTGTCCTTCTAATAATATTGGGTAGAATTTATTGGACTTAATCTGTGCCAGGAAGTATACTAAACACTGTATGTATAGTATGTCTCTTAATATTTACAAAACCTATTTGAGATGTATTTCATTAGTAATCATCTAAAGATGATAAAACTGAGGCTCAAAAGGTCATCTTGCATGATCAAGATCACATATTTGGAAGGGGCAGGTCTGGTGCTTGTGTGCAGTTTTGTCTGACTCAGATTATGTGCTTTGAATCACCATAAAAGTGCCCTGGTACCACCCCAAAGCCGTCTGTTCCCTGCCATTGCAGGGCGCAGAAGACCTTGTTACCTCTTGAGAAGTTATACTAGACCAGGCACTGTGAAACTGCTCAATATCTTACATTTTATTCGGTGTTCACAAAAATGTCTATGGGGAAGACTTAAAGAAGCTTAAAAAACGTGTATGCATATTACCCAAAATTGCATAGCATCTAAGTGGCAGAGCTGAGATCTCTACCCCAGACTGCACTTCTAGCCAGGACACTAAGCTAAGCTCTTTAGACACCATGACCTGGTTGAACTATAGACCTCAGTGCTCACCGAACCCCCAGACTTCCCAGGTTACTTTCTGTTTCTCCTGTTGTCACCTCCTCTCCTGTCCTCTCTTCTTCTTCTTGGAGAGGCGCAGTTTTCCCTTCCTTACTTCTGAAGCTGTCTCTACCTCTTTCCCATGTCCCTTCTCACAGCCTAAGGTCCCTCTTTGGATGCAGCGGAGGCCTGTTTCCTGTGGACCATTCCCCCATCACATGGAAGTTTCCAGGGAATTCAAACCAGAGAGCAGGCTGTCCTTCACCAGCCACATGTCTCAAACTCCAGAGTGAGACATCCACCCCAAGTTACAGAGACTACAACAGTCTCCCACACCTAGTGAACACATCTAGCAGCAGCCCGGTGGTGACTTGTGGTCTTGGTCCCCCCAGTAGGAGGACTCGGGAGATGGGCCCACCACTGGGGGTGGTGCTGCCACCCACAGTCTCCCAGCCCTTCAACCCCTCTCCCTGTCATCTCCAGCCACCACCGAAGCCTTGTGACTGCTGCTCCCAGCGCCACCCAGTCCCCTCCTCTTCTCGCCACCCCTTCCCTTCTTCCCCCCTTCTAGTCTCTGCAGCTCCTTCCCTCTCCCACTGGCCAGGGAGGGGACCTTCCTATCTGCTCAATTGCCAGAGCTGCAGCCCACCTGCCACACCTGAATGCTGAATGACAGGTGACAGGAGCAGGGGGTGGTGATGAAAACCTCCACTGGATGACAGGAGGTAGTGGTGAAGGGGTACTGCACTGGACGACTGGTGACACCAACCTAGTGATGCCACTGCCTAGGCAGCCCCACTCCCTGTGGCACTAGTACGCTTGCTGCCACCACCGCAGACCCTGGGATCATTTTGGTGTTACCTCCCCTCTGATAATGTCAGGGTGCACTGTCTGCAGCCTCCCTGCCAGGTACCTAGTGGTGATTCTGCCTGCATCTGTTTCCCTAAATTCTCTCACTCCATTTAAACTGCCAGCCCTGCTCACAGGTTTCTTTTATGTTGATCTTTCAACCAAACTGTGCTCCTGCAAGATTTGTCAGACTGGATTTGAGGATGTTACCCCTCTTTCCACGTGTCACAAATTGTTCAATGCAAGTGAGGAAAAACTGTGGGGGGGGGAATGGGAGCAGTGAGTCTCGTGAGGAATGATTGCCCCCAAATAACACAAGGAAACCCTGATGGCTTAGCTGTTAAATGCTATAGCTACTACCAAAGGACGGCAGTTCAAAGCTGCCAGGTCCTCCTTGGGAACTCTGTGGGATGGTTCTAGTCTGTTATATAGGATCACTATGAGTTGGAATTGACTCAACAGTAGAGGATTTAGCTTTTTGGCTTTTTTTGACATACGGAAGACTCTAACTGCCAGTAGTGATCCACGATTGAAAACAAAACGGAGAAAGGAGCGTCTGAGCTTGAACCTTTACATCAGGCGAAGCTGGATAGGAGAGTTAGGTCAGGACAACAAAGAAGGAGGAAGATTTCAAAGGGGGTGACAGGTGGGCATGTGTCTGCAAGGTAGAGTGAACTTGAAGTAGTGAGATAATACAGGAACAGGAAAAGGGAAGAGTCATTCATTGCTGATGGTGAAGCCTGTTTGACAGACAGTGCAGGGCAGTGTGTGTGAGATGTGAGGAGTGGGAACTGACTCCGACTGAGGAATAAGAACCACTGAAGTCCAGCTGCAGGTATTTGAGGCAACTAGCTTTGCATCCTCTGGATTTCAAATGAAGACATCAACCCGTGTTTTATTTAATAACAACCTGCAGTATCATGAAGGCGCTTTAAGGAACAAAGACTGGTGAGCAGACTTTATGTTGTTTGTAGTCATTTAATTGGCTACCAATTAAATCATACATTCACAGGGAATCCTACTCATACTGGTCAATCCCAATATTTTTTTGATGTTCCTAAAACTGAAAAAAATTGTGTTATTTAAATAATAAGATAGAGTCACGAAAAAAAAAAATAATAAGTTAGTTCCGGGAGGACCACAGTACAAAACTGTAATAAATGAGCTCTATATTAATTGCCAATCAGTCTACATCTTAAGAAATCCTGTTGCTTTTCACTCATTGTAGAGCCCTGGTAATGCAGTGATTAAGAGCTCAGCCGCTGTCCAAAAGATAGGCAGTTGAAATCCATCAGCTGCTTGTTGTGAACACTGTGGGGCAGTTCTACTGTGCCCTACTAGGTTGGTACGACTCAGAATCTACTCAGAGGCAGAGGGTTTGCTTGTCCTGCTATTGTATCATTAATATGAAAGATATCATTCTCAAAATCCATTTGTACGCCTCCCTTTTTTTTTATCACAGACATAGAGTTTGAGGTTACTGTTCATTTTTAAATCATTTTCTAAAGTAAAATTTCTCCTTTCAATTTGATGAGATTCCTATGAATCAACACTAGAGAACCCTAGGCAAGAGTGTTTCTCTCTCTCCGAACTCTTCAGAGAGCACCTACCTGCTTGTTCAAGGCTTAGAGGCATTTTTCACAATCACTGCCTCTCACAGCTCAGAATCACCTTCTTCAGTCTTCTCTTGATTGCCCCTGTAGTTCACATTTTTTAGCTTCCTTTCTCAGTGGTGACTCAGAAATAAAATGTGACACTTTCTTTGATCCATTGTCCTCTATTGTTTCTTCCTTTCTGTTGTAGTGTTTATATTGCTTCTCAGAAAGTTCTGTGGGTGAGGCATGTCCCAGTCTCCTTCTGAAGCAGTACAAAGTCCCTCTATCAGAGAATTAATTTAATTATCTCAAATGTAATATTTGTCTTAATTTATCTGTTATCCCATTAGACTGTGACTCTGTTGACTACAGGAACAGAATCTTTTATCTTTGTATCCTGCATACCCAGAACAGTGCCTGGCACAGAGAAGGCTCTCAATAAGCCCTTGCAAAGTGAATGAATAAATCAGGAGTGAGATGATTAGATTAACTTCCCTCTCTGCCATTTACTGATCTCGTGATATAGACAAAACATTTAACCTCTTTCAACTTGTTTCATCATATGTCAAATAAAATACCCTTCTCTTCAATTATTCTATTGAGGTAAAGCACAAAGTACAAATGCATATGCTACTGTGCTAACTCTACAGTTTGGAGTTGTAAATGATAAATGGTAGACTTCAAAGGAGCGATTCTCAGTTAAGGGCTATTTTGCTCCCCAGGGGAAATCTGAGGCATTTTTGGTTGTCACATCAGGAAAGGAGAGTGGCTGCTGGCATCTAGGAGGTAGGGATCAGGGCTGCTAGGAAATATCATGCATGTAACACATGGGAATGCCTTCTCTAATTGTTATTCCACCCAAATTCTCAGTAGTGCTGTGAATGAGAAACCTCTGTTGTTTGATACCAGAAACACGTGATAGGAAATGTCCTTTCCTTATTGTATTTACAGGACAACTACCTAATTTTTAGGATTTTTTTTTTCACGTGTGACTAGAGACCATCCTGCTGTCATTATTGTTAAGTGCCGTTAGGTTGTTTGCCACTCATAGAGAACCTGTGCACAACAGAATGAAACACTGCCTGGTCTAGCACCACTCTCACAATGGTTATGCTTGAGCCTGTTGCTGCAACTACTGGGTCAGTGTGTCATGTTGAGGGTCTTCCTCTTTTCTAGCTGACTCTTGACCTTACCAAGCATAATATCCTTCTCCAGGGACTGATCCCTCCTGACAACATGTCCAAAGTTTGTACGTAGTTTTGCCATCCTTGCTTCTAAGGAACATTCTGGATGTACTTCTCCCAATACAGAATTGTTTATTCTTTGCCAGTCCATGGTGCATTCATTGTTCTTTTCCATTACCATAACTTGAAGGTGTCATTTTCTCTTCGTCTTTCCTTATTTACTGTCTAGTTTTTGTATGCGTAAGATGCAACTGAAAATATCTTGGTGGCTTGGGTCAGGCACACCTTAGTCTGAGAAATGACATCTTTGCTTTGCAACACTTTAAAGAGATCTTTTGCAGTAGATTTAACCAATGTAATACATCTTCTGATTTCTTGACTGCTGCTTCCATGGGTGTTGATTATGGACCCAAGTGAAATGAAGTTCTTCACAATGTCTGTCTTTCTTACTATTTATTATGGTGTCGCTTATTGGTCCAGTTGTGAAGATTTTTGTTTTCTTCGTGTTGAGGGGTAATCCATCCTAAAGGCTGTGGCCTTTGAGCTTCAGCAGTAAGTGCTTCAAGTCTTGTTCATTTTCAGCAAATGAGGTATGTCATTTGCATAATACAGGTTGTTAATAAGTCTTCTTTCATTCCTGATGTCCTGTTCTTTATATAGTCCAGCTTCTTGGGTTATTCACTCAGCATACAGACTGAGTAGGTACAATGAAAGTATACAACCCTGAAGCAGACCTTTCTTTACTTTAAACAGTGCATTATTCCACTATTCTATCCAAACCACTGCCTCTTGTTCTACTTACAGGTTCCTCGTAAGCACAGTTAAGTGTGGTGGAATTACAATTCCGAGTCTATCCATAATCTGTTATGATAGTCAAATGACGAATCTCTTCCAGTTGGTTGGCCAGGAAAATTTCTTCCAACTTTCTTCACATAGATGATTGAACACTTCCAGTGCTGTGTCTGTTTGTTGAAAACATCCAATTGATACTTCATCAGTTTCTGAAGCCTTGGTTTTCGTCCATGGCTTCTGTGCAGTTTAGACTTCCTGCTTCAGTACATCAGTCCCTGATCATATGCTACCTCTCAAACTGGTGAAATGTCTACCAGTTCTTCTTGGTATAAGATTCTGCATGTTCTTTTCGTCTTCTTTTTATGCTTCCTGTGTCTTTTAATGGAAACCCAGGTGGTATACTAGTTAAGTGTTATGTGTACAAACCAAAAGGTCAATGGTTCAAATCTTCCATGTGCTCACTCCTTGGGACCTCTATGGAGCTGTTCTGTTCTCTCCTATAGGGTTGTTATGAGTTAGAATTAACTGAAAGCAGTGGTTTGCTTTTGGTTGGATGCCCCCCTTTTTTTTCTTTTTCTTTTTCTGTCAGCTTGAGAAATGCTGGGTGTGTTCTTTCTTCTGGTTTCCTAAATCCAGGCCTTTGCACATATCATTATACTTTACTTTGTACTCTCAAGCCATCCTTTAAAATCTTCAGCTTTTTTACTTCCTCATTTCTCCCTTTCACTTTAGCTAATCAGCAGTCAAAACAAAGCTTCATTATCTCGTCAGGTATCCATTTTGGCCTTCTCTTTCTTTCCTGTGTTCTTAAAGACCTTTTTCTTTCTTCATGTGTGATGGCCTTGATGTCATTCCACAGTTTGTCTATCTGGTCTTTGGTCATTAGCGTTCAACATGTCAATGCTATTTGTACAGTCTATAAATTCAGGAGGGTCGTAACTCCAGGTCATACTTTGACTGTCATGCACTTGGTCTAATTTTCTTCAGTTCAATTTTGTATTTGAGCAACTGATAGTCTATTCCACAGTCAGCTCCTGCCCTTGTTCCCACTGATGATAGTCAGCTTTTCCATTATCGCTTTCCACAGATATAGTCAGATTTGATTCCTGTTTATTCTGTCTGGTGAGGTGTACATGTATAGTCTCTGTTTATGTCATCAAATAAAGGTATTTACAAAGAAGTTGTTAGTCTTGAAAAATTCTATCCTGCAATCTCTGTCATCATTCCTGTCACAAAGATCATATTTTCCAACAAGCATCCCTTCTCCTTTGTTTTCAACTTTTGCATTCCAATCATCAGTAATTATCAATGCATCCTGACTGCGGGTTCAATCAATTTCAGACTTCGGAAGTTAGCAAAAATCTTAAGTTTCTTCATCTTTGGCCTTAGTAGTTGGTGAGTCAGTTTGAGTAATACTCCAGTTAACTGGTCTTCCTTTTAGATATGCAGATATTATATTATCACTCACAGTGTTGTATTTCTGTATAAATCTTAAAATGTTATTTTTGATGATAAATACAACACTATTCCTCTTCAGATTGTCATTCCTGGCACAGTAGATTATATGATTATCTGATCCAAAATGGCCAATACCCGTACATTTCAGCTCACTGATGACTTGGCTTTTGATGTTTACATATTTCATTCTATTCCTGAAGATTTCCAGTTTTCCTGAACTTATACTTTCGTAATTCCATGAATTATTAATGGGTGTTTGCAAGTATTTTTTATTTTGAATTGTGCCACATCAACAAAGGATAGTTCCCAAAGTTTGACTCCATCCAAGTCATTAAGTTGAACTCCACTTTGAGGAGGAAACTCTTCTCCAGTTGTATTTTGAGTACCTTTCAACCTAAAAGGCTCATCTTCTTTCACTCTATCTGACAATGTTCTACTACTATTCATGAAGTTTTCACTGGCTCATCTTTTCAGAATTAGACTACCAGATTCTTCTTCCTAGTCTGTCTTAGCCTGGAAGCTCAGCTGAAACTTGTCTACCATGGATGACCCTGATTGTATTTGAATATCAGAGGATAGTCTCCAGCATCCCAACAACATTCAAGATTCCAGCGTATGACAAACTCTCACATGCATGGGAGCTACATGTGATCAAAACTTCTAATTCTCACATTTGATTTCCTGTCCTTCTAGCCACAAATGAGGTTTATATATTTTCATTGCCCATGCAGATAGACAGGCTTACATGACTAGTTGTAGTCAACACCTTCAGAACAGAAGTGACTTGTGTTAATTTTGAGCCAAAGCTTTTAACCCTTCAGTGATCCATAGATTATACAGTATCCCAACCATGTTTATGCCTCTGGAGTTCTTTGGGAAAGAGATAGCCCAATTTTAATACCTTTATCCTCAAGATGTGAGCCTGTAGAAATATATAAAACTCAAGAAGCCTGAGTTGGAGCCTCATTTTTGTGTAAACTGAGCATTGTTGTAGAGCCCTGGTGGCATCATGGTTAAGAGCCTGGCTGCTAGAAAAAGGTTGGCAGTTTGAATGTATCAGCAGCTCCTTGGAAATCCCAGTGGGCAGTTGAACTGTGTCTTACAGGGTGGCTATGAGCTGTAATCAACTCAGTGGTGACAGGTTTCTTGATTTTGAGCATTGTCTTAGATAATAAATCCTAATGTGTGAATATTCTAAATTATGGACAGATTTCCCTTTATTTCTCTGAGATCAGCTTCTTCCTTATGTTCCCAGCTGTTATGTTCTCATGGAAAACCCTGGTGACATAATAGTTAAGTGCTACTGCTGCTAACTAAAAGGTCAGCGGTTTGAGTTCATCAAGTGCTCTTGGGAACTCTATGGGCAGTTCTACTCTGTTCCATAGGGTGGCTATGAGTCAGAACTGACTTGCAGTAACTTTTTTTTTCTGATGTTCTCATTTGAATATACTTATCCAAGCATAAGCTTCTCCTAGTCTTCATTCAGTCACAGTGGCCACTTTTTCTTTGGTCTCGTTCATTGTCCCCAGGTGTTACTGCTGTCCTGCCTCTCTAGCTTCTGAACACTAAATAATGCCTTAGCAATAAGGAAAATGCATTTCAGTAAAACTTTTCAAGACACTCAGACCCCTGTAAATTCTTCTTTCCTTACATTCAATCTTAGAGTTGCATCATTGCTTCTACAGGTAGCTGGTGGAATGTTCCACTGGAAGCAGTTTTGCAGTATTCCAGGAGAGCTGTTTCTGCTTCTTTGTTATTAGCACTGCTTTTGTCATAATGAAGAATACATAGTAGGCATAATTTTCCTGAGAGTCGAATTCTTTTGGTTTTATTTGTTTGGCCTGTCAGTATTGCTTCTGCAAAATGAAGAATGCATTGTAGTGCTAATTTTCCCACGATTAAAAAATAATAATAATAAAAATTCTTAGGCTTTATTTATTTGTGCTGTAAGTAGTGTTTCTGCAGCAAGGGAGAATACATTGTATCAAATTTTAAAATTTTTCATGAAAAATAATAAAAAGGCTAAGAAGGAGACTAGAATAAAATACCTGTGCTGCTATTACCAGCCGCCTTTATATTTTACCTCATGTTTTGCAAATTTTCAGTGAATAAAAAAATAGAATAACTGTTTTGTCACAGACCCATATCTGTAAGAAACTCTGGTGGCATAATGATTAAGAACTACTGCTGCTAGCCAAAACGTTGGCAGCTTGAATCCACCAGGTCCTCCTTGGAAGCCTTATGGGGTAGTTCTACTTTGTCCTATTGGGTCACTATGAGTCAGAGTCAATTCTATGACAATGAGTTTGATTTTTGTTTTCATGTTGGTAGGATTTACCCCACATCTACGGTCTGATGGGAAATAAGGATTCCTGATAATTGCTATCAAAATCCATAACTTATAACTAAAATTCTGAGTTGATTCTTTAAACAGCACGTATCACATAGTATCAACAACAAAAAAAAATCGATGGAGAAAATAACTGATCACTTAATTGTTGATACTTCTCCAGTCCTTGCTCACTCTGGTCCAGTGATTATGGGAGCAGCCATTGAGATGGAAACATCCTACATCCCAGAGCATCACATAGCCAATAGCTGCCATAGAGATTTGTCTGGTTATCCATATAATTTGCATGAGTGAAAAATAAACTTATCTAGGTTAAGCCACTGCAATTCAGGGGCTATTTATCAGTGGCATTTACCTTAAAATCTCCTATATTACCTGCGAACAAAGACAATATTGGCTGTATGTAACACATTATATACAACTTGAATAATTCCTGGGATAGGGCAAACACTTGAAAAATATTTGAGTGCCTAATTGATAGAATCAAAGAAAATAAAAACATAGGCTAAGTACCTCACTTTGCCAAGAAATTTGGAGGACAACTACCTGGCCAGCTGACTGGAAGAAATCCATATTGACGTCTATTCCAGAGAAAGGTGATCCAACGGAGTGCAGAAATTACCAAACATCATTAATAGCACATAAAAGTAAAATTTTACTCAAGATCATTCAAAAGTGATTGCAACAGTATATTGGCAAGGCATTGACAGAAATTCAAGCAAGATTCAGAAGAAGACATGGAACCAGGGATATCATTGCTGATATCTGATAGATCTTGGCTGAAAGAAGAGAATACCAGAAAGATGTTTACCTGTGTTTCACTGACTATGCAAAGACTTTCAACTGTGTGGATCATAACAAAGTGTGGCTAACATTGTGTAAAATGGGAATTCCAGGACACTTAATTGTATTTTTTTTTTACTGTGATTGAGTGAAAATATACCATCTCATATAAATTTGCATACCCACTAATGAGCAGCTCCCACTGCTCTCCCTACCCAGTGATAGCACACTCTTCCTCTCCGTTCTGTACATGTCATATCCTCCTAACAATCTTCTATCCCCTCCTCTCTATCCTCTCTCCTGCTACCAGTAAAAGGTCAGCCAGATGACATCCTATAGAGGCATAAAACTGGAAAGTGCACACATGATACGGTCTTTCTGTGTCACCAAGTCCAATCCATTTCTGTCTGAAGAGTTGACCTCCACTATGATTTATGGACAGGGACAGCATCACGGCCAGAGGCCATGCTCCCAGGGGAACCCCGAGGCCCTTGGACCACCAATTGCAGTCTTTTAGTGGTGATCTCAGGGTGCACCCCTTTTGATTTTCATGTTGCCAGTGAAACTCAACTTTGTGAGCCCCATCACAGCTATTATTGCTGGTGGCCAGGCACCACCTGGTTCTTTGGGTCATATGCTGCTGCAGTCACTCACTCGAGTGGGTCTCTGTCTTCTGGGTTCTCTTTGCCCCATGTGATTTTGGTCCTTGGGGATCATCCATTTCTGCTGAGTTGGGGCCATTTGGTGTACCTCAGATGACAGCTTGGCAGCTTTTAAGACCCCAGATGCCACTCACCAATTTGGGGTGCAAAAAAACTCTCTTAGCAAAATCCCAGTTATGTCAATTGACCTCAGTGTCACCTGAGAGCATGGTCCCCAGACCCCCACCCCATCTACTCCGTCCTTGCAATATTGGGTTAAGATGGGAGGAATAATCACATTATGTTGAAGTCTTCTTTCTAATGTGTGCTGTCACAGATTTCACCCAACCAAATTTCTGTCAACTATCTAATCAATACCTCACCCTCTCCCTTCCTCCCTCACCACCCTTGCAGCCATCAAAGAGTCTTTTCTTCTATGCATGAACCTGTTTTTAAGTTCTTATCGTAGGGGGTCTCATATAATATTTGTCCTTTTGCTGCTGACTACTTTCACTCAGCATAATGTCCTCCAGTTGAAACCATATTATGAAATGCTTCCTAAAATCATCATTGTTCTTTATCATTGCATAGTGTTCCATTCAGTGTATATACCATAGTTTGCCTATCCATTCCTCTGTTGTTGGGCATCTGGGTTTGTTCTTTTTGCTATTGTGGACTGTGCTGCAATAAACATTCTTGTGCACGTATCCGTTGGTGTGAATGGCCTTGATTCTGTAGGGTATATTCCATGCAGTGGAATTACTGGGTCAAATGGTCTGTCTATGTCTGGCTTTTTAAGAAAGCACCAGATTGCTTTCCAAAGAGGTTGGAACATTTTGCAACCCCACCAAAAGTGTAGGAGAGTTCCAATTTCTCCACAGCCTCTACAGCATGTGCTGTTTTGCATTTTTTGGATCATGGCCAACCTTGTTGGGGTGAGATGGTATCTCACTGTAGTTTTGATTTGAATTTCTTTAACAGCTAATAATCGTGAGCATATCCGTATGTGTTTTTTGGCTGCCTGGATGTCCTCTTTAGAGAAATGTCTGTCCAGCTCCTTTGCCCATTTCTTAATTGGATTATTTATCTTTTTCTTACTGATATTTTGTAGTACCTTGTAGATTAAGGAGATCTAACGTCAGTCTGACATATAGTTGCCAAATATTTTTTCCCATTCTGTAGATGGTCTTTTACTGATGAAGTCTTTGGATGAAGAAAAGTGTTAGATTCTTAGTAGTTTCCATTTATTTATTTTTTCTTCTGTCAATTGTAATTTGTTTATCAGATTTTGAAGTCTGCATTGTATATTAAAACTTCTATTGTTGATCTTATTTTTTTTAGATGACCTTTATTGTTTTACATTTGGTATTTAGTCTTTTATCCAGTTTGAGTTGGCATTTGTATAAAGTGTGAGATGTGGTTCTTGTTTCAATTTACTGCAGATGGATATCCAATTTTGGCAGCACTGTTTGTTGAAGAGATTGTTTTTACCCTAATTTAATGTCTTAGGGCCTTTGCCAAATATCAGCTGTTCACAGGAGGATGGTGTCTTCTCTGGGGTCTCAGTTCTGTTCCATTGATCTGTCTACCTCTTTTTGTACCAGTATCAGGCTGTTTTGACTAATGTGGCAGTGCGATAGGTTCTAAAGTTGGGTAGTGAAAGGCCTCCCATTGTGTGCTTCTTCTTCAGTATTGTTTTACTTATCAGGGTCTTCTTCCATTTCCAAACAAAGTCAGTGCTTTGTTTCTCCATCTCATTGAAAAATGTCATGGAAATTTGTATTGGGGTTGCATTATGTAAGTAAACTGCTCTGGGTAAAATAGACATTTTCAGAATGTTAAGTCTTCCTAACAAGCAGGTGAGCAGGGTAGGTTTCTCCATTTACGTAAATCTCTCTTAATTTCTTATAGTAAGGTCTTGTAGTTCTTTTTGTAAAGGTCTGTTAGTTCTCTGGTTAGATTTATTTTTAGATATTTTATCTTCTTGGGGGCTACAGTTAATGGTGCTGATTCGGTGATTTCTTCTTTAGTAATATCATTGTTGGTATAAAGGAATCTTACTGATTTACTTATGTTTATCTTGTATCCTGACACTTTGCTGAACTCTTCTATCAATCTGAGAGGCTTACTTATGGATTCTTTTGGATTCTCTGCGTATGTAATCATATCATCTGCAAACAGGGAGACTTTGACTTCCTCTTCACTGATGCAGATGTCCTTAATTTCTTGGCCTTGTCTAATTGCTCTGGCTAAAACTTCTAGCACAATATTGAGAAGGAGAGGTGAGAGCAGGCATCCATGTCTAGTTCTGGTTCTCAAGGGAATTGTTTCAGTCTGTCTCCATTCAGGATGTTGTAGGCAGCTGAGTTTGTATAAATGACCCTTATTGCATTAAGGAAATTGCCATCTATTCCTATTTTGCTGAGAGTATTAGCATGAATGGGTGTTGGACTTTATCAAATTCCTTTTCTGCATCAATGGACAAAATCAGGTGATTTTTGTCTTTTGTGTTTTATGTGGTTGATCACGTTAATTGTTTTTCTGATGTTGAACCAGCCTTGCACCCCTGGTATGAACCCAACTTGGTCATGATGAATTACTTTTTTGATATGTTGTTGTATTCTATTGGCAAGAATTTTGTTCAAGTTTTTGCATCTAGATTCATGAGAGATATTGGTCTGTAGTTCTCCTTTTTGGTTGGGTCTTTCACTTTGGTATCAGGGTTAAGCTGGCTTCATAGAATGAATGTGGGAGTATTCCATCCCTTTCTATGCTATGAAATAGTCTCAGTAGTATCAGAGATAACTCTTTTCTAAAAGCTTGGTAGAATTTTGCAGTGAAGCCATCTGGGCCCAGGCTTTTTGCGGTTGACAGTGTTTTGATGACCTTTTCAATTTCTTCCTTCGTGATGAGTTTATTAAGTTGTTCTGCTTCACCTTGTAATAATTTGGTAGGTGATATGAATCTAAGAATTTGTCCATTTCTTCTAGGTTTTCAAATTTGTTAGAGTACAGACTTTCGTAGTATTCTGCTATGATATTTTTGATTTGTGGTGAATCTGTTGTGACAACTCCCCTCTCATTTCTTATTTGGGTTATCTGTTTCCTTTTGTGTTTTTCTTTAGTAAGTTTAGGCAATGGTTTGTCACTTTTGTTGATCTTTTCAAAAAACCAGCTTTTGGTCTTTCCAATTTTTTCAATTGTTGTATTCTCTAATTCATTTAGTTCTGCTCTAATCTTTATGATCTGTTTTCTTCTGGTGCCCCAGGGGTTCCTCTATTGCTCTCTCTCTACTTGTTCAAACTGTAGGGTTAGATCTTTGGTTTGGGTTCTTTGTTGCTTCTGGATGTGTACGTTTATAGAGATAAACTGACCTCTGAACACTGCTTTGGCTGTATCCCATAGGTTCTGGTAAGAAGTGTTTTCATTCTTGTTGGGATCCATAATCCTTATTTCACCCTTGATTTTTTCTATAATTCATGGCTTTTTGAGCAAGATGTTGTTCAGTTTCCATGTGTTCCACTTTCTGTCTATGTTTTTTCTGCTATTGCTTTAGACTTTAATGGCTTTGTGGTCTGGATTTTGGTATGGATTTTGTTGAGATTTGCTTTATGTCCTGACACAGGGTCTATTCTGGAGAATGTTCCATGTGCATGGGACAAGAAGGTGTAGTTGTCTGCTGATGCACAGAAAGTTCTGTATATGTCAATGAGGTCTAGTTGGTTAATTGCGGCAATAAGATCTGTGTCTTTATCGAGCTTTTTTTTAGACTATCGGCCAAGTATTGAGAGTGGAGTGTTGAAGTCTCCCACTATCTGTCTTGTTTTTCACTGTAGTCAGTGTTTCTTCCATGTACTTAGATGCTCTAGTATGGGTGCATAAATATTTAATATTGTTAAGTCCAGCTTGTGTATTGAACCTTTCAGCAATAAATAGTGTTCATCCTTGTCCATGATGGTGGATTTTACATTAAAATCTATTTTATCTGAAACTAGTATTGCCATACGTGGTCTTCATTGTGTATTATTAGCTTGATATATATTCTTTCATCCTTTAATTTTCTGTTTGTTCATATCTTTAAGTCTAAGGTGAGTTTCTTGTAAGCAACATATGGACGGGTTGTGTCTTTGGATCCAAGATGCCACTCACTGTCTCTTTACTGAAGCATTCAGTCCATTCACATTCAGTGTAATTATTGACAGGTGTGTGTTTAGTACTGTCATTGTGATATGTTTATTTTTGTGTTGATGTTTTCTCTGTTGTCCTTATTATTCTGTTCTGAGACATTCTTTTTTATGAGTTGATTTTGCACCTTTTTTAGTGTTGGTTTTGTGGTTGTTGAGACTCCTGTATTACATTTCTTGATTTGGTATGTTGCATCTTTATTGTGCTTTGTGCTGCCCCTGTGATCCCCCTTAAATTCTATGTTTAAGCCCAATTTTAACTACTACAAGTCTTATTAACTTCATCTGGAAGGACTATAATGACTGTAGTATATCCCTCTTTTCAATATGATGACATCATAGTTTTCATGATATGATCTCTGGATCACTTCTTTTAATATTACAGCTTTGATTGAGTTTGGAGCCTTCCCTAACTGATAAGGTTTCTGGATGATGTGTCCTGTATTTCCTCCTAAAATATAGAGTTAATGGTTTTGTTCTTCTAAGCCAAGGGATTCTTTCAGTAGCTTTGGTTTGGTTTTTATAAAGTCTCTGAGTTTCTGTTTATCTGTGTATGTCTTGATTTCATTTTCATATTTGAAAGATAGTTTTGCAGGATGCATAATTCTTGGTTGGAATTTCTTCTCCTTCAAGGCTTTGAGTATGTCATTGCATTGTCTCCATGCCAGCATTGTTTCTGCTGAGAAATCTGATGAAAGCCTACAGGTTTTCCCTCTGACAATTAGCTTTGCTTTGAGTCTTGCTGCCTTTAAGAGTTTCTGCTTGTGTTCCATTTTGTTAAGCTTGATTAGAATATGTCTTGGAGTCTTTCTTTTGGGATCTACATTGAGTGGAATTCGATATGCACCTTGGATATCTATATTCTCTTCTTTCATAATGTCAGGGAAGTTTTCTGTCAGCAGCTCAGCCACAATACTCTCTGTGTTCTCAGGTGTCCCACAATGTTCAGGAACTCCAGTTAATTGTAGATTGTTCTTCCTAATAGAGTCCCACATGCTTCTTAATGCTTCTTCATTTTTCTTGTTTCTTTTTTCTGATTTCTCCCATAGATGCTGGAGTCAGTAGCTCTATCTTCCAAGTCAGAAAATCTATTTTCCATTTGTTCCATTCTGTTTTCTTGGCTTTGAACTTAATTTTCTATCTCTTTGATTTTGTTATTGATCTATTGGATTTCAGAATACTAGTGTTCTATCAGATCAAACAGCTTACTTAATTTTTCATTTTGCTCTGCTGAATATTGTATAAGGTCTAGGTGGGATCTCTATATAATACTTTTGTATTTGCCCTCCGATAGTTTCAGAAAGACTTCTTCATCTGGGAAGTTCTTTGGATCTTTCTTTTGTGGGCCTTCTGAAGCCATAGATGAATTCTTCCTAATGTTCTGGTCCAAAGTGTGTGGCTTTTGGGGCAGCTGAGGCTGTTTTGTTTTTCCAGTGTTACCTTAACAGGATCTAAAGCTCTGTCTGAAAGGAAGTTGATCACCAGACATCTTGATGTACTTCAGTGACTGGGCTCGGTGGAATCTCTGGTGTAGCAGGCTCCACCTCCTAATGTGCAAAGACATAGCCCCACTTAAAGAGTCACTGGGGAGCCATTAGCTGACCCTATAATGTGAGACAGTAAAGGCTGGAAGAGATACCATCTGGATGCACTGGAATTATTTCTCTACTGAAGGTGAAAGATATCTAACAGCTTCCAAAATTAGTCAGGCTTTCAGGCGTGTAAGTCCCTCTTCCCAGCTGGTAAAGTAAGCACCTCTATATCAAAGACTGCTTTAGTACCAGAAAAGTGCTGTCCAGGCGGCACTACGTCCTAGCCTGGGGATTAGGTCCTGCTGAGGCCTCCATATAGGAAAATCTGTTTCCCAGTAAATCAAGATAGTATCCCTCACAAACTTCCCTTCCCTTCTTGGGAAAGACTATTCAGTGGCAGAGATTGAGAGATTCCAAGAAAAAGAGGTCAGAGATGCCAAGTTGCACAGATTCCAAGGTCTGGCTCTCAAAATGTGGTGACTTAGCTTGCCAATCTCATCTGAGGCTTGTTACCAGTCAAATCTCAGCCCCACTTGCCAGCTAAGACAGAAACAAAGAGTTAAAACGGCAATTTACCTTCAGTTCACGAAAGCTGGCATTCAACAAGGATGGGGGTCAGTGAGAGATAAGTTTCCTGCTCAGTGGTATGTAGACCAGATAGACAGCCCTATGCCATGTCCTAGGGCTCACTAGGTATCCAAAAGGCTCTTCTAATTATCAATTCAGGCCTTGGTTTCCAGACGCATTTAGCGAGACGTGTGTTTATTCTGCCATCTTGACTCTGCTCCCCAATTGTATTCCTAAGGAATCTGTATTATGGATCAAGAAGCAGTCATGCTAACAGAACAAGGGGACATTGCATGGTTTAAAGTCAGGAAAGATGTGTGTGAGGGTTGTATCCTTTCATCATACCTTTTCAAGCTGTAGACCAAGCAAATAATCTGAGAAGCTGGTTTATATTAAGAAGAAGGTATCAGGATTGGAGGATGACTTATTAACAACCTGCATTACACAGACACTGCCATCTTAATTGCTCGAAGTGAAAAAGGTTTGAAACACCTACCGATGAAGATCAAGGACCATAGCCTTCAGTATGGATTGCACCTCAACCTGAAGAGAATAATAATCCTGACAACTGGACCAGTAAGCAACATCATCATCAATGCAGAAAGGACTGGGGTTGTCAAGGATTTCATTTTACTTGGCTCCACAATCATCACCCATGGAAGCAGCAGCCAAGATATCAAAAGATTCATTGCACTGGGGAAATCTGCTGCAAAGGACCTCTTTAAAGTCTTGAAAAGTAAAGATGTCATCTTGAATACTAAAGTGTACCTGACCCAAGCTATGGTATTTTCTACACATCATAAGCATGAAAAAGCCGGACAATGAACAAAGATGACAGAAGAAGAATTGATGTCTTTGAACTGTGGTGTTGGAGAAGAATGTTGAATGTACTGTGGGCTGCCAAAAGCACAAACAGATCTGTTCTAGGAGAAGTATGACCAGAGTGCTCCTTGGAAGCAGAGACAGCAAGACTGTGTCTTACATGTTGTCAGAAAGGATCAGTCCCTGGAGAAGGACATTTTCCTTGGTAGAGTGGAGGGTCAGTGAAAAACAGGAAGACCTTCAACAACATTGATTGACACAGAGGCTGCAACAAGAGGCTTAAGTATAAAAATGATTGGTGGACATAGTGCAAGACTGGGCAGTGCTTCATTCTGTTGTGCATAGGGTCGCTATAAGTCAGAACTGACTCTACAGCACCCAGCAACAACAACAATAACAGCAGTACCTCGCTTTAAAGAGATCTGTGTTCACTTTCACTTTTAAGACAAGTATGTTGGCTCCAGACTCATTATTTTGTTTTCAAAAAGTCAAGAGTCTGGATGTTTTGACTATGACATTTTGTGGTATATAATCTCTCAACAACAAACACACACTTAAACAAAGTCTAGCAAGCTTTGTACCCTCCTTGATTATTTCACTGTGTCCAGATTCCATAACCATATACACCAGATAATACACTATTCAGGATTCAGTCTTCTGCTGCAAGAAAATTCCTAGGTGAATTAAGAGTTCCAGAATATTTGATATTACTTGCTCAGCTAGGTTGATTTGTAAATCTTGCCTTCTTGAAGACAAACAGTTCCAACTTACAAGTAGCTCTTGCTAGATAATAAAGCCAGATTAGTCTATATGTTCTTGTTTGGTCTATATTACCTTTCCTGGCTGATGAGGATGGACTGAAATCTGTAATTCTTCAGAGCAGTGAGGGACCTTGGTTCATATCCGAACTCCACTGCCTCCTTTCTCTAACTGTGTCACACTGTTCATTCATAGCCTCATTCTTTAAAACATGCACAATGAAAGTGCCCATATCATACAGCTGTTCATTTGAAAGTGTTGACAGCCACACAACTAGTGTTTAAATAAAAAGAATGGTGCTATGGCTGAAGCACTCAGCTGATGGCTAGCTGGTCCGTAGGAGGAAGATGTGGCAGTCTGCTTCCACAATGATTCACAGCCTTGGAAACCCTCTGAGACACTGCTACTCTGCCCATAGGGTCACTGCGAGTTGGAATCAACTCTAAGACAGTGAGTTTGGAATATCACCTACTACCACTTTTCTGTTCCTATGCTATATTGAGGTGGCTTGTTTATTGCTAAGATGCTAAAAGTTATGCCACCCATATTTCAAATATCAGTAGGATCACCCATGGTAGACAGGTTTCAGCAGTGCTTCCTGGTTAAAACAGACTAGGAAGAAGGCTGGTGATCCACTTGCTGTAATTAGACAATTAAAACCTTATGGATTACACTAGAATATTGTATGACACTTTGGGAAGAAGAGCCTTCTAGGATGGAAGGCACTCAAAAATTATACAGTGGCTGTAACAACAGACTCAAGCATAGCAATGACTGTGAAGATGGCACAGTACTGGACAATTATTTTGTTGTGCACAGGGTATCCATGAGTCATAATCAACTCAACAGCAACTGGTAGGTGGGTGGTGATATTATCTACACTGGCTCTGAACGAGTCTCTGCACATAATTTCCTCAAGATGATGTATTACAACTACACGAGCAGGTGCTATTCTTAAAAAGGGTACATGATTTACCAAACTGAACAGTTTACAATATATTTTAACAGACAAAATGAACAGATTAGAAACATGATTGAAGACTACGGAGAAAAGTGCCCTCTAAGCCATATGGATTTTCATTAAAACCTCTATCAAACGATGAAGACATTCCCAGCAAGACATGGGAATCTAAGGTATGCAAACAGCTGTAGCTTCTCGAAAATATGTTCTAGAACAGTTCAGGGAGAAAAGAGATCATTTGTTAAATATTCTTTCTCATACCTTTTCTATTTTCTTTAAAATTTTCAGGCAATTGAAATAAACATTGCAATTATTAGTCTGGACATGAAAGTCATACTGCAGATGATAAAGCATATAAATTGATTTAAAAATTGCCTTCTGAAAAATAGAAAAAAATAAATTGCCTTCCGGAGATAAAAAAAATAGACACTCAATTCAATATACAAATCAATATAAACTGTAAAGCTGATTCCCGTGCATCTCTGGAAGATTGTGATGAATTGCTCTGTGAAGAAATAGGTAAAAGTTTCATCCTAACCCCCACACCTGAGAAGCCTTCACACAGACAGAGCCTGCAATATAAAATACAAACTCCTGTGAGCTGAGAAGAAATTATAATTGTATTTGGCTCTATGATCTCATGAGTATTAGATTATCCGGTGTAATATAGAAACAGAAGGCAATAAACAGAATTGTCCAAACTGGCTAGAATTTCATTTCTATTTTGCCAAGCTGTTCTACATTAACTGTTGCAAATTATGTGAGATGAACATGGAATTAAAATTAAAATGGTTAAGTAAGAATAAATGTTGTTGTTATGTGCCTTCCAGTCTCTTCTGACTCTATGGAAAATATAACTCTATGGAAAATATAACAAAACACTACCTGGCCCTGTGCCATCTTCTCAATCATTGCTATGTTTGTGGCCATTTTTGCAACCACTGTGTCAATTCATTTCAGTAAGAATCTTCTTTTTTACTGACCCTATCCTTTACTATCTATGACATCCTTTTTTAGGGACTGGTCCACTGGATAACATATCAAAAAAGTATCTGAGACAAGGTCTTGCCATCCTTACTTCCAAAGAACATTCTGAATGTACTTCTTCCAAGACAGACTTGTTCACTCTTCTGGCAGTCCATGTTGTGTTGTGCTGTTTTTAGGTGTTATTGAGTTGGTTCTGACTAATAGCAACCCTATGAACAACAGAAGGAAACACTGTCCAGTCCTGTGCCTGCCCACAATCATTTTTATGTGTAAACTCATGGTTGCAGATGCTGTGTCAATCCATCTCCTCGAGGGTCTTCCTCTTTTTTACTGACCCTGTACTTTAACAAGCATATCCGTCGCCAGGGACTGATTCTTCTTGACAACATGTCCAAAGTATGTGAGCCATAGTTTTGCCCTTTTTGTTTCCAAGGAACATTCTGACTGTGCTTCTTCCAGAACAGATCTGTTTGTTCTTTCGGCAGTCCATTGTATGTTCAACATTCTTCTCCAGCACCACGATTCAAAGGTATCAACTCTTCTTCTGTCTTCCTCATTCATTGTCCAGCTTTCACATGCACATGATGTCATTGAAAATACCATGGCAGCTTGGGTCAGGCACACCTTAGTCTTCAAGGTGATATCCTTACTTTTCAACACTTTAAAGAGGTCCTTGACAGCTTATTTTCCCAATGGAATGCATCTTTTGATTTCTTGCCTGCTGCTTCCATGAGTGTTGACTGTGGAATCAAATAAAAATGAAATCCTTGACAACCTGAATCCTTTCTCCGTTCAATCACAATTTTGCTGACTGGTTCGGGAGTGAGGATTTTTGTTTTCTTCATGCTGAGGTGCAAACCATACTTAAGGCTGTGAGTTTGGATCTTCATCAATAAGTGTTTCCAATCCTCTATACTTCCAGCAAGCAAGGTTGCGTTGTCTGCATAATGCAGGTTGTTACTGAGTCTTCCTTCAATCTTAATGCCTTGTTCTTCTTCACAGAGTCCAGCTTCTTGGATTACATGCTTGGCATAAAGATTGAAAAGATATGAAAGGATACAACCCTGACACACCTTTCCTGAGGATAAACTGCGCCATATCTCCTTGTTCTGTTCACACGACTGTCTCTTGATCCATGTACAGGTTCCTCACGAATGCAATTAAGGGTTCTGGAATTCTCATTCTCTGGAATGTTATCCGTAACTTATTATGATCCACACAGTCAAATGCCTTGCATAATTAATGAAGCACAAGTAAACATCTTTCTGGTATCCTCTGCTTTCAGCCAAGATCCATCTGACATCAGCAATTATTTCCTTGGTTCCCCTCAGGGGAAGATGGGGAACCGGTGATATCACTGGTAGTCTATGGTGTATTTGATATTGTTCACCAACACCATAATTCAAAGGCATTAAGTCTTCCTTAGTCTTCCTTATTCATTGTCTAACCTTTGCATGCATAAGAGGTGACTTAGGTCAGGAGGACTTCAGTCCTCAAACTGACATCATTGCTTTTCAACAATTTAAAGAGATTTTTTGCCCAATATAATCCACCTTTTGATTTCTTGACTACTGCTTCCATGGGTATTGATTGTGCATCCAAATAAAATGAAATCCCTGACAATATCAATACTTTCTCTGCTTATCATATTGTTGCTTATTGGTCCAGTTGTGTAGATCTTTGTTTTATTTATGTTCAAGTCTAATCCATACTGAAGGCTTCAGTCTTTGATCTTCCTCAGTAAATATTTTAGTCCTCTCTGATTTTAGCCATCAAGGTTGTGTTTTCATGTTTCTTGGGTTCTTAGTCTTTCACCAGTCCTAATGTGGAGTTCTTATTTATATAGTTCAGCTTCTTTGACTACTTGCTCAGCATACAATTTGAGTAAGTATGGTAAAAAGATAGAATCCTTTCCTGCACACTTTTCCTGATTTTAAACCATTCAGTATCCCCTTATTCTGTCCAAATGTTTGTCTCTTGCACTATGAACATGTTTTGTATGAGCACAATTAAGTGTTTGGGAATTCCCATCCTTTACAATGTTTTCCATAATTTGTTATGATTCACACAGTCCAACTGCTTTACATAGTCATCAAAACCCAGGTAAACTTCTTTCTGAAGTTTATATTAACAGTGATACTCCTTGTTCCATATTCTCTTCTGAATCAGGCTTGAATTTCTGGCAGTTTCCTGTCAATGTACTGTTGCAACTGTTTTTGTGTTATCTTTAGCAACTCGACGGCACTTGGCTGGCTTAGCAAAATTTTACTGTAGTGTAATATACATAATACGTGACGTACAAGAATACATGATCTGTGGAAAAATGCTGCAAAACTGTGTTACATAATACATTTAAAATACTTAAAACATTTTTAATTACTTAGCATTATGTTAATAATAGGGACATTTTTATGTTTTTATTCTAATCATATTTGCTATTCTAGGCATTAAAGAGAAATGAGAGGATGACAATTTAAACAGAAGGACATGCAGAAAGCAGACACACACACACACAGCAAAGACTTGGACAGGGAGCTCAGTATGATCTCTAGTAGTTACTTAAAGTAAGACGGATATTTAGCATGTTTTATACATTTGTATACTGAACTACATCTTTAGGAATATTGCCTATGTATCACTTTGTGAAGTAAGCAAGGTATGCATTCAACCCAATTTAAAGCTAAGAAAACCGAGATTGGAGAGGTTGTGACCACTTAAGATCACACAGGAAGTTGCAGAGCCAGGTTCTGACCTCTGACCACTGTTTCTGCCATGTGTTGAATGTGTCCCCCCAAAAGATATGTTGAAGTCCTAACACCCAGTACCTATGAATGTCACCTTTTTTTGAAATAGGATTTCTCTTTTGTTATCAGTTAAATTAAACAAGATCACGCTGAGTAGGGCAAGTCCTAACCCTAATGCCTTCTGTGTGGCATTTTATAAAAGGAAAGCATAAACTAGGGGTTCCAAGTGGTCCCCAGTAGTCCAGGAACAGCTCAGTAGTTGCTGATATGAAAAAAGGAAAGCATATGTGTTGTATGGTAACTAAATCTGTTGCTTCTTGGATTTGACCTGAGTAGGAAACAATAGTGAGAGACTGGATTATGGGCAGGGTTGTGGACAGTGACACTCATTCGAAAGCAGCGTAGAGGGCTGCCATCTTTGAGTGGGGTACCCTGCTTGTTTCCTACTCCATCAAAATCCAATGGACAATAGGTGTTGTTACTGTTCAATGCATACACTACTCTGGTTTAAGCTGGCAATTACAGAGCTGTTCTGGAACCATTCCAGGCTGGTTCAAAGTCCTGCAGTAGATAGTGATTCATCCACCCTCTTGAACAATGCTTAAGGCTTATTACTGGGAGAAATTTCCCAAAAAGGACACCAGGCACTGTAAAATGAATGGTGGGATGCCATAAAAAAAGAGAAGTGAGGGGTAGGTGAAAGTCTACATACTATACATTGAGACCTCCATCCTGTGACTTATATTTGTCAGGAGACAGGACATGCCTTGGTAGATAACTTGACTAAGGATGCTGACATGGGAATAGTGTAACAAAATAACTGAGTCACCCACACAATTTTCTTCTGGTGAAGCCCATCAGTCAACATTTCCTGCCCAGTGACCCAGAACTTTCAGTTACAATTGGGCCTCACTCTTAAATCAATGAACTATCACTAGACATACGAGGATAGCCTCTAATACCTAGGACACAGACAAAGCACACAGAAGAAAATCACAAGTATAAAAAATACACTTAGAGAGCAGAAACAATTTCTTTTCCCAAGAGAAATAATTAATTCTTCAGATAGATAGGACAACACATTGTTTTTGTTTAAAAAGATAGTGGTGCTATTAGAAAAGAAAGAATAATCAAAGAAAAAAGAAGCATTCTCAGAAATTACAAATATCATTTTTTGGGGAAAAATGAACACTAAAGCAGCTAGAAAGAACAAAAATGAAAATGAAATATAACACAAGTGTGATAAACTAGATTAGTTTTCAGCAAATATTTTCTTCAGTTGCTCGTGTGGTGGAGGGTATTTTCCCTCTCTATTGATGTTGTGTCAGGGCCTCCAGGACAAGAAAAGATGGGTAGAACGGTGTGCTGTTTCTAAACCAAGGTCTTCAGCAGTTTAGGAGTTTCTGTTTGCTTTCTAGAATATCTGAATTTGAAAATAGCCTTGTTCAGGGCAGATGAGAAACACATGAAGCAATTGACCATGATCAGCCAAGTGTACCCTATCCCAGAGGAGCCCCACAGAGTCCTAGCCAACTACAGATGGCAACAGATTGTTGTTGTTTAAACTACATAGAAGAGAGATTGCAGAAACAGACTCATTCTTATGAGCACTTTAGTTAAGACTAGAGTGACATTGCAGAGGAATGGGAGAAAGATGATCTTTTCAATGAACAGTTCTGGATCAATTGACCATAGAGGTGAGAAACAAATGAAACTTGACACCTACTTTTGATATTTCCTTGGGGTCAGTTCTGCTGATTAGTGGTTTTCATTTCTTATCTAATGATTACCCACTAAATGATATTATCATCTTTTATTTTCTATAAACTTTGTAACTACTGAAATTATCTCATTTATTTGCTTGCTTTCAAATGATCTGTCTTGCTCCTGTTATAATATAAAATCCTTAAGAGCAAGAAGTTTGTCTATTCTGCTCATTGTTATATCTGGAATGTCCAGAACATGTCCTGGTACAATCACAAACTTCTGAATAAACAAACAAGTAGATCCAAACCAAAACCAAATGCAGTGCCACTGAGTCAATGCCAACTCATATCAACCCTCTAGGACAGAGTAGAACTTCCTCAGGGAGTTTCCAAGGAGAACCTGGAAGGTTTGAACTGCCAGCCTTTTGGTGAATGGCCATAGCACTTAACCACTGTGCCACTAGGGTTTCCTAAAACGATCTGCTGGAAGAATTAAATGTGAAAAGAGCAGTTAATCCTTTGATCTGACAAAAAATATAGAAGGCATTTACTTGTCTGAGTCTGGATTGGTGAGACGGTGTTGGGAAATGTTCCAGATAGAGGACATAAAGATAGAACATGTCTTTTCTTGATGGAGCAGGGTCATTTTCTAATCAGTCCATTTCTGTATGTATTAAGTAGAAATTTTTCCTTAAAATAAAAGCAGTTTTATTAATTTGGCCTTCAATCTCAGATTACTTACAGTATTTCCACTTTATTTTATGCATAAAAAAATTGTTTCCCCACGAAAATACCACCCTCCTGTCATGGATTGTATTCCCACAAAAATCCATGTAGCAGTTTGGCTGGGCTATGATTCCTGGTATTGTGTGATGTTCCTCCGTGTTGTAAATCCTGCCTCTATGGTGTTAATAAGGATGGACGGCCACAGCTGTGCTGTGGGGCAGGAGTAGATGTTTAAGATTGTGTCTTGAGGAAGTCTCTTGAGATATAAAAGAAGTTAGCAGAGAGATTTGGGGACCTCATGCCACCATGAAGCAGTACTGGGAGCTGAGCATGTCCTTTGAAAAGGGCTGGGTCTCCATGACTCAGATGCGACCAGGACCTTCCTCTGTGTCAGCAGAGAAAGCCTTCCCCTGTAGCAGACACCCTGAGTGTGGACTTCAAGTGTACGGGACGGATAAAATAAAATTTCTCTTTTTAAAGCCATCCACTTGTGGTATTTTGTTAAACCAGCGCTAGATAACTAAGATACCTCCTCTCCAGAGATTGACACTCTGATGGTGTAGTGGTTAAGGGCTACAGCTGCTAACCGAAGGGTCAACAGTTGGAATCAGCCAGTCATTCCTTGGAAGCTCTATGGGGCAGTTCTACTCTGTCCTACAGGGTTGCTATGAGTCAGAATTGACTTGATGGTAATGGGTTTGGTTTTTTGGTTTATCCAGAAATGCTTAGATTTTTCTATACTCCTATTGTCCCCTTGCCCCCACCAACTCCTGTCCTTCTCCAGTATACGGCAGCACTAGCAGACACTGTTCAATACTTACCCATGTTACTTTATATTTAAATCACTGGTTTCTTAACCCAAGTGTGTATAACATACTCACCAAGGAGTGTCATTTGTGTGTCTGTATGTGTGTACGTGTGCATGTTTAATTCAGATTTCTGAACTCTACCTCTAAGAGATCTGAAACAGAAAGTCTGAGTTAATTAGGTTGCTAGTTTTCCAGGTTAGTCAGATACACAGCAGACATTGGGATGGTTGTCATTAGGTGCCATTAAGTCGATTCTGACTCATAGGGACCTTATGCACAACAGAATGAAACACTGCCTGGGCTGGGCCATGCCAACAAATGTTTTGATGCTTAATCCCACTGTTGCAGCCACTGTGTCACTCCATCTTGTTCAGGGTGTTCTTTTTCCCTGAGCCTCTACTCTACCAAGTATGATGTCCTTCTCCAGGGATTGATCATTCATGAAAACACCTCCAAAGTACACGAGATGCGGTCTCACCACCATCTTTGCTTCCAAGGAGCACTCTGGTTATACTTCTTCTAGAATAGATCTGTTTCTTCTTTTGACACTCCATGGTATATTCATTATTGTTCTCCACCACTACAATTCAAAAGCATCAATTATTCTTCTGTCTTCCTTGTTCATGGTCCAGGTTTCACATGCAAGTGATGCGACTGAAAATACCATTGCTTGGGTCAGACACAATTTAGCCTTCAAGGTGACATCTTTACTTTTCAACACTTTAAAAGAGGGCCTTTGCAGCAGATTTTCCCAGTGCAATGGATCTTTTGATTTCTTGACAGCTGTTTCCAGTAGTGTTGACTGAGGAACCAAGTAGGGTAAAATCCTTGACAACCTCAACCCTTTCTCCATTTCTCATGATGTTGCTTACCGGTCCAGTTGTGAGGATTTTTTCTTGATGCTGAGGTGCAATCCATACTGAAGACTATGGTTTTTCATTTTCATCAGTGTTTCAATTCCTTTTCACTTCCAGCAAGCAAGGCTGCATCATCTGCATTATGTGGGTTGCTAATGAATCTTCTTCCAACCCTGATGCTTCATTCCTCTTCGTATAGTCCAGCTTCTTGGGTTATTTGCTTATCACAGGGATTGAAAAGATATGGTGAAACAATACATCTCTGATGCGCACCTTTCCTGACTTTTAACCAAGTGTCCCCTTGTTCTGTTTGCACGACTGCTTTTTGATCCACATACAGATTCCCCATGTATTAAGTGTTCTGGAATTCCCATTCTCTGCAATGTTATCCATAGTTTGTTATGATCCACATGGTCAAATGCCTTTGCATGGTCAATGCCACACAAGTAAATATCTTTCTGGTATTCCCTGCTTCCAACCAAGATCCATCTGACATCAGCAATGACATTCCTGGTTCTATGTCCTCTTTCGGATCTGACTTGAATTTCTGGCAGTTGCTTGTCAATATACATTCATGTTTGAATGATCATGAGCAAAATTTTACTTGCATGTGACATTAATGATACTGTTTTATAATTTTCACATTCTGTTGGATCACCTTTCCTGGAAATAGGCACAGATATGGATCTCTTCCAGTTGGTTGGCCAGGGAGCTGTCCTCCAAATTTCTTGGCATAGACAAGTAAGCACTGCTAGTGCTGCATCTGTTTGTTGGAACGTCTCAATTGTTATTCCATCAATTCCTAGGAACGTGTTTTTCACTAATGCCTTCAATGCACCTTCAACTCTTCCTTCAGTACCATCAGTTCCTGACCATATGCTACCCTTTGGAATAACTGAACACTGTTGATGAGTTCTTTCTGACATAATGACTCTGTGTATTACTCCCATCTTCTTTTGATGCTTACTGAGTCATTTAACATTTTCCCTGCAGAATCTTTCACTAATGCAACTGGAGGCTTGAATTTGTTCTTTAGTTCTTTCAGCTTGAGAAGTGCAGACTGTGTTCTTCCCATTTGGTTCTCTATTTCTACCTCTTTGCACATGTTATTACAATACTTCATTTTGTCTTCTCGAGCTATCATTTGGAATTCTGTGTTTAGTTCTTTTACTTTGTCATTCCTTCCTTTTACTTTAAAAGCTATTTGATGTTCAAGAGCAAGTTTCAGAGTCTCTTCTGACATCCAATTTGGACTTTTTTTTTCTTTCCTGTCTTTTTAATGTCTTCTTGCTTTCTTCATGTATGATGTCTCTGATGTCATTCCACAACTTGTCTGTTCTGTGGTCAGTTGTTCAGTGCATCTATTCTTAAGGTGCTCTCTACATTCAGATGAGATATAGTCAACATCATACTTTGGGTTTATAGACTTGTTCTAATTTTCTTCAGTTTCCATTTGATCTTACATATGAGCAACTGATGGTCTATGCTGCAGTTAGCACCTGGTCTGTTCTGACTGCTGATACTGAGCTTTTCCATCATCTCTTTCCACAGATATAGTCAATTTGATTTCTGTGTGTTCCATCTGGTGAGGTCCATGTGTATAGTCTCATGGTATTGCCAATTAAGAAGTCGTAGTTCTTGCAAAATTCTATTATTTGATTACCAGCATTACTTCTGCCATATTTTCCAACTACTGATCCTTCTTTTTGTTTCTAGCTTATGTATTCCAATCATCACTAACTATCAGTGCATCCTGATTGCATGCTCAACTTCAGACTGCAAAAGCTGGTAATCATCTTCAGTTTCTTCATCTTTGGCCCTTGTAGTGGTTGTGTAGATTTAAACAATAGTTGTATTAACTGGTCTTCCTTGCAGATGTATGGATATTATCATGTCACTGACAGCATTGTACTTCAGCACAGATCTTGAAATGTTCTTTTTGAGGATGAATGCAACACCATTTTTCTTTAAGTTTCCATTCCCATCACAGTAGACCATGATTGTCCAATTCAAAATGGCCAACGCCAGTCCATTTCAGCACAGAATATCTATGTTTATGCATTCCACTTCAATCTGATGATTTCCAATTTTAATACTCTGTACATTCCATGTTCTGATCATTAGTGGATGTTTGAAGCCATTTCTTCTCATTTTGAGTCATGTCAGCTCAGCAAATGAAGGTCCCAAAGGCTTTACTCCATCCACATCATTAAGGTCGACTCTACTTTGAGGAGGCAGCTTGTCATGGATTGAATTATGTCCCCACTGAAATGTGTATAGTCATGTGTCTGGCCATGATTCCCAGTATTTTGTGATTGTCCTCCATTTTGTGGTATTCCTATGCTGTATGCTAAAGGGTTAGGGTGGGACTGTAAATCCCTTCATAGAATCACCTCCCTGCTCCACTGTAAAGAGAGTTTCCCTGGAGTGTGGCTTGCTCTATCCTTAATCCCTTCATCCTGCAAGAGATAAAAGGAAAGGAAGCAGGCAGAGAATTGAGAACCTCATACCATCAAGCAAGCAGCACTGGGAAAAGAGCACGTCCTTCAGACCTGAGGTTCCTGCACCAAGATGCTCCCTGGACAAAGACTGATATAATACCAGACTTCCCTCCAGAGCCGACAAGGGGGAGAAGCTTCCCCTGGAGAGGACACTCTGAATTTGGGCTTGTAGTCTACCGGACTGTGTAAGGATAAACTTCCCTTTGTTAAAGCCATCCACTGTGGTATTTCTCTTAGAGCAGCGCTAGCTGACTAAAACGCAGCTCTTCTCCAGTTGTCTTTTGAATGCCTTCCAACCTGGGGGCTCATTTTCTGGCACTGTGTCTGACAATGTTCCACTGCTATTCATGTTTTCACTGGCTAATTCTTTTCAGGAGTAGGCTGCCTGGTCCTTCTTCCTAGCCTGTCTTGTCTGGAAGCTTAAGGGAAACCTGTCCTCCCTGGGAAACCCTGCTGGTATCTGAAGGTCAGTGGCAGAGCTTCCAGCATCACAGTGACATGCAAGCCCCCACAAGGATGACAAACAGACAGGCACGTAGGGGAACATGGGAACTACTGGATTCTAATCTCAACTCCTGCTACCCAGTGTGTGGTCTACCAATAGTATTGGCATCCCACAAGAATTTGTTAGATTTTCTGAATTCCAGGCCCCCATCCCAGAGACACTGAATCAGTAAATCTTTAACAAGATTTTAGGTGATTCATGTATGCTGTTAAGCTTGAAACAAGCATTGATCTAAACTAATGTAGCCCTTGACCAGGAGCTTCAGCATCACTGGATAATTTGTCAGAAATGCAAATTCTCTGGTTTCATCCTAGAACTTTGAAATCAGAATCCCTCTGAGGCCTGCTTGTAAATGATTTCAGCAAACCCTTGGTGTATTTCAAGAACAACTGATCCCCAATACTATCCTGCCTTTAAACCCCCCAAAACCAAACACAGTGCTGTCAAGTTGATTCTTACTCACAGGACCTTGTAGGACAGAGTAGAACTTTCTACAGAGTTTCCAAGGAGAGCCTGGTGAATTTGAACTGCTCATCATTTTTTGGCTAGCAGCAGTGGCAGTTAACCGCTACACCAGTGGGGTTTCCCAGCTGCTTTTAGCTGTGACCATTTCCAATTTTAAATCATCTTCTGTGATACTTAGCACCATAATTCTATTTCTAATGTGAGTGAAAATCTAGGAGAGTTAGGAAAAGAAGGAACTGACAAAAATCTAGAATAATATGTACATAGAGAACATTATGCACATGAAAGGCAAGAACCAGAGATTTGGTCTTCCCTAAGCTGGAGATGGCAGTGGCAGTCCTCTCTAAATGGGTGAACATAAAGGACATATGTTACTTGGCCATAACACTTCTTAAGAGACAGCTCCATTATTTTTCAATAGTTATTCTAGAAATGGTTTCACTCCCACTTTGACTTCTAAATTTTAAAACGCCTCCACCTCTGAGAAAAACATCTTTTAATGACTGTCAATTATAGTGAGGATAGCAGCCTAAGCCACTCCTTTAAGTTTATTTTAGGAAGCTACCAGAGAATATCAGCTCCAGGTGTTTCTAAGAGGGATGGGAGGGTGGGGGTCTCCCTCAATTTTAGAAACACAGCATGCAAATTATCTTCTTCCAAGTAAAACTCCATAATACTATTATTTTTCTTCCTTTTCTCAGGGTATACCTCAGAATTTATACGTCTATTTTAAATACTTTAGAAGGCTTAAAAAAGACTCGAGGGAAAGGAAAACAAAAACAGGTCAATAGATAACTTTAAAGACCCTCCTCTCCCTTCTGGGACTCATTCCTTCATTTCAGTAGTAAAACTTCATCAGTCCCCTGCTGAGTTCAGGCTCTGTCTGCCACTTCCTTCCCTGTTTTCCAAAGCAGAGAGCTGAAGACCAAAGGCCGTGACCTCTATGTGTTGAAATTTCCTCTGGACAGGAGCTCTGCTGCAGAGCTTGACAGCTAACCAAAAGTCGGCAGTTGGAAGTCACCAGCAACTTCTTGGGAACGCTCTAAAAACTGCCAAAAAAAAAAAAAAATTCGAATGACTCCAGCTCACAGTGACCCTACAGACACGGCAGAACCGCCCCATAGAGCTTCTAAGGTGGGCCTGCTGGATTTAAACTCCCAGCCTTGAGGTTGGCAGCCGCAGCACTTAACCACTGCAGCACTACGGTTTCCGAGAGGACAGCTCTATTTTGTCTCACGGCGTCGCTGTGTCTCTGAACAGTACTCCATGAGTTGGCAAAAAGAATTTTGAGACTTCAAGAAGGAAGTTTCGTCCCAGGCCAGCGCCCTCTGCAAGGCTCGGCCGCCCCCTGGCCAGCCGCCGCCGCGTCCCGGGCGCCCCCTCGGGCGCTCCTTGGGTGGCTCGCCGCCCGCATCCCGCTGCCCGGGACAGCGAGCCGCGGGGGCGCCCTCTGTGGCCTGGGGCGCCCTCTGTGGCCCCGGGCGCCCGCGTTCCCCCGCGGCCCGGCAGGGGGCGGCCGCGGCCGGGCGAAGACGGGAGGAAGTGGCTCAAGTGGCGGCGGGGCGGCGGGGAAGGCAGGGACAGGGGAGCAGCCCCCGGCCCTTCTCCCGCCCCCTGCCGGCTCCCGTGCGGAGGTTCCGGGTCCTGTGACCGGTCAGGCGGTGTCGGCCGGTCGGGCGCGCCTCGGCTGCTCGGTTTCCGCGGCCGCAGGGACGGAGGGTCCGGTCCGGGGACGGGGCTCGCGGGCAGCTCGCCGCCGGCAGCCGCGGGCCGGGCCGTGCGGGTGGCAGGGGCGCCGTGCGCGCCCATGGCGGGCGGCGGAGCCCGGGACGGGGGCCGGGGCGCGGCGGCCGAGACCCGCGAGCACCTCTTCAAGGTGCTGGTCATCGGCGAGCTCGGCGTGGGCAAGACCAGCATCATCAAGCGCTACGTGCACCAGCTCTTCTCCCAGCACTATCGGGCCACCATCGGGGTGGACTTCGCCCTCAAAGTCCTCAACTGGGACAGCAGGACGCTGGTGCGGCTGCAGCTGTGGGACATCGCGGGTAAGGGTGCGGCCGCGCGGGCAGAGCCTTCCAGAAGTTTTGTTTTCCTGCGTCCGGAGAGTGGGGCCCTTAGTTCCTCTCTGCCTCTTTCTGTCTGCTCAGCCTGATCTTGTGGTGTGCGTTTGGGAGAAGGAGGCCAAGCCACATCGGGGGAAATAATGCAGCATGGCCAGGTGGGCTGTGGCGGGCTCAGGACAATGGAACGCGCAGTAGTAGTTCAGGAATTAAAAAAATAGAATACAGTAAATAAAATAAACCGGATGAGATGCCTCTGCTCCAGGGACGGGAAGCCCTCATAATTGTAATATATGTTACGACGTCTTCGATTCCAGAACTGTCTCACCTGACAGGAGGTGGGTCTGCCACAGAGGTTTCTCAGAGGTTTTAACACTTGAATAATTGGCAAGCTTGTAATGCACCGGAAAAGGAATGGTTACTTTGGGAGAGGCCCGCTCCTTGTGTTTCCTAACATTTCACGGATGAAAACTGAGTTCTGGGCGAGTGAATTACTCACCCAAGTTACACTTCTAGTTAGTGACAAGCCTTAAGAGAGAAACCAGGTCTCTTTCAGAATGCTTTTCCTCACACACTGGACACTCTTCTTTGGGAGTGAAACTCTCCGTGCTGTCCAACCCCTTGCTTTGTTCGATCACCTAAGTGAGAAACTGGGAGAAAGCTAATCACAGTCCCTAAGCCAGCTCGTTCCTCTTACTCGGTCACATAGTTTCTCTGGCATTTGCTTTCAACTGTCCTTTTGGAGCCTAAGAATCATTCTCTGTGAAGGGGTGCACATTCTCCTCTGATTTATGAAAAACTGAGCTCTGGCTGGTGTGATGGGTTTGATGACTGCTGATGTGTGACCTTGAATTGACAAAATTTGTTATTATACTTGTGGACATTAAAAAAGTTTGTAATCACAGAACTTGAAGGAAGTTTAAGTAAGAAAAAGACCAATTCAGTCAGTGGTTCTTGGTGTTAGGAACCACAGCCTGTGACAGAGCATTTAGAATGGGAGTGTGCTTAAGGCTGAAGGACACCTTTAACTGGCCTCTTTTTACAGATCGTAGAGTGGAGGACAATGAAGAGAGTAGTTACCTAGCTGGCACCAGAGGGGAGGACAGGTCTACTGTCTGCTACTTAAGTGTTATTTCCATTTATAGCTTATACTTTGAAGAAAGGGTGATAGAATTCAAACCCATATATTCATTTATTTAAGAATAAACTGCTCAAATGTAAGAGACATGCAAGCTCATCCCTCAGGGAAAGGAGGTTAGTTAGCTTTGGTGCTCAGCATCTTTTTTGGTTTTTTTTTTTTTTTTTGGTTACAGAAAACCAAACGTTCATTTGCAGCAGAAGCTTCTTTCGAAATACTTCCTGCAACTGCATGGAACATTTAAAGAGCAGTATTAAATAACTGCCGAAAGACATGGATTTGACAGGTTGCCCAAACATGTGACAGTCATTCTCTAGGAATCTTCAGAGTAGCTGTGGATTTTGATGAAGATGACTTTAAACTCTTACCTAGAATGTTGGTTGACTCTGCCTTATTCTTGATGTTAAAGAGTATAGTATTCAGCTACTAACTTAGGATGGGGTTCTATTGCAGTAAATGAGTATGAATACCTAGATTTTTATATGCATAGTTCTGTTTTTAGGCTTCAGAGTCAAATGCTTTTGTTTGAAGATTTGGGAGAGCAAAAAGATGGGTAAGGGTTTTCTTTGTAGGTACCTACCCTTCTTTTTTCGTTCTTCTTGAACATGCAGGAAGGGGATATATGCGGTCTTTATCAGACTGGTACACAGTTGCCTAGATGGCATATCCTTGCTATTTTGCCTAAATCCAAAGCTTGAGTTTTGCCGGGAAAGAAATCAAAATTTGAACATCTCCAAAAGGGATTCCTGAATGTTAGATACCATTAGTTGGTCTGTGTACCATTAAGTAAGTATGCACAGCAATTAACTAGATTAGAGGTAAGATTATGAGGCAATTAGAATTTATTAGGTTGACCTATAAGGCTTTCAGATACAAAGTCTCATTGTATAAATTAATCAGGAGACAAAAATAACTTAGTTTTAACCAAAGTTAGGGTAGCTGACTCATTAACTATGTTTAGTTTGAATAGTTCAGCTGCTACTAAACCTAGTTCATGCCATTTGAATTAAGTAGTAATGACACAATGAAAGAAAATGGAACATCACTCCAAGAATTTCCCCCACTACTGAACATACTTAGCTTATGTTGTAACATAATTGGGTGCCATTTAATTTTCAAAAAATAGAAGTATTTCTGGATTGCAGCGCAGTAGGTGAAGTTAACCACTTGATTAAATTAATGAGTCTGTTGATATCAGTTTGACTTTGTTTTGGAAGTGGGCAAGTGATAAATTGTGTAGAGTCTCTGTTGAGGAGTTATAAAACATTGGTGGTTAAATCCAGTTCTTCAAATTAAAACTGTAGTGACTCAAGTACAGACCTCATGAACACTTTCTATAGCATCAGAGAAATCTGGCTGTAAAATTCAGGTGCAGTTTAGTGTTAGGCAACTGCTGTCTCTTAATCCAAACCCATTGTGATAAAAGGAAAAAATAATGAAGTTGTCACTGATTTTGTTTTATGTGGATTCACAATCAACAGCCATGGAAGTAGCAGTTAATTAATCAAAGGGCAGATTTTATTGGGGAAATCTGCTGCAAAACACCTCTTTGAAGTGTTAAAAAGCAAAGATGTCACCTTGAGAACTAAAGTGAGCCTGACCCAAGCCATGGTATTTTCAGTTGCCCTCATATGCAAGCAAAATCTGCACAATGAATAAGGAAGATAGAAGAATTGATGCCTTTGAATTACAGCGTTAGCAAAAAATACTGAAAACCATGGACTGCCCAAAGGACAAATAAATCTATCTCTGCAAAAGTAGAGCAAGGATGCTTCTTAGAAACGAGAATGGCAAGACTTCGTCTCATGTACTTCAGACATGTTATCAAAAAAGACCAGTCCTGGAGAAGTTATCATGCTTGGTATAGAGTGTCAGTGAAAACCAGGAAGACCCTCCATGAAATAGTTTGACACAGTGGCTGCAATAGTGGTCACAAGCCTAACAGCAATTGTGAGGACAGCACAGGACCATGTGAAATTTCATTCTGTTGTACGCTGGGTCATTTGTAAGAGTCAAAACTGACTTGCCATCACCTAACAACAACAACAATCCACACCTAAGGAGCTCAGTGGCCCAGTGGTTAAGTGCTTAACTGTTAACCAAGTCTGTAGTTTAGCTCGCTGTCTGCTCCATGAGAGGAAGATGTGGTAGTCTGCTCCATTCGAGTTTTGGGAACGTCGTGGGGCAGTTCTGCTCTGTCCTGTGGGGACAGCATGAGGCAGAATAGACTCATCGGCAATGGCTTTTTTTTGTCGTTGTAAATATCCATACCTATAAGACTGCTGCATGAAACATAAATAAAATACATCAAAATATTGAAGCCTTCGATATAATTTTAAAGAGAGCTCAGTCAATGCTTGCTGAAATAAGCAGGAGCTACTTGTTTATGGGCCATAATGCCTATCATCTTCCTTTTAGTGTTTTCATAGATAAGGAAGTAATATTTTGCTCACTACTTTTTATAAGACTTTGACTATATATAAGAAACAATCCAAGTAGAATGAGTGATTGGACTAGGCTAAAACATAAAAACAAAAAAGTCTATTTAGATCTAGTACACTCGAGTCTTCATGGATTTATTGATTTCATTTCCTTTTTAGGATTAAAATTGCTCTATAAAACCTATGAGTCAGAAACATTGCCTTTGGGCCATTGAAAGAGAAGTAGGGAACAGCCTGTCTTCTCTGAAGTTCATGTACCTGATATTTTGCCAAGCAAAAATGCATACTTGGAAAACATTGCAAAGTATACCAACGTAGTTGAATTTATTTCTTGACATTTCATCCTAAATGAGAATGTCATCTTGATGTCTTTGTTGCCTCTTATACATTGCTGGTTATCATACCTAGTAGTCTCGTGTTTCTTTCACAACTGTCCTTCATGAGCACGAATCTGGAATGTTACTTCTGATACTTTCGTGATTTAGCAATCTGGGATTACTTGTATTCAGGTTTCTTCTACATATGAAGAAGCAGGGCTTTGGAGACTTATTTGGTTGTAATTGTAGCTTCTGTCTCTGAATGTGAATGTACCATGGACCGCCAAAAGAACAAGCATCTGTTCTGGAAGAAGTACATCCAAAGTGCTGCTTAGAAGCAAAGATGGCAAGACTGTGTCTTACATGCTTAGGACATGTTGTCAGGAAGGATCAGTCCCTGGAGAAGGACATCATGCTTGGTAGAGTGGAGAGTCAGCAAAAAGAAGACTCTCGACAAGATGGATTGACACAGTGGCCACAACAATGGGCTCAAGCATAAAATCAATTGTGGACATGGCACAAGACTGGGCAGGCTTTCATTCTGTTGTGCATGGGATTGCTATGAGTTGGAAATGACTTGACAGCACCTAACAACAACAGTCTGTCTCAGAATACTATATTTCATAGTGTTTATTATTGAATGACTACATAATTCGTTTAGAGGACTTTTGTCTTTATTACATGTGAGTAATCTGACTCTTAGGCATTCTTGCCATCTCTCAGCTTTATTCAAGCTCATTTACTGTACTGAATTACACACAAAGCCTCCTATCCCATTTTGCATCTTTAAATCTTTCTTAATTCCTGAGTCTTGAAACATGTAGGCCATCCTAGTCTGTATTCATAGTTGCTTAAGCAGTTTAGTGAGCCTAGTAGGATATTTCTATTACTGTATGTGGAGATTTCCCTAATAAATGATGCCTATTATTTTTCCCTTTTGGATCTGTTAGCATTCTAACTAGCCTTGAATAGCACACGTAAGCTGAAAGATACTTAGGTTAGGGGAAAGACAAACTTGAGTTCGTTCTTAGCCAGTTGCTGAAATGATTCTCTTCTAACCATTCTTTTTGTACTGTAGACTTGTAGAGAGTCCCATAACCTAAACACTCAGAGTATAGGTAAGTTGATCACAAAAACATAACTAATTGATGTCAGTACCTGGAGCCATGTTTTCCAATTCCAAGAAGTGTGTTGGTACCAGACCAGCAACATTGATCTTTTTCTAAATTCTGAAATGTCTGACCTAGTTCTTTTTAGATTAGCACATGTAGCATATAGTTGTTTTAATAACTAATGTCTTTGTTTTATCATTTTATCCAGATGATAAAACAAAGACATATCCATGAGTCGGATCTGACTCGACGGCACTTGGCTTGGCTTGGCTTGTTTTGTCACTGCAGAATCTCCAGTCATGATACCCTCATACTTAGGAAACTTCTTATAGGCATTGTTTTTCTAGTTTTTGTATACAAGTAGTCCCCAGATTACAGCAGGGACTATTCTGATGACTCTGTTTTAAGTCCATTTTGATATAAGTTGAATATCTCTTAAAAAAAAAATTATCACCGTCTTAATAAATCCAATCGTTATTTGTTAGTGGCAGGGCTGTAATGATGAAATCATACTGCCTAACGGATGTGTAAGCAGTTCGCTTGTATAGCATTTGAGTTGAGCATTGCCCAACTTTCGATTACGACTCCGTACACTGACACTGACACACACATCATTGTTGACTAGTCCATAGCCTGCTACATGGCAGTATTTTGACCCGTAAATTGTAACATTGAACATGTGCAAGTGAGCATCTGACAATGGTGACACCATTGTGTGCTACAACAGTGCATTACATATTACTAATGACTAGAGCCACAGAACAAAAGAGTGGTTGTCAGTGAGGTTCATTTAACTCAGATACGTCGTAAGGTGGGGGAGGCCTGTATTTTCAAAGTGTATTTTTTAATTGTTGGCTTTTCTGCAGATAACAGTGATAAGTTACTGGTATAGGTTGTAGAGCACACTCTGGAAAAGCAAGGTAATAGTTAAATGGCATTTGCCTGGTCTACCATGTTACCTCGCTGATAAAACCTGTAAGCCATGAAGTGTTATTTTTAAAGATAACTTTAGGAGAAAATTTTATTCACGACATACATGTTATCATGACCTTCCAGTTTTCTTAAGTTTAGGGTATGGAATTTTAAATAGTTCTTGTTCCAAGACTGAAAGACTAGGAAAACTTCTGGCTTGAGGTAATGTCCAGCATTATACTTCCAAAGAAGAGAAAAATGAAGGCCTTAAATTTATAGCTTAGCAGAGCTTACCCTTAAAAATAAGGATTGCACACTTAATCAACATTTAAGAGAAAATAGACTAAGTCAACAAGTTCAAGTGAAATTGTACTACTGCTGTAGAACTCTCCTCTTGAATGGTTAAGAAATATATAGAAATATAAATGTGGGAAACTTCTGGAGCGTAAGACAAAAGATCAAGGAAAAGGCACTTTGGAATTTTATGCAGTTATATTTGAAGAGATGCTTTTTACATTTTTCATGCATGTTATTTTGCAATTTTATTCAGTTGTATTTGAAGAAATGCTTTTTACATTTTTTATACATGTTACTTTGGAATTCATTCAGTTACATTTGAAGAAATGCTTTTCACGTTTTTCGTACATGTTATTTCTTCAGCTGTCTTTTGAGAGAGGCAGCACACGTAAGAACTGATAGTGTTTCAGCATCTCTGTAGATCTTTCTGTCAGATGACGCTACGTTCTCTTTTTCCCCATCCTTTCCACTTCTATCTAGATACTGTCTTTATGCATCCTCTGTGGTAGTTTTCTATATCTCTCTTCAGTTTCTTGAGTGTGTTATATGGAATCACTTGGGGTGCTTAATACAGAGTCCCTAGAATCAGCTGTATAATAGATTCTGCTTCATTTGACAGATGACTCTATAAATCATATTTTGACAAGAGAAAAGTTGGTTCTTTCACTTATATGCCTATAGCTGTGCAGTCTAGGGCTGATGGGCAACAGCAATAAGTCTTCAGGAACTAAGAATGACAGTTCTCTGTGCTCCTGTTCCTAGGCCTTATTCTTGGTTTTTGCTGTCCAGTAAGATGGACGTGTCCAGCTGCAAGGTGAGTTGAAATTGACTCAGTGGCAATGAGTTAGCTACAGTGAAAGCTCACACATTCGTTGTTTTGTTTTTATTTAGGCTGGGGGCATTGCATCCTCAATTAAAATCTTATAAAGGGATTCTGAGGTTGCATATAGCAATCTTATGCTCATTAAATCATAATTCCAAGAAATAGAGCTTGGAAACACTTCAGTGTGGAAGTTCCATAGGTGACTATGATTTGTATTAAAGTTGAGAACTGTTTTCTTCTTGGCTTTGCCGCACCCTGCCAACAGACCCACCCTCTCACTGGACCCGGGTGTTCTCCACCTAAACTGGACAGACCTGCTGTTTTCCATGATCCACTCTTAACTCGTCCTTCTTAAGCTCTTCTTTCCCAGTTTCATATCACTTTCAGAAGTGGCATCTCTTGTTTTTCTATGTGACTATGAAGAGCTTCCTTTTTTTTTCCCATTGTGATTAAGTGAAAGTATACAATCCAAACTAGATTTGGGTGCCTCCCTATGTTCAGCTCCTTCTGCTCTCCTTGCCTGGTGACACCACACTCCTCCTTTTCACCCTATACTTGTCATATCCTCTTAAAGCTCTCTTGTCCCCTCCAGAAAGAGACCAGTAGGGCAGCATCCTATAAATGCATCGAACCATAAAGCACACATACTGCATGGTCTCACTGTGCCCCTGAGTTCAGTCTATTTTTGTCCAAAGAGTTGACCTCAGTAGTAGTTTCTGGACATGGCAGCAGCAGATCTAAAGGTCATGCTCCCGGGAATCCCACTCCCAACTCCACCAGGCCATCAGGCCGTCATTTGTGGTCTTTTAGTAAAGTTCTTGAGCTGCACCCCTTTTTTGTCATGTTGCCACAGGAACTCAACATTGTGTGCTCTATCACAGCTGTCTTTGGTGGTGGCTGGGCACCATCCGGTTCTTCTTGACACATGCTGATACAGTCTCCTGTTCACATGGGTTTTAAGAGGGTCCTTTTGAGGGTAGTGTATGGAAACAAGACCACAAAAACCAAACCCATTGTGTTCAGTCAGTTTTGACTCATAACGACTGTATATGACAGAGCGGAACTGCCTCATAGGGTTGTTGGACTAAAACGGCTGAGCAGCAGAACTTTGACCACTCTACCATCAGAGCTCTGTGGAAACAAGACAGAGGCACTGTACTTCTTGTTGCTGTTGGACAAACTGGTTAAGGGGAAAGCTCAATATAGGCTTTTAAAACTTTTGGGACTCTAGATGCAAATCAGTAAGAACGTTTGATTTAGTGTTCCACGTTAAACTGCTGAAAGCCTCCTGTTTGTTTACAGTCATCACCCAAACACATTGCCATGGAGTTCATACCCTCTCATAGTGACCAAAGAGGACAAAGTAGAACTTCCCTATAGGGTTTTTAAGGCTGTAATCTTTACGGCACTTGGCTGGCTTGGCAATCTTTATAGCAGAGTGCCATATCTTTTCTCCCATGGATTCGAACTGCTGACTTTGCTGTTAGCAGCAAAATGGTTAACAACTATGCCACTAGGGCTCCTTATAGTCCTTACAAAAGATACAAATAGTGGAATAAGAGAAGCCTTTGGCCATGACCTAAATCTTCAAAAACCTGGTTGTACCAAATTAAAAAAAAAGAAAAATCCAGATTCTGAATTGCCAAGTATCTGAGAATACTTAATTTTGAGACCTACTTATGGTAACTGGTGTTGTCATCTCAAAAATAGTTTATTTTTCTTTTACTTTTAGTTTTGTTACTCTTTTGTTTAATATGTAGGTGTGGGTAATCACAATCTCAAGAGACAGTGATCTGAACAAAAGGATACTTTGCACACGATTCAAATGGAAATCTTGCACATCTTGCCCATAATGCTATTTTGCTGGGTTAAAAGCGTGTTGTCATTAGGTGCCTTCAGTTCTGACTCGTAGTGATTCTATGTACAATAACAAAATGCTGCCTAGTCTTTCACCATCCTCATAATCTGTACTGTTTAAGCATGTTGTTGTGACCACTGTGTTAATCCATCACAGTGAGGACCTTCCTCTTTTTCTCTGACCCTCTGCTTTAGCAAGCATGGTGTCCTTCTCTGGGGACCTGCCCCTCTTGATAACATTTCCAAAGTGCTTGAGACATAGTGTCTGCATCTGCCAAGGAACATTCTGGCTACACTTTTGCTGAGACGAATTGGATCGTTCTTCTGGTTGTCCGTGGTATATTCAGTATTCTTCCCTAGCCCCAAGAATCAAAGACATCAATTCTTTTTTGGTCTTTCTTATTCCTTTCCGGCTTCTGCATGCATATGAGATGACTGAAAATATCGTGGCTTAGTCAGAAGCACCATGAGCTCAGAGTGGCATCTTTGCTTTTTAACTCTTTAAAGAGGTCTTTTGTAGCATATGTTTGCATGATACAATGCTTTGTTTGATTTCTAATTTTATTTTAAAAAGTACAGTGCTTTAAGTGAAAGTTTACAATCCAAGTCAATTTGTTGCACAAAAACTAACACACTGAGTACTCTAGTTGTTGTCCCCACACTGTGACAGGACACTCTTTTACCCTGTATTGCACATGTCCCTTCAGCCAGCTCCTGTCCTCCTCTGCCCTCTCACCTCATCTCCGAATTGATGCTGCCCAGTTAGCCTCATGTATCTCCTTAAGCCAAAAAGTACACTCTTTACCAGTATCATTTTATATCTTGTAGTCCGGTCAATTCTTTGAAGAGATGGCATCAGGAACAGTTTCAGTTCTAGCTAAACAGAGAGTCTGTGTCCGTGTCTTCTGGGGGCCTTCCAGTCTGTGGGACCATCAAGTCTGGTCTTTTTAGAGTTCAAGTTCTATACCCTGTTTTGCTCTGGCTGTGTCAAAGACTCATTATTGTGGTACCTGTCAGGGTAGTCATTGATGGTGTTCAGACACCATCTAGTTCTTGTGGTCTTATACTCATGTAGTTTCTGGATTATGTGACCTTTCCTGTCTCCTGGTCTAATATTTTTCTTGTGTATTTGATGTCCTCTGCTCCAGGTGGTTTGGGACCAATTGATGCTTCTTAGATGCTAGCTTTGATGCCACTCAGGAGAACATTCTCTTAAAAAAATGTGTTATGCCAATTGATTATGCCAGTTGACCTAGGTCCTAGATGTCTCCTTAAACTATGGTTTCCAGAACCCTGCCCTTGCTACTCTGTCCTGCAAAGTGTTGGGGTGCACTTAGGAAACTTCTTAGCTTTTGGTTTAGTCAGTTATGCTGCCATCTCCTCTACTGCATGTTGTCCCTCCCATCACCTAACTTGATCTACTGTATAATTAATGAATACACCTCTCCCTCCCTCCCGACTCTTGTAACCATCAGAGATGGTTTTCTTCTATGATGAAACCATTTCTTGAGTCATTATGTAATGATCTCATACATTATTTATCCTTTTGCAGCTGACTAATTTTACTCACCATAATGCCTTACAGATTCCTCAGTGTTATGAGGTATTTCTCAAATTCATCATTGCTCTTTATCATTGCACAGCATGTGCAATATACCATAATTTGTTTATCCATTCATCTGTTGTTAGTTACCTAGGTTGAGTCTGTCTCTTTGCTGTTATGGACAGTACTGCAATAAAGATTGGTGTGCATGTGTCTATTCACGTGACAGCTCTTATTTCTCAAGGGTATATTCCCCAAAGTGGGATTGCTGGATCATATGGAGTTTCTATTTCTAGCTTTTTGTGGAAGTGCTAACTAAGTCTGTCTCCAAAGTGGTTGCACATTTTACATTCTCATCAGCAGTGTATAAGTGTTCTAGTATGTACACAGCGTCTCCAACATTTATTATTTTGTATTTTTTTTTATTAATGCCAGCTTTCTTGGGGTAAGATTGCATCTCATTGTAGTTTTGATTTTCATTTCACTAATGGCTAGGAATCATGATCATTTCCTCATGTGTGTATTAGCCTCCTGAAGGTCTTCTTTGGTGGAATGTTTGTTCATATCCTTTGCCTGTATTTTAATTGGATTGTCTGTCTTTTTGTTGTAGAGGTAGTATGTTATCTTGTAGATTTTGGTAATTAGATGTTGATTGGATTTGTTGTAGCCCCCCAATTTTTTACAATCTGTAGATTTTCTTCTTAGTCTTTTGGGGAAGTCTGTGGTTGAGCATGTGTTTGATTTTTAGGAGTTCCCAGTTATGTATTTCCTCTTTTGGTGTTTATGCATTGTTAGTAATATTTTGTGTTCTGTTTATGTGGTGTATCAGGGTTCCCAACATTTTCCTTAATTTTTCTTTAATGATCTTTAACATTTTAAATTTAGGTCTTTGACCCATTTAAATTAGTTTTTTGTGCATGGCATAAGATGTGGGTATTGTTTAATTTTTACCAGACAGACATCCAGTGATACCAACATCCTTTACTAAAGAGACTGTCTTTTCCCCAGTTTACGGACTTCTGGCCTGTGTCAAATACCAGCTGCTCATAATTGGGTGATTATAGGTCTGAATTCTCAATTCTTTTCCATTGGTCTATTTATCTGTTGTACCAGTACCAGGCTGTTTTGATTACCATGACAGTGTAATAGGTTCTAAAGTCAGGTAGTGTGAGGTCTCCTACTTTGTTCTTCCTCAGTAATGCTTTACTTATCTGAGGCCTCTACCTTTTCCATATGAAGTTGGTGATTTGCTTCTCTATCTTATTAAAATATGTCATTGAAGTTTGTATTGGGACTACATTGTATCTTTAGATTGCTTTGAGTAGAATAGACATTTTCACAATGTTGAGTTTTCCTATCCATGAGTTAGGACAGGTTTCTCCAGTTACATGGGTCTCTTTTGGTTTCTTGCAGTAGTGTCTTACAGATTTCTTTGTATAGAACTTTTACACCTCTCACTATATTTATTCTTAAGCATTTTATCTTCTTGGGGGCTATTGTGAATGATACTGGTTCATTGATTGCATATTTGATGTTCTTCTTGGTGTAAAAGAATTCAGCTGACTTTTGTGTGTTTATCTTATATCCTGGTTCTTTGCTGAACTCTTGTTTTAGATCCAGTAGATTTTTTAGTAGATTCTTTACTGTTATCTGTGTATAAGGTCATATCATCTGCAAATAGAGATACTTTTACTTCTTCTTTACCAATTTGGGTGCCTTTATTTCTTTATCTTGCCTGATTGCTGTGGCTAGAACCTCCAGTACAATGCTGAATAAAAGTGATGACAAAGGACATCCTTGTCTGAGTCTTGTACTCAAAGGGAATGCTTTCGGACTCTGAATTTAGTATGCTGTTGATTGTTGGCTTTGTATAAATGCGCTTTATTATGTTGAGAACTTCCCTTCTGTTCCTATTGTGCTGAGATTTTGTAACGTAAGTGGCTACTGCCTTTATCAAATGCCTTTTCTGTATTGGTTGATAAAATCAAGTGGTTCTTTTGTTTTATTTTTGTGGTTAATTGCACTGATTGTTTTTCTAATGTTGAACCATCCCAGCATCCCTGGTATGAGTCCCACTTTGGTGGTGGTGAATTATTATTATTATTATTATCTCTTGATATATTGTTGAATTCTGTTGGCTAAAATTTTGTTAAGGAATTTTCCCCTAAGTTCATGAGAGATACTGGTTTGTGATTTTCCCTTTTTATGATGTCTGTACCTGGTTTTGGTATCAGGGTTATTATGCTGGCTTCATAGAATGCATTTAGGAGTATTCCATTCTTTTCTGTGTTCTGCAATACCTTTAGTAATGGTGGTGTTAACTCTTCTCTAAAAGTTTGGTAAAATTCTCCAGTGAAGCCACTGGGGCTGGGTTTTTTGGGGGATGGGAGGAGCAGAGTTTTTAAATTGCGCTTTCAATCTATTCTTTTATTATTAGTTTGTTTAGTTGTTCTTCTTCTGTTTGTGTTCGTTTAGATAGGTAGTGTGTACCTAGAAATTTGACCATTTCTTCCAGGTTTTCCTGTTTGTTGGAGTACAACTTTCAGTAGTGTTCTGTTATGATTTTACTTTTTTTTTTATTTCAGTTGAATCTGATATGCCATCACCTGTCTTGTTTATTTTTTGAGTTATTTGCTTTCTCTACTGTTTTTCTTTTTGGCATCATGTCAGTTTGGAGCCTTGGTTTTTACTAGTACCTTCAGAGCAACTGGAACCTTTTTCTTCAGTACCATTGATTCTTGCTCATATGCTACTTCCAATCACCAGTAATTACCAGTGCATCTTGATTACATAAATACAAGCATAGAATCCTAGAATTGGGAACTTCCGGTAGTTACCTCTCTCATACTAATTGTTAACATTTATTGAAAGATGTTTTCTAGTTATTGTAATTCACTTTCATTCTCGTTTATACTTAAGTTTTCTGGAGAAATTAATTATTTCCATTTTATGCATAAGTAGTCTGAGACTCAGAAGGGTGATGAGAATTGCCCAAGGTCTGTACAACTGTAACTTGCAAAATTAGGGCATGGATCCAGATCCAGATCTTTCTGACTCCAAAGACTTAGCTATTATGTTATACTCCCTTTCATCTTAGTTCTGTTAAAAGCAAAATATCGGACAAACGACTGAAATTACATAATCAGATGACTCTCTTTTATTTTTTCTCAGCAGTGCAGTATTCAGTTGTGAAATCCAAACTCAGATGGTGCCTGTTTGATGCCCTATCTTTTTAAATTTGTATACTGGGGATAATACTACTCGTCTTTTTTCTGTGGAAAGTTCTGAAAGCCAATGCAATAGAATGGTCAGTTACTATAGCAGTATAGTCTTGTGTTTAATTATGTCCCTTTATTGGTAGCAGTGCAGAAGTTCTTTGGTGTCAGTAATTGTTTTAGCTCTAACAGTGCCTATAATGTTAGCCTGTTAAATACTATGGTGCGATGCTGGGGCAAGATTATAATGGCTTAATACAATAGTAGTATAATGACTCATGAACTTAGGAGAAAAGAAAATCACTGCTGTGGAGTTGATTCTGACTCATAGTGACCCTACATGGTCGAGCAGAACTCCTCCATAGGGTTTCCAAGACTGTCTTTCCAGAAGCAGACTGCACAGCTGTTTTCCACAGAGCAGCTGGTGGCTTCCAGCCACAAGTGTTTTGGTTTAGCAGTTGAGTGCTTTCAGGTGAATGCTTTCAGCACTGCATCACCAAGCCTTCTTTTATTGCTTTTGAACCAAATCCGTTGCCATTGAGTCAATTCTGATTCATAGCAACCCTGTAGAACAGACTAGAACTGCCCCATAGAAGTTCCAAGGAGCACCTGTTGGATTTGAACTGTCAGTCTTCTGGTTAGCAGCCCTAGCACTAATCCACTAGACCACCAGAGTTTCCTTTATTTCCTTCAACAAACTAAAAATAAGTTCTTAATGGGTAGGTAATTATCTCCTTAGTAGTACTGACTTTTTAAACTCTTCTCATTGGAATCACCTGGAGAAAGACCAGGCTAGCAGAAATTCAATCATCTCATGGTACTGTCATCTCAGAATTAGTATCCAAAGCCTGCTGTCTCAGGTTAGGAGCACTGATGACTTGTAAGTGATTATGCTTGGAAGCGACACTTCTATTCACATTTCTTTAATCAAGATTCAAGTTATGGCTGCTTCTTACTTGGAGGGTACAGATCCTCCAGGTACTGAGAAGTGTGGTCCTCCATATACTGAGAAATGGAGGAGAACAGAACATTCATGAATGTTAGCAAGGTTTTCCACTGGAGTGCTTTGCTTTAGGTAATAATAAGGGAAGACTAGAATTACCCAGGAAACAGTCATAACAAAGATAAGGAGTTCAGCACTTAGCATATCTATCCTGTGGAGAAAGGAAGTTCAAGTTAACCTTTGGAAAGATAAATTTAGGTATACTTTGTTAGGTTTTTAGGCAGCAATCCTTTTATGTTAAAATTATTCTAAGTGATTCATCTTATCTTTCTCTACTCCCTAATTAAACTTACTGTGTTTTAGAAATTTTTGTTTTTTTGTTTAAAATGAGAACAGGTAGTTTGGTAAATCTCTGGAGCACCAATGAGTTGCTTTAGAATTTTTGAAAATGGTTTATGAACTAGAGGAAATAGGAAGTGTATTTTACTGTTCTTTTAGAATATAAGCTATTTACCTAAATACTTAGTTTTAGCCCTTGGACACTGAATCACTTACGTCTGATCTGTGATTGTAGAATTCTTTAGAAAATCGGTATGATGTTAAAGTTAAAACCTAAAACCTTGAAATGTGGGAGCTGGAAGGGACTTGGAAGATCTCTAAGGCCAGTTGGCTTACATAAACAGAACAAGTTATTTTCCTGCAGTTGCTTGGCCGTTAGGTGCTTGGCATTTTAGTTTCTTACTAGTTTTGTGGAACTCTGGTGGTACAGTCATCATGTGCCACAGCTTTTAGCCAGAAGATCAGCCATCTCTCCTTGGAAACTCTCTGGGGCTCTTCTGCTCTGTCCTATAGGGTCACTATGAGTTGGAATCAACTTGATGGAAATGGGTTGCGAGTATGGTTGCACTCTTAGCTAGTTTGTTTTCCTCTTCCAAATGCTCTCTTCACGACACAAAACAGCACATCACTAGAACAGTTTCAGTCTTTGCCACGTTAAATTGACACCATTTTAAAAAGGTTATTTGTTTTATTTATTTTTTCATAAGTGCTTAATAACAGATTTATTAAGCACTTAATGTGAGAAACTCTGGGTATTGCAAATGGTTAAGCACTCAGATACTAGATGAAAGGAAGTTTGGCTGTTGGAACCCACTTAGAGGCATCTCAGAATATAGGCCCAGTGGTCTGCTGCTGAAAATCAGCTTTGAAAACCTGAAGGAACGCAGTTCTACTCCGCTCACATGTGGTCACCGTGAGTCACAATCGACTCAGTGATAACTAACAACAGCAACAATATTAATAATGCTAACCAAACCAAACCCACTGCCGTCGAGTCAATTCCGAGTCATAATGACCGTTATAGGTCAGAGTAAGACTGCCCCATAGAGTTTCCAAGGAGCACCTGGTGAATTTAAACTGTTGACCTTTTGGTTACAGCCATAGCACTTAACCTCTATGCCACTAGGTATTAGGTAATAATTTAGTGCTTATCATGGGCCTGGTGGTATAGTGGTTAAGAGTTACAACTGCTAACCAAAAGGACAGAAGTTCGCATCGACCAGGCACTCCTCCAAAACTCTATGGGGGCAGTTTTACTGGGTTTAATAAGGTTGTTATGAGTTGGAATTAACTCAATGGCAACAGGTTTGGTTTTGATATTTTCATGAGCTGGATATTTGAAACTTTTTTTTTATTATGATTAAGTGAAAGTATACAATCCAAATCAATTTTGCATGCCTACCTATCTGCAGCTCCATCTGCTCTCTTCACCCAGTGGCAATATAATCCTCCTTTTCATTCAATATTTCTAGTATCCTCTTAGTGAGCACCTGTCCCCTCCTCTCCACCTTCTTCTCTCCCGTCTAGAAAGTAACCAGTAGCACAGCTACTGTAAATGTATAGAACCATAAAATACACATACCCTTTGGTCACACTGTGTCCCCAGATCCAGTCCATTCTTGTCTGAATAGTTGACCTCAGTACTGGTTTCTTATCAGGGCCAGCAACAGGTCTAGGAGCCATGTTCCCAGGGGACCCTTCCAGTTATGAGACCACCAATACTGGTCTTTCAGTGGAGTTCTTGAGCTCTACCCCTCTTTTCCTTGTGTTGCCTCAGGGACTCTAAATTGTGTCCCTCATCATGGCTGCCTTTGATGGTGGCTGCACACCATCTGGTTCTTCTGGTCTTGTGCTGATACAGTTTGTCTTTCATATGCGTCCTTCTGTCTCCTGGGCTCTTTTATCCTCATGTCTTTGTTGTTCTCAGTCGTCATCTGTTCTAGGTAAGCTGGGACCATTTGGCGTACCTTAGATGGCAGCTCACTAGCTTTTAAGACCCCAGACACCCCTCACCAATATGGGGTGCAGAGACTCTCTTAGCAAATGACTAGTTATGCCAGTTGGCCTCCATGTCCCCTGAAAACATGATCCCTAGGCCCTCATCCCTCCTTTGAAATATTGGGTTGAGTTTACAAAAACTTTCAGTTTATGGTATAGTCCAGTTATGTTGATCTACTGTCTACTGCATGCAGTTACTGCTGTCACCTAACCAACTTCTTTAAACTTTTTAAAAAGTGAAGTGTAATTTACATATACAGACTTCCAGTGTGTACCTTCATGAATTTTTATATACCTCTTACAGATCAAAATGTGCAGTATTTCTAGCTTCCTAGAACAGAAAGACCTCTTTAAAGTGAAACAGACCTCTTTAGAGTGTTGAAAAATAAAGATGTCACCTTGAAGACTAAGGCACATTTGACTTGAGCCATGATATTTTCAGTCTCATCATATGCATGCAAAAGCTGAATGGTAAATAAGGAAGATAGATGAAGAATCAACATCTTTGATTTGTGGTGTTGGAGAAGAGTGTTGAATATATCATAGACTGCCAACAGTGAGCAAATCTGTCCTGAAAGTAGGGCAGCCAGAGTGCTCCTTAGGAGGAAGGATGGCGAGACTACATCTTACATACTTTGGATGTTTGTCAGGAAGAATCAATCCTTAGAGAATGGCGTCATGCTTGATAAAACAGAGTGTCCGAGAAGAAGAGGAAGACCCTCAAGGAGAGATGGATTGACACAGTGGCTGCAGCAGTGGGCTGAGGCATAACAATTGTGGGCATGGCACAGGACCAGGCTGTGTTTCGTTCTGTTGTACATAGGGTCACTATGAGTTGGAACTGACTCTATGGCACCTAACAACAACAGAATAGAAATTAAATTTGTTTTCTGTAAAATACCTGATAGCAAATATGGTAAGCTGTGAAGGCCATAGCATTTCTCTCAGCTATTCAACTCTGCCTTTGTAAAACAAAACCACACAGACAGTATGTAAATAAGTGAGCTTTTATTCCAGTAAAACTTTTGTTTAGCTAGGTTTGGTCATGGGCCATAGCTTGCTAAACTGTGCCCTAGAATGTTCCTGGGCAGGCATTTAATAGTAACTCTCCCAGTGACTCTTTTGTGGTACAATTGGCATACAGTAAACTATATAATTTGATAAGTTTTGAGATATATATACTTACGAAGCATCGCTGTAATCGATATTATAAACATTCTGACACTCCTAAATATTGTTCCTCTTGCCTGTTTATAATCCATTTCCCTTCCCCTTCCCACTTGCTGTTTGTTACTATAGCACTATAGTTTCCATTTTTCTAGAATTTGATATAAATGGTTTCAAATGTTATTTTTCTTTCTCCTCCCTCTCTTGCTGCTCTTCCCGTCTTGCTTCCATTCCCTTCCATTTTTTTCTCCATCTCACTCTTTTCTTCCTCCTAGTTCCTCACCTCCCCCTGTCTTATCTGGCTTCTTTCACTTAGCATAACGGTTTTCTGAGTCATCCCTTGTATTGCTTGTATCTGTGATCTTTTTATTGAATAGCCTGTCACTGTACAGATACAGCATGGCTTTTCCGTTAATCTGTTGATCAGCATTTGGGTTGCTTCCAGTATTTGGCTCTTCAAAATAAGTGACTGTGAACATTCATGTGTTTGCTTCTGTGTGAACATATCCTTTTCTTTTGCTTGGGTAAGTACCTAGGATTGGGACAAATGAATTGTATGGCAGGTATATTTTTAACTTTTTAAGAAACTACAAAATTGTTTTCAATAGTGGTTTACCATTTTGCCTTCTCATCATCAGTGTATGAGAGTTCTAGTTGCTCCATATCCTTGTCAGCACTTTTCACCATTAGACTTGTAAATTTTAGCAGGCATGAAGTAGCATCTCATTGTGGATTAAAGTTACATTTCCCCAATAATTAATAATGTTGCATACATTTTTCTGTGTGAATTTGTCATCATATACATTCATTGGTGAAGTGTATTTTCTAGTCTTTTGCCTACTTACTGGCTTATTCTCTTGTTACAGAGCTTTTGATAATACTTTGTATAGTCCACAAAGAAGTCCTTTATCAGATACATGATTGCAGTTATTTTCTCCTACTCTGTGCCTTTTCATTTATTTAACAGTATAATTGACATTATTACCATATAGTATGGTTATTAAAAAGCACATACTCAGATGTCAAGGCTATGAGGGAGTTTTGCATCTTGGCTATGGGACCTACAGAAAATCAATTGATATTTCTAAATTCTGGGGACCTCCTCTAAAGTTGTTTGTCATATACGTTTCTTTTATGCTTTACCAGGAAAGTTATATGAGTAAAAATCTAAATATGATTTAGTATTATTGTAAAAGGAAACAGTTTTAGAGATTTACAGATGATTCTGTCTTGGAAAAAGTCAGCCAGGATGTTCTTTGGAAGCAAGGATGAGACTTTGTCTCACATACTTTTGACATGTTTTCAGGAGGGGCCGTTTGCTATAGCAGGTTATCATGCTTAGTAAATTAGAGAGTCAGAGACAAAGAGGAAAACCCTGAATGAGATGGATTGACACAGTGGTTGCAACAGTGGGCTCAAGCATAATAATGATTGCGAGGATGATGCAGTTGTGAGCAGGGTTTCATTCTGTTGTACGTGTGGTCACTGTGGGTCAGAACTGACTCAATGGCACCTAAAAAGCAACAACAGATTATTTGCAAATAATGCAGTGGTCACTAAAGCTTAATAGCTCTTTATAACTTTTGGATATATATACTTTTACTAGTTTAATGCCCCTTTTGTAAATGCAAGGGATGGCCCAAAGTTATACTTTCTCATAAGTATGTAACAGTCATAGAATCTAGACTGTCTTAATGAGGATAATATGTCTTGTTGCCCTTGTCATTTCATATTTAAGAATTAAAACTCATAAAAATGGAAGTGGTTGGTAGTATGTGCATGTCAGTGAAACTGAATAGGCACCACTTTAATACATCTGCATGATCTTTTTGCAGAATAGTGGTATTGACCTTGAATGGTTGGTATGTCCTCTGGGAGCATGTACTATGTGATTATTAAATGTATATTTATGGAACAGTGGTATAATGCTGACTTTTAATAAATGTCATCATTGTGACCAAATAAACAGTTGACTAATCAGATTTATATTACAAAAAAATATGAATGTGACAATGGAGTTTTACTCTTTTTTGGAGTTCTCTGTGTAACCATCTGCTATAATACTGTTCATACTTTTGAAGTGTCACTATAGAACTTCACATAAACCCATATGAAAAAGAATCACAAAGCAATTCAACTTTACAGTCATCTGTTTAAGCCAGACTGTTGCATTCAACTTTTGTCATCCCTTCAAACAATGTTTATAATTGTATGATGGCATAGCAGAATTTGAGGACAAAACATTTTGTATTTTTGAGTAGCTTTGCAGTTGTTGGAAATCCTGGTGGCATATTGGCTAAGTGCTATGAGTGCTAATAAAAAAGTAGGCAGTTTGAATCCTACAGATGTTGCTTGGAAGCTCTGTGGGGCAGTTCTTCTCTGTCTTACAGGGTCACTATGAGTCAAAATTGACTCAACAGCTGTCAGTTTGATTTGGTTATAGTTGTTACATTCAACAAAATGTAGATAAACCTTGTTTTTCATCATGTACTTTGATAGGAATGTGTCCTATTATAGCATCTTGATCATAGATCAAATACTTACAAATCTTAGGTTTGCATTAATCAGTAGTCATTTTTCCTTAGCATTGTAGTTAGTAATGTGATGACTCAAAGGTATGAGCTTCAGAAGTCAAGGCTACTACAAGATAGTTCAGAAGATGCTTCATAGATCTTGTGAGAGTCTGAAGGTCTGGATTCTAGTCCTATCTTCTTTTAGTCAGTGCAGCTGTAATCCTGGTCAGGCATCTCTTGGCCTGTTTTTATCTGCTAAATGAAGATAAGTGTGCTTTACACATCGAAGATTAGTATGATACAAGATGCTAAGAGAATACATTGCAAAGTCTAATATAAGCTATTAACCACTAGATTTTTTTAACCAAAGCATTCGCTGTAAGAATGAAAAAAAGTAGAATACTATTTGAAGAACTCTACAATTGACCCTTAAAATAATACAACTAACTGTACTGCTTTTTGTTCTCCAGTAGTAGGTTTGTATGCATCTGCCTTCTCAGATGAGGGCAGTCTTGTGTACTGAGTCAAAGTGGATACAGGCTAGAGATGAGAAAGATGTACTGAAAACATGAGCTGCCTTATCTCATGGCCAGGCCTAATCTTATGGACTAGCATTTTACCCACTCCACTTATCTTCTTCCTGCAAGCTTCATTTTCTTCTATTCTTGTCCTTTTATTCCCTACTCACACTTTATTTCCTTTATTATTTATAACAGTGTAAGAAGGGAGTAAAATGGCTAGTTTTGTCCTGTTGATATTTCTGGAGAATGAGTTCTGCATGCACAGAACATACAACTAGGTGGTTGTGATCTCAATCAAGATAACCAGCTACTTCTGTTTTGGGTCATGGATGTGTGTGAATATTCTTAATCCCACCCATTTGTATTGCTATGGAATGAAAGAGATCTTTTTATAATACTGTTGCAAAGTCAAAGAGGTTATATCAAAGTATAGACTGTGTCTGAATAATCAGTTCTTAATATCTTACTTTTTTTTTCCCTAGGACAGGAACGATTTGGCAACATGACTCGAGTATATTATAAAGAGGCTGTTGGTGCTTTTGTAGTCTTTGATATATCAAGAAGTTCCACATTTGAGGCAGTCTTAAAATGGAAAAATGACCTAGACAGTAAGGTCCATCTCCCAAATGGCAGCCCTATTCCTGCTGTCCTTCTCGCTAACAAATGTGACCAGAAAAAGGATGGTGGCCAGAATCCTTCCCAGATGGACCAGTTCTGCAAAGAACATGGCTTCAGTGGATGGTTTGAAACCTCTGCAAAGGTGAGATCTGCTCTGCTCTACAAATCAACTGTGCTGTGAAATGAAACCTAGCATGGATACGTTATTGCTTCTTTGCTTTCAAATCTTAACAAGATTCCCACCCCCAAGTGATGTAGGAATCACCTGGGGATCTTGTTAAAATGTGGATTCTGATTCAGTATGTCTAGGGTACAAATGCAAGTTCTCAGTAGGGATTTGAACTAGAATGAACCGGTTCAATGTCCTGTTTTCAGAATTGGCCAATGTGGAGGTCAACAGAATAGCCAAGTGCCATCGAGGCAACAGAATGGCAAACTTTTTGTTGTTGTTGTTCGTTTTTTAATGAAAATATAAGTGGTCTACTTTATTTAGAGCACTTAGAGCACAGGAAAAAGAAAAAAAGACATTTTTTGTGAGTTTGAGTCTTTTAATGCAAACTTTACACCACTGTAGTTGACAAGGGCAAGGTGTATCACAAAGCACAAACATTTTTGAATTTTACAAAGTCTAAAAGAGACATGAGGGGTGTCTCTGGTAAAAATACATGTTCCCTGCAGTACTAAGGATGGCAGTGGAAAGCTCAGAGAGATTTATTCAAAAAATATTTTAAGTTTTAGATTGACTCAGTATAAAAGAATTTGAAGAAGGGGAAAGCATTAACGTTTGTGATACTCTTCTTCATGAATAATAGAGTGAGAATTTTTTTTTTTCCTAGTGTTTTGTGGAAGCTGGATGAATTGTTTTTTGAAGGGGTGGGAAGATTCTTGCAGTGTAGACTGGTAACAGGACAGTTTTGTTGATTATCCAAAATCCTAATAGTCTAAACCAAAAAATTCTACTGCTGTTGATTGCGGCTCATAGTGACCCTATAGGACACAGTAAAACTGCCCCGTAGAGTTTCCAAGGAGCACCTGGCAAATTAGTACTGCCGACCTTTTGTATAGTAGCTACAGTATTCAACCACTGTACCCCCAGGATTTCTTTAACAGTCTAGGTGTATACAAAAACAGGGATGACAATCACAAGTGCAAAATTCTGAGGAAGTCGTTTGTTTTTGTGTTTCATAAATTTCGTATAACAGTATCAATTAACTTTCAGACATACAAGTATGATGAAGTATTTAACAAATTCTGTGATAACAAACAAAACTAAGCCATAAATTTAATGTAGTATTTATACAGTTCCAGCTTTTAGCATGTTTTCTGTGCACTTCTTTTATACATGCGTACAGACGGCACTTGGCTTGGCTACATACCTACATATACACACATATTTTCTTGGTGTTAGTTGTCATTGAGTCAAATTATAGTTCCTAGTGACCCAGTGTGACAGAGCAGAACAGCCCCATAGAGTTCTAAGGCTACAAATCTTTATGGAACCAGACCACCACATCTTTCTGCCTCAGAGCAGCATCTGGGTTTGAAACCCCAACCTTTTAGTTGGCAGCCAAGTGCTCATCCACTGTGCCACCAGGGCTCCCGCATATATACACAAACATGTGCATACACATATACATCCCAAACCAGGTGCTCTTGAGTCAGTTCCAAATTGTGGTGACACCATGTGTGCAGAATAGAGCTACTTGTACTACTTACGGTTTTCATGGCTGGGAACTTTCAGAAGCAGTTCATCTGGGCTTTCGTCTGAGGTACCCGTGGATGCGTTTGAACTGCCAACTTTCCACTTCCTAAAAATCTCCAACCTCGTACTACGAAGTTACTATCAGGTTGCTTTTTTAAAAAAATACGTTTTATTATGCCTTAAGTGAAAGTTTACAGTTCGATTTATAATGCAAAAACTTACAGACAGATTTTGCTGTGGAACACCAGCTGCTCTACCCACACTCTTGACCAGATGCTCGTCTCCTCCACCTTATATTTCCCGTGTCCATCCAGTCAACCAGCTCCTGTCCCTCTCTGCCCTTTCTTCTCACCTCTGGACAAAAGCTACCCAGTTAGTCTCATGCATCCACTTAAGCACCGTCTTTGCCAGTGTCATTTTATGTCTTATATTCCAGACCAGTCTTTGTCTGAAGAATGGGTTCAGGAATGGTTTTAGTTCTGGACTAACAGAGAGTCCAGGGTCCATGTCATCTGGAGACTCTCCAGTCTATCAGGCCATTGAGTCTGGACTTTTTAATAGAGTTTGAGATTTTTACCCCATTTTTCTCCTGCTGTTTCAGGGACTCTTTGTGATATCCCCAGTCATTGGTGGTGGCTGGGGACCATCCACTTCGTATAGTCTCTGGCTAATGGATAGTCTCTGGATTGTGTGGCCCTTACTCTCTCTTGGACTCCTGTTTCTTTGTCTTTGATGTCCTTCATTCTCCTCTGGCCCAGGTGGATTGGGACCTACTGATGCTTCTTAGGTGGCCACTTGCTGACTTCAAAACCCCAGATATGACTCACCAAAGTGGGATGCAGACCATTTTCATTAAAGACTTTGTTATGTTGGTTGACCTAAATGTCCCCTGAAACCATAGTCCCCACAGCCCTTTCCCTCCTGCTCTGTTCTTCAATGTGTTTGGTTATATTTAGGAAACGTCTTAGCTTTGGTTTAGTCCAGTTGTGCTGACTTCTGTATTGTGTGTTGTCCTTCTGTTCACTTACTTCTTCAGTTCTGTGTAATTACTGAATACCCATCTCCCTCCCACCCACCCACTTTTGTAACCGTCGAAGACTTTTTTTTTCTGTGCTTAAACCATTTCTTGAGACCTTGTAATAGTGGTCTCATATAATATTTGCCATTTTGCGACTAATTTCATTCACTGTAATGCTTTCCAGATTCCTCCATGTAATGAGATGTTTCCCAAATTTATTGTTGTTCTTTATCATTGCATAGTATTCTGTTGTATGAATATATCATAGTTTGTTTATCCATTCAGCTGTGGTTGGAAACCTAGGTTGGTTCTATCTTTTTGCAGTTGTGGACAGTGCTGCAGTAAACATTGGTGTGCATGTGGCTACTTGTATGACAGCTCTTACTTCTCTGAGATATATTCCAAGAAGTGGGATTGCTGGAACTTCTATGCATTTTAATTTAATTTATTAATTTTTATGGAATTTCTAGCTTTTTGAGCACATGTTAAATCTATTTTCAAAGTGTACAGTTTCCATTCCCACCAGTCTCTTCACAGCGCCTCCAACATTTATTATTTCATATTTTTTGGATTAATGCCAGCTTTGTTAGGAAACCCTGGTGGTGTTAATTGTAATACCTGCTAACCAAAAGGTTAGCAGTTCGAGTCTGCCAGGTGCTCTCAGAAAACTCTGGAGTAGTTCTACTTTGTCCTGTAGTACTGCTGTGAGTCTGAATCGACCCGATGGCAGTGAGTTTGGTTTTCTGTTTTTTATTGTTGAGGTTAGAAGGTATCTCATGGTAATTTTGATCTCTATTTCTCTAATGTCTAATGATCATATTTCCTCATGTATCTGTTAACTGCCTGAGCATCTTCTTTAGTGAGGTGCCTGTTTATTTTCTTTGATCATTTTTTAATTGGGTTGTTTGCCTTTGGTTGTTGAGGTTTTGCAGTATCTTGTAGATTTTGGAGATTAGATGCTGATCAGATTTGTTATATCTAAAATTTTTTTTCCAATCTATAGGTTGTTTTTGGTGAAGTCTTTGGATGAGCCTAAGTGTTTGGTTTTTAGGAATTCCCAGTTATAAATTTTTTCTTCTTGTGTTTGTGCATTGTTAGTAGTGTTTTGTATTCTGTTTACGGCATGTTTTAGGACTCCCAGTGTTGTCCCTAGTTTTTGTTCCATGATGTTTACTACCAGGTTACATTTAATGTTTACCAGAAGCACACAACCTCAGAGTGAAAAAATCATTCAGTAACACTGAGGATCAGAATAATGAAAGCAAAGCCATGAGTAACTGTACTAAACAGCTCCTAAAATATCAAGAGCAGTGACGATGTCATTGGTATAAGATTATCTGCTGATGAGAGGGATGTCTGGTTAAGCTAAAGGCTATTCGTGTAAATAAATATATTCTAGCACATTAAAAACTACTGTTACATAAAGGATTGAAAGAACTGACTCACAAAGTTATATGTATACCTGTGTTCATGCAAACATTTTTCACCATGGCCAAAAGGTGGAAACAACCCAAGTATTCCTCACAGATGAATAGATAAACAAAATGTAGCATATATGTAAAATATAATATTAGCCATATAAACAAATGAAGTTCCGATACCTTCTGGGTGTGGGTTGAAAACATCATGCTAGGTAAAACAAGTCATGCACAATAGGATAAATTGTGTATGATTCCACTTATATGAGCTATCTAGAATAGGCAAATACAGAGAGACAAAAATTGTTAGTGATTGCCAGGGACTAAGAGTAAAGAGAATGAGGAGTTACTGTTTGAGAAGCACTGCCTTTCCCTTTGGGACAATGAAAAACTCTTGAAAATGGATAGTAGTGATGGCTGTGCAACATGGGAATGTAGTTAATGTCACTGATTTTTATACTTCAAAACGAATAAAATGGTAAAAAAAAAAAGTTATGTATTTTACCATGGAAAAAAGGTTTTGTAAGTAAAAATTAGTGTAGGAAGAAAGAGGAAGTTTAGAGATGCTGAGTGACCATTTAACCAGACCACAGTGAAGAAATCATGACGAACAGACCTCTTATACAGGGGCTTGTTCTGGACAGCCATGCCCTCTGTCTCCTCTATGTGTCTCTCAGGTGATTTCCTTTTCTTCCTGACTTTATTGATACATTAGCATTGGCACAATAAACCAAAAACCCCATTGCTACTGAGTTGATTCCAGCTCATAGTAACCCGATAGAACAGAGATAGCATTACCCCGTAGGGTGTTAATGACTCTAATCTTTGTAGCCATCACGTTTCTTTCGGTTTGTCATACTGTGGTAGCTTACTTGTTGCTATGTTGCTGAGAGATAAGCTGCCAGTATTTCAAATACCAGCAGGGTCACCCATGATGGACAGATTTCACTGGAGCTTCCAGACTAGGAGGAAGGACCTGTCTGTCTACTTTAAAGAAAGTTGGCCAGTGAAAACCTTATGAATAGTAGCAGAACACTGTTTGATATAGTGCTGGAAGATGAGCCCCTCTGGTTGAAAAGCACTCCAACTATGGCTGAGGAAGAGCTTCCTTCATCCAAGCAGAGTCAACCTTAATGATATAATAAGGTCAAGCTTTGGGGACCTTCATTTGCCCATGTGGCATGACTCAGAATGAGAAAAAACAGCTGAAAACATCCATTAGTAATTGGGATGAGGAATGTGTGAAGTATGAATCAAGGAAAATTGGAAATTGCAAAAACAAAAAAAACCAAATGCATAAACATCAATATCCTAGACATTAAATAACAACAACAAAAAAGTTCGCTGCCATCATGCAAATTCTGACTCATAATGATTCTATAGAGCAGGCTGGAAGTGCCCCATAGAGCTTCCAAGGAGCACCTGGTGGATTTGAACTGTCAAACTTTTGGTTACCAGCCATAGCACTTAACCACTACACCACCAGAATTTCTCAGTATTACAGAGCTAAAATGGACTGATATTGACCACTTTGAATAAAGCATATATTCTACAATACTACCAATGACAAAATAACAAAAATGGTGACCCATTCATCACTGAAAACAGTGTTTTAAAATCTATGCTGAAGTATAACACTATCAGTGATAGAATAATATACATATATGTACATTGAAGACCAACAACATGACTGTTAATCAAATTTAGACACTGACCACTAATGCCAAAGATGAAGAAATTGAAATTTTTTACCAACTTCTACAGTCTGAATAAACATACAATTAAGACACATTGATAATTACTGATGATTGAAATGGGAAAGTTGGAAAGAAGGATTAGCAGTTGAAAAAATATAGCCTCTATGATAGCAGCAGTGCTGGAGATTGAGTGATAGAATTTCGCAAGACCAGCAACTTCTTCATTGCAAATACCTATTTCAGCAACATAAACAGTGACTATACATGTGGACTTCAGTGAATGAAGTACACTGGAATCCAATTGGCTACATCAGTGGAGAGGGACCACTGAGTACTGTCAAGAAAATGCCAGGGGCTTGCTGGGGAACAGGTATCAGTTGCTCATATGCAAGTTCAATATGAAGCTGAAAAAAATAACAGCAAGTCTATGACAGACTATAACTCTTGAGTATATCCTGCTTGAATACAGAGACCACGTCAAGAATAGATTGACACGTTGGACAGGAATGACTGAAGACCAGACAAATTGTATGATGACCTTAAAAATATCATTCATGAAGAAAGCAGAAGATCATTAGACAGGAGAGAAAAAAAAGACCAGAATGGGTGTCAGAAGAGACATCCACTGATCTTGAAAATTACCTTTCAACATAGAGTAGCTAAAGCATAAGGAAGAAATGATGAAGCTAAAAAGCTGAACAGATGATTTCAGTGGGCAGCTGGAGAAAAGAAGCTCAAGTTTTGTAACGAGATATGCAAAGATCTGGAATTTGAGTTCTTAACTGCTGCTTCTGTGGGTGTTGATTGTAGACTCAACTAAAATGAAATCCTTGACAACTTTTGCCTTTTTTTTTCATTTATCATTATGTTGCTTACTGGTCCATTCGTGAGTCTAATGAAGGATGTAGTGTTTTCTTTTTGTCAGCGTTTCAAGTTCTCTTCTATTTCAGCAAGCAAGAGTGTATCAGCTGTGTAACACAGGATATTAATGACACTTCCTCCAATCCTGATGCTCTGTTCTTCTTCATATAGTCCAGCTTCTTGGATATCTGCTCCACATACAGACTGAGTAACTATGATGAAAGGCTACAACCTTGATGTACATCTTTCCTGAGTTTAAACCACACAATATTTCACTATTCTATTTGAATGAATGCCTCTTGATCTATGTACATGTTTCTCATGAGCACAAATAAGTTGTTCTGAAATTCCCATTCTTTGCAATAGTAACTATAGTGTTATGATCCAGACAGTTGAATGCCTTTGCCTACTTGCTAAGACACAGGTTAACATCTTTCTGGTATTCTCTGTTTTCAGCCAGAATCTGTTTGACATCAGCAATGGTATCTCTCATTCCACATCCGCTTCTGAATCCAGCTTGAATTTCTGGTAGTTTTCTGTTGGTGTACTACAACGGATTTTTAATGATCTTTATCAAAATTTTACTTGCTTGTGGTATTAATGATAGTATTGCATAGTTTCTGTATTGCAGTGGCTCTCCTTTCTTTGGAATGGGTGTAAATGTGAATGTCTTCTAGTTCATTATCCAAGTAACTGTCTTCTAGCGTGGACAAGTGAACACTTCCTGCACATCATTTGTTTGTTGAGACATCGCAGTTAGTATTCTATCAATTCCTGGACTCTTGTTTTTCCCCACCTTCTTAGTGTGGCTAGGATTTCTTCCTTCCATACCACTGGTTCTTAGCCATATGTTACCTGCTGAAAGTGATTCAATATCAACCAATTCTTTTTCTCACAGTGGCTCTGTTTATTCCTTCCATATTCTTTTGATGCTTCTGTGTCATTCAGCATTTTGTCCTTAGAATCTTCTACTATTGCATCTCAAGGCTTAAATTTTTGTCTTCATTTCTTTCAGTTTGAAAAATGCCAAGTATGTTTTATTTTTTTGATTTTCTAACTCCTGGTCTTTGCACGTGTAATTGCAATGCTTTACTATAATAATTTGTAAGCCACCCTTTGAAATCTTCTTTTTAGCTCTTTCAGTTTATCATTTCTTCCTTGTGCTTTAGCAATTTAGCATTCTAGAGCAACTTTCAGAGTTTCTTCTTGCAGCCATTTTGGCCTTTTCTTCCTTTCTTGTCTTTTTAGTGAGCTCTTGCTTTCTTCGTGTATGATATCCTTGATGTCTGTCATTCCATAACTTGTCTGGTCTTTCATCATTAGTGTTCAATACATCAAATTGATTCTTGAAATGGCCTCAAAATTCAGCTGGAATATACGCAAGGTCATACTTTGACTCTCATTGACTTATCTAATTTTCTTTAGCTTCAGTATGAACTTACATATGAACAGTTGGTGGTCTACTCCAATTCAGCTCCTGACTGTATTCTGACTGATGATATTGAGCTTTTCCATTGTCTCCCCACAGGTACCCAACTTGAGTCCTGTGTATTCCGTCTGTCGAGGTCTACATGTATAGTTATGGTTTATCGTTGTTGGAAAAGATGTTTTCAATGAAAAAGTCATTGGTCTTGTAGTATTCTGTCATGAGATCTCTGGGTCGTTTTAGTTATCAACACCATATTTTCCAGCTACTAGGCCTTCTTTGTTCCCAGCTCTCACAGTCCAGTCATTTGTCATTATCAATGCATCCTTATTACATGTTTGATCAAATTCAGACTGCAAAAGTTGTAAAAATCTTTAGTTTCTTCATCTTTGGCCTTAGTGGTTGGTGCGTAAATTTGAGTAGTAATCGTTTTAACTGTTCTTCCTTGTGGACAGATGGATATTATCCTATCACTGATGGCAGTGTACATCAAGATAAATCATGAAGTGTTCTTTTTGGCAGTGAATGTGATGTCATTCCTCTTCAGGTTGTCACTCCTGGCATAGTAGACCATGTGTATTTCCATCTCAAATGGTCAATACCAGTCCATTTCAACATATTAATGCCTAAGATACTGATGTTTATGTTTTCTCTTTCATTTTTTGATAATTTTCAATTTTCCTGTATTCATATTTCATATAATCCACATTCCCATTATTATTAGATGTCTGTAACTGTTTCAAAAACCTTGATGGCCTGCCTAGTGGTTAAGTGCTACAACTGCTAACCCAAAGGTCAGCAGTTCAAGTCCACCGGGTGCTCCTTGGAAACTGTCTGGGGAGTTTTGCTCTGTCCTGTAGGATCTCTATGATTCGGAATCAAGTTGATGGCGGTGAGTTTGGGGGGGTGGGGTATAACTGTTTCTTCTCATGTTGAGTTGTGCCACATCGTCACATGAAGGTTCCAGAAGCTCATCTCCATCCATGTCATTGCTTTGAGAGGCTCCTCCTCCTCAGTGGTGTTTTGAGTGCCTTCCAACCTGAGGGGCTCATTTTCCAGCGCTAAATGAAACAGTGTTCTTGTACTATTCATAACATTTTCTGTGGCTAATTTTTTTTGAAAGTAGACCACAAGCTCCTTCTTCTTAGTCTACTCTACGGATGTCTGAAGAGACCCTGAAACTTTCTGAAACATGATCTGTGTACAACATAGATCAGCTGAAACCTGCTCACTCTAAAATAAACTTACTGATATTTGAATACTCATGGTATAGCTTCTAGCATCACAGCAACGCACAAGCCCCCACAGTACAGTAAACTGAAAATGTATGGAGGTATTAGTATAACATTATTAAATTTACTGATTCTAATAACTATTTTTGTTGTCTAAGATATTAATGTTTGAGAAATATGCTTAAAAGTTATACAGGACTTCATTTTCTTTACTATTTTTGGAACATTTTTGTAAACTTGAGGTTATTTAAAAATCAAAATGTTAGTTACTGTGTATTTAGAGTCAGTGTATAAATGAATCACACAAGTATTGTTATATCAAATGATTGCTGAGTTTATTCATAATGGACATAACTCCTATAATGTTCCTGATTAACTTATAATACTTGTACTGAGAGATGGAGCAATGACATGTATTATATTTTAATGTGGTTTGCCCCTGATCTACATTTTTACTTCTTCATTTGTGTCCTCAATGAGCTATTCAAGGGCAGAAATTCTTTAGTCTGGGTGCTGTCATTTATGAGATTGGTGTCTAGAACAGGGTGAAGGTTCAGTTTCATCCATCTAAATAGCTCATTAAATCTCAGTGACAGAAGTTTAAATACAAGCATCAAAACAGTGGTCCTTTGTAAAGAGGAAAGTGTTCCATTCTCCCATTACTGAATGACATTGGAATCTCCAGACAGTTTAACAGTGAAGAAGCTGGTACCTGTGATATACTTAGTGTCTACATGAATTTATCTATTCCCACTGATACTCTTCATGCTTTCTACTACGAATTAATACTGATCCTGTCACTCATTTCTGCATTACAGGATAACATAAACATTGATGAAGCAGCCCGTTTCCTGGTAGAGAATATTCTTGCAAACCACCAAAGCTTTTCTAATGAAGACAACGATGTGGACAAAATTAAACTTGATCAGGACCCTGCGACGGAAGGGGTGAAATCCCAGTGCTGCTAACACAGCACCTGCTCCTCTCCTGCCGGTTGCAGCCTGACTGGATTCTGAGCGAATTTCTGAGAGTGGATCACAGAGGACGTGCTGTATTATGAATCTTTGTACAGAGAGTGCTTTCAAAGGACAGCACCCCTGGGGGGCCTGTACCCGCTTAAACATGGGGCCTTCAGTGACATCTTTTTCCTGGTGCCTCTACAACTCCACAGATGAACACTTAGGCTTTGGTTGTAGTCCTGGCCGTTACATTGGGGATAACGTTTACATTATTTTTCACATCTTTTAAAATGTCATTCCTTTCAATTAGGTTAAGACTTCAAGTTGTAGCCTTTTGTGTGAGCAGTGGGGGTGGTAATAAAGCTTTACGTGCTGTCTTATGGTACCTTTGTGTGTATCACTGCACGTTCCAGCCTTACTCTCTGACTTGAGCTTTGTTAAGACTGTTAACCACAGAAGGCTTTGTGTGCCTGGTTAGCAGTTTTTGTTATTCCTAGTCAAAATTTTAACACTTTGTGTACAATTGTTACCCTTAAATATTATAATTTAACTAGTTCTAGCTAGCTATGGGCCGCTGGCTAGGACTAGTCCTTATTACTCAGAAACAATACAGGTTAGCATTTTTCTTCTCTCTCCTTGATCCCTCTCTCCCGTCCCTGTGTGTTTCTGCTATAGCATATGCTACTGTTACAGTTACCTGTAACTAGAGCTAGTTTTTGTTTTTTTAAAATCTGTAATAGTAGTTAGTGCTCAAGGAGAGAATTTATTTCGAAGCATATACTAAAAAAATTGAGATTCTGTAATATGAAAGATGAAAGAAACTAGTTTGTGTATAGTTTAAGATGAGGATTTGGATATTTAATATACAATACCTTAGGAACTTACAGCAGATTCACAATATTTATATAACTGTTTGACTTAGGCTGGAGTCTCTAAAGAAGCAAAACCAGTGGAAGGTAGAGAGAGAGAGAGAGAAGGAAGGCGGGAGACAGTACTCGTAGTAGTAGAGGCTGGCGAGTCCTCAGTCTGTAGGTAGGGCATCAAGCTGGCGGCGTCTCCTGACTCACGTAGCTGCAGAGGCTGACGATACAAGCCTGGTGTATATGATGGCAGATTGCTGGTCACAGGCTGTGGAGTCTGAGGAATCCCAAGATCACTGGGCAGTACAGCAGGCCACTGGCTCAAGCCCCAAGAACTGGAAGTCAATAATGATGAGCAGGATGCAGTCTTCAGAACAACTCAGTTAGCCTTGCCAGAACACCCAAAGATATACTGGGTGCAGACCATACCCCTAAGGAAACTCAACTTAGCAACTGATTGGATGTTCACATCAGAGCACGTCAGCCGTCATTATGTAATTGTGAAAGTACATCATTCAATAACTGCTAGACTTCATCACTGCATAACTGCCAAACTACTGAGAATCCAGACGCGTTAATACAATCTTCACCCAAGTCCACCTCTGGTCCACATGGCACCTGTATATATTCCCTTAAACCATACATTATCTCTAAATAAAAACAATTATGAAGTCATATTTGTGCCAAACATGATACATCTAACGCACATAACTTAAAATGTGCTAGACCTATTTATACTTTATATTTGAAAAAGAGAAAAATATTTGATGCTCATGTACAAGGAAGAAGTACTCATAACATTTGTAGTCCTCATTTCCGCAATTGGTCACATGGTATTTAGAACTACCTTCTGCCACCGCATAGCAGTTAAGTGCCATGTCTGGTAACCAAAATGTTGGCGATTCAAAACTACCAGACACTCCTTGGAAACGCTATGGAGTAGTTCTGCTCTGTACTTCAGGTCCCTCTGAGTCACAGCCAGCTTGATGGTGGTGGGTTTGGTTTTAACGGTCTCTCTGTCTCCTTTCTTCACCACTGATTTGGCATTGCCTTTGCCCTCAAAAACACCTCAGCTGCTTGTGGCTTTTACCTGATGGGGTGACCTAAATCTCCATTCCTGAAGATGGGCCATTAGTAGTCGTGTCAGAATTGGTTTGCTGTCATTTTCCATCAACTTTAATCAAAGGGCATGATAGTACTAAAAGGTCCCTTAAGGTATTTATGTATACCAAACCTTTTTTTTTTTTTTTTTTTGAATTGTGCTTTAGGTGAAAATTCACAGAGCAAATTAATTTCTTATTCAAAATACGTTCACAATTTGTGTGTGTGTGTGTGTGACATTGATTAGAATTCCCACAATATATCAACACCCTTTCCCTTTCTTCCCCAGGTTTCCTGGGTTTCCTGTTTCCATTTATGCAGTTTTTGTGTCCCTGCCTGCCTTTTTGTCTTTGCTTTAGGGCAACTGTTCTCTATTTGGTCTCATACAGTTGATTCAAGAAATAGGTTCCTCGTCTGTTATTGTCTGTTTTATAGGCCTGTCTAACCTTTGGCTGAGAGGAAGACTTACAAAGTGGCTTCAGTTCTGTGTTAGAAAGGTGTTGGAGGCCACAGTTCGGGGGTTCCTCCAGTGTCTGTCTGACTGGTAAGTGTGGTGTTTTCTTTTTTATGAGTTTGAATTTTATTCTACTTTTTCCTCCTGCTCTGTCTTAGACCCACTATTGTGGGTACCCTGTAGTCCTTCTGGGCTCAGACTGGTGGAGGCTGTGTTTCATGTGGTCCATTAGACCTTTCAACAGAGGAGCTTCACTGACAGCCTCGTGTCTTAGAGTCTGGTCCAATTTTTGTCTAATGAGTTGTCTGGTTTCGGCCCTGGAATGGTCTCAAGTCCACTGGCCATGTTCTTGGGGAACTTCTAGCTTGTCAGACCATCGAGTCTGTTCTTTTAACAGAATTCTGGATCTACACCCCCATTTCTCTCCTGCTAAGTCAGACAATCTACACTGTATTGACTGTCAAGGCAGACACTGATGGTGGCAGAGCACCATCTAGTTCTTCTGGTCTCTTACTAGTATAGTCTCAACCATTTGGCCCCTTCTGTCTCATGAGCTCACATTATCCTCCTGTCTTTGAATGGACTAGTATTTTTCTCGTGTCTTTGTTTTTCTTTGATTCTCCTTTGCTCTGGATGGAATGGGCCTAATAGCAAGCTTTTAAGATCCTAGATGCTACTCACCAAAGCAGAATGTAGAACATTTTCTTTATGAACTGTGTTATGCCACTTGACCTAAATGTCCTACCAGACTATGGTCTCCAGCCCTCAGCCCCAGTAACTTGGTGCTTAAAGGTATCTGGATGGTTATAGGGAGCTTCTGTAACTATGCCCTGCTCTGTGTTCTATTATGTGTATGAATATACAGGGTCTTCTAATAAGGATACCCTATTTTTGACAGCTCACTGCAGTGGCCACATTTATCACATTTTTTTGATTAGTCTTGAGAAATAGCCGTGAAAATTTACACAATTCTACAACACGTAGAAATTGTTAAAGTTTATTATCAAACAAGTGTTCCATTCAGCAAACATTCTATGCATTAAGTAAAATGTATGACTTGCATAATTGTCCCTCTAAGAGAACACTCGATCAAAAAATTTGAGACAAGCAAGTCTGTTGCCAGTCAGACATTGCCTGTATGTCAACAAACCTCACATTCCAATGAAAACATCTCCACCATTTGTCAGGGTGTACAGAAAATCCATCCCAATCAATTTGTCATCGAGCACAAGAACTGGGTCTTTCTTCACAATTTAGTGGATTTTACATCTGAACTTGAAGCTTTACTCTTACAAAATTGTTTTAACTCAAGAAGTCCAACAACCATACATTGCACCACACATTTGCAGACTGGGCTCTGGAGCAGTAGGAAGTTGACTCTGCTTTTGACTGAAAAATCGTCTTAAGCAGTGAGGCCCATTTTTGGATGAATGGTTTTGTTAACAAAACTGTCACATTTGGAATGATGAGAATCCAATGGAGATTCAAGAACATTCATCCCCGCAAAGTGACTGTTTTGTGTAGAGTTCAGTTTGACGGAATCACTGGCCCTTGTTTTTTCCAAGATACATAAAGTGAGGCTGTGACAAGGGCAGAAGGTAACAGGCTCTGATACCTGATTGTTTGGGGCTCCGTTTGGAAGGTGCTACAGTGGTCATTTACCAGCAGTTCTTTCTTTACCACTCGTAATGCCATAAGGCCGGCAGTTCAGATCCACCAGGCACTCCTTGAATACTCTGGGAGTCAGTTCTACCCTGGCCCCTAGGGTCGCCATGAGTTGGATCTGACTCAACGGCACTTGGCTTGGCTTTGGCAATGCCATCAAATGTACTTTAAAATAATAAAACAATTAAAATTGTATCATTGCACAACTTATTCAAATTCAAAGATAGGAGACCTTTATTGGAAGTCTGTGTACATGCTACACATACAGATGTGTATGTAAAAATATCCACAGTCTCGTATATACGTATGTACATGGATAGTACACTCGTATGCCCTCCTTCACCTATTCAGCATGCATATGAGGTCTGACAATTAAGTCTATGAATTTAATTGTTCTAGGTGCTACATACCTCATTGATGAAGATCACTATAGTCACCTTGGATCAGCTGGATTATATGGCCCAAGTGGTAGACTGGCTGACACAGCAGTGTAAAACTGTTGCAGAGAATGCTTCTGATCTGGGTGCCACTCAAAACAATCAGCTTTTCAAGTCGTTTGCTACATAGGCCAGAGTAGCACACCAAAATGAGGAATATGTACTACCAGAATCCAAAGAGACCTACTAGGCATTGTATCTTCTTTTTAGTTGTAGGAGAGGCAAGATGTAACAACTTACCCTTCACCTACAAAGCAATATTTTGATACTCCCTACAGGACACTGAGATGGAAGGCATCTGAATTTTTGTGTGATTAATTTCCTACCCTCTAGCATGCAAATATTTTACCAGTAAGCTCAGAATCACTGACATTTCTTCCTCAGTAGTTCCAATCAGCATGCCATCAATGTAGTGGACTAATGTCTCATTGAAGGGAAACGTGTTCAAGTTTCCTGTGGACTAAATTAATGATATGGGGCTGGAGTGTTGATATACCCTTGATGTAGGACATTTAAGGTATTCTGCCAGAATAAGGAAAAAGGCATTAGCCAGATCAGTTGCTGCACACTGTTAGCAGGAAACACATTAGTTTGCTGAAGCAATGAAGCCAGAACTAGAACAACTGCAATTGGAGTCACCACCTGGTTAAGTCTTTAATAATTGACTGTCATTCTGCCATATCTTTTTTTTTTGCACCAGCCAAATAGATGAGTTGAATGGATTGTGTTGGAAATTACCAGTAGTATATCCTTCAAGTCCTTGATGGGCTCTGTAATCCTGCCAGGAATGCAGTATTGCTTTTGGTTTATTGTTTTCCTAGGTAGGAGCCGTTCTCATAACTCCCACTGGCCTTTTCCTATTACAATAGCCCTTAGTCCACTTCTCAGTGATCCAGGGTTGGAATTCTGTCAACTGCTAAGTTTATCTTTTCGAGCTATGCATACTGGATTTTTTCGGAGACCCACTGGACCAACTGTGTGATAAACCTGAGCTAAGACTACATTAATAGTGAACTTCACCACCACCACCCCGCTCTAACTATTGGGCCACAGTGATGTTTTGTCATGTAATTAAAATCTAGTATTCACCAAAGATACTACCTTTTCCCCAGTGAACAGTGGCTTGGCCAGTGAACAGTCACCCTAATAAAAGGCCGTAGTTCCTTTTGGGGAAGGCTGGGAGGAAGATTAACAGTATAAACTTTTGACAGTGTAGTGGGGACTTTCTTTAAGGGGACCTAGACTCCTCTTCATTTAAATGACTGTGAATCTACAAACTGCCTCAAATCTGGGAATTTAAGGGGCTGTGACTCTCCATTCTGGCAATTTGAGTTAACTTGCCATTCACTTGACTTAGAATTCTTCGGCTTGCACAGATCAAGAAAATATTTAGTAGATTTCCCATCTGTTTTATTACTGGGGTGCCATGACTAACTAACCAATGTCATAAGTTCATATGAGTGAGAGCATTCTGATTAATGCTTTGACTATCCATTACGATAATTACATTCACTATGTCTTAGTCATTCGAGGGTTGCTGTTGGTCCCTAACATCGCAGGGTCCAATCAGTTCCATTATAGTTAGAAGTATTAGTTCAATTAGAGAAGTTCCCACTGTCAGATCTGAGTTACATAAATAAAGTGAAAATATATTTGCTGTTAAATTGATTCCAACTTATAGCAACCCTACAGAACAGAGTGGAAATGCACCATTGGGTTTCCAAGGGGTGGCTTGTGGCTTTAAACTGCTAACCTTTTGGTTGGCAGCCAAGTGTGTAACCACTGCACCACCAGGGCTCCTTTTTACATAAAAACCAGTTGCTGCTGAGTTGACTCCTATTCATAGTAACACTATGTGTGTCAGGGTAGGATTGTACTGCATAGAATAGTCAGTGGCTGAATTTTCCCCAATAAATCGTTAGGCCTTTCTTCCAAGGGGACTTTGGGTGGATTTGAAATGCCAGTTTTTCAGTTAGTTAACCATTTGCACCACCAAGCAACTCCTTCATTTATATTGGATTCTGTTTTTTAAAGGTGAACATGCAAAACCAGGATTCTTCTGACTCCTGACTTATCAATTTGGTAGGAGGAGAGAAAGACAGGAGTGTGGTTGATAGAGGTTAGAGTTACATGTAAAGTGCTGTTAGTATATTTCCTGTTTCCTAAAAATCACCTGAACACCACCTGATATTGTCCCACTGACTCAGTTCTGACCCATAACAGTGCTGTGTACCACAGAATGAAACACTGTCCAGTCCTGTGTCAACCTCACAATCATTGTGAGGCCTGAGCTCACTGTTGCAATCGTTGTATTAATCCATCTTACTGAAGATTTTCTTCTTTTCTGCTGACCCTCTACCAAGTATGTTGTCCTTCTCCGAGGACTGATCTCTTCTTACAACATGTCCAAAATATTAGAGACACAGTTTTGCCATCCTTACTTGTAAGGCACTTTCTGGTTGTACCTCTTTCTTTCAGCAGTCCATGGTATGGTCAATATTCTTTGCCAATACCATAATTCAAAGACATCAGTTCTTCTTCTCTGTTCCTTATTCGTTGTCCAGCATTCACATGCATATGAGATGATTGAAAACACCATAGTTTGGGTCAGGCACACCCTAGTCTTCAGGGTGACATCTTTGCTTTTCAACACATTAAAGAGATCTGTCACAGCAGAATTGCCCAGTGCAATGTGTCTTTTGATTTCTTGACTCCTGCTTTTGTAGACATTGATTATGGATCCAAGTAAAATGAAATCCGTGACTTCAGTCTTTTCTCTGTTTATCATGCTGTCGTTTATTGCCCAGTTGTAAATTTTTTTTTTCCTTATGTAGAGGTCTAGTGCATATTGAAGGCTATAATTTGATCTTCATCATTAAGTGCTTGAAGTCCCTTCTTCTTTCAGTAAGCAAGGCTGTGTTATTTGTATAATGCAGGTCGTCAGTGATTCTTCCTACAATCCTGATGCCCTGTTCTTCTATATATAGTCCATTTTCTCTTATTATTTGCTCAGCATATAGATTGAATAAGTATGGTGAAAGGATACAACCCTGATGCATAACTTTCCAGACTTTAAACCTCACAATAGACCCTTGTTCTGTCCTAATGACTGTCCCTTATCTATGTATAGATTCCCCATGAGCGCAATTAAGTGTTTTGGAATTCCTAGTCTTCACAATGTCATCTCTAATTTGTTACGATCCACACAGTCCAATGAAACCTGTGTAGGCAATGAAACCTAAGGTAAACATCTCTCCGTTATTCTCTGCTTTCACCCAGAATGATATGCCTGGTTCCATGGTTTCTTCTAATCCAGTTTGAATTTTCGGTAGTTCCCTCTCGATACACTCCTGTAGCCACTTTTGAATTATCTTCAGCAAAATTTTACTAATGTGTGATATTAATGATATAATTCAATAACTTCTGCCTTTGGTTGGATAGCATTTCTTGGGAATAGGCATAAATATGAATCTCTTCCTGTTGGCTTGGCCTGTTGGTTGGCCAGGGAGCTAGCTGTCCTCCAAGTTTCTTGGTGTAGGTGAGTGAGCACTTCCCGTGCTATATCTGTTTATTGAAACATCTCAGTTGATACTCCTTCAGTGACTGGAGCCTTGTTTTTTTTGCCAATGATTTCACTGCGGCTTGGACTTTTTTTTCAGTACTGTGGGTTCCTGATCATATGCCTCATGAAATGGTCAAGTATCAACCATTTGTTTTTGGTATAGTGGCTCTGTGTATTCCTTCCATATCTTTTGACGCTTCCTGCATCACTTAACATTTTTCCTATAGAATCCTTCAGTCCTACAATATGAGGCTTGAATTTTTCTTTAGTTCCGTCAGCTTGCAAAATGCTAAGAATGTTCTTCCCTTTATGTCTTCTATTTACATTTCTTTGCACGTCATTATAGTATTTAACTTTGTCTTTTCAAGCCACCATTTGAAATCTTCTCTTTAGCTCTTTTACTTCATCATTTTTTCCTTTTGCTTTAACTACTTGATGCTCAAGAGCAAGGTTCTGAGTCTCTTCAGAGATTCGTTTTGGTCTTTTCTTTCTCTGCTGTCTTTTCTGACCTCCTGCTTTCTTTGTGTGTCATGTTCTTGCTGTCCTTCCATGACTTGTCTGGATTTTGGTCATTAACGTTTAATGTGTCAAATCTATTCTTCAGATGGTCTCTAAATTCAGGTGGAATATACTCAAGATTCTACTTTGGCTCTCATGGACCTGTTGTAATTTTCTTCAGCTTCAATTTAAACTTGTCTATAAGCAATTGATCGTCTGTTCTGTAGTCAACTTCTGGCCTTGTTCTAGCCGATGATATTGCTGTTTTATATCACCTCTTTCTACAGATGTGGTCATTTGATTCCTGTATATTCCATGTGGCAGTCCAAGTGTATAGTTACTGTTTATGTTGATGAAAAAAGGTATTTACAATAAAGAAAACATTGGTCCTGCAAAATTCTGTCATGTGACTTCTGGTATTGTCTCTATTAACAAGGCCATGTTTTCCAACTATCTTGTTCTTTGTTTCTAACTTTAATATTCCAGCCACCAGTAATTATCAGTGCATCCTGATGAATTTCACACTGCAGAAGCTGGTAAAAATCTTCAGTGTCATCTTTGCCATTAGGGGTTGGTAGGTAAAATTAACTGGTCTTCCTTGTAAGCATGTGAATATTCTGTCATTGACAGCCATGTAGTTCAGGACAGATCTTGAGTGGTACTTTTTGGTGATGAATACAACGCCATTCCTCTTCAATCCTGGAGTGGTAGACCATGTGATTGTCTGATTCAGAATGACTAATATCAGTCCATTTTGGATCACTAATGATTAGGATATTGATGCTTACATGTTCATTTTGGACAATTTCAAATATTCCTAGATTTGTGTATTGTACATGCCATGTTCAGTGTTTAATGGATGTTTCTTCTCACTTTCAGTTTTATCACATTAGCAAATGGAAGGTTCCCAAAAGCTTAACACCATCCATGTCATTAAAGACAATTCTAATTTGAGAAGGCGACTCTTCCTCAGCCATCCTTTGAGTCCCTCCAACCCCGGGGGTGCTTATCGACCGGCACTGTGCCAGACAGTGTTCCACTGCTATTCACAAGCTTTTCATGCATAATTTTTTTTTTCAGAAGTAGGCCATCAGGTCCTTCTCAGTCTGCCTTAGTCCGTAGGCTCCAATGAAACCTTCCACAATGGGTGATCCTGCTGTCATCTGAAATACTAGTGGCAAAGCTTCTAGTATCACACCAACGCACCAGCCACCACAGAAAGATAAACTGACAGAGATGTGGTGGGTTAGTGCATTCTAGCAAAGTCTGTTCTGAGGTTCGATTAATGGAAAAACTATCTTCAAATACCTCGACTAAGACTTCGGTCTTTTATTTTTTCTTGTATTTATTTAGGCGTTTCAGTTTTCTATAAAAACATCAAGCTCTCCTTCTTTCTGTACTTTGAAATATTTTAAATAGCTTAGAGAAGACTCATTCCTTATGTGTTTTTGGAGTCCTTGTGATGCACGTATCCAGACCTGGTGCTGTTTTTGTTGAGAAAGGGGAGCAAAAGTTAGTTTTTACAGCTTATTTCTCAAATATAGAATTAGTTTCCTCTCCTTCTGGGACAATGAAGGCAGCTTATATTTTCCTATGAATTTATTTACATAGTGTAGAATGAATTTTTTAATTATGGTTCTTTCGCTTTCTGAGATAAATGTGGTAATTTTCTCGATACTGAAATTTCAGGTTTATATGTTTTATACTTTTCCTCCAAAGGAAACTTTCAGAATTATCATTATGTTCTCTGATGAATGTTTGTTTTTAGCTTTAATTTATATTTTCATTAGCTTTTTGCATTCTTGAATTAGAGGTTTCACTCATTCACTCTCATTCTTTAATTATTTAAAAATAAGTACTTGCCTCTTGTCATGGGTTAGCTATAGCTCAAAGGTTTTCTATAAATGGCATTTATATTATAGTCATATAGTTATTTTCCACACATTTTGTGATGTGAGATTTGATTTTTTCCTTGGCTTGAGATGTGATGTGTGTCCAGCAAGTTAGCTGATGTGGTTGTGTGCCTTCTGCTGTTTTCTGGTCTTACTGCTTTGTGAAAACTGTCTGTCTGTATTCAGAAATTTGATTTTTCTTTATGGTCTGGTCCACTGTCAATTTTGTGATCAACTATTCTTTGGTCATTGGAAAAGTAAATATGCATATCTTTTCTCTTGGTTTTTGTGAGTATATGTGTTCTTGTTTTCAGAGAATCTACCTTTGGTTATACCATGCTTATTGAGGAAAGTTCAACTGAAGTCCCTAACTAAAAATCTTGTACCCCTCGGATTGCCTGTTGTTAGCTGTCTTTGAGCTCTTGCCAACTCATGGTTCTTCTGTGTATAACAAAAGAAAAGTTGCCCAGTGCAAAGCCATGTCATAACTCTGGACATGTTTCAGTCCCATTAGACAGTATTCTGTTGTATCTGGAGATTTTCATTGCCTAGCTTTGAAAAGAAGATCTGCAGGCCCTTCTTCCTAGTCTGTCTTAATCTTGAACCTCTGCTGAATTCTTTCCACCATGGGCAACCCTGCTGGTATTTGGAATACCAGTATCCTAGCTTCTAACATCATAGCAATACAGAAGCCACCACAGTACGACAAAATCACAGATATATGGTGGGAGACTGGCTAGTATCTGCTTATGAATGTTGATTTGTGTAATGACATTCATAATCAGTGGATCCTCAGTATGGATTGCTCTCTTAATAACAATGTTTTGCCGTGTCTCCTTTAGTGTTTTTTGTACTGTATGCATCTTTTTTGATTTTGCGTCTGTTTTTGTCTGTTTGTTTGCATTGCTCGTGTCTTTGTCTATCCAATTATTTTTAGACCTTAATTGCTTTATATGAGCTTATTTGGAGCATCAATGTTAAGATATCCTTTGCTTATTCTCTTTGATTACATTAAGTTTTAAAATCTGATTTATTTCTGTCTCTTTTTGTAATCCTTATCCTATATCCCTTCCCTCATTTTCAGAAGTCTATTCTCTTTTGTACTGCCTCTAGTTTGACCTTTATTGTGATTTTTTTTCTTTTCTACTTGTTTTCCTAACTTCTACAAGAAGAGTTGTGTCGAGGTATATCTGTCCCAAGTTTCTGATTCTGACTCGAGTCTTATGTTTTGAATTGTTGCTCAATTAAAAAAAAATCTTGGCAATGTGGTTGGCTGCATAGCGAGCTGCTCCTTGCTGAAATATTTTATAACTTTTTCTTCCTGTTCATATCTTTTTTTTTCCTGATAGTGCATTTATACTGTGATCTAGTTCCATGGTTTAAAGATAGCTAATGATATGATCTCTCTGAAAAATGCAAGTGATTATGATATACATCAAAATATTTTTTAGACAGCAGTTGATCTTATTAAGGAAAACAATTATTAATTGGTATGTAACACCATTCTCCTTTTAATTCCAATTTATTTTTTAAAAAGTTAACATTAATAGTGAACTCCAACATTTTCAAACAATTTCTAAAACAAATATTAGAACAGAATTAACCAGTTGTGTCATCTTGGCTATTTTATTTAAAACACAGACAGTAGGAACAGCAAAAACTTACATTAAAAGGAATAGTGAGTGTGGCTAAAATCCGCTTTCTAATATAAGCAGACTGAGTGGGAGGAGAAGCTCATAGAGAATTCCACTTGACAGCCCTGTTTTCTGTTTTTCCCCCTTTCAAAATAACTATTAACCTTGGTTTGAAATGAACAAGAAGAGTTTTAAAAATTACTTGCAAAAACTATTCAGTAAAGGTAAAAAGACAGACTGAACTCTTTTATATTAGGCAGTTCCAAAAGTACGTGACTACTGTTAAAAATAGTTGGTAGCTTGTCTAACTCACACAAATGTAAAGGAGGCCTGACAATTAAGTCTGTGAACTTAATGGTTCTGAGTGCTATGTACGTCACTGCAGAATATCACCATGGTCACCTTCAAAGTACACCCCTTGGAGAGCTATGCACTGATGCCAGCACCTAGTCCACGCTTCAAAGCAATTTTGGAACTCTTTCTGGAATGGCTGTTGCACACGGTGGCACAGTGGCAAGTTCACAAACTTAATTGTATAGTTGTCTGTCAGGGAGTTTTTAGCCAGTAAACAAATAACTGCACTGGAACATTCTTCCTACTTACCTGATTTGGCCCCAGTGACTTTGTTGTTTACCAGAAGATAAAGGAAATATTGAAAGGAAGACATTTTGATGACATTTGGGACAAATGTCAGGCAACAGCTCTGATGGCCATTCAAGAAAAAGAGTTCCAAAATTGCTCTGAAGGGTGGACTAGGCACTAGCATAAGTGTATAGCTTTCCAAGGGGAGTATTTTGAAGGTGACCGTAGTGGTATTCAGCAGTGAGGTATGTAGCACATTTTTTAGGATGAATCTGTGAACTTAATTGTCAGACTGTGTGTGTATGTGTGTGTTTTGTGTATTCCTTTGTATGTCACTTGATTTAAAGTATTACTGGAGACATTAAAGGAAATGAGGAAATATATAGTCATTTCTCTTGAATATAAGTACAGGATTTGGGTTCTGACATTTCAATGGATGCTCATTCCTGTGCGTGGCCCCCGCTTTGCATAAAGGGTTAGTAGCCACATCAGCCTCTGTTGGATCTACAACCCAGAATGGCCTTCAACAGCAGTGAGTTAAAGGAGCTGGATACAGAGTAGATGCAGTTTACTCTGGATTCAGGTAATTTGATTCATTCTAGAGCTTTCTTAAAATTTACATGGCATATATAACTATTCTTCAGGGACCATCACTGAGTTGTGGAATGCCTTAAAAGTCTGCTACACTGTAAGGTTTTGTTCCATGGCTTTTTTCTAGTTACATGAAGATATTTGAGGAGAAGATAATGAAATAGTATAAATATATGAACACATGAAAAACATTAGAACATAATATATATTTTGGTACAGTTTTAGCAGTCGTCACTCATATTGAGATATTTCTTTAACTGCTTAAGTATAAACTGATTTCTGTCTTAGTTGTGATCTTTACTTCAAATTGTGATGTGCTTATAGCTACATGTACATAAGGGATCAAGTTCCTATCGAACCATATTTCTTAATGTATGTTATCAGTATACATGGAACTTATCATTAAATCATCGTATTAAATAGGACTTGATAGAAATGTGTTCAGTTAGTAACACAGAAACAGTCAAGAGTGTGTATTCTTATTAAGGTATTATGCAGTGAAAAACTAGATTCTATTTCTAGCTATAAAAACTATTCTGAATCAAGCAAGCACATATATAGCTCTTTATAGCACTTAATTTCTATTGCAGAAAAATCTGTGGAGACTCGGAAAGTTTATAATCAATAAAAAAAGTTCATAGACATTAGTAATTTAAGCCACCGATAGACACAGAAACAGTATGTTGAATAAAATTTAAATTAAAGCCAGATTTAACCAATGTTAATTCTTACATTACTGCATTTAGAACATTTGCTGTATGCTTTTAAAGTTCAGTAAATGCTCAAAACACAACTTAATAGCAAGACTAATGGTATACCAAATATTCAAAAGCAAAAGTTTTTTAAAGGGAGAGATATGCTAGTATAAATTTAGAGTGATTAAAAAAAATCAGCAAAATCATCATACCAATAAAAAATAGCATTCCATGTTAAATCACTGTGAATGTAACCATAATTTAAACTATAGTCTCCCATTGTTGTTGAGTGATTCAGACTCACATTGATTGTTTAGGAGAGAGTGGAACTGACCTCGTACGGTTTCTAAACCTCTAATCTTTATGGAAGCAGGACTACCACATTTTTCTCCTGTGCAGTGGCTGTTGGGTTCAAACCACTGAGCTGTTAACCACTGCACTACCAGGGCTTATTAAATTATAAAAATATTGAAATGTTTAGAATATGTCTATCCAGGAAGAAAGAAAATTGAAAGATAACTTGGTTTGGGAATTGCTGATAGGCTAATGGGACAGCCCTCCCCACACACCTGTCAGTTTGTCCTGTTGTGGGGGCTTGCATGTTGCTGTGATGCTGGAAGCTATGCCACTACTATTCAGATAATAACAGGGTCACCCATGGCAGACCCATTTCTGTTAAATTCCCAGAGTAAGACAAGGCTAGGAAAAAGGACTCAGTGGTTTATTTTGAAAGGAATTAGCCAGAGAAGCACATCCTAAAATTCATATGGAAATGCAAAGGATCTGAAATGGTCCAAAGAGTCCTGAAAAAGAAGAACAAAGAGGGCTGACCTCCAGATTTCAAAACTTACTGCACAGCTTCAGCCAATAAAATAGTGGAGATATACAGACTGGTGGAACAGAAATGAAAGTCCACAAGTGAACCTTAAATTTGTGGGCAACTAATTTCTGACAAGGATGCCAAGTCCGTTTGGTAGGGGAAGGAACAGACGTTTCAAGAAATTGTGCTGCAACAACTAGATCTCCAAATACACAAGAGTGAAGTTGGACCTCTCTATTATATCATATACAAAAGTAAACCCAAAATGGACCTGAGGTCTAAAACTATAAAACTTGCATAAGAAAACTTAGGAGAAAATCTTTCTGACCTTGCATTAGTTAATGGTTACTTGTACATAACACCAAAAGGCCAAGTAACCAAAGGAAAAACATAGATAAATTAGACTTCATTAAAAAAGAAAATCACATCAAAGGACACTATCAAGAAAAGGAAAATCCAACCCACAGAATGGGAAAAAGCATTTATATTTCATATATCTGAAAAAAAATAATATCAAGAATATGTAAAGAACTCCTACAACTGAAAAATAAAAGACAAGTAACCCAAGTTTGTAAGAGCTAGGGAAGAATTTCAACTGATAAGTCTACAAAGAAAATATATAAATGGCCCTTAAGCACATGAAAAGGTATTCAACATCATTAGTTATCAGGGAAATGTAAATGAAAACCACAGCGCCATGCCTCTTCACACCTACCAGGATGGCCATAATAAAACAAATAGGAAATAGCAAATGTTGGAGAGGATATGGAGAAATCAAAGCCTCTTAACATTCTGGTGAAAATGTAAGATGGTACAGCCTGTGTGGAAAACAGTTTGGCATTTCCTCAAAAAGTTAACATCAAATTACCTGGTGACTTAGTTGTCCAGTACTGCTGTAACAGAAATACCACAAGTGATGGCTTTAGCAGACATTTATTCCTTCGTAATGCAGTAGGATAGAAGTCTGCAATCAGGGTGCCAGCTCCAGGGATGACTTTCTCTGTGGGCTCTGAAGAGAGTTGTCATCAACTGTCCTCTAGTACAGGATGGAGCAGGAACCCTGGATCCAAAGGACTGGCTTGGCTCGAGGAGCTGCTTTCTTGGTGAGATGAAGTCCCTCTGTCTCTCAAGAGATTGGCTTAAAACAATTCATCTGGTAGATTAAGTCCTGTCTTATTAACATAGCTACCTTTAATCTTGTCTCATTAACATCATGGAAGTAGGATTTACAATATGTGGGAAAATCACGTCAGATGGCAAAATGGAAGACAATCACACAATACTGGGAATCATGGCCTAGCCAAGTTGATAAATTTTTGCGGGGACACAAGTCAATCCATGATATCCAGCAGTTATACTCCCAGGTACATACGCGAGAATTGAAAACTTATGTTGAACCTATGCTATGTACAAATGTTCGTAGCAAAATCATTTGTAATAATAAGTGGAAACAACAGCCCAATTGTCCATCAACTGATGAATAGATAAAACAATTTGTTATATATCCATACAATAGAATATTATTCAGCCAAAGAAAAAAACAAAATCCTTTACCATCCAACTGATTCTAACCCATAGTGACTCTAAAGGATGGAGAAGAATTGTCCTTTAGAGTTTCCAGGGAGTGCCTAGTGAATTCAAATTGCTAAACTTTAAATGAGCAGCTGTAGCTGTTTCTTAACCACTGTGACAGCAGGGTTTCTTAGTCAACCATAAGAAGCTTAAAAAGAATGAAGCACAAATACATGCTATTAACTGGATGAACCATGAAAGTGTTATGCTAATTAAAATAAGCCAACCAAAAAGAGGCTACACATAATATGTTTCCAGAGCAGGCCATAGAGACGTAAAGCTGACTAGTGATTGCTAGTGGGTATGGGAGAAGGGAATAGGAATTGACTGTTAAAAGATTCTGGGGTTCTTTTAGAGATGATGGAAATGTTCTGGAATTAGAAAATAGTGGTGTTTGCACAGCATAGTAAATGTACCCAAACTTACTAAATTATATCCTTTTAAATGGTGAATTTTATGTTGCCAAGTGAATTTTATCTGAATAAAATATTATTGATAATAATAATAACAATGAGATGGAGAAAAAGAAATCGAGGCTGAGTCTAGATTATTGATGTGGGATTTGGGTCCTCAATAAACTCCAAAACCAGCTTCTAAAAGTGAAAGACTGGAAGTTAGAATCAGTTTAGAATCCCTGCTCTGTATGCAATAGCTGTATGAAGTTGATTATGTCATGTAATTGCTCTGATTTTTTTGTTTCTTAATCTTTTTTTTTAATTTTTATTTAACATAACTGAGTGAAAGTGTACATTCACGTATAAAGTTACATGCCCACCTGTTTCTTAATCTTTAAAAGGACAATAGCTATTTTATGGTCAATTGTAAAATTTACAGGAGGTAATGTGTGCACTCTTTATAGCAGCCTTGGCACAAAAAAAACTATACAAATAAATGTTAACTCTTCGTATTCCTACCATTTTACCTTTCCACACAGAATTTCTGTTGTTGTATGCTGTCAAGTCTACTTCAGCTCATAGTAATCACATGAGACAGAGAGCAACTGCTCATAGGGTTTCCAAGGCTATATTCATGACAGAAGTAAGCTAGGCCATCACATCTTTCTCCCAAGGAGTAGCTGGTGGATACAAACTGCCAAGCTTTTGGTTAGCATCCGAGCTCTTAATCACTGCACCACTATATCTCCTTTCTATTAGCATAAAACAAAAAAAGCCCAGCCAAACCCCTTGCTGTTGAGTTGATTCAGACTCGTAGCAACCTTATAGGACACGGTAGAACTGCCCTGTAGCGTTTCCGAGGAGGAGCTGTGTGGATTTGAACTGCCAGTCTTCTTGTCACCAGTGCTAGTTCTTAACCACTGTGACACCAGGAATCCTCCCCTCAGCATATTGCTTACTTCGTGAAAGAATGTGATGTTTTTGTTTTTCTAGCATCTTCTGTAGTACTGATTTGGTTTTGTTTTGTTCCTTATTCTGGGACAACTCTCCAGTTAGTCTTTATATCATGGATTCATTTTTTTACAGTGGCTATTCTACCCTGATGTGTGAGGCAGTTATCTTAGTCATCCAGCGCTGCTATAACAGAATACCGCGTGTGGATGGCTTTATCTAGGAGAAATTTGTTTCCTCAAAAAAAAAAAAGTATGCTAAAGTCCAAATTCAGGGCATTAGCTCCAGGAAAAGTTGTTTTTTTTTTTCCTGTTGGCTCTCCGGGAGGGTCCTTGTAGTCCGTCTTCCCTTGGACTGGGAGCTTCTGAGGTCCAGAGACGCCAAGTCTAAAGGATGCTCTGTTCCAGGTGCTTCTTTCTTGGTAGTGTGAAGTCCCCAACTCTCTACTTGCTTCCTTTTCCTTTGTATCCTAAGAGGTTGCCTAAAGGCACAATACCTTCTTACACGTTGAGTCCTGCCTCATTAAGGTAACTGCTGCCCATCCTCCCTTATTAAAATCATAGAGGCAGAATTTTCAAAATACAAGAACATCACACAGTACTGGAAATCATGGCTTCTCCGAATGGCTGCACATGTTTTGGGGGGACACTACCTATGACAGCAATCATTACATTTAGTTTTACGTTTTGGTTTATTCTCTCTCTCAGGGTTCTCTCCTTACCCTTGTTCTTAGGTACCATTGAGTCAGTTCCAACTCATAGCGACCCTATCAACAACAGAAAGAAACACTGCCCAGTCCTGCACCAGGCCCACAATCATATTTATGGTTAAGCCTATTGTTGCAGCCACTGTGTCAATACATCTCCTTGAGGGTCTTCCTCTTTGTCCCGGACCCTCTTCTGTGCCTAGCACGATGTCATTCTTCAGGGACTGATCCCTCCTGACAACATGTTGAAAGCAGGTGAGCTGCAGTCTCACCATCTTTGTTTCCGAGGAGCACTCTGGCCGTACCTCTTTCACAACAGATGTGTCTGCACACACACAAGATGCACACACCTGCTTCCTAGGCCATCTAAGTCTGTAAGCTCCACTGAAATCTGTTCGGCATCATAGCAACAGGCACTCCACCGCTAACAGAGTGGTGGTGGCTTCATATGAAGTTGATTGGCCAGAAATTGAAAATGCTAATGTAAACAGTTATGGCTATACCTTGTAGTAAAACCCTGGGTTTCTTTGGGTAATTCCTTTCAAATATCCTTTATTTACAGTGGTAAATGCAGTTCAAAGAAAATTGATCAAGAGTACATAAAAATAAGGAAAAGACAAATAGTTAAAAAAAATGGACAAGCAACTTGAACAGGCACTTCTGAAAATAATCTGTCCAAGTGTTAAAAAGCATATGAAAATGTGTTCAATATTATCACTTTTAGGAAAATTCATATTAAAATCCCAATGAGATACTTCTGTACACCCACATGAATTTCAAAAATTAGAACAACTGACAATACCAAATTTCATGAGGACATGGAACAGCTAAAATATTCTTGTATTTCTTGTGGGAGAATTAATTTGTACAACCACTTGGGAAACTCTCTGGCAATAACTATTAAGGCTAACCCTGGTGGCTAGTGGTTAACAGTGACATCTGTTAATTAAAGGTTGCCAATTTGAATCTGTCAGGCATTCCTTGAGTGGGGCAGCTCTACTCTATTTTATGGTCACTATGAGTTGGGATTGACTCAACAGTAATGGGTGAATTAAGGCTAAGCCTCTGTCTACTGTATGAACTAGTAATTTCACTTAGGTGGACCAAGTTGCCAGGAGAAATAAGTGTGTATGTCCATAAAAGACATGTGCAAGAGCATTTATAGCATAATTATTCATAATAGTTCCAGGCTGGAAAAAATTTAATGTCCGTCAACAGGAGAAAAATAAACAGTGTGGTATAGTCACATAATGGCATGCTATGTGTATATACAGTATTATATATTATAATTGCATATAATACACATGTTTATTATTATATGTTTATGTATAAAAATAAACAAGACATAGGGCACTACTTAAGCAAAGTTCAAGAACAGGTGAAGAAAGAGATCACTTCAGGGGAGGGAAGGGCTTTGTTTTTGAAAAGGCACAGTAATATTGGAAATAATCTATACCTCTGGGTAATAGCTACCAGTTGTATATATACATTTAGAAGTGCATGAGGCCATATACTTACAGTTTGTGCATTTTTCTGTATATATTTTACACCTCAGAAAATAATTAAAAAGTCACTAGAGGAAGATTGATCCCTGAATGACTGTTATTCTAATGTTTAAATTATTTTCCATTTAATTACAGCCAGGCTTATTCCAAAAATTACATCATGCAATTCATAATACTCTGAATACAACAAAAGTAAATTAAAAAGAGGCTAAAATAGGCAAAGTAAAGCTAATATTAATAAAATTCATCTAGAACTTCAGAGATTTAGAATTTTAGAGATATAGTTCAGCAGACCTTCTAGAGACAAGAAGTAGTCTGTCATTCAAATCAAATCAGACAGAACAGTTGGTGTACATGGTTTACAATGTAAATAAGTTAAAAGCAAACAGTTACGTAGTGAAAGCACATTTATTCCCACTATTGAGAGTAGAGATTAATTTCTTCTGTAAATCTATCCACACAGAGGAAGTGTTCTGTAGTGTAATGAGCAAGTTCTTCTATAGAGTAACAGGTTTAATGGACTTTTAAGAAATGAATTTCTTAGTAAGAAATAAGTTCCAGTGAAAAGGGAACACAGCAAATCCCAAATTTAAGCTTGCAATTTACAACTCTGGATATCAGATTTGCTTATAAAGAAACATGCTGGCTATGACACTTGAACTTCTCTTTTGTGAAAAAGAAAAAGAAGTTGTACTTGTGCAATTGTCAGAGTTCAGTATTAAAGTACAAGTATTAAATTGTGGCTTCTTTCCGTTGCTATGGGCAAGTTGCTTGAATGACTTGAGCAGATTCTTGAACTGAACAGAAATTACTTCCCACTCGGTTATAATTTTACCTTGCAGAGGCTAGAAATTGGGAATAAATAATGAGAGAGGTCATTTAGGTTCACATCTAATGCTGTGTGTGGGATGCAGGTGATGATCGGAGAGGGAAAACATGATCTAGCGGCAGAGAGAGCTTGCTTTATCATCTGAAAGAAATTCTGGCAGCTCTCACTTTAGTTTCACATAAGTAAATGGAAAGAAAAAAAATCCTCTCGTACAAGAGCCAAGGTGACTGGTAAAGTTGTGTCTTTAAAACTGTACCTTACAGAAAGAAGTAAAGAAGTTCCGATAAAGAATAACATAGAATTGGAATTCTTACAATTTTATTGTGAATGTGTCAGTATTTACCTTATAACTGATATCTTATTAGAGTAAACATTGAAGAAATACATGCCCCCCACCCCAAAGCCACCTACCTTCGAGCTGATTGCAACTCACAGAGACCCTGTAGGTCAGAGGAGAACTGTCCCATACAGTTGCCAGAAAGTGTCTGATGGATTTGAAATGCTGACCTTTTGGTTACCAGATGTAGCAATTAACTGCTGTACCACGAGGGTTTGAAGAAATTTGGGGGAAAAACAAATGCCATTGAGTCAATTCTGACTCACAATGACCCTATAGGATGGAGTAGAGCTGCTGTATAGAGTTTCCAAGGGGAGCCTGGTGGATTCAAACTGCCAACCTTTTGGTTAGCAGCTGTAGCACTTAACCACTATACTGCCAGGGTTTCCTGAAGAAATAAAGGACGTAAAAAATGTTTTTCCTTGAAACGACTGTATGCATAATCTATCTGGCGGCGTAGTGGGTTAAGTGCTGTGTCTGCTAACTGAAAGGTCAGCAGTTCAAATCTGCCAGGCGCTCCTTGGAAACTCTAGTGAGCAGTTCTACTCTGATCACTAGAGTCGCTAGGAGTCAGACCCAACTCAACAGAAGTGGGTTTTATAGCTTTATTTATTGACAAGAGATTTGGTAGATTAGAGATGGCACAGGTTCTTGGGAACCTGTAGGACAGAGCAGAACTGCCCTGTAAGATTTCCAAAGTTGCCATCCTTACAAAAGCAGACTGCCTATCTTTCTCCTGTGGAGTGCCTGGTAGGTTCAAATTGATGACTTTTCAGTTAGTAGCCAAAAACTTATATCTTATAAAATCCCATCTAATCTGTTTTTATCTCCCACTGTTTTTCTCCATTGTTCCCTCTATACCGACCTTCTTGCTGATGCTCCAAGCGCCTCCATCCTCAGAAAGTTTTCTCTGCCTGCAGTGGTCTACCCAAATGCTATGCACGTGTCCTTCTTTTCCTTTCTTTAGGTCTTTCTTCAGCTGTCACCGTACCACTATATTTCTGACTATATAAAATGAACGTAACATATCCCCTAGCTCCCCATCTGAGTAGACTTACACTCTAGCTCGTCCAGGACATCCCAGATGATGCCACATCTTGTCTGGTTCTCAGCATCTTGTATTCTAAAAAAGCTCTGAATGTGAACAAATTACTCATCATTGTATTATTGTTATTGTCGTTATGTGGCTTTGAGTCAATTCCGACTCAAACAGTGCTGTGTAAGACAGAATAAAACACTACCTGGCTCCGGTTCCAGCCTCCCAATGGTTGTTACGCGTGTGCCTGTTATTACAGCCACTATGGCATCTCGTCAAAATGAAATACCTGACAAATTCACTCTTTTTTCCATTTACTGGGATGATGTTTGTTTATTGGTCCAGTTGTGAGGACTTCTGCTTTCTTAATGTTGAAGTGCAATCCCTACTGAGGGCTGTGGCCTTTGAGCTTCATCAGTAAGCGCATCAAGTCCTCTTCACTTTCATCAACCGAGGTTGTTTCGAGTCTATTAGAGCCTGTTAATGAGTCTTTCTCCAATCCTGTCTTCTTCACATCATCCAGTTTCTCAGATTATTTGCTCAGTTTACAGACTGAATAAATATGGTGAAAGGATACAACGCTGACACCTTTCTTGACTTTAAACCACACGTATCCTCTTATTCTGTTAGAATACTGCCTCTTGGTCCATGTACAGGTTTCTCATGGGCACAATTAAGTCTTCTGGAATTCATTCCCCTTCTTTGTGATGTTTTCCATAATTTGTAATGATTTATATCCTGCCCCTTACTCTGATTCAGTTTTCTTAATGACACCAGTTATCCATCATAATATACTTTTTCCTGTCTGTTTTCCGTCATCCCTAAATGGATTATGAACACCAGGTAGCAGGATCTCCAGTTTTGATATTCATTGTCTTATCATCATCTCCTAGAATATTACCCAGCACATAATGCTTCCTAAGTATTTGTCGCCTGAAGTGAGTAATAGGTAAACTAGTGGTATGACTTTGGAAAAGCCACTTTGTCTTGTGAACTTCTGCATTTTTCCTTCCTCTCAAAAATGAGCTCCTGAATTAAATGAATTCATTTCCAGTCCAGCTCTAAAATCCAATGATTGTGAAAATTAGCTGTTTTCCATATTACTTTCACTTAAGTCCACAATTGCTCTGCATAGTGGGAGAACGGTAGAGCAATGTTTTTAATAAGCTAGAGTAATAATCTAAAGCAGTAAAAGGCACTGTTCTAAAGTGGAATTTCTTCTAAGCAACACGGATTGATTTAAAAATAATAATCAGGATGGCTTTACTTGCAGGAAGAACTCAAGCATGAATCATCAGTAATTGTTTTCTGACCTAAGTGAGGTTTTTCATACATCCTTAGAATATTAAAAGTATTTTTTACAGAATGTGTATGGGATATGTGAGGTTATTTAGGGAATTTATCTTATGATGATGACTCCCATGTTTCTATCTCTAACCTAAACCTATCCCCTAAACGCCGCACTCATATCCAATTTACTCTGTAAGACCTCTGCTTGGGTTTCTAATAGGCATCTCAAAACTAGTGTGTTTAAACCTTAACTCCTAACTTTATCCTGTATCTTTGGCTTTCTAAGTCTTTTTCATTACTAAAAGCCAAAAACAAAGCCATTGCTGTTGAGTCAATTTCAGCCTCATAATGCTCCAATAGGGTGGAATAGAACCACCCCATAGGGTTTCCAAGGAGCAGATGGTGGATTTGAACTGCCAGCGTCTTGGTTAGCAGTCAGGGTCCTAATCACTGTACCACCAGGGCTCCTTTTTCATTGCCGTGGATGGTAAGTCTACTTTTTCAGTTGTTCAAGCCAAAATCCTTGCTGTCATAACTCATGTCCAATCCATCAGCAAATCTTGTTGGCTCTGCCTTCAAAGCACACAGAATCAGATCAGTTCTCAGCCTCTTAGGTGCTTACCCTGACTTAAGCCAATATTGCATATCTCTGTATTATTGCAGTAGTACTTGTTTGTTTCCCTAGCTTCTGCCCTCTTCTTCCCTCCATGCCTACCCATGTCTGTCTTCAGCAATGCAGCCAGAAAGATTCCGAAGGCTAATTTAGATCATGCCACTTCTCTGCCCCAAATTCTCTGTGTCCATTTGACTTAGAATACATGTCTTGTTCCTGGTGGGGCCTGTAGGACCTGCCTCCCTGCTGTTTCTCTGACCTCACTTTTTCCTACTTCCTCCTTACTTTATTTGTGTTACTAACAGTGGCATAGAACACACTGCATACTCTCTTACCACAATGAATTCACTAGATATTGACCTTGCCCAGAATCCTCTTTCCCAAGAGTCTGCATGGCTTGGTATCTTTCACAGGTCAGGTGTCTTTTCAAATGTTGCTGTATCAGACTAGTCTTATCTGTCTCCTTAATCTAAAATCACATCTGCATTTCCCCTTTCCCTTATTCTACTTCTTGTCTCTGTTTAGAAGCGATCACCCTCCTACATACTACAGCAACACAGCAGTTTTTTTCTGTTTTTTGCCTGCCTTCTCCTGTGGTGGTGGTGGTTCTACGCTGTCCAGTTAATTCTGACTCATAGTGGCCCTATACAACAGGGTAGAACTGCCCCTAGAGTTTCCAAGGCTGTAATCTTGATGAAAGCAGACTGCTACATGTTTCTCCCACAGAGCCACTCTTGTGTTTGAACTGCTAACATTTCCCATTAGCCCTTAACTGCTTTCTGAGGGTCAAGGTTTTGTTTCATACCCTGCCTGTATATCCCCATACCCAGGAATGGGCCTGGATCATAGTTAAGTATTCAGGAGATATTTGTGATATGAAACAATGGGTGAATCAGACTGATTATTTTCTAAGTGAGGAAAGTGGAAGTTGGAAAGGTGAATGACACCCAAAACCATCAGAGTTGAGATTAGAGTGCAGGTGTCCAGCTTCCCATTCCCATTAATCTCTCCTGCACTGTATTTCACCACCCCATATTCACACTGGCTAAATATAGAAAATAACCCATAAATCCAACAATGGACTATAGCTATCCTGTATTCATAGGATGGCTTACCATGCAATTATTTAAAACCATGATGTAGAAAACCATTAAGTGATATGGACAAATATTTGCAACAGAGCTAAGTGGAAAATATCAAACAGAATAATCCAAAGTTTTATAAAATAACATTCATGACATAGCTAGGTGAAAAAAAAATCAAATAGAATAATCCAAATCATATAAGATAATTGTGATGGGAAGGCTGTACAATGTCTGACAGCTAAGTCTGTGAACTTACTTATTCTAAGTGCTACATATCTCATTGCTGAGTTATCAATCACTACAGTCACATCCAAAGTACTCCCTTGGGAAGCTACGCACTGATGCCTAGTCCACTCTTCAAAGCAATTCTGGAACTCCTTCTGGAATGGCCATTTCACACAGTGGCGTAGGGGTAAGTTCACGAACTTAACTGTATAGTTAAGTTTCTGATGGAGTTTTTAGCTAGTAAAAAAAATAACTGTATTGGAACACCCTACCTACTCACCTGATGTGGCCCCCAATGACTTCTTTCTTTACCTCAAGATAAAGGAATATTGAAAGGAAGACATTCTGATGACATTCAGGACATGAAGGATAATACGATGACAGCTTAGAATGCCATTCCAGAACTGCTTGAAGGCAGACTAGGCACTAGTGTCAGTGCATATCTTCCCAAGGGGAGTACTTCAAAGATGACCATACTGACATAGCTTGAAACCCTTCAGGGTGGTTCTACTCCCTCTTATAGGGTCTCTATGAGTTAGAATAGACCAGATGGCACACAATTACAACATAAGTATTCTTAAGATTTGTTCTAGAATGCTGTTAAGTGTTTTGGAAATAGTTTGATCATTTCGCATCTTGCTTTTCAGTTTTTTTGGCTAGAGCCAGGGAAGCTTTTATTCTAGGGTGAACTTGTCCCCGCTAGTAAGGGGTTTTCTAACATATACTCCATGACTTAGGAGGTTTTTCACTTACGCTGATGGGAACTGGCATTGTACTCAGGATGTGTGAGCTCAGAGAGTATCTCTCAGTTCCTAGTGACTTTCCCCCCATCCTCAGAGAATTTCCTACAGATCAGTAGTGAGATAAATATTGAGGGGTACCCTTGAGGACTTCCTGTCTGCTCAGCTTTCTCCTCTCTGGTATCTGCTCTGTGAACTCCAGCTACTTAGACTCCTGGAACTCTAGCTTCATCCCCACAACTCAAGGTGACCATCAGATTCTGCCTGGCGTCCCCTGTCCTGTGCCAGGGGCTAGCTGGGGAAGTCATAAGGCTCACCTGCTTTATTTTCTGTGTCCCAAGAATCACTGCTTTTTTTGTCTAAGAGCCAATGCTTTCAGGTATTTTAGTCTAACTTATTAGCTGTTTTGGAAATGCTGGTGATGTGGTGAAGTGCTACATCTGCTAACCAAAAAGGTCAGCTGTTTAAGTCTGCCAGGCACTCCTTGGAAACTCTCCATGGCAGTTCTACTCTGACCTCTAGGGTCACCATGAGTCGGACCTGACTCGATGACAGTGGGTTTGGTTTTTGTTTTTTGTTAGCTGTTTCAGTGGAGAAGGTAAATCCAGTCCCTGGATTTATCTTGCTTGGAAGCAGAAGTCTTCCCAAATCCCGTTTTAGAGTCAGCTTCCTCGGATCACATGACATTAACTAATTCTAGACGGCATTCCCAGGAAGAAGACTGTGACACTGAGTGTCACAACGTATGTTGAGGCAGTGTTTTCAGTAACGACCTTGACAAGCATGTAAGGGAAGCAGGATTAGGTGGGAGGAGAAGTTACACTGCCGTACAGTGTAACAGAAGTCTCAGCTAGCCATCAGGGAAGCTCTGGAGATAGAAGCCCTTTCTGAGTTTCCACAATTATAGCCACTTCCTTACACAAATTAATCTTACGCAGGTAGGGCATCTTGGGTGTTGGGTAGGTCAGCTTCCTTTGGCAAGGGGAGTGAGTGCCACTGCCCAGAAGGGAAAGCTGGAATAATACAGCATGGCCCCCATGGGGGACTTCAGCCTCATCAGCTGCGAGCTGGTTCTCATCCTGATGAAGTATTTTGTTACAGTCAAGAAAACTTCTGATTCTCATTTAAGTAGCTTATCAAAACCAAAATTGTTTTTCTTTTCCAATAGCATTATGAAAACATCTCATTTCTTTATTTTGTCATTTTTAAATACTCTCTATTCTGCTTTTCCTTTCAAAGATCATTAACAGTTAAGGTTTACCAAGAGTAACAATGTTTTTCCTGGTTTTGTATCTGCAAGACCCAATGCCACTAAACAAGTGGGCTGTGCAGAGGCTGAGCAGGAGGGAACAAACTGGAATTTAAGTTATATTTATGAGAAGCTTTTCAATTATATATACATAGGAAATTTTATTGTGCTCCCTAGTTTGAAGGAGACAGGTTAGCAGAAAGTTTTAAAAGCAGGCACTCTAAAGGCAGCCTGCTCACAGGGACATCCTGAGTCACTGCCTATGTCCTTGGGACTTTGAAGAAGTTGTTTTATTTTCTAACATTCACTTCCCTTCTCTGTAAAACTGGCTGATTGTGACACCTCATAAAGTTATGATCATTCAGGGAGTCAAAGGCAGATAATGTAGTTATAAGGAGGACAGGTCGGGGCCAGAATACATGAGCTTGAATCCTGGCTGACCACTTCCTAATTTGATGTAACCTCCCTGCCCATTTCTTTAGTTACAAATAGTAATAATAACAAATCCTTAGGTTATTTGTAAGGGTTAAACGTTATAGAAAAAAAGAGCCTAGTACAGTGCTGAATATATAAAACTCCAAACCAAACCTGTTGCCGTGGAGTCAGCTCCCACTCACAGCCCTTATAGGTCACAGTAGATCTGTCCCATCGGGTTTCCAAGGAATGGCTAGTGGAGTTGAACCGCTGTCCTTTTAGTTAACAGTCATAGCTCTTAACCGCTGTGTCAGTTGGGCTCGTATACCAAGCTAAAAACCAAACCAGTTGCTGTTGAGTCAGTTCCAACTCGTGGTGATCTCGTGTGTGTAAGAGTGGAACAGAACTCCGAAGGGCTGCCTTAGTCATAATCTCAGGAAGCAGATCACGTAGAATGGATTTAAACTGCCAACCTTTAGGGAGCTTTAGCACACAAAGTGGGAGTACAATAAATATGAGTTGTCTGGGAATTCCAACACTTGAACTGAATTTGGTGAAAGAAGACTAAAACAATTGCTGCCATGAGTGCTCTTACAGCCTAGTAAAAAGGAAAGGCCAGGACGTAAGTAATGGTAAAATAAGGCAGACTATTGTGGGAACTTAGAAACCCTGGTGGTGTAGTGGTTAACTGCTACAGCTGCTAAGCAAGAGGTTGGCAGCTTGAATCTGTCAGGTACTCCTTAGGAACTCTGTGCGGCAATTCTGCTCTGTTCTGTAGGATCCAACCAACAACAGTGGGTTTGGTTTTGTATTTATTATAGGGCCTGAAAAAGAAATAAAGCTCTGTGGAAAATAAAAGAGAAAGATATTAAATTCTAATGAAAGTAACAATTCAATGATAGAATTTGAAAGGGCAACCTGGAACCTAAACAGAGCACCTAGAATTCAGGCTTTGCCATTTGGCTCGTAAAGTTCTGGGCACTTCTGTAACTGACCGAATATCCAAGAGGCGGCTGAGCACCATCTGTGTGATTTCCTGCAACAGTGGGACCCTGTCTGAAGCTGCTTGGGCTATGTCTTTATGAAAGAGCAGTGCTTCCTCCAATCCTCAACTCTAGTCCTTTGGGCCTCTCAGCAGTGCACACTGAAGTGAATACAGGAGGTCACTTCCCCATTTCAGTGAATCCCCAGGTAGCTCAAAGAGAGATCCTGTCTGTTTTGTTTCTGCTAACACAGGGAAGTATTTCTAACCACTTCCCTGTGGAAAGGTGCCCTAGTGAAATGGTGGTTAAAACCCTTAGCTGCTGACTGAAAGGTCAGCAGTTTGAACCCGGTACCCTCTCTGAGGGAGGAAGATGTGGCAGTTTACTTCTATAAAGATGACATCACTGGAAGCCCTATGGCCAGTTCTACTATGTCCTATAGGGTCACCATGAGTCAGAATTGACTCCATGGCAATGGATTTGGGTTCTAGTCTTCCCTATGGAGCAGAGGCTACTGCTACTTGAAGCCAAATATGTTTTCCCCAAAATGTGCTTGTAGATTTGAGACAATTCTTAGGTTGAGAGGCTCTAATGAAATGTGGACCCTTGTTTCTCAGCCTTTGAAAGTTGCAAAACATTGAGAAAGGTTAGAAATCCCTAAACTGGGTCCCAGAATCATCATCTGGACCTGCTGTGCTCCGGAGTGATTCTGACAAATTGGGTGACAGCCAGTTAACCTGGGGTACTGGAGAAACCAAGGCTGTGGAGTTAGGCTGACCTCAGTCAATATCCTGCCTCGGGCATTCACCACCTGCTGTCAAGGAAGGCCCTTTACTTGTCTGCATCTCAGTGTCATTATCTGTAAAATAACAAGAATGTGAGCTATCACTCTTTTGAGTGCTTACAATGTTCCAAGCGTATTTCAAGTAAGTTTTATTCTTCCCTTTCCACACATAAACTACAGTGCAAAGAGGTTAAATAAATTCACCCAAGATTACCTAACAAATAAGTATAAGCATTTAAATTCAGGTCTGCCTCTAAAGCATATGCTCTGGGTGTTAGGGTCCGTGATTTTCAAGATGTGATGCTGTTACTTTAAAGGTTAAATTTTATTAAAAAATATACCCAATAGGAAAAATACTGGTGCACCAGGGACGCACCCCAAACTACACAGAGCAGGGGGCGACGACGAGCTTCCTTAGCACCCAGTATTTAAGTCGTGAGATTACAAAGCAGGGAGGGGGAACTGACCTTTACATTGATTGGTTAAGGCCACCTGGAATTCCTGTTAGTTGTAAAATGTGGTCAAGGTCTAGGGGTCGCTTGCAAGGCTGTCTGTGGTCAAGGTCTAGGGGTCACTTGCAAGGCTGTCTGTGGTCAAGGTCTAGGGGTCACTTGCAAGGCTGTCCCCAGGCTTGTCTTTTGACAGATGTTTTGTAAGACAAAGGTGAAATTACTCTATGGTATTTTCTGCTATTAAGTTGTTTCCTGGGGCTTTCTTTAATACCTTGAATTTTTACTGCACCCTTCCTCAAAGGCTGTAACTTATGCCTCATTTCAACATGGGGAGCTAGCACCCCTCCCTAAGCTTTCCATATAGTAGATAGACACTCAATAAAACACAGCTATTATTATTTCAGAGTGCCCTTGATCACAGATACCATCTGCATATAAGAATACGGACATGATATATATATATATGTGTGTATATATATATATATATATATATAAGAGATGGAGCTAAAGCTGTAATCAGGCCACGAGTATAAGAGGCAAATACCTTCCCTTATAAAGTAATTCAGGACCCTGGGTGGCTCATACTGTTTGCATTTATCATTAATCTAGAGCATGTTGGTTCAAACCCATCATTGGTACTATGGAAGAAAACTCAGATGGCCTGCTTCCATAAAGATTACAGCCAAGAAAACCCTATGGAGAAACCCGGATGAATATGCAGATGGTAGGACAGATGTGTGGAGGACCAGTTGTCTTCTGTTTTGCACTGGCATGTATAATTATTACCTTAAGTTAGATGACTATTAACTATTTTATAAAAAAACCTGTTACCTTCAAGTCAGTTCTGACTCATGGTGACCCCAAGTGTTACAGTGTCAAATTTCTCCATAGTGTTTTCTTGGCTGTAATCCGGGTTTTCTTCCATAGTCAGTACTGACTCATAGTGACCCTATAGGACAGGGTAGAATTGCCCCATAGAGTTTCTAAGGAGAGCCTGGCGGATTTCAACTGCTGAGCTTTTGGTTAGCAGACATAGCACACAATGAGACAATACAGACACACCGAATTTGCCAGTGCCTTGAAAACTGTGGGGCAAGAAATGAATAGGGGATGCGGGGGGATCACTGCAGGGAAGAATCATTCCACCCTTAAGTTACTTCGAGTTAGACTGTGATGATTTCTAGGATGAAACAAGCTAGGTGGCTTGTTTGTTCACGTGAGAGTCACTCTAAACCGTGGAACCCAGCGACCCTTGACACACTCTCTAGAAAAAGCAATGAGTCAGATGACAAGATTATGCAACAAATGAAGACCTCTTGAGGCTCTTCCCTTTAAGCCTCAGTTTACTCATGTTTAACAGGAAATGCTACTATCTCACCAGCCAAGCCAAGTGCCACCGAGTCGGATCCGACTCATGGACTATCTCACCACAGTTTTGTCCTTTCCCACTCATGGCGAACCCATGTGTGTCACAGTAGAACTACACCATAAAGTTTCCGATTGCCGTGATATTTCAGAAGTAGATCACTAGGCTTTTTAATTTGAATCACCAACTTTCTAGCTAGTAGCAAGTGCTTACACACTTGTACCACCTAGGAACCAGAGAAGGCTTTAAATTAATTAAAACAAAAGAATATTGTGCTGGTCCGATCAAACCTCACTTCAAAGAGATTTGACTCACCAAGTCTGAAGTTTAAGGTCTGTCTTTACTAGTTATCCTCTCTGATGAGTCTAGAAATAATTAATATATTTAGATAAAGAATTCTCTTCTGCTCTGGGCACATGCTCGGAGTCCTGCTTGCACAGATGAGAAGTTTCCTACAAAGGAATTCTTTCCATTGCTTTGACAAATGAATGTCCAGCCCCCGCCCCGCCCCCCCGACTGCGGTTTATCAGACTATTTTAATCCTACTGTTACTGGGGTTGCATAGCAGTCAAACAGGCAGCAATTCTGCTGTATTTCTATATGCTTTTTATATTGTCTCATTAGTAATCACTGAAGAAACTTGACACAGCCCAAGGAACAGCTGAGGTGAGACTCTCTTTAATATGCGTCTTCAAAGCGCGGAAAATCCACAGAAATCAACCAATATGTGTCTATGGTTCCGAAAGGAAAGCGGAGGCAGCGTCGGTCCGACGGGCGGACTCCGAGAACACCTGCGCTCCGACTTCCCACCTCGGCCTCCCCTGGAAGCGGCGCCGGCGCCCTGCGCGCCCCCGGCCCGCCGCACGCGCGGCCCCGGCCTCAGAACCCCGCCCCCCGCCCCAGCACCCCGCCCCCCGCTCACTCCCCGCCCCGCCCCCGCCCCTCTCCCCGGAAGCCGGTTGCCCCCGGAGCCTCCCGCCTTCCTAGGCGCCGCCACCCCCGCCTGCGCGGTGGGACGCTGGTCACGGTCTCCTGGCAACCGAGGGCGCTCAGCCTGGGATAGCCGGACCAGCTCTGCGTTCAGCTGGGTCGGATCGACCTCGGCCATGGCCTCCAAACAAGCCAAAAAGAAAGAAGTGCATCGTATCAACTCAGCGCACGGATCAGAGAAGTCTAAAGAGTAAGGGGCTCTGTCTGTCCATCCTTTTTCCGGGTTCCCTCTGCTCCCCAGCCAGGCCCCTAAGGTCTTGGCTCTCCTTTTTTTTGTGCTGCTCTTCCTGGAGCACTCGGCTGGCTGGCTTGGCTTCCTGGGGCGGCTTCTCTGTGGTGGATCCTGTTCAGCCTCTTCATTTCCCTCCGGCGTCCTGACCCCTCAGATGCCAGCACTCATCCCTCTTCCGTTCCGACGTAGACCCACCGCCCTGGTGTCTCTGCCTCGGCTGCGAGGCTGCAGTTCTCCGGGCTCCCATCCGTGAGTTGCCCGTCGTCCCACCCCGTCCCAACCACAAGGCAGTGGAAAGGCTACAGTGTCCGCGCTGAAGAGGCAGTCTCAAAGGACCCTAAACCACAAACAAACCTGTTGCCATCGAGTTTGATTCCGACTCACAGTGACCTGATAGAACAGAGTAAAAGTGTCCCATAGAGTTTCCAGAGAGCAGTTGGTGGATTTCAAAGGCCTATCTTTTCACAGCTGGACCAGTAATAGCAACCATGGCATAGGATTTGGGCTGTTCGGGTTTTTAAGAATTCTAAAATTTATTGCAGCTTTGAGAGGGCTGCCAAGCCCCACTTTAGCTGGACTGTCATCGCTTGAACTGTGTCCCCCAAACAGGTGTAGCCATGTGGCTGGGCCAGGATTCCTTGTATTTTGCTATTGCCCTCCATTTTGTGATTTTCTGATGCTGTAAATCCTAATCTCTGCCTCTGGCTAGTAGATGGGATGATTGTGTTAAAACAGGATGGGGGGGGGGATGCAACACTCTTGCTCTAGGAGTTTCCCTGAAGTGTGGCTGGCACCATCCTTTATCCTTTCATTGTTGTGGAGATAGAGAGAGGCAACAGAGAACTGGAAGCCTCACACCATCAAGAAAGCAGTATGGGGAGAAGAGGGCATCCTTCAGACCTGGGGTTCCTGCTCCAAGATGCTCCCCGACTTTCCTGGGGGAACAACTTTCCAGCAAGCACTCACAAGGACCTTCCTCCAGATCCGAGGAGGGGAAAAGACTTCCCACTGGAGTGAACATCCTGAATTCCAACTTGTAGCCTGCCAGACTGTGTAAGAATAAACTTTTCTTGGTTAAAGCCATCCACTCTGTGGTATTTCTGTTAGAGCAGCACTAGCTGACTAAAACAGGGACCATTTGTATTTTTGCTCTGCTTGAAAGGGACAGAGTGTGGGCAAAAATTCTGTCTCATGGGACCTTTGCGTCTCTGAGGTCTGCTTCTCCATCTCTTCCCCTGCCTCTTCTAACCACACTGGATTTCTATGCTCTGACCTCCAGTAGTCACTTTTCCTCAAGGTCTCTGGGTGACACAAGTGGTTTGGGCTTGGCTGGTGTTTTAGTCAGCTAGGGCTGCTCTAACAGAAATACCACAGAGTGGATGGCTTTAACAAAGAAAGATTTATTCTTACACAGTCCAGTAGGTTGCAAGTCCATATTCAGGGTGTCCGCTCCAGGGAAAGACTTTCCCCTTGACGGCTCTGGAGGAAAGTCCAGTATTGCATCAGTCATTGTCCAGGGAGTGTCCTAACGCAAGAACCTCTGGTCTGAACGACGCGCTCTGCTCCCGGTGCTGCTTGCTTGATGGTAGCGAGGTTCTCAAATTGTCCTTGGTTCTTTTTCCTTTTATTCTTTGCAAGCTAAAAGCATTAAGGGTGGGGCAAGCCATACTCCAGGGAAACTTCCCCCATAGCAGGAATTCACAGCCCCACCCTAATCCTTTAACATACAGGTTAGCAAAACCACACAATGGAGGACAGTCCCAAGATACTGGGAACCATATCCCAGCCACGTGGCTGCACACAGTTTTGGGGGGACACAATTCAAACCATGACAGCTGGTAACCAAAAGCTTGGCTGTTGGACCTGCCAACTGTGCTGCATAAGAAAGGCCTGGCAGTCTGTTTCCATAAAGATTACAGAGAAGCAGACTCTTAAGAGCTATCCTACTGTGTAACACCTGAGGTCTTGTTAGTCACAAATGGCAACGAAAACAAAATCAACAGCAAATTTATTCCTGTGCTTATGATTGTCTGGTGTCCTAGTTCCGTCCTCTCTCAGATGCAGGTTTTCAGCTACCTTGTCTATAATTTATTCATTTTGCTTTAATTCAGTTTAAATGTCAAAGATTATATTACCTGTGTAAGTGATTTTAACATGGTAACTCTACTGCTGTGAACCAATGCAAGTCAGGTGATTTCAGCGCTGTGGAAAGGCTCCCATTGTTGTGGGCCCCTAAATCCTACAAGATCCTATATGATCATGTCTTTGTTACTTCCCTGAATTTACCTTCCCTTGTTCACTCTGCTCCAGATACTCTAGTCTCTTCTCTGCTCTGAAACACCCCAGGTTTTTTTCCTCACCTCAGGGCTTTTGCGCTTGCTGTTTCCTCTGCTGGAAAATTCTTCCCCCAGATAGCCATGTGGTGTGCACCCTACCTCCGTTAGATGTTTACTTACATGTCATTTTCTTGTGTCAGCATCTTTGGTCACCTTTAGAATTGTACTTACTGCAATAAAAAAAATATATATATATACAAAAAACTGTCTTCTTTCACTGTTTATTATTTTTCTTTATTGAATTTTGCTCCACAAACATATTTTATATTTTAAAAATTCATGTTTATTCATCTGTTTTCTTCAGTAGAATTACGTTTTATGAAGGGAGAGATAGAGATGGTTATTATTATTTTCTATTTTAAGCATTGCTGTATTCTTAGCACCTATAGTGGCTCCTGGCTCATAGTAAGCATTCAGACAACATAATTATTGAATGAATGAATGTCGGTGATTACCAAAGATGTTTGTCTTGGATATTTAGTGCTGTTCTAACAGAAATATGACAGGTGGATGGTTTTAACAAACAGAAGTGTATTCTGTTACAGTTTAGGAGACTGTAAGTCCAAATTTAGGATACCAGCTTCAGAGGAAGGCTTCATCTCTCTGTTGACTCTGGAGGAAGGTATATCATCAATTTTTTTTTTTAGCTTAGGAGCTTCTCAGGACAGGAACTCTGAGTCCCAAAGCTGCACTCAGCTCCCAACACTACGGTGATGGTATGAGGTTCCTGATTCTGCTTATTTCTCTCTCCTTTTATGTCTTCTAAGATACATGATGATTCAGGGCACACTTCAGTGAAACTCCCCTCGTGTCTAAGCAGGGATATGTCCTCACTAAGAATGCTGCATCCCACCGTAACTCTCCGTAATATAACCTAATCTTGCCTCGTTAACCAGAGGCAAAGACTAGAATTTATACCACATAGGAGTTATAACACATTGGATAACTCCATCAGATTACAAAATGATGGACAACCATACAACACTGGGAATTATGGCCTTGCCAAGTTGACACACATTTTGGGGTAACACAACTCAATCACTAACAAGATTATAATAGGATTCCAAAGAAATGTGTGAATACATCAGAAATTATGTAGTCATTGATAGTTAATGAGTTTTGAAGGCTTAAAACCATAAAAACTGGGGAAAAAATCTTGGCCTTTGGGGAATTTATATCCTTAAAGAGACAAATCCTTAACTCATGTAAAGAAACGGATCAAACAAGATGATATCCAGCATATTACTCTGGCCTGGTGGTGTGAGGGTTGGGAAGGAGTTAAGGTCCTTGGCGGTGAGAAGCTAATTTTCTCTTCATCAGGAATTCTCGTTTCTCTATTCCTAACATGCTTCTTATGTCCAGAAAAGATCTAGATTGAATTATAATAGATATTTTTACATAAAAATGTATGTATATGTTTATGAAGGTAGAAGAGGAAAGAACAAATAGACAAAGTTAGGTGGAAAGATTTATATTTGTACACTCACAGAATTCATGCTTTACTGTTAGCTAAAAACATAATCAAAATTGTGCTTTTACAATGGGAAAACATATGGACAGATACTTCTCCAAGGAGGACGCCCAGGCAGCCAAAGGACACGTGAGGAAATGCTCACACTCATTAGCCATTAGAGAAATCCCAATCAAAACTGCAATGAGATACTGTCTGACCCCAACAAGGCTGCCACTAATCCAAAAACCACAAGATAGCAAATGTTGGAGAGGTTATGGCAAGATTGGAACACTTCTACACTGCTGGTGGGAATGTAAAATGGTATAACCTCTCTAGAAAGCAATTTGGCACTGTTGTGGTTTGACTTGTGTTCCCTAAAAAATTTGTAGCAGTTTGGCTGTGCCATAATTCCTAGTAATGTGTGATGTTCCACCATGTTGGAATCCCTGCCTCTATAATGTTAATGAGGGTGGATGGGCTGCATTTGTGTTGATAGAGCAAGAGTCAATGTGTATGTTTGTTCTGTGCCTTGAGGCAGCCTCTTGGAATACAGAAGACGGGAAGGCAAGCTGAGATTTGGGCACCCACACCATCAAGAAAGAAAGCAGTGTCAGGAGCTGAGTGTGTCCTTTGGAAAGGACTGGGGTCCCTGCACCTCAGATGCTTCCAGTGTAGGGAAAGATTGACAAGGACTTTTCCTCCAGTGCTGGCAAAGAAACCTTTCCCTGGAGCTGACACCTTGAATTTGAACTTTTAACCTACTGGACTGGGACGAAATAAAATTTCTCTTTTTAAAGCCATCAACTCATGGTGTCTCTGTTAGAGCAGCATTAGCTAACTAAAACAGGCACTTTCTTAAAAAAGCTGGAAATAAAAATACCATATGATCCAGCAGTTCCACTGCTTGGAATATATCCTAGAGAAATAAGGGCTGTTACGTGAACAGATACATGCACATGAATGTTTATTGCAGCACAGTCCACAACAGCAAAAAGAAGGAAACAACCTAGATGCCCATCAACAGATGAATGGATAAACAAACCGTGATATATTTACATAGTGGAACACTACGCAGTGATAAAGAACAACGATGATTTTATGAAACATCTCATTACCTGGAATCAACTAGAAGACATTCTACTGAAATCAGTCAGCTGCAAAAGGACAAATATTGTATGAGACCATTATTATAAGGACTGAAGAAAAGGCTTATGAACAGAAGAAAATACATACTTTTTGATGGCTACAAGGGTGGGGAGGGAGGGAAAAGGTTATTCATAAATTAGATAGCTGACAAGAATTTGGTTAGGTGAAGGAAGTGACAGCACGCAGTAGAAAGCAGGTCAGCACAACTGGACTACGCGATGAGCTAAAAGGTTTTCTAAATACAACCCAACATTTTAAAGGACAGGCTAGCAGGAAAAGTGGTCTAGGGACTGAGGTCAACTGGCATAACTAGTCGTCTTCTATGAGATTATTCTGCATCCCATAGAAACCAGCAAGCTACCACCTAAGAAACATCAGTTGGTGCCAGCCCACCAGAAACTAATGAAAACCAAGACAAGAAGAAAATAATGAGCCCAGGAGACAGAAGGGTCCGTATGATCTGGAGACTACACCAGCATAAGACTAGAAGAAATAGATGGTGTCTGGCCACCACCAAGGACAGCCCTGTCAGGGAACACAGTGTAGAGTTCCTGAAGTAGCATGATAAAAGGGGGTGTGCAGATCAAGAACTCTATTTCAAGACCAGACTTGATGGAACGACAACCTGGAGGGTCCGCTGAGAGCATGGCTCCTGGATTTGCTGCTAGCCCAGAACTGAGAGCAGTACTGAAGCCAACACTTTAGACAAAGATTGGACTGGATTAAGGGACACAGATGGATGCAGGTGGTGTGTGTATTTTATGGTTTTATGTATATATCTGAGACTGTCCAACTGGTTGCTCTCTAGAGGGGAGAGAAGAAGGTGGAGAGGAGGGGACTGGTGTTGGTTGAGTGGATACTGGAAGTAAAGAGTAGAAAGGAAGAGATAAGGAGAGCAGATAGAGTTGCACCGAGACAGGTGCGCAGGGTTTTATGTGGCAAATTGACTTGGATTGTAAACTTCACTTAATTACAATAAAAGATTTTTTTTAAAAAAGTTATGCTTTTAAATTAATAGGCTAGTTGGAAATGCTTTGAGATTAGAAAACTGCTATCAGCTCAGTAAAAAGTGATTACTTGTATTTTCATTGACTTTAATATTACCTTGACATTTCTAGGTCAAAGAGAATTTAAATCAAAGGATTAATTTAAATAATCTCTAAACTTGTTATGCCATTTAATGAGAGATAAAATGACTAAAAAGTGTACCCAAGACAGATTGAAAGTATACTTTTAATAAATTTGAATAATATGCAATATTGGATAGAAATATCACTGATCTTTCTCATTTCTACCCTTGATGATATGTATATATTAAAATATAATAAACAAGTTCCCTCCTAGGTACTTTGAAATTTTATTATTAAATTTTCTTGTCAGAGTAAGTCCAAGCTGATTAATGTCAGGTTCTAGCTATGCCAGTTTGTATAGCTGAAATAGCATAAGGTATATATTTTTTAAGTAAACATATATTTTGTGTTTTTTATTTTGTTTTGCTGATATCAAAGTAAACATCATAGTGCACATAATTTGCAATGACTTTTATTGCATCCTTCTGACCTGATGCATAAAAGACCAGCAGTCTTTCTGCTCCCTTTTTCTAACCTCTCTGTCTTTAATCAAGCATACCTGGCTTTCGTCAGCTGTCAGCCGTCTCCTGTAAAGCAATCGTCTGTAAAGATGACAGCCAAAAAAATCCTGGGAGTTCTATTCTGTCATATGGGTCGTTCGGAGATCTAATTGACTCAATGGCATCCTACAATAGCAATACCATTAAATTTTTCTAACATCATTTCGCTGTAAGATGTTTCTATTTCAATAAAGCAGGAAAAGTAAAAAGAAAGAAGGAAAGAGAGAGAGAAAGCTGGCAGTCTTGCACTGCCACAGCCAGCCGTAGCTTACTATTTCTCCAGCTCTGCATCAACCAAATTGTAACACGTCCTTGTTGTTATTAGGTGCCAGTGAGTCTGTTCCCACTTACAGAAACTCAAAACCCAACAGAATGAAACACCGCCAGCCCTCTGCCATCCTTGTGATCCTTTGCCTTTCTCCCACTTTGTACCAATGTAACTTTTCCCATCCTTTTCTCTGGTTTCTGCTGGGTTTCACCCCACCTCTAATTCCTTTCATCCCTAAAGGTCTTCATTTCCATGAAACCCTAACTGGCTCACCAAGTTTGAAACCATTTTTCCACCTCCCCTGTGCTCATAAAGCCCTTTGATTTTAGCTTCATTATAGCCATTTTTACTTTGGCTTTTGCATTTTCTGTGAGGCAGTTCTACTCTGACCTATAGGGTCACTATGAGTCAGACCTGCTCGATGGCAGTGGAGGTTTTTTTTTTTTTTCATTTTAGTTGTGTTTATTTATTTGCATCATTAGAAGTTATTGGAGATCTTGTGGATCTGTGCATTCACACAAACATACCAAAAACAACCAAACCCAGTGCTGTCGAGTCAATGTAAACTCAAAGCAACCCAAACATAGTGTATTGCAAATAACATATATGTTGAACTTTGCAAATTAGATGTTTCTTTAAATAATCTTAAAACCAAGTGAATAAGAAGTCAAGCATAACAACCAGGCTTGAATTTTTCACTTTGTTGTTAAGGATTTATCATTGTGTTTTCTTACATATTTGATATTTCTGAAGACGATGACTCAGAATGCTCCTAACCCAAGTTAAGTGAATTGTGTAAATCTAATCGTATCCTGATCCCTTCAGGGTATTGGCTGACCCTGCTTAAAATGTCATACTAATTTCACATTGCTTACATAAACTGCCTCCTGCATGTAAAATCAGGTTCTTACACTGAACGGCATATGTGAGGAAAACCACGCAAAATTCCAGGCCATCATTTAACATCCCTACAGTGAACATACTTTCGTAAAATAGTCTAATTAAAGAATGTGAATGTAAGTCAAATTCTCTCTCTCTCTTTTTTTTTTTTTGCTTAGAAGTCTATATTGATTTTTTTTAACATTTTCAGCTCTTGTATCTTTTATTGTATTATGTAGTCTTGGTAATTGACAAGGATTAAAAATATCATTTTATCATCAGTGAGTATGTGATTAGTAAACACAAATTTTAAAAGGTATTAATAATTGGATTATAAAATATATTGTAACACAATCATGGACTACTTTCATTATATATAAAAATTTTTTGATGTAGTTTATGTTCCAAGTTTGCAGGATATTTAACTTATTGAGAATAGGTGTATATGAAACACAAAATATATAGACAAAATATGTATCATTACATATGATTTGTTAATGGAATGTAGCCTTAAATTTAACTATGTGTCATCACTCTAGGAACAGATATTATTATGAAGCAGTGTTTGGAATCACCTTAATTTGACTTAAAATTGCCGACTTAGTTTTCCATTTCTTTTTACTTTTTTAACAGTTTTAATAATGTAAAATTAGCATACAGTTAGTGGCACATATTTAAAGGCTGTAATTTTTTTAGCTTTGACATGTATCTACAGATATGAAACCATTACCTACAATCAAGATTCACCATTCCAAAAACTTTCCGTTTGTCATTAGTCATTCTTCTTTTCAGTTGTCCCATAGTGCAGTCACCAGGTAGCTGCTATAGGTTAGCTTTGTCACTGTAGATTAGTAGGAGCTCTGGTGATACAGTAGTTAAGAACCTGACTGCTAACCAAAAACCAGAAGACCAGAAGCTCAAATCCACGAGCATCTCTTTGGAAACCCTGTGAATAGTCCTTCCGTATCCTATATCCTCTCTGTGAATTGAAATTGACTCAGCAGTTTATCTTTTTTTTTTTTTAATAGATTAGCTTGCATTTTCTAGAGTTTTATATAAATGGAATCATATAGTATGCACACTTTTTGTCTGTCTTCTTTCACCTATGATAATTGTTTTGATATCTATCCATATTATTACCAGTAGTTCAGTAGTTCATTCTGTATTTCTGAGTTGTATTCCGTAGTATGTAATATGCCACAGTTGGTTTATCCATTCAACTGTTGGTAGGCATTTTGATCATTTCCAGGTTTTGGCTACTATAAAACAAAGCTGTTATGCACAGTTGTGTACAAGTTTTTATATGAATGTGTGCCTTCTTTTAGATAAAACCTAGGAGTAGACTGACTGACTCATATTGTAGGTATAGGCTTAACTTTTTAAGAAACTGCTGACAGGAACGGATGCTCACCGAGGACCAAAATGACATGCAGTAAAGACAACCGAGAAGACAGAGAGACCCACAAGAGTGGGTGCCTACATCGACTTGGGACCGGAAGAACCGGATGGTGCCTGGCCACCACCAGTGATAGCCACGATGGAGCTCACAGAGAGGAGTCTCACTGGCAACACAAGAATAAAAAGGGATGCATCATGAGACCTCCACTAAAAGGCCTAAATTGATGGTCCAGTGGTTTTGGGGTTCCTCTGAGAGCATGGCCCCCAGCCCTGATGCTGCCCTTTCCCATAAATTATAACAAAGGTCCACTCTTGGGACAGGAATGGATTGGACTTGGCAATGCAGAGTGACCATATATTGGAAGCACTTTATGGTCCTATACATCTACAGGATATCATCTTGTTGACCTCTGACTGGAGGAAGGGGAGTGGATGGAGAGGAGGGGAAAGGAGGTTGTTGGGAGGATGAGAGATGTATGGAACAGAGAGGAATAGTGTGCTGTCACTGGACAGGGAGAGCAGTGGAAGCTGTATATAGGTGGGCATGTAAATTTATACGAGAATGTACGTTTTCACTCAGTCATGTTAAATAAAAATAAAAAAATTAAAAAAAGAAAAAAGAAACTGCTGAGCTTTCTTCCAAAAAGCTGTAATCCTTTACACTCCTGCTGACAGTGCATACAAGTTCAATCATTATCAACATATTTTTATTTTATTTTGCATTTTTCTAATGATTAGTGATGTTGAGCATGTTTTCATATATTTATTTATGTGTCATTTTTACTATTTTTCTATTGCTATGAAACAAATTGCCAGAAATGTAACAGCTGAAAACAACATCTATTATTTCACAGTTCTGTAGTCCTGGTGGGCTCAGCTAGTTACTCTATGCACGGTTTCCCAAAGCCAAAATCAAGTTGTCAGCTGGGCTGGACTCTTATCTTGAAGCTCAGTCAGGTTTGTCACAGAATTCATTTTCTTGAAACTGTAAGTCTGAAGTCCCTGTTTCCTTGTTTGATGTCTGTTGGAAGTTCTCACTCGTCTAGAAGAGGACTCTGTCTGAATTGAATCTTGAGGAACAGAATATAGACGCCTCCTCTACCTTCAAGCCAGCAATGGCATCTTGAGTTCTCATGTCTCAGATCTCCCCAACTTCTGTTGCTGGTGACCCCTTCTGCTGGCCTCTAGAGAAAGCTCCCTGCTTTTAAGTGCTCATGTGATTATGTCAGCCCACTCAGAGAATCTTTGTGTCTCAAGGTTAACTGTCACATATACCTAAGACAATTGTGGGTTGATCTCATATTCACCAGTTACTGGAATTTAGGGTGGGTTGTTTTTGACAGGCTATTTTAGAAATTATGTTTACTACACTAGCAGTCGTAAATCATTGCTTGATAACTGTTGGTGACAGGAGTGTGAAAGTTGGAAACAGTAGTTGGAAAATACAGCCTTGGTGATGGAAACAATACTGGAGATTGCATGGTAGAATTTTGCAAGACTAATGACTTATTCATTGGAAATACCTTTTGTCAACAGCATAAATGATGACAATACAACTGGACATGTGGTAGACTACAGGTGTGGAAGGAGGTGATGGAGAAGCTCAGTATCATCAGTTAGAATAAGGCCAGAGCTGACAAGCAAAAGACCATCAGTTGCTCAAGTTGAAGTTGTAGAAAATTAACACACATCCAAAAGAAGCAAAGAATGACCCTGGGTATATTTCACATGAATAGAGGCCATCTCAAAAGTAGACTTGACAAGTTCAACACTGACTGAAGACAAGATGGGTTGTGTGATGACATCAAGCCATAATACATGAAAAAAGTAAAGGTTAATAAAAAGATGGGGAAGGAAGAAAAGATCAAAATGGATATCCCAAGAGACTCTGAAACTTGCTCGTGCAAGAAATGATGAAGTAAAAGAGTTAAACAGAAGATTTCCAAAGGCGGCTCAAGACAAATTATTATCATGGAATATGCAAAGACCCAGAGTTAGAAAATCAAAAGGGGAGAACATGCTTACCTTTCCTCAAGCTGAAAGATTTGAAGAAGAAAAAAAAAAATCAAGCATCAAAATTCAATATTGAAGGGCAATGGAGGATGCTGTGGACAACACGTTGAATAGATTTTACATACTGAACACTAATGACCAAAGACCAGATGAATGTTTCATTTAGATTCTAAATATCTTGGCACTTTCCAGATGTTTTTAGTTATTGACTTATATCTTATTTTTATTAGTTAGACAGCATATTTTCTATCTTAGTTATGTAGAGCTGTTTTAACATAAATATCCTAAGTGGACAGCTTTAATAAAAATTTAATTTCTCATAGTCTGTGAAGCTAGAAGTCCATATTGAGGGTCCCAGCTCAAGAGGAAGGCATTCTATCTCTGTTGGCTCTCAGTCTTGTAGATTAAGTCCTTGTCATCAAACTTTTCTCATCAAGGAGCTTCTCAGTGCAGGGTCCCCAGGTCCAACATATGCTTCTGCTCCCAGGCACTGCTTTCTTGATTGTATGAGGGCCCCCATGTCTCTCAACTTGTTTCTCTCTTTTATATCTCAAAAGAAATTCATTTAAAATACAACATAAGCTTGTAAATTGAGTCCTGCTTCCATAACTGCCTCTATTCCCACCTCATTAACATCATTGAGCTAGAATTTAGAACACAGAAAAACCACATCTTGTAATGGTGGAAAATCAGACAATACTAGAAATCATGGCTTGATCCAGCTGACACATATTTTCAGGGGAAACAGTTTAATCTGTGACACTTGTGTGACTTGAATTCTTTTCAATTAAGAGTTATTTTATGACTTACATTCTGGTCTATCCTGATAAGTGTACTGTGTACACTTTAAAATAGCTTATTTTTGTTATGATAATGGAGTGTTCTATAAGTGTCTGTTAGATAAATTTGATGGACAGTGTCCTATAGATTTTCATAGACTTACTGGCTTTTTGTTGGCTTGTTCAATTATTGAAAGAATAGTATTGCCATCTTATATTTTTATGAATTTGTCTACTGGTCTTTGCGGTTCTGTTTTTGCTGTGTGTTATGATGATCTTTTTATTTAGATTCATAAAAGTTTAGAATGGTTGTGTTTTTGCAATGAATTCTCTTTTTATTATGATGAAATTATGTTTTATGCCTAGTAATATTCTTTATTCTGAAATTTACTTTTTGTAGTGTATGTCTTGATTAGTGGTATCATGTTACATATTTTTCCATCCTTTTATTGTGTCTCTGTTTAAACTAGATTTCTTTTAGACAGCGTATGCTTGTATTTTTTTATTTAGTCTAAAAACTTGACTCTTTTCAGTGACATGTTTAGACCATTTATGCTTAATATGATTATTAGTATTATCAAGTTTAAATCTATAACATTGCTATTTTTTTATTTTTGTCTCAAGTTCCTATTTATGCCTGTTGTTGGCTTATGAGCTATATGTTTTATTTTGGTATTTTGGTGATTTCTTGTGATTTATTGTCCTTCACTTAAGATTACCAAACTCTACTTTTCTGTGGTTATTTTACCCCTTCACATACAGTATAAAAACATTGCAATCATATGCTTCTCTGCACACTAAAGCTTTTGTGCTATTATTATCATACAGTTGAATTTTATATGCATTATGAACATTGCAGTACATTTTTTGCTCATTTGTTTAAGCGATAATTATTTTTCAAGGAGACTTAAATAGTAAACCAATTTGTATTAGCTATGTAGTTACTATTTCTAAATTTTCTTTATTTGTGTAGGTCGTATTTCCATTTGATATTCCATTTGATGTGTCATCCTAGAAAAAGTGCTAAAGAACTTCCTTTTTTATTGTAATACAGATTTTTTGCTGATGAATGCCTTCAGGGTAAAAAATGTGGTATAGCTCTTTCAGTTACAAAACATTTTTCAACAGGACTAGAATTCTAGCTTGACAGGTTTTCTTTAATACTCTAGAGATATTACCTGGTTGTCTTCACTTACGTTATTTTTAATGAGAAAGCTGCTATTTTTATTTTCTTGTTCTTCTGCATGATACTTAATGTCTTTTTTATCTGGTTACCCTTAATATTTTTCTTTATCACTTGTTTAAATTTTTTTGGCTTATATTGTGACTTTCTGAGATTTTCTTCATGTTTATTCAGTTTGGCATTTGTAGATTTATCAGAAAAATTTTAAAAATTTGATCGTTTGTTCTTCAAATTATTTTGTCTCCCACTCATTTTATTTTCTTTTTTATTTAACATGACTGAGTGAAAATGTACATTCTCGTATAAATTTACATGCCCCCCTATATGCAGCTTCCACTGCTCTCCCTGTCCGGTGACAGCACACTATTCCTTTCTGCTCCATACATGTCTCATCCTCCCAACAGCCTCCTTTCCCCTCCTCTCCACCCACTCTCCCTCCTCCAGCCAGAGGTCAGCAGGATGATATCCTATAGATGTATAGAACCATAAAGTGCAACCAATATATGGTCACTCTGCATTGCCAAGTCCAATCCATTCCTGTCCCAAGAGTGGACCTTTATTATAATTTATGGGTAAGGGCAGCATCAGGGCCGGGGGCCATGCTCTCAGGGGAACCCTGAAACCGCTGGACCATCAATTGAGGTCTTTTAGTGGAGATCTCAGATGCACCCCTTTTTATTCTTATGTTGCCAGTGAGACTCAACCTAGTGAGCTCCATCATGGCTATCACTGGTGGTGGCCGGGCACCATCCAGTTCTTCCGGTCCCAAGTCGATGAAGGCAACCACTCTTGCGGGTCTCTCTGTCTTCTCGGTTGTCTTTACCGCATATCATTTTGGTCTTCAGTGAGCATCAGTTCCTGCTGAGTTGGGATCATTTGCTGTGTCCTCGGATGGCAGCTTGGCAGCTTTTAAGACCCCAGACGCCACTCACCAATGTGGGGTGCAGAGAGCTGTCTTAGCAAAATACTAGTTGTCCCAGTCATTCTTTAGGAGTACCACTAACACATATATTAGACTGCTGAAAGTTTTCCCAGAGCTCTCTGATGTTCTGTTAATTTTTAATTCTTTTTTTCTCTGTGTCTCATGTTGGGTCTTTCTTTTTTTTTTAATTGGGGATTAAGAACAATTGGATCATTCTTATTGTTATCTCTAAACCAAAAACCAAATCCATGGCTGTTGAGTTGATTCTGACCTATAGTGGCCCTATAGGTCAGGGTAGAACTGTCCCATAGAATTTCTAAGAAGTGCCTGGCAGATTTGAAGTGCCAATCCTTTGCTTAGCAGGTGTAGTGGCTGTAGCACTCACTCACGATGCCACCAAGGTTTCCATTCTTATCTCTGTTAGGTCATTATCTCTTTTAATGTATATTCTGCCATTGATACCCCTCTCAAATATTTTTGTCATGTTTATCATTTCTAATAGTTTAATTTGTATGTGTTTTTCAGTATTCCTTGTTGCTACTTGACATTTTAAACTATGCAATACAGCTTTAGTGAATGTGTTAGGTAATTTTGATATCCATGTCAGCTTTGAGTTTGATTTGATTTTTGTTTTCTCTTTCTTTTCTGACCCCTAGGGTCGCCATGAGTCGGATCCGACTCGACGGCACTTGGCTTGGCTTCTTTTCATAGATCATATTTTCTTGTTTCTTTGCATGCCTAATAATTTTTCATTGTATGAAAACTGACAAGTTTGTGAACTCATCCTAGAAAAAGTGCCACATACCTCATTGCTGAATAACACCACACTCACCTCCAAAGTACTCCCCTTGCGAATCTATGCACTGATGCCAGGGCCTAGTGTAGCTTATAAAGCAATTTTGAAACTCTTTTTCTGGAATGACTATCAGAGCTGTCATAGTATTACCCTTCATGTCCTGAATGTCATCCAAATGTCTTTCTTTCAATATTTTATCTTTGGGTAAAGAACAAAGTCATCGGGGACCAGATCCATTGAGTAGGGAGGATATTCCGATACAGTTACTTGTTTACGGGCTAAAAAACTCTCTCAGAGACAAGTATACAGTAAAGTATGCGAGCTTGCTGTCATGCCATCTTGCACGATGGCCATTCCAGAAAGAGTTTCAAAATCACTTTGAAGGATGGACCAGGTGCTGGCTTTGGTGTATAGCTTCCCAGAGGGAGAACTTTGAAGGTGACAGTAGTGATACTCAGCAATGAAGTATGCAGCGCTTAGAACAATTAAGTTTGTGAACTTAATTGTCGGACCTTGCCAATGACTAGGCTTTCTGTCTCTTTATTGGTGTATTTAATCTACTCACATTTGGCATAGTTATTGTTAGGTAGCATTTAGTGCTGTCATTTTGATGTCTTTTTTTGTGCTGTGTAGGCAATCTTGGTGTTCCACTTAGTGCTGAATCATTTTTCTTTGGGTATTTTCTTTTCATCTTTTTCAGTGTTGGTTTTGTGTTTGCTGAGATTTCATGTTTTTCTTTTTTTTTATCTTGATGTGTAGACTATTGATTTCCTTTGTGGTTACTTTAATATTTACAAATATTTTTCTAAATTTAAACCAGTCTTTAATTTCTTTATCACCCTGACTTACTCTCTGCATGAAAGATCTATGTCTATGTTTTTTAAGTCCCTTTTTTGTTATAATATTGTCATGTTTTACATAATAACATCTTTGTTTCCCACTTTTGAGTGTACTGCTTTTGATTAATTTTTTGTGATTTTCCTATCTGTGTTGATATCCAGTTGCTCTGTTCTGTATTTTACTCTTGGGTTGCTTTCTAATTTTCTAATCAAAGGAATTCTTTCACTATTTCTTGTAATTTTGGTTTGGTTTTTGCAACTGCCCTGTATTTCTTTTTATCTGGAAACGTCCCAATTTCACCATCCTATTTCAGAGACAGTTTTGCTGGATATAGAATTCTTAGCTGGCATTTTTTTTTTCTTCACAGCTACCTGTATGTCATCCCATTGCTTTCTTGCCTGTTAAGTTTCTGGTGCAAACTTAGTCTTATTGACTCTCTTGGGTAGATTATTTTTCATTTATCCCTAGCCACTTCTGAAATTGTATCATCTTTAGGTTTGGCAAGTTAGATTATACTGTGCCTTGGTTTTTTTCTTTTGGGATCTACCTTGTGTACAGTTCTATGAGCCTCTTGATAAGATATCTTCTCATCCCTCATGATATCAGGGAAGTGTCTGTTAACAAATTTCTGACAATTTTCTCTGTGTTTTCTGTCATCCTCCTCTGTTCTGGTACTCCAACCACTTGTAGAATATTCTTCTTGAAATGAGCTCATAAAATTCTTATTGTTTCTTGATTTTTTGAAATTACTTTATCTGATTTTTCCTCAAATATGTCACTGTTACATTCTTTATCTTCATTTTCACTAATGTGGCCTCCCCTTGCCTCAGTTTTACTCCTTCACTTTCTATTCAGTTGTGTAATTCTCTAATTTTATTATTAATTGTCCAAATTCTACTTCCTATCTCTGTGTGCTTTTTTTACAGCTTGCTCAATTTGTCATTATGCTTTGCTGCATTTTGCCTCATCTCCTTCCTGTTCTCTTGAAGAGTTCTAAGTATTGATCTTTTATATTCTACCTCTGATAATTTCAAGAAGTTTTCTTTATCTGGAAATTTTTTTGATTCTTTGTTCTGGGAGCTTTCTTAAGCCATTGTGGTCTACCTATTAAATGATTAAATATTGACTACTGTCTCTCAGCCGTCAGTAATTTGTTGAATTTATTTTATGTTTGCTAGCTTCTTGTTTTGTTTTGAAATGTCTATATAGGCTGGTCATGCATGCAAATTTGGTCATTGGTACTTTTTAAGCTCTAATGTTCTTTCACTGGGTGGTTAGAGCTTTTACTAGGTGTGTGACCTCAAGAGTCCATTTACTTCTCTTGTACGAATTCAGCTTGGGAATCCAGGTAGTCACTCACTGAGTGTGTAGTGGCAGGCTAACCCCTGTAGTCCTAGATTGACACGGGTGATTGGTGTAGACACCAGTATCTGGCTGCACATGCTGAAAAAGGCAAGGGACTGAAAGCTGTACGTGTGTGTCTGTAAGGAAGGTGTGTGCCCTTATGCCTGATCCTAAGCAAAGGAACTGTTTCTTCTTTAAATTTCAGGCTTAGGGGAGTCAGCAATTGTTTTCCCACTTCTACCTTTTTGTTAAATTGCTCCTTCTCTGAGTCTAAGAGAATAGACTCAGGGCATGCTTAAGGAGTCCTACTTCTAGTCAGGCAGTAGTGTCAGACTACGGAGCTGGGTGTTGTGTAGAGGAAGGTAAGGTAAGTGCTGAGAAAAGGGAAAGAGATTTACTTAAAGGAAAGTTTTAGATACATACGTGACAGTTTATGTGCAAGCCACTTAGCTTTTGATGATCAAGTGCTGTTTTTCACTGGTTCTGGAGTTATGGGTGGACTTTCCGCTACTCTGTCTCTTGCACTGAGGAAGATAGCCTCCAAATATCACTGCTGTGTTCACCACACTGGCCATAGCCAATTCCTGGTGGGTCAGATCTGGCCAGTCCTAGTTTCTTCTGGACCTGTTTTCCATTCCCCATGGCTCAGTCTGATTTCTCAGGTTTCTTTTGGATGTTCAGGGCTCCTACACTGTCATATATAATTGATTCCTTTGTTCTTTTGGGTCTTTGTTTTTAGAGGGATCACGGGAAGCGTCTGGCTACTCTACCATTTGGCCCCTTCCTTATTCAGTGGATTATTGTGCAGTCATCAAATTAATATTTTGATAAAAAATTATTAACATGGTAAATAATAATATATTTGTAAGTGGAAGAAAACAGTTTGTAAAAGAGGACATGCTGAATGGTTCCATTTTTTAAGGGCAAAGATGTGTATCCATGTATGTTGTCCTGAGAGGATGTGTAGGTATTAAAAACGTAGTTTCTAGGTTTAGTGTATGTATCTGATTTGTATGTTATAGGTGTCTTTGGAAATAATAATCACATAGTACTTCTGAGGTAGAGAAGAGTCAGGATAATATTTGAACTGGTCTTCAGAATATTGTTACTATTATACACATAAAGGGTTTCCTTTAAATGTGAATGGTATATAAGTATTTCCCTTCATGACATCTTATGTGCTTATGATAATATTCTGTTTCTATATGTTTTGGAATGTCCTACATTAGTAAGTAGGGATTAATGCTCAAAATTTCTTATTGAATCATCTTTGGTTGGTTGTTTCTATCTTTAGAAACTTAACATGTGGAAGTTGTCTGATCACAGATGTAACTGTATTGAAAGTACATTTAGCATGACTTTGCTGACAAGATAATCACATTTTTGTCATGCAGTTAATCCAATATTTTACCTGCTTTGAGATTTTAATTAAAGTAACATCCACTTTTCTCTCTAGTCAATTCTCAGGCAGTAATATACAATCTAGCATTGCTGAACACAAGAAGGGGAAATTCCCAATCTGGCCAGAGTGGAGTGAAGCTGACATAAACACAGAAAAGTGGGATGCAGGGAAGTCTGCAAAAGAAAAAGACAAAACAGGCAAAAGCCCCATATTTGTAAGTAGTATTGAATGTGACTAAATTTTTGTTTGGTCTTCAGTTTTATAATGGAATATGATGTATTAACGTTAGAGTATACTCTTGCTTTTCCATAATGTCCACTTGAGAAGGAAGTGTTGTCTTTGTCCACCTAACCTTCATCACTCTGTCCTTACTCTCTTGACCTTATATTGCCAAGCCTTAGTCTTGAGCATTTGTGAATCTCGTTTGGGGAGATAGGAAAGAGGTGTGACCTATGAGTCAGAATGAAGGAATGGAAAAGACTGAAGAGGCTAGTCAGTCAGTTTGGGCTCGAGCTGGGAATTAGGCACTGAGAGAAGATGGTTTAAAAAATGAGAAACAGAGCTGTGAGCCTTTAATTCAAGTGTATAGGGAAGACAATTCTTTAGAGGTGTTATTGAGAGATAAAAAATGGATGACTTTAATATTCTTCAAGATACTAGGGTAAAGAAAGCTACGTTTTGTTTACTTTTGTTCATTTTATACATGTCTCTGAGGTTGGAGCTATATGGGATTCCTACATTTTCAGGTTATATTGTTTTAGGTTGTTTAGCCTACTTGAAAACCCTGGTGGTGTAGTGATTAAGTGTAATGGCTGCTAACCAACAGGTCAGCAGTATGAATCCACCAGGTGCTCCTTGAAAACTCTATGGCACAATTCTATTCTGTCCTACAGGGTCACTGTCAGCCGGGATCAATTTGGTAGCAGTGGTGGTTGCCTCTCTCTTTTTTTTTTTTTAACTCTAGGATTTAAAGATTTATTTATTGAGGATCTGAGGCTGGATTCCATTTAAAATGTGACCCACTTATTTGATGCAACAGCTCATTTATCAAAAATATTTATAGAACACAATCAAATATTAAAAACACAGACAAAATTGCTGGGATGGCTAGCTTGACCTTTGGTGTCTCTGTTTGCATAGAGCATTTTGAAATGGCAAATATTAGCATTTAAATGTTATTTACAAAAATAGAGAAGCGTGAACTGTATGATTTGCATAGTGATTTGTTCACAAAAGGTAGTCCATAAATGTAACCAATTGTTGACTCTATTAGCCTTTGAGCCTTTTCAAGTTAACCATGTGTGAGGAAATGCATTCTCTTTGCCATACCTAGGACGATTAGAGAACTTTTATATGCCGAGGACTTCTGATCTCTGTGGCTTCATATGAAAATGTCCATGTCCTCATTATTTCTTATGGGGAGACCAGTTTTGCAGGGCATGTGTGTATGTAGCTTTTGGAGCTTCTGTCTTGTAGGATAGACTGTACAAATCCTCAGCTGAGGTCCAGAAAAGACTTTGCTGTGAGTTACTCCAACATGGGGAGAAACTGCAGGGAGGGAAAAAGCAGAAGTGCCTGGAAATTTGGACATAGGATATAGAAATGGAACTTTTTAAGGAACTTTGGAAGGCAAGCATGTCTTTGCAGATCTTCGGGAGGTTGAGTATCCAATTCTGGACCTTATCAGTATTAGGAAAGCAAGGATAAGTCTGTTGGAAGAGCATTTATTGGAGAAAATACGTAAGGATTGGGGAATATTATATGTGCTGTTCACTTGCTGTCCACGTCATCCTGAGGCAGCAGATGGCAATCAGGCTGAGCAGGTGCCAAGGGAGGTGTCCTGACCCTTGGACGAGAGAAGCTTTTTAAAACTTTATGGTTAGTAACGCACCCACCCACCCCTGCTGTGAACAGGGACTGATTCAGTGGAGTGTGACTCTGCAAGACCTTAGGCAGCACCCTGTTCTGCCACTGCAGCTTTTTTTTCACAAGGTAGGAGAGCACCAGCTCAAGCCTGGCTACTGAAACAGGGCAAGTGCTAACAACGAGGACAGAGCCTTGCTTCCCCCTGCCTCCTATTCTTTTCTGTCACCTTGGCCTTCAGGGTTTAATACCTGGTGAAGCAGTGGCCCCTCCACTGGAGGGACCAGTTGTACAGGGAAGGGCTGATGCTCAAGCCCGTCACTTCATCTTTATAATACAGTGGCACAGTAGCTGTTAGCCCTCTATTGCAGCATCTGTCCTTTATCGGGTGTGATTGTCTAAGTGTCCAGGTATATACAGATGAGGAAACGTTGGTAGAGTAGTAGTTCAGTGCTACATCTCCTAACTGAAAGGTGGACAGTTCGAATCCACCAGGCACTCCTTAGAAACTCCATGGGGCAGTTCTGCTCTGACTTGTAGGGTCGCTATGAGTCAGCTTCAAGTTGACAGCAGTGGGTTTGGTTTTGATTTATGTACAGATGATATTCTGGGGGAAACCTTAGTGGTATGGTGGTTAAGTGATACACGTGCTAACCAAAAGTTTGACAGTACAAACCCACCACGAGCTGCTTGGAAACTCTGCTGGGGCAGTTCTGCTCTGTCCAGTAGTGTCGCTATGGGTTGGAGTTGACGACACTGGGTTTGGTTTTTGATTTTGATATCCTTGGAGCTTGGAAGAAGGCCATCAGGAAATCAGGCTTCAAAACAATTAGCATTTCCTTGTAAGTTCAGCCACTTCTTCAACTAGGTGACGGCAACTAAAGGGATGGACTGAAGAGTGAACCAAACTGCGAGGTGAGCCAGGACATATTACAAACTGGGTGGAAGAAACACACATAGAGCAAGACACACTGTAAAAACACTTCTCTTCTTCACGCAATCAACAAAAAAGCAAACCCACCGCTGTAGAGTTGGGTCTGACTCAAAGCGACCCTAGAGGTCAGAGTAAAACTGCCCCATAGGGTTTCCAAGGAGTGCCTGGTGGATTTGAACGGACAACCTTTTGGGTAGCAGACATAGCACTTAACCCTCTACGCCACCAGGGTTTACCTTCTTCATGCAAGGAGCTCAAAACCTGAAGAAAAGGGGGGTGAACACCAGAGTGGACCCCACATTCCTGTTGTTTTTTTCTTAAGGCCATGGAGATTGGAGACAAGTGGAAAGTCGTGGGCTGGGGCTCCTGGCAGTCTCTGTGAGCTGGAGAGACAGAGAATATGTCCAGGGCTGTCCAAGCCGCCAGAACTTGATGCCCAGGGAACTCTTGATGGCAGAGAAATGATCTGGAAATGTTTCATATTCTTTTATTTGGAGAAATCTTCCAATTCCTGAGCTGTATGTGAAGGGCAAACTGCTGAGAAAATGAGTGAAAAACAGCAGTTGAGAGGCTAAAGCAGCTGAGAGAGGACTTCATGGTGGTATGGAAATAGACTGGCGTTGAGGGGCACACTGAGGTGTAGGGAGCCTGGTAAATCGTCCAGCTTTAGAGTGAGTACCCTGAGTATTCCGTATAGGGTGAGATCAAACTCAAGTGAAACCATTCCCACCCCATTCTGAGGCCCAGTATTCACTGGATCAAATTGATCTTGCACTCTGCCTGCTGACCTGAAGAAAATGAAGTTCTTATTTCACTGGAAGAAGAATGTATTATGTAGAGCCCGTATACAGTTTTATACATTGTGTACACAATACTATCAAAAAGTACTAGGCATGAAAAGAAACAGAGCCGTGTGATTCAAAGCGAAGGGAAGAGTTCAAATAATGGAACTAGATCTGTAGATGAGTCAGAGTTTGAAATTGCCACATACTTTAAAGTAAATAAGTAAGTATTTGCAAGAAAAAAATAATATGAAGGAAGTATGGTAGTATACTCTCTGAAAGTCTAGTTTCTGGAAGTATGGCACAGCCCCTGGAAGCCTCAGTCTGTTTTCAGAAATTCATTTTTGGAGTGTTTTGGTTGGATGTTGAAGTTTGTCTTGTCTTCCTTCTGATTCCTGTGTCTTAAATATGACAATACACCATGTGCTCTAGATAAATACAGACACTTAGAACGCTTAGATCTGAGACAGTGCCCTCAATTATAAACCATTTCTAAGGCCACAGCAGCTGTAGGTTAAAAATATGATTACCTTCTAGCTGTAAAGTGAAAATATGATTTCCATGAAAATCACAGAACAGTATTTATTTGTCCTGTCCATTAACTCAGATGACATTTAGTTGTCCTTATTTACTGTACAGACAGTTTATATTTTTTGCATATTTTATTTGTGCTCCTATTCCAGTGCTTTTCATATTATATCTCATCAGGCTCTTTTTCCCACTACCTCATGAGATCTAAGCACTTTTATATATTAGCTACCTGAAGTCTCTCTAACTACTAGATTACTAGCACTGGAGCGTGATATTGGTATATCATTTTTTTTCCACTTCTCATTGTTCAAACCATAGTGTTGCTATTAGGTACTGTTGAGTCACTCCTGACTCGCAGTGACCGTGCATACAGCAGGATGAAAATTCCTGGTCCTGCACCACACCCTCAATCATTGAGCTGATAACAGGGGCTCAAAAAATTAAAGAGTAAGTCGCAGTCTTGAGCATTTATCTCAGAGACACACTACTCATCTAGTGCTGCTGTAATAGCAGTCCCACAGAGTGGCTGGCTTTAACAAAGGAGAGTTTATTCCTACACTGTCTGGTAGGCTACAAGTCAGAATTCATGGTGTCCACTCTAGGGGAAGGCTTTGCCTCTATTGGTCCTGGAGGAAAGTCCTTGTGTTGCATCAGTCTGGTGCGAAGCATTTTGGCACGGGAAACTCAGGTCAGAAGGACACACTCTACTCTCGGTGCAACTTTCCTGATGGTGTGAGATTCCCAGCTCTCTGCTTGCTCCATTTCCTTTTATGTCTCATAAGATGAAAGAATAAGAGGCAGTGTGAGCCACACTCCTGGAAAACTCCCTTTACAGGGAGGGGATCTTGGGAAGGGATTTACAGTACCACCCTAATCCTCTTTAATATAAATCCTGTTACCCACAGGCAGAGGTTAGGATTTACAGCCTAAGAAAAAATCACAAAGTGGAGGGCAATCACGGAATACAGCCCCAGCCAAATTACTACACATATTTTTTGGGGGACACAATTCAATCCATGACATTCCAACCTTTGCCCCCCCCACCAAAATCATGTCTTTGAAACATGTAACACATTCATCCCATCATAGCCAAAGTCATAGCAAAAACATGTCAGTATCTTAACTTTTTCAATGTCAGTATCCTGGTTATGATAAAGTACTATAGTTTTCCCTTGGGGAAACCAGGTAGAGGATACATATGGACTCTGTTTTATTTCTTAACAACCTCATATGTTGTTACTGTTGTTAAGTTGTCAAAGTAAAAGTTTAATTAAAAATTTAGTAATAAAAGTCAGGTCAAAGGTACAAATTTCATTTACACTTAACCTGTTTATAATTCTAATAGTTAAAAATTAAGTAAATGTTTTAAAATATTCTCTGCTAAGGTAAAAATGTGTGTTTTCAGTTAACATTATGTTCATATCTGGTGCATCTAAAATGATTTCCCATCATACCTAATTCACATTCTAAAACAGTTTGGACTTGTTTAAACTGCCTCTTCTGCCACAATAAAGCTACTCAACAGTTAAAATTTTGTTGATCAAATGGAATATTATGAAGTATGGGATTCTCCAAGCACTGGATGATCTATCTTTGAGAACCAACATAGAAATTGCTCTACAAATGCTTTTTGATTCATTCATTCTGGGCATTTCATTTTTGTGAAGATTGAATTGTTTTTATTTTAGTAAAACCATATGGACAAAGAGCACAGTTTCTCTGTTTTTTTAATAATAGCATTTTTTTGAAGACCCAGAAGGCAAGATTGAGTTACCACCATCCCTAAAAATTTGTACCTGGAAACGTGCACAGGATATTCTATCTAATCAGGTAAGAAACTAATTTTAATATTATGTAAAATAAGTATTAACTGTAGGGATTGTAGTATTCTTATTATATAATTTGTGTTAAAAAATCAGGGTTATTTTTTCTTCATTATTTATGGCCATGAAGCAATTACTTATTCCTACTGAATACCAAAAGAAAAATATAGAATTAATTTTTAAATATACAATTCATATTAACTTTCCAGCACAAGAGGATTATGCTTGAATTTCTCTATAACAAGAATACTTGAAGCATATTTCAAGGGCCACCTTCATTCTGTATCCTGTATCACACCACCTGAACTATACTGACTGGGACAGTCAGAGAAATCTTCATTTTAATAGCACTCATGTGTTTTGGGGGAAACCCTGGTGACATAGTGGTTAAGTGCTACACCTGCTAACTAAATGGTCAATAGTTCAGATCTGCCAGGTGCCCCTTAGAAACTCTATGAAGCAGTTCTGTTGTGTCCTATAGAGTCGCTACAAATTGGAATCAACTCAGTGGCAATGGGTTTGGTTTGGTTTATGTGTTTTTGATATGTATATTAAAACTTCATATCCATTGCTCTGTCTTCCTCATAGCTATGTTAGTTTGATTATATTTTGTGTTTCAAATATATTTTGATTGGTTTTTTTTTTCCTTGTTGAATCTGCCATTATTTTCATTTAATGCCTAGAAAACAAATAGTTTAGATTAGTTCTTTCGGGCTGATCAGATGGTTGTAATGACACTGATTCTTTTGCACGTTGTAGAATTCACTGAATCTTTGTTTCTACCCAACGTGATTTTATTCTTAAAAGTTTTAGCTTTCATAAGCGCTCTACTAATGCAAGAAATGCAATATATGTGCCATATTTTCCAATTACTGTTGCTAGTTGAGAAAGTTGGATAAGTCTAAATTCAAAAAGATTGCCTTTAAAATAAGAAAATTAAGAAGACTCATCTGTGCTTATCAGAGTATTTATTCAGTGCTTTCTTGTAAGACATTTTAAATGAAAGAAATCTAGTGTGCACAAGCTGTGTCTTTAAATTGTTTAGAATTTTATGTAACACTGGCAGGAGGAATCTGAATTCAGTAATATTAATATAAAGTGCTTAATAGTAATGTATTGTCAATATTCAGCTCAGCTTAAGATAGAGGACTTACTTTCCTGAAAATAAAGGCTATGAATTGCACAAGAGGGAGAGTTATTAATTAAATAAATAGAAAACTTTTGTAAGCCACTTTTTAAAAGAATACCTATTTCTGAGAGATAAACTTGTACTAAAAATAAAATAATTTGTTTTTGTTGATCACATGTCCACCTATACTGTCGGTGTTGCCACCCACATTAATGTCTCTACCCTCCCTCTGTACTCATTCTTTGTCTTGATCGATCACTCTGGAGTATGGACCAGAACAGACTTGGCTAGAAATAACCAGGACTGAAAGTCTAGCTAAGTGATGCTGGAAGCTATGACTCATGCGTAGTGGAAAATCCTCGAATAGTGTTTTTCAAGTTTTAATGACTAGGCACACAGTGACAAATACATTCTACATTAAGATTCATTAAACATGGACGTATGTACGTTTGAAACAACATTTCACAAAACGTTAGTGACCTTGCTATGTAAGATTTGGAATCCCTCCATGGTGCAAATGGTTAAGTGTCCATCTACTAGCTGAACCGTTGGCAGTTCAGATCCACCCAGAGACAGCTCAGAATAAAGGCCTGGTGAACTGCCTCTGAAAGATCACGGCCACTGAAAACCCTACAGAACATAATTCTACTCTGGAACACATGAGGTTGCCATAATGTGGAAATAATTGGACAGCAACTGGATTTTGGTTTGGTTACTTGCGATTTACTCTGTTCTATCTCCTTCCATTTATACATGTTTTTAAATGTAGTCCTGACCCAAGGAGGTGATTTACATCAGAAAGAAGCTTGACTATTAAAGATCAATAAGGTCTAGATGTAGGAGATCAGAGTTAACAGGGGTCATTACAACCCGGGTTAACAAGCTCTGGTCACCAAGTGAATGATGAGATCTGTTTATTTTTGCAAACTGCTTGCTGGTGGCCCGGGCCCTTGAACACTGATTATATCCAAGATTTCCAGACATTTATCCTGCCCTAGGTAGAGGCACAGTGGACAGAGATATCAAAACATTGCTGAAATGAGCACTGTATTAATATACTTAATATCTTAACATACTTTACCAGTGACCAATCCCGACTTCTCATTATTTTGCAGGTGACTACTGCACCCAGTGCTACAACCTTTAGGCATTCAATGTCTACTTAATATGTGATCAGTTTTATTGAACATTAGTATTGCTGAAATATGTGGAATTTTAGAAGAAATATTACATCTCAGTCAGTGAACTCAGCTTTGTGTGTGTATGTGTTCATGTTTCAATACTGAATTGACTTACTATGTCTATATATTATGATCAGGAGCGTCAGTTCAGGGCTTTGAGGCCTGAATCAAGTTTTTTTTCCCTAAGAAAGTTTTCAAGATGCTCACCATACAGATAGGAGCCCTAGTGGCGCAATGATCAGTGCTCAGCTGCTAACCAAAAAGTTGGTGGTTTGAACCCACCCAGCAGCTCTGCAGGGGAAATACCTGGCAGTTGGCTTCTGTAAAAATTACAGCCAGGGAAAGCCTATGGAGCAGTTCTGCTCTGTCACATGGTGTCACTATGAGTCCAAACTGACTCCTTAGCATTCGACAGCTACAGCTTTGCAGGTGATAGAGAGATGTTAATGGCCTTAACCTAGTCTAACCCAGTGCCAGAAACCCTGGTAATATAGTAGTTAAGACTTAGGGCTGCTGACCAGAATGTCAGCAATTTGAATCCACTGGTTGCTCCTTGGGAACTGTGTGGAGTAGTTCTACTCTGTCCTATAGAGTTGCTATGGGTTGGAATTGACTTGAAGGCAATGACATTTTGGTAACCCAGTGCTGTCTCAGTCATTGTCATGGGTTAAATTGTGTCACCTGAAAAATGTGTGTAGCCATTTGGCTAAGCTGTGATTCTCAGTCTTGTGTGATTTTCCTGTGTGCTGTAAACTCTGCCTCTATGATGTTAGGAAGGAGGATGGGTGGCAGTTGTGTTGGTGGGGCAGGACTCGGTGTGTAAGACGTTATTGTGCCTTGAGGCAGTGTCTTGGGATATAACGGAAAAGGAGGCAGGCAGAGATTTCGGAACCTAATAACATCAAGAAAACAGTGATGGGAGCAGAGTTATCCTTTGAAAGGGACCCAGGGTCTTTACACTTCAGAAACTCCCAGTCCAGAGGAAAAATGATGACAATGACCTTCTTCCAGAGCCAACAGGGAAAGCCTTCCCCTGGATCCGAAGTCTTGAATGTGGTCTTTTAGCCTGCATTTCTGTTTGAAAATAAAATGTCTATTTTTAAAGCCACCCATTCGTGGTACTCTGTTAAAGCAGCACTAGATATTACAGCAGCATCTGGTGCTGATGTAACAGGAATGTCACAAATTGATGGCTTTAGCGAAGAGAAGTTGAGCCTCTCACTAGAGGTCCAAACTCAGGGCACCAGCTCCAGGGGAAGGCATTCTCTCTCTCTCTGCTGGAGGGGAAGGTTCTTGTGTTACATCAGTCTACCTTTGATCTGGGAGTATCTCAGAGCACAAACCTCAGGTTCCAAGGATGCACTCTGCTCCCAGCTCTGCTTTCTTGGTAGTAAGAGGTTCCCATGACTCTCTGCTTGGTTCTCTCTTTTATTTCTCAAAAGAGCTTGGCTTAAGACACTATATAATGTTGTTGATATCATCAATGCTGATAATCCATTTTATCAAATTATAGTGATAGAATTTTACAGAACATAGGAAAATCTTATCAAATGGTGGACATACAATACTGGGACTCTTACCCAAGCTAAATTGATACCCGTGTTTTTTTTGAAGACATAATCAATCCATGACACCATCAAATCAATTCCAACTCATAAGAACTCTATCGGACAGAGTAGAACTGTCCCACAGAGTTTCCAAGGAGTGACTGGTGGTTTGAACTACTGACCTTCCCATTAGCAGCCGAGCTCTTCCAATACATTATGTTTATTTGGTATGTTAAACATATAAATGTGCTACTAATGGTATCTCTTGCTTTTTTTTTAAAGTCACAAGTCATATTTTCATTGTTACTTGTATTGTCTGTTGGTCTAAATATATAAAAAAGTTTTAGATGTGCATAAATGAAGTTATGGCTACCTTATTAATTTTAATATGTAAAAGGGTTTAAAGTTGGGCAAGATTTTAAAAAGCTGTCATAGCTAATATTTTTCATCCAAGATAAAGAAAGCTATTTTTCCAACTACCAGATGTTAACTAAGCTGCAGATTTAACTTGAGTGGCTAATTTGAATTTCAAGTCATTTTTTAAACTGTCAGAGTATATGTGCGTGTGCATGCTAAGTTTATCTGCATATGTTGTATCTGATAATGTTTTATTTGTATATTAAACTTTATATTTTATAAGTATCCTATTATTAAATTTAGTTTACCGACATCTCTAACTAATGCTTATTTTATGGAATCATATGCTTTTTTTTTTTCCCCCCCTAACCCCTCTGGTTATGAGAAGTGAAATCAGGTTTGGCCTGCATACAGCATGTGGAATTTTATTTCATTAAGTTCTGTTCTCATTCACTTTCTTTTTTCCTTTTTTATTTTTTATTATGACTGAGTGAAAATGTGCCTTCCCATATAAATTTACATGCCCACCTATATGCCGCTTCCACTGCTCTCCGTGCCCGGTGACAGCACACTATTCCTCTCTGCTCCATACATGTCTCATCCTCCCAACAGTTTCCTTTCCCCTCCTCTCCACCCACACCCCTTACTCCAGACAGGGGTTCCCCTGGGAGCGTGGCCCCTGGCCCTGATGCTGCCCTTGCCCATAAATCGTAATGAAGGTCCACTCTTCGGACACAAATGGATTGGATTTGGCGATGCAGAGTGACCATATATTGGATGCACTTTATGGTTCTATGCATCTACAGGATATCATCCTGTTCTCTTTAAGTTTCTAATAAAATAATAATTATGATTCATTTTTATTTTTGTATTTTAGACTCCAGTGGTTGTGAAAAATGAAATCACGTTTGATTTGTTTTCAGCAAATGAACATTTACTCTGCAGTGAGGTATGTAGAAAGTGGAACTAGCTGTCACTGCAGAATGCCTTCTGGACTCACTTAAAGGATCCCAAGATCCCTGAACTGATCCACAAATCTCCCACCTTCAAAGTTTTGCAGAACTTAGTATTCTAGTAGCAGACACTCAGTGGGCAGGATGTGGGTACTCATTACTTGAGTAAAGATGGTAAACTTGGGGAAGATACTAGTATTACCACTGCTCACACCCTATCTCCTGTCCATGGCCCCCAAATCAATGGCTTCTCATGGTACAGGCGTTTCCTGTCAGAATCCGTGTGCCTAAAAACTGATGTGATGCTTCTGCCCCTCTTGGACTATGCTGTGCCTAAGAATTGGGGAAAACAGCGTTGTTCAACTTGCTGCTATTGCTGGATACCATCAGTTTGATTTGCACCTCATAGCAAAGGCCATGTGTCTGGACAGAGCTGGCCCGTAGCGTTTTCTAGGCTGTGATTATCACTGGAGCAGATTGCCAGGTCTTCCTCTTTCAGAGTCCCTGGGTGGGTTCGAACTGCCAACACTGAGGTTAAGAACGAAGCTGTTTTGCGACTCAGGCTGCTTTAGTGAAAAATCAAGGGGATGCCATTCAATTACAACACTTCTAAACAAAAAAAGGATTTCTGCACAGCAGTCCAGCTTCCTGTGTGTGAAGGTCTTCATCTCACTCCTGTGCCCTTCCTGTGGAGACCATTTCCTCGCCTCCCCACGCTACACATTTATCCAGCACGAGCGGTTCTTTTCCATTTCCGTAAGGCACTTACATGAGAATGGGACGTTTTGATTGTTTTGCTCCTAAAACTCAGTCAGAGGAGTGGAGACTTGGCCATTATTGAGTCAAACACTTTGTTGTGTAAAATCTTGGCAGATACTGAAATCAAAACATTTGTTTCTTTAACCAGATTGCAGTGATTGGAATTAAATTATCTCTAAATTGTTTTAGATTTTACTCTAAAATATGAGGAATCCTACATACACGTAGACTTTATTTTAGCCTTTAATTTTTGAAGGGAAGAAATGAATTTTTAAATTTTGTTATAATGTGTCTAGATACATAGGAAGACATCTAGTTAACTTTTTCAACTCAACTACACTTTAAGAAATTTCCTAGGTTAAGCAAACCATAATTTCAGTGAGATCAACATCAAGTACTTAATCTCTTTACAAGTCAGACAGCTTAAACAGACATATTTCAGAAAAATTACGATACTACTGAAGAAATAGTAGCTTGAGTGGAGCATCCACTGAGACCCAGAGATTTTTAATACGTTGTTCATATTCTTCCCAAAATTGTTGACAAATAGTTCATATTATCTACATTTTCTAGATGAAAAACTGCAACTCAGAGAGCTTGAAGTAACTTGTACAAGAGTAGAAAGCTATGAAACACTCAAAGGAGAGTTGAAATTCTGGTTTCAGTTTTCGTTCTCAAGCCCAGCCAGCATCCCGCTGCGCCTCCCTGAATCTTATAAAACACTGAAAGTGGGAGTTTTTTAGCATGTGGTTCCTATATTGGCCTGTCAGTGTATGAAATTTGGAACTTAAAAGTGTCTGAGGTGTTTTCATTCTGTCACAGGATTCATCTCTTGTTTAATTTGATCCAATTGACGTGGAAGAGATAATTTCCTACTCAAACTTCTGAACATTTGCAGAGTAGCTCATTCCTTTCTAAAAAGTTAATTCCAAAATAAAATCACCAGTGCTGTCAGGCACACACACAGATACAGAAGAAATGGAGGAGAACCTTGTACCAGGCTAAGGAGCTGTCTTCCAGAACAACCTAAGCAATTTGATAGAATTTAACACCAGAGCTTTTAGCTTGTAATGTATTTAGTTGAAAACAGAAACAACATTTATGATTTCATTCTGTAGGTTGGAAGTCAAAACTTGGAATATATGACATAAAGAATCTAATATTATTATTAGAAGTAGATTTTTTTTTTGTTTGTTTGTTTTTTACAGGAATCACAGTATGGGGTCCCAGGCAGGGAAGAAGAAAAATGTAAAACATAATTCGAATTCACAAAAAGATAAAATAAAAAGACCAGACAGAGACTGGTAACCCTACCAGAGTATGACCTCTGGGCCCCTTTTTAACTCAGTCACTGAAATCGCTGCCGAGGCTCACTGTTCAGCCAAAGACAAGCCAGGTTTTGCAGTGAGTTAGAACCCACTCTGTGATCCCCAGCAGCAACAACAACCACGTGGCAAACAAAAACACATATGAGGAACGTGCTTTGTTCAATCATTTATACTAGACCAAATGGGCACACTAGCGCAATAGCAAAGAGGACAGGATGGGACAGGAAAACTGGATGAGTGGTAACAGGGAACCCAGGGTGAAGAAGGGGAGTGTTGACACACTGTGGAGTGGAGTTACCAACAAAACAGTTTATGGATTATGTATTTAATGAGAAGCTAATTTGCTCTGCAAGCTCTCACTTAAAGGACAGTTAAAAAAAAAAATACAAATCTAATATTAAAAAAATAGATTTTTTTTTACTTCTTTTTCTCTTAAGTTACAGAACCTAAATCTGAAAAACGATCAATACTCACTAATGGTTTTTGTCTCTAGCTGATGAGGTGGATTATCAGTGAAATCTATGCAGTGTGGAACATATTCAATGGAGGCGCTCTAAATAATTATTTTAAAGGGAATTCGGGAGAAATTCCTGTTCTTGCCTGGAAGCCTTGGGAACACATATATTCTCTATGCAAAGCTGTGAAGGGTCATATGCCTTTGTTCAATAGCTATGGGAAGTATGTTGTCAAACTTTACTGGATGGTAAGTACATATACATTTCTATGTATGTATGCCTTTTCCATTGAAATATATTTGTCTTACATTTTATTACCAAGACTAACACATTATGATATTGCAGTATGTCATCTGTATAGGTACTAGAGGAAAGGCCCTGCGTATGTAATTAGTGTTTAATAACAAACAAGTTTCTTCTTCTGTGACACCAGTCCTGTGATTTTTTTAACCCGGTGCTGCCTGGAACGTTGCTGGCCTTGCTGATGCCTCTGGTCTCTCAGGCTGACGAGGCCAGGCTAAGTGGTGCTCATACAGAGCTTTCTTTGCTTGCTTACTATCTCTTTTCTTTATGATGTGGCTGCTGGGGGGAACACTTTAACATGGCATTTTTCTCTCCTGGCATCTGCTGCTCAGGAACATTGCTGCATCAGCACTTAGTCCTACATTTGAGCTTCATTTTTATGTTGGGAAAACTTAACTCTGTTGCAGAAAGCTTTTACTGTTGTCTAGAAGGAAGCAAATGGGATAATAGCAACTGTAAAGAGTTAAAAATCCCTAAATTGTTATGAATATGACAAAATAGAATCACAGCACATTTAACGATGCTAGAGTACATTAAGCACCTTTAGATTTTTAATGGTGAATGACCTTGTTAAATACCTAGTTATTGGAAAGACAGATACATTGTGTGAGGAGTCTAGTAATGAAAAATGAGGATGTGAGGGCCCCTGCTCAGTAAGTATTAAGAATTCCAAAGTAGCAAACTGGCAACAGAAGAGCATTAAACCAAGTACGGGGCCCTTCTTAATATGGGGCTCTGTATGTCTGTACGGATAGGAAGCCTACTCTAGTTACTGTGAAAGAATGTTCTTTCTGGACATTTGAGGGACTGAGAAAAATTCGAAAAGTTAATAATTGGTGAAATCGAGTTTTAAGGACATGGTCTATGGCTTCATGGGCCTGAATGATCTGTTGCCTTGGGTGTAGTGACAAGAGTTTTGAGGGGACAATGATGAGGGATTGTTAGGATCATTACAGTGGGAATGTAAAGGTAAAGAGGGTAACGTTATGTCTCAAATAGGATTTTCTTTGTATATTCAGAGCAAGATAATAGACCTTGAATGTCAAGATTTGTTCATTTTTTTTCATCATCCTTTTTTATCAACCAGAAGATGGATTTGACAGACTAGATTTTAGAGTCTTAAGTGTTCCCAGAGAAGTGGGAAGGAAGAGATGATAGTAAGAAAGGAAAAAAACCCAGCAGATCCATTGAGAAATTATGGAAAAACAAAGATACAGAGAGTGAGGAGGTCAAATGCTTCAGTTCTCGCTGCCAAAACATTTGCCTAAACTTGAGGTGAAAGAGAGTTCAAAAATTAAATATTTCAAAATGACAAGAGCAGAAGGTTAAATGAACTGTTATTCTCTCTTCCTCTCTGCTTTCAAAATTTCCTTTGGATAGGGGTCAGAATTCATCAACATTATGGCATGCAGTTATGCAAAGAAAATACCATGTAATTCTTCGTAACTGTACTGATTTTCCTAAGCCCAACTCCACTTGAACTCAGCTATTTAAAAAAAAAAAAAAAAAGGTTTAATCCAGTCTGGAAATCTTGACCTAATCCAGTAGATTGGTCTGTCTTTTTAAATAACTTAATTGATGACTGAAGGAATTAACCAGCCTGCAATTGTTTACAGGTATAGGGAAGATGGTTAGGAGTGTGGAAGTCAGAGAGACTGAACCTCACCTGCAAATAATTTCCGTTCTTTATTGGTCTTTCCCACAGAACACCTTGTAGAGGATGCTACTAGACTGTTGAGCCCCGAGGTACAGCTGGTTCCACAGGAATGACTTTGGTAGACGACTTGTCAGCACTCATTGCTTAAGTGCATGGTGATGTTCTTGCTCACTGCACATGGCAGAAAGCATCCCTGGTCCACGAGCTCAGCAAATCTAGACTCAGTCACTGGGTCCTATGGGCCTTTCTGGGTCTCTTGCACATAAGCAAAGGTGAAAGATTTGTGTCCATCAGGATGATAGACATATGATATGTCTTGCAATGAATGCAGATGAAGATACTCTTTGGCAAAATATGTCAAAGAACCTATCAAAATTCTTGGTGAAGAGATTCTCAACAGTGTTAGTTTCTTTCTTTCTTCTCTCTCTCCCACGGCCATTTCCTACTGTAGGAGCCAAAAGCTTCCTTTCTTCTTTTCGCTTCTTGGTGCAATCAGGAAAAAGCACATGATAGCTTACCAGTCATTCACTTGAGTAAGGATGCAGAGAAGGAGGGGATATGCAGTGCCCACTGGCAGTGCCCACTGTTTCAGTCAGCTAGTGCTGCCCTAACTGATACACCCCAGAGTGGATGGCTTGAACACAGGAAAGTTTATCCTTACGTAGTCCGGTAGGCTACACGTCCAAATTAAGGATGTCTGCTGCAGGCGGAGGCTTTACCCCTTGTAGGCTCTGGAAGAAAGTCCAATATTGCAAAGTCCAGGGAGCATCTTGGCACAGGAACCTCAGGTCTGAAGGACGTACTCCTTTCCTGGTGCTGCTTGCTTGATGGTGTCAAGTTCACAGTTCTCTGCTTGCTACTGTTTCCTTTTACCTCTCATAGGATGAAAGGATTAAGGGTGGGGCAAGCCATACTCCAGGGAAATTCCCTTTACAGTGGAGCAGGGAGATAATCCTATGAAGGGATTTATAATCCCACCCTAATCCTTTAACATACAGCACAGGAAAATCACAAAACATTGGGAATCATGGCCCAGCCACATGGCTACACATATTTTTGGGTGGACACAATTCAATCCATGACACCCCACCCTTTGGCACCCCAAATATCACATCTTTGAAACATGTAACACATTCATCTCATATGATAGAAGTCTTAAGTCAGTTTGAAGTTCAAAGCTCACAAACTTCTTTACATTTGTGAAGCCTAGGATGCAAGCCATCTGTTTCCAAAGTTACAGTGGCAGAACAGGCACAAGTTAGACATTTCGTTACACATGGGAGAAATTGCAGGAAAGAAGGCATTAACAGACAAGTCAGCAGAACTCAATTACATTAGCCCTCAAATCTTTGAAAATACTCTTACATTTTCTGAGACATTCTACACAACGGCCCTGCCCTTCAGACTCTAAATATTGGCCACACTGTCTGGATTCTGACTCGATGGCAGTGGGCAGTGGGTTGTCTGGATTCTGAGTGGAGACCCCCTGCCCTGTGCTACAACTCTTCCTTCAAGGCCCACTTGGACAGAAACTCTGCCCCATTGTCTTTAGGTGCACTCTAAGCCCAACTGAGTGGCATTTCTACCCATACAAACACAGGACGCCATGGCGCCACCATTTCAAACCCCTGAGGCCATGGCTGTACCTTTTGAGACTGAGGCAGCTCAACTTCTCACGTTTAGTCTGTCTCTTCAGCTTCCTTTTCCTATGGCCACATGGCCCGGGCCTCGGGCCCACATCTGCCTTTCTGGGGCAAGTGTTCCAAAGATTTGTAGCTCCACTGATTCAAGTGCCTGGAGGCACCCCACTCTTGCTGGAAAGCATCCTGCACAAAGGCACTCAGCTCTCCTGCTCTGTGAGTCAGCAAGGCCAGCTCCACCGATTTAAGTGCCCAGAGGCACTCCGTTCCATGAAGAAAATTCTGCATAGGCACTTAGCTCTTTTGCTCCATGGATCGGCTCCAGTGCAGCCTCTGGTTCTGCTGTTGCCACCAGTCCTCTGTTGTTTCTCAGCATCTGTGCCATCTTTATTCCTTCTGAATCTTCTGTTCATTCACAGTGTCAAGCACATTTTAGGTATTTGCTAGAGCAGCACCCCACTCTCCCAGTACCAAATTCTGTTTTAGTCAGCTAGTGCTGCTCTAACAGAAATACCACAGAGTGGACGGCTTTAACAAAGGAAGGTTTATTCATACAAAGTCCAGTAGGCTACAAGTCCAAATTCAGGATGTCCACTCCAGGGGAAAACTTTCCCTTGTCAGCTCTGGAGGAAAGCCTGATATTGCATCAGTCTTTGCCCAGGGAGCATCTTGATGCAGGAACCTCACACCATCAAGAAAGCAGCACCAGGAGAAGAATGTATCCTTCAGACCTGAGGTTCTTGCACCAAGATCCAGAAGTAGTATACTGATGACATGATACTCAACATACAGTCTTGTCAGTGACTTTTTCTTTTCAACATTCCTTGGGCCCTGGAGAGAAGCAATTTAGCCTCTGCACTCCTGTGAGTCAGAATTGACTCCACAGCACACAACAACTCCCCTTGCAATACTTATTGTTGTTGGCAGCGTTTCTCTGCATGCCCTCATGCTTTCATCTGTCTCTGAGTCAACGCAGAAAGCACACATGTTGGGACCAGTAATTTTGCCCAGTTTCCATTCTACTGATACAAAGAATTTAATGGCCTTGTTTCTGATTAACCCTTGTACTTTTGAAGCACAATATTATCATAGAATTTAGAGCTTCTTAATATGTAGTGTACAGTAGCCGTCAATAACACCATCTATCTCACTTCCTAAATATGTACCTTCCACACCCTACTCCAGACGTCCTACATCAGTATCCGCGGTAGAGCCTGAAGACGTGGGTTATAAACAAATGCTGTCAGATCCAGTGACATTTCAATATTAAATTTCAAGAACAGTGCTTCTAAGATTTGTTGTATGATTAATTTTCAGTCATAGTTTTCAAAGTAGAAATGTTTCATTCTTATGTTTTTGTTGTTAAAACTGTCTATGTTTCTAGTGGAACAAATTCAGATAACATTAAATGTTCAAAGCAGAAAATGAAAGTGTCCTATGAGTCTGGTCTGCACAGGGAATCAAAGTAAACCATTTATGTATATCTGCTCTTATGAACATATGCAAACCTGCTATGCATAGTTAAGAGCAGCAGTAGGCTTTTACAATACTTACTGACCTATAACTATTTTATTAAATAGTCTTGGGAATTTTTTTGTATCTATTGATCTAGCTTTTTTTTAATATATATACCTATTGATCTATCTTACACTCCTTTGTATGGCTACAACAATAAATATGTGTTTTTTACTAATTCTATATTGATAAATATTTAGATTATAGTGAGTGTTTTACTAGTACAAGTAATGCTGTAAGTAGCCTCTTCCTGTATGTATTTCTGTCCATGTGTACAACTGCTTTTCTAGGATACCATTGTCAGACCTCATATTCTTTAATTTTGACAAGAATATCCAAATTGTTCTTGTATTTTACTGTGTGTATTTGGACCGTTTACATCTGATGCTATTTGTTAAGTGAGTCTTCAATTTATCATTGTATCATTTGTTTCCTCTTTGTTTCTTGGTTTCTATCTCTTTTGCTCTTCACCTGTGCCCAACTGTGTGTTTCTTACCATTCTCTTGTATTACATTTCAAGTTTATCCATAGTGTGTTTTTGGAAACCCTGGTGGCATAGCAGTTAAGTGCTGTGTCTGCTAACCAAAAGGTCTGCAGTTCAAATCCGCCAGATGCTCCCTGAAGACTCTATGGGGCAGTTCTGCTCTGCCCATGGGGTCACTGTGAGTCTGAATCAACTCGACAGCAATGAGCTTGGTTTTGAGGGTTATAGTATTTTTTAGTATATCTCTTTGTATGTTTTTCTTTTTTTTTTTTTTTAAGTAGTTGCTCTAGGGATTAAGTAGGCATATACAGTTTATCACAGTCTGCTAATACCAACATTTTGTCACTTCATTTGGAATATGGATGTTTCATCATAAATTAGGTGCCTTTCTTCTTCTCCCTTTGTGATGTGGTTTCCTTAACTAGCTCTGCTACATATATTCAGAACTTCATTCTTTCTCATTTTTAACTTTCAAGCACAGTTTAAAAAACTCAAAAGGAGAGAAATACTCTATATTTCCCCATATATTTACTCTTTCCTTTGTTCTCTATTTCTCATGTTAGAAGTTTCCTTCCATTTTGGAGCCATTCTCTTTTCCCAGTGACAAAATGTTTTAGATTTCCTTCACTTGACCATGTCTTCATTTCGTCTTCGTTCTTGAAGGATGTTTTTAATACTGTGTCTTAGCTAGTGTTGTTATAACAGAAACACCACAAATGGATGCCTTTAACAAAGAGAAGTTTTTTCTCTTACAGTCTATTAGTCCAGTAGCCCAAATTCCAGGCACTAGCTGCAGAAGAAGACTTTGTCTCTCTGGTGGCTCTGTAGGGAAGGTTCTTGTTGTCAGTCTTTCCCCGGTCTAGGAGCTTCTCAGTGCGGGGACTCCCGGTCCAAAAGTCACACTTACTCCTGGCACTACTTTCTTTGTGGTATGTGATCTCCATGTTTCTCTGCTTTCTTCTCTTTTATAAATCTCAGAAAAGATTGATTTAAGACATAACCTAATGTTACTGAGTCCCATGTCATTGACATAACTGCCTCTAATCACACCTCATTAACATCATAGAAGAAGGATTTACAAAACACAAAAATCATGTAAGATGACAAAATGGTAGACAATCACACTGTGCTGGGAGTCATGGACTAGCTAAGATGACACATATTTTGGGGTGGAGGAACATAATTCAGTCCATACAGATAGCATTCTGGGTTAACAGGTGAGTTATTCTTTTCCTTTTTTAACCCTCCCCAGGGCTTGAAAAATAAAGTGCTGCTTTCTTTTGGCCTCCATGGTGTCTAATGAGAAAACTACCATCCTTTAAATAGTTGTTCTTCTGTTGGTAACTTATCATTTCCTTCCGTTTGTTTTTAAGTTTTTTTCTCTGTCTTGAGTTTTCAGAATTCTGATTGTGCTGCATCTGAGTGTGTATTTCTTTGCAGGTATCCTCTTTGGGTTTTTCTCGCTTTCTGAAATCTGTAGGTTTATGTCTTGAAGAGTTTGGAATATTTTTAGCCATTTATCCTTCCAAATATGTTTTCAGCCATGCATTATTTTCTTCCTCTTTTTCTTCCAATGACATGAATATTATGTCTCTTTGTACTGTTATGTACTCTTTGTACTCTTATGTACTCTTTGTACTACTGGAGGCTCGAAACATTTTTTCCTACAATTTAATTTTTCTCCATTGTTCATAATTTCTATTGCTATAACTTGAAGTTCATTTGAATATCTCCAACATCTGCATTCTACTTTTGATCTGATCTTGTGAGTTTGTTTTTTTTAGGTTAATTTCCAGTTCTAAAATTTACATTTGTTTCTTCTTCTGTATCTTCTAATTTTTTTTACTTGTTTCAAGAGTCTTCATAATTGTCTGTTGGAACATTTTTATGACAGCCAAAGCCAAGTGCCAAGTGCCGTCGAGTCGGATCCGACTTATGACAGTTGCTTTAAAAATATTGTTTAATAATTCCACTCCCTTTGGAGTCTTGATGTTGTGGTCTACTTGTTGTAGTCTTTGTTCCTTGAAATTGAGATTTTCCTGGTTGTTGGTAAGATGAGTAATTTTGAACTGTACCCTGGATATTTTAGCATTAGGTTTCTGGTTTCCTTTTAAATCTTTCATTTCCAGAGGTCACCAGTCTGTTTGGGTTCAGAATGTATATCGTGATTCACTTTTGCGATTCAAACTTTAACTTAGTTTATAAAGATTCTGATGTGCTATTCTGCTCTGTCTCTCTTGTTTGCTACCCAGATGATAAGACTCCCTCCATCCTAGCGTCTTCTAGCGCCTCTGTTGTTGTTGTTGTTGTTAGGTGTCATTGAGTCTGTTCTGACTCATGGCAACCTCGTGAACTACAGAACAGAACACTGCCCAGTCTTGTGCCATGTCCACAACAGTTATTACGCTTAAGGCCGTTGTCTCGGCCACTGTGTCAATCCATGTCATCGACGATCTTCTTCTTTCTCGCTGACCCTCCACTCTAGCAAGCATGATGTCCTTCTCCAGGGACTGATCCTTCCTGACAACATGCCAAAGTGTGTAAGATGCAGTCTTGCCATCTGTGCTTCCAAGGAACACACTAGTTGTACTTCTTACAGGACAGTCTCTTTATTCTTTTGGCAGTCCATGGTACATTCAACGTGCTTCTCCAGCACCACAGTTCAAAGGCATCAATTCTTCTTCTATCTTCTTTGTTCATTGTCCAGCTTGTGCATGCATATGATGGGATTGAAAGTACCATGGCTTGGGTCAGGTGCACTTTAGTCTTCAAGGTGACAGCTTTATTTTTCAATACTCTGAAGGGATCCTTTGTATCAGATTTTCCCAGTGCAATGAGTCTTTCGATTTCTTGGCTGCAGCCTCCATGGGCTTTGATTGTGGAGCCAGGTAAAATGAAATCCTTGACAATCTCAATGCTTTCTCCATTTAGTGCCTCTGTAGGAGGGGCACCTGCCACCTCACTGCATGAGCCAAAACCCAAACTCAACCCAGGGCCATAGAGTTGATTAAGACTCAGAGCAACCCCATAGGACACAGTAGAACTGCCCCACAGAGTTTCCAAGGAGCACCTGGTTGACTTGAACTGCTGAACTTTTGGTTTGTAGCCACGGCATTTAACCGTTACACCACCAGGATTTCCATTACACGAGCAGAGGGTGGAAGTGGGAGTTCTTGTCACAATTCCTACCAGGGCAGGAGCCCTCTTCTCTAGTTCAGCATAAGGATGGAAGTCCTGTTTCTGCCACTGACTCCTCTGGGGAGAGGAGCTGCCTTATTTGCTTCAAGGCAGGAATGTAAGTTAGCCTCACTGTGTAGCAGCAGCGGTGGAGGAGAGTGAGGTCAGAATTCCACTCTGTGTCTCCTTGATCATTCAGGCATTTGCTGGCATCTCTTTTCATGGCTTATTCGTTACTTGATATTTGTAACTGTAATTTATGCCATTAATTAAAAAAAAATTTTATTTCAGCAGATTCATGGGAGGAAAAGGGTATAGTATATGCACCATTTAGTTATCTTGACCTTGAACTTACGTGTGAAAAAATAGTAATTAAAATTTGAACATGACTGCATTCTAAAGTATCTTAGTAATTTATATTTACATTAACAAAGGAGACATGTCTCTTCATAAGCATGCTAAGTAATTACCTGTTCTGATGGCCTTTTAAAATGATGTGGTGCTAACACAGTACTCAGTGAATGAAATATTCAAATTGTACTTTTTACATGCATTAACCAGAAAATACAAAAATAGTCCAATGTTCTGTGTTGATGTCTCAAATAAATCATAAATATACAATGAATATTTTACTTCTTTATAAATTTTAAATGAGCAACTAGTGAATTAATATCAAGGAATCACTGTATCTCTAAGAAAATTGTTAGGATATGGATCTAGTCAAATTATATTTTAGAAATGTAATACTTAACATTTCTGCATGGTATTTTCATTTGAAATTGGAAGACAGAGTACCTGGATAGCTATACCTCTAAAACTAACCCCTGCCCAATCAACTTTTAGGGTAAAAACAAAAATAGAACATCTGATAATTAAGTTCATGAATGCATCCTGGACAAAGTACTGCATACATCATTGTCGCATACCACTACAGCTACTCCTGTTGGGAAGCTATGCACTGATGCCAGAACCCAGGCCACCCTTCAAAGCACCTTTTCTAGAATAAATTTGTGAATGTTATTGTCAGGCCTTGTACATATAAGCACTGACAAGGCCCTATAAAGTTCAGGGTTAGAAGTGTGATATACCCTATCACTCCTATTTAACTGATAAATGTATGCTAGTTTTTGAAATTTCATTTCAAATGTCTGCTGAATGTCTTCCCAAACAAAATTAGTCAGACTTTTTTTCTTACCTACCCTAGAGCTCTCTGAGCATATTGGATTTTATGTTGTTTACATATGTGCCTTTTCTCATTAGACTACAAGCAATTCAATCTTACAGGCCATGTGTTATGCCTTGGGTTCATCGTGCTTGCTACTGCTGCTGAAAGTATTTCTTGCATAATGAATTCGTGGTAACAGTTCTCATGTAAAACCAAAGGAAAGAAATATTTTTATTTGAGATCACAATCATTAATGTTACTGTTTTGTCAATGGCTCTTAATTATGAAGTGTAATATACATACAGGTAAATTTATGTAATGGTTTTATTAAAGTGTAAAAAACAAAATCAAACCCACTGCTGTCAAGTCTGACTTGTAGTGACCTTATAGGACAGAGAAGAACTGATCCATAGAGTTTCCAGGGAGCACCTGGCAGATTTGAACTGCCAGCCTTTTGGTTGGCAGATGTGGCATTATACTTGTTAAAAGTTAGATATTTAATTAGGGATAGAAGTAATATAAGAAACCGTGGTGGCACAGTGACCACCAGTGGCTCCATCAGTCACCCCAAGTGAGAAAGATGCAGCAGTCTGCTTCTCTAAGGATTTTCAGCCTTGGAAGCTCTATGGGCCAGTTTTACTCTGTCCTATAGGGTTGCTGGAAACCCTGGTGGCAAAGTGGTTAAGTGCTACAGCTGCTAACCAAAAGGTTGGGGGTTTGAGTCTACCAGGCACTTCTTGGAAACTCTGTGGAGCAATTCTACTGTATTCTATAGGGTTGCTAGAGTTGGAATCGACTGAACAGCCACAGGGTTGGTTTTTTGGTTTATGGGGTTATTATGAGTTGAAATCAACTTGATAGCACCCAACAACAATAAGGAGTGATATAATAATCAGAACTGAAGGATAAGTAAGTCCATCAGGATACACAGTGATTACTAAAGTTATGACTGGAGAATTTGCATTATTTGGTTATTCCCAAACATATTCATGGTTATATAATGTTTTAGCTCTCCTATCTGAGAACACATTAATTTGTTGTATAATGTAGAATATGGTACCTAAGGATATGCTCAAAAGACCTTGGAAATAATGACATTCTTCTACTGTAACATTTAGTGTAAAATACTTTGTCATTTTAACATGGAGAAAAGTTGTAGATCAAGTAGCATCTATTATTCCCCAATTTATTAACTACATTAACAAATTTTGCTTGGGAATTATTTCTTCTTCCATGGAGAGCTGTTGTAATCCTTGATGCAGAATTGTAGCCACAGAGCCTGTGCCTCTTCCTGCTTTCTCTCTAACATATAAGTTCACACTCATCTTTTATTTCATTAATTCCATAGAGACTGATTTTTAATGCATTAAATAAGTTTAATTTTCTTCTTAATTTTAGGGTTGCTGGAGAAAAATAACTATTGATGACTTTCTGCCATTTGATGAAGATAATAACCTGTTACTTCCAGCTACAACCTGTGAGGCTGAACTCTGGCCAATGCTACTGTCTAAAGCTATCATTAAGCTGGCAAATGTTGAGTACGTAGAATGAGGCATTATCATTCTTATAAAAACAAAAAGACACAAAAACTCAGACATCCATATTGCCTATCACCCATCGAGTAGGTTCTGACTCATAGCAACCACATGTGCAATAGACTGTAACACAGACGGGTCCTGGACCATCCTCACAACCTTTGTTATGCTTGAACCCGCTGCTGTAGCCCCTGTGTTGATCCGTCTTGTTGAAGGGCTTCCTCTTTTTCAATGACTGTCTGATGTAATGGGCAGGATGTCCTTGTCCAGCATCTGGTCTTTCCTGATAATGTGCCCGAAGTGTGTGAGAGGGAGTTTCACCATCCTCAACTAGTGAGCATTCTGGCTGTACTTCCATATTGAATAACTTTACTAAAAATCAATAAGTAATGCTGGCTTTTCAGAGAATATAAACACTCTAGTATAAAAATGACTAAGCCAAAGTCACTGCTTAACTTTGTACTGGGTCTCAATTTCCTTTGATAGACAATAGGGAATTTGAAGTATTGTTTTAGCCAGCAAATGGCACAATTGCCCAACAGAAGTAATCAAAATTATCCTGTTTCCAGTGCTTTCTTAGTTATGAAGGGAAAGTTAACCATGGAGGGTAGAAAACAGTGTTTCAGCCTGATTACAGAAAGAAATTGTTTTGTAGGGGAAATCTTGGTCCATGTAAATATCCTATAATATTTATACGGGAATTCAGGTGAAATTTTAGATTTGGTATCAGAAGCAGCAGTTACCTCCTCTAGAAAAACTTAAATTCTTCTGAAGAACATCAGTGTGCTCCTCCTTTTTCATTAATGTTGGCTACTTTGAATCCTTTCTTATGAAAGCTAATTTTTCCTTCAGTATAATTGTAAATTCTACTTCAGTCTTACAGTCATGCATAACTTGGGCACTAACATTTATGATCCATATTTGCTGTGTTCTCTTAGTTCCTGCTTCAAGACACCTACTGTCATTCCAGCCTGATCTTAGAGATACAAAAAATTCAGATGCTTGAGTTGGAAATGCATGTGGCCTTGCTCGGTGGGAGAATTTCCCACATACACTTCAGGGGCTTGAATGTGGTAACCTTCCCCCCTCCTGCGGTGTGTGATAGCGTCTCCCATTCTACAGAACACACCACATGCTTTAACAGACCATTTCAAAGACTTTCTCAAAGCTTAGCTCCATTGCTTCCATATACACAGCGAAGCCAGTTAGAAGCCGTGTCTGCTTTTCCTGGGATTTTCTTTTATCGCAGCTTCCTGAGTCTGCACAATGAAAACTACCACTCCTGCTGCCGTCCCTTCATCTCTCTTCTCTGACCAGCCCGTAGTTCCCTGTTGGAAGCTTGTTCCACCAAGAATGCAGCCTTTAATTGCAGTGGTTACTGTAAAAACTCAGCCCAGATTCTCTTTAAGTTTAGCTGAACATGTTGTGGAAGGGGTATCCTGTTTTGATGACAATTATGTTTATTTGGTCTCATTGAAAGTTCTGAGCAAATAGTGCTTCCAGGCTAGTGGAGCATTACATGAATAACGTGGATGACTGGAGTGACATTTCGTCTTTCACATAGTTATAGTTCAGCAGAATTTTACAGCAACATGAGTCATAGAGCCATTAAAAAATAAATAAATAAATCCAGCTAGGCACTAAAGAACCAAGCTTAGTGTAACAAATTTCCTATGATTCTGCAGGAAATCTGTACTATATTTTATACCTTATATCTGTTTATAAATTCCTCTTGACCTGTTGGTTAGCAGCCAAGCTCTTAACCACTGTGCAACAAGGGCTGCAGTGATTATTACCATATATTTTATTGTCTACATTTTCAGATGTTTAACACACAGTGGTTACTTCAGATCACCATGGAACATGAAAAAAAGAGAGCATTATTTCTAAGAGATTTCCAAGATCACTTCATAAATAGTTATGTAGAAAGGAGTTTGGAGTGTTAACTATTCCCTTAGATATTTATCATCATAGAAGTATGTTAGCACATAAAAACTCATCATCTGTAAACAGTGCAACACAGACTTAGGATAATGGGTATCCCATTACAATTGCACGATTTTTTTTTTTTTTTGGAGGGAAGGGAAATGTGTCAATAACATCAGTTATCACCACTGGCGTGGAAGCCTGAAGTTGCAATTCCTCGAAGTGGAAATCTGGCAGTAATGTGGGTTAATGCAAATAGGTAAATCACCGGAGTGAGGAAAATAGAAGGACTAAAATGAGATTATTAATGTTTGCTTAATCACAACTTGATTTGTCTTTATGCTGCATAGTCAGAATCCCTTCCTTTGTGTAAGACAGAACTGGTGTTTCTGGTGTCTCAGCATTGAACTATCAAGGATCTGATTAAGGATTTTTGGTGCTCAGCTTCACCTGCCATGTTTGAAACTGCTGTAATACACAGCTTCCAAGCATCTTACAACAACCGTTAAAATCAGAATGATTAAAGGCACTATTCCATTTTAAAAAGAACAACAGAAACACAACCCGACTCCAGTGACCCTGTGTGCAGCAGAATCAGACATGGCTCAGTCCTGTGCCGTCCTTACAATTGTTTCTATCTTTTTGCCCACTGTCGCGGATGCTGTGTCAATAAATCTTGCTGAGGGTCCTCCTCTTTTCCCCTGGCCCCCTACTTTACCAGGCACGATGTCCTTCTGTAGGGACTGATTTCTCCTGAGAACGCTTCCACTGTACATGAAACAATTCTCTCCATTCTTACTTTTAAGGAGCATTCTGGCTATACATCTTGCAAATCAGATTTGTTTGTTCTTTTGACAGCCGTAGTATATTCAGTATTCTTGTACAGTGTCTTATTCCAAAAAGCATCAGAACTTTGGTCTTCCTTACTCATTGGTCAGCTTTCACATGCATATGAGGCGACTGAAAATACAGAGCACAACGTAGTCCACAAAGTGACATCTTTGCTTCTTAACACTATAAAGAGGTCTTTTGCAGCAGATATGCCCAATGTCATAAATATTTTCATTTCTTGATTTGTTTCCATGGGCATTGAGTGTGGATCTAAATAAAATGAAATCCTTGACAACTTCAGTATTTTATCAGTTTACCATGATGTTGTTGATTGATCCAGTTGGGAGAATTTTGGGGTTTTGTATGTTGAGGTGTAATCCATGCTGAAGGCTGTAGTTTTTGGTCTTCCTCAGGTATTGCAGTCCTCTTTATATATTGCATGTATGTGTGTGCTATATATAACTTTTATCTATATGTTTTATAATAAATAATACGTATGAATATATATTTACATGTAGCTCCCATATGCGATAGTATATTATTATAGCTACAAACTATGTAATATATAATTGGTATGGACCCTACATTTATTATTATAATTTAACTATGTAGTGGTTCTCTGTTCTTTATATGTCTGCTGAAGACTGGTGGCATAGTGGTTATGTGCTACAGCTGCCAGCCAGAAGGTGGGCAGTTCAGGTCTGCCACGGGCTCCTTGGAAACACCAGGCAGGAGCTCTACTCTGTCTGTAGGGTCACTATGAGTCAGAGTTGACTTGACGGCAGTGGGTTTGGGTGTTTGGTTTTATATGTCTGTCTGGGTTTTCCAGCTTTGGTGACTGTCACATTGTGCCTTTTCTTTTTCAGTATCCATGTAGCACAGAGAAGAGAACTGGGAGAGTTCACAGTCATTCAAGCGCTCACAGGCTGGTTACCAGAAGTCATTTCCCTCCAGTAGGTTTGGCAATTCTCGTTTCTATTTATTTCCTACTCTGTAATACTCATTTAACTAAAATATTCTTAATCTTTAAGAAAATTTCAAGGAAATTCACACTTTGAAAACTGTTTGGGACAATAACATTTTATAACATTCTGTAAAATTCCTTGAGAATTTCAAGGTATATTCTGTTTCCTTAGATATATTTTGAATTTAATCCTTAAGTATATTATTTATGGAAACACTGGTGGAGCGGTGCTTAAGTGCTACGCCTGCTTGCCAAAAAGTCGGCAGTTAAAATCTACTAGGCACTCCTTGGAAACTCTATACAGCAGTTCTACTCTGTTCTATAGGATTGCTACGAGTCAGAATTGACTTGGAGGCACTGGGTTTTGGGTTTGGTTTATGAGAATAATATCAGGGGAGAAGCTTGAGCATTGGAGTGAGAACTGTATTGTTGTTAGGTGCTCTCAGGTCAGTTACCCCCCATAGCAACCCGTGTATAACAGACAGAAACAGTGCTTAGCCCTGGGCCATCCTTACAGTCGCTTCTATGTTTGAGCCCATCGCTGTAGCCACTGTGTCAGTCTGTCTTATGGAGGGCCTTCCTCTTTTTCTCTGACCTCCTACCAAGCATGATGTCGTTCTCCAGAGATTTGGTCTCTCCTCATCACATGTCCAAATTACATGACACAAAGTCTTACCATTCTGGCTTCTAAGGAACATCCTGGCTCTACTTTTTTCAAGTAAGATTTGTGTTCCATGGTAAATATATTCAGTATTCTTCACTAGCATCATAATTCAGAGGCGCCAGTTCTTCTTTGGTCTTCTTTATTCATTATTTGGCTTTTTACATGAATATGAGGCAACTACAAATAATTTATCAAGATGGACTTCAGACTTCAAATTGTCATCTTTCTTTTTTTAGCACTTTAAAAAGAGGTCATTTGCTGGAAATTTGTCCAGTGCAAAGCGTCTTTTAATTTCTTGACTGCTCCTTCCATGGGCATTGATTGTGGATCCAAGTAAAATGAAATCCTTGACAACTTCAATATTTTCTCTGTTTAAAATGACATTGCTGAACTTAATTCTGACACTTCTACTTTCAAGCTCTATGGATTTTGCAAGTGGTATAGTTCTCTGGGCCCCAGTTTCATCACTTGTAAAATGAGAATAAAGACCTATCCTATGTGGTTGTTCTGAAGGTCAGATTAGTGAGTAAGTGTCAGGAAAAGTACCTAGTGCATGATAGACATAATTAATGGAAATTTTCCCTCCTTTGTGTAATGACTTTCACTGGATTATTTAATGGTATCTGAGTAGTTGCTTGTTGTTGTTGCTGTTAGGTGCTGTCAAGTTGGTTCCGACTCATAGCGACCCTATGAACAACAGAGTTAACACTGCCTGGTCTTGTGCCATGTCCGTGGTTGTTTTTATGCTTAAGCCCATTGTTGCGGCCACTGTGTCAATCCATCTCGTTCAGGGTTCCACTTTTTCACTGACCCTCGACTCTACCAAGCATGATGTCTTTCTTCAGGGACTGGTCTTTCCTGACAACATGTCCAAAGTATGTAAGAAATAGTCTTGCTATCTTTGCTTCCAAGGAGCACTCTGGTTGTACTTCGTCCAGAACAGATCTGTTGATTCTTTTGGCCCTCCGTGGTACATTCAACATTCTTCTCCAACACCACAATTCAAAGGCATCAATTCTTCTTCTGTCTTCTTTTCTTGGTAGTTAATAATTTTTCCAAAAAAAGATGGATATAAGGAAAAAAAGTGAGGCTGACTCAATCAGCTTTTATCAATTTTTTTTCAAAATACTAACTAGAAAGTAAAAGATACTGTGTTGATCTGCTGTGTCATAGTTTGTAGGATTTTTCTTACGTTCTGCCACATTATTCATATAATTTTCTTTTGCAATTATAACATTGTAAAGTTAATGAGTATATAAGTTCAGGTGAAAAAGGCTGTTACTAATCAGTATATAAATAGAAAGAAAGTTTAAGTTAAAATCTGGAAGCAATTATCATCTACAAAACATGCAGACAATAGTGGAGGAAGAAATCCAGAGAAAATTCTCACTGTCTGGGCCTTAATGTTGGCTGTGTCGGCTTGATGGAAAGGAGGGTAAAGAACACTGAAGGCAGGAGAACCATACAGAGAAAGGCACATGGTATGTTCAAGAATGAAATGTTTCTGTTGCTAGGAAGGATTGGAGTGAGCAGGAGAAGTTCATCAGGGGCTTGTGGTTTTACAACGTTTGAGAGAAAGAGGATGCCCAAGCTCCAAACTTATTTTGACTACAGATACTCTTTTCCATGTGAAAATTAGTTAATGGATTTTTTGGCTTTTCCAACACACACCACCTCCCCTTCCACTCACCCATAAGAGTATCGAAAGGAGGCACTACTCTCTTTGCAATTATTGGCTTTCTCTTTTTTGTTTTCCTAAAGTGAGCATAGTTTTATTACTTGAAACAGACAAAAACAAAACAAAACAAAACAAAAAACTCTTCTAATTTTCTATAAGAATAAAAACACATTACCATGTCTGAATGGATATCGTTATTGTCGGGTGCCATCAAGTCAGTTCCATTTCCTAGTGACTTTTGTAAAACAGAAAAAATTACTGCCTGGTCTTGTTTCTGTGTCTGAGTCCACTGTCGTAGTCACTGTTTCAATCCATCTTACTGAGTGTCTTCTTTTTTGCTGACCGTCTACTTTACCAAAGGACTGTTCCCTCCTGATGGCATTAATGTTAGAATTCTAAAAATTACAAATAAAGGGGTGACTATTTTCTTGGCACACTTCTCTGATGTTCATGTAGTCCATCTGTTGACATATGGACGTAGAATTCTGCTACCATATCTTTAAGCCTAGTTGTCCAAGAAGTTATATGGTCTCATTCTATGGTCTATCAATATTTATTTAAGAGACCGTAGAGTTTTTCATATGTTGTATTTGGAAGAAACAAAACCAACCAAACAACAACAAAAATACATCGACTTTGCAATCAGAAAGATGTGTGAATCTTGTCATTTGACAGCTGTATGACTTCATGAAATTTCACACTTTTTTAAAACTCAGGTAGACTTGTGATTTTAATACTTAAGTTGTACAGTTATTGTGAAATCAAACCAAAAATTTAAAAAGTCGATACTGAATGCTAATGATTTGCTAGGTGCTAGGGGTCCTACCATAAATAGGAGGCAATTCGGCACTGAAGCAAATCACAGATGCACAAGGGAACCAATGCTAATTTTCCAGATACCAATTCATTCCCCGTTTTTCTCCTCAGAGAAAATGTTAATGAATGAAGTGGTCAGATACACACTGTTTTTGTCTGTTGTTGTCATTGCTGTGTGCCATCAAGTTGATGCAGACACGTAGTGGTGCTGTAGGAGGCAATAAAACTGCCCCATTGTGCTTTCTAGGCTGAAGTCTTTATAAGAGCAAACCACGCAATAATTCTTCATTCCAGTTTTTGTGCTTCCTTCTCTCAAAGACCAGTGAAACAGCTACTCTAAAGGTCAGCAAAGATATAGCGCTAAATCCAGCGGCAGCTTCTCTAGCCCCATTTTAGTTAGATTCCCTGTGTTTGATTGTCTTGAACAAGTATTTCATTGTGCAACCAGTAGTTCACTTGGCTTCTGCAGTAACAGACTCCTAGTTTTTGTCCTGTCTTACTTACTGCTCTTTCTCAGGCTTCTTGGATAGTTCTCAGCACCACACAACCACTGAATGGTGTGGCCAAGACTCTGCGTAATAGTCTGTTTGCCGGTGGCGTTCCAGTTTATGTCTCCATGCCCAGTTATCTTTTCCCAAACTCCAGACTATGTTCACATACAACTGCCTCATTGACACAGCTATGTCGATGTTCAAAGTGTATCTAAGATTTAAAATATAGATTCTCAACATCCTAAACCTATGCCTTTGCTTGAATGCTTCGTTTCATAATATTGTACTCCTATTCAGCTACTCACGCTGAAAACTTGGGATCACCTTTGACTGCTCATACTGCCTGACTTCTCACATGCAAGCTCTCATTGAATTCCCTTCATAGTACCTCCTTCACTTACTCTGCATCTATTCATTTTTCTACAACTCTGTTGTTACCATCCTAGATAAACTCAACATCAGTGCTCACATGGACTAGCATGATAGCCTCTCAACTGGTATCTCTGTGTCCGACTTTCCTCCTTTTGTTAATGCTCTTCATGACAGTCAGATTAATTTTCTAAAAACTAAAGATCATATAGATCTTTTTCTCAAAGCCTGTCCATTGCTAAGTATTACACTTGAAGGAATGTTTAAAATCATCACCTCATCTTTGCTCTCTGACTTTTGCATGATCTCTGTCTTCATCCCTGACCTCATCTCCATCTTGGCAACCACTCATTGGCTACACAGGTCTTCTTTCTGTTTCTTAAGTGTAATTAACTCATTGAGTTAATTAGAGTTTTATGTAAGCTATTCTTTTTTCTACCTAGAATGATCTCCCATCAGAGTGTCAGTTGGCTAGCTATGGCATGCCATTCAGGTCTGACCAAACTTAAACATCAATTCTTCAAGCAAGCCTTCTTGAGCACCCAGCCAGAATTATTCCCTCCCCCAAGTCATGCCATATTTCTTCATCTATTAATTTTCATCAAGGATGTTAACACTACCTGTTCTGTTATATACCCTCTCTTTCTGGCTGCCTGCAGACAATACAATGGTGAAGTCTTTGAAAGCAAATACCTGTTTAATCTGCTCAAGGTTGTACCCAGAGTGCTAGGACAATGACTGAATGACTAATACATAATAAGGTTCTCAAATATTTGTTAAATAAGGGATATTAAAAGTATTGGGGAAAAATAAGACCAAATTAAAAGTATGAGGTCTGTCAATTAAGTTCAACTGAATTCACAAACTCATTGCTGAATATCATGAGTATTGTCTTCAAAGTATTCCTCTTGGGAAGCTGTGCACAGCCAGTGCCTAGTCCACCCTTCAAAACAATTTTGGAACTCTTTCTCTGGAATGGCCATCTCAGCTGTTGTCGTATTACCCTTGCTGTGCTGAATGTCATCAAAATGTCTTCTTTCCAATATTTCCTTTATCTTCTGGTAAAGAAAAATGTCATTGGGGGCCAGATCAGGTGAGTAGGGAGGTGTTCCAATAGTTACTGGTTTACTGGCTAAAAACTCCTTCATAGACAACTAGACAATTAAGTTCGCAAACTTGCCACCATGCCACGATGTGCAATGGCCGTTCCAGAGAGTTCTAAATTGCTTTGAAGGGTAGACTAGGTGCTGGCATTGGTGTATGGTTTCCCAAGGAAAGTACTTCCAAGGTAACTGTAGTGATACTCAGCAACGAGATATGTAGCACTTAGAACAATTAAGTTTGCAGACTTAATTGTTGGACCTCATATGTATGCTATTATCTGGGAACTCAAATCAGGAACATCTAGCCTAAATCACCCAGAAATTAGTGCTTAAACTGAGTCTCAAAGGATTAGTTGGTTAAAGCAGTTGGTAAACGTGAGTAAGCCAAGTGAGAGAAGAAAGACTAGTGCAGAAATGTAGGAGAATGAGCCTAGTCCTAGAAATACAGCTGGTTCTGCATGTATGGACTGTGGGCTGATGAATACCAGAAAAGGGCTGGTGATGAGGGAGAGAGGTATACAGGAGCCATATAGACAGTGGTCTTTTATGCCATGTTGCTATGTTAAGAGGTTTTCCCAGTATCCTATGAGTGATACAATGTCTTTGAGGGATTTTAGACAGGAGAATGGCCTGATCAGATTTGTAATTTTGGAAGTTAGCTCTGGGAGCATCCCAGTAGATGGCAGGACTAGAACAGGGAAATGAACTTGCTCAGTATTCCTCAGGGGCTTGCTGAGGGCTTCTGCTGAGGCCATGGCAGTAAGAATCAAGTGAAAAGAATAGAATCCAAGGATGGGAGGTTGCATCAGAGGGGCCTGGCTTTGATGATAGTTCTGAGGAGAGACTTGGTCATTCTCAACATTCTGACCTGAGTGGTAAGTAGAAGGATGCTTTTATTGTTTTGTTAATTATTTGTTTTGGACAGATGGCTATGGATGTATACATTGGACTGGATATCAGGAGAGAAGTTTGACCTAGAGCTAATAATTTTGAGGATTATAGCCAAATACTGGTGAACTGAAAACATAGGTGTGTTTACTCACTGAGGAAAGAAGAGAACCATGAGGAAGTGACTCTGAATTGCCAACTGCATGCAAAGAAAAGGGGCATTTGAAGGAATCTGCCATTAGTTTCTATAAAAATAGAAAGACAAAATAGTTTTATAGAAGCCTATGAGGAGAATTTGAAGAATAGATTGGTCAGGATTGTCAAATTCTACAAAAACTGATATGATAAGGACTTTTGCTTCAATGATAACGGGTGAGCAAGTGCCTGGCACCTCTTAGGTACTCAAACACATTCCCTTTCAAGGTTGCTAACATGACTGAAGGATCCTTGAGACCAGAGCCAAGGTTTCCGTCTCTTTTTGTCAGTAAAGCCTAGTACAGTAGATGAAGATGTTGAATGAAAAAGTTTATAATGCTGTTTATTTATTTATTTATTTTTACTAAAATCTACTGAAATGAGTTTTGTGAAATGATTTTTTTTTTTTCTGCCAGTAGTTTCTTGATGTGGAGTAAAAAGCTTCAGTTGGAAATTTATGTTGATGTCTTTTGCCTCAGCCCAGGGTATGTGGACAAGGTCTGGGAGCTTTTGAAAGAAATACTGCCTGAATTTAAGCTTTCCAGCGAGCCTGACTCTGAAAGCAGAATAACAACAATTGAGAACAAATTAAAAGAACCAGGGAAAGAAGCAAAAGATGCCAAAGAGGTGAAAGAAGGGAAAGACTTGAAGGACACCAAACAGGATAATTCACTGACAACACTCAAAGTGCCTGAGAAAAGTGACAAAATTCCAAAGGGTAAGATATCATAGATCAAAATATTATTCACTTTGGATATTGTTTATAATGTATATGAATGCTTTATAATCACTGTTGAATTTAACACTTGACTGTCATTAGGAAACCCTGGTGGCGTAGTAGTTAAGTGCTACATTTGCTAACCAAAAGATAAACAGTTCAAAACTGTTAGGGACTCCTTGGAAGCCATGGAGCAGATCTCCTCTGTTCTATAGGGTCGCTATGAGTCAGAATTGCCTTGACAACACTGGTGATTTTGTTTTGTTTTGCTTTTGGGTAACTGTCATTATCACTTCTTAAGTGTTTTGAGGCCAGGCGTGTAATCACAATCTTTCTTTTACAGGGGTTTAGAACCTGGGATGTTGTTTACTGTATGTTAATTATTGTTCCATATTTTGTTTTCTTTAAAGATCAAAAGCAATTCTCTACTATCATGATACTAAATTAATATACTGTTATATAGGAAGAGACATTAACTTCCCAATTTCATCAAAAATATATTTTTATTGTGGTGAAATGCACACACACATACACACAGTGTTTGCTAATTCAACAAAACTTATCTTATATGCAGTAAATAGAGGAGAATGGACCAAAACAGCAAAGGGGATAAGATACTTTGTTTTTTTCAGAGAAGGTAAACAAGATGAATATGATTGTACAATAACTTACTGTAAGGTGGAATTTCAAATCTAAGGAAAATAATTTCAAGTTATTTTACAAAGTGTGGGCTCATTCCTCTCTTTAGAGTGGGAAATATATTGTGTTTATTTTGTAGATTCTTCAAAGTATTTCAAATAACTATGCATAGACGCATTAATGCTTTTGTAGAGAAGTAGACTTAAATAATACTAGAAAATACTGAGGCTTTTTGTACCTCTTGATGACATCTGTCATGCTCTTTCAAATATTCATGTTTTATCAGAATTATTTCTTATCAAGCTCTCATCAGCATTTCCTACCAGATACTGCACAGAAGTTATTACTTAAGTGCTCCTGAAAAATATACCAAGTCAAGTATGTGAGTGATAATCTGCATACCATAGACTTTCTAGGAATGATGTAATCACATGAAAGACAGCAAATAAGGAAACCTAATTAACTTCATTTTACCCAATATTTCTCAAGTTAATTTGATCCTAAAAGCCCATTCTCTTGTCTTACACATTAACATCCATCCACACATCCATTCATTTATTCAAACACATGACTTGTAGAGTGCCAACCATATTTTAGGGTTTAGTAATAACATGGTGAGTACAATCAAATGTGAATGTCACTTCCTGGAGCTTATCGTATAATGAGGGGACTGATAGTGATTTTTTTTTTCTTTAAATGCAAGTTTATAGCTACTTGCTAACACATGAGCCTCAAAGGGAAACTTAGTAAGCTATATGAGAGGAAGCATCTTAGGAGTTTATGTGAGTCAGCTGTTCTAGTCTGGGCCATCAGGTAGGAAGTGGGAGGTGAGTTTGCAAAAAGAGAGGAAATTACCTAGTGGAAGCTGAGGGAGTTTAACTCCATGCAGAAATATAAGGGCTAGATATAAAAAGGTGAGGCTGCAAAGGAGTCTAAAGACTGTCCGAGAAGCTGGAGAAAAACCGGAAGAGCGATTTAGCTCTTTGAGGAAAACAGTCTTTGAGGAATAGTTTTGTGACCTGAAACACAATGAGAAGTTAAATTTATCCATTGGATTTTGTGAGATGGTGGTCACTGGGCATTGGCAAATGATGGAAGTGGAAGACATTGGAGATGGCTGAGCAGTGATTGTGGGAAGAGAAAAAAATGTTATCAACAGATGTGTGAGAAGTTTCGATATAAAAAATAGGTGGAAGCTGGCAGAGAATGTGGGGTCCAGAAAGGACATTTTCAAAAATTGATATTTAATGAGAGACAACCAAGTAATTTTAAGTGGTCATTGGGAGTATCCAGCTGAGGTGACAACAGTCAGGTGAGTTTCCTGAGAAGACAGAAGGAAAAGGATCTTGAACCTAGGTGGAGGGATTGGCTTTAAAATCAGGAAGTGGGGAGGGACAATAGCTTCTCTATTCCAATGGGCAGGCAAGAGAGGATGGATACAGAGGGAAGTGGCTGAAGAGGATTGATGGTGAGAAGTTGAGTGAGAGGCTTCAATCAATAGACAGTCTGGCTATGAGTTGAGAGATAGGTGGAGGTTGAAGTTGAATATTTTCATAGAGATTTAAGATAAATGTAGGAAAAGTTAGTGGAACTACAGGAGGATTATCTCCAGCAAGACTCAGCTGTCAGTTTTAGTCTGAGTAGTGTTAGTTGGATAGGTGGTATGAAATGACAGAGTAGCAACACATTTATTTAAAGTGTTGGCAGAAATACACTTGGATTAACACTATTGTATACTATCCAGATTTCTATGTGAATGAGTACAATTTTTTATTTATATTTTTGTTAGATATTATTTCTAAATTATGAATTCTGAGTAGGAGTTTGAAAGATTTTAAAGTCTCATTTCAAAATAACATGAAATGATATATTGCTAACTCAGATTAGTCTGTGTGTGTGTTTAGTCAAATATTTATAGAGAACTCACAAAATAAAATTCTGGTAATAACTAATTTTTGTGCTTAAATTTCCCAGTTAAATCTGTGCTGGTGTGTTTGAAATTACAGTTCTTAATTTTTACATCTAATGTAGATGTTAAATTTACTGTAAAAACTAACATATGAGACAGGCTGTCTTTGGAAACACAGGAATGTTACATGTTGTTAATGCCATAGTGTGTATTTATGCAAATTAAGAAAACCTGACCAGAGGTGATTACAAATTCAGCAGGTGATTCAGAGAATGAAATGGCAGAAATTATGCAATTTCAGAATTGTAGTTTACAGTGAGGGGTGGAGTCAGCATGGCAGACTAAACACACGTTTCCCTAAATCCTTCTGGAAACTAAGACCTGAATTGATTAAACAGAGGCTTCTGGACACCTGTTGAGCCCTAGGATGTGGCATAAAGCTGTCAATTTGGACTTCATACCACTGAACGCAAAACCTCCTCTCTTTCACTGACCCCGCTGTCGGTGAGCTCGGGCGTGCACAGATCAAAGGTAACTCACCACTGACTTTTTTTTCCTCTGTCTTGGCCGGCGGGCAGAGCTGGGACTTGACTAGCCACTGGTCTTGGACACTGCTGGTGGGACCAGCAAGCATAAACTGACATGTTCTGAGAGCCCAGCTTTGAACTCTGTGCATCTTGGCTCCTCTGGCTTATTTTTCTACCTCTGCCATGTGGTAGCCGTACAGATGCACTTTTGCGGGATGCCGCCTTGATCCACTGGGAAACGGAAAAGCCCAAATGGAGGTCCTGGCCAGACGTGGTTCCTAGGCTGGGAGGTGGCACCTGCCGGGGGAGAGTGATTTTCTAGCAGGGAGATGGTGTTTCGCACAGTGTTGCCTGAGGCTGGGGCCCAGTGGTGTAGGCTGTGGACTCTAGGCATCTCCACACTTTTGACCTCTCTTTCTGCCAGGAGCCTGGCCCTGGCCAGGTGGGGAGCTTGTGCAGGAAACCATCTTCTTTCTCTGGGAGGTGAAATCATCCATACAGAAGCCTCAGCTGGACCTAATTCCTGGGCTGGAAGGTAGTGCCTACCAAGAAGAGAGTGCTTTTCTGGCAGAAAAGAAGAATTCTACACAGTATCGCCTACAGCTGGGGCCCGACAGCAGAGACCAGCAGGACAGTGGCCTTTCTGTATTTTGAGCTAGTTTATAACATCTGGGGTTTGATATAGAGGGACTTACTTTGCCAGCTGGGAAGAGGGACATATGCACCTGAAAACCTGACTTGATTTTGGAAGTTGTCAAATACTTTTTTACTTCTCATTTTAAGACAGCCTAGAGAAACAACTGCAGTCCATCTTTACAGCATCTCTCCCAGCCTATATTGACCCACATGAAGCCCCAAAAGCAACAAACTTTGGAAGAAATGGTAACCAGGAAATCACTCATGGCATCAGAAGGCCCCCAAAAGAAACCCCCTCAGAACTTCCCTGACAAAGAAGCTTTTCTGAAACTGTCAGAAGGAGAATACAAAAGGATTATATAGAGAGCCCTCCTAAACCTTATACAAAATGCAGCAGAGCAAAACAAAAAATTAAGGAAGCTGTTCGATCTGATGGAACACCAGTACTCTGAAACCTAACAGATCAATAACAAAATCAAAGACATAGAAACTTCAATTCAAAGACAAGAAAACAGAATGGAACAAACGGAAAAGAGACTTTCTAATTTGGAAGACAGAGCTACTGACGCCAGTGTCTATGAGCAGAAATCAGAAAAAAGAAACAAGAAAAATGAAGAAGCATTAAGAAGTATGTGGGACTCTATTAGAGGAACAATCTACAATTAATTGGAGTTCCTGAACAGGGCAAGACACGTGAGAACACAGAGTATTTTTGCTTAGCTGCTGACAGAAAACTTCCCAGAAATTATGGTAGAAGAGAATATAGATATCGAAGATACATATTGAACACCACTCATTATGGATCTCAAAAGAAAGACTCCAAGATGTATTATAATCAAGCTTAACAAAATGAAACATAAGCAGAAACTCTTAAAGGCAGCAAGACTCAAAGCAAAGCTAACATTCAGAGGCAAACCCTGTAGGCTTTCATTGCATTTCTCGGCAGAAACCATGCTGGCACAGAGACAGTGACATGACACATTTAAAGCCTTGAAGGAGAAGAACTTCCAACCAAGAATTGTATATTCTGCAATACTATCTTTTAAATATGAACATGAAATTAAGACATTCACAAATAACCAGAAACTCAGAGATTTTATAAAAACCAAACCAAAGCTCCAGTTTACAGTGAAATCTGTGAGATCTGGAACTTATTGGGCCTGACTTATTTTTCTAGGTCTTGCAGGTTTTCTGCTTGCTTTAGTGGGAAGTATTTCAGTTTTCCTTCTGTGATAGATTTTTGCCTTATACAGGTTTTACTGTTAGAAAATAAAAATCTTGGGGAAAATTTTTAAGTGGAAGGAAAACATGCTTCACAGAAAACTGTTATGAAGGGGAATTCAACTGGTGGGCATAGGTTTGGATACAAAACTTTTAGTGCAGATTGCATGTCATCAATCAAATGTTGGTTTGGGGATGTTGGCTGGAGTCTGGGATCCACTAGAAGATATTTTTGGGAATGAAGCCTAAGTCTCTTTGAGGCCCCAAACAAGGAAGATCCGAAATGGTTCCATATTTAAGATTCAACTTCAAATACATGCTTTCCTGATTCTTCTCTTTTCTTTTGTTTTTTATTTTTAAAATAAGAAAATTAGCCTGACATTATAATTTTCTATAAAGAAATGATAGTCAAATAATAATCTCTGCAAAGAATAAATTTATGTATAGAAGATAACAGGCAATGTTATCCATCTTTTGTAATGTCTATCAGTTTCCAAACTTTCCTCTTGCTTTATTTTGATGTTTTTAACTAGAGTGGCTTAACACTTGTGGAAATTAATGTTTTCATATTTAAAAACTGTAATTGTTTGGCCTCCTGCCCCAACTGTTGCCTGAATAAGTTATACTGTTGGAGGATTTATAGTTAAAGTTATAATTTTTTTTTTTAATATGTTAGAGAAAGCAGATGCGAAAGACCTTGGGAAGAAGAGGAGTAAAGATGGAGAAAAGGAAAAGGATAAATTCAAAATCTCACTTCATGGTTCAAGACCCTCATCAGATGTGCAGTATTCTCTGCAGTCCCTGTCAGACTGTAAGCTTTGATTCTATTAGAATAAGAACCATTTTAGTTGTTACATAAGATGTTGGAAAATTTTGGATCATAAAAATGTACTTGCTGACTATAAATATTCAAATAAGTTTGTTCAAGGTTGCCCATAATGTTTAGATGCTGAAGTGGGTATATGCATGGGAATGAGATCCTCGTATGAGACAGAAGGCAAGTTGTCCAAGTTGTTATGTTCTAACAGTCACAGCAGTATGTTGTAGTAGAGCAGGCTCCTGCTGTTTATTTTCAGATATTTCTCTGAAAAGAACTAAGAGATTAAGTGTATCATGCATATCAAAGAAAACTGACAGCTACTTGTATAAGTAGTTAGATGGCAGCCATCAAATCTAACAGAAAGCATATGTATACCTTCTTGCTCAGTGTTGTCCATCTTTCTTGTTGTGTGCTATCTAGTTGATTCCAACTCACAGAAACCCTATATGACAGAGTAGAACTACCCCGTAGGGTTTCCTAGGCTGAAATCTCTACAGGGACAGACCATCTAGTCTTCACCCCATGGAGCAGCTGGTGGGTTCAACTGCTGACCTTTCTCTAGTAGCAGCTGAGCACTTAACCAATGGGCCACCAGTGCTCCTTCCAGCCTTTTACTATGTTTTTTAAAAAATGGCTATCATTTTTAGAAAGAGTTGTCTCTTTACACCATGATATTGACATTTACACTTCTTGTGTTTCACATTATGACTAGATAAAAAACACTGTTGAGTCAATTCCCACTCATAATGATCCTGTAGGACAGAGCAGAACTGCCCCGTAGAGTTTCCATGGAGCAGCTGGTGGATTCGAACTGCTCATCTTTTAGTTAGCAGCCATAGCACTCAACCAGTGTGCCACCAGGGTTTCCATGAGTAGATATAGATTTATAAGAAATAGATTTATAACAATCCCATTCAATAAAGGTCATGACTTATAGTGAAAATTTTCTGGCCTATATTTCTGTCACCTGGCATCAGGTAAGGAGGGTAATAGTATCAGGTAAGAAGGGTAACAGCATCAGGTAAGGAGGGTAACAGCGTCAGATGAGAGAAACAGTATCAGGTGAGGAGGGTAACAGCATCAGGTTAGGAGGGTAGTAGCATCAGGTGAGGAAGGTAACAGCATCAGGTGAGGAGGGTAAAGATAGAGTGAGCAGCCCCAACTTGTCAGTGGAGGCATGCTTGTTGCTGTGATGCTGGAAGCCATGACACTAGTATTTAAGTACCAGCAGGGTCACTGATGGTAGACTGGTTTCAGCTGAGCTTCCAGACTAAGACAGACTAGGAAGAAGGCACTGAAAGTCTGCTTCTGAAAAGAATTAACCAGGGAAAACCTTCTAAATAGCAGAGGAACATTGTCAGATATGGTGCTGAAAAGTGAGCCACCCAGGTTGGAAGGCACTCAGAAGACCACTTGGGAAGAGCTGCCTCCTCAAAGTAGAGTCGACCATAATGACATGGATGGAGTAAGGCCTTTGGGATCTTCATTCACTGATGTGGCACGACTCAAAATGAGAAGAAACAGCTGCAAACATCCATTAGTAATCGGGACATGGAATGTACAAAGTATGAATTTAGGAAAATTGGAAATTGCTAAAAATGAAATGGAACACATGAACATTGATATCGTAGGCATTAGTGAGCTGAAATGGACTGGTTTTGGCCATTTTGACTCCAACAATCATATGGTCTCCTATGCTGGGAATGAAAACTTTAGGATGAGCAGTGTTGCATTCATCATCAAAAAGAACATTTCAACATCTGTCCTGAAGTGTAATGATGTCAGTGATAGGATAATATCTATGCACCTACAAGGAAGGACAGTTAATACGACTATTATTCAAATTTACATACCAACCACTAAGGCCAAAGATGAAGAGATTGATGCTTTTTACCAGCTTCTGCAGTCTGAAACTGATCAAACATGCAATCAGGATGCACTGATAATTGCTGGTGACTGGACTTGGAAACAAAGAAGAAGGATCAGTAGTTGAGAGATACAGCTTTGATTTACAGAAATAATGCTGGAGATAGCATGATAGAATTTTGCAAGACTAATGACTTCTTCATTGCAAATACCATTTTTAACCAACACAAATGGTGACTGCACACTGGACCTCACAGGATGGAATACACAGGAACCAAATTGACTACATGTGTGAAAAAGGACCATGATAAAGGTCCATATCAACAGTCAAAACAAGACCAGGTGCTGACTGGGGTGCAGATCATCAATTGCTCATCTGCAAATTCAAATTGAAACTGAAGAAAATTAGAACAAGTCCACGAGAGCCAAAGTATAACCTTGAGTATATCCCTCCTGAGTTTAAAGACCATCTCAAGAAAAGATTTGTTGTGTTGATCAGTAAGGACTGAAGACCAGACAAATTGTAGAATGACATGAAAGATATCATTCTTGAAGAGAGCAAGAGATCATTAAAAAGACAGGAAAGAAAAGAAAGACCAAACTGATGTCAGAAGACTCTATGATTTACTGTTGAACATTGAGCAGCTAAAGTCAAAGGAAAGAATAGGGAAGTAAAAGACCTAAACAAAAGATTTCAAAGAGCAGCTCAAGAAGACAAAATAAAGTATTACAATGACATGTGCGAAGAGCTCGAAATGGAAGACGAGAAGGGAAGAACGTATTCTGCATTTCTTGAGCTGGAAGAACTGAAGAAAAAATTCAAGCCTCAAGTCAGTGAAGGATTCTACAAGGAAAATATTAAATGCTTCAGGGAGCATCAAAAGAAGATGGTAGGAATACACAGAGTTATTATACCAGACAGAACTGATTGATGTTCAGCCACTTGGAGAGGTAGCATATGATCTGGAACCAGTGGTACTGGAGGAAGAAATTGAACCTGCACTGAAGGCATTGGCAGAAAACAAGGCTCCAGGAATTGACGGAATATCAGCGGAGATATTTCAACACACACATGCAGCACTGGAAGTGCTCACTCATCTATGCCAAGAAATTTGGAGAACAGCTCCTTGGCCAACTGACTGGAAGAGATCCATATTTCTGCCCATTCCAAAGAAAGGTGATCCAACCAAATGAGGAAATTAACAAACAATATCATTAACATTACATGCAAGTAAAATTTTGCTCAAGATCATTCAAAAGCAGCTGCAACAGTGTATTGACAAGGAACTGCTAGAAAATCAAGCTGGATTTGGAAGAGGATGTGGAAGCAGGGATATGATTGCTAATGTCAAATGGATCTTGGCTGAAAGCAGAGAATACCAGAAGGATGTTTACCTGTTTTTCATTGACTATGCAAAAGCATTTGACTGTGTGGATCATACTGAATTATGGCTAACATTACAGAGAATGAGAATTCCAGAACACCTAATTCTGCTCTTAAGGAATCTGTACTTGGATCAAGAGGTAGTTGTGCGAAATGAACAAGGTGACACTGCATAATTTAAAGTCAGGAAAGGTGTGCATCAGGGTTATATCCTTTCACCATACATTTTCAATCTGTATGCCAAGCAAGTAATCTGAGAACCTGAACTATATGAAGAAGAATGAGGCATCAGGTTTGGAGGATGACTCACTAACCTACATTATGCAGACAACACTTCCTTACTTGCTGGAAGTGAAGAAGATTTGAAACACTCATGAAGATCAAGGACCACAGCCTTCAGCTTGGGTTGAACCTCAACATCAAGAAAACAAAAGTCCTTACAACTGGACCAGTAAGCAACATCGTCATCAGTGAAGAAAGGATTGAGGTTGTCAAGGATTTCATTTTCCTTGAGTCTACAATCAATGCCCATGGAAGCAGCAGTCCAGAAATCAAAACACACATTGCACTGGGAAGATCTGCTGCCAAGGATGTCTCTAAAGTATACAAAAGTAAAGATGTCACCTTGAACACTAAGGTGTGCTTAATCCAACTCATGGTATTTTCAGTCACATTACAGACAAGCAGAAGCTGGACAACAAAGAAGATGGAAGAGGAATTGATGCCTTTGAATTGTGGTGTTGCAGAAGAATGTTGACTGTGCTGTGTACTACCAATGGAACAAACAGATCTGTTCTGGAAGAAGTATAGCCAGAGTATTCCTTGGCAGTGAAGATGGCAAGACTGTGTCTTACATACTTTGGACATGTTGTCAGGAAGGATCGGACTTTGGAGAGGGACATCATACTTGGTAGAGTGGAGAGTCAGTGAAAAAGAGGAAGACCCTAGATGAGACGGATTGACACAGTGGTTGCAACAACAGGCTTAAGCTTAAAAACAATTGTGACATGGCACAAGACCAAGCAGTGTTTCATTCTGTTGTTCATAGGGTCACTATGAGTCGGAACAGACTCGACAGCACGCAACAGCAATAACAGCATCACACTGCAGATCCTTCAGTTTCCAGTGTATCTGAGACTACCAGTTAAGTTCACGAACTCACCATAGAAAAAGTGCTGCATACCTCATTGCTGAATATCACTGTTGTTACCTTTGATGTACTCCCCTTGGGAAGCTGTGCACCAATGCCAGGGCCTAGTCCACACATTAAAGCAATTTTGGAACTTTTTCTGGAATAACCATCAGCGCTGTCATTGTATTACCCTTGATATCCTGAATGCCATTAAAATGTCTGCCTTCCAATATTCCCAGTATCTTTAGGTAAAGAAAAAAGTCATTGAAGTCCGAATTAGGTGAGTAGGTAGGGTGTTCCAACACAGTTATTTGTTTTCTGGCTAAAAACTCCCTCATAGACAACTATACAATTAAGTTCATGAACTTGCCACCATGTGCAACAGCCATTCCAGAAAGAGTTCCAAAATTGCTTTTAAGCACTGGTGTCAGTATATAGTTTCCCAAGGGGAGTACTTCAAAGGTAACTGTAGTGGTATTCAGCAGTGAGGTATGTAACACTTAGAACAATTAAGTTTGCAGACTTAATTGTCAGACCTCGTATTTCCACTTTGGACAGTTTGATTGTCTCTGAAGACCTCCTCAGGTCATTGTGCTTTTTTTTCTGTTAGACACTTAAGAAAGACCAAACCAGAACCAAATCTGTTGCCATCAAGTCAATTCTGACCTATAGCAACTTGAGAAAACCTCATAAAAACTTTAATTAGGTCGAGAGAAGACATACGTTATATGTATGTGCATATATATATATGTATATATACACATACATAAATATATATGCATACATACATACATACACATATAATGCAGAATAAAGACTGGAGTATATTTTTGAGCCTTTCTAGTGCTAACACTGGTTCATCTGTTTTGGTGCTTCTGGAGTATAATTTGTAATTTTCAACTTACCTTTCTTTGCATGGTTGAAAGTAAGGCCATATACCTCCAGCACTGTGCGTTATTTGATTTATTTTCACTTTTCTGATTCCTTAAAACATTATTATCTTTGAAAATACATTATTATGGTTTGTTTGAGTATAAATAATTATGGCATTTTAGTTTTATAGAAATCTGTGTGGTGCTTAGCTAGAGAAAGTAATCATTAGCTTTATGTTTTTAAGTATATATTAACACTTATTTTTTGTATTGATGCCTTAGCATTTTTTTACAGTGAACTATGTGTCATTCCTAAAGTGACTGATACTTGATCATCTTTGTGCAAATTATTTAACCATTCTCTGAGTTTCTTTGTTTAAATAATGGCAATGTTGCCTCTTTTCTTTCTCCCTCCTACTGTATTCATAGTTAATGTCAGTGTCAAGATAAAGAATGTCTATGTCAAGATACAGAATGTGGTTCAGTTTGCACTGTGGATTCAGAGCACTGCTCCTGCTCTCACTGAGTGCATGACAGTAAAGAAGTGACAGGTGACAGGACCTCCTTAAATTTGGTGACAACTGAAATGTTAGTGCTTCAAACCTATCCAGAGGCTCTGGAAGAAAGACCTGTTGATCTGCTTCAATAAAAATTATTGCCCAGAAAACCCTATGGGACTGTTCTACTTCATCATGTGGGGTCACTATGCACTTAAGAAGTCTGGGATCACTGTAAAGTCAGCATCTTAGTGTCTGATGGTTCTTGATTGAAGTGATCAAGTTCAAGTAAAGTGCTTCGCACTTGTTGATAGAGCTACATTTTAGCATACTTTTGCTTAAAGCTTTACTAATTATTTTTTTTTAAAAAAACTGTACTGTCGAGAGTTTACAGAGCAAATTAGTTTCTTATTAAACAGCTAGTACGTTGTTTCATGGGGCACTGGTTGCCAACTCCATGACGTGTCAGTGTTCTCCGCTTCTTGACCCTGGGACCCCGGGTTCTGCGTTACCAGCCTTCCTTTTCCCTCCTGCCTTCTCATGCGTGCCCTTGGGCTGGTGTACTCATTTAGTCTCGTTTGGTTTTAGTAGCCTGGCTAGTTGTGGTCGCCACGAGTCAGAATTGACTTGATGGCACTGGGTTTGTTTTTTTTTGGTCTGGAGGCCATGCTCTTGACGTTTTTCTGTCTCTGTCAGACCAGTTAGTCTGGTCTTTTTTTTGCATGTTTGTGAGTTAGAATTTTGTTCTACGTTTTTCTCTAGCTCTGTCTGGGATCCTCTTGGTGAGCTCTATCAGAGCAGTCAGTGCTGGTCAACGGACACTGTCTAGTTGTTCTGGCCTCAGTCTGCTGGAGTGTATGGTACTTCTGGCCCATCAATTATTTGGACTAATCTTTCCCTTGTGTCTTTGTTTTTTTCCTTCCATCTTGCTTCAGATGACTTGAGACCAGTGGGGTATCTTAGATGGCTGTTTATAAGCTTCTAAGGCCGCAGATGCTACTTGCCAAAGTAGGATGTAGAATATTTTCCTTATAAATTATGCTCATTAAGCTAGATGTTCCCTGAGATTACTGTCCCTTCCTTTAGCCCAGCAGTTCAGTCCCTCAGGGAATTTGAATGTATCTACGGAGCTTCTGTGACCGTGCCTTGGTTGAGTTGTGTTGGCTTCCCCAGTATTGTATACTGTCTTAGCCTTCACCATAGTTGCCCCTTACCTATTGTCTGCTCAGTGTTTTGCCCTCCTCACCCCTTTCCTCACTCATAACCATCACAAATTGTTTCTTTCTGCAGGTAAACCTTTACGTGAGTTTTTGTAGTAGTGGTCTCACACAATATCTGTCTTTTTGTTGTTGTTAGGTACCATTGAATTAGTTCTGACTCACAGAGACCCAGTGTACAACAGAACAAAACACTGTGTGATCCTGCACCAGATCCACAATCGTTGTTAGGCTTAAGCCCGTTGTTGTAGCTACTGTGTCAGTGCATCTCCTTGAGGAGCTCCCTCTTTTTTGCTAACCCTCTACTTTACTAAGCATGATGTCCTTCTCCAGGGATTGATCCCTCCAGACAACACATCCAAGTATGTAAGATGTAGTCTCACCATCTTTGCTTCTAAGGAGCACTCTGGTTGTACTGATTACAGGACAGATCTATTTGTTCCTGTGGCAGACCATGGTATATATAATTTTCTCCTCCAGCACTGTTATTCAAAGGTGACAGTTCCTCTGTCTTCCTTCTTCATTGTTCAGCTTTTGGACACATATGATGTGATTGAAAATACCATGACTTGGGTCAGGTGCACCATACTCTTCAAGGTGACATCTTTACTTTTCAGCACTTTAAAGAGATCGTTTGCAGGAGATTTTCCCAAAGCAATGTATCTTTTGATTTCTTGGCTCCTGCATCCGTGGCTGTTGGTTGTGGAACCAAGTAAGATGAAATTCTTGACAACCTTAATATTTTCTCCATTTATCATGGTGTTGCTTATTGGTCTAGTTGTGAGGATTTTTGTTTTCTTGATGCTGAGGAATAATCATTACTGAAGTCTGTGGTCTTTAATATTCATCAGTTAGTGTTTTAAGTCCTCATCACTTTCAGTAAGCAAGATTGTGACATCTGCATAATGCAGCTTGTTAATGAGTCTTCTTCTAACCCTTTGTGAGTCACTTTTGTGAGTCACTTTACTCAGCATAATGCCTTCCAAATACATCCATATAGAGAGATGTTTCAAAGATTCATCATTCTTATTGTTATATAGTATTCCATTGTGTGTATGTACCATAGTTTGTTTATCCATTCATGTTGATGGGAACTTAGATGGTTTCTGTATTTTGTTATTATGAATAGTGCTGAAATGAACATGGGTGTTCATATGTCTGTATTTCTGTGATGGATCTTATTTCTTTAAAATATATTCTTAGGACTAGGATTGTTGGATCATACAATATTTCTATTTCTAGCTTTTTAAGGAAGTGCCATATCATTTCCCAAAATAGTTGTACTATTTATTATTCCCACCAGCAGTACCAAAGAGTTCCAAACTCCCTGAAGCTTCTCCAATGTTTTTTTTTTTTCTATTTTTTATTTATATCAGTAATGTCATGCTGAAACAGTATCTCATTGTGGTTTTGATTTGCATTTCTCTAATACCTAGTGATTGTGAAAGTTTTCTCACATGTCTGTTAGATGCTTGAGTATCTTTTTTGGTGAAGTGTCTGTATTATTTGCCCATTTTTTAATTCAATTATTTGTCTTTTGTTGTAGAGGTATTGAATTCATTTTAGAGATTAGACCTTTATTGGACTTGTCATAGCCAAAACTTTTTTCTCAGTCTGTAAGTTGTCTTTTTACTCTTTTGTGAAGTCTCTTGATGAGTGTTTAAAGTGTTTAATTTTTAGAAGATCCCAGTAATACAGCTTATTTGATTTTTCTAATTCTTAAATATACTAAAAATAAGAGATAGCACTAGAATGTACTCTACATATAGGGGATATTTTATCCAGCATCATAATAACAGAGTTGCCACTTGAACTTCTTACTCCCACAGCATTAACCTAAGTAGGTTTTGGATGATGTTTTAATTTACCTTCCTCTAGTCACTTGTTTTGGTTTTGCTTGTAACGGAGATTGTGGATGGACCCTGAGCAGTGAAAAGATCACTGAGATGTAATCCAAACTTATGGATCTGATCGTATGAAGTTTATGATCTAGATTTAGAGAATGATCACAAACAAGTAAGTAGATGAATAAGATACTTTCAAATAGCAGTGAGTGCTATGGAGAAAGTAATAGAGAATAGTCTCATAGAGAATGAATATAGGAGAGGAAATAGGAGAGTGAAAGGACCCAGAAAGGTTTCACTGAGGAAGCAAATCTGATCAAGCAACCCCAGGTTTCTCAACAACTGAATTCTGAATGAACAATTACTTAAAAATATCCCTAGTTGGATTTCTTATGAAATTTAAGCCTATAGACAATGTTTTAGTCATTACACATCCAGTAACATTGAATGGAAAAATGATTAATAATTTTCTTCACACTGTTGATACTCACTGTCAAGTCAGTTCTGACTCATAGTGACCCTATAGGACAGAGTAGAATGCCTCTGCAGAGTTTCCAAGGAGTGCTTGCTGGATTTGAACTGCTGACCTTTTGTTAGCGGCAATAGCACTTAACCACTATGCCACCAGAGTGTCCACTGTTGATACCACACAGTCCAAAATCAGGACCCTCTCAAGTACAGTTTAAACAATATTATTGTTGTTATTAATGTGTTAAAATTATCATTATTACTAAAGCAAAGTTTATGGCTACTCTTCTAAATATTTAAGATGATGAGCATGAAGCTCTGAAAAGTCTATTCACATCTTCTTAACAACTCAGTTAACCAAAGTCTTCAAAGAGTGATTGAGAAGGTGAACTGTAGTGTCAAAGAACCTTGAAGTAATATATACATAATGCCCATAGGTATAAAATTCTTAATGAATGCAAATTCTTCTTCATTTTTGTTTTCATCTTCTCCATTATTATTACATGACATGTAATGACATGTAATCTGTATTGCTTATCTAATTAGTATTACATTATATGATCTTCCAGTGCCTCTTTTTGCTAACTAAAAATACTCATTTGAGAACCGTTCTCCATATGTATGCCTTATAATCTCCCTTTTAACTGCATTATTACTACACTTAATGTAATTTTCATTAATAATTAGCAAAGAGAAATAAAAAAATAGACAATCTAAGATAATAGTACAATGAATTTAAGGACACAAAATTACCAGTTCGTTTTGTCGTAAGGGATAATATCCATACCAGAAAATGTAATATGATTAGTTTTGTGTTGTTATTCAGTTATCACAGAACAGAATCGTGACAAATAGTAGAAAATATTAGCCTTGCCAATTTTTCATCTTGGTTGCTGTTTTTATCTTTTTTAACTTTGTGCTGAAAGAATCACAGTATTTTTGCTAATATGAAATTCTTGTCTTGAACTCTTTAGGGCATATGATTACCACTGTTGTCTTACACCTTCTTTCTTATTAGAGAACCTTGATTTTGTCAGAAAGGCAATGCTCCCAGCTCCAAGTGAAGCAATCATTTCTTAATTTCCCTTACAGTGAGGTAGGGCTGAACCCGTGCACCTGTTCTGCTAAAATATATTTAAATGGATGTCTTCTGAAGGCTTTTGTATTTCCCAGTGGAAGGGCACAGATACAGCTAACATCCCTGTCAGTCCCTTGTCCCCACATCTTATTCTTGCATTGAACATGGAGATAAACTTAGGACTGGGAGGTGACAGAAACCAACCAAATCGCAGCACCATTGGTCTAACATTATTGAGTAGATGAGCCAACATAGCATCTGACAGTCTTCTGACTACTTGTTATTTGTGACAAGTCATTATTTCTTTTGGTTATTGTTAGTTGAATTTTTTATTACAAGCAGACAAGCTTGTTTCTAACCAGAACTCTTCTACAAACAATAATTTTGTGCTCAAGCAAACATTTTCAGCTATTCAACGGCACTTGGCTACTTGGCTAATTCTTTTCTAACATAAAGTCAATTAGAAGGCTAAAATCATGCTTTAAACAGCATTTTCTAATTGTATTCCCAGTAATATTTAGTCACTCAGATAGTATTAAGCATTACATTGAAAACTCAGTAAAAGTTGAAAGACAGGAAGTAATGGCATTCTTTGGTTAAATGAGTTTAGCAGCTGATTTTCTCTTAACTATGGGACTTCTTTTGGCCTTGCAGCTTTTTATTTACCTATTTTTCTTTCAGAGATGTGTTTTGTTGCACTTCTGTCCCAGGGAATGTATTTCAGGAAATGTTATTGGAAGCCATGAATTCCTTGCTCTTTCAACAAAAATGATTGCGTGCTGTGTTCCATTTATCTCATGCTTTACCTCTAAATCCATGTTGTCTTTCTACTGTTACCTAAGACTTTGTTTTGTTACTATTATTCCTTCTAATCTTCCATTTAGGGCCTATAAAAGGAGTCCTTAATGGTAGATTTCTAGATACATGTTAATGATTCTTTCATATAGAAAGATAACTAAACACACTGTATTTTATTTTCAGGTAATACAACTCATTCATATCCAGTCCATTTTGTTAATTGCTTCACTAATGCAGTCATTTTTCCAATTTAATTTATTGCCATCAAGTAAAGCCCCAAACTTAGAAAGATCTAGTACATCACCCCCAGGTTGCTCATAGTGTCCAGGACATCTATCTGTTTAATTTTTCTTCTTGCTATATTCCCAGTTTTATGATCTATGAATGTTTAGCATGGTTACTTTTGTTCTCTTTCTGTTTTCACTCTGTCCTAAATCAAAGGATTTTAGGAATAGAATAAGCAGGGATATAAATTTAATGTTTGAAAATCAAACATATTTTTTGCAAGAAGAACTAATCTGTCTCAATAGTCAGACTCAGAAAGAGATGCTCACCCTATTCTTCACCATTCCTCACCTTTCATAGACTACCGAGGGTTAAAGAGTCAGCTGGTTAACCCTGATTTGGAAAGGACTTGGAAAAACCATTTAATCTCTTTCCCTTACTAGAGCAGAAAGCTGTATAGATAGCTAGGAAACAGGCTTTTATAAATTCTGTCTACTTCAATATTTACCATTCATTGCTGGCAGGAACTTCTTACACACAGCTAGCTGTCATCACTCAGTTGAGGCCTAAGACGTTTCTGAATCTGTTGATCAGAAGAGTTATTGAAGGACTTTGATTAGATTTACCGGTGATCCAGTTAACTAGGAGACAGGACATCTGGTCCCTACTAATCAGGACCACTATTTTTTGATGTACATATGTCAAATTGTTTCATCTGTTGATAAAGGCAGAAAGATTTAATGTTTACAAACTCAATGCAAAGGATTTTTGTTCCCGTTCATTATCTTTAAGAACACTTTTATTGCAGCTTTGGGTTTGAGCCCATGAGTTAAATTTTAAAATTTACAACTTTATGCAAGGTACTTTGTGGACTAAACTGTTGACTTCTGCATACAAACTTTCTAAATGATAATTGGGAAGATGTAATAATTATATATGAGGCAATAACTAATTGTACAAACAAGTGTATCATAGGTGTCTTAGTTGTCTAGTACTGCTTTAACAGAAATACCACAGTGCCTGGCTTTAAAAGGAGGAATTTATCTTGTTGCAGTCTAGTAGGCTACAAGTACAAACTCAGGGCATTGACTCCAGGGGGTCTCTCTGGGCTCTGTCTCTCTGTGGTTTGGCTCCAGTGATGCCTGGCCTGGCCCCCTGGTTCTTCTTTGTCAGTTTGCTTCTGCTTCTTACCTTATGCACTTTCTTCAGTGTTAATGGTTCTCCTCAGTTCCTTCTAAATCCTCTATCCATTCATATTTCCTCATCTCAGGTATCTGTTAGAGCAGCAGCCCAGTCTCCTGGTACCAAATGTCTTAGGCTGGGTTCTCTAGAGAAACAAAACCAGTAAAGCATATAAATATATGCCAGCCAAGTGCTGAGATTTTAAGGAAATAATTCACACAGTTTTAGAGGCTGAAATGTCCCGAGTCCTGAATCCAGACATAAGCGTCACACAGCTGCAGAAGCTGGTGAACCAAAGGTCTGCAGGTTGGAGAGCAGGGCTCCGACTCACAGACTGTGAAGGTTGGTAAGCCTCAGGATGGCAGCCAAGACTTCAAGGTTTCTCCTGAGTCAGATAGCTTCAGGGGCTGGCGAACCTGGGATTGTCAGGTCAGGGAACAGGACTGTTACTCGCAGGCAGTAAATATCGATGGATCCCAAGATAGACAGATAAGCTGCTAGTTGAAGTTGTCGAAACTAGACTTAAGAACATAAGACAGTGGCAGCTGCCGGACCCACAGCAAGACAAGACCTTGGCAGTGTGAGACAGCAGGATGTAGACAGAAGGCGGCAAGGACATAAAAGCTGAGGGGCCACTGAGCCACCACAGGCCCTGCCTCTTCCAGTACCATGACACATTCCATTATGTCAGTGACCACACATTATACAACTGCTAAAACACTGAGAATCTTGGCCCAGCCAAATCGACACATAGCTTGAACTATCACAGTAGGTAAACACTGGTTGCTTAAAATAGTCTGATTAATAAAAGATCAGTATGTGTCATCATAGGCCATGAAAAATGTACAAAGTTTAATATGTTTCCGTAAGTTTGGCATATTTTCTATGTTGATCCATCTAGAGAGATCTCAGACTGATACCTGACTTGTAATTTTTGGTTTTAAGATACGATTCTTCTATAAATATAATCTCTAATACAGTTAAATGTAATTATTTGAATTTGTAAATGTGTAAAACAAAACTTTTCAAATTAGAAATGAAGGGAAGAGTGGAAAATAAATTGACTTCTATTGGTTTGACCAGAATCTTTAAAGGATAGTTAATGATTCTGAATTGATTATACCTAGCTTCACACAAATAAAGTGAGCCTTAGGCACGTGTCTGTCAGTCATGCCCTCCCTACAGGAGGTATTTTTCAATGCTTGCTATGCTAATTTGTTTTAGTGCTAATTTGTTTGTAGCATGTGGAAAGATTGTCACAGCAGCACTTATTATGGTGTCTCACAGGGAGTAAGCCATGGTAATAATTTCAGGGATGTTAAATAACATGTGGACAGTGAACACACAAATAAGTAACACTGAAAAGCAAGTTCTGTAAATGTTAAACATTCCAAACTAAGTCTTGCATGCTTTCATCTGTCATAGAATTCGTTTATGTTTTGTTTCATCTGGAAATGGCATAGAAACTTTTGAACTTTTATGGTGAAAATAAACCAAGATTCTATCTGTGAAAACCAAAAAATGCTTCAATTTCAAAATTATTTCTTTGGACATATTGGAATGGTATTCCAGTATGTGAACCCTTCTATGTTATACTGACTTACAACTAGATAGAGTTTATGGAGTAACTTTTTACAGTGACATAAGTGAAGACTCACTGCAGGGCACCAATGGTTAAGCACTTGACTACAAGCTTAAAGGGTGGCACCTTGAACCCATGCAGAGGCACAGAAGACAGGTCTGATGATCTGCTTCTGAAATGTTACAGTCTTGAAAAACATATGAAGCAGATCTATTCGGCACACACAAGTTCTTACAAATAAGTTTGTGAACTCATCCTAGAAAAAGTGCTATATACTTCATTGCTGATTATCACTATGGTCATCTTCAAAGTGCTCCCCTTGGGAAGCCAGTAGCTAGTCCACCCTTTAAAGCCATTTTGGAACTCTTTTTCTGGAATGGCAATCAGAGGTGTTGTCATACTACCCTTGATGTCCTGAATGTCATCCAAATGTCTTCCTTTTGATATTTAACTTTGGGTAAAGAAAAAAGTCATTTGGGGCCAGATTAGGTGAGTAGGAAGGGTATTCCAATACAGTTATTTGTTTACTGGTTAAGAACTCCCTCACAGACAAATAGGCAATTAAGTTTGCAAACTTGCCATTGTATCAGTGTGTGCAATGGCCATTCCAGAAAGAGTTCCAAAATTGCTTTGAGGGGTGAACTAGGTCTGGCATCAGTGCATAGCTTCCCAAGGGGAGTACTTTGAAGGTGCCTGTTGTAGCACTTAGAACAACTCAGTTCATGGACTTAATTGTCGTACCTCATATAGAATTGCAATGAGTCAGAATGTGCTTGATGGCAACTTACAACAAGAAGTAATTAGACAGTACTATTATAAAGGTGGGAAACCCTGGTGATGTAGTGATTTAAGTGCTGCATCTGCTAACCATAAGGTTGGCAGTTCAAATCTGCCAGGTGCTCCTTGGAAACTCTATGGAACAGTTCTATTCTGGCCTCCAGGGTCACTGTGAGTCAGACCCAACTCAACGGCAGTGGGTATTATGAAGGTGGAGATCCAGATAACGTAGTAGCTAAGAGCTACATCTGCTAACACAAAGGTCAGCAGTTCATATCCACCAGACACTCCTTGGAGACTCGATGGGCAAGTCTACCCTGTCCTATGAGGTTGCTGTGAGTCAAAATTGACAATGACAGGTTTTGTTATTATGAAGGTTGGAACCCTGGTGGCGTAGTGGTTAAACGCTACTTCTGCTACAAAAAGGTGGTCGTTCAAATCCACCACATGCTCCATGGGTTTTGCTTATTTGTTTTTATTATGAAGGTAAAACTCGATAGCATTTCTATAAAATAAATGCATGTTTGAGACATTTTGTTAAATTCATTTAGAGTCATTCACCAATTTTTCACCAACGAAGATAAGTTCATGAAGGAATTTGAACATTCTGGAATTACATATTGACAAGCACATTGTAACTAAAATCTTCATGACATACTATACGTATGTTTGGTTTTACAGGTTCTTCGGCAATACAGTCCCCTTACATGGTTGTATATGCTACATTTACTCCTCTGTATTTGTATGAAAAGAAGATCTTTACATTAGAGAAGATGGTAAGCCGTCAAGACAAGAAAATGCGTTATCATTTATGGCGTGTGTGTATGTTTATATGTGTGTGTTGTTACTTGATGTGGTAGCGGGAGCACAAGAATTTAGTTAAAATCCTGGGCCTGAATTCAATCTCCTTATCTGTAAGGCATTTAACCGCAGGAACCTAACACACGTACAGAATTATCTTAGATGGTGGCAATAGTTTAGAACAAAGCAAGAATTCAGTCACATTTATTTTTATACATTACTTGGACCGTAAGCAAAAGAAAAGGAAAAAGAAGGGAAAAGACGTAGAAGTTATATATTTCAGTGAGAATCATGTTAGTCATTCCTGGCTTACAATAGACCACTTCCTATAAGCAAGCCATACGTGTTGTCTTAACATAAAACCCAATCTCACTGCCGTCAATCTGATTCCGCTGAGCAACTCTATACAATATGATAGTGTTTCCAAGGATTGGCTGGTGAATTTGAACTACTGCCTTTTTTGTTAATAGCCCAGCTCTTGATGGCTATGCCAGCAGGGCTCCTTTCCTTTTCTGTATAATATTTCGTTGTGCTTTAGGTGAAAGTTTACAATCCAAGTCAATTTGCCTTACAACCCCCCCTGCACACACACCACTAGGCGACACCACCCTGTGACAGCACACTCCTCCTTTCCACGCTGTTGTTGTTAGGTGCTGTCGAGTCAGTGCTGACTGATAGCGACCTTATGCACAGCAGAAGGAAACACTGCTCTCTCTTGCTTCACACCTGCAATCGTTTTATGCTTAAGCCCATCGTTGCAGCCACTGTGTCAGTCCATCTTGTTGAGGGTCTTCCTCTTTTTTCCTGACCCTCTGCCAAGCATGATTTCCTTCTCCAGGGGTTCATCCTTCCTGACAACATGTCCAAAGTATGTGAGATGAAGTCTCGCTATCTTGGTTTCTGCGAAGACTCTTGTCTTACTTCTTTCAGAACAGATCTGTTTGCTCTTTTGGCAGTCCCTGGTACATTCAACATTATTCTCATATACCACAGCTCAAAGGCATCACTTCTTCTTCCGTCTTCCTTATTCATTGTCCAGCTTCTGCATGCATATGATGTGACTGAAAATACCATGACTTTCCACCTTGTGTTTCCCATATTCATGCGGCCAACTCCTGTCCCCCCTTCTCCACCCTCCCATCCCGCCTCTGGAGAGGAGCTGCACAGAAGCACACTTGTCACCATTATCACTCTGTTTCTTATAGTCTAGTCCACGCTTTGGACAGCTGGTTTTGTTAATGGTTTCAGCTCTGGGCAAGCAGAGAGTCCAGGGGCCTGGTCCCCAGGGGAACTTCTTGAGTGTTGGACTATCAAGTCTTCTCTTTTAATAGACTTCTAGCACTGTACCCTCATTTTTCTCCCACTAGATCAGGGGCACTGCGTTGTGTTCCCTGTCAGGGCAGTCATTGGTGGTGGCTGTGTACCATCTAGTTCTTTTGGTCTCATGCTGATACAGTCTCTAAGTCATATGGTCTCTTGTTTCCTGTGCTCCTAGTTTCCTCACATCTTTGATGTCATTTGTTCTCCTCTGCACTAGGCAGATTGGGACAAATTGATGATACTTAGATGGCAGCTTACTATCTTTTAACAGCCCAGGTGCCACTCACCAAAATATAATGCAAAGTATTTTATTAAAGAGATAAATAGTATGCTAGTGACCCAGGTGTCTGCGGAAACCATGGTCCCCACCCCCTTGCCAGTGTTACTCCCTCTTTCTGAATATTGGATTGTATTTAGGAAACCTCTTAGCTTTCAGTGTAGTTCAACAGTGTTAATCTCCCTTCTAACTGCTTGCTTTCACTCCCTTCACCTAACTCAACTCCTGTCTGCTTCTGTGAGTACCCCTGTCTTTCTTTCCTCTCCCTTGTAACCATCAAAGATGATTTTGTTCTGTGCTTAAACATTTTCTTTATGATGGCTGTCTCATACAATATTTGTCCTTTCACAACTAATTTCATTCAGCATAATATCTTCCAAATGACTCCAAGTTATCAGATGTTTCCCAGTATCCTCATTGTTCTTTGTCATTACATAGTATTCCTTTGTATGTATATACAATAATTGGTTTATCCATTCATCTCTTGTTGGACACCTGTGCTGATTCTATCCTTTTGCTTTTGGTGGACAGTGCTGCAATAAACACTGGAGTGCGTGTATCTATTCTGGTGACACCCCTTATTTCTCTAGGATTTGTTTCAAGCAGTGGTATTGCTGAAACATACTGTATATCTATTTCTGGTTTCTTAAGAATGTGCCAAAATGATTTCCATTGTGGTTGTACCATTTTAAATTCCCATCAGCTGTGTAGAAGAATTCTATTTTATCTGTAACCTCTCCAACATTTATTATTTTGTGTTTTTTATTTTTTTTTTTTTTTTTACTAATCCCAGCCTTATTGGAGTGAGACAGTGTCTCACTGTAGTTTTGATTTGGAGTTCGCTAATGGCTAATGATCATGAGCATTTCTTCATGTTTCTATTAGCTGCCTCATTATCGCCTTTGGTGAAGTGCCTGATCATATCCTTTGACCATTTTTTAATTGGGTTATTTGTCTTTTCCTTGTTGAAGTTTTGCAGTAGCTTTCAGATTATGGAGATTAGACCCCAATCAGAGTGATGGTCACAAAAAATTTTTCCCAGTCTGTAAGTAGTTTACTCTTTTGGTGCGGTCTTTGGATAAGCATAAATGTTTGATTTTTAGGAGTTCTCATTTATCTCCTTTCTCTTCTGGTATTTGTGCAGTTAGTAATATTTCGTAGTCTGTTTATACCATGTGTTACAGCTCCTAGTGTTGTCCTTATTTGTTTCTGCCATGGCCTTTATTGCTCTAGATTTTATATTTAAGTCATTCATCCATTTTGAGTTAGTTTTTGTACATGGTACAAGATATGGGCCTTATTTCATATTTTTTTTTTTTGCAAATGGATATGAAATTATGCCAGCACCATTTGCTAAAGAGGCTATCTCTTCCCCATGGACTTTGGACCTTTGTCGAATATCAGCTGCATATAGATGGGTGATTTTATGCCTGGATTCTCAATTCTGTTACATTGCTCTGTGTATCTATTTTTATACTAGTACCAGGCTTTTCTGACCACAATTGCAGTGTAATAGGTTCTAAAGTCAGGTAGTATGGGGCCTCCTGCTCTGTTACTGTTTTTCAGTAATGCTTTACTTATTAGGGCTTCTTCCTTTTCCATGAGAAGTTGGTGATTTGTTTCCCCATCTCTTAAAAAATACTGTTGGAATTTTTGTTGGGATTCCAACTTTTGTTGCTTTTTGGGCTTCATGTGGGTCAACAGAGGCTGGGAGAAATGCTATTTCTCTAGGCCGTCTTAAAATGAGAAGTGAAAAGTATTTGACAACTTCCAAAGTCAGTCAGGTTTTCAGGTGTATACATCCCTCTCCCCAGATGGCAAAGTAAGCACCTCTGTATTGAACACCAGATGTTATAAACTAACTCAAAATACAGAAAGCTACTGGCCTGCTGGCCTCTGCTGTGGGGCCCCAACTGTGGGCGATGTTGTGTAGAATTCTGCTTTTCTGTTGGAAAAGCAGTCTCTTCTGGGTAGGCACTGCCTCCTAGCCCAGGAATTAGTTGTAGCTGAGGCTTCTATATGGATGATGCCACCTTCCAGCAAAACAAGATGGCATCCTGCACAAGCTTGCCAGCTGGCTGGGACCAGGATCCTGGTGGAAGGAGAGGCCAAGAATGCCGAAACGCCCAGAGTCCACAGCCTCCGCTGGTGGGCCCAAGCACAAGCGACACTGTGCAAAACACCACTTCCCTGCTGGACAAGCACTCTCCCCGCGACAGGCACCACCTCCCAGCCTAAGAACCAAGTCCAGCCGGGGCCTCTGCCTGGGCTTCTCTGTTTCCCAATAGGCCAGAGGAGCTGAGGTATATAGAGTCCAAAGCCAGGCTCTCAGAACCTGGCATTTATGCCTGCCGGTCCCACCAGCAGTGCATCTGAGACCAGCAGCCAGTCAAGTCCCAGATCTGCCTGCCTACCAAGACAGAGGAAAAAAAAATAGAAATGATGAGTTACCTTTGGTCTGTGCAAGCCTGTGGTTGCTGAGAGTGGGATCAGTGAAAGAGAGGAGGTTTTGCATTCACTGGTATGAAGTCCAAATTAACAGCCCTATGCCACATCCTGGGGCTTACTAGGTGTCCAGAAGGCTCTGTTTAATTATCATTTCAGTTCTTGGTTTCCAGAGGGGTTTAGGGAGATGTGTGTTTAGTCCGCCATCTTGACTCCACCCCTCGATTGCTTTTTTCTTAAAAAAATTAACAAATTTCATAAAATTTATATAGTTAAAGTAAGTAAAGTTGAAATATTCATAATATAAATACCCACAAATAGACACTATTAATATTTTGGCATCTGTCCTTTGATTTCTCTTTTATGCATAATTTCTGTGTTTGTATGTGGATTTTTTTAAGGGTAGAATTGTATTTGATGTTCTGTTTGGAAAGCAGCTTTTTCACTTTATAGAGCATCATTGATATATTTCCACATGTTAAGTATTTGGCAATATTTAGTGGTTACATAGTATATTTGGGCTTCCCATGATATCTTTTAAAGCTATCTTGTGTTCTTGAGTCAGATCCGACTCGACGGTAGTTGGCTTGGCTGTGTTCTTGGGCAGGAAAATAAATTTTCTCTTCCCTACAGCCTACTTAGACAAATACCCTGTCACATTTGAGTTTATTGAATCCTAACCCTGTTTTTTGGAGCTTTGAGACCTCTAACACTGTTATTACTAGGATTCCATATGTTCTGAACTCCTGTGCTAAATTATGAAAGGACAAGATAGTATTATGATGTAATTAAATATACAGTTTCATTTTGTTAGAAACAGGTGATTTTAAAATATTGGATGTAAATTAGGTTGCAATGTAAATATCTCAGCATTGTACTTTATTTTGCACTTTGCATTAATCTTCTAGATGGTTTGCTTGAGGGTATGTTTAAAGCTCTATTCTAAATCTCTCTGCCCCAACTCTAATCCAAGGAACTTTGAAGTCTTTTAGCAAAGCTTCTTCACATTTTATAACTATTATTAATAGCATTATTGTGCATGATTCAAAAGCATTGTACATAGGTTGCTAATAAAATGAAATATGAAAAATTGTTTTACATATTTTAAACCAAAGCTGTATTTTTGTGAATTATTCAAACTCTGCAATAGGTGCTAATAGCATACTCTCTTATTTGGCATTGTACTTTAAATTTTCACAAATGCTTTAAATCATTTTATTTTCTGATGAACTATACAGATCAGAGAAGAAACTAGAATAGGTAAAAGCTTTGGTTATAATCATAAAAAGGAATTGAGGTATATAGACCAAATTTTATTGACTGTTAAATGCCTGGAACTTACTCAGTTTATAAATACTTCTTTGGGCTTGGCTGGCTTGAATATGACTTCAATTTTTGATATTATTTAAATGTAATTTTAATAGTAACATACTTCTTTAAATATGCCCTACTGAGGCATTATCTTGAATAACAACATCAGTAAATTCTCCCATAAGTTTTCAATGAGTGGATTCCTTTTAAGAGTTGAACTGACTCATTGGAACTCCTAAAATTTGACAGAGTTATAGGCAAAAAGGCTTAGACTTTATATCATCTATGAAAAATTTATTTTATTTTTTAAGCCAAAATTTCATCAGTTTCTGAATGTTTTTCTATAATTTGTTAAAATCCACAGTATCTTGAAAAGAGAAAGTAAGTTTCTTTTTGTTCTTCATTGTCAGATGTAAGAGCAACTTTTATGTTCTAACATTAAATCACATTTCCTTTTATTTCTAGTATTTATAAGGATCTTTCAGATGGTGCTGGTGGACTCAGTAATGCCATGATTGGTTGACTCCTTAGAGTATTCTCTGAGCCTCAGTAAGAGCTGTCCTACCTCACTCACTATTGTAGTTGTTGTTTTTGTGTCTCGGAAAAGAACAGATTGAACTACACTAAAGCAGAGCCACAAGAGGAAGCCAGACTCTAGTTGAGACTATCATTTGAAATAATCTGATAAGAGAGGTTTTGGTTTTAATGTAAATAACTACTTTAAAAATGTGCAATTTCAATCATTGCAATTTACATAGAAAGTGATAAGAAATCATTATGAAGAAAAGTAGTTACCAGCTAAACTGACTTTAATACATATAATAGTTCATTTTAATTGTGAATGTAAGTTGTGAAAGTCAGCATTTGGCTACAGAATATAACTTTATCTCTCGCATACTTTTTGAGTTTCTTGTAGTCTGTTTCATCTGTCATTCAGTAACTGTAGTCCTATTTAAATATTATTCTGAATTATTCCTGTGTCACATGGCCTCAGGATATATGAACACTCAAACATGAGTATCGTATGTCTGGACAGCTCCTTGGTGTGGCAGGATACAAGGCAGCCCTTATTCCTCTGCTCTTGTACGAGTATTGTCATTGTCTTAGGCATTCATGGGACTTTCCTGTGGAAGAACCTCAGAATGGAGGGGTGAGAGCATATAAACAGCAGACAAAGCAACCACTAACCAGCTCATTGACCTGGAAGTTTTTAAAGCCAGGCAGCTAGTGTTTGTGCCTGTTGTTAGGTGCTGTCAGGTCAGTTCCAGCTCAGAACTACTCTGTGTACAACAGAACAAAACAATTTTCTGTCCTGCACCATCGTCACCATCCTCGTTATGGCTGAGCCAGTTGTTGAAGGCACGGTGTCAATCCATTTTGTTGTGAGTGTTCCTCTTTTTTCACTGACCCTATGTTTTAAAAGCATAACATCCTTCTCCAGGGAGTGGTACTTCCCAATAACATGTCCAAAGTTAGTGAGATAAAGTCTTGTCATCCATGCTTTTAAGGGGCTTTGTGGCCATGCAACTTCCAAGATAGATTTATGTTCTTCAGGTTTATATGATACATTCAGTATTCTTCACCAACACCGTAATTCAAAGATCTCAATTATTACTTGATATCCCTCATTCATCTTCCAGCTTTCACATGCTTATGAAGTGACTGAAAATACCATGCCTTTGGTCAAGCACACAGTAGTCCTTACAAAAAAGAAACCCATTTCCATCGAGTCAATTCTGACTCATAGTAAACCTATAGGAAAGAGTAGACCTGCCCCATAGAGTTTCCAAAGAGCACCTGGTGGACTGGAATGGCCATCTTATTGGTTAGCAGCTGTAGTGCCTAACCACTACACCACCAGGATTTTCTTCATTCAGCAATGATATCCTGGGTTTCATGTCCTGTTCTGATGCAGCTTGAATTTTTTAGCACTTTGCTATTTATTGCTACAACCACTTTTCAATAATCTGCAACAAAATTTTAATTACTGTGACACCAATGATTTCTGCCTTCTGTTAGATTACTTTTTTTAAGATAAATACAGATACAGATCTCTTGCAGTCAGTTGGCTGGGTAGCTGTCTTTTGCATTTCTTCCCATGTACAAGTGAGTGCTTCCATTGTTGCATCTGTTGGTTGAAACATCTCAGTCCCATCAGTTGCTAGAGCCTTGTTTTTTGACAATGCCTTCAGTGCAACTTGAGCATCTTCCTTCAGCATCATCAGTTCCCAGTGTTATGTTATCCTCCAGCTGGTTGCACATTCACCAGTTATTTTTCACACAGTGACTCTGTGTATTCCTGCAATCTTCCTTTGGTAATTTCTGTGTTTAATGTTTTTCCTAGAAAATCCGTCAACATTGCAACTCGAGGCTTGGACTTTTCCTTCAGTTCTTTCAGCTTGAGAGATGCTGAGTATATTCCACCTTTTTGGTTTTCTGTCTTCAGGTCTTTGCACATTTCAGTATGTTTACTTTGTCTTCTCAAGTTACCCTTTCAAATCTTATCAGTTTTTTTACTTCACCATCTCTTTCATTCACTGTAGCTACTCTATGTTCAAGGACAAGTTTCAGAGTCTCTTCTGTTGTCTATTTTGTCTTTTCTTTCTTGCTTGCCTTTTTGACAATCTTTCTCATTCTTCATGTATGATGTCCTTGATATCATTTCATTACTTATTTGGTCTTGAGTGTTGAAGATGTCAAACGTATTCTTGGGATGGTTTTTAAATTCAGATGGGATATACTTAAGGTTGTACTTTAGCTCTCATAAACATTTTCTAATTTTCCACAGCTTCACCTTCAATTTGAATATGATGACATAACCATGTTAAATAGCTGTGTACCCAATAACCAATAACAAGGCTCCTAAAGACATAAAACAAACTCTAATAGTACTATAAAGAAAAATAGACAGCTCCACAATGAGACTAAGAGACTTCAAACAAGTTTCACTGAAGGACAGAACAGCCAGAAAGATGCTCCCCAAAGATGTGGAAAATCTAAATGCCGTAGTCTACCAGCATGACCTCATAAACATATAAAACATTACACCCATCAACAGCCAAGTATACCTTCTTTTCCAATGCACAATGAACATTCTCCACAATAGATCACATATTAAGCAATAAAGGAAACCTTAACAAAATTCAAAGCACAGAAATATTACGAAGCATCTTTTTTAGTCATAAAGCCATAAAAGTAGAAATCCATAACAGAAAAAGCAAGGAAGAAACATCAAGCACATGAATGCTGAACAACACGTTGCTCAAAAACTACTGGGTTATAGACAAAATCCAGGATGGGATAAAGAAATTCAGATAATCAGATGAGACAGAAAACACATCCTACCCCCACCTTTGGAACACAGCAAAAGCAATGTTCAGAGGACAGTTAATAAACATGCACATCCAAAAAGAAGGGCCCAAATAAAAGAATTAACCCTATAATTCAAACAAATAGAAAGAGAGCAGTAAAAGAAGTCCATTGACACCAGAAGAAAGTAAATAATAAAACTTAGAACAGAACTAAATGAAGTAGAGAATAAAAAATGATTGAACGACTTAATAAGATCCAAAATTAATTCTTTGAGTAGATCAACAAAATCAATAAACCATTAACCAAACTCAAAAAGAAAAACAGGAGAGGAAATAAATAACCAAAATAAGAAATGAGATGGGTGATATCACAAAATACCCAACTGAAATTAAAAACTCATAAGAGAATACTGTAAAAAATTGTACTCTAATAAATTAGAAAACCTAAAGGAAATGGACAAATATGCAGAAACACATGACCTACTTAAACTAACACAAATAGAGATAGAACAACTAAACTCATAACAAAAGAAGATCTTGAAAAGGTAATTAGAAAGCTTTCAACCAAGAAGAAAAAAAAGCCATGGCCCTATTTCATTGGCGAATTCTACCAAAGTCTTAGAGACAAGTTAATACCACTATGACTAAATATAATTCAGAGCACAAAAGGATGAAATACTGCCAAACTAATTCCATGAAGCCAGCATAACCCAAATACCAAAACCAGGTAAAGACACCACAAAAAAGAGAAAATTACAGACCACAAGTCAAGAACCACTTGATTTTCAATTGATTCAGAAAAGATATTTGACAAAGTCCAACACCCATTCATGTTAAAAACTCTCAGAAAAATAAGAATAGAAGCGATTTTCCTCAGCATAATATAGGGCTTTTGTAGAAAACCAACCAACATCATTCTAGATGGAGAGAGTCTGAATGCATTTCCCTTGTGAACAGGAGCCAGACAAGGATGTCCTTTCTCACCATTTTTCAACATTATGCTGGAGGCTCTAGCTAGAGCAATCAGGCAAGACAAAGAGCATCCAAACTGTCAAGGAAGAAGTAAAAGTCTCTCTGTTTGCAGATGCTATGATCTTGTACGCAGAGAACTCTAAAGAATCCACAAAAACAAAACAAAACAAAACCTACTGGAATTAACAGAAGAGTTCACCAAATTATCAGGATACAAGCTAAACATGTAAGAATCAGTTGGATTCTTTTATACCAACAAAGAGAGCATCAAAGAGGAAATCACCAAATCAATACCATTTACAATAGCCTTCAAGAAGATAAAGTGCATAGGAATAAATCTAACCAGAGATGTAAAAGACACAGACAAAGAAAATTACAAGGCTGTACTCTAAGAAACCACGAGAGACCTACATTAATGGAGAAACCTACTTTGCTCGTGGATAGCAAGACTTAACATTGTGAAAATTATGGTAAATTCACACAGTACAGTAGAATGTAATAATAAAGAACAAGGATGATCTTAGGAAATATCTCATAATATGGAGGAATCTAGAAAGCATTATGCTAAGTGAAATTAGTTGCAAAAGGAACAAATAGTGTATGAGACCACTATTATAAGGACTCCAGAAAAGTTTAAAACACTGAAGAAAACAGTCTTTGATGGTTACAAGGGGGGCAAAGAAGGATAAAGATATTCCTTAGATGATTAGAACTCCTCCGTAGAGTTTCCAAGGAGCTCCTGGAGGATTCAAACTGCTAACCTTTTAGTTAACAGACGTAGCACTTAACCACCACGCCACCAGAGTTTCCGTTAACTAGATAGTAGATAACAAGTTAGAAGAAGGGAAGGACAACACACAATAGAAAGGAAGTCAGCACAACTGAACTAAACCAAAAACTAAGAAGTTTCCTAAACACAACCAAACACTTCAGAGGACAGAGTAGCAGGAGCAGGAGTCTGGGAACCATGGTTTCAGGGACATGTAGGTCAACTGGTATAACAAAATGTTTTAAGAAAATGTTCTGCATCCCACTTTTGTCAATGGTGTCTGGGTTCTTAAAAGTGGCTATCTAAGAAACAATTTGTCCCAACATACCTGGAACAGAGAATAAGAAGATATCAAAGGCATAAGGAAAAGATGAGCCCAGGAGACAGAAAGAGCCACATAGTCTGGAGACTACATCAGCGTGAGACCAGAACTATATGAGACCCAGCCGCCACCAATGACTGCTCTGGCAAGGAACATGTCATAGAGTCCTTGACATGGTGGAAGAAAACGGCTATGCAGAACTCTGGTGCTCTTAAAAGGACCAGACTTGGTGGTCTGACAGACTGGAGGGTGCCCCAGAACACATGGACCATAGACTCTCTGTTAGCCCAGAAATGAAACCACTCCCCAAACCAACTTTTCAGACAAAGATTGGACTGGACTGTGAGACATAAAATGATACTGGCAAAGAGTGTGCTTCTTCGCTTAAGTAGATAACATGAGGCTAGTTGGGAAGGCCCTGGCCAGAGGCAAGATGAGAGGGCAGAGGGGTAGAGGAGCTGGTTGAATGGACAGGGGAGATACAGGGTAGAAAAGAGTGTGTTGTCATAGAGTGAAGGAGAGCAGCTAGTGTCACATAGCAATGTATTTATGAGTGTATGACAAATTGACTTGGATTATAAACTTCCATTTAAATCAAAATAAAATGTTTTCATTCTGTATCCTTCTTTAGTAAGTGATATCTGAGATCTTCAAATCTATCAAGTGGACATCTAATAAGCATTAACTATTCCCAACCCACCTGGAGTAAAGGAGAGTGAGGAACATCAAACACATGAAAATGTGAACCCTGAGAGACAGCCACGTAAACCAGAGACTACATTAGCATAACAGTAGAAGAACTATGTGGTGCCTGGCTACCACCAGTGACTGCCCTTACAGGGAACTCAACAAAGAATCCCTGACAGAACAGAAGCAATGTGGGGTGCAGAGCTGGAACTTTAGTACACCGACCAGACTTGATGGTCTGCCTGGAGGGTCCCGAGACTCTCTGTTGGCCCAGAACTGAAACCGTTTCCAAAGCCAACTCTTCAGACAAGGATTGAGCTGGTCTATAAGACATAAAATGATGTTTGTGAAGAATGGTTTTCTTGGTGTAAGAAGCTGTAGGAGACTAACTGGGCAGCTTCTGTGTGGAGGTGAGATGAGAAGGCAGACGGTCCTGCAACTGGTTGGATGTACTCAGGATATACAGAGTAGAAAGGAGGAGAGTGCTGTCACAGTGTGGGGAGAGCAACTAGGGTCACATATCAATGTGTGTTTAAGTTTTTGTATGACAAAACTGACTTGAATTATAAACCATCAGTTAAAGCACAATCAAATAAAATAACTTCACTATGAGCAATTGATTGTTGAACAGTTGAGCTCTGGGCCTGTTCTAACTGATCATGTTAAGCTTTGCCATCATCTCTTTCTGCGAATACAGTTGGTTTGATTCCTGCGTATTCCCTCTAGCGAGATCCAAATGTATAGTTGCTGTTTGTGTTGTTGAAAGAAGATACTTGCAATGAAGAAATCACTGTTCCTGCACAGTTCTGTCACATGATTTTTGGCATTGTTTCTGTCATGAAGGCCCCATTTTCTAACTACCAACCCTTCCTTTTCCCAACTTTTGTATTCTAATTTCCAGTATTTGTCAATGCATCCTGATGGCACGTTTGATCAATTTCAGACCACAGAAAACAGTAAAAATCTTCGATTTCTTCATCTTAGGCCGTCATGGTTGATGCTTAAATTTGAATAATAGTTCTGTTAACTGTCCTTCTATGAAGGCATGTGAATATTATCCTATTACTGTTGTACTTCAGCATAAGTCTTGAAATAATTCTTTTTGACTATCAGCGTGGCACCATTCTTTAAGCTGTCATTGCTGACATAGTAGATCACATAATTGTCTGGTTCAGAATGGCCAATATCATTTCAATTTCGCTAACTAATCCTAGGATATTAATGTTCAAGTATTACATTTCATTTTGATGAGTTGCAATTTTCCTAAGTGCATACTTTGTACTGAAACTTTGGTTGTGTAGTGGTTCAGAGCTGTGTCTGCTAACCAAAAGTTCAGCAGTTAGAATCCACCAGGTACTGCTTGGGAACTTGATGGGGCAGTCATACTCTGTCTTATAGGGTTACTGTGAGTCTGAATTGACTCCGTGGCAACAGATTTTTGTTTCTTTAATACTTTGTACAGTCTACATTTTGATGATTTAAAAAGCAAACAGAAAACAAAACAAAATACCACAACATTAAATGTGAACCACTTGTGTTCATCCTTTTGCGTACAAAAATAATGGTTGTTTATATTAACACTAAAGCTTATACCATAAAATGTGCAACCTCATAAAATATTAATCTCTTAGAACTGAAAAGTGCTGTGTTTCGCCTCTATTATTTAACAACTAAGGAAAAGGTGGTTCAGAACAATTAAAAGATGGAAAGAAACACAAAGAGTAATAGTATTTATGTTAAAGGAGGTTGAAATACAAATACTAATTTTTTTATTGTGACTTTATCTCTATAGTAGTGGTAGTATTTTATAATGACAAGTATTATTTTCAATACAGAAGGCATTTATAAGCACTCCTTTAACTCTCCCTTCTACCTTTTAGGCAGATTCTGCTGAGAAGCTCAGAGAGTATGGACTCTCCCACATCTGTAGCCATCCTGTGCTGGTGACAAGAACCAGGTCTTGTCCTCTTGTAGCACCACCAAGACCACCTCCCTTACCACCCTGGAGGCTCATTCGTGAAAAAAAGGAAACTGTTGTGACAGACGAAGCCCAAGGTGTAGTCTTGTTGTCTTAACATAAACTTTCTAATGAATCATTTCTCTATGTGAAGTTTGATTGTTTTATCTGTTGTAAGGGATGTCTATCAATGTATACCATCCAACACTACACTTCAAACTTACATTGGATTTTAAGTCTAGATTTAATGTTTTTAAAAGATCACAACATGTCAGGAGCCCAGCAGATTTTGTTCATAACTAGACTGACCGAATGTTTGTTAAGCTCATTCTTTTGGTAACAGCATTGGCGTTGGCATTGCTATTGTGATAGAAAATTATTTTATAGTAAATGGTACTGAAAATAATTAAGCCAATGAAGTGAGCTTCTAATGTGGACATCATTATATAACTTTTGAATGAATTAATTTCTATTTAGAATTTCTACAGGGGAAAGATGTGGCACTTTGCTTCCATAAAGGTTACTTGTTACAGTCAAATTGATTCCAACTCATAGCAACCCTGTATGACAGAGTAGAATTGCCCCATAGAGTTTCCAAGGAGCAGCTGGTAGATTCAAACTGCCAACCTTTTGGTTAGCAGCTGAGTTCCTAACTGCTTCACCACCTAGGCTTGCCATAAAAATTTTAAAAATAAATAAATAAGTAAAACCTACTGTTGTGGAGGAGTTGATTCCGACTTACAGCAACCCTATAGCACGGAATAGAACTGATCCACAGAATTTCCAAGGAGCAGATGATGGATTTAAAGTGTTGACCTCTTGGTTAGTAGCCATAGCACTTAACCACTGTGGCAGCAGGATTCCTACCTTTGAAATGCTGGGCGGTCTGTTCAGTCCTATAGGGTCACTATGAGTTAGAATCTACTAGATGGCAACAAGTTTATTATGAGACTGGAATTTCTGCTTAGAATTGGTTCCTGTGCTAAATATTGTCATGTAGCCACTTAATAAGTAGCATTTGAGCTCAGAAATGATCAGGTTCACATGGGTGTGGAGTGGGATGCAGAGGCAGAAATTTCCCCCAACTCATTCTTTTCCAATTCGTTACTAAATTGCTCCCAAAGTACGTCTAAATCCTTATTTCTTAAATCTCATTCTTATGCTTTCTTTTTGTAAGTATGTAGTTTGAAAGGAAAAAAGGACCAAAGTGAAAGGAAATGAAAATCATAAACGAAGAATCAATTTTCAAGCAAGAGTGAAGTGAGGAAAGAATTTATAAAAAGAAAAGGCAATAATTAAAAGTTTAAGGCAGAGCAGAATAAGTCATAATTTGGTTGTTTTCAGTGTGTATGTGCATGTGTGTATATATGTGTGTGTCTGCAAATGTATCTGATTTTAGAGATGCTGGTTAGCATGGTTAAGTACTCAGCTTCTAACAAAAGAGGTAGTTGGTTCCAAGCTGCTGGAAGTACCTTGGAAGAAAGACCTGACGACCTGCTTCTAAAAGATTATAATAGCCTTTGGAAATCTTAAAATAGCACTATTTTACTCTGAGACATAAAGGATTGCCATGAGTCAGAATCCACTTGATGGCAATTGGTAATATTTGATCCTCATTTTAAGAAGTTTGAATTACTGTCATTGTGACATAACAGCCTTATCATTACTTTTTAGTGCTTATTTTCTTACTTTTGCATTTCCTTCCTTCATCTGTTCTAATGCCAGTTTATTTTCTAATTCAGTACCAGTACATCGTGTTGTAGAGCTTATTGCATTATGGGCTACGTTCACATGTCTGTCCCCTGAATGAACAACGGTCAGACATAGTACCAGTTCACTGGAGGCATTGCTGCAAAGCTTATAAATATACTTTAAGTGGTTGATCCTGAGAATCAGGGCTTGTACTCCCTGCTGGCAGTGGTGGGCTTTGAAGTTGCCCTAGCTCCAGCTACTGCTGCAAATGTTAACGATTCATAGCAGGTGACAATTTGAATGACAATATCTGACCCAAAAATGTACAGCTTAGTGGCAGATAGTCAGGATCCTAAAACTGGAAAAGGTTGTGTAGTACCTATAGCTTTGTGGTAGAATCCCGTAACTGCAATAGCCATATGGATCAGAATATTTACCTGTTTCTTGCCTCCTACTTTCTACCATAATTTACACGTGTTTAAAATATAAATAACAACTGTTAACCATGTAATTATCCTCACATTTGCTTTCTGCCTACGTTGATACAGCCTGTACAGCTGGTAGAAAAGAGTTCTCTAGCACAACATGTTTTATTCTTGCCAGAAAAGAACAGAGATGGAAGAAAAGTGTCTGGTCTGGATGCAGGAAAAAATTTATCAATACTTAGCTTTTTGTTTTTGTTTTTAGTTCAACTGCATCCTCCCCCCACCCCCATCATTTCACGTTTCCGTCATTTTCCTGCATTCCTTGAATTTCTGCAATGGAATGTTGGTGCCAGCAGTGGGCACCTGTTGCTTTAGGCTATAGTGACTTGCTAGCCACCCTTCCTCCCTCCCTCCCTCTTTCCTTCCTTCTTTTCTTCTTGTTCTTTTTGTTTTTTATTGATCCAAATATTATATCCCCATGATGACACTTTAAAAAACAAACAAACAAGCAAATCCTTTACTTTCAAATGCCATATTTCAGCAAAATGCATGGAGCCACACTTAATCAGATGTTTACTGAAAGCAACAGGGAACAATAGAATAAAAGGAAAAATGTCAAACATGGAGACTTCTTCTGATTTTGCTACTGCTTGTTGTGTAATTTTGTATAAGTAACCTGTCTTTTGGTAAACTGGGGAAGAAAATCTAATCATTAGTGAGATTCCCATAGTGAGGTTCCACTTCAGTGCTTCCCACATAATTGTCTATTTTATCTCTGTTGACTTTAATATTGAAAGTGAAAAGTAACAGAATTTGGGGAGGGGGATCATCTAAGAGGATTGTATAGAACAAGCACAGACAAATCTTTTTTTCTTCTGATGGCCATCCTTGTTGGAAGAGTTTTGGTTAAAGCAGTCAACCCTGGTGTTTGCTTTCATTGTTCACCATACTGATACATGTGCCCAGCTCTTGTCCATGGAAAAGCCCTGACTTCTAGATTAGCTTTCAGTGCCTTTAAGAGTATCCCTAACTTCTTTCTTGAGCTGTTGCTTTCTTTTGCAAATCTGAGGTCTGACAAATCACCAGACTTAATTGTTTTAAGTGTTGCATACCTCATTGCTGAGTATCACGGTGGTCACCTTTGAAGTCCTCCCCTTGGGAAGCTATGCACCAATGCCAGTGCCTAGTCCACCCTACACAGCAACTTTTGGAACTCTTTCTGGAATGGACATTATGCATGGTGGCACAGTGGCATGTTCGTGAAATTAGTTGTATAGTTGTCTATGAAGGAGTTTTTTAGCCAGTAAACAAATACAGATATTGGACTATCCTACCTCCTCACCTGATCTACCCCTCAATGACTTTTTACTTACCTGAAGATAAAGGAAATGTTGAAAGACATTTTGATAACATTCAGGACATCGAGGGTAATAGGACAACAGCTCTGATGGCCATTCCAGAAAAAGAGTTCCAAAATTGCTTTGAAAGGTGGACTCCCTGCTGGTGTTGGTGCATAGCTTCCCAAGGGGAGACTTTAAAGGCAATTGTAATAATATTCAGCAGTGAGGTACATCCAAGCACATTTTCTAGGATGACCGAACTTGTCAGACCTTGTATGAACTTGTCTTGCTGCATTTCCTTTCTGTCTACTTTTATCTCTGTTTATTAGTTTGCATTTCTTCCTTCTTGTCTCGAACAGTTGTGTTATAGAGGTTAATTAAGTCAACACAGATTTTTAGAAACTATTTTTATACAAAGTCATTCTTGTGCTGGAAATAGCAGCAAATGACAAGTAACAACTCTAGAGGACGTTGCTAATCCTCTTCCTTGAGATTTAATCATCTCAACTTTGTAAGCTGAAAAGCAAAAGAAGAGTAAGACAAAAGAAATCTAATATTCCATAGTCTATAAAGCTTCTTCAATGAACTTTATGTGTCCTAGTCCATTCCTATTTAACTCTCTTGTAATTTGCTGGATAAATACTTAGTCTAATCAATACTCCATTAAAGATAAATTCTGCATGTCATCCTGGAAGATTTAAAAGAAGAAAGGGTATATATCACGCTTCTTAATTGCTTCTTTTTAGAACCAGTAGTGAAGAAACCTGAACAGTTTCTTGAGATTTCAAGTCCGTTTCTGAATTACAGAATGAATCCTTTTAAAATTCCAACAGAAACGTGAGTATGGAACATTCTTTCCTACAAATGTCTCTTGTTAATAAACCCACTGTCTTGTGGGTTTGTGTGTGTGTATGTGTACTTAAAAATAAAAGTCAGAGCATTTCAAAATACTAATTTAAGAAAAAGATCAAATGTATGTATGATATATTAAAGAACATTTTCCTTGATCATTTTCAGTACCTTGTGATTTCATTCATCAAACATGTTTTGGTTCACGTTTTACATGTAGAAAGCCTTTGTACTATTAAAAACTCACATTTATGACAGCTTACTGGAGGCTGTATCCAGAGGGCAGTGTTGGAATCAGCTGCTGAGAAAGGAACGGAATGGACTGAGCTCACCTGCCATTTCATCCATTCCTTGCTCAGGGCCTACTGATACCCTGCTGAAAACTTGCTTTTCTAACACGATTCCTGCTGAGGATTTGCATTTCTACCCCGAGATATACTGAATCAGAATTTGCATTTTACCAGGATTCCCAAGTGGTGCTTTATGCTCTTGCCCTGTGTTTGCCACATTGCCCCTAGCTCTGCCTTCCCCAACCTCTGCTGCCTTTGATTTAGGATTCATCAGCAAGGCTTATGGGTAATCAGACCTATTTCAGTCCCCTCTTTGTTGAGCTAGTGAGTCTGTGGGTTTTTCTGCTCTGATGAGTTTTTACCCTTGCTCTGTTCTCATCTGTCTTCCAGGAATGGATCGTTGTTCTGATCTGCTCAGGAGACTCTTATTTTACCAATTCTGTATGACTTTGCTTTTGTTTTTGATATTTCTTTTGAAGCTGAATAGGATCAAGGGAGGGTGGAGAGGGACATATTTGCATTCAGCCTGCTGTCTTGAACTGAAGGCACATCTCTTGTCATGATGTCCTGCTTCTGCTGTCCTCTCGCTCTTCCACTCTTCGTCTCCCATAGCTGTTCTTTTTGTCCTTTACCCAATTAGACCTGGCACTCAGCCGTTCTGCTGTGATTCCCCTCCCTCCATTGCTCATCCCTCAGAAACAAATTTAAACAGCAAATATGTACGGCAAATTTTTCTAAAAGTTTGATGAAAAAAAAACGAGTAGGTTGGGGAAGGTATTGCATTTTCATCATATTTGAGCAACACAAATAATTAAATGAGAATATTAAATGCCCTCAAAATTATTCAGCCACTCTACCTACTGGGATTCCCACTGGCCACCACCTTTCCTGGGCTCCAGGCTTATCACCGTGTTGGACAGTCTCTCCTCGCCCTCTTGTAGGTGCCTCCCATCCTTCCCTCTTGCTCGGTCCTCATTCACAGAACAGGCTGACCCGCCGTTGTTGGCTTGTTGCGTGCCTCCTCCCAGGCCACGTCCACAAAGCCTCACCGCCCTTACCCCTGTGTCTGATGGGATCTGTCAGGGTGTTTCCTGAATGAGTCTAGTTCTTACCAGTAGAGGAACAACCTCCAAATCTGTTAAAAGAACACATTTCCGTTTTTTATTTCTTTTCTATGAGACAGATCTTTAAATGTTTGCCAACAATGACATGCCCTGCTCCTTTCTTTTCTGCCAGTTAAGTTCCCAGATATGACAAAGACTGTTGTATGAGTTAGTTTCCATTCTCATGGACTGTTCAGTTATGAAAACAAAAGAAATGTCTTTTTTTATTAGTCACTGTGAAGCAGGTTTTGTAACACTTGCACAGCCCTAATGGATCCTGCGTTGTTATTGCTGTTGTCAGTAATACCAATACAAGTCATTTGATTAAAATTTATGTTAACTACTGCTGATGAAATTATGCATATTATTAAACAATCTATTTTTGAGTAGAGCATACTCAGACTTTCCTGATCCTTGGTGATTCACACTCAGCATTATTACTATACTGTTTTCTTATGACACAGTGCTTTTGGGGGTGCTCTCTGAGAAACTACAGTTACCCTAATATTCAGTGATCTCAGACTACTGGGATTTCCTGGGCTTTGTTTAGAGGCAGTTTCTGAGTTATCAACAAGATCTGTTGTGAAGTGTGTCTTTTGGAATTTGTAGGTAGGTCATAGCAATTCATTTGGCTCTTTTTTAGCCTTACCTTAGTGCAAGAAGGAGCCCTGGTGGAGCAGTGATTAAGAGGTCGGCCACTAACCCAAAATAAACAAATAAATAAAGGTCAGAAGGAAGTTCAGATCCACCAGTCATTTCTTAAAATCCCTATGGAGCAGTTCTACTGTGTTGTATAGAGTCTCTGTGAGGCAGAATCAACTCCACAGCAGTGGCTTTGGTTTGGATTTTTAGAGCGAGAAAAGACTTCTCAGTGATTTAAAAAACTGTGTGTTCAGCAAATGAAAGTGATTGTGATATAGAATTTGTTGTGAGTAGGTTTTGTTTCAATTTTTTAAAAGTGGGGGCCAATGTATACAACATAATCCAAGCCAAGCCCATTGCCGTTGAGTCAATTAAGACTCATAGTGACCCTATACGTCAGAGTAGAACTGCCACGTAGAGTTTCTATGGAACGCCTGGTAGATTTGAACTGCCAGCCTTTTGGTTAGCAGCCACAGCTCTTAACCACCATATCACCAAGGTTCCCTACATTAAAAAACATTAAAACATTTTCCTTAAGTTGGACATTTATAACCCAGGAACTTACTGTATTTGATTAGTTCAATTATAGTTTTAATTTTACTTTCACATTGTTAATGACTTTTATCAGTTCTCCATATGTCTGTCTCTAATAGTCCTACTTCCTCCAAATTTGCCATTTATTTACTGAATTCAATGGAAAACATCATCAAAGTTTTATAATTAATTAACATCAGCTTACATATACTTAAGATAAGGATTTTATGGGTTAACCTTGTGTCTCTATTGTGACACTTTGATAGTACCTTAAATATAATGCCGCACTCAATAAATATGGAGTTGAAAATATTTTGAGGTATTTAAGTTATTCAGGATTTTTTATTATGCTTTGTTCAATATGGTAGTTACTTGGCACATGTGGCTGCTTCAATTTAATTCTAGGTTAAATAGAATTAAATAAAATTAAAAATTTAGTTCCTCAGTTATGCTAGCCATGTTTAAAATTCTCAGTAGTCAGAAATTCCAAATGAACATCTGTGTCATTGCATAAAGGTCTTCTAGCTATTTCAAAGGAACGAATAAATGACCTTTCCATTATTATAGGATTTTATTTTTGTAATATTGTTATTACATTATTTACAGTTTTTATTATTTTGACATATTTCTTTTTACATATTAAAATGAAAAAGGAGAACTCATTCAATTTTCCATGCCATTCTGAAAAGGTCTGTCGAATTTAACTGCCCTAATGTGACTGGAAAACCTGGTTGCATAGTGGTTAAGAGCTGTGTCTGCTAACCAAAAGTTTGGCAGTTCAAATCTGCCAGGCCTCCTTGGAAATTCTATGGAGCAGTTCTGCTCTGTCCTATAGGGTTGCTAGGTGTCAGAATCAACTTGATGGCAGTGGGTTTGGTTTGGTTGGATGTGATTGTAGGGAACTCTGGTGGTGTTTTAGTCAAGAGCTTCTGGCTACTAACCAGATGACCGGCAGTTCAAATCCACCAGTTGCTCATCTGAAACTTGACAAGGCAATTCTATTCTGTCTTATAGGGATGCTATGAGCTGGAATTGACTCAGAGAAAGTGAATTTGGTTTGGGTTCTTTAAAGAGACTGTTAAAGCATTTCAACCTTTTAAGTCAATTTGGTCTCATAGATACAGCTTTTTGCTCTGGTGACAAATGGACTGAAGTTTGTGTCAGCACAGTGACTACAGTAAAATAATTTAACTTCTGTTTTGCAGTAATAAGTACTTATTTTAAGATAAATTTTTAATTAGTTAAAATAAGTTCTAAATAGAATGTCCTTTATCAGCACAAAATTTTAAAAAATAGATATTCAGTAAACCCTCTAGTTCCAGGAATGTCTAAATAAAGATCCAGGAAGATACAGAGGCTTTATTAGCAGCAACACTGCTATTTTTGGTGAGAGAAAACTTTATATTATCAGTGCAGACTGTCATTGAAAAGATAAAGATACATGAAAACGTTACACATAAAATAAAGTTTCTGTCTTAGTTAGGTAATGCTGCTGTAACAGAAATACCAGAAGCACAAGGCTTTAACAAACAGAAGTTTATTCTCTCACCTCTAGGAAACTACATATCCAAATTCAGGATGTCAGCTACAGGGTAAGGCTTTCTCTGTCAGTTTTGAGGAAAGGTCCTTGTCTCCAGTCTTCCTCAGGTCTGAGAGCTTTTCAGTCCAGGAACCCCAAGTCAAAGGGTGCACAGTTTATTTTCCTGGTTCTTGTTTCTTGGCTAGCTCCTTTCTGCCAGCTTCTCTTTTGTATATTTCTGAAGAAGTCGATTTAAGATACAGCCTAATCTTGTAGATTGAGTCCTGCCTCATTAATATAATGGCCCCAAATCTCACGTTATTAACATCATAGAGCTAGAATTTATAATAAAAAGGAAAATCACATCTGATGACATAATTGTGGACAGTCAGACAATACTGGGAATCATAGACTAGCCAAATTAACACACGTGGGGGAGGGATACAGTTTAGTATGTGACAGCTACTATTGAAAATGACCCCCCTTCCATTTCTACATTGTTTGTTTTATCCCTTTGATGTCACAACTGTTAATATTTCTGACAGTAGCTGACAAGATCAGAATGAAAAAAGGGTATTAGGCTTAGAGATACAGATTTGGGATTGTGTCAAGATTGAAGAGAATCAGAGAAATGTGGGTTGTTTAATATTTCCAATTATTCCAGGGAGCTGTTTTTTTCTCCTCATTTCTGGCATTTACGTTGACTGACAAAATATGACTGTGTCTGTATTTTATAGCAACTATTTTGGCTACCATTTTATAGCAACAAAATATTTGGTTTTACTGAAACGTGTTGATGTCTATTTTGGGTTACTGTTTGCTAATTGAAACCCTGGTGGTATAGTGGGTTAAGAGCTATGTCTGCTAACCAAAAGGTCACCAGTTCAAATCCACCAGGGGCCGTTCTGCTGACTTATATGGTAGCTGTGAGTCTGACTCAACTCAAAAGTGGGCTTTTGGGGTTATTTGCTAATTAAGTCATAAGATCAGGTAACTGTGATAGAAACTTGGGAGGTGAAGTGTGTAACCTCTGGAAAAGGAAATACTAAATACAGCATGTACAGCAACAAAGCAAGGAAGAACAAAGACCAGGAGAATGAGAAGGAGAAAAAAGACAAAGGGAGAGAGGTGAAGAATTATTCCAATCTAAATTTACTACTGTGGGAAGATAACAGGAGTAGCAAGAAAGTCAGTAGAAACATTTAAAAAAACTGCATGGGCTGTGTCTAAAATTTTTAAGAAGTCTAGAAAAGTGCCCAATCCAAAACTGAGTGAAATCCTTTGCTTTGAGTCAATTCCAATTCATAGCAACCCTATATGACAGAGTAGAACTGCTCCATAGAGTTTCCAAGCCTGTAATATTTACATAAGCGGACTGCCGTATCTTTCTCCAAAGAAGTAACCGGGAAGTCCATTTAAAAACAAACAACAACTAGAAGAGCCATTGCCATCAAGTCGATTCTGACTCATAGCAACCCTATAAGAGAGTAGAACTGCCCCATAGAGTTTCCAAGGAGAGCGTGGTGAATTTGAAATGCAGACCTTTTGGTTAGCAGCCAGAGCACTTAACCTGTATACCACAGGAAGTCTATAAATAATAATAATGAGAGGAGATGGTGGGTGATGTGGGTGATAAAACCCAATGAAGGAGTTATTTGAAGGTGAAATTATTACCTAAAAGCACTGAAAGATTGTTTAACAAGTTCAGATTAAAATCATTGCTTTTAGAAAGTCATTTAAGTATTTGTAACTTCAAAACACTGTAAACAAAATAAGTAGCCCTAATAGTGCAGTGGTTAAAGTGCTCAGCTGCTAACTGAAAGGTTGTGAGTTTGAACCCACTATGCGCTCCAAGGGAGAAAGGTATGGTAGTTTACTTCCATAAACATTTATGTCATTGGAAACCCATAGAGAGTTCTACTCTGTCATATGAGGTCCATGTGAGTCAGAATCAACTTAGTGGCAATAGATACAAACAAAATAATTTTTTTTCAGTGATATCTGTGTTGTTGTTGTTAGGTGCTGTCAAGTTGGTTCCGACTCATAGTGACCCTATGCACAACAGAACGAAACACTGCGCGGTCCTGTGCCGCGTCTGCAGTCATTTTTATGCTTAAGCCTGTCATTGTGGCCACTGTGCCAATCCATGTTGTTGAAAGTCTTCCTTTTTTGCACCGACCCTCCACTCTACCAAGCATGATGTTCCTTCTCCAGGGACTGATCCTTCCCGACAATATGTCCAAAGTATGTAAGATACAATCTTATCATTTTGGCTTCTAGGGAGAATTCTGGTTGTATGTCTTCCAGAACAGATTCATTTGTTCTTTTGGCAGTCCATGGTGCATTCCGTATTCTCCAACACTACAGTTCAAAGGCATTGATTCCTCTTTTGTCTTCTTTGTTCATTCTCCAGCTTTTGCATGTATATGATGTGATGGAGAACACCGTGACTTGAGTCAGGCACCCTTTGGTCTTCAAGGTGACATCTTTTCAATATTTTAAAGAAGTCCTTTGCAACACTGTTTTTCAGTGCAGTGTGTCCTCTGATTTCTTGACTTCTGCTTGCATGGGCATTGACTGTGGACCCAAGTAAAATCAAATCTTTAACAACCTCAGTCCTTCCTTTGTTTATGATGATGTTGCTTGCTGGTCCAGTTGTAAGGATTTTTGTTTGCTTGATGTTGAGGTGCAACCCAAACTGAGGGCTGTGGTCTTCAACCTTTGTCAGTAAGTGTTTCAGATCCTCTTCACTTCCAGCAAGTAAGGTAGTGGCATCTGCGTAACGCAGGTTGTTAATGAGTTGTCCTCCAGTCCTGACGCCATGCTCCTCTTCATATGATCCAGCTTGTTGGAATAGTTGCTCAGCATACGATGAAAGGATATAAGCCTGACTCACATCTTCCCTGACTTTAAACCGTGCAGTGTCCCCTTGTTCTTTTCTCATGATTGCCTCTTGATCCATATACAGATTCCTTAGGAGTTCTGGAATTCCCATTTTGTACAATGTTAGCTGTAATTTGTTATGGTCCACACAGTTGAATGCCTTTGCATAGTCAGTGAAACACAGGTAAACATCCTTCTGGTGTTCTCTGCTTTCAGCCAAGGTTTGTCTGACATCAGCAATGATATCTCTGGTTCCAATCATTTTCTGAATCCAGCTTGAATTTTTGGCAGTTCCTTGTCAATATACTTTTATAGTCACTCTTGAATGATCTTGAGCAAAATTTTACTTGTGTGTGATATTAAGATGTTGTTTGGTAATTTCCACATTTGGTTGGATCACCTTCCTGGGAAATGGGGATAAATATAGATCTGTTCCAGTCAGTTGGCCAGGTAGCTGTCATCCAGATTTCATGCATAGAAAAGTGAGCACTTCCAGTGCTGCATCCCTTTGTTGAAATATCTCAGTTGATATTTCATCAATTCCTGGAGCCTTGTTTCTCTCCAAGGCCTCCAGTGTGGCTTCAACTTCTTCTTTCAGTACCATTAGTTCCCAATCATATGCTACCTCTTTGCATAGCTGAGCGTCGACCAGTTTTTTCTGGTGTATTGACTCTGTATTCCGTCCATCTTCTTTTGATGGTCCCTGAGACATTTAGTATTTTCCCTGTAGAATCCTTCACTATTGCAACTTGAAGCTTGATTTTTTTCTTCAGTTCTTTCAGCTTGAGAAATGAAGAATGTGGTCTTATGTTTCAGTTCTTTATTTCCAGCTCTTTGAGTCATTATAATACTTTAATTTGTCTTCTTGTGCTTCACTTTGAAATCTTCTGTTCAGCTATTTTACTTTATCATTCCTTGCTTTTGTTTTAGCTGCTCTATGTTCAGTAGCAAGTTTCAGAGTCTCTTCTGACATCCAATTTGGCCTTTTTATTTCCTATCTTTTTAATGACCTCTTGCTTTCTTCATAGATGGTGTCTTTGATATTATTCCACAATTTTTATGGCCTTTGGTCATTAGTTGTCAGCACATCAAATCTGTTTTTGAGATGATCTTTAAACTCAGGTATTGTTTACCCAAAGCCATACTTCAGCTCTTGTGGATTTATTCTACAGATTATTATTATTATATTCTACAAATCATTTTACTAATTCTTACATTAACTCACCAAATATTAATTAAGTACTTCCTCTATGCCAGGTGCTACACTTGGCACATAGACTTGGATAGATGAATAAAAATTACCTTCTGTTCTCAGGAGATGCACAGCCTTTTGAAAGAGAGAAATATAACTGCAGCTACTAATGTTATAAAGTAAATAATAGCCAATTTCTAAATTCTTGTGATATTCAATTTAGACAGGAAAAATATCTCCTAGTTTATAATATTATTTCAGCAATTTTCTATTGTATTATATATTGGAGAGGTGTATTTCAATTTTGAAAGCAGAATAATTGGAAAATGCTTAAGAAATAGATCTTTTCCTATATATTTCATGCATAACAATTTATTTGATTAGAGAAAGAAACCTTTTTTTTTTAACTTGAGTTGGCAAATTGGAAAATGCCTATTAAATCAGTCAATAAGAGTTATCACTGATGACCATAAACTGGTTGAGGAAGAAAAACAAATGGAAATAACAAAGATGAATTAATATTTTAAGAACAAATGAAGGAATGATAAACATAAGATTTATGTTTAGAAGACAAAGATTTGGTTTAGGAGAATTTTTTAATGAACACATCCAAATAAAAACCCTCTACATGTGTATAAGCTGAGAAGAAAGTAATACAGAGTGAAATCTCAAATTTAATAACATATCAGTATAAATTTAATGACATATCAGTTTAAATTACTCAATCTGAATAAAGAGAGGGGGAAAAACGCATGGACCCTCATAGGGAGATAAAACAACACCAAAGGTCTAATATGCATATTGGATAATTGTAGTCTAGTAAGGAAAGAGATTGGGGGAAGTATTTGAACTGTTAATGGCTAAAGACTTCCAGTATTTGAAAGACATATACATGTAAGGATTTCAGTGAGCCTCAAAGAGGGTAAACTCAAATAAAATACTCCGATACATTAAAATCAAGCTGCTGAAAACCAAAGATAAGATAGAAACATCTTGAAAATAGCTAGATAAAAACAACAGATTATTTAGAGGGAAATAATGATTCAGCTAGTCACAGATTCTCACCAGATACTGTGGAGTCTCGAAGACTAGAAAATAACATATTAAAGTGCTGAAAGAAAAGAACTGTCACACCGTAGTGCTAACCCTTGATATTCAGGCATCAGGTAGAAATAAAGGCCTTCGTATCTGAAGGAGAGTATTTCACAAACAGACTTGCTCTGACAGCCTGCAAGACACTGACACCCTCACCCCAACAGCCAGGAAGAAGCTGAATTCCACTGGCAACCAGCTGAATTTGGAAGCAGATCTTTCCCCGGTCTACTCTGGACGTGAACCTGTAGCCGTAGTCAGCATCTTCATAGTACCTTGTAAAACTCTCGGAAGGAAAGGAATCAGCTAGGCCCTGATAGGACTCAAGACACAAACAAATTATGGAATAGTAAATATGAGCTGTTTAGGTAACTAATGCACAAGTATATACATATATCAAATAATACCATATTATACTTGAATATATGCAGTTAATTCTATTCAATTATTACTCAATAAATTTAAAAAATGTGTATAAATAAATAGGAACTGGTTTTAAGAATTTGAAGAGAGATTCTAGAACTGAAGGATACAATAAAAGAAATTAAAAAATTAATGAATGTGTTTAATAAGTAAGGTACAGCCAAAGAGACAGATAGATAACTGGAAAGTAATTAGGAGGAAAATATCTAGACCTGAAGCATGAGTACAGATTTTCCTTTTTTTTTTTTGTTAAAAAAAAAGGGGGGGGGGATACAGTGAAAGGGCATACAAGTTAGAAAAGACTAATATATTTCCAAACAGTTAGAAAAGACTAATATATTTCCAAACATGTCTCAGGATAGAGAGAGAGATTAGGCAATGAACAAAATAATAATAGCAATAATAATGGACAAAAGTATCCAAATTGGCTTAAAAAAAAAGAAAAAAGAAGATAAGATCCAGGGAGTCCTGAAAAACGTTAAGTGGACAGCTACAATGAAAACTGCAACCAAAAACTTCACAGTGAAACCAAGACAAACACAGACAGTAGTAAATGGAAGGAAACTCCGCTACACAAAGCAACCTGGATGAGCACCACCAATAACAACAACAAAAAAAAAAAATGAAAGAAGCCTGGTACAAAACATGCATACTTTAAAATTATCATATTAATGTGCGTTAAGAAAACATACAACAAGAACAACAATGTATGGTGGTAGCAGTCATCATGGTAGTTACCTCTGGTGAGGAAAATTGGGCAGGCGCACCCGGCAGGGCTTTGGGTGCTGATAATATCCTTTGATGTGAATAAAAGTTACATGACCTTGTGTCCTTCCTGACTGTTCCGCAAGTTGGGCACATGATTCATACTCTTTTAAAATGCATTTTATGTTTCTTTATTAAAAATGGTTGATTTGCTTATATCCCAGGTCACACATGTAATTAATGGTCATTAGATTGGGTTTTAACCATTTCATGAATACTTTCTAGTCCATGATAGGGTTACAAACTGAGGAGTGCAGTCAAAATTTAGAGTAAAACTTTGAGTTTATACTGACATCTTTTCAGAACATCTTTACATGATATCCAGTTAATGTATATATTTGTGTTAATTCTGCGTAAGTTGAGAATAGTAGCCAAGCCAAGTGCCGTCGAATCGGATTCTCTAAATCTCTGCCTTTATGGTTTCTGGCATTTCTGTGTATAAGCAACTGGACACTGGGAAGGAAGTAGAGGGGAAACTGTAGGTAGTGTTTCCAGACAGTTGTTGTTGATTAACGTTGAGCCTTGAGGATAAGTTTTAAAACAGGAAAGACAGTTTGTTTAAAAAAATTATTACTATTGTTATTAGGTGGCGTCATGATGGTTCCAAGTCATAGAGACCCTACTGTGTGCAACAGGAGGAAGCACTGCCCAGTCCTGTGCCACCCTCACCACCTTTGTTAGGTTTGACACGGTTGTTGCAGCCACTGTCTCGGTCCATCTTGTTGGGTGTCTGCGTCTCCTTCACTGACCTTCCACTCTACCAAGCATAATGCGCCTCTCCGAAGACTGGCCCCGCTTGCTAGCGTGTCCGAGGGACATGAGACGAAGTCTTGCCATCCTTGCTTCTGAGGAGCATTCTGGCTGTACTTACTCCATTGTGTCCAATGTTCGTCACAAATATCATAATTCAAAAGCATTGGTTTTTCCTTGGTATTATTGTCTTAGTCCTCTAGTGCTGCTATAAGAGAAATACCACAAATGGATGGCTTTAATAATGAGAAATTTTAAAGAGAAACTGTCGCCTACATGTTCTAGTAGGCTGCCAGCCAGCCAAGTGCCGTCGAGTCGGATAGTTCTAGTAGGCTACATGTCCAAATTCAGGGTGTCAACTCTGGGAGAATTCTTTCTCTCTCTGCTGGCTCTGGAGGAAGAGCCTTCTTGTCAGTCTTCCCCTGGACTAGCAGCTTCGCTGCGCAAGAGCCCTGGGTCCCAAGGTCAGGCTCTGCTCCTGGTGCTTCTTTCTTGGGGGTACGATGCTCCCCACTCTGTGTTTGCTTCCTTTTCCTTTTATATCTTGTAAGATAAAAGGTGGTGCAGGCCACACCCAGTGACAACTCCCTCTGTACTAGATAACAGATACAACCTGAGAAAAGTTGTTGCATCCAACTTTAATCCTCTTTACTTACAGCTATAAATTATGATTTATAACACATGAGAAATTCACAAAGCAGAAGACAACCATGTAATGCTGGAAATCATGGCCTAACCAAGTTGAGACATATTTGGGGGGAACACAGTTCAATCTATGACATTCATTGCCTCATTGTCACGTGCATGTGGGATCATGCTGTTACAAATTTATATATAGTTTTCCTTAATCCTTTATTTTAACACATAAATAAGTCTTACTTTATACACACATCTGTTAGTTTTTGTAAATTTTATATAAATTTGGGTAGCTAAATTTATTTAAATATTTCAAGTCGCTTCTACAACTTATATTTCATTTTCTCTTTGAGTACCTTGAAACCAAAATTTGTGTACGCACACAAAACAAAATCAAGCCCACAACCACTGAGTCAATTCTGACTCATAGCAACCTTATAAGACAGACTAGAGCTGCTCCATAGAGTTTCCAAGGAACAACGGATAGATTTGAACTGCTGACATTTTGGGTTAGCAGTCGTAGCTATTGTCAGATATTTAAAGCACCGTAAAAGGCCACATAATCAAAGTCATGTATTTGAAGAACCTTGGTTTTATTTCTCTTCCTATAAATTTTATTAGAATTAAAAAAATATATATCTTTTAACTTAGCGGTTGTGAAGCTAAAATTAAATATTAAACTATATATACACTTTAAATTGGAATTAGGAGGTTTCATCGGTTAGATTCTGTTACATGCTAAGTTCTTTTATATACTACAAATATACCACCCATACACAGACTTGTTCCAGACTTAACAGAATGATGTTAATGCTTATGATTTTTCTAATTAATATTATGCTTAAAGATACCCACTAGGATAATGATTTTTACTACGCCAAATAATGTTTCATTTTCTCTCAGCTGACTAAGGTTGCATACTAATCAGAGATGTTTTGTGGGGTGTAAGAAAAGCAGTTGCTTGTCTCCAGGGAAATTTTTCTCATGATTCAGATTGCTATATCCAGCTGTCATGGATTGAATTGTAGCCACCAAAATATGTGCATCAGTTTGGCTAGGACATAATTCCCAAAACTTAGCTGATGAAGAAAGCCTTGCTCTGGAGCTGATACCCTGAATTCAGACTTTTACTCTGCTGGGCTGTAAGAGTATAACTTCTCTTTGTTAAAACCATGCACTTGTGGTATTTCTGTTATAGCAGCACTAGATAGCTAAGACATCAGCCTTTTTGAATCTATATGTCAATAGAGAAATCAAGGCCAAATCCACTGTCACTGACACAGTTCTGACTCACAGTGTTCCTACAGGACGTAGTAATATAACTGCTACTACTAATATTATAAATACTTTAATAGCCATGGCGACTCGACGGCACTTGGCTTTTGGCTTTTAATAGCCAATTTCTAAAATATTGTCATGCTCAGTTTAGATTGTACTAAGTATCCACTAGCTTATAATATTATTTGAACAATTTTCTAATTTATTGTATATAGGGTTTCCAATCCGACTCGACGGCACTTGGCTTGGCAAGGCTATAACTCTTTACTGAATCAGACTGCCACATCTTTCAGAGCAGCTGGTGGCTTCTCACATCCAGCCTTTTTCGTTAACAGTCAACTGCTTTAACCACTTTGAAACCAAGACTTCCTTGCATGCCAACAGGGGCACACAAATGGGATGGTTTTATAACCTGGATTCCTTTCAATAATCTCTTCCTTGATTTTTTGGGACTTTCCAGCTTTCTTACTTGATTAATGCAAATGACATTCTATAACCTAGATCCAGGGACTTTGCCACTTGGTTGAGTTCAACTAATCTATTCACTGCTTGAACTATTATAAATGTGTTTGCATATTCTATTTAGCTGGCAGAGCCCAACACAAAGATAATGTGAATGAAACGTCATTCCTTGTGAAAGGCGTGTCCCTTGTCCTGCCTTGAAGTTACAGTCTTCAGGTCACGTTAGAAGCAAACAGTTTTTGTCACTGAAGGCACCTCCACATTATCACTGTAGGAACAAGCAGGTTTGCAGTTCCTGGTTCATGCCTTTTTTGGATAAAATTTGTTGTTGTTGTTAGGTGCCCTCCAGTGGTTTCAAACTCATAGCAGCTCTGTATACGTTAGAATGAAACACTACCTCATCCTGCGACATCCTCACGGTCACTGCTGTGTTCGAGCCCATTGTTGCAGCCACTGTGTCAGTCCATCTCATTGAGGGTCTTCCTGATTTTCACTGACCTTCAGTTTTACCAAGTGCGATGCTCTTCTCTAGAGGCTGTTCCTCCAGTACATGAGATGAAATCTTGCTGTCCTCATTTCTGGGGAGCAGCCTGGCTCTACGTCCTCCAAGACAGATTTGCTCAGTCTTCTGGCAGTTCATGGTATGTTTAGTATTCTTCTCCAATACCATAATTCAAAGGCATCTATTCTTTGTTCTTTCTTATTCATTGTCTAGTTTTTACTGCACGTGAGGCAATTGAGAACACCATGGCTTAGTTCAGGCACACCTTAGTCCTTAAAGTGACATCTTTGCTTTTTAACACTTTAAAGAAGTCTTTTGGAATAGACTTTTGCAGTACAGCTCAACATTTGATTTTAAGACTGCTGCTTCCATAGGCCTTGATACAAATAAAACAAAATCCTTGACAACTTCAGTCTTTTCCCTGTTTATTATGATGTTGCGTATCGGTCCAGATGTGAGGATTTTTGTTTCATGTTAAAGCATAATCTAAGATGAAGGCTATGGTCTTGATTTTTATCAGAAAGTACTTCAGGTGCTTTTCACTTTCAGCAAGCAAGATTGTGTCATCTGCATATTACAGGTTGTTCAAAGGTCTTCCTCCAGTCCTTCTTAGTTTAATCCAGTTTGCCCAAATATTTGTCCTGCATACAGATTAAGTAAGTATGGTGAAAGGATACAACTCTGATACACACCTTTCCTGATTTTGAACCATGCTGTATCCTCTTGTTCTGTTTGCCTCTTGGTCTGTGTACAGTATCCTCATGAGTATAATTAAGTGTTCTGGAGTTTACAGTCTTTGCAAGGTTATCCATAATTTGTTATGATCCACACAGTTGAATGCCTTTGCACAGTGAACAAAGCACAGATCAGCAATTGGTGGTCCAAACACCTGAGGGTTCCCCTAGGAGAATGGCCCCTAGACCTGATGTTTCCCCTGATCATAAATCATTGCTGAAGTCAACTCTTTGGACACAAATCCATTGGACTCAAGGACACAGAGTGACCGTATTGTGTGTGCCCTCTATGGTTCTATGCATCTATAGTATGTCATCCTACTGCACTCTTACTGGAAGGGAGTGGAGAAGGTGGAGAGGAGGGGACAGGTGATTAAGAGGGTATGACATATATAGAACAGAAAGGAGGAGTGTGCTGTCACCAGGCAAAGAGAGCAGTAGGAGCTGCATATAGGTGGGCATGCAATTTTAAACTGGACTGTACAGTTTCACTCAATCACAATAAATGGGGGAAAAAAATAAAGCACAGGTCAAAATCTTTCTTAGTCCTCTGCTTTCAGCTAGGACGCACATGACGTCAGCAGTGATAGGCCTGGTTCCACGTCCTCTTCTGAATCTGTCTTGAATTTCTGGCATTTCCCTGTGAGTGTCCTGCTGCTTCCACTTTTGAATTGTCTTCGGTAGCATTTTACTTGCTTGTGATATTAAAGAGACTGTTGAATACATCTACATTCTGTTGGGTCATCTTTCTTCAGAGTGAGCATAAACACAGATCTGTCTCAGTCAGTTGGCCAGGTAGTTGTCTTTCTGATTTCATGGCATAGGCAAATGAGTGCTTCTAGGGTTGCATCCACTTGTTGAAGCATCTCAACTGGTATTCTGTCAATTCCTAAAGCCTTGTTTTTTTCAGTATCTATAGTGTAGCTTGGACTTCCCTTCTTCAGTACCACTAATTCTTGATCTGATATACCTTCTGAAGTGGCTCAGTATTGACCAATTCCTTGGTACAGTGACTCTGTATATTTCTTCTGTCTTCTTTTGATGCTTCTTGAGCAATTTAATATTTTGCCAATAGAATCCTTCAGTATTTCAACTTGAGGCTTAAATTTTTTTCTTCAGTTCCTTCAGCCTGAGAAATGCTGAGCACATTCTTCCCTTTTGGGTTTCTAACTGCAGGTCTTTGCACTTGTCATTATGCTACTTTGTTTTCTCAGGCTGCCCTTTAAAATCTTCTTTCAGCTCTTTTAAATGATCATTGTTTCTGTTTATTGTAGCTACTGTATGATCAAGGGCAAGTTTCAGAGTCTCTTCTGGCATCTATTTTAGTCTTTTTTTTCCTCGTCTTGTCTATCATCAATTGAATTGTGTCTCCCACAAAATGTACGTAGCACTGTGTGATTAACCTCCAATTTGTGGTTTTCCTGTGCTATAAATCTTAATCTCTGCCTGTGGTTAATAGACTGGATTATGTTAAAGAGGATTAGGATTGGACTGTGAGGCCCTCCCTAAGGTCACTTCCCTGCTCCAAGGTAAAGGGAGTTTCCCTGGAGTGTGACTTGTACTGCTTTATTATCCTATAATAGATAAGAGGAAAGGGAAGCAAGCAGAGAATTGGCGACATCATGCCATCAAGAAAGCAGCACCAGGAGCAGAGTGCATCCTTTAGACCTGAGCTTCATGTGCCAAGATGCTCCCTGACCAAAGAAAGACTGATGCAACGCAAGGACCTTCCTCCATAACCCATGAAGAGGGAAAGTCTTCCCCTGGAGCCTAGCCTAGTGGACTGTATAAGAAGGAACTTTTCTTTGTTAAAGCTATCCACTTGTGGTATTTGTTGGAGCAGTACCAGAGAAGTACTAGGTGACCTACTAGGTAACTAAGACACTGTCTTTTAATGACCTGCCTTCTTCACATAGAATACCTTTTGTGTGATTCCCCACCTCATGTGGTCTCTGGTCATTGCTGTTCAGTGTGTCAAATCTGTCCTTGAGATGGTCTCTAAATTCAGGTGTAAATTTAGATCTCTAAATTCAAAGGTCGTACTTTGGCTCTTGTGGGCACGTTTTAATTTTCTTCAGCTTCTACTTAAACTTAAACTTGCATATGAGCACTCGATGGTCTCTTGTGAAGTCCTCTCTTGGCCTTGTTCTGACTGATAGCGTTGATCTTCTCTATCATCCCTTTCTATGCATGTAATTGTTAAGATTGCAGTGTATTCCATCCAACAAGATCCATGTGCACAGTTGCTTTATGTTGTTGAAAAAAAATGTATTTGCAGTGAATAAGTCATTAGTGTTGCAAAATTCTATTGTGCAATCTCTGGCATTGCTTCTATCAGCAGGGCCTTATTTTTGAACTACCAGTCCCTCTTTGTTTCTAAATTCCACATTCCAATCATCAGTAATTATCAATCTGTGTTGATTGCATGTTCAGTCAGTTTCAGATGGCAGAAGTTGATAAAAAAACCTTCAGTTTCTTCATATCTTTGACGTTAGAGGTTGATGCGTAGATTTAAATAGTAGTTTTATTAGCTGGTCCTCATTTTGTGCATATGGACACTGTCCTATCACTGACAGCGTTGTACTTCAGGATAGATCTTGGAAGTACTTTTTGATGACGTGATGCCGTTCCTCTTCAATTTGTCATTCCCAGCAGAGTGACCATATGGTTGTCCAGTTCCACATAAACAATAGCTGTCCATTTCAGCTCACTGATGCCTAGGATATTGATCTTTTTGCATTCCATTTCATTTTTGATGGCTTCCCATTTTCCTAGATTCATACTTTGACATTCCACATTCCAAATCACAATAGGTGTTTCACCTTTCATTTTGAGTCCCACAGAGTCAACAAATGAAGTCCTGAAAGCTTTACTGTATCCTTGTAACAAAAATGAGTAAAATTGAAGCCTCACAAATGTGTTTGTGCTACCCTCTAGTGACAATTCCATGTAAATCAGATAAACTTAGATTTAGTTGAATTTTGCAGAACACTAGCAAAATACAGGTTTATTCAGTCTATGCATGGAATTTGATTTTATTTTTGAAGTACTTTTATCACATCTATACCGATACCTATGCCTGTGCCTGCGCCTACACCTATGTCCATCTCATCTGTCTATCTAAAGAGAAAGAGAACAAGCACTAGTTTATAAAATTCTTGCTATAGCAGCAGTGACTTGGAGTCATGTCAGCAACCACTTGAAGTACTGTACACTTTAGTAGCATCTATGAATGTCACAGTTATAAACTTAAGTGTTCCAGATACGTAATTAAATTTCTGACTCTGAGTCTTGTTTATCAGAATTTCTGACTCTGAGCCTTGTTTATCAGACACATTTCTCTGATCAAACGAAGCTCATCATCAAATCAGTTCTAACTCATAGCCACCTACAGGGCAGAGTAGAACAGCCCCATAACATTTCCAAAGCTGTAATTTTTGTGGCTTCAGACTGCCTCATCTTTCTGCTGCTGAGTATTTGCTAGCTTTGAACCACCAACCTTTTAGTTGTCAGCTGAATGCTTGACTACCACACCATCAGAACTCCTTGAGTGTCCTGATGCTACATGGTTAATTCTCAGCATTGTCAAATCCCTGCATTCCTACACTGTCCACGGTAACTGCCACAGCTTTGAAACGAATAGCTTCCCCCAAAATTTTTACACAAATATATTAACATAGAATGTTTCTTCTGTCTTTTAACAAGAATAAAAACATTACTGGTTGTAAAAGGATGAAAATGATAAAATGAGCAAAATCATAGCTTTTCCCTTGTTGGGAAAACTGGAATTGTATATTCATAACTGTATACAAGAGATTAAAATAATGGAAGTTTTGTCTGTCCTTAGGCATTATGTACAGTCTGTCATTAAGAAAGGGCTGTCTCCAGGACCTAGTTTACCAACCCTCACTGAGAGTGATGAAACTGCAGACCATAGCCTGACAGACTTGGATCAAGTAACAGAAAACTTGTCTCAGGTAACAGAAAACTTGTCTCAGGTAACTTTCTTACTCCTGTTACTTGGCTGACCTTTCATGATCCTGGCCGTTTTTCTTTTTTGGATCTTAAATTTGTGTGATACAGTTGTGAAATATACTGTACATGCAAAAGAATGTGTCAAGTTCATCTGTGAAATATAAAGAATAATAATAAAGTAAACATCTTGTATTTCCATCACCTAGGTTACAACAAACAAACAAACTCTATTCCAACTTATGGTAACCTTGTAGGAGAGAGTAAAACTGCCCCATAGAGTTTCCACAGAGCAGCTGGTGGATTTGAGCTGTCCACTTTTTGGATACCAGCTGAACTCTTAACCACTGCTCCACACTGAGGTTAGAAAATGGGATAGTCATCTGCTCTAAGAGGCTTTTTTGTGTCCCTTCTTGACCTTATTTCTTATCTACCATTCTAAGTTTTATGTTCATCAAGTTCATACTTTTTTGATTTTAGCAATTCTCTATGTAAAATATCTGGCTTAATTTCATTGTAACTCGTATAGGATCTCTTGCTGTATTACTTCCTCTGAGACTTCTTTTAGGTAGTATGTTTGTGTGATTCACCTTTTTTAAATGCATGTTACAACTAAAGGATGTTCATTTCACTGATCTATAGTATTTATTGTATTATTGTTAATGGGTGTGGCTGTTTGTTTATTCTTGTTTTTATTTTTGCAAACAATGGTGCCATGATTATTTTTCAGTGCCTTCAATGCCATGTGCACATTTCTTTAGCTCCAGAATTCCGAACCGTATGCACTATGCTCCCTTGGCCAGTTTTATAAAACTTGAACATGCAAACATACACATACACATCTAGAAAACAAGCAGACAAACATAGGAAAACATACATTTCTTTTTGCATGCTAGTTAACTGAAAATAGTTGATGAAGAATCCTGGGAACAGTACAGCTCTTGGCTTTGGCACTGTGAAGACAGACTTCTCCATTTGGAGGCTGAAAGATTACCAGGCCTCGTTTCCAGATAATTGGCCACCTATGTCACTGGAGTATCTGTAGACTGTGTCACATGAAATCTGACACTGGCCTACTGACTACTGTAATTTTAAAGTCATGATCAGTATAAATGATATCTTGAGATGTGTGCAACAACTATCATATAACATAAAATATTGTGATTTCTCTTGTGGATAGATTCACAGATATTGCTAATAATGTTGTGACGGTAGAATTCCAGCTCAAAAGTCATTTCCCTCAAAGTTTCGAAACTCCTTCTAGCTTCCTTGTATTCTCCTTCAAATATTGACCTTGAGTATGCAGATGGTATTCTAATGCTAGGTCTTTGTATATGCCTTTTCCTACTCTGGAAAATTTCAGAAATTTTTAAAATTCTTGGTGTCATAAAATTTCCCTATGATTGATTTTGGTGTATGTCTTTTTACGTTAACTGTGCTAGTTGTGGAATCCGCGATGGTGTAGTGGTAAAGGGCTACATCTGCCAACCAGAAGCTCAGCAGTTTGAATCCACCAGGCCCTTCTTGGAAACTCTATAGGGCAGATCTACACTGTCCTGCAAGGTTTCTGTAAGTCAGAATCAACTGGATGACAGTGGGTTTTTTAATTTTGGGTGCCAGACATGGAAAAGCATCTTTGCAGTGGATTGCATAGTGTCTCACGAAAATGTATGTCTACTTGGAGCTTCAAAAGGTGACCTTATTTGGAAATAGGGTTTTTTCAGATGTAATTAAGGTCATATTGAAGGCATACTAGAGTAGACCAGAAAACCAAACCCATTACCACTGAGTCAATTCAGACTCACAGCAACTCTGTAAGACAGGATAGAACTGTCCCATAGGATCCCCAAGAAGCAGCTGGTAGATTCGTTTTTTGGTTAACAGCCAGAGCTCTTAACCACTGTGCCACCAGGGCTCCTTCTGGATTAGAGTGAGCCCTAAATTTAAGGTTCCCGTATGAGAAGAGATGACACAGACACACAGACCCACAGACCCACAGACCCACACAGAGACAAGACAGCATTGTGAAAATAGAAGAAGAGATGGGAGTTAAGCCAAATAACTCTCGGGGCAACCAGAAGCTGGAGGAAACAAGAGATTCTTTTTTAAGGCCTTTAGAGACACAGCCTACCAAGACTTTGATTTTGGACTTCTAGTCTCCAGAACTGGGAGCCAATAAATTTCTGTTCTGTTAAGCCGCCCAGTTAGTGGTTCCGGTAGCCCTAGGGAACTAATACACTCTTCAACCGAAAACTCATATTATTCAGTTCTAGAGCATTTTCTTGTACTATTCTGTTGAAAATTTCCTATTCTTATTTTCTTTACTTTTTGAGTATTTTTAAAACAACCTGCACCCCACTGTTTATTCTCTAATATGCTTGTTTTTTTCTTACTCGATTTATTTTTTCCATTGAATTTGTTATTTCAGTTATTCTAATTTTAGTTTCTAAGCACTATCTGTTGTTTTCAGTCTTTTTGCAGCCATTTGTTATTTGAAATCTTCTGATATTGCTAATTTAAAAAAAAAGTTCCTTATGATACTGTTTTTTGTTTTTTTGTTTTTTCTGTGAGTCTCCCAGCCCCATTCCATTTTTTCTTTCTTCTTGGGAGAATCTTGGCTCAGTTGTCTGGTGAGCCTCTGTTGTACGTAACGAGGTCTGACCATTAAATGTGTGACCTCATCCTTGAAAAAGTGCCACATACCTCATTGCCGAATATCATTATGGTCACCTCAGAAATCCTCCCCTGGGGAAGCTATGTGCTGATGCCAGTGCCCAGCCCACAATTCAGAGGAATTTTGGAACTACTTCTCTAGAATGGTTATCAGCACCGTCATTGTATTACCCTTGATGTCCTGATGTCACCCAAATGTCTTCTTTCCTGAAAATATTTCCTTTATCTTTGGGTAAAGAAAAAAGTCACTGGGGGACAGATCAGGTGAGTAGGGAGGGTGTTTCAATACAGTTATTTGTTTACTGGCTAAAAACTCCCTCACAGACAACTATACAATTAAGTTCACACAAAGTTCCAGAATTGCTCTGAAGAGTGGACTAGGCCCTGGCGTTAGTGCATACGACCAAGGGGAGTACTTCGAAGGTGACTGTGGTGATATTCAACAGTGAGGTATGAAGCGCTTAAAACAATTAAGTTCACACATCTCCTTGTTGGACCTCATGTATTTCATGAGTTTATTGTGGCTCTGCTACTAGCACAGAGTTTGAAGATTTGAACCACCAAGTAGCACTGAAGAAAACAGTTCTGGAGATCTATAAAGGTTATAGCCAAGAAAAGCCTACGGACGATTTCTGCTCTGTAACACATAATAAGGTTGCTATGAGTCAGTCAATTCAAGTGGGTTTGGTTTTTGGTTTATGCACTTGGGAGCTCTCTGGCTTGGATGGAGACCATCAACTGAGGGTTCACTTTAGGATAATTGCATGTGAATGAGCTTATTGGGGAGGGGACTGGCTCTAAATGTCATTGTCTGTCTCTCTCTTTTTTCTTTCTCTGACTACTCACTATGAATAAACCCTGCTGTCATAGTGGTTAAGTGCTACAGCTGCTAACCAAAAGGTCCACAGTTCAAATCTCCCAGGCGCTCCTTGAAAACTCTATGGGGCAGTTCTACTCTGTCCTTTAGGGTCACTGTCAGTCAACGTTGACTTCAGGGCAGTGGGATTGAGTTAGTCACTATGGGTTGGAATCAATCTAATGGCAGTGTTTGTTTTGATTTTGTTAGTTTCTCTAGTTGGGAGTTCTCTCATCTCCCTCCTAGGGTGGGCCAGGGTCACGGATATGGACATACACTTGTTTCTCTCGCAGTGTTATTAAAGCCAAACAACAGGGAAAACTGGGATTCTCAGTGTTCTTCCTGTTCACTGTCACTTAAATCTTCTGCTCTCTGTGCGGTATGTCCTCCTGCCTTTGCAATCTCTGTGAATGCAGATCCAGAGACTTCTCACTGAATTTCTCCACTTGAAGCAACTTCCCATGGCCTGTTTAGGCAGAAGTGGCTAGACACTAACACGATGGACCTGGGAAGGGAAGGTGGAGATTTGTCTGCTCCCGTACATGTTCAGCTCGTACCCCTGTGTGCTGCCTGGTGTCTCATTCTCCCCTCAGATACCTGCTAAGTGTTTCTGAAGTCCTAAGGCAAGAATGGACTTCTTCACATTGTCCCTTAATATTCAATTGTCTGTACTCTGCCGTCTCCTGCATCTGCTTTATATCACCTAAAGAATTGTTTACCCCGCAAACCAAAAATCAAACCCAGTGCCACAGGGTCCATGACAACTCATAGTGACCCTATAGGACAGAGTAGTGCCTCTCCACAGAGTTCCCAAGGAGCGCCTGGGGGATTTGCACTGCTGCCCTTTCGTTCAGCAGCTGTAGCACTTAACCACTATGTCAGCAGGGTTTCCAAAGAACTGTTGGCAGCATCCTTAATTTGTCTTTACCAGTTTATACCATTTTGTCTTGTACTCATGTTTTGCTTGTGTTCCAGAGAAGACAGAGCTCTATGCATAGTTCAATTTAACATAAATTGGAAGTTTTACTCCTTTATTTTATAATACTTCTCTGTTAAATCATTTAGGAACCTTTTTTTTTGTCATTTGAAATTAACTTTTCTAGTGTCTGTACATTAATTGCTAACCATAATTTAATTAACTTCTCTGTATTAATGGCAGGTGCCTCATACCAAACAATAAGTCTACTTAGGGATATTATTTAACTTCTGTTATACAATGAAATCATTTAATAAGTTTATATATTCTGTGTTTTAATGTCACGAACTTAAACCTCTGCCGAGTATTTAATTACATTCATTTCTTTTTTAATTTTAAGGTTAAAAACCTAAATTCTCAGCATTACTGTATGTCCCTAGTAAGTCTTTGCGGAAATCTGTTTCTTCAGTGTTTATAAAAACTATATTAATGCTTTTAAAACCTTTTGAGCTTTAGACAATGATAACGTTTTGCTGAATTCATAATTGGTTGTTAAATATGCCCTTTTCAATTCACAGGCCACTGTTGCTTCACAGATTTTCCTTGGAAAAGGTAAATTAATAATCTTTTCATGACTGTTTTCCACAGACATCAAGCCTCAAAGGGGTTTTTGCTTCTTGACAGCTTTCATCTCTCCCTTCTTTTAGCACTCAGCGGCCTCTCTTTAGTGTCTACTCTGATTTGTTGAGTCTAATCTCTGTGCTAGAAAAATCAGATAATCTCACTTGCTAAATTCAAACTTCAAAGTTAAAGAGGCTTTGATTAAGGACCCACGAGTAAAGCTCATGTTTTAATGCACACACTCTGTGATCAAAATACTAAAATCATGGTAAATTTCTGAATTCTTAAGTTGAGACTTGACCAATACAACAACAACAAAAGTATGAAGCGTCACATGTATGTAGAAAATTTTGGTTCAAGAAGGCCACACGTATTCATGACATTGCTTGTTAAACATAAAATAAGGATATGGAATCACTTAGTATGAGGGATAATCAGATGGTGTACTAAAACATGTTTGACTGGGATCATTCTTTCAAGTTTTGTTTCTCCCTTCTGTTTTCTCAGCCATCTTACTGAAAAGGACTGTCTGTATTGAGTTATAAGTGTATAAGCTAGCTAGTTGCTTTTGCAAGTTGGGAAAATTCTTAAAAATATGTACAAATGTATGAAAATAATTTCAAAATTTCCAAACACGCTTGTATACATGGAAACCCTGGTGGCATAGTGGGTTAAGTGCTACATCTGCTAACCAAAAGGTTGGCAGTTCAAATTCTCCAGGTGCTCCTTGGAAACTTTATGGGGAAGTTCTACTCTGACCTCTAAGGTTGCTATGAGTTGGACCCAATTTGACAGCAGTGGGTTTGGTTTTTGGTGTGTTGGTGGCATAATGGTTAAGTGCTACAGCTGCTAACCAAAGGTTGGGGATTCAAACCCTCCAGGCACTCGGAAACTCTATGGAACAGTTCTGCTCTGAGTCCTTTGAGGTTGTTATAAAGCAGAATCAATTTGATGGCAGTGAGTTTGACTTGGTGTTTAGTTTCTGATATATATGTGTAAGTTAGGATTGCGTGTCACAGAGTTTTATGAACTCCATCTCTATAGGGACCTCCATAACTCTGAGATCTCCCTCATGTGGTAGATTATTATCTCAGCAATCATTTTCCTAAAAATAGACTTTCATGTTTGAGCTTCCCTCTGTCATTTTTGATATTTTAGTAGCTTTTTGTTTAACAATATAGATGTGTCTGACACATCTGTGCTTCTGCTATGCACAGACGAACTAACAGACATTGGATTGAATGACTCAGCATACCCACCTGAAGGAATGAGTTTCCAAGAGTTTGTCATGCAGATGTCAGCAACACAGGAGAAATCACAGGAAGAGTTTCCATCAATCAATGATACTGTTTGTAAAGAAATGTGGTTAGATTATGAAGACTTCTGTGTATGCTTTCAGTAAGTATAAACAGTTTTGTATGTTTCATATAAGCTGTTATCTATACCATTAATTTTTAACTGTCAATCAAAAGAGTTAAATCAGTATTAGCCTGGTGTTGGCATAATATCAAACAAAAGTTTGAAAGGGGAAGAATGAGTGAGCTGGTTGTCTACATAGCACAATAACATCATTTAATAAATTCATACATTCTCATAGCCAGATCAACCTCAGTCCGGTTTCAGCTTCTCCTCAAAGACTTGTTTGCTGGTTAAGATGCAGGGAATATTTTCATTAAGATCGTTTGACCATTTTTGTTCATTTAAGGCAACTGCCTGAGTACTGCCAACATTACTATTTTATAACTTTCCTCTCTCTTCACCTTGTTGTGTCTAGAGTTATTTGATTCTAATCAAATTAACATACAGTGGCATGCCGTTGAGTATAGTGACAATAACCTGCTATTAATTTTTTTTCAGGAATATATATATTTTCCATAAGCCAAGTTCATATTGTCTTAACTTTCAGAAAACGGAATTTAAGGTAAATATATTTTTGTTCATACAGATGTGTAAACCAAAAAACAGCAGCAACAACCACCACAACAAAAAACAACACTAAGCCCATTGCTATTAAGCTGTGTAGAAGTAGAAACATCCCTTCCACAAGGGAAATTTGTAATGAAATATTTGATAGAGTCATGTTAGTACACAGCACGTTCATATTGCTCAAATATTTCTAAACTTGTAGCAATTATATTTAAAAAACAAAACAAAACAAAACCAAAAATGATGATCATTACCTGATTTTGAAGCCCATGCCTTTTTACTAGGTCCATCTTTAGAAGCAGATCAGTGGTTCTAAAGCTAGATTTCCTAGTTTTAAATCCAGGCTCCAACATTTACTCTATGTGGGACTCTGAGCAAACTGTATAAGTTCTGTTTGCGTCAGTGTCCTCATCTGTAAAATGAGGCTAATAAGAAATGTGCACCACAGAGTTGGGAAATGAGTGAGACAATGTATGTAAAACACTTAGAAGAATGACTATAAGCAGTAATAAGCCAAGTGCCGTATAAGCAATAATATATAGTATTAACAATAATAGTATAAGTATAAGCAATAATAGTATGAGGAATAATAGATGTGAGCTGTCATTATGAAAGGCAGTTTGCATATGAGTTTTTCTTGTAAATAATCATCTAGATACATGATAGACATGTGGATGTAATAAAATGATTAACTACTCTTTATTCTGTTCCTATTTCTATAAAGTGACAGTAAATGCAGGATTTTTTCCTTTTTTTTAACACCAATCGTGAGAGAAAACCAAACTTTGTGTTGCAAGAGGTGTGGCCCGCATGTGATGTCTTAAGTGTGACTACAAAGGAGAGACTGGCTGTGGGCGGAGGCTGAGATCCTGACTTGCGGTCACAGCTGCTGCCCGCTGAGGCTGGTCCGAGGCGCTGGCGGTGTGGCAGCCTGACGCGGTCTTCAGTGTGCTGCATGGCTGCACTGTTGGCGCTTAGTGTGGCAGTGACGTGAGAGCATCTGCGTAGCATTCGGGACCACTCTTCACCCCTTCCCAAATTCCAAATAAGGACTAGAAACAAGCTCTGTGCAGACATTCCTCCTGAGGCAGGCATGCTAGTCTGACAAGTCTAGGCCCCTTCAGACTTTTAGACAGTACGTATGTAAGTAAAAACTGTCTCTGTCCCAGTGTCTTAGTCACCTAGCACTCCTATAACAGAAATACCACACACAAATGGCTTTAACAAAGACGGATTTGTTCTCTCACAGTCTAGGAGGCTAGAAGTCCAAATTCAGAGTGCCAGCTTCAGGAGAAGCCTTTTTCTTTCTCTTAAGTTCCAACTTTTCTTCCATCCTGATTATTTTTCTGAAGAATTTCCTTTTTTTTTCTTTTTTTTAAATCATTCTCTGAGCAGGCTTCCTGGTGATAAAATGTCATAACTTTCCTTCATCTAAGAATGTCCACTGGCAATCAATTATTATATCCTGAAAATCTTGAGAACAGAGGAAAGAGAGTGTTTAATGCACACTCTGTCATGTAAAATACCCTGTGCCATCCCCATTAAGCATTCAGCAAAGCTCCTGCATGGCCTCTGGGCCCAGTCTCCTTACTTATGTGGTTTCCAAAACAAGAATGTTTCATTTCTTTATACATCAAGAAGACCTTAGACTTTTGTATGAGCACTAGCCTCACACTGAACCCTGCAGACACAGCACACATAGTCCGTGGCAGACATTTATTTACACAGTATGTTTTTCTCTGTATCAGTGAATTTATAGTAAATTATCTATAAATGTTAGGTATTGTATAATAATATTATTGGAAGTGGAAAATATGGCAGTCCAAACAAAATCTGTTGTCACTGAGTTGATTCCAACTCCTGCCACCTCTGTAAGACATAGTAGAACTGCTCTGTAGGGTTTCCGAAGAGCGCCACGTGGCTCTGGTACCCCGTTAACGAGTACGATGATTGGCTTGTTGTGTTGCAGTTCTCAGAGGAACGTGTGTCCTACCATCTATTTGTGGATAGCCTAAAACCAATTGAACTACTGGTTTGTTTCTCTGCATTGGTTCGCTGGGGAGAATCGGGAGGTAAGAAGGCTATGAGAAAACAACAATCTTAAAGCTCAACTCACATTCAGATTAGGGGAAATGTAATACTAAGGGTTTTAGGCTACGGATGAAGACATTTATACCAGCTCATACCACCGTTATTCCTCAGACATCAAAGATTGTGCCCAGTTTGTCACTTCCACCATCCACCTCTTTGGCAAACCTAGTCATTCTTTCAGGTGTTGTTGTTACCTGACTGCATCATTTCAGTCTCCAGTTCATTTTCTCTGCAAGTCTGTTCCTATAATTTTTGGATTCCCACTGGGATCACCTTTCATTGATCTTACCACTTTTTCTCTATCGCTTCCCTCATGTCTTTATTTCTCTCATTGGAAGCATAGTATCTATTTGGATCAGTATAATTATATCCTTTTATATACCCTCAACACTCATACCTTTCTTACCCTGTCCTCTTCCTTTCCTGGAAAAATCCCAGTGATTAAACTTAGCTATGGGCCTAACCTGTGATTATATCAGAGCAGTTGAATTTGACTGGAGACACAAATAAACACAACAACAAAAATATCAAAACAGATCATACCCACCAGGCCCCCATTAAATTGATAACCACAAATCTCAGAAAGGCCCTTACTAAACACTGTCATTATGGTCCCGGTCACTCTCCTACTTTCAAAGTGGACTGTTTCTAATCTCTTGAGTCTTCTCAGAATATGAGACTCGTCTCTCTCTCTAGCCAAGCCAAGTGCCGTCGAGTCGGATGTCTCTCTCTCACTACTTGTCAATATATCTCCAACACCCACTGTCATCCTCAGTACCTGATGACCTTCTAACCTCACTGAAGAAATGCAAGAAATCAGAAATTATCTTCGTGATCTTCCCACAGTGAACGCTTCTAAACTCTAGCCTGCCTTCCCTCCTGTTCAACATCCTAATATACCAAAATGTCTCTGATATTAAAACAGACAAATAGAAACATCTCCTGACCCTAGCCACCATCTCACTTCTCCAGTCTATGGAAAAATCCTGACATTGATGTAAATTCTGGTTTCCTCTGCTTTCTACTTCTCATTCTGTTTACCTTAAATATTAAAAGTGATTGATTTTACATCACAGCATGTTTATGTATCCTAGCATGAAAATTCAAAAGAGTGCAAATGATATTGCATGAAAATTACTTTTTCTCTCAATACTTGTTGGCCAGCCACCTAGGTCTCTTGAATAGAAGCAAGCTTTATTTCTTATATATGCTTCTATATTGACTAGACATAAGCACAAATAGTGGAATATGTCATGAATTTAAAAAATTCTCATTAATTTTTACAAGTTTTGTGGTTCCATTGTTCATATTTTTAAATTGTTACTCTACCTGGAATGAATGTTGTTATGAATGTGATGTACAAATTCAATTTTTCTAGATTGCATTCAATTTTCTTAGTACATATAATGCTTTACTTATCCTTTGCCACAATGATTATATATATATATATATATTTTTTTTTATTATGATTGAGGGAAAATGTACATTCTCATATAACTTTGCATGTCCAGCCATATGCAGCTCCCACTACTCTTCCTGCCTGGTGACAGCACACTCTTCCTCTCCGTTCCATACATGTCTTATCCTCCCAACAATTTCCTATCCTCTCTTCTGCACTTACTCCTCTGCCTCTAGAAAGAGGTTAGCAGGAAGACATCCTCTAGATGCATAGGACCATAAAGTGCGCTCGTGATATGATCACTCGGTGTCACCAAGTCAAATCCATTCCTGTCCAAAGAGTTGACATCTATTATGATTTATGGACAGGGGCAGCATCAGGGCCAGGGGCCATCAATTGTGGTCTTTCAGTGGAGATCTCAGGGTGCACCCCTTTTTAATCTTATGTTGCCTGTGAGAATCAATTGTGTTAGCTCCATCACGGCTATCACTGGTGGTGGCTGGGCACTGTCCAGTTCTTCCGGTCACAAGTCGATATAGTCACCCACTCACGTGGGTCTCTCTGTCTTCTGGGTTCTCATTTGCCCATGTCATTTTGGTGTTTGGTGGTCATCCACTCCTGCTGAATTGGGACAATTTGCTGTACCCTCAGATGGCAGCTTGGCAGCTTTGAAGTCCCCAAAAGCCACTCACCAATGTGGGGTGCAGAAGGCTCTCAGCAAAATGCTAGTTGTGCCAGTTGGCCTCAATTTCCCCTGAGAGCATGATCCCCTGCTCCCTGCCCCAGCTACTGTGTCTTTACTATATTGGTTTAAGATGGAAAGACTAATCGTGTTATGTTGAAATCCAGCAGCCATCAAAGAGCCTTTTCTTCTATGCATGAGTCTATTTTTAAGTTCTTATCATTGGGATCTCATACAATATTTTTCCTTTTGTCGCTGACTGCTTTCACTCAGCATGATGTCCTCCCATTTAAACCAGGTTATGAGATGTTTCCTAAAATCATCGTTGTTCTTTATCATTGCGTAGTGTTCCATTGAGTATGTATTCCATAGTTTACCTATCCATTCTTCTGTTGTTGGGCTTCTGGGTTGATTCCATCTTTTCACTATTGTGGACTGTGCTGCAATAAACGTGTACATGTATGTATCATTTGGTGTGAATGGCGTTGATTCTGTAGGATATATTCCAAGCAGTGGAATTCCTGGGTCAAATGGTATATCTATATCTAACTTTTTAAGGAAGCACCAGATTGTTTTCCAACGAGGGTGTACCATTTTGCAGTCTCACCAACAGTGTAGGAGAGTTCCAATATCTCCACAGCCTCTACAGTATTTGTTGTTTTGTGATTTTTAGATCTTGGCCAATCTTGTTGGAGTGAGATGGTATCTCATTGTAGTTCTGATTTGAATTTCTTTAATAGCTAATGATCATGAGCATGTCTGGATATAGTTTTTGGCTGCCTGGATCTCTTCTTTAGAGAACTGTCTGTCCATCTCCTTTTCTCATCACTTAATTGGATTATTTATGCTTTTCTTATTGATAATTTTGTAGTACTTTATAGATTATGGAGATCAGACATTGGTCTGACATATAGTTGTCAAATATTTTTTCTCATTCTGTAAGTGGCCTTGTAATTCTATTAATAAAATCTTTGGATGAGCAGCAGTGTTTGATTCTTAGTAGTTCTCATTTATCTCTTTTCTGTTGTTTGTGGTTTGTTTGATAGATCTTGAATTCTGTCTGTGTTGTGTATTAAAACTTCCACTGTTGATCCTAGTTTTTCTTTTGTTTGAGCTTTATCATTTTAAAGTTGACATTTAGATCTTTTATCCAGTTTGAGTTGATTTTTGGATAAAGTATAAGATATGTGTCTTGTTTTAATTTTTTGCAGATGGATATCCAATTTTGGCAAGCACCATTTGTTAAAGAGACCTTTTTACCCCAGTTTAATGTCTTAGGGCCTTTGTTGAACATCAGCTGTTCATAGGAAGATGGTGTCATCTCTGGGGTCTCCATTCTGTTCCATTGATCTATCTATCTCTTTTTGTACCTGTACCAGGCTATTTTGCCTACTGTGGCAGTGTAATGGTTTCTAAAATCATGTAGTGAGAGGCCTCCCAGTCTGTTATTCTTCAGTAGTGCTTTACTGATCCAGGGCTTCTTCCCTTTCCAAACAAAGTTGTTGATTTGTTTCTCCATCTCATCAAAAAATATTGTTGGAATTTGTATTGGGATTGCATTATATAAGTAGATCACTTTGGGTAAAGTAGACATTTTCACAATGTTAAGTATTCCTATCCATGATCGGGGTAGGATTCTCTGTTTATGTAAGTCTTACTTTGTTTCTTGTAGTAACGTCTTGTAGTTCTCTTTGTAAAGGTCTGATATTTCTCTGGTTAGATTTATTCCTAGGCATTTTATCATCTTAGGGTCTATAGAAAATGGTATTGACTTGATGATTTCTTCAGTAATAATCTCATTGTTGGTGTAAAGGAATCCTACTGATTTACTTATGTTTATCTTGTATTCTGACACTTTGGTGAACTCTTCTATCAGTTTGAGTAGTTTATTTATGGATTCTTTAGAGTCTCTGCATATGCAATCATATCATCTGCAAATAGGGAGATTTTTACTTCTTCTTTGCTGATGCAAATGCCTTTTATTTCTTGGTCTTGTCTAACTGCTCTGGCTAGAACTTCTAGTACAATGTTGAACAGGAGAGGTGAGAGTGGGCATCCTTGTCTAGTTTCCATTCTCAAGAGAAACTGTTTCAGTTTCTCTCCATTCAGAATGATGTAGGCAGTTGGCTTTGTATAAATGGCCCTTATTGCATTGAGTAATTTGCCGTCTATTCCTAATTTGCTGAGAATTTTTAGCATGAATGGGTGTTGGACTTTATCAAATGCATTTTCTACATCAATAGACAAAATCAGGTGATTCTTGTCTTTTGTGTTATTTATGTGGTTGATCACATTAATTGTTCTTCTGATGTTGAACCAGCCGTGCATCCCTGGTATGAATCTAACTTGGTCATGATGGATTATTTTTTTGATATGTTGTTGTGTTTTATTGGCAAGAATTTTGTTGAAGATTTTTGCATGTAGATTCATGAGTGATATCAGTCTGTAGTTCTCCTTTTTGGTTGGGTCTTTCCTTGGCTTTGGTACCAGGGTTATGCTGGCTTCATAAAATGAATTTGGGAGTATTCCATCCTTTTCTGTACTGTGAAATAGTCTCAGTAGTATTGGAGATAACTCTTCTCTAAAAGCTTGGTAGAGTTCTGTAGTGAACCCATCTGGGCCCAGGCTTTTTTTTAGTTAGTAGTTTTTGGATGACTTTTTCAATCTCTTCCTTTGTGATGAGTTGTTTATTAAGTTGTTCTGCTTCACCTTGTGATAATTTTGGTAGGTGATATTAGTATAGGAAGTTGTCCATTTCCTCTAGGTTTTCAAATTTGTTAGAGTACAGTCTTTCATCATACAGTATTCTGTTATGATATTTTTGATTTCTGTTGGATCTGTTATGACAACTACCCTCTCATTTCTTATTTGGGTTATTTGTTTCCTTTTCTGTTTTTCTTTAGTAAGTTTAGCCAATGGTTTGTCCATTTTGTTGATCTTTTCAAAAAAACCAGCTTTTGGTCTTTTCAATTGTTCTTCTATTTTCTAATTTGTTTAGTTCTGCTCTAATCTTTATGATATGTTTTCTTCTGATGCCTGAGAGGTTCCTCTGTTGTTCTCTCTCTACTTGTTCAAGCTGTAGCATTAGTTCTTTGGTTTAGTTTCTTTCTTCCTTCCAGATGTGCGCATTTATGGAGATAAACTGACCTCTGAGTACTGCTTTGGCTGTATCCCATAGGTTCTGGTAGGAAGTGTTTTCATTCTTATTGGAATCCATACATTTCTTTATTTAATCCTTGATTTCTTCTATTACCCATGGCTTTTTGAGCAAGTTGTTGTTCAGTTTCCATGAGTTCCCCTTTCTATCTATGTTTTTTCTGCTACTGATTTCAACTTTTATGGCTTTATGATCTGAGAAGATGCTTTGCATTAATTTGATGGTGTGGATTTTGTTGAAAATTGTTTTATGTCCTAATAAATGGTCTATTCTGGAAAATGTTCCATGTGTACTGGAGAAGCAGGTGTAGTTGTCTGCTGATGGACAGAAAATTCTGTATATGTCGATGAGGGCTAGTGGCTTAACTGTAGCAATAAGATCTTCCATGTCTTTATTGAGCTTTTTTCTGGAAGATCTGTCCAATATTGAGAGTGGAGTGTTGAAGTCCCCCACTACTATTGTGGAGTGATGTATATTGTTTTTGAGTGTAGTCAGCATTGCTCAGATGTATTTATATGCTGTAATATTAGGTTCATAAATATTTAATATTGTTACGTTCTGCTTATGTATTGGACCTTTCAGCAATAGTGTCCATTCTTGTCCACGATGGTTAATTTTACATTAAAATCTATTTTATCTGAGATTAGAATTGCCACACCTGCTCTTCTTTGTGTATTGTTAGCTTGATATATATTCTTCCATCCTTTAATTTTCTGTTTGTTCTTATCTTTAAGTCTAATGTCAATTTCTTGTAGGCAACATATGTATGGGTCATGTATTTTCATCCAAGTTGTCACTTGTCTCTTTACTGGAGTGTTTAGTCCATTCACATTCAATGTAATTATTGATAGGTATGTGTTCAGTGCTGTCATTGTGATATGTTTATTTTTGTGTTGATGTTTTCTCTGTTGTTCATATTAATCTGTTCTGGGACATTCTTCTTTGTGAGTTGATTTTTCACCTTTTCCAGGGTTGGTTTTGTGATTGTCAAGACTCCTGTATTACGTTTCTTGATTTGATATGTTGCGTCTTTACTCAGCTTTATGGTTACCCCTAAAGTCCCCCTTAATGAACTATGTATAAACTCGATTTTAATTACTACCAGTCTTATAAACTTCCTCTTCATCTGGAGGGACTATGATGACTGTAGTACATCCCTCTTTTTAATATGATTACATCATAGCTTTCATGATATGATCACTGGATCATTTCTTTCACTGTTATAGCTTTGACTCAGTTTGGAGTCTTCCCTAACTGACAAGGTTTCTGGGTGATGTGTCCTTATTTGCTTCTAAGATATAAACTTAGTGCTTTTGTTCTTCTAAGCCGAGAGATTCTTTCAGTGTTTCTTGTAGCTTTGGTTTGGTTTTTACAAAGTCTCCGAGTTTCTGTTTATCTGCAAATATCTTAATTTCATTTTCATATTTGAAAGATAGTTTTGCAGGATATATAATTCTTGGAAGTTCTCCTTTAAGGCTTTGAATGTGTGATGCCACTGTTTCTGTGCCAGAATTGTTTTGGCTGAGAAGTCTGATGAAAGCTTATAGAGTTTGCCTCTGAATGTTAGCTTTGTTTTGAGTCTTGCTGCCTTTAAGAGTTTCTGCTTATGTTTCATTTTGTTAAGTTTGATTATAATATGTCTTGGGGTCTTTCTTTTGATATCTATATTGAATGGTGCTCAATATGCATCTTGGATATCTGTATCTCTTCTTTCATAATTTTTGTGAAGTTTTCTGTAAGCAGCCCAGCAGCAATTTCTCTGTGTTCTCAGTGTCTCACCCTGTTCAGGAACTCTGGTTAATCATAGATTGTTCCTCTTAATAGAGTTCCACATGCTTCTTAATGCTTCTTCATTTTTCTTGTTTCTTTTTTCTGATTTTTCCTCATAGATGCTGGAGTCAGTAGCTCTCTCTTCCAAGTCAGAAAGTCTCTTTTCCACTTGTTTCATTTGTTTTCTTGGCTTTTCATTGAAGTTTCTATCTCTTTAATTTTGGTCTTGATCTGTTGGATTTTGGAGTACTGGTGTTCTATCAGATAGTACAGCTTGCTTAATTTTTCACTTTGCTGCATTTTGTATAAGGTCTAGGAGGGCTCTCTATATAATCTTTTTGTATTCACCTTCTGATAGTTTCAGAAAGTTTTGTTCATCTGGAAAGTTCTTTGGTTATTTCTTTTGGGAGAGTTCTGAAGCCACGGGTGATTTCTTCATTATGGTTTTCTCCAGAGTTGCTTTTGGGGCATCATGTGAGTCAATAAAGGCTGGGGGAGATGCTGTGAGGATGGACTGCAGTTGTTTCTCTAGGCCATCTTTAAATGAAAGGTAAAAGATATCTGACCACTTCCAAAGTCAGTCAGGTTTTCAGGTATGCTGATTCTTCTTCCCAGCTGGCAAAGTAAGCACCTGTATATCCAACCCCAAATGTTATAAACTAGTTCAAAATTCAGAAAGACCACTGCCCTGTTGGCCTCTGCTGCCGGGCCCCAGCTGTAGGCAACGCTGTGTGAAATACTGCTTTTCTGCCAGAAAAGTGCTCTCCTTCAGGCAGGCGCTGCCTTCCAGCCTAGGAAATAAGTCCAGCTGAGGCCTCTGTATGGTTAAGCCACCTCCTGGTGAAACAAGATAACATCCTGCACAAGCTGTCTGCCTACCTTGGTACAGGCTACTCAATGGTGGAGGCAGAAAGAGAGGCCAAAGGTACTAGGATGCACAGAGTCCACAGCCTCAATTGCCGGGCCCAAGCTGTAGGCAACACTGTAAGATACTGCTTTTATGCTGGAAAAGCACTGTCCTCCAGGCAGGTGCTGCCTCCCAGCCTAGGAACTAGGTCCAGCTGGGGCCTCTCTATGGGCGTATCTGCCTCCCAGTGGAACAAGATGGCATCCCTCACAAGCTGCATTCCTGTGTCTGTACAGGCTACTCAGTGGTGGAGGCGGACGGAGAAACCAAAGGTGCTGAGAAGAACAGAGTCCAAAGCCAAGCTCTCAAAATGTGGCAATTTCACATGCTGATTCCACCAGCATCTGAGATTAGCTGCTAGTCAATTCCCTGCTCTGCCCGCCGGCTTAAGACAGGGGAAAAATAGTTAAAATGGTGAGTTACCTTCTATCTGTGCAAGCCAGCGTGCGCCAATAGTAGGGTCAGCAAAAGAGAGGAGGTTTTGCATTCAGTGGTATGAAGTCCAAATTAGCAGCCCTGTACCACGTCCTAGGGCTCACTAGGTGTCCAGAAGGGGCTCTGTTTAGTTATCAATTCAGGTCTTTGTTTCCAGAAGGATTTAGGGAGATGTGTGCTTTGTCTGCCATCTTGACTCTGCCTCCAATGATAGTATCTTTGTACATATACATTTCTATCTTTATGTAGGTGGTTATATAATGATATATTTATCTGTCTTTATGTACTTGGATATATTACAGAAATTTGTGTCCTGTTGATCATTATCATCATTCTTTGCTGTTACTATACTCTTAAGAACTGTAGATATGTCTAAGTTTCTGGAAGTGGTAATACTTGACTTTGTATTTCAGTTTTCCAGAATTTTTCTGGCATTACTTATTTCTTATTGTTTTCTTTATAAGCCCTTCTATTTAAATAGATTTTAAACCATTTCAGTTGTCGTCTTCATTGGACATGTGTCAGATTCCAAAAGGAACATTAATTTAGAGGATCAGGACAGGTTCAGTTGTCCATTCTCTCCTAATCCTCCTCCCCCATTAGATTTTCACCACCACTATTCCACTGAAACATCTGCACAGTTAAATCTCGTGGTCGAAATGTCAAGTGATTCAATCATCTAATCCTACTAATCACTCCTTTTTTTCCCTTTAAACGTTATGTTTTTATTTGGCTTTTAAACTCTTCTGGTTATTCTCCCACCATTCCGTGTCCAGCTTCTTCCTTGTTCCAGTGTATTCTTTTGTCCACACATAAGCTAAAATAATCTCAACAAAATGTTAAAAGTGATGAAATTACTTCTCTTCTCAAAACCCTCTAGTGTTTCCATTGCATTTGGAATTCAACCTACACTTGCTAGCATGGTGTATGATGCCATACTGTATCTGGCCTTGACCTTCAATCTCATCCTTACACGTTTCTCCCTTTTTCATACAACTCAGCCATTCTGGTCAGGTCTGTTTCTTGTTCTTATTTGTTCTTTGGGATTATTGCGGTAGCCAGCCCAGTTTCCTAGAATGGTTTTTCCTAGCAATTCCTACAGCTGGACTCTTCACTTCATTTAGATCTCTATTCAAATACTTTCTCTGACTAACTTAGTGGAAATACCTCAATGCAAACGCAAAACACGCTCACACAGCACTCTAATTCCTTGCTCAGTTTTGTTAAAACATTTATCTCTAACTCAAATAAGCAGTCCCTGGAGCCTAATTATCTACCAAGTGCTTACTATTGAATATCTTGCCCACACTGAGAGCAGGTAATTTGATTTTTTTTGCCAAGATGTCTCAATGTTTTAAATTATGTCTAGTACTAGTAGGTTGGTAATAAACACACATTGAATAAATAGACTCTCCAAAGTGTAGTTGTCTAACCTTGCCATGTCTGTCAAATCAATAGCTCTTAAGCTACCCCATGACCTAGAACATTGAATGCTATAAGCCCAGAGACCTAGCAGATCATGCTATGGCCTTCTGTGTTCTCACTTTGAGTACTCTCTGGAAATAAGGTGAAACATGTGAAACATATTCTATGCGTAGCCACTGATGAAGAATAGTCATATTATTTATTCATTTTTAAAGAAAACTTTGATATTGAGATTCCTATTTTGTGAGTGACTTGCAAATTGTACCCAGTCAGACCTCAGAATCAATGGCAAAAATTTAAATAAACAAAGGGCTGCTTTGGCATTGTTTTGATGCTGTCTTAGGCAAATATCTAAGAGGAAAAATGCCACTTTTATGAATGTGGCATTTTCTCTGTAATATTGCATCTAGAGGAATACTGCAATTACCATCATAGATAATAAAAGTGATGATATTCTATAATAAAATGTCTCTCTCTGTCCTCCTGTTCCAAACATTTCCTTTCCTGGTTTCTTCACCTGAGACAGTGATTGTGAAGATGAAAATAAATTGACTAGGACAATTTCTACTGTTTCATAAGAGTTTTAGAATATCTGTTAACTCCCTAATTTTGAAATTTATTGTTTATGTTGGAGGGAAACTGGTGGCATGGTGGTTAAGTGCTACATGTGCTAACCAAAAAGTTGTCACTTCACATCCACCAGCTGCTCCATGGAACCTCTATGGAGCAGTTCTGTTCTGTCCTATAGGGTCACTATGAGTCAAAATCATCTTGATGGTAGTGGGTTTGGAGTTGCTATTGGATAAACAAAACAAACAAAAAACTAAGTAATACCAGAGAAATAAGCTATGCTCTCACAATGAAATTTTAATTTTTATTTTTTTCTTTTAAAAAGCCTTAACAAAAGACAGTCCTCCCATAGAACCTGGACTTCTTATAGGTGAAATGCCTTCTTGGAAATCTCTGAAGCCACGCAAGCTTGTTCTAAAGATTCACACATATGCTACCAAGGCCACGATGGTTCGCCTGCCTGTTGGGTATGTGGCGGCTTAATTTTTTTCTCATACTAAGAAGTTTTGGAGCTTTGTAACTATTAACTACTAAAAACTTAAGCAGTGTGGTCTCTAGAGTAGTGTTCCATGAAGTGATTCCACAAGCTTATGTTTGTTGAGAAGAATACTTCTATGAGCAACTAAATTGAAGAAATGTTCTTTACGGAATTTCCTTTAGGAAAACTCATAAATATCAAAGATTCTAGGAATATCATTAGCAAGGAATATTGTTTAAACCTGCTTAACTCAGCATTTATTAAAATTAGATAATCATTTTCATTTGTAGCTCCTACTGTATTCCTTAGTAGAACCATGATCTTATTTAAACATGGATTAATAAACCTAGCATTTCCCCTGACCAGTCTATACTATTTTGTATAAATATGCACAGCACAACATTTACCCATTCAACATTGTTTCTGGTGTACAGTTTTGTAATATCAATTACATTCATCCTACTGTGTAAAAACTACTTGTAATTGTTGACAAATTTCCTTGTTGACTTATACTTTGTTAGATTTTTTTTTTAACTAAGAGACAACTGGCTAAACACAACATATTTTTCTTATTAAGGAGAATATGTGTGATTAAAACATTTATTTTGATAAAACTGAAAATTATTACATCCTAATTCAGATGATATAAGATTTCTACTCAGTATTTTTTTCCCCAAGACCTAGTATACATCCTCTGTGTTACTAGAAGAAGCTATAGTTTTTGTATAAAAATTAAAGCATAAACAACCAAATAAAATGCTAAAATATTGCATCTGGTATTCCTCAAAAACAATAATTTAGAAACTTCAGTATTTCTCATATCTACTCTGAAACCTCTGGTATAGAGAAATTCTACTAGAAATCCAGTTACTTTGAGTGCCTGACCATGTTGACATCCAAGGACAGGGAAGTCATTAGGAGTCTTTTGTATTCACACTTCCATCCAGAGAACCTAGCCCACTAGCATACCTGTTTTAAACATGTTCTGCATGCTCAGGAAGGGAAATGAATGTTTCTGTTCTCAGTGATACTTTATCCCTGCAGGAAAGAGCTAATTTGTCAGACAATGACTTTGAAATCACTTTAAAAACTATGAAGCCCTATACCAACACGAGTTGTTGTTGCTAGGAAAAAATGAAGACTCATTTTTAACAGTGACTATATAATGTAGAGGAGATTTCTCCAACATGTGAAAATTCGTCCTTTAATGAAATTATTTTTGTCCTACATCATTAATGAAATATAGACTCCGTGATATCTGGGTGTCCTTTCAATGTGAAAATTCAAAGGTCTTTGTAGTATCTGTGTTAAAGAATGCAACTCTACTAATGTTTGAGTTCTAGCTCCAAGTAGTCATCAAGCATCTAACAGAGGCAAGTTCTACTACAAAGAAAATACGTGGTGCTCACATAGTATCCATTCTCTCTAGGAGACACATGCTGCTGTTCACCATATATTCCCCAATAGGACATTCCATACACATCTGCAGCATGGTGAATTTTGTCGTTGGTGATGAAGACACTGTGCTGCCCTACTTTGAGCCAGTAAGTATTTTAGTAACTGCATTAAGAGTTATTTTTTCACTCATAAATACTTAAACCTTTAAAATTGTATTTTTTTAATTTTCAAAGATTTTATACTAAATATATTGTTATTTTTTATTCAACTGACACAGATTGTACTTTTTAGAACTATTAAGTGTATTTTGGAAGAAATTCCCAAGTGCAACATGTGTAATAAACACTCTCAACTCAGTCAGGATGCAAATGTAGAGTAGTTTTATTTTTCTCCAGCAGCCGCCTGCTCTGGTTCCCTACTGAGTTCATATTTAGATCTATAAATATCTTGAGTAGATCCCAGGTTGTTGTGAGGTGCCACTGAGTGGGTTCTGATTCACAGTGACTCAGTGTGACAGAGTAGGACTCTCCCATCGGTTTTTTATGATCTCCCTGAGTTGCGCTGGTGATGCATGGTTAGGATCTTAGCTGCTTACTGAAAAGCTGGCAATTGGAATCCACATAGTGACTCCACAGGGAGATCCTATAGCATGATATTTTTGTTTCTTTTGGCAGTTCCAAGTACTCTTGGGGAACTCTATGGGGCAGTTATACTCTGTAATATAGGGTTGCTATGCATTAGAATCAACTTGACAGCAATGGCTTTTCTTTTTTGACTTTGGGTATAAAGGCTCCCTATTGTACTTTTTAATACAGTTTAAAATTTTGATCTCATACCCTCCTTTCACCTCTTCCTTGACCTAAGGAACATGTCTGTGGGACTCTAGGGGAGAGGGAACTGTGGAAGGTTCTGTCACTTTCTCATTTCTGTTTCTTCTTGGCCTCTTTTTGCTTTTATCTTGATTCTCTGTTTTGACAGGTTCTGAATGAAGAGGTGGGATAAATGATGCCAGCCTGTCCTCTAAAGTCTTGGCATTAGATGTCCTCTGTGTCATGTGCATTTTGGGGACAAATTTGCGTACAGCCGTCCCCACTGCATAATTCCTGACCCTCTGTTAGCCCAAATCACTGCCCTGATATTTAATGGGCACAGCCTTATATGTATAAAATCTTGTAACTCAATCAGCAAACCTTTTGGCCAGGGTAGCAATGAGATGGCTTCCTCCCGTTGTGTTCACCTGGATAAGACATGGTTCACTCCTGTGTTCCTGCCTCTCTAGGCAGTGGTTGTCCAAGGTTCTCTTTGGCTGCCAGTCTCCTCTGCATTCCCTGTGTCTTTCACCAATCCTTTTTCCTCCTCACTTAGAAGGGACAGAAGTAAAATCAGAAGCCAGCTGAAGTCTACCTTATAAGCAGGTATCTGTTATTTTCTTAATTATATTTATCCTGCTTACTTTAAATTCTTGGTTTGTCTATTTCTAATTACTCCACTTTAGAAAGCATTGATTATCCAGTTTGTCGTCTTTCTTTAGGTGACTAAACTCCCCAAACCAGAAACCAAATCCACTGCCACTGAGCCACTTCTGACTCGTAGTGATGCTATAGGACAGAGTAGAATTAGCTGCCCTACAGGGTTTCAAGGGCTGTAGATCATTATGGAAGCAGATTGACACATTGCTACCGATTTCTTCTGAGGACGGGCTGCTAAATTCTAACCTTCTGACTTTATACTTAGTAGCAGAGCACTTTAGCCACTGCACCACGAGAGCTCCTTCTTGAATGCCCTGGGTGTTTAGTTATTTTGATTTGTGAGCCCATATTTATCTGGGGTTATGAAATTCTCTGTATTATAGACATGAAAGAACAAAGGCTTTAGGCCAGGCTCCTGTGTCCCTTTGTTCTAAGGTAGAATGAAAAAAAAAAAAAAACCCTGAGCATGGAGACCAGATGACTTCAGGACATTACTGACCACTCCTAGTGCCGCCACTTGACCAGACAACTTTTATGGTCATAGTTTCATGATGAGTTTCATGGTCATTATTAAGATGAGCTATTATGGGGTTTGGAGGGGATACTGCCCCCCAAAACACTCACTGCCATTGAGTCATATCCTTAGAGATCAGAGGAGAACTGCTCCATAGAGTTTCCAAGGAGCACCTGGTGGATTTGAACTGCTAACATTTTGGTTAGCAGCCATAACACTTAACCCACTATAGCCCCAGGGTTTCCTTGGAGGGAATAGTGGAGAAGTCAATGCATTCAAGTAGCCAGTCAGGTGTGCTCCTCTTCAGCATCTTCTGGCCCAAGCAGTGAGTTTGTGCTGTCTAAGCATATCTGCTGAATCATTCTCCAAGGTTTTTGCAGGCATTCCACCATGCTCTAACCCTCCCTGCTGAAAACAAACAAATCTGTTGCCATCGGTTCCCACTCATAAAGACGGACTCTGTAACGCAGAGTAGGACTGCATCATATAGTTTCCAAGGAGCGCCTGGTGGATTCAAACTGCAGATCTTTTGTTTAGCATCTGTAACTCTTAACTACTACGTCACAACATTTCCACCCTACCTACCGAGAAGAGACAAAGACAAACTTTGTAAGGTTTCCTTAGACTTCACCCATTTCCTAATGCCTCCAACCACCCTCTGACGACAGAAACGCCACTCCTATCCACCATACAGTAGTCAGGTTGTTGTTGTTGTGTACCTGAGACAGTTCTGACTCATAGAAACCCTATGTACAATGTAAGGAAAACACTGCCTGGCCCTGAGCTATGCCTACAATTCTGGTTTTGCTTGAGCGCACTGTTGTAACCACTGTGTCAGTTCATCTCATTGAAGGTCTTCCTCATTTTCACTGACCCTTTACCAAGCATGATGTTCTTTTCCAGGAACTGAACCTTCCTGACAACACATCCAAAGTATGCCATTTTTGGACTCACCATCCTTGCTTCTAAGGAGCACTCTGGTTGTACTTCTTCCAAGACAGATCTGTTTGTTTTTTTGGCAATGCATGGTATAGTGAATATTCCTCTCCAACAGCACAATTCAAAAGTGTCAGTTCTGTCTTCCTCACTCACTGTCCAGCTTTCACATGCATGTGAGGTGATTGAAAACACTATGACTTAGGTGAGGTACACCTTAGTCTTCCTTTCCTTTTCAACACGTTAAAGAGGTCTTTTGCAGTAGATTCACCCAATGCAATATGCCTTTTGATTTCTTGACTGCTGCTTTCATGGACCTTGATTGTCTATTTATTCAATTAAGATGAAATCCTTGATACTGTCAGTCTTCTCCATTTTTCGTGATGTTGATTATTGGTCCAGTTGTGAGGATTTTTGTTCCCTTGATGTTGAGGTGGAATCCATACCAAAGGCTGTGGTCTTTGTTCTTCATCAGGGTTTCAGGTCCTCTTCATTTTCAGCAAGTGAGGTTGTGTCATTGGCATAATGCAGGTTACTAATGAGTCTTTTCTGCAATCTTGATACCCTGTTTGTCTTCACTGTAGTCCAGATTCTTGAATTACTTGCTCCACATGCAGAATAGTTGTGGTGAAAGGATACGACCTTCGTGCATACCTTTCCTGACTTTAAACCACTCCTGGCTTTAAACCACACAATGTCCAATTGTTCTAGGTGAATGACCACCTTAATGCATGTACAGGTTCCTGATGAGCACTAGTAAGTATTCTGGAATTCCCATTTTTTGCAATGCTAGCCATAATTTGTTATGATGCACAACATAGTTACATGCCTTTGCCTACACAATGAAACACAGGTAAACATTTCTTTGGTGTTATCTGCTTTCAGTCAAGATCCATCTGGTATCAGCAATGATATTCCTGGTTCCACATCCTCTTCTGCTTTCAGCTTGCATTTCTGCCAGTTCTGTATGAATATACTGCTGTGGCCACTTTTGAATAATCTTCAACAATATTTTACTTGAGTGTGATATTAATGATATTATTCAATACTTTCCACATTTGGTTGGATCACCTTCCTTGGGAATAGGAATAAATATGGATCTCTTCCAGCCAGTTGGCCAGTCAACTGTCTTCTGAAAATCTTAGCATAGACAAGTAAGCACCTCTAGTGCCACAGCTGTTTGTTGAAACATCTCCGTTGTTATTCCATCAACTCCTGGAGCCTTGGTTTTGGCCGATTCTTTCAGTGCAGCTTCAGCTTCTTACGTCAGCACCATCAATTCTTGATCAGATGCTGCTGCTTGAAATGGTTGAACATCAAGCAGTTCTTTTTGATATAATGACTCTGTTTATTCCATCCATCTTCTTCGGCTGTTTCCTGCCTCATTTAACATTTTCCCCGTAGAAACTTTCTCCACTGCTGAAGGTTTGCGTGTTATCTTCAGTTCTCTCAACTTGAGAAATGTCGCGTGCATTCATTCACTTTGGTTTCCTATCTCCAGCTCTTTGCACGTGTCGTTATAATGCTTTACTTTGTCTTTTCAAGCCACTCTTTGAAGTCTTCAATTCTTTTACTTTACCATTTCTTCCTTCTGCTGTAGCTGTTCACCATTCAGTAACAAGTTTCACAGTCTCTTCTGACATCCATTGTGGTCTTTTCTTTCTATCCTGCGTTTTTAATGACCTACTTTCTTCATACATGCAGTCCTTTCATAACTCATCTGGTCTTCAGTCATTAGCGTTTAACATGTCAAATCTGTTCTTGAGATAGTCTCAAAACTCGGGTGGGTTATACTCAAGGTCATACTTTGGCTCTCACTGACTTGTTTTGTTTTCTTCTTTTTCAGTCTAAACTTGCGTATGAGCAATGTGTAGTCACGATGGCCTTTAAATGACACAGAGTTTTCTAAGGATTTTAGTTTGTGTAGTTTCAGTCACTTCCTGAAAGCCTGTTTCTATCTTTTTTTTAGTGTTTCTCTGGGGTTGATGGGGACGGGAACCAGCAGTCAAACTAGTATACTCTCTTGTCTGTTTCATCTTTATGGCTGTCACCTGGAAATATTCTCTGCTCATCAGTCCACACCATTTTCATCAGACCAATTCCTGATTTTCTTTTAGAAATAAGGCTAGTGGTCAACACTGCTGATGAATATTCCCTGATTCTCAGTTTGAGGAAAAGATTTTTCCTCTGTGTTTTTACAAATTCCCCTAGTTCTGTCATGGAACTTATTCCAAGTGATGGCTCACTTGTCTTTCGCCTATTGTGCTAAAGCAGTAATTTTATATATGTGTGTATATATATCTGAGGCCACAGGTCCTAGTAAAATATCGTGATCAAGCTGGTATACAAACAACTACTGAATAAACCGCGTGCTGCTGTTAGCTGCTTTTGAATTGGCCCATAGCTAATGGAGACCACATTCGCAACAAAACAGAATGGTGCTCAGACCTGTGCCATTCCCATGACCGGTTTTAGGTCAGACCAGTGTAATCTATAGCATATTCATTGGTTTGTTTTTATAAATAGTTCACTGGAACTTTCTTCCTAGTCTGTCTTTCTCTGGAAACTCTGCAGAAAGCTGTTCAGTGTCATAGCAACAAACAAGCCTCCACTGACAGATGAGTGGCACCTATGCACAACAGTGCATTGGCTGAGAACTGAATCCAGGTACCCCACATGGAAGGCAAGAGTTCCACCCCTGACTACCACTGCGATATTGGTGTTAATTGCTGTTAGTTGCCTGTGACTCATGGTGAACTTGTGTGCAGAATAGAATTGCTCCATGAGGTTTTCAAGGTTGTGACCTTTAGGACGCAAATTGCGTGGCTTATCTTCTGCGGCACCTCTGGGGAGGTTCGAACTTCCAACCTTTGGTTGAGTACACCAGTTTGTAACCATTTATGCCACCTCAAAACTCTGAACTACCACTACCCCTGTGAATGAACAATGTAGCAGAAGCTTGATATTGTAACAGAAATTATTTTTTGTAAATTCAGTTCTACTGAAATAAATCTAAGTGAGAATGACTGCTATGCCTTGTCTTCACAGGAGAGCTACCGATTTACAGATCAGGCCGTTACAATTATGAAAGCTATTGGAAATGTTATTGCTAATTTCAAAGACAGAGCTAAGCTTCACGCAGCTTTGAAGGATTTGCAAGCAGCTCACTACCCTGTACCTTTCCAGGATAAAGAACTAACTGCTCAGCACTTCAGGGTAAGTGTTTAGGATCTGATGTTTATAGAAGGAGCCTTTATCTGATATATGACACCTTACCTTACTCGTTGGTATTTAGTTGATTCCAGCTCATAGTGACCTTAGAGTACACAGTTGAACTGCCTCATAGGGGTTCCAAGGAGCAGCTGGTGAATTTGAACTGCCTACCTTTTGGTTAGCAGCCAGAGTTATTAACAGCTGAACTGCTAAGACTCATAGTTACCCTGTGGGATAGAGTAGGACTGCCTCATAGAATTCCCAAGGAGTAGCTGGTATATTCAACCTGCTGGCCTTTTGGTTAGCAGCTGTAGCTCTTAACCACAGCACCATCATGTTAGGTGACCCCAAAAGCAGAGCCTGAGATAAGAATTTGAGTGGAGATAATATATTTAGAAAGTGATTTCAAACAGAAATGGGGGAATAGGAAGAATAAAGTAAGATAGAATAATCATGTAAAGGATGTGATAATGAGTTAATTATTGCTGTGGGCAGCTGGGGCTCAGTCATCCTGGGAATTCCAATGGACTACATGGGCGATTCCACTTAAAGAAGGGGAGATTGTGACTCTTAGGCAGCAGCTTCCTCCCCGAGTGACCACTATTATCCCCAGTGACAGCAACTTCCTTGTAGGTTATGTCTGTGCAAAGGCTGAGTAGGTTCTGATTTCAGAGAATGCCTTGAAGAACTAAAGCAAAGAGACTTTCTGTCCCACTTGAAGTGAGACACTGCAGCTGTGTTGAAATCAGGTTCCTATGTGAGGGATTCTCAGCCTTGGCATTACTGACCTTTTGGGCCAGATCATTCCTTTTTTTGTAGAGTTTGTCCTATGGACTGTAGCAAGTTTAGTAGCATCTCTGCCCTTTACCTGTTAGATGCCAGTAATACCTGTATCCGATGTTGTAACACACAAAAAAAGTCTCTAAACAAACAAACAAACAAACAAACAATAAATAAATAAATAAATAAAAGTTAACCTGAAGTCAACTTGGACTCATGGTGACTCATTTTGGGAGCTTCTTGATTATAGTAATAATGGCACTAGAAGAAAAAACTCAAGCTGCCCTGAAGATATTGGTGAAAAACAAGACTCCTGAAATTGATTGACTATCAGCTGAGATGTTTCAACAAGTGGATGTAGCACTGGAAGTGCTCTGCTCATTTATGCCAGGATATTTGTAAGACAACTGCCTTGACTACGTATGCCTGTTACAAACAAGAGATTCAGCTGAACGAGGACTTTATTGAGCAGTGTAATTAGTATCACCAGAGAGTAAAATTTTGCTGAAGATGATTCAAAAGCAGTTGCAGCAGTACATTGACAGGTAGCTGTCAGAAATTCAGGCTGGATTTTAGAAGACATGGAACCAGTGATATCACTGCTGATGTCGCATGGATCCTGGCTGAAAACAGAGAATACTAGCAAGATGTTCGCCTGTGTTTTGTTGACCATACAAAGGCATTTGGCTGTATAGATCATAAAAATTATGGATTACATTGCAAAGAATAGGAATTCCAGAACACTTCATTGTGCTCATGAGTAACCTGTACATAGATTAAGAGGAAGCAGTTCAAACAGAACAAGTGGACACTGTGTGGTTTAAAGTCAGAAAAGGTACATGTATCAGGGTTGTATGATTTCACCATACCAATTCAGTCTGTAAATGCTGATGAGTTCAGTGGTTAACTGCTACATCTGCTAACCAAAAGGTCAGCAGTTTGAATCTGCTAGGTGCTCCTTGGAAAATTTATGGAGCAGTTCTATTCTGTCCTATAGGGTCACTATGAGTTAGAATTGACTCGATGGCAGTGGGGTTTTTTTGTTTTGTTCTGTTTTTTGACATTTCACTATTTCTAAGATACTTGTTTGTTTTTACACTTTAACATCAGAATGAATTCGGAATCTGTCTTATAACTGAAGGCATAATGGATTGAATTGTGTACCCCCCAAATATGTATCCACTTGTTAGGCCATGATTACCAGTGTTGTGTGCTTGTTCTACAATTTGTAATTTTCCTATGTGTTATAAATTGTAATCTATGCCTGTGATTAAAGAGGATCAGGGTGGGATGCAATGCTTTTGCTCAGGTCAGATCCCTGATCCAACGTAAAGTAAGTTTCCCTGGGGTGTGGCCTGCACTGCTTTTTATCTTACAAGAGATAAAAGTGAAGGAAGCACACAGTCAAGGACCTCATACCATTAATAAAGAAGCACTGGGCGCAGAGGGTGTCCTTTGAACCTATGGTTCCTATGCAGAGAAGCTCTTAGTCCAGGGGAAGGTTGATGACAAGGACCTTCCTCCAGAGCCTTCACAGAGAAAAAGATCTCCCCTGCAGATGATGCCCTGAATTTGGACTTGTAGCCTGCTAGACTGAGAAAGAATAAATTTTTCTTTGTAAAAACCACCCACTTGTGCTGTTTCTGTTATAGCAGCACTAGATGACTAAAACCAATGGTATCTTGCAATCATTGCTTGCCAGGTAGTCTCCAGAATTTTCTGTGCCTACATTAACTTTTTTTAAAAAAATTATCATATATGTTTAGGTGTATATATGATGAAAAAACATTGTCTAGACAAATATAAAAGAACTTTTTCTAATGTGAAACAAACTGTTAAGTGATAAAAACTCAGCTAGGTATTTTCTTTTTTTTAATAGCACATAGAATAATGGTGTGTCAAATAATGGATGGCATCTTAAAATCAGTAAAATATAGTATCTATCTTAAGCACTAGGATCATGTTTTATATCTTACTCTATATCTTTTCAATCAGTCTGATGTTTTATTTGGATTAAATATGTTTTATAAACATTGCTATAGTGACCAAATTTTATCGAATTAGAAATAGATGATAATATCAATGTTCTCTTAACTGGGTAAAACTTAAAAGAATCTTCTGTTAACATTGTGTGTATCTCAAAAATATTTTCTATTTTTAGAATACTTTAAAATGTTTAACACTTCTCTGGCCAGGTAATGGTATTTTCCTGGTTAAAAATATATAAAAAAGAGAATCCTAAATATATTTTATCTTTTCCAGGTATTTCACATTTCTCTATGGCGTTTATTGAAAAAAGTTCAAGTAGTGAAACCAGCTTCAAACTTCAAGTTTGCATTTCGGGCTGTGGTTTTGGACTTAGATTTACTCGACTCCTCATTTGAGGAGGGCTCTTTAGGTACTGATTAGATATTTATTTGGCCAAGAAATTGCTAGCCTTCTGTAAAATAAAGGACTTGGGAAAAGTATTTTCATAGGTAGAACAGGTCTGCATCAAGGATTGTGGGGTTGAAACTAGGCACTAGGAAGCTCCAGGGTTTCCAGGATGCTACCATATATCTGCTGCTGCTTTATCCTGTCACATAAACTTCAATAACGGGAACCCAGATTATTGTCCCTTTTTTATTCATCACTGTAAGTTGAAATAAACTTGACAGTAACATGTTTGGCTTTGATTTTGACCTTTTAAAAATTCTTAAGTCACTCATCTATATGATAGTATTTGGGAATCCTGGGAAGATCCTCTGATCTGAGCAACCTTCTTTTGCTGCTCTTTCGTTTGCACGTTCCCTTTCATTTTTAGACGATCCCTCTCACTACTCTCACAAAGAAATCAATAGTAGTTCACAAAGGTGTCAGTACTTTATGTGTTACCCTTCGCTACACTATCTTCATTCTAAAAAAAGACCAGCCAAAGTGGACAATGTTAAATAGAATGATAAGTTTGTCATTGTGGCTCTTGACTGTCAGAGGGGTTCAGTGCAATGAAATTGTGTGAGCAATTCATTTGACTTTCAGTCCAAAGCTTTTGTTTTGTTTTGTTTTCAGGAGAGTGGGTGGATATTAAATATTCTCCACCACTATGTGAGAAACAGTATTCTCCTGAAGAAGTAGCAGCAGCAGTTAAAATTCAGGCCATGTGGAGAGGAACTTATGTCAGATTACTAATGAAAGCTAGAATACCAGGTATGATTTTTCAAACATTTAAAAAATGCAGCTATGTGTAGAATAAAAAATAGTTGTTCTGTGTGTTCTAATGAATGGTATTTTAGAGTTACCCTGCTTTATAGCTTGGCTATTTTTTTTTTTTAATAATTCTGTAAACACTGATATTCCATGGGGACAAGAGAAGCATGTCAATATACACACCCTTTTGTTCTCAGAATTTAGCATAGCGCTTGACAAGTATTAAGCTCCCAATAAATATTGTTGATTGACTGGGTGATTTTAATTAATGAACATCAGCTGTGTTTTCTCCATCAATTGTGAGTTGTTTAAAAATAGAAACTGATTTTTCCTTTTATACATTCCCAGTGCCTACTAGAGTGCTTCAGAAGTCAGCGATAGATAAGTCGTAGATATTTTTACATTCCTGAACCATTTTTCAAAGGAATAAATAAATAAATGATGAAGAAGCTTCTATATGAGAAGCTTCTATGCATGTCCTTAATGACATACATTTACAAAACAGAAACAGATTTTCATGTGTTCTTATATTTATTAAGTCAAATATGTTTATTTATATGAAACAAAATACTATGTATAAAATATTGAAGTACACTCCATCAGCCTAAAATAAAGTACTGCAGAGGTAAAAATTAGATTCAATCATTATCATTCTTCAATTTTTGTTGATATTTATATTGATATGTTTTGTTCAAAAACTTACCCTTTTGAAACATTTAATGAGAGTAATACAGATGTTTAGTTAAGCAGTGAAACTTCAGATACACAAATGAATAAATAAAACTACATTGCATCATTCCTTGATAGGATAATATTATTATTTCCTGATTTTTATGTTTTTCCTATTTAAAAATGAATTCATCAATTTAAATATATGAAAATATTGCTTTCCATTTAAGCTGTAGCAAACTTTATATCCATACAATAATTTTCACTTGTTCTCAGAAACTGGCAAACTGGAACATTTTGAGAGTATATTAATAGCATTTGCATTTCTTTCACTGTTTTACTGAATAACTCATGTGTCCACAGCACTGCTCTAGAAGTGAGCCTCACAAAAACCAATAAAAAGACGAGATTTCTGGACTGTACATTGTACATTCTAATGGTGGTAGCAGATGACAGATGAGTAAATATATTAAGAAATCAATTTCAGGTAGTGCAATCAATTTCTTAATATATTACAAAGAAAATAAGAAAAAGTGTATCAGTTTCTGACTAAGTTTGAGGTGCTTTCAATGGGTATGCAGTTTTCTTGCCAATTCATATATGTAGTCAGGCATGGAGAACTGTTTCTATTTTTCAGTCGTTTGTGGATTATGCAGTAGACTGAGCTTTAGTGGTATTTCATTGGCCAATTCCTTTAGAAAACAATGAATGGATTTTTTTTTTCTGAGATAAGACCTTTCTTGAAGAATTTTTGGTATCATAAAAGATTTGTTGACATAAGTTCATTAATGACTATCTTCAGTTAGATCAAAGAACACTTCATTATTTTGAAACTAAAGATGACAGGAGACTAAGAACATTATAGTGACTGGAGTGTACCACTAGAGATTGATAGCTCTGTATTTTAAATGTGATTTTGCTCCTAATAAAGTCAATGACTGAATATCACCCTACCTCTGAGTTTCAGTTTTCTCGTCTGTAAAATGATACCATTAACCAAGATGATTTTTCAGCACCTTACAGCTTTAATGTTATTAATATTTACTATATCTTTTAGACACGAAGGAAAATATTGCTGTTTCAGATACCCTTCAGAAAGTTTGGGCTATGCTGGAAATGAATCTAGAACAATATTCAGTCTTTCTCTTAAGGTAATAGGCAATATAATGATGTTTCATCTTGTACTATAGTAAGAATCTTCAAATTCCTTATTCATTGTGTTTTCTTTATAGTTGTAACAAAGAACACCTCATTGCTTCTGTGCATGTACAATATTCTATCTGAAACCTTTTTATGGTGTTTGCCGCTTTTTTATGTTTCTGTTGTACTTAGCTGAAATTCCAAACAGAAAACCTTTAAGAAGCAGAACAAACTTTTTGGCAATCTTATGGTGATGAAGAGACAAAGACCAGATTGCAGACCTGCTAGGGGAGGGTGCCAGGAGCCAGTCCCAACACTTTTCAGGGTCCCGCATGGAGGGAGGGAGAGGCGCGGCGGGAAATGAATAAAGAGACAGGAAAGACTTTTCTGGTTTAAGGCAGCCCCAGAGAGCAAGAGAGAGCTGTCTGTCTTTATTGTTTTTATAGTCAAAATGACGTGAATTTTACCCTGCCCACTGACCACACAATCTGTTGGCTAATTTGAAACCAAAACCTCGTGGTCTTGAGGTGATGTAATTTTTCTCCCCGACCACATGAGCTATTAGCTAACCGAAACCTTGTGATCCTTTTAATTGTCAAGGCTTTCTAGATAATGGCCCGAGGCAGGTGTGTAATTGACAGTGAAAACAAATTTGTGCCTCAAGCATTGTCAATCAGCCCTACTCATACCTCAAGGTTAAAAGGTACAGGAGGAGGGTTCTAAAGTTTATGATCTCTATTTGTTCCTACTTTGCTCTTTATTTTATCTTCTCCTGCGGGGACAGTAAACATCTACTGTCCCCCACCCTATGCCTTTCTTAAGCTGTTCTAAAAAGGATAATTCTTTTCACATGGGTGGGGATGTGCAGTTGGGGGAAGTCGGCAGGGCTGGGTGTTCCCGGCATTTGTCCTTGTGCGGGGAGATGAAGGGTTATTTGGGGGAAGGGTTTAATTGGGGTGAAAAAATATACAGCCAGAAATATGTCAGGGGTGAGATGCGTCTGCCCACCATCACAAAGGCTTGTAGCTCTGCTCCCAGAGGTCTTTGTGGGTGATGGGCTTCGGCAGGAGGGAATCCTGGTAAACAATTCAAGTTGTCAGTTGGGAGCCCTGAAGGGGAAAACTCTAGAAACAGGGGCAAATTACAAATGGACTGATCTTGAGAGAAGCTGTAATCATGTTCCAAGATCTGAACAAACCCAAGAGAAAAATGTGTGTGTGTGTGTGTGTGTGTGTGTGTCTGTGTGAGAAAGTATAACCTCTGGGGATCCAGATGTTACAGTTAGCAGATAAAAACTCCAAGGTAGCTATTATGGAAATGTCTATAAAAGTAAAGATTAATAAAAACATAGAGACCAAACCAAAACCAAACACCCTGCTGTCAAGTCGGTTCTGACTCATTGCGATCCTGTAGGAGACAGTAGAACTGCCCATGTGATTTCCAAGGACCACTTGTTGGATTCAATCTGCCCACCATAAAATAGATGAAAAGTTTGAGAATTTGAATTAATTTTAGAAAAGCCAAGTGGAAATGACATCATTTAGAATTTTAATAGCTCAAATTTGGAACGTATTAATGGATTTTTCAGATGATTACAAAGACTGGAAGAGGTGACTAAATGAACTGGAAGGTAGGTCAACAGAAAAAAATCCAAAGTGAAGCATAGAGGAAGATTAATGGAAAATAACAAAAGCATAGAGACCTGTGGAACTTAATCAAAACATCGTATGTATTATTTGTGAATGGAGCACCCAAATGCAAAAAGATAATAGCTAACAATTTTCTAAAACTGGTGAAAGACAGTGACCCTTATTCTGAGGAAATTCTGCAAACTTTCTACAGGAAATACTCAACAAAGAAAACTACATCTAGACTCATCATAGTTCAGTTATTGAAAACCAAACACCTAAAGCAGCCAGAGCAATACGACATGTTATCTTCAAAGGAGAATCAGGCTAATAGATCTCTTTCAGGGTTTAAAATATATGTTGGAGTAACATGTGTGATAATAGTAATACAAAGGTCACAAAAAAAACCTGTTGCTTCAAGTCAATTCCAACTCATAGTGACTCTGTATGACAGTAGAACTGCCCTGTTTGACTTCTAAGAAGGTACTGGTGGGTTTGAATTGCTGACCTTTTGATTAGCAGCAACAGCTCATAACTACTGCCGCGTCAAGTCTCCAGTAAAAAGGTAGTGCTTGTGAAAAAGGTTTTAAAGAGTTCCATAATTCTGGTGGAATGGCCTGGAATTTCTAGCAAGGACAAACAGGTGAAAAAGCAAAATAAAGTCATCAGAATTTGAAGGAAAGGAATAAATCCACTACCGTTAGCAGATGATATAACTGTGTATGTAGATTATACAGAAAAAGACTACATAAACATTATCAGAATTAAGAAAGATGAATAGAAACAAAACCAGACTTGCTCACAAGCACAGCTCTCTAGCCCTACGTCTGTGCCCAAAGACACTCAGCTTTCTCTCCCCACGGGCCCGGAAGCCCACTGTGCTGTCTCCTGCTGCTGGGCCTCTCCTGCCACTACTCCTCACTTTCTTCAGGGTTATAGCTGTCTCTGCCTCTCTGTCTCCTGGTCCCAGGAACCTCCAGTGAGGGACATCAGCTCTAAAGAACAACTCAGTCACTCTGTCATAGAGAAACATACATTGCAATGTCACTGTACCAACTCTCTCCACACTGTGACAGCAGGCTTCTCCTTTCCACCCTGTATGTCCTGTGTCCGTTCAGCCAGCTTTTGTACCCTTTTGCCCTCTCATCTCACCCAGTCAGTAGCTGCACAGTTAGTCTCCTGGGTCTACTTAAGCCAAGAAGCATGCTACTCACCAGTATCATTTTATGTCTTATACTACAGACCAATCTTTGTCTGAAGAGCTGGCTTCAAGACTGGTTTCAGTTCTGGGCTAATAGAGAGTCTGGGAGCTGTCTTTTCCAGGGGCTCTCCAGTCTGAGGGACATAAAATCTGGTCTTTTTAATAGAGTTTGTGTTCTGCACACACATTTTTTCCTGCTACATCAGGGACTGCATGTCATATTCCATATCAGGGCAGTCATTGGTAGTGGCCAGTAACCACCTATTTCTTCTGGGCTCGTGCTGATGTGTTCTTTGGGTTATGTGGCCTTTTCTGTCTCTTGGGCTCGTATTTTCCTATGTCTTTAATGTCCATCATTACCCTTTGTTCCCACTGGGTTGGAACGAATTGATGCTACTTAGATGGCCACTTGCTAGCTTTTAGTCCTAGCTTTTAAGATCCTAGATGCCACTCACCAAAAGGGGATGCAAGACATTTCCTTTAAAAATTTTATGTCAGTTGACCTAGATGTCTCCTGAAACTGTGGTCCCCAGATCCCTGTCCCTGCTAGTCTGTCCTTGGAAATGTTGGGTTATATTTAGGAAATTACTTAGCTTTTAGTTTCACCCAGTTGTTCTGATTTCTCCTCTCCTGTGTGTTGTCCCTACCTTCCCCTAACTTATCTAATATCTAGCTAATGAATATGGCTCTCCTTCCCTCCTTAACCTTGTAATCATCACCGACTGTTTTTTTTTTTCTGTGTGTAAACCATTTCCTGAGTCCTTATAATAATGGTCTCATACAATATTTGTCTTTTTGCAACTGACTAATTTCACACAGCATAGTGTCTTCCAGATGACTCCATGTTAAGTTTCCCAAGTTCAGCGTTGTTCTTTATCACTGCATAGCATTCCATTGTGTGAATATATCCTAGTTTGTTTATCCATCCATCTGTTGATGGGGGCTTTTTGATTCCATTGTTTTGTCATTGTGGACAGTGCTGCAGTAAGCATTGGTGTGCATGTGTCTAATCATGTGACAGCTTTTATATCTCTACGCTAAATTCTGAGAAGTAGTATTCCTGGATCATATGGAATTTACTTTTGTAGCTTTTTAAGAAAACAATAAATGGATTTCCAAAATGGTTGTACAATTTCACATTCCCACCAGCAGTGTAGAAGGGTTCCAGTCTCTCCACAGCCTTTCCAACATGTATTATTTTGTATTTTATGGATTAATGCTGACCTTGTTGAAGAGAGATGGTATCTGTTTGTAGTTTTCATTTGGGTTTTCCTAATGGCTAATGATCATGAGCATTTCCTAATATATCTGATAGCCCCTTGAATGTTTTTTAGGTGACGACTTCATATACTTTGTCCATTTTTTGATAGGGTTGTCTTTTTGGTCTTGAGGTTTTGCAGTATCTTGTAGATTATGGAGATTAGGCACTGGTAAGATATGTTGTAGCCAGGTGGTATTTCCCAGTCTGTAGACTGTGTTTTCACCCTTTGGTGAACTCTTTGGATGAGCCTAAGTGTTTGATTTTTAGGAGTGTCCAATTGCCTATTTTCTCTTCTGGTATTCATGCATTGTTAGTAACGTTTTATATTCAGTTAATTTCCCAGTGTCATCCCTATGTTTTCTTCCATGGTCTTTATCATTTTAGATTTGATATTTAAGTCTTGGATCTATTTCAAGTTAGTTTTTATACATGGTATGAAATACGGCTCTTGTTTCATTTTTTTGTGGATGGATATCCAGTTATGCCAAAACCAGTTGTTAAAGAGACTTGTATTTTCTCTAGTTTATGGACTTTGGACCTTTGTAAAGTATTAGCTGCTCATAGGTGGATGATGTTGTATCTGGATTCTCAGTTCTGTTCCACTGATTTAGCTGTCTGTTTTTGTACCAGTTTGAGGCCGTTTTGATGACCATGACAGAGTAATAGGTGCTAAAGTTAGGTAAAGAGAGGCCTCCCACTTTGTCCTACTTCTTCAATAATGCTTTACTTATCCAAGGCTTATTCCCTTTCCATATACAGTTGGTTATTTGTTTCTCCATATTATTAAAAAATGCCATTGGAATTTGGGTAGAGATTGCACTGTAGCTATAGATTGCTTTGGGGATAATAGACATTTTCATTATTTGAGTCTTCCTATTCACGACCAAGATAGGTTTCTCCACTTATTAAAGTCCCTTTTGGTTCCTTCCAGTTGTGTCTTGTAGTTTTCTTTGTGTTAAGTATTTTATGTATCTAGTTAGATTTATTTGTAAATATTATATCTTCTTGTGGCCTATTGTAAATGGTATTGATTTGGTGAATTTCTCCTTGATGTTAACTTTGTAGGTGTAAAGGATTCCACCTGATTTTTGTATGTTTATCTGGTATCTTGCTTCTTTGCTGAAGTCTTCTAATAGTTCCAGTTTTTTGTTGTTGTTGTTGTTGTTGATTCTCTAGAGTTGTCTGTATATAAGATCATATCATCTGCAAATAGAGATACTTTAACTTTTTCCTTACCAATCTGAATGCCTTTATTTCTTTATCTTGCCTGATTGCTCTAGCTAGAAACTTCATCTTTGGCATAATCACAAAAGAAGTGGTAACAGAAGAGCATCCTTGTCTGGTTCCCATTCTCAAGGGAATGTTAGCTGCTGACTTTGAATAAAAGCCCATTATTATTTTGCAGTTACTATGCAAAAGTTTTTGACTGCGTGTATCATACTAAATTATGACTAATGTTGTGGATAATGGGAATTCCAAAGCACCTAACTGTGCTCTTAAGGAATCTGTATATGGATCAAGAGACAATCGTGCAAACACAACAAGGGTACACTGCATGGTTTAAAGTCAGGAAAGGCATGAGTCAGGATTGTTATCCTTTCACCATACCTTTTTAATCTGTATGGCAAACAAATAATCTGAGAAGCTGGATTATACAAAGAAGAATGAGGCATCAGGACTGGAGGACAACTCCTTAACATCCTGCGTTATGCAGATGACACTACCTTACTTGCTGGAAATGAAGAAGATTTGAGACACCTACTGATGAAGATCAAGGACCACAGCCTTCAGTTTGGACTGTATCTCAACATCAGGAAAACAAAAATCCTCACAACTAGACCAGTAAGCATAAATGGAGAAAGGATTCAGGTTGTCAAGGGTTTCATTTTACTTGGGTTGGTAATCAATGTTCTTAGAACAGCAGTCAAGAAATCAAAAGATACATTGCATTGGGAAAATCTACTGCAAAGGACCTCTTCAAAATATTCAGAAGCAAAGATGTCACCTTGAAGACTAAAATGCACCTGACTTAAGCCATGATGTTTTCAATCACATCATATGCATGTGAAAGCTGGACCATGAACAAAGAAGACAGAAGAATTGATGCCTTTGAATTATGGTGTTTGAGAAGAATGTTGAAGGTACCATGGACCGCCAAAATAACCAACAGATCTGTTCTGGAAAAAGTCCAACCAGAGTGCTCCTTGGGAGCAAAGATGGCAAGACTGCATCTTACATACTTTGGACATGTTGTCAGGAAAGTTCAGTTCCTGGAGAAGGACATCATGCTTGGTAGAGTGGAGAGTCAGCAAAGAAGAAGAAGACCCTCGACAAGATGGATTGACACAGTGGCTGCAACAATGGGCTTAAGCATAAAAACGATTGTGGACGTGGCACAAGACCGGGCAGTATTTAGTTCTGTTGTTTATAGGGTCGCCATGAGTCAGAACCAACTCGATGGCACCTAACAACAATAGTAACAACATTATTTTGAGGAGTTTCCCTTCTGGTCCTGTTTTCCTGAGAATTTTTAACGTGAACGGACATTGGACCTAGTCAAATGCCTTTTCTACATCAGTTGATAAAATCAAGTGGTTCTTACTTTTGTTTATTTATGTGGTTGATTACATTAATTGTTTTTCTCGTGTTGAACCAATCTCTGTGTCTTTGGTATGAATCCCGCCTGGTAATGGTGACTTATTTTTTGATATGTTGTTGAATTCTATTGGCTAGAATTTTGCAGAGTAGTTTTGCATCTAAATTCATGAGAAATATTGATCTGTAATTTTTGTTTTTGGTGGTGTCTTTACCTGATTCTAGCCTCAGAGTTATGCTGGCTTCATAGAATGAATTGGCAATATTCTATCCTTTCCTGTGGTCTGAAATATATTTAATAATAGTGATGCTAACTCTTCTCTAAAAGTTGGATAGAATTCTCCAGTAAAGCTATCAGGATCAGGGACAGGACTTTTTTTGTTTAGACTTTTTAAATTACCTTTTCAATCTCTTCTTTTGTTATGAGTGTATTTAGTTATTCTACCTCTGTTTGTGTTGATTTAGGTAGGTAGTGTGTTTCTAGAAACATGTCTATTTTCTCCAGGTTTTCAAATTCATTAGAGTACAATTTTTCATAGTATTCTGTTGTGGTTTTTTTAATTTTAGTTGGATCTATTGCAATATTGCCCGTATCATTTCTTATTTAGGTTATTTGTTTCCTGATTTTCTTTCATCAGTTTGGCCAATACTTCTCAATTTTGCTAATCTTTTCAAAGAAACAAGTTTTGGTCTTGTTAACTCTTTCAGTCGTTTTTCTGTTCTCTAATTCTTTTAGTTCTGCTCTAGTTTTTACTGTTTGCTTTCTTCTGGTGCCTGAGGGTTCTTTTGCTGCTCTCTTTCTACGTGTTCAAGTTGTAGAGTTAATGCTTTGATTTGGGCCCTTTTTCTTTTTGGACGTGTGCATTTGTTGACCTCTGTTCACTGCTTTTTCTGTATCCCAAAGGTCATGAGTCGGATCCAACTCTACGGCACTTGGTTGGCTGGCTGGCTAAAGGTTCCCGAACCACATCCACTGCCATCTAGTCAGTTCTGACTTGTAGTGATCCAATAGACAGAGAAGAACTTCCCCATAGAGTTTCCAAGGAGCACTTGGTGGATTTGAACTGCTGATGTTTTAGGTAGCAGATATACCGCTTAACCATTACACTGCTATAGGAATGTATTTTCATTCTTCTTGATTCTATGAATTTCTTTATTCCATATTGGATTTCTTCTACAACTCAGTAGTTTTTGAGCAAAAAGTTGTTCAGCTTCCATGTGTCTGATTTCTTTCCCTTCCTTTTTCAGTTATTGATTTCTAGTTTTATGGCTTTATGGGCAGAAAAGGTTCTTTTTTGATACTTTAAATTTTTGTAACACTTGCTTCATGGCCTTATATGTGCTGTATTCTGGAGAATGTTCAGTGTGCATAGGAAAAGAAAGTATGCTTGGCTACTGTTGGGTGCAGTGTTCTGTGTATGTTTGTAATGGCAAGTTGGTTGATTGTGGCATTTAGATTTTCCGTGTCTTTACTGAGCTGCTTTCTGAATCTTCTGTCCTTCACTGAAAATGATATGTTAAAGTCTCCTGTTATGATTGTGGAGCTATCTATTTCTATTTTCAGTGCAGTTTTAGTTTATGCATTTTAGGAAAACTTAATGGCATAGTGGTTAAATGCTACAGCTGCTAATCAAAAGGTTGACATTCAAATCCAGCAGGTACTCCTTGGAAATTCTACGAGACAGTTTTACTGTGTCCTACAGTCACTACGAGTGTGAATCAACTGAATGGCAGTGGTTTCTTTGTTTATCATTAGATATGTAAATATTTATTATGGCTATGTTCTCCTGGAGTCCCGATCCTTTAATCATTACATGGTGTCCTTCTTAACCTAATGTGGTAGATTTTGCTTTAAAGTCTACTTTATCAGAAATTAATATTGTCACTGTTGCTCTTTTTCGAATGTTGTCTTCTTGATTTATTTCTTCCATCCTCTGCATTTTAGTTTATTTTGTCTTTGAGCCTAAGGTGTGTTTCTTGTAGGTAACATATAGATGAGTCATCACTGTTTGTCTCCTTATAGGTGCATTTAATCCATTTACGTTTAGCATAATTATTGGTTAGTATGAGTTTGGTGCTGTCATTTTTATGCTTTTTTTGTGTGCTGTGAATGGCTTCATTGTCCTACTTAATTTTCTGTGCTGGGTCATTTTTGTTTATGTGTTTTTATCTTTTTCATTGTTGTTGCTTTTATATTTGCTGAGACTTCATGTTTTAACTGCTTTTTATTTTGATGAATAAGATTGTTAATTTCATTTGTGATTTCCTTGATATTTACACATATCTTCCTAAATTGAAACCAGTCTCTTACTTCTTTGTATCTCCTTGACTCCTCTCCATATGACAGATCTCTCACTGCATTTGAGTCCTTTCTTTTTGTTGTTGTTGTAATGTTGTCATCTTTTAAATAATAAAGTCTCAGTTTCCCTATTTTCAATGTTTTGCTTTTTGTTTAGTTTTGCAATTTCCGTATCTGGGGTGATACCTAGTTGCTTATTCTGTGTTTTAATCTTCAATTATCATCAGATGTTACTGATTTTCTAACCAAAGGACTTTGATTTTTTTTTCTCAAATCGCCTAAATTTCTATTCATAAATGTCCTAATTTTGCTTTTCTGTTTGAGAGACAGTTTTGCTGGATATATGTCTTGGCTGGCAATTTTTGTTTCCTTCAAGGCTTTGTATAGATCATCCAATTTCCTTCTTGCCTGTATCATTCTGCTGAGTAATATGAGCTTAGTTGACTTGTCTTTGTAGATTATTTTTCATGTCTCTGTTAATTTTTAAAATTGTGTCCTTACAATTAGTTTTGACAAGCTTGATTTATAATACATATTGGTGTCTTTCTTTTGGAGTCTATCTTGTGTGGAGTTCAGTAAACATGCTGGATAGCTGTGTTATCATCATTTATAATATCAGGAAAATTTTCTGTCAACAAATCTTTGATGATTCTCTGTATATTTTTTGTAATACTGCTTCCAGCCCCCACACACATATTCTGGTATTCCAGTCATATGTAGAATATTCCTCTTGATAAAGTTCCATGTAATTCTTAGTGTTTCTTCATTATTTAAAATTCTATCAGATGTTTGCTCACTTATGTTGGTATCATGTGCTTTATCTTAAATCTCACTAACCTTGGCCTACCATTGCCTAAATTTTGCTCCTTTGACTTTCTACTGAGTTGTCCAATTCTGTAATTTTATTATTAATCTTCTTTCTTTTGATTTCCTGTCTCTGTATGTTTTCTTGCAGCCTGTTCAGTTTATTGTTATGTTCTGCTGTATTTTGCCTCATCTCCTTCCTGATCTCTTGAAGAGTTCTAAATATCAGTCTTTTGTATTCTGCCTCTGATAATTCCAGGAACTTCTCTTCATCTGGAAAATTTCTTGATTGTTTTGGGAGCTTTCTAAGTCATCACTGTCTGCCTCTTTAAGTGCTTTGCTATTGGCCATTGTCTCTGCGCCATCAGTAAGTTATTGAATTTATTTATGTTTGCTTACTATGTTCTAACTTGTTTTGTTTTAAAATGTCCGAATAGGCAGGTGGTGTGTGCTAGTTTGGTTATTGATGCCTCTGAAGCTGTAATATCGTCTCACCAGGTGATTAGAGATATTACTAAGCATGTGAGCCCAGGAATCGATTTACTTTTTTTTATGGATTCAGTTCAGGTGTCCAGGTAGTCCAGTCAGCAGGTGTGTGGTATAGATACCCCCCAACAGTCCTAGGTAGGCAGGAATGATTGGTGCAGGTAGAGGTATTTGACTCCATGCACTGAGAAAGGCAGAGAGCTGAGAGCCATCCCTAAGTGCCAGTGAGGAAAGCATATCCCATTATGCCTGAGCCTAGGCATAGGAACTATTTCTGTCCAGAGTTCCCAGCTCTGGGAAGTTGGCAGATTTTCTTTTTCCTTCTTTTGTCCTGTTTGTTAAGCCTTTTCTTCTCCATGTCTAGGGGAATGGTTCAAGGCATTCATAAGGTAGCCTAGTTCCATCCCAGAAGTGTGATGGCACCCAACACAGTGCAGATAATGGAGGAGAAGTACTGTGGAAAAGGAGAGAGGTTTACTGAATGCCATTTTCCAATGGTTATGGAGGCATGAGTGGAATTGTTGTTGCTTAGTCTCTCCTGATGAAGAGGATGACCTCCAAACACCACTGCTTTTCTCACTACACTGGCTGCAGCTGATTCTTACCAGATCATTTCTGTCCAGTCCTGCATACTTCTGGACCTACTTTCCTTCCCCATCACTCAGTCTAATTTCCCATCTTTCCCTTTAATATTCAGGGCTCCTAAAATGTCATTTGTTCTTTTGGATCTTTATTGTTAGAGGAATCATAGAAAATACCTGACTACTCAGCCATCTAGGTCTGCCCTTAAGAATGTATTTTTTTTTAATGTGATGTACAATAAAGCCCAGCTTCACAAATTGTCATACATGTAATCTTGGGTAAATTACCTGCTCTAAACTTCAAATTAAATGTTTTCATCTGTGATATGGGGATAATAATATCTATCTCATAGTCTTGTTCATTCATAAACTTGTAAAGATCCATTTAAGTAACACAGGAAAAGTACTTAGCACAACACCGTACAACATTAGCTATTATAAATAAACTCATATTGATGTAGTCACTAGTTTTACATGAGGAACTTTAATGTTTGAAGCCTATCATTGAACTTTCATATCTTATGGGGCAGAATTTTCTCAAATCATCTTTGAGGAATGCCAGTATAACTTTCTGTCTGTCCTAGCAAACAGAGCTAAGACTAAATCTACCATGTTGAACAAGCTTCTCTGGGTCATTTAAGATGTTGCACACGATACATCAGGAGGCCTTGTATTTGTTAGTATTTCTCAAAGTATATGCAAAATATTAGAAAGCATGACAAGAAAAATGACATTCTGGAAAAGTCCTGTATCTCACCATTATCTCAGAATGGTAGCTGGTCCTATCACATCTGATTCCCAATGTTGCTTGCTTAATTCTTATGTTCACTCAAAATGTGTTTCTATGAAGTCAATTCTAATTCCTGGCAACCTTACAAGACAAAAGAGAATCGTCCCATAGAGCTTCCAAGGAATGGCTAGTGGATTTGAATTGCAGATCTTTTGGTTAGCAGTTGAGCTCTTAACCAGAGACCCACAAGGGCTCAAGCTTAGATGAAGCTAGTCCCCATGTGCTTTACAGTGATTCTTTGCACTGCTAGAGCAACATATTATAATTTCTAGGTATAGTGATTCTGTTATTTTTCATCCAAATTGAGACAAGTAAGAAAGAGGGATTGTTGTTAAATAATCATACCTGGTTTATAGGTATAAACAAGGACCATCCCAGGGAAACCAGGATACATGGTCACCGTAGTCCTTGTTCTTAGCACCATATTAAAAGGTTTCTTAAAGTCTCTCTTAATAGAAGCCTATCAATTTCCTGTCATCACTGAAGACCAGTGATCTAATGGATCATGTAAATTAGATTCTCCCAAAGGATATCCAAAGCAGTGCTTCCTCTGGCAGTAAAATGAAGCCATATGTTTTCTGGAAGGCAAGAATATTTTTAGCTCTGTGTTGACCTCCAGTAGAGTTATTTTTTATACCTATAATGGCTTTCTTCCCACCTACTGTCGGAGGCATTATATAAAAGACCCTAGATTCCTGGTGGTGCTAAGGCTAATTCAGTTCCTGGCGTAGTGGGACAGATAAGACCCAAGAGATACTTCATCAAAAGCAATATCTCCTCCCCATCTTGAGGGTCTTCCTCTTCTATTCTGACCCTCTACTTTACCAAGCATGATGTCCTTCTTCACGGATTGATCCCTTCTGACAACCTGTCCAAAGTATGTGAGATGTAGTCTTGCCATTTTTGATTCCAAGGAGCACTCTGTTTGCACTTCTTCCAGACAGATCTGTTTGTTCTTTTGGAAGTCCATGGTACAGTCAACATTCTTCTCTGACACCACAATTCAAAAGCATCAGTTTTTCTTCTGTCTTTTTAATTTATTGTCCAGCTTTTGCATGCATACTATGTAACTGAAAAATACCGTGGCTTGGTTCAGGCACACCTTAGTATTCAAGGTGATATCTTTCCTTTTCAACATTTTAAAGAGGTCTTTTGCCATAGTCTTTTCGAAGTAGAGTGTATTTTAAAAGTGGTTTCTGCCATTGATACTTAGACTGTTTTTATATTGGTAGGCTAATGTTTAAAACCAAGTGTAAGTCTATGGAATTCTATCCATGCTATCAAGATGAAGAAACTAAGATTGCTTTTGCTGACTATCTCGTGAACTATCCAGACCAGCCTCCAAATTCTTGGTTTGTAGTTTTCAGGTAAGATTCTTATACAGTGGCAAATGAAGCCAGTTTTAAATAGCATGCATTGTATGTTAATATCCATAGTTTTATTTTTGATGATAGGAAAGTATCAAGTTATAAATTGTTTTCTTAACTTTTTTAGAATCTTTCATACCTAATACAAATGAATAGGATTTTACAATAGAGAAATGTGTCTGCAAAATACTAAAAACATGACTTACTAGAACTTTCTACTAATATGGTAATATACTAAATTAATGTGCTTTTGGTATGAAGAGGAGATCTTTTAATGCCCAAGTCATAACATATTAACTGTTTTAGCTATTTAGCATAATGGCTAATATTGGCTAATTAAAATCTGGCATATTAGCAAAATTTTCTGAATATTACAAGTTAGATTTTACTAAGTTTGAAGATGTTATCACATAGTAATTTGGGTTTAAATTATTTTCACCTTGTATTACATTTGGCCTGTTTCACATTTATATTGCTATGAAAATATCTGAATAAATAATCATTGTGTATGCAGTTATATTTGGGATTATGCACTTAAATGTATTTTTTAACCTCATATACATATAAAATAGGATTTCTTAAAGAGTATCAATTTACATGACAAAATATTATATTAATAATTTTAAAAGGAAACCATATGTAGACCTTTAAATTGAGGACTTCAGACTTATGTTTTTACTTCTTAGGATGAAACCTGATTTCAGACTTTAAGATTCATTTTAATGTTTATGCTTTTTGTAATTGCAGAGAAATATTTTTGGTTCCTCAAGACATGATATTGGTCCCGAAAGTATACACTAGCCTTCCAGTCTGTGTTCTCCACGTTATTAACAATGATACAATGGAACACATACCAAAGGTATTCCAAAAAGTGGTACCTTATCACTATACCAAGAACAAGGTGAGTCTAAAATTTATTCTACATGTATGTTAAAATAGTGCAAAACAGTAAACTTATAGAAGGTCGAGGAGGAGATAAGACAGACGAGTCTTCGTGCTTAACAGAGAACAATATGCTAGTCTTATAGAAACTGGCTATCATCAAGTCAAAACTGAAGCCTAGCTAGACAGGATAGAACTGCTTCATAGGTTTCTAAGCCTTTAAATCTTTACTTATAGAAGTTCCATTTATTTGACAGTGGGAGGTACTTTTTGCGAGTGATGGAACAGTTTTTATCTCTCATGCCTTCTCATCTTCTCTTCGAAGAAACTGTAACAAAACTAAAGCATTGTTATGGTTATTGTTAGGTGCCATTGAGTTGGTTCTAGCTTATAGTTACCTTGTGTGTTATGCAACAAAATGTTGCCTGATTCTGAATCATACTCATGATCAATGCTATATTTAAGCCCACCACTACAGCCACTTTGTCAAGTCATCTCAGAATCTTCCTCTGTTTTGCTTACCATCTAGTTTACTAACATGATACCCTTCAACAAAGACTCATCCCTCCTGATACCATATTCAAAGCGCATGAGATGAGGTCTTCCCATCCTCACTACTGAAGTTGTACGTCCAAGACAGATTTGTTCATTCTTCTGGCAGTCCATGATATAGTCAATGTTCTTCACTAATAATTCACATGTGTTAATTCTATTTTGGTCTTTTTTATTCATTGTCCGGATTGTGTATGTATATGAAGGAATTGAAAATACCATGGATTAGGCCAGACATACCTTAGTCCTCAAGGTGACATCTTTGATCTTTAACACATTAAAGAGGTCTTTGCAGCAGATTTGTCCAGTACAGTACATCTTTTGACTTCTTGATTGCTGCTTCCATGGGAATTTGTTGTGGATCCAAGCAAAATTAAGTCCTTGACAACTTCAGTCTTTTTTCTCCATTTATTGTGCTGTTGCTTATTGGTCCACTTATGAGAGTTTTTGTTTTATGTTGAGTTGTAATTTGTACTGTAGTCTGTAGTGTTTGATATTCATCAATAAGTGCTTCAAGCCCCCTTCACTTTCAGTAGGCAAGATTGGTCATGTACATATCACAGGTTGTTACTAATAATAATAAGAAGAAGAAACCCATTCCCATCAAGTCAGTTCCTACCCAAAGCAACACTATAAGGCAGAAGAGAACTACCCCATAGGTTTTCCAAGGTTGTAAAACTGTTCCGCAGCCTACTTTGGTGAATGCATCTTAAAAGCTAGCAAGCTGCCATCTAAATAGCACTAACTGGTCCCAGTCCACCTGGAGCAGAGGAGATTGAAAGAAGTCAAAGACATGAGGAAAATGTGATCCCAGCAAAGAGAAGGTTCCATGTGATCTAGACTACATCAACATAATACCAGAAGAACTAGATGATGCCCAGCTACCACCAATGACTGCCATGACAGGGAACATAACATCAAGTCCCTGATGTAGTGGTAGAAAAGTGGGTATGCAGAACTACAACTCGGAAGACCACACTTGATGGTCCATAGGACTGGAGGGTCCCCTGAGGAAAGAGCCCCTCGGCTGTCTGTTAGCCCATGGCTGAAACCTGTACCAAAGCCAACCCTTTACACAAAGATTGGATTTTTACTGCAAGACATAGAGTGATACCAGCAAAGAATGTGCTTCTTTGCTTAATTATATACATGAGGCTATCTGAGCAGCTTTTATGAAGAGGCAAGATGAGAGGGTGCAGGGGGACAGAAATTGATTGAATGGATATGGACGTACAAGGGGAAAAGGAGAAGCGTGCTGTCACGGGGGAGAGGGGAGGCAGAGGGAACAGTTAGGGCTGCATAGTGTTGTGTGCACGAGGGATTCTCTATGGCAAATTGATTTAGATGTAAACTTTTACCTACAGCACAATAAAATATTTTTAAAAACCCCAAAACTAACAAGACCTACAAAAGAAAGTGACAAAAGAGGTACAGGGCTTATATAAGGAAAATTGTAAATAATTCTTGAATAAATTAAAGAAACCTAGGTGAAAACCAAAAATGTCAAACGTGCTGCCATCAAGTCAATTCTGATTTATAACAACCATAATAAAATTGCAAGGAGTGGCTGGTGAATTTGAACTGCTGACCTTTTGTTTAACACCCAGACTCCTAGTATCTGTGCCACCTGAGCCCCCAGAAACCTAAATAAAGGGATATAGTTATCATATTTTAGGACATGAAGAATATAGTTAACTTATATTAAACTGTTCATAGCCCATTCCTTAATTTACATACACAAGCAATGTAGTATAAATTTTAAAAAACCCTCCAGATTTATGCAAAACTTGACAAGCTAATTGTGAAAGTCATCTGATGTTGTGAAGGATCAAAAGTAGCTAAGGTATCTTTAATCACAACAAATTGGAAGGTTTTTCTCTACAGACTATCAAGACATACTATAAAGCTTCAGACACTAAAGCATTATCATAATAGTCCAAACACAGTTGTATAAACCACTGCTATAAAGTGGCCCAGAAAACACAATTAAACAATTTATAAGGTAGCAATGGAGGGAAGAATGGTCTTTTCGATAAATGGTCCTGGGACAATTGGCTATCCGTATGGGAAAGAAACACCATGTGCAGGAAAAAAAAAAAAACACCACAACTTCAAGGGGATAGTAAATCTAAATATGGAATAAAAACAATAAATACTCTAAAAGATCCCCTAAGAGAATGATGAAAATCAGTTTTGATTGACTTGCATTTCTGTGGAAGCTAGGAACGGTCAACGACAGGGTATGGCTCTTCTCTAGTCCAGGCTAAATTTTAATGTGTCTAATAAAGAAACTAAGAGCCAGAATCAAGTAAAAATGAGTTGATTCTCTCCTTGCTTCTTAATAAAAATGGTACTGAGAAATATTCAGATATTATCCATATTGTATGTAGCCCCTGTTGAAAGTGAGAGTCTTCTCTGTCTTGCCGTACCCTAGACTTTGGACCTGGAAATAACCACTAAGCTACCACGGTTTCCAAAGTCGAGATTCATCCCTGGGTGAGCTTGATCCACCTACCTCTTGGTTAACAGCTGAATGTGCTAAGCAGTTGTGCCACAGAGACAATATAATAAAAATGGTACTGAGAAATATTCAGATATTATCCATATTGTATGTAGCCCCTGTTGAAAGTGAGATTCTTCTCTGTCTTGACCTACCTTAGACTTTGGACCTGAGATGATTAATAATTTTAGGGAAGGTAAGTGGAGATACAAAAGGATTTTTCTGTTGACACTGTCACCTGACAAGCAGCTTTCATAGGTATACCACTGTAATGGTTTCAAAATGGGAAGTAGTCCAGAGCCAGTTCATTACCTCCTCTGAAGGTAGACACTCTGGAGACATGGTGTCATTGTGTAGACAGACATCCCAACCAGAATAGTTAAACTCTCTGTGTCTGGAGGACTATTTCTGCTTTTCAAATAGAGAGCAAACAGAAAGCTTTGGGTTGTAGATCCTTCAGTGTTTGTATTTATACTTTATCTGTACAGTCTATCTTCTCTGTGCGTTACATCTATCTGACATAAGAGCGAAAGAAAATCACCACTGTCTGTTAAGCTCGTCAGCTTCCATTAGAAGGGTAATTGTTGAGTGGTGATTTCAGAGGAGCCCAAGTGTCTTCTTTACAGGGAGCAACTGAAATAGTTTATTTTGTGTTTTCAAAGCAGAAGACAGTTTTCTTCCTTAATGAAAAATGAGAACTGAGCAGTCATACATAAAAGACGTGTCATAGAATTAACAAGCATTTGTTTTAGTGTTAGAGTTATGCAATTTCTCTCAAAATGTATGAGCTGGTGCTAAGAGGAATTTCAAATCATAATGTTAGCAATTCTGTGTTTAATAAGAGATCTTAGGATCTTTATATATGTCATGAAAATCTGGCATTATAGCATTGTGAAATCATATGTAAGACACTTGAAAATGAATAACAGTACAACTTCTTTCTGTGTAATGCCTCTTCCTTACAGAAAGGATACACTTTTGTGGCCGAAGCGTTTACAGGTGATGCATTTGCATCAGCTTCTAGATGGAAACTGCGCATCATTGGCTATTGCAGTCCCCTTCCGTGCCTGTCCCGAGAGCCTCCAAGCAATAACTTTGCCATGAAGGAAATCAGAGATTACTACATACCCAATGATAAGAAAATTTTATTCAGGTAGAAATATATGGCAGAAGGGGAAATGTGTTTCCTTAAAAATATTATTTTAAGATGAAGATAAATTCTATAGCAAAATTCTGAGTCGATTTTGAATTTTAATTTCGGTCCTCGTTTGAAAACAACTAACAGAATAAATGTGGTTACATAGATCTTCTATAGGTTTATCATCACATGTGATGGTATTGGCATTTTCTTAGTCCTTATCCTGTTTGCTTTCTATTATAAACATACTATCCCTGGTGACAGTTTTTCCTCTACTGCTTCTCTTCCTAATGTTCCATCTCCAGTTAGTATCATGTATTTGCATCTCTTTATCTGCCAAATTAACCTTCTCGTTTTCCTGCTTCTTCCGTGATGGTGTGAGCCCTGCCCCGTTTGGCTAAAAAGAGGCCTACTAAGCGTGAAGATTAGTGAAGGTGGGAGGTGTGGTAGGAAAGCTGAGCTGACTGCTCCAGGGGCATCTGAAATCAAGAGTAAAAACGCTAAGAAAACAAACCCAAACCCATTGCCTTCTAGTTGAGTCTGATGCGTAGAAGCCCCATAGGGCAGAGTAGAACTGCTTCCTAGAGTTTTCAGGGAGTGCCCGGTGGATTCACACTGCTGACCTTTTGGTTAGCAACCATAGCACTTCCCCACTGTGCCACCAGGGCTTCCCCCAAACGCTAAGAACAGTAATAAAATGCAAAAGTAGTCACATCCTAATAGGAAGAGAGAGCAGAGTAAAGGCTGGCTGCTGATATTCCTATCAGAAGGAAAAGTGACTTTGCTCTAGGCCACCACTGAGCGCTGCGGTTTGGGAGGCAGGAAGGGTGGTGGCCGCCTTTGAGTGGACTTATTCTGGACGCCACTCTCTTCAGTTAATCAGACATACTGATTCTAATGCCACTCATCTCTGTCGCCTCTTCTCTGTGCTCACTGCCACTGTGCAACTTCAGGACCGCATCAGCTTTCTGCTGTAAAATTTTGGCATTTCTGGAATGCATGGCAGCATGGGATTCTTTTTTATATTCCAGTATTTCTCTCTCTCTGCCTGTCTATTCATTTATGTAGTCATGTGTTGTCATCACTGTTACCATAACACATACGTTAAAGAAATGTAATTCTTGAACAGCTTTCATTGGCCGCATAAAAAAGCCAAACCACTAAGCCACACTACAACACAACCAACACTCTCGACTTGCCACACAATACACAGTACCCTCTCTTGGTGAGACCACCTACTCACCCAGGCACATATGCTACATGATTTTACTTTCCTCTTGTGTTGTAATGAAAGCCCTGGGGGTGTAGTGATTGTTACGGCTGCTCACTGGAAGACTGGCAGTTCACATCCGCCAGGTGCTGCTGAGAAACTCCGTGGGGCAGCTCTGCTTTGTCTATAGGGTTGCTATGAGTGAGAATTGACCCAATGGCAGCGCGTTTGTTTCTTGTATTATAATATCTTGCCTTGGCCCCATACCCCCTAGAAAATTCCATCACTCTTAACTAGCTTTCCAGTTTGTCATGCTGTGGGGGCTGCATGTTGCTGTGATGCTGGGAGCTATGCAAGCCACCAGTGTTCAAATGTCAGCAGGGTCACCATCGTGGACAGGTTTTAGGTGGACTCCCAGACACAGACAGACTTTGGAGAAAGACCCAGCAGTCTGCTTCTGAAAACAGTTAGCCAGTGTAAGCCTTATGAGTAAGCAGAACATTGTCCGATGTGGTACTAGGCACTCGAGATGACGGGGGAAGAGCTGCCTCCTCAAACTAGAGTTGACCTTAGTGACATGAAGGGAGCCAAGCTTCCAGGACCTTCATGTGCTGAAGTGGCATGACTCACAGACTAGTGGGGTAATGACATCAAGGACCTTATTCAAGAAGAAAGCAGGAGGGCATTAAAAAGAGAGGATAAAGACAAAAGACTCAAATGGGTGTGGAAAGGGGCTCTGAAGCTTGCTCTTGAACATAGAATAGCTAAAGCAAACAGAACAAGGATGAGGTAAAAGCCAAACAGACGATTTCATAGGGTACCTCTGAGAGATAATATAAAGCATTATAATGACAAGTGCAAAGACCTGGAGTTACAAAACGAAAAGAAAAAAAAATACTCTTGGTGTTTCTTTAGCTGAGAGAATTGAAGAAAAATTTCAAGCCTCTAGTTGTGATTTGAAGGATTCTATGGAAAAAATATCAAATGATACAGGAAGCATAAAAAGAAGATGAAAGGAATGTAAAGAGTTCCTGCACCAAAGAGAATTGGTCTACGTTTAGCCATTTCAGGATCTGAATCAGGATCCCATGGTGCTGATGGAAGAATTCTATGCTGCACTAGAAGGCGCTGGTGAAAAAAAGTCTCCAGAGATGGACAGAATACCAACTGAGATGTCTCAGTGGACAGATGCTGTGCTGGAAATAGTCACCCGTCTGCGCAAAGAAATCTGAAAGACAGCCACTTGTCCAACTGACTAGAAGAGATTTGTATTTATGCCTATTCTGAATAAAAGGTGGTCTAACCAAATGCAAAAATTATTGAACAACTCCATAAATATCACATACAAGTAAAATTTTCCTGAAGATCATTCAAAAGTGTCTCCAGCAGTACGTTGCCAGGAAACTGCCAGAAATTCCAGCTGGACACAGAACCAGAGATATCATTGCAGACTTCACATGGATCCTGGCCAAACGGAGAAAATACTAGAAAAATGTTTACCTGTGTTTTATTGATTACATAAAGGCATTTGACTAGGTAGGTCATAAAAAATTATGTATAACACTGAGAAGAATGTGGACTCCAGAACGCTTAAACTTGCTTGTGAAGAACCTGTACGTATCAACAGGTAGGCATTTGAACAGAACAAGATACTACTGTGTGGCTTAAAGTCAGGAAATGTGTGCGTCAGGGTTGTAACCTGTAACCTAAGGGTTTATTATGATAAAGAGATTGTATGTTTTAAAGATACCATACAACACCAGACCCATTACCATTGAATTGATTCCAACTCATAGCTACCCTAGACATGTTAGTAAACTGGTTTTCAAATGGAAAACTTAAGTCTTTCTTAACAGTAAGTGCACAAATAATAATGGCTTTGCTTTGGTGTATTCTGCTTAATTTTTTCTCATTCTTATTTACCTATACTTTAAAATTTTTTCCCTAAGAAAACATATTTAAATTTCTGTAATGAAATATAATCAGCAATATAATCAAATTGCGGAACAATATCAATTGTATAGTCCCAAGTATGTTTTAAAAAAATTCAATTTGTGTATATCTATCATGCCAAGACATATCTATCACAGGTATGTAAAAATTTAGGAAAAATTCTGAAAGAAAACATGTTGAGCTCAGAGCAATAGAAGTAGCAGAGGGGTTACTTTTTAATCTTTCTAGTTTTTTTTTTTTATTATTTAACATAACTGAGTGAAAATGTACATTCACATGAAAATTTACGTGCCCCCCTATATGCAGCTTCCACTGCTCTCCCTGTCCGGTGACTGCACACTATTCCTCTCTGCTCCATACATGTCTCATCCTCCCAACAGTCTCCTTTCCCCTCCTCTCCGTCCACTCCTCTTCCTCCAGCCAGAGGTCAGCAAGATGATATCCTATAGATGTATAGAACCATAAAGTGCTTCCAACATATGGTTACTCTACATTGCCAAGTCCATTCCATTCCTGTCCAAAGAGTGGACCTTTGTTATAATTTAGGGGAATGGGCAGCATCAGGGCCGGGGGCCATGCTCTCAGAGGAACCCCAAAACCGCTGGACCATCAATTGAAGTCTTTTAGTGGAGATCTCATGATGCACCTCTTTTTATTCTTGTGTTGCCAGTGAGGCTCCTCTCTGTGAGCTCCGTCATGGCTATCACTGGTGGTGGCTGGGCACCATCCGGTTCTTCCGGTCCCAGGTCGATGTAGGCACCCACTCTTGTGGGTCTCTCTGTCTTCTCAGTTGTCTTTACCGCATGCCATTTTGGCCCTCGGTGAGCATCCGTTCCTGCTGAGTTGGGACCATTTCCTGTGTCCTCGGATGGCAGCTTGGCAGCTTTTAAGACCCCAGACGCCACTCACCAGTGTGGGGTGCAGAGAGCTCTCTTAGCAAAACGCTAGTTGTGCCAATTGGTCTGGAATTCGCCTAAGAGCATGGTCCCCCGCCCCCCGCCCCAGCTACTCTATCCTTGCAGTATTAAGATGGAAGGAGTACTCAAGTTATGCTGAAGTCCACTTAATGTTGTTCTTGTTCCTAATGTATGCTGTCACCGCTTTCTCCCAACTAGACTTCTAGTAACTACCTAAACTAAACCCTCCCCTCCCTTGCCCTCCCTCCCTCCCTCCCTCCCCTCCCTTGCAGCTGTCAAAGAGTCTTTTCTTCTATACACAAGTCTGTTTTTGAGATCTTATCGTAGATGTCTCATACAGTATTTGTCCTTTTGTCGCTGGCTACTATCACTCAACATAATGTCTTCCAGTTGAAACCAGGTTAGGAGATGTTTCCTGGAATCATTGTTATTCTTTATCATTGCGTAGTGCTCCATTGAGAATATGTACCACAGTTTACCTATCCATTCTTCTATTGTTGGGCATCTGGGTTGATTCCACCTTTTTGCTATTGTGGACTGTGCCACGATAAACATTCTGGTGCATGTGTCCGTTGGTGTGAAAGGCCTTGAATCTGTAGGATATATTCCAAGTAGTGGAATTACTGGGTCAAATGGTATATCAATATCCATTTTTTTAAGGAAGCGCCAGATTGCCTTCCAAAGAGGCTGGACCATTTTGCAACCCCACCAACAGTGTAGGAGGGTTCCACTTTCTCCACAGCCTCTCCAGCATTTGTTGTTTTGTGTTTTCTGGATCATAGCCAATCTTGTTGGGGTGAGATGGTATCTCATTGTTGTCTTGATTTGAATTTCTTTAATAGCTAAAGATCGTGAACATGTCCGCATGTGTTTTTTGGCTGCCTGGATCTCCTCTTTAGTGAAGTATCTGTCCATCTCCTTTGCCCATCGCTTAATTGGATGGTTTATCTTCTTCTTATTGATATTTTGTAGTATCTTATAGATTATGGAGATCAGGCGTCGATCTGACATAGAGTTGCCAAATATTTTTTCCCACTCTGTGGGTGTTCTTTTAATTCTATTAATAAAGTCTTTGGATGAGCAAAAGTGTTTGATTCTTAATAGTTCCCATTTCTCTACTTTCTCTTCTGTTGATTGAGGTTTCTTTGACAGATTTTGGAGTCTGTCCTCATTGTGTATTAAAACTTCCATTGTTGTTCCTACCTTTTCTTGGATGAGCTTTATCGTTTTAGGTTTGATATTTAGGTCTCTTATCCAGTTGGAGTTGGTTTTTGTATAAGGTGTAAGATATGGATCTTGATTCAGTTTCTTGCAGATGGATAACCAATTTTGCCAGCACCATTTGTTGAAGATGCTGTTTTTACCCCAGTTTAATGTCTTAGGGCCTTTGTCGAATATCAACTGTTCATAGGCAGATGGTGTCATCTCTGGGGTCTCAATTCTATTCCATTGATCAGTCTGTCTGTTCTTGTACCAGTACCAGGCTGTTTTGACCACTGGCAGTGTAGTATGTTCTAAGGTCGGGTAATGAGAGGCCTCCCAGTGTGTTCTTTTTCTTTAGTAGTACCTTACTTATCCGGGGCTTCTTCCCTTTCCAAACAAAATTGGTGAATTGTTTCTCCATCTCATTAAAAAATGATGCTGGAACTTGTATTGGGATTGCATTATATAAATAAATTGCTTTGGGTAAAATAGACATTTTCACAATGTTAAGTCTTCCTATCCATGAGCAGGGTAGGTTTTTCCATTTATCTAAGTCTCTCTTTGTTTCTTGTAGTAAGGGCTTGTAGTTCTCTTTGTAAAGGTCTGTTGTTTCTCTGGTTAGATTAATTCCTAGGTACTTTATCTTCTTAGGGGCTATCACAAATGGTATAAATTTGATAATTTCCTCCTTAACAGTCTCGTTGTTGGTATAAAGGAATCCTACTGATTTACTTATGTTTATCTTGTATCCTGAGACTTTGCTGAACTCTTCTATCAGTTTGAGTAACTTACTTATAGATTCCTTGGGGTTCTCTGCATATACAATCATATCATCTGCGAACAGGGAGATTTTAACTACCTCTTTGCTGATGCAGATGCCCTTTACTTGTTCGTCTTGTCTAATTGCTCTGGCTAGAACTTCTAGCACAATGTTGAATAGGAGAGGTGACAGTGGGCATCCTTGTCTAGTTCCTGATCTCAGGGGAAAGTCTTTCAGTCTCTCTCCATTCAGGAGGATGTGGGTAATTGGCTTAGTATAAATGCCCCTTATTGTGTTGAGGAATTTGCCGTCTGTGCCCATTTTGCTAAGAGTTTTTAGCATGAATGGGTGTTGGACTTTATGAAATGCCTTTTCACATCAATGGACAAAATCAGGTGATCTTTGTCTTTTGTGTTACTTATGTGGTTAATCACATTAATTGTTTTCCTGATGTTGAACCAGCCTTGCATCCCTGGTATGAATCCCACTTGGTCATGATGGATTATTTTCTTGATACGTTGTTGTATTCTGTTGGCAAGAATTTTGTTGAAGATTTTTGCATCTAAGTTCATGAGTGATATCGGTCTGTAGTTCTCTGTCTTTGTTGGATCTTTCCCGGGCTTAGGTATCAGGGTTATGCTGGCTTCATAGAATGAGTTTGGGAGTACTTCATCCCTTTCTATACTGTGAAATAGTTTCAATAGTATTGGGGATAACTCTTCTCTAAATGCTTGGTAGAATTCTGCCGTGAAGCCATCTTGGCCGGACTTTTTTGGGTTGGCAATGTTTTGATGACCTTTTCAATCTCTTCCTTTGTGATGGGTTTATTAAGTTGTTCTGCTTCATGTTGTGATAATTTGGGTAGGTGGTATGAGTCAAGGAATTGGTCCATTTCCCCTAGGTTTTCAAATTTGTTAGAGTACAGTCTTTCATAGTATTCTGTTATGATGTTTTTGATTTCTGTTGCATCTGTGGTGACAACTCCCTTCTCATTTCTAATTTGGGTTATTTGGTTCCTTTCCTGCTTTTCTTTAGTAAGTTTAGCCAGTGGTTTATCAATTTTGTTGATCTTTTCAAAAAACCAGCTTTTGGTCTTTTCGATTTTTTCAGTTGTTTTTCTATTCTCTAATTCATTTAGCTCTGCTCTAATCTTTATGATCTCCTTTCTTCCGGTGCCAGAGGGGTTCCTCTGTTGTTCTCTTTCTACTTGTTCAAGCTGTAGAGTTAGTTCCTTGATTTGGTTTCTTTCTTCCTTCCCGATGTGTGCATTTATGGAGATAAACAGACCTCTGAACATTGCTTTGGCTGTATCCCATAGGTTCTGGTAGGAAGTGTTTTCGTTCTCTTTGGAATCCATGAATTTCTTTAATTGATCCCTGATTTCCTCTATAACCCATGTTTTTTTGAGCAAGATGTTGTTCAGTTTCCAAGAGTTCCACTTTCTATCTCTGTTTTTTCTGCTATTGATTTCAACTTTGATGGCTTTATGATCTGAGAAGATGCTTTGCAGTAATTCAATGGTATGGATTTTGTTGAGCATTGCATTATGGCCTATCACGTGGTCAATTCTGGAGAATGTTCCATGTGCACTGGAGAAGAAGGTGTAGTTGTCTGCTGATGGGTGGAAAGTTCTGTATATATCAATGAGGTTTAGTTGGTTAATTGTGTCAATGAGGTCTTCTGTATCTTTAATGAGCTTTTTTCTAGATGATCTGTCTAGTAATGAGAGTGGAGTGCTAAAGCCTCCCACTATTATTGTGGAGTCATCTAACTCTCTTTTGAGCATAGTCAGTGTTTCTTCGACATATTTAGGTGCTCTGACATTAGGTGCATAAATGTTTAATATAGTTAAGTCTTGCTTGTGTACTGAACCTTTCAGCAGTAAATAGTGTCCATCTTTGTCCACGATGGTGGATTTGACATTAAAGTTGATTTTGTCTGAAATTAGAATTGCCACCTCTGCTCTTCTTTGTTCATTGTTAGCTTGATATATATTCTTTCAACCTTTAATTTTCAGTTTGTTCCTGTCTTTAGGTCTCAAGTGAGTTTCTTGTAGACAGCATATGGATGGATCATGTCTTTTGATCCAAGATGACACTCGGTGTCTCTTTACTGGAGCATTCAGTCCATTCACATTCAATGTAATTATTGATAGGTATGTGTTCACTGCTGCCATTGTGATATGTTTATTTTTATGTTGATGTTTTCTCTGTTGTTCTTATTAGTCTGTTCTGAGACACTCTTTTTTGTGAGTTGATTTTTCACCTTTTTCAGAGCTGGTTTTATACTTGTTAAGACTCGTGTGTTAGATTTCTTGAAATGGTATGATACATCTTTGTTGTGCTTTACAGCTGCCCCTATGAACCCCCTTAATAAATTATTTATAAACCCAATTATAATTACTACCAGTCTGATCATCTTCCTCTCCATCTGGAAGGACTATAACGACTGTAGTACATCCCTCTTTTTATTATGATGACACCATAGTTTTCATGATGATCACTGGATTGCTTCTTTCCATATCAAAGCTGTGATTTACTTTGGAGCCTTCCCTAAATGAGTATTGAGTAGTGTGTCGTTCTAAAATATAGAGTTAGTAGTTTCGTTCTTCTAAGCCAAAGCCAAGAACTTCTTTCAGTATTTCTTGTAGTTTGGGTTTGGTTTTTACAAAGTCTCTGAGTTTCTGTTTATCTGGAAATGTCTTAATTTCATTTTCATGTTTGAAAGACAGTTTTGCAGAATATATAATTCTTGGTTGGAAGTTCTTCTCCTTCAAGACTTTGAATGTGTCGTACCACTGTCTCCGTGCCAGCATGGTTTCTGCTGAGAAATCTGACGAGAGCGTACAGGGTTTCCCTCTGAATGTTAGCTTTGCCTTGAGTCTTGCTGCCTTTATGAGTTGCTGCTTATGTTTCATTTTGTTAAGCTTGATTATAATATGCCTTGGAGTCTTTCTTTTGAGATCTATATTGGGTGGCGTACGATATGCATCTGAGATGTCTATATTCTCTTCCTTCATGATTTCTGGGAAGTTTTCTTTCAGCAGCTCGGCAACAATATTCTCTGTGTTCTCAGATGTCTCACCCTGTTCAGGGACTCCAATTAATCGAAGGTTGTTCCTCTTAATAGAGTCCCACATGCTTCTTAATGTTTCTTCATTTTTCTTGTTTCTTTTTTCTGATTTCTGCTCATAGACACTGGCATCAGTAGCTCTGTCTTCCAAGTCAGAAATTCTTTTTTCCATTTGTTCCATTCTGTTTTGTTGGGTTTGCATGGAAGCTTCTATGTCTTTGATTTTCTTCTTGATCTGTTGGATTTCAGAGTACTGGTGTTCCATCAGATCGAACAACTTGCTTAATTTTTCATTTTGTTCTGCTGCATTTTGTATAAGGTCTAGAAGGGCCCTGTATATAATCAATTTGTATTCACTTCCTGATGCTTTCATAAAAGTTTCTTCATCTGGAAAACTCCTTGGTTGCTTTGTTTGGGAGCCTTCTGAAGCCATGAGTGATTGCTTGTATGCCACAATGGTCTGTTGCTTTTTGGGTCCCATGTGAATATATAGAGGCTGGAAGAGGTACTGTGAGGATGGATTGCAAATGTTTCTCTAGGCTGTCTTCAAATGTAAAGCAAAAGGTATCTGACCAGTTCACAAGTCAGTTAGGTTTTCAGGTGTAGAGGTCCCTCTTCCCATCTGACAAAGTAAGCGCCACTGTATCCAACCCCAGATGATAACAAACTAGTTCAGAATACAGCACTGCTAGTGCCCTGGTGGCCTCTGCTGACAGGGCCTAGCCTTATCCAACACTGCGTCGAGTACTGGTTTTGTGATAGAAAAGCGCTCTCCTGTGGGCAGGCTCTGGCTCCCAAGCTAAGAATTAGGTCCAGCTGCAGCCACCGTACCCAAGATGGCGTCCTCCACACAGGCAGCAGACGGGGGGGGCTAAAGATGCCCAGGGGCAGCGATTCCTCTGCTTCTGTTGCAGGGCCCCCAATGTAGGCAGCACTATGCAAAATCACTACTTTTCTGATGGAGAAGCGCTGTCCCGTTTGCAGGTGCTGGCTCCCAGGCTAAGAACGAGGTCCCGCTATAATCTCGGTACCAACATGGCGTCCCGCACCCTGACCACGGAGCTCCACACAAACCCCACTGAAGCAGCTACAAAACGAAAGGCTAAAAGTGTCTAGATTAACAGGGTCCTGAGCCTGGCTATCAGAATATGGGAACCTCGCCTACCTATCCCCCCAGCAGCGTGTCTGAGTCCAGCCGCCGGGCAAGGCCCAGCTCCGCCCGCCAGCCGAGACCGAGGAAAAAAAAAGTCAAAATGGTGCGTTTACCTTCCGTCCGTGAGAACCAGGGCTAGCCGGGAGCGGGAGTCAGCGAAAGAGAGGAGGTTTTTCACTGAATGGTATAAAGTCCCAATTAACAGCTCTGTGCCGTGTCCTGAGGCTGATTAGGTGCTCAAAAGGCTCTGTTTGATTGTCAATTCAGGTCTTGGTTTCCAGAGGGATAGAAGGAGACGTGGGCTTAGTCCGCCATCTTGACTCCGCCCCTAGTTTTTTTAATATATGTATGTATTGCCTATTTGAAAGAAAGCAAGAGAAAGGAAACAAGAAATAAATAAAAACAACAGTTGTGATAAATTGTTTTAACTACTGTGATAGAGGAAATACAGGAAATCATGGTATCAGTTAGCAAGGCCAGTAACAGCCCAAGAAGTGATTTTAACATGTCTAAATTTGTCCTTGAAGTCAGTCTAAAACTGTCAAAGTTAGTGGTGGGTGAGTTGAGGAATTGCTTGAACAGCACAAGTGCAAGTTCAGAAGTTAACGAGTATATGATATGGAATTTTCAGGGAATTAAAGATAGTCATTTTGTTTGCGAAGTGGTGCTGTGCCAAGCAGTAAGGCTAGCCAGATGAGCAGAGCCCTTTTCATGAAGGGCCTCATAAGACAAGGAATTTAAATTTTACCTTAGGGGCAATAATATACCGTTAAAAGTGTTTAAGTGATACTATCAGACTTGTGTTTTGTGGAGTTCATTCACAAGGCTGCAGTGTGTTGAGCGGACTGAAAGGGATCCTGGCTGGAGAGAAGAAGGCCAAGTGGAGTCTTAGAAATAATACAGGTGTGTGAGATAAAGCTGTGATTGTGAACCTAGAGACGAGAAAAGAGATTTGAAGGTACTCAAGAAGTAAAATGGGTAACCTTGGTTGTTTGGTACTGCTGAAGTTTGACTGGAGGGCTATTTGGAAAGGAAGTGCTTATTAGTGTGCTCATCTGGCCAGCCTTACTGCTTGGCATAGCACCACTTCGCAAACAAAATGACTATCTTTTAATTCCCTGAAAAGGCTTATCACTTATTACTCCTGGATTGGAGGGAGCAGAATACATCTGCAGGGTGAGTATAGGAAGGCAATGAATTCATTATTTGATGTTAAATATAGTGGGCCAGTGGAATGTGCACATGACAGTGCATAGGCAGTTGGTGTATAGAAAGAGATTTGGGAATCTTTATTCTACGTCTGCTGTAGGAACTGCTTAGGAAAGTTTGTAAACTGGAAATAAGACATGGGACAAAGTATTAGGATTCTCTGACATTTATGGAAATGTTAGTGGGGGGGATAAAAAAGCAAAAACCCACTGCCATCAAGTCAATTTCAACTCCTAGCATCCCTGGTGGTGTAGTGGTTAAGTGCTGTGGCTTCTAACAAGAACGTCAGCGGTTCAAATCCTCCAGGTGCTCATTAGAAACTCTATGGGTACATTTCTACTCTCTCTATAGGGTCCCTGTGAGCCAGTGGAAGGGAAGCCTGATCAAGTCCCAAAGTTGAGAGGGAAACTACAAATACTGTGTTCACATGGGAAGCGTTTTTAAAGAAGGGCATGAGGGTTGACTCAACACTGTCAAATTTTCTCCTGAGAGATCAAAGTAAGATGAAAACCAAAATCTCTCCAGGGTTAGGGACAAGGTGCATGAAGTGTTGGTGAGAACAAGTTTAGCACATGGACCGGAGCCCGAGTGGAGCTGGAGTGTGCTCCGTGTGAGTGGGCCGTGAGGGTGGGGGTCTCTGGGAACAGACAGCACTCTAGGTGATGAGCTGGGGAGGAGGGGCGTATAGAGGAGAATCTGGGATAAAGATCTTGTTTGTTTTTTTTATTTTGTTTTGTGTTGATTTGTTCTTAAGATGGGAGAGACTTGTATATCCAGAAAAGATAACCAGAAAGAATAAAGATAGGGAGATTTAAGATTCAGGAGAGACAGCTTAATAAGAAAAACAAACTAGAAGAAAAGACTGTTCACATGGGTCCTGAATGTTTGAAAGTATTCACCTGAAACAGGAAAACGGTGATCTTCAGTGGTACCGAGTGGGAAGTTAGAAAGCGTGGGTGAGGGTGTATTTCAAGTCTTTCTGCAAGGTGGTTCCCAACCTGCATGGTAAAGGTTGAGAGTGGTGGCAGTGGGTGTTACTTTTGATTTCTCTGCATTTTGTGAATCAAAGAAAATACTATTGAGAGTGAAGCTTTGAAAGTCACTGCTTCTGGCCCAGTTACTCTCTATTCAACCAAAGAGAAATGTGTAATAGAAAGACATGGTGTGACAGTAGTCTGGAAATCTATGAAGAGGTTTAGTGGTGACAGTAGCTTGCAAGTCTATTGAGTTTTATAGGTGAGTATTACCATACAAGTCGCCTGTTAATGTGCTTAGCTGCAGTGTAAAGGTTGGAGGTTTAAGTCTACATGGGACACATAGGAAGAAAGTCCTTCTGATCTACTTCCAGAAAAATTAGCTGTTGAAAACTATATGGAGCAGAGGTCGGCGCTGATGCACGGAGTTGCTGTGCTGCTGTTGGGGTCCACCAGGTCAGCTCTGACTCATGGGAACTCTGTGTACTACAGAACACAGCGCTACCCCGCTCTTGCTGTCTTCATTGTTGGAGCTGCTAGGTCAATCCACCTTGTTGAGGGTCTTCCTCTTTTTCATTGACCCTCTACTTTGCCAAGCATGATGTCCTTTTCCAGGGACTGATCCCTTCTAATAAAATGTCCAAAGTGTAAAGCCATGGTACAGGCAATATTCTTTGCTAGTACTATCATTCAAAAGTATCAATTCTTTTCAGCCTTCTGTTTTCATTGCTCACCTTCCCATGCATATGAAGTGATTAAAAACAGTGTTTCTTGGGTCAGGCACACCTCAGTCCTCAAAGTAATGCCTGTGCTTTTCAGTACTTTAAAAGAGATCCTTCCCAACTGGTTTGCCCAATGCAATGTATTTTTGATTTCTTGACTGCTGCTTCTATGAGTCTTAATTGAGGATCCAAGTACGTAAAATCCTTGGTGATATTTTCTCAGCTTATTATGATGTTGTTTACTGGTCCAGCTGTGAAGATTTTTGTTTTATATCGAGTTGTAGTCCATACTGAAGGCTGTCCTCTTTGATGTTCATCAGTAAATGCTTCAACTTCTCTTCACTTTCAGCAAGCAGAGTTGTGATATTTGCACTTTTCATGCTCCTAGTGAGTTTTCCTCCAATCTTGATGCCATGGTCTGCTTCATACAGCACCACCTCTTGGATTATTTACTCTGCATACAGACTGAATGAGTATGGTGTAGCCGTGAGTTAGCATCAACCCCACAGCAACTGACTTGGTTTTTTCTGGCTTATCACATCTAAACAAAAATTAAATTTACTGTTTGAGATATGATGATATTAAAAGTCCTCCATGCAATGAGGTAGATTGACACAAAAGCTGTGACAGTGGGCTCAAGCATAGCAATGGTTGTGAGGATGATGCAAGACTGGGCACTATTTCATTCTCTTATACATAGGGTTGCTGTAAGTAAGAACTGATTGACAGCACCTCGTAGCAACAGCAATACTCATTTTATTTTATTCTAGTATATTGGGATATTTTGCCAAAGTCTGTATTTCCAAGATTTTGGTGGACTTTCCAAAGTGGCATTACTTTTACGTGATCATATCCACAGATTATATAGTTTCTCCTACAGACTTGAGGGAAAGAACATACTTGCTTATATAGTTGAATTTCCTCTCTGTAGGTATTCGGTTAAAGGTGCATTACCACATCCTGTTACAGTACATGTACGCACGTCCAAAGCAGATGCATTCATCAAACTACAGATCCTCGAAAATGAAGAATGCGTTGTGAGCGCCGCTGGGAAAGGCCAAGCTATAATTCCGGCATTTAACTTCTTGGGAAATGAAAAAGATTTGAGCTCCCAGTGTAAGTGTGCATTTTAAACTTGCCATTTAGATTTATAAGTAGATATTTATGTTTATTTTATTGATAAAAAAATTTATTTGAATAAAATATCAGGTAAGCAGTTAAGTTTATACAACTTGATATCATAGCAAACTAAAAACACTATCACATTTGTGTGTCAAATTAGGTTCTGAAGATTAATCCATTTCTTATAATTATACTTTAAGGACTTTTTACCTTGGAAATAAGTTCAGTTTGTATTACATGAGCGTCCTCATGTTGCTGAGTAAAATTTTTATCTTTATTCTTTTGAGGAGATTATTTGCTTTTCATTTACCCCCAACTTACTATTTTTAGAAAATGATTCACTTATTAAAACTAATAGAAACTTGAATGTTATTAGAAACCCTGGTTGCATAGTGGATAAGAACTACAGCTGCTAACCAAAAAGTTGACCATTCAAATCCAACAGGTGCTCCTTGTATACCCTATGAGGCAGTTCTACTCTCACTATGAGGTGGAACTGACTCAAAGGCAATGGATTTGGTTTGTTTAATGTTATTGCTTTTTATTTAGCAATTGTGACTTAATATGTTTTATTAAATAAATAAGATAAAATTTATTGCCTATCTAATTCCTAACAGTGATGCTGTGAGATGTATTATTTATTTGGTTATTTTACTAACTGTAAACTAGAAGCTACAAATACATACTGTAAATCTCAGCAAATAGAATGAGGGCTTGATTTTTTTTCCCCCTACTAACCCTGATGGCATAGTGGTAAGTGCTATGGCTGCTAATCAAAAGGTCAGCAGTTCAAATCTACTAGTTGCTCCTTGGAAACGCTATGGGGCAATTCTACTTTGTCCTACAGTTGTTGTTGTTGGGTGCCATCAAGTCGGTTACAACTCATAGCGACCCTCTAGGTCAGAGCAGAACTGCCTCATGGAGTTTCCAAGGAGCATCTGGTGGATTTGAACTGCTGACCTCTTGGTTGACAGCTGTAGCACTTCCCCACTATGCCACCAGGGTTTCCCTGTCCTATAGGGTGGCTGTAAATTGACTCAAAGGCAGCAGGTTCGGTTTCTCTGGGTTAAAGGAAATGAGAAAAATCATATTTTGTTCTTATTGTTTCCCTAGTCAGTGTGTGTGTATTAGGAGTCCGGAGAGCAAGTGGTTACAGCCTTCAGCTGCTAGTCACGAGATCAGCAGATTGACCCCACTGGCTGCTCCTTGGGAGAAAGATGCAGCAGTCTGCTTCTGTAAAGATTTATAGCTTTGAAAACCCTATAGGGGAGTTCTACTCTGTCCTCCAGAGTTGCTCGGAGAGAGTATTGACTCCAAGGTGGTGGGTTTGGGTTTTGAAAGTTTGCTTTAAAAAATAACACATGCCCAGTGAAGAAAATTTAGACAGACAGAAAATCCTAAACTGCCGGGGGTGGGGGTCGGGGACCACACATCCCGTGTAATCCTACTACTCTAGGGGAAAACAACAAATCCTTGGTCAGAATCAGCTCAAAGGCAACAGGGTGATATTTTAGTTTTTACGCTTGGTTTCTTAGTTACTTTTTGACAATTAGTGTTTTCTTCTTAAAACTATCAGTTTTTAGTTGTCTGTGTTGTTGCTTAGGGTCACCAAATCTCAAGAAGGATGTTAAATAAGCGTGATAGTATTTCTTTATTTAAATAGGAAAGCCTGTGGCATTTATCACTAAGTATGCTTATTTGGGGCTTCTAATAATTTACTTTTATAAAATTTAAGAAAATTCTTTTTCCTGAAGCTAAACATTTTAATCTGGAATAGGTTTAGAACTCTATAAGCATTCTGTTATAAATCCTAAATCTTTTCTGAGTACATCTGCATAATCCTTTTTAAGTAGTTTTATTTGAGCTTTTAAGTTTATTCTTGATCAGAGTTTTCAGATGGTTTTCTGTATCATTTATTGATTTTTTTTCTTACAGTGAACTCTTGACTATATTATTCAAGTCTGTTGGTGCTTTTATATATGTATTCTACATCAACAATATTCCTGTTGTCTTTTAAATCATTCCTTCCACTTTTTAAAGTTAGTTTAATGTTCTTTTTCCTGTCTTTGTCAGTTGAAAGATCATTTAAATAATATACTTAATTTTGTATATTCTTCTCCTAAATATAGCTTTAAAAGCCTAGCAAAATTTACATGCAGTATTGTTTTAATTTGCCATTTCTAAATAATCCATGGTTTTAGTTTTTCTCTCTAACCTGAGATATTTATAACATTTTTAAATTTCTAAATCATAAAATTAATTTGGCTAAATTTTTGTCATTGCTGTCTAAATTGTGTTGGGATAAGAAGTGTAGTGTATAGATTTTCTACTCTGAGAATTCAGTCGATGATTTTTCTAAAGACCTGATTCAAAATCAGTTTTGGTTAGTGTTCCACTAGGATTTATAAAGAAGGTGCTGACTTTGGCAGCAAGGTGCACTGAGCAGTAAGAATCTTGGTGCTTAGTCATTAATCCCGCAAATGATTTTTATTTGGAAAGAAGAATAAAGCCAAACCCATTGCCATCAACTCAATTCCGGGACATAACAACCCTACTGAACAGGATAGCACTGCCCTGTAGGATTTCTGAGAAGCCGGTGTTGGATCTGAACTACTGACATTTTGATTAACACCCTAGCTTTTAACCACAGTACCACCAGGGCTCTGGAAAGAAGAGTAGATGCACCCGAAACAGGATTCTTTCTCCTCTCCTATCAGCCCTAGAAATTATGTGTGAGCTGTCACTGCAGCATGGCGACATGTGCCTTTCATACATGAGTGAGGCCGGGAGGAGCAGAGAAGTGAGAAGACGCATGGTGATGACACGATTAAGGCATACACGTCATCCTTTAGGCACAGGAAAGTGGAAAATGTACTACGTTCGTAGAGCGGAACTTTGGTAAAATCGCAAATTAAGGTGTAAATCAGTTCTTGGAGCAAAAGTGAAAGAAAAGCTTTATTTTCTCCTATTATTTGCTCTTCATCCTTGAAATTACTCGTGGTGGTCTCTGAGTGACACAGTTAATGCACTCCACAGGAAGTCAAACAGCGGGAGAGTCTAGTCTACCCAGAGACATCACGGAAGAAAAGCCTGACGACACTTCCAAAAACTGGCTATTGAAAAGCACATGGAACACAGTTCTGCTCTTGACACCCATGAGTCAGAATAAAATCAGTGGGAATTGTAATTTTAGTTCTCAGTATTATTGCTGATTTCTTGTTCAAATCTGCATTTATACATTGTCTCTTCAGCTATGTTAGATCATTAATCAGAGCACTGTTAAGATGAGCCTGAATTCCACTTTCTCTTTGAAATGTGATAGTTAAGGTCAGTGATTAGGTTTGAGGTAATATCATAAGTCGGATCTGACACGACGGCACTTGGCTGGCTTGGCAGTCACCCCATGATGGGTGTGCTGTGAGCAGCTGGTCAGTTGAAAGTTGAAAGGACAGTTTCCTTGGGCATGTGGCCTGCTTCAAATATAAGTGGATGTTCTGTCAAGGCTTGTGGGCTTTTGCTCACTCTGGATCCTGCAGCTAGCTCCTCTTCATCTGACCTCTAGTTCTTGGGACCTCAGCGACTTACCTGTGCTCTTGCTTGCTGCTTTTGGGATTGTTGATCTTTGTAGCCTGTGAGCAAGAGCCCTGCTCTTTGACCTGCCAGTCTTGGAGTCACAGCCCCTTAGGCTATGTGGATCAGAAAAAGCCTCTCTTCTGGTCTCCAGACTTGAAATATTTCAACTTCTGTAATCTCATGAGTCATTTCCTTGATAAGAATCTCTATATATTTATGTGCTCTACTGGATTAACTTCTCTAGAGAAGCCAGCCTAAGACAATGGCTTTGTTTTCTTTGCTCTCCTCTGTTCTACACAGGCTTCATGATGTATTTCATAGACTTCACAGGCATCTCTGTGCAGCACTCCTGTTTCAAAGTAGCTACCATCAACCTTCCCCTTTCAAATTTTTTCATCTGAATTCCTAAAGATAAATGCTGTTTATAGTTTATAATACAGCTTACTATTATTTTACTTCAATACTTACATATTTTATATATATTTATATATATATGTATAAACATTCAAAACCAACTTTATGAGCTGAGTTCTGGTGAAGAAACAGAAAGAAGAATAAAGGAGGAAGATAATTAGGATAGAATTTTCAGTTCATCTAGAAATAGAGCTATCATATATGATTACTCTTTTTTTCAGTATATATTTATTTTCACATTTGTCATACTAAACTTTAGTACAATTGTTTAAGTTTACCCCAAAACACACAAAAATCTGTCATTGTTTTCCTTATGATTGCTGTGGTTCTGTAGACTAGTAAATTTAAGGAAAACAGACAATTTTAAAATATTGAATCTGTATCCAACTAAAGGTTAGCTCTTTCCATTTATCAATGACTTATATTTTACAGAAAAGTTTTAAAGTTTTATTCTTATAGATAGACAATGCTATTGTGAATTAGATGTTTTTTTAATGTAGATTTCAAACAGTAAAAAAATTTAAAATTCAATGTGGTAAATTACATAGAATAAAAACTTTGCCATTTTAACCATTATTAAGTGTGTAATTCTGTAGCATCAACTATATTCACCGTGTTGTGCAGCCATCACTACTATGTATCTCCAAAATCTTTCTTCACCTCAAAAAATAAATAAATAAAATCCCCAAAATGCAATGCTTCTTAAGCAATATGTCCTTATTTAAACATGGTGCTGCTTTTAATGGGATGCTATCAATATGTATTTCTGAATTATATAAGTAGACACTGAAGTACTGTATATATTTCCTGGAGTACCCCCAAAATACAACTGTAATATAGATATGAGAGAGAGAGAGAGAGAGACAAGACTAGAAGTGCTTAAATATCTGTGTCAAGAAAATCAAAACCTACTGGAAGACATCTAAATGCATCCCCATTCCAAAAACAAACAAACAAACCAAAAAAAAAACCAGTAAAACAGAAAGCAAAAATTACTAAGCAATGTAATTAATAGTACATACCAGTGAAATCAGCAAAATTCTGCTTAAGATAATACAAAAATAGCTGCAGGAAGCTGCCAGAAATTCTAGCCATATTCAGAAGAGGATGTGGAATGAGAGATTTTAGAAGGGAAGTGGAAATTCTGAGAAAAAGGAGAGAAACTTACCCTTAAAGAAAGATTGAGATCTGTTGGTGGTAGTTTACGTAGAAGCTACTTAGCTTTTGACAATTGAATGCTTTTTTCACTGGTTGTGTGGGCACCAGTGTACTCCCCGCTGCTCCAGCTGTGCCACAGAGGAGGACATCCTCCAGACACCACGCTCCATTCATCACACTGGTGGTTGCCAATTCCCAGCGGATCAGGTCTGGCCAGTCACAGGTACTTCTATACCTGTTATCCCATCCAGTTCCATTTTTCATCTTGCCCTTTGATGTTCAGTCCTCCTAGAATGTCATGCCAAGCCAGCCAAGTGCCTTTGAGTGAGATCCGGCTCATGGCGACCCATAGATAATATTTATTTGTTCTTTTGACTCCTATTTATTTAGTTATTTGCTTGCTTGTTTATTTATTTATTTGGTTGGTTGGTTGATTGTTTGGCTATTTATTTTCAAGAATGATCACAGGAATCATCTGACTACTCCACTGTCTTGGCCCTACATTCAAACCAGGTCACGTTCTGAAGTTCCCGAGGGTCATATCTCTTTTGAAGGGGCCACTGTTCAATGTGTATTATTATCCATGAATTGTTGAGTCCCTGTCCATTTTGCCTCACTTTGTGCTTCTGTTTACATCATTTCTGTTATAGCAAAGTTTATTGATATTCTGAATTTCCCAATATTCTATTAAGGTCATTAGAGAAGTTTTTGTTTCAGATATATTCAGTTACAGAATTTCAGTTTCATTATCGTCTTTTTTTCATTTTTCTGCTTAAGGTTCTCTGTTCATTCACTGTGTTCATATTTTCTTTAAATAGCTATTTTTAAATCCTTGTTTGTGACTCAACATCTGTGTCAGGTATGTGTCTACTTATATAGACTTTTTCTCTAGGTTATGGCCACATTTCTTGTTTCATATGTACAATTTGATTGTGTACTCAACATTATGGATGTTAAGAGTCTAAATTCTGCTTTCATCATTAAATTAGTGTTAAAAATATTATTCTGTCAGAGTTAATTTATAAACAGTTTATCTTGAGCCTGTGAAGATTTGGTTTTAATTTTGTTAAGTTAGATAAAAAGTGCTTCCATTTCCTCTAGGGTGGGTTGCTCTACTCTTAAAACTTTTCTTTAGTCTCAATTGAATACTGTATGTATCATTCAGTTTTGTTCATTTTGGTGTCTGCGAGGCATTGCTGAGTCTTGGCCTGAACAAGTTAAGTTTAAATTTAAGCTAAAGACTTAAGTGGACCCCTATGTATGTTTCTGGGACCCTTTACTTCACTGACACATCCTCTCTGGTACCCTACCCCACAATTTTTACTTGTCTAAAGAGTGTTTAGAGTATTACAAAGCAAAAATGTCACTTTGAGGAAGAAGGTGTGCCTGACCCAAGCCAAAATATTTCAGTCACCTCATGTATGCGAAAGCTCGCAAATGCATAAAGACCAAAGAAGAACTGATACCTTTAAGTTATGTTGGTTAAGAATGTTGACTATATTGTGAGTTGCCAGGAGGGCAACAGATCTTTTGGAAGAAGTACAGCCAGAATGTTCTTTGAGTTGGGGATGGCAAAACTTTGTCTCAGGTAATTTGGACATGTTATCAGGAGGAGCAAGTCTCTAGAGAAAGACACCATGCTTAGTAAAATAGAGGATCAGCAAAAAAAGTAAGACTCACAAGAAGATAGATTGACCCAATTGCTGCAACAGTGGGCTCAGGCATAACAAGGATTGTGAGTCTGGCTCAGGACTGGACAGTGTTTTGTCCTATTGTACATGGGGTCTCTGTGAGTTGAAACTGACTCGGCATTGCCTACGAGCAACCACAACAAAGGAGTTCTAAACTCCAGTCTTCATTGCCTTAACCTGGCAATACTGCTCCTCTCTTGGGCTCTACTTCCTGGGGCTGCAATTGGAAAAGTGTTCACATGCAGCAATTGGGAAAAACAGAGAGGTCACCTGTGTGTTTAACTTCTCTGAAGAATCACAGTCCGGTGCTGTCTGTTACCCAGTGGCTGAAAACAGTTGCTGTATATATTTTATTCAGTTTTATTATTTTTTATGTTAATTATTTTTATGCTAATTATTCTGTTATGGCTGATATTGCAGGTTTCCTGTGTCGTTCAATTTTGGTTCCTTCACTATGTGTCTGATGAATTCAATTAGTAACATTCAGCACACATTCCATTTTTTTCTTGCCAAGTGGTTTGCATTATCTGATAATTATAAAATAATAGATACAGAAATTCAAAATCAAAATGAAGGTTTCTTTTATAAGTGTGATAAGGATTACATATGATGCTAAACACTGGGTGGTAGGTTAATATCATTCAGGTGGCATAGAATGAAGAATTATTGAACCTTTGTATATTCTTTTAGTATTCGGTGGTTAAGCAGAATATGCATTGCTCCAGGTAACCCTGGTGGAGTAGTGGGTTAAGTGCTCTGTCTGCTAACCAAAAGATCAGCAATTCAAAGCCACCAAGTACTCTTTGGAAACTCCGTTAGGCAGTTCTACCTTAACCTCTGGGGTCACTGTGTGTCAGACCCAACTTGACAGAAGTGTTTTGTTCCATTTTTTGGTGCAAGTCACATACTGTTATAGCACATTTCTTCAAGACCAGAATATTTCAAAGGATCCAACAAAATTGGTTTTTATCTCACTGAAATAAATGTAATGGATCTGTTCCTTTCTGTGTTTGAGAAAGAGATCTAACAAGACAGTAATAACTATATATTTCGTATATTTTAACTGAAAAAAGAAAAACAACCCACTGAAAATTAATATTTCTCCTATCTAGCTAGCAAGCAAATTCTTTTTACTCATACTCCTCCCAAGAAAGAGCAAGAATCATTTGTGAAGAAGAAATCGACCATAGCAAGTCAGAAATCCTCTAAGAGTAGACCGGGAAGTGCAGTGTTAGACACTGGCCAGCCTGTTGTGGATGATGAAATTGCCAGTGTGTCCCTTGCAGAAGAAAATCCTAGCACACCACAGCAGGTAGGTTTACACTTAAAGGAAATATACAGTTATGTAGTTTCCTAATATAACATAGAATAACGTATTCTCTTATCAAAAATTGTCAATGTGTAATACTTCTGATATTTAATGCCACCAATATAAAGTCAGAATTGAAGAATAAGACATTATTGAATAAATTTTCTGTGCCAAGAATTTTATTTATATGGTAAATTTAATCTACACACTGAACCTATGTTGACATTATTGTCTTATTTTAAATATGAGTTACATGATATATATATAACCTTGTAAAGATTATTATTAAAACCTGATATGTATGAATGTTTGGTTAATGAATAAAAGGATAAAAATGCAATTTATGTATTTTGAAACTGATGAAAATATATATTCATTGGAAAGGAAAAAATTGAGAAGAAAATACATAAGGCAAAAATAATTGCCGATATAATAGTAATTACAATGACGACAAATTGAGTAGTCAGTTTAAAACCTAAAACTTGCAGAATAGATAAAAAATAGGGTCTAACCATATGGAGTCTAAAAGTAATGTTTTTAAAGAAAATGGCACAGAACATTTCAGTATATAAAGATAGAAAGGCATACAGGGCAAATAGTAGCCAAGAGACAGATCTGAAAATAACTTTCATATCTCAATATATAGATTATGTGAGGGATATTGTATTAAAAGAAAAAGCCTATTGCCATCTACTTGATTCTGACTCATAACACCTCTACAGGACAAAATAGAAAACAGAACTGCCTCCTAGGGTTCACCAGGAACAGCTGGTAGAATCAAGCAGCTGACCTTTTAGTTGGCAGCCATGGTACCTAACTGATAAAATCCAGTAGATGACCAGTGCTAATGTATAGGTGCCTGAATACCCAGCCTCAATAAATAAAAAGCAAAAACTATAAGGACAGAGAAAACTAGATGTCAGCAATTACAGTGGAGGAGTTTAATATATGCCTCTCAGAAACTGAATGGGCAAGCCAAAAAACAAAGCATAATCATGAGGATTTAAAAAATTCAAGCATAAGCTTAATTCTTCAGCTATAGATATAGAACTTTTTACCTAATAACAGAGAATATGCTGCTGCTTTTTTTTTAAGGCAAAAAAAAAAAAAAAGAAAAACAACCCACTGCTGTCGAGGTGGGCCTCATTCATAGTGAAGCACATACAGGATATTTTCAAAATATGAATTATGTACTAGGAAATAAACAAACTCCCAATAAAATGCAAACTAACCCTTTTTATAGATTATGTTAACATAATACAATAAAATAGAAATTAATTTACAGCTCAAATTCTATAAATTTGGAAACTAAATAATATATACTACATTATCCTTTAATTAAAAAGGACATTGAAAAGAAATTATAAAATTTATGACTCAGAATCAATGAAAATATATATAAAATGTATATATATATAATGTATGTAGGTTGAAACTTGTTTTAAAAAATCATTAGCATTTAGTGATGTGTTCAATTTTAAGGTAACTCATGAGGAAACGGATGATTAAAAATAAATGAAATAAACAAAAAGAGAAAAGCTACCATGTAACTCAAAGAAAAATAAGGAAATATTTTATCTTATCTTTATTGTGATGAAGTGAAAGTTTACAGTCCAAGTGAATTTGCCATATCAAACCCTGAACACTCACCTCTGTGTAACTGTATCTGCTCTCCTCACCCTGTAACAGCACACTCTTCCTTTCTAGCTGTAATTCCTGATATCCACTCAACCAACACTTGTTCCCTCCTCTCCACCCTCCCATCTCCCCTCTTCCCTCTAGAGAGGAACCAGCTGGACATCCTCACCTATATGTTAAGCCAAGAAGTAGACACATCACCTGTATAACTCTTACGTCCTGTAGTCCAATTCAGTCTTTGAATAGTTGGCTTTAGTATTGATTTCTGCTCTGGGCTAGCAACAAGTCCAGGGGCCATGTTCTCAGGGGAACTTCAGGATGTTCAGCCTATCAGGTCTGTTCTTTATTTTCACAGAGTTCAACATCTGCACTCCCCTTTTTCCTGTGCTGTGTCAGGGACTCTACATTGTGTTCTCTGTCAGGCCTGTTTTTGGTGGTAGCCAGGTACCAGCTAGTTACTTCTTCTGGTCTCATGCTAATGTAGTCTCCCCATCATATGGACTAGAAAGAAGGATTTCAGTATAGATGAGGGGAGAAATCAAGGGAATAATTCAAGAAATAACAATTCAAGAAAAGAATATTGTACGTCCACTTCATTTATAAATATGGGTGCAAGAATTGTAAACAACATATAAGCCAAATCAAGCAGTGTATTTAGTGCCTGTCCTGCTCCATGCCCGCAGTTGTTATCATTGAGCATGTTGTTGCAGCCGCTGTGTCAGTCTATCATGTTGAAAGTCTTCCTTTTTTCACTGACCCTCTACTCCACCAAGGATGATGTCCTTCTCCTGAAACTGAATCCTCCTGACAATATGACAAAATATGTAAGATGTAGTTTCACTATCCTTGCTTCCAATGAACAATTATGTTCGTTCTTTTAGCAGTCTGTGGTATGTTCAGTATTCTCCATAACTACAAGTCAAAGGCATCAGTTCTTCTTTTGTCTTCTTTTTTCATTGTCCAGATTTTGCGTGCATATGATGCGATTGGAAATACCATGACTTGGGTCAGGGGCACTTAAGTCTTCAAGGTGACATCTTTACTTTTTGAAGTTTGAACGGGATCTTTTGCAACAGATTTCACTGATATAATATGCCTTTTGATTTCTTGACTGCTGCTTCCATGAGTGTTGATCATGGACCCAAGTAAAATGATATCCTTGACAACCTCAGTCTTCATTGATCTTGATGTTTTTTATTAGTGCAGTTGTGAGAATTTTTGTTTTGTTGGTGTTGAGGTGTAATCCATACTGAAGCCTGTAGTTGTTGATCTTCATCAGTGTTCAAGTCCTCTTCATTTTCAGCAAGTAAGGTTGTTTCATCCACAAAACACCAGTTATTAATGAGTCTTCCTGTAGTCCTGATATCAAGTTCTTCTTCATGTAGTTCAGCTTCCTGGATTATTTACTCAGCATACAGAGTGAATAAGTACAGTGAAAGGACACAACCCTGAAGCACACCTTTCCTGAATTTAAACCATTCACTGTCCCTTTGTTGTATGCAAGCGAATGCCTCTTGATTCATATATAGATTCTTCATGAGTACATTTAAGTATTCTGGAATTCCCATTCTCCTCAGTGTTATCTGTATTTCATTATGATCGACATAGTTTAATACCTTTGCATAGTTGATGAAACACAAGTAAACACTTTTCTGGTATTCTCTGCTTTCAGCCAAGATCCATCTGACCTCAGCAATGATATCCCTGAATCCGCATCCTCTTCTGAATCCAAGTTGAGTTTCTTGCAGTTCTCTGTCAGTATATTGTTGCAGTCACTTTTGAATGATCTTTAACAAAATTTTACTTGCATGTGATATTAATGATATTGTTCGATAATTTCTGCATTCATTTGGATGACCTTTCTTGGGAATAGACATAAATATGGATCTCCTTTAATAAGTGAGCCAGGTACCTGTTTTCCAAGTTTCTTGGCATAGATAGGTGAGTAATTCCAGCACTGCATCTATTTGTTGAATCATGTCAGTTGATATTCTGTCAATTCCTGGAACCTTGTTTTTTACCAATGCCTTTGGCACAGCTTGGACTGCTTCTTTCAGTACCATCAGCTGTTGATCACATGCTACCTCCTCAAGTGGTTGGAAGGAATTCTCATATTCACTATGCCAAAAAGAATTGGTATGCAAAAGCTGTATAATGTGTAAAAAAGACTGAGTAAGAATGGATGCTTTTGAATTACGGTGTTGAAGAAAAAACCTGAATATACCATAGACTGCCAAAACAATGAAAAAACTGTTTTGAGAGAAAAGCAACCAGAATGTTTCCTGAGAAGCAAGGAGCGTAAGGCTTGTCTTTATGCACTTTAGACATGTGATCAGAACAGATCAGTTCCTGGAGAAGGACATCATGCTTGGTCAAGTAGCGAGCCGGGAAAAAAGAGTAAGACCTTCAGTGGGATGGACTGAAACAGTGGCTGCCACAGTGGGGTCAACCATCAGAACAACTGTGAGGATGACACAGGACCAGGCTGTGTTTTGTTCTGTTGTGCTTAGGGTCACTATGAGTCAGAACCTAAGAAGAGAAATGGTTGGATACCCACCATCGGGGCAGTAACTCTGAGCGTTCCTTCCTTCTCCTATGGATGCTTCTTGCATCATTTAGTATTTTCCTTAGAGAATCCTTTAATATTGCAACTCAAGGCTTGAATTTTTCCTCTGTTTTTTCAGCTTGAGAAATTCTGAGCATGTTCTTTCCTTTTGGTCTTCTATCTCCTGGTATTTGCACATTTTGTTATAATACATCGTCTTCTGTAGTCACAGTTTGAAATCTTCTGTTCCTCTCTTTTACTTTGTCATTCTTTCTTTACTTTAGCTATTCTACATTCACGAGCACTTTCAGAGTCTTTTCTGACATCCACTTTGGTCTTTTTGGTGATCTTTTACTTCTTTCATGCATGATGCCCTTGATGGCATTCCACAACTTGTCTGGTCTTCAATCATTACTACTTAATACTTCAAATCTGTACTTGAGATTATCTCTAAATTCAGATGGGATATACTCAAGGTTGTACTTTGGCTCATTGTAATCTTTTTGGCTTCAACTTGAACTCACGTATGAGCAATTGGCGGTCTGTTGCATATTCAGCCTCTGTCCTGCTCTAAATGATAATGATGAGCTTTTCCATCATCTTTTTTTTGAACAGATACAGTCAGTTTGATTCCTGTGTATTGCATCTGGTGAAGTCCATATTTATATTCACCATGTATGTTGTTGACAAAAGTTCTTTGCAATGAATAAGTCATTGGACTTGAATATCTCATGCAATCTCCAGCATCACTTCTATCACTAAGGTCATATTTTCCTAAGTACTGTTCCTTCTTATTCCCAGTTTTTACATGCCAATCACCAGTAATTATCAGTGCATCTTGGTTGCATATTGGCTCCATTTCAGACTGCAGAAGTTGGTAAAAATCCTTAATTTCTTCATCTTTGGACTTAGTGATTAATGCATGTCATGGATTCATTTGTGGCACCCCCCTCCCCTCCCAAATGTGCATAGCAATTAGGCTAAGCTGTGATTTCTGGTATTGTGTGATTTTGCTATATGTTGTAAATCCTGTCTTGACGGTGTTAATGAGGAAGAGTTGGCAGTAGTTGTGTTAGTGAGAAAGGACTCAGTTTATAAGATTGTACTGTACCTTGAGGCAGTCTCTTAGTATACAAAGGAAGCAAGCAGAGAATTGGGGACCTCATACCGTTAGGCAAGAAGCAGTGCCAAGAACTGGGCATCCTTTGTGCCCAGGGTCCCTGTGCCTCACAAACTCTCAGTGCAGCAGAAGATAGATGACATGGGCCTTCCTCCAGAGCCAACAGAGAAAGCTTTCCCCTAGAGTTGATGCCCTGAACTTGGACTTGCAGCCTACTGGACTGTGACAGAATAGCCTTCTCTTCATTAAAAGCATCCATTTCTGGTGTTTCTATTATAGCAGCACTAGATGATTAAGACAGAAGGTTGATTAACAGAAGATGATTAAAACAGCAGAGTGGGATGTTGTTTTAACATGTATGTAAAATGTGAAAGCCAGTTTGAAACTGTGAATGGATAGAAGACTCAGAAATAACTGAGGAGAACTGTAAACACCAAGGAAAACACAGGTGGTGAGAAACAACAGCAGCAAACTGACAACTCAGAACCAGGAGATCAGGACAAAACAGCACCGAAGTTGACCCATGGAGCAAGAAAGCCTGTGCATAGGAGGCTTCCTAACGAAGTGCAATGCCTCTGCACACATATCAGTGGAGCTACAGAGCTTTGGAACACTTGCCCCAGCAGGACAGATGCAGCATGAGTCCTGGACCAAGAGACCACAGGAAGCAGAATCTGAAGAGACAAAGAGTACAAGTTGTTCAGCTGCCTCAGTCTCAAGAGGTGTAGCCATTACCTCACAGGTTTCAAAGGGTGGAGCCATTGCCTCTGGTGTTTCTAAGGGTAGGGTTGCACTTAGATGAACTAGGAAAATTGTGTGTCTAAACCTGAGGGAGCAGAGATGCTGTCCCATTGGGCTGAGAAGGTGGAGCTGTAGACCAGGGCCAAGCATCGTCTACCTAGAATCTGTAGAGTGTGGTCGATACCTGGACACTGGAGGGCAGGGTCAGTGTGTAAAATGTTTAAGAACAGAACATTGTTTTCAAAGTCTTGAGGGCTAATATAATATGTTCTGCTGATTCACTTGTTGCCTGTTATTCCTTCTTTCCTTGAAATTTCTCTCATTTGTAATAGAGATGTCTAGCTTGTCCCTGCTTGTTTTGCCATTGTATTTTGGAAGCAAATAACTCATGTTCTTGATTTTGTAGCTGAAGAGGAATTTCTGGATTTTGGACTTGGATTTAAGACCTTTGCTGTGATGGGGTTAATATGTTTTACATGTTGCTAGGATGTGATGTGTGGGGCAAAGTGTAGAATGTCATAGATTGAATTCTGTCCCCTCCCAAATGTGTGTAGCAGTTTGGCTAGGCCATGATTCCTAGTATTGTGTGATATTCTTATGTGTTATAAATCTTGTCTCTATGATTCTAATGAGGGAGGATAGGAGGTGGTTGTGTTAGTGAAGCAGGACTCAATATATAAGATTGTTGTACCTTGAGGCAATCTCTTATATACAAAGGAAGAGGTAGCAAGCAGAGAGTTGGGTACCTCATACCATCAAGGAAGGAAGCAGTGCTGGGAGCACGTCATATCCTTTGGACCTGGGGTTTGTTTGCCTCAGAAGTTCCAGTCACTGGAAGGTTAATGACAAGGATCTTTCTCTAGAGTCAAAAAAGAAAGCCTTCCTCTGGAGCTGATGCCCTGAATTATGACTTGTAGCCTGCTGTACTGTGACAAAATAAATTCTTCTTTCTTAAAATCATCCACCTGTGATATTTCTGTTACACCAGCACTAGATGACTAAGACACTGCATAAATTTGAATATTAGTCATACTAACTGATCCTCCTTGTAGATACATGAATATTATCCTATCACTAACAACATTGTACTTCAGGATAGACCTTGAAGTGTTTTTTTGAAGATGAATGTGAAGCCAGTTCTCTTTAATTTGTCATTCTCGGTTTAGTGGACTACATGGTGGTCTCATACAGAGTGGTTAGTAGCAGTCTATTTCAGCTCACCAACACCTAGAATATGGATGCTTATAGGTTCAATTTTATTCTTGATGATGTTTTGATTTTCCTAGATTCAAACTTGTACATTCCATATTCCAATGATTAATGGATGTTCACAGTTTTTTCCTTCTCATTTTGAGTTGTGCCACACCAGCAAATGGAGGTTCTGAAAGCCTGACCACGTTTATGTCATTGAAGTCAACTCTAGTTTAAGGAGGCAGGTCTTCCCCAGTTGTGGTGCAAGTAACTTCCACCGCTATTGAGAAGGTTTTCATTGGGTAATCTTTTCTGGAAGTAGACCAACAGCCCACTCTTCCTAGTCTATTAATCTGGAAGCTGAGCTGAAACCTGTCTATCACAGGTGACCCTGCTGGTATTTGAATGCTGGTGGCATATCTTCCAGCATCACAGCATGTAAGCCCCACAATAAGACAAACTGATAGACACTTCGAAACTTAGTCATAGCAATAAAAATAGTGCTAAATTAGTTCAACAGTAGGCAAATGGAGCAATGAAATAGATTAGAGAGAACATGTCATGAGCACCCAAAGAATGTCAGTGGTCGCTAGAGGAAAATAAGTAACTAACAAAATCTGAGATCAGTAATAAGATTTATTTAATCAAGCTACACATTTACAACTAAGCAGAGGGGAAGTGAGGTGCTAACACCAGGACGTGAAGCCCTCTTGTTTATATTACTTAAGAACTCTTCCCTGTAATCACCTGAGTTAGGAACCCTCATTTACATTAGTTCAGACCCCCACAGGTTCCACTGGGTCCTACAGAGACTGCAGTGGTCCAGTCATAACCTCACTTCCCTAAAAGCGGGGTTCGTTCTAAGGAACTTAAGGATTGGCTTTGCTCTCACTGTTCTGACATCAGGAGAATTCAAAGTAGAATTGTACGATGACAGGATGTTTCCAAGGTGAAGCAAGCAGGAACACCAACCACCCCAGGCTCAGGCACTAACAGAAGGCTTGTCACAGTCACTAGAAGTAGGCCATTTAGCCGTCAGGAGAATGATAAGGCTTTTTGGAGGTAGACCTGCCAAGAGGAACAGTACGCAAGGCTTAGGCAGCAACAGGAAAGCAGTCACAGTGACTCAAACCAACGTTTGATGGCAAGTGGATGAGATCCCAGGGTCAGGTCACAGCACAGAAAACTAGCAGACACAGACTTTCAGGAGAAGCCTGGGCCCCAGGCCCTTTAAGATGAGACACAGTAACAGACCAGGACACAGACTCCCAGAGGGAGACTCTGCCCCCAGGCCTTACAAGGTGAGTAAACAAGGGCAGGGCAGCAGAGCACGGGAACAGACCCCGGAGGGCACTGTCGCTCCCCAAGTCCAGAGTACTCAGTTTTTAAACAAGTTGTTTGCTTGGTTCTGGTTGTTATCGGTCAGTCCATAAGTCGTATCTTCTGGTACCTCAAGTTGATGACTTCTTCCTGATTGGTTATGGCTTTTATCACCTCTCTGACCATCTGTGGCCATGTCCATCTGGCAGTTGTTTCTCTCACTTTTACTGCTTCACCGTGACTTTGTGTTTTCCCGTTTTTACTTCTTCACCATGACTTTGTATTTTTTCACTGTTTAACTTAGCTCAAGCACAACCATTTTGTCTTTAATAGTTTAGCTAATTCACATTTTAGCCAATTTTAACTTGTTTGTGGCAAGACTCTCCTTTGCTATATATTCTATTGAATATTTGTATATATACACACGTACACACATATGTATATGTATACATATATACACACACAAATCCTCACCTCAGAACAGAAATGGATCCAAGTTTATATAGGAATTTAATGTAGAGTAAAGCCAGCACCATAAATCTATGTGTAAAGGACAGACTGCTGAGTGGGCGGTGCTGGGCAAGCTATTTTTCCAAGGGTAGGCAATCTACTTATGAAAAATCAGCCACTAACAACCCTATGGAACATAGTTCTACTCTGACTTAAATAGGGTCACCATAAATCAGAATGAACTGGACAGCATTCAGTTTTTACTAAGACCGTAGTTAAAGGAGAACTCTGGATGTATTAACTATGAAGCACTCAGCTGCTAATCTAAAGATTGGCAGTTTGAACCCATCCAGAGGCTGTTCAAGAGTAAAGACATGGCATTTCTTTCCATAAAGATTACAGTCTAGGAAACCCTATAGGATTGTTGTACTCTGTCATCATGGGTCACGGAGTTGGAATGGAATTACTGTCACACAATAACAGCCAGATGTATTATATATTTAATTGTGACATGTCAGTCAATAAATTAATAAGAGATAATATAGGGTAATGTTTTTGTGCGCTGGGCACGTAGAAGAGGAAATTTCGAGGCCAATAGCTGTGACAGAATGCTCAAACTCATCAGCAGTCTGAGAAAGGCAACACACAATAGCTGCAAGGTGTCAGTTTGTAGCCCTTGTACTGGCATAATGGCAGGTGTTGGTAAGGATATGAGAGTATTAAAGTTTAAAAACTGTAATATTACAGAGAATACTTAGCAGTCTGTATAATTCCCAATCCAAAGGCCCTCATGGTAATCACTGTCAAAGCCTACTGTGTTATTATCAGAATTTCTAGTGCATATGTATATGTGTGTGTATACATACACACACATATGCATACATACATATATATCAAATCTGTGGCCCTGCAGACAATGCTGACTCAGCAATCCTACAGGACAGACTAGAACTTGTGTGTGTGTGTGTGTGTGTGTGTGTGTACACACCCTATTGCCATTGATTCCAGTGCACTGCTCACTCCTGTGTCATCCTCATATTCGTTGCTGTTTCAGCTCATTATTGCAGCCACAGGGTCAGTCCATCTCATTGAGGACCGTCCTCCTTTTGGCTGACCCTGCACTTTACCGAACATGATGTCCTTGTCCAGGGACTGATCCCTCCTGACAACATGTCCAAAGTATGTGAGACATAGTCTTGCCATCTTTGCTTTTAAGGAACATTGTAGTTGTACTTTTTCCAAGATAGATTTACTTGTTCTTTGGCAGTCCGTGGTGTGTTCAGTAGTCTCCTCCAACACCACAGTTTAGAGGCGTCAGTTCTTCCTCAGTCTTCCTTATTCATGATCCAGCTTCTTCATGAATAAGAGGTAACCATGGCTTGGGTCAGGTGCACCTTAGTCTTCAGGGTGACGTCTTTGCTTCTCAGCACAACTCTGTATGGGGCCCTGGTGGCATAGTGGTTGAGGGTTAGACTGCTAACCAAAAGGATGGCAGTTTAAACCCCCCAACTGCTTCTTGGAAGTCCTAGGGGGCAGTTCTACTCTGTCCTAAAGGGTTGCCATATGTTGGCCTGGACTCAAGGGCAATATGTATGATTAACTTATGATCCTATGATCCAGAAAAGCAATTAATTTGTCATGTACCTAATAATAAATTATATTATGTGCAGTCTATGTTTATTATCTGTGTTCTTAAACTTGCATTTTATTTCACAGTCTTACAAGTACATTATACAGTGTCTGGTGTTGTATAACAGTTGGCCTCTCACCAAAAGTCAGCTGACATTTATTCAAGCACTAAAAGACTTAGAGAAAAGTGACATGAGAGGTATGTCACTCTGTTTATACATTTGGTTTATATTTTATATAAATATTTAGTAGAAATTTGATCATGTACTTATTAAAACATCATTGCTTACAATTTACATTTTATGTCTTCTAGCATTTCACATTTTGTTAATTGATTATAACTGTTTATGAGAACCAAAAATATAGTAAAAATTTATGGATCAAGAAATGTACAGGAGATGTTTCTAAGTTTGCATTTGTGGAAAGTTACTGGTTTAGCATGACACTGAAGAAAAGTTCGTAAAATAATTAGCAACAAATACTTAAGCCCAGAAGAGCAATTTCCCATGAAAGAGGACTCTGATTTACTTTTTTAAAACATAGACTACTCTGCATGTGTCACCTCACTATGTTCTGTATCATATCTGATTCTATAGTTGTTCATAAAATTATTAAATAATTCATATAAACAATTTAGAACAGAGTCTAAACCAAAACTCAAACCTATTGCAATTGAGTCTGCCATGATAAATGTGTAGCCCACTGCCTTCAAGTCAATTCTGACTCATGTGATCCCGTAGGACAGAGTAGAGCTGCTCCCCAGAGTATCCAAGGGGATCCTGGTAGATTCAGACTGTTGGCATGTTGGTTACCAGCTGTAGCTCTTAACCACTTGTGTCACCAGGGCTTCCAATAAATGTATGAGCCAAGTGCCGTCAAGTAATAAATGTATAAGGATCTATCAAATTTATATTTAGTTGTGTTAATCCTTTGTAGGCTTAGAAAAGTGAACTAAAGTCTCCAACTGATTTTTGTTTTATTATTATTTCCACATGTCTTATTTGCATATATTCTGTACTTTGTTATTGCCTACATAGGCATTTGTGACAGATATTTATAGTGAATGATATCCTTTATAATTTTTAAGTTTTCCAATATTTTTTATATTTAATCTTTTCTAAGACTATCACAAATTTTGCTTTCTTCTTTTCCCTTCCCTTCCTCCCCCTTTCCTCCCCTCCTCCCTTTCTTCTGTTTCCTATTCCTGTTTCTGCTTCTTCTTAATATGTCTCTGCCTAGCCTTTTAATTTCTGCTTTTGCACTCACTGTATTTAAGATCTGTCTCTCATTCAGCTTCTGGTTTAATGCTGTTGTTTCTAGATAACAAAGTCTTTTTGTTTAATACGTGTTTACCAAATTTGCAAGTATTGATATGAAAGTTATATTTGGTCTTAATACTTTTATGTTTCTATTATGCTTTCTGTGTTTTACATTTTTTGTTTATCATTTTTAGATAACCTGCATTCTCTTTGTTTCACTGTGATTGTGTATAATTGTGCCTGGGGAGTCAGAGTGTTCTTTTCATTGTGTTCCAGTATAAGTTTTACCTTTATTTTTCTAGTAGTAACTGTTCCAATTTTAGTTTATGTAACAAGTTGATAAATATATCCTATTTCTTTTAATTTGCCAAATTTAGATAATATCTTTCATTCCATTAAAGCTTACTTTCTTATCAGTAATTTACATATCATTACAATTTTTTTCTTTCCTCTGTTTCTTTTTTGTAATTTATTTTACTTTATTGTTGTGAATATACACAGCATGACATACACCAGTTCAAAAATTTCTACACACACAGTCCAGTGACACTGATTGCATTCTTTGAGTTGTGCCACCCTTCTCAGCCTACATTAGACCTTCTTGAAAGTACGACTTCATGGAAAATGAAGCCACCCAAAATAAAAGACTGAGTGATGGAGAAACACAAGTAGAAAGGACTTAAACAGAGGAACATAATTTCATATATATGTATATGCATGTGTGGGTATATATACCCACACATATATATATAGACACATATATGAAGTTAAAGCTAAGAAATTCAGTGAATTACAAAACCCATAAGAATATCTATTGACAATGCAAAATATACCCAAAACCAAACAACAGTTTTGCTTTGCTAGTGAGGAATACCATCATCCAGCTGTCTGAACTTTGCCAGCACAATGGCTAGAAAGTAAAATCTTGTTGCTGTCATATTTGACATTTCTCAGTTTGCTAATGAGGTCAAGCATTTTTTTTGAGACTGCTGCCCTTGAAGAATATTAATCAGTTTTTACTTAGAAGAGTTGAGTGTGAAATTTTAGGATCACACTTGTGTCCACTTGTTTGTTGAGAAATATTACTGTACTAAATTTTGATATTAAATATTGCTGTGGAACAGTTGGTGGCCAAAGTGATTTTCCTCCTTGTTTTTCTACTAAGATATTAATTGAATTTCATGTTTGAAATTTTCTTTTATTTCTTATTAGCTGAAAGATGTATTTCCCCCAGAAAGTCATATTTCCTAAGGGAATTTTTCTGATATGTGTGGTTTATGTGTTCATTAAATCTTCTCATTCCCATTTCAGACACTTCTGTTATTGTTATGGACATGAATATTTATGTATAAGTTGTAGTAAGGTTCATTTCCAGTTATTTCTGATCACAGAGTAAGGACAGTTTTGTCTTGACCAGCTACTTGCTGAGGAATAATATGGGAAGGAGCTGTGGTAAAGAAATTAAAACAGGAGATATCTTCTATTTGAATTTATTTCCTCAGCACTCAATTCTCTGTAACCTGTAATATTTTAGTGCCTAGAGACAGCTGCTCTGCTTTAGTAAAAAGGAAATAACATCCTGGATGACAGTGAAGCCTCAGCCTGGAGGATTTGTTTTCTGATACACATACATACACATACATAATTTGTGTGTGTGTGTCTGTGTGTCTCTGTGTGTGTCTGTGTGTGTAATCCTGGTGGTGTAGTGGTTAGGTGCTACATTTGCTAACCAAAACGTTGGTGGTTTGAATCTGCAAGGCACTCCTTGGAAATTCTAAGGAGCAGTTCTACTCTGTCCTATAGTGTCACTATGAGTCGAAATGAACTCAACAACTGTGGGTTTGGTTTGGTTTGGTGTAAGTGGCTCTAGTGAGCCTTGGAAAGGCCAGGGCAGTTCCTCCCCTCTCCTCCACCCTAAAGTCTCTAATCTTGTCCTACTGCAGGAAAGAAAATGGCATGTTTGCACAGTGGTTCGGTGCCATCAAGCAGATTCCGACTCATAGTGACCCTGTAGATCAGAATAGAACTGCCCCATAGAATTTCCAAGGAGTGCCTGGTGGATTTGAACTGTGGACCTCTTGGTTAGCAGACATAGCACTTCTCTGCTACACCATCAGGTTTCCATATGTTTACACTAGTGGTTCTTAAATTGTCTGATCTCGGGCCATCTCATGATCTTCCTACCAATTATTCAGGACTCTAAAGAGCTTTTTAGTATTTGAGTTTTACTTCTCATTATTTGCCATCTTGGAAGTTAAAACTGAGAAATTCCATATGTATAGTCATAAATTTATTTTAAAATACCAACAGTATACCTATTATATGAGTCATTGTCTCTATAAACAGTAGCTATGTATTTTTTTTTTTTTGATTAGTGAAAATAATAAAATTATTCAATAGCTTTGCAAACCTCTTTAATGTCTGGTTTAATAGAAGACACAATTGTATTCTCATAGATGTGTCTGCATTGAATCTGTTGTAACATGTTATTTTGATTGAAGAAAATCCAGCCCCATGTGGATATATAGTTTTAAAAGGGATGGACATTTTAATAATCCTCTAAGATCGTTGTGAATATCTTTCCTATTAAAACAAAATTGACAAAGGGTAGTTTCTGAAAGTTAGTTGTGATGAGGCATCTGATCCCGTGTTCACCATACGTTTTACACTTTGGTGCCACTGTCTTGATTTGTGCTAAGGCACCTGCAGAATTTTACCTGCCATTGCTGTTTCACCATTGGTACAAATGGCAGCATAATACCAAAGGGAAGTAACAAACATCTGACTATGAACAGTCATGAGGACAGTGCAGAACCAGGCAGCATTTTGTTATGTGACGCATAAGGTTACCATGAGTGAGAGCCAAACTGACAGCGACTAACAACCACGTTATTATGACAGTAACTCTGCCACTGTAGACTCTCAGGAACCCATAGGGGAGCACTACTCTTTCTCTAACAGTGCCTTGCTAGTTCTTTTATTACCAAGGGAAAATGAAGTGTTACGTAAGAAACTACATACCTGGCCTTTAAGAGAGATAGATGGTTTAGTATTTCAGTGCTGCTATAACAGAGATACCACAAGTGGGTGGCTTTAAAAAAAGAAATGTTATTTGTCACATTACAGTAACCTAGAAGTCCAAATTCAGGGTATCAGCCCAAGGGGATGGCTTTCTTTGCTAGATCTGGAGAAAGGTCCTTGTCATAAATTTTACCCTGTAGTGGAGGCTTCTGAGGCACAGGGACATCAGTCCTTTCCAAAGGACATGCCCAGCCGCAAGCACTGCTTCTTGGTGGTATAAGGTCCCCAAATCTCTCTGCTGGCTTCTCTCTTTTGTATCCTAAGGGACTGCCTCAAGGTATAAAACAATCCTATACAATGAGTTCCACCCCAGCAACACAGCTGCCGCCTACCCTCATTAATATCATAGGGACAGGATCCACAACATGAAAGAATATCATACAACATCGGGAATCATAGTCCAGTCAAAATGCCACACACATTTTGTGGAGAGAACAATTCAATCCGTGACATTCCACCATTCAGTCTCTAAAAAATCACATTCTTGAAATATGGAAAACATATTCACCCCATCATAGTGAAAGTCTCAAGCCGAAGTCCAAAATCCAGGAATTCCTCTTTAGCTGTGAAATCTAGAACACAACTTATCTGCTTCTAACATACAATGGCAGAACAAACAGACACAAGTTAGACATTTGTAATACAAATGGGAGAAAGAGGGCAAAACAGACAATAAACAAGTCAACAAAACACATCACAGTGGCCCTCAAAGCTTTAAAGATAAACTTTCATTCTCTGAGACATTTTACACAATCGACTTTGCTCTCCAGATTCTAAGTAACAGCCTCCATCTCCAGATTCTGAATGGAAGCTCCCCAGCCCTGTACTACAACTCTATCTTCCAGGCCCACTGGAGCAGCACCACTGCCCCCTCAGCTTTAAGGGCACTCTGAGACCTACTGAATGGCAATTCCACTCTTATAAACACAGGAAGCCATGGCTTCACGCTTTCTAACCCCTGAAGTCACGGCCATGCATTTTGAAAGTGAGACATACTCTTTGTCTCTTCAGCTTCTACTTTCCACTGCTTCATGGCCTGGGCCTCAGGCCTGTATCTGCCCTACTAGGGCAAGTGTTCCAAAGCTCTGTAGCTCCACTGATTAAGTACTGGGAGGCATGCCACTCTGCCAGCAAGCCTCTTTCACACCGGCACACAGCTCTCTAGCTCTGTGGGTCAGTATGCCTAGCTCCATGAATTCAAATGCCTGGAAGCATCCCACTCTGCCAGGAAACCTGTGTGCACAGGTACTCAGTTCTCTCATTCCATGGTTAGACTCCAGTTCTGTCTTGCACTGGTCTGGTTCTGCTGCTACCTGTCCATCGCTGCTGCCCCTGGTTCTCTGCTGCGTGTTTCTCACCATCTGTGGCTTCTGCTGTGTTAACGGTTCTCGTTGGTTTCTATCCATTCACAGTTTCATAACCACCTCCTTGTTTTAAGTATCCGTCTCTAGAGAAGCAAAACTAGTAATGCATATAATATGTATAAGCCATTGCTGCTGAGTCAGTTCCGAGGAAAAGATTTATATAAAGGAAACAGCTCATGCAACTCTATGAGCCAGCTGCTTCAGGATGATGGGGATTATGTATAGGCCCAGTAACATGAACTTCTATTCGCCAAGGCTGACATGGCTACAGCCACTGCTGAGTGCCCAGTCCGGCAGCAGCAGAGACCAATTCTGAGTCTTCATTATGGTATTATTCTTTAAAGTGATCAGCCAGCAACCTGGTGGCAAGTTGATTACATTGGATCACTTCCATTGTAGAAAGGGTAGTGTTTGTCCTTACTGGGATAGACACTTACTCTAGATACAGATTTGCGTTCCATGCACGCCACGCTTCTGCCAAAACTACCATCTGTGCACTTATATAATGCCTTATCCACCGTCATGGTATCCTACACAGCATTGCCTCTGATCAGGGGACTCACTTTACAGCAAATAAAGTGTGGCAATGGGGCCATGCTCATGGATTTCACCAGTCTTGCGGTGTTTCCTATCATCCTGAAACAGATGACTCGATAGAACAATGAAGTGGCCTGCTGAAGACACAATTATGTCACCATCTAGGTGGCAATTCCTTAAAGGGTTGGGGAGTGTTCTCCAGGAGGTTGCACATGCTCTAAATCAGTGTCCAATATACTGAGTGGGACAATTAAGTCCGTGAACTTAATTGTTCTAAGCGCTCATTGCTGAATATGCCACCTTGTTGCTGAATGTCACTATTCTCACCTTCAAAGTACTCCCCTTGGGAGCTATGCACTAATGCTAGTGCATAATCTGCGCTTCAAAGCAGGGGATCAGAGCTGTCATTGTATTACCCTTGATGTCCTGAAAGTCATAAAAGTGTCTTCCTTTCAGTACTTCCCTTATATTTGGTTAGAAAGAAAAATTACTAGGGGCTGGATCAGGTGAGTAAGAAGGGTGTCCCAATACAGTTACTTTTTTACTGGCTAAAAACTCCCTCACAGGCAGCTATTCATTTATGTTTGAGAACTTGCCACTATGTGGCTGTGTACAATGGCCGTACCAGAAAGAGTTTCCAAATTGCTTTGAAGAGTAGACTAGGTGCTGGTGTTGGTGCATAGCTTCCCAAGTGGAGTACTTCAAAGGTGATCTTAGTGATTTGCAGCAGTGAGATACATGCAAACATAATTGTTGGTCCACATTTTGCTTCCCTTAGAGAACCCAGACATCTCAATGCAAAATATCTTTCATTCCAGTGAGGACTTAATAAACACAATCCCCTCATCACCTTGCTCTCTGAACCTACTGACTACCATTTCTGATTCAATCTCACCCCTGATTTATCCCTAGTAGGGATTTTTTATTTTTTGCATAATTGCCCACACCTGCTTGAAAGGTCTCTCCAGGGAGATTCAGCTCATGTAACAGAATTGGGAACTTCTGCTTCCCTACGTTGAAAAGAAAAATTTGATCAAGTCGGTTACAGTTAGCAAGCAAGAGGCATTCAAACTGAATGTCAAGGGTCCATTCCAACAGTGTAGATGGGGAGTTTTTGAAGACTGTTAGGGGTTTTCTGGTAGGGAATTGATGACGATCAGGTCTTAAATATGTCTTTAATTGAAGGGAGAGCTTTACAAAGTATAGGTCTTTCTGTCACTGGTCCCGTAAGTATACTTGCCTGTTGAATTTGTTGCATCTGGTATGAGTCAGAAACATCCACCAATGTCAAGGTTTTTTATTTTTATTTTCGGGAAAGTCCCTGCAATTATAACACTGAAAACTCCCTGTTATTCTGTCTTAGCTTGTATCTGGCCCAACTGGCCATTTTATTTGTTCTAGGTAAGATTTTTGCACCTGGCACAAATGGCCATTCATTTTCAGTTAATATTTAACACCTAACATTTCAGGTTAACTTAGCCAAGCTAACATTTCAGAATGGAAGGACTTTGATCCTTTTCTAAATGCTACAAGAAACCACATAAAACGCAGTGATGTCACAACAAGATAGTAGGTAAAATGTTAATACAGCCTCTCAAATGAGTGTGACAGACTTCATCTTGATTCTGAAAATAATGTCTAGATCCCGTTCTGCTCATAACAACTCTTGTCTTCTATGGGATACAGGTGCGAAGGCCTGAAGCTGGCCCTTCGCCTGTATGCCTGTTTGACTGGCATGAACAATTTCACTAGCATGTGTCTGAAGACATAATGCAGGAGGAAGTTCAGGAAGAGGAGGTTCAGAAGATCAAGCTAGTACAGTGAGGTTGTGATAGTTCTTTCGTTACAGTTAGGACGGATGATTTCACTTAACAAGGTCTTGGACTGGAACCAGATTATACGGATGAGCCAGTTCTAGAATGGCCTCAGTAATTCTGTCCGGACTGACTGTACCCATGTTAAAGTTTTCCATATTTTGTCTGGTCTAGCCTACATACTGAGAAAGGCTGAACTTCTTGTCTAAGGCCTTACACCAAGATAATGACTGCCCCTTCCACTCAAGATATAATCCTTACGTTCTTATATATTTTCTCCATGAAAACACTGAGCCTACACAATGTAGGTGTCAGATCTCATTGTAGCATCTCTTTTGAGTCAAAGCATTCTACTGCTAACCTAAAGGCTGAGAGTTTGAAACCACCAGCCACTGCTTGGAAACTCTATAGGACAGTTCTACTTTGTCCTGTAGGGTCACTGTGAGTTGGATTCAGCTTGACGACTGAGTATTTTGATTGAAACAGATGTACTAGGTAACCTGCTTCTGTGGACTCTGGTTCATGAACTTGACTCCATATTCTGTTAACTCTGATTCTGTGTATTCTATAGACATCAGTCTGATTCCTGATTTTTCCCTATCACCTCTGCAAACACCTTTGACTTAGAGATCTGCTGTTGGCTTGTCTTGTATACTTGCCAAGCTTATCCTCTAATACCAAGTTTCTGCAAGTCATTTTCTCTCAGTGGAGGACATTCAGACATACCAGGGCCAGAATACTGCATATCTTAATTAGTTGTTACTCCATAAATACTTCATAGCAATAAATAAATATGCCATCGAGTCAAATCCAACACATAGAAACTCTAGATAAGACTGGGTAGAACTGACCCACAGAGTTTCCCAGGAATATCTGGTGGATTCAAACTGCCAGCCTTTTGGTTAAGCAGCTGTAGCTGTAGGACACTGGTGTTCGGTTTACGGGCTGAACACTTCTGGGTTCTGTGTTTCCTTGTCAGTGGACAAAACGGCATTTCTGTTTTAAAAGAAAGTGAATCTTGACAGCAAGTTTAAACCTCCCCACATTGTTCCTTACTATGAGAGTTAGATGCCACCAAGATTTTATAGCGAGCAATATAAAATTCTCAGTGGTTCCCAGTACCATGTTTACTTTTCCTTCATAGACCTGATTAGAATTTGGCTGACCTGAGCAAGGCCTAATTGGGCTTCATGTATATATGCCTTTTTGGTCATGTATGTTTGCCTCTTTGGGGAGCCCAAGTGAAAAGTCCAGTGGTACTGATGGTATTTTGTTTTCATTGTAATGGCAAATCCAAACATTTAAGAGCATTTCAAGCTTTGTATCTGCTAACACATCATGACTCAAGGAAATTTCATTGCCAAACCCAAATTAAAAAGCAAGGAATTACACCTCAAAGGAAAAGAGGTCATGACAAGAGTATGGGCATACGATCTATTATAAACCCAAACCAAACCCACTGCCAACGAGTCAGTTCCAACTCATAGAGACCCTAGAGGTCAGAGTAGAACTGCCCATTATAGAAGAGTGAAAAATAAGGACCAGTAATGAAATATTCTACATTACCTGTACAGTGGCATATGATAAGCCAATTCTAAAGGGTCAGACTGTGTATTGACTCACTCAGTTAGTACGCTTTATCCCAAGCATCAAAGGCAAATTTATAGATTCCCTTTAGGCCAGTACAATCTATAACACTCACTTCATCGGCCCTGTCCCATCCCTTAGAATTTATTTGCATCTTCTAAGACTAGACAAGTTTATACCTAAGCTTCACTTAAAAAAAAAAAAATTCCAACTCTCATAGTAAGGAACAATGTGGGGATCTTTAAAGTTGCTGTCAAGATTCACTTCGTTTTAAAGTAGAAATGCCCTGTTGTCCACTGACAAGGAAAGATAGAGCCCAGATGTGTTAAGTCTGCAGGCCTAACACCAATGTCCTCAAACTTCCCTCACTGAACCCAAGTCCAAACCTATCTATCATTGAGTTCTGGGAGGACTAGATGGTGTGGAGTCATATCTACAAGCACGTCAAGTAACAAAGACCTTTTTGACAAGTCTAGCTGGTGTCAAGAAACCCTGGTGGCGTAGTGGTTACGAGCTATGACTACTAACCAAAAGGTTGGCAGTTCAAATCCACTCCCTGGAAACTGTATGGGGCACTCCCTGAAAACTGTATGGGGAGTTCTTCCCCGGCCTGTAGGGTCACTATGGGTTGTAATTGACTTGACAGCAATGTGTGTGGTTTTGATATGGCTGGTGTCAGAGGAAATAACTCAGTTATTTGTGGAGTTGGAAAGAGCACAAAAAAGTCCCTTAGGATAATGCAGAGTGAGGGCAAGCTACCATGGGAATTTCCAGTGCTGTAATCTTTACAGAAGCATGCGGCCACATCTTTCTGTGTGTTCAGTAATCCAACAGGCTCAGTGTCAGCAGCCAAGCACTTAACTACTGAGCTGCCAAATATATTTAGTTATAGTTCAAGTGGTGCAAACTCAGTGAAGAGAAATTTGATAGTAACTGACAAAGTTACCTATGCATGACCCTTGCTTTGAACCAGCAGCCCCAGTTCTAGGAGATACCATAATACACACTTCTACAGATGCACACTATTATATGCAGAAGCAGACTAATTTCTAATAGTAAAATATTGGACACAACCCGCAAGTGCAACAGAAACAATCTAGATGAATGATCTGTAAGTGCACAGTAGTGTTCTATGTGAGGGAAATCCCTATGTGGTGAAACAGCGTGATTCCCAGGCTATCTTGTTTAAGTAGTAAGTAAATAAATAAATATATCCAAGATGCAAAGCAGGGTTCATAGTATGTTATATTTCATATAAGAAATAATAGGATCTGACGAAGATTGTTCTGGACTATAAGCCATGGAGTGATGCTGGCCAAGAATATTCTTCTTGGCTTTAATATATACATGAGGCCATCTGAGCAGCTCTTGTCCAGAGGCAAAACTGGAGGGTGGAGGGAGACAGGGGCTGGATGAATGAACAGGCGGTACAGAGCGGACTGTGCTGTCACGGGCAGGGGCAGGAGGTGGCGTGTGCAGGGAGCAGTTAGGGTTGCATAGAGTTGTGAGGGGTGGTTTATATGGCAAATCAATTTTCTACTAAAAAAGAATCAAAACTTCTTAGAGAAATGGCTGATTCAAATCTAGACCCGGGAAGGCACAAGGTAAGTCAAGTCCATCTTTATGTGCTCAAAAACAAGGAAGTGCAGAAAAACAACAGGACCCAAACTTCAGAAGGGTTCCTGTTTGCCAGATTGGGTGAAATGTGAGCTAGTGTAAGCACGTCCTTTTTGTTGTCAGGTGCTGTTGGGTCTCTTCTGACTTACGGTGGCGCCGTGTACAACAGAACAAGACTATCCTCACCGTCACTGGTGTGTTTGAGCCTGTTGTCGCAAGTGCCGTGTCAGTCCATCTCCTTCAGAGTCTTCCTCTCTCTTCCTGACCTGCTGCTTTACCAGTCATGATGAGGATGTGTCCTCATCATGTCCTGTCTCCAGGAACTGGGCCTTCCTGATAATATGTTCTAAGTATATGAAACAAATTCTCCCCATCCCTGCTTCCAAGACAGATTTGTTCATTCTTCTGGCACTCCATAATCTATTTCATATTCTTCTATACGATGAATCAAAGGCATCCGTTTTGCTTTCATCTTCCTTATTCACAGTCCAGCTTTCATATACATAAGAGATGGTTGAGGATATCATGGCTTGGGTTACAGAAACAAAAATCCCAAGACAGAGAGAGAGAGAGAGACAGAGAGAGGTAGTTCATACTTGAAAGAGAGAATTAACCAAGTCACTGTTTTTGCTATGTCCATTACTACAATTATTCAGGCAAGGATCTGATCAAAGATTTTGTGTGGAGCAGCATTTCTCCAGAGTGCCAAGTAGTCATTATATGAATTACTTACTAATTGCAAGGGGAAAATATACATCTTTAATTGAGAAGCTTGGTAGTCACCATCTGAATCAAGCGATGATACATCATGTAGTGGGAACATCTGAAATTATACGTTCTGGACTTGATGCAAAGTGAAGTAGGATGTGTTCTTGCTAAAAATGCTTACCCTTTAGTCTGAGTTTCCCGTTTAGATAAAATGCAGGGGATAGATAACTGAGTGAATGACTCCATGAGGGGGCAATTTAAAAAGGGAAATATACATGACACCTAGTTTGGAATTAATAAAAAAGCCACTCAAGTGGACAGAAAAAAAAAAAAAAGGAAGATTGTTCCAAATTTAAAAATGTGTGAAGAGCAACAAAATATAATATATGGATATAGAGTATCTCCTGGTATAAATATAAAATATCTAGAGACACGTTCTCAGAAAATTAGAGGAAATTTTAATACGATCTGTATTAGATGATCGTAGGAAATCATCATGAGCATTCACTGGTTTGATGACAGTTCTCTGGTTATGTATAAGAATTTTCATACTTCAAGGTGGTTCATGCTGCACTATTTAGGGTTAAAATGTCATGATATCTGAACTAGCTGTTAGTGGTTCATTAAAAAATAATACCTAAAAAGAAAGAACAAAGGAGAATTCTGCCTTTCATTTATAGTCTTGGTGAAGAATGCTGAATATACTATTGGGCTATCAAAAAACCGACAAATCTGTCTTGGAAGAAGCACAGCCAGAATGTTTCTTGGAAGTGTGGATAGTGAGGAGAGACCAGTCTCTTGTACTTAAGACCTGTTCCCAGGAGGGACCAGTCCCTGGAGAAGGACATCATGCTTGGTAAGGTAGAGCATCGAGACGGATTGACACAGTCGCTGCAACAAACACAACCATGGCTCCAACCCAGCAGTGATGGTGAGGATGGTGCAAGACAGGGCAATGATTTATTCTGTTGTGTGTTGGGTCACCATGGGTCAGAACTCACTCAATAGACCCTAACTGTAACAACAACTAAACAAAAAAAATCACATCTATACATGACCAGATGTTAACAATAAATGAATCTAGGAGGGGAATACACATGTGCTCTTTTTATTCTTCTTTCAGATTTTGTGTATATTGGAAAAATTTTCCTCTATGCAATGCAAAATGTTCACCCTTCTTTAGAAAGGCAGAAAGCATGGGAGGGATGGAGGGAAGCAGGGAGGCTCATACATAAATTGGCTATAAAGGGAAAAAAGAGTGATAGAAAAGTGAGCTCTTTGTGGGCACGGGATAGAAGAACAGGATTTTTGTTTGTATGTTTTTCAAGATAAGGATGGAAGCGTTTTTGTTTAATGGAATTTGAAGAGCTTTTGAAAGCGCTTCTGTATTCACTAGGCTTCAGTGAACATGTAGTCTCCAGGTGGTAGGAAAGGTTACTGGACTCCTAAGTTAGAGTTTAGGGGTTTGAATTCTCCCAGAGAAAACGCTGAAGAAAGGCCTCCTGATCTACTTTGAAAATAATCAGCCACTGTAAACTTAATGGAGCACAGCTCTGTCCTGACACACATGGGATCACCATGAGTCAGAACTAATGTCTAGAATAACTGATTAACTAGTAGTGAACATGTATAGAGAAATTTTTCTAAAACGTTAAATGAACATGTGACCAGGAAATAAAACATTGACCCTTCCGTTATGTAGCCTATCTTGTCTGCTATCTATAGCTCCTTTTTTCTTCCTCCCTCCTTTTATCTGCCCTTTGCAGCTGTGACAGACTACCTGCCTTGTCCTCAAAACCAAAAACCCAAACCCAAGGCCATCAAGTCGGGTCTGACTCATGCAGACCCTAGAGGTTAGAGTAGAACTGTCCCGTAGAGTTTCCAAGGAGTGCCTGGCAGATTTGAACTGCTGACCTTTTTGGTCAGCAAGGTAGCACTTAACCCACTATGCCACCAGGGTTCCTATCCTGTCCTCACTGCCCTCTAATTATCAGTCTAAACAGGAAACTTGAACTGTCAGGCCTTTCAGCCACTCATGTGCCTCAGACCCAACTGCAAGGGTTATTTGCGTTCTCACTGAAACTCCTGACTTCAGTTGTCAGAGGCCTTTCCTGCTTTTCCACAAGAAAAGTCATATTTTAGGTCTTTTGGAAAAAAAAAGCAAAATGAAACAGAAACAGAGAGCTCTTTTTCCTCTTGCTGTGTTTTTCAGTGTCTCATTGATAGTACACACACTGAACTACCTGCCTTCTAACAATAAAGGAGCCAGTTTTAAAAACTGGTGGGTAGATTATTTACTACCCCCAAATAAATTTGCTTCTCTGTACACGCGCGCGCGCGTACACACACACACTATAATTTTGAATGACTTCTGTTTATCAGAAATACCACCTAAAGTCAAATGCTTTTTTGGAAAAATGCGTATCAAGAATTCTGGTAATAAAAGGAATGGTGTCAGCTGTTGTTTAGGGTTAGGTAAGATGAATAGACGTTGAGACTCAGGACGACTGTGCTGATGTGTCCCAGCTGACAATTTGCTTTGGAGGAATGTGATTCAGGAACAAAGGTCTCATCTGTCAGAGTAAAGGTATTTTCTGTTAGAGATCCTGTGCCAGCTTCTCTAGGTGTGTGTGTTTGCCTGGATTATCTGCATGGACCTGGTCAGGAGAGAATCAATAGAGGTTTGTTTATTATAAAGGTAAGGAGGAAACTCTTATCACTGAGTTCACCTTTATTAGAAGAGACAGATTCCTGTGCAGGACCTAAAATTCAAAGAAAAACTATAAAAACAAAGTGACATCAGGAGTCTTCATTTTCTTTCTAATGCACTGAGTGTGCTCCCCAGCACGTCATCACAGTACCTGGAGGCCACTGGCTTGTCAGCCTCCCCTGATACCCATCGCCCACTGAAGCAGGGACTGGGTGTTAGCTGCATCGCTAGAACCAGAGGAGAAGAGAAATCCAGTGCCATCATCTATTCCGACTCATAGGGACCCTGAAGGACAGAGTAGAACTGCCCCATAGAGTTTCCAAAGAGCATGTAGTAGATTTGAACTGCCAACCTGGTTAGCAGCCGTAGCACTCAACTGCTATGCCACCAGGGTTTTTGAAGAGAAGAGAAAAGGTTAATAAATAGTTACTAAATGAATACGTGTGTGCTGTGCCAGGAACAGCAAGTGCACATACGTTACAATAGATTCTTGGCCTGCTGTGTTGACAAGATTCTGAGGCTGATTTCAATCTTAACAAGAAAGTACTGGGATCATCTGTCACTATGTAGCGTAGACACAGGAAGGCAGTGGTATCAGGTAAACTACAGAGCTGCCTCTTCATTGCTATGCATAGGTTCTGTGTACGGTTCCCTCAGCAGGTGCTCAGGCCCTTGAAAATCATTTTTTGAGCAGGCTGTGTTATTGCTTAATTAACAGAGGGGTAGAAAGTGTTCAGTGGTAGAGTTCTGCCTTCTATGCGGGAGACCTAGATGTGGTTCTCAGTGCAAGTACACAGCCAGCATCCGTCTGTCGGGGGAGACTTGTGTGTTGCTGGGATGTGAAACCAACCTCAGCAGAGCTTCCAGACTAAGACAGACTAGGAAGAAAGGCCTAGTGATCTACTCCCAAAAATCAGTCAAGAGAAACCACATGGAGCTCAGGCTCCTGCTCACAGCAGTCATGGAATGGTTGCAGGACTGGACAGCATTGCTTTCCGTTGTTCATGTGGTCATCAGGCCCTCTCCTGGCTTCTCCAGTTCTTCATGCTTCCTCAGCCTGCCCCCCACCTCCTATACCCCCACCACCCAGCACCACTGAAAATAACTGGAGGCTGGGCACACATGCCTTCATCTCCAGTGTTAGCTACCAGAAGAGAACACAATTATTCCAAGAATAAATGTCAGGAGGAAACTGAAAACTTGTACTCCATGTCTCAACCTGAATATCCTTTGACCCTCAGTCGCGGCAGTTGAAAAGGCAGTTAGCATGGGAAGTCACTGTCCTTCCACTGTGCTCCCCAAGCCAGCGTTTCCCGTCCTGTCACCTTCCCTCGTCCTCAGCTATGAACGGCTCCCGTAAATCCACCTAACTCTGCCTTAACGGTTTACCTGTGGCACTCAGTTCGAGTGCCTTCTATATTTCGAAATCTACTGCCTACCTTACACCCTTGAAGTTCTAGTAGGAAGTAACTGGGAGAAGTCTAATTGATATTAATTTTATTGACTTTTCTCTTGCGATGCCAGCGTTCTCCCTGGGTCTCTTTAGTCCTTATTCTTTCCCTCTCAGGCTTTCATTTTCAGTCTCTCCTGTGTCATCGGTCTGTGTATCCCACCTTTGTGGTCCTATGAAAATCAAGATCTCTTCACCTGTTTTGCACCTCAAAAATCTCTCTTTTTCTCTCCAAGTCAGTGAAAAACTGCTTGAAGTAATGCAGAGCGCACATCATTTTGTGGTTTTGTGTCCCCTCTTGCAAAGAAAAAGTAGGTATGTAGTATGTGATTAGTATCAATTGGGTTAAATTTTTTATGCTAAAGAATTATGAATAAAATTTCCACAATTACAGAAATGTATCAGAATACTACAGGAATAGCGTAGACTTGTGTGTTCTTATTTGCATGGTATGTGTTTGGAGAAACTGCTCTCTTATTTTTTTTTTCTTCAGGGACAATTAATAGTAGTTTTTACAATTACGGTACTGGGTACCAAGGATTTTAGTAGATCAGATAGTGAGACTTCACCCCCAGTTTTTGCCTGTGTGGGGACCTTTATGAATTACCTGTAGTATTTTATACTTTTTACCTGTATATTATAATATTCCATTATGCCTGTGTCTATGAGCTCCACATATGCATGCTGTTGTCATTTATAGCAACTATAAAGGTGAACCATGATCCATAGGACAGAGAATAATCACAGCACAAATCATAATATGAAAACTAAAGAGACAGTCTTACTAAATTTATTCACAGATCTTATTCACAAGTACAAGTTTCTAGAATGTTTTAACTTTTCTGACAAAGATAGTTACACAGCACAGCACAATGCGGTTGGAATAGTGAATGGAGTTACTTTCTTACAGACTCTGCAAAGTAAATATCCAGTGTTTGAAAAGGTGTGTTACTGTATTTTTATGCAAATAAAGCACATTTTCTGCATGTGTTGGCCAACCACATGCTCCCCGCATCAGACACTTTTAAGTGCCTCTATGAATGTTGCTATCTAGTCAAGTGTATACATGTATATTTTGATTTCTGAGTATATTCTCTTCAATATGATGACTATGTTTCATGTATGCATAATATGGATTAAGCAAATTGGGGATATTTAGAAAGAGAATAAATGGATTCTTAGAAATGGAGGAGGTGTGTAAAATAGTACACGGTATCTCAGTAAATACCAAGCATGAGAAATCAATCATTGTCTTGCAGGTGGACATGGAGAGAAGGAAAATGTATCTCTATTGATAGCTAGTAGGCTTTTCTGGACAGACCAGACTCAGAGCATCACCAGCAGGTATCAATGTGACAAAAAGAGTCTGGTTCGTGTCTGAGAAACATGAGAAATGGAGCAATAGGAAGCTTTATAGTGCGTTTGACCCTTGAAGGCCATGCCCCTTCCTGTTTGAGGCCAGGAGTGGTAGAGATGGAAGATTTAGAAATGTTTCCTCTCTCTTAACAAAAACTCATTATCGTTAACAATTAGGGCTTCAGAGCATTAGTCCTTGGTGACCTTAAATTGCCACTTCCAAAGTATATGAATGGATGGCAGAAAAACAGGATACTCACAGATGAAGTGTAAAGACTACACACAAGTATGTTAAATGACTATTTCTGAGTGCTGGAATCATTAGTAATTTTACTTTCTTACATGTATTTTCAGTGTCTAAAACCCAATTTAAATATTAAGTTTAAAATGCATAAATTAGAAGTTTTAAATGAGCATATATTACTTTAATCAGAAAAACAGAATGTTCTTTCTTTGCTAAACAAAAAAACATTTGGAGAGACTTAGAAAATTAATTAGTACAATTATGAGTTTTTGACTTTTACTATTTACGTGTTAAATCAGTACTTCTAATGAATTATTCCCAGTTCTCACAAAAACTTCTGGGGGGGATAATTATAACCATTCCAGTTTTATAAATTGAAGATATGATCCTTTAAGCAAGATACGATGCTTAAACCAAAACCAAACCCAGTGCCGTCAATTCCAACTCATATACATGGTAAATAATTTGCCTACAGTTACGTAACTAACAAAACTAAGGTGAAGGTTTCACCTAAGCCTCAGTTTCTCCAAAGCCCAAGATCTTTATACCATGTACTGGTTTAAGGTTTTTTCAGCTAGTACTATTGCTTTAATGGGAACGGTGGTAAGGAGTCCTGATGGCAGAGTACTTTAACTGCTCAGCTGCTAACTGAAAGGTCAGCAGTTTGAGCCTACCAGTGGCTCTGTGGGATAAAGATGAGGCAGTCTGCTCTTGTAAAGATTTACAATCTGGAAAACCCTATGGAGTAGTTCTGTTCTGTCCAACAAGGTTACTCTGCACCAGAATTGACTCAGTGGCATTGGGTTTGGTTTTAGAGTTTAGTAATCATGATGGTGATGTGTCAGATGCTTTTCAGAGACTTAAAATGCATTGCCACAGTTAATCTTAGCAATAAACCTACAAAGTACATATTATAATGATTATCATTTTATGAATGAGGAAACTGAGGTATAGCCACCTTAGGCAACTTGACTAGGGTCACAAAGCTAGTCACAGCACAGGTAGGGTATCTTGAAAGGAAAAGAATGAGGCAAAACAGTAGTATAAAATAGCACCAATTTTAGATCTTCATTGTATCCTTGATAAGTTTTTATTTAGGAACCCGCCTATATTACTTTACTTTCCAAAAACCAAAGAAAAAACCCATTGCCATCAAGTGAATTCCCACTCACGGTGACCCCATGTGTTAGAGAATAGGCTGGCTCCTGGGATTTTCTTGACTGCATACCTCTTGGATACCCTGGTGGTATAGTGATTAGGTGCTACAGCGGCTAACCAAAAAGTCGGCAGTTCAGATTCACCAGGCGCTCCTTGGAAACTAGGTGGAGCAGTTCTACTCTGCTCTACAGGGTCGCTACTGGTCAGAATTGACTCCATGGCACTGGGTTTGTTTTGTTTGTTTGATGTTTAACTCTTAACTCATGTAAGCAGTCACCAGGTCTTTCTTCCATAGTGTCCCAGGTGATTCCAACCACAAACATCTAGGTTAGCAGTCAAGTACAAGGACTTGATTATATTTTTTCTTAAGAATTTTTAAGTTTCTCAACTTCAAATTGTCCGACACAGAAAAAATTCCAGTAGACAAATGACTACAGCAAATGATTGCATTGAATAAGTTTGGGTATATTAATAGATAAATTGTCTTTGGCTTGGCTTTGAAGTTCTAAGAGATAACTAAAAATAGGTCACCTCTAGAATGAACACAGCTGTGTAGAGTCATGAAATAGAATAATGTAAATACATAAAGTTGGGTAACAGTACAAAGTAAATAATATAAATTAATTTTATTAAAAGGAAGTTATTAAATTGGAGCATGTTGCACAGTATGACTGACTAACATCTTTGAGTTGATTCTGACCACACAGTATAGTGGCTAAGAAGTCTTTAGCACAAATGGTTAGCACAGTCAGCTGCTAACCAAAAAGCTGGAGGTACGAGTTTACCCAGCAGTGCCTTGGAAGATAGCTCTGATGATCTACTTTTGCAAAATCAGCCATTAAGAACCCCATGGCGCACAGTTTATTTAGCACATGGGTCTCTATGAGTCAGACTGGACGCAACAGCAGCTGGTTTACATAGCTAAAATATCCTGGGTCCAGTGGCCTGAACCTGGATTGTTCGTCACCTGTATATTAGACTATGAATTCAGATCTTTCAAAGTTGTTGAGAAGATTTAAGGTAATACATGTAAAGTTCTTAGAACCTGGTAGCACTCATAAAATGAACTTAACTATTACTATGTATTTCAGCTAGAAAAATACATCTTCAGGAATACTTGTATGTGTGCTTTTTGACTTCACATTTGACAATTTTATGTCTGACTGAGCAGCTGCTGAAATTAAATTATACCTTGCATTGCCAGCCAGCCTTGCATTTGCATAGTATATTTTTTTGTGGAAAAACAACAGCATAGAAAGTTGGAATTGAACTGTGTTTAAAATGACCTAGGACAATTTTCTATTTGAAAGAATACATTGAACAATCTTTTTGAAAGTCAAGTGCCTTTTGAATTTGGAATAATCAAGTCTTTAATATCATGTTTATAAATGTTGATTTTTAGGATGTCAACTTCTTTAAATCAAAACATATCAGTATATCTATTTCTGTTTCAGCTATTTGGAATTCAAAACCTGAAAGCTTTATCTTTAAGGGGATTATGTATTTTATAATAGTTAACTATTAATGTCTTCCAAGTATTAATTTAACATACTTAACATATAAAATACTTAATAAATTAGGCAATTTTTTATTCCTTCTTCGGATACTGCATTAAGTATACTGGTGACCTCATTTAACATTTAATATGCAGCCTGAAGTCATTGGAAATGTTGCCCCCACTTACTCTTTTAAGGTTAACAGTCAATACCTATGAGAAAGGAAAGAAATGACTTGATATTTTTTCCAAGATTCACATCTTTATGACCAACAATAAAATTGAGGCCTGTAATATATAGCTTTGTAAAACCCAGAATATTGCTGTTACAAATTTTCTGGAAGCTTGGCTGCTGATTAACTTGAGGCAACAGTGCCCCCTTCCGTATACTTCAATAACTACATTTTAGTAAAAATTGCCTACTTACTGTTTTGCACTTACTGTAATAGAAAACTTGGAGCATCTTGAGCAGGTGGTGCTCAGTGATACACTAGCCTCACATATAATGAACAGTGTTGTTATTTCAAATTATGTTCTGCCATAGGTTGCATTTTAATGTTGCTGACCTGCAGTGTTCCAAAATTCTAACTCATTATTATAAACTTTATCATTCTAAAATATGTTTGGCTTCCAGTCCCGTTCAATTTTATTAGCAGAATTATAATATGACATTGTTGTTTGTTATTTAGTACAATGAATGCATACATATTTACCCAATTTAAGGCCTTTTAAGAAATCAAACATTTTGAGACATATTGCTATTAGTTGCCACAGAGTTGACCTTGATTGCGGTGACTTCATGTAGCTAGAGTAGAACTATTCCATAGCATTTTCAAAGTTGTAACCTTTCATAAGCAGGTTGCTAAATCTGTCTTCTGAGGCATCGTTGGGAGATTTGAACTGCCAATTTTTTTGTTAGTAGTCCAGCATTTAACTATTTGCACTCCCCAGGAACTCCTATTTCAGACATATATATATTAAAAGTGATTTTCCTGTATACATTTACAAAGTCTGATTATACTTAACGAATGCTTACTTTGCCCTAAGCGAGTATTCCAATTTGTGATTTACATGAAATGTGTGAAAGTTTTAATCCCAATTAATTTGTAATTTCTGGATATAAAAATCTAAGCACTGAATTTTAATCTTAAAAATGAAATTACTTTTTTGTATTTTTCCTAGGTTTTTTTGTTTGTTTTTGCTTTTGTTTTTAATCCAGTGAAGATATCTGTTTAGCATATTATTAGGAAATTAAACTTAGGGCTAAAAATAAAGCCTCGTTCGAATCTTACCCTTTCACACCCTTTATGATGTATCCTTGGGCGGGTAACTTCAGCTTTTCTGCTGTTACATCATGACCCGAAAAATTATCAGCTCTCTACTTTTCTAATTGTCTCCCTTTTCTCTGGTCACCATGAAAGATTTCTTCCTGGGGCAACTTGTAACTCAGTCTCAGCTGACATTTGTTAAGAATCTTAAAACCCCAGGGAGTATGATACTAGGTATGACCCTATCTTAAATCCTGTTTTACAGGGTACCTCAAATTTGAAGGTAGCTAACAACTAGGGATCAACTAATCAGTAAGGTTGGATTCCTAACAATTACTGTTTTGCTTGGCAAATGGGGCAAATGATTGTTACGTGCCGTGGACTCGGCTCCAGCTCAGGACAAACTTAACTCACAACAAACGAAGCGTTGCCTGGTCCTGTGCCATCTTCAAGATTTCTAGTATGTTTGAGGCCCTTGTTGCAGCCACTGTGTTAATCCGTCTAGTGGAGGGCTCCCCCTCATTTTTGCTGACCTTCTGTTTTACCAAACATGATGTCCTTTTCTAGATTTTTTTTTTTCTGATACCATGTCCAAAGTAAATGAGATAGTCTTCCAAGATGTACTTGTTCATTCTTTTGGCAAAATCAAAGGCTGGCTACTATAAATAATTGTATGCCAAAAAATTAGATGACCTAGATAAAATGGATGAATTAATGGAATGAAGCAAGTTACTAAAATTTGTTCAAAAAAATTTCGGTAGAGCTATACTAATACATTAAATTGCTACTCAGTGAACTTCCTACAAAGAAAAACACAAGACCAAGTGGCTTCCCGATAATTCTACTGAAAATTTAAGGAAGAACTAACACAAGTCCTTCACTAACTATTCTGAATAATAGAAGAGGAAAGAAGAGTTCTGAGCTCATTCTGTAAAACCAATACATCCCTGATCACTAGAATCAGAAAAATTTATAACAAGGGAAGAACACTGTAGAACAGTGTCCTTCCTGAATATATATGCAAAAAACCTCAACAAAATAGTATCAAACCAGCATATTAAAATGATTATATACCATGACTAAGTAGATTACATCCTAGTAATGTAAGGTTAGTTTAACATACAAAAATCACTTATTGTAATATATCACATTAATCAAGAAAAAACACAATTATCTCAGGAGATACAGAAAATGTATTTCATAAACTCCAATACACTGTCATGGTAAAATCACTCAACAAATTAGAAACAGAAAATAACTTAACACTGTAATGGGCATCTACAAAACTCTCACAACTAATATTACTCAAAATCCAAAGGGGGAGGAGCCAAAAACAGTGCTGTTGAGTCAGTTCTGACTCATAACAACTCTGTTATAGGTCAGAGTAGGACCACCCCATTGAGTTTCCAAGGAGCACCTGGCAAATTTGAACTGCTGATCTTTTGGTCAGCAGCCATAGCATTTAACCACTACACCATCACAGTTAACAGCGTGAGCCAAAATGATAACTATCACCACTTCTATTTAATATTGTAATGGACTGATGGCTGTACAACTTTGCGAATACTGTAAGAACCACTGACATATTAATTTAAAACAGTGAATTTTACAGTCTATGAATCGTATCTCATTAAAAAAATGGAACCACTGTAGGGTCTGTGTATCTGTTTATTTAGAAGGGAAAGATATGAAAAAAGAAAAAGAAAGAAATCTAACTGGTCTTCCCTGACTTGTTTCCCTTGTCCTCACCAAAAAAAAAAAATTATTCTCGTGTCATGACTTACCAGTGTATTATTTTATTGCATTTTCACTGGTTTTCATTTTGTGCATCTGTCTCATGCAGAGAAACATGAGGAATCAGTTACCATGGGAAGCCCAGATTCCCATATGATTAGTGAGGGACTAAAGTCTTCAGGGACTTCCAAAACAAGGAAAGGCAAAGAAAAGGCTTCTGAGAAAGAAAAGGCAGCCAAAGAGAAGCAAGCACCTCGGTTTGACCCCCAGGTGAGTGTGGGACTTTATTTTATTGGAGCCCCTTAATGAAATTATGGCTGTTGATTCCCTATTTGACCATCTCTTCTGAGACAAATACCCCTTTCCCTTATTACAGCAACCATTTAGATGTCTTGAAGATATTCCACGGACACCTTCCCCCAAGATCATCCCCCAAACAGTTAATTCTATTTGGTATCAAAAATACTAATTGAACATTTACTTATGTGTGATATTGTTCTTGGGACTCAGGATCTTAAGATTAATACAGTATAGTCCAAGGATTCACAGTCTATTGGAAGAGACTGAAGGTAAACAATTGTAATGCTACAGGTTGTATATGCAGAAAGAGTACTGAGCTAATCCAGCTTGTTCTGGAAGAAATACTGCCTTAAAGTGAACCTTATGGGATGAATGGAACTTATCCAGATGAAGGCCTTAGAAGAGATAGGTAGATAAAAATGCGTTCCAGAAGAAGGAAACACCAAGAGCAAAATACGCTGAAGCAAAACCCAACCTGGTTTACAACATTTTTGAACATTAAACTGTAGGACATGAGGTGGAGGGGTGAATCAAAGTGAGATGGAAGAGGACCTTATAAGCCCCAGTAGAAAACTGGGACTCTATCCACAGTAAAAAGGCAATGATACCCAACTCCTCTGGAGCAAGTGAAGTTGTCCTAGTGATTATGGGTAAGGTAGAGAATGTGGGTGACAGTTTGCAGAGTGCAAGCGCACACTTAAGGATACTCAAATTCAAATTATATAAAAGCTCTACACTCAAAACAAAATACCTAAGAAGACAAAGTCTTCCCAATATTTGTGATTCTAGAAGCTGAACTGGATGCCCTGTCTTGAGTCAATGATAACTCACGATGACCCTCTGTGTTGTAGAGTAAAGCTGCGTTCCATAGCGTTTTCAAGGCTGTGGCCTTTTGGAAACATGTTACCAGGCATTTCTTCCCAGGTGCCTTTGGTTACATTCAAACTACCAAACTTTTAGTTAGTCAAGTGCTTAACCATTTACTCCATTCAAGGAATTTCATTTGTGATTGGTGCACAGGAACAGTTATTGTTAGGTACTGTCAAGTCAGGTTAGGTACTCCAACTCATAATGACGCTATGAACCACACAATAAAACACTGTCAGAACCTGCACCATGCCCACAATCAGTGCTATGCTAGAGCCCATTGTTGCAGGCGCTGTGTCAAGCCATCTGGTTGAGGATCTTTATCTCTTTTACTGGTCACTGACCGTTCACTGATGTCCTTCCTGAAAACGTGTCCAAAGTGTAAGAGATGTAGTCTTGCCATCCTGGCTTCTGAGGAGCAATATGCTTGTACATCTTCCAAGACAGATCTGATCATCCTTATGGCAGTCCCTAGTATATTCAATATTCTTCTCCAACACCACAGTTCAAAGGCATCAGTTCTTCTGTCTGCCTTATATGTTGTCCGGCTTTGCATTCATGTCATGTGAATGAAAATACCATGGATTGGTTCAGGTGCACCTTGATCTTCAAGGTGACATCTTGGCTTTTCAACACTTTAAAGAGATCTTCTGCAACAGATTTTTCCAATGTAATACCTCTTTTAGTTTCTCGACTGCTGCTTCCATAGGTGTTGATTGTGTATCCAAGTAAAATGGAATCCTTGATAAGCTCAATCTTTTCTCTGTTAATCTTGATGATGCTTATTGATCCAGTTGTGAGGATTTTTATTTTCTTTAAAATGGAGTGTAATACATATTGAAGGGTATGGTTTTTGTTATTCATAAATAAGTGTTTCAAGTGTTTCAATTTTCAGCAAGGAAGGCTGTGTCTTCAGCGTAATTCAGGCTGTTAATGAGTCTTTCTCCAATCCTCATCCCCCATTCTTTTTCATATGGTATAGCTTCTTGGATTATTTGTTTAATACACAGGACACATCCTGATGAAAGATCACTTGTGCACATCTTCCTAACGTTCAGCCATGCAGTATCTCCTTCTTCTATTCTAATGACTGGCTCTTGATCCATGTACAGTTTCCTTATAAGCACAATTAAATGTTCTGGAATGTCCATTCTCCAGAATGTTATCCATAATTTGTTCTGATCCATACAATCAAATGCCTTTGCATGGTCAATAAAACACAGGCAAACATCTTCCTAGTATTCTCTGCTTTCAGGCAAAATCCATCTGACATTAGCGATGATATCCATGGTTCCACATCCTCTTCTGAATCCAGCTTAAGTTTCTGGCCACTCTGTCAGTATACTGCTGCAGCCACTTTTGAATGACCTTTAGCAGAATTTTACTTGTGTGTGATATTAATGCTATTATTTGGTAATTTTCACCTCCCATTGGATCACCTTTCTTGGGATAAACCAAAATAAAACAAAAACAAAACAGCCACAGCCATTGAGTCGATTCTGACTCATAGAAACTCTATAGGATACTGTAATACTGCCCCATAGAGTTTCCAAGGAGCGCCTGTTGGATTTAAACGGGTCTTTTGGTTAGCAGCCATAGCTTTTAACTGTTATGCTACCAGGGTTTCCTTGGGAATAGGCTTATGTAAATATGAATCTCTTACAGTCAGTTGGCCAGGTAAAATTTCTGACAAATTTCTAGGCATAGACGAGTGAGCACTTCCAGCTTTACATCTTTTACTTGAAACATCTCAATTGCTATTCCATCAGTTACTGGGGCCTTGTTTTTCACCAATGCCTTCAATGCAGCTTGGGCTTCTCCATTCAGTACCATCCATTCCTGATCATATACTACCTCTTGAAATGCTTGAATGTCGACCTATTCTTTTTGGTATGACTGTGTATTCTTCCCATCTTCTTTTAATGCTTCCTGCATTGTTTAGTATTTTCCCTGATAGAGTCCTTCACTATTGCAACTCGAGGCTTGAATTATTTTCTTCAGTTCTTTCAGCTTAAGAAATGCTGAGCACGTTCTTCCTTTTTGGTTTTGTATCTCCAGGTATTTGCGTATGTTATTATAACACTTAATTTTGTCCAGGTGCCCTTTGAAGTCTTCTGTTCAAATCTTTTACTTTATCATTCCTTCCTTTTGCTTTTTGCTACTTGGCATTCTAGTTTCAGAGTCTCTTCTGATATCCAGTTTGATCTTTTCTGTCTTGTTAATGACCTCTTGGTTTCTTCGTGTCTGATATCGTTGATATCATTCCATAACTTCTCTGTTCTTTGGTCATTAGTGTTCTGTGTGTGAAATCTTTTCTTGAGATAGTCTCTAAACTCAAAGTGAGCAATTGATGGTCTGTTTTCCGGTCAGTCCCTGGGCTCGTTCTAACTGATAATGCCGTGAACTTTTCCATCATCTCTTTCCTCAGATGCAGTTGATTTGATTCTTGTGTATTCTGCCTGGTGAGGTCCATGAGTACAGTCACAATTTATTATGCAAAAGAGAGGGTATTTGCAGTAAAATAGTTGTTGGTCTTGCAAAATTCTTTCATGCAGTCTCTGGCATCATTTGAATTACCAAGGGCATCTTTTACAATTACTCATGCTTTTCCTTTGTTTTCAACTTTTGCACTCCAGTCAGTAGTAATTATCAAGTCATCCTGATTGCATGTTCGATCAATTTCAGATGGCAGAAGCTGGTAAAAATCTTCAGTTTCTTCATCTTTCGCTTTAGTGATTGGTGCATAAATTGTAATAATAGTTGTATTAATTGATCTTCCATATAGGTATATGGATATTATCCTATTACTGACAGTGTTGAGCTTCAGGACAGATCATGAATGCAACAGCATTCCTCTTTAAGTTGTCATGCCTGACATAATAGACCATATGTTTGAATGGCCAACAGCAGTCCATTTCAGCACACTGATGACTAGGACATTGGTGTTTATGTGTTCCATTTCATTATTGATGATTTCTGATTTTTCTGGCTTCTTACTTTCCACATTCTGATTATTAGTGACTGTTTACAGCAGATTCTTCTTATTGCAAGTGATGCCACATCAGCAAGTGAAGGTCCCAAAACCTTGACTCCATCTATGTCATTAAAGTCAGCTCTACAATTGAAGAGGCAGCTCTTCCCCAGTCATCTTTTCAAAGTCTTCCAACCTGGGGGAATTGTGTTTTTAACACTATATCAGAAATCTTCGTTGCTTTTAATAGAGTTTTCTTTGGCTAATTCTTTTCAGAAATAGACTGTCAAGCCCTTCTTCCTGGTCTGTCTTAGTCTGGAAGCTCAGCTGAAACCTGTCTACCATGAGTGACCTTGCTGTACCTGAATACTGATGCATAGCTTCCAACATCATAGCAACGCGCAAGCCCCCACGGTATGACAGACTGACAGATATGTGGGGAATAGCCACAGTAGGAGGGTTTAAAGAAGCCTACTGACACAATCAGATTTACATTTCAGATAAATCAGCTGATATGGAGTTGAAAGGGACGAGACTAGAGATCTAGAAACTATTCAAGAAAGTGCTAGAGTAGTCCGTGTAATAGAATGGAAGCTATATAAAGAAGACGTCAAAAGAAGGTAAGAAGTGAGCATATAAAAAACTATCCAAGAAAAACATAAAAGCAAGGGAAATGTAATTATAACCCAAAGTAGGCAGCAGCGAACAAGAAGGAACAAAAGATATCTCCCAGATTCCCAGCGTGATCAACTGAATAGTATGTTGGTACCACTAGCAAAATAGACAACAAAGGAATATTAACAAATTAGAAGAAGAGACAAAGACTTGGTTTTCCCATTCCCCTAAAATGGAAAAGCCTGTCCACTCACATTTCGATGATTTTATTGCATAGCTGTCTGCTACCCTTAGAAACCTATGAATTAAATAAACTCAACCTAATCTGTAACTTCCTAAGAAACACTTGACCCTCCTTTAATAACTTTAAAGTGTTCCTTTCCCAGGTCAAAACTTGATCCCAGAGAAGGTTCTGATAAACTCATTTATTAGTAATTGTAAAAGATGGATAAAAGCTAATGTACTGTGTTTTAGGAATAAGAAATAAAAGAATTTCTAGTTGCAAAACTCGTTTTTTTTCATCAGAATATTAGTAGGAAGTAAGCCTGGGAGGTACAAGTGGTTAGTGAAAGGCTTCTAAACTAAACGTTGGTGGTTCAGACCCACACAGTTTCTTTACAGGAAGCCTGATGATGATTTGCTTCTGTAATACTTACAGCTGACAAATTATTTGGAACAGTTCTACTCTGTATGATGTGAGGTCACCATGAGTGGGAGATCAACCTGATGGCAGTGAACAATTACAACTACCAAGAGTACAGTTACACCTCGATATAAAGAAAGTAACCCTCACAACTGGACCAACAAGCAACATCGTGATAATTGGCAAAGAGACTGAAGTTGTCAAAGATTCCATTTACTTGAATACACAGTCAGTGTCCATGGATGCAGCAGTCAAGAAATCAATGCACTGCATTGAACAAATCTGCTACAGAAGACCTTTTTCAAGTGTTTAAAAAAAAAAAAGCATTGATGTCACTTTGAAGAGGAGGGGGCACCTGACCCAAGCTATAGTGTTTTCAGTCATTTCATATGCATGTGAAAGCTGTGCAATGAACATGGAAGACTGAAGAACTGATGCCTTTGAATTACGGTATTGGTGAAGACTGTTAAATCTACTGCAGTCAGCTAGAAGAATGAACAAATCTGTCTTTGAAAAAGTACAACCAGAGTGCTTCTTAGGAGCCAGAATGCAGAGAGCTGTCTTTACAGACTTTGGGCATGTCATTGGGAGGGACCAGTCTCTAGACAAGGACACCATGTTTGATAAAGTAGGGGTTCAGCAATAAAGAGAAAGACCCTGAACAAGATAGACTGATACAGTGGCTGCAACAATGGGCTCAAGCATAACAACCATTGTAAGGATAGCCTAGGGCTGGGCAGTGTTTCATTCTGTTACACACAGGGTCACTACGAGTCAGAGCTAACTCAGAAGCACCTAATAGCAACAACAGAAACAGCAATGGAAAAAGCCAGGGAATCTTTGTGGTAACCTTGGAACGAAACTACCTGTGAAAACATCATTCAGTGGCAATACCTTCCTGCAACTTAACTATTTAATATGAATAATTGACATTGTTTTAGTCTTATATGAGTACTATGTAACCATCTTAAGTTCAAGTGTCTTTTCCTGCAAGGTTGACACATGTGAGCCTAACCCGTATAGAGGCTTTTTTATTGTGATTAAGTGAAAGTACACAATCCAAGTCAATTTTGCATGCCCGCCTCTCTGCAACTCTGTCTGCCCTCTTCACCCTATGACATCACACTCCTCCTTTTTACTCTTTACTTCTAGTATTCTCTTAATGAACACATGTCTTCTTCTCTCCACCCTCTCCTCAGTACTGGTTTCAGCTCTGAGCCAGCAGCAAGTCTAGCGGTGATATTCCCAGGGGACCCTCCAGGTTGTCAGACCATCAATTCTGGTCTTGTAGTAGAGTCCTTGATCTGCACACCTCTTTTTCTCCTGCTGTGTCTGGAACTGTACATTGTGTCCCCTATCAAGTTTGTCTTTGATGATGGCTGGGCACCATCTGGTTCTTCGGGTCTCATGCTGATGTAGTCTCCCAATCATATGGGTCCTTCTGTCTCCTGGGATCATTTCTTCTCATCTAGTGTTCTCAGTCCTTATCTGTTCCAGGTGGATTGGGACCAGTTGAAGTTCCTCAGAAGGTAGCTTGCTGGCTTTTGAGAGTCCAGGTTGCACTCACCAATATGAGGTACAGAAGACTCTTAGCAAAAGGCTAGCTATGCCAGTTGACCTCAACATCCCCTGGAAACATGGTTCCCAGACCCCTGTCCTTGCTACTCTGTCCTTTGAAATGGTGGAGTGAATTTAGAAAAACTTTTAGTTTATGGTGTAGTTTATTTATGCTGACCTCTTAGCTTGTCTGGCCTATCTCCTAAATGCTGTCACGCCCTTCACCTAACCAAAGTCCCATTGACTAATTTATAAACAACCCTCTCCCTCCTTCGCCACCCTCAGAGCCATCAAAGAGTCTTTTCTTCCATGTGTAAGTCCTTTTTTAAGTCCTTATAATAGTGGTCTCATACAATACTTGTCCTTATGCTGATTTCATTCAGCATAATATCTTCTAGTTGATACCAGATTATGAGATGTTTCTCTTGTAGAAGTTTTGAAGCCTTATTTCAGTCTTCTTCCAACTATGGTCCAGAAGACAGATAATGATATATATGACGTATATCCAGACCTGGAAATATTGACACGTTGTTATTCCAGGTCTCATTTTTGTAAAATGATACTATGAATGGGCTTACATGCAATTTAGCATTCTATTTGTTTAAAACTTTATTTACTATTTGCAAACCTGTAACCCATTTCTCCAAGTGAATTTCAACTCATAGATACTATAGGACAGAGTAGAACTACCTCATATGGTTACAAGGCTGTAATCTTCATGGATGCAAAGTGCCACATCTTTCTGCCATCGAGCACATGACCCTTAGGTCAGTAGCCAAGTGCTTAACCCGTATACAGCTAGGGGTCCTTATCTGCACACTGTGGAACATAAAAAAATCTCAATTGCATACCTTGTAACCCAAAACAAGCCAAATCCACTGCTGTCCAAACCTGTTGGACGCAGTAGACTGGCTCCACAGAGTTCCCAAAAGCAGCTGGTAGATTTGAACTGCCAACATTTTGGTTGGCAGACACAACACTTAGTCACTACACCACCAGAGTCTCCACAGACCTCAGTAGTGTTGAACACACTCTCCACATAACCCACACCCCTCTCAAGTTCTGGATAACAAAACATTTCCATAGGCTCAGAAGTTCCCTCAGTCCTTGCCTGTGGTTGATTCCATCATCTCACACTCACCCCTAGGCAACCACTGTCTGCTCTTGGTTACTGGATTTCACACAAATGAACTTTATAAGATGAACTCTTTTGTCCCCATATCTCTACCTCGATAGTATCTCTAAGTCTACCTATTCCAGAGTGGTTTACTACTTTATTGTTAAGTGGTATTGGATCTTGCCAAGCCAGCCATCTTACAACTATATTATTGCTTGCTCCTTCATCAGTTGATGAACATTTATTTTATGTTCAGTTGTTCCTAAATTGATGAGGCTGCAATGTATATGCTTATACATGTCTTTTAATATGTGTATATAGACGTGTTCTTTCTTTTGGGTAAGTACCTAACATTGAAATTATGGGCTGTAGGGTAAAATCCAGACACTTTTGAAAGGAGGAAAGCGTATGACCTAAATGTGTTCTTTTTATTCCATCAGGTAGCTGCTGCTCATTCTCAACAAGATGATCCAAATAAGCCCTACTGGATTTTGAGGTTGGTCACTGAATACAGTGAAGCTGACTTACTTGAAGTGAAAAAAGACACCGAGCGGGCAGATGAGATCCGGGCCATGAAGCACGCGTGGGAGATAACTGAGCCAGGGAGGGCAGTCAAGGTAGGCTGAGTGCGTGGGACTGCCCTCAAACCACCCATCCCTAGGCACCTTCTAAAGGAAAGACCATGTGGTAGAAACCATCTAGTCTTTCCCTTCTCAATGTGAAAGTTTATCAGATGTTTACTAACTAAATGTTAAGACTACATTTAAACACATGATGGAATGTTAGCCTCCCGGTACTGAACCCACACCCCATGCACCCATTGCCATTGAGTCAGTACCAACTGATGGCGACCCTGTAAGACCGAGGAGAAGTGTCCCAGGAGTTTCCAAGGAATTCCTGGGGGATTTGAACTGCCAATCCTTTGGTTAGCAGCTGTCACACTTAATCAGACTACACTGAGGGGATTTTGTCCAGTACTCAAAGGACTCGGAAAAGCAAAGCACAGTGATACCGCTTATGAGTCTAAACTATGGATTAGTGCCTTCTGTTACACAGCACTGGCTGTATCTGCCTCTGCTGTTAAGGTCCCCAATTAACCAAATAGGGAAAAAACCCGCTACCTTTGAGTCAATTCTGGCTGATAATGGCACCCTAGGGAGGAGTAGGACCGCCACAGGTGTGTTCCCGTTCCTTGAACAGCCTGAGATAAGAGCACGTGCTGCCCTCCTGTGCAACACACACCTTCTTTCAAGTCCCATTTTTCTGTTCCCTTTGAATACTATTCGCATGTCATTGTCTGTGTTGTTGATTATTTCCAAGGAGCATGAAGCACTGAGAATATCTCTTCTTAGGCTTCACAAGCTCGTCTACAGTACCTCAGCCGGTTCATTAAGACAATGCCTGATGCTGAGCGCGGCCTGCTGGTTGAAGGTCAGATGAAGCCGGTGGAAGAAGGTCAGTGAGCCGGGCCCCAGCTGCCGCACAGCACAGAGCTGTTATTTCTCACACAACTTTTAAAAGTCATCAAGAAGTCACTCTGGATAAAAGGAAACATTTCACCCCTGTTTTCTTAACAGAATTGTAGAAAAATTCAGCCACTTTGGATAACACTGTAAACAGTACTTCAGTGTCAAAGTGCCTTCACTTATATTTTCTGATTTCATTCCTACATGTGTCCTTTTTGTTTCTAAAACAAATAAACAAACCCATTGCTGTTGAGTCAATAATGACTCATAGCCAACTATAGGCCAGACTAGAACTTCCCATAGGGTTCCCAAGGGACAGCTGGTGGATTTGAACCGCTGGCCTTTTTGGTTAGCAGGCTTTTGATCACTGCGCCTCCAGGGATCCTTATACTCCTAAGTAGATATAATTTTCTCCAATTTAAGAAAAGGGAAAGCCAAAGATGAGTGTGTGGCCTAGGTAGAAATTAGCAGGAAGCTAACTTGAAAGCACATCTACTGCTATAAACCTGACACCTTTCTAAAAACAATAATAGTAGTAAAACCAACTGCTTTTATTAATTGCTCTGGGTCCAGTGCTGTGTTTCATATTGTTTTCTTTAATATATCAACCCAGTGAGACATAAAACAGTCTTTCTAGTTTGTCAACAAGGACGCAGGCTCAGAGATGCTCAGTAATTTGCAGTTAGCAAGGTGCCAAGAGAGAAACCCAGCATTCAGAGAGTTTTCTCTGTGGCCCTGGCTTCTTGTAACTGCCTGCGTATAGCACTGTACTGGGTTGTCCACAGTGGTAAATCGTGCTTTTCCACTCTCACATTTCCAGGAATGTAATTGTTACATGTTGTTATTGTAGTTAGGTGCCGTCGAGTCGGGTCCCGACACACAGTGACCCTGTTGTGTACAACAGAACGCAACACTGCCTGGTCTACTTTTCAGCAGTCAAACTTGAGGAGTCTTCCCACTTAAAGACTTTGCAAATCTACTCAAAACGTAATTATAAGACACTTCTATCCTCCACACCAGAGTGAGGTGAGGTGAGAGGAGCATCATTCACTAGTGTTTTTGTTAGAATTGACAAAGGTTTTGAGTCCCTTGCTCCAAATCTGTTTTCCCAATACACCGTTATGTTTTATATGTGGTGGTTTTATAGGATGCAAGTGTTTATAGTAACACACACATCATGCCATAACAGAAATGCCTGTAAAAGAGCTCGACACAAAAAGTGCCATGAGTTCAGATGGCAAAGAGATCACCCAAGGAGCGAGCTTGCTGTGGAAGAAGTGGCAGCCGACTAAGAACGTGAAGGACCTGTCAAAATCTGTAAGTGGCGAAAGTAGCACTCCAGCATTCTCAACAGGGAAGGAGGAGCAGGAGCCCAGCCTACGTAAGGAAAATATCAGTAAGTATTTCCCTTATGGGGAAGGTACGTGCATTTTTTTTTATATGAAGAAGAATTGCTGCCTTTGAATTGTGGGGTTAGAGCAGAATGTTGAATGTACCATTGACCGCCAGAAGAACAAACAGATCTGTTCTGGAAGAAGTACAGCCTGAGTGTTCCTTGGAAGCAAAGATGGTGAGACTGTGTCTTACATACTTAGGACGTGTTGTCAGGAAGCATCAGTCCCTGGAAAAGGACATCGTGCTTGGTAGAGTGGAGGGTCAGTTGTCAGTGAAAAAGAGGAAGACCATGAATGAGATGGATTGACACAGTGTCCACAACAATGGGCTTAAGCATGAAAATGATTGTGGGCATGGCACAAGACTGGGCAGTGTTTCATTCTGTTGTGCCTAAGGTTGCCGTGAGTTGGAACTGAGTCGATGGTACCTAACAACAGCAGCAACCACAAATTCGGCGAAAAGATAATAACTTAAATACAGGTGACTTCCAGGGTTATGAAAATAGGTATTGTGTAATCATTGTTCTCCGTGGATTATTTGACAAAGCCAATCATCTGCTGAAGGACTTGGTTAACCTAAAGCCAAAAGTAGACAAAAAGAAAAAAAAATTAGGAAGACTTTGTATAGTCTTTTATATAGTAAAAATAAAATCACAATGGTTACATATACAACTGTCAGTAAATTTTAATTCTACCTGTATTGGCCTATAAATTCATTGTAATCTCTATCAAAATCACAGATTTTTACAGGATGTGACAAGCTGATCCTAAATCACATGGAAATGGAAATGCCCACAATGGCCAAAGTAGTTTTTAAAAGATTTTGGCAACTATAAAACTAGTAGAAGAAAGTGTATTCTATAATAGTCATGAGATTGGATTAGGTAGAGATTTCTCAGCTATAACCCCCGTAAAGGAAATTTCAGTGAGGATTAAAAAAAAAGATAGCTAATTGGACTTAATTAATATTAAAAAATCTTTATGCTTCAAAAGACCACATTAAGAAAATAAAAAGAAAAACAAACAGGCTCTGAGAAAATATTTGCAAATTGTACATAAAGAACCCTTGCAGCTCAACAAGAAGGAAACAAAAGGCACAATTTAAAATTGTGTAAAAGATTTCAGTAAGTATTTTCTCAAAGATGCTGTACGAGTGGCTAAAGGGCAAACACGAAGACGCTGCAGTCATTAGTCACTGTTGTTCTCAGGTGCTGTCAGGTTGGTTCCAGCTCCTAGTGACCGTGTGTACAACAGGGGAACACCACCTGTTCCTGCACCACCTTTGCCACCACTGCTGTGTTTGAGCTCATCGTTGCAGCCACTCTGCCCATGCATTTCACTGAAGGTCTTTCTCTTTGTCCCTGACCCTCCGCTACACTAAGCACAATGTCCTTATGCGGACTGTTCCCTCCTGATAGCATGTCCAAAGTACAGACATACCTTGGAGACATGGTGAGTTCAGCTTGAGATCATCACAATCAGACAAATATCTCTAGATAGTGATTCACAGGAATTTTGGGGTTTCCCAGTGCATATAAAAGTTATGTTTACACTAGACTGTAGTCTGTTAAGTTTTCAATAGCATTAGGTCTAATAATACATACATAAAAACCAAAAACCAAACCCATTGTCATCAAGCGATCCCTAACCACAGGGACCCTCTAAGACATTTTAGAACTGCTACATAGTGTTTCCAAGGAGTTCTTAGTGAATTTGAACTGCTGACCTTTTGGTTAGCAGTCAGCCTCTCAACCAGTATGCCATCAGGGCTCCAAAAATTTATATCCCTTAATTAAAAACGATGCTAACCATCACCTGAGCCTTCAGTGATCATGGGGTGTCTTGCCTTCATGTGGTGGCACTGACTTACCAGGCTGGTGGTTGAAGGCTGACATGGCTGTGGGCATTTCTTAAAATAAGACAACAGTGAAGTTTGCTGCATCAGTTGAGTCTTTCTTTCATGAAAAATTTGTCTGTGGCATTTGATACTCTTTGATAGCATTTTACCCACAGTAGAAATTCTTTCAAAATTGGAGTCAATCCCCTCAAACCTTGTTTTTGTGGACTAAATTTATATACTGTTCTAAAGCCTGTGTTGTCACTTCAACAGTGTTCACAGCCCCTTCACCAGGAGTAGATTCCATCTCAGAAACCACTTTATTTGCTTGTCCATGAGAAGCTGCTCCTCATCTGTTCAGGTTTTAGTTTACCGTATGATTGCAGCTGTTCCATCACCTCCTCAGGCTCCACTTGCAGTTCTAGTTCTGATGCTGTGTCTACCACATCCACTTCCTCCACTCAAGTCTTGAACCCCACAAAGTAGTCCATGAGAATTGGAATCAACTTCTTCCAGACTACTGTTAATGCTGATATTGTTACTTCCTCCCGTGAACCAGGAGCCCTGGTGGTGTGATGATTAAAAGAGAGGCATGCTATGGCTGCTAACCAAAAGGATTCATAGTTCAAATCCACCAGCTGCTCCTTGAAAACCCTATGAGGCAGTTCTACTATGTCCTGTAAGGTCACTGTGAGTCACAGTCGACTCCACAGCAATAGTAGCTCATGAATCACAAGTGCTCTTAATGGCACCTGGAATTATGAATCCTTTTTGGACTGTTCTCAGTTCACTTTCCCCGTATTCATCAGAAGAATCACTATCTATGGCAGCTGTGAAACAAAACTGAAAGAACAAACTCATTGCTGTCAAGTTGATTTCAACTCATAGCAACCTTGTGGGACTGAGTAGAACTGCCCCATAAGGTTTCCAGGGAGATTTGAACTCTGACTTTTGGTTAGCAGCCAAGCTCTTAATCACTGTGCCACCAGGGTCCTGTGGCAGTTATAGCCATGGAAAGTGAATTTCTTAAATAATAAGCCATAAAAGTTGAAATTATGGATATTAGCAGGCATGAAAGCAGCATTAAAGTCTTGTGCATCTTCATCCAAACTGCTGGGTGACCAGTTGCATTGTCAGTGATCAGTAGTATCATTAAAGGAATTACATTTTTCTGAGCCACAGGTCTCAACAGTGGGCTTAAAATATTCAGTAAAGCATGCTAGGCATTGTTCTATTTGTAGAACACAAGCAGAGTAGATTTAGTATAATTCTTACAGGCCCCAGGATTTTTGGAATGGTAAATGATCAATGGCTTCAACTTAGTCACCAGCTAATTAGCCCTTAACAAGAGTCAGCCTGTCCTTTGAAGCCTTGAAGCCAGAAAATGACTTCTGCTCTCTAGTTATGGAGGTCCTGGATGACATCTTCCAGCATAAGACTATGTTGTCTGTGCTGCAAGTCTGTTGTTTAATAGTGTAGGCACCTTTATCAACTATCCTAGCTAGATCTTCTGGTTGCTGCGGCCTCTGCATCAGCACTTCTGCCTCACTCTTCACTTCTATGTTATGAAGATGATGTCTTTCCCTAAGCCTCATGAACCAAACACTCCTAGATTCAAACTCTTCTTCTACAGTTTCTTCACCTCTTTCAGCATTCATAGAATTAAAAAGAGTTAAGGCCTTGCTCTTTGTTAGGTTTTAGCTCAAGAGAATGTTGTGGCTGGTTAGTTCTTCTGTCCTAACCACAAAAACTTTCTTCATCTTGCCAATAATGCTGTTTTCCTTTTCTCCCTTTCATGTGGTCACTAGAGTAGCACTTTAATTTCCTTCAAGAGCTTTTCCTTTTCCATCACAACCAGAATAACAGTTCAGGTCAACAGGCCTAACTGTTGGCCTGTCTCAGCATTTGACATAGCCTCATTACTAAGCTTAATCATTTCTAGCTTTTGATTGAAGGTGAGAAATGTGTGATTCTTCCATTCATTAGAACACTTAGAGACCACTGTAAGGTATTAATTGGCCTAATATCTCTCCTGTCTCAAGAAATAGGGACACACTGATGGCAGAGTGGTTATGAATGATAGCTACTAACCAAAAGGTTGACAGTTCAAATCCACTTAAGTGCTCCTTGGAAACTCTGTGGGGCCGTTATACTCTGTCATATAAGGTCCCTATGAGTTAGAATCGACTTGAAGGCAATGGATTTGGTTTGGGGTTTTCAGGCATTTTAAAAAGGACAAAACAAGCACTATCAAGTCAAGGCCAACTCATAGCAACCTTATAGGACAGAGTCGAGTTTCCAAGGAGCACCTGGTGGATTTGAACTGCTGACCTTTTGGTTAGCAGCCATAGCACTTACCCACTATGTCACCAGGGTTTCCTTTCAGGCAATAAGGAGGCCCAAGTAATGGGAGAGAGACTGGGAATCACCAATAGGTGGAACAGTCAGAGCACACACAACACTGGTAGATTAAGCTCACCATCTTACATTAGTGCAGTGCGTGGTACCCCCAAATATTTACAATAGTAACATCAAAGATCACTGATCATAGATCACCAGAACAGCATAGTAGTGATAGAAGAAAAAGTTCGAAATTTTGTAAGAACTACAAAACTGTAACATTGACACGTGAATTAAGTACGTGCTATTGGAGAAAGTACGCTAGTTGACTTGCTTACCGCAGGACGGCCATAGACCTCCAATTTGTAAAAGACACGGTGTCTGCAAAGGGTGGTAAAATGATGTATGCCTGTACGTGAAACAAAGTCTCACCATCTTTGCTTCTAAGGAGCATTCTCTCTGTACGTCTTCCAAGGCAGACTGTTCATTCTGCTGACCTCCATGAGGGATTCAGTCTTCTTCAACACCGCATTTCAGAGGTCTTCCTTCTTCCAGTCCCTCTTATTCATTGTCCAGCTTTCACACGCATGCAAAGTGACTGAAACTGTCATGGCTTAAGTCAGATGCACCTTAGTCCTCAAAGTGACTTCTTTGCTTTTTAGCACATTAAAGAGGTCTTTCTCAGCAGATTTGCCCAGTGCCAAGCATCCTTTGATTTCCTGACTGCTGCTTCCAAGGATGTTGATTGTGGATCTGAGTAAAATGGTACAGCCACTTTAGAAAACTGCTGGACAGTTGCTTGGAAAGTTAATCATGATTTTACAGTTTTACTCATTCCTACATACCTACCCAAGACAAATGAAAATATACAATATCCAACAATTAAGTCTGTGAACTTAATTGTTCTAAGTGCTACATACCTCACTGCTGAATATCACAATAGTCACCTTTGAAGTACTCCCGTTGTGAAGCTATGCATCAACACCAGCACTTAGTCCACCCTTCAAAACAATTTTGTAACGCTTTCTGGAATGACCATTGTGCATGGTGGCACAGTAACAAGTTCACAAACTTAATTAAATAGATATACGTGAGGGAGTTTTTAGCCAGTAAACCAATGAATAGCTGTATTAGAACACCTTCTCTACTCACCTGATCTGGCCCCCAGTGACTTTTTCCTTACCAGAACATGAAGGAAATAGTGAAAGGAAGACATTTCGATGACATTCAGGACATGATGACAACTCTGATGGCCATCCCAGCAAAAGAGTTCCAAAATTGCTTTGAATGGTGAACTAGGAACTGGTGTTGATGCGTAGCTTTCCAAGGGGAGTACTTGGGAAGTGACCATAGAGATATTCAGCAATGAGGTATGTAGCGCTTTTTCTAGGATGAGTTTCCATACTTAATTGGCAGTCCTCATTTGTCCACACAAAGACATGTATGTGAATGTTCATAGCAGTATTACTCATAGTAGCCAAGAATTGAAATAACTGAAGTTCGCCATTGTGGACAGATAAACAAAATGTGGAATACTGTTCAACAATAAAGAGAAATGAAACACTGTGATTTTCTTCAACACAGATGAACCCCAAAACATTAAAATAAGTAGAAGAAAGCAAAGATAAGGAGCCAGGTACTGTGTGATTCTACCTACATAAAGTGTTCTGGAAAGGCAAATCGATAGAAACACAGTTACATTAGTGGTTCCCTGGGGCATGTGTGGAGAACAGAGAGTGACTGAAAAAGAGCACAAGAGATCTTATTTCAATGATGAAAATCTGTTTAAACTGGTGATGATAAAATTACTAAAAATCACTGAATTATAAACCTAAAAGAGATGAGATTTGTGGTATGTGAATTATACCACAATAAATTAAATATTCTGGAAAGGTTGTAACATTAATATCCAAGACCTGAAAATTTTTTCTTCAATCTGTTTTTGTGGGGTAACTGTGGGCCCATAGAGTACAAAGCTGTTGCTTATTTCAGTTTCAGTATTTCCCTTTTATATGCCTGCTCCAAGGGACTAAAGCTTTCTCAAAGGGAGTGTCTCCAGCATTTTTGTATTTCCACACTCATAGTGCTTTCTATAGCTCTGTACATAGCTCAAGTGTTTTAACTGGTTTATAATGAAATTTGGTAACGAGAAGTAGGAGGTTTTTGTTTCCTTGCTTTATTTAACTGTAATATGTTGTCACTCTTCTTATAAAGTATATTCATTTAGTCTGTATTAATCTTGTCACGTGTAGGTATATAAGGTCACTATGACTAAGAATCACCTCAAAGGAAAGGAGTTTTTCTTTTTTAGTAACTCCAGCTACAGTATAAATATGAAATATTGTATTTTAATAAAATAAGATTAAGGCACTCTAATTAATAAATATGTTTTAAAGAAAATGGTATTTTTAGCTGAAGTGAGGTATACAGTCATCCAGTTAGTTATTTGTTGATCATTTTTTAAAATCCGGGTACTTTATTATTTTTTTAAAGCAGGGCCTCCCTCACAATCTCTAGCGATTTTGGAAGCATCTCCACAACGTATTCAAAAAGTGTTAGAATTTGTGGACTTATCTCAATATGTACGGTAAGTTTTGATAAACATGATTGTTCAGACATCTGTGTTCATGAAACTTTGAATACATTGCTCTAGATAGTTGCTAAACAACTACAACTGAAAATTTGAAATAAAGGCATACTGTATTCTCATTATGGGTCAGTTCTACTCTGTCCTGTGGGGTAGCTATGAGTCAGAATCGACCCAACCTCATTGGGTTTGGTTTGGAGTTTCTATTCTCACTGTATCTGAGGTTTTAGAAGTACATGGATTTGTATCTCAAATTTAACAATTATTTTATAAAATCAATCATAAAAGCATTTAAAATTTTCCTGTAAATATTTAATTGAGGTGAGTTGAGGTACATAAAATGCCCATTATACCTGCTTCCATTTTTTAATTAGATTCAGTTTCCTTAAGAACTATCCAATGGGACTAAGTGAGAAAGAGTTACTCAAATATAGTTATAAGTTTGAAAACAACATAATTATTTAACTGCATAAATTCAAAAGAAAAACCTACAAACTTTTCCTCAGACTTGCCACCAACAATTCCACAATCACCTCACCAAAGTGTGTATTCAAATTTATATATATTTTCCAAAATATTTTCCTCAAATATTCAGCAAACCAACCAACTTACTAGGGACTCAATAAATGGTTGGGTCTTCACATCGCTAATGTTTGTTTGACACAAACTACCACATTGTTGATAGGATTTTAAATCAGTTAAGTTTTAAGCAACTTTCATTCCAGAGTTCCCAGGTGATTTCTGTATCTCTTGTGATGCTTTCCTAACAAGGAAAACAAGCAGTGATGCTCAACTACAGACAGAAGAACTGAATCAGCAGCAGGCGATGCAAAAGGCAGAAGAGGTGCATCAGTTTCGACAGCACAGGACCAGAATCCATAGCATTAGAGACATAAACCAAGAAGAATGGATTAGGTTGAAGGATGAAGTCCTGGATATGTATGGGGAAATGCGGGTAAGTCCAACAGTCCACACGTGAACCGCTGTTCACAAATTCTGTTGTTATAGCCCAAAGAAATCTTATGCTCCTATGTCATGATAGAAAGAAGTCTTAAAAACATTTAGCTTTATAATTTGGAACCTATGGGGAAAGATAACAAATTGATTATATGTATCTAATTTTACTCTCTAAAATCCCCATAAAATGATAATATTAGAAATCTTTAAGATATATGCAAATCCACAAAGATGAGAAGAATGGCATGGGTAAGTCAACACTAACAAATGAGCAACAGTCAAACCCTAAGCTGTCAGTGGAAAAGTAAGCATCACCTCAGTTGGCTCCGTAGAATCTTCATAGAATCCTCAGAAGTCTCTGAAAAGGGTGGCACTATGTTAGAGGAGAAGTTGAAATAAGAAGAAAATTACAATAGCTAGGTTTACTTTTAAGCTATGTATCGAGTGCCGTCGAGTCGTTATAAAGCAGTTCCAATTCCAGATTTCTTCCCCAACTTTTTGATTTGCTTTAAATTAGGGAAACAACAACACAGGATTATTTTCATTCAGTAATATATTGGGTTTTGACCAAAAAAAAAAGTTAACAGTGAAAAACAAAGTTTAGTTTGGTTTTTGGTATACAGCTTTTGACCTGGCTAGTATTTTTATTATTTTTTTAATGCACTTTAGTTTTTAACACAGTTACAGGATAACAGAAAAATCTCACAGTTCCCACATACCCCTCTCTATTGTAGTTAGTGTTAGGTGCTGTGGAGTCACTTCCAACTTACAGTGACCCTGTGTACAGTAGAACAAAATGCTTCCGTGTCCTACATCATCCTCACAGTAGTTGCTATGCTTGAATACAGTGTTACAACTGGTGGCTCAGTCTGTCTCATTGTGGGTCGTCTTTTTTGCTGATCCACTGCTCTACCAAGCATGATGTCATTCTTCAATACATGAGACAAAATCTTGCCATCCTAGCTTCTAAGGAGCATTCTGGTTGTACTTCTTCCAAGACAGATTTGGTCATTCTCTCGGCCTCCACCACATATTCAATATTCCTTACCAATGCCATAATTCAAAGGCATCAATAGTTCTTTAGTCTTCTTTATGCATTATCCAGCTTTCACATGCATATGAGGCAAATGAAAACACCATGGCTTGGCTCAGGTGCACCATAGGCCTCAAAGTGACATCTTGATTTTGAACACTTACTTTAAAGAGGTCTTTTGCAACCAGTTTGCCCAGTGCAATGTGTTATTTGATTTCTTGATTGCTCTTTCTGTGAATGTTGATTTTGGATCCAAGTGAAATGAAATCCCAGACAAAAATCTTTTCTGTTTGCTATAATGTTGCTTACTGATTCAGTTGTGAGGATTTGGGTTTTTTTGATATTGAGGTGTAATCCTTATTGAAGAGTGTGGTCTTTGAGTAAGTGTTGCAAGTCCCCTTCACTTCCACCAAGCAAGGTTGTGTCATCTGCATAAGACAGGTTGTTAGTGAGTCTTCCTTTCAATCCTGATGCCCCGTTCATCTTTGTGTAGTACAGCTTCTTGGATTACTTACTGAGCATACAGATTAAATAAGTATGGTGACAGAGTGAAACCCTGATGCACACCTTTCGTAACTTTAAATCACACAGTATCCCCCTGTTCTTAGTTGCCCATTGGTCTGTGTACAGGTTCCTTATGAACACAAGAAAGTGTTCTGGTATTCCCGTTTCCCCATTATTGTCTATAATTCATTGTGATCCACACAGATGAATAATTTTTCATAGTCAGTAAAACACAGGTAAACATCTTTACAGTAGTCTCTGATTTCAGCCAGGACCCATCTGACATCTGCAATGATACTCCTCATTCTATATCGTCTTCTGAATCCAGCTTGATTTTCTAGAAGTTCCCATTCATGTACTACTTCAACTGTTTTCAAATTTGTTTTGGCACAGTTTCATTTGTGTGCAATATTGTATTGTTTGATAATTTCTGCATTATGTTGGATCACCTTTCTTTGGAATCCTAGCCAGCTGTATTTGAAGGAAAAAAAAAACAACAAAAAAACACCTAATTCATTACCTTTTTTTCTTTTTTTTTTTTTTATCAATGATGAGGTACTGTATAAGGCAAATGTACTGACATATAATCTATATATCAAGTTGGTTAGCCAGGTAGCTGTCATCCAAATTTCTTGGCTTAGATGCGGGAGCACTTTCATTGCTGCATTCCTTTGCTGAGTCATCTCAGTTGGTATTCCATCAATTCCTGGGGCCTTTTTCACCAATGCTTTCAAAGCAGCTTGTGTTATTCCTTCAGTGCAATCAGTTCTTGTTCACATGCTACCTCCTGAAATGGTTGAGTGTCAGCCAGTTCTTGTTTGGCACAGTGCCTATGTATTCCTTCCACATTCTTTTGATGCTTCCTGTATCATTAAACATTTTGCTTAGAGAATCCTTCAATATTGCAACCCCAGACTTGAACTTTTCTTTGGTTTATTCAGCTTCAGAAGTTCTGAGTACATTATTCCTTTTTGGCTTTCTAACTCTAGGTCCTAGCACATTTCACTTTAATACTCTCATGTATGTATTATATCACAGTAGACATTTTTATATATTGGTTAGACAGCCAAGTCAAGATGTTGAATAGAAGTTATATTTGTCTATGGAGTTTGGGAGAGACATCTGGGCTGGAGATGTAAAATCATGGGCTCCTCAGCACACATATAAATGGTATTTAAAACCAAAGGACTATATTAGATCATCAGAAGGTTAATGCTGTTACAGACATAACTGAGATTTGAGACTTGGGTCACTCCCAGATCAAGAGATAAAGAAATAATGAAGGATCACCAAAGGGGACTGAAAAGGAACAACTAATGAAGTAGGAGAAAAATTAAGAGGATGATAATACTTTGTCTTCTCAAGCGCCCATTGAAAACTTCTGTTCAGTGGTTTTACTTCATCCTGTCTTCCTTTTCCTCTCGCTATTCTATGTTCATGAGCAAGTTTCAGAGTGTCTTCTCACATACAGTTTCAACTTTTCTTTCTTTCTTGTCTTTCTAAAGACATCTTGCTTTCTTCCTGTATGATGTTTTGATGTCATTCCACAACTTGTCTCGCCTTAGGTCATTAGTATTCAATGCATCAAATCTCTTCTGGAGGTAGTCACTAAATTTAGGTGGAATATACTCAAGATCATACTTTGGGTCTCATGGATTTGTTCCAATTTTCTTCCATCTCAGTTCGAGCTTGTATATAAGCAGTTGATGTTCTGTACCACAGTCAGCACCTGGCCTTGTTTTAACTGGTGATACTGAGTTTTTCGATAGTCTCTTTCCACAGGTATAGTCTACCTGATTCCTCTCTGTTCTACCTGGCTAGGTCTATATGTATAGTCACCATTTATGTTGGTCGAGAAGAAGTAGTTATTCGTCTTGCAAAATTCTGTCATGCAATCTCTGGTATCGTTTCTGTCACCAAGACCATATTTTCCAAATACTGATCTTTCTTCTTTGCTTCCAACCTTTACATGTCAGTTGCCAGTAATTATCAGTGCATCCTGATTGCATGTATAATCAATTTCAGACTTCAGAAACAAACAACAACAACAGCAACAAAAAAAAAAACCCACTGCCATACAGGTGATTCTGACTCATAGTGAACCTACAGGACTTCAAAAGCCAGTAAAAATTGTCAATTTCTTCATCTTTGACGTTCATGGTTGATGCATAAATTTGAATAATAGTCATATTAACTGATATCTTTCTTGTAAGTATATTGCTCCAGGATTTGATGGAATATCAATTGAGATATTTCAGTAAATGGATGTAGTTCTGGAAGTGTTCACTTGTCTATGCCAAAAATTTGGATGCTAGCTACCTGGCCAAATGACTAGAAGAAACTGATATTTATGCCTATTCTCAAGAAAGGTAATCAACTGAATGTAGCAATTATCAAACAACATCATTAACATCATATGCAAGTAAAATTTTGCTAAAGATCATTCAAAAGTTGTTGCAGTGTATTGACAGGGAACTGCCAGAAAATCGACTGAATTCAGAAGAGGACATGAAACCAGATATATCATTGCTGATGTCAGGGATCCTGGCTGAAAGCAGAGAGTACCACAAAGATGTTCACTTTTGTTTTTTCAACTATGCAAAAGCATTTAACTGTATGGATCATAACAAATTGTGGATAATACTATGGAAAATTGGAATTCCAGAACAGTTATACTTGTGAGGAATCCGTATGTGGATCAAGAGGCAGTCATTTGAACATAACAAGGGGACACTGCATGGTCTAAAATCAGGAGAGAGAGCTTAACAGTTGTGTCCTTTCCCTGTAAAAATTCAGTCTGTATGTGAAACAAATAAGTCAAGAAGCTAGACCAGATGAAGAACAGAGCATCAGGATTTGAAGAAGATTCGTTAAGAATCTACGTTTTGTAGATGAAGCAACCTTGCTTGCTGAAAGTAAACAGGACTTGAAACACTTGCTGAAAAAGATCAAAGACCACAGCCTTCAGTATGGATCACACCTCAACATCAAGAAAACAGAAATTCTCACAACTGGACCAGTAAGCAGCATTATGATAAATGGATGAAAGACTAAGGTTGTCAAAGATTTTATTTTACTTGAATCCACAATCAGTGTCCATGGGAGCAGCCATCAAGAAATCGAAAGACACCTTGCGTTAGAAAAATCTTCTGCAAAAGACCTCTTTAAAGTGTTGAAAGGCAAAGATGTCACCTTGAAGCCTAAGGTTAACTGACCCAAGCCATGATATTTTAAATTGCATCGTAATCATGCCAAAGCTGAACAAGAAAAAAGGAAAACGGAAGACTTGATACCTTTTGTTATGGATTGCCTTGTGTCCTCCCTCAAAATGTGTGTTTGGCTTGGCCATGAGTCCCAGTATGGTGTGATTTTTTTTCCATGTGTTGTGAATCCTGCCTCTGTGATGTTGATGAGGGACAATGGACAGCAACTAGGATGCTGAGGCAGGGAGAATGGGCACCAGTTGTGTTGGTGAGGCAGGACTCAAGCTACGAGCTTGTGGAATATAAAAAACAGAAGTGAGCTGAGACAGTCAGAAACCTCATACCACCAAGAAAGGTAAGCACATCCTTTGGACCTAAAGTTCCTTGGCCGGGATGCTCTCATACTGAACTTGGACTCTTAGCCTATCCAATTGTGATAATTTCTCATATGAATGGATTTGGAGCTTACTAGCCTGTAACAATAAAATTTCTCTTTCTAATTTCTGTTTTCTGTTGGAGCAGCACCAGGTAACTGAAACAGAATTTGGTACCGGGAATAGGGTGCTGCTCTAACAGATTACTAAAATGTAGAAGCAGTTTTGAAACTGGAACCAGGAGAACTGCTAACACCTGAGAAGATGCAGATGGTAAGAAATGGCAGCAAACCAACAATAGCAGAAATAGGAGCTGACCCACAGAGGAAGAATGCTGAATGCCTTTGGGCAGGAGCCTTCCTGATAGAGTGGGGTGACTCTGGACACTTAGGAATAGAGCTAGGCTTGCTAGCCCACAGAGCAAGAAAGGTGACTGCCAGTGTGCAGGAGGCTTCTTGGCAGAATGGGGTGGCTTCAGGTACTTAAATTGTTGGAACAGTTGAGCTCTGGCATACTTACCACAGTAGGGTGGATGTGAGCTTGAAACCTGGGGCATGAGGCCATAGGAAGCAAAAGCTGAAAAGAGAAGGAGCATGGAAGCTGAGCTGCCTAAGTCTCAGAAGGTGCGGATGTGGGCATGAGGCCATAGGAAGCAGAAGGTGGAGAGACAAAGAGGAGAAGCTAAGCTGTCTCAGTCTCAAAAGGTATGGCCAAAGATAAAGGGTGGAGCCATGGCCTCTGGAGCTTCAAAATGTGGGCCACCTAAAGCTGAGGGAGCAGGGTTGCTGTCACAGAGGGCTTAGAAAGCAAGGCTGAAGCCTGGGACCCAGAGGCCTCCACTCAGAATCTGGAGAATGTGGCCAATACCTAGAGTCTGGAGGGAAGGACTATTGTCTAAAATGTCTCAGAGTATTCAGTATTATTTTTGAATCCATGAAGGCTAATGTAACATGTTCTATTAATTTGCTTGGTGTCTGTTATGCCTTTCCCTGCAACTTTTCTCATTTGTAATGAAAATGTCTAACTCCTGCCTGCCTGTTCTGCCACTGTATTTTGGAAGTAGATAACATGTATTGTGGATTTCGCAGTTAAAGACGAATTTCTGGATTTGGGACTTGGAGCTTGAGGCTCTTGTTATAAAATGAGTATGATTTGCATGCCACAAGGTGTGATTTGGGAAGTACCAAAGGCTGGAATGTTATAGATTTCATCTGTCCCCACAAAAAAATATGTGTGTCAATTTGGCTGAGCCATCAGTTGCAGTATGGTGTGATTTTTCCCACATGCTGTGAATCCTGACTCTGTGATGCTGTTGAGGCAGCAGTTGTGTCAGTGAGGCAGGGCTCAAGCTACAACCTTATGGAATATAAAAGAGGGAAGTGACCTAAGAGAGTTGGGAACATCATACCTCCAAGAAAGCAGCACAAGAGCAAAGCGTGTCCTTTAGACCTGAGGTTCCTGGGCCAGGAATTTGGACTCTGAGCCTACCAGACTGTGATAATTTCTCATATGAATGGATTTGTAGCTTACTGGATTGTGATAATAAAATTTCTCTTTCTAAAGCCATCTAGGGTTGCCATGAGTCAGATCCGACTCGACGGCACTTGGCTAAAGCCATCTACTTGTGATTTTTACTGCTGGACCAGTAACAGGTAGCCGAGACACTTTTGAATTGTGATACTGGAAAATAACATTGAATATACTATGGATTACCAAAAGAACAAATACATCTGTCTTGGAAGAAGTACAACCAGAGTGCTCCTTTGAAGCAAGGATAGCAAGACTACATCTTACATACTTCAGCCATATTGTCAGGAGGGATTAATCCTTGGAGAAGGATATTGGGCTTGGTGGAGGGTTATCAAAAAAGAGAAAGAAGCTCAACAAGGTGGATTGGCACAGTGGCTGCAATAGTGGGCTCAATCATACCAATGATTGTGGGCATGGCACAGGATGGGCGTTGTTTTATTCTGTTGGGAAGTGTTGCTATGATAGGAACTGATTCTGCAGCACCTGACAATATGTCTAGGAAACTGAGAGAAGTCACTTGAGACAGGAGGAGACAGTGTGACAGAGAAATGATGTGGGTTTTAACTATGTACTAGCCTTGATGTCTTAACAAATACAAGTTGTTTGCTTTTGCTTTTCTGAAGTAGTGAGAATCAAATTAGCTTGGTGACAACAAAAGTAATTAATTGGGAGGCAGAGTCAAGATGATGGACTAAACACACATCTCTGTAATTCCATCTGCAAACCAAAGCCTGAACTGATAACTAAACAGAGCCTTCTGAATACCTAGTAAGTCCTAGGACACGGCATAGGGCTGTCAATTTGAACTACATATCGCTGAATGGGAAACTTGTTCTCTTTCGCCGACCTCTCCCCGTGTTAAGTGCCAGCTCTCACGGTCTGAAGGTAACTCCCATTTTAACCTATTTTTCTCTGTCTTAGCCAGCAGATAAGACTTGCTGAACTGGCAGCAAAGCTCAGACACACTGCTGATGGGACCAGCAGGCAGAATAGCCACATTTTAAGAGCCCAGCTCTGGACTCTGTGCACCTCAGCCCCTGCACTGTCTCTTTGTGAACCTCTGCCATTGATTTGGCCATTTTACAGTGGGCGGGAGAGCTTGTACAGGATGCCATATTGTTTGAAAGGGAGGTGGAATTACCCAAAGGGAGGTCCCAGCAGGACCTAATTCCCAGGCTGGGAGGCAGTGCCTGCATGGGGAGCACTTTTCCAGTAGAAAAGCAATATTTTCCACAGTATGGCCTTATGGGTGGGGCCTGGCAGCAGATGATAGCAGAACAGTAGCCTTTCGATATTTTGAACTAGTTTACAGCATCCAGGGTTGGATATAGAGGTGCTTACTTTGCCAACCGGGAAGAGTGACTTGCACTCTTGAAAGCCTGACTGATCTTGGAAGCTGTCAGATACCTTTTACCTTTCAATATAAGACTGCCTAGAGAAATACCTGCAGTATATCCTGATGGCACTTCTTCCAGCCTTTACTGACTAACATCATAGAGTCAGCTGATGGCACCCTAGTGACTCTACAAGTAAGGCCTTGTAGTTTGCCAATCAGGAGGTGGAGCTTGCTACCCCAGAGATTCCGCTGGACCCAGTCACTGGAGTACATAGAGGTGACTAGTGATCACCCTCCTTTTCAGACTGAGCTTTAGATAACACCAGAGAAACAAAACAACCACCAGATGCCCCCAAAGTAACAAACTTTGGACAGAAATGTAAAGAAAAATACACCTATGGCTCCAGAAGGCCCCCAAAAGAGAGAACCAAAGAACTTCGCAGAGGAAGAAGCCTTTCTGAAACTATCAGATGGCAAGTACAAAACGATAAAGTATAGAGCCCTGCTAGATATTATACAAAATGCAGCAGAGCAAAATGAAAAATTAAGCAAGCTGTTCAATCTGATGGAACACCAGTACTCTGAAATCCAACAGATCAATAACAAAATCAGAGAGATAGAAAATTCAATTCAAAGCCAAGAAAACAGGATTGAACAAATGGAAAGTAGGCTTTCTGACTTGTAAGACAGAGCTACTGACTCCAGCATCTATAAGGAGAAATCAGACACAAGAAACAAGAAAAATGAAGAAGCATTAAGAAGCATGTGGTGAAGGAGCATTAAGAAGCATAAGAGGAACAATCTATGATTAACTGGAGTTCCTGAACAGGGAGGGACACTTGAAAACACAGACAGTATTGTCGCTGAGCTGCTGACAGAAAACTTCTCAGAAATTATGACAGGAGAGAATATAGATATCCAAGATGCATATTGAATGCCACTCAATATGGATCCCCAAAACTCAAAGACATATTATAATCAAGCTTAACAAGATGAAACATAAACTCTTAAAGGCAGCGAGACTCAAAGCAAAGCATTCAGAGTGAAGCCTTGTAGGCTTTCATCTGACTTTTCAGCAGAAATGATGCTGCAAGGAGGCAATGGGATGACACATTCAAAGCCTTGAAAGAGAAAAACTTCTAACCAAGAATTATATATCCTGCAAAACTATCTTTGAAATATGAAAATGAAATTAAAACATTCACAGATAAACAGGAACTCAGAGACTTTGTAAAAACCAAGCCAAAACTACAAAAAATACTGAAAGAACCTCTTGGCTTAGAAGAACAAAACCATTAACTCTGTATTTTAGGAGGAAATACAGGACACATCATCCATAAACCTACTTAGTTAGGGAAGAATCCAAACTCAATCAAAGCTGTAATATTAAAAGAAGTGATCCAGTGATCATATCATGAAAACTATGATATCATATTAATAAAGGGGATGTACTGCAGTCGTTATAGTCCTTCCAGATGGAGAGAAAGTTAATAAGACTTGTAGTAGTTAAAATTGGGTTTTAACATGGATTATTAAAGAAGATCACAAGGGTATCCACAAAGCTCAAAAAAATGCAACATATCAAATCAAGAAACGTAATACAGGAGTCTCAACAACCACAAAACCAACACTAAAAAAGATGAAAAATCAACTCATAAAGAAGAATGTCACAGAACAGAATAGTAACAACAGAGAAAACATCAACACAAAAATAAACATATCACAATGACAGCACTAAACACAAACCTATCAATAATTATGTTGAATGTAAATGGACTGAACACTCCAGTAGAGACAATGAGTGACATCTTGGATCAAAAGACATGACCAGTCTATATGCCACTTACAAGAAACTCACCTTAGACTTAAAAATGTGAACAAACTGAAAATTAAAGGATGGAAGAAAATATACCAAGCTAACAATACACAAAGAAGAGCAGGTGTGGCAATACTAATATCAAATAAAATAGATTTTAATGTAAAATCCACCATCATGGATAAGGATGGACACTACTGATTCCTGAAAGTTTCAGTACATAAGCAGCACTTAACAATAGTAAATATTTATGCACCCAATGCTAGACCATCTAAATACATTGAAGAAACACTACACTCAAAAGTGAGTTAGGTCACTCCACAATAATAGTGGGAGACTTCAACACTCCACTCTCAATATTGGACAGATCTTCCAGAAAAAAAGCTCAGTAAAGACACAGAAGATGTTATTGCCACTGTTAACCAACTAGACCTCATTGACATGTACAGAACTTTCTGTCCATCAGCAGATAACTACACCTTCTTCTCCAGTGCATCTTCCAGAATAGACCATGTGTTAGCACATAAAGCAAATCTTAACAAAATCCATACCACTGAAATATTACAAAGTATCTTCTCAGACCATAAAGCTATAAAAGTCAAAATCAATAGCAGAAAAAACATAGATAGAAAATGAAACTCATGGAATATCACAACATTTTGCTCAAAAAGCCATGGGTTAAATGGGTTAAAAGGAAGAAATCAAGGGTTAAATAAAGAAATTTATTGATTCAAGTGAGAACAAAAACACTCTTACCAGAATCTATGGGATACAGCCAAAGCAGTGTTCTGGGGTTAGTTTATCTCCATAACTGCACACATCTGGAAGGAAGAAAGAAACCAAACCAAAGAACTAACCCTAAAGCTTGAACAAGTAAAGAAAGATCAACAGAGGAACCCCTCAGGCACCAGAGAAAACAGATCATAAACATTAGAGCAGAACTAAATGAATTAGAGAATAAAAGAACAATTGAAAAAATTGAAAAGATGAAAAGCTGACTTTTTGAAAAGATCAACTAAATTGACAAACTAAAGCTTTCCAAAGAAAAACAGGAAAGGAAACAACCCAAATAAGGAATGAGATGGGAGATGTCACAACAGATCCAGCAGAAATAAAAAATATTATAACAATACTACAAAAGACTGTAACAGATTTGAAAACCTAGAGGAAATAGACAAATTCCTAGACTCATATCACCTACCAAAATTATCACAAGGTAAAGCAGAACAACTTAATAAACCCATCACAAAGGAAGAGATTGGAAAGGTCATCAAAACACTGCCAGTGAAAAAAAGCCCTGGCCCAGACGGCTTCACCACAGAATTCTCCCAAGCCCTTAGAGACGAGTTAGCTCCAATGTTACTGAGACTATTTCACAGCGTAGAAAGGGATGGAATACTCCCAAATTCATTCTATGAAGCCAGCATAACCCTGATACCAAAGCTAGGGAGAGACCCAACAAAAAAGGAGAAGTACAGACCAATATCAGTCACGAAGCAAGATGCAAAAATCTTCAGTATTCTTGCCAATAGAATTCAACAGCATATCAAAAAAATAATTCATATCAACCAAGTTAAATTCACACCAGGGATGCAAGCCTGGTTCAACATCATAAAAACAATCAATGTGATCAACCACATAGGTAACACAAAAGAAAAGAATCACCTGATTTTGTCTATTGATGCAGAAAAGGCATTTGATAAAGTCCAACATCCATTCATGCTAAAAACTCTCAGCAAAATAGGAGTAGGTGGCTAATTCCTCAATGCAATAAGGCCTATTTATACAAAGCCAACTGCCTACATCTTCCTGAATGGAGACTGAAACAACTCCCCTTGAGAACCAGAACTAGACAAGGATACCCACTCTTACCTCTCCTATTTAACATTGTTCTAGAGTTCTAGCCAGAGCAATTAGACAAGACCAAGAAATAAAGGGCATCTGTGTCAGCAAAGAGGAAGTAAAAAATCTCCTTATTTGCAGATGATATGATTATATGTGCAGAGAATCCTAAAGAATCCATAAGTAAACTACTCAAACTGATAGAAGAGTTCTGCAGAGTGTCAGGATACAATTAAACAGAGGTGAATCAGTAGGATTCCTTTACCCCAATGATGAGATTATTAATGAAGAAATCACCTAATCAATACCATTTTCTATAGCCCCCAGGAAGATAAAATACCTAGGAATAAATCTAACCAGAGAAATATCAGACCTTTACAAAGAGAACTAAAAACCTTACTACAAGAAACTAAGAGATACTTAAATAAATGGAGAAACCTACCCTGCTCATGGATAGGAAGACTTAACATTGTGAAAATGTGTATTTTACCCAAAGCAATCTACTTCTGCAATGCAGTCCCAATACTAATTCCTGTAACATTTTTTAATGAGACAGAGAAATCACCAACTTTGTTTGGAAAGGGAAGAAACCCTGGATAAGAAAAGCACTACTGAAGAAGTATAACACACTGACAGGTCTCTCGTTACCTGACTTTAGAACCCATTACACTGCCACAGTTGTCAAAACAGCCTGGTACTGGTACAAAAAGAGACAGGTAGATCAATGAACAGAGTTGAGACCCCAGAGACGACACCATCCTCTTATGAACAGTTGATATTCAACAAAAGCACTAAGATGTTAAACTGGGGTAAAAGCAATCTCTTTGTGCTGGCAAAATTGGATCTCCATCTGCAAAAAATTGAAACAAGACCCATATCTCACACTTTATACAAAAACCAACTCAAACTGGTTAAAAGACCTACATATCAAATCTAAAATGATAAAGCACATCCAAGAAAAAATAGGATCAACAATGGAAGTGTTAATACACAATGTAGACAGACTTCAAAATCTGACACAGCACAATCAACAGAAGAGAAAATAGATAAATGAGGAGTACTAAGAATCAAACACTTTTGCTCATCCAAAGACTTTATCAAAAGAGTTAAAAGACCACCTACAAAATGGGAAAAAATATTTGGCAACTATATGTCAGACCGACATCTGATCTCCATAATCTGTAAGGCACTACAAAATATCAATATGAAAAAGATAAATAATCCAGTTAAGCGGTGGACGAAGGAGATGGACAGACAGTTCTCTAAAGAGGAGATCTAGACAGCCAAAAGCACGTGCAGAAATGCTCATGATTGCTAGCTACTAGAAATTCATATCAAAACCACAATGAGGTACCATTTCACCTCAACAAAGTTGGCCATGATCCAAAAAACGCAAAATGACAAATACTGGAGAGGCCGTGGAGAAATCGGAACTCTCCTACACTGTTGGTGAGGTTGCAAAATGGTGCAACCCCTGTAGAAAGCAATCTGGCATTTCCTTAAAAAGCTGGGTATAGATATACCATTTGACCCAGTAATTCCACTGCTTGGAATATATTCTGCAGAATCAAGGGCATTCACACCAACAGATATATGCACATGAATGTTTATTGCAGCACAGTCCACAATAGCAAAAAGATGGAATCAACCCAGATGCCCAACCACAGAGGAATGGATGGGTAAGCTATGGTATATATACTCAATGGAACACTATGCAATGATAAAGAACAACGATGATTTTAGGAAGCATCTCATAATCTGGTTTCAGTTGGGGGACATTGAGTAAAAGTAGTCAGTGGCAAAAGAGAAATATTGTATGAGACCCCTACTATAAGGACTTAAAAACAGATTCATGCATAGAAGAAAAGTCTTTGATGGCTTCAAGGGTAGAGAGGGACGGAGGGGAAGGGGAGAGTATTGACTAGTTAGTTGATAGAAATTTGGCTGGGTGAATGCAGTGACAGCACACATTAGAAAGAAGATCAATTTTAACTGAACTTCAACATGACTTGATTACTCCTCCCATCTTAACCCAATATTGCAAGGACAGAGTAGCTGGGGTGGGGGTCCAGGGACCATGCTCCCAGGGGACATCAGGGCCAAACTGGCATAAGTAGCATTTTGCTAAGAGGGTCTTATGCACCCCACATTGGTGAGTGGCATCTGGGGTCTTGAAAGCTGCTGAGCTACCATCTGAGGTACACCAAATGGTCCCAACTCAGCAGGAACAGATGATCTCCAAAGACCAAAATGACATGGGGGAAAGAGAACCCAGAAGACAGAGAGAGCCGTATGAGTAGGTGACTACATCGACATGTGACCAGAAGAACTGGATGGTGATAGCCGCGATGGGACTCAACAACAAAGTTGAGTCTCAGACTCACAAAGTTGAGTCTCACTGGCAACATCAGAATAAAAATGAGTGCACCCTGAGTTCTCCACTAAAAGACCACAACAGGGCCTCAGGGTTTCCCTGGGAGCATGGCCCCTGGCCCTGATGCTGCCTCTGTCCATAAATCATAATGGAGGTCAGTTCTTTGGACAGGAATGGATTGGACTTGGCAACACAGAGTGACCATATTGTCAGTCAACTTTATGATTTCATGCATCTACATGATGTCGCCCTGCTGACCTCTTATTCAAAGTGGGAGAAGTGGTGGAGAGAAGGGGACAGGAGATTGTTAGGAGGATATGACATGTATAGAATGGAGAGGAGGAATGTGCTGTCACCGGGCAGGGAAAACAGTGGCAGCTGGACATAGGCAGGTGTGCAGATTTATATGGGAGTGTACATTTTCACTCAATCATAATTAAATTTTTTTCAAAAAAAGTAAAATCAGTGGATTAGTTGACATCTTCTAAGTTCTTCAAATACAGCTGAGATGATTTGTCACAGCTAGACTGTATGTGGGAAACTAGTCATACTGAGCTACTGAGCACAGATGCATATCTGGGCTTGATAGTTTATATAGATTATATTCAGATACATTTGTCTTATTTTCCTAGTGCTCATGTAACAGAAATATCACCACATAAGTGGTTTTAAAGAAATTTAGTTCTTCACAGTTTTGGAGGCCAAAGTCCAATTTACGGTTTTGACTTTCTTTCCTTCCTTGCCTTGTGGTAGCCCAGGACTTGCCTTTGTTCTTGGTGATTCTTATGTGGCATGTTCTCCTGTCTGTGTCTAATGTGCTGTTTTTATAAGAAGGGATAAGGCTTAGGGTGTGCTGTACACCAATATGTCCATAACAAGAAAATGTTATTTTCAAGCAGGATTATTGCCAAAGGAATCGAGGTTGGTTATAACATATTTTCGGGAGCCAGCCAGCCATTTTGGGGACACACAATTTAATCAATGGCAGCATTTAAAGGAGACAGTCGCTTTACCAAAATCTCTACCTAGTTCTTTATCTTCCTCTGTTCTTTTCATACCAGTGCTCGTCGGCACTTGGCTGGCTTGGCTCTTACTTACCATTCTGTGTTAAAGTTACCCTTTGTTGCTATGTCACTTATTTACTGAGAAAGATCTGAGACTATAAACTAATTTTCATTTTTGTTCAATAATTTTCTCCCTGCATCTGTTAATATAAAGGATAATTGACTACACCTTATTCTAGGACTATAAACCGTTGTGCCAGCCAAGTGCCGTCGAATCAACCTTATCTGTTTGGGGTTTTGTTTTGAGACAGAACGATTTAGATGAAGCCCGACAGAAGATCTTCAGTATCAGGGAAGAATACAGAAACAAGATGCTGGAAGCTGAACGCTTAAGGTTGGAAGCAATGGCTGCTCAGGAGGCAGCAGTTGTTCGAGTGGAGTCAGAAAAGAAGAGCCCTGTCTCTGACACCCAGAAAAAAAAGAAGGGGAAGAAAAAGTAACCCAGAGACGCCCAATACTATCCTGCTTCTGGAGAGGAAAAAGTTTGTTTTGTTTTGTTTTTAATAATCTAACTTTGTGGATAAAATTTTAGGTCAAATGAAAATAGAAGTTTTCTTATTTTAGAGATCTTTTTTTTCTTTTAATGTTAAACTACTAGCTTTTCTCAGAAAGCTACTACTTGAACCAGTAGTTTTAAATGTTCTGATAGCAATAAAGCTTGCTTCACAGTATTTGGAATGTAGTAATGTTTCTGAGCCTCAGACTGAATTGCCTACATTTCTAATAGTAGTTAAATGTTCAGAAATGAGACTACAGGATTGCTTTGTAAAAAAAAATCAATAGTAAGAAAAACAGCTATTGTGGTTAGTTAATTATCTCTTCAATTTTAAAGCTTTTAAAATATTTTTAAAAATATGCTTCAGAATTGTGTTTTGTTTTGTTTGTTTTTTCAGATTGAACTTAATACACTTTTCTCATTGGACAGAAACTATTTTGGGTTTGCCTAGCTACCTAAAGTGTCAGGATTCTAAATCCAAGTAATAAGTCACGGTGATGCAGCCATAGAGAATGTGATCAGAAATCCATCTTGCCAAAACAGTTTCTTCATCGTAATTTAGATAAAGCAGCTTTTAATAGCAGGTGTGTTTTCATGGAGTAGCTTCATTCAATTTTGAAGTATTTTTTATGTGCTCAGAACTCTAGGCTAAAAGTCCTGCTTTTTCGCTTTTTGATATGGACATTGTGGGTGGGACCACCACACAGTATGATTTAGTTTGAAGTCAGCCTATATAATAAATCACTCTATACAGCTCATAACTTGAGACAATCCTAACTTTATTCAGACAAATAAAAAACTTTTAATACATTTTGTTCTAAAAATTCACTGGTTATCTTTGTGAATCCCTTTCCCATCTAGAACGAAATATCCTTACACTGTTTTCACTGTTTATCACACTGTTGATTTCAGAATTGCCGATTGAGATGGCACAAGGATGTTGCTTTCATTCTCCTGTACGTGGTTGCTATATTTAAATGGACAAAGATGTTTGCCTTTGTGGAAAACACTGCAAATAAATACACCATATAGTAAGGAGAGAGCAGTTAATTTTAAAACAACTAAATAATATAAATTATGATTATAGTCCATTGGTAAAATGTTAATATCACTTCAACATGTTACAGAGTTTGAAAGGAAAATTTGCATTTTATCTTCACCAGGAAAAGAGGCTTAAATGCATGCAAATGGTGAAAATCTCATTAACCACAACCTGATAAATGACTACTTTGATTAATAATGCAATACATAATTTTTGCTGCATATTTTTGTTCTCCAGAAACTCCAAAGCTTTTAAGTACATCTCTACAAAGTCAGCCAATTTTGCCTCAGGTCTTTCCACAGTAGCATATACCCCAAATCTGTGTATTTTATGTGGACATTTTCTACATATATGTGGAAAATACATTAATAATTTAATAATATCATTAAATTTTTGGTAAAGACTATGATTTCCCTAGGAAATCCTCTGAACATGGATCCATAAAACAGTGAACTCCATAAAAATAGTTGTTGTTGTTAGGTGCCATTAATATGGATAACAGACTGGAAGATTTTTCTTCCCCCTTTACTGTTCCCGCACCCGCCTGACTCCCTCCCCACCTTCACAGCAACTCTCGCCTGAACAAGGACACTCTCCTTTGATACGCTCGGTGCCGGCTGGGCAGGGCACTCCCCGCCCCTATCTGACGGGTCACTCCCCTCCAGAGCCCGGTGCCCAGCAGGACACTCCCGGTTCCTGCCGCACCTGCGCCGGAACCTGCTCCACTTGGCCCCCTTCCCATCCCCTTGATAAATCTCACACCTGTCTGATAAAATGATCCCCTTTTCAAAGCCCCACTCCCACCGAACGGGATGTGCACCCCCAGAACCATTTGTTTCAACCATGACTTCCTCAAAATGCCCTATAAATACCCTGCCGAAACCACAAGTGGGGGCCACTTGTTGGGACATGAGAAGTTCCCGGTGGCCTGCCGGCATAATAAACTGCTTCTTGCCTTTTCCTGGGTGTCCTTCGCTGCCTCATTTTCTATAACACCATTGAGTGACTCTGTAGGACACAATAGAACTGCCCCATGGGGATTTCCAATGAGTACCTGGTAGATCTGAACTATCAAACCTTTGGTTAGCAGTTCTTAACTGCTATGCCCCCAGGACTCCAGTTTTTAGAGTGGTAAACTAGAATTCAAAGACAAAGACAAACTTACAATTTATGATTTATCCAGGTTCCTTTTGTTTGCGCTTCCTTTTTTATTCACCAGCATTTGTCACCTTACCACTTATTTATAGCTCTGTAAAAAGGGGGGGGGGAGAGGAGGAGGAGAAAGAAAGCAGGAGAAATTCTAAAAAATTTAAATGGTATTTTGTAGATCTGATAAAAATTCTTGAAGGGCAGGTTAAAATTCCTTTTAGATTTTCACATAAAAAAGTATAGTTCTTTGTTTAAAAATTTCATCTTTTAAATAGTGTGCTATAATCTCCTTGAGTACAAGGATTGTATTGTGATTTTTCATGTATGATGCATTTTTTGATTACTCACAGAACATAACACATAATCACATTGAGTAGATTCTCATTTTTAGTGTAATATATAATTATTTGCATTATTTGGACTACTAGGTTGATGTTAAAAGTGAGTCTATGTTTATAACCATTTTCAAAAATCCATCAACATAGTCTTCAAGTGAAAAGCAGTTTACAGAGCTTAAAAAAGGAATTGTGCTTTTAAGAGACTGTGATAACACCAGATGGCAGGCAGGTTGTCAATAATAGTATTTTGCAATGTTCACAAAAGACATGTATGTTTAGTCAAGACATCTTCACTTTCCAAACAAGATCTTAATTTGATCTTAATTTGTATGTCACTAAAATAAGAGTCATAATCTTGGAAAAATGAGACTATTCAAGCACTGTGGAAAATATATAATTTACTTGCATCTTTTAGCCAGGGGATTTGGCATTTGCTATCCTTCTCCACACAAAAATCCAGTATACAGTTGTGGGCCTCAGAATAATAATAAACACTTTCATTCAGTTTGGTGAAGAATGTGTCAAACCTCCAGCACTGGTTCATAGCAATTTTGAAATTTCCTTTAGTAAGACACTGTCAAGATCCCGACACTAAGGTGGGGAAAGATCCTTGATTAGATCTGATTCTGTTCTCTGTGACAATGTCTCTGGTACACTGATCTCCGTGGCTCCTGATTCTGTCTTCTGAAGGTTTCTGTTATACTTCTTGACGACATCTGCAACAGCTGTTTGAAAGCATGTCTTCCTTGGAGGATGACTGGAGTTTGCATCCTGGTTCCTAAAAATCCTTACAGATATGTTGCACCTAGAGACATCAGTTTTAAAAGGGTAATAATTGCAGTCATTAAAAAACAATCGAAGACCATTAATAAGGGATGACAAGGGTTTCCATTCCTTCTTTCACAGTTCCATGGCTACTGTATCATACATTCCTTGTTTCTGCCTGACAAGCAACCCTGATAGCCTTTTTGAGCATCAGCACTGTGATTTTCTTTTGGGAAACCACCCCAGTGAGACTTACTGGGCCTTCAGATGGAAGTATGTCAGCCCATAAGCCAAGCTAGGTCTTTCAGACTCTCTGATGAATCTGAATTCATGAATCTGAACCTTCAGCAGAGTAACATAAGCAACAAAAGAGCTGAAGCAGAATCAGTGTGTGGCAGCATCTAAACGAAGCTGTTGATTACATTACTGTCTGCTACCCTGCTTCCTGTCCTATTTTGTCTGGATTTGCCAAATATAGTTTCTGTTATATTTGACAAACACATCTTAATTGATACATTTAAATATAATTTTGAATTATACTCCCTTAATGGATACATATTCAAGGAGAGATTATGAAATTTGCAGTAGATATATTAGACATTTCTTGAATTACCTGTATTCCACGGCAAGAATTCTTGACTTTTTTTAATGAGCTTTGTGAGACCTCTGAGACTATAGAAATTATATATATTTTCTGTTGGAGAAATATATAGGTTGCACAAGATTTTTAAATAGCTAGTAATGCACAAAGTGTTAACAACTTTTCAAGAAATTAAGTTCACATAAAATATAGGCTTTTCTTCTATTTCAGATTATTTCTGTTGAAGAATGACTTATGTCTTGGTCAACTTTGAGAAAGATATCTGTAATGCATTAAGTTATTCAGTATTGAAATGTGTTATGATAAAGAATAAACTTATTTTTAGGGAAGTCCTTAAATATAAATTCTTTGGTTTAAATTTAATCTTCCTGAAAAAGACTGAGTTAGACATTACATGGTATCCTAGTCACCTGGTACTGCTCCAACAGAAAATACTGAGTGGAAAGCTTCACAAGGAGAAACTTTTATTGCCACAGACTGGTAAGCCACAAACCCATTAACAAGTTACAGTCCATTCAATATGAGAAATCATCAGAGTCTGGTAGAATAAGTACACACCCAGTGAGAGCATCTTGGCACAGGAAACTCAGATCCAAAGGAGATACTCTGCTCTTGGTGCTTCTCTTGGCAGTATGAGGTTCCCAACTTCCTCGCCTCACTTCTCTCCCTTACAACCCACAAGCTTGTAGCTTCAGACCTGCCTCACTAACACAACTGTTGCCCTTTCTCCATCATCAGTCTCACAGAGGCAGGATTCACAACACATGGGAGGAAGGGTACCATATTGGGACTCATAGCCAAATCAAATCAACACATACATTTTTGGGGGGACACAATTCAATCCATGATACAGACACTTTCAAACCTTTCCAATAGTATGTTTTTAAGATTTTGTCTTTTAAAAAAATGTAGAAGGGAATATGAATACAAAATAATTTATGGTGTCAGAGCACTGGGTTATGAGATACTAAGAAGGATACAAGAGCAAAGAGATTTAATGGAAAGGTTTTCAGTTGAGAAGCAAAGGTGGAGACATTTTTCTTTCTGCAATAGAACTGTCATTTGTGAGATTAAAGGGCTGAGATGAGTACATAATTCGCTGGCAAGAGCTAATATCCTCATCCATATGTTGTACTTGTGAAAGTCAACATTGTTTTTTCAGCAAACAGATCTCTCGATTTTCATAAACATCTCAAACAGATTAAAAACCCATGACAAGGAACTCAATAAGGATATTTCAGTTATGGAGAAATTGAAATTAATCACAGTGATGATTCAACCACACAACTTTGCATGCTTTACCATTGTTCTAAGTCTGGTAGGATAACTGACTGGAAGGTGTTTCATCTCCAGGCGACGCTGGGTGGAACTCGGCATCTGTCTCAGTGTGCACAGCCATTCTGTTCCACTAGTTAAGACAGAACATGAAGAAAGCTGTGTTATTTGTACTGCCAAGGGGATTTGGAAGATCAGTGTACTTATTCAAGTTGGAATTTGGCCCAGACTTCACTTTTTCGAAGAAACAAGAAAAGTTTCAGCATTTTAATAAACATGTTCATTAACTGGAAATATACCACCCTTCTTTGGCTCTGCAATTCTGTTCAGTCTTGCAGAAGTATTAAGTGCTATAGTGATATCTCTCAAATTTAAATAGACAGTTGCCTGTCTGTTTGCCCTCATAGAAGTTTACTTCATAGATCCTGACTTCTGGTCAAGACAAAGTGGGCAATAATTAAGCGTGATTATAACCCTGGAAATGGTACAAGAGACAACTAAAGAAGCACTCTGGAGGGCAGTAAGAAGATGAGTTGGTTTAGGACCTGAGGGATGGAGACGAGGCATGGCATCAAGATGTCTTATCTCTTTCCACCGAAGAAAAGAAGGCCAACAGATCCATCATTTTCTGGTCCCCAGTCTAACAAAAGAATATAGTCAAAGTAGGCTCTTCCTCTCAAACTGAACAACATGTGACAACATCACATAGATACCATACTTCTGGAAAAGATAATCAATTGGGAAGCTTACCAGAAATAAACAACTAGAGGAAGCATATTCCTTCCTCACCAGGCATAAGACTGCCCCTTTCACCGAGGGGTACCAAGGCATGTGGGTTGAGTCAGAGAAGAGAATGAGCTATAGTTGCTGTCTGGTCAAGGAAACTTCTTTGTCCCTGTGGGCCTGAGATTCTTCTTTGCATTAAGAAATACTGGGCAGAGTGTTGCGGGGAGTGAAGGCTCTAGTCATAGAAAAGTGACCCAATTCAGAAAGTCTTTTGTGCCTGTAACTCAATACTCTCCTCCACTACCCAGACTCAATAAAGAAGCCAGAGGTTAACAGCAGGAGAATCCCATCATACCCCATTCCCACAAAGATATCCAGCACCTTTTCTGGGAAAATCTCTTCTACCCACTTTAGGCATCAGCAGTAGAGATCAATGGGAGTCCCACAAGCATCTGATTAATCAAGCAAATCAAAAGAACCCCACAGACTGAAAATTAAAATACCGTTGGAATGACAGCAGATAAAACCTGAGCAAAAAGTCTGCTTTCTATGGTAAAAGATTTAAATAGGCTGTAGATACTCTTAACATCAGAGGAAAAACTGTCCAGAATGTAACTGAAAATACCTTGCATACCAAGATACAGGAAACCTACAGTGAGAAAAGCAATCAACTGATACCAACACTGAGATAAATTGGATGTTGAAAACATCTGACTAGGATACTAAAGCAGCTGCTATAAAAATGCTTCAGCAATCAACTACAAATTCTCTTGAATGAAAAAAATAGAAAATGTTAACAAAGAAATATAAAATAGAACTAAATGGAAATTATAGAACTGAAAAACAGCGACAGAAAAAAAAAGATACTTGCTGGACAGGGTCAGTAGTAGAATGGAGATAACAAAGTAGAATCAATGGACTTGAAGACAGAATAAGATAATTTACTGAGTGTTATAGTCACCTGGTACTGCTCCAACAGAAACTACCACAAGCAGAGGCTTCATGAAGAGAAACTTTTGTTGTCACAGTCCAGTAAGCCACAAATCCATTTACAAGTTACAAGTCTGTTCAACAAGAGAAGTTATCACAGTCCAGTGGGCTGAGTCCAAATTCAAGGACAGCCTTTCTAAAGGACATGTTCTGCTCCTGGCCATGCTTTCTTGGTGGTGTTAGGTTCCCACATTCCTGTGCTTACTTCTTCCCCTTGTATCCCACAAGCTTGTAGCTTGAATCCTGCCTCACCAGCACAACTGCTGCCCATTCTCACTCATCACCATCGTAGTGGCAGGATTCACAACACATGGGAGGAATGGCACTATATTGAGACTCATAGCCAAGTCAAATCACCACATGCATTTGGTGGGGGACGCAATTCAATCCATGACATCCCACCCTTTGAAAAAAAACTGCCATTGAATCAATTCTGACTCATAGTGACCCTATAGACTCCCACCATTTGGCACTCCCAAAATCTTATCATTAGAACATATAAAATATATTCATTCGTAGCATAGCAACACTCTTCATAGCATAGTAACAGTCTTCATTCATAGCATAGCAACAGTCATAAGTTCAAGTCAAAAATTCATAAATTTCTCCTTAGCTGTGAAATCCAGAACACATGTTATCTTTGCAAAATACAGTGGTATAACAGTCAGGCACAAATGACACATTTTCATTACAAATGGAGAAATTGCAGGGAAAGGTATAACAGACACCAAGCAAACTAACAGAACATGTTACATTAGCCTTCACGGCGTGAAAAACAATACTCCACAGTCTGAGGCATTTTATAACCCTTCCCTTCAGACTCTAGGTATTGGTCACACACTCTAGATTCTAAGTGGAAGCCCCTGGGCTTCAACTCTGCCTTCCAGGCCCACTTGGACAGCAACTCTGCCCCCTCAGCTTGAGGTGCACCCTAAACCCAACTTCAGTGGCAATTCCACTCCCATAAATACAGAAAGCCCTGGATCCACCCTTTCATTGCCATACCTTCTGAGACTGAGGCAGCTCAGCCTCTCATCAACTTTATTTCATCAGTTTTTTCTTATGCCCTCATGGCCTGGGCCTCAAGCCCTCATCTGCCCTGCAGGGGCAAGTGTTCCAACGCTCTGTAGCTCCACTGATCCAAGTGCCTGGAAGCACCCCACTCCATCAAGTGGCCTCCTGTACGTAGACACTCAGTTCTGTTGTTCCATGGATTAACAAGCCTGGCTCCACCTATTTAAGTGCCCAGAGGCACCCCAACTCACCAGGAAGCCTCCTGTGCACAGGCATTCAGCATTCTTGCTCCATGGGTCAGTTCCAGGTCCTGCTCCTGCCAATTCACTATTGCTGCTGCTTTTCTCACCACATGCTGCCTTTGAGGTGCAGGCAGTTCTTTTGAGTTCCTGCTTCCATCCATTCACAGTCTCAAAAAAAGCTTCCACATTTTAGGTATTTGTTAGAGCAATACCCCACTCCTGGTACCAAATTCTGTTTTAGTGACCTAGTACTGCTCCAACAGAAAATACCACAAGCAGAAAGCTTCATGAAGGGAAACTTTTATTGTCACAGTCCAGTAAGCCACAGATCCATTTACAAGTTACGAGTCCATCCAGCAAGAGAAATTATCAGTCCAGTGGCTGAATTCAAGGAGAGCATCTTAGCACAGGAACCTCAAGTCTAAAGGACATGCTCTGCTCTCAGTCATGCTTTCTTGGTGGTGTGAGGTTCCCACCTTCCTCTGCTCACTTCTCTCCCTATATCCCACAAGCTTGTAGCTTGAATCCTGCCTCACCAACACAACTGGTGCCCATTCTCCCTCATCAACATCATGGAGACAGGATTCACAACACATGGGAAGATTGGCACCACCTTGGGACTGAAAGCCGAGTCAAATCACCACATACAATTTTGGGGGGACACAATTTAATACATGACACCCAGTGTGTACAACGGGGAGGAAAAAAAATCTGTCAACATAGAAGCCTATGTCTGGAGAAACTCTCCTTCAGCAATGAAAAGGAAATATAAACATTCTCACATGAAGGAATACAAAAAGAACTTACCAATTGTCTTATTCTTGAAAAGTGTCTAAAGCAATTCTTCAAACAGACCAGAAATGATCACAGAAGAAATCTTGGAATATCAGGAAGGAAAAGTGGTGCATACAATATACTACCCTTTCCCTTATGAGTTTATAAATTGATTGAAACAAAAATTGTAACATCATTCAATATCCAAGATGATTATATTTAAAAGAAGGATGGCAAAGACATGTTTCTTCACCTCAAAGTGGTAAGATATCGATGCCAGTACATTCTAGGTTCTGCATGTATGTCGTAATACATAATAACTACTACAAAAATTAATACATACACTAGAAAACATTACAATTCAAGATTAAATCTTTTTAAAAACTTTTGTGAATGATATAGGAAGGCAAGAAAAGAGAAACATGAACAAGGACTAGAAGAAACAAATAAAAAAAATAATAAAATGACAATTATAATACATAAATAATTATCTTAAAGAGAAGTGGTCTAAATACACCAGTCAAAAGACAAAAATTGGCAGAGTGGATACAAAAGCTTGATCCATCTACATACTTCTGAAACTCACTTTAAATCAACTACATGGATAAAAATGAAAAAGTAAAAAAAAGATACAAACATTAATAAAAATCTATTCACTTTCTGACATTTAGTGAAATCATGGAACACACATGCAACAGCCAGAGGGACAACTGAAGCAAATTCTCAGTTAGAAACAGCTTCTTTTCTGCTTGTATCTACAAACATTATTGTATGTCAGAGTGAGATCCTTATTTTCTTTGTAACAAATGTGACACTGCAGCATGACATTTAATATAAGGAGATACAGAAAAATCTCCTTTTTCTATATTAAAGAAGCAATTTATCAAATCATTCTATACAGTTGGGCTATCAAAAATTTTAATGTAAAATACTTGTATATAGTTAAGTAAAATAAAACACAAAGAGAATGAACAATATGCGTACCATTCTATTAAGGTATATATACATGAAAAAGAAAAGTGCAGTGTGAAAAATAAAAGCAGTGTTGCTTAAGTGGGAGAACTGTAGATTAACCCAGCTGGTTCTGATTCATACTGACACCACAGGATAAACTAGAACTACCCCACAGGATTTCCAGGGCTGTAAATCTTTATAGAAGCCACATTTTTCTCCTATATGGAGCATCTAGTGGATTTGAACTGGTAACCTTTCAGTTAGCAGCCAAGTGCTTTAACCACAGAGAAACCAGGGCACCACCTTGGGATTGTGGTTAGGCTTTAGAAAAAATTTATTACTCCTATGAAATACTATTAAATGTAGTAAAATAATTGTTGATGTATAAAGACCTGGCAATATTAGTACCATTTTAACGGATCGATACATTCTAAATTCTATGAATTCTAATTTTCCTCCCACCTGATCAGATCCGACTCGACGGCACTTGGCTTTGGCTTTGGCTGATGTTAACTAACATTTCATTTTTTAATTTCAGCACTAGTGAGTCCATCTCCCCTACGTGTCTGTCAGTTGTGTGCTGCACTGTAAGGGCTCGCATCTACTGTTGTGATGCTGGAAGCTGTACCAGTGGCATTAAGATACCAACAGCAGCTCCTCTAGGGAGACAGGTTTCAGCTGAGCTCGCAGACTAAGACAGAGTAGGAAGGACCCAGCAGTCTACTCCTGAAAAAAAGAAGCCAGGAAAACCTTATGAATCACAGTAGACGATTGTGTGATAAACTGCTGGGGGATGAGGCCCCCCAGGTTAAAAGGCATTCAAAAGATGATTGGGGAAAAGCTACCTCCTCAAAGTAGAGTGAACCTTAATGACAAGTGAAAGAAGTGTGGTGTTGCATTCATAGCGAAAAGAACATTTGAAGATCTACGCTGAAGTACAATGCTGTCAGTGATTGGATAATATCCACATACCTACAAGGGAGACTAGTTAATACGACTATTATTCAAATTTACACACCAACCACTAAGACCAAAGATGAAGAAATGGAAGATTTTTAATAGCTTTCACAGTCCAAAATTGATCAAACATGCAATCAGGATCTCACTAGAAGGTATACATGGGAATCAAACCAACTATTTATGTGGAAAAAAATGATGGAAAAGTTCGATATCATCAGTCAGAACAAGGCCAGGGGCTGATTGAGGCACACACCATGCATTACCCATATGCAAGATCAAATTGAAACTGAAGAAAATTAGAAAAAGTCCATGAGACCCAGAATACAACCCGAGTATGTTCTACCTCAAGTTTAGAGATCACCTTGAGAACAGATTTGACGCATTGAACTCAGTGCTAGAAGACCAGATGAGGTGTGGCACAACATGAAGGAAACCTGAGTTCATTTAAAAGACAGGAAAGAAAGAAAAGACAAAATTGGATAACAGAAGAGACTCTGAAACTTGTCCTTGAATGTTGAGTAGTTAAAGCAAAAGGAAGAAATGATGAAGTGAAAGAATTGAACAGAAGATTCAAAGGGCCTCTGAAGAGGCAAAGTATTATATAATGACATGTGCAAAGAGCTGGAGATAGAAAAGCAAAAGGGAAGAACGTGCTCAGCATTTCTCAAGCTGAAAGAACTGAAGAAAAAATTCAAGCCTCAAGTTGCAATAGTGAAAGATTCTACAGGAACTATGTCTAAGGATGCAGGAAGCATCAAAAAAAGATGGAAGAAAAACAGAGTCATTATACCAAAAAGAATTTGTTAATGTTCAACAGTTTCAAGAGGTACCATGTAATCAGGAACAGGTGGTACTGAAAGAAGTCTAAGCTTCACTGAAGTCTCCAGGAATTGATGAATATCAATTGAAATATTTCAACAAATGTATGCAGCACAGAAGGTGCACAATGGTCTAACCCCAGAAATTTAGAAGACAGCTACTTGAACAACCAATGAAGGGATCTGTATTTATACCGTTTCCCAAGAAAGATGATCCAATTGAATGTGAAAATTAGTGAGAATTGTCAATATCACAGGCAAGTAATATTTAGCTAAAGATCATTCAAAAGCAATTGTAACAGTACATTGACAAGAAACTGCCAGAAATTAAGGCTGGATGCAGAAGAGGATGTGGAACCAGGGATATCATTGCTGATATCAGATGTATATTGGCTGAAAGTAGAAAACACCAGAAAGACTTTTACTTGTGTCTTGTTGACTACACAAAGGTGACTGTATAGATCACAATAAATCATGGCTAATATTGTGAAGAATGGGAATTCCAGAACACTTAACTGTGCTCCGGAGGAATCTGCACTTGGACCAAGAGGGAGAAGTTTGAACAGAACAAGAGGACAATGCATGAAATCTAAAATTGGGAAATTTGTGCATCAAGGTCATGACTTTTCATCGTACCTGTTCCATGTGTATGCTCAGCAAATAATCCAAGAAGCAGGACAGTGTGAAAAATAACTTGGCATCAAGACTGGAGGAAGACTTTTTAACAATCTGTGTTATGCAAATGACACAATCTTGCTTGCTGACAGTGAAGAGGACTTGAAACACTGATGAAGATCAAAGACCACAGCTTTCAGTGTAAAGAAAACATATGTCCTCACAACTGGACCGATAAAAAACAGCATGATAAGTGCAGAAAAGATTGAGGTTGTCAAGAATTTTATTACTTGGACCCATAAGCAACATCTATGGAAGCAGTAGTCAAGAAATCAAAAGAGGCATTGCCTTGGGAAAATCCACTGCAAAAGACCCCTTCAAAGTATTGAAAAGGAAAGATGCCACCTTGAAGACTAATGTACGCCTGACCCAAGCCATTGTATTTTCAATCACATCATATGCATGGGAGAGGTAGACAGTGAACAAGGAAGAGAGAAGAAGAGTTAATGCTTTTGAATTATAGTGTTGGAAAAGAACATTGAAAATATCATGGATTGCCAAAAGAACATACAAACTGTTTTAAAAGAAGTACAATCGGAGTGCTTTCAGGAAACAAGGATGGTGAGACTATGTCTTATATACTTTGGACATGTTATGGATCACATACTGAAGGACATGACACTTGGCAAAGCGGGGATCAGTGAAAAAGAGGTCACTGTCATCAAGCATGATTGTGTTATCTGCATAACATAGACTGTTAATGAGTCTTCCTTCAATCCTGACATCAGGTTATCTTTCATGTAGTCGTGCTTCTTGGATTATTTGCTTGGCATGTACATTGAACAGGTATGGTGAAAGTTACAACCCTGACACAGTGGCTACAACAAGGGGCTCAAGCATAAAAATGATTGTGGGCATGGTACAGAAACAGGCAGTGTTTCATTCTGTTGTACATAGGTTTGCTGTGAGTCAGAACTGACCCGACAGCACCTAACAAGTGAGTTTATTTATTATTTATTCAGTACATTCTGGGGGCCAAGAAATGATACTTTTTGGTTGTATAGAAGCCCTGGTGGCACAGTGGTTAAGTGTTACAGCTGTTAACTAAAAGGTTGGTGGTTCAAATCTAACAGATGCTCCTTGGAAACTCTACAAGATAGTTCTACTCTGTCTTATGGGATCACTATGACTCGGAATCATCTTGATGGCAGTGTTTTTTTTGGTTTGTTTTATGGTTGTACTGAAATTCTGGTGGCATAGTGGTTAAGTACTATGGCTGTTAACCAAAAGGTTGGCAGTTCAAATCCACTGGGCACTCCTTGGGAACTCTATGGGACAGTTCTACTCTGACCCACATTACGATTGGTATGAGTCGGAACTGACGGGGTGGCAATGGGTTTGGTTTTGTTTTTCTGGTTGTACAACACTTTATACTAATGAGTAACTTTCATTCTTAACTAACCATAGCAATAATCTGATGAATTGGGTAATATGGATATTTTATTATTTCAGTATTTTAGAAAAGTATGGCTAAAACATCTTGGTTATTTCCCTATCACACAATAATTAACCTGGTGGACCAAGACTTGATTTTTTTGTACACATCCATTGCTCTTGGTCTGTGAGAAATGGGAGCAGAAGGCTGACTACCAGCTCTGCAGTGCTTGCTTTATTTCTGGCTATGAATGGGGTTTCCACCACATGTCAGTGCTTTTCGTGCTGTGGTGGCTTGCATGTTGCTACAATACTAGAAGTTATGCCTTCGGTATTTTAATACTAGCACGGTCACCCATCATCCATGGTGGACAAGTTTCAGTGGGGCTTCCAGACTAAGGCAAACTAGAAAGAAAGACATGGTCATCTACTTCTGAAAATCAGTCAGTGACAATACTATGAATCACAGTAGTACGAAGTCAGACAATTAAGTCCGCGAACTTAATTGTTCTAATTGTTGAATATCGCTACAGTCACCATCTAAGTAACTTTCTTTGGGAAGCTATGCACCAACCCCAGTGCCTAGTCCACCCTTCAAAGCAATTTTAGAACTCTTTTTCTAGAATAGCCATTGCACACAATGGCACAGAAGGGTTCCCAAACAATTGCACAGTTTTCTCTGAGGGAGTTTTTAGCAGCATCCAACTGATTGAAACACTTTCCCTAGTCACCTGATTTTGCCCCCAAAGACTATTTTCTTTACCCAAAGATAAAGACAATACAGAAAAGAAGACATTTTTGATGAATTCAGGACATCAAGGGTAATACGACCACAGTTCTGATGGCCATTCCGGAAGAAGTTGAAAAATTGCTTTGAGGGTGCACTAGGCACTGGTATTGGTGCATAGCTTCCCGAGGTGAGTACTTTTAAAACGACCGTAGTGATATTCAACAATGAGGTATGAAGCACTTTTTCCAGGATGAATTCACAAGTTTAACTGGCAGTTCTCATATATTGTTAATGTTGGACATGATAACAGCAAGGTCAACTTCTGCAGGGGGCTGTGAAGATAAGGGAAAACTTCAAACGGAATTGACACAGTGATTGAACAATGAACTCAGGCGGGCCGGCAATCGCAAGCATAGTGTAAGACTGAGCAGTATTTTAGTCTGCTGTACACGGGGTCACCATGAATCAGAGCCAATCTGATCCCAGTGAACATCACAAATAGCTGATAGCAAGCACAAGACTGATTTCATTAGTGTCAACTGCTTTCACAACAGTGAGTGGTATCACATACAAGCCAGAGGTCGTCATCTGTAGTGTGATGACAACGGTGATGATGGCAATAAAACATGCAAAATGGTTAGTTTGTCCCTAAAGTCTCAAAAGACACCCTAATCACTGTTTGTATTCTCAACCCACATATCAGTGTTGCAAACACCAACCATGAGAAATGTACCTTCAGTTATTTGAAGGCAGAATATTAAGTCTAGCTTTCAAAAAATAGCTTTATTAGTTTTCCTTTCCAAGTGGCTTTTCCCATCTGTTACACTTGCATTTGGCTGAAATTGTGTGTGTTAAAACACAGAGTAGAGACAAGTCAATTATGAGATAACTCAGTGCTGTACTTGAAGATCTACTGAGGTGTGAAATGATTCCCACATAGAGTTGAGTAAAGGAGTATGCAGAGTGACAACCAGTCTATGAGGATTTGAAACAAAGGAGGCCAAATGGGGAAAAAACGTTAATGTTGCAAATCAGTTTACTTTGGTTCCCAACAAAATTCAAGTTGATTATACAAACGCGTCCATGAAAACAGCATAAAGCTAAAGCTATGTCTTCATAATTCTGCAGTGATTCAGTATCCTTCCATCAAGTTCTCTTCTGTCCTTTCCCTTTAATTTTCTCTTTCAATTCATCTTTCTCCTCACTGTTGTTAGGAGACATGAACTTGTTTGTATTTTATAAAAGGGAAGGTGGTCTCTTTGTGCTATGCCTTTTGAGGGCTTCATTAGTAGGCTTACATTGTACCAAAAAATGTTGCCACATATCCCTGACAAATATAATACAATGTGAATTTGGAATGAATAGAAACATAGATAAATAGTGCATACTTGTACATACGTACATACATAGGATTTTCTTCCACTTATGTATCTAGTTGATCCCCAACCAACTACATTTACTATCATAAGCTTACCATTAAATGAAAGAATACAGTCTTAAAAAAACACACTGAATGCTTTTGTTAATAAAAAGTCTGAACACAAAACTTAACTATAGTACAGAAATTAGGATAGTCATCACCTGTGGAAGGGAGAGAGTTTGTCAGGTGACAAGAGTGGAGATTATGGAATGCTAATAACCTGGAAATCCTAATGGTATAGTGATTACGAGCTATGGCTTCTAACCAGAAGGTCAGCAGCTTGAATCCACCAGACAAACACTCCTTAGAAACTCCAATTTCTAAGTTATACTCTGTCCTATAGTGTTGCTCTGAATTAGAATCAACCCCATGACAACGGGTTTGTTTTAGTTTTGGGGGGGGAGGGTGGGTCTTGGCTAGTATACATCTATTTTTGACCTAATTAATGGTTACATGGGTGTTAGCAGACGTTCAGTATGTTTTAAAAAGTTGAGCATATGTAGCATCATTGTCATATATCTTACAAACCTATTTATTTCACTAATGCAGTGTAAGTATTGACACAGGCAGATTGATTTCATCCATTTGACTGTCTATGTAATATTTTTATATATCTCCATGCAACTAATTTATCTATTACAGTTGGGTTAATTACAGTGTCCCCATTCTAAAAATACTGCAATGAGCATCCTTAACTATATCTTCTTGTGTGAGAGTTTCTCTAGGACCTACACGTAGAAATGTCCATCTCACAGATTTTGTGCATTTGCAGACTTACTAGCTTTTTCATAATGGTTCTCCAAATTGGCTGTGTTGCTTTGCACATCTATCAATGGTAACAAAATATTGTCCTTTCTCTATTTTCATCAAGACACTTTAATCTCGCTGCCTACACAATAGGAAAAAATATTTGGCAGCTATATGTCAGATTGACGTCTGATCTCCATAATCTATAAACTACTACAAAGTATCAGTACTAGCCAAGCCAGCCAAAGCCAAGTGCCATTGAGTCACCCTAAGAAAAAGATAAATAATCCAGTTAAGCAGTGGGCAAAGGAGATGGACAGAAACTTCTCTAAAGAGGAGATCCAGGCAGCCAAAAAATACATGTGGACATGCTCACGATCATTAGCTGTTAAATTCAAATCAAAACTACAATGAGATACCATCTCACCCCAAAAAGGTTGGCCATGATCCAAAACAATGCAAAACAACAAATACTGGCGAGGCTGTAGAGAAATCAGAACTCTCCTACACTGTTGGTGGGATTGCAAAATGGTGCAGCCTCTCTGGAAAGCAATCTGGTGCTTACTTGAAAAGCTAGATATAGATACACAATTTGACCCAGTAATTCCACTGTTTGGAATATATCCTACGGATTCAAAGCCATTCACACCAACTGATACACGCACACGAATGTTCGTCACAGCACAGTTCACAACAGCAAAAAGATGGAATCAACCCAGATGCCCAACAACAGAGGAATGGATAGGTAAACTATGATGTATATACTCAATGGAACACTATGCAATGATAAAGAACAACAATGATTTTAAGAAACATCTCATAACCTGGCTTCAATGGGAGGACATTATGCTGAGTGAAAGCAGTCAGTGACAAAAGGACAAATATAGTATGAGACTCCCTACTATAAGGACTTAAAAACAGACTCATGCATAGAAGAAAAGAGTCTCTGATAGCTGCAAGGGTGGGGAGGGAGGGAGGGCAAGGGGAGAGGGTTTAGATAGTTGATAGATATTTGGTTGGGTGAAATCTGTGACAGCACACGTTAGAAAGAATATCAATATTAACTGGACTTCAACATGACATGATTACTCCTCCCATCTTAACCCAATATTGCAAGGACAGAGAAGCTGGGGTGGGGGGCCAGGGAATATACTCAGCGAAATTGAGGCCAATTGGCACAACTAGCATTTTGCTAAGAAAGCCTTCTGCACCCCACATTGGTGAGTGGTGTCTGGGGTCTTAAAAGCTGCCAACCTGCCAAGCTCCCATCTGAGGGTACAGCAAATCGTTCCAACTCAGCAGGAACGGGTGATCACCAAAGAACAAAATGACATGGGGGAAAGAGAACCCAGAAGACAGAGAGACCCACGTGAGTGAGTGACTACATTGATTTGTGACCAGAAGAACTGGATGATGCCCAGCCACCGCTGGTGATAGCCATGATGGCGCTCCATTTCACTGGCAACATGAGAATAAAAATGGGTAAACCCTGGGATCTCCACTAAAAGGCTACAACTGATGGTCCAGGGGCCTCGGTGTTCCCCTGGGAGCATGGCCCCTGGTCCTGATGCTGTCCCTGTCCATAAATCATAATGGAGGTCACTCTACAGACAGGAATGGATTGGACTTGGCAACACAGAGTGACCATCTCTTGGGTGCATCTACAAGATGTCATCCTGCTGACCTCTTACTGGAGGTGGGGGAGTGGGTGGAGAGGAGTGGACAGGAGGTTGTTGGGAGGATAAGATGTGTATGGAGTGGAGAAGAAGAGTGTGCTATCACCGGGCAGGGAGATCAGTGGGAGCTGCACATAGGTGGTCATGCAAATTTATATGGGAATGTACATTTCCATTCAATCATAATAAAAAAAAGACACTTTAATTTCTTGCTAATCTGATTAGCATAAAATAGTTTCTTATTATTAACTAAAATTTGTGATTCTCTGACCACTAACGAGGTCAAAAATTGTTTTTATACCCTTGTTGGCCATTTTGGGTTTCTATTTCAGTTGTTTTTCCATATCCCTTGCCCATTTTTCTGTTGGTAATTCATATCTTCTTAAAGCTTTGTATTAGTATTTCATATATTGGAAATACAAATCCTTTGTCAGTTATATATGTTGCAAATACACTCTTTTTTTAAAAAAAATTATTTATTATGACTTTAGTTGTTTAAATTTTCCTTTACTTTTTTCAACTTTGTGTACTCAAAATATTTTAATCTAGTAAAGTTAAAAGACTAGGAAAAGATGCAACCCAATGTCCTTCACCAAGATTCATCAGTTGCTAACATTGTACCATGTTTGTTTCATCTCTCTACCTATTTGTTTCCTATACCACTCAACAGCAGGTGGCACTTTGCCTTAAATCCTTCAGTATGTATCCTGAGAATAACACATACTCCTATATGGTCTCAACACTATTTGTTATTGTTATCATTGTCACTTGCCAATGGGTATAGATAATTCCAGCTTAGTGACCCTATGTGACAGAGTAGAATCTATATGATTTTATTGGCTTTATAGAAGCAGGTTGCCAGGTCTTTTTTCCTATGGAGCCACTGATAGTCTCTAATAGTCAATGATCAGCTAAGTGCTTAATTGTTCAATCACCTAAATTCTTTTATACAGAATTATCTAAAGTATATGCCACATTCAGTTTTTGCCATTTTTAATTTCCCCAACAATGTTCTTTATAACTTTTTTCAAAAATCTAAAATGCAATCAATGACCATACAAAATATTTGTGAATGCACACAAACATCCTTTACTGAGATTCATCAATTGCTAATATGGCACTGTATTATTTTATCTATCTGACTATCTACTACTAAATTTTTTTATTTTATAATAATTCCCTTAACCTTTTATTTTTTGGCAGGGCAGGGTGTGGGGTGCTGGGTCTGGTCTCAATGATATTGACATTTTGAAAGGTCCAGGTTGGTTGTCTTACAGAATATCCAACAATATATATTTGTTTTATTGTCTTCCTCTTGGTTCTAGGACTGCAAAGATTCTTGGCAAGAGTGCTGTGTGGGTGATGTCGTGTTTGTCTTGATGCATCCCCTCAGGAGGCATATGATATCAGTTTTCCTCTTTCTGATGTTAACTTGGATCACATATTTAAGGTGTTGTTGTTCTTGTTAAATGCCATTGAGCTGGTTCCAACTCCCAGTGACCCTATGTACAACTCTGTCTGGTCCTGCACCACGTTCATAATTGTTTTTATGCTTAAGCTCATTGCTGCAGCCACTGTGTCAATCTGTCTGTTTGCAGGTCCCCCTCTTTGTCGTTGAACCTCTGTTTTACCAGGCTGTTTAAAAGCAGTGTTTGCCAAATCTCTATGTATAGAATTTTCTATTTGTTTTCTATACTATATGTTTTACAGTTAGATGTTCACTGTTTCTGGCGTGATTTTCTGTGTATGTAGGGTAACACTATTCAGTTATATGTACCTTTTCCTAATGACATCAGTTTTGTTCTTTCCCAAGGCATGCTGGGATGAGCTCAGCTGAAACACCAGGCCAGGAGCCATGAGGCTGGGTTGGGGGCAGAGTTCTAGGAATGCCTTGTCAACAAGAAGAGAAACACCTTGTCCAGGAAAAATATTCCTTCAGAATGCTGGTGGTTGGGGCTTAAGAGAAAAATCAACAAATCTTAGCCACCTAAACCAATATGTGGTTTATAAGCTGAGCTATTTTGCTAAGCAGCAGCAGGGCACTACACCAGGTCCAGACACTGGCCACTACTCTGTATGTAAGTCCCCATGCCAAGGCCAAGTGCCGTCGAGTTAGATCCAAGTCCCCATAAGTAAACAATATGTCTCCATCACTGGTTCCAGAGTCTTTTTAGGTCTCTTAGTGGTGTGACCAAATTTGAGACTGGATACTTTACATTATAGTATGAATCTAATTTTATTCTTTTGTACATTGATAGCTAATTACTTGAACACCATATCATTTCCTCACTTATTTGCAATGCATCTTCTATCTCAATGATTTTCCAAGGGACATTCCAGGACCAGCCACCTCAGTATTATCTGGGAACTTGTTAGAAATGTAAATTTCAAGAGCCCCAACAACACCACTATCAAATTAGTTTCCCTATATGCACTAAGGAGTGCCTGACTCAAGCCAGAGTTTCTTCAATTGCCTCATACACATGCAAAAGCCAGACAATGAGTAAGGAAAATCAAAGACTAATTGATGCCTTTGAACCATGGTGCTGGTGAGGAATATTGATTATACCACAGACTGCCTGAAGAGCAAACAAATCTGTCTTGGAAGAAGTACAGCCAGCGTGCTCCTTAGAAATGAGGGTGACAAGACTTTGTCTCATATATTTTGGACATGTTATTAGGAAAGAACAGTTCTGGAGAAGGCAATCATGCTTGGTACGGTAGAGTGGAGGGTCAGTGAAAAGAGAGGAAGACCCGCCACCAGATGGATTGACACAGTGGCTGCAACAATAGGCTGAAGCATAACCATGACTGTGAGGACACACAGGACTGGGTAGTGTTTCATTCTGTTGTACCTAGGGCACCTAACAACAACAGTATGTGCATACAGAATAACCGCTCAAAATAAACCTTCTATTCAAGTTTCATTGCGTTTTGGTTATTTTTACCAACTCGCTGCATTTAGTTGATTGTGGATCAACAGCCAGCCCATAGGACAAAACAGGACTGTTCCACAGAGTTTCCAAGGGTGTAATCTTTGTAAGAGTCTAGATTGCCACATATTTCTCCCACAGGGCCAATGGTGGATTTGAACAGCCAACTTTTCTGTTACCTGATGAGCACTTAACCACTGCACCACTGGGGCTCCTTCATCCAGACCATAGAGCATATAATTTTTTTAAATATTTGTATTAATAATATTTTGTCTATACAAATTTACACTAGGGAAGCCTGAACATCTTTTTGTTTGTGGAAACAACTCCTCATACAGCTGCTACTTTGCTTACTGTCTAAGAAATATAGAACATTAAAAAAGTTATTTCTTGGGCCTCTTCACGTACAAAGGAAAAAAAAGTCTTGGTGATTTTCTAGGAATCCTCTGGGAAATTTCAAAGATAGTTTTATGTGTGTAAAAGAGATCTTAAAATATTCATTATTTCTGTGTTTCCAACATGATCTTAGAAAGGCAAAATCAAAGGAGTTATCAGATTTCAGAAATTGTTTAAGGTAGAGGTATGAATGTATAAGAAAAAAATAACTGGCTACCTATTGAAGCAAAGCAACAATAAATCACACCTGAGATTACTAGCCTATGAAATCCACATCTCAACCACACAGTTTACCTATGTCAGGTAAATCCAGTGGACATTTCAATGAATGAAAACTGCTAAAGGATAATTTTCAACACAGTAACATCAGGACTCTCAAATACAGAATAATATATGTCAAAGATTTTATTTAATTCATTAATTAAAGAGAGGAACTGTAAACTCTTAAAGCCAGTTCAAGGGAGAATTAAGACAATTGGAGATTTGTATTCTCTGTAGAGCAAAATTATTTGCATCTTTATGCACAGAACCCAATTACATGACTATAGTCAGCAAAACTCTCCTTCACACCAACCCTTTGAAAGTTAACTTCCGGCTACAGAATTGCACATAGTCCGGTACCAGACACGTCATGGTCTCTGAGACGGAGCGCTTCTGTCTTGAAAGAAGTACATCTTGAACACTCCTTAGAAGTCAGTGTGGCAAGACTTCATCTCACATACTTTGGACATGTTATCACAAGAGATCAGTCCCTGGAGAAAGACATCATCCTTGGTAAATAGAGGGTCAGCAAAAGAGGGCAAGACCTTCAACAAGTGGATTGACGCAGCGGCTACGACAGGGGGCTCAGGCAGAACAACAATTGTCAAGACAGTGCAGGACCAGCAATATCTTGTTCTGTTGGAGCTCACTCAATGGCAATATAACACCAGATGCTCAAAGGTTCAGGCTTTTGTAGAATCAAGTATCCCCAAAGAGTATGAGAGATACCACCCACCTTTCCATGAAGACAACATTCAGGACTCTTTTTGACCATCGGAAGGCTTTCTAACTTTACTTACTTAAACAATTTTCCTGATTGTTGTATCATCTGGAATTTTACCCTTCCCCTGGGCTGACTTTTTTGTTGTAGTACTAAATACATCCTTCCCTAATTACTTCAATGAGAGGCCACAGTGGCAGACTTTCTTAGTCCTTATATCATCCTTGGAAGACAGTGTGCCTTCACAGGGAATTCTAAGTAGACAGTTACATTCCTATATCATTTTGAAGACATTATTTTAAAGTTTGAAGTTCATTTTTACTGGCAGGAAATCTGATGTGAGTCTAATAGTGATTCTTTGTGCATAAGACAATCCCCCTGTACCCCAGTTGCTTTTAAGGTATTGTCTTTTTCCTTTTCTGCAGTTTTACTCCAACAAGTTTATTTCTATTTACCCTGCTCAGTCCTCAGTATTTACTTTCAATTTGAGAAATTATTTCTTCCTTTGGTTCTGGAAAACTCTCAGCTGACATCTCTTCAAATAGTGCTACTCTGGCATTTTCTAACATTTCTACTTTTAATATTCCTATCAAATACGTTAAACTTGGTAAAATTTTGTGAAGATAGCTCAAAACTGGTTACACAGAACTGTCAGAAATTCAAACCAGGTCAATAAGAGGACACAGAATGAGGAATATCATTGCTGATATCACAGAGCATCAGAAAGATATTCACCTGAGCTTTACTGACTATTCAAACACATTCAGCTGTGTGTATCATAACATATATGGGTAACACTGCCAACAGTGGGAGTTCCAGAACATTTAATCATGCTCATATGAACCTGTGCATAGAGAAAAAGGCAGTCATTCTAACAGATCTAGGGGCCACTGCGTGGTGGTGTGCACCGGTTAGATCACAATATTTCTGAATACTTTAAGTCATGATTTTTTTAGTAAATCATGATATTGTAGAGTACACTTCTGTTTTCACCCTTCCAAGCCTTCATCCCTTCACAACTTCGTTCTTTCATCAAACATGGCTGAGTCAGGACTTTCTCTAAGGAGGCCCTGGGTGCTGCAAATGCTAACCTGTCTCTTCAGTCCTAAGGCAGTGTAGACAAAGGCTGGAATTCTCTGAATTCCCAGACAAAAGCCAACCTTGGCCTGAGGGTAAGGTTCCTTCCCACTCCCTGCCTCATCCCATGATCTTTCCTGACAGTTGTTTCTCAAAAACAGCCTGGTCAGACCATCCTTCTGCGGGCACAGACATAGCTTAGGTCACTGGTGGTGCCAGTTAAACCAAGGCCAGGAGTTGAACTGAGGGAACCGGAGACCTATGCACGCCCAACAGCTCACAATAAGCTTTCCCAGCCACCCACAAGCCTCAGCGATGGAAACCATCGTGAATTTTGACTGCACTGTGCATCTCAGGAAGAGCAAAGAACACATACACTGTTAAGACCAAATAAGGGAAAAACAGAAACTGGTGTTTCTGACTGGCTGAGAGACTGAGCTTCCCCGTTCCTGAACCTTAAAGTCCTAATCCCAGAGGTGCTCCGGGATTATGCTTTAGGAGTGTTATCTACTCTGTGGTGGGCCCACTGCGTAATGCTTCTCCTTGAGAAAACATTTGATTTGTAACATAGTCTTGTGCTTATTCTAGAAATTCTTTTCTGGCAAGTAGCAAGAGCCTGCAGCAACAGTTCTCTTGACTTCACACAGAAATACCTTGAAGAAAGCCCTGGTGATGTACTTCCAAAACAGGAGCCATTGGAAACAGCCACTGGAAATCCTATGTGGCACCTTTCTATGCTGATACACAAGGGAAAGTGGGTAGTCACGAGTCAACCCATTTGACAGTCGTTGGCTGGTTGGTACTTCATTTAAGTTTCTGTCCTACATAGGTGGAGATAAGAATTAGAGAACACGTTGTTCAATGGTGGGCTGGTCATTAGAGTCACCTAAAAAAATTCTGACATCTGGGCCCTTCCTCCAGAGATTTGGATTAATTTAGTCCTGAGTAGAGCCTGAATATCAGCGAGTTTTAAAAACTCCTCAGGCAGGCAGGCAGGCAGGATGGAGAACCATGACATGGCAAAGGCATAAAAAAAGCTTGGATCAACGTAAAAAGGCAATCATGCCCTAAAATATCCCAAGGCAGTGCCATGATCAAGCTGTGCCAGTGGTCAGTGCCCCTCGACCTGCTGGCCACTGACAGTCCACTCCCCGCCATCTGGGCAGAGACCCGGTACAGCCCGGGGCAGCAGAAGGGCACCTCTGGTGCACGTTGAACAAAGAGACGGTGACAGCACCACTCATTTTTCTCAACTGAACAAAAACGCCTGCTTTCTAGCTGAAAGTGCTCAGTGACAAGCGCAGTGTTGCACTGCGGCAGCTGACTCAAGCTCTGTGTCATGGAACCGAAAGAGAGGATGTCGAGAGAAATGCAGATATCACTGGCTGAGATTTTTTAATGGCTGAAATGCTGGTGGCGCAGTGGTTAAGTGCTATGGCTGCAAACCAATAGGTCAGCAGTTCAAATCCACTAGGCGCACTTTGGAAACCCAATGGGGCAGTTCTACCCAGTCCTATAGGGTCATTATGAGTCACAGTAGACTGCACGGCAGTGTTTGCTTTAAGTTTTTGAAGTTGAATACAACTGCTTACATTTTAGAAAAGGTTGCTGAAATTTATTGGATGTGACTGGCGTTTTGTTGATATTTCTAAAGGAATAAGGGCAGGAAAGGAGTCCCTCTGTGGTGCCGACAATAAGGACTTGCTCTAGTCACCCAGAGGTGCCAAGAAACAAAGCCCCCGTGATCTACTTCCCCAAATCGGCTCTGAAAATACCGTGGGCACAGTTCTCCTTTGATACACATGGTGGCAAAATAGGAGTTTATTGGACAGCAACTGGGTTTTTTTAGGGGAGAAAAGAAAGACTCCTGGGACTTTTCTGTAGTCTGAGGTTTTTTCTGCATCTGTGCTACCATGCGGAACTTAAGGGCAACAACCATACCCTTTGCCATCGAGTAGATTCCACCCCAGAGACCCTACTGGACAGAGTAGAATTGCCCGACAGGGTTTCCAGGGAGCCTGTTGGATTCCAATGACCGACTCAAGGCCTTCAAACTCAGCCCCGTCTTACTCCCCCAGACGCTAAGGGATCCTGCCTGGCCTAACTTTTCCAACCTTGGGGTTAAGGCTGAAGGACAGAATAGAAGTCCGCATCAGGACATTGGCTAATGGTCTGGGGTCTGTTTTGCACTTCAGAATTACTGTTTATTTCTTCTTCCTCTGCAAAAAAATTCCCTTCTAGTGGTAGCACAGAGAAGAGGGGGAAAAATATTGCGAACAAGTCGATTCTGGCTCATAAGGTCCCTACAGGACACAGCAGAACTGCCCCATAAGATGGCAAAGGCATAAAAAAAGCTTGGATCAAAGTAAAAAGGCAATCATGCCCTAAGAGATTTCAAATGCTGTAATATTTACAGAAGCTCACTGCCATATCTTTCTCCCCCTAAACAGCTGGTGAGTTCGAACTGTGGATCCTCCAGTTACACACCAAGCCCCTTCAGTGAGAAAACTGGTTTCTGTCCACGGGGTTTGGACTCTTAGCGTCCCTGTTAAGAATGTCCTATAACGGGAGAAAGCCCTGCCCGAGGACTAGATGTCAGAGAAAGCGCCATTCTGCCTTTGCCCAGCAGGGGGCGCCCGTGACCGCCGCACCGCCCCGGAGGCCGCCCCGGCTTATTACGCAATGACGAGAGCGCGCACTCGGCGAGGGCGGGGCGGCCTGAGCTCGCACCTGCTGGGTGCTGACGAAGGCGGCCTGAGTCGGGGAAAGCACATCTGGGGCCCAAGTCACCCACTGACCCAGAGGCGAGGAGACCTCTCAGGAATCTGCCTTCTTCCCTGAAACCCCAGAACGCTCGGTGGCTCTTCTGGCTGACTTTGCCCTAGGCTGCTAGGAGCCTGTAGCCCTGGACAGCAGCTCAGTGCTTCTGTCTGTGCCAAAAGGGACTGCCCCTAATTATTATTATTACTATTTTTGTAAACCTAGAGAATGGTTACACTACATGATGACAGGAGCTATACGCACCCTTTCCAGACTAGCTGCTGTGTACCTTCCGAATCAGAGGTGCTGGGCGCGCACCCTGTGTATTTCCCAGATCTGCGTTTTCTGTCCTTCCTTCCTGCAGCAAGAGGTCCTTCCAGTACCTTCCACCAGGCTGGCTGCAGAGGCATGAAATACAGCTTGTATTAAAAACGGACAGAGAGTGAAGAAAGGAAGGCAGGGAGAGAAAAAGGGAGGGAGGAAGTCAGTCCCTTCCCAAATTTACTCGACTTCTCGGACAGAGAGCTGGTGTTTAGAAAATGAATAGGAAATTGAGTATTGTTTGATTTTCTTCTTTTGGAATCAATGTCTCATCCCGGCTAGTATTTTACTGGTGGAGTGTTTTGTTTCATTTTCGGTGTTCCTGAGATGGGTCTGTGACCATCTTAAGTATCTTATTCCGAAACAGGAAGCTGGTTAAAAGGGAGAGAAAAGATTTTATGGAGTTTTTTGGTAGGGAAACATGATTCCCTTTTCTTTCTTCCTACCTTCCTGTTTAAATCTCCGTCTTGTCTAATTACATCATAAAGAAAATTACGAAAGTATTTTTGAAAAGATAATATTAGAGGCCAAAGCAGACTTTTTATTGAAGCCATGTTATATGTAGAAAATATGAGAAAAAGAGCATAAACTCATAAATCTCTTGTTTTAGTCATCTCGTGCTGCTGTTACAGAAATGCCACAAGAGGATGGCTTTAGCAAAGAGAAATTTATTTCCTCATAGTAAAGCAATCTGAGTCTAAATTCAGGGCATCAGCTCCAGGGGAAGGCTTCCTCTGCTGGCTCTAGAGGAAGGTCTTTGTTGTCAGTCTTCCTCTGGACTGGGAGATTCTGAGGTGCAGGACCCCCCACATCCTTTCCAAAGGACACAATCTGCTCCCAGCACAACTTCTTTCCCGGTAGCATAAGGGCCCCAACTCTGTGCTTGTTTCCATTTACACACCAATAGAATGCCTCATGACCCAGCGCAGTCACACATACGGAGTCCCGCCCCACCACCACAACCACCCCGTCCTCCCTCACCAACGTCATAGAGACAAGATTTTTAGCACATGTAATGGGAATCATGGCCTAGCCAAATTCCCACATGTATTTTGGGGGAAACACAATCAATCCATGGCATCACTATTATCAGTTAATTTAGTCTTGTTATCATAAATATTAAGATATGCTAGAAGGTGTTAGAATACTATATATTCTTTAATAATGTATTGGAATATTTTTCACTCAATATATTGTGATGGAAACCCTGGTGGCACAGTGTTTAAGTGCAGCATCTGTGCACTACCTAAAAGGTCAGTTCAAATCCCTCAGGTGCTCCTTGGAAACTCTATGGGACAGTTCTACTCTGTCCTATAGGGTCTCTATGAATTAGAATTGACTCAATGGCAGTGGTGTGAGAGACAGAGAGAAATTTTAATACCTGCATTGTACTCCTCTTTGGAAACCCTGGTAGCGTAGTGGTTAAGCACCACAGATGCTTATCTCAAAGTCACCAGTTTCAATCTTCCAGACACTTCTTGGAAACTCGACGGGGCAGTTCCACCCTGTCTACATGGTCACTATGGGTCAGAATCTACTTGACAGCAAGGAGTTTGGTTTTTCAGTACTCCTCATTATATATCATTTAAATGTAACATAAATATGCCACCATTTATCCCATATTCATGGATTTAAAGTTAGTTCCATTTTATTTTTTTAAAAACAATTATCAGCATTACTGGGCTGATAATCTTGGCATACATTTGTATTTCTAAGGAAAAAAAAACCCTAGAAGACAAATGGAAGATCACTGGATATTTTGATTATTTGATATATGCTTCCACATAGCCTTCTAAAATCATTGTGCTAATTTGTGTTTTCACAAAAAGTTATGTTCCAGTACCAATATGGTTCCTTTTTGTATGCTCTGCCCACTCCGTAGGTTAGAAATAGCATCTTATTACTATGCTAATACACATTACTGTGCCTTTCTGTCTTGAATTTCTCAGATTTCCTTTAAGGATCTTCCCAGAGGGCTTAGATTCTACCATAAACAACAAAAGATTAGAGGGGTAGCAGTCAAAAAAGCAAATAAAATGCATCAGTAGACACTGGCATTTAGGACCTTAGAGACTTGAAGAGGCAATGTCCTTGCTTGTTGTTAGATTCTGACTCGTAACAACCCTGTGTGCAGTAGAACAAACCACTGCCTGGCCCTGCACCGTCCTCACGATCATTGCTATGCTTCAGCCCATTGTTGCAGCCGCTGTGTGAATCAAACCTGTTGACAGCCTTCCCTTCTTTTGCTGACCCTCTGCTTTACCAAGCCTGATGTTTGTTCTTCTCCCAGGACTAGTCCCTCCTGACAACACTCATAGACCAATGCTTTTGTTGGGACCCTGACTCCTAGTGAGAAAAATCCAAACCAAGAACTAGAGAATTACTGTGTCATGGATTGAAATATGTCCCCCACAAAATGTGTGTAGCTGTTTGTCCAGGTCACGATTCCTAGTATTTTGTGATGTTCCTATACACTGCAAACCTTACCTCTATGAAGTTAATGCAGGAGGGTGGGTGGCAGTTGTGTTGGTGGGCAGTTGTATTGTGCCTTGAGGCAACGTCTTGAGATATAAAAAAAACCTAGCAGAGAGATTTGGGAATGTCATACCATCAGGAAGAAAACTGCTGGAAGCAGAGATATCCTTTGGAAAGCACCGGGGTCCCTGCATCTCAGAAGCTCCAGGGGAAGATTGACAACAAGGGTCTTCCTCCAGAGCCAACAGAGAAAGCGTTCCCCTGGAGCTGATGTGCAGAATTTGGACCTGTAGCCTACCGGACTGTGACAGAATAAGTTTTCGCCTTTAAAAGCCATCCACTTACAATACTTCTGTTATAGCAGCACTAGATGACTAAGACAGACTGCTCATGGAGGCAGACCCAGGGTGGAATCATTCTGAAATTTGATCACTCAACTTTGATGCCTGAAACACCTGCGATGATTAGCAAGTCTAAACACAAGAAGTCGTGAGTTTTGCTCCCTGCATAGCCTAACATATGGTGAGATTACACTGCAAAAGGATGGCTTTTGAAAAGTCTTTCTTGACCTTGTGAGTCAACTCCCGCAAGTGGTTTGTGCTTGCAGGAGTGCACATGTGGGTGGTTATGTTTTTGCAGATGTCATCCCTCCTTGTTTTCATTGAGCGTGAAAGAGACTGAAAGACAACGACTTCTGCGAGGAATGAGAGATAATGAGAAGATGACTCTGATTTAGGGAAGGAAGTTGATTCACTGAACCACCAATTCCCAGAAAAAACAATTTGCTGAATGCCTGATTTGCAGAATTTTCAGGATGTTTATAGAATTTTCATTTCATCCTGCCCCTGGTTCATTTCTGCTCCTGTCTCAGTGGTTCACCCAGGCTGTTTTGTTTCAAAGGCAAGGTCAAGATCAGTGACAGGGCAGGGACAGGACACAGGTCTGCAAAGCCAGAGCACTAGATAAACTAACTTGAGAAAAACATGTCACCTGTTCTCACAAAAAAATGTCAGAGGCAGGGTAATGAGGGGCAGAGTAGGAGCCAAAACTAAATGAAAACAAACCTTCAGGGAGTTAGGTTAATGCTCATAAATTCATTTTCAAGAAATTGGCCCAGAGCTTTGCTTTGGTACCCTCTTCTGCAAATATCTCAGTTTCCCTTTTCAGTCATCCTCCCTCCGGAGTTACTCTTCAGCTCAACCTTGATACTGTGCCATTTACAAATACAGCTTCAACACTGGCCACTTGCTGTGGAATCTTCCAGTTACAATAGAGTCAGTTACAACTCACAATGACCCCTGTGCGTCAGCAGAGGGCTGTGTTCCCCAGGATTTTCAGTGGCTGATTGTTCAGGCCTTTCTTCTGAACCCAGTTCTGGGCAGGCTTGAACTTCCACCGTTTTGGTTAGCACCCAAGTGTGTTAGTCATGTGAAATCTGAGAAGCTATTTAACTACACATAATAATACATTCAAAATCGACAAAATGACAGTGGTTTGGAACCACTTCTCATGCCTACTTCAATCCACCCTCTAGCGCCCCCACAGCATTAAAATACTCACTGCCATCTAGTCAATTCTGACTCATGGTGACCATATAGACAGAGCAGAACTGCCCTATGGAGTTTCCAAGGTGCATCTGGTGAATGTAAACTGCTGACCCACTGATTAACAGCCCTAGCACTTAACCATTATGCCACCAGAATTTCCCTCCATGACATGCCAAGCCAGCCAAGTGCCGTCGAGTCGGATCCATGACATAGGACCTTACAAATTAAAAGAAAAAAAAAAAAAACTGCCATCAAGTCAATTCTGACTCATAGTGACCCTATAGGGCAAAATAGCACTGCCCTGTGGAGTTTCCTAGGAGAGGCTAGTGGATCTGAACTGCCAGCCTTTGGGTTAGCAGCCATAGTGTTTAACCATTAGGCCACCAGGGTTTCCATAGGGCCTTAGTGAACCCCATTATTGGACACAAATCACTCATCATTCTTCACCTGCCTTTTCTTTCCTAAAGTTTTCATAAACTGTCTAATCATTGCCTGTCATTCAAAAGGAAATAAAAGGAAACTAAAGAACCTCTCCTACCTCTGTTGCTGCTGGGTGAGTGGCCAGGCACTGGACCTGCAGTGGAGGGGCCGCTTTGCTGCTCAGTGGTTGGCAAGAATGGAGGGCCTTAATAGTAACCCAGACTGCAGGTGGAGAGACAAAGGGTGAGCAACACTAAGCAAAGGTAAGCTTCCTGCTAGTGTTCTCTTGGATTTTCTCAAAATAAATGTACATCTCCTCCCCAGCATGACTGCATTTTGAAAGGCCTCTTCTGTCGTTACAGTCTTGGTACACGATAGAGTCTAAAGCAGACTGAAGACAGTAAGGATGGCAGGAAGGTTGAATCAGAGATCAAAGCTCTCTCACTGCACATCAAGTCTGAGTAAATCTTAGTTAAATGTTCATTATTTGCAGTGCACCATTAGTGTCTGCATATGGGAAATGCCAAGTTCATTATACTTAGTATCAAGGACATAAACACGTGTCTAGAGAACGTTTTAACACAAAATTTTTTGTACTTAAGGTAAAGGTTCTCGAATGGTCATAAACTTGACAGAATCATCAGGCATGTGGACAGTGTAAGAAACACCGGCTGACAGTGTCAGGGGTGCACCAGGGTACAGCCTGGAATACAAAGAAGGGATAGAGTTGAACAATGATGGAGAACACTTTCATTTGTCATGTTGGAAATCTATCAAAATCCAAGACCAGGTGCCTACTGAAAGTCACCCCTATCCAACTCTAAAAGTGAGCATTTCAAACCCCTCAGCAGCTCCAGGGAAGAAAAGACCTGGTGATCTGCTCCCATAAAGATCACAGCCTAGAAAACCCTATGGGGCAGTTCTACTCTGTCACACGGGGTCCATGGAAACCATGGTGGCTCAGTGATTAATGCTGTGGCTGTTAACCAGAAAGTCAGCAGTTCAAATCCACCAGGTGTCCTTGGAATCTCTATGGGGCATTTCTACTCTGTCCTATAGAGTTGCTATGAGTCAAAATCAACCCAATGGTGGTGGGCTTTTTTTTTTCTAGGATCCATACAAGTCAGAATTGACCCAATGGCACATACCAACAGAGAACTTTAGCAAGGGATGATGCATCTTCAGGGATAAGACACATTTGCTTCAGACCCAGAATAAAAGTATATTAAATATATAAACTTTAAAACATGTGTTATTGTGTGTATGTATTTATGCATACAGTATACATATTCACATGTATACATGTATGAATGTTGGCATGTATGAATTTAGGCACATCATAACATAATTAGTAAATAATTAGCAAGCTGTTCATGTTCTATTTTTTGATCCTTTTTCTGCCCAACGGAAGGAACAACTTCACACTTTACAAATGGCAGCCTCACCCCCTGATCTATGAACCATTTTATTTCAAACACATCTCACTGTTGCAATTTTGTCTACTGCTTGGTCAGAAAAAACCTCTCCACGTCTCACTCACTGAAGAGCAATCCAATTTTTTTGTGATATCCATCTGGTGTTTATATAAACCCCTTGAAATGTAGGGGTTATTGGGAATTAAATCAGAAATATTCTTTGTAGAATGGAGCACAGAGTCCTGATGGGAGGGAGACAGAGAGAGAGGTGACAACATCACAGGAATAGAGTAGACCACCTTAAAGATCTTTGGAAAGCTGGCACCAACAACTTTCTGTTCTATTCGTTGCAAAACTAACAGTGAGGTCCCTTTCAGCTGAGGCAGGAGGGCCACTAGATTACTGGGAAGTAGATTATGTGGTTAGTATGTCTCCGGAATAGCTTGATTGGTTAAGCTGTGCAATTTCAGAACCCTCACCTCAACCTTTATGCAACTTGTTTGTTCACTTTAAGAATTTACGTTTTAAAGAGGAAATTCTTTTTTAAATTTTTTTCCCAGCTGAAAAAAGGCTTAGAGGGAAACGGCTGTGAATGGTGATGGGTTTCTTTGGCTTCTCCCTCAGCTCTTCAAAGTCGGTTCAGGGCATTTTCTAGAAGGTGGTTTCCATACAGGAAAACCAGAGTTCAGGGGCAGTGTGCCTTGGGAGACTTGTGGGGAAGGGAAGGAGAGGCAGGAGGTACTGGGCTGTCCATCCACTGGGCACTTTGACCAGGGTCTTAGCTCTTTTGCTATCTGCAGTCTACATCTGAGTATTCTTCTCAGGAATTCAGTATTTGTATTAAAGCATAAATTAATGAAACTGTGGAAACCCTGCTGGCACAGCAGGTTAAGGGCTCCCTCTGCTAACCAAAAGATCAGCAGTCCAAATCCATCAGGCACGCCTTGGAAACTCTATGGGGAGGTTCTACTCTGACCTATAGGGTCGCTGTGAGTTGGAACTGACTTGACAGCAGTGCGTTTGGTTTGTTGGTTTTTAATGAAATTGTAATTGTTTAGCATTAATAACTTGAGTTTTTACATTTGGGGGTCATGAAAGACTAGATAAGCTTCCAATTGAAGACAAAGTGTTTTTCTTTCTAGTCAGAAACTAATGCTGTTAGTGTCACATGCCCCACTCTGGCAAGAGTTATGAGTTAGGTGTCTAAACAGGGAGAATCACTTCATTACAGAGCATGGCACTGATGACTTGGAAGGGAGCTTCAAGGTCATCTAGCCAAATCTCCAGGCTGACACAGGGATTTTCATCAGCGCATCTCTATCAGATGGCCAGCAAGCCTCAGTTTGTGCACTCGTGCAGATGTGAGGAGTCCAAAATCTAGAAAAAGCTCACTGTGCCTCTTTGTAAGGAAAGCTATTGTTATTTTGAATCAAAATATACCTTTGTATAACTTGGATGGGTTGTTTCACCTCTAGCTACCCAGAAAATATTTATTTCTCCTTTGATAGGGCTTCATTTTGACTGAAAGTCACCTCCAGTAAAATAGAAGGAACACTGGACTAAGTTTCTGAGTACTCAAATTTGGCCCTTAGCTCCACTGCGATTCAAATGACAATCGTTTGCTTAAATTTCGTTAGCCTTTTCCTCTAGGGCTCCCTCTCCCCGCCGCTTTTTATGGTTTTATTTGTTAAAGGCTTGTATCTGTCCATTTCAAGTGAAAGATTTTCTAATGAACAAAATACTTTCAATTCAGAAACACGATTTAACATTTTCATCCCAACCCACTTTTGTTTGTTCCTTAAAGCAAAGCAAGAACATTTTATTATGAAAAATTTTAAACATGTGTTTAAGAGTAGATACAATGGAATAATAAATCTCCTCATACTGATCACCCATCTGCAAATATTATCAACTTGTGGTCTATCACGTTTCATGTCTGTTCTCTCCCAGTTCCCATCCTTCTGGACTATCATGAAACAAATCCCAGATACTATACAATGACATTCTTAAAAACTTCACTATGTTTCTCTGCAATATAAAGACTCTTTTTTTAATCGCCACAATTTAGAATTCCTAAAAATCTGAAACTATCAAGTCATTGTTCACAAAAGTACATTGTAACTTCAAAATGACACACTTTGAATTCGGGACTATAGGACTATAGAATTTTTACCTAGTTTTATTGATTTTATATATGTGTACACTCAGGTATTATGTATGTGCATATATGTGTTTGCATGTATCTGTGTGTACATGTATTAAATGTATACACATATATGCAAAAACATGTGTACGTGTATTTATTATATGGAAACCCTGGTGATGTAGTGGGTTAAGTGCTACCTCTGCTTACCAAAAGGTCAGCAGTTGAAATCCACCAACTGCTCCTTGGAAGCTGTATGGGGCAGTTCTACTCTGACCTATAGAGTCACTAAGAGTCGGAATTGACTCATTGGCAGTTGGGTTGAGGTTTACGTATTATATATTTATATAGTTAATGTATGTATAATTTGTGTATATATGTATACACACAAATATATGTAATAAATGTTATGAGAGTAATCCTTGCACAATGCTCTGCTCCTCTTTACAGCGCCCAATCAGAGTTTCTGGCTCCGTTCTGACCACCGTGCTGTAAGTCAGTTGTGAAGTCAGTCAAACACTTCATTTCTTTTTAGTTTTCATTATTGTTGCCTTTTATTATCAGTATCTTTATCAACCCAGCCTTTATTAGTGTTCTGAGGTAGGAAACATTATATAAAACTTATAGACGTATTTTAAAACATACAATAAAAAACACATAAACCATAAAAACTTACTCCAACAATGAGAAAGAGTTGGATGATGTTGACATTTTGTCACTTGGTGCAATAATGTCACTTGTGGGGTGTTGTAGGTCATCTGGATTATCCCTGGGAATGAGGGTGGTGTTTCTAGTCCGAATATTAGTGAGAATTGTCTCTACAGTCCTTTCCTTTTTTTGTTGATGTTTGGCTGGAACATCTCATTGCCTCTTGAAGCTGCCTGTTGAATTTAGAAAAATGATCAGCCTTTGGGTCCATGTTTTCAAGCAACTAAAGCCATTGATTAAGTTTAGAAAATGAACTATAAGGCAGTGTTTTGAACAATAAGTCATAAAATTGAACATCTGTGAGTGTACATATGAAAATGATAATATCAGAAAATTATCTTCTGCAACATTGTATGTAGCAGTACATATTGTTAACGATAAGATGTATGAGAAAAAATGGTTGTAAGTATGGCTTGTTATAACTCAAATACTTCCTATGTTGGGAACAACTTGTAGTAGGTACCGCTACAAGGGTCACACTTCCGTGTTTTTGGAAAAGACTGACCTTTAGGGGTTCTTTAAGATTGGTTCCTCTTTATGTACTGATCCTTCTTGTTTTCTTGTTCAGAATCCTTCTAAAACTACAGACCAAGACGTTTCTTACTGTGCTAGTTTCTTAAACATCCTTCTTATACAGTTGCTCCAAAATTGTATAATTAGAATGTTTTGAGAACTCATTCATTTTGATCTGTCTTTACTTTTTAAATCATCCAGTCATGAAATCACACCTATTTTTTGTGATTATTTAAAAATCTTTACATTGGATTACCCTCTGAATTTTCATCCTAGTTTATGGTGACCACCACTGGTCCATTGGTTTGTCCTTTGTGGTGGTTAGTGGGTTGCAGTGAAGCTGGAGCTATCACGCTGTATTTCACGTATCAGCAGGGTCACCCATGCTGGACAGGTTTCAGCAGAGTTTCCAGACTAATACAAACTAGGAAGAAGAACCAAGCCTGCTAAAAATTCTACTTCTGAAAACTGACCAGAGACAAACTTATGAACAGCAGTGAAACATTATCTGAAATAAAGCTGGAAGATGAGCTTCTCAGGCTGGAAGACACTCAGAAGACGACTCGAGCAGAGCTGCATCCTCAAAGTAGAGTCAACCTTAATGGTGTGGAAGGAGAAAATCTTTTCAGAACTCTATTTGATGATACAACACAATTCACAAGGGAAAATAGCTGCAAACATCCATTCATAACCGGAACATGGAACACATGTTGTATGAAACAAGAAAAATGGAAAGTTGTTAAAAATGAAATGGAACACAAACATATCCTAGGTATTAATAAGCCGGCACAGACTGTTATTGGTCATTTTGAATTGCACAGTTGTGTGGTCTATGATGTTAGGAATGACTAATTGAGGAAGAACAGAGCCACATTCATTGTTAATAAGAACAATTCAAGATCTATCTTGAAGCACAACACTGTCAGTGATAGGATAATATCCATATGCCTACAAGGAAGACACAATACAGCTATTATGCAAATTTAACCCTCAACTACTATTGCCAAAGATGAAGAAATTGGAAATTTTTACTAACCTTTGCAGTCTTAAATTCATAAAACATACAATTAAGGTGCATTGATAATTACTGGTGATTGCAACTTGAAATTTGGAAGCATAAAAGGACCGGTAGTTGTAAAATAGGACTGTGATGACACCAAAAAGTCACATGATAATATCTGCAAGACAAATGACATATTAATCACAAGTACATTTTCTTCAGCAGCATAAACAGTGACTTTACACATGGGCCTCACCAAATGGAATACGTGGAAATCAAATCTACTACATCTGTGGAAAAACGTGGAGAAACTCAACATTGTCAGTCAGAAAAAGGCCAGGGGACAATTGTGAAACAAACTATTATTGCTCATATGCAAGTTAAAGCTGAAGCTAAAGAAAATTAAAACAAGTCTACAACAGCCATAATATAATTTTTAATATATCCCAGCTAAAATTAGAGACCATCTCAAAAACAGATTTGACACATTGAACATCAGTGACCAAACACCAGACATGTTGTAGGATGCAGTCAAGGATGTCATAAATGACGAAAGCAAAAGGTCCTTAAGAAGACAGGAAAGAAATAGAAGACAAAAATGGATGTCTGAAGAGACTCTGAAACTTGCTCTTCAACACAGAGTAGATAAAGCAAGTGGATGAATGGATGAATAAAACAGCTGAACAGAAGATTTCAAAGAACTGCTTTTGAAGACACAATATTATAATGAAATGTGGAAAGGTCTGTACAAAAGCTAAAAGAGAAGAAAACATTCAGCATTTCTCAAGCTGAAGGAACTAAATAAAAAAATCCAAGTCATGAATTGCATTACTGAAGGATTCTATGGGTAAAAAATTCAAACTTACAGGAAGCATCAAAAAAAAAAAGATGGAAGGAATGTACAACGTCACTGATCACTACACAAAAAGTGTTGGTTGACAACTCCAACTGGATAAAAGACCTAAATATCAAACCTAAAACGATAAAGCTCATCCAAGAAAAGGTAGGAACAACAATGGAAGTTTTAATACACAATGAGGACAGACTCCAATATCTGTCAAAGAAACCTCAATCAACAGAAGAGAAAGTAGATAAATGGGAACTATTAAGAATCAAACACTTTTGCTCATCCAAAGACTTTATTAATAGAATTAAAAGAACACCCACAGAGTGGGAAAAAATATTTGGCAACTCTATGTCAGATCGACGCCTGATCTCCATAATCTATAAGATACTACAAAATATCAATAAGAAGAAGATAAACCATCCAGTTAAGCGATGGGCAAAGGAGATGGACAGATACTTCACTAAAGAGGAGATCCAGGCAGCCAAAAAACACATGTGGACATGTTCACGATCTTTAGCTATTAAAGAAATTCAAATCAAGACAACAATGAGATACCATCTCACCCCAACAAGATTGGCCATAATCCAGAAAACACAAAACAACAAATGCTGGAGAGGCTGTGGAGAAAGTGGAACCCTCCTACACTGTTGGTGGGGTTGCAAAATGGTCCAGCCTCTTTGGAAGGCAATCTGGCGCTTCCTTAAAAAAATGGATATTGATATACCATTTGACCCAGTAATTCCACTACTTGGAATATATCCTACAGATTCAAGGCCTTTCACACCAACGGACACATGCACCAGAATGTTTATTGCGGCACAGTCCACAATAGCAAAAAGGTGGAATCAACCCAGATGCCCAAAAATAGAAGAATGGATAGGTCAACTGTGGTACATATACTCAATGGAGCACTATGCAATGATAAAGAATAATGATGACTCCAGGAAACATCTCCTAACCTGGTTTCAACTGGAAGACATTATGTTGAGTGAGAGTAGTCAGCGACAAAAGGACAAATACTGTATGAGACCTCTACGATAAGATCTCAAAAACAGACTTGTGTATAGAAGAAAAGACTCTTTGACAGCTGCAAGGGAGGGGAGGGAGGGAGGGAGGGCAAGGTGGGGAGGGTTTAGTTTAGGTAGTTACTAGAAATCTAGTTGGGAGAAAGCGGTGACAGCACACATTAGGAACAAGAACAACATTAAGTGGACTTCAGAATAACTTGAGTACTCCTTCCATCTTAACTCAATACTGCAAGGATAGAGTAGCTGGGGCGGGGGGTGGGGGACCATGTTCTTAGGTGAATTCCAGGCCAATTGGCACAACTAGCATTTTGCTAAGAGAGCTCTCTGCACCCCACATTGGTGAGTGGCATCTGGGGTCTTAAAAGCTGCCAAGCTGCCATCCGAGGACACAGCAAATGGTCCCAACTCAGCAGGAACGGATGCTCACCGAGGGCCAAAATGGCATGTGGTAAAGACAACCGAGAAGACAGAGAGACCCACAAGAGTGGGTGCCTACATCGACCTGGGACCAGAAGAACCGGATGGTGCCCGGCCACCACCAGTGATAGCCATGACGGAGCTCACAGAGAGGAGCCTCACTGGCAACACAAGAATAAAAAGAGGTGCATCATGAGATCTCCACTAAAAGACCTCAATTGATGGTCCAGTGGTTTGGGGGTTCCTCTGAGAGCATGGCCCCCGGCCCTGATGCTGCCCGTTCCCATAAATTATAACAAAGGTCCACTCTTTGGACAGGAATGGAATGGACTTGGCAATGCAGAGTAACCATATGTTGGAAGCACTTTATGGTTCTATATATCTATACGATATCATCTTGCTGACCTCTGGCTGGAGGAAGGGGAGTGGACGGAGAGGAGGGGAAAGGAGACTGTTGGGAGGATGAGACATGTATGGAGCAGAGAGGAATAGTGTGCAGTCACCGGACAGGGAGAGCAGTGGAAGCTGCATATAGGGGGGTATGTAAATTTAAATGTGAATGTACATTTTCACTCAGTTACGTTAAATAAAAAAAAAAAGTGTTGGTTGATGCTCAACTATCTGAGAAGTTAGCGTGTGATCAGGAACCAATGCTTCTGGTGGAAGAAGTCCAAGCTGCACTGAAGGCATTTGTAACAAGCCTCCAGAAATTAATAGAATACCAACTAAAGTGCTTTAGCAAACGGATGCAACACTGGAAGCGTTCACTTGTGTATGTGAAGAAATTTGAAAGGCAGCCACCTGGTCAACCAACTGTAAGTGATTCATATTTGTATCCATTTCAAAGAAAAGTGATTCAACAAAATGTGGAAACTATTGAACAATATCATCACTGTTATACCCAAGTAAACTTTTGCTGAAGATCATTCAAAAATGGTTGCAGTAAATTGACAGCAGTGCAAGGAATTCAGTCCAGATTCAGAAGCAGACATGGAATGTGGGACGCAATTACTGAGGCTAGAGATGGATCTTGACTAAAAGCAGAGAATACTAGAAAGATGTTTACCTGTGTTTCATTGCTGTACAAAGTCATTCAGCTGTGTGCATTACAACAAGTTACAGATAATGTTGCAAAGAATAGAAATTCCAGAACACTTAACTGTGTTTGTGCGGGACCTGTACATAGACCAAGAGGCAGTCATTTGAACAGAACAAGAGGATTCTACATGGTTCAAAATCAAAGAAGATAGGTGTCAGGGTTGTATCTTTTCAATGTACTTAGTCTGTATGCCCAGCAAATAATCAGAGTGTTGAACTGCATTAAGAAGAAAATGGTGTTAGGATTGAAGGAAGACTGATCAACAATCTGTGATATGCATGTAACACAACCTTGTTTGCTGAGAGTGAAGAAGATTTGAAACACTTACTGATGAAGAACAAAGACTACAGCCTTCAGTACTAATTAGATCTCAACATAAAACGAATAGAAATTCACACAACTGGACCAATAAACAACATCGTAATAAGTGGTAAGAATACTGAATTTGAAAAGGATTTCATTCTACTTGGATCCACAATTAACACCCATCGAAGCAGCAGTCAAGAAATCAGATGACATTTCACATTGGACAAAAGATCTCTTTAAAGTGCTGAAAGACTTCTTTAAATTGTTAAAATGCACAGATGTCACTTTGACAACCAAGGTGCACCTTACCCAATCTGTGATACTTTCAGTCACCTCATAGTCTTGTGACAGGTGGACAGTGAATAAAGAAAGTTGATGAAAAAATAATGCATTTCAATTATGACTATAGTATAGACTGCCAGAAGAATGACTAAATCTATATTGGAAGAACTACAATCAGAAGGATGATTCGAAATGACGGCAAGAATTCCTCACATACTTTGAACATGTTATCATGAAGGACCAGTCCCTAGTGAAGGACATCATGCTTCGTAAGGTAGAGTGTCAGCAAAAAAGAGGAAGACTCTCAATGAGATGGATTAACACAGTGACGGCAAAAATGTGCTCAAGCATAATGATTTTTAGTGTGATGCACGACTGTGCAGCGTTTCCTTCTACTGTACATAGAGTTGCTGTGAATTGGAACCAACTCAGCAGCACCTAAGAACAATAACAATGAATGAGTTTAGTTATTAGTTATTCAATACATTCTGGAGGCTAAGAATAATGTGTTGCTATTAGTCAGAACTGACTCAGTGACACTTAACAATAATGACAATTTTTATGAACTCTAAGATGACATGGTTACTGTCGTGGATTGAACTGGGTCCCCCAAAAACCATGTGCAGTAATCTGTCTGGGTCAGGATTCTCTGTATTCTGTGATTGCCCTCCATTTTTATGATTTCCTTATGCTGTAAATCTTAATCTCCGCCTGTGGTTAATAGAGTGGATTCTGTTACAGAGGATTAGTTTGAGTAAGTCCCTTCCTAAGGTCGCCTCCCTGCTCCGTTGTAGAGGGAGTTTCCCTAGAGTATGGCGTGTACAATCTTTTATCCTTTTATCTAAACAGTGGCTAAAACAATGACAGCAATCAGAAAGTTGGGAACCTCACACCATCAAGAAAACAGCACCAGGAATAGAACCTATCCTTCAGATTTAAGGTTCTTGTGCCAAGATACTCCCTGACCAAAGACTGATGTAACACAAAGACTTCCCTCCAGAGCTGACAGAGGGAAAGCCTTCCCCCAGAGTGGACATCCTCAATTTGGACTTTTAGCTTACTGGGCTGTATAAGAATAAACTTTTCTTTGCTAAAGTCATCTACTTAGTGGTATTTCTGCGAGAGCAGCACTAGATGACTAAAACAGTTACTTTCTCCAGATTTCTCTGTGTTTCACTTCTCCTTACTCTCCCTAGTTGATCAGAACCAAATCCACAACGCTATTTTTTTCCTCCATCTGAAAAGTGAACATAGCCAGCCAGCCAGCCAAGTGAACATAAGTACAAGGTAATTCAAGAGTGTATCAGAAGACCTGTGTTCCTCAGAAAGAATCTTTCTATTTATATTCAAATGATCTAAATTTACATTTCAGCAGGCATCATGATTTAGTTACATTGTCCATACAAAAACAAGAGGAAACCACTCCATCAAGCGTGGAACAAGAAATCAGATTAAGTAATCGTGAAGTGATAATAGATTAATAATAGATATTCTAATGAACCAGACAAGAACTTGGCAAAACTCCCAGGTACCTTTCATAAAGTAATTCTGATGAGCTATTTTTCCTATCAAGAGGAATGGATGGAGAACTTGGCATTGACCCAAAACCAGCAGCACAGTGACTCTGCTTAGATGTATACCTGTCTAGAAAAGCCCTTGGCACCTCACATCAAAGGGTATATAGTTGTGGGAACCAGCCCAAGTGCCTGGTTATTCTCTACAGAATAAATGTCCCAGGTCACTTCCTAGTAAGCACGGCAGGAGCAACTCTGACAGATGCAAAACAGGTACCCTGGTACCACAGTGATTAGGTACCCGGCTGCAAAGCAAAAAGTCTGTGTTTTGAACCCACTAGCTACTCCACTGGAGAAAGATGTAGCATTTACTTCCATAAAGATTACAGTTTAGGAAACACTGTTGGGCAGTTAGTTCTAAACAGTGGCTGTAACAATGGACTTAAGCACCACTGTGATAATGAAGCTGGCACAGGATCAGGAAGTGCTTTGCTGTACAATGGGGTGCTGTGAGTTGAAACTCAGTTGATGGCACCTAACAATAACAACATAGAGTTGCTAAGGATCAGAGTTGCCTCAGTAGCAGTGGGCTTTTGGGGAAATAGATGATGAACTTCTGTTTTCCACTTCAGTAGTTCAGTATGAGTGAACATAGCACACTGCATGAGAACTAGTGGTGTGTTTATTTACCGGCTATATTATTCAGTGATACAGTCCTGAGACTGGCCAAGGAACTGGGCTGATCTTCAGCAGTCCAAGGTTGGCACAAGGTACTGTCAGTATATGCAACAGAGGTCACACAGTAACAAGAAGGAAAGCTGGGACTTGAAATAATGATTCTCACTCCAAAGCCTGTGCTCTACAATAAAACAGGACATGATGTATACTAAGGCTTTAACCAAGCCCTGTTAGTACCAGTGGCTAAGTGTTCGGCTGCTAACCAAGAGGCTGGCGAATTGAATCCAACTGCTCCTCGGAAACCCTATGGTGCTCTTGTATTCTGTCTTATAGGGTTTCTATGAGTTGGAATGACTCAACAGCAATGGTTTATAGCTGTGACAATGGTCCAGGTCTCTCAGGAGTGTAACATATGTCCCCAAATTTTTTAAATATAAATTTTTGGGTTACATCAAAAGATACTGGATGAGTCATGGAGAGCATAGGATACCTGTGGCTGGAGTTACAGAAGCATTCTGATCTGGACATCAGAGTTGTGAAACCACTTGCAATACACTCAAGAGAAAGGGTCGTCAGGGAATCTATGTGCTAAATGGCATTGCTGACGTGTGCCAGAAATGCTACTAACAGCCCTCTGTGTGAAAAAGAATAGTTGGAGAGCAATTGATCTGTTGAAGAAGAAGCTCAAAACCTCAGCTGGTTTATAGATTGCTTTTGTCTAGATACAAGCATTATAAATCCCATATTCCAGTCTCCTTCCATGAAGGAGATTTTGTTTTCTTCCATACACATTCATTTAATCTATCAAATAGTTCTGGATTATGAGCAATATAGTCAGCTCTCCAAAAAAGTAATTACCTAAGAAAGTACAGAGCCAACCTTATCAGGAGCCCCTTCAATTGGAGAGCAGAAAACTACCTTGTTAACCTTTCTCCAAGTCATGGTGTCAATTCTGCTTGTAGCTATGAACTCCTGGGACTGGACAATCCTGTTAGTGAGTTAGCAGGTGAGATCAGAACAAAAGGCCAATCTCTGGATCCACACAAACTAGCCAGGGAAGAAATCAGTCATCATACCCTAAATCACGGAGTCTAAAACAGACTATGAAGAGCAAATGCATGTTTATATACAACATACAGTTTATCTATTTGGAAAACCTAATGCTACGGCTGCTATCCAAAAGGTCAGCAGTTCAAATCCACCAGGCACTCCTTGGAAACTCTGTGGGAGAGTTCTACTCTGCCTATTGTATTGCTATGAGTTCGAATTGACTTGACAGCAGTGGATTTGGCTTTTTTTTTTTTTTTTATCTAGTTGCCAAAATAATTAGGCATTAATTGCATTGCCTCTGTGAAATGTGATCTCCTTGTGCATACTTCTCTTCCCACTAATCAACACGAAAACTGTTGAAGTTTGCATATTACTGTGTATTACTGCGTGTTAGTGTGAACACTCGAACTGTTGTCTTCTCTGAAATCCAGGGAACACTGTCATAGAGATACCTCTTTGCTTCGGGGTCATGGGGAGATTCTTTTCCCCTGATGAACTTCTTACATTACAAAGGTGACCTTTCTGTAGTCGCTGCTTGGGGGCGTCTCCTCCACAACACACAGTCTCCTATGGGAAAAGAGTTGAGAACTCTCTCTCTACAGATTGCTTCTTGGAGATACACAACGTTTCTTCTTTAATTACTCTCTTCATATTCTTCCCATACCTAACCATTTCAGCATAGCACCCATCAACACATAAAGCACCCAAGCACTTTAAAATATTAAATTTGAGGATCTTGGATCAGATGATATCTGCAGATCAGCTGAGCTGAAAGAATTCATGCATAGCCAGGATGCATCTTTTTTTTCCACTTGAGATTTAAATAAGATCATATCTCTCTGTGTTTTATGTTCCTCTACTAATTAATTAATTGAGTCTTTCATAGTTTTTATTAGAAAAATATCCAGCATGATACAACCCAGGCTTCATCTTACAAGGTCCAACAATTAAGTCCAAGAACTTAATTGTTCTAAGTGCTATTCACCTCATTGCTGAATATCACTGTGTCACCTTCAAAGTACTCCTCTTAGGAAGCCGTGCACCAGCACCAGTGCCTAGTCCACCCTACAAAGCAATTTTGGAACTCTTTCTGGAATGGCCATTGTGTATGTTAGCATGGTGAATTAATTATATAGTTGTCTGTGAGGGAACTTTTAGGCAGTAAACAAATAAGTGTATTGGAACACCCTCCCTTCTCACCTGACCTGGCCCCCAAGGACTTTCTTCTGCACCTGAAATAAAGCAAATGTTGAAATGAAGACATTTTGATGACATTCAGGATATCAAGGGTAATATGATGACAACTCAATCATTCCAGAAAAAGAGTTCCAAAAGTGCTTTGAGGTGTGGAATAGACACTGGCATCAGTGTATACCTTCCCAAGGGGAGTACTTCAAAGGTGACAGTACTGATATTCTGTAATGAGGTATACAGCACTTTTTCCAGGATGAGTTCATGAAATTAATTGGGTAATCTTCATACAAATGATATGTTGCTCAGGGCAAATCTGCTACAAAAGACTCCTTTAAAACATTGAAAAGCAAAGATGTGGCTTTGAGGACTAAGTGTCCTGACCCAAGCCATGATATTTTCAACCATTTTGTATGCCTTCAAAAGCTAGATAATGAATAAGAAAGATCAGAGAAGAATTGATGCCTTTGAATTATGATGTTGGCAAAGAAAAATTGAATATACCATAGACTGCCAAAAGAATGAACAAATCTGTCTTAGAAGAAGTATGGCCAGAGTGCTCATTAAAAGAGAGGATGGTGATTCTCCTGTGAACAGCTGATATTTAACAAAGACCCAAAGGTTGTAAACTGGGGTAAAAACAATCTCTTTAACAAATGGTATTGGCAAAATTGGATGCCAAGCCAGCCAAGTGCTGTTGAATCAGATGCAATTCATGCAAAACTGGATAGCCATCTGCAAAAAACTGAAACCAGGCCCATGCATCACACCTTACACAAAAACTAACTCAAAATGGATCAAAGACCTAAATATAAAAACTAAAATGATAAAGATCATGCAAGAAAAGATAGGGACAACAGTGCAAGTTCAAATACACTGGTTAGACAGACTAAAAGATCTGACCAACAATGCACAAACAACAGAAGAGAAAATAGATAAGAGGGTACCACTAAAAGTCAAACATTTATGTTCCTCCAAAGACTATCAGGAGAGTTAAAAGGCTGCGTACAGAGTGGGAAAAAATATTTGGCAACTATGTATCAAATTGACATGTGATTTCCATAATTTGCAAGATACCACAAAATATCACAAAAAGACAAATAACCCAATTAAACAATGAGCAAAGGATATGGACAGACATTTCACCAAAGAAGACATTCAGGCAGCCAAAACACACATGAGGAAGTGCTCACGATCATTAGCTATTAGAGAAATCCAAATCAAAACTACAGTGAGATATCATCTCACCCCAACCATGTTGGCAATAATCCAAAAAACACAAAATAACAAATGGGGGAGAGGCGGTGGAGAGACTGTAACTCTCCTCCACTGCTGGTGGGAATGCAAGATGGCACAGCCTCTTTGGAAAGCAATTTGGTGCTTTCTTAAAAAGCTAGAAGTAGAAATGCCATATGATCCAGCAATCCCACCTCTTGGAATATATCCTACAGAAATAAGGGCTGTCACACAAACAGATACATGCACACAAATGTTTATTGCAACACTGTCCACAATAGCAAAAAGATGGAAACAACTTAGGTGCCCATCAACAGAAGAATGGATAAACAAACTATGGTATATACACACAATGAAAGACTATGCAATGATAAAGAACAATGATAATTTTAGGAAGCATCTCATGACTTGGTATCAACTAGAAGACATTATACTGAGTGAAATCACTAAGCTGAGGAAGGACAAGTATTATACGAGACCATTATTACAAGGACATTAAAAAGGACTTATGCACCGAAGAAAAGACTCTTTGGTGGCTACAAGAGTGGGGATGGAGGGAGAGGGTTGTTCATAGATTAGATGGTCAATAGGAATTTGGTTAGGTGAAGTGCGTGACAGCACTCAGGAAAAGGCGGGTCAGCATAAATGGCCTACACCATAAACTAAAAAGTTTTCTAAACTCAATCCAGCATTTCAAAAGATAGAGTAGCCGGGACAGTGTCTGTGGACCATGTTTTGGGGGGACATTGAGGTCAATTGGCATAATTAGCCTTTTGTTAAGAGAGTATTCTGTACCCCACATTGGTGAGTGGTGTCTGGGGTCTTAAAAGCCAGCAAGCTGCCATCTGAGGAATATCAATTGGTCGCAATCCACCTGGAACAGATGATGACCAAGAACATCAAAGACACTATAAAATGAGCCCAGGAGACAGAAGGACCCATATGACAGAGAGACTACATCAGCATGAGACTGGAAGAACCGGATGGTGCCCGGGAACCACCAAAGACACCTGTGATGGGGGATACATGAAGAGTCTCTGACATAACACCAGAAAAAGAGGTGTACAGATCAAAAACTCTACTAAAAGGCCAGAATTGGTAATTCAACAACCTGGAGGATCCCCTGGGAACATGGCCTCTAGATGTGCTGCTGCCCCAGGCCTGAAACCAGTACTGAGGTCAACACTTCAGACTAAGAATGGACTGGAGTTGGGAATACAGAGTGAGCATGTGGCATGTGCACTTTATGGATTTATACATGTATTGAAGGCTATCCTACTGGTTTCTTTCTAGAGGGGTGAGAAGAGCGTGGAGAGGAAGGGACAGGTGTTCACTGGGAGGATAGTAGTGAAGAGTGGAAAGGAGGAGTGTGCTATCACAGGATGGGACAGCAGATAGAGTTGAGGAGAGGCAGGTGTGCAAAATTGACTTGGATTGTGTACTTAGACTTAGTCATAATAAAATAAATGAATGAACTAATGAATACACAAACAAGTAGAAGAGAGGAGAAGACGGTGAGAGTCTGTTTCACATACTTTGGACACATTATCAAAACAGACCAGTCCCTGGAGACAGACATTTTCCTGGTCATCTCCTGTTGCTTTAATAGAAATACCACAAGTGGATGGCTTTAAAAAGAGAAATTTTAGTTTGTCACAGTCTAGTAGGCTAAAAGTCCAAACTCAGGGTGTCAGCTCAAGGGGAATGCTTTCTGTGCTGGCTCTGGATTAAGGTCCTTGTTGTCAACCTTCTCCCAGACTGAAAGCTTCTGAGGTGCAGGGACTTGAGTTCTTTCCAAAGGATGTGCTCAGCTCCTGATATGAGGTCCTCAGCTCTCTAATTGCATCCCTTTTGTTTTATCTCTTGTGGGATAAAAAGTGGTGCAAACCACATTCCAGGGAAATTCCTTTTACACTGGAGCAGAGAGGTGACCTCAGGAAGAGTGTTACGATCCTACCCTAATCCTCTTTATGTAATCTAGTCTATTAACCATGTGCAGAGATTAGGATTTACTGCATGGCAAAATCACAAAACGGAGGGCAATCACACAATACAAGGAATGATGGCCCACATTGCTATGAATATTTTTGGGGGCAGACACAATTTAATCCATGACAGACATTACAATTGGTAAAGTGGAGGGTCAGTGAAAAAGAAGACCCTCAATGAGATGGATTTACACAGAGTCTGCAACAACAGGCTCAGACCAAGCAATGATTGTGAGGACGGCACAGGACCGGGCAGTGTTTTGCTCTGTTGCCCACAGGGCCACTATGAGCTGGAACAGACGTACAGGCACCGGGAAACAACTTACCGATTTGTCCGTGGATGCTATGTGTTTACTCAACCAAGCTATCCGTTCTACCCCAAAAGGGCAGGGAGTTGGATGGAGAGAGAGAAAACCGGAAGGTCCAGCTGGTGCAGTCGCGGTGCTGGCTGCGGACTCACAGCAGGCTCCAGCTCTGCGTCATCCGAGCCAGCCCTCCCTCCCTCACACTCGAAGGCTTTTTGTTGTCCCGAAGGGATTGGTATGATCTAACTGACTCTTTCTTATGCGCGCCTTCTCAGGGAGCTTGGTATCCTTTGTGGCCAACAGACTTTTAAATCATCCAGATACAACTGTCCTAACTTACTATCAAAGCTGGGTTCTCAGTCCCTTTTTTTCCTGAAACCCAGTGGATTCTTAAGCAAACTGATATACCTTCTCTTCATTACTTAGGGAGGATAGTCTTCATCAAACGGCTGATAAAACAAACAAACCTGTTGTCGTCAAATAGATTCCAATTCGAAGTGACCCTAAAGGACAGAGTAGAACTGCCTAGGAGCACACGTTAGATTCAAACTTCCTACCTATTGCATAGTAGCCTTAGCTCTTAACCACTATGCTCCCTGGGTTTCCAAGTTGCTGAAAGCCTTCGTCCAAGGCCGTAAGTGCCTATTCAACTTGAGGTGGCACAAATGGTTAAGTGCTCAACTACTAAAAGTTTGGACGTTCAAACCCAGGCAGAGGTACCTTGGAAATAAGACCTGCGGATGTACTTCCAAAGGTACCAGCCTTGAAAATCCCTGTGTGGCACAGTTCTACTCCGTACAATAGGGTCACCATAAGTGGGAATCAATCTGACATCTAACAACAGGAACCACAGGCACAACTGGAAAAGACTTTGTGTCACTGTGCAGAACTGAAGACAACCATGCCACGGTGCTTCACATGGAGGAATACAGGATATTTACAAAAGAATTAAACCCCACTGAACATCCAGTAACACCTGACATTCACGTCTTTGCACAGAGCCTGAAAGGGAAAAGTAGAAATATGTGTAATTATCCAGCAAAACAACAACTTTGGGATAGAAAAAGTGGATGCTTTCCTCCCCCTCTCTGTACATAAATCTCAGGGTAGTTTTCACACATACTTTGTATTGTAGTTACTTTTGTAGATATTTTCCTACTACATGTTTGCTTCAGGGTCACGAGACTACATCTTCTGTGTTTTATTTAGTCCTAAAACAGCTGGCGTGCAACACTTTGTGTTTAGAACACAATAAATAATTGATAAAGAATTAAGGAAAACAGACCCAAGAGCCCCCAAATCATTGTTGAGCTCTGTAGCTTGCTTGATTTGACTTGCTGTTGGGTACAGACAGAGCTTAGGGTACGTTCTGACTTGCCTAAAGTGGGTGTCATCATGTTTCCGGTGTCATTTTAAACCCACAGCTGTATCTTCTCCAGAGTCAAAGCTATTTCTGAGCATGTCTGTTGAACTGAATCCGAAAGTCTTTATAACACGACTAGACATTTTAATAGTCCCTGGAGCAATGAAAGCATTTCTAGAAGGTCATTTTTCTGAATAAAGCTATGCACACAACAGCCATAAAATGTTTTTCATACTCAGAAAAGTATTATTCTGGTCCCCTGAAATAATGAGACTGCTAAATGCCACTCACTGGGTTTTTATCATATGTCACATTATTAGATATGATATGTCCTGTATGCATCACAACTCTGTTGTTATCGCTATTACCCCTATTTCACAAACAGGACTTTGTGATTCAGAGAGGGCAAGTACATTGCTCAAGGTTACACAGCTAACAAGTGATGGAATGAATAATTTGACTACGACTAGATTTCCCTATGAGAAAACCCTGGTAGCATAGTGATTAAGTGCTACATCTGCCAACAAAAAGTTTGGCAATTTGAATCCACCAGGTTCTCCTTGGAAATTCGGCAGAAAAGTTCTACTCTGTCCTATACGGTCGCTATGCGTCAGACTGGACTCGACTGGACAGCAATGGTTTTTTTTTTTGGTTTAGAGCTCCTTATCTAGACATAAACATTTGAGGAGTTTAAAAATGAGTCATTTTCCATGCTTCTTGACTCTTTACCTTTGCTTACCAAGATATCTGAGAACAGAAATGTACAGAAGTTCTTCACGGTCTCTGTGCAACTATGTTCAGTTAAACTTGAACTCGATTCTCTCACATTCTCTTTATCTTTCTTTGGAAAAATGTTTGGCTTCCAGCAGTTGTCATTCACGGTCACTAGAGAAGCCACCCCTCCTGAACCTGGAACAGAAAGAGCCTGAGGTTACCTGTTTTCAGACTGCATGGCTTCTGGAGGAGCAGAGGTTCTGGGCTGGCCTGTACTCCTCTGCCAATTGCTTCTGGCCAAAGGGCCTTTTTGACAATAAAACTACCCAGCACTTTCCATCTCCGTAATAGACATCAAAGAGCAGATTGATAGTGCCCATCCCCTACTGAAGGAAGCTGAAGACAGCAGCTAGTCAAGGAAAGAGGACCAGGGTGGAAGGCAACACCGGGGCTAGGTATTAGGGTAACAAACACATTGCTTCCAATTGTTGTGCACTTTTTACTAAAGGGGAAATTCAAACTGGAAATCTCAATTCATGAGGACTGCAGTTCATGCTGGGTGTAACTGGTTGTTGTGTGTCCCACCAGAGGACGGACCTCGGTGTGTGTGACTGACCAGCTGTTAAACTGTATCAACCGAATGCTCCCCTCCCCCGGTCTGGTCTATCACCTGATCTAGTCCTAAGTAGCTGAAAGGAGCCCCTGTGGCTAAAAGTGGTTAACGTCCTCTGGTGCTAATCAAATGGTTGGTGGTTGGAGTCCACTCAGAAGTGCCGCCGAAGGAAGACCTGGCTGTCCACTTCCAAAAAATCAGCGCTTGAAAACTCTGTGGAGCTTCTGTTGTACTGGGACACACACACACAGGGCCCCATGACAACATCGGGCGGTAGTGTGGGAAGGACTGAAAGCTGAATACAGCGTGTCTGTTTTCCAAACAGTGTAGGAAGAGCCCTTCTCTTTCAATTGGATATTTAAAAAAAAAAATCGATCTCTGACAGCTTTATCTGTAGTTTATCCCTCAGTGATGCACCTTTCATGCCGCCTGTGAACAACGGCCGCACCGAACACTCTCCTGACTCTGCCACCCCCCAGCTGTTCTGTCTTCACTCCAGTTTCTGGGAAGAGATCCTTTTCTTCTCCAAATGCAGACAAGGCCCACACTACTGGTTCTATTGCAGTGCAGAACCTTCCTGAAACACTGAAAGCCAATTACAGTCAATTTTAGGAAAGCCTCAGCAAAAGGCATCAGTCAAGTGTTTTTTATAAGAGAAGAAGCTATTAGAAGGGTGTTGTTCACAATCTCCTCTTGCTATAATCTGGTCGGTCATATTTTATTGGTGCTCATTACCACGGTAGAGGGTGGTAAGTGTGGAAACTACAGAAACATATTATGACCAAATGGACGTTGATTTGAAACCCCAGTGATTAGTGATTCACGCTGTGGACCACATCACCCATGAAGGTGCTTTCCAGACTCCCCTAGGAGGCCCTTCCCACGCCCCTGTAGTTACAGCTTTAGCCGCAAGCTTGTGGAGAGATGGGTGCATTTTCTGCAGTAAGAGGCATCACAAACCACCAGGATTTTCCCAGAGTTGACCAGAAGACACCACAAGCTGCCCCTGACCCTGATCATTTGTATTCTCTTTAATCCCTTGAGTTGTGAAGAATATTTGCTGTTGTTGCATGGCCTCGAGTCACTTCCAAATCCTTCCCACCCTGTATGACCGAGTACAATTGTCCTACAGGGTTTCCTAGGCTGTGATCTTCCCAAGAGCAGATCAACATCAGCTCTTCCTCCCTCAGAACCCAAAGTAGGTTCAAACTGAAGACCTTACAGTTAACAGCAGAGCGCTTAACCAGTGTGCCTCTTTGGAGCTGGGCCTCCCTAAAGAGTATTTGTTATCTGCTTTGGCTCCAGGCCCTGGAGCAGTCGAGCCAATGAAACATACTCCAAGTTAGAAGGAGGAAGAAGGTTTATTAGGAGATATGATACCAGAGGAGACTTGACAGCAATGCAGGCTGTTCTCCATGGAGTCTCAAAAGACAAGTTTTTACAACTAATTTTTTTTTCTGTAATTGAGTAAAAGTGTACAATCCAGTTTAAATTTGCATGCCTGCCTATCTGCAGCTCCTTCTGCTCTCTTTGCCTGGTGACAGCACACTCCTCCTTTCCATTTTATACATGTCATATCCTCTTAACAATCTCCTGTTCCCTCCTCTCCACCCTCTCCAATCCGCTCTAGTAAGATGCCAATAGGATAACATCCTATAGATGCACAGAAACATAAAGTGCGCACACGATATGGTCACTTGTACACTAGAATTTGTGTACATTTTGACAAGGATTACTTCCTGTTTCTAAGCATATAGCCCACAGATAATTGTATACATCACAAAACAGAAGCAAGAAACCCTTTACTAAAGTAGTGATAGGAATGTCAGACACCTGGACTCCAACCTGTGCATTTGTAAGAAGCAAAGGCAAAACTTAAATAAAAATTCCTTGGCTAGCAGAATTAGCCTGCCAAGTCTACTCTGGTCAAGATAAGGAGCAAGAAAGTTGTGGATACAAAAAAAATAAAATAAAAAAATGCCAGGCAGACTTTCTGGCTGGTCTCTCCCAGGCTAAAGGTGATTTCTCAGGAGGGCAAAGAAGAGGAGGGAGACCAAGGCCACAGGAGCCACAGGGGCTCTGTGCCCATTTGGAAAGAGGCCAGTACAGAGGCCAGAGTAGCTGGTGCAGTAAAAAACACATACAGATTATCATTATGGCATTAGTTATGTCAAACTCTGAATTACCGGTTTCCAAAAGGAGAAAACATATTGCAGGTAACATTAGTTTAGGTGGCATAAAGGTTAAGTGCTACATCTGCTAACCAAAAGTTTGGCAGTTCAAATCTGCCAGGCAGTCCTTGGAAATCCTATAGGACAGTTCTACCTTTCTGATAGGGCTGCTGTGTGTTATAATTTAACTCGATGGTGTTGGGTTTGGTTTTGGTCTTTTAAATAGTAGAGATAGTTGCCATTTACCTCTCCTTCTCCTCTCTTAAACCCAACTATTTATTACCACTTTTAAAAATGGTATATAAGAATATTCATTTCAACACAAGTATTTCCAGGAAAAAGTGAGATTTCAATTTTATACATCTGATAAAAATAAATAAACCTCAGTAGATGATTAAATTTTTAAGTTCTCTGAATGTAACAGCACACAATGCAACATAGCTCACTTCAGAGACTGACCCAGAGCCTGGTTTGATCAGAGACTGTAACTTTTATACATAGTTTCGAAAGTAAATTGATTTCTTAATCATTATACGGAATCATACTATAGCCTTAAATTACCTCAAAATTTTTGGTAGCCTAAATACAAATTATAGGTTTAATTTTTTCTTTCTTATCACAATTTCAAGCAGAGTAAAGGATGCAAAGTTTTGCCAATGCAAGGGACAAAGAGCAGGATTTTTTTTTTTTTTATGATTGAGTGAAAATATACATTCCCATATAAATTTGCTTGCCCACCCATATGCAGCTCCCACTGCTCTCCCTAGCCGGTGGCAGCACACACTTCCTCTCTGCACCATACCTGTTTTATCCTCCCAACAATCTCCTATTCCCTTGTCTCCACCCACTCCCCCGCCTCCAGTAAGAGGTCAGTAGGACGACATCCTGTGGATGCACAGAACCGTAAAGTGCACACATGATATGGTCACTCTGTGTCACCAAGTCCAATCCATTCCTGTCTGAAGAGTTGACCTCCATTATGATTTATGGACAGGGGCAGCATCAGGGCCGGGGGCCATGCTCCCAGGGGAACCCCAAGGCCCCTGGACCATCAATTGTGGTCTTTTAGTGGAGATCTCAGGGTGCATCCCTTTTTATTCTTGTGTTGCCAGTGAGACTCAACTTTGTGAGCTCCATCACGGCTATCACTGGTGGTGGCCGGACACCATCTGGTTCTTCCGGTCACAAGTCAGTGTAGTCACCCACTCACATGGTTCTCTCTGTCTTCTGGGTTCTCTTTTCCCCATTTCCTTTTGGTCCTTGGTGATCATCTGTTCCTGCTGAGTTGGGACCATTTGGTGTACCCTCAGATGGCAGTTTGGCAGCTTTTAAGACAGCAGACGTCTCTCACCTATGTGGGGTGCAGAAGGCTTTCTTAGCAAAATATTAGTTGTGCCAGTTTGACCTCGATTTCCCCTAATTTTTCAAATGATGAAATATTTATTAGCTGTGTACCGGGCCCTTCCTATTCAGGTGATGCTATCTCAGTAATGTACACAGCAAAGCCAGAATTGTAGCATCTTGGCTAATGACCACATCCCACTGAGTATCTTGATCCTGCTTTGTTGGGCCATCTTCTAGTGCATGGTGGCTGCAAATCAATAACCAGAAAGTGGATTCTTCTGACAATGTTGACCTTGGGATGCTGCTGAAGTTTGAATGATTTGCTTAAATCACGCTTATATAATACCCACTGACATCGAGTTGGTTCCAATTCACAGCAATATTATAGGACAGAGTAGAACTGCCCCCATAGAGTTTCCAAGGAGCACCTGGTGGATTTGAACTGCTAACCCTTTGATTAGCATCTGTAGCACTCAACCACTACACCACCAGGGTTTCCATGCTTATACAAGCACAGTTCAATGGAGTAAACCATAAGGTTTTTTAAATGTACTTTAATAATATATTTTTTGAATTAGTTAAAAGAGGATGTTCCAATACAGTTATTTGGAACATCCACAGAGAACTAGCAAAAATTACCTATAATCTAATTCTTCTATATGATTATCATCTCCATTTGATTGTCTGACCTTCTACTACTGTTTCTGTTGCTACGTTATGGTTAGCTGCTGCTGAGTCAGTTCTAACTCATGGGGTCCCCTGGTGTGACAGAAGGGATCCGTGCTGGGTCCCATGCCACCTTCATAATCAGTTAGTTCACTGTTATGGTCACAGAGCATTTTGAGTGCCTTCCAACCTAGGAGGCTCATTCTCCAGCTCCGTATCAGACAATATGCTGCTGTGATCCACAGGGTTTTCCCTGGCTAATTTGTGGAAGTAGATTGCCAGCTCTTTCTTCTGAGTCTGTCTCAGTCACATAGCTCCACAGAAACCTGTCCAGCATGGATAACCTTGCAAGTATTTGAAATAGTGGCATGGCTTCAGTATTACAAAACAGGCAAACCACCAGAGAAGGACAAACTGACAAATCGATGGTGGATTTATATATTATGTTTTAAATCATCAAAGACAAGGCCGAAGTTACATAAACAAGTTGTATTTAGACTATGTTTTATAAAAGTAGTATCATACTCTTATATCTTGAAATTTATCACTTGACTCTGTGCTGTGAATACTATCTCTCACCAGTAAGCATTTTCTATAGTTTCAGTGACTAAATAGAACTCCATAGCAGCTATACAGTGAACTTACTCATGTGAAATACTCATAATCCCCTACATAGAAAGTTTATATAATTTTTAGTTGCTTCTTTTGTAAATTATTCTGAAAAGTGCTTCCTTGTATGTGAGGTCTGACAATTAAGTCCTTGAAGTTAGTTGTTCTACGTGCTACATGCCTCACTGCTGTGTATCACTATAGTCACCTTCAAAGTACTCCCTTCAGAAACCTATGCACCAATGCCAGCACTTAGTCTGCCCAGCAAAGCAATTTTGGAACTTGTCTTGGAACAGCCATTGCACACAGTGACACAGTGGCAAATTTGCCAACTTACTTGTATAGTTGTCTGTGAGGTAGTGTTTAACCAGTAAACAAATAACTGTCTTGCAACATCCTACCTACTCACGTGATCTGGCCTCCAATGACTTTTTTCTTTACCCAGAGATAAAGGAAATATTGAAAGGAAGACATTCCTTTGATGACATTAGAACATCGAGGGTAGGACAATGACAGCTCTGATAACCATTCCAGAAAGAGTTTCAAAATTGCTTTGAATAATGGACCAGACACTGACATCAGTGCACAGCGTGCCAAGGGGGAGTACTTCAAAGACGACAGTAGCAATACTCAGCAATGTGGTATGTAGCACTTTTTCTAGAATGAGTTCGCGAATGTAGTTGTCAGACCATTGTATATAACTTTGATCAGATTTGCTTAGGTTAAAAAACAAACAGCCAAGTAGCCAAGTGCCGTCGAGTTTAAAAACATTTCCGTCGAGTCAATTCCGACTCACATTGCACACAGTGACACAGTGGCAAATTTGCCAACTTACTTGTGTAGTTGTCTGTGAGGTAGTGTTTAGCCAGTAAACAAATAACTGTCTTCCCAAGGAGCTCCTGGCAGATTTGGACTTCTGACCTTTGGGTTAGCAGCCGTAGCCCTTAACCACTATGCCGCCAGGGTTTTCAAGGTCAAAGTGTATAGGCATCATAAAGGTCTAAGAAATTGATTTTCAGATTTATTTTTAAAAGTTTAGTTTTATTTATTCCACAGCAGTATATGAAATTGCATAGGGCCCCTCACCATAACCAGCCCTGGGAATTATGTTTAATGAAGTTCGTGTTTTCTTTACTTATTTGTGTCAGTCTCTCTAAACATTATTTGACATGTTGTTTCAATTTGCGTTCCCTTGTTTTCAAGGATCTTTAACATTTCTTCTTCATAAATTTGGTGGTTTTAAAAAATCACTTGTATGATGTTGTATTCATGCATTTTGCTTCTTAAAACAGGTAGATGTCTTTATTTTCTTTTCACATATTTAGATTTCCATTCACTGAACAATCTATGTGACTATTTTTTCTCATTGTGTCACTTACCTTGTGATTCTGCTGGTATCATACTTTCGACGTGCAGAAATCTTCATTCCAGTTTACCAAACATCCTTTGCTTTTCTCTACAACTTTTATGTTCGCTCTTAGTCCAACAAAGGTCTTCCTGCACCGAGATATTTGTTCATCTTTTCTTGCAGGTTTCTTACAAGTTTCCTTCATTTTCTGCATTTAAATTTTGTATCTACTTTTAATTATTTGAATATATAGTAAAGGAGAGTACTTTCTACTATATTTTACACCACAGCACACAGATCAAATGATCATTTCCGTGGCACACTGGTGTAAGCATACAGGTTGCCACTGGCCAGAAGTTACTGGATATCCTAACAACGGACAGACTCATTATCCCAGCTCACCTGCATTCCATGCCCAGCACATCACTGGATCTAAGGCACTTCTTGTACAAGGCAAGAAAAGACACAATTTTTAAAAAATAATTAACCAGCGATCTTAATTATTGAATAATTAAGATTCCCCCATACTGATTTAAGTGCTTTTTCAATATACTAAAAAGTTATAGACATGAGTCTTTTTTTGGTGTTTCCTCTCTGTTTCATTGATCTGATTACCTATCCTAGCACTGATGCTACACTGTTTTTATGTTTTGTAGCTTTGTAATAGGTTCAAATATCTGGCGATCCAAGTTCCATCTTACAATTCTCTTTGAAAATGGGTGGTTCTCAATTGTTCATTCTTCCTGATGAATTTTACAAATCTTCTTAAACAGTCAAGTGTTCGAAGGGGATTACATTAAACATAAGCATTATTTTGTAGAGCAATGCCGTTCTCACAATGTTTTGGTTTTCCACCTGGAGGACATTTGTTTATATCATCTTTGCGCCTTTCAGTGAAGTTTAATGATTTTTACCATAAGGTAGATACTTCATTAAAATTTATTCCTAGGGACTTTCTACTTTTATAGTTATTTTTAATGATAGCTTCTCCTCATTGTATTTTTCTAAATGGTTATGTGCATAGAGGAAAACTATAAATAGTTATTTTGTAGACAGTCAGCAGATCATAAAGTGTGGTCCATCTGCCTTGTTGTATTTCATCTATGAGGATTCATAGTATGCATTAAAATACTTTCCTCTGACAAAAGTTTTACGCAAGTGCAGTCTAAACTCAAAATGTAACTCCCCATGGTTTGACTGGATCCTTATTTGAAAAAATGTATTTGGATGAATGGTGTCTATCTCATTGAAAGACAACATTTTCTTAACTTGATTTTTGCATTTAGATACAAAGATTTTATTAAAATGCATTCTTAAAAAACAAAAAGTATAAAGTCATGTTATGGATTGAACTGCCTTCCCAAAATGTGTATTGAAACTCTGGCTGCTATATCTGTAAACAAGAGTCCTGGTGGCACGATGGTTGAACACGCTAACTGGAAGTTTGGCGGTTCTAATCTACCAGTTACTCTGCGGGATATAAGACCTGGTGATTTGATCCCATCAAGATTGCTCTTGTTAGATTACCTTGATCTGGTTCTGACTGACAGCCAACTTTGTAAACCAAAATGAAACACTGTTTGGTCCTGAGTCATTCTTGTGATGGTTACTATGTTTGAGCCCATGGCTGTAGCCACTGTGTCCATCTGCCTTCCTGAGAGTCTTCCTCTTTATGCTACCCCTGAACTTGACCAAGCATTGTGTCCTTCTCTAGGTGATCCCTCCTGATAACATGTCCACAGTTTCACCATCCTTGCTTCTAAGGAACAACCTGGTTGTACTTCTTCCAAGACAGATTGGCTTATTCTTCAGCAGTCTATGGTATTGTCTTAGTCACCTGGTACTGCTCTAACAGAAAATACCACGAGTAGAAGGTTTCATGAGGAGAAGCTTTATTGTCACAGTCTGGTAAGCCACAAATCTGTTCCTAAGCTACAAGTCCATCAAAATGAAAAATCATCACAGTCCAGCAGGCTGAGTCCAAATCCAGTGAGAGCATCTCGGCACAGGAACCTCAGGTCCAAGGGACGTGCTCTGCTCTCGGTGCTTCTCTCTTGGTGGTATGAGGTTCCCAACTTCCTCAGCTCACTTCTCTCCCTTATATTCCACAAGCTTGTAGCTTGGGTCCTGCCTCACTAACACAACTGCAAACCATTCTCCATCATCAGTATCACAGAGGCAGGATTCACAACATACGGGAGGAAGGGCACCATATTGGAACTCCTCACCAAGTCAAATCAACACATTTTTGGGGGGACACAATTCGATCCATAATAGGTATATTTACCATTCTCCACGAGCACCATAATTTAAATGCACCAGTTCTGCATTGGTCTTCCTTATTCATTGTCTAAGGGCAGTTCCACTCTGTCATATAGACTTAGAGTTCAGATCAGCTAAACAGCATACAACAACATAGCTGTAAATGTGATCCTATTTTGAAATAGGATCATACTTCCTGCATAGGATGCATTCTAAATCTAATCACCTCAGAGTCATAAAGAGAGTGGAATGGACATGAAGACACACATATGGGGAAGAGGTGAGGGAAACACACATTTATAAGAATTCCTGGAGGTTACCAGAAGCTGAAATAGACAAGCAGTTATCTCTTACCTAAAGAAAAACCCCAAAACCCAACCCATTGCTACTGAGCAAATTCTGAGGTATAGCAATCCAATATGAAAGAGCAGAATTGCCCTGGAAACCTGGTGATACCGTGGTTAGGAGCTATGGCTGCTACCCAAAAGTTTAAAGGTGGAATCCATCAGCCTGTCCTTGGAAACCCTGTGTGGTAAGTCTACTCTGTTCTATAGGGTCACTTTGACATAGAGTTGACTCAGTAGCAATAGGATGGAGAACTGATCCATAGGGCTTTCAAAGATGTAATCTTTGTGGAAGAAAATGGCCATATCTTTCTACTGTAGAGCAGCTGGCGGGTTCAAACAGTGGATCTTTTGCTGAGCTGCTGAGTGCTTAACCAGTGCACCACCAAGGCTCCTTCTCATCTGGAGACAAAGCCTGAATTCAGACAGCTATCCTCTCAAACTGTGAGAAAATACATTTCTGTTCTTCAAGCCCAGAAACCCTGGTGATGTAATTAATGGTTAAGAACTACAGCTACTAATCAAGAAGTTGGTGATCTGAATCCACCACACGCTCCTTGGAAATCCTGTAAGACAATTTTACTGTCTGGTATGATGTCACCATGAGTTGGAATCTACTTCACAAAAAATAGGTTTTTCTTTAAAGCCACCGCTTGTGGTATTTGTGTTATAGCAACATTAAATAAAACAAGGCTTCTCTTTTCAGTAGAGTTCCCTTAGAACTCGCTGGCAGTTAGACTTTTAGTAAATGTCACGCTTATCAAATTTTCTGTAATGATTTTTATAGTAATAGTATTCAACTGAACAGTAATTTCACCAACAGTGTTTGTGATGGCCACAGAGAGATACAATTACAGCCAAATGGGCGTGCCATAGAAGTAAATTTCCCTTTTTTTCTATAATGATATCAAAAGTTCAACAACAACAACAAAAAAAAAAACAAAGATTTTAATGAAAACATTTCAAAAGATAAAATCGAGCCCTCAAGCCAGGAAACATAGGACTGTAAGTTATTTCTCTTCCAAAAATACCTGAGCGAAGAAAAAGACAGTAGGTTCCGAAGATTGGAAGATGCCGTCACCGCCTTGCTGAAGGCAGAATCTTTTCCAGCTCTGCAAACTATGTGGTTTGGGGAAGGGGAGAAATCGGCACATTTCTGACTTTTCTTAGGGGAAGACTAAACCAAGTTTTAACCCAGTCAGCCTCAGCTGCTTCAAGTACACAAGATCAGTTCTTAGGGTTTATTGAATTTCTAGTTAATACACAGGAAGTAAATTAGGTCTATAATTTCTGATGCCCTTTTGTAATGACTCATTTTTCTGTCAATAAAATTGACAAGAGGCCAGCACAGCTCCTGTGCCCGACTTGGATTGGCGTGGCAGAGTCACCTGACACGGCCCGGCGCTCCCAGACGCGGGTTGTCAGCCTCTCCTGGGTGTTCATGGAAATAAGATTAGAGAAACGCAGTCTGCACAGGCCAGGGCAGTTTTCAGCCCGCATGAGCCATGGCATCAATCATCCTCCAGAAGGTCTCACGTGAGGCATTTTCATTGATAGCAGCAGACTTGATTTGCTGGTTAAAAGATACAGTGAGAGCCTCCCTCTCCCCCTTTATTTGTTTGTTGGTTCAAAGTCTTTAAGTCGTCTCTTTTGGAACCGGGCATCCTTACTGACCTCGCAGACCTGTTGTCGTAGAGCTGGTTCTGGTTCCGACTTCCAGCAGCCCTGCAGGATGAAGTAGAAGTGTCCCGCAGGGTTTCCAAGGTTGTAATCCCTAAGAAGCGAGCGGCTTCAACCTCCCCGCTCGCTCCCCCCAGCTGTTCTGCGGGAGAAAGATCTGGCCATCTGTTTTCATAAAGATTACAGCCTGGAACACCCAGCGGGGCAATTACAGCTCATCGCAGGGGTATCTGTGTGTCAGAAATCAAACTGATGGCACCTAACAACACTAGCAATCTTGACAGAAGCTGACTGCCACCTCTTCTTCCTCAGGAGCAGATATGGGGTTCAAATCACTCACCCGCCCTTTAGCAGCTAAGCACTTAAACCACTGTGCCACCAAGGCTTCTCTTAATCACCTCAGACCCTCTTAAAGGTCTCAGCATATCTTCCTGCCGTTCTTGAGAAGACATGTGATTCTGAGATGAAATAAAGAAGTTAAACACGAACTGAAGCTACCTCAACAATCTACAAAAAGTGCTCATCATGAGCAAAGAACTCTAAGAATCTTCTTATAGTCATTTCCAAAGATAAATAAAATAAAATAAAAAGATGGCTACCCCTCGGCTTTATTCTGGCCTTTTCACTCATTGATGTCAATCCAGTCTGTTGTTGGTTAGTGTACCCAGACAACTGTACTCACAGTTTGACATTTAGAGACAGATAACAAAGGGACAGGTAGATAAGTTTGCCGAAGAAGTCAGAAAAATGACACACTGAATAATGCCCTCTCGTGAAGTACAGCAGCCACACGTAAGTGACAGGCTGAATAAAAGATAAAGGCCACCTGTGTGATATCCACCTGCCTGTATCCTCACTCTTTCATTTTTGTTAGAAACAGCTGTGACAGGTCTAGTGGCATGTGGGAACTCTCAAAAAAAAAAAGAAAAAAAAAAATCAGAAACCACTGCCCTCAAGTTGACTACGGTTCATGATGACCCCATTCCTTACGAAGTACAACTACTCCATGGGGTAATCTTGACAGAAGCAAATTGTCTGGCCTTTATTCATGGTGCCATGGGGTGGATTCAAATGACCAGCTTTAGGTTAGTAGATAAACACAAATCATATGTACCACTTGGGGACCTAGCCAAGATAGAAACTGAGGATCTGATTTTTGTTGTTGACAATGCACACAGCAATTGAACTGTTTCTACGTGTATAATTTAGTGACATTAATTACAATCTTTCAGTTGTGCAAGCCTTCTTACCCTCCTGTTCTGAGTTGTTCCTCCCCCATTAACATAAACACACTGCTCCTTAAGGTTTTTATCTAATCTTTTGAGTTGCTGTCATCAGTTTGATCCCACACGGAAAGATCTTAAGAGAATAATTTTCCAGACAGGCATTTTCTATTTCTTGAGCTTAACAATTATTTGGTTTTAAGACTTTATGCAATATTTCTGGATAATGCATTTTTAATTTAAAGTGTTGCTAACATTTTTTTAAACATGAATTGACAAACTTAAAATTGTAATTTAAAAATACTTATTAAAAATAATACTAACTGCTCACAGAAAACAAATACAAATACAAAGTAAGAAGAATGAAAACTAATACACTGAAATAATGAGGTGTGTGAATTTGGATGGCAATGGGATCAAAAAATCAAGTAACACACTTGTTGACCAAGGCTGGGGAAACAAGAATTCTCATCCCTTGCTGCTGAAAATATAAACTGGAAGAAGTTCTTTTAGAGAACAGTTTCACCGTATCCATCGAGATTATAGATGCACCCTAGGGTTTGGCCCAGTAAATTTCATATTTAGACAAGATTCTACTAAGATACTCCTACTCATCTACAGGACATTAATTGATACACTGCAGCTAATAGCAAAAGAAAAGGGAAACACTCTAAATATGCACCAGTAGATGGCTGTTAAATACATAACTTTAACTTATAAATGTGGCCAGTGAAATACTACACAAACATTAACAAGGGTAAGACAGAGAGCTTTGCAAAAGTTTATATGGCACAAGCTCAAAATTGTGTGTCTGATTTTTCAAAAAGGCAGAGGAATGTGAAAAATTGTTTACCAGTCTCTAGACTAGAGGAATATAAGCAAAGGCAACCGAAAACCCAAACCAAACTCTATGCCGTGGAGTTGATTCTGACTCACAGTGATCCTATAGGACGGGATAGAACTGCCAGAAATGGTTATATCTGGATAGAAAAGGGAGAAAAATCTTAAACTCATCTTACACTCAAGTGTTAGCTAGCCCCCCCCCCCGCAAAGGATGGTTAATAAAATCACTTGAGAAAACGAGAAGGAAAGAACAAGTAAAATTGCTCAAAGTACAGTCAGTTGATCACGGATGAGAGCTTGCCATGCGAATAGCACTGTAGCCAGAGTCGGTTTGATTCTCTCTGTGAAGTTTTTATAGTCTCCTTCAGAGTGTATTTTTTAAAGAGAAATTCTATTGTGACTTAAGTACAAGTAAACAGTCCAGTTCAAGTTGCCCTATAACATTTGGAATTCACACCACTGTTCTCCTCTATCTGCCGTCCCTTCTCTTCTCCACCCTCCTGTGACAGTACACTTACCCACATCATCCAGGAATCCTCATGCCCACTTGATCAAGACCTGTCCCCTTTACCCCAGCTTCCCACCCCCAGCAATGAGCTTCTCAGACAGCCTCTGAGTACTGCTTAAGCCCAAAAGTTTGATCAGTGCCCCAATCACAGCCTGTTTTACACAGTCCAGGTCAGTCTTTGGGGAGCTGGTGTCCTTGCTGGATGTGGGTTGGGGCAAGACGGTCTGGAAGCCATCTTCCCAGGGGGCCTCTGGGCAGGAGGACCATCAATTGTGGTCATTTGGTAGAGTTGAGGTTTTAGAATTTTGTGTGTGTGTGTGATTTTTGTTTTTTTTTATGACTGGGTGAAAATGTACATTCCTGTATAAATTTACATGCCCACCTATATGCAGCTTCCACTGCTCTCCCTGTCCGGTGACAGCACACTGTTCCTCTCTGCTCCATACATGTCTCATCCTCCCAGCAGTCTCCTATTCCCTCCTCTCCACCCACTCTCCTTCCTCCAGCCAGAGGTCAGAAGGATGATATCATATAGATGCATAGAATCATAAAGTGCATCCAATATATGGTCACTCTGCATCACCAAGTCCAATCCATTTGTGTCCGAAGAGTGGACCTTTGTTATGATTTATGGGCAAGGGCAGCTGTGGTGTATATACTCAATGGAGCACAATGCAATGATAAAGAATAATGATGATTCCGTGAAACGTAACCTGGTTTCAACTGGAAGACATTATGTTGAGTGAAAGTAGTCAGCGACAAAAGGACAAATATTGTATGAGACCCCTACGATAAGATCTCAAAACCAGACTTATGTATAGAGGTCTTAGAGTTTTAAAAGCATATTCCCAGAGTTGGTGCCAAGAAACCCTTAGTCCAAAATTTGGATCCACCCTGACTTATTGTCTAACTTGTTGGATCTGACTTGGCAGCACTTGGCTGGCTTGGCTTGGGCAAACCATTCCACCTGTTTCTACTTTTATTTCACTTTTTGTCCAATGATGATTCAACTCCTGCTCCCCTCACCCCCTGCACCCCCCCAATCAAATGTAATCCTGAGAGATAAATCATGGAACTCTTACTGTTGTTTTGTTTTGTTTTTGTTCTGTCATGTTTTTTTCTCTACTTTTTTGTTTGATTGTCTCTATCAAACATACCCTCTTATCTCTAAAAATTGTTTCCTTTAGGCTCTCTAGAAAAAGGGACACATTTTAGGTTTAATTCTCTTAATTCAGAGAATTCATTTTTAAAACAATTCCTTTCCCTTTTATTTTCTCTGATTTAATACATTTTAGCTGCTTCTCTTTGCATTTGAGTTTGCTGACAAGCTTCTAAAACAACAGCTGTCTAGCTCCTAGTGCCACTGCAGCGAGTTGTTGAATCTTTTGACCACTTCCCTTCTAATCCATGCAGCCGCTCTGTGCCCGCGAGCCACTCACCCTGGCAATTAGCTGCTTACAGTTCCAACATAATATGTATTTTTTATGCTCCTACCAAGAAGAGTACTCTCATGGACTATTGTTCATTCTTTTGGGACTGGGAGCTGCTGTCAGCTTTGATTAGATTCGGTGCCTCACTATAAGGATACAGTGGAATGTGCTCCATGATAATATTTTGTTTGAAATAGACTGTGTGCTAAAGGTCAAACTGTTGTATCTTTTGGCTATCCCCTAGATTCTAAATTAATGTTTCATTTCACGAATCAACTCTTATCTTTGTTTGCAGGGCGACATGACCTCACCAGGAAAGAGCTCTGATAACCCTCTTGGCTCCCCTCCGTTCTCTTTTCGTGGCTTTACTTGGAATTGGATGTCCGCAGACTTGGATTCTGGAGTCTGAAATCCTTGCTGCTCTAAAGTTAAGCAACCAAGGTCATTCAGTCTCTTTATTACAGAATTCCTTTTACCTCTTACACTACCCTCCTCTCTCTTGAGTCGACATCAACTCAAGGACACCTAGCAACAACACTTTTATTTTATTTTACTTATTTTATTTTTTGGGTTATTTGACACTTTCCCCTTGATGCTGCTTCTCTTCTAAATCTGGTTTCTTTCTAACATGTTAGAAAGAATGTTTTCATGTGAAATTGTATTTATTTTAAAAAACTTATATTTTAAAACTGATTTTATGTTCCTTGTTCTAACTGTAAGTTGATGTTTTGTGTTTTAGAACCCCTTGAGAGGCATCCCTTCCTGTGAGTGCCACTGAAGTCAGTTCCAGGCAAAGCTGCTTCCTGAATAGCTCGGGCATTGCAGGGTCCGGGCCCAGCCGTAGCCCAGCTTGGTTCTTCTTTAACTGTGTGTGCCTATTATTTCCTGCAGTTCAGTTCTGATTTAATTGGAGATCACCCACTGCCATTGAGTCTATTCTGACTCATACTGATGCTATAAGACAGAATAGAACTGCTCCATAGGGTTTTCAAGGAGCATCTGACAGATTCAAATCACCAGCCTTTGGGTTAACAGTTGTAACACTTAACCACTATGTCATCAGAGTTTAACTGGTGAGCCACAGTTAACTGGAGTTTAACTCCTGAGCCACAACAATTCTTGAACTTCATGGGTCCTACTGCCAAATAGTTAAAGATTAAAATCAAATCAAACCCGCTGTCTTTGAGTTGATTCTGACTCATAGCAACACTATAGGACAGAGTAGGTCTGCCCTGCTCTGTGAGGTACCCAAAGCTGTAGACTGCCACATCTTTCTCCCATGTAGCAGCTGGTAGGTTGTAACTGTTGACCTCTTATCAGATGATCTCTTAACCACTGGGCAACCAGGGTCCCTTAAGTCAAGAGTAGAACCTTCAATGTCAACCAAGGTGAAGGAAGACAGTATATGAGATGAAAAGAATAGTTTGATAAACATTACCACTTTCTATCAAGTCAATTCTGACTCACAGTGACCCTATAGGCTAGAGTAGAACTACCCAATAGAGATTCAAAGAAGCAGCTGGTGTACTCAAACTGTTGACCTTTTGGTTCACAATGAGGATCTTTAATCTCTGTGCCAGCAGGCCCCCATTATAGCAGAAGTGCCTCTCAATTAATGGGCCTCGACTGAGTACCTGTTGTATAGCTTCAAGTATCATGTAAGGTACTTGGGAGGATGAGACATGGCCACATGAATAGGAGAAAAGGCCATAAATAATGAATGCTTAACAAATGGAACATACGTGAACATGCCATGGGAGTGCATAAACAATCCAAACTGGAATAACTTCTCTGATGATTGCAATTCATTTTTATAGGCTGAGTATGATTTAAACAGTTGATGTGAGGAAAGTGACACCAGTCCTGGTGGAGAAGATATAAATGAATAAAAGCAATGTCAAATGATCAGATAGGGTTGGGATAAAGTGAGCACACAAAGAAGCTGGAACGGAGGTGTTCTGGATAGGTAAGTCATCCAAAACCCAAATCCAAGGCTGTCAAGTTAAACGTGACTTTCAGCAGCTTCCTAGAACAGAGCAGAACTGTCCCATAGTGTTTCCAAGACTGTAATCTTTACTGACACAGAGAAAGAGCAAAGACCAAAGCCTTCAATATGGATTATACCTCAATGCAAAGAAAACAAAAATCATTACAACTGGACCAATAAGCAACATCATGATACAAGGACTCGTATCCTGAGTTCTCCTCTTGCTGAGACTGCCTTGCCTCCAGTCTTTAGCGCAGTGAAGAATCCCTGGTCTTTTACTTTTTACCTGGATGGATAACTACTTATCAAACTGGATTTAGGCAAATGTTTCAAAAGCAATCAACCAATTTTCACAATGGTGTCCCAGCACAACAGCTTCTGACCAGTAGAGATGAAAATAACTGGCTAAATTATTTGTCCTACACTTTTGGAATTAAAGGCAGGACACGTGATCATGACAGGCAGCAGGGACACCATGACAAGGAACCTGTGCTGGGCATGACTGGCATTTCTTGAATTTCTTCTCTTTGGATCCACAAGCGTAGAATGATTACAAGGTGCTGCGGACTGCTGGGAACATGCTATCCCGCCTGTTGGCTATGCCGATACTTCTGCATACAGGTCTAGGCCTTCCTCCAGTATGACAGAGCCTCCGGAATGCCTGACATTTGCCTCTGTCTCTTTCCTCTTACCTTATGCCTTGCTGATACTTATGCATATGGGTCAGCCAATCATGAAACGCCCTGATACCATCATAACCATTTTTGGCAGAACAGACTGCCCTGCCAACTTCCTGATTGTAGCCCTATAAATAAAGTTTCCTATAGAGGAACGGTGGCCATTGTCCTCTGTCAGAGGCTCCGGTCCCACCTGGCCTCACCTGATAATCTGTGTGATGTGTTTCTTGCGTGAGTGAGTTTTCCCATCTCCCTTCCTATCTCCTTCGGACCTAGGCCTTTTCCAGTGCTGGCCACTGGAGTGCCGGATGCGGTACAAGTGTTCCTTTATAAAATAAGTAGTTTAAGGGCAATGGGGAAAGCCTTTGGACATTAAGCTCTTACTCATAGCCTAAAAATTTACAGAAATATCTATAATGCCTCAGATACTCACTCCAAGTCGAGAGAGCATGTGCAAGTGGGTTATTGTGGAGCGAGGATGGAAACAGTAGTTATGCCTTGCTTTCTTTTAACATATGAGGTTTCTTTCTAAGTTTACAAATTGCAGAAGGATTTGCTCTATTGATAAACATGATTACATTAAAATGTAATACATGCTGATTCTAGGAGTTACAGAGTAGAACTGCTCCACATAATTTTTTTGGCTGTAATTGTAATGGAAACATATTGAAGGGCCTTCTGTGATACTTGTAAGGGGTTCAACTGCTACCCTTTAGGTTAGTAGTAGGGTAAAATCTATGTGTGCTACAGTAGATTACCTGCAGATACATATATCTCTACCTTCATCAAGAAGACACAATAGTTAGAAACCCAGATCTTTGTCAACTGAGTGGGATTTAATCTTATTTAACAGCTACATAACCTATAGAAAGTTGCTTAGCCCTTTTGTGCCTCAGTTTACCGGTCTGTAAACAAGGATGATAAGAATAGTGTCTACTTCTTCCAAACCAGAAAACCAGTTGTCGTCAAATCAACTTGATTTTGATTTGTGGTGACTCAATGTATTGCAGTGTAGAAGTGTAATCCATAGTGTTCTCAAGACTGTGACCTTTTGGAAGAGATTGCCAGGACTTTCTTTTCAGGCATCACTGGATAGGTTCAAACCATGAGCCTTTCTGTTAGTAGCTAAGTTTTTAACCATTTCCAGCACTCTGGGATTCCTGTCTACTTCATAGGACAGGAAGATTAGACAAACGATTAAACGAACTTCTTAGAACAGAGCACGTCACGTAGTGAGATCTATATTAACCCTGTTAAATAAATTTAGCATCTTTCATTACCAAAACTTCCTTGTAAGTACAGTGGATACTGCATGATGTGTAGATTTATCTCTGGCTCAGACCCCTATAGACTCACATAAAAAATTAAGTCCTTTTTCACAATTTATATGTGATGTACTGGCTAAAGATTCGAGTCTAGGTAATCTACTAAAAAATAGTATTTTTTTCTTCTGAAGGTAATGAGCAGGAGGCAGAGAAGTCAGGAAGCTTGCACTGAGGGTGGGGAGAGTCCTAGAGGGAGAGCAGTTCCAGGTAGGTCCAGCAGTCCTATGCGCCTTCCCAGCGGGTGGGTGCACACACAGTGGTGCCCCATGACACGCTTGGCCTGAGGGAGCACTTTGCAAGGTTCTCAGTTCTTTCTTTGTGTGGAAAAGGCCAGAGCCATCAAAACAGAAGTCACATCAATGAGATGTTTTAAAAAGTCACCCATCAACTGAGATTCTCTCAAACATAGCAAACAGCCGATAAAGCACAGCTAAGCCCGCCAAGTGCCGTCCAGTCGGATCCGACTCATACAAACAACAGCAATACTTGAAATGCTCGCTGCCTCTGCTTCTGCCCCTACCCTGTGAGGAGTAGCCCCCAAAGCGGGGCACCTGGAGGCCTGCCAACTCTGAGATGGAATTTAACCAGTTTCTCTCCAGTCCATTCTGACTCACGGTACCCCGTGGATGTCAGAGTAGAGCTGTACCCCACAGGGTTCTCAGTGGCTAATTTCTCAGAAGCAGATCAGCAGACCTTTCTTCTGAGGCACCTCTAGGTGGAGTTGAACCCCCAACCTGTCCGTTAGCAGCTGAGCATGTTAACTGTTTGCATCACCTATAGTCTCTCTGGTGGTGTAGTGGGTTAAGTGCTATGTCAGCAACCAAAAGGTCGTCAATTCAAATCCACCAGGTGCTCCTTGGAAACTCTATGGGCAGTTCTCCTCTGACCTCTAGAGTTGCTTTGAGTCAGATTTGACTCAATGGCAGTGAGTTTTGGGTTTAAAGAAGATTCTTTCACAGCCACTCTGCAAATAAAAAGAACTAGAGACCAGAAGCTAGTGATCAGCTGTTTTCCTGTGGTGGGTAGGGTGACAAGGTCTCAAAAACACCAATGTTTTAGTGCTAATCTGGTTTCCAGTGTCAACACATTTCAGTCTCACATAGGGCGGTCTCTCCTCCATTATTCCTATTGGGAGTCTTTCCCTACTGGTAAAGTTAGATCTGCTTCCACGTCTTTCCTTCCCACACACCCAAAGTCCAACAAGGTCTATCCTCTTGTGCTTTTGGCCTGGCGGTGTTCTCAAAACACCTGTTGTCTCTGCCTTAGTGTCACTGTTCAAAGAAAGATCTTGATTTTCCTGAATCCGCTCTATCTTAAAGACTTTCTGGTTTCAGTTGTCCACAATCTACTCAAAACAATTCAAAAGACTTCATCTTCTGAAGTATGATCATGTCAGGATAGTTACTTCCTTAGAACCCAGCCAAACCCCATGAAACCAAGCCCATTGCCATTGAGTCAATATCAACTCATAGGGAACCTATAGGACGGAGTAGAACCACCCCGTAGGGTTTCCAAAGATCAGGTGGTAGATTCAAATTGCCAACCTTTTGGTTAGTAGCTGTCATGGATTGACTTGTGTCCCCCCCAAAATGTATGTAGCTGTGTGGTTGAGCCTTGACTCCCAGTATCTTGTGACTGTCCTCCACTTTGTGGTTTTCCTGTGCTGTATGTTAAAGGATTAGGGTGGGACTGTAAATCCCTTTATAAGATCACCTCCCCGCTCCACTGTAAAGGGAGTTTCCCTGGAGTATGGCTTGACACACCCTTAATCCTTCACCCTGCAAGAGATGAAAAGAAAGAGAAGCAGGCTGAACATTGGGAACCTCGTACCATCAAGAAAACAGCACTGGGAGAGCTCATCCTTCAGATCCGAGGTTCCTGCACCAGGATGCTCCCTGGACAAAGACTGATGCAATATCGGACTTTCTTCCAGAGCCAACAAGGGGGAGAAACTTCCCCTGGAGCAGACATCCTGAATTTGGACTTGTAGTCTACCAGTCTGTGTAAGAATAAACCTTCCTTTGTTAAAGCCATCCACTCTACAGTACTTCTGTTAGAGCAGCACTAGCTGACTAAAGCAGTAACCAAGCTTTTAACCCTGTACTGCACGGAATCTAGAACACTACCAAAAACAAACCCATTGCCAACTTCGGGGATGGAGTAGAATTGCCCCATAGGGTTTCCCAGGAACGGCTGGTGGATTCAAACTGCCCGCCTTTGGTTAGCTGCTTGTGGAATCACACTACCCACCTTTGGTTAGCAGCTATAGTGTTTTACCACTAAACCATCAGAGTTTCCTAAGGCTCTTGTTTTCTGAATTCATTTAAAATCTAAGACCAAGGGCTTTAATGGTTTCCAGACACTGAAATCTTTTTTGTCCCATGCTGACCCCAGCTGCCTTATTTCCTACTGATTTACCATTTCTGCAATTGGAGAAACTTACTTGTTGTCATGGTTGGAATTGTGTCCCCCCAAAAATGTGTGAGGCCATGTGGCTGGGATATGGTTCCCAGTATCTTGGGACTGTCCTCCATTGTGTGGTTTTGCTAACCTGTATGTTAAAGGATTAGGGTGGGGCTGCGAATTCCTGCTGTGGGGGAAGTTTCCCTGGAGTATGGCTTGCCCCACCCTTAATGCTTTTAACTTGCAAGGAATAAAAGGAAAAAGAACCAAGGACAATTTGAGAACCTCACTACCATCAAGCAAGCAGCACCAGGAGCAGAGCGCGTCCTTCAGACCAGAGGTTCTTGCGTCAGGATGCTCCCTGGACAAAGACTGATGCAATACCGGACTTTCCTCCAGAGCTGACAAGGGGAAAGTCTTTCCCTGGAGCGGACACCCTGAATATGGACTTGCAACCTACCAGACTGTGTAAAAATAAATCTTTCTTTGTTAAAGCCATCCACTCTGTGGTATTTCTGTTAGAGCAGCCCTAGCTGACTAAAACACTTGTTATTCTCCTTCTCCTTGTCTTACCATGCCCTTGATATTCTCCATTTGCATTCACCTGCCCTTCTTCTTATCCAAACGTGTTTCCAAAAATCTTCAGCAGGAAGCCTTTCCACCAAGACTTGCCTATGATTAGTTTTTCCAAACAGTAAATAATTTTTTGTCTTTCTTCTCAACTCCTAACAACTCCATCATCATTAACAGAGAGGACGATGAAGAAGAAAATAATAAGGTTTTACATTTAGGTAGAAGTTCGTAGCTTGTGTCACAATTTCACACACATTTATCAGTATCTAGTTCAAGAAGTGCTATCCTTAGTGCCTTTCTTTCTCACCTTTTCCTGCATTTCCTATAGTCCTTTTGTACAAAATGAAGTAAAAGTAAGTTTATGGATCAACTGAATGTTCATTGTATGATTTTATACAAAAATAATTTCTGGATGAGTCCTCATGTTTTCTCACCTTAGGAGCTGGGGCTATAAATAACTTGCCGCTCAGTTCCTTCTACTAGGAGAGTGCTGAGACTGAATGATAGAACACTTGAAAACCACTCATTATCAAAGGTCACTGAGAGAATGGTGGAATTCTGGAAAAATGTGGCCTAGAGGGACACCAGACTCAGTATATACCTCCAATTTCCTCCTCATCATTCTGCTGGCTTTAAAGATATGAAATACGCAAAATTAAAAAAAGAGTATCCAGGATCTTGGAGTTTTTAATTCCGAAAAAAGGACCTTGAGAGGAACGATCCACTAATTCTATTGTCTAATAAGTTTGGTAGAAATGCCTTTCAGTGGAATATTATTAACTGTGCATACAATTCAGGCCCCTGAGGCAACTTTCAAATAAATAGTCATCATTTCCACTGGCATTGAAACCTATAGCCTTAAAAGAAAAAAAAAGGAAAAAAGGGACAGACACTAAGAAAATCTTGGTTTTGCATTACTAAGTTAGCATTCTGAAATAAACCTTGGTTATATTTTGCTATTTATTGAGAGTCTATAGTATGCTGAATGTTTTTCTAAACTGCCAGCTTCTTCCTCTAAATCCTGCACAATATTCGATATGCAAGGCCATGGAGTGCTCCTTTTGAAGAAAAGAACAAACCTTGCAGAGCTGGCCAATTAGCATTGCTGTTTGCATTCTTATAGCATTCTGTCCTTTTTTTTTTTTGATTTATTGGAATTCACTTTTTAAAAATAAGTATTATTTTAGGACAGTTTATCTAGACCCAAGTTATATTTAAGTAACCATAATAGGGATTTATCATGATGAGGAAAAGCGAAGAAACACAGAAGAGGAGGAAGGAAGAAAGAAGAAACTTTTGTCATCCTGCAACAAATATAGGCACGTGTGATGGTGTGCTGCTGTGTCCTTTACCTACTTAAGATACCTTGTACTAACACATGTGAACGAGCAGATCAGGGGTTGAGGTACGTGATATTATCCCTATTCTTTCTCCCCAAATCTTTTAGTTTGGAAAAATAGTGCAATGAATACTCACATACTCTCACTTAGACTCAGTTGTTGTTAACATTCACCTCATTGCTCATTCTCTTTATATATGTCATGGATTCAATTGTGTCTCCCCAAAATCCTGTGTAGCAATTTGGCTAGGTTGTGATTCCTGGTATTGCGTGATATTCCTGTGTGTTGTAAATCCTGCCTCAATGATGTTAAGGAAAGAGGATGAGCAGCAGTTGGGTTGGTGAGGCAGGATTCAAGCTGTGAAATTGTATTGTGCCTTGAGGCAATCTCTTGGGATATAAAGGAAAGGGAAGCAAGTAGAGAGCTGGGGACCTCATACCATCAGACAAGAAGTGTGCCAGGAGCAGAGTGCATTCTTTGGACGTGGAGTCTCTGTGCCTCAGAAACTCCTAGTCCAGGTGAAGATTGAGGACAAGGACCTTCCTCCAGAGCCAATCCCTAAAGCCTTCCCCTGGAACTGATGATCTGAATTTGAACTAGTATTCTCCTGGACAGTGACAGAATAAATTTCTCTTTAAAAGCCATCTACTTGTGGTATTTCTGTTATAGTAGCACGCAATGATTAAGACAGCATATAATTGTGTATGAGGTCTAAGAGTTAAGTCTGCAAACTACATATCTAATTGCTGAATATCAGTACGGTCACCTTCAAAGCACTCACCTTGGGAAGCTATGCACCAAACCCTGAGCATAGGTGGACCAACCTGGCCCACCCTTCAAAGCAATTTTGGAACTCTTTCTGGAATGGCCATCATTCACAGCGACATGGTGGCAAGTTTGCAAACTTAATTGTGTAGCTGTCTGTGAGGGAGTTTTTAGCCAGTGAACAAACAACTGTGTTGGAACAGCTTCCCTACTCACTGATCTGTCCCTCTGTGACTTTTTTCTTTACCCAAAGATAAAAGAAGTCTTGAAAGGAAGACATTCCTTTGATAACATTCAGGACATCAGTGGTAATAGGATGACAGCTCTGTTGGCCATTCCAGAAAAAGAGTTACAAAATTGCTTTGAAGGGTGGACTAGACACTGGTATCAGTGCGTAGCTTCCCAAAGGGAGTACTTTGAAGATGACCACAGTGATATTCAGCAATGAGCTATGTAGCACTTTTTCTAGGATGAGTTTGCAAATTGTCAGTCCTCATATATAAATTTATCACATCTATAACATATCTAATATGTAAAGCATATATCTATCATCTATGGTTATATGTTTCAGGACCTTTTTAAACTTAATTGTAGACATAGCACTTCATATTCATCTCCCAAAACCAAAGATGTGCTTCCACAGACTCTCTGTACTGTTATCAGTCTCATTATTGGTAATGTGCAGTTTGATCACTTGGATACGGTAGCATTTGCCTTGTTTTTCCATTACAAGCCCACATTTTCCCTTGTAATTCACCAAGAATCTGTGGATGCTATTTTAAGAATATCCCGCTTTTTGATTGTCTTTCCTCTTAGCATTCATTAGTCATCCTGAGTCACTTATTACATTGACAGCTACAAAACTATTGTTATCATTTTATAGATGAGAAACTAGGTTTCAAGTTATACTTTTGCCCTGTAAACCTGCTAGTGCGTGCTTGAGCCATACCTCAAACCTGCTCAGAACCTCAGACTTGCTATCAGCTACCATCTGGGTCACAGTGTCCCGTGAAGATGGTGACAAGATTGGTGCCAACTCCCATGCCGCAAGCCAGATAGACTCCACTGTGCTTCTTAAGATTCCTGCTATTTCCTTGGGGATGTATCTGTTTGTGGATACTCCCAGTTCCAACTTCTTTGCCCTGATGAACATATACTTTCTATGCTGTACTGAGGCAAAAGAAGAACTCAGATTCTTTCTTGATTTTCATATACAAAAGAGTCTGTGTCAGTAGCAGACTTTATTGAAGGCTTGCAAAAACCTTTCCTTTCCCTCCTCACAAGCAATTTAGAATTGATTATTAGACATTTATATTCTTAAAATAGGCTCTGGGTAGTACAAAACCTTAACGTGCTTGGATGCCAACCCAAAGTTTGAAGTCTGAGTGCACTTGGAGGTGCTTTGGAAGAAAGACCTGGCAATCAACTTGTGAAAATCTAGCTACTGAAAACCACAGTTGTACACTGACACATAGTGGCGTGCCATGATTTGGAGTCCTTTTGATGACAACTGGTTATTCTTAAAGTAGTTTGGTTTTGACTCTATGTTCCCAGATTGACCCATTCCTCGTTCTCTGTTTTTGTCTCTTAAGAACAAAAAGACTAACTTCGTCTCCTATTCTATAGGAAAATAAATTGGTTATCCTCAGCCCTTACACCATGCTCAACTGTGCTTCCCTGCCAAGACATGTCCCAAACTATCAAAATACTGGTAAGACTTTGATTAGTAGTCTCTAGGTGGTACAAAAAGTTGAGCACACTACTACTAACTGAAAGGTTAGTAGCTCAAATCCTCCTAGAAGAGACTTAGAAGAGAGATGTGGTCATGTACTTCTGAAATGTCATAGCCATGAAAACCCCACGGAGTGTAGGTGTACTCTGCATACATGGGGTCTCTGTGAGTCAGAATCAACTCAGTGGTAGCTGGTGAAGACTTTGATCAAGTTTTTAGCTTCCTCTTCTTTCCAGATGTTCTGAGGGTGACAGGGGAGGTATAAAGACTAGAATTCTTGTTACATAATAGGCCAGGTAAGCCCCAGGAAAATCAATTAATTTGTTTAAGGCTCTACAGAGCAAGGCTCATAACCCTCTGAGTTCCCAGAGAAGTAAAACATTACCTGGAGTGGCTCACCAGAAGGCTGACTGTCTCAGTAGAGAAGATTGAAGTGTTGGGGTTCAGATTTATGGTAACTGGTTTGAGGCTATACTTAGAGTTATTCCCTCCTGTAGAAAAGCAAGTGACTTTTACCGGTACAAGAAGATTGAGAGAAGGAATAACTTTTCACAGAGATCTTTAAGAGTAAGCACAGATACTTGGAAAACAGTGTCAAACTAATTACTTTCTGCCTTTGAAGGAATCAAGACAAGCCCTTGTGAGAAGAGAAAGACACCAAACAACCCCAAACCAGACCTAAACCTCAGCTGCAACCTGATTTAACACAAGAGAAAAGGAAACCATTGAAGGTGATAGGACAGTAGCCTTAGGGACCTTAATTCTGTAAATATTTTTAGAATGCTTTATGAGGTTAGTCATTTTCAGAACACTTTTTTATCACAAAGTCTATAATACAGAAAAGTGCAGAACTTTAGACAACTTTTAGCCATACTTCAAAATTTGTACACACATCTAAGGAAATTATAAAACCAAAATCAAATCCACTCTGTTGAATCAAATAATAGGTATTTCACATTCACTAAATTTATCATTGATATGTAGAGAAGCCCTGGTTGTGCAGTGGTTAAAGCTTCGCAGGAGAAAGAGGCGGCAGCCTACTTCTGTAAAGATTACAGCTTTGGAAACCCTATAGGGCAGTTCTGTTCTGTCCTGTAGGGTCACAATGAGTTGGAAGCAAGTCAATGGCAATGGCTTTGTTATATTATTATTAAATACATTTTATTCAAGTGATGCTGACAAAATATTCTCTTAAACAAGGAACACCTTCCCAAAATAATCAACTTCCCCAAAGCACCGAATTATGCCCTATTTTTCTTTTATTTTTGTTCAACTTTGGGGGACCAGACTGCTGGCCATCCAGTTCTTTTCCTGCTTTGAAACTGAGAACAAGCATGTTGGTTTCCATGTTCTGTTTCGGAGTGGGAGAAAATGAGGAAGATTTTCAAATAGGCTGTTCTGTTCACTTGGCACAAGAGCACAGTCACAGTTGGTGACAAAGTACAATGTCCCTGGTTCTGTCTGCACGGCCCTAAGAGACATCACTGGAAGATGACTCCACTTTCCTGCAGTTTATGGATGATTCCGCTCCTCTCCTCCCATCCCAGTTCTCCTAATTTTTTTTCCCCTACCACTGACTGCTTTCCAGCTTTAAAGGAAGTTCTCTGTCCTAAATGTCTGTGCCAGAGTTGATAAATGAGTTTCTCCACTGCTGTGTCTCTCTGCTGTCACCATCTCAGGAGAAAAAACTCAGACAAGAACTGTTCATTCCTAAAAGGAAGAAGAAGGGCCAAGGAGAGTTAAGCTAACATTGAGGCATTAGCATCTTCAGGGTCTTCTCTCCATTGCCATGGTCAATGTGAACTCTTTCTTGCCTAAGATCTTCATCTCCAGTTTCTTGTTTGACAGACTTGGTCCATTTTTATCTACTTCTAGCTTTCAGGAATTATGTGGACTATAAAGAAATGATAGAAAGAGAAAGACAGCAAAACCCACAGCCAGAGGGACAACTTTTTTTTTTTTTTTAATTTGACTGTGCTTTAGGTGAAAATTGACAGCTTAAGTCAATTTTTCATTTAAAAAGTTATATATAGATTGCTTTGTGATGTCAGTTGTAATCCTCAAAATGTGACAACACTTCATAATACACCTTTCTGTCTCAGATTCCTCATGTTTATCCATGTTATCTGGTCAGTTTTCCTATCCCTTCTCATTTTGCTTTTGGGTAGAAGTTGCCCAGTTGGCCTTGGATATTTGATGGAACTAGAAGGGATGGACCTAACGTGTGTTATGATTTGTTTTATAGGCCTGTCTAACCTCTGTCTGAAAAGTGGGCTTTGGGAGTGCCTTCAGTTCTGAGTTAGCAGGGGGTTCAGGGGACACAGTTTCAGGGGTTCCCCTAGTCTATCATACCGGTAAATCTGGTCTTTTTATGTGTGTGAAATTGATTTGTTGTACACTTTTGTCCTGCTCTGTCTGGGACTTTCTGTTGTGATCCTTGTTAGAGAAGGTGGTCGTGGTAGCCAGATAGTGTCTAGGTCTTCCAGGCTCTGTTTGGTGGAGGCTTTGGTTCATGTCTCCTCTAATTTTCTGGGCTTATATTTGCCTTATGTCTTTGGATTTCCTTTGTTCTATTTTGCTCCCAGTGGGATGGGACCAATAGCTTCTTTAAGCTTCTCAGGTAAACAAATACCAGCAACAATTTCCAATCAGCTGGAAAACCTATTATCTTTCCATCTGCTCATACTCAGGACTTCATCTTCAATACTTCAACTGACTCTATATTCAGAAATATAGTGTTGAAGAATCAAGGCCTTTGCAACAATTCCTCTGCCTGCCCAGTAAGAACGCTGCGCTACCTGGGGACTAAACCTGTTACTCTTGAGTCCCTTTTGACCCTATAGGACATAGTAGAACTGCCTCATGGGGTTTCCTAGGCTATCGGCATTTACAGATCTGATTATCACAGCTTTCTCCCTTGGGGCAGTTGGTGGATTCAAGCCTTTAACCACTACTCCACTGGGGATCCTTCACTCAGTGGTCCCTGGGAGATAAATTAGCCACTGTCAATAAAGGATAATGAAGATGAAAAGGGTATGTGTACAATTGTCATGAATAATGAACACATTTGCTATACATCATTACTTCAGACACATGTACTACAGCTTATTGGCTATGAAACCCATGGCATTTTACTAGACGTTGATTCAATTAAAAATGAGGCCTTTTAAAAAATGGTCTATTAGCGTGAACTATAATTTTAAGATTTCAAACCTAACTGTATATTTCAACTCCACTTTTACAAGCATTCATTACCTCGCAGAGTCTGAGGATTCCAAAAACGCTTTTAAACATGACTGGGTTATTTTACTTCTTTTATTTTTATTTTATTAATTGAGGTTATAATGGTTCTTTATTCTTGAAAAAGATTTCAGACACGAAACACAGTGAGAAAAAAACCAACAAACCTGACTCACTGCTCAGCCAGCCTTAGCTCTGAGGCTGCCCTCAAGTCCGTCCACCGGTGTGGACCTGAGGCTGTGCTTCTTCCGGCGAAGCTCTGGACCTTGCATGCCCCTCCCTGCACTGCCTGTTTCGCCATCTAATTGATCTAACAGAGACAGCACAGGGTGGGTGGCCTTAACAAAGGAAAGTTTTTTCTTACACAGTCCAGTAGGCTGCGAGTCCAAATTCAAAGTGCCCTCTCCAGAGAAAATCTGTTCCCCTGTCAGCTCTGGGGGAAAGTCCTTATGTTGCTTCAGTCTTTTGGGGAGAGCATCTTGGCACAGGGACCATCAGTCCTGCTCCCATTGCTGCTTTCTTGATCACATGAGGTTCCTAATTTTCTGTTTGCTTCCCTTTCTTTTTATCTCTTGTATGATAAAAGGATGCAGGATCGTGCAAGCCACACTTCAAGGGAACTCCCTTTACACTGGATCAGGGAGGTAAACTTAGGAAAGGATTTACAGTCCCGCCCTAATCCTCTTTAACGTACAACATAGGAAAATCACAAAAAGGAGGACAATCATAAAATGTTGGGAATCGTAGACCAGCCAAGTGGCTACACACATTTTGGAGGGACATGGTTCAATCCATGACACTGCCTAACTAACCCATTCCAATTCAAATATCTGGATCCCTGATGAATCTTTTCAATGTTACTTTCCTGTTTATGTGAGCAGTCAATCAGTGTAGCACTCCATGCTAACGGGTTCTAGAGTAACTACCCTTCCATAACATCTTCATCTCACGTTCTGCCTGGCACTTCCTGATGGCATGAAGTCTGTACTCAAAAGTCTACATACATGCATTAGGGGTCTCCAGAAAATCAGAACCAATGTATATACATACATATGTACACCTAGTTTGTTGCTTTTGAGTCTCTTCTAGCTCGTGTTGACCCCGTGTGTTACAGATTAGAACAGCTCCATAGGGTTTTCTTGTCTAGAATCTTATGAGGAAGGAAACCTGGTGGTGCAATGGTTAAACCCTGGGCTGCTAACCAAAAGGACAGTGGTTTGAGCTTTCTCTTGCTCCATAGGGGAAAAGACCCGGTGATCTGCTCTGGTGAAGATTACAGACTGGAAGTAATTACCTCTGTGGAGGTAATTATACTCTGTCCTGTGGGTGGCTGTGAGCTGGGATCAACTCAGTGGCATACAACAACAATCCAAACAGGATCAGCTCACCAGGACTTTGGTCATCAGGGCTTCTGGGTGGGTTTGTACTGCTAACTTTTGGGTTGGCAGCTAAGCAAACTGTTTATACCACCTGGAAATGAACGTGCGCACACACACACACACACACACACACACACACACACACACACACACACACACACACACACATATGCAAGGTCTGACAATTAAGTCTGTGAACTGTAATTGTTCTAAGTGCTGCGTACCTCATTGCTGAATATCACTATGGTCACCTTCAAAGTACTCCCCTTGGGAAGCTCTGCACTTGACACCAGTGCCTAGTCTAACATTCACAGCAATTTTGGAACTCTTTCTGGAATGGCCAGTGCGCACAGTGGAACAGTGCAGGTTCACAGGCTTAGCTGTATAGCTGGCCGTGAGGGAGTTTTCAGCCAGTAAACAAATAGCTGTATTAGAATACCTCCTTACTCACCTGATATGGCTCCAAATGACTTTTTTCTTTGCCCAAAGGTAAAGGAAACATTGAAAGGAAGACATTTTGATGACATTTAGGACATCAAGGATAATATGATGACAGCTCTGATGGTCATTCCAGAAAAAGAGTTCCAAAATTGCTTAGAAGGGTGGACTAGACAGTGGTGTCGTGCACAGCTTCCCAAGGGGAGTACTTTGAAAGCGACCGTAGTGGTATTCAGCAATGAGGTATGTAGTACTTTTTTGAGGATGAGTTTGCAAACTTAACTGGCAGACTTGTGTGTGTGTGTGTGTGTGTGTGTGTGTGTGTGTGTAAAACACATTTTACATATATATATAAAATGAACATATTGGAAACTCTGGTGGCATAGTGGTTAAGCGCTACATCTGCTAACCAAGAGTCTGGCAGTTCAAATCTGCCAGGTGATCCTTGGAAACTCTATAGAGCAGTTCTACTCTGTCCTCAGGGTTGTTATGAGCTGGAATAGACTCCAGGGCAGTGGGTTTGGTTTTGGTTTAATGAACACATGTTATAATATTATTCTCTCCTTTTTTTCTCTCTTCCTTCCTCCCTCTTTCTCTCCCTAAGCCCACTGCCATCGAGTTAATTCTGACTCATGGCAACCCTACAGGACAGACAGAAAATGTCTTCCTTTCAATGTTTCCTTTACCTTTGGGTAAAGAAAAAAGTCATTTGGAGCCATATCAGGTGAGTAAGGAGGTATTCTAATACAGCTATTTGTTTACTGGCTGAAAACTCCCTCACGGCCAGCTATACAGCTAAGCCTGTGAACCTGCACTGTTCCACTGTGCGCACTGGCCATTCCAGAAAGAGTTCCAAAATTGCTGTGAATGTTAGACTAGGCACTGGTGTCAAGTGCAGAGCTTCCCAAGGGGAGTACTTTGAAGGTGACCATAGTGATATTCAGCCCCATATGGTTTCCAAGTAGTGCCTGGTAGATTCGAACTGCCAGCCTTTTGGTTTGCAGCTGTAGCACTTAACCACTACTAGCCAAAAGACTGGTGGCTCAAATCCACCCCATAGCGCCAAGGAAGAAAAGGTCTAGTGGTCTGCATCTGAAAGATCACAGCCTTGAAAATTCTATGGAGCAGTTCTATTCTGTACACACACGATCATCATGAGTCAGAATCAACTCAACTAGATGGCCGCTAACAACGAAAGAGAGAGAAAGAGAGAGAACAAGCTTGAGGGAACCAGGAAGTTCAAAACCCATAGCTCGGGTAATAGGCTGGAAACTAACAATCTTGTGTCCAAAGCTGGTAGGTCAAGTGGAGTCTGGAAATTACGGTAGGATATCTATGTCTCACCCTTCTCTGCTGCCTCGGTTTTCTGTTCCAACTGATTGGGTGGGGTCCATGCCTATTACCGAGGACAATCTCCTTGACTTAACCAACTGATTGCAAATACTAATCACATCTACGGAATACCTTCACAGCAACATCTGGACTAGTGTTTGGCAAACAACTGGGCTTGTAGCCTAGTGGAGTTGATGGACAGAATTAACCTAGTAGTAAAGAACAGAGACTTCAGGCACAGGAACTGCCTTGCTGGTATCTGTAGACCGTGTGGCACCTGGCTGCTCACCAGGGAAGTACTCTATGACCAGTGCAAAGCCTCCCCTCAGGTTTCTTTAGTTGATCATTCACTGTGCAAACTGTAAATCTGCTGTGACACGTCTGTTGGTACTTTCACTGGACAAATTTCTTCACTAGAACAGATTTTTAACTTATCTGCTTTCTGTGGCTGCTAGTTAGGAATTCTATCACTCTGAGAGAGAGAGCCACAAAGGAAAAAGTTAGTGAGAAAGAAAAGCTCAAGTGACTCATTTCTGACCAAAATTCTAAAATAAGCAGGCTTTCCAAGTGTGTATAAAATTGCTATTGCATCTGTATGACCAGCACGCAGCAGTGAGTTGGATGTTCTGCTTATCTGAAACACAACGAGGGATGATAAAACTGGCTCTAGAGACACCTTACCCTTCCAATAATATTCACAATGCTGGCACAGTGTGGCCAGGCCAGAGTCATTGCGGAGAAGGAGAGGAAATGTATTTTGAGAAAAACTGGAGGACCTGCCTCTGGGATCAGCCCTACCGAGCATTTGCAAATGTAAAGCTGAGTTTGGAGCAATGGAGGTGAGGGTAGGAAAACAGGCTGATAGGAAAACAGGATGGTGCAGTAGGAACAAAGAAGTTTCCTAGTCTTCAGTTGGAAAGAATAATCTGGAAGACATTGGCTTAACTCAGACTCCACTGGAACCTCTGGATAACAATAGAGGGAAGTCGAGTGATGATTCTACCATGGGATGCAGAATTCTCTGTGGGTGAGTGTATGTTGAGGAATAAGAATATTTCAGAAAAAGGACCCTCAAAAGTTATCAGAGTCTCAAAGGATAATAACCTAAAAGATTTATAAAACTGAATAGAAAACTATGAACTTAAATAGGTCCAAAAAGAGACACTTTGAATTACTATTAGGGAATGGTATACTTAGCCTCTTTTTTTTTTTAAAGATGTATATACCTTGGTAATCTACTGCTATTATGACAGAAATACCACAAGTGGGTGGCTTTAATAGAGATAAATTTTCTCACAGCCTAGTAGGCTAGAAGTCTAAATTCAAGGTGTCAGCTCCAGAGGAAGCCTTTCTGTTTTTATCAGCTCCAGAGAATGGTCCATCCCATCCATCTTCCCCTAGATTAAGGGCTTCTCCAAGAGGGAACCCAGATCCAAAGTGTGCACTCTGCTCCTGGCACTGCTTTCTTGGCACTATCATGTCCCCACTTGTTTCTCTTTCCTTTCATCTTTTGTAAGATAAAAGGTGGTGCAGGCCACAGTTCAGGGAAACCTTTTTTACTTTGGATCAGGGGTGTAACCTTAGTAAAGATGTTACAATCCCACCTAATTCTCTTCAACATATAATTACAATCACAAAACAGAATACAAACACACCATACTGGGAAACGTGGCTAACCAAGCTGACACGTATTTTTTCAGGGGGGACACAATTTAACATATGACGATACAGTAATGGGACAATTCTACTCTGACCTCTAGGGTTGCTATGCGTCAGACCTGACTCCATGGCACTGGGTTTTTTTTTTACTGGAGGTAAATGACAGACAAGGAAGATGAAAGAGACCCTTTATTATGTACTACTGATTGTTCTCCACAGACCCAGAATTGGGAGTGCCTGATGGGAGACAGTCTCAGAATTTACAGTATGGTGGGATCCCTGAAAGTCAAGTCAACTCTCTGCATCTCATTTTTTATCAACTCTAAAATAAGGAGTAGGTCTGGCAGTGTTTCAAGTTGCTAGTCATCTCTAAACGATTACAGTCTTCTCCCATGCTATGATTGACTGTTTTCCAACTTAAATTTAGTGTGAAGCAAAATAGCAATAAAAACACAAGGGGTGGGGGTGGGGGAAAACTTCATTTTTCTAAAACTTCTCCAAAAGTTAGGAAACTTAGACGTCAAAAATTGCTTTGGAATGTCTACAGAATTTGGACCAAAGTGCTAATTGCTTGTGATTTAGTGGCTGTTGTTGCTAGGTGCCGTCCAGTTGGTTCTGACTCATAACGATCCCTATAGGACAGAGTAGAACTGCCCCACAGAGCTTCCAAGCAGTGCCTAATGGATTTGAACTGCTGACCCGTTGGACAGCCAGCTGTAGCACTTCACCACTACCCCACCAGGGTTTCCACAGTCACCTGAAAAGATAATTGAAGTTCTGAGAGTTGCCTAATTCAAGAACAAAATACAGATAGTGATTCTCAGACTTTAGTGTACACCAGAGTCATCTGAAGGGCTTGTTAAAATGCAGATTGCTGGACACTACTCTCAGAATTTCTGACTCAGTAGGTGGTGTAGGGCCTGAGAACTTGCATTTCTAACAAGGTCCTAAATGCTCCTGATGCTCAGTGTTGTAAAAACCTAGAGGATTGCTTGGGCCTGGGAATCACCCATCTGACTGTCAGAGACAAGCTGAAGTCTGTTCTGTTGTGTTTTCAATCTCTGAGAGCAGATGAATGATGTTTAAAGAGCTATAAATCTCCCACAGAAGCCTTGCTCCCTGTATCCAAGAATAGACTTATTCTCTGGTAACTCACAGCTCTCATCGAGGCTCTCTGATCTCTGGGTGGAAGCATTGCTAGTTGCTCCCAGTTCTCCAAGAATCAGCAAAGGGTTATCTGCATGCAAGGAAAAAAAAATAGTTAATACCACTGAGGTGCAGGCCTCTACCAGGCAAACACAGAAGGCTAACAAAATTCAATGTTACAGCTTAGAAGGCATGAAATGACTAGTGCCTAGGGAATACCAAGCAACAGAGCAACACATGTTTGGTATCATATAATTGCCACCTACTTGTTACAGCTCACTCCAAGTAAATTGGATTTTTTTTTTTTTTGGTTATCCTGGAATTTTTTTTGGTTGAATCCTGGGATTCAACACAATGTTTTCTCAGAACCTGCTGTTCAGTCCTGCATAAGGTAGAACTGCACAAAAGGTGGAAGTTGGACTTGGAAGTGTTGGAGCTGGAGCGCCAGCTCCGTAGTGCTTTCTCTGTGGGTTTCTAGTTCCTGCTGGAAAAGTTGAACCTACTCCAACGGCCATGAGTACCTGGGGAAATTTTCCAGTGTTTTCTTCCCTTGAAGTTCTTTATAGTCAGTTCTTCCCTTGTCGTAACTCTTATCTTCCACTTGCAAAGATTCTCAGAACTTAACCACGACTCTACCTTCTTTCATATTCTGAAATAAAAACCACTGCATTTATAGTCTTAGACATACCACTAAGACTGTTAATGAAACACCTTGTACGTTTACAATAGAAAAATACTGCTGTGTTATCTGCCTGATCTTCCACTAAAGCATTTGTTGAGGAACTCTGGTTGAACAGCAGTTACAGCCCAGGCTACTAACCAAAAGGTCTGTGGTTTGAAACCACTAGTGGCCCTGTGGGAGAAAGATGTGCTAGTCTGCTTCCATTGAGATTTACAGCCGTGGAAACCCTCTGGGCCACTATAAGTCAGAACTGATTCCACGGCAGTTGGCTGTTTTCTTGTTTGTTTGTGGTAGTCCACGGCAGTGGGTTTTTGTGGCTTTGTTTGGGATACTACGTTTAAGGTATTGTGCTAGATTGTCCAGTTCAGGGCTCCTGAGACCAGCTCCCAACATTACCTGGGAATTTGATAGAAATATAAATTCTTGGGTCCCACCAAGGTCTACTAAGTAAGAAACTGTGGAGTGCAGACTAGCAATCTGTGTTTTTAAGATCCTCCAGATCATTCCTACGCATGCTGAAGTCTGAGAATCACCGACACAGGATGTTAATGGACTAAATGTAGTATCATGAGATCTAAACCATTACAGTACAAAACCCAAACCTGTTAGTGCTGAGTTGATTCTGACTCCTAGGGACCCTATAGGCTGCAGTAGAAGTACCCTACTGTGTTTCCAAGGAGAGGCTGGTGGCTTCAAACTGCTGACCCTTTGGTTTAGCAGCTGAACTTTTAATACTGCTGCTAATCACCACAGCTCCAAGGTGGCATGTGACTATCAGATAAATGACAGAGCCAAGGCCTTCCACAGAGGGACAGAGCTTCACAGGTTGTAATATCAGCAAAAGATTGTGAAGGGAGTGAAGCAGACGGAGGACTTCGTTGTTAGTTATTGTCAGGCTGACTTGATCCCAGCTCATGTGTACACAGTAGAATTGATCCGTAGAGTTTTCTAGGCTGTGACCTTTTAGAGGCAGGTACCAGACCGGTCTTCTGAGAAGCCTCTGGGAGAGTTCAAACCACTAATCTGTTGGTTAGTAGTTGAGTGTTTAATGCATGGTTTGTGCCAACCAGGAAGTTCACAGAGGGAGGACTATGAATGTTGAAATAGATGGAGAAGGGTTACAAGCACGAGGTTATGACAGAAAGGTAATAATTAACTCAGAAAAGTTTGAGTGATGAACCAAGAAAGGTAGAAAGACACTACATAGTAAAGGCTTTTGAACACTGTGCTCAAAATTTATTCCCAAGGCAGCTGGAAGCTGTTTTAGTCACCTGGTACTGCTGTAACAGAAATACTGCAAGTGGATGGCTTTAAAAAGAGAAATTTTATCCTCTCACAGGCTAGTAGGCTGTAAGCACAAATTCAGGGGATCAGTTCCTGGAGAAGGCTTTCTCTGTTGGTTCTGGAGGGAGGTTCTTGTCAATCTTCCCCTGGATTGGGAGCTTCTGGGGCCAGAGGATCCCAAGTCCTTTCCAAAGGATGAGCTCTGCTCCTGGCACTGCTTCTTCTCAGATGGTAGGAGGTCCTCAGCTCACTGCTGGCTTCCCTATCCTTTCTATCCCATGTGTTTGCTTCAAGGTATGATATGCTCTTACAGATGGAGTTCTGGCTTAGTAACATAACTACGTTCCATCCTCCCGTATTAATGTCATCAAGGCATGATTTACCAACATCACACTCTACTGGAAATCATGGCTTAGCCAAATTGCTACACAGATTTTTTGGGGAGACACAATTTGATATATGACAGAAACCATTGTAGACTTTTGAGGAGAAAAGTTACTCAAGCTACCATGTGTTTGTTTTTTCCTTTTTTTTTTTTAAATAACTCCAGCAATAAGGCAAGAGATTTGAAAGACAAAAGTTTCGAGGCAGATAACATTGTGGCATAGCCCGTTGCTATGAGTGACTATGAGTTCTAATTCAGCTCCCTTGATTTGATTTAAAACTGTAGTGTTATAATAAGGATTGCACAGTTTGATTAAATGAGCAAAGCTGCCAATCAGACTGCATTTTGAATCCTGTATGCCTCATGGCATCAGTCTCCATTATTTGAGTCAATCAATAAATGCCTATTTGAAAGACTTTTTCTGCATTACAAACAAATAAATGTACAGCAAGTCAGCTATTGTCTTCCCAAACTTTCTTATTAAATGAAAGTAGATTTTCTTTGGTGTCCTTCTGCTCATGCGTTGTCCTGACTTCCTCTTGTCTGTTAAAAGCCAGCCTTGTCCGCTTGTCATCCTATCTGGCGTGCATGTCAGTTCCTTCTGCCCCTAAGGGCCTCCTTTAGAACTTCCTTCCTGTCTACTGCGTACATGTCTCTCCAAGAAGTTCATCCTACTCATAGAATGAATTGGGAGATCTCCCATGACTTCCCTTCTTCTTTGTGAAAGATTGAACCATTCTAAGCCCCGAAAGTCATTATGCAAATAGGAAATATCTATGAGGCTTGAGGGGGTCAGTCAACTCAGGGACTGACTCAAATAGTGGGTAGCACTAGGTAGGCATGTTGTTGTTGTTAGGTGGTGTCGAATCGGTTCTGACTCATAATGACCCTATGCACAACGGAACAAAACACTGCCCAGTCTTGTGTCGTGTCCACAATCATTTTTATGCCTAAGCTCGTTGTTGCGGCCACTGTGTCAATCCCTCTCCCCGAGGGCCTTCCTCTTTTTCACTGACCTCCCACTCTACTAAACATGATGTCCTTCTCCAGTGACTGCTGCCTCCTATGATAGTATAGAAGAGGGGAAAAATTGTTTGAAGCATTGTAGCAAGTGCATTGAGAGTTTTTTACTTGACTTCATCCAAATAGGAAGGTCTGATGTTTAGGGCTTGACAACTCTGGTTTTACATCCCAGCTGAAGTACTTGCTTCCTATGCGATCACTGGTCAGTCACCTGCCTCTTATTTCCTCTTACTTTCTTTGCCTTTAAAATAGCAACAATGGTATCTACCCCATCAGGTTATAACTAAAAGTGATGGCTATCACAGTAGCTGCTATTAATCATTCTGAATTGCTGCAAAGAGATTAAAATGCACTCATCTGAAAAAAAAAATCAATCTTGAGAATTCAGTTAATAACAAGAAAGTAAGCATTTGCTATTATAATTAAGTGGTATGTATTTCGTTCCTAATATCCAAACAGCAAATTGTTTAGTTTTGTTTAGTTTACACAAAAAAGATTTTAACTCTGATTATGGAGTTGAAGCATAGAATTCTTAAATGGAAATATGTGTACATTTTAATGTTTGTGTTTCTAATAAAAAGATAGCATATCAAATTATGCATAAAATAGATTCTAAGAACATTAACTAAATGCATAATTTGACTCCAAAAATAAAATCTAAGAACTATTACCCAGTTAAATTTTACTCCAGAGTGAGGGGATGTTAATCGACCCTTCAGACTAGAATACCAAATATTTCATTCAACAGTACAAAAAGTATGACACCAAAAATAGAAGAAGTTGCCTAAATTCATGTATCACATGAGTGGAATCTTTATAAGAAGAGTCAAAACTAAGCCTCTCTCCCTGAAGAATCCATGAGAAAACTATTTGAACTGATAGAAGAGTTCAGCAGAGTGTCAGAAATAAGATAAACATACAAAAATCAGTTGAATTCTTCCGCACCAAAAAAGAGGAAAAATCAATACCATTTACAATCTCCCTGCCAAAAGTAAAATACTTGAGAACAAATCTAATCAGGGATATAGAAGACCCACACAAGGAAAACTACAAAACACTACTGCAACAAACCAAGAGAGACTTATGTTTAAGTGGGGAAACATACCCTGCTTATGGATAGGAAAACTCAACATTGTGAAAATGCTTATTCTACACAAAGTGATCTATAAATACCATGTAATGCAATTCTGCTAGAAATTCCAATGGCATTTCATAATGAGATGAAGAAAGAAATCACCAATTTCATGTAGAAAGAGAAAAGGCCCCAGATAAGTAAACCATTACAAAAGCAGAAGAACAAAGTAGGAGGCCTCACAATACCTCATTCTGGAGCCCACTATACTGCCATGGTAGTTAAAACATCCTGGTACTGGTACAACAACGCATGTGTGTGTGTGTGTGTGTGTGTGTGTGTGTGTACACACAAATGGAACACAACAGAGAACTCTGCCATGTATCAGGTCTCTTAGCATGGTCTCTGTTGTTTTTCTTCCATGTTCTTTATCATTTAGGTTTTTCATTTTATTTAGTTTTGTGCAGGGCATGAGGTATAGGTCTTGTTTCATTTCTTTGCAGATGGGTATTCCAGTTATGCCAACACCATTTGTTAAAGAGGTTGTCTTTTCCCCAGTTAATGAACTTTGGGATTTGTTAAATGTTAGTTGCTCATAGGGGGAAATTTGGAAGACAGCTACCTGGCCAACCAACTGGAAGAGATCTATATCTATGCCCATTCCCAGGAAAGGTGATCCAACTAAATGCAGAAACTAGCAAACAGTATTACTAGGATCACACACAAGTAACATTTTGCTAAAAATCATTCAAAGGTAACTGCAACAGTATTTTGACAAGGAACTGCCAGAAATTCGAGCCAAATTCAGAAGATGATGTGGGACTAGGAATATCATAACTGATGTCAGATGGATCTTGTCTGAAAGCAGAGAATTACAGAAAGATGTTTACCTGTGTTTCATTGACTATGTGGAACATAACACATTATACATAACATTGCAGAAACTGGGACTCCCAGAACACATAATTGTGCTCATGAGGAATCTGTACATGGATCAAGAGGCAGGTATGTAAAGAGAATAAGAGGACAGTGCATGGTTTAAAATCAGAAATGGTTTGTGTCAGGTTTGCGTATTTTCACCATTCCTTTTCAATATATATGCCAGAGCAAACAATGCTAGAAGCTGGACTATAGTGAAGTATAAGGCATTAAGATTGGAGGAAGGCTCATTAATAACCTGTATTATGTACATGGCGCAAGCTTGCTTGCTGGAAGTGAAGAGGATTTGAAACACTCACTGATGAAAGTGAAGATCTGACACATGAATGAAGACCAAAGACCACAGCCGTCAGTATGGGTTGCACCTCAGCATCAAGAAAACAAAAAATTCTCACAGCTAGACCAGTAAGCAACATCATGATAAATGGAGAAAGGATTGAGGTTGTCAAGGATTTTATTTTACTTGAGTCACAATTAATGCTCATGGACACAGCAGTTAAGAAATCAAAAGACACACTGCATCGGGAAAACATGCTGCGAAAGCCCTGCTTAAAGTGCTGAAAAGTAAAGAGGTCACCTTCAAGAGTAAGACGTGCCTGATCCAAGCCACAGTATTTTCAATTGCATCATATGCATGCAACGAATAAGGAAGACTGAAGAAAAATTCAAACTGTGCTATTGGTGAAGAATATTAAAGACACTGTGAATAAACAGATCTGTCTTGGAAGAAACACAACTAGTGTGCTCCATAGAAGCAAGGATAGCAAAACCACATCTTACATACTGCACACATGTTATCAGGAGGGATCAATCCCTGGAGATGGACACCATGCTTGGTAAAATAGAGGGTCAGTGAAAAAAGTGGAAGACCCTCAATGAGACAGAGAAACACAGTGGCTGCAACAATGGGTTCCAGGGTGACAAGTATTGCGAGCATGTTGCTGGACTGGGCAGTGGTTCCTTTTGTGGTACACAGGGTCTCTGTGAGTCAGAACTGATTACACAGCACCTAACAACAACAGCGTCATATTGTGAGGTCTGAGTTAGATGAGGAAGGAGTAAAGATGGGAGGAGAGTGATGGACAGAAGCACAGCAGAGGGACTGAAGTTCTTGAGGCTGAGGAATGGAAACTGTGGACCTCATTGACCGCAAAGGCTGGAAGTGTGAGGCACTGTGATCACGAAGATATGTGAGTGAGTGATTTCAGAGGTGGAGCAGCTCCAGAGCAGGTCTTAGTGTAGGACTGTGAGAATTAGAAGCTTAAGGGAGGAAAGGAGAAGGTCATAGAAGCTGAGAAGGAATCAAGAGGCTAAGGGTTTACATGGCTGAATCTTGTGAACAAGAAAGTAATCCCAGACCGTGATTCGGCTTAGGAAGAAGGCTGTAAATTGAATGTGCCAACGAATGAAGGAGAGGTCTAAGAATTTGGTAAAGGAGCAGGATGAAGAAAGATGATAATTTAGTGGATATCACACATTTCCAGACAGCTTGAAGAGGAAGAATCTTGGCCTAGACGTATATTTGAAGATAAAGGGTACACTGATACAACTCCGGGAGAAACTGGGGAATTGGGCTACCTGCAGTGGTGGAAACAAAATTCTCATGGTGAATAGAGCATCTGCTAAAGTAGAGGAAATGTTCAATGAAGTAAAAATGGGGGCACACAGGGATAAAAGATAGAGAATAAGCAAGGGAACAGAGGAAGTGGTTTAACAGAGAGATAAGTGAAAAGCTGAGTAAAAGAAGGAAAAGGCAGAAGTGTCTGGGGAAGGAGAAACAGGAGAGAACCAGGAGCTTGTGTTTTAGACAGTCACTGAAACAGCAGGGATTGAAGCATTTATCATAGGAGGCCACAGTGGATCAGGAGGGAAATTATCAGGAAGGATAATTGCCTTCTAACCAATTCTGACTCATAGGGACACTGCAGAACAGAGTAAAATTGTCCCTTAGGGTTTCCAAGGCTATAAATCTTTACAGAAACAGACTGCCATGTCCTTCTCCTGAGGAGTATCTGATGGGTTTGAGCCACTGACTTTTGGTTAGCAGTCAAATATCTAACTATTGAGCTACCAGGCATCAAATTCTCCATAATCCAAAAAAAAAAAAAAAAAAAAAAAAAAAAACCCATTGCTGTCAATTTGGCTCTGACTCATAGCAACCCTAGAGGTCAGAGTAGAACTGCCCCATAGAGTTTACAAGTAGTGTCCAGTGGATTTGAACTGTCGACCTTTTGGTGAACAGACATAGCACTTAATCCGTTCTGACACATACTAGGAACTGGAATGGATGGTTGGGCTACAGACACTGCAAGAAAAGAGATACAGAAGGGGGGAAAATGTCGAATTGAGTCACAGGACATTTTTAGGGGCACAGCTTCAAATAACATTAACCACAAATGATACTATGTGATTGCCTTCCAGGGAGAGAGTATAACTTTCTCTCCATTGTCCGGTTCACTCAGAGCAGAGCACTCACTCACATAATTACGACTATGGGTATGAAATTATATAGGTCTAACAGCCAGCTCAAGCAACCAGGAATGGTAGAAATCTTACAGTATATCTATAATACTGCAAGCATTTGAAGGCTTATCTACCTATGAATTAGTGTTTGAAATCCAGAAACAAACAAATAGTACATTGCTATAGTTACACTGGGAAATTGCAAAGCATCACCTTTTCAAATATTCTGCTTGGGGATTTTTTCCAAAAGACAGTGGTTCTCTTTTTGTGCATGCTTGTCCTTCCTCTGCTTAAAACAATATCTTGCAAGCAACAGACTTTCTGAAAAGAGATAAGGGATTGTGCAAATGCACCCTGAAAGACTCAGCCCTTATCTGTTCAGATTCCCTCTCCTTCATTAACTATTAAGTGCTAACCTATCCAATTTAACAAGAGGAGACTCTAATTTTCCACAGCTTGATGAGTAACATTTGGAGGTCTATCAAGGCCATGGCTTTCACATCTCTGCCTTCTAGTAGATACACAAAGAAAGAGAGAAAGGTCATTCAACGTTTCAAATGACTTTCATGATTACAGAATGGTCCTTCCCGAGATATTCGCTCTTATCTTAACGTGGAGCTGCTAGGCTGAATTAGTTGTTCCCTGTATTAGCAGCAAACGGTGTCTCTAGGGCTCATGGGAAATGGTGGGAACAACCCCTGTAGCTGCTTTACCCACAGGGCTGATGAAGCCTCCTCGCCCTCCGAAGAGACTCTCTCTTCTCTGGGTGTATCTGCTGATGTGTCTGTGCAACACAGCCTATTTTCATTGCCATTTTGCTTCCTTTTAGTTGTGTGTTTTCCCCTCCAAATTTTACATGGATTTGTTAAGATAATGTGAGTGGTATGATGGAAAATTATAATTCCTGAAGCAGAATGAAGCTAAATTATCTTGAGAATTAGACATTTTGTGTGCAAGTACTTCTATACTTGCCATTATTTTATTGTTCTCTCCAGTTTTGCTAAATTGTAATATCCAAGGCAAATCTAAACAAGGAGACATGCCAAAAATATAGGGTCCATTCAAACTGATATTTTAAAAATATTTATTCAACATCCTATTAGAGCGAGGTTGTGTATATTGTATGTATAAATGTAATATACAAGTTCAGCATTGCTTAAGGAGAATCATACCAAACGAAACCTGTTGCTATTGAGTCAACTCAAACTCATAACAACTCTACAGCAGTAGAACTGTTCTGTGGGGTTCCAGGGAACATTTGATAGATTCTATTAAGGGGTTATTGTTAGGTGCCCTCGAGTAGGTTTTGACTGATAGTGATCCAGTATACACCAGAACAAAACACTGCCCCATCCGACACCATCCTCACAATCCCTTCCAAGCTTGAGCCTGTTGTTACAATCACTGTCAATCTGTCTCATTGAAGATCTTCCTCTTTTTCACTCACTCTCTACTTTGCCAAGCATAAGCTCCTTTTCTAGGGATTGATCCCTCCTGATAATATTCCCAAAGTGTGTGAGACAAAGTCTTGCCATCCTTGCTTCTAAGGAGCATTCTGGTTATACTTCTTCCATGACACATTTGTTTGCTCTTCTGGAAGCCCATACTAGTATATTCAACATTCTTCAGCAACACCGCAATTCAAAGGCATTAATTCTTCCTTGGTCTTCCTTATTCATTTTTCACATGTATGTGAGGCCACTGAAAACACCATGGCTTATGTCAAGAGCACCTGAGCCTTTAAGGTGATTTCTTGACTGTTGCTTCCTTGTGCGTTCATTATGGATCCATGCAAAATGAAACTCTTGGCAGATTTGATCTTTTCCCCATTTATCATAATTTTGCTTACTAGTCTAGTTGTGAGGATTTTTGTTTCCTTTATATGCCGAAGGCTGTGATTTTTTTTTTCTCTTCCTCAGTTAAGGGCTTCAAGTCTTCTTTACTTTCAGCAATCAAGCTTCTGTTATCCGTGTTAACTGGTTGTTAATGAGTCTTCCTGCAATCCCGATGCCTTGTTCTCCATACTGTCCAGCTTCTTGAGTCATTCACTCAGCATACAAGCTAAGTAAGTGTGGTGAAAGGATACAACTCTGACACAAACCATTCTTACCTTTAAACCACACAGTATCTTCTTGCTCTGTTGAAGAAGTGCCTCTTGATGGATGTACAAGTTCCTCATGAGCACAATTAAGGATTTTAGAATTTCCATTGTCTGCAATGTTATCCATAATTTGTTATGATCTACACAATCAAATGCCTTTGCATAGTCAATAAAGTGAAGATAAACATCTTTCTTTTGTTCTGTGCTTTCAGCCATTATCCATCGGACATCAGCAATGATATTCCTCATTCTATGTCCTCTTCTCAGTTTGGTTTCAATTTCTCACAGGTTCCTATTGGTGTACTGTTGCAGCTGCTTTTGAATGCTCTTTAGCAGAATTTTACGTGCATGTAACATCAATGATACTGTTTAATTTTAGCATTCTGTTACATCATCTTTCTTTGGCATAAGCATAAATATGGACTTCTTTCAGCTAGTTAGACAGTTGGCTATTAAGGAGAGACCAAACTCATTGCAGTCAAGTTGGTTCTTACTCATAGCAACCCTACAGAACAGAGTAGAACTACCTTCATAGAGTTTTCAAGGTGCACCTGGTAGATCCAGACTACCAACCTTCTTGTTAGCAAATACCTCTTAACTACACCACCAGGATTTGCCTATTAAGGAGAGGTTATGGATACTATACCTATACATAAATGTATGTATTGATATGTATGTTAAGGGAGGTTATGTATTATGTTGGGTGGGGCAGAAAAAGGTCAGTACTGGTGTCTACGCTGAACCATTCTGAGTAATTCAGTCCAAGGCACCAAAGGTGTCTAACACTCATTCTGTAAAATCTATGCCTTGCCCTTGACCTGACCCATTATGCTCAGAAACAACTTTGAGGTTACTTATTGTAACCTGAGCATAAATCCTGAAAGTTTCTCCTGTCATCCCAAAGGTCTTATGATAGTAACTCTTCTAACCACTTTTCCCTAGAGCCATTCACATGAATATGTGTTATGTTTCCATTGATGTCTTTGTATCCAGTGACATATAGCTCTCCTCCAATACTGATGTTCTGGGCTTTCTAACTTCTAATTCAGCTCTGCTAACTAAGGTGCCACAATATACACAAATGACCAATATAGGTGCTACAGCAGATATAAAATAGCAATTCAAAGTTGTTAAATGAAACAATAATGTTACTACTAAGACTGGAAAGAAAGAAAGCTACAGGAAATTTTGGTCACTTTAAATCTTATTTTTTTATCTAATTTTCAAATGCCTAATACCAAAGATTTCTGAAAAATTCTGATAAATTTTCCTGTTAACTCAGGAATGTGTCTGACATAATGTATTTTGATATCAATATTACGTTGGTAGAATTTTCCACTGTAATATTAGAAAAGATAACTAATAGTAACCAACCATAAGAAAGAAAATACCGCTTAGGTAGTATTTTTTTTTTTTTAACATTTGTTATGGAAAATTTCAGGTATATACAAAAATAGACAGGATAGTGAAATAAGCTCCTACGTGCCTGTCATTGAACTTTAACAATTTCAACACTTGACCAATTTTGTTTCATCAGTACCACTGTCTCCCCATCACCATTGAGATTCAAAACCACCTTGAAAGTCTGAGAAGATATATGGATACTAACAATATGAGAATAGTCAGCATGAATATAAAATTCTCCTTTGGAAGATGTGTCTACTTACATCTTTTAAACCAGACTTAATTTATCATAATTTCCTAGATGAGGAGAACTGGCTTTAAAGTACCTTCTGAAGAAAAGACATACATGGGATTGCTCAGTGTATTCAAATTCTGGGAGTGAACTGCTAAGCAAGAGGATAGCTGAACCAGCAAAAAGAGTGCTTTCTGTGTAAAGAGAAACCTTGTGAAATCCTGTCTCGTGAGCTCATGACTGAGATAACATTTTGAACTTTGAACAACACATTTGAAAAAGAATATTGTATGCACAAATTATATCTTGGGGAAGACACAGAAAAGCTGCAGACTCTAAAATTCATCTTACACAAGGAGGAGATGAAGGAATCGGACACATCTCGTTTAGAATAAAAACAACAGCATGAGAAACAAGAAAACTGCTTTCAATAACTGAATCACTGTCCATGGACAAGGGACTAGCCAGAGCCAAAGCCACTACCATTGAGCCAATTCCAACTTGTACCAATCCTATAGATCAGAGCAGAACTGCCCCATAGAGTTTCCAAGGAGTACCTGGGAGATTTGAACCACCAATCTTTTGGTTAGCAGTCATAGCTCTTAACCACTAAGCCACCAAGGTTTCCTGGATAAGGGACTAGAGTTGCCAAATTAAAGCTATCCTGGCTTTTTTTTGACCCTTTGCAGGATTCTACTGGTTTGAGTTCATGACAAATATTAGACTTTCCACTGTTCCTTATGTCATTATAAATCAAAAAAAACAAACTTATTGCTGTCCAGTCAATTCTGGCTGATAGTAACCCTATAGGACAGAATAGAACTTCCCCACATGGCTTCCAAGTCTACAATCTTTACCGAAGTAGACTGTCATCCTTCTCCTGCAGAGTGGCAGATTTGTTTGAACGGCTGGTCTTTTGGTTAGTAGCTGAGCTCTTAACCACTATGCTGCCAAGTCACCTCTAGTACTAAAAACCATTTGCCATCTACTTATTGTTTTTTTAAAGGATGAACAGATCAAACATGACTTTAAAAAAGACATGAAATACTAGACATGGTGATAAAAAGTCTAAAACATCCCCAGCAACTGGCAGATGATTAATGCTCCCAATTGCTAACTGAAAGGGTGAAGTTGGAACCCTCCTAGAGGCACCTCAGAAGAAAAGCTTAGAGATCTAGTTTAGAGAAATCAGCCACCAAAAATACTACTGAGCATACTTCTACTCTGACACACATGTGATTTCCATGAGTCACGGCTGCTTCCACAGTGATTGGCTTGTGGTTGAGGCAGCATAAGAATTATCCTTAATAACAAAGCAACGAACTAGGTTCTGGGGATGTTGTTCTGGGGATATGGAACTTTACAAAAACAAAATGGGCTGTTAGAGGAAATAGAAAGAAGGTGTGACTTAGCACAACACGGTATCATTGCCAGAGCTTTGTACAGAGCTTGGTTTGGCAGGTGTACATGGCCCATAAATGCAGGCGGAGTCACCGTGGTTGATACCCTGCATCAGGTACAGTCACTGGGAAGACTCCTAAAGCCCAGTCCAGTTCTGTTCCTGGCCCTCTCCTGTGTCCGAAGTTCCATTTTGGAACCTACTGCCTTATGGGGCCTCACAATTAAAGTTTGTAAACTCATCCTAGAGAAAAGTGCTGCAGGCCTCATTGCTGAATGTCACTATGGTCACCTTCAAAGTACTCCGCTTGGGAAGATATACACTGATGCCAGCACCTAGTCCACCCTTCAAAACAACTTGCGAACTCTTTTTCTGGAATGGCCATCAGAGCTGTCATTGTGTTAACCTTGATGTCCTGAATGTCATCCAAATGTCTTCTTTCAATATTTCCTTTATCTTCAGGTAAAGAAAAAAGTCATTGGGAGCCAGAATCAGTGAGGAGGGAGGGTGTTCCAATACCATTATTTGTTTACTGGCCAGTAACTCCCTCATGGACAGTGCCATGTGAGCTGGTGCTCTGTCATGACGGTAATGCAAGAGCCACGAGTTGACGGTGAAAAGCTCAGGTCTTTTCATCTAACTTTTTCATGTAGCCTTTTCGGCATTTCCAAGTGGTAAACTTGATTAACTATTGGTCCAGCTGGTACAAACACATGATGAACAATCCTTCTAACATCAAAAGAGTTTAGCAACATCACTGTGACTCTTGATTTGGACTGGCGGAACTTTTTTAGTCATGGACAATTGGCTGACTTCCATTCTGCACTTTAACATTTTGTTTCAGGGTCATATTGTTACACTCATGTTTCATCACCATTGATAACATGGTCCAAAACATTGTCTTGCCTCTTCAAAAGGTCTTAGTAAACTTCAACTCTCCTTCACTTTTGTTCATCAGTAAGCAACTTCAAGGCCATTTTTGCACACACCTCTCACATCCTAAGATTTTCAGTTAAGATTTTCCTGTTCCTCTATATATGTTTACTTGGGCTGCTATACTTCTCACAGTCAGCTGAAAATTTTGATGCACAGTTCAAAGAATTTCTGCAATCTTTTTGTCACGAGTTCTGCTCTGTTACTGGCCACCTTGACATCTCTTCATCAGTGACACTTTTTCTAGCCTCAGGAAAACATTTAATCCCTTTGTATGCTGCCATTTTCTCCATGGCATTATCCCCATAAACTTAGAGTACAAAGTCTCTTATTTCACCTCCACTCTTGCCAAGTTTAACAAGAAATCTAACGTCTATTCATTGCTCTAATTCAAGCTCTAACATTCTCATGATGGCACTCAAAAACATGCAACAACAATAGTGAATGCCACTCAGGAAGACACTGCCATTTGTTGATAGGAACACAGCTGTAAGACACTGATACAGCAAAGTTATGAAATCTTACAGAATTGTTTGTACAACACTGCCAATGTAAATGCAGGGTGGCAAGTTCATGGCAAGTTTGTGAACATCATTGTCAGAACTTGCATTATTACCCTTCATGTCATGAATGTCATCCAAATGTCTTCCTTTCAATATTTCCTTTATCTTTGAGTAAATTAAAAAGTGACTGGGGGGAAGATCAGGTGAGCAAGGAAGGTGTTCCAATACAGTTATTCATTTACTGGCTAAATACTTCCTCACAGACAACCATACAATTAAGTTCACGAACTTGCCACCATGCCACTACATACAACAGCCAATCCAGAAAGAGTTCCAAAATTGCTTTGAAGGCTGGGCTAGGCACTGGTGTCAGTGCATAACTTCCCAAGAGGAGTACTTCGAAGTGACCATAGTGATACTCAGCAATGAGGTATGTAGCACTTAGCACAATTAAGTTCACAGATTTAATTGTGTAACCTTGTACCTTTTGACCTGATTGCTATTAAACAATGCAAACAGTTTCAGGACAGATCATCCAGGCTCAGAGAGGTCACGCTAAAAACCAAAAACTAACAAATCCATTGCTGTCGAGTTGATTCTGACTCATAGAGACCTTGCAGGACAGAGAAGAACTGTCTCAGAGTTTTCATGGAGCACCTGGTGGGTTTGAACTGCCCATCTTTTGGTTAGCAGACACAGAAGTTAACCGCTGTGCCACCAGAGTTTCACACACATAGAAAATGTATCAATTTTGGAATTTACCCTATTTGTGCCATTCAACCCTATTCTACCTCTACCACTTAGCAGTTGTGTGTGACCTGTGTGACACTTAAGAATCTCCCTTTGCTCATGTTCTGGACGTAGGATGTTTAAAAAAATTAACAATAAGAAGTATTCAGCTGCTACACAAATGGTAATGATAACCATCACTAGAATCATTTCTTACCTAAAAATTTTGAAAGAGGAAGAAAGGAAAGAACCTGAGGATAGTAGGACTTGGGAATGGGACAGGAAGACATGTCACCCTGGACGGTGGCAAAAAAAGCCACTTCATGATTTGACCTCGGGACCAACAATAACCTTTTTGTAGGTTGCACCTCCGAGGCAGCTCATTTTCCCTCCCATTTCTCGTTCCTCAACAGTTTGTCTGTCTTCATCATGATGTAGGAGATAATACTGGAATGATTATTCCCTGTCCTTGAGCAGACACAATGTGACCCAGCTGGAGCTGAACTCACAAGGGCTCATAAGGACACAACACCTGTGCCCTGAGGCAGGAAGACAATAGCTAGGATGATCTTGGAAAATATTTGGGGGGATATTTTCACATAAAACAGAACTCAAAAACTTTCCACTCTTTTTCCATTAGCATTTAGTGAATAGAAAATTTGTTGTGTCAGTAAGGACCCTCCTAACTGTAGTTACAGAAACCTGTACCACTGAGGCCTATACCAATGATTGTTAAGAAAAATGAATCAAAATGTAGGCTCAGCCTACATTTCTAGCCAATTCTAGCCATTTCTAGCCAATCTGTGAAAAGGCGAAGCTTTCAATGGTTTTGCCCGTTTTGTAATATAAATATCTAGTGATGGTTCTGTAAATTTCCTTGGACTCAGGCAGATGTGGATGTGGCAGCTTGCTTGTCCCTCTAAGCACTTATGTCTGCTCTGTAATTATTTCCTTGGATTTGGCAGACATAGTTCTGGGAGCACGACTCTGCTGCTCACTTTCGGCCTTTTGCATATATTTCAAATAAAATGTTCTTATTACTATACTAAACTTGATAATGTTTTTACCCTACAACATCCCCGGTTCTCTTCCTGTTAAAATTCATTCCTCTCAACCTCCAACCCCTCCATACAAATTATGTGGCTATAGCAACCTTATACTTTCATTCTAGAATTATAGAAAATCAATTAAATGAGTTCTGCTACTTTAAATAAAGAATAGTCCTTTAAATGAGGGATTCTCATAGAAGAGATAAACCAAACCAGAATCACTGTAGTCAAGTCGATTCTGACTCATAACAACCCTATAGGACAGAGGAGAACTGCCCCCACAGAGTTTCCAAGGAGAGCCTAGTGGATTCAAACTGCTGACCTATTAGTTAGCAGCCACAGCACTGAACCACAACACCATTAGGGTTTCTAAAGAGCACAAATAAGAAAATAGCTCCAAAAAAAGAAACGGGTCAGGAAACAAGACACATTTAACATTACCATTTTTTAAAACTAAGAGCATAAATGTGATTTCTAAACTTTACTACAAGATGAAATATCCTAGGTTCTTCAGGAAAACTTAAAGGTTTTGAGGTAGTCAATGAATTAACTTCAGAAATTGTAACTATTCTGTATATTATGAAAAAAGAACAAGTTTAAAGGACACCATGAAGGATATAAGTTGGGTTCTGTAAAAACAGCTTGAGGGCAGTGTCTGACTTTCTCTTCACAAGAGGAAAGAAGAGTCAAGATCAATAGCCCAAGGCTGATTCCCAGGAGGCAGAGATCAGACAGGCCTCCTCTCTCTACCGTCTTTGCCGATTCTGACAGCAGCTGTCCCTCTCACAGCACTCTCCACCAGGTTTGATAATTCTTTGCAACGCCACACAGAACTCACAGATCATACTCACAATTTAAGGGGGTTATTAGAGAATTAACAGTTACAACTGACGTTCAAGAACTGTCAGAATATAGTTTTTCCATCACGATAGCTTCTCCTCAACCATGCTTGCCAGGACACCTCTCCTTGGCCCTCAGTCTCTGCCCAAAGATACCCAGCTTTCTTTCTCCATGGGCCAGGAAACTACCACCCCATCTCCCACTGAGGGGTATCTGTTGCTGGTTCTCTTCTACTGGTCTCTACTTCTTTGTTGGTGGTGAATGATTTAGGAAGTAATATTGGAATCACTACTCCCTGTCCGAGGGATAGAGAACATGGCCCAGCTAGGGTTGAGCTCACAAGGACACACAGGGACACACGAACTGGGCCCTGAGGTATAAAGACAATAGCCAGGATAATCTTGGAAAATATCTTTTAGGAAATCATTCACGTAAGACAATCAAACTGAACATAAGACTTTCCACTCTTATCTTTTTGCGTTAACATTTAGTGAATGAAAAATGTGATGGACTAATGCAGACCCTTCTGACTGTGGGCTGTAACCAGTGATTGTTAAGAAAGACAATTCAAAACACAGGATTGACGTTTCTAGACAATCTGTGAAAATGCAAAGCTTTCAATGGTCTTGCCCATTTGTTACGTTAATATATACTAATGATTCTGTCCCTTTCTTTGGACTCAGGCTGATGTGGTTCCAATACCATACTTGTCCATTTTCTTTGGATTCAGGCAGATATGGCTCTATCAGAACGCTTGTGAACTTCCTACTTTTGCCATTTTTGAATATATGCTGCATAAAACTTTCTTTTTCCTTTACAAGATTTTGTGATATTAGTCACACGAGGTCTGACAATTAAGTCTGCGAGCTTAATTCTTCTAAGTGTTACATGCCTCATTGCTGAATATACTATGGTCACCTTCAAAACACTCCCCTTGGGAAGCTATGCAACAAGGCCAGCACCCAGTCCACCCTTCAAAGCAATTTTGCAACTCTTTCTGGAATGGCCCTTGTGAACAGTGGTATAGTGGCAAGTTTATGAACTTAATTGTATAGTTACCTGTGAGGGAGTTTTTAGCCAGTAAACAAATACTTACTGACTATTGGAACACCTTACCTACTCACCTGATCTGGCCCCCAGTGACTTTTTTCATTACCCAAAGATAAAGGAAATATTGAAAGGAAGACATTTTGATGACTTTCAGGCCATGAAGGGTAATAGGATGACAGCTCTGATGGCCATTCCAGAAAAAGAGTTCTCAAATTGCTTTGAAGGCATCAGTGCATATCTGCCCAAGGGGAATATTTCAAAGGTGACTGTAGTAACATTCAGCAATGAGATATGTAGCCCCTTTTCTAGAATGAGTTCATGAACGTAATTATCAAACCTTATATGTATATTATCCTCACACTAACAGCATCGTACTTCAGGACAGACCTTGAAACGCTTTTCTGATGATGAATACAAACCATTCCTCTTCAAATTGTCTCCTGCCGTAGTAGACCATATGACTATCTGATTCAAAATGACCACATATTAGTCTATTTCAGCTCACTGACACCTAGGATGTTGATCTTCATGCATTCCATTTCATTTTTGACAATTTCCAGTTTTCCTAGATTCATACTTTGCCCGTTCCTGGTTCTGATTATTAATGGATATTTGCAGTTGTTTTTTCCCATTTTGAGTCACGCCACGTCTGAAACTGATTGAACATGCAACTTGGATGCTTTGATAATTACTGGTGATTGGAAAGTGAAAGTTATAAACAAAGAAGGATTGGTAGCTGGAAATATGGCCTTGCTGATTGAAATGATGCCAGAGATCATGTGACTAAATTTTGCAAGACTAACTTCATTACAAATACCTTTTTCATCAGCATAAACAGTGGCCATACACATGGCCTCATCAGACTGAATACACAGTAGTCAAATCGATTACATTTGTGGAAAGAGACAATGGAAGAGCTCCATATCGGGGGTCAGAACAATACCAGATGCTGACTGCAACACAGACCCTCAACTGCTCATATGCAAGGTCGAACTGCAACTGAAGAAAATTAGAACAAGTCAACAAGAGTCAAGGAACACCCTTAAGCATATTTTCCCTGATTTAGAGACCATCTCAAGAATAGATTTGATGCATTGAACTCTAATGATCAAAGACCAGAGGAATCATAGAACGACATCAAGGATATATACAAGAAAGCAAGAAGTCATTCAAAAGAAAGAAGTAAAAGACCTAAATGGATATTAGAAGAGGCTCTGAAACTTGCTCTTGAACACTGAGAAGATAAAGCAAAAGGAAAAAAAAATGATGATGTAAAATGTCTGAACACAAGATTTCAAAGATTATCTAGATTGTGGAGATTGGATATTGGACTGACAAATAGTTGCCAAATATTTTTTCCCATTCTGTTGTTAGCCTTTTAATTCTTTTGATGAAGTCTTTGGATGAGCAGAAGTGTTTGATTCTTAGTAGTTCTCATTTATCTATTTTCCCTTCTGTTGATTGTGCTTTGTCAGATTTTGAAGTCTGTCTACATTGTGTATTAAAACTTCTATTGTTGATCCTATTTTTTTCTTGGATGAGTATTATTGTTTTAGATTTGATATTTAGGTTTTTTATCCAATTTGAGTTCGGTTTTGTATAAGGTGTGAGATATGGTTCTTGTTTCAATTTTTTGCAGATGGATGTCCAATTTTGCCAGCACCATTTGTTAAAGATATGGTTTTTAACCCAGTTCAAAATCTTAGGGCCTTTGTTGAATATCAGCTTTTCATAGGAGGATGGTGGCATCTCTGGGGTCTCAACTTTGTTCCATTGGTCTATATGTCTCTTTTTTTACCAGTGCCAGGCTGTTTTGACAACAGTGGCAGTATAATAGGTTCTAAAGTCAGGTAGTGAGAAGCCTCCCAGTGTGTTCTTCTTCTTCAGTAGTGTTTTACTTACCCAAGGTTCCTTCCCCTTCCAAACAAATTTGGTGATTTGTTTCTCCATTTCATTAAAAAATGTTACAGGAATTTGTAGTGGAATTGCGTTGTATAAGTAGATTGCTTTGGGTAAAATAGACATTTTCACAATGTGGAGTCTTCCTATCCATGAGTAGGGTAGATTACTCCAATTATGAAAGTCTCTCTTAGTTTCTTGTAGTAAGGTCTTGTAGTTCTCTTTGCAAAGGTCTCTCATTTTCTCTAGTTAGATTTACTCCTAGGTATTTTATCTTCTTTGGGGCTATAGTAAATGGAATTGATTTGGTGATTTCTTCTTTAATAATTTCACTGTTCGTATAAAGGAATCCTACTGATACTTATGTTTATCTTGTATCCCAATACTTTGCTAAACTCCTCTATTAGTTCCAATAGTTTAGTTATGGATTCCTTTGTGTTCTATGTATATATAATCATATCATCTGCAAAAAGGGAGATTTTACTTCTTCATTGCTGATACAGATGCCTTTAATTTCTTTGTCTTGTCTAATTGCTCTGGCTAGAACTTCTAGCACAATGTTGAATAGAAGTGGTGAGAGTGGGCATCCTTGTCTAGTTCCCATTCTCAAAGGGAATTCTTTCAGTCTTTCACCATTCAGGATGATGAAGGCAGTTGATTTTGCATAGATGCTACTGATTGAGTTGAGGAATGTCCCCTCTATTCCTATTTTTATGAGAGCTTTTAGCATGAATGGGCAAAGGAGATGGACAGACATTTTTCTAAAAAGGATATTCAGACAGCCAAAAGACATATGCAGAATTACTCACGATCATTAGCTATTAAAGAAATTTAAATCAAAACCGCAATGAGATACCATCTCACTCCAATAAGGTTGGCGTGATCCAAAAAACACAAAATAACAAATGCTGGAGAGGCTGCAGAGAAACTGGAACTCTCCTACACTGCTGGTGGGACTGCAAAATGGTACAACTTCTTTGTGAAACAATCTGGCACTTCCTTGAAAAGCCGGAAATAGATATACCATTTGATCCTGTAATTCCACTGCTTGGAATTTATCCTTCAGAAACAAAGGTTGTAACAAGAACAGACACATGTACACAAATGTTTGCTGCAGCACAGTCCACAATAGCAAAAGGATGGAGGCAACTCCAATGCCAATCAACAGATAAATGGATAAACAAACTATGGCACATACACTCAATGGAACACTATGCTATGATAAAAAACCTTGACGATTTTAGAAAACATCTCATAACATGGCCTTATTTGGAATAGACTATGGTGAATGAAATCATTCAACGTCAAAAGGATGGATTCTGTATGAGAACCCTGCTATAAGGACTTACCAAGAGAATTATCAACAGAAGAAAATGACTGTGTTGGCTACATGAGTGGGGGGGGGGCTGAGGGTTTATCATAGATGAGATAATTGATAGATTTTAGAAATTTTATTCTTTTACTGTAATTAATAAAAAATAAAATTAAAAAAAGAAAGAAGATTTCAAAAAGTGGCTCAAAAAGACAAAGAAAGATATAAGGGCATGTGAAAAAAGCTAGAGGTAGAAAACTAAAAGGGAAGAATATGGTCAGCATTTCTCAAGCTGAAAGCTGAAAGAACTGAAAAAAAATCTTCAAGCCTCGAGTTGTAATGCTGAAGGATTCTACAAGGAAAATATTCAAGCATTCAGGAAGCATCAAAGGAGATGGAAGGAATACATAGTCATTATGCCAGAAAGTACTGGTTGGTGTTCAACTAATTCAGGAAGTACCATATGATCAGGAACTGACGGTATTGAGAGAAGTAGTCCAAGCCGCACTGAAGGCACTGGTGAAAGAGAAGGCTCTGGGAGTTGACAGGATACCAACTGACATGTTCCAGCAAACAGCAAACAGATGCAGCTCTGAAAGCGTTCACTCATCTGTGTCAAGAAATTTGGTAGAGAGCTACCTGGCCTACCAATGGAGGAGACCTATATTAATGTCTATCTGAAGGAAGGTGATACAACTAAATGTGGAAATTATTGAATAATATCATTAATATTACATGCAAGTAAAATTTTGCTGAAGATCATTGAAAAGCAGCTACAGCAGTATATCAACAGGGAACTGCCAGAAAGTCAAGCTGGATTTAGAAAAAGATGTAGAGCCAGGAATATCATTGCTGACATAAGATAAATCTTGGCTGACAGCAGGGAATCTCATAAAGATGTTTACCTGTGTTGTATTGACTATGCTAAGGCATTCACCTGTGTGGATTACAACAAATTGTGTATAACATTGCAGAGAATGGGAATTATGGGACACTTAATTGTGCTCGTGAGAAATGTGTGCATGGATCAAGAGGCAGACATTTGAACAGAACAACGGGACATTATATGGCATGAAGTCAAGAAAGGTAAGTGTCAGGGCTATATCCTTCCACTGCACCAATTCAATCTGTATGCTGAACAGATAATATGAGAAGCTGGATTATGTGAAGACAAATAGGCATCAGGATTAGAGGAAGTCTCATTAATAACCTGCATTACATGGATGTCACAGCCCTGCTTGCTGAAGTTGACTTGAGGCACTTACTGATGAAGATTAAAAAAAAAGCTTTCAGTATAGATTAGTCCTCAACATAAAGAAAACAAAAATTCCAACTTAACCAATAAACAACATCATGATAAATGGAGAAAAGATTGAGATCATCAAGGATTTCATTTTGCTTGGATCCACAATCAATGCTCATGGAAGCAGCAGTCAAGGCATCAAAAGACACGTTGCATTGGACAAACTGGCTGCAAAAGACCTCCTTAAAATGTTGAAAAGCTAAGACATCACCTTAAGGACTGAGGTGCTCCTAAATCAGCCCATTGTATTTTTAGCCACATAATACACATGTGGAAACTGGACAGTTAACAAAGAAGATAGAAGAATTGCCACCTTTGAATTGTGGTGTTAGCGAAGAATATTGACTATCCCAGGGACTGCCAAAGAGTGAGCAAATCTGTCTGGGAAGAAGTACAACCCGAATGCCCCTTAGAAGCAAGGATGCTGAGACTAGTTCTCACATAATTTGGACGTGGTATGAGGAGCAACTGGTCCCTAGAGAAGGACGTCACGCTTGGTGACATAGAGGGTCAACAAAAAAGCAGAAGCTCCTCAGCAAGAGGGACTGGCATAGTGGCTACAACAACTGGCTCAAGCACAGCAGCCTTTGTGAAGATGATGCAGAGCTGGGCAATATTTTGTTGTGTTACGCAGAGAGTCACTAGGAGTTGGATGTGGCTCGACGGCACCTAAAAACAACAAAATTTGTGATTTTTTTTTTCCCCTCTACAACATGGGTTTAACCTCTCTGCTTTGCAATTGTTTCTCTCTTAAGACAAACTGACCAACCCTATTGGTGGGCCACATTTTCCCAATGACACAAGACCATGGGTAGAAAGGCCATGTACAAAAGGAATCCCCTGCAGGCTTCAAAAACTTCTGTAACACTATTGCTAAATTAGGTGTCAGAAAGACTTCAGTCTAACCCTGATTAGCCTGGGATGGTTTGCCTGTAACTTTGTCAGCCGACAGATGCCAAGTATCCTTAATGGCCAGACTGGTGATGCTCTCAGGGATTTAGAACTCTACTCTGTGGTAGTTAAAACCACACATTTAAAAGCTTTTTCTAAAGAATAATGAGAAATATAACATAAAAAGTGACCTCATCTTTTTATGAGTGGTTCTGCTTCATGTAGGTTCCATCCAGTATGTGAGGGCTGGCCTGGAACAAAAGGAGTTGAGTGACCCTGGTGGCTTCGTGGTTAAGTACTCTGTTTGCAGGCAACATTTGCTAACAGCTGTGCTACATTTCCCAATACAAACCGGCTGTGAGTGTGCGTAGTAGGTAGGACTGCATCTACAATGAGGATGAGTGGGATATGAAGAACACGTGTTGCTATGTAGTACTCCTCCTATGGCTATCTGCTGCTGGACAGCAAGTATTTGTTTGCTCTCTCTGTTGAACATAAATCAACCAACCCCAAGCACCCGATAGACCAGGACCAGACCGAATTCCTTCATAGTATGATAGGCAGTGTTAATTTACTTTCCCGATCACTCCCCTCCAAAAGCTCTGTGCAAACCTGGATGGGGGATTTCTGGGTTGGTAATTGCAGCTAAACTGTTACGTATATTGTAACAATATTTGATGACACATGCAAGATCAAATTTAAATATAATAAATGGAACATCAGAGTAGATTACACATTGACACTACACACCTGAATCTTTGCAAGGGACATAATCTACAGGGGAAATATCAATTATTTTTTATTTTTAATGATTCCTTAGATAGTTCCAGTTTCGTGCCCCAACAATAACCTTTTCCTCCGAGTCCACTACATCTCCTCATGTTCTAACTTCCCAGAGAGACCTGGCTGACCAGTCAGCTCAGCTACTGGGCTGATTATGTAAGAACATTAAGTACAGGCCTAGCCCGTGGGTCAGCCTGAGTCCACCACTTACCAGCTTTGGCACACTGTGCTGTGAACGGCCTCTGACTTCTGGCTAAAAACCTAGATGTGAATTTTTTCAGGCATTTACAAGGGTTTTACCTGACAGGCGTCGCAGAGGAAAGCAGCCCTGGTCACAGCTGACCTGCGCTGTAGCCAACATGGTAGAGTCTCTGAGATGAGATGCTGTGCAGGATTCAGGCTCCCTGTTCAGCCACGCTCTTCAGCTACTTTACGCATGCTCGCTATCAGAGGCCTTCAGCAGATTCTTTGCTGAGAACTTCTTATGGTGGGAGGAGAAGCTGGAAGAGATTTTGTTCACACTAACTCAATACTTTTCTACTTTACCTCTTCCCCCTTCCCTCCTCTTGACCCCACTTCCATAGATCAGTCGGAGCTTTCTCTTTGAGGCTTTGTCTCTTCACTGAGTCCCCATGTCGCTCTGATACACCTGACTCTCACCTGGCATGGCTCCGTAGGCAAAAATGGAACAAGGGAAGTTTTTCCTGGGTTAGTCTCTTGCCTGTGAAATTGCAGCAAGTGATTCCAGTCTTGACTGTTCTTCCACTTTGGCTAGCTGCCTTCACTAATAACACCTGGATTCTCAGGTTGGCTGTCTCCCAGCTCAGCTAAGCTTTTGACAGGCCACCTCGTGGTGTGCTGTTTATTATCATTATTATTTTAACCTATAAAACTGGATTTATTTCATATATCTGTTCCCTTATCTGCTAAATGGAAACCCTGGTGACATAGTTGTTTAGTGCTATGTTGCTAACCAAGAAGTTGGCAGTTCAAACCCACCAAGCACACCTTGGAAACTATGGGGAAGCTCTACTCTGTCCTATAGGGTTGCTGTGAGTTGGAATCGACTTGACAGTAGTAAGTTTGGGATTTTTGGTTTTATCTGTACGATTGGCTTTCTATGAGACAAAATATGAAGAAGAACCTAGCCCACCGCCTGGTACTTAGTAAACTGTTTCTTCCCATGTCACTCAGAGGACTGATCTGAAGAAGACTTTGCATTTCTTTCTCTTTGCCTGAAATACTTCTCCTCCAGATAATTGTAAAGCTTGTTCTCGTACCTCCTTCAAGTCTTGCCCTAACTGGAACTTTCTCAGTCAGGCCCTTCCCTTGCCACTTTATCTAACATCCTCTTCATATTCCCACTCCCCCTTTCCTGGCTTTTTTCTTAGTTTTTATCATCATCTAACAAACAGTATATTCTTATTTATTTGAGGTCTGTTTCCTCTACCAGGATGTAAATTCCTTAACATCTGAGAATTTAATCCATTCTTGCCACTTTGGTTTCTTCCATTACCCACAGCACAGATATTATATACGTACTAAAAACACCATAGGATTTTTGAATGAGAGAATGAAATGAGCGCCCAATTTCAAAAACTCTGACAGGGCTACCTTTTTCCCTTTTTTATTTGTGTAACAGCTATGGAAATATTTCCCCTGGGCTGAACAACGAGCCACTATTAATTAACTGTGTTCACGGAATATCTATCAGAAACCCGGTTTGCCATGGACACCCCACCCACCCCAGAATGTCAACCTATATCCCTGATCACTTTTGCACTAAGAACAAAACTGTCTGCATTCTTATACATATCTACACATCACACAGCATCTGCAGTAGGGGATCATATGTTTAGAACTCGGACATTAGCAAATGCACTACCCGTTGACTCTCCGGAACATCCACTTTCATGAACACGGTTCACTCCTTGAGGTGCATACATGGTGGCACTTTAGAAAATGGCAGTGCTTATTTAGGGGACACTTACTATGATTTGGATGAACTGCTGTAAAGGCAGGAAGAAAAGGTTTGCTCTATGGAGTATTGGTTTAGCATGAAAAAAGGTTTCAGTACAGACAATTTGGAAAATGTATTGGTAGGTCTATCCACGAGATGGCACTCATTGTCTTCCTTGCCTTTTATTCAGTTTTAAGGCATTCAAAGTTACAGAATATACATATATGTGTCCACACATACACATATATGCATGAATACACATATGCCTGTGTATACATACATGTGCACATGCATACACACACACACATATATATACAAATGTTGTCTTAGTCATCTAGTGCTGCTGTTAACAGAAATACCACAAGTATATGGCATTAGCAAAGAGTTTATTCTCGTTCAGTCCAGTGAGCTACAAATCCTAATGGAGGTGCTGGAAGCAGGGGAAGGCTTTCTCTCTCTCTGTTGGCTCTGAAGGCAGGTCCTTGTGATGTATCAGCCTTCCTTCAGTCTGGGAGCATCTCAGCACACGAACCTCAGGTCCAAAGGATGCATTCCACGCCCAGCACTGCTTCTTAGTGCTATGAGGTACCCATGTCTTTATGCTCACTTCTTTCTTTTATATCTCAAAGTTATGGGCTTAAAACACTACCCAATCTTGTATATCTCATCAAAGTAATTGCCACTAATCCATCTTATTACATCATAGGGATAGAATTTACAACAATAAGGACATCTCATCAAATTACAGAATGGTAGACAATCATACAGTACTGGGGATCATGACCTAACCAAGCTGATAGATATTTTGGCGGGACAAAATTTAATCCATGACATACATGTATGTCAACTCAAAGACAACTGATATGCAGATGTTTGTATATATATATATACACATATATGCGTGTGTGTGTCTAATTTGGTAGTTTCCCTAGATACTACATACTGTTGTAATAGTTCAGTGACATTTTTGTCACGTATTTTGGTACTTTGGGGACATAGGGACAGACAGTATGTAGGGTGCTCTGTTGGTGGACATAGGGAGAGAATCACTGCCTTTGTCCTCTTCACTCCTACCTTGTCCTCTCCTTATCCAAAGGATGTGAATATAAAAGTGATTCTGAGCTTGGGAATGTGCCCAGTGCAGGCAAGGATGAAGCAAACAAACTGTGTAAACAGAGAATGAGCAGGACTGTAAAGGGATAAGCTATCAATAGAAAAACTAAGCATCTAGGTTGCTAGAGGCCTGAGCTGGCTGGTAATCTGAAAAGCTGATAAATCTTTGGAAAAATCATAGAGACTGACTCTCCCAAGCCAGAAAGTGTCTTGTTCCTGTTAGCATCTAAGATATGAAGAACAATTCTCTTTCCTTTTTTAATAAGGTCAGTAGCATCACACTAAGTTTTGGTCCCTTGAAGTTCTTCTCTCCCACCACTGCCCCTGCCCTTGTGCCTTAGTCAGAATCCTCTGCTGGCAACTGACTTCATTATGGATTTGAAGGCCAGAGACTCACAATTACAGTCAGCTGGAGAGTCAGCTAGAGCTCTGGATCATTATGCAATAATTTTGTTTTCATTACATTAGCACTAACAGGGGAAAAAGATTAGGAATTCAGACTCTATAGAAAAAACACATCTATAATAATAATCTATGGGGCAAATACAATTTTCTGAGCAACAACAACATCAGCACACATCAGAAGACTGGCAATTCAACTCAAGTTGACCTTCTGGGTATTCCATCCAGTGGGCACTTGGGAGAGAGGGATGGAAAGTCACTGATGGCATTCTTTCCTCGCACATGTCTTTACTGATAGATCAGGCCCTCCTGTCCTTTCAGGAGCCTCTTCATGTCACGGCATCTTCTCCAGGAGGAAACTCCACACTTTCTGCTTGCATGCATTATCTCCCTTTACGTAAATCTTTAATATCCTAGCAGCCCTGGTAGCACAAAGGTCAAGTGCTCAGCTGCCAACCTATAAACCCACTCACCAGCTCTGCTGGAGAAAGATCTGATGATCTACTACTGTAAAAATTAAAGCCAAGAAAATCTTACCAGGAAGTTCTACCCTGTCGCACATCTTCACTGTGAAATGGGAGCAATAGCCTATAACAATAACCCTTTGTAAAGCACTTGGTTAATTTCATAATACCTTGACCTCTAGGAATCGTGTTTGTTCTACTCAACCACAATGGTATGGAGAGTGACATGTTACGCTAATCCTAATTTTACAGATAAGAGCCCTAAAGAGGGAAGGTGACATGTCCAAGATCACCAACTAGATAGAGCCAAGGCATGAAATAGAGAAAATCTGGTGTCCAGACTCATGGCCCGTTCTTTTTCCCTGCCCGTGTAAAAAGCCCTAGATTGACATGTCACAGGATCTAGCCTCTTCATTTTCTTTTTGTTGTATGTGTGAGTACCACAGAGTAAAGCTTTCTTCCCAGCAGATATTTTACATGGTGTTTTTCACTGCTGGGTGTTGTTTGCTGTTACTTCTTGATGGTAGAGTCAGGACCACAGAGAAAGGTCAGAGTGTATTAGGTTCCTCCAAGTCCCAAAGCTGGGTTTTTATTAAAGCTACTGCTTAGTTCTTTTTTAGTATTGCCCCAGGCATATGGAAAATAGCTTCTTTCCATGGCTAGCAAGGACATCATTTAGAAGACAATTTGAATATGGCCATTTATTTTTTATTTTTATTTTTTCCAATCTATTGTTTGGATAACCTACAGGGAAATGTTTTAAACACTATGAAAATGAATACCATTTCCAATCTGGCAGACCCACATATATAGTACAATGTGTGTGTCTGCATGTGTATTTGTGTGTATGTTTATTTGGAAAAAGAGGAGATTTATTTTCTGTATGGAAACAGGAGATTCAGATTAACACATGCGCCAGTAAGACAACCCCTAAATTTTCAGTCCTGTCCCTCTGGACTTAAGGAGTCTAAGGATATGAAGCAAACCAAGAAAAACACAGCAGCCTGATATATAAATGCTATCATAAAGAAACATTCAAGTTTTGTCTCATTCAGATATTTTGCTCTGAGCTACCCAGGACCTCCTGAGACATGTCGGATCCTCACGAGTTACTAACTCCACTCTAACAAGCAGCTTCTTGCTTGCTACCCAGGCAACCAAAATATCATTTGTCTGCATGTGCATGTGTGTGTATAAATATATATGCACCACTCAGATTCTCATTCTGGGCATGCTCTCTCTCTCTCTCTCTCTCTCTCTCTCTCTCTCTCTCTCTCTTCCACTCTGCTAGTGTATGCATGTATGTGTATCCTATGTATCTTTAAGTTTTCTTCTTTTTTTTTGGCTATTTGAATATTTGTTTTTTCTTATTTTTGAAAGACCAATGGAAATGTGTCCAACGACAGCAGATTGCATCAAAATCTGTTTCACCAAACAGCCTACAGATACTGTGTACATGGAATTATCTACACACACACATACACACACACAAATGCCTTCTTCTCCCTATGCTGTGACTTAAATAATTAATAGCTGCTTTCTCTTAAGTCCTTTCAAAGAGGCAGTCTTAGGCCTTTAGAAATGCCATCACCCTCTGCCGAAATCCGGCAGATTCCTCTTCAAAGTAGTGACCTGGTTGTTTTTGCTGCCAAATTTCACGTCATGGGGGAAAAAATAGCCTCATATTAGAGTGATTAAATTTCAGGGAGAAGTGACAGAACTGAGTTCCTCAAAACCTAAACACTGCCAGTTGTGATGTCCCTAATTTATTCCAACAGCATGTTAAGTCTAAACGTCTCATTTTAATCACATTAACAGTGTATTACAGAGGGACTGAACACCCAACAAAGTCCACTTACAAAATGAAATTCGGCTCTGCCCCTTCCTCTTTAGGTGTGGAATTATAAACTATTTCCTGGCGGAAACCATCTGTGGGAGCCAGCCCTTTGATAATTCTCCTTTGACTTGCTCCGCTGCCCTAGCTAGAGGCCTGGGCCTTGGCCTTTACCCCAACGTTACAGGGAGAGCTGACACAGGACTCTCCAGGCAGAGGTGCTGGGCTGCTCCTCCCCCAGCTTAGCCCACCCTAAGGGTTCACCTTTTCCATGCGTTTGACTGGGGCTAGAAAGAACTGGGGGCACAACAGATGTGGGCCTGGCTGCTAACTGAAAGCATGGTGATTCAAACTCACCCAGAGACTCTGCAGGAAGAAAGGCTTTACCGTTGGCTCCTGTAAAGATCACAGCAGAGAAACCCCATTGGGGCAGCTCTGGTCTGTCACAGGGCATTGCTACGAGTCAGAAGGAACTCCACGGCACTCAAGACCAACAGCAGACAGAATTAGCTATACAACATTGTTGCCATTGTTATTTGCCATCAAATGGGTTCTAACTTGTGACTACCCCACAGGAGTAGAGGAGAACTGCTCCACAGGGAATTTTTCAGGCTGTGACCTTTCAAAATGGCAAGGTCTATCTTCTGAGGCCCCCTCTGGGGGAGTTGGAACCATTAACCTTTTTTCCAGTAGATGGGTTACTTTACTGTTTGTCCAAAGACTCCCTTCAGGACAGTTTTGTTATTGTTGGGTGCTATCAAGTGATTATAACCTTAGCAGCCCTACAAGATGGAGTAGAACTGCCCTACAGGGTTTCCTAGGTTGTAACTTTATGGAATGAGCCCTGGTGGCACAGTGGTTAATGGCTAGCTAGAAGGTCAGTGGTTCAAACCCACCAACCTCTCCAAGAGAGAAAGATTTGACAGTCAGCTAACCTAAAGATTGCAGCCTGGAAAAACTTATGGGGCAATTCTACTCCATCCTAAGTGTAACAATGAGTCAGAATCAACTTAGTGGCAACAGATTTGAATTTTATGAGAGTCAATTTCCAGGTTTTTTCACCTGCAGAGATATTGGTTGGATTTGAACTACCCACCCTTTGGCTAGCAGCTGAGTGCTTAACTGTTGTGCCACATCAGCTCCCATCAGGGCAGAGTCCAACCTGATTAGAATTACACTCCAACCAGCAAAGCAATAGCAACAGCCCTCAGGAAACTGCATTTCTCATCCCAGCTCCTGATGCCACCCGTTGATAGTGTATTAAGACTTCAGTAGGGCCGGTGAGCAGATTTGTTTGTGCCAAGCCTGAGGCGTTGCCAGCTTGCCCATTCCTCTAGTAGCATACTCACATAAAGCTGCAGGAAAGCTGAATATTTAATGCAAATGTTCTATTTGAAACCAAGTGCTCTTGTTCTCCAGGGTCTACTTTCTGTCACCAGCCTACATCCCGAGAAACAGCAGAAACATTTTTCCACCTTGCAAAAGCCAAGCAACTTTTGTATTTAGTTTCCCAGAGGCCGTAAAACTACATGTGTGCACAGCCTCTGGAAATTCAAATATCTCCTTACTATTATAACAGTGTGACATGGTGGTTAGAAGCTAGTGCTTTCCAGCCAGACAGCCTGTGCTAAACTGTCAGCACTGCCACTCACTGCATGACCTTCCGTAGAGTATTCTCTCTGAGATCCCATTTTCTCACTGTTAAGATGGAAAGAAAAAATTGTACCTACTTCACACAGCGTTGCTGGGAAAAACTGGTGAGATGATGCACAAAACTTGCTTAATACAGTCTGGTTTATAGTAAAGGGCTTAGTAAAACACACAGTAAGTGCATCAGTAACTGCTTAGCCAGTGTTACTGATAATACTATCATTCTTATTATCAAAGTTTCGAATTACAGATTTAACTCTACTTCATAACAACACAGGAAAAGAGATGAGGATGCTACAAGTATTCTGAGTGTGGAACAAGGTTTATTTAAAGGTTCCACTATCGTTATTCAGCTCTATAGGTTTAGAAGATGCCAGCTTCCTGAAATCCTACAGGGAACAGAATTCTGTTGAAGCTACCACTCATATGTTAGCTGGTCATGTGTGGCAGGCTGTGTGTTGCAACGGTGCTGGAAACTCTGCTACCACCAGTATTTCAAACCAGCAAGGTCACTGACGGTGAACAGATTTCCGCAGAGCTTCCAGACCAGGACATACTGGGAAGAAAGATCTGATGGCTTCCTTCTAAAATTAGCCAGTGAAAATCCTGTGAATTACAACAGATTATTGTCCCATCTAGTTTAGGATGATGGGCCTCCTAGGTTAGAAGGCACTCAAAACACACAGTGGCTGAAATAATGGATTCAAAGCAACCAATGTTTGTGAAAATGGCACATAACTGGTCCAAGGTTAGTTTGGTTGTGCATCAATTCCGCTATGAGTTGTGGCTACTCCATGACCGCTAAGAACAACAACATGGCCTTCAGGGCAACAGTGTGATCAGCAGCTACGTTACTAAGCCCACTCACTTTCCTTAGGTTGTGTGGATGACTTGTTAAATGTAGGCATTGGTGGAGGTCCTATTTATTATTCCTCTGGGTGGGACGTGTCGTGCTCTGCCTTCCAATTTTATTTCCCATGGCAGAAACATTTTTTTAAGTTATCTTAACAGCCTCCTATACCCGTTTAAAAGACTTTGAAAAAAAATACACCATGTAAACAGAATTAAATAACTAAACGCAGATTTGTTGCCTCTATTTCTTAAGCCAAGGAAGAACTTTCCAAAGCCAGGGCTCTATTGACGAGCTTGGTCGTTTGCAAGACCAACGTCTATGAGTGAAATGTCACACTGAAAGATAAACTGAGTGAAGCAAACATGAAGAAATTTCCCTTAATCAGACAAAAATGGGTAATGGAAAAACATGACTTTCTTCAAGTTATTTTAAATTCAATCAGTCTATCTATCCATCTATGTTAATATTTTATCGTGATTAAGTGAAAATTTACAACCCAAGTCAAATAGCCTTATAAACCCCCTACACACACCTCTATGTAACTCTAGTACTCTCCAAACCCTGTGACAACACATTCCTCTTTTCTGCCACGTACTTCCTGTATTTATTCAACCAACTCCTGTCCCCTCTTCTCTTCCCTAGTGTCTTGTTTCTATAGAGGAGCTGCCCCAACAGCCTCATGTATGTATTTAAGCCAAGAGGTACACACAATGGTGTGTTGGCATTCCAGCAGCACTCTATGTGTTATATAGCCCAGTGCAATTTTTGTCTAAGAGTTATCTTCAGTACTGGTTTAAGCTTCGGGCTAGCAGTAAGTTTAGGGGCCATATTCTTGGGGAACCTCCAGGATGCTGGACTACCAAATCTGGTCTTTTAGCGGAATTCTAGATCTGCACCTCCATTTTTCTCCTGCTACATTAGGGAATCTACATTGTGTTCCCAGTCAGGGAAGTCATTGGTGGTAGCTAGGCACCATCTAGTACTTCTGGTCTCATCTTAAATCAACATATATTTTGGACTGATAATCAGATACGTTTAAGATTGCAAAGGATAAATAGAATCCTTTTTGTCCCTCAAAATAGATATTATTGCCTTGGGGTGACACTGAGGCAACTCCAACTCCTAGAAAACCTATGAGATAGAGTCGAGCTGCCCTATAGAGTTTTCATAACTGTGATCTTCACAGGAGCAGATGGCCAGGTATTTCTTCCATGGAGCCACTGGGTGGGTTTGAACCACCAACCTTTTGTTTAGCAGCCAAGTGTTTCACCATTTGTGCCACTAGGGTTCCTTTCAAAGTAGATAAAGTATTCAAATTTTAGTTCAAGTGTAGGTTTAATTTCCCTGAAAGAAATCAAGAATAATGCCCTGTGCATTGATTTGCTTAAAGACTGATTATTGAGTTAAAGATGTAAAGCTAGGACCAGTTATTTTTTTTGTTTGTTTTCCTCCCTAAGTGATTAACCCTTCATGCAGAGACTTAGACTCAAGGGGAATGGATGAAGTATAACTATTACTGCCACATCTGAGCATCCTAAACAAGAAGAATCCCTGGCTAGAGAGAGGAGAAAAGGGTTAAAGTTTCTTACCTCTTCAAGGAAGATTCTAGTGTTCACACTTGAAAAGGGAGAGTGAGTTTATAGATGCTCATGGGTCCCTGAGGTGCCAGAGGTCATTCTTGTCTTGCAGGAAATGAACAGTACTTCTGCACATGGATCTGGCAGCACTAAGAGCAGTAACAAAGCATTAACTATGTGTCCCATTGTCTTAGGCTGTCCTGGAATAAGGGACACTGGGCTTCCCTTTTGGGTGGTCATTGCAGTGCATTCTAATTGTATTAGGAATGACCTAGAAATCAGAGAAAAATCAGCCCGATCACTTAGAAGACAACCAGATATCTGGCTTTTGGCAGCACAAGGACATCAGTTGTTAGCTGCCGTCAAGTCAACCCCTGACTCAGGGCAATTTTACACAATATGAAACAGAACTCTGTCCACTCCTACACCATTCTCATGACTGCTTGTGAGTTGAACCACTGTGAAGCCACAGAATTTTCACTGGCTGATTTCCAGAAGTATGTCATCAGGCCTTTATTCCAGGTCCACCTCGATTAAGGTGAGCCACTGAACCACTGTTGCTAGTGGTACAATATCTAGCAACTAAGTTTCTCTAGGCAAGACAGAACTCAATCATCCCCATTAAAATACAGCAAAAGTCAATCACACTCACATTACAAATATAAAATTGACTATTTATTATAATGGAGGCTTGGTTGCACGGTGGCTGGTAGCTCAGCTACTAACCAAAAGCTTTTGGAACCCACCAGCATTTCTTTGGAAAACCTGTGGGCAGCTCCACTCTGTCCTGTAGGATCATGATGAGTCGGAAGTGACCCACTGGCAAAGGTTTAGATACTACAATAAAGTTACTACTGTGAGCCATATGGCTAAGCTAAGGTCACTGGGGAATAGTCTGGTAGTTGAAAAATTTAATATTTTTGTGGAGGGTCCTAGGTCTTAGCAAGAGTTCTTCCATGAACTCCCTCCAGCACCCAAAGAGAAACAAAATGGCTCACCTGAATAGGATGAAACTGAAAATAGGTTAATCAAATTTTGGATTCTGAGTATCAAATTCATTATTCTTTTATACCAATTTCTTCTAGAAAGCTGAAGCTATTTGGGAGATGCTGTTACTAGCATATTTGATTAAGGACAAGTGACTTTAGTCTATGTGCAAGAGAAGCAAATTACCAGTTGGAGTTAGGAGACATGATTTAGCCCCCTCAGAACAATCCTCAATGAAAAAGTAGTAATAGCAGAAATGCATGTCGAGAAAAGACATTTTTTTGTCCATTACCTTCTATAAAACATTTTTACTAAGGTGACAACCTATCAGGCACATATGCTATGAATTTTCAGTGTTTATTTCCTTACTAATGTTCATTTAAATCCAGGCTTAGGTATAGTTTGCTTCTCTCAAGTTTAACCTGCATCCACTTGGCACCAACTGTCTGAGATATTGATTGATCTCTTGCTGTTCTGTCATTCTCTCTGGCTTACAGAGCCTGAGTCATTTATGTGCATTTAGAGATATCTTTGGGTACAGACCTGCTAAAGCACAAGGCAGTCTGATGATGAATTACCTTACCTATTTGCACTTGTATAGAAGAACATCATCCACTTATCTGCAGTGTATTTCTCAAGTAAAGCAAGTTGAAGATTTGTTCCTATGTCTGTCTTTGTGTACAATGCTCTTTTAACTGTTGACCATTCTGGCAGCAAGTACATTTGACATTAAATGCTCTGCACACTGTGACTTTGTGCATAGTATCTCCAAGTATCTGGAAAAATCTCAAAGTCAATGCTACAAAAAATATTTCAACCCTGACTAAACATAACAACCTAAAAAGTCTGTTACTTATGAGAAAGAATGCTTAAGTACTTTAAATACACGTCTCTTCTTCTTTTTGTTTGGCAGAACTCAATACAGAAAGGGACAAGAAACAAAATCCTGAAAGTTGTCATACTTAAGTGTTTTATTCTGCCTCCTGATAATTAATGTGTGACCTTGGGAAAGGACCAAGCATTCTGACTAGAGTTCTTTCAACATCAAAATGAAGAGCACACCAAGATAATTTCTCCATTGTCCTATCTCACTTAAAGCTGTACATTCTCAAGATGTTAAATGTTTCTCTTTGATGGCATAACTAGAGGTAAAATTTTAAAAGATGGAATTCCCAAGTCATGATAATTCTGTGAGTCATAGAATGCGGGTATCTGGTGAAAGAGGGTGGATGGCTGTCAGAACACCTGTCTAGAAGTCTGAGATGGCACTCGTAACTATACATGTGTGAGTAATTCTGAAGCCACCCAATACAAGAAGGCAAAAGGTTATTCCCTACGCTGATTTAAATCCCCTAAATGACAATCAAATAATATAATAAAGGTCTATGGCGTGAATCTGAAGGTAAACCTGTGTCGGGATCACAGACCAAGTAAAGCATTTAAGTGGCCAGGTGGGATGGTTGATAACAGAATCTGTAATATCAAATCAGCAATGCACGTCTGTTGTAAGAGGAGAAAGCTGAAACTAAATACTTACAGTGCTCTGAGAAGCAAACATAAATAAATGTACTGACTCTTAAGACTTTGGCACACAGAATACAATAATGAGTTGTTTTGACAAGTCCAAAAAAATGTTTCTGTCTCTACTCTTTCCGAAGATTTGGCATCTACTTTTCCTCATATTGATTTGTTCCTCATTTCTCTTGCAAAAAGAAAAAAAAAAAAAAAAAAAAACTTCTTGCTTATTTTCAACATGACGTTCTTTCCACAGAGACTATTTCTAGCTCTTCTCTCTTCTTCCTAAATGATTTACTACTTTTTCTTTCTTGTCCTCTATTATTCTTCCCTTCACTATAAAAGCAAAAACAAAATCAAAATGTAACTGGTACAGAATAAAAAGTGTCTTTTCCCTATTATCCGGGAAATAGAAGCACACGTGGATGGGAAGCTGAGTGTGGGTGACCGCCTCACTAGTACAATGTGAATGCCACTCGTGGTCCTTTTCGTGTTAAAAAGTCTCAGTCTCTAAGACTTTGTCTCCAAGTTGGTGGCAGATGGCTAAAGAGCTTCATAATTGGATGTTTAATAACCCTCTCCCTACATCTCTGTGTTTCTTTGTGTTGACAGTGCTTTTGGTCACTAACTCTTCCTGCATGCTCAACTACTGCTGGGAGACAGAAGGCAAGACAAGTTTCCAAGGGAAGGTGCCAAATTTATCCAACAGAATCTCAAGAGAAACAAGGTCCACATCATTATTGATACTTAATGCTTACGCCATCCTTCCCTTCTTAACACTTAAATTCCAACCATTGTTATCTGACTGTGCCATCAAGGGCTAAATTGTTAATTTGTTTCTTAAGGGTAAATTCTATATCCCCTTGCCTTCATCGTCTTTACCAAGGTAAATAATCCTTAAATATATAAGGTGCTGTACTGATAAAAACATGTGTCTCTTAAGACAAAATGAATATACTCCCTATGGATCACATTGTTGGTTACCATGTCCCTGTTCCGTGTCTCTCTCCTTTGAAAAGGTTGTATTCCTTATTTAGAAGATGTGGTACACGGAATTTTGGAAATTTAAGTTAAATTGAACTATTTCCTGTTGATTACTATCAGACTTTAAAATATACTGAATGAGCTCCTGCTTAGGACTTAGAAGGTCAACTCATTACATTTCCCCTGGTATCTGATTTTAAAACCTGCAAGGTGCCCCAGTCCAAATCTTGTGCTTCGTAAATAAGAAAAACAAGGCCTAGGAAGGTTAAGGGACTTACCCAGGGTTACACAGCTAATCTGAAGAGGAAACTGGACAGTACCCCAGATTTTCTGATTTTTCATCTACTGCTACCTAATTGAAAGATGTTTCTGATTTCCACAGGTTAATATGTGTCAACATCACACACACACACTGAATACCTTTAAATAAATCTTCATGTTAGGAAATCTTTCACATGTGATCAGTTTGGGGCTTCATCAGAGCCAAGTGGCCTATCAGGGCCACGATGACTTCTTTACTTTCTAGGATAGAAAAGATAGCTGACATTCGCTTGATACACTAAAATTTAAATAGGCCTTTCATAGACATGACAACATTCTACTCTCGTGCCAACCTTCAGATGTATATATCCTCCATAATACTACTTTATAGACCAGAATATCAGACATAGCAGGGTGGAAACCTGGTATTTGCTTACGTTGCCTGAATTCATGTTCAGCTAGACCTGCCCCATCTTGGGATCCCTTTAAAGCCTGTGTTCATTGCCTAGAGTTTCCGTAACAAGTACCACCATAATAGGTGGCTTATAAGATCAAAAATTTACTCTACCACCGTTCTGAAGGTTTGCAGTAAAAGATCAGGGTATTTATCATGTTGATTCCTCCTGAGGGCTCTGTGGGAGAAGCGCTTCCATGCTTCTCTCCCAGCTTCTGGAGACAGCTAGTGATCCTCAGTGTTTCTTGGCTTGTAGATACTGCTACAATCTCTGTGGCTGTCTTCACAGCGCCATCCTTCCTCTATGTCTCTGTGTTGCTGTGCCTCTTCTCCTTTATAAAGACAACATTCATGCTAGATTAGGACCCACCCTGCTCTAGTATGACCTCATGTTGACTTAACGGATAAAATCTTCAAAAACCCTATTAATAAGCAAGGTCACGTTCACAGGTACTAGAGGTCAAGACTTCAACATATCTTTTTGGGTAACACAATTGCATCGGTAACAGAGCCCATTCACAGCTAATAACATATTCATGCTTTTTTTGCCTGAGTGTCCTAAGAAGGAGGAGCTCTGCTGAAGGAGAAGCAGCAAGGTCAATGCTGGACTCCCTAGTCTTGCCACACCCAGCACACCTGTCCAAGCATATGTGTGTGCATGACTAAGTTTTGATGAAATGGTACTGTAATGATTGGTCTCAAGACCTCTATCATGATGATGTACCCTAAACTGTGACGGTCTTTTTTCAATTTTAAATTGCATGTAAGTAAAAGTATTAAATTCTTTTTGATAAGAGTACATTATAAACAAACAAGCATATTACCAGTTATTACTTCTGCTTTATCTCTATAAGTCATTTAAGAAATGCACATAAATTATAGCAATATATTTCCTTGTGAGTGACTTTTAATTATACTCTTCTATCTCTAACAAATTTTTCAATGATTTATAATCATTTTTTATGAAGTTGCTTCATTGCTACAGCCAGGATAAAAGTTCATATGTCTTAGCTTCATGATATTTTATTCCTCTCTTTAAACCTAACAGGTCTGATTTCCAAAAAAAAAGCTATGCTATTGTGAGAGGATACTCCGATAATACTATCAATGTGTCAAAATTACAATTTTTTCATAAAATAAACAAAATATGCTGCATAGAGTAACAGTTAACACTCTCAGATGCTAATCAAAAGGTAAAAGATTTAAGTCTACCAAGAAGTGTCTCAAAAGAAAGGTCCAGCAATCTACTTCTGAAAAATCAGTCAATGAAAACTCTATGGCGGGAGCATAGTTCTATTTTGACTCACAGTTCTACTCAGCGGTCACCGTGAGTTGGGATATACTCAATGGTCACCATGAGTTGGGATATACTCAATGGTCACCATGAGTTGAGATATCCTCAGTGGTCACCGTGAGTTGGGATATACTCAGTGGTCACCGTGAGTTGGGATATACTCAGTGGTCACTGTGAGTTGGGATATACTCAATGGCAACTGGTATACAGCATAGGTACATTTTAGTATAATCATGAGTCACTTAATTTCCATTCGGGCAATATCCAACCACATGTAAGTCCTCCATCTCATCTAAGGTCATACAGGTAGTTCATGACTTGTGAATGAGATGCCTTCCTAAGTTAGGCTTTAAATCAAATTTGTAAGTAAGTTGGAAAAGAATCATAAATTTCTTACTTAGTATCAGATAGTCAAATGCTTGTCTCAGCACATAGTATGTAGTTTACGTGTCTACGCACATAGAATCACTAAGAAACATTTCCAAACTGTGCAATGTTTTCTTGAACATCACGAAGATGAATGTGTGCATTTTTTTATTACAAATCATTGAATGTTTGAGTATTTGACCCAAATTTCAATATAATAGGCTTTATTGAAATCTACCCTTAAGTATGAGTTGTACATATATCAGATGTTAGTAACCCAGGTCAGCCTGTATATAATATGGTGTTCACATAACATCCTACTTCACAGAATGCATCAAGAAAGTTAAATGGCACACGACTGTATGTGTATTGGTAATGGCAACACTGTCGAGGCCTACAGTGTTGTCATTTTTGAGTATTGCTGTGGTGGTCAAGATTGTGTCAACTTGGCAACTCCAAGTTTGGCTGCTGTATCAAGTGGCAGGGGCAGGGCTTGTGGTGGCTTCCCTCCCCTCAGCTCTCACCTCTCAGCTTTCTACCACCTACTTTTGTCTGCTTATGTTGCCCGCAGCTCCTGCTCTCTTTTGCATCTGATTCCTTGACCTGAACTAGCAGCTGTTGGATTCAGAGTCCTGTACCCTGACCTGCCAATCACTAGCCCCTACAGCTCTGTGAATCTACAGAGACCTCTCAGTCTCACCGCCAGCTTGCAATCCCCCGACCTACACAGCTAGTGATCTAGAACTCTAGTCACTGACCTGGGGTTCACCAGCTTCTGTGGCCACGTGAAACTTGCACCAGGACTTGGAATGTTCAGCTTCTACAATTGTGGGAGCTGTTTCCTTTATGTACAAATCTTTCCTTGTACATATATGTATCAGTGGTTTTGCCTCCCTAGAAAATCCAACCTAAGATAATTGTCAAGTCAATTCCAACTCATAATGACCCTATAGGACAGAGTAGAACTTTTCCATGGGGTTTCCTGGGCCATAATCTGTACAGGAGCAGACACTCAGTTCGTTCTCCCACGGAATCACTGCTGGGTTCAGATCTCCAGTCTTTCAGTTAATGGGGAAGTGCTTAACCATTGCATCACCGGGGCTCCTAGGCCAGAAGTACAGACAACTAAACACAAGAAATGAAAACTCTGGCTCTTCTAAGTGATTCTAGTAAAAAAAGAAATTTCCATGTCTGCATCCGGAAAATCAGCAGCATATCATGGAAAGAGTATTCCAAATCTGTACAGTGTTACTGTTGTTAGTGCCATTGGGTCATTTCCAACTCAGAGCGATGCTACACACAGTAGAACAAAACACTGCCTAGTCCTGTGTCATGCCCGCAATCATTTTTATGCTTAAGTGCATTGTTGTAGCCACTGTGTCAATCTATCTTGATGAGGGTCTTCCTCTTCTTTGCTGACTCTCTACTTTACCAAGCCTGATGGCCTTCTCTAGGGCCCAGTCTCTCCTGATAACACATCCGAAGTATGTGAGATGAAGTCTTGCTGTCTTTGCTTCTAAAGAGCATTCTGGTTGTACTTCATCCAAGACAGACTTCTTCCTTCAGCAGTGCATGGTGTATTCAATATTCTTCTCCAATACTGCAATTCAACGGTGTTAGTTCTTCTTTGGTCTTTATTAGTCATTGTTCAACTTTCACATGCATATGAGGTGACCGAAAACACCCAGTCTTGGGTCAAGTACATGTTAGTCTTCAAGTTGACATCTTTGCTTTTTAACACTTTAAAGAGGTCATTTCCAGTACATTTATCCAATGCAATACATGTTTTGATTTCTTGACTGCTGCCTCCATGAGTGCTGATTATGAATCCAAGTACAATGAAATCTTTGATAACTTCAATCTTTTCTCTATATTGTTTTTTGGTCCAGTGAGGATTTTTGTTTCCTTTATGTCGAGGGGTGATTTTTGTTATTTGTCAGTAAGTGCTTCAAGTCCTCTTTGCTTTCAGCAAGTAAGATCATATCATCTGCATAAAACAGGTTGATAATGAGTCTTCCTCCAAATGTGATGCAACCTTCTCCTTCACATACCGCAGCTTCTTGGATATTTTCTCAACTACACATTAAATAAGTATAGACGAAGGAAACAACCCTAACACAAACTTTCCTGACCTTAAATTATGCAGTATCCCCTTGTTCTGTTCAAACAATTATCTCTGGATCTATGAACAGGTTCTTCACAAGCACACTTAAGTGTTCTGGAATTCTCATTCTTTGCAATGTTATCCATAAAGTTTTACGGCTCACACAGTCAAATACTTTTGCATAGTCAATGCAATACAGGTAAGCATCTTTTTAGTATTCCCTAGTTTCTGCCAGGATCCATCCAACAGCTAGTGAACCTCCATCCAACATCCTGGTTCCACATCCTCTTCTGAATCCAGCCAAACATTTCTGTCAGTTCCCTGTTGATTTATCACTTCAGTATTTGATATTAATGATATTATTTGCTAATTTCCCCATTTAGTTGGATCATCTTCTTGGAAACAGACATAAATATGAATCTCTTCCAGTTAGTTGGCCTTGTAGCTATCTTCCAAATTCTTGGCATAGGGAAGTAAGCACTTTCAGTGCTGCATCTATTGGTTGAAACATGTAAACTTGTATTCCATCAGTTCCTGGAGCTTTGCTTTTCCACCAATGGCTTCAATACAGCTTGAACTTATTCCATCGGTACCATTGGTTCCTGATGACATACAACCTCCTGAAATAGCTGAACATCAACCAGTTCTTTTTGGTACAGTGACTCTGTGTATTCCTTCCATCTTTTTTGATGATTCCTGCATCACTGAATATTTTCTCCTTAGAATTCATCAATACTGCAACACAATACTTGAATTTTTTCTTCACTTCTTTCAGCTTGAGAAATGCTGAGTGTGGTCTTCCTGTTTGGTATACAGCTGTCAAAACAACCCCTTCAAAATGAAGCTGTGCACAGTGAAGAATGTCAAAGAACCTCAAAGAGAGGACAGCCTGCACAGATCTGGGAGAGGGAAGATGGCTAGGTCAGAAATGAGGGAAAAAAAAAGTGAGATTTGGCCTAAGCATTGTCTATCTCTGTCCCCTGCCTTGCTCCTCAAGAGCATCTAGATACCCTGTGTCCCCACACCCCCCTGGCTCACCTCAACACCATGCCATTTCTCTCTGGTCCTCCCCATTTTTAGGGACTACTCTAGAGGCAGTAGCTCCCAGCATCTAATCGCTCAGTGAGCAGTCAGGTGAAAGGAAGCTTTGTAAGGGGGCATGGCTGATGATAGGTTAACTGGTCATTTGCCCCTGATAACAGATTCCCATGAGACGAAATCCTCAGCCCAGAATGACGGCTGACAGCAGAGAGAGTTTTTGATGGATCACCTTATTAATTGTGGTAAAGTGGCAAATCCCTGGAAAATGAGATTTAGTTCAAATCATGGCTCCAGTACCAGTTGACCTTTCTAACACTGGAAAAGTCATTTGATCAGTCGGTCTGAGCCTTAGTTTCCCATCTGATAAGTGAAGATTCAAAGGTATTTTGTGATGGTTCAGTAAAATAATAGAGAAGCATTTTCAAAACTCTATGGTATTTCATAAATGTAGCCATGACTTCACCTACATATTTTGAGGCACTAACACATGACCTAAGAGACCTGGTCATGCAATGGTTAAGTGCCAGCTGGGCTGCTAACCAAAAGGCAAGAGACTGGAGTCCACTAGCTGCTCAGTGGATGAAAAGACCTAACAATCTTTTCCCATAAAGATTTCAGCCTAGAAAACTCCATGCAGCATTTCTACTCTGTCATATAGGGTCACTGAGTTGGGGTCACCTCCGTGGCACACAATAATAGCAATGCACAGACAGATAATACTAACACAAGGATGAAGGAAAGGCATTGTTACTTAGCCCTGAGTATTTGCTTGAGATGGTTTTATGCATGGGAGGTTTAAGAGTGAACAACACAGACTGTCAATTAGCTGTATGACTGCTAGCATCACAGGAGGTCAGAACTGCTTTGCATCTTGGATACCGTATTATGCACAGCATAAATCAGCTACTCTACCAGTATTGCTTTCCAGCACCAATGATATGAATTAGCCAAAGCAAATCAAAGTAAACTGTGTTTTACTCTTCTTTTTCATTAATTTCTCTTTCAAATGCAAAGATTGGTGAATAACTCCTGCCAAGTGTATTCTTGCCCATCCTGTTGGTCAATATTTGCTAAAGGAGTCAGAAAAATGTGGATGGAGAAGAATAAGGAGCTTCTTGCTTCATGGATCTCTCCTCTTCCTTGTGCACCCAGGCTGTGGCAAGTGCAGCCGGGGAGGGGGAGTTTTCTTGTGCCCTGCTGGCTCCAAGGCCTGCTTCTTCCCCAGCTGTGCCACTTGTAAACTGCTGATTCATGCTCCCGATGCAAGCCTAACAACCGTGAACAAGCTCCCCTTTTTTTTTTCTTTAGGCAATTTTCTTGGTAACCAGGCGAATGATATGCTAATGCAAATTGGCAGACTTGAACTCAAACTACAAAATACAATCTGCCGCATAGAAGGAAACAAGGACAAAAGAGACTTGGAGACTGCTGTTTTGACTTAGGTTGCGATTTCTGTTCTATGGCACACAGTCAGTGCTCAACAAAGGGGCTCGGTCTTCGGAGGAGGTGAGTGATTACTTTTAGGATCTTAAATCATGATGAGCAGTAATTCTTGTCATTTTCAGTGAATTGGCTTGGAGCCCTTTTAGTCACCCACGTCCTGAGACTGCTCCTTTCTCTCATTACATCAAGTAGCTCTGGGTCAGCAGCCTGCAAGGCACCCAGTGAGGCAGAAAAGTCAGAATTTGCCTTTTCTCCCCATCTCAATTGTCTATAACCTGACTGTAGCTTGCTCCTGAGTCATACAGCTTCAGGGTTCATTGAAGGTCACTACAGTCCCTTGGACTCATTTGGAGTTTTAATGTATTGCTGTTGAAATAAAGTTTAATCTCTTCTCGTCAGCTGGCAAGATGATGCAGTAATATTACCCTGAATTGCTGCATGTGAACACAGTGAGTTCTGCTCGGACAGCCACCTCTCAGGCCCATGCAGAGGATTCTGCAGCAGGAGAGAGCCTTCTGCCTTGCAGATATTCCCGGAAAGCTAATTCCGAAGCCAGTTTATTAGTGTCTGGGCTTTCATTGTCTTGCTGAGTGGAATGCCAGGGGTGTTGGCTCCTGTTTTATTAAGCTTCTTTTCCTTCTGCCTCAGATGCATGTATTTTCTGACCACAGATTGGGAATTTTCTGTAAAGTGAGTCAGCTAATAGGAACCAATCAAGGTTCTCGAGGCAAATTTGGCTCAGATGTTGAGTTGCTGTTTCTATTCTGGAATGATCTTTTCTGTGTTATCTGAGGATTGGTCAGTGAAATGGGTTTCCTTTGGTCTGTTTTAAGATGCTAAAATTAATAAATACATCACTTAGAGTGATTTCAGGCCCACATCCACAGCCTCTGGTTGCTATAAAGGAAGATGTTTGGTTTCAATCAGAAGGGTCAGGGTGGGTCTGCTAAACCAGTTTTCAAAGCAACATGCTGATCAGCATGGCCAAGGGGAGCAAAATTCCTTACGAGGCATAATGAAAACAAGATTTTTCTCTTCTCCATCACAGGAGTGTAAGATTCTAATCACAGTTCTGAGAAACAGGTCATATTGACATGCAGAGATTTAAAGATGGGCAGAGATAGGTCTAGGTTTTTGTGAATTGCTTATAACTGGTTGCTTTCTTAATCAGTCCCACCTTAGAACAATCTGGAAACAGGTATTAACTCTTAGTAATAAAAATGTAAGCGATGAGAATTTTCTGTACTCTGGAAAGCAAATCTTTAATGGTCTCAAACAACTAAATCCTTGATTTATCTTTTTAAGTGATTCAGAGCCCACAGTCTAGCAGTCTTTACCGTAGCTGTGCCATCAAGTGAGCCCTGAGGCTCTCATGGAACAATAGAGTTAGAACCTGTGTCTGGTGGTACAGTGGTTAGGAGGTTAGGCTGCTAACCAAAAGGTTGCTGTTCGAATCCACCAACCACTTCTTAAAAATCCCACAGGGCAGTTCCACCATCTCCTATAGGGTCATTATCAGTTGGAATTGACTTAATAGCAATGTGCTTATTTCTTATTTTTAATTTGTCATCAAATCAATTCAGACTCCTGGTAACACTATAGGATAGAGTAGAACTGCTCACAAGGTTTCCAAGCTTGTTAATCTTTGCAGAAAGCAGACTACCATGTCTTGCTCTCACAAACAATAGAGTTACAGTGGGAGAAAAGACCACAATCCCTTTATGTCCCTAGGGCTAGTGCAAAGATGCACCACAAGCAGATCTGAAGGTAGATCACAATAAATAGTTGGCTAATAGTGAGTGCAGAAGAACCAAGCATTGCTCACCCCTGCATCACCCTCATGGCCACCTGCTGAGTCAGTCTGCTCTTGGGTGTGCCAATCAACCTCACTGAGGGTCTCCCTGCCCCTCCACTGTATGTGATGTTCTCCTTTAGTGGCTGATATGTTCTGATGACATGTTCTGTCATGATCCATCTGGAGATAAATCCATTCCATTGCCATTGAGTTGATTTCAACTCATAAAAACCCTATGAGACAGAGTAGAAAGACTCCATGGGATTTCTAAGGCTGGTAGCCACATCTTTCACCCACAGAGAGGCTGGTAGATTCAAACAACAGATGTTTCAGTTAGCAATGAAGCACTTACCCACTGTGCAACCACAGCTCCTTATCCAAAGGTAGATCACCCTAAACCTCAAGTATTCCAAATATCATCTTTGAGGAACGCCCAGAACTATACAGTCCCAGTGTGAAAATGGTCCTTGTATTTAGACTCTAGTGAAAGGGTCAGGTAGGGAAGTTTAAAAAAAAATAATAATAAGTTGAAATTACTACCCGTGTGAAAAGGTGAGAAAATGAGGCATGGAAAAGTGGCCAACCCCCCTAATATCCAACCAATCAAAGAATGAATTACGACTAATATTTTTCTGCCCCTGCGCCTTAAGTAGGACATCTATCTGATCATGTCACTTCTTTTGGAGAAAGAAAAGGAGAAATAGAAAATTGGATAGCCAGCCAGAACACACAAAAAAACAGATTCTGAAATTAAAGAGAAAATTCAAGAAGATGGTTTGTTGACACAGGAAAAACTTTCCAATGACCTATTGTTTGAAGCTTTAGGGGTAGGCAGAGGGGTTAGAGAGGAACGGAGATGCAAGTTCTATTTAAAAAGCAACATTTGACACAGGGCAAGAATTCTGAACAAAATTCTGAAAGGTTGACTCTGGTGTATACTTCTTTTTAATAAATGGCTGGGTTAGCATTATAATTAAATTCTCTGATCTTTTCCTCAAAAGGAGTGCTAATTCAGTCCTTCACCAGTATTTACCCGTTTCCCAAGTGGCTGCGCAGTGACAAATGATTAACGCTGAAAAGGTCAGAATAGCATTCTGTCATGTGAAAAATGCCTAATGTAAGAAAAGTGTCTTGGATTGAGAGCTTGCTTGTCAAACATGGAAGGAGAGAAAAAAAAAAAAATAAAGGTGAAGGTGAGGAAATCAGAAAAGAAAAGACAGCTGCTAGAATGGGAAAGGCCTGGTCTTGGCCTAGGAGCCTCTGACTTGTGCTCTATCATGGACCGTCTGTGACCTTCTGTGTCCAGCTCCAATTCATATATTATTCTTTGGCAGGATCTTGTTCCCACTGAAGAATGGAAGCCATGGCCCAGCTCTATTCAGGAACTCCATCATAAATCTAGGTTTTAAAATGAAAAGAATCTGCAGAAATGTAACAATTGGAACTCCCTGCTAAAAAAAGTTCAGAAAAATATAACTGTGGGTAACTGATGGCAATGAAGAAAAGAGCAAGTACTTTATTGAGCTCTTTATTGAGTAAATACTGAATGCCTGATATTGCACCAGAAAGATTATGTCTGTTTTCTCACTGAGTGTTCACCAGACCTATATGGGATATGTAGAACTATCCCCGTTTTACAAATACAAAAATGGGAATCAAAGAGATTCAGTTCCAGGTAGGTTGTAATCCTACCAGAATCTGTGCATCTTTTCCAGTTAATAAAGACACAAGTGAAATTCCTGTGCATATAGTGCACATACTCCAGTATTGTACCATGCATGACCATTAACTAACATGCATGCTTATTTGTTATTAACAGTTTATCAGAGGCCAGAACTTAATGAAGCACCATTTTCTGTTGGTGCATTGATGTGAGTCCAGTGAAAATATGTTATTATTAGATGCTATCAATTTGGTTCCAACTCATAGTGGTCCTATGTACAACCCAACGAAACAAAGTTGAGTCCTGTGCCATCCTCATGATCGTTGTAATACTACATCCTATTGTAGCAGGCACTGTGTCAATCCTTCTTGCTGAAGGTCTTCCTCTATTTACTGACAGTCTACTTTACCAAGCCCGATCTCCTTCTCTAGTGACTGTTCCCTACTGACAATCCACCCAAAGTACGGAGGAAGAAGTCTCGCCATCCTTGCTCCTAACGATCATTCTGGTTGTATTTCATCCATGGTAGATTTGTTCCTTTGGCAGTCCATGGTATAGTAAAGATTTCCCCCCAATATCACAACACAAAGGTGTCCATTCTTCTGTAGATTTTCTTAGTCACTAACCAGCTTTCTTATGCATGTGAAGCATCTGAAAACACCAGGGCTTGGGTCAGGTGCACTGCAGTCTTCAAGGTGACATCTGTGCTTTTTAACGCTTGAAAGAGGTCTTTTGCAGCAGACTTGTCCAATGCAATGTGTCTTTTGATCTCTTGACTCCTGTCTCCATGAGTGTTAATTGTGGAACCAAGTAAAAGGAATCTTTGACAATCTCAGTTTTCTCTACATTTATCATGATGTTGCTTCTTGGTCCAACTGGAAGGATTTTTTGTTTTCTTTACATTGAGGTGTAATCTATCCGGAAGACTACGGTCTTTGATCTTCATCAGTAAGTGCTTCAACTCATTTTCACTTTCAGCAAGCAAGTTTCTGTCATCTGCACAATGCAGATTGTTATTGAGTCCTCCTCCAATACCTGTGCTCCATTTTTCCTTATATAGCCCAACTTTTCAGTGAAGTATAGACAAATTAATTCTCAGAAAGTGGAGTCAAGGAAATAGGGAACATATAAGAATCACTTTGGCAGCCTTTTCAAGCTGGCTTCTTCAATCCTGCTTCTCTAGCACTCTGTTTCCCTGTTGTTATCCAATATTGTCACGAAATGTATCTCATTCCTTAGCAGTAGAGGGACAGAAAAAAAAATACGATATCACTCTGTAAGTTATAATACAAGTGAATATTTCTATTTCTTCATATCCTACATGCTTTAGGTAAAAGAATTTCTCAATAGTCTTTTGTCAACATTTTTAGATTGTCATATACATTGGATCATTTTTAACTTACATTTCATACAATCACACAATTTTACAGGCAATCAATATTCTCACAATGATAAAAATTAACATATTTCATTTACTTCACTGATGTACTCTTCAGATACATATACACAGCTTTATTAATTACTGACTTCTGATCAGATTAAAAATACATTAATGACTCACCTAGAAAATAGAAAAACTCCTAAGAACTACATGAGAAATGACTAAGATGGGCCAGGCTACTTTATCACTTATTCTTTAATTTTTCAACTCTATTTACTAGTGAGTATCTATAATGTTCCAGGCAGTTGGATTTTATAGGCTAAAATGGAATCTACCCATCTTTCAGGATAAGGATGGACTGAATGATACTAGAAGCATTCAGAAATATCAGAATGATATTAGTTTGCTCTTGAGTGGCTCTATATTTATTGGAAACAAAACATTCATATTTTTCAGATGATGCTTTTTAGATGTCAACAATGAATGATAATAATTATATGTCATAATAACATAACATCTTATCAGATACTTTCCTAATAACATAATATCTTACTACAAAGTCTGAAAATTAGGCTTTAAAGAAAATTGCGTTGGCTGAGTCTTCATGCATGCATGAACTCAATATACTGACACAGACCCTGGAAACTCTTTGTATCTTAGTATCTATGTATCTATTTTAGAGATATCATAGTAAAACTCAACTCTGGAAATGAATCTATATTAAGTATCTTGCACTATACTATCCACAACACTGAAAGAATTGGAAGGAACCCAGGACTGGAAATCTTAACGCCTGCAATCTAAGTCACAGTTTGCAAGTTGCAGAGTCAGTTAATCTCTCTGAGTTCCAATTTCTTCTGTAGAGCAGAAAACATAAAGGTTCTTCTCATTTCGCTGGAATATTACAAAGATCAAATGTTCTGAGATTTGTGAAAATATTACAGAAACTGTAAAATTATATATGAGTATAAAAGTTTGGCTTTGCTGTTTAGATCTGGAAATTTTATCTTTTATTTAATTGTACCATCATATATAGGTTTATGACATAATTGCTCCATGTAAGCCATATGTGAAATTCAGAGGAGAGGCATTGTTGTATAAAGGCAAAAGCACAAGGTTGGAGTCAGCTGATCTTGAGTTCCAGCTACACAATTTGCTAGCCAAGATATCTTGGCTACGTTGTTTCTTTGAACCTGTTAACTCAAGTGTAAAAGACACCCAACTATATTAAATAAGACAATGTATGGTGTAGTGGGTTAAGTGCTATGTCTGCTAACCAAAAGGTCAGCAGTTCAAATCCCCCAGGCACTCATTAGAAACTCTGTGGGGGCAGTTCTACGCTGATCTTGAAGGTCTCTAGGAGTTGGACCAGACTAGACAGCAGTGGGTTTGGTTTAGGTTATGTAAACCACTTGAATATATCATAGACTGCCAGAAGAATGGCTAAATTTGGAAAAAGGGATTGCAAGATTTTGTCTCGTGTAGTTTGGACATCTTTTTAGGAAGGACCAGTCCCTGGAGAAGGATATCATGCTTGGTAAAGTGGAGTGTCAGTGAAACGGAGGGAGATGCTCAAGAAGATGTATTGACACAGTGACTGCAACAGTGGGCTCAAGCACAAAAATATTGGGAGGGTGACGCAGAACTGAGTTGTGTTTCATTCTCTTGTCCATGGGTTTGCCATGAGTCGGAATAGAGTTGATAGCACCTAACAGAAACAGCATAGAAAGCACTTGGTTCACTGGCTTAGTGCAAAGATTTAGTTAATGAGAATCTTTTCTATCATTTTGGAGGTATAATAGTCTTTGTTCTCCCGACTCACCAACCACAGCTACAAATACGCATATAGCTTGAGGACTGCTCTATTACTCTAATGTTTCTTCCTCATTTTTATTCCTTCCTTGTTTTCTGCCAAAAGGAAAGCATTTACAACGGCCATAATTGTCATGAAAAATTTGTAGCTGTATGATTAACAAGTTAGTGCTACAGTTAGTCATTGTGTTAGTGAGTGTTGATGATGTCCTGCTGAGACATCAGAACGGTGAGCCCGGTTTGAAGGGTAAAGCCAGGGAAAGTCGCGCCCAGTGGGAGGCATGTTCTTGTCAACGTGCTTCTCCTCAAGGTAACAGCCTCCCTTTCGTAGTTTTCTATTTTCTGTTTTCTTTTTCTTGAAGTGTTTTGAAAATATTATCCCACCTGGAGGAATATGGTAATTGCTAAAAAAGAAAAAAAAAAAAAGATGGCATGTCTGAGAAACAAAACACTGCTGCAAAGAATCTGATTTAGCATCATGACTTTTATTCATTTTTAATATAGAATTTCGTGGCTCAGCAAGGGGTAATCTGGTCCATCATAGGAAATTGTCTTTTTCTTCATTTTAGAATGTGCCCTGCTGATACTGTGAGTATACTTTTGAAAGAAAAAAAAATCACACATTTTAAGAGCAAGGGGCCTGGTATTCTGTTCTCTTTCCTGTCTCCTTTCCCAGTTTGCTTTATTTTCCCCTAAATTCCCTCTCACTATTTTACCAACTCCATACGTAGCCTATTTTAATGAGTGCCATTGCTTTAGTGACAATCATCATTTTGTATTAAATTTATAGTTAGCTAATATAGTGGAAGGACCTGCATGCCAGAATCCCTTAATTTCTTTTTCTTTCGTTCATATAACTGCATACCAGAACGAATGCTCTGTCAAATATCCTCCTTATGTAACCGATGCGATGTGTTTTCATGCTTCTCCTACTCTCTTTCTCTCTCTTATTTGCCATCTCCCTCAGTATTTATAGACCTGTTTTAATTAGAAGTTACTGGTGTGCTGAGGGCATATCTGTGATTTCCCAGATGGCTCCAAATGACCCAGAAGAGGACCCTACTGTTCATATTTGATCTTAGAATAACTGAAAGGTACCTAGCAAGAACTGACTTAATAGTGGACTTGCCTATTTGTAGTCAGTTTCCATTTATCTGCTTTCAGGTGATGAAGGTTAATTAATGTTCCTTGATATTTTCCACCCTGTATGCCTCTCTAAATAGTTTTTCTCTTTTAGATTGGCCCTAAATACTTAATCTGAGTTTCAGTGGCAGGAAACCTTCAATAAAAATATACATTTGATTATTAAAACCAGCTCTTCCTTCCAGCATATGTTACTGCTTCTGAAATGAAGGACTTAAACTTTATGCTGAGGAGTGCCAGATATTCATTCTAAAAGCATTTCTGAGACAGTGAAAAAAAATGTGCCTATAAATAAATGAAGAGAAAAGAAAGATGGAGAAGAGAAAAGTATTATGATTAGCACAATCTTCGATTTCCTCTGATCGAGTACTCTGCTGGATTGTTTAGAACAAAGCTATACACTGCCAACGTGGTTGCTGTCACTGAGGACTCGTGACATCCATGTGCAGTCTGCATTTCTTTAATTTCAAAACAATGAAAAGAAAATATTATAAGATGATTACAAGAGCTGTAAGTAAAGCCAGCCGTGACAAAGTGTTCATTAGAATTGATAATGCGTATGTTTTATAAGAAGCAATATGCGATAAAAGATGTTCATCCTTTTGACATCTCTGGTCTAAAACCAACTAAAACAACAGAATAATATTTTTACAGTAAGTGCAATGTTCTTTCTAACTTCATCTTGATTGTTCAAATATTTTTATTAGGCTAAATTAGAACTAAGGAAATGAAACTATTTTCAGAATTCTAATAGAATTTAAAGAAAAAAATTACATTTCTGTATGAGAAAACATTTCTGTATGAGAAAACATAAGCTTTAGTTTTTAATGTCTATTTTGTAAGCTCATGGTAACTTGCTTATACCATTTGTTAACCATTCGTTAATTTATCTACTCATTTCTTCATCTGACATACCTACTGTGTACCGGTGCTGTGAATATACATTGAGGGAGGCAGGCAGAAGTAGAATACCAAAAAACGAAACAGAGGAAATCCTGGTGGCATAGTGGTTAAGTACCACAGCTGCAAAAAAGATCAGCAGTTTAAATCCACCAGCCACTCCTGGGAAACTCTGTGGGTTAGTACTCTGACTATACGTGGGAGAGTGGAAGGAGGAAGAAGAAAATTAAAAAGATATCAAGGAAATTTCAGGCAGAAAGACTAGTAAATGAATGGAGAGGTGAAGCAAACTGCCCTGTACGGTACTTAGGAGGTCCGACAATTAAGTCTGTAAACTTAATTTTCATAAGTATTACATATCTCGTGGTTGAATATCAGTACACCTTCCAAGTACTCCCCTTGGGAAGCTATGCACCAGTACCAGCACCTAGTCCACCTTCAAAGCAATTTTGAAACTCTTTCTGGAATGGCCATCGGGCACAGTGGCAAGGTGGTAAGTTTGCAGACTTAATTGTATAGTTGTCTATGAGACAGCTTTTAGCCAGTAAACAAATAACTGTGTTGGAACACCCTTTCTATTCACCTAATCTAGCCCTCAGTGACTTTTTTCTTTACCAAAAGATAAAGGAAATGTTGAAAGGAAGACATTTCAATGATATTCAGGACATCAAGCATAAAATGACAACAGCTCTGATGGCCATTCCAGAAAAAGAGTTCCAAAATTGCTTTGAAGGGTAGACTGGGCACTGGCACTGGTTCATAGCTTCCCAAGGGGAGTATTCCAAAAGTGAATACAGTGAGATTCAGGAATGAGGTAGGTAGGTGGTGCTTTTTTTCAGATAAGTATGTGAACTTAATTGTCAGGCCATGTGGTAGTTTGTCTCTAGCACAGGAAGAGAAACACAGCTATAGATGGGAGACAGAATGTAGATAACTTTCTATGCCATACTATGGAACCTGTATTGTGTCCCTTATCCATAAATACAGGAGGCAATGGATGTATTTTGAGTATCATATATTAATAAACTTGTAATTTAGAAATTCACAGTGGCGGAAGCACGAAGTAAGAGGGTGTGAAACCATAGCCAACTACATGTTAGGATACCATTGTTACATCCAAAATGAGAGATAATAAGGGCCTTGTCTTATTTATCCAGTGCTGCTGTAACAGAAATACCACAAGAGGATGGATTTATCAAAAAGAAGATTATTCTCTCACAATCTAGTAGGCTAGAAGTCCAACTTCAGAGAGGTAGCTCCAGGGGAAGGCTTTCTCTCTGTGTCAGCTCTGGAGGAAGGTCTTTGTCATCAATCTTACCTGGTCTAGGAGCTTCTCTATGCAGGAACCCAGGATCCAGAGGATGTGCTCTGTTTCCCTACCCCTGTCGCTCTGCCTACTTCTCTCTTTTTCTCAAAAGAGATTGGCTTAAGATACAATTGAGTCTTGTAGATTGAATCTTGCCTCCTTAACATAACTGCTGCTTATCTCATCTCCTTATATCATAGATACAGGATTTACAACACATAGGAAAATCACAGCCGATGACAAAATGATGCATAATTCACACAATACTGGGCATCTTACCTAATCAAGCTGACAGATATTTTAGAGGGACACAGGAAGTCTGTGATGAGACTGAGCCATGACTAGAGAAATGAGGATTTTGAAAGGTCTAATGTATAGGACTTAGTGATAATTAGACACTAGAAGTACAAGTGTACGATTGCTCTTGGTGATTTGGCTGAAACAGCATGGAAATTCCTAAAACGGGAAATGCAGAAAGCAAGGTAAATTTATGGAAGATGACAAAGTGAGTATTTGAAATGCTTTTAAGTGTCTGAGACTTATCTCAGCTGTAGACAGTTGAAAAACGTTAAGTCTCAAGTTTAGGAGAGAAGCCTAAGCTGGATGAAGATGTGCTCATCAGATGTAGAAGTCATTTGTACAGGTGATTGTTGAAACCATAAGAATAATGAATTTGCCCATGAGTTGGCTAGTCAGAGGAACAAGTTTTGACAGTAGAAGCCTGGGGAACTTAAATACTAAAGCTACCAGCCAAAGAGAAATTAGCAAAGAAAAAATTTAAATAGGAAGGAGCACTACTGGGAGAGTCATGATTCAGAAGGGAAGAGGAGAAACTATTTCAAAATTATATAAGAGGAGGTCTGAATGATAGCATTGTCTTTGGCCACTATTATGTCATTGGCAAACTTTGCCAGGGCTAATGACTATGGCAGATTTCAGAGGATAAGCAGAAAAATTTAATATGCACCAATCATATCAATAGATCACTTCTAAATGTTACACAGAAATAATTTATTCAAAGGAATGTTTGATTTAAAAAATGAAGTTTGCTTATGCTACATAGAAAATCAATATAGCAATAATATTTTCTAGAATAAAACTCCATCAAACTGAAAAAAACACTGATTAAAAGTGTTGTATTTTGGGAAAATGGATCTTCATTTTTGGCTATCCTAGAACAACTGCTATGGGAGGAGTCCTTCTGCTGTGCACAATTAGAAAGGAAGACAAAATATATGGAATTGTATTTTCTAATATTCAGCAACAGGGAGCACAAAACAATAATCTCTGAGAGAAAGAAAAGCAAAAAGATGAGCTCTGTGATCCTTCATGATTTCTGGCAGTGGAAGAGCTGGAAGAGTAGGTCTCTAAACACAGAGATCTCATTAATTAGAGTTTGAAGAAGTCAAAGAGAGTAATGGAGAGAAGGGAGTACACAGAACAAGAGCTTCAGAAAACTGCATGTAAGTAACCTTCAGTCTTAGGTGGAATACAAGCTATTCATGCCAGAGACACTTCATAAGGTTGGGATAACCAGCTGGGAACTATAAATTCAACAACTATTGTGCTTGCATTGAGAAAAACTACATTTGGGTTCTGACCAACTGGAGGAAAGAAAATTTGATGTACTTTCTAAGTATTCAGACTACAAGAAGTCTATGCCTTAGCATGACTAACCAGAGACAATAAAGAATACTCTAGACCTGCCCTAATCAAGCTTAAAGACAAATGTTAAAGAGTCCAAGCTGATGCTCAAGAAAGTTGCTTTTTGACCAAGACTCAACATTGTTCAAAAAAATAGTAACCCAGACAGCCAATAATCAGACATTCACAATGTCCAGCTCCAATAGAAAAATTACCAGACATGTTAAAAACCAAGTATGCGAACATAAAACCCAAACCAGACCAATCCCAGTGCTGTCAAGTTGACTTTGACTCATAGTGACCCTATAGGACAGAGTAGAACTCCTCTGTAGGATTTCTAGGACTGGCTGATGGATCTGAATGGTTGATCTTTTGGTTAGCAGCTATAGCTCTTGACCACTGAGTCACCATGGTGCCACAACTTATAATTAGGAGAAAAATTTCATCAAGAAAAATAGATCCAGAAATGATTGAGATGACAGAATCAGCAAAGATTATTTTAAACAGATATTATAAGTATGTTAAAAGATTTCCAGAGATCATGAATATAAAAAGAAGTGAAATTGAACCCATGGGGAAAAGAGAGAGGAGGGTATTTCTAGCCCTAAAAAAATATAATGTCTGAAATGAAAAATTCACCGGGTTATCTTAAAAGATTACATTAAAAAGAGAGAGAAAGAAAAAGAAAAACAGATTAGTGAACTAGAAGGTGGAATAGGAGACACACTCTAAACTGAAATATACCAAGAAAACAGATTATACCAATTAATTCTGTATCTCGGTTGAAGTAGACAGTTTCCATGAGAAATACAAATTTTAAAAATCTGAATAGCCCTATAACTATGAAGAAATTGAACTCTTATTTTAAAATCTTTATGCACACACACACACGTGCATACATACTCAAACTCTAGATCCAGATGGCTTCATTAGTGAATCATATCAAATATTTAAAGAAGAAATAATCCCAGTATTACACAAAATATTCAAGGAAGTAAAGAAATAGGGAACATTTCTCCACAATTGTATTTCTACATAGTGAAAATTGACCGAATAGAGACTTACACAGGTTGTTGAAGGAAAATGTCTCTTCTAAACATGATGATTAGGAATAGAAATACAGAAAACCTGAAAGGTAAAATTGTATTTAAAGTCTAGGTTAGGTTTCAGCAAGATGGAAGAAGGTCATTTGAACTTGAAAAATGGCATATAGAAAGAATGTACAGCAAGAGAGCCAATGTAAGCAGTAGATAAAACTGGACCATATTACCAGTTTCATTTCAGTGGGGTTTTTTTAAGTCTGGTCTTAAAACATCAATGATATCATAACCATGCAGTACCTTTTATTACAAGTGATGGAATTCAGATTTCATTCTATATGCAGCTGGAGTGTCAGTGAACCTTTTTGAGGAGGGGAGTGTGGCACTATCAAATAGAGACTTGGGAATCTTGATCTAATAAAAGCTATTTGAATTAGAGGGATGAGATGCGAAGTTAGTGACAGAGAAGACAGGAAACCCCTGCTGTGATCTGCTGTGGCTCACAGGCAGTGGAAGCCACAGAGAAAGACTCAGGATAAATTTATCAGACAGTCACTACAAACCTAACCGTGTTCTCTAGGTACAGAGATTAAAAATCTACGTACGGACAGGTGTAAACTGTAATGTCTAACCCGAGAAAGAAGCTTCTGTGGGGTGGAGGTTTACAAATAAGACCTTATCTGTGGGAGACAAAAAAAATATTTCAATTTATGCCACGTCCTGGGTGTAAGGAGACATTTTTAGCCAAATATCTGTGAAAGCAATTTAATTAGTTAACTGTCATAAATCTTTTTCCCACAATTTTTAAACACGAAACTAGATTCAAATAAATTTACAATAGGAAGACATTGATTTATATAGGTGTACATTTACTACATTTTCAATTGATTTTAGGTGTGATGGAGTGAGTTCCAAAAGGCCACAGCCTTTTGCCTTGGTCATTCAAAAATCAGCTTGAGAAAATTTTCCTGTAAGCCCAAAGAGTTACCTTCATTCTCGTCTTCTATCTCATCAGGTAAGTTTCTTTGTCCAAGTTGACCGACATTGCCTGACTAAGCTGTAAACAACGCTGTGTCAATATTTTTTGTGGGGTCCCAAGCTACCACTGCATCATGATTGGTTTGCACCTTGCAGAGATTGTCCAATAGACTTTATGCAAATGAGATGCAAATAAAATGTCTGTGGCCTGCTGAGAGGGGATTAGTCAGCTTGTGGCCCACCTTCTGGGAAGGGCTAGGCCTTGAAATTGACAGAAAGGCAGGAAGAGAAACAGCAAGAAGAAGCAGAAAGAAGAGAAAAGAAGCAGAGAGAGATGGCAAGAAGTCTTCTAAAAGAACTGTAATACAGGTCAAGAACTATAACTCTAAAAGTAGTCACAGATCCAGAAGGGACCCAGTGGCAAAGCCAGTAGCAAAAGGCCAGAAGGGAGCCAGTGACAGAGCTGAAGACAGCCAGCTTAGAAGGGATCCCGTGGCAGAGTCAGTGCTGATGGACAGCAGGGACCGGAGCAGACCATCCTCAGGGAGCTGGAAGGACTCTATCCTATGGGGTTCAGAGGAGGCCTGCGTGGTTAAGGGGAGCTGAGACAGTTGTCCTACACTGAAGAAGGGAGACCTGCCTACCTGCTTTCTGGTATTGATCCTAAGTTACGCCCTGTTCCTTAATAAATCATTTAACTCTTAAGTACCGTCTGTGAATTCTGGGTGGCGATTGCAATGGATTATCAAACTCAGAAGAGAAGGGGAGAATGCCTTGAGAGGGACAACTGGGGTTAGAACTGGTAAAAGGTTGGAGAAGAGAGGTACGTCTGACTTACTTCTCCTAAGGGTCAACCTTGAACCACACACCGCTTCACATTCTACCCCATGAAGATAGATTTTGACACTTCTGAAACCACTACTGTCACTTAGATTTCTGATAGGAACATGGATTTATCTATTGAGTTGGAAACTGATTAATTCAGATACAAGGTGCATCCACAGTTTTACTGTTTTGCTCTCAAAATGAAATTTAACTAATGCATTTTTTCTCTCTTCCATTAGCCAAGATGCATGTAAACACATCTCTGGGGTAGCACCTAATTCTTTGTGTTTCTCTAGCAACACTGTCAGGAGACTCAGTGGACAAGAATTTAGTATGTTGTGATTTTGAAGCAGACAACAGACCACAGTGGTGAAACTAGCAATTAACACTGTGAGTTTGTTAATACCACAGCTGACGTAAGAGAATTTTCATGACAGCTAGTCTAAAGAAAAGCTTGCTGTTTCCATGGTGGCCTTCTTTAAACAAAAAAATCAAAACAAAATGATTTTTAAGAAATGAATACTTAGGTGATACAGGATTATTTTGAATACTTTAAGAGTTAGTTCATTTGGCTGAATATTAAAAAGAAATCTACTCTTGCATTCATTCATTTACTCAAAAACGTGTGCCTAACATTGCAATCTCTTGGGCATTGCTATGGTTTAAAGTCAGAAAGATCAAGAGGCTGGCCAAAAGGGGAAGAAGGCCACGCGTTCACATAGCTGTAAATATTGCATCATCTCACTTATATGAAATGACAAGTATAGACAAATAGAGAGAGACCAGTGGTTACTAGTGGTTACCAGGGTAGGAAGCAGGGGAGGGAGGAAGGAATCTTTCTCTTGGAATTAGAGAATTTTTATGTACGGTGATGGGAAAATTGGCTTTGAACAGAGATAATGATTATACAACTTAACTAATGCAACTGATGTAACTAAGCTGTATACCAGAAAAAGGGCAAAATGGCAAATATAATGTAATACATAGTTTTAAAATAACATCAGCAGCCAAAAGAGAAGAAAGGAAAAGAAAAAGAATTGACTTATAAATAAACACTACGTAAATACAATTAAACACCTCACAGGATTAGATTTCTTAGTTCAAAGTTCAGGGTCATGGGTTCATAGAAGAAGAAGGAGACCCAAGAATTAGAGAATGAAATCACCTTAACAAATGAACCACTACCACCCTTGCCATGAGATCAGAAAAAAATACAGGATTATATCCGGCTACCACTACTGAATATTTTGATTTAGGATCCTAATTAAAAGGAAAAATGTGGCACAGAACACCAAATTCCTATGGAAACCAGACTTACTGGATCCATTGAGAGACTGGGGAAACTTCCAAACCTACTGTCCCCAAATAATCTTTAAACCTTGGAACAAAACTACCCCAATGAAGTCATTTTCAAAAAGTTTAGCTCAATTAAGAATGTCAGCCTTGAGCGTTTTGCTCTTTCAAAGTGTTATCTATATGTGATCAAATTGAGAACACTAACTCTAAAACGCAGATCAGAACTTTAAGAGGCATAGAGAGTGCTAGTCAATGGTGGTGAAACAACGTGGGCTGAGACAGTGAGTAGGATGACACAACATGAAGAACGCAGCCAGTGGCATTGAATGTTCATTTGGCCGTGTGTATTTTTACCGAAAAGAAAACAAATCAACCAAAAAGCACCAAGTATCATGAGACAAAAGAAGAAGGCCTTGCTGCAGAAGGGCATGCGGGGAGTAGCATTTAATGAGCTCCTACTATGTGCTGGAAACCCTGGTATTGCATTGGGTAAGGCTTCGGCTGCTAACCAAAGGTCAGCGTTCAAACCCACCAGTGATCCTTGGAAACACTATGGAGCAATTTTACTCTGTCCTGTAAGATTCTAAGAGTTGAAATTGATTCGACAGCAATAGGTTTTTGTGTTATGTGCTAGACTTTTTGCTTTTATGCCTTACCTGTAATTCGTGGACTTACAGGCTAGCAGCAAAGTTCATACTTACTTCCATTTAGTTTTTGTAACAATTCTGCATGGCTTCTTTTACAGATGAAGAAAGAGAAATTCAGAGAAGTTAAGTATCTGCCCCTAATACATAGAAACCCACTATTGTCAAGTCAATTCTGACTCATAATGACCCTTTAAGACAGAGTAGAACTGCCTCCACAGAGTTTCCAAGGAGTGATGGGCTCCTTTTGGTTAGCATGGTAAACTTGAAACTGGAGTATAAGAAGATCTATCTGATTCAAAGTTCATGGCATTTCTAGGGTCTCATCTGTGCCAGGCATTCTGACCTTTTTATTAAAACTTACTTCAGACCCACAAATCTGGAAGACCCATAAGGAAACTCAAAGAGCCCCCTGTTGTAGTCCTCTAACAAGCCCCTGCTCAGGGTCAGTCAGTGAGGCATTCTGGGAAAGAACTAGGAAACTGCTCAGTCTTCCTTTCTTTTTCAGTCCTAGAGATCCACTAGTGGCCAGGAGGACTAGCAAGGGCAAATGAAAGAGCGCTACCTAGGACTTGGCTATATGTAATGCTTTAAGAAAAAGAGGTAAAGACCTTCTGGAGGTTTGTACATTACCCAATTTAGTTATCCAGAGAAGAGCAGAGAAGGAGCCAAAGAAAAAAAAATTCAGATAAGAAAAATTTACTTGTCTTGGCACCTAAGCAAAACTGTAGGTGGCCCAACAAGAAATGTGTGTCATAGAGGCAAGAGTTTCCCAAGGTGCACCAACAGAAGGAAGGACACCTAGAGCAACAGAGATACACATAAGGCCAGACTTCCCAGTTCTGTTTAGCATCATAAAAGGAAATAGGGTTATGGAAGATTTGTGTCTTTGGAAAGGAGACTTGCCCAGCTGGAACCTCAAACGGGAAGAGAAAAGGTATGCATGGGAAGCAGTACTGAGCAGAGAAACCAAGGAAACAGTAAAAGCCAAGGAACTTCATGAGAACAATATCAGTTCCTGGATTATTGTCTCTGCCTCCAATATTGGCTTTCTACTTTCTGCCTTCTCCAGCATTCTTTTTTCATCCCATATCAAGGCCATGATTCTGCTCAGAAATCTTCAACAGCTTCTTTTTACTGGCAGAATGATCCGTGCTTCTCAGGCAGTCATTCAGCAAGCTCCACAATATGGTCCAACTTCCCTTTCCAATCTGATCTTCTGCTGTTTCTGTAGGAACACTTCACCTCAGTCAAGTGGTGTATGGGCCATTTTCAAACGTTTTTGTCTCATTTCTCCTGCATGTCTTGGCTCTATTCCCTTGCCTAAAACATCCTATCTCTCAGTTCTTATTTTCTTGCCCTCTGAATCTTATACACAGTATGCAACACATGAAAGTTACTGCACAGAGATCTGCATTAGGTTTAGACATCTGTGTTTTGTCTTTCTTATGGTTTTTAAATTCTGGAAGGCCAACAAAACACCTACATAACACGTTATTTAAAGGCATGGTTCTTTGTACATAATAGGCAGTTGATGCACTGTTAAAAAGAAATAATGACTATATCACCTACGGAGACCTGGAAGGATCTTTGCCAGCGTTCACTCCAACGTTTTAGAGATGTGGAAATGGCATCCCAAAGAAATTAACTATGTTGATCTAAATAACAGCTAGTTAGAGGCAGAGCCAGGAGTAATTGTAACAGTCAACCTCAGTTGACAGCCTACATATACCGAGCACAGTGGTAAGACTTTACTCATCATGATTTGTTTAATCCTTTTAACTACCCAAGAAAGTAACTTATCTAAGAGAAAAAAGAAGTCACGCAGAAAGATGGAGTAATTCACACAGAATCAAGAGTTGAGTGCTTTCAAACAGACTTCAAAATACCCATACTCAGCCATTCAGCTGGCCTTCCTCCAATCTAGTTCTCCTCCTATGCCATTCTAACTCACCTGTTAACTTTAAAGTTTGTTTTTTTGTGTGTGTGTTTACAAATCATAGGGCATAAACATACCAGCTGATCAAAGTTTCTTGTTATAAAATGAAAGGTTTGGAAAAGTCAAACACACTTAGGCATTCACTGATGTTGCTAATCAAACTAATAAGGACCATGGAGTTATTCAAGCAAATAGATAATTTCAGCTGAGAAATGGAGTGTAGACTCCATGAACAAATTTCCCATTTAGTCTTCCTTACAGCAATTAATAAACTGACTGATCCTTTGCCTAGACTTGAGCTTGGCTTGTCTGAACTCACCATCACTTTCATTTTTCTCGCCATCTGTTTGAAAGGAAAAATCAAATACACCATATGGATATTATTCATGGAGGTTTTGAGGATTCTGTTGCCAAGAAGGAAACCTTGGTGGAGTAGTGGTTAAGTGCTATAGCTACTAACCAAAAGATTGGCAGTTCAAAACCAGCAGGTGCTCTTTGGAAACTCTATGGGACAGTTCTACTGTGTCCTATAGGGTCACTATGAGTCAGAATTGATTTGACGGCAGTGGGTGGATTGTTGGGAAAGAGCCTGGAGGTGCAATGGTTAAGCATCTAGCTGCTAACCAAGACATCAATAGTTAGCACTGACCAGTTGATCTACCAGAGAAAGATGTGGCAGTCTGTTTCCTGAAAGATTAAAGCTTAGAAAACACTATGGAGCAGTTCTACAGTGTTCTATAAGGCCACTATGAGTTAGAATTGACTCAGTGGCAACAGTTTTTTAAATTTGTTGTTGTTGATGACAATGCTTTTAACAGTATCTCGATTCCAAATGTTCTCCACATATGAGGCAGCTAATTTGGTGGAGCTTCAGAAACTACAACTTGTCTCAGGCAAGCAGATTCTGACTTGTTTTATGCTTAGCTTTTCCTGCTAATTAGATTTCAGTTTGTAATTTATTATCGTGTCCTTTTTTCTCATTCACTGTACTTCTGTATGAGCTATTTCTAGACTTCAATTTTGAAATTTTCTTGAGAAAAAGTAAACCTTGACTTTCCTATTAATTATAAGGAAAGCTGTACCCAAAGGGTAATTCTGAAAAAGCCATTAAACACTGTTTTGATTTTCTTCAAAGTGGTGCCTTTCTAGTTAAAAAATCCACAGTCCTGGGGGTCACCCAACCCCCACTTGTTGGAAGCCTCCTCTTCACAGTGTAATCTTTAGATGGCAGATTCTAATTTCCAGGGTCATGCAAGATACCCTCCCATATACAAGTGTGCTCCTGTCTCACTACTGTCGACAACCTGTCATGTTTTCTCACTGTCCCTGCGTACTCGCCTTGATGTGGCTTAGCCCTTTGTCGGTAGGTCTTTCCTGGGTTCAGTCCTTGTCTCTCATCACCTCCAGTCGTAGCAACCAACTCATCCCTGTGTTGTGATTTTTGTCTTTCTTGCTTTTAAACCACACAGTATTTCTTTGTTCTGTTCTAATGACTGCCTCTTTGTCTCTTTACAGGTTCCTCGTGAGCAGTTAACTGTTCTGGTGTATATCGACATTGTATCTTTTCACCATACTTATTCAATCTGTATACTCAGCAAATAACTCAAGAAGCTGGACTACATGAAGAAGAATGTGAGGTCAGCCTTGAAGGATGACTCGCTAACAACTTGCAATACGTAGAAGACAGAAACTTTCTTCTGGAAAGTGAAACTGCCACCCATCCTCTCTCGTTAACGTCATAAAGGCAGAGTTTATGACATATGGGAATATCACACAATACTGAGAGTCTTAGTCCAGCCAATAACACCAATAGTCCAATAGTCCAATCCATAACACCCAAGCCTGGGTGTTTTCAGTTGCCTCACATATATATAAAACCTGGATAACAAATAAGGCAGACCAAAGAATTGACGCCTTTAGACTGTGTTGTCAAAGAACGTAGAAGACACCATAGACTGCCACAAGATTGAACAAATGTGTCTCGGAAGAAGTACAGTCAGAATACTCCTTAGAAGAAAGGAGGGAGGATTAAGTCTCACGTACTTTGGACATGTGAGGGATCAGTCCTTGGAGGAGGGTATCATGCTTGATAAAGTAGAGTGAAAAATAGTAAGATTTTCAACAAGATAGGTTGACACAGAGGCTGCAAGAATGGGCTCAAATACAGCAAAGATGGCTGGATGGTGCAGCGCTGGGCAGTGTTTTGTTCTGTTGTTTATAGGGTCACTAAGACTTACTATCTTAGGTGGAAACAGATGGGACAGCACCTAACAACAACAATAATCAATACATAAACATGCAATTTACAGAATATGTCTTTGCTCACTTACTTATTTTACCTTGAGATTAATCATTTTCTTCCCTTCCTGAAATCTTAAGCAAAGTAAATGACAGTCTTTTGTGTTAACTGTGGTAAAAAATATACATTATAAAGCATTTCACAATTCAACATGTTTTGTGTGTACAATAAAGGACATTGATTATGTTCATCACTTTGTTCACCACATTGTGTAATTATCATCACTGTTTCTGAATTATTCCACCTCTCTTAACAGAAAATCAGTGCTCCTTTAGCAAATGGCCCCATTCTACCCCATGCTTCATCTCTTCTACACTTGCCTGTTTCATCTATGTGGAATCATACGTTATTTGTTATTTTATGATTGATTCATTTCACTTAATCAAATTCCAAGATTCATCCACTGTGTGACTATCAGGACCTCATTTCTCTTTATGTGTGATTAATAATCCATTGTACATACTATATTTTCTTTGTCCATTCATCTGTTGATGGATAGTTAGGTTATTTCTATCTTTTGGCTATTGTACATAGTGCTGCAATGGACATTGGCTTACAGATTTTGTTTGTACTCCTGTTTTCAATTCTTTTGACTATAATCCTAGTATTGGAATTTCTGGATCATATACATGATGCTTAAAACTATCTATGTATGTATATGTATATATATATTTGAACACATAACTCTCAATACAGAGATTATAATACTCAGTCTAGGTTACTATTCAGAGGCTTATATCCTCATTCCAAGTTTGAGTCTCTGCTAAGGTACGCTTTTGTTGGCTGCCAGTCTGTGTTCCAGGTAGAAGTTATGGTGTACTTCTCCAGCTGCCGTTTTCCTGCTAGGGTGGGAAGTGCTGCTCTTTGCCCTCTGTGTCTTAAAGAAGTATAAAGCTGACTCTTAGTTTTGATGAATGATTTTCTGAGTTTCTAGGAGAACCAGTGGTTGGAAGCACATCTCTAACTCTTCCATGACCTAGGCAGATGAATTCTGAGTAACAGCTTCTGACTCTTTCCCTGTCTAAGCTCAGCACTGCTGGGTTCCATCAATGCCTCTAGATGGCCATATTGAACAGGATCCAGAACCCATTCAAATCTACTCTATTAATTTCCTACTGCTGTTCTAACAATATACCACAAACTTAGTGACTTAAAACAACACAAAATGGCCTTGCAGTTCTTGATGTCAGAAGTCTGATAGGGGTTTCACTGGGCTGTAATCAAGGTGTCAGCAGGGCTCCATTGCTGTAAAGGCTCTACAGAAAATCGTTACCTTGCTTTTTCCAGCTTCTAAAGACAGCTTGCATTCTTTAGTTCATAGCCTTGTTCTATTTTCAAAGCCAGCAATAATTGGTAGGATATTTCCCATGCTGTATCATTCTCACAATGACTTTCAACTCCTTTCTCCTTCACTTACAAGGGTCTTGTGGTTACCTCGGATCCACCCAGATAACCTAGTATAATCCTCCCATCTCAAGGTAACGATACCCTTCCATCTGACACGCTCAAGATCAAGGCACATGTTTCCAACTCTCTGAGTAGTCCACTGCACTGCACTTGGAGTGTTACTACACATCTCTTTCTCCAAGAAATAACAGCCGTATAAATCCTCACTATGTTTCTGATTGCTGCTTGCACAAAATGATGGATCCAAGAGTCATGAAACCATTTTTCTAACATTTTGTTTGTAAACCCTGCCCATGGAGTCTTATGACTGTTTTAGCTGCTAAATTCCACTTTATTGGTGCTTTGGTAGAAATTCATTTTTAATGTTTTATTTCATGGACTTTTCAACTGTTTCATATTATAAATAAGACTGCAGTGACTGCCCTTGTACATACATCATTTTGCATGTTCAAGACATTAGCTAGAGTCCAAGAAACGTAATTATGGGTCAAAAAGATTTCATTTTTAGTTTTGATGGATATTGTAAAATTGATATTTATGCATGTTTTATCAGCTTACAGTCCCAGAAACAAAACAATTGAGAAAGACTATTTCCCTATAAGGCACTAACAGGATTTTGACCTTTGCCTATTAAATTTGTAATAAAATGTATTTCATTGCATTTATCTTTTTGTGGGTAGAAATGGATATATGGTTGTGAACTATTTGCAATGACACACTTATCCTATATGTTTTTATATGCTTTAGAATGTTCCAGTGATTTTTAATTGCCAATAAAGAATTCAAATGGCATGAAGCTCAAGTATGACTAGAACTAATTCAGACATTTTTTTTATGGAAAAAGAGCATGTCAGACAACAGGATCCAATAACCAATGGCATGAAATCTCAAAGTGTATCAACAATTCGATTCTTCTAATTTTTTTCTTTGACCGTTTACAAGTTGAAATGTGATAATCATGAAGACTTTCTTGCTGTAATTCTAGTGCTATCTCTTTCTCTCTCCTGTTAGGCACCTTTGAGTCAGTCTTGACTGGAGGTGACTGCGTGTGTATCAGAGAATAACTATGCTCCATTCAGTCTGCAGATTTTTTTTAGAAGTAGATCATGAGGCCTTTCTTCCAGAGTGTCTCTAGGTTGATTTGGGCTGCCAACCTTGCACTATCCACGGACTCTTCTCTCTACTAGGAGGGAACACGGGAGCAGTGTGGCTCCACTGGAAACTTCTGAAGTTGGCTCTTTCCCTTCCTAATATTGTATACTTAGATCAGACATCAAAAAAATAAATATGGATTCACTGTGATTACTCACAAGGCTACAATAGACACAACAATTTTCTTTGTTTTTTGGTAGGTCTAAGACAAGGCCCTTAGTCTCCAGAATCTTAGAACTTTGATGAGAAGTTTTATTTATCAGTAGTGATTTTGTCTTTTTTCTAATTTTATCAGTGCCCATGGAAGCAGGAAGCAAGAAATCAAAAGATACATTGCATTGGGAAAATCTGCTGAAAGGATGTCTTTAAAGTTTTGGAAGGCAAAAATGTTACCTTGAAGACTAAGGTGCACCTGACCCACCCACTGCCATCGAGTCATGTACAAATTATAGTGACCCTAGAAATCAGAGTAGAACTGCTCCACGGAGTTTCCAAGGAGTGCCTGGTGGTTTTGAACTGCTGACCTTTTGGTTAGCAGACACGGCATTTAAACCACTACACCACCAGTGCCTGACACAAGCCATGGTATTTTCAATCACATCATATGCATGCAAAAGCTGGACAATGAATAAGACAGAAGAATTTATGTTTTTTAATTGTGGTGTTGGAGAAGAATACTGAATGTACTGTGGACCACCAAAAGAACTAACAGATCTGTTCTGGAAGAAGTAAAACTAGAGCGCTCCTTGGAAACAAAGACAGTAAGACTGTGTCTCTCATACTTTGGAAATGTTGCCTGGAGGGATCAACCCTGGAGAAGGACATCATGCTTGATGAGCAGAGGGTCAGTAAAATAGAGGAGGACCCTTGATGAAATGGATTGACACAGTGACTACAGTGACTGCAATCATGGGCTTAAGCATAAAAGCAATTGTGGACATCGTAGAAGACCAGGTAGTGTTTTGTTCTGTTGTGTATATGGTCTCTATGAGTTGGAACTGACTCAATGGCATCTAACAACAACAACAATTTTATCTTCATATAATAAAGTTACCGCAAGCCAACTTTTATCTAAGACTTTGCAGATAACTTCCAAATGATAACAATTAAATATTGGCTTCATTTTATCAAGGCAAAAGTATTATTACATGCTTCTGAATTAGCAGGGAATATTCTAAGTAGTGATAGCAAAGGAACTATCATTAAAACGTGAGGAAATTTCTCACAGTTTCTCCCTATGCATTTTTAATTAGAATTTATTCTATTTAAATGTTAGAAATGGACGGAGAGAAAAAATAAAAAAAGATGGCCAACCTATTTAGGCCTATTTTCAATCTGAAAACATTAGGAATCTATAAATATCAAAATAATGTTTATGCGTACTTACAAAACTCCTAAATTTTGTGTTCTTTCTAAAGTTGGTAAAACGAGTATCATATTCTCTGTGCTATTTCAGATGCACACTGACATTCAGTGCCCTTTAGTGAGATCTTACAAAACTCAGGTTCTATATTGAGCATATAATTTATATCCAACAACACGCTCTCCTGAACTGCTGATAGAAAAGACAAGTCTCCTTCTCCTCCTTTCTCTGGAAAACATAGGGCCAAGAAATGAAAATCCAGACTTCAGGTATTTTGATCTATTTACAGAATCCCTAGTCCCCAGTAATCTAAATAGAATACATTTTGTGATGCTCTTTAGAGGTGATTAAATGTTGGATCAAAAACGTCCCAGGGATGGAATTATTTACATTTATTTGAAGAAAGTCTTGCCTTTTTCAAGGCTCTTCTCTAATCAGCAGGAGCATTTACCTCAGATGATCTTCCCCAGCCCTCTCATTGGATTAAGACTAGCTTCAGAATCCTACAGGCCACTCACTTTGCACAGGAATGCAGGACTATGAAAATGACTCTGTAGGTAGAGACCATACAAAGTCATCTTAATGAGAAAAATTAGGATTGTTCTATGACCTTTAAAAAGTTTTATCAAAACCATAAAAACTCTCCTACTGTTGGTTATGAATGTACCAAAAAAAAAAAAAACAAACAACCCCCAAAACAAATCCACTGCATCCAGTCGTTTCCAACTCACAGCAACCCCTAGGACAGAGTAGGGGTGTCCCATAGGGACAGGAATGTCCAAGGAATGTTTGGTGGTTTTGAACTGTCAAGCTTTGGGTTTGCAGCTGTGGTACTGAAACACTGTCCCATCAAGGTGATAAATGTACAGAATGGAGAAAGAAAAACAAAGTAAAGCTACCATTTATTTAACTCATTGTAATTTAAAATACTAGAACCATTGAAGATTAAGACAATTTGTACTTTCATCACGAGTACTTTGAACAGCATTTGCTAGTTTCTTCTCATTGTATAATTTAAAACACAGAGGAACATCTCCTTTTGCCTTGGAAAATTATCCTATTCCTAAGTTTTGATCAGCATCCAGCGTTTTCTGTTTTGTACTTCCAGCGTCATAAACTCTCTGAGCTCTTTTAATGTGAAGCAGGCACTTCCTCTGAGACAATGATATTCTTCTCATCACAACCACTTTCCTAGATTTTGTCAATAAGTTCACCTTCACTAAGCCCTTTTGGCTGCACATCTATTAAAAAAAAAAAAAGCCCATTGCCATCCAGTCCGTTTTGACTCAGAGCGACACTGTAGCCAGAGGAGAGCTGCGGCATGCTTCTCCAAGGAGCGCCTGGTGGATTGAGACGGCCAGCCTTGTGGTTAGCAGCCCAGCACACACCTAGACTCTCTCAGATGGTACGATGGTACAACGCCAACATTAACCAGTCGGGGATTTCTTCTGGGGCTCCGCTGATAGTTGTTCAAATGTGCTTTTACTTTCCTTTTCTCTGTTGCACTTCAATTTTTATTGGGCAATTCACTTTTTCAATCATCTGTTTTGTAAAATGTGATGGTAAGGAGGCAACACAACTCCACACTTTGCTGTCTGTATTTGAAATGAATGTTAGTCAGTGGCCCACCACTGACAGACTTGAAGGAAGCTCTGTGATTGGTCAGTAATCATAGTGGACATTTTTTATTTGCATATGGTTTGTGGACTCACAGGCTAGCAGAAAAGTTTGCACTTTGTGCAATTATTTGCAGTTAATTTACCAGAGTAATTGAAATCTGAATCACGTTTCTGGGAGACCTATTAGTTAACTGAATTGTGGGAACCATGCAAAACAAGGATTGGCTTGCTATAAATAGTGGTGATGTTTATTCATTCATTCATGAGGCTACCTCTTGGAAATAAATAAGCAACCGCTCTATTTTTAGCTTAAGAAAATGGGCAATAAAAGTGGAACAAAATACCAGGATCTGATAAGAGACTGTTCTTATGTCACTTTTGTGTGCTATTTCATTTATCAAATCACTTACATAGTATTCATTTATACACACACACACACACACACACACACTATACCAGGCATCTTCTAAGTGCCTTATAAATATTAACTCATTGAACAACACAAATCAAGTTACTACTTTTTTTTCCTTTTACAGACAAGAAAAATAAGAACAGCCGTGATAAGTGACTCGCCTCAGGTCACGTAGCTTGTAAATGACAGAGCACGGTTCAAACCCAAGTGATCTAGCTTTAGGGGTACTACTTTCAACCTCTGCATGGTACTTCCCTGCAACATGGCCTGAGTTGCTAATTCTGTAAAAATCATACATTCCCAGCTCCTCCTGGTAGAATTAGGCCTGTCTACTTTATTGTCATTTACTTCTATAGGTACAACTTTCAGTACCCAAAACTGACATCACTTACTACAGAGATTACTAAAGCTCTCAAGGGTATAGTAGAAAGGTTTTACCATTCTTACAGAGCAGCCATGCCTACCGGTGAATGATCCGGTGGAGAGGGAATGCACTCGATATCATCTCTTGGGATATGAAGCTCCTAGTTCAAAGCGATGAAAGCTGGACTCCAAACATGAAGCTATTCTTGAAGGCAGAAAGAACTTCAGGGATCAGACAGTGCATGGAAGGAGAGAAAGCCTTTCTTCATATAATAAAGTTACTTTATCTTTGTCCAGATCACAGAAATTACTTTAGAGAAACCTTTTAGCTAACTCTACTGAAATTTGAGTGCCATGCCATACTTACTGGCAAATAAGGTGCCCACGTAAAGTGTCCACACATGTAATACACATACTGACAAAGAAAAAAAGTGTAATGTGTGAGTTATTTGCGTAAAAATTACTAAATCAGATTCTACTTTTAAAAAAAACTCTCTACCTGTATAATCACTAGACCTAAAACTATACAAGCAAATTTTAGTGACCCTGGCAAACATATTATGAGGAAAAATAACTATATTTTATATACAGCTGATAGAGCACAGCACATCCAAAAATATAACCCCATTCTCTTGTTAAAAGTCTGAGGAATGCTAGCATCCTGAGAAAACTTGATCCACATCACTGGATTTGTGGTTAGAGATTTAAATGGTTGTATTTATTTTTAATTCTTGTTGTGTTTGGTTGCCTTCTCCTGAATTTCTGCTTGGTGCCTAGCAACTGCTTCCCATCCAATTTTCAGTGCTATCCTTTTCTCTCCTTGGCATATGAAAAGAAAAAACTGAAAGGTTATGCAGACTGTTGCTAGAAATAGCTTATTTCATGAAACAATATGAATGACCTTGAAGAAACCATTCATGAGTATAAGGTCATGAACAAGAGCGTAGGAGAGCATCTCTTTCTCCCGGATTCCTTCTTTCTAATTTCTGAACCCAGTTACAGTAGTCATGAGACCTTCTTTAGAACCTACACAATAGATCTTGATTCCTGAATGGTTTCATTTCGAAGGGAAAGAATGAAAAAGGAAGACCAATATTGAAGAGAAGTCAATATACAGACACAAGTAGGGAGTAGCCCAGCAGAAGTGTAGGAGCTATGCCTACTGTTTGTCGGGTGATATTCCACAAGACACAAAGGGGAAGGTGAACTTGTAACAGGAAATCTATCTGTAGACAGACTTGCGACTCAGATGAGTAAACTAAACAACACAGGTATCAGTTTCCATTAAGAAGAGAGACTTCAAGTAGATGATCTCTAAATTTGCTTTTGGTTCAAAATCGAAATACTGTGAAAGCACTCCAATTATTTCAAAATCAGTCCATAAACCGTAAGGCCCATTCTGTCATGGTACTCGATGACCAAAAGTCTATATTGTCTTTTCATTTTTCTTAGAATAAGATCCTAAATCTTTAAAACGGCCTAGAAAAGGCTTTCTCTCCTTCCATGCAGGAGCCTTGAAGATCTATTCCCAGCCAATGCACTCTATGTGCAGCCACTACTTGCCTGTCTGTGGAAGGTTTTGTGTTGTTACAGAGAACCCATTGCCTTGCCTTTTCTGGCCCTTAAACAATGCCTGCATTCCTTGGCTCCTGGCCTCCTTCCGTCTTCAAAGCCATCAATGGCTAGCTGTGTCTTTCCCCTCCGTGCCATCACTCTGGTACTGACTCTCGCATTCTCCTCTTTCACTGGTAATTGATGACACTGGACTCATGTGGGTGACTGAGCATAATCTTAGCCATCTCAAAATCCTCAATTTCATTAAGCCTACATAGCCCCTTTTGCTTTGTAATCTTACATAATCACAGGTTCCAGGGATGTGGTATGGACATCTTTTAGCTAGTCATAATGTCATTTGGTATGATTTTAGGAACATTGCACCCTTTTCTTGGATAATTCCATGGAAACCCCCTCTCTTATCTTCAAAAACACATGCTACATGATCACACTATGAAGAAAAACTTCCAATAATTAATTGCTAGCTAGTGTTGCTACAGGATAAATACCATAACTGAGAGGCTTTGGACAAACAGAAATTTATTTTCTCATACTTTAGGAGGCTAACAGTCTAAATTCAGGGTGCCAGCTCCAAGGGAAGTTTTCTGTGTCTTGTCTGGAAGAAGGTCCTTGTATCTTCAGCTTCTCCTTCCTGGTTCCTCGGTGATCTCTTAAATCTTGGCATCTATTGTACCCCACCTCTGCTGACTCGCTTGCTTGCTTAATCCCTGTATCTCAAAAGAAATTGATTCAAGATGCACACTAGACTTTTCCTGCCTTATTCAGATAAGGAAGACAACAATTTCCAAGTTGTATTACAAACACAAGCATAGAGGTTAGGATTTATATCACGTGTTTTAGGTGCAGGTGGGGAGATAAAATTCAATCCATCATACTAATCTTATCTCTCACTTTTCGTTTCAGAACTATAGCCTCAGTGTGTGAGTTATTCCCACTGTAATGCGTAAGTTGAGGAATGTGTTTAAACCATTACCTCCTGTACATATAAACAGCCTGAAAATATGCAGACACTGGCTTCTCTGGACAGGCTAAAATTCCATTTCCATTGCTGATAGAGAACAATTACAAGACAAAACATTCCATTTCTATTACCAAAAGAAGAAAGACAACACTGCTGTATGTTATAAGAAGATAAAATTTAGTAACAGCCAAGCAAAATGCATCATCATTAGAAGGTCTATGTAAAGCCCGGGGTTAGGGAAAAGGGGCAGGATGAAGCAGCCTTGAACTGAGGCAGTTCTCTTCAGTTGCCTGGGGTCAGTCAGCCTGTACAATTAAGGAAACCTAGGAGCCTACCACATTAACTTGCCATCAATAGGTTCTGTCTGCCTTGGCACAGCTAGCGCTCCTGGCATTATTTATGAAGGCACTTGTGCCACATTTTTTTACAGCATGCAGCATTGTTCGTGGCAGGCTGCAGATTATTGCCAGTGAATAATGCCCTAGAAGCTCCTAACCCTTTGTGCTTATGTTTAATAACTAAATCAGCAATAGTTTCTTCTTTGTGTCCTGCTTAGGCCATAAACCAACTATCAGGGGCTGAATCCTTCTGTCCTCACTGATTACTACTGCAAAGCTATGGATCCATATTACTCCCTGTTACACCATCAACAATGTTCATGACTGAGATTGTTTTTTAAAAGGTGATGAGGTGATGAAACGTTACATGTAGAAACAGTTGAATTAGTGTGGTTTTCTGTGTAGATTCTTAACAACAATAACAACAAAATAAATATTTTTAATGATGAAATCTTAAACATGGACATTTAGGATTTTCTACAATCTTATTGCTTAAACTATTAATCAGCTAAAGTGTACATGAGATCTTGCTCGAGACTTTGCCTCTGAGAAATGGTAAGAACCATTCCAGAAAAGTGAAATTGTTAAAAATTGCTTGAAATTGCGTGGAAAGTCATCTTTTCACATCTGGGAAGGCTGGGCATTTTTCTGACAACTACCGTGTCCTGTCACAGAGTGTTACAAGAAGCAGGTGGATCAAAAAGCTTGCATTTCATGGCTCACTTTGGAAAAGACAAAAATCTCTGATGAACCACAAACTTTACCTCTCCACACAGGTCACACAGGAATACTTAATCAAAATTAATGGGAAAACCCTTAGCTCCTTTTGCTAAAATACCGTGAGGGCAATGCCTTTGGCTAGTGCCTAGTTTTAAGGTTTCTGATACCTTTCAAAAATGCCTTGGTGGTGCAACAGTAAATCACTCAGCAGCTAACCAAGAGGTTGATGATTTGAAGCCACTAGCCACTCCTTGGGACAAAGATGTGGCAGTCTGCTTCAGCAAAAGTTCCAGTCTCGGAGACTTTGTGGAACAGTTCTACTTTGTTCTCTAGGATTGCTATGGGTCAGAATCAATGAGATGCAATGGGGAAAACATCTTTCAAATGCCTCTAAGGAGAAAGCACTCAGAAAGATGTCTTAACCTCCTTCCATAGGAGGTCACTAAAGTCACTACTCAGTGTAACACTCAGAACTTAGGAAGACAATACCAAGTGCCACAAGCACCAGAGAAGGCAGAGCAAGAGTTCTGGACAGAGCTGCTCTGTTAGACATTTGTGGTGATAGGAGCTTGGCTATTAAGATATGACACAGCTGTTAAAAACCCAATTCTACTCTGAAACACGTGGTGTCTGCATGAGCTGTTGTCAACCCACCGGTGACTGGTAAAAAGTCAACCTGCTACACAGGGTCAGGGTCCTCTGATGGACCCAGCTGCTAGGAAAAGATTAAAACCAAACCCATTACCATTGAGTTGATTCCAACTCATAGCTACTCTATATAACAAGACAGAGTAGAACTGCATCATAGGGTTTCCAAGACTAGAAAAGCTTTTAGAAGCTAGCTGCTACTTAACATGTTTGTTTAGCAGAGAAGCTGGTGGATTCAAACTGCTGACTTTTTGGTTAGCAGAGAGTGCTTAACCAGTGTGCCACCACAGCTGTTTTTGTATTCCCTACGCTGGTGAATCTTCCTTCTCCCGCAGCTGCCCTGCTTCTCTTGTGCTTATTAGAAGGTGGAGGCAGCCTGGAGCCTGGAGCCTGGGGCCTGGAGCCTGGAGCCTGGAGCCTGGAGCCTGGAGCCTGGAGCCTGGAGCCTGGAGCCTGGAGCCTGGAGCCTGGAGCCTGGAGCCTGGAGCCTGGAGCCTGGAGCCTGGACTCTGTTGCCTGGAGCCTGGAGCCTGGAGCCTGGAGCCTGGACTGAGTGGAACAGAGCTGCCTCACCCTGCTGTGTTCCTTCTGACACTAAACACCAGCCCTTGCCAGCCAAGCTTTCTCTGGGTGGAGCCATCAGGTGGTGTGGCTCCATCTCTGGCTGCCAAGGAAAATTGTAATTGTTTTCTTAGTAATTTACAAACTCTCTCTCTGTCTTTAGGCTGTGGACCTTTTTCTATATGTCGCTAACATTTCACTAACTTGTTTTTATTTTATATATGGCAGTTATTGTTGTACAGAAGTTTTCAGAGCAGATCATTTGTATCTTTATTTTGGAGAGAAAGAAAGGGTTTATACTTATGAGAACTTCTTACAAAAAATATCCAGTAATTGTTTGTTTTCATTTGCTTATGTTTTTGTTCTTTTCATACATTGTTTTCCATTTGGATTTGATTTTTGGTATATAGCATGGCATTTTTAGAGCTTTATTCTTTTATAAATGGTTAATTAATTACCCAGAGTCCAATGTAATGGCCTATCATTTTCTCACTTTTCAGGATCTCATATTTATAATATACTAAAAGTTTATAAATTTTATTGTCTGTTTCCATGCTTTATATCCTTTTCCATTGTTCTGTCTGTTCTTTGGTCAATGTACCTAAATCCACCAAGCCCATTGCCACAGAGTCAATTGTGACACATAGTGACCCTGTAGGACAGAGCAGAATGATCCCATACAGTTTTCAAGGCTGTAAATCTTTAAGACAGCAGACTGTCATGTATTTCTCCCACAGAGTGACTAGTGGGTTCAAACTGCTGACCTTTCAGTTATCAGCCAAATGCTTGACCTCTGTGCAACCAAGGACCTTGGCCAATGTCATCTCTACATTTTTATAGTTCTATGATATGCTTTAGTATCTGATCATGCAAATCCTGGTTTTTTTATTTATATTTTTTAAATAATGTCTTCACTGTCTCCTTTTTCCTGATCCTCCCCCTAAAAAACCCAAAATCAACTCATTGACTCCAATTCACAGGGACCCTATAATACAGAGTAGAACTACCTCAGAGGGGTTCCAAGAAGCAGTCAATGGATTCTAACTGCCAACCTTTTGGCTAGCAGCTGAGCTCTTCACCGCTTCACCACTATGTTAAAATAAAACAAAAACTTCAACCGGAATGACCGTAATTTCCTTTTAGACTGTAAATCTGTTGTATTAAATTTAACTCATCTCTATAGCCACGTTCTGGGCAGTTCTCCCTGATTATCTGTTTTCCTGCAGTCCCTGTACATACCTATCATTATTCCAGCTTACAAGACCAAAGTAGGCAGGCCTGTCAATTCAGGTCATCTATTTCAAACTCTACTCACAGACTGGAAGAGTTGCAGGGTAAAACAAAGTTGCCTTTGAAATCAAAAAAAGGAAAAAGAAGTTTCAAATCCAGACTTTATTACTGTATGAGGAAGTTTACAAATCAATACAAATAAAAATCCACTTCTACTGTTATTTCTTTTTCATTAATTAAATGGTACAGATATTTTATGCTTATTTTCCAAACTCAAATACTTCATATGTTGTGGGGTTACTACAGGACTTTTTGGCTGGTATGACACAATATAGCATGTTCTGGAGAACAGAACAAAATAGAATTTCTCTTAGATGTTTATAATAAAGTACGATAGACAGATGCATTAGGATTAGATGGCTATCGTGTAGTTTTCCACTAAGGATGTCTATGCAAACTAGTTATTTCTGAATCCTCTGCTGGCACCACTATGTTCTTGTCCCTAGCTGTCTCATCGCCAGCATTTGCCTCTCGTCTCTGTCATCGTCTTCGTAAACATGCTTTCCAAAATACAAGTTTAAATATAGGATGACAAGCAAATGTATGAATAGCTCCCATCAGTCTTAAGAAAGAAATAAAACAAAGAACTGGTCTAATTTTTCCAGAGAGTACCAACAGATAAGGAGTCATTTATTTTGTATGAACTTTGATAGAGCTGAACATAAAATGGCTACATTTTTCCCCTCGCTATTCAAACTATGGTGCTGTAGTGGTTAAGTGCTATGGCTGCTAACCAAATGGTCAGCAGTTTGAATCCACCAGGTGCCCCTTGGAAAATCTAGGGGGCAGTTCCAATCTGTACTACAGGGTCTTTATGAGTCAGAATCAACTCAGTGGCACCGGATGATTCGGGATTCAATCTGTATGCTGAGCAAATTATCCAAGAAGCTGGACTATATGAAGAAGAACAAAGCATGAAGATGAGAGGAAGAATCATCAACAGACTACATTATTCAGGTGACACAACCTCGCTTGCTGAAAGCGAAAAAGACCTGAAGAACTCGCTGAGGAAAGCCAAAAGACCAGAGCTTTTAATACAGATTATACCTCAACTTAAAGAAAACAAAAATCCTCAAAAGCGGACCAGTAAGAACCCTCATGATAAACTAAGAAAAAAAGTGAAGTCATCCAAGATTTCATTTTACTTGGATCCATAATCAACATCAATGGAAGCAGCAGTCAAGAAATCAAAAGACACATTGCATTGGGCAAATCTGCTGCACAAGAATTCCTGAAAGTATTGAAAAGCAAAGACGCCTCCTTGTAGACTAAGATGAACCTGATCGAAGCCATAGTGTATTCAAAGGCCATATATATATGTGAAAGCTAGACAATGAATAAGGAAAACCAAAAATTTGACAACTTTGAGTGAGGTGTTAGAGAATATTGACTATACCATATACAAAATCTGTCTTGGAAAGAAGTACAGTCTGAACGCTCCTTAGAAAAAGGATAGTGAGACCTCATCTTATATATTTTGGACGTTATCAGAAGGGATAAATCTCTGGAGAAGGACGCCATGCTTGGGAAAGAGGAGGGTCATGGAAAAAGACAAAGACTTTCAATGAGATGGATTGACACAGTATCTGCAGGGAAGGGAGTAAGAATAGCAATGATTGTGATGATGGCTCGGGACCAGGTAATGTATGGTTCTGTTGTACGTCGGGTCACTGTGAGTCTGAACCAATTCCTCAGTGCCTAACAACATAACCACAACACATTTAACCAACTATAGCAATAAGTCGTTTAAAACCTTTTCAATTCATTTCAAATGACACAAAATTCTCAAGAAACTATAGAGTTCATTAAGTATTCATTCTTTTTTTCTCTTTTGGCACCTAAAGCAGATCAAATTTCTTACTCAAATGTCCAAAGAAACCTTACTTATAAACTACTTTTTGTTTGTTTGTTAGTTGTTTTTCCCCGACATGAACCAGATTGAAGCAAACCAGGTACCTCTTTGGTGAAGCATTGAAACTAATCCCAATGGAAAATAAAGAGTTGCAGAAGGGTGCTCTGGTGGCACAGCGGTTAACCGCTATCGCTGCTGACCAAAATATTGGTCATTCAAAACCATCAGTCACTCCTTGGAAACCCTATGGAGAAATTCTACTCCGTCATATAGGGTTTCTATGAGTTGAAATTGACTTGACAATGAGTTTTTTTAGGTGCAGTGAGCAGTGCAAAGCAAGAGGAGAGCTGCCCAGACTTTTAAAGGTAATCTATCAATGAGCCTTGTATGTCATTTCTGTATGCTTTCATATGTACTGTTCTCAACCTTGCTGTTAGCAAATGCTGAATTGGCCCCAACTCATGGTGACCACTCACACAATGGAGTGAAATGCTCCTTGGCATTGTGATCCACAGGGTCATCATTGACAGATTTTTTAGAAGTGAATCACGAGGCCTTTCTTCCTATTCTGTCTTCAACTGGAAGCTCAGCTGAAACCAGTTCAGCATCACAGCAACATGAAGGTTTCCAGTGACAGACAGGTGTTCATTGTAACCAAGATGCACTGGCCTGAAACTGAATCAGATTTCCGGGAGAGAAGGCGGGCATTTTACCACTGAACCACCTCACACCTCATCACCTTTCTAATGGTTAGTTCCTCCATTCCAGAAATGTTGACTCTTTGGGTATTAGCATGAGGTTAGCACTTAAAAGGTGCTTTGGGAGTATTTAATGAGTATCTAGTTGCCCACACACCCTTGTGTGAACTTCTAAAATAATACCAAGAAACTTAGTCTTACCTCAGCAGAATTTTCAATGGGAATTTCTCCATAGGTCTCAGGACTTGAACATGACCCTTGTATGATGTTAAGGTTTCTATTCAAATATCATTGCTGAAAAGATCTGTGTAAGAATTTATGTCCCTCTGGACTCCTGTATATGCAAGATCAAAAGTGCCAAGGCCAGAAGAGCTGCTTCACACTCAAACTCTGAAGGCAGTCATCAGTGGTCACTGGGTTGTTCATCCCATCTGGGTCCTCCTCAAACTTCTCTTTGTCCAAAGTCTTTGAAATGTTTTATTTCTCCTAATTTTAAGCAGCGATTATCTGTAACTGGATGTAATTCAATTTATATGTAAATGAAATTAAATTTTCATTTTCATTTATGTTTCACTTGGAGCTGAAAAACAGACTCTATCTGGCTTATTAGAAACTGAAAGATTGAGTTCGATGAGTCTTCTTGCATAGACCAAAGATAGAATTCCAAATTATATTTATCCCTTTTGATTAAATGGAATTATATTTAATCAGAATTGTAACTCTGTCTAAAATGTCTCGTGTTGTTGTACTCAGCACACTTTTAGCCAGAGTTCCTTATTAAAAGCTCATGAATGCACTGTCTCATCTTTTGTTTCTTCTGATGCCACACTGATAGTCATTGTGCATTTCTTTGATGATTTCGTGATTGCTGAACTGAATGTAAACTTTATCTGAATTTCATGCAAGCACGTAATTCTTTTTTAACAATTCCATAAGTCTATGTATTTAATTTTCAGTAAATTCAAATCCTTAAGACATATAGCATCACACAGATTCTGTGTCCAATGGCTTTAGCAGAAAATTTACTTTGGAGTTTGGCATGAATCATCCCACTGTTCCCATGTGCAGTAGTTACTTTTCTCCAGATTCCTCTGGTGGTGTTAGGCTTGTTACCAGGAATCACTGTATTGTTCTCTGCTTTGTACATATAAGTGTATTTCTTGTTGAAATAGAATTTGTTTTTATCTTGGGCATTAACACACTTTCAGTTTTAAGAAAAGCAGTGTGCTCCCTCTGGTTTCAGAGCCCCACTTCCAGGTAGCAAACATGGCCAAGAACCATGGCTTTCGGGACAGATGTGCAGGTTTAGACGTCCTGTGCCCCACAGACCTCCACAGGCTCCAAGGTGGAGGAAGAAGATGAAGGCAGGAAGCATTTAAGTCATGTAAGTACTTTATTTATGTTTAAAACAAATTTAAAAATTAATGCTTATCCATAGTTTTCTGTCATAATCTTTTCCTCTGGTACATTATTACAGTAGAAGTCAGCAAAAACTGAATGAAATAGAGTCTTCAGTAATTCTCTGTACAGGGTCATACAATTAAAAGATGTATAACATCACTTGATTAAATAAGTAAGTGCTCAGGAATGTACAATTACATTATGCCCTTTTACTCACTGAATTAATTCAAAATAGTTAACATAGGTTTAAGATTACAGCTGGAAACTCTGGTGGTGTAGTGGTTAAGTGCCTAATCTACTAACCAAAAGGACAGCAGTTTAAATCCACCATGTGCTCCTTGAAAATTTCATAGGGCAGTTCTACAGTGGCCTATAGGGTCTCTATGAATCAGAATCAAAGCGATGATAGTGGCTTCTTGGCAATGTTACATGTAAGTGGTCTATGGTTAAGTTTTAAAGTAAAGAAATATATGCAGAGGGCCAGTCATAGAATTCTTGCCTTCCATGCTGGGGTCCTACGTTTGACTCCTGGCCAGTGCACCTCAAGCACCATCACCATTCATCTGCTAGTAGAGGTTTGGGTGTTGCCGTGATGTTGACCAGGCTTAGTTGAGCTCTGAGACTAAGACAGAATAGACAGAAATTACTGACCATCTACTTTCCAAAACTCAGCCAATAAAAACCCTGTAGAACACATACTCTGACCTCATTGTGACTCTGAGACCAGTGCAACAACAAAAAATATAACCATAAATTTAGGTAGGTCTTACAACCCAAGCCACAAAACTTGGACAATGAAAGGAATTGCTGCTATTGAACTGCGGTGTTGATGAAGAATATGTAATACGAAGTCTGACAAGTTCATGAACTAACCCTAGAAACAGCAAGACATGCCTCATTGCTGAATATCACTACAGTCATCTTCCAACCACTCCCTTTGGGAAGCTAGGCACCAATGCCAGTGCCTGCTCCACTCTTCAAAGCAATTTTGGAACTCTTTATGTAATAGCTGTTGTTATGGTGGCAAGTTTGTGAATTTAATTGTATAGTCATCTGTGAAAGAGTTATATTCAGCAATGAGGTATGTAGCACTTAGGACAATTAAGTTTGCAGACTTAATGATCAGACCTTGTCTACCATAGACTGCCATGAGAACAAAGAAATCTGTCCTGGGGAAAGTACAGCTATGTACTCTTCAGAAACAAAGATGGCAAGACTTCGTCTCACTTACTTTGGTCACGTCTTCAGGAAGGACCAGTTTCTGGGGAAGGACACCATGCTTGGTACAATAGATGGTCAACAAAAAAGATGAAGACCCCCAATAGATAGACTGAAATATACTAATTGCAGTGGTGGACTCAAATATAGAAACAATTGTGAGGCTGGAACGCAACTGGGTATTGTTTCATGCTGCTATAGATAAGCCACTGCTTTAGTCATTTGGTACTGCTTTAACAGAAATACCACAAGTGGATGGCTTTAAAAAAGAAAGGTTTATTCTTACAGAGTCCAATAGGCTCTATGTCCAATTTCAGGATGTCTGCTCCAGAGGAAAGGATTTCTCTCTTTGTGAGCTTCAGTGAAAGATCCTTGTGTTGCATTAGTCTTTGGCCAGGGACTATCTTGACACAGGAACCTCAGGTCTGAAGGATACACTATATTCCCAGTGCTGTTTTCTTGATGGTATGAGGTTCCCAGCTTTCTGCTTGCTTCCCTTTCCTCATATCTCTTGCAGGATAAAAGGTGATAGAAGCCACACTCCTGGGAATGAAGAGTTTTATGATCAAAAAACCAAACCCACTGCCATCGAGTCGGGACTGACTCATAGTGACCCTAGTGGTCAGAGTATAACTGCCCATAGATTTTCCAAGAAGCACCTGGAGGATTTGAACTACTGACCTTTTGATTAGCAGGCGTAGCACTTAACTTACTATGCCACCAGGGTTTCTGGAAGGGTTTTATACTATAAAGTCCCATCCTAACCCTCTTTAACATAAATCCAGCATATTCACCACAGACAGAGATTATGATTTACAGCATCAGCAGATCACAAAATAGAGGGCAATCCCACAACACTGGGAAACACTGTCCCAGGCAAATTACTACACATACTTTTGGGGGAAACACAATTCAATCCATGACAGCCACTTTAGGTTGGGGTTGACTCAGCAGCACCTAATAGCAACAATGAACAACATAAACAATATACAGAGAGTGTTTGTTGGTGGTAGCTTGCAATGAGCTGTTGAGTTCATACCAATCGTAGCCCCCTACGTATAACAGAAGGATGTCCAGTCCTGTACCATCCTCACAAATGTTGCTGCTGCCACTGAGGAAGACCATCTACTGTACTAAGCATGGTGTTCATCTTCAGGAAACGACGTCTCCTGATAACATGTCAAAAATATGTGAGACATAGTCTTGTCATCTTTTCTTCTAAGAGAATGTTCTGGCTGTGCTTCTTCCAAGACAGATTTGTTTGTTCTCTTGGCAGTCCCTGGTATATTCACTATTCTCCAACACTGCAATTCAAAGGCATTAATTCTTCTTTGGTCTTTCTTATTCATCATCCAGCTTTCATGTGTATACGAGGCAACTGAAAATACCATGGCTTAAATCAGGCTCACCTTAGTCTTCAAGGTAACATCTTTGCTTTACAGCTCTTTAAAGAGGTCTTTTGCAGCAGATTTGCCCATTGTAATGTGTTTTCTGATTTCTGGACTGCTGCTTCCATGGCTGTTGACTGCGGGATCCAAGCAAAACCAAAACGTTGACACCATCTTCCCTTTGTTTATCATAATGTTGCTCGTTGTTCCACTTGTGAGGATGTTTGTTTTCCTGATGTTGAAGTGTAATCCACACTGAAGGCTGTTGTCTTTGATCTCCAGAAGTAAGTGCTTCACGTCCTTTTCCCTTTCTGTGAGAAACTTATGTGCTTTATGCACAATGCAAGTTATTAATGAGCCTTCCTCCAGGTTGGATGCCATGTTCTTCTTTGCGTAGTCCAGCTTCTGGGGTTATTTTCTCAGATTACAGATTGAATAGATGTGGTGAAAGGATGCCATTCCAATCACTCTTATGTTCACCTTTCCTGACTTTGAACCAGTTGACATTCCCTTGTTCTACTCAAAAGACTGTCTCTTAATCTAAGTACAAATGTCTGATAAGTACAATTAAGTATTCTGAAATTCCCATTCTTCACAATATTATCAAAAATTTGCTATGAGACACACAGTTGAATACTTTTGCATAGTTAGTAAAATACAGATAGGCATCTTTCTGTTCTTCTGCTCTTTCAGCCAGCATCCATCTCACATCGAAGGTTCCACATCTTCTTCTGAATCTGGCTTGATTTTCTAGCAGTTTTCTGTAGATAAACTGCTGCAGCCACTTTTGAATAATCTTCAGCAAAATTTTAGTTGTCTGGGAATTAGTAATACAATTTAGTAAGTTCCACTTTGGGTTGGATCACCTTTCTTGGGAAAAGGCATAAATACGGCTCCCTTCCAATCAGTTGGCCAGATAGCTGTCTTCCAAATTTCTTGGCACAAATGAATGAGCACTTCCTGTGCTGCATCTGTTTGTTGAAACGTGTCATTCAGTATTTCATCAACTCCTAGAGCCTTGTTTTTCATCAACACCTTTAGTACACCTTGGACTTCTTCCTTCGGTACCATTGGTTTCTGGTCACATGCTACCTGCTGAAATGACACATTGATCAGTTCTTCTCAGTATAATGACTGTGTATTCCTTTCATCTTCTGTTGATATTTCTGCAACATTCAATATTTTCCTTGTAGAACACTTCAATATTGCAACTCAAGGCTTGAATTTTTTCTTCAGTCATTTCAGCGCAAGAAATGATGAGCATGTTCTTCCCTTTTAATTTTCTGTCTCCAGGTCTTCTCACATTTTAGTATAATACCTACTTTGTCTTGTCAAGCTGCTCTTCGAAATCTGTTCAGCTTTTTTAGTTCATTATTTCTTCCTTTTGCTTTAGTTACTCACTGTTCAAGGGTAAGTTTTAGAGTCTCTTCTGACAGCCGTTTTGGTCTTTTCTGTCTTTTGGATGTCCTCCAGCTTTGTTCATGTATGATGTTTTTGATGTCATTTCATAACTTGTCTGGTCTTCAGTAATTTGTGTTCATTGTGTCAAACCTATTCTTGAGACGGTCTCTAAATTCAGCTGGAACATACTCAAGGTCAGCCTGTGGCTCTCTTTGACTTGTTCTAATTTTCTTCAGTTTTGACTTGGACTTGCATATGAGTATTTGATGGTCTTTTTGGCAATCAGTCCCTGGCTGACTGATAATGAGTTTTTTCCATCACCTCTTCCCCCAGATGTGGATTTGATTCCATCTGGCAAAGTCTACATATATAGGCACTGTTCGTGATGGTGAAAAAAGGTATTTGCAATGAAGAAGTCATTGGTCTTGCAAAATTCTATCACATAATCTCCCCTAGCTACTTTCCCCCCTTCTTAGATTCCAACTTTCTCATTCCATTCACCAGTAGTTATTGTTGCATCCTAATCACATGTTCAGTTAATTTCAGACTGCAGACTTAGTAACACATTTTCAATTTCTTCACCTTTGTCCTTGGTGATTGGTGCGTAAATGTGAATAACAGTTGTAGCAACTGATCTTTCCTATAGGTGTATGAGGGTTATCTTATTTCTGATGGAGTTGCATTTCAGGATAGGTCTTAAAATGTTCTTTTTGGTGATAAATGTAATGCCCTTCCTCATCAATTTGTTATTCCTGGCATAATAGAATATTATTGTCTGATTCAAAATGGCCAATTCCAGTCCATTTTAGCTCACTGAGGCCTAGGATATCAATGTGTACGCATTCTACCTCCTTTTTGGTGGTTTTAGATTTTCCAAGATTCATACTTCTTACATTCCGTGTTCCAACTATTAATGGATCTTTGCAGCTATTTCTTTTCATTTTGAGTCATGTCATATCAGCAATTGAAGGTCCTGAAGGTTTAACTCCATCCATGTCATGAAGGTTGACTCTACTTTGAGGAGGTAGACTTTCCCTGGTTATATAGTGAGTGCCTTACAACCTGAGGGGCTCTTCTCTCTGATACTATATCAGACAGTGTTCCAATGGTATTCATAAGGTTTTCACTGGCTAACTCTTTTTCAGAAGTAGACTGCTGGGTCCTTCTTCCCAGTCTGTCTTAGTCTGGAAGCTTAGCTGAATCTTGTCTGTCATGAGTGACCCTACTGGTATTTGAATACCAGTGGCATAGCTTTTAGTATCTCGTCAACAGACAAGCCTCACAGTATGACAAAGTGACAGAAGCTTGGGATATAGACTATGAGGTGCCAGAAACTTTACGTGTATTAGTTCACTTTATCTTTACAACTTAAGGCAGACATTATTATCCCCATTCCATAGATGAAGAAACTAAGGTACAGAAAGGTTAAGTAAATTTTCAAAGTGGTATAAGTAGCAGTGGCAGAATATGGATTCGAATTCATGCCACTTGACTCCAAATTCACACTCTTAGCTAGTATGCAATAGTGAAACTCACTCCCATGCAATTCCCCATTCAAGTATTAACCAACCCTGACCTTGCTACATCTTGCTATCAGATGAGATGTGGCTAACTTACAGAGGTATGCCAGATAGAATCCACAGGAAGTCTTGAAATAATAATCGAAGCTCCCCTTGGCCCTAATGCAAGCCACAGATAGAAGGTCCTGATTTAGGGCTGGTGAACTTAGCAAATAAAAATACAGGAAGATAAGGTAAATTTACATTTGGTGCAAACATATTTTACTTTTCTTCTTGTTTTTTTTTCCATCTTATTCTCCTTCGTCTTATTTGGTGCAATACAGCTCAAACAAGAGTGATGGTAGTTAAGCTCCTGGCTGCTAAGGGAAAGATTAGTGATTTGAACTTATCTAGCCACTCTGTGGAAGAAAGAATTGCAAATTTGCTTCCATAAAGATTAAAACAAGAAAACCCGTTGCCATTAAGTTGACTCTGACTCATAGCGACCTCATAGGACGGAATGGAACTGTCCCACAGAGTCTCCAAGGAGTGCCTGGTAGATTCAAACTGGCATCCTTTTGGTTAGCAGCTGAACTCTTAAACACTAAGCCACCAGGGTTTCCCAATAAATGTTACAGCAAAAAAAAAAAAAAAAAAAAAAACTTTGTGGGACAATTCTGCTCCATCACATGGGGTCACTGGGAGTCAGAATCCAAGTGACAGCAGCCGACAATAACAACAACAAAATGGCTGAGATATATAACAAAAAAAAATCATAGAGAGGGCACAGGACTTGGCAATGTTTCATTCTGTTATACATAAGGTCACTGTGAGTTCAGGTCAATTCAATGACAATAAGTATCCTATACAACAATTTAGACTTTGTTGTATAAGATATTACTTGTTTACTTGAAATTTATATTTAACTGGATATCTTATATTTTCTAGAAGCCCTATTTTGAGTCTATCTCAGTCTCTAACATTGTTGACTGAATAGAAAAAGAAGATTCACATGCATTTTGCAAGCCCATTTTGAATGAAACACCAGAGTAATCTCAAGAATTATTCAGTCTTGAATATTTTGATCAAAGATTATATAGAAGAATCCTGTTCAAAAGGGGGAAAATGTGGACCAGAATTACCAGTATGCATGGAATCCAGATTCTCTGGAGCTACTGAAGCTTAGTGACCCCATAAAACTATTGCCTTGAGATAAATATTTAAACCTTAAATTGAAACTATTCCCTGACATCGTCTTTAAATAAAAAAATAATTTAGCTTATTTACTAATGAAAGTTAACCTAGGCATTGTGCTCTTTTAAAGAATTATCAAGATGTAATAAAATAGACAACAACAACCTGACGGTTTACATGATAAGTTTAGGGACACTGAGTTCATGTTAATGTTGGTAGAATGATTTAGAAAAGAATAGTGACAATATTTATACAATTTGAAGTATGTAATTAATGTCACTGAATAGTACATGTAGAAAGTGTTGAATTGTATGTTTTGCCAAATTAAATTGTGTTTTACTAAAATAAAATTTTAAAAGGAATTGTTCAGACTCAGAGTCACCAGAGAGTTTCAGTATAGACCAAAACAACAACAAAAATCCAAACCCACTGCCACTGAGTAGAGTCTAACTCACAGCCACCCTATAGAACAGAGTAGACATGCTTCATGGACTTTCCAAGGAGTGCCTGGTGGATTTGTACTTCCAACTCATTAGTTAGCAGCTGTAGCACTTTAACCGTTATACCACCAAGGTTTCCTTGTGATACAGGCATCTCTCCAATCTCACTTCTTCCCCCAATCAACCATTCCCTCTGTGGTAGCAGCTCCTCAAGCCCTATGAGATGAATGACAGCAAAGCCCTTTCCCAAAGGTTTAGTCGATCCCCATACATTTTAATAGATGTCTGAGTCACAAACAGGGCAGTATTTGGGCAGCAAAGCATCTATCAAAATTGCCATAAACCCTATATACTCATTCTCATTCCCACCGTACATCTGGACTGTAATTCTCAGTTAATGACACACTAAAAACTTCACACTGAAAAGGATGCCTTTCTCATTCTATTGCTTTCTGGCTGTTCAGCTGCAGTCATTAAATGTGAAGATTAGGTGGAAATAGCCTTTGAACGTTTGAGGATGGCATTTGGCCCTAGATGGCTTTGTATCTGACAGCCTTAAAGTTTCCACTGGGGATCAAGCCAAAATGCATGGTTTCATGTAAAATTAATTACCAGGTGAGCTTCCCATTACTGAGTTCACAGAGGCCTTGAAAAATATTGTCCTCTGAGATGTGCCAAGTCAAAATCATGCAGAGTTATTTAATTGATGCACTGAATTTAAAGGCAACCAGTTCTATCAAATAAGCCCTGTGCTAGTCACATCAACAAGTGCTCAATAAATGCTTGTCTATTGATCGGCTGAGGAGATACTGGTCAAGATACTAGGTAATTCTTTTTACTATATGACCAGATGTCCTCTGCAAGGATGAGCTCAGCAGGGCAACTGAGAGCAACTGGAGAAGCTGCTGAACATTATTCAGTGAGAGCGTATAAAAGGAGAAATACATTATCTGTAGTTCATGCTGGATGCACAGGCCTTTGAAACGGAGCTGTCACAGCAGTGAGAACATAGAAAACCACAAACGATTGGGACTTTGGAAGCTTCCAGTTTGGTCTTCTGCCAATAGCTGTGTTGTGTCCTTAGAAAAGTTAATTTACCTTCTCTCTGGGAAGTCTGGCTAAATGTCTTCTAAAGTCCCTTCTTATTCTTTAGTTTTACAGTTTTTCTTCTGACTGAGGTTGACATGGATTTGAACATCAAGAAATTTTAGTCTTCTACCTCAAGTATTGATTTGCTTCTTTTAGTCTTCCATTTTTCTCAGTAGATTACAGATTTGAAAAATCTGGTATCATTTTCTCACCATTATCCCTAATTCTAAAGGAGTTCATCTAATTTGGTTAATTAGCCTAACTTGAGAGATGTCATCTGATCAGTGCTTCCTCTATTCATTCATTCTTTTCTTCATTAAATATTTAAACCAGTTAGTCCCCATGAGTCGGATCCGACTGGACGGCACTTGGCTTGGCTAGTAACTATTTCATATTTATTAAGAACCTGCTATGTGCTGTGCCTTGTGGAATACAGTTCAATCTTGACACACATGGAGTAGTCATGAGTGGGGGTGGGGACTTGTTCCTCTCTCTACTAGAATGAGTTCAGGTGCTAGAATAGAAACAGATGATGGGAAAAAGAGATATAATTAGGAATCAGCAGAAAGTGTGGTTTATCCTATCTGTATTGCATTGTTCTCATTGAGCATAATGTGTGAACTTCAGAGCCCTGTGTAATATGGTCATCGATTTTCATTTTGCCAGCCATTCATTTTAGTGTTGCTGCCATTGCCATCCTAATCGTCAAAGGGCATGAGGATAATTAACACAGCAACCAGCTGTTTCTCCTGTAACATCTCTGAATACGATAAACCTATGTCCTTGTGTCTTGGGATCACAGACAGAGAGCTGTCACACTCATTCTGATAATTTCTTTTCTCTGAGCACAGATTTTACAAGGGTAGTGCTCACAACTACATATTTTCTTACATAACCCATTTCATATGAACACTTTATTCTATTCCACATTTATATGATGATACCGCATTGGATCACATGTCCCTAAATCTACTTAACTAAATCAAAGTGTATAGCTTCACTTGAGGACATAGAAGAAGAAAATACTGTCTAACTTGACCATTTCACCTGAAAGATCACTCAAAAATTATTTAACTATTTCACCTTAAGGCTAATTTTTCCACATGCACATAAAGGCGAGAAGTCCCCTTCTTTCCTCTATATTGACTTTGTACATGTTACTTTGCACAAGCCAAGTTAATGCCATAGTTAGTATTGAAATTAAAGAATATATACCATTCCTCTCTGTTTTAGTTTAAGGAGAATACTTTTAACACAAATCTAACTTCAGTAGATTTTTATAGTCTCAGCATCCAGTTAAGAAAAAAGACACTCGTACTTTGGTTTTTCATTAGACTGGTAGTTATTTTCATTTCTCTAAATCTGATGAAATCCTTTGCGCCTAAATACAGCTTCACTATCTGATAAATGTTTTTCCCCCAGGATGGTCAAACATACAGGAGGCTCTACCAATTTTTCTAGAGAAGTTATGAAAGAAACCCTTTTGCAAACTGTGAGTTCTTGATTTCCTACCAGCAAATCCAAAAACTAAACAGACATAATTTATATTTTGTCATTCTTGCTGCCTCAAAATCCCTCATTATTTGTACAAGTCTTTTTTGCTCATCTAATTCCATTACCCACAGAATCCCTGCTGGCTCTCTTATATGTAAGCATGCATATTGTAGCATCTGTGCTTCTGAGATTAATTTATTACTGAAATTTATTAACATTCAATGACTTTAGAAAATCCCCACCTAAATTCATACTCTCGTGGATACAGCTGACAACATATGCTCTGTAGTTCAGTTCTTTCTAGACATATCCAAACATACATAAACACACATCATAAGAAGATTATAAATAGTGGAATGTCTCATGATAGTCAATTGCTTTCCGAATAGTCAGTGTCTGTGAGTATGCTTATAACTTAGCATGGTTACAGGAAAATAGACTAATACAATTGTCACATTCAAGACAGTAAGTTAATTGCATGAGCCCCCATAACAGTGTAAGCCCCAGAAGTAAGGCTTACCCATTCCTGTTGACCACTGGAGCCCTGGAGCCTTGGTGGTGCAGTGGTTAAGATCTTGACTGCCAATCAAAAAACTCAGCAGTGTGAATCTACCAGCCACTCCTTGGAAATCCTAGAGGCAGTTCTACTCTGTCCTATAGGACTGCTATGAGTTGGAACTGACTCGATGGTACATTACAACACAACAATGACTATAGCCCAAATGCCTGGAACAATGCCTAAATCACAGCAGGTTTAAAAAAAAATAGTTGTTGAATGAATGCTCTAGAAATATTAAAAAGGAAATTATTTTCTTTCTTTTAGATTTGTTTTTTGGTAAATCAAAATGGATAGGCCAAGGATATTTTTGCAAGAAAAATAAATTTGATCTCCATGCATTTGATAGCTAAAACAGTAGCCAGATGGGCGAGATTTTAAGGTAAATACATCCCTGTTACAGAAGAATCTAGATTTGCTTAAATGTTGAGAAATCACAGTGATTTATGGTTTCTGGAAAATCTTTCATGAAGCAAGTTGCGGTAACCAGGGAGATGAGTTAGCACGATCGGGGTAAACACATTATACTCAAACTGTTTACACAACATGTGTTTGAAGGCAATGTGATTAGTTGCTTAGGTCTAATGATTTCAGACATCTATCCCTGGAGAGGAAACCCTGATGGCATAGTGGTTGTGTGCTATGTCTACTAACCAAAAGGTTGGCAGTTTGAACCAGCCATGCTCTCCTTGGAAACTGTATGGGGCAGTTCTATTCTTTCCTATGGGGTCACTATGAGTAAGAATTGATGCAACAGCAGTGGGGTTTGGGGGCTTGGTCCTGGGACACATGTAACAAATGCACCTAGCATGTGGAGAAAGGCATGCAACATGCACGGTCCTTGGGAAAGGATCGTTTTCACAAAATGTTACCACCTTGCACCAGATCCATTATTACGGTAATATTCCAATTTTCTCTATTACATTGAAAAGGTCTGAGTTCTGCAGCTTTTCTATTGTGTGTGGTCAGTGTGAACAAAGGATGAGGGCAGCATGTGACAGCTTCTAAGAGGACAACTGCCAGGGCAAGGAATTAATGACTTAAAAGGGGAATTTGACATCATGCCTGCTAAAGTAGAGGGTCGGTGAAAAACAGGAAGACTCTCAGTAGCATGGATTGACACAGTGACTACAACAACGGGCTTAAGCATAAAAACAATTGCAGACACGACACAGGACCAAGCAATGTTTTGTTCTATTGTGCGTAGGATCGCCACGAGTCAGCAATGATGCGATGGCACCTAACAGTAACAGCAACAGAGAGACTGTGAATGTTGTTAGCTGCTCTCCGGGCAGTCCTGACTCACGGCCATCCCATGGTAAGAGAATGAAACTCTGACTAGTCCTGTACCATCCGTAGGATAAGCTGTAATCATACTTCCGTGATTCACAGTGTTTTCATTGGCTAATTGTGACAAGTATGTCATTAGGCCTTTCTTCCTAGTCTAGCTTAGTCTGAAAGCTCTACCGAAAGTATTCAGAATTATAGAAATACACAAGACTCCATTGACGGACAGGTGGTGGTTGAACATGAGGTACCCTGAATGGGAATCGAACCCAGGTCTCCCATACGGAAGGGAAGAATTCTACCATTGAAACACCACTGTACTGTACCCTGAATGAGGAGGGTACACTTTTCAGGTTCTCATTAAATCAGAAGACACCCAGTCATGGACTACAAAAATCATGTTCTATTAATCCTACAGTTTTCCCTTACATCTGGGAACATGAAGATAAATAGATAGAAAACAAAGAAAAGAATAAGGAAAGCTAAAGTGAAAAAAAAAAAAAAAAAAAGACACACACCTCACACCTCTGGGGTTTTTCCATCTTCCCAGCTATTCTTACTCTCTAACTCTTCCGTCTATTCATGGATGGTGTGTGGATGTCAGCCTGGGTGGTTTACACGGTGCTGACCACACTCTCAGCTCCAGTACCACCTTTCCTTTTTAAGTACAGCCAGAAAGCTATCACTGGAAAAGCTGACATACTGTATGTGAAGGACACAAAGGCAAGTACTAACTGGGACATTCAGCCTAGAGGAGAGAAGGCTAACTGGAGGGTGTACAAGGATTTTCACACAGGTGAAAGTTGCCTGCAAGACCTGGTGAACTCTGTTTTGAGTTAAAACTGAACTAAAGAGATATCTGACCTGAGAACTGACAGCTTGCAGGGACTTCAGCATCTATCTAGCCCTACTTTCTCACTTTATAGATAAGACATTTATTAAGTGTTGAGCTAGAACCTTAGAAGCCAGGAAGCAGCTTGACAAGTGACAGCTACCTTGCAAAGGAGATTGATGCACTAAGGGTGTGCCAAAATGACACTTTATAGATCTATTTTCCAGAGTGTGAGATGATTTTAGGTGATTACGAAGGCAAAGGTGTATTTTAATACTTGTGTATTTATTTTAATGCATATTCTTTAGAAAACTAGAATCAGTACAGCAATTTAGACATACAAAATTTCCTGTAAATGAAAATAAGCAAATGCCAAAAAGCGTCAAAGAGGAACTGCCCTCTTGGAAATGTGGCTTCAGATTTGTCCTTGATCTTCATTGAGCCTTCTCAGCTACCTCTTTAGAAGTGCAATGAGAGTAGAACAGAGTTCCTCTAAGAAATCAGCAAGAAGGAAGGCTTTCCTGATCTCACGCAGTGTTGTTGATTTGATTCTGGTTAGTAGAGATTCTACAGAACAAAGTAGAACTACCTGTCATGGATAGAATTGTGTCTCCTCAAAAATATGTGTAGCCATGTAGCTGGGCCATTATTCCCAATATTTTGTTATTGTCTTCCATTTTGTGATTTTCTTGTGCTGTATGTTAAAGGATTAGGGTGAGACTGTAAATCCCTTCATAGGATTACCTCCCTGCTCCACTGTAAAGGGAGTTTCCCTGGAGTATGGCTTGTCTCACCCTTAGTCCTTTCATCCTACAAGAGATAAAGGAAAGAGAAGCAAGCAGAGAATTGGGAACCTCACACCATCAAGAAGACAGCACCAGGAGAAGAGCGCGTCCTTCAGACCTGAAGTTCCTTTGCAAAGACACTCCCTGGACAAAGACTGATGCAATATCGAATTTCCTCCAGAGCCCCCAAGGGGGAAAGCCTTCCCCTGGAGCGGACATCCTGAATTTGGACTTGTAGCCTACCAGACTGTGTAAGAATAAACCTTCCTTTGTTGAAGTCATTCACTCTGTAGTATTTCTGTTAGAGCAGCCCTAGCTGACGAAAACATGGCCCCATAGGGTTTCCAAACCTGTAAATCTTTACAGAAGCAGACTTGGACATCTTTTCCCACAAAGCAGCTGAGTTCAATCCACTGACCTTTGTGTTAGCAGCCAAGTGCTTAACCACTGCAACACAAGTACTCCTTTAGTAAGCCAGCCATTCTTATTGAGTCAATTCTGACTCATAGCAGCCCTATAGGTCAGAGTAGGACTTCCCCATAGAGTTTCCAAGGAGTGCTTGGGGGGCTGGAACTGCCGACCTTTTGGATATCAGGTGTAGCACTTAACCACTATACCACCAAGGTTTCCTTCCTGACATTATGAGTCTTCATTTTTTAAAACTATCAAGTACTCACTGAAATTCTAAGAATTTCTCCAGAGCTGTTCCTGAAAAAGGTGAAATCCAGCCTCCCTATACCCTGTGAGTGACTAAATGATCCCTACGTGGTTTCTAGACCAAAAGGTCCAGACTTACTGAACAAGTGTTAAAAAAAAAAAAAAAAAAAAAAGATTATGACTTCCAAACAATAAACTTGTTTGATACCTAAAACACATCCTGTGGCTGACATATCAGATGTAATTTAAAGTCAATTGTCTTCTCAGATATGTTAGTAAAGGAGTTAATTTCTGTTACGGATTGAATTTTGTCCCCCTCAAAAGTTGTACTGAAGTCCTTACCCCTGATATCTTTGAATGTGACCTTGTGGGAAAAATAGTCTTTGAAGCTGGTATCAATTCATTCAACCTAAGATCATATTTGAGTAGGGTGAATCCTAATCCAGTATATGTGCTGCCTTATTAAGAGACAGACACCGAGGAAGATAGCCATGTGAAGACAGAGACACACACATAAGGGATGCTTCTAGAAACCAAGAAAAGCCAAGGATTGCCAGGAACCACTAGAAGTTCTTAAAAAGGCAAGGAAGAAATATCCTCTGAGCTTTCAGAAACATCCTGGTCCCATTGGCAGCCTGGTTTTGTACTTGTAGACTCCAGGATCCTGTAACAAAGAATTTCTGTTGTTGGAAGCCATTTGGTAAGCAGTACTTTGTTATGGCAGCCCTACAAACCTAATACAGCCTTTTGGAAGAGGTAAATTACAGGGTTCTTGTAATATCACAACTTCCAGTAGAATCAGCCTCAAATCCATGGTTTCATCTTTGTATCTTTCTTTTCTCTCACATCCTACAGTCAATCCATCACAAATTCTATCTGCTCTGCCTTTAAAATGTATCTGGAACCTAAAAACCTTTTACTACATCTGTTACCCTCAAACTAGTGCAAGCCTCTATTATCTTCTGCCTGGATTATCCCTGTAGCCCTCCATATGGTGGCATTGCTCTAATCTTTATGCCCTAGCACCTCTTCTAACAGGACAGCTACCAGAAATATCCTCATAAAAGCTGGGTCAGCTCATGCTGTCCTGTGTTTCAGATTCACTAATGGTTTTCCATGTTATCCAAAGTAATGCCCCAAATCCCAATGTGACTATGGTGATCTTCCGCAACTCCCACCCCCAACAGTCCTCCAATCTGTTCCTACCACTGTCCTCTTTGCTAGGTTTCAAATTTAATGACCCGAGAGAGGAGAGGAGAGGAGAGGAGGAAAGAATGGATCAGAATCTCAGATAAAATGATGTATATTCTGTGAGACTTTCAGTCCAGAATAAGGTTGTAGCATGGCACATTTGTGATGGCGGGGAATATCTTGGTTGTAAAGTAAGCAACACAGCTTTCAGCCATAGCAACTGTACATTTGTTGTCTCCCACTAAGACAAGAAGACAACATAGCTTTTATCTTTTGCTTGCTGAATGGTAACACAGCACCTAAGACATGGTCATAAAAGAAATGTGTGTTCAATAAATGTTCAGTTGCTAGAGAATGCATACAACTTTCAATGATTTGGGGAAATGGTCTTTTGAAGTGTCATGAAAGTTATTTATCATTATTGATTGATGATATACCATACCCCGTCTTGGCTTCCATTAGACCTACACTTTTTATACAAGTTTTTACCAATGCCACAACATCCCTAATGGTGTTAGCCAAGCACTTCCTAGGCTTCCTGGTTAGTGACCAGTGCCTCAGAAGACAAGTTACATGAATAGTTTAAAGGTCATTTCCAGGCTTCGTGCTAAAGGTTCCTAAATACAGAACTTTCTCAAGGTGGCCTTTATTTGTGCAGAATCTACACTCTATGTCTTTGAATTTATGAGCTGTTTTTGGTAAAACTTTGTAAGCCTGAGCAGGGGTATCCGGAGTGGATTCATTTGTGTCCCATTACCGACCCCCCAACATCTGCCTGCCCGCCCCAAATACATGTCAACTTGGTTAGGCCATGATTCCCAGTACTGTGTGGTTGTCCTCCATTTTGTGGTCTTCCTGTGTGTTAGAAATCATAATCTCTGCCTGTGGTTCACAAGGATTGGGGTGGGATGCCACATCCTTGCTCAAGTCCCGTCCCTGATCCAAGGTAAAGGGAGTTTCCCTGGGCTGTAGTGGGCATCACTTTTTGTCTTACAAGAGATAAAAGGAGAAGGAAGCAAGCAGAGACGTGGGGACCACGTATCACCAAGAAAAAAGCACTGGGAGCAGAGTGCGTCTTTGGACCTGGGGTCTATGCACACAGAAGCTTCAAGTCCGGGAGAAAATTGACAAGAAGGTGCTTTATCCAGAGCCAATACAGTCAGAAAGTCTTCCACTGAAACTGATGCCCTGAATTTTGACTTTTAGCTTACTAGACTGTAAGGAAAATAAATTTCCCTTTGTTAAAACCATCCACTTGTGGTATTTCTGTTATAGCAACACTAGAGGACTAAGACAACATCTGTATCTTATCAGAGATTTTTTTCAGAACTGATATTTCCTGTACTCTACTGAGAAACCCTGGTGGTGTAGTGGTTAAGCACGACTTCTGCTAACCAGAAGTTTGGCAGTTTATATCTGCCAGGTGCTCCTTGGAAGACCTATGAGCCAGTTCTACTCTGCCTAAGGGGTCACTGTGAGTTGGAATCGACTGAACAGCAGGGTGTTTAGTTTTGGTAGTACTCTACTGGGAGTCACGGTGGCATAGTGATTAAACACTCAACTGCTAACTGAAAAGCTTTGATTACCACTTTACAAGAGAAAGAGGAAGCAATTTACTTCTGTGAAGTTTTATGGCCTAGAACTGCCCTCATGGGGCAGTTCTACCTTGTACTATAGGGCTGTTGTTGAGTTGGAATCAACTGGATGGCAATGGGTTTTACTTTTTTTGGTTTCAGTACTCTGTCTACTCAGGAGAGAATTCTCTGCGTATTGCACAGACTTACTAACACTTCTCTTGGGACATTTCAGTAAGAAGCACATTAGGAACTTTCTTCATAAAATTCGATATCCAATGTGAACCAGCATCAACTTATCTAAGAAATAATAGTAATAGAATCAAATTTAGAAAGTTGATACACTTAGGAAACAATACAGCTTCTAGTAGAACATTGTCACGTATTGAATCATGTCCACCAAAAATATCTGTCAACTCGACTGGGCAATGATTCACAGTACTGTGTGATTGTCCATGATTTTGTCACCTTGTATGATTTTCCTTTGTGTTGTAAATCACTTGGCTTGGCTGTAAATCCTTTCTCTATGATGTTGATGATATGGGATTATCAGCAGTTATGTTAATGAGGCAAAATTCAATCTACACAATTGGATTGTGTCTTGAGCCAATCTCTTCTGACAAAAACTGAGAGCAGTGGGCAGAAAAACCACAGGACTTCACACTACCAACAAACAGGCAGGACCAGAACATATCCTTTGGACCCAGGGTCCCTTTGCTGGCAAGCTCCTCAGCCAAAGGAAGATTAGAAGAGATAACACAGACAGAAAGCCTTCCACCAGAGCTGATGCCCTGAATTTGAACTTGGAGCCTACTTCTCTGTGAGAGAATAAATTTCTCTTTTTAAAGCCATCCACTTGTGGTATTCCTGTTCTAGCAGCACCAGATGACACAAATACTCAAATTCTTTTATGAAATTTTAATCTTCAATTATTTACTAAATGGTAGTGGCCAGTGGAATGACTTTAATATTTCCAAAGTTTCAGGAAATGTCTCAGTCTTAGGTCAAGTATCACTTGGCTAGAGAGAACTTTATGATGATAGGTATTTAACCTAAAAGATGAAAATAAACATAACATACTGCATTTTGTTTTGTTGTTCAAATCCTACTGAATGATTTGCTTCCAGGCAAAATAATAATAATAATAATAAAGAACACCAGCAAACAAATGTCTCATCTTAAACTTTTCAAAAGGACCTCAAAGCAGCCAAGGTAGTCACATCTTCTGGTCAGAACATTCCTTTACTAACATTATTCCTACTCTTTCTAATACTTTCTGCCTTGCCCAAAGAGTTCCAAGTTATTCATCAAAAATTAACTCAAGTGTCAATCATCTACCCCGGTCTGAAATTCTCAAAATGTCCTTCCTCCTCACCCACTGCAGCCTTCACTGGAGAACCATTTTCTCTTCCCCTCTGACCTTACAGCAACTCATTCCTCCTAGATGTGAGCATCTGGAAGCCAGTGATCATGTTTTATTTACTTCCAAATTCTGCATGCAAAGAAAATCAAAGTTCTAAAGAACTGTCCCATGTGGTTTCCAAGGAGTGAAGTTCTAAAGACTGTCCCATAGGGTTTCCAAGGAGCAAAGATTGTCCCATGGGGTTTCCAAGGAGCATTTTAACTGCCAATCTTTTGATTAACAGTCAAATGTTTAAATTACTGCACCACAAGGGCTCCTTAAATGAACAGAAACAACTAAAATCATAATGTCTTTAGATCATTCCCACAAACCTTCCCTTCTCCTGGAGAATCTGTGCTCTGAGCTCCTGAGTCACAAGTAAAGTCCCAGAGTGTTCTGAGCAGCACTCAGAATGTCTCAATGACGAGCATTGCAATCTGTGTGCATTTTCTGGCATCTGGGCTGATCCTGTTGGCCAAAACTTGCTACGTATGTGTTATTGTCGTTGTTAGGTTCTCTCAAATTGGCTTGGACTTACGGTGACCCTACAGACAACAGAACTTAACACTGTGTGGTCCTGCACCGTCCTCAGAATGGTTGCTATGTTTGAGCCCGTTGTTACAGCCACTGTGTCTATTTTGTTCAGGATATGCCTCTTTGCTGACCTTCTATTTCACAGATGTCTGTCTCCAGGGACTGGAAGCACGTACAAAGGACACAAGATGAAGTTTCTATATCTGTTGCTTCTAAGGAGTACGCTGGCTTTACTTTTTCCAAGATAGATTTGTTCCATCTTCTAATTGTCCATGGTATATCAAATATTCTCCATCAATACCATAATTCAAAAGCATCCGTTCTTCTTCGGTCATCCTTATTCCTTGTCTAGTTTTCACATGCGTGTGAGGTGATTGAAAGTACCACGTCTCAGGTCAGGCACACCTTAGTCCTTCAAGTGACATCTTTAATGTTTTAAAGAGATCTCTCACAGCAGACTTGCTCACCAGCAAATTTACAGTATAAGTTACCATCTCAGCTTCGCCAACAAGGTTTGTCAACCTTTTCTGAAGTGGAATTGCACTACCTGTTCTCACCTGGATTTCCTCCAGCAGAAGCCCTTCTTATTGAGACACATTAGACAGTATAAAGGGATCTTGAACCATCCTTTTCCCTCTCATTTTTTTAGTGATAGAGTTACCTTAAACAATATCACTCAGAAAACTGCTGTACTCAAACCAAGGCAACTCATGTGGAAGTCAAGCAAACCTTGATTTTCACCATACTTCTTCCTGGGCACAGAGAACCTCTAAAGTACTTTCTTTCATAAACACTGGCCACAAATGGATAAACAACTAAAAGAATGGCACTGATCTGAAAAGGAGACACAACGAATTTAACAGGTAGTTACTAGAGTCATTGCCCCTGAAGAACGTTATATAGTTACAACAAATAAGTACACTCAGCAATGCTTTTTTTCTTGATTTGGTATTCCTCCTTCATCTGAAGCACGGTTAAAAATCAAGCCTAACCCAGTGCCATAGAGTTGATTCTGACTCATAGTGAGCCTATAGGACATGGTAGAACTGCTCCGTAAAGTTTCCAAGGAGCAGCTAGTAGATTTGAAACACTGACCTTTTGGTTAGCAGATGTAGCACTTAATCACTACACTATCAGGATTTCTGAAGCACAGTTAGGGAAGTGGCTAAAAAAGATTCTTGGCACTGAAAGGACTCAGTGGTAATGGCTTTGAAACTTCTAGAGCATATAAGGGAGCAAGAGGCAGAAAGGATGTCTCTGCTTAGGCTTCAAAATTCAGATTCATTTTGTTGATGTGGTCATTGTTTTATGCTGTAATTCTACTAGAAACACTAAGAAGGGAAAGTTTGGATCTTTCTGGGGTCCTCACGTGGTATATTCATTCACTGCTGACATTTGAGTAGTTTAACATATTGGGCAATATGTCTACGCTTCAAGTCCTCTTCTCTGTGGAACTAAATGTTCCTAGCTTGTTCTGTTTTCACTGTTAGACCATTTCATCTTGAAGACACATTTGGGGAAAGATGACAGCATTAATTTAGCTAATGATATTCATTGTGTTTTCATTAGTTGTTGTTTCATATTTTGATGTTTGATCTGATAACTGCATAATACCCAGAGGGTGCCTCTGTTTGTATTAATAACAGCGTCTCATTTACACTTCATCAGTGAGAGAACAGCTCAGCTCCCCTGTCAAAGAAGCATGAATCAGAAATGTGCGTGCGAGGAGGTGTGTTTATTATGTTGATGGAAACCACAGGGAAAGTGCAGGTGAGGTGAGCGGTGAAGACAAGTACAAGATCAAGTGTAGGGAACTGTGTGCAATGAGAAAGCGTGAATCCTCTAAACACTGAGCAACCTGAGCAAGTCATTTAAGCCATTTGAACCTCAGTATTTTTATCTTGTAAGTGGATGGACATCAGTTTCACCCTGAAAAATATTCATGATTCTATAATTATATACTTACATATATTGAGGTCATTAATTTTATAAGCTCTAATTAATTGAGCAATTATAATCTTTATGGGTTCTCTAACAAGAGATTAAGAGTGAATAATCTTTTGAGTCAGTAAATAATAATAATAACAATGGGTTCAGTCTGAGCATACCACAAGGTGCACATACCATTTGTTTTCAAAAAGTAAAAGTCTGTTCGTCAAGAGGGTATTGTAACATGCCCAAGGTCATGTAGCTAGTAAATTGCAGCACCAAAATTCAAATCCAGTACTGTCACAATTCCAAATCTGAGCTTTTAACTATGCTACCTCTGAGCTAAATTCCAAAGTGGCTCCATTTGTCAAGCCCTGTCTTTTAAGTGGACAGTGCAATCACATGTGTACATTTCTGTGCCAGAGAAATCACTGCCTGAATCCAGCAAAATGTGTTCATATTTTGTTATTATCCTTAATATGTTAGATATAATCATCTTTGCAAGTTTGTTTCTCTTACCAGACTTGATGTTTTTGAAAATAAGGCACCAAGTTGTATTTATCTTTAAATCTCCCACACCTAATAGAATACTATATACAGAAGAAATCAACAATAAGCTTTTATTATCACCATGAGTTAAAACTGACTCAATAGAAACAGGTTTTTTTGTTTGTTTTGTTTTAATATACAGCTTAGTGAATAAGCAGTTCTGCAAATCTTATCTATTTCAAAAATTTATTTGGATAAATCTATCTTGTCTTTTGCATGTATGTTGGAAACCATGCTGGCATAGTGGTTAAGAGCTGTGGCTACTAACAAAATGGTCAACAGTTTGAAATCACCAAATGCTCCTTGGAAACTCTAAAGGGCAGTTCTACTCTGTCCTACAGGTCACTGTGAGTCGGAATCAACTTGGTAGTAGTGGGTTCGGTTTTGTGGGTCTATGGATTAAAAAAAAAGTAAATGAGCAAACTACAAAAGTGGGAAGGGAAAGCCGAGACAGAAAAAGAAACTGAATATTCAAAATGTGGTTAAACAAAGATTGAAATGGTACTATAAGCATACAAGTAAACCCTACCAACAAGACTGTTATGTTGGCTGCTATCATGTTGACCCCTGACTTGTGCTGACCGCATACACAACGGAAGGAAGCACTGCTGGCTAGTCCTGCCGCAGCACGGTGACTAGCTGCAGACTATGGTGACACATAGGAGTTTGGGAAATAAATCCCCAGGCCTTTCTACCCAGTCCATCTTAACCTGTAGTTCCTGCTGAAACCTGTTCAGCATCATGTTGTCATTACCACCTAGGAAACTGTTCAGCACCATGGCAACATACAAGCCACCACTGACAGATGACGCCAAACATGAGGCATGTTGACTGGCAATCAACCAGGATGTCCCACACGAAAAGCAAGAACTCGTTGAACCACTACTGCCCTTACACCAAAACATGACCTGAAAAATATTTCTGTTAAAAAATGTATACCTTTCTTATAGAATTTGTAGAAAAAGAAAACATTAATAGTGTTTTCTATGTGATTATTTCCTTCCTTCAAGGACTCTACCCAACTATACCGAAAGGGAACTTGAAAAGTAGACCACGGTGAAGACCTAGTGGACCTTGAGGAAACTGACACCAACCGCTCCTGAAGGCACGTGACTGCAGAAGGCACCAGCCAAGCAGCTCCGAGCAGTAGTTATGGCTTGAAAACTTGAGTTTTTGAGAACAGACTAAGAGCGTCACCACTGTGGGAGAACCTCTTTTCTCTCTGTCCTCAGGGACAGGTAGACGACTTTGCTCTCCTCTTACCCGCCCTCCCTACTCGTTAGGAACCCCAGAGAATATAACATCACAATGTAGTTATTTGTATAGGAAACTAATCTATAATTATCCCAGCTAGTTTGGATTTCCAGTATTTTTAGAGAATGTGTCCACATCAGTGCCTATGAGTCATGCCAAGTAAGTGACCATGACTCTTTAACCACACTCTGAAAATGACATAAAACAGCTACTTTACTTAAATCCCCATGGATTCCTTCTGCTGTTTTTGAATGCTGACTCAGAAGGGTTATTTAGTGTTTAAAATCTTCAGGTGCTTCTTTCCTAGTCTTTTCTTCCTGCTTTGGATAGGTGAACAAAGAAATTGAAGTTCTGTTGCCAGGGACTGATATTAACATAAGCATTTCTGTATTCTCTGCTGTTTTAAGTATTCTTTTGATTATAAGAGGAATGAAATCAGCCTCTCTTTTGTATAATGGGAATAATACTGCATAACCAATAATTTTTCAGAAAATTAGTTTTAAGGAATAGTGATGCTATTAGTTAGCTAAAGTAACTGTCTTTGTATTTCTCCCTCCTTCGCTAAATATGAAAACCCTGGTTGCACAGTGGTTATGAACTACAGCTGCTAACCAAGAAATCAGCAGTTCAGATCCACCAGGTGCTCCTTGGAAACTGTGGGGCAGTTCTACCCCATCCTATAGGGCCTCTATGAGTTAGAATTGACTCAATGGCAATGTGTTTGCTGTTTTATTGGTATTCACTAAATATGCTCCTTTGGCTGTGTCGCTAAATGGACAGGAACGTCTGGATAGGGAAACCAGCCAACAAATCGCATTGTGTGGTTTCTGTCTATTTTCTTCCTGTCCTAGATTCTTTCTCTAGCTCTTCATGCCCTCCTCTGCACACCAGGAGGCTGATCCCTGCCCACTGCACCAGATTCCTTTCTAGCCATGGACTCAATCAGCCAGAGATGCTGCAGAAGACTAGAGGCACCAATGAGAGGTTGGGGGATTTTCTCCCACTCCCTCCCTGCTTCAAAACTGCATTTCCAGCAAAGATGATAATTCTTTCACAACTACAGTTCCTGTTCTCCTCACTGCTCCAACTCTGATTCCAGAAACACCATTTTCCCCCGCTTTTGTCCCTTTCAGGCTAGGGGTGGTATCTGCTTTTAGTTGTTACTTGTCCTAGGCTGTCTATTATCTGTGCTGTTCCCTCACCCAGTAAATACTTCCTCCATTAAACTTTCTGCCTTGGAAAGGATTCAGTTTCTTGCTGGATCCTGACTGATGCAATCATGAACTTGAAAACAAAGCAACATAAACTTTTAGAACACCATGCCTTAACTCTGTTGAAATATCTACAAAAAAATAACATCTCTTCCCCATTACTGACTCTTGGATGGGACAGTTAGACGGAGGGTGTGTAACCATGACACTCGGGAAATATCATAGTCTTTGTGAATTCTGTACATGGAAGAACTACTTTCCTTGATCACACTCTGCAGTCATTGCTCTTGCTAAAAGGATCTGGCTTTCCCTACTCCCTGTATTGCAGTGAGGGCAGAGAAGAGACAGGACAGGGCTCAGTGATTAGGCAAGGTTGTTGGCAGACCATACCAGGCTAGGAGGCCAAACTGAAAGTCAGAATATGGATCTTGTCTTAATTTCAAATTCTCATATTTTGTTCAACATGGATTTTCTTTTATTAACTTTGATTTTTAATTGATATTGCATTAAACTACTGTTTTCTTGATTACTGGGTTTTTCAGTGCCCCCTTGGATTTTATGCCAAGTTTGTATGCTTCACTTACCTTTCTCTGGTATAAGCCCAGATCTAGCCAGTAAAGTTAAGGCTCTTGTGAACAGAAAAAGAACAAAAGTTAGCTTACAGTACAGTAGCTAAATGTACATGTTCAGGATTTAGACAGATCCAAGTTTGAATTTCTACTACTCATCTGTCTGTCTGTCATATTGCGGTGAAATCTGTGTTCTTAGGTTGTTAGAAGCCATGCCACTAGTATTTCAAATGCCAGCAGAGTTGGGCCTACTGCACAGGTTTCAGTGGTGCTACCAAGCTGAAACAGACAAGGAAGAAAGGCCTGGTGATGTACTTTCAACAATCAGCAAATTAATACTGTTGTAGTTATCTAGTGCTGCTATAACAAATAGCACAAGTAGATGGCTTTAATAAAGAGAAATTTGTTTTATCACAGAAAAGCAGACTAAAAGTGTAAACTGAAGGCATCCACTCCAGGGGAAGGCTTTCTCTGTTGGCTTTGGAGTAAGGTTCTTGTTGTCAGTCTTGCCCTGGACTGACTGGGAGCTTCTCAGGGACAAGAACTCCAAGTCCAGAGGATGTGCTTTGCTACTGGTATTTCTTTCCTGCTGGTTATGAGGTCCCCAACTCTCTGCTTTGCTTCCCTTTCCTTTATATCCTCAGAGATTGCCTCAAAGCACAGTACAATCTTATAGACTGAGTCCTTCCTCACCGACACAACTGCTGCCCATCCTCCATTGTTAACAGCATAGAGGCAGGATTTACAACATATTGGAAAATCACACAAAATTGGGAACCCTGGTATCCCAAGCTGATCTTCACACATTTTGGGGGGACATCATTTAATGTGTGACAAATACCTTATAGATCACAACATAATATTGTCTAGCATACTTCTAGAAGATGTTTCCTTAGGTTGGAAAGTGCAACACAATAGCCTCAGCAATGGACTCAAGTATGGACTCTTGCATACTAACAATTAGGAGGAGGGTGCAGCACTGGGTAATATCTTGTTCTATTACACATAAGGTCTCCATGAGTCAGAGATGACTCAATGGCAATTAACAAAAACAACACCTTTGACTTTCCTAGCTGTGTGAACTTGGGGGCAAGTTTCTTAATCATTCCCTCACTGCAAGAAGAAGACATTAATATAAGTCTGCAAATCCTACTCCGCGTTATAAATTCAAAATGTTCTTACAAGATCTGACAGTTAAGTTTGTGAACTCATCCTAGAAAAAGTGCTACATTTCTCATTGCTGTGTATCACTATGGTCACCTTTGAAGTACTCTCCTTGGGAAGCTATGTACCAATGCCAGGGCCTAGTCCACCCTTCAAAGCAATTTTGGAATTCTCTTTTGGAATGGCCATCAGAGCTTCCCTGATGTCCTGAATGTCATCAAAATATCTTCCTTTCAAATTTCCTTTATCTCTTGGTAAAGAAAGAAGTCATTGGAGTCTAGATCAGGTGAGTAGGTAAGGTTTTCCAATACAGTTATTTGTTTACTGGCTAAAATTCCCTCACAGACAGTGCCATGTGAGCTGGTACACTGTCATAATGAAAGAGCAATGAGGTTTTGACAAAAATTTCGGGTCATTTTCCTCTAACTTTTTCATGCAGCCTTTTCAGCACTTCCAAATAATAAACATGATTGTTTGCCAAATTGGTACAAATGCATAATAAACAATCCCTCGGATATCGAAAGAAAGGTTAGCAATATCATTTGGCCTCTTGATTTAGACTGACAAAAACTTTTTGGTTGTGGAGAATTGGCTGACTTCCATCGCGCACTTTAATACTCTGTTTCAGGATTCTATTGGTACACTATGTTTTCATCACCAGTGATAACATGGCCCCAAATATCATGCTTCTCCAAAAGGTCTTGGCAGACTTCAATTCTCTTTTGCTTTTGTTCATCACTGAGCTCCTTTGGAACCATTTTTGCACACGCCTTTCTCATGCCAAGATTTTCGGTTAAGATTTTCCTGTTTCTCTATCAATGTTTACTTGGTTTACTATGCTTCACACAGTCAGCCAATGATTTTGAAGCAAGATTCTATGAATTTTTGCAATGTTTTCACAAATTCTGCTCAGTTAGCTTCATTGACCTCTCTTCATCAGTGATACTTTCTCTCCCCTCAGAGGAATGTTTTATCCTTTTGTACACTGCTGTTTTCTTCTTGGCATTATCCCCATAAACTTGGACTACCATGTCCCTGATTTCACTTCCACTCTTGCCAAGCTCAACAAGAAATTTAATGTTTGTTCATTGCTCTAATTCAAGCTCCAACATTCTTGCAATGACACAGAAAAATACACAATAATGAACACCACTCAGCAAGACTTTGCCACATGTTGACACAAACGCAGCTGTGAGACACTGATATACCGAGGTTATGAAATCTATTTATAGAGTTGTGTGCACAGTGCTGCCAGTGTAAGCGTATAGTGACAAGTTTGCTAACTTAATTGTCAGACCTCTTAGAAACAGAAGACTTTTTTTCTGTGTTTAGCACAAGCTCATTTGGTGAGAAATCCTGCCCAGGCAGAGGGCAGGCAATTCCTCATCCTTATTCACCACACTTCATTGGATATGCTTACATTGTGCCCCAGAAATACAAAGCAATTGTTTATAGGGTGCTGGGCCAGACCTCATTGGCGGTGGTAAAGGTTAAATAAATGATATACACTTTGTATTCTTCTGTCAGAAACCTAAATGTACTGAATTCAAAAACTTATCTGACCTTTAGGTTTTGAATAGCATTTATGAACTTGTTATAGCTACGAGACACTCCTTGGAAACAGTATGGGACAGTTCTACTCTGTCTATAGGGTCACTATGAGGAGGAATTGACTTGATGCCAGTGGGTTTGAACAGCATCTTATGAGGGTTACATGAGATAACGCTTGACAATGCTTCATAGCATCCTGGCCCCTGGTGAAACCTCATTGAAAAATGGGCTTACCCAGACCCTGGAAACCTGGTAGCAGATAGGCAGCCAGGCACCTGGGCGCTGGCACTGCCTGCTCCCCTGGGTGAAGATGTTTCTGTTGTTGTCAGCTGCCATCTAGACCGTGACTTTATGGGCAGCAGAACAAAACACTGCCTGGTCAGGCACTGTCTTCAGGATCATCAGTATAGTTGAATCCCTTGTTGCAGCTATTGTGTCAGTCTGTATCATGAAACGTTTCTCTCTTTTTTGCTGGCCCTCAAGTTCACCAATCATGATGTCTCTTTCCAACAACTGATCTTTCCTTATGGCTTGTGCAAAGTAAGCAAGTTGAAGTCTCACCGTCTTTGCTTTTACAGACCATCTGATGTATTTCTTCTAAGACTAATTTGTTTGTTCTTCTGGCAGTTCATGCTATGTTCACAAACCTTCCCCAGCATCACAGTTTAAGTGCATCACTTCTTCTTCTGTCTTCCTTTATCATTATCTGACTTTCAATTGCATAGGAGGCATTTGAAAGGACTATAGTTTGGGTCAGGTGCACCTTAGCTGAGGTTGCTGCTTTGTTTTGTAAAACTTCAAAGAAGCCTGTCACAGCAGATATGCCCAAGGCAATACTGTTGTTTGCAAAAGTCAGATGGATAAAGGGGAGGCACTGCAAAAGCTGAGTTGGCTCCAGGATCCAAAAGAGCCTCATGTTTGTTACCATTCTTCTAAACAGAAGAACTAATTTGCCAGATAAATCCTTCTGAAAAAATGATGCAAAGTTGCAATATTAACAGACAATTATGCAGCAAGAAGGAAGTTTTGCTGCTGTTGCAAGACCCTGCCTTGTATGGACCACGCAGCTGTGGACTCCCATTTGTTTCTGGAGAGATCCAAGGAAGCTACAATGAGATAGGGTGCACCTGCTGCTATCCTCTGTGGTCACTTCCCTCTGATTAGGTCTGCATCCTTGAATAATTCAATCAGGAACTTAATCTAACCTGGCAGTCCACAGGTTGAGGAAGGGGTGGTCTCTTCCTGTCAAACTGGAACCTGGCTGAAGCGTTGCAGGACTCAATAAGCAATGCCTATTAATGTCAACTTAATCATTATTATATCCTAACTGGCAAGAGGCATTTTTCAGAACTGAAAGTTTCTTAGAAATCAGTTGATTTACAGTACAATCTTTGAGAATTCGCAGATGCAGAGACTATAATTTCTCTGTAATTGTGACTAAAAGCTTGATTGGAGAAAGTGAAAATGTCATTACAGTCTGGGGTGGGATATGAACTGTATCAGCTGAGTATGAATGATGAAGAGACATCTAGACTGGACCATAACAGAGATAATTTCCTTAATGATATCTGACTAAGGATTTTTATCAATTTCCAATAATACAGACTCAGAAATTAACATCAAAGCCTGCTTTATGTTTTTAAGAGTTCCTTGTTTTTCATTTCACTAAAATTAACATGACAGAACAGTATAGAGTCTTCATTGTATGGGTGGTTTAGTCATTATCTTTTTGTCTAAACATTGTCTTCAGGAAAAGCTTTAGATGATTAATTGAAGACCCCAACTGTAACTTCAGTTGGACCCTCATGCCCAGAATGGACACAGCAGATACTAGCCATTTATGGTTGTAGTCTTGTATCTGAGGTAATTACCTGTGAAAGAGATTGAGTGACTGAACACAGACCCTACCTCTCAGGCTAGCTAATATAAATGAGGGGTTTATGCCCCACTAGCATCAACTGACAATCTGGACAATGAGATAAGTCACTTAACTCTGTGTCTCACTTTCCTCATTTATATAATTACTAGGTCACAAAAGAATACTCCTTTTGAATTTTTTTTCTTTTTGCATGACTCTTTCTTCCTGTTACTTTTTAACCGATAAGCCTAAAATGTGACAAATGAAAACAGAGATGTTCTATTTAAAGAAGGAATTGAAGTTCAGAGTCCCTCTGTTGTCCTTGTGTGGTCGCGTCAGTAACGGCACTGGGCACTTAGGACCACAAGGCTCTGTGAGTATCAGTGATCCAGACAGGCTCTAAGGAAGATTCCTTTCTGTTCTATTCTTGTTGCCCTCAAATCAGCACCAACTCATGACAACTTTACGTATGACAGAATGAAACTTTCCCCAGTCCTGTGCCATCTTCACGATCATTGGTGTGCCTGAGTGGGTTATTCAACTGTTATGTCAGCCTGTCTCACTGAGGGATTGCCATGTTTCCACTGGCCTTTTATTTTACCCGACGTGATGTCTCTTTCTAGCTCTTGGTCTTTCCTAATGGCATGACTGAATTAAACGAGCCCAAGTCTTGCCGTCCACACTTCTAACAAATATTCGGTTTGTATTTCTTTTAAGATTTGACATGTTCATTTCAGCTCAAGTGGAAATTGAAAAGGATAGCACTTACTTTTTTAGCTTTATTTTTTTATTAAAATATCTAGTACCTGCTTTGATCATGTTCTATTACTATGCAAAGGTCTGCAAGTACAACGTGAGTAGCTTTATCCAAAGCTTTCCATTTGTATGTTCTTTTAGATAAATCGTGTCTACTTCTGTTTGGGGTTTTTGTTGTTGCTGTTTTGTTTTGTTTTTGGTGGCTGTGTTGTTTTATTGGGAGGGAGAGTTTTGTTACTGTTCTGCTTGTTTTTGAGGGGTTTTTTTTGTTTTGCTGAATTTTGGTCTGTAAAATGAAAGGGTGATGTATAGAGTTCTCAATCACTAACATTTTCTAGGCTGACAGGTCTAACAAGGAAACATTTGTGATGTCTAATACAAATTCAAACAGAGCATCAATCACAGCAGTAATAGGAACACTACTAACCACTTGGCACATGTAGCTCTTAGAGGATGAACTTTTGGCCTTCACAATGATTCTAGAGGACTGTAGACCAGATGTCATTTTTCTTCTACCCAGGAAGAAAACATATCAACACATTAACCAACTTATTCATAATCACACAGGTGGCACTGTGAGGACTTGAACTCAGTTCTCCAACCTAGAGTCAGTACACCCTGCTCCTGTGAAAATGTTCCCCTAGCTGTCAAAAAGTATCAGTTTTTATACATTGTTGTTTCTATTGTTGGTTCTAACTAGAGGAAAACATAGCAGATACTACAGAGGCTGGACTCCACCTTCCCAAAAGCAGATCACTTGGTAATTACAGGTGGCTATGGTCCTACATCACTGTAAAAAGCACTCTACTTTATTCTGGAACATTCATCTATGGCTACACATTTCCCTATCTGGGTTGTTTAGCAGTCACAAAAGCGCACTATGAACAACTGACCCTGTTAAGCTTGTGGTGTTTCACAGACAGGAGAAAACACACACATAAATAGGGAACACATTTTATTTGTAATTTGTTCTCTTCTTTACCCCCAATTCACCTATTTGACTCTTACCAATAATGCATCTCCTTCTAACCGAAGTTACTTAGCATACCAGAGAGTGTGTTTGTGTGATAAACATTCAACTCAAAATGATGCCAGTTGGGTATTCTTTTCAGCTTCAAGGAGGAAAATAGTAGCCTTAGTTAGAAAAAGTCTTTCTATAATTTTAAATAATTTCAATGTAAATAGCCACATAAAAATCAATTCTGAAACAGTCCTTGAATTAGATGATTGGAAGAGAATCTGAAGACAAAGAATTAATAGAATAAATGAAACAACAGCTCCGAGGGATATAGTCTTTCTACTTCTCTTTTCTAAACTCTATGAATCCATCTTTTTGCCTTCCACTGATCATTAAAATAGTAAAATTAAAAGTGATTATTGACCCCCTAATCATCCCAAAGGAGCTCTTGTGGTGCACTGGTTAAACCCTCAGCTGCCAACTGAAAGGTCAATGGTTAGAATCCCCCAGCTGCTCTTTGAGACAAGGATGCAGCAGCCTGGTTCTGTAAAGATTTACAGCATTGCAAACCCCATGGAACAGTTCTACTCTGTCCTGTAGGGTCACTATGAGTCAGACTCAACTCTCAGCCATGGGAATCATCCAAACCAGGCCAGTGGCTCAGTGATCAAAGTCTCATCTTTGATGCAGAAGTTCTGGGTCAGGCTCCCGGCCAATGTACCTTACGTGCAGCCACCAACTGTCGCGGGAGGCTTGTGTGCTGCCACGAGCCTGAACAGGTCTCTGCAGAGCTTCTGGTCTGAGACAGTCCAGGAAGAAAAGCCTGGTGGCCTACTTCTGAAAATCTGCCCGAGGAAACCCTGCGGATCACAATCATTGAGTGGCCCGGGACCAGGCAGCATCTCACTCTGTCAAGTATGGTGCTGGCATGCATCAAAGGCCAGCTTGTCAGCAGCTGACAAGAGGCATCTAAATCAACAGTCTTTTTCTAAGTTCTTATCCTTAAACTACACCGCAGCAGATACTAGATCACTCTTCCTTCTTAAAATGCTCAGACACAATGTAAGTATTCTTATTTGTGTAATAAACAAGATGACAAAAGCTAGGAGGATGGTTGAGAGTTCTGCTGAGAGGGAGAAAAAAAGGTTCAGCATGTAACGCCTGGTATACTGTTCAGTTAAACAGAGGCTTCTTTGTTTAGCAGAAGCCTGGGTGGAGCAGTAGGTAAGAACAATGGGTTGCTAACCAAAAAGTTAAAGTCTGAATCCACCAGCTGTTCCTTGAAAATCCTATGGGGGCTATTCTACTCTGTCCTGTAAAGTTGCTGTGAGTTGGAACTGACTCGACGGCAACGGATTTGGTTTGAGTTTTGGTTTGTTTACTTGCTTGTTCTTCTCAGCTTAGATCACTGGGTCTTAGCATTGTGGGGTATTAGTGTACAGAGGATCCAGAAGAGTTCAAAGGCTGAATGTGGTCAAGAGAATCTGATCTAGGAGCTTTGTCTGTCCCAGCTTCCGGAAAAGGGTAATGAGATGCTCTGTACCTGCTATCCCTGCTAGTCTAATGGTGTCAGATTACATTTACATAGCTATCATAGTAGGTTTAAGATTTCCCAGATGTCCCTGAAAGAAACCTCGAGATCAGTGCTGCATGCCCCACCAGTGTCCTGCAAAAGTCTTAGTAGATGCAAATCTTCCTGCCTTGAAAAGACTCTTCTACTGCTTCAGAAATCCATCACCGAAAGTGGCCAACAGAACTTGAATTGCCTCAGATCGGTGTTAAGCTCTAAGAAAAAAAGAAAACACCTGACTCTGTGCGGATGAATGACACAAACCTGGCAGCTGACCTCTGTCTGAGTTGTCATTGGAAAATGCTGTCTGTTTGCTCCCCAGAACCAACTGAAGCCTGGTGGTCCCTGTACACTAGAAAAACATCTACTGCAATCAGAAAAAAAAGAGGAAAAACTGAAGGAAAAAAGAAAAAAACTTGGGCAGGTAATGGGTTTTCTCTCATCAGTCCTTCAGCACGCACTTGAAAGAGCAGACCTATAACCAAAGTTACACAGCAACTACCCTGTCTTAGATTATTCCTAGAAAGTCATAAGTACATCTCTTAGAGAAAGGAACACAGAAGTCGTGGTACCACTTAATCTGTTTTCAGTTATCCAGAGGTTGATTATCCAATTTGTGGATAGTCCCTATCTCTGTTTCTTTCCGCTCTCACTGGCTGAGCGCCTTGTGGCTCTAATAGTGCTGCTCTGACAGTGCTCACACGCACTTCATGAGAGAATGAGCAGGGAGAGAAAGCAGCAGCATGTAAACTGAGAAACCCATAAAAGCGGGAGGATAGTGAGCACTCTGCTTAAATGAGGCTTATGTATTATCTGTAGATCTAAAAATGTCATGCTGTCCCTGAAACCGTACAACGATATTCTGCCAGCTCAGGGTTTTGTATCCTCAGCATTCAGCATTAGCTGGGAGGAGATACAGCTCAGTGGTAAAGAGCCGAGACTGTGAAGTCAGGTTGCCTACAGTCACATCTGTGTCTAAAATTAAAGCTGTTGAACTAACTTCACCTCTCTGCCTTAGTTTTCCCATCAGAAAAGAGCATTTTCTGAAAATGGTGCACTCTATTGTTATGATAAAGGGGAACGGTCTAGAGATGAAGACGGACCATGTAAGAGAAACGAGCTGAGTGTCTGCCATTTTCACATCTTTCCATCTACAGCAAGGACAGATGTGCTGGTGAAAACACACCTGCCTTCCCAAACAGAGAGGCCACAAGCCATGGGATATTCTGCCCACGTGATCTTCCACTGCAGTGACAACTTCCCCCTAAAGAAGGGAAATAACCCACAAGGGGGTGTCCATGTCCCTCAGCAGGCAGACATCACCTCTACTTTTCTAAACTGGATCCTGGTACCATTATTCAGACATCAAGGAAAAATTCACGGAATTAATCAAAATACATTCTTATGACTGTGAAGGGACTTGGCTGTATTTGAATACATGGAGTATGTGCTATCTGAAACATGACAAAGATAAATTGTCCACATGTATTTTAAAGAAAGGGTATGAAGAAGCCTCTGGGAAATAGGCCATGAACCTGAGAATAAAATCAAATGATTGTTGATGGGGGAAAGGACTTTGGGTGGCACAGACAGTTAAATGCTTGACTACCCCCCAAAAGAATGGCAGTTCTAACATAGCAGAGGCACCTCAGTCTGCTTTTCAAAGATCACAGCCTTGAAAGTTCTATGGGACAGTTCTACTCTACGCAAGTGGGGCATCCATGCTTCACAATGGACTGGACAGCAACTAGCAAGAACAGTAAATTGTTGCAGGAGAAGCATGAAACCTGTATAAACTGATGCTATTTCACTAAAGGAGCTCTGGGGGCGCAGTGGTTAAGAGTATAGCTGTTAACCAAAAGATGAGCAGTTTGCACCCACCAGTTGCTCCTTGAAAACTCTATGGGGGAGTCTAATCTGTCCTGTAAAGTCACGATCAGTCAGAATTGACTTGATGGCAGTGAGTTTCTCATTTTTTATTTAAATAAAGTAGTATAGAAGGGGGAGTGGGTAATACACAGAATAATATTTTTTAAAAAGAAAATAAATATAGTTTGCCAAAGCTAGGTTAAGATTATTTCCAGATTTTTTAGGCATCAGGTGTTTTGAACTCCCAAGAAAATTGAAGAAAATACCGCTTTGCAAAGCAATAGATAAAAAATAAAGTTGTGACTTTATCTTTCATCTATTGCTTTGCAAAGACTGAGATGAATGGCATAAATAGCAGTGTTGAAAACTGTTAAAGGACAACTTTAGCAAAGTATAAACAAAACAATCTCTCTTTAAAACCACCAGAACAGCAAAAACTGAAACATAGGGAAATTCCCTGTCCAGTAACACTGGGAAATGCTGCAACCCAAACAACAAATGTTTAACAACATTGAGATAAGGCACTTAGTCCTAATACATCTTAGCACTCTTAACCCTGAGAAATACCCAGGAGGTCAGAAAGGAAGAGGAGAAAAATGGAGTCAGCTGTGTTGTTACTCAACAGATTCAGCTGAGCACAGTAAATCAACCCTAAATGTCAAACAAAGGATCTGTACACACCAGCGCTTCCTCTGAACCATTCCAATCTCCCACACAGTGGGACGCATGCTTAGTCACGTAATGCCTCCAGGTTTGAGACTTATCCAACCAGAATCTTTAGGAATGGGGCCTGGAAATCTGCTTTAACAACATCAAATGGCCTTCAGATAAAGAAAGTTCATGAGATATGCTGAGTAATGTAAAAATGCTGACATCATAGTTATAATAATGCTGATATATCTATTTTATTTCAAAATGCAACATACATATACTCACTATTTTTATAACAATGTAATAGATATATGACAGTTGTATATATTCATACAACATATGTAATGACATTATATATATTACATGTGGCCATAAAAATAGGAAATTCACCCTTAAGTATTTGTAGATCATTTTTAGAAGTTGGCCTAAATTAAGTTACAAGGAAAATATTAATATATATAAGTAGAAATAAAGTAAATCAATTACCTTCATCTAGAATTCAGTAAGCTTGCAAATACTTACACAAATAGAATTAAAATGTAATCCAAACTACCTATCCTCTTAAAACATAAAAACTTTCTTTTAAGAAAAAAAACAACTTCTTTTTTCAAACTAGCACATATGGTCAAAGCTGTTCATTAAGGAAAAATTATAGCTTTATAAAACAATAGTTTCTTTTATAAGGATCGGTACAAACCTGGTACCAATGAGGCAGAGATTAAAGATATCCCTAATGTTGAACTTTTGCAAATTGCCTACCCATGACCCACAGATTTGGGACTTGCCACCCTTCACAACCATATGAGCCATTTTTTTGTCGTGATGACATTCACGAGTTCTGTGAGATGTTGTAGCAAATTATGGAACCCAAAGATGGGACGAGGAGTAATGAAAGGATAAGGAGGAGTGAAAACAGGAGTAGCTGATGTTCCAGATGATAGAGTAACCCTATAACCGCTACACCACCAGGATTTCCATGCACACATACACACACACACACACACAAAATAAAAGCCAAGTGCCGTCGAGTCAATTTTACAATACTAGCAATTCACATGAAACAAAATTTGTATTTCTAGACATACTACATGCACACACATAAATTCCTAGTGGATTGAAGACAAATATATTTAAAAATCACAAAAGTAGTGGGAAAAAAGACACTTTAAAAATTTTATAGTGAGAATAGGACTTTATAAGTATGAGCAAAACCTAGAAGTCATATCAAACAAAAAAAAAATGGAAGAATTTTCAGAACAAAACTAGATTCATTATGGAAAAGACACATTAAAAAAGAAAAAGACAAATAAACTGGAGGAATATATATATAACCTGTAAAACTCTATGGCATAGTGGTTAAGAGCTACAGCTGCTAACCAAAAGGTCGGCAGTCTGAATCCACCAGATGCTTCCTGGAAACCCTAGGGAGCAGTTCTGCTCTGTCTTATAGAACTGTTCCATAGAGTTTCCAAGGAGCACCAGGTGGATTTGAACTGCTGACCTTCTGGTTGGCAGCCATGGTGCTTAACCACTGCACCACCAGGGCTTTCATTATGTAGATAACTAATACAAAATAGTAAGAAAAAGATTAGTAACCAATTGGAAAATGTGTAGAAGCAATAAACAGATCCATAAAAGAAATGTAAATGACAAACACGTGTGAAAAGGAGTCAGTCTTAATAAATATCAATAAACTATCAATTAAACGATGTGGGATATATATTTTTCTAATAGACTGGCAGAATTTTTAAAGATTGTTGATACTCAATTTTGAAGAAGCTGTGGAGAAATGGTGTACACATTTGTAAACTGTTGATAAGAGTACAAATGCGTGTCAACTTTTTCAGCAGGATCATCTCACCCTAGGTATAAAAATGCAGAGTGAATGTATTCATTCTTCCAGTGATTAATTTTCTGGTAGTATATCCTACAGATATTTCTAAAGAAGCATGTAAAGATTTATGTGCAAAGATATCACAAAAGTATTATCTACAATAGTGAAAATATGGAAGTTACCTAAATATTTTCCAAGAGGAGACAGATTAAGTTTCAGTTTAGCTATACAACAGAAGCCATTTTTCAAAATTATCTAGATCTGTATGTAGTAATGGAAAATAATATCACTATATTATTGACTGAAAAAAATACTTGCAATATACAGCAGAAACCTTACCTTGTGTCATGGATTGAATTGTGTTCCTTCCAAAATATATGTAGTCATTCAGCCAGGTCATGATTCCCAGTATTGTGTCTTATTCTCATATCTTAAAATCCTGCCTCTAGAATGTTTGTGAAGAGGGATGGACAGTGGTTGTATTGGTGAGGCAGGACTCAGTCTGTAAGATTATATTGTGCTTTGAGGCAATCTTTTGGGACATAAAGGAAAGGGAAGCAAGAAGAGAGTTGGGGACTTCAAACCTTCAAGAAACAGTGTCAGGAGTAGAATGAGTCCTTTGAAAAGATTCAGGGTCCCTGTAACTCAGATGCTCGCAGTCCAAGGGAGGATTGGTGGTAGAGACCTTCTGTCAGAGCCAGCAGATTTCCCTTGGAGCTGATGTCCTGAATTTAGACTTTTAGCTTGCTTTTCTGTGGGAGAATGGATTTCCCTTTGTTAAAGCTATCTACTCTGGCATTTCTGTTATGGTGGCACTGGATAATTAAGACTTTGGTATCTAAATCATATATGGATTTCTTTATCTTACACAACAACCTCAAAAATGCCATCAGGAATGCAGGATCTTTCTGTCTTTCTGCTCCACCATATTATCAGATAGGTTTTGACCCTTATACTTACTACCTCATAGTCACAAGACAGTGACCATACCAATAAGCCACACATTTCTATTCTAGGAAGAAGAAATACATATGTTTTCTCTTTGTAGGGGATTGGATAGACTTCTTCTCATAGCTATCTGGTAGACTGAGTGTACGAATTGCATTTATGGATCCAATTTTTCATGTCTCCCGTATTCATGCCCTTTCACTGTAACTTTGGGGTAGAACATGTGACCTCACTTGACCACCAGGGCAGAAACAAACTTGGCATAAGCAGGGACTGAAGAAAGCACTTACATATACCTGATTTCTCTCTTGGACCACTTGACATTATCACAAGAACACAGCCAGCGAGACAACTGCAGACTTATGAGAAATACATGGAGAAGGGCTGAGAAATCCAAACTGAGGCCTTCCCAGACCAGTCAGTTCCCAGCCAATCCGTGAGATGAGCTCAGGCATGATCAGGCCAAACAGGCCCAGATTAGTAAAAATGCCCAGAAATTGTAAGTGGTTATTATTTAAGTCACTAAATATTGTGTTGACATGCTCTCTAAGTATCAGTAACTGATAGAACTTCATTATTGAGAAGATATGTCTTAGATAAAGACACTAGATAATTAAATATTTTTCCCAGCTCACTTTGATTCCCTTAGTTGAGGTTCTGTAAGTAAGAAGGAAGTGGTAAAATTGACATCAGGTAGACACCTACAGTATTAACCACAGCCAGACAGCCAGACAAATCAGTCTTTGACATCAAAGACAAACAGACCGAGATAGACAAAGAGAGACTGCAATATTCTTAGTTTTCTCTAACTCAAGAGGAGGCAAACTTTTTCTGTAAGAGATGGACAATAAATATTTTGGATTTTGAAGGTCATTTAGTCTCTATTACAAATACTGCGGTAAAGCAGCTGTAGATAATGCATGAACAGATGTGTGTGGTTATGTTCCAACAACTTGTGTCCTGTAGGGCATAGTTTGCAAATCCTTATTCTACTCATAAAACCTTGAGCAACTCTTAACTTTCTTGTTCCTGCCTTTCTGTATTGAATGTATTTGATTATCAGAAAAAAAGATGCATAACACTATTTTTCATCAAAAAGTTGATGAGACATATCAAATCCGTATTCAAATAAACCCCCAAATATTTTTAAAAGTAACTCAATGTTAAAAGAAAAATAAAATATTCAACTAAAATAGTTAGAAAGACAATAATTAAAACATCCAAAGAAATTAGCATGAAACAAATTAATGAAAAAGAATGGTGTTGAGAATTAAAAGTAGAAAAACCATAGACTTAGTAAGTAAACATAAGAGCTAGAAATATAAAGATCATTTTCATGGTTTGAAAACTTATAACTTCTTGTTCTTTTGAAAAACACAAAATTAATCTTCCCACTTACATTGCCAAGTTTCTCCTTTCTCTCTTTTTTTTTTAAACAAAATACCAAATTTTGTCTAGAAATAATACAACATGTTGCTAAAATTTATTGTATTCCTAAAATGGCTAAAGATTCATGTCTTATAATTCAGCTTGGTCAAATAATGTGTCATCAGACACTAACTAGATGAGGAAGACATATATTCAAAGAAGACATGATTGCTTTTCTCTGTTAGCTCGGTCTATGGGAGACACAAACCTGGGCACAGAAAATGCATTTTAGGGTCGTAAACACGTAGTAATGGAGTTAAGAGTAAAATAATAATAAGTCATTCCTTTGTTCCCTGTTGGCACTGTTTAGCTCAAGGTAATGTATCACACAACAAGCTTGAGTCAGGAAAAGCATAATTTAAAATGGTGTCCTTTGAGCTACAGTTATATATTAATATTGTAGAACCATGGATCAATCACTGACTCTACTTGGGATCCACGTCCTCATTTTAGAAACTAGCATAATGGTGATACCTACAGGGCCTGGTTCACAGGGTGTAAGGCTCAAATGAGATAGCATTCCTGAAAATCCTTTTAAGTGTGCTATATGCAGAAGTTATTTTCATTAACACCATTAGCATCAAAATGTAAGTGGTTGTAAATTTCACACTTTTTCCATTTGCTCTGGAAAACCATTTCAATCACCACTTTTTTTTTAAGTCCACAGTCTCTTAAATGAATAGTGCACAAAAAGATCTTGATTAACAAGTATAATAGATACTGATCTTCAACTTAAAGCCATCCTCAGATGAGGATCAGTGGATTCAGGGGCTCAGGTCTCTGTAGCCTAAACATCTGAAGCTTTTTAGGATAAGTTGTATTTATTCCTTTGGGCTATATTCATTACTCAGACAGTGCTGATCACTCATATAATGGATGTGATGGGGTCTCTGAACTGACTTCTAATTTAGGCTCCACTTACTTGCAGCTCTCTCCTGCACAATGAATGTCCATAGCTAATAACCTCTAGAATACTTACACTCTGTTTCTATGATTGAGTTATATGCTTGTGAAGAGTCCAATTATGTCTCTTCATATCTGTTTATATTGAGTGTATAAGTAATCATAATTACGCAATTTAATTTCATATTTAATAAGCTAATTACATTTTGGTGAGAGAAAACAGAATTTTTATTTTCATCAATTTGAAGTGGAGAGGCACAGTCAACATAGCAGACTAAACACATGTCTCCTTAGTTCCCTCTGGAAGCCAAGGCCTGCATTGATAACTAAACGGAGCCTTCTGAACCCTAGGACATGGCACAGGTCTATCAATTTGGACTACATACCACAAAACAGGAAACTTCCCCTTCATTGACCCCAACCCTTTTTGAGCACCAGTTCTTGTGGCCTGAAGGTAACTTGCCATTTTAACTTTTTTTCCCTGTCATAGCCAGTAGGCAGGACTGGGGCTTAACTGGCAGCAAAGCTTAGATGCACTGTTGACGGGACTAGCAGGCAGAAAGAATAGACACATTTTGAGAGCCTGGCTCTGGACTCTGTGCACATGGGCTCCTCCACCCTCTCTTTCTGAACTTCTGCCATTGATTGGGCTATTTCCCAGTGGGCAGGAGAGTTTGTGCAAGATGACATCTTGTTCAACTGGAAGGTGGAGTACCCAAACGGAGGCCCCAGCAGGACCTAATTCCCAGTGCTTGCCTGGGGAGTGCTTTTCTGTGAGAAAAGCAGTATTTTTAAGTGGGGCCCAGCAGTAGACAACAGTAGAACAGTAGCATTTCCACATTTTCAACTAGTTTATAGCACCCAGGGTTGGATATAGAGGTACTTACTTTGCCATCTGGGAAGAAAGACTTGCTCACTTGGAAGCTTGACTGATCTTGGAAGCTGTCAGATACACTTTACCTTTCAATATAAGACTACCTAGAGAAATATCTGTGGTGCGTCCTGATGACATCTCTTCCAGCCTTTACTGACTCACATCACAGGGTCAGCTGATGGCCCCCCAGTGACCCTATAAGTAGGGCTGTGTCTTTTCCAAAAAGGAGGTGGAGGCTGCTACCCAGAGATTCTACTGGGCCAGTACTGGAGTACAGAGGTGACAGGTGACAACCCTCCTTTTCAGACTGAGCTTTAGTTCGAAAAAGGTAATACCAGAGAAACAAAACAACCTCCAGATGCCCAAAAAGCAACAAACTTTAGACAGAAATGTAAAGAAAAATTCACCTGTGGGTCCAGAAGCCTCCCAAAGGAGAGAATCTTAGAACTTACCAGACCAAGAAGCCTTTCTGAAACTACCAGAGGGCAAGTACAAAAGCTTTATATATATAGCCCTCTTAGACATTATACATACTGCAGCAGAACAAAATGAAAAATTAAGCAAACTGTGTGATCTGATGGAACACCAGTACTCTGAAATCCAACAGATCAAGAACAAAATCAAAGATAGAAAATTCAATTCAAAGCCAAAAAACAGAATTGAACAAATGGAAAATAGACTTTCTGACTTGGAAGACAGAGCTACTGACTCCAGCATCTATAAGGAGAAATCACAAAAAAAGAAATGAGAAAAATGAAGAATAATTAAGAAGCTTGTGGGACTCCATTAAGAGAAACAATCTATGATTAACTGAAGTTCCTGAACAGGGAGGGACACCTGAGAACACAGAGAGTATTGTTGCAGAGCTACTGACAGAAAACTTACCAGAAATTATTAAAGAAGTAAATACAGATATCCACGATGCATACCAAACGCCACTCAATATACATCCCAAAAGAAAAACTCCAAGACATATTATAATCAATCTTAACAACAGGAAACATAAGCAGAAACTCCTAAAGGCCACAAGATTCAAAGCAAAGCTAACATTCAAAGGAAGCCCTGTAGGCTTTCATCTGACTTCTCAGCAGAAGCAATGCTGGCAGGGACACAATGGAATGACACATTCAAAGCCTTCAAGGAGAAAAATTTCCAACCAAGAATTATATATCCTGCAAAACTATCTTTCAAATATGAAAATCAAATGAAGACATTTGCAGATAAACAGAAACTCAGAGACTTTGTAAAAGTTAAACCAAAACTACAAGAAACACTGAAAAGAGCTCTTGGCTTGGAACAACAAAACCATTAGCTCTATATTTTAGGAGAAAATACAGGACACATCATCCAGAAACCTACTTAGTTAGAGAAGACTGCAAACTTGATCAAAACTGTAGTATTAAAAGAAGTAATCCAGTGATCATATCATGAAAACAATGATATCATCATACTAAAAACAGGTACTACAGTCTCTATAGTCTTTCCAGATGGAGAGGATAATAAGACTGATAGTAGTTAAAATTGGGTTTAAACAGATTATTAAAGGGGATCACAGGGGTAGCTGCAAAGCACAATAAAGATGCAACATATAAAATGAAGAAACATAATACAGGAATCTCACCAACCACAAAACCAGCACTGAAAAGGTGAAAAATCAACTCATAAAGAAGAATATCCCAGAACAGAAAAATAACAACAACACAGAAAACATCAACACAAAAATAAACACGTCACAATGACAGCACTAAACACATACCTATCAATAATTATGTTGAATGTAAATGAACTGAACACTCCAGTAAAGAGCGATAAGCGACATCTTGGCTCAGAAGACATGTCTATATGTTGCTCACAAGACACTCACCTTAGACTTAACAATAGGAACGAACTGAAAATTAAAGGATGGAAGAATATGTACCAAGCTAACAATACACAAAGAACAGCAGATGTGACAATGCTAATCTCAGATAAAATAGATTCTAATGTAAAATCTACCATCATGGACAAGGATGGACACTATTTCTGAAAGGTTCAATACATAAGCAGGACTTAACAATATTAGATATTTATGCACCTAATGCTAGACCATCTAAATACATCAAAGAAACACTGACTACACTCAAAAATGAGACAGATCACTCCTCTATAATAGTGGGAGACTTCAACACTCCACTCTCAAGATTGGACAGATCATCTAGTAAAAAGCTCAGCAAAGACCCAGAAGATCTCATTGCCACAATTAACCAACTAGACCTCGTCAACATAAACAGAATTTTCTATCCATCAGCAGACAACTACACCTTTTTCTCCAGTGCACATTGAAAATTTTCCAGAACAGACCATGTGTTGGGACATAAAGCAAATCTCAACAAAATCCATATCATTGAAATATTGCAAAGCATCTTCTCAGACTATAAGGCCATGAAAGTCAAAATCAATAGTAGAAGAAACAGAGATAGAAATTGATACTCTTGCAAACTGAACATCTTGCTCAAAAACCCATGGGTTATAGAAGAAATCAAGGATGACATAAAGAAATTTATGGATTCAAATGAGAATGAAAACACTTATTACCAGAATCTATGAAATACAGACAAACCAATGCTCAGGGGTCAGTTTATCTCCATAAATGCACACATCCAGAAGGAAGAAAGAAACCAAACCAAAGAACTAACTCTACTGCTTGAATAAGTAGAGAAATAGTAACAGAGGAACCCCTCAGGCCCTAGAAGAAAATAGTTCCTAGAGATCAGAGCAGAACGAAAAGAATTAGAGAATTGAAGAACACTTGAAAAAATTGAAAAGACCAAAAGCTGGTTTTTTGAAGACATCAACAAAAATTGACAAATCATTGGCTAAACTTACTAAAGAAAAACAGATAAGGAAACAAATAACCCAAGTCAAAAATGAGAGGGGAGTTGTCACAACAGATCCAACAGAAATCAAAAATATAATAACAGAATACTACAGAAGACTGTACTTGAACAAATTTGAATATCTAGAGGTAAATTCCTAGATTCATATCACCTACCAAAATTGTCACAAGGTGAAGCAGAACAACTTAATGACCGCATCACAAAGGAGGAGATTGAAAAAGTCATTCAGAAACTACCAACCAAAAAAGCCTGGGCCTAGATGGCTTCAGCATAGAATTCTACTAAGCTTTCAGAGAAGAGTTATCTCCAATACTACTGAGACTATTTCACAGCATAGAAAGGGATGGAATACTCCTAAATTCATTCTATGAAGCCAGATAACCCTGATACCAAAGCCAGGGAAAGACCCAACAAAAAGGGAGAACTAGGTTCACTCATGAACCTAGATGCAAAAATCTTCAACAAAATACTTGCAAATAGAATACAACAACATATCACAAAAGTAATTTATCATGACCGAGCTGCATTTATACTAGGGGTGCAAGTCTGGTTCAACATCAGAAAAACAATTAATGTGATCAACCACACAAATAACACAAAAGACAAGAATCATCTAATTTTGTCTACTGATGCAGAAAAGGCTTTTTATAAAGTCCAACACCCCTTCATGCTAAAATCTCTCAGCAAAATAGGAATAGATGACAAATTGCTCAGTGCAATAAGGGCCATTTATACAAAGCCAACTGCCTACATGATCCTGGATGGAAAGAGATTGAAACAATTCCCCTTGAGAACAGGAACTAGACACCTCTCGTATTTAAAACTGTACTAGAAATTCTAGCCAGAGCAATTAGACAAGACCAACAAATAAAGGGCATCTGAATCAGCAAAGATGAAGTAAAAATCTCCCTATTTGCAGATGATATGATTGTATATGCAGAGAATCCTAAAGCATCCATAAATAAACTTCTTAGACTGATATAAGAGTTCAGCAAAATGTTAGTATACAAGATGAACATAAGTAAATGCGTAGGATTCCTTTACACAAATGATGAATTAAAGAAGAAATCACCAAATCAATATCATCTACTGTAGCCCCCAAGGAGATAAAATATCTAGGAATAAATACAACCAGAGAAATATCAGACCTTTCCAAGAACGACATGATCTTACTACAAGAAACTAAAACAGACTTAAAGAAATGGAGAAACCTATCCTGCTCATGGATAGGAAGACTTAATATTGTGAAAATTTTGATTTTACCCAATTTACTTATATAATGCAATCCTAGTGCAAATTCCTGTGGCATATTTTCAATGAGATGGAGAAACAAATTACCAACTTTGGAAAGGGAAGAAACCCTGGATAACAAAGCACTACTGAAGAAGAACAACACAGTGGGAGGCTGCTCACTACTCGACTTTAGAAACTATTACACTGCCACAGTTGTCAAAACAGCCTGGTACTGACACAAAAAGAGACAGATAGATCAATGGAACAGAGTTGAGACCCCAGAGATGCCACCATCCTCCTGTGAACAGTTGATATTCAACAAAGGTCCTAAGACATTAAAATAGGATCAACAATGGAAGTTTTAACATACAATATAGACAGACTTCAAAATCTGACAGAGCACAACCAAAGGAAGAGAAAATAGACAAAAATGGGAACTACTAAGAATCAAACACTTTTACTCATCCAAAGACTTTATCAAAAGAATTAAAAGACCACCTACATAACGGGAAAAAATATTCTGCAATTATACATCAGGCTGACTTCTGATCTCCATAATCTATAAGGTACCACAAAACATGAATAAGAAAAAGGTAAACGATCCAATTAAGAGATGGGTGAAGGAGATGGGCAGATACTTCTCTAAAGAGGATATCCAGGCAGCCAGAAAACACATGCAAAATGCTCACAATCACTAGCTATTAAAGAAATTCAAATCAAAACTACAATAAGATACTGTCTCACCCCAACAAGGTAGGCCATGATCCAGAAAATGCAAAACAACAAATGCTGGAGAGGTTGTGGAGAAATCAGAACTCTCCTGCACTGTTGGTGGGATTGCAAAATGGTGCCACCTCTCTGGAAAGCCATCTGGGGCTTCCTTAAAAAGCTGGAAATAGATATACCATTTGACCCAATAATTCCACTGCTTGGAGTATATCCTGTGGAATCAAAGGCATTCACACCAATGGATACATGCACACAAATGTTTACTGCAGCACAGTCCACAACGGCAAAAAGATGGAACCAACCCAGATGTCCAACAACAGAGGGATGGATAGGTAAACTATGGTATATATACTCAATGGAACACTATGTGATGATAAAGAACAATGATGATTTTTAGGAAGCATCTCATAACCCGGTTTCAAATGGGGGACGTTATGTTGAGTGAAAGCAGTCAGCCGCAAAAGGACAAATATTGTATGAGACCCCTACAATAAGATCTTAAAAACAAACTCACACATAGAAGAAAAGACTTTGATGGCTGCAAGGGGGGAAGGGAGGAAAGGTGAGGGCTGGTCATAGATTAAATAGTTGATAGACATTTGGCTGGGTGAAACTGATGACAGCACACATTAGAAAGAAGAAAAATTTTAACTGGACTTCAACATAACATGATTACTCCTCCCATCTTAACCCAATATTACAAGGACAGGGTAGCGGGGATGGAGGTCCAGGGACCATGCTCTCAGGGGACATCAAGGCTAGTTGGCATAGCTACCATTTTGCGAAGAGAATCTTCTGCACCCTAGAGTGGCATCTGGGGTCTGAAAAGCTGACAAGCTACCACCTGAGGTACACCAAATAGTACCGGCTCAACAGGAATGGATGATCACCATGGACAAAAATAACACGGGGGAAAGAGAACCCAGAGGACAGAGAGACCCACCTGAGTGGGTGACTACATCGACATGTGACAAGAAGAACCAGATGGTGCCCGGCCACCATCAGTGATAGCCGAGATGGGGTTCACACAACTGCATCTCACTGGCAACATGAGAATAAAAAAGGGCACATCCTGAGATCTCCACTAAAAGACCACAGTTGATCATCCAGGGGCCTTGAGGTTCCCCTAGGAGCATGGACCCTGATCCTGACGCTGCCCCTATCCATAAATCATAATGGAGGTCAGCTCTGTACAGAAATGGATTGGACTTGGTGATACAGAGTGACCATATTGTGTGTGCACTTTATGGTTCCATGCATCTACAGGATGTCATCCTGCTGCCCTCTTACTGGCAGGGAAGAGGGTGGAGAGGAGGGATTGGAGATTTTTTTTAGGAGGATATGACATGTATAGAAAGGAGAAGAGGAGTGTGCTGTCACTGGGCAGGGAGAGCAAGGGGAGCTGAACATAGGCATGCATGCAAATATATATGCGATTGTACACTTTCATTCAATCATAATAAAAAAATTGAATAAAAAAATTTGAAGTGGAATGTTTAGGAAAGATTCAAAAACAAGTGACTCACTTAAAAATTTACCATCAGGTGAGTCAAAACAGACAAGGACAATTGCATAATGCTGAAAGGAACAGAAATTTTTTTAAGAAACCTAAAAGAATTCCAGCCTAATCTTGCATGAGAAATATCTTTAAACTATCACTGTACTCTTAATAACACAAGAATTTAAGATCACGCCATGTGCTTGTGGGTAGTGTAACAAAGATAAATTAGAACTCTAATCAATGGGTCCATACTCAAAGAATAGGTCTTCACAGTACATTAAGTTGATTCCAACTCAAAACGACCTTCTAGGACAAAGTCAAACTACTCTGTCAAGTTTCCAAGGAGTGCCTGGTGTATTCATACTGATGACCTTTCAGTTAGCAGCCATGGTTCTTAATGACTATGCCACAAGGGTTTTCTGCTTCAATAGATTAGTTGATGAATATACACTGAATCTCTTAAGTTAAAGTAAGAATCTAACGTCTATTGGAATCACTTTTATTAATCTCTACCATTTTATGACACCTGGCCAAGTACCAACCAACCAGTGGTCATCAAGTAGACTCTGACTCATGGTGACCCCATTGCTTTCAGAGTAGAAATGTGTCAGTAGGGTTTTCAATAGCTGTTTTTTATTCACCAGGCCTTTCTTCTGAGGACCTGAGCAACTTTGTTGTTAGGTGTCCTCGAGTCAGTTCCAGCTAATAGAGACCCTATGTACAACTTAACAAAACCTCACAAGTCCTGTGCCATTCCCACAATCACTGTTGTTTGAGCCCATTGTTGCAGCCACTGCGTCAAACCTTCCCAATGAGGTTTTCACTGACCCTCTACTTTACATTATTAAAACATTAATTTATAAACTGAGCATGATTCAAAATCAGAATACATAAGAATGTTTGCAATTATTTTTAAATTCCGTTAAATCAGTAAGTGTGGATTAATCCCCAGCTCTATCTTTAGTATAACAATAGATGGTAGAGAGCAAGAAGGAAAACAAAGCTAAGTATCTAATCTCAAGACCCTGGAAACTCCCAGAATTCCTGTGTATAAAAGTGGGTTCTCAAGATGTCCATGGACAGCTCTGCCAGTGTCCTCTGAAACTGCAGAACATAATTTGCACCACCTTATGAGAGACCATGAAAATTATAATGCGGTCAAAATGAAATGCATATAAGAATGAGACGCAAGTACCAGAAATATAAAAATACAACTTGATGTTATAAAGTACATGCTGTATGTCAGCCAAATCAATCATTCCGAAAACTCTTTTAGATAACTGTGTGTGTGCGTGTGTGTGTGTGTGTCTGCTCATCATCCATTCATCCATCCTTTCATTGTTTTCAGCAGGCACTGTGTTCCTATAACACAACAAATGTGTAAGGGATGGGCAAAGGCAAGTGAGAGAATACAATGATAGACAAATCTGTGAATTATTTTCAAGTCATTCTAGGAGGCACTTGAAAGATTTTTAAGGCTAATGACACAATCCAATTTGTATTTTGAAATTTCTCAGCTTTACAGAACAAAGAAAGGATGGAAGCAGGGGAAGACAGGAATCAAGAGAGTCGGAGGCATTGTCCCTACAGTCTGTCAACTCTTGCTTTCTGTTTTACCCAGTGTGTAGCGCCTCTTAGCCTGTCCCATCTCTCTGGCTACATTCTAAACTTTCTATTATCGGTGATCACGAATCTCACTGCTTGACAGCCTAGGTTCATATTTACTCTGATTTAAAAGTGTTCTTGAAATGCCTATGCACAAAAAGAATATCCCCAAAATACTAGCATGTTGGCCTCCTAATGGCATCTCCCAATCTCTTGCCCCCAGAATCAACACGGCACCCTTCCTCCCCTTGGCTCAGAATAGCTGGTGACCACCCTCAGGATACCTAACTCAGGGTTTAGCATTTTCTGGGTAACTACTTTCAGGTAACTTAGAAATGTGGAAAGAAGACTAACAGTAACATCAATTCTTTTGCTATTCTCTGGTGAGTTTTTTGTAACTGCATTTACTGTTTATCATTTTTCTTTATTTTGGACTTACCAGCCAATTTTCAAGGCAATTTGAGTTCACTTTTTTTGTGAGAAAGCCTTCAGAAAAATATTCTGTCAAGGGCTTTGGGACAATCAAGATAAATAACACCCCTACATTCCTTTCATACTAATTACCCCTTTATGAATCAACTCTAAAGAGTTTGTCCTCTGTGCAAGCTGCTCTTCACGTGCCCCCAATGCTGTCCACGCCTGCTCTCTCACTGCTGTGTGTGACCACATCGTCTCTGTCTTGTCGCCCTGTCAGGTTGCTTCTCTTTCTAACATCTACTCTTAGAGCACAATTCCATTCATAATTCTGGATGTTAGGGACTAAACATCTGGATAAATGAAATAATCAATTGTTTATGTAATCCTTTTATTACTGTCTACAAGACAGTAATGTTTTTCAAGTTCTCTATATGTAATTGAATGAGTCCTGATGGCTAATTGGAAAGATTGGCAGTTCAAACCCAGCCAGCACCTCCAGGGGAAAAAGCCCTGGCAATCTCTGCCCATAATGAACATAACCTGGAAAATCACGAGGGGAAGTTCTGCTCTATCGTGTGGGGAACACTGTGAGCCAACATTGACTCAAAAAGTACTGAACATGTGTAATTTAGGGAGTCTATAAAATAATGATGATGATGATGGTGTTTTGAAAAATTTGAGCTTATCCTTTGGATTTTCTCTGGGTTTGTCAAAGATTTGTAACACTCCAAGTATAATGTGAAAGAAAAGAAAAATTAGGTTGTGATCACTATATGGTAAAACTATCAAAGCATGATTTTTAAAAATTTTCTCTACATAAGGCTAGAATATAAAGAAATTAAAAATCAGATCCAGATTTGATCGGAACTTCACACAAATGTTCATTGCAGCACAGTACCCCAAATGTGGAAGCAACCTAAGTGTCCATCAACAAAGGAACAGGAGAATAAAACGTGGTGCATGCATACAATGAAATAGATGTGTGGTTTTTCACAAAGAGAAATGACGTCTTCAACGTGCTATGACCCGGATAAATCTTGATGTCATTATGATGAGCGAAGAAAAGTCAAATATTGCATGAACTCATTTAAATGAAGTAGGCGAATGTATCCAGGTCAAAGCTCATTAGTGGTTACCGAGGGAGGGAAGGAGAACGGAAGACTCATTACCTGGGAGGTGCTGAGCTTGTTAATGCTGATGCATTAACTTGAATGGTGGTGGTGGTTGCACAACACGACCATTGCAATCATTTGCTAAATTGTACCTGAACAAAAAACTCTGATGATTTGAGAAATTTTTGTAATATATATTTTTACCACCACTGCAACAGAAAAATGTTTTTGAGTCATAACAATGTCAGACATGTAGTATAAAGAATACTAAAGCAGGAACCAGAAACCTCGATTTTCCACTAACTTTTTGTATTTGCAAGATTCTCAGATAATCATATTTCTACTATAAAGTATGTATGGAAGAAGAATAAAGGGAATCCTCGATAACCTAGTTTTATGTCAGTCCTCACAGGAGAAAAACAGAATTTGGGAATTGGAAGACGATTCAGGATCCTAAGTCGTTTTGCCTCCAACACTGACTGGTCACTCTCTAGTTAGACAATCTCTTTCCTCAGAGTGACTCAGCTCTTCTATCTTTGCTATTAGGTTCTGCTTAGTTACAGCATTTGTACCTTGAACATGAGAAAGCACTCACAGATGTGACCGACTCAAAGCCTCTCATGATCACTGCCATTTTATAGTCTCTGACACAGACATCCCTATCTTTTTTTGGCATCAGCTTTTATTACCAACTGGAATATTCTCCTTGGATTTTGCATTCAAATTCATCAACAAACGGAATTTGGTAAACGTTAATTAGTCACCGTCAACTTGGTTGAGCAAAATTCTCATGCCAGAGCGTCTCATGGGTGGCTGCTAGCCATAGGGTGAATCGATCATCCTGTAGTGAATTCTCAACCCTGGCCCAATCAGCTGCTGCTGAAGGGACACAATCACGTGACAATCGGTGGTGGCGGATTACTCTAAAGAAGACACGCGGCACTATACAGTGTTGTAGAGGCAGCCTAGACTTCCCACCCAGCACTGCGGAACTTGGCTTCCTCAAATGCCTGTGTCCACATCTGTTAGGAAGAAGTTTGGCTCACATGTCCATGAAAGTCCTTCCATATTTCAAGGAACTATAATTCTATATTCTATTATTTTACAACTGAGAGTTCTTTGACATTTTTGTCTTTTCTTTCTTTCTTGGTTTTTTAAGTTTCTACCATGTTAGGCATATTTTGCGTGTTGAGAAAACAGCTGTGACTGAGACAGACCAAGTGGCTTTCAAGATTCTGGTAGGAATCCAAATTCACCCCAGATCGTTCAAATCTAGTAAGTTTAATAAAAGAGCTACTTAGAAGTGTTGGGAAGGGTTTAGGAAAAAAAGAAAAACAAGGGATATTAAAGCATCCCAAAGGCAGAAACTGTTCTGAAATATAAAATATTACTATTTCCTTCTCATTTAATCTACCTCAGATTATTTGGAGATAGGGATACAATTTCACTTTTCTCTAGGTGAGTTACAAAGTATCACTGCACCATTTATTAAGTAGCCCATCCTTCCTCATTATTAGGCAGTATCACTTCTGCCGTGTATCAGACGTCCATATAAGCTACATCTATTTGTGAGCTCTCTTCTCTTCCATTGGTCTATTCGTACATCTCTGCATCATATCAACATGTTGTAATTTATACAGCTTTATGGGAAGCGTGGAAACCCTGGTGCTGTAGTGGTTAAGTGCTACATTGTAGAAGCAGCAGTCAAGAAAACATCTAGTCTGTCAATCTATGCCTTTGAAAATATTTGCTAATACATTGGAATTTAACTCCATCATATTGTTTTACACTTTATATATGTCTCAGTTTCTCTCTCTCTCTTTCTTTCCTTTCTCTCTCTCTCTCTCTCTTTCTTCTATTTTCTGACATTCTTTTTATTGGTTGAATGTTGGGTTCCCCTCCCCCCTTTTTCATCAATTTTTTTCCAGTAATAGTTTTGGAAGATAAACATCCAGCTATTCTATTTTAGAGATTACCCTTGACATTTTCACACACGTATTTTGTAAAGTCTAACTGTAATCCTCATTTGCCACTCATCCCAACCGTATAAGCATCTTGGGATATCATTCTAATCCTTTCCTCCTAGGCTGTATTTGTCATTGTGCAAGCATTTAGCTCTATATTGCTTTGTTTTTCATCCCTCAAGTTGGACATCATTATTATTGATATATACATACTGCATATATTTAGTCTGTCTAGAGCAGTGATTAGATACAGTGCCGTTGTTGTGAGTTGGGAGTCAGCTCATAGTGAACTTGTGTTGCCCATCCTGCACCATCCTCTCACTAGCATGTTTAAGTTCACTGTTACAGCTATTGCACCAGTTCATCTCATTCAGGGTACCCTTTATTTTTGTGGGTCCTCTGCTTTACCAACCACAATGTCTTTTTCTAGCAATTGGTGTTTTCTTGATGACAAGTCCGAAAGTAAGTAAGCTGCAATGTCGTACTATCCTCAGCACTAAGGAATATCTTGGTTGTATTTTTTCTAAGGATAATATGTTTATTCTTCTGGCAGTCCACAGTATATTCAATGCTGGCTGGCTTTGATGATACTGTAGCTCAAATATGCCAAGTCCTTGGTCTTCCTTTTCATCACCCAGTTTTCATATGCATAGGTGGCAACTGAAGAGACAATGGCTTGAGTCAAGTGAATCTTAGTCATGCCCTTGGTATTTAAATAAAGAGTTCTCTCACAACACATTTGCCCAGTGCCGTATGCCACTTGCTTTCATGACTGCTGTTTCCACAGACATGGACTGTCGAGATCTTCAATAGTTTCTTAGTTGATTATGATACTGTCTGTCAGGCCATTTGTAAGAATTTTTATTTTCTTCTCATTCAGGTATAAGCCACATTAAAGGCTACACTCTTCAGTCATCATCAATAAGTGCTTCAAGCCATCTCCATTAGATTTATTTTGATGCTTATTATTCATTTCCCATGTTCATCAGCCTTGTTTTTGTATTCTGCATCCAATTTCTTTGTCTTTTGAATGCTGTAGGTTCTGTGTTGTCATGTCTATGTTGAGGCCACTAATTCCCTAGGTAGTCACTTCTATTGCACTATAAAACTCTTTTGTTAATGTTTTAAGGTGATTATTATACTTTTCAATTCTAGACTTTTTAGAGGCTACTGCTTTCTTAATCACATGGCTTAAATGCTATTTAGCCTAAAGGTTAGAATTTCTCTCACAAAGTCTAATACTGAACCCTACTTAATCTCTGTGCTCTGTCCCAGAATAGAGCAGAAAAGGGGATATTCAACACCTCCTGCTGTTCCTATTTTCATTGATCAAATACTGATGAGTGGGCTGAGAGGCAGTCTGTACTTAACAGAATGTTAACAGAAAAATACCATGGGCATATGATATTTGCCATGCCTACAACCACCAGAAGACTATTATTTAGAGTATATAAGAATTTGTGTACATGAGAAAAACTATACCATATGATTAATTCAGCACTGGCAGTCTCAGTTATTAATCCAAATGTACTGAAAATTTATGTCCACACAAAAACATATACACAGTGTCGTTACAGCTTTGTTCTCAGTTGCCAAAAATTGCGATCAATCAAGATGTCCTTAGGATCTATTAAGAATTAAACACTTTTGCTCATTTGAAGACTTTATTAATAGAATTAAAAGAACACCTACAGAACGGGAAAAAATATTTGGAAACTCTATGTCAGACCGATGCCTGATTTCCATAATCTATAAGATACTACAGAATATCAACAAGAAGAAGATAAATCACCCAATTAAGCGATGGGCAAAGGAGATGGACAGACATTTCACTAAAGAAGAGATCCAGGCAGCCAAAAACCACATGCAGACATGTTCATGATCTTTAGTTATTAAAGAAATTCAAATCAAGACGACAATGAGATACCATCTCACCCCAACAAGGTTGGCCATGATCCAAAAAACACAAAACAACAAATGCTAGAGAGGCTGTGGAGAAAGTGGAACCCTCCTACACTGTTGGTGGGGTTGCAAAATGGTCCAGCCACTTTGGAAAGCAATCTGGCACTTCCTTAAAAAAATGGATATTGATACACCATTTGACCCAGTCATTCCACTACTTGGAATATATCCTACGGAATCAAGGCCTTTCACACCAACGGACACATGCACCAGAACGTTTATCGCAGCACAGTCCATGACAGCAAAAAGATGGAATCAACCCAGATACCCAACAACAGAAGAATGGATAAGTAAACTATGGTATATATACTCAACGGAGCACTAGGCAATGATAAAGAACAATGATGACTTCAGGAAACATCTCATGACCTGGCTTCAACTGGAAGACATTATGTTAAGTGAAAGTAGTCAGCAACAAAAGGACAAATATTGTATGAGACCTCTACGATAAGATCTCAGAAACAGACTTGTGTATAGAAGAAAAGACTCTTTGACAGCTGCATGGGGGTGGGGGAAGGCTTAGATTAGATAGTTGCTAGGTATCTTGTTGGGTGAAATTGATGATAGCACACATTAGAAACAAGAACAATATTCAGTGGACTTAAACAACATGAGTACTCCTTCCATCTTAACCCAATATTGCAAGGATAGAGCAGCTGGGGCAGGGGGTGGGGGACCATGCTCTTAGGCGAAAGCGAGGCCAATTGGCACAACTAGCATTTTGCTAAGAGGGCTCTCTGCACCCCACATTGGTGAGTGGCGTCTAGGGTCTTAAAAGCTGCCAAGCTGCCATCCGAGGGCACAGCATATGGTCCCAACTCAGCAGGAACGGATGCTCACTGAGGACCAAAATGACATGGGGGAAAGACAACCCAGAAGACAAAGAGACCCACATGAGTTGGTGCCTACATCGACTTGGGACTGGAAGAACCAGATGGTGCCTGGCCACCACCAGTGATAGCCGCAATGGAGCTCACTAAGTTGAGTCTCACTGGCAACACAAGAATAAAAAGGGGTGCATCCTGAGATCCCCACTAAAAGACCTCAATTGATGGTCCAGTGGTTTCGGGGTTCCCCTAGGAGCATGGCCCCCCGCCCTGATGCTGCCCTTGACCATAAGTCATAACGAAGGTCCACGCTTCGGACAGGAATGGATTGGACTTGGCGATGCAGAGTGACCATATATTGGATGCACTTTATGGTTCTATATATCTATAGGATGTCATCCTGCTGACCTCTCGCTGGAGGAAGGAGAGTGGGTGGAGAGGAGGGAAAATAGAGACTGTTGGGAGAACGAGACATGTATGGAGCAGAGAGGAATAGTGTGCTGTCACTGGGCAGTTATATTAAATAAATTTTTTTTTTTTTTAAAAAAAGATGTCCTTATATAGGTGGTACAGCCATGTAGTGAAGTCATACTCAGCGATAAAACAAAATGAGAGAACAAGTAAGGAAAAAGCATGGAGGCGCCTTAAGTGAATAATGCTAAGTGAAAGAAATTGGTCTGTAAAAGCGACATATATGTGACCCAGCGATGCGATATTCTGGAAAGGCAAAGCTATAGAGATAGTAAAAAGGTTAGCCATTTTGGGGGCCTTGGGCTTGAGAATAGAGGAGGGAGGAATAGGTGGAACACACGACATTTTAATGGTGCTGAAACTCTTCTGGATGACATTTTAATGGTGGACACATGATATTATGCATTTGTCAAATTCAATAGACATATAGAACAGTCCCACAGAGTTTTCAGGGAGTGCTTGGTGGATTCAAATTGCCAGCATTTGAGTTAGCAGCTGCACCATTCTGCTACCAGAGTTTCCTACAATGGGTAAGCAACACAGAGAGTACACCCTAATGCAAACTATGGATTCTCATTAATAGTAAGGTATTGATATTGGTTCATCATTTGTAAAAAGTGTCTTACACCAGTACAAATTATTAATAATAGGATAAATTGTGGGGGGGAAGTGGTAATATGAGAACACTAATTTGGGGGCAATTTTTCTACAAACCTAGAACTGCTATAAAAAAATGAAGTCTGTTTTTTAAGAAATGCATAATGATCCCAAATTCTAAAAATGAGCAAAAGATATTTGGTCATTCATAGTCAACAAAATCCAGACACTGACTAAAGTATATGAACAGATGCTCAGGATCATTAGAAATGAGTGGAATGCAACTTAAAAACGAGACAATTAAATGCAACTTAAAAATGAGACCAAGGATGAGACGGCCTAGTTCATCAGACAGTTCTACAAATACTTTTTTTAATTTATAGTTATCATTTATTTATGGCTTGGCTATCATTTATTTATAGTTAATTATTTATAGTTATCAGACTCAAAAAATTAAAAAGCTGAGATGAATTAGAATATGAGACTCCAGGAACCTTTCTCTGGTGAAGATGATGGTACAGACTGGAACTGCCCTTTTTGAGAGCCATCTGGATGTACAGAACCTGTAACACAGGAATTTATTTCTGGGCATCTGTCCCAGAAGGAGGCTCACACAGGCCCATAAGGAGTCGTGGTTGAGGTTGTTCATTGCTGCAGTGTTTGCAAGGACAAACAGGGAAGGAGGCTGTCTAGGCATCCATCAAAAAGATGGGCAGGTAACACACATCAGAGACAAATGCAGAATTCCAGGCAACAGGCAGAAATGATAAGTTAGATATTCACAGAACAACAGGGACAGATCTTAAAAACACAGTACTGAGTGAAAAATGGAAACACCACACCATTTATGCAAATTAAAAATACATGAAATAATGTATAACTTAGAGAAACGCATTAAAATAGAGAAATCAAATGTACACTGGAGGTCTGGTAGTAAATGACAAGTCAGGAACCTTGCAGAAAACACTGCCGGATGACATGCAGAGGGTGACTAAGGAATTCTTAGCTCCTGATGTTCATCACACATAAACAAAAATGCAGCACACAAGGAAATGACACTTTGTCATCCTGGATTCCTGATTCAGTCATCAGGGTCTCATCCACAGCTCAGGAGTCCACCAGGATCTATGCCCTTCTTTCCTTGTGACAGTCTTGCTTCCACAGCCCTGATCATCCTTCTCTAGGCTGAGGATGAGACGGCCAGTTCTGCAAATACTTTTGTTTCTACAGAAATGCAGCACCTGATTCTATATATATACATACATACATATATATATAAATTAGAATTTTAACCAATATTTTTCTCTCATTTCCTTGAACTCCTCCCCCCACACCCACTCAGCCACATTTATTCCTTCAGGGGAGAAATAATAGAGCAGAGACACAAAGAAAATATACTTGGTGTCAAAAACGTAACCATGAAGTACAGATCTTTTAGGGCATAAAATACAGTTTTTCAAGGCCAGGTAAAGTGCCAGGCCTCCTTGTTGTCTGACTACAGAAAGATGGTCAGGTCCGTCCTCACAGGGATGCCAACAGCTTAGAAGATGGTAGGCTCCCAAGCTGGGGTGCTGTGGGATGGTCTCCCCACATAGAAATGGAATCTGAAATCAGACAACATGTGGCCCCCAACCCCTGGTGAGCCTTTGGAGCCAGGCAGCTCTCAGCATTCCTGTCTCTCAGACTGGGTCCCCAGCATGACCCTGGAGGCCCTTCAGGCAGACAGCCTAAGATCCCCTCCCAGAATGTCCTGTGACTGAAGGTACCCCAGTATAGGAGGCTTCCCTTGTGCCCACAGGAGAGCTGCCAGAGAGCCGCCACTCAGGAGGGTGCAGATGTTTGAGGGGCTCGTGGCGCAATGGGAATGAGGATAATTTAGCTGAGTCAGTGAGGACATGCAGGGCTTCCAAGGACACGCCTTTGTCCTCCCTCGCTCTGTCCCTGTCCCTGGAACTTAAATATTACCCTACAAAAAAGTATGCCATTACACCAGTGGTTCTCAACAGGAGCGGGGGAGTAAATTTTGCCCTCAGAAGACTTTGGGCAACCCTGGTGACACAGTGGTTGAAGTGTTATGGCCGCTAAACCAAGAGGTCAGCAGTTCAAATACACTAGGCACTCCTTGGAAACTCTACGGGGCAGTTCTCTGCCCTCGAGGGTCGCTGTGAGTTGGCATTGGCTCAACTGCAACGAGTTTGGTAATTGGCTGCTTTGGAGACATTTTTGGTTATTACAAAAATGAGAGGTGCTACTGATATCTGGCGGTTACTCAAAAGGTTGGAGGTTCAAGTTCACCTCGAGGTGCCTTGGAAGAAAGACCTGGCGATCTACTTTAGAAAAACCAGCCACTGAAAACCCTTTGGAGCACAGTTCTACCCTGACACATGTAGTGTCACTAGGAGTCAGAATCAGCTCAAAGGCCACAGGTCACTGGTATCTGGTGGCCAGAGACCAGAGATGCTGAACACCCTAAAAAGCACAAGTCAGCTCCTCACAACAATCACATTCCCCAAATAAGTGTAGGTTTTTCCACTTGGTCACAAAAAGGCTTTGTGGTCGATATTAGATTTGGCTTACTTGAAAATAAAGAAAACGACGTCTCCTTTGCAGACTGAAATATGCAACCATGTGTTTATGCCACCGAATGTGCTATTCCTCTAATATAAAATTATCAGTGATCTCCAGTTTTGCCTTTCACAAAAAGATGTGTGGTAGCAAGAAAAGTATAAATAGTGTCTAAATTAAGGCAAAATACACCACAGACAAAGAGGAAGGGAAAACAAAGACACACAGACCGGTGCTAGAGTTTTTCAAAAACATCATAGACTAATAGGTCTGTGGAATGAAGAACTCAGAAGAGAGCCAGATTGTTCTTAACCACGGACAGTGGGGACCACGACAGCTTTTCAAAGACATGAGGTTGCGGTTCCTCCAGACTCCTCGGTTAAAGCTTACTAAGAAGATGGCATGAGAAGCCCAAATCATCACCAAACTGCCACAAAGAGTAAGAGCAAAGGTAAAAATGGAAGAGTCTTCTACAACAGCAGGAATAAAAGTAGATGTCAAAACTATTAAAGATAAGAAAAGGAGAAGAAAGATTGGGAGAGCAGAAAGTAAGAATAAAGGGATAAAAGAGAAATCTAGGAACAATTGCGACAGATGATAAAATAGTCTTATGATAATGACTGGCCAATATGTGCCTTTCTTTTTCTTTTCTTTTTATCACCAACATAAACACTGATTAAAAGAGATTAAATGTCTCAGTATGAAACGTCACATTACCCAGTGTCAGTTTGCAGTGTTCTCAAAATGTTAATGACCTCCAACTTCAGTCACTGCCATGTCTCTGGATCTCCAGGGACCAAAAAACCTCAGCTTCAGGGCTCCCAGGAGGAGCACAGAACCTTGTCCTATCTCCTCTCTACTCATAGATAGACTTTCACTGAAACTGATTCAGTGACATTTGCCCAGAATTCAGATGGGAGCACATTTTTGAAGAATTTCTCTTTTACAAGAAAGTGGTTGCCTTTGTCTTGATCATTACTATGATGCCTCAGACCTGATTCAATCAGTCTTAAACACTCTTCAGAATAATCACCTTTGGTTCTCTCAAAGTGACATTCCCCTAGCAATGGTAGCATCTGCAGAAAATTTAGGAAGTGAGAGTTCATCATTTTGCAAACTGATTGTGGAAAAAAGCATGGGTCAGAACAAATTCATAACAGTTTTGCCAGGATACAAGGATTCCTCATGAGCTGACAAGCGAGAGTGTACTCTGAGCGACCACACTCCCTCGTTTTCTTTAATAAAAGTCATTACTTCTTCCAATCTCCTCAATTATTTTGCCTGAAAGCCAAATAAAGCAGGCTGACACTGCCTGTGGTCACTTCACGGATTAGTCATCCTCTCCCACTTATTCTACTGACCCAGTTTCTCTCACACAGCCAAGACACGTGCCTCCCCCTTTGCTGCTGCTACTTCTGAACACTTGAACCACAGTGTATATATCTGCTGCTTAGTGATGTGTGCGTTTCTACTTGCACAATTTGCGAGTGTGAACAGATATGTATCCTTGCTGTAATTTTGCCTGCATTTGTTCCACAGATGCTTATTGAGTATTTATTAAATATAACCTCTAATAAACAGCTTCCTTCCAGGGCTGGGGATCCCCAGCAGTTCCTGATTCTTTTTCACCGTGAAGTACAACTAGCAACCTACTCTACTATTTTGCCCAGCCAGCAGCAGATAGAAACTAATGGGTTCTTACTGTATTTCAGGTTAGTGATTTACTACCAGCACAGTGAAGCAGAGAAAGTACCAGGAGCAGTAAACATAATTGGTTAGATGGGAAAAGTGAATAAGAATTAGATCTGCTCACACAAGGAGGAAATGAAGCTTTTGATGAAAGAAGAAAATACTTGGTAGCTACCTGGTAGCATAGGCATTCTTGCCACCCCAGCAATTCTTCCACTGCTGAGATTTCTGTCATTTTTGCTTGAGGACCCACCTTTACCCACACTACCTCAGGCATTTTATGTAACTTAACTCAAGGCAATTTTTTGATGCCAATCTCTGTAGGATATCTTCTGTGTTTTGAACAAATTCTACAATATGCTTCCATTTATATCACTTTATAATGTAGAATTCTATGACATATAAGAAAGAGAACCCTCTACCCTCATAGGAGGTTGCTCAAGATGATGTGCATTTTGACTCTACCAATTCTAATAGTGTATGACAATATTTAAACCCTTAAAGGAGTTTATGTGCTGTGAATGAAAAAAGACTAATGTGTGAGCAGAAGGCCAAAGGTAGAGGAAGCAAAGGATAAAGGTTTTATTGCATTGTTTCCATGATCAGAAAGTTTGTTTCATGTAAATCCTCTCACATTTCCTAAGTAAACACATTTACGGGCAGTGTCTCAACATGAAAACTAGATAAAAAGACTAGAAGTAGAAGGAGGAAATAAAGGTCCTTTGGGTTATCTTTCTACTTCCTTGATAATCTAAGAGGTACCAGGAAGCAAAATTTGAAAGCCGCTGAAATCACATTCTTTCTTTCATTTGACACCAAGTATGTGATAGAGTCTGTCAGTTGGAAACTGACTCAATGGCGATGAGTTTGATTGATTGTTTAGTGGTTGATGGTGTTGCTAGGTGCTGTCAAGTTGTCTCTAACTAATACTGACCTCATGTACCACAGTGTGACACTGTCTAGTCCTGCAACCCTGTCACAATCATTGCTATGTCTGAGCCTATAGTTGCAGCCTCTATGTCAATCCATCTCTTTGAGGGTCATCATTTTTTTCGGTGACCCTGTACTCCACCAAAACTGATGCCCCTTCTCCAGGGACTGGTCTCTCTGGCTAACATGCTCAAAGTATACAAAACAAAGTCTCCATCCTTGCATCTAAGGGTCATTCTCTCTACACCTTCTCCCAAGACAAGCCTGGTTCATTCTTCTTGCAATCTGTGGTATATTCTTTACCAAAACTACAATTTAAATGCATTAATTCTTCTTCAGTCTTCTTTATTCATTAGTAGCTTTTGCATGCATACAAGGTAATTGAAAATACCACCACTTGGGTCAGGCACACCTTAGTTTTCAAGGAGACATCTTTCTTTCCTTTTTAATACCTAAAAGAGATCTGTGTCAGTAGATTGGCCCAATGCAATATGCCATGTGACTTACTGACTTCCACGAACATTGATTGTGAATCCAAGTAAAATAAAGTCTTTGACAGCTTCAATATTTTTTCTGTTTATCATGGTTCACCTATGAAGATTTTTCTTTTCTTTATGTTGAGCTATCATTTACAGTGAAGGCTGTAGTCTTTGATCTTCATCCCTAAGTGCTTAAAGTCCTCTGCACTTCCAGCAATCAAGGAGGTGAAATCACCTAAAGAGCACTGGTGGTGCAGTGGTTAAGTGCTGTGCTGATAGGAAAGGGTCAGAGGTTCTAATCCATTAGTTTTTCAGCAGGAGAAAACACATATGATCCTGTAAAGATTACAGCCTGGGAAACCTTATGGGGCAGGTCTACAAGATTATATAGGGTTGATATAAGTTTGAATCAACTCAGCAGCAAATAACAACACCACAGCACCTCTGGAGTTGTACAACATAGAACTGAAGGGCCTTAGAAAGACAATTAATTTTTTAGAATCAAGGCATTTCTTATGCAGAGCAAATAATCTGAGAAGCTGGTCTATATGAAGAAGAAAGGGGCATCAACACTGGAAGAACTCATTAACTCTCGTTGTGCAAATGACACAATCTTGCTTGCTGAGAGCAAAGAAGACTTGAAGCACTTACTGATGAAGATCAAAGACTACAGCCTGCAGCATGGATCACACCTCAACTCAGAGAAAGCAAATATTCTCAGAGCCAGACCAATAAACAATAATCATGATAAAAGGAGAAAATATTGAAGTTGTCAGGGATTTATTTTACTGGGATTAACCATCAATACCCATGGTCGCAGCAGTCAAGAAATTGAAGGATGTATCACATTGGACAAATCTTCCGCAAAAGACCATTTTAAAGTCTTTAAAAGCAAAGATGTCATACTGAGGGCTAGCGTGCATCTGACCTGGGCCGTGGTATTTTCCATTGCTTCATGTGCATGCAAAAGCTGAACAATGAATAAGAAAGACAGACGAAGAATTAATGCCTTTGGATTACAGTGTTGGTAAAGAATATTGAATATACCCTGGACTATTGCAAGTACAGACAAATCTGTCTTGGGAGAAGTACAACCAGAGTGCTCCTTGGAAGTAACTTGGTCTTGTGTACTTTGGACATGCTATCAGGAGGGAACAGTCCCTGGAGAAGGACATCATGCTGGATAAGATAGGAAGTCAGGAAAAAGCAGAAGACTCTTGTGGAGATGGATTGACTCAGTGACTACACCAATTGGCTGGAACATAGCAGCAAGTGTGAGGGCGGCACTGAGTTAGGCAGTGCTTCATTCCCTTGTACATGGGATTGCTGTGAGCTGGAACTGACCTGCCAGCACCTAACAACAAGAAGTAGCTTTTGTATCTTCCAGAGTTTCTGATTTTTGAAAAAAATGCAAATTTTCCTAGGTAGGAAATCATTATCTTAAGTAATTATGGAGGACTATTTTGTCAATTTAATTTCTAGCGTGGGAGCTTAGCAAACAACAAAGCCCTGAAGGATTGGACCCAAATAATGGGGATAAAGAAAAAGATGCCAAAAAAAAAAAAAGCTTTACTTCCTGAGATTTCACAGGACCCAACCCAACCAACAGGCAGCATACAGTGTTTAAATAAAAATTATTATAAAATGGCTAACATTCTAATGTACTCTGAGTGCCAGATATTCTAAGTCTCACTTTATGTATTACTTCATTTTATCCATTCTTCTATTCATGTACGTATTGACTCATTCATGTATTCTTACAAGAGCTACATGATGAAACTCCTATTTTTATGTCTGTGTTATAGATGAAGAAACAGAGGCCTACAAAAATTAATATCATACAGCTATTAAGGCACAGAGCCAAGATTCCAATATGCAGTCTGGTTCTAATTCCTATGATCCTAACCTTATACAATATTTCCTCTGCCACAGAGGTAGGTGACAATTTCATCTCTCTTCCAGAGCTGCCAGAGATGGAGCCCCTTTGAACTTTAAGCATCCAGTCTTAGTGATCCCCTTGAACATGGATGATTTCCCTGGTGGAAACAAAAAAGGGAGAATTTCAAGAGTCCTAGTGATGCAGGCGTTAAGTGCTTGGCTGCTGACCAAAAGTCTGACAGCTCAAACTCCCCCATTGCTCCAAGGGAGATGTGGCATTGGCGTCTATAAAAATTTACAGCCTTGATAACTCAACGGGATTCTACTCTGCCCTAAGGTGTTGCAGAGCCTCAACTCAACAGCAATGGATTTAAGTAGTTATCAAGAAACCTTGATGAAGTAACAGCTAAGTACTCAGTTTAACAGCACACAACAATTGCTTATCAAAGTGGAAGTTGTTGTCCAGTTTTATAGCCCAAGTTCTGATCAGATTAATGAGAATTTCACTTCACTGAGGTGTTGTCATAACAGAGTACTGAAAACTATGTTAGTTAAACCAGAAAGAATCTTTTCTCCACAGTTCTGAGGCTAGAATTCCTAAATCAGGGTATCAGCAGAGGGCATGTTCTCTCCAAAGACTCCAGGCCAAGATCCTCACACTGTATGCAAAAGTTAACTAAAAACAGATTATAAACATCAAAAATCCTATAAAACTTCCAGAAAGAAACAGAAGATAATCTTTGTGACCTTGAGTTAGGCCAAACTTCCTAAGTATTAGATAAAAATTATACACTATTTTAAAAATTAATAAATTGGATTTGTTTAAATTGAAAAACATTAGCTCTTTAAAAGATTTTTTCCTTTCTTTTCTTTCTTTCTTTCTTTCTTTTTTTTTAAAGAAAATAAAAAGGCAACCTACAGACCAGGAGAAACTATATAAAAAAACAGATCTACTAACAAAGATCTTGTATCCAGAAGATATCGAGAACACTTAATTAAAACTTAATTGTTTTTTAAATGAGAAAAGGCTTGAACATAAAGTTCACTAAAGAAGGTATGTTAAGCCCACAGCTTCAGTCCAGCTCATAGAGTCCTTGTGTACAGCAGAAGGAAACAACGCCCAGTCCTGCACAATTCTCACAATCGTTGCCGTGTTTGAGCCTGTTGTTGAATCTCACCTCGACAAAGATCCTTCTGCTTTTCACTGCCTCTCTGCGTTATCAAGCACGATGTTCTTCTCTATGGACTAGTCCCTTCTGACAACATCCAGGGTACATGAGAGAAGTCTCATGATTCTTGCTTCTAAGGAACATCCTAGCTATACTTCTCCCTGGAGAGATTTGTTCATTTTTCGGGAAATCCGTGGGTTATTCATTATTCTTCACCAACTCTTCTTCTATCTCCCTTATTGATTGCCCAGCTCTGCCACGTACACGGAATGACTGAAAACACCACGGCTTGGGTCAGGTGCAACTTAGCCCTCAGAAGTACGTTTGTTTTGAACGTGTTAAAGAGGTCTTTTGCAGCGTATTTGCCAGTGCAGTGCAGCATTTGATTTCTTGACTGCTGTTTCCAGGGAAGTCGATTGTGGATCCAAGTAAAATGAAATCTTGACAACTTAAATCTTTTCTGCATTTATCCTAATGTTGCTTATTGGTGCTACTGTGAAGTTTGTTTTTCTTTATGTTGAAAACAATTCTTACTAAAGGCTGTGGTCTTTGATCTTCATCAGTAAGTGATTCAACTCCTCTTCACTTTCAGCAAGCAAGTTTGTATCATCTGCATGTGAGAGATTATTAACGAATCTTCCTCCGCACTTGAAGCCACATTCTTCTTCATATAGTCTGCATTCTCATGTATTTCCTCAGTTTACAGATTCAATAGAAACACCTGGTGGTGTAGTGGTTAAGTGTCACAGCTGCTAACCAGAAGTTCGGCAGTCCAAATCCACTAAGCACTCCTTGGAAACTCTGTGTAGCAGTTCTACTCTGTCTATACAGTCACTATGAGTCAGAATTGACTTGACAGCAACGGCTTTGGTTTTTTTGGTTTATACAGATGAACAAGTGTAGGAAAGGGATGTAACCCTGCTGCACACCCTCCCTGACTTTAAACCACACAGTATCCCTCACCTTGTTCAAATGACTACCTCTTGATCTACATAAAGGTTCTTCATAAGCACAATTAAGTGGTCTGGAATTTCCATTCTTTGAAATGTTAACCATAATTCATTATGATCTACACAGTTCAATGTCTTTTACCAATAAATATCAATAAAACACAGGTAGATGTCTTCCTGGCATTGTCTGCTTTCAGCCAAAATCCATCATACAACAGCAGTGATACCCCTCACTGCACATTCTTTTCTGCATCCAGCTTAAATTTCTGGGAACTTCCCCTCAGTGTACTGCTGCAACAGATCTGGAAATGTTCCCCAGCAAAACTTTACTTGTGTGTAAAGCTAATGCTATTGTTAGATAATTTGCACACTCTGTTAGATCACCATTCTTTGAAATGAGCAAAAATAATGGATCTCTTCCAGTCAGCCAGGTAGTTGTCTTCCAAATATCTTGGCACAGATGACTGAGCACCTCCAGCGCTACATGCTTACATTGAAACACCTGAATTAGTATTCTGTAAATTCCTAGAACCTTGTTTTTCTCCAATGCATTCAGTGCGGCTTGAACTGCTTCCTTTAATAACACTGTTTTTGATCATATGCTGCTTCTTGACATAGCTGAACCTCAATTCTTTTTGGTAGAGGAGTTCTGTCTATCCCTTCCATCTCCTTTTCCTGCATCATTCAGTACTTTACCTGTAAATTCCTTCAAGGTTGCAGCTCAAAGTTTGATTTTTTTCTTCAGTTATTTCATCTTGAAAAATGTTAAACATATGCTTCCCTTATTAATTTTCTTGTTCCAGGTCTTTGCGCATTTCATTATAATACTTTGTCTACTCAAGGTGTCCTTTGAAATCTCCTATTCAGCTGTTTTACTTCACCATTTCTTCCTTTTGCTTTAGCTACATGTAAGAGCAACATTCAAAGTCACTTCCGAAATCCATTTTGGGCTTTTGTTTCTTTCTTGTCTTTTAAATAACATTTTGTCTTCTTCACGTGTGATGTCTTTGATGCCATTCTACAACTGCTCTGGTCTTTGGTTATTAGTGCTCAATGAGTCAAATTCACTTGTGAAATGGTTTCTAAATTTGATGGGATTTATTCAAGTTTGTATCTTGGCTCTCATGAACTTGCATAAGCCAAGTGCCGTCGAGTCGAATACAAGCAATTAATGGACTGTTTCACAGTCAGCCTCTGGCCTTATTCTAATTGATGATATTGAGCTTCTCCATCCTCTCTTTCCACAGATATAGTTGATTTGACTCAATTGTATTCTATCTGGCTAGGTCCATGTGTGAAATCACTATTTATGTTGTTGAAAAAGAAAAAAAAATACTGTATTAGCAATGAAGAAGTCATTAGTCTTACAAAATTCTGTCATGTGTGTTTTGGCTTTGGGAACAGAAGCAAGGCCTTGTTTCTATCACCAAGGCCATATTTTTAAATTACTGATCCTTCTTTGGTCCAACTTTCTCATTCCACCAAAGGTCTGTCTGTTTATCATACCATGGTGTCTTGCTTGTTCACTGGTATTTCAAATACTAGCATGGTCACCCATGGAGGACAGGCTTTAGCGGAGCTTCAAGAATAAACCAGACTAGAAAGAAGGAGCTTGTGGTCTACTTCTCAAAAAGAAAAAAAAAAAAAAACTGGTCAGTGAAAACTTTGAGGATAGCAGTGGCACGTTGATATCACACTACTGGAAGATGAGCTCTCAGACTGAGAGGCACTCCAAATATAACTAGGTAGGAACTACCTTCTCAAAGTAGAGTTGACCTCAATGATATGAATGGCATAAACTAAGGAATTTCAGTTGCTGATGTGGCATGATGTAAAATGAGAAGCGACAGCTGCAAGCATCCATTTATAACTCATCCGTGGAATGTATGAAGCATGAATCTAAGAAAATTCAAAGCAGTTAAAAACAAAAGGGAACACACAAATTATGATATCCTGGGCATTAGTGAGCTGAGATGGACAAGTACTGGCTATTGGAATTGGATAATCATATGGTTTACTATGTCAGGAATGACAGAGAGAAATGACATCACATTTATCATCAAAAACAGCATTTCAAGATTTATCATGAACTACAATGTTGTCAGGAATAGTGTAATGTCCATATGCTTTCAAGGAAAGCTAGTTAATATGCCCGTTAGTCAAATTTACTCAACAAACCACTAAAGCCAAAGATGAGTAAATTGAAGATTTCACTGACTTCTGCAGTCTAAAATGATCAAATATGTAATCAACATGCATTGAAAATTACTAGTGATTGGAATTTGAAAGCTTGAAATGAAGAAAGAAGATACCCAGATAACAAATAGCACATGACAAGGTGTTCAATATAATTAATGATTAAACTAACACTGAACTTGTTGCTCTCAAGTGAATTCTCACTCATCTTGACCCTATAGAACTGAGTAGAAATGCCCCATAGAGTTTAGAGGGCTGTAATTTTTACAGAAGCTGACTGCCACATCTTTTTCCCAAAGAGCAGCTGGTGTGTTTGAACCACCAATCTTCCATTTAGCAGAATGTAACCACCATACCACAAAGGCTTTTTCATTTATGTTTAGGGAAATACAAGCTAAAACAACAAAGAGATACTATGCAGCCACTTGACTGGCTAAAATCAAAAAGCCTGAAATTACTAAGTGTCTAAAAAACTGCAAGACAACTGGAACACTCACACACTGCATGTGCAAATACATACCGCACAGCTACTTTAGAAAACAGTTTGACCACCTCTTATAAAGATAAATGTGGTGTGCCTGATCTGCGACCTCACAATCCTCTAAGTGTATTCACCCCAGATAAAAGAAAGCAAATGTCCCAACAGGGATGTGTATGTGCATGTTAACAGCAGGTCCATTCTTAATAGCCCCAAATGGAAAAACCCAAATATCTACCAACTGGTACATAATTAGACTAAATGTGACTATTCATATCTATTCATATAATAGAACAGACAATTTAAAAAAACAACAAGATGTAGATGTACCCAAAGACGGCAGTAAGTCTCAAAAACACTACATTCAGTGAACAAAAGTCAAAGCTGCGTGGAAAGACTGCATACGCTGTGACTTCATTTGAATAAAACTCTAGAAAAAGCAAAAATGTAATAATACTAAGAAAAATCAGTGAATGCCTTGAGCCAGGAGGTTGGGAAAGAGAATTAACTGAAAGTGGATAGCTGGAAATTTTGATGTGATAAAGAAAAAATTCTATAAAATGTTGTTGGTGGTTATATTGCTACATAAAATTGTCAAAATTCATCAAATTGAACACAAAACTGTTGTCTTACTATATATAAATCAGTAAAGTTAACCAGAAAAAAGAGGAAGATCTCCTTCTGAACTGAGTTTCTGGCAATATGAAATAAGAGAAATGGAAGAAAATTAAACATATTTAAAGAAAAACAAGAAGTGCTTATCAAGAATATTTCTGTTTGTCCAGTGGTATATAATCTTCAAAATTATACTATATATTTATCTCATTTGTTCTCACAACTTGGTTGGATGGATGCCAGTAGTTCTACCATTTGGGGGGCAAGACACTGAATTCCAAGAAATAAAATAATTCCCTGTTTCTCACACCTAGGCAGGAGAAGTGGCTCTGCAATGTAGGTCACTTCTTTCTCCAAATTGCAAGTTCTTTGACACAGGGTACTGGAGCACGGAAAGAGTGGAGGATGCAGTTTGCTCCTTGTGCAGTTATCCACTAGCATCTTTCCAAGCTCAAGACATTTAATGGCTATGTAATTTTTTATGTTCGCTCTCAGAGTTAGGTGAAATTGGTGATCTATTTTATACAGGCTTACTTCACTTTTATCCTATGACAAGATGAAGTTAACAAACCAGCAAACCACTGATTGAATAGAGGCAGAAAGAAAATAACATCGGAAAATGAAAATACTATTTGCTTTCTTCTGTTATTCATTTTAAAAATGGTGTTTTTAAAGGGATGGGAAAATGCCATGGATTTTTTCAAAACCTGATAGCAAATGTAGGGGGTAATACAAGAAAACCCTTTTATAAGATGATGAACTACGGGTTGACCAATCTAATTAATTAAACTAGCATTTTCCCTACCAATTAACTAAATACCAGATACCTTTTTGTTTCATAAATCTTTATCATTTTTTAAATCTCACTGTTAAAGGAACAGAAATTTTTGTACTTCAGAGTAAATGAGAAGGATATACATTGCTAGGTAGTTTTAAATTCATTTTGGAGCTACATCGAGTCATTTATGTAAGTATTATTAGCAGGATGCCCTACGGTGAAAGATTCTTTAGATACTACCTTTTCCCTCCCACTAGCTGGCTGTCTGACCTTGGAAAGGGCAAGTCCAGCACCTTGGGTCACCATCTGAAGTTAATGTATAATATTAATTTCACAGAACGAAGGGGGAAGATACATTAATAAGCATCTAAGTAATTGGAAATTCTACATCAGAACATTGCTACCCATGCCCTTAGGTTGCTTGGTTCCCAAGACTCCTCAGCCAGTCCTCCTCATAGTCCCAGCCTCATTGTCCTTTATCCCAGGCCCATTTCCAGCCTGGCTTATTGTTACCTGCCAAGTCAGCCTGCACTCTAACTTCAACAACGGCTCCCATCCACTGGAGACACAAAAGAAAACATGTTGCCTTGCGCTACATTAATGCTACTTTAATGCTACTTCTAACAAGTAGATGTTGTCTAAGAAATCTCAGAAAACAGGAACAAATTATGCACAATTAGACAAATATTTCTGTTTTGTGATGTGTACAAAATGTCTTTGTTAAACATCATCCAGTTGGTTCTAACTCACAGCAACCCTATGTACAATAGAATGAAATGCTGTCCAGTCTGTGCATTCCTTCTGTCTTCTTTTGAGGCTTCCTGCATCATTCAGTATTTTGTCTATAAAAGCAAAAACCAAACCCAATCCATCAAGTCAACTCCAACTTAGAGCAACCCTACAGGACAGAGTAGAACAGCTCCAAAGCATTTCCAAGGAGTGGCTAGTAGTTTCAAACTGCCAACCATGCGGTTAAAAGCCAAGCTCTTAACCATTTCTTTCAATATCACAAATCAAAGCCTAAATTTTTCTTCGATTTTACACAAAATAAGCATACTCGTAAAAATTAAAGGCATCTACATGAGAAGTTGTCAGGAGGGATCAATCTCTGCAGAAAGACACTATGCTTGGGAGAGTGAAGGGTCAGCCAAAAGCGAGGAAGACCTTCAATGAGATGGACTGATCAATGGCTGCAGCGATGGGCTTAAGCATAAAAACAGTTGTGGACATGGTGCAAGACTGGGCAAAGAAATGATCAAGGAGCCAAGTTTTATCTAAAATATATTTTTAAAAAATCAGCTACCTTTTACTTTGAGTGTTTTTTCAGGGCCAAGAATAAATTTTATGCTACATAGCAACTCACCAACACAGGTACTTTTGTTCTTACTTTATAGACAAGAAAATTGTTTGAGGCTCAAAGAAGTCAAAGAATTTTCTTACAGCTGAATAAGGATTTGAAGCCATGTCAAAAACGGTGGACTTTGTGAATGTATTTATCATGTAGCACCACCTTGTACACACTGTTTAAGGGCTCAGATGACCTCCTCGAAAAGGATATAGGACAAGTTGTACACAGAAAAGTAGGAGAGTCTTATTCTGTAACTGTTTCTACTTGAAGTCATAAACTCATTTTAAGACAGTAGGTGGAGGAGGCTGAAGGCAGACAGGGTGCTATACTCTGGAATGCAAGGGCATTGCCTACTTCTTCTTGGTGCCCTATACTGCCCAAGCACTTGTATTCATCAAACAGTTCTCATTGCCTGCCATACCATTCCATCATTTGTGCTTCTTAGTACATTTAGACATAGTCTTTATGCAAAGCTTTCTCTTGGAAATTTATTGGAGGGAGGTAGGTGGGTTAAGCAGCAAGAAAAAGAAAAGGTGGTAAGTGGGTGGATAGGGTCACTGACATAAAGAATGAAATCAGAAATATACTCATACCTGCTTTGAAAAAATGATGTAATACAATAAATAGGATCGTTTGAGGCAGCCACTTAGTCTGACCTTTATGAAATGAGAAGGATGCTTCTACTTTTCTGCCCACTCTACGCCTTTTTAAAGGAATCCAGAAAGTTCACTTCTACCACAGAAGTGAGAGGCTATAGAGCTGTTATATACAGAAAAACGAAAAAAGGCTTTAGAGAGGTCAGTGTATAGGTTTGTTTAGTTTTGCTTTGTTTTAAGTATAGGGATGTTAGACCCTAAAAACAATTCAAATGCTTATTCTTGGTTGATTTATCATGGGTATAGCATAAATAGATATGCCAGGCAGAGAATACCTTAAAGCAAAATTTGATGGAAACGAAATAATAAGCTGCTTTGTCTTTTTGAGCCATTATAGCATTTTATTTCCTGCTAACCCCCAGGCGTGGTTGGCTGCCACAGTGGAGAAGCCAGGGCAGGACCCAAAGTACTTCTTCAGCTGCCATCCAGAGTGAGAGACAAAAGGCTGCATAATCTTTCCTTTCCTCATCCAATTGGAAGCTTCTGTCATGTATCATAAGAAAGGATGATAAGTTATGAGGAGGATGAAGCAAAATAAAAGCTGGTATTTCTTTGTCTTTTTGCATTTTGGTAAAAGCCTACATAAAAATCAAGCCAAACCCACTGCCGTTGCGTCAAGTCCGACTCATAGAGACCCTATAGGACAGAGCAGAAATGCTCCATAGAGTTTCCAAGAAGCACCATGCAGATTTGAACTGATCACCTTTTTTGGTTAGCAGACATAGCACTTAACCATTATGCTGCTAGAGTTTCTGAAAGTATGCATATCCACAATAAATAAAAATAAAAATAAAAGAAAGTACACATAGCCAAATACACCATTTTAAAAATTTCTATATGTATAGTTCAGTGACATTGGTTACAATCTTCAAGTTGCTGTTCTTTCCAAATTATGCCACCACTGTTAAACTCTCTGCCCTTAAGCCACCCAGCCAGCCTTTCAAGTTGCCAGTATCAATTTGATCTCACGTAGATAGTTCTGTAAAAGAACACAATTCTCAAAACACAATTGGTACTTTACTAACTAAGATAAGCTTTTGAGGGGGGATCAAAAATGACTTCAGAGAAGAGTTTTCGCTAAAGGTTTCTTTAAAGATCTTCTCAGGGCAATAGCTCTGAGGACTCAGTCAGTGTCCTCCATGGCTCCTGAAAATCTGAATTCCACTGAGAATTGGAAATTCTGTCCCAAATTTCCTTCTTTTGTTCAGAGCACTGTGGTTTTCTTATCTTAAAAAGTTTTGAAGTCTGAGGACATAGGATTTTATTATCCTGACTGTGTTCCAAGGCTTGAGACTCCAAAATTTATTCCTGAAAAAAAATAAATAAATAAACAAAGGCTCTCCTTGAAGAAATCTCTGCTGCTGTGTTAATGTCTTCTATTCACCTATTTATTCTCAAGAAAAGAACACTGCTCTACTGAGTGGCTCTTATAGGAGCAGTATTTCCTTAACAGGTGAGAGGGCAGGGGTCAGGTAGACAGAGGTGTTCAAGAAGGAAAACTCATTGCTGCTGAGTTGATCACAACTCATAGCAAAGGAAAGGCCGGGCAAAATTCCAATAAAAAAGGAACTACAGGCATTAGATACGTGAGAAACAGAAGAATAACACCAAGAAATGTAACCTGTCCAGTGTTGCTAGAGTACAAAAAAGGAGAAAATAGCTGTGTCAAATGCCCAGTAAAGTCCAAAGTGATAAGGTGTGAAAAACAACAGCAAAATAATAACTTTATATTCTCTCATACTTACTGCCAAAGTATTTTTTTAATGAAAGTTACAGTGTATTTTATCAAGGGCGATATTTAGCAATGTCCATAGTTCTTAAGCCTACTCCAAAAATTTTAAACTACATTATATTTCAGATTAATTGGTGCCCCAAAGAGTAAATTACCTATGTAAAGGAACTAAACCATAAAATATTTTCAAATAGATCATTTAAAAAAATATATGTTAACTAAAATTAAGCTAATGTATTATTGTCTCTTTTGGGTGTATGACAGGCTGAGCCAGTGTTAGAAGACTTAAGACTCCAGCTACACAGAAATGTTGGTAAAATATGATATTTTTAAAATACAAAATTAATATCAAAGGAAAGAATAGGTTTAGAAATAAGAAATTGACCCTCTGGTCCTGGGAAGTCAGGAACACAATAAACCTCAATTTAGGCCTTGATAGCAAAAGGTGTGGCTTTTAATACCTACCCAGGAACATAAGACGCAAAATAAAACGGTTAAATAAAGCAAGGACTCTATCATAACAGTGCTTTTCATGAAAGGGGGACTGTGAAACTCCTTGCTGTCCATCAACTCTGATTCCTGGCACCCCTATAGGAGTAGACCTGCACCATAGAGTTTCGGAGGCTGTTACCTTTATAGAAGCAGACTGCCCCATCTTTGTCCCATAGAGTGGCTGGTGGGTTTGAACAGCCAGCATTTCAGCTGGTACCTGAGTACTTAACAACTGCACTACCGGGACTCCTCAAAGGGAGCTATCAGGGGCAAAAAGAAAAGGCTGTAGTCTGCCCAAAACACTAGGTAAGAAAAAATAAAACTTCCCAGGATAATTTAAAATGGCATATTTAATTAGATGGGAGATCTTAATGTATATAACCGAACTAGTACAAGATGGTCAATCTAGAAAATGAATTAAAGACTGATCCTGGATCAGTCTTTTATCAATGGAAACATATGTCTAGCACAAGTAAATGAACAAACAAAAAAGTACAAATACTTGATGAAAACTCTTCCACAAATTCCCACAGACAAAAAAAAAAAAAAAAGGAAGTGAAGTTAGGATCATCTGATGAAATTATAAACCATACAAGGAAATTAAACACTATAAAATCGTCAGCAGACAAATCAGAATAAGTAACATCCCAATAAAAATGTAAACATAGTATAAAAGACTCTAAAATAAATATACTTAAGTGAATACAAAAATAAAATGATGAAATGAAGCCTAATAAAATTACTAAATCACCATGAAAAATAAAAAGGGCATTTAAAAAATTAAATACATTTCAAAAAAAAAAAAAATGCTGAAATCCAAAACGTAAGAAGCACTAAAAAGTAGTAAAAGAGAACATCCAGGAACTTGAAAACAGTCTGGGAGAAATTACCTAAAGTGTACACAAGCTGTAAAAAGCATCAAATACGAATACAAGTTTAACACATCAAGAACGAAGCTAAAAAGTCTAATATACTCTCAACAAGAGTTTCAAAAAGAGTAAGAAGGAAAATGATGACAGAGAGAAGTAGAAAACCAGTTGAGAACTTTCCAGACCAGAAGATAGCTATCAACCTAAAATTCAAGAAACTATAATAAATCCTAGACAGAATAAATAGAAATAAATTCGTACTAAGTCACTTTTATCAAGGTAAACCTCAAAATACAAAACCAAAGGGGAAAACGCAAAAGCATCTGGGAGAAACAAAGATTATCTATAAAAGAATAACAATTAGAATGGTAGCAGATTTCATATCAACAAGAAGAGAAGCTAGAGAACAGTGCGAAATACCTGTCAGTCTAAAATTTTACACAAGCTAAGTAATTATTCAAGAGTAGTATCTCAAACAAAAGCTGGATAAAAGGAAGCCAAAAACATGTCATGGTGTACGGGGTGGGGTCAAAAAGAATTTAAATAAGTAGTCACAATAATATAAAGGGATTAAATTGAACTCTAAAAAACAGAGATGCTCATAGAGGATTTAAAAAAATGCATTTGCTGTTTATACAAAACATGCTTCATTGTTAAGTATATAAAAATATTACATTCAAAACAATAGGAAAGATAAACCAGAACAATAAGAAAAGAACAAAAGCTATTGTTGCATTATTAATATTAAACAATAGAAATTTTAGGCAAAAGTCACATTAGAGGTAGAGAAGATCAATAATTTTAGTAACAAAGTTCATTTCCTGAGAAAGACAATCCTACATTCACCTCATAATATAGCCTCAAAATTTATGGAACAAAAATAGACAGAAATATAAAACAAACATTCATGACAGAAATGAATAAAGTATCATCTCAAATACAATTTATATGATAAATAACCTTTTATAGATATGAACCATAGTTAGGGTTTTTAAGACAGAAATCATCAGTTCATCTTAATTACACTGCACATTACTCTATAAAATTACAGTTTAAAAATTATTTTGAATCATAAAATATACATTTTTAAATAATAAAGTTTCAAGATTATCATTTTCTACTTTAACCAACATCAAAAATAAGAATAATCCCTTATGTTTATGTAGTGCCTTTCAATGTATACAAAGTTTTTTAAAATATTCAATGCTGACAACAATTTCCTCTGTAAATAAGTGAAGCCATTATTAGCTTTATGATTATTGACAAAGAAACAGAAACTCAGAGAAACTAGATCACAGAGTCATGCACTTGAATATGTAGTAATTAATACTTAACTGTGTTTACCAAGCAAATAATCCAAGACGCTGGACCTTATGAAGAATGGGGCATCAGGTGTGGAAGACTCATTAACAACCCACGTTATGTAGATGACACAACCTTGCTTGCTGAAAGTGAAGATGACTTGAAACTCTTACTGATAAGGATCAAAGACCAAAGCCTTCAGTACGGATTATACTTTAATATCAAGAAAACAAAGATCCTCACAACTAGATCAATAAGGAACATCATGATAAATGGGGGGAAAGACTGAGGTTGTCAAGGATTTCATTTTATTTGGGTCCACAAACAACACCCACAGAATCAGCAGTCAAGAAATCAGACGAACCTATTGCATTGTGAAAATCTGCAGCAAAGCACCTCTTTAAAGTGTGAAAAAGCAAAGCTGTCTTCTGGAAGATTAAGGTGCACCTGACCTAAGCCATGTTGTTTTCAACAGCATCATATATATGCAAAAGCTGGACAAGAATGAATAAATCTGTCTTGGAAGAGGTACAACCAGAGTATTCCCCAGAAGAAAGGATGGCAAGACTGTATCTTATATAGGTGTGCCTGACCCAAGCTATGATATTTTCAGTTGCATCACATACATGCAAAAGCTGCACAATGAATAAGGAACGCTAAGGAACACAGAAGAATTGACACCTTTGTTAGAGAAGAATATCGAATGTATCATGAACTGTCAAAAGAACAAACATTTCTATTCCGGAAGAAACACAACCAGAGTGATTCTTCAAAGCAAAGATGGTGAGACTATGGCTTACATACTTTCGACATTTTGTCAGGAGCCATCAATCCCTGGAGAAGGATGTCATGCTCTGTAAAGTAGAGGGTCAGCTAAAAAGAGCAAGACTCTCAAGGATATGGATTGCCACAGTGGGTTTAAGCATAAAAATGATTGTGGGCATGGCACAGGACTGGGCAGTGTTTCCTTCTGTTTTTAGTTGGGTTGCTATGACTCAGAGGCAACTTGATGGAACCTAATAAGTGGATGTTTGTTTTTATACAGCCAGGGGCTGGTGGAGGAGATGAGGAGTTACTGCTTAAAGAGTAGCAGGTTTCTGCTTAAGGTGATTAAAAATGTTTGCAGACAGGTAGTTATGATGATTGCACAACACTGAAAATGCAATTCGTGTCACTGAATTACAAGTACTTAAAAATGGTTAAAATGTCAAAGTGTATATAATTTTACCTTAATACAATTTTTAAAAGATATATATGACTAATCAGACATACACAGACTATGTACAGCATCTTAAATATTAATTGCATTTGTCTTTCTCATTTATAGTTTCCCTCTTATATTTCTTGCTGCTTATTCTCAGTCTCCATTGTCTGCTATTTTTCCCCTGTCCAACCCTTGAGCGATCTCCAGGATTTCACTTTGCTTCATTGCATTCTTCATCTATACATTCTCCCTGGGCCATATCATTCCCTAGATTTTGCCACAAGGATCGGTCAAGCTGATGATCCCAAGTCCATATTTTCAGCTCAGATGTCTATCCAGAAACCCAGAACAGAAACTCACTGCATACTGAACACCTATATCTAAATAAAGTTACTGGGTTACTCTCTCAACTTCCTGGGCAAATATTACTATATTCTCAGTTGTACTTCTTAAATTGCTACAAATGTGTTCTCATTGAGAACTTATTTCCCATTCCTTGCTAATATAACCTAGTCTGAACTTTATCATTAATATAACACACAAGTCAAATTTTGCTTAAGATTCTTCAAAAGCAGGTACAGTATTACATCTACAGGGAACTGGCAGGAATTCTCATGCTAGATTCACAAGAGGACATGAACAAGGACTATCATCGCTGATGTCAGATGGATCTTGGCTGAAAATGGAGAATATTAGAAAAATGCTTACTCATGTTTTATTGACTATGCAAAAGCATTTGACTGCATGGATCATAAAAAATTATGGATGACACTGTGAAGAGTGGAAATTCCAGAACACTTAATTGTATTCATGAGGAACCTGTACATAGAATAAAAGGTAGTTGTTTGAGCAGAACAACTAGATACTGCATGATTTAGAGCCAGGAAAGGTGTGTGTCAGGGTTATACCCTTTCATCATATTTAATCAGTCCATATGCTGAGCAAATAATTGAAGAAGCCGGATTGCATAAAGAAGAATCCAGCATAAGGATTGGAGGAAGGCTCCTTGATGACCTGAATTAGGCAGATGACATATCTTGCTTGCTGAAAGTGAAGATGACTTGGAATACCTACTGATGAAGATCAAAGACCACAGCCTTCCATATGGGTTACACCTCAACATTAAAAAAAAAAAAAAAACTGGACCAATAAGCGACATCATGATAAATGGAGAATTTCATTTTTCTTAGATACACAAGCAGCAATCATATATGCAGCACTCAGGAAATCACATATTTCATTGGTAAAGTCTGCTACAAAAGATATCTTTAAAGGATTGAAAGACAAAGATGTCACCTGGAGGACTAAGATGAGGCTCACCCAAGCCAAGGCATTTCAGTCACCTCATGTGCATTGGAGAATTGGATAATGAATAAGGAAGATCAAAGAAGTGATGCCTTTGAATTGTGTTGATGAAAAATATTGAATATATACCAGGGACTACCAGAAGAATGAACAAATCTGTCTTGGAAGAAGTACAGCTAGAATGTTCACGAGAAGCAAAAATATGGAGGCTTCATCTCACATACTTTGGACGTCATCAGGAGGGACAGGTTCCCCGAGACGGATATCACTCTTGGCAAAGTAGGGGGTCAGCAAAAGAGAGGAAGACCCTCAATGAGATGGATTAACACGGAGGCTGCGGCAATGGGCTGAAGCATAACACCAGTTCTGAGGACAGCCCAGCACTACGCAGTGTGCCAGTCTATGGTCCATAAGGTCACTAGGAGTCCAAACCAACACGACAGCACCAACAAGAACAAACTTTATCAACACAGATGAAGACTGACTTTTTTTTCTAATCTTTCTTCTTTTTTTATTATCATGATTGAATGAAACTGTACATTCCCATATAAATTTGCATGCCCACCTATATGCAGCTTCCACTGTTCTCCCTGCCTGGTGACAGCACACTCTTCCTCTCTGCTCCATACATGTCCCATCCTCCCAACAATCTCCTTTCCCCTCCTCTCCACCCACTCCCTTTCCTCCAGTAAGAGGTCAGCTGGACGACATCCTATAGACACAGAGAACCATAAAGTGCACCCAAGATATGGTCACTCTGCGTTGCCAAGTCCAATCCATTCCCGTCTGAAGAATGGACCTTCATTATGATTTATAGTGAAGACTGACTTTTAAAGTGATATTTTCACTATTACAGCAAAAACATGCCCTGAGCTACTACTTTACTTAGAACATAGAAAATATTACAGGTAAACTTCTTGTCTTCTGCCAGATGTCTCACTATCTCAACCAGTTCCTGTCTTCCCTGTAAACCCCTAGTTCAGAGGAAGAAGTGTCCCTCTTGCTTGCAGACATACTGTAGGAAGGCAGATGTGGCTGTCAGTAAGGTACTCCTTGTGACTTTAAGTTTGCATGCTGAGAATGAAATTGGGAGAAACGTAATTAATGAGATTAGCCATCTGTACAAGATATATCCCTCAGTAATGAGTGGTTAAGATGTTATAGGAACATAAAGGCTCAATGCCCTCAGTGTCTCTCAGAAAATCATTAGCTTTTCTAGTGCTATAGCTAATCAACTGAATTATAAAGTCACGAGATTTAAAGACCAACGGATTATTTTAAATTCCAGATAAACCATTTATTATGTAACTTTTATCAATATAGCTGATTTTCCTATGCTCTGATTTTCTTATCTGTGGAGTTGAGTGGATTTATACATGATCTGTACATGGAAAGTATCAATAACAGTGATGGTGACATAATTGCAGTTGTAGCAACAGTATTTCCTAATTGTGATATTAACTACTTTGTCACTGTTGGATTTAATATGTAAATAAAAACAATGAGCACTAGGCATAGAAAAATGGTGTCAAAGTGTAGTTATGACCCTTGAACTATAAAGCTGTCTCCTGACCAGTGAGTCTAAAAGCAGCAGTCATCTTCGTAGGCAGATTCCCAAATAGTGTTTTAGGCTGCCACAGTTCTATAGCCATTAAAACCTCAACAGATGAGCTAAATGGTGGACTTGATTCAAGTTGGGATAAACTGAATTCATTCAGAGTTAAAGTTTAAGAATATTTCTCATACTATGGCAAGGAGAAACAAGTAAATAAGAAATATAGAAAAGAAATAACAAGGAAGATAAATTTAAAAATTTGAATAATTTTCTAATAGGCATTCTGAAGTAGACAAGAGAAAATGAAGAGGTGATTTTAAAATGACTAAGAAGGTGACAACTGAAAAAAATCTTGATTTTTCATATTTAAAAATCCACTGAGTACCTATAAGAGTGAATTTGACACAAATATATGCATCAAAATATACTGTAATAAAAATATAGATCAAGAAAGGGAAATCTCAGAAAGCTACCAGAGAGAAAGAACATCTGTAAGTAAAAACAGTAATACTGATGCCAGACTTGTGCAGGCGGCAATAGGTACCAGAGGAAAGTGTCATATTTTCAAGTGCTGGCAAAAAATAATGTTTTGATTTTTATACCCAGCAAAATTACAAAGCACTATCTCTTTTAAAAAAGCATCCAGAGTGTTTAGTATATACAGACTTTTACATATACTACTTACTAAAGAAGTACTTGAGCAGGAACAATGAACAAAACAGGAAGGAATGAAATATCAGAAGCAGATGTGAACATATAAACTGAAGAAAATGTGATGATAAAGACCGTATTTCAACATTAACTATGATATCAATATGTTATATGTTTAAAACTTTGCAAGAAATAAATACTGTAGAAAAATAGATGACATTGGGAGAAAAGTCTCTATGGCTGTCTAGTATTTCTGCGTATCTTTGCAAGTAGAGGTACTGACCACCCTTATTCCAAACTAGCCAACAGTCTTAGGAGATCCATAGTGTCTATCTCTGCAGCAAAGGAGCGGTTTTCTCACAGCCTTGCAATATACAGGCAGTGTCTCCTCCAAGGGCAAAAGACATTCTTGTTTACTGCCTATTATAAAAGATCTGTTCTCTCTAAACTCAGGGTACCTCTCCTGCATGCAATCCATTGTGTGTACAAGTGTCACTTGGCCCTTTTCTCATCCTTCCCATTCTCTGGGGACCCAGAAACAGGTGCAAGGAAATGCTGTTACTGTAAACAATCAAATCCTTCATATTTGACTCAGGTTGTATCTTCTGCCCGCATTCATGGAACTGTGGCAAGGTACCTTGTTCGTTTGAAAATAGGAGAAAATCTCAGATCCCTTAAAGTCTCCTATGGACTTGGTAGCTCCTTCTCAGTCTCCCTGACGCATGTCAGTCAGCTCACCCAGAGAGGTTAGTAGCTTGTCGAATGACCACATTTTCTAACTGGCAGAGATAGAAATCAAATTCCATTCCCCAGACTTTCAAGCCAGTGCCTATTACAGTAATGTAATATTTTGCTGTGAGTTAGATAGAGAAGGACTCAAAAAGAGCCATATACTACTTGTGCCCCAGGGTAATGGAAGCACAGAGATTAAAGCAAGATTGCTTTTAGACATAGTTACCCCCTCTAAAATCATCCATTTGACATACACATTCTGTGAGATTTGTTTGATCATCAAATTAAAATAGTATGTTGCCCTTGGCTTGGCTGCCCATCCTGGGACCATAAAGTTATACAACTGGAGTCCCTAACAACTAACGTAGCTGACAGCCTCAGAAAAGGGGAGATTAACTTAATAGAAATTTTGGTCTCAGGCACACGTACAGTTGTAGTGTGGGCCAGTGAAGCTCTCGTGACCTGATAACGATTGTTTCTACAAAAATATAAACAGAGTTGAGATTGCTGTGTTAAATACTTACCTATACAAAGATCTAGTCGTAATTTTACTCTGCACTTGGTTAGTGCTACTTGCTTTGCGGGTGCCCTGGTGGTGCAGTGTTTAGCACTTGGCTGCTAACTGAAAAGTTGATGGTTCGAACCCACCCGTCTCTCAGCAGGAGAAAGTTGTGACAGTCTGTTTCTGTAAGGACTTACAGCCTTGGCAACTCTGGGCACATTCTACCCTGTCCTATACGGTCACTACAAGTCAAAGTTGGCTAGATGGCAGAGTTTTACTTGTTTGCAAAATGTTTTCAGATTCTTTATCTCATTTATTGCAAACGGCAATGAACTAAATCAATTCCTAGAGTGGACCATATTCACACCTTGGGTGAAAAAACCACTTGGAAAATATTCTACTACTGTGTGAGCATCACACCTGTGCCCTGCACCCTGCCAAATCATAGTCCTCCAGCGACACTGCAAGGTGCTTATTGTTAATCTGTATAATCCCTAAAGGTCTGGGGTTTGCCAACCTTGCCCATGCTTTTCTGCCTCTATGCTGCTAAAAATTCCCAGGGCTGGAGTTAGCAGTTTCTAAAGTACAAGAGTTTCTTCCATAAAGGTGATGGAACTCTGAATTTCTCTTCTTTCCTGGTCCAAACCACACAAACAAACTGGCAGTGTAGGATATGAAGCAAGGGCTGTTTAGTCAGGCATGGGTTCATAAAAAAGAGGACTTTATTTTCCCTGCTTGTATTTTGTTTTATTTTTATTTTTTTTTTAATTTAAGCTCTGGCGTAGTGGTTAACAGCTATGGCTGCTAACCAAAAAATTGGCAGTTTGAACCTATGGCTGCTCCGCAGAAATCCTATGGGGTAGCTTCTACTCTGTCCTAAAGGGTTGCTATGAGTGGCAACTGACTTGCCAGCAAGAGTTGTTTGTTTGTTTGTTTATTTTAGTAGAGGACTCCATGGTTTTGGTTTTGGTTTTCAGTAGAGGACTTTATGAGTCAGAATCAATTCAACAGCAACTAACAAGGGCAGCAGAGGACTCTCCCACTCATCTGTCTGTTAATCATGCTGTGGTGGCTTGTATGTTGCTATGACCCTAGAAGCTTTTCCTGTTGATATTTCAAATACCAGCAGGGTTACCCATGGTGGATTGGTTTCATCTGTCTGCAGATGAAGCAGAAAATCTTAGATCTATTTCTGAAAAATAGCCAATGAAGACTGTACAGATCATAACATAATGTTGTCAGACTCGCTTGCTTTGGATACATCTTCAGGAGGGGTCAGTTACTAGAGGAGGACATCATGTTTTGGGAAACAAAGTGCCAGTGAGGGTGTGAGAGGTCTTTGGAGAGACGGGTTGGCACAGTAACCACAAGGACGAATTGAAACATAGTGGAGATTGTGCAGCTGGCACAGAACTAGGAGACATTTCATTCTGTTATCATAAGGTCAGTGTGAGTCAGAATCAACTCAATGGCTGCTATCAACAATTAGAGGACTTCACAGCTATGAAGAATGGTTACATGAATACACTGAAGAGTAAAGTTTCCTGTAAGTACTTTATTCCACAGCTACCACCAAGGCTTCTGTAGTTTTCTGGAATCCCTCCATTCAGTTTAGGCTCGTATCATCTCATTGCCTTAAGCTTTCTACAGCTGACTGCTGCCTATCTAAGGCAGGACCAGATTCATCCTTGTGGCCAGCCTCACTTCTGTATCTTTCACCAGGTCTGATACAAGTGTTTAGCACGCTGTATCCATCCTTAACAAGGATGAAGGCACATGTGCCTGCCATATGTATACCATCCTCACATAGATTTCCAAGTTTGGTTGGTTTCTACATCTAAATTGCCAAAAACTAGTTGTTGACTCCAACTAAGGTGAACCCACGTGTATCAGAGCAGAACAATGCTCCCTAGGGCTTTCAACAACTGAATTTCCAGAAGTAGGTCACCAGGCCTTTCTTCTGAGGTGCCTCTAGATGGACTTGAATCTTCAAACTTCAGGTGAGCAGCCAAGGGTATTAACCACTTGCAGAAGACAGGGATTCTAGTTCCACATTTGGTATGCATAATGGAGCCCTGGTGGCTCAGTGGTTAAAAGACTCGCTGCTAACCTTTTGGTTCAGATCCACCAGCTGCTCCTTGAAAACTCTATAGGCAGTTCTACTCGGTTCTAGAGGGTCACTAGGAATTGGAATAGACTCAACAGCACCAGGTTTAATAGGCTCCATTAGGAGTTATGCCATACTTTGATAGTGGAACTTGAGGCCACTTACTAACATGCAATTAAAAGAGGCATTAGATGGTGAGGGTGGGGGTGGGGGTAGGAGTGGGGAACAAGCTTTCACCAAAAGTATCCTCCTGTTGTTCATTCTATAGTTTCTTTTTGTTTTAATGGTTTCCCTACCCCTCATGCTTCTATGTTTTCCTGTTGTGGTGGTAGTGCTGATGGTTGTCAATATGAGAAAGACTCATTACACAAAGTTCAAGGTCATTCTAGGATAACATTGTATTTTAGTCTGAAAAACTTTATAATTCAGGATTTTCATGTTTAAAATTGTTTACATGTAACCAAATGGTTATAATTACAACTAGCTATCAAAAATAATGTATCTATATTGTCTCTTAAGATTACACAGCGATGAAAGCATGATTTTGTTTGGATCTTCCAGTTGTATGACTACTAGGTACCCTGTATTTTAGTTAACTGTTCAGTGGGGGTCCCCTATCCTGAGTTATAAGCTCCAAGAGGCCCACAGCTGTTCTGTCTCCCCTGTACACTGGGCCTGCAGAAAGATACTCAACACATGGTTGACATTTAACAAACAAATGGTTTCCCATGAGATGTGCTCATTACTCAAAATGAGTGCTCAGTTAAGTCAGTCCTTCTGCCAAAAAAAATTCTAAATTTGTAGGTAAATGTTCACAAAGTGCCACTACTCAAACTCCTCAAATTCCCAAGTTTGATGTTCTGATTGAACTGAACAATTTGATGTAATACAGTATATTATGATGCCAAATATAACTTGGCAGAAGACTGAATACATAATGTCATGTGTGATTCTGATCAAAATGGAAGACCAGAATGGAATCCCTTTAACTGGAAATAGTGCTTACCTATGCTAACTGGCAGGGCAGGTCAGTGCCTTTTCTGAGTTAGAGATGCTGGAGATTTGAAAAGGTAATAATGTAAATCATCACTAGATGCCAACCAAGATCAGGGTCACAGCATCTTTCCTACTGCAGGTTGGGTACAGAGAGAGGTGCTGTTTGACTTGACTGAAAACTCACCCTACTCCCACACAGGAAATCCAGTCACTGCAGCAAGAAAAGACAAGAAAGGAGAGAGGAGGGGAAGGAAAGAGAAAGAAGAGAAAACTACTGTGAAGGCCACTTAAAACATAGTCAACTTAAATTTGTACTGTTTTAACTACAATGTAATGACTACTGAGTTCCACAAAAGAATGACTTTAGACTAACATATATAGGGAATAATGATGGTTAGCTAAAAATAATATATAGAAATAGCCTGTAGTACCTTGTAAATGCATTAAGTCCCAGCTTTATCTGAAGGGCAAATCTGGAGAATTCTGGGATTCTCATTCAGAGATTAATTTGCATGACTTGGGTATCTCTTATGAAGAAATCTACCCTTAGGCTGAAGAAAAGGACCAGTTTCAAGTATAGCATCTAATTGATATTTAGATACATCTTCAGCCCCAGAGCCCATGACCTTTATCCTAGATTTACCCCAAATCTACGATAAATGCCTACAATGACATCAAAACATCTGGAGCCAATAAGAATACAAATGGCTCTGATTTGAGTCTGGAGAGTATGTATCACAGGTAGAAGAGGAAATCTCACCATTTATTAAGAAAAGTGGAACAACAAAACGGCATCAGATGCTCAGATTTAGAAGACTAGAACAGCTTCATCACAGCCTTGATATCCAGATATATTGGAAGATACTGTTTCGGCAACGGCAAGAGGCATATTTGCAGAAGTCATACAGAACCCATCCCCACCACCACAGATGATGAGTGAAGCAAGAGATGCTTTTGAGTATCCTGGGACAGCACGTAGGGACTCCTTCAAAGAGTAGAAGAAAGCTCCACTGTAGTAGGGAGAGGCCAAGTCATAGAAACACTGTTCATATCATTGTGCCCTTACTCACTCTTAGCCAGCACGATCTGGTAAAAAAACAAAACACAGATCCATGGGGGGCGAGGAGGGGACTAAAAACTTCCAAAAAGTCAGTGCAAAATACTCTATTTATATGTTAAGGGCTTCTATTTTTCATCTTCTGAATGACAGCCAAGAACAAACCATGCATACATCACACAGGACTGTCAAATGAACCACAAATAACTTATGACTTGTCAGACAGTGGCTAGTTCACTAGGAACCAGCCTCACACATTACTTCTTCCACATACATAACAGCTGCACTGCAGAGAACACTTTCTAACTAAAGTCTGAAATAAATGAAGAATGATAAAATCGCTGCTGGGATTAACACAGTAAAATAACTAGATTCTCACACTTTGTCTTTAAGGAACACACAGACAAGATGTTGGTAAGTTCTTATGTTATGAATGCCTATCAATATATAACTTCTTGCTTGTGTTTCTTTTTCAAGATTGGAGTTAAAAGAACTCCAGAATATCACATAGCATGAATACAAATACCTCGAAATCTCAGTCCTTAAAAGTTTGACGAGTGGATAAGAATTGATCTTCTTACATTGCCGTAAGAGCTGGTTTTCCTGTACTGAACCTCTGTATTTTCCAAACTCTCTCTCCAAGTCTGTATAGACCACACATCAGTAACTTTAGAAAACTTGGAATTCAATTTATCCCATGTAGACACAGTATAAAAGAAAACCCCTGCAAAACTTACGTAAAAGCCTATTCTTTTCCATTAGTCTCACTGAATTAAACATCACACTGATGGACACTGGCTTTGCAATTAGATCTGACTTGGTCACTGTCAGTTGGAATGACTCGATGGCACCTGACAACAGCAACACCTATGGGTACCCGATTTTCAACAACAGTGTCAAAGTCCACACACAATACTCCACTGCATTTTGCCTCATCTTCTTTCCAATCTCTTGAAGGGTTTTAAATATTAATCTTTTGTGTTCTACCTCCAGTAAGTCCAGAAAGTTCTCTTTTTCTGGAAATTACTTGTTTCTTTACTTTGGGAACTTTATGAAGCCATTGCTGGTCTGCCTCTGTAAGTGATGTCAAATTGACTGCTGCCTCTGAGCCATCACTAAGTTGTCATATTTATTTATGTTTGCACACTGTGTGCTGGCTTCTTATCTTGTTTTGTTTTAAAATATCCAAACAGGATGATTGGGTGTGCTAGTTTGGTTATCAGCATCTCTGAAGCTCTAACTTCCTGTTGTCAGGTGGTTAGAGTGATTACTAGGCATGAGAGCCCAGGAGCCCAATTACTTTTCAGGTGTCTGGGTAGTCAGTCACTCAGTATGTGGCACAGGCTCTCCCCAGCAATCCCAGATGGACAGGAGTGTTTAGTGTAAGCACAGGTATCTGGCTACAGGTGCTGAACAAGGCAGGGTCCTGAATGCCATCTGTGAGTGTGTTTGAGGAAGGCGTATCCCCTTATGCCTGATCCTAAACAAAAGAAGTATTTCTACACTGAATTTCTGGGCCAGAGGAGTCAGCAGATTCTCTTTTTTAAACCCTACTTCCCCTACTTGTTAAATTGTCTGCTATCCAAGTCTAGGAGAACGGCTCAGTGCTATAAAGAGTCCTTCTTCTAGTTCATGTAATGGCATCAGACTCTGGAGTCAGGCACAGTGCAGAGAAGGGAGACAGAAGCACTAGGAAAAGGGAGAGATGTTTATCCCCAGGGAATGTTTTCAATTCAGGAACCATAGGTTAGACACAAGTCATTTAACTTGTGATGATCAAGTACATTTTTCCCTAGTTCTGAAGGCTGTGTAGACTCTGTGAAGCTCAGTCTGTCCAACTGAGGAGGATGCCCTGCAAATGCCACTGCTCCATTCACTACGCTGGCTGCAGCTGGTTCGCTGGCTGAGGTCTGGCCAGTCCTAGGAACTCCTGGACCTTCTCTTCCTTCCCTGTCACTCAGTCCATTTCTCAGGTTTCCTTTTGATGTTCAGGGTTCCTGGAATACCATGCATACCATGCATAATTGTTTCACTTGTTCTTTGGGGTCTTTGTTGTTATAGGGATCACAGGAAGGCCTGACTATTCTGCCATCTTGGCCTCACCTCCCTCAAAGTTTATTAAATGGGAAAGAAACAGTCTCTTTAACAAATGATGTTGGCAAAGCTGAATACCCAATTGCAGAAAATGTAAACAGAATTCCTACCTCACGCTATACATAGAAACTACATCAGAATGTATCTAACACCTAAATATTATGGCAGAAATACAAAATGATATGACCATTTTGGAAAACAATATGGCACTTTCTTAGAAAGCCAGAAACAGAAATATCATATGATCCAGCAATCTCATTCCTAGAAATATATCCTAAAGAAATAAGAGACATCACATAGTCATATGCACACCCATATTCACCACAGCATTGTTCACAACAGCAAAAAAAATAGAAACAACCTAGATGCCCATCAACAGATGAATGGATAAGCAAACTTATCCATTGTACACATACACACTCACACACACACACACACACACACACACACGGAAACCTTGGTGGTGTAGTGGGTTAAGTGTTATGTCTGCTAACCAAAATGTTGGCTGTTCAAATCTACCAACTTGGAAACTCTATGGGGCAGTTCTACCCTGACCTCTAGGGTAGCTGTGAATGAGACCCAACTCGATGGCAGAGGGTTTGGTTTTTGGTTTTTATACACACACAATGGAGTATTACATAAAAATAAAGAACAATAATGAATCTGCAAAGCATCTCATAACATGGATGAATCTGGAAGGCATAATGCTGAGAGAAATAGATCAATCACAAAAGGACAAATATTATACTAGACCACTACTGTAAAAACTCATGAAAAGGTTTACACACAGAAAGAAATAATCTTTAATGGCTATGAGGGAGGTGAGGGATAGGAGTTGAAAAACACTAAATAGACAATAGATAAATGGTAACTTTGCTGAAGGGTAAGACAGTACACAATGCGGGGGAAGCCAGCACCAGTTGTACAAGGCAAGGTCACGGAAGCTCCATAGACACATCCAAACTCCCTGAGGGACCAAATTGCTAAGCTGAGTACTGTGGGGACGGGGGTCTTGGGGAACATCTAGCTCAATTGGTATAACATAGATTATAAACAAAATGTTCTGTGTTCTACTTTGGTGAATAGTGTCTGGGGTCCTAAAAGCCTGTTAGTGGCTACCTAAAGTACTCCTCTGGTCTCACACCATTGGGACCAAGGGATAATGAAGAAAATTAAGGATACAAGGGAATGGTCACCCCAAAGTACTAAGGGACCACATCCACCATGGCCTCCACCAGTCTGAGGCCAGTACAGACGGATGGCACCCACTACCAGCACTGACTGCCCTGACAAGATCGCAATACCTGTCTTAGACAGTGCTGGAGAAAAATGTAGAACAAAATTCTAACTCACAAAAAAGACCAAACTTACTGGCCCAACAGAAACTGGAGAAATCCCCAAAGTATGGACCCCCAGACACCCTTTTAGCTCATGCCTGTAGTTCACTTTTCAGCCAAATAATGGACAGGCCCATAAAACAAAATAAGATCAAATGGATGTGACAGCCCTGGGGCAAGAACTACAAGGCAGGAGGGGGCAGGAAAACTGTTAGTAGGGAACCCAAGGTCAAGAAGGGAGTATACTGATATGTTATGGGGTTGTTAACTAATGTCATAAAACAGCACGTGTATTAATAGTTCATCGAGAAACTAGTTTGTTCTGTAAAGCTTCATCTAAAGTAAAAAAAAAAAAAAAAAAAACCCTAGATGTTTATCTTACATCTAAAATTTCCTGGAAGATAAAATAGAAACAAAAGTACAAGACCTAATTAAAAAAAAAAAAAAGATCATCAAAACAATTACAAATTAACAAACAACAGAAGACAAATTAGATAACTGGGAACATCTAAAAATTAAATACTTAAGCTCACCAAAACAGTAACGACAAACCTGACAAGGATGTAATCTCTAAAATGTACAGAAAACTTGAATAGCTTCATAACAAAAAGACACACAATCCAATTAAAAATATGAGCACAAGACATGAACAGACATTTCACCAAGAGCATTCATGGGGTTAACAAGCTCGTGAAAAGATGCTCAGGATCATTAACCATTCTAAATAAATAAATAAATGGCTGTTGTTGAGTCAATTCTAACCCATAGCAAACCTACAGGACAGAGTAAAACTGACCTATAGGGTTTCCCAGGCTGTAGATCTTTACAGAAACAGACTGCTACAGCTTTCTTCTGAGGAGTGGTGCAAACTTCAGACTTTTAGGTTAGCAGCTGAGTACTGTAATAACTGTACCACCAGGGTGCTTCATTCATTACCCATTAACAGTAAAAAAAAAGTTGCCATTGACTGGATTCTGACTCACAGTGACCATATAGGACACAGTAGAGCTGCCTCATAGGGTTTCCAGTGGGTGATTGGATGATTCCAACCACTGGCCTTGTGGTGAACAGATGTAGCACTTAACTGCTGGACTACCAGACTACTAGAGATGAAAATCAAAACTACAATGAGATACCATTTCACTCGTGCAAAAATGGCGCTGATTTACCGTTAGATTTCTCTACATCAACAAAGAGAATGTCAAAGAGGAAATTAATAAATCAATACCATTTTCAATATCCCTCAAGAAAATAAAGACTTAACAATAAATCTTACCAGAGATGTAAAAGACCTATACAAGGAAAACTACAAGACACTACTTCAAGAAACCTAGAGGCCTATGTAAGTAGAGAAACCTACCTTGACTATAGACAGGAAGACTTAACATGGTGAAAATGTCTACTCTATCCAAAGCAATCTATAGATACAATGCAATGCCTATCCAAAGTTCAATGGTATTTTTATAATGAGATGGAAAAACAAATTACTAATTTCATATGGGAAGGGTAAAAGCCTTGGATAAGCAAAGCATTACTGAAAAACAAACTGCTGACTTGAGAATCTACTATACCACCCCAGTAGTCAAAACAGCCTGGTACTTGTACAACAATAGACACACGGACCAATGGAGCAGAGTTGAAAGTCAAGACATTAAATCATCCGCTTATGAACAGGCGATATTTGGCAAAGGCCCAAAGTCCAGAAACTGGGGACATGACCGTCTCCTTAGGAAACGGTGTTGTCATAACTATATATATATATAGCAACAAAATAAAACAAGACATACCTTACAGCACAAACAAAAACTAACTCAAAATAGATCAAAGACCTAAATATAGAATCAAAAACAATGAACATTAGAGAAGAAAAAACAGAGACAATACTAGGAGCCCTAATACATGGCATAAACAGAATATAAAACATTGCTAGCAATGCTTAAATATCAGAAGGGAAAATAGATAACCAGGAACTCCTAAATATCAAAGCTTTATGCTCCAAAGATTGCACCAAAGGAGAAAAATACAATCTACAGACTGGGAAAAAGAAAAAAAATGGCTGTGACAAATCCAACCAGTGTCTAATCTCGAAAATTTACAAGATGCTGCAAAACCTCAACAATCAGAAGACAAACAATCCATTAAAAACTGGACAAAGAATATGAACAGAAATTTCACCAAGAAAGACATTCAGGTGGCTGATAAACACATGAGGAAATGCTCACGATCACTAGCCATTAGAGAATCCAGCATCAAAACTATAGCAAGATACCATCTCAACCCCAAAATCTGCTTTAATCTAAAAAACACAAAATAATAAATGTTCGAGGGGCTGTGGAGAGATAGGAACTCTTCTGTACTGCTGGTGGGAATGTAAAATCGTATAACCACTTTGGAAATTGATTTGGTGCTTTCTTGGAAAGCTAGAAATAGAAATATCATGTGATCCAGCCTTCCCACTTCTTGAAATATATCCTAGAGAAATAAGAGCTGCCACACAAACAGATACACTCACATCAAGTTCATAGCAGCATTGTCCAGAGCAGCAAAAAGATGGACTCAGCTTAGGTGCCCATCAACAGATGAACAGATAAACAAACAATGGTATAGTCACACAATGAAATATAACACACTCATAAAGAACAATAATAAATTTGGGGAAATCTCAGAACATAGAGGAATCTGGAAGTCATTATTCTTACTAAAATTAACCAGTCACAAAAGGACAAATATTGTGTGAGACAACTGTTATAAGAACTCAGGGAAAGGTTTAAGAAAACATTCTTTGATGCTTACAAGGGTCAGGAGGACAGGAGTATTTACTTTTAAAAAAAATTTTTTTAAATTAATGTGAAATTTTAAAAATGGCACTGAGTTTTTAAAAAATCAGAAAACAACAAATGCTGGATAGGATATGGATAGACTAGAGCACTCATCCACTGTTATGGGAATTGTAAAATGGTACAATCACTTTGAAAAGTGGTGTGACACTTCTTTAAAAAGCTAGAAATAGAAATACCTTATGATCCAACAATCGTATTCATAGGTGTATACCCTAGAGATCTAATAAGAAAAAAAGACAAATGCATGTTTATGTTCATTGTAACTTTGTTCACAATAGTAAAAAGATGGAAACAACTCTTATGCCCAACAATAAATACAAATACTTACATACAAATATATCGATGGCCATGTGTACATATAAATACAAACACAAATAGGTATATACCTATGTGTACATGGATAGATATATCTATGGGCATATGTAGATACAAATACAAAGCTAGGGCCAAAAAATAAAAAAATTTAAAAAATCACCAAACTCATGGCTACTGAGTAGATTCTGACTCATAGCAACGCTGCTGACAGAGTAGAACAGCCCCGTGGGGTTTCCAAGGAGCACCTGGTAGATTTGAACTGTAAACCTTCTGGTTAGTATCCATAGGACTTAAACACTACACCACCAGTATGCATATTCATTGAGAAAATAAACCATATAGGGGACGCAGTTATGAATATTCATTTGACTTAAATACTTCAAAAGGTATTTAAGTTTTCTGAACTCCAAGGCTCAGGACAAAAGTCCCACAAGACAACTAAGATAACTGGCATAATAAACTTCATATGTTCTACATCTCAGTATGGTAAGTTATCTGGAGTCTTAGAAGCTTGTGAGCAGCCATCTAAGATATGACTTTTGATGTCTACTCAGCTGAAACAAAAGCCAATAACCATGAAAGCGGAAGTCAGGAAATCAAATGATCTACTGTACTGCGCGAATCTGCTGCAAAACATCTCTTTAAAGTGTTAAAAAGCAAAGATGTTGCTTTAAGGACTAAGCTGCACCTGACTGAAGCCGTGGTGATTGCAGTTGTCTCACATGCATGGGAAATCTGGACAATGAATAAGGAAGATCGAACAAGAAACAATGCCTTTGAGTTGTGGTGCCGGTGAATCATGTCCAGTATACCACATGGACTGCCAGAAGAAGGAACAAATTTGTCTCGAAAGAATTACAGCCAGAATGTTCCTTGGAAGCAAAGATAGTGAGATTTCATCTCATCTATTTTGGATATGTTATTGGGAGGGACCAATAAAAAAAGTCATCATACTGGGTAAAGTGGGGAGTCAGTGAAAACAAGGAAGACTTTCGAAGAGGTGGACTGGCGTAGTGGCTGCAACACTGCGCTCAAGCGAAACAACGATTGTGACATGGTGCACAACTGGTCGGTGTTTCCTTCTGTTGTACACAGGGTCACCGTGAGTTGTAGCTGACTTGAAGTCACCCCAAAACAGCATTTTAAAGAGGATCTTGAGTGGTACAGTTATGCAAGTACATCTGCAGTTTCATGTGTATCTCAAGAAACATTTCACTCTCTGACAATCCCAATAACAACCTTTGCCCAGTATTGAGAGAGTAACCTCAGCTTTAACTCTTTAAGTTACAACTGAACAATATAGAAGTTTCTTTCAAACTTGGGGGTGTCCTTGGACACCCTAGTGTTAGTGACTCCATTCCAGATAATACTAACGAAATGAGATCCCACAGTGATTGTGTTTTTGTACATATCAGAGCTTACAGGCTTCCTCCCTTAGAAGCAATTGCTCTTTTTGCTTGTTTTAGTCATTTTCAACAAATTAAGCTGAAGCAGAAATGCATAAGAAGAGATCTAAAAAGGCACAAAAATAATTCTGGAGTATCAGAAACAAAATAAGGAAAAAAAAAAGCACTGTCTAAATTTAATCAGGATTTAGCTTTGCATTAAACACCAAGATCAGATTGCGTAATTCAAATTTCATTTGTTTAGTCAGTTGCTTATGCTATGCTATTTTAATAACAATGACATTAGTTCCATGAGATTAAGTACAATATAAGGGTAATGATTTATAGTCATTGTCAAGTGAGGGTATCTTTTAATTTTTGGACCTAGTCTAGGTGCAAACGAGATTCAGCTCCATAAATATGTATTACTAGACACTTGAAAATGAATAAGACTTCATAGCCTTAACCTATTGAAGTTCTGCTTAATAGGTCAGTTTAAAATCTTAACAAATTTAGGGTCAAATTAACAAGGGTCTAGATCAGCAGGAATTCACACTGAAGAGGCAGAGAGGAACTAGTTGAAGGAAATGAACTTACTTTATCTTCTGTGGTTGGAAGGAGGGTTAGGCAATGAACTGTTTTAAGCTGGAGCATGGTGTGATCCAATTTGCATTTGAGACAGATCTCTATGGTGATAATGGGCTAGAAGGAGGCCACTTGGGAGGCAGGGAAGAGTGAGGAGGGCAGGAACCGCTGTTACTGCGGCAGAAGCAAAGCAAAGGCAGGCTGCTTTGAGGGAGATGTGAGTAGAATCTGATTGGACGTGGATGGAAAAGGAGAGCAAGGAAGCTGTCTTCTCTGGGAGCTCTTTCTGCTGCCCACAGCGTTCCCAACTGCGAAGGTTCTCTGTGCAAAGCTCCTCACCTCTGCCCCATCCTTTCAGCCCAGCTTTGCATTCTAAATCCTAAAGGCAGCAAGAGCTCATCAAAGTGGACTGGGATGATCCAACCTGATCAGCACGTTTGTTTTCATCATGGAATTTATTCTCACTTTTCTCCTGCTAAGCCTCATGTAATAGAAATAACACAAAACTAGGGAAGCTAGGTGTTTGGAAATGGTTTTTAATTCTGGCTCTTTTTGGCAATAAGAATTGCGACTATGGGCAAATCACTTTATCCTGTGTGGATGGAAATTCTGGGTCTGAATCTCGCTTTGGCTATAAAACATGAGGATCACATCAGATATAAATAAAATAAAACCTCTTCAAGTTATTTCTGTCCATTATCTATCCATCGTAACTCTAGCCTATCTACCAGTTATTACCATAAATAGAAAATACTAAGTAGCCCCCAAAGCAATTCAAATCCATGATATACTCGCTAACTTCTTAAAGGAAAGTCCCTGAAGCACCATAAGAGAAGAAAAAAGATTTCTCTAAATTAAAACAAAGACATAAGGAAAGCAAAGCAATTCAGTGGAATTTGATTGCTGGAAAAGTGCTGATTTTGAATTAGACATCTAAGTTTGTTAAGAAAATAACCCAGTGAGTTTAACTGTCTCAGAGTGAATGTTAAGGAGAGATGTGCACCGTTCCTGAATCAGTAAATCTCTCTTCCCTAAGTGCTCAGGTATTTCCTGCAGGCCATCTTGTTAAATGAAGTCTTCAGGTGAACACTTGCTGTTTTGTTTATGTGTTTTTTTTTTTTTAATTTTTATTCTGTTTTGTGTTTGCCTACTAGCCTTTGCTTCTTTTGAGAACATCATCTCACATTCTCATGGGGCACTGCCCTGTCACCCACTCTAGATTCATCTTTGGTAACTGCTATCGTGGGATGTGACCCTGTCTTTCCTCAACAATTTCGTTTTGATTATGCTTCTGACCTAAACTGACCAATCACTCTTCTTCAGATTTTTCCCATCTGGAGTTGAGAGGTAGAATCCTTTCCCTTCTGATGCTAAAGCAGGGAAACTGCAGCCTCAGAGCCAGCGGTGGAAGGTGAGACATAGAAAGAAAAGGACATTTTGGTGCCTAAGACGCCCTTGATCCAAGCCATGGTCTTCTCAGTCATCTCATATGCATCTGATATATGGACAGTGAAGATGAAGACCAAAGAATTGATGCATTGGGAGTGCAGTGTTGGCAAAGAAATGTCAGATATGCTATAGACGGCCAGGTTGACAAAGGGATTTGTCTTGGAAGAAATAAAACCAAAGTGCTCCTTAGAAAGCAGGATGGTGAAACTTTGTTTCGTGTACTTTGGGCAGGTTACCAGACTAATCACTAGAACATCGTATATGGGAAAGCAGAGAGTCCAGGAAAAGGAGGGAAACCAGTCAGTAAAATAGACTGACACATATCCATAACAAGGTCTCAGACATATTAAAGCTCCTGAGGATGACACAGGACCAGGCCTTGTTTTGTTCTGTTATACGTAAGATGATCAACATTCAGAGGTGACCGGATGGCAGCTATCAAAAACAGGGTTCAAATGTCTCTTCTTGTTCCTGAAGCTCCTGGAGCTCTGTCCTTTGCCTTGTAAAAATGCATTGAACTCACTTTTTGATTCTTAAGCCTAGGTTTACTGCAACGGTAGTTTCTATATCTTGCTACTAAATGCAGAATTCTTCCTGATAATCTAGTAATTTTCACCTTAAGGAAGAAAAGTGAAAAGGATTGTTTTAGTTCACTCTGTCATTGCTATTGAAAACACATTTTTTAAAAAAAATTATATCTTAATTGCTCAAACAATGGTAGCAAATCCAGGTTCTTATATTTAGGTATGTTCAACAATTACATATACTCTCAGAGTTATAGCACTTGTCGAACCAAACACACACAACCATGCCCTTGCCTTTAAACATTGTAATTTATAAGGTTTTTGTTACTGTTGTCGTTAAATTGTCATCAAAATGCACCAAGGTTTGGGCCATTTTCAATATGCTTATGAGCTCTCTTTTTAAATGATGTTGATCTTTAGGTAAAACCTATGAAGAAAAATTCTATGAAATGTGTAAAGCTGGATGCCTACACAGCTTACATCCTGAGAGGACATTCTTAGGGACAGGTGGGAGAGGGGTACATCTCTATCAAAAATAGCAGCCATCTGGACCATGTTAAAGGAATGTCACAGGGCCATACTGAAATGGTTATTCTGCTTACTTTTCAATTTGATTCAAGAATAAAAGAAAGTGAAGTTATTCTCCAGTTACAGGAAACAAAATAGGCTTTAACGGCTAGAAGAAAAGGGTAGAGGAAGTAAAAATGAAAATAACTACAAATCACTTTTCATAAAAGTCGCTCACTAGACTTGAACAGCTGATCTTTGAAATGTTTGGGGACATATTCAACGACCTAGTGCTAAACTCATTATGCTCTCACTTCTGCTCTGTGGTAAACCAGTTTGACAAACATCTTCACAAATTGTTTAATCTATTATCATACCAAGTGACCAGGTTTGTACACTGGGGGAAGGTGAGTTATGAAGCAGATAGAAAGACTAAAAGAAAACTTAAGAAATGTAGAATGACAGATTTGGGGGCAAGGAAATTAAAAGCAGAGTTGTTAAACTTTTTTGTTCCATGCATCTATTTCACGATCCAGTCAAATGGGCACTGTCATTATCTCAATAAAGAACATCACCATTCTCCCAATTTTTCAAGTCAAAAGGTCAAGATATCTTTATTTGCCTCAACCACAACCCTAAAAATAAGCTATTGGTCAGTTCTGTTGTCCCCACTTGCCTCCGCAGTGCCATATTCAAACCACCAAGACCGAGGCCCACAGAAGCCTACTGACTATCTAGCATCTACTTTTTCCCTCTGTAAACCAATTGATACACGACAGAAACAGAAATGACATTCAGAAATCTTAATTATATTAGATCACTTCCTGCACAAAAGACTTTAATGGCTTTACAACTTAATTTGAACAAAGTAAAAATCTCTATGGCTGGTAAGACGCTATATGCTGTGACCCTTAAGTCAATAACACAGTAATGGCCCCTGGTGGAGCAATTTTTCAGAGCTTGGCTGCTAAACAAAATGTTGGCAATTTGAATCCACCAGTTGCTTCTTGGAAACCCTATAGGGCAGTTCTACTCTGTCCTGTAGTGTCACTATATGTCGGAATCAACACAATGACATTGTCTTTGTTTTTTTCTGAATACTTATTGAGAAGCTATCATATTCAGCAACTCTTGTAATTGCTTTTTAGGTCTTACTTTGCTTTTCACCTTTTGACAGCCAAAAAGCCAAGTGCCATCAAGTCAGATCCGACTCATGGCGACCCTGGACAAGGTGAGTTACATATGATTATTCATACCACTCTTAAACGGTAATTTTTGAAAAGCCAAATAACTAATACACAGTAAATCTATCGTCTGGATCTAGGCAACACAGCTCCTGAATTGGACCCTGAAACACTACCACATTTTACTTCTCACCTCGTCTGAGTCCCCTGTGTCTCCGAAATCCCAGATCGCCATGCTCCAGGCACGCTTCTTTCTGTTCCGTTAAATATAGCAAATTATTTCTGACTTTCAAGGCTTTGTGCCTGCTGCTCTTTCTCTTGCATGTTCTTTCCTGAGACCATCATATGGTTTGACTGATTTCTTCTCATTACTCATGACTTGGTTTAGTACAGGTACTGGTGGTTGCCGGTCCAGGTTGATCCCTTCTTTTGCCAGAGCTCTAATTTTTTTGTTGTTGTTTAAACTTCTCTGCCCATTTTTATACTTCGGGAAATGACCCAAACTCAAGATGCAGGAACTGAATCTTGATTAGTTTAAGACTTTGACTCTAGGCTAGTCATGGTAATTTCATTCCCTATGAAGGTAACACAATTTTGGCCATTAAAGACGCCATGTGAAGTCCACTGGAAATAAACATTTTCTTGTTGTGAAAAAAATAGACTGTGGAAGAAATTATCTCTTTTTGTCTTGAAACTTTGCCTTGGTGTGTGAGGATGAATGCCTAGAAGTGCTGTAGTCATATTGCGGCAAAGGTATGGGTACCTAGCCCACCTGCTCAGATATGCAAGAATTTGATGTTCTTTTGTATCACTAACTCTGAATCAAGTAACCATAGAATCCTTTTACCTTAAGTCATCTGTTTTGTATAATACCAAAAATGTTTCCATGTTGTTGAAACTAATTTGTGTTTAGTTTAGCATTACCTGTAGCTGAAAACATCCTGACTTATCTACAGTTACAGATCCACTACCTCCAAGACACCTTCTGTCATGGTTGGAATTGTGTCCCCCCAAAAATGTGTGTAGCCATGTGGCTGGGATATGGTTCCCAGTGTCTTGGGACTGTCCTCCATTGTGTGGTTTTGCTAACCTGTATGCTAAAGGATTAGGGTGGGGCTGTGAATTCCTGCTGTGGGGGGAGTTTCCCTGGAGTATGGCTTGCCCCACCCTTAATGCTTTTAGCTTGCAAGGAATAAAAGGAAAAAGAAACAAAGGACAATTTGAGAACCTCGCTACCATCAAGCAAGCAGCACTAGGAGCAGAGCGCGTCCTTCAGACCAGAGGTTCTTGTGTGAGGACGCTCCCTGGACAAAGACTGATGCAATACCGGACTTTCCTCCAGAGCTGACAAGGGGAAAGTCTTTCCCTGGAGCAGACACCCTGAATATGGACTTGCAACCTACCGGACTGTGTAAGAATAAATTTTTCTTTGTTAAAGCCATCCACTCTGTGGTATTTCTGTTAGAGCGGCACTAGCTGACTAAAACACCTTCCTTTATTATCTTTGTTATAAGGTGATCATTATTCTCTGCCTGCCACTTTTCCATAGTGAAAACCTCATGAGCATTAGTGGAATATTGTCCACTACAGTGCCACAAGATGAGTTCCGCAGGTTGAAAGGCACCCAAAAGATGACCAGGAAGAGTTACCTCCTCAAAAGGGTTGACCCTAATGATGTATGATGGTTAAGACTGTGCATTAACTTGGCAGAGCCATGGTTCTCACTGCTTTGGCAGTTGTATAGTGTTGTGATCACTTCCTTGTTGAAATTGGTATGTGATCACCTCCATCATGCAATCTGTTGAGCAGTACAAGTAGGGGAAGGGCCTGCAGCAACTCATCACCCCTCAGCCTTCATCTCCCCACCCTCTACCACCTACCTCCTTCCAGCTCACCTTGCCAAGGTTTTGGCTTGTCTAGGATCCTATAGTTGCCTCTTGTTCATCTGACCTCCAGTTTTAGAGCTTGAGCTGGTAGCTTACGTGCTGGTTCCAGGTTCCTCAGGCCCTGCAGCTACATAAACCAGGAGAAACCACGCTGCCCTGCCTGCCATCTTGGAATTCATCAACCTTCGTAGTCTGTGAGCAAGAGCCCTGGTCTCTGACCTACTGTTCTTGGGTTTACCAGTCCCTGCAGCTATGTGAATCAGGAGAAGGCCTATCCTGAACCTCAACCTTAGGATGTTCCAGCCTCTACAATCATGTGAGCTGTTTGGTGTAAGTCTCTCTCTCTCTCTCTTTTTTCTATGTGTATATTTATATGCTTTGCGGCTTTTGCTTCTCTAGAGCACCTAGCTTAAGATAGTGGTTAAGTGCTTGCTCATCATATGAAATGTCAAATGTTCTAACCTACCAGCCAATCTACAAGAAAAAGACCTGGTGACCTGCCTTGGAAACAAACCCTAGGAGGCAGTTCTACTCTGTCCTTTAAGGTCACTATTACAAATTAGAATTGACCTGACAGCTGTCTTGAATTGAGTCGTGTCTCTGAAAACTATGTGTCAACTTAGCTAGGCCATGATTCCCAGTATTGTGTGGTTATCCTCTGTTTTATGACTGCAATTTTATGTTAAAGAGGATTAGGGTACAATTATAACACCCTTACTAAGGTCACTCTCACGATCTGATGTAAAGGGAGTTTCCCTGGGGTGTAGTTGGCATCACCTTTTATCTCAAAACAGATGAAAAGAAAGGGAAGCAAGCAGAGAAGGGGGGCAGATCATATCATCAAGGAAGAAGCACTAGGAATAGAGCAACCTCTTCTGCACCAGGCATTCTTCGGAGTAGAAGCAACTAGTCCAGGGGAAGATTGATGAGATGGACCTTCCTCCAGAGTCCACAGAGAAAGAAAGCATTCCCCTGGAGCTAACAATCTGAATTTAGACTTCTATCCTCTTAGACTATGAGAAAATAAATCCCTCCTTGTTAAAGCCATTGTTTTAGTAATCTAGCACTGATTAACAGAAATCCAACAAAGTGGATGGCTTTAACAAAGGAAAGTTTATTCTTACACAGTCTAGAAGGCTACAAGTCCGAATTCAGTGTGTCTGCTCCAGGGGAAGGCTTTCCCTCTGTCAACTGTGGAGGAGTCCTTGTGTTGTATCACTCTTTGGTCGGGGAGCATCTTGGCACAGGAAACTCACATCTGAAGGACGCACTCTACTCCCTGTGCTGCTTTCTTGATGGTGTGAGGTTTCCAACTTTCTACTTGCTTCCCTATTCTTTTATTTCTTGTAAGACAAAAAGATAAAAGGTGATACAAGACATATTCCAGGGAAACTCCCTTTTCAATGAATCAGGGAGGTGACATTATGAATGGATTTACAGTCCCACAGTAAACCTCTAATATAATCCACTCTGTTAACCACAGGCAGAGATTAGGATTGACAGCACCAGGAAATCACAAAATGGAAGGCAATCACAGAATACCAGGAATCATGGCCCAGCCAAATTACAATGCATGGGGGGGGGGCAGCACAATTCAATCCATGACAGCCCTCTACTTGTGGTATTTATGTTATAGCAGCACTAGGTAACTAAGATAAAAAGGAAGGAGTAAGCCTTCAAGACCATCCTTACTGATATGGCATGACTCAGAATGGAGAGAAACAGCTGCAAACATTCATTAATATTTGGAACTTGGAGTGTAAGAAGCATGAATCCACAAAAATTGTAAAACCATAAATATGAAATGGATCACATAAAGATCAATATTCTAGGCATTAATGAGGTGAAATGAATTGGTATTGGCCATGTTGACTCAGACAATCATATGGTCTATTATACTGGGATTGACAAATTGAAAAAGAATGGCATCACATTCATCATCAAAAAGAGCATTTCAAGACTATCTGGAAGTGCAATGTTGCAAATCATAAAATAGTATTATCTATAAGGAGAACTAGTCAATATGGCTATTATTTAAATTCACACACCAACCACAAATGCCATATATGAGGAAATTGAAGAGTTTTACCAACTTCTGCAGTTTCAAATTTATCAAACATGCAATTATGATGCACTGATAATTACCAGTGATCACCACAAAAGCTGGAAACAAAGAAAGAGGACTGGTAGTTGGAAAAATATGGCTTTGGTGATAGAAACAACACCAGCAGGGCCAACAACTTCATTTTTTCACCAACATAAGCAGCAGCTACACACATGGCCCTTGTACGACGAAACACACAGGAATCAAACTAACTACATCTGTGGAAAGAGATGATGAAGAAGCACAATCTCATCATTTAAAACAAGGCCCAGGGAAGCTGTAAAACAGACCATTAAATACTCAAACTGAAGCTGAATAAAATTAGAGTAAATCCACAAGATCCAAAATACAAACTTAAGTATATCACATATGAATTTAGAGACCATGTCAAGAATAGATTTGATGCATTGAACATTATTAGTAAGTAAAGACTAGACAAGTTGTAGGATATCTTACACGAAGGATATCTTACACGAAGAGTGCAAGAGGCCATTAAGAAGACAGGAAAGAAAAAAAAAACAAAATGAATGTCAGAAGAGACTGAATCTTGCTCTTAAACATAGGGTAGTGTTTTAGTCTTCTAGTGCTGCTCTAACAGAAATATCACAAGGTAGATGACTTTAAGAAAGAAAAATTTATTCTTACCCAGCCCAGTAAGCTACAAGTCCAAATTCAAGACATCAGCTCCAAGAGAACACTTTCCCCCTTTCAGCTCTGGAGGAAAGTCTTTGTGCTGCATCAGTCTTTGTTCAGGTAGCATCTTGGCACAGGAATCTCTGGTCCGAAGGATGCGGTCTACTCCCAGCTCTGCTTTCTTGATGGTACGAGGTTCCCAAGTCTCTGCTTGCATCCTTTTCCTTTTATCTCTTGCAGGATAAAAGATGGTGCAAGCCACACTCCAGAGAAATTCCCTTTACAATGCAGCAGGGAGGTGACCTTATAAAGGGATTTATAGTCCTACACTAATCCTTTTTAACATAAACCCTGTTACCCACAGGCAGAAGTTAGGATTTAAAGGATAAGAACAATCACAAAATGGAGAGCAATCACAGAATACAGGCGCAACCAAATTACTACATGTATTTTTTGGGGGAACACAATTAAATCCATGACAGGTAGCTAAAGCAAACAGAAGAAATTGTTATTGTTAGGTGCCATCAAATCCATTTCTAGTCATAGCAACCCTGTGAACAACAGAATGAAACACTGCCTGGTCTTGTGCCATGTCCACAATTGTTTTTATGCTTAAGCCCATTGTTGCGCCCACTGTGTCAATCCATCTTGTCGAAAGTCTTCCTCATTTTAACTGACCCTCCACTCTACAAAGCATGATGTCCTTCTCCAGGGAATGATCTTTCCTGACAACATGTCTGAAGTGTGTAAGACGCTGTCTTGCCATCTTTGCTTCCAAGGAGCACTCTCATTGTACTTCTTCCACAACAGATCTGGTAGTTCCTTTGGCAGTCCATGGTACATTCAACATTCTTCTCCAATACCACAGTTCAAAGGCATCAGTTCTTCTTCTGTCTTCTTTGTTCATAGTCCAGCTTTCACACGTGTATGATGAGATTGAAAATACCATGGATTGGGTCAGGCACATTTTAGTCTTCAAGGTGACATCCTTACTTTTGAATACTTTGCAGAGGTCCTTTGCAGCATGAAGTAAAAGAGCTGAACAGAACAAGGGGAGGTTTGAGAAGACAGATATAAAACACTGTAATGAAATGTCCAAAGACTTGAAGTTAGAAAACCAAAAGAGAAGAACAAGTTTATCATTTCTCAAGCCAAAAGAACTGAAGAAACAATTGAATTCTCAAGTTGCAATACTGAAAGACTCTACAGGGAAAATACTGGATGAGGCAGAAAGCATCAAAAAAGTGTAAGGAATACACAGAATAACCAGGCCAAATAGAAGCGGTCAACATTCAACCATCTCAGGAGGTAACCTATGATAAAGAATCACAATCACTTCTTCCAAAAGGAAGAAGTCCAAACTGCACTGAAGCCAATGGCAAGAAACAAGGCTCCAGGAATTGATGGACTACCAATAAGACATTTCAACAAACAGACGGAGTGCCGGAGGTGCTCACTTGCATGTGTCAAGAATTTGCAAGACAGCTTAAGGGTCAATCAACAGTAAGAGATTCTAATTTGTACCTATTCCAAAGAAAAGTCATCAAACAGAATGTGAAAATGATTGAACAATATCATTAACATCACACATGAGTAAAATGTACCTGAAGATCATTCAAAATCCTTTGCAATAGTATACTGACAAGAAACTCCCAGAAGTTCAAACGAGATTCAGAAGAGGACTTGAAACCAGGGATATGATTACTGATGTCATATGGATTTGGGCTGAAATTGGAAAAAACCCAGAAAGATGTATTCCTGTTCTTTATTGACTGTTCAAAGGCATCTGAGTAAGTGAATTGCAACAATTTATGGGAAATATTTTCAAGAACGGGAATTCCAGAGCGTTGACTTGTGTTCATTAGGAAGTTGTACATAGACCGGAGGCAGTTCTTTGAAAAAGAACAATGGGACATTGCATGGTTCCAAATTAGGAAATGCTTGCATCAGGGGTGTGTCCTTTCACCTTACTTCTTCACTCTGTGTGCTGAGCAAATAATCCAAGAAGCTGGAGTAAATGGAGAACGAGACATCAAGATTGGCAGAAGATTCATTAACAACTTGCATTATGCAGATGACACAACCTTGCTTGCTGAAAATAAAGGGGGCTTGAAGCACTTACTGAAGAAGATCAAAGACCACAGCCTTCACTGTAGATTACACCTCAACATAAAGAAAAGAATTCTCACCACTGAACCAACAAGCAACATAATAATTAATGGAGAAATGACTGATGTCATCAAAGATTTTACTTTAAGTGGATCTGCAATTAATACTCAAGAAAGCAACAGTCAAGAAACTTGCTCCAAAAGACCTGTGAAACCAACCTCTGGAAGTGTTGAAAAGCAGAGATGATACTCTGAAGACTAAAGAACATTTGACTCAAATCATAGTATTTTCAATTGCTTCATGTGCACGCAAACGCTAAATAATCAAAAGGGAAGACCAAAGACTTGCTGCCTTTGAGCTGCAGCATTGGCGAAGAACATTGAATGTACCTTGGACTGCTGAAAAAATGAACAAATCTGCTTTGGAAGAAATTCAGCCAGAATGCTTCTTAGAAGCAAGAATGGTGTAAATTCATCTCACTTACTTTTAACAATTATCAATAGGGACAAGTCCCTGGGGAAGGACATCATGCTTGGTAAAGCAGAGAGTCAGTGAAAAGGGGAAAAATTCCTATCAAGATGGAATGAAACATTGGCTGCAACAAAGGATTCAAGCATAGCAAAGATTGTGAGGATGGTGAGTGTCAGGCAGTGTTTTGTTCAGCTGTATATAGGTCTCTAGGTGTTCAAACAACCTAACAATACCTAACAAGCCCAATGTTTTCTATCCCATTCATAGCCCATCATCTGAAACTATTTACCATTTGTTTCTCTCCTTGGAATGAAAATTCCCTACGGAAAGGGACTTTGTCCATTTTGCCTATTGCTAAATCACTAGTACTCAGTATATTGTCACATTTCCTCCAATAAAAACTGTGTATCACCTTGCAAAAGTTTTTCATACCTATGGATCTCAGTGGTATTATGAAGATCCAAGTAATTAATTCCTGTGAAGTCCTTTTAAAAGTGCCTGGCACATAATTAATGCTCAATAACTTACTTATTGCTATTATTATTATATAGCTACTCCATAAATATTTGTTGAATGAATTAAAACACAAATGAGTCTCTGAAATACGATCAGAACTCTGGTAGCATAGCTGTTAAGAGATTATCTGTAAATCAAAAATTCACCACTTCAAATCTATCAGCCGCTCCTTGGAAACCCTATCGAGTAGTTCTACTCTGTCCAGTAGGGTCACAATGAGTTGGAGTTGACTCCTGTAGTTATGGGTTTCATTGTGTTTTCGTGAGAAGTGGTGTGATTGCTCTGCAGATTAGCACATCAAAATGCAATGAATTGCTTTATTCAAAAAGAAGAGACTTTTACAAGAAGCAGAGTGGTGCGAAAGGTCAAGAAGAATAATATCTCTGCAATCCATTTCTGAAAGACAGAAGCACCCTGGAGAACGTTGAACAAACATAATAATGGTGGTGGCCATTCATGAACAGGTATAGTGAACTGGTTGGGAAGACAGGCAAGTTTCCTGTCCTTATCAGCAGTTACAGAAGACTACCACCATCCATGAAAAGGCCAAGAATTTTATGTGGCTAAAAGCCAACTATCTAACAGGTCTTCCTGAATATTACTAATAACAGTTTAGTGTCTACAAGGCAAGACAACATCCAGAGTAAATGACCACTTGGACCTAGTTCTGACAACACAAATAATTGCTTGATGAAGCAAAAATAATGGCAACCTTAGAAGAAAGTGACTGTGTTATCTTAAATTTTATTTTTGTCCAAGGAAAAGAAGACTGGACATCAATGAATTGTACGCACTAGACTATTTGAATATTTTCAAAAAGTTCCATTTAGAGAAAAGATATAAATTATTCATGACATGAGATTCCTAAAGAGACTATGATTCAAAAACATTATGACAACCTCAAAAAATGCAATTTTGAGTGCAATTGTAAATGATCAAGTGAAGAAAACTCTTTTTTTAAAAGTGTATCTACAGATACTTTAAAAATACAAGTGAAAAGCATCCCTTATTCATTTTCTGTGTGGTACAGTGCCAAGAACAGAACAGATAGTACTGTCAAAGGAACACACGAATCAATGCACGAGCATTGACTATGCAAATGAGGTATCATCGTTCTCAAAATCTGAACTAAATTTTGACTGACGGTTCACATGCTTCTGCCAGGTAGACACAACACGGAAGATACAGTGAGGGGGATACAGTAAAGCTGCAACACAGCCACACAGATGAGAAAGACACAGAGGGTGGATGTGGCAAGATCAGAAGCAGAAAGCTCAGTACAAGTCCACAGCACGGTGAGGCTGCATTTAAGGCTAACATGAGCTTGAAGGTGTTTAGCACAGGTGGATATATTAAAAAAAAAAAAAAAATAGGAGGCTGTCGCCTCAATTCTGTATAGATTACCTACCCACAGAACCCTCAGGGTTCAGGTTTTCACCTCTTCTTTCACACCACTCTTTCCTCTTGGTGATAATCATCCTGGCTCCTCTCTTTAAATCCCTGCTGTATGCTGACAGCTCCCAGATTTTTATGTCCAACCCAGACCTCCACTTGGATGACTAGGGTCATCTCCAACTCGAGACATCCAAAGCTGAGCTCCTGATTGTCATTCTCTGACTTGGCCCTCATCCAGCTCTTCTCATCTCAGCAAATGGCAATTCAGGCTGAAAACTTTACAGATACCCTTGACATCACTTTTTCTTTCATAGCATACTTCTGATCCATTAACAATTCCTGTCTGCACTAGCTCCAAACTAGATCCAGAATTCAGAGGCTTCTCACCAATTCCGCCCTACCTCCATACACCACTATTATCTCTTATCTTGTTGCAGTAGTCTCCTAACTGGTCCTTCTGCTTCTCCACTTGGCTCCTCTTTTCTAATCACCACCTGCAACCACAGTGTTTTTGCAAAAAGTATTATCAGGGCACTCCCTGGTGCCAGTCTTTCCAACAGCTACCCATGTGGCTTTTTTATTTTTTTCCAAATCTTCCCACAGTGTAAAGTCTTAATTGTACTCAGTAAATGCTGACTGCCAAGTGCATACTGCCCTGAAAGCCTGGTAGAACAGGCATTAAAGTTATTTGTCTTTATCTTAGCTTCCCCACTTTAGAAAGGTTCAAAGAACTTTTACAAAGGGAAATAAATGATGATTTAAATAAACCAACTGACTACTAATTACACTATGAATGCATTTAATAAGACTAGAACTGTTCTATTTCATTTTAATTGCTTTTAATAGATTTGGCTTTCTAAGTTTCTTAATTACAGTTACACATATAATATTCATAAGCTATAGGCTTCTTCCTTTCCCTTCAAACCTAGGTTAGATGGGGGAATTCCACTCCAGAGGCTGTCAGAAGTCTGACACAAACCTTAAGAAGGGCAGGGATAGATGAGGTATGTCTACAGGGAAAAGTAGGTTCTCGTGTTCCTGCCTAGCTCCAAACTCACTTCTAGTAAAGTAGCTTAGTGTACTCTCTACACACTGTCCTGTACGCCATCAAAATTTACTATATGAGCCCCAAACCGAAAAGTAAACAAACAAGCAAAAAGAAGTACTCTCACAAATATTTTTGTATGGATAGCAAACCTGACAAAAGTTTTGGCAAAATTGAAAAATACGCTTGAAATTGAATGTGACATTCTTCTTCTAATATCCTTTCTCACTGGTTTCCAGCTTCCAAAAAGTTCTATATGTCTTCTGTCTTTGTTTTTATCCACAAAGTGCTTATTTCTCATACAAAGCAGTGGTGCAATTGTTTAGTTCTTGGTTGCTGACTGAAAGGTTGAAGGCTTGGTTCAAACCCACCCAGCCCTTCTACAAGCGAAGACCTAGTGATCTTTTTCCATAAAGATTACTACCAAGAAAATCTCGTGGGGCAGTTCTGCTCTGTCACATGGAGTCACAATGACTTGACAGCATTTAACAATGACATTACGAATCCAGCATAAAAATCTTAGAATTGTCTTTGATACTTCCTTCTCTTGTACCCCTCTAACTAAAATGTTCCCAAATCCATTTGTCCTTCAAATGTCACTCGGATCAAACTCACTCATTGTTCTATCCTGCTAATTCATAATTCTCTCACTGCTTCCCCTTTCCTTGAACACCCTGCCTGGCCCAATGCATGAAAACAGACTTGTTTAGGTGGCATACCTGCTTGAAAACTTGACAAGAATTCCCTGCTTCTCAGGTGGAAGTTCTCAAGGCCTTTGCATCAAGACAAGTCCTTTATTTTTCCAATTTAATTTTCTAACACAGACCTCCATGACTCACTGAAAGGGTTCCCATTGCCTATACCAGGTGTCACTCCCATCATGTTGGTGTTCTTGTTGTAGTCACAGTCTGCAACACCCTTCTTTGTTTATTCCAGCCCAGCTTACATTAGAAAACCCCCTAATCTCATTTTTACCTTGAAGTGTTCCAGCCTAAACATTCAGACATTCAAACATTCAAATTCTGCCTTTACCAAAGTATTATGTTTAGACAACACCACACAGTTAAAAATTTGATTGCTTCAAGTATTATTGTTTTATTGTTTTGTTTATTGTTTTCTAAAATTGACTTGGCTTATAGGAATGGAGAATATTGTCTTAAGTGTGAGTATGTCTCTTGTAGAGCCACACTCACACTCAGACACATGCTGTCTATTTCAGTTGATTGACAGAGATGACTTAATGATTAAGAGCTCAAGCTATAAACTCATATGACTGCTACTTACCAGCTGTGGAATGTCAAGGAAGCTTTCTTTTTTTTTTCTTTTTTATTATGACTGAGTGAAAATGTACATTTCCATATAAATTTACATGCCCACCTATAGCCAGCTTCCTCTGCTCTCCCTGCCCGGTGACAGCACACTAGTCATCTCTGCAAGGATGCTTTCGTAATGTCTCTAGTCTTCTGTTTCCTCTTCTCTAAACCACAGCCATTGAGTCAATGCTACCTTATCAATGACCCTAAAGATCAGAGTAGAATTGCCCCATAGAAATTTCCAAGGAGTGCCTGGTGGGTTTGAACTGCCTACCCTTTGGTTAGCAGATACAGCACTTAACCGCTACACCACTGGGGTTTTCAAGATGGGAGTAATGTGAATAACAGGGGTCACTCTGAAGATTACATGGGATAACATATATAAAGCACTGAGCACAGTTATGTAGCATGTGAAAGATTATTACATAGAGAGGACATTTGAGGTCATCTACTTCCGTATCTAAATTTCGCAAATAAAAATACTAAGTCTCGGAGAGATTAATTAAACTAGAAATATATAGTCTACTTTACGGTGAAATAGCTGGTGGCTTCCTGAAGGGCCTTCCCTGGCTTGGGGCACACCAAAGACTAGGACCCAGCCTTCTGGCTGTCAGCCCATTGAACTTTCTGCAGCATTCTGATGCCACCAGAGATAATATGGAGGTAGGAAAACCTTGAAACGATTGGTAAAACTCTAAATCTGTGGTTGTTCTTGGATGTATGACTGAAGATTCTAGAGGACTGTTTTTAAGATGCTTTAGATTTTTCTGATAACGAGTTTATTTGAAAATCAATAGGAATTAAAAGATGCTATCTGTGATTCTAAGCACAAAGAGAATGCTATATAATGTTTTCGTTCTTAAAAACAGGACAGATTTTTAATATTTACCCCCTCAATGCTCTTATATCTCCAAACTCATCATAAATTTTAAAGAATTAGGTATGCTGTGCACATGCTTGTGTGTCTGTGCATGTGTCTCTGGGTGCATGTTGGATCATATGCATTTGTTTGCTGAGTGAGGAATTGAAATCTACATCACCTGCTGTGTAGTTAATATGCTGGTGTCCTTGTCAGCCTTTGATAAGCCCAGAAATGAAGAGGCTCTACAAAGCAGACTGGGTGAAGCCAGACAGAAACTTCATCAAAGGAGCACTCATTAGCTCACCTCTTACCTGGAAGAATTTCAGAGACAGCAAGTGACTGGTTTCACGAGACCATCTGGGGGCCAGTTCTCCTTGGTATAATCTGTACTGGCTAAGGGCCATAAGCCAAGACACAATGGACGTTTTCAGTCTCTGCTTACATCCAACCATATTGCCTATGACATCTTGGCCCACCCTTCTTTGCTCCTCATCTGGACATCTTTTGCCCCTCCTTACGTATACAAGCACGTCAACGTAGGAAAACCTCAGGATATCAATGCTGCCTGTAGAAACTATCTAATGTTTGGTAAACCAGTCCTACTTGGTGTGCAACTCATTTACTGGGCAATCCTAAGGAGTAGAAACAAAACAAGAATTCGTATAACCTTCTTTCCTCTAATCAACTAGGGCATTTTAGAGGCTACAGAGCATTCACCAAATGCTTTCCAAGTCCCATCCACTCTTCCAAGGGTTTACACTGATAGTGTTTTTCATATTCACAGTTGTTAAGATCAGCTCATAATATAGGACTCAGGTACTCGAAAGATACTCAGCAAACAACTTTCCAAAGAACTTGCCCAAGATCACACAGTAAATAGCCAAAGAAATCAAACTAAGATGTAATTGTAAACTCATACTGTTTAGCCACTGAACTGTACCACTTTTGATCCTACAGTATACCTCTTCTCAGAAACTATAACCTTCTGATGCTTATATGACTTTTGTGAAATGTGTTATTCTTGGGCATACCAACTCATACTCTGCAAGAGCAAACAAGTATGTGTCAAAAGAAAATTATAGGAAGAAAATACCACTACCCGTTTTAGTACATAGTCATTTGCTGAATCCCAGCATATTCTGGGGAAAGAAAGTAAGGCTCTTCTGTCAAGCTCTCTCCATGTTTTCCCCAAGTCCATTGCTGAAACATCAGATGGGCAGCAAAATGAGTATATCGTGACAAAATATTCAGTGTCGTAAGTATACCGAAATCAGTTATTAACAACATAAGAGTAAGACATAAGCAATATGGTTGGATGTAAGAGGAAGAGTAAGCTAAATATCAAAGCAGGTATACATTGCTTTCTCTCTAACACTGAGCTTGATTTCCACTTTTATGTACTGTGGCTATCATAATCTACAAGGACGCAGTTATAACAACACAGAATATGGTGCTCAATGGAGTCCAAATCGTGTCTAGACTCCTATGATAACACCACACACTCCCTTTTGGACCTTTGGAACCTAGGATAGCTCCAGGGCTCCTGAGTAATGAGGCATACTCACAGCTATTCCATCAGCCAGAATGGGGAAAGAAGATGTCAGGTTCGTCCAAGAGACTTTCACTATGGCCACCACTTGGGCAATAATGATTAAATGGCATGTTACAATAATCTAGCACTTTTCTGGAAACATTGCCTTGTTGTTCGCTTGGGCAGGCCATTGATCAGCCTGCCATATGAATATTAGACTCATATTGTTTAGCACCATGTCCTTGATGCCTAATTCATCTTTTATGTGTCAGTAACACTTTCCTGTGTCAACAACGCTGTAGCAACTCCTACATCACAAGAAACCTTCACTTGCCTGAGAATCCCTTCTCAACATTGAAAAAGATGACAATCTGAAAACAGGCTCTCACTGAAATGTTTCATCAGGCAGATCTAGTTTTCCTATGAAGAAGCTACCTCCTGCATTTTTTCCAAAACTTATTTCTCCCCTAAATTGTTGGTTGGTCATAATATAGTCATCAGTAAAATGTAGACTATTTCCATACAATAGATATGCATCCTCTTGATTAGTTGGCTGATAGAGTCAGAACCAGGAGATATCATCTAGTTCTTTTGTCTTAAAATAAGAACACTTTGAGTCCACAGAGCTGGAATAACTCACTATAGAGCACATAGATAATTGACAATTGAGTGTATTTCATTTCTTCTATAACTTTCCTTTGTTCTCACAAACCTTGTCTGCTTCCTCCTCTCATCTCTAACTAGCCCTTGTTTTCTTTTAGCCCAGTTGTAGACTACAAGCGAGGTGACATGACCCAGGCAGATATCTGTGCCCAAGCAGATTCTTGCCAGCAGCCTGGCTCTGTGTCTTGGCAGAGAACCCAGGAACAGAGAAGAGGGCACCATCTGGACCACATGATACTTGGTGCCAAATAGACCCCATCCATGGGGGAGAAGGAGGAGAAAGGGAGTGTGCCACCCAACCGCATGAATTTCTTTTCTCCTTGAAGGGATTTGATAGTAATTGCACTATTCATACTGAAAGATCTTGTAGGTGGTTCTTATGGCTGACAAGTGCTTAGGCAAAGACGAAACAAGGTGAGTGGTAGCCAGGCAGTTTGCAAATGATATGTGAGCCAGAAATAGTTGGTGGTGTCTGATTATTTTGTATGAATGAAAGGATACATTTTTGAAGGCTAAAAGTATGTGTCTGCTCTCCCCACTTGCCCTGCTCTCTTTTCAGAAGAGTAGAAGGCACAAAGATTTCCCTGCCAGTATCTAGAACAAAGTCTTACATTTAACAACACCCACTAATGTTTCTCTTCTTGTAAATTCACTAATATTTTTCCTATAGTACAGTTACACGTCCGGCCCATGAAAGTCATCCCAGTGTACACAATGGTTTTCAAAGGTACGTTGGTAGCATAAGGTTGGTTACAGAGGTTTTCCCCTGAGAAACTCCGGTTTCCTAGACACATGCTACTTTTGGCAATAGTTCTAGGTAACGTATATCTTAATTACTACTTTCCATGTTTATTACTTTGGTGATGCTGGTGAACCATTTCACATTCTGCATGAGGGTTATAAAGTATTTTCTCCAGAGTGAGAATCACGCTGAATTTTCAAAGGTTCACAATACAACACAAACATACACTGTTTGGCATTGTATAGTTTACAAAGCAGATTCACATGCATTGTTCTATTTTAGTTTTGACAATAATAGGAATGTGATACTGGCAGTTAGTCTTATTTCACAAAAATGCTAAAAGGCTTACAAATGAGTCATTATGGCATGTGGTGTGAGCACTCAGTCAGGAATTAGATGGGACTGGATTTGGATCCTGATACCTCCTGTGTCCAGGACAAATCGGTGAGCATCTCCAGGCTTCAGCGGTAGTAATCCCTGCCTTAAGAGTCACAGGCAGTCAGCTAAGATAATATTGGGAAGGTGCTTGGCGCAGAATGAGTCTACCTGTCCGTGTCTCTGACTCCAAAACTCGTGTGTTTTCTATTAAACAGTGATGCTTTTCCCTCTCTCATCTTTGTCCTCTTTATGACTAGTGAGACACATTTCTGAAATAGTGACATGAGATTAGCAGGATACAGCTTTCGGTCGTGGAACCCAGCCATCAGAACTAGCGAGCATTAGGGGGAAAAAACGCTCCCAAACTGAGCAATCCATCCCTATAACATTATCATTAATGAGAGAAAATTGGGATTACACACAATTCTTTGACATATTACAGCTTTTATCTCCCAAACCAAATATGGTCACTTCCCCCACCACCACCAAAAAAATTTTTAGTCCTACATTGTAAGTGACCAAAAGTTACTATTTCTTCTTTCTGTGGTACAGTGATTTAAATTTATATTTAGTAGTAGGTTAAGTGCTACATCTGCTAACCAAAAGTTGGCAGTTCAAATCCACCAGGCACTCCTTGGAAACTCTAGGGGGCAGTACTACTCTGACCTCTAAGGTCACTATGAGTCAGACCGGACTTGACAGCAATGGGGTTAGTGAAAAGTAGGTGACTCATAACAAAAATGCTGAAGTCTAATAATTATCTTCTCCTGAATTGATTTTTATTTTGTCTCTGTTGTAACTTAAAATCTAAAGAACCTCTCCCCCACGCGCCGAAGAAAAAGTATCTTTTGCAGCTGATCCACTCAAAGTCTGTTCAAGCTGAAATGAGGCAAAGTCCTGAGTACTTGGAAAACCCTCCGGGTTCATCAGGACTCAACTTCTGTGAAATAAAATTTGATTCCTCCAATAGTTAATCGTTAATTCAAGTAGAAGTCATGGTATCCTTGCTAATAGACGCTGTCACGGATCACATTGTCTCCAGCCAAAAATATATGTATTGATTTGACTTGGCTACTTGCACCCAGTACCGTGCAATTCCTCCTATGTGTTGTGAATCTTGCCTTTGTTATGTTGATGAGGAAAAATGGAGAGCAGTTGTGTTGGTGAGGCAGGACTCAAGCTATCGTAGGGTATAAAGGAGAAAAGTGAACAGAGTAAGTTGGGAACCTCACACCACCAAGACTGAGAGCACAGCATGTTTTTCAGACCTGAGATTCCTGTGCCAAGATACTCTCACTGGATTTGGACTCAACCTACTGGACTATGATAAATTCTCTTACTGAATGGACTTATAACTCATAACTGGATTTGTGGCTTACCAGGCTGTGTCAATAAAGTTTTTCCTCATAAAGCCTTCCACCCATGGTGTTTTCTGTTAGAGCAATACCAGGTGTCTAAAACAGGCACCCACTAGTTATGTTGGTCTTTCATTGCCTACTACTGAAGCTAACGACCTTATAATTTTATTATTCTTCAGCAGAGGGTAAGCATGGCTTGAAAACTGTAGGCAGAAAGATTTCTTCCTTGTTAGAAAGGAATGCTTCCCCCTACTCTTGAGGCTTTCTTTCCAATGGAGGAAGCCCAACTAATAGAACAGTCCTGATCTGATGGCAGGAGGTTTGGTTTGGCTTGGCCTCTCCTCTTTAGGCAAAAAGTGTTCTCCAGTGGCCAGGCAGCTGCAATTTCTTGTGGTGGGCGGATGTTTCCCTCTCTAACCCTGAGAAGCATCCTCAGTCGAAGTCATTCCACAAGCCAGCAAACCCTGCCTGCTGGACCTCTGAGCTGGCTGCTGTTCCTCAGATCAAATAAATTCTCTGCTCATTCACCCTTTACTCACAAGGTCGCTTTTCCTAACCTTTAACCATGGTTTAGCCAATGTGTGAAAATTCATTGACCTTTCCCAAATCTTCCCTCAGAATCCCAATTCAGAATTTTCTTTAGTTTCATAGTCCATCTTCCATTTACTCAGAAAACTATGTGGCTTTTCTGTAGCCAAAAATATGGGGAAAACAATGTATCTCCCACATTTGGGGCATATGTGTAGTTAGGAAGCAAAGAATACAAAAGCTGACAGACAGACATTTGAAAACTTCACAGAGAAATAAATTTAGAAAAATGCCATTAATTGAGACTTGACTTTGTTAGAAATTTTGAAGGTTTGTTGACATAAATGTCCATGTCTGCTGTCTTCTTATGTATACAACTTAAAGTTGGTTGATAGTTTTGGTAGGAATTCTTACCTCAAAGCAGTTCAGCAGAATAGCTGTTTTAAGTTTCATTAGCAGATTACAAAGTGTTGAAAAACACCCACTGTCATCATTTTATACACGATTTAAGCTTTCCTGTATGTTTCAGGTGTCTTATACTGACTCCCATCTGATCGGTCGAGGCCTGGTGGCAACATGGTTAAAAATCAGGCTGCTAATCAAAAGGCAAGCAGCACAAATTCACCAGCTGCTCCTTGGAAATTCTATGGGGCAGTTTGACCTCATCCTACAGGATCTCTATCAGTCCAAATTGGCTCATTGGCAACAAGATTGGTTTGGGTTATTTGTTTTTTAAAATATATTTTGTGTTGTTGCAGTCAGGTGCCTTTGAGTCAATTCCCACTCATAGTGACCCCATGTGACAGAGTAGAATGGCCAGGCAGCATCTTTCTCCCATGGAGCCATTGTATCAGTTCGAACGTTAACCTTTTGGTACATCGTCAAGCACTTAAAGGGAAGGTCTCCCGCATTTGTATAGGCAGATAACTTCTCCCATATATTTTATTTCAGAGTAGCAATGGGATCATATAAAATATTTGTTCTAAAATGGGGCATGGGAAATGATAATATTGAGAACCTAGAGCACCTGGTCCTTGAAGCCTCTCTGCTGTTACCCCCCTCACTCTCTGACTCACTCCAGTGCCATTGACCTCCTGCTGTTCCCCAGACACTCCGCCACCGCTTCTGGCTCTAGATCTTTGTGCCTATTATCCCTTGCCTGAAACATTCTCCCCCCCTACCTTATCCACTTGGTTTATCCCCTTCGTCTGAGTTTTAGACAGACTTACAAAACAGCCCAATGACCCAGCCAACATTGGCTATTTGTGTACTCCGGCCCCTTACTGGACTCTATTTTCATTATTTCAGTGAAGAAAAATATACCTTTTAAAATACATCACAATTATACACTTGGATTATATTTCTGCATTTTGTATGTCGCCTCATCTAGAAAAGAGGGCACATGCAGCAAGGCATCAGTTGTGCTCATCAGTGATTCTCCAGCACATACCTGAGACCTTGTAGATATTTGATTAGCATTTGTTGAATAAATGAATGTTAAATGAATGAGCCAGCCAAACTCTAATTAATATTTCACCTTCTGTTTCCTGTTATTGCATTATCCCTTCCCTTTTCACTTCTGAGTTGCTGTCCAGTTGGCTTCAACTCATGGAGGACATTATGCAAAACAGAATAAAATATTGCCTCCTCCTGCATCTCTCCACAATCATTGGTATGATCAAGTCCTTTGTGGTGGCTATTTCCCTTCCCTTACTTAGTCGGAGGAAACCCTGGTGGGGTGCTGATTAAGAGCTATGGCTGCTGGCCAACAGGTCAGCAGTTCAAATCCGGTAGGGCTGCTTCAAAACTCGATGGGACAATTGTACTCTTCCTATAGGATCATTAGGTGTTGGAATCAGCTTGACAGCAACAGGCTTTTTTTGTTTCTTTGTTTTGGTTTTAGTTAGTCTAAAATGGCAAAATCTTTCTGCACAAAGAATCAGAAAATGTATTCTATGTGTTCTCTAGTTTGTAGTCAGGAGACACGGCAAGAATATGAAACCTACTGCTCTAGTGTCCAAAATAGAGCCTATCATCACCACCCGTGGTATAGAAGTAAAAATAAACCAGAGGAAAAAAAGAGCAAAGAGGGAAGCCATTCCAACTGAGAATTATTTTGGTCATGTATAACATGTTAGATGGCAGGGAAATCAGAACACAAAACTGCACCATTCCCTTGTTATTTTGGAGGCAAGAGTGGTTACACTCGCTCTTGCAGTTGCCGAATGTGTTCAGTGTGTTCCTCTCGTGTCGTGTGGATCCATAATAGCCAGCTAGAAACTGTGGGCTGGCAGTTCTATTGATAGACCTGAGCATCGCGCCATAGTCTGACAAGTCTCACATTTACATCTCAGACTCTAATCTGGTTTGCCTTTCTTCATGAAATCTATTCTGTAGCAACTAAATGACCAGCCTGCAAGGCATTTTAATATCCCAAGCATTTATCTATATATAGCGCAGAAAGGGAAAAGTCATTAAAAGTGACCTACTCTCCCCAGCGGAGTGCGGGAGGGAGATCTGAGTGACAAATCAGTGCTTCATCATTACTCTAAGGAGGTACTGATACACTAGTTTCATTCGTTATACAGTCCTTGCCCGTGGCACACTGTTGAGCCTCATTATTTGATTCCTGGAGGACACAGACTCTAAAAGCATTGTTATTATCTGGGATTTTGTTTCATTTTATGTGAATTTAAGGTATTACTGACATCAACTGTGTTTTTAGCTGTGGAATGGCCTCGTCGCACACACCCAGCACTGGATGAAGAAGTAGGCTTTGAAGGATGTCAAAGAGCTCAAGGAAAATCACTTCTAGATGCTCAGTCATCTGAGTGTTTTGATCCAAGCCCTGCAGGTTGACAATTCCTTTTCTAAGTGATTTAAAAATAAAATAAAGTTGGAATTGTTGTGAGAGGAACACATTTTATGGCTCTTTCTCCTTGAAAATCAAATTTATTATTTCATAATTATAGCTTATATAAAAAAGCAGTTAGACAGGGGTCTAATGAGTATAGAATTTAGTCTTCAAAGATTCAACCCAGTTCCTTCCATGGTCATGGAAGACATCTGAGCCCCGATGGCCTCATTCACACAATGGCAAGAGTAATACTACTTAATTTTTATTTTAAGAATCTCCTTCTTTTTTTCCATTTTAGCAGCTGATGTGATGAATTTTATAATGTATGGTTGCTTTCAGTAACCCAGGTCAGTGGTAGAGACCAATCTACTTCTTAGGTCTGTCCTGCTAGACTAACGTAATAAGAGGTAGGGAATTGAATAGCTGAGTCTTTGCTAATAGCTCCATCATCCTTCTCAGTCCTCTGCCCTGTTTATACCATCCTTTTCTTAAAAGCCTCTCTCTATTGGACCCACGTTTGGAAGACTGTACTGAGAACTCAGGGATTTTACGTGGGACAAACACAGAACAGTAAGATGTAGATTTCCTTGATCGATCACCTACTTATGACACCTGTCTGCTGGGATAACATACCTATTATAGGCACTTCAGGACTTAAGTGCCATTCAGGATAATTAGGGAGCTCACTGAGGCTGAGGGAAAGAGATACGAACAGTTTCAGCAAGCATTAAATGGAATTCTTTGTGATTAGAGAAGATTTTGTCATAGTAAAGTAACAGCCTTTTTCTTTCTCTTCCCTTGCTTAGTGGCACATTTTAAGCAGTACATTTATAACCCATGGCATTTTAGATTCAATGAGACATGGTACCTGCAGCAGGGTCAATGAGATAAGGTAGGTGCAAGTGCTTTACAAACAACAAAACCCAATACAAATGGAAAGTGATAATAAGACTCTGAAAAGATCTGCTGAAGATAAGGGAAACCATTCTAGTTGTTTTACGCAGAAAGGACATTATCAAGGTCTTTACAAAACTGCTGGAAATGATAGAAGCAGCGGGCTCTAGACGGCGCCTTCGGGAGTGATTCTCAGAACATCACTGTGTCCCTGGCCTGTGAAGACACTTGCTACCTCTGCAACAATCCAGAAGCTGGCCTATTAGGAAGCCACCTCCGCAGTTGTTCACTACAAAAATAGCCTGGCTTAATCACAATACAGGGATCAGGAAGCTACCACCCCAGTTCGTTCCAGAGCAGAATTCCTCACACCCTATGCTTTCCAACAGTCACAAAAGGAATGACAGGTCACTGGGTGCTGTGCTCACACAGCCACAGCAGCACTCCAGCCACCTCTGCGGTCATGCTCTCCAACTGGCAACAGACAAAGCAACAGACGTTCGACATTTGACTCATTTTCTCCTTTCATATTTTGATAGTGAGTACACCCAGCTGGCCCAAACTCAATCGTTTCTAAACCCTGGCTTGTTAGATTTCCAGTACCCGGAAAAAAGGAAGAGATACTAGGATGAGGGAGGACTGAATGCAAAGAGATAATTTGGAGATTTAGAGAGCAGAAGATTAGGGTGGCTCGTTCTTACCTTTAAGAAGAACAAACCAGAAAAGCTACATAATAATGAACTAAACCAGTTGCCCTCAAGTCAGTTTCAATTTGTGGAAGCCCCATGCGTTTCTGAGTAGTATTATGCTTCCTGGGGTGTTTAATGGCTGATGTTTCACTAGGCCTTTCTTTCAAGGTGTCTTTGGGTGAGCTTGAACCTGCTGCTTTTTGGTTAGCAGCCAAGCATGTTAACTATTTGCACTACCCAGTAGCTCCCATACAGTAACCTTCCTATAATCCATTTGAGAGTTAAAGATGTGAGGAATCTAGTGTAACTAATTCCAAAGAACGGTAAGGCCTTCCCAAGAAAGAAAGGACCAACAGCTGCTTTGAATTCTGGTCAAGCAGTTGGAGGAAGAATCCCCACCTGATGGAGCAAGGTGGAACTGGCTGAACTTCTAGTAGACTTTGAACAAACACCTATTACGCTGGACTAGCGCTTATGGCACTCCAGTGACAGAGCATGTTGGCACCCACTTGCTGCCACCTTTCCACTGGCCTTTACTAAATGCATGAAATGGCATATCAAAAACTGCTGGTGCATCAACAGAGCAGAAATAAATCCCTCGGAGAAATTCCAGGCCTGCCCATACCTAGTCAGCCAGCAAGCCCATAGCATTCTGAAAAAGAGACAGCAGCAATGAGAAACATCTCCCCAATACCGTCAAGTACTTACCAAGTATATTGTGATGGCCCTCCAAACATCTGAGAACCAGGTACAGGGTGCAGAGAGATCACCTATGGTGCAGACAGCCAGCAATAGAACTATAGCGAAGAAAAAAAAGAAAAAACTCCCCAGTGACTCAAAACGTGGTCATGGGAATGTAAAGCTGAAAGAGATTTCTCTAGGACATCATCAGAGCTTGGCTCCCAAACTCCACTTAACTTTCACTTTATCACCATAAATGAACATGTTTACAAAGCTTAAAAAAAAAAAAAAAGACAGAAATGCCTCCTAGTAGCATTGCTGAGCTTGGCCTCCACAGTTGAACCTTAGTTTATCTGACCTTATTTGCAGAATGTTATGCTCTCCAGCATAGTGGTGGTAACTAACCCCAATGGCACAGTGCTTAAGAGCTACAGCAGCTAACCGAAAGATTGGCGGTTTGAATCCATCGGACCCTCTTTGGAAACTCAGTGAGGGAGTTCTACTCTGTACTATTTGGCTGTCATGAGTCAGAATTCACTCCACGGTAACAAGTGTGTGTGTGAGAGAGAGAGAGAGAGAGAAAGAGAGTGATAGTGAGGGATGGGCAAGACAGATGCTATATAAGGTCCAGTTTCCATGATAATGGAATGTAAAATATTCATATATGCTCCACACACACATAATTTTTCTCTCCTATCTTCTCTGTTGCTGTTAGGTGCTCTCTAGTCAGTTCTGACTCATAGTGACCCTGTGGATGACAAAATGAAACACTGCCCCGCCTTTGCCATCTCCGCAACACCTGCTATGTTTGAGCCCGTGCTTGCAGCCACTCTGTTAGTACAGTCAGTGCCTCTGCTAGATGTTTCTTACAGCTCCTTTGACCCCTTCAGTGGAAGAAGAATCAGGCAATGTGCTTTAAATATGTATGTTCAAGTCGGAGCATTACTTTCAAAATAAGACATTTCCCAGGAATGATGAGTGCTGTCATCAGTGACCTGTGACACAGTTTGTTCCATCACCAACTCCCTGCTGGTACAACTCCTTTAGGACATGCGCAGGGTGTCAGTCATTGTTGACTAATTATTCCAGCTCTCCTGGCTACTTCTGGGGTTTTGTGACATCACACCTCCAACAGCTGTGTTTGCTTATCCACTAACCAAATGCCAATTTCAAATTCAAGTCCTCTAGAGTGATACTAATGCTCTAGTTTACTTTCACATGCTGTAATTACTATTTAAAAAAAAACAGAATCAGCATATCCTTTAAAGGGTAACTTCCCACACAATGCAGCCTCTTTTTTTCATGTTAACTACCTAATAACTCTATGATACAAACCAAGTAATCTCTTAAACTTCACTTTGCTCATTTGTAAAATAGAGAATAATAGTAGCAAATGCTATTATAAGGGAAATTTTGTTGGTGTAGTGGTTAAGTGTTATGGCTGTTAACCAAAAGGTTGGCAGCTCAAATCCACCAGGTGCTCCTTGGAAACTCTACAGGGCAGTTCTACTCTGTCCTATAGAGTTGCTGTGAGTCATAATCGACCTCAATGGCATTGTGTGTAGGCTATCATAGGAATCATGTAAGAATTAAGAGAGAATGTAGACAAAGTATATAGGATAGAGTATGACAGTGACTATTCAATAAGTGGTAACCATTTCTATTTCCTTTACTACAAAACCAGAAGATACAACAAGAGGTACAGAAAGCTTGGTGCCACTTACAAGCTCACCACTAGCCCAATAGTTTGGGTTCTCTTTGCTAAAATAAATTCTAAAGAAATGTTTACAGCACTCAAGGCTTCTCTAAACTATGTGGGAATATAAGGAAGGAAGGGAAGAGAAGCAGATGATTTCTCACACTCTTTCTCTGAACATAGAAGTGCTTAGCCAGCTGTGAAGTTTTTGGCCTCTCTCACATTAATGACGCTAAAAATGATGACGCATCCCATTTTACTATGACTTTTAAAAAAGTGATTCCGTGTTACTATTCTGAGTTATGATCCCAAACACATTGGGAGATAAGTGGATAGTGTCCAATTTAACAGAAAAAGCAAAGGGCCTCTAAGATTTGACTTACCTAATTTCATGCTTGATAAAGTAGAGGGGAAAAAGAGGCAGACCTTCAGTGAGATGGCTCGACGCGGTGGCTGCACCGACAGGCTCAATGAAGCCTGTTTGTAAGGATGGCTCGGGACTGGGAAATATTTCCTTCTTTTGCACATAGGGTTGCTGTGAGTCAGAATCGACTCAACAGCATCTAACAACAAGTTCAGGTGCTCTCCGGGTGCTGTCATAAGACCTTGTCCTCATTTCAACTCTAGAGTGGCAAATAGCCACACAGAGCTTTTCAAACAAGCATGGCAGGAGGTGCTTTCTTAACTCCCAGCCCCACTTCTATACCAAAAATTCACAAAAAGTGAAGGATGTCTAATGAACAGAATGTGGAATGTACAGTATTTTATGCTTTACTATCTCCACCAAATTATTGCTGTTTTCTTTCTTTAATCAATAGCTATCAAGTGTGGCCACCTAAAGCGGTGAGTGACCTACATGTGAAATCAAGGTCAAGGTTTTGATCTGCTTCAGACACAGGTTTGTACGCTGGACCCAATCAATCAGATTGCCTGGTGAGTGCTGCGACTGTGAACCTAAGAGGAAGTTCAGCGGCATGGAAGACTGACAACGCCTGTGTCAGCGTGAAGGCAGAGGGCCCCCTGCATCAGAGCCACCGAAGCGGCCACAGGCCAGGAGGGGCACAGCCTTAAGCATGACAATGAGCTTGTTAGTTGGAGTGCGACCATCTCTGCAGATCATTTCCACCCCGTTTCTCTGTTTTCCTCTCCAGCCTGTCTCCCATTACACATTACCTCCGGAAATCTGGCAGAACAAATCATCTCAGCCTAGAAACTGAAAAGTTAGAGTCAAACATGCCTCATCTAATGGAATCTATTTCGTGAACCATTAGAAGTCAGTGACTTGAGCATTTTTTTTTTTTTGTAATTTTCAAAATCTGGTTGTGATATTTAATAGTCTTTGTGGGTAAAAATGATTCAGCACTTTTAAGTACAAGATGCTTGCTGCTTATAAATGCTAGCAGGAATCACACAAGTGTAGCAAGTTCTAAACGAGAAAATGTGAAAGTAATAGACACTTGAATTGCACCAAAAGGGCTTTTTAAAAAATAATAATAATAATAGGAACAAAAGTACACAGCTCCCAGTTGTTATAAATAAATTCACAATAATTTACCCTTAGGCTATCATTTCAATTTTTTCAAGCCAATGCAGAGAAGGGAAACAGAGTATGAAATTTTTATGTGTTAATAACAATAGTAGCATTATTAGCCTTCCCACAATGTTGAATATAGTCTTTCATTTAGAATTTACTCCATGTCCAAATATCAAGTTAGGTCTCAGAAGAATTATTTAACAGCAAGAGCCTTGATTCTCATTTCAATTTATATATGGAACCCCTGAGAACTGGAAAAGAAGTGCAATTGAACTAGAAAAATGAGCTCTGCCCCCAGTAATAGGAGGAGAGCCCTGCAGCATCAAACTCCTAAAAGCAAAATTTACCACAGAAAATATTTGCCATATCTATGTCTAACTTGCTTTACAGAGAAAAGAGACTTTGCAAAGTTGTGCTTTCATGAAGATTTTTGCATTGCTTATGACAGTGATTTCACAGTTAGCCTGGTCATACTAAACGTGTTCTTGACTGAGAAACACCAGCCAAGAAATAAACTCATTTCCCAGAAAACTGTGGCAGCTGTTTGATGCATCCAGGCACTCATAAGTATTCCAGAGGCAGCAGTGGTGTTTTTTCAGTAAGCTGGCAGAAAGAAACCTTTCATTTAGCTTCTCAAATCCCATAATGAGATTTATCAAGAAGCGGTAGTGGCAGCAGAAACCATCACAGTAAAAACACAGGGATGCAGAGTTGTTTTACATCAAGACAGCCCATCACCTGACTGCAACAGGCCCCTGAAATCAGCCCAGGCATTAGACTAGGAATATGTGAATTTCTACTGACACCAGCCTCATGGCCTATCCAACTCAGCACTCGCCATTTAATGACATAGCGATAGACAATCTAAGTGAGAAAAAGATTTTCTTACTCTGCCATCTAGAAGAAAAGGCTTTGAGATTTACCACTCCAAAACTGACCTCATTCAACTAGTAAAGCATTACATGTGTGTGTATGTATACACACACGTGTGTATATAAACACACACATATACATATATACATGTATATCTACATATGTATATGTAGATATACACATATAAACACACATATACATATATATACATGCATATCTACATATGTATATGTAGATATACACATATATACACATGTACATCTGTAGTACTTTAGTATGTATTAGTCATGTATTTATGTAATTAATACGTATCAACTTACTGCTCTCTGCTGCAAAGGACCTTTTCAAAGTATTCAAAAGTAAGGGTGTCACCTCAAAGACTAAAATGCACCTGACCCAAGCCATGGTATTTTCAATCACATCATATGCATGTGAAAGCTGGACCATGAACAAAGAAGACAGAAGAAGAATTGATGTCTTTGAGTTGTGGTGTTGGAGAAGAATGTTGAATGTACCATGGACTGCCAAGAGAACCAACAGATCTGTTCTGGAAGAACAACAACCAGAGTGTTCCTTGGAAGCAAAGATGGCAAGACTGTGTCTGACATACTTTGGACATGTTGTCAGGAAAGATCAGTCCCTGGATAAGGACATCATGCTTGCTACAGTGGAGGGTCAGCAAAAAGGAGGAAGACCCTCAAATGAGATGGATTGACACAGTGGGCTCAACAATGGGATTAAACTTAAAAAGATTGTGGACATAGTGCAAGACCGGGCAGTGTTTTGTTCTGTTGTTCATAGGGTCGCTATGAGTTGGAACTGATTCGATGGCACCTAACAACAACAATTGCCATCAAGCTGGTGCTGACTCATAGCAACCCTATAAGAGAGTAGAACTGACCTACACAGTTTTCAAGGAGTGCCTGGTGGATTTGAACTGCAGATCTTTTGGTTAGCAGCTGTAGGACTTAACCACTATGCCAACAGGGTTTCCAGTTAATATGATTAACATGCATATACATATATATGTCCTATAGGGTTGCTATGAGTCGGAATTAACTCAATGGCATTGGATTTTATATATATATGTATATATACATACACACACACACACACACACACACACATACACACACACACATTAATTAACGCATGCTTAACTCATCTAGGTAGAGTTGATTTCAACCCATAGCAGCCTGATAGGGCAGAGTAGAACTTCCCTATAGGGTTTCCAAAGTTGCAATCTTTACAGAAACAGACTGCCAAATCTTTCTTCCATGGAGTGGCTAGTGGGTTTAAACTGCTGACTTCTCAGTTAGCAGCCCAATGCTCAACCCTGTGCTATTAAGACTCCTTAAAGCATACTTAAAACCCCAAACTAAACCTATTGCCACTGAGTCAATTCAGACTCATAGCAACACTATAGTACAAAGTAGAACTGCCCTGTAGGGTTTCCAAGAAGCAGTCACTGGATTCAAACTGCCCATCTTCCTGGTTAGCAGGCAGGCTGGTAACTGCTGTACCAGCAGGGCTCCTTCAAGTCTACTTAGGGGAAAGGTACTAGAGGGTTAAGTGGTCTGGCTTACATATCACAGTCAAGACAAGAAGCCATGACAGTTCCTAGTTTGGGCCCCATCTTCCTTGAATGGCTACACTGTCTTTTCCAGGGCATGAAATCTGGTCGGTTTAATCTCATTTTTCAAATAAGAGATTAGGCTTCAGTTTCAGAGATAATACTGAATATTATAGAGAAATTGTATTAGCGATTTAGATGAAGAAATAGGCATCTCTCTAAAGCAGTGAATCTTTCTTTTCATGACAGTTGAGTGCAAATTACAAAGTGGTCCCTAAGTTGCCTTTCGTGGCCTGTACCCAGAACCGTGAGAAGTAGGAAGCCAACTTCTGAGCTAACCTTTGTGGACTTGACCTGTGTAGTCTGATCCCAGCCAGGAGGAACTCGAAACAGAGTTGGAAGCTTTTTAAAAGGAAGACTGCTTCCTGATGGGCAGAGAGCACGCTGGCACAGTCAAAGGGCAGAAGCTGCATTTTATCTGCCCTCAAAAAGGAGTGACTTATCGTTTGTGAATGATGTCGATTAACTCCCCATCCAGCAATGTACGAAGTGAAACAGAACTGCAAAAGGTATAAAGGGACACACAAAGCACATTGTTTGGAGGACATTTGAAGCTATTAACCTTTACAAAAAGGCAAAAAAGAAGTAGAGAGGGAGGGAGAAGCTTCCTTTACTGTGAAGAGCTGGAAAATTATTCTATAAATTTACCCTGAAAAATCAGTCACTTTGAAAAGAAAGACCTTTCTCTCAAGTCAGCCTAAAAACTACCTCCCGAGGGCCAATTTATACTTCATCTTTACCATGACAGGGACCGTGACTTTGTTTTTGACTGTGAAATTTTTTCTTAGAATCTAATGCAGACGATGGGAATAGGCACAACACTGCAGGATTTTATACAAGGGACAAAAGCCTCAAACAAAAACTCTGGGTCCAGGCAAGGGGATAAAGCTTTAATTGGACAGTTACTTGGTGGAGTATGTTACTTACTGATGGATAAAAAAGAAGGATAGAAGGTAATCAAAAGATCAGTACTCCCAAATCTAGAATAACTACCAGGAAGAAATAAGAAGAAAACTGTCATGGATTGAATTGTATCCCTGAAAAAAGTGTATAGCAATTTGGCTGGACCACGATTCCTGATACTGTGGGGTAGTTCTATATGTTGTAAATTCTGCATCTATGATGTTAATGAAGGAGGATGGGTGGCAGTTGTGTCGGTGTGGCAGGACTCAGTGTGTAACATTGTACAGTGCCTTGAGGCAGTCTTTTGAGATATAAAAGAAAGAAGCTACCAGAGAGATTTGGGGACCTCTTACCCCCAGGAATGAAGCAACGCCAGGAGCAGAGCATGTTTTTTGGAAAGAACCCGTGGTCCCTGTGCCTCAGAAGTTCCCAGTCCAGGGGAAGATGGACAACAAGGACCTTCCTCCAGAGCCAACAGAAAAAGCCTTCCCTAGCTGATACCCTGAATTTGGACTTGTAGCCTACTGATCTGTGATAGAATAAAATTTCTCTTTTTAAAGTAAGCCACTTGTGATATCTCTGCTATGGCAGTACTAGATGACTAAGACAAAAAAAAAAAAAGAAGAAGAAGAAGAAAAAAAAACAAGTAATTTTAATACAAATTTCTTCACTTTTTATACCAGAATCACACTGAACAAGTGTCTTCATTCATTTCAGCTAGCTTCTACCCTTTCTCACCTGAAGTTCCTCAAAGAATTAAGCTCTCAAACCCCAGGTTCAGCAGATGGCCTCAGAAGAAGGACCTGGTGATCTCTTTCCAAATAATCACAGCCTTAGAAACCCGATAGAGCAATTCTGCTCTGCACACATGGGGTCTTCAGGAGTTAGAAATGACTGGATGGCCACCAAACACAATATTCCCTAGGGCACCCATTGTATGTCATGAATGAACGAGCTTTAGTCTTCTGCATCTAGAATAGTCCACTGCTGTTGAGTCAGGTCCGACTCATAGAGACCCGAAAATGGTACCAGTTAAATAGCATCCTTAACAAAATAGTGACTCAGATAATTTTCTGTGCTCTGTGACTCAAAGAAGGAACCCAATAACCATAAAACAGCCCCCTCAATATGTACACAAACTCTATTTTCCCTTGCAATGGGCCAAAATAGGCTATTTTCTCTCATCTTAGTGACTTGGAATCCTGTCTGCCTCTATTTCTTCTCTCCTTGAAGGTTTTCTCCCACAAATATGGTTCTCTGTGTTCCCTCATCTCCATAGCATCCTAGGTTGCCTTCTAGTTTCAGGACTTGTCGTTGTATGACAATCAACAGTGGCCTCTCTCTTTTCTCGTTCCTTGGGTTCAGGAAATACGGCTTCGGTTTTCAAAATTTTGAAGGCCTAATTTAGTGTCTAAAATAAGAGGTGCTCTGTAACTGCTTACTGTTTGACTTAAACCAGGGTTTATCTAGAATATCAGCCTTAAAAAGTTGAGTGGTAGAGGCCAACCTCTTATGTAGCGTTATGAGCAAACATTTCATTATTATCTATCAAAATGACTGTCGAATTCTGTTTCACAGAACTGAAAGAACTTACCTGCTCAATAAATGTTTAGTGAGTGAACGGCCAATCTAAGAAATGAATAAATGATACAGAAAGAGATGTGAAAAATAAGGTATCTCAAATTGTCTTAAGAAAAAAAAATGAAATAAACAAAATATCTATGCTTCACATTATTTGTAATTTCATTGCTCTGTAATTTAGTTGCAAATTTGTGATTTTCCATAAGTATTTTAGTCTAATAAGACTTTAAGTTCCTTCAGGACTCAGACCACATGATAGATTATTTCCTATCCTTAGAGTTTTAAGCACAGTGATGGTTAAAGAGCTCAATAAATTCATTAATAACAGCATCAAATTGAAATGAATTTAGACTCAGCTTTAGAAATGATACATTGACAAATTTGCATAGGAAGAGCATTTTATATCAAATATGTCTTCAGATAATACTTGGCATTTAAAACATCACAAATAATACCAGTCTAGAAAACGGATGAGTTGATTATGATATGATAAATCAAAAGCATTTCTGTGCATACAACTAAAACCCCTAAGAACATTGGCTGTATGCACAGAAATCACAAGACAGCCTAGTCATTGACATTCCCTCTCTGAAGCCAGGCTAAACAATGCACCCAGTTTGTTGTTGTTGACAATGTACAACTGCCCCGTAAGATTTTCCTGGCTGCAGTCTAAGATGTAAACTGCCAGGACTTTCTCCCACAGAGCCACTGGGTGAGTTCAAACTGCTAACTCTTTGATTAGCAGTTAAGCGCTTAAGCGTTGTACAGCCTGTCTTAGCTGGGGAACCTTGGCAAGTCACACAGCCGCTCAATGCCGGGTTGTTTCTCCATCTTCAAGGAAAGTAGGCTAGTAAAATCTGCCTCATAGAATGATTGTGAGAATTAACTGAAATAATGCATGGAAAACACTCAGCAGTGACTAGCATGTAATAAATGCCATAGAAATGTTAGCAGTTAATATTGGCATAAGGACATGATATCTGAAAACTATTTTTATAGCAAAGAGAAGATTAAATTCAGAGGAAATGAGGATTCTATCGTAGGAGGTTCACTGTTACTTTTTCCCCAAATGTTCCTTTCTCACTTCCTGTCCCCTGAAAGGCTGTCTCTTCTTTGAGCCAGGAAAACTTCAGAGAATAAGAATTGGAGTAGAAGGTTTTGTTTAAAGAAATTGCACTCAAAAATTATTTACAAGTGTTCATAATGAGAAAGATGATGAGAAAATAAATCTAAACAAAAATCAAAATGGAATAGCTGCCCAGGGACCTGGAAGGCTGGGCATGAAAGAGAAATCCATCAAAGTCCAGCTCTCCTCCCCTGATCCGTCTCTCCATGTGGCCCAGGGCTGGCTTCGTGCTTAGAGCACCCAACTGGAAGCGTGCACTTCACAGCCCAGCACTGAGACCAGATGGCACAGCATGCAGACTTCATTTCCGAGTACAAATGATTTTGTAAATCAGAAGATGAAACCTTCAGAGTAAGCACAGCTCCTTAACATGATTAAGAACCACGAACTGAAGTCTGCAACCTGCAAGTCAAAGACTCTTCAAAAAACCATGGCTTCTGTCCACCTACTGCACATATGGTCTCATATGGTCTCATTGGCCAAGCACTCTAGAGAGGCATTAGAGAGGATAGTTTCAGTTTAGGAAGGAGAATGTAGCTAGGAAACGGGGTATACTAAGTTGGCAGCATAATGTCTGCCCCCACACTGTAAGCCCCTGGTGGAAGAGATTCATTTGTTCAGAAAATAGTTACTGAGTTTGCCACCAGTGGGCAGGTTGTCCTAGGTAGCATGTAGATAGGGTCAGACAACTGAGGCCATCATGCCCCTACACTCTAGATGAAAAGAAGCAACAACCCAAGTCAGACACCCACTGCCATGGAGCTGGTTCCAAGTCATAGCAACCTATAGAACAGAGTAGAAATGCCCTCAGGGAGTTTCCAAAGCTTTGATATTTATGGAAACAAACAGCCCCATCTTTCTCCTGAGGAACAGCTGGTGGGTTTTAAACTGCTGACCTTTTAGTTAGCAGATGAGTGCTTAATCACTGCACCTCCAGTACTCTTTAAAGGCAGATAACTGAAGCCAGATAATCCCTGGCTTGCCACAGGGTACCATTCTGATGACTCCATTGTAAGTTAGCTCTGATGTAAGTCACATAGTTTATTTCTTTTTTCAATTTTCATTATGATATCCTTTCATTATTAGTATCATTATACATCCAATATTTATTTGTCTTTGGGAACTGGAAATGTTACATATTAACTTGCCAAGCCAAGTACCGTCGAGTCGGATCTGACTCATGGCGACCCTAGGGGCCAGCATATTAACTTAGATATATTTTAATACATAAAGAAATACACAAATCATAAAAATTTACACCTACAATGAGGGAGCATTGGCATTCTGTCTGCTACAGTAACACCTCCACTCATGGAAGGTTCTGGATCTTCTAGATTATCCCCTATAATGGGGGTTATGTTTCCAATTAGGAAATTAGTGAAAATTATTTGCATGATCTTTCTCTTTATATATGTCATGGTAACATCTCACTGCTTCCCAAATCTGTCTATGGATCTGAGCTAAGTTATCAGTACCCGGGTTTGTATTTTCAAGCAACTGAAGGCCCTAATTTAGTTTAGAAAAAACTCCAGCTAATAGTTTCACTGCAAAAAAAGTTTGCCAAATTCTCTCTTTCTTCTTCTTCACCGTTTCTTTCTTCTTCAGCATTTGTCTCCTCCTTAAAATCCACTGAGTCCTGATCTGTCACTTCCTGAGCTGCTCTACATTGGCTTTATGAAGCTCTAAACTCACTGTTCTTGCCATATAGATGATTTTTCCACTGATCTCTTCCATCATATTATCCTGATCAAATGCTTGGAGCATGTTTCACATAACTCAGCAATGTTTTCCATACCCTCTGCCCTGTATTTTCTCATAACTTCCTCCCAGGGAGATGTAATGTTCCAGGTACAATGACTGTCGTAAGTGCAGTTTGTCATAAGTCGAGGACTACCTGCATATAACATATTGTTATATGGACTGATGTTAAGGGGCAGTGGATTCTATCATCCTGAAGACCAAAAAGAGATCAAAGGGATCATAGGCAGTCAGTGTCTACAGCTGATACCACTTGTATTTACAACACAGATGTAGGAAAGACAGGGTTCCAGTGAGGAAAGAGGGAAATCAGAAGAAGGTTGTGTCTCAAACATAAGAGCAAACAGTCTTGAGAAGAAGGCATCCTATATTATTCACATGTGGGCCAAAGTACCTGACTAGACACACACCAAACTAATTCTTGCTCTCTGGGTGATCAATTTCATAAACCTAATCTGAATCCTTAGCTTCCTTAAGGGCTCCATAACCACCAAACATTTAATGGCACTGAAAAGAGTTTTGATTAATTGTAGTTGAAACATCTCTCAGGAATCCCAAATTTACAATCAAAACAGAACAAAATAAATAAGAGCAAAGTTTAGATGTGTAAACTTTTTTTCTATTAAGAAATACACTATCTAATGTTATGTTCACTAGGCTTGTGTCTCATGTTTTCTTACGTAATTATGATCACTTAGCTAAGTGAACACTTACTCTCACCTCTGCACTCTGCTACACATTTTATAAGGATATTTTTATTTAATCTCTTCCTCCAACCCCAATGAGTTGGGTATGACTTTTAATAACATTTTAGGAATAAGAATATTGAAATATATAGAGATTAGGTCATTTATACAAGATCAAAAAGCTAGTAAGAGATGGAATTGAGATCCCAATCCATGGAGTCAGATTACAGAAGCACTACTGGAAAGATAAGCCCAGTCAATAGTAAACAAGACATCTGAGGGAAATTTGGTGGTTAAGTTGCTGTGGAGACAGGTCCAACTCATGGTGACCTTATGTATAACCTGGTGCTTCACCATCTCATGATCTTGGTCTCTGCTATGTTTGCATCCATTGTTGTGTCCAGTGTGCCAACCCATCTCCCAGGAGAACGTCCGTCATTTTCTATAACTGCTAATCAAAAGGTTGGCAGTTCAAATCCACCAGGCACTCCTTGGAAACTCTACGGGGCAGTTCTACTCTGACCTACAGGGTTGCTATGAGTTGGAATCGACTCAATGACAGTGAATTGGTTGGTTTGTTCTACTTTGGAAATTCTGGTAATGCAGTGGTTGTGTGCTAGGGCTGCTAACCAACAGGTCAGCAGTTAAACCAGCCAGGTGTTCTTTGGAAACTCTATGGGGCAGTTCTACTTGTCTATAGGATCTCTAGGAATCAGAATTGACTCAGTGACAGAGGTGGGTTTCTTTTGTTTGTTTTTAGGAAAACTAATGACTTTATAGAGAGAGAAAGAGAGAGAGCACCATGGTGGCCTAGTGGTTGACAGCTCAGCTGCTACCTGAAAGATCGACAGTGCAAATCTAGCAGAGGCTCCTTTGAAAACCTATAAGGCAGGTCTACTCTGTCCCATGGGATTTCTAGGAATGGAATCAACTCAGTGACAATGAGTTTGTTTGTTTTATGTTGTTTTTTAATACATTTTACCAAGTGTAAACTGATCTTTCCTGATGATGCATCCAAATAAAGCAAGCCAAATTCTCACCATCCTTGCTTCTAAGGAACATATCTGGCTGTATTTCTTCTAAGACTGATTTGCTCATTCCTTTGATAGTCCATTGTATATCCAAAGTTCTTCGTTTGTTCTAACTACTTACTTAAAATATACATCAGTGTGTATACACACACACATATATATACACACACATACCAACTGAATACATATACAAAGTCTAACAATTAAGTCTGCAAGCTTAATTGTTCTATGTGCTACATACCTCACTGCTGAATATTACTACCGTCATCTTTCAAATACTCCCCTTGGGTAGCTATGCACCGATGCCACCCTTCAAAGCAATTTGGAACTCTTTCTGGAATTACCATTGCACATGGTAACAAGGTGGCAAGTTTGTGAACTTAATTGTATAGTTGTCTGTGAGTGAGTTTTCAGCCAGTAAACAAATAACTGTATTGGAATACCCTCCTGACTCATGAGACCTGGCCCCCAGTGACTTTTTTCTTCAAGTGAAGATAAAGGAAATATTGAAAGGAAGACATTTTGATGACATTCAGGACATCAAGGCTAATACGACAACAGCTCTGATAGCCATTCCAGAAAAAGAGCTCCAAAATTTCATTGAAGGGTGGACTAGGTGCTGGAGTCAGTGTGTAACTTAAGGGTGAATACTTCGAAGGTGACCATAAGGATAGTTAGCAATGAGATATGTAGCACTTTATCTAGGACGAGTTTGTGAACTCAATTTCCAAATCTCGTGTGTGTGTGTGTGTGTGTGTGTGTGTATGTACTAAGGTATACATTAAATCACTAGTTATATATTCAGTTAGTATATGTGTACGCATATGTATACAACAGTTAATATGCAGTAACTAAAGCGAACGGAAGAAATGATGAAGTAAAAGAGCTAAACTAAAGATTTCAAATGGCAACTCAAGGAGGCAAAGCAAAGTATTACAATGAAACATGCAGACTCACATTTAGAAAGAGACCTGGATTTAGAAAACAAGGGAAGAATATGCTCAGCATTTCTCAAGCTGAAGAAACTGAATAAAAAAAAAAACAAAAAACTAAGCCTCAGGTTGCAATACTGATTAGATGCAAGAAGCATTAAAAGAAGATGGAAGGCATATATAGTCACTACACCAAAATCTATTGGTTGATGTTCAGCCATTTCAGGAAGAAGAATATAATCTGAAACTGATCATATGAAGGAATAAGTCCCATCTGGATACAAAGCACTGGAGAAAACTAGACTCCAGGAATGAGCAGCATACCAATTGATATTTTTCCACAAACAGAAAGCACTGGAGGTGCCAATTTATCTCTGCAAAGAAACTAGAAGGACAGCTACCTGGCTAACTGACTGGAAGAGATCCATATTTGTGCCCACTCCAAAGAAAGGTAATCCAACAGAATGCAAAAATTATCAAAAAATTAATAAACAATATTATCTATATCACACAAGTAAAATTTTCCTAATGGTCGTTCAAAACCAGTTGCTCCACTATACAAAGAACTGCCAGAAATCCAAGCTGGGTTCAGAAGAGAACATGGGATGAAGAATATTGCTGTTGATATGAGATGGATCTTTGGTAAAAGTAGAGGATACCAGAAGATGTTTATCTGTGACTTATTAATATGAAAAAGGTATTCAACTGTGTGGAACATAACAAATTATAGACAACAGTGTAATTGCAAAGAATGGGAATTCTAGAACTCTTAACTGTGCTCAGGAGGATCCTACACCTAGACCATGAGGCAGTTGTTCAAACAGAACAAGATGACTCTGCACGGCTTAAAGTCAGGAAAGGTTTGTTTCAAGGTTGCATCTTTTCACCACACTTATTCAATCTCTACACTAGGCAAATGATCTGAGAAGATGGACTACATAAAGAGGAACATGGCACCAGAATTGGAGTCAGATACTTTAAGAACCTATGATATGTAAGTGACACAATTTGCTTGCTGAAAGTGAAGACTACTCAAAGTACCTTCTGATAAAGATGAAACACTGCAGCCGTCAGCATACAGTACACCTCAAAATAAAGAAAACAAAAATTCTCATAACTGGACCAAAAAGCACCATCATGACAAACCGAGAAAAGACTAAAATTGTCAAGGACTTTATTTTACTTGCAGTCACAATCAATGCCCATGGAAGTGATCAATATACAGAAGAATACACTGCATCTGCAAGCCTGCTGCAAAATACCTCTTTCAAGTGTTGAAAAGCAAAGATACCACTTTGAGGACTAAGGCTGACCTGAACCGAGCCCTGGTATTTTCAACTACCTCATGAATGTGAAAGTTGGACAGTGAGAATAAGGAAGACTGGAGAGCTGACACTTTTGAATTATACATTGGTAAAGAATACTGAATATACTACTGACTGTCCAGACAACAAACAAATGTGTCTTAGAAGAAGAAAGACAACCAGAATGTCCCTTAGAAGCAAGGATGGTGAGACTTCGTCTCAAGTACTTTGGACATGTTATCAGGAGGGACTAGTCCCTGGAGAGGAAAATCATGCTTGGTAAAGGGTCCGTGTTAAAATGAAAGATCCTGGATGAGTTGGACTGACACTTTGGGGGCAACCATGGGAGCAAGCAGTGACAGTAGTTCAGAATGGTGTAGGGCTAGCCAGTGTTTCATTCTGTTGTACGAGTAGGAACCAACTTCACTGCATTGGACAACAACAACATACACACAACTGTTTACATATACACACGAATCAGCTCGCAAAGATTTGCCCCTGAATCTAATGAATGTGCCTCAGAAAGTGAAATGGAGGTGAACGCATGTATATTTAGCTATACATACCTTCTACACGTTAGTCTAAATGATGGTGTATGGATATTAGAAGTTCACTTAGCCAGGAAGGAAAATGCCTTAATAGAAAAAGCTGTTAAAAAATATTAATGTTAAAAGAGACAGCAGCAGATTGAAAGCCAACACTCTCCCTTCCCATCACTCCCAGTGATGCCGCTGGCATGGCAGGTACACACAGCCCCATGAGCCAAGTCAAAGTAGGTCAAGGGCTTGTGGGGCCGGCCTGGTGTCCCGTTATTGGAGCCATCAATGTGCACAGAACACACCTGGTAAAAAGGACCCAGTGTCCTTGACAGGCAGGTACAAACTGACACCGAGAAAGTGGCATCCGTGCTCCACAAACACCAGATGCCCCCAAACTTCCCAAAAGGAAGCCCTGAAATGGGAAGCGACAAATGCGTTCAGGAAACCAGGTCGATGGCGATCCAGCGTAATGTCTCCTTCTGTATCCTGACAATCGGTGACAGAAGAAACCAGTGTAGGCAGTGTTTTCTTGACAACAGAACCAGCCTGCCCCAGGGAGACATTTCAGGGAAATGTTCCATTTGAATCAGTATGTTTGTCCTATTTAAGAGATGTTTTCAGCAAATCCATTTAAATTTCTTCTTACATAAATAATAAAACCCAGGGAATCATCTCACCTTCTATTTTCCAAGCAAAGGCTACTGGTAACTATGAAGCCCACCTCCTTTTGACTGTTACATGTAATTTTATTTAGCACTTTATGGTACATAGTCTACAAAGCACCTTTGCATACATTATGATATTTGATCCTCCCACTAACACCATGGAAACCTTGGTGACCTGGTGGTTAAATGCTACAGCTACTAACCAAAAGGTCATCAGCTCAAATCCACCAAGCAATCCTTGGAACCTCTATGAGACAGTTCTATTATGTCCTATGGAGTTGCTATGAGTCAGAATCAAGTCAACAGCAAATGATTTGGCATATATACATATATGTATGTACGATACCATTCCTTCTTTATAGATAAAAGGGTAGCACACTAGTTAAGAGCTTGGGCTGCTAAGCAAATGTTCAGCAGTTAGAATCCAACATCTGCTCCTTGGAAACCTTAAGAGGCAGTTTTACTTTGTCCTGCAGGGTCTTGATGAGTCAGAATAAACTCCTCTGCAGTGAGTCTTCTTTATAGATAAAGAAATTGAATTCTAAGATTTTTTTCTGACTTGAACAAGAACTCAGATCAAAAACTTCTCTTACTAAAGATAATCCTGTACTTCACAGAAAATCCCAATCACATCAATTGGAAAGAATAGTAATTTTAAAACTACAGCCAGTTTCTTGGTAACTATAGGAAAATCAATGGTCTCTGGGTGGCATAAATGATTTGTGCTCAGCTACTAACTGAAAGGTTAGTGATTCAGATTCACTCACTGATGCCATGGAAGCAAATCCTGGTAAAAATCAGCTGATTAAATAGCTGTCTCCATGAGTTAGGCTAGAGCGTCGAGGCAGCTTCAGAGAAGCAAGTTGCAAAGCAGAGAGAGAGAACAAGAAGACTGGAGACAAAACTTGACAAACTTACAAAGAACCAGGTCAGGAAAAAGAGACAAATTGGGAGCTAAGAAAAACTGGAACAAACCTCCTCAACATGAATTTGATTTGGCATGGGGCCTTTGACCCTTTCAAATTCAATCTCTTGAGGTTCTCTTTGTACTTTTCCACTTTACTGCTTGCTGGCTATTGCACTACCCAAGTGAGTCCTAGGTGCTTGATTTTAGTGATTTACCTAAAACTGGCAATAAAAAGTGCTTATGTGCCATGTTGTTTGCCAAGCAAGTATATAAAGAGCAACTGATTACTGGAACTGCTCAAGAAGAGAGTCCTGGTTACAGGAACAGCACTGTGTGACTTCCCTATACGATAGAGCTGCTCATCACCACGCAGCCCAGCAGAGCCCAGCAGAGCCCAGCAGTGGGAGTGAGGGTAGGAGGGCAAGGGATGCATGAACTGTATGAGAAAAATAACTTGTGCTTTGACTTTTCAGGGAAAAATGAGCAGTGATATTTACTGTAGTAAAGCATCTCAAAAATAGAATAAGCACGCACAAATTCAAAGTCAAAGTCACAAAATAGAATCTGGCCAGATTGCATTTCCTTTCCCAGAGAGAGCTAATGAATACACAACTGGAAGCTCAGAGTTGAAAATCTCATCAGCACTTCTAAACTGGTAGCAGCACACTGACTGAATCCCACCGGGACATCGGGAGTGGGAGACCGAGGGAGGGGATGCCAGGATTAATTCTTCAGTAACGGGAAGATCCTACCTGAGGAGGCACTGAGCTTTAAACAGGGAATTTAGGTTCACAGAACAAGATGCTCAACATAGGTAGACGAAATTGTGGACTTAGTCGGATGTGCGTGTCTAAATTCTACCTTCAACTAAAGAGTGAACACTAATATCCACAAGACTTAATGATCACAAAGTAATACTTTTCTTTTGTCTTTGAGTCAGTTCCAGTGCACAGTATTCCCAGGTTTCTCAGTTTAGAGCTGTGTTCCATGGGGTTTTTCAGTGACTGATGTTTCAGAAGCAAATCACCAGGCCTTTCTTCTAAGAGGTCTTGCAGTGAACTAGAACACTTAACCTTTCAGTGAGAAGTAGAACATCTTAGCTATTTGCACCCCTCCAAGTTACTACCTCTAAAATTGAACAAGGTCTGAATATTTCTATTAACTGTTTCAAAATGGCTAATCTCAACGGAAAGCAAGCTGTAACAACAAAAAGAACAGACATGCCCGTGGAGACATAACAGTTACAGTTCTGTTCTCAAAATGCAGGCCTCCTAATATGTGGGTGAAATGTTCATCAGAAAATAAACTACTAGGGAAATGAAGCAGTCAGGAGGTCTCCTTTGCTGAATCACCTCCAGGCTGAGCTCTGGTCCACTGACTGCAGGTTCTACCTGTCCTGATGGTGCCTTCCCTTTAATAGCTTCCTGTAACCCTCGTCTCAGCACTCACCCGGATGTTTGGATTTTTTATTTTTTTTATTTTTTTATTTTTTGTGTGCCCTTAATGTATATGCCGTACTTTGCTTAGGGCTCTCCCAGTCTCTAAAGGGTAGGTGCCACATTTTTCACAGGGCCTCACAAAATCATTCATATATGGCTTGATATTTAAAAAATACTTTGAAAAGTAGATCCAATCACCCATCAAAGAACGAAATAAAGGGGAGAGAAAACTAGAACCTTTTGGAAGGAGGTCTGGTGGTGCAACAGTTAGGCACTCAGCTACTAACCGAAAGGTCAGCGATTTCAACCTGTCAGCCGGGGGGGGGGGGGCAGTATATCTGGAGATCTGCACTTCTGATGATTACAGCCAAGAAAATCTAATGGAACAGTCACATGAGGTCACTGTCAGTTGGAATTGACTCATCAGCACCCAGCAACAACAGAAGCTTTTGGATTCAGGCCACAACATTGCTAAATCAAAATGATGTTGTTTGTCCAGTATCTGTGCGTCAGGAAACCATTTTGATCTAATACCAACTACAGCTGTTGCTGTTGAGTTGATTCTGACTCCTAGAAACCTTACAGGACAGAGTAGAACTACCCTATAGAGCTTCCAAGAAGAGCCTGGTGGGTTTAAACTGCCACGCTTTTAATTAGCAGCTGTAACTCATAACCACTATGCCATCAGAATTTTGAGAATGTTGGAAATAGTAAACTGCTGTGACTTCTTTTGCTTCTGTTACCCATTTTCCTACAAAACACAAGAGAGTTTTGTAGTTTAGCAGGATGGCTGTTAAGATCAACATGATTTTCAATGATTTTAAACCTTCGGGTGTGTTAGGATCACAGTTTGTTCACCTCATAAGCAGGTTATTGAGCCACCATTCCCTGTGCTGAAGACCAGATGGAACAACTAATATTTGCACAGCACTTTACAGCATTTGCAAAGCCCTTCCCCATACATCCTCTTCTTTGACCCTCATGGCAACCCTGAGTGGTATAGAGAATAAAAAACTAAGCTAAACCCATAGTGACCCTACAGGACAGGGTGGAACTGGCCCACAGACCTTCCAAGGAGAACTGCCAACCTTCTGGTTAGCAGCTGTAGCACTTAACCACTACACCACCAGAGTTTCCAGTGACTGTCATTAATGACATTTTACAAAATAGGAAAATAAAAGACTCAAGGCCAAGGTCACAGAACCTCTAAAGGATAGACTAAAACCACTGTTGAGTCTATTCCAACTCCAAGCAACTCAATGGGCAGAGTAGAACTGCCCTATCGAGTTTCCAAGGAGCACCTAACAGATTTGAACTGCTGACCTCTTGGCTAGCAGCCATAGCATTTAACCACTGTGCCACCAGGGTTTCCAAACAATAGAACAGGAGTCGAAATTTAAGTCATCGGTTCATCAGTACACTTCCCATTCAGTCTCTGCAAGTTTCATTTTTTAAAATACATCCTTAGAGTTCCACGTGACTGAGTTCTAAGAATTCTACGAATTCAAGAGCTTAGTGTCTTCATGTGGAAAGAGTTTTGATGTGACAATCTACAATGATGTTATCACTTGTTGATCATCCTCCTGACATCTTCTGGACAGTTGTTTGACAGCACTGTCACCATCCCTGAGCTTTCCAACAGCCACAGACCTCTTCCCTGACACGTACATGCATGAGTGGTTGAATAGAGTCTGTGTACCAAAGAAGGTAAACAGCAGAACGTGCCATATGAAAAAGGTCAAGGATAACCAACCCAAATTACACCACACTGTTTGTTGACTCTGTTAAATGTAATGATTTTCCAACATAAAGGTCATTGTGAACAGGAATCATACTAGGCAATCTCAGCTCACTTTAAAAACTGGTTAGCCTGCATTCCTCAGAAAGGATAGCTCTTTGAAACTTGTCTGTGTCAGGGTGGAGTTGGCCTCCAAAAGAACAAGGGAAAGAATAACATGAAGAAGGTACAAGACAGGAGTGGGTATTAATTCCCTGAGTTCTAATTTCTTCTAGAACTTCATCCTAGATCTTAAGGATAAGAGCTCCTGGTTTACCCATAGGCACACTTTAGATAACTTCTTTTTTTATACGATCCCCTAAAAACCCAAGAAATGTAGACTTCCTTCAGTAAGCCTGAGCTTTCATTTTCTGAGCTCACTGATACATTGTTAGAGGTTTAAGAATATGGTTTTTCAGAATAGTCTGTAAGACTCCTATGGAACACCGTAATTAATCATGTCATTTTCCTTGCCGGTGATTACTGTTTAATATTCATAAATTTCACAAACTTGAGGAAACATCTTAAATTTAAGATGTCTACTAAGAATTTTATTGGAGCCCTAGTTGCACAATGGTTATGAGCTCAGATTGCTAACCAAAAGATTAGCTGTTTGAATCTACAAGCTGCTCTTTGAAAACCCTATGGGATGGTTCTACTCTGTCCTATATGATCACTATGAATCCAAATTGACTGCAATGGGCTTAGTTTGGTTTGGACTAGATATTTGACTCTAATTTTCCATTTTCCTCCTCCAGTTAGCACAGTTTTATATAGATGACATATAGCATTTACAAAAGAATTAAATGTACTTACCAGCAGGTGCTGATGAAACACTACAATATTTCTCTTTATGTTATCTCACCTTTGACTTATACTTAAAAAAAAAAGTTTAGGAGAGGCTAAGTTCTTGCTGAAACAGCAATTCAACTCCTGGCTCCATAAAATTAAAGTAATATTTTACTAGAAAACAATAAAATATTATGCCATAAGGACAAGTTCAAGAGTCTTCCTATTAAATAAATAGCCAAATTACATAGAATATCTGTAATGTCACCAAATGCATTCTGTTCAGTTTTCTGATACAAACTCAGAAAGCAAGTGCTAGTATTCTCTGGCTATGCAGCAAGCTCTGCAGAGAGCATTTTATCAGATCACTGATCAGAAGAGTCGTCATTCCAAAACCACATGTCCTAGACACAATGGAGTAAAACCAGGAGACAAGCCAGAACTGGATGGCATATGAAAGCACTGAGGTCCCCTCTCCCTCTGAACTCAGGGAACAATTTACTGCACCTCTCTTGTGGCACTTTGACTTTCTCTCTCCTATCTGATTTATTTGCAAACATATTTTAAGTCTTCGACTAGACTGTAAGAGCCTTAAAGATGTTTAGGGCTTGTTAGGTATCTTCCAGTTGCTTATGACTTCTAGTGACCTTATATACAACAAAACAAAACACTGCCTGATCCTGGGCCATCCTCATGATCATTATCATATTTGTGCCCATTGGTGTAGACTTTATGTCAATCCATCTCACTGCGGATCTTCCTTCTTTGTCGCTGATCCTCTACTTTACCAAGGATGATGTCCTCCTCCAGAGACTAGCCCTTTCTAATAACATGGCTTCCTTCTGTTAGTCGTCTAGTGCTGCTGTAACAAAAATATCACAATAAGATGGTTTTAACAAACAAAGGTGTATTCTCTTACAGCCTAGTACGCTAGAAGTCCACATTCAGGGTGTCAATTCCAAGGCAAGACTTTCTTTTTCTGTTGGCTCTGGAGGAAGGCACTTGCTATCAATCTTCCCCTGGACTAGGGGCTTCTCAGGGCAGAGCCCCCAGACCCAAAAGGGCACTCTGTGCTGTTGGTGCTGCTTTCTTGGAAGTATGTGGTGCCCCTTCCCTGCTCCTTTCCCTTTCCTTTTGTGTCTTGAAGATAAAAGGTGGTTGTCATGGACTGAATTGTGTCTCCCCAAAAATGTGTGTAGCCATGTGGCTGGGCCATGATTCCCAGTATCTGTGACTGTCCTCCATTCTATGGTTTTCTTACGCTGTATGTTAAAGGATTAGGTTGGGGCTGTAAACCCCTTCATAAAATTACCTCCCCGCTCCACTGTAAAGGGAGCTTCCGTGGAGTATGGCTTGCCCCGCCCTTAATGCTTTCATCCTGAAAGAGACAATAGGAAAGATAAGCAGGCTGAGAACTGGGAACCTCACACCACCAGGAAAGCACCAAGAGGCTCCCTGGACAAAGAATGATGCAATACCAGACTTTCCTCCAGAGCCAACAAGGGGGAGAACCTTCCCCTGGAGGAGACATCCTGAATTTAGATTCATAGCCTACCGGACTGTGTAAGAATAAACCTTCCTTTGTTAAAGCCATCCACTCTGTGATATTTCTGTTAGAGCAGCCCTAGCCGACTAAAACAGTGGTAGAGGTCACACCCAGGGAAACTTCCTGACACTGGATCAGAGACGTGAACTTAGTAACGGTGCTGTAATCCCACTTTCATCCTCTTTAACATAAAATTACAATTATAAAATGGAGGGCAACCACACAACACTGGAAATCGTGGCCTAACCAAGTTGACACACATTTCTGTGATACACAATTCAATCCCTAAAACCCTCTAAGGAGTAATCTGTCTGTACTTCTTTCAGGATAGATTTGTTCACTCTTCTAGCAGTTCTGGTATACTTAATATTCTTTGCAAGCACCATAATTCAAAGGTTTCAATTCTTCTTTTGGTCTCTCTTTTTCACTGTCTAGCTTTCACATGAAAATGAGGTGACTGAAAACACCATGGCTTGGGTCAGGCGCACATTAGTCCTCAGAGTGACATCTTTGCCTTCTAACATTTTGAAGAAGTCTTTTGCAGCAGATCTGCCTAGTGCAATATGTTGTTTGACTTCTGGAAGACAAGACAAATGCCTAGTTCATATCTGTGTCCTCTATACCTTAACATATTGCCTCACCCATAGTTTGTAGTGAACAAATATTTGTTAACTACTGAAACCTCATATAAAGTGCTTGACTCTTCTCTTCCACAGCTTTTCCCGAGTTCCCACATTTGCCAGTAAGTAGTAGGAAGAGTATAGATTTCTTGAAGCACTACAGGAATCCCTGAATAGTATGGTTAAGGAGCTGGCCTGCTAATCAAAAGCTTGGAAGTTTGAGTATACCCAGAGGCACCTTGAAAGAAAGCCCTGTTGGTCTACTTCCAAAAAATCAGCTTCTGAAAACCCTGAAGAATACAGTTCTACTCTGACACACACGGAGTCACTATGAGTTTGAGTTGGTTCAGTGGGAGCTGGTTTAACTGGTAGAGCTAGATCATTTCCAAGGACCCATATTAATGAAAATTCAACACCTTTAGATAAAGGTAACCTGTGTCTACATTTGTCTGCTCTCAATTTCTCCTTTTCTCTTACAAAGTGAGAGGGGGAACAAGGAATTATTCTTCCCTTGAGTTTTGGGTTACTACCTGGCACAAAGGACTATAGGAACACTAAGTGAACAAAGGAGGATGCTTACAGGTTTCCCAGAGACCTAAATGAATAGAAGACAGTGACTACAACATGAGTGCAGAGCTCTTTCCATTTCTATTATAAATTCTAGTTGCTAGCTGAAGAGTTTCCTATTTTATCCGTGTTGTTTTCTCATAATCACAGACACAAAGGACCAAATTTTGGTCCTTAATGCACACTCATAGCTTCCATAAAATTAATCATGAGCTGTGTTTATGCATTTAACAACTGAATTTGCTACTGTGGAATAGTTCCTGATTTGGTGCTCCATTTATGCACGTCCTACATGCTGCTCAAGGACCACGAATGGTTCTGATATACAAAGTACAAAGGAAGGAAAACTAATTAAAAATCTAAACTCATTATCAAGTATTTTAAAGACAAAGTAATGACTCAGCCACAGAATAAGTGGAAAGCTATGGAAATATTTCTTTTATATTACATTCCCCACAGATCCTGGGTAACTGTCTTGGTTAGCTAGTGCTACTATAATGAAAATACCATAGGTGGAGGGCTTAAGCAAGCCCAAGTTTATTCTCTCACAGACTAGTAGGCTTGAAGTCCGAATTCAGGGCATCAGCTGGTCACAGACTGAATTTTGAGCCCCCCAAACTGTATGTAGCAATTTGGCTAGGCCATGACTCCTGGTGTTGTGTGATGTTTTGATACATTTTAAACCCTGCCTCTGTGATGTTAAGGATAGACGATAGGCAGCTTTTGTTTTGGTAGGGAAGAACTCAAAGTGTAAGATTGTACTGTGCCTCGAGGAAACCTCTTCCTCCTACAGAAAGGAAAGGGAAGCCAGTGGAGATAGAGTGACCTAATGCCATCAAGAAAGAAGCAGTGCAGGGAGAAGAGCCAGTCAATTGGAAAGGATTGAGGGTCTCTGAGCCTCAGAAGCTCCTGGTCCAGGGTAAGATTGATGACAAGGACCTTTCTCCAGAGCTAACAGAGAAAGTCTTCCTCTGGAGCTGATGCCCTGAATTTGAACTTACAGCCTTCTAGACTGTGACGGAATAGAATTTCTCTTTCAAAGCCATCCTTTTGTGGTTACTTCTGTTATAGCAGCACTAGATGACTAAGACACAGCTCCAGGAGAAGGCTTTCTCTCTGTTAACTCTGGAGAAAGGGTCCTTGTTATCAAGTTTCACCTGGACTAGATGTTGCTTGGTGCAGGGACTCCAGAAAGAGCACACTACGCTCTCAGTGCTCTCTACTTTCTTCTCTCTTTTGTGTCTTAGAAAAGACTTGCTCAAGACACAATCCAATCTTGTAGACTGTGTCCTGCCACATTAACACAATGCCACTAATCCTGTTTCATCAAAATCATGGAAACAGGGTTTACATCACATGGAAAAATCGTATCTAATGACAAAATGGTAGACAGTCACATAATATTGGGAACTATGGCCTAGCCACATGGATGGATACTGGTGGGGGACACAATTTTATCCATAACAGTAAGATTTCTTAATTAATGCACTTAAAACACAGGGCTTGCTGAGTCCTCTGGGAAAATGTACCCTAAGTTAGGAACAGCAAACACGTTCTTCACTTTTGACGGATACCACTTAACCATCTTTTCTACTGAACCTCAGAATTACTCTTAACACAGTGCTCAAAGAAATCACTACTTAAAAATTTATCTTAATGCTTAAGATAAAATCTCTTTGCCATCTTTGCTCTGGATTAGTTATATCCTTTTCTGCATCAGAAATGAGTGAAAATTCACAAAATCTACAGACTTCCCATATCCAGAAAAATTCAGATATGCAAAAAACATTTTATATATTATTTTAGGATGTTTTGGTTCTCCTGAAGCTAATTCAAAAGTCATCTTGGATCCACTAACTGGTGGAGAACCTCTGCCTTAGACTATGTGTTTTCTCAGATAAATCAAAAAACAATGAAAAGTCTACATTATGACAATGAATACTTGATTTCTAACCTTCCTAGTCAAATATTGCCTTTCCTTTTCCATCCAAAAATATGTATTAGCAAACAGCTAAAATTTATAGTTTCTTTCTGTTTTGTTTTGTTTTTTTCTTAAGTGGTGACTAGTGAAACAATGAGTCAAATTCTCCAAAAGTAGGAGGGAGAATTTCGCACTAATATTCTCTGAAGCACTTCCCACAGAGTCTCAGCAGCAGTGAGGAAAGCTCTGTAGGTGGACATTGTGTGTATTAAGACGGCAACTGTAAACACTCATGTAAATGTTCTTCTCAGATATCAAACGTCTTAATTGTTGTTGCTGTTGTTTAAAATGTCATTTAATCTTGTTTCTTGAAAAATGCAATGTGTTACCCTAGATTCAGTTTCATTATTTAAAAGAATCACAAGTACATTGAGAAATTTCTACTATTTCCTTCTTGAGATAAGACCTCAGGGCTTGTCCTTGATGCAGAGGTGTGAATTAATCCACTGGCAACTTACATGCTCAAATGCAAGCTGAGATCTATCGGCAAACAGATCATGTATTGTTATATTAATAGAATGTAAGCTATGCCAAATTCATTCAACCCAATATTGGGGCTTTTCCTCATTACTATTTTCTTAACCTTTATTAAATTTCATCCCTACTAAATTTTACATGGCATGCACTATAAATTATTAGGTTCATTTTAAAAGCCTTTACATTTTATTCATGGGGTATCCTAGAATATATTTTGCAATGAATTCTATATTCTATTTTCCTTTCCTTTTCTTTTTCTACTGTTCATTGTCCCTTCTTATTCCAATTTTTTTTTTAGTAACCTGTAGTTATTTGAGGTCTGCCATTTTAAGTTCATGAAGTCATCCTAGAAAAAGTGCTGCATACATCATTGCTGAATATCACTACGGTCAGCTTTGAAATATTTCCCTTGGGAAGCTATGTACTGACACAAGCACCTAGTTCACCCTTCAAAGCAATTTTGGAACTCTTTTCCTGGAATGGCCATCAGAGCTGTCCTTGTATTACACTTGCTGTCCTGAATGTCGCCAAAATGTCCTACTTTCAACATTTCCTTTATCTTTGGATAAAGAAAAAAGTCATTGGGGGTCAGATTAGGTGAGTAAGGAGGGTGTCCCAATACAGTTACTTGTTGAGTGGCTAAAAACTTCCTCACAGACAACTATACAACTAAGTTTGCAAACTTGTCATCATACCACCGTGTGTGATGGCTGTTCCAGAAAGAGTTCAAAAGTTGCTTTGAAAGGTGGACTAGGTCCTGGCATTGGTTCATAGTTTCCCAAAGGGAGTACTGAAGAAGGTGGCCCTCTTAGTGATATTCAGTAGTGAAGTATGTAGCACCTTTTTCTAGGATGAGTGCAAACTTAGTTGGCAATACTCCTATATCAATGAGATTATCTTTTTTTTTTCCTTATGAACTTCCACCAGGAAATCCTAAGCCGAAAGCCGATGCCTTCAAGTCAATGTCAACTCATAGCAACCCTATAGGTCCAAGTAGACCTGCCCCATAGTTTCCAAGAGGTGCCTGATGGATTTGAACTGCCAACCTTTGGGTTAGCAGACATAGCACTTAACCTCTATGCCATCAAGATTTTGTTTTGTTATTGCCTTTCCCAGACAGGAGACCCTAGATGGTGCAAATAATGTCAAAATAACTCTCTCAGGTACTAACAGAAAAGCAGGCCGTTCAAGGGGACTCAGACACATCTCAGAGGAAAGTTCTGGTGATCTACTTCAGAGCAACCAGCTAATGAAAACCTTGTAGAGTGCAGTCCTACTCTAACACATTTGGAAAAAAACCAAACCCAGTGCTACTGAGTCAACACCAACTCACAGTGAATCTATAGGACAGGGCAGACATGCCCCACAGCGTCTCCTAGGAGCACCTGGTACATTTGAACTGATGACCTTTTGGTTAGCAGCTGTAGCACTTAAACCACTCTGCCACCAGGACACAGGGTCTCCATAAATTGGAATGGACTCAACAGTGACTGTTTTCACCAGGCAAAGCTATACAAGTGACAGCGTGGCAGGACAACATTTGATAAAATTACTGAAACTTCCACCTGGCTCCCCGTACTTTTCCGGTGGCCTCTTCTATCCCCTGCCATCACATCCCTTGCCCCACAGGGTATCCCTTTGCCCCAAGGAAGAAAGGACACCAGAGAATACAGAAGTCATTAAATCTAGAGATGCTTTATAAATTCAATCAGATTTCTAGATAGACATTAAAACAATCCTGGGATAACACAGTCTTGAAAGTCAAAATGTATGTGATTTGAAAAAGCTAGGTTTTTTTTCTTTCATTTTTTAGTTTTAAGATAAAGAATAGTTTATTAAATTTTGATAGTTGGCTTTGAATATTCAGGGACAAAGTCTAGGTTACCAGGCAAAAGTTTAAATATAAACAATAGAGTTGAAATCAAAGAAGAAGGAGGAGGGTAAGAACAGTTTCCCTGTCCAAAGGAGATAACTTGAGGAGTCAAGGGGTAAAAAACAAAGAAAATGGGAGGACTGGAAAGCCTCTGTATTCCCAGCGAATTTGCACACTGCTGCCTTGCTTTTACTATGCATGTATTCACATCCTCATGAAGAATTTACCTTCCCCCAGGTCAACAGATGAGTGACTGAGTGGCTCAGTCCAGAAATGAGGGAGTTCAGCTGGAGTAGACGTTGAACTTCAATGCAGTGTTTTCAGAGGCTTTGCTTGTCTTGTAACAATCTTCAAATGGTTTCTGTATTCCAACTGTGGTTCTTTAAAGTTCTCGCAGTCTTTGATACCTCAAAGTCTTACTGGATCACCTGGGATGCTGGAATGTGAAGGTGGGGTTAGCATACATAGCAGGCAAAAAGAGCACATCGTTTAGTACTCCTTTGTCAAAGCCCTGCTCTGTTATCACTATGAACTTGAAAAGCTATTCTGTGACTTTGAACTTGAGAATTGAAACAAGGATACTATTACTACCTCACTAGGTTACAGTACTAGATTAGATCAAAAAGGTATATTTTTAGGTGCCCGTCTGTTACGTGGATGACAGTGAACACCTTCAATAAAACCATCAGTCTCTGAGCTGATTGGGACTCAGGGCAACCTTTTGTGTGTCAGAGTAGGATGGTGCTCTGTAGAGTTTTCAAAGGTTTATTTTTCAGAAGTAGGTCACTAGACCATGTTCCCAAGGTCCCCTTAAGTAGACTTGAACCTTCAAACTTCTGATCAGCAGCTGAGCACATTAACAACTTGCACCATCCATGGACCCATGCATTCAATAGCTGGTAACTACTTGTTACACATAAAAACACAATACTCTGATGCAGTGCTTTACATGTCTCAGGGATGAAGGTCTTACTCTTCTACCTTCTCCTAAATATTTGATGGAAAAAAAATTGCACTTTTTTCCTCAGTTTGTACACACTATATCGTATGAGGTATGTCTGCATATGTATCACAACTAAAACACATGGCTTTATATTCCAAATAATTGTATAGGCATTCCCAAAGATATTCGCACATCATCATTCACCCCATCTTCCTTGAGCCGAGTCGCCCACTCACTCTAGACACCTCTGTCTATCTCGGTGGGGTGTGCAGAGTATCGTGGGCAGCCAGACGGAATCCTGTTCTCTAGTTGCTGCAAATGAAAGCAACCTAACATCACACTAGTGCACACAGAAATAGCTGCCCAATCACTAGATGAATGCCAGCCAGAGATGAATACTAGCTTCTAAATAGGTCAGCCTGTAGGAAATACAACATCTTCACATTTCCCCAGGAGGTTTAGAAAATACGCGAGGAATAAAACATGGGTGATCTGCCTCTACCAATGTCACTTTAATCTCTTATTTCAGTTCTGACTACATTATAGGTACTTAAAAAACACAAAAAGGAATATTAAAGTCAAACATACTTCTACTTCGCTCATCATTTAGCAGTGCATATTGGTTTTTTTTTCTGGGGAAGTGTTGAAGCTATGTAATACATTACACCCATATGATACATTATTATTTTTATTATTTCATAAAATTCTCTATGCACATGCCAGGGGCTAAGAATGTTTTTAAAATCCACAAGCAGCCCCAGCTGTTGTTATTGTCTGCTTCTTTGCATACATATCTCTGAGGTTGGCCTCATTTCTTAAATGTGGCATCTATGTGGTGGCAGAGAGTTGATATAAAAAGTAAAACTCAGTCTTGCAGATGTTCATCTTATGTGACACCAAACAATGGGGTGATTGATTGATTAGCTGAGCCTCTCTTTTATGTTTAAATTTTTGGCATTACATATCACAAATCTAAAAGTAATCTGACAGTAGGTAACATCAGCATTTTGTCCTTCCCATGATTTTGAGGCTGTCCATAGATACTGAAATAGTAGTGTGTGTCACTGTCACCATTTGGTTAGAGGCTTGTTAGGAACATAAAGATAATGAGATATTGAAAAGCTGTGCTTTTCTTGTTTTCTGAGTAAATTGGTTTGTCTCCTTTAGTTAATGTCTTCACTGTTTTTCTGGCAATCCAAATAAGAAAACTGATTCATCCTTATCACCTCTTTCTCCCACACTCCCTGTGGTGGTTTGGACTCCATTCTCTTTTGCCATTCCTGATGGCATTGACCTATTTTAAAATCTCATGATCTCTACCTTGGACTTCTGTCTTAGGTTCAAGAAGTAGCACGTTATGTATTTAAGAGTACAGACTCAAAACGCAAGCAGGAAAACAAGCAGATGTTTGTACACTGATGTTCACTGCCGCACCCTTCACAATAGGCCAAAGGTGGAAGGACACAGCCTAAATGTCCATCAGCAGATGAATGGATAAGCAAAATGTGGTATACACGATGGAGTATTGCCCACTGCTGTCAAGTTGATTCTGATTCATAGTGATCACATAGGACAGAGTAGAACCACCCCATAGGGTTTCTAAGTATCTGTTGGTAGATTTGAACTGCCAGCTTTTGGGTCAATAACCAAGCTGTTAATCATTACACTCTCAGGGCTCCAACAAAATTACTCAGCTATGAAGAAAAATAAAGTCCTGATACACAGATGAATCTGGAGTGCATCATTCTGAATAAATTAAGTTAGTTGCAAACATTGTATGATCTCACTTATATGAAATACAATGTCTGACAATTAAGTCCACGAACTTAATTGTTCTAAGTACTACATACCTCGTTGCTGAATATCACAACAATCACCTCTGAAGCACTCTCCTTGGGAAGCTATGCACCGATGCCAATACCTAGCCCACCCTTCAAAGCAATTTTGGAACTCTTTCTGGAATGGCCATTGTGCATGGTGGCAAGTCCACAAACTTAATTGCATAGCTGTCTATGAGGGAGTTTCTAGCCAGTAAACAAATAACTGTATTGGAACACACTCCCTAACTCACCCAATCTGTCCCCAGTGACTTTTTTCTTTATCCGAAGATAAAGGAAATATTGAAAGGAAGACATCTTTGATGACATTTAGGACATCAAAGGTAATACAAGGACAGGTCTGATGGCCATTGCAGAAAAAGAGTTCCAAAATTGCTTTGAAGGGTGGCCTAGGAGCTGGCATTCGTGCAATAGCTTCCCAGAGGGAGTACTTCACAGATGACTGTAGTGGTATTCAGCAGTGAGGTGTGTAGCACTTTTTCTAAGATGAGTTCACGAATTTAATTGGCAGTACTTGATTCCAGATAGGAAAAGGTATAGAAACAAAAGTTTATTAGTGGTTACCAGGAGCAAGCAGGACAGGGAATGGGAAACAAAACAATTAGGTGACACTATACTTCAGTTAAGGGTGATAGAGAAATTTGAGAACAGATAAGGATGGTGTTGGAACAGCATGATCAACATGACAATTGACACTAAACTGTACATGTGAAGATCACCAAAGTGGCAAATGTTTTGTTACATATATATTCACCACAACAAAAAACAAGTTGTAAGAAAAAGTATGTCAACTCTATAGTCTGAACGGGTGAGTTCAAACGTGGTTCTGCTACTTTGTTTAACCTCTGTTCCTGTTTCTGTATCTCAAAACTGGGGTGAGCAGTAGTATCTACCTATTAGCATTGTCGTGTGGAGTTAATGTTTGCAAAACACTTAAATGTACCTAGCTCTGCTAACCTATTATTGAAACTCACCTGCCATCTACTAATACCAAAGATGAAGAAACTGAAGACGTTTACCAACTTCTGCAGACTGAAAGTGGTCAAACAGGCAATCAGGATGCATTGGTAATTATTGGTGATGGGAATGTGAAAGTTAGAAACAAAAAAGGCAGGTCAGCAGTTGTGACATAAGGCTTTGGTGATAAAATGACACCAGAGATTGTGTGATAGAAGTTTCCAGGATCAATTACTTATTATTGAAAATACCATTTTTCATTGACATAAATGGATAGTATACCTGTGGACCTGATTGGGTGGAATACACAGAAATCAAATAAAATACATCTGTGGAAAGAGATGATGGAAAAATTCAATGTCATTAGACAAAACAAGTCCAGGGGCCAAAAGTGGAACAGACCACCGATTGTACATGTAAGTTTGTGTCGAAGCTGAAGAAAATTAAGTCCTCAAGAGCCAAAATATGACACTGAGTATACTACCACCTGAATTTAGAGACCATCTCAAGAATACATTTAATACACTGAACACTGCCTCAGTCATCTATTGCTGCTATAACAGAAATACCACAAATGGATGGCTTTAACAAGAAGAAATTTATTTCCTCACCCAAAAGTAGGCTGAAAGTCTAAATTCAGGACATCAGCTCCAGGGAAAGGCTTCCTCTCTCTGTCAGCTGTGGATGCAGCACTGAAATTGCTTGCTTTTCCACACCAAGAAATATGGACCATGTTTGTTTCTATTCCAACGAAACGTGATCCAACAAAATGTGGAAATTATCAGACAATATCACCAGTATTACATGAGAGTCAAATTTTGCTGAAGATCATTCAAAAGCAGTTCATCAATAAGCAACCGCTGGAAATTCAAAAGAAGACATGGAATGAAAATTATCACTGCTGATGTCACATGGATCTTGGCTGAAAGCAGAGAATAGCAGAAAAATGTTTACCTCTGTTTTATTGACTCTCAAAAGGCATTCAACTGTGTGGGACATAACAAATTTTGGATAATATTGTGAAGAGTGGGAATTCCAGAACACTTAATTGTGCTCATGAGGAAACTGTACTCAGACCAAGATACAGTTCTTGAAACTGAACAAGTCGTAACTACATGATTTACAATCAGGAAAAGCATATGTCAGGGTTATGTCTTTTCACCATACTTATTCAGTCTCAATTCAAGAAGCTAGACTACATGAAGAGGTATCCAATTTCAGGGTTGAAAGAACACACATTAACAACCTGTATTATACAGATGGCATAACTTTGCTGGCTGAAAGTTAAGAGCACTTGAAATATTTACTGATGAAGACTAAAGACTTCAGCCTTCGGTAATGGATTACACCTCAACACAAAGAAAACAAAAATCCTTGCAAATGGACCAATAGACAACATCATGATAAACAGAGAAAATACTGAAGTCTTCAAGGATTTCACTCTACTTGAGTCCATAGTCAACATGCACAGTAGCAGCAGTCAGTAAATCAAGTGATATACTGATCGGGAAAATCTACTGCAAAAGACCTCTTTCAAGTGTTAAAATGAAAGATATCACTTTGAGGACTACGTTGCACCTGACCCAACTCATTCTACTTTCAGTTGCCTCACAGGCGTGTGCAAGTTGGACAGTGAGTAAGGAATGTTGAAGAAGAACTGATGCATTTGAGTTAGGGTATTGGTGGAGAATTCTGAATATATCACAGACTGCCAGAAGACTGAACAAATCTATCTTGGAAGAAAGTAAAGCCCCAGTGTTCCTTAGAGGAGAGGATGATGAGATGTCATTGTACATACTTTGTAATGTTACCAGGAAGGGACAGTCCCTGGAGAAGAACATCTTGCTCAGTAAGGTAAAAGGTCAGTGAAAGAGACAAAGACTCTAAACAAGATGGGTTGATTGACACAGTGGCTGCAAAGACAGGCTTAAGCATAGCAAAGATGGTTCAGATGGTGCAAAACCAGGCAGTATTTTGATTTGTTATGTATGAGGTCGCTATGAATTGGGACCACCTCAGGGGCACTTAACAACCACAACAAGCACAAAGTGAATACCAAGTGAAGGCCTACCATTAAATTCTCTCTGTTTTTAAGCATTGCCTCCATTCAATTATTTTTCTCTTAGTAAACCCAATCACATTTTCCAATTCAAAAGCATGTGATGGCTCTTGACTGTCTATAAACGATGTCATTCAAACCTTCTACCACTTTTCCCCTAGATAACAGTCTTCTCTCAACCCAATCCCTGGATTTCGCTCACATACTTGGGAGTCTCCTGGGTTTGCTTACTCTGTTCCCTTTGCTGGAAATACCGTTTCCTCTTCTCTCCTTAGTCATAGTCTATGTATCGTTCAAGGCTTGCTTCTAATCTCAGTCCTCAATGAAATCTTCCCTAAAATAAAGCCAACAAAAATAATCACTCCAATGTGTGTTCTTCCACAGGGCTTTGTTCATAAACTAGTGTAGGACTCATCACACTGTAAAATGTTATTCTTGCTTCCATATGAAACTGTTATTTTTGTCTTAGGTTTTGTATCTTTGAAAAATGAGACAATGTCTTCATGAGCTTTATATATGGACAATCTAGCCTAGTACCTGACATATTCTAGGAGCTGAAAAAAAATTAAAATAAATAGAAGGGATGGGATATTGGAAAAAATATCATCTAACAGAAATTCACTTCTTTCTTTTGTAAGATTCACAATTGAATTCTAATCCCTTCAAGAAACCTTTCCATCTTCTGTAGCTCAAATAATTTCCCCCACTTTGAACTTCTCTACTCTTTATTCTGTCATTTATCTGACATTTATTATACATTGCATTGTAATTTCAGTTTCTTTTTCTCACAAATCTATAACTCAAACGTCAGCTAGAGACTATCTACCCATTAAGACTTATCTAAGAATGTAGCAGTCTCCCATTTCTACTGCCAGTTAACAAGCCACAAGACTCCAGTGAATCCCTAGGGAGATAGGCAGCTGCTGTGTTCATGATCATTGCTGGTTCTGAACCTCAGATTCTGTGGAATTATTTCAGTGTGTGGATCATCTTGCTCTACTGGATATGCTATTTCATATCCCATCCCTCATCAGTCTAGAAACCAAACTCAGCTCCTTTGCAAAACAAAACTAAACAACAACAAACAAATAAACCTCAATCCACACAAGGTTTTGTATAAATAATAGATGTTACCAAAAGTTTGGCAATTGGAAGAGATTTATATCACAGCTGTAGAAATATCCAGTCGGCTGATATTTTGCACCATGCTGATGCAGAAAGAGAATGTAGGGATCCTCCTCAAAGTGTGTATGTGTCTGTGTATGGGAAACACTGGTGTTATAATGATTAAGTGCCATGTCGACTAACCAAAAAGTCAGCAGTTCAAATCTGCCAGGTGCTCCTTGGAAATTCTATGAAGCAGTTCTACTCGGTCCCATAGGGTTGTTATGAGTCAGAATCTATTTGACAGCAGTGGGTTTATATTAGTATGTGTGTATGTGAATTCTACAAGGAATTTGTGTGCTTTGTAGTTGCAGAGATACATTTAACAGTCATTAATTTGGTTCTTACCAATTACCTTTAATTCCATTTCTTCAACCTCACTCTCAGAATCAGTATCAGACCTGCATTTGAATATGAGAAGCTATCAAAGTGTTCAGCCAAACAAAACACATTTCTGTTCTCTTTAGAAAATTGCTTGCTTTCATCCAGGGTTTGTGTTTTTTTCTTACATATGTGTGCTTAATTTTACTAATTAGATTGCAAATCCCCTAAGGACCGACATAGCTTTATCCTACTTTGATCCCTCTAAACTCACGTTATTTTAGACTATTCACTTATCATTCAATAAAAATTTACCAAATACTTGATATGTACAAGGCTTTATAAATGAAACAAACACCACTCTTACCTTCAAGATGCTCCTACCAGCAGGATATACAGAAATGAAGAAAGTATCATAGTGCTTTGTGGAAAGTGGTGTAAGATTGAAGCAGAGACTTGATTCTGCAGAACCCCAGAAGGGGAAACCCTCACCAAAGCTCTCAAATTCATGTCTTCCCCAACACATCTGAAGGCTGTTGACATGAGCAGTCATTCTCCATGGTAGAGATTCCTACTCTCTATGGAAGCAGAGTATGGAGAAGACCCCACACTCCCACTGAAAGAAATTAGTAGAATGGTGAAGGTGAAGAATCATGGGACGCTTTGAAAAGACCTCTATAACATCAGGGATGCTGATAAATCTTCTCAGGGGAGGCACCTTTTGAGAATCACTGGTGTAAAATCTTTGAGATACAATTGATTTTTCAACATTTTTCAAAAGCATATTTATTCAGTCAGTGAGATACAGTGGGCACATTTGTACAGGGGCCAGCAACCAGTAAGTGTATCTGCATAGCCGTCTCCATGCTTTGGTTGAGCTCACCAGCAGAAAAGTGTCAACAGCTCAATGCAGAGCTGTTTGTAATGGCAATGTAATGAGGCCTCCAGAGTCCTGGACTGAAAATGACTTGAGATTTCTCTCTGAGAATATTCGCTTAGTTCCTGTGAATTGGTTTTGCCTTATGTAATGTTTAGAAGGAGATGAACAAATCATTTCACAGTGATTTTTTCCACCAATTGGGAGCAGAGTCTGTCAGCTATTTTTAGATCATTTGTTCTAAGTCTCAAATACTGTTTTATTATGATTCTTTCAAATAGAACCGGGCATATGTTGAAAGTTCTGCATTAAATCTTTTCTCAAAAAGTCACTTGCAATAAGCATATATTCTCAAGAGAACAATTCCCTTTCAGATTAGAAACACCTGATAACAGCATCCAGCCCATTAAAACAAAAGAGTTTGAGTCTCCTGTAAATCACCTGTCCCTGCTTTATGAACTAGATCCACACAGAGAAGAGAGAGGAATCACAATTTGAACCCAAACGTCCATTTATCTATTAAAAGAGGGAAGAAGATACAGATAGAAGAGAGGAAAAGCTTTTCCTTGAAAGAATCTGGCAAGTCATCTGTAAGCACATGGGTGCTTCTCCCTGCTGTGATCACTCTGCTTGGTTTCTAACCAGTCACCAACAGGTGTTGATTCAACAGACAAGCACCAAGATAAATTTGTTACATGTATTTATTTATAGTTACTAATTTATGCGTTCTCACTCTTGTATAGCCAAAAGGAATACTTAAATTTTATTACAAATATTAATAATTGCCTTAAAATATGCAGCCCCTTCAGGCTGTGTTCTACAGGGAGATAGGAGAATTGAAACAATTTTCTGAACAGCTCAGATCATGAGAGAACTTTCATCTGCTCTATTCAGCAGAAAGGAAGAGAAAAAAGGAGAAGGAGGGGAGGTTATCTTGCTCTTCTCTCATCCTGCAGTGCCCTTCCCTCTGCGATACGCGTGCCTTGGTTCCTTATGTCCTGCAAATCTGTTCTTACCTGTCTTCTTCTTAAGGAGGCCTTCCTGGCTAGTGAAAATTGCTGATGGTCTCCTACACTCCCAGCACTGGCTATCACCTTCCTTGATTCATTTTTCTCCATTGCTCTTATCTTCTAATAAGCTACCTGACAAGTCCTGGTAGCACAAAGGCTAAGCACTGAGTTATTAATTGAAAGGTTGGTGATTAGTCCCCACTCCGGCCCTGGGTCTATCACTCTCGTCTGAAAAAGACAACACTAAACCCTGACCTTCAATGGAGGGTACGACAACGTACTGGCCCTGAGGCGACTCCAAGAAACCTCAGCTGGCAAGTTCAAGAACTGACCCTAACCGGCCCTCCCGAGGTGACATCACCAGTTTTTCAACTTGATTTATGTGACTTTGTCAGGGGTTCTACAGGCTCACAGCTTAAGAAAGACCCATACCTGGTTTGTGCACACAGAGCACTCATAAATACTGGGGGATGTATACATGCTTATGGGTGGGGGCATGCTACTAACTGCCTCATACAACTGACTAAGAAGAAACAATTTTACTTCTGTCCTGGGGCTAATGACTATGGATCATGTGGAGGAACAAATAATTATTTCTGTTATACGTGGGGCTGTGAAACCAATGCACCCTAGATCAGGAAAATAGGGACCTCCTTAGAATCAGTCGTCTCTGTTCTCCTGGTCTCCGTGGCTGACCACCTTCTTCATCTTGGCTTTAACTGTGGGTCCCTACATTCTAAATAAGACTACTTAAATTCATTAAAGTAAGACTAGCCACAGTCCAGCTTCTAGTCCTAAAACATCTGCCCCAGAACTCCCACCCCTCCCCCGAGCAGCCAGAACCTTGATCAGCCCAACACCCATTTAGAGTCTAAGATTTGACTCTGGGACAAGAACTCAAGGGGGGAGTGTTGAAATGAGGCATAAGTGACTTCATTTTGAGGAAGGGCGCAGTAAAAATTCAAGGTATTGAAGAAAGCCCCAGGAAACAACCTAATAGCAGAAAATACCATAGAGTAATCTCACCTTTGTCTTACAAAACATCTGTCACAAGACAAAGCCTGTGTCACAAGTGACCTCTAGACCTTGGCCACATTTTACAACTAACAGGAATTCCAGGTGGCTTTGACCAATCAATGTAAAGGTCAGTTCCCCGTCCCTGCTTTGTGATCTCACAATTTAAATACTGGGTGCTGAGGAAACTTGGGGTTGCCCCCCTGCTCTGCATCACAAAGAAAAAGAAGAACAAAAAACCCAGGACCATTGAATCAAAGCCAACTCACAATGACTTTATAGGACAGAGTAAAACTGCCCCATAGAGTTTACAAGGAGTGTCTGGTGGATTTGAACTGCCTACCTTTTGGTTAGCAGCTGTAGCACTTAACCAATATACAACCAGGGTTTCCTCCAGCATCATAGCAACATGTAAATTACTGCAGTATGACAGGTGATGGTCTCTGTCCCTAGAACAATAGCAAAAGGACACAAGGCACATGATCAAACACCCATGATAAAGCTCTAAAAGCTCTTCAAATAAAATAGAAAGAGAGGTAAAGAGATCCAATCCCCACACTATCAGAGCAAACAAAAGATTTTATAACACTGGTGACAGCTAACATTTATTGCTTTCTCTGCATCTGGCAGCATTCCAGGTGTTTAACATGTATTATTAACTCTCTGAGTATACACAGTCCTATGAGGTAAATGCTATTTATGGACACAGTATATGGACACAATTCCATATCCTAAAACTCTGTGGCCAGATGCATTTTGAAATTCAGACTTTCTCTGATTTTAGAAAGGGAGTAAAGTATATGTTCCATATAAAACATATAATCCACAGGTCCTGAGGAAGCATGCTGTATCAAATCACATTAATATTTTACAATGAAATCTATGAAAACTCACCATAAATTGGAAAACTAAATTCTTCCAATAGTTCATACCACTTCAAATCAGGTCAGGATTTGCACCAGATGAGTTTTAAGCAAACCTGCAAAAATGATGGTTTTCAGAGCACTGTGGATTTGGAGTTTGTGGATTAGAGATTTGGACCTGCCAGAGCCTAAGCACAAGTAAGGAGAGGCTCAGACAACAAGTTCTCCAAAACAGGAAGAACCTTGAAGTGAATCCAGGCTGTTGAGCTCCAGTCTAAAATTTTAACTCCCGATTGATAGAACCACCAGGGTTTGTTCAGCTGCTCAGGAAATATCTATAAAGCCACTATAATAGGCCAATAACAAGTTTTGATGCTAGGGGTTGAGCCACGTATGAGCAAGACGGACAAAGTCCTACACTCATGGAGCTTCATGTTTGTGGACAATAAACAAATACGTAACATACTGGATAGTAAAAAGTGCTGGAGATGCCTTGTTGAGTAATCAGTATTTTGGTCCTAATCCTTCCCAGGCCCTCTAAAACAGCAGCCCAATTTCCCTTTGGTAATAGTAATCAGTCTACATGCCTTGTAGATTTAATTGAAACACAAGTTACTGCACCTTTTTTGTTTCTTTTCTGTTACTTTGGTGCCTTGTAGAACTTAAATGACCATGGAGCATTCTATTTTCCTAATTTAATGTAACCATAACTGTATATCCTAATGGTAGCCCCCTTACTAGACTTATACCTGATTATTTGCAGTGGACTATTCAGTAATAAAGGTGCAGTAACTTGTCTTTCTATTAAAAGCATCCAAATATGGTGCCAACTCATCTGGAACAGATGATCACCAAAAACAACAAAGACATGTGAGAAAAAGAGCTCAGGAGACTCACAGACCCATGTGAGTGAGTGATTGTGACCAGAAGAACCAGATGATGCCTGGCCACCACCCAAGACAGCTGTGATGGGGCACACGAATCCTGGTGGCAACATGAGATAAAAGAGAGGCCTACCTCAAGAACTCTGCTAAAAGACCACAGCTGATGGCTGGGAGGCCTGGGGATCCCCCTGGGAGCCTGGTCCCTAAACCTGCTGCTCCCCTGACCAGAAATCATTAATGAGGTCAACTCTTCGGCCAGGAATGGACCAGACTCGGGGTCGCAATATGACCATATGGTGTGTGTACTTTACGGTTTTATGCATCTATAGGGAGCTATCCTACTGGTCTCTTACTAGAAGGGAGAGGAAAGGGTGGAGAGGATGCAACCGGAGATTGTTAAGAGGGTATGACATATATAGAACAAAAAGGAGGAAAGTGCTATCACCAGGTAAGGAGAGCAGAAGGAACTGCAGATAGGCAGGCATGCAAATTTAATTTGGATTGTATACTTTCACTTAATTGCAATAAAAGTAAGAAAAGGATCCATATATAACCCCCAAACATTTTGTTGTTATTATAGCTGCCATCAAGGCAATTTCAACTCATAGCGACCCTATAGGACAAAGTAGAACTGCCCTGTAAGGTTTGCAGGGAGCAGTTGGTGGATTGAAACAGCCAGCATTACGGTTATGAGCTTGGCTTCTAACCACAAGACTGGCAGTTTGAATCCACCAACCGCATTAAGCAGCCAAGCTCTTAACCCCAGTGCCACTAGCCCTCCCAGATCCATAACTACCCTGACAGCCCCAACAGGGCAGACTGTTGAATTTCTTTGAGTTTATCTCTCATCCTCAGAAACACAAAATCCTTAATAAGATACGTAAATTTCTTGTTATAACCAACTTACCGGATCTGATAAGCAAAGTTTCATCAAAGTAATGGACCAGCATAATGTTCGTGGGATATCAAGATGATTATAGCACCTCTAGAAACTGTAGTACCCCTGAGAGCAGGACAGTTGACTCAGTCCATTAAGAGTAGTCTAGACTGTGCCATAAAAAGGAAAATTGCTTCTGATGTTTACTCTTGGGTATAGGAATTTATTTAGTTTTGCTGGGTCAGTAGCTACATACCAGAGGCCAGGGGCTGTGTTGATTTTCTCCAGTGAACATACCATAGTTGAACAACAGCCATGAGTGGCATTGCTATTTAAGTTTACGATTGTCCGTTGTCATTTTCTAAAATCCATCTGACTTTTCAACCAGCCACACAGTTGAGGTAATGGAAATGTGACCCTAATCTTTGTAAGGACACCCAAAGAAGTGACTTTGCTGTTGGTTTATTATTTGAGTCTGGGCAGAGGTATTGGAACTAAGCTAAATGATAACATAAAATGCCATCAGCCAAATTCGGAATGAGCAAACTTTTATAAGGGAAATGATCCAGTTTCTTTATCAAATAAATGTTGTGAAAAGTAAGCAGGGAAAGAGATTACAGATTAAAAGAGGCTTGAGGTGTATCGGCCAGTACAATATGTAGAATTTACTAGGCCCAGACTCAACAAAGGAGTCCTGGCAGCACAGCCATTAAGAGCTCTGCTGCTAACCAAGGTGGGAGTTCAAATGCACCAGCTGCTCCTTGGAAACCCCATGGGGCCGTTCTAGTCCATCATATAGGCTTGCTATAAGTCAGAATAAATTCCATGGCAATGAATTAGGTTTTTAGTTTGAGTTCAACAAAATAAACTTGAAATGTTATTTATGTTCTACAGTCAGAGAAATATGAATATAGACTGGGTATTAAATACTACTAATGAATTACTGTTGATTTGTGACATGTGCCAATGATCCTGTGGTTGTGCTGATAAGTAGAAGTCCTTCTCAGTTAGAGGGAACTAGTGAAGTATGGATGATGTGGTGCCTGAGATTTGTTTTCAGTGTCACAGGTGATGGGCAGAGCGTTACTATGGTTACAGAAAAGAACACTGGTGAAATATTGTGGAAGTTGGAAGATGAGTACATGCGATTCATTATAATTATTCTCTTTAGTTTTACAAATATTTGAATTTTTTCATAGTAATAACTTGTTTAAAGATTCCATTTATCTAATCTCCATAAACCTCCACAGTATCCTAATGGGTACTCAGTAATCTGTCTCAACCCTGAGTCAGTATCTTTTAACACCTGGAATGTCTGGAAAATTCCCTTCTCCAAAAGCATAGTCACAATGTAAGTACCTATGGTCCCCCTGAGAAAAGGAGATTTACAGACTTGTTAGAGTAGAGATCATATTAAGACAATAGTAGAAATCAACTGAAGTTTCTTTAATGTATAGCTTGTAAAGCAGGGTAACATTTCAGCTGAAAAGAAACCACTGCCAAGAAGTCCATTCTGACTCACAGTGACTCCATAGGACAGAGCAGAACTGCCCCATAGAGTGTCCAAGTAGCATCTACAGAGATTATAACTGCTGACTTTTGGTTAGCAAACATAGCACTTAAGCACAATGCCACTAGATTTTTCCACTGTTGTTGTTAGGTGCAGTCAAGTAGGTTTCAACTCATAGTGATGCTATATACAACAACCGTACAGTGGTGTTGATGTCACTAGGGGGAGGTGAGGGCTGTGGACTGCACATAGTCAGAGGGGTGACAGCAAAGTGATCTCAGGGTCTACAGCAGTGGGTGGGCCAGTATCACTGCGAGAGGAGCCACCAAGGCAGTGGTGTCGTTAGGATTGGCATCATCGATGTTGTAATTTGTCACACATACACCCATGATGCAAGGGTCTCTGCCTTGTCCAATGGAAACAGAGCCATGCTGTGGGGACTGACAGGGGCCAGGGCAGGTGCAGAGCTAAGTGGTGAAGGCCACACTGGTGAGCCATTCTGCCTGCAGGGACCTGGAGTGGGGATTCACAGGCTAGCCTGCCCATCCTGGGGCACGGAGAAGGTGCAACGGGGCAGGCAGTGACACCACGAGTTATTTCCCTGAGTGACACCAGCCCTAGTGATGTCACTTTCAAATATGTTCCAAAGAGGAGGAGAAATTCCACAATTCTGCTACCACATTATACTGGCATTGCCATGGAAACACAGAGCCAGAACAGTGTTTATACAAGAACAATTTACTCTAAAACACGGCTTCCTGTCAGACCCTAGAGCTGCTGTTTCTGGAAACCGGCTGCACAGAGATAATCCTGTGAAACTGTCCAAGGCCTAAGGCAAAACTGTCTCCACCAACCTGCTAACTAGGCTATTGTCTGAATCAAAGGTGACTTCAGGAAAACGGTTACTTCAAGGCTCAAGACGCAGAAGGACAACCTAAGAGCAAACGTTCTGGTTTGTCCACCTCAACTCCCCAGCCTCCAGAATTCTGGATTCCAGGAGAATTAAAGTGATTTTTCAGAACACATTTGTGACTATGGTACAGGATCTTTCTGCACAGTGTCTAGCTTCTCAATCATCCCTTCATTTCTGACCCGGTGTAAGTCCAAGAACTAATGATAGCCTGGGAATTCCCATGATGGAGAGTCTAGTCATGTTTCTGTTCACAAGATTATACGGGTCAATCAATATCTTCATAGGTTACACATCCATTTCATTTCAAGTGACCCCACGATCAATTAGCTGCCACCAGAGATTCCTACAGATCAAGATATTTTTCTGTTCTGGCCCTGCCTATTACAGCCACTGAGCCCATTTGTCTCTCGGATGCTTAAGCACCGCCACCTGGCTTCTGCCTCACTTTGTTATTATTGCTGTGCACCATCAAGTCAACTCTGACTCACCGTGACCCTGAGTGACAGAGCAGAGTTGCCCCAGAGGGTTTCCTAGGCTGTAATCTTTACAGGAGCAGATTGCTGGGTGGAAGATTACATTATCCTCATTAAAATATGAATTGCAAGTCAACCATGGCAGAACAAGATGAGCAAACTTTTTCTGCAAAGGGACAGATAATAAATAGTTTCACCTTTGAGGGCTAAACACTCCGTGGTGACAACTCAAATTGTAGCACAACAGTAGCCAGAGGCAAATGGGTACGGCTGTGTTCCAATGAAGCTCTATATAGGGACACAAAATTTAAATTTGATATAATTTTCATATGACACAAAATGGACTTTTTTCTCAACCATTTAGAAATGTAAAGATCATTCTTAGTTCACAGCCCATACTAAAAAAAAAAATTGACAATCCCTGCTAGAAAATCTTACAGCCTGTTCTTGTCTGTGCTATTTAGGTTTCTGCCCATATAATCTGAGAAGTTCTAGCCATTCCTCTGGCCTGTGTGCTGTCTTGTCTTGGAAGTGAATTTGTAGTTCTCCACTGGGAAAGTTTGTCATTTAACCTCTTTCTGGACTTGGAAAGGAACTCGAATGGTACAGTGGTTAAGCAACTGAGTGGTCACCAAAAGCCTGATGGTTTGAACCCACCTTGGGGTGAAAGACGTGGCAGTCTGCTCCCATGCCGCTGGATGCCATCAAAAAAATTACAACTCAAAGTGACCCTATGTGGCAGAATAGCACTGTTCCTGAGATGAGCAGGAATCAGTTCTATGGCAGTGGGTTTGGTTTTATAGAGTTTCCTGGAGCTCTGATGGTACGGTGGTTAAGTGATTGGCTGCTAAACAAAAAATCAACAGTTTGAATCCACCACTCACTTTTCAGGAATGCTGTGGGACAGTTCTACTCTTTCCTATAGAGTCATTAGGAGTTGGAGTCATCGCAACAACAATGGGTTATAGAGTTTTCTTGCCTGTAACCTTCGCAGAAGCAGGTCACCAGTTGTTTCTAGTGCAAGCCACTAGGTGGGTTCAAACTAGCAGCTGGATGTTTTACCTTTGGGTCACCAGGGCAGCTTTGGGAACCCTCTGGGGAAGTTTTCCAATAGGGTAGCCATGAGTTGGAGTCTACTGGAGGGCCATGGGGTAGCTGGACCTGGGTGGGTCTAGAGTAAAGCATTCCCTGAAAAACAACTGCCTCTGTGAATCTTGAGAGGCATCTGTGAAAGAGAAGAGTGATTTGCCAAGACAAGGACGGAGGGATTATTTTCAAACCCAAACCAAACCCATTACTGTTGAGTTGATTCCAACTCATAACAACCCTATAGGACAGAGTAGAACTGTTCATAGAATTTCCAAGAAGTGCCTGGCAGATTCAAACTGCAGACCTTGGCTTAGCAGATGTAGCCCTTAACCACTATGCAACCAGGATTTCTAAATTATTTCCAAAGCAAAGTAAATGCAAAAAAACAAAAAACAAACCCAGTACCATTGAGTGAATTCCAACTCACAGTGACCCTACTGGTAAAAACAAGGCTATTCGTAAATTCAAAGATCTCAGTCTCTCCAAGACTTCACAAGATTGTGTCTGCACAAATACCCCCACCCTAACCCACAAAATCCCATTCCTTCCCAGCCAGCGCTCTAACCCTCACATAAGAGACTTGGCCAAGACTGCATGTTTGACAAGAGTTGTATTTCTGCAGCCATACAACTAGATTTAGGCCTGATCCTTATTGATGTCTGCTCTGAAAGTATATATAGTAATAGATTCACTTTAGGCCTCCATGGACTCTTTCTGGATCTCCACCTTTGTCTTGAAGCAAAAGCAATGTATTTATGTTTATACAAGAGTCTAGCTCAGTCAGGACCAGCTGGCACTGCCTGCAACGTTTGTCATAGTCATTATCACAGCAGCCTTGTGACCTCCCAAAGCCCTGCCTTCTGCTGGCTCTCCTCACACCAATGAAGAGTGATCTGAGTCATCCTGATGCCACAGCATGCCACCTGTTGCTAGTGTTGTATGTTCACAGATGTGGATGTTATCCATGAATTTGCTTGATATATTAGGAGCCCAGACTCAGGATTCTGTCTTGACTCATTCCTGGTCCTAAGTCCACAAATTTAATTGTTCTGAGTGCTACATTCCTCATTGCTGAATATCACTATGGTCACTTTTGAAGTACTCCCCTTGGGAAACCGTACACTGATGCCAGAGCCTAATCCACCTTTCAAAGCAATTTTGGAACTCTTTCTGGAATGGCCATTGTGCTCAGTGGCACAGTGGCAAGTTTGTGAACTTAATTATGTAGTTGTCTGCAAAGGAGTTTTTAGCAAGTAAACAAATAACTATATTAGAACACACTTCCTACTCACTTGATCTGGCCCCAATGTTTTTTCTTTTTTTTTTTTTTCTTTTTTTCTTTACTGGAAGATAAAGGAAATAATGAAAGGAAGATGTTTTGATGACAGTCAGGATATCAAGGGTAATAGGATGACAGCTCTGATGGCCATTCCAGAAAAAGAGTTCCAAAATTTCTTTGAAGGGTAGACTAGGTGCTGGCATCAGTGCATAGCTTCCCAAGGGGAGTACTTCAAAGGTGACAGTGATATTCAGCAGTGAGATTTGTAGCACTTTTTCTAGGATGAATTTGCAAACCTTGGCAAATCTTGTACTCTACTGCACAGAAACAGGAGTCAACACAATTCACCCCAACCCCCCCACCAAAGAAAACAAACCCAATACCGTTGAGTTGATTCTGACTCATAGCAACCCTATAGGTCAGAGCGGAACTGCCCATAGAATTTCTAAGGAGCACTTGGTGGATTTGGATTGCTGACCTTTTGTTAGCAGCTGTAGTACTTAACCCCTGTACTACAAGGGTAGTTCAAATAAAGTTTGATGATAAAATTCTTGCCTCCCACATGGGAGACTTGGTATGTGTTCCCAGTCACTACTCACCGTGGGCAGTCACCATCCATCAACGTTTTGCTATGACAGTGAACAAGTTTCAGTGGAGCTTCCAGACTAAGAAGGACCCGGAAGAAAGGCCTGGAAAACTTCTTCCAAAAATTAACCAGTATAAACCCTATGGAACAAAATATTTCCATCTGAAACTGATCATGCAGATGACATGGACCAGACAGCACTTCGTTCTATTGTCTATGGAATCACCTTGGGTCTGGGGGCAACTCCTTAGCAGACAGCAATATCTCAAATGAAAAGACTAATAAAGGGATGGCTTAGAAAGGCAGTAGTCAAGGTTGAAAGGACAAGCGCTGGTGAAGTAAGCCTAGCACAGCAGCAGCAGGAAGCCACTTCTCCCACTGGATCTGGAGAATCAGAAGGGGAAGAATGCCACCAAAGTCCCCACGAGAGCCCGAGTTGTGGAGAAGCGGCCACCTGCAGGAGCTGAGTTTGCTAGCGGGCAGCTATGGCCCCAGAGTTGGTTTGGAAGCAGGAAAGAGCAGGGAGAAATGGCAACTTCCCTCTCCACCCTTCTTATCTTCTGCAGGAACTTGCTGTGGACTAAACCAAGCAGCAAGCCAATGAGCCTGGGAGCCCAGAAGACGCCAAGCACATAGATTAGCCTCCTGGGCACAGAACAAAGCAGAACAGGGGCGAGAGTGGACCTGGGCTAAGCACAAGGTGAGAAATAACCAGCACGTGTAGTTGTACCTCCTTTAAGAAAAGGGAACTAAAGCACGGAAAAATGAAGTTGCTTTCTCAAGGTCACACAAAAAATGACAAAGCAGAAATTCAAATCTAACTTGGCCTATAGAGCCCAAACTCTCAACTACTCAGCAATACAACCTAAGGGAGATATTTTTAAACCTGTGAGACTTTACCAGGGAGAAAAATCTTCTAGATAGACAGATAAGAGATGATGACTGGAGAATCCATGACAAAGGAATGAGTGATGAGATTAAAAATACTTGACAAACACGAATCACAATACAGAGTCCCAGAGAGAGCTGGAGAAAAGTGTAGAAGGAAATTCAGACTCACACACACACATACATACACCAAATCAGACTTATTAGTCTGAAAGAGAATAGAGAAACTTCTAGAGTATGGCCCTGGATACTGTTTAACTCAATAATGAAGTTGCTTTTGAAGTTCGCTGTTCAGCCAAGAATTAAATAGGCCCATAAAATAAACAGAAACTGTGTTAGCATAGCGGTTAAGTGCTAAAAACGCTAACCAGAAGGTCAGCAGTTCAAATCCAGCAGGCACTCCTTGGAAATTCTATAGAGTACTTCTACTCTATTTGATGCGGTCACTGTGAGTCAGAATCAACTTGACAGCAGTGGGTTTGGGGTTTTTTACAAAACCAGCAATAATACACACAGCTCAGCCTTGTATGGGAGACTAAAGGGGCAAGGATGAGAAGGCAAGGGAGGACAGGAAAGCTGGATGAAGGGACACAGGGACCCTGCAGTATGGAAGGGGAGGATGTTGACTCATCTCAGGGTTGGCAAAATAAACGTGTATAAACTGTTTAATGAGAAACTAATTTGTTCTGTAAACCTTCACCTAAAGCACAATTAAAAATAAACAAAAAAGGATATGTAGTTATAAAGGTAATGCTATAAATATTAACAACTTAAAAACAGTAACACGATTTATCAAAGTGTGGAGTTAGTGGGAGAAAATAGCTTAACTGCAACAAATCTGAATCTTTCTTAGTGGACAGTCCCAGTGACAAAATTGACAAAATTGACAAATGAAAAATAAAAGTATATTCTATTTTCTAATAATAGATGTATTCATATTTCTCAAATGTTTTACCCCTTTATTTATGTAGCCCTGATGACACAGTGCCCCACAAGTTGAGAGCTTGGTAGCTGACCAGAAGGCTGGCAGTTCAAATCTACCAGCCAGCCGCTCCCTGGAACCCTCTGGGTCAGTTCTCCTGTGTCCTATAGGGTTGCTGTGAGTTCGAACAGACTCAGTAGCAACAGATTTGTTTTGGTTTTGTTCTAATTTGGCTCTAGTTTTGTGTGCGTCGAGAGAGCTGACTGTATGTCACTGTAAGCATCTATGTGTCCATTTCCTCCTATATACTGTTTTTTATACTTAATGTACCTCATAAAGAAAAATTCAAAGAAAAATGTGAGCGCTAAGGAGAGTATTTTTATTTACAATGGTTCTAGGGGAGTTCAGCCTTCAGAAAACCTGAGCTCCCTGAAAACACAGGGTGACCAATTTTTGAAGGAAAAAATAAAAATATTCATTGTTCCCATTGATGTTAAAAAGACATTTTCCCTCAGATGATTATTATATTTACAGGTATTGCTTCACAACCTCACATGTCAGAGATAGAGTCATTCTCTTGAGAAAATGCCTTTGTTCCTGTTTTTGATGTTTCACCCCCAACGGCAAGCTCTTTTTTTCTTTGATGTTTGTATAGGACCACATAACTCACAGGAGTAGCAGGGTGTAACGGTTTTACGGCCAGCAATCACTTGTGGTTTCTTATTTTGGTATTTACTACATAAAATTCAAAACACCTTTACATTGTGCATTTTACCCTTTATTATTCTTAAAGTACACTTTCGTTTCATTTAACAAATTTGCTTTGATTATGTTAACCATTGTTACATCTCCATCTTTCATTTTTCTTTTTTTTTTTCTGGTTAGCTTTTACTTCCTGTGTCCTTGTCTGCTATTTGGCTCGTTCTGAACGACTTTGTTGGGAATGTGCTTTTGTATACAGCACTGACTTTTGTTTCTTGATCTCACTTCTAAACAGTTGGTGACAGATGAGTGTATACTGTTTACACGTGCTGATAGAATAGATCAATTCAGCCTTATTTGTGTCCTAGTATCTTCTGTTTTCTGATTTTACTCCTTTGTTTTCTGTCTTTCATTACCGAGTGGCTTGCAGGCAGTGCTTACTGGTGGAAAACTAGAAACACATATTCTAGAAAACTCCAGCAAAGAACAATAATTCTGTGAGCTAACCCATTAAGCATATCACAAAGCTTCAATGCTAAAGTAAACTTGGAAAAAATACAGGAATAATATATACAGGAAAGGTTACATTTATGATCAGGAAATAATGTTACAACTTGATAAATGCATTGGGAGTTAGCCTTCAACTTCACTCTTCGTATTATTTCTAGAGTATAAAAGAAAATACTTAAAATTTTCAAAAGAAAAAATTATAAAGCTGCATATAAGCATTATAAAATATAGCTACATATAAGAAATTGTATAGTTCTGTCCTAATTTATTTATGCAATATCCTTTCTATTTTAAAAATAAACATTTTAAGTTTCCAAGAGAGTTCTTTAGTTGTAACTATCTTCTGTTTATTTTAGCTACTCACATTATGTCTAGGGATTTTAGTCTATGATGACAACATTTCAAACTCTGTAGAGACCCATTTAATTGTTGACTTGATTCATGATCAGTTTTGTAAATTTGAAAAATATATATATTCTTTAATATCAGGTACAAGTTTTATGTATCTGTGTAAATAATCACATACATGACTCAACCTTGTCAATTTATGTTGCACAGTTTGTCTAGTCAATTTTTTGGCATGCTTAACCTGTTGCTAATAGGAAACAAAACCAAACCCATTGCCATCAGTCTATTTCAACTCATAGCAACCTTATAGGACGACAGAGTAGAACTGCCTCATAGGGTTTCCAAGGAGCATCCAGTGGATTCAAACTGCTGGCGTTTTAGTTAGCAGCCTTAGCACATAATCGCTACACCACCAGGGGTATGTATGTAAAAATAGCCCAATGCATGCTTGCCAATTTGTCAATTTCTCTTTTTCAAATCAATTTGTATTATATGTTCCTCAAGGCTGTGTTATTAATTGTATACAATTTCATAATTCTACCTTCTTGGTGGAGTAGTTCACTCTGTCATCATTTCATGTCGTGCTGTTTTCTTCATCCTAAATTTCATGTTTTTTCTGATAACAGTACTGGTATACTAGTTTTTTGTAAGTGAGCATTTCATGATGCAGCTTTTTCAATCCTTGTATTTTCACCCTTATTATATAGTTTTGTTTTAGATACGTCTCTTGTAAATAGCAAACAGCTGAATTTTAAAAATTCCATTCTAATAAACTTTATATTTTAATAGAAGACTTTTACCTATTTCCATGTATTATGAATACAAAAGCCCTGGTGGCACGTGGTTGCGGCTTCAGCTGCTAACTGAAACATTAGCAGCTTGAATCCACCAGCTGCTCTTGGAAAGCCTCTGAGGCAGCTGTACTCTATCCCATAGGGTTGCTCTTAGTGGGAATTGACTCAAAGGAAATGCTTTTGATTTCTTTGGGTTTATGAATACTAATGTTTGAATTTACATGTATGTTTCATGCTTTCTGTTTATCATCTCTTTTCCCTGATAGTTTTTGTATCTTCTTCCATGTCTTCTATTTCATACATGTTATTTTCCTCATGTTTCTTCTATTCTTTTAAAGCCATAGATCACATCTATTTTTATTGCTGGCCATTTAATTCCTTATGATATATTCTATTATGCCTACATTTCTACATTTTTTGAACAAAATAAAAATTATTCAATATTATCATTCCCCTTCTGACTGTGCTTAAAGTTTCTAAAGAAAACACAAAGCAAGGTTCATAAACTTGTCTTTACTAAGGGGGTTAGTTTCATCTCTTAAAAAAAATACTTACATTTATATTAAATAGTTGATTAAATCTGCCAGCATATTTTGTATCAGTTTCTGTGCTCACTGTTTTCTACGTCCTGTGACTAACGTCTGGGTTCACTTCTCTTAACATATCACTTTTACTAAGTTTCTGATGAGTCACTGGTAGAGTGAATTCTTAGTTTTTGCATGTCTGAAATATTTGCGTTTGTTCTTCCCTTGTTCACCCCGGTAGCGAGCCTGTTATGAATCTCCATAATGCTCTGGGAGCATTCTTCCTCCATTGGTCCCCACTGGGAACTAGGAGGTCAGTAAGCCTGGCCCTTTACCAAACTCTGATTTGTGTTTGTGTCAATTCTGGGCTATGGAAATGTTCTTCTTGTAAACGAGTCCAGCCATGTCTCTTTCTTGCTTGTCTATGTATTATCTCTTACTGAAACACATTCGGTGAAGATCGTGTGTTTTAAGCACAGACTCAACATGTTATCCCACATGGAATTCCTTCCTCCATTTCAAACGCCCGTTTTAACAAATCAGTTATTTATTCTGAAGTATTTGTTCATTACGCCAGCCAAGTGCTGTCGAGTCAGATCCGACTCATGGCGACCCTTAGGCTACAAAATTTTGACTAAGATGAGAAGATCAAAACTTTCTTCCCAGACTGAAGATTTATTTCCTAGGCTACTCTCGTTGTATAAATCAATCACAGTATATAATTTTATTGTTATTAAATTCAAGTTTAGTCATGGTATATGGGAGCAAAGACTATGGGCTATTCATTCTGATAAGGATTAGAGATGGATTCACATACCAACATTCAATCTGCATCTTGATAGATGAGTAGGAATTTGACATAATAATAGGGGGAGGCTGAAAGCAAAAAAGCAGTGTCATAAACTGGCCTACAGATACAATTTGTCTTGCAAAGTGGTTTTGAAATGTGAACCAGTAGTTTAAAACAAAAAGTTTTGGATAAAATCAGGATCTCTAGTTTCTGATAAAAAGTATTTAAAAGTTTAAGTGACACTTAGCTCACTTTCTTATAAGGCCAGAGCAGACTAGTTCTCCCCTTTTTAGACAAGAGTATGGATTTGGTTTAAGGTGTGGAAAAGCAAAGACATCACCTTGAGGTCTAGGGTGCGTCTGACCCAAGCCCTGGTGTTTTTATTCACCTCTTATACGTGTGAAAGCTAGACAATGAATAAGCAAAACAAAAGAACTGATGACTTTGAATTGTGATGCTGGAGAAGAATATTAAACATACCATAGCCTGCCAAAAAAAAAACAAGACAACAAATCTGTCTTTGAAGATGTACAACCAGAATGTTCCTTAGAAATAAGAATGGCAAGACTACATCTCAGATACTTTGAACATGTTATCAGGAGGGATCAGACCCTGGAGGAGTATGTCATGCTGGTTGGTCAAGTAAACAGGGTCAGTGAAAAAGAGGAAGACGGTCAAAGAGATGAATTGCCACGGTGGCTGCAACAATGGGCTTAAAGCACAGTAACAACTGTAAGGATGGCACCGAATCAGGCAAAGTTTCATTGTGTTGTGCATAGGATTCCTGTAAGTCTGAACCAACTTGACAGCACCTAGCAACAATAGTATGGGTTTGGTTTGGTGGGATGAAGTTTCCACTGTGTTCTACCAGTGCTCAGGCACCTACCTGTCCTCTGTAGCCTGTGTGTACACCTGCTCTAGGAACGCAGAGAACCGAAAGGCACATAATTCATGTAAAAAAGATTCTGAAGCAGGGTATTGACATAATGCAATATTTCTTTTCATGAAGCAACTGTAGTGGAGAAGTGGGGGTGGGGAGCACAGAAAGGAGGAGGAGGAGAAAGATTTTGAAAGCAGAGAAACCAATCAGGAGGCTATTGCAATAGTCCAGAACAACAATAAAAGGCAGTAACTGTAAGGCTGAAAGGGAATATCCATTATCGGAGAATGTTTAGAAGTGGAATAAAAAAAAAAAAAGAGAGAGAACTGAGTATAAACTGAGTGAGAGTTGTGCAGAAAACTGTATCAGAGGTGGTTCTTCGGGGACTTTGTGTTGCCATTAATGAAGAGATGGAACTTAGGAGAAAGTAAAAGTTTTGGTGGAAAAATGATTGTTTTATTTATGACTCTTTGGATCAGAGGCTAGATCTCAGTTATTTTTGTGTCTCTGGCTTCTAACACATCTCCTGAAAGGGGCTCAATAAATAAATGTTGAATTGAACTCAATTAAGCTTACTGATTTTTCACTTGTTTGTGGGAAGGTCATCCAGGTGGAAATTTCCAGAAGTCCATTTGTCATTTGAGAGTTCAAGAGAAAGATTAAAGCTGGAAATATATTTAGGTATTGTTGGCATGTATGCTTTCTTGATTGTTGTTTTCACAAGTTGTATTTTATTAAGGCATACTTATTTAACAAGGCATATTTATTGATAGTATATTTTAATTAATAAATTTGACTTTTTGTGATTGCCACACATGTTTAATAGAGTGTACTAGTGAATAAATATTTTTACTATCTCCTCTCCTGTGCCTTTTGTTGTTGTTAGTTTCTGTGACAGATTGAATTGTGCCCTTCTCTCAAACCCCTGTTCTTGTGGCTATAACCCCATTTGCTGTATTAAGGAAGCCGCATCCGTGTAGGGTGTGACTTAAGCTGATCACTTTTGAGATACAAAAGAAACAGATCAGACACAGAAGCTAGGAAGCACAGAAAAGAGAAAACGAGGCCACATCACTTGTGCTCTCCAAAGGAATCGGGAAACAAAAGGTGAGAAGAGACAAGGACCTGCCCCCAGGGTTGACAGAGAGAGAAAGCCTTTCCCTGCAGCCAATACCTGAATTCAGCCTTCTAGTCTCCTGTAAGGAGAAATTTTCTATTCATTACAGCCACCCACCTGTGGTGTCTCCGTTACAACAGCGTTAGACAACAAGGGGTGCAGAGTAGACTGTGACATTTGACAAGAAGAGCGCACTAGGACTGTCTGCAGACCACCATCTTTTTAGCTAGTACACAGACATTTAATCATTTCTACTACCCGGGGACTCCAGCAGTGTCTATAACCCATACAAACATTCTTTTTACCAGAGGATGTTTCCCATACTCTAAAATGGCAACAGATCTAACTTCTTATCAATCAGACAACATAAAAAGAATGCCAGAAATTTAAAACAAACACATCAACTTTAATTTGTCTACACTTTCACCATAAGTCGGATCCAACTCAACGGCACTTGGCTTGGCTTGGCTTTCATGTAGCAATTAATTTCAGGAAGGAAACAAAAGCTCTGACAATCTCAGCCAACTCAAAATATTACAAGCAAATGTTGATTGTGTTTATTCAAAGGTAGTGTCTACACCAACGCACTTTTTAAACCAAATAGTCATTGCTTAAATTGTTGATACTCACTGAAACCAAAAATAGCCAAATGTGTTTACAGAAAAAAAAATACATGTATATAGAGATATATGTGTGCATACATATATGTTTATGACATACATACATGTATATATATTTGTGTAGGCTATGGGCATCATTCTTTCCAGGGTTTCTCCATTATCCTTCCTTTAGACAGCATACGCATAGATTAGAAAAAAAAAAGAAAGAAAGAAAAGAAAAAAAAAACTGGGAAAAGATAGACAGCTTGCTTCAGAATTTCTTGAGGTCTTTCTATTTTTCACAGTTTTTTACAGGTCTTGGTAATACAACACTTAAAAGTCCTCAGGGGATGCTAACCTTATAACTCAGCTCTGTTAAGAAGTTGTTAACAGAGTTGTTACCTTGGTGACCGCTCCAGAGAGAACACACATTACCTTGAGCCAGGAACAACAAACCTTTATGATGGCATGGAACAGAAGCAGGAATTCAGAAAAGACTGTTTTTCTGTCTTCTGCTTCTTGCATTTTTTCATTGACAAAAATACAAAAGCCCCAAAATGTTGAGTATAATAATATCCCTGTGAGCCTGTCACCCATCAACCCAAGGCTCTGCTGACTTCATCTACTTTTCCACCTGTTTCTTGGCTTCCCCACAACAATTAAAAAATTTTGCATCATGCCCTAGTTATCATATCATTTCATTCATACATATTTCAGCATGCATCTCAAAAAGATAAGAACTCTTTTTAAAAAAATAATTAAAATATCATCCTCAGCTCACCAAAAAAAAGAGTAATGTTAATTCTCTTATGTCATCAATTAGCTAGACCATGTTCAAATTTCTCCAGCAGTCTAATATACGTTTCTTTGTTTACAGCTGTATTGTTTTGAACATGGAGCCAAACAAAATCCACACATTGCATCTGACTGATAGATCCTTGGTCTCTATCGCTAGTTTCTCCCTCCCTCGTGTTTCCCCTGGCAATTCATTTGTTAATAAAGCCATGTACTGATTTTGCTGACTGCATCTCCATCATATTATTTAATGTGTTCCTACAGATTGGTAGTTAGATCTAGAAGTGGGGCTTAATTCAGGTTCCAGTTTTGGATAGAATATTCTGCAAAGGCACAAAATCCTCAGTTGTCACTGTTTGTGAAGTTAATTATCATCAGGATGAATGCCCATATAAATTATTTCATTAGGAGTTTATGATACATTATCACAATATTGTATTCATTCTTCTTTCTTATGTTAGCTGATGTACTTCACAGGCAGAAATCTTCCCCATCAATTCCATGTTTATTCTAAAAACAGCTCATACAAGGAAGGCTAGTCAGATGCTTGATTCTTTCCTCTTCTTTACTAGTCTTCAGAATAATGAGCTGCATCCCTACCACCTTCCAGTGTTACAAAGTGAAGCTTTTAAAATACCATTTTAAATTAATGGATTTTAACATGTGTTTTTTTTTTTACCCCATGTCCAGAGTGTCAAGCAAATGCCTGACATACAGAACAAAAGAGAAAAAAAACAAATTGCCATTGAGTCAATTCCAATTCACAGTGCCCCAATAGGACACTGTAGAACTGCCCCACAGAGTTTTCAGTGAGTGGCTGGATTTGAACTGCCATCCTTTGGCGTAGCTGTTGTAGCCCTTAACCACTATGCCACCAGCATTTCTAACATACAGACTAACATAAATATTTGTTACATAGATTAATGTATAAATTCAGTCTATTACAGAACTTGGATCCTGTCAGATACAATAAAAAATACCTTTTAAAAAATTGGTATTTGATATAGAAATGTAGTTTTAAAAAGGTCCATAGTATTAAAACTTTTTTAAAAAATTCAATTTGGGGAAATGACTTGTGCATTTTGTATATGGATACAAAATTTAAGATAAAAATGTCTTTGCTTTTCTTCTCATTCCGAAGAAGTTACCAACAATGCTCCTTCTAGAAGACTAGCATTCAAGCTTTTTTTAAAAAATAAAACCTTAATCCATAGTAAAACATAAATTTTGCAACCATGTACATAACTGACCCCACACATAAACACACATACACGCACGACAGAAACAAAAGTTTAACAAAATACTTATTCTTACTATATGCAAATATTCTAGCATTTCTTATTGCATTCTATTTCATTTTTTAAAATCACTAAAGAGACGTGACTAAATCATTTCCAGTTGTGAAGTTTGAGAAACACAGGTCACAATGGAGAGATAAACCAGCAATTACACTTCAATTTGAGAAATACTATGTCATATCTGTGAAAAGAATGTCAGGGATATGCAGGTAGGGCATTAATAAGCATCTTTGTAGAATGAGTGACAACGGAGGTTGGTCTAAGAGGAAAAATCAGAGCTCATCTGGGGTAGATGTGAGTCTGCTAAGGAGGACTGAGTGATTGACAAAGCCATTTTGACTAGAGGGCTAACAGCCCCCTTGCAGAACTGAAAATTCATCCTACAAGTTAAGAGTTTTAAAAAGACTAATACAATCTAAGGAGTTCAAATCAAAATGTTGGACAGAGGGTAAAGGTATAACATGAATAATTACGAAACTGTGAAAGGTTTATCTTTTAAATGAATTCACCCAATGCTGAAAGTGATGGGTTTTACATTTTAAAACTGCATTAAGATGTACAGTTATTCAAAAATCAATGTGTCATGGAATATCATTACTGTGAATCATCACAAAAGCTGTGTCCCGGGTACAAAGACAATTAGTCATCGCTCCTGTCCCTGTTTTTCATATATACAGCTCCCCAGCCCTTGAGTTCCACTTGTTCTGTATGGTTGAGAGCTCTTGAGGCTCAGGCATGGCTAACAACAGATCTATTCATACAGCAATTCCTGCTTAAGAAGGACTGGTGTGGACACACGGGTTCTTTTTGAAGCTGCTGGGACGTGGTCTCAGAGAAACCCAATTGGGCTCCAGATTTGGAACCAAATGGACAGTAGTGCATTCAATCTGGTTTTGGGGTGTGGTAGTGAACAGTTGGGAATTCCTGGTGGTATAGTAGTTAAGTGCTATGGCTGCTAAAGGTTAATAGTTCGAATCTGCCAGGCACTCCTTGGAAATACTATGGGACAGTTTCTCCTCTGTCCTATAGAGTCTCTGAGGCAGACTCAAACTGACAGCAGTGGGTTTGATTTTGGTTCTTAGTGAGCAGTTGCAAAGAAATGAGGTAAAATGTGGAGAAACAGTAAACTTGAAAACAGAATTATGAAAAGCCCAGGAGAACCAGAGGTGCTACTAGTCATTCAATTTGAGAATGTGTCATGCTGATGAGATCACCTGTATTAGTCTGCAAGTGCAGACACAGCAGTTAAGAGCTCGGCTGCTAACCAATGGGTCAGCAGCGCTAATCCACCAGCTACTCCTTGGAAACTCTGTGGGGCAGTTCTACTCTGTCCTATAAGGTTTCTATTAGTCAGAATGAACTTGACAGCAACAGGTTTGGTTTGGTTTGGTTTTGCTTTGGCTGTAACAGAAACACGATGAGTGGGAGGCTTTAAAGAGCAGAAATTTATTTCCTCCCAGTTTAGGAGACTCAAGTCCAAATGCAGGGCAAAGACTCTAGGGGCAGTCTCTACCCACTCTGGGTGAAAGTCCTTGTCTGAACTTTTCTTGTCTATGTCTTTCTTCATTTGGGCTTGTTTCTCGGTGAAGATTCTGCTTTAATGTCTCAGGAGACAGTAGGTTTAAGACACATCTTATAATTATGAGGCCTCATTGACGTAAGAAAGAAAAACATACTCCAAAATGGGATTTTATCCACAGTGGTAGGGGTGTACATGTTTTACGGGGACACATATATTTTAGGGGTACACAATTCCATCAATACCACTCCCTTCAGTCACCAATCTAGTGTCATCTAGTTTCTCTGTCACGAGTATCATATTTCCTTTTCAAATTAATTCTCCATTTCATAGTACCACAGTTTCATTCATTGTGTCCTGACAGAAGAATATTCCTGCTCCTCAGTCATTATTTAAAACACCCTAAACAACTAGACGTTGAATAAATCACTTTCACCCACAAGGGACCGTCTGTGAGTTCTAAAACAGCTGAAACCAGAATAACCTCTTCTAAAACATTATAAAATACAGGCGAGGCCTCATTTAACCTAGAAATTATGTACCACAACTATAAAGTCCCCTTTATTATTATTTTAAATTATTGCCTCACCCAATATGCACAAGATAATGAATTATATACTTTTGTTTGAAGGTAGTCCCCACTAAGGGTTTCCCAGATGAAATGTCCCCCAAGAGCTCACCTCTAGAATTCTCCCTACTTTATCACACACATGGTTTGATTGAGAGATTAGCTTCGTGTGGCAGAAACTCTCCTCAATTTGGAGGTCTAAGACCTGAATCTGAGCCCTGGCTCTGTTGCATCTAAGCTGTGTAAAATTGGACAGGCCACTTGATTTGATTAAAAGAGGACAGAAAGGTATGTAAGTATCTAGGTCAGTGCCTGGTATGCAGTTGACATTTAACAAGGACAGACAAGGCATATAATGAGATCTGGAGTGCAGTGATTATGAGATAAGGGCTATAGAGTTAAACAGGACCAGATTCAAATTCTGATTCTGCCACTTACTGATTTTTGAGAGCTGAACCAATTATCTGGGCTCTCTAAGCTTCAGCTTCCTTCCCTGGAGAGTGGTAACCATATTGCTGCCATGTAGGATTCTTATAAGGAGTTCCAGTGACACAGACAGTTATGCACTAGGCTGCTAGATGAAAGGCTGACAATTTGCACACACTCAGTGCATCCACAGGCAAAAGACCCGCCGATCTGCTTCTGTCGAGAGCAGCCAAGAAAACCCTACTGGGCAGTTTCATTCTGTCACATGCGGCTTCTGTGAGTGAGAATTGACGGAGCAGCACCCCAAAACAGCACAGATCCCTTTAAATAACAAAAAGAAAGAAATCTGTAAAATGAACTTAGCATAGTGTCTGGTACATTTTTCCAAGACATTTTGGGCACTCAAAAAATATTTGTTGTTATTATTACACTACTGGATATATTATAGGCATGCTTTAGTCAGGAGTGATTGCAAGTTTTTTAACATTCTAACTATTATTGTGGTCGTTAGGTGCTGTCAGGTTGCTTCCAGTTCATAGTGACCTTACACGCAGCAGAACGAAACACTGCCCAGTCCTGTACCATTCCTCACAATCACTGTGCTTCAGCCCAGCAGACACTGTATCAATCCACCTTTTTCACTGACCCGCTACTTTACTAAGCACGATGTCCTTTCTTAAGGGACTGATTCCCCTTAGCAACGTGTCCAAAGTACATAAGACATAGTCTTGTCATTCTTACTTCTCAAGATTGATTTGTTCATTCTTTTCGCAGACCATGGTATATTCAATATTCTTCTCCAAAACCACAACTCAGAAGCATCAGTTCTTTTTTGCATTCCTCATTCATCACCCAGTTTTCACATGCATGTGATGGTATTCAAAATACCATGCACTGGATCAGGTTCACTTTAGTCTTCAAAGCAACAACTTTGCTTTTCCACACTTTAAAGAAGTCTTTTGCAGCAGAGTTCCCCAAGGCAATACGTCATGTGATTTCTTGACTGCTGCTTCCATGGGTGTTAGTTATGGATCCAAGTAAAATGAAATCCTTGACAACTTCAGTCTTTTCTCTGCTTATCATGATTTTGCTTATCCATCCAGTTGTGAGAATTTTGAGAGTTTTGTGTGTGTGTGTGTGTGTGTGTGATTGAGTGAACGTATATAATCCAAGTTAATCCACCTATGTGCAGCACTTTCTGCTCTCCTTGTCTGGTGACAGCACACTCTTCCTTTCCATTCTATACCTGTCATATCCTCTTAACAATCTCCTGTTTCTCCACCTTCTTTTCTCCTTTCTAGTAAGAGGCCAGTAGGACAGCATATTATAGATGCATAGAACCATAAAGTGCACACATCATATGGTCACTTTGTGTCCCCGAGTCCAATCCATTCCCACCTGAAGAGCTGATCTCAGTAACGATTTATGAACAGGGGCAGCAGCAGATCTGGCAGCGATACTCCCAGGGGAACTTCCAGAACTTCAGACCATCAATTTTGGTTTTTTAGTGGAGTTCTTGAGATGCACCCTTCTTTTTCTCATGTTGCCACTGGGACTCGACATTGTGTGTCATATCACAGCTGTCATTGGTGATGGCTGGGCGCCATCTGGTTCTTCTGGTCAAATGTTGATACAGTCACCCATTCACATGGTTCCTTCTGTCTTCTGGGCTTTCTCTCCCTCATGTCTTTGATGTCCTTGGTAATCATCTGTTTGGGCTGAGCTGGGACCATTTGGTGTACCTCAGACAGCATCTTGCTAGCTTTTAAGACCCCAGATGCCACCCATCGATATGGGGTGCAGAAGACTCTCTTAGCAATAGGCTACTCATGCCAGTTGGTCTCAATGTCCCCTGAAAGCATGGCTCCCCAGACCCCCACCGCTGCTATTCTATCTTTGCAATATTGGGTTAAGATTAGAAGAGTTTTAAGTTTATATTGAAGCCCAGTTAAGTTGATCTTCCTGATGTGTGCTGTCACTGATTTCACCCAACCAAATTTCCATCAACTGTCTAATCTGTAGCCACCTCCCTCCCTCTCTGCCTTCCCTCCCTTGCAGCCATCAGAGTCTTTTCTTCTATACATGATTCTGTTTTTAAGTCCTTATAGTAGAGTTCTCATACAATATTTGTCCTTGTGCTGCTGACTGATTTCACTCAACATATTGTCTTCCAAATGAAACCAGGTTATGAGATGCTTCCTGAAATCATCATTGTTCTTTATCATTGCATAGTATTCCACTGAGTATATACACCATAGTTTGTTTCTCCGTTCACCTGTTGTTGTGCATCTGGGTTGATTCTATCTTTTTGCTATTGCGGACCGTGCTGCAACAAACATTCATGTGTTTGTGTGGCTGTCCTTGGTTCTCTAGGATATATTCCAAGCTGTGGGATTACTGGATCAAATGGCATATCTACCTCCAGCTTTTTAAGGAAGCACCGGATTGCTTTCCAAAGGGGTTGTCCCATTTTGCAATCCCACCAGCGGCATAAGAAAGTTCCAATTTATCCACAGCCTCTGCAGCATTTGTTGTTTTGCGTCTTTTCGGATCATGACCAATCTTGTTGGAGTGAGATGGTATCTCATTTTAGTTTTGATTTGGATTTCTTTAGTAGCTAATGATTGCAAGAATTTCCTCATTGTGGGAATGGGCATCCTTGTCTACTTCCCATACTCAACAGAAATTCTTTGAATCTCTTCTCATTCAGGATGATGTAGGTGCTTGGTTTTGCATAGATGCCCCTTATTGCATTGAGGAATTTGCCTTCTATTCCAATTTTACTGAGAGTTTTAAGCATGAATGGGTGTTGGACTTTGTCAAATGCCTTTTCTACATCAGTTGACAAAATCGATTCTTATCTTTTGTGTTATTTATGTGGTTGATCATATCAGTTGTTTTCTGATGTTGAACCAGCCTTGCATCCCTAGTTCAGGTTTTTTTATGTTGATCTGTAATCCGTACTGAAGACCATGTTCTTTGATCTTCATAAGTAAATGTTTCAAGTCCTTTTTACATTCAGAAAACAAAGTTAGGTCATCTGCATGCTGCATGATGTTATTGAGTCTTCCTCCAATCCTAACACCGTGTTCTTCTTCATAAAGTCCAGTTTCTCAGATTATTTGCTGACTGCATACAAAAGGATAAAACGCTGATGCACACCTTTCCAGGCTTCAAACCATGCAGTATCCTCTTGTTCTGTTCAAACAGCTACCTCATGATCTATCTAGAGGTTCCTCATGAGCTCAATTAAGTGTTTTGAAATTCCTATTCTTCACACTGGAAACCCTGGTGGTATAGTAGGTTAAGTGTTATTTCTGCTAACCAAAAGGTCAGCAGTACAAATCCTCAAGGTACTCCTTGGAAACTCTATGGGGTAGTTCTATCTTGACCTATAGGGTACCTATGAGTCAGAACCAACTCAACGGAAGTGGGTTCTTGTTCTTCATAATTTTATCCGTAATTTGTTATTATTCATACAGTCAAATGCTTTTCATAGTCAACAAAAACAGGTAACACAGGTAAACATAATTCTGATATTCTCTGCTTTTAGCCGAGAATCCTCTGACATCAGCAGTGATATTCTGGGTTCAACAAGCTCTTCTGAATCTAGCTTGAATTTCTAGTGGCTCCATGCCAATATAGAGCTCAGCTGCTTTTGAATTATCTTCAGCAAAATTTCACTTGCATATGATGTTAATGATATTTTCCAATAATTTCAACATTCAATTAAATCGTCTTTCTTTGGAATGAGCATAGATATGGATCTCTTACAACCAGTTGACCAGATAGCTGTCTTCCAGATTCCTTGGCATTGATGAATGAGTACTTCAGCGCTGCATCCATTTGTTGAAACATTTCCTTTGGTATTCTGTCAATTCCTGGAGCCTTGTCTTTTCTCCAGTGCCTTCAGGGCAGCTTGGACTTCTTCCTTGAATACCATCAGTTCCTGAATACATGCTGCTTCCCGAAGTAATTGAACATTAACCAATTCATTTTGATGCAGTGACTCTGTGTATTCCTTCTACCTTTTTCTGATGCTTCCTGAGTCATTTAATATACTCCCTTTAAAGTCCTTCACTATTGCAACTCAAGACACGAGTTTTTTCTTCAGTTCTTTTAGCTTGAGAAATGCAGAACATACACTTTCATTTTGGTTTTCTGTCTCCAGGTCTTTGCACCTGTCATTATAATACTTTACTTTGTCTTCTTGGACCACATTTTGATGTAGTTTCTCAGCTCTTTTAGTCCATCACTTTTTACTTCTGCTGTAGCAACTTGGCATGCAAGATGAAGTTTCACAGTCTCTTCTGACATTCATTTTGGTCTTTCCTGTATTTTTAATGATCTCTGGCTTTCTTCGTATGTGATGTTCTTGATGTCATTCCACAGCTTCTCTGGTCTATGATCAAGGCATCAAATCTAGTCTTGTGGTAATCTCTAAATTCTGATGGGATATACTTAAAGTCATAATTTGGCTCTCACAGACTTATTCAAATTTTCTTCAGTTTTAATTTGAACTTGCACGTGAGCAGTTGATGGTCTGCTCTGCAGTTGGCCCCTGGTCTTGTTCTGAGTCATGATATCGAGCTTTTTTTTCCATCATCTCTTTCCACAAATGTAATCAATTTGATTCCTATGTATTCCATCTAGTGAGGTCCACATATGTTATCACTGATTATGCCACTGTAAGAGGTATCTGCAATGAAGAAGTCATTTTTGTTGTTGTTGCTTGTGTTTTGGTTAGGTGCTCTTGAGTCAGTTGTAATTCACAGTTAACCTGTGTAATGCAGAACAAAACGCTGCCCAGTCCTACACCATGTTCACAACAGTTGCTGTGCTTGAGCCCATTGTTGAAGCCACTGTGTCAGTCCAGCTCATTGAGGGGCATCCTCTTTTCCACTGATCCTAAGCATGATGTTGTCTTCCAGGGACTGATTCCTCCTAAGAATATGTCAAACGTATGTAAGTCTCACCATCTTTTCCTCTAAAGAGCATTCTGACTGTACTTCTTGATTGATTAGTTCATTCTTTTACCAGTCTTCAGTATATTCAATATTCTTCCCAACACCACAATTCAGAGGTGTAGATTTTTCTTCAGTTGTCTTATTCATTGTCCAGATTTCCTATGCATATTGTGTGATTGATAATACCATGGCTTGGATCAGGGTCATCTTATTTTTCAAAGTGAGACCTATGTACAGGTATCTCACAAGAACAATTAAATATTCTGGAATTCTGATTCTTCATATACTGTGACCTATAATATATTGTGATCCACACAGTCAAATGCCTTTGCATAGTCAATAAAATACAGGCAAACATTTTTCAAGTATTGTCTGCTTTCATCCAGGATCTGCCTGACACCAACAATGATGTCCCTGGTTCTGCATCATCTGCTGACTATGGTGTGAATTTCTGGCAGTCGCCTGTCAATGTACTGTTGTAACACCTTTAACTGCTCTTCAGCAAAATTTTCCTTGCATGCGATATTAATGATATTGTTTGATAAGAAGTCACTCATCTTGTGAAATGTTATAATAGGATCTCTGACATCATTTAGATCACCAAGGCCATTTTTTTCCAACTACTTACACTTCCCCTACATTCTCATCTTTTGCATTCCAGTCACCAGTAATTGTCAATGCATCTTGGCTCCATGTTTGATTGATGTCAGACTGCAGAAGGTGATAAAAATATTTCATTTCTTCATTTTTGGCCTTAGTGGTTGGCACATAAGTTTGAATAATAGCCCTGTTAACTGGGCTTCCTTGTAGGTACACAGGTGTTGTCCTACCACTGACAATGTTGTACCTCAGTAAGGTCAGCTCTGCTGTCAGGAGGTAGCTCTTCTTCGGTCATCTTCTCAGTGCCTTCCCACACAAAGGACTCATTTTCTGTCACCATGTTAGATAATGCTCTATTGCTGTTCTTAAGATTCCACAGGCTAATTCTTTTCAGGAATAGACCAGCTGTTCCTTCTTCCTAATTTGTCCTAATCTGGAAGCTCCAAGCACTATCTAAATACTAAAATATTAAAATAATATGCCCTTTGGGATCTTTGGGCTACCTAGTTTTAATTAAACTCAGATGAATTCTAAATCATAGCAGGCTAAAAGCTGAACTTTGTAATTATGATAATGGTACTTGCAAAAAACAAAACATAACAAAAAGCAAATATCAAAATATCTTATTGCTATGATGTAACACATGGAGGAATCATTGAGCTTGTATTCTTTGACAGTATTATGAAAACATGTTTTAGACAGAACTCAGGTAAAGAAACAAAAAAAAAAAAAAAAAAACCTTTGTCATTGAGTTGATTTCGACTATACTGACCTGATAGAATGGATATAAACTGCCCCTATAGGGTTTCCAAGGTTGTAATCTTTATGGAAGCTGACTGCCATATCTTTTTCTCTCAGAGTGCCTGGTGAGTTCAAACAACCTTTTGGTTAGCAACCAAGTCCTTAACCACTGCACCACCAGGGCTCTCACTGTAAAATACACTCTGGTAAATATTCATTTTATTCTTTCAAAGGCCCTTGGGAAATAACCTTCTCCCAGATTATCTGTTACTTTTTGATGTACAATATTTAACTACTTTTACAGATTTAATCCCTTGACTTTAAACTACCTCCCTGGGAGAAAGACAACATGCTATCTGATATTATCATCTAAGTAGAAATGAGTTTATTGAGGCATTCCCCCAAAAAAGCATGAATGTATAAATATCCTAGAATTAGAAAGAGTAACTGCAAAGGGGAAAGGAAAATCAAATTCAGAGGCTGTGAAGACAATTTCACCTTCTTCCCAGCTAAAGCTGTCACCAAACACTGGCTAAGGGAAACCAGGAACTTTTTATAGACAAAAAAAAAAAAAAATCTTTTATTTAAAAGAGAAAATCGTATATGTTCTCGCATTTGAATAACTGTGAGAAACAGATCTGATTAAAACATTTCAAAGGCTTTAGGCTATTCTTTATCTCCCTTTGAGATTGTGTCAGTGATCCCAACATTTCTGATACTTGCACAAAGGAATGAGACATTGCTATAGAAGACTGCCCTACTGAGAAGGTGTCCATCATGGCCATGATGGCACTGTAATTTTACTAAGGCTGGCATGATGAAATGACACACTTTTAAAAATCATCTCTTTTTAGTCTTTGCTTACACATTGAAAAATATATAAAGACATGCATTAGACTGGTAGCCAAAAATACAGTAATAAAACAAGTGTAATTATAAAATCATTCAAAAACTAATTTGTCATGTAGTGTGGCAGGTGTGGCAGGTAAATAATGGCTGTTTTTATACCAGGACTATTTTGGGATCTGGCCATAAAATCATAGACATTTGTTTAAGTGAAAGTCAGCCTCTGACAGACAACGGCTAATATCACCCAAGAACATCATTCTCTTTTCAACAAAGGTTCCCCCCGCCTTTTGTTCTTCTTTTGGACAATGCACTTCTTTATTTAAAATCATAAAATTTCAAAGGGCTCATACCCTTGTTTTAACTTCCAAAAATATACAAACGTGTCAAGTAAAATATGAGCCTTCTCACATCCTCTAAGCCAATCTGCTCTACCTCATGACAGCCCCCAGTGTGTCAGAGAAGAGCTGAGCTCCATAAAGTTTTCAATGGGTGACTTTTCTTCCAAGGTTTTTCTGGGTGAACTTGAAATTTCTAACGTTTCAGTTAGTAGCCAAGCACCTTAACCTTCCACGCCAATCTCTAATTTTGCTGTTTGTTGTACGAGGACTGCCAATTAAGTTTGTGAACTCATCCTAGGAAAAGTGTTACATATCTCGTTGCTGAATATCTCTATGGTCAGCTTCCAAGTACTCTCCTTGGGAAGCTATGCACTGATGCCAGCACCTAGCCCACCCTTCAAAGCAGTTTTGGAATTCTTTTTCTGGAACGGTCATCAGAGTTGCTGTTGTATTACCCTTGATGTCCTGAATGTCATCAAGATGTCTTCCTTTTAATATTTCCTTTAGCTTTGTCTAAAGAAAAAAGTCATTGGGTGGGGGGCAGATCAGGTAAGTAGGGAGAGTGTTCCAATACAGTTATTTGTTTACTGGCTAAAACCTCCCTCACAGACAATTGTTCCATTAAGTTCATGAACTTGCCACCTTGTACCGTACACAACAGCTATTCCAGAAAGTGTTCCAAAATGTTCTGAAGGGTAGATGACTTGGGCACTGGCATTGGTGCATGGCTTCCCAAGGAGGGTCCTTTGAAGGTGACCATAGGGATATTCAGCAATGCGGTATATAATACTTAGAACAATTAAGTTTGCAGACTCAATTGTTAGTCCTCATATACCTTTTGCATGTATGTGTATGTATGTGCATGTTTGTATATGGAGAAAGACAATGAGATTCTTCAAACTTTATTGCCAGTGTTACCAAATTCTTATGAGAGACTTTAGCACAGCTGCTACAGATGGATTATTTCAAATATGAGAGTCTTCAAAACTAGGCCTCCTTCACCCTCGCTTCAGATAGGGTCTAACTGAACAGCTGCCTTACGATGGAATCTTTAAGCTATTCAAACATGAATCATGGATATTTATAGTGTGATTTTGCCCAATTCAACACTTCACAGTTCTAGCAGCTGAAACCAGAAAGGGCATCAATAGGCGAATCTTAAAAAATTTCTTGAAGTTCAATTTAAATATTACCTCTAGTTTTAGATAGATTTCCATAGCTTGCTTAGCTTTTAAAAATTTGCTGTATCTCATAGGTGTCCTGGTGGTTCAGTGGCAGTGGTTCGGAGTTTGGCTGCTAACAAAAAGGTCAGCAGTGTGAATCTACCAGCTGCTCCTTGGAAACCCTCTGGGGTACTTCTTAAACTCCTCAGCGAGCTCAAGAGCTTCCTCCTGTCAGCAGACAGGGAAGCAGTCTGAGAAGTGAGGCTCCTGTCACTTTGACACATTGTTTGCAGCCCTAAATGAAACTAGGAAATTCACAGGAGTGTGATAACAAAAATAACAGGACCCGGGGAGTGTGGAAATTAGCTGACTTTCTCCCCTACAAAGTTTGTAAAATCAGAATAGCTTCAATTTGGGGTGTGATTTCTGGCTTGTATGTGAGAAGAGATGTCATATGGTTGAAACACTAAGCCCAGCTCGAGAATATCGTGTGCCTCTCTGGGACTGCAAGTATGTGGCCAGAAGGCTGCTTGAAAGTAACTGGTCCAGCAAGATGGGCTGCCAAGCAAGAATGAAGCTGTGGCATTGGGGGTAGTGATTCATTGGAATTAAAAGTCTAATTCATAAAACTACTGTCTTGTATGTGTCTGTATGTAAGTATCTAGGACAACACCAGCTCTACGGAAGCCCTCAGTAAAAGTCATCAATGTAGATACTATTAACCCTTTCCTCTCACCTTTAGCAAATGGCATCATTGTGCCACTTCTGTCATTTCGAGTAGTGCTTTATTGATGACTCCTCAAATCATTAGCACTTGGGTAAACTTTTTGCTGCCATTGGAAATTTTAAAAAGGTCTCTGAAGGTTAGTAAGAAGATAGATTTTTCTCTACGAATGTTACATTGCAGTCTCATCAAGGGACTTTTTCTCTCAAGTCTTAGTGCCTAGCACAAAGCATAACACACGTAAGACCTTAGTAAATGATGCTACATAATTTGGTGATGAACAGCACAAATTCTGAGGCCAGGCTGTTCAGATATGTATTCTAATTCTCCACTTCATAGTTGTGTGATCTTTGGCAAATTATTTAAGCTCTGTGTAGCTTAGTATCTGTGCTAGTTAATGTTATGTGTCAGATTGGATGGACTGTAATTCTCAGTGGTTTGGCCTGTTACTGAAACAATTACTCTTGCATAATATAATATAATGCCATCACCTATCATGATCAGCCAATCAGTTGAAAGGCAGGTTTCCTTGGAGTTTTGCCTCGTCTTCACTATAAAAAGGGATATTCTGGCAAAGTTCATTCTCTCTCTCTACCCTGTACTCTTCTTATCATTTGATCTCCAGTTCCTGGGACATAAGCCTACAAACATCTCTGGCCTGTCTCTTGACTTCCAGATTTTGGATTTGCCAGCACCTGATCATGAGCTAGCCCAGGTCTCCAGCCTACCACTTGACCCATGGATTTGGAACATACCAGCTTCCACAGTTTCATATGTACAAGGACTGACAATTAAGTTTGTGAACTCATCCTAGAAAAACTACTACATACCTCATTGCTGAATATCACTGTGGTAACCTTCAAAGTACTCCCCTTGGGAAGCTATGCAAATGCCAGCACTTAGTCCACCCTTCAAAGCAATTTTGGAACTCTTTTTCTGGAATGACCATCAGAGCTGTCCTTGTATTACTTTTGATGTCCTGAATGTCATCTAAATACCTTCCTTTAAATATTTGCTTTATCTTCAGCTAAAGAAAAACGTCTTTGGGGGCCAGATTTGGTGAGTAAAGAGGGTGTTCCAACACAGTTATTCATTTACTGACTAAAAACTCCCTCACAGACAGCCATACAGTTAAGTTTTCAAACTTGCCACTGGGCCACCATGTGCAATAGCCCTTCCAGAAAGAGTTCTAAAACCGCTCTGAAGGATGGACTAGGCACTGGGACTGGTGCATTCTTCCCAAAGGGAGTAATTCGAAAGTGACTGCAGTGATATTCAGAGGTGAGGTACATAGTACTTAAAACAAATTTGTGGACCTTGTTATACCTCATACATATGTATACACACCACACATTGTATATACATACAACACTGCCATTGAGTCAATTCTGAGTTATAGTGACCCTGTAAGTCTGAGTAGAACTATCCCACAGAGTTTTAAAGGACCACCTACTGGATATATATATCTGTCTCACCATTTTTGATCCTCTAGGGAACCTACCCCCACGCATCTGTCAGTTTGTCATACTTTAGGGGCTCGTGTGTTACTGTGATGCTGAAAGCTATGCTCCAGTATTCAAATATCAGCAGGGTGACGCATGGTATACAGATTTCAACTGCGCTTTCAGACTAAGACAGACTAGGAAGAAGAGCCTGGCAGTCTACTTCTGAAAAGAATTAACTTGTGAAAAACTTATGAATAACAATGGGACATTGTCTGATATTGTGTTGGACAGTGAGCGCCCTAGGTTGGAAGGCACTCAAGAAGTGACTGGGGAAGATCTGCTTCTGCAAAGCAGCAATGACCTCAATGACGTGTATGGAATCAAGCTTTTGGAACCTTTGTCTGCTGAAGCCATATGACTCCAAATAAATAAATAAATAAACTGCAAACACCCATTAATAATTAGAATGTGTGGCATACAAAGTATGAATCTAGGAAAATTGGACATAGTCAAAAATTAAATGCAACACATATATCCTAGGCATTAGCGAGCTGCAATGGTCTGGGACTATCATTTTGAATCAGACAATTATATGATCTACTAATCCAGGAATCACAACTTGAAGAGAAATGGAGTTATATTCATCCTCAAGAAAGAATATTTCAAGATCTGCCCTGAAGTACAATGCAGTCAGTGATAGGGTAATATCTATACCCCTACAAGGAAGACTGCTTAATAGGACTATGATTCAAATTCACACACAAACCACTAATGTCAAGAAGTAATAAAACAAAGATTTTTAAAACTTCTGCAGTCTGGAGTTGGTTAAACCTGCAGTCAGGATACACTGATAATTGCTGGTGATCTGAATGAGAAAGTTGAAAACAAACAAGGATCTGTAGTTAGAAAATATGGCTTCAGTGATAGTAACAAAGTGAGAGAGCCCATGATAAATTTCATAAGACCAATGACTTCTTCATTGCAAATATCATTTTTTTGTCACCATCAGATGGAATACAGAGGAATCAAATTGACTACATCTATGAAAAGAGACAATACAAAAGCTCAGTATCATCAATCATGACAAGACTAGGGGCCAATCGTAGAATAGAACATCAATTACTCATATGTTGAAATGAAGAAAATTAAAAGTCCATAAGAGCCAAAGTACTAATTTGAGTATATTCTACCTGAGTTTAGAGGCCATTTCAAGAATAGATTTGATACCTTTAAATACTAATGACCAAAGACCAAATAAGTTGTGAAATCACATCAAGGATATAATACATGAAGAATGAGGTCATTAAAAAGATAGGAAAGAAAGAAAAAACAAAAATGGATGTAAAAAGTAACTCTGAAAATTACTCTTGAATTTTGAGAATCTGAAGCAAAAGGAAGAAATGACGAAATAAAAGAGGTGAGTAGAAGATTTTAAAAGGTAGCTGGAGAAGATTATTATAATGATGTGTGCAAAGACCTAGAGATAGAAAATCAAAAGGGATAAACACATTCATCATTACTCAAGCTGAAAGAACTGAAGAAAATTCCAAGACTCAAGTTGTAACAGTGAGTGATTATTCTACAGGGAAAATATTAAATGACACACGAAGCAACAAAACAAGGTGGAAGGAATACAGAGCCACTATACCAAAAAAAAAAAAAAAAAAAAATTGGCCAACATTCAACTCTTTTGGAAGGTACCATATGAACAGGGACCTACAGTACCAAAGCACAAAGTTCAAGCTGTACACTGGTGAAAAACAAGGCTCCAGGAATTGACAGAATATCAACTATTTCAGTAAATGGATATAAGGCTGCAAGAGTTCACTTCTCTGTGCCAAGATATTTGGCAGACAACAACTGGCCAACCACCTGAAAGAGATTCATATTTATGCCTAGTCCCAAGAAAGATGATCCAACTGAATGTTAAAATTATTGAACAATATCATTAATACCACACGTAAGTAAAATTTTGCTAAAGATCATTGAGAAGTAGCTGTGGCTCTGCCAGAAATTCAAACTGGACTCAGAAGACATGGAACTAGGGATATCATTCCTGATGTCAGATGGATGCTGGTTGAAAGCAGAGAATAGCAGGATGTTTACCTGTGTTTTATTGACCATGGAAAAGCACTGGACTGTGTGGATCATAACAAATTATGGACAGAATTGAAAAGAACAGCAGTTCCAGAACACTTAATTGTGCTCATGAAGAATCTGTAGATAGATAAGCATGCAGTCTTTGGAGGGGGTACAGAGTGGTTTAAAGTCAAGAAAGGTGTGTATCAGGGTTGTATTCTTTCACCATACCTGTTCAATCTTTACGATCAACTAATAATCCAAGAACTGGACAATAAGAAGAAATGTGGCATCAGATCAAAGGAAGACTCATTAACAACCTGCATTATACACATGACTTAACTTTGCTTGCTGAAAGTCAAGAGAACTTGAAGCTCTTACTGATGAAGATCAAAGACCACAGGCTTCAATGTGGATTACACCTCAACATAAAGAAAACAAAAATCTTTATAAGTAGGCTGTTAGCAAAATTATGATAAACAGAGAAAAGTTTGAAGTTGTCAGGGATTTCCTTTTCTTTGGATCTACAATTAACACTCATGGAAGCAGCAGTCAACAAATCAAAAGACACATTGCAATGGACAAACTGCTGCAAATGACCTCTTGAAAGTATTGCAAGCCAAAGACGTTACCTTGAAGACTAAGGTGTGCCTGGCCCAAGCTACGGTGCTTTCAATCACCTTATATGCATGTGAAAGCTGAACAAGGAGTAAGGAATACAGGAGAATTGATTCCTTTCAATTGTGGTGTTAAGAAGAATATTAAATATACCACGCGCCACCAAAAAACGAACTATTTTAGAAGAGGTGCCACCAAAGCACTTCTGGGAAGCAAAAATAGACTATATCTCACATATTTTGGACAAGTTTTCAGAAAGGATTAATCCTAGAAGAAGCACATCATGCTTGGTAAAGGAATGGGGCAGCAATAAAATGGAAGACCCTTAAAGAGATGGATTGACACAGTGCCTGTAGCAATGGGGTCAGGTATAACAATGATTGTCAGGATGGCACAAGACTGAATGGTGTTTCATTCCATTGTATATAGGGTAGCTACATCAGAACTGATTTGGGGGTCACCTAACAACAACACAGAACTAGATTAAGACAGTGTTCTCACCCTTTTAATGGGGATGATAATAGTTTCTATATCCTAGGGTTATTGTGAGATTTAAATAAATGATTAGACTTAAATTGCTCAAAATAATGCCTACACCTTGGGATGCTGTTATGGTTTGAACTATGTCCCTAAGAATTTATTTTGAAGTCCTGTTAAACCCCAATGCCTGTTAAGATGATCTTGTTTAGAAATAGAGTCTTTGGTGATATCATCACTTAAGCTAACATGAAGTCATGCTGGAGGTGGTGAACCCTAATCCACAATGACTGATGTCCCTATAGAAGAGGTGAAAAGACACAGATAGACACACAGAGGGAAGGATACTACGTGACAACCGAGCAAGGGATGTAGTCAAGCTACAGCTGCAAGTCAAGAAACATTTGGGACTATCAGAAGGTGGGAAGGACAAAAAAAGAATCTCCAATTAGAGTTTTTAGAGAGAGCATGGCCCTGCCAAAATCTTGAATTTGGCCTTCTGGGCTCCAAATCTTGCAAAAACAACAAGTGTTTGACATTTTAAGTCACTCACTTTATGCAATTTGTAACAGTGCCCTGTTTAAAAAAAACAAACATAGATACTTTCATATAAGTTTGCTTTTATGGTGATGGTGATAGTGATGACGATGGTGATGATGATGAAGGTGCTGATGGTGATGATTATGAAGATGGTGATGATGATCATGGTGATGGTGATGATGTTCTTTCCTCTAGAAGGGCTAACGTTAGATACTCCTCACAGCACAAGGCCACAGGCTCTACCACATCTAGTGTTTACTGGTCCACTAAGTATCTTACATGGTTGCCCTCTTTGTATTCAATGGAGTGTGAAGAAATTGACATGGACCACCATCTATCTGATTGTAGTTTTTCAAGAAACACTGATGCCAAAGAAGATGCCAAGTGCCTGTGCTAGCATCTCCAAAGAAGTCCAGTCTTCTCTTACCCAGAAACATCATTTAAAAACAATGGGAGCTATGACATCCGTGCTACGTTTAGGAAAATAACAACCTTTTCTAAATTATTGGATTAATTGTATTTATGAGTGACATTGCCTAACCTTAACAGGTTTGTTTGCTTGTTTGTTTTAGTCTTTATCTTTTCAATTTTTCAATTGTTCTTCTATTCTCTAATTCATTTAGTTCTGCTCTGATCTTTATGATCTGTTTTCTTCTGGTGCCTGAGGGTTCATCTGTTGTTCTCTCTCTACTTGTCCAAGCTGTAGGGTCAGTTCTTTGATTTGGTTTCTTTCTTTCTTCCAGATGTGTGCATTTATGGAGATAAACTGACCTCTGAGCCCTGCTTCGGCTGTATCTCATAGGTTCTGGTAGGAAATGTTTTTGTTCTCGTTGGAATCCATAAATTTCTTTATTTCATCCTTGATTTCTTCTATAACACATGGCTTTTTGAGCAAGGTGTTGTTCAGTTTCCATGAGTTCCACTTTCTGTCTATTTTTTTTCTACTATTGATTTTGACTTTTATGGCTTTGTGGTCTGAGAAGATGCTTTGTAATATTTCAGTGGTACGGATTTTGTTGAGAACTGCTTTATGTCCTAACACATGGTCTATTCTGGAGAACGTTCCATGTGCACTGGAGAAGAAAGTCTAGTTGTCCACTGATGGAAAGTTCTGTATATGTCGATGAGGTCTAGATGGTTGATTGTGGTAATAAGGTCTTCTGTGTCTTTATTGAGCTTTTTTCCTAGACAACCTGTCCAACATTGAGAGTGGAGTGTTGAAGTCTTCCACTATTACTGTGGAGTAATCCATCTCCTTTTTGAACGTAGTCAGTGTTTCCTTAATGTATTTAGGTGCTCTAATATTAGGTGCATAAATATTTAATATTGTCAAGTCCTGCTTGTGTATTGAATCTTTCAGCAATAAATACTGTTCATCCTTGTCCACAGTGGTGGATGTTACATCAAAATTGATTTTATCTGAGATTAGAATTGCCACACCTTCTCTTCTTTGTTCATTGTTAGCTTATATATATTCTTCCATCCTTTAATTTTCAGTTTGTTCCTATCTTTAAGTCTAAGGTGAATTTCTGGTAGACAACATACAGGTGTATCATGTCTTTTGATCCAAGATGTCACTCAATGTCTCTTTACATTAACATTCAGTGTAATTATTGATAGGTATGTGTTCAGTGCTGCCATTGTGATATGTTTATTTTTGTGTTGATGTTTTCTCTGTTGTTCTTATTAATCTGTTCCGCGACCTTCTTCTTTGCAAGTTGATTTCTCAGCTTTTTCAGCATTGGTTTTGTGGTTGTTGAGACTCCTGTATTACATTTCTTGGTATGGTAATGTTGCTTCTTTATTGGGCTTACGGCTGCCCCGATGATCCTACTTAATAAACTACATGTAAACCCAATTTTGATTGCTACCAGTCTTATCAACTTCCTCTCCATCTGGAAGGACTATAACAACTGTAGTACATCTCTCTTTTTAATATGATAATATCATAGTTTACATGATATGATCACTAGATCATTTCTTTCACTATTATAGCTTTGATTGTGTTTGGAGCCTTCCCCAGCAGAGTAGGATTCTGGATAATGTGTCCTTCTAAAATACAAAGTTAGCAGTTTTGTTCTTCCAAGCCAAGAGATTCTTTCAGTAGTTCTTATAGCTTTGGTTTGGTTTTTACAAAGTCTCTGAGTTTCTGTTTATCTGCACATGTCTTAATTTCATTTTCATATTTGAAAGATAGTTTTGCACGATATATAATTCTTGGTTGGAAGTTCTTCTCCTTCAAGGCTTTGAATATGTCATCCCATTGTCACATACCAGTATTGTTTCTTCTGAGAAATCCAATGAAAGCCTACAGGGTATCCTGCTGAATGTTAGCTTTGCTTTGAGTCTTGCTGCCTTTAAGAGTTTCTGCTTATGTTTCATTTTGTTAAGCTTGATTATAATATGTCTTGTAGACTTTCTATTGAGATCTATATTGAGTGGTGTTCAACAGGTATCTTGGATATCTATATTCTCTTCTTCCCTAATTTCTGGGAAGTTTTCTGTCAGCAGCTCAGCAACAATACTCTCTGTGTTCTCAGGTATCTTGCTGTGTTCAGGAACTCCAATTAATTGTAGATTGTGCTTCTTAATAGAGTCTCACATGCTTCTTAATGCTTCTTCATTTTTCTTGTTTCTTTTTTCTGATTTCTCCTCATAGATGCTGGAGTCAGCAGCTCTGTCTTCCAAGTCAGAAATTCTCTTTTCCATTGGTCCCATTCTGTTTTCTTGGCTTTGTATTGAAGTTTCTGTGTCTTTGATTTTGTTCTTGATCTGTTGGATTTCCGAGTACTAATGTTCCATCAAATTGAACAGCTTGCTTAATTTTTCATTTTTCTCTGCTGCACTTTGTATAAGGTCTAGGAGGGCTCTCTATCTAATCCTTTTATATTCACCTTCTGATAGTTTCAGAAAAGCTTCCTTGTCTGTGAAATTCTGAGGTGGTTTCCTTTGGGAGCCTTCTGATGCCATGGGTGATTTTTGGGTTACCATCTTCTCCACAGTTTGTTGTTTTTTGGGCTTCATGTGGGTCAAAAGAGACTGTAAGAGATACTGAGAAGATGGACCACAGTTGTTTCTCTAGGCCATCTTAAAATGAGAAGTAAAAAGTATTTGACAACTTCCAAATTCAATCAGGTTTTCAGGCGTATACGTCCCTTTTCCCAGCTGGCAAAGTAAGCACCTCTATATTGAACCCCAGATGTTATAAACTAGCTCAAAATACAGAAAGGCTACTGGCCTCTGGCCTCTGCTGTTGGTCCCCAGCTGTAGGTGATACTGTGTAGAATTCTGCTTTTCTGCTGGAAAAGCGATCTCCCAGCCTAGGAATTAGGTCCAGCTGAGGCTTCCATATGGATGACTCTGCCTTCCACTGAAACAAGATGGCATCCCACACAAGCTCGCCAGCTGTCTGGGACCAGGATCCTGGTAGAAAGAGAGGCCAAGAGTGCCAAAATGCCCAGAGTCCACAGTCTCTGCCACTGAGCCCCAGCCCCAGGTGACACTGTGCAAAACAGTGCCTCCTTGCTGGAAAAGCACTCTCCCCCTGGCAGGCACCACCTCCCAGCCTAGGAACCAACTCTGGCCAGGGCTTCTGCCTATGCTTCTCTGTTTCCCAGTGGATCAAGATGGCGTCCTGCACAAGCACATCTGTATGGCTACCACTTGACAGAGGCAGAAAGATAGGCCAGCAGAGCCAAGGTGTATAGAATCCAAAGCTAGGCTCTCAGAACCTGGCAATTATGCTTGCCAGTCCCACCAGCAGTGCGTCTGAGACCAGCAGGTAGTCAAGTCCCAGCTCTACCGTCTGGCCAAGACAGAGGAAAAAATAAATCAAAATGGTGAGTTATCTTCAGTGTGTGCAAGCCTGTGCTCACTGACAGTGGAGTCAATGAAAGAGAGGAGGTTTTGCATTCACTGATATGAAGTCCAAATTAACAGCCATGTGCCATATCCCGGGGCTCACTAGGTTTCCAGAAGGCTCCATTTAATTATCATTTCAGGTCCTGGTTTCCAGAGGGATTTAGGGAGATGTGCATTTAGTCTGCCATCTTGACTCCACTCCCTGTTTTAGTCTTGAATTAACTAAAACAAAAGAATCATTGCCCTTGAGTCAATTCTGACTCATAGAGATACTCACTACAGGACAGCGGAGAACTGCCCCACAGAGTTTCCAAGACTAGAATTTTGTAGGTACACACTGCCACATCTTCCTCCTGCAAAGCAGTTAGGGGATTTTTACTGATGACCTTTTGTTAGCAGTTGAGCACTTGAACCACTGTGCCACTATGGTTCCTTCGAATTAACTTATTAGAGAATAAACAAGGCACAATATGCCTATTCTCTCCCTACAGCCATAAATAATGCTTTCAATTTGTCTGGATTTCTGAATTTGGCAGAAAAATCAGGTCATGAAATTGACACTATGAAAAAAAAATCATTATCTCGATAAAAACAAGCAAGACTAAACCAACCACTGAGCTGCTGAAAGAGACATGCCAGAAAGTTGTTGTCTGCCATAAAGTGAAAAACCCAGACTCTACAGTTGGCCTCAGCATGAACAGGGGCAATTCTCTATTGCAAATTACCCTCATTGCAGCTGCATGGTATTATCTCCAACTGTGCAGCAATTCTTTCACCCAACAGTTTCCTTAAGTAGTGTGAAAATTGCATTTAACATCTCCCTATTAAACACAGTTCTAGGGGATGGGATCACAGTCAACACCAGACACGGCATGTGGCAGGTTCATTTATCAAAAGAACAGGACCGTCAGCTAATGTTTGGATGATATAAGCCATTTGCTGTCCTTCTGCTGCAAAAGGTGATCATTGCTTCTAACTTCAGTTAGCAAATTTCCTATAAAATACCTCACGTTCCTCCCTTATTTCCTAGAATCTATAATGAGAGTTTAAAAGGAAAGAGGGACAAAGATGAGTGAAAAATGGCTAGGAACAAACTCTCATTGAGATAAAGGAAGACTGAATTTCGGATGGAATCAGGAACCAAGGTGACCCACCTGGCTGCAAGTTTTGCATCCTCAAAACTGAGTTACTGTGAGCAAACTCTCTCTCCCTTCTCAGCCTCAGTTTCTTCAACAGCAAAAGAGCATAATAAAATCCACCTGAGTTGCTGTCAGGATTTAATGAAGTATCTAAGCAACTCATGCACAGCATGCCTGTAGTGAATAATAAATTTTATTATTAGAGTTGTTGTGCAGAATGAGTCCTCTTATCCTTTGATCTGGGACAGAGACTCCATTGCTCTCCTGTGTTAGAGGATTGGAGTCCAGCTGGAGCAGCCATTGGAAAATAAATGAAGTCATCTAGAGTTGAGAGATGGCTGTAACATTGTTGTAATTATTATCTGACATCAAGTTGGCCCCCAGCTCATGATGACCCCATGCACAATAGAATGAATCACTGCCTGGTGCTGCACCATCCCCATGATCAGAAGCAGATTGGGCCATTATAATTGTAATCTATGTTGTTTTCACTGACTGATCTTTGGGAGTTGATCACCAGGCCTTGCTTTCTTCCTAGTACTTCTCAGTCTGGAGGCTCCACTGAAATTTGTTCACTATCATAGCAACATACAAAGAAGGCATTTGTTCATGAAGGCAATTAGCCACACATTCTATTTCCTTCATTTATTCCTGACAGGAGAGGGATTCTTATTATTTACCTTGCAGATTTTTATTATTATTATAGTATTCCTTTCCAGCTTCTGAGGGGCACATGTGTGATGGCTGTATATGAGGTCAACTGGCCAGGAATTGAACCACAATTTCACGCATGGAAGGCAAGAATTCTATCACTAAATCATCAGTGCTTAGGTTTACAGGGGGCTTGTTGGAAACCTATGGGGCAGTTCAACACTGCTCTATGGGGTTGCTATGAGTCAAAATCAACTCAACAGCAATGAGTTTTTTAGTGGGTTTGTGATACCTGAACTACAGAGTCCCTAGATTAGAAGTGAGATCTTTACATGGAATTAATTGAAGCGGTCTCCAATGCCTCTCCTATATTCTCCTGTCTTCACCCTACCCTGTACTCAAGGAGTGTTATCATCTTCTTCCCCATTGCCCAAGCTGTTGCAAAGAGAGGAAATGATTACATCAAATGCTGTGGTTATGAAGGCTTCCAGGGCGGCTTACAAAAGAGCTCTTCTTACTGCAAACTTCCTGATAGCTCTCAGCACATCACCGTTTTACTTACAAGTCCTTTTTATAATTACTTTAAAGATACAGGGGATTAAGTACCTAGAGCAAGCATGTGGCTACAATGAGAGCAGCTGAGACTTATTTGTATACTTGAATGAGGGGCAGAGGGACTCTCTTTTTTATACATAAAATTTATTTTATTTTTATTGGTGATGGTGAGAATATACACAGCAAAACATCTACCAATTCAATAATTTTTACACGTACAATTCAGTGACGCTGATTACATTCCTCCAGTTGTGCGACCATTCTCACTGTGCTTTACCAAGTTGTCTCTCTCCAGTTAAAATGCTTATAACCCCTAAGCTTCCTATCTAGTCTTTTCATCTGCTGTCATCAGTTTGATCCCATGTAGATAGATCTTAGAAGAGCATGTTTGAGGCAGACACTCATTACTAGTTAAGATAAATTATTAAGTTTTAAGTAGACTTCAGAAGATGTTTTAGTTTAAGGTTTAGGGATTATCTCAGGGCAACAGTTTCAGGACTTCATCTAGCCTCCCTGGCTCCAGGAAATCTGGAGTCCATGAGAACTTGAAATTCTGTTCTTCATTTTCCCCCTTTCGATTAAGATTATTCCATAGAATCTTTGATCAAAACATTCAGTAATGGTAACCAGGCACCATACAGTTGTCCTGGTCTCATGGCAAAGGAGGCATTTGCTCACAGGGGCAATTAGCCACACATTCTATTTTCTTTGCTTATTCCTAACAGGACAGGGATCATTATTATTTACCTTGCAGATTTTTATTGCTATTGTATCCCTTCTCCAACCCCCAAGTCAGAGGAATTCATAATTCACAAATAGTATGGAAAAAAAATTACCTCACACACTTTCCAAGTTGAAAACTAAATAAAAAAAGAACCAGAGGTGCTAAGTTACAAAGCAGAAAAGAAATAAAAATGAAGTATGTAGTCAGAAGTAAAGAACTCTAATGAAACATGAATCCCACTGACACCTCCTTCAGATGAAAGAGGACAATCCAGGCTCAGTCCTCTACCCACCCCCTCCGTCCCAGGAACACCCAGTAGAATTCAGTTAAGTACAGCGTATGGAAAAGGAAAAGGCAAAAACAGGATCACTTTTCTCTCTTTCACTTTCTTTTCTGGTTAAGTTCCAAGAGAAAGTGAGCTGCCTTGGCAGGCAGTGAAATAAACTGCCAACAGAGAGGTTTTACTTCACCTTCTAAAATTAAGTTTAATAAGCCTTCTACCAGAGAACATCTGGCAATGTGACTGCAGCTATGAGATCTGCATTCCTAGTCACTTCCAGGCATCCCAGCCTTCCTGCATTATTGCCCACCCCGTAAGGAATGTCCAGGAATACACGGTGTCTTAGTCATCTAGTGCTGCTGTAACAGAATTACCACAAACAGATGGCTTTAAAAAGACAGGTTTTATTCTGTCACAGTCAGGTAGGATACAAGTCCAAATTCAGGACATTTGGCTCTAGGGGAAGGCTTTCTCTGTCAGGTCTGGATGAAAGTTCTTGATATCAATCTTCCTCTGGACTGGGAGCTTCCCAGGCTCAAGGACCTGAAGCCCTTTCCAAAGGTTGTGTTCTTCTCTGAGCACTGTTTCTTGGTAGTATCAAGTCCCCAAATACCTCTGCTAGAGTCTTTGTTTTATAACTTAAGAGACTGCCTCAAGGGTCAATATGATCTTACACACTGAATCCTGCTTCATTAATACAACCGACATCCACCCTCCCTCATTAACATCATAGAGGAAGGTTTTACAACATGGAGAAATATCACACACTAGCAGGAATCAGGGCCTAGCCAAACTGCTACGTACATTTTTGGGAGACACAATTCAATCCATGACACACAAGAATGAGCAGGGAGAAACCATCAGTTGTTTCATTAGGTGCCCCTGAGTCAATTCTGACTCCAAATGACTGTGTCTGTGATCCCAGTACTCACCAACATGCATTCTCCTTTTTAAAATGGGTGACTGAAAGCTTGACATAACTAAACTATGATTAACTTGTCTGCCTTTCTTCTTCCTTTTCTTGCTTTCTCCTTTTCTCACACTGTTGTTAAGGATTTTGTTTTGATCTTATGCAAATAACTTTGCTCTTTACTTTGATCTGATGCTAATAACTTTGTTTTGCTCTGTCCAAACACCTATGACTTATGACCCTCTTTGTGGAGATTTGAGCCCAGATGTCAGGCTTGAATATACTTAGCCTGAGTAGACATCCTGGCATGTGTCTCTTTTGTTTCAAATTTCTTGTCACTATCTTGTAATGAATAATTCCTCCAGCCATGCCATCCACAGGCTACAAAGACACTTCTAACTCTTATAAAATCATATATATAAGGTCTGATGCAAAAATTATCTTTTGGTACTGTATAGAAACAGTCAGCACTGCTGTCAAGTCTGTCAGCATACGAGCGAGCTCTGACAATTACACGCATAAACTTAAGTGTTCTAAGTGCTACACACCTCGTTGCTCAATACCACTATGGTCACCTTCAAAGTACTCCCCTTAGGAAGCTATGCACTGACACTAGAACCTGGTCCACCCTTCAGAGCAATTTTGAAATTCCTTCTGGAATCACCATTGTGCATGGCGTCAAGGTGGCAAGTTCATGAACTTAATTGTATTGTATCTATATGGGAGTTTTTAGGCAGTAAGCAAATAACTGTATTGGAACATCTTCCCTGCTTATCTGATCTGACCCCCAAAGACTATTTTCTTTATCAGAAGATAAAGGAAATATTGAAAGGAAGACATTTTGATGACACTCAGGAAATCAAAGATGATACAACTTCAGCTCTGATGGCCATTCCAGAAAGAGTCCAAAAATTGCACTGAAGGGTAGACTAGGTACTGGCATCGGTACATTGCTTCCCAGGGGAAGTTCTTCAAAAGTGATCATAGTGATATTCAGCAATGAAGTATGTAGCACTTTTTCTAGGACAAGTTCTCAAACTTAATTGGCACTCCTTGTATAGCTCTTAGTAAACTTTCTTACTCTTTCTGACTTGTAGCATGTTTCATTGGCTCTACTAGTCCAGGGTACAGAATATTTAATTGGGCAGCATATGTACAACAGAATGAATAGTGTCAGGTTCTGCACCATCTTCGCAATTATTACTATGCTTGAGCCCATTTTTACAGCTGTTGTGTCAATCCATTTCACTGAAGGTCTTCCTCTTTTTTCCCCTGACTCTATACTCTACCAAGTATGATGTCCTTCTCAAGGGACTCCCTTCTTATGACATGTCTAAAGTACACAAGGCATAGTCTCACCATCTTCTTGTCTAAGGAATGTTCTGGTTGTGCTTCTCCGAAAACGTATTTGTTCATATACATCTCAAAGATAGACTTAGTCATTCTGTCAGTCAATGTTTTATTCAATATTCTTTGCCACCACTGTAATTCAAAGAATCAATTCTTGAAACTTATTCATAGACCAGCTTTTTGAACGCATGTGAGGGCGATTGAAAATATTGTGGCTTGTGTCAGCATATGTTAATCCTCAGGGTGACATCTTTACTTTTAATCCTGTAAAGAGATCTTTTGCAACAGAGTTCCTCCCATGCAATAAATCATTTGATTTCTTGACCACTGCTTTCATGGGGATAGATTGTAGATTCAAGTAAAATGAAATCTTTGACAACTTCAACCTTTTCCATTTTATGTGATGCTGATTGTTGATCCAGTTGTGACAAATTTTGTTTTCTTTGTTTCAAAGTGTAATCCATGAAGAAGGCTGTAGTCTTTGATCTACATCAGTATGTGTGTTAATCCCTCTTCACCTTCAACAAGCAAAATTGTGTCTTCTGCATGTTGTAGGTTGTTAATGAGTCTTCTTGCAATCCTGATGCTTCATTCTGCTGCATACAGTCCAGCTTCTCAATTTGTTTGCTAAGCATCCAGGCTAAATAAGTATGGTGAAAGGACACAACGGTGATACACAGATTTTAAGCCGGCTCCCAGTTTCTTCAACATTATTTTGTTGAATGTGATGTTTATGTAAAAATAAACTTTCATCAAGAACTATATACTGAACACATGATGTGTTTAAAGTGTTGCTGTTTTTTTTTTTTTAAGTCTTCCCTGAAGACACAGTAATTGTGATCCTTATCTCAATGTCATGAGAAATGGCTAGCACCAAATAACTCTTTGTTAGTTACTGTCAAGTCAAATTTGATTCATGGGAATCCCATGTGTGCAGAGTAGAACTGCTCCATAGGATTTTCAATGCTGTGACTTTTTAGAAGCTGAGGTGCTTCTGGGTGGTTACAAATTGTCAAGCTTCTTCCTAGCAGTCAAGCACTTAACCATTTGCATCATCCTAGGACTCCTCAAATAATTTAGTTTTTTGCAACACTGGTTGTATGCTGCAGTGTAGTGGTTAAGAGTCAAAGAACTAAGGTTGATGCCCCAACTACCCTACGTACCAGGTATGCAGCAAATAATTTAGCCTTTCTGTGCCATTGTTTTCTCATCTGTGAATCACAGGACCTAAACCATAGGTTGATGTGAAGTTTATATGAAACGATAAGAGGAAAATCCTTGCACATAGTGAGTACACAAAAAGTGGTAGCTATTGTTATTTTTGCTTTTGGTTTCTTTGGTATAGATGCTAAAATCTCCTTGACTTCATGTACAAATGCCTTTTTCTTTTATGCATCTCACAGAGTGCTTTCTCTGTTTATTAAAAAAATACCTGGGCGGAGTCTAGGTGGCAGACTAAACACACGTCTCCTTAAACCCCTCTGGAAACCAAGGCCTGAACTGGTAATTAAACAGAGCCTTCTGGACACCTAGTGAGCCCTAGGACATGGCATAGGGCTGTCTATTTTGTCTACATCCCACTGAGTGAGAAACTTCTCTTTTGCTGACCCCAACCCTTGCTGAGTGTCAGCTCTTGTGGACTAAAGGTAAGTCACTATTTTAACTTTTTTCTTTTCACCTCTGTCTTGGCCAGCAGAAGGGGCTGATGTTTGACTGGCAGCAAAGATCAGATGCACTGCTGATAAGATCAGCGAGTGGAGTCACCACATTTTGAGATCCTGGCCTTGGAATCTGTGCAGCTTGGCACCTCTGACCTCTCTCTCTTGGAATCTCTGAATCTCCATCATTGAACAGCATTTCCTGAGGAGGGAGGTGGAGTATGTGTGGGATGCTATCTGGATTCACTGGGAGGGGGATTTTACTATATGGAGGCCCTAGCCAGCCAGCCAAGTACTGTCGAGTCAGATCCGACTCATATGGAGGCCTTAGCTGGACCTAATTCCCAGGCTGGGAGGTAGTGTCTGCCTGGAGCATCAAGCACTTAACCATTTGCATCACCCTGCAGTAAAGCAGTCTTTGATATAGAGGTGACCACTTTGTGAGCTGGGAAGTGGGACCTCTACACCTGAAAGCCTGACAAATTTTGGAAGCTATCAGATATCTTTTACCTGTCAACAGAGAAATAACTGCAGTGCATCCAGACAGTGTCTCTTGCAGTCTGTACTGCCTCACATTATAGGGTTGGCTGATGGCTCTGCAGTGACTCCATAAGTGAGGCTGTGTCTTTGCCAATCGGGAGGTGGAGCCTGCTACCCCAGAGATTCCACTGAGCCCAGTCACTGGAGTACATCGAGGTGTCTGGCGATCAACTTCGTTTTCAGACTGAGCTTTAGATCCCAGTAAGGTAACACCAGAGAAACAAAACAACCTCCAGATGCCCAAAAAGCAACAAATGTTGGACATGGAACATAAGGAAGAATTCACCTATGACTTCAGAAGGCCCACAAAAAAGAGATCCAAAGAACTTCCCAGACAAGAAGACTTCCTGAAACTATTGGAGGGCAAGTACAAAAGGATTACATAGAGAGCCCTCCTAGACCTTATACAAAATGCAGCAGAGCAAAATGTAAAATTAAGTAAGCTATTTGATCTGATGGTACACCAGTACTCTGAAATCCAACAGATCAATAACAAAATCAAAGAAATAGAAAATTCAGTTCAAAGCCAAGAAAACAGAGTTGAACAAATGGAAAATAGATTCTCTTACTTGAAAGACAGTACTACTGACTCCAGCATCTATGAGGAGAGATCAAAAAAAAGAAACAAGAAAAATGAAGAAACTTTAAGAAGCATGTGGGACTCTATTAAGGGGAACAATCTATGACTAACTGGAGTTCCTAAACAGGGTAGGACACCTGAGAACACAGAGTACTATGGCTGAGCTGCTGATAGAAAACTTCCCAGAAATTATGAAAGAAGAGAATATAAATATCCAAGATGCCTATCGAATGCCACTCAATATAGATCTCAATAGAAAGACTCCAAGACATATTATAATCAAGCTTAACAAAATGAAACACAAGCAGAAATTCTTAAAGGCCAAGATACTCAAAGCAAAGCTAACATTCAGAAGGAAACCATGTAGGCTTTTGTCTGATTTATCAGCAGAAACGATGCTGGCACAGAGACAGTGGTATGACACATTCAAAGCCTTGATGGAGAAGAACTTCCAACCAAGAATTATATATCCTGCAAAACTATCCTTCAAATATGAAAATGAAATGAAGACATTTGCAGGTAAACAGAAACTCATAGACTTTGTAAAAACCAAACCAAAGCTACAAGAAATACTGAAAGAAGCTCTTGGCTTAGAAGAACAAAACCATTAATTTTATATTTTATGAGGCAATATGGGACACATCATCCAGAAACCTACTCTGTTAGGGAAGGCTCCAAAAGCAATCAAAGCTGTAATATTAAGAGAAGTGATCCAGTGATCATATCATGAAAAATATGATGTCATTATATTAAAAAGAGGGATGTACTACAGTCATTATAGTCCTTCCACTTGGAGAGGAAGTTAATAAGACCTGTAGTAGTTAAAACTGGGTTTAAACATAGGCTATTAAGGGAGATCACAGGGGCAGCTGCAAAGCACAACAATAAAGAAACATAATACAGGAGTCTCAACCACAAAACCAACACTGAAAAAGGTGAAAAATCAACTCATAAAGAAGAATGTCCCAGAACAGAATAGTAACAACAGAGAAAATATCAACACAAAAATAAACATAGCACAATGACAGCACTAAACACATATCTACCAATAATTACATTGAATGTAAATGGACTGAATGCTCCAGTAAAGAGACAACAAGTAGCATCTTGGATCAAAAGGCACAACCTGTCTGTATGTTCCTTACAAGAAAATCATCTTATGCTTAAAGATCTGAACAAACTGAAAATTAAAGGATGGAAGAATATATATCAAGCTAACAATACACAAAGAAGAGCAGGTATGGCAATACCAGTCTCCAATAAAATAGATTTTAATATAATATCCACCATCATGGACAAGGATGGACTCTACTGCTGAAAGGTTCAATACACAAGCAGGGTCAACAATACTAAATATTTATGCACCCAAAACTAGAGCATCTAAATACATTGAAGAAACACTGATTATACTCAGAAACGAGATAGATCATTTTGCAATAATAGTGGGGGCCTTCAACACTCCACTCTCAATATTGGACAGATCATCTAGAAAACAGCTCAGTAAAGACACAGAAGATCTATTGCCACAGTTAACCAACTAGATAGCACTGACATATACAGAACTTTCCGTCTATCAGCAGAGAGCTACATCTTCTTCTGCAGTGCACATGGAACATTTTCCGGAATAGACCATGTGTTAGGACATAAAGCAAATCTCAACAAAATCCATACCATTGAATTATTGCAAAGCACCTTCTTATCTCAGACCACAAAGTCATTAAAGTCAAAATCAATAGCAGAAAAAACATAGATAGAAAGTGGAACACATTGAAAATGAACAATATCTTACTCAAAAAGCCATGGGTTATGGAAGAAATCAAGGATGAAATAAAGAAATTTATGGATTCCTACAAGAATGAAAATGCTTCTTACCAGAACCTATGGGATACAGCCAAAGCAGTGCTCAGAGGTCAGTTTATCTCTACAAATGCGCACATCTGGAAGCAAGAAAGAACCCAAACCAAAGATCTAACCCTACAGTTTAAACAAGTAGAGAGAGAGCAACACAGGAAGCCCTCAGGCACCAGAAGAAAACAGATCATAAAAATTAGAGCAGAACTAAATGAATTAGAGAATAGAAGAACTGAAAAAATCTTAAAGAACAAAAGCTGTTCTTTTGAAAAGATCAACAAAATGGACAAGCCACTGGCTAAACTTACTAAAGAAAAACAAGAAAGCAAACAAATAGCCCAAGTAAGAAATGAGAGGGATGTTGTCAAACAGATTCATCAGAAATCAAAAATATCATAACATTTTTGTCCTCGGTGAGCATCCATTCCTGCTCTGGCTGGAGGAAGGAAAGTGGGTGGAGAGGAGGGGAAAGGAGACTGTTGGGAGGATAAGAGACGTATGGAACAGAGAGGAATAGTGTGCTGTCACCATACGGGGAGAGCAGTGGAAGCTGCATATAGGTGGGCATGTAAATTTATATGGGAATGTACATTTTCACTCAGTCATATTAAATAAAAAAAATTAAAAAAACTCATTAGACTTTGGAGAAAAAAATATATCATAACAATACTATGAAAGACTGTACTCTAACAAATTTGAAAACCAAGAGGAAATGGACAAATTCTTAGATTCCCATCACCCACCAAAATTATCACAAGGTAAAGCAGAACAATTTAATAAACCCATCACAAAAGAGATTGAAAAAGTCATCCAAAAGCTACCAACCAAAAAAAGCCCTGGCCCAAATGGCTTCAACACAGAATTCTACCAAGCTTTTAGAGAAAAAAATACTTGATTAAGTATTCATACACAAAAATAAGTCTATTGACTATCAGTGGCAACTTTTCCAACATAGAATTTAGAGTAGTATTGGCCCATTCACGTTCTTAAGTAAGTCTCTTTGTATCAAACATAGGCATTTATAGACAACTGGGCTAAAGGCTAAGGTGTTATCTCTAGTATGTGGAAAGCATACGATTCAAATTAGTACGTTCCAAGGCCAAGGGAATCATGGAGCCTTATCCTTGTTATTATTCTAATCAATCTATACAACCAGCCACTGAGTATAAAATCACACAATTGTTTACAATATCACCGTTTAAGGAAAGATTCAAAGCAAGTTAATTAGATGATCAAATCCCTAAGCCTCGGAAGCTGACATCTGAGACAGATAACTACTGACAAAGACCGAGGTGTGAAGGACATACTCAAACCCATAAAACCCACTGTTGAAGAGTTGATTCCAAAGCATAACAACCCTATAGGACAGAGCAAAATTGCCCCATAGGGCTTCCTAGGCTATAATCGTTATGGGAGTAGACTGTCATGTCTTTTCTCTGTGGAACACCTGATAGATTGGAATCACTGACCTTTTGTTTGGCAGATGAACACTTAACCACTTGTGCCCCTGGGACTTATGAAGGACGTACAGACCACCATCAGTTAATTCTGGCCCACCTGGGGTTAGAGATCCCTCTTTTAGCTTTAACCAAGGAACCAGTTTTCTTCTGTCCTATAGGGTCATTATGAGTCAGAATGGATTCAGTCTCACCCAAAAACATCATATCTGAGGATGTTGCTGGTTTAGAAAAAATGAAATATGGGGTATTTGTTATTTCTCCCCCTTTAAAAAAAATATTTTAAAGTACAAGACTCTACCACTCAAAATTCTGTATTAAAATATTATCATCCATTATCAAAAATAAAACGTGATTTCTGACCCCAGAGATGCCATCATCCTCTCATGAACAGCTGACATTCAACAAAGGCCCTAAGATGGTAAATTGGGGTAAAAACAGTCTCTTGAACAAAAAGTGTTGGCAATCTTGGATATCCATCTGCAAAAAATTGGAACAAGACCCATATCTCACACTTTATACGAAAACCAACTCAAACTGGATAAAAGACCTAAATATCAAACCTAAAACAATGGAGATCATGCAAGAAAAAAATAGAACTAGCAATGGAAGTTTTAATACACAGCTTAGACAGACTTCAAAATCTGACAAAGCGGGATCAACAGAAGAGAAAATAGATAAATGGGAACTGCTAAGAATCAAACACTTGCTCATCCAAAGACTCTATCAAAAAAAATGAAAACACCATCTACAGAATGGGAAAAGATATTTGGCAACTACATGTTGGACCAAAGTCTGATCTCCATAATCTTCAAGGTACTACAAAATATCAACAATAAAAGGGTAAATAACCCAATTAAGTGACAGGCAGAGAAGAGGGACAGACACTTCTCCAAAGAGGACATCCCGCAGCCAAAAGACACATGAGGAAATGCTCACAATCATTAGCTATTAGAGAAATCCAAACCTAAACTACAATGAGATACCATCTCACCCCAACAAGACTGGCCATGATCCAAAAAACACAAAACAACAAATGCTGGAGAGGCTGTAGAGATTGGAACTCTCCTACAGTGCTGGTGGGATTGCAAAATGGTATAACCTCTTTGGAAAGCAATTTGGCACTTCCTTAAAAAGCAGGAAATAGGTATACCATTTGATCCAGTAATCCCACTGCTCAGAATACATCCTACAAAATCAAAGGCAGTCACACAAACAGATACATGCACACAAATTTTTATTGCAGCACAGCCCACAATAGTAAAAGGATGGAATCAACCCACATGCCCAACAACAAATGAATCAATATGCAAACTATGGTACATATACTCAATGGAACACTACGCAATGATAAAGAACAATGATGAGTTTAGGTAGCATCTCATAACCTGGTTTCAGTTGGAAGACATTATGCTCAATGAAATCAATCAGCGGCACAAGGACAAATATTGTACGAGACCCCTACTATAAGGACATAAAAACAGACTTATGTACATAAGAAAAGACTCTTTGATGGCTGCAGGAGCAGGGAGGAAGGGAGATGGCTGGTCATAGATTAGATAGTTGATAGAAATTTGGTTGAGTGAAAGCAGTGACAGCACACAATAGAAAGAAGATCAGCTTAACTGAACTTCACTAAACGGTAAACTCTTCTAATCTTAATATTGCAAGGATAGAGTAGCAGGGGTAGGGGTCTAGAGACCACGTTCTCAGGGGACATTGAGGACATAACTAGCCTATTGCAAAGAGAGTCTTCAGCACCTCATATTCATGAGTGGCATCTGAGGCCTTAAAAGCAAGCTAGCTGCCATCTGAGGTACACCAAATAGTTCCAACTTATCCAGAACAGATGATCACCAAGAACAACAAAGACATGAGGAAAAAAGAGCTCAGGAGACACAAAGACCCATGTGAATGGGTGGCTATATCAACATGTGACCAGAAGAACCAGATGGTGCCCAGCTGTCACCAAAGACAGCCATGACGGGGCACACAATGTTGAGTGCCAGTGGCAACATGAGAAAAAAGGGGTGCACCTCAAGAACTCCATTAAAAGATTGCAATTAATGGCCCAGTGGTCTGGGGGTTCCCCTGCGATTATGGCCCCTAGGCCTGATACTGCCCCTGACCAGAAAACATTACTGAGGTAAACTCTTCATACAGAAATGGACACAATATGACCATATGATGTGTGTACTTCACAGTTCTATGCGTCTATAGGATACTGTCCTACTGGCCTCTTACTAGAAGGGAAAGGAGAAGATGGAAAGGAGTGGACAGGAGAATGTTAAGAGGATGCCACATATAGAGAATGAAAAGGAAGAATGTGCTGTCCCCAGGCAAGGAGAGCAGAAGAAGAAAGTGCAGATAGGCAGGCATGCAAATTTAATTTGGATTGTATACTTTCACTTAATCACACACACAAAAAGGTGATTTCTATAACGAATAGCATTTTCATAAGTGTTTCCTCAGATGCATTTTTTAAAATCTTGAGCTGAGGTTGGTTTCTAAGACTATCTTCTATAGGAGTGGGGCTAGATTCATTCAGGGTTTTATTTCTCCAACAGTTTGAGTGACTATTTCTCTCAGAGATCTTTTTCAAAGCCCACACCCTAAAGCTTCATAATTCCATTAAATCGGTGCACAGCTGGGCAATTCTTTCTTGGCTCACGTTGTAGTGATCCCCATGGAACTTATGTAAATCTATGGAAATTCATTTTAAAAGCTACATTCTGGAAGGAAGGCTGCATCCTCATTAAGAAAATGATTATATCTACAAACAAGCTAAAAGCAACATGCTGAAGAACTAAATTAAACTTTCCATCAGGAAAGCTAAACCTTCACTTTCATATTTAGGCTTTACCTAAATGCCACCAAATTTATAAGACAAAAGATTTTGATGACGATTTTTGTTTTAAACTTGCTAACAAGTTTAAGTCCAAATAAATACCAAGGAAAATGTAGCTGAGTCATTATTGCAGAGTACAGCTTCTCATCCCTTTTCTGCTGTACTCAAAAAAAAGTTGCCTTCATTTCAATTCCAACTGATTACAACTTCATGTAGGTCAAAGGAGACTTGAACTTCATAGCACTTTCAATGAGTGTGGTCTGGCAGAAGTAAATTGTCAGGCATTTTTTTCAAGGTGCACCTGGCTGGATGTGAACTACCAATTTTTTCTTGTTAATAGCGAAGCACTTAACTATTTGAGCCGCCACGGATTTCTCTTCCCTGGTACTGCCACCTACTTCCACTTCAGAATGGTGTGGAAGCAGTGGCAGCCTTTTATTCATGGATTCTCAGCAGAAGATCTCATATAAAGGGGAAAATATCTTCTTCTCCAGCCTTTCCATCTACTGCCATTGAGTGAATTCTGGCTCATAGCAACCCTATAGTACAGGGTAGAACTACTCCATAGAGTTTCCAAAGAGTTCTCGGCAGATTCAAACTGCTAAACTTTTGGTGAGCAGACGTAGCACTTAACTCCTAGGCCATCAGGGTTTCCCTTTGGCCTTTAGCCAACAAGATTTGAAAATTAAAGAACAGAGTATTGTGTACTGGACAGACTTTAAACTTCAGACTGGATTCTAATGCCATCTCCTTAATGTACTATTTTAGTAAATCACCTAGATTTCAGGACTTGAGTTTCCTCATCTATGAATTTCAGTTAATAACAATTTTTTGTTACCATGTTATGACTTTTGAATGAGCTAAACAAAGAACAATCAAAGCTAAGTCTGAACCAGAACTCAGCTGTAAAAATGAGGAGCTGACTGGAAGAGAAAGGAATTTCTCTTGAATCTTCAAAAACCATAGAATCTGCCAATCTTACTAGATCTTCTTACCTTTTCAAGTGCCAGAAAAGTAAAACTAGAAAAATCTACAGTAATCACAACTTTAATATTGCCAAAGCCAAGTGCTGTCAAGTCAGATATTACCACATCACTTCTAAATCATTCAATATTTTACTCTTTTCAGCATGGACCCCTTATAATTCAGACCTCTGTAAAATTACATAGTGTTTCTGAGGCCAAAATTAAAGGTGAAATTTTCATATGGTCAGATTTTCTTTGAAAATCCTTTGGTAAGTTATAGCACTGAAATAGTCCCTCGTCAATAAAGCATAGGCAATTTTACATCCAGTATTGGAACTCTTAAGAATAAGGTTCCTTATTCTTCAGTTGAGCCCGGTGAACTAGATACCTTGATTTTAAGATTCATGTTATCTCAGAAAAAATCTTGTATACACAATTCATTAGATTCCGCTCAGTTCAAGAAGATGCTTAGTATCCATAAAAAAGAAGAGGAACTAAGACCAACCGAAGAAAAGGCAAAATTCACGAATTGAGTAGAATAATTGACAGAATAGTGTGTTTTATCTATCTATCCATCCATCTATCTATCTAACTATCATCTATCTATCTTCTCATTGTGCTAGGCAATGTGATAACTTTTGCACGTTAGATACATTTAAATACATATTTAACTACCCTAGCTGCTACTTCTTTAGAAATCTCTCTGAGGTCTTTCTAATGGATCATAACTTTTCTGTTGTCTACTATTCTGCCTAAGACCATGGGTAGTATAAACGGTTAATGACCTAGGCTGCCTACCAAAAAGGTTGGTGGTTTGAGTCCACCCAGAGGATCCTCAGGACAAAAGCCTGGTTGATCTACGTCTGAAAATTAAGTCATCAAAAACTCGATAGAACATAGTTCTACTCTGGAACACATGGGGTCTCCATGAGTAGAAAGCAACAGGCTAGCATGTGATAATCATCCTTCCAGACTCCTTATTCATAGAAATGCTTGTCTCCCTCATCATCCCCCCTCTTATTACCATCTATCAGTCCTTCTGGTCTCCTTTGTCTCGTGTCTCCTATCTAGTCAGATTCTCATAGTTAATTATTACAATAAACATTTAGATTTTTTCTGTTTACTAATCCTTTCATAATACACATATGCAAAGATACAAACATAAATGTACCAGTTCCAACAGCAACAGACCACACTGTATTCCCGACTCCTGTTCCTTAGGCAACAACCATGGCTACAGAATATCATGTCTAGCTTCAACTAGACCTTTCATACAATTAAAATTATAATGATTTTTCTGTTGTTTGTACCATGATAATAACTTCTCCATCTATAGATCATACCTTGAAAGTGACAGAATCTCATATCCTTTGCCTTTTATGGTGATTTTCTTAGAGTTTCCAAAGGAAGAATTGTATTGCATGTGATTCTTTCCTTTGTCTATGATTCTATTCCATTTCTCTCCATTGTGACCAAGAGTAAGGTAGAAGTAATACTTGAACAGTTACAGGTATAGTCTTTCTACAGTTTCTAGTTCCTGTCTCTTGGAATTCTGAGCTATAATGTAAGAAGTTTGACTACCTTGTTGAAAAACCATGTGGAATGCCCCTGTACACCTGCACAGACTGGGGAGAACCAAAGCTAAGGCAGATTTCTAGCTGTTCTTACCAATGTACCAGGCACTTGAGGGAAACTATCTTCACTCTCCAGATCATATCTCATAATATCTGAATACTATCAAGTAAGATCAGTTGATACCATACAAAGCAAAAGAATCACCCAGGCTAAATATATTAGAATTCCTGAGTCACAGTATTATGAGCTACAACAAAATAGTTGTTATTTTAAGTCATTAAATTGTGAGGGTGGTCTGTCACACAGTAGTAAGCAGTAAGCAAAGCCAAAAGTTGGTTCTTTGAAAACATTAATAAAATTTATCTGTAATCTCTAGTGATATTGATCCAAAAATGAATAAAAGAATTAATAACAAATATATTTTTAAAAAGGAAGGAATACTTCTCGGGCATTTTTAAGATAAAAGAAAACCAAAACATGATGAAATAAAATTTTAAATGTATAGGAAAAATATAATTTATCAAATAAAACTGACTTAAGAAGAAATAGAAAACTTGCATAGGCCTATAACCATTAAAGCATTCAAGTCAGTAATTTAAAATCTTCCACCCATTCTCAAAACCATAACAAAAATTCTCACAGTTTTTTAGGCAATTCCCTCGAGCAGCAACAACAGATAACTTCAATCTATTCCAGAGCATAGAAAAAGAAAGAGCTCTCCAAACTCATTCCTTAAGGCAAGTAACATCTTCAGATATAATATAGGGGTAGCATGTAAAAGGAAAATCTCCCCTGAAGAACACAGACATAAAAATCCTAAATAAAATATCATTCAATTAAACACAGCAGTGTATAAAAGAAAACACTACAACTATACTGGGTTTATAACAACAAGGCATGTGGTTTGTTGTTAGAAAATTTATTAATGTCAGACCACTAACAGGTTAAAACACCAATAGATCCATAACAAGTATTTGATAAAATTGAACCACCCAGTGGCCTAAGAAAACAATAATACATAAAGAAATTGTAATACACTCAGTGAAAGGAATCTTATATAGCAGTTAAAATAAATCTCAACTAGATACAACAAAGATAAATTTTAGAGCCTTGCATGAAAACAGCAAGTCAGAAAATGCAGTACAACACTTTTTTCTAAATCTATTGAAAAAGAATATCTTTTTCTAACTCTCTTTATAAAACTATTATAATACAACAAGGTTTACAGTAATTAGATTAATAAATGAAACAGTGGTAGCTATACTAGATCATGACATAGAATTTTAAAAACCACAATAAACCTAGAATCTCAAAAAGGTAAGGAAAAATGAAACACTCGGGAAACGTTCAAAGGCATTTTACTTAAATCAAAACAAATTCCAGAGAAAATAAATAATTAAAGAAAGAAAATCAACACTAGTTAAAAATAGGCAAATATCTATATGCTCTTTTGGAGGCATGACAGCAAAAGTAAAAACCATAGAAGATAAGAATTAATCTTTAACTATATTTTTTTAAAATGCGAAATGACAGTAACCTAAGAAAAAACCAAACACACTGCTTTAGAGTAGATTTCAACTCACAGTGACCCTATAGGTCAGAGTAGAATTGCCCCATAGTTGCCAAGGAGTACCTGGCAGGTTTGAACTGCCAACCTTTTGATTAACAAACATAGCATTTAACTAGTATGCCACCAGGGTTCCTGCTAGTTCACATAGTATGTGGTAATTGTAATCTTAAAACCAAAGTAACTCATATAAATCAGAAAGAGACTGATTGATTTACATCCAATAGGCAGTTGACCAAGGAATATTTATAGTCAATTAAAGAGAAGGAATTTCATTATTAAGTACAAATATGAAAAGCTGGTCAGCATCACAATGCACCAAGTAATCAACACAATATTTTTTAAGGTATTATTTTTCTCTAGCTGTTTGTAATGATTTAAAAATTATGCTGATACCTAACAGTAGTGTGTAAAATTGTGAAAATAGGTCCTTTCCTTGTAATATTATCAATTGGCATAATTCTGTAAATCTTTTGGAAAACATATGAAAACCACTAAGATAATTTAAATGCTTTGACTGGGCAATTCCACTTCAAGGATTTTACAACCAGGAAACAACTGGGTCTGTGGAAATCATATCTCAATGATGCTGAACAAATTATTCTACTTAAATGAAAGAACACAATGGAATAAGTACTCAGGGTTGTATATAAAAGAGTATTTTAGATATATATGAGTAGATAATAGAATGTCTGTGTGTTTTAAATATCAGCCAACATTTTGGAATTACCTAAGGTCTAAATATAGCAAAATGGTTAATTTATGATACAGTCATACAATGAAATTTTATGAAACTTAAATTCAGCTAAATCTTTAGCTATTAATATGAAAAAGTAACAAAATACTATGGTTTAAGAAGAGTGCATTATAAAACAATATGCAGAATATGCTTCCTCTTTTCTAAAAATAATTAAAAAACTAAAACAAACCATCCTACTGTTATTAATTCCAACTCATAGTGACCCTATAGAGAATATTTGAGCATATATATATACATATATATATATAAGAGAGAAAAATTTTCTGAAAAGATACTCTGAGAGATGTTACAAATTTTCTCTGGATTGTGGGATAACAATATTATTTTATTTTTGCTTAATGAGTCCATCTACAGTTTCAGTAATAAATTGTGAATTATTTATGAAATGAGCTGTATGACTGATACAGAGTGCACAGAAACACAGATAAGTACCAGTTTAAGTGCCACTGCCATTAAGAAATATTCTTTGGGTAAATCTGTGGTGGCATGAAAGTGGCTGTGATGCTGGATTTATGTCCACAGTCTTACAAGTGGTACCAGGGTCACCCTTGGCAAACAAGTTTCACTGAAGCTTCCAAACTAAGATGGACTAGAAAGACCTGGCAGTCTACTTCTGAAGAAATTGCTCAGTGAAAATCACATGAATAGTAGCAGAACCTTGTCTGTTACAGTGCTAGGAGGTGCTCCTCAGATTGGAGGGCTGTCCAAATATGACTGGATAAGAGCTGCCCTCTCAGAGTAGAGTCCACCTTAATGACGTGGTTGGATTCAAGCTTTCAGGTCCTTCACTTGCTGATGTGGCATGACTCAAAATGAGAAGATACAGCTGCAAGCATCCATTTCTAATGAGAAGGTGGAATGCACAAAGTATGAACCCAGGAAATTTGGAACTCATCAAAGAGAGAAAACACATGCAGTTGATATCCTAGGCATTAGTGATCTGAAATGGATTGGTATTGGCCATTTTGAATGAGACAACCACATGGAAATGCAAGATGGTCATTGATGATAATATCTATATACCTAGAAAGGAAGGCCAGCTAATATGACCAGCCAGATTTATTCAATGTTATAAACCAACAGCCAATGCCAAAGATGAGAAAGTTGAAGACCTTTACCGACTTTTGCTGATCAAACTGATCAAACATGCAATGAAGATGCATTGATAATTACTGGTGATTCGGATGCAAAAGTTGGAAAGAAAGATGGATCAATAATTGGAAAATATGGTCTTGGTGACAGAAATGACACTAGAGATTGCTTGAGAGAACTCTAAAAGACCAATGATTTCTTCACGGTGATTATCTTTTTTGAACAACATAAATGGCCAACTACAAATATGGACCTCACTGTATGAAAAATACAAGAATCAAATCAACTATGTCTGTGCAAAAAGATGATAAATAAACTTAATATCATTGGTCAGAACAAGGCCACGAGCTGACTGAAGAGTAATCAATTGCTTATACAAAAGGAACTTTAAGTTGAAACTGAAAAAAATCAAGTCCATGAGAACCAAAGTATGACCTGTATCCCTCCTGAACTTGGATACGATTTCAGGAATGGAATTGCTGCAATGAACACTAATAACTGAAGATCAGACAAGTTGTGGGAGGACATCATACATGAAGAAAGCAAAAGGTCATTTAAAAGACAAGAAAGAAAGAAAAGACCATAATGGGCAGCAGAAGAAGCCCTGAAACTTGTTAAAGCAAACAGAAGAAGTGATGAAATAAAAGAGCTAAACAAAAAATTTCAAAGGGCAGCTCAAGAAGATGAAGTAAAGCATTGTAATGAAATGCACCAAGACCTGGAGATAGAAAAGCAAAAGGGACAAACACGTTCAGCATTTCTCAAGCTGAAAGAACTGAAGGAGAAATACAAGGCTTGATTTGCAAGCTTGAAGGATTCTATCCAAATCAGTTCTATGGCAGCAGGTTGGTTTGGTTTTTGATGGGCAAAATATGAATGACTCAGCAAGTGTCAGAAGAAAATTAAAGGAAAACACTGAGTCACCCTACCAAAAATGACTGATGTTCAACTGTTGGGAGAGTTAGCATGTGATCCAGAATTAATAGCACTGAAGGAGAAATCCAAGCTGCATTGTTGGCACTGGCAAAAAACAAGGCTCCAGGAATTGGCATAATACCAGCTGACATGCTTTAACAAATGGAGGCAATGGTGTAGGTGCTCACTCATCTTTGCCAAGAAATTTGGAAGGCAGCTACCCAGCCAACTGACTGGAAGAGATCCATATTTATTAATCCCAAAGAAAAGTAATCCAACTGAATAAAGAAATTATTCAATAATATCATTAATATCACATGCAACTAAAATTTTGCTGAATATCATTCAAAAGCAGTTGCAGCAGTACAACCCAGATATAAAATAAGATGTGGACCTGGAGATGTCATTCCTGATGTCAGATGGATATTTACTTGTGTTTTACTGACTATGCAAAAGCATTTGTTTGTGTGCATCATAACAATTTATGGATAAAAATGGTAATTCCAGAATATTTAATTGTGCTCATGTAGAACCTGTACACAGACCAAGAAGTAGTTATCTGAACAGAACAAGATAATACTGCATGGTTCAAAATCTGGAAAGGCGTATGTCAGGGATGTATCCTTTCACCATACTTACTCAACGTGTATGCTTAGCAAATAATCCAAGAAGCTGGACTGTGGTAGAAAATATAGCATCAAGCTTGATAGAACACTTATTAACAATCTGCATTATAAGACGACACAACCTTGCTTGCTGAAAGTGAAGAGGACTTGAAGGACTTACTGTTGAAAATCAAAGACTATAACCTTCAGTATGGGTTGTATTTCAACATGAAGAAAACAAAAATCTTCACAAGTGGAGGACCAGTAAGTAACATCAAGATAAATGGAGAAAAGACTGAAGCAGTTAAGGATTTCATTTTACTTGGATCCACAATCAATACCCATGGAAGGAGTAGGAAGGAAATCACATGGCATATTGCATTGGGCAATTTCCTGCAAAAGACCTCTTTTAAAGTGTTCAAAAGCAAAGATGTCACTTTGAGGACTAAGGTGCACCTGACCCAAGCCACGATATTTCCAGTTGTCTCATATGCTGTGAAAGCTGGCCAACAAATAAGGAAGACAGAAGAAAAATTGACACCTTTCAATGACGATGTTGGCAACGAATATTAAATACACCATGTCCTGCCAAAAGAATGAACAATAATTTTTTGGAAGAAGTAAAATTAAAGTTCCCCTTGGAAGCCAATATACAGACTTCATCTCACATACTTAGGATACGGTGCCAGAAGGGATCAGCCCCTGGAGAAGAGCATCATGCTTAATAAAGAAGGTGAAAAAGAGAAAGACTCTTTATGAGATGGACTGACGTGGTGACGGCAACAATGGGCTCAAATACAGCAAAAGTTACTGGGATGGGACAGAACTGGGCTGCGCTTCATTCCACTGTACACAGAGTCACTATAAATCAAAACCGACGGAACGGTGCCTGCAACACTACACGGTCCCATTAGCTCTGATTACTTTTTCCCTGGAATTGTCTTAGCTCCTAGCAGCATCACCACGCACTTGCCTTTGTTTTCTGGTTATTGTGCTTTTCAAAGAATTGTCACTGCTGCAAACATTTATAAACATTCTTACACTGCTTTTGAATATTTAAAGTGCTACACAAATTCACATTTCAAAACGCTTCAGTGAATTTCTGTTGATAGCCAAATTTAACTTAAAACCACAACCTTTTTCAAATCAGCACACTCTGAGAGACAGAACTGTTGAAATTAAAGATGGGGATGATTGGATGGGAGCCTTCAGGCTGGGTGACAGTCTGATGTCATAAAACAAATGTTTGGTTAAGGTGTGCACTCTTCTACCAATTAACCTGGAAAAGCTGTACAAAACTATCAGACTTCAGTGTGCAAAGTGAACTAAGACTTCCTTCTTTACTGCTGATAAATAATGGCTTTTATATTTGGTGGAAACCCTGATGGCATAGTGGTTAAGAACTATGGCTGCTAACCAAATTGTTGGCAGTTCAAATCCACCAGGTACTCCTTTAAAACTCTTATAAGGCAATTTACTCTGTACTATAGGATTGCTGTGAGTCAGAATCAACTCAACAGCAGAGAGCACTGGTTTCAATCTACATGTTTAGTAAATATTACTAAATTGCTCAAACCAAAGCAGTAAGAGGCAAAGTTAATATAAGAACTCAGGCAACCTGACTCACAATCCAATATTCAACAACCCCTAATAACTTGATATTTTTGTATGACCTCTTTGCTGTACACTAACATTTGATTCTACAATGTTCATAATTTTCTAGGATGTTTAGCATCTACTATTGAGAGTGATTATATAGAGGAAATAGTGGAATTTAGAGGAGGGCCCAGTACAGCAAGCAACCAATATTCTTCTCTTGCTAAAAATGGGAAAAAAGAAAATGAGAGACAGCCCTGCCTTTTTTTTTAATGTATTTTTTTTACTATGAATACTCAGGATATTTCTATCACATTAAAATCAAATTACTATTTGTTTAATCAAGTTCACGAACACCTACCGAGAAGTTCTTTCCCAATATAAAAGAAATATAACATTAACTAATTTGGTACACACAGATAACATGCAATGAAAGACTAATTTGCCTTCTTATACATACACTAAAACACTGTATACTAAATTCTGTTTCTGAGCAATTTTGCAAGATTTAGAGACTCTTACAAATGATTTGAGCTGCAATAGGATGAAGATCTCAAGCGCATTTAAGAGTCTATCAAAAGCATGGCTGCAACTCTACCTCACTATATGTTTCTCAGGAGTAACTGAAAACTTTCCTTGGACTTGACAACTTGTTTATGTCTTCCTAAAAGTTATTCAACATGGAACTAAGCAAATGAAATTTTATCGCATGTTAATTTTTTTGAAAATTTGCAATGATTGAGGCTTATAGATAGAGGGATAAACTAACAAACCAAAGTCAGTGCAATCGAGTCAATTCCAACTCATAGTGACCCTATAAATAGAAAGGGTCAAAATTCTCTTATAAAAATAAATATCACTGATACAATAGGAATAAAAAATAATGTAAATGTCATTACTTCAGTTTCAGGTATGAAACTCTGGTAGTTTAATAGCCTTTGCAAATTTCTAAATAGCACATCACTATTCTGAATTTTAGTTGAAATATTGAACAAGTTGGAAGCTCCAGCGGAAAGGTTAGGCCTTTCTAGAAAAGGAAGTGTTGCTCATTAGGATTGACAAGTCTTTATTTAAATTAGCAAAGCCATTTCACTTATTCATTTGCTTTCTAAGGAGGATCAACATTCGCATAGTAAAATTACGACACATTTATGACTTAAAGACATAGTATAAACATGAGAATCATCATACCCATAATAGACATGGATTAATTTTTTATCTCTCTACTTTAAATACAGAAAAACACCTTTAAAGAGCTGTAACTATAGAGATGTAATATGTTCATGCAAGTATTCTCCATTTTCTTTCAAATTAGGATTAGGACATCAAACTTGTCCTTTACCCATAACTGTGTATTTAAAAACAACAACTGCATGCTTTTTTTTTTTTCTATTTCAATGTGTTCCCTTTAGCTCTGTGAGACAGCTAGATTCCTACTACAAAGTATTAGTAATTCCTTTCTTTCCAAGGTATTTTTAAGATATTAAGCTTTACTGAGCTACCCACCAAATGCAAAACCTTAGCTGTCCTGAGTTTTCTCTGCTTTGTCCACCCTAGAAACAGGAGATTTTTTTTGTTTCAAATCTCAGTTCATACATTCAAACAGAATTACTCAAAACAAGGCAACAAGTGAGAGGCAGAGTTAAAGTAAGAACTCAGGTAATCTGACTCACAATCCAGGATTCAACCCCTCTAATTTGCTGTTTTTCTGTGTCCTCTTTGCTGTAAACCAAGATACTTGTTCTTTAGCAGGGTGTTTCTGCTGCAAATCCAGTTGCTACTGCATTATGCAATGAAGTCAGAAGCCTGAGCTTGTGACATCAATATGGGTTGCTATGGTAACTCTTTCCATAAGTATTACAGGTTCAATGTAGGCTCAAAAAAGAGGACCTCTGGAGAGTAGCAAAATAACCAGCAGTATTCAGCCTAAATCACAACAGCAAATGGTAAAGAAAATGGTTTATAGTTCCTATAGCCAGTGCCAATTTTTATATTTGTGTTTTATGTTATTATTGAAAGTCATTATTTCTATATGACATTCATTTGTTTTTAAAATGGGAAAATTCCCCATGGGAAGTAACATTGCTACTGACCTTCTGATAATTCCAATCCATGTGATTCACGCAAAATAGAGTCTTACTGCAGTATAGCTAATTATCCCACACACTTTTATCATGGGGCAAGTCAGAAAGTTTGCATTGTCTGTTATACATAAACCCCTAATAGCATGATGTCAACCCAATTTTTCCATTATAGGAATTATATACCAAAAAAAAAGCCCTCAGATTTTGTATGGGAAAACAGTTTTAGATTAGAAGTTCACAAAATTAATGGGTCTATTTTTAATAAAACAATATGCAAGGCCAATTTTGTATTATACATTTTCATCCTAGTGTCTGGAATTATTTTGTTAATGCCTCAATTTTAATGGTTAAATCAACCTCCTGAATCCAGATAAAAGATTCCAAAAAAGATTCTCAGGTTTGGTTTTTTTTAACCTGAATTTGAAATTTATGAAAGAATAATTTCAAAGTATGAAGATCTTTCCTCCACTGCCTCTTTTTTTTTAAATCATCTACCACCAACATGAGGATCTTCATTCAATTTCTGCAAAAATGCTTGAGCGATGAGTAGGGTTCACAGTGTATTGGGTAATAGGTATAAGACAAATAAGAATACTTCCACAAAAAGTCCCCAAGTGTGGAATCAACAATTATAGCGGTAATAGCACCAACACCAATACCAAATACCATCTACCAGGTATTGAGTACCTGCCTTGTGCCTAACACTGTGCTAAACAATGTCCATACCGGATCACATTTGTCCTCACAACAATACGGTGCAATTGTGGTTGTTGTTAGGTGCTCTGAAGTTGGTTTTGACTCTCAGTAATGTTATGGGTAACAGAACAAAACTTTGAGTCCTCAAAACCATTGCTCTGTTTGAGCCTGTGGTGAAAGCCCCAGCAAAGTAGGTAGTACTATTTTTAAACCCATTTTACAGATAAGAAACTGAAGCTGAGAGAGATCAAGCTACTTGCTTGAAGTCATACAGCTCCTTAGGAACATAGCTGGGATTAGAACTGCAAGCTGAATCCAAAGCTTGATGATGTTTGCTTTTTAATATTTTATTGTGCTTTAAGTGAAAGTTTACAATCAAAATCAATTTGCCATATAAACCTCCACATACACACCACCATGCAATTCTAACAGCTTTCCCTTGCCCACCCGCCCTACCCTCCACTGTGACAGCATATCCATCCTTTCTCCTCCATACTCCCAATTTCCATTTGACCAAGGCCTGTCCCCACCCTCTCCTTTCACCTCTGGACACGTATATATTTAAGCCAAGAAGCACGTTCTTTGCCAGCATCACTCTGTCACATAGTCCTGTCGAATCTTTGTCTGAAGAGTTGACTTTGGTCCTGCTTTCAATGCTAATGTTAACAGAGAGCCCAGGGGCCATGTCCTCAGGGGATCCGCTAGTATGACAGGCCATCCGGTGTGGCGATTTAATAGAATTCTGTTTCTGCACACCCCTTTTCTGCCACTACATCAGGGACTTGACATGTTCCCTGTCAGGGCAGTCATTGGTGGTGGCCACGCATCGTCTAGTTCTTCTGTTCTCCTGCAAAGTTTCACGATGTTTTGACAGAAATTAACAATATTTATCACTTACTGTGAAAAAAAATAAAAACTGTACCATAATTTCACTGAGCAAGGATTCCTTAACTTAGAATTCATTAAAGTAGAAAGCAGATGATAATCTTCTGGTTGACTTCATAAGCATTTTGATGACAGGTTTTTTTTGTTTTTGTAATGTTCAGCAAATCAAAAAATATCTGCCTGAAATTTTTTTCTTCCTTTGTTGGAAATGAAAATAACTCTCAAAACTTTGGTTTCATAGCTTTTCTTACAGAGTTGCTTCAGTAGTCCCATAAGCTCCAAACTGTTTTCAGCTCAGGTAAATAATAACTCAGTACATGTAATGCTTTGTAGATCATAGATCATACTAAACACACATTCAGCAGATATTTATTGAGTTGGATTACGGTCCAGGCGCTGTGCTAGATGCTAGATGTAAAACAGCATCAAAATTTAATATGGTTCCCAAATCAAAGAAGCATGTCATCTATAGTGAAGCTCTAGGTGCGCAGTGGTTAAGGGCTCAGCCACTAACCAAAAAGCTGGCAGTTTGAATCTACTATCTTGTCTCTGGAAACTCTGTGGAACAATTCTACTCTGTCCCATAGGGTTGCTGTGGGTCAGAACTGGCTGGACTGCAATGCATTTACAGTCTGTAGTGGGAGAATGATAATACTTAAACAACAACAAAAATAAATGCAAGTGAATCCAAATAGCAGAAAACAATAAAGGCTGAAAATAGATAATCTAAGTACAGGTTGTCCCTGACTTACAATGTATTGTTTAGGCAAAATCTTACTTATGACCATTCAGTTTGTTTGCTTTGGGTTTTAGTTTTTCACACATCTCATTGTTAGTAATATGCACTAAATGCAAGTTTGCAGTATGTAATTTGCTGATGTTGTTATTGTGAGATGTTCATTCGCAGATGTTTAGTGTTAGGATTTTACTATTCAAAACACTGCCATATAGCAGGCCTGGTCTACAGTGAAGCCACTGTCAGTGTTGGGAGTCATAACGGATAGAAAGCTAGATCATAAGGGGATGGCAGACCAGGATTCAATGGATTTTGAAGAGAAAAGAAATACGGAAGAAGAAATAACTAATAAGAAGGAGAGAAGTCAAAAAATGCTACAATGAAAGTATTAAATCTGTTGCCATTGATTGCTACTTGTAGTAAGTGTAGTTGGAGTTTTGTTTCTTTTCTAAATGAAATCAGAGTTTTCAGTTAACAAAAAAACAAACCCAAATGCTAGTCTTTTTGCTGATGTCAATAGGCAGATTCAGGAAGTTGTGAACTGCTTCAAGAAAGCAAGGAAAAGGAAAGAAAGAAAAGACTGACTAGGACTACACTATGCCCATTCTCAGGCATCAGCCAGATGATCCAGAATCTTCCACAAGTGAGGCTATTACAAAAACTAGCCAAATGCCAACATCATCCAACTCTTCACTGTCAGAGTCAATTTTTATGATTCATGTATTTTTTCAGTACTGATGTGTACATATACATTAAGACATATCTGTAAGTTCATATGTAACATTTCTAATCCCCAAGGACAAATAAAAATTGGATGTATACAGATACTGATAAGAAAGCACAATAATCATGAAAAATTTTTTTTAAAAGTTTAAAGAGATGTACTTGATGTATGTCAAAACCAACTGAGAACAGAGTATCAGAACAGAATTCTGTCATACTTTGGGGACCACGGTATCCATCCTCAAGTGACACAGACAGAACAGAAGAGACAGAAGCTTAAGGAAGAACACAACAAAAGTAAAGGCACAACCTGAGGAAACGAACTGAAACAAGTGACAGGAGTATCACCGAGATCACGTGGGTTCTTTGAAAAGACAAGCTGACAAATCTCTGGCAAGAATGATCAAGAGAAAAAAGAGAAGGTGAAAGTAAAATATATATATATGCACACACACATACATATATAGTTGGAATAACAAAGGAAATTACAACTGGGAATTGAACAGAGTGAAAATGAAATAATAAATGATGAACTTTATGCCACTACATTTAGGAAAATGTAGATGAAAGGGACAAACAAAATTGGCTCAAGAAGAAATCAACATTTGCATATACTTAAAAATATTGAGGAAGATGAATTAGAAATTTTTTCCTTGTAGAAAAGTAGATCTGATAAACTAGCAAAATAAGCGATGTAAAATCACAAGGCCCAAATGGTATTATAGGTTAACTTACCAAAATTTAAGGATCGGTAATTCCAATTTTATCCGCCAGGCACTCCTTGGAAACTCTATGGGACAGTGCTGCTCTGGTCGCTGTGAGTCAGACGTGACTCGATGGCAGTGGGTTTCTGTTTTTTGTTTAATTTCAATTTTACAAACTATTTCAAATAATTTAAAAAGAGGAAATTATTTACACAACTTTTCTTACACATCTAGTACAATGGCTTATAAATGTGCATAAATATAAAACTTACAAAGTATAAAATCTAGCAATGCAATGTGGCCACCTCACATATTATGATCACGCTAAGTTTATCCTATGAAAGAAAACCTGGTAAAGAAAGGGCAAATGATAAAATTCCACACTCATTTATGGTAATACTAGGAATAGAAGGGGAATTCTTGACCTAGGAGGAGGTCATGCCACAAAGCAAACCCGTTGTATTCAATATTAAAAGATTAGAGTCATATGCTTTAAAATCATGAAATAAAAACAAGGATTCCCATTATTATTACTTCATTTCACATTGTTCTGGTAGTCCTTGTCAGAGCAGTAAAAGAAAAAAAAATAACAAAAAAATTTATAAGGACTACAAGGTAAAAATACAATTACTTACATAGAAAAATCCAAAATTTGCAGATAATTAGAATTACGTTTAGCAAGTAACCAAACATAAAATATAAATGCAGAATTCAATAACATCCTATATAAAAGCAACAAACAGAAAGCAAACCTTTTTTTAAGTTACAAACCACAATGTCAGTTAAGTCCATGAACTTATCTGTTCTAAGTGCCACTTACCTCATCGCTGAATATCACTGCAGTCACCTTCAAAGTGCTCCCCTCGAGAAGCTATGCACCAACATCTGTGCCTAGTCCACCCTTCAGAGCAATTTTGGAATTCTTTCTGAAATGGCTATTGCACACATGGCACAGTGACAAGTTTTCTAACTTCACTGCGTAGTTGTCTGTGAAGGAGTTTTTAGCCAGTAAACAAATAACTGTATAGAAACACCCTCCCTACTCACCTGATCTGGCCCCCAGTGACTTTTTTCTTTAGCTGAAGTTAAAGGAAATATTGAAAGGAAGATACTTTGATGACATTCAGGACATCAAGGATAATAGGACGACAGCTTTGATGACCATTCCAGGAAGAGTTCCAAAATTGCTTTGAAGGCCGGGCTAGGGTCCGGTATGGGTGTATAGCTTCTGAAGGGGAGTACTTCAAAGTGACCATAGGGATATTCAGCAGTGAGGTATCTAACACCAACTAAGTTCACAAGCTTAATTGGCAGTCTTCCTACAATAGGTAAGAGCAAAAGATAAAAATAAACATAACAAAAGAAGTATAAAATAAACTATCAAGAACATTTAAAACTATATGGAAAGGTATTAAAGGAAAACAAATGAATCCAGCCAAGTGCCCTCCAGTCGGATCCGACTCATGGCGACCCTAGGGCCAGGGTAGAACTGACTCCCAGAGTATTCAAGGACCACCTGGTGGATTTGAACTGCTGACCTTGTGGTTAGCAGTGGTAGCACGTAACCCACTACACCACCAGGGTCATCATTTTGGTGTATAAGTATAAGAAGTCTCATACACATTTCTTCTTATTTTTATATAGATTGACTTTATGCAATTCAAATCAAAATATTAACCAAGGATTTTTGTGCAACTTTGCAAAATGATTTTAAAATTAATATGAATATACAAAGTTCCAAAGAGAGCCAAATCATTCCAAAAAGTAATTAGGCAAAGGACTTGTTCTGCTGAACCCAAAGACTCGTTATGAAAATATAAAAATTAAGACAATCAGTCCCTAGTTCGAGTTATAGACATATAGAACACCGAACACAATTGAGAGCATAGAAATAAACCCATAAATAGATAGAGACAATTTAATGCAAAGCTACATGTCATGGATCGAATTGTGTCCCCCTAAAAATATGTGTAGCCATGTGGCTGGGCTATGATTTCCAGTATCTTGTGACTATCCTCCATTTTGTGGTTTTCCTACGCTGTATGTTAAAGGTTAGGGTGGGACTGTAAATCCCTTTATAAGATCACCTCCCTGCTCCACTGTAAAGAGAGTTTCCCTGGAGTATGGCTTGCCCCACCCTTAATCCTTTCACCCTACGAGAGATAAAAGGACAGAAAAGCAGGCAGAGAATTGGGAACCTTGTCCCATCAAGCAAGCAGCACCGGGAGAAGAGCATGTCCTTCAGACCAGAGGTTCCTGCGCCAAGATGCTCCCTGGACAAAGACTGATGCAATACCGGACTTTCCTCCTGAGCTGACATGTGGAAAGCCTTCCCCTTGAGCAGACACCCTGAATATGGACTTGTAGCCTACTGGACTATGTAAGAATAAATCTTCCTTTGTTAAAGCCATCCACTCTGTGGTACTTCTGTTAGAGCAGCCCTACCTGACTAAAACACTACATTTGTGAATAAATTTTGAAAAAGAATGAATTATTTAATAGAGGGTGTTGATTTAATTATTCACTTGAGGAAAAATAAAACTGGTATACCTTTAATATTTTCAGCAGAAAATATAAGAAAACATAAACAATGCTGCATGAAAAGGGAGAATTTCTTTACACAAAGGATGCAAAACACAGACACCGACACAAAGAAACACAGGAGAAATTCGGTCTCACTAAAATCAACATTCTTTAAGGGATAAAGTAAAAATCCAAGGTAGAAAGACCTTACCAGCCAGATACCAACCTAGGAAATGAACTTCAAGGATTAATCAAAACTAAAAGATTTACAACAGGCAAACAGAGCCATTAATATACAAGTGACAACAACATCAAAATGATAAAAGAGGAAATAAATAGTGTAGGTATAGAACTTACAAATACAGGGGGAGGCAAGGTGGTAAGTAAGAAAAGACCAGTTCAAACTTGAGAAGATAGTGTTGAATTTCAAGATAACCAAAAAAAATTAACAAAACTCATCAAAATAAAGAAAATCATAAAGTCTCAGAAAACACAAAATATACAAAAACAAAATAAATGAAAAAAAAATCCATGAACAACAGAACTGAACATTGCCAGGTTCTGCACCACACCCCAAATCATTTTTATGCTTAAGTCCATTGTTGCAGCCACTGGGGCAATCCATCTTGTTGGTGGTCTTCTTCTTTTTCACTGAACCTCCGCTAGACCAAGCGTGACATGCTTCTACAGGGACTGATGCGTCCTGACAACATGTCCAAAGTTGTTGTATTTATATTGCTTACATGAGTTCTTTGTGGCCATTGTGATAAACTGTCAAGGCCAACAGAGAAAGAATACTGTGAGATGTCAGAAATGGTGGAAAAGTTGAAAAATTGTAGTATATTTGGCCTCCATCTCTTAGGAACCAGCGTGATGCTGATTCTGGCTCACAGTTGTCTTACAACTACCACTAATTTGAAGTGCCTGGTGGTGTATTGGGTAACTGCTACATCTGCTAACCAAGAGGTTGGCAGTTTGAATCTGCCAAGCACTTCTTGGAAACTCTATGGAACAGTTCTATTCTGTCCTCTAGGGTAGCTATGAGTCCACTCCATGGCAGTGGGTAATTAGTCAATCCAGGTGTCCCTAGATGCAAATGGTTAAGTGCTGGATTACTAACCAAAAGGTTGGCAGTTCAAACCCAGCCAGAGCTGCCTCAGAAGAGAAGCATGATGATCTTCTTACAAAATTTCTCAGCCCTGAAAACTCCTGAGTCCAGTTCTATCCTGTAATATCTGCAGTCACTGTAAATTGGAATCAATTCCACCGCAACCAACTTTAGGCAGCCAAGAGGTCATGCCTGCTAGGCAATAGAATACACTGTAGATCAGAGACGAGATATGGGTTAGGAGGTAAAACATGGTCAATTTTTTTTGCATACAGTTATAATTAATGCTTTACTACATCATTGTAATCTAAACGTTACTGTTTTTTTTTATCCTGTTTTTAAACAGAAGCTGTTGAAAGAAATTTAAAGAGTTTTGGTACTTGCCCAGGTAACTTCAAATCCGTCATGGATTGAATTGTGTTTCCCTGAAAATGTGTATAGAAATTTGATTGGTCTACAATTCCCTGTATGCTGTAAATCCTGTCTCTGTGATGTTAATGAGGGAAGATGGGCAGCAGATGAATAGGTGGGGCTGAGCGTAATGTGTGGGATTGTATTGTGGCTTGGGGCAGCCTCTTGAGACATAAAAGAAAGGGAGGCAAGCTGAGATTTGGAGACCTCATACTATCAAGATAGAAAGCAGTGCCAGGAGCTGAATGTATCTCTTGTGCTTCCAGTCCCGTGAAGACTGATGACAAGGACCTTCCTCCAGAGCCAGCAGTGAAAGCCTTTCCCTGGAGCTGACACCCTGAATTTCAGCTTTTAACTTGCTGCACTATGACAAATAAAATTTCTCTTTTTAAAGACATCCACTTACGGTAGTTCTGTTAAATCAGCACTAGATGACTACGACAGAATTCTAGATGATCCCATTATGCAGAGCAGCTTTTTCAGCTGTGGTTCACTGTACAGAAATTACCTCAGATGAATATCTGGGAATGAAAAAATTATGTGTATATAGCAAAACCTGTGAAAGTTGGAACTTGATGAGACTTCCTTATTTTTCCACATCTCCAGAATTTTCCTCCTTTGACAGGGTGTACTCTTAAACTACTTTTCTATTGCTCTCTGTTAGGGAAAATATTCGAGTTTCCCTTCTTTGAGAGGTTTCCACCACACACAGGTTCTGCTTTTCACAGGTTTTACTTTATCAGAAACACCACCAAACCTTTCAAAATCTATCATACTAACCTGTGTCAAAGGTGCTATACAAAAAAAAGGCAAATACATACACAATGTCATATATATACAATATCCAGACACATACACAAACAAGCATAGACACATACATCCTATAACCATGATCCAGACAATTAACACTTATATTCATCCTTGATGCCTTCCTCTCATTCACTCAGGGACTCTTCAAAGTCTTCTCTACCTCCTCAAGCCCACCTTCCACCCTCAAACTATTCATGGTTAGCATGTATCCCAATCTTTTATTTCGGTTTCTACAAATTCCTGAAATATCTGTTCATCTGGAAATGTCCTATTTCTGCCATCATATTCAAGAGATAGTTATGCTGGATATATAATTCTTAGCTGGCATTCCCCCCCTCCCCCAAGCCTTTGTAAATGTCATCCCATTGCCTTCTTGGCTGTTTGGTTTCTGCTGAGTAGTGTGAGCTTAGCCTTACTGACTGTCCTTTACAGATTATTTTTTATTTATCCTTAGCCACTTTTAAAAATATTTCATCTTTAGTTTTGCCAAGTTTGATTTTACTGTGTCTTGATGTCTTTCTTTTGGGATCTACCTTGTATGGAGTTCAACAAGCATTTTAGATAGATATCTTCTCATCTTTCATGACAGCAGTGAAGTTTTTGGTCAACAAATCTATAATTCTCTCTGTGTTTTCTGTTATTCCCACAAATTCTGGTACTGTAATCGCTCATAGTGTTCTAGTCACCAGGTATTGCTCTAACAGAAAATACGACAAGTGGAAGGTTTCATGAGGAGAAGCCTTTATTGTCACAGTCTGGTAAGCCACAAATCCATTCCTAAGCTACAAGTCCATTCAATATGAAAAATCATCACAGTCCAGTGGGCTGAGTCCACATCCAGTGAGAGCATCTCAGCACAGGAACCTTGGGTCCAAAGGACATGCTCTGCTCTCAGTGCTTCTCTCTCGGTGGTATGAGGTTCCCAAGTTCCTCAGCTCACTTCTCTCCTTTATATTCCACAAGCTTGAGTCGTGCCTCACTAACACAACTGCAAACCATTCTCTATCATCAATATCACAGAGGCAGGATTCACAACACATTGGAGGAAGGGCACCATATTGGAACTCCAAACCAAGTCAAATCAACACATACATTTTTGGGGGGACACAATTCAATCCATGATGCAATTATTTCTCCTGACAGAGTCTCATGTAATTGTTAGTGTTTCTTGACATTTTTTAAATTATTTTATCTGTCTTTTCCCCAAATATTTGCAATCATAGGCCTTATATTCAGTCTCACTATTTCAGTTTTCCATTGCATCCATTCTGCTCCTTTGACTTTCCATTGAGTTGTCTAGTTCTGTAATTTTGTTATTAGTTTTCTGAATTTTTACTTCTTGCCTACACATGCTTTCTTGCAGTCTATTTTATTTGTCATTATGCTTTGCTACATTTTGGTTCCCTTCCTTCCTGATCTCTTGAAGGGTTCTGACTATTAGTGTTTTGTATTCTACCTCTGATAATTCCAGCAAGCTCTTTTCATCTGGGAAATTTCTTGATTCTTTTCTGGGGAGCTTTCTGAAGCCATCATGGTCTGCCTCTTTGAGTGACTTGATGTTAACTACTGTCTCTGAGCCACCAGTAAGTTATTGAATTATTTATTTTAGGTTTGCTCACTATGTTCTAGCTTCTTGTTTCGGCCATGATTGTTAATTTAGTTACTGGCATCTTTGAAGCTGTAATATCCTATCACCGGGTGACTAGAGCTGTTGTTAGACATGTCATCCCAGGAGTTAGTTTACTTTTCTTGTATGGATTCAGATCATGTGTCCAGGTAGTCAGTAACCAAGTGTGTAGGGTAGACTCTCCCCTACTATCCTAGATGGGCAGGTGTGATTAATATAGGCACAGGTATTTGGCAGAGAAAGACAGGGAGTTAACAGCCATTGCTGAGTGTCTGTGAGAAAGGCGTATCACTTTATGCCTGACTGTATGTGACGGAACTGTTTCTGCAGTAAATTTCTGGCTCAAGAGAGTCAGCACATTTTTGTTTCCTCCCCACATTAGTTAAATTGTTCCCTCTCTGAGCCTGGGAGAATGGCTTGGGGCATACTTGAGGAGTCCTACTTCTGGCTCAGGTAATGGTGTCAGACTCCAGAGCCCAGTGCAATGCAGAGAAGAGAGGAAGAAGTGCTGGAAAAAGGAGAAAGGTTTATCTTGAACCGAACCAAACCAAAACCAAACCCACTGCCATCAAGTTGATTCTGACTCATAGAGATGCCATAGGTCAGAGTAGAACTGCCACATAGAGTTTCCAAGGAGCACCTGGTGGGTTTGAACTGCCAACCTTTTGGTTAGCAGAAGTAGTACTTAACCACTACACCACTTGGGTTTCTGTTTATCCTGAAGGTAAGTTTTATATCCACACATGCAGTAGGTTAAACACAAGCCACTTAGCTTTTGATGATCAAGTGCTATTTTTTCATGGCTCCTAGAATATCATATATAATCAATTCACTTGTTCTTTTGGGTCTTTGTTGTCAGAGGGATCACAGGAAGCATCTGACTACTCTGCCATCTTGCCTCTCCCCCTTTGCCTGCAACCTTTTACTTTGGTAAGTTAAATTGAGGCTCTCTGGCACTGACTGTGCTCAAGTCAAACTGTGTCTCTATTCATTGTCACCTCATAACCCTAGTCTCAGAGAGTGCTATATTCCTACTTTTTTTCCAAGTTTAAGTGTTAATCAATAATTTTAAATCCATGTCTCCCTGCTCCTTATTTTACATTTTAATAATAATACCAAATTACTAGTATTCCAATGTATAAGCCAGCTAAGTGCCGTCGAGTCGGGACCTCACCATTCCACAGTTCACTCCCTTTGTTATCTTGCTCTCTGTGTGGATATCCACTCCTTATTTCTTTAAGTGGATAACTCTTACTTACTCTGTTAAGTATCAGATGATCACTTTAGAAAGCCTACCCTGAATCCCTTCACTCCTTCTGACCAGAATTTGTCTGTAAAATTTACTACATTCTATAAAAGTATTTTGACAGGCATCTCTCACAAGAAACTATGTTCACAGATCATGCCTTTTTCATCTTTTAACCCTCATCTGTGAATAATACATGCCTGGCACACGGTAGATTCTTACTGCAGGATCTTTGAAATGCAGCTGAACAAGTCAACTTCATTCATTAAGACCGTGTTTCTACCACTGAACTTTCACAGTCAATACAAAGGATTAGTAGAACGACCTTCAGTTAGTTTTCCAATAGTACCAACAGTTACAACATTCACCTTCTTACATTCCCTTCTGTTTTTATATTTAAAATATTTGTCATTTCTCTTGGATATCTTTGTCTTCTGTCAACTTTCTGACTTTCCTTTCTTTGAAATACACAGCTTAGATGGGGACACATGTGTTTTTTCTTGATATTCTAAGGCAACCCAAAATATTTGCTTTAAAATTTTATCGTTACAATTTGGTGATTCCCATAGCTCAGATAATAACCTTCATCTTTCATTTATGTATCAAGTTTTGTTTCATAGTTCTACCTTTTTTTTTTTTCCAATTTAGAAATTGAGGCAACATTCTTAGGATGTCTTTTAAAAAATCCTTGTTTGTTTGCCTATGGCACTCCAGTCTTCTGGTTTCTAACATATTTATAATGCAAGAGACTTGAATTTTGTAATTCTGTGCTCCCCTCACCCCCAAAACTCCTCTTTACCCAAGTTCAAAAATTTTACTTCATTTCTCTCATCTGGTCTAGCTCTGGGTTCTGCCCATTCTCCCAAATTTTCCTGCCTCTGTGCTACTCTTTACATTCTCTTTGCCACAAAACCTGCATCTGGGCTCTCATCACTTCATGCCTTAAGTATCTAAGTAGCTTCCTGACATGACCCCTCCTTTAGCTTCTACCCTAAGAATTTGCACTGCGGACCCTACATATGAGCTTCCATAAACACTTAAAACATTGCCTTGATCACATTGCAGTTCTCTCTCAAGCACTCATAGTTACTCTCATGTCAGGAAGTTGACATCTTAACTTCTTAGCACATTTCAGATTTGAAAAATCTGGACACAAGGTAAATGTTCAGTCTTATGATCCATCACTTCGCTACAGGAATCATCCCCCAAACCAAAGGGATGAATAGGTGGTCTCTAAATACATATTTTACTTTTTTTTTAATCTCTGGTTTTGTTTATGCCATGCTACCAATGAAATGGCCACAACCCTTTTCTATATTCTCTTACCTCTTAGAGTTCTAAACATCCTCCTGAGGCCAGTATGAATTATCAATTGTAGGGTTGTGCTTTCTTCCTGTATACTTTTCAGGTATCTAGGCTTTATTTCTTCAACTGGATTGTTAACTCCTTGAGAAAAGAAGTTATGTGTTCCAAGTCTGCCAGAGAAAGACGGATATACAGTGCACAGTAAATATTTGTTGAGGCCACATGCCAGGACCCAAAATAACATATTCAAACATTTTCATCACTAATTTTTTTATTGTTATTTCCTTTGAACATTATACATTCAGATTATTCTGTTTATTTTATCAAAAACACATTTAACAACAAAATATAGAATAAGATTTTACTACTTGACTATATAGGGAAAATAATTTATCTAGTATTTGCATGACTTTCAACTGAAACTTCTAAGAACAGGAAATACAGACTACAACTACTTGTTTGAATAAGCCATGACTCTTCCAGCAGGTAAGAGCTTGGCTGCCAACCAAAAGGTCAGCAGTTGAGTCCACAGCTGCTCCTTGCAAACTTTGTCAGGGAGGTCTGCTCTGTCTTATAGGATCACAACGAGTCAGAATCAACTTGATGGCAATGAGTCTTCCTGTTGCAAATGACAGAAACCTAACTTATAACTAGCTTAAGCAAAAACAAACAAACAAAAAAAAAAGTCCATGCATTAACACATATAATCGGGATCCAGAAGTTCCCATGGTGCAACAAACTTCACTTTCCATTTTGGGATGTTCATTTTATTCTCTATAGCTACAAATTAACCATCTCTGTGTGATAAAAGACCAAGCTATCTACAACTTCAGTTTCACATTTTACTAGATTAGCAACCCTAATTAAGATCCATGTCTGTCAATAACCATAGAGAAAGCTCAGTCAAAAGTCTAGTGGAGCCTGCATAGGTCACATACGTATCTTAGAAAAGTCACTGGGTCAGAAAGATGTACACCTGTCAGTAATTCAACCTGGGCATTAGCCCAGCCCTGTTGCCAAAGTGGTGGGGGGATACTTTGATTGTCCTTGCTTCCGGGGCCCCAGAATATGGAGGGAAGACAAAGACCAGTTGCTTTCTCAAAAGAAGAAAGGAACGGCAAAATGATAGTTTCGCCTCTAAATACTAGAGAATGTTTGAGCCTTAAGTCATCTGGATTGGCTTGAAATTCTGAGACATTTGTTCATGCATTCATTTGCAAATATCTATTGTGTGTCTGTGCCACACACTCTGGCACTGTGGAGGATAAAAAGATTATTAATCTGACTTCCAAGAATAGTAATTGTGTGTGTTTTTTACAAATAATTCTGATCCAAAGTAAAATACGATGTTTGTCATGAAAGTCTTTGGGGCTAAAGACAAAAATTTAAGTCTTGTGTATAAATAGAAATGGACAAGATCTAAAATTTTTAGGGGTGAGATAAATATAAAGAAGAGCAAAAACAGAAAGGAAAACTAAGAATAGAATACTATCTGCATATCTAAGTTGTAGTTTGTAAAAATGTAAATGCTGTTAGTGAAACAAATATTTCTTTGAGCAATTAGAAAAGTACGGAAATTAAATAAAAATGATAAAGCCAAATGAGTGCTTATTACATGATAGAAACCCTGGTTGCATAGTGGTTAGGTGCTAAGGCTACTAACCAAAAGACCAACAGTTCAAATCCACCTTGGAAACTCTAGGACAATTCTACTCTGTCCTATAAATCAGAATTAGTTTGATAGCAATAATATCCTCCTTTTATAGCTAAGAGCCAGACCCAGAAATGTTACATAATCTGCCCAAGTAAATGATAGATTTGGGTTATTACCCAGTTAGTCTAACTCCAAAGTGTGATATCTTAACCACGATGTTAATGTCTTAGTCTGGGCCCTCTAATGAAGAAAATCTACCAACACATACATGGTGAGATTTATATCAAGGAAATGGCTTTCATGGTTTTAGAGGCTTGAATGTCCTAAGCTAATGGGTCAAGATAGATGCTACTTCTGATTCATGCAGCAACAGAGGCTGGTGAACCCAAAGTCAGACAGCAAGTCTCTTGCTCACAGATGGCAAAGACTGACAGATTCCCAAGATCTGCAAGAAGATGGCAAGTAAGTTGCTAGTCAAGCCCCAAGAACCAGAGGTCAGACAAACAGGAGCCAGCTGCAGGATCCAGAGCAAGTGAGCAAAAGTGCAGGAGTCCTGCTAGGAATTCCGCTTATATAGCAAAGCAGGCTACACTCGCCAGGGAACTCTCTTTCAACTGCTTGGCTATTATTCACAGCAGATCCTATCATGAAAGTGGTTCCGTTTTATCAAATCTCATCCTAGGAGTGATCACAGAAGCATACGACTGCGCAGCTACATCATAACTTTCAAACCACTGAGAATCATGGCTTAACTAAATTGACACACAGCCTTAAGAATTACAGTTAGCATTTTCAGAGATTTCATCTTCTCATGTTTGTCGAGGAACAGATTGAATATAAATTACCTGGAAACTTGTATCCTTTGACATTTTAATTAACCACTCGTCATCTCAATTTCTTACCCAGTGTAAACCCCATCCTTATTCTCTGCCTTAAATCACCCCAACACAGGTTGAAGTCCTCCAGGAAGCCTGCTGTTTGAGAGAAGAGTGAGCATGAAGGACCAGAGAGAGGTGGATGATTGTTGCATAGTAGATAGAGGCTTTCTGGCTGTGAATTACCAAAAGAAACCTTAGCACAACCCTTGAGGTATCTTTGGTCAACCTTAAGAATCCTGCTAAGGAGTAAGGCAGCTCCCAGCTTCTTTCATGATGTGCCATGTTCACAGAGCCATGATGTCAATTCACAGTGAGAAAAGCTAAATCAAACTCCAGCTATGAATTTACAGCTTCAGAAGACACATTTGCAAATAATTTCACATAGATATTTTATTATGCATTTCCTAATTTGTTGACATTCCTTGCTAAAGTAAAGTTAATGTTCTTTCTGGAGAGAATGCTTTTGTTTCTACCAGAAATCTGACACCAAATTCGTAAGTGATCATTAAAGTTTTTATTATCCTGGGCTTCCAAGACCCATCAAGTTACTTAGACTGCATTGTTTCACCATAAGTCCAGAATCACATTAAAACATTCTCAAATATCAAAAACTTGTTTCATTTTAACAACAATCAATAATTCATCTAATGGCTAATTTTGAAGGACCTGATGGGAAACATTTGAGGTTTTGTGAAAAAGACAAAAACATACTGTGAATATTCAGATCTATATTAACAACTGCATTGTCAAAGAATATGCAAAACTGAAGATTAAAATATTTATTATGCTCTTGAGTAAACTGACAGTGTGCATAAAAATGTAATCATATTGAATACCAGTCTTCTTTAGAGGAAAAGCTGTAAACAAATATGACTGTCTGCATTTAGTTTTCCCAAGACTGGACCCTGAACGGATGTTCTGAGCCAGCAGAATGTTATCTACTATGTGCCCTGTGGCTAAAAGCACTGACCTTGGCAGAACCTAACAGAACCATTGGGAAACCTGGTCCTGTAGTGGTAAAGAATTTGGCTGTTATCCAGGAGTTTAGCAGTTTGGATCCACCAGTCATTTCTTGGAAACCCTATGAAGAAGTTCTACTGTGTTCATAGGGCCATTCTGAGTCAGAACTGACTCACAGGCAACAGGGTTTTTTTTCTTGTTTGTTTTTTTTAAATAAAGCCATTGAACCTGATGTTAAATGCTTTCCTTTTCTCCATTCTTTTCTCATTTATTTTTTTCTTCCTTCTTTCATTTTGAGTATAACCTTTTTTTCTTTTTTTAACTTTTAAGTATTAAAGTGATGCACGCTTGGGGCTTTAAAGGAACCATTACTTTGCACACAGAACCCTCAAATTTATACTTTGAAAAGTAAAAAGGATTCTGAAGCAGGCACTCTGCTTCTCATTTCCACGGTTCTGACACTGAACACTATCAGTCAGACACAGGTTTCAGAACCACGTGGCCCTTTCTTTTCTTCTTACGGTGTGTCACGGTAAGAACAGTACTTAACCTTTCTGTGTTTCCTCACCTGTATATTAGGGATGATAATTGTACCTCCATTGTGTGGTTGCTGATACTTTCTGAAGGATGCATGGCAGGAGACCGTTCACACAGTGAATACTTAACAAATGTTCTTGTTAACTCCTGTCAAGTCAATTCCAACTCATGGTGACCCCATGTTTGCAGAGTAGAGCAGCTAGGTAGGATATTTAAGACTTTAGTCTTTTGAAAACAGAACATCAGGCCTTTCTTCCAAGATGCCTCTAGGTGGGTTTCAATTGTCTAACTTTCAGTTAATAGTCCAATGATTAACCATTTGCACTACCTAGGGACTACTTTAATAAATGTAGGCTAAATTGGTACAACTAGCATTTTGCTAAGAGGGTTCTCTGCAACCCACATTGGTGAGTGGCATCTGGGGTCTTAAACACTGCCAAGCTACCATCCGAGGGCACAGCAAATGGTCCCAATTCAGCAGGAACAGATGCTCACTGAGGACCAAAATGACATGGGGTAAAGACAACCCAGAAGATAGAGAGACCCATATGAGTGGGTTCCTACATCGCCTTGGGACCAGAAGAACCAGATGGTGCCGGGCCACCACCAGTAATAGCCGCAATGGAGCTCACTAAGTGAGTCTCACTGGCAACACAAGAATAAAAAGGGGTGCATCCTGAGATCTGCACTAGAAGACCTCAACTGAGGGTCCAGCGGTTTCGGGGTTCCCCTGGGAGCATGGCCTCTTGCCCTGAAGCTGTCCTTGCCCATAAATCATAACAAAGTTCCACTCTTTGGACACGAATGGATTGGACTTGGCAATGTAGAGTGACCATATATTGGATGCACTTTATGGTTCTATGCATCTATAGGATATCATCCTGCTGACCTCGGGCTGGAGGGAGGAGAGTGGTTGGAGAGGAGGGGAAAGGAGACTGTTGGGAGGATGAGACATGTATGGAGCAGAGAGGAATAGTGTGCTGTCACCGGACAGGGAGAGCAGTGGAAGCTGCATATAGGTGGGCATGTAAATTTATATGGGAATGTACATTTTTACTGTCATATTAAATAAAATAAATAAATGAATAAATGTAGGCTAGTAATTATGCTTAAAAAGATGAAAGCACCAATTACATGATGTTCTAGAAAGGCAAAACTATATCAATCAGTGGTTGCCAGGGATCTGGGTGGGAAGAAGGTGTAGACTGAATAGATGAAGCAAGGAGATTGTTAAGGGCAGAAAGCTATTCTATATAATACAGTAAGGGTAAGGATATTACACTACATATCTGTCAAAATTTATAGAATCTTATAGCATAAAACATAAACCTTGCTGTTTGCAAATTTTAAAAATTACTAAGAAGGTTAGGGTATCTCAGAACAGAATGCAGAATGTAGTAAGTTTGACTGCACTATAAATATGTAATATAAATCTAACTGTATTATAAATGAAGAAATAACCTCACTGAAGGGGCTGGGAAACATTACTGACCTAAGAAAATTTAGAAATGAGTGCAGTCTGTAAAACAGAAGGCAAAATAAATTGTACCTAAAGCACAGTTTTGCACTATATTTGATCCCATTGGGATGTGGGTTAATTCTGATACTGCTACGTATACACAGTCTGACAACTTTGCGAACTCGTCCTAGAAACCATACCTCATTGCTGAATATCACTACTGTCACCTTTGACATACTCCCCCTTGGGAAGCTATTCAGCTACTGACATCGGTGCCCAGTCCACCCTTCAAAGCAATTTTGGAACTCTTTTTCTTGAATGGCCTTCAGAGCTGTTGCCTATTACACTTGATGTCCTGAATATCATCAGAATGTCTTCTTTTCAAATTTTCCTTTATCTCTCGGTAAGACAAAAGTCATCAGAGGCCAGATCAGGTGAGTAGAGAGGGAGTTCCAATACAGTTATTTGTGTACTGGCTAAAAACTCCCTCGCACACAACTATATGATCAAGGTTGCAAACTTGCCACCATGCCACCGCGAGCAGTAGCCCTTCCAGAAAGAGTCCCAAAAATGCTTTGAAGGGTATAGTAGGTACTGGCATCAGGTCTTAGCTTCCCATGGAGAGCACTTTGAAAGTGACTGTAGTGATATTCAGCAATGAGGTACATAGCATTTAGAACAATTAAGTTAGCAGTCTTAAATGTTGGACCCAGTAGTGTCATGGACTGAATTGTGTTCCCTGAAAAATCTGTAACAATTTGGCTTGGCCAGGTTTCTTGATATTGTGTGATAGTCCTCCACATTGGAATTCCTGCTTTGGGCCCCAGTTCTGTGGTGGGGCAAGACTCAATGTGTAAGAATGGTTTGTGCCCTGAGACAATCTCTAGAGCTATAAAGAACCCAGAAGAGACACTTGGTAACCTCATACCATCAAGAAAGCAGCATCCAGAGAAGAGCATGTCCTTTAGACCTGAGGTTCCTGCACCAAGATGCTCGCTGACCAAAGACTGATATAACACAAGGACTTCCTTCCAGAGCCAACAAACAGGGAACTCCTTCCCCTGGAGCAGACACTCTGAATTTGGACTTAAAGCCTACTGGACTGTGTAAGAATAAGCTTTTCTTTTTTTCAAAAGCCATCCACTTGTGGTATTTCTGTTACAGCAGTACCAGATGACTAAGACATATATATACTGGAATTTGACATTCAAGTTAATGGATGGCAAGTAGTCCAAGCCAGGTGTCTCACTGTGGGAATAGATGACTTACAAGCAGGGGAGAACACTGATATGAACCTCGTGGTAATGGATTTGAACCCAAAACATCAGCATGAACTTTTTTTCTTTGCTTAATCTAGGTACACACTGTTACAGATAGAAATATTTATAGATGGGTGTATATACATGGGTGTGTGTATATCTACATACAGCTATATTTATGGATACATGAGTATCCCTGCTTTTATCAGCAGAGAGGACCTAGAAAGCAAGGAAACCCCAGTAGCAACAAGCACCTAGCACCCAGATCTTGTTACCTAATACCATTCTCCAACAAAAGGAACTAAGGCTCCTTGGAGGAAGTGTCAATTCCAGGACTGGGACAGAAAATATCTAAGAGGAGCTGAGAGCTTCTTGTAATATCAAAAGTAAAGAAGTAGTAAGATAAAGAAACAGAAAAACAGCCAAACACACACACATAACGATGGGGTATGCAAATGGAGAGACACAGGAACCAATTTTAAGAGCTCCCAATGACCAAAACCAAACAATTTGCACAACAAAATTAAGTAATATCAGATTATAACCCCAAACAAAAAATAAATCCATGAGTCCACACTGAAACAAGTGGACAACTGAATCAACAAATGAAAGAGGGAGAACAGACAATGTCCCACATAGAAGAATTCCAAATAATCTATATAGCTACTCTGCCCTCAAGGAGGTGGAACATGACTCCTCCCTTATTAAATGTAGGCTGTATATGTACTGACTTCTTTCTAATAAGTGTAGTATCAAGAGTGTGGGGAAGAGTAATTCTACAATGGAGAAAACAGACAAACATTACGTTATCCAGATGATCAAGATCAATATCAAGATTGATGCCATGTTGATACGACATCATAAAATGGCACTTTACTTTTGTTGTTGTCCTTCTAAAAACCTGTAACTCCAGTCTAATCATAAGAAAAACAATAGACAAGTCTCATCTAAGGAATATTCTACAAGTCACCTGGTCAGTACTCCTCAACACTGTCAAAGTCACCAAAAATAGATAGTATAAGACACTCTCACAGTTAAGAGGTCTCTGAGGAGAGATGACAACTAAATGTAACTTGGTATCCTGGATGGGATCCTTCAGTAGAAAAATAACATTATGTATAAACTAAGGAAATTAGAACAAAGTGCAGGCTTCAGTTAATAATGTCTCAAGTTTGGTTTAGTAATAGAAGAAAATAATATTCTAGTGTAAGATATTAATAACAGGGCAAACTAGGTCCTGGGCATATAGTAACTCTGTACTATCTTGCAATGTCTCTGTAAACTTAAAACTGTTCTAAATTAAAAGTTTGTATAGAAAAAATTAAAGATAGAACTATATATTAAAGCTTAAAAATATTATCACTAGCCAGCAAAAAATATCTGGAAACCACTAGTATCTACTAAAACATAAATGCTTTCAAGGAAACCCTCGTAGTGTGGTGGGTAAGTGCTACATCTGCTAACCAAAAGGTTAGCAGTTGGAATCCTCCAGTTCTCCTTGGGAACTCTATTGGGCAGTTCTGCTCTGTCCTATAGGGTCCCCATGAGTTGGAATCAACTCAGCGGCACCGGGTTTGTTTGTTTTTTAATGCTTTCAATCACTATTCAGATGAACTCTGGTTGAATTAATTCTTTAGACACATTTCAATTCATATTGGGTCTCTTTTTAAAGTTAGAATGTTCTATAAGTTGATCTAATACGTTCACAGTTTCACCACTTCAAGCTGCCTACAAAGAAATCTTCTGGATGTTAGTGACTTTTATACTTAACTAAAAGTTTCTGCTTGACATTCTAAATCCTGTTACTCAGCACTCCCTGATCTGAAAAACTATCAACAAATAAGAGGTCAGTCACAAATTGCAGTGATTAACTAGTAATGCAAATTCACAAATGACTGTTTTTCTCAATCAGTTAGGTTTCTCATCTCCTGCATCTCCTGTCCTTAATTCTTTGGTTTCTGAAATCAGAGTTTACCTTTTTTTTTTTTTTAACTAATCTTGACGGCACATGGCTGGCTTAATCTTCTTACAGCAAACTTCATCATGCATAATAGATCTTATTTGTCACAGTTTTCTTTTAAAGGCATGAAGCACAAGCCTAAACTACAATAAGGATAACTAAAAGTCATAAAAATAAAAATAGATTTTAAAAGTCAGATAATAATTTCCTATGCACTCCCAGAAAACTAGTTTCACCCTTCACACTTTGTTAGTTTTCTGCAAATGCAATAACAAAATACCACAGCCTGGGTAGCTTCTAAAAACAAAAATTTATTGTCTGTCAGGTCTGAGGCTAGTAGTCTAAACTCAGAGCATTGGCAGGATCATGTGCTCTCCAAAGGCTCTTGGAAAAGATCTTTGGTTTGCTCTCCCAGTCTCTTGTCACCGCATGCATTCCTTGCTTCCTGGGCAAGAAACCGGGATTCCATCATTGGCCAGTGTACCTCGAAGGCAGCCACCACTCATGTCACTGGAGTCTGAGGAGGATGACATATTGCTATGATGCTGAGCAACTTTCAGCAGAGCTTCCAGACTGAGACAGACTAGGAAGAAAGACCTGGTGATCTATTCCTAAGAACATCAGCCTGTGAAAATCTTGTGGCTCACAATAATCTCATCCTGTCATGTTGGGGTTCCTGTGAGTTGAGAATTGACTAGATGGAAGTTAACAGGAGCCAACACTCCTTGGGTGACTGCAGAGGGCACTAGCCTTGTGACCCACACTGAAGCTCTGACTTGAAACTTCCTCCCAACTATAATTACAGCCCACTGAAATTCCTACTGGACGTGTAAGAAGTCTGAGAATTAAGTTCATGCACTCATTGTTCTCACTGCTGAGTATCATTAGGGTCGACTTTGAAGTATTCCCTTTAGGAAGCTATGCACTGATGCCAGGGCCTGGTCCACCCTTGAAGCAACTTTGAAACTCGTTTTCTGGAATGGCCATCACAGCTGTCGATGTATTACCCTTCATGTCCCAAACGTCATGAAAATGTCTTCCTTTCAATATTTCCTTTATCTTTGGGTAAAGAAAACAGTCACTGGGGCCAGATCAGGTGAACAGGGAGGGTGTTCCAGTACAGTTATTTGTTTTCTGGCTAAAAACTCCCTCACAGACAACTTTACAATTAAGTTTGTGAACTTGCCATGTTGCCATTATGCGCAATGAACATTCCAGAAAGAGTTTCAAAATCGCTTTTAAGGGTGGACTAGGTGCTGGCATCAGTGCATAGCTTCCCAAGGAGAGTACTTTGAAAGTGATTGTAGTACTAGTCAGCAACGAGGCATGTAGCACATAGAAAAACTAAATTCACTGACTTAATTGTCTGAGCTTAGATTCTGAGAGCAATGCAAGAAGCAAGTAGAGTCAACTTATATTCCTTACAATCTTTTAATGTATTTCAGAGTTCGTGAGTCTTACAAAGCATTTATGGGCTTGAAACCTTGAGGTCCGTTGTTTTGTGTTGCTTTGGTTATGTTGCCTCTTTATAGGTTTAAAAGTCAGTAACAGAAGGAAGTTCTCTATTTCACGGTACTGAAATTCGTTCAACCATAATAGTTGTGACAACTATTACACATTGTGTCAAGTGAAATATGAACTTGATAAATTGAGATGACATTATAGTAATAAACAACCTCTTCTAGGATCTGGTAGTGAGTAATACCCTATTGTATACATGACCATTTCTGTATAAATCTAGTTCTGAGATTGGCTTTCCTGTAAGGTGAATTGAAAATATGTATTTCTAGACATGGGCTTTATCTCCGCATCTCTCCTTGGAAGACATTCCTTTTTTTTTTCCAACTTCCAATCCAAGCTTATTCTCTTTTTCCCTCTCTATTTATGAATCACTCTTCTCTCTTTTCTCTCCCCTTTCCCTTTGCCCTTTGTATCTTCCATGTTGCTTTCTTTCCACCTCTCTCCTCAAGCCGATTACTTCCTCTCTGCAATGCAGAAAATGAGTCTTCATGGTACAATTGTGCTTCCTGTGTCTGTGTTTTAACTCTTAACTCTTTCTCTCCCTGCCATAGCAACATAATTTTATATTTGTTTTTCTAAACTAGCCGTGTTGCATTTCACTTGCTTCGGCTTCTGAGTTTTCCTGTGGCCACTGTTGTTGTCAAGTACCGTCAAGTTGATTCCAGCTCATAGAGACCCTACTTACTACAGAATGAATCACCACCCAGACCTGTACCTGCTCACAGTTGTTATGCTTGAGCCCGTTGTTGTAGACACTCTGCCAATCTATCCCATTGAGGTTCTGCTTCTTTCTCGACAACCTCTACTTTACCAAGTGTCTCAGTCATCTGGTTCTGCTATAACAGAAATACCACAACTGGGTGGCTTTTTAAAAAAAGAATTTTTATTATCACAGTCTGGTAAGCTGCAAGTCCAAATTCATTGTATTATCCTAGTCTTGGTAAGCTACAAGTCCAATTTTGGTATGAGAGCATCTTGGCACAGGAACCTCAGGTCCAAACGACGTGCTCTGTTCTCAGCACTGCATTCATGGTGGTATGAAGTTGCCAACCCTCTCTGCTCACTTCCTTCTTTTATATCCCAAAAGCTTGTGCACGGAGTCCTGCCTCACCGCCACAACTGCTGGCCATCCTCTCTCATCAACATCATATAGTATCATCATATAGGATTTACAACACACGGCAAAAATCAACCAATACTGAGAATCATGGGTGGAAACAACGCAATCCATGACAACAAGCACATTGTCCTTCTCCAAGCACTCAACCTCCTGACAGCATATCCAAACTGTGTGAGACATAGTCTTGCCATCCTTGCTTCTAAGAAGCCTTCTGGTTATATTCTTCCAAGACAGATTTGTTCTTTCTTTGGCAGTCCGTGGTATTCTTAATATTCTTCACCAACACTACAACTCAAAGGCATAGATTTTTCTTCTATCTTCCTCATTCATTGTCTCACTTTCACATACATGTGAGGTGACTGAAAATAGCAGGGATTAGGTCAGGCACACTTAAGTCTTCAGGGTGACATCTTTGCTTTTCAACAGCAAATATGTCCAATGTGATGTGTATTTTGATTTCTTGGCTGTTGCTTCTATTAGTGCTGATTAAGGATCCCATCAAAATGAAATCCTTGAAAACTTCTAGTTTTCTACATTTATCATGAAGTTTCTTATTAGTCTAGAAGTGAAGATTTTTGTTTTCTTAATGATGAGGTGTAATGCATGCTGAAGGCTGTGGTCTTTCATCTTCATCGGTAAATGCTTCAAGACCTCCACACTTTCAGAAAGCAAAGTTGTGTCATCTGTATAACGCAGGTTGTTAATGAGTTTTCTTTCAATTGTAATGTCCCATTCTTCTTAACACATTCCCGCTTTCAGAATTCTTTGCTCAGGATAAAGACTGAATAGGCATGGTAAAAGGATACAACTCTGATTCATACCTTTCCTAACTTTAAGCCACACAGTATACCTTTGTTCTGTTTGCACAACTGCCTCTTGATCTACGTACAGGTTCCTAATGAACACAACAAAGTGTTCCAGGATTCCCATTCTTCATAGTGTTATCCAAAATTTTTATGATCCACACAGTTGAATGCCTCAAACAGTCAATAGAACACAGGTAGACGTCCCTCTGGTATTCTCTACTTTCAGCCAGGATCAGCTGATATCAGCTATGATATCCCTGGTTCCATGGTCTGTATTGAATGCAGCCTGGCAGTTCCCCGCCAGTGTACAACTGCAGCCACTTTTGAATGGTCTTCAGCAAAACTGTATTTGCATGTGACATTCATGATACTGTCCAATAATTTTGTCATTCAACTGGATCACATTTCTTGAATAGACATAAAAACGAACCTCTTCCAATCGGTTGGACATGTATCTGCCTTCCAAATTTCTTGGTGTAGATGAATGACCACTTCCAGCACTACATGTATGTGTTGAAATATCCAGTTGCTACAACAGCAGTTCCTGCCTTGTTCTTCATCAGTGCCTTCAGTGTGGCTTGGACCTCTTCCTTCAGTACCGCTGGTCCCTGATCATATGCTACCTCCTGAAATGGTTTTGTGTTGACCAGTTCTTTTTGGTATAATGACTCTGTATTCATTCCATCTTCTTTTGATGCTTTCTGCATCACTTAATATTTTTCCTATAGAATCTTTCACTATTGAAACTTGAGGCTTGAATTTTTTCTTCAGTTCTTTCAGCTTGAGAAACGAAGAGCATGTTCTTCCCTTTTGGTTTTCTATTTCCAGGTCTTTGTATATGCCATTATAATACTTTGTCTTTTTGAGCCACCTTTTGAAATCTTCCGTTCAGTTCTTTTAGTTCATCATTCCTTCCTTTAGCTTTAGATACTTGACATTCAAGAGCAAGTTTTGGAGTCTCTTCTTACATCTGTTTTGGTCTTTCTTTCTTTCCTTTCTTTTTAACGACCACTTGCTTTTCTTATGTATGATGTCTTTGATGTCTTTCCACAGCTTATCTGGTCTTCAGTCATTAGTGTTCCACTCATCAAATCTATTACTGAGATAGTCTATAAATTTGTGTGGGATATACTCAAGGTTGTACTTTGGCTCTCATGAGCTTTCATAAGAGTAATTGCTGGTCCAGTTCAAAAATGCACTTCAGCTCACAAATGCCTAGGATACCCATGCTTATTCATTCCAGTTCATTTTTGATGATTTTCACTTTTCCTTGGTTCATACTTCCTACCCATCATGTTATCAATGGATGTTCACAGCTCTTTCTTCTCATTTTGAGTTATGCCAGCTTGTCACTTTGAGTTGTAGGCCTTACTAGGAAAAAATTAAGATGTCCAATATCACACCAAGTAAATATTATATAAATATTTGAATTTTTAAATTATTTTCAATAGTTGTATTTGAATTTTCAACAAGTTTTTTTGTTTTCAATGACTATCCTGAATGTATGTGAATTTTAAAACACAGTAAACTGTATATTTGAAGGAAACATGTGCTCTCTTTATAGATAAATCTTGACTTTAATCTTCACAATGTCCAATTAAAAATAAAGTGAAAGAAGTTGTATTTCAGAATTTACATTTAACAGACATGAACTTCTCTCTCTATGTTTTTAATTGTAATCTCATTGATGTCTCTCAATGATTTTGTCTACAATAGTAGTATGCAATTATCTATACTTATTATTAAAGTGATCTTAATAGAACTTTTATTAAAATCTGGAAGACTTAATAATATATTCATTATAAGACACAATGAAAATATTTATTTTCAGCTACAGCCTTATTAAGAAACTACTGTTATTTGGGAAAGAACTCTGTATAGAATAATTTTGCACCAACTTAATTCTAATAAAGTAGAAGTATGTTTTATAAATTAACACAAAAAGGAACATATTCTAGCAGGTAATTGCTAAATTTTGTTCAGATTTCCTTCAGTGGAACTATAACGGTAAAATAGATACCCATAAAAAAACAGGCCCACTGCCATCAAGTTCATTTTGACTTACAATGATCCTATAAGACAGAATAGAACTACTCCATAGAGTTTCCAAGGAGTGCCTGGCAGAATCAAACTATTGACCTTTTGATTAGCAGACTAGCACTACACCACCAGGGTTCCCAAAGTAGCCACAGATTCAAGAAATGACTTGTATAAGACTGAGTAAAAGTGAGTGAGACACAGCAGTTAACCACTATGCTACCAATAGAACCTGTACATCTAAAACAACATGTTAGAAATAGCCAAGCTTACCATCCTTTTCTGTAGTTCGTTGTCAGACACATTTCATTATTTAAACACATCTTCATCCATTTCTAACTATCTAGAAAAAGGGTTTCTAAGTCTAGTTTTCTTTAAGGACTCCCAGGGTGACATAAATCATTAATTACTCAACAACTATTTGAAAGGCTGGCAGTTCAATCCTATCCACAGTCACATCAGCTGGTGACCTGCTTCCAAAGGCCACAGCCTTGGGTACTCTGTGGAGCACAGTTCTACTTTGAACAGACTCAACAGCAACTAGTTTGGTTTGGTTTTTGGCTTACTCTGGTCTTCCTGGAGTATGCACACAGCCTCATACACCCACATGGTCTTCCAGATTCCCAAGACTGTGTTGGAGTTTTACTAGACTCCCATGGACACCTCAGTTCTCAGTTTTTCCCTTTGAAGATTTTAATTATTCTACTGTCTGCCCCAAGTATTAATCATTACCTCAGAAAACTGGAATGTTCAAGTGCTGAAACACTTGTCTATAAATGTTTCTACCAAATGTCTCAGGAGAAAGAATTTTAGAATTGGATAAGCTTGAGTCAGGTCAAATAAAAGCTTATCTTTTTGTTCTATACACAAGTCTGTTTTTTTAAATGTTATCGTAGAGGTCTCATACAATATTTGTCCTTTTGTCGTTGACTACTTTCACTCAATATAATGTCTTCCAGTTGAAACCAAGTTAGGAGATGTTTCCTGGAATCATTGTTATTCTTTATCATTGCGTAGTGCTCCACTGAGTATATATACCATAGCTTACCTATCCATTCTTCTGTTGTTGGGCATCTGGGTTGTGCTGCGATAAACATACTTGTGCATGTGTCCATTGGTGTGAAAGGCCTTGATTCTGTAGGATATATTCCAAGTAGTGGAATTACTGGGTCCAATGGTATATTGATATCCATTTTTTTAAGGAAGTGCCAGATTGCTTTCCAAAGAGGCTAGACCATTTTGCAACCCCACCAACAGTGTAGGAGGGTTCTACTTTCTCCACAGCCTCTCCAGCATTTGTTGTTTTGTGTTTTTTGGATCATGGCCAACCTTGTTGGAGTGAAATGGTATCTCGTTGTTGTCTTGATTTGAATTTCTTTGATAACTAAAGATCGTGAACATGTCCACATGTGTTTTTTGGCTGCCTGGATCACCTCTTTAGTGAAATGTCTGCCCATCTCCTTTGCCCATCACTTAATTGGATGATTTATCTTCTTCTTATTGATATTTTGTAGTATCTTATAGATTATGGAGATCGGACGTATGTCTGAGAAGACGTGTATGGAGCAGACAGAAATGCAATGGAAGCTACATATAGGTGGGAGTGTAAATTTGTACTGGAATGTACATTTTCACTGAATCCTATTTAAAAAAAAAAAAAAAAAAACCTTATCTTTTTGGCTGGGTCTTCCAGGGAACCACTAAATGGGTTACATAAAGCCAATTCTTTGAAAATGAAACTTTGAAAGAACTTCACCTCTCTCCTACTCCTTCTGGTAATGGAAGTTCAAGGTCTTTTCTCTCAAGATGCCACTGAGCTAGGGAGCAGAGGATTGAACCAAGGTGAATGAAAGTACCGTAAAGCTACCTATTACCCACATTCATCAGTCATTCTTTCATAAATTCTCCCTGGGTTGCTACAAGTCTTTGGTTAATTTCTAGATTACTGAGAAAGAGGGTTATTTTTTGTTTCCGTTTTTTTTCTTTTTTCTATTTTGCCAGGCTTTTTGTTGTGCTGTTGTCACCACATTTACGGAGGAATAAATTTTCAGGGACCAGTTTCACTGACATGACCATTGATAGTAAATTATCTTTACCAAAATTGAACTAGTATAGCCATTTTACCAGTGTTGGCACTAGATTTATGATAACTCTGTTACTTACTAATAGAGGAAAAGAAACCTGAAAATAAACCAGGCAATTCAACTCTGAAATGTGACTCTAGGAAATGACATTGAATTATCTTCTGCAAATATAAAGAACAATTAAATATGAGCACACATTTACATGAGTGGCTACTTAGGAGAAATACTATTCAATGACAACTCTAAGACATTTTTAAAAATTAGGAAATATTTTAAAAGATGCAACCAATAAATTAAGAGTACTATTACTGGAAAAGAAAAAAATCTCATTAAAATGAAAGCAAAGTCTCCTTATTATAAACAGTCTACATAAGAATATTAAACTTACTTTGTATACAAATTCTCATGGAGGATGATTGATGACGGAAGATGAAAACTTTTTGTGTGTGACTGTACTTTTATTTGCTGACACTACAAGAAACCAAATCCCTACTACACAAAGGATGAATTCATAATGGAAAAACAAGAAGCATCTAAATCTGACTGTGTACTGTACAAAGGCAGAAGCAAACTCAGAAAATGCTGTATGTGGGGGAAAGTTGATTTGCTAATCACAGTATTGGTATGCTTGCATTTTCTTACACCTTGGGTAATCTTACAGATAAATTTAATATTCTATGACAGAAACAAGAATTTTATTTTCACATTTATTCTCATGGCAATCGATGAGAGAGATAAATACAACTATGCTGGGAGAAATAGAATTCTATACTAAATGATCAAGGATGTCTTAAAATTACATAGACTAAAAGTTCTTCAGCTGGATCATTCAGAATTTAAGAGGCCACTTTAATTTAGTAACTGTTGGGCACAGACAACAAAGACATTTAGTTAGTTAATGATTGTGCATCATTATAGAGGGCAATTTAGAATGCATACAGTGCCATGCCCTTTGTAGGAAGTTGTCACAGTCCCCTACACTATACCTAGAGAACTATCTCAGTCCTTGAAATTATACCACAAGGCTTTAAAAGATGTGTGTCCTCTGATGTTCAACTGTCTAACTTCTCACTTACCTTATTTCCTACTTCAGTTACGGTAATTTTTACACAGATGGATTTCCCATTTTAACAAAAGTAATTTTTACACAGATGAATGTTTTATTGTCCTTTATCAGTTTTATGGAAACCCTGGTGCCATAGTGGTTAAATGCTACAGCTGTTAACCAAAAGGTTGGCAGTTCCAATCCACCAGATACTCTTTGGCAACTCTGCGGGGCAGTTCTAGTCTGTCTTATAGGGTCACTGTGCATTGGAATCAACTGGACAGCAGTGGGTTTGATTTGCGTGTCCATTTTATGTCTTTTAAACTTGTCTTTTCAATTATATAATACACTCCCTAGTGCTTAAATTTTTGTATCACCCTCTCCTCCCCATTTTCCTCTCTTCCCCGTCTCTCTGTCCTCTCTTTTCCCATTTCTCCTCCCCCTCCCCTCCCTTTCCCTCCTTTCTTTTCCCTAGTGGAGTCTACCTCTCTTTATTCCATTTCATTCAAGCCTTTTGTTGGGCAAGAAATCTCCCAACTCTTTCTTCTACTAAAATGATTTATTAATCGCAAGAAAATTTTCAACTTGGCACTGGCTCTGTCCTGTCTAAATAAAATTCCAATACTTCCAAATAACTTATTTCTCGTGTTTTAAAAACTCATTGTCCATTCAGTTTTATGTCTGTAGGTGGCTGTCTCATTTGTTGTCTCCACTCTTTATCATCTGTTCGCAACTCAGCGAAATATGGGTTCCACTTCAACTATTTCACTGAAACCGTTCATTGTCTGTCTTACTCAAAATAACTGTAGCATTTGAAGCAGCTAAGCACTCTTGCTTTGACTCCCTTAACCCCTCATCCTCTTGGTTTTTCTGTGCTTCTCTAAGCCAAGCTCCTCAGCTGCTACTTCAGATCTATCTTGTATCCTCAGTTCTCAAACACTTGCCTGTGCCCAGGTCTCCCAGTGACTCTTCTGTTCTCAGTGATACACCCATCCTGGACAAGTTCATGCTGTCACTTGGTTACAATTATCATCGCTAAACACGTGATTTCCAAAGAGTCTTTAGCCAAGAATATTCTGGAGAGTTTCACACTCCATACCCCACTGCCTTCTGAATATCTCCATTGGAATATCTAACAGCTCCCAACATGTAACACATATCGAGTTGAATTCATCAGTGTTCCCCAAACACTTGGTCCTCCTCCTGTATTCTATGCCCCAGCGACTGGTTCCACAGCAGTAGCAGTTGCAGTTGGATGTCTAACCAGAATCTATCCTTGCCCTCTTCTTTGTAACGAAACCTCAGGGAGATAGTTCTCTAGGTACAGTCTAGGGGATGATGACCACTTCCTTAAAAAAAAAAAAAAAGACCTATCTCAGTCCTCTTTTTTTTTTTTTTTTAACAGATTTTCACCTTCCTCTGTGAGATCCCTGAGTTTTCCCCTGGTGTTCTGCTTGCTTGAAAATTATTGTCAGGTGTTGTCAAGTCAGTTTGAGCCCACTGTCGCACTCATTGTCTCAATTCCTCTCATTAAGTGTCTTCCTCACTTTCACTGACCTTGCCATCTCTTTCCTCTACCTTATCAAGCATGATGTCCTTCTCTAGGGACTGGTCCTTCTTGATAGTATATACAAAATACATGAGGCAAAAGCCTCACTATTCTCGCTTCCATGGAGCACTCTGGCTGTACTTCTTCCAGAACAGAATTGTTCATTCTTTTGGAAGTCCACAGTATGTTCTGCACCAACACCATAATTCAAAGGCATCAGTTCTCCTGTCTTCTTCACTCATTGTCCAGCTTTCACATGCATGTGAGGCAACTGAAAATATCATGGCTTAGGTCAAGCACACTTTTGTTCTCAAGGTAAGATCTTTGCTTTTCAATACTTGAAAAAGGTCTTTTGCAGCAGATTTGACCCATGTAACACGTTGTTTGATTTCTTGACTGCTGCTTCCACGGATGTTGATTGTGGGTCCAAATAAAATGAAATCCTGGACAATGTCAATAATTTTCCGTTTATCATGGTTGTTTACTGGTCCAGTTGTGAAGACTTTTGTTTTATGTTGAGGTGTAATTCTTACTGAAGACTGTAGCCTTTGATCTTCATCAATAATTGCTTCAAGTCCACTTCACTTTCAGCAAGCACGGTTATGCAACCTGCATACCACAGTACCTTATACCAGTAAAGGGAGACATTTCCCTTGCCAGTAAGTGGGTTTGCATGGGCATGTCATACTGTCCTTGTCAATGAGACATGAGAAGCAAGCTAGCACACTTCTTAGAAAAGGGTCTTTATTCTTAATAAAAAGATACAGGAAAACTTTCTCCTGGATGTCCTCGAGTGTCACTGGACCTGGTTTGACACCCATAAGTGCCATAGGCATCTTGTGTCTTTGTGGGAGCTTGTCTAAGGACAAACACACAACACAAGGGAAAACAGAGTCCAGAGATGGCACAGACTCAGACCTAGAGTCCTGTCCCTCAGATTGTTCTTCTTTTGAATGGTAGTTCAAATCAACAGTTCTATAACTTAGTATATAGAAGAGACATCTGACAGGCTTCTAAATAGAGATTGCTTGACCCCTCCTCCGGATTTAAATTCAGTAGGTCCATCGTAGGGCCCCGAAATGTGCACGTCTAACAAGTCCCCAGGTGCTGCTGCTGTCGTTGGCCCAAGGAACACATTTTGAGAACTACTAGCTTAAATCCTTGACTGAGAGTTTTCTACTACTTGCAGTCAAAAGCATTTTAATGGATAGGTAAAACCATGTACTCTGTTGTCATAATCAGGATTATATGTCTCATCCTAAACTCTCTTTTCATGTCCTCACACATATAGTTTTTTGTGATGTGTTACTCTTTCTACCTTTTAAATGTCTCCTATACTTGTCTGCATTTTCTGTAGTGTGTATCATGCTCTATTTCAAGCCACCGTCTTCCCTCCTCTGGATTACCGGGAAATTTAACTGATCTTCTACTCTCAGTCTCACTTTCTTTCCAGGAATTCTCAACATTGCCATCAAAGGAAGCTTTCAAATGTGAGACTTTGGTCATTACACTTTTGCTCCAAATTTCCTAAGAAGCAATTTGTCTCTACAACTTAGTCCAAAATCTGCACCTTAAACTATAGTCCTTACTCCTGTGTACTTCAGCTGCATTCCAATTTGTACTTGCCTACTCGAACCTTCCAGGATATCTTCTAGAGTCTTGAAATCAGTGTGCCTGTCACTCTTCTGTAACTTTTATATGTCTTTTTCTGTTCTCTCGCACCCTACTTCCTTCTCCTTTGATTACATTATATATCTCAGATTAACACTTCTGTTTATATATATTTTTCTGTATGGATGTCTTCCCCAAGTATGGGTTTGAGATTCCTCATGTGAAGACCCAGAACTCTCCTACCTCCCCTAAATTAGCACTTATTCCATAGCACTGAAGAGTGGTTACCTTACTATTTGCCTGGATGTCTAATGAGATCAGAGTCCCTGTCATCTGCCATGTGAGTCCAGAAGACTTCACATGTCTGGGAACACATTGTCGGTATCATCATAAAAGTGACCATCATCATCATCATTCATTCCATCATGTTCTTCTTATCACCGTCACTCAGCCAGCATACATTGAACCAAAAGCCTTACATGGAATATTTTCTTAATGCTCTACGATATTTTGCCCATGAGGAAACTGAGGTTCAGAGAGAAGTACTTTGTCCCAGGGGTCAGTTAGTAAGTGAGCAACAGGATTTGAACTTAGGTTATGTAGCTCTAGAGCTCTGTCCCCACTGCTCCTTCTGGTAATACTGTTACAATAGCTACAGTTCCACTAGACACTATCCGTCCTTATCATTTTTCCACCTTCCCTGTCCTGAGATTTCACTCGTGATATTACCTCCACTTCAGCATACCTGTGGCCATACCTTCAGTGACCTGTGACAACATGTTTAATTACAGTTTACCAGTGAGGTAAAAAGCCTGTTATTGTTCCCATTCCCGGCTACAACAGGCATCTCCAACCCAGTTCCCTAGAGAATGACTGCCAAGAGAGCTTTCTCACTTCACAAGTAAGAATAGGCAAATGTTAGAAAGCAGAGAGTTATCCTTTCCAAATATTGATATAGGTCTGCCACAATCAAAATTTGGGAAACATTAGGTGCTAAGAGAAAACTAAGTAAGAATGCATTCATTAAGTTTGATAAATGAATAAGAACAAAAGAAAAGCAAATAGATATACATGTATTTATATATATCTATATATGTCCGCATATATTCTGCAATGAGAAATGCTACTATTGACAAACTGTAAACTCAATCCCCAAGCTACTCCAGACTGTCACACGTTCCTCTATTGCTGCACTAGCTTCTGCTCTGTCTTTGTAACACATGACAGGTTCTCTGGACTCCTGAGGACAGTGACTATTTTTAATCCCTGGATGCTCAAATCAAGTACAGCTTCTGACATAATGAGAAACCGAAAACAAAACTTGCTGTCTGACCCAACAGAGATGCTCAGAAAAGAAAAAGAATCGGGGTATTGTACACATAATCCAGTGTAATCTGGTGAAGATAGATATAGACACATGAGGACTGCCAATTAAATTTGCAAACTCATCCCATAAAAAGTGCTACACTCCTCATTACTGAATATCAGTACAGTTACCACTTAAGCACTCCCCCTTGGGAAGTTATACACTGACACCAGTGCCTAGTCCACTCTTCAAAGCAATTTTGGAGCTCTTTTTCTGAAATGGCCATCAGAGTTGCCATTGTATTATCCTTGATGTCCTGAATGTCATTAAAATATCTTCCTTTCAATATTTTCTTTATCTTCAAATAAAAAAGTCATCGGGGCTAGATCAGGTGGTTAGGGAGAGTGTTCAATATAGTTGTTTCCTGGCTAAAAAGTCCCTCACAGATGACTATACAGTTAAGTTTGCAAACTTGCCATCGTGCCACTGTGCACAATGGCCATTCCAGAAAGAATTCCAAAAGTGCTTTGAAGGGTGGATTAGGTGCTGGAGTCAGTGTATAGCTTCCCAAAGAAAATACTTCAAAGGTGACCATAGTGATAGTCAGCAGTGAGGTATGCAGCACTTATAACAATTCAGTTCACTGACTTGTCTGACCTTGTATGTGTGTGTGCATGTGTGTGTTCATCAAAAGTTTTTACCTGTTAGCAAGATAGTTTAAAAATAAATCTAGTTCAATAATTTTAAAACTGGGCTTTAATCTAAACAGATGCTATTGTTACTTTCAGAACTAAAATGGAAGGAGAACTTGTCCCCTGTTCTGTCATCCCTAATTTTCCGAGGCAAAAATATTTAAATAAAGTATCATTTTACTCCCTTATTCCACCTACATGTCACCTATTACGTTGTAGTCCCTGTGTGGCACAAATAGTTACATGCTTGACTGTCATCTGAAAGGTCCGTGGTTGGAACTCAGCACAGGCCCATCTGAAGACAGTCCTGGCTATCTGCATTTGAAAGGTCACAGCCTTTCAAAAACCTACAGAACATAGTTCTATTCTGATACCCACGAGGTTGACATCTAACAAGATCATCAACCCTGGAGAAGCCCACCTTGTCCCTCAATTAACTTTCTTCTCTCTGAGACACCCTGTCTTCAGCCTCGCATTTTATACACAGGTGGGCATCTTCACGCCACTCCGTGTTTTCTCGTGCCAAGGGAACAAGCCACCTGGTACCATGTAGGAGACAGAAGGGCCAACAAGAAGGACAGACTCCAGGACAGACTGCTGTCACTCTCACCTCTTCTCTGGCAATAACTGCCCTGAAGAATCAAGGTGTAGATGCCCGAGATCCTGCTGAGGAATCTATTCTCCAGACTGATTTCTCTCCCCCACTGCACCAACGCTGCAATGCTATGATGAGTAAACAACTCACAGTCTCACATTTAAGACTTCCCAAGAAAAGAATATCCTGGAGATTGTTTGAACTACAGTACTGAAATTCTCGTTAATAAACGGTAATTCAACCCTGTTTGTTCACTGCAAATATAAACAGGGCTGATTTGGGAAGGGTGTGCCTAATTAAACATATTGTGTACACCTTCTATATTAAGATTACTGCCTGATTAGAAGCTGTAATTGACTTGTCTTCAGTGTTTTGTTCTCACATGGAGCAGAAATAGTTAAATAAGCCTCACAGATGTCAGATCACTCATGTCCTTTACTTCATGTATTTTTGTTCTAAGTGACATCATTGGGACAACTGGTAAAATCTGAGTAGGACCTGAAGACTAGAAAACATTAATGCATCATTGATAATACCCTGATTTTGACGGTGGTGACACTGGGTACCTACCATGTACAAAGCCATGTGAAGTACAGTATCAGAGAAGGAAAATCCAAATATTTTCACTAAAATAAGCATAGATGATTGGTAAGACTACACCCTGTTGAAAGCAGAAAGCTTGCAAGATCTAGAAGACAGCTTCATCGAGTTCCAGTTCTCATAGAATTAGAAGAATGACCCCAGTCCCCAAGTTGCTTACACTGTAACAGGAAAGACAGTTTTTAAAAAACAGGGACAGATTTCAAGTTCAATATTCATTTTTCCACACTTATGGAATATACTAGATGGTGAGAGGAATATAGTTCCTCAAGATACCTACATGCATCTTCTATTAAAAAGCAACAACTACTTGCTGTGCCAATTTCAAGAAACCCTGGTTGCATAGTGGTTGAGTGTAACATCTGCAAACCAAAAGGTCAGCAGTTCAAGCCCTCCAGGTGCTCCTCTGGAACTCTATTGAGCATTCTACTCTGGCCTATAGGGTCTCCATGAGACAGAATCAACTTGACAGCCATTTAGGGTGTCTGTGCAAATCTGGGGTAACAGTGACCTGTTTTTCTCATGGGAGGAGCCTATTCGATGGTATGTAAATTATTTGTAAATTGTACAGTATGCAATACAGAGTATTTTTCAGTGCCTAAGGAAAGAAAGTTTTACTCCATCCACATCATTAATGTCAATTGTACTTTGAGGAGGCAGCAATTCCCTGGTCATACTTTGAGTGACTTTCAACCTAATGGACTCATCTGGTACTATATCAGAAAATGCTCTGCTGTCACTCCTAAGGTTTTCACTGGCCATTTTTTTAGAAGTAGACTGCCAGGTCTTCCTTCCTAGTCTGTTATTAGCCTGGAAGCTCTACTGAAACCTGTCCCCCATGGGTGACTTTACTGTTATTTGAAAGACCAGTAGCATAGATTTCAGCGTCATAGCAACATGCAAGCCACCACAGTAAGACAAAGTGATAGGCATGTGATATCTGTCACAACTAGGCCAATATTGTGGAGAAGAGAGATAAGGTTGATGATGTCAAGGTTTCTGTTTTACTAGGATCCACAATCAATTTCTAGGTAAGCGGTGGTCAATAAATCAAATGATGTATCACACTAGGCATATCTGTGGCAAAAGACCTCTTTAAAGCATTCAAAAGCAAAGATACTACTCTGAGGATGGACACGCACCTGGCCCAAGTCATGTGATTTTCAGTCACCTCATGCGCATGCCAAAGTTGGATAATGAACAAGAAATACCAAAGAATTTATGCCTCTGAATTATGGTGCTGATGAAAAAAACTGACTATAACATGAACTGCCAAAATAAACAAGTCTGTGTTGGAAGAGGCACAGCCAGAATTAAGGATGCTGAGACGTGGTCTCATGGACTTTGGACATATTTTCAAGAAGGACTGTTTTCTGGAAAAGACATCATGCTTGGCAAAGTAAAAGGGCCAGCACCCTCAACAAGACGGATTGCAACAGTGGACCCAAACAATATAACAATGATTGTGAGGATGGAACAAGATAGAGAAATGGTCATGTTCGTTCCATTGTACGTGGGGTCGATGAGGGTCAGAAGTGACTAGATAGATTCTAACAAAGGTAACAACGATAAGAAAATAAACACGAGTGCCATGAACAACTCAGAGGGGCTCTTTTCTTTGCTTGTTTCTGCTTTGCATTATCTCTTTTCTTGAAATAGTATTGAAAAAAATAGGGGAGAATGTCTGGATCTTAGACACTGTCTTTCAGAAGTACACATGCTGCTTCTTCGACGTGCTATTTGGACTACAGCTGTAAGCAATGCTAATCTAGTAGATGCCACATTGACTTTTGATTAATTGGCGTAAATATTCGAACCAAAAACTGAAGTTGAACTGTTCTCCGGATAATTTGGTCAATTATTTCTTAAAAACCATATAAAAATAAGGGGAGCTATAACCAAAAGATTGACTGAGTGACTACAGAATATATGATCTCTTTACGAAGCCTAACTGCGTAATTGGGAGCCCTGGCAGCACGGTGATTACGAGCTCGGCTGCTGACCAAAAGGTGGGTAGATCTAATCCACCAGTCACTCAATGGAAACACTGTGGAACAATTCAACTCTGTACTGTAGCCCTGTAGGGCCACTACGAGGTGAAATGCACTTGGTAACAACAGGTTTGGGTTTCTTTTTTTCTTGGTAACTGAGTAATTTAGGATCAAACTAGACATAAGGAGGTAGACTTCATTTATTTCTTCTATGCATGCAGCCAAATTTCTACGTCTCAGCCACATGACTGAACTAACACAGGAGGACTAAGTCATTACCCAATGGTATCAGACTTTATCCACACTATGTGCCATAACCATTAAGCTTAATGCATCACACTTGGATGCATTATTTCCTTTTATTACATCAGTAATCTTTAAATGTCTTCTGAGAAAACCACCCTGATTGTCTTTTGTTCTACATTGTCATTATTTCCAATACAATGTTGTATATTCACTGTGTTACCTGTTGTAACTTATTACCAAAAAATTAAAAGGTAAAAAATTTAAACTTTGTTTTGCTTCCCCCCCCCCTTCCTGAGGGTGGGGAGCTGTTCTGTTTTGTTTAATCTCTGGAAACCAGTTTGTTAAAGCAGTATAGGGTGAGTGAGTTCTACAAAAAAAAAAAAAAAAATATTTTCTTTCATCTTTTCCTTTCAGACTGGCCAAGAAAATGTATAAATTAATCTACCAAGTCACATTATAAGTCATTTGATTACTGGTAGCTGGCATGGAGAGCAATGAAAATGCAATTTTAAAAACTAAATGCTGAGCTAATAGTAGCACCAAGACAGTAGACAAATACGTGTAAATATGAACCCTATGACTTCACTCTAAGGAGGCTATTTGTCTTATTTATTTACAGCTTCTAGCACAGTGTCTAACCAAAGCAGCTAGTCAATAAATATTTGTTTAATATATACCAGTAAAATAAATAGAAGTTTTCCAAGTAAATAGCTAGACTTGAAGGTGAATTGACACAAGCTTTCTTTAGTGTTATATATATATATTTCTTTTCTTTCTTCTATTTTCTATAAGCCAGAGGTGGGTTCCATCTAGTAATACACACCAGCAATTTCCTTGTGGCACATTTCCACATACCTACAAGTCTCTTTATAATGTTGTATGCAGAAGTTCTCTGCTCACAGTGGTTAGAAAGCATTTTGATGAGACAGACCACAGTTTTTTGAAAGACTTACGAAGTAAACCAAGTTCTGCACAACAGACTCTGACCCCCAAACCACAATGTACACAACTGCTTCTTACAGCAAGGTTCCCAGTGAGGAACATTCTCCCAGGCAGAAGACATTAAGCGTGTAGCCGTATCTTGCAGAGTTGCCGCTATATTCTGGTCGTGTTTGTATAACAGATATGTTATTCTCAAACCTTTGGCCATACGCACTGAAAAACGCAACTTTAATGTCTCTGTTTCTAAGGAAACTTTAAAGTTGGGCCAACAGTTCATACTGATTGTGGAGCTGATTTGTCTCATGACACTTTGTAAATGCTTGCATTTTTTTCCCATCTTCCCCCAAAGTGCTATCACCCAGGAACAATTTCCAGTTTGAACATGATTATAAATTGGGAGAATGGGGTAGAGACAAATGACAAATCCAAATTAAAATATAGATCCAAGTTCTGGAAAGTATTTTGCGCCTGTTTTTAATTTAAGTGGATGAGTAGTCTGTGGTGAGGTCAGGAAGGAAATACAGTAAGAAATGTAATAACGATCCAGTTACAACCAGAACATGGAGAAACCAGAAGCCTGTGGCCAGACAGGTATGGACAGCAACCACCCAGAGGAAGACACGGTCTGGGATTTTGAAAATGCTAGTATAGGGAGAAAAGGTTCAAACATAAAGATGATGGGTCTGACAGATGAGAATGGAAGGAGGATACGAAAGAGAACGGCATGGACAACTGCGAGAAAATAGAGAGAAAACAACAGTTAGATGTTTCTATTTCAAAGAGAAAATACTGGAATCAAAGACAAGGGTCCTAACCAGTATCAGGAAACCCTGTTGGTGTAGTGGCCACCAACCAAAGGGCTCACAGTTTGAGTCCACCAGCTGCCCCTTGGGAACTCTTTGGGGTAGTTCTACCTGTCCCATAGGGTCACTATGAGTTGGCTCCACGGCAACAGGTTTTTTTGTTTTATTTTTAACTACTGCCAGCCTGTTGATGGTCCAGAGTCTTCCCCATCTTTGAATTCCCAAGGGCTTATGTTTTCATGAAAAGTATACAGTTGGTATAGTTGGTTAAGTGCTCAGTTATTAACCAAAAGATGGAACCCACTCAGAGACACCTAAAAGAAACACCCAGGGATCTGCTTTTGAAAGGTACAGCATTGAAAACTTGATGGTGCACAGTTCTACTCTGCAACAACTGCTGTTGCCATGAATCCGAATTATCTCAGTGGCCACTGTTTTCAGTTTCTCTTTTTAACCTTTGCAGGGGTGCAAACAGAATTTTCTCAGGGACTAACTGACAGTCGGCAGCTCCAGTCCACCCACGGCATCTTAAAAGGAAGGCATGGCTCTCTGTTTCCAAATATTGGCCATTGAAAACTCTATGGAACACAGTTCTGCTCTGACACACGTGCAGTCTCCATGAGTCAGAGTCTACTTAATAGCAGCCAGTTTACCATCCTTCTCATGACTCTGTCCCCAGTCCCTGTGTCTACTCATGCTGTGTTATTACACCCCATGTCATCCTAAACAGGAACCCTCAGCATCTTCACCAGTTTGCACAGAAATAACACCCACACCAAACATTTCTGAGCTGAATTGATTTTACCAACAATATTATAAAAGTAAAATGGAGAAAGAGAAATCCTCACTGTAATATGTTTTGCCTTTTTTTGGACCCTCCCCAATTATTCTTTTCTCTTTCCTTTCAAAAGCCAAATAGCAAAATCCATTCTCCTGCATCACTCAGAGCAACTTACGGATGCCACTGAGATCTTTACACCAATGAGACTTAAGCCCTTGAGTGTTGGGGGGAGTAGGGGAAGATGGTTGAAGGCCACTTCCTGTCAATAATTTTCAAAACTTCTTCTAAGCTAAGTAGAATGACATGAATAAAATGTTTCAGCTTTATCACACACACCAAAGTTCTCAGTGATCTGATGCAGTTATTAAAATCTTATTTTCAAAGAATATCCATTGATGTGAAAATGATACGATTTTCAGTGGGACATAAAGCTATAAATATGATATACTATTTTAAGAAAATTTATATATATTTATATTCTCAAAATGACTTCAGAAATACATACCAAAATATTAAAATATTTCTGAATATGGATGGACTATAGGTAGTTACTACCTTTTCCTTTATACTCTTCTATAAATGTTTTACTATGAAGTGAAATTATTTTAAAAAGTAGAAATGATAACAAAACTGTTTTTATTGAAGATATTTTAGGGATTTCTCTCAGTAGAATTGTGTTTAGATTAGAGATATCTTAGCTGGAGTTACAGGAAGCAATTTAGAATGTTGTAAGTTTTCCTTTAAATACGAAATACTTCACTTTTCTTTGAAATCCAATCATTTTGAATTCTTGAGAAACTAAGAATCGATTTTGTTTCTCCTCAGGTAACTCAGTTATTTTTACAATTAAAATATACATTACATCAAATAAAAACAAAATAGAGAAATGATAAAATATGAGCTAGATACACAGCTACATATTTTTTCAAAAAGTTTATCTTTTAATGAAAATTTTAATTATGAAGCATTTAGCCAAGTAATTTAGTTACAGGACTTGGCTGTGATCTTTTGAGCCTACAACAAAATAATGAAGTTCTACCCAAGGGCAGTCACTTTTTTTAAAAGCTAATTTGTCCATGCATGCTGCATTATGGTGATCTTACATTAGTGCTTACTAAAACACACACACACACACACACACACACACACACACACATACACACACACCATTGCCACTGAATTAATTGCGACTCATAGCGATTCTATAGGACAGAGTAGAATTACCCCATAGAATTTCGAAGGAGAACCTGGTTGATTTGAACTACCAACCTTTTGGTTAGCAGCCATAGCAGTTAACAACTATGCAACCACGGTTTCCTTGGACTTATTGGTTCCTTAAAATTAATTTCACAGATGCTAATGATACAAGATACCAAATCAAACTTCTCTTTCTATGGCTAAAATGGAGTTCTCCGTATACTTTGCCTTAATCCCTTGCTAACATGTCACTGGATGACTGGGTATCTTTCTAATGTGCCAGTGGGATTTCTCAGTCCTGACTCCCCACACATTTAGGCACTACTTGAGTTGTAAAAATAATTACATACACAATTTTTTGATGGTACTTCTTACATTTTCTTTTTTGCTCATTTTTTAAATTATTGTACAGTATATACCCCAAAACATTCACCAATACAACCTTCACATTCACAATTCAGTAACATTGATTATATTTTTCATGTTGAGTCACCATTATCACTATCCTTTTCCAAAAGATCCTTCAGCTAGTAACAGAAACTCAATGCTTCTCTAAAAAAACAAAATTCCCTGTTCTTCCTTCCCTCTCACTCCTGGTAACCATCAATAGGCTTTGGTTTCTATATGTTTGCTTATTTCATACAAGTAAGGTCATACTGTATTCTCCCTTTTGAAATTGACTTATTTCACTCAACACAATGTTTTCAAGGTTCAACTATTTTGTGCCACATATCAGAATTTGATTTCTTTTTATGGCTGTGTAATATTCCACTGTATATACACACATTTTTTTAAATCTATTCATCAACTGAAAGACGTTCCATTTGTTTCCACTTTTTGACTATTGTAAATAGTGTTGCAATGAGTATTGATGAATAGATTCCTATTTGCCTTCCTGCCTACATTTTTTTCTGGGTATGGGGTGGCTGGGTCACATGGGAGTTTCATGTTTGATGAACTTTTTAAGAAACTACCACACTGTTTTCACAGTAGCTGCACTATCTCATTCATCTGCAATGGATAAGGGGTTCTACTTTTCCTACAACCTAACCAACATCTTGTTGGTTTCCTTTTTTTATTTATTTTTGTAATCATTGCCATTATAGTGGCCATAAGATGGTATCTTATTACGGTTTTGATTTTTATCTCTTTACTGGTTAATGATGCTGAACAACTTTTCATGTGCTTGTTGGCCATTTGAATATTCTTTTTGTGAACTGTCCAAGTCCTTTGCCTATTTATGATTGGGTTTTATTATTTTTGATGTTAAGTTATAAAAATGTTAGATACATTTTTTGATATTAGGTCCTTATCAATATATAGAAGTCCCTGGGTGGCACTAGAAGTTAAGCCCTCAGCTAATAGACAAAAGGTTGGCAGTTCAAGCCCACTCAAAGGGACCATAGAAGACAGGCCTGGAAATCCGTTTCTGAAAGATCATAGCCTTGAAAACCATATGGTGGGGTTCTATTGTACATTCGTGGGATTGCCATGAGTTGAGTTCACCTCAACAACAGCATCCACATATATATTTCCCAATATTTTTCCTCAAATTTTTAGGCTGTCTTTTCACCTAATTAAGTCCTTTGATGAACAGAAGTATTTAATTTTTGTGAGGTCTCATTTATTTGTTTTTCTTTTGCTGCTTGAGCTTTTGTTATCATAGTTGATGGTCTGTTTATATATACTAGGTCCCACAACCTTACACTTACATTTTGTGAGAATTTTATGGTTTTAGTTTTCACATTTGGGACCATGGTCTATTTTGAATTGGTTTTTTGTTTATGGTGTGAAGCATAAATCCTATTTCACTCTTCTACATATGGAAATCCAATTCTCTTAGCACCCTTTACTGAAGAGACTCTTCCTTCACCTTTGAGTGGATTTACCATCCTTCTCAAAAATTACTTTACCATAGATGTACTTGAATTCATTTCTGGACTTTAATTTCTGTTCCTTTGATTTAGATCTATTATTATAGCAGTACCGGGCTATTTAAATACCATAGCTTTACAGTATGTTTTGAAACGAGATAGTGTAAGCTCCACTATTTTATTCCTCTCCAAAATTGGCCTACCTTTCATGATACTTTGCCCTGCCATAAAAATTGGAGTATTGAAATTTACATTTCTGCAAAGAATACTGTTGGGCTTTTGACGAGGATTACACATAAAATGTATACATTACTTTGGATAGTATGTGGATAGTAATTGACACTGGAACTCTATTAAGCTTTCTGAACCATGAACAGAATGTCCTTCCTTTCGTTTAGTTCTTCTTTAATTTATTTTTGTAATGTTTTATAACTTTTTGTGTATAAGTCCTTCACATGCCTGATTAAATTGTTTGCTTAATTTTTAAAATAAACATAATGAGGATATAATTACTGTCATTAAATCAGTTATTCACATATTCAACAAATAGTCACACTGTGCATCACATATGCCAGGCACCATGTTGTTGTTGTTGCTTTCGGTCCCGACTCATGGATACCCTATGAACAACAGAATGAAACACTGCCCAGTCTGTACCATGTCCACTCATTTTATGCTTAACCCCACTGTTGTGGCCACCGTATCAATCCATCCTGTAAAGGGTCTTCCTCTTTTTCACAGACCCTCCAGTGTATCAAGCATGATGTCTTTCTCCAGGGACTGACCCTTCCTGACAACATGTCCAAAGTTATGTAAGACTCAGTCTTGGATCTTTGCTTCCAAGGAGCACGCTGGCTGTACTTTTTCCAGAATAGACTTTTTTGTTCTTATGGCAGTCCATGGTACATTCTACATTCTCCTCCAGCACCACAATTCAAAGGCATCAGTTTTATTTCTGTCTTCTCTGTTCATGGTCCAGCTATTGTATGCATATGAAGCAATTGAAAATACCATGGCTTGGATCAGGCACACTTTAGTCTTCAAGGTGACATCTTTATTTCTCAATACTTTAAAGAGACCCTTGCAGCATGTTTTCCCAATGCAAGATGTTTTTTGATTTCTTGACTTCAGCTTCCACAGACATTGATTGTGGCATCAAGTAAAGTGAAATCCTTGACAATCTCAATCCTTTCTCCATTTGTGATGATGCTGCTTACTGGTCCAGTTGTGAGGATTTTTTTCTTGAGGTTGAGCTGCAATCCATACTGGTGGATGTGGTCCTTGATCTTCATCAGCAAGTGTTTCAAAGCTTCTTCACTTCCAGCAAGTAAGGTGGCATTGTCTGTGTAATCGAGGTTGTTAATGGGTCGTTCTCCAATCCTGATGTCTCTTTCTTCTTTGTATAGTCCAGCTTCTCAGATTACTTGCTCAACACACAGATTAAAAAGATATGGTGAAAGGATATAACCCTGACACACACCTTTCCTAACTTCAAACCATGTAGTGTCCCTTTGTTCCGTTTGCATGACTGTCTCTTGATCCATGTACAGATGCCTTAAGAGTGCAATTAGATGTTCTGAAATTCCCTTTCTCCATAACATTAGCCATAATTTATTATGATCGACACAGTCAAATGCCTTTGCATAGTCAATGAAACACAAGTAAACTTCTTTCTGGCATTCTCTGCTTTCAGGCAAGATTCATCTGACATCAGTGATGATATTCCTGGTTCCATACCATCTTCTGAACCCAGCTTGAATTTCTAGCAGTTCCTTGTCAGTATACTGTTGCAGTCACTTCTAGATGATCTTAACTAAAATTTTACTTGTGTGTGATATTAACAACATTATTTGGTAATTTCTGCATTCAGTTGCATCACCTTTTTTTGGAATAGGCATAAATATGGGTCTCTTCCAGTCAGTTGGCCAGGTAGCTGGCCTCCAAATTTCTTGACATAAATGAGTGAGCACTTTCAGCACTGCATCTGTTTGTTGAAATATCTCAATTGATATTCCATAAATTCCTGGAGGCTTGTTTTTTGCCAATGCCTTAAATGCAGCTTCAACTTCTTCCTTCAGTACCATTGGTTCCTGATCATATGCTACTTCTTCAAGTGGCTGAACATTGACTAGGTCTTTCTGATATAATGACTCTGTGTATTCCTTCAATCTTTTGACGCTCTCTGAGTCATTTAATAGTTTCCCTGTACAATCCTTAAGTACTGCAACTCGACGCTTGAATTTCTTCTTCAGTTCTTTCAGCTCTAGAAATGCAGAATGTGTTCTTCCCGTCTGGTTTTCCATTTCCAGCTCTTTGTACAGATCATTATAATACTTTGTTTTGTCTTCTTGAGCTACTCTTTGAAATCTTCTGTTTAGGTCTTTTACTTCACCATTCTTTCCTTTGCTTTAGCTGCTTCGCATTTGAGAGCAAGTTTCAGAGTCTCTTCTGACATCCAATTTGGTCTTTTCTTTCTTTTCTGGATTTTTAATGGCCTCTTGCTGCCTTCATGAATGATGTCTTTGATGTCGTTCCACAATTCATCTAGTCTTTGGTCATTAGTGATCAACACATCAAATCTGTTCTTGAGATGGTCTTGAAATTCAGGAGGGATGTGCTCAAAGTCCTACTATGGCTCTAATGGACTTGTTCTAATTTTCTTCAGTTTCAGTTTGAATTTGCATATAATCAATTGATGATCTGGACCACAGTCAGCATCTGGTCTTGTTCTCACTGTTGATATGGAGCTTTTCCATCATCTTTTTCCACAGATGTAGTCAATTTTGTTCCTATGTACTCCATCTTCTGAGGTCCATGTGTGTAGTCACTGTGTTCTTTAAAAAAGGTAGTTGCAATGAAAAAGTTGCTAGTTGCAAAATTCTATCATGCAGTCTCCAGCAGTTTTTCTAACATGAAGACCTATTTTTCAACTACTGATCTTTCTTCTTTGTTTCCAACTTTTGCATTCCAGTCACCAGTAATTATCAGTGTCCTGATTGTATGTTCAGTCAATTTCAGACTGCAGAAAATCCTCAGTCTCTTCATTTTTGTGTTTAACAGTTGCTGCATAAGTTTGAATAATAGTCACATTAACTGGCCTTCCTTGCAGAAGTATGGATGTTATCCTATCACTGATAGCATTGTACTTCAGGATAGGTCTTGAAATGTTCTTTTTGATGATTAATGCAGCACCATTCCTCTTCAAGCTTTCATTCCTAGTGTAGTAGACCATGTGATAGTTGGAGTCAAAATGGCCAAAACAAGTCCATTTCAGCTCACTAATGCCTAGAATAGCAATGTTTATGCATTCCATTTCATTTTTGATGATTTCTGGTTTTTCTAGATTCACGCTTCACATATTCCATGTCCTGATTATTAATGGATGTTTGCAGCTGTTTCTTCTGACTTTGAGTCACACCACATTAGCAGATGAAGGTCCTGAAGGCCTTACTCCATCCACATCATTAAGGTCACCTCTACTTTGAGGAGGCAGCACTTCCCCAGTCATCTTCCGAATGCCTTCTAACCTGGCTCACTTTCCAATACCATATCTGACAGTGTTCAGCTTCTATTCATAAGGTTTTCCCTGGTTAAGTCTTTCCAGAAGTACTCTGTCAGGTCCTTCTTCCTAGTCTGTCTTAATCTGAAAGCTCAGCTGAAATTTGTCTACCGTGGGTGACCCTGCTGGTACATGTATACCAGTGGCATAGCTTCTAGCATCACATCAACAAGCAAGCATCAACTGCTAGACAAGTGGGGCACTGTGTTGCACTCTGACAATAATAAAATGAATTCTTAAAATGCCCCTCTCCTTAAATACATTGTATTCTATGGGAGACACTCAAAGCACAGGTAAAGAACCAAGCTACTCTGCTTATTTGCCTCAAGCATTTGATTACAGTTAATGCTTACTTTTCACTTCCGAAGGAGTGTTCTTACTGCCTTGAAAGAACAACATCCAGTCGTTGGGTTTTGTTGTTGTTTGTTTTGTTTTGGCATAAGATCTATATCTGCATTTTGCAATAAGGTAGACACTAGCCACATGTGGCTATTGAGCACATGATATATGGCCAATCCAAACTGAGATGTGAGCTACATGCAAAATACACACTTAATTTCAAAGATCTAATATGAAAAACAGATGAAAGTAAAATAGCTTATATATAAAATTTTGTTTTTATTAAATGTTGAATTGATGATATTTGAGATAGAGTGGGATGCATAAAATATATTATTAAAATTAATTTCATCTATTTATTTTAATGTAACTATTAAAAAATTAAAATGATACATGTGACTTACATTATACTCTAGCATATACATATGCATTGCACAAAAGGGATTCAGTTACTCAGAGTAAAAGAAAAAGAAGCCTGCCACTTCTCAAAATATATCCATGTAAAGCATACTTGCATATTTTTCAGTTCTCACAGTCAGTTATAAAGGTGAGTCCATAGGAACAAGCACACGTAGTTCATCAGAAGAATTGTGTGAGAGTTACAAATAGTTGTTTTGTGTATCACAGTGATTAGAAAATACATCAGAAACTAGTGACTTACCTCTTTTACCTTTGTGAGTAGAGAGTAGGTAGGGTAATTATTCTTCTCTACCTGGGTAATTGGTTTCCCTTTTTAAAAAAGAAAAATAAAAATATTTATAAATCTCATAACCAAATTAATACCTGTGGGTGACAAAATTTACACTTCTTAATATGATTTTAGATATTTTAAGTATAAAATTTATACACATCTAGACATGTTCTTCAAGAAGAGTTTCTTATTACATACATCAAACCAAAAAAAAAAAAAGGAGTTCCCATTGTGTTAATTCTGACTCATAATGACTCTGCAGGACAAAGCAGAAATGCTCTATAGAGTTTCCAAGACCATAAATACTTACAGAAGTAGACTCTGGCTTCTTTCTCCTGTGGAAAGGCTGGTGGGTTCAAACCTCTGTCATTTTGGTTAGAAAGTGAGCTCTGTAACCACTGTACCACTAGGACTCCTATTACACACAAAAAGACTAGGAAAAAAATAAGAATGAAAGATTATTTCTATTTCATCCTTAAGGAGTGAATAAATCAAATTCACTTCCTATCCCTGATATTTAGAGTTAGTATTTGTAGTTTCTACTTGGAATCAATACAGTGCAGTGAAATGACAATAAAATTTTAAAAGCACTATGTGTAAAATTCTATTCAGTTTTATCTGTGATTTTCTTTCATAAGTATCATTGTATAGCAGGCACTGATAGTTTTCATGCTTAATAATATTTATGTGAATGAAGCAGTTGGTAAATTTAATACCACATATGTGTAGTTAATGTGCATGACTTAGACTTGGGTCTCTGGAGAAGCAAAATCAGTGAAGTAGATGTACATATATATACATGCACATGCACACATATATATACATGTGAATATAAATGGGAGTGGAAAACTCAATATCATCAGTTAGAACAAGGCCAGGGGCCAACTGTGGACCTGAACATCGATTGCTCAAGTTAAGCTGAAACTAAACAAAATTAGAACAAGTCTATGAGAGCCAAAGTACAACCTTGAGTATATCACACTTGAATTTAGACATCTTCTCAAGAATAGACTTAATCTATTGAACGCTGATAACCAAAGATCAGAGGAGTTGTAGAATGACATCAAGGACATCATACATGAAGAAAGCAAGAATGAAAAAAGGTACTCCGAAACGCTTGCTTGAGCATCAAGTCTTAAAGGAAAAGGATGAAATAATGAGTTAAGAGTTTGAACAGATTTCAAATAGACATTCAAGAAAACCAAGTAAAGTATTACAATGGCATGTACACAGACCCAGAGATAGAAAATCAAAAGGCAAGGACATGCCCAGCAATTCTCAAGCTGAAAGAGCTGAAGAGAAATTCAAGCCTCAAGTTACTTTACTGAAGGATTTGTGGGGAAAATATTAAATGACTCAAGAAACATCAAAAGAAGATGGAAGCAAGGTGCAAAGTCACTACACCAAAAGGAACTGGTTGACATTCAGACATTTCTGGAGGTACTATATGAACAGGAACTGATGGTACTGAAGGAAGAAGTCCAAGCTGCGCTGAAGTGTCTGGAGAAAAACAAGGCTCCAGGAACAGACAGAACTGAGGTGTTTCAACAAATGGATGCAGATCCGGAAGTGGTCACTCACCTATGCCAAGAAATTTGAAAGAGAGCTACCGGGCCAACCAGCTGGAAGAGATCCATCTTTGTGCCTATTCCAAAGAAAGGTGATCCAAAAAAAACCGTGGAAATTATCGAACAATGTCATTATTACCACACTCAAATAAAATTTTGCTGAAGATCATTCAAAAGTAGTTACAACTGTCGTTGACAGGGAACCATCAGAAATTCAAGCTGGATTCAGAAGAGGATATGGAACCAGGGATATTGTTGCTGATCTTGAATGCATCCTGATTGAGAGCACAGAATACAAAAAGGATGTTTACCTTTGTTTTAATGATATGCAAAGGCATTCAACTCTGTGGATTATAACAAATTAGGAAACATATTGAAGACTGAGAATTTCAGAACACTTAATTGTGTTTATAAGAAAACAGTACATAGAGGAGGAAGTAGCTGTTCAAACAGAACAAGGGGATAGCGAGTGGTTAAAATTCAAGAAAGCTGTGTGTCAGGGTTGTATCCTTTCACCTTACATATTCTGGACATGTTACCAGGAGGGATCAGTCCCTGGAGAAGGACATCATTCTTGGCAGAGTAGAGGATCAGTAAAAAAGAGGAAGATCCTCAACAAGATGGATTTACACAGTGGCTGCAACAATAAGATTAAGCATAAAAATGATGTGAGTGTGGCGCAGCTCCATGTAGTATTTCATTCTGTTGTTCACAGGGTCCCTGTGAGTTGGAACCGACTCAAGGGCACCTAACAATAACAACAACAACATTCAGTCTCTTTGCTGAGCAAATACATCTGAGAAGCTAGATTGTATGATGAAAAATGGGGCATCAGGATTGGAGGAAGACTCATTAACAACTCATTTTACGCAGATTACACAACTTTGCCTGCTGAAAGTGAAGAGGACTTGAAACACTGATGAAGATCAAAGACCGTAGCCTTCAGTGTGGACTATACCTCAACATAAAGAAAACAAAAGTCCTCACAACTGGACCAAGAAGCCATATCATGATAAACAGACAAAATATTGAGGTTGTCAGGGATTTCATTTGGGCTCCACAATCAATGCTCATGGAAGCAACAGTCAAGAAATCAAGAGACACAAGGCATTGGAAAATCTGCTAAGAAAGAGCTCTGTGAAGTGTTGAAGAGTAAAGATGTCACCTTGTAGACCAAAGTGTGCCTAAGCCAATCCCTGGTTTTTTTCAGCTGCATGTGAAAGCTGGACGATGAATAAGGAAGACCCAAGAAGAAATGACATCTTGGAAGTGTGTTGTTGGAAAATATTGAATATACCATGGACTGCCAAAAGAACAAACAAATCTGTCTCAGAGGAAGCACAACCAGAATGCTCCTTAGAAGTAAGGGTGGCAAGGCTACATCTCACGCACTACAAACACATGTTGTCAGGAGGGATTCGTCCCTGGAGAAGGACGTCATGGTTGGCAAAGTAGGTCAGCACAAAAAGAGGAAGGCCCTCAATGAGATGGATTGACACAGTGGCTGACACAATGGCCTTAAACATAACAATAATTATGAGGATGACATAGGACCAGGCAGTGTCGTGTTCTATTGTGCATATGGTCACTATGAGTCTAAACCAATTCAATGGCACCTAACAAAAACAACGTATGTAGAGAAAGAGAGAGGGATTTATCTCAAGAAAATGGCTTATGTGGCTGTAGAAGCTAAGTCTCAAGTCTATAGGTCAGCTGTCAGGATGGAGGCTTCTCCTGACTCCAGTGGCTTCAGATGCTGATGAACTTCAGATTGTCAGTTAAGACAGTAGGCTTCTAGTTCGAGTCCCCAAAATCTGAAGTCAGATAATGATGAACCAGATGCAGAATTCATGCAAGCAAAAGCCAGAGTTTTTCCAGGAAAGCCATATATTTTAGATTCAGGCCACACTCCCAAAGATATTCCCACCATCACTGATCAGCTGATCCCATGAGATCACATCAAGTAGATGATTACATTATATTACAAAATGGAGGATAACTACACCGAGACACAACTGCTAAATTGCATCATTACGTTATTGTCAAACTACCTCACTACATAACTACCACACTACATCATTATGTAACTTTCAAACCACTGAGAATTATGGCTCAGCCAAGCTGACACACCACTATATCACCACAGTTTAGAATTTAGAATTTATTGAATTAAGTAGATAACCAGACTTTAGGTTGTTACAGAAAAATATTTACAAAGCTACATTTATTCCCTGAGTTAGCAATAGACACAAAAACTTTCAATAGTAATTCATGCAGTAAACTATAGATTTTTAGAATTTTGCACATAGGGATGGGTCATCATCAAAGGTTTTTTTATGTAGGGAGAAACAATACTCATATCTGTAAAGTCTTTTTAAATAATTTTCTTAACAAGAGTTAAATCTGAAAACATAATTTATTTTGTTACTGCAAAGGCATTTGGCAAGTGGAAGAAAACCTCATGATACTTGAACCATTTACCACAGAATCAAACCTGAGTGACAAAGAACCAATACGTGTCAGAGTTGAACTGTGCTCCATGTGGTTTCTAAAAGCCAATTTTGCCAAAGTGGATCTTCCAAGGGTCTCCTCTGGGTGCAGACTCCAATCCCTATGTTAGCAATAGAGTGCATTAGCTGTTTGCACTACCCAGGGGCTACTAGGATTCTACTCAGTGAAAGAAACCATGCCCACTGCAGTGGAGTCAATTCCAACTCATAGCAACCCTACAGAGAAAAATACAACTGTCCCATATGACTTCCAAGGCTGTAATCTGTAGGTAAGCAGACTGCCACGTCTTTCTTGTTTGGGTGATGAATGGGTTCAAACTCCCAACTTTTTGATTAGTGGTCAAGTCCTTAACCACTGTACCACCAGGGCTCCTTTGCATTGTATTTAGAGCAGCAGCATTTTAATGGTCAACATACTTCAGCTGAAAGTGACATGACTTCCCAGATTATCTTCTAAGTCCTTATAATAAACTGTCCATGAGGTCTGTTATACAGACATTTTAAAATTCTAACTATGGATCTGACTCGACGGCACTTGGCTATGAATAATAAAAAGTTATTTTGAAAAACAGACGAAACCAAAATCCAAACAGTGGCTGTGATGGTGACTCTGACTCACAACAAACCTATGTGTGTATCAGAGTAGAACTCTGTTCCATAGGGTTTTCAGTGGCTGGTTTTTTGGAAGTAAATGGCCAGGTCTTTCTCCTAAAGTGCCCGTGGGTAAACTGAAACTGCCAGCCTTTCAGTTAACAGGTGTCATGGATTGAACTGTGTCCCCTAAAATGTCTGTCAACTTAGCTGGGCATGAGTCCCAGTAATATGTGGTTGTCAACCATTTTATGTGATTTCCCTATGTATTATAAACTCTATCACTATGATGAAATGGGATAGATTAGTGGCAGTTATATTGGTGAGATATCCAAGATTAGATAGTGTCTTAAGTCTTTCCCTTTGAGGTATAAAACAGAAAATCAAGTAGACAGACATAAGGCACTCTTAGCACCAAGAAAGAAGCACTGGGAGCAGAGCACCTTTTGGGGACTCATGGTTTCTGCATGGAGAAGCTTCTAGTCCAGGGCATGATTGACAGGGAGGATCTTCCTCCAGAGCCAGTAGGGAGTGAAAGCTTTCCCCTGGAACTGACATCCTAAATTTGAATTCACAGCCTACCAGACTGTGAGAGAATAAATTTCTGTTCATTAAAGCAATCCACTTGCGGTATTTCTGTTATAACAGCACTAGATGACTGAGACTATAGCTGAGTGCTTAACTGATTCTACAACCCAAGGACTCCCAAGACAGAACCAACCTGTTGCTGAGTTGACTCTGATTCATAGTGACTCTGTAGCACACAGTAGAACTATACCATAGGATTTTCAATAAGTGGCTGGTATATTTGAACCGCCAGCTTTTCAATTAGCAGCCAAGTTCTTAATCACTGTACCCCAGGAAACCCTGGTAGCATAGTGATTAACCTCTATGTCTGCTAATCAAAAGGTCAGCAGTTCAAATCTTCCAGGTGCTCCTTGGAAACTCTACAGAATACTGCTACTCTGTCCTCTAGGGTTGCTATGAGTCAGAATTGGCTTGATGGCAGTGCACCTGGTTTTTGCTTTGGGTGCCACCAAGACTCCAAAGACAGAGTAGCTGGTAAATTCCAATTCCACTGTTTCCTGCAGATAGTAGCAAATCCATTTCAAAGACGCAGCAGTCTGTCCCGTCTCTCTCATTGAGTACGCATCTTACCCACATTTTCCAAATCTCTCCCAGGTTTATTTCTTCGTTGTTTCCTTTCCCCCATTGTGTCAGCATTTCTTAAAGTATAGATGATGGGTAACTTATATCAGGAACCATCAAAAGATACCTTTGGAAAGGTGGATTCCTGGGCTCCGTCTTAGTCCCTTCTCGGATCCTGAGTCAGGATCTCAGGAGGTGGCACCTGCAGAATTAGTACTGTCAGAAACTCTGCAGGCAATTCCTTTGCATGTCTGAAGTCAGGAAGGATGCAACTGTCTGCCTCAGGAATCATAGCTAATGGTACAGATCATTGAAAATGCTGATGACAACATAACCTGCATTTTTACCTTGACTTCTCACTTGAAATTTAGCAAGTTTCTCTGATAAGGAACATATATTTTCAATGACTCACTGTCAATCCACTGCTCAGGAAGCCAACGTCATTTTCCCCCAAAAGGAGCTCTACCCCTTTCTTGTATCGGTGACACCATCAGTCTCCTAGCTACCAACTGTTAAAAATTAAGAGTCATCTTTGACTTTTGCTCTCATCCTGTGCATCTAATTAGTAACTAGATCATGTGGCTTCTCCCTGCAATATGCCTCTGACCGTAACTAGTTCCATCTTTAAATCAATAAATACTGTCTGGCACCTGCTTAAAAAAAAAAAACAAAACACTGCTATCAAGTCAATTCCAAATCAGAGGAACCCAATAGGACACAGTAGAACAGTCCCATAGAGTTTCCAAGGTCAGCAATTATATGGAAGCAGACTGTCAGTCACATCTTTCTCCAAGAGAGTTCAAATTATTGACCATCTGGTAAGCAGCCATGAATCTTAACCACTGAGCCAACAAGGGTCCTTTTGACAAGTAATACATGTTAAGAAAGGGTGATATAAATTAAACCAGATATGATCACTGTTTTAAGACATTCACAATCTAGCCAGAATTAGAAACCAATAAATAAATAGCTCTCCATTCTAAGTGCTAGAGTGTAAACATGTGAAAAATACTGACAGTGCCCAGAAAAAGAAGCCAGTTAATGATTTCTAAGGGATCTGAGATGGTGGGTTCTTACCCACCATCCTTTTCTCAAGAAAATGAATATAGCAGGTCAATCCCATAAGGCAGTTCCACTCTGTCCCACAGGATTTCTATGAGTCAGAGTTGACTGCTGAGCAAGAGGTTTGGTTTTGGATTTGGTAAGTGGCTTCCAAAAATGTCCCTGAGTGGCACAAACAATTTATACTCAATGATTAACCCAAAGGTTGGCAGTTAAAAGCCAGCCAGAGTACCATGGAAGAAAAGTCTGGTGATCTGCCTCTGTAGAAATTAAGCCAAGAAAACACTATGGAACTTGGTTCTACTCTGTGACACATCGGGCTAGCGTGAGACAGAGTGAACTCAGTGGGAACTGATTTGATCTGTTTTCTTTGGTTAAGTGGTCGGTGAACGGTACAAAAAGGAGACAATATTTCAACTGGTGTTTTCTGAAGGAAAAGTAGGTCACTGGGCATTTATCAAAGAAAGCACATCCAATAGAGAAAACAATTTAAAAAAAAATCAAGACTGTTTTAACTTCGTAAAAGCAGGTTAGATGCTGAAGAGTAGCTCTTTGGTGGCTGTTGAGAGTGATTGTGGAAAGCCAAAAAGACGTCTTGTGTAAGAAAGGCTAATTATTCAGCACTGAAACTCTCTTGAGGATATAGTTTTCTTTTTTCCCTTTAATTAAATGTTTTTCATATAAGAAAAATACACACATGGGGCTTTAAAATTCTAATAGAATTGTTGTTGCTACTGTTAGGTGCTGTAGTAAGTTTCAACTCCCAGTGATCCCTGTGTACAACAGAATGAAACACTACCCAGTCCAGTACAATGTCTACAACCATTGTTACACTTAATCCTGTTGTAGCCACTGTGTCAATCTGTCTTGTTGAGGGCCTTCTTCTTTTTCACTTACCCTCTACCAATCTTGATGTCCTTCTGCAGGGATGGACTCCCCCTGACAACATGTCCAAAGTATGTAAGATGCCTTGGTTTCCAAAGAACATTCTGGTTGTACTTCTTCCAGGACAGCTCTGTTTGTTCTTTCAGCAGCCTATGGTACATTCAGTATTCTCTAACACCACAATTCAAAGGCATGAATTCTTCATCTGTCTTCTTTGTTCATTGTCCAGCTTTCACAAGCATATGATGTGACTAAGGTATACCTTAGGGGCATCCTCAAGGTGACATCTTTACTTTTCAACACTCTCGAGAAGACTTTTGCATTTGATTTTACCAATGGAATGTGTCTTTTGCCTTCTTACTGCTGTTTCAAGGGTCATTGATTGAGTATCTGAGTAAAATAAAATCCTTGACAGGCTCAGTGTTTTCTCCATTTATCATAATGGTACAGCTGTGAAGACTTTTGCTTTCTTGATGTACAGGTGAAATCCATACTGAAGGCTGTGGTCTTCGATCTTTGTCAGTAAATGTTTCAAGTCCTCTTCACTTTCAACAAGTATGTTTGTGTTATCTGCATAATACAGGCTGTTAATGAATCTTCCTCGAATCCTGATGCCCCATTCTTCTTCATATAGTGCAGCTTCTCAGATCAATTGCTTGACATACAGATCGAATAGGTAAAGTGAGAAGATACAGCACTGGCACACGTCTTTCCTGACTTGAAACCATGCATTGGCCCTTTGTTCTGTTTGATCTCTGTACAGATTCCTCATGAACACAATTAAGTGTTCTAGAATTTGCATACTTTGAATGTTGTCTATAACTTGTTGTGATCCACCTAGCTGAATCCCTTCGCATAGTCAATAAAATATAGGCAAACATCTTTCTGGTATTCTCTGCTTTCACCCAAGATTCATCTGAAGTCAGCAATGATATCCCCAGTTCCACTTCCTCTTCTGAATCTGTCTTGAATGTCTTGCGGTTTCCTGTCATTATACTGCTACAGCCTGTTTTGAACGATCTTCAGAAAAATTTTACTTCAGTGTGGTAGTAATGATACTGTTTGATAATTTCCACATTGAGTTAGAAAACCTTTCCTGGAAATAAGCATAAATAAAAATCTTTTCCAGTCAGTTCACCAATGTCATGGTTTGAACTATGTCCCCACCCCTCCCCAAAATGTGTGTAGCTATTTAGCGGGGCCATCATTCCCAATATTTTGTGATTTTCCCGTGCTATAAGTTCTAATCTCTGCCTGTGGCTAGTAGATACAATGGTTAAAAGATGATTAGCGTGGAACTGCAACACCCTTGCTAAGGGAGTTTCTCTGGAGTGTGGCTTGCACTACCTTTATCCTTTCATCCTGCAAGAGATGAATAGGAAAACAAAGCAAGCAGAGAGTTGGCAACCACATACCATAAAAAAAGCAGTGCCAAGAGCAGAGTGTGTCCTTCAGACCTGAGGTTGCTGTGCCAAGATGCTCCCTGACCAAAGGCTGATGCCATACAAGGACTTTCCTCCAGAGCTAACAAAGAGAGAAAGCCTTTCCCTGGAGTGGATATCCTGAATTTGAACTTGTAGTCTACTGGACTGTGTAAGAATGACTTTTCTTTGCTAAAACCATCTACCTAATGGTATTTTTTTAGAGTAGTACCCAAACCAAAAACCAAACCCAGCTCCACTGAGTCGATTCTAAGACCTGTAGTGTCTTAGAGACCCTATAGGTCAGAGTAGAACTGCCCCATAGAGTTTCCAAGGAGGGCCCGGTAGATCTGAACTGCCAACCTTTTGGTTAGCATATGTAGCACTTAACCATTATGCCACCAGGGTTTCCAGAGCAGTACAGATGACCAAAACGGCCACGTAGCTGTCCTCTTAATTTCTTGGCATAGATGAGTGAGCCTTTCCTATGCTGCGTCCCTTCGTTGAAACATCTCAGTTGATATTCCATCAGTTCCTGGAGCTTTGTTTTTCACCAGTACCTTGGATGCAGCTTCTACTTCTTTGTTCATTGCCATTGGCTCCTGTCTTACACTAGGCTCTCTAGAGATGCAAAACCAGTAAAGTGTATAAATATATAAAGAGAGATTTATATAAAGGAAACAACTCACAGAATTGTAGATGCTGCAACATCCCAAGTCCTGGATCAAAACACAAGCCTCAGGAGGCCTCAGTAGCTGTGAACTGAAAGATCAGCAAGTCAGAGAGCAGGGTTGTGAAGGTTGGCGAATCGCAGGATGGCCAGCAGGACTGCAAGGTTTCTCCTGATTCACGTGCCTGCAAACCTGGGATCAGCAAGACCAGGAAAAGGACTCTTACTTGCAGGCAATGAAGACTGTTGAATTCCAAGTCTGACAGACAGACTGCGACTTCAAGTCCCGAGAACTTGCCAAAGGAGACAAGAGAGCAGCAGTTGCTGGATCTGCAACAAACCAAAACCTTGCCAAGGTGGGTTGACAGGAAGTAGGCAGAAGAAGGCGGAGAGATGAAGGCTGAGGGCACAGGGGCCACCACAGGCCCTGCCCCTGCTGGTACCACAGCACATTCCATTATGGTGGTGATTGCAACATTATACAACTGCCAAACACTGAGAAGCATGGCCCAGCAAAGCTGACACACAATCTTAACCATCACAGTTTCTGATCATATGCTACCTCTGGAAAAGTCAAACATCTAACAGTTCTTTTTGTTATAGCTGTGTATTCCTTCCGTCTTCTTTCGATGCTTTCTGTACCACTTATTATTTTCCCTGTAGAATCTTTCATTATTGCAACTCAAGGCTTGAATTATTTCTTCAGTTCCTTCAGCCTGAGAAATGCACAGCATGTTCTTCTCTTTTGGTTTTCTATCTCCAGCTCTTTGCACATGTCATTATCATACTTTGTCTTCTCCATGTGCCCTTTTACTTATCATTTCTTCCTTTTGGTTTAGCTACTTGATGTTCAAGAGCAAGTTTCAGTGTTCCTTCTAACATTCAATTAAGTCTTTTCTTTCTTTCCTCTTTTTTTAATGACCTCTTGCTTTTTTTCATGTATGATGTCTTTCCACAACTCATCTGGTCTTCAGTCACGAGTGTTCAATGCATCAAATCTATCCTTGAGATGGTCTCTAAACTCATATGGCATATATGCAAGGTCGTACTTTAACTTTCATGGACTTGTTCTAAATTTCTTCAGTTTAAACTTGATCTTGCGTATGAGCAATTGATAGGCTGTGCCACAATTTGCACCTGGCCTTGTTTTGACTGATAATGTGGAACTTTTCCATCATCTCTTTACACAGATGTAGTTGATTTGATTCCTATGTATTCCATCTGGTGAGGTCCACATATATAATCACTGTTTACACTGGTAAGAAAAAGGTATTTGTAATTAAGAAGTCATTGGTCTTGTAGAATTCTGTAATACAATCTGAGCATCATTTGTATCACGAAGACCACATTTTCCAACTACTGATCCTTCTTTGTTTCCAACTTTTGCATTCCAATCACCAGTAATTATCAATTCACTCTGATTGCAGGTTTGATCAATTTCAGACTGCAGAAGCTAGTAAAAAATCTTTAGTTTCTTAATCTTCGGCCTTAGTGGTTGGTGTGAAAATTTAAATAATAGTCATATTAACTGGTCTTCCTTGTAGGCATATGGATATTATTTTATCATTGCCAGCATTGTACTTCAGGTTAGATCTTGAAACATTCTTTTTGATGATGAATGCAATACCATTCCTCTTCAAGTTGTCATTCCTAGCAGAGTATACCAAATGATCACCCAGTTCAAAATCACCAATACCAGTCCACTTCAGCTCACTAATGACAAGGATATCAATCTTTATGTGTTACATTTCATTTTTGACAATTTCCAATTTTCCTAGAATTATAATCCATGCATTTCATATCCATTAATAAATGGATAACTGTAGCTATTTCTCCTCATTCCGAGTGACGCCAGATCAGCAAAGGAAGGTCCCCAAAGCTGGACTCTATCTATGTCATTAAGGTCAACTCAACTTTGAGTAGGCAGCTATTCCCCAGTTGTCTTTTGAGTGCCTTCCGACTTGAGGGGCTCATTTGCTGGCCACACTGTATCAGACAGTTTTTTAATCTATTCATAAAGTTTTCAGTGGCTCCCTCTTTTCAGAAGTAGACTACTAGGTCTTTCTTTCGAGTCTTAGTCTGGAAGCTCAGCTGAAGCCTGTCTACCATGGGTGACCCTGCTGGTATCTCAGTACTGGTGGCATAGCTTCCAGCATCACGGCAACACAAAGGCTCCCCCCGCCCCACCCCACAGCATGACAAACTGACAGGCACGTGTAAGCAGATAGAATTACAAAGCTTATAATAGATTCAACACATCCCTTTTCTACTCCTCCCCTCCTCTCAAGCCCTGGTCCCTTCAGGCTTCTATGTTTTATACTTCAAGCCATTTCTTTTAGTATTTGGCTCTGATCTCAAAATAACAGGAAAAATTCCAGAAATCTCAATGCCACTATCAACGAGTCTTTGTGCCAAAAGACATTCTTTAGTCTTCTTTCTAAAGCCACATCCTAGTGCCCAAGTGAAGGAAGGAAACCCAAGCTTCACTATGCGGTATGTGTACCTAATCCTGCCTCAATCAGTCCTTAGTCTAGCTTCATGACTTCTCCCTGGACAGTCACGTTTGATGCTTGGCATTTCAGGTAGCCATCTTTTGACCTGAAGTTACATCAACTATTTTACTGACAAATAAGTCAAGACATTAATGGGAGACTTTGAGATCTCAAGCTATATAAATTTTACATAACAACTGGACTCAGTTTTCCTCTGAGGGATGACTAAAGTGAATAGGGCTGGAGTGAGGGAACAGGTTGGTAAATGCAAGTCTCCTAAGGCCAGGGTCAGCAAACTAATACCCTTAAGCCAAGTTCAGAGCACTGTCTTTTTTTGTATAGCCCATGAGCTGAGAAGAGTTTTTATATTTTTAAATGGCTGAGGAAAAAAAATCAAAGAAAGACAATTGTTGTGGTACAGTAACTATAAATAAAATTTTATTGGAACCCAGCCATGCTTATTAGTTTAACTATTATCTGTGGATGCTTTCATTAAACATGAAAGCATGCTACACTGATAATTACTGGTGATTGGAATTGGAAAATTGGAAAAAAAGGATAGATAGTGTCTTAGGCTGGGTTTTCAAGGGAAGCAAAACCAGTGCCATGTATAATATGTAACAGGAAAGATTTATATAAAGGAAACAGCTTATACAATTGTGGAAGCTGAAACATCCCAAGTCCTGGCACAAGCCTCATGCAGCCATGGACTCTGGTGAATCCAAGGCTGGCAAACCAGAGATTAAAGTTCTAGATAACAGGCTATATAGACCAGCATACCCAAGCTGGCAGGTGAGACTGCAGGGTTTCTGCTGACTCATGGAGCTGCATGGGCTGGGAAACCCAAGATCAGCAGGTCCAGGAACAGGACTCTCACTCACCAGCTGTAGAGGTTGATTAATCCAACAGCTGCTAGTTCAAGTCCCAGGAATCAGGTGCAACAAAAGATAACAGGAGCTGCTGGCAGTGTGAGCAGACAGGTAGTAAGCAGTAGAAGGCAGAGAAATGAGAGCTAAGGGGAGTGAAGCCACCCTAGACCACTTGCCCTGCCACTTGATACAGCTGCCAAACATGCAGAATCTTTGTCCAGCCAAGTTGGACAAAGTCTTAACCACCACAAGTAGATGGAAAATATGGCACTGGTGATAGAAATGACTCTGGAGATTGCAAGACCAACAGCTTAGTCATTGCAAGTACCTTTTTAACAACATAAGCAATTCTACTCATGGACTTCGCTGGATGAAAAACATCAGATTCAAATTGGCTACATCTGTGGAAAGAGAAGATGGAGAAGCTCAATATCATCACTGAGAACAAGGCCAGGGGTTCTCTGCGAAACATACCATCCACTGTTCTTATGTAAATTTAGATTGAAAATGAAGTAAAATAAGTCCTCAAGAGCCAAAATGTGACCTTGAGTACCTCCCACCTGAATTTAAAGAGCATGTCAAGAACAGATTTGACACCGAGAACACTAATGACCAAAGACTAGAAGAGCTGTGGAATGACAACAAGGGAATCATGTACTGAAAAAGCAAAGGGTCATTAAAAAAGAAAGAAAAGACCAAAATGGATGTCAGAAGATACCTATACTTGCTTTTGAAAACAGCACAGTAAAAGCAGACAGAAGAAATTATAAAGTAAAAGACCTGAATGGAAGATTTCAAAGGCTGGCTTCAGAAGACAAAATAAAGAATGATAATGAAATGTGCACAGACCTGGAGTTAGAAAAACAAACAGAAAGAATGTGCTTGGGGTTTCTGAAGCTAAAAGCACTGAAGAAAAATATTAAGCCTCAAGTTTCCATACCTAAGTGTTCTGTAGGCAAAATATTGTACAATACAGTAAGCATCCAAAGAAGATGGAGAGTGACTGCAGGAAAGAAGTGGTTAAGATTCAACAATTTCAGAAGGTAGCATGTGATCAAAACTGATGATAATGATGGAAGAAATTTAAGCTGCACTTGTGTTAGCAAAAAGTAGACTGACACAATACCAATTGGGATGTTTCAACAAACAGTCCAAGTGCTGAAGAAGCTTCTTTGTCTTTGCCAAGAAATGTGGATGACAGAAACCTGGCCAGCCAACTAGAAGAGATCCATTTTTATGCCTATTCCCAAGAAAGGTATTGCAACAGAATGTAGAATTTGTCAAATGTCATTAATATCAGACACAAAGAAAATTTTGCTCAAAATAATTCAAAAAATGCTTGCAGCAGTACATTAATAGAGAACAGTCAGACATTCAAGCCAGATTCAGAAGAGGGCCTGGAGAAAGTGGCATTATTGTTGATGTCAGATGGATCCCAGCTGAGAGCAGAGAATACTAGAAAGACGTTTACCTTTATTTTACTAACTATGGAAAGGTATTCAATTGTGTGGATCAAATTACCGATAACGTTATGAAGAATGAGAATTTCACAACACTTCATTGTACTCATGTGGAAACGTATATAATCCAAGTGGCATTTGTTTGGAATAGAACAAAGGAATACTTTGTGGTTTAAAGTTAGGAAAGGTGTGCATCGGGGCTGCACCCTCTCACCACGTTTATTCAGTCTTTATGCTGAGCAAATAACCCCAGAGGCTGGACTGTATGAAGAAGAGTGAGGCATGAAGATTGGAGGAATACTCATTAACAATCTGTGATATGTAGATGACACAACTTTGCTTTCTGAAAGTGAAGACGTCTTGAAGCACTTACTGCTGAAGATCAAACATTGCATTTTTCAGTGTGGATTACACTTCAACATAAGGAAAACCAAAGTCCTCACAAATGGACCAATAAGCAACGTCTTGATGCCAAGCCAAGCCAAGTGCCATCGAGTCGGATCCAACTCATGGCATGAACATCTTGATAAAGAAAGAAAATATGGAAGTTGTCAAGATTTCATTTTACTGGGGTCCATAATCAACACCCACGGAAATAGCAGTCAAGAAATCAAATGACATATTGCACTGCGCAAATCTACTACAAAAGTCCTCTTTAGTGTTAAAAAGTGAAGAAGACGTCCCTTTGAGGACCAAGGTGCTCTTGACCCAAGCCATGATATTTTCAGTCACCTCACATGAGTGTGAAAGCTAGACAATGAATAAGGAAAACAAAAGAACTGATGCATTTGAAATATAGTGTTGGTGAAAAAACATCAAATATACCATGGACTGCCAGAAGAATGAACAAATCTGTCTTGGAAGAAATATAACTGAAGCGCTCCTTGAAGACAAGGATGGCGAGATTATGTCTCACATGCTTTGGACTTGTTACTAGAAGGAATCAGTCCCTGGAGAAGAACATCACTCTGTAAAGCAGATCAATGAAAAAGAGGAAGACGCTCAACAGGATGGACTGACACAGCGACTGTAACGACGGGCTCAAACATAACAACTGCGAAGATGGTGCAGGACCAGGCACCACTTTGTTCTGCTGTATACAGGGTCACCATGAGTTGGAACCAACTAGAGGGCACCTGACAACAACAAGGATGCCTTGTGCTAAAACTGCAGAATTGAGTGCTTGTGACTTAAATTTCAAGACCTGTAAAGCCAATAATATTTACAATCTGACTCTTTACAGAAGAAGTACACAAATCCCTATTCTACAGCAATTGGCAGGAGCAATCCATGTAGACAGAAATCAGGTCAACAATGTAAACCCAAATGATCTGTCCAAAATAAACAGATTCCTAGTAGAAAACCCAAGAAGAAAAATCTATAATAGTTTGTGTTCAAACGAATTTCTTCAATCCTGCTGAATTGTCATCATCTTTTTGGTTAATATTAGGCCTCAGAGCATTAAAGAAAGTTAAATTGTTAATACTTCTCCACAGAACTTTCCATTTCAGCTTCCTATTAAACCTTCTACTACATCACATTTCTGTACTACTATCTGTCTATAATTATTTGCTTATGTACATAATCGGTTTCCTCTATTAAACTGTAAGCTCTTGGATGGTTTTTAAAAAATGCCATATTCTCTTTCTTATTCTTGTATTTCTCAAGTGCTCACAACATGGTGATAATGTACTCTACATTACCTGTTCTTTTCTTTCTTAGGGAAAAGAAAATCAATTCCAAAAAAATATTCTAACTATATGGAATTTGACACAGATGAACTTACTAGGTGGATGGTACAGTCTGGGAGTTTAGTAAACCAAAAAGCTCATTGCCATCAAGTGGATTCCAATGTACAAAGAACCTACAGGACATCACAGAACCACTCTATTGGCTCACCAAGGCTGTGAATCTTTACAGAAGCAGATTGCCACCTGTTTTTTCCTCATAGTAGCTGACGGATTTGAACCTACTGAACTGTTATCATCCAAGTGCTTAACCACTGTACCACCAGGGTCAGAAAGGTCTAGAGGTGCCCACCAAGATATGAACTCACATCACTGGATTCATAGTTCAGTGGTAACCATTGTATTTTGGGAAGCACTACATCATGTACTTCTCTGATTGAACGAGTTGGCTAAAAGATACCTTCAAAGTTCCTTTGAATTCCTTTTCTCTGGGATTCTCCCTGTTCCCCTACTCCATCCCTACAACCACCTGTAACACACACACACACCAATGATTTCATCCAGGTATTCAGAGTAAGAGAAACTTCTTTACAGTAAAATAAGAGAAAAAAATTCAAATGAGCTTATACCAAGCCACTGAGAGAAAAGAAAACAAAATTAAAAAATATATCTAGTGTATGGAGCTAGTACTTTTAGTTTTCACCAAGGATTCTGGGGGAATGCATGAACTGTAGCTTTTATTTAATGCAATCAGACACCCATTTGGCAGGGTTAACCTTTTTGCCTCGCATGTCTTCATTGTGACTTAATTGATATAAATGGCTTTCATTAAGGGTATTAATGGGTTTCTGGCTGGTAGTCTCAATGCAACCTCTTGTAGTAGTTCAGTGTGCAAGTGGCCAAGATAATATATCTGTAGTTCAAAATTAGGAAGAAAAGGAATTGGGCTTAGAAACAATTGTTTAAAGGCTCTGTCCGAATGGAGATTCCAGAACCTTAAAAGATCTAAACAGAACATAGATCCCACAGCTTTTTAATCAAAGATTAAAACAAAGTGAAGATATTCTAAAATCTTACTTACTGACAATAATCCATACTTGTATGAAGAAAATACTGAGCATGCATGACTAATGTCTCTTCTCTGGTAGAGTTAGGGTGAAGCTAGAAGAAGGGAAAGGAAGTGGACAACATGCACCAAACAATATGGCAAATGAAATGTAACAGAGCTTCAAATACTCTGGGACAGATTCATGAGGAATGGCACCAGAAGAAAAATAGGCATCTTTTTTAATAAAAAAAAAAAAAATTATTTAAAATCTTATCCTCCCTTCCTCTGTCGTGCCAGTAGGATGACAATAGGAAATAGTAAACTACTAGCAGACGCTCCTCACACCAAGGGCCACAGACAGAGACCAAACCAAAAGCCAAACCCACTGCTATCGAGTCAAGTCTACTCACAGCAACCCTAGAGGCCACAGTAAAACTGTCTCATAGAGTTTCCAAAGATCACCTGGTGTATTTTAACTGTCTACCTCTTGGATGGCAGATGTAGCACTTAACCCACTATGCCACCAGAGTATCCATAGACAGGGATAGATTACCCAATAAGCAAGGTACACAGAGACTTAATTGTGCTTACTTACTAATTTGTTGTGCCCAATTTCACCTGTTTCTCACCGCATTGTGTAAAATTGTGTATTACAGATTAGCAAAGACAATTAAGTCCACATGTACCTTGTTTACTGTAAGTTGGTGCTTACCCTAGATCCTGGTTAACCCTACCTTGGCTACAGATAACATACATCTAAGAAATCTGCCACTTCACTAGTAATTTTGAAACTCAAATTTGAGGACACATTTTTTAGTAAGATCAGTAACCCCATTTGAGCCTCAAAACATAGCGATGAGCACATTGGGTATCCTCCACCATGACTCTAAAGTACTGTCCCAGGTTGTAAAGTATAATCATTAAGCTATGAACCTGGCATATTTCAGGCACTTGGAAATATTTTCCAAAAAATACATGAATGAACAAATAACTGTAGGTTTTCATGGATGGCTACACAAATCCTGACAGTGCAGATAAAACAAAGTATAAAAGGCATTGTGCATACCACGGATAAAGGCAAACATTTTAAAGACACAGTCCAAAGCAGATTTGTTTACATAATTCTGTATAGTTCTAGGGAACACAGAGTCCTTGGGAACACATTTCTAACTGTGATAAAAAATATCAGCAGCACATTAGAAAAACACATTTGTGCATTTCTTAACCAGCAGCTTTAAGTTAAATTAGTGTTTGTTCTTGTACTTACTTTGTTTAATGGGTCCTGCTTATTGGAGCTTCAATGATTTCCTCCTTGGGGAGAAAGCACTATTGCTATGGAATCTTTTTCTACTCGTTCTGCTAACATTTTGATCTTCCCTGGAATAGTAGACATTGATTATGACGTGAAACTATTTCTTTTTGTCATTTTAAAGTCTGAACATATTCAGAATTTAGAAGATATGCTATTCTACATGAAAGCTAAGGAACTTCTTTGAGGGCAATAGAAAAGACAAGAAGGGGCAGAATTAACTTTCATGTTTCCCAAGATTTTTATCTATCCCTAAGTTCTTTTACACAAAATAATACCCTGCATTTATCCTTTAACTCTTCATGGATATGCAGCAGTGTTATGGATTGAACTGTGTCCCTTCAAAATGTGTGTCAACTTGTCTAGACCATTATTCCCAGTGTTGTGATTGTCCTACATTTTGTTATCTGATTGTGTGATTTTCCTTTGTGTTATAAATTCTAACTGAATGATATTAATGGGTTAGGATTAGACACAGTTATATTAATGAGGCAGGACTCAATCTACAAGATTGTTGTTGTTGTTAGGTGCTATTGAGTCGGTCCCAACTCATAGCAACCCTATGAACAGCAGAATGAAACACTACCCAGTCTTGCGCCGTGTCCAAAATTGTTTTTATGCTTAAACCCACTGTTGCAGCCACTGTGCCAATCCATCTCATAGAAGGTTTTCTTCTTTTTTGCTGACCCTACACTCTACCAAGCAATCTACAAGATTAGGTTGTGTCTTAACTCAATTGTTTTTGATATATAAAGTAGAAGCCAGCAGGGAGACAAGGGGACTTCATACCACCAAGAAAAAAGAGGCAGGAATATAGTGAGTAATTTGGACCCAGGGTCACTGTGCTAAGAAGCTACTTCACCAGGAGAAAGCTGAAGACAAGAACTGATCTCCAGAGCAACAGAGAGAGAAACAATTCCCGTGGAGCTGGTAACTTGAATTCAGACTTCCGGTCTCCTAGACTGTAAAAGAATAAATTTACCTTTATTAATCCAACCACTTGTGACATTTCTGTTCTAGTAACACTTGATGACTAAGACAAGCAGTAACCAAGCAATCAAGTTAAAAGCCACCTTTTTGAAATTCCCTTTTACAAGTCTAAATGAATGTTTTAGTTTCCATTTTCCTCTTGAAAACAAAGAAGGTGGCTATGAGTAGGAATCAACTGATGGCAGCAGATATTTGTTCACAAAACCAAATGTCTATAGGAGCCATAATGATATTGAGTTTTTCCATCATTTCTTTGTACAAATGCAGTCAATTTGATTCCCTTGTGTTCCATCCTGGGCAGTTCCCTCGTACAGTCACTGTTTCTGTTGTTGATAGAAGATTTTTTTCAATGAAATTGTTGCTCTTGCAGAATTCTATCATGTAATATCTAGCTTCATTTCTATCACCAATGCCATGTTTTCCAATTACCAGCCCTCCTACCTATTTTCCAACTTTCAATTCCATTCACCAGTAATTATCAGTGAGTCTTGATTGCATGTTTACTCAATTTCAGACTGCAGAAGCTGGTAAAAATCTTGAATTTCCTCATTGTTGGCCTTAGCAGCTGGAATGTAAATTTGAATAATAGCCGTGTTAATTAGTCTTCTCTGTAGGTGTATGGATAGTATCCTATCACTGACAGCGCTATACTTTCAGGAAAAATCTTGAGATGTTCTTTTTGACACTGAATCCAATACCAGTCCTTTTCAATTTGCCATGCTGGCGGAAACTGTGGTGGCATAGCTGTTGAATGCTATAGCTGCTAACCAAAAAGTGGGCAGTTCAAATTCACCAGGTGCTCTTTGGAAATTCTGTGGAAGTTTCTTCTTGAAAACTCTACTCTGTCCTACAGGGTCACTACATGTCAGAATTTATTTGATGGCAACAGGTTTCTTTTTTTTTTTTTTTTTTAACTGGGTGTCTTAGTTACCTAGGATTGTATAAGAAAAATACCACAAGAGATGGTTTTAGCAAAAAAGCATTTATTCTCTCACAGTCTATGAGGTAACAAGGCTGAATTCAGGGTTTCGGCTCTCTTGTGTCAGCTTTGGGAAAGTCCTCGTCATCAATCTTCCCGTAGTTGAGGAGTTTGTCCATGCTGGAACCCCAGATCCAAAGGACAAGCTATTTTCCTGGCTCTTATTTCTGGATATGAGGTCATCTGTCTCTGTGCTCAATTCCCTCGTTTATATTTCAAGAGATAGTTTTAAGATACAATCTAATCTTGTAGATTTAGTCCTGCCTTATTAACATCATAAAAGCAGGATTTAGAACACATAGGAAAAGTGCATCAAATGACAAAACGGAAACAACCTCACGACTCTGGAATCCCAGCCATGCCAAGTTGACACACATTTTGGGGACATAATTCAGTCCCCAAATTCAGTCCTCAGCATAGTAAACCACACGATTGACTCAAAATGACAAGTACCGTTCAACTTCAGCTCACTAACACCTAGGGTGTCAATGTTTGTGCATTCCATTGTGCTTTTAACATCTTTCAATTTTTTGAATTTCTCACTTCATATATGCCACATTCTGGTTTTGATGGTTGCTTGCAGTTATTTCTCCTTGTTTTGAGTAATGCCACATCAGCAAATGAAGGTCTCAAAATCTATATTCCACTGACATCACTAAGGTCTACTCTACTTTGAGGAGACAGCTCTTCCCCACTCATATTTTAAGTGCCTTGAAACCTGAGAAGCTCCTCTTCTTGTACCATACCAGACAATATTTCATTAATATTCTTGAGGATTTCACCAGTGAGTTTTCCTCAGACTTAGACTACCAGTACCTTCTTCCTAGTCATCTTAATCCAGAAGCTCTGTTGAAACCTGTCCACCATAGGTTACCCTGTTCTTATTTGAAATGCCAGTGGCATAACTTTCAGCATCTTGGCAATACAGAAGCCACCACAGGATGGCAAACTGGCCAACAAATGGCGCTAAAATGCTTAAAGTGTGAAAATGAAAAGATGTCACTTAGAAGACTAAGGTGCACGTAATTGAGGTCATCATGTTTTCAGTTACTTCATATACGTGGAGAAACTGGACAATGAATAAGAAAGTCTGAAGAATTGATGTGTTTGGTGTTGGCAAAGAATATTGAATATACCACGGACTGTCTAAAGAACAAACAGGTCTGTCTTGGAAAAAGTAAAGGCAGAATGCTCCTCGGAAGCAAAGATGGTGAGACTTGACCTCATTTTCTTTGGACTTGTTATAAGAAGAGACCATTCCCTGGAGAAGGCTATCATTCTTGATGGAGGGTCAGCAAAACAAAAGACCTTCACTGAGATGAATTGACACAGTGGCTGCAAAAATGGTCTCAAACAAAGGAATTATGAGGATAATAAAGGACTAGGCATTGTTTTTTTCTGTTGTACATGGGGTCGTCATGAGTTGGAATAGATTCCACAGCACTTAACAACAACAATGCAGGAGCTAGGGAAGTAGATTATACAACTCAAAAGGTATGAGTGTAGATTTGATAAGTGATAAGTGACTCTCAGTCCCAGTTTCTGGGAGACACAGATGGTGGGAACTGTGGGAATCTGGAAGTAAGTTTAGTATAAAGACCCCAAATTTTCAAGATATTTTCAGATATGTGCATAAGACTTTTAAATTGAATCGTGTTTATTTGGGTGATTAATTAAAACATAAAACACTGTAAAGGCCAAAACCACAGACCAAACCCAGCATGTCTGTGGGTTGCGTCTAGCCAGAAGGATAGCTCACTTCCTTTTTCTATTGCCAAATTGAGCTACTGGGGGTATCTTACTCTGTGTGTGGACTGGTTTCTAGTGCATCAGCAATCAGTCATACTAAAGAAGGTCCAAGAATGGTCTGAGTCATGCCACCATAGATGGAATAACTGTGCCTCCTCCCTGGATGACTGCTGAGCAGGACAGTCATCATTTTAAGGACAAAAGTAGCAGTGTGTACTGTTTAAGAGCATGAGCAGTGGAGCCTGATTGCTTGGGTCTGAATGCTGGTTCTATCGTCGGCTAGTTATGTAACCTTGGGCAAGTGATTTAATGTCTTTGTGGCTCAACTTCACCTGTGTAAAAAGGAAATAATGGCAATTAACATGACTGATGATAGTTAGATGGGCAGATAAATAAATAGATTTTGTATAAATATAGATAAATAGATTTGTATAAATACATACATACACAAACCCAACAAAACTCATTGCCATCAAGTCAATTTCAACTTACAGTTATCCTATAGGACAATGTAGAACTGCCCTGTAAGGTTGCTAAGGAGCAGCTGGTGGACTTGAACTGCCAGTTGCTTGGTTAGTAGCCAAGATCTTAACCACTGTGTGAGGTCTCCAAGATATACTTCCGTGTATGTGTGTGTGTATGTGTGTGTGCGCACCTGTGCATGCATGTGTGTGTGTGTGCTTAAAAAATAAGTTAGCATTGTCTTATTTTTCACTATTATTCTTCAAAGATCATAGCTTTGGTGAAGTGTTAACTATTTGTTCCATGTCCATGACATGTTAAGCACCCTGAGTGGCCTCAGATAACTTTCTTCTTTAGACAAAACACTTGGGTGAATCAGACAGCCTCACTGTGGCAAATCGCCACCCTCTTGTCCTTAGTACCAGAAGCCATCACTTCTTGGAAATGCCATAATTGCATATTTCAACAAGGGGAATAAATATAACAAGTTGTGGAAATGCTAACAAATACTAACAGCTAATAATATGTCAAGTTATCCTTTCATTTTGCCCTCTTTGGAGATTATCCATTTTAAAGACAGGGATATTCTGTTCCAGAATTGGAAAGCAGAAAAAACAAGAGATTTTATTTTCTTTTACTATGGGTTAGTGAAAGATGAAACTTCCTGACAGATCCTTGAACTAGATACTAGGTGCAATACTATTTCATTCAAGTCCACTTTCACATTAAATGATTCTGTAGTGTTTTTTCTTTTTTTTTTTTTTAAGCATCAAAGATGTTTAGTGTCTATCGAGAAAATAGTAACTCACATGGCATCTTACCTATTTACCTCAATATTCATATGTTGTTAAATAGTAAATGATCACAAAAATCCATGTTCTGTGGCACAAGTCTATAGGCTCAGTGACGAAATTCAAGATGCACTCCGCTCTTTAAAGATTTCATAACTTTCCTTTTTATTTCCTGTATTTCTGCAAATAAATAAAATTGTCAGATCCATCATGCTTTCATTCTGCCAAATTCTCCCTTCCCAAGGAAGGAGAGGACAATCATTATGAATTCACAAAAATAATTCTGATAGATCTTATTAAGATTGAGCAGAGCATGCACTCCCACCCAGCTCTCATAAATTGCTGCTAAGCAGTAGCCTTATTCTTGTAGGAAACTCAGCCCAGGAGGCAAGAAAAGCAAAAGCACAGAAGCATAGAGTCACAGAAGATGGGAAGACACGTAAGAAATAATTGCATCCACATCTTGTCTCCTCCACTTAAAAAGAACAAAGCTCAAAGGCAGAAGTGATCTACCAAACTTGCAAACAAGGACACAGGGGACTGTGGCCAAACCTAATATTAGCAACTGATTAAAATATTTTTTCTACCCTGGACCATGTGTCTATGAGCTGCTAAAAGTGTAATAAAATTACACATGCATAACTTACAACATTAGCTCATATTGTTCCCAGAACTGTTTCAGAATGTTCGGCCCTCAGATCAGGGTATCTTAAAGATGATGGATGAGCTATCTGCATCAAAATCACCTGAGATCTTGTTAAAACTGCAGATTCCCAAGCCCACTCCAGACCTATTGGATGATGTGGGGAGCTACATTTTAGGGATATGCTGTTTTAATATGCAACTCAGAGGATAGTTACAATCACTAAAAGTTGAAAAACACTGTCATTCATGATTTGCTATATATGTTAACACAATGGAATTAAGACGGAAAAAATTCCTACTTGATTCATTTTAAAAATTGACATGTTTAACAGCAACAATATACTTTAGAGTTTAATTTGTATATCAAATTTAAAAACGTGAGAACTTTTAATGTACATTAAACCAGGAAATGGCATTTCAAATATAGAAAATTCCCGGTCTTCTAGAATTTTCCTGTCTTTGGCTTTCTGTCTTGTCCTCAGCCACTCTTTCCTATCAGCATCTTTTAATATAAAACAGGCACTTTACGTGGATGAAATGGGATTCTTTTTCTTTTCTTTTGAGGTTCTGTTTTCAGACTTAAAAAATAAAGCTTTATGTTTTAATTTGAAGCTATAATGACTGACAAATGTTTAAGAACGCATGCTGAGTATTTCACTAAAAAGGGCCAATTTCCTCTTGCCTTCTGAAATTAACATAATATTATATTGCTGCATTATTATTATTATTATTATTATGTAATACCTCTGATTAATGCATTTTTAGTTTGAGTAGTTCATTATTATTATTGTCATACTGGGTTTCTTTTTCTCAGTAACAACTATTCCTTTTAGTTAATGGAATATTAGTAGATGCCTGTACTCTGGTAGACATCATACATGTGATTATGAATCTGTTTGGAACATAAGAGCACCTGTTAGATTTGAACTACCGACCTTTTGGTTAGGAGACATAGCATTTAACCACTATGCCACCAAGGTTTCCAGACAATAGTCTAGAGAGGTGAAGAAGTTAAAATTATCCTTGTGGTCTACCAAGACCAATCCACTTAAAATAATGTGTATCTATAAAGCAGTGTTCATTATGCACAAAGTTTTCATTACTTTTTTCATGCATTTTCTACATTTTTATATAAAGCAACTGTACATAACATCAAGTCATACATTTTATTGATCATTATAACATAAGGACATTGGTTTGGTTTCAACAGTAAAACCAATTACCATCCATTCAACCTTGAGTAGTGATGGCCCATGTCTGTGGGATGGAATTGTGCTGCATAGGGTTTTCCAGAAGTAGATCACCAAGGCCCTTTTTTTCAGTTGCTTCCAGGTGGGATTGGAACCACCCAGCTTTCAGTTTTTAGCAGAGTGTGTTAACAATTTTCACCACCCAGAATCTCCATTTCAACAATGCCAAAGCCAAGTGCCGTCAAGTCAGATCCGATTCATTATAGCTTTTCATAAATATTTGTGGAAAAAAACTTAGATAAATAGGTAGAGTTGATTAAATGTTTCCTAAGTTTACACTGGTGGCATAGTGCTATGTCTGCAAACCAAAAGGTCAGCAGTTTGAATTCACCAGTGCTCCTTGGAAACTCTATGGGGCAGTTCTACTCCTGTCCTATAGGGTTCTTATGAGTCAGAACTGACTCAATGGCAATAGGTTGACTTTTTTAAGTTTGTACTGGATTGGTTCTACCATGTTTCGTTAAAACCTTAGTTAAAAACTCCTGCCTTCTAAAAATTTCATCTGACTACAATAGGAGTTAGGGACCAGTAACAACTTGCCTCCCAGAAGACATATGCAAGAAACCAGATCCCTCCATACCCAGAGGGTTAGGATTGCAAACAGATGACTGCTGTGAAACTCTACAGCTGGAACCACATTTCTACACCTGTTCACCTTCACGTCTCATTTTATTAATAATCTCTTTCTCCAAAGTTCATATTGGATCAAAGAATAAAGCTAACTGGCATTTACTTCTATACCTGAACTTCTGTGTACCAGTTTTGTATTAGGAATTATGCTTAGCTCTTTACAATCCTATTTGTTTATATAGTTATTAAATTCTGTTTTACAGCTAAGAAAACTAAAAGTCTGTGCTCTGAGGGGCTGTGGCATGCATACAATTTTGTCTTAGTTATCTGCTACCATTCTAACAGAAATACCATCACGGATGGCTTTAACAAAGAAAGGTTTATTCTTACACAGTCCAGAAGCCTACAAGTCAGAATTCAGGGTGTCTGCTCCCAGGGAAAGCTTATTCTCTCTGTCAGCTGTGGAAGAAAGTCTTTGTGTTGCATGAGTCTTTCTTTGGTCTGAGAGCATCTTGGCGTACGAACCTCACACCCAAAGGACGTGCTCTGCTCCTCGTGCTGTTTTCTTGATGGTATGAGGTCCACAACTCTCTGCTTGCTTCCCTTTCTTTTTATCTCTTGTCGGATAAAAGGACGAAAGTGGTACATGCCACACTCCAGGGAAACTCCCTTTACTTTGGAGCATGGAGGTGACCTGAAGAAGGGTATTATGGCCAAAAATCCAGTCTATTAACCACAGCAGGGATTAGGATTTACAGCATAGTAAAAACACAAAATGGAGGGCAATCACACAACACTGGGACACATGGTCCAGTCAAACAGTTACAACCACTTTTTGAGGGGACACCATTTAATCCATGACAAATTCGAATCCTTTTTGTGTAGACAAAACCAATAACTAGCAGTACAGTGTCTTTGAATTGACAGATTGCTCCACTTAAAGCCAATCAATATTCTACTGCACAATAATTGATACAGCCTTGTTGAATATAAACCTTTATAGTGTTTTCAAAGTACACAGTTGCTTCCTGCAACTTCAAGGTAAGCAGTTAAGAGATTACGGTCCATATTTTAGAGAAACAGTAACTAAAATTGACCTATTTGCCTATCCATATTTTAGAGAAAGATAATTAAAATTAACCTTTTTGCCCAGGATTACACAGTATAGTTAAATAATAGCAGAATTGAATCTAGAACTTTGGCCTTTTGACAGATATCTCATTCAATGTTTTTCTAGCAGAATTGTCCTCAAGTCTGGTCATTCAGTCTCTATATTGTAAAACTCTAGGGTCGCCATGAGTCGGATCCCACTCGACGGCACTTGACTGGCTTGGCTTACAAATTTGTTACATTTTCCAGAACGGAACAACTCTATACAGAATACAAATCTAAGACGAAAAGAAAAAGATATGGAGAAACAAAGGAAAGAAATAATAATCTCAAAACCACATCACAAGCAGTCATTTAAAAAACAAAAACAAAAAAAGTTCCTTAGAATAACAGGCTTGAGTCCTCAAAAGCATTGTAAAATTGACCTCTAGAAGGCTAGATTTGTACTTTATAATCTGTTTAACTACAGTACTTGAAACGCAAAATGCCTTGACTGTAACATGCTGTTGTTATTCGGTAGTGGTTGCAGAAAGAATCGATTGGTGTATGAGCACTAGATATTAGTCACTGCCATTCTGGATTGAATAACTAAGAGATCATAGTCTAAGTCAAACAATGACATCAATTTCAAGTATTTTTAAATCTTTCAAGATGAACACGTGTAAAAGTAAGCCAGCATGGCAATTTTTATGGCGTTACTTAATTATTCAGTATCACTTGGATTTTTATTATTATAAATTCATATAGTTAAAAGATAAGTCTAAGTATTGTGGGAACATGTGTGTTCGTCATTTACAGATACCCCAGTGACAGGAGAATGCTACCAATTTGCTTAGGGAGAGGTAAATACATTGGATTTTAGAAGCAGAAGGTATGGGTCATAGTTTAAACTTGAAACAGGTCACTGTTTTGATGACTACTACTCCTGATATAATGTCTATATTCAATATTAGTAACTGTGGACTTGAACTATGTAAGTTGTGAGTACATGTTAAACTACTAAATATTATGACTCTTTATTACTGGATAAAACTCAGAGTTACATCACAGTTTGAACATGAATTCCCCCCAGACTTAATTTGAGCTTATTCTGAAGTGGCAACAGAAAGAACTGATTTGTGCATGAGCACTAGGTATTAGTCCCTGCCATTGTGGACTGAATAACTAGTTGAAAAATCCTAGTCTAAGTCAAAAAATGACATGGCCGAGTGGAGGGTCAGCAAAAAAGAGGAAGAACTTCAACAAAATGGATTGGCACAGTGGCTGCAATGATGGTCTGAAGCATAAAACTGAGTGTGGGCATGGTGCAGAACTCGGCAGTATTTCGTTCTGCTGTGCATAGAGTCTCTACAAGTCAGAACTGACTCGACAGCACCCAACAACAACTCCTCTTGATAACTGTTTCTAGTTCTGAAGCACAATGACCATGAGCTTGAACATGAATTGTTTTACGAATGAAAGATACGTTTCTACTTCAGGTGAGAGAAATAAGCTGCATGAGCAGTGGAAGTCCTGAACAACAAGCAAATTATTTTCATGCAAATATCCTTAGTGACTGAGAAACAAAAAGAGGCTGAAAGGAATCCAGAACATTGCAATATAACAGTATTTCTGCCATGAAATATTAGTACAATGGACATGTTTTTGAGTGTGACCCAGCTGTCTTTACCACTGGGAACTATAGGTATGTGACAAGTTTTGTAAACTATAGATTGAAAACAGAAGTTGATTAGTCTATAGTTTTATTATTTCTTGTAAATATTACAAGAATGTTCATTTTTAAGGAATATATAACAAATGGGAAACCCTGGTAGTATAGTGGGATAAGTGCCGTGTGTGCTAACCAAGAGGTCAGCAGTTCAAATCTGTCAGGTACTTCTTGGAAACTCTATGGGGAAGTCCTACTCTGACCTCTAGGGTTGCTATGAGTCAGACTCGACAGCAGTGGGTTTGGTTTTGGTTTTATATAATAAATGCAGTCATTTATATATGTTTAATATACAAGACAGAGGGGCAACATACTATTGAGAATTCAACATTGCTATTTAGAATTCAATCACTTTTTAAACATAGTTCTTAATTTGACTTGAAAGGGGTTCATTTCTCACACTCCATTTTATGCCAAATCATAGTAATAATAACAGTAGTAACAAGACCAATAACAAATTTTGTTGAGCATGTACTATGTGTAAGGCATTATTCTCAGTATTTTTCATGTAGCAACAAATTTAAACTCCACAAATTCCTCCAAAGTAGGTCTATTACATGACTGCAAAAGTCAGGACTATCGATCATCTTAGAATTGATACTTTCTTAGAAAAGATTATTTAGTGTGTTTTGAGTGTTATCAAGGAACAGACACAGTATAAAAAATCCAAGAGTTGCAGAAACAAATTTAAAAAACAAAATAAATCACACAGTTCCATAATAAAATGCTTCAAATAGGAGTAAACCTAAAAACTAAAGAAGTAAAAAAAAGGAAAAAAAAATCACAACTAAATGAGATCATAAAGGTCTTATCTTTTAAGATGAAATAAAATAATTTCCCAAGCTATAAATAACCTTTGCAAAAGTTAAAATCTAAAATCTAATTCTAAAATCAAAGCGCCTTCTTAGGGTATCAAACAAGGGCTTCAATTGGAAAGTTTCTAGAAAAACATAAAATCCCACTTCAAAAATGTTTTTTCAATTCCTGAATTCAGTCAACAGAACGAATATCCTACAGCATAGCCACCATGAATTGGACTTGAAAGAAGACTTTTAGTGAAGAGATCACTTTACAGATAGACAGTACAGAACTTTGACAGCTGAGTCAGATGTGGACTAGGAGAAAAACCAACAGGAAAAGGATATGGGGGAGAATGAGGGAAGTCTGGCAGGCATCCAGGATTATTCTTTAAAGTAAAGCCAAAATAAAGCAATATGGTCCCCTTATCTTGTTCTCATCCTTTCTTTACTTCAGCTATTCACAAAAGCAGTGAAGAAAGGATACTGGATACAATGTCCAAGGAGCTGAGTTCTTAACTCTGCTCTGCTGTCTTTTTGCCTGTGTGACCTTCACAGATCACTCTGCCTCTCTGAGCTTTAGTTACTCAATTGTAAATGGGGCCAATATTATGCAGGTACCGTTGTGAATACTAGGGATATTGGTGATACTGTAGTTAAGTGCTCAGCTGCTAAATGAGAGGTAAGCAGTGCAAACCCACCAGCCTCTCCATGGGAAAAAGATATGGCAGTCGGAAGCTATAAAGATTTACAGTCTTGGAAACCCTGTGGGGGCAGTTCTGATCGCTTCTGTAGGATCACTCTGAGTGGGAAGAAATTTGACAGCAATGAGTTTGGTTTTGGGTTTTTGGTAGTAAATATTACATAGATCACAAAAACTAAAAGCTTTCTTTTGAAAGTGTGAAATGCTATACTAGTGAAAGTTAGTAGCTATATTATTTAGATTTAGTCATTGAACATTTTTCTCCCTTTCCTTGATCTTTTTCTTGCTGAGAAAATTTTTTGGCATACCGACGTATCTTGGCATCAGCTTAGAATTCAGTTATGCTAAGCTTTTAAAATTCTTCAGTAGAAAAGCAGTTAGATGACAGAGAAAGGGTGTGTCTCTGAGATTAAGTTCCAGAGCCCACAATCCAACCAGATTCTCTGACCACCAAGTCCTGTATCAGTGGAGTCTTCTCGGCAACCCAAGGAATGGAGGCCACCCCTCATGGAATTTACACTCTGTGTATAGCTCCAGGCAAGATAAGTGTCATTGGAATCTAAGATATTCTAACAACAGATAATTTATACATTTATACTGGAGTAACATATTTTGAATATAATTCTTAGAGACAGTTAAGCTAACTGGTTGTTGAAGTCATCTGAAGGCCACTTTGCATGTCACAGAGCTGGTCCTCCTCCTGACTACCATGTTATGGGGATCTCAGCTGTGACAGTGCCCCAGAGGTCTAGTTAGGCACCTTGGCATGTGATGTAGGGGAATGTGGCCAGTCTGGGCCTCTAAGTCATAGAGGAGATGGTGGGAAAAATATCACAAATTCCATCCTAAAGGAATGCAAGACTACAGCCAGGAAGGACAGTGGGGAATCATGCAATGTATCCAATGGGGCTAAAACAAAAACCCGAACCAAGACCTGGAGTAAAATAAGCAGAGGAACTGAACCAGTAGAGGTAGAACATGATAGCTAATGGGAAGCGAGCCTCAAGGAATTTTTGGTTAGCTGTGGTGACACCCATTGTGACTTCATTAAAAGAGCATATAGCGTATACAGGGAGAAAACAATATACTCAAAAGTATAGGCACACATGAAACTATGTAATTCCCAACTTATGCCTGGATTCCAGTTCAACGTCTCAGTCATAAATTAGTTCTGATGTAAGTTGAATACCTCATTTTTGTTTGCATTGATTGCACTTATGTTTGCATATTTGTTGCATTGTTATCACCTTTTACTATTAGAAGACTCTCAGTGATACGGCGGTTAAGAACTCAGCTGCTATCCAAAAGAGGGGCAGTTCAAATCTACCAGCTGCTCCCTGGAAACCCTATGAGGCAATTCTACTCTGTCACTATGAGTTGGAATAAATGCAATGGCAACAGATTTTTATTAGTAGTACCTTTATAAATCTGATCTTTACTTGCTTTTGTGGGTTAGAGACATTACATATAAACTTACAAATATACAGACATGCACTAAAAAATACACAAATCAAAAAAATTTCCTCCAGTGATGAGGAGTTGGCATTTTTGTCAGTTATAGTAATAACTCTACTTGTGGAGGGTTCTGGGTCATCTGGATTATCTTCAGGAATAGGAACAGTGTTTCTAGTAAGAAAGTCACTGTAAGTTGTATATACGGCCCTTTTCTTTTCTTCTTTGCAATAGCATCTCACTAGCTTCTTGTCAACTTTAGTAAAACAACAGTGTTTGGGTCTATGTTTTTAAGGAACTGAAGCCACTGATTTATTTTAGAAAACTGATTCTATGGCAGTGATTTGAATAGCAAGTCATAAAACTGAACGTCTGAGAATGACAACATCAGCAAATTACACACGCAACATTGTATGTAGTACCTACTAATGATAACATGTACAAAAAAAGGAGCAGTAAATGCAGTTCCTCTGAACTCAAGTGTACCACATGTCAGACTACTTGTATATGCATGAAATCTGCCTTTGTAGAGATTTACAGACTTAGTAACCCTACAGGGTCATTAAAAGTAGGCATCAACATATATGTATATATATTTACCTGTATATCCATGAAATCTGCTTCTGTAGAGATTTACAGACTTAGTAACCTTATAGGGTCATTAAAAGTAGGCATCAGCATACATATATATATATATTCATATATGTTCTTTTCCTACTACCTGTATACAGAAGTATTTCAAAAATAACTCTATTTGATAATGGAGACATCAGCATTCAGTGTTGTCATGGCAACATCACTGACCATCAGTTATGATGAGATTATTATGGTGATTTGAATGTTCTGGTGGTTTAGATTGTGAGCAATCAGGAATCTATGCTACATTTTCAAAGTTATTGGTTTAGAAAAGTTATCAATCAAAAAAATAAATAAAAATCGGTGCCAACAAAGGAAAACCACAAAGACACAGATAACAACATATTCTGAAAGCCAAACTGACTGCCGTCAAGTCAATTCTGACTCACAGAGACCCTACAGGACAGAGTAGACCTGCTCCATGAAGTTTCCAAGGAGTGCCTGGTGAATGTGAACTGCCAGCCTTTGGTTAGCAGCCATAACACTTATCCACTATGTCACCAAGATTTTATAAGTAATATTATTCCAGTACTTGGATAAAAAGGGAGGTAAAAATGTTGACAAACAAATCGAAATGAAATATAATAAAAACATGGGAAAAGATAACTAACCCCAGGTGAATGGTTAAATCTAGGAGGGAAGACAAAGTCAAGGTGAATTAATGGAACATTTGCTATTTGTGATCCTTATAACTTTGATCTAGAATCCCAAAGTTTTCATTTATAAGGTACGTCCCTGAATTCTAATCATTTCTACAGGGTTATAAACTAACATAAATGTTTGACAAAATATTTTAAAGCTATACCTCAAATAATACATATTTTTAATGGAATAGAAGGCAGAAATGGAAAAGTAGAAAAACATTCAATTGTCATACATTCTGAAATTTATCAATACCTGCCTCTTAAACACTTTTTTTCAGAAGTAGATCACCAGGTCCTTCTTCCTAGTCTGTCTTAGTCTGGAAGTTCTGTGAAATGTGTCCACAAGGGTGACCCTGCTGGTATTTGAAATTCCAGTAAGGTCACTTCCATCATCAGGCAACATGCAAGCCATCATATGACAGCAAAGTGACAGACGAGTGGTAAAATATGTTGAATAGACCATGGGCTGCCACAAAAGAACAAACCTGTCTTGAAAGGAGTACAGCCAGAAGAAAGGATGGCAAGACTAGGTCTCACATACTTTGGAAACATTATGAGGGACAATTTCCTAGAAAATAACATCCTGCTTGATAGAGTAGAGAGTTGGTGAAAAAGAAGATCTACAATGAGATGGATTGACACAGTGGCTACAACAAGAAACTCAAACATAGCAATGATCATGAGGATGAGAAAAGACTGGGCAATCTTCTGTCCTTTTGTAAATAGGGTCACTTTGAGTCAGAACCAATACAATGGCATCTAACAATGATTCCTTATCTATATTTATCTCTTTATGGAAGTTCCTGGGTGCTGCAAATGGTTAACGTGCTCAGCTGCTATTAGAAAGCTTGGAGTTTTGAGTCCACCCGGAAGGACCTTGAAAGAAAGATCTGGCAATTTCCTTCTGAAAAATCAGCACCAAAAATTCTGTGGAGCACAGTTCTGCTCTGACACACATGGGATCAGCGTGAGTCGGGACTGATGAGACTGCTTTTTACTGATCATCACTTTGCTGGGTAAAATGAGAGGGGCATTGTGAAGCTCTGGAGGGCCTGGAGGACTTGAATTCTTCAGAGGATCACTGGTTCAGAGCTGCTCTGTAGGAGAACTGAGGTGTCTCATATGATGGAGTGCATTGTCCATGAAAGGAGTGGATCCTGAATTGTTTGTCCAGAATTTGCAAAGGAGTGAGATGTATTCCCTGGCAGCACCCTTTCCCTGAATTTATGACTTAAGATACTCTGACTGTCAGTACCAAAAGAAGAAGAAGAAAGAAAACAGCGTGGTACTTTTCCAGACACGGAGGTCAGAACCAACCTCCATGTGGGTAACTAACTCAGGATTATTATGACGATGGTTTTAAATAAAATCAAGAACCTCCTTTTTTCTAGACCTTATAAACACTTAATGTCAAAATAATCCTACTATAAGGATGCTGAATATAATAAAACAAGGGATGATAAGAAAATATATTAACCAACGTTATTGTTCTCTCACTCTGTCCAGCCCTCCCACCACCTTCTTGTCTTTAGGCTCAGAGATGTGGGTCCCTGTTTAGTTTATTGGGGGTCTGTGAGAGCTTTGCTGGAGGACAAAGGATACAATGGCACTTGGCCTAAATTTAAAATAGTAATATTTAAGAAGCAGACAAAATTGACCAAAAAAAAGAAATCTGTCTACTTTCCTGACTCTTTCATGCAGAAAAGAGCTGGAAAAGGAAGAAGAAAAGAGTTAGAGAGTTGGGTATATGTGTAAGGAACTCTAACCCTTGCCCCTTCTTCCTCTTAGGGAGTGGAGAATTGGTAAAGAGCATCCCGTAGCCATGTCTCTCTCTCTTCAACTCTTCTTTCTTCTTTTGCGTCCTTTAAGTTTGGTGATTCATGAGTAGAGAATCCATGCTTGCTGTTCTAGGTAAGGCCCAGGGAAACTTCAAGCTTCCCAGAAAAAGAAATCACCAATCTTGTCACAAGCTGGAGCAGCCAGTAAAGGAAAGCACAGCAGCACATCAGGACAGCAAGACAGTCATCCTGAGGGCTTAAAAAGCTTCCCCTGGTTTCCTAGAGCCAGAAGCAGAGAAAAACTCATTAAGCCTACAAGGGTCACGCCACTGGACAAAGGGATGTCATATTAGAAGGATATGGCATGGACTTTTCTCACTAGAAATCCGTTGAGTCCATAACTATGTCTCAGTAGACTGCCAACTTCAGGATGACAGGACAATTCCCCAGACCATCTCATCGCCTTTGAAGTATGGTCATTCCTCCCCTGAGCTGAGGATCTGGGGATGAAACCAAAGCTGGGAAGTCCACACTTATCTTTGTACCCAGCATGGGAGCATGGTGAGGAAGACAAGCAGCAAGCATCTTAAAGCAACTGAGTTTACAAAAGCCTCTTAGCCTTCCTGATTTGACTAGATTGGTTTTATGTGCTTAGGTGCTTGTTGTGGATTGAATTGTGTCCCCCCAGAAATATGTGTAGCCGTGTGGCTGGGCCATGATTCCCAGTATCTTGAGACTGTCCCCCATTTTGTGGTTTTTCCTATGCTGTATGTTAAAGGATTAGGGTGGGACTGCAAATCTCTTTATAAGAGCACCTCCCTGCTCCACTGTAAAGGGAGTTTCCCTGAAGTATGGCTCGCCCCACCCTTAATCCTTTCATCCTGCAAGAGATAAAGGGAAAGAGAAGCAGGCAGAGAACTGGGAACCTCACACTACCAAGAAAGCAGCACTGGGAGAAGAGCACATCCTTCAGACCTGAGGTTCCTGGCCCAAGATGCTCCCTGGACAAAGACTGATGCAATCTCAGACTTTCCTCCAGATCTGACAAGGGGGGAAACCTTCCTCTAGAGCAGACATCCTGAATATGGACGTGTAGTCTACCAGACTGTGTAAGAATAAACCTTCTTTTGTTAAAGCCATCCCCTCTGTGGTATTTCTGCTAGAGCAGCCCTAGCTAACTAAAACAGTGCCTTGGGATTAGCTGTCCAACTCACACACCAAGAACCTGTTGTCATCCAGTCAACTCTGACTCACAGTGGGACAGACTAGAATGGCATCATGGGCTTTCCAAAGCTCTAATTTTTATAAAAGCACTTTTTGTTGTTGGACTATCTTATATTCCAAGTATACACTTATCTCTTGCCTGGAGCCGTACACAGGGTATGGCTCTGTGGGATAGAGGAATGGTCTCTATCCCCTAGGTTGGCTGGAAGATTCCACTGATTTAGGACTCAGTGGCCAGGGAACCTGATTGGAATGTGGGCACAGGAATTTAGCCTCAGAAACATTGTCTCTCTGTCATCTGCTTTTCTACTGAAGAATTTTAAAAGCTTAGCATAACTGAATTGTAAACTTAGGCCAAGATACTTCATTATGCCAAAAAAATTCTCAACAGGAAAAAAGTCAAGGAAAGGATGAAGAATGTTCAGTGACTATCTTAGTCATCTAGTGCAGCTGTAACAGAAATACCACAAGAGGATGGGTTTATCAAACAAAAGTTTGGTCTCTCATAGTCTAGGAGGCTAGCTCCAGAGGAAGGTTTTCTGGTTCTGTCAGCTCAGTGGGCAGGTCCTTATCTTCAATCTTTCCTTGGTCTAGGAGCTTCTCTCTGCAGGAATCTCAGAACCAAAGGAGATACTGTGCTTTCATCACACTATGAGTTCCCCAGCTCTCTGCTCAGTTCTCTCTCCTTTTGTCTCCTGTAAAGTGAAAGGCAATGCATACCACGTCCTGGGGAAACTCCCTTTACATTAAATCAAATTTGAGTGAGAGTATTTACACCCCACCCTGATCTTCTTGGAAACCCTGGTGGTATAGTGGGTTAAGTGCTATGTCTGCTAACCAAAAGGCAGGCAGTTCAAATCTGCCAGGTATGCCTTGGAAACTCTATGGAGCAGTTCTACTCTGACAAGTAGGGTCGCTGTGATTAGGACCCAACTCGACGGCAGTGGGTTTTGGTTTGGTCTGATCCTCTTCACCATAATCCAATTCCGCCTTATCAGTCACAGGCAGGGATGAAGATTTACAACACACAGGAAAAATACAGCAACCTCAAAATTGAGGACAACCACATAGTACTGGGAATCACAGCCTAAACAAGTTGACATGTATTTGGGGAAGGACACAATTCAATCCATAACAGTGACTGAATCTGCAAATTATACTATCTTTGATTCGTGTAGAATTTCATACTTTTAAAAGAATATTTTGTTACCTATTTAATATACAATCAAAACTCAAAACCAAACCCATTGCTGTCAAATCTTTGACAGTTCATAGCAACACTATAGGTTAGAGTAAAAGTGTCCCCTAGGGTTTCCAAGGCTGTAATCTTTATGGAAACAGAATGCCACACGTTTCACCATTGGAGACACTGGTGGATTCCAACCTCTGACCTTTGGTGGTTAGCCGGCAAGCGCTTAATCACCGCACTACCAAGGCTCCCTATCTCCAAATCACAGCCACCTTGTTGAAATAGAATGAAACTAGTTTTCTACATCAGGTTAAAAAAGAAAAAAAACTAGAGGTGGAACCAAAAAACTAAACCCACTTTTGTCCAGTCAGTGCTGACTCATAGTCATAGGGACCCTGGAAAGCAGAGCAGAACTGCCCCACAGAGCTTCCAAGGAGCAACTGGTAGATTTGAACTGCTCACCTTTTGGTTAGCAGGTATAAAACTTAACTCATTATGCCACCAGGGTTTCCACTGTTTGTGGCAGGCAGCACAAACTCTGCTTAATTTTGCAGTAATGGAGGGTAGGTTTCCAGTCAGAAATTAATTTTAGTATTTGAAATAAACGAAGGTCTCACTTCTTACCCTTCTAAATTTGTGATTGTGAACTTTGTGCCTGCTGCTGGGACATTAATGTTCCAAATGTGTTCTTTTGAGGATCTCTGTCCCTCTCCCAAATGGGCTTCTGGATAATCACTTGGCTGCCGCTAAAGCAGCAATCTGAGCTGTAAAGCAGCCAAGATCCTGTGTTTGCTAACTGGACTTAACAATTCATGATCAGGGGCAGCGGGCAAAGTAGGCTATCCTCTGCCAGAATTGTTTTAGCTTCTAGTTAGCTCCTATATTCATTTCCTGGGGCTGCTGTAACAAAATACCAATAACTGAGTGGCTTAAAACAACAGAAATTTATTATCTCACAGCTCTGGAGATTAGAAGCTGGAAATCAGTGTCAGTAGAAGCACGCTTTCTCTGAAGGCTGTGGTGGAAGATACTTTCCCACCTCTTTCTAGCTTCCTAGTTTCTGGTGGTTTCTGGCAGTGCTAAGCATTCTTTGGCTTGTACATGCATTGCATCAGATGGCTATCTTCCCTCTGTGTATTTCTATCTCTGTGTCTCTCTTTTTTATAACGATACCAGTCATATTGGATTAGGCCCTACCTTATAGTAGCATGACCACACGTCTACTAACATCATCAAAAAGCTCATTTCCAAACAAAGTTAGATTCAACATATCTATTTGAGGGGGATGCAATTCAACTCATAACAGCCTCATTCCCTCATTCCAAATCCTGTAATCCACAAAGCTACTTAGCCATGCCATCTCCATTCTCCACCCAGGAGTGGAAAAGACTCATTGAGGTTTATCTGAAGATGCCAAAACCTTTTATGAAAGACAAGAGTCTGCAGTTGGATAGAGCTTTGTGTTTCTCTGAAACGTGGTCACATTTGGCTTAATGAGAGCTAGTATTAGAATCTACTCCCGAAGAACTAGAAGTCACAAATATTGGCCAGTAAGGTTCTGGTACCAAAAAAAAAAAAAGACTGCCAGTGAGTCAATTCTAACTCATGGTGATCCTCTAGGACAGGGAGAACTGCCCAACAGAGTTTGCAAGAAGTTTCTGATGGATTTGAAATGCTGACTTTTTGGTTAGCAGCTGTAGCACTTACTCCACCAAGGTTTCTGCTCTGGTATAGAATGTTTCAATTTAAAAATGTCCTATAAATATAAATCATAGTATGCAAATCAAATTATTGAGAGAATAGGGATAGAGAGGGTTTGTGGTACAACTCTGAGTTTCATTAATCAAATTTAATTCAATATTTTTTTCTTTTCACATTTGCTATTTGATTCGATCTCTATAACGTGTCTCATTTTTCTCCGTTTTGCAGGGGGGGATTTATAACCTGAGAGGTTAAGTGATTTGCTAAGGGTTACATCGACTTCCACTGGAAGCCAAAAGGAACTCTCGCCTTCTGGCTCAGGGCCCATTGATTCATTCTGTCTCAATCAACTGTATTATGCCCTGGAGACACAGAAGAGAAGAAAACAAAGTCCTGGCCTTCCAAGCTCCTTACAAATAAATGTATAATGTGTTAGGTAGTGGCAGGTGCTATGGGAAAAATAAGACAGGGAAAGGGGGTTTGGGTGGGTAGGAAGTGCTTGTGTGTAGTGGGAGAGAAGCTGAATTGTTTCTATTTTATGAGGAAAAAGTTAAGGAAGGCCACAGGGATAAGGTAACATTTGTGACAACTGGACAAAACCAAAAACCTGTTGACATCAAGTTGATTCTGACTCATAGTGACCTCACAGAATAGTGTAGAACTGCCCCCATAGGATTTCCAAGAAGCATCTGGTGGATTTGAATTGCCTACCTTAAGGTTAGTAGATGTAGCTCTTCATTACTACACCACCAAGGTTTCCAATAATTCTGACTCATAGCAGCACTATGGACAGAGTAGAACCGCCCCACAGAGTTTCCAAGGAGCACCTGGCAGATTTGAACTGTCATCTTTCTAGTTAACAGACATAGCATTTACATGCTGTACCACCGGGTTTTCAAACATTTGGACAGGAAGACAAAAAAAAAAGAGAGGGAATAGATTATGCAAATATTGCTGGAAGAGAGGTATAGGCCAGAAGTCTGTCAACCTGCACTACTTGCTCTTATCAATACACTTTCATTGGTACACAGTCATGCTCATTTGCTTGTATTTTTGCACTACATTGACAGAGTAGTGACAAAGACTACACACGTGTGGCCCACAAATCTGAAAATATTTAGTATCTGGCCCTTTACAGAAAAACTTTGCTGACCTCCCTTCTACACAGAGCATACAGTAAATGCCAAGTCCTTTAGCACAAGTGTACTGCCTTCTTCAATGAACAGGAGCAAAAGCAAATATGGCTTTGAAGGAGTGATTAAGGGAGAGTGAGAGAGTAGGCCTGTAGATACCCTGTAGGGCATTTAGGGCCTCCATTAAGAATTTTGTCCTTTACTTTGAGACAGATGGAAACTAGCGGGTGGCATTGAGTAGAGGGCTGACACAACCTGACATGTTTTAAACTGGTGACTCTGTTTAGAATGGATGGGGGGAGGGGACGTTTGGAATGTACTGCAATAATTTGGATGAGAAATGGCCTTGGATTGATTCAAGGCACGAAGATGAAAGGTATAAAAACAAATCAAACAACCAAACCCATCTTATCAGTCAATTTCAACACATAGCAACCCTATAGGACAGAATAGAATTGCCCAATAGAGTTTCCAAGGTGCACTTGGTAGATTTGAACTGCTGATCTTTTGGTTAGCAGCAACTGTGATTAACCACTACACCACCAGGGTTTCTAGAGCACAAAAGAATTTGTTGAACTTTGAATACATCATAAATATAGAAGTGACAGAATTTGCCAACAGACTTGAAATAGAGTATGTATGTGAAATCTTGGTGGCGTAGCGGTTAAGTGCTATGGCTGTTAACCAAAAGGTCAGCAGTTTGAATCCACGATGTGCTCATTGGAACTCTATGGGCAGTTCTACTCTGTCCTATAGGATCACTATGAGTTGGAACCCACTCTATGGCACTGGGTATTTTTGGTTGTGTATGTGTGTGTGTGTTTGTGTTTTACAAGGCGTAAGGGTAGAGGAGCTGTAGCCAAACTACTCATGGTTTTAGGCCTAAACATCTGGGAGAATAGAACCATCATTAACAGAGATGAGGAAGACTGTGGGCCATGTAAGATACAGTTTCTCAATGGAAACAGAGAGTTTAGTTTGGACATTAAAGGTAGATGTCTACCTCCAGGGTCACCATGAGTAGGACCTGACTCAACAGCAATGTTTTTTTGGGGGGGTTATCCTTGAGTCAAATGACGATGTTGAGAATACACACATAGAATGAATCTGGAGGTCAGAAGAGAGGTTTGAAACGTACATTCAAATTTGGAAGCCATCAATGCTTAGAAAATATGTAAGCTGTGAGATCAGAATAAAATCACCTAGAAAGCAGCTATAGACATCAAAGAGAGTAATGTGCCTAGCTATCTTCTACTTTAAATACAGGTAACAGGTTTTCAGCTAGGAACTTTGTATTCTTTGTCTTTAACCTTGTAACCTTCTTAGAGGGTATTTGTAAACTCATTTTAAGCAGTTGCTGTTGAGTCAATTCTGACTGTGGAACCTCATGAGTATGTGTGTCTGAGTAGAACTGCACACCACAGGGTTTCCCATGGCTGGTTTTTGGGAGGAAGTCACCAGGCTTTTCTCCCAAGGCACCTCTAGGTGGACTTGAGGAGGTGACATTTATACCACCCAGGGACTTCAGACCCATGTCATACCCAAGGAAATGGACAGTTAGTAGTTAACGTTAAGTGACTTGCCTAAGGTTTGCCTAACTTCAGTGGTCTGAGTCATGACGTAAAGAAACAGAAATATAAAACAGCAATGTCAGCGGTACAGATTTGAATAGTTAAAGAGGTAGTAGCATCACCTAGGTAGTTTACACATTTACTTTAATATTCTGGCCAGATGGGTAGCTTTTCTCTAAGTTTCAGTTACAGTGAGATGCCCCTTTAAAAGAAAGCGCTTGATGGGTGACTGGTGAACAGCGATAATGGTACTGTGGAACTTCCTCCTCAGTTTCCTGAATTTGACAAACTTTCTAATCATGAATAAGCAGAACCTTTCTAGTTTAAGAGCAGAATAAGAGGTAGCCACTGCAGAGGAATTTGTGCATTGGTGACACGTGCAGCATTTTGGGCGGATTATAGGTTACTGGCAGGGCTGCTCTTACAGGACGCTGGGCAAATTCAACACTGAGTCACAGGAAACGAACCTCATGACTGCAAACTGAACATGAATCATTTGAAAACAGCAGAGAGACAAAAGCTCAGCGATAGACATGAACTTCAATGGAACTACAGTCTTTATACTGTAACAGTTACCCTCACAAAGGAATTGGCCCTAAATAGAAGTATTTTTGGTTGACAGATCATCTCCAACTATTTGTTATTTTCACTGGCTTCTACAGAGTACAGTCAAACCCAACTACTAAAACACAATGCAGAGGAAAAAGAGAAGGTTTGTATCCTCTTCCTTTTCTTCCTTCAGTCTTGAACTAAAAGGATTGATCACTTATTTTATCACTACAGAAATCAAGAGACACAATACTGAAGGGTGAGAAGACAGGAATCCATATGTAAATGAGAGAACCTCAATTTATTCCAAGTATGTAACCACACCTTGAGGTTACACCCTCATTACAGTTATGAGGAAACCAAGCAAAGGAAGTTGTATTTGAGGCCTGTTGAACAAGATTAAGCCTTGGTGGAAGCATTGGGTCATGCTGGTCTAGATGAAACCCAGCTGAAATAGAAGTTTGGGTTGAACAGCAGGAAACTGACTCGAGAACCTTTCCTCCTCCATCCTCTGTGTTTCCCAATCCTGGGTGTCACTTCCACAGAGTGACACCCTTTGGGAACAGGATGACATATATCAATGTGCTCAGTGGAAGAATGTCTGTACTGATGACAGGTTGAAAGTATGTGTGGTGATGGTCCTCAGATGCTTTGGCTTTGGTTCCTGCTTTCTCTTTAGGGCTTTTTGCTTTCTTCACACTATATTACTATCTTATTGACGGCCACAATCAAGTTTTATTTGGTTTGTATTATAAACAGTACCCACCAAAGACACACAGCAAATGTTTGTGGAATGGAATGCAAAACAGTCAAGGAATGCATTCTGAATATAAACCTGGAGTCTGGTCCTATTTTGAGGAACTGCATTCTGCGTGTTGAGACTATGGTTTTCTATCATTTGTATAAAACCTCTGAGTGGGCATTAGTTTCATCTTCAGGCTCTCACAGTATTATTCTCTCAGCTCTGAGATCTCCAGGAGAGAAGACTGCTCGCACTCTGCTAATGGTAACATTTTTGTTTTGAGCCTTCTTGATTTCTCGTGTGGTAGGCCTTACAGTTGACCAGGAAGAAAGGAGAGTTGGGTTCCAGGCATTCTACAGTCAGGTAAATAAGACACTTGGCATACAGTTCCATGTCTAACCCTGGAGCCTGAGATGAATGTTCTTGCCACGTTAGTCAGCCTTAAGCCATGTGATCTCACTAGACTGCACAGTCACTCTGTTGCACTGTCACAGGGCTGCACTGTCTCTGGGGAGCACTGTCACTGGGCTACACTGACTGTCAAGCACCTCTCTCTGGGGAAAACCAAGTGCTCCCTACTGGGTTAGCATGTTTGGTTTAATTACTGATCTACTTTCCAGGAAAGAACTGTGTGATGAGTAGTGTTTAATTAAAAAGAAAAAGATGTGTTGGGGAAATTCCCTCAGAATCACACTTGTCATGCTAAAAGTGCCTGAAAGGAGTACTTTCAAGAAATATTACAGATATACCATTTATTACTCTCTCTCTCTGTGTCTAGGGGTTGGTGATGGGATGAACAGAGTATTAACTTTAACTTTTTCAAAGCTGTTATGCTTGAGGTCTATCTTGATGAGGGATTGCTGTTTTATAGCATTTGTTATTTCTTTTTGCAAATTCAATATATTATTAATAGGCTTATTTTGGGGATTTAGCTCTAAACTAATTTTAAATAAATATGTAATCCTAGATATTTAAGAAAATAAATTCTCAAATTATTTTAATGCAGCCATCTCAGCTTTGTATGGTTCTCCTATGCAAATATCAATAACTATAATTCAACTAAATATCACCAGTCACCCAACAGTATGGCACAAGTTGCAGTTACTACAGTATATTAAATGGAAGTAGATACATAATGTGTGAACTTTCCTACTAGTTTTTCAGTCAGTAAGCCAAATTTGAAGGAGTTATTTAAAAAGGAAGACTAACTCTCTGAAAAAACTTTAGTAAAATTCTCAAAATTTTTGTGATACTATTTAAATTCTAAAATAAAATACTGAAATTAAAAATATAGAGAACATTATTCTTTACTTCAAATATTGTTCCCACTGTAGAAATAGCATTTGAAGTTTATAAGAATTTATTGAGGAACTCCTGATTGCCCAATACTTTATAGTTTCTATGTTTTTAGGAATTTGATATTTTTCTCTCAGGCTACATTAATGCTTCATATTTTACATTTAAAGATTTGGTTGTGTTAGCTTTGTTTTGTACTTTTGGAATTCTCTGTTCACTTGAGCTCTATGATCTTTGGATATTTTGTCTACAGATTAGTGAAACTCAAGTACCTTTAAATAGTCACACAGGTAACCTATGTAATAATATCTTGCCTGCTTTGTTTTTTCTGGTAAGGTCAGCCCTTAACAAATCTCACAATGTAGTAGATCTTGCTTGCTCCCAAACAAGGCTTGTTTATATAACCAATGATATCTGTTGAGTCTACTAAGGTGCAAATAGTGGCCAGAAATTATCCAGGAATCACAAACATGAAAATTAAATTGCAATGCCACTCTGAAGTACTCAGGTCAAAAACTGAAGCATCATCCTTGTCTCTTTTTCTCCTTCCTCTATACTCTAACCAAATTCCCTGTGCTTTACCGTTAAAAGACATCCAGCATCTGACTACTTCCCGTAACTGCCACTGTTACAATATGATCCAAGCCACCAATCCCTAGCTAGTTTATTGCAGTAGCAACTTTCTGTAGGAAGAATTGGCAAATAGGAGGTAAAAATGGCAGGTAAAAGATAGCTGTAATACGTCTTCATTCTGTTACATTTGGGGACAGATTGTGTCTAAACTTTCCATCAGAGAGAATACTTGATTCAAAGAGTCAGAAACGCAGTCCAGTTAGTTTAAACAAAGATGAAGAGAAAGTATAGCCATACTTTAGCAGGAACAGAGACCAGAAACTGTGAAGCTGAGAATGGAGGTTACACCTTCCACCTCTCTAGAGTCACTGGTGTTTCTGTTCCAGTCTCCCACATTCTATCTAAATGTGGACACTGTCAGCTTCAGAAAAATGCACCACCTTAACCCTGCCTCTACACTGTTTCCTCACATTGTTGTTGGTAGGTGTATGCAACAGAAGGAAACACTGCCCCACCCTGCACCATCCTGACAATCATTGCTGTGTTTGTGATGGCTGCTGCAGTCACTGCGTTAATCCATCTCCTTGAGCATCTTCTTCATTTTTGATGACCCTCTTCTTTACCAAGCATGATGTCTGTCATGGATTGAACTATGTCTCCCCAAAATACCTGTCAACTGAGCTGAGTCATACCTCCTAGTTTTATATGATTGTCTACCATTTTGTCATCCGGTGTGATTTGCCTATGTGTTGTAAGTCATATCACTATAAAGTAATGAGATGGATTACTGGCAGTTATATTGATGAGTTTGATGGTTAGTTTGTGTCTTAACCCAATGTCTTTCGAGATACAAGACAGAAAAATAAGCAGAGAACCTCACAGCACTAAGAGAGCAGTGCTGGGAGCAGACTGTGTCCTTTGGACCTGGGGTTTCTGCACAGAGAAGCTTCTAGTTCAGGAGGAAATTGATGAGAAGGACTTTCCTCCAGAGTCAACAGAGAGAGAATGGCTTCCTCTGGTGTCAGCATGCTGAATTCAGACTTTGAGCTTACAGGACTGTGACAGTATTAATTTTTCTTTGATGAAGTCATCTGTTTGTTGTATTTCTGTTACAGTAGCAGAAGATAATGAAGATGATGTCCTTCTCCAGGGTCTGGTCACTCTTGATAACCTGTCCAAAGTATGTGAGATAAAGTCTCGCCATCTTGACTTCCAAGGAGCACTCTGGCTGTATTTCTTCCTAGACAGATTTGTTTATTCTTCTGGCAGTCCATGGTATTCTGTATTCTTCAACATCCCTGTAATTCAAAGCCATCATTTCTTTGGTCTTTCAGCTTTCTTCTGCATGTAAGGCAATTGAAAATACCGTGGCTGGGGTTAGGCACACTCTAGCCCTCAAAGCTACATCTTTGCTTTTTCATACTTTAAAGAGGTCTTTTGCAGCAGATTTTTCCAAAGCAATGTGTCAGTTGACTTCTTAACTCATGTTTCCATGGGCATTGATTGTGGATTCAAATAAAATTAAATTCTTGACAACTTTAGTATTTCTCTGTTGATTGTGAGGTTGTTTATTCATGCAGTTATCCATAATTTGCTGTGATCCACATAGTTGAATACCTTTGAATGCAGAGCATGTTCTTCCATTTTGGTTTTCTATTTCCACCTCTTTGCACAAGTCATCACAATACTTTGTCTTCCCAAGCTTCCTTCTTCTGGAAACCCTGGTGGTGTAGTGTTTAAGTGCTACAGCTGTTAACCAGAAGGCCAGTGGTTGAAATCCACCAGGCACTCCTTGAAAACTCTATGAGTGCAGTTCTACTCTGTCTGTAGGGTCAGTATGAGTCAAAATCGACTCAGTTGGAATGAGTTTAGGTTTATATTCACATTCAACAAACAACAAAGCCTAGGATTTTTCCATTTACCCACAAGGCCTTGAGAGGCCTTGCAAGGAGTTGCTACTTCTCCAAAAGTTTTGTAATGCAGTGATGACAGACTGGCCCTTAGATTTATTTTAAAGCTAAATATAAAGCTGTGATCATATAATTCTGTGGGGAAAAAGTATTTTGGAATTTTTCCCCTATGGAGACATTTATGTTAAAAAGCTCTTTAGATAATACTGATGCTCCCTCCTCACCTCCTTCTAACTCTCTTACCCATCCTCCTGACCTGATCCCCTTCTACTTATCTGGACATCACTTTTCTGGTGATGTCATCGTTACCGCGGGGCTTATCCTGGCCTTCCCACACAGACTAAGTGAACCTTTTCAGTACTGCCACAGTCCCATCACTGAACTCGTCATATTGTTTCATAATTAATTACTTTCATGTGAGGGTCACTCCCCTTAGGACGCGATGAACTCGTTGAAAACAAGGATTGTATTTTTCTATCTTCAGTGCCTATCACAGTGTTGCTTACACTCAAAAACGTGATGAAGAGAACAGATTAACCAAAAGTTAAAAGCCACTTAGAAATAGTTTTAGAAAGTCTTAAGTTTGTATTATTGTTCTTTGTACGCGGTGATATAAATGTGTCATTCCATATATAATAAACCGCAACACGAGTTTATAGGTTCTAAGTACAGGGTATCGTCCTGGGATGCGGAAGCTTCGTGGAGAACTACATTTCCCCAAAGTCCACGGAATCCAGTCATCGTGGTTTGCTGATGGTTCTTGAAGGGCATGCCAAATTAACCAATCGAATCACCAGAATTTCTCTCACTTGAGCAGGAGACGGCCAAATCACAACGAAGAGGGCGGATACTTCGGATTTCGATTCTGAACGCCCTGTACCGCCGGCCTGACGGCTTAGCGCAGCACTGTGAGGGAGGGAAATCGTTAACCGGGCGACTGTCTTGTCCACTCCTAGAATTAGAATTTGTTTTTATGCGCTTTCTTCCTTTTTATGTCTTTCCATTTTTCTACATCCGTTTAGCCAAGTATGCCTGCTTCTCACCTGCCTTCCCCTGTGGAATGCGTTCCTCAAGAAGGGGCTCTCAGTAGGAATCTCTCCCTTTCCAAACTTGCGCCCGACATTTCTGTAAGCATCCCAAAGAGACTGTGTCAGGGAAGTGGCGGCAATGTCTGAGCAGAAACTTCGTTCTACCATTCTTGTCCCTTTGAAGGGTGGAGAAGCCGCCCGGGATTGCTTAGGAGATACGCAGTGTAACAGGACGGATTTAAGGTTTTGAAAGTCACTGACAGCTCTGTGTTTACCTCCCACCCCTCTCCTCGGTCCCATCCCTGCCTACCCAACTGTGTGGACTGAATTGAGGAGTGCCTTGTCACAAGGCAGGGCAGACACTCGGCCCTGGAGCGGTTCCCTTTTGGCGGACACCCATCAGCAGCCTCTTTTTCACTTTAACAGCTACCTCCGATGCCCAGACTTTAATTCCATCTATAGTATTATCTTTAGCGAAGAATTTTTGTTTCTCTAGGTTTGTTTCCTTTACTCTGTCTGGCATCCTCTTGACAGGAGAAGTCGACGTTGCCTAGACGCTTTTTCAAAAGCCAAATCCAAATCGATCCGAAACAAAGCCCATCAAGAAAGCAACCACCACAATGATCGCAGCCAGCGGCTAGGAGTATACACCTTGTAAAAGTGTGAAAGCATAACCACCGTTTCAACAACCGAATTTGAAATATAGGTTTCCTGCGCCTTGCTAGCCCTCAACATTTTTACTATCCCAGCTGCAGCAGCAGCAGCAGCAGCTGCGTACTCTGGCAAAGCGACTAGGGTGGAAGGTATTTAGCCTTCGTCTGGGATTTTCGCAGAAGATAATTTAAGCCTCCGCTACTGTCGGGCTCGGGGAGGTGGCGGTGCGCATGCGCACACCCAGCATCCCGGCTCCGCGGAGGCCCAGCTGCCGCCACCGCCGGCCGGCTGTAACCGCGGCTGCCGCTGCTGCTCAGGCGGGCGTTGGTGCCGTGCGCCGAGGCGTCCCGTCAGGCGAGAGGGAGCGGCCGGGCGCGGAGCGCGGGCGGCGGCGGCGCCTGAGAAGGGAAGCCGGGCTCGGAACGGGCGAGGGCAGGCCGGTCCCGCGGCCGACGAGCGAGGCAGGGCGAGGAGGCTGAGCGCGGGGACCTGTCCCGGGCGCCCTGCGTGCGATGCCGGGCGGGCAGCGGCGCTGAGCCGCGAGAAGGCCGACTGGCGGCCGCGGAGGGCGAGCCGACGACCCCTTGAGGAGAAGCAAGAGCCCGAAGAAGCGCCGAGGGACTGCGGGGCCGGGGCGGGCGCGGAGCCGGGAGGCCGCGGGCCATGGACACGCTGGCGGCGGCGGCCGAGGCGGCGGCGGCGGCGGGGGCGAGCCGGGGCGGTGGCGCGGCGCGGAGTCAGCCCACGGGCAGGTGAGGCTGGGCTGCGCGGGCTCGGGGCGCCGCCGCCGCCGCCGCCGCCACTGCTGCTGCCGCCCGGCCGCGGAGCCCGGAGACGGCCGCGGCGGCTGAGGCGCGCCACAGAGCCGCTCCGGCAGCGCGGCGGGCGGCCGACGGGCGCGGAGCAGGAGGGGTCGCCGCCTGGGGCTTTCGCGGCCGCGGCTCTCTCGTCGTCGCAGTATTTCCTGTTTGGATTCTATCTAGCTTCTCCCCAGCTGCCTCCTTGCCCTCACACTCCCACCCACTCACACTCCTCCGTTTCCTCCGTCGACGCTGCCCGGGGGCCCGGCTGGGTGCTCCCGCCGGGGGACGCCGCTTGCCTCTCCTCCCGGGTGCGGGGGGGACCCCGCCGAGACCATGAGGAAATTCAACATCAGGAAGGTGCTGGACGGCCTGACCGCCGGCTCGTCCTCGGCGTCGCAGCAGCAGCAGCAACAGCAACACCCGTCTGGGACCCGGGAGCCGGAGATTCAGGAGACCCTCCAGTCTGAGCACTTCCAGCTTTGCAAGGTGAACCCGTCGGGCAGCCCGCGCCCCCGACATTGAGAATCTGGGGTCGTTTTAGGGGGAAACTCAGGCTTTCACAAGGGGAGGACAAGGGAGAGGAGATCTCTGGTAATAATCATAGCGCGAATACAGGGCGCACTCCTACGGAAAACATTTGCTTAGTGCGCTATTTTGGAGATTGACATCATCTTACTCGTTTTGGTTGATATTTTTCTCTCCCGTTTTCATATGCAGTAGTCATTTCCAGGATGTTTCCAACGTTATCCTACTGACCTTTCACTTGTCTTCTGACCCTGCTGTCCATAATGTGCAAGCTTTTATGTACAAGCCCTTTAATACAATCCAGCAACTTTGAAGTTGCCTTTGGAGACAGTGTCTGATGAATATTTGTTTATCAGAATGCCATGCCTGTTCAGCTGGATCTTTTATTATCGCTTTTCCCTTAAAATGCGGTATCAGTGACTTAAACTGTGAAATCTCAGAGTTCTTGTGTCATTATTTTTGGTGAGAAAGTTAGTACTGCGATTTTTGTCTGTTAATGGCACGGTGATTGCCTTAGCGTTCTGTAATTCAGAAGGAGTGATGCAGCGAATTAATTCAGTAGCTGCTCAATGAGAGATGCAAACTAGTGTTCGTAATACCTGCTTTCCCCTTAAACGTCCATCCGTTCCTATCGTTAGAGTTTCTTCATAGTGTTATACCTGCACTTTCCTCAGTAGTGCCTTAAAATTATTTGGGGCTTAATGATAAAATGAAAAAAAAAAAAAAAAAAGATATGCTGGGCTTGTTTTCAGTTGTGTTGCAGCTGCAAAGTGTTGAAACAGAGGGTTGATGATTGCCGGAATCCTCAGCTCATGTCATCTATGACAGCTTTTCCTTAGAAGTGCTCGTATTTAGCATGCAAATAAAGTCATTATGAAGTGGTTATGTTTGAAATAAAGCATGAGTCACGCTTTTAAATCAGCTTACAGAAATTTTTGACCACTGCAAACTTTAGTAATTCGGCTTCTGGAAAATTCAAGTATTGTGGGAAAGCAGAAATTGAATTTTAATTCAATTTTTGGTTTCAAATTCATGTGAATAACTTGTTAGGGTAGATTTCATAGTTTTTATCTTTTTAAAGCAGTAAGCGTTTGCATGGAAACCCTGGGGGCAGTAGTGGTTACGTGCTACTTCTGCTAACCAAAAGGTCAGCAGTTTGAATCCCCCAGGCATTCCTTGGTAACTCTGTGGAGCAGTTCTGCTCTGTCCTTTAGGGTCCCTGTTAGTCAGAATCTACTTGACCGCTGTGGGTTTGGTTTTAAGTGCATGTATGTGTGGTTTGCATTGTTCCTGTTCTAAATTCTAATGCCTCAAATATTGACTTTTCTATTTTTAAATTTCCCATGCTGCTTGGGTTGCTGTGATGTAACTGGACCATCCTTAGACTGTTCGCCATGGATTTCCCTATCAACCCTCGGCCCTGGCCTTTGATCCTGTACAGAAGATCCTGGCAGTGGGAACTCAGACTGGTGCTTTAAGGCTGTATCCTTCCATTTAATTTAATTTAATTTTTTTACTTTTTATTTTTTTCTCCCTAGTCCATCTGTGTTGCTCATTAGTTCCTTTTCTGGTTTAATGTCAAAGAAATGGTGCGATCAGATAATGTATCATGTGAAATTGTGTGGTGGTAGTTTTTCCCCTGGTCATATATACATTCAGATTTTGTGTTGCTATTCTTTCTCAGCTCTCAGACTTTTCTTCAGAGAGAGGTCTGCAGCTTTCTTTTAGTTAACTCCATTCTTTTCAAGGAGCTAGAGGTTCCTAAGGGGAAATATGTCTGCTTATACAGGGGTCTGCTGAATGGGATATGTTCAGGATAGTATTTAAAGATATCAGTATACACACTTCAATTGCCTTTTAAAATATTGTGGGAGATTGGTGTTGAACATATGACTGATTAATTATTCTAATGAATTACAGGTTGCATTTTGAGTAGTTTCTGACTTGTCCATCTAGAAAACTCATTAGAAAGAGACAAATGTAGCAAATTAACCTTATATAAATATTTAGGAAAGGTTGCTACATTTTAGAAGTAGAGCATTGTGTTGTAAAATACATATGGATAAACATGCTGTCTTCATAATATTTTCCTTTTTATCATCTATATTCATATGTAAAATTATTAGGTTAACTGTACTTTAAGGTGTTAATACAGAAACAGTTATTTTCCTGGTTATCTGTGAGCTGTAGTAGTTTTGTCATAAACTTATTTTTCAAATACCTACTCATTCTTCAAGATTGTTTTTTAGTCTCAACAGTGGAGACTATTTCTCGCTTCTCTTAAACTATTTAGCTTGAAGTAAAATTGTATTTGCTTTTACTGTGACATTTAAGCTTACCTGACCTAAATGCCCTTATTTTTAAATCTAAACAAAAGAGTTTAAGAAGGAAATGCTTTGTTCATCCATCTTTGGTATGATCGGAGTAGTGTGTTATCAGTAAGTAGAAAGTCACTAGATGATCTTAGTAGACATTGCTATGTTTAAAAAAAGAGAGAAAAGAAAACACAGTTTTACCCCTTTGTGTTATAGATTTACATGACTTCTGACAAGGACAAAGAGAGACCCAGCATTTGAGTTAAATGTGTGTCAGGGATTTTACTTAAAATCTTTTAACATCTTCCCTTCAAAGAAGCACTATATGGTATCAAGATAATGATTCAGCTGTCCTTTGGGATTTAGTATACTGTCTTCAAAACACTTAATACAAGTTTTCAAAGAAGCCACTAAGCTGTGTTACTAAGTGAAGTGTACCATTCATAGTAAATACTAGTAGTGGGGGTATACCTGTTAAAATCATAAAATCTGACCAGGCTAAAACTCAATCTTGTTTTCTGAGACAATATCTAAATAGTTGAGACTAGGATTTTTTTTAGATAATTTTATTTCTTGAGCCCAGTGATCAAGACCTTCTAACTTTGGGTTTGTATTTTAGTCTTATGAAGATGGAAATAAAGTTTATTTTGCTCATGTGGATACTAAGTGTTAGCAGAACCCTTAGAACTGAAGTGAGATGTTTTATTTTTTGACCGGAAAAATTTCGTCCCTTGACTAGAAAAAAAATTAAGTTGAGTTAAATTGGTTATTTTTAGATTATTTTTGTTTTCTTTTATATGGCTTTAATATTTTCTCAGTAAGACCCCAATTTTATCATGATACATAATTTTTTTCCCCCCAAAGCAGTCAATCTGGCCATTTATGGTTTAATATAATTAATAAGTAAGTACCATTAATTAGATAAAACCAATCATTTTTTATTGCTTTTCTTACACAAGACTTTTACCCCTAATGCATTTGAGTGACTAGTAAGGTAAGGCAGAATGGTAGGTGTGACACTAATTGACAATTAAAAACAAGGATCAGGTGTCCAGAATGATCAATTATATGTGATTTCTGCTACATATATATATGTAGTTAAATATTATATAAAATGAACCTGTAATTCTAGTTTACAGTTATATTCTAATTTTTTAAAAAGAATCTCCTTGTTCTGTATTTTTAGGAACCTGTTTACGAATTCTGTTCCTTCTTTCCATTTCCGTGATGTAGTGGTTTGCCTACCATTAATACCTCCTATGTGTCTTCGGAAACCTTGGTGGTATAGTGGTTAAGTTGCTATGTCTGCTAACCAAAAGATCAGCAGTTGAGATCTGCCAGGCCCTTCGTGGAAGCTCTATGGGGTAGTTCTACTCTGACCTCTAGGCTCACTGTGAGTCGGCCCTGACTCGACGGCAAGTGGCTTTGTGTTTTTTTTTAATTCATCCTTTCTGTTGGGTTTAAGTAGCAGATGAACTTCTGAGCCTTGTTATGGCTTTGTCTAAGACTTTTTTTTAACCTTAGTTCCCACATATGTGATTTAGTATATAGTGTATCTTCTGTTATTTTTAATATGACACCTAAGATTTACAGATTTTAATTTCAAAGTTCCACATTGGTTATTACATGTCCACTTATTAGAAATCCACTTTATTGCCTTGTTCTTTCATATTTTTCCATATTGTAGTTGGTATCTTCTTATGCTTGCTGTTATTCTCTTTTCATATTATAGTCTTGTAGCCTATGATACATCTGCTCTGAAAGAAACATTTTGAGCAGAGATATAAAGTCTTTTTCTTTAGCTTACAGAGTAGAAAATAAGAGATGTTTTGAGAAGTAGGATTAGGTTATTGTAATTACAAATGCATTATCTAATTTGACTAATAGAATGTCTTACTGAATGTTGAAAGACTATGTAAGTTGATCTGTATACCTCAAGTTAAAAAAATCTAGATGAAAAAGTTATAGCTAATTTTTGTAGATAAGAATTAGTAGAACTCTAAGAATCCTTTAATATCTAATAATGAGCCAAAATAAATTTTAGTGCATTTATTGCATTAATGTATAAAACATGAGAGATGATATGAATAAACCTAATGTCCAACCTTCTTGGTTCTGGAAGTTATGTGAAGTTGGAATATACTTATTGATAGAAAGCAAGAGAGCATAATTTTATATATCGGGCTATGTAGTAGGGATGTGTTCTTATTACCTTCTAGCAATTGGTACACTTTTGTGAGTGATCTTGAGGTCGGAACTATTGGGATAAAATAACCTAATTATGTAGTGTTATATGTGTAAGTAAAAGAACAAAAAGGTTGTAAGTGAAGAATGACAGCATTTCTAGTAACCTTACGGAGTCTTTATACTCATTACTATAATCTTAAGCATGGACTACTTTGATCCTACTTTTGGGTAAACACAATGAGGTCATTTTATGTCTGAATATTTTTAAAACTATGCTGAAGAATGGAGTTTCAGATTCCTGCATTTGTGTAAACATCTATGAAGTTTATTTTTTTTAGTAATTATCAATTTGTACGTACATCTGAGACCCTCATTTGCCCTTTTGACTTCTGGGAAGTACAGTGTAATAGGGAAACTCTACTTGAGGTATATATATCTTCTAAATTGTGTTATAATGTCACTGAATGCAGGCTTACAAAATGATTTTTATGCCTTGGAGTTCAATTAACAAGTATTTATTAAGTATCAAACAATATTAGGTTATAGTTGTGGCCTGAAGTCTGGCTCGTTTCTTGCTACTAAAGAATTATGTTTTTGTGGTTAGTGGTTAAGTGCTATGGCTGCTAATCAGAAGGTTGGCAGTTGAAATCTATCAGCTGCTCCTTGGAAACTCGGTGGGGAAGTTCTGCTCTTTCTATAGGGTTGCTAGGAGTCAGAATCGACTTCATGGCAGTTTTTTTTTTTTCCTTACTTTGGAAACCCTGGTTGCTTGTGGTTAAGTTTTACAGCTGCTGCCTAAGAGGTGGGCAGTTTGAACTCACCAGGTCCTTCTTGAAAACTCTGTGAGGCCAGTTCGTCTGTGTCCTGTAGGGTTGATACGAGTTAGAATTGACTCACTGACAATGGTTTTCTTTTCTTGGTTTTCTTTAAAAACAGATATGTTAGATGATCTACAGAAACAATTTTGTGATTCCAAATAAATATGTACATATTTATATACCTATATATATTGCTCCAGGTGAGTAATATAAATTAAAATAATGATCATTCAAAAACATTGCTAGTTGTAACTGCAGGAATGCACCTACATAAACATAATTTAAAAAATTAGAGAATTATTTTGGAGTCAACTAACTTTACACAAAAGTCAAATTACAGTTTGCAACTGATGAACATTTCTACACAGTGGTAGATTTAAGAACTCTGAGTAACCAGAAGGAAAAAGTGGGAAAATTATTCCAAGCATGATAAACATCATGGAGAGAGTATGGGAAAATATATTGTCATGGTAGTTTGGAAGAATTCTAAAGACTGCTTGACATAATGGTCCTATTTCAGTTGGGGAAAGAAAAAGGAGACAGTTGGTAGAAGGATTTGAATGTTAATCTAAAGTATCTGGGGATTATTGGTTAGGAATCATTTCAGTTATGTAATGAAATGTCAAAAGAAAGTGTGATTTTTAGGGTGAATTACCAGGACAGTGGTGTCATGGATGGCGAAAACAGACTTAGCAAAACCTCACAGGTAACTGTTAATCAGTATAGGTAGTAAAGAGGATCAAAAATGAGAGACTAAAATTGAGACTGGAGAAGGACTTGATTATTTTGTGTAAACTATTATAAGAAATAATTGCAGATGATAAAATCTGCGAATCACCAGGGCAGCTGAAGACAGAAACAGAACTCAATAAAGAGTGGTAATGGTGAATTTGGAAATATGTCATCTTTTATTGTATTGCCATTTTGAGAAAGTTGTTGTCGGGTGCCATCGAGCCAGTTCCAGCTCATAGTGACCTTGTGAACAACAGAATGAAACACTGCCTGGTCTTGCGCCATGTCCACCAATGTTTTTATGCTTAAGGCCATTGTTTTGGCCACTGTGTCAATCCATCTTGTCGAGGGTCTTCCTCTTTTTCTCTGACCCTCCACTCTACCAAGCATCATGTCCTTCTCCAGGGACTGATATGTCTTGACAACATGTCCAAAGTATGTAAGACTAGTCTTGCTGTCTTTGCTTCCAAGGAGCACTGTGGTTATACTTCTCCCACAGCAGATCTGTTTGTTCTTTTGGCAGTCTGTGGTACGTTCAACTTTCTTCTCCAGCACCACAATTCAAAGGCATCAATTCTTCTTCCGTCATCTTTGTTCACTGTCCAGCTTTCACATGCATTATGATGCAGTTGAAAATACCATGGCTTGGGTCAAGTGCACTTTAGTTTTCATCTCTACTTTCCCATACTTGAAAGAGATCCTTTGCCGCAGATTTTCCCAATGCAGTGCGTCTTTTGATTTCTTGACTGCTGCTTCCGTGAACATTGATTGTGGATCCAAGTAAAATGAAATCCTTGACAGCCTCAATCCTTTCTCCATTTATGATGCTGCTGCTTACTGGTCCAGTTGTGAGGATTTTTGTTTTCTTGAGGTTTAGGTGGAATCCATACTGGAGGCTGTGGTCCTTGATCTTCATCAGTATGTATTTCAGATCTTCACTTGCAACTAGTAAGGTAGTGTCATCTGTGTAACGCAGGTTGTTAATGAGTCATGCTCCAATCGTGATGCCTCATTCTTCTTCATATAATCCAGTTTCTTGGATTATTTACTGAGCATACAGATTTTTAAAAAGGTATGGTGAAAGGATACAATCCTGATGCACACCTTTCCTGACTATAAACCATGCAGTGTCCACTTGTTCTGTTTGCACGACTACCTCTTGATCCATGTAGATTCCTCAAGAGCACAATTAAGTGTTCTCGAATTCCCATTTTACACAATGTTAGCCATAATTTGTTATGATCCACACAGTGGAATGCCTTTGCATAGTCAGTAAAACACAAGTAAACATCTGTCTGGTATTCTCTGCTTTCAGCCAAGATCCATCTGACATCAGCAGTGATGTCCCTGGTTCCATATCATCTTCTGAATCCAGCTTGAATTTCTGGCAGTTTCTTGTCAATATACTGTTACAGTTGCTTTTGAGCATGAGATATTAAGGGTATTGTTTGGTAATTTATGCATTCAATTAGAATAATAATATCATTATTTGAGCATTGGAATTGGATGCATGCTTATTTCTGACTTCCTTTTGTACTGGTCCTTGGTGGTTTCCTGAGTTTTGTTATTGAACTGGAACTAATTTTAAAGTCATTACCTCTTTGACTTGTGCTCTGTCAGAATGTGTTGGTAGTGGTGGCATTTTGGACAGGATCGTTCTGTAGATTTGTGTAGCACCTTGTAGGATATTTAACATCCTTTGTACGTCCCTCTAAAGTGCCAGCGTTGCCTCCCTCATCAGTGTAGCAACTGAAACATCTCTCCCCAACCCCGCCACTTCCCAAGTACTCCTGGTTGAGAACCGTTGCATTTAGTGTAAACTCTTCTAGTTAAATAGGAATAACAACCTCCCCTAGTTCATGAGGTTCTATTGTTGTTAGGTGCCATCCAGTCAGTTTCTGTTCGTGGTGATTGCAGGAACAAGTGGTGGGTTCCAACTGCTATCCTTTCTGTTAGCATCCATAGCTGTTAACCACTGTGCCCCCAGGGTATAAGGTCCAGAAAACCTGTTGCAGTTGAGTAGATTCTGAGTCAGTGACCCCATAAGACAGAGTGAAACTGCTCCATAGGGTTTCCAAGGAGTGGCCAGTAGATTTGAACTACCTGCCTTTTGGTTAGCATCCCAGCTGTTAACCATTATGCCTCCAGGGCTCCTCACAAGGGCATTTACAGTAATGTGTATGTGACTTTTAAGAGCTCCCTTGTGGGACAGTCATTAAATGCTTGGCTACTAAGCAAAAAGGCAGTGGTTTGAGCCTACCAGCCACTCACTCCATGGGAGAAAGGTGACAGTTTGCTTCCATAAAGATGACAGCCTTGGAAGCCCTGTGGGAACCTTCTGCTCTACCCTCTAGGGTCCTGTGAGCTGTAATCCACTTGATGACAGTGGATTTGGTTTAGTAACCTTCAAGACTGTGTAGGGACTGTTTCAGTGACTATTCAGTGTATGGTATTGTATTAGTGTTAATATGAGAGTTTTTTTCTGTGGCTTTAGTTTTAGGGTCCTTTATTCACTTAGCAGATACTTACTGAGAGGTAGCTAGGTGCCAGGATTGTAGAAAAACCGTAATGTATTTTGTAGTTGGTGCAATCTTTGAAGAAATGGTCTTGAAAAGTACTGGTTTTCTCTTCAAATGTGTCCTTGGAATGGTTATGCTCCTTCTCAGCCACAGTTTGCAGAATTACCATTTAGATGTCATAAGAAAATACATGTGAAAGTTCCGTATGTGTAGTCAGTGTTAGATGATTGTTTAATGACTTGATATACTTGTAAGATAGCATTAGACTGTTTTATCTTGCTGCTTATTAATTTTATTTTTCAAACATAATTAACACTGTTGAGAAATACATCTGTACATATAGTTTTTGTTTGAAATAGTTCAAAGTGAAATATAGTTAGTTTTGCTAGAATTTAGCCGGAATTTTATCCACTCTTTTCTTCCCCTTTTTGCTCATAGAAGAGATATAGTCATTTGGCTTTCTGCATGTAGAGGAGAAATGAGAACCTTGGAATGCCTTTGTCTCTCAGCTCTCAGCTGTTCTTTAAAGAGGACTTGATGAATCCACTCTATGGCAATGAGTTTGGTTTTTGTTTTTTTTACATCAGAGGAAAGATGAATGTCGTATCAGCCCTGGGAGTGTGATTCAGAGCATGGAATACTGCAGCAAGAGAAATAGACCCATTTACTTTAGAAACAACCAGAAACAGAGTCTGCCTGGAAGTAGTTTCTTATGCAATGGATTTCTTGGAGAGGGAAACAAAAGATGAGAGAAACTGTCACTGACTGAAAAGGATATGTCAAGTATGGATACTCAAAACTGCTTTATAGTTGTTTCTACTTTTTATAAGATGAGTTATTGGTCATTTGCTTTGTTTTCTGCTTTTTTTTTTTTTTTAGTATAATTTGTTTTGAAAATTATAATCTTGCTTTGCCATCCTGAGGAAAAGGAGAGCTACCTTATTATGAGAAGATTTGTGTTCTAGTTTTCAGACAAGTTTTGGATAAGCCAGTTAATACCTCTGTGCTTCACTTTCCTGTAAAATGAGGAAGTTGAGATGCATGATTTTCAAGAGTCCTTCCAGCTCTAAGATTTTATATTTCTTTATTTGGTGGATTTAGAAATTCTCTGAATCATATTGGTCTAGAGTGGGTTGTTCTGAGAACTTGTTAAAGAGGATGAAGTTTTGGACTTCATCTCTTTCTAGGTCGTCCTGCTTTGTATTCTTTGACTGTATTCATAAAATGTAAGTTAATGGACACAAATGACAGCATTGGTTCTCAGAAGGGACCACAAAAGAGCTATGGGTAAACTAACACAAACTTTTGTTGTTGTTGAAACAACAGCTCACTTTGAATGTTAAGACGGTAGCCAAGCCAAGCCAAGTGCCGTCGAGTCAGATAGGCTAGAGCATTTTGTTTGTAAAACTACAGTCTCCTTAAAGATGGTGGAAACTTGTGGCTCTTTAAAACACCATTTATAAAAGATTACCTACCTTTTTCAGTTGTTAATAATTAGTGTAAATAAAATTAAAAGAATTTACTTAAAAATAATTGTTCTAAATCACATGATTTTACTAACTGTTATGTAAAACATTGGGCCTAAGAACTGTCATCCTTGATTTGCTGGTTATGTAATATGAGTGCTAAGCTTGGTGATTCTGTAGTAACTTGGAATAGTGATAACAGGGAATTGACATGTAAATCACTGTACACGATAAACCTAAATGTCTAAATGAAAGAAAAGCTTGTATTTATTTGCTCTTACCTCTTCAGCATTGGAAGAGAAACATTATTTACAAGAAAATTAATAATCAAGAATGTCACTAATGATTTGTAATACTTAAATGAGAATTTCCTTACATAATTTGCCATATAATCATCAGAAGTTATGCTCAGTATCTTGGAATATAATATTGATAAAGTTCTTTTTTGGTTTGGTGTATGACCATCTGTTTAAAAATACAACAATATAAAGGAAAGGGCACTTTAATTATATATTACCTTCTAGATTCGAATGCCTTTTATTAAGACAATTTAAAAAATACTCTAGTTCTACAAAGACAAAGTGATTGTTGACTTGGTTTTTATGAAATATACTAAAAATTCATAAAAGGATTTCCAGAAGTTTTTTTTGATACAACTTTTTCCCTTAGTCACATGATATAAATCATTCAAAGGAAAATAAAGATTTACTGCCACTTTAATGACTCAGACTTTTTCATGAGAAAATATTTATTTTGTATTTTAATTTGAGCCTGTGTGTCTAGTTTTTATTCGCAACAGTAAAAATAATGACAAGTTAGTGATGTTCCTTGTATCAGTATTGTTTTAAACATTTTCGAAGATCTTAAATACCTACCAGTCATCTGCTTTTAGATTTAGCAATCCTGCGTTCTTTAATCTCTCATTCTCCCTTTTCATTTTAAAGAAATTTGAGACATTAGCTCTGCTTACCATGTAACTTTTTCTTTTCTGGCTGTAGGTGGAAGGTAGGCTAAGGAGAGGAAATAGAGGAATAATTGGTGCCATTTGACTCCTTAGTTACCCTTTCTGTTACTCTTCTCTAAGTCTAAGTTTTATTTTAAAAACCAGTATCTTTTTCTTTGTAATACATTATTATATTTTTATCTGCACTCTCCTCTCCAATATAGCAGTCTTTTCTTTAGTTTAATATGAAAATCTGCATTTTTATGTTACCATGTGTTCCCTGTAAGTAATATTACATACTGTTAGACTTCTAAAAACTTTTTGAGGGGGAAGAGGGTTCTAACTATTGTATTGAGTGGTGTTTTCTTTTAAAAAAAATCTGCAAATAACAGTACAATCTAAATAATGAAAATCACCATGGTCCACCATATTCCATGCTTTATGAAGAGGCCAGAAATTAGACAGTATTCAGTGTACAAGTTAAAAATCAAAACAGAAGGAACCAACAGACCTTTTAAATGGTTAACTTGATATATTCTTTAATGATTATCACGTAAAAGATGAGTGTGTGTTTATGTTGGTGCTCACCTGCACACTCTTGAGCATGTGTTCAAAATAATTAGGATCTGAATCTTCAGTGTAAGGATCAACAGACTTTTCCTGTAAAGGACTATTAGTAAATATTTTAGACTTTATGAATCTCTGGCACAACTACTCAGCTTTGCAGACTAACACAAAGTAGCCATATATGAGGTCTGACAATTCAATTCATGAACTCGCCACCTTGCACTTATGTTGGCAGCACTGTTACAAACAACTCAGTAAGTTGCGTAACCATGGTGTATCAGTGTCACAGCTGTGTTTGTGTCTACATGTGGCAGTGTCTTGCTGATTGGCATTCAGTATTGTTATTGCATGTTTTTGTGTGCTGTTGTGAGACTGTTGGAGCTTCAGTTAGGGCACTGAGCAAACATTAAATTTCTTGTTAAACTTGGCAGGAGTGGAAGTGAAATCAGGGACATATTAGTCTAAGTTTATGGGGATAATGCCATGAAGAAAACAGCAGTATACAAATGGATTAAGCCTTTTTCTGAGGAGAGGTCAGGGTAGCCAGTAATGTGCTGACAAAAACATTGCAGAAGTTTGTCCAACTGTGCATCAGAATCATCGGCTGACCATGAGAAACATAGCCGATCAACTGACCATTGATAGATAGTTAGGAAAATCTTAACTGAAAATCTTGGCATAAGAAAGGTGTTTGCAAAAATGGTCCCAAAGGAGCTCACCAATGAACAAAAATAAAGGAGAGTCGAAGTTTCCCAAGACCTATTGGAGAGGCAAGACCATGTTTTGGTCTGTTTTTCACTGGTTATGAAATATGGGCATACCAATACGACCTTGAAACAAAGCATCAAAGTGCCTGATGGAAGTCAGCCAATTCTCCACAACCAAAAATTCCATCAGTCCAACTCAAGAGTCAAAATGCTAACCCTTTTTTTGATATCAGAGAGATTTTTCATTATGAATCTATACCAATTGGGCAGTTAACAAGTTTACTATCTGGAAGTGCTGAAAAAGTTAGATGAAAACTACCAGAACTTTTCGCCAACAACTTAGAGCTCTTGCATTACAAGTGTGCGTCAGCTTAAATGGCACTGTCTGTGAGGGAGTTTTTAGCCAGTAAACAAATAACTGTACTGTTCTTACTTACCAGATCTGGCCTCAATCACTTTTTTCTTTACCTGAAGGTACAAGAAATATTGAAAGGAAAACATTTTGCTGACACTGAGGACATCAAGGGTGATACAATGATAGCTCTGATGGCCATTACAGGAAAAGAGTTCCCAGATTACTTTGAAGGCTGTACTGGGTGCTGGCATTGTTACATAGCTTCCCAAGGGGAGTACTTCAAAGGTGACTATACTGATATTCAGCAGTGAGATATGTAGCACTTCTTCTAGAATGAGTTCACAAACTTAATTGTCAATCTTCCTGTAAATGAATTAGCATGATTGTATTCCACTAAACTTTATTTCAAGTCAAGCAGTAGTCTAGGTTTGGCCCACAGGCTAACATTTGTTGTCCATATTTAGTTTACAAGGATGACCTGCTTTTAAAGTATCTGTGGAGATAAATGCTCAGGAAAGAATTACTAATAATATTTTTATAGCTAAGTTACATTAGTTGTATCTGTATACCGGTTTAAATTTAACCTTTCAGTCAAAAATATAAAAAACATTTGAAGAAAGAATCAGTAATTCTTGATAATACATAGTAACTGTGTATACCACGGTAAATTATTTTTATAATTTTTTTTATCATGGGCAAGAATCATTATCTTTCTAGTAAGTTATGATTAATGTGATAATGAAGGTATTTAATTAGGATATAGTACACTAGTTAACAACTCAGAATGGTAACAAAAAAGCCCGTGTCTGCCAGACATTCCTTAATTGACTTGATGACAATGGGTTTGGTTTTTAGTTTGATTTATAGGGTCAGTAGGGGCCCAGTGGTGCAGTGGTTAAGACATGAGGTTGCTAACCAAAAGGTCAGCAGTTCAAATCAACCACCCATTTCTTAGAATCCCTTTTGGGCAGTTCAGCTCTGTCATGTATAGTCACCGTGAGTCAGAGTTTCCTCTATAGCAAAAGGTTGTTTGTTTGTTTGTTTAAATTTTTAAAATAGGGTTGCTGTGACTGAGAGTTGAAGGCAGTAGGGTATATTGTGTAGTTCACTGATCATTTCTATCATTGAATTATTCAGCTTATTTGAGATGTTTACTTCCTAAATTTAAATAATATATTTGCACTTGTAGTGTTTTCTTAATGTTTTCATTAATATTAGGCATTGTTAGGTGCTATTGAGTTAATTTCCACTTATTTGTAGATATTGACTCAACAGCATTGGGTTTGGTGTGGGTTATAGATACTTTTAGATAGATACCTGCCTTTAAAGATAAAACTGAATGTAAGCATTTTGTTAAAATATTGCTATTTCATAGATGTGTGAAAATTTTAAGAAGTAACTCATTTTCATTTATGTAATAATTTGAAAAATATGTTATATGTTAAAAAAAAAAAGTATAGTGCTCCCAGAAGCAAATTTAGGTTCATAGTTATTTTCTGTAAAATCAGCTACATTGCGTGACCCTTCCAAGAAAGAATATGTATGTCGGTACAATTAGAAACTGATATTATACCTACTTTAGGAAATTTTTTTGGAGTTTTCTATCATTGGCATCCTTTCACTACAGCTGCAAATACTGATGTAATTTTAGTCAGTAAATAAGGCTAATTTCTACATGATTTCTGTTTTCTCCAACTGATATAAATACTTTTGGAAGTTGTTATATAAAATGAAATAATGACATGGGGAGCATGTTTCTTTACTCTTCTTGGTGCCCTGTTGTAAAAATAACCAATGAGGTGGAGTAACTTAGATCATTGTAAAATGGTGGAGAATTTGAAGGTTTTGCCATAGACAGATTTTTTTTTTTTTAGTTTTAAAAATCTTCATTTAAATTAAGATTTGCTTAATCCATGATGTTATTTGCAGAATACATAAATAGCCTTAGAAACTGTGTGGCATTGATTGTTAAATGTTAAATTTAAAGAGATTTGTAATAGTTTTTGGTCCTATTTCCATTTTTAAATAAGTATAGTTTAGAACTTTTGAAGCTTTTCCTAGTGTGGTTGTTCATTGAGGAATGATTAATCCTACCCTTTCTTGAAAGTACATAATCTTTTCTTGTAATGGCACTACCTCTGCTTTCTCACAGCAGTGCTCTGCCAAAGGTGACTGTAAATCTGGTGGCATCAGTTATTGCAGTATGTTCTTCTAAATTGCTTTTAGGTGTGCTTTTTTGGCTTTTGAAAGGGAGAAAATTCTTACAACTTTTTTTTCCATCAATTCCTTCTTTGTGCTATATTTTTTATAATGTATTTTGTTTTTAAAGAACTTAACCATAATGTATCAGAAAAAATGCTGGATAAAAGATTGTTTTTCTTTCATATTTAAAAGTGTTTATTTCTTCTTGCTCACTTAACCCAGAGTATTTTATAATAGACTAAGCAAGCAGTTTATTTAAAAGTAAATACATACATCAAAAACTATTCCAAAGAATTGCCTGTAATAATAAACATAATTCATTTTGTTCTCTTTAAGAGAAAATTCCAACTTCAAAGAAATGAAGAATAAAGAATAATAGGAATATTTTCTTGTACTCTGTATAAATAGTAGAGAAGTCTTAGTCAAAATACTAGTGGAAGCTCAAGTCCTGTTTGAAGCCAGTTAACATATATGTGTAGATGCTAGTTTTTTTTTTTCATACTTCAGGGACATTAAAAGAAAGCAGTTGATTGATTCAGTTTTTTAAGTATTATTGGATATTTAATTTAAAATGCTAAAATTGTATTTTCAAGATATTTGAAGGTTGATGTACACATCCTTTACAGTTATCTTTAGCATTAGTTAATTTTTTACCGCAGAAATTCTGTATACTGTAGTTTCACTTAAATAGACTAACAGAATGCTAGAATTGAGGCTCAACAGCAAAAATGAAGTATATCCATTCTTAGAATCATGACAGTCCTTACAATCACTGAGTATGGGGTAGGTGAAAAATACTGAATGTACATGAACCGTCAGAAGAGTGTGTTTCAGAAGAAGTACAGCTATAATGCTTCTTAGAAGTAAGGATGGCAAGACTTCATCTCACATAGTTTGAACAGGTTATCAGGAGAGACCAATCCCTAGAGAAGGATCTTGTGCTTGGGTTACGACAAACCAGTGAAAAAGAGGAATACCTGTGATGGATTGACACAGTAGCTGCAGCACTGGGCTGAAGCATTAACAACGATTTTGAGGGTAGCGCAGAACTAGCCAGTGTTTCTTTCTGTTGTACATAGGGTCGCTGTGAGTCACAACTGACTAAATGGCACCAAACAATAATAATCATTAAGACGTTGCTATCTTGATTTGTTAATATGTTCATTTTTGTAAGTGAAAAAAATACATGACTTTCAAAAAGGTTTTAGAATTGAAGTTAGTTAAGTAGGTGAAACAATGCATTGGGATTGTTAAGTGCTAATCAGTCGGTTCTGACTCATAGCGACCCAGTGTACAACAGAAAAGAACAATGCCTGTACCTGTACCATGCCTGCAATTATTGTTACACTAGAGCTCATTGTTGCAGCCACTGTGTCATTCTGTCTTACTGAGGACCTTCTTTTTCACTTATTTCTGAAGAGCACTATGCTTATACTTCTGGGACAGATCTGTTGGTTCTTACAGCAGTCTGTGGTATATTTGATATTCTTCCCCAACACCACAATTCAAATACACTATTCTTTGTCTTCCTTACTCATTGCCTAGTTTTTGCGTGCATGTGATGTAGTTGAAAATACCATGGCTTGGGTCATGTGCAGCTTAGTCTTCAAGGTGACGTCTCTGCTTGTCAGCACTTTAAAGAAGTCTTCTGCAGCAGATTAACCCAACGCAGTGGGTCTTGATTTGTTGACTGCTGTTCCGTGGGTGCTGGTTGTGGATCCAAGTAAAATGAAATCCTTGACAACGTTTTAATTGTCCATCGTGATGTTGCTCATTGGTCCTGTTGCATGGTTTTTTTGCTTTCTTGATGTTGAGGTGTAAGCCATATTGAGAGCTGTGCTCTTTGATTGTAATCAGTAAGTGTTGGTTGTCCTTTTCAGTTTCAGCAAGCAGGGGTGTCTGATATCTGCCTAATGCAGGTTGTTAATGAGTCTTCATCCATTCGTGACGCCTTGTTCTTCTTTATATGGTCCAGCCTCTTGGATTATTTGCTTTACATACAGATTGAATAGACACAGTGAAAGGATACATCCCTGACAGACACTTTTCCTGATTTTAAACCATACAGCCTTGTTCTGTTTGAATAACTGCCTCTTGATCTGTGTACAGATTCCTCATGAGCACAGTTAAGTGTTCTGGAATTCCTGTTCTCCACAATGTTAGCCATAATTTGTTGAGATCTGCACATTTGAGTACCTTTGTGTAGTCAATGAAACACAGCTAGACATCTTTGTGGTATTCTTTGCTTTCAGCCAAGATCTGTCTGATGTCATCAGTGGTATCTCTGGCTCCACATACTCTTGTGATCTGGCCTGAATTGCTGGCAGTTCCATGTCAATATATTTGAATGAGTTTCAGTAGAATTTTACTTATGTGTGACGTTAATGATATTGTTCAACAATCTCTGCATTTGGCTGGTTCACTTTTCTTGGGAATAGACACAAATATTGACGTCTTCTGGTTGATTAGCTGGGTAGCTATCTTTCACAATTTCTTGACATAGACAATTGAGCACGTGTAGGGCTGCTTCCATTTGTTGAAACATCTCAGTTGATATTCCATCAATTCCTGGAGTTTTTTTTCCATTGCCTTCAGTGCATCTTTGACTTAACGCCTTCACTGCCATTGGTTCCTTCCTGATCATGTTACCTCTTGAAATAGTTCAACATCGACCACTTTTTGATGTAAACCCACTGCCATTGAGTTGATTCTGACTCATAGAAACCTTGTAGGACAGAGTAGAACTGTTTCATAGTTTCCGAGGAGTGCCCGGTAAATTTGAACTGCAGACTTTCTGTTTAGCAGATGTAGCAGTTACCCCTTATGTCACCAGAGTTCCCTTCTTTTTGATACAGTGACTCCGTATTCCTCCTATCTTCTTTTGATGCTTCTTGCATCATTTAATATTTCTTTGTGGAATCCTTCAGTATTGCAACTTGAGTCTCCCATGTGTCTGTCAGTTTGTCAAACTGTGAGGGCCTGTATGTTGCTGTGATGCAGGAAGCTGTGCTGCCAGTATTCAGATACCAGTGGAGTCACCCATGGTAGAAAGTTTTTAGCTGAGCTTCCAGACTAAGATAGACTAGGAAGAAGGACCTGGCAGTCTGCTTCTGAAAAGAATTAGCCAGTGAAAGCCATATGAATAGCAATGGAACATTATGAATAATATAACAGGAAGTTCTACTGTAAAAGTATAAATAATTGTTACTTGACAAATGCTTTATATCAGCAATATATTCATAGGTCATATTACAAGGTCTATCGATTAAGTCTACGAACTTAATTGTTCTAAGTGCTGCCTACTTTGTTGCATGATATCACTATAGTCATCTTTGAAGTACTCTCCTTGGAAAGCTGTGCACCTATGCCAGTGCCTAGTCCATACTTCAGAGCAGTTTTGGAAGTCTTTCTGGAATGGCCATTGTGTGCACGGTGGCACAGTGGCAAGTTCATGAACTTAAATGTATATTTGTCTGTGAGAGAGTTTTTCACCAGTAAATGAGTAACTGACTGAAACACCCTCCCTACCCAGCTGTTCTGTCCCCCAGTCACTTTTTTCTTTACCCAAAGATAAAGGAAGATATTTTGATGACATTGAGGATATCAAGGGTAATGCATTGACAGCTCAGATGGCAATTCCACTAAAAGCATTCCAAAACTGTTTTGAAGGGTGGGCTAGACACTGGTGTCAGTGCATAGTTTCCCAAGAGAACTACTTTGAAGGTGATTGTAGTGATACTCAGCAACGAGGTGTGTCATAGAATGAGTTCAGGAACTTAGTTATCTTCGTATGCACAATGAAATGCTCTTCCCTGTGTTAAACTTTGATGTCGTTTTCTAAAATGTTTTGAGCATATATCTTTTGTCAGTTAGAAGCTAGTTTGGAGAGAAGTGGCAAATGATTAAAATTTTGGAAAAGAAGGTCTGTTAGGAGATAATTAAGGTGATTTTTGATTTTTCAGTTTAAAGAAAGGAAGTCTTAGAAATTATTTAATGAGTCATATATATAAATCATTTGTAAGGAAGACTGAATTATACTTAATGCCTACAGTGCTTCTCACAGTGGCTGGACATTAAAAACATTTGTGGAACTGGAAAAAACAAAGCCCAAAGATACGATTGGATTTCTTTTTCAAACTATCTGATTCTGTAAGTGCAGCATAGGACATGACATCTGTACTGTATTATTTTTGAATCTTTGTGAGTACTGCTGATGTAGAGACTGGTTAGAGAACGACCAGTGTAGCATTTGACAGGCTGAGTAGCAGCATTCTCAGGGAGGTAAGTGGTAGATAAAAAATATAATCAATGTAGTATGTACATAAATGGTGTGGTTTTAAAGCAATTGTGACATTTTAAGACCTTGTAGTTATCAATGTGGGATCACAGATGAAGATAACAAAGCTCTCAGGTGGTCAATGATTTGTTGTTCATATCTGAAGAAAATAAACAGTTTTAAATTTTGTTACTGAAAAATAATCACATTATGGTTAAATCTCTTCATGAGACTTGTGGTGTTCAAAAAAAAAGAGTCATCCTCTTCAATTTTTAGGAGTAAGCCAGTTCAGAAAAGCAACATTTTGAAGGGCTTACTAGAACACTTAAAGAGGTACAGGTTACTCTGTTTGCTGAAAGTGTAGAAGTGTATTAAAGGAAATGGTAATAGAGATTAATGGAAATCTTTGGGGTTCCTGATGAGTTAGTATTATTATGCCTTGGGTTTGTATCTTTTACTGTGCCAGGAAAGAATGATTTAAAATCCTTAACAACTTAAAAATCCTTCTTGGTTTAGTGGTCAAATAGCTGCTCAAAGAAAGTTGCTTTCATAGAATATAATATTATTATATTAAATGTGTAGTACTATAGAGGTAATTACTCATTTATGAGGTTGTAGAAAAGATAGTCACCCTTATTTTCTTCTTCAGACTTTGGATGATATAAGTGTATTTTCACAAGCTGCACGGAGAAGTCTTCAGTTGCTTTTCGTTTCCTATGTATGTGTACTATTCCTAGCTTGGAAAATTGTGTCACTTCTGTAGAGGCTGAAATACTGCCACTACTTTCTTGCCTTTTGTTGTTGACAGAAATTGAGGAACTGTTTTCCTGATAATATTTTTAATCTTAAGATATTAATTTATTCATTATGTACCACTGGTGACAGTATCACATTCTTCATAAAACCGACTATTGAGTTGGTTCCAACTGATGGCAGCCCTGTGTACAACAGAATGAAATAATACCTGGTCCAGCAGCGTCCTTAGAATTGTTATTTAGCTTTAGCCCATTGTTGCAGGCACTGTGCCAGTCCATCTCATTGAGGGTCTTCCTCTTTTCCACTGACCCTCTCAACTTTACCAAATATAATGTCCTTCTCCAGAGACTGATCTCTCCTGTTCACATGTCCAAAGTATTTAAGACGTAGTGTTCCCCATCTTTTCATCCAAAAAAAATTCTGGCGATATTTCTTCCAAGACAGATTTGTTCATTCTTCTGCTAGTTCATGGTATATTCAGGATTCTTTGCCAGCATCGTAATTCAGAGGCATCAATTCTCCCTCAGTCTAACTTATTGTCTGTCTTTGGTGTGCATATGAGATGATTGAAAACACCATGGCTTGAATCTAGCCCACTTTAGTCTTTAAAGTGACATTTTTGCTTTTTCCCACTTTAGAAGAAAACTTTTACAGTAGATTTGCATGACACAATACAGCATTTGATTTCTTGACTTCTGCTTCCTTTGGGGCGTTAGTTGTGGAACCAAGTAAAATGAACTTCTTGTCAATATTAGTATTTTCTCCATTTATCATGATGTTGCTCATTGGTCCAGTTGTGAGGATTTTAGTTTATGTTGAGTGTAATCTGTGCTGGGGGCTGTCGTATTTGATCTTTGTCAGTAAGTATTTCAGGTCCTCTTTACTCTGAGCAAACAAGGTTCTGTCTTCTGCATAACACAGCTTGTTAATAAGTCTTCCTTCAAATGTGATATCCCATTTCTCATGTCCTCCATTTTCTTGAATGATTTACTCAGCACACAGATTGAATTGCAACACAGACACGTTTCCTGACTTTAAACCATGGAGTGTCCCGTTGTTCTGTTTGAACATGCACAGGTTCGTCATGTGCATAATTAAGTCTTCTAGAATACACATCCTTTGCAGATTTGTCTGTAATTTGTTCTGATCTGCACAGCCCAGTGCCTTTGCATAGTCAAAACGCAGTGACACAAACCTGTTTTTTATATTTTCTGCTTTCAACCAAGATCCACCTGACTTTGGTAGTGTTTCCCAGTCCTCTTGTGAATCTGACTTGAATTTCTGACAGCCACCTGTTGATTCACTGTTGCAACCACTTTGGAATTATCTTCAGCAGAATTTTGTTGTGTGTAATATTAATGATGATTGTTTTATGATTTCCACTCTTCTGCTGAAGCACCTTTCTGTGGAATAGGCACAAATACGATCTCCTCCAGTCAGTTGGCCTCCAGATTTCGTGGCAGAGACAAGGGAGCCCTTGTGGTACTTCATCTGTTTGTTGAGACGACGCTGTTAGGGTTCTCTCAGACCCTGGGGCCTCATTTTTGCCAGTACCTTCAGTACAGCTTGGAGTTTTGCCTTCAGTACCATCAGTTCTTGGTCATATGCTACCTGCTGAAATGATTGAACATCAACCAGTTCTTTTTGATACAGTGACTCCGTGCATTCCTTCCATCTTCTTTTGCTGTTCCCTACGTTGTGTGATGTTTTTTACCCTATAGAATCCTTCAGTTTTGCAACTCAAGGCTTGAATATTTTTCGTACAAGTTTGAAGTTGTCAAAACATGTGTGTCAGACATAATTATGTAACAAACAGGGGTAGTGACAGCAGTGAAAGCCTGCCCAGAAGGTGTATTATTGGACTTTATTTCCGACTTTGATACCATTGGCTCCTTGTTTTACTATGTTTGATTCTACCTCGCTGACTTTGCTGGTTGGATACAAACTGCAACGTTTTTTGTTAGTGGCATAGCTCTTAACCACTGTGCCACCAGGACTCCCCTTTGCTGATAGAAAATCTTAAATCGAACTCGTTGCTTTTGAGTCACTTCTGACTCATAGCCACCCTAAACAACAAAGTAGAACTGCCCCACCAAGTTTCCAAGGAGCGCCTGATGATTTCAACCTGGAGACCTCTTGGTGAGCAGCTATAGCATGTAGCCACTGTGCCACCACCGTTGTTTCCACCTTGCTGTTAGCACAGCACAGATCTCAGAAGGAAGGGAGAATGAGCAGCAAGAGAAGGATTGCTACGATTGTAATACTAGTTTAACAAAGGATCCGAAGGTGAACTGAATGGGCTAGGAATGTGGATTCTTGGAATTTCAAGAGGTCTAATGGATCCTGGAGACAGTCTGTGGAGCCCTGGCACGGTGATTAAGAGTTGCTGCTACTAACCAAAAGGTCTGCAGTATGAATCCAGCAGCCACTCCTAGGAAACCTTATCAGGCAGTCTGCTCTGTTATGTAGGGTCACTCTAAATTGGAATCAACTCCATGGCAATTAGTGTAGCTTTTTTGTTGTTAGAGACAGTCTAGTCCAATCCTGTGAAAAGGCAGTTACAAGAGCAGGTAGGATTTCTCTACTGCTGGGTATTTTAAATTGGGTTTCTGAATACTAAGCTAATCCTGACAAAGTACTGTTGAACATAAATATGCCTCTGAGATTTAGAAGTATTCATTCATAATTATTTATTGAGTGCTTACCGTGTATCAAGCTCTGGAGGTACAAAAATGAACAATTGCCATGCTTCTATTCCCTGAGACTCTTAAAAGTGTATGTGACCTGTGGAATGGAAGGAGGACTTTCAGAAATAATCTAATGATTCAAATATGGTCTCTACTGAAGGAAACAAGGAAATGTGTACAGAATTTAACATGATTATATAAGATGCAGTGCTGAAAACCAAAGAATAGCATGAATAAATAAGGATAGTATAAGACAGGCTAAGGTCACAAATGAGCTAATGTTTATGAAAATAATTAAAGGTGTTTTTCCTCTATAAGGTATATTGTTTACCTACTTGAGGCATATATGGACCTAACTGCTATTGTCCTTTTATGTCCTTGTTCACTGTAAGATACTGGTGGGATAGTGGTTAAGTGCTATGGCTGCTGACTGGAAGGTCAGCAGTTCAGATCCACCAGGTGCCCCTTGGAAACTTTGGGGCAGTTCTGCTCTGTTCTATAGGGTTGCTATAAGTTTGAATTGACTCAAAGGCATTGGGTTGGGTATAAGATCCTTAGAATATGGACTTTGTTTTATATCCCTAATGCCTGTAGAAATTCTGAGTTAAGAAAAGTTAATGAATTAAATGAACATGATTAAGAAGGAACATCATTTTGTTGTTTGCCAACCTTTACTTCTTAGGATCTAGAAGGTGGAAAAACAGGGAAACAAAGTAGATCTCTAGTACAAGAAGTTCTGGTTATTGTTCTCATTACTTTAACTATTATTACTGCCATCGATGTCTGTAAAAATCATGAATGCAAGAAATGGGAATTGGAAAGAAACCAGTGGTTATCGAGAAGTGATGAAGATTAGATGAATGGTTTGTCGTACAAATATGAGGTAATGTCAAAACAGCATTCTCTGTGGTGTGGATCTTGTGAGAGGCTTTTGATTCAAACAGCTTTTGTAGTAATAGCAATGGTAGGAATGAATTTGTGGAATATAGAATATAATGAAGTACATCCAAATACTTGTTTTCTAATGCATGTCTAATTCTGTACTGCTATTTTTCTCTACTTTAAAGACACTTTAAAAGAAACAGTTTTGTAAAAGTATGTGCATGATTGGAAGATTGAGTATTACAAAAGACGCCATGATGAAAAACCATCAGAACCTGCCTAACCCATGCCTACCTGTGCTCTCCAGAGTGAACCATTTGTTTTTGGTTGTGCTGGTAACCTGAAATGCAATCCACGTAACACTTAGTGTAATTTCACGTAGTATATTGCTTTCCACGTTTATACATATGTAGAATCATTCATTCACTATAACTGAATAATATTACATAGAATGAATGTACCACGTTTCATTTATCTGGTCATCAATTGAAGGACATTTGGGTTTTCCACTTTTGACTATTTTGAACAGTGCAGCTATGAACATTCTTGTAGAAGTCTTTGTTTTCAGGTCTCTTGGGTGTTCTAAGGGTGGAACTGCTAAGTCTTCAGATAACTCTGTTACTACTGACAGGATGTTGTTATTACTGTTATTACTTAGGATGTTGAATGGATTGCCCGAAGAATGAATGTCTCTGTCTTGGAAGAAATACAGGCAGAGTGCTGCTTGAAAGTGAGGATGGTGACACTTCATCTTATGTACTTTGGACATGTTATCAGGGGGGACCAGTCCCTGGAGGAGGTCATCATGCTTGGTTATACTTCAGTAGATCTCAAAACGCTCTTTTTGTTGATGAATGTGATGCTACTCTTCTTCAACTTGTCATTCTCAGTATAGTAGACCATATGACTGTCTGATTGAAAAGGGGCAGTGTCAGTCTATTTTAGCTCACTAATGCCTAGGGTATAGATCTTTATGCATTCTGTTTCATTTTGATGATTTCCAGCTTTCCTAGATTCATACTTCATAGATTCCAGTTATTAAATGCTTGTCTGCAGCTGTTTCTTGTCATTGTGAGTTATGTCACATCAGCAAATGAAGATTCTGAAAGCTTGACTCCATCCATGTCATTAGGGTTAACTCTACTTTGAGAAAACAGCTCTTTCCCAGCAGTATTTGAGTGCCTTCTAGCCTCAGGGGCTTGTCTCCCAGCACTTTATCAGACAGCATTCTGCTGCTCATCATAAGGTTTTTACTAGTCAGTTGTTTTCAGAAGTGGACAGCTAGGTTCTCCCTAGTCTTTCTTAGTCTGGATGCTCTGCTGAAACCCATCTAGCCAGGGTAACCCTGCTGGTATTTAACATACTGGTGGCAAAGCTTTCCGCATCACACCAACACACTGTTAACACAGTATGACAAACAGACATGTGTTGTGCTTGATTCGTGCCATATTTTCAGTTGACTTATAAGCATGAGAAAGCTAGGCAGTAAATAAAGAAGACCAAAGAAGAACTGATGCCTTTGAACTGTGATGTTGACTCTGGATGTTGAATGGATTGCCTGAAGAATGAATGACTCTGTCTTGGAAGAAATACAGCTACAGTGCTGCTTGGAAGTGAGGACAGTGACACTTCATCTTATGTGCTGTGGACATGTTGTCAGGAGGGACCAGTCCCTGAAGGAGGTCATCATGCTTGGTAAAGTAGAGAGTCAGTGAAAAAGAGGAAGACTCTTGAAGAGACGGATTGACACAGTGGCTGCAACAGTGGGCTCAAACATGGCAACGCTTGTGAGGATGGTGCAGGACGGGGCAGTGTTTAGTTCTGTTGCAGGTGGGGTTGCTTGGAGTTGGCACTAACAACGATAACCATGACTCTAAATGTAGCAGAGGAACTACTGAACTGTTTTCCAAAGTGGCTGTGCCATTTTGTAGTTCTAACAATGATATTTGAGGGTGTTAATTTCTTCATCCTTGTCAACACTTTTTTTCTGTTTTACTGTAGCCTTCATAGTGGTTCTGAAGTTGAATCATTGTGATTTTGATTTGTGTTTCCCTAATGACTAATGATGGAAACCCTGGTGATGTAGTGGTCAAGTGCTACGGCTGCTTACCAAAAGATCAGCAGTTATATCCTCTAGGGGTTCCTTGGAAATTCTGTGAGGCAGCTCTACTCTGTCCTCTAGGGTCATATGAGTCAGAATCAACTTCACAGCAATGAGTTTGGTTTTTGGGGGGGTTATGACTAATGATATGGAGAACCCTGGTAGCATAGTGATTAAGAGCTGTCTAAGGCTGCTAACCAAAAAGGTCAGCAGTTGGAATCCACTGAGTGCTCCTTGGAAACCACATGGGGCATTTCTACTCTGTCTTGTAGATTCATTCCTGGGCAGCGTTGAATCAATGGCAGCGGATTTATTGGCCATTTGTTTATTTTTTTGGAAAAAGGCCTTGCTCATCAGTTGGGTTGTCTTTTTATTGTTCAGTTGTAAGTGTTCTTTATATATTTTGGATATCAGATACTTAACCATATATGTGATGTATGAATACTTTTCCCATTCTGTAAATTGTGTTTTTACTTTCTTAGTGGTGTTTTTGAAACACATGTTTTTAATTTTCATTTAGTGCACTTCATCTATTTTTTCCTTTTTTCGCTTATGCTTTTGGTATCTAAGAAATCATGGCCTACTCCAGAGTCCTTAAGATGTACGTTCACTTGTAAGAGTTTTATTGTTGAGCTGTTTATTTAGGTCTTTAATCCATGTTAAGTTAGTGTTTGTACATAGTGTAAGATAGCAGTCCAGCATTCTTTTGCGTGTTAATTCCAGCTGTCCTAAAACTTGTTGAAAAGACTCTTCTTTTTCCATTGTTTTTGCACTTTTGAAGCCAAAAGAGTCAGCTAAATGTACATGTGTTTTTTTTCTAAAACTCTTAGTTTTAGCCCAGTGATGTGTCTAGCCTTAAACCAGTACCTCACTGTCTTGATTACTATATCATTATAATAAGTTTTGAAATTATGAAGCATAAGTCTTCCAAATTTATTCTTCTTTGTCAAGATTATTTTAAATGTTTTGGATCCCTTGTATTTCTGTGGGAATCACAGAATTGACTTTCTGCAAACAGCTGAGATCCTGATAGGGATTGTTGTGTTGGTTCTATAGATCAGTTTGTGAATTGACGTGTTAACATTATTAAGTCTGCTGATGCTTGGATATGGGGTGTCTTTTCTTTAGGTCTCCTTTAATTTCAACAGTGTTTTGTAGCTTCAGTGTGCAACTTTTGCACTTGTTGGGATGAATTTGATCCTATGTATTTTACAATTTGTGAGGCTGTTGAAATTGCAATTGATTTTTTTTATTTACCTTACATCTTCTGTCTTATAGCTCAATAAACTTTTTATTAGTCCTAATAGTTTTTAGTGAATTCCATAGGATTTCCTATGTACAAGAGCTCTTAATCTACAGATAGAGATAATTTTACTTTCTTCTCTCCAGTACATGTGCCTTTTATGCCTTTTTCTTGCTTAGTTTTACTGGCTAGCATCTCCAGTAAAATGTTGAGTAGAAGAGATGAGAATAAACGTCGTTGCTTTATTCCTGATCTTAGTAGAAAAGTACTCATTCAGTCATTCATCACTAAGTATGTATGATATTATCTGTTGTTTTTTATTAAATGCCCTTTTTCCTGAGTGAGAAAGTTCCCTCTGTAACTAGTTTTGTTGAGTGATTTTTGTCATGAACAGGTATTCGATTGTACCTACTAGATGGTTGATTTCTGTTTTTTATTTTATTAGTGTGATATATTACATTGATTTCTGGATATTCAGCCAGTTTATCACACCTGGAATTTAATGTTCAAGAGCAATTTTCAGAGTCTTCTCTGATGTCCTTTTAGGTCTTTTCTCCATCTCCTGTCTTTTTAATGACGTCATACTTTCTTCATGTGTAGTGTCCTCAATGTCGTTCTATAAATTGACTGGTTGTTCTCATTGAAGTTCAGTGCATCAGACCATCTCTTGAGGTGGACTCAACATTCAAGTGGGATATACTTAAGGTCACACTTTGTCTTTCGTGAACTTGTTCTTATTTTCTTCAGTTTCAACTTCAGCTTGCACGTGAGTACTTGATAGTCTGTTCCCAAGTTTGCACTTGGCCTTTTACTGATGATCTTGAGCTTTTCCATTATCACATTCTGTAGATGTAGTCGATTTGATTCCTATGTATTCCACTGGGCAAGCTTCCTGTATATAGTGACCGTTTATGTTGGTGAAAAAAGTATTTGCAAAGAAAAAGTTATTGGTCTTGCAGAATTCAGTCATGAGATCTTTGCAGTTGTTTCTGTCACCAAGGCTGTATTTTCCAACTACTGATCCTTCTTTGTTTCCACCTTTCACATTCTGATCAGCACTATATTGCCAGTGCATCCTGATCGTATGTTTGATCGATTTCAGACTGCAAGAAGCTGGTAAAAATCTTCAGTTTCCTCTGGATTTGGCTTTAGTGGTTGGTGTGTAAATTTGTATACTAGTCATATTAATTGGTCTTTCTTATAGGCATGTTGATATCATCCTATCACTGACAGTATTGTGGAAACCCTGGTGGCTTAGTGCTCAAGTGTTATGGCTGCTAGCCAAAAGGTCTGCAGTTCAAATCCTCCAGGCACTCCTTGGAAACTCTGTGGGGTCAGTTTTACTCTGTCTGAAGGGTCACTGTGAGTCAGTCAGATTAGAATCAACTGCAGTGGGTTTCGACAGTATTGTACTTCAGGGTGGATCTTGGAATGTTCTTTTTAATGATGTCTTTAGGTTGCTGTTCCAAGGATGATAGACCTAGTAATTGTCTGATGCAAAATGAGTACTACTCCATTTCAGCTTACTAATGTCTAGGATATCAGTCTGCACACACACACACACATATATATAGCTATAGGCACTAAACTATTTGAATGATCATTTACAAATAAAAGATATTTGTACGGAGGTTGTCTCAAAATTACAACTAGACTTAGAACAGTGAACTCAGCTTTTTGTTTATGCTGATGGGTCATATTGCTTCATTATTTAATACCATGAACTAACAGGAAAGGTAAGTTCTAGAATATTATTTCTTTGATTGGCATATCTTTTGCTATCTATGATGTTTACCTCGGACTAAAAGTCCTAGTTGGTCCAGCTTTATAGTGTAAACCAAAATGACTTTATTAACCATTGAGATGCAAAATATTGGGTATAAATATATTTCCTCTGTGTTCATTTTCCATTTTTAAAGTGACTTAAGGGAAGTCAAGACATGATGCTTATGGAAATTAGCTTTTAATATGTGTTTCTTGCACAGTAAGGCGTGGTGATTTATACCTTAGGTTTTGGAGTTAGACTAACCGAGTTCAAATGTAGCTTCCTCGCTCACTAGCTTTGGGAAAATTACCTTTGGGTAAATTACCTTTGGGAGAATCACCTTTCTGAAAACAGAGCTGATATAATTGTGAGGTAATATGCATGTGATTAAAACAAAGGCATATAATAATTAAAACATATTAAATGCTCAACAAGTATTAGCTGCTGTGATGATGATGATGCCTTAGAGTCTTCCTCATTCCTTCTTTTTCCCTACATATCCATCCTAAAAGAAACAGCTATTTAGGCAATTGAACAAAAACTCATTTTGAAATTAATGGTACAGTGTTGTAAAATCCGATGTTTTAGTGCCTGTGATCCTTGCTCCTGCTCATCTGACCTGTCTGCTTCTTCATGAGTATTCTTCATTAACTGTTAGCTTCGTTATAGTGTTTCCTTAAATATTTCTTTGTTCCTCATTGCTTACTGTAAAACTCATGTTTACATTTCCTAGCCTTGTATTCATAGACTCTGCATCAAACTTTTAGCTTCAGCTTCTGTAACTCCTTTTCATAAGTATTCCAGATATGATGGTACTTGTCTCAACAAGGACCATGAATCTAGCTCTATAGGAAGCATCTGGCATGTGCCATGGGTCAGAGAAATTAATTCGTTTGCCCAAAGAAATGGCTAGAAGGTTGATGCCAGACCACTTAATGGGTAAGCAGTAGAAAAAGGGAGACTGGAAAGTTACCTGAGTTAGGAAGATTATATTCTTGTCAGAAGAATACAGTAGATGTCAGAGTTACAAGGTATAGTGATGTGGCGTAGTGGTTAAATGCTATGGCTAGTGACAAAAAGATGGCAGTTTGCATCCACCAGGCACTCCTTAGAAACCCTGTTCTGCGCTGTCGTATAGGATCACTATAATCTTTATAGATACAAATATTTATAGTTATTAAACTGTAGTATAATTTAAGTTTGATATTAAACTATAGTATAGTTTAATAACTATAAATATTTGCATTTGCTTTATAGTTTATTGATACATATATAAAAGAGCAAACATCAGAATAATAAGCGAATATTTTTCCATTCAGCAAGAAGCCTGTACAGAATTGTAAGAAGTAATGTCCTCTTTAATTTTGACTTTTTAAATTTTAATTTCAGACATTTTAGATTTCCTCGTTTAATTGTGACTATGCTGTTGTTAGGTGCTGTTGAGTTGATTCTAACTCACAGCGACCCTATGCACAGCAGAGCGGAACCTGCCTAGTCCTGCGCCACGCCCACTAATTGTTTTTTATGCTTAAGCCCATCACTGCAGCCACTGCTTCAGTCCATCTCATGGAGGGTTTTCCTCATTTTTTTCTGACCTTCTGCTTTAACAAGCATGATGTCCTTCTCCAGGGATTGGTCCCTCCTGACAACATGTCCAAAGTATATAACATGCAGTCTCACCATCTTCGCTTCCAAGGAGCGTTCTAGTTGTACTTCTTCCAGAACCGATACGTTCTTTTGGCATTCCATGGTACCGTCAGTATTCTTCTCTAGCACCACAATTCAAAGGCATCAGTTCTTCTGTCTTCCTTATTTATTGTCCAGTGCTCACATGCATATGATGTGACTGAAAATAGTATTACTTGAGTCAGGCTCACCTTAGTCTTCAAGATAACATCTTTACTTTACAATACTTTAAAGAGGTGATTTGCAGCTGATTTTCCCAATGCAGTGTATCTTTTGATTTCTTGACTGCTACTTCCATGAACATTGATTGTGGATCCAAGTAAAATGAAATCCTTGACAACCTCAATCCTTTCTCCATTTATGATGCTGCTGCTTACTGGTCCAGTTGTGAGGATTTTTGTTTCCTTGATGTCATGGTGCAATCTGTACTGAAGGCTGTGGTCCTTGATCTTCATCAGTAAGTGCTTCAGTTCCTCCTCACTTTCAGCAGGCAAGGTTGTGTCATCTCCATAATACAGGCTGTTAGTGAGCTGTCCTACAGTCCTGATGCCTTGTTCTTCTTTGTATAATTCAGCTTCTCAGATTACTTGCTCGGGATACAGATTGAAAAGGTATAGTTAAAGGATAGAACCCTGCCACACACCTTTCCTGACTTTAAACCATGCAGTGTCCCCTTGTTCTGTTCACACGACTCTCTTGATCCATTTACAGATTCCTTAAGAGCACAATTAAGTGTTCTGGAATTCCCATTCTCTGCAGTGTTAGCTGTAGTTTGTTGTGATCCACACAATTGAATCCCTTTGCATAGTCAATGAAACACAGGTAAACATCCTTCTGGTAGTTTCTGCTTTCAGCGAAGATCCGTCTGACATCAGCAATGATAGCCCTGGGTCCATGTCATCTTCTGAATCCTACTTGAATGTCTGGCACTTTCCTGTCAATATACTGTTGCAATTGCTTTTGAATGGTCTTTAGTAAAGGTCATGTGATATTAATGATACTGTTCACTAATTTCTGCATTCAATTGGATCACCTTTCTTGGGAACAGGCATAAATATGGATCTTTTCCAGTTGGCTGGCAAGGTAGCTGTCCTCCAGATTTCTTGGCATAGATGACTATGCACTTCCAGTGCTGGATCCATTTGTTGAAATACCTCAATTGATATTCCATCAATTCCTGGAGCCTTGTTTTTTTTGCCACTGCCTTCAGTGCAGCTTCAGCTTCTCTCTTCAGTACCATCAGTTTCTATCATATAGTATCTCTTGAAAGGGTTAAACGACAACCAGTTCTTTCTGATATAATGGCTCTGTGTAGTCCTTCCGTATTCTTTTCGTGCTTCCTTAGTTGTTTAATATTTTCCCTGTAGAATCCCTCACTATTGCATCTCAAGGCTTAAATCTTTTCTTCAGTTCTTTCAGCTTGAGAAATGCAGACTGTATTTTTGCCTTTTGGTTTTCTGTTTCCAGTTGTCCGCACATGTCATTGTAATGCTTTATCTTCTTGAGCTGCCCTTTGAAGTTTCCGGTTCGTTTACTTCGTCATCCTTTCCTTTAGCTTTAGCTGTTTGATGTTTTAAAGCAAGTTTCAGAGTCTCTTCTGACATCCAACTTGGCCTTTTCTTTCTTTTCTGTCTTTTTAATGACCTCTTGCTCCCTTCATGGAAGATGTCTTTGATGTGACTGTAGACAGGACAAATCTTTGTAATAGTGCTTGACCATTTTCTAAGAAAGCTGAAGTTTTAGTAATGACAGTATTAGAATTATATATGCAAGAAGCAGTAATCATCATGGTTATGTAAGGGTATGAATATTTGTATCCATGGTGTGTTGTTCTTTAGGTGTGATTAAGGAGAAAATGTCTGTCAACAAAGTACTTTATAGTTACTTAGGGTTATACTTTAATTTAGAGTAGAATTCGCCAGTGTAGACTCACTTAACCAGTTTGCCTTCCTGATTAGCAAGACTGATGACATGGGTCACAGGCATGAATTTGTGTAACTGTTACTAGTTTTGTCAGATTCTGAAGCTTATTGGCCAAGTTCTGTTTATGAAATCAGAATTAGCCCCATTCGCATTTAATGATACCACTCCTTCAACACGTTGTATCTTGTACATTTATAAGTAGTTTTCCATATTGCTGAGTTAAAGCATCTAACTTGAAAAGTACTTATCTTGCCCCCAGTGAAACTGAAGTAGAAGGAGAATGAAGAAAAGCAGTGTAATTTCTTTTAGGTGTGTTCTCACACACTCATTATTACTTATTTCTGTATTAGATTTCAAGAAATCTTCCTTTTACACTGGTCCAAAGTGGTGTACCTCCTCGTGCCCGAAGTCCTCCTTTCATTCCACCTCTTTTTTTCCCCTTTTGGACCATTATACCTACTATTTACCTTTCATCTCCTAATTTCATCTTTTATGGAAATATAGTACCTCTATAGGGTGTATAAAGAAGCTTGATTTCTAAATGTTCACTGGAAAAACACCCCATGGAATGCATGAATATTGAAAAATGCCTACTTTAAGATATGTCTTCTTTTTGAATGTTTGTGAATAGGTCTTTTTTCATTCTTGTATTCATCGTTTGCAAGACTTTGTTTTCCATAGTTTTTAAAACACTATACTTTTAAAATTTTTGTTTTTTATTCTAACTATATCAGCAGATAAATCAGATTTTTTTCAGGTGCTTTGTCTCATAGCTACATTTAAATTACCATAAATCATGGATCAGCCACTTATAGTCTACAGACCAAATCTGGCCTTCTGCTTGTTTTTATAAGTAGTTATATAAAACTCACATTTCAATATCCATAGATAAAGTTTTGTTGGAACACAGCCACACCCATTTGTTTATTTACTGTCTTTAGCTGCTTTTGCTTTACAGCTGTACAGTTTAATAGTTATGACAGAACCCATATGGCCTGCAAAGCCTAAAGTATTTATTATCTGAACATTTATAGAGAATTTACTGATCCCTAGCATGAGATAAACATTTTTTAAAAATAATATTGAAGTTAAAATTGCCTTTAAACAAAAAAAGCTTTCTTTAGCTTTTGAAAGGTAACATTGATCCTGAGAAGAACAGATTGTTGTGTATAATAAAATATTGCTTCCACGTAGTGATTCACAATAAATATTTTAGACAGAGTTACAGAAAAATGAAGGAAACGTGTGTAATTGTAAGTGTATTTTAGGATTTTCATTGTAATGTGACTTTTATACTAAAGCAGTTGATGGCCACTGAGTAGGTGAAGGACCAAGCATGAGCTTGAAACTGTTTTGTGATCTAATATGTTCAAGGTTGGTTTTTTTTTCTTTACATTACAACATTACATCCACTGTAAGGTAATGTTTAGTTCTAGCTAAAGTAATGAATAAATATTGAGTGTTAAATATTGATGATGGCCACCATAAATGCATTGTGGCTTGATTTTGACAACAGTCCTGCAAGATAGCTATTACTAACATTTTCTAGATAGAAAATTGAGAATGCTAATAATCCTCCTTAGGTCACAGCAAGTAATAACAGCCAGCACGTGAACTGATGTGAAAGTTGTCTTCAGTGTTCCCTGTGCCTCAGCTGTTTCCTGTAGCACTTGGGAAAAAAATAGCAAGCTTTCTCTGTTGTTTTGGATTCGTAGTAAAGCCCGAGTTCTCACGTAATACCAGGATTGGGAACAACTATTCGGAAATCTATGTTCCTTCCACACTACTATCTCATGATTTTATGTAAGTAATGCCTGTTCTTTAAAGTTTAATTCTAAACTTTTTGTTATTGTGAAGTAATTATATATTACGAAATTCTTTCATTTTTTTTTTTTTTATTTTCATCCAGTCCTTAGGGCTGTTTTAGTGAAAGGACCACATAGGGCTGACTACAGCTGCATGGTACTCTGTACAAGGGCAAAGGGAATGAAATCAGGGACATTGCAGTGAAAAAAAATCACACATTCTCTTGGCCTCCAAATGGTCATCTTTAAAATGATAGTTTATATTTCAGAGTTCCTGTGAAGATGAGGAAACCCTGGTGGCATAGTGGTTCAGTGCTATGGCTGCTGACCGAAAGGGCGGTGATTCAAATCCACGAGGCACTTCTTGGAAACTGTGGGGCGGTTCTACCCTGTCCTGTAGGGTTGCTGTGAATCAGAATTGACTTGATGGCAGTGGTTCTGGGTTGTTCATAAAGTGAAATCACTTAACAATTTCCTATTTGATTAGATGTGAGTAAAATAACCAGTGATTGGAAAAGAAATAAGACTACATGAGTGCTGTACTCAAATCGTTGTGCTTGTATCTTTTGCTTATCAGTTGCCTTACATCCTGGCCTGATCAGATAAGAGAGATTTTACTTCTTTCATGTTAAATGGATGTTACAGAAAATATTAGAAAAGAATAAGGGGAGATACTAAAATTAGAACTGCTGTACTGAAAGAAAGGGCAAGGTCTGTACTGTCATCTGAAAAGAAGAGATGGATCACCAGAAATGTAAACATTGCTTTCTTTGGTCTGCCAGGGTGTGACTGTACAGGACTAGTACTAGAGATTTGAAATCAGATTTTGTGTGGCTACATTCTTGCATTCCTACAGTAGCAAAAGAAAACAAAAATGCAGGTGTTTAAAGATAGGGTAGCTCTCGTTGTTTAGTTGCCAGTGAGTCAATTTGAGGCCTTAGGTACAGAGCAGAACTGGTCCATGAGGTAGGTTTTCAAGGCTGTGACCTTTGGAAGCAAATCACCTGGCTTGTCTTCTGAGGCACCTCAGACTGCCAACCTGTGGGCTAGTAGTCTAGTGCTCAGCCATTTGCACCATCCAGGGACTCCAAACTATAGGAGTTAAACATGGTCAATTAGTCTATTCATTTATGGAATAATAGAAGAGTTAACTTCCAGTAGTTTAAAAAAAAAAAAAGTTAAAAGTAAATATTTGGAAAAATTTCTAGACATCGGAACTAAAAACTCAGCTACATCCAAAGTCCAAACCATACCTACTGCTGCTGAGTCATTTCTGACTCATAGTGGCCCCATAGGTCACAGTAGAATTGCTCCACATTGTTTCCAAGGAATACCTCGCAGATTTGAACTGTTGACCTTTTGGTTAGCAGGTGTAGCACTTAACCACTATGCTACGGTGGTTTCCACAGCTACATAGAAATGGGAATTTACCATACCATACAGTATGATTATTTTTTTAATTAAGAGCCATGGGGCATTTATTAGTAGAATGCAGAGATAGTGAAAGAGTCCCTGGATTGTATAAAAGGTTAACATGCTGGGCTGCTAACTGAAAGGCTGGTGATGTGAGTCTACCTACAGGCACCTCAGAAGGGCTGGGCATTCTGTTCAAAAATCTCAGCCATTGGAAACCCTGTTGGAGTTCTCTGACATTCCTTGGGTCACAGTGAGTTGGAAATGACTTGACAGCAACTATTGGTTTAGAAATAGTCTGCACATTTGCATATAAGTTTGTTTATGGAGAGGTATAATTTTATTATACCAATGTTTTATTTTTAATTTAGCTTTTTTGTTTTCTGTTAATTACTTGTGAGAACTAGGTTAGTATGGCAGCATTTTAAAGCAGTCAACTTCTGATTTCAGGTTTATAAAGGTGAAACATACATAACGGTGCCAACCATATAGTAGTTTTTATAAGCATATGAGTTTTTCATTTTTGTTTTGTTCCTCGGTCAGCATAGGGAGCCTGCGTAGATTCAGATTCTGTCTTTGCTACTTTCTACTTGTGTAACTTGGGGCAAGTTACTTCATTTCTTTGTGCTTCAGTTTTCCAGTGTGTTTGGAGTTAATATATATAAATGGAGTTAATATATTCTCCATGGGTTATAAAGATTAAAGGTAACATGTTTGATATATAACATTTCTGTCTTACAGAAAATGCTATGTGTTGTTACTATATGTATTTTACATATTAATATTCATGCCTGTTTTGCAAGACTTGATATTCGTTGGTGATAAAACATCATGCTTCAATTAGAAACATAGTTCTGTCATTTTGCATTACATAAAAATCCCACTGCAAGAATAAAAAATAACAGTGAAAAAGATTCCTTCTAATAGCAGTTTTCCAAAATACGTTTGTCTACTTTTCAGATTTGTTTGCTGATTCAGGCAAAATTGGATCCTTTACAGATCAGCTGTCTTTTACGTTGTTATTTTAAGTTGAAGAAAGGAATTTGGACCAAAGTAAAATATATTAACTATATGTTGTCTTATGTTTGTATTTTGCTAATGTTAGTACTTCATTTTTTCTGTTTGTTTCTTTTAGATCTGTCATCTGTGTGACTTTCGATTGTCAATAGAAGCTAACTTACTGATTAGGTTGACAAGTAATCTGAACTGTAAGTCTTGGCTTCAGAATATAGCCTATATGATTGTCAGGTCATCAGAATATTTATTAGTCTGTTATATAACTTGTTGATATCCAGAAAAGTCCACACATGCCATAAGCTCCTTAATGGAACCAATGACAGCTTTGGTCGCCCAGGAGTAGAGTGCTACTGCCAGCATGACAGTGGAGCTGCAGTCATCCAGCTCCAGTTCCTGATTAATGAGGTTAGTGAATTGCTATAGTCTCTTCTGCTTATGTATGAAATACGATCACATCTTGTCTTTTGGATTTCTTGCATGCACTCAAATTTAAATATTGCAGTAAATAGAATTTCTAATGAATTGGAGATAATAGTGATTTACTTTGAAGCATCACCATGGAAGTAACATAAATAATGTAAGATGTTTTCTCAAAACTATTGAATTGTGTAAGTTAAACATTTTTTGGTAAAAGGTGCTACATTTAAGTTTGATAGAACACACAAAAAAATCTGTTACTCTATAAAAGTTGAGCATATTATAAGTACAATACACTTCCTTAATGATTTTTTGTAATACACAACTAGGAAACTAAAATCCATTGGAAACTATTTCTTTAGTGACACTCTAAGTTGTGTTACTTATTTGTTGAAATAATTCACATTGTCTTTCCTTTGATAGAGTATAAGATATAAAGGGAACTAGAGAATACTTTATCAGCAAAAGAAACGGTGTGTTTACTGATTTTTATAAAATCGTGAGCAGTTCTGAGAATAGGTTATTCCAGGTAGTGACAGGTAGGGTATGTTAGTTTTGGAAGGAAGAAAGAGAAATGACTCAAGAAAAAATTAATATCTTCAGATAAGAGGATATCTTTAGGCGCTCTTTTTGTTGTTAAATTCTTGGAATCCATGGAATAAATTCCTAACTGTGTGTGAGAGAAAAGATACCACCTGTGACATTTTGATATATGCTTTATTCATATCAGAGGATCTAAGAGAAGTATCATGAGTACAGAAACTAAGATGATAATATAAAAAATTGAGTAAAACTGTGATCCAAATAATATGCAGTGTGTAGGTTTTTGAGTCAGAAGAACTATTTTTTAAAACTCCAGTATTGCATGTAGAGCTATATTATAGGCACTGCAAGGCACCCAACTACAAACAAAGTCAAAATGGAGAAGGTTGTCGAACCTGCCCACGTGAGAACTTAAGATGCTTTTTCCCTTTTTAAAATATTGTTTTACTTGAAATAATTAGATTCACAGTAAGTTTTAAAATAGTTACCAAGAGATCCTGCACTCTTTGTCAGCTATCCCAGTAGTCACCTTTTGTGTAACTGCAGTGCAGCATCACCACTGGGAAAATGGCCATCAGTGGAGTACTGGGAACTAGACTGCAGAACTTGTGGAGATTTTACCAGTTTCTGTATGCGTTTTTATGTCAGTATGTGCCCATGTATGTGTGTAGCTTTGTGTCATTTTATCACATGTGTACATTTGTGAAACGGCCACCACAGTCAAGACACAGTTCTTGTCACCATAAGGAAACTCCCTTACTCTAACTCTTTGATGTCCCATAAACACTAAACCTTTTCCTCTTACATACTTTTGTTAACATTCTTTTTAAAGCAATGTATTAGCCAGTATAAGTAATGTAGTAAAAATTGATTACTTCTACACCTAATTTTTAGAAACTGTAACTGGTTTAGTTCTACCCTGGCCCCTAGGGTCGCCATGAGTCGAATCCGACTCGACGGCACTTGGCTGGCTGGCAAGTGGTTTAAGCTGTTCTGACTTACATTACGGGATTCTTTTCCATAGGATTTGGCATTAAGTTCTTTAAAATTACCATTTTGTTTTATTTCGCATGTTTATGTCTTTCAGTTTAAAAGCTTTAAAATAGCTTTTACAAAGCGAAGCCAAGTGCCGTCAAGTCGGATGCTTAGCAAATATATACATTTTAAATGGGAAGGCCTTCAAAATCTGACAGTTGAGGGTACCCATTTACTTTCATTTTCTGGATAGATGAGAAACACTTTTGTTTTAAAAGAGAGCTATTTTAAAATTTCCCATAGTATCCTAAAAGTTTGGGAATACAAAATTTTCTGAAATAAATATTCCTTATTTTTGTCATACTCTGTTCTCATTGTAGATTAAGGTTATCTGACTCTTTCAAGGAAAATTTTCAGTTTATCTTAATAAATCAACCCTTAGTATGTATTTGATTATGTCTACACAGTAGATTTACCTCTGGAGGTTTTTTAAAATATACCTTCATAGACCATTGTTCTGGAAATTCTGGTCTGTTTAATCTAGAGTGAGGCAGAGCCACATTGATGATTCTCTTACAGTACTAGAATCTTCTTCTGCATGCTTAATAGTTTTTAATTGTATTCGTTGTTTTAAATTTCAAAAAATTTTATCGTATGTTTAACTCTTTTTGCATTGAAGTTGCAGTGTGCTGAATGGTATCTTTATTTTCTGTATTATTTTAGTAGTAGAACTACGATCTAAGCATAATGCTGTCATAAAAATTTATCTTAAGCCTAATAAAATGATCAGTATGTCATATTTTACTTTGTTGGCCAGGGAAGTATGTATGCTTCTGACTAAAGTGATTTATAATCTGATCATATGTAGTTAGATTTCAACCACAAAGTCCAACTTTTCATTTGTAATATATCCAGTTATACTTTAAACTGTTGAATGAGTTAAAACATGTATATTTACACACACGTACATATAGTAAACTTACGTACACATGTTGTTTAGAATTTTGGCAAGGTAAATGTTTCTCAGAAATGAATCTATGGCAGAAGGTTTTGAAATTTGGAAAGGAGGTTTTTGCCAGGTATAAAAGTAGCATAAAATCTATAAAATGCGTTATATGCAAAACATCTTATAATCTGTTTTTAAGGGAGCTCTCGTGAGTGCCTTGGCTGATGATACCTTACATTTATGGAATTTACGTCAGAAGAGACCTGCCATACTACATTCATTGAAATTCTGCAGAGAAAGGTAAGAAAGGATATGTGGTATTCTAAATTGAAACGTTTATTTTCTTCTTTTGTTTATTTTATTTGGAATGGAAAGACTTATGCATAATGTAAAAAATAATACGCAAAGTTCAAAGAGTGTACAGGGAAAACAACTTCCTGTCCTTTTACATCTTGCTCTTGAGAGGCAACCACATAAATTGCTGTTTGTCCTTGTGAAAATACTTGTGAAATGTGTATATAAACAGAAATCTCTCTATATAGCACCTGTATTTACTTATTTTTGCATAAAAGGGAAGGAATTATACCTTCTTCCTGTAACTCGTTTTGCTTAACTTTATGCCATATCAGGACATTTAAATCTTTAATCATTTTCGTAACTATATGACGTTCTTTTGTGTGAAAGTACCATTACTTATTCAGCTGGTCCTCATAAGTGGAAATTTATATCATTTCCAGTCTGTTGTTCATTTTGCTCTGTTGTTATGTGTCTTTGTATACACAGACAAATACATCTACAAGGTAAATTTGTAGAATTGATCACATAGGTCAAAAAGTATTTGTATTTTAGAATTCAGTGTATTCATTGCTTTGCAGAGAAGTGGCATTGATTTGCACTTTTACCCAGGGTGTACAAGAATGCTAATTCCCCTCCTTCTGCTTAATATTTGCTAGCCTGATAAGCAAAAAATGGTATGATATTGTTTTGATTTGCAGTTTTTTGAGTAGACTTAGCATCTCTTGTTTACATTTGTGCTTCTTTTTACTTTTTTTTGACTATCTCTATTTTTTTGAGTTGTATCATTAACACACAGGAGCCCATCAGTTTGTCTTACTGACATGGCTTGCATGTTGCTGTGATGCTGAGAACTATGCCGCTGGTATTTCAAGTGCTAGTCTATGGTGAATACGTTTTAGTAGAGCATCCAGACTAAGCCAAACTAGGAAGAGGGACCTGGTGGTCTGCTTCCATCGAAGACTGATGAGGGCAAACCACATGGATATCCCTAAAACATTGTCTGATGGAGTACTAAAGGATGAGCTCCCCGAGTTAGACGACACTCAGAATGTGACTTGGGAAGAACCACCTCCTCAAAGTCAAACTTAGTGACATGGATGGAATTAAGCTTTGGGGAACTTTATTTTCTGATGTGGCATGGCTTACAAAAAGAAACAGTTGCAAACATCCATTCATAATTAGAAAGTGGAATGTCCTAAGTATGAGTCTAGGAAAATTGGAAGTTGTCAAAAAATGAAATAAACCTCTTAAAAATTGATATCTTAGGCATTAGTAACCTAAAATGGACTGACATTGGCTATTTTAAATTGGACAGTCATGTCCTACTGTCACAAGAATGATAAACTAAAGAGAAATGGTCTCATATATTCATCATTAAAAAGAACAAGACCTGTCCTGTAGTACAGTACAGTTGGTGCAAAGAAGACAAGTTAATATGCCTATGACTCAAATTTATTCACCAACCACTAATTCCAAGCATGAGGAAATTAAAGATTTTTACCAATTTCTCCAGTCTGAAACTGATCAGACGTGTGCTCAAGATGCATTGATAATTACTGGTGACTTGAATATGAAAGTTGGCAATAAAGATAAGGAACAGTAATTGGAAAATGTGACCTTGGTGTCAGAAACAGTTGTACAATAGAATTTTTCAAGTCCAGTGATTTGCGCCATTGTAGATAAACCTTTTCAGCAACATAAACGGCACCTGTGCATGTGGACCTCACTGGATGGAATACACTAGAATCAAATTGATGAAATCTGTGGAAAGAGACAGTAGAGAAATTCATTATCATTGGTCAGAACAAGGTCAGCATCTGACTGCTGGACAAACCATCAGTTATTCATGTGAAAGTCAAGTGGAAGCTAAAGAAAATGAAAACAAATCCACTAGAGCCAAAGAGTGACCTTGCGTATATCCCGCCTGATTTGAAGATCATCTGAAGAACAGATTGGACACACTGAATCTTAGTGACTGAAGACCCAGAGAGTTATGAGGTGATATCACGGACCATACATGAAGAAAGCAAAAGGTCATTAAAAAGATAGGAAAGAAAGAAAATACCAAAGCAGATGTCAGAGGAGACTTCTGAAACTTGATTTTGAATGTAAAGTCGCTAAAGCAAATGGAAGAAATGTAGTATAAAACTGCTGAACAGAAGATTTCAGAGTGGATAAAGAAGATGTGCAGTAAAGTATTATACTGAAGTGTGCAAAGATCTGGAGTTAGAGAACTGTAAGGGAAGAATATACTCAGCATTTCCCAGTCTGAAAGACCTGAGGAAAAAATTGAAGACTCAAACTGGAATATTGAAGGAGTCTCTGGGCAAAAATTGTATGATATATCTTTGTACCAAAAAGAATTGATCAGCACTGAGCCATTTCAGGAGTAGCATATGATCAAAAACTAATGGTACTGAAGGAAGAACTCTAATCAGCACTAAGGCATTGGCTTATGCTGCATGAATTGATGGAATACCAATTGATATGTTTCAACAAATGGATGAAATGCTAGAAGTGCTTACTCATCTATGCAAAGGCATTTGGAAGACAGCTGTTGGACTGACTGGAAGAGAATGCTATCTGTGTGCATTCCAAAGAAAAGTGATCCAATGGAATGCAGAAATTGTTGAACAACAATTATGCTAACATGCAAGTAAAATATTGCTGGAGATAATTGTAAAAAAATGGTTGCAGTGGTACATTGACAAAGAACTGCCAGAAATTAAAACCATGTTTAGAAGAGGATGTGGAATGAGGGTATCATTGCTGATGTCAGATGAATCTTTGCTCAAGACAGAAAATACCAGAAAGATCTTTACCTGTGTTACATTGACTATGCAAAGATGTTTGACTGTAAAAAATTATAGATGATATTTCCAAGAGTGGGAATTTCAGAACACTTAATTTGTATCGTGTGGAATCTGTATATAACCAAACAGAAGAAGTTGACACTTCGTGATTTAAAATTAAAAAATGATATGTATCAAGTTTTATGTTTCCATTTTACTTTGTCTGCTGAGCAGATAATCTGAGAAGCTGCACTATAGTTATAAAGAAGTGGGATCAGGATTGTAGGAAGACTAATTAACAGCTGGTGATAAACAGATTACACAGCTTTGCTTTCCGAAAATGAAGAGGTCTTGAAGCACTTACTGATGAAGAATAAAAATTACAGGGTTCAGTATGAATTATACCTCAACATAAGCAAAACAAAAATCCTTACAGCTGGAGTAGGAAGCAACATAATTTTGCCTTTTCCAGAGTGTCATATAATTGGAATAATACAGTGTGTGGTCTTTTCAGACTCTCTTCCTTAGTTTAGGTGTGCACAAGGTTCCCAGTGTCTTTTTTGTGGCTCAATAACTCATTTCTTTTTATTGCTGAGTAAGATTATCCATAGTATGAATGTACCAGTTTGTTTCTCCATTCGCCTAATAAAGAGCACCTTGGTTACTTCCAGTTTGGGGAACTTATGACTTGGCAAAAGAATAGAAGATTTCAAAGGTGGCTAGAGAAGACAGAGTAAAGTATTCCAGTGAGATGTGCAATGAGCTGGAGATAGAAAACCAACAGGAAAGAAAACACTCTGCATTTATCAAAAAAAAATTCAAGCCGCAAGTTGCATTTGTGAAGGAGTTTATAGGGAAAGTGTTAAACGACTCAGGAAGCATGAAAAGAAGATGAAAGGAATATCCAGTCATTACACCAGAAAAAACTGGTCGATGTTCAACCATTTGAAGAGGTAACACATGGTCAGGAACCGATGGTACTGAGGGAAAAAGTCAAAGCTGCATTGAGGGCATTGGGGAAAAACATGAGTTCAGAAACTGATGGAATATCAACTGAGATGTTTCAACAAATGGATGCAGCACTGGAGATGCTCACTGGTCTATGCAAGAGATCCATATTTATGCCTATTTCCGACAAAGATGATGCAACCAAATGCAGAAATTATTGAACAAGAGAACAAAACATAGCCTGGTCCTCATGCCATCCTTATAGTCATTATTATGGTTGAGCCCACTGTAGCAGTTGAGTTCCCCAAGAGTCTTATTCTTTTTTGCTGGCCGTCTACTTGAGCAGGTATGATGTCCTTCTCCAGGAAGTGATCTCTTCTGATAACATGTCTGAAATGTGTAAAACAAAGTCTCACTCTTCTTGCTTCTAAAGAAACATCCTGGTTGTGTTTTTTTCAAGACATTTTTTTTTTTTCATTCTTCTGGCAGTCTGTGATATATCTGGTGTTTTTCCTCAATACCAGACTTCAACGATTCCCTGGTGGCATAGTGGTGAAGTGCCACAGCCGCAAACCCAGAGGTCAGCAGTTCAAAGCCACCAGGCGCTCCTTTGACCTATAGGGTAGTTATGAGTCTGAATTGACTCAAAGGCTGTGGGATTTTGTGCTGTAAATCAAAGATATCCATTCTTACTCAGTCTTCTTTACTCCTCGTCCAGCTTTCACATACCAGTTCTTTTTAGTGTAGTGTATCTGAGTATTCCTTACAACTATTTCAGGAGGTAGCATATGATCAACAGCTGCTGGTGCTGAAGGAAGCAGTCGAAGCTTCACTGAGGGATTGGCAAAAAAGAAGTTTCCAGGAATTGATGAAATGTCAGTTGACATGTTTCAGTAAATAGACGCAGTGCTGAAATTGTTCACTCATCTATACCAAGAAATTTGGAAGACAGGTACTTCACTGACCTGCTACCAGAGATCCATATTTGCACCTGTTTCCAAGAAAGGTCATCCAACTACATGCAGAAATTATCAAAAAATATCCTTAATATCATATTCAAGTAAATTTTTGCTAAAGATTGTTCAAAAGCAAATGCAACAGTATATTGACAGGGAACTGCCTTAAATTCAAGCCAGATTCAGAAGAGGATATAGAACTGGGAATATCATTGCTGATGTCAGATGAATCTGGGCTGAAAGGAGGGAATACCAGAAAGATTTTTACATGTGTTTCATTGACTACACAAAGGCATTTGACTATGTGGATCATAACGAATTATGAATAACATTGAGTAGAATGGGAATTCCAGAACACTTAATAAAGCTTATGAGGAATCTTTATGTTGGTCAAGAGGCAGTAATTCTAACATAACAAAAAGGCACTATGTAGTTTAAAGTCAGGAAGGTTGTGTGTCAGAGCTGTATCCTTTCACCATACCTTTTTAACCTGTATACCGAACAAGTAACCAACCGGACTACATAAAGAAGAACGAGGCATCAGGGTTGGAAGAAGACTCACTAACAACCTACATGATGCAGGTGACATGACCTAGTTTGCTGAAAGTGAAGAGGATTTGAAACAATTACTAATGAAGATCAAAACAACTTTCAGTATGCTTTGTACCTCAACATCAAGAAAACAAAAATCCTCACAACTGGACCAGAAAGCGGTACAATGATAAATGGAGAAAACATTGAGGATGTCAAGGATTTCATTTTACTTGCTTCCACCATCAGTGCCCTTGGAAATAGCAGTCAAGAAATCAAAAGATGCATTGCATTGAGGCAGTCTGCTGCCAGAGAACTCTTAAAGTATGAAAACTAAGGTGCTTCTGACCCAAACCATGATATTTTCAGTCATATCATATGCATGTGAAAGCTGGACGTGAATAAGGAAGACCACAGAACTGAAGCCTTTGAATTGTGGTATTGGAGAAGAATATTGAATGGACCATGGACTGCCAAAAGAGTGAACAGATCTGTTCTGGAAGAGGTACAGCCAGAGTACTCCTTGGAAGCACACTTCGGACATGTTGTTAGGAAGGACCAGTCCCTGGAGAAAACTTCCCATTGTGCTAGTTAGAGTAGAGGGTCAGGGAAGGTGAGGAAGAGCCACAAGGTGATAGATGGACACGTTGGCTGCATGAAAAGAACAACTGTGGGCATGAGCAGGACCGGAAAGTGTTTTGTCCTGTTGTTTACAGGGTCACTGTGAGTTAAAACCAGCTTGAGGGCACCTAACAATAACAACATGACTTGCTTATATGCTGTAATCACTCATATGCAGGACTTTTTATAAATGTAAATGTTCAGCATAATTGGGCAAATACCTGGCAGAACAATGCTGAATCATGAGTATGTTTCTCTTTGTAATAAATTGCCAAACTGTTTTCCCAAGTGGTTGTACAATTTTAAGTTCTCCTATCAATGAATGAGAGTTCCCATTACTCCACATCCTTACCAGCATTTGGTTGAGATTGTCAGGTTTTTGTTTTGTTTTGTTTTAGCCTTCTGATGAGAGCCCTTGTTGCATAGTGGTTAAGAGCTTGGCTGTTCATTAAAAGGTTAGCAGTATGCACTTCTACTCTGTCCTTTCAGGGCAACTATGAGGCAGAATTGACTGGATGGCAATGGGTTATGTGTGTATAGTGGCATTTCATTATTTTAATTTGCAAGCCCGTAATGACATATGCTATTCAACAGCTTTGCATAAGCTTATTTTCCATCTGTGTTTGAGGTCTGACAATTAAGTTCCAAACTTGCCACCATGCACTTACACTGACAGTGCTGTAAAAACAACTCAGTAAGGTTTCATGTCCTTTGTGTATCAGTGTCTCACAGGTGTGTTTGTGTAGACGTGTGGCTGTGCCTTGCTGAGTGGGATTCAGTATTGTTGTGTGTTATTGTGTGTTATCATGAGAATGTGAGAGCTGGATTTGGAGCAATGAACAAACGTTCGGTTTCTTGTTAAACTTGGCAAGAGTGGAAGTGGAATCAGGGACATGTTAGCCCAAGTTTATGGGGAAAATGGCATGAAGAAAACAGCACTGTACAAGTGGATTAAATGTTTTTCTGAAAGGAGAGAACGCATCACTGATGAAAAGTGGTCAGGGTGGCCAGTAATGAACAGAACTGATGACACCAATGCAAAAATTCATCAAATTGTGTATCAGAATCGTTAGATGACTGTCAGACGCATAGCAGAGCAAGTAAACATCAGTCGAGAAACAGGAAAATCTTAACTGTAAATCTTGGCATGAAAAAGGTGTATGTAAAAATGGCCTTGAAAAGCTCACCAATGAACAAAAGCAAAGGAGAGTCGAAATTTGCCAAGACCTTTTAGAGAGGCATGACAATGTTTTGGGCTGTGTTATCACTGATGATGAAACATGAGTTTCCCAATACAACCGTGAAACAAAGTGCATGGTGCAAGTCAGTGAATTCTCCATGACCAAAAAAGTTTCTTCAGTCCAAACCAAGAGTCAAACTATGTTGCTAACTGTTTTTGATATCAGAGGGATTGTTTGTTATGAATTTATACTAACTGGACAAACAGTTAACCAAGTTCACTATTTGGACGTGCTGGAAAGGCTGTATGAAAAAGTTAGACGAAAACGACCTAAACTTTTCTCCAACAGCTCATGGCTCTTGCATCATGACAATGCAGTAGTTCACACGGCGCTGTCTGTGGCGGAGAGTTTTTCGACAGGAAACAAACAGCTGTGTTGGAACACCCTCCCCCTCACCTGAGCTGGCCCCCAATGACTTTTTTCTGTACCTGAAGATCAAGGCAATATTGAAAGAAAAACATTTTGATGGCATTCAGGACGTCAAGGGTAATACAGTGACAACTTTGATGGCCACTCCAGAATAAGAGTTCCAAAATTACTTTGAAGGATGGATTAGGCACTAGTGTCAGTGTGTAGCTTCCCAAGGGGGAGTACTTGGACGGTGACCATTGTGATATTCAGCAATAAAGTATGTAGCACTTTTTCTAGCATGAGTTCATGAACTTAACTGTAAGACCTCATAAGGGTTCCAGTCTCCTTGAGGCCTCCAATGTTTTGTTATTTGGTGGAGTTTTTTTTTTCTTTAATTTGTGCCAGTAATGTCAGAGTGAAATGGTATCTCGTTTTGGTTTGTATTTCTCTAGTGGCTAGCGATTGCTAACATTCTTCATGAGTCTGTTAGCTGCCTGAGTGTCTTCTTTGGTGGAATGTCTGTTCATTTCCTTTGCTCATTTTTTAATTGAGTTATTCATGTTTTTTGTTGTAGAGATGTTGAATTTTCTTGTAGATTTTAGAGATTAAACTTTTTTCGGATTTATAATAACCAAATTTTTCTCCCTAGTCTGTAAGTTCTCCTTTTACTCTTTTGATGATGTGTTTTGGTGAGCATAAGTGTTCAATTTTTAGATGATCCCAGTTATCTAGCTTATCTTCTGAAGTTTGTGTGTTGTTTATACTTTGCATGATGGTGCCGTACAGGGCTGCGTTTTTTTCTGTTGTGCATATGGTTGCTATATGTCAGAACTGACTTGATGAAACCTAACAGTGACAACATCCTGTTAATGCTGTGTATAAGGGCCTCTAGTGTTGATCTATTTTTCCATGATCTTTGTAATTGTTAGCTTTATGTTTAGGTCTTTGATTCAATTCCAGTTAATTTTTGTGTATAGTGGGAGATACGGGTCCTGTTTCTTTTTCTTTTTTTTTCTGATAGAAATGTAGCTTTGTCAGCACCATTTGTTAAAAAGATTGTCTTTTCGCTGCGAAGCTGCATCCGAGGGCACAGCAAATTGTCCCAATTCAGCAGGAACGGATGGTCACCGAGGACCAAAATGACATGGGGTAAAGACAATCCAGAAGATAGAGAGACCCACATGAGTGGGTGCCTACATCGACTTGGGACCAGAAGAACTAGATGGTGCCCAGCCACCACCAGTGACAGCTGCGATGGAGCTCACTAAGTTGAGTCTCACTGGCAACACAAGAATAAAAAGGGGTGCATCCTGAGATCTCCACTGAAAGACCTCAGCTGATGGTCCAGTGGTTTTGGGGTTCCCCTGGGAGCATGGCCCCTGGCGCTGATGCTGCCGTTGCCCATAAATCATAACGAAGTTCCACTCTTCGGATTGGACTTGGCGATGCAGAGTGACGATATATTGGATGCACTTTGTGGTTCTGTGCATCTGTGGGATATCATCCTGCTGACCTCTGGCTGGAGGAAGGAGAGTGGGTGGAGAGGAGGGGAAAGGAAACTGTTGGGAGGATGAGACATGTATGGAGCAGAGAGGAATAGTGTACTGTCACTGGACAGGGAGAGCAGTGGAAGCTGCATGTAGGTGGGCATGTAAATTTATACAGGAATATACATTTTTACTCAGTCATATTAAATAAAATCAATAAAATAAAATAAAAAAGAGTGTCTTTTCTCCATTTGATGAACCTTGGGCCTTCATTGAAAATCGGGTGACCATGGGTGACTGGATTTACATCTGGGTTCTTAATTCTGTTCCACTAGTCACTGTTTCTGTTGTTGTACCAATACTGGGCTGTTTTGACTACCATAACTGTATAGCAAGTTCTGAGGTTAGGTAATGCCAGTCTTCCTACTTTCTTCTTCTGTAATACTTCACTTATCTGGAGCTTTTTCCCATTCCATTTGAAGTTAATGATTAGTTTCACCATCTCTTTAAAGAATGCTTTTAGCGTTTGAATCTGTAACCCAAAACCAAACCCACTGCCGTTAATCCATGTCTGACTCATAGCGACTGTATAAGTTAGAGTAGAACTGCCCCACAGAGTTTCCAAGGAGCACCTCATGGATTTGGTCTGCCGAACTTTGCGTTAGCAGACATAGCACTTAACCCACTGTGCCACCAGTGTTTCCTTACTGTATTGTATGTGTAAATCTCTTTGGATAGAATTATCATTTTCACAGTGTTGAACCTACCTATCCATCAACCTGGTTATGTGTGTCTATTCATGTAGATCTCCTTTGGTTTCTTGCAGTAGTGTTTAGTAATTGTTTTTATAAAGGTCTTTAACATCACTGGTTAAATTTGTTCCTAAGTATTTTATTTTTTTTAGGGGCTATTGTAAATGCTATTATTTTCCTGATTTCCTTTCTATTGATCTCATTCTTGTTTCATTATTGGTGTTTAGGAATCTAACTGATTTTTGTATGTTTATCATGTATCATGCCACTCTGTTTAATCTGTTTAATTGTGCCACTCTGTTTAGTTCCAGTAGTTTTCGTGTAGAATCTTTGGATTTTTTATGTATGGTATCATATCATCTGAAAATGGGAACAGTTTTACTTCTTCATTACCAATTTGGATGCCCTGTATTTCTTTTTCTTGGTGTACTGTTCTGGCTAGGACTTCCAGCATAGTGTTAAATGGGACTGATGATAAAAAGGCATCCTTATCTGTTACTCTTCTCAACGGGAATATTTTCAGCTTGTGTCCACTAAGAATGATGTTTGTTGGCTGTTGGCTTTGTGTAGATGTGTTTTATTATGACAGGAATTTTATGTACCTATAAAATATTTTATCTATATCTAGTTTATCAAGAGTTATTGTCAGGAATGGATCTTGGAGTCTATCAAGTGCCTTTTCTGCCTCATTTGAGATAGCTGTATGATTCCTTTATTTAAATGGTATATTACATTGATTTTTCTAATGTTGAACCATTCCTTGCATGAATGCTATTTTAATTCCATCCATGGTATGAACCAACTTGCTTGGGGTGTATTGCGTTTTTGATATGATGCTGACTTGTGTTAACTAGAGTTTTGTGTAGAGTTTTTATGTCTATATTTTTTAGAAAGAACTCATCTGTAATCGTCTTTTTTTGTGATGTCTTTGCCTGGTTTTTGTATCAGGGTTACACTGGCTTCATACAGTAAGTTCAGAAGTGTTTCTTCCTTTTGTAGTATTACCTGTTTAAGTGGTTCTCTAAATGTTTGGTAGAATACTCCAGTGAAGCCATCTGGGTGAGGGCTTTTTTTATTTTATTTTTTGATAGGAGTTTTTTAAATTACCTTTTAAGTCTTTTCCCTAATGATGGACTTGTTCAGACTTTTAGTTTTGTGTTACTTTGGCTAGATAGTACATTTCTAAAAATTGGTCCATTTTCCATAGACTTTCAGATTTGTTGAAGCACAGTTTTTTGCAATAATCTGTTCTGATCCTTTTTATTTTAGTTGAGTCTGTTGCAGTGTCCTTCTCTTTGTTTGTTATTTGAGCTATTTGCATCTTTGGCTCTTTGCATTATCTCAGTGTTTTGGATTTTGTTGAGAGTTGCTCTGTGACCTAAGATGTGGTCTATTCTGGAGAACATACTGAGTACATTGCAAACGAATATGTACTTTGTGTTGGATGGAGTGTTGTATATATGTCTGTGACATGAAGTTGGCTGACTGTGGCCTTTAGATCATCTGTATCTTTGTTGGGTTTCTGTCCTGTACCAAGAATGTTGTGTATTCTGCTAGTATTATTGTTGAATTGTCCATTTCTCTTTCGATGCTGTTAAAGAGTTGTTCTATTTTGTTTGTCTGAGCAGATGGGCTGTGTGTTTTTTGTTGTTTGTTCCTCTGTAGACTTGATACTTTCTACTTCCATGTCCAACGGGATGGGCCAGTTGCTCAGCTGTGGTGCAGCAGGCAGGTCAAATGGGTGTTCTTTCTCTTTCTAGGAACTCTGTAAAGCTGCTTTCCTGTGCTCCCTGCCCACTGGTCTCTGACAGGAGTCTAAGATGGGAATCTGTGTTATATCAGTTAATAGGGGACCTCTGTTCATATTTTTTTACTCTGTATTCTCTGTTGGTTTCTTACTCCATTTGGTGCATGATTGAATTCTTTATGTCTTCATTTGATGCTTAGGGTTACAGGACTGATACTTAGAGTTCTAGGATTGATGCTTATCTTTGAGTTAGATTTTCAGGTCTTCACTGTGGTGGGACAGCACAATACTTCTGTCTATGACGCGATGTTGGCTGTGCCTCTCTCTTTGTGTTTCTTGACCTCAATTTTTTTTAATGTTTTAATTTCCATATATCATTATTCAAAATATGACCAGAGATCAAACTTTATTTCTATAGCCCTTCCTTTATTCCTGATGTTTCTTATTTCCTTCTGGTAGCATTTCCTATCTTTTGAAAAGTTCTTTCTTTAGTAGTTATTTTAGAGCAGATTGGTGGCAATGGGTTATCTTTGTTTTTTTTCTAATACAGTTGTTACCTTCATTTGTTGGATATGGAATTGTGAATCAACAATTTTCTTTCAAGCCTTAATACTTTCATACTTTCTGATGAGAAATTGCCACCCTTTACATTATTATTCCACTTTAAGAAATGATTTTTCTGTGACAGCTTTTACAAGTTTCTCTTTGTCTTTAGTTTTCAGCAGTTTGATTATGATGTTTTGGAGCTTAGATTCTTTGGCTTTGTCCAGTTTAGTGTCCTTGGAGTTTCTGGAGTCTGTTTAATACTTTTCTCAGACTAGAGAAGTTTTTAGCCGTTTTTTCTTTAAATATTTTTTTTACACTGATGTCTTTCTCTTGTCCTTCAGGAACTCTGATGACACAAATTGTAGACATTGGGTATCATCCCTCAGGTCTTTGAAGTTCTGTTTTTGTTCTTTCTCTCTCTTGTTTTTTCTTTGGTCTTCATTAGACAGTTTCTCTTGATTCTTGATATACCTGTAAGTTCACTGGCTTGTTATTCTGTCCCTGCATTCTGTTGAGACCTTCCAGTGTGATTTTTTTATTTTATTTTTTCATTTCTAGAATTTACAATTGGGTCTTCTTTGTACCTTCTGTGTGTTTTCTGAGACTTTCAGTCTCTCCTTCTGTTTCAAGAGCATTTGCCTTTATGTCTTGGATCATTTGTGTGCTAGCTCCTGTCAAATTTTTGTTCTATAATAGCAGTATCTCACTCATCTCAACAATAGCATATGTTGACTGTTTCCATACATACTGAGATTTTGCTGATTTGTCATGTGCCAAGTAATGTTTTATTCTACTTTGGAGATTGTGACTATTATGTTATGAGACCCTGGGTCTTTCTTAAATTATTTGGAGGATAACCTCTGTGAGATGTGTTTTTAGTTATCAGTTCTTTTATCAAAACTTGGCCAATCTAGGACTCGGTAATAGTCTGTCTCAGTTCAGCTTTCAAAGACTTTGATGTATGGTTAGGATCAAATGTAGGGGACGAGCTTGTGAATGATACTCAACTTTAAGAAGTAGCTTTTTTGTGCTTTATTATACCATTTACCTGAGACTTCTCATTACTTGAAGCTTCTTGTTTTTTTTCCCCTACTTCCCCATTCTGCCACACATTTCCTGTGATTGTGCCTGGAGCCAACCACTGGTAGGACAGACCTGAGAGAAACAAACCAGGACTTGCCCACCTTCTTGGGATCACAGATTCTCTGATCACAGAGGAGTGTTGTCCTTCCTTATGGTTTTAAATACCTGTAGTCATTGATGATGAGGCTGTTGCTTTCCAGCTCCTCAAGCCTGACTAGAGGACTTCTGGAGCTCTTTCTTCATGGATACCAACTTCAGGTTTTTGGCTGTTTCAATAATTTCCACTAATCTGTAGAGATTCCCAATGATCCCAGCCATTTTTTTGTTTTAAGCCCTTGAACTTATTTTTAATAGCTGCTGAAGAGCCCTTGTCTCATAATTACAACAGCTGGAATGTCTCACAGTCATTTTTGACTGTCTTTTCTCTACGTCACATTTTTCTGTTTCTTTGCACATGTGTAGATTCTTGATTGAATACCACATACTTGGGGTGATACCTTGTAAAGACTGGTGATTTTGTTACTTGCTTCTAGTTACTGTTTGGCTTGACTCATACTCCATACTGCCTATCCTAATGTGGATAGCAGCAGAAATCTCTTCTTCGTTATTTTACTATTTTAGCCATTCGGCTGTTGCTTTGCATCAGGCTCCCAGTAGTTTGCTCCATGCATACACTGATTAGAGGTCAGTCTGGCTGGCTTGCATTCGTAGCTGGAATTTGCCCTCTTTCTGTGGCTCCGTCTTCTCATGGTATCTTTTCTCACTTTTCAGCTTAAAAATTTGAACTCTGAGCCTTCAAGCTGTTATGACTGTGGTTTTATACTGTATTGTAGCTGCCCTGGGCTGCATGTATTCAAGGGTATCTTCAGGTGAAATGCTGCACAGAAGCAAATCTCACACAATCTGGTTTTCTTCTTTCAAGAGTCAACTGTATTAACTCTTTCTGTCAATTTTTAATTGCCTTTCACGTCCTTCAGAAAATTGTTTTTCATATTTTGTTCAGTCTGTAGCTGTTATATCTAGGAGGCTCTGTTGTGTTGTTGTTAGTGTCATCGAGTTGTTTCTGACTTACAGCTACCCCATGCACAACCGAACAAAACACTGGCCAGTCCTGTGCCATCCTCACACTTGTTATGTTGAAGCCCACTGATGCATCACTGTGTTACTCCGTCTCATTGAGGGTCTTCCTCTTTTTTACTGACCCTCATCTTTACCAAACATGGTGTTCTTCTACAGAGACTGGTCTCTCCAGACAATATGTCCAGGTATGTGTGGCACAGTCATGCCATGCTTGCTTCTAAGGAGCATTCAAACTGTAATTTTTCTAAGAAAGATTTATACATCCTTCTGGAAACCTGGTATAGTCAGTATGCTTCACAACATCAGAACTCAAAGTCATCAATTATTCTTCCGTCTTCCTTATTCATTCTTCAGTTTTACCATAAATATGAGGCAATTGAAAATACCATGTCTTGTGTCAGGCACACCTTAGTCCTCAAGGTGACATCTTTGCTTTTTAATACTTTAAAGAGATGTTTTGCAGGAGATTTGCCTAATGCAATTTGCCATTTGATTTCTTGACTGCTGTTTCCATGTTGGTTGACTGTGGACCCAAGTAAAATGAATTCTTTAACAACTTCATTCTTTCTTCCATTTGTCATGATGTTCCTTATAGGTTCGCTTGGGAGGAGTTTAACTTTTTTTTATGTTGAGGTGCAGTCCGTGCTGAAGGGTGTACTCTTTGATGTTTGTCAGTAAATACTTCAACTCCTGTGTGCTTTCAGCAAGAAAGATGTCATCTGCATGTTACAAGTTGTTGAAAGTCTTCCTGCAATCCTGACATTGCTAACAGTATGACAAATGGACAGGCAAGTTGTGGCTGGGAGTCTTAGTATGTGTAAACTCCCACTGTTACCAGCAATAGAGTTCCTTTTGTCTTTGTGCCTGTCTTTGTTGTACCACACACACTCTTAATCATTATAGTTTTATAGCAACTCTTTCATTTGGCTGCTCAGATTTTACCATGTAATTCTTCTTGCACATTATCTAAGACCTCTGCTCCCTCTATAGACATTTTCAATGCTTGTCTTCTCTGACTGAATGTAAACAATGTGAGGCCAAAGTTGACCTTTCTTTTCATTGCTTTTTCTCTGACAAGTAGAATCCTGCACACAGTGAGGCCTAATAAATAATTGTGTTGTAAGTGAATTATTCAGTCCGTTAAAAAAAATACAGAAACAGATCACAGTCATTTAGACTGGAATTGTATTAATTGTATAGAATTGTGGAATGAAACCAAAACCAAACCAAACCCAGTGAGTCGAGTCAATTCTGACTCATATTGACTCTATAGTGTGGTATATGTGTTACAATATTATAATACTGTATCTTTCCTGTTATAGATATTGTATATTTCATCAACAAATATATGCTGTCGAGTAGCAAAAATAAAATTACAGCTTTAAGGCCTCTCAAGAAAGTTGAAAAATACCCTTAATTTAGGTTTGTCGTATATTTTATTACAGTATACGTTAAAACTGAGTAGTATCTTTTTTAATATTTACTTTTGACTATTCTGGTAAGTAGATAAACATATGATTGTTTTGTTGCTGTTGTATTGATTATCTGGCAGCCGTGATAAACTCTTAAAAATTATAACACTTTATGTAGACAGTTGTAATATTTCTCTGAAGATAACCATTTGATCCAGATTGGATTTTTTTTTTTTTTGGTAGCAAATGATGGAAAAGTTTATTAAGGGAAGGTACATTCCAAAGAGGGAACAGGTCAGTATCTATTAGTGGAAAAAGACTCGGTATAGATTCGGGGGGGCGGTACTTCTTATTGACAAAAGCTGTTGGCGATGTCATAGATGGAAAGGGGAGGTAGATAACTTGATTTTTGACTGGGTTGGAGGCGACTTCACAGCTACCTGGAGGAATTGTTATATTTGCGTTGCAACTGCCAGGAAGAACTTATATTTGCATTACAAACTGCCAGGGAGAGCTGTTGATATGTGGCAGGTCAGATTCTCTTAGTGTCTTTATCAGTACTGTGTGTGTTCTGTAATGTAAACCATGACCTTTGTTATACCTAGAAAATGTTAGGTTCTAAAGTAAAATCTGTGGTGGCAGCAATCAGGTTCTGTAACTAACCTTGTCATTTCCCCCCTGAAGAGACACGGGCCTGAAATCTTATTGGGGATGTGGGAAGTTGACTCTGCTTGGCTACTTCCTGCTGTTCCAGGTCATAGTCTTACCTACATGTCAGACCCATATTCCTCCAGTGACCTGTCTGGGAAACAGTCAGTCTCCTGATACACCACCCAGTTGGTAGGTATAAGCTGGTATCTTACAGGACCATTAGTTTAACTTGGAATTATAACCGGAAGATATCAAGTAAATTAAAGCATTAAGAATTAGGGGCCCAGAGGTTAAGGATAATGAAGAAGATTAGTAAGTGAACTACTGGTAGCAGTAATAGTAACATGAACCAGTTGATTTTTTTAGTCAGTCTATGCCCAGGGTACAAGCTGGAGACAAATTAGGGATGGGGATCTGAAGTATTTCCTTTTTGGATGTCAGCTTCTTGTCCCTTGGTTTGATTCCACTGTACTGATTGTAGCTCTTCAGTGCACCCGTTGGAAGGACACTTAGTGGTAGAAGCAGGACTCTCTGTGCATCTTCCTGGAGTTGGTTCCATCTGAAAAACAACTTCGAGAAAATTTACACAGTTGTTGGTGAACTTATCTCAGTGTCCCAGGGCGTAGTTAATATTGTTTGTTGTTAGCTTTGGTCACTCCATTTGCAGAGGCCTTAGGATCCCTGTTTTACTCCTGACTGTTGACTCAAAAGAGGTATTAGATTTTTTCATAGGGTTTCCATTGTGTGTTTCTCCACGTACTGTTCTGCCTGCCTGAACTCTCAAACTTCTGATGTAACCTGAGTGAGTATTTCTTTTGGTATATGCCCTCCTGTTTCTCTAGTTTTTAATATATTAACCAACAGTGTAAGTAATTCTTAGTCCTCATTTCTTTATTTGGTCAAGTTTTTAAATGTATGTGTTCCCAGTTTACTTAATAGTCTTTGTCCCAGCAATACAACAGGACTTGAAGGGAATATGTAGAAAGGAATACCCTACCAATTGTGACCCCATCATGGCATGAGAGTAAAGTTTTTTCACCGTGGATTTTTAATCCAAGCTAATAATTACACAGTCAGTCTTGGAGAGTGGACCCGTTGAGTAATGTAAGGTAGAATAGGTTGCTACTATGTCTAAGACAAATTTAATTTCCCTTACCTTCTGTGTTGAGTATAATCCTTAGCTCTCTGATATGTGACCAGAAGGCAGACGGGCCTCAGGGCTACTTGTCAGTGGTCACTTGCCTAGACTTCTCTTCTGAGAGAGTCCAGGAGGGCCTGTCTGTCTGGGCCTTCATTGGGAAAGTCCACTGCATATCCTGCTGTAAGGTGTTCAGGACCCTCCACCTTAAGAGTGGCTTCATTTTGGACAGTACCTGTAATAACCAGGGTGATCCATGTGTTGACCTCCTCTCAGGGCCAACTGGGTTACCTTGAGGTGGGCCTCTGAGAGTTACAGCTGCCAGTAGGGCCTTCATCTTTATTTATTTATTTACTTATTAGCCTTAGCCACCAAATCTCTGCTTAAACACCTTAAAGGTCTCTTCTACCTATTGTGTGAGTGGGGTCTGAGGTTTTGTCTTGAGCTTTGTAATTTTTGTCTTATGTCTAATGTGCACTAGGATATAAAATATATGGTTATAATGGCTTTCCCTTTTTAAACTCAGCACCAGTATAGTTTTAATCAAACTTCATGAATTATGGTACACCATGACCAACTGGGATTTATTCTACATACAAAAAATATAGTCAGTATTTGAAAATCATCAGAATATCCCGTCATATCAAAAGCTAAAGAAGAAAAACATATGATCATATTACTTGACAAAACGTATTTGACAAACTCCAACACCAGTTCATGATTTAAAAAAGTACACTAGTAGTAGAGACTTATCTTCAACATTATGAAATCCATCTATGAAAAACAAATAAAAAATTCACAGCTAATGCCACAGTTAATGGTGAAAGAGATAACTCTTTCTCTATAAAGTCAAGGATAAGCCATAATATTCACCTTCATCACTCTTACTAAATATTCTGTTGGAATTTCTAACCACTGCAATTGGGCAAGTTAAAGAAATCCTTAGATCTAGAGAGTGCAACTTTAAAACGTCAGCAGTATTTCCACATAAAGTCTGTAATATATTTTCGTATACTCAGCCTTATGTGGTTATTTTTTTGTTCCACCTGATTTTAAATCAGCTGTAGTCTTTGAGGCCTTCAATTTCTGCATAAGAGTTTTGGATTGATCCAGATTGGATTTTTTCTTTAACTTATATTTGATTGCTTATAAGGAGCACACCTAATTGAATTCGTGACTGAAACATTAAAAATAGTGGTTTTATAGAACAAGATGTATAAAAACGGAAGACATGTGCTGAAAATACTTCCTGCGTGTAAAGAATTCAAGGCCAAAACATTAAACCAGGTAAAGAATGCTATTTTATGCTGCTAACTTGTACAGTTAATGATGGAGGTATCAACGCATAATAATTTTTAGGAAAGATAGCCTGTAAAATACTGATTTTAGCGAAGATCGCAGGAATTTTAAAGTAAATACACTTCTCAGAAAGGGAGATAAAAATTTATTTAAGAGCTACAGAATAGTCAAAGAAGGCACTTTTCATCTATGGGTAGAAAACTGAAAATAGTTATAAACTGAAAAAAAAAACCAGATTTATTATGTGTCACATGGGGAGCTCTGAGCAGCAGCCTGTTTTTGAGTTTGGAATTAAAAATTTAGTCACTGAGATAAACTTAAAAACTTAATCAATTTGATAAAAGCTAGATCAGACATAGCAGGTAAAATTTTTTGAAGCTCATGCAAAGTAGTTGCAGCAGTGTATGAACAGGGAATCCGTCCAGATTCAGAAGAGAACTTGACAAGAGGGATATGACTGCAGATGTCAGATGGACCTGGATGAAAGCAGAGCATACCAGAAAGCTGTTTGCCAATGTTTTATTGACTATGCAGAGGCATTCAGCTGTGTGGATCATAATGAATTATGAATAAATTGCAAAGAATGAGAATTCCACAACGTGAAATTGTCCTGTTTATGTTTTGGAAAAATTATATTTGTTATGAAGGGGAGTTGTTGTTACATGCTGTCGAGTCAGTTCCAACTCAACAGTGTACAACAGAAAAGAACACTGCCCAGTCCTGTGCCTTGCTCATGATCACTGTTATTCTTAAGTCTGCTGTTGCAGTCACTGTGTCAATCCATCTCATTGAAGGTCTTCAACTTTTTTCTGACCCTGTGCTTTATGTCCTTCTCCAGGAATTGATATGTCCTGATAGCATGTCCAAAGTATGGAAGAAGAGTTTTGCCATCCATGCTTCTGAGGAGTGCTGTGGTTGTATCGCTTCCAGGACAGATCTGTTCATTCTTTTGGCAGTCCGTGGTATAGTCATTATTCTTCTCTAACGCCACAATTCAAAGGCATCAAATTTTCTTCTGTCTCCCTTATTCATTATCCAGCTTTCTCATGCATATGATGCGATTGGAAATACCATGGTTTAGCTCAGGTGCACCTTAGTCCTCAAGGTGATATCTTTACTTTTGTTTGAAGGGACGTTTTGCAACACATTTTCCCAGTGCAGTGCGTCTTTTGATTTCTTGAGTGCTGCTTCCACAAACACTGATTGTGGAACCAAGTAAAATGAAATCCTGGAAACCTCAGTCTTTTATCCATTTATCATGATGTTGCTTACCAGTCTAGTCATGAAGAATTTAGTTTTCTTGATGTTGAGGTGTAATCCATACTGAAGGCTGTGTTTCAGATCGTCTTCGCTTCCAGCAAGCAAGGTTGTGTCATCTGCCTAATGCATACTGTTTATGAATCTTCCTCCAGTCTTGATGCCCTGTTCTTCTTCTCATATAGTCCAGCTTCTTGGATTATTTGTTTGGCATATAGATTGGATAGATGTGGTGAGATGATACAAACCTGATGGACATCTTTCCTGACTGTAAAGGATACAGTGTCTCCTTGTTCTGTTCAAATGACTGCCTCTTGATCCATCCACAGATTCTGCTTGAGCAATTAAAATTTTACAGAATTCCCATTCTCTGCAGTGTTATCCATAATTTGTTATGATCCACATGTTTTGCAAAATTCTGTTCTATGATCTCCAACACCATTACTGTCACCAAGAACATCTTTTCCAACTATTGATCCTCTTTCTTTTGTGTTCCAATCACCAGTAATCATCAGTGCATCCTGATTACATATTCAGTCAATTTCAGACTGTAAAAGCTGATAAAAGTCTTTAATTTCTTCATCTGTGGCTTTAGTGGTTGGTGCATAAATTTGGATAATAGTTGTATTAACTTATCTTCCTTGTGCTATATTATGCCATCACTCACAGCATTGTACTTCATGATAGATCTTGAAATAGTCCTTTAGACAGTGAATGCAGTGCCATTTCTCGTCACATTGTCATTCCCATCATAATAGACCATTTGGTTGTCTGATTCGTAATGGCCAGTACCACTCCATTGTGGTCTCTAATTTCTAGGATTTCAGTGTTTCGTTTCATTTTTGTTAATTTCCAGTTTTCCTAGATTTGTACTTCATACATTCCTGTGTTCTGATTATTAATGGATATTTGCAGCTGTTTTTTTCTTTTCAAATCATGCCGCTACAGCAAGTGAAGATTCTGAAAGCTTGAATCCATTCGTGTTATTAAGATTGGCTGTACCTTGAGGAGCCTTCTCCTCCCCAGTTGTATTTTGAGTGCCTTCCAGCATGAGGGGATCATCTTCCAACATTATATCAGACAGTGTTCTGCTACTGTTCATAGGATTTTCCCTGGATAGTTCCTTTCAGAAGTGGAACACAAGGTCTTCCTTCCTAGTCTTTATCTTAGTCTCGAAGCTCAGCTGAAACCTGTCTGCCATGGGTGACACTGCTGGTGTTTGAATACAGGCAGCCTAGCTTCCAGAATCCCTGCAACTGGCAAGCCCCTGCAGTATGAGAGACTGACAGCTGTGTGGGGGCATTAACATCACAGAGGCAGAATTTACAACACATAAGTAAAGCACATCAGATGGCAAAATCATAAGCAGTAATATAATACTGAGATCATGACCTAATCAAGTGGACACATAATTTTGGGGGATACAATTTAATCTATAGCAAGCTATATCCACTCTTCAGTTACTGATAAGAAAAAAATCATGTTTCAGAATAATTTAACAACCCGCCTTTTAAAAACAATGACTTCATCCCACCTAAATATTCCTTGTTTGTGTGTTTTATTATAGAACAGAGTAAAACTGCCCCATAGAGTTTCCAAGGAGCAACTGGTAGATTCAAGCTGCCCACCTTTTGGTTAGCAGAGGTAGTACTTAACCACTATGCCACTAGGGTTTTCATGTATTTTATGGACATGAACGAAAAATGCAGAAGGATGTGTTCCGGGCTGTTGATTATGGAGAGAGGAAATTTTGGGGATAGGAAGACAAATATATAATAAAAGTAAGACTAATGAAAGTCATTTAAAATAGTAAGTTTAAAATAAATATTCCAGTTGGATCACATCTATGTATGTCTGGGCATGCACATGTACATGTGTGTATGTGTGTAGAGAAAATATTTCCAATAATAAACACTGTATCAACTGCAAAATATTTACAGTGTACTTGTCCATTAAAGTACAATAAGACACAATCTAATATAAAAAAGAAAGACACAGAAATGAGGCATTTCACAGAAAAGCACAGTTAACTCTCGGTGATGACTGACCGTTTGCTGTTGAGTTGCTTCCAGCTCCTTGAAGTCCTATCAGGCAGAGTAGAACCACCCCACCAGGTTTCCAAGGCTGGAAATTTTTAATGGGAGGAGATTGCTGCGTCTTTCTCCCGTGGCACAACTGTTGGTTTCAAACCGCTGACATTTCTCTTAACAGCTAAGCTCTTTGTAACCACTGTCACCGCTGCTGTGTTTGTAACAGCATTTGCTGTATAAGAAGAACTTGGTCTATTCTTTCTCCAAAGCAAGATCATTTAAAAGAGAATGTTAAGAAATTCTCAGTCCAACAGACAGCTTTTTCAGACATCATTTGTTATTTCTGTATTAGACTGTTTTCACATTCGATATCCGTTGTTTCACTTGTTACTCTTCAGTGTTTTGGTAGTGAATGATGCTATTCTTCAAGCTGTTATAAGAAAGGTTCATATCATGACTTATTTGGACATATTTCTAAAACTTTTGTAATGTTTTCTGAAAATTGAGATATAATTAATAAAGAATTTAGTACATGTAGTCACTGGATTATGAACAAGTTCAGTTCCTAAATTTGTCTTTAAGTTGAATTTGCACATGTATCTGACTAGCTAGATGAAATTTGGATGTGAAATCAGCAATTCAAATGTTTCTGTAAGTATATACTTTACAATTGTGTGGATTAAAACAGTTAAAGAGTTCTAGATACAGTGTAGTGCTATAGTATATAGTAATGATAGTACTGTAGTACTAATTTACTGTAGTACTAACAGTAATGCTTTGAGGTGTGTCTCAATGTTGTATGTATTTCTTAATTAAGAACCATTGTAGTATACAAGTTATAATTGTTTTGTATGTAATGCACTGCAACCTAGGACTACTTGTAGATTACTACAAATGTAGGACACCTTCCAGAGGCTCTGGAACATATTTGGGGCAGCATTTACATTGTATTTCTGGGATTGAAATGATGATAAAGGTTTTCCCAAAGTAGCTGTGGCAGTTTATCAGACAAGACATATGGGACTACAAGTAGAAAGGAAATTCTTTGAGCGGGTTTGTCGTTTGCTTTCAACTGGCTCTGCTGCTGTTTTCAGTCCATTTGCATATTTAATAATAAATTTTTCATTTCATTTAAGGTACAAGTTACTTAAGACGTGTACCAAGTAATACCTGTGTCTTTCCTATTTCCTTTAGCATTTATTTATTTGACAGACACTTGAGTTTCTAGACCATGCGTAAACCTGTGGTAAATTCTAAAGAGACATGGAAGTTAAAATTAATTAAGGAAGATGAAATGGTAAATGTCAATTCGTTGGAAACATTATGTAAGATGAATGTAATGGAATTTTCTATATGAAATTTTAAATATTTTCCAGAAAAAAGAGATATAGTAATATGTTTTGGGAACTTCAATGAAAGGGCTAGAGTAGAACCCTTATGAACAGACTTGCTGGTTTAGTAGGGATTTGCTAGATTGAGAGAAAATTTCTGTTGCACTCAGAGGCATCAAGTCATGAAGGAACCTTGTGTGCTAGGGCATTGTATCTAGTTAGGTATCACTGGCTGTCTATTCCAAAATGGGTAACTTTGAAAAGACAGAACAGTTCTAGCTTATGAAGGCCTTCTATACAACTATAATAACTTTAGAGTCTCGTCCTATTTTCCATTTTGACGCATTAAATGAATAACGTTATCTTAGTAAGACATGTTATAATTTGGATGTTTTCGATCACTTTAGGCTATGTGTCTTATATGGAGCCCTGGTGGCACAAGGGTTAAATGCTCAGCTGCTATCCAAAAGGTTCCAACCCACCAGCTGACCTGTGGAGGACAGATGTGTCAGTGTACTTCTGTAAAGTCTAAAACAAAAGACCACTGACATTGAGTTGATTCCAACTCATAGTGACCCTGCAGGACAGAGTAGAGCGGCTCCATAGAGTTTCCAAGGAGCACGTGGTGGATTCAAACTTCTGTCCGTCTAGTTAGCAGGTGTAGCACTTAACCACAGAATCCTATGAGGACACTTCTGTTGTATAGGGAGGGCTGCTGTGAGCTGGAATGGATTCAATGGCACGGGTTAAGTTTTTGTTTCTTTGTTCCATAGCTGGCTGTATAGGTAAACTACAAATTCAGTGCATTTATGTTCTTGCTGTGGTAGTCAGAGTTCAGTGCAGGAATGTAAACTGCTTTAGAGATTCTAAGCATAGAGGGATTTAGTACAGGCATAGATCTGTAAAGTGTGTGGAGGGATGTTGACCTATTGAGTTTTAGAGTATGTCACCATAGTTGCAACCAGGGTATAGGAAAGTGCTGCTGCATTTATGATTTCTCCACTGTACCTGCCTCTCACCATTTGAAGCTCATAATAATACCTTGAAGTACTACTGTCTCTGGTTCCCACTGCTTTTTCCATCATGGCCTGTCATCATTCAGGTCTCCATGAGTGACTGTTCTTGCTAGCAAGGAGCAGCAGGAGAAAGCGATTGCTGCCTCACAAATCACTAGCACATCCAGTTAGTGGAAATGTAATCTCATCTTGAACCCCAGCTGTAGGAAACTGGGAAATGTAAGTTTTAGCTTTCCAGTGTCTGCGGTACAGGACAGGATATAGGAGGATGTGAAAATGGATTTTAAGTACCGGTTGACCAAACTGAACACACTTTAGTTCTCTGCCTCCTTTTCCCAGACATGTAAACCACATAATGTCACTAAGTGTTACCTAAGAATCCTTATAGAAGAAGGTAAGAAGCTATTGGAGTTTTTCAAGTAAGATAACAATGTGAATGTACTTGACTTTAAAAATGTAACTGTTGTTGTTGGAAGGGATTTGACAATATGATATTTGTTTAAGTTAGGCCCAGGCCATGAGGATGGGGAGGGGGAAGGGTAAGTCATGAAACTCTGATAAGTGTTCTATGAATTACCATGATAAATCAACAACATTTTCTGTAGTTCCTTTGCTTATTTAACAAATAATCATTGAACATGTATTAGGTGCAATGTACTATAGTATTTTCTGAGATTATAAAAGCGATGATATATTTTCTGTCACATTGAACTAATCTGGCTACATAGTCATATCAATGAGCTTATAGTTTCTTGTCTCTTTCTATTAGTTAAATTCTAAAATTATAATCTGTATGTTGTATTTATACCCTTGTTTATAGATGATTAATTTCAACATAGGAGGCTGTGCATATTCTTCTATCAGAGCAAGCTGGTAATAAAATCTTCCAAATATGATGCTTGTTTACTGCATAATATTCAACAAGCTGCTATTAGGCTAAATAATTAATAGGGTATACATATTACCCCTTAACACATACATGTTTTTTCAGTCCTTTAAGCAAATATAAGAATTTCCTTGTTCCCAGTAACATTGTGTATAATAAGTATGTTTGTATATAGATTAAATACAGAGATTTAGGATGCAGCTATGTTTAGACGATGTGCTGAAGGGTTAAAGCTTCATTATCTGTGTATTTCTGATGTGTTTGTTTTATTCAGACTCTTCTTTCTTAGCTCAACTTACACATTTTAAGGTACCTTTTTAGTTTCATATTAATGTGCTCATACTATAATATTAAAATATAAAAGCTTGCTAATACATTTTCAGCCCAAGAGATTTTGGTTGAGTGAATGGATCAATTATCTGTTGCTGTATAGCAAAATATCTCACTTACAGGCCAAAATCACAACCATTTTGTTTGATCATAGTTCCATGGATCAACAGTTTGGGTCTGGCTTCACTGTAGTCACGCAGCAGCTGCAGTCATCTGAAGGCTCAACTGGGTCGGACAGAGGCATAGCCTGCTTCACTCACGTGCCAGATGGTTGATGATAACTGTGGGCTGAGCCAGAGTCCCTGCAGGCTAGTCTAGGCTGCATCACGTGACACCTGGATTCCAAAAGCCTGAGAAAGGGAGTAAGCCCCAGTGCACCAATAGTTTTCAAACTTTTACTTGTAACACAATTACCAATATGCCACTGACCAGTGCAAGTCATGTGGTCAGTCCTAGAGTCAGTGTGGGAGGGAAGTAAATGAGGGTACAGTTACAGGGTGGGAGGTAAGATTCACTGGGGACTTCGGTTTGGTTGAAGTTTCTACTTTTTCAGTGTTCCTTACATCTGTTGATCTGAACTCTGTAAGTGTAAAATCTACCTATTCAAAGACCATCCACTGCCATTAGTTTCATGACAGATTTTGCAGAAAAACATCAGAAGTGGATCACATCTTTAGAGTCATTAAATAATAGCAACAAATCTCTGCAGCTCTTCTTTCTGTATCCCCCTTCCTTCCTGTGTGGGTGGGTGGGTGGGTGTATACACACACACATATACACAGGTATTAAGTGCTTTAATATGTAATTCCATTTAAGCACAGTGGATTAAGTGCTGTATCTGCTAACTGCAAGTTTGGGAGTTCAAATCCACCAGGCACTCCTTGGAAACACCATGGAGCAGTTCTACTCTGACCTCTAGGGTTGCTATGAGTCAGACTCGACTCCATAGCAGTGGGTTTTTAAGTAATCAGTGTAATGTTATTATGAATTTTAATATATAAAAGCTGTATCATTATCTCTTGTTTTATTCTTTAAGCTCTCAATAAAGAAGGCCAAGATTCTTATTTTGTAGATGAGGAAATAAACTAATGTTTATATGACACATTTTGAGAATACTTTCGACTCGACGGCACTTGACTTGGCTTAAAATATATTAATACTTTTAAGTATATCAAGTCCAGTTTGTCTCAGCCACCAGTTTTACATTTTGGTGACTTAGTGATTTTATTGCCCATAATTTGTACTCTTGCATTTTTTGGTAGGGCTTATTGACTGAGTTGTTTTTCTACCAATAAACTGGGGATCCACAGTTTCTTATTGACCTTTCTGTAATATCACTGGCATGATATATCACAGAATTTTAGCTTTCCCACTATTCCTACATGTTCAGAGCCATTACAGTCTGCTAATTAAGATTCTCGCAATTAACCTAAGAAGCAGGTAATACAGTGGAGCCAAATAATACCATGCCCATAAAAACAACAGCATTAACTTGAGTGGTGTTAAACTGCCATGATTTCTGTTTCTGAAGTATGCAGAGCTCGGATTTTAGGGACTCGACTAAAGTTATGGTACCAGGTTAGTTAAATGAACACTTCCATATTGAAATATTAAATATTAAGTTTATTTTGAGAACTATAAATTGGTTGCAGAGTTGACTGAAAAAAGAATCTTTGAATGGTAGCCAATATTGAAAAAGTGAATCTAGGGGAAATTTTTACATTTTTATTTCTGAATAGTGAAGATTTTATTTGTACTTCATTTCTTTAAATACTTCAGGTATAGTTACTACATGCTTTTTTACTCCAAGAGTAGAAAATGTTATTTGGTGAGGCTAAAAATCTCTGCCCTTAAGACATAAGTTTAAATTTTACAAGCATATTATAATATTTAAATAATTGTGTTAGTATGAAAATGAAAGATAGATTATGTAATTGTATTAAGCAAGTTAGTAGCTACTGCTTTAATAAAGTAGAGAATAATAGGGTTGCAAAAGGAAGTTGGATTTTTCTGATTTTCAGCCAGTCAGTATTTCAGCTTTTTTATTTTGAAATGCAAACTTCTTTTAGAGTATTTTGCTATATTTATAATTTATGGCATGTTTCAAATTAAATAGTTGTTTCTGTGATTTTTGTTATGTTGTTCATCTCATATCCAGCATACTGTTGCCAAGTAAACTGCAGATATTTAAAATGTACAACGTGATACATTTGAGGCATGTATATGCTCATGAAACCATCCGCACAATCAAAATAATGAGCCTATCCATCTCCTCAAATGTTTCCTCTCTGTAGTTCCTCCCCCCTTGTCTCTGTTACTCCCTGTTTCCGGGAAACTGCTGATCTGCTTTCTCTCACTGCAAGTTAGTTTGCACTTTCTAAAATTGTATCTAGGTAGGCTCATATGGTTTGTTCTCTTTCTTTTGCCTGGCTCTTTTTGATGAGCATAATGATTTTGAGATTTCTCAGTGTTGTTACATCTGTCAGTAACTCTTTCCGTTTTGTTGCTGATGTTTTTTTAGAAGTATATATCACAGTTTGTTCATTCAGTCACTTGGTGGATATTTGGATTGTTTTCGGCTATTACAAACACAGCTGTTAAGCTATCCATGCACAAGTCTTATATAGATAAATGTCTTTCCTTCTTTTGAGTAAATAACAGCGTGATATATGATGATAATTACAGAATAGCCACTCAGTAAATTATATGAAATAAAATATATAAGATGTTAAATATATATATATATATATATCAGGTGTTTATAATTGACTCAAAGTTAGTAACACCAAGGAAATTGTGTGCATATATATATGCATATGTGTGTATGTATTGTGTGTGTGTATTTACATATACAGACACACACACACTCTCACATATGTATATAAATCCCAAACAAAACCTGTTGTCATTGAGTTGATTGCAACTCATAGCATCTCTTTTTAAGGCAGACTAGAACTGACTTGTAGGGTTTCCAAGGAGCTGCATAACAAAAAGGTAAACATAGTTACCATTCTTTTTCTTTTTTTTAATTATGATTGAATGAAAATGTACTTTCCCATATAAATTTGCATGCCCACCTATATGCAGCACCCACTCCTCTCCCTGCCTGATGACAGCACACTCTTCCTCTCCACTCCATGCATATCTTATCCTCCCAACAAACTCCTGTCCCCTCATCTCCACCATTCCTCTGCCTCCAGTAAGAGGTCAGCAGGATGACATCCTATAGATGAATAGAACTTTAAAGTGCACACATGATACAGTCACTCTGTGTTGCCAAGTCCAATCCATTCTTGTCTGAAGAGTTGACCTCCATTATAATTTATGGACATGGGCAGCATCAGGGCTAGGGGCCGTGCTCCCAGAGGAACTCTGAGGCCCCTGGACCATCAATTGCAGTGTTTTAGTGGAGAACCCAGGGTGCACCCCTTTTTATTCTTGTGTTGCCAGTGAGACTTAGCTTTGTGAGCTCCATCACGGCTATCACTGGTGGTGACTGGGCACCATCTGGTTCTTCTGGTCACAGGTCAATGTAGTCACCTACTCACGTGGGTCTATCTGTCTTCTGCGTTCTCTTTCTCCCACATTGCTTTGGTCCTTAGTGATCATCCATTCCTGCTGACTTGGGACTGTTTCCTGTACCCTCAGATGACAGGTTGGCAGCTTTTAAGACCCCAGATTCCACTCACCAATGTGGGGTGCAGAAGGCTGTCTTAGCAAAACACTAGCTGTGCCAGTTGGCCTCGTTTTCCCCTGAGAGCATGGTCCCAGGCCCCCCGCCCCAGGTAGTTTCCATTCCTTACCTTGAAATCAAATGAGCAGATGTCGAAAGGCATCTATCTGAATTGGGGGCGGGCATGGGGGGCACACAATAATGAAAGTTTAGTACGCAGTTCTAAGTTACTATAAAGACACCTCTTGTGTCATTGAGGCATAGAAAGAGATCAGACATACTTCAAAAGCACTGATTAAGTCTGAGTGCTGAGTGTCTGCCCTTCAAAAGGCTTACAAGTTAATATGGAAGAAAGACCCTAACTGGAATAGAAGGCAAGCCTGGTAGGGATGCAGAAATACTGGAATATCACTGTGAATGTGAGGTGGTATTTGAAGAACAACAGAGGAGGAGGGAGCATTTTGCTTGGCAAGAACAATAGATACCTGTGCTCAGGACAGTTCAAGCACATAGTGATTTCTAGGAAATGTGGTTGTTTCCATAGGTGATATGAGTAGTGGGAACGGACAGCAGATTTGAAACATATTCTGTCTTCAAAGCTCATCTTTCCTTCGTGCTGTGTTATTTACTGTAGGGCCTTAATTTTTGACTTTCTAAGGTGAGTTAGCATAATTAAATATTAATCAAAATACATAGATAAATCTGACGGCTGTATGCCACTTTTGTTTTTCATAAATTACATGTGTCATGATTGATCCTCTAATGCGTTTAAATAAAATTTACTAGGGAATTTTCTGATTTCTCTTTGGCTTTACTTTTTCCTACAGGGTAACATTTTGCCATCTGCCTTTCCAGAGTAAGTGGCTCTATGTTGGCACTGAACGAGGTAATATACATATTGTCAATGTGGAATCCTTCACACTCTCAGGCTATGTCATCATGTGGAATAAAGCCATCGAACTGTAAGTTGGAGCAAATATTCCATCTCTGAAAGTATCTGTTCCATATATAGTATCTAAGGGCAAATCCATTGAAATAAAATGTCTCAGATGTGCATACTGTTAAATACAGGTAGATTATTCACTTTCCATTATTGTCCTATTGGCTGTTTGCAAATTTAGGTGTTAGAGACACACATGTATGCATTATTAACATATAGAGAAACTAATACAAGTTTAATGAAATAGTCATTTGTCTTACTAGGTACAAAGTGCCTTATCTTTCCTGTTCATTTGTCTTGTAATTATTTTTCTGTTAATGCTAATGAAGACCTATAAACTGTTTCATGGGTTGCCACTCATATTTGAAGAATACTGATCTAAATCTTTATTTGATACAATTTAATTTTTAGTAAATATATAATGTAAAAATGTTAAAGTTGACACATTACAAACTTGGAAGTTTATTTCATTTAGCTTTGGTATAGTTTGCTAATATTAACAAAAACTGGGTTGAACGATAGGATGCTAAGGACCTTTAGTATATAAACTTCTCACTTGGTCTCAAAAATTTTGGACATCTTATTTCTTCTACAAGTTTGTTCTTCTATCATTCCAGTGTAAAAGCTTGAGGATCTTTGTGAATTTTTTTTTTTGCATTCACGGCTCCGTATGTAAAGATAATTTTATGCCACATCTCCTAAGTACTGTGTTGGCGCAGTTGTAAAAGTGCTTAAAGTCTAACTTTCCCCTCTGTGGGTCACAATGTTATTACTATACTGTCAGACCCTTCTTACCATGAATTTCATGCTCTGTTGTTTGAATTCATCAAGATGTCTAGTAGGTAGGCGTGATGCAGGTGTCTGTATCATTTTGTAGATGACTCATGAAATGGAGTATCTTTTAACCCTGGGAGTTTTAGAATAGAGATACGCTTATTCATACTGCTTAGGCATCAGTTTAACTGTATTCTTACCTGTAAGGCTTAGTTTTTGTCTGAGAAGGTTTAACTGGCATTATTGTTGCAGATTGTGTTAATAGGATTTTTGTTTTTCTGGTGTTAGCTGTGGAATGAGATAGAACCATGTTGGAGGTTAGAAATGAGTGAAATATCAATGTTTTAGATGCTGCTTCATTTAAAAAATACCTACTCTGAGCATTTACTGTAAGAACAAGTTTTCTGTGCTGAAAACTTGGACTAAATTGAAGAATCTTGCTTATAGAGGAAGTGTTTTTCATTGTAAATTTTGTCAGCTTGCATCAATGCAAAAATCACCTTCCTCCCCGTTCCTATTTTCATATGTAGTAAGAGCTGTATTCTTATTATTGATCACTAACTGAAATGGTTGCAAAACTGTCTCTTTATTTTCATTTATTTATTTGTACTGTAAGGAATACGTAGTTGTATTAACATTTTAAATTGAGGAAAACAGCTTATTAACTTTGTTTTTTCCAGGTCATCAAAATCTCATCCGGGACCCGTTGTCCATATAAGTGATAATCCCATGGATGAGGGAAAGGTAGACCTTTGACTTCTTCACAAATGTAGACTATTCTGGGAGCAACTGAAGCTGCACATGGGTGGTTCTTAATGGAGATGATGGATTTTATATACTCGATGGCTTTTACATTATAAAGAACAAGTGGAAGCATTAGAATCATTTACAGTTACATAGAACCAAGAAAAACATAAAATAAATAAATACACTTGAGTTATTTATAACTGACTTATTCAGAGTATTTTCCTTGCTTTTCTGATAACATGAATTATTTTGTTGTAAAATTTTTTTAATATTTTAGTTATACAATTTTTATGGTGCTTATCAGACATTGCCTTATGCTGGGCTTGTCTTTATGCCTTATCTCTCCTAAATTTTTCCTATGAAACAACCCAAATTAATAAAATAGAGATATAAAAATATATGCATTTTGTGGAATACAGTGTTGTGAACCATCTGCGCCAATTACATTTAATTTATAATACTTGGAAGCCAGTTTCACAGTTAGTGGCTGGCTCTTGCCAGCTTAGGTGGAGTCCCTGGGTGGTGCAGACAGTTAGTGCTTGACTGTTAATAGAAGGGTTGACAGTTTGGATCCATCCTGAGATGTCTCTGGAGAAAGGCCTGGTGATCTGCTTCCAGAAGGTCATGGTCGTTGAAAACCCTGTGGGATGGGCATGGGAAATGCAGGGTGGAGTGGAGGAGTATGCTGTCACAGGGCCGGGAGAACAGCTAGGCCTGCGTAACAAAAGTGTGGTGAGTTTTTGTATGAGAAACTGACTCAGATTGTCAAGTTTCACTTAAAAGTCCATTGAAAAACCAAACCCTCTGGAATGCATTTCTGCTCTGGAGCTCCTGGGACTTCCATGAGTCAGAGTCAACACCAGTAGTTTTTTTAGTTGTTAAATGTGAATTGACACCGTAACAGGATTTTCTTTTCCATGACACTGTTACCTAACTCAAGTCAACCTTTTAGAAGCTCGGATTAATAATGATATTTCTCTACCTATGTAATTTTATGATATTAATTTAAGTAAGTACTAGGAAACTTGTAGTCAGTGTTATAAATCTGTCAAGTGAAACTTTTGGCTTTTGTGAAAGTGTTTACTTAGGTTTTTATTTTCTCAGTTGATGGGAGGCATCTTACCTGTATGTTATTTAACATTGTTCTCTTAGTTTGACTTACTGGGGACACACAAGGATAACTGGACTGCTGGAATTAACTCATAGTATTAAAGTTGAATATTTTGAAAGAAACAATATGAAACCAGTGACAGCAACCTGTATCCTCCTTTGTTTCTGTCCTTTTGAAAAGTACTTGTGTAAAATCCAGGCCTTTGGTTGGGAGCATGATGAGATGTGTAACTTCCCTTCCATTGTGACATTGTCTCATCAGGTATTGAACTAGCAAAGACTGTAAATTTTAAAGCATACACAAATGTTAAGTTCTATCAGTATTTTATTTAATATAATTTTAAAGACAAGTAGTTATGATTTCAGAATAGTATTGTTTTCCTTTTAAAAATCAATTTCAAGATGTATGTTGAATCCCTAGTTGTCAAAAGTATATAAATTTGTAGTATTCTCAGTTACCATCCGTGTGATTAGTAATTATCAATTAAAAAAGACCATTGCCACTGAGTCAGTTTCAATGATGTTGAGTTATAATCTTATACTTGAACCACATGAATGACAGTAGTCATCTTTATTGTCAGCAAATAAATGTTTCATATCATTGGTGTCGTTCTTAGATAAATGTGGCTTTTTATTACAGCTTTTGATTGGATTTGAATCTGGAACAGTAGTCTTATGGGACCTCAAATCAAAGAAAGCTGACTACAGATACACGTATGATGAGGTAAGAAAATCTTAGTTTCGCTACTGAAAATGGTTGTCATGTTTTTCTCATTCATCGCAGCTTCTCTAAGAACTTAGCAGGTGACTTTAGTTTGGGCAAGTTTTATGATTGCAGTAACACCAATATTGTTTTTATAATGGATAATATATTCTCATAGAGCAAAAAATAAAATCTTTTTGCCACCTTTGTCAAGCAAAAAGTAATGGAGCATGCAGATAAGCCAGAAAATACATCTGCCTGATAATGCAAAGGAAGGCGCCCCAGGGGTGTGAGTGGTCAGCAGGCTCGGTGGCTCTCTGAAGGGCTGGAGGTTTGAGTCTACTGAGGGCTGCTTCTGACGAGAGGCCTGACAGTTGGCTTCTAAAGGTCACTCACCGAAAACCCTGGGTCACAGTTCTACACTCACACATGGAGTTGACATGAGTTGAAATAGACTCAGTGGCAGTCGGTTAATGAGGAAACAATGTAGTCGGCAGAAACAGAAATGACAGATGATGGAATCAGTGCAAAACAAAAAAATCAAACCCGTTGCTGTGGAGTCGATTCTGATTCACCGAAACCTTGTAGGATAGAGTAGAACTGCCAGTAGTTTCTAAGGCTGTAGATCTTTATAGAAGCAGACTGCCCCATCTTCTTGAGGGGAGTGGCTGGTGAGTTTAAACTGCTGGCCTTTTGGTTAGGAGCTGAACACTTTAACCACTGTAGCACTAAGACTTCTCAGAGTTAGTATACAAGGATGTTAAAGCTGATAATACTAAATAGATTTCAGTTTCTGAAGAAGACAGACAAAAATGTAGGCATGCTGAAGAAAGACATGTTGTTAGGTACCTTCAAGTCAGTTCCAACTCATAACCCTGTGCGCTGCAGAACAAACTGCAGGCCAGGGCCATGCCTTCCTCTCAGTTGTTGCTGTGCTGAAGCCCGTTGGTCAGTCCATCTCGTTGAGGGCCTTCCTCTTTTTTGCTGACCCTCTACGTTACCAAGCATGATGTCCGTCTGTCCTTCTCCAAGGACTGATCCTTCCTGATAACTTGTACAAAGTATATGAGATGCAGCCTTGCCATCCTTGCTTCCATGGGACATTCTAGTTGCACTTCTTCCAAGACAGATGTGTTCCTCCTTTTGGCAGTCCAGGGTATATTCAATATTCTTTTTCAGGCACTGCATTTCAAAGACATCAGTTCTCCAGTCTTCCTTATTCATGTCCAGCTTTCACTTGTGTATGAAGCAATTGAAAACACCATGGCTTGGATCAGGTGCACCTTAATCCTCAAAGTAACATCTTTGCTTTTTGAAACTTGAAAGCAATCTCTGGCAGCCAATTTGTCGACTCCAGTATGTCTTTTTATTTCTTGATTGCTTCTTCCATGGTTGCTGATTTTGAGTTCAAGTGAAAATGAAATCTTTGACCACCTTAATCTTGTCTCTGTTTATCATGACATTGTTTATTGGTCTAGTGAGGATTTTTGTTTTCTTGATGTTGAGGTGTAAATCCATACTGAAGACTGTGGTCTTTGATCTTCACCAGTAAGTGTTTCAAAACCTCTTCACTTTCAGCAAGCAAGGTTGTGTCTCACTAACAAAACAGGTTTGTTAGTGAGTCTTCCTCCAGTCATGATAGTCTATTCTTCGTATAGACTAGCTTCTCAGATTATTTGCTCAGCATACAGTTTAAATCAGTATAGTATAGTGACACACACCTTTCCTGATGTTGAACCATACAATATCCCCTTTTTCTGTTTGAATGACTGCTTCTTGATCTGTTTACAAATTTTCTCATGAGCGCAAGTAAGTGCCCCAGAATCTCCATTCCCTACAATGTTATCCATAATTTATTGTGATCTACACAGTCAGATGCCTTAGCATAATCAACAGAACACAGGTAAACATCTTTCTGGTATTCTCTGCTTTCAGCCAGGATCCATCTGATATCAGCAGTGGTACTCCTGATTCCACATCCTCTTGTGAGTCCCACTGGAATTTCTGACATTTCCTGTTGATACACTCCTGCAGTCACTTTTTAGTGATCTTCAGCAAAATTTACTTGCATATGATATTAATGATATTGATTGATAATTTCTGCATTTGGTTGGATCACCTTTCTGGGGAATATATTGGCATAAATATGGATCTCTTCTAGTCAGCTGGCCAGGTAGCTGTCTTCCAAATTTCTTGGCATAGATGGGAGTGAGCACTTTCATCATCTGTGTGTTGAAACGTCTCCACTGATAGTCCATCAGTTCCTGGAGCCTTTTTTCTGTTGCTAGTGTCTTCAGTGCAGCTTGGGCTTTTTCCTTCTGTACCATCAGTTCCTGGTCATGTGTTGCCTCCCAAAATGGTTGAACTTTGACCAGTTCTCTTTGGTATAGTAATTCTGTATATCCCTTCAATCTTCTTTGGATGCTTCCTGCATTGTTAAATATTTTCCTCATGGAATCCTTCAGTATTTCAATTTGAAGTTTGAAGTTTTTCTTATTTCTTTCAGCTTGAGAAATTCTAAGCATGGCCTTCCCTTTTGGTCTTTTATCTCTAGGCCTTTACACATCTTATCATAATACTTTGTCTCCTCCAGCACCCCTTTGATATCATCTGTTTGATTATTCTACTTCATGATTTATTCCTTTTACCTTAGCTGCTCAGAGCTCAAGTTTCAGAGTCTTTTCTAACATCTACTTTTGTCTTTTCTTTCTTGACTGCCTTTTTAATGACATGTTTGTCATACTGTGGGGGGTTTGGTGTTGCTGTGATGCTAGAAGCTTTCCCACCAGTATTCTAGTACCGTCAGAGTCACTCATAGCAAATAGATTTCGCCTGAGCTTCTAGACTAAGACAGACTAGGAAGAACGACCTGGCAGGATAATTATGAAAAGAATCAGCCAGTGAAAACCATGTAAGTGGCAGCAGAACATAGTCTGATAAGATGATTACCTCTTCAAAATAGAGTCAAACTTAATGACACAGATGGAGTCAAGCTTTTGTGACTGAAGTGGCACAGCTTAAAATGAGAAGCAACAATTATAAACATCCATTAGTAATCAGAAAGTGGGATGTACAAAATATGAGTCCAGGAAAACTGGAAATTGTCAGAAAAGAAATGGAACACATAAATATCAATATCTTAGACATTAATGAGCTGAAGTGGACTGGTATTGGTCATTTTGAATCTGATGGTCATATTGTCATTCCTGTTCCAAGAATGACAGCTTTAAGAGGAATAGTGTTACATTCATCATCAAAAAAAACATTTCAAGACCTATGTTGAAGTACAAGTCTGTAAGTGATGGGATGGTATACATATGCCTATAACAAAGACTAGTTAATATGACTGTTAGTCAAATTACATACAAGCCACTGAGGCCAAAGATGAAGAAGTTCAAAATATTTATCAGCTTCTGCAATCTGAAATTGGTTGAACGTACAGTCTGGATGTACTGATAATTACTGGTCATTGGAATGCAAAAGTTGGAATCAAAGAAGTATTGACAGTTGGGCGATGCAAGATTTGAACAATTAAGTTTGCGCCCTTGCCTCCATGTGCTTACGTTGGCAACACTGTACAGACAGTTTGGTAAGGTTCCATGACCTTGGTATACCAGTGTCTCACAGCTGTGTTCAGCTTGACATGTGGAGGTGTCTTGCTGAGTGAAGTTCATTATTGTTGTGTGTTTTTGTGTGCCATTGCAAGACTGTCAGGACTTGAATTAGAGCAATGAACAAACATTGAATTTCTTGTTAAACTTGGCAAGAGTGGAAGTGAAATCAGGGACATGTTAGCCCAAGTTTATGGGGATAATGCCATGAAGAAAACAGCAGTAAACAAATGGATTTAACATTTTTCTGAGAAGAGAGAAAGCATCACTGATGATGAGATGTCAGGACAGCCAGTAACAAGCAGAATTGATGAAAACATTGCAAAAATTCATCAAATTATGTATCAGAATCATTGGCTGTCTGTGAGAAGCATAGCAGATCAAGTAAACATCTATAGAGAAACAATCAGGAAAGTGCTAACTGGTAATCTTGTGAGAAAGATGTGTGCAGAAATGGTCCAGCAGTTGCTTACTGATGAACAAAAACAAAGGAGAGTTGAAGTTTACGAAGACCATTTGGAGAGGCAAGATGATATTTGGGGCCATGTTATCACTGGTGATGAAACATACAACCCTGAATACAACCCTGAAACCCAGTGTACAATGGAAGTTAGCCAGTTCTCCATGACCAAAAAAGCTTTTTGAGTCCAAATCAAGAGTCAGAGTGATGTTGTTAACATTTTTTATATCGGAGGGATTGTTCATTATGAATTTATACCAGCTGGACAGTTAGCCAAGTTTGCTATCTGGAAGTGCTGTAAAGGTTGCATGAAAAAGACAAAACGACTTGGACTTTTCTGCAACGGCTCATGGCTCGTATATCATGACAGTGCACCAGCTCACATCGCACTGTCTGTGAGGGAATTTTTAGCCAGTAAATGAATCACTCTGTTGGAACACCCTACCTACGCACCTGATCTGGTCCCCAGTGACGTTTTTCTTTACCTAAAGATAAAGAAATATTGAAAGGAAGACGTTTTGATGGCATTCAGGACATCAAGTGTAATACAACAATAGTGCTGATGGCCATTCCAGAAAAAGAGTTCTGAAATTGCTTTGATGGGTGGACTGGGTGCTGGCATCGGTGCACAACTTCCCAAGGGGAGTACTTGGAAGGTAACTGTAGTGATAGCAAGCAATGAGACATGTAGCACTGTTTCTAGCACGAGTTCATGAGCGTAATCGTCAGACCTGTATGCCTTTGGTGATAGAAACAATGCTGGAGCCCAAATGATTTGAATTTTGCAAGGCCAACACCTTTATTGCATGTACCTTTTTTCAGCAGCCTAAATGGTGGCTATTCACACAGATCTCACCAGATGAAATGCTCAGGAATCAGATCAGTTACATCTGCAGAAAGAGATGATGGAAAAGTTGAATATATGTAGTCAGAATGAGGAGGATGGCCAACTGTGGAATTACCATATGCAAGTTCAAGTTGAGACTGAAGAAAATTAGACACCTCCACAAAAGCTGAAGTATGACCTTAAGCATATCCAACCTGAATTTAAAGGTCACTTCAATAATAGATTTGAGTCACTGAACACTAATGACCAAAGATCAGATAAATTGTGGAACAAGATCAAGGACATCATATATGATGAAAGCAAGAGAAAAGATGTGGAGGATTTAGAAACATACTCCAGTATAACTTGTAGAAATGGAAAATAAAATACCTAAAGTGAAAAGTATCTGCAGAGATTAGATATTGTAGAAGGGAATATTTACAGAAGATTAGATATTATAGAAGGAAAGATAAATGAACTTGAAGGCATTACAAGTAAAATCATTCAATATGAAATAGGTAGGAACAAAACGAATTTGTGTTACGAACTGTGGTTCAACTTCACACAGACTGTCTGTAATTGGAGTCCCACCATGGCGAGATGGATAAACAATTTTGTAAAAGAAGTAGGTGCCAAAAAACTTTCAGAATTTGATGAAAGCTATAAACTCAGAAGCTCAAATAACCCTGAAGAAAGGAAACATGGAGAAAAATTAAACAAAAGCACATTATTATTCAACTGATTAAAACCTATGATAGAGAAAATCTTAAAAATAACCAGAAGGAAAAAAAAAACACATTCCACACAGAGAAACAACCATATAAAGATCTTGAGTTAGTTAACGGATTAAGAATGTGACATCAATATTTTCATCTCTAATAAAATTTTTAAAAAACCAAGGCACTGCCTACAATGACACATACAAAAAGTTTAGTATCTATTACTATTGTTAAGTTTGGGCAAAAATAATACTTACGTGCTTTGTGCTCTGTTAAATAAGAGGGCTATCTTGGTAGATAGTTTTCTATAAAGACAGAGCAGGCTATCTATTCACATATCAAATTCTACACTCACTAACTCAAAAGAGATTGGCTGAAGACAGATTTGGTCCTGCCGCCATGAGTCGGATCCGACTCGACGGCACTTGGCTGGCTCACTAACATAACAACAGGTAATCCTGTCTATCATCATCACTGAGATAGAATTTACAGTACTTCAGAAAATCACATCAGATAACAAAATGATGAGCGGTCACCCAGTACTGGGATTCATGGCTTAGCCAAATTTGGGGGAAATGTAATGTAATCCGTGATAGCCTCATTTTGGTGGTGGTGGTATGGCTGAGTGGGAATCATGGGAACAGAAATCTATCTCTGTATATTCATTAAGTTTTTGTTGCTTTGTAATCAGTGATTGCAAGTTGGTACACTTTCCTTTGCCCTGGTTATGTCTAAATGATAGTTCTGGAGCATATGTAAGTGCTATTCTTAATTTTCTATAGATGTTTTCCGCATGTAATATTTCAGTCATATTTCTTCAGTGGATATTCCAGACTTTATAATATAACTGAGGATAATAAAATATCAGTATTCTTTTTTAAATAATCAAAATAGTTGCAGGAGTCAAAGGTAAAATAGAAATACAAAAAATAGTGATATTTTAAGGAAAGTTTTAATACATGTGAATATCTTTAGTGGTTATTCCTCATCATATTGTAGGCTCGTTTATCAGTGTATTTTCAGTTATGTTTTTTGTTGTGCTAATAAGCTGACCAGCAAGTGACAGAAATATGGATAGTAAAATAAAAAACAAAAAATTTGCATTGCTGGTCCTTGGAGTCTGTATCTGAAGACTGTCAAAGCCTTTTTTAGGAGAGTGTTGAAATAAGTTATGTTTATAACTCACAGTATTGAGATCAATAATAGCTTTAAAGAAGTATTTTTAGCACTACAGGTACTAATCAAAGCATTTACTACTTTAAGATCTTTGTCTTCCAAGTTTAGATTGATGCTTGCTTTGAAGAATGAAACTAAGCTGATTTTCTGATTATTTTCTCTCTCATACACATCCACTAAAGATAAAGCAATACTTAAAAAAAAATAACAATTTGGTAATGTTTCCAAAATACCTCATTTCAAAATTATCAAAGCTTCAGAAAGTTTCATTATTTTTATTGAAAATTATCACGTTTCAACTTATGTTTAAAATTTTAATGAGAGAATTTATGAATCATTTACTATCCAACAAGTAATACTTCTTTTAAACAACTGTCTTATAAAATGTATCATTCAATTATTTTTTTCAATAATGTGTTATCTGCCTTGTAGCTGGAAATAATATTGAAGTGTTCAGTAGCTAAAACCCTATGACAAGTTTCACAAATAAATGTATATTTGTATGTATATACATATATATGAGATAATTCATTAAATAGAACATTCGCTTTATTGTTTAAGTACATGAGAATATTTCTACTATTTCCTTTATATATATTGTAATTATGATAATTTAAAAGTTTCCATTATAAAGATTTGTTTTTCCATTTTTCTCAGTTGTTTATCGAGAGTATGTATATAAATGGCTCTAAAAATCAGTGTTGCTTTTGAATAGATATTAGATGTTTATCTTATTTTCTAGGAGAAAAATTATTTTTGGTATAACTTAAAAATTGTTAATGATGTGTAGTAGAGAACAGCTGGACTGAAATTTATATATAGCTTTTACTGCAAAGTGATTCTGATAATATTGATTTGTTTGCAAACCCCACCTTTTTGAGTTAGTGAGTGCAGAATTTGATAGGTGAATACATAGCCTGCTCTGTTTTTCTAGAAAATTATCTATTAAGATAGCCTTCTTGTTTGATAAATAAAACACAAAGCACATATGTACTATTTTTGCCAAAACATAACAATATTAATAGATATTAAACTTTGTGTACATGTCATTGTAGGCAGTGCCTTGGTTTTTTAAAAATTTTATTAATGATGAAAATATTGATGTTATGTTCTTAATCTAGTAACTAACTCAAGACCTTTATGTAGTTACAATTTTTTGTCCAGTATTGCGTGTTTTATAAAGCATCTAGAGTTGTATATATTCCTGCTTGAGAGTTTATTTCCATGACTATATCGTCTGTTCTTTCTAGTCTTCATTTTGTTTCTGTATGCTGAATTTATTTTGTTCTGCCACAACTTTTGGGTCTCTTATTGATTATATTCTTGTCTCTTCCATTCATTCTGTCTTTTATCTGTCACACTGCCTATTCCTCTTATTCATCTGTGCCTATAGTTTAAAAAAAATGTTTTTTAATCAAGTAACCTTTTAAGAAAAACCGTGTGTTCTTTCCTTTGAAAAATACACAGGCCTACGAAAAGTGTCTTAATCTTAAGTTATGTATCCTACTTTGTACCTTGTATCAGTCTCCCATCAACTTTTCATATTTACCCCTAACTCAACCGTGCTTCTCATTCTGAACAAAACAAATTTTGTTAGTGAGATTTGCTATTCCCGCTTTGTTGATGTGAATATTTTTCAAGAAGACAAGAATCAGTATAAATGCTATTCTTTTGCCCTGATTCAGAGTATAAAATAAATATCTGGCCAGAAGAGAGTCTCTAATTTTAGAAATTACTGCATTGATTACTGTGTGGGAGGGTATAACATGTCTTGAAACTCAACCTATTGTATATTTAATTGATTTTACCTGCAAATCTACATTATTGTCTTCTTAGAATTTAAGTTAATTTTACAGATACTGTTTTAGTCTGTCATTGCAGCATATTTTCTAATGATACATTCTTTGTAACTATTTGGTAGTTTATATTTAGATAAGGTCCATTCAAAGAAATGACAGGAATACATTTTGTTTTTCTGTGCTTGTCAAAATGCATATATCACTATTATATGCTGGCTTGAGGAATAAGAAAAGTAAAAAGAATTAAAAGCAGTATCAATTTCAAATTAAATTTCTTTCATTTACAAGAGGCCAGATGACTTGGAATGTAAAGTTAACATATCAACTTCTGCTTGGGAAAATATGAAGACGTTTTAAATAAAAAGTAGAAACCAATTATAAATAATTTTAGTTTTTGAATAAATTTATGTTTTTAAAAATAAAACTCTTTACCCCTCTTCTGTAGGCTATCCATTCTGTTGCTTGGCATCATGAAGGAAAACAGTTTATTTGCAGTCATTCAGATGGCACCTTGACTATATGGAGTGTGCGATCGCCTACCAAACCCATGCAGACAATCACTCCACATGGTAAGAATGCATCACTTTTAAGCACTGCCTGAATTGTGTTGAGTAATAAACTGATTTGTTTGGGCTTGTGTTTGAATTTGTTTATTCATTTGTTTTTAATAATGAGGATGGTATACCTTTTATTTTTGAGGGAATTAAAATTATTTGCCAAGCCAGCCAAGTGCCGTCGAGTCGGATGCAACTCATGGCAACATATACAAATCATATCTATAAATCAGGTCCTAAAATCTCAGTTGTATTTGCAGCTGAAGTTGTGAATTCAAACTTTGAGAAAATGAATGTTGCATAATCTTCTGAATTACATTACTACAGTTATTCACAAAGTGGATCCATGTTTTTGTGATATAGGACTTAATTTAAATGTTTTACATCTTAAATTGCTAATGTAAATATTGAGACATTTGGAGCTCTCTATAAAGTAGTTTTGTAAATTAAGATAGAGTGTTGGGGTCTCCAAGACCAACTTCCAAATTCAGGAATACACTAGGAAGATGTTTAGGACTCAGCATATAGTTGTATTTACAGCTATGATTTATTACAGTGAAAATGCACAAAATCAAGGTCAGAATAGGGAAAAAGCACATGAGGGAAAGTCTAGAGGAAACCAGGAGCAAGCTTCCAAGAATCCACTCACGTGGTACACTTTTGTAGCAATATGTTTTAAATGTTACCTGCTAGGGAAGGTCACCTGAGCCATGGAGTCCAAAAGTTTTATTGGGAGTTTCTCATTTAGTTACCCTCTGCTTCACACATAACATACTGCTGTATTTTAAAAGAAAAGCAGATGTTCTGCCTAAACCTCATCGTTTGCACAAATAGTTTAGGCACTGTGAGCCCCTATTATGTGTGAAGATGATGAGATCACCCCTAAAAAAACAAATTCCCAGATGCCATTCAAGGACCAGCACAAACAGGCCTTTCTAAGAATGGCAGTCTCAGGCCTGCAGTATTAACTTTTCTGTACAAGTAGTATTTACAGAACTTAAAAGGACCTTTAGAGTTTTTTGAAAATGGTTGATTTTGACTCATGGTGGCTCCATGTACACAGTGTAGAACTGCTGCATAGGAGTTTCAAGGCTGTTACCTTTGGGAGACAGATCACCAGGTCTGTCTTCCAAGGCACCTGTGGATGCATTGAAACCACCAACCTTTCAGTTAGTAGTCAAACATTTTAACCATTTGTGCCACCAGAGAGCATATAGGAATCTCTTGATTGCATTCTCCACTTTACCTCAAGAGAGTCTTAACAGCAGATAGTGTATTGAAGAATATTCTGGTAACTCATAATATTTAATTAAAAATCAAACCAAACCTGTTGTCATCCAGTCAGTTGTAAATAATGGTGCTAATGGTTGTGGTTGTAGGACAGAGCAGAACTTCCCCACTGTGCTTCCAAGGGGCAGCTGGTGGATTTGAACTACCAACCTCTTGTTTAGCATCCTGAGGTGTTAACCACTACACTGCTATTGCATATTATAAAATATGAATGCTTACTTTCCCCACCCCGCAAATGGCTACATTCTAAATTATTGGAATAAAGAAATTAAAGAAATAGGATAATTAAAAGCAGTTTTTATCTGTTTGTGGCAGTTTGAGTTTTTACATGTCTTTGTTTTCTGTAAAGATTAACAGTTTTTGAAAAACACTTCATGTAAATTTGCTAGAGATGTATTTGCGTGTACACTCAAAGGATATCCCTTATGATAGTAGGTTCCAATGTTTTTTAAATTATTTGCTTCCTTCCTTCCGTTAAAGATTAGACTTTCTAATCTTGGTGATACTCTTGCGAATTTCCGTAAATGGTAGAATCTTTCGATCCTACTGGAACCCAGCAATTCAGAATGCCGTAAAGATTATCTTTAATACCTTTCTTTTCAAATCTGGAAGACAGTGAAACTAGAATCAAAGATGGTAGACATACCTAATACTGACTTTGCAACTTGATGTTTGTCTAAATTTTATTGTTTTCTAAGAATAATGCAGAGTTTTTGTTTTATTTTTTTTTTAAGAATACGCTGTTGGCATGTTTCCCAGTCTCCCCCATCTATTCCATTGTTTATTTCTAAAAATAGGCACATGTAACCAAGTTTTGCCTTTTATCTAAAAATCTAATGTGGAGAAACAGAAAAAGATCTAATGTGAACTGGATTTAATTGTCATAGTTCTTTAGCCTACTTCAAACTGAAACAACTCTTGAGCATTTTTTTGACTTTTATAACTAAGCTTTTTGAAGATTCCGAATCAGTTATTTGTCAGATGTCCCTCAGTTTGGATTTATCTCATATTCCACAAGTTGCACACTTTTTGACAGAAATATCCCAAAAGGATTGATGTGCTTTTATAGTATCATCTTAAGTGGAAATTGATTTGTTCCATACTGATGATGTCTCATGCCTTGATTACTTGATTAAGGCTTATATCCATTATAAATTTATTCTCTTACCCTTTAATACTGATAGAAGTATTTTTTTTTATTTATGGGGCAGTTCTACTGTGATTCTTGGGTCACCCTTCTAATCAGTAAGTATTTAGTTGTGAAGCAGGTACTTTGAGACTATAGATATACTACTTCTCACACTTTAACTGTGTAAGCTTGGCAGTGTTGATATGTCTTGGCTGAATTAATTACCACTGTGATGGTTGATAAATGCAGTTTTCTATTTAATCTTAATTCTTTTTTATAACAAAAACTTAGGTCTTTGGGAGGGGACTTTTAGAAGTTGTATAAACAGCTCCTACAGAATTTGTGATATCTTGGATACAATTATTTTAAAATAAACAAGATAGGGAATACTGATTTAATATGATTTCTCAAAATTAGGACCCAAGTGAAATGTTAGTGATTCCACTCCACCCCCAATGGAGGTATTAAAAAGGAGGATGACTTTTTTTCATACAATATAATACTCTTAAAATGTAGATGGTCAAAAGTATTGACTGGCAAAACTTGAATTATTTTCAAAGGTCATTAGGTGCCGTCAAGTTGTTTCCAACTCACAGCAGCCCTGTGTACACAGCAGAACATAACACTGCCTGGCCCTGTGCTGTCAAAATCATTGCTATGCTTGAGCTCATTATTGCAGCCATTGTGTCAGTCCATCTCCTTTAGTTTTCCTATTTTTTGCTGATCCTCTACTCTAGCAAGCATGAGGTCCTTCTCTAGGGACTCAGTCCCTCCTGATACCATGTCCAAAGTACATGAGACTAAGACTTGCCATACTTGCTCCTGAGGAGTATACTGGCTGTATTTCTTTCAAGACAGATTTGTTCATTCTTCTGGCAGTCTGTAATATAGTCAGTGTTCTTCACCAGTATCTTAATTCACAGACATCAATTCTTCAGACTTCATTATTCATTTTCCATCTTTCACATGTGTATGAAGGGATTAAAAATACCGTGGTTTGGGTCAGGTGCACTGTAGCCTTTCAAGTGACAGCTGTGCTTTTTAACACTTGACAGAGATCTGTTGCAGCCCCTTTGCCCAGTGCAGTGTGTCATTTGATATCTTGACTGCTGCTTCCACGAGCATTGCTTGTGGATCCAAGTAAAATGAAGTCCTTTATAACCTTAAGAGCAGTAGTGTTTAAAAGGTTGGCGGTCCTGGTATTGTTTTATAACCAACTTTAACTTAAATCAAAAGACATAGTTGTGGAGTGTTTCTTCTATGTTGTACTTAAAGGTCAGAGTAGAGCTACCCCATAGTGTTTCCAAGGAGTGCCGGGTGGATTTGAACTGCTGACCTTTTGGTTAGCAGACATGACACTTAACCACTGTGCCACCAGGGTGTCCTGTTTTACATAAGTACACTTATTTATTAATTAGTAGAGAAACCTGTTGTACAAGTTTTCTGTCATGTAACCAGAAGAAAGAGAAATTGTACTTCTTCGTAACTTTCCTTCCTGTGGCCAAACCTATGACATTTAAGGAGTTTCTACTGTTAACGTCAGTCTCTCCTTTCTGTAGAGGGTTTCAGGTGACTGTCCTGTCGTCACACTGTTACTGCCTTTTATGTGGCCTTATATTATCTTGAGCCATGGTCGCTCCTTCTGGCCTAAATTATCGTCAGCATAGACTTGCCTTACCTAGATGACAGCCCATAAGTTTTAGGTCTTTAAATTTAAAGCTCCTTGGTTTTGCTGTTCCGGGTTATTGTCTGTCCTCTTTGTGGGTACAGTGTGGTTCTTTATTGTGCACCTGTAATCTCCGCTGGATACCATCTGATTCTTGACCATGCTGTATGTTGGTTTTTTCACCACACTGTGTGGATTCGTGATAAAGCTGTTGGCAACCTGAGCCAAATTGAGGAAGAATGACTTGGTCTTTTCAGGACAGTAAGTTCAAGACGCAGGACCTGTCCACTGTGTTACAGAAATATACAGAATCATGCATTACTTGTTTGGGACGTGTTTTTACCTGACCTGGGCTACATATTTGGTAATACATTTGTCTGTGCCAACAGTGATTACAATACGTATTAACACAGTTTTTCAAATTTGCAATAAGTTTCATAGCTATGAACCTATCTCTTGTGGGAGTTAACTAAACAGGCCAGATAGTGGTGACATCTGAATTGGGAACACTAGGTGTAGCCACACTGCCTGACGGTGCCCTTTGTGTGTATCTTCCTTTACTTCACTGGTGCGGTTTATCCAAGGACAGGAGGAGGTATCTGCTACTAACGGAGCTAATTTGACAAAAGCATTGTGTTTTTAGGCCTCAGGAATTAGTTATTAAGAGTCAAAGTAACAAACAAGAAAGGCGTAGTATCGGCAGTGGGTTTTGTTTGTTTATATATAGTTAAAATATATGAAGAATATAGTAAGCTGTACATCTGAGTAGTAACAAAACTATACGCATATGATATGCATTCTCTTATTAAAACTATGGACCTAATGATGCTAGATTTAAAAGAAATGATTGTGAACAAGTTAACAGTTGAAAAATGATATCATATGCTTATAGGTTAGTGTTGTTGTGGTGGTTGTTAGGTGCTGTTAAGTTGCTTCAGACTCAACAGCAACCGTATAGGACAGAGCAGAACTGACTCTTCAGTTTCCAGGGAGTGGCTGGTGGATTCAAACTGCTGACCTCTCTGGTTAGCACTCAGCAGCCCTTAACCACTAGGACTTCTTTTTAGTATTCGGCATATAAATTTCTACTCAAAGGAAAAAAAAAAATTTTATTGTGACGAGTGAAACTTTGCAATACAGTTCAAATTTGCATGCCTGTCTATCTCCAGCTCCTTTTGCTCTCCTTGTCCAGTGACAGCATACTCCTCCTTCTGTTTCATACATGTCCATATCTTCTTAACAATCTCCTGTCACCTCCTCTCTACGCTTTCCACTCCCCTCTAGTAAGAGGCCAGTAGGACGACATCCTATAGATGCATAGAACCATCAAGTGCACACAAGATACGGTCACTATGTGTTCCTGAGTCCATTCCATTCCTGTCCAGAGAGCTGACCTCAGTAATGATCTGTGATCAGGGGCAGCATGAGGTCTAGGGACCATGCTCCTAGGGAACTCCCAGGCCTTCAACCATCAACTGTGGTCTTTGAGTCGAGTTCTTAGGGTTACACCCCTTTCTTTCTTGTGTAGCCACTACTCAAAGAAAATTAAATACTTTCTGTGATTTCATAATATGTATGTAACTCATAATATATTAAATTACCCCTTTTATTTAAAACAGAAACAAACTTTTTGGAACTTTCCATGGAGTTTAAAAGTTGTCAGGAGTTTGAGATAGATCACTGAAAATCAGTAGTAAAATTATTTTAACGCAAAGATTTTAAATGTAAAATCCATAGGTTTTCAAAACTACACAGCATTGTCTTGTCACGAATCTCAATGAGAAGCTATACTCTTGTATTCAAGTTAGATTACATTAAAAAATGAGTAACTTGTAAACTCTTAATTGAAGAAAATTTGTTAACAGTGCAAAATCTAGTAACTTTGTTTCAAATGTTCTTAACAATCTCATAAATTAACTCATCAGATTTTAGCTAGGCAGACAAAACCTTTGATTATATCCAGTGTACATTTCTTTAAGTGACAACAGCGAACATGTTTACAGTTAGACCTAAATAAAATCTGTGTGGTATAAAAGCTATATACATATATATATCAACCCCCCCAAAACCAAACCTATTAATGTTGAGTTGATTCCAACTCATAGTGACCCTATAGGACATAGTAGAGTTGCCCCATAGAGTGTCCAGGGAGTGCCTAGTGGATTCAAATTGCTGACCTTTTGATTAGCAGCCATAGAACTTAACCACTACACCAGCGGAGTTTGCGTGTGTGTGTGTGTGTGCGTGTGTGTATGTATGTATGTGTGTGTGTATATTCCCTCTGTGGCATAAAAACAGAAGAATATAAACTTGGATATCCATTAATTTAATATTAGTAAAATTACTTAAATGCCTTGGAAATTGTTCTAGTCTTATAGATCTCAAAACATAATTACTGTGGAAATAAAACTTCATTGAAATAGTCTATCTTTACTTAAAGCTTTTTATGTTTTGGCTCATGGTTAAAGACAAAAAATGGCTATCCAGTTTATTTTGAAATGTTTAAGCTGATTTAGTTTTTTGAAAGGCAAAAGACAACTAAATTTATTTTTTTCTTTTTATTGCTCCCTGGGAAGTAGATTTTGCCTTTTCCTTATTTTAACTTTTTGTTTTACCCAGTAAATATGAAAACTCTTTAGTAAAAAATGAATTGGTTCCTGGAAATTACTCCTTTCTTTAAATAAACACGTTTCATATGATATCTAGTATAAGTTGCTTAGGTTTTGCATTGAAGTTTGACATATTATGGAATATAAAAAATTTTATTAGAATAAGTATGTTTATTTTTAGAAATATTTGGAATTATAAATAAACATTTATTATTAAAATGATTAAAGTAAGTTTGAAGAAATGCTGTAATTTAATAGTACCATCTGAAGATATGGTACTGTATTTTCATATCCCTGTTTTCTGTACACTTTAAAGAGTAATTTAGATAATGTATCTTTTTTAAAACATTGTTATGCTAACTAAACTATCCTTTTTCAGGCAGTTTTTAAAATAGACTATCTGACTTGACAGCAGGGGTTTTAAGTAATGTAAAAGTTTTTTAGAGTAGCTGCAGAAAGCCCAGATAGACAAGACAAAAACAGTAACTGAGGCAAGCTTTCAGAACAAAACAGAACAGAAAGTGTCATGGCAGGGCTATGCTTTTGTCCACCTTCCGTTTTGTTTTTTTCAAGAAGTAGGTAATGTGTATTCAGTGAGTAAGAAAAAGGAAAAATGGCTGTGAGGAGTGTTACTTTCGATTTCTCACCATTAAGTCACCTCCACAGTGCCAGATTTTGCGACTGGGCTGGGAGAAGCAGCATCCAGAATGCCACCTCGTGAGGAGGAATCTCAAGTGTGCACCCATTTGAGGTCAAACACACTTGAACCTAAACTGGGAAGCAGGAAGACACTGTGTATGCACATGCCACGAAATGAGGGTGGGCGAAGCGAAAATGTACCTTAACGGAGCAAAAGGCAAGGTTTGCACAGGGAGACCTACTTTTGGCCACTAGATGGTGGACTTCTCATGCTCAAAGTTTCACACCTCAAACAAAAAGTACGGAAAACTTGTCAGTCATTCCTTCAGACCATGAGCAACCTGAAATTAAAGAGAAACCCTTGACAGATGTTTGAATGCAGGCCTTAGCAGCCTCCTTCAGTTGCAAAGTGGAAAGATGAAAAGGAACCTCACTAGGCACCTGACATTGCAGCTTTTCATTTAACCTGCTGATTTATTCTAGAGCTCTCCTTTTCTAATCTACTGCTCAGAAAAGTTAGCTTTACCGAGCTCGAACATTTCCCAGGCCAGCCGCGTGTTTGGTTCCTAGTCTCTGGTAAGTGCATGGCATTTCTCATGCACAACGAGTGTTCCTGTTTACCGGAGTTGGAACCTTAAATTTCAGAAATCTACAGATACAACCACATTCACTGGATGGCACATGAACTTCACTTTTGATCAATCTGAGAGACAGACGGCCTGTACAAAAAAATTACCTTCACTTTGTCCCAAACCACAAAGATAAATTCCTTGAAGTAGATTTATCTTTGTGTCAGCTGAGATACTAAAATATGGCCTATATAAATAAACTTCAATTCTGAGAGAGTCTGAATGGAAAAGCATAACAGAAGACTCAGTAAACTATCTCAGAGAACCATGCTATCAGTTATGAGGTCCGCATCTAAGAGTGCTTTATCCTTTCAGGGTTCCTGGGGGTCTGTGGGCACAGTAAGGCACCAAAGGTCCTGTTTGGAGCACCTCCTCTGTTCCTTGGCTGGTGAGAGGTCCTGCTGAAGGAAGATAGCTTTGAATGTCATTCTCGCTGCCAAAATGTCATGGGGTAAAGGACCCGAGACTCAAATTTAACCAAACCACTGCCATCGAGTCGATTCTGACTCATAGCAATCCTAAAGGACAGAAAAGAACTGCATAGAGTTTCCAAGGAGTGCCTGGCAGATTCAAACTGCCGACCAATTAGTTAGCAGCCATCCTGCTTAACCACTACATCACCAGGATTTCCAAAATTAAACCAGAAAAGATTTTTTTTTAAGCTAAGACAGTTATTGGAATGAGGGAGACCGTCTGCATGTACCCAGTACAGAGGCCAAAAGAATCCACTGCAGCACAGACATGGTGTCTATTATATACTTAAAAAAAAAAGAACTGTTGCTGTTGATTTCTGCTTATAGTAACTCTATAGGACAGAGAGGAACTGAGCCATGGGGTTTCCAAAGAGCGGCTTGTAGATTCAAACTGCTGACCTGTGGTTAGCTGCTGGCCTCTTAACCCCTGTGGCACCAGGACTCCATTATGTGCTGTATACCATAGAGGACAAGCCAAATCATTACAAAGTTATGATTGGTAGCAGGTCGATGAATCACCGTCACAGGCGGGGCTGCAGAACCAGGGAAAGGACCATGACTAGAAAATGTACATAATTATACATTAAAAAGCCGACAGGATTAGTTCTGGGTTTTAATCACCTGACAGCATCATGGCTGAGGTGGACTCATGATTTCTCATTCCTGAGTCAGTCACAAGGGATTATAAGACAATACCAGGACCCCAACTTTTAACGTAAATCAGATAACAAAAGTCATGGAGCATTTCCTCTTTTGTTTTACTGAGGTGTGCTTATTGCTCAATTATTAACCAGCAGAGAAACCAGTTTGTTTTTAGTTTTCTACCACATAACTAGGAGAAAGGGATATAGTACCTTATCCTAGCTTTCCTGACTGTGTCCAGGCCCTGTAAGATGTAGGGGATCTCTCCTCTCCAGATCTCCTGGCTCACATAACTTACCCTAAATGCAGTCACCATGGTTGTGTAATTTGCTTTTGACAGGGCACCACGTCTTCACTGTTTTCCTGAACTGGGGATGGTGTGTTGCAGAGTGAGGTTCTTGGGATGGTGAGCTTCAGAAGAATCAAATAATACCCAAAGGATGCAAGACAGTCAAAATCAAAAGATGTCATTATAGAAAATGATATTTTAAATTTGCTTTCTGGAACTCTTTCATCAGTACAACCAAATCTCGTATCAAGGAGTAAATCAAGAATACCAAAAACCAAACCCACTGCCATAAAGTCAATTCTGATTCATAGAAACCCTACAGATGAGTAGAACTGCCCCATAGAGTTTCCAAGGAACGCTTGGCAGATTTGAACTTCTGACCTTTTGGTGTGCAGCTGTAGCACTTAACCACTATACTGCCAGGGTTTCCAAATCAAGAATGGGGAATTTTTAGTCTATTAAGCGTCACTGAAAGAAAAGTAAAAGTCAGCTTAATACAGTATTTTATAGAATGCAACAAAGTATTGTATTAATCTACTTCTGAGATTCATCTGAAGTACAAAACATTCAGTAAATAGTAAAACCATACCTCAGATCTTTATACAGTTCATTACAAGTTTTTCTCAGCTTGTGTATTTGAAAAGACTCAGCTGGAGTCTAGATAGAAGACTCAAATCTTTAAAGGCGTAGTATATGGTGTAGCAGTGAAAAAAAAATACAACCAGCCATTCTGAGACACTTCCCAGATGCAAACTCCCGTGAGCACTTACTTGCACAGGAGGACTGCATTGCACCTCCTGCTGTGATCGCCAAGAGATGCTGGAATCTAGGCCTCCTCTGAGAGCTCTGAGGGAAACTCAAGGAGGCCTGGGAATGGTTTGGCCTCTTGGGAACTAGTTAGACCACTTGCTAACCTTCAACAAAACAACTGACCCTTGGAGTCACCAGAAGAACTTCAGACCTTAAACTGCATCACATAAATCCCACTGTCAGTGAGTTGGCTAAGAATAGAAAACAGATATGTAGGCATCCCCAGTCTAGCTGCAGGTGAACTCTCTAATTTTCACACCCACTGAGGAAGAAATGCCTTTCTCCTCCTTTGAGACTGGTATAATTGGCAGTGTGGTTTTTCAGTTTGAGTCATTTTCTTTTCTAGACCAATTATTATCTAGTAGAAGTGGAGTATGAGTCGTGTGTATAACTTAAAAATTTCTTGTAACTATGTTAAAAATAGTAAAAATAATTTTAGTAATAAATTGGGTTTTACCAAATATACACAAAACATTTCATTACATAATCAGCCTACAAAATTGAGGTATTTCACTTCTTTTTTAGTCCTAAATTTTCAGAACGCAGTCTATGTTTTACCTTCACAGCTTATTTTAACTCGGACTGGCCACATATGAATTGCTCATGTGCTTGGTGGCTGCTGACTGTATTGGATAGTGCAGTCTAGGCTGAGAGCTTAATTGCTGCCTGCCAGCAGTTAACTGTGTATCAGCTAGAAAAGGTCCTCTGTAGTCTAACTGAAAAAGTGAAAAACTTGGCAAGTAACTGTTTTTGTAGGTAATCTTCATTCATTTTGTTACATAGCTTCATTCTTTATTAGGCATTTATTGAACAACTCCTGTGTGCCAGAAATTAAATGCTGGGAATACAGTGTCCTCTAAGAGCTCATGGTTAACCAAGTGAAAATAACCTATAAACTAATAGTTATAACACAGTGTGATAAATGTTAATAAAGGTATAGGCAACATGATGTGAAAGCTAGAAGTGGTTAGTGTGTTTGTTGGTCAAGGATATAGGAAGATTTCATAAATCCAGGGTACATGAGTCTGGTCTTAAAGGATGCGCAGAGTCTTATGAGAAAGAAAAGAACAAGGCAAGATTATTTCAGTCAGAAGGTAAAAAAGCAGAAAAAAATAAAAACCCAAAGGAGGGTTCTTTGGAAACTGCTAATAATTTGATATGACCAGAACTTAAAACTCCTTAGGACAAGTATCTAGAAGTGAAACTTGAACAATGTACAGAAGCCAGATTATGAAAGACTTCATAGTATGCTGTAATACAAGCTTGGTGGAGTAAATGATTTTACGTTAAGAAACATGATATTTACATTTTGGAAATATCACTTTAGTGATAGTGCCAATTAGGAAACTATTGTATTAACAAACAATAAATGAAGACTTCAGTTATGACCCAGGAAATGAAAGAAATAGACATACCTGAATGAAACTTGGAAATTAGGATCAGTAGGTCTTCTGCCAGTTCATTGTGGTTGAATGGTTAGGAGCTGGGGTGGGCAGGGACAGGGGCAGGGGCAGGGCATAGTCACAGGCCAGGAGTAATCAGATGTGACAAGGAGGCAGGTGTTGTGTTTAACGAGGTCTTTTCAGTGGCTTGTTAAACCATGTATTTCATGGATATTTAAAAAAGCGTGCACAGACTTTTGCTCCCCAGTGACAAAACACTGAAGAAGTAAAATGACACCTAGTGGTCAAATGTGGTGATCTTCTTAACAGTCTTCCATTTATATATACTTTATGAAATCATAGTTTGTGCATTATTATTGGATTTGATTTAGAAAATGTCTATGATGACAGATGCATAAATTCACTTTTCTGACTAGGAAACAGCCTTGGTAGCACAGTGGTTAAAAATGCTTGGCTGCTCATCAGAAGTCAGCAGTTCCAGCCCACCAGTCATTCCGTAGAAGGAAGACGGGCCATCCACTTCCTTACACATTTACAGCCTTGGACACCCTGGGTACCCCAGACGGTATCTAGTTCTAGTCTGCCTCATATGGTTGCTATGGAATCCACTAAATGGCAGTGGGTTTGGTTTGACTTGGTTTGGACCGGTTGCAATCATCCGTAACATGACTGGGGGAAAAAAAAGTGAGTTAGAAAAGAAAAAAAGTATCAGAATGTGCAAATCAAAAGGACTGTGGTGTGGTGGATTACTTAGTATGGCCTTTCTCACCACAGTCTTATAACTCCCACCCAGGAGACTTGGCAGGGCCATGCAAATAATTGGGGCCCACCAAGGGGATTGGTCAGTTTTGCCTTAAAAGAGAGTCAGTTCCTGAGCATGGGGACAAGCCCACAACCACCAAAGGAGAGACCAGCAGCAGAGACCCACAGAGACAGCCCAGTACACTGCCTGTCCAATAGAGAGAGAAAGCTGGGTGCCTTTGTGCAGGGACTGAGAGCCTGGGAGAAGCCAACACTTGGCCCATGAGTATGGAACTTGCCAGCTGCTACCACCCAGTGAGCCATTTCTTTTAAGGGGCTCTTGAGTTCTGTGAGACATTGCAGCGAATTAGGGAACCATAAATGGGAAGAGAGAGTGCTGAGGGGACAGGGAAGAGCTGGTGTTAGAGACTATGGAGTTAGACATCTAGAACACCTTTAATCTCTGCCTCCTAGAAACCAGCTTTGTGCTGATCCTTATAAGAGAAATTACTTAAGGAAGGACTCACTGCTTTACCAAGCGAAATTAACAGGGTCCAATATAAAAACTACCACATGTTTTTTTAACCTTAAAGAGAAAGCGAAACTACCCTTATTAACACTTCTGCAGGAAAAGTTTTAAAAATTTACTTATAAAGGCATAAAAATCAGATTGGCTGTAGACTTTTCGTAATAAATCTAAGTTGAGCCCCTCAGTGGTGCAGTTAACATGCTCAATGGCTCCCCAAAGGGTTAGAGGCCTGAAACCACCCAGAGGTGCCTTGGAAGAAAGGCTTGTCTATCTGCTTCTGAGAAATTAGTCATTGAAAACCCTCCGGCACATAGTTCTTCTCACACAGACAGGGCACGATTAGGTGGCATCAACTCTATGGCAAAGATTTTGTTTATATTAGAATATACTTCAGAAAATAATAAATGCAACTCTAAAACTTAAAGTTCATGGTTTGGATATAGGAAAGAACTTTCTATGCATAAAATCAAAAGATGGAAAAAAAAAACCTGATAATTTTCATTTTCAATTTTTTGCATGTACACATATTTTACATAAAGGAATTTTACCAGTCCTCTCTTCCTTACCCTTTCCCCATATTAAAATAATCAGAATTCTTTAACAGAAAGATTTCTGTCACCTTGGCTTGGCTTTATAAACACAAGTCTAGCAGTCTTTTGGATGTCACAACTGATGGATTTTACTTTGGGTAAATAAGTATAAATGAATTTTCTTAACAGTTTAATTGTATAATCTGTCACACTTGGATGAAAATATAGCTTTAATTTTTTTCAAGCCTAGTTTCTCTCTTTCTGTGGTACATAGGTTCTCTGTGAGTAGGATGGACTCACTGGAACCTAACAACAACAATTACAGCTTTATTAAACCTTGAATGCATTTAGCAGTGGAAGTCTGTTATGTTTATCTGCAATTAAGGACACTAAGAAGAATGTATGAACTAACCATAATTTTATTACGTGAATGCTGTTACTAAGTTTTTCTTTTTATTTGCTTTTCACCACTGATACAGAATCACGAACAGTAGTTTTGTTTGATGATCTGAAAAATAACTTATTCTGTGTTAAGTAAGTCTTTCAAAATCACCTAAAAATGTTTTATGGTAGATTTCATTATATTTTGCTTTCATTTTGTAAGCTAGCAGTGTAAGAATGTAGAAAATTTAAAATTTAATGCAAGAAATATATTTATTATAAATATATTAACGCAGGAAAACAGTTAAAGGATGGAAAGAAGCCAGAACCATGCAAACCTATTCTGAAGGTGGAATTCAAAACGACTAGATCTGGGTAAGATTTTTACACTGCTTGTAATTCTTTGGATGGCGTGGAAGGCTATTTTATGATAATCTTTGAAGGACTGTGTTTGAAGGCTGTAGACTGGTCACAGAAACCTTGGTTGCATAGTGGTTAAGAGCTGTAGCTGCCAACTAAAAGATCAGCAGTTTGAATCCACCAGGCATTGCTTGGAAACTTGTGGGTCAATGCTACTCTGTCCTATAAGGTTGCTATGAGCTGGAATCAACTCAACAGCATTGGGTTTTAGCCTGGTCTTAAATTTTATACTTTTCTTACTTAAACAGCACAAGTTGGTAAATTCAAGGTAAAATAATTGTGTTGTCTGTGTTCTTTAGTAGTTTTACTAGGTATCTTGGAAAGTTTGATGTATTTCTATTGTCAAACAATGTGTTTTGTTAGATTACATTTCAGTAACAATGGTGTTTCTTTACTAGTGAAAATTGTGAAATACACAATGGAGAAAAATATTTACAGTGTGACCTATACACTTAAATATTTTTTACTTTTGGATATTATATGTATTCGTCAAAGAATTAAATCTTATTCTTAGCCAGCCACGTGCTGTCGAGTTGGATCCGACTCATGGTGACCCTAGGGGCCAGGCTAGAAATATTATTCTTGCGCAGTTACAAAAATAAATGTAGTTCAATATTAATGGATGTGTGTCAGTTGTATCTGAAGACATTTAATGCCACTGTATCAATTAGATGTGGTGGTTATATGGCTTTTGCAGTTTATATGGCTTACATATGCTTTGTTTATTTCAAATATCATATTTAAGATATCATAAAAGAAAAGCTGTGATTACTTTGAAAATGCTGTATCTCTTTAAGCACCAAAGGAGCCCTTTTATTTATGTTCTAGTTTTCTAGGATAAGTATGTAGTTTGTGGGGTTTTTTTTTTGATCCTACTATGTACAAAATCTAACCAAACCCACTGCCATCAAGTTGATCCCAACTCACAGCACCCCTATAGGACAGGGTGTAGTACAGCCCTATGGGGTGTCAAAGACGGCTGTCTTTTTGGAAGTAGATTGCCACATCCTTCTCCTGCAAAGCAGCTGGGAATTCAAGCCTCTGACCTTTTGTTAGTAGCTGAGTGTGTTAACCACTGCACCACCAAGCCTTCGACACCTACATAAGAGAGTGAATTTTGAATTTATGTAGTAGAGTATGGTGGATTTCACAGTCTGGTCCCTATAGAAGCAGTATTAGCTGAAAACTTATTAGAAATGCAGACCTTCAGGCCCTCCTGAAGTGGCAGCTCTGGGGATGGAACCCAGCAGTCTTCCACTGATCCAGACATGAGGGAAATACTGGAGCCCATTCAAGTTTGGAGCAATGGGCTAGTGGTTTTCTAGAATTGGCATGCTATCCTTTTTGGTGTCCTCCTTTCCCAATCTATTTTAACTCAGCCCATTTGAGAAAAGACACTAAGCTGAAGAGTTGTAAAATTGCTCTTCTTTTCCCTGATCCTCTTGGAGAGCCTTCTGGGCCTCACAGATTCACAGTGCTCAGCAGGTAGGCTGAGGGAACACACATAGACGGTGTTGTGGTGAGTTGCCGTCGTGTCACTTTTGACTCGTGCTGACCCCATGTGTGCAGAGAAGAACTGCTCCGTAGGGTTTTCAAGCCTGCAACACATCAGAAGCAGATTGCCAGGCCTGTCTCCTGAGTTACTCTGGGGAGGGTTTGAATGCCCAGCCATTTGGTCCTTAACGCCTCGCGCTCCTCAGGAATGCTGCTTAATTGATTTCTCTGTACTTAAAGCTTCCTCTTCTGTGACACAAATGTAGTCGTAGGTCAGATGGGTGTTGTAAGAATTTAAGTGATGACATGAAAATAAGTAGTGTAAACTTTTGTGCAATGCCTACTGCATAATAAACTCAGTGGCTTCTTTTCATTACCTCTCACCAATTGATTTCATTGTCCCACTTATCCTGTGACAGAAGAATTTAAGTAGGAAGAGCATAACAGCAAAATACAAGTTTTTAAAAGGAAGGAAATGAGAAAAAAACTGTGCTTTTAATATAACATATAATGAATTATTTAAATATTTAAACTACTGTTAATTGTCTTGAATTCTTACTCGTTTTGACAAATACTCATTGGCAACAAAAGGGAAAAGTCTAGGGAAATTTTTTTTTTCCTCCACCTATTCAGTAATGCCACTTACATAGTGTTCATATTTATGGTTCCAGTTCTCTTCAAGATGGCTTACTTTTCATAGGATCAGAAATGAAAAAATAATTCTCTTCCTGGTATTTGTACATACTATTAAATAGGCTCATCCTTCGGTTTCCCAGTTTCTTTTTCACCTGGGATAGAGCATTTAAGTAGCCTAAACCAAGTTCTTTCTGTCTGTCCCTGGCCTCTTTCTTGAAGATAGCTCCCCAGATTCTAATGCCAAGGCAAGGTTGAGAACTCCGTCACTACTTCCTTCTGCTTGGAGCAGCATCACTCTGTTAAGTAAGCTAACCAGCTCTCACCTTTTCTTTTTCCTGTTCCTAACAAGTGTCTTGGGCAGGTGCCCATAGAAGGTGTTCTGTCAGTTCCTGTTGGCAAGTCCGCACATATTGTTAGAAGAGCTGTCCTTCCTCATCAGAATCTTCTACATTTCCTTCTCTTTGCTTAGAAATCCTTCCAGGTAGGTTCCATCAGCCTGTGTAACTTAATTATCTCTTCCTTAAGTGGCAGTGCTTTGTCTTGACCTCACTGACTAGATTAGCTCACCCAGAAACACTCTCTGAAAGGATGCTGTATGTTTTTCCTTCCTAGAACTTGTGCTTGTCATTAATAATGCAACTGTTTGCATAATGCATGTCTCATCCATTAAACAGTTTCTGTGGAAGCATCGACATATCTGTCATGTTCTTGATTGTCCCACTCTTAAGTATACTGTCGCTAAATGTGAACAATAAGGAGATAAACTTGTTGCCATCGAGTTGATTCCAACTCCTAGTGATGCTGTAGGAGAGAGCAGAACCACCTCATAGGGTTGCCAAGGAGCAGCTGATGGATTTGAACTGCAGACCTTTTGGTTAGTAGCTCAACACTTAACCACTACGCCACCAGGGCTCCGAGAAGATAGGCAGGTATATAGAAAAGCTCGGCTGTAAAAAGCTACCTGCTAATGATAACTGCATAGTTTAACTCAGGTACAGGTAGACTCTGACAGAGGTGAAATCAAGGTGTAAGCAGCTTTTATTTTCTAATAAAATAAGCTAGATCAAGAGAGATGAGAGTTTTCCTTTACCTAAGGAACAGTGACGATACAATTAACATCTTAGTAGCAATTTTATTAAGAAATCGAACTATTCTTTATGTGACCAGATCTTCATGAAGAGTTAAATGAAGTTGATTCGTTGAGAAACTAATATGAGCCAGGTGTGAAGTGTCCTGGCTGATGAGGAGAGGAATGAAGAGCCTGGGTTCTGGAATGAGACCACCTGCTTTAGCTTTTCACTCCGTGTGAGATCTTAAGAGAATCAACTGAGTTCTCTGTGCCTGTTCCTTCATCTGTAAAATAGGAATAATAATAGTGTCTACCTGATAGAATTACAATAGGTTAAATAATGTATAAAACACACTTGAACCATATTTTGTAAACCAGTTGTCTCACATATCACTTGTCTCAAAACAGCACTTGATAACCTCTGACAAGCATCTAAAGTAGTCTCTTATTTTACTTCCACAAAAGCAGACTTTTACTGAAATGACAGACTGCTGGCCATACAAGGCAGCAGGCCACAATTTGCTGACTCCTATAAAACACATATGCTGCTGTGATAACTTTAGGGAAAAGTTGCTGGGGTTTTGTGTTTGCTGTTTTCCTTCTGTGGAGTCTATATGTTTGTTTTCAAGTGATGCAGAAATAAGAGTATTTCTTACATTTTAACTTTATATTGTGTTCTAAAAGTTTTATATGGATTATCTATATTAGCAAATAAAAATAAAACAAAAAGACTATTATAAAAACTAGAGTACGTTTAAGATATGCTGGTTTGAAAAATATCTATTTCAGTATTACTTCCAAGTAAGAAAATAGTAACTCTGGAGCTCAAAAGTAGATTTCCCTAACCACAAGGATTGTTGTTTTCCCAGTGCACAGGCTCACGCTCAGATATTTCCCTTCTCAACTTTAGCTTATTCTTTAATAATTACAGCTGTTAGCTTTTCTGTTGTGCTTACTGTGTGCCAGATAATGTGTTAAGGATTTTACAAATATTAATGTATTTAACCATAACAACTGTAAGGTCCAAGTGTTGTTAGTATCTTTGTTTTACAGATGAGGGAACTGATGCACAGAAAGGGTAAATAGCTTATCCAAGATCGTAGAGCTAGTAAGTGGCAGAGCTCATGTTTAATAAACTCTGTACTCTTAACCATATTGGCAAGTAGCCAAGTGCCGTCAAGTCGGATCCGACTCATTTACACTTCCTTTTTAATAAAATCAGCTACTCCCAGTTCACATCAACCATCAGTCCCCATGATTGGTCATGCTCATACCCAACGGGGTGCTGTAACAGCTGTAACTCTGTATTGCTTGCTAAAATTGCAGTCTGGAGCTCAACACTAAAAAGAATAAAATCGGCAGGTAAAAGGAACACTCACTTTTGCCAGCACTCTGCTGTGCAGTTTGGATGCATTGTCTCATGACCCTTGTAACAGCACTGTGAATGGACACTGTTAGTGTCTCTGTTTAGAGATACAGATGTTGAGTCTTAGATTAAGTGACTTGCCCCAAGAAGTGACAGAGCTGGAATTTGAACCTGCTGGATCGGTACCCAACATACTCAAAGATAGCATGAGACTATTCTTGATGATACACACATTCCTCAGAGTATCAAGAAGTAGATTTCCCTTTAAATTTGCTAGTCTATCAGAGTGTATTCTTAAATTTAACATTGTCACATTGAGTATAATCACACTTATATTAACTGGTGGCGTAGTGGTTAAGGGCTATGTCTGCTCTCCAAAAGATCAGCAGTTCAAATCCGCCCCATGCTCCTTGGCAACTCTGTGGGGCAGTTCTACTCTGACCTGTAGGGTCCCTGTGAGCCGGAATTGACTGGATGGCAGTGAGTTTGGTTTAGTTTTTGATTTAATGTTAACTGAGAGGAGATTCTGCTGGGCCTCTGTTCTTGTTCGTTGCCTCTATCTGTCTGGATAACTTATAATACCTGTCACCCCACCTTCTCAGAGGACTAGAGAGCCTTGTGAATCACTGTCATGTTTCACATTTAATTCTGACTTCAAGTCTAGGTTTAAATGTCTTGATGTACTTTTGTGTTTGGTCTTATACCCATCCAGAAAAAAATTGCTTTGCACTTAATGGGAGAAGATCTCTGAGTCCATTGATCCATAAAATTTGAAATGCCTCATCAGATACCTTACCTCTATTTTCATGTGACTTTTACCTTGTAGTTCAAGAGGATTCAATCTTAAATCTTAAATTAAATTCCATTACTTTGCTCATATTAAGACAACATTTTATTTGAATTTCCTGAATACTATAGTGATGATCTCTCTCTACAATATATAATAAACTAGAGAACAACTATATGTGCAACAAATGGGCAAATATAGGAAATATTCAAGCAAGTTTACAGATGAGGTTGCCAAACCATTTAGTATGAACCTCAGATCTTTTTCTTTTTTTTTTAAATCCTTTTCTTGGGGGTGGGGCAGTGCATGGAACTGCAGTAGCCTTGTGTCCATGTCACTAGAAAACTGTAACTACTAGATTGATAACTTGATCTTCTTGTGTTAGAATATCTTATTTAATAGCTATGCAGTCATATGCCCAACACTGACCTTCTGTCAATATAAAGGGCTAAAATTTGCATTCTCTTCATCCCTTATTTTTAACTCTTCTTTACATTAATTTTCAATTTATTACTACCAAGTTAAAACTGACTGTTCATACATTTTGTTCAGTCTTTACAAATTCATTTTAGTAATATCATTGGCAACTTTTTATTGTTAACTTTTTTAAAAAGTTACCATGAATTGAGCCCTTGATGTCGAATCAGTGATGATGACTAAGGAAAAGGTTGTCTAGCCTGAGTGTGAGAAAAAGTGGCACATGCACAATGGTTCCTTGCCCCCTCGGAACTCTTTAGAGCCAAGCTCCCAGAAACTGAAATTTTATCCTGAAAGGTATACAAGTAAGGAGGTAAGAGGGCTAGCCAGGAGATTCTTAAAAGACAAAAAATTAGGAAAACCAGGATACTAATATCCTTGAAGCCAAGAAATAAGTGTTTGTGGGAGAGGGTAAGTATTTTCCTCTGTTATGTAAAACTTTGACTGGAATGATAACAGAAGGAACGCCAGGAGATTGAGGTGATAGGAGTGTTCATTTATGATTGTACTTGATAACATCATTTCAAACACAAACCGAGGATTAGGAACTTTAAAAGAAAGAAAAAGAAGTGAGTGGATTCCCTGTAGGAAATACTCCTTTAGAATGTGTGTTCAGTAAATTCAATAGTAGATAAAGATAGCAATTATGTGTCATCAGGAAGAGTAAGACAGCTTTGGGGGTTAGGGAGGCTTCATGATTAATGGCTGAAAAGACACTGATAATTAAAAGAGAATAATTTGGGAAGAAAGTATTAGACAGGTAAAGTAAGGTATTTCGTTTCCATAGATACAAAATAGTGGAAATAGGATTTAAACATATGCCTGCCCTTGAAGCCTCAGCTCTGTACTATATGTTATTATCATAATGTTTTATTTTTATGCTGCCCCATTATTTTCTCGTTCACCTCACAAAGGACCCTGGGAAAAAAAACTAACCATAAGTAAGCAGTAGTTCTCTATCTTGGTCAAGAGTAGTTCATGGGATCAGCCTCGCTACCGAGACTTACCTGTGTAAAGGGCTTATGTGGTTTCAGAGTAAAAGCCACTAGGTGTGAGGGTGTATGTACCCTGGTGGTGAGATCTCCAAAGACATCTTCACATTTCTCCCATAGTGACTATGTAAATCAAGTAGTATCTTTGGAAGGCTCTACTTTTTGTCTTCTAGACTAGTGCTTTTGAAGTGTGGTGCATGAAGGGTTCATCTACTTCTGGTTTGGGACAAAGGAACACGAAAATCAAGAGCAAGAGCGTAGAAACTTTAACACTGTGTGGTGCATGTACAATGTTGATGGACCATTCAGTGAGTTGTGTAAAAGCACTGGTCTACAAATTGAAAATCTGAAAGAAATAGTTCCTGGCTAAGGAAAGTTGGAGAAGCACTGATCTAAACTATAACATTATATGATTAGAGGACTATTTTTAATGTGTTTCTTGATACTTAGATTTTTGTTTTCTTTTTTTGCTTCCTGGCCCTTTAATTAAAGATTCAGGTTTCTGAGACCTTCATATTTTATTCTTTCTTTTTATTTGATAGCTAAAAGGTTGGAAGGAATTTATCATTGTATCTTGAAGGTGTTTTACAGTTTTTCCACTCTGACCGTGTAGACAGATGAACCTATGATAAACTTTTAACTTTTATGTGAAACACAGATTTGATACCAAATATGATACCATAATTGCATGGATTTCCATTAGACTATTCAAATTAGATAGCAGTGGTTTACACTTGTAATTTAAACTAAGAATCTTAGAAATTTGGCATAAGATTTCTTACCAATCAGTCATCATTAATTCACTAACAAATATGTGTTTTGAGACTTAGTGTCAGCACTGATATTCGAGTGGTGGTCTCTAGGATGTTGGGGAGTGATGAAGATGAATGTAAAAGAAGTAACTGTAAGTTAAACTTAGGTAGAGTTGTCAAGTAGCTCTTAATTTAAGGTACAGATCTACTCACTAAATATATAATTATCATTAAGTGTTCCCTCTGAAATAGAATAATATACTCCATTTGGAGACAGGTTGTTAGATGGTTTGATAGTAAAATTAGCAACACAAACAACTAGTAGTATGCACAATTAATAGCGTATGAGATTGGCTATTTAGAATTTAAATCACAGGTTTTTTGTGTTTTATTATTATTATGACTAAGTGACATGTACATTCCCATATAAATATACTTGCCCACCTATATGCAGCTTCCACTGCTCTCCCTGTCCGGTGACAGCACACTATTCCTCTCTGCTCCATACGTGTCTCATCCTCCCAACAGTCTCCTTTCCCCTCCTCCCCACCCACTCCCCTTCCTCCAGCCAGAGGTCAGCAGGATGATATCCTATAGATGCATAGAACCATAAAGTACACCCAATATATGGTCACTCTGCATTGCCAAGTCCAATCCCTTGCTGTCCAAAGAGTGGACCTTCATTATGATTTATGGGCAAGGGCAGCATCAGGGCCAGGGGTCATGTTCCCAGGGGAACACTGAAGCCGCTGGACCATCAATTGTGGTTTTTTAGTGGAGATCTCGGTGCACCCCTTTTTATTCTTGTGTTGCCAGTGAGACTCAACTTAGTGAGCTCCATCGCAGCTATCACTGGTGGTGGCCAGGCACCATCTGGTTCCTCTGGTCCCAAGTCAATATAGGCACCCACTCATGTGGGTCTCTCTGTCTTCTGGGTTGTCGTTTTGGTCCTTGGTGAGCATCCATTCCTGCTGAGTTGGGACCATTTGCTGTGCCCTCGGGTGACAGCTTGGTAGCTTTTAAGACCCCAGACACCACTCACCAATGTGGGGTGCAGAGAGCCCTCTTAGCAAAATGCTGGTTGTGCCAATTGGCCTCAATTTCACCTAGAGCATGGTCCCCTGGCCCCCGCCCCAGCTATTCTATCCTTGCATTATTGGATTAAGATGGAAGGCATACTCAAGTGATGTTGACGTCCACTTAATATTGTTCTTGTTTCTAATGTGTGCTGTCACCGATTTCACCCAATCAAACTTCTACCAACTATCTAATCTAAACCCTCCTGCCTTTACCCTTCCTCCCTCCCCTCCCTCCCTCCTCTCCCTTGCAGCCATCAAAGAGTCTTTTCTTCTATACATAAGTCTGTTTGGGGGTTCTTATTGTAGAGATCACATAAAATATTTGTCCTTTTTTTTCTTTTTCATTTAATATAGGCAAGCCAAGTGCTATCGAGAGTGAAAATGTACATTCCCTTATAAATTTACATGCCTGCCTATATGCAGCTTCCCCTACTCTCCCTGCCTGGTGACAGCACACTATTCCTCTCTGCTCCATACATGTCTCATCCTCCCAACAGTCTCCTTTTCCCTCCTCTCCAACCACTCTCCTTCCTCCAGCCAGAGGTCAGCAGGATGATATCCTATAGATGCATAGAACCATAAAGTGCATCCAATATATGGTCACTCTGCATTGCCAAGTCCAATCCATTCGTGTCCGAAGAGTGCACCTTCATTATGATTTATGGGCAGGGGCAGCATCAGAGCCAGGGGCCATGCTCCCAGGGGAACCCCAAAACCGCTGGACCATTAATTGAGGTCTTTTAGTGGAAATCTCAGGATGCACCCCCTTTTTATTCTTGTGTTGCCAGTGAGACTCAACTTAATGAGCTCCATCGTGGCTATCACTGGTGGTGGCTGGGCACCATCTGGTTCTTCCAGTCCCAAATCGATGTAGGCACCCACTCATGTGGGTCTCTGTATCTTCTGGGTTGTCTTTACCCCATGTCACTTTAGTCCTCGGTGAGCATCCGTTGCTGCTGAGTTGGGACCATTTGCTGTGCCCTTGCATGGCAGCTTGGCAGGTTTTAAGACCCCAGACGCCACTCACCAATGTGGGGTGCAGAGAACCCTCTTAGCAAAATGCTGGTTGTGCCAATTGGCCTTCATTTCACCTAAGAGCATGGTCCCCTGTTCCCTACCCCAGCTACTCTATCCTTCCAACATTGGGTTAAGATGAAAGGAGCATTCAAGTTATGCTGAAGTCCACTTAATATTGTTCTTGTTTCTAATGTGTGCTATCACCGATTTCACCCACCCAGACTTCTAGCAACTATCTAATCTAAACCCTCCCCCCCGTCGCCCTCCCTCCCTCCCTCCCTCCCCTCCCCTGCAGCTGTCAAAGAGTCTTTTCTTCTACACACAAGTCTGTTTTTGAGATCTTATTGTAGAGGTCTCATACAATATTTGTGCTTTTGTCACTGACTACTTTCACTCAACATAATGTCTTCCAGTTGAAACCAGGTTATGAGATGTTTCCTGGAATCATCATTATTCTTTATCATTGCATAGTGCTCCGTTGAGTATATATGCCATAGTTTACCTATCCATTCTTCTATCATTGGGCATCTAGGTTGATTCCATCTTTTTTCTATCGTGGACTGTGCTGCGATAAACATTCTTGTGCATGTGTCCGTTGGTGTGAAAGGCCTTGATTCTATAGGATATATTCCAAGTAGTGGAATTACTGGGTCAAATGGTATATCTGTATCTGTTTTTTTAAGGAAGCACCAGATTGCTTTCCAAAGAGGCTGGATCATTTTGAAACCCCACCAACAGTGTAGGAGAGTTCCACTTTCTCCACAGCCTCACCAGCATTTGTTGTTTTGTGTTTTTTGGATCATGGCCAACCTTGCTGGGGTGAGATGGTATCTCATTGTAGTCTTGATTTGAATTTCTTTAATAACTAAAGATCGTGAACATGTGCGCATGTGTTTTTTGGCTGCCTGGATCTCCTCTTTAGAGAAATGTCGGGCCATCTCCTTTGCCTATCGCTTAATTGGATGATTTATCTTCTTCTTTGATTCTTAATAGTTCCCGTTTATCTATTTTCTCTTCTGTTGATTATGGTTTGTTTGACAGATTTTGGAGTCTGTCCACATTGTGTATTAAAACTTCCATTGTTGTTCCTACCTTTTCTTGGATGAGCTTTATCGTTTTAGGTTTGATATTTAGTTCTTTTACCCAGTTGGAGTTGGTTTTTGTATAAAGTGTAAGATATGGATCTTCTTTCAGTTTATTGCAGATGGATATCCAATTTTACCAGCACCATTTGTTGAAGATACTGTTTTTACCCCAGTTTAATGTCATAGGGCCTTTGTCGAATATCAACTGTTCATAGGCAGATGTTGTCATCTCTGGGGTCTCAGTTCTGTTCCATTGATCAATCTGTCTGTTCTTGTACCAGTACCATGCTGTTTTGACCACTGTGGCAGTGTAATAGGTTCTGAAGTCAGATAATAAGAGCCTCCCAGTGTGTTCTTCTTCTTTAGTAGTGCTTTACTTATCCGGGGTTCCTTCCCTTTCCAAACAAAATTGGTGATTTGTTTCTCCATCTCAATAAAAAATGACACTGGAACTTGTATTGGGATTGCATTGTATGAGTAGATTGCTTTGGGTAAAATAGGCATTTTCACAATGTTACATCTTCCTATCCATGAGCAGGGTAAGTTTCTCCATTTATCAAAGTCTCTCTTAGTTTCTTGTAGTAAGGGCTTGTAATTCTCTTGTGAAGGTCTATTGTTTCTCTGGTTAGATTAATTCCTAGGTACCTTATTTTCTTAGGAGCTATAGTAAATGGCATTGATTTAATGATTTCTTCATTAATAGTCTCATTCTTGGTATAAAGGAATCCTACTGATTTACTTATGTTTATCTTGTATCCTGAGACTTCTCTGAACACTTCTATCAGTTTGAGTAGTTTACTTATAGATTCTTTGGGACTCTCTGCATATACAATCATATCATCCGCAAACAGGGAGATTTTGACTTCTTTGTTGATGCAGATGACCTTTATTCCTTGGTCTTGTCTAACTGCTCTGGCTAGAACTTCTAGTACACCGTTGAATGGGAGAGGTGAGAGTGGGCATCCTTGTCTAGTTCCTGTTCTCAAGGGAAACTTCTTCAGTCTCTCTCCATTCAGGATGGTGTAGGCAATTGGCTTTGTATAAATGGCACTTATTGTGTTGAGGAGTTTTCTGTCTATGCCTATTTTGCTAAGAGTTTTTAGCATGAGTGGACGTTCGCCAAGCCAAGTGCCGTCGAGTCGGATCCGACTCATGGCGAGTGGACGTTGGACTTTATCAAATGCCTTTTCTACATCAACGAACAAAATCAGGTGATTCTTTTCTTTTGTGACATTTATGTGGTTAATCACATTAATTGTTTTCCTGTTGTTGAATCAGCCTTGCATCCCTGGTATGAATCCCACTTGGTCATGATGGATTATTTTCTTGATATGTTGTTGTATTCTATTGACAAGAATTTTGTTGAAGATTTTTGCATCTAGATTCATGAGTGATAGCAGTCTGTAATTCTCTTTTTTGGTTGGGTCTTTCCCTGGCTTTGGTATCAGGGTTATGCTGGCTTCATAGAATGAGTTTGGGAGTACTCCATCCCTTTCTATACTGTGAAATAGTCTCAGTAGTATTGGAGATAACTCTTCTCTAAAAGCTTGGTAGAATTCTGCGGTGAAGCCATCTGGGCCCGGGCTTTTTTTGATTGGCAGTTTTTGATGAGTTTTTCAATCTCTTACTTTGTGATGGGTTTATTAAGTTGTTCCACTTCTGTGTTGTGATAATTTCGGTAGGTGATACGAATTAAGGAATTTGCCCATTTCCTCTAGGTTTTCAAATTTGTTAGAGTACAGTCTTTCATAGTATTCTATTATGATATTTTTTATTTCTGTTGGATCTGTTGTGACAACTCCCCTCTCATTTCTAATTTGGGTGATTTGTTTCCTTTCCTGTTTTTCTTTAGTAGGTTTAGCCAGTGGTTTGTGAATTTTGTTGATCTTTTCAAAAAACCAGCTTTTGGTCTTTTCAATTGTTTTTCTATTCTCTAATTCATTTAGTTCTGCTCTAATCTTTATGATCTGTTTTCTTCTGGTGCCTAAAGGGTTCCTCTGTTGTTCTCTCTCTGCTTGTTCAAGCTGTAGGGTTAGTTCCTTGATTTGGTTTCTTCCTTCCTTCCAGATGTGTGCATTTATGTAGATGAACAGACCTCTGAGCACTGCTTTGGCTGTATCCCATAGGTTCTGGTAGGAAGTATTTTCATTCTCATTGGAATCCATGAATTTCTTTACTCCATCCTTGACTTCTTCTATAACCCATGGTTTTTTGAGCAAGATGTTGTTCAGTTTCCAAGAGTTCCACTTTCTATCTATGTTTTTTCTGCTGTTGATTTCGACTTTTATGGCTTTATGATCTGAGAAGGTGTATTGGAGTAATTCAGTGGTATGGATTTTGTTGAGAACTGCATTATGTCCTAACACATGGTCAATTCTGGAGAATGTTCCTTGTGCACTGGAGAAGAAGGTGTAGTTGTCTGCTGATAGGTAGAAAGTTCTGTATGTGTCACTGAGATCTAGTTGGTTCACTGTGGCAATAAGATCTTCTGTATCTTTATTGAGCTTTTTTCTAGATGATCTGTCTAGTAATGAGAGTGGAGTGTTGAAGTCTCTTGCTATTATTGTGGAGTGATCTAACCTTTTTGAGTGTAGTCAGTGTTTCTTTGACGTATTTAGGTGCTCTGATATTAGTTGCATAAATATTTAATATAGTTAAGTCTTGTTTGTGTGCTGAACCTTTCAGCAATAAATAGTGTCCATCTTTGTCCACAATGGTGGATGTGACATTAAAATTGATCTTGTCTGAGATTAAAATTGCCAACCTGCTCTTCTTAGTTCATTGTTAGCTTGATATATTTTCTTCCATCTTTTTAATTTTCAGTTTGTTCCTGTCTCTAAGTCTCAAGTGAAGTCTCAAGTGATTTACTTGTAGGCAACGTATGGGTGGGTCATGTCTTTTTATCCAAGATGTTACTCAATGTCTCTTTACTGGAGCATTCAGTCCATTCATATTCAATGTAATTATTGATATATATGTCTTCACTGCTGCCATTGTGATATGTTTATTTTTGTGTTCATGTTTTCTCTATTGTTCTTACTAGTCTGTTCTGGGACATTCTTTTTTGTGAGTTGATTTTTCACCTTTTTCAGAGCTGATTTTGTAGTTGTTGAGACTCCTGTGTTACATTTCTTGATATGGTATGTTGCATCTTTGTTGTGCTTTAAGGCTGCCCCTATACTCCCCCTTAATAAACTATATGTTAACCGATTTTTGATTACTACCAGTCTTGTTGACTTCTTCTCCATCTGGAAGGACTATAACGACTGCAATACATCCCTCTTTTTAATATGATGGCACCATAGCTTTCGTGATAATCACTGGATGATTTCTCTCAGCATTAAAGCTGTGATTGAGTATGGAGCCTTCCCTAACTGAAGAGAATTCTGGATGAAGTGTTGTTCTAAAGTATAAAGTTAGTGGTTTTGTTCTTCCAAGCCAAAGCCAAGAGCTTCTTTCAGTATTTCTTGTAGTTTTGGTTTGGTTTTTACAAAGTCTCTGAGTTTCTGTTTATCTGGGAATGTCTTAATTTCATTTTCATAGTTGAAAGATAGTTTTGCAGGATATATAATTCTTGGTTGGAAGTTCTTCTCCTTCAAGGCTTTGAATGTGTTGTGCCACTGTCTCCATTCCAGCATGGTTACAGCTGAGAAATCTGACGAAAGCGTACGGAGTTTCCCTCTGATGTTAGCTTTGAGTCTTGCTGCCTTTAAGAGTTGCTGCTTATGTTTCATTTTGTTAAACTTGATTATAATATATCTTGGAGCCTTTCGAGATCTATATTGGGTGGCGTATGATATGCATCTGGGATATCTACATTCTCTTCCTTCATGATTTCTGGGACGTTTTCTGTCAGCAGCTCAGCAACGATACTCTCTGTGTTCTCAAGTGTCTCATCCTGTTCAGGGACTCCAATTAATCGAAGGTTGTTCCTCGTAATAGAGTCCCACATGCTTCTTAATGCTTCTTCCTTTTTCTTGTTTCTTTTTTCTGATTTCTCCTCATAGACACTGGCATCAGTAGCTCTGTCTTCCAAGTCAGAAATTCTTTTTTCTGTTTATTCTATTCTGTTCTCTTGGCTTTGAGTTGAAGTTTTTATGTCTTTGAGTTTGTTCTCGATCTGTTGGATTTCCGAGTACTGGTGTCCCATGAGATTGAACAGCTTGCTTAATTTTTCATTTTCTTGTGCTGCATTTTGTATAAGGTCTAGAAGGGCTCTGTATATAATCCTTTTGTATGCACCTTCCGATGATTTCAGAAAAGTTTCTTCATCTGGAATACTCCTTGTTTGTTTTGTTTGGGAGCCTTCTGAAGCCATGGGTGGTTTCTTGTATGCCACCAATATCTGTTGCTTTTTGGGTTTCACGTGAGTAAGTAGAGTCTGGGAGAGATCCTGTGAGGATGGACTGCAGGTGTTTCTCTAGGCTGCCTTAAAATGTAAAACAAAAGGTATCTGACCACTTCCCAAGTCAGTCAGGTTTTGAGGTGTAGAGGTCCCTCTTCCAAGTTGGCAAAGTAATCACTTCTATATCCAACCCCAGAAGATACGAACTAGTTCAAAATACAGCAGTGCTACTGCCCTGTTGGCCTCTGCTGACAGGGCCCAGCCTTAGACGACACTGTGTAAACTACTGTTTTTCTGTTAGAAAAGCACTCTCATGTGGGCAGGGTCTTGCTGCCAAGCTAAGAATTAGGTCCAGCTGCACCCACCTTATCCAAGATGACACCCTCCACACGGTCAGTGGATAGAGGGGCTAAAGGTGCCAAGACATAGTGGGTCCTCACCCTCTGTTGCTGGGCCCCCACTGTAAGCGACACTGTGTAAACTACTGCTTTTCTGTTGGAAAAGCGCTGTCCTGTTTGCAGACACTGGCTCCTAGGCTGAGAATTAGGTCCTGCTGAAATCTCTGTATCCAACATGGTGTCCTGATCATAGTCGCCGCCGGTTCCCATGCAACCCACGCCGTGGCAGAGATAAAATGACAGTCCCAAAGTGGCTACGTGTACAGAGTCTTAAGCCTGGCTCTCTAAATATGGCAATTTCACCTGCCTATTCAACCAGCAGGTGCATCTGAGACAGCCGCTGGGCAAGACCCAGCTCCACCCGCCAGCCAAGACAGAGAAAAAAAGTCAAAATGGTCGTTACCTTCAGTACATGAGAACTGGGGCTAGCCAGGAGCGGGAGTCAGCAAAGGAGAGGACGTTTTTCATTCAGTGGTGTGAAGTCCAAGTTAACAGCCCTGTGCCATGTCCTGGGGCTCACTAGGTGACCAGAAATTTCCATTTGATTATCATTTCAGGTCTTGGTTTCCAGAGGGATATAAGGAGACACATGCTTAGTCTGCCATCTTGACTTTGCCTCTAAATCACAGTTTTTAAAATACATAAAGCTGGTGAGCTGCAGCAGTGGGCTCAAGCATAACAAATATTGTGAGGGTGGCACAGGACCAGCCAGTGTTTTGTTCTGGTGTACAGACAGTCACTCAGTCAGAAGTGACTTGTTGGCACCTACCAGCAACAATGGGAAATACAGATAGGTATGCTAAATATGCTGAGCAGGTATCAGAAGAGCACACCAGTTAAATTTCAGTCCACTTTAGGCAGTGTTGTCCAAATATGATCTTGTTTTATAATCACCCCCTTCTACAGTAATTGCACTTTCAGTAAGTCTAATGCTGGTGAACAGCTGGGCTCTAAGTTGGGGGATATTTAAAATGTATATTTGATGAGCACTTTAGGGGAGTTTACCTTACTGCCATGCAGAGGAGCCAGGATGAAATGTTCATGCTGTATTGGGAAGAAGCTCATTATACAAAGAGGAAGTAGATAAACAGTGACAATTCCTATGATAAGAGCTGAGTAAAGGAGTGCAGAAATTGCTTAGGAAACAGGGGGTGGTTAGGAACTCAGAGAAAGGGTGCCCTGCGTAGTCAGGATGGATGGTTGGGAAAGATTGTCTCTAAGGAGGTAACAACTGTATTTGTTTTAAAGGACAGCCAAACAAAAAGGATGGCAGTAGTGGCTCAGTGGCGGAATCCTCAGCGTGCCTGCAGGAGACCTGACTTTGATTCCCCATGAAAGTACCTCACGCTTAGCCACTACTCATCTGTCAGCGGAGGTTTCCATGGAGTTGTGATGCTGAACTGGCTTCAGCAGAGCTCCCAGACTGAGATGGACTCAGAAGAGAAGCCTGGCATCTGTCTCTGAGAAGCAGCTAGTGCAGACCTGTGGGTCACAGCAATCTGGTCCTGTCATGCGCGAGGTTGCCAGTAGTCGAGGGGCAGCTTGGGGCTGCTAACTATAGCTTATCCAAGTCAGTGAATGACTCATACAGACGTTGCAGCTTAACCAGTGCTGGTGATTAGAGACAGAACTAAAGTAATGATGGTATGAAAAGGAGTAAAGGGGTTGTAGAGAGCCTCATAGGTAGCAGTGTGTTCACAAGATTTTGGACGGTATCTGTGATTAATAGCTCAGCTGCTAACCAAAAGTTTAGAAGTTTGAATCCACCAACCATTCCATGGAATCCCTAGGGGGTGGTTCTGCTCTGTCCTATAGTGTCTGTTAGTCAAAATCAAATCAGCAGCAACAGGTTTTGTGGTTTGTTTGTTTGTTTTGTCTCTGTGTGTGTGTTGTGTGTGTGTGTGTGTGTGTGTGTGTGTGCGCGCATGCACATGCATGTGTGTCACACACACCACATCCCACCTGACTGCATTTAGCCACACTGGCCTTTAGTTCCTCAGATATACTAGGCTCATTTCTGACCTGAAGTCTTTGCAGTGAATCTTAACTGCTGTCTAAGATGTACATCTTTTCCACCCCCATCCCCCCACTCCCCCAGATCTTTCCATGGTGATTCCTCTTCCTTCTGTCTCACCTCATCGATGTTTACTTCAGGGGTCTGTCAGTAACTTCTCTAGCCCCACCTTCAGAATCCATCCATCACTCTACCTCATGTTTTTGTCGTGGTACTGATCACAGTGGTTTTGTCTAGGGGAGCTGTGAGAGCACTGCTTCATTCCCAGGAGCACAGGTGGATGACGGAATGAACGGACAGTAATATGGGACTAAGTTAAACCGATTTGTCATACAAATGAGTTTTTGAGTAGAGGTCGCTGCTGTAAATAAAGAATCTTCATGTGGAGGTACAGCATCAGTCAGCCTTTTCTTAAGGCCAGGCTGGGAGGCCAGTCAAAAATAGGGAGCATATGCAGCCCCCTGAAGTATCTAGTCTCTTAAAAATTCCAACCAAGATTGTGAAACTCCTAAACTGGCACCACTCTAGCACAGCTATTTCAAAGATAAGGAACATGATTAACTCCAAATATCATTGTAAGGGATTTACTTAATGTGAGGGAGTAAGAATTATATTGCATCCAGACCATATTATAAAATCAAAAGTTATATTTCATTTTTTATTTCTATAATTTTATATTAACTGGTGATGTATAGCCCCAAAACTTTTAATGAATTTCGAAATATCAACAATATTCTTATAAGTTTATAGTTATAATTTTGTAATTTTAACTTTCTAGTGGAAAAAAAAGTAGACCCCAGATGGTGAAAATGGTTAAACACTTGACTACAAGCCAAAAGGTTGGTAGTACAAATTCACCCAGAGATACCTCAGAAGACAGGTCTGGCAATCTCCTTCCAAAATTAAACAGCTGTAAAGACTGTATGGAGCAGTTCTGTGCACACGTGGCATTACCATCAATTGGAATTGACCTGACTGCAGTTAACAACAGCAGTGTTAAAATGAAATCCATGACTGATGTAAATCATTAACAAACCAAGCTGCTAACTGAAAGGTTGGAGATTTGACTCTACGCAGAGATGTCTGGGAGGAAGAATTGGATGATCTGTTCCCAGAAAGTGAGCCATCCAACTCCTGCACACAGCTCAACTCTGACAAGCCTGGGGAGCCATGAGTTAGAGCTGTCTCACTGGCAATTAGGTCTTCGTGTTATAATATTTAACTTTCTTTTATCGTTTTAACTGTGACTAATCTCTTCCAGTCAAGTATTAATGAAATTAATTTCATTAGTATTTACAGTTCAAGGTTTAGAGCATTATAATGAAAAATACATAACCCATGGAGATTTGGAGGTTAAGTGTTCTTGCCTGCCAATCAATCACTTAGACAAATCGCACATAAAATAGGACAAATAGAAAAAGAAAAGAGAGGCCTTTATTGATGAATTGGATACCTGAATTTCATATTATTATTTAAATAGAAATTTGGAAGCCATCTCAAGTTTGACACATTAAACATGAATGACCCAAGACCAGAGGAGTTGTGGTATAACATCAAAGACATCATACAGGAAGCAACAAAAGGTCATTAAAAAAAAAGAAAGAAAACATGAAAATGGATGTTGAAAGAGACGCTGAAACTTGCTCTTGAGTTTGGAACAGCTTAAATGGAAGAAAGACTGAAATGAAAGAACTGAACAGAAGTTTTTTAAAGGACAGCTTTGAAAGCCAGCCAGCCATTGAAAAACAAAGTAAAATATTATAATGGAATGTGCAAAGACTTCAAGTTGGAAAACCAAAAGGGAAGTACACTCAGCATTTCTCAAGCTGAATGAACTGAAGAAAAAATTCAAGACTCAAGGTGCAGTCTTAAAGGATTTTATGGGCAAATTTTTGTTGACTTGATGCAAGAGACATCAAAAGAAGATGGAAGGAATACATGGAGTCACTGTACCACAAAGAGTTGATTGACATTCACCATTTCAAGAGGTAGCATATAATGAAAAACTGATGGTACTGAAGAAAGAATTCCAGGCTACGCTGAAGACTTTGGTGAAAAACAAAGGTCTAGGAATTGACAGAAGACAAGCTGAGATACTTCAAAAAGCAGACGCAGTGTTGGAGGTGCTCACTTGTCTTATGTCAGGAAATTTGGAAGACAGCCTCTTTGCAAACAAACTGGAGAGATCCATGTTTGTGCCTATTGCAAAGAAAGGTGAGCCAAATGAGTGTGAAAATTATCAAGCAATATTATTAATATCACACACAAGTAAAATTATGCTGAAGTTCATTGCAAAACCATTGTGGCAGTGCATTGACAGGGAACTGCCAGGAATTCAGGCAAAAGTCAAAAGAGGACATGGCATGAAGGGTATCATTGCTGGTATCTGATGGATCCTTCCTGAAAGCAGAGAATCCTAGAAATATGTTTACCTGTGTTTTATTGACTCTGCAAAGGCATTCGACTGTGTGGATCGTAACAGATTATGGATAACATTGTGAAGAATGGGAATTCCAAAACACTTAATTGTTCTCAGGAGGAATCTGGACATGGATCAAGAGGCAGTTGTTTGAACAGAGCAAGGGGATACCACGTGGTTTAAAATTGAGTAAAATATGTCTCGTGGTTGCATCCTTTCACCGTATTTATTCAACTTACTTATGTTGAGCAAATGATCCGAGAATCTGGACTGTATGAAGAAAAACAGGGCATCAGGATTGGAGGAAGACTTGTTAACAACCTGCAATATGTGCATAATACAATCTCGCTTGTTGAAAGTGACGAGGACTCAGTACACTTGCTGCTGAAGATCAAAGACTACAGCCTTCAGTATGGATTACACCTCAACATAAAGAAAACAAAAATTCTCATGACTGGACTATTAGTAAAATCATGAAAAATGGAGGAAAAAATGAATTTGTAAAGGATTTCATTTTACTTGGATCCACAATCAACGCCTGTGGAAACAACAGTCAAGAAATTAAACAATGTATTGCATTGGGCAAATCTGCTGCAAAAGACCTCGGTAATGTGTTAGAAAGCAAAAATGTTACTTTGGAGACTAAGGTGCGCCTGACCCAAGCCTGTGATATTTTAAGTCACCTCACATACATACGAAAGATGGGCACTGAACAAAGAAGATGGAAAATTGATGCCATCGTATTGGTGAAAAATATTGAACAGAACTGTGGAGTGCCAGAACTAATAAATCTGTGTTAGAAGAAATACAACCAGAGTACTCTTCAGAAGTTAGAATCTTGAGACTTTATCTCAAATACTTGGGCATGTTATCCAAAGGGGCCAGTCTCAAGAGAAGGACATCACACTTGGTAAAGCCGAGATTCAGAAAAAAAGAGGAGGACCTCAGTGGGTGGGTTGACACAGTGGCTGCAACAATGGACTCAAACATAGCAACAATTGTGAGTTTGCTGAATTACTGAGGAGTGTTTCCTTTTGTTGTATGCAGGGTTTCTTTGAGATAGAACCAACATGATGAGACCTAACAATGACATCATTACTACCAGTGTAATTTAGTGAAGTTTACTTGTCCTTGTTTTTGATAAAAAATAAACAAAAAATGTATGTCTTAATGTTTTCTTGCCACACACCACTTTCCTAGTAGATGATAAGGACAGATTGATGATGGTGATATTAATAGACAATACTAGCTGAGGGTTTGCTGTGGGCCTGACATTCTCCTTTGTGATGTTCTTATTTTATGGGTTGTCAATTCCAACTCATAATGTCCCTGTGTGACAAGACAGAGCTGCCCCATAGGTTTTCCATGCTGAAATCTTTATGGGAGCAGACTGCCAGGTCTTCTTCTCCTGTGGGGAGGCTGGTAGGTCCAACTTCCTGGTAGGTCAGTGAGCAGCTGAACACCTAAATCATTCTTTCTTAATGCTATACATGGACTAATTAATTAAACTAATTTAACAAATGCCTGAGGCTAGATATTATCGTTATATCTTCATTTTTTTAATGAGAAAACTAGCCAGTAATAAGCAGAACAACTTGTCCAAGATCACACAGAAAATAAAGCACAGCTGAAATTTAAATGGAGATAGTTGTTTGAGAACTAGCACCCTTAGTCATTACATAGTATTACACACTACTTTTACTGCATGACAAGATAATAAAAGATTTGGTAAATGGGAAATCAGTGAGTAACATCATGAGCAGTGGGTGAGGAAAGAGATTAAACTGGCTTTGGTAAAAGCATAAAAAAGCTCTCTAAAAGTCATAACTGAAGAGACTCAACAAAATTATGTAAAGAAAAGTTGAACTCATCTGTATGATCCGTGAACAAATTCCCTCCCAACAAATGGGAAGATACATGTGGCAGATCAAGAGCTAATTTACTAAAGAACTCAAGAACTCTTAGAAACGAATAAGAAAGGGATGATTAATTAATAAACATCTACAAAACGCAGTAGGCAAGTCGAAGAAATGCACGTGGACCTAACATGAAAGATATACAGAGAATAGTTTTTAAAAGTAGTCCTGGATAACTCATTTTCATTTAATAGCAACAGAGTAGGTAAATCAGACTGACAGCAGACTTGTAGGACGAATCGGAAGTAATGCACTGACAACAGTGGATAGATGCCATAGAGGTGTGTAAATGCATTGTGGAGCTCTGGTTGGAGAACATACCAGCTGAGCTTCCAGGAGAGAATGAAGCCCCACAAAAATGATCTGATTGCCTAGTTTCTCAGTTCTCTCAAGGGAGATCTGTAGCCTGTACAATTCTTGATGCCTGGGTGAGAAATGAACCCATTGCATCTGATAGATGACATTAGACATCAAGATTTTCTCCCAGAACCTCTTTTGAAAAGACCCAGTTAGGACTGGAACCAAAGGGGATCCATTCAAGAAACTTTACAGCAGAAAACCAGAGAGAATTTTGACAATTTTATATAGGAGATATATGACAAAGATTTAGGAGCTAAGGTAGGAGGTGTGAGAGTCAGCGTAGTCAGTGTTTATTCCTATTGTAGGTTTGTATTCAAGAATGTAGTTTAAAATTCTATATACAAGTGTTTAATTGTATGATGTATTCAAAAAACAGAAAAGAACTCACTGCTGTCGAGCTGATTCTGACTCATAGAACTGCTCCATAGAGTTTCCAGGAAGTGCCTGGTGGATTCGAACTGCCAACGTTTTGATTAACAGCTATAGCACTTAACCACTATGCCACCAGGGTTTCCATAGGCTGTATACCAAGGGAAAAAAAAAAAAAAAGCCCAAGTCCACTGACTCATAGTGACCCTATAGCAGTATTAAATTTTAAGATTTTGTTGTCGCCATGAGTTGGATCTGACTCGACGGCACTTGGCTTGGCTTGGCTGTTTCAGTAAGGGGGAGAAAAAAAGGATACAGCAAGAAAATGGTCTCTGCTATGCTATTTATAACCTTAATGCTTTTTATTTTCAGGGAACCTTTTATTATATTATCAGGAGGTTTGTCATATGACACTGTAGGAAGAAGACCGTGCTTAACAGTCATGCATGGCAAAAGCACTGCTGTGCTAGAAATGGACTACTCCATTGTTGATTTTCTGACGCTGTGTGAAACACCATACCCAAATGGTAAACTTCAGCTTTTACAAGTCATCCTCTAGAGATACCTAGTGTGAAGAATAAAAAGACCTACAGGATACCTCAGTCATTTCACTATCCTATTGTGCTGATCTTTTTAGAGGAAAGATGCCACCTTCCTTGTAAATTTTATTTCAGAAATTAACTTTGTTGAATATGCTTCATCTCATTAATATCACATTAGCAGTAAGAGTCTTCAAGGATAAATGGAGCTGTTCGTACAGAGAGAGATTTTAAGCTTGTGTAAAATAGTGACATGATTTCAAGAAGAATTTAAATTCATATTATTTACTTCATGTCCAATTCACTGAGGTGTAAAGACTCACTGAACTTTATAGTTGGTAACAGTCACATATAAAATACTCAAGGATATTACAGTATTATAGTAGAATTCTTTTGGGCTCCTATGTGAGCCAAGAATACTGATCTTTATTGGTGTTCCGATTTAAATTTTGGTTTTGTTGGCCATGTTTAGCCTTGGCAATAATATCCTGGAGGTTATTGTGAGCGTCTTTAAGGCAAGTACTTTTTGTTTTAAATCTTTGCAAAAGTAAGGTAATTTAAAACAGGTTATTGAACAGATTCATCTCATGTAAAAGTTACTACCCTTAAATTATATGACATGATTGTAGAATTATAACATTAAATATTAGCAAACGACATAAAAATAAAACAAGCGAGAGATTTATTATCTTAATTTGCTGCTCTCTTGCACATTGAAAACTACTGTTCCTGCTTTGTTTTCCTGTTCCAGATTTTCAGGAACCATATGCTGTGGTGGTTCTTCTGGAAAAGGATTTAGTACTTATAGACCTTGCACAAAATGGGTAAGACAGAAAATCTGGCAAGTGATTCTTACCAGTATGTGTTTTGTTTTTTAAAAGGATTAACTGTTTCACGTCTTTGAAAATTGTACGTTTATATCTATAAATTTGACTTCCTTTTAGCGCTCCAGATCAATGTTAATGATTGCCTACCAATTTTTTTTTAGGTCAGATAATAAAAAGTTTTCATCTTCTAAAGTTAGAACTTGTTAAATTTCTAAAATTTCTTATCATTCAACCGAATATGAGATTGGAGATCCTGGAGCATACAAAATCAACATTTGTATGCTAAAAGTGACCCTATCACAGTTTACCTTCAAATATTGTTTTCCTGCTTCCTGTAATAATTTCCATTTTTTCCTTTTTTAAACAAGACTATTGTAGAATAAAGGGATTTGAAAATATTATTTCTAATTGACCTACAATCATTTATTTTTTATGTGATTTTCTTATATTTTTTCATTAAGTTTTTCAGAATATGAGACTTTTCACATGTGACCTGTACTAAGATATATTTAAATCAAAGAAAATGCTATCCAACTAACCTGTGACTAGGCACTGTCTTATTAACAGTAGTATCAAATGTATAATGATAGTAGAATCATTGTATTAAGGAGATACCTGTTATAGAGATTAAAAAATTGCCTTCTATTTTACTGATTTTTGCCTTCTGATTTTTCATGTGTGTGGTGAAAGTTGGCTTTAAAATCAGTGTTTTGTCTGAAATTTCTCTCCTTATTTTGAAATTATTGTCATTAGTAGGTAATAATCTCGTTTTTACAGATTAGCCAATTAGGACTTGTTAAATTTTTTTAATCATTTTTTAGTTTTCCAGATGTTTTTCAGTAACTGCTCACATTCTAAGTACTTTACAGCTAGAAAATAAATTATCTGAAAAACATTTAAGGTGAAATTTTACTTTTCATTACATTAAAGAAAGAAAATATTTAGATTATATTTCTGACTAGATGTTACATTTATTGAGGGAAAAGGAAGATTGAAAAATTATGTTAGCTTTGCTGATGCAAGAATGAGATGTCTGTTATTGAGAAGCATACAGTTTATTAGTTAAGGAATCAGTTTACATTCTGGCTCTGCCAGTGCTTAGCTGGCATACCTTTGGCACTCAGCTGTCTTGAGGACTTTATTCTTCAGTAAGAATGCCTGTACTGTAAGTTGGCTATGAGAAGTAAATGAGATAAATACATATAAAGCAATTAGTTCAGAGTTTGGCGTGTAGTGTGTAGTAGCAACTGCAACCTTCGTATTTACTATTCTAATTATGCCTCTTTCATATTCTTTACCTATTGCATAAATTGAAAGTAACCTCTGTGGTAGAATGACATGATATCTAGCATTCTATAAACAAAAGCATACTGTCCTAAAAACTAAAATGTAAGTTCAGATAAACTGTCAGATGGGCCTTCAAGAAGATGCTAACTTTTAATAGACTTTTTAAAATACATTTTCCTTCCAAATGTGTTGGTATACTTAAATGAATTATTATTATGTTAATCATAGGCTATAATTCATCAAATTAATAAGCCTTTTCCTTTTTCTTTCTTCTATTGCTAAAGATATCCTATATTTGAAAATCCGTATCCTTTGAGTATACATGAATCCCCTGTTACCTGTTGTGAATATTTTGCTGATTGTCCTGTGGATCTTATTCCTGCACTTTATTCTGTTGGAGCTAGACAGAAACGTCAAGGTTACAGCAAAAAGGTATTGACTGTACATGTTAGTGTTTAATGTTATATTTTAGGGTTTTCTGTTTATCCTTAAGAAATGTTTGATAACACTGATGGTAACTTCTTTTAAATAAAATACAGAGGACATCATTTTCATAGCAAGACAATGAAAACAATTTCTTAAATCTTGGATTATACAATGCTTTTTTATTTACTTTTTTAGGAATGGCCTATCAGTGGAGGTAACTGGGGATTGGGTGCTCAAAGTTACCCAGAAATAATTATTACTGGGTAAGTCAAAGTCTTACTTTCACCAGATAAGTCAGTAATAGCTAAGTAATGTTTGACTAAGATTCCATGAACATCAGTGGGCAATAGAGCCCTGCTTTATGTTGTAATATAATAAGTTATTGTGAAGAGCCTGCCAATTTGCTATAATTTTTACCCTTTTCCTGATTTGCTTTTTAAAGAACAGACTTCTGGAGAAGAAAATGTAACCTTTTTTCCTGTTCTTCACTGTACTCTCTTTCCTGTTGCTTTTCACAGGCATGCGGATGGGTCAGTTAAGTTCTGGGATGCTTCTGCAAGTAAGTGTTGTGAATAGCTATTTGTTGCATGTTGCACAATCATTGATGTTATATATCTGATTTTATAATAACTGTATAACCAACACTGAATTTGACATTTGGGAGACCATAAATTGAATTCCCAATTATCAAGTAAAATTATCAAGTAAATGACTTTAGAATAAATTGTTTCATGTTAGAAATGAACTGTATCCTTAAGATATGATGTTCAGGATATTAGTCAGTCAAGAATAAGTCTCAACAAAGCTACTCAGATGCTTTCTTCAAACTTTCTCTTCCAACGTAGAAATAGAAGTGATAATATGTTTCCAGTGAACAGAAATTTTTCAAATTATTTAAATGCGTAATTCCAAACTTATATCTAAGTTTGTCTTGTCATTGTAACATACATTTAGTACCAGAAAAACATGTTTTTGAAAGCTAGTGTCTACGAAACATACATGACAAGCATTCAGTGAAAATCCAGTTAATTCGGAATGTTTTATTGTGTTTCTATGTTTTTTCCAAAATTATTTTTATTCCCTTTTGTCATGTTATCTAAATTAATCACTTTTTCCCCTTTCTGTAATGAGTACAGTGATGAGTACTGTTTCTTAGTCAGATCCGACTCAACGGCACTTGGTTGGCTGGATGTAACCTAAAAGAATAATAAAAAGTAGAAATAGGAATGAAAATATAGTTCACATAAATGAAGGCTTTTATCCTTATATGTTTATTAAATATTATCTTTTATCTTTTTGTATTAAAATGTCTAACATATTGTCTTTGTTCTAGTAACTTTACAAGTATTATATAAACTAAAGACATCTAAAGTATTTGAAAAATCAAGAAATAAAGATGACAGGCCAAACACAGACATTGTTGATGAAGACCCATATGCCATTCAGATCATCTCCTGGTGTCCAGAAAGTAGGATGCTGTGCATAGCTGGAGTGTCAGCTCATGTCATTATTTATAGATTCAGCAAACAGGAAGTAATTACAGAAGTCATTCCGGTAATAATCTCTTAATTGTTTTCAGTTTCAGATGTCTGACATTTTAAAATTTGTGCAGTATTTAGAAGACTATTTGTAGTCAGTGTTGTCTAAAACTGTGAGAACACATCAATACTTACTTTGCAATGAAGAGCATGTTTTCTGTGCTTCCATTTTGCTGAATTTTTAAATCCTTAAATAAGTTGTATATTTCTTTGCAGGAAAGCTAGTATGACTGTGGACAGTAAGTTATCTAGTGCTTCTCTTACATAAATACTGTGAACAGTTGGCTTTAATAAATAGAAATTTATTTACTCACAGTTTTGGAGGCTAGAAGTCCAAATTCATTTGTATCTATTCTGAAGGTTCTAGGGAAAAGCTTTCTCTGTGGGCTCTAGGGAAAAATCTTTGTCTTTTTACAGTTTTTCCCCTCTTCTTGGCCAGTCTTTATGTGACCTGGTGTCTTAACGTTCCCTCATCTGTGCTTCTTTGCTTCTGTGCCTCATCTCTAAAGTGGTTATTGGCTTAAGCCGCAGTCTACATTATTTGGCCTCATTAACATAACAGAAATGCCTATTTCCAAATGGAATTTTAGCCACAGTTACGGGGTTAGTATTCCAGTAGATTTGGGGAGAGGAAGGAGGCCATTCAAGCCATTAGCAGCAGACTCCAATTTGGTATTAACTGTAATAATGCCATGAATTTTAAAATCATAAAACTATGGATTTTGATATTACAGACATTTTATAAAAGCCAAATCAGAAACGATTTTTTGCTTTATGATACCTTACCTTTAGAAATCATACTAAACTTTGACCCGTAAAAATGTTCCTTCTCCCGAGTTTATTGTGTATGTGCATAAGCTGTCATCCAATGCACTGTAATTTTTAGGGGTAGGTAAGCTGTTTTACTTTTACCACAGATGCTGGAAGTGCGGTTGTTATATGAGATTAGTGATGTCGAATCTCCAGAGGGGGAACAGCCGCCACCTTTGCCAACACCGGTGGGAGGTTCCAATCCGCAGCCCATTCCTCCTCAGTCTCATCCATCTACCAGTAGCAGTTCATCTGATGGCCTTCGTGACAACGTTCCTTGTTTAAAGTGAGTTACAAAGCATTACAGAAACATTTTGATATTATCTTTATTTAGGTAAACGATTAACATCAGTGACCCTGCAGTAACATTTTCCTGGGGTGGAGAAGAATGGCAGAAAACATCTCTTCTGTGCTTTGCTGTGGTTCATTTAACTCATAAAACCATAAATTTTGATACTGCATGCATTTTATGAAAACAAAGTCAAAAACAGTTTTTTGCTTTATAATACCTTACTTATAGAAATGTTACTGAGTTTTTACCTGTGACAATGTTCCCATGACAGTGGCATCAGGAGATACATTATTGTGTTCTATGTTTTTATCCTTAAACTACAAAAGTTTGCTCTCTAAACACACTAGTTAGTTAAGTAGCATGAATCTTTCCACTGTCTGTACCTCAGGGATACTTTCAGCCTGTATAAAACTAAGTAGATCACATGTATGTCAGATGCTTTCTAGCATTCTGAAAATTCAGGTTTGTTTCAGTTTTTAAATTAAAGATTTTCTAATTTTGTAATCCTTTCTGTATTATCTTTATTTACATGCCTTTATTTTTACATGCCTATGTAAAAATGCCTTTATTATTTACATGCCTATATTTACATGCATTCCAGATTTAAATGTATCTTCTACGCAGGAACAGATTGTATAGTATTTTCTTTTCCATTTATGCGTGGTTAGTTGTTTTTTTTTTTAAGGCTACAAGCATTAAATATGGGGAGAATTACAGTACAGTGACAGAAGAGTTAAATGAAAGAAGACAGTGTGTGTGATTACAAGTATTACATTTACAGAGAAGTCACTTAGGATAATGGCTGGAAGGAAATTGTGAAACTTCTCAGTTAGCAGATCCAAGAGATACAGCAGGATGGGGGCGGGGTTGGAGCACAGCTCACCTGCCACAGCTTCAAGGTGGGCAGGGCGATGGGTCAGACTTCGCCTTTGTGAGTAGAACCAGAATCAGGCTTTGCCATATTTTGCTTCAGGTCTGGTAGAATCTCTTCAGTTGGTGAATAGTTCAGTAACTGCCAAGGAGAATGACCATGTAAAATTCACTCTAAAGACAAGGCTTTTATGTCATAATCATTGTGGAAGTACTGATTGAAAGCTTTTCTTTTTCTTTATATGTTACATAAGCTCCAGACTGTATGTTCAGCCAGTTGTTTTCAAGAGAGGATGATTTTGGCCTCTGAGAGACATTTGACCATGTCTGGGGATGTTTTTGGTTGTCACAATAGGGAGAGAGGAGTGTGCTACTGGTACCTAGTGGATAGAGGTCAAGGATGCTGCTCAACATCCTACAGTGGCACATCAAAAAGAACTACCTAGCTCTGCAGGTCAGTAGTGCCAAAATTGAGAAACACTGGTCTAAAAATACAAGCAGGATGGTTAAGCAGCTCCAGTTCTCCAAAAGGTCAGTCTCAAGTTTCCTCACTCTCTGTGTCTCATGCTCACACACATGCACAGAGGTTCTTCCTTCTACAGTTACAGCACAGATTTACCTGGACTACCCTTGGGGATACAGAATCCTGTATTCTTCACCTTTATAACTTACTTACTCAGTGCTATTGTAATTTATAAAATTTCCATTAATGTCCTTCTGATATTTAAATATTTTTTCCACAGCTCTTTGTCAACATTAAGGTGATGTTTAAGCCCTCGTGCTGTAGTAGTTAAGTGCTACAGCTTCTTACCAAAAGGTCAGCCTTTCACATCTACCTGATGCTCCTTGGAAACTCTGTGGGGCAGTTCTGATCTGTTCTGTAGGGTCTCTATGAGTTGGAATCAACTTGACAGCAATGGCTTTTTTTTTTTTTTTTCAGTCAGTATCTGAAACTATTTTATTTAGTTCTGGGACTCTGAGTTTCTCTGCTGTCATGGACCCAAGATTATGGTGTGACCATGTTTATTAGTTGGAAAGGCATTTTATATGTAATTCAATATTCTGACACACTGTTAATCTTTTGTAACTGTTTAGAAGAATGTCACCTAATACAATCCAAATAAAATCTGATGATAAAGTTTTTTTGTTTCCTTTTGAGTATCATTGTGGACTCTTACTTTTTTTAAGAGGTAATTTGTTTAATTTGATTAATATCATTCAGTCACAATTTGTCAAAAGAAGCTCCTTTTAAGCTGGCTTCCAGGTCCTGTCAGCACTACTGTAGAATTCTTCTAACCATCTTTCTTTGATTCTGTTAATAAGATGTTATAGACTTGTATTGAATTCTTTCTGTACCTAACACATGGAAACAGCTATTGTATAAGAAGCCTTAGTTCTTTTTAAGAGAGATTACCATAACAGACCAAAATAAGATTTCCAGAAATGGATACAACATTGTTTTGGTTGGCTGCTAAACCAAAGGTCAGCAGTTCAAAACCCCTAGCTGTTCCTTAGAAATTATGGGACAGTTCTCTGCTGTCCTATTGCATTGCTATGAGTCCAACCAACTCGGTGGCAATAGATTTAGTTTGATTTGATTATGCTATTAAAGCAGGCTACCCAGTGACAAAAATTAGGCAAATTTTTTTTCTTGAAAATTAAAATCTTCACACTTTTAATTGAATTTTCACAGTATTTTATAATGTAACTATTTTTTTACCTCTTATCTAAATTATAAATTTGCTACTCTTGTATAATTAGATTAACTTGGAATTATTACATTGTTTATATATTAACAAGAATAAGTCCAAAATTATAGTACTAAAATCATCACTAACAATAAAGCTACTGTATCAATAATAAAATAAAGCATTATACTTTCCTTTAAGTACATCTATCTTGAATGGTAGTCATATTGCTTAGTTTTGAGATATTTGTAGTAATTTTTTCTTCTTTAGTGATTATGTAAACACTAACCTGATACATTATTCTGTTCAGCTTTGTAAGTTTATTTACTTTGAGGCTGTTACAGTCTTGACATTTCTCTCCTGGAAGCAGCATTTGGTATTACATGTGGGTAAACTGTCTTAGTCATCTAGCACTGCTTTAACAGAAATACCACAAGTAGATGGGTTTAAAAAGACAAATTTTATTTTGTCAGTGTCCAGTAGACTAAAAGTCCAAATTCAGGGTGTCAGCTCCAGGGGAAGGCTTTCTGTGCTGGCTCTGGAAGAAGGTCCTTGTCATTAGTCTCCCTTTGGACTGGGAGCTTTTGAGGTGCAAGGACCCTGGGTCCTTTCCAAAGGATGTGCTCTGCTCCCAGCACTGCTTCTTGGTAGTATGAGGTCCCCAAATCTCTATACTAGCTTCTTTTCTTTGTCTCTCAAGAGATTACCTCAAGGCACAATACAGCGTTACACACTGAGTCCTGCCCCACCAACGCCACTGCTGCCCGTCCTCCCTCATTAATGTCATAGAGGCGGGATCTACAACATGGGGGAATGTCGCACAACACTAGGAATCGTGATCCAGCCAAAGTGCCACACACATCTGGGGAGAGGTGCACAGTTCAGTCCATGACACTGTCCTGTCATGTATTTTATGAGATGACTGGAACTCTCAAACAGGTAGAATTTTAAATATATGCACACCAGATTCAACCAAAGTCTAGTCACCTATAACTGCTTACTGATGTCTGCAAAGCAGTTCAGTAATCGTCCTGGTCTTCCCCATTTGGATTCTGAACATGTTGAGAAATAATTCCAGGTGGTAATTAAAAATGCCACCTTAATTATTGATAAAGGTCAACGCAGTCAGCTAGCAGGAGAGCCAGATGGGCTTTCTAATACTGACTTGCATACCAGGGCAGCCTAGTTTTCCCAGTTTCAGGAGCGTGAAGCAACCTAACCTTTGCAGAAGCAGAGGAGGGCATGTACTCTGTGGGTAGACAGGCTCCCAGGTGCACAAGAGACAAGTTAAGTCTTTCCATATTTACCAGCTAGTTACGGCACTCCAACATGTGCACTCTAGACTTTTGATAAGGGTTAGAGAGAGGCCCAAGGTTACACTCAAGAAGAAATACCAGGCAGTGTGGAGAAGCATTCTTAAGATGATTCTGTGTGTGTGTGTGTGTGTGTGTGTAAGCTTTGTGTATCTGGAATTATATTTTATTCTTTTTGCTGGATAAATGAATAGATGGTCTTACTAACTTTAAGGTGTAGCCTCATATTATTATGTAATCCATATATTTAATTGTAATTTTACTTCAAGTTTTAAAACCTTAATTTTTAAAACAGAAACATAATTTAATCATATCATAAAATGAATACTCTACTGATATACTCATTTTGAACTTAGGTAGAAGCCCAGAATAGGAATATATAGACAGGTTGTATACATACAGATTGTGTGGTAACTGTAATTCCTGGTCTTTGGATAATTTTGTAGTATCATCTTACTGAAGGACTCCTTGTTGGAGGGAGGGTTGTAAACTGCATTAGGGAAACACTGGAAAAGAATACTAGTTTCTTAATAGAACTACATTTACTGTGGTACAGTAAATAGAAAATGTTTAATTTTAACCATTTTTAAGTGTACAAGTCAGTGAAATTAGTTATATTCACATTGTTGTGCAACCATCACCACTTTCTGTTTTAAAACTTTCTTGTCACCCCAATTAAGCAGTACTGTTTTTATGCAAATAACACACTTTTTCTTCCTTTGCCAATATCAGCTTCCCCCTGAAAGGTATCCTACTAAATATTGCTATTCCTTTTTTTTTTAATATTGCTTTTTTGAAAAAATAATTAACATGTTTCTGAAAATCAGGGGGTGGGGTATTGGTAAACAAACACAGAAGGTATGTATTATTTGCATACAAATACAGTAATTGCCCATTTTCTCCTCCCTAACACCTGGTAACATCTAAAAATTTATTTTGTAGTTATGACTTTGTTTATTCTAGATATTTTTATGTAAGTAGAATAGTATGTTTGACCTTTTTTCTCTGGCTTGTTTCACTTGACGTAATATTTTCAAAGTTCACTCATCTAACATATATTAGAACTTTACTTCTTTTATTGGATGAATAATATTTCACTGTGTGTGTGTACCACATTTTGTTTATCCCGTCTTTTGTTGACAGACATTTAGGTTTTTCTACCTCTGGGCTCTTGCAAGTAATACTGCCATTGACTTTGGTATACAAAAATCTTTGTTCTTATTTTTTGAAAATTGTTTTGGCTTGTTAGCATGACTTCTGATTTCCTATAAAACTGAGGATTGGTTTTTCTGTGTCTGCCAAAAAAAGAAAATTTTGTTTTCTGTAAGTCTCCAGAATAGCTCTGCTGGGACACCCTGTCATCACCTCGCTAGCCTCTCAGTAAGCCCAGAGGTCAGCCCGAGGGTGGGAGTGTAGAGTTTTTCCGTGTCTTTTCTTATCATGCGTCTTGCCCTGGGTCTGCACATGGCTTTCCAGATTCTCCCGTTTACACGGTGCTTTTGAATTTCCTAATTTCCCAGTGAAATCCTCTCTCCAGCTTGTCCTTCTGGGCCCCGGTGGTTTACTGTATGTCTCAATTACATTCTTGGCTAAGGTGACTAAAAAGATTTTGTTTGCCTTACAGTGTGTTTGAGTGATGTGTGCCACTTTTCTGCCCTGAGTTTGTTCTGACATAAGCAAACCGGAAACTAATGCTTTGCAACAATCTTTTAGATAGCCACTAGACAGATTAGAATACACAAATTCAGTATTTGCATATAACATCTGTCTTTTTCCTCTGGAACCAGGGACCAACATGAAACTTTGGCTTCCCTCTTAAAGCTGGCCACCAAGCTCTGGAGTGGTTGGGGAAGGGGCTGGCTTCTTACTTTTGCGTAAACGCTTTTCTTGTTTCTTTTATTAATTAAAATAAGAAGTCCATGAGTTATGTGTGTGCTGGTCACTTAAGCCTTAAGTAGTCCCACATATACACTTCTAAAATTATCCACGGAATGCATGTTGCCATTCTTGAGAATCGACTGTCTCTGTATACACATTTGATATGTCAGGAGAAGCCTAGCATTTCCTTGAACCTTACACTCTATACCTAACTTATTCAAGGAGGAAGTAGCCTACTCTGACCAGCAACCTATGACTAATGTCAAGACACTCTCTGGGTAAAGACCAAATGCTCAGTGTTTATTTTTGTATCTTGAGATGGTCAACTAGAGCTGATGAGAGCCTCTTCCCAAGAATTTAGAAATTGTGCCTTAGCCAGTATACAGTTCTGGCTATGTTACCTTGGAGAACTGGCAAGTGACTGTATCAGAGTTCGTATTACGAATGCATTCAGTAATCCATGTTTACTCTGAAAACTGGGTAACATATTGATTCTTTTATCACTTAGAGTGAGCCTAGCAAATACATCAGGAAAAGTTCAGGTATCGTGCTCTTCCTCACTTGAAGTACTGACTGAATGATTCAAAAGGCTTTTCACCTCTGTGTGTAGTGTCGCAAGAGTCAACACTGAGGAGTCTTTCCTGCTGTCCTTCTTTTAGACACTGTCACTTCAGGGTCTTTCTTTCATATATTGTCACTTAAAGGTCAATGCCTCAAGAATTGTTGAAGGAACCAGATTTGCATGTGTTTTGCAAGAATAATAGTTTTATTTTTTTTAGCAGTATTTAAGAAATATGGGGAAAGAATCTGTGCAAACAGCAGTGCTCTCACCTATAATCAAAATTGGTTTTTTTATAGTAAAAGTAGCCATACACACAGAAATAAATTGTTCAATTATTTTTCTTTTTGGATTTTTGCTTCCAAATCCACTTGAAGCTTTCTTATGCAAATATCCACTATTGTGACTAAGACACAAGTGACTAAGACACACTCTTTACAAACCTCTCCCTCACACTCTTTTTCTAATGTGCCTGTCATCAGTTTATCCAGTATAAGCCGTGTGAATCTGTTTGGTATGAGTGAGGTTTGGGCATTCAGTTAACTACTGAATAATTCCACTTGAAGACCCAACCTTCACCTCAAATTTACCATGTATATCCCTGAATCCAGCTCTTTTCCCAACAGATTTGTTTTCTTTGGAACTCAGAGTCGGTCACCTTGTCTTCTTGTTCTCGTCTTCCCTGCCTCTAATCAGCCACCAGCTCATTCATTCATCCATTCACTCATTCATTCAGTAAATATGTATTGAGGACTTCCTCTGCATTAGGGCACTTAAGATTTCTACTCGGATGGAACCTACAGCCTTAATAATGCATACTTCGTAAGTTTTCCAAATCTACTTTCCCTGCTGTTACAGTGTTTTAAGTGCTGTGGCTGCTAACCAAAAGGTTGTCAGAATCCACCAGGCACCTCTTGGAAAGTCTGTGGAGCAGTTCGACTCTGTCCTGTAGGGTTGCTATGAATCAGAAGTGACCTGACAGCAGTAGGTTTGATGGTTTGGGTTTTTTGTTTTATATAAAGGAATCATAAGAACTTTCTAATCTGTTTCCGTGTTCCCCTTCATCTTCTATACCTCTACCAAATTAATCTCTACCAAAATATTTTTGTAAACCTTCACTGGCTTTTAATTCTTTAATGAAGACATTTTACTTTTGCGTAATTTGACCATTTAAAAAACACCTTGAAGATACACACAGTGTCCTCACAGTGTGATTAAACCCACTGCCATCAACTTCACTCTGATTTCTATTACAGTGACCTTACAGGACAAAGTAGAACTTCCTGCACAGTTTCCAGGGAGACTCTGAAGGGTTTAAACTGATGACCTTTTGGTTAGCAGCCATAGCTCTTAACCACTATGTCACCAGGTAGTGATGCACTTTTTTAGATGAGAAGACAGCTGGTAAAGTGGCAAAGCCAGGACTCAAATGCAAGTTTTCTGAGAACTCTACCAACATCAAACATTTATAGGGAGGCCGTGAAAGCTCAGTGTGTCCAAACTTGAAAATCTATCAGTCTTTGAATACGAATTTCCTCCTTCTTTGTTTACTTAAACCGTATTTTTAAATTTTAAGTCTACTTTTCTGGTAGAGATTTTTCTAACTTGATTTTTTTTTCTTCTTCTTATTCCCTAGGCTGCTGCTCCATTTGCTCCTTCTCCCCACCCCTCCTTGCTCTTCTCATTCTTGCCCATGTGCCTCCTTCCACTGTCCCCCTAGTCTTTCCAGATAGATAAATGCTTCTGAGTATTCTGATTTATACATATGATGACTGACAATTAAGTTTGAGAATTCATCCTAGATATTCAGTGCTATTCATTGCTAAATATCACTACAATCACCTTTGAAGTACTCGCCATGGGAAGCTATGCACTGACGCCAGTGTCTAGTCCACCCTTCCAAACAATTTTAGAACTCTCTTTCTGGAATGGCCATCAGAGATGTCATCCTATTACCCTTGCTGTCCTGAATGTCATCAAAATGTCTTCCTTACAATATTTCATTTATCTTTGGGTAAAGAAAAAAATCACTGGGGGCCAAATCAGGTGAGTAGGGAGGGTGTTACAATACAGTTATTTGTTTAGTGACTTAAAACTCCCTCACAGACAACTAGACAGTTAAGTTTGGAAACTTGCCACCATATGCAATGACCATTCTGAGAAGAGTTCCAAAATTGCTTTGAAAGGTAGCCTAGGCGCTGGCATCAATGCATAGCTTCTCGAGGGGAGTACTTCAAAGGTGACCATAGTGACATTCAGCAGTTAAAGTATGTACTACTTAGAACAGTTAAGTTTACAGACCTAACTGTCAGACCTGGTATTTTAAGTGTAGTATGGTTTCAAGTATAAAGTTATTTTGTATGAATATATATGCACCATTGTATAATTCTGTAGGCTAATAATAATTGAAAATGGCTGAGAATGTAACAGCATTACTTCTTGTATTTCAGAGTTAAAAACTCAGCACTTAAACAGTCTCCAGGTTATCAGACAGAACTCGTTATTCAGTTGGTATGGGTGGGTGGAGAACCGCCACAGCAGATAACCAGCTTGGCCGTCAATTCTTCCTATGGATTGTAAGTATGCATTTTTTTCAATCTCTGCATAGTGTTTTATACCTTATTTTGTTTTAAAGAACAGAAATCATGATCTTAGGTATCATATCAATTAAAATGTTGTATAACTTTAATTTTAGACAACATTTGGTATTCATTTGAAATATAATTCTGGTGTTCACATAGTTTACTCTGGCTATGCATATACTACTTCCTGCTGTTAAGTTAAATAACTTATGAACCAGAGAGTTATTTTAAATAAAGTTTTAAAGTCCCATCTCCTGGATGTGCTCTCAGATAATTTTCTTATTACTCCTTGGTACAGTGAGCGTTCAGCCACATGAATTCAAATGACTGCATTGTAAGGAATATCTGTCAGTGCTGAATCATCACGTAGTAATTTGTTCTTTCTCCTTCTAAGGTTAATTTGTGTATGTTGCCATTATGATATGATAGACTTAAAAATATTTGTTATTCTTTTCAAAAATCAACTTGGCAATGGAAGAGAAGCTTCACCGTAACCTTTCATTTGTTATTATAGCCACAGAACCATTTTTATGTCTAGGTGACCACAAGACATAAAAATTTTGGGGGGGGACGGTATGTGCTATGTATTTGTAAAATTTCAACTATTTGCCAGAATTTTATTTAATGTGACAATCTGTATTTAGTGATTCAGTAAGAAACCTGATTATATGCTCTGTGTTTACATTCTTATTATGTGTGATAGTTAGCAGGTATTGAGTTGAAGTGTTTCTGCGTTAAATGGTAATACCATTTTCAGTTCACATAGACCTTTCCAGGCCTTTTTACTTACTTAGATAGCCCTTCTGTAGTTCTCAGTTTTCATCTCCTGGCCTAAGAGATTTTAAGAGATACCAAAAACCAAAGCAGTTGTACTAGAGTCCAACTGATGTGTTTCTGAGTAGAACTGTCCTCCATAGGGTTTTCAGTGGCTGAGATGTTTTGGAAGTAATCTATCAGGGCTTTCTCCCAAAGGGCCTCAGGGTGGACTCAAACAATCATTGTTTTGGTTGGTAGCCAGGTGTTTAAGCATTTTCATCACCCAGAAGCTCCTCTGCTGTTGTTATGTGCCATTTGAGTTGGTTGCACTACTGAACGACTATATGGGAAGAGTAGATCTGCCCCATAGAATTTCCTGGGTTGAAACCTTCATGGGAACAGATCACCAAGTCTTTTCTGCCACAGAGAGTCTGATGGGTTTTGATAAGCAGCCGGGCACTTAATCATTGTGCCACCAGAGATCCTCTTAAGAGTACCAAAAACCCACTGCCATAGAGTTGATTCCAAGTCATAGCAACCCTATAGGACACTGTAGAACTGCTCCCTAGGGTTTTCCAAGAGAACCTGGCAGATTCGAACCACTGACCTTTTGGTTAGCAGACATAACACTTAACCACTATGACACCAGGATTTCCCTTAGAAGAGTAATAACATTCCTTTATTCATAGCTGCTTGGTTTATAATTTCAACTCACAGTTGAGAAGGTAATTGGAATATCCCAAAGGGAGCTATTCAAGACTTATGCTTTCATCTTTCTATTCCTGACATTAAGAATTAGCACAACTTGCCCCTTTGTGTAATCTTCCGTGTCCCTAGTGGAAGGGGATGTCTTGCGATAAGGGCTCAAAATGCCCTCGCAGTAGAAAAATACATGTCCTGTTGACTCCTGTGGGAGATTTCAAGTTCCAACTCCTATGTAAAAAATTCTTTATTAGTCATAGTGATTTGTAATCATTAATGTTTGTAGATGAGAAAACATATGTAACTTGTGTGTTTTTGCCCTTCGCTGGCTTTGATTTCAAAAAGGAATCTCCTGAAAGATCTACCATGCCTCTTGGTTCAGCCTTAGCGACTACAGTTTCTTCTGTCTGTATTTTTTGTGCTAAAATATTTGCCCTTTTCCTGTTTCCAGGGTTGTTTTTGGCAACTGTAATGGCATTGCGATGGTTGACTACCTCCAGAAAGCAGTACTCCTCAACCTCGGCACTGTTGAGTTATATGGCTCTAATGACCCTTACCGGAGAGAGCCCCGATCACCTCGGAAATCTCGACAACCTTCCGGAGGTAAAAAAGAAGAAACCTTGAGTTTCTGAATTTCTGTAAATACTCAATTATCTCTGTGAATGTAAATACTGTGTAGACACATAGCTTATCTGTTATAGTCTATATATATGAACTCTCAGACTAGTGAAAGATAAGAAACCTTCTTGTATTGTTACTGGTTTTCGCTTTTATTTTTAATATCATTTTACGATTCTATTTGAATCCTGAGGAAGAACCTCAGTATCAGAATTAAGCTCAATTATGACGACTGAAAAATTTGTCTCCTAGAACAAAAGTTAATTTTAATTGTTTGATCTCTGTAGTCTTAGTTCATTGTTTCAATCATTTAATTCAAAGGAATCATTCTCATATGGGAGAAAAAAAGCATAGCTGTGAAAGTAAATTTGAATTCCATGACAAATAATTGCATTTTCATATCCTGAATCATTGCAAATTCAGATTCATTAAGAATTTTCTTTATAGAGTTCTTACCTTTGTGTTTGTTAGGTAATTAGTGTAAGTGTTTTAGTGCTGATGCATCATAGAACACATGCATAGTGAGCTGTCGTTACCAACACTGTCCGCCTTTCTTTTTACCTCATTGCACACACACAAAATGGCATTTGATGTGTAGTGCACAGAGGTAAGCTAATGGGGAGTCCAGTGATAATGTCCTGTCGGCTCGTTTCTCCAGATGCCTGTTTAGCTGGAACAGGGATTGGGGTGGGGCCCTGTTCTGGGTTTACTTAATTCATTTGTAGAATACCATTGCACAGTGGAACACTTTGGGAAGTTCTGGTCTCTACTTCCAAATTCATTCCCTCTGAATTAAAATTCTTTCTGAGAGTCATTTTTTTGTTGCCTCAGTAAATTATTAACTAAATACTACCAGTATTAGAATTCATATGAGAATTTTAAAAGGTAGGTTGCTATAGATCTTCTTACGTTGACTTGATGGTTGGAATTTTCTTTTCAAAAATTTTTTTTCCTTTCCATTTGTGTTTGTATGTGACCATTTTGCATGTGATATCTTCAGAAGGTTTTGCTCAACCGTACTAGTCCATATTTTTGTCTCCTTCCCCCCTCCCTCGTCATTGCTTCCTTAAGGTATGCTGCCTGTGACTTCTTGCATGTGTGACCTTTCTAGCTTATATTCTGGGTCTGTGAAAAAATTCCGTTCTCTTTTAAGTAAGTCATTCATTTTATGGCAATAAAATTTGGGCATATTTGTTCTTTGTCTTTGTCAAATCAAATCATTGATATTTTTGTTTTTCTTTTTTTTTTACTTTAAAACATTCTATGACTAAAATATTGGTTGCTTAGATTCATCACATAATTTGTATATGAAAACTATTGTAATGTTTATGTTCCAATCCAATTTCTCTGTAAAGCAAGGAAGTTAATATTTATTGTTAGAAAATTTAATCTTTATCATGGTAGAGAAGAATTTCTGAGGAGCCTGAGGTAAAAATTTTACTAGTCGCAAAATTAATTAATTACTTTTATCCTTTGTACCTAGTAGTAGTTTACCTAAAACTGCAAGAAAATAAATATCTAAATTTATCTTACTTTTGAGACCAGTTTTATATGATGTTGAAAATATTTATTGTTAAATTTTAATATGTCCTACTTTATTATAAACAGACCCTACAGTATTGTTTTATTTGCTTAGACACAGGCAACCATTTGAGTTTTTTTCTTTTAGTTTAACATACTCATCGTTACGCCCCTCTATCAATGTAATTATTTTAAGTAGAATTTAAATGGCTATTATATTAAAATAAGCTTTAGAATAGAATATTTTTAAGAATATTTATGCCTCTAATTCTAAAATATAATTATTTCATATGAAATTAAATGTAGAAAAACTGTTCTAAAATACTTCAATTGCATTATTATAAACAACAGTATTCCATCTAAAGAAATCTATTTAGTAATATGTTCTTGAACTATAGCCCAAATACCATCAGATTTTTCTCCAATATTTAATCCAAAAGAAAATTTGTTACTAGTAGATGCTAATATATTTCCATAAAGAATCAGATGCTGTTCCTAAAATTTCTGTAGAAGATAAAACTTAACTAAGATAAGCTTAAACATCATACAGCTGTGTTAAATGCACTTGAACTATTTACTAGATACAGTGTATTCATAATAAAAATTATGAAACTATCATGGGGCAAGCAGTGATGAAGTACTTCAGTTACTTACATGTCTGCTAAAAGTCTATTCTACAGAAAATGAAAACATGTGTATTTTGATCATTGCTTTATCACTTAGGATGTGAAGGACACAGGAAAGGATACTTCTATTATGAATATAATTAAAATGCAAATAAGATCTAATTAGTGATCAATATGTGACAGACATTAGTAAAGGGGCTTATTTAGTATTGAAAGTTGATAATTATGAAGAAACTACAGGCACAAAGCTGTATCTAGATTTTAGAGAGGTTTTTTCAGTATTTGTGGGTAGGATGTTCTAAAACTGAAGTTTTTGACTATATAACTGCAGTTACTTTCAAGTCTTCAGTATTTTCAGAACTATAGAAAAAGGTTGAATAGCTCTATAGCCTGTAGTGTACTGGTTGCAAAGTTGTTTGTATGTCTCTGTGTGCATTAAAGGAAAACAAAAATATTAACTACGTATTACACCTGTTGCCATCAAGTAGATTCTGACTCATAGTGACCCTATAGCACAGAGTAGAACTGACCCATAGGGTTTCCAAGGAGCTGATGATAGATTTGATCTGCTGACCTTTTGGTTTCTGAGAAGCAGCTGGTAGGCTGGAACAGCTGACCTTTTTGGTTACTGGCCAAGCTCTTAACCACTCAGCCACCATGGCTCCAAATACATATACATGTGCCAAAATAAAAATAAAAATAAAATAATTTAAACAAGCTTGTTATGTAAATTTATTAGCTAATGTGATTAAGGAAGGATTAGAACTTCAATTTAGGATTTTAAACTCTCCATTGAGAAAAATTATTTTTTTCTCTGGCAGTGCAGGAAGTTCTAAAGAGAAATAAAAGACCAAACTACTTAATGTAAACAAGGTAGACCAAACAAAAATAAAAGGATATCAAAATAGATTGAAATTAGGCTCATGAGATAGCTTTTATCATTATCTGGTTGAAATTTAAAAGGTGCCCCCAAGTTATGATGGTCAGGTATATTACTGGAGAACAAATTGATGTGTAAGTTAGTCACGCAGTACATGTTCTTAGATAATCACATACGAAGTCTGACAGTTAAGTTCGTGAACTCATCCTAGTAAAAGTGCTACATACCTCATTGCTGAATATCATTATGGTCACCTTCAAAGTATGCTCCCCTTGGAAGCTATACACTGATGCCATGCCAAGTCCACTTTTCAGAGCAATTTGGAGACTCTTTTTCTGGAATGGCCATCAGAGCTGTCATCATATGACCCATGATGTTCTGAATAATCAGATGTCTTCCTTTCAATATTTCCTTTATCTGTGAGTAAACAAGAGAGTCATTGAGGGTCCATATCAGGTGAGTATGGAGGGTGTTCCAATACAGTTATTTGCTTACTGGCTAAAAACTTCCTCACAGACAACTATGCGGTTAAGTTTGTGAACTTTCCACCTTGACACTGCACAGTGGCCATTCCAGGAAGAGTTCCAAAATTTCTCTGATGCATGGACTAGGTGCTGGCATCAGTGTATAGCTTCCCAAGGGGAGTACTTCAGTGTTGACAGTAGTGATAGTCAGCAATGAGCTATGAAGCACTTATAGCAATTAAGTTCATGGATTTAATTGTCTGTCCTTGTAATACATTTTTATGATGTTTAATAGAAATCAGCAAAAAATACCCCAGGCTTAAAATTTCAAAAGTGGTTATTTTTATTCTAGTAAGAAAGGATATTATCATTATTATTATCAATGATAATTATTTTGATAATATTTCATAATAATTATTGATAATATTATCAATATTATCATTACTACTGAATGACCTGATGTCATAGTCCTATATCAAGAAAGAGCCCATTTTTATGAACACTTTGTCTAAGATCAAATGAATGCATCTTCTTGAAACTATGAAAGCTGTTTTCATTTCTTCCAAAACCATTAGTTTTGATGAAAATTAAGGAAAAAAAAAAACACTAATTTCTATTCAAAAACTTCCTACTCAGTGAATACAAGTAATATATAATCCAAAATAGAAAACCCTTCTCTAAGCCAATTTCAAACAGTGTCCAGCAAATGTTACTCTAAAGCTTTCTTAGTGAGTGTGGAGAATGTGACATCTCAAAATAACAGGAAAGCAGATAACTCACTGGCCACATAGGCATATACATAGATATGACACTTAAACTCTTTGGAGCCTAGACCTGTAACTCATGAGTGTTGCTCAGAGAATCCAAACTTCTGATAATGTAGTTTTTGTTTGTTATTTTTAAAGAATGTGCAGGTATTGTTTTCAGTCACCAGGCCAATGGATGCACACATTCATTGCTGACTTTGTATTTGACCATGGCTTTTACTTTTCATCTGTTGCATCAAATAGCTTGCTGTGGTTTCACTGATGAGCCCTCATGGTGTGATGACTAAGCACATGGCTGCTAACTGAAAGGCTGGCGGTTCCCATCATTAGTGGCTCTGTGGGAGGAAAGACGGGCCATCTGCTCCTGAACTACAGCTTAGGAAACCCTTTGTGGCAGTTCCACTATGTCCTGTAGTGTCTCTCTGAGTTGGAATGAACTCATTGACATACACACGCACATACTCATACGGTTTTGCTAAAAATTTACGTCATTTTACAAGGTAGATCTCTTCTAATTCATGTATATCTATGAGAAGAAAGTATTTTTGTAGAACTCTGTAAGAAATGTGATGGTATAAGTTTTAAGAAGTATACCCTAAAAGGTAAGTAATGAGCAGTGTTCTAAATACTGTAAATATTGATGTATAAAATACTTCTTATTATTCAGAAATATTTAAAGGAGGCCTTTAAACATTTAAAGCCATACTTAGGGGAGATTACTTTCAGGTATGAGATTAGGGTTTATGGGATGCAAAAGTTACCAAATTTACTGGTAAGTATGTATTCCATTTTAAGAGAAAGGCAGTAAGACATGTAGCATACATACCCAAATTCTAAATTTTAATTTTAAACAATATCATTCATTGTTATGTCTCCTGATTAAGTATTGGCCAATTAACACCTTTAGAAGTTGTTTCCAACTACATTCTTATTTGTTAAATGGCAGTGAGTTTGTTATTTTTGGTTTGATGACAGCTACATTTCTTTGAACTGTTTCAGTGTCAGAATGTGTCTATGTGACTGTCTTAAACTAATGGGCATAGAGCAGCCTACCAGTAGTACTAACAGTCTGTTAATCTGCTGGGTTCTTTTACATGGACAGTATTAAATGTTATTTTATAAAGTAGATAAAAGTATATTTACATGAATTGTGGTATGATTTGATTTTTGTTTCATTTTTTAGCAGGCCTCTGTGATATTAGTGAAGGGACTATAGTCCCAGAGGATCGCTGCAAATCTCCAACTTCTGGTAATTGGATTTAATATTGTTAATAATCATAATTCTGCAAAAAAGCAGTTCAGCTTGTCAGTGTTCCCTTTATAGATAAGGACTTACAATATCTGCAAAGAACTGTGTGACACGTTTGTTTATAAAATGGTACAGTTTGCAGTAAGTAAAAATCCACATCTGTTATTTGTTTTAAAAAGCCACAATCATTTTCTTAATTTTGTAATACTTGTACTTTTTTAAGGGAAAATACATTTGACTTCTTGCTATTCAATTAAATCTTTCCATCGTTTACAGTCTTTTATCTCCTATAGACACCCAAGGCATAGTCCCATAGAACAGGTAGATTCACAGATGGAAGCTGCTTTTTCTAGTCCTTAAATTATATCCATTGGAGTCTTGTGAAAGATTTTAACACTGATAACTTAGTGGCAGCTTAGTGACTAAGAGCCTAGCTACCAGCTGAAAGGCTAGCAGATGGAATCCACCACCATCTCCTTGGAATCCCCATGGAGCAGTTCTACTCTGTCCTGTAGGGTTACCATGAATCAGAATCATTTGGAAGATAACAAGTTTGGGGTTTTTAAGACAATTATTCAGACTGGTTTTATTGGTATTTTTGATAAACTTAATTTTTATGTCATTTTATAGCTATATTACAGCAGTTCTTTCTTGTCCATGAACACATCTTTATGTGACCTGTGGCTATATTGATGTTTCACAGAAACATTATTTTTTTTTTAATATCCTTTAAGGATCCTTACGATTAAGAGACACTGAATTTATTTTATTTTAATAGTCTGAAACTTTGCTAATCTATAGTAAGTTTGACTGGATAATTTTAGCTACCATGTTTGTTAAATCATTCTGATTGGGAATTTTCTTCAGTTACTAGAAAAATTGTTACTGATATAACTAACACTGTTTTTACATAGATTTTGACCCTTCCACAGCTGGTTCTACCGTATTAGAAGCAATCACTAGTATGGAAAACAGTGGGATGTGAACTGCGTTAATTCCCTCACAGTTCAGTTTAACACGTGTTAGACCTCAGATTTGAAAAGCTTTTGTGATATGATTTTCTTTTTATAATGACATTATTCTCCTGGTGTTGCACACGTTAATCATCACTTCCTTTAAAATAAATAAAAACCATCTGTTTTCTTATTCTTTAAATTTTATGTTTCAGCTTATCCATTAAGCTAATAACACATAGGGAACTTTAGGAATGTCATAATTCACTGCTCATATTAAGTCTTAATATTCCAAAAACCAAACCCACTGCCTTTGAGTCAATAGCAGCCCTATAGGATAGCACAGAACTGTCCTGTAGAATTTCCAGGGAGTACCTGGCAGGTTTGAACTGCTGGCCTTTTGGTTAGTAGATGTAATGCTTAGCTGCTGTGCCCCTGAACATTAGTAGGATAACATTGATAATATGGAACCAGGGACTCTGCTGCTTCATGGGACTAGAATTATTTCTGAATTTGAAATTTACAGTTATAGTATCTTTCTTGTTACTTCTCCTCTAACTGTCCCCAAATGACTACAATACTCTTCTCATTCTCTTTCTCTAAAGGCCGTGGGATGCACTTGTCAATGTGTGAAGGACATAAGACAAATTAGACATGCAGTGTTTTTACATTTTAGTGTACTAAATACCATCAAAAGTGTTTTAATAAGATTCACCTCAAATTAGTATTACTTTTCCTCCTAAGATAGATTTTCAAAAGATGTGTACATCTGGCAGTTTGAAGTAACTTAATAAAAGGTAGTTGTAGATAAGTAAATCAAGGTAAAAAACCTTCCAAATTCTGCCTTCCTCAAACCATAGAAACTCAGCATGGTTCATCATTGTCACATACATTGTACTCGGTGGTTCATGTGGAAGGCCCATGCAGTTTTAACACTCAGAAATGTCTGTGACACAGGACATCAGTTTTTCTCTCAGTGAGTTTGAGATACAAAGTGAAACTGTCACTGATAAATCATAAATTCTTACTTTTAAATGTAAAAGTCCAAAGTTAGAATTTTCTGAGGAGTTACATTCCTTTCTGTGTATCAGAAGAGATTGTTTTAAAAAGGCAGGGTAGGGGAGGCAAACTTTAGTGGATGATACAGTTATGTCTGAAACATGTTTCATTCATCTAGCGGGATGTAGGCGTCAGTCATGCATAAGTACATAAAGCATTACAGTAGGAACTTGAATAAGATTCCAGAAAGCTGCCTGTGTGACACATACTGTGTTCTCAGCTCCCATGTGTGTTTTTCTCTGCTTGTCCATTTAAGTAGTTCATAGTAACTTTTGTTATCATGGAACAGTTGTCTCATCCTTCGCATTTTTTTTTTTTTTAACTTTTCTGACTTCATCTCTTTTTACATTCTAATAGGGAATTAAAGAGACAATTTATTATTGCTCCTCTTAACAAACAAATTCTGCTAATTTGGGAGAGTCAAAAAGAGTAATAATCAGAATGACTTAGAGCCACAAAAGGATCGTATTATTTAAACACATGAAGAATAATAGCTAATGAGTAGCCTCAAATACTTCCCAGGATCAGATATAATGTAAATAAGTAATTAACATATTTTACAATACAGTATGTTTAAGCCAATATAGTTAAGATAAAATAATGTTAGCATTTATGGGAAAATAAAAATGGTTTGGGCATTAAAATAATTCATTTTTTTAATTCCTTATAAATACTAAGCAAAAGACCATTATTTTGGAACTTTAAAATAGCCATGTGCCTGATATCAAAACTAACATGTTTATTCAAAATAATTTACACAAATAAATAAAGAGAAACTTTTTTGAAGACTTTTAAATCCCATAATCAAAATTTGTGATCAGTATCAAGGCCCTGTTCAGTCATCATCCTTAAAAAACTTAAGTGATGAATACAGTTTGTACTTTCCATTTATTTTTAAACCGACCTGTTCTCTGAAATAGAAAGTTAATTTTTTCATCGTGAGCATGCTATTTCCTGAACAAATGAAGGAGTAGCCGAATTTGACCTTATGTCAAGGAACTCCGATTGCTTCACTGAATACTTCTTCAAGTACTACATAAATATAAATAAAGAAATGAAAAGCACCATTACAGATGAATTTGACATACTCGAAAGATTGTGTTAACTTACTTCAAACTGAGGAAAACCCTGGGCCACATAGACTATCATGTGAGTGGTACCTTTGGAAGTCTCCATGCATCTTAGAAGAAACAGCAAGCTGTAGATGCTTTCTTTGTTTAATCATGGTATTATGGTAAATATATTTGGGTAGGATATATTGAAAAAAATTTTGAGACTTCTTCATGAGACATCACATAAACTGTTGGCATTTTCAGTTATGGAAAAAGTAAATATGCTTGTTTTAATTACATTTATAGCTTATGTTTATTTCATATTTATGTATAGATAAGTTTTTATACTATCATTCTGATATGGAGTATATCAGATAAGACTGTTGTTGTTAGGTGCCATCAAGGCAGTTCCAATTCATAGCAACCCTATAGGTCAGAGAAGAACTGCTCCACAGAGTTTCCAAGAAGCACCTGGTAAATTTGAACTGCCAACCTTTAGGTTAGCAAATGTAACACTTTAACCAGTATACTACCAGGGTCTCCTCAGATAAGACTAGTTGTAATAAATGTCAATTAGTATCAGAGATGACAGTGATGTCTAAAGATATATATAACATCATGTGACTATTATATTCTTTAAATCTGTATTGTATGATAAATAAATATGTATATTACTATTTCTGGACATGTTACTGAGTTCATTGTGACCTGTATGATTGTTTTTAAATATGTTTATGAGCATCAATAAATCCTATTTAGTAAAAATCAAATGGATTTTAAAAAGTAATCTTTTCACACTATTTTAGAATTAATTGTATTGTGCCAGTATTGACAAGTTTTACTTGGTCAGAGAGAAAAGACATCAAGAATATTTGCCATCTGACCAAAGAAAAGAAGTACACTTCTTATTGGAGTTAATTTGACCTTACTTATTAACAGTCAGTACTGCTGCTTAAATAAAAACTAGGGAAAAAAAGCACAGAAAGGAAACTAAGTTCTAGATAGCTGATTCTGACAGGAAAACTTAGTTCCTTTGACATATATTTAGTCAGAGATTCTTCTACGTGCAGAATAGGAACCTTTGTGGCACAGTGGCTCAGCACTCAGCTGCTTATGGAAAGGCCCACGGTTCCAACCCACTAGCTACTCGGCAGGAGCAAGATGTGGCAGCATGCTTCCATGAAGATGAGAGCCTTAGAAACCCTGTGGGGACATTCTGCTCTGTCTTATAGGACTGCTCTGAGTCAGAATAGACCTGGCAGCAGTGGATTTGGTTTTTATATGTAAAATACTCTACTGAAGTATGAAAGGGATACAAAAATGAGTTGGCTGTGCATCTTGTTTTTCAGAAATTTGTTCTAATGGGAAAGATCATACTGTATAAATTTAAATTTTAAGTTATAAAGTGGTCAACATCATAAGAGAAAGGAGAAATATATAGTGTTATGGGAATTTGAAGGTGTGGAAGTGGCTTACAACTGGGAAGATTATGAAGAATTTTATGGATAAAGTGTCATTTGAGATGTGCCTATAAAGGGTATGTTGTTTGACTCTAAAAACAGCCAGCAGGAATACCACTTAGGATAGCATTCATGAGAAAAGATTTACCTTAGAAATTAAAGAAATAGTATTTACTTTAGAAATTTTTTTAAAAGTTAGAAATACGTTTTTAATGAAATAAAACCAAAACAAACAAACCTCAGTTGCTGTCAAGTAAGTTCCAACTCCTACTGACCCATTAGGACAGAGCAGAGCTGCCATACAGTTCCCAAGGAGCACCTGCTCATTTGAACTGTCAACCTTCCAGTTAGCAACTGTGGCACTGGGTGTCCTAATGAAAAAGAACAAACAAAATTGTAATGATTAAAATGTTAGGTAAGCTTATATGATCATGTTGGAACTCATAGCTGAAATAACGTTAGCTCTTTCTTATGTCAGTAAATTTAAGTCAGAATTGCAACATAAGTAAAAATATATTGTCACCACTATTTAAGGAACTCTCTGAGCAAAGTAGATAATTTTACACATTTTTTGTAGCAGGCTAACTTGAAAATTTTGCTGTGATGGTATTCATGCAGGATTCTGTTTTTCCTGGATAAACCTTTCAAATTAACTAATGTCAAGTTTCTGAATTTCTTAGAAAATAATTCGTTATCTGCTACTTATCTTTTTTAAAATATGTAACATAGAGTATATATATAATATGTTATATAACATTTATGTGTTATATGACATGTAACCTATAACATTCAGTCTCAAGATTTTATATTTTGAGATTCATAAACTTATTACACTATACAAAAACTGTAGTTTCTCACTGAAAGAGAACATTTATCTTTTCGTTAAGGCATCCTAGTATACCCATTGCCATCAGATTGATTCCAACTTACAGCCAACCTTTGAGGACAGAATAGAATGGCCCCGGAGGGTCTCCAAGGGTCAGCTGGTGGAGTCAGGCTTCAGGCATTTTGGTTAGCAGCCGTGGCTCTTCACCACTGCACCACCAGGGCTCCAGCTTCTGTTTGAAGAATTTTGGTTTTTCTTTCTTTCTTCAGAAACAGAGCAAAACAAGCAAAATTCCAGGTAGGAATTTCAGCTGATTTTTCTTCTGTGTGGGAAACAAACTAATTGAGTATTTTTAGAGAGGAAAATACCAGAGCTAAGCTAATTCTTAAAAGATTATAATATCATAAATACCCCTAAGTCAAGATGATTGGGTCAACAGAAGAATTTCTGCCTTTCTCTTAAACAACAAGGCTTTCCATAGTATAATTTCAAATTGATAAAATTTTAATAACATCATAATAATTGAATTATTTGTATGTTTATATTTCCAAATTGTTATTCAGTTAGGAAAATTTAGAGTTCATATTTGCACACACTAGGGATTGGTTTACTGTGGGAAGGTACTGTCATATTGATTACTGTTACTGTAATATAAGAATTGTTATTAACTATATGTGACAGATTTGCTTGGTCAGTAAGGTGAACTTGTTCTAGAAATCATCAGATTATTTCATTTGTAATTTCTTGCTATTACAACTCAGTGTCTGTGACTGACTGTGTGCTGTTCCTTCCACTGTCTTCATTGTATAGGTTCTTCATCACCACACAATTCAGATGATGAACAAAAAATGAATAATTTTATAGAAAAGGGTATAGTATCTTTATTTTAAAGTATCTTATTTGCATTTAATTTGTTTAGTTTACTTTGAATAGATTTTGACATTTTATATCAAAATATTATTTTCAGTGAAGACCAAAAGCAGAAAGCTTTCCAAGATGGTAGCCAGTGATATAGGTAGGAAATAGAAATTTCTATTTTGTTTCTAATCCTTGTTGTATGCAATGCTAACCCAACACCAGAAAATTATCCAATGCATTGCATTTTGTATATATTAATTTGTTATACCTTCTGCTAAACAATAATCTCTTGGGCTGTGTCTTTTCTAAACTCATTGGGACAATAATTATTAAAAATCAGTTTAATTGGGTTTACAGTTCTTTCTCTGACTTACAGTGTGAATTGTTCTATTAATTTTTATTTTTGTTTTAAAATGAAGCAGGGTTCAATTTATGCCATAAATAGCACAGCTTTATAGTTCCCGGGTTCGTGTTGAAGTAGTTTGTTCTTATTTCTTTTTTTTTTTTCCTGTTTACTCCACCTCCCTCGAGTTTTTCAAGATCCAGATTGAAAAGAAATGTTTTTTCTCAAAGACTGATTATTTAGTCTTTAGGGATCCTTGGTGGCTTAGTGGTTAATGTCTTGGCTGCTAACTGAAAAGTTGACAGTTCAAACCCACTAGCCTCTCTGGAAGAAGGAACACGTCTGCTTCCATAAAGATTTACAGCCTTGGAAACCATGTGGGGCAGTTCCGCTCTGTCCTGTAGGGTTGCTATAAGTCAAAGTCGACTCATAAGCATTGAAAGTCTGCCCTAGTCTGGACTTGAGTGGGAATTTTCTAGGACCTCCTGCCCCCTGCAAAGTAAAAATGGATTATGGCAAGTGTTTGATGTTAATTCCTTTAGATTATTTTTGTGGATATATTTTCAACTGCATTACTTCAAGATTTTCAAAGTTTAAAATTGGAGAACAAAATATAGAATCAAAATCTGGGACAAAATCAAAGAAGAAGTTTTTTTGGTCACAAAAATTTTAATGTTCTCCAGAGTTTTTAAAAGACCCAAAAAATACAGTTCTGAAAGAAGAGAATAAATTTAATCTTGATTTAAATCTAAAATTTTTAGTAGTCAATTACTATATTAGCTCTTTTAACCTAAAATTCTTACCACATATTCCCTGAATTGAATTACTGCAAGTATTTCTAGGTAGCTGGAATAGCTTTAGTTTTTTTCATAATAATGCTTAGTATATAGTAAAATAAAATTATCAAAAATTGTTGGAATTTGTGTCCATGGTTTTGTATGTTATAAATTGAACCCTGTTTGGTTTTATTAATGGTATCAGCTCCTCTGTCATTCTTTTTGTAAAAGAGCGGCTTGTTCTTGGGCAAAGGGATCTTATTTACCTCTGTGGTTTTTTAAATGAATCAGTTGGTAATAGTGAAATCACTTTAATTATATAATGGCACTATTGTATAATAACACTTGTTTTCAGCTGATTTCCTTTGCAAAATATCATTGTCTTTATAGTACTTTCAAGGTCTTTATATTGATATATAATGTAAAAAGTTAGAAAGGACTTTCCTACATATAGTTTACCAACAACTTTTGAATTTAATTAGGAATTTTACCTTTTGTGAAAGATACTTTGTATGTAATTATGCATTTTTTTAAAAAATTGACTATTGTTTCCAGAGTTATATTTGCTCTGCTAAATGTATTCACTAGCTTCCCATCTTTTTCTATGCTTTGAAAAGAATGTTTAACATTGAATATACAAGTTTGACTATTTCAAAGACTTCATTAACGGATTTATTTGGACTGAGATCATTGTTAAAGATAAATCTTTGATAACTTTCTTACTTACTGAGTTATTGGCCAGTTTTTCTTTCAGTCATCTCAACTTTTATAGTTAAACTCTTTGACACATGTTAACTTTATTTAGGTTTTCAAAAGGATGTTAGTACATAATTGTGCGTATTTATTTCATTGTGAATAATCATTGTTCTATTCCTTATTTTATACATACTTTTGTTTATTTGTTTGGACTCATTCAGTATATTTATAAACCATAAGATTTAGGGACATGAGAGGACAGCTTATTTCTCAAATTTTTCTTCAATCAAAGACACACTACCTCATTGCAGACTAAAGTTTTTGCAGTTAAAAAAATATGCATTAGTATATCTCCCTACATTATTATCTATTTTTGTAATAATATAAAATATGCAATGGAAAAACTCATAAGATGTCAATGGAATGTTCGAAAAAAAAGTTATAGGGTCCTCTGAAGACCTTTCTATCAGGCTGGAGTTTTCGGTATGAAGCTTTGTTGTCAAAAGTGCTCTGGCTCCTTGATCATTGTGAGTTTGTTGTTTAATCCTGTACTTGCTCCAAAGAATCTTTAACTTCATAGAATTTTCATCAGTCTCTTTTTCAATCTATAAGCACTTCATTTTGAAACAGTCAAACAGTGACCTCTTAATGAAAAGTGGAAAAATTAAGTCTAAACCTTCTAAAGCTGGCACTGATGAAAAGAACCACCTTGTGTAGAAGGCTGACTAAATGGCTTGACTCTGAAACGTGTCACCTGCTTGGGGAGATTAACTGTTTCTGATGTTAAAATGGGAGCAGAAGGTAAGGAGGAAAAACAGCAGGATGCTATTCCTGCCTTAGCAGTCAAGTGGAAGCCCAGGAAGACAAGACTTTGCTTACTGCCTGACCATACAGCTGAGATGATAATGTGCTGAGCAAGGACACCTTTCATGGCCATGTACCAACCTTTTATAAATAAATTTTTTCTCAACTGCATTACTTCAAGATTTTCAAAGCTTAAAATTGGAGAACAAAATACAGAATCAAAATCTGAAATAAAATCAAACAAGTTTTTTGGTCACAAAAATTCAGTAACTTTAATGAGTTACTGTTACTTCATTTTACAGGAAACAGAGTTAAAGGAATGTATCTGTTGGTTACACAGCTAGCAGATAACACTTAGGAAGTCCAACACCAAAGTTTATCTTAAACACTATTTTTCTTACTAAAAGAACTTACTGAAAGCTGTGGGAACCTGCTTGCATAGTGGTGTCATTCTTTTGGGGTTTGCTTTGTGTGATGTTCAGTGATCATCTTGGGTCAATACTGTCTCATCTTTCATGATATCAGGGAGATTTTCTTTCAACAAGTATTCAACAGTTCTTTCTGTGTTTTCTGTTATCCTCCTGTTCTGCAATTCCAATCATCTGTAGATAATTAGTCTTGACAAGAGTCCTGCATATATTAATCTTCTGAATTTCTGCCTACTTTCTCTCTGTGCTTTCTTGTAGCCTGTATAATTTGTCATTATGCTCTGCTGTGTTTCACCTAATCGCTTGAAAAGTTCTAAATATTAATCTTTTGTATGCTGCCTTTGACGATTCCAGGAAGTTCTCTTAATTGGGAAAATTTCTTGCTGCTTTGTTTTTAGAGTTTTCTGAAGCCATTGCTGTTTGCCTGCCTTTTTATGTGATTTTGATTTTGACTGTTGTCTCTAAGCCATCAATAAGTTATATTTGCATATTTTATATTTACTTACTGTGTTTGAGTGTTTTGTTTTGTTTTTGTATGTCCAGATAGGCGGGTCTTGTAGACTAGTTTAATTATTGGTGCCTTTGAAGCTCTGGTGTCTTCTTATCAGCTGGTTAGAGCTGTTGCTAGGCATGTGAGCCCCGTAGTTTAGTTTTCTTTTATGTATTCAGCTCAAGTATCCAGGTAGTCAGTTACCAGGTGTGCTGCAGTGCTTGCTCTCCCCTAATATCCTAGACGGGCAGGGATGATTGGTGTAGGCACAGGTAACTGACTGCACACACTGAGAAAGACAGGGGGCTAGCAGCCATCCCTTAGTGTCTGTGAAGAAAATGTGTCTCTGTTCCCTAAGGTACACAGGTGGATAGATTTTGCAGCTAGACTATGGGTCCTGGATGCTGAGTGCAGAGGTGAGAGTCATTTGAGGTTCATGAACCCATTATACTTGTACCTAGGCTAAGGAACTATTTCTGCCCTGCGTTCTTGGCCCAGGGAATCAGAAGGTTACCCCCTCGCCACCCCCACCCCCCATTTGTTAACTCATTCCCTCTCCAAGTCTGGGAGAATGGCACAAGGCACAAGTAAGGTATCCTACTTCCAGCCCAGAGTATATGTCAGTCTGTGGAGCTGGCACCATGCAGAGAATGGAGATGGAAGCTCTGGAAAAGGGAGATTGATTTATTCCAAAGGAAAGTTTTACATCTATGCACACACTGGGTTAGATACATGTGACTTAGCTTTTAATGATTAAATGCCATTTTTCACTGATCTAGAGGCGTGAATAGTCTCTCCAGCTCTCAGTCTCTGCTACTGAGGTAGATACTCTCTGAACACAACCATCCTTGCACCATGCTTGCTGCCACTAATCTGCCTGCAGAGTGCCGATTTCCACCTAGTCAGGTCTGTCCAGTCCTGGATACCTTTGAACCTACTCTTCATTCCGTGTCACCGGGTCCTATTCCCCAGCTTTCTTGATTTTCAGGGCTCCTACAATGTCATATGTAATCAATTCATTTGTTCTTTGGGTCTTCATTGTTAGAGGGATCACAGAAAGTATGTGATTATTCTGCCGTCTTGACTGCATCTCCTATTCTTTTTAATTTCACTCTAAATTATTAATTAAGTCAGATAATTTTGAAGTTTTGACACTTTATTTTTCAAGAAAATAAATCTCAGAAAAGCCAAATGGTGTATTTAAAGTAAAACCCATGATAATTATAGAAACAAGGTCTCTTGTTATACTACAAATATCTCTTCCCTGGTGTTTCGTATTTTATTTTTTGCTTTTTATGCTTTTATTATTTTTGCTTTTATTTTTTATTTTTTGCTTTTGCTGTGTCCCATTTATTTTGCACTGACAAGTCGAAAAATAAATTTATAGGGTTCTATCTGGAGTTTGTGAATGAAGTATGTTTTAAATTAAGTATTATGTTAAGTTTATAAAATCGTTTTCATTATTATGAAGCTTAAAATAGTAATGGTATTTTAAATGTATATCTCCCTGACTTTCTTGAACATATCCCCCCCAGGAAGATTGAAATCTGTTCATTGCTGGCTTGTTGTATTTTCAAATTTAGTTTCATTTATAAATATGTTTCCTATCAGATTTCATAATATAATATGCTGAGCAAAGTCACTTTGTGTTTTCCAGTATTTACTATGTGCATTTGGCTGTCTGTAGAATCTTTTTTACATTAAAATGTTTGCAGTAATCTTTTTAAAAGTCACTTGCCGTATTTGCTTCCTAACATAGTTTGAAAAAATTAGTCCAACTTAATATTCACTAAGGAAATAATGCCTTTGTCTCCTCTTGTTTCATGAGAACCAAGTTAGTTGTTGTGAGGTGCCGTCCAGTCAATTCTGACTCATAGCAATCTCACAGACATCAGAAAGCTGCCTCATTCTGCACCCTTCTCATAATCATTGCTATGTTTAAGCTCATTTTTGCAGCCACTGTGTCAGTCCATCTCGTTGAGGGCTGTCCTCTCTTTTGGTGACCCTCTGCTTTACCAAACATGATGTCCTTCTGCAAGAAGTAGTTCCTTCTGACAACATGTCCAAAGTATTTGATAGTCTTGCCAGCCTTGCTTTTAATGAGCACTCTGACTGCACTTCTTCCAAGATGGATTTGTTGTTTCTTTTGTCAGTCCATGGTATATTCAGTATTCTTCACCAACCCCATAATTAAAAGGCATCAGTTCTTTCTTCTGTCTTCCATATCATTGCCCAACTTTCACATGCACGTGAAGCCATTGAAAGCCCATGGTTTGGGTCGGGCACGTCTTAGTCCTTAACACCTTACAGAGGTATTTTTCAGCACACTTGAACACTGCAATACCTTGTTTGATTTCTTTATTGCTACTTCCAGAGGATGTTGAGTATTGATACAAATGAAATCCTTTACAGTTTCAGTCTTTACTCCATGTATCATGATGTTGCTTATTGATGCAATCATGAGAATTTTTATTTTGAGGTGTAATCCATAATGAAGGTGATGGTCTTTGATTATCATTAATAAGTGCTTTAAGTCCTCACTTTCTTCAAGCAAAGTTGTGTCGTCTGCATATCCCAGATTGCTGATGAGCTTTTCTCTAAACTTGATGCCCCATTCTTCTTTGTGTAGTCCATCTTCTCAGATTATTTGCTCAGCATACAGATTGAATAAGTATGGTGAAAAGATATAACCCTGACACACACCTTCACCAATTTTAAAACATGCAACATCTCCTTGTTCTATTTAGGGCTGTATCTTGGTCTAGGTTTCTTGTGAGCACAACTAAGTGTTCTGGAGTCCACATTCTTGACAGTGTTATCCATACTTTGTTGCAGTCTACACAGTTGAATCCTTTGCATAGTCCATAAAACACTGGAAAATACCTTTCTGGTGTTTGAGTTTTCAGCCATGATCCATCTGACTGCAGTGATGATATGAGTGGTTCCACATCTTCTTCTGAATCCAGCTTGAATTTTTGGCAGTTCCCTTTCAGTGTAGTACTGTCACCACCTTTGAATGATCTTCTGTAAAATTTTACTTGAATGTGGTATTAATGATACTCTTCAGTAATTCCTACATTCTGTTGGCTCATCTTTCTTTGAAATGGGTAGAAATGTGGATCTCTTTCTGTCTGTTGGCCAGGTAGCTATGTTCCAAATTTCTTGGCATAGAGGAGTGAGCTGTTCCAGTACTGCATCCATTTGTTGGAACATCTCATTTGGTCATGTTTCAATTTCTGGAGCCTTGTTTTTTGCCACTGTCTTTAGTGTAGCTTGGACTTCCTCCGTCAGTACCATCAGTTCTTAATCATATGCTACCTCCTGAAATAGCTGAGTGTCCACCGGTTCTTTTCGTTACAGTGAGTCTGTATGTACCTTTCATCTTCTTTTGGTGCTTCCTGTGTTGTTTAATATATGAAAACTGTAAATGGCAGTTTATGATCTGCTGTCATTTATATGAACTCTGTGTCTGATGTTCTGAAGAGTTTAATTATGGTATCATACTAGGCCTACTAATCATTTAAGTTTTATGGATTTTCCTAGAAAGCAAATAGAGATAGAAAAAGAATGTTGGAGAGAAATGCTCTAAGGTAGTTCAAGAATGTAAAGAACTTGTTATAGCTTATCTTGACCAGACAGGCATTGTATCTCTTTAAAAATTTCCAGTCCTTTCAGGGAATAGATATGTTTTCTATGAGTAGTTTAAAAATCCACCTTTTTGTTAATAAACCTGTATTTAATTTGCCTTATTTGTTTTATTTGTGAAGAAAGATAGCTTCTTTCTATAAAAGTGTATTTCCAGTGATACTTTGTGTTCATTCTTTGATTCATTCATTCATCTCAGTATTTATTGAGCACACAGTAAGTGCTAGACAGTAAGATAGAATGTTTTACAAGATAAATTCTTTCCAGAACTCCTGGGATTTACATTCTTCTCTGGGAGCTAGATGTTGATATTACTAGTTTTAATGACTGTTAAAATAGTGCTTGATAATGCTAAGAGAGTTACTGGTTCTTGCTGTCTGTTTTTCCCCCTGATTTCCTTAAAGAAAACATGTAATCCTTTTCTATATCATGTCACTTCAGGTCCTTAACAGCCACCATCGTACTTTACAGAAGTCTTTCTTCTTCTCTATTGCTCTGTCTTTCAAGCTGAATTTTAGTCCCTTTAACATCCTGGTTGTCTTTTTGCTGTTCTTGGTGACTTCATTATCCTGTTCATTTATAAATCCTTTTTACATTTTATTGTTGTTCAACTGTGTTCACACAGCAGATGCCACCTTCTAAAAAAGCAGAAGTTATAGTTGTACTTTTCTTTTCAGAAACTTTCTCTAGAACTGTAAGATGTGAAACATAGTAGGTAGGAAAACTACAAAGAATCTTGAATCTGAAAGATGTAAACAGAACCTTATGATTCAGAAACCTTGCTAAGGTTTGTCCAGTTGTAAAGAACTAAAAAGCATCAACTGTGATGAAACTGTCATATATGCCCAACAGTATAAGTGGTCTCCTTGCCTGGAGATTGCTTCTCTTGGACGTCATAAACCTGTCCTTGGTATTGAATCTGACATTGCAGATATGATAGTTGTAATCAAATATAGCATTAGTTTACCAAACGGATGCACCTGTTTACTACTTAGTCAGCAAGCCAGCTTGTTGTTTTTATTAAGATTTCTGAGAGGGGAGAACATAGACCCAGGATAATACCTGCTTGGATGTATCTCTGATACCAGTATCCTCAGATTGAAAAAAAATCTTTACTCTAATCATTCCCTTTGTTCCTGCTGAGACAGAAGCATAGAAAAAGAGAAAGTTTACACTCTCCATGACAAAGTGTATTGAAGCAAGGGAGATGCTGACTGCATGGGGGAAGAGTTAACACACAGTCGAAGAAAAAAAGAAAGACAAGGTATCTTCTGAGAACTCGCTGAAATCACGTGCCATCAGTTTGAAAGCCACAATGGAAGATGAATAATTTCAAGGCATGAACAAAGTTGCTGGATAAATACAATGAAATGAGCTGACTGGGTTCATAACAGGGCTGTGCATCTCCTTCTGACATTCCTGAGAAATAACAATATGAGCATTAGAAAATTGCTGAAAAAATATTGCTGCAGTCTAGGAACATTTGTCATAAAATTATGTCAGAGCACAGAGTACAAGCCAGGAAAACTAACTGTAAAGGTTTTCCAGAGGTGGGTTTGCCTCTTTGGATCTATCTAGGAGACTGATTAAGGTGAAACCGAAAACAAGCTTATTAGAGGTAGTCACAAAAATGAGAAGGGAAGAAAAACAAAAAACTTTCAACTTTAGGCCATACCGTCTAACTGATTTGGGACTTAGGTCCCAAAGAAAACAACTCTAAAACTGGCCAGAATGTGTGATCCAGTTGTTAGTTGTTTCCAGGCACTGAGCAACGATCTTTCCAGGACTGTCATCTTTGAGAGAAAGATAAAGATGAGGTAAATCCTACAGTCTCCCCAGTTTCTGCCATAGGGTATGTTCTTAACACAGGGTGGGTTCAGTCCTTGCAGAGTGCCAGTATTCTTAAAGTTAGGAGGTGGAGGCTGACGTTCTAGGCTGCTAACATGATGGAATTTTGTGGGGCAAAGTACCAGCAAAGAAGAGTTGCTCACAGAGTAATCTCAGAAGTCTATGTGAGGATTCGAGGAAGGTGCTTGCTGAGAGCTGACTGCACGTGAACTGGGCAAGGCTCCACAAAGCTGCTAGTGATCATGTGCTGTGGGGCTAAGAGCTGAATCGTAATATCTGAGGTCTTGCAGTTGCTGAGAATTGTTTCAGTGAATCCTTTCTGAGCACCTCGGTCACTCATTTGATATCCTCAAAAGGTCGCTCCTTAGGAATGCTTATCACATTTTAGTATAACTGAAATAGACTCACCCTAACTAGAAGTAAAATCAAGCCTGATAAAAACTGAAACAATCCACTAGTTATCTAAGTGCCTGCCAGGACAAAACAGTTGTTAACAGTGTGATTCAGACTTGCTTCGATAAATTATCTTCTACATCCAGCATGTAATTAGCTATTTGATATGAGGGGAAAAAAGGAAAATATGACCCATAATCAAGAGAAAAAATCACTCAGTAGAAGTAAAACCCCAAACTATCTAAATGTTAAAATTAATATCAAAGAATTTTAAAAGAAGAAGCCCTGTGGTGCTGTGGTTTAAAAAAAGCTCAGCTACTAACTAAAGGTTGGCAGTTCAAACCTAACAGCCACTTTGGTGGTGACAGCTGCTTCCGTAAAGATTTACAGCCTTGGAAACCCTATGGAACAGTTCAGCCTGTCCTTTACGGTCTGTGAATTGGAATGAACTAGATAGTGGTGGGTTTGGTTTGAGTTTTGGCTATAATACATCCGAAGTACTAAAAGGTGAAGATGATCATAATGAATGAACAGATAATATCAATAGAGAAATAGAAACTTTTTAATGAACAAAATGGGAATTTTCTTAAAAAGTTCAGTATCTAAAGTAAGTTCACTGGATGTGTTGAGAAGTAGCAGATGGTTATTGTAGAAGAAAGAATAAGTGAGCTTGAAAACACATCATAGAAGTAGCACAGTTTGAAGGACAAGAAGAAAAAAGAACAGGGAGGGAGAAAACAGAACTTTAGTAACCTGTGAAACATGGCCATGTGATCTAATTGGAGTCCCAGAGAAAGAAAAACATGAATTAGAAAAAATATTTGAAGAAATAATGGTCAAAATCTTTCTAAATACCATGAAAACATCAACTTACAGATCCAGGAAGCTCAATGTACCCCAGTAAAGATGAACAGGAAGAAAACCCCAGGCACATCGTAATTGGGCTGCTCGAGACCAATAGTAAGGAGAAAATTTTCGTAGTAGACAGAAGAGGCATAACATTAATGGAAACACCAGTGCAAATGATGGCTGACTTCTTCTCCAAAGACAATGGGTAATTTTATTAAAATACAGAAAGGAAAAAAGGCTGTCAGACTAAAATTGTGTATCTAACAAAGATACGCCTAAAAATGAGGTGTAATAAAGACATTAAGCAGCTGAACGCATTTGTCATCTTGAGACCAACTAGAAATGTTAAAGGGAAATTGATAATAGAACTTTTTAAAAATGATCTGTTGTATTGTTAGGTACTGTTAAGTCAGTTTGAACTTACAGTGCCCCCATGTACAACAGAATGAAACCTAGGTCCTTTGTCATCCTCGCAATTGTTGCTATGTTTGAGCTCATGTGTGTGCAAACCACGTCAGTCCATTTTGTCAGGGCTCTTTCTCATTATTGATGACCCTCTACCTTACCAAACATGATATCTTTGTCTAGGCACTAGCAACTCCTGATAACATGTCCAAAGTATGAGAATGAAGCCTTGCTGTTCTTTCACAGAGTGCTCTGGCTGTATTCCCAAGACAAACATGTTCATTCTCACAACAGTTCATGGTATATTCAGTATTCTTCATCAACACTGTAATTCAAAGGCAGCAGTTCTTTGTTCTTACTCATTGTCCAACTTTTACATGCATATGGGGTGATTGAAAATACTATGGCTTATGTGAGGCAGACCTTCATGCTCAAAGTGACATCTTTGCCTTTGCAACAGTTTAAAGAGGTCTTTTTGCTGCAGATTTGCCCCATGCAATATGTTATTTTATTTCATGACTGCTGTTTCCATGGGCACTGGTGGTGAATCCGACTACAGTGAATTCCTTAACAATATCAATATTTTCTCCATTTATCAGGATGCCACTTTAGCTACTGAACTTTCAAGAGTAAAAGGATATGTCTTGTAGTAAAGAAAATATTTCAAAATATAGCAGTTCTTTAATTTTACTTTAGTTAACTAATTTTATGAAATTAGTTGTATAGTGTCAAATTTTTATTAGAAATTATTGATTGCAATCTGTCTACATCTATTACCCCCACACCCCCCCAAGAGATATCAAAAATGATGCTCAACTAATCCTAATGATCATTTGGTGGGATACTGGATAATTTTTTTAACTTATACTTCTCTGCACTGTTTGAATTCTTTATGATGAACATCAATCCATTTTTAGAAAAACAATCTTCAAAATACAGTTTAAATGTTAACAATGACATTCTTACATCTAGCTAACAACTACTGCCTGTGATTTTCCCAGCTGCATACTCAACTACCTATGAAATAAAAGAAAAATGAGAGCATTCACAATTTCAGTAAAGTCAGAGGATGGTAGGTAATGGCATGTCGAGTGAGCAGTGCTACTTGAGATAAATTGTTACTACCACACTTGATACTACGCAGTACTCTTGCCTTGTCAGTTAGAAAATAATTAGGTAATTGTCTTGTTCAAGGGAAAGACACCCCTACAGACACATCCTAGCAAAAGTTTTAATTACAAGGATTTATATCAAGCCCCCTTTTTCTCTCTCTCAACTTTCTCCATACACGTTTGTGTAAAATCACACGTTACATTCAAAGATTGGGGATAATCTTGGGAGTTTTTCCAGCTATTCAGATACAGTAAGAAATTGGAATAAATGGCTTGAATTTTGAGGGTTTTCACTTGTGAGCTGAAACTGTTAACACTTTGCTGAATTTTTTTCTTATGCACATCTTTTTTTTAACCTCTGCTAATCAGATGCTTGTAAAATATTGTGCTTAAATCCTCATCTTTTTTTAAAAAAAGTGCTTTAAGATGTACTTCAGGAGACCTTGGAGACAGGGGAGGTGTGATTTGTACTGGCATTAATTCTCCCTTACTGAATTTTGTGTAAACAAAGTATATGCACATGATTAGTTATATATAACATTTTGGATCACCATATCTAATTGGAATATACCTAAATGTTAAGTAAGTTTTCATATAAATAAAAACATAACTTAAAATGTACTAGCCGTTAATAACATAAGAAAATGCTGCCTTTTGATTATGGTATTAATGGTGACTTTCCCCATCCCTGTGTTTCTCTATATTTTTCTAATTGGTATGTAGTAAAATGAGGGACAGTGAGAAAATGTTAATTTTATGTTACCTTTGAATTTGTTGATTAATCTAAAAAATCATTCTGTGTATAGAAAAAAGTGTACACTGAAAAAGTGTAAGTGAAAATGCCTTACATGAGAGTTCATAGTGTGATTTCATCTCTATGAAATTCTGGAACATGCAGTAGAAGAAAATACCAGAACAGCGCTTGCTTCTGAAGGCGGGACAGGGGTTGATTGAGAAGGAGCATAAGCAACGTTTTTAAGGTGATAGTTAACGTTTGTGTTACACAGGTGTATGCATTGTCAGAAATCATGAAATAACATACAATTTGTGGATTCATATGTAAATTTTGTATCAAAAGAAAAACACTGTTGACCAAAAAAAAAAAAAAGTTGGGGAACATGTTGTTTTATGAAAGTGTCAAAAATCTAAACTGTGCCTTGCTGCTTTGTCTCTTTGTGAAGACTCTTAAATAAGTATTTCAGATTGAGGATGGTATAAATCCATTGTACCCCAGTTAACACCTTGTGCTTGGCTTTGCTAATGATACCTTCTACATTGTGTTGGAGTTATCTGGGTATTCCAGTTGGCCCCAAGCTCCTGAAAAGCAGGAACTGTAGGGTATGCCTTCTGGCACATTGCTGGCATGTGCCCAATTAATATTTAATCCTGGTGCCTGCCCTGTTTGTCAAAACACTGAGTTCTGTATCTGTTTTAATGTTATTTGCTAGCTAGAATTAACACAAAATAATGAAGGGTTAATCTTTTGTCACTTCAAGTTCTGTATTGAAGAAGTCTTGATGACACAGTGATTAAGTGCTGCATCTGCTAACCAAAAGGTCAGAAGTTCAAATCCACCAGCCACACCTTGGAAACCTTTCTGGGCAGTTCTCCTTGAACCTGCAGGGTCCTTATGAGTTAGAATAGATATGAAAGCTATAGGTTTGTTTGTTTGGGTTGCTCAAAATTATATCCAATTGTAATACCAGTGTAGCGTAAACATCTATCAGGTGATTGCTTGTTACAATTTAGTTGGTTGTCAGGTTGTGTATCTTCACTTGTAGAATATTTCAGAAGGAAATAATACATTGCAAAATCATTTTGTGAGTTTTGTAACAAAATTACTGTATTTAGGAAATCTGCCTAGTCGTTTTCATGTGTGATTTTAACCTCTCAAAATTGATGAAATGTTGAAATTAGACCAACTGAAAAATTATTTGACAACTGATTGGTTACCTGCAGTTTTGTTGTTTGTTTTTAGTAATAAAAGAATTCAGTAGCACTAGACCAAAATAAAAACTTATAGGAAGGAATTATTTGAAGTTTTTAAAAGTAATTTAATTTTGAAATTATACAGGACTATTTCTAGGAGAAATCCTAAAGTAGATAAAAAATAGTTTTGAAATACAGAAATCTAGAAATTTACTAATGAATTTTTTTTGCATGAATACATGTATGGTCATTGAAAACTTTAACAGATATATTTTTAATTTAAAAAATTTATATGTTTAATAATTTTAAAAAGATAAGTGTGATACTTTAGATCTTAGAAAGTATTTAGGTTATTTCTCTTAGCTATGTTTAGATACATATTGAAATTACTTTTTTGGGAATAACTAAGAAAGTGGAGCTTATAGTGCTACTTGCCTTCTTTGTTTATGTCTTAAAGTTGACCCGCCCCACCCCATTTCTTATTTGTGTTACGTGGAATGTTGCCATAGAATTAGAATCAAGGAACATCAGAGTATTTGTAATTCTGTTAATAGCTCATCTATGTAGTGTTTTATAAACCTGTTTTCCATTGCCATCCAGTCAGTTCCAACTCACAGCAACTCCTTTGGACAGAGTAGAACTGCCCCGTAGGTTTTCCAAGGAGGGACCAATGGAGTGAACTGCCAGCCTTCTGATTAGCCGCAAAGCCGTCAGCGTTTGCACCACCAGGGCTCTGTGGTGTTTTGTAGTTTATAGAAGTTTTCATATTATCACATTTGATTACTAATTATAACAAATAATAGTTAACATTCATTAAATCCATACTCTGATACATCATCATATAGCCTCATCTTACAGATGAGGAAATACAAGGTTTATAGAAGCAAAGTGATTGCCCTTAAGTCACACAGCTAGTAGTTGGTCTAGGTAGATTGAAACCCAGGTTTGGCTTCATTCCAAACTCGGACCCAAGCAGTATACTTCATACTTCCACAGTTGACAAACTAAGATACTGAAGTGAAACATTACTTATAGTATATAGATACTGGAGTTGATGAATCAGTCTTGGTTCCTATGCTGAAGTGCTTGTAGTCTAACACTGTATTGCTCAGAGTGAGGTTGAGAGACCAGCACTCTGTGTCTCTTGGAGCTGGTTAGAAATGCAGAATCTCAGACCCCAGTCAGGGCTGCAGAATCAGAATGTGAGTTTCAACAAGATCCCCTAGAGACTGATGTAAGCATTCACATCTGAGTGACACAGGTCCAGATGACTTGTCCAGAATAATTTGCTCAAGTCAGAAAAGTAGGGTCTAGTAGGTATCCAGTTCATCTGATGGTGAAAGAGTCCTTTTAGACTCTACCAGAGTGTCTTTCTGTTCCAAATACCGTAAGAATTATAAAACCAAAAATAAAACCCACTGTTGTCTCGTCAGTCTGGACTCACAGCAACCCTCTAGGGACAAGGTAGAACTGCCCCATAGTGTTTCCAAGGCTATAAATCTTTACAGAGGCAAACTGCCACAGCTTTCTGCCACAGAGCAGCTGGTGGGTCCAAACCTCTGGCGTTTCAGTGAGCAGCCAAGTGCTGTAAGTGCCGCACTGCCAGGGCTCCCGGGACTTGCACAGATACTGTGTGTCCATCTGTTTAGGCTGTACCCATGACATTGGATGAAAACCTCGGTACATTTTTTTCAACAGTGTTTTAATACTCTTTTCAGAGGACTGTTTTGGGGGTATTGTACTTCCTAGTTTTAGCAGAATTGGGTGTCAAATACAATAGCAACTATGTATATGGGACCAGTTTGTCTTGTAACTGACACTGATTAAGCTACAATAAAAATGGGATAAGGTTGATTTGTAAATTTGACCCACTGTTGTTTTTTAAGAGATGCTAATGAATGAAAACTTAATATGTGTTTTTTTTAATCCCCGTTCATTCCCAGTTTGCCTAATGCCTCTTTCCTAACACTGGATTTGTCATTTTTTTAGATGTGGAAGTTATATACTATGACTGGATTTCTCTTTGTTTACATGGCGCCGTTATGGATTAGCAGGGTCTGTGCTTTAAATATCTCCTAACAGTCCAAAGTTTAACCCAATATATGCATTCGTGTATTAACAAACCAGTGCTTTTTCAAAATTTCACATAGGACGCACTATTCGGTTACGCATGCACTACTAACACAATAGATACATTTATACAACTCCTAACTTTAAATCACTTCCTAGATTAAGGAAATAACTGATTTTGAGGATGGAAAGTGAATTCCAGTAAGTCTGTGTGCAAATTTTGTAAAATAACCTCATACTACATAGAAATTTAAATACCTGTAGTTTATATTTTCTATAAATACTGTAATTTTAAGGTGAGCGTGACTCTTTTTTAACTGACATGTAAATACAGAAGTATTATCTCCAGTAATGGATGAGGCAAATGTTGTTATGATGTAGTCATTTATTTGACTGTCAATACAGTTTTGTCCTATATTTTAGAAATTTACTTTTAAAAAGATGGGCACAGTAGCTATGAAGATGAGGAGCTGGAAAGATTTTATATCACCTGCCCAAGCTTAGGCTTTCGCCTCCATTATCCTCATCTGCGAAGCATTCCTTCCAAGAAATGATTTTCCTTCTCATAGAAAAGTCGAGTCCTTTCCTATCAGCCTATATTTGAAAGTTAGAATTTAGAAGGCTTCCTTTACGAGCTTCAAGCACACAAATATATTTCATCAAGTAAGTACAAAGTGAAAATGTTTAAGATTTACTTTCCACCTGTGATGTTATTAATCTTATCATAATTACCCTAGCATCTCCACTTAGTAGTAATAGTACTCACGTCTGTTCTGAAGGTCACTTGGTGTTACTGAACATGAATGAAGTATTTTCCAGAATTTGTAAAATGCATTTTATTTTTCAGCCAAGATGTCAAGGAAGTTAAGCTTGCCTACTGACCTAAAGCCTGACTTAGGTAAGTAAAATTAGTAAATAGAAAGCCATTGTAATTAAACTCCCTGTGATAGGAAGACAAATGGGAAATTAGAAGATTTAAAATTCAGAATTAAACATTTTTTGAAATAGCCTTTAATATAATGTCTGTCAATTTTAAAAAACAATTATTTCAAGCAAACAATGTTTCTCTAGCCCTTTCATAATTTATATCTAAACAAAATTTTGAGATTAAAACTCATGTGATTTCAGATTAATTTTTATTAAAAGCTTTAAAAGCTATTTTATCCTATTTAAGGGTCTAAGCTTATTTTGAACTCTACAACATATGAATTTATTTTTATTTGAATTATGGTAAATTGTTAACTGTATTGGAATGAGTCGGCTTTATCAAGAATCATCATTACTGACTTTTTGCTGTGAACTGATTGGAAAATATATCTTCTTCCATGGCACTTACCGGTTAAGAAAGCAGGGTAAATGTATTCAGGCATTTAAATGGTTTGTATTCAGCCCAAAACAGCTCTGTGATATCCTAGGATAGGAAAAAGTGACCCTTCTTGCAGTACATATTAAGCAGTATTTTTTGTTTTTTAAATTCTATTTCAGAAATTTCTGTTGCTTTTAATTGAAAGGAAAAAAAAAAAAGTATGGCTACTTTAGGGTGATTTCACTCCTGTCTTGTAAAGAGCTGGATTTTCCCCTTGCAGTTTGCCTACTCACTTATCTTCACACTGTTCTCTAGATTCCTTGACTCTCTTTTTATGTAGTAATACAAACGAAAGCATCTATATGTACATTCTATAGTTTTATCTCTTATACTGATGGAAAGCTTGTGATTCAAAGTACCTAGGCATAATGTCTTCCATTGTCATCAATACAGTGTTCTCTGCCTGAACATAAGAAAAACAATTTAATATAATCTCTTAGTATCTGTGGTGTAAAGGAATAAGAATTAAGTATAAGACTGTAAGATAACATACATTTTGAGGAACAGATGTAATTCTTATCAGTATGAAAGTGAAAGGCATGATTTTAACACAGGTATTTCCAGGCTCACATTGTGCTGGTTTTCCTATAGTAGGCTCCATGGTTTTTGTCAGACTGAAAATGGCCCGTAACTTATTAATGTTAAGTATTACTAGGTAAAGGGGTTTTGTGTCTTTCAGAATCTTAAAATGGAGAAAACACATGCAGAGGTACTTTAAAAACTATCAAAAAATATCACTTAATTTTTTAAATAAAATTCACATTTATGAATAAATGATTTAATCAAATTTTATACTGTATTATTTTACAAGTTAACTGTATCCAGTTTTTGGTTTAGCTTATGCTCATGTATTTTAATGCCCTCATGGCAACTAAAAACAACAACAAAGTCGATTACAACTGTAACTGATGTGTACCTTGATATAGTCTCCCCGTTCAGAAGGAATTTCTGTGTAGGCCCTTGTGGTGCTAGAACTGATTTTTGGTAAAGTTTCTTCTTATTTTGGAACCATGGCTGCTAATTGGTTAGGCAGGTGACCAGACGTGGGCGACTAGATTGATAGACTCTGTCATACGTTGCCAAACCACTGGACTGGCCTGTAGCTCTGAAGCTTCTGTGAATTGAGTTTACTTTTGCTTGTACAGAAATGGTGCAATGATACCGTCTCACTGTCTTCACCCACCCAGATTGCATTGCCTACCGGCTAGGAGATAAAATATCAAACTCTCCTCTACCCTGATAAGAAATCGTTTTTGTGAACTTATTTTTAATCATGAGAAAATTCATCTCTTGGTGTTGTGTTTTGTTTGGGAGATAAAGAGTTTTGTAGCAAAGAGCACACCTGAGGAGTAACGTTGAAAGCACGGAATTTTGTAAGAGATTTTAACAGCTACAAGCTGAAAGGAAGTTTTAATGACAAATTTTGTCTGAGTTGAGATTTACCCAAAAGGTCATATGTTCATGTAGTTTTCTGAAATTGAAAGAATGTACCTTAATGCTTAATAAATAACCAAAATCTTCAAGCTCTGTGTTATTGGCTGGCCCACTGTCTACCTCGAGTTACCCAATAGAAAGTTTTATTTGTGGACACTGACATAAATTCTGGCTTTACTGTCTTCTAGCTTTGCCATCCTGGACCTCTGTTGCGATTATCAAATTGTAATGATACTACTTTTCAGGGCTGTTACATGGATTCTGGAAAATGGTAAACATAAGAATTACAGTAGTGTGCGGCACATAGTAGGACCTGCTTGGTGTTGGCTATTTCAATTTCTAGGCTTATGACTAGAATGAAAAAAGTTCCCCTCCATTTGTTTAGCTTGCCCAGTTTCTAGAAGTCAAACCACAAGGACCCACAACATCTGACTTAATAGTAGTGGATATGATTCAGGAACAGCTGGAAGTTCTGGCTTGTTTTCAAATGGTTCTAAGTGGGTAAAACTAAGCACACTAACTTGGTCCTCTTCGAACGTGATTCTGACTCAGCTCCTTTTCACACACCGATGAAGCCTGAGGAGTTTCTTGGTCATTATTTTGTATAGATAAGTCCAATAATAAAGAGGCAGTTGTACTTTAAGAATTTTATGTAGTTAAATTTAAATACTGTTCATTTGGTCTGTGAAATAATGTTTAAAATATAGATTACTGGGAACCATCTGCTGTAACTTTAATACATATCAATTAGAGTTTTTACTACAAGTTGTTTACATTGACATTTGTGTTATCAAATCATCTTGTAACTTTGCTTTTTACCGTTGTCACTAGGTCACAATTAAAAATACATGTCAGTTTGCCTTGGACTGTGTGTATGTTTTGCTTAAACAATGTTAAATGTACTGATCGTTGGAAAATAAATGAAAATTTTCTGTTATGTAACTAACATAACTTAGAAAGGCATAAAGATTTTCAATGTTTGGAGTCAGTATCACATCACAGACTCCTCCAGTAATGAGCTATTGATTATGGAAAGTAATTGTATTTTCAGTAAGTAGTTCTTTTATCTTATCATAATCTATAACAGAAAACAATTGCAAGCAAAAGAAAGTTATTTTTAGAAACTAAAATTAGAAATGACCCATGCTGTTGTCATGACTGGAAGCTGTATTGTAAACAGAAGCAAGCTGTAATCAAAGTTATGTTGCATTTTTTTATTTGGGGAATGATTTTTCAATCTCTGTGAATCTAAATCCTGACTGTAAAAAGCTTTCCTCAGGACTATAAGTAGAATTCAGTTATATATTTTTTTAATTATTATTATTATTCAGTAAAAGACAACTTCCCAAAACCCACTGCTGTCAAGTTGATTCCAATTCATGGTGACCCAATAGGACAGAGCAGAACTGCTCCACGGAATTTCTAAGGAGCGCCTGGCGGATTTGAGCTTCTGACCTTTTGGTTAGCAGACATAGCACTTAACCACTACACCATCAGGGTTTCCAAATACAGCTTAGAAGACTTTTTTTTTTTTTTTTTTTTGGTGACATTATGAAGAGTCATTTAAGATAGCAGTGAACACATGTGCCTTGAGAAGTTACTTAACAGCCATGAGCAGGAGAAGCTACTGGAAATTTCATGTATTCTAGTGGTATAGCAGAAGGCACCTTGGTTACTGAAATTGTATACAAATAATGCATGCCTTCTAAGTGTGTTTGCCAACTGCTCCTTGTCTCCTCGAAGTATTTTCAACAGTGTACAGTGCTTTTTTTTCCTTAGAGCAACTTGTTAAAAAAAAAAGCACTTAATAAAATACCTCAGAGGGAGTGGTTGGCAAACAGACGTAGAAGTCACACGTTGTGTGCATAAAAATATGGTAGCTGTTCTCAACTACAGACCTGCCTTCAGCAAGTATTGACTGAATACCTTTTACAAGCAGGCAGTGTGCTGGGGGCGTCACAGCCACATTGTCCCTGTGTGTAGTCTGTTTAGTATGATTCCTAAGACCAGTCAGCAAATAACCACAGAACAAATGTACTGTATGTGCCCTGGGTGAAAGTAAAAGAATAGCTATAGAAATTCAAGAGAAAAAAATTATAGTGTAGGAATCAGGATGGACTTCATGAAGGGAACATACTTGAACTAGGAAAAAAAAACCTAGTGCCATTGAGTCAATTCTGATTCATAGCGACTCTATAGCACAGAGTAGGACCTGAACTAGAGAAGCACAGAATCATAGGTAGAATAAAGGGGGGATGCACGGGTGCCAACCAGAAAATCAAGAGCAAAAGTAAAAGAACAGGTCAGTGCAGGGTGTGTTTGGAGAACATCAGATGGCCCAGTTTGTTTCTCACAGTGAGTTGAAACTGGGCAATGTGGGGAACTAAAGCCAGGAGGATAGGATGCCAGTATTTTGTGAAGAGTCACACGTTCAAAGATGCACCCAATACACCCAGCTTAGTTCTAAGAAGTGTGGGGTTTCCCGTTTGTATTTTATATTTCAAAAAGAGAAAAATTATTAGCATGAAAGTACGTTTTCTTCTCAAGTAAAACAAAATTAAAATTGAATGTGCTATAAATCGTCTTTCCGCAGAATAACTGCTTAGTCAAATTTATGCCACCCTCAAAATGGGATACTTTGTAGCTTGAGTAGTCTTATTTACAACATTTTAAAAAATCATTTCAGATGTAAAAGATAATTCCTTCAGCCGATCACGGAGTTCAAGTGTAACCAGCATTGATAAAGAATCTCGAGAAGCAATCTCTGCTCTTCATTTCTGTGAAACGTTTACTCGAAAGACAGATTCATCCCCTTCACCGTGTTTGTGGGTTGGTACTACATTAGGGACAGTGCTTGTCATTGCCCTGAACCTTCCCCCAGGAGGAGAGCAAAGGCTTCTTCAGCCGGTTATTGTGTCGCCAAGCGGTATGTATGCTCTGGGCTGCCCGCACGGTTCCTGCCAAGGTGGGATTGATTAATTCAGTAGAAGCCTTTGCTTTTTATTAGTGAGTTGATGCAAGAATTCTAAACTTTAAACTGAGTTTTGTTGTGTGGTCATGTTTTTTTGACTTGAGGAAGATTTCAGAACACTGGCTACACAGCTATTCAGGTGATTCATTTTGTAACTCTTAAGATCATGTCTAAAATGGTTATTATGTAGGAAAATAGGCAGAAAAACCTGTTTTTATGAAAACATATATCCAGTACCCCAAAACACTACACTCTCCAAGCAAAAAGACAGTACACGGTGTGATGGAAAAAAATATTTTTAAGCAGATTATATTTCTTTGTATAGCTTTAAAATAGACTATCTTTGAAATATTAAGAAAAAGGTGACTTAATAGCAAATTTTAAAACTAAGCATTTTCCATCTTAATATATTGGAAATGAGATTAGATTTTCCCAAGTGTACATGGATTCAGTCCCATCCTAAAACCTGTTGCCCTTGAGTTGATTTCACCTCTCATAGAGACACCGTAGTGCCCTATAGGGTTTCAAGGGGAGCATGAGTAATGATAATATTCTTACTAATCTTATTTTTGTTAATAAGCAACAGATATATGCATAGGAATGAAAAAAATGGGATGATTAAAATCAAAAGTTTATTAGCATTTATCACTGAATAATGGAATTGAGGATCATTTTTCTTTTTACTGATTTTTAGTTTCTTTATTTCCTTCAGCAAGCATATATCAGTTTATACTAAATGAAAGTTTCCAGTAAATAAAAATGAGGGAGAATTAAATGTTGATAACAATATTCTACACTGAAGATACTTAGGATATTTTCCAGCTTGCAAAAAAAAAAAGTCAAATGAGCTGTAAAGTTAATTGATTGTGAAGTAATTCTCAAATATAATAAGCATGAACCTTTGAGTTCCTTCTCAGCAGTGAAATCTTAGAGGTTTATTTTAAGTAAGGTGACTGTTTAAAAATGTAACATTGACACATGGTATATCTGTATTGGAACTGTTTGGAGAGAAGAGATATTTTTCAGTTAGATGAGTTTCTGTGCTCAAATATCTGAAGTGGTATATTTTGTTTCCTTTTTTTTTTTTCCTTTCTTCTAGGAGAGAGCTTAACAGTTACCATTGTTTTACTGGGAAACGTACTACAACCTTGCAAATTATAGGACAAGTATACATTTAAATGATATCTTAGGGATATTTTTAGATAGTTCTCATTTTAGAACCTAACTTGTGCTGTCAACAGCTTCCGAACTAGCCTGGGTATTTTAGCTGGCATCATCAAAACTTGAAAGCCAGAAAAACTCTTGAGGTGAACCAAAGTAAAGATTAAGTCTTGGAAGAAACCACACCAAACCCACTGCCACTGAGTCGGCTGCTGCTAGGTAGCACTGCTCGGTAGGGTTTTCAGGGCTGCCAGATTTACAGAGCAAGCTGCCACGTTTTTCTCCTATGGAGCAACTGGGGGTTCCACCTCTAACTCTATGGTTAGCAGTAGGCTGTCAACCGCTGCACCTCCAGTGCTGAGTGCCTACTACATATCCTGCTAAAAACTGAAATTTGCTGTAAAGTCGGTTCCAACCCATGGTGACCTTATAGGACAGAGTGGAACTACCCCCATAGAGTTTCCAAGGAGCACCTGGTAGATTCAAACTGCCAGCCTTTTGTTTTAGCAAGTGTAGCACTTAACTGCAGAGTCACCAGGCTTTTCTCTTAAAAGCAGTCTTAAAATATGTTTTGAGGTAAACAACAATTAAAACTGTTAAAATTATAACTGCCATCTATTCTTCAGTTTTCCACCAACCTCCTTAAAATAGATTATCTGACTACCAAACCGGAATTATAGACACAGACTACCAGATTAGCAAATGAACACAAGATGCTCAGTTACATTTGAGTTTCAAATGTGAAAATGAATAACTAGGCCCCATGCAACGTTTGGAGAGACGTGCTGTGTGCGGACACACTTAAGCCTGTAGAGCTGCTGCGAGCTGGGATCAGCACAGTGGCAACAAGTTGGGTTTGTTGTTGTTGTGTTGGATTATACTAAAAACTTATTCATTTGTCCAAAATTCAAATGTAACCAGATTGTCCTGTATGTTATCTGGCAACTCTACTGGTAGATAAAACATGTAAGTAGAAAGAAGAAAGGAAACAATGTTTTTTCTCTAAAAAATTTTTTTAGGAGGAGACTATCAGAAACTCTCCTTAGAAGTAAAATAATACATGAACAGTGTTTTACAGGCTATAAAGTAGTATAGATGTAGAATATGACATGACAACAATCTCCTAAAACAACTGGAATACTAAGTTTTATCCACTCCTTTCCATGGGTTTCCAACTTCTTAATGCTAAAATTATCAGTTGGCTTACTTAAAGACAATCATAAAGCAATTGTATATTATCAAAGGATGTAAGGGAGGAGATTTTTATTAATTACAGCAAACCAAAAAACTAATACCCAAATTAAGATTATAAACACACTGCCATCAAGTCAATTCCAACTCATAGAGACCTTACAGAACAGAGTAGAACCACCCACAGAGTTTCCAATGAGTGCCTGGTGAATTTGAACTGCTGACCTTTTGGTTAGCAGACATAGCACTTAACCACTACACCACCAGAGTTTCTTTAAGATTATAAGCCAACAGAAATAATTCCTTGAATTTAGCTGATGTCTACTGGTAATAGTCTAAAAGTAAATTATGACTTTGTAAGTAATACCTAGGAATATGTGGATTTCTTCTTTCTCACTGGCCTTCTCAGTACCACTTGTTAGAACTGCAATGTGAGCCACATGTGTGACTTTAAATTTTCTAGTAGCCATATCTTAAAAAGTAAAAAAGAAACAGTTGCGTATTTTACTCTCACAGCACACATGATTTAGAGACACCACACTGAAAAAGGTCCAGTGGCCCCATGTGTCTGGTGGCTGCCATACTGGACACACAGCGCAGCTCTCAAGGCCATACGCCTGAGCACACCTGATACTCGTTGGTAGTGTGCTTGCTGAGTGCGAGAGGAAACATAATTCCAGACATGGTAGGATGTCAGATGTTGACTCACCTAGATTAAAATGAGTGTTTCCAGACTTCATCCTGATCAATTAAATTGTGACATATCAGCTAGTGGTCCATATATCCACTTTGGGCAGGCAGTACTTGTATGTTGTTCTAGGCTCAAAAATACCGTGCCTGAAGCTTTAGTTCTGTCAGTCAGCCAGTTCACTGTGCATTCAACACTTTTTGAGTGTTTACTACGTATCACAGAAGAAACATATTTAATTTGTGGATTAAAATATCCATTATTTACTAAACTTCTGTATTTTAGGGACTATATTGAGGCTAAAAGGTGCAATCCTGAGAATGGCCTTTCTGGATACCACCGGCTGCTTAATGCCCCCTGCGTATGAGCCCTGGAGGGAACACAACGTTCCTGAAGAGAAAGATGAAAAGGAGAAGCTGAAAAAGCGGCGGCCTGTCTCAGTGTCGCCCTCCTCTTCTCAGGAGATCAGTGAAAACCAGTACGCAGTGATATGCTCTGAAAAGCAAGCGAAAGTAATCTCACTGCCAACACAGACCTGTGTTTACAAGCAAAACATTACAGAGACCTCGTTTGTACTTCGTGGAGACATTGTGGCGTTGAGTAACAGTATCTGCCTTGCGTGTTTCTGTGCCAATGGACATATTATGGCTTTTAGGTAAGAGTCAGATCGTCTTTTTAACACATTTCCTCCATCAGATCGTAATTTGACAGAATTTTATTTAGCTTGAAAGAAAAGTAGCTTTTCTTTATTCCAGTTTCATATGCCAAGAATTCAACTGAATTGTTTGACTCTGTTATTTAAGTGTACAAACTAAATAGTAAAGCTTTTAAGCTCTTCACCATTTTTACTTTCTCTAATACTTCTTCAAGACTAAAGCTGCTGGTCATTATTAACAAGTTTTTCTCTTTTATTTCCTCAAGTTTGCCAAGCTTAAGGCCTTTACTGGATGTATATTACCTACCACTTACCAATATGCGGATAGCCAGAACATTCTGCTTCACCAACAATGGACAAGCATTGTATCTTGTTTCACCAACAGAAATCCAGAGACTCACTTACAGTCAAGAGACCTGTGAAAATCTTCAGGTAAATAGCAAAAATGTACCTGAAGTATTCTCTTCTTGTTAACTGCTGTTGAGTCAGCACCTAACACAGAGAGTTACAGAGTAAAACTGCTCCCTGGGATTTCCTGGGCTGTAATCTTTATGGAATCAGATCACCAGTGCTTTCTTCAGCAGTGCCCCTAAACCTGTTGCTGTTGAGTCCAACCCATAGCAACCCCTTAAGCCAGAGTAGAAATGCCCCATAGTGTTCCCAAGGGGGATTCAAACTGCTGACTGTTTGGTTATCAGCTTAACCACTGTGCTACCAGGCCCCCTGCATCACCACTAGTTGGGTTCATAGCTTCAGCCTGTCAGTTACCAGGTGACTGAATACCATGCAAGCCACCCAGGCTCCAGAGTTTTCTCTGAGATGTCTGTACACTATTTATCTCTTACACTTCAGGAAGCTTACACTGCCCAGCTTACAAAAGAGCCTCAGTGGGAAAATCTGAGATCTTTTTTTGGGACTTGGGAACACATTTTGAGATCATTATGGTAAAAGTATCTTTGTCCCACTCTTGTAATAAGAGGGGCTTCATTTTACCAGTCCATTCCTTCCAGAGATGGCAAAGAAATACAAAATGTTGATGTGTTTCACACACGTTTTCCATATTGAAATAACCTTGGTAGCACAGGGGTTAAGCACTCAGCTGCTAACCAAAAGATCAGTGGTTCAAATTCACCTGCCTTCTTAAAGATGCCATCTAGTGAGCTCCAATTCATAGTGACCCAGTAGGACAGAGAACTGCATGATAGGATTTTCAAGGCTGTCATTTTTGCAGAAGCTGAGTGCCAAGCCTTTCTGCCACAGAGCAGTTAGTGGGTTTGAACCACTGACTTTTTGGTTAGCACTCCCCATAAAGATGCCTCCTCTCAGATATAGCAAGGATGTATGTGAATCTAAGAAGGAGTAAAATTTACAAGTTTTTCTTCTAAAAGTTTTTGTGATTTATTTGTAAAACTGGACATCTTTAAATCAAGCTCTCTTCTTTAGTACTAGAGTACCAATGTGCTTGTATGTTCACATTGGAAATGAACAGTTTAGCTTCATCTTCTAAAATAAAAGTACCCCTGCAGTGCTGAGCTCAAATAGTAATTGATACTTGATATTTAGAGGCCGTTCTCGAAACGGACTTCATAGTGAAAGCTTTTGCAGTTGATTAGCCCTGTTTTACTTGTTTATAAATTTATATTGTCAGTCAATATTTAGAGCATAAGCCTTAGAGTCAGGAAGACTATTCAAGTCCAGCCCTTGCTAATGACATCATTATGTGACTTTGGACAAGATTTTTTGATATGCCTGAGCTTTATTGACTTTAAAATTCATCTAAAAGTAATACCCATCTCACAGAACAGGTCTGGACTGAAGGAGACAATGTGCATAAAATAGTTGACATAGTACCCGATACACAGCATGTGCTCAGCAACTGTTAGGTATTATCATTGTTTTTATGTTAGGAAACTCTACCTAAACTGGATAATTTGTCCTGAATAATAGTGCTAGAAACCTTGAAAGTGAAACAGAGTTGTTGCTGTTAGTTAATGTTGCCTTGATTATGGCTATGGCATCCCTCATGTGTCTCTGTCAGAGGAGAACTGTGCTCCCCAGGGTTTCCAAGGCTGGACTTCCCAAGAGCAGATCACCAGGACCATCTTTCTGATGCCCTGGGCGCACTCAGCCAGTGACACAGCCAAGCACTTACCCCTTGGCACCACCCAGTGACTCCTAAAATAAAGTTACTGTGTAGCATTTTAGATTTAAATTTCCCTGTTTGCATTTCAATAAATTTTTTTCCAAGATTCTGAAGTTTCTCAGTTAAAATAATGCTTTTTATGGGAAGAATAAACTGTACAATTTTTCTTTAGAGTTTGTTTTCACTAGCACAATGTTAAAAAAAAAAAACATGGACAATTGAGTCTATTATAACTCATTTTAGTCTTAAATGTGGTTGTAGTTCAATATATTGAGAATTATAAACTTCCTCGCTTTTATAAGATCAGTTTGTTCTGTCCATTGGTCAGTTTTTTTTTCTCTTATTTAATAAAAATCAGTAAAAGCTTTACTTAACTTTATCTATTTATTTATAGATGACATGGCCTTTTAGTACTAAATTCAGTTTATTAGAAAAGTGTTTATGTATCTTCATAACACAAAGGTAGGTGAGAATGGCCTCTATTCAAGGAGTATGTGGCAGATTTCATTTATTTGTTTATTTATTTGAGTGACGCTAACATTTTATTTACCACTATGTTTCCAGTACCTATAAAGAATTCCTTAGCAAAAATTTGTCTAATGAACAAATACCATGAATTTGTTCATTTACATCAGGCATTCATTTAAGCTTAACCAAAATAAAAGACATCTATGAAATGTGTGGAGCTTCTAGTCAAGATAAAGTAACTCAGACAGGATGAACCATCTGCCTGAAGCAGCTAATAAAATAAACAGAAAGCAAACAAAATACATGAGATTTTCAAGACTCTAGATGTCAGGCAACAAAAGAAACTAATCTCAGAGAGACAGGAAATACAGGAGTTGAGCCCTGCAGTTACTCCACTTGAACGCCTTGACAGTTTTTAGGACATAGCACAGAGAGAAGTGAGACAAAGTCTGCCAAACTTCTGAGTTGAAAAGATGGAACTGAGAGTCTAGGGAGACCAAGTCACTTAGAGTTCACAGAACAGAGTATTAGAGAGGAAGGAACTACACAGTGAGAAAAGCCTAGAATTTGCAGAAGGTCTTCTAGGAGTACTCGTTAAAATACTGTTCAGCACATACATGTGAAAAAGCTCTCTGACCAGAGAAAGTGTCACCTGAAAGGATTAGAGGAAACCCTGCCTGCTGCTCGTACAGGGCCAGGAGCACTTCTGCAGGAACTCATGATTGACAGGTATTTGTTTCCTTTGGCTGCCGTAACAAATTATGATTAATCTGATAACCTAGAAGAACAGAAGTATATTTCTCTCATCGTTCTAGAGACCATAAATCCAAATTCAGTTTTACTGAACCACAGCCAAGATGTTGGCAGCGCTATGCTTCCTCCCAAGGCTCTAGGGACAAACATTGCTTGCCTCTTCCAGCTTCTTTTGGCTGCCAGTGTTCATTAACTGTGGCCACATCACTCCATTCTCTGCTTCCATGGTCATATCACCCCTCCTCTTCTCTATGTTGCATATCTCCCTCTGCCTCTGTTTCTTTTAAGGACACTTGTAAATGGATTTGGGGTTCATCTGGATAACACAGGATAATTGCCCCATGTCAGGATCCTTAACATATTCACATCTGCAAAGATCATTTTTATTTATAAGGCAAAAATTAAAAGATTTAAGGATTTGTGCCTGATAATTTGAGTGATCATTAATATCACACGTATATAAAATTTTGATCATTCAAAAGTAATCACAACAGTACATTGATGGGGAACTGCCAGGAACTAAAGCCAGATTCAGAAGAGGGTGTGGAATGAGGGATATCAGTGCTGGTATCACATGGATCATGGATGAAAGCAGAGAATACCAGAAAGATATTTTTGTGTGTTTTATTAACTCTGCAGAGGCATTCAACTGTGTATATCATAACAAATTATGAATAACAGTGCAGAGAATGAGAATTCCAGAACACTTAATTGTGCTCATGTGAACCTGCACATAGACCAAGAGGCAAGTGTTCCAACAGAACAAAGAGATACTGTGTGGTTTAAAATCAGAAAAAGTATACATCAGGGTGGTTTGTATCCTTTTACCATACTTAATCATATCAGAACAGGTAATCCTAGAAGCTGGGCTGTGTGAATAACATGGCATCAGGATTGGTGGAAGACGTGTTAAAAGCCTGCGATATCCAGATAACACAACCTTTCTTGTAGAAAGTGAAGAGTAGTTTGATGGTCAGAGACCACAGCCTTCATTATGAATTTACCTCAATATAAAGTAAAGAGAAATCCACGCACCTGGTCCACAAAGCAGCATCATGATAAATGGAGAAAGTATTGAAGTTGTCAAGGATTCCATTTTACTTAAATCCCCAATCAGCACTCTTAGAACGAACAGTCAGCAAACCAAACAGCGTCTTTCATGGGGCAAATCTGCTGCAAAAGTCATCTTTAAAGTGTTGAGAAGCATGAATGGGTGACTGTATCAACCAAGAACCAGATAGTGCCCAGCCACCACCAGAAACAACCATGATGGGCACAGAATCTCAAGTCCCAGTGGCAACATGAGAAAAAGAGGGTTGTACCTCAAGAACTCCACTGAAAGACTCCAATTGATGGTCTGAAGGCCTGGGAGTTCACTTGGGAATGTGACCCCTAGACCTGCTGCCTCCCCTTACCAGAAATCATTACTGAGATCAGCTCTTCAGACAGGAATGACTTGGAGTTGGGGACACAATGTGGCTGTATGGTGTGTGCACTTTATGGTTCTATGCATCTATAGTATGCTGTCCTACTGGCCTCTTAACTAGAAGGGAGAGGAGAGAGTGGAGAGGAGGGGACAGGAGATTGTTAAGAGGATATGACAGTATAGAACGTGCTGTCACTGGGCAAGGAGAGCAGAAGGAGCTGCAGATAGACAGGCATGCAAATTTAACTTGGATTGTATGCTTTCACTCAATCACAGTTTAAAAAAAAAAGAAATGTTGAGAAGCAAGGTGTCCCATTGAGGACTAAGGTGCACCTGACCCAAGCCATATGTTACGGATTGAGTTGTTTCTCCAAAAAATGTGTGTCCACTTGCCTAGACCATGATTCGCAGTATTGTGTGGTTGTCCTCTATTTAGTGATTTGTTTTATTTTATCCTATGTCTTGTAAATCCTAGTGTTAATGAGTCAGGAATAGAGGCAGTTAATGAGGTAAGAAGTAGAACAGAAGATTAGGTTGTATCTTGAGTCTGTCTCTTTTGAGACATGAGAGAAGTGAGCAGAGCAAATAGAGCCCTGTGTGGAGCACACCCTGTGGACTCAGGAGCAGGAGAGCTGTGCTGAGAAACTCCTGAGCCAGGGGACGGTGGATGACAAGGACCTGTCTCCAGACCCAGTGGAGAGAGAAAGCCTTCCCCTGAAGCTGGCTCCCTGAATTCAGACCTTCAGCCTCCTAGACTGAGAGAGAATGAATTTCTGTTTGTTAAAGCCATCTGTTTGTTGTATTTCTGTTATAGCAGCACTAGATAACTAAGACACTATGATTTTTCAGTCACTTTTTGTACATTAGAAAGCTGGACAATGAATTAAGGAAGACCAAAGAAGAACTGGCACCTTTAGTTATGGTGTTGGCAGAGAAGATTGAATATACCATGGATTGTGACCTTCCACCCAGTAGAACACTGTCTGGTCATTTGCCATCCTCACCATGAATATTTAGTAATCTTTGCCAGTACCACAATTCAAAGGCAACAATTCTTTATTCATAGATGATGGGATTACCTAGACTGAAAATCTAATGGGAGTCTTCAGGAAAAAAGAAAAGCTACCAGAGCTAATAAGTGAGTTTAGCAAGGGTGCAAAGAAAAGAATCTTAACCAGAGAGACAAGCAGCAAATTAGTCTTAGTGAATTTGGTGTTGAGGAGCTTCTTATTCAGCCACATATGTACTAGGTATGATTATTTGAAGTATGCTCATTAATTGTGAATCTCACCAGGCACTTAAAGAGTTTACAGTGATAGTTTTCTGAATTGTAGTTTTGTTTTGCTGAAACTTGAACAATTATAATTTCTCTTCTTTTGAAGGAAATGTTGGGTGAACTCTTCACTCCTGTAGAAACACCTGAAGCACCAAACAGGGGATTCTTTAAAGGCCTATTTGGAGGTGGTGCGCAGTCTCTTGATAGAGAAGAGCTATGTAAGTTAAGTTATTTAATTTGGGTAAAGTATCTGTGAAACAGAATCATTCAAACCATGTAAGTTTTTTTTAACATGTGTAATTTATTGTACTTTTTTCATCTTTGGTATGACATAATTAATTTGCCCAGGTTTTAGCAAACTACATGGAATTATTTTTTGTCATTGTATCATAAATCAGTGAAATGTATTACTTAGGGAACAAATAATTGATTAGCTTCAGATGGCTGCAAAGTATATGCAACTTAAAATGTGTAATTTAGACATTATGTTCATCAAATGTTACCTTCCTTATTTTAATTCTATGATTAACTTTAATTGATGACCTAAACTTTAAAAAGTTTTTATTTACACATTCACTGTATGGTACAAAACCTGCAAAACTCTACACTAGAAGGTTATTTAAAATAACAGCATATGATTCATTTACTACCTTGTATTTAACTGCCAGGAAATAATCATTGGTCTCTGATGAATCAGGGTATTTTTGACCCTCTTTCTGAATGGCAGCTTTCATTAGTCCTTGAGTTTTTTGTTCTTTTAGTTTGTTTTTTCTCAATTTTTGTTCTTTCTTTTTCTTTGCTGAAACATTTTAGAATTTTGGTTTTATGTTTGGCTAAATAAAAACTGTAGCATTAAATAGTTGTTGATAGCAGTAGAATTTTATTTTAAAAAACTTATTCAAATGATTATTCCACAATGTTATTTCAGTTAAATGAAGACTGTTTTTCAAGTCATGGTAACTCTAGATAACTCAAAATAACATTGAAAACAGTTAATAAACCTATACAAGACTTTTTTTAATGTGTATGTTTAAGATACATGTTGTAAGGTGCCATCAAGTCTGTTCCTACTTAGAGTGACCCTGTGTGCAACAGAATGAGACACTAAGTGATCCTGCACCAGCCCATTCTTGCAGCTACTGTGTCCGTCGATCTTGTGGAGGATTTTCCTCTTTTCACTGAACCTGTACTTTACTAAAGCATAATGTCTTTCTCCAGGGATTGACCCCTTCTGATAACATGTCCAAAGTATGTGAGACATAGTTTCACCATCTGTGTTTCTAAGTAGCATTCTGGTTGTACTTCTTTTGAAACAGATTTGGTTGTTCTTTTGGCGGTCACTGGTACATTCAGTATTCTTTGTCAACACCACAACTCAAAGGAGTTGGTTCTTCCTTCTCTTTCTTATTTGTCATCCAATCCTCACTTGCATATGAGGTGATTGAAAACACCCTGGCTTGGGTCTGGCGAACCTTACTCTTCAAGGTGACATCTTGCTTGTTAATACTTTAAAAGAGGTCTTTTCCAGGACATTTGCCGAATGACACATGTTGTTTGATTTTTTGACTGCTGCTTCCATGGGCGTTGATTGTGGATCCAAGTAAAACAAAATCCTTGACAACTTTAATCTTTTCTCCTTTAATCATGATGTTTCTTTGTGAAAATTTTTCTTTGTAAAATTGAAGGCTTTTGCATAGTCAGTAAAACACAGGTAAACATCTCTCTAACATTCTTTGCTTTCACCCAGGATCCATCTGACATCAGCAAGGACATCCCTTGTTCCATGTCCCCTTCTGAATCTGGCTGGAATCTCTGTTAGTTTCCTGTTGGTGTACTGCCATACTCACCTTTGAATGAGCATCAGCAAAATTTTACTTGTTTGTGCTGTACACATATACACATTAATTCTTAGCAAATGTCAAACAGCTAATAATACAGTCAGCCAAGTATCCACAGAGGAGGTTGGAAGACCAGAGTGGTGAGTCTGACAATTTTGGAGTACTTTTTCCCTTGAGTACTTTGCTAATCTGGAATAGGAGCCTAAGATCGGGCTAACAGGTGGGGCACTGGCAGGGGTAGACACCTTGTTAAACAATTTCCAATTTTGAGGGACCCCCAAAGAGTTGTACTGTACAAGTAAGAGTCAACTAGAATTCAGTCAGCCCACCACACACAGACACATAACTTTCAGCTTGGCTTCAGGTTATCTGAATGGCGCAGAAGAACATCAACCTTGATCAAGATTTTTCTAGACTGCTGAAACCATCAGCACCCAGCAAAATCAAATAAAAGTGTTCCTTGAGGGAATGTAACACATTCTGAGGCTTCAAGTTATTTTTTACAAACGGTTTTTCAAGCATACATTTAAAAAAAAAAAAAAACATTGCCATCAAGTCAATTCTAACTCATAGCAACCCTGTAGGACAGAGTAGAACTGCTTTGTAGAGTTTCCAAGGAATGCCTGGCAGATTTGAACTGCCATTAACTGCTGTGCTTCCAGGTTCCGTAGCTAATTGGGAAGACAAAGACTTAACACCATGAGGAGTGAAACAACAGGAAAAGCAGAAGCAGAAGTCCTTCTGATATTGGAATCATCAAGAACAGCCTCTGAAACAGTTATTCATATTGGGTTCAAGATAATAAATACCATGCATGCAAGTTTTGTCAAGGAACTGAAGATGGTCAGAAGAAATTATCCAGAATATAGCACAGAGAAACAAAAAGATGATGGCATCAAACGTCAGGTGCTGCTATATCAGATACTTGAAATGTGGAAGTGGTATTGAAACTCTTGAGTGGACATAGGAGCAGCAGCTGCAGAGGACCAGCAGTACCACAGAACCTGCAGTGGCAGAAGATTGGCAGCAGCAGAACCAGAAGATAGCATTGGCACTGACCTATGGAGTGTGAGAACTGCATGCTTGTGTACAGGAGGCTTCCTGGTAGAGCTAGGTATCTCCAGGCAATTATCAGTGGAGCTACAAAGCTTTGAAATGCTTGACCTAACAGGGCAGATGCGGATGTCAGGCCCGAGGACTAAGAGGCTACAGGAAACAGAAGCTGAAGAGGTAAGAAACACAAGAAGCTGTGCTGCCTCAGTCTGAAAAGGTATGGCTGAGACTTTCGGGTTTGCAAAAGATGGAGCCATGACCTCTGATGTTTCTATTGGTGGAGTCACCACTCAGATGGACTAGGAGAAGGATGCAGTTAAAGCTGTAAGAGCAAAGTTGCGGTCCCATTGGGTCTGGAAGGCAAAGCTTGAAGCCCAGGGCTAATGGGGCTTCTACTGAGAGTCTAGGGAGTGTGGCCTGTCCCCAGAGTCTCAAGGGAAGACCTGCTGTGAAAAAGTCTCAGAAAACAGGATTATTTTCAAAGCCTTGAGGGCTAATGTAATGTGTCTGATGTCATGGCTTTTGTCCTTCTTTTCCTCCATCTCTCCCATTTATAATGGCAATGTCTAGTTTGTGCCTGTTGTGCCATTGTACATTTAGAAACAGGTGCCTTCTGGATTTCACAGACAAAAAGGAATTTTCAGATTCTGAACTCTGAGCTAAGAATTTCGCTGTGATGTGATGGGGTGAATGTGTTTTACATATGGCTGGGATGTGATGTGGGGTTGCCAAAGGATGGAATGTTAATGGATTGGATTGTGTGCCCCCAAAAATGTGTTTAGCAGGTTGACTGGGCCATGGTTCTGAGTGTTATGTGATGGTGCACCATTTTATCATTTGATGAGATTTTCCTGTGTATTGTAAATCCTGTCACTGTGATTTAATAGGATGGACTAACAGCAGTGGTACTGATAAGGTATGCAAACCTAAGTAGTGTCTAAGCCAATCTCTTTGAGATGTAAAAGGGAGAAATGAGCAGAGAGACCTGGGGACCTCATACTAACAAAAGAGCACAGTCAGGAGCAGAACACAGCCTTTGATCCTGAGGTTCCTACACTGGGATCCTCACAGAGCAAGGGAAAACTGAGGCATCTTAAGTAGCTTCCTCTAGAGCCTCCAGAGAGAGGGGCTTCTCCTGGAGCCATTGCCCTGAACTCCGATTCTAGCCTACTGGACTGTGAGAGAATAAACTTCTCTTTATTAAAGCCATACACTTTTGGAGTTTCTACTGTAGCAGCACTCATGGTGACTCTAGACGTGAGTCGGATCTGACTCGACAGCACTGGTTTTTTAGGATGGTATTTTAGCAGCACTAGATGACAAAGACAGATATGAAATACAGAGAAGGGCATAGAAGACAGATGTTGCCTTGAGAAGAGCTAACATATTTGGGTGATGACATAGAAGAGCTAACATATAGGGTGGTTGCAAAAGAATCTGTATATAGTTCAAGAGGCAGTTGTGCGGACAAAACACTGCATGGTTTAAAGTCAAGAGAAGTGTGCATCAGAATTGTATCCTTTGACCATACTTTTTTAGTCTGTATGCTGAGCAAATAATTCCAAGAAGCTGGATAATATGAAGAAGAACAAGGCATCAGGATTGGAGAATGGCTCATTAACAACCTGTGACACTGCCTTACTTGCTGGAAGTGAAGAAGATTTGGAACATTTATGAAGATCAAGGATCACAGCCTTCAGTATGGATTGCACCTCAACATCAGGAAAACAGAAATCCTCACAAATGAACCAGTAATCAACATCCTCATAAATGGAGAAAGGATTGAGGTTTTCAAGGATATAATTTTACTCGGCTCCACAACCAGTACCTGTGGAAGCAACAGTCAAGAACTCAAAAGATGCATTGGGGAAATCTACTGCAAAAGATCTCTGTAAAGTACTGAAAAGTAAAGATGTTACCTTGAAGACTAAAGTGCACCTGACCTAAACCATGGTATTTTCAGTCCCATCATATGCTTGTGAAAGCTGGGCAGTGAACAAAGACAGAAGGAGAATTCATGCCTTTAAATTGTGGTGCTGGAGAAGAATATTGAATGTACCATGGACTGCCAAAAGAACAAACAGATCTGTTCAGTAGGAAGTACAACCAGAGTGCTCCTTGGAAGCGAAGATGGCAAGACTGTGTCTTACATACTTTGGACATGTTGTCAGGAGGGATCAGTCCCTGAAGAAGGACATCATGCTTGGTACAGTGGGGGTCAGTGAAAAAGAGGAAGACCCTCGATGAGATGGATTGACACAGTGGGCGCAACAATGGGCTTAAGCCTAAAAATGACTGTGGACATGGCAAGACCAGGCAGTGTTTCATTCTGTTGTTCATAGGGTCACTAATGAGATGGAACTGACTCAGAGGCATCTAACAACAACAACAGTATTGCTTCTGACACAGGGGCAGATATCTTAAAATGTCAGTCAGCAGCATTAGTGACCCTCTACAGAATGTTGTTACCATGTCAGGCACCACTGACAGCCTCAATATTAGATGGCTTACAAAGTGCCACAGTTGCAGTTCTGTAGGTCAGCAATGAGAAATGATCCAGCACCTGGACTTGGGACGTATTTAAATGTGCTACAGCTCCATTTCTGCTCCCGGACACACACTCACAATAGTAACAAAACCTATGCGTTTTTGTCAAAAATGCAGTTAATAACTGAAGTTGTCTTCAAAATCAGAGCATATAGAACTACAACAAAATTGCCTCTGAGTATCTAAGGCATGCACCTTCTTAAACAGCAACTACATCCATTATATTTAGATTCTGAGTAGATTCTTGTAAACATGTAAATGTTCATAGCAGCAGCATCTACAATAACCCCAAATACGGAAACGTTTCAATTGTTAGTCAGCTGATGAGTGGGTAAGTCTATCCATAGAATGAAATACTGCTGTTATGTGCCATCGAGTTGGTTCGGTGTTGCAGTGATCCCCCATACGACCCACTTAAAACACCGCCCAGCTCTGAGCCGTCGTCAGTTGTTTGCCATGTTGGAGCCGCTGTTAGAGCCCCTGTGTCGGTTCACCTTCTGAAGATCTTCCCTGTTTCTCTGACCCTCTACTTTGCCCAGCATGAAGTCCTTCTCCAGGAACTACTCTTTCCTGCTAAGTCTAGTATGTGTGAGGTAAAATTTTGCCCTCCTCACTTCTAAGGAACATTCTGGCTGTACTTCTTCCAAGACTGATGTGTTCATTCTTTTGGAATCCATGATATAGTCAATATTCTTCACCAACACCATCATTGAAAGGCATCAGTTCTTCCTCAGTGTTCTTTATTTATTGACCAGCTTTAGCATTTGTACAAGGAGACTGAAAATGCCATGGCTTAGATCAGGCACACCTTAGTCCTCAAAGGCTATTTTTGCTTTTTAACAATTTCAAGAGGTCTTTTGCAACAGGTTTGTTCATAGCAATACATTGTGTGATTACTTGGCTGCTATTTTCATGATCATTGTGGATCCAAGTAAAACGGACACCTTTGCAGCTTCATTATATTCTTCATCTATCATGATGTTGCTTCTTGGGTCATTTGTGAGTATTTTTGTTTCCTTTCTATTGAAGTGTAATCCATACAGAAGTCTGTAGTTTTTGATATTCATGAGGAAGTGCTTCAAGTCCTCTCCACTTTCAGAAAGCAAAGTTGTGTCATCTGCATATCACAATTTGTTAATGAGTCTTCTCCTGTTCTGAAGCCAAGTTTGTCATGTGGTCCTGCTTCTCCAATTATTTGCTCAGCATACAGATTGAATGGTGAAATGATACAACCCTGATACACACCTTTCCTGATTTTAAACCATACAGTATTCCCTTGTTCTGTTGTAACAGCTGCCTCCAGGTGTGTGTTTAGGTTCCACATGAGGACAATTACGTGTTCTGGAATTCTCATTCTTTGCAGTGTTATCCATGATTTGGTATGACCTGCACAGTTGAATGCCTTTGCATAGCTAGTAAAAGACAGGTAAACTTTCTTGTTTTCTCTGCTTTCACCAGGTTTTATCTGATATCTACAGTGATATCCCCCATTATGCAGCCTTTTCCGAATCTAGCTTGGCTTTCTGCCGTTCTCTGTCAATGTACTGCTACAATTGCTTTTGAATTATCTTTAGCAAAATTTTACTCGTGTGTGATATTAATAATATTGTTTGATAGTTTCCACACTCTGTGGGATCACCTTTCTTTGACATGAACACAAATATGGATCTCTTCCAGTCTGTTGACCAGGTAACTGTCTGCTAAATTTCTTGGCATAGATGAGTAAGTACTTTGTCAATTCACCTTGCTGAAGCTGTTCCTCTTTTTCTCTGACCCTTCACTTTATCAAACATCTTCTCCAGGGACTGGTCCCTCTGGATAACATGTCCAAAGAATGTGAAATGACATTTCACCATCCTTGCTTGTAAGGAGCATTCCACTGTACTTCTTCCAAAGCAGATCTTCTTGTGGGCCTTTTGATGTTATCCTGTCACACCGACAGCATTTTACATCAGGACGTATCTTGAAAGGTTCTTTTTGTTAATGAGTGTAGTGCCATTTCTCTTCAATTTATCACTACTGTCATGTTAAACCATATGCTTGCCCAATACCAATCCATTTCAGCTCTAATACCTAGAATATCAATCTTTATGGGTTTCATTTTGTTTTGGTGACTTCTGGCTTTTGTAGGTTCATACTCAGTACATTCCATGGTCTTGGGATTGATGAATGTTTGCAGGTGATTCTTGTCATTTTGAGATGTGTCACATCAACAAATGAGATCCCAAAAGTTCAACTCCATCCACATCATTAAGATTTCATTCACTTTGAGGAGGCAGCTCTTCCCCAGCTGTATTTTGAGTGCCTTCCAACCCAAGGGTCGTCTTCTGGGACCACATCAGTGTTCCGTTGCTATTCATGGGGTTTTCATTGGTCGATTTTTAGAAGTAGATCGTGGGTTCATCTTCCTATTCTTGTCTGAAAGTTCTGCTCAACCTGCCCACCACAGTTAACTCTGCTGGTATTTGAGATCCAGTGACATAGCTTCCAGTGTCACAACAACCTGCAAGCCACCATAGCAGGACAAAATATGAGTGCTGGATTTTTCTTTTTTTTATGACTGTCATAGAAATTGGTATCATGTGCCCAGTATTCTTTTCAACAAATAATTACCGGTGTCTTTTGTGCACGAGCCCTGATGTATGAACTAGTATGGAATAAAATATTTATTAATGTATGTTGTGCTTTTGCATGTTTAATGATTATAAAAGAAAAACATGGTACTTATAAAATGAAATAAACAGGTATTTCAGTTGTTACTAGATCTCAGTATTTTAGTGTGGCCGTGTAAGATTTTGCATTAATGAAATGGTTACTGTTTGAGTGGTTCCTCTTTTCATTTCTCAAATGCATCCAGTTGGTGAGTCATCCTCAGGCAAGGCTTCCAGGAGCCTCGCCCAGCATATTCCTGGCCCTGGTGGCATTGAAGGCGTCAAAGGGGCGGCCTCAGGAGTTGTCGGCGAACTAGCTCGAGCCAGGTTGGCACTAGATGAACGAGGGCAGAAACTTAGTGACCTGGAAGAAAGAACTGCAGCGATGTTATCCAGTGCAGATTCCTTTTCTAAACATGCTCATGAGGTATGTCTGTCAAACAGATGTTTAAATAAGAGCCTCTAGGTCAAACAAGTGTAGAAATTATTATATTTCTATATCTATTCTCTTCTTACACATACGGACTTTGAGATTTTCTTTGTACAATTGTGTAGTCCCAATTTCTGCCACCAGAGGGAACCGTTAAAAGAATACGGCTCAGTAACCTTCACTCTCTTTTTACTGAAGTTTATAAATTTTAAACCTAGTCACCTTCAGGCTTTTTATAAACAAAGCCAGCAGCATTGTAACTAGAGAGTTTTGTAACAGTGTGCCATTTTCCCAAGATCTGGCATCTTCCAATCTGTATTTTTATTAGTCCTCTGTAGTACATCAGAATATTTTAAACACTTCAGCATCTACTACAAAGTTTTCCTAGAGAAAGAAAGAATATGCCTTCATGGCTTCCCGAGGTGGATCTAAATAGTAAAATTGGCAGGTGTTTTTATTGAAATAAACAAAACTAAATTAATTGAAGCAAGCTGCAGTTTTCCAACAGTTTCGTTTTGTTGGACCCAGGGAGTCATGATGGAGCTTAAAAATAGATTATCTATAGTAGGGATTAAAAAACCCCAAACCAGACATTGCCGCTCACAGTGACCCTACAGCACAGAGGAGACCTGCCCCCTAGAGTTTCCAAGGAGCAGCTGGTGGATACACACTGCCGATGTTTTGATCAGCAGCCGTAGTTCTTAACCACTGCACTCCCAGTGCACCAAAGTGGGGTTTAAAACCCAAAAAAACAAACCCATTGCCATCGAGTCGATTCTGATTCAGTGACCTTACAGCACAGAGTAGAACTCTCCATCAGGTTTCCAAGGAGCACCTGGTAGATTTGAACTGCCAGTCTTCTAGAGAGCAGCCGTAGCACTTAACCAGTATGCCACCACGATTTCCAAGTAGGGATTAGGGATCCCTAACTGGCCCACCTATAAATGTGTTTTGTTGGCCACTGTAGTGCCTTTGAAAGGTTGTATTTAAATACCTTCAGATAGAGTACTTTTTTTTTGATGCCCTGAGTCTGCCACTCCGTGATGTTCTACATGCTGCCTCACATACGTAGAGACATGAAGACGTTTTGTTACCTGAAGAAAATTATTTTTATACTTGAGCACACGGTCAGTAATGATTCTTCTCTCAGTCAAGGGTCATTTTTTCCCATGCTCAAAAATTCCAAAGCCAAAAATGCATGAAAGAGGCCACTGGGGCTGGGAGATACTTCTCTCGTGATTCAGAGCTTCAGAGAGCACCTGCGCTTAGTTTTATGACACCCACAGACACTGCAAATACAGGCTAGTGGTCTTCAATCTAAGTACAGACTTTTGTTGTCTGAGTCCACATCAAGGGGCCCTGCTGGTGCAGTGATTAAAGCACTTACCTACTAACTGAAAAGGTGGTAGTTCAAACCCACCAGCTGCTTTGTGGGATATAGATGTGGCATCTGCTTTCATAAAGATTACAGCCTTAGAAACTGTGTGGGGCAGTTCTGTCCTATAGGGTGACTGAGTCAGATTTGACTCGATGGCCATAGACTTAAACCTGAACCTAACTGTGTAATCTTTAAGGTACATTGTACTTCAGTCAATTTCAAAATATACCCACATGCTAAATATTTACCAAAGAGCCCAGTCTCAAATGGATAGAAATGTTAGTTTTTTTGTTTTTTTTTTTTATGTCCACCAAGTGTTCCTAAACTATATCTGAGAATTGAAGAAAGCCAGTACATAGAGTGGTGAAGACTGAATTCTTGTATCAGATGACCTGGGCTTAAGTCCCAGTTGCCTTACTATCTTACCTTGAATAAGACCTGTAAGCCTCAGTTTCTTCATTTCTAAAATGAAGAGAATAGTAATACTTGTCCCATAGAGTTGTTGTGAAGATCAACTGAAATCACATAGGAAAAGTGTGTCTTACAGTGCCAGGATCATAGTAAATGTTTGATCAGCTTTAGATGACGATAGTGGGATTATTCTAACCTTCTGTTCCCCAAACTCTGTGACCATTACTTTTAGTTCAGATGACAACCAGTCAGCCAAACCTGTTGCCATCACTTTAATTTAGACTCATGGCAGCCCACGTGTTTCAGAATAGAGCTGCACTCCATAGGCTTTTTAATGGCAACAGTCTTACGAAACTGGATTACTGAGGCTTTCCTCCATGGTGCTGCTGGATGGATTTGAACTGCCAACATTTTGATTATTAAAAAGCCAAAAACCAAACCCACTGCCACTGAGTTGATTCCGACTGATAGCCAGTCTTAGCCAAGTGCAAACCATTTGCACTACCAAGGACCTTTAAATAATTTTAAAAAAAAAAAAAAACTATTGTCATCAAGTCAGTTCTGACTGATAGCAACCCTACAGAACAGAGTAGCAGTACCTCATATGATTTCCAAGGAGCAGCTTATGGATTCACACTGGCATCCTTTTGGTCAGCAGCCCAAATGCATAACTGCTGTGCCACGAGGGACCTTTAGAGGACTGACAATAACCACCTTTGTAGGATTTTAGCTTAGATCACCAATGAAATACACTGAGCCAAAATTAAATTTTGTTACATCTCCAAGAAATGTGAAGACTTTCTAGTCTAGTTCTTGATTCTCATAGCCTCTAAATGGAACAACCCTTACTTATTGGAGTCAATAATACTACAGAATATTTCAGAATGGTAAAATGTTTTTTAAAAATATAGAAACCGGTTATAATTTAAGAGTATTGTTCTAGCATTTTTTAAAGCATTTTTCTTGTTCTCCTCCCCTTAGATGATGCTGAAATACAAAGATAAAAAGTGGTACCAGTTCTGACAACCAGACTCCAATGAAGTCCAACTTCAGCCAAAAGGAAAAAAGTTTTCCTTTTTTATTTTGCGGATTTATTTAGGAAAGTTCACATTAAAGGGATGTTCATCGCCGGGTCCTCTCCTTTCCTAGCACGATCATGCACTGTTTTCACCTCGGTCTTGTGGCTTTAATGAATGTTCCCAGATGCTCAGACTGGAGGGCGGGATCTGTGCAGGCTCTGAGGCGACCACTTGGGAAGAGAGGAGGTCAGACCTTACAGATGAAGAGACAGAGGGGGGTGTTGAGACATGGCAGGCACTATTCCTGGATGACTCCTGTATTAAACTTTCATTTGCCAAAAGAGTCTCTGCCGCTGTGTCGGGCATCTGCGTTTGACCTCTTTGTGGGAGAGGCAGCAAGTAAGAGAAGTCCTGGAGCTGAAGTGGTTCTCTTTGTCTCCTTGAACTGGATTCTAGACAGCTGTCTTGGACTTCCCCTTCTGTAAAGTGACTGGTCGCCAGTATCATTAGTGAAAAAGAAATAAACTGTTTGTTACCTATCTTTAGACAGATAAGCTGAATGGTGGGCTTTAAATAATAAAAACATACACATAGTTGACTTGTGTATGAGCTACTCTTGGATTCTTGTTACTGTATACTTGTGTTTAGTCCATATTTTGTCAAAAGCAAAACAAGATAATAAATCACTTTTCATTGAAAAGAAAAGTGTAGAGCATGACTGAAGTGCTCATGATTTGGGGAGTTTCCGTGTGGCGGCTCTGCGGGTGGGAAGTGAGAAACCTCCGTTGTGGTGAGGCGAATACTTCAGGCCGCTGGTCCTTGTTCTCCTTCCTGCAACAAAAGGTGGATTTGACCAAACGAGTCTCTGGTTAAATTTGTAGAAATGTTGAAATTGGCTAAGTTTTTCATTTATGCTTGAATTTTTATAAAATGTTTAAGCAAATGTACCTTTGCATTATTTAATTAAACTTGCTAAAAAAAAAAAGGTATGTTTCATTATTTCAGTAAAATGCTCAGCTCCCTTTTTTCAGTGCCCTTTCTTTGCTAACAGTTCCAGTACACTCAGGTGACGAGCCAGTGCAATCTCTGTGCACATGCTGTCGCATGGCAAATGACAACCATCTGTTGTCACTAATTGTCTGCAGAGGAGTCTACTCTGATGGACCTACAAAATATTTTCTGTAGAAATACACTATAAATCTGTACATGTCCTTTCCAGATTTTAAAAAGCCAAAGGAAAGGATACTACATAGACTTTGATAACTAAGTTGTTTCTGTGTTGGAGTCTAACGCACTTTGAGAGCAGCAATGGATGATGATTGTTCCTAGGGCAAAACTATAGGTATGGGAGAACCCACCGGCTAGGTCTGCAAGGAAGCAGCTGCAATCCACACAGGCTAATCTGAGTTTATTATTGACTGTTATATAAAAGAAGAGCAAAATCGAAACATTCAAATTGATGTGAATGAAATTTAAATGTTTCCTTCTATAGAAAATTATAATCATTTTCTTTTTCATTAAGAGATAACCAGAGCACAAATTAATAGCAGGCATGATGGTTGTTTTTCTATCCTGTATGCTCATTAAAGGTATGTGCAGAATACCATAATTCCATGTAGTGTGTCATGCATCTTTGTCTCTGTAATCTTTCCATTAGTACAATTTTTGTGTTTATGTCTTATAATATGCATTACTAGATACAGAGGTTTACATTAAAGTGTACTTTAAAATATCGCTGGGTAGTGGCTAAATGTATGTAATAGAGATAATTAAACCAAAAGGGATATTTTAAAAATATTTTAAAAGGTTTTGAATTTGTAGACAGCACCAATCAATAACATTTCTTGATTAATGTCACCTAAATAATGAACATTCGGGCATATATAAATTCCCTAATTTGTATCATATACTATCTAATGCATCCATTATCCCATGATATGACAGTGTATTAGGCCCTTTTTAAAAGTAACTGTTTTATGAATGTCATTAGTAAAATCATCACTTGTGGATTTGAAGAAGTTGAGAAGTATTAAGTAATACACTAGTTAATTCCCCATCCATGTGGATAGTTGTATTAGCTCTAATTATTCAGTTTCATGTATGAGTTTGCATTAATTGTATATCAATTTAATTTTTACTGCCATTTAACCTATTTTATATAGAAGGAAACTATCTTGAAATTATTTTCAGATAGAGAAGTGAATGCATTTACTTGAGTCAGATGTTCTTTCAAAATCTTAAATGGATGTTTTGAGTTATTTTAGTTCATTTTTAGAAAGCTCAAAGTATTTTTGAGATGAGCTTCTCAGAGTTGTGCTTGATTCAGTCTGTAGATAAGAGACAGTCTGTAGTAATAACTAAGCCAGGGAATTTACCCAAGTAATTTGAGAAGTAATATCTCTATTTTTTTCTTTTTAAATGTATGAAGTAATGGTCACCAGCAAGCCAAGGAAAAATGGCAGAGTTGGGGGGGAGGAGTCAGAACAAATTATTAGAATAGTGTCAGATTTTTGTGTACTTCCTCCATGTCCTCAGCATTACACTTTGTTGCATTTATCCTTGACTCTCAAATCATTGCAGTATTCACTGATGAGTAGTCTGTCAGTAGGAAGTGATTCCCTGTATGTACCATGTACCCAGTTTATTTCACTTTTCAAGCTAAAATTCATATATATTTGCTTAGAAGAGTGTTTGAAATCTTATATTCTGACAAGTTCTGTACAGTACACCTACTTGAAGTTTTTGCATCATCTTAATCTTTGATTTGCATTTCAGTTAGTGTTTCCTACAAAATGGTTGTAGATACAACTGAGCAATTACTAACTTAATATTTTTAACAAAAGTGTAAAAGTGCTGCTACTTGTCTATTATGTGTAGTATGTTACAATTCAATTTCATTAAGTACTGTACTTTAAAGAAAGATTTTTTTTTTTTTTTTTTGGCTTCTTGGTGTTAGGTGCCATCAAATCAGAAGGACTCGTTAGTAACCCTGTGTAAACCAACGAAACACTGCCTGGTCCTGCACCATCTGCAGCATCATTTCTGGGTTGGAGTCACTGTGTCCATTCATCTCATTGAGGACACTCTTTCTCACTGACCCTCTGCTTTACCAAGCATGATGGCCTTCTCTAGGAACTGGTCCACCCCGGTAACACATCCGCAGTGTGCGTGAGATGAAGTCTTGCCATCCGCACTTCTAAGAAGTATTCTGATGACACTTCTAGGGAGGATTTGTTCATTGTGCTGGCAGTCTATGGTATATTCAGTATTTTTTACCAACACCATATAAATGAAAGACATCAAGGCATCAATTCTTCTTTGTTCTTCCTTATTAAGTCTCCAGCTTTCCGTATGTGTATGAGACAATTGAGAATACCATGGTGCAGACCAGGCATCTTAGTCCTTGAAGTGACATCTTTTTAACACTTTAAAGAGATCTTTTACAGCAGCTTTGCACAATGCAATTTGGCATCTGGTTTCTTGATTGCTGCTTCCGTGGGCACTGTGATAGTGGATCCGAATAAAGTGAAATTTTGCTTAGGACTAATTGTAGAGTCTTCTGAAGTTATTTCGTGTTGATACGTGAGTGTTCCAAACAAGTCTGAAAGTGTTAACATAACTTTAGGTTGCAGGGGTAAGTGAGGAGACGGCCAAGTACAGAGGAGAGTATGTGGAGGATACCACAGAATTCCAAGTTGTACCCTGAGTTCTCTATGCCATGTGTTTATTAGCTTAAGACAATTCTCATGTGACATTGGGAAAGCTATATCCAAAGGTAGAATTTTTTTGTGGCAAAAGTTTGTTTTACGTTTTGACTTTTGAGAGTTTGTTTTGTTGTTTTTTGTTTTCTGAAATAAAGAGCACTGAACCTTAAACTTGAATTTTTTCTGTACTTTTTTAGGTAATGGAAACTTTTTATTATCATTTAAGTCCATCTTTCTCAGTTCACATCAAGAGATATACATGTATAAAACATAACCAAAATCCATGAGTATGCTGCTACCTGCACTTTAAACAATCAAACTGATCATAGTTTTAAAACCTTTAATAGGGTTTTATATATGTCATGAAGAGTTAAAAAAAAAAAAAAAACAGTAAAATTACTTGGTGTGTATTTCAGTGTTCTTGGTCTTAAACTATTACAACACTTTCAGATTTGTTTTAAGATCATTTAGTAAGATGTTAGATTTATACATACTGCTAGAGAATATACTTTTAGTTTTAAAATGGAATTTTTATAAATGTACTCTTTAATTTTAAAAATGGTGAATTTGTTAAGTTTAAGTCAAAGTACTTACAAAGTATGTATATTATCCATACAAAAAGTTATGCTTTATGCTTATAATAAGAAATATTGGTATCTCATATCGAGATACAGTTAATTCAAAAAAACATGCATCATTGAAGTCTTCACATGACAGGAAAGATACTACTATGGTTAGAAAACAACCCTCTATTGAGCATTTCCAAATATTTTACTCTGGGGGAAAAATGCCCACAACAATAATTGCAAAAATCTTTCTCAAGAGCTGCAGCTTGCTGTTAGATACCTACCTTAACTATTATTTTAAGATATATATATATATCTTAACATATATATATACACACACACACACATATATTTAAAATAATTTTAAAGGTATTTTCTTCTACCTTTTTTAAAGATACATTTCCAAACTGAAAGCAGTTTATGTATTTTTATCAATGAAGATTTTTATTTTGTAGTTTATAAAATTTGTTCCTTATCAGTTTGATACTTGATCAATATTCCTAGACTTTTTAACCAGTATTTACTTTGAAGAAAAAAAAAAAACCGACCTGTATCTCAAGTGTCCTCGTTTTTTCTTTTCCTTTTTAGTTTATTCTCTTGATTGGAATTTATGCCCAGAAATTTTTTTTTTTCATTTGAAAATGAGTGTAAAGGTACTGTTTACAGCTTTTGTTACTTAAACTTCTCATCATTCATATGAAGTGCTATGGGGATTATTTTTTTCTTGAATTCTAATGATCTTACTACTGCCACAGGAGTTACAAATGTTCTGTGGACAGAAAACAGTTGTTGCCAAAAAAGAAAAAAAGGAAAATCTTTAGCTTACCTTCCTGAGTTGAAGTAAATGGTTTAATAACTTCCCACTTACCAGGGCTATAACATTGCTTTCTTCACTTACTAATACAATCTTAAATTATTAGGCACAATTTGTTTACAAAGTGAGTACTGTAGTCTGAGGCTACCTGTAAGTGCTCTTTTTGTTTCACTCTTTACATCAGGAAAATCATGAATGTCAGTTTCGCAAATATTTCTCAATGAGGCTCATAGTTACAATTATTACTACTGTATAGTGTATGAGGTGTAAATAAATCAGTATTTTATTATTATTTATTAGTAAATGAGCTATTTATTGGCTCAGGCATGTATAATGGATATAGGTTAATGGCGATGGAATCCTATTTGAAAGTTTTGTATCTTTTGCCATTGATTTTGTGTTGTCTAAGCTTTGCTTTAACTGAAGACCATGTATAAAATTTAAAACAGCTCAACTTCTCAATATAAAGCAGTGTAAAGAGGGTAAATCATGTTTTCAATTTTTTTTTTTTTGTAAATATATGGTACTATGACACTTTAGGGATGACCTCTGCTCAGCCTAATAGAACTAGAAAAACATTTTGCTTTGTAGTTATACTACTAACTCATTGTAAATGCGTTACCAAGGGAAAATACGACAACAGAGCAAGATTAAGTCTAACACTGTCCACTTGAAGGGTAAGCATGCTTGGTCTAGAGCTCTAGCCTGTGTATACTTTGAATTGTACATGCAAGTGTTTTTCAGTTGGTGCACTTTATTTGTTTAATCTTGCTTAGTCCCAGTAGCTATCTCCAAAGTAATTGCTGAAATGTGCATTTTAAATATGGTAACAAACCCATCGCTGTGTACTGTTTCATCTAAAACAGGACAACAAAAAAGGCACTATTGCAAACACTGAAAGATGTGTTGGACTTTGTAGTTACTTTGCATTCCTGTACTTTACACATTGTCATCACAGGAAAAAAAGTTTAAAATTAGGTAATGAAATATTTTTGTAAATAAATACCATTAAGCTGGTATTTTAAAAGAATGTATTATAAATTAATGTTTTCCGGAAAATGTTCATATATGTGTATATGAATGTCTCTATGCTGAAGGGCTCTGATTGGGCAAAATAAAATAATGTCTCCTGAAACTTAACAAGCCCACTTTTCTGGAAAATCTGTTTTAATTTTTTATCTGAAGTGTGGGATTAACTCAGTTTAAGCAAATAATAGATAAGTTTCTACATTTGAATCAGGTGATTCAAATGAAGCAAACCATATTTTCACTATCTAGAATTTTGAGTGAAAGTCACTGACCCCTGCTTTGGATGGAGAGTAAAGGAGACAGGGGTTGGGCCAAGGGGACTGGGTTAACCCAAACCTTCTAGAATTAGTGTTCCTAGGCCCTGGTTCCCACAGAATCATGAAGGCAGGTTCAGATTCTGCAGGTCTGAGGAGGGGCCCATTTCTACATCTCTAACAAGCTCCCAGATGGTACCAAAGACGCAGGTCTCTGAGCACGCTGAGTGTCACAGCTGTACATGGTTTCTGTAATTGGGGTTTTGCTAATGAATGTTACATTGTTGTCCAACTAACATGCCACAAATAACACTGCATTAATGGATCTAGAATGGAACACAAAGAACCAAACAGTTCTAATTTATAATTTCCGTTACATTTTAGGATAAAGAACATGGTAGTTTTCTTAAGGTATGTTGGATTTTATGTGTATAATCTGTAGATTCTTAACTGTAATGAAAATCTGGTCCACATGGTGGCATCCGTGTCTCAGCGTATCTGGGGAGCCTTTAAAAAGCCATTCTCACAGTACTGTTGTAAGGAAAAAAAAACTACAGACTTTGTAAAGGTTAGTTATCATGATGCAGTTTATCTGGAAAAATTATCACAAGTTCTTAGAGATGAAACTGACAAAATATCATAAGTTATGTGTGATCAAACTAACAAACAAAAAAAAATAAATTTTGTGGTCAAACCTCTTCTGACTCAGACTACACAGGACAGAATAGAATTGCATTATGTGGTTTCCAAGAAGTAGTTGGTAGATTTGAACTGCTGACCTTCTGGTTAGCTAGCAGCCGAGCCTTCAAACACTGCACTACCAGGGCACCTATGTGTAATATAAAGTGATATAAATCATTTGATAGTATGACCTGTTTTATTATAAAAATAAATTTTATTTTTCCAGAAAATATAAAATGATAAAATTTAAAAAACTGGAGACTGTCATCCTGTCTTTCTTCATGACCTTTTAAAGAAGTTTAATTACTGTATCCTGTGTAAGTGGGACAGTGCCACTCACTATTTCAGACAGAACTATGCTTGTCATTGCAACTCTTCATGGGAATTTATAGAAAGATTCTCCTTTTCTATTTAAAGATAATATGTTTGCTATGTTGTATTTTTTTCAACTTTTAGACATGCACATTTTGCCATGGGTAATCTATCCAAAGCTTTAAAAGTGCTGCTTGATTAGACTAAAACATTTTAAAGAAGGAAATAGTTTTAAACCATTTTATTTGTCACACATTGTATTAATCTGCAAAAGAAAAACAGTTGCTGTCCAGCAGCTTCCGACTCCTGGCGATCCTGAGTGCTTCAGAGCAGAACCGCACTGGGTGGCATTTTCAGTGGCTGTAATCTTCAGGCAGGCTAGTGCTTGCCCTTCTGCAAGGCTCTTGGGGTGGAGTCTTATACCAACTTCTCACTTGGGACCCAAACCCTGCTGCACTGTTGGCACTGTCCAGGGACTCCTCAAAATGTATGAAAATACTCTTTGTTTGGGTTCTGATCACCCTGATGTTATTTCCTAAAACCCTACAGGCTTTTCTGTAATTGTTTTAAAACCAACATAAAGCAAAGTTTTGGATAATACAGAATACTTGTCACTAGCAAAGGTAACTAAAGAAGTCTAAGAACAGCAAATAGCAAATCTAAATTCTTAATCTCCTTGGCTGTTACAGTTTTTTATCACCCACAGAAGGCTGAAAACTACCTCTGCTCAACTGATAAGCTGAGAGACAGTTAACCATTAGAGTTGCTATTCTCAAATTAATGACTGGGAGTGAGAGGGCAAACTCTGGTGACAGTGGTTAAGTACTACATCTGTTAACCATAAGGTCGGCAGTTTAAATCTGCCAGGCGCTCTTTGAAAACTCCATGGAGCAGTTCTACTCCGCCCTATAGGATTGCTAAGGGAAAAAATTGACTCAGCGGCAGTGGATTTGATTTTTAGTCTTTATGTGTGTGTATGCTCCCAGACCTGAGGCCTCTGTGGTCATCTCCTCCTGATTTAGTTTATCTCTGTGTCTTTCTCCTCTACTCTGTTCTTTCCATTTTGGGTCTGTCCCTATCTGTCCCTACCCTCAAACTTTCCTAGTCACTCCATGACAAACACACATCCCAGATATCTTCGCCAAGCCAAGCCAAGTGACCCTGGCCCCTAGGGTCGCCCTGAGTCAGATATCTTCAGTCTTCAGAAAATTTCAGCCAAGTACATTTCTCAGCCCATTTAGGTGGAAAATGCTATAGTTCCTTCTGTGCTTAACAGCTGCCCCTTATGCATTGGATGAATTTGTAAATGAGTTTTACAAACACAGTTAAGCTATTCCTAGTCCTTGTTGTAACCTCCAAATACTCAAAATCTCAGCCAAAGCCAAGTGCTGTTGAGTGGGATCCAACTCATCGCGACCCTAGGGGCCAGGCAAATAAAGTAAAAACAATGTAGGATACAAAAGAACTGCGAGGAGGCAGATTTGAAAGATGTGGGAGCATTGGAAGTGTGTCATGCAATAGGATGCACTGTGCTGGAAGTTCTCAGGTCTATTCCTAGCTGCTTCTCTAGTGTTCAACCAGATGATACTTAAGCAAGAGTGAAAGTTTTTAAGAAATTATGATATTGCATGAGTATAAAACTCAAAGACTATTTCAGCAAGTGTAAATCTCCACATTCCTTTAACAAAAATGTGGCTATAGCTACCACTAATCTAAGCAGTACTTCTTAAAGGAGTATCAGAATCTTCTGGAAACTGCTAAAAACAGATTGCTGTGCCGCACTCAGTACTGCTAGGTCGTCAGAATTTTATCTGTAATAGGTATCTATGGGACAGAAACCCCGGCGGCATAGTGGTGAAGTGCTCTGACTGCAAATCAAGAGGTTAACAGTTCAAATCCACCAGACGCTCCTTGGAAACTCTCTGGGGCAGTTCTACTCTGACCTAGGGTCCCTATGAGTCAGAACCAGATTGATGGCACCTAACAAGAACAACATCTAGGGGATGCTGGTACTGTCTGCCAAAGACCACACTAGCAAAGCCCTAGAACCTCTTTCCCCATACATCTAAATATACTAGATGTTTTCTTTACTATTCTGTAACAAAATAATATAACTTGCCCACAGATTTAATTTCTTTTTAAAACTAGAGATGGAGTCCCTGAGTGGTGCACATGATTAATATTCTTAGGTGCCAACCAAAAGATTGGTAGTTAAAGTCCTCTCAGAAAAGCAGCCAAAAATCTCCTGGAGTGGCCACTTCAGATACAACGATTGTCTCTGTCTGCCTGGAGCAACAGAGGAAGAAGACTAGTCAGGAGTAAGAGGAGGAAATGGAATGTGTGGCCAACTGCCTCCATGAACAACCACTTCCTTTGCCAGGAGACCAGAACTGCATGGTGCCTGGCTACCATTACTCAACATTTTCATCTAAGATTCTACAGGAAAAATTCTGATCAAAAGGGGAAAATGCAGTACTGGATTTCAAAGTCTCATTGACTCTAGCCTTCCCTGATCCATGAAGATTGGATGAGCCCGTGAAACATTACCCTGAGATAATTTTTAAACTTTAAACCAAAACTATCCCTCAAAATGTTCTTAAAACAATAGTTTAGCATAACCATTTGAAAAGAAAAGTCAGTCTTAAACGTTACATTCTTTTTTAAAAAAAGTATTTTATTGTGCTTTAAGGAAGAGTTTGCAATCCAAATGAACCGGGCATATAAAACCTCACACACATACCACTACGCAACTCTTAACTGCTTTCTGTCGCCACCTCACCCCCGTGAGAGCACACTCCTTCTTGCCACCCTGTACTTCCCACATCTGTTCAGCCAATTGCTTTCCCCATTACCCTCTCATCTCCCCTCTGGATAAGAGCTGCTTTGACACTCTTGTGTATATGTTTAAGCCAAGAACTACATTCTTCACCGCATCACTCCATGTCTGAAAAGTACTTTGAAGGGAGGGCGGAGTCAAGTTGGCAGACTAAACGCATGTCTCCCTAAATCCTTCTGGAAACCAAGACCCGAAATGATAATTAAATGGAGCGCCTTCTGGATAGCTAGTGAGCCCTGAGATGCTGCTAATTTGGACTTCATACTACTGAACGAAAAGCCTCCTCTCTTACTGACCCCACTCTCAGCAAGCACAAGCTTGCACAGACTGAAGGTATTTCACCATTTCAATTTTTTTTTTTCTCTGTCTTGGCCGGTGAGCAGATCTGGGACTTGACTGGCTGCTGGTCTCAGATGCACTGCTGGTGGGACCAGCAAGCGTGATTGCCGGGTTCTGAGAGCCAAGCTTTGGACTCTATACACCTTAGCTCCTCTGGCCTATTGGGAAACAGAGAAGCCCAGGCAGAGGCCCCAGCTGGTCTCTGTTCCTAGGCTGGGAGGTGGCATCTGCCAGGGGGAGTGCTTTTCCAGAAGGGAGGCGGTGTTTTGCACAGTGTCACCTGGGGCTGGGGCCCAGCGGTGGAGGCTGTGGACTCTCAGCATTTCAGCACTCTTGGCTTCTCTTTCCACCAGGAGCCTGGTCCCAGCCAGCTGGCTTGTGTGGGATGCCATCTTGTTTCACTAGGAGACAGAGTCATCCATACAGAAGCTTCAGTTGGACCTAATTCCTGGGCTGGGAGGCAGTGCCTACCCAGAAAAGACTGCTTTTCCAGCAGAAAAGCATAATTCTACACAGTATGGCCTACAGCTGGGGCCCGACAGCAGAGGCCAGCAGGCCAGTAGCGTTTCTGTATTTTGAGCCAGTTCATAACATCTGGGGTTCAATATAGAGATGCTTACTTTGCCAACTGGGAAGAGGGACACATACACCTGAAAACGTGACGCACTTTGGAAGTTATCAAATACTTTTTACTTCTCATTTTAAGATGGCCTAGAGAAACAACTGTGGTCCATCTTCACAGCATCTCTCCCAGCCTCTATTGACCCACATGAAGCCCAAAAAGAAACAAACTTTGGAGAAGATGGTAACCCAGCAATCACTCATGGCATCAGAAGGCCCCCAAAAGAAACCACCTCAGAACTTCCCAGATGAAGAAGCCTTTATGAAACTATCAGAAGGTAAATACAAAAGGATTATATAGAGAGCCCTCCTAGACCTTATACAAAATGCAGCAGAGCAAAATGAAAAATTAAGCAAGCTATTTGATCTGATGGAACATCAGTACTTGGAAATCCAAAAGATCAAGAACAAAATCAAAGACATAGAAACTTCAATTCAAAGCCAAGAAAACAGAATGGGACCAATGGAAAAGACAATTTCTGATTTGGAAGACAGAACTACTGATTCCAGCATCTACGGGGAGAAATCAGAGAAAAGAAACAAGAAAAACGAAGAAGCATTAAGAAGTATGTGGGACTCTATTAAGAAGAACAATCTATGATTGATTGCAGTTCCTGAACAGGGTGAGGCACCTGAGAACACAGAGAGTACTGTTGCTGAGCTGCTGACAGAAAACTTCCCAGAAATTAGGAAAGAAGAGAATATAGATATCCAAGATACATATCAAACACAACTCAATATAGATCTCAATAGAAAGACTCCAAGACATATCATAATCAAGCTTTAAAAAATGAAACATAAGCAGAAAATCTTAAAGGCAGAAAGACTCAAAGTAAAGCTAACCTTCAGAGGGAAACCCTGTAGGCTTTCATCCGATTTCTCAGCAGAAACGATGCTGGGAAAGAGACAGTGGCATGACATATTTAAAGCCTTGAAGGAGAAGAACTTCCAACCAAGAATTATATATCATGCAAAACTATCTTTCAAATATGAAAACAAAATTAAGACGTTTGCAGATAAACAGAAACTCAGACTTTGTAAAAACCAAACCAAAGCTACAAGAAGTACTGAAAGAATCTCTTGGCTTGGAAGAACAAAACCACTAACTTTATATTTTAGAAGGACACTTTATCCAGAATCCTACTCAGTTAGGGAAGGCTCCAAACACAATCAAAGCTATAATAGTGAAAGAAACGATTTAGTGATCATATCATGTAAACTATGATATCATCATATTAAAAAGAGGGATGTACTACAGTCGTTATAGTCCTTCCAGATGGAGAGGAAGTTGACAAGACTGGTAGCAATCAAAATTGGTTTCACATATAGTTTATTAAGTGGGATCATGGGGGCAGCAGTAAAGTCTTATCAAGAAGCAACATACCATATCAAGAAATGTAATACAGGAGTCTCAACAATCACAAAATCAACCCTGAAAATGGTGAAAAATCAACTCACAAAGAAGAAAGTCGCATAACAGATTAATAAGAACAGAGAAAATATCAACACAAAAATAAACATATCACAATGGCAGCAGTGAACACGTATCTATCAATAATTACATTGAATGTGAATAGACTGAGTGCTCCAAGAAAGAGACATCAAGTGACATCTTGGATCAAAAGACATGGCACATCTAGATGTTGCCTACAAGAAATTCACTTGAGACTTAAACATAGGAACAAACTGAAAATTAAAGAATGGAAGAATATATACCAAGCTAACAATGAATAAAGAAGAGCAGGTGTGACAATTCTAATCTCAGATAAAATTGATTTTAATGTAAAATCCACCATCATGGACAAGGATGGACACTATTGCTGAAAGATTCAATACACAAGCAGGACTTAACAATATTGAATATTTATGCACCTAATATTAGAGCACCTAAATATATCAAAGAAACACTGACTACCCTCAAAAAGGAGATAGATCACTCCACAATAATAGTGGAAGATTTCAACACTCCACTCTCAATATTGGACAGATCATCTAGAAAAAAACTCAATAAAGACACAGAGGACCTTATTGCCACAATTAACCAGCTAGACCTCATCAACATATACAGAACTTCCTACCCATCAGCGGACGACTACACCTTCTTCTCCAGTGCACATGGAACATTCTCCAGAATAGACCATGTAATATGACATAAAGCAATTCTCAACAAAATCTATACCATTGAATTAATGCAAAGCATCTTTTCAGATCATAAAGCCATCAAAATCAAAATCAATAGAAGAAAAAACATAGACAGAAAATGGAACTCATGGAAAACCTGAACACCACCTTTCTCAAAAAAACATGGGTTATAGAAGAAATCAAGGATAAAATAAAGAAATTTATGGATTCCAATGAGAACAAAAACACTTCCTACCAGAACCTACGGGATACAGCCAAAGCAGTGCTCAGAGGTCAGTTTATCTGCATAAATGCACACATCTGGAAGGAAGAAAGAAACCAAATCAAAGAACTGACCCTACAGCTTGAACAAGTAGAGAGAGAACAACAGAGGAACTCCTTAGGTACCAGAAGAAAACGGATCATAAAGATTAGAATAGTACTTTGAAGAGTTGGCTTCACTGCTAGATTGAGCTCCGGGCTAACAGAAAGTCCAGGGCCATGTCCTCAGGGGATTGTCCAGTCTGATGGATCATCAGATGTAGTCTTTTAATGAAGTTCTACTTCTGTACTCCCATTTTTCTCACACCACATCAGGGACTTTACGTTGTGTTCCCTGTGGGGGCAGTCACTGGTGACAGCCAGGACCATCTAGTTCTGGTGTCATGCCGATGTAGTCTCTGGGTCATATGGCACCTTCTGTGTTACAGGCTTGTATTTTCCTCACCTCTTGGATGTCCTTCATAATCCTCTGCTGCAGGTGAACTGGGACCAGTGATGATATTTACGTGGCCACTTACTAGCTTTTTAGGCCCAGATGCCACTCATCAAGTGGTATGCAGCACATTTATATATTACATTAATAAGCACTGCTATTCTATATTAATATAATATATTATATATGATATAATTACCTACAAATGCCTTGAGGCAGTTCCTTGTGATATAAAGGAAAAAAGCTAGCATAGGGATTTGGGGACCTAACTCTGGTAGAGTAGTGGTTAAGCGCTACATCTGCTACCCAAAAGGTTGGCAATTCAAATCCTAGAGGTACTTCTTGGAAACTCTATGAGGCAGTTCTACTGTGTTCTGTAGCATTGCTATGAATTGAAATTAACAGCACTGGGTTTAGTTTTTTTGGTTTTATACCACAAGTATAACAAGTACCGGGAGGAGAGCATTTCTTTTGAACAGGATTGGGATCCTTGTGCCTCAGAAGCTCCCAGTCCAGGGGAAGATCCACAAGGACCTTCCTCCAATCCAGTTGAGAAAGGCTTCCCTTGGAGCTGATGCCCTGGATTTGGACTTTTAGCCTACTGGACTGTGACAAAGTAAAATTTCTCTTTTCAAAGCCATCCACTTATGATATTTTTGTTAAGTAGCCCTAGATGGCTTAAAACAGCGTCAGACTGATTTCCAAAACAGTTGTACCATATTACATTCCCTCCAGCAGTATAGCACAGTTCAGTCTTGCCACAACCTCTCCAAAATCAATTATTTTGTTTTTTTGAGGGGGGTGGGGTGGGAGAGGGATTAATGCCAGCATTGTTAGGGTGAGATGGTAATTTATTGTAGTTTTGGATTTGGATTCCTGACTCGACGGCACTTGGCCAATGGTTAGTGATCATGATATTTCCACATGTATCTGTTAGTGTCCTCAGTGTCTTCTTTGGTGAAGTGTCTTGTCATTGTTTTGTCCATTTTTTAATTGGGTTATTTATCTTTTTCTTGTTGAAGTTTGTAGTACCTTGTAGATTATGGAGATTTGATACTAATCAGATCCATGGTAACCAAAAATTCTTTCCTAGTCTGTAGGTAGTCTCTTTACTTTTTTGGTGAAGTCTTGGGATGAGCGTAAGTGTTTGATTTATGAGTCCCCAGAAAATAGATATTTTCTCTCCTAGTGTTTGTACATTGTTAGTAATATTTTGTAGTCTGTTTATGCATATATTGGGGCTCCCAGCATTGTCTCTATTTTTTCTTCCATGATCTTTATTGTTTTAGATTTTATATTTAGGTCTTTGGTTGATTTTGCATTAGTTTTTGTGCATGCTGTGAGATGTAGTCTTGTTTCTTTCTTTTGCAGATGGATATCCAGTTATGCCAACATCATTTGTTAATGTCTTTTCCATAGTTCACAGATTTTGGACTTTTGTCAAATCCCAGCTGTTCACAGGTGGATGCTGTTATATCTGGATATAACATATGTAGATCATTTCTGTTCCATTGGTCTCTATATGTCTGTTTTTGTACCAGTACCAGGCTGTTTTGACTACAGTGGCAGTGTAGTATGTTCTAAAGTAAGTAGAGTGAAGGCTCCCACTTTGTTCTTCTTCAGTAGTGCTTTACTTATCTGAGGCTTCTCCCTTTCTCTATGAAATTGGTGATTTGTTTCTCCATCTCATTGAAAAACACCACTGGAATTTGTATTGGGATTACATTATATCTACTGTAATTTTGGGTAAAACAGATGTTTTGTGAAATTAACTTTTCCTATCCATGAGCAAGGTAGGTTTATCCACTTACGCAAGTCTCTTTTGGTTTCTTAGAGTCTTGTAATTTTCTTTGTGTAAGTTTTTATGTCTCTGGCTAGATTTATTCCTAGGTATTTTATCTTCTTGGAGGTTATCGTAAAAGGTAATGATTTGGTGATTTTCTCTTTGATGGTCTCTTTGTTGGTATAAAGGAACCCAACTGATTTAGGTATGTTTATCTCGTATCTTGATACTTTACTGAACTCTTCTATTAGCTGGAGTAGTTTTTTTGTGGATTCTTTAGGGTTTTTTTGTATATAAGATTATATCATCTTCTAGTAGAGATACTGATTATATCATCTGCTAATAGAGATGCCCCAAATTGGATGCCCTTCATTTCTTTATCTTGCCTGATTGCTCTGGCTAGAACTTCCATGATGATGTTGAATGAGACTGGTAGCAGTGGCCATCCTTGTCTGATTCCTGTTCTCAAGAGGAATGCTCCCTCCATTTAGGATGATGTTAGCAGTTGACTTTGCATAGATGACCCTTATTACATTGAGGAATTTTCCTTCTATTCCTGTTTTGCTAAGGGCTTTTAAATGTTATACTCTTTTAAGAAATCTATATTGGGATCAAACTGATAAGAGTAACTTGAAAAATTAGATAGGAAACTTAGGGGGCAGCGAATTTTTGTTTCTCAGGGAGGAACAACTCAGAGGAGGATGAGAATGGTGGCACAACTTAAGGAATGTAATCAAGGTTGCTGAATTGTACATGTAGACACTTGAATTGCTGTATGTTTTGCTGGGTATATTCTCAACAACAACGACAAAATAAATTTTAGAAAGGAAAACCCTATGGAGCACAATTTACTCTGACACATGTGGATATCTATGGCGTCTCCATGAGTTAAAATAAACTCAATCTTTTTCTATTTCATGCCAGAAATATAAAATGTAAGTGATTTACAATAAAATGTGTATCCCAATGTGTACATGCTAAGATTATAAAGGACCAAAGTCTCTACAATTTTTAAAAATACTGATCTCTCCATTCCTCTTCTTCTAGTGCCAGCCTCCCCAACCCTCCCACACACACTCTGCCATTTTAACCTCTGAAAGAATAAGACCAACCATTGGACATCTTCATTTTTGTTTCTGTTCACCTCCAGCAGACTGTCACAAATAAGTCCATTGATGTTGTGCCACAACGTATGTATGAAATGTAAAAAAGAAACCTAGACTACCTAAATGTGAGTTCAGTCTTTTAGTGTATTTGCACTGATTCCTCACCAACTCATATTCATTTGTCATTGTAAATCTGTGCCTAAGACCCACAGACCTTCATATCTGGTTTATTTCTAACAAAAATTTCTCTTGATAAGATGAATCCATGTATGAGAATCTATAACATAACTTTAACGATAGTTACTCTATTATAACTTTTCATGAAGTACATCTAATAACCAAAATTCAATGCTTAATTACTGGTCAGTTGAAGTGACTCTGCCTTGTACTTCATTCACAAGCTTCTTTAAACATGGACAATATAGATATAGCTTATTTAAAATGCCAAGCACATCATCTGAGTATGAAGACCAGCATTCCATTCCTGAGTTTATTACTAGCAATGGCAATGACCTTTTCCAAGTCATTCAAACTCTTCTTAACTTGTCTGAGTTTTCTTGTATGTAAAACTGATATCTAAATATTAGCTTCACCTACCTACCACAAGGGTGGCTGTAGAAATATATTAAAATAACCTCTGAAAAACTGTAAAAGGCAAAATTAACATACAAACACAGGCTTTATGATCTTAAAAGTATTAGTTCTTTAGAAGATCTGTGAATCAGAGGAACATTTGAATACAGAAATGTAGCCAACATCAATATTAAACCTGCTATAATCAAGGATGAAAACCGTTGATATATATATTGTCTTTCATAAAATAATTAATAAAGATCAATCAATGGAAGTATGTTTAAATTTAAGAAGCATCTTTGGTTTCAACTGAATTTTATCTTTGTTGTGTGTTACTCCAGGGATCCAATTCAGACTGCATATATTGTCAGCTATCATCAGTAAGGAAACCACATGGTGTAGTGGTTAAGTGCTATGGTTGCTAATCAAAAGGTCAGCCGGTCAAGTCCACCAGCTGTTCCTTGGAAACTGGATGGGGGCAGTTCTACTCTGTCCTATAGGGAATCAGCTCGAGGCCAGTGGGTTTGATTTTTTTGGTTTATCATCAGGAAGGAAACCCTGGTGGCACAGTAGTTAAGTGCCATGGCTGTTAACCAAAAGGTTGGCAGTTCAAGTCTACCAGGTGCTCCTTGGAAACCATATGAGGCAGTTCTACTCAGTCTACAGGATTACTTTGAGTCAGAACTGACTTGACCACAGTGGATTTGGTTGGGGTTTATCATTAGGAAATTGGGTATTATGAAAGTTAATATGTGGCTGTCTTTCAGATTAGGATTTTAACCAGAATTCCAGTGCCTATTGACTTTTTAAAAAACTAAATTAATAAATTTTGTCCTCCCTTCACCTACTACAGTGCAGAGTGTAAATACTGTTTTGTTATTCAGTCATAGTACATTTAGCATATATTTTCAAAAATCATTTATAAAATACCTCTATAAGTAAACATAAAAACCACCTGAGCCTAGAATGTTGCTTTTCTGTTCTTTTACAGAGCATATTACCTCTCAAAGTCTTTGTTTCTATTTTGTAGATGAAAGAAAAACTTGAGAGTCAGGCCCATTCAACTCCATTTCTGCTGTTTCCTAGCAGTGTGACCATTAGAAAGTTACTTAACCTTTTTTCAAGGGATGCACCCTAAGAACTTCACTAAAAGACTGAAACTGATGGTCTGAAGGCCTGGGATTTCCCCTGGGAACATGGCCCCTAGACCTGATGCTGCTCCTGATCATAGATCATTACTGAGATCAACTCGTTGGATAGGAACGGATTGGACTCAGGGACACAGAGCAACCATATGATGTGTCCACTTTATGGTTCTATGTATCTGTAGGATGTCGTCCTACTGGCCTCTTACTAGAGGGTGATGGAGAGAGTGGAGAGGAGGGGACAGGAGATTGTTAAGACAATATGACATGTATGGACCAGAAAGGAGACATGTGCTGTCACTTGGCATGGAGAGTAGAAGGAGCTACAGATAGCCGGGCATGCACATTTGAATTGTATTGTAAACTTTCACTCAAGCACAATAGAAAAAAGAAAGGAAAAGAAAAAGCAAAGGGGAAAAAAAAAGTAAGTTACTTAACTTTTTAAAATACTTGCTGTTGTTAGGTGCAGTCCCTTGGTTTCCCACTCCCAGAGAGCCTATGCACAATGGAATGAAACACTGCCCAGTCCTGAGCCAGGACTACATTATTTTTACACATAAGCCCTCGTTGTAGCCACCGTGTCAATCCGTGGTGTTGAGTGTCTTCCTCTTTTTAGCTGATCCTCCACTCCACCAGACATGATGTCCTTCTGCAGGGACTGATATCTAGTGACAACACAGTCTCACTATCTTTGTTTCCAAGGAACACTCTGGTTGTACTTTTCCCAGAGCAGATCTGTTTGTTCTTTTGGCAGTCCATGGTACATTCAATATGCTTATCCAACACCACAATTCAAAGGCATCAATTCATATTCATTCTGCAGCTTTCACACACATATGATGCAATTGAAAATACCATGGCTTCGGTCAATGGCACCTTAGTCCTCAAGGTGACATCCTTATACTTTAATACTTTAAGGAGGTCCTTTGCAGCAGATTTTCCCAATGCAGTGTGTCTTTTGATTTCTTGACTGTTGCTTCTATGAGCATTGATTGTAGAACCGACTAGAATGAAATCTTAGACAACTTCAATCTTTTTTGCATTTATCATGATGTTGCTTACTGGTCCAGTTTCCCTTAAGTATCAGATAGAAATCTCAGCAGTACCAGTGTTATTGTCTTAAGGACTCCATGTAAGCATGCTCAGCAGAAGGCCTGCCTTCTTGGGTGCTCTCTGCTGTCCAGATGAGAGACGGCACATGTAGGAGCATGAGTTAAGGGCTCCAAAGACAGACTCCATGGTATGCGTGGGACTTGAGCAGGTTCTTCAGCTTCTACCTGCCTTAATTTTTGTTCTCTAAAATGGTAGTTATTACTGAGTTAATGCATGTAACATGCTTAGTGTACTACCTGGTGCCTACAGCAGTTCATTAACCTAAGATGCCACTGGTATTAAAATATATCGTCAGTCAGTACTGAAACACTGATAATTTTGATTACAAGTCTGTCTTAGCCAATTTCTGTGGGGCTCCTCCTCTCAGAATTCTGCAAGGAAATAGAGCCACAGCTGTTTCTACTTGTAGACCCTCAACAATAGGTCCAAGTCTTCCAGTGAGTCCCATCCTTCCTCCCGCAACCTTGAACCTTCCCCCTGAGTCAAGCTCATAACCCAGTCATCTTTCTCTACCCCTTGCCTGTAAAATCATCATCTATTCTGGACAGACAGGAGAAAAGCATCCTCTATGCCGGTTATTTAGGCCAGAACCTCAACTCTTGATGCATAAACCCACCATAGTCTCAAAAATCTGTTGTTGTTGGTTTTTGCCTCCAAGCTGGTAGCTGACCATGACTTCTAAAATTCTATTCTGAAATTCAAGTTCAGGATTATAGTTTTTTCAACAAATATTTATTAGACACCAGGATAGTTAGATTGTTCTCAGTGTTTGTTATGGTTTGTTATGCCAGCTTTGGCTAGGCCATAATTCCCTATATGAAGCGGTTGTCCACCATTTTCTGATCTGCTGTGATTATCCTGCGTGTTGTCAGTTCTAGCCTCGATGATGTTAACGAGGCAGAATCAGAGACAGTTATGTTAGTAAGGAAGGACAATCTACAGGGTTCTGTTATATCTTGAGTCAATCTCCTTTAAGATAAAAAAAAAAGAGAGAAAGAGAAGAAGGAAGAGAGGAGAGGGATCTCCTACCACCAAGAATGAACCAGGAAGGGATCATGTCCTATAGACTGAGGGTCCCTGTGCTGAGAAGCTCCTCAATCAGGGAAAGACTGATGACAAGAACCTTCCCTCAGAGCTGACAGAGAAAGAAAGCCTTTGCCTGGAGCTCACATCCTCGGTTGGGACTTTTGGTTTCCTAGCCTGTGAAAGAATCAGTTGCTGTTTGTTAAAGCCATCTACTTGTGGTATGTCTATTATAGCAGCAACAGATAGCTAAAACAATGTTGGAAATAAAATGATGAACAGGAGAAGACCCTTCGCTTGAAATTACAGTTCCCTAACAGTGACAGATCTGTCTGTGTCTTCAGTAATAACGTGAACTTCAGAACAAGGGTCAAGTATGTTAGCTCCCTAAGCAGGTGAGAACAAAGACTTGTGTATGTGAGGAGAGAAAGTACATAGTTTGCAACCTCAGAATATTCTCCCACTATGAATATTTATTAAGGACCTAGTCTCCCTTGCTCAGCACCCACAAATAATCAACCACTAATGCATCCCTTCCACCTCACAAATGATTTTCAAGTGTATCTTCTTTCTTTCCCACTCAGTGATTACTTCTGCCTCGGTGTCTTCCTCCTGGATTATTGATTTTACTCCTAACCGGTCTCCTCTGTTCAATCTCTCCCCTTTCCTGGATACTCTGTTATTCCAGTTCCAAGTTGTTCTTTTTAAAAAAATTTTCAGAGACTCCTCCGATTACTTAGACAAAAAAACAACAAACCAAATCCACTGCCGTCAAGTCAGTTCTTGCTCACAGTGATCCTATAAGACAGACTAGAACTACCCCATAGGTTTTCCAAGAAGCAACTGGTGGATTCAAACTGCTGGACATTTTGATTAACAACCCAACTCTTCTTTTTTTTCTAGTTTCTTTTTTTCAATTGTGATTAAATGGAAGTATGCAATCTAAATCAATTTGGCATGTCTACCTATCTGCAGCTCCTTCTGCTCTCTTCCCCCAGTGACAGCACATTCCACCTTTTCACTCTCTAGTATCCTCTTAAGGAGCACCTGTCCCCTCCTTTCCACCTTCTCCTCTCCCAGTTAGAGAGAAACCAATAGGACAGCCTTCTATAAATGTGTAAAACTATAAAGTACACACACCCTATGGTCACACTGTATCCCTGAGTCCAGTCCATACTTGTCTATATAGTTGACCTCAGTGCTGATTTCCAGTCAGGGCCAGCAGCATATCTAGGGATCATGATCCCAGGGGATGCTCCAGGCTGTCGGACCATCAACTCTGGTCTTTCAGTAGAGTTCTTGAGTAACAACCCGTCTTAACCACTGTGCCACCATGTCTTTTCCAATATTTGGTCACCCATCTCCTTAATGGTCTAACATCTACATTCCATTGTTTTGGTACCATGTACTGTTCCAAATACTCTTCCTGCAACTACCTCCTGTCCTTTCTACACTTGCTGTTAATTCTGTTTTTGTTCATGGCTAGAACACTCCCTATTTCCTTTTTACCCTGTAAAAAATCCCATGAATCCTTTGTGGCCATGCTACAATGTCATTTTTCCTTGGAGGCCTCTCATGTCTCCAGAAATGATTCACTGCTGTCTCCTCTCTGCTGCAATAACTATTCCATCATACCACTAGGTGAGTCCTCATCACAGCCTGGTCTCTAGTTGTACATGCCTCCATCTCTTCCCTAGGTTATGAACATATCCTTGTAACTCCAGTATCTAGTGCAAAACTCATCAAGCAGGAGGTGTTCATCAGTATTTGTTGTTACATTGACCAAGTTCAAGAGCTTTCACGTACAGGTAGTCCCCAACTTACAAGAATCTGTTCTGTAGACTCAGTTGTAAGTTGGTTCTAATGTAAGTTGAAGATCCCTTTTTTAAAAAACAGTTTCTAGTATGTTTGTGTTTTATTACCAGTTTATTTATAAATCTGATTTCTGAACGTCTGCAAGTGAATATCCGAGAATGATAATGACAGCATGTTATGTGTTGCAACATTGTGTGTGGTGCATATGACCGAAGATAGTATGTACACACAAACAAACAGGTATACGGTCTAAAGTGTAGTTTATTGTGACTTGAATATATGTTTGTATTTATATGTATTCTTATATGTAGGCACATACACAAGCCTTTATATATCCTTGTGCACATGTGTTTTATATATTCATATTTTATCAAAATTTTAATACAACTGTATTTCCTTTGGTGTCTCACTGTAAACATAAAATTGCCTTTTATTTTAGATAGCCTAATATTCCACTGTAGCCCTGGTGGCACAGCGGTTCAGACCTATAGCTGCTAACGGAAAGGTTGGCAGTTCAATTCTACTGGCTGCTCCTTGGAAACCCTATTATGGTGCAGTGCTGGCTCGTCCTCTAGGGTCACTAAGTAGAGTCAACTCAGCAGCAGTGGGTTTTTTGGGGGGGTTATTTTGTTTGAAGATCATCATAATTCTGACAGTTTTGAGAACTGGACTATTTCTAAGAGCTTATTATTAATTCTCTAAAACTTTATATTCTGTACTGTGTATCTATGCTTAATACTCAGCTTAGTTTAAGAAGACTAGTTAAGGTAGTCTTACAGAATTAATTGTGAACTCAGAAATAAGCAAGTTTTCAACACTGTCAGAACTATGAAAAGTTGCTTAATGGAACATGAGTCCATCGAGAATTGAAGACGATGTTGTGGCTTGTAAGATGCCCTGCTGGTGCGGTGGGTAAGTGCTTGGCCGCTAGCTAACAAGACGGCCTTTTGAACCCACTCAGTGATTCCATGGGAAAAAGGCCAGTGGTCTGATCCCGTAAAGATGACCGACGGTGTAGAAAACCTGAGACAGTTCTACCCCACCACATGGGGGCACTATGTGTTGAAAATGACACAACCACACTTTAACAACACCACACATTTAATAAAAAACAAAGCAAATGTGTAAGCCAGAGGCAGAAACCGATGTAATTCCAAACTGAGTGATGTGGTAGTATGAAACGGAAAACCAGACTGTCGCTCTATTTCATGGTCACTGTCCGCTTTCTCAGGGGTAAAGACTTAAATTAGTTTATAGATGAGAGACTGCTACAATAGCGCAATCTATACGGAAAGCAGTTGAGTTTCATTGCTTTTATTGTCTTTTTTGTCCTTGTTAGTCTGTGACATAGTTTTGTATAGAAAGACCTGTGATGTTAGTTTGAAACTATAGTCTAAAGAGTAGAAACTGTAATGGAATAAACTAATAAGAAATGGATATTATACACTGGGTTAAGGATACAAGTAGCTCTGTCATGTCTTTAACAAGCCGTGTCTTCTCAAGTGACCAAACTCAGGTGTTATTTTACTCAGCTAGGGCTGCTCTAACAGAAATACCACAGAGTGGATGGCCTTAACAAAGGAAGGTTTATTCCTGCACAGTCTGGTAGGCTACAAGTCCGTATTCAGGGTGTCCACACCAGGGGAAGGCTTTCCCCTCTTTGGCTGTGAAGGAAAGTCTGGTGTTGCATCAGTCTTTGTCCAGGGAGCGTCTTGGCACAGGAACCTCGGGTCTGAAGGACACGTTTTTCTCCAAGTGCTGTTTTCTTGATGGTAAGAGGTTCCCCGATTCTCTGCCTGCTTCCCTTTCCTTTTATCTTTTGCAGGATGAAAGGATTAAGGGTGGGGCAAACCACACTCTAGGGAAACTCCCTTTACAGTAGAGCAGGGAGGTGATCCTATGAAGAGATTTATACAGTCCCACTCTAACTTTTAACATACAGCACAGCAAAATCACAAAACGGAGGACAATCACAGAATACAGGGAATCACGGCCCAGCCACATGGCTACACCTGTTTTGGGTGGACACAATTCAATCCATGACAGGTATGTTTGTTGATGTCTGCTGGAGTGGCTGGAGGGGACTTTTAACATAAGGCAACTTGGACTGACTAAAGGGTTTTACCGAATCTTGGGTGTCTAAAAACCACAAGAAGAAATGAGTGAGTGACAAAGTTTCCTAAGACAGTCATGCTTCATCTCCACATGTAAGATTAGACCCATCAATTATAATTACTATTATTTGTGATTATACTAAATTTTTTAAAACATTAGCTAAACGTCATGCACATAGAACGAAAACCACTCTGGAACAACGTAACCAGAGTTCCAAGCCCCAAGCTTGGAAAAATCTGGATGTTCAACAAATTAAAACAAGCACACCAAGAATCACAGAACGAGTTAGTGCCAAAGCTGAGAAGTGCTTTAGAGTGGGAGCAGGCAAGTCCCTGTGACTGACAAGGCTGTACACACCCAGCCCCCCCATCCCCACCCCATCCTTACTCCTCAGTCGTGCTGCTTCTTTCCACCGCAGGCCTTTTGTAGTCGCTATTCCTTCATGAGCTGGAATTGACTCGATGGCACTGGGTTTGCTTTTTTCCTTCTTCCTTCTACCAGAAACATACTATTGGTGCCTATTCATGTAGGGGCTCTTTCTCACCCTTCAGGCCTAGTTTTAGGTGTCACCACCTCCAAGGTGCCTTTTTTGATATATGTATCTGAATTTGACATTCCAGTTGTCTGCTGATGGGTGGAAAGTTCTGTATATATCAATGAGGTTTAGTTGGTTAATTGTGTCAATGAGGTCTTCTGTATCTTCACTGAGCTTTTTTCTAGATGATCTGTCTAGTAATGAGAGTGGAGTGTTAAAATCTCCCACTATTATTGTGGAGTCATCTAACTCTCTTTTGAGTGTAGTCAGTGTTTCTTCAACATATTTAGGTGCTCTGACATTAGGTGCATAAATATTTAATATAGTTAAGTCTTCCTTGTGTACTGAACCTTTCACCAATAAATAGTGACCATCTTTGTCCATGATGGTGGATTTGACATTAAAATTGATTTTGTCTGAAATTAGAATTGCCACCCCTGCTCTTCTTTGTTCATTGTTAGCTTGATATATATTCTTCCATCCTTTAATTTTCAGTTTGTTCCTGTCTTTAGGTCTCAAGTGAGTTTCTTGTAGACAACATATGGATGGATCATGTCTTTTGATCCAAGATGACACTCGGTGTCTCTTTACTGGAGCATTCAGTCCATTCACATTCAGTGTAATTATTGATAGGTATGTGTTCACTGCTGAAATTGTGATATGTTTATTTTTATGTTGAAGTTTTCTCTGTTGATCTTATTAGTCTGTTCTGGGACACTTTTTTGTGAGTTGATTTTTCACCTTTTTCAGAGCTGGTTTTATAGTTGTTGAGACTCGTGTGTTAGATTTCTTGAAATGGTATGATACATCTTTGTTGTGCTTTATAGCTGCCCGTATGAACCCCCTTAATAAACTATTTATAAACCCAATTTTAATTACTACCAGTCTTGTCATCTTCCTCTCCATCTGGAAGGACTATAACGACTGAAGTACATCCCTCTTTTTATTATGATGACACCATAGTTTTCATGATGATCACTGGATTGCTTCTTTCCATATCAAAGCTGTGATTTACTTTGGAGCCTTCCCTAAATGAGTATTGAGTAGTGTGTAGTTCTAAAATATAAAGTTACTGGTTTTGTTCTTCTAAGCCAAAGCCAAGAACTTCTTTCAGTATTTCTTGTAGTTTGGGTTTGGTTTTTACAAAGTCTCTTGAGTTTCTGTTTATCTGGGAATGTCTTAATTTCATTTTCGTATTTGAAAGATAGTTTTGCAGGATATATAATTCTTGTTTGGAAGTTCTTCTCCTTCAAGACTTTGAATGTGTCATGACACTGTCTCCGTGCCAGTATGGTTTCTGCTGAGAAATCTGACGAGAGCCTACAGGGTTTTCCTCTGAATGTTAGCTGTGCCTTGAGTCTTGCTGCCCTTAAGAGTTGCTGCTTGTGTTTCATTTTGTTAAGCTTGATTATAATATGTCTTGGAGTCTTTCTTTTGAGATCTATATTGGGTGGTGTACAATATGCATCTGAGATGTCTATATTCTCTTCCTTCATGATTTCTGGGAAGTTTTCTTTCAGCAGCTCAGCAACAATACTCTCTGTGTTCTCAGATGTCTCACCCTGTTCAGGGACTCCAATTAATCGAAGGTTGTTCCTCTTAATAGAGTCCCACATGCTTCTTAATGTTTCTTCATTTTTCTTGTTTCTTTTTTCTGATTTCTGCTCATAGACGCTGGCATCAGTAGCTCTGTCTTCCAAGTCAGAAATTCTTTTTTCCATTTGTTCCATTCTGTTTTCTTGGCTTTGCATGGAAGTTTCTATGTCTTTGATTTTCTTCTTGATTTGTTGGATTTCAGAGTACTGGTGTTCCATCAGATCGAACAACTTGTTTAATTTTTCACTTTGTTCTGCTGCATTTTGTATAAGGGTCTAGAAGGGCTCTGTATATAATCAATTTGTATTCACTTCCTGATGCTTTCATAAAAGTTTCTTCATCTGGAAAACTCCTTGGTTGCTTTGTTTGGGAGCCTTCTTAAGCCATGAGTGATTGCTTGTATGCCACAATTGTCTGTTGCTTTTTGGGTCCCATGTGAGTATATAGAGGCTGGAAGAGGTACTGTGAGGATGGATTGCAAATGTTTCTCTAGGCTGTCTTCAAATGTAAAGCAAAAGGTACCTGACCAGTTCACAAGTCAGTTAGGTTTTCAGGTGTAGACGTCCCTCTTCTCATCTGACAAAGTAAGCACCACTGTATCCAACCCCAGATGATAACAAACTAGTTCAGAATACAGCAATGCTACTGCCCTGTTGGCCTCTACTGACAGGGCTTAGCCTTAGCCAACACTGTGTCGAGTACTGGTTTTGTGATAGGGAAGTGCTCTCCTGTGGGCAGGGTCTGGCTCCCAAGCTAAGAATTAGGTCCAGCTGCGGCCACTGTACCCAAGATGGCGTCCTCCACACAGGCAGCAGACAGAGGGGCTAAAGGTGCCCAGAGGCAGCAATTCCTCTGCTTCTGTTGCAGGGCCCCCAATGTAGGCAGCACTATGCAAAATCACTACTTTTCTGACGGAGAAGCGCTGTCCCGTTTGCAGGCGCTGGCTCCCAGGCTAAGAACGAGGTCCCGCTAAAATCTCGGTACCAACATGGCATCCCGCACCCTGACCACGGAGTTCCGCACAAACCCCACTGAGGCAGCTACAAAATGAAAGGCTCAATGTGGCTAGATTAACAGAGTTCCAAGCCTGGCTCTCAGAATATAGGAATTTCGCCTGCCTATCCCCCCAGCAGCGCGTCTGAGTCCAGCCGCCGGGCAAGGCCCAGCTCCGCCCGCCAGCCGAGACAGAGGGAAAAAAAGTCAAAATGGTGCGTTTACCTTCCGTCCGTGAGAGCCGGGGCTAGCCAGGAGCGGGAGTCAGCTAAAGAGAGGAGGTTTTTCGCTGAGTGGTATGAAGTCCCAATTAACAGCTCTGTGCTGTGTCCTGAGGCTGATTAGGTGCTCAGAAGGCTCTGTTTGATTGTCAATTCAGGTCTTGGTTTCCAGAGGGATAGAAGGGGACGTGGGCTTAGTCCGCCGTCTTGACTCCGCCCCCCCCCGAATTTGACATTCTAAAGTGATTTCCTCTGCCATACTCATAACTTAAATCAACCAGTTGCCAGCAAGTTGACTCGGACTCATGGCAACCCCAGGTGTGTCAGAGCAAATTTGTGCTCCATAGAGGTTCCAGTGATAGATCTTTCTGAAGTCGATAGCCAAGTCTTTCTTTGAAAGCCCTTCTGGGTGGACTTGAAATGCCATCCTTTCAGTTAGCAGCAAAGCACAGCAGTCATTAAAAATTCAAATGTTTTACACTAAAATTAACTATAAAAAGTGGTTAAGATTGAACCCTGTCAAAGTCAGAAAATTTTCCAGACTTGGGGAAAAAAATAATGCAGTCCCATCAAGTTCTGGCTCTCACAGTTTTCACCTGTATGTGGTAAAAAAAAAAAAAAAAAAAAAAAAACCATCCAGTCAGTTCCCACTCATAGCAACCACACGTTGTGGCCATTTATGTTCATTCAATTATTTATTCACTCAACAAACAGCTGAGCATATAAGATATACCAAGTGTCTTAGCTGATCTGATTTGAGGGCACTTGACTTGGCTAGTTATCTAATGATTCTATGTCATAATTACCACAAGTGGATGGCTCTAACAAAGAGAAATTCATTCTCTTACTGTTCAGTAGACCAGAAGTCCCAATTCAGGATCCCAGCTCCAGAGGAAGCCTTTCTCTCCATTGGCTGTGTCATCAGTCTTCCACTGGTCTAGCAGCTTCTCTGTGCAGGTACCCCAGGTCCAAATTATGCACTGTGCTCCTGGCACTGCTTTCTTGGTGGTATGCAGTTCCCACGTCTCTCTGCTCACTTCTGTCTTTTGTATCTCAGAAGAGATAGGCATAAGATACAGTCCAAACTTGCAGATTGAGTCCTGCCTCATTAATGTAACTATCTCTAATTCCATCTCATTAACAACATGGAGATAGGATTTACAACACATAGGAAAATCATATCAGATGCCAAATGGTGATTTCACAATACTAGGAATCACGGCATAGCCAAATGGACAGATATTTTGGGAAACATGTTTCAATCCATGACACCAAGCAATATGTTCAACAATAAACACATAATAATGGTCCATTAGACAGATCTCATGCAGATGATAGTGCATTAGCAGAGACAGAGAAGGGGACAAAATATGACCAATGTGTTCAATGTGTTGATAAGGGTAAGCTCAGACACAGAACACAGGTACCAGTGTGGACTTGAGAAGCAGTAATATAAACAGAAGGCAGAAGATGAACTAAGCAAAACCTAGACAGCCCAAACAGCATTGTTAGCAATAAGGGCCTGTTTGGGAACCACACATCATTCAGAATGAAAAGAGTGCAGGGAAGGAGGGAAATGCCCAGAGCTGAGGCTGTAGAACCCAAGCCATGAATTTGAACCCAACCTGAAGAAACAGTAAAACACCGGAAAATTTTAAGTACAAAAATAGAGATGAGATAGGTGAATTAGGAAGATCACTAACCTGGTGAACCTGGAATGGCTTCGGTCATGCAGTGGATTCATTAAAAGAAAACCCTGCAGCTGTGGAGTCAATTCCAACCCATAGTTACTCTATAGGAAAGAAAACTGACCCCTCCCATAGGCCTTCCAAAGCAGCACCTGGTGGGTTCTAACTGCTGACCTTTTTGATTGGCAGCCTTAGCTCTTAACTGCTACACCAACAGAGCTTCTGGATTCGATACAAGAAGAAATAAAATCTATACTGGCTTGTATATTGAAGTTCAAATATGAATTAAATACCTAGTGTTCTCATTTGCAAAGATAAAGTTAGAATGAAACATCTTTATTTTCAAGCTAACCACCCTAAATTGAGGCACATTTAATTGAAATAAGTAGAGGGTCACGGCAAAGTGGTTAAGAGCTGGGCTACTAACCAAAACGTCAGCAGTTCAAATCTACCAGCTGCTACTTGGAAACTCTATGGCGCAGTTCTATTCCATCCCACAGATTTGCCATGCATTGGGATCACCTCAAAGGCTATCGGTAAGTAGGTAGGTAGGAAGGTAGGTGGGTGGGAGGGTGGGAGGGTACAGGCTTGTGTTTTCCATTGGTTAAAGATTTTGTGGGACAGAGGCAGGCACCATTATGGGGCTGGAACTTTGAGGATATATCTGAGGACTTCCAGTGGGGCTGCTACCCTGGTTCAGGGCAGAGGTGGAAATCTGCTTCTTTTACTGCTTGCATTTGTGCTACATGCTGGCATGGGGACCAAATGCTGCCAGTTCCCGTGGGCAGCAGAAGAAAGGAGGTACTGTATTATTTGGATAGGTGAGTGATCTTATCTCTAAATGGTCCTATCTGCCCTTCAGCACATAACTACAGCACTTGTGATCCCATCAAGAATTCCCCAGTCAAGTTCACCCATGGAGACCTTGGGGGTTTTCTGGGACACTGAAGCCTGGTACCTTGGTAGATCACATGCCTAGTTGCAGTAGTGACTCCCCACAGCTGATGGAAAACGTCTTCCCTCTGTTGGCTCCTGCGCTTTACACGCTAGCACGTGATCAGGGCGCAGAGCCTGCGATCATGATGCGTTATAGGGCTGATCTACTTCGTGCTTCCCCCCGTGCCATACTCTATATACCAATTGCCACTGAGTTGATTCCAATTCATGGTGACCTTATGTGTGTCACAGTAGAAATTTTGCTCCACAGGATTTTCAATTGCTGATTTTTCAGAAATTGATTAATTAGGTCTTTCATCTGAGATGATGACTCTGAATGAGCTTGAATCTCCAACCCAGTGTTCTAATCCCACCCTTTAACTATTTGTAGCACTTGGACCTCTACAGTTGTAGGGTGGGAATGGTTTAGCAAGGTTTAGAGTCTGTGTAAAACTCAAGAGCAACATGCTGTATCTCTTGTTTAAACATTAAAATACAGCAATCCTGTTCCAATTCTAGTATTCCAATCAATTGCCAATAAATTTAGTTAGGCTTGGAGAGCATCATAAATTCATTCATTATGGCAACCCCTCCAGGACCCAGGAGAAGCACCTTTTCCTTCATCTCACCTGGCTGCTCAGCCATTTATCTTTAAACATGTCTGGACCTTGTGCTCCTGGCCTCCCTTTTAGGAGAATTCTCTTCTTTGCAAGGGTCACTCTGACTTTGAACTCAAGCGTGTGTCTCGATCAGCCATAGTATTTTTGCATAGGCCTCTGCTTCAAATTATGCCTTCCCAAATGAATTGCCAGTGTTTGAGATAGATGTGTGTGTTTAGCTCCCTATGCACAATTACCCCTCCAACGCCTGTTCCGTCCTGCTTGCCTGGGCCTATTACTCATCCTCCCACCTCGGTGCTGGCAGCTACCCTGGTGGATCCACCTTCCCCCCCCCTTCAAGCTCACTTCAGACTATCTCAATGATTTTTTTAAAAGAGTTTTTCCTTCTAAATAACTTGTCCTTTTTTTTTTCCTGTTTTTATGAAATGTCTCTTCAGCCTTCCATGCCACATGATTTTCAATGTGCCTATTTAAAACCCTTAACTATTTCATAAGACAGAAATTAGTGGTTAGATAGTGAGATGTGAGCTGCCTAGAGGGAGGTTTCATAATTTGTCCAGGATTGCACAATTGATTGTGATGGTGGTGGTGTTAGTTGCCATCAAGTTGATTCTGACTCATGGCAACAGCATCATGAAGACAGTTGTAATCCTCTAAATGGAAGTTACTGTTTGTCTCTTATGTCACATATCTGTTGTTGTCATTAGGTGCTGTTGAGTCAGTTCTGACTCACGGTGACACTGTGCACAACTGAACAAAACACTGCCAGGTCTGTCCCATACCCACAGTCATTGTGGTGCTTAAGCCCATCATTGCAGCCACTACACCAATCCATCTGTGGAGGGCCTTCCACTTTTTTTGCTGGCCATCCACTCTACCAAGCATGATGCCCTCATGCAACGATTGATCCCTCCTGACAACATGTCAGAAGTATGGAAGATGCAGTCTCACTATCTTTGCTTCCAAGGAGCACTCTGACTGTACTTCTTCCCCAACAAACCAAGTAACTAAGGGCCTAGAAGTGAAGCAAGTGTCTTGCCCTCTCTGCTTGTTTCCTTGATGAAACAAAAGCAATTAGAACTTTCCACCACAAAATTTGCCAACATACCTGCACCTGCACTCATTCTCTGCCTGGCCTTGCATTTCAGTAAGATTATCCAGGCTCTAACGGGCTACTCTGTCCACTTAGGCCTCGATTTCATCTTCCTCATCTTCTTGAGAACCTGCCTTCCAAGCATCTGAGCATGGACCAGGATGTGCTCCGGACGGGGCATGCTCAGTTATTTCTGTTCTCCCACTGTGACAGGCATTATCACTTTGTGACTGGGAAAAAAAAATTAAATTAATTTCAAATAGACAAAAATTGAGAAAGGTACATGTTGCCATGGAGATAAAAGTAAGCGCAGTATTTCACAGTTTACATTTTCAAGAATCCTTGTCAATAACCATCATTTTCATCTCAGATCCATAATGAAGTAACAGGTAGCCTGCTGCCGTGGTTACTGTCCTCGAAGTCAGTTACTGCAGTCCGCCAGGTGGTCCAAAATCACAACCAGACCCACTGCGGCCAAGTCACTTCTGACTGGTCATGACACTGTAACATGGCTTATGTGTTTTACCCAACTGTCACATTCTTAATCACTGTAATTAGTACAAATATTTAGAATACTAACAGTAATTATGCAAAAATTCAAGGCTTTATTCATGTTTCGATTAAACTGTTTAATTGCAGTAATTAATTAATGTCAGGTTACCACTTCAATGAGTAAACGTGGAGTTGGGCGAGCGGATGTTACCCAAGAGCAACTTTTGTTCTTTTTAAATCTCAGGCAGTGTACCAGTCATCTGCGTCCAGTGCCGTCGAGTCGGATCCAACTCATGACTGCTGTAATAGAAATACGAGAAGCAAGATGATTTGAACAAATAGAAGTTTCTTTTCTCCCAGTTTAGAAAGCCGGAAGGCTGAAATCAGGGTGCAGGCCCCAGCAAAAGGCTTTCTCTCTTGGTCGGCTCTGGGTAAGGTCCTTGTACCTCTGTTTTTTGTTCCTTGGTGATTTCACGTGGTATGGCATTCATCTTCCTCTATTTGTACTTGTTTGCTTTCTGCTTAATCTGCTCTTTAATATCTCAAGAGATTGATTTAAAATACACCCTATGCTAATATTGCTTCATTAACATAACAGAGAAAATCCTTTCCCAAATGAGACTATTACCACAGATACAGGGATTAGGATTTACCACACACAATTGGGGGGAACACAATCCGGTCCATAATAGGGGGCAAGGACGAGACCACCAGAGCTAGCGTCACGAGAAATACTTCTGATTCCCAGTTCACGTTCGTGCTGTGTGTGCCCGTAAGCACAACCTGTCTCTGAGCCCCAGTTGGCCCACCTGTAAAAGGAGGGTGACAGTCCTAGCCTGTATCTATTTCAAGGATCATTCTGAATACTTAATGGGAAAATGTGTGAGAAAACACCTAAGATGGTGCCTGGCACATGACAGTGCCTTGTGCATTCTGAGTGTGTTATTTGGGACACAGCGGAAGGAAAAGAGTGAGATTCAAAGAGCTTTTTTTCAGCTACCATCTAACCAGGCAACTGCGACACTTTCAGGTCACTTCTCAAAACCAAAAAAAAAAAAAAACAAAAATCAAACCCATTGCTATCAAGTGGATTCCAGCTCATAGTGACTGCATAGGATGTAATAGAGCTCCCCCTTACACTTTCTAAGCAGCGCCTGGTGGATTTGAACTGCCAGCCTCTGTGGTTAGAAGCCGTAGCACCTAACCACTATGGCACCAGGGTTTCTGGTCGCTTCTCAGGGACTTGAAAGTGCCTTCATCTATAAAATCAGGGGCCTGGGCTGATGATCTTTCCTAGTGCTTTATTTCTAGTGGGTGTTTTCGAGTTGATTTTGACTCTTAATAACACCATGCAACAGAGTAGAACTGCCTTATTGAGTTTTGTAGACTGTAATCGCTACAGAAGGATCCTGTGGTTAATTGAAGAGTTATTGACCCAAAGATCAGAAGTTCAAACTCATGAACCTCTCCATGGGAGAAAGACGTGGCAGTCAGCTTCCATCAAGATTACAGCCTTAGAAACCCTATGGGGCAATTCTACTCTGTTCTATAGGCTCAGAGTCAACTCAGTGGCAGTGAATTCATCTTGATGGGAGCAGATTGCCATATGTTTCTTCCACAGCACCCCTGCGTGGATTCAAACTGCCAACCTATAGGTTTGTAGCCAAACACTTAAACATTTGCACTATGACTCCTTTGATTTCTAACATCCACAGGCAAATGTTCCATTCTCAAATTTGTAAATTCTCATATTTGCATTTCTTTATAAGAATTCATAAATTTTTGAACTAGTCCTCTAAAGCAAAATATTATTTTCGTTGAATGTGTTTCATGTACATAAAAGTACCAAAATACAATCTTCAGAACTAAATGGTAATGAAAAGTAACTATTTCACAAGTTCCAGGTGACGAATGAAGACAAACGTTTCTATAGCCCTCTTTCAGTAAAAGTACACAATCTTCACTTATCTTCAAGAATGACATCTATTCCTTCAAAAATATTTCCTTTATTAGAGGCCTTTCAGTGTCTGACTGTGCCTCTTCACCATTCTTACATCTGTTATAAAGCACAAAGCCCTCAACCCCCTCAGCCGAGACCCGGTTTGGCTGACCTCTTCTCTCCTGCTGCTGATGGATGGGCCTCTTTCTAAGGGAGCTCCCGACCAAGAGCAAAATGCACAAATTGGGCTTCACCCCTGTCATGACTGTGGTCCCCTAGAATTCCATCAAATACTATATTTTATATCTGCCTCTGCCCACTGAAACACGTGATTTATTTCATAATTAACAGTGACTTGTTAAATGAAAATAAATACAGCGTGATTGCATTCGGGTTGATTTTTCTTTTTTTTTTAACTACTGACGTCCACATCTTTCTTGACACAGGGTTCTCCGTCATCATCTGCCAGGTGGCTCAGGTCAGATGCCTGTGTCTAATTTTGGAGGTCTGTCTGAGTCCAGTCTCATTTCAAAAGAATAATGTATGCCTATAATAACAGAGAAGCCCTGGTTAAGTGCTACAGCTGCTAACCAAAAGGTCTGCAGCTCAAATCCACCAGGCTCTCCTTGGAAACTCTATGGAGCAGTTCTACTCCATCCTAGAGGGTCGCTATGAGTCAGAATCAACTCTATGGCAGCAGGTTTGGTTTGGTTTTTTTGTTTATAATAACAGTAGAGCCCTGGTGGTACTGCCGTTAAAGAGCTCAGCTGCTAAGCAAAAGACTGGCAGTTCGAAACCACCAGCCTCTCCTTGGAAATCCTACGGAGCAGTCCTACTCTGTTCTATAGGATTGCTATGAGTCAGAATTGACTTGAAGGCAACAGCAATGGAATAAAAACATCAAGGAGCCTTGGTGTTGGAGCTATTCAGCCGTGGGCTGCTAGCCCAGAATCTGGGGGTTTGGACACACTCAGCAGCTCTGGGGGAGGAAGGTCTGGTGATAATAGGCTTCGGTGATGATTACAGTCTGGGAAAGCTACAGGGCAGTTCTGTCCATCACATGGGTCCCTGTGAGTCCAAATTGACTCAATAGCACCTACTAATAACAACAACACAACCACACCCCAGCACTGTGCTACAGGCTCTATAAGGAGTCTCAATCTTTAAACAATGCCCTGAAGTAAGCTGGCTTTTATTCCACTTTGTAGACAAGGACACCAAGATTCAGAGCCCTTCTGGGCACACAGCCCAGGTATCTGACTCTTCATTCATGTTCTTGGTCTCCATCTATACTGCCTCTGCACCTTGACAAATGAGCCCTTCTATAATCAGGCCAAATGTTTTCAATTCTTTTTAGCCTCAGTGTCTAAGAAAGAGGATCATGTCTAGACTTCAATGCGTAATAGAATCATCTGGGAATTTATTTTTTAACCAAACATGATTGTCTCTGACCTCCACAGTTTTCAGTAACTCTGTGCTGTGGCTTAGAAAGCAGCTGCCTTTTGGTGCTGTTCTGAAGCTTCCGGGTAACTGTAATTGGTAACATCACAGACCTGATTTGAGAATAAGGGCTTCTTCAGGTTAGTCCAGGCTTCTCAACTGTAGCCTGTATCACATTCACCTGAAAGGCCTGTGAAAACACAGGTTGCTGGGCCCCACCCCTGCCATTTCTAACTCAGGTTTAAGGCGGCATCTAGTTCTTTAAAAAAAAGAAAAATTATTATTGTGTTTTAAGTGAAAGTTTACAATCCAAGTCAATTTGCCATATAAAACCCCGCACACACACCTCTCTGCAACTCTAGCTGTTCTCCCCACCCTGTGACAGCACACTCCTTTCTACCCTGTACCTCCTGTATCCATTTAGCCAACTCCTGTCCCCTCCTCTCCACTCTCCCATCTCACCTCTGGACAGGAGCTGCTCTGACAGCCTCATGTACATAGTGTATACATGTACAGCCTCATGTAAACAGCCTCATGTACCAAGAAGCACACACTTCAGCAGCATTGTGCTGTGTCTTATAGTCCAGTCCAATCTTGGTCTGGAGAGCTGGCTTTGATACTAGTTTGAGCTCTGGGCTAGCTGTGAATCCAGGGGCCATGTCCTTAGGGGATCCTCCAGGATGGTGGACCATCAAGTTTGGTCTTTTATAGAGTTCTAGTTGCTGTGAGTCAGAATCAACTCAGTGGCAGTGGATTTGGTTTGGGGGGCGGCTACGGGGTGGTGTTCAGTTTTAAAGAGTTCCCAGGGGATGCTGCTGCTGTGGCTGGCTCAAGGACCACACTTTGAGAACCTAGATTACCTCCCAGGCTTTTAACATTCTGCTTTCTACCTTACCTAACCCAAGAGTGTATTTCCTCTTCGAGCCATCTCTTCAGAACCCTTCCTCATCAGTTCTCCTTCCCCGTTTATCTCTACAAATGCACTACATGTCACCTGGCTTTGAAGGTCCTGGCAGCTTGTAGGAACAGAGGCAAGAATAATATACACTATTTTTGTCTTCTCCTGGGACTGCAGGACTCTCAACCACCCTTTTTGAAAAGTCCTACACATATATTTACAGCTCACCTGGGATGTCCATGTGTACAGTGACCTCAGCAAGGGAACTAACCATTCCTTCCTCCGCATCTACCCACTCCAGTTCCATTTGATGATGTTTGCTGCAGAAGCTGACAGCCGCACAACTCAGGAAGCTGTTGTGAAGGCATCAGAAGCCATTAGACTGTCACAGTCCCCAGTGCTGCAGGTACAAGGCCTGCCCCCACTGCTGGCCATACCAGGGGCTCTGTCCCTCAGAAGCTGTAGGAACACAGCCTCAGCTGTCATTCGCATTGGCTCATTCATTTAGTCTGAATGGGCCCAGGTGTGAATCCTGGTGTACTCCACATATCAGAGGATTCTGCAACGTGACCCTCCCCTCCAAGATTTCAGGCTGTGACTGCTTTATTATTATTATTATTTAGGATGAGTTCTTGCTTACAAGGTGCCTGGTGGCTCTTGCCACTGCTGCCCTGGAAAGACTCCTCCACCAATCTCCCAAACGTGCCTAGATGGGTCTGACTTGTAGGATGCACACAGGTTGGGTTCACAATAGAATTTATACGACACACTTAATACTGAGTAACCTCCAAACCCATACCCTTTGCCATGGGATCAATTCTGACTCATGACAACTGTCATGGATTGAATTGTATTTCCTCGCCCCCCCCCCACAAAAATGCATGTACCAGTTTGGCTGGGCAGTGATTTGCAGTATTGTATGATTTTCCTGCATGTTGTAAATACTGCAGCTATGATGTTAATGAGAGAAGACGGGCAGCAGTTGGGTTGGTGAGGCAGAACAGTCTACAAGACTGTCTTGAAGCAATCTCTTAGAAGATAAAGGGAAAGGGAAGCAGAGAGCTGGGAACTTCACGCCACAAGGAAAGAAGCACCAGGAGTCCCACCCAACCTTTGCACCTCAGAAGCTCACAGAGCAGGGGAAGACTGACTGCAAGGATCTTCTTCCAGTGCAACAGAGAAAGTCTTCCCCTGGAGCTGACACCCTGAATTTGGACTTTGAGCCTACTTTTCTGAAAGTAAATTCCACACCCATTTGTGAAATTTTCTGTTACAGTGACACTAGATCATTAAGACAGAGTTTGGTACAAAGATGGGATACTGCTCTAACAGATAACTAAGGACTGGAAGTGGCTTTGAAACTGTGAACAGAGGAGCAGCAGCAGTAGCAGAGAACCTACAGCATCAGGGAAGCTGCAATGCTGAGCCAGGAGACCAATGCCAGACAGGGCTGGAGCTGGCCCGTGGAGCAAGAGAGCTGAGCAGCTGGGCACAGGAGGCTTCTTGGTGGAGCCGGGTGCCTCAGGACACTTATCAGTGAAGCTAAGCTTGCAGACCTGTGGTGGGAGAGAACTGAGTGCCTGTGTGAAGGTGGCATCCTGGTGGAGTGGAGTGCTTCTGGGCACTTATCAGTGGAGCTAAAGAGCTTTGGAACTCTTGTCCCAGCAGTGCAGGCGTGCTTAAGAGGGCTGGGCTGAGAGATCACAGCAAGCAGAACCTGAAGAGACAAGGATCACAAGAAGCTGAGCTTCCTCAGTCTCAAAAGGTAAGGCCATGACCTCAGGGGTTTCATAGGGTGGAGCCATGGCCTCTGGTGTTTCTAATGATAGAATCTCCACCCGGACTAGAAGAATGGTGCACCTAAAGCAGAGGGGACAGAGTTGCTGTCCTAGTGGGCCTGGAATGCAGAGCTGAAGCCCAATTCCAAAGGCCTACACTTAGAATCCAGAGAGTGTGGCCAATGCCTAGATTCTGGAGTGAAGGCTATTGAACAAAATGTCTCAGAGAGTGGAGGATTATTTTCAAAGCCTTGAAGACTGCTAAAATGTGTCCTGCTGAAACTGATGTCTGTTAGCCCTTCTTCAATTCAATTTCTCCATTTGTAAAGGAAATGTCTATCTTGTGCCTATTCTGCCATTATATCTTTGGAAGCAGATAATTTATATTCTTGATTTCACAGATGAAGAGGAATTTTAGGGTTTTGGACTTGGAGTTGAGACTTCTGCTTTGATATAATGGAATGAATATGTTTTGCATGTTGCAAGGATGTGATTTTGGGGGTGCCAAATGTTGAAATATGAGAGGTAGGATTACATGTTCCCCAAAATGTGTGTGTCAGTTTGGCTGGGTATTGTGTGGTTTTCCTGTATGTTGTAAATCCTTTCTCTGATGTCAGTGAGCAAAGGCGGGTGTCAGTTGTGTTGGTGAAGCAGGACTCAATCTGCAAGATTGTATTATGTCTTGAGGCAGTCCCTTGGGATATAGCAGGAAAGGTGACTAAAACAGCATTAGAGTTACAACTGTTACCTGGCAGCTCAGACACCATGGACTCTTCAAATTTTGCCCATCACTGATGAAGAATGAGCAGGTAAGGCACAGAGAACCTTTCCACATGAGCAAAATTTCATTAAAGAAGCTTGCAAGTGGAGATGGAGAGGGCCTAGGCAATACTTTCCCCACCTCCCTGAACAAAGGTTTTGGTAGGGCTTATAAAGGATTTTGGAAGGAAGGGTCTCCTGCTTTATTCATATTGGAGATGGAGATTTCCAGAGAGTGGTGGGGTAGGGGAACTAGGTTGCACATGCCTTCGTATACAAAATGCAGTCAGCAGCAAAGGTTCTGGGAGGCAGCAGCAGGACTCATTATAGGATGTTTTACACGCACTGTCCTTTGAGATCTCAGTTCAAGTCCCAGCATCAGCTTTAGGCTCTTGTGCGCGTCTGCAGAGGGTCACGTGGTGCTTACTCCTGGCACCACTGTGCACGCTACTCACATGAACACATTCTGATGAATTCCTGAAAAACAAAGGAGTTCCTGTTCCTTTGCTATCTGCGGTACATTAATCAGCAGTTCTGGTCAGATCGTGCTCATACTCTTCACAACATAATCGTCCATGGGGGTGTTTAAACTACCTAGAAAGCTTCACGTGCTTTTCCTATCCCACTGTCCCGGGATGTGGTTAATTATTGGGTCTGTTTATTCCCCGTCCCTTCCCTGCCACCGCTTTGTAGCTGTAGTTACAAGGTTTATGGAATGATGTTTATAGAGGCCTCTAGGATCCCTGTCTTAGAACTGCCCCAGAGAGTTTTCTTGGCTGTAACCTTGACGGAAGCAGACTTTTATGGCGTGAGTTCAAAGCAACAACCTTTAGATTAACAGTGAGTCTTAAAGGAAAAACTTTTTAAGGCAAGGATTGTGGCTTATAATGTAAGCTTTTTACCACTTATGTTTGACCCACGGTATCTGCTATTGTGATACTCCGTGTGCTCCTAAACACCTTCCCCACTTAGCGTCTCAGCACCTTCCCTCCTTCTCTCCTCCATTCTCCTCTCAGGACACACGCTGCACTTTTTCACTTCTTCTTCTCTTGCATTCATGTCGACGGCACTTGGCTTGGCCTTCTCTTGCAAGGCTCAGCTCCAATGACATTTCCGTTACAAACGTGTCTCCTCCAATAGATTGCATTGGTCCTTGGTTCCGGTTCTCTTTCCACCTACAACTGACAAAACAGAGTTTAGAGGCAGCTTCTTGGACCTGGAGTCTGCGGACCGGGCTGCGGCTGCTGCGCCTGCGCAGTTCAGACCCTGCTCCTTGCCGGCTAACAGACGCTGTGCGGGCGCCTGGGAGCCAGCGTGCCGCTGCGACTCCAGGTGCTGTTGTGGGATAGAAGCACGGGGCTGGCTCCTGCCCTCCCTCCCTTTGCCATTGTCTCAGGAAATCTCCCGAGATTCCTGACCATCCTGCCAGCTCTCCTCAGCGGAGTCTTCCCTCTGGATCACACCAGTCTTGACCTTCCCCACACCCCTCCTGACTGGGACTTCGGTTTCTCTTTGGTCGGGAGCCCCAAACCAAGGGTCAGCTCTGTCAGCTTTGGGTCCCTTGCCAGGCCAGTTCAGAGGCCAGCGAGATCAGCTTCAAAAGCACTTTATCACTTCAATTGCGTTTCACAAGTGAAGAAGTTGAAAATAGTTTTTCACTGTCTTACCAACAGAAATCTAGATTCTTTCATTTATAGGTATACAGGAGCCCTTGAGCTCCCCTCGCTGACCATGAGGTTGGAGGCTGGCGTCTACTCAGAAGTGCCTTGGGGAGAAAGCCTGGCGATCTATTTCCAGGAGCTCAGTCACGGACAGCCTACGCAGCACAGCACTACCCTGATACTCGTGGAGTCGCTAGGCGTCGCACTGAACCCATGGCAATGAATCATTTGTGTATGTGGAAACCCTGCTGGTGTACTGGTAAAGAGCTAGGGCTGCTAATCAAAAGGCTGGCGGTTTGAATCCACCAGCGGCTCCTTGGACACTCCACGGGCCAGTTCTACCCTGTCCTATAGGGTCACTATGAGATGGAATTGACTCGACGGCAACAAATTTGATTTGTGTGTATGTGTCTCCAATAAGAGTTTAGTGCCTTGATTACTTCTGTTGGCAGTGGATTGGATATGGTAATTTTTTTTTTTTTTTTTAGCTCAAGCTAGTTTTGCATACTTAACTTGTGAAGCTCCTTCCTGTGCGTCATCCCTCTTGACATTACTTTTGCCACTTTATTGCAGGAGTAACAAGTGCATCTAGTCGTTAGACTTAAGCTGTGTACTTTGTGGTCTTTCCTGCTTTTTTCTAGCGTTGCTAAAACAGAAATACCCCAAGTGTATGGCTTTACAAATGGAAATGTATTTTCGCACAGTGGAGGAGACTGTCGGGTGCTGTCAAGTCAATTCTGCCTCACAGCAACTCATCCTGCGCCAAGTAGAACTGCCCCATAGGGTTTCCATGGAAGACAGGAGGATTCAAACCACAGGCCTTTTGGTTAGCAGCCTGTGCTCTTAACCACGTCACCACAAGGGTTCCTGGAAGCTAGATGGCCAAATACAAGGCTCTGAAATTAAGGGAAGGCTTTCTTTCCCAGCTGACACTTGATTCTGTTCCTGGGTTCATTGAGAAGCAGCACATGCCATCAGTCTTCCCCAGTTTATTCTTGCTGCCTTGTTTTATTTCTCAAAAGTAATTGGCTTAAGATATGCCCTGCAGTGGTATGGCCTTACTAGCATAACAAAGACAATGCTATTCCAAATGGCATTATATCTACAAGTTTAGTGGTTAGGATTTAGAACATATTTTTGGTGTACATATTTCAATCCTTAACACTCAGTTTAAGATTTTAGACCTTTCTTTTTTATGATTTGGTTTAATCCACAGTTTCATTAATTGCATCATTACTTAAAATTTAAAAACCATTGTGCATCCTCAAGCTTACCAAGAAGACTTAAAACCTAGAAGCATCTGAGAGGTTCTTTGTTTCTCTCTTACCCTCATTCCACTTGACTGTCTCAGAGATGGCATAAAGGATGGCAGCAGAGCTCACTCTTATAACATAATGGAAAGTCAGGGACTGTGGGTTTTGGCATTGGCTTTGACATTTGCATATTTATGACCCTGGGGAAATTATTTAAGCTTTTTCTCTAGTCCATGACACACATGTCAAATCACATAGGATTGATGATAAGTGTCATAGGTGATCTATGAGAAATGCTAAAAATTGAACATGGACTTATCTCTTCAGCAGGATAGAATAATTAGCAAATTCATTTGTTAGAGCAGTCATTCGCAATCTCTAAATCATTGTTGTGAAGTGCTATCCAGTTGATTCCAATTTACAGTGACCTTGTGTGACAGAGTAGAACTGCCCCATAGGATTTTCCTGATTGCCTCCTTCACAGAAATAGATCACCAGGGCTTTCTCCTCAGAAGCCACTGGATAGATTTGAACACCCACCTTTCTGTTAGCAACTGAGCACTTAGCTATTGTGCCGCTTGAGCTCCTTTCAATCCCTGTAGGTGAACATAATTACTTTTGGGACTTTAAAACAAAATTCTGATACCCATGTTCCATCCCAAATCTGCTGAATGAGGAAAACATCTAAACATCTGATTTTTAAATAGGTCTGCTATGCATAGCCCAGTTTGAGAGCCATTGAAATCACAGGGCAGGCTTGAAAAACTGCTTTTCCAACAAACAGTTACAGATTGAATTATGTCCCCCCAAATAAGTGTTGAACTCTTAAACCCTTATATCTGTGGTTATAGTCTGATTAACTTAATCTACAGTGCAGTCTAATGTGATCTAGTCAGTTGAGGTCTATTAAAGTAGGATGGGACCTAACCCTAATCACTTCTGAGTTTTTTTGTAAAGAGCAGCAGAGACACAGAGAGCAATGCATTAGTACTGGGGAAGACAGATGCTATGTGGGGATTACCAAGGAACCAAGGATTGCCTAAGAATACCCACAAGAAAGAAATGTACACAGCATAGACCTGTGAGGAAATATATTTCTGTTCTATAAAGTCACTGAGGAGCCCCAGTGGCACAGGGGTTAAGAGCTAGCTACCCAAAAAGATCAACAGTTCGAATCTACAGGCATTCCTTGGAAACTATAAAGCAGTTCTACTAAGGATGCTATGAATCAGAATCGATTCAGTGGCAACATATTTGGTATGGGTGTTCAAGTCACTCACTTGGGGCATTTGTGTTACAGCAGTGCTTGCTAAGACAGATACCTATTTTCAGGTGAAATTAGTTCAATTTTGTCATGGTGCCTAATTTATCAATAATTAAAGAGAAGTGCTAAATCTCAAACCTTGCCTTTTGCAGGAAGATTCAGGCTGTCACTATGCTAACATACATTTTCATGAAACCGACACAAAGAATTTACTTAATCATTGTCCTTTTTTAAAACTAGAAGTGGAAGAGACCGGGTGGAATGGGTGGTATTTTCAATGAGTTTCTGTTGTAAGAAGAATCCTGGCAACACACTGAAAGGCTGGTTGTTCGAATCCACCAGCTCTTCCTTGGGAAAAGAAAGTGGCAGTCTGCTTCTGTAACGATTACAGCCGTGGGCGCCCTAGAGGCCAGTTCTGCTCTGTCCCACAGTTCTGTTCTGTCCTATCGCTGTGTGTTGCAATTGACTAGATGGCAATGGATTTTTTTTTTCCTGCTGTATATTTTAAGACCTCGCAAATTTTGGATAAGATAAAATTTAGCAAAATTATTACATCACCAAAAAGAAGAATTTTAAAAAAGAAGGACCTTTGATGCAGAAGTATATCTTTGGAACTTAGGACAAAATAAGACTCCTCTTAGATAATTTGCCACTTCTTAGACAACTTTCTGCCATAACAAAAAAAGTCACCCTAAAGAGCAAGAGTTTTTTTCCCCCAGAATGGTGCAACACTTACCCGCTGCCCTTCTGCATATTCTTTATTGTGTTACCTCAAAATAATAGTCTTGCAAGTTGTTATTACTGATTGTCATTGAGATCTGGTCTTTACCCTAGTCTTCTGGGAGGTTAATATCATATCTGAAGGAAATATCTTTGTTTAGGGTGAGGGCTGGTCATGCTAGAAAGATCAAGCATGTGATTTAGGGTAAGGTCTTTGGATCACATAGTATCAATCAACCTGGCAGCTGAAATCAACCATGTAGGTGGTTCAGTGGTAGAATTCTAACTCTCCACGTGAGAAACCGAAGTTCTGGTCCTAGACAATGTACCTCATGCGCAGCACCACCCCCGCCTGCCCCCGTCTGTCAGTGGAGGCTTTCACATTGCTATGATGTTGAACAGGTTTCAGTAGAACTTCCAGAGTAAGATGGACTAGGAAGAAAGGCCTGGTGATCTACTTCTAAAACTAAGTCAGTGAAAACCCTGAGCCACAAGAAACAGATCCACAACCTATCATGGGACTGATGCACCATAGGATAACATTTCACCCCACTATTCAGGGTATCTTAGTTACCTAGTGCTGCTATAAGGGAACTATCACAAGTGGATGACATTAATGAGAGAAATTTATTTTGTCACAGTGCAGTAGGCTACACGTGCAAATTCAGGGCATCCGTTCCAGGAGAAGTCTATTTCTGTTGGCTCTGGAAGAAGGCCCTTTTTGTCAGTCTTCCTCTGGATTGGGAGCTTCTGAAATACCTGGACCACAGGTTCAAAGTATGCACTCTGCTCCCGGCACTGTTTTCTTGGTGGGATAAGGTCTCCTAGTCTCCGCTTCTTCCCTTTCCTTTACATCCTAAGAGATTGTCTCAAAATCCTGCCCTGCCAAAAGAACTGCAGCCCACCCTTCATCATTAACATCACAGAGACAGGTTTACAGTATATAGGAACATCACACAATGTCAGGAACCATGGCCTAGCCAAATTGCTACACCCATTTTTTCGAGGGGACACAATTCAATCCATGACACAGGGGTCATCATGAATCAGGAGTCTAGTCAGTGACAGCTAGCAACAACATTAAAGCACTTAATGAAACTATTTCTCACCACTGCCACTGCCATGGATTAAGTTGTGTACCCCTGCAAAATATGAATGGAAACCCTGGTGGTCTAGTGGGTTAAGCATTACGTCTGCTAACTGAAAGGTCGGCAGTTCAAATATGCCAGGTTCTCTTTGGAAACTCTGTGGGCAGTTCTACTCTGACCTCTAGGGCTGCTATGGGTTGGACTCAACATGACAGCAGTGGGTTTTCTCCCAAAATGTGCACAGTAATTTGGCTGGGCCAGGATTCTCTGTATTCTGTGACTGCCCTCAGTTTTGTGATTTTTCTGCTGCTATAAATCCTTATCTCTGCCAGTGGCTAATAGATAAGATGATTATGTTAAAAGGGGATGAGGACGGGACTGCAACACCCTTGCTATGGGAGTTTCCCTGGAATGCAACTTGCACCACCCCTTAGCCTTTCATCCTGCGAGAGATAAAAAGAGAGAGAAGCAAGCAGAGAACTGGGAACCTCATACTGTTAAGAAAGCAGCATCCAGAGCACAGCATGATCTTCAGACATGAGGTGCCTGCGCCGGATGCTCCCTGAACAAAGACTGACACAACGCAAGGACTTTCCTCCAGAGCCAATAAGGGAGAAAGTCTTCCCCAGGAGCAGACATCCCGAATTTGGACTTATAGCCTACCAGACTGTTTAAAGATAAACTTTTCTTTGTTAAAGCCATCCACATTGTGGTAATTCTGTTACAGCAGCACTGTTTTGTTGTTGTTAGGTGCTGTTGAGTCGGTTCTGACTCATAGCAACGCTATGAACAGCAGAACGAAACACTACCCAGTCTTACACCATGTCTACAATTGTTTTTACGCTTAAGCCCATTGTTACAGCCACTGTGTCAATCCCCCTCGTCGGGGATCTTCCTCTTTTTCCCTGACCCACCACTCTTCCAGGCATGATGTCCTCCTCCAGGGACTGATCTTTCCTGACAACATGTCCAACGTATGTCAGATGCAGTCTTGCCATCTTTGCTTCCAAGGAGCACTCTGGTTGGACTTCTTCCATAACAGATTCTTTTGGTGGTCCATGGTACAATCAACATTCTTCTCCAACACCACAATTCAAAGGCATCAATTCTTCTTCTGTCGTCTTCGTTCATAGTCCAGCTTTTGCATGCATATGATGTGGCTGAAAATAGAATGGTTGGGTCAGGGGCATTTTAGTTTTCAAGGTGACATCCTTGCTTTTGAATAGTTTGAAGAGGTCCTTTGCAGCAAATTTTCCCAATGCAATGCTTCTTTTGATGTCTTGACTGCTGTTTCCAAGGGCATTGATTGAGGACCCAAGTAAAATGAAATCTTTGACAAGCTCAATCCTTTCTCCATTTATGACAATGTTGCTTACTGGTCCAGTTGTGAGCATTCTTGTTTTCCTGATGTTGAGGTGCAACCCATACGAAGGCTGTGGTCCTTGATCTTCATTAGTAAATGCCTCAAATCTTCTTCATTTCCAGCAAGTAATGTGGTATTGTCTACATAACGCAGGTTGTTAATGAGTCATCCTCCAATCCTGATACCTCATTCTTCGTATCATCCAGCTTTTCGTGTTATTTGCTTGGCATACAGATTAAAAAGGTATGGTGAAAGGATACGACCCTGGTGCATGCCTTTCCTGACTTTAAACCACACAGTGTCCCCTTGTTCTGTTAGCAAGACTGCCTCTTGATCCATATACAGATTCCTTAAGAGCACAATTAGGTGTTCTGGAATTCCCATTCTCTGCAACATTAGCCATAGTTTAGAATGATCCACACAGTCAAATGCTTTTGCAGAGTCAATGAAACACAAATAAATATCTTGCTGGTATTCTTTGCTTTCAGCCAAGATCCATCTGACATCAGTGATGATATCTTTGATTCCACATCCTCTTCTGAACCCAGCTTGAATTTTCTGGCAGTTCCTTGTCAACATGGCAGCACAAGGGGACTAAAACAACCATCATTACTGTCATCAGATGACAATCTGACTAATGGAAAAATCTGGCAAGGACACATTTGCTCCCATCCCCAAATCTGCACCCACCAAGTCAGTCATATAACTGGGTGACCCTTGAGTCAACAGACACATTGGAGTATTTCCCTGTATGTGAAGCCCACAATAACACATTCCATTAACATATTTCTTGGCACAACCAAATTGAACACCTCAATGCATAAACCAAGAAATGACCTCATCCGTGGGGACTTCATTGCTTAAAATCTTACAAATCACATGAGGACTTCCAGTTAAGTTCATGAATTCCTACTAGAAAAAATGCTACATACCCCATTGCTAAATATCCTATGGTCACTTTCAAAGTACTCCCCTTGGGAAGCTATGCACCAATGCCATTGCCTAGTCCACCCTTCAAAGCAACTTTGGAACTCTTTTTCTGGAATGGTCATCAGAGCTGTCATCATATTATCCTTGATGTCCTGAATGTCATCAAAATGTCTTCCTTTCAATATGTCCTTTATCTTCAGGTAAAGAAAAAAAGTCATTGGTGGCCAGATCAGGTGAGTAGGGAGGGTGTTCCAAAAGAGTTACATGTTTCCTGGCTAAAAGCTCCCTCACAAACAGCTAGACAATTAATTTCATGAACTTGCTACCATGTACAATGGCCATTCCAGAAAGAGTTCCAAAATTGCTTTGTATGGTGAACTCGATGTTGGCATCAGTGCATAGCTTCCCAAGGGGAGTAATTTGAAGGGGACTGTAGTGACTTTCAGCAATGAGACATGTAGCACTTAAAAATATTAAGTTCACATAACTGTCAGTCCTCATAGTTACATATTGGACTTAAATGTTAGGCCACAAGTCACGTGTTGAAAGCACTCAACAAGGCAACAACAGTACCCAAACAAGGCCCACTGTGGGAGCTCCCCAGAAATGGCCCCCCTTATACCCGGTCTCCCTGCACCCCTCGCACTTGCAACTTTGCAGTGAGGCACCCAGATTTCCTCCCTTCGGGCCTTTCAGGGCTCTGTGCCCTAGTTAGTCAAAGCCTCTTTTCAGCGAAAAGCTGATGGGTGCCATTTAACTATAAACAGCAATCTGAGATCAAACGTTATTTTATCTTTTAGCAATAGTTTTTTAAAACATTGGTACAAGAGATGCTGTTGTTGTTAGGTACTGGGGAGTCATTTCTGACTCATAGTGACTCTATGTACAACAGAAGGAAACACTGGTCCCGGGTCATGCTTGTAACAGCTTTTCTACTGAAACCCGCTGTTGCAGACACTGTGTCAGTCCATCTTGTTGAAGGCCTTCCTCTTTCTTGTTGACCCTCTACTTTACAAAGCATGATGTCCTTCTCCAGGGGTTAATCCCTCCAACAAAAGATATAGAATATGAAATAGCTTTAAAAAATAAGTCGATATCAAACAATATGCTAGTTAAAGAGTCCCAATGGCACAGTGGTTAAAAGTGCTTGGCTGCTAACCCAAAGGTCAGTGGTTCGAATACACCAGCTACTCCACGGGAGAAAGAAGTGCCAGTGTTCTATAAAGATTCACAGCCTTAGAAACCCTATAGAACTGTTCTGCTGTGTCTTATTGGGTTGCTATGAGTCAGAATTGACTCAAGGCAACGGGGTTTAGTGGATGTCCTAGTTACTGGTATACAGTGCAGTTCCTGAGTGCAGGGCTGCATTAGGTGAGAACAGGGCCAGATGTACAGTTACTAGTACCAGTTGTTGTCCTGGATTTTCATGACTGTGACCTTTCTGAAGCAGGTTGCCAACATCTTTTCTCTGAGATGCCAACTGTTGGGTGATAGCCTAGCTGTTAGCTGTTTGCAGCATCAAGAGACTCCTGAGCTACACATTATGGGTCATATAAAAGGGAGGATCCTCTGTCATCAGTCCCTTTCATGTGCCCCATGACTCAGGCCACACCAGGTTAAAGGACATATACTGTTCTTCATTGTGGCTGCTTCTGGGAGCCGCTGCTGCCTTCCTAGACCAGATGGGGAGAAGCTCAACTCCTTGGGTCCCTCATAGCTTGGGTCCCTCAGGCTTCATAGGCATGTTCCAAAACCACCTGAGTGGAGAGAAGTGAAGCCCTTCCTTACTCAGCCTTCCACCCAGTGCCTCCCACCCAGCACCCCAGACCTGGGGCCGGGAGGCAGCCTTCAAGTTCCCTGTGGTTTTGCTCATGGCTTGTGTCAACATTCTCATTGAAAAGGCCCATTCTTTAAGATTAAAAAAAAAAGGAGAGGGTAGTGGGAAGTCTGCGCTTAGTTCAACTTTTGAAGCTAGGAAATTAATCTTTAATCAGACTAAAAATAAAGGTGCAAAGTCTGATGCTATAGAGGCTTCCCGAAAACCTTTATAAGGAGGCCACATTTTCACCTGGCAATGAATGGACTAGACAGGTGGCAGGAAACACTAACTCTTGTCTTTCCAGCTCCACTGGGACCTGATGGCACTCTTCACTGAAGGCCTGATTGCCTTGGATGGCCATATTTTGGTTCCAGGTCTTTGGGCTGTTATCACTAATGACTTTAGAATGCCTCTTTTGTTCTTCTGCGTGTAATTTTGTGGAATCTTGAGAGAGCCCAGTCCTTTTGATCTGTAAAATGAGATGTTTAGGAGCAAAAATGTGAAAGGGAAGCCTGTTCTGGCACTTGGTATGTGAGAGCTTTGGAGGAAGGAGAAGAGGAGGAGGGAAAAACTTGGTGTTTTCTCCTCAGTCCTTTCTGGGCTGTGTCATGAGTAAAGGCATCAATATCATCTCCTAAAATGTCTGGAAACCGGTTAGCTTCTGACTTCCCTAAGTTCTCTGGTGGCCATAAGGCTTAGGCTGCTGCAGGGATGGTTCCAGAGTGGAAGCCATTGCCAGAATGCAATCCTATGCAAGCCGCTGTGACTCAGAGGCAGCATCAGCCTCCAGAGGCAGGCCCAAGACATCAAGAGGTGTTCACTGAAGAACCCTTGGAAACAAAGGCTCTGTGGAGAAATCCCTGCCTCAGTGTGCTGTTCTTTCCCTTTAGCTTTCTACCCTTCCCAGTTGATAATCTCAATCTGTTCCCCATTTATCCTCTGTCCAGACCTCCCTCAGTGTGACAGCTGGCAGGGTCATCTTCACCTCTCACAAGCTTTCCATCACAATCTTCTTTGAAGACCAAAAACAATAGTCTCATCTTGTCCTTTATCCCAGTTTTGGTTAAGTCTACAAAAAGCCCAAAACTTCTGGGTCACTGTTATGTATTAAACGATCTCCTCAGAATATTTAGATCCCTATCTCTGTATCTGTGGATGTATTCCTCTTTGGAATTAGAGGTCTCTTTGTTATGTTAACTACACCATACCTAAGTAGAGTGGGTTCTAAATCTAATTCCTTCCAAGTTTTAAAAACAACAGATGAGACAGATACTCACACTTAACAAGAAGACAGATGCCACATGAGGATTCTCTGTAAGTCAAAGAAAAAGCAAAGGGACCAACATGGCAAATACTTGGAGAAAATAAATTTCTATTCTTTAAAGCTACCCACTTGTAGTATCTGTGTTACAGTAGCACCAGAAAACTTTAACAGTCACCATAGGGTTCTATAAATTCCCTTACTCAAACTGTAACCTATACTAAGGATATGAATCATATCACAACCAGTATATTATACACTTATACACACATACATATACACACCACATCATGCCATACATACTACCCTCACACACAACACATCCCCTTACATACCATATATAGCATACAAAGAAAAATGCAAACATTCCAACTCACAGTGACCCTACAGGACAGAGGAGCACTGCCCTACCTAGTTTCCAAGAATGACTCATGGCTTCTAACTTTTAGCAGCCAGGGGCACTAAATGCCACCAGGGCATACACATAGACATGAAACCAAAGCTTCTAAAAACTGTACTTAATTGTTCTATCTCTGATGTACCCTAATGTTGTCTGTTTTGCTCTATTTTAAAAAATGCTAATTACAATACACTAATTTCACAAAACAACTAGTTGGTGGCAGCATACAGTTTGAAAAACACTGTCTGAATATGACCTCAGCTGTCATGGCTCTCATTCCCAAAATTCTTCCCCTCTATTGTTTGGAACTCACAGTCTCTCATCAGTTAGAAAGAAAGACCTCTGTCAATTGTTTCTGTAAACGGACTCCTAACTTTCATCTTAATAGAAGCCTGCTTCTCCCTTGATGACCCTGGACTTTGGCAGAGCACTCAAGTGGTGGCTATTTTCTCTCTCATAACCTTGTTCTTCTGATCCTTGAGGTGTTCTTGTTTCTCCTTGCTATTTCCAGAGATTCTAGCTTTCAACCCTGTGTTGTAGGAGCTACATCACCTGACCTTCCCTCACTTGTAAATGACTGCAGGCCTCCATCAGTCTCCTCCTTTGAGGATTTTAGCATGATCACACTTTCGGGAGCTACTTCTATTACAGTTCTCAGTGGTTTCAATGTGTTTCCATTCAACAAGTAGATAAACTAGCGTGGCCTTTACTTGCTAGGAGTTCAACCCTCTGTGAACTCAGTTTTTAGATGGAGACTTTCCACTCTGAGACATAAGGACTGACAATTAAGTTTGTGAACTTATCCTAGAAAAAGTATTACATACCTCACTGACGAATATCCTATGGTCACCTTCGAAGTATACCCCTTGGGAAGCTATGCACCAACGTCACTGCCAGGTCCCCCTTCAAAGAAATTTTGGACCTTTTTCTGGGATGGCCATCAGAGCTGTCATCATATTACCCTTGATGTCCTGAGCATCATCACAATGTCTTCTTTCAATATTGCCTTTATCTTTGCGGAAAGAAAAAAAGTCATTGGGGACCAGATCAGGTGAGCAGGGCAGGTGTTCCTATATAGTTGTTTGTTTACTGGCTAAAAACTCTCTCACAGCCAACTAGACAATTAAGCTAGCAAGCTTGCCACCATGCCACCATGCCACCGTGTGCAATGGCAATTCCAGAAAGAGTTTCAAAATTGCTTTCAAAGGTGGACTAGGCCCTAGCATTTGTGCAGAGCTTCCCAAGGGGAGTGCTTTGAAGATGACATAGTGATATTCAGCAATGAGTTATGTAGCACTTAGAACAATTAAGTTTGCAGACTTAATTTGTTGAACCTCATACTGTTTTCAGTCTTCTGAGACCAGAGCAAGGTTTCTCAAGTGAAGTCCACAAAAGAATCACCTGGGAAACTTTTTCAATTTAGATAACACTTTGTTCTCCAATCCAGATACACCATTCTCCACACAATGAGAACTTGCCCAAGGAATGCTGGGAACTGCAGCTGCAGGTCTTAAACACCAGCTGTTGCGAATTGGTCTGATCCCCTGAGCTTTTAATGGCACTTTACCCTTCACCGGGAGGCTGGGAACCATACCAGGCAAAGTTGCAAGTGCCTGGCCTCGCATGACTTCAGGTGAACAGGGCAGGGTGGGGAAAGAAGACGCTTTAAAAGGGCAAACTTTATTTTCTATCAACTAAGAATTTCCTCTTGCCTTTTAATTTTGTGCATTTGATTACTATTACTGCCTCAATAATGATAAGAGGCACTGCCTGTTACCTGGAAGGCCATACACTGTGGCAGATATTTGAAACGTGTTATTGCACTTATTCCTTACAATTGTATAAGGTAGGACATTATTCTTCTGAACTTAGAAATGGCCGAAGTCAGTAACTCAAGATTCAGCCTGATGACCGAGGGGCTGGAGGTGAAAACGGAAGGTTCACTTTCTCAACCCAGCAGAGGCAGAGGGAGGTGAATAAGGGGAAGAGCAAGCTCCTGGCCTATTGCCTGGTGAAACTGGACTCATGGCTTCTGGAAAGGAGGGCAGTAGAAACTTTCTAGACTTAGATCTCCCTGCTGATGGGTTGTCCTTCTGGGAGGAGTGGTGGAGCTTCTCCTGTGGGTCTGCAGCTGAAAGCCCAGCTGGAGCCTGCCCTCCTCCTGTGCCATCTCTACAGCACCCCGGGGGGTGGGGGGGTAAGCCCAGGGCGTGTTGATGAAGCTCAGATATGCCCAGATGTTTCTGTCTTCACAACCAAACACACTTACCTAAAATTCAAACTCATATTTATATTTCCATTTAAATTAAATTCACAATATCTTATTTGGAAATCCTGGTGGAGTAGTGGTTAAGTGTTACTGCTGCTAACCAGAAGACGGGCAGTTTAAATCCACCAGGCGCTCCATGGAAACTCTGTGGGGCACTATGGGACTCTATAGGGGTACTGTGAACCAGAGTTGACTCGACAGCCGTGGGTTGGTTCAGTCCTATTTTTGTGTCTCTCAAGTTTTACTAACTTGGTAAGTAGTCTGGTGACTTTTGAAGGAGATTTGTTATGGGACTCCTTGAGCCAGGAAGCCCAGCCCCAAGAGGCATGTCTGCTGTTTTTCTGTGCTTCCTTAAACACCATCATAGGCTTAAGATTCAGAGACATGAACTATGTTCACCATACCATCACCCACTGCCATCGAATAGGGTCCGACTCATAGCAACCCTAGAGGTCAGAGTAGAACTGTCCTATAGAGTTTCCACGGAATACCTGGCAGATTTAAACTGACTACTGTTTGGTTAGCAGATGTAGCACTTAATCCACTATGCCACCAGGGTTTCCATGTTGCCCGTGACGTTGTCAAAAATAGAGGCAGTTAGCTGCCGTGGGGAAACCTTGGTGGTGGTGTGGTCAAGTGCTATGTCTGTTAACCAAAAGGTCAGCAGTTCAAATCCAACAAGCACTCCTTGAAAACTCTATGGGGCAGTTTTACTCTGACCTACAGGGTCTCTATGAGTTAGAACAGACAATAGCAGTGGCTTTGGCTAGATGCCATTTAGTTGGCCCTGAGTCATGTCAACTCCACAGACAGCATAAAGAAGCAGTGGTTGAACCCAAGCCATCTTCATGGTCACTGGTATGCTCAAGTCCATTGTTATAGCAACTGCATGTTTTGAGTGCCTTCCAACCTAGGGAACCCATCTGCCAGCCCTGTATCAGACAACATTCTGTTGCGATCCGTAGAGTTTTCATCAGCTAATTTTGGGAAGTAGATTTCCAAGCTTTTCTTCCTAACGTGTCATAGTGAAGAAGCTCTACTGAAAGCTGTCCACCATCACTGACCAAGTAACCCTACTGGTGTTTGAAATACAATGCATAATTTCCAGCATGACAGCAATGCACAAACCACCAAGTCTGCTTACAAATGGGTGATGAGTCAACATAATGGCCAAGGAAGATTTGAATCCATGTACTTTCTGCTGTAATCAGCATAGACCATGCAGAGCTGGTGGCTATGTTGAGGACCTCTTCTTTTCTTAGATATGTAATGATTTTTCTCCTTAAAATAAGCTTTTTACTTCTGGCCTTTGGTTAAATGGATACAGCTATAGAATCCAATTGAAATAAAAATGAACCCTCAAAGAAACCCTTAAGAGATCTTGAGACTAGTTTGGGCTTTAGACTACATATATTCCCAGAGGTACAAAACAATCCTTTTCCACAAAACTTCTGCAAAACAACAGGATAACCCCAGGAGAAGACACTCAAAGAAGGAGCCATATTACATATTGATCACCAGCTTCTAGCAACATCAGATAGATTGTTACAATCATGCAGGTCTCCCTAAGTTTGTCAACAGGTCTTTCAAAACAGTTGCGACCTGTATTTTGATCGATTATGGATTGCCATGAGTAGGATCCGACTCAACGGCACTTGGCTGGCTCCACCACGTCCAGAGTCTACTTGCATCTTGCCCTCTCGGCTGCTGGTGAGCACTTTGATAAATAATGCGGCACTCAGGACAGCTGGCCCTGCATCCTCTGTTATGTGAATAATTGACATTACCTGATACGAGGTGATATGACCTATCCCGACAACCTCTCTGCTCCATGCGGATGTAATAAAATAGCACATTTCCTCATGCAGAGGTGCTTCTTCAACAGAATCTCCACAGGGTATGGGTAGAAACCTCCACCCTCTGGGTAGGTTTTAGACTGTGTCTAACATTTCCAAGTAAAGTTGCAGGAAATGCCTTGGAACAGTGGGAGAGTGGAGAGGACAGAAACGAGATGGGGTAAAAAAAAGAGTTTCTGCTGAAGAGAGGTGGTGGTTCAGTGGTGAGGGTGGGCTTGAGAGGACAGGGTCAAGCACTGAACATGTGCACATCTGCCCAGAGCATCTGTCCTCTCTCCTGAGCCTTCACCTGTACAAAGTGACAGTGACACCCTTCCGACCACTATATGTAGGATTCCTGCCTGCCTGCCTGCTCCTACAGCCATGGAAGTCAATTCCAGAACTACTGAATTGAATTCCCCAGCTTCCATTCTGGCCATTCCTAGACTTTGCATCTCCCTTGTAAGTCCATAGCCTGTGGCTGCATGGTGTCAGGTCCTCAAGGAGCTTCCTGACTAAGACACACAAGAAAGAAGGCATGACAATCTACTTCCAAAAATTAGCCAGTGAGAATCTTACAGACCACAACAGGATATGACAATGATAGAGTGAGGAAGGTAAGTTCCCTGGTTTGGAAGGTGCCCAAAAAACACAGCAGCTGCAACGACAGTCTTGATGTATCTGGATGTGGCAGCAACCAGGAAATAAAGGCATGCAGATCTAGGAGGAGCCTTCTGACAGCAATAATATTAAACAATTCATTGCATCTTAGGGATGTGAATTCTGTGATATGAAAACCTGGAATGACATCAGCAACTAGGGAATATTCATCATCAACCGGTGGACTCTAAATCAAGGGCAAGCTGGGTGGACCATGAGAAAACCTACACGCACTCCTCTTCTTCCCGACAAATGCCTTTTATATCCCTTCCGGGTGAGTATCCTCAAGAGATACAAACTGACACTGTAAGATACCTAAGTCATAGGTCTCCCGAATGAGACATCTCCTCTGCAGGACCATCACCAGTCTTTCACTTTGACATACTGTGGTGGCTTCCATGCAAGGTGGTGTGCTCCTCATCTAGTGCTGCTCTAACAGATACCACAAGGTGAGTGTCTTTAGCAACGAAAGTTTATTCTTACACAATCTGATAGGCTACAAGTCTAAATTCAGTATGTCTGCTCCAGGGAAAAGCTTTCTCCCTTGTCAGGTCTGGAGGAAGATCCTTGTGTTGCATGAGTCCTTGGTCGGGGAGCATCTTGGTGCAGGAACCTCAGGTCTGAAGGATGTGCTCTTCCCCTGGTGCTGTTTTCTTGATGGTGTGAGGTTCCCAGTTCTCTGCTTGCTTCCTTTGCCTCTTGTAGGATAAAAGGTTAAGGGTGATGCAAGCCATACTGCAGTGGTCAGGGAGGAGATCTGCTGAAGAGATTTGCAGTCCCACCCTAATCCTCTCTAACATAATCTGCTCTGTTAACCCAAGGCAGAGATTAGGATTTACAGCATCAGAAAATAGCAAAATGGAGGCCAATCACAGAATATAGGGGATCCTGACCCAGACAAGTTACTACATGGTTTTGGGGAGATCCATAACAGGTGGATTAAAAACTAAGCAAGATATTTGTAGGTTTATTTGTGCTTATGTATTCGTCTTGAGGAAAGAAAGTGAAATTGTTCCCCACAGATTAATGAGGAAGCCAAATATGCTTGTGTGTATCTTATTACTGAGTAATTTCTTCAGGGTTGGGTTGCTATGGTGCTGAAAACTACACCATCAGTCTTTGAAATGCCATCGTCACTCATGATGGACAGGTTTCCACAGAGCTCCCAGGCTAAAACTCACTAATAACAAATACCTGGCCATCTACTTCTGAAAATTAGCCAGTGAAAACCTTACAGATGACAACAGTATGTTATTCAACATAGCGATGGAAGATGGGGCCCCTAGGCTGGAAAACACTCAAAACACACACTGGCCATGACAATGGGCTTGAACATATCGAAACATGTGAAGATAGCTTGGGAGTGGGCAACATGTGTTCTGTTGTACATGGGCTTGCTGTGAGTCACAGCCAACTCATCAGCTGCTAACAGCAACAGCCACCTCCCCAGGAGGTGTGCCTGACCAAACAGCGAGGGGCTGGAAGAACAGGTGAACTGTATTTGCTTTTCAGTTTTCCATTTTTGCAAATGCTTACACAAGTTATAAATTTATGAACAAAAGTATTCACATAGAGTTAAGGATGCAAATACCTTATTAATGAAAGTGAGTGATCCAACTATTAGAACTACTGACTCAACAGGCATTCAAATTAATAAGATGTATTTGCAATTTTGAAACCCTAAGAACATTCCACTTATTTATGCATCAGATGACTGCCCTTTGGAGGTTTCTAGGCTATTGGTGCCCTCTATGTGAACCCCTGAAACACCCCTCAAATGCACCGTATACACAATAGATGAGACCCCAAGGAGCCAAGGCTGCTCTCTAGCCCTGACACAGCCTCATGGTTTCAGGACCTTGAACAAATTACTAGCGACAAGGGACTACTGCTTTCAATTAGAATGACAATGATAGACCTATAATTAGTAGAAATGAAAATTAATAATTAAAGTTGTGTCTTATTTCCCCCTGGCGTGATCTACATTAGCCCCGTGGTTTTAATAAAAATCAAACCAGTTGACAGGATTCGTCATCTCCCAAACAAACATTTAAGGAGGGAGGTGGGGAGAAAAGGGTCACTTCCAAAGGATGTTTCTGCTCCTAAACTATGTCACTTCACTCAGAGAGTGTGCTTCAATTTGATTATTGTTTGTTCATTTCAAAAAAATTCTTTTGCTTACACTCTTTTGTTGCCCATTAAGAGTTGAATCAATTTTCACAATGCTAGGTTGACCTCTTACTAAACTAACCTTCAGAACTGTCCGAATTCAGTGGCTCGTAGCTTAATTATGCCTCTGGGAAGTCCCTGTCTATCAGCATTTTACATATGAATTAAAATAGGGTATCAAACATGTTAATTAAAATGGAACAACAGTTATTTGCTGAAAATTTTTATTCATCGAATTATCATATGTTAAGTGTACGTCTTATCATAAATATCAACTTTTTCTTAAAATGTTGTGGAACAAGCATTTTTGCTGCAATGAAATCATTCAAATAGAAAACCTATCACTATATGTATTTTTTAAAATAGCTTTTCAAGAGATTTTAGTTTTCTTATATACATTCAGTGCCTTAGGAGGAAACGCACCCCCCAAATGAACTTACAGATAGTTCTTCAGGACTATATATTTAACTTTTGTACTGAAAAGTTACTAATTGCTTTTCACTACCCTGTGGAATTTTGTACACTTCAGCCAAATAAGTACAGATTACAAAGAATTATTGTTGATTTCCACCATGAATACTATCAAAAGGACATGCTCGTGAAGTTAAAATAGACAGCACTGATGCGCACTGCATCATTTGAAAAGACACTGAGTGTTATATGCTATGTACAGACGGCTGATCCTACAGTAACGTGCTTTTGTGGCTCATGCTGTCCTGTGAAAGAGACTCTCCAGTACAAGAGCACATGTGACAAGCCTCTTCATGTTGTGGTCATTAGGTGCCGTTGAGCTGGCTCCAACCCATGGCTACCCTACATAGAACAAAATCAAACGCTGCTCAGTTTTCACTGCTTTCGTTGTTGTTTGCCTGCTTGTGTCTGTTATAGTGGCTATTGTGTAGCACCTTCCAACCTAGGGGCTCATCTTTCAGCATTAAATCAGGCTGTATTCTTTTCTGATTCATAGGTTTCCGTTGGCTGGTTTTCAGAAGTAGATGATCAGGCCTTTCTTCCTAGTCTTTCTTAGTCTGGAAGCTCTGCTGAACCCTGTCTACTATGGGTGAGCCTAGACTAGTATCGAAAATGACAGTGGCACAGCTTCTAATATCCATAGTGATACATAAGCCACCACAGTGCAGCAAACTGCAGATGATGGGAGAAGGAGGAGCTAGAGGATGACCAAGTTGTTGTGTTTTTGTAAAACCACACCACGGCACACTGCACTAAAAGTACTGTGGGTTTTTGTTTTTCTTCATACGGATTTTAATTTATTAAATGAATTTTCTTTATCTCTTTATTTCTTAATTATGCCGCTGGGAAGTCTCCGTCTATCAGCATGTGACATATGAATTAAAATAGGGTATTAAACATGTTAATAAATATGGCACAACATGTTATTTGCTGAAATTTTTTATTCATCGAATTATCATATGTTAAGTGTACATCTTATAAATGTCGTATATAATTGTTCATATATAATTATTCACATACAATTATTCATTTTCTTTATATGGATTTTAATAGTATCCAGATAAAATGTATTTTAAAGTAAGATAATTCATAACAATTGCTAATTCTTTTTAACACATAATTTGTATTTCCTTAAGAGAGTTGTTAATCACAGAAAATCTAAAATTTCTGATATTTTGAGATAAATCTATTTTTAGCAGATATGATACTTTCAAAGCACTTCAAAAAAATCGCCGAAAATTGTTAACAGCCACTGAGAAGGAAAAAATCCTCTTGAAGCAAATGGCCTGTTTACCACTGAGAACCCATGAATCACAAAGACTGATACAAGCCAGTGTGCTTTCCTTCTGTTACTTGAAGCTACAGGAGCAGATCTTTGGCCTTGAAATAATGAAATGCATTGAGACAGTACAAAAATGCATTTATTCAGTTGCTTGCTATGTAACACAATTTCATTTGATGACCACTACTCCATTATCCTTGGCTCTTGGCTATTTGAGTTGAAGCAGATTTATGAGTATTTCATAATTAACAAGGGTTGCTCTCTGACAAACAAAGTCCCCTCATTTAGGGAGTGGGTGGAAATCTTTATCCTCTGTCCCTGCTGAGTTTCTTGGACAACACGTTTGCTTCCTCTCCTCTCTGGCTCCATTAACTCAAATCAGAATCTTAGCCTCTTTAATCCTTCTCACTTCACTCAAATCCGAGATCACTTAGTCGGCTTCTAGGCTAGACTGGGGCACTAAGGTGATTTGACATAAGTAGCTTTAAATGATGATCTAAACTCTGTGGTTTCAAAAAGGGTTTTAAACTGGAATTATGTCACCATCTAAGACACACAGACAAAATCTATGACCCTGCCTAAGGTGTTCAAGATGGTTTGTCACTAGAATGGAAACCCTTACAAACCGCATTCTGATACTATTGATGTGGCAAAAAAGTCCCTTAATACACTAAAAGTTTGAAAAGACTTTTTCCAAGGTGGTTTTAGCTGAGTTGGCTGTTGTCACCAAATAGGAAGTGCTCTAGCAGGAAAGAAACTTACCTGTTTTTCTTACCTTGCCCCCAACACACCTGTACTCCAAGCCTTGAGCACCCCTTGTTGTGGCTGGCAGTGCAGCGTCCGAGTTCCCTGAGCTATTCAAGAGCTGGTGCACTCTTGAGAGGTAAGAAAGAGATACCAGAGCCTTGTGGCTGTTAGGGAAGCCAGGGTTGTACGAAGGGTTAATGTGCTCAGCTGCTCACTGAAACCTGAGTGGTTTGAGTCCGCTCAGAGACATCTCAGAAGAGAGTCTTGTCAATCCACTTCACTGAAAATCCTGTGCAGGGCAGTTCTGCTCTGACACACAGGAGGTCACCCTGAATGGGAATCAAAGGCAAAATCAGTTTGATGGTGGCCAGTTGTGTCTTGCTTTTATAATGCTGATTGCTTTATTTCTATGCCAGGGAAGCCTATAGACAGAAAATAAATTCTGTTCTCATCACCCAGATTCAGGATGCATGACTTACATCCAGCTGTGTGTGTACCTGGATGGTGTAATGATACAGAAACCAAGCAAAGAAATTATGTCCAAATGAGCAAGTGGTTAACTACATGGAACGCTGCTGAGCCTTTGGAATCAGAGAGCATGTGTCATGGATTGTAGTCATTCCACAAATGCGTGTAGCAAATTGACTGGGCCATGATTCCCAGTGTTGTGTGGCTGCCTTCCATTCTGTGATTTTTCTATGCTGTGAATCCTAATCTCTGCCTGTGGTTAATAGATTGGATTATGTTAAAGAGGATTAGTGTGGGACTGGAACACCCTTCCTAAATCATCTCCCTGCTCCAGTGTGAAGGGAGATTCCCTGGAGTGTAGCTTGTACCACCTTTTGTCCTATAAGAGATAAAAGGAAAGAGAAGCAAGCAGAAAGTTGGGGACCTCATGACATCAAGAAAGGAGCGCAGAGAGCAGAACGTGTCCTTCCAACCTGAGGTTCCCATGCTAAGACACTTTCAGACCAAAGAAAGACTGATGCAACACGAGGACCGTCCTCCAGAACTGACAGAGAGAGAGTGCACCCTGAATTTGGACTTCCAGTTTACTGGACTGTGTGAGGATTAACTCTTCTTGTTAAAGCTATCCAGTTGAGGCATTTCTAATAGAGCAGTACCAGATGACTAGAACAGCAACTAAAAGAAAACATGAGGTACACTGTATTCCTGAATCAGAAGACTGATTTCAAGCAATCTTACTTTAAAAGGCTGAATAAATGTGTCTGACACACATTTGGAAGGTCATATAGGCTAGGGTGAAACGGTACTTGTAAAAGAATGTAAAAAGAGTTCGTATTTAAAAGTTATGCAAATTTTGTGCGCCAAGCCAAGTGCCATCGAGTTGGATCCGACTCATTGTGACCCTAAGGGCCGGGGTAGAACTGACCCCCAGAGTATTCAAGGAGCGCCTAGTGGATTTGAACTGCTGGCCTTATGTGATACTGACCTAAAAAGAAGTCTTGGTAGTGAGGTGATTAAGTGCTTGGCTGCTCACTGAAAGACTAGTGATTCGACCCTGCAGCGGCTCTCCAAGAGAAATCCCTGGCGATGTGTTCCTGTTAAAGTTTACAGCCCAGAAAACCCCACTGTGAGTGTGATAACTCTGCCGTGTTGCAGGGTGTCCAGCTTACCACTCATCTTCATAATCTAGTCAGTAGGTAACACAATAGCTGCCTAGAATATGTGTGTAATTTATCCTTGTATATCATTAATTCATAATCTGCTTTGAAAATTTTGAAATAAGACCAGTTCCTCTTCCATGTACACATATCAAAAACTCATTTGTATTATAAATGGGCTTGCAAACAACTCAGTGATTTGAAAATTAATTTAATTTTCATTATTATCTTCTAGAACAACTGTTTGGCCCTGAAATATTAAAAAAGAAAGATGTTATTATATTGGGTATATAACTTATTGCAGCAGCAGAGTCTGCTACTTTATTCTTTATAAGATATTTATTTTCTTGAATTTTTTAAGATTCAAATGACATTTAATTCCTTAGTGAAGTATTTTCCATATCATCAAAGCACCAGTTTTATTTTGGAATTCTGGTTATGGTAAGATTTATAACCTGTGCCCATTATTTTTCAACACAATGATCTTTAATGTGATATCAAAAAGCTGGCAAAATCTTTATCATATGAAGAAATACAACTCTAAAATATTGCATGTGACTGTTACGAAGACATAGCAAAGGATTGTGACTTTATTAAGATTTCTTAACATCTAACCTTAAAGAGGGCCTCCTTTAATTTTAATATCCTCCTATACCGTGGATAATAACATCAATCTTTTTTTTGTGAGTGCCCGGGAAATACTTCTGCCCAGTGGAATTCTCTATTTGTAGGGACACCACAGAAACAATGACAGTCTGTAGTCATCATACCCCATTATTACTGTTAGTCTCTGTGACGTCTCTAGTTTTTACTTTATTTTGACATTTCTCGTTAAGTTACCTTCTGCATGGAATCTCTTCCCTTTAATTAAAACAATTACAGAAGGCCTACTCTGTGCCAGGTTTTACGTCATTTGCTTTACACAGATGCCTTTGGAGTATTTTTTAAAATTTCATCTATTTCAGATGCTTTAATAATTAAAAATATATATAGTGTGATTAAGTGAAAGTTTACAGTCTGAGTCACCGCCGTATAAAATCCCCAGCATCCACCTCTGTGCAGCTCTATCTGCTTTCCCCACCATGTGGCAGAATGCTCTTCTTTTCTAGCCTTTACTTCGAATGTCCACTCGGCTAACACTCCCAACCCTCCCTTTTAAAAATAAAGCAATTGGACAGCTTCATACATATATTAAACCATAAAGAACACACCCCCCTGCATCACTCTGTGTTCCTCAGGATTATTTTTGATCAAGGGTCAATTAGTATGTCAACCTAACACAGTGAGAAGAACGTATAGTTTAGAGCTGTAGGACATGGGGTTGGTAATCCTTTGTTGCTTAGCCGTTGCGGAACTGTAAATGACTCACCAGCTCTCTGAGCCTTGGTTCCTCATTAAAGGATTATAGTGAATGAGGCTCACAGAAGATAAAGTTCTCAAAGTTGTTTTGTAGAGCAAAATACTATTATTAAGATTGTACTGTTTATGACTTAGTCTTCCTTTACTCCTCCGGTCTCTGCGGCTTTCCACATCTATAATTGAATCTGCTATTTTTTCTTTGTTAATATTCTATGTTTGTACTAAAACCTTTAATGTATGCTTTAGAGCCCTCACACTAATACCTTCGCTTTTCCCAGTTTATCTATGGGGTACAGATACTGCGTCAGGCAGACGGCTGTACAAAGCAGCACACTAAACTTTAAACAATGAGGTGACACAGATAAGTTAGAGAAGTGTCATGAAGAGCTCTTAAGAATGAGGCCAACTTTTGCGTTATTGCAAAATTCTTTGAAGCTATTATAATCATTCTGCTATAAATCTGTAAACACAATGGACACTGAATCTTGTAAAATAAAATAACCCAAGAGAATAGTCCAAAAGAGCCAGATACCTTAAAGAGATTTATAAAAATTCTAATAAGTGTCCTTGAGGTCTACTGTGTTGCATTCCCAAACAACTGGAGTAACGCTGTTCGTTGTGCACATAATGAAAGTATTTTCTGTGCAACTAATTTTCAAAAATGGTACAAACTCTTTAACACAAGCTTCCTGGGTCTAAAAGGAATCTTATGGATATTTCCAATGATTTTTCTATTAAGCCTGTCTTTACTGACATTCCTAAGAGCTCTGCTATTGTTTGTCTCTCCTCTACTGATTCCAAAAATACTTATTAACTGCTTACCATGTGCCAAGCAGTGTTGTAGGCACAGAGTTGTATTGTATGAACAGTGTCGTACGCACAGGTAAACAAGACAGTCATTAAACCTGTGTTAAATGTTATGTTAGGTACTACTAGTAAGTGCTAGGGAGGGAAAAAAGAAAACAAAGAAAGGAGAGAAGAGAATCAAGAATGCTCAGGAGAGGGATTTTGTTTTACTGGTAATTTAATTAAGATGGACAGAGAAATCTCCTTTGTGAAAAGACTTGAAGGAGGAAGTGAAGGGGTGGGCTCTGAAAATACCTCACAAGAAAAGCATTTCAGGAAGAGGGAGCAGCAAGCGCAAAGGTCCAGCATATGTGTGTATCTTTGTGTGTTTGTGTGTGTGTGCGCCTGGTGCACTTGAAGATGGAGTGGGGGGGTAGCAAGAAAATAGAAGAGCTGTAGGAAATACAGCAGGGGCAGTACCCTGTAGAGGTTTGTGCATCATTGTATGGACACTGGCTTCTTTCTCTTGGAGAAAATCACAGAGAGCATTAAGCAGAGGAGTGACATGACCCGACTTGTGTCTGAACAGGATCACTGTCTGCTAGGTGGGAGCAGATAGACTGCAGAAGAGCAGAGACAGAAGCAAGGGGACCAGTTAAGTGATGAGTACAATCATCCTGGCAGGAGATGACAGAATGTTGGATCAGGCTGGTGATTCCAAGATCACCTAAAATGTGATGTGTTGCCAGACAGCCAAGTCCCGTGGAGTTGGATCCGACTCATGGGGACTGTTAGGTACTGTCATTGTGATCACTGAAAGGGATGGTGAGTGAGAGTGGTGGGCACGCAGTTCAGAAAGGCCCCCATTTGTAAGACGGGAAGAGGAAGAGGGGTCAGAAAGGAAAATGAAACATAATTTCAGAGCTTTAAGAGATCTGGGTGTGACAGACGTTGAAGACCAAGTACCAAGAGGTCATTATCTCCCCGTAAGGATGCAGTGAAATCTGATCTGACTTCTTGGCAATGACTGGATTGTCAGAAAGGAACAAATAGTGCTACGAAAAGTAGGTATGCTGGCAAATGGAGAAGGTATGTTTTTCGGTTTGAAACTTTATAAAAGACAATTACTTAAAGGAGAAATGATACCAATGCACGAGGTGGATTATAACATACATAGAGATAAAATGTAGGACCACACCAAAGGCTTCAGGGTTCCCCTAGGAGCATGGCCCCTAGACCTGACACTGGCCCTGTCTGTCAATCATTACTGAGGTCAGCTCCTTGGACAGGAACAGATTGGAGTTAGCGACAGAGTGAGCATATCGTGTGTGCACTTTATGGTTCTGTGCATCCATAGGATGTCATCCTACTGGTGTGGAGTGGAGGGGAGTGGAGAGGATGGAGAAGAGGGGACAGGGGATTGTTAAAAGGATATGACATGTATGAAATGGAAAGGAGGAATGTGCTGTCACTGGGCAAGGAGAACAGCAGGAGCTACACTCAGGCAGTCATGCAAATTTAAACTGGATTGTGCGCTTTCACTCAATCACAATAAATAAATAAAATATATTTTTTAAAAATGTAGGACAACAACAAATAATAGGATGGGAAAGTGGAAGGATATTTGAAGGTCTGAACTACATGAAAGTACATTGTGACAAATTAAAGCTACACTGCATAAGCCATAAAGAAACCACTTTTTGAAACATTAAGGTTATAGCTAACAGTCTAATAATAGATAAAAGAGATAGAATAGGACTGTAAAAATGCTTCTGAAATTCCCCAAAGAAACCAGGATAAGATGGAAAAAAAGAATAAATGAAATATGAGTTAACAAAACAATAGATTTAGATCCCATTATGCTAATAGTTACATAAAATATTAATAGTTTAGTGACACCAATTAAGAGATAGTGATTGTCAAGGTGGATAAGAAAGCAAGATACAATTATTCAGTGTTTACGAAAATACAAATTGGTTAAAAGTAAAAGGATGGAACAAGATACATCATGTGGACACTATGTGAAAGAAAGCTCAGCTGGATTAGCTATTTTAATATTTGACAAAGTAGACCTCAGAATAAAGAATATTATAGGTCTAATGATGCTTATTTTATAATAATAAGGGATTAAAACATAAGAACCCTAAAGGTGTAAACACGTAACTGCAAGGCTTCAATGTAGATGAAACAAAAATTGATGGAACCAAAAGGAAATATATATATATACACACATACAGTTACAGTTGAATATTCCAACATTCCCCTCTTAGTATTGTATAGACTAGTTGGATATTTTGACACTTGTCTCCTGTATTTTATAATAGATACACACACACGTCAGTGAGTAAAGGGGAAATAGGTTTTTCAAGGACAAACATGAGTGGCTTCCTGTGATGTGCTAGTTCACTACGGTTTGCTAAATCAGTCTTACGTAAGGGCCTGGCATATAGTCATTATTGTCCATTGCCACTATAGCACCTCAGCCTTCCTACTGTGGGGTGTTAAGATTTGCTCTGATCTTACAGCTGCCCAAGAGTTGGCCTCATATGTAAGTACAAGTACCCAACTATACTTTTTGTCACTGCCCAACTCTTTCTTCCATCTCTTGACCCTGTTCCTTTTGGGAGGCAAGTTTCATGTTACTGGTCCATGCCTAGACAATAAAGATACAGAAGAGTTAAATAACACTATCACCTAACTTGATTTACTGATGTTTATTTCACATATTCACCAACAAGAGCATAATACACATTTTTTTCAAGAACATATAAAATATTCATCAAGATAGACCACAGTCTGGTCACAAAACATTTAAACAGATTAGAATAAAACTAAGTGTTCCTTTACCACAAAGAAATTAAATTAGGACTCAATAGCAAAAATATTTCTGGAATTTCATTAGATATCACATTTCTAAATAATCTATAAATCAAAAATGTCACAAGAGAAATTAGAAAGCATTTTGAAGTGTATAAAAATTAAAACATAATGTTCCAAAGTATGGGAAATGATGTTAAAGTAGTGCTTAGAGGAAAATTTAGTTCTAAAATTTAATATCAATGCTTCTACTTAAAACAAAAAGGCTCATCAACAGATGACTGGGAAGATAATTGTGGAACACAGGCACGATAGACTACTATGCAATGATAAAGAACAATTATGAATCTGTGTAACATTTCATAACATGCCCACAGGTTTCCAAGGAGCACCTGGTAGATTTGAAATACTGAATTTTGGTTAGCAGACCTGGCTCTTAAACACCATGCACCACGGTTTCCTGGAGGGCATTATGCTGAGTGAAATTAGTCACAAAAGCAGAAATATTATATGAAATCACTACTGTAAGAAGTCAAGAAATGTTTAAACACAGAACAAAGTCATTCTTTGATGGTTACAAGGGTAAGGAGGGAGGGAAGAGGAAATTCACCAACTAGCCAGAAGATAAGGAGCAACTTTGGTGAAGGGAAGGACAATACACAGTATAGCAGAAATCAACACGATTAAAGATAAGAAGTTTCCTGCACACATCCAAAGGCTGTGAGGGACAGAGTAGCCCAGGGACCATAGTTTCAGGGAGCGTCTAATTAGATCTAGGTTATTAGGAAAATGTTCTGTGTCTCATTTTGGTGAGTGGCATCTGGGGTCTTAGAAGTAGCCATTTAAGATGCATCAATTGGTCCCATCCCACTTGAATCAGAGAATGAGGATGCAAAGGCACAGAAAACATTAGCCCAAGAGACAAAAGAAACATATGAGCCGCAGAGTCTACCAGCCTGAGACCAGAAGAGCTAGATGGGGCTCAGCTACCACCAATGACATTCCCTAAAGGGACGACAACAGACAGCCCCGGATGGAAAGAAAGGAAAGTATGGAGCAGAACTCAAATTCTAGTGAAAAGACCAGACTTAATGGTGAGACAGAGACTGGACGAAACCCTGAAACTGTGGCCGCCAGATGCACAGCTAACCCAGAACTGAAACCGTTCTTGATGATCACTCTTCAGACGAAAATTTAGACCAAAAAAAAAAAAAATTATTAGACAAAAAAACAGTACTCTTGAGGAGTGAGCTTCTTAGTTTCATCAGATACACAAGACCAAATGTGTGAGAAGGCAGGAAGGGACAGGAACTGGTTGACTGGATACAGGGAATCCACGGTAGAAAGGAGGGCAAGCTGTAACATTGTGGGGATTGAAACTAATGTCACAAAACAGTATGTGTATGATTTTTTTGTGTGTGTGAGAAATTAATTGGGACTGTAAACTTCCCCCAAAAACACAATAAAAAAGAAATAAAGGAAGTCACATTGATACCAGTAGAAGGGGAGGAAATAATAAAAAGCAGAAATACATAAACTAGAAAACAGGGAAAACTCAGTGTAATCAAAATTGAGTCTTGGAAAAGATCAATAAATTTTATAAACCTGTAGACAATCTGATCAAAAAAGAAAAATAATAGGACTCAGATTATCAATATCATGAATGAAACAAATTGTGAGAAACAAATTAGGAGATTTCTGAACAACTTTATGCTAGAAAATTCAACACCTTAAATGGCAAATTCTCTGAGAAACACAAACTGCCACAGCTCCTGCAAGGAAAATAGGTAATCTGGAGGTGGTACGTCTAGAAACTGTAGACACTTAAGAGCAGTCCACCTAATAGTACTCTAAACCCAGATGGCTTTACTGGTGAAGTCTACCAAACGTTTAAGGAAGAAGAAACACCAACTGTACCCGAACTGTTCTAAAAACCAGAAGAGAGAATACCTTCTAGTTAATTCTGTGAAGCCAGCATTTCCCTGATGTCGATACCAAAGATACTATAAGCAAGGAAACTTATGGCCCAGTATCCCTCATGAATGTCTCTGAAATAATCTTGATTTTTTTCTTAGCAAATAGAATACATCAATATGTAAAAATAATGCATCATGATTAAATGGTATTTATCCTAGAAATTCAAGTTTGACTCAACAATTTATCATAGTGACAGGCTAAAATCTAAAACCACACAACTTCAATAGATACAGAAAAAGCATTTGATAAAATTCAGCACTCATTCATGATTGGGAAAAAAAAACTGTCAGTAACTTATGAATAGAATGTAAATAACTTTCTCAAACCTAGTAGAAGCCCAATAAAAATTTACAGCTAAACAGCATATGCACTGGTAAAAGGCTAAATAATTTTCCCCTAGATTAAGAGCAAGGCAAAGAGATATGCTTTCGTTGTTTGTGTTCAACACTGTTGTCTTAGTTACTGAGTGCTGCTGTAACATGAAATATCACAAATTAGTGGCTTAAAGAACTTTTTCACAGTTCAGAAGCCTAGAAGTCTCATTTTAGGGATGGCTCTATTCCTGTTAGTAGACTCAGGAATTCCTTGACATTCCTTAGTGGTTTTTGGCATGTGAGTGTCTCTGTCTCTATTCTGCTCTTTCTATAACTCAAAAGTAACTAGGTTTAGGACTCACCCCACTTTGGTATGAGCTCATTACTTTAAGCTAAAGAAAACAAGTATTTCCAACAAAGTCATTATCACAGATACAAAGCCAAAAATAAATAAATAAATTAGAAAACCAAATCTGTTGCCATTGAGTTTATTACAATACATGACAACCCCATAGGTTACAGAATAGACCTGCTCCTGCTCCACAGGGTTTTCTCAGCTGTGATCTCTGTAAATGCAGATCACTAGGCCTTTCCTCCAAAGAGCCACGGGATGAGTTTGAACTGGCAATCTTTAGGTTACTAAATGAATGCAAACCATTTCTGCCACCAGAGGATCTACTTTACAGGAATAAGGGTTAGGATTTCAACACCTATTTTTTGGGGGGACATGATTCAGTCTCTAACAATTGTAGTAGACACGCTACCCAGAACATTAAGGCCAGAAAACAAAGGAAAAGACACACAATTTGTATGAGATGTAAAACTTTCTCAGATAACATAACCATCCGTGTACAAAATCTTAGGAAACCAGAAAAAAAAAAAAACTGGAAAAAATTAGTGATTATAGCAAGGTCACAGCATAAAGATCAATGTGAAAAATCAGTTGTAATTTTTTATAATATCAATGAACAAATAAAAATTAAAATTTAAAAAACACTATTCTCAAGGCAACACGTACAAAATAGTGATAAATTTTACAAAAGTTTGCATTACTGGTATCTTAAAGGTTGATGATGAATATTGAAGAAAATTTAAACAAAAGGAGAGATGTATCCTGCTCATACCCTGTTAAGATGTCACTTTTCCCTAGTGTGATCTGTTGACTCAGTGGTATCCAGCAGACTTGATTTCTTTTGGAGCAAATGGCAAGCTCATTCTAGAATGTACATGGAATTTCAACGGGTCTAAAAGAGCTACAGAAACTTTGAGAAAAGAACAAAGTCAGAAAACTTACACTGTCATTTTAAGGCTTGTTGTAAGGGAGCAGTAATGAAAACAGTTTGCCTTAGAAAACCTTGGCAAAAATTTCCTAGATAAGACACAAAGAGTATGAACCCTAAAACTGTACACTGATAAATTTCACCAAAAAATTAAAAATTCTGTTCTTCAGGAAACATTGTAAAGAATATGAAGAGGGAAGCCATGTGCTTAGAGAAATGATTTGAAAAACGTGTATGTGATAAAGAATATGCATCCAGGTTGATAAAGAGTACTTGCTATTCAGTATTAAAACAACTGCATGAAAAAAAAAGGACAAAAATTTGACACTTCAACAAACAAATATAAGTACTAAGAAAGATGATCAACATCATTAGCCATAGGGAAAATGCAAATTAAATCGTAAGAATGCTACATATACATTTGACTGCCTAAAATTAAAGGGACTGACAGTGACAAGTGTGAAGCGTGAACAGCAGATCAAACTCTCCTAGCCACTGGTAGGGACACAAAGTCATGTACTAGTTACTTTAGGAGAGAGCGTATCACACAGTTAGAAGACACCACGTTATTGTTAGGTGCCATACGGTTGTTTCTGATTCATGATGACCCTGTGCACGACAGAGTGACGCTGCCTGATTCTGTGCCATCCTCACAGTCGCTGCCCGTTGTTGCAGCCCCTGTGTCGTTCCGTCTCACTGAGGGTCTTCCTTCTTTCGTTGGCTCTCTTCTTGGTCTAGCATGACGTCCCCCTTCAGGAACAGGTGTCCCCTAATCACACGGCCAAAGAAAGTGAGACAAAGTCTTGTCATTCTTGCATCTAAAGAACGCTCTGGTTCCAAGACAGATTTGTTCCTTCTGCTGGCAATCAATTTAATGTCCAATATTCTTTGCCAACACGGTAATTCAGTTATCGCGTGACCCCAAATTTCACTCCTAGGTATTTACCCAAGAGAACTGAAGGCATAAACTCACAGAGAGACTTGTGTTCATGTGTTCCCAGTAGCAGTATTCATAAAAGCCAGGAAGCGAATAGAATCCAGATGTCTATCAGTTAAACGGACTAATGGTAGAACCCAGACAGAGTAATGATGGAATCGAAAGGCCTGAGCAAGGAAAGCGTAAAAAGATTTTCACTTTTCTTGTGTTTCTCTAGTTTCCTAGAACACAGAGGCCTCTGACAAGGGAAGGGAGAACATTCCTGAAACAGGATGTGTCCTTATCCTTCCTTCAATCTCTGACTCATAGGGATTGGCCCACATTTGATTTCATCCTGAAAAATGAAGGAATGGATGTTTTGTGCTTTCAAGAACTGTAGAACAATTTCTAACCTCTGTACATCTATGAATACCCACTACTTGGTGGTGCCATGGTTAAGAGCTCAGCTGTTAACCAAAACTCAGCAGTTCGAATCTACCAGCTGCTCCTTGGAAACCCTCTGAGGTAGTTCTACTTTATTCTATTAAGTTGCTATAAAGTTGGAGTTGACTCAACAGTAGTGGATTTGCTTCAGCTTTTAGTTAGGTCCTACAGTCACAGAACTGCTGGAACAGAAGGAATAAAAATGAATTACAAATAGCCCCTGTTCTCATGTAGTTTGTAGCCAGAGGTGAATCTGATTATAAACAGATATAAATACAAAGATACATGTACCAAGAGATAATTATTACACATTTTAGTAAGTGCAGAATGGAGATGTCTCGTGTCAAGTGCACAGGGTGTCATGGGAGTACCGAACAAAGAGAGTCCTTGTTGTGGCCATTCTTCAAACAGAAAGGATCCCCCACCTAAAGTCTGGTTGCTGTGTTGAAACTGATGACACCACACCCACATATCAAGGGTGTGAACTCATTTATTATTGGCATAATTGAGCTACCTAGAGTACAGGGTAGTCTCAAAGCTTGTACAAAATAGTATGAGACAGAAAGGAAGAAAAACTGGCCTGGACTCTTATTGTGGCTACACACAAAAAAATGATATGATGAAAGCCTGCCTCCATCCCAGGTGCACTTTTCAGAAACCCCGGTGGTACAGTGGTTAAGTGCTATGGCTGCTAAGCCAAAGGTCAGCAGTTCAAATCCACCAGGCACTCCCTGGGAACTCTGTAGGGCAGCTATCCCTGTCTTACGGGGTTGTTATGAGTTGGAATCAGCTGGTTGGCAGTAGAGCAGGTGGTGTACTTTTTACTATCTTGATTTACTGTCCTGTATTTACCTTTTCCTCAACAACGTTTTGGTGTAATTGTTATTTACAAACTTCACGTGGACGAAAACATTTGTTATCTTGTGACTGCTACCCTTTGTGACAATTTCAGCTTGCTCTCCTTGTATAGTCTGGTACAGCACTAAACCTGCTTCACTTTTAAAAAGTTGTAAATTTATATTTCTTTGTTAGAGAAGTACTATAATTTTACCTTGTCTATTTTTATTTTGCTTTCAAGAAGCTGCTGGAATTCAAACTTTAACTTTCTTGTTTAATGGTTCCAGGAAAGCTAAGAATCACCAAAGTTCTACAAGCTCCTAAAATGATACAACATCTATTGGAAATCCACATTGTCTTTTGTCTTTCAGGTGCTTAAAGAACTTACCAGACTGAAAGGGACAATCACAAACTTTCATGTTTAAAGAATTGAGGTTTGGCGATGGTGATTCTAAAAAATTGCCAGCAGACTAGAGGGCCCTGTTTCTCCTCCTTACTCTCACCTCCTCAAACCTCATACTAGCATACTGAATTATTTTTATTGCCATTTCTCAGGGGCAAAGAGAGAAAGAAAGTCTTTGTTGTTTTGCTTCCTGCTACCTATTCATCCTTGGCTCTATCTGGCTCATAATATGTGATTTAGCAAATATCAATCCATGTAGTTCAACTTTAAGACCAATTGAAAGTAACTGTGTCGTAAGACAAATGTGGTCAGGGAGTTGAACACTGCAAAGAAAGTTCTCAAACGTGCAAGAAATTTGAAAGGCCTTGAGTTTCAAGCTGGTACACAGACGATGAAGTCAGACCTTGGATTATATCCCAAAAACCCAACCCCACTGATGGTAAGTCAATTCTGATTCATAACTACCCTATAGGACAGAGTAGACCTGGTCCATAGAGTTTCCAAGGAGCACCCAGTGGATTCAAACTGCCAAACTTTTGCTTAGCAGATGTAGCACTTAACTACTACACCACCAGAGTTTCCTGCATCATACAGAAACACGTAAATGTATTTCTACTTTATTTTCATCAGTGAGGTTTCTGTGAAATACACAACATAAATGTATGTAGATTGGTATTATTTCTTAAGTGGGATGACGCACACTGGATTCACTGCTTTGCAGAATCATTGAAGTGAGTATTTTCAGGTAATTACCTAGAACACAAACCCTAGAATATTTACTATCTGGCCCATTACAGAAAAAGTTTACTGACATCTGTTCTAGTTGTCTAGTGTTCACACTCAGAAAATTGTTTGTGGCAAAATTTGTTAAAAATTGCTCGTTGATGTAGTGTGATAAATGACATGGATTAATTCAAAAGTAAATTATTGGTAGTTGTTGACTCATAAATAACGAGTCAACAGAATGCTTCTCAGAAGGAAAGACGGTGAGACTGCATCTTGTGTACCAGACATGTTATCAAGAGGGAGCAGTCCCTACAGAAGGGCATCATGATTGACAAAATAGAGGGTCAGGGAAAAAAAGGAAGACCCTTAACAAAATGGACTGGCACAGGGACTGCAATGATGAGCTCAAGCATAACAAGTATTACGAGGATGGCACAGAGCAGGGCAGTGCTTCCTACGTAGTGTCATATGAGATGACACCGACTCAATGGCACCTAACAGCAACTAATGGTAAAAATGTCTAGGAACACAGGCTGTCTTTCCAGGTAGAATAATTCAATTACATTGTACAAAAGTTTATAGCGAGTAAGCAAATAACTGTATTGGAACACCCTCCCTGCTCACCTGATCTGGGCCCAGTGCCTTTTTTTCTTTACCTGAAGACAAAGGAAATATTGAAAGGAAAACATTTGGATGACATTCAGGACATCAAGGGTAATATGGCAACAGCTCTGATGGCCATTCCTGAAAAAGAGTTCCAAAATTGCCTTGAAGGGTGGACTAGGTGCTGGCATTGGTGCCTAGCTTCCCAAGGGGAATATTTCAAAGGAGACCATAGTGATATTCAACAGTGAGGTATGTAGTACTTTTTCTAGGATGAATTCACAAATCTAATTGTCAGTCCTGGAATCACTTTTTCTTCCAGTGTCATTAGTTTCTGCAACTGAAATGCACTGTGAGAAAAATAAGTGTAAAGTCAAACACTACTGTACAACTAAAGAAACTTGAAAAATTATAATGGATGTAACTAATGTCAAGGAATGATTTGTGTGGAAATTGCAAAAACATTCACTGGGAATATACTATTTGCAACAACAATGATAACAGAGATATATGTGGTTACATAGATATGTGTGTATATGTATGTACAGGAAGGCATATATGAATATACAGATGTGAATGTATAGATGTATCCGTGGGCATGTGTATATACATATTTATGTGTGCTGCATATATATTCAAATAGATAACAAAGCACGTATGAGGAAGAGTTTGGGTGCTTCCTAGATACAACCGAATACCTTATAGGATTGCTTTATTGGGTTTGAGAACTTAAGACCATAACCTCACAGGGCAACTTGGTCTCTTGGAACAGTATAGCTTGTAAAGACAAAGTTCTATATCCTTGCTTGGTGAGTAGCATCTGGGGTCTTAAAAGCTGGAAAGTGGCCCTCTAAGATATAACTATTGGTTTCTGCTTATCTGGAATAAAGGAAAAAGAGAAAAGCCAAAGACTCAAAGAATAAACTAGTCTGTAGAACAAATATTGTACACAAACAATGGCTTTACCTACATTAAGACCAGAAGAACTAAATGGTTTCCAGCTAAAACTACAGACAGTTCTAACCAGGGACTCAGTAGATGGTCCCAGAGAGAACCAGAGAGAAATGTGGAAAAAAACCAAAGTTCCTAAAAAGAAAGGCTAGACTTATTGAACAAGTAGAAACCAGGTGAACCCCTGAGGTTACAACCCTGAGAAATCCTTTAAACTTGAAACTCAAGCCACTCCTAGATGTCATCTTTCAGCTAAAAAATAGATTGCCCATAAAATAAATAACATGAATTTACATGTTACTCTAAATAACTACCTAAAGGAAGCCAGATGTTAAACAAGTCCATGAGAGCCAAAATATGACCCTGAGTATATGCCACCTGAGTTTAGACCATCTAAAGAAAAGATTGAACTTGTTGGACTGTAATGACTCAAGACCAGATATGTTGTGGAATGACATCAAAGACATATGTGAAGAAAGCAAGAGATCATTAAAAAGACAGGAATGAAAGAAAATATCAAATTGGACATCAAAAGAGACTCTGAAATTTTCTCTTGAAGAGTAGCTAAAGCAAAAGGAATAAACGAGGAAGCAAAAGAACTGAGCAGAAGATGTCAAAGGCAGCTTGAGAAGACATGTGCAAAGAGCTGGAAATAGAAAACCAAAAGAGAAAAACACACTTTTCATTTCTCAAGCTCAAAGAACTGAAGAAAAACTTCAAGGCTTAGTTGTAAATGTAAAGGATTCTACAGGAAAAATATTAAATGACTCACGAAGCATCAAAAGAAGTTGGAAGGAGTACACAATCATTATACCAAAAAGAATTGTCAATGTCCAATCATTTCAAGAGGCATCATATGATCAGGAAGCAGTGGTACTGAAGGAAGAAGCTGAAGCTGCACTGAAGACTTGGTGAAAAACAGTCTAGGAATTCATGGAATATCAATTGAGATATTTCAGCAAAAGCGTGCAACTCTGAAAGTGCTCAATTGACTATGTCAGAAATTTGGAAGACAGCTACCTGACCAACTGACTGGAGGCCAGCCAAGTTCCATTGATTTATATTTACGCCTATTCGCGAGAAAGACGATCCAAGTGAATGCACAAATTACTCAACAATATCAAAAGCAAGTATAATGTTACTAAATATTGCTCATGTTAGGGTCCGGGTTTCAAGACGCGATGCAGATTTTCTTTAAAGGTTAAGTTTTATTAAAAATGTATCCAATAGGAAAAAGACTGGTGCACTCCAAACTACGCAGAGTAAGGAGGCGACCCCAAGCTTTCTTAGCACCCAGTTTTTAGACTGTGAAATCACAAGGTGGGGAGGGGGAGCTGACTTTTGCATTGATTGGCTGAGGTTGGCTGAGACCATATGGAATTTCTGCAAGTTGTAAAATTTAGCTGTGAGTGAATGTGTTAACCACATTGGTGAATGTTTTCATCCATATGGAATTTCCATGAGTGGATGTTTTACTAGGCTGGCTCCAGGGATTGTTTGTGAGGCCCTAACTGTTTCGGTATAATTTCCCTGTGGTGTCTCTTGTTATTTCCTGCTAACTTGGTTCCTGGAGCCTATTACTTGATTTTTCACGCACCTTTCCTCCAAATGGAGTTACTTATGTCTCATTTCAACACTCAAAACACTAGACTGCCAGAAATTCAACCCAGGTTCAGGGGAGGATGTGGAACCAAGGATATCATTGTTGATGTCAGATGGGTCTTGGGTGAAAGCAGAGAGTACCAGAAATATGTTTATCTTTTTTTTTTTTTTTTTTTACTGTGCAAAATCATTCAACTGTGTGGATCACAATAAATTGTGGATAATGTTGTAAAGAATGGGAATTTCAAAACAATTGTGTTCATGAGGAATCTGTATGTGGATCAAGAGGCAATTGTGTGAACAGAACAAGTTTAAAATTTCAAGCCAGGGAAGGTATGTGTGAGGGTTGTATCCTTTCACTATATCTATTGTAGCTGTATGCTGAGCAAATAATCCAAGAAGCTAGACTATATGAGGAAGAATTTAACATTAGGATTGAAGGAAGACTCATTAATAACCTGTGATATGCACAAGACAACCTTGTTTGCTGAAAGTGAAGAAGATTTGAAACACTTACCGATGAAGATCAAAGACCACAGCCTTCTGTATGGATTGCCTCTCAACATTAAGAGAACAGAAATCCTCACAAGTGGACCAGTAACTAATATCATGACAAATGGAGAAAAGATTGAGGTTTCAAGGATTTCATTTTAATGGGTTCCACAATCAATGCCCATGGAAGCAGTGGTTTAAAAAATCAAAAGATACATTGAGTTGGGAAAACGTGTTGCAAAGGATCTCTTTCAAGTGTTGAAAAGTAAAGATGTCGCCTTGGAGACTAGGATGGATTGACACAGTGGTTGCAACAATAGGCTTAAGCATATCGATGATTGCGGGCATGGTGCAGGACTGGGCAGTATTTTGTTCTGTTGTGTCCAGGGTTGCTGTGAGTTGGAACTGCCTTGATGGCACCTAACAACAATAACAACAGACCAAATAAGGAGTGGTGAAGGGTAACAGGGAAGCTACATTAATGGAAACAAAACAATCAGAATGACAATAACGAGAAAAATGCAAAAAATGTAGGCAACATCACTGAACAATATGTATAGAATTTGTTGAACAAGAAACTCATTTGCTGTGTAAACTTTCAACAAAAACGCAAGGAAAAACTTTGAAAAAATTGAAATCACACTTTTTAGGGTATAACATGTATCTAACTGTCATCTTCATTCACATACACTGAGTGACTATGGCTTGAAGCTATTTATATGAAGCTGTGAAAGTCTAGCTTGTCTCTCTGTCTCAGAAAGTGTGCTAATACTTACCAACATTTACGGAGCTCTTGCTATGTATCAAACACCATTCTAAATTCTTTACATATACCATCTAATTGAATTCCCTCAGAAGCCCCAGGAAAAGCTGTTCAAGTGTTAGTTTGATTCCATTCTGACAGTAGTGGCGGTTACCAGCTCTTCTTCTGATCTTAACTATCTGGAGCTCCAGCTTTACAGTAGGCTTAGAGGATAGTCACCCCACCTGTCATCTCTGCCACTATTTCTGGTACCCTAGCTGGAGGTTTAGCAGGTACCATTACCCACTCGGGACACCAGCCACAAACTTAGGGGCTTATAGACCATCACCCTTTCAACTAGCTGGCTATAAACTTAGGGTGCTCCCCACTACTCGGGTTTGCTAGTTCTCTAAAACAACTTACAGAACTCGGTGCTATACTTATGACTACAGTTTTATCATAGTAAAAAAAAATTGGGGAGAGTCCCCAACATGGAGTATTGGTGTCCCCAACATGGAGTATTGGTGTCCCCAGAAACACATCATCCTCCTATGTATAGATGTTTACCACCAACCAGGAAGTTCACCCACGCCTGGATGTCAGAATTTTTTCTGAGATTTCATTTTGTAGGCACAACTGGGTAAGTTATTAGTTGTGTGTTTAGTCTCCAGCTCCCTCCTCTCCCAAGAGCTTGGCCAGTATCACAGGGCTGACCACTATGGGGAGTGTCCTCATTAGTGCTCTGTGAATAATAAAGATACTGCAATCACTTGGAAAACCCCAAGGGTTTAGATATTACCTCCCAGGAACCAGGGTCAATGTCTAAATTATCTGAGCAGAGTAATTATTTGTCCCACAGCTGAGCTGTGCTCATTTCATTTTACAGAGGTGACCCTGTGGCTTTGGGAGATTCAGTAATTTGCCCGAGGCCATGCAGCTGTCGAAACTCACAGTCCCAACTAAACCAGGAAGTGTGACTAAGAGCTCAGATACTTGACCATTCTGACCCCACCTCCCCTAAATTCCAGGGCTGTGTGCTAAGTGTTCTGATGGAGGAATCCCTAAGACAGCACTGTGTGGAGGGTGGGGTTACTAGAGGGGCTTTTGATGGCTGAGTCTGGAATGATATATAGGATTTGTAGATGCTGCAGAGAATAAGTTTCAACCCTCCCAAGCTAGTCTCAGCTCCAGACACCGAAAACATATAGTCCACCTCCACCAAGTCTCTGAACAAACCTTGGTCAAGACGGAGGGTAGATGGGGAGGGTAGGACCCTGCAGCTCCCCATGCCTTCTGTCCTAAGCCTACTTATTAGTGTTACCAAGCTGAAGTTCTCCCCTCTTCTCCCCAGCCCTCATTTGCCTTCCCTTCTAAGAGGGAGGGTGGTAAGAAAGCTATATAGGAAAAAGCCACGAATTTTCTATTCAATAAATGCTACTAGAAAAAGTTAAGAGCAGAAAGTCTCTCGTGTTCAGGCTTACAGTGAAAAGTTGCCTAAACAATATTTTCCAAGATTATTTTAGCTACTGTCTTTATCTCAGGGACCAGAGATGCATCCTTTTCAGTCCTTGTGGGCCCAGCTCCAGCTAGGTCACATCCAAAAAGTGAGCTTATTTGGCGTATGTTCAAAAGGGCAAAAGTGGGAAGCAGATAAGCATGTTGCCACAGCCATATCTGCCTGAGTCTAGAGAATACGACAGAAAAGACAAGAGTGGGGACACAGGCAAGCCTGCCCCCACAGCCATGTCTGCCTGAGCCCAAGGACTGCTACAAACCCATCAGAATATATTGAGAAAGGAAAGCCTGAAGAACTGTAGCCTTTCCTAAAATACCAGAAGCCTGAGGGCTTCAAACCTGAAGAGTTATGTCCTCGTTAAAAGCACCAGGAGCTTGGAAGCCTGGCACAAGAGAAACCCCCACACGAGTGCTTCCTGTGAGCAGTTCGACCCCGGAGAAAGGAGAGCCCTCCTCTCAACTTAAGAATTTGCGTATCTTTATCTTTGTAACCATGTTAACTGAAATTGCAATATGAAAATCTGTAAACCTGTAGTTGCCAATTGGAAGAATGTATGAAAATTCCTTTGTTTTCTTCCTTGAGAAAACGTATAAACAGGGACGTTTGATAATGGAACAGGGCATGCGACTATTTTTCGGATTTGAGTCTGACCGTGGCACCACCGACAATAAATCGTCTTCCTCTTAAAAGACAAAATGGTGTTTGAGGTGTTTACTGTTCTGAGGGCTAAACTTGTCTTTTTCCTGCAACAATATTAATATCACAGAGTGGGCATAACCGTGGAAAGCTTTATCTTTTCACAGGTTGGCTAGAAGCTGAGATCCTGGATTTCGACTTGTCTTTCTTAATCACCGTTGGTACAGGTTTCAGTAACAACAGTCAGGAGGGTCTTCATTGGTCAAATTTTCTATTCAGCAAATGCTACTAGAAAAAGTTAAGAGTAGAAAGTCTCTCGTGTTCAAACTTACTGTGAAAAGTTGCCTAAATGATATTTTCCAAGATTATTTTAGCTACTGTCTTTATCTCAAGGCCCAAGGACACATCCTTTTCAGTCCTCATGGGCCCAGCTCCAGCTAGGTCACATCCATATGCTCAAGGACAGGGAATAAATGATTCCAACCTTATTTTCTAAATCAGCACCACAGTCTCTTTACCTGTCCATGCTCCCAGCCATGAACAGATTGTCTCCAAGTTTCTGTTGTCATTGGTAACATTTCAATGAGAATCTTTGTGGGCCTTTGCCAGACTTTATTTCAGGCATGTTTGCTCGAGAGCAATTATTGAATCTTTGTACCCAGCATTATCTTACCCTTCAAGACCTCAGCAATGCATAAAGTCTTCTGTATCCTGATGTATCTGATAATACTTGGCATCTTCCAAATTATTCTTCGAATAGTACCTTAACCTAAAACCACAAATCAGATAGATCAGCACTACCTTTAGAATGCAGGCCAAGGTTTTTACCATGGAATTAGCTAGAACCGCCATCTCTTTCTTCTTATAACCGGCCAAAAACTTATTTATCATGTTACCATCAGAGTTTAGGTGTTTGTGTTCTCCGTTGTATGTAAAGTCCTCAGAGGAAGCTAGTGGCTGTTACTCCTTCCTTATATCCAGAGAAACTTTCAGAAGGCCTGGTATAGGGACACTCAAAATACGTCTGTTGACATAAAGAGAGAAGAGAGCATGAAGAACTGATTTGATAGGAATTATGATTATACTTTAGGCACATGAAAATAAGTTGATAGTAAGACATTGGTGTACATTTGTCCTTGATGAAACCTACAACTTTGAATTTAAACAGGAGAGAGTTTAATGATCAAGTTGAAGCTGCAGCTTGAGTCATTACTAGTGAATCTGAACAATAAGGGGAAGAAGTGTGTTGACAGAACAGTGGAAAAACTATGGTTTATTTAGAAACAGATGAAGGGAAGTCCTCTGACAAAGATGACACAAAAACAGGCTGAGGGGAAGGAGGAATCAGTGGAGTGGCATCACAGAAGGTGCTGTGGCCTACAGGAGGGGATCAATGTCCTGAGCTGCAAGACGGGAGGGTCAGAATGAGATCAGCCTGAGACTACTAACAGACCTGCTGCAGTTGAGTCCACAGCCCACAGCCACTGGGTCCGAAGATTTCTGTTTTACTGGCATCTTTGATAACATGGAAGACCAAACCTGTTGTAGCCAAGTTGATTCTAACTCATGGAGATCTGATGTGCACAGCATAGAAATATACAGTGTTGGTTTTTCTGTTCCTCCACTGAAAAGATTCTGAATTTTCTTTTTGTGTCTCAGCTTCAATAAGGACACGTGAAGTAGCTATATAAAGGAAAATTCCAACTTGGTCACGATGGATTGTTTTTTTGATATGTTGTTGTATTCTACTGGCAAGAATTTTGTTGAAGATTTTTGTATCTAGGTTCATGAGTGATATCGGTCTGTAGTTCTCCTTTTTGGTTGGGTCTTTCCCTGGTTTTGGTATGAGGGTTATGCGGGCTTCATAGAATGAATTTGGGAGTATTCTATCCTTTTCTATACTGCGAAATAGTCTTAGTACTACTGGAGATAACTCTTCTCTAAACGCTTGGTAGAATTCTGTGGTGAAGCCGTCTGGGCCTGCGCTTTTTTGGTTGGCAGTTTTTTGGTGAGTTTTTCAATCTCTTACTTTGTGATGGGTTTATTAAGTTGTTCTGCTTCACTGTGTGATAATTTTGGTAAGACATTTGTCCATTTCTTCTAGGTTTTCAAATTTGTTAGAATATAGTCTTTCGCAGCATTCAGCTATGATATTTTTGATAAAGGGAAATTCCACAATGTAATATTACAAGAAAAATGGAATTTTATCACAGAAATGTTGTTAAAAAGATATTTTGCTTTTAGTTTACTTTGTGCTGTGTAAGGCTTTTATTTTAACTTCTAAAATATTAGTTAATTCCCCTGGCTCATCATATAACAGAGCCCAGGTGGTCTAGTGGTTATGAGTTCAGCTGCTAACCAAAAGGTAAGCAGTTCAAATCCAATCCTTCCTTAAAAACCCTATAGGGGAAGTTCTGCTTTATCCTGTAAGGTTTCTATGAGTCAGAACTGACTCTATGGCACCCAACTGCAACAACAACATCATACAACATGAGAGTTCCTTTGGAAGTATCAGAGCTATGTATATCTTCAAAGGAAGGCCCAATTGCTCATCTTTCCACTATGCACTAATGCTAACGCCATTTGCTTCAAAGAAATCTTTGCTTATCTAGCAATTCCATAAGAAACTAAAAAATACGTGGATGTAAGTTCCGGCAAGGCTACATAATTTATAGCTATATTCTTATTTATCATCTAGTATCTTTCTTATTGAATTTCCATTTAAATGGACACCATAAGTTTGTTGTCGACAAAATTTAAACACTTTGCCCACTAACCTCATAGAACTTCTAAGTGAATCTGTATTTTTTCAAAGATCTTAAATTTCAACTTCTTCAGAAAAAGCCTATTTTATAGCTTTTGTATTTTATAAACCTTTATGGTGATTTTTGTAAGTTATTCCCACCTTCCTTATACCAATCAAAAAGATAACCTTTCAGAATTTTCTGGAAAGAAAAAATAATGCTGTAAGTCATTTTCTGTTATTTCCAGGTATAGAATTAAAGTAATGCAATAAAATTTAAAGAAGAAATTCTTCCTTTCAAATAGCTTTTGTGCTCATTTCCTTTACTTCTTCTGTACCTGAAATTTATGTCTCTCTGTGCTCACAGTCAGTGATTCATAAATCATTTTTCCTATCTGTGCTACTGGCCCTGGAAAAAAATTTCTGAGTCTTGTGATTTCTTTTCCTGCAGTGTTTTCTGAATTGTAGGCTCTGTTAGTGTGATTTCAATTAGAGTAATACTTAGGTTGCCTAAAATTTTACCAAGTATAATCATCCTTTCCATTTTTTCTGTTATCAAGGTAGCTAATATCAGAGTACTTGGATGGCACTAACTGTTAATCACTGGCCTAGTAACTGAAAGGTTGGCAATTCCAATTACCTAGAGGCACCTTGGAAGAAAGGTCTGATGATCTTCTTCAGAAAAGATGAAAGTCGTGAAAGCTCTGTTGGAACATAGCTCTACTCTGTAACACAAAGGGTCACCATAAATTGGAATCAGTTCAATGGCAACTGATTTAGTTTGATTTTAATGTCTAACGTAGACTCAAGCATACCAATGACCATGAAGACGGCACAAGATGGACAACACTTCATTCTGGTGTATGTGGCTTACTATGAGTGGGAGCCGACGAGACAACAACTAGCAACAACAACATACAACACCAAAATGTGTACATCTTTTACTAGTATAGTAAGTCATGCTCTTTAATTGTAGCCCTAAGACACCATGTTGTCTTCTGAATCATCTTAAAGGTTGCCAGGACCCTGATCATAAATCATTATTGAGGTCAACTCTAAGGACAGGGACGGATTGGACTGGGGGACACAGAATGACCATATCGTGTGTGCACTTTATGGTTCTGTACATCTATAGGATGCTGTCCTACTGGCCTCTTACTAGAGAGGAGTGGAGAAGGTAGAGAGGAGGGGTCAGGAGATTGTTAAGAGGGTATGACGTGTATAGTGCAGAAAGGAGGAGTGTGCTGTCACTAGGCAAGCAGAGCAAAGGGAGCTGCAGATAGGCGGGCATGCAAATTTAAATTGGATAGCACGTTTTCACTCAATCACAATAAAAAGAAAAAGTGCTATCCAATTGCCAGGATGGTGTTGGTATTAATCTTTGCCTACCACATAATGAGGCATTCACTAATCATGTTGTTTGATGAACTTGATCAGGTCTCCTTTTCTTTGCTTTTTTGCTGGATAGCAGAAAGACTGCTATGCTTCTAAGCTTGTTTGATTGTTTCAGTTTTCCATTTCCTATATGGACATCCTCTTTTGCACGTGACCCTGTGTTTCTTTCTAAGATTCTAGGTTTGCTTAAACGAGATGCTCAGCAGCTGCACATGAGCATCTCTAGGCATTTGAAGCAGAACATCCAACCATGCTGACCAGGCTCAATTAAGTTCATAACCATTGACCTTAAGCATGACCCCAGGACTTCCTGGGCTCCTTAATAATTTCTCTAGTTAATTCACTTTCCCGCTAGTTGGAATGACTATTTACATACCACCTCATATCTCCCTCACCCTGCTTTTCTCCCTCAGATGACTGTACCTCAGATCACCAATCAAAAGCAAACTTCCAGATATTGCCATCACCTGTTCCTCCAACCCACCTGCATCTCTACCCATTGAGTCTGCTTTATGGGATGAACCTGCTTCAAATGGGATCAACCACTTGGGCTGCTACCCAAGGCCAGTCCCTCCACTCGTGCCCTGGCTTCCTTCCCCTCATGGCCACCAAGGACTTTGTTCCTACATCCCCCATTTTGACTTCTCTCCTGGATCATTCTCTTCTGTAAACCTATATATGGTTATTTCTACCATTTGGGAAAAAAAAAAAAAAAAGGTTACTTGTTTTTTCTGAAGCCAGCTCCTCCAAGATTGGACTAGACTATAAGACATAAAATAATACTAGAGAAGAGTGAGCTTCTTGACTTAAGTAGATAGAGGAGACTAACTGGGTGACCGGTGTCCAAAGGTGAGAAGAGAGGACAGACAGGCGGTAGGAGCTGAGTGAATGGAAATGGGAAATAGCAGGTAGAGGGGAAGCATGTGCTGTCACAGTGTGGGGACAGCAGCTAGGGCCACATAACAAGGTAAGTTTTTGCTTGACAAACTGACTTGAATTACAAACTTTCACTTAAAGTACGATAAATAAATAAACATTGTACTTAAACTCAAAAAGAAAAAAAGAAATTGAGGCCATTCCTTTACCATACACTCCCCTCTTAGCCCTTGTCCCATTTCTTTGGTCTCTTATACTTTTACTTCGTAAAGCTACACTGTGATCTCCGCTTCCTTGCTCCTTCCAGTTTGAGGCCAATGTCAGTCCTCACTTATCTGGATCCCACAGAGTGCTAGACCCATAGCTCATTCCCTCTGTGAAGCAGTTTGATTCAGTTTCCAGTGCTGACCTCACTGGTCGCTCCTTGCCCTTATCTCCGGGCTCCTCAGAGCCTCTTTTCAGATTCTACACCTGGAGGTGTCCTAAGTTCCAGTCCCAGGGATTTTTCTATCTCATTTCATTATGTCTTGAGTTTAAATACCGACTCAGTTACCTCATGCTGCTGTAACAGAAAAAACCACAAGTGGATAACTTTAAAGAACAGGAATTTATTTTCTCACAGTTGAAGAATCTAGAGGTCTGAAATCCAGGTGTGGTTTCACTTACTTTGGTCTCTTTTTTATCTATGTGTGTGTCTCTGTATCCATTCTGCTGCTTGTATAGCTCAGCAGTGATTAGGTGTGGGATCTACCCTACAGCGGTAGGAATTTATTCACAAAAGAAATCCTGTTCTTGTAAACAAGGTCATTCTTACAGGTCTCGCCCTGAGAAAACCAAATCTGTTCCTTCCATAGAGTCAATTCTGACTTGTAGGGACCCTATAGGACACAGTAGGGTCATTATGAGTCAGCATCAACTTTACATTCGTGAGTTTGTGTTTTGGTTTAGGAGACACTGTAGAACCTCCCCATAGGGTTCCTAAGGCTATAATCTTTATGGAAGAAGACTATCACATCTTTTTCCTGCTGAACAGCTGCTGTGTTTGAATAGTCAAACTTCCAGTCAGTAGCCGAACACTGAATTGCTTCACCACCACGGCTCATCTTTATAGGTACAAGGCTAGGATTGCGGGATGCACTTCAGTCTAGAACACCAGCTACACACTAAATGGCCCAAGTTTACAGGTTTTACTCCACTCCTCTTCCCTAGCTATGGAGGCACCTAGGATGCTTGTTAGGTATCTCCAACTTGATTTGCCCAAACACAGACTCTTGCTTTCTTCCCACCCTCCTTCGCAAACTCCCTCCTCATCTGTCTTCTCCATCACACAATGTGGCACCTCAGCCATGCCATGGTTCAGGTCGAAATTTAAGACTCAAAGTCTTGCTTACGTTCTTTTTCTCAGTCTTCACACAGCAGGTGCTACAAGAACGTTACGAATTCAGAACTCTTCTCACCCCTGTACCATGGTAACAGTCCAGTCCAGAGGACTCACATCCCTTCCTCAGGCAGCTGACCTTACTGCCTCAGCCATCTCAAAGCTTCTGGTTTGGGTCCCTGTGATTTCTACTCCGCAGAGTGGTCCTGTTAAATTCTAAATCCGTGTACCTCACCTCCCACCACAGAGCCCCAAGTAGCTTCCCATTGCATCTGGAATAAGCTACAATGCCCGTGTAGTGGTTCGGGCCCTGCTTCCCTCTCTCGTTTCTATTGCCACCATTTGGCCCTTGCTCTCCCTTTGCTCCAGCACACGGGGGTTGTCTTGCTCCTCCTCATAGGGCTGCACTCAGGGATTTTATGACATTTTCTATTCCTTTCTCCACTTCTTTTTTATTAATATGTATATGTAAATATGTACACACATACATATGCATCTGTATATATACACAAACATACATGCCAAGTACACTCATTTTCACCTGAAATGATACAGTCAACGATTTAAGCTCCATGAGGACAGGAACTTTGACCCTCTTGGGCCCTGCTATATCTCCAGGCTCACAACAGTGCCCCAAACTCAGCAGACACTCAGTAAATATTAAATGATATACGAATGAATTTATGAAAAGTATCTCCCAATGCTTCAGTTCTGTTTCCACCACACTGGGGCACTGGACATGGGCCGCGTTCTTAATGTAAAGCTGCATTCCACAGTTCCAGATTAGTCCCCTGGAACGCTAACCTTTACATAGTGTCTTTCATCTGTGTCATTGTACCCCCATGCCCTGAGAGGTGGTAGGTTTCTGCTTTAACCATAATAGGCCTGGCTGTGCTCATCTACAGCGTTCCAAGACCCCCCCTACAACAGTGTAGATAGAGTTTGCATCCTCTGGAGAAGGACATCATACTTGGTAAGGCAGAGGGTCAGTGAAAGAGGCATGAAGACACTCAACAAGACGGTTTGACACAGAAGCTGTAACAGTGGACTCAGGTTTTGCCATGGTTATGAGGACTGCTCAGAACCAAACAGTGTTTTGTTGTGTGGTGTGCAGGGCTGCTGTAAGTCAGAACTGACTGGATGACTCTGAAAAACAGCAATATATTTGTTGAACTTTTTATTATGGAAATTTGCAGACATATAAAAATAGTAAGGAGAAGAGTGCAATGAGCCTCTGTGGTACCACCCATTATTTACTCACTTTTAATTATCTTAGGCTGGATTCTCTATAGAGAATAAAGCTTGTAAATACAGAGAGAGATGGGGAAAGAGACACATGTATGTTAAGGAAATTGCTCAAGTAGTCATAGAGGCAGAAACAGCCCACATCTGTGGATCAAGTTAGAGGCTTCTTCTTATTTGTGCAGCTGCTGGGGCTAGCAAATCCGAGACTGACAGATCAGACAGCACGGCTGTTGCTCACAGACTGCAAAGATTATCAGATCCCAAGATAAGCAAGCAAGTCAGCAGGTAAGCTGTTAGCTCCAATTCCAAGAGCCAGGGGTCAGACTAAAGGAAGCCAGCTGCAGGATCCAGAGTGAGGAAAAGCCATGGGCCTTCTTCACAATCACACTAATCTTTTTTCATCTATAAACATCTCCTAACTTCCCAGAGTAGTTTAAAGCAAATCTAAAACTACATAAATTTATCTGTAAACATTTCAGTATATGTCTCTAAATAAGGAAAAGCGCTCATAACCACAAAGACTTTCACACCTAAAAATTAACAGTAACATTTTATAACTAAATATTAACAAATATTTATAAAGTGTATTCAAATAAAAGCATACTTCTCTTCATTATTCATATTTCCTTTGTCTTCTCACAATTTTTAATAACACTTATTAGAATGAGGTTCCAAAAGAGTCCATATTTTAAAATCAGTCTAGCTGCTTTTTATGTCTCTTGTAACCTACAAGTCTTTCTCATCCTTCTGTCTCTCTTGTGTACACTCTTTCTCTCTTTCTCTCTCTCTCTCTCCCTTAATCTTTTGCTGACAAAATCGGGTAATTTTATTCTGATCTTCCCTCAGTCGACACTGTGCTGATTGCATCACCTACATACATGTTCCTCGGTTGTATTTTCTGTTTATGGGTGTTGGTAAGTTGGCTCTGGCTCATAGCAACCCTACGTACAACAGAATGAAACACTACCTGGTTCTGCACTGTGAGCACCATCATTTTTATGCTTAAACCCATTGTTGCAGCCACTGTGTCAATCCATCTCGTTGACGGTCTTCCTCTTTTTTGCTGCCCCTCCACTCTACCAAACATGATGTCCTTCAGGCATTGATCCCTCCTGACAACACATCCAAAGTATGTAAGATGCAGTCTCTCCAGCTTTGCTTCCAAGAAGCACTATGGTTATACTTCTTCCAGAACAGATTTGTTTATTCTTTCTACAGTCCATGATATATCCAATATTCCTTTCCAACATTGGGATTCAAAATCAATTCTTCTTCTGTATATTGGTACAGAGATCTAAAGTTTTTAATTTAGATCAGATTCAAGTTTACTGCAATTTTTTTTACCAAGAATTATTTTATAGGAGGCACTGCCTACTCTTACCAGCAGACAGTAATCATGTCTGAATATTTTTCTTTTTCTCATGGATTGAGCTATGACCACTTCAAAGTTTGTGTAGCTGTTTGGCTGGGCCATGATTCCCAATATTTTATGATTGTCCTCCACTGTGTGATTTTCCAATGCTGTGTGTTAAAGAGGATTATGGTGGGACTATAAATCCCTTCCTAAGGTCACCTCCCTGCTCCACTGTTAAAGGAGTTTTCCTGGAGTGTAGCTTGCACCATCTTTTATCATTTTATACTACAAGAGATAAAAGGAAAAGGGAGTAAGCAGAGAGTTGGGAACCACCAAGAAAGCAGCACCAGGAGTACAGCGCGTCCTTCAGACTCGAGGTTCCTGCACCAAGATGCTCATTGAACAAAGACTGACAACAACAGAAGGACCTTCCTCCACAGCCACCAGAGAGAAAGGCTTCCCCCGGAGCAGATACCCTGAATTTGGACTTTTGGCCTACCAGACTGTGTAAGAACAAACTTTCCTTTGTCAAAGTTACCCAATCGGGCATTTCTATTAGAGCAGCACTAGCTTACTAAAACACTTTTTATGATGTTATCAGCCATTCATTTTATGCTTAGATCAGCAGTATCACAGATTGAATTGTGTCCTCTAACAATGTGTGTGTCAGTTTGGCTAGGCCTCAATTCCCAGTGTGGTGTGACTGCCCACCATTTTGCAATCTGATGTGATTTTCCTGTGTGCCGCAAACTCTATCACTGTGGTGTCAGTGAGATGGATTAGTGGCAGTTAGGTTGAGATCTACAAGATTAGATTGTGTCTTAAGCCAGTCTCTTTTAATATACAAAAGAGAGAAACTAGCAGAGAAGCATGGGGGACTTCATGCCATCAAGAAGGCAGTGCTAACAGCAGAGCGTGTCCCTTGGACCTAAGTTTCCTGCAAAGAAAAGCTCCTGTTCCAGGGAAAGATTGATGACAAGGACCTTCCTCCAGAGCCATTAGAAAGCAAAAGCCTTCCCCTGAAGCTGAAACCCTTAATCTGGATTTATAGTTTACTACACTGTGAGAGAATAAATTTTTCTTCTTTACAGCCATCCACTTGTGGTATTTCTGTTACAGCACTACTAGAAAATTAAGATAAGCAGTTATCAAATTTTTGTCTCAGGACTGCTTTACATTGTTAAAAATTATTAAGGATCCTGTAGAACTTTTGCTTGTCTAGATTATACCTATTAATATTTAGTGTATTAGTACATCTTGGTACTTATTGTATTTATTGATATTTATTTATGATTATATTTATTATATCTTGATATTTATTACAAGTCAAGCCTAAGAAACTTTAAAACATTTCTTTAAAGTAGCACTAACACACTGTTACATGTTAAAACAAATACCATATTTTTAGTGGAAAATAACTATTTGTCAATAAAAAAATAATAGAAAAGGATGACATTGTGAAATTTTTATAGTTCTCTGTAAAGTCTGATTTAACTGAAGATAGTTGAATTCTTCTCTCTGCTTCAGTACTCAATCTGTTGTAATTGGTTGTTTTTGTTGAAAGTTATGAAGAAATCCTGCCTCACAAAGATGTGCAGTTAAAAGGATTATTTTAGAACCCTTTTGAGATAATTGTAGCTTTTCTTTGATGTTACACCAAATCAGACAAGAGGTAGTTTCTTCAAGATTAGTTGCAATGTGAAATATGAAACCATATCAATGAATGTTTTCTATTCTGTTCTGTTAAATTTCACTGGCTTAACTTGCTCTTTTCATGGATCTCTTTCCCATGCATTTTTTTTTTATTATGACTGAGTGAAAATGTACATTCCCATATAAATTTACATGCCCACCTATATGCAGCTTCCACTGCTCTCCCCGCCTGGTGACAGCACACTATTCCTCTCTGCTCCACACATGTCTCATCCTCCCAACAGTCTCCTTTCCCCTCCTCTCCACCTACTCCCCTTCCTCCAGCCACATGTCAGCAGGATGATATCCTGTAGATGCATAGAACCATAAAGTGCATCCAGTATATGGTCACTCTGCATCGCCAAGTCCAATCCATTCGTGTCCGAAGAGGGGCCGTTCGTTATGATTTATGGGCAAGGGCAGCAGCAGGGCCGGGGCCATGCTTCCAAGGGAACCCTGAAGCTGCTGGACCATCAATTGAGGTCTTTTAGTGGAGATCTCAGGGTGCCCCCCTTTTTATTCTTGTGTTGCCAATGAGACTCAACTTAGTGAGCTCTATCTTGGCTATCACTGGTGGTGGCCAGGCACCACCTGGTTCTTCCAGTCCCAAGTCTATGTAGGCACCCACTCATGTGGGTCTCTCTGTCTTCTGGGTTGTTTTTACCCCATGTCATTTTGGTCCTTAGGGAGCATCTGTTCCTTCTGAGTTGGGACATTTGCTGTGCCCTTGGATTGCAGCTTGGCAGCTTTTAAGACCCCAGACGCCACTCACCAATGTGGGGTGCAGAGAGCCCTCTTAGCAAAATGCTAGTTGTGCCAATTGGCCTTGGTGTCACCTAAGAACATGGTCTCCTGCCCCCTGCCCCAGCTACTCTGTCCTTGCAATAGTGGGTTAAGATGGAAGGAGTATTCAAGTTATGCTGAAGTCCACTTAATATTGTTCTTTTTAAGGTGTGCTATCACTGATTTCACTCAACCAAATTCCTACCAACTATCTAATCTAAGCCCTCCCCCCTTCGCCCTCCCTCCCTTCACTCTCTTGCAGCTTTCAAAGAGTCTTTTCTTCTATATGTAAGTCTGTTTTCGAGATCTTATCGTAGGGGTCTCATACAGTATTTGTCCTTTTGTCACTGACTACTTTCACTGAACATAACGTCTTCCAGTTGAAACCAGGTTAGGAGATGTTTCCTGGAATCATTATTATTCTTTATCACTGCTCCATTGAGTATATATACCATGGTTTACCTATCCATTTCTCTGTTGTTGAGCATCTGGGTTGATTCCATCTTTTGGCTATCGTGGACTATGCTGCGATAAACATTCTTGTGCATGTGTCTGTTGGTGTGAAAGGCCTTGATTCTGTAGGATATATTCCAAGTAGTGGAATTACTGAGTCAAATGGTATATCTATACCCATTTTTTTAAGGAAGCGCCAGATTGCTTTCCAAAGAGGCTGGACCATTTTGCAACACCACCAACAGTGTAGGAGAGTTCCACTTTCTCCACATCCTCTCCAGCATTTGTTGTTTTGTGTTTTTTGGATCATGGCCAGCCTTGTTGGGGTGAGATGGTATCTCATTGTAGTCTTGATTTGAATTTCTTTAATAACTAAAGATCATGAACATGTCTACATGTGTTTTTTGGCTGCCTGGATCTCCTCTTTAGAGAAATGTCTGTCTGTCTCCTTTGCCCATGACTTAATTGGATGATTTATCTTCTTCTTATTGATATTTTGTAGTATCTTATAGATTATGGCAATCAGGTGTCGGTCTGACATGGAGTTGCCAAATATCCATGAATGATTTTGTGACATTCTTTAGTGTCATGGATTGAATTGTGCCCCCCAGAAATGTGTATAGCAATTTGGCTAGGCTATGACTTCTGCTATTATTGTGTGATGTTCCTATACGTTGTGAATCCTGCCTCTGTGATGTTAATGAGGGAGGTGGAGGAGTGGTTCTGTTGGGGAGACAAGACTCAATTTCTAACAGTATATTGTGCCTTGAGGCAGTCTGTTAGGATATAAAGGAAACGGAAGCAAGCAGAGAGTTTGAGACCTCAGACCACTAGGAAAGCAGTGCCGGAAGCAAAGCACATCCTTTGGACCCATGGTTGCTGTGCCTCAGAAACTTCCAGTCCAGGGGGAAACTGATGACAAGGACCTACCTCCAGAGCCAACAGAGAAAACCTTCCCCTGAAGCTGATGCCCTGAATTTGGACTTGTAGCTTACTAGACTGTAACTGAATAAAATTTCTCTTTTTAAAGCCATCCACTTGTGGTGTTTCTGTTGTAGCAGCACTAGATGAAAAAGACTTTTAAAGAATGTCAAGCCACTGGTTTGTATAGATCTTATACTGTGGATGTATTTCACTACTAAGTATTAAGCAATTACTCTCCTTAATTGCCATCGATGTTACCAGAAAAGCCTGAAGTATTGGTTAGCTAGGAGGATTATGGTAGCAGACACAAGTTTTCCCAAATTCTGATTTTCATTTGAAAGCTCAAATCCTAGCACTGATGATAAATGCTGTCAGTTGTTTCCTTGAAGTGACAAATTTGCTACACCATTTTCAAGAAAACATCTTCCAAATAGCCAAATCTGAATAACCACAATTTCTATGCCAGTCATTCCTTAAAGTAAAAATGATGTTCCTGGATAACAGTGGCTAGTTCACGTCATAGTTTAATCACAAATAGTTTTCCTGGAAATAACTACTGTAGGTGGATATATAGAAATGCTTTTTGTGTATTTTCCATTTTGCTATATAGAATATTTTTCATATTCCCCAGATCACAATTTAACACAATAATTTTTACTGCTTCATTAAGAAGCTTGTTAAGTGAACTGCCTTTGTGTTTTTTCTAGCAGTGTGACGGTGAAGAGTACTCCGACCCATATGGTTTGGTGCCATTACCTTGTTTCAGGAAACCCTTGTGACACAGTGGTTATGTTCTATGGCTGCTTACTAAAAGGTCGACAGTTCAAATCCACGAAATGCTTCTTGAAAAATTCTATGGGACAATTAGTTCCACACTGACCTGTAGGGTCATTATGAATCAGAATTGACTCTACAACAGTAGTTTTGGCTTTTGACCTTGCTCTATGCTGCACCACCAGAAGTTTTGCCCACCCCTGCTGTTGGACCCTCACTGCAAATACTAACACAGTCAAAAGGGCTAGTGATGTCTTAGTGCTGTCATGAAAATCATACTGACCTCATAAGCGCTGGTTTGGATAGTGGTTAAATGCCAATGCCGCCAACCAAAATGTTGGCAGCTTGAATTCACCAGGCCCTCCTTGGAAACTCTATGGAGCAGTTCTGCTCTTTCCTCTATGGTTGCTGAGTCTGAATCAACTTGGGTGCCAAGTCGGGTGTTTGGTTTATACCCATAAAAGAGTCCTAAGGACCTCCAGAGGTCCACGGCAAGAACTGCTGGCCTGCATCCACTCCATAATCTGTTATATTAGGGAAATTTCAATTTTCTTAGTTTGAACACTTCTGTAAAGAAACTACTATTCTGTTTTGAAGTATAGATTATATAGGAGAAACAAAAAAATGCTTAATTTATTCCTTTCATGTACAAGTTTTCAGAATAATGAGTATTCTTCAAAGGTTACCAATTTGAATTTTGTTTTTTAAAAGTATCGTATGAACTTACAGGATTAAACACATTTGCTTCTTTCAATGTATTTGAATTGTGCTGCTTATAGGTGTTGCTCCAATGATTCCATCTTTACCTGGTTGGCCCTGGAGTCCTTTGGGCACGGCCCTAGCAGTCTTTGGTTGATTTCCTGTATTCTGATATGGTGATATTTTCTAGGGTTATCTTGTTCACCTCTTGCCCCAAACCTGGAATCAGCAATTTTTTTCAAGGTTTCCTGTCTCATTCTTTTCAGTGGTAAATGGCATTACAGAACATAGCTGGTGCCAGAGATCTCATTACTACCAGGACATTCACTGTTTCTAAGCCTTTTCGGTAGACAGAGCTAGAAATCAAGTCTTTCTTTTTTTTTTTTTTAAGAGATAAAATACGTCATGAGCTCAGATTGATATTTTGAATTAACATCTAGGATTACAAAGTTTTTATTCAACTCCGATAAGCTTACATTTGTGTCTCAATCACACCAAAGATTTTAGCTCTAATAACGCCAACAATTACTCATTTGATTTATCTCACATTATCCATGTGACAATCTCAGCATAATCACTCCAAAATTACCAACAGTCTCTCCACTGAATACAGTTTATGATTTGTTGCTGTTGTTTTTTTTTCCCTTCAGGTAACTCCATCAGGCACATACATCCCATTTCTACTCTTAAAAGTCTCTTGGAAGAGCTAGCTCATGACTGTATGGTATATGGTTACATGATGAACAGGCTCATTTGTTTCATTATGCTTCTAATTTTTGCAGAATGCTTCTTCAAATTAAAGTTTGCTTTATGATTATGATTACATAAAACATTCATAGCTCCACAGTCAAGTCTACAAAAAGAAAACATGTATTTAGAGAAGTCTGGGTCCTGATTCTCATATAAGTCAAATCTTTAACCCAGGAGTGTCATTAGTCTTTTTACTTTGCTAATGTTTTCTTTCTTTTTTGCTACACATTTTTTTAATGTAATTAAAGGCTTGGCTAAAGGTATCATTCGTTTCTTCCATTATTTCATAAATTCAAATAGTAATTAAGAAACTTTCCTATCTATCCTACTCTGTCCATCCCTTTTCAGGTAACCAATTCTTAAATTACAGAGCTGATCCCTTCTTTTTCCTTTTTTTTTTTTTTCTTTACTATTAGCAAATACGTAGATATCTATACTTTTTCCTTCTTAAACGAAGTGTGACACTTTACTTCTTTTTCTCCATCTTGGTTTTTTTTAGTAGTTACATAGAGTCAGCCCACCATTCTTATCGTGAGGTCTGACTGGGAAGTCCCCAGACTTAAATGTTCTAAGTGCTACATACCTCACTGCCGAATATTACTACAGTCATCTTCGAGGTACTCCTCTCGGGAAATTACACACTGACGCCAGTGCCTAGTCCTGTTACTAGGCAAAACTCCAGGTTCTTGTTACCTGCCCCAAATAGTCAATCTCTGAGACATGTTTTGGTGAGTGATTCAAGAGCAGTTTTGCTTACTGTGTCGTATCGGACTACAGTGTGTTGGTGGGGTATGGGACACAGGGAGCAGGGAAAATACTTCTCCATCAAGGTCCTGCTCAAATTTTGTCAGGCAAGGTCAAAGTATTTAAAGGGAGCAGGGATTGTATGCAAAATGTAAATACAGGTTTTGGTGCCCGTGATTGATTAGGGGTGAAGAGGAGCTGTTTGTGAGGTTCAGCAGTCCTTGGAAGTGGAGGAATCTAGACTGCCTTTGGTTGGAGGTCTGGACGGGAGCCTGGGTCTTCCACTGGCTCCTTTGTCTGTTTTTATGTTTCTAAAAAGCTGTGGAAAACTGGAAAGACAATATTTCCATAGGCTGTGTCAGTGACTCCCTGTCAGGACCAGGAATTTTTGAGACAACAAAAAAGACAAGTCAATTTTACAAAGAGAATTAACTTTTTGCTGTCTATTTTAACTTTCTTTTTTAAAACGGGTGTCTAAAGCCTGCTTTCCTGTTTCAGTTCACCCTTCAAAGCAATTTTTGAACTCTTTCTGGAATGGCCATTGCACATGTGGCAAGTTCATGAACTTAATTGTATACTTGTTTCTGGGGGAGCTTTTAGCCAGTAAACAAGTAATTGTATTGGAACACCCACCGTACTCACCTGACCTGGCCCCCAATGACTTTTCTTTACTCAAAGATAAAGGAAATACTGAACGGAAGACATCTGGATGACATTCAGCACATTAAGGGTAATACAACAACAGCTCTGATGGCCATTCCAGAAAAAGAGTTCCATAGTTGCTTTGAACGGCAGACTAGGCAACGGCATCAGAGAAGAGTGTCTCAACGGGAGTATTTTGAGGGTGCTAGTGGTGATATTCAGCAGTGAAGTAGGTAGTACTTTTTCTCAGATGAGTTTGTGAACTTAATTGGAAGTTCCTGTAGCTGCCAAAAACTGGGCTATGTCAAGGTACCACAGCTCATTCCATCCATCCCTGAGTGATGGCTATTTGGGCTGGGCTACAAGGGAATAACCTTTTGCATGCTTTTGTTTGTTTGTTTGCTAGATTATTAGTTAATCTCTGGGATATAGTCCTAGAAGGAGGATTGCTCAGTCAAAGGGGAATCACACATGAAATTTTGCTGGGTAGTGCCAAGTTCTCTTCACAGGGATTGTGCTGGTTATTCAGTTATTTTTTTCTCATGTCAGACCTATTGTTTTGTCCTCCACTTTGTGACACTAGGACTGGGAGTCTTCATCCATGTTTCTGCTGCACCCCTGCCTCCCTCTCAGGGAAGGATTAACCACTAAGCAAGGTACACACAGGCTTAATTGTGCTTCCTTACTACTCTATAATGCGTGAATGTGAAGAACAGTTCTGTGCACTACAGGTTAGTAAGCAAGCCCAGGTAGACCTGTGTGTACTTGGCTCATTGGGTCCTCTATCCCTGCTCCCTGAAAAGTATGCTGCCAGGCAGAAGAAAGAATAAGGGATTCATAGCTTTCTGCTTTGTTTCCTGTTCCCATCAGCATCCAAAGACGGCCCTGTTGGTGCAGTGGTTGAAGTGCTCAGCTGCTAATCAAAGAGGAAGGTGAATCGTTTGGCTCTCCTGTCTGCTCTATCTGAGAAAGACGTGGCAGTCTGCTTCAGTGATGGTCACAGTCCTGGAAACCTTACGGGGCAGTCCTACGATCCTATAGGACAGCCATGAGTCACAGTATATTCAGTGGCAGTGGCTCTGGTTGCTGGGATCATGTTACCCACTAACACTTTTCACCTGGTGGGGTAGCTTACCATTTCCAAATTTCCCCTCTTGGAAGATTCTCTGAAATACCCCCACCAGCTGGTCTGTAATCCCTTCCTCTGCAGTTTGAGCTCCGTGGAGGTCTCCTTCTGAGGTACCTGTAGAAGCTGAGTGGTGCCCTCTCCTCACGGGTCTGGTCCCGGATCCTTGGGATTTTTTCTGCTAAACATCCCACTAGGTGCCCAGTTCTGCAGGGCCTCTCCTTCAAGCACCTCTGTTCTAATAACCCCAAGCTCTTCCTTTTATCCCCCCAACTTTTAAGGACAACAGCTATTTCCTGAAGTTACCAAATCTGAGATACCTCCAAGTTGACTCTTGGTCTTTTAATTCTTCACTACTTGGTTAACAATTCTCTTTCTATTCAATTAATGATATGAGATGTATTTCTCTGGCTGGCCCATTCAGTGTTTTTATACTCATTCTGTAAGAGTCCCAGGGTGGTACAAGTGCTTAGCAAGCTCAGCTATTAATGGAAACTCTTGTAGAATCAGGTCCACCCAGATGGGCCTTAAAAGAAAGGTCTGGTCATCTACTTCTAAAAAACAGCCTCTAAAAATCTCATGAAGCACAGTTCTACTCTGAAACACATGAGGTTTCCATGACTTGGCATGGACAACTGGTCTCTCAGAATGATTGGATTTCTTCAACCTGGCCAGCTATTTATTGCTGAACTTCTGAATTTTTGCTTATCAGAGGGGTGAGAAATGATCTGTCCATACAGCCTGAATGTGCACGTCTCTTCTACTGTGGGAGGGAGGGAATCATTTCATAGGAAGAGCCACTTACATTCCCCTCCACCGCCCCAAGGGTGTCTCTGGCCCATTTTTTCCATAATAGCACTGTTGACTTTTTCCTTCTCTATTTTTAGATGCCTTTTTCCTGCATTAGGGAACCAATCCCTGGTGATCCTATGTATTTTAAATATTTTTCTGCAGAATGTTGTTTGTCTTTTTTATTTTGCTAATAGTGTTTTCTGACTTTTGATTTGCAGTATGTTTTCTTTTCATGTAAACGGAAGTATCAATCTGTACCTCTGACTCCAACTCAGAAGTTCAGATAATAATTAGGACAATGTCTCCTACTTCCAGATTAAAGGCATACCCATGCTTTGTTTTAGTAAGTATACTGTTTTTGTTTAAATCTCCTGGTAGACAGTCTATGGAGTTGGACCATTGGTTGGACAGTCTATTCACCTCTTTGAAGGGGCAGATCCCTAATGCTGCTTTGGCCACATCATCAGCAAGTCACCTGAGGTTACAGCCTCTTAGCTGAGAGCAGGTCTCCAAGACCACTTGCCCTGGGTCCAAGCTGGGAGACCTGGGCTCACCAAACCCAAACCAAACCCACTGCTGTTGAGTTGGGCTCACAGAGACAGCTAAACTACCTTAAGAAAGAGGCTAGAGATTGGCTTTGGTTCAACTGATAAGTTAAAAGGTTTTTAAGACATATTCAAAGCACCTGCTACTTTTGAGTTTGGTTAAACCCACTTCTAGGAACTCGGTGCTACTGATCTAATGACCCCATGCTCCACTCAGCTCATTTGTTAACTCTTACTCAGCAAGAAGCCCAGATTGCATATGTGCTATATAGATCCAAATCCACTGGTGTCACATCAATTCCAACTCATAGCAACCCTACAAGACAGAGTAGAACTGCCCCACAGTTTCCAAGGAGTGCCTAGTGGATTTGAACTGCTGACCTTTAGGTTAGTCGCCATAACTTTTAACCACTAGGCGGCCAGTGACCGCAAAATCAGAAGTGCCTTCAAAACCGCAATGTACTCCATCTACCCCTTCCTCTGCCTCTCTCCAAAGCTGGATAAAGGATGAGACCTTAGACTTCCGTAAGCTAAGTAATTATATGGTGCTAGTAGGTAAGTGGAAACCATGGTTGCAGAGTGGTTAAGTGCTATAAGTACCAACCAGAACGTTGGTGGTTAAGATCCACCAGACATTCCTTGGAAACTATGGGGTAGTTCGACTCTGTCTGTAGGCTCATTTTGAGTTACAATTGACTCAGTAGCAATGGCATTGTTTTGTTTGTTTTTCGTTTTAATAGCTAAGTAGAAACCTGGTAGTGTAGTGGTTAAGGGTGACAGCTCCTAACCCAAAGGTTGGCAGTTTGAATCTGTAAGGTGCTCCTTGGAAACTCTATGGTGTAATTTTTACTCTGTCCCATAGGGTTGTTATGAGCTGGAATTGACCTCCACAGCAGTGGATTTGGTTTCGGGTTTTCGGTAGTTAAGTGCAGAAACCTGCGGGTATAGTGGTTAAGAATTAAAGCTGCTAACCAAAAGGTTCACAGTTCGAAACTATCAGACACGTCTTGGAAACTCTATAGGGCGGTTCTACTCTGTGGGTTTGTTTTGCTAATGGTTAAGTGCGTAACTTTTGTAACTGAAAGTTGGCTGTTCAAACCCATGAGAGGCATCTCAAAAGAAAGCCCTGATGATTCACTTCTGAAAGGTCCCTACCTTGAAAACCCTACTCTGCAGCCCACGGGGTCACCATGTGTTGGAATTGACTTGAAGACATCCTCTTTTGTTTTTTCTTATAAGGTACAGTTTCAAGAGTTATATAACATGAGTTCTAAGAACAAAGAAGGAACAAAGATGCACAATTTTAAAACAACTCTGTAAAAGGAGTTGGCCACAGAATGCTTCAGAAGAGACACACTAGAACTTGTCCATCATTGGGTGCCAAGGAAATATTCAAGAAGTCAGTCCTATCAAAACCTTTGTTCTCATTGCTGAACTAGAAACAAACAGATGGGAATAACTTCTCATTACATTTCGACAAGTGGTCATACCCTGAGTAATTTCCTTGTTGTGGTTATGAAAATAACTTTCACTTGTCTGGAATAGTGTTTATTAAAATCTTGTCCCTTGAATGAGACTATATAGTTGTTGTTAGTTGCTGCTGAGTCGGCTGTACCCATGTCCAGAGCAGTTACAGAAGAACCAGAAGTTGCCTGGTCCTGTGTGGTCTTCACTGTTGCTGTTACGTTTGCTCCAATGTTGAGGCTTCTGTGTCACGGTGTCTCATTGAGGCTATAGCTTTGGATCTAGCTTTTAGATGATAAGTTAACTTTGCTGACTTGGATTTTTTTTTTTAAAAAAAAAGAACAATAAGCACAATGAGGACAGACTCCAAAATCTGTCAAAGCAACCATGATCAACAGAAGAGAAAATAGATAAATGGGAACTATTAGGAGTCAAACACTTTTGCTCATCCAAAGACTTTATTAATAGAATTAAAAGAACACCCACAGAATGAGAAAAAATATTTGGCAAATCTATGTCAGACTGACACTTGATCTCCATAATCTATAAGATACTACAAAATATCAATAAGAAGAAGACAAACCACCCAGTTAACCGATGGGCAAAGGAGATGGACAGACACTTCACTAAAGAGGAGATCCAAGCAGCCAAAAAACACATGTGGACATGTTCACGATCTTTAGTTATTAAAGAAATTCAAATCAAGATGACAATGAGATACCATCTCACCCCAAAAAGATTGGCCATGATCCAGAAAACACAAAATAACAAATGCTGGAGAGGATGTGGAGAAAGTGGAACCCTCCTACACTGTTGGTGGGGTTTCAAAATGGTCCAGCCTCTTTGGAAAGCAATCTGGTGCTTCCTTAAAAAAACGCATATAGATATACCATTTGACCCAGTAATTCCACTACTTGGAATATATCCTGCAGAATCAAGGCCTTTCACACCAACGGACACATGCATCAGAATGTTTATCGCAGTACAGTCCACGATAGCAAAAAGATGGAGTCAACCCAGATGCCTAACAACAGAAGAACGGATAGGTAAACTATGGTACATATACCCAATGGAGCACTATGCAATGATAAAGAATAATGATAATTCCAGGAAACATCTCCTAACCTGGTTTCAACTGGAAGACATTAAGTTGAGTGAAAGTAGTCAGCGACAAAAGGACAAATACTGTATGAGACCTCTATGATAAGATCTCAAAAATAGACTTGTGTATAGAAGAAAAGACTCTTTGACAGCTGCAAGGGAGGGGAGGGAGGAAGGGTGGGGGGGAGGGTTTAGTTTAGATAGTTGCTAGAGATCTGGTTGGGAGAAAGAGGTGATAGCACACATTAGAAACAAGAACAACATTAAGTGGACTTCAGCATAACTTGAGTACTCCTTCCATCTTAATCTAATACTGCAAGGATAGAGTAGCTGGGGCGGAGGGGGCAGGGGACCATGCTCTTAGGTGAAATAGAGGCCAATTGGCACAACTAGCGTTTTGCTAAGAGGGCTCTCTGCACCCCACATTGGTGAGTGGCGTCTGGGGTCTTAAAAGCTGCCAAGCTGCCATCCAAGGACACAGCAAATGGTCCCAACTCAGCAGGAACGGATGCTCACCGAGGACCAAAATGACATGTGGTAAAGAAGACCTAGAAGACAGAGACCCACAAGAGTGGGTACCTACATCAATTTGGCACTGGAAGAACCAGATGGTGCCTGGTCACCACCAGTGATAGCCACGATGGAGCTCACTAGGTTGAGTCTCACTGACAACACAAGAATAAAAAAGAGGTGCATCCTGAGATCTCCACTAAAAGATCTCAACTGATGGTCCAGCGGTTTCAGGTTTTCCCTGAGAGCATGGCCCCTGGCCCTGATGCTGCCTTTACCCATAAATTACAATGAAGGTCCACTCTTTGGACAGGAATGGATTGGACTTGGCAATGCAGAGTGTCCATATATTGGTTGCACTTTATGGTTCTATACAGCTATAGGATATCATCCTGCTGACCTCTGGCTGGAGGAAGGAGAGTGGGTGGAGAGGAGTGGAAAGGAGACTGTTGGGAGGATGAGACATGTATGGAGCAGAGAGGAATAGTGTGCTGTCACCGGACAGGGAGAGCAGTGGAAGCTGCATATAGGTGGGCATGTAAATTTATATGGGAATGTACATTTTCACTTAGTCATGTTAAATAAAAAATTAAAAAGAAATAAAAAAAGAACAATAAGAAGGTATTCCTAAAAGCTGCCTATTGTTAGCTAACAGAGCCATAGTGGTACAGTAGTTAAGCAGTTGGCTGTTAACCAAAAGGTCAGCAGTTCAAATCCAACAGCTGTTCTTCGGAAACCCTATGAGGTAGTTCTACTCTGTCCTATAACCAAATCAAATCAAACCCACTACTGTTGAGTTGATTCCAGCTCTTAGCAACACTATAGTGTACAGTAGAACTGCTCCATAGACTTACCAAGGAGTGCCTGGTGGATTTGAACTGCCAGTCTTTTGGTTAGCAGACGCAGCACTTAAGCACTACGTTACCAGGGTTTCCACTCTGTCCTATAGGGTGTCTGTAACTAGCACTTGACTCCATGTCAATGCGTTTATCTATATCTAACAAAATACTGCAGTAACATTTTTATCTTAGGAAAACAGGATTTATCCTTGCTTCTCTTGAGTGCATTTTTAAATATAGAAAACTTTTAGGCTTACCAAAGGTGAGGGGATAGGAATTTTTTTAATGGCTGTCACTTTAGTATGACCTTTGAGGTTGCTGACTTCTTGAAGGTGCTTTGTTTTTTCCTCCCCTCCTTGTTTCTTCTTTCAAGAAAGGCATGTTTTAGTTGCAGTAGATTATTTTATAGCATCCTGCTGGTACTCCCCACTGTTCCTTGTCTGTCCTTCTTTCATAAACATGTTGTCACACGTGAGTATAATGTACACATCTCAGACAAATTAACAGGCACCCCACCCACCTTGCCCCCAATTAAGTTGCCAACTCAGCACACCACTCCCAGCCACTGGAGGACAGATGCCTGTTACATCACTCAAACCGTTATTCCGAACCCTGTCTATGGCATGAGTACCTTCTCCATGCATTTCAACTCTCCAGGCAAGATATATTTTGCATTTTAAGATTAATATTATATATCCTTCACTTTTACAAGGCTAGAAACCCTGGGGACTGACGTTTAATAGATGTTCATGGAATTTCATTTCCATACACCCTATGCCTGAATGATTATCTTGTAAATAAAGTAGTCCCAAACTGGATGTGGCACTGAGAAAATATGAAAACAAATTATTTTTCATTCTTGATCGCTAAGTCAATTACAGATTCTGAGCAAAGCAGAAAAGCTGTTTTTTCGATATTTAGCTTTTAAAGCTGAATATAATTATCATTAATTGCACAGAGGTATCAACAGGCATCCTGTCATAATTATTGCCATTGCAGAACAGCTCTAAAATGGTACCTTAAAAAATCTCTTATTTCACTGCTATTTTTCCATTGATTTTTACAGGCAAAGTGTCCTCTCTGCACGCGCGCGCACACACACACACACACACACACACACACACACACACACACACACACACACTCACACACACCTATCTTTATGGAAACCCTGGGGTGTAATGGTTAAGCACTACATCTGCTAGCCAAAAGGTCAGCAGCTGGAATCAGCCAGGTGCTCTTTGGAAATTTTATGGAGCAGTTCTACTCTGTCCTACAGGGTTGCTATGATACATCATAGTCAACTCAACAGCAGTGGGTTTGGTTTTTAGCTATATATAGACACTGTGGTGGTGTAGCAGTTAAGAGTTTGGCTGCTAATCAAAAGGCTGGTGGTTTGAATCCACCAGAGACTCCTTGAAGACCCTATGGGGCAGTTCTACCCTGTCCTATAAGTGTTCCTATGAATTGGAATAGACACAATGGCAATGGATATACATATAACACACACAAACACACACACATGACCTTGAAACTTATTAAGCAATCAGCAAGACACACGTTTTGAAATTTTTTCTATAAAGAAAACAACTGTAATAAAGCAATACCAGTCAAAAATAACTCCATATTACGTGTTGAGCAAAATAATTCGGTGTTCTAAGACTGTGTCTAACGGCATGTAAGAGCTATGATATCTCAGTGCTTTTAAACCACATTTCTGTCAGGATCTACTACACACTTTCATTTCAAATTCTGGCCAATATTATGAGTCACAGCACTTGGCTAACCTTAAAGATTAAAGAAAATACCATCTTTGTAATCTTCATTGGAAAATCTGACAGCATAGTGGTTAAGAGCTACTGTGGCTGCTAATCAAAAGGTCAGCAGTTTGAACCCACCTGGGGCTCCCTGGAAACTCTATGGGGCAGTTCTACTCTGTTTGACAGGGTCACATAAGTCGGAACTGACTCAATGACAGTGTGTTTAGTAATCTTCCTAATTCATTAAATAACACATAATAGGCTTATTCTCTACATATTTAAATGCCAAAATCTAATTCTAAAACTCTTACCTTTTTTACTTCACTGCCTAGCACTAAAGTGCCTACTTGATAAATATCTCATGAATGAATGAATGGATCAATGAATGAATGAATGATATCCATAGGAGCCAGGCACTGACCACAAAAATAAGGCACTGCAGACCAGGGTTCTTTTCCCAGTTTTGTCATAAACAGACTGTGTGACATTAGGCAGATAGCTTGACCTCTCTGGGCCTCAATTTTTTTCCATGTCATTTAAGGATACTGGATCTCCAACTGGCCTCCTAATAGCTCTAAAATGTCACAGTCTCAAATCTTAAAACTTGCCATTGTCCTTGTTGTTTTACTTTGTACTTCAGCCTGTGTCTCTACAGGAGGCAGAGTCACATTAAAGCTGTACAACTGCTCCATTTGAGATCATGCATATTGGCCTTGGGTTCTGAGTCCATCAGGAGGTTCAGCGTGCTAAGACGAGCAGTGGAAAGATACAAGCCTTGGAGGGTCACACATAAGAGACCCAGGCAGGCAAGGGCGACAAGAGAGTAGAGGAGGGATCTGGGCAAAGTTCAGCCAAGCACTGACTAGGCAAGTCTCCAGAGAGCAAGTTCCCACTAGAGGTCACAGTGAGTAGGTGTTATTTATGGCTGATGGAGAAATGATTAATTTATAAAAGGTTTCCTTTCCTAAGAGAATGAGCCAGGATACTTTATTTCCTAATTGTATAGTGACTTGTCACATAAATAAAGGAGGATCACTGCTGCCTGTTGGGAAGGCACTTGGACATGGCAGCCTGATTCTCTTCTCTGCTTTGATTTACTGCATGACCTTGGGCAAGTCATTCATCTTCTCCCAAACCAGTTTCCCTAATTATAAAATGGAAATAAATATACAATGCTGTCTCCATGAGGATGAATGAGACACAGTGAATGTCTTTAAGCTCCCAGAGGGAAAAAGACTCCACAAAAGCAAGCATAGGAACCATACTATCAGACTTGTTACACTGCTTTGAAAAGAAAAAGAAACAAAACACAACACAGACACAATACTTTTTTCAATTTAAAAAGAAAGAATTTATCCCTTACAACTCACTCACTGGATACAGTGGAAGATTAGAGGGTGGAAAGCACTAACGGTCTCCCCCAAATGCCCCAGAGTTCTAACTCCTGTTCCACCTTGAACAGTGACATCTTGGGCCAATCAGCATTTTGGTTCTGCAACTTCTTCTTTAAGATACTAGGTAATAATACTACCTATTTATTTGTACAGATACCTGGGTAGCTGTTATATGGTAAACAGGCAACCAGTCGCCATGGAATAGATTCCAAACTCCTGGTGATCCTGAGTGTGTCAGAAGAGAACTGTGCTCCATGGAATTTTTAAGGCTGAATTTTTGGAAGTTGATTGCCAGACCTTTCTTCTGAGGTACCTCTGGGTGGACTCCAGGCCAGCATTTCAGCTAGCAACTGAGCTCACTAACTCTTTATATCACACATGTTAAGTTCCCAATAAATATCTGCTGGTAACTTCTGGTTTATAGCATCATTGAAACTGCTGGAAATTTTTCCTCCTAGAAAAAAAGGTCCTTATGATAGAGGGTTGGGATACAAAGGCAAGTATGATGCAAATACCTATATTTCAAAAGTTGGCAAAACAAACAAACAAAAATAAACCCACTGCCATGGAGTCAATTCCAACTCTTGGCGGCCCGACAGGATGGAGAACGGCCCAATAAAGTATCCGAGGAGGGCCGGGTACATTCGAACTGCCGAAATTTTGGTTAGCAGCAGTAGTTCTTAACACTATGCAAAGATCACGTATAAAACCACAAGTTCCGTTATCCCTTCTGCTGAATAAATGGGTTTGAGAGATCTTGTGTCCTGGTGGCACAACGGGTAAAGCGCTCTGCTGTAACTGAAAGGTCAGTGGGCTACTGCCCTACAAACAAGACTGGAAGAAAAACCAATTGTTCCATCGAGCCAATTCTTACTCATAGGGACAGCCCTGGAAACCCTGTGAGGAAGTTCTCTGTTCCATAAGGTCGCTAGGGGTTGGAATAGACTCTACTGTACCTATACACATTTTGACAACTCCCTAAAATTCGCCCGTATGGCCGCTAGGGGGCACTATGAGCCTGCTTTGGCGAGATGCGGCGCGGTGTGGCGCGGCGAGGGGACGGCTAAAGGAGTCGAGCATCCCACTGCCTGGGCCCATCTCAACCTGGCAGGGCTTAATATCTGTAACAAGGGCTCAGGAAGGAACGGCCGGGTGACCTAGGCTCGGGCCTAGTACAGCCCCCTAGCTCTGTGCACTCGTCTCCCTTTACCCCAAATCTACCATCCTTCCTGGTAGGTATTCTTAACCTGGGACCCGTGGTCCCAGGGCTTTGGGAACCCAGCAGCCGCAGTAACATTAGGGAATATTTGGGGATGCAACTACGCAGGACATATTTCTGGGCAAATGACCTCCCTCCCCTCCTTGAAAGAAGAAGAAGAAAAAAAAGCTGTCATCTGATTTTTTAAAGGAACCCTTGGGGACCTAAGGGTTAAATCCTTTAGTTTATGGATAGAGCTAATCTCTAAAAAATGCCAAACGCTCAGCAGGTGGGGAAATGGCTTTGAAATCACCTTTTGTCCACCTTGTAATGTAGGGACCAGAGTCTCACATGCCCCATGTAAACCTCTTCAAGAAGTGAGTGTCCAGGGCAGGTGCTGGGGTGCTTAAGCTACCAAGCTGAGTCGCCGTTGTGAGAGAAGGCAGCTTGACTCCGTCCGAGGAAGGGGTCGGACACTTGGGGAAATGTGAGGAGCTCAGTTTGTTCCTCCTGCCGTTCGGGGCCCCGCCCGCAGACGGCAGCTCAGGCTTTGGGCACGGTGGGGAAGCCTGGGTGCCGAGTGTGGAGACGGCCAAGTGCCCCTTTTAACAGAGCTGGGTTGCGGCGCCAAAGGAATGAAGGTCTGCTCTGGCTCCAAGGGCTTCGGGACTGAACATCTTGTATTGTCCCTGGGGGCAGAGCTAGAGCCACCCAGGGCGCCCGGGCAGACGGCAGGGTCGGGGGTCTGGAGATCTAAAATAGCGAGGACGAAGGTGAGGAGACCAGGTGGAACGCCTAGATCTAGCAGAAAGTACAGCACACTGAAAACTTTCACAGACCGGGGGCTTGGAAAGGGGGTGCAGCGCCAAGCAGCCGCCTCTTCTGCCAACCCCCGCACGCCCAACAGCGTCAGGAGGGCGCGCGCAGCTCCCACAGCCCGCCCAAGGCGGCTCTGCTCTGGGCACCGTGCGGGGTCCCCGAAAGAGGTCACAGCGCCAAGCTTGAGGGTGGGGGTGCCACACTGATGGGTGGGGAGAAGGGAAACTTGACTGCCTTGCCTCACCCCCGCCCGCGGAGCGGACGTTCCCTTGAGCTCCCCACGGACGCGCACACGGGAGTCCGGGAGGTTCGCGCAGAAGCGAGCACAGCGGTTCCGCTTCCGCATGCAGGCGAAGCCGGCTTCTAAAGAACTGCAAAAAGCAATAAAAGGCAGCCGTGGAGGCCGGCGGCTTAGAAGCCACCCCTCCCCAGTGGGAGGACGACGAGGACTCGCGCTCGCAAAGACGACGCGCTCCTGGGCGGCAGCTGCAGAGCGCACAGAAGCTGCCTCCCCGGCGTGGGGCGCGCGTTCGGCCGCAGACAGCGGAGCCAGGAGCCGCGATGCTGCGCGCCGCCTCCGGCTGTCGGTGTCCGGGGACGCTCCCAGGCGGCGCCGAGCAGTGCTGACCCGAGCGGGTCGAGGGGTGCGGCACCCCGCCCGCCTCCGCCCTCCTCGCGCCCCTCCCCGCGGCGGCGGCGCATCCAGGGCAAAGGGAGCGGCTCAACCAGCGCCAGTGCTGCGAGCTCCCGGCGACGTGGGCATTCACTTTGCCGCTGGTACATTCTCCCTTCCACGCGTCTTCGGAGGGTTGGAGGACTCTGACCCTCAGCTGTACTTTAATAGGAAAACTTTGCTACTATTGCCTCCTTCGAGGAAAGGAATAAAAGTTCCAGGAACTGGTGCGGCCGTGTCGGCGGGACTCCGGTCCCACTATGTGCACCAACATAGTTTATGAGTGGCTGAAGGCGCTGCAGCTCCCACAGTACGCCGAGTCCTTCGTGGATAACGGCTACGATGACCTGGAGGTGTGCAAGCAGATTGGGGACCCGGACCTGGACGCCATAGGGGTGCTGGCGCCCGCGCACCGCCGCCGCATCCTGGAGGCCGTGAGCCGCCTGAGGGAGCAGGACGCCGCCGCCGCCGGCCTTTACTTCACGCTGGAGCCACAGCCGCCGCCCGCGGACACCGTCCCCACCGGCCGCCGGGGGGAGCCGTGCAGTGGCCTGGAGGGCCGCGCCCAGGGACCCAGTGGGGACCCCCGCAGCCAGACGGCCGCCTCCCGTGGCAGGGAGCTGGTGAGCTACCCAAAGCTGAAGCTGAAGATCATGATCAGAGACAAACTGGTTCGCGACGGCATCCACCTGAGCAAGCCCCCATACTCTCGCAAGGTAAGGGGGCGCCGGGGGCAGGGGGCAGGGGTGCGCGCGGCGGGAGGCGAGGCTGGTCTGCCGATTTAGCTGAAGCTTGGCGGCCGAGGACAGGTGGCTACCGAGAGGCAAGGGTACCTTGGGTGTTCGTGTTTCTCTTCTGTTTTCTGTCTCTATTGGCGCTTTATGGCTTCATTCCTAGTGTCTCCACAAAATCCCCCGTCGAGATATTAACTCTAAACTGGCATCAATTCGCCGCATGGCCTCCTGCGCACACCTTTGTGGGATTGGCCTCTGAGTGCTCCCGGCAGCCAGGGGGGATTCCTGGTGTTCTCCTGTGGCAATGTTTCGGTCTGAAGGTTGGGGAAGGATGGTTAATACCCACGTTATTTTCAACTCTCCTTTTCTCTTTCTTTTCCTCATTAGAGCGACTCGGGGGCCGGGGAAGGGAAGTCTCTGCTAAGAGTGGGGAAAGAGACCCTGTTGCTCTCTGTTTCTTAAGGTCAATTCTCAGCCCCGCTGCAGGTTTGAAAAGTGCACCATGTACGTGAATGTTCCACCAGAAAGTTAAGGAAAGCACATGCGTGCTAGTCCACGGTTCCTTTTTGTTAAGTATGCGAGGATGTAATAGAAGTGCAGAAGACCATAGGGCTACTCAGAGTGTTTCTCAGATCTCGTCTGAGTGAGGGGTCTGGTTTATTATTAGTCCAGAATAATACAAAATAAGTACAACTGGCTTCTAGAGGGAGCACTGGTGGCACAGTGGTTAAAGTGCTCAACTGCCAACCTGAAGGTCTGTGGTTCCAACCAGGGAGTATTATTCCACAGGCAAGGTAAGCACAGTGTATACCTTGCGTATCAGGTCATCTGTCGTGAACAATTTCACGTTTTTTTTTCACCACATCAAGATTCTACTTCTAGGCATGTGGCGTCTGTCTCTCAAGCCACAGCAATTTTTTACAGAATTAAAGCCTGTTTTCAAATTTACAATCACTGACGGGACAGATTATCCAGTAACAAGGTAAGCCCAGGCTGACTTGTGCCAATGTGATGAAAAACATGTGAAATTGTTTAGTACAGATTAGGAAGTAAACGCAAGCCAGCCTGGGCTTACCTTGCTTGTTGAGTGATCTGACGCTAGTTGGAAGCTGCCACTTCACAACAGAAAAACGTAGCAGTCAGCCTTCCTAAAGCTTTATAGCCTTGGAAACTCTACGGGACAGTTGTACATTTTTCTGTAGGGCCATTGGCTAAGTCAGAATCCTCTCAAGGGCAGTGAGTTTGATTTTGGGTTTGGTGGCTTCTAGAAAGTCTGAGTGGCCTGGTGTTTGAGAGAAGAGGACAGAGCCTAAGGAAATGTGATTTTCTCCTCCCTGGGAACCTAAGGCAAAGATCTGGAAGTTATCAGGCTGCTCTGGGGGAAGGCTCAAATGCAGACTTAAGTACTGAATACCGTAATTAAGTAACAGAAAATTCAGTGTCAGAGGAGAGCTCTGTCTCCAGCTCCGAGTCAGTTCAGTTTGGTTTCTGCAGCTGGCTGCTGCTTTAAACAGAGCAGACAGCATGGGTTGTCCTCAGAGCTTGCCTGGCACTTATGCTGGAAGATGAACACCTCAGCTTGAAAACCATGACACAGGGAGGAAACAATGATCGGGGTAGTAAATGCAGCTCTCTAAAAGGGCAATGGGGACAACCTAAGTGTTCCGTCTTCATCATCGCGAGCTCGCCACCTGGTTTCGCAGTAAAGGTAACAGTGCCTGGATCTGTGGAGGTTCAAAGGGAAGCTTTGTAAAAACTAAAGAACTGTATGAATAGCGGAGGGTATAAGGAGTTTAGGTATTAGCCATCTTTTATCTTGCAAATAAGAAAGGCAATTCAGACGACTTACTGGAACATATAAGTTGGTTTAGAAAGATTATGTAAAGCAGGTTAGGAGAGCTACTGCTTCAGATGAAACACATGTTGCTCATTCTGTTGGTGTTGCTGACTCGTGCCCAGAGCAGAACAGAGACAGTGCTGTTAGTGGTAGAGGGATGCTTAGAGTGGACAGAGGCCGTGTCACCAGGCTCGTTGTTCACGGAGAGGTCCTTTGTGGCAGGGCTGAAGGGGGAGAACAGGGTGCACTAGAGGTGACGGTGGTGTGCCTGAAGTGACAAACTTGGATTCTGATCCTTGAGAAGAACACAGGCCCAAGGAGCACACTACGAAGCAAATTTTAAGGACGTGAGCTTTCTGAGCACAGACTGTCAGTTATGAATGATATAGGAATGTGTATGGAGTAGAGTTTATGTAAAATAATTTTAACTTGCACTGCAATACCATCTCTTTTCCAAATAAGGAGTCCAGCTGGCACAGTGGTTAAGAGCTATGGCAAGCAATGACTGGTAACCAAAAGGTCAGCAGTTCAAATCCATCATGTGCTCCTTGGAAACGCTCTGGGGCAGTTGCACTCTGTTCTGTAGGGTCACTGCGAGACAAAATAAACTTGGTGACGATGGTTTTTTGGTTTTTGGTTTTATCCCTAGTCCATGTGCTAACCAAAAGGTTAGTGGTTCAAATCCACCAGGTGCTCCTGGGAAACTATGGAGCAGTTCTACCCTGTCCTGTGAGTCAGAATCAACTTGATGGCACTGAGTTTTGTTTATGTGTTTTTTTCTTCAACCTTTCTAAAATATAAAGCCTATTGAAACCTTGGTAGGTAGTAGTTAAATATTAACAGCTGTTAACCAAAAGGTCATAAGGTCAGATCCGTCAGGTGCTCCTTGGAAACTATTCTGTCCTATAGAGTTGTTGTGAGACAGAATCAACTCAGTGGCAGTGGGTATAGCAAACCTATTTGACAGTGAAGATATACACCATTCATTTTTTTCCTACATACCTGATTCTGCTTTTCCAGGTGTATGGATGGTTTAAATGGGGGCAGAAACATTCCTACTACCTCCTCTACTGATTCTCCAACTGAGGGGACTAGGAAATTGGAACTCACTAGCTTTATTATAAGAAAGAATAATCATATTACTGTATGTTCGTGTACTTGTTATAAGCAAAATACACCTGGAACCAGGAAGGAAGAGATGATAAATGCACGTGAAATCGAGCATCACAGTGCATAGAGCCTGGTCATATTGATCATTTAAATTTGTTGCATATATGTAAGTTGCCTCTTAGTTTTGTATGTAAATGCTTTTAGAAGTTGATTTTCTAATGCTGCTTATTTCTCTTTGAACAGCGTAAGGCTTTTTTCTTTTAACATGTGAGTCACTTTACACTGTCTGCAAAGACTTTGGCCCTGTTTTGATCAGAATGTGCAGTAGTCTTAGTGCCATTTGGAATTCTGCTTATTAGTGTGGCTTCCCATTGTCTTTATAGTCATTTGCATTATTTGGAACTTTGTAGTGTTACACTGAATAGCCCTCACTTCTCTCTGTCTGATACCAGTGAGAGGGACAGATAAAAGGATTAGAAGCTTAGTAGAATGTTATATTCATATACAAAATATTAGATATTATATAGTATATATAGCTATAAACCAAGAAAAACAAACCCATTACTGTTAAATCAGTATCGACTCATAGCAACCCGACAAAACAGAGTAGAACTGCCCCATAGGGTTTCCAAGGAGTAGTGGTGGATTCAAACTGCTGACCTTTTGGTTAGCAGCAGAGATCTTAGCCGCTGTGCCACCAGGGCTCCGTTGATAGCTATACCTAGGTGTATAAACATGAACAACAAAACAAAAACTTGTTGCTGTTTCTTCCAACTTGTAGTGATGCCGTAGGACAGGCAAGAACTAGCCCACACAGTTTCCCAGGCCTCTGTCATTTTGACAACAGGCTGCTCCATCTCTTTTCCATGTTGCCGCCAGTGAGTTCAAACTGCCAGTCTTTGGATGAGCAACTCAGAGCTTAACCACTGCACCACGAGAGCTAACATTCATATGATTACATGTAACTGTACTCATCTGGAATGTACTCTCAGTGCCCATGAATTTGCAATGGCATTACAGAATATTCGGGATATTTTTTGGAGTCTCATGGAGTTTGGCAGTGCTGTGACTGTGGGCTGTGGTGTGCGGGAACTGTACAGGGCTGTAAACGTGTTTTATTTTCTAGGTGTCTTCTAAAAGCACAAGGCAGGAACTGGGGGTAGAGAGTGGATGTAGCATTGGCTTCTGATGTGAAGTATCTCCGGCCACATCCTACCAATTAAAATGGTTCTAGGGCCGCTTTGAATCGGCATTGACTCGACGGCCCTGGGTTTGGTTGGTTTTTTTTTTTAAGTTAGTTATAACCTTATGTAATAATACCGCCAGATAGTTAAACTTCATTCTCACCTTGATGTGTAATTTTAAGTTACAAGACTCTCCTGGAAATAAAACTATTTTTGATTGTAGAAAGACAGCCTAGGATGATGAAATTTGGAGAGAGAGAAAGCCAAAAAAAAAAAAAAAAAACTTCTATGTCTGGGTCAGAGAGTAGAGAGATGGAAGTGTTTAGAAAGGAAATAGAGTTTGGAAAAGAGACACTTGGTGTCCTTTGGAATTTTGCCTTGGGTCCTGGCAGAAGATAAAATGACAGTAAACATTCCTCCCTTCTAAGAATCTGTCCTGCCTTCACAAAGTTACCAGAGACAGAGTGGAAGTTGGCCAAGTTTTCCCTAACTCAAGCCTGCACTCAGATAACCTCAGCCTGGGCCAGCAAAGGTCCTTCTAGGAATTGTGCCTTCAGTCTCCGATTGGAACACCGTGGAAAGAAGGAAAGAAACAAGAGCTTGATTGGAGGCAGGGCTGATATTTTCCTCATACTCCTTACAGGACATTGTTGATAGAGTTTTCATCTAAGTGGATGCATCCATTCATCGTCTCATCCACCCAGCAAACATTGAGCACGTGCAGTGCCAGTACTAGGCCCAAGGATTGAGCTAGGTAGACATGGTCCCTGCTTACAGTTTAATTTGGAGGTCTAGTCCCATGTCAGACATGTAGTAGTTTCTCATGGATTAAGTTATGCCCCCCCAAAATATGTGTAGTAATTTGGCTGGGCTGGGATTCCCTGTGTTCTGTGACTGCCCTCCACTCCGTGATCTTATGCTGTAAATCCTAATCTCTGCCTGCAGGTTAGCAGAGTGGGTTATGTTAAGAGAGGATTAGGGTGGGACTGTAAATTCCTTCCTAAGGTCACCTCCCTGCTCCAGTGTAAAGGGCGTTTCCCTGGAGTGTGCCTTTTGCCACCCTTTACCCTTTTATCTTACAAGAGATAAAAGGAGAGGGGAGTGAGCAGAGAATTGGGAACCTCATGCCATCAAGAAAGCAGCACTGGGAGTAGAGTGTGTCCTTCAGAGCTGAGGTTCCTGTTTCAAGATGCTCCCCAACCAGAGAAAGACTGATAATAACACTAGGACTGTCCTCCACAGGCGACAGAGGAAAAGCCTTGCCCTGGAGTGGACGTCCTGAAATTGGACTTGTAGCCTACCAGACTGTGTAAGAATAAAGCTTCCTTTGTTCAAGTCCTCATGCACTTTGTTGTATTCTGTTAGAGCAGCACTGCATGACTGAAACATGGTACACCATGTTGCCGAATGCCATTTTCGCAAATACCAATAGTGTGAGAATTTTCACTTGTTTTTATTTCACGTATTAGACGAATGCCTGACTTGTTAATTGCTCACCTATGGCAGCTCCTCTTACCCTTGTGTGTGGCTGTGCTTGGCGGCTTCCGGGGTTGTCTGTGGGCTCTCTAAAGGAGAGTCCTTTCGTCTAGTCTCATTGCTGATATATTGCTGGTGTTTGGTGACACATTAGTGGTAGATTTTTAGTTCAAATAGTCCCCTGTGATTTCTGTGTGCCCAAAGATAGATAAATGAAAATGATTTTTAAAATAGAAACATTTCAGAATTTAGGTATTCAAAACCAGGTTGTAGCCCTCCAAACAGTCCCCAGGAGTGGTTCTCCAGGGGGACTCGTGTTACTATTCATGTTACTGAGCACATTTCTGAAACTCCCTTTTCTCAATTTCCTCCGGTGGCTGGAGGACATCCTCTGGAGCATCTCCAGTGGTGACAATTCTTCCTTTTTCTCAGGTGGATTTGGTTTGCAATAAATACCTAAGGTAATTTGAAATCACATCAAGCAGTTAAGACTAGTAACCTTCAGTAAAATATGAAATGAAAAGTGGAATCTGACAACAAAATTAGGAATTTTTAAGGGGAGTGTGTATGACTTGGAAACCCTGATGGTGTAGTGAGTGCTTAAGAGCTATAGCTGCTAAGCAGAAGGTTGGCAGTTCGAATCTATCAGATGCTTCTTGGAAACTCCACAGGGCAGTTCTCTTTTGTCCCCTTGGGTTGTTATGAATTGGAATCAACTGGATTGCTATTTTTTTTTTTTTTGGTAACATATGACTTGTAAACTGGTTTTTATATTTTATGTTACATATAATTCCTTCCTGGTATTGAACCCTTAAATGTGTATACGCATATTTGCAAATTTGAAAATTCCCCCAAAAGTGTTTTCAAAACACAAAAGTGAATTTCTTACTATATAAGAAGAGCAAGGTGCCAGTCATGAGCTTCCCAAAGGTAATTAGTGTGAAGGTGCTGAAAGGGGAGGCATTAGGTCTGCTGTATGCAGGTTATTATGAGAATGGTGCCGCGGGTTGTGGGCTTAACCAGTATTTTGTAGACCGCGAGGCTGGCTGTTCACTGGCTTGCCCAGCTGTTGCTAGAAAGCTTTTCTCTGTGCACGGCAGTAGAATGTCTCAAAGGAATCTTAGTTGTATGCATTCTTCCACCCTACTCTTTTGAATGAAGATGGTGACTACGAGGTCATTAAGACTGCACTCATGGACCTTTGAAACTCTGGTGGCGTAGTGGTTAAGTGCTGTGGCTGCTAACCAAAAGGTCTGCAGTTCAAGTCTACCAGGCACTCCTTGGAAACTCTGTGGAGCAGTTCTACTCTGTCCTATAGGTTTGCCATGAGTCAGAATTGGCAGTAGTGGGTTGGTTGGGTCATGAACTTGGGTGGCTCATAGGTAGTTGTCTCAGCATACCGTGAAACGATAAGAAATGTATTTTGATAACAGTGCAGTTCTTTTCAGATTTTGGAAATGCTTAGATTCTGATTTACCAGGCATGTGTTTGGAAATATATATTCCTGAAGCAAGATGAGTTACAAGACATGAAAATGACCAAGCCTGGTCCTTGAAATCAGCAAGAGAACCTGAGGTGTTGGGAGGAACGTTGCCCAGGGAGACAGCAAGCGCACTAGCACCTGTCATAGCCAGTAGCCTCCTAAGCTTACAGCTAGAAGGAGCCTCCAGTCAGTGGATACAGCAGAGGGTGGTTGCTACTCCTATCTGAGTTGAAAGGTTTTTAGTTGTTTTTTTCTAAGCTCTGAACAAATTTTTGTTTTAAATCAACCATTGATTGGGGATTGGGGAGTCCTGGGAAGAGTAGGAAGGGAATCCTTGTTTTTCAGTCAGTGTAAAAACTATTAAGGACAAATAACTGTGGATCATGCCAAGAGGCATTAAGCATACTATCTGTCTTACATAGAGACTAAGTGACATCTAATAGTTTAAACAGATTTCATTACAGCTTCTAATTGAAATAAATGGTCTGATGCACTCTGAAAAGCTCACTGTTGTGTTTCCATAAAAGTTATAAATGCACACAAAATCAGACCTACATCATTTGAAAAGTAGCTGAAAAAGAAGAAAAAAATCACTGGTATTTGTTCTCTATTGCCAAATCATACTAAGCTGATTTTCTTGATTTTAAGATGTTTTCCGTCAGAGATACTACAACTTTTATCAGACTAGAGGTCTTTCTAGTGTATTTGCCACCCAGAGTATTTCTGGTTTTTAATAGTCCCTGCCTCTATTTGACAAGATTGTTAAAGAGATAGTCCTGTAATAGCCCACCAAACCTATTGCCTTCAAGTTGATTCTGACTTACAGAGGACAGAGTAGAACTGCCCCATAGAATTTCCAGGGACTACCTGCTGGATTCAAACTGCTGACCTTTGGTTTGCCTCTGTGGCACTGTAACCACTGTGCCACCAGGGTTTCTGTATTAGTTCACAGTAATCATTATTTTTATTGATTCTTTTTTTTTAATATGGCAGGTAGTAATTGAAATAAAGATTATATTGCAGTTTTAAAGTGCTCAGCAAAATTATTTCATCTATGAAGTAGACTTCAAGCTTATCTAACTAAAATATTACACTGAAGTTTGTATCATTTCACTGTTATAAATTTTCAACACAAACTTCTGGTGGTCACACAAGAATAAAAACATTGGAGTCACTTAACTTTTGTTGTTACAGATTTCCTTGCGGTCATCACTGTTTATTTCAGATCTGTTGTTTATACTGGTCTATCTAGAAACTGAGGGTATAGTGGTTAAGTGCTACATCCGCTAACCAAAGGGTCAGCAGTTCGAATCTGCCAGACACTCCTTGGAAACTCTGATGGAGCAGTTCTGCTCTGCCTTACAGGGTCATTAAGAGTCAGAATTGACTAGATGGCTCTGGGTTTGGTTTGGGTTTATGTAGTAGATCTGGGAACCCTGGTGGCATAGTGGTTAAGAGCTACAACTGCTAACCAAAAGGCAGGCAATTCAGATCCATCAGGTTCTCCTTAGACACCATGTGAGGCAATTTTAAGATCACTATGAGTCAGAATTGACTTGAAGGCAATATGTTTGGTTTGTTTTGGGTTTTATGTCAATCCATGAGGAGACATGACTACCTCAAACTCACAAGTTTGCCGCTTGAGGGCCAGCTGTATAACTGAGCATTTTCTGCTTTAACTTCCATGTAGAATACAGTAGTGATTAAAGGAAAAGGACAAAGATATGCTCATTTAACACTAGTAGACACACTGTAAAAACTCAACAGTAACTGCAGCAATTAGAATTTAGGCCAATGTAGAGATTTTTTTCAGGGAAGAGTGTTTTATCACTGATGTGTAGAGTTGCCAGTAGGGAGTGCTGAAAATAAAAAGTCTGTTTTGTAGCCCATGGAGGCCCCCCGTTATTGCCTGTGTCAGGGTGAATCTTTTCTTCTACCTTTGCAAACATAAAATGTAATAATTTTAGTTCAAGGGAAGTTTTTTCCTTCTGTAAAATGGTGCCAGTATCTACCTCACAGGGTTGTGGTAAGAATTAAGTATAACAGAACATGTTACAATTTTTTTGTAAATTCTGAAAGAACTTTACAGATGTAGTATTCTTACTGGTAGTGAGTAAAATCATGGTGATTGTAATAAAATTTACAGTAAAATAAATTTTCTGGTGGAAAAGTGAACACATTCGTTTGAGAAAATTCAGGTAATATAGCAGCACACAAAGAAGACATTAAAACTGGCCTGCATTAGACTGTTTAACACTATGCTGTATTTCTTTAAAAATAATTTGTGTCAAAATATCTGTGTTGTTCATATCTGCACAGTGTGCATATATCAATGCATCACATTCTGTATGAGTTGGGATAGGCTATTCCCATGTCACAAGAGACCACTAGAAAAATACCTGTAATACTAAGACAACGTTTCACAGTTGTGACTGTTTGTAATTATGTATTGCCTGTTCATAATGTTTGCCAAATTTTTTTTCCATACTGATGATAAACTATTTCTGGATGCTTTGTAAGAGCCCTTTACACATATTGTTTACTATTATTTTTTATAATATACTACATGCATAGGTTGCAAACATTTTTCTCAGAATGTGACTTACCTTAGAATTTTATGGGGTGTTTTAAAGTCAAAATTTAAAAACTTTTGTGTATTCCACTGTATTCGTTTTTTTCTTTTAAGTGCTTTCTTTGAAAATGGAGGCATATAGAGATTACAGACAGTATTAGTTTTCTGTATCACTGTTAGAACTGTACCACAGTTACAACTGTATCACTGTTGTAATGAATGATCACAAATTTGGTGGCTTAAAACAACATGAAGTTTCTTTCTTACACTTCTGTAAGCCACAAGCCCAAACTCGGTGTCCTAGAAAGCTAAAGTCAAGGTGTTGGCAGGGCTGATTCCTTCTGGAGGCTCTGAGGGGAGAGCCTGTTTTCTCACTTTTTCAGCTCCAGAGGCTTTCGGCATCCCTTGGCTGGTGGTTCTTTCCTTGGGTATCCCTCCAGCTTCTTACTTCCACGGCCACGTCTCTTTCTCTGACTGTCAATCTTTCTCTTAAAGGGCCCTTCTGGTTACATAGAGCCCACCTGGGAACCCTGGTGGCACAGTGCTGAAGTGCTGTGTTGGCTAACCAAAAGGTCAGCAGTTTGAACCCTCCAGGTGCTCCTTGGGGACTCATTGGAGCAGTTCTCCTCTGTCCTGTATTGTTGCTGTGAGTTGAAATGGACTTGAGGGCAGTGGGTTTGGTTTTTAGCTTTTGGGTGGGTCATCCAAGATACTGTCCCATCTCAAGATCGTCATTTCATAATACCTACAAAGGTGATTTTACTGTTGGTTCTGCAATTAGTATTGCATGCCTCTGGGGGCCATTCTTTAGCCTGCTGCACAGACTCCAGCTGAACTGAATTTCAGTTGTTTACCATTTAAGTGGCTATGTCATCTCCTCCTCCCAAGCCTGAGTCGCCTCCTCTGTAAAATGGTGATTGATATTGTCTGCTTCTTAAGATAGTCATAAGTATTCAGTGCAGCAATGGATTATATAATATTTGACATATAGTCATCACCCAAGGCATCTGCATAGTATTTATAGTGTTATATATATAACTTGATCACTGTGAAGTTTCACTTTTTTTCAGTTTATTTTATTTTTGTTGCTAGAATGTACACAGCAGAACATGTACCAATGCAGTAATTTCTACATGTACAATTCAGTGACACTGAGAAGTTATTCTGAGTGTTGGAGAATCACATTGTAAAATGGTATGGGGTGTTGTCTGACTGACTCCAGCTTCCCAAGGGGGAAGGGGAATCAAGATCAACAGCCGAAGGCTGATTCCATGAGGTGATGGTCAGCCAGGCCTCTTCTCTCTGCTGTTTTTCCAGTTTTGACACCAACCGTCTGTCATAGGATGCTCTACTTCTCTCTTGGGTTCAGTAATTCATTGCAATGACCACGGAGAACTCAACCAACCAAGAATCCAACCTAATTGCTGTTGAGTCAATTCCGACTTATAGCAACCCTATAGAAGTCACAGAACTTACTGTTATGGCCTTTATTTGGGAAGTAACAGGCTACAGTTCAGGTTCAGGAACATTCAAGAATGCAGTGCTATCAGGACAGCCTCTTTCCAGCTCTGCTGACAACTGTGCCTGTCTCTGGGCCTCAGGCTCTGCATAAAGACAATCAACTTTTTGCTCCGTGGCCAGGAAGCCTATCACTTCTACAACAAAATTTTACTTGCACGTGAGATTAATGATATTGTTTGATAACTTCTGCATTCAGTTGGATCATCTTGAGAGTAGGCTTGAATATAGATCTCTTCTAGTTGATTGGCCACATACCTGTCTTCCAGATGTCTTGGCATAGCTGAGTGAGCACTGTTTTCCACCAGTGCCTCCAGTGCAGTTTGGACTTCTTCCTTCAGTTCCTAATCATATGCTGTCTCTTGAAATGGTTAAACAGCGGCCAGTTCCTTCTGGTATAGTGACTCAGTGTGTTCCCTCTGTCTTTTTTTAATGCTTCCTGCACCATCTAATATTCTCCCTATAGAATCCTTCAGTGTTGCAACTGTTTGAGTGGACTGAAACTGCTGACCTTTTAGTTAGCAGTCTAGCACACTGTGTACAGCATCCAAGGTCTCCCAGAACGACAGCAACAACAAAAAACCAAACCCACCACCTTTGAGTCAGTTCTGACTCATAGTGACCCTATAGGACAGAATGGAACTGTTATCAGGAAATCCAGGGAGTTCTGCTACCTGCCACATAAAGTCAATTCACTGAGATAGGAGCTTTTTGGGTGAGATCAGAGGTTTTGTTTGCAAGCCAGCATTGCAAAAGGACAGGGAGGTATTCTCATCCTCAAAGCCTGTCCAAATTGTTCAGCCAAAGTCTGTGTATTTAAAGGGAAAGACCACATGTGGATGTAGGGAAAAATGTGAGCAGTTGGGGCATCCGGAGGTCCACTGGGTGAAGTCAGCTGGATGGAGGCCGACTGGGCGGAGGTGGTCAGCTGGTTGGAGGTCCACTGGGTGGAGGTCGGCTTCAGCCATCAAGGAAAACAAAGTGGAGTTATACTCACCTAGAAGAATAATGCTCAAACACAAGTTACTTCTCTATCTTCCCAGCCTCCTGCTTGATTCTTTTATCATTGGTCTTATCGAGACAGGAAGGAGTGATTCATTGTCTATAGTTTGTTGAATCTCTGGTGGAGCTTACAGAGGGCCCCACCCTAGTGTTGACACCCAGGGCTTGTGCAGTGTGGAGGTCCTGTCTTTCCTTTTGTGGTAGGGCTGATCTGAAACGATGTCTCTCAGGTCCCCGTAGTTTTGAGCACCCTTGACAAGGAGGCTGTTTTCAGAACTACTCCATAGAGTTTCCAAGAAGTGCCTGGCAGATTCAAACTGTTGACCTGTAATTTAGTAGCCGTGGCAATTGGCTACACCACTAGGGTTTTCAGGATTTATGTAATGCTGTCACATAATAGTGTTGGTTAGGTGTTCTTACACCTGTTGGCACTCAGGCAGCGTCACTCAGTGTCCGTGGTAAGTTCTCTGGATTAGAACATTACATAATCTGGACGTTGTGGGAATACCACAGTATGTAAGGCAGCCTCTAGCTTATGAATGAGTTTCATTCCTAAATCTGTATTTAAGTTGAACTTGTATATAAGTTAGAAACATTTGATTTGGTCCTATCTACTATCAGTTAGTCAAGTGCTTGTTTTACTATATAATGATATAGTGAACCTTTCTATGCATAAAAATATTACAGAAACACTTCCGGATACATATTATAATAATAATGATGTATTGATGTACATTGCAAAGTAGCATCCATTTGTTATTATATATCGTTGTATGTAGCTGGGATTTTTAATATAATAGACTTTATGGGGATGGTTTTTAAGGATGGTTGTCCGTGATTTGAGTGTAACTTGGGGACTATGGACCTAGATGCAATTGGACGCTGCCTAACAGTATGTGCCGTGGCACGTGATTGTGTGATATATAATGAAAATGCTTCACGTGTTTTCCTATTATCATTGGCTCTTGATTTCAGATACTCTTCACAGTATTAAAACATCCTCTAATTTTGTAGGAATTTCTATTGGGAATGAGTGTCAAATTCTACAAAATGTCTTTTTAGCAACTTAGAAGTAATTGAGAAATTTTTTTTTTACTGGGCCTAATGTTATGTTACATTGATAGATTTCTTAACATCAAGTCATCCTTATGAAGCTGAGAAGTGAAAAAAAAAGGAAATGATATCTGTGGATCCGACTCGACGGCACTTGGCTGGCTGGCATCTGTGAGATGAGGAATTCATAATAATCTCACTAGCAGTTTACTATTCCATTCCTTTGCATGCTACATACCTTCATGAATAATGACTGACATTTACCTTCAGTTTTGTAAGCGCTTCTCAGTTACTATTGTGACATTCCTGTTGCTGACTTCTTGCCAGTAGCTTTTCGATGTTGCAGCGCCTGTCTAGACAGGAACAAGGGGCAGTGGCAGCAGATGTGGGGACTTTCACCTCTGCTGCTGCAAGGCAGGAGCCACACAGTGGAGGGTAGTGGTTGAGTTTCTGCTGTGTGCTGACCTTTGGCTTTGGAATTAGGCAGCAGAGAGTCTGAGGGAGCTGAAGGGTTACCTTGAATCCCTAGTGATTTTACTGTTTTCGTGACAAAGATGGACTTTTTGCTGTGCGGTTCTGGAGATTCTTTCCTCATTCTGGAGTTATATTTCCCTTCCTCATCTCCCCTTGTTCTCCTCACTCCCCTCCAGCAGTAGTGTGCCTCCTTCCTGTTCTGTGCACTCCCAGGCCTTTTAGAGGACACCCACCCAGAGGTACTGTTTGGCAGATGCCATTTTAAATGGAAAACCAAAACAACAAGAACCAAAGAAACCAAACCCATTGCCATCTGGTGGATTCTGACTCATAGCTAGCTGCCTTACAGGACAGATTAGAGCTGCTGCCCAGGGTTTCTGAGGAACACTTGGTGGTTTGAACTGCCTACGGATCTGACTGGATGGCACTTGGCACCTTTTGATTAGCAGCAAAACTCTTAACTGCTAAGCCACCATTTAGAGTGGAAATCCTCTGTAAAAGAAATGCAAGGCATTTTACTTTGAATCATTAGCTTTGCATAAAAGCAATAGCCAGATAAATAGCAAAAATAACACTGGTAAACTATATAAGAAATAGTAGCTGAACAAATACCTGATTTACATTTAAGTATTCCTTAAGAAGCCAATAAGAATAATTTTTAAAAAATGTTATTGAAGCAAGGATTACAAGTGGGCTGTAGGAATAGTTTATTTCTAGAGAAGGGGCCTCAATCAAGCGCCAAATTCAGCTGAGTTTGCAGAAATGGACACCCAGTACTTCCCAAGATAACCATCAATCATGCATTAAAGATATGGCCACTTTCAAGTCACCATGTGTCAGGACAGAGAGGAATGCTGCTGTGCTATCAAACACTCCCCTGGGACCCTCTTCATTGACAAAAGGAGGAGTGCATTAATAAGTAGCAGTAATATTTTTGTGGCCAGAAAGGAATAAGTGAGAGGTGATCATTATGAAGGGAAAATATTTTGCATATAAAGCCACTGAGCAATTCTTATGGGTTGTTTATTATACATCCAGTTAATGAGAGGAGTAGCTCCACCTAACTGTGAAAGAAGAAGCAGATAACTGGGTAAAATGTTAAAAGTATGTTCAAGGTCAGTGCCATTTAAAGGCATCCCAGGAAAAGACAGTTCCTATCTGGAATCTCACAAACCCACAGAGTCCCTGACTTGTCAAAAAGGAAATAAATTCAGGATATGCATGTTGCATCCATTACAGATTATAGAGTTGAGCCAGAGGGTATGCAAAGTAATTTGCTCTTTCCAGACCTACTTCATTGCTGAGAGGTGGTGGAGAGCTGGAATTAGGCTGGTGACATTAACTTTGAATTTTATTGCAGTGTCAGTTTAAATCAAAGATTTTACTGCCACTTCTTAGCATGGCAGTGTGGGTCAGTGTATTTGTCTTTGTTAATATGATCCCATATATTATATACCTATCTTGAACATTCAAGGAAAATGAAATCTTTGACAACCTCAATGTTTTCGCCCTTTAATAGGATGTGGCTTGTTGGTCCAGGTGTGAGGATTTTTGTTTTCTTGATGTTGAGGGGCAGTCCATACCAAAGGCTATGGTTTTGGATCTGTAACAGTGTTTGAAGTCCACCTCACTTGCAGCAAGCAAGGTTGTGTCATCTGCTTATCACAGGTTGTTAATGAGTCTTCTTGCAATGTTGATATTGTACTCTTCTTCATATAGTCTATCTTTGCAGACTTTTCTCCCAGCATGCAGATTGAATAAATCTGGTGAAAGGATACAACCCTGATGTCCACCTTTCCTGACTTTAAACCATGCAATATTCCTTGTTCTGTTTGAACGAGTGTCTCTTGGCCTGTGTGCAAGTGCCGCATAAGCACAACTAAGTGTTCTGGAATTATAGCTTATAGAATGTTATCCGTAACTTGTTATGATCCACAGAGTAGAATGCCTTTTCATAGTCAGTAAAACCAACGTAAATACCTTTCTCGTATTCTCAGCTTTCAGCCAAGATCTGTCTGACATCAGTAATATTTTTCATTCCATCTTCTCTTCTAAATCCGTCTAGATTTCTGGCAGTTCCCTGTTGATGTACTGCTGTACCCATTTTTGTATTCTCAGAAGAATTTGACTCGTGTGTGATATTGACATTGTTTGGTAGTTTCCACATTCTGTTAGATCACGTTTCTTTGGAATAGGCACAAAGATGGATCTCTTCAAGTTAGGTGGCCAGGTAACTGTCTCCCAGATTTCTTGACATAGGTGAATGAATGCTTTTTTGCACCCATGGAAGTAGTGCCCACAATGAAAGCCCGTGGCATTTGGCAGATCTGCTGCAGAAGACCTCTTTAAAGTGTCAGAAAGCCAAGATGTCATTTTGAGGACTAAGGTGCACCTGACCCAAACACTAGATTAATGAAACTCTTTGCCATCAAGTCAACTCTTGACTCTTGGTGATACTGTGGGACAGAGTGACAGTATGAGACAGAGAAACCACAGAGTTTCTAAGGAATGTCTGGTGGATTTGAACTGCTGACCTTTTGGTTAACAGACAAGATTTTAACCGCTGCACCACCATAATCCCATGCCTGATTCAAGCCATGGTAGTTTTTCAATTGCATCATCTGCGTGGGAAAACTGGATAAGGAATAAGGAAGACCAAAGAAGAACTGATGCAGTTTTATTATGGTATTGATGACGAGTATTAAATATACTATGTACTGCCAGAGAGTGAATAATTCTTAGAAGTACAGCCAGAATGCTGCTTATGGGCAAAGATGGTGAGACTTCATTTCTTGTACTTCAGATGTGTTAGCGGAAGGAGGCAGTCCCTGGAGAAGGACGTCGTGGTTGGTAGAAGGTCAGAGAGAAAGAGGAAGACCCTCAGTGAGATGGACTGCCACAGTGGCTGCAACACTCATCTCAAACACAACAAGGGTTGTAAGGATGGTGCAGGATCGGCAGTGTTTGATCCTGTTGTAGAGTCTTGCTGTGAATCCAGAACTGACTTGATGGCACCTAACAGCAACAGCCACCTTGAACATGATGGTGAATTGACTCATCTGCTCTTCTCCTGGTTGTTTATTAAAACAGTATGACAGAAATATTATCTGAACTGATGAGCTATGTTTAACCTGTTTTCAGACAGTATGATTTTCTGGACTACACCCGACCTTTCTGTTTTTGGATGGACATGCTAAGTTATTTTCAAAGTGATTTGCAGGGCAAGGGGATGAATGATTGCATTTTTTTTTGAAAGTAGACAAAGTGACAATGCAAGAACTCTTAGCACAGTGACCATACTCTGTATTCTGGAAATTTTTCTTTCTGCTTTGATTTCATGAATTGTGAAAATTAGGCTTATTTTTAATTTAGCCATATGTTAATTAGTTACAGTTATGCTTGATTTTCTTCACATCTGGAGGGAACATCTCTTCTTGCTTGACCCTTTCCTCACCCTCTCCAGGAGTCTAGACAGCTGAAATATTATTTTCCATCCCCACCTGGATTTTGCCTTTCTAATCAGACTTATACAAGTTGGGAGAAGCTTCCTGCTGTTAGTGCCCCATTCAGATACAGTGTAAGGAAATAGCTTTGAAATATGCATCATCATCTTCATCACAGTGTCAATAACTATTATCTTTTCCGAATGCTATTCCACTTTATCTCATTCAGATCCCCTAACAGCCCTCTAAGACGGATGTTACTTGTGCCCTTTCTTTTTTATGCATGAGGAAAATGAGACTTAAAGAGCTCAAATAATCTGCACAAAGTCACACAATTAGCAAGTTATACTGGAAAGCATGGCAGGTGACCCAGGTCCTTGGTCTTGACCACTCTACTGTTCCTCCTAAAAACATTGTCTTGTTGCATTGTCACCTGCATCTCCTTCTGGTGGATGAAAATAGGTGTGAGATGTGGAGAGGTGTTCCAGAAATTTTTATTTTTATTGACTTTAATAGCATACCACTTAATTTAAATTTCAAAGGTGCTATGGTAGGATGAATCTGCATTTTATATTTAAGACAAAGAAAGTTCTTACAGCATATATTATAAATATGTAAATACTAATCTACAAAAGGAGACCAAAAGGAAAATTATATATTAATTAAGTCATGCCAATACGGTGACAGCAGTTCCTATTAAACCTTTGGCTTTTCAGTGTATGGTCCTGTGTTCAGTCACTGGGTGACCAAGTTACCAGCAGTCGTTAACTTTGCATGATTGCCTCTGTGCTGTGTACTATGCACAATGCACAATAAATATTAGTTCTGTTTGTTCAGCTCTTCAGGAGCTTTCATCATATTAAAGTCTTTGCTAAATTCATACCTTGTTGTTTTAATTTATGATGAATTTAAGATCTAAGGCTTTCCTCCTTTTCTATAAGATGGAGAGTAATATGAGAACCAGGCATTTAATAAAAAGATTCTTTTCTTGCTCACAGTACTTCTAGAAGTTATTTTCATCTGTTTTCATAGCCTACAGCAAAGTCTTTGAGTATCCATAATGGCATATGAGGCATTTGAAGGAGAATTTAGAACAGTTGAAAGCTCTTTTTGTAGATAAGTTAGCTGTCAGGCTGCCCTATATTTAGTCCCAAATCCAAGCAATCAAATAAAAAAAAAAAGATGTAAGCACAGAGGGATGCGGCTGTGTTTCTTAGGCATGATTATTTGTGGGGGAATTGGTTTGTTCTTGACCGCATGTATGGCTCTGTTGTAATAAGCATAGTCTCCCAGCAAAAATTACTCTTTTTTTTTTTTGTTTGTTTGCATCTATGCCTGTTTCTGTAGCCTTGGTATTGCGACGGTTTAAGAACTGAGCTCCTTACCAAAACCTGTCAGTTCTAATCCACCAGCCACTCCTTGGAGACCTTATGGGGCAGTTCTGCTCTGTTCTGTAGTCATTGTGACCCAATGGCAGTGTTGTTTTTTTTTTTATGTATTATTTACTTAAAAATCTGCTTAATGACTTATAATACATACCTGCTTTGTTTAAACGCATGTATTTTAATGGTCTTATTTTACTCTTAAAATTAAGAATGAATACTTGAAATTCAGTGTATACCAATTACAAACTTGGAAAGCAGCATCTCTTCTCAGAAGGGGTATTACCCTGTTTTGAAGAATTACATATTGTACAGTTCCAGTATGGTGATCCACTGTTTGTGTACAAATACATTTTTATGGGAAAAGGCCAAGGATACCTTTAAATCATTTGAGTGTGAACAGAGGACTAACATACTGAACAGTGGCTTCCTGGTGTCTGGAAAAAAGGAAAAGTGAATTTCAAAATAAAGAGAAAGCGTTTGGTTATATTGTAATAACCTATGAAGTTAGTAACTTGTTTTCAATTTTAAACTCTAGAGTTCTGCTTTCACTTAACAGTGTTGAATGCCACAAGAAAACATTGTTTCTACTTTAGCAATGAGTAAAAGATGGCTATTATACAAAACAATATATTTTTAATCAGAGAGCTGAGGTTTCAAGGCAGCCGGGATCGCTGGGATCTCTGTGGGTTTGGGTTTTGGTTTTAAGTGATCTAAATTCCAAGGAGAGAAGGAACACAAGCATCATTTTGCCACTGGCAGAACAGGAGAGCAGGGTTGGCAATCATCAAAGCTGATGTGGAAAGAAAAAGTTAAGGTTTGGTGAATTTTTAAAGGTCAAATGTGGGTTAGTGTGACACTTTAAAATTTGGGGACCAAAGACACAAAGACAACCTGCATTTGTTTGCCAGCTGTACCATATGTGGCCTCTGCTGTGTAGTTTTGAGACAAAAATGGGGGCAGGACAGGAAGTGAGAGAGAGCCTCTCAGTGGTTTAGGGATACAAGTGGTTATAGCCTGTCTTTGGGGAATAAACGCAAAAACCCTACCTGTGTTCTAGACTCTTCTCTCAACAGCATACAAAACTATCATAAATGAAAGGTAGGCAGGGTTCCTGCCTTAAATGCCTAAATGCAGGCAGAGTTTGGCAATTATTGGGATAGGGCTAGAAAGCTTGCTCTCCTGGGCCCACACTGATGCTAGATAAAAATTAACCTGTACCAAAGAAAAGGTGGGAAGCCCTCTTGTGCCTATGAACTGACATAAAATAGTGATCTGCCATATCTGGGGAGGGGCAGGTTTGAACCTAAGACCAGCAAACAATACAAGGTCATGAGTAGAGGGACAAGAATGGTAAGAAAGCCTTATCCATGAGACTCAGGTGCACAGTGTCTGTCAAAGAGAATCAAGATAACCCCTTTTGGTTTCATCACAAGCCTTGCGTGGAATAACAAGTCTAAACCTGCAGGCAGAGCATGAGCACAGAGACAGAGCCGTGCTCTGTTGCACAGATATGCAGAGCCTTCTGGAAGCTCATAGTGGAACAGGATCATAAAGAAAGTCATACTGAACGCAGGGTAATTGCAGCCCACACTGAAGAATCAGAAGTCTTTGTTGCACTGAAGGTTGCTGTCAGGGATTGAATCGTGTGCCCCCCAAGGAGTGTGTAGCCATTTGGCTAGACCGTGATTCCCAGTATTGTGATGTATCCTATATGCTGTAAACCTGCCTCTGTGATGTTAGTGAGGGAAGATGAACTGCGGTGTGGAGTCCCTGTGTAAGATTGTGTCATGCCTTGAGGCGGTTTCTTGAACTATAAAAGAAAGAAGCTAGTGGACAGATTTGGGGGAACTCTTGTCAGCAGGGAAGAGGCAGTTCTGGGAGGAGGGAGCAGAGAAAAGGGTGTCCGCGCATGAGAAGCTTCCAGTCCGGGGGAAGACTGACGGCAAGGACTTGCGTCCAGAGCCAACAGAGAAAGCCTTCCTCTGGAGCTGATCTGAATTTGGATTTGTAGCCTACTGGACTGTGACAGAATACCACTTTTCTTTTTAAAGCCACTCACCTGTGGTACTTCTGTTGTAGAAGCACTAGAGGACTAAGGTAGCTGCTGTAGCAACAACAACAATAAAAATCCCCAAACCCAGCTCAGCAATTATGTAGATTGACTCACCCCGCCCCGACAGCGGAAGAGTCACGTTCATTCCGGGAGTAAGCTCGGTTTACCTTAGTCTGTGCTGTTCTTTAAAACACAGTGTCTAGCGCTTAATTAAAAATTATACAATACATACAAAAAATAGAAAAGATAATGATATATCGAGAGTGAACAGTAAACAGAACTAGACCCAGGAGTAACCTAGATGTTGGAACTGTCAGCTAAGATGGTTTAAAATGGCTAGAAGAAGAGAAAAACATGCATGAACAGTGGCCAGTTTCAGCAGAGAGAATCTATGAAACAGAGTCAAGTGGAAATGCTAGAAATGAGAAGCACAATATACAGTATATGAGAGTGTTCATTCTGTGTGCTTATCAGTAAACCGAACATAGCTGAGGAAAGAATTCATCAACTTCAATTAAAAAAAATAAAAACAAGCTCATTGCCGTCAAGTCAGTTCTGACTCCTAGTGACCTTATAGGTCAGAGTGAAACTGCCCCATAGGGTTTCCGAGGAGCATCTGGTGGATTCAAACTGCCAACCTTTTGCTTAGCAGCTGAATCGTAACTTCTATGGCACAGCCTTTTCCAAGCTTGAACGTAAGTCAGTAGAATTATCCAAATTATTGAAACTAAAACCCAAACTGTGGGGGGAGAAATTAAAAAGGAGAACAGCCAAGAACTGGTATCTACCCTATATGTGTCTGACATTCTACAAGAAGAACAAGAGAACAGGAAAGAAGCAGTGTCTAAAGAGACAGTGATTAAGTTGTTCCAAAATTAAACATAAAACTAGCAGCTAACCTAAGAACCTTATAAATATTCCAACATGGTAAATATAGGGAAAATACACCTTAGACAATGACAGTCAAACTACGGAAAGATGAAGAGATAATCCTGAAGGTATGGATATAGAGAAAAGAAAAATATGACATATAGAGGACCAACTGGAACAAAGACTGCATATTTCTTCAGAAACTGTAAAAGCCAGAAAATAATTGAAACAGTATCTTGTTTTAAGTATTAAAAGGAAAAAAAATATAACAAACCCACAAAACATCTGTCAACCAAGAATTCTCTACCCAGGGAAAATATTTTCAAAACTAAATGTGAAAAGTACATACCCAGACAAATGAAAGCTCACTGGATTGATTGTGGGCAGATTTACATCACAAGAGATGTGAAATGAAGATCCTTAGGGCAGAAGGAGCCCTGGTGGCATAGTAGTTAAGTACCCTGGCTGCCCACCCAAAGGTCAGCAGTCGGAATCCCCCAGGGACCCCTTGAAACTCTCCTGGGCAGTGCTGCTCTGTCCTATAGGGGCAGACTTGCTCTACAAGAAATGTTAAATGAAGATCTATCGGGCAGAAGAGGGTGATAGTAGATGGGAATTTGGATCTCCTCAAAGAAAACAAGAGTGCTGCAAATGGCAAGATATGATAAGGATTAAAGAAGCACAATAGAATTTTAAACTCTTTAATAAATAATTGAATGCCATGAGTCGGATCCGACTCGACGGCACTTGGCTTTGGCAAAGCAAAAATTGTAATAGTGTTTCATGAGTTTTTTTTAAAATTCATGATGAAGTAAAATGAATGAAAAACAGCACAAAGATTGGAAAGATCCAAATAGAAACGTATTTTTCTAAGGTTCTTACATAACAAGTTATAAAATATGATCTGAAGGCAGGTTGTGATGTTAAGGGGGAACATTCTAACCCCGAGAACAAGCACTACATACTGAGGATACAATAAACCAATTAATGAAGATACAACGTATCATCAAAAGCACTGATTCTAGTGGAGAAGAGAAAGAAAAGGAACAAAGAACACTTGGGTCATACAAAAAGAAAGTAACAATATAGCAGATTTAAAATCCAACCATGTCAAGTGCAGTTTGCTACATTAAATAAACAAGAGATAGTTACTTTGAATAAAACAGGCAAGCCCCAACTGTATGGACAAGAATTCCATTCTACTTATAAAATCATAAAATCCTTTGCTGTCAAGTGGATTCTGACTCATAGAGACCCTACAGGACAGAGTAGAACTACCCCATAGTTTCCAAGAGGCACTTGGATTTTAACTGCCAGCCTTCTGGTTAGCAGCCATAGCACTTGACCACTAGACCACCAGGATTTCCATATAAAATCATTGGTAGATTAAAAGCAGCAAAAGCTGGAAGTACAGATATCAATGAAAGCACTTGTAAAAAGAAAGCTAGCATGGCTATTTCAGAAAAAATAGTAATAACTGTAGGTAAAGAGGGACATAGCATAATAACAAATGGGCCAGTTCATCAGGAAGTCACTGTCTTTAATGTGTAATCACCTAATAACATCTTGTAAATATATAAAATGAAAACCGATAGAATTGAATGAAAGTTTAAACAAATTGATAATTATAGTTGGATATACTGACATTCTTCTCTTAACTAATTGATAGCATAAGTAGATGAAAATCTGTAAGGGTTATGTTATAAAAGGCTTGAATAACACCATCAGCCAGGTTGTCCTAATACTCAAAGAGCATGCCACTCAACAACAGCAGCATATTTCTATATGTTTTAAGGTACTCATGGAACATTCAGGAGCTCTGAGGGTGCAGGGCTTAAAATATACATCTGCTCACCAAATGATCAGCAGTTTGAACCCACCAGCAGCTCTGCCGGAGAAAGATGTGGCACTCTGCTTCGGCGAAGATTACAGCCCTGGAAATCCCATGGGGACAGCCCTGCTCTGTCCTGTAGGGTCCTTATGAGTCTGAACATATCGACTTGATAGCAGTGACTCCTTGGCAACCCTGTGGGGGCAGTTCTCTTTCGTGTAGTGTTGCTGTGAGTTAGAATTGACAGCAGTGGGTATTCCCCAGCATTGTTGAAGAATAACTCACCTTGAACTTAGTGGAACAAATGGACAAATATCAGTTTCACTGTAACTTAAATGTTTCATCTTTATCATTAACTGTTTTCTTCTGCTAGTGGTATGAACTTCCATTGTCTTAGTTGGGAGACACATTTGCAAATAAGAGATTTTTTTTTTTTTTTTTTACTAAAGATAGAGGATGATTTGATGCTGTTATTACTTTGCTCTAGATAAAACTCATTAGGAGCCCTCCAGGAGGTTTGCATAAAGGGGACTAGAGCATGGCTAGAAAACACTGAATACACTTACAGTAATGGTTTTTCTTGGACGTTTGTACTTTCTGTCTAATTCGTCTCCACGTCAGACAGTGTACTGTTAGTGCTTTTAATCCTATGTATTTTGTTAGTGGTCTTGAAATATCTAATAACATGGACTGGCTGCACTTACTTTATCATATAAAGCTATTTTGAATATTATTAATTCTTTCAGAATTGGTATTTGCATAGTGTTTACATAAAAGGCAAATAGTAACTGAGAGCCGTATGATTTTTATTGTGTATTTAAAGGAATAAAGTTACTGAAAAGGGCTGTCCCTTTTAGAGATGGTTTGAGAGAACATTTGAAAACATACACAGCTGCATTCTTTCAGCATTGTTTTCTTATGGTGACCCTCCTTTTGTCTTTTAAGTGAATGCTTTACCACCTTCAGGGAAGATACTCAGGTGCTGCTAAAGAAGTGAAAAACAAGCAAAGCTGTCGAACTATTCAGTTTCGTCACAAGAAGGGAAATATTTTGTTGTCTTGGTGTAAGATTTCTATTTGCTGTAATAAACTATAAATAAAGGTGACATTGCAAACCCTGGTGGTAATAGTGAGTTAAATGCCACAGCTGCTAACCAAAAGGTGGGCAGTTCAAATCCACCAGGTGCTGCTTGGAAACTCTATGGGGCAGTTCTGTTCTGATCTATAGGGTCGTTGTGAGTAGGACTGACTCAATGGCAATGGTTTTTTTTTTTTGGTTTAGAGGTGACATGAGGAGGAATCACTTTCATATTAGGTGAGCAATGTTTTACAGCAAGATAGTAACCTGCCGTCAAGCTCTCTCTCTCTCTCTCTCTCTGTGTGTCCGTGTACCCACGTGCACACGCATACAGATACACACTCTTCACCCGTTGGGATGCACTTTAGCAGAGCAGGGTCTGTGTGTAGCATGCAGGAGGCAGGTGTGGAAACCTCTTTTCTAAGTGATAGAACATGTCAGCTGTGATTTCCTCTCTGCGGAAAAGTACAGAGCGAAGCAGCTCACCGTGCCTTCTGGGCCCTCGCTGCCTTCTGGGGCCCGCAGGTCCTTCCTTCTCCTGACATCTTGGTGACATGCTGTCCAGCCCTGCCTCCTGCCCCCCTTAGACACAACTGGCTACCATGTGTGGTTTTGTTTTTTGTCTTTGTGGTTGCCATTGAGGTTTGTGTGATGACAGTTTATGAACAGAGCTGTGAGACACACACCTTGAAGATAGAGTGTTGTCCCACAACTGCTGAGTCACCAGGATTGCCCAATGGCCTCGGGTGGAGTTGAGGAGCAGGAGGCTGGCCAGCCATGGTCCTGGGCACACAGGGTGAGGAGGAGTGTCCTGACACTGGAGGCCAGGGTGTTGACATAATCAGCCTTCCGTATAATTTCTACTATTTGATGATTTAATCTGTTTTTCTGAGAATTATAAAACCTTGGTTCTCAAATCCAAGTTAATCCAACATAAATTGTGAATGTGGCCTACTGTGACTTAGAATGAAGCCTCATTTAAAATTGTAAGGTCCTGTCTTACCTACCACATCCACCAGTACCCTCCTTGGAAACTTTATGGGGCAGTTCTCCTGTGACCTCTACGGTTGCTGTGAATTGGGCCTGACTTCACGGCGGTAGGTTGGGTTTTGCCTGTGGTGTGCTATCCTGTTGATAAAACGCACACTTTTTTTCCTATTCTAGATCTTTTCTGGCTTGTGAAGTCTGTGTAACAAAATCAGAATAGATACATCAGCTATCCTAGGATATTTGAACTTTCAGGGATTTCAAATGATAGTTTCTTTTTTCCTCCCTGTTTCAGAGATAAAAGAAAAAAAATTGTTTAGACTCCCAAGCCCTCAATTTTTGTTATAATATTTCAGGAAAAAAACATGTTTATCCTGTTTATGTTACTAAAGGCTAGTGCACATAGGAAACCTATGTGGGTGCTGTATGACTTGCAGGCAGTTCCACCTCATAGCGACTCTGTGTGACAGAATAGTGCTCCTGTAGAACATCCTGGCCTGTGATCTTTGTGGGACCAGAGCTCCAGGTCTCTCTTGGCATCTCTGGTGGGTCTTAGCCATTCACTTTTCATTTAACAGCTAAGCATCTGACTATTATAAACACCAGAGCTCCTTATGTGAAATCTGTTGTTATTATGGTGTTGGCAACGATGTTGAATCTTCATCTCATGTACATTGGATGTGATGTTAGGATCACTTGCTATGTGAAGTGAAAGTGTTTGCAGACATGGCATGTCACAGGTGAATGCCCTAGGTTTTTCCTCCTCCCTCCCTGAGTTGAACTCTTTTTTGAAGCAAAATCGAATGAAGAATTCCAAACTCGGAAACAGTTAAAGTAGCTTTCCTGAGTGAACACCTGGGGCAAAGAAGAGGAGCCAGCTCCCCTGAGACAGGCCGGGGCTCCTCTAAGGAGTGTGGTTTGAAAACCCCAACTGGATCCTTCTAATCTACTGAACCAGTGTGCCAGGATCACAGAGTGACAAAATCGGGATATGAAGTCACATCCCTTCTTGTGGCCACGTTCTTTTTCTTCATTGAAAAATGTGTAATTTTACCCTCGTTTGTGTTGATTGTCTTCAAAGCATACCTGTAGACATCTAGACATATTTTCACAATTTAGCAAAACCCATTTGGATTGTATACTTTCACTTAATCACAATTAAAAAAATAAAATGAGAGCATTGTAGTGGACAAGATTCCACTGCTGGAGAAGATTCTAAGAAGAAGAGCAAGACTGGCATTATAGACCAGTGTGGAACTGCAGTAGAAGTTAGAGAGAATGAATTAGAACAATTATCTGAGTTTCTGTATTGGGATGTATGTACATGTTTGATTGGCTTTAAGCCAAACTAAGTATCATTACCAGAATATACAGTATTGAGGTATATGTAACTACCCTGTTCTGAAATGATGCATGTGTTAGGTATTTGGAATTATGGATGATTTTCTTTAAAATTTGGCACAGATATGGTTTCACTGATGAACTTATATTTCGTTAAGAAAAGACTTGTCTTTGTGAAATATTAGAAGTTAAGGCATCAAAAATGAGAAATCAGGATCATTATTAAGACTAATAGTTCAGAATAGGGAGAATGAATTCTGGAGAATGGGGCAATGTAGGAATTTATGACGTAAAGGATGGAGCAGAGTCAAGCAGACACAGACTGGGAGAAGGAGTGGAGGCATTCCAGGGAAGTGTAGAATGTAAGAAGAGGGGTGTTCTAGGGAGAACTAGAACTCAAAGGAGATAAAAGCCCTTAAAAATCCAGTTTGCTATGAATTATAGTGTATATAGAGGCTTCCTGCTGGTCAAGTGCTACAACTGCTAAACAAAAGGTTGGGCAGTTCGAATCTATCAGGTCCTCCTTGGAAACCATGAGGCAGTTCTCTTCTGTCCTGTAGGGTCACTGTGGAGTCAGTATTGGCTCCGCAGCTGTGGGTTTGGTTTTTGGTTTATGGTAGCACAGGGTGCCCTGGTGGTGCAGAAGGTTAAAAACTCAGCTGCTAACCAAAGGGTTGGCAGTTTGGATCCCCTCCTGGGAGAAAGATCTGGTGATCTGCTTCATAAAGATTACAGCCAAGAAAACCTGGGAGGGCAGTTTTGCTCTATCATGTGGGGTCACTATGAGTTGAAATTAATTCAGTGGCACCCAACCACAGTCTGGCGGAACAGAAGGTCCGTGGATGGTGCCTGTGGTTTTCACGTAACTGCTGACTTAAAGGTCAGTGGCTTGAACCTATCCAGTGACACTGTGGAAGAACAGGCCTGTCATTTTGCTTCTGTGATGATCATTGCCAAGAACACCCCAAGGGGCAGTTCTGCTGTGTAACACATGGCATCACCATGAGCTGAAATCCAGCTGACATCGCCTAAAAACAAGCATGGTGGCACAATCCTATTATGTGAATATCGCTGGTTTTGCAATGTCCTATTGTAGATATCAGGGGAATTAATGGGAGTCACTATATAGGAAACTTGGTTTTAATATAATAGGATAACTGCATTGTATGAACACCCTACTGGCATAGGGGTTAAGAGCTACAGCTGCTGGCTGGAAGGTCGGCAGGCACTCCTTGGAAACCCTATAGGGTAGTTCTACTCTGCTCTGTAGGGCTGCTGTGAGTTGGAATTGACTTGACAGCAATTGGATTCAGTGGGTTTACACTGTGTTCTGAGCCGTATGATGTAAGTAGCTTATCTACGTGAACTCCAGTATACATAGAATATATGTGACTATCAGATTTTTCTTCATAACCAGCAATTCTGCTCATAGTAGTTGACGTAAATTTGTGTATGTAGCAAAACACCTTGATCCATGGTGATCTAAGTCTTGATCAGAGGTGTGTTTGGGGGTTTTAAGAGGCAGTTATTAAGTTGTTAGCCACTAAACTTATTCATACTTTATATTTAGACTGTTGCCTTCCCTCAGAACAGCTTGGTGGATTATCCTGTATTTGTTTTTCACAGGCCCATGAATAAGAATGCTGTCATAGTGCCCTTGTCATCCTTTTGTAAATGTGGCATGCTTCTGGTTTGTTTAGTGGGTTCATACAGGTGTTGTCCAGTCTGCTGTGGTGGGTGAGGGGGTGTGCCAGTGATCAGAAGGGGTACACTCTGTTAGTCTTTATGTCCTGTGCAGGTGCTATTCAATTTGGCATGAGTTATTCTCTTTTTTTTTTTTTCAAATATCTTCCAGTTTGCTTTTCACAGTGTTAAATCCAGAGTGAATAAGTTGAAATCAACCAATTTTTGCTCCAGAATCTACTTCCCCAACTTGGCAGTGTCAAATGCTCTTTCTTACTGCCATAGACAAAGCAAATGCTTTCAGAATTAATTCTGCATAGCTGAAATTCTTTGGCAGCAAAATCATTCTGATACCAGTAGAAAATTTATGGATTTCAATTAGAGTTTGTAGTGTATCATAATTCCAGTTTTATATTCCTTGCAGTTCAGTGTTTTGGATTTTTAATGGGGCCGGTGCAGTAATAATAAAAGTGATTCAAAATGCACCCAGTAATTACAGAGATTTGCTGTTGCCTTTGCATTAAAAATGATGATGATTTACGCTCAGCAGAACTGCGTGTGTGGCTCTATTTAGGGTATTCTGGCTATTAAGCTGCTGATTAGTTATGGTCAGTGATTTAAAGCCTAAGAGCTACATTAGAGGGCTGTACAATTATTTATTCTTTAATAGATAATAGTAAATTTGAAACAGACGTTAGGTTAATTATAATCTTGTACATTAAAGAATATGTATTAGCCCTTTGTCTTGTCTGAGGTCTTTTGAAATTCATTTCAAGTAAATGGAAAAATAGGTGACATGATTAGATAGCTCAGGATATTCACCACTTGTGCCTTCCAGTGTGTAAAGAGTTAACACCTATTCTGAATGTTTATGACAATCGTTTTTCTCCTCAGGAGTCTTTCTCCCTGCTAAATAAATGCTCGTTTTCTTTCTAAAACTTGTCTTTTGTTCCAGGTTGGCATAGTCTGAAAAGATCAAAGAGACAGGCTCTTCTCATGATTTGAAAGAATAGGAACCGCTAGACCAGGGAGGTGGTGTGTGGAGGTGTGGTTAAGGATAAGAACACTTTAATTTGGCATTGCAAGATGGAGTTTGTCATTATCCCTATTATTCATAATTTAAGCTTGATACTTTATGTGTATACATACATGTGTGTACACTGGAAACCCTGATGGCATGGTGGCTGAGTGCCACGGCAGCTAAGGTCAGCAGTTCAGAGTTACCAGGTGTTCCTTGGAAACTCTGTGGGACAGTTCTACTCTGTCCTTTGAGGCTGCTGTGAGTTGGAATTGACTCAGTGGCATTGGGTTTGATTCCTAGTTTTCTATTTATAAATGATAATGTGTATACATAGTTTATATATGTATGTGAATGTATATATATATACATACAAATTTGTATATATGTACACATCATACATACACATTCACATACATATTTAGCTACACATATAAAATTGAGATATGATGCCCTCTCTTCATCATTTCATGTGAGATAAAAAACCATCCAGTGTAAATATCAGGATATGGCAGAATAGGAATTTCTTGTAACGTTAATCAAATATGATATTCAGATTTCTTGGTTAATATTCATCAGCAATGCTTGGCTGTTATGCTAAATCAAGAAAAAAGAACAAGAAAAAGAGACTCTGTCTAAACTTGTGAAATTAAATCAAATGAGAAAAATGTACAAAGATTTTATTTGGGATAAACTGGGCTGTGCTGTAATAAGAAAATACTCCCTAATTCCAGTAGCTTTACAAAACAGGCATTCGTTTCTGGTTCCTGCAAGGTCTGGGGTGGGTCTGTGGAAGCTCTATTCTATTTAGGGACTCAGAGTTCCAGGCTCTCTCTGTCTGGAGACTTCCCAGAACTTCTTCAGGGAAAAGAGTAGTTGGTGGCCTAGTCTTAGAGCATAAGAGATGACACCATTTGTCTGTCCCACATTGTGTCCTGACCTTCTCCTAGTGACCCTCCTTGCATCCCCCAGTCAATCCCTGTCCATTCTTGAGAATTAATGGTATACATCCTGAAGGTGGGAGTCATTATGGAACTTTGAACAGTGGAACACCTTAGATGATAAATCTAATTACATGTGGTATTGGTCTTCAATTGCCGTGTAATGAAGTACCAGAAATTTGACAGCTAAAAATAACTACAAATTTATCTCATAGTTCCATAGGCCCAAATCCAGAAGATCTAATGGAGTTCTCTGCTCAGGGTTTCACAAGGCTGAAATCCAGGTATTGATCATCTGTGATCTTACCTGGCCAGGGAAGAACTCACCGCTAAGCCCATTCAGGTTATTGGAAGCTTCCAGTCCTTCACATGTGTAGGTCTGAGGTGCCTGTTTCTTTGCTGACTGTTGGCTGTGGGTGACTCCCTGCATTGAAAGGCTTCCTGCATTGCTTCTCCTGTTTTCACACTATCTTCTTGCCAGCAGTGGTGCGTAGAGTTTTTCACAAGCTTTGAATCTTTCTGACTTCCTTTCTTCTAGGCAGAGAAGCACTGTGCTTTTAAAGGGCTTGTGGGAGTAACTTAGGCCAACCCTGAATAATGTCTCTTTTCTCACATAATGCAACCTGGTCCTAGAATTGTTATCATATTCACAGATTCTACCCAGGTCAAAGTGGAGGGGATTATACAAGGGTGAGAATCACTGACATTTTTCTTAAAGACGTCTGCCTTCCCCATGTGTTTCTGGAAACCCTGGTGGCCTAGTGGTTAAGAAGAGCTCAGCTGCTAAGCAGTTTGAACCCACCAAGCTCTCCTTGAAAACCCTGTGGAGGCAGTTCTACTCTGTCCTACAGGATCACTATGTGTCCGAATCTACACAGTTGGCTTTTTGTCAGTTGGATTTTTTGGTTTGGTTTGTATGTTTCTGTTCATGGTAAGCTAAAAAGGAAACTTTTCTTTAGTGAAACTTACAGCTTTACCCACATGCAGATTTGCAAGGAAAGAAGTCATTGAACAAGAAGATTTAGACACGGGAGGTGAGGAGTGGCCAGAACTGGTGAGGAGAGAGCATGAATTTTCTTTCAAAGGCTTCTTGATCTACAGAAAACACTTTAAAAACAATTTAGGTAATGGACATATAAAATTGTTTACTTGGTTGATCTTAAAATTAAGAACAGTAATATAAAATTTCATTTAATAAATACGATAAAATGTATAGTTATGGCAGTTTTATAGTAACAGCTAATTAAAAGAGATAGATTTAGTAGAGAGTGGGAGGTGAAGAGAAGGCACAGAGGGGAAAATCCCTTACGAGATCCTAATAGAATTGCAGTATCCCTTACAGGATAATATTGCTAAATATTTTTAAAAATCATGTGATTTTACACTCCATCGACATAAATGGTTCCATAATGTTCTGAAATGTTGCCTCCCTCCGCAGATCATCTTTTGAAAATTGTTTTCTCAGTGGAAAAAACGTGCTGGAAAATATTTGTCCTCTATGATTGGGACTTTATATTTTTAAATATTGGACCACTGTTCACTCAAAGCAAAGATGGCGTTGATGAAACGATTTGCACAGGGTTGAAAGTCACTTGTTCCTCCCACCGGTGGCTCCACCTCCCCATGAAAATAAAGGCTTAGTGCGATAGGTTGTGTTTGTTGTTGTTGTCTTAGTTGCAGTTGAGTTGACTCTGACTCACAGCAACTCCTTGCATAATGGAACAAAATGTTGCCCAGTCCTGTGCCGTCTTTATGACCATTGGTATAGTTGAGTCAGTTGTTAAGACTGTTGTAGACTGTTTTCCTGCCTAGGCAGCTCGTCTTCCAGCATGGTATGGAACAATATTCTGCTGGAAACCACAGAGTTTTCATTGCTTCCTTTTCAGAAGTAGATCATCGGGCCTGTCTTCCTAGTCTGTGTTCATCTGGAAGCTCAGGTCGTATTTGAAGTATCAGTGGAATAGCTCCCAGCATCGTAGCAGCATACACACACACATTCAGTCTGACAATCGTAGACAAGAGGTAGATAGAAAAGTCTAAATAACCCTTCAGGCATTGCTCATCCCTACATGACTATAGGGTGTATCCTCAATAAAGAGTAGGCATAGGACGTGCATTCAGTCAAAGAAAGGTGATAAAAGTGATGTGGACCCCTTCCAGGCAGAATTTAAAACTGTACATGGTTTCAGAGTTAATTTTTCTTCCTCAGGTACAGTGACTGGCAATGATAGAGCTAGATTCCTCTGTCATCCGTGGTCCTGGAGCGAAGAAAATATGGCATAGGACCATAGCTGACACACACTGGGTTTGTAACATGAGCAAGAAATAAACCTTTTTTTGTTATAAGCCTGTATAATTTGGGGATAATTTCTAACTACAGCATAACTTGCCCATCCTGACAAATAGACCAGGTCTAATACTCGTGTGCACTGAAATTCTCTTGGCCTTAATTCCCACTCCATTCACTGGTGAGCAGCCAGTTCTGCAGAGACTATGACCAGCCTCACCTGGGTGCACCCTGACGGTGCTCCACTGGAGCTGTCTGCCACTTGCTTTATGTTTGGGGGCTCCCTCTCATTTTGCCACGTACTCCTATGGGGACTGACTAGGCTGTCATGCAAGTGTAAACAGAAGTGCAGGAAAATAAATGCCTGCAGAGCAAACCTTCACAAATGGGTGATGGGAACTACTGGATATTTCCCTCTTTCTCTTCTGACATACGTGGTTTTGAGATGCATTTCAGGAAGTTTCTCAGCTGCTCTTGCAGAATCAGGCAACAGATTCCCGAGGGGCCTGCTCAGTAACACGTCCTTGTATGGGTTTTTGCAGCTTTGTTTCATTCCCCCGTCCTTTTCTTCTCTGAGCTCGCATTCCCAGGTAGCCTACCTACACTGTAAGCCTTTGTCTCAGGCTCTGGTTGCTGGGGAAACATACTGATCACCAGTTAGACAGCATTCAGGATAACTAATCAGAATATTATTCAATGAATAATTTCTTTTTTAAGGATCAGTGCAAAGCCTACTTCTTATGAGGCAGAGATTAAAGGGACAGTCAACGTCCAACTTTTCCAGACTGCTGCCCCACTCCATAATCTCTGATATCTGCTATTCCTGTTCCCCTCAGCACTCTGTGGGTTCTCTAATGTGCTGCAATGTCTCACAGAGCCCGCGAACCTTATAAAGGAAATGGGTCACACTGTTGCAGAGGCTGGTGTGTCCCCAGTTTGTGGGTCAGGCATAGGCTTCTTCCTGGCTCTCAGTCTTTGCCTGAAGACACTCAGCTCCCTTGCTCTGTGGGCCAGGAAGCCCACAGCATCTCTGCCCTCAGTCAGTTCTGCCCATCTCTCCTGCTGGTTTCTCCTTCCTTGGTGGTGGTGGCGGCATCTTTTCTGCTCTGTCTCTGGCGTGGCTCAGTTCAAACTCACTGGGATTGCAAAATTGACCAGTGCCCTCAGTTGGCCACAATTACCCTGTCACACAGTCCTGCCTGATCTCCTGGGAGGGAGTTATAAGGCGATGGTGAATAAAGTCACCCGAAAGCAATTCATTACACTGCAGTTATCCACCACCAGAGGGAATTATTTAAGTAAGTAAGTAGCATAATAGGTTTTACTGTACAATTGTAATAACTTGTAAAGGAGAAACACGTGCTGCTTAGCCTAGAAGACGTATTTAGATTTAAAAAAGAAAAAAAAATTCTTTTTCATATAGGTTAATCTCCCTTGATCATCTTTAAGTTCATTCTGATACCATGACCCACAAGTAGTGTTAGGAGGTAACTGTATTTTTTGAGATTCCATTGTTTGTTGAACAGTGTGTTGCTTAGACATTAAAACACAGTTGAGGTTTTGGTAGAAAAGTCATTCTAAAATACCTAGATTGCTCATCAGCTCGGAGTCGCCAGTTCATTGATGGTGCCACGTGGGACAGTCATCCGGCATGATGGGAAATGTCGCCTTGTTTAGGAATTGAATCGGCCAAGATCCCAGCATCTTGGCTGTGCTGCATTACTGCTTCCTCATCAGAATATTCCCTAGAAATCTTAAAATCACAACAGGATAGAACTGGATGATATCTTAAAATCATCTAGCAAACCTCCCTATTTCATAGGTCAGAAAACAGGTGCCATAGAGGCTAAAGAAACTATCCACTTTGTGGGTGAAGTCATATGGATGTGGGGGGGAGAATGTAATCTTAACTGCTTAGAAGAAACCGTTCTTTTTTTTGCTTAAATTCTTGATCATAGTGTTCTCAAATGAACTATCAATTTCTAAACACTTAGAATGCAAGTGTGATTTCTAACTAAAACATTTTTCCCCAACTGCAATGTTAAAGCAACAGATGTATAACAAATCTTAGCTGAATCTATATTAGGAAATCAGCAAGGTATCTTTATTTAACCTGCATGATGTGCGAATATAATGTAGCATGATTTTGCACATTCTGTCCTAAAATAAAAACAACTCCTATTTTAAAGTGATAGTCAAATGCAGTCATTAGAAGACAGTTTTACATTTGGTCTAAAAGGGAATGAAAAACGTGGAAGAATTGAAGAGCTTGTTCCTAAGTATTATCTCCTTGGATGTACCTGTTTTAAATAGCAGTTCCTCAAGGTGTTTTGCAGCTCTGGTGACATAGTGGTTAAGAGCTTGGCTGCTAACCAGAAGATCGGTGGTTCAAATCCACCAGTAGCTCCTTGGACACCCCATGGGGCAGTTCTGTTCTGTCTTACAGGTTTGCTCAAAGTCCGAATTGACGCAACAGTGTGTAACAGCGCCACCAAAGACATTTTGTCAGAGAGACGAAAGTCAGTGTTGGGGACTGTGTTCATTGTCACACGGGAAATTCTTATCAGCAGAAAATAGATCCTGACTCATAGTGACCCTTGTAGGATGAAGTAGAAGTGCTCTGTAGAGCTCCCCAACCTGTAGTCTTCATGGAAGCAGACTGTCACATCTTTCTTCCATGGAGTAGGTATGAACAGCCAACCTTTCAGTTAGCAACTGAGAACTTAACCACTGCACCACCAGGACTCTTTATACATTAAAAAACAAAAACAGAAAGAAAGCCAAACTCATTCCTGCTGAGTCAGTTCCTAGTAATAGCAATCCTATAGTACAGAGTAGAACTGCCCTGTAGGGTTTCCAAGGCTATAAATTTTCCCCAAAGCACACTGCCGTATCTCTCTCCTGGAGGGACTAGTGGGTTTGAACCAGCGACCTTTTGGTTACCAGCCAAGTGCTTTCACCACTGCGCTGCCTCGACTCCTTATGTAGAGACCACTCAGTGTTACATTTGAACTCAGAGTTCTAGCAAAGTTTCTTCAAGAGCCTAGGGTCTGACTTGTACTCAATTAACTAATTTTTATTTTAATGTGTCTTAATTTCTCCAAGGATACAATTTTAGCTTCTGATGATTATATTCCACTAGGAAAGCAGCTCCCACGCTGAGGGAAAACCCTTGGAGAATGCATATGAGAATTTCTAGAAACTATCTGGTTATCTCTACATAAATAACATGTGAATAAATTTATTTGAAAGTTTTCTTAAATTCATGCTCATCTTTGAAGTGATAATTTTTCTCAGCAAGCAGTGGAAAAGTAGAAAAATAGTAAGATTACTCTGTGTGTGTCTATGTGTGTGCATGTGCACATGTATGTGCACGTGTGAGAGTGAGTGAGCAAACTGCAGAGGATCAGTGTTTCTAAAACAATTAAAGAGGTCTTTCTGCTTGACCAAGCTAAGAACTACTGCTATGGTAGTTTGGCTCTGTAAGGCATGCTTCACAAAGCTAAATGAAAAATTGTAGAGTTAATGGCTTGCCAGCGCTTAAAGCATATGCGTTATTCATGATTTATTCTGATAACATTTGTGGATCGGTAACTTCATAATGCTTCCAAACAACTATTAGATTTTTGTTCTGAAGATGTGCAGAAGTATCTATGCCTCCTTGGGGTGGGTTTCTATCACTCAGTGATTACACTAAGAAATGTAATTCCATGCCTTTTAGTGGGACAGGTGCTGGGAAAGCCATCTACGACTTCCATAGGCTTACGTTGTGCTAGATACCATTCTAAACAGCTGTACAAATACTAGTTTGTTTAATCCTCAAAATACCCTCAGGAGATGTAGACACTCCCTTTGTCCCCATTCTGTAGATGGGGGACAGAAAGACTGAGTTGGGCTGTTAAGGAGTGTGCCCAAGGCCATGTGTCTGGCAAGTGGCAGAGCTAGGGTTCAAAGCCACAGTCTGCCCCCAGAGTCTGCATGCTGATCCCTAGCCCTGTGTTGTCTCCAGAGATCATTTCAACTTCTTTCCAGACGGGGCCTTGGGATCACCCCGGAGGCTGGTTTGGTCTGAGACAGTACCTCTGATGGGCCCACCATTCCCTACCCTGAACTCTCAATCTCTGTCTGTGCACATACACGGATATGCACACGCCCCATGCACCACATACAGCAACTCTAGACCTTCTTTGAACACAGCAAAATTAGGCTGCCGTGTTCTGCAACTGAGAAGCCTGTTGATGTTGAGTTTTTTTTCCCAAACCATCCCCTAGAAATTGCCCATTCAAAGCAGCAAGAGTGTACAGGCAAGGTCTCCAGTGTCCATGAGACTCCTACTGTTGACATACTTGATGTTCACACCTAACCCATTTACATGGCCTGAACGTTCATTTGCGTGAACCCAAGGTCTTGAGGCTTACTCTGGTGACTTCCTCAGTGCTGTGCCATAAAGCAGTTATCTGAGGGTCCTGGGAACCCAGAATGATGACATCTTGGCTGAGGTTTTTCTGAGACACTTAGCAGCAGCTGTCTACCCCTGCCAAAATTGGAGACGAGACAGAGCAGTCGGAAACAGTCCTCATCGCTGGGTGGTCTCGCACCCTGCCTGCCACTCAACATGCAAATATGCTCTGTAAGAGAACTTGAAGAGGAGGAGAATGGTCTTGCTTCCCTGCCTGTTCTGGTGTGGCAAGGGACACTGAGGCCCAGTGCAGACCACACTTCAGGGTTTGGGAAGCCTGGACTGAAGACTAACAGACAGCAGGCTATTTTGATGTGGCAGGTTGGCTGTGCTTGGAATTGCAAGTCACTTAAAAAGCTCTGCTTAATCAGCTAGGCTGGTGAGCACAGTCGCCTTAGACAAGCTTCATTCCAACAGCCCAGCCATCTTTGTGTTTCTATCCCCAGAAAGGAGAGGAAGAGCCTCCTACCTACCTGGATGGCAGGAAGGCAGAGACTTTTCACTTGCTTGGGTGTGAGCCAGGAGGATAGGAGAGGAGCAGTTATTTGGAAGGAGGTGTTTGAAAAGGAGTTCCTGGTTAGTATAAATGGTTAAGAAGCTTGGCTGCTAATGAAAAGTTTGGAGGTTTGAGTCTACCCAGAGGCACCTTGGAAGAAATACCTAGAGATCTACTTCTGAACAATTAGCCAACAAATTTTCTAGCATTCATGGTCTTGCCATGAGTTAGAGTCAACTTGAATGCGAATGGTTATCATTTGGAAGGGCAGGATATTATGTTCCAGAATTAGGAGTTGCTCTGAGCCCTATGCATGCTGATTTCAGGCCATCTATCCTGACTCTTAGAAACCCTGGTAGCACGGTGATTAAGGGCTATGTCTCCTAACCAAAAGCTACACAGTTCAAATCCACCAGGTGCTCTAGAAACTCGATGGGGCAGTTCTACTCTGGCTGTAGTATTGTTAGGAGTCAGAATCAGCTTGATGGCAATTGATTTGGTTTTGAATCTTGACTCTTGAGATTCCTTGGTGGTGCAGTGATTAAGCACTCAGCTTGACAGGCGGTATATGGCAGTGGTTCTCAGAGTGTGGCCCGCAGAACCTGGGGCTCTCTCAGATACTTTAAGGGAATCGGCGTAGTAAAAACTATTTTATAACAGCACTATGACATTTGCTTTTTTCACTATGTGGGTATTAGCACTGATACCACAAATACAACTGTAGGTAAAAATGTTGGTACACTACTACACTATAGGCATTGACACCCACCTATATTGGTATGTATTGTGTTCTTCACTGTCACACACCTGTATAAAATTTTTGAAGAGAGAGTCAGTTTTCCTTTAAAGTATCCTTGATGAAGCAGTTGAAATTTTTAATCTTACTGAATTTCAAGGTTTGAGTTAATTTTTAACAGTCGTGTGTGACAAAATGGGAATGAGTCATAAAGCAGTGCTATTGTGACAGGCGGTGGGTGTGAAGCTTTTCTCCATGAAAACCACAGGAGCTGCCATTGAAGTAGCTAGTGAACTAGCAGCCACTTTCATGAACACCATTCTCCCTTGAAAGAATTGAACTGGGAAGCAAACTCTGCTTGTTTACACTTTGGTATCTGGCAGGCAATTTCTCAAAATAAATGAAAAAAAAATGATAGTATTGGTTGTTTATGTTGAACTTTGAATATTCAGGGATAAATTTGAATTTTGGAAAATTTCTGTCACAGTGAGCTTGACAGTTTGCTAATACTTGAAGGCTTTTGATATCCATGAGTGGTGATATTAAAAAATGTTATTTTTTTTTATTTCAGAATAGTAGTCTAAGGGACCCGGCATCTCCCAAAGGACCAATGGATGATGTTACAAAGTTGTACGTGGGTGAAAGATCCATTGAATGTACACGACAGGCCAATGATTCAAATATGGCAGGTTCATTGAGCTTTGGCGTAGTATCGGGAACACCCAGAATTATGCATCTGAAAAGGCTATTAAAATACTTGCACTTTTTCCAGTTACATACATATGTAAGGCTGGATTCTCTTGATAACCTCCAAGTGAAAAACATACTGCAATAGATTGATTGTGGAGATAGATGTGAGTATCCAGTCGTCCTCTATGAAGTCAGATGTTAAATATGAAGATTATCAGTTAACTTCACAAACTTATACTAGAAAAAGTGCTACATACCTCACTGCTGAATATCACTATGGTCACCTTTGAAGTACTCTGCTTGGGAAGCTATGCACTGATGCCTGAACCCCCTCCACCCTTCAAGGCAATTTTGGAATTCTTTTCTAGAGTGGTCATCAGAGCTGTCATTGTATTATCTTTGATGTCCTGAATGTCATCAGAATGTCTTCCTTTGAATAATTCCTTTATCTTCAGGTAAAGAAAAAAATCACTAGGGGCCAGATCATGTAAATAGGGAGGGCTTTCCAATACAGTTATTTGTTTACTGACTGAAAACTGCCACATAGACAACTATACAAGGAAGTTCGTGAACTTGCTACTGTGCCACCATGCATGACGACCATTGCAGAAAGAATTGCAAAATTGCTTTGAAAGGTAGAGTAGGCACTGGCATCAGTGCATAGCTTCCCAAAGGGAGTATTTCAAAGGTGACCATAGTAATATCCAGCAGAGCGGTATCTAGCACTTAGAACAATTACGTTCATGAACTTAATTGTCATACCTCATAGACTTACAAAAATGTAAAACAATGCCACTCTTCTTCATCTTTTTCAGCAAATAGTTTTCATAAAATGCACTATTAAGTAAATATGCAGTGTATTTACTATTGTTCTTTCTAAATGAATTAAATACATTTTTTCACATTTCTTAACTGTAATTTTGTTTTGAATGTGGTCAGTACTAGGAGTTAGCTAAGCCAAGTGCCGTCAAGTCAGAAAGGATAGTATTTTGAACTATGCGGATAGGACAAAATGCATGAGAACTGCTGATCTAGTCATTGCAGTGTTTTCTAGCTGGGATTTTCTGAGCTTCTGAAGTTTGCCATAATGTTTCATTGAGCCAAGTACATGTTTTTAAGTATGTTGTTATAATGTGCTGTTGAGTCAGTTCTGACATACAGTGATCCCACATGACAGAGGGGAGCTCTGCCCCATAGGGTTTCCTAGGCTGAATTCTTTGTGGGCCAGATCACCAGGTCTTTTCTCCCAAGGAGCTGCTGGTGAATTCCAGCTGTAGACCTTTTGGTTATTGGCTGAATGGTTAATCATTGCATCCCCTTATTTAAATATTTTCCTTGTTAAAATGAAAACCTCACAGAGCTCTGTATGTTCACACAGCACATTAAACTCTTTCATGTTCATCAGCAACTTATGTCAAAACAGAAAAATACTGGCAATTATATTGCTTTTTAAAAAAATTATTTTTTTGTTGTCATTGGGAATATGCACAGCAGACCCTACACCACTCTTAACAATTTGACATACATAATTCAGTGACACTGATTACTTTTTCAAGGTGTTTAACCTGTTTTTACTCTTCTCATTTTAATTTATAGAAAATGTGATCCACATCTGTGATATTATTTGAAGTAAAATTACTGGAAATAACCATGGAAACCTGTCTTGTCTGTAAAATAAATCATAAAAATCTAAGCAAACAGACCAGTGGGCATTATAAGCAAAAGAAAAGCAGCATTTCCAAATGCTGAGTTTTTTCTATTTCAGACTCTACAAGAAATAGTTACATGTCAGTTCATATCTTAATATACATGTAGTGTATACAAACACAGCCAGCTAAGCCAAGTGCCGTTGAGTCGGATCTGACACAGTATATAGTTTATAATTTGTTTTATAAATTATGTATTTTCTTATGTAATAATTTAAACAGTTCTCATCACTTATTGACTAAGAAGGCAATTTTTTTCTTATATTTATGCATATTATATAAATATATGTAAATAAATATTATACATAACATTTAGTATTCTGAATACACATAAAGGAACTTTTACCTAAAATCATATTTGCTTGTACTACCATAAATAGTGAAGTGATTAAAAATATTACTGAATGTATTTGAGAAATGAGATATTTCTGTGAAAATGCTCCTAATTAAAAATGGCTGGGAAATACAGATAAAATTTTACACAGTTGGGTTTTGCAATACTTTCTAAGCCTCAGATTCTTCATGTATCAAGTTGGGTCCTTGATAACCATCTCCAGTGGCATCACCAAGGTTGTTGTCACCTGGTGTGGTAACTTGTGGTATCATCTCCTCCTCCATTGAGTGTCCTCCTGTCCCAAACCATTCAAAATCCCCAGTAATTTTTTTGTGCTTATGTTACTTGTATGTAAATAATTCCCATGTATCACTGAGTATGATGGCTAGAGGAGTGATGTGAACAACTAGCAAAATTAAAATTATGTCTTTAAGTTACAGTATCACATGCACAGTCTAAATTATTTACATGTACAAGGCTTCCTGTGGGTCAAGTTAAAATCCAGTAAGAAAACAGAATTAGAACCAATAATGTTTAAGAACTACATCAAAATTATGTTCATTTTAAGATTAAACTTTACTACATGAGATACATTAATGTACCTCATTAACCTCTGCTGTTTTCTTTAATAAAAATACTGGTAGCAATGAGAACATCAACATGTGCTTGTAGCTTGTGCAGACAAGACCATGTGATTTGAAGAGTGGTTATAATTGGGTGATAATGACAGCTCAGACCAGAGCCCATCAGAAGGTTTAAAAAGTAAGTCAGCATCAGGTTTAAGCCTTGTAGACATATTGATACATGTAAGTTGGGTTTACAAAAAATGTTTATGTTGTTGTAACTAATTATAGGGATACTTTTGTTTAAAAAAACAATTTTTTGCCAAAACACTGTACTCAAGTTTTATAGTCATTTGACGTCACTCCCTTGGACAGTGTCACCTGTTGCGATGTGTGCTCCCTGTACCTCCCGGTATGCCATCACACTGGCTCATGGTGAGAATTGAAGAAGGTTGAGGAGATATGTAAACTCTTAGCACAATAGCTGGCTCAGATGAAGCTCACACAGTAAGTGCCCTGTACTCATAGCAACCCTACAGGACAGGGGGTTTCCAGAGCTGTTGTCTTCACAGGAGCGGATCACCAGGTCTTCTGCAGTGAATGTTAGTATTTGTTTTTGCTATTACTGGAATAGGCAAATAATAATAATCATAGTATGTTCTGTAAATATATACTGTTAATGACCGTTCTCTTGGTGGCAATTATAATATGAATCAGCAGAATCGTGTTATTAACAGTGATTTCAAAGACCGTTCATACATAAAATAATGGATGATTTGATTGTGAGTAGACAGTTGACAGAAAAAGAGACAATGAGAATGAGGATAAAGAACTCTTACGCAAGCAGCCCATAGCTCTGGTTAAAGACAGATGACAGTAGAACTCAGAACTGTTTCATGAAGAGACCCAACAAATAACATTTTGAAGGGCTAGGCTACAAGCTAAAACACTGATGTTCAGCACGTTCTGATGTTTTTGGTTGTCGTTTTGGGTTTGTATTGTGCATTTATGAGCTTAACTCTTGGCCACTGTTTTGGGTGGTATTTGGAGACCTTGAAGCTTAACACAGAGAGGAACTCAAAAAGTCCATATTGCTAAAATTCCACGCAGTCCAGGCTAGTTGAACCTGCCCACCTGTAATGGTCAAGATGATTTACGTGCCACGGTTCCTTTGGTGGCTATTTCTCACTTACCCCTTCTCCTTAGAACTCTGCCTTTCGCCTTGCACCGTGCTCCCTTCTGCAGACTCCTGACTCCCTCATCACTAAAAAGGTGGGTTCCCTCTTTGCCTCTCTCCTTCACCTCCAACATCTTTGCCCATCTGCTCTGTCCCTCTTTATCTTTGATGAGGAATTAACTCCTCTTTACCTCTAAGACTAATCTCAGCCCTGGGTCTCTACTCCTCACCAAGTAATAATCATGGCCCGTAAATAACCCGTTGTTTTCTTGCATTTATGTAATCTCTTTCCATGGAATTGTTCTACCAAGTCTGTAAGTATATCCAGGTTCCCCTCTGTTATTAAAACCATTGTCTCCTTAAGCTGCGATTTTGCCACTGTCACTGTGCTGTTAGACTTCTTAAAAGACGAATGTGACCTAGACTTCATGCTGTAGCCAGCTGTTAATTATCATAAAAAATACTGAAGGAAATATACAAGATTCTGAACAGTACACTCCCATAAATTTCTCTCTAATAGATAAGGCATGTTGTGGTGGTGTGCTGTTGATTCGATTCCAACTCATAGTAGCCCTATAGGACAGAGTAGGACTGTCCCATAGGGTTTCCAAGTTTGTCACCTTTATGGAAGGTGCCCTGGTGGTACAGTGGTTAAACTCTCAGATGCTAATTGAAATCTTGGCATTGTGTACCCACCAGCTGCTGTGTGGAAGAAAGATATGGTAGTCTGCTTCTGTAGAGAATATAGCCTTGAAAGCTTTATGGGCAGCTTTACTCTGTCCTGTAGGGTCTTGGTGAGTCAGAATCAACTTGCGGGCAGTGGCTTTGGTTTGGAGGCATCTTTTCCAGGAGCAGATGGTCAGGTGGTTTCTCCCTTGGGCAGCTTTTCTCTCTACTGATTCTTGGGTTAGCAGCTGAGGGCTTAAGCATTGTACCACTTGGGCTTCTTAGAGATAGGCATAAACCCAGAAAACCAAAGTCATTGTCACTGAGCTGGTTCCGACTCATAGTGACCCTATTGGACAGAGCAGCACTGCTCCATAGAGTTTCCAAGGCGCTCCTGGTGAATTCTGCCAACCTTTCAGTTAGCGAGGATAAGCCACAGACTCCAGGAAGTGAAGAAGTCCCTGGCCTCTGCAAACATCAGTGTCTGCATACTGCAACGCTGTGAGTTGTCCTTACTTGTGTAGGCCTTTAGCATATTCAGAATATGCAATGATGAGTATAAAATGAAGTGTTTTGAAGAAATCAGAAATTTACATAGCTATTCGGTTGGAAAAATTATAAAATTGGTTAATGCCCTGAGGACAACATAAACAGAGATGCTTTTGTTTTTTAACTGTTGAATTTGTTACTGAGGCTTTTCTGAATATTAAGTAGGTAGAAAAATTTCTGGTCTCTCCAGTATGTTTTCGTTTGCTGAAAAGCTGTAGATTGTACTTAGTGAAGGTTGGAACCCATGTGGGTGGAGGAGAGATGGTGAGAAACAGTGCAGTTTATTATAATTCATTTCATTTGTACCAGGGACTAGCACAGTAAGTCAGCACTTACCAAGGATACACCATGGATGAGGACAGACAGGATAGTAAAAAAGTAAATACCCCCAGTAGCATTTGAGTATTTATTCCTAAAATCGAAAGAAAAAAGAAAAGCCATAGATCATTCTGGAACAGATCAGCCATTTTCCTAGTACGTGGAATCCCTAAGAAGTCTACCCTTTAAGTTTCCGGAGCAGCAGCTCCAAGAAGAGACCCCTTGAAGGCCTTTCAGGGAAATGAAAGGTGACCATTAAGATATATATGGATTAGATAACATGTATGGGAGCCTTGGTGATACAATGATTAAGCATTTAGCTATTAACCATGAGATGGGTAGTGTGCACCCACCCAGCAGCTCTGTGGGAGAAAGCCTTGGCAGTCTGCTTCCATAAAGATTACAGCCTAGAAAACCAAGTGGGTCCATTCTGCTCTGTCATAGGGGGTCACTGTGAGTTGGAATCCCATCTACAATGGATAACGTACACTGATTCTGTTTTCCTTGTATATTGAATAGGCACATACTTTCTAGACTGAAATTTCCCATTAGGAACTTGGTTCCTGTAAGTAAAAATGGTAACATGGAGGATTCAATCAATCAACAAACAGTAATGAATGACAGTATATGTATAGTGTTTCTATAGGAGATACAAGGAAGTCTAAGATGAGGGTTCTGTCCTTGGAGAAGTTTACGGTTAACGTGAGGCTGAATTTAGCCTCTTGTTTCCCCCCAGCGAATTTCCAACATTCTTTGGTCTTTAAAGATAGCCACTGTGCCATTTTTACTATTGGAAAATTTGGCATGAGTAAATGATGAAGTAAAAAAAGCCTTGCCACCAGTCACTCAGAGGTTGAGTCTTGTGCTGCTTGTGCTCTTCCAGAGGAAAGACAGCAGCATTGGTACTCAAAAAAACCCACTGCTCTTGAGTCAGTTCCAACTCATAGCAACACTACAGGAGAGTAGAACTGCTCTATAGAGTTTCCAAGGAGCTCTGGCAGATTTGAACTGCTAACCTTTTGGTTAGCAAAAGTAGCATTTTCACCACTACACCACATGAGGGTTTCCAGCATTGGTGTAAAACCAAAAAAAAACAAACCCACTGCTGTTGAGTCATGTCTAACTCGTAGTGATCCTAGAGGTCAGAGTAGAACTGCCCCCTAGAGTTTCCAGGAAGCACCTGGCAAATTTCAGCTGTCAACCTATGGGTTAACAGATGTAGCCCTTAACCCACTATACCACCAGAGTTTCCAGCTTTGGTATAGTCACTCTTAATTATTTTTGCTAGGAGACGCTTGCCAAAATTGTATCAAAATCATGGAGAGTATTGATATATGAAGAGTGACCGTTAAGTTTGCAAACTCATGCTAGGAAAAGTACTACATACCCCACTACTGAATATTGCTGTGGTCACCTTCGAAGTACTCCCTTTGGGAAACTGTGCACTGATGCCAGCACCTAGTCCACCTTTCAAAACAATTTTGAAACTCTCTTTCTGGAATGGTCATCAGAACTGTTGTATTACCCTTGACATCCTGAATGTCATCAGAATGTCTACCTTTCAGTATTTCCTTTGTCTTCAGGTAAAGAAAAAAGTCATTGGTGGCCAGATGAGGTGATTAGGGAGGGTGTTCCAATACAGTTATTTGTTTACTAGGTATAGAACTCCCTCACAAACAACTACACAATTAAGGTTGCGAACTTGCCACTGTACCACCGTGCATGATGGCCTATTCCAGAAAGAGTTCCAAAATTGCTTTGAAGGGTAGACTAGGCGCTGGCGTTGGCACGTAGTTTCCCAAGCGGAGCACTTAAAAGGTGACAGTAGTGATATTCAGCAGTGACACCATAGCACTTAGAACAATTGAATGCATGGACTTAATTGTCAAACCTTGTGTGTGTGTGTGTGTGTGTGTGTGTGTACAGATGAACAATCTGTTGGCCATCAGGTTGGTTCTGACTCATAGTGACCTTAGAGTTTACTTGTTATTGTGGCAAGGAAACTTACTACGTCTGTTGGTTCTCCATCTACAATTGAGCTGTATTCTTTCGATGATATCATAACAGAGGAATAAATTCTCAGTGATTTAACATGCATGTAACTCTGGTCACCTTTAGTAAAGGGGTAAAAATTACCACCTGAAAAGAAGAAAAGGCTTGAAGTCAGTTAAAAATCAGATTAATCCACAGCAACAAAAGACAAAACATATAAATCATATGAATATTAGTTGCACATAAATTGGATTTCATCAAAATAAAACTTTTGTGCATCAAAGAACATTGTCAAGAAAATGAAAAGACAGAATAAGAAGAAATATTTGGAAATCATGTATTTGGTATGGGTACAATTTCCACCGTGTATAAAGAATTCTTACTTAACAATTCAATAACAGAAAGACTAATAACTTGATCCCCAAATGGGCAAAGTACTTGAATAGACATTTCTGGAAAGAAGCTACACAAATGGCCAATATGCAAATGAAAACAGTACTCCATGTCATTAACCATTAGGGAAATGCACATCAAAACCGCAATGAGATACCACTTCACACTGTATAGGAGAGGTATTATATATGTTTAACAAAAATACCAACCAGACAATAACAAGTGTTGGTAAGAATATAGAGAACTTAGAACCCTCATGCCTGCTAGTGGGACCATAAAACGGTGCACCCACTGAAGACAGCAGTTGAGTGGTTCCTCTAAAAGTTAACCATAGGATTACCATGTAATCCCTGGGAGCAGTTCCACTCCTGGAGGTGTCACTAAAAGAATTAAAAGCAAGACTTCAAACAGATACTTACATGCTGGTGTTCACTACACCATTATCCACACGAGCCCATAGGTGGAAACAACCCAAGCATCTATCAACAGGTGAATGGATAAATTCTGTGCCATATGCACCCAGTTGACTATTAATTCAGTCATGAAGAATAAACTTATAACATATGCTGCAACATAGATGCCCCTTGAAACTAAGTGAAATGAGCCAGACACAAAGCACAAATATTGTATGATTCCACTTACAGAAATATCTAGACTAGAGAAATGCATAGAGTCATAAGTATATTAGTGGTTACTGGAGGCTGGGAGTAGAGGCAAGAGGAGGGAGGGAATGATTCCTAAGTGAGTAATCATTTTGGGGTGATGAAAATGTTTTGGAAACAGTGGTGTTGTTTACAAAACACTGTGAGATTAAAGTTACTGTGTTATATGCCTGAAGATGGCTAACGTGTCAAATTTTATGTTGTGTATAGTTTAACACAATAAAAAATAACTAGAAAATAAACAGAATAGTCAATGAAGGAGAAAACATAATCTCATAAATTTTCACATGTACTCATGGGTTAATAGTTTATTTATTAAAGGCCATTTCCTCTCCGGTTTCTGAGATTAGAACTGCAACACAGCTGTGTTACTCAACTGTAACACACAGTGAGTAGCCAGATGTCTGAGATGAACCCCCTGCTTCCCCAAAACCTAGCCCAGAGTGAGTGAAACAGAGAAAAACCGCTATCTTAGTCCAAGAATTAGGTTTGTGTGACCTGGATTCAAGGATTCTCTGATTGAGAATGGTCTCAAAGGTGGGTAGGAGGGAAATCAGACCCAATGGGTGGTAACATTTTTATAATTTTCTGTCTTGGAAATGACAAATGACAGTGTAGTAGTTTGATACAATTCAAAGGAACCTCCTAGCTTTTTTTTTTTTTTTAATACAAAGTGTTTCTCTAAAAATAGTCAAACTTCAAAAGCATTACAAACTAAAAATATAACTCAGTGTATTGTTCCAGAGTCTGGGTTTCATGAATTTTGAGAAAGGGCCAGATTATTTGAGGTAATTATTTTCATGAGTTTTAAGGCAACCTGGTACTGTATCTGAGGAAGAAGACTGTAAACACATGTGAACAGATTGTTAGATTTCTTGGTGGAGTGAAGAAAGAGTCTTTTATTGTAGAGCAGGATGGATCATTTAGGGGGAAAATGAAATATGAAAAATACGTGGTGGGGGTGCGTGTGAGTGAAATGAGAATGGCTGGCAGTGAGTATTTGCCCGCAAAGGTTCTTTTCAGCAGTGATACCCTGGAAGCTTGTCGAAATTTTTAAAACATGCTCATTTCTATTCCACTTGGAGAATGAGATCGATCAAAGCCAGAATCAGGGATGTCACATTATGTATCAGCCACCAGAGCACGAACGAGCGTTCCGAAGAGGGAAATTACTAACATTTCCTAGAATCGTGAAGCAACATGTGCTCAGCTAATTACAGTTCTCTGTGACTGCCCGCATCTTGAAACTCGCCGTGCCATGACCCAACTGGGGAAATCCTGTTTGTCTGCCTCCCACCCTCTCGCCCCCAAAGGATGAGAAACAGCAAATTGCAAGGCTGGGCTTGTTTAATGAAGATGATTTGTTTTCGTTGGACCAAAGACACAAGAGGTTTTGGAGGCTGTTTGCATGATGCTGGCTGTGTGAGATGACCTCATGGTCCACATTTTTAGACAAGTTTAACATGGAGGGTAGGTATGGTAGATAGAGGATAACCTGTCCAAAGATATTTTCTTTATTTGTATATTTTTCTACAGTGAACTTTGAAAGTTGGTGAGGCAGTCTTCCTGACTGCAGGCAGAACTGTATCTAACATGGTGCAGACGTCTGAGGATCTTTTGTTTTTAATAAGAAATGTCCTCAAGAAGTGACTGCTTCGCTGTGTGACTCTTCCTTTTCCTAGCCATGGTCTTCTTCCAGTCTTAAATCAGTAACCCATCACTGTCAGTTTGATTCCAACTCACGGCGATTCCGTGGTTTCGAAATGGGACTGTGCTCTATAGGCTGATTTTTTGGAAGTAGGTTGGAAGCCTTTCTTCTGAGGGGCTGCTAGGTGGATTCCAAGCTTCAACTTTTCACAGCGAAGCATGTTGATTGCATACCAATCCCAGTCATGCTAAGCCCTAGTGCTGAAACTCTGAGACTCTCAGTTTGGTTTGGTTTGTGATCCTAGTAAATGATAAACTTGCACTCCATAGTGTGGCATAGTAGGTTAAGTGCTACATCTGCTAACCAAAGGGTTGGCAGTTCAAATCCGCCAGGCGTTCCTTGGAAATTCTATGGGGTGGTCACACTCTGACCTCTAGGGTTGCTATGAGTTGTACTGAACTCGATGACAGTGGGTTTGGGTTTATATAGTAAGTACAATTTTTGGTGTAATGCCTTTCCATTATTCACTTATTAGATCATTAGAAATGAAATGGAGCCCTGGTGATGCAGTGATTAAACATTCACCTGCTAACCAAGAGGTTGATGGTTCGAATCCACCAGCTGTTCCTTGGAAACTCTATGGGGCAGTTCCACTCTGCCCTGTGGGGTCAACTCTGAGTTAGAATTGATTTGACAACTGTGGAGTGATCGTAGAATTGTAATGGCTTCATATTCTTCATATTCAAATGACTTTTTTCCTTTAGAGAATTTTCTTCCCCCGCTCGTCACTAAACACAGAACAGTACCAAAAAACCTTGGTTTGTCAAGAGAGATTGAACATTACTTTTTCCTACTTCAAAACAGAAGGTGATTTTGATAGAAGCCTTAGGCTTGGACGTGGCCTTATTTTGGTGCCTATTTGGCAATGTTAATTAGTAGTAAGATGTTATTGGTATTACAGGGGAAAAAAGTATCACACTGGAAAACCGCCTTGATCCTCTAGAGAAAGAAACTTCTTGAGTATGATAGTAATCTTTTCTATCCATTTAGTGTGACTGCCTAATGATAATACACAAACTAATTAATAATGACATATTAGTTAACATATTGCCATCAGCAGGTGGCTGTTTGAGCAGGGGTGAGGATGGCATGTGTGAAAACAAATTGTTGTACCCCAGAGAAACACAGAATTTTTTAAAAGTATTTTAATTATGTTAATGATATTTGCACTATGATTTTTTTTTTTTTAAAACCAATGTTAGGAGTCTTCACTGAGAAATAAAACAAGATGCTGGTGGTTGGAGAGACAGAGATTAAAAAAAACAAAACAGAATTGATTCAGCCCTTTCCAAATCTTTCCTAATTAAAAAAAAAGTGTAATCCACATAGCACAGTTTGCCCATCACAGCAGGAATCATGGGAAACTGTCAAGTGTCCCCATTCTTCCTCTGTGTTCTCTTTTTCCTCCTTGTCTTTGTTCATTCTGGATCGGTCCCGGGAGTCCCAGTACAGGGTGAGATGTGGGAGAGAAGCTGTCAGTTGTAATCTGCTGCTTTCTTCCAGGTTCAGAGGAGTGGTTGTGATAGCGAATGGGTTAAAACTGTCAACACCTATCAGAGCTTGGAGATAATTAGCGCACTATAAATCGGAGGCGACTGCTGCTGCTGACCACACAGCTGATGAACCCTGCTAGGATTCTGCTTTTTAAGAACTTCCTATTAACCTCTTTCCATTTCATAGACAGCTACGCTTTTCAAATGTTGATATGAAAAGGTTACTATTTCTGCATGCAAATAATTATGACCGAAGACGATTGTGAATCTTCATTTGGAACAAAGCATTTTGAATTGGCCCTTGCAGATACAAGTTGAATAGATCGGTCCTCCATGAGCGTGACATTGGTTGCCTTTAGAATGTGTCTCGCTGTGGTGACTTTTGCTTTGTGTCTGCATTCGCTAAAATGTATGATTGAATGATACGATTTAGAAGTACGAGCTCTTCTGAGGCTTAGCTTTATTTACTATGTTCTTTCAGTTTCCTTTTCTTACAAGAAATGTAAAAGGAAAAGCAATCCTTTTTAAACATAGGCTAGAGAAAAATGAAATCGTTTTCATGTATTAGCTTGAAAGGGAAAATTAATAGACAAGAAGCAGAGACTCAAGAAGCTTTGCTCTTCAGTCCACGTGATGATCAGAGGAGAACAAGTAGGACTTACAGATAGGAACAGGAATCCATGAAGGACTAGGGGAAGAATGGCTAATGAAGAACTTCAATAACCCAGATATGTTCAAATCCACAGGTCCCCATGGCTGGCATCCTAGAGTACTTAATGAATTGGCCGAAGTCATCACACAACTGCTAGATACAATTTTTGAAAACTCGTGGAGGACTGATGAGGTGCCTGAAGACTGGAAAAGGGCATATTTAGAGCCATCTTTCAAAAAGGGAAATGGATGACCCTGGAAATACTCATCAGCTTAACTTTTTGCTTGGAAAAAATTCTGGAATAATCAACTTAGTAAACTGGGTAACTAATTTCTAATAGCTAGAAGTAGCAGTGAAATACCACACTTAAAGTTCATTTTTAAAAGACACACTATTGTGAGATGTAGTCCTATGCATTCTCTGGGACATCCCCCTCCAAGCTATGAATTCTTGATGAAAACAGATGAGGTTGTCTAAGAGGTTTGGGGTGATAGCTAGTAGACAATAGCAGGTTTCTGCAATTAACTGACAATGACAGTATGTGATTTCTAAATTAGCTTTTAACTTGAGACAAGTAGCTTTAATTTTTTATTTTAAGATACTTTTTTTTCTCTTCCTATAGGATCATGTTTTTATAAGTGGAAATCTTTTATGTAACTCCATATAGAATGGTTTGGTGAGGGAATTCTTATTTTAAGTTGTGTTATGTAGTTATTTCATATATAGGTATAATAATATAGCTGAAAAATTAAGGAATGTCACCAAGGGAAGGAAGTTTGTTGTAACTTAGTTTTTCTAAATTCAGTCTGGCTGAGTTTAGTGGTAGGACAGGAATGACTTGCTCTGACATGCAAGGAACCAGAACAAGATTTTGTAGCTCCTTTTGCTTATTCAGAAACCCTGGTGGCATAGTGGATTAAGTGCTACATCTGCTAACCAAAAAGTCAGCAGTTGAAATCCACCAGGTGCTCCTTGGAAACTCTATGGGGCAGTTCTACTCTGACATGTAGGCTTGCTGTACATCGGACCTGACTGGATGGCAGTAGGTTTTATTGTGGGTTTTGCTTCATTCCGTGGAGACTGCCATGGCCTCATCTTCAGTGGTTTCTAGTGCCTCCCTCACCAAGTTTGATGTCAGACTCGTTGAGGGAGAGTTAGGTTGGCTGTGAGCATTATGAGCCCTGGATAACTGCAGCCATAAAGGAGTGGCTTTTGAGGTGAGGGGTGGCTGTTAAGACAAACCTGGAGTTTTCCTAATACTTATTGTTCTGTCCTTTGGATGTTTGCAGTCTTATTCACTGAGAGATTGCTGTGGAGGACATGTACACAGTCGCTAAGTCTCTAAAAGATACAAGTTTACATCAGCTTGTGATCAATAAGAATAAACAAAAACTCACAAAGTCAATTTCAACTTGTAGCAACCCTGTAGGACAGAGGAGAACTGCCCTATCAAGTTTCCAAGGAGCGGTTGGTGGATTTGAACCGCTGACCTTTTGGTTAACAGCCTTAGCACTTAACCACTGCACCACCAGGGCTCCTCAACAGTAGTAGTGTCTATAGAAGGAAAACAAATTTATGTTAATTTCTTCCTAGTCATTGTAGATCCCTAGCAACGGTTAGCCAGCTAAAGAGTCCATTAGTCCACCAAAGGTGATTTCAACACAAGACTGCTTTAGAAAATCTAAGGGTTTAAATTGTTTTGTTAATTCTAGAGATTGACGTAAGCAATAGGGAAACTCAGTTTTACTCTTAAATATAAAGAAATTCAGTTCTAAAAACAGCATTGATTGTTCTTTAAACTGAACATAAGCTTATAGTTTCATTTTTTTTTTTTCCTCAGGTGAACTACAGTCTTTAAAATGTTCAGGCTAGATTTTTTTTTTTTTAATGGGTGGGATATGGATATAAATTAGAGGTACAATTTATTGTGATAATAAATGGCTTCCTGTTGGAGACCTGGTTTCCAGGTGTAACAGCTGTGGCAGATTTATTTTGCACATGTCCATTTGTGTGCATTTGTTGAACTGTTACTGGAAAGGACTTGATTTCTGCAAAATCTATTATTTTCAGTGAGCATTATGATGCAATGTACAGCAACCCCCCAGAAGGGCTCTTTGCTCATGTAAAGTTTTATTTTCTGTTTGAGTCATGTCTAACTTGAATTATCCTGCCAAATTTAAACCTTCTGTTTGCTGCTGCCATTGAAATTTGAAAATAGCTGATGCTGTACCTAAATTCAGAGTCAGTGTCTTAAAGGGTAAAACCTCGGGTGGATTTTAAAGACTTCTGAGTTAAAGCTAGAAGAAGGAAACTTTAAAATAAGCCAAGTAGTACTGAGGGAAGCACATTAATACTTTTGTGTTAAATGAAGGTGAGGCAAGGGTTAGAATGTAGGAGAACAGAATCATTCTCACCAGGAATTTTATCTGGGTATAATTATTCTTAAGAAGAGTCACTTTTTCAGTTTTGTTTTTTTTTTTTAAATCTAAGCACTAATGATACCCTTAACTGTTGAATGTAAATGAAACAACATTGAGACAAATATGTTATCAAAACTAGAGGACTTGACTTACATGTCCTAGAACATAAACAGAGACTAAGTACAGACATTCTCTTCAAAATATTGAGGAATTTGGAGAATTATAGCAAAATTTTCTTCAGTTCATCTTTCAAGAAAACTGGAGGGGGGCTGAAGAACAATTTTAGTCACGTAAAATATTTCTTGACATAAGGTAGGCATAATTTTAAGCCACTTTCTTCATCAGAAACCCTGGTGTCGTAATGGTTAAGCGCCACAGCTGCTAACCAAAAAGTTGACAGTTCAAATCCTCCAGGTGCTCCTTAGAAACTCTATGAGGCAGTACTAGCTCTGCCTTACCGGGTCACTATGAGTCGGAGTTGATTCAGTGGCAGTGGAGTTTGTTTTGTTTTCATCAGCAGGGAGCAGTGAACCAGAAAGCTTGGGAAAAACTGAATTTACAGTAATACAGGATATGTATACTCAAGGCATTTCTGCCTCCAGGGAAATTTATATCAGCTTGGTGCTGTGAATTCACCATGATAAGCAATGTGTTAGTCAGAGGTTAGTTCAAATTCTAAAATTATCCTAATATTTTTTTCCTGTGGTGAATCTGCTATGAATATAAGATGTAGTGTAGCATGGAGAATGATCTTGAACAAGTGTTAAACTCATTAAAGCTTTCATCCTTGTCTGCAGAATGGGAAAAATAAATACCTCGCAGAGCTTCTCTTATGCATCTCAAAGGGGTCCCTGGGAGGGCAGATGGGTAAGAGCCACGTTACTAACTAAAAAATGGGAGCTTTGAAACCACCCAGCATCGCCTCAGAAGAAAGGCCTTGGCGATCAGCTTCCAAAAGGTCACATCCGCGACAAACCCCAGGGAGCACAGTTCTACCCTGAAACACGTTGACATCACTCTGAGTCCCTATCAGCTTGGCTGCTGGTTCTTAAGAGGTTTAAATGAATCTCACAGAATAGGGCACACCCAGAGCTTGCCCAGGCTAGGTGCTTAGGAGGTGCTGTCTTCCTCTCTCCCTTCTTTCCTCTCATTACTTCTGTGTATGGAGGAAGGAATGATCTTAAAACTCACTAGCAAACTGAAGCTTACACTGATCACCCTTACTACTACCTTAATGCCACTGGGTGAGATCCCTTTGTTTTATTTAGGGAAGATTTACAAAGGTGACATAGCGGCTCCTATTAGGTGTTCAGTAAACCTCAGTGGATTGAATGAACCCAGTGTGATATTAAAAAACAACAGCATACCAACAAGCAAATTCTTACAGTCACTTTTCAAGAAGTCTGGGGTAATAGTCCCATAACAGGGGATGAAGATATTATTCTTTGCCTTTGCACTTCTTACAAAAGCTGCAGAATTATTAATGTGTTATGCATATTGGTGAGTAGCATATTGCATTTTCCTCTGATGTCATGACTGTGACTTGCACGTTAGGAGTGCACATGGACGCTCTGCCCCTGGAGCTGCTTCGGAGGTGGATCTGGCAGAGATACAAAGGCAGGTGATGACACACTGGCCAACTCTTCCCTGGGGAGAAAAACCAGATATGCCAGTGACTGGGAAATAAATAACTGCCTGAAATTTGAGATGAACATACATAGAAGAGAATTTAAAGAAAACAAAATTCTTCGGCAACATGTTTGAATTATGTACATCTTTAATCCCAGTATTTAACTAAATACTGAAATATCATGCTTAGGAAGGTGGAAGATCCTCGATTTTTCAGTAGATAAGGGAGAGATAAAGAGTAGATGGGACATATAGGAGACGAGAGGGGGAACCTAATTCTGAACTATGAATTCTTGGTTCGTTCTGATCCCGTGTGCTCGGGGAGTTCTTAGTAGGGATCAGCTGACAACTGGTGCTTCAAGTTATACGAGCAACCAATAAATGGTTTATTAAATAAAACAAGAATAGTTGTACAGAGCAAAGCCAATCAGCTATGTTTTCAGAATTTTCTTCATTTATTTTTACTGGCATTCTCAACAGTCATCAGTTAGATATCCCAGCATCAGATATTTTATACTATCAGAGTCTTCAATTTAAAAGTTCCTCTTTAACTTTACAGTATTACTTTCTAGGGAGGTGAAATCCCGTAACGTTTCTCATCCATGAGCATGTGTCCATAAAAGACACACACACACACACACACACACACACACAGAGAAAAAACAAAAACAAAAACAAACCCAGGGTAGTTCAGAAAAATGAACAGCATAAAATTATCAGAATGGGTAACTTCCTGTTGGGTTTTTAAAATTCCTGGAAATGAAGTTTTATTTTTTACTATTGCTGTTAAAAGATACTTTTAAACAACAGGTTTACAGGAAAACAGGGTTTTTTTTTTTTTTTACAATTTTGCCAAAATTTCTTTCACCAGAATAAAGGGAAGGAAGCCAGTGTTTAAACTTTATTTAAGACGGGAAATGTCTTTTATAGATGTATTCTGTATCATACCCCTTGGTAGGTGGATTTTCCTGTATTCCAAAATTGAAATGCTGTACTGACTGCCTGGGGGGCGGCAAAGGGGTGAATTGATTGAGACAAATATTAGAAATTATATTGTTCACTGCAGTTACTACCCTATTCCTTAAGTTTGATAATATTCTGAGATCCTATCTGGGCTTCTAAAACCATTATTCATTGGAAAGTCTGTCTGTACAGAAGTATGTGCACAGGGCTGAAAAAAATTTATCAACATGCTTACATGGATTCATTTTCATTGATAGCTGCCTGTTGGTTTTGTAAACTTAAATGCAATTGACCGATTTTTTTTCTTTCGTTTTTATTTTTATTTTTGGAAAAAATGGAATATTTGAGAAAGCACTATGAAAAGCCTGATTGGAACAACATCATGAGCCGTGCCATACATGCATGTGCAACCCTGTGACTTCCAAACATGTCCTCTCTTCAATAAATGTCGTGGCTTTCACAGCAGTCCTGCCTTGGCCTCTTTTGTAATCCTTTGCATTTGGATGAATGTGTTAAGAATGTATATTATTTGAATTGAGAGTATATGTTTATGGTACTGTAGCATTACGGTTAGCAAGGGAAATTGGAGTTTTAACAGGAAAGAAAGGAAAAACATAACATCTCCCCACAGGGTGTGCAAAATTCACATAAATCTATCATATGTAGTCAGATGCTTTTATATAATTGTTATGTAAAATATACTGTAGTTTTCTTTCCCTGATCCCACCCCTAACTAACATAGTACCCCGAGGGTGATGGAAGAAGCCCAGGTGGTACAATGGTAATTCCTTGGCTGCTAGCCAAAAAGTGGGCATTTCAAACCCACCCAGCAGCTCCATAGGAACAAGGCTTAGTGATGTGCATCCATAAAGATTAAAAAAAAAGAAGCCCCAAACCAAACCCAACCCACTGCCATAGAGTCAAATCTGACTCATAGTGACCCTTTAAAGATGAAAAACTGGAAACCAAACCCATTGCAACTGAGCTGATTCCAACTCATAGCAACCCTGTAGGACAGAGTAGAACTCCCTGTGGAGTTTGCATGGAGGGCCTGCTGGATTTGAACTGCTGACCTTTTGGTTAGTAGCTTTAGCACTTAAACACTACGCTACTGGGATTTCCCTGTAAACATTACAGCCTAGAAAATCCAGTGGGAAGTTCTGTTCCTGTCACGTAGGGTTGCTGTGCGACAAATGACTTGATGGCACCCAACACCAAGAAAAATGATAGAATGCCATGTTAGTGAGAGTGGCTCACCACAGGGGCCTACTGTGTTTGCAGTCTCTCCTCAAGTGATTGAGTCCCCTCTCCTAGCTTTCCCCACCCCCCAAAACTCCATCATCCTAGCATTGTGATTCAGCTATAGATAAGCAGCATCTCAGAAGCTGATTAGGCCCAGAGTCCTGGATTCAAATCCTTCCTTACCCCTTTCTGGCTGCAAGGCTGTGGGCACATGGAATAATTATTATAATTGTTTAGCACAGTAATTGGCACATGATAAGCAGCCCAAAACGTTAATTCAAAGACTTTTTTTAAATAGTGCTTTGGGTTGCATGTAAGTGGTATCATGTGTTATGTTTTGATGATGGTGAATGGCTGTTTTTATTTCCATTGAATATAAGGTGAGAAGAAAGTAGATTTAAAGAAGGGAAGATGTAAATATTAGCAAGAAATATGGCAACAGTTGAGTTTTAGAAGTGAAAGTGATCTTAAAGATGGTCTAGTCTGATTCACAGACTGTGTCGTTAAATGCTAAGAAGCCAAGGGTTTGTGCCCTGCTGGCGATGACACACAGGACCAACGGCAGACAGTTGAGGCTCTCCTGGATCCTCCAGTCTCGGCTAATGTTGGAGCTTAGAAAATCTGTGACACCTCCAAAAAGAGTCATTTGATAGAATGGCCTTAGTTTCTGCTTAAATCTGGTTTTTCAGGACACTGTTCATAAGTTAAAGCTCCAGGCAGCCCTTTACTCCCAGGGTTCCAGAGGGATCAGCATGGTAGGTTCAGTCTGACAGCTTCCACCTCTATGATCTTGTGCTTCAAGTTCTCCTTGATCTAATAAGCATAGTAAATAACATCAGTGATGTTTTTGGGCAGCACCAAGATGTATTTTTTTTTAAAAAAAAAATAGGGAAATGTGGGTCTGCAGTAAAGTTCCCAAATAAGAAATGCTTGATAAAGCATAGGAAGACTTCTGTCATTAATGAAATCATTTCACAGAAAGCAGCCTTTTTAAACTCTTTCATCTGAATCTGTATAATGAATGTCTTCCAGTCTCTTTCCCGGCCATATGCTGCCCCACAGAGAGTTTTTTTAATTTAAAAGAAGAATCTTGAACAAATTTGTAAATGAGAAACTTAACTTTTTTCACCTCCTCGAGTTACCCTGAGGACAGAGTACATTTGTGTAATTATGGACACTTTTTGGCTGGCTTCTCTGCTTTAAAATCTGCCCATGTACCAATCAGAGTGTCTGCAGAGTCTTGTCTGTTTTCTTGGTTGAATAATGGGCACTGATTGTGAAGCACATCTACTCAGTGTGCATTCTTTTATATCCATTCAGCTCAGTCAATTTAACTTCATCTTCATTTGGGAAAGAAATCAGTCTATACAACAGCATTTACAAAAATAACTATTTAGGGAAAAGACTATACATTTAACTTTTTAAATTATTACTGTTTTTTAATCCTCAACCCTACATCAGAAGCCTGAACTCCAGTCTTGGTTTTAATGGTGAGTAGCTGCATGAAGTCACTTCCTTAGATGCCTTCACTCTCCCATCTGGAAAAGTGTTCAGTCAACAGCATGGCCCAGACATGCCCCAGGAAAGTGAAGAGAGTCCAGTAGTATCTGGGAATAACCATATACTCCTTAGAAGAACTTCACTGAATGGCAAAAGGCTCCAACTTCCATGACGCCCGGAGCACATCTGGCCTGCCCCTTGCTGGTACTGTTGTTCTGTGGTCCGTCCCCGCCCTCCCACCCCAGGGAACCCAGGCCCATGGGTTCCTTACTGCCCTGTGCACTCCCGAGCATGTGGGAAGTGCCCCATGATATTGCTGTATGAACAAAGTACTAAATGACCTTTCTCACGTGCAAAGAGACTGAACTCGGAAGTTATATGAGTTGACTACCAGGATGTTCTGTTTTCAGGGAACTCGGAGGAACACCAAGCCCTTTGTGTTGGAAGGATGGTGTACGCTTCACCCCCAGATTCAGGAAATCCAGTTTCTCTTTATCAGAGTTTCTCTGTGGGATATGCTTTTATTCTTCAGGTCCAATGACTTTGTTGTTTTCTTTTGTATAACACCATGAATGCAAATAATTTGTAAAGTAAAATTTTGTAGACTTGTTTCAGTTATCTTTTGCAGATATATATTACATTTTGTAATTTGTTAAAAAGCCCTCTGGAAACCCGTTGTCATCCGTTATAGCAGTCCTATAGACAGAAGAGAAATGTCCAAGGAACAACCAGTGGACTCAGGCTGCCATCTTTTCGACTAGTAGCTGATCTCTTAACCACTGCACCATCACGGGTCTGTAATTTGTTAAAACCAAACCCCTGAAGTCAGTTCCAACTCATAGCTACCCTATAGGACAGAGTAGAACTGCGTTGTAGAGTTTTCTTATGAGTACCTGGCGAATTTGAACTGCTGGCCTTTTGGTTAGCAGATGTGGCGTATAACCAACACGTGAAAATGCCAAAATGATACACTATTCAAATTAAGACTTGCTTTTCATCATATTTTCTTTAATCTGAAGTGTGAGAGTAAAAATTAATTGTTTAATTTTTTCATTTAAAATTAATCAAAATGTGGTTCAGGTACGTCTATAGGTTAGTCTGTGGTGTGCCGGTAGGCAAAGGACAAAGGGACTGGGATAACCCATTGTAACCAAATGTTTTCTTCACTCTTAGATAGCCTTATGAACACACTCCCCTTAAGATCAATATAATAAAAACACATGACCCATGGTGTTGTCACTGGAGATAGTATTTCCTTCTTAAAGATTACCCTTTGTTGTTAGTAAAACAGCAAAGAGGAACCCTGAACATTTTGTAAATGAGAAATGTAAATGAAAAACTTCCACCGCACCTCCCCACCTGTAATCCCATCCCAGCTCTCCGATCCACCTCCTCAGTTACTCTGAGGACAGAGCAATTTGTATAACTATGGTCAACTTTAGCTACTCTAAAATACACCGATATAACACGATGTCTGCCTTGTAACTGCGAATAGTATTGTGTAGTAGTTGAACTGGCACCATCCAGTGGTGGTCTTTCTAGCAGACCTGGTGACCTATTTCCATAAAGAGAACAGCCAAGAAAACCGTGTGGGGATAGGTCCCCTGTGTCACGTGTGGTTGCTACGAGTCAAAAATCAGCTCCAAGGTATCTGACATCTTTACCCTGTTTTTGCACTGATTTTGCCTGTGTCTGACCTGCTCCTTTTGCAAGCCAGAAGTCTTGAGGTTTAAAATAAACCCACACTGATGTGGCCTCCTTACCATGACAAAGAAGACTCTTCCCAACTGGGATTACATCCACAGGGATAGGGATTAGGATTCCAACACAGAAGTCTGCAGATTCTGCAGACATGAGTCTGGGGTTCTTCAAATGTCAGTTGGAATCTCACAAAGCTACTGAGAACTGCTTGACCTCAGAAGAAGCTCGTGACTGTTCAGGGACCACACACGTTGTTTTCCTTTTGTTCCTCTGGTCTGTGTTGATTACCTGGAAGGGTGACAAAAACATTAAAGTTCTGGGGTCCCAAAAACCTGGATGTAATCCTAACCCCCCCGTCCTCCAGCTGTGTGAAGGTAGGCAGGCTACTAAATCCTTTCCCGTTTGTTTTCTCATCTGGAAAGTAAGGTTGATAACACTCCCTCGGAGATTCTTGTAGAAATGTAACAAAATAACCTGTACGATAGCAGGCAGATATAGAGCCTTGTGTTGGGAAGAACATGAGTACTTATTATATAAATATCAGCTAGGCAGCACTGAAAGAAGTAGATGGAGCCATAGAAGAGACACTTGTGACTCATGAGCTAAAATTATTTTCAAGGCACGTTAGCAGAAAGCTTACATCCATGAGTACAAAACAACATTAAAGATACAGTTCCCAACACTTAAAAATAAAGCCAAACCCACTGCTGTAGAGTCAACACTGACTTACAGTAACCCTGTAAAACTACCTCACAGAGTTTCCAAGACTGTCATCTTGATGGAAACAGACAGCAGCGTCTTCTTCCCACTCTACAACTGCTGGATTCTAACCTTTTGGTTAGCTGTTGACGGATGACCCACTGAGCCACCAGAGCTCCTGTCCGACACTTCAAGGACCTTTAGTATGCACCCAGGAAGGTTTAAACTACTTTACATGTATTAAAACCAAAGGAAAAAAAACCAGAAACTCATTGCTATGAAGTCATTTCCAACTCATAGCAACCCTGTAGGACATAGTAAAACAGCCCATGGGCTTTATGAAGAGCAGCTGATGAATTCAGAGCACCAGCCCTTCGGTCAGTAGCCTAGCTCTTAGCCATGGGGCCATCAGAACTGTCTCCCTTGTGGCCAGTCAATAATAGCAGCTGTAGTTCCCCACCCATTTTCATCCACTGTAACTTCATACATGTTTCTCTGTGAAAAGGTGTACATTCAAATCAAAGGAATGTGCTAGTCTAAGTTACACAGATATTTTGACCATTCAGCCAGTTGTATTAATAGTTCCCTAAGGCTGCTTTAACAGAATACCTTAAACTAATGGTGTAAAACAAGATGCATGGTCTCAGTTCTGGGGGACAGAGGTTCAAATTCAAGGTGTCAGCAGAGCCACATGCTTTCCAAAGTCTCCCGGAGGAGTTCCTTTCTTGTCTCTCCTGGCCTCTGGGAGACCTGGCCATTCCTTGGCTTGTGGCCCCAGCAGTCTCATCTCCTACCTCTCAGGGTAGTCTTCCCATTGTGTTTCGCACTCTCTTTTATATCCCTCTCAGATGGGATTAGAACCTGCCTGCTCCAATATGATCTCATGTGAACTGATACCATCTTCAAGGACCCTGTTTTCAAACAAGGTCCCATTCACAAGTATGGGGAGGGGTTAGGACTTGAATATGTCTTTGGGGGATGCAGTTCAAACCATTAAAACCATTTCGTACTATCTGTCCATCTACTCTTGATAATTATGTGTTCATTTTTTTATGTTATGACTGTACTTGGACTTAAAATGTCTTTTCTTTCTTGTAGATGAGTCTGTGCTAATATTAGTTTCCACTGGGCCTTTGACATGATTTATTTCATGGACATAATACATATGCTTGGCAATACATATGGGTTATCCATCAGTCAGATCCGACTTTATGGCACTTGGCTGGCTTGGCTATGTTCTCTGCCATTGTTCTATATTTTGTGGAGATTCTATAGTCTTCTTCACAATGCTTTAAATTTTATGCTATAGAATCTTTCACTTTTGCCATGGGATGATAACAACTTTTTGGTCGAGTATTTTGAATTGTAATGGTGTTGTTAGATTACACAGTTACCCCTCCCAGTACAAATACACTTGTGTGTTTTGGGAAGCAAGAGTTTGTTATTAATGTGTTCAGGATAAGAAATACTATGCGTTGTAATTAAATTTCCAAGTGGCACCTCAAAAGGTACTTTTAAATATTAGGACCGTGTTAAAATAAAGTACTTGAAGTCCTCACATGTCTTCAAGAGCCGCTAGGTTGACTTTCGTTGTACCCAAGAGTATGTATGGTGCACTGGAGAGAGGGCAGAGCCTCGGGACCTGGGAAAATTAAGCTCCCAGCTATTTACTACAACGTGGTTTTGGTAAAATATACTTTGTGTTTTCACCGCTCATTGTGTGTTATATAGAGATTTCATTTAATCCGTATAGTAACCTGATGAAGTAATTAATATTATGGCTTGTATTTTATAAGTGGAGTAAATAAGGCACAGAAATTTATGTACCTTAGGAAGGCCACTTCACCCCTGTTATTGCTGGTATTCTTGGTGTCCTTAGATTTTTAAAGGGCAGACTGCTTTGAGTGTGGCTGATGGTCTATATGAAGCCACTGTACCTCTTAGATGTCTGAAATGACAAGTAATTATTAAGTGGCTTTTAACTGCTTTCTTCCTCTTCCATTCCCTAAGGAGTTTTACACCATCCTTTGAAAGCTAACAGATTCTGAGAGAGAAATAAACATTTTGAAATTTTTGAAACTGAATAAAAAGCATTTTCCATTCAGCACGAGTCTAAGTTTTTTCTGAAGTGATTCATCATCTTTAATTTTTTTTTTTTTTAAGTTTTAAATAGAAAAACCAGTACATGACTTCATACCGGTGTCCAGAATTTCCACCTGCTTATGAATATTTTCCATGATGACCTAAATGAAAAGAATGTGTACTTAATAGTGACCAAATATTTTTTCGGTAGGCCTTTGGGCAAGGCGAATTAGTGTCTTCCCTGTTTTTGTGTGTAGGGTCACTATGAGTGAGAACCAACTTGTTGCCACCTGAAAACAACAGTGTGAACCATCCAGCTGAGTACTATAACTTCAAGCAGTTCTCAATTTTATAAAGTCACAATATCTGCATTAGAAAAATTACTCATAGAAAATTACTCCATTCTCAGAAAATACAAAACAGGGTGGTTTCTACACATGTTAAGACAAATTCATTCAGTATTTCTGTAGATATAATTGACTAAGGCATAGTTTTGAGAAACATTAAAATTTTGAACCTGGTTTCTGAATTAACTTCTTGCCTTCTTCCCTCCTTGCCTTCTGTCTGACTTCCTGTCTCCTTTCCTCCCCTCATCTTTATCCCCAGCCTTCCTCCTATGTCCTTGTTTTTCTTTCTTGGAACTGATAGTGAAATGAATCAAATATATTTCTTTCAGCCCACAAATCCTGTTCATCTGCTTTTCTTTTCCCTTGCTTTAATCCCCTTCCAAGTACATTGGAAGAATAATCGAATACATTTTCTGAAAATCTTGGCATATTCCCTGTATTTTGGAGGTGTGGTGAAAAGGTTGGCAAAAAGAGGTTTCTGAGTGAAAAGCTATTCTATATTAAATTTTAAATCATCAGACACCTCATGGATATAAACCAAAGTAGCTAATTTCAGTAAAGAAAACAGCCAGGGTTACTGTGAGGCAGAATTGGCAGCCATGGTTTTGGGTTAGTGTCTTAGGCTGGGTTTTCTAGGGAAGCAAAACCAGTAACACATGTAGGTACAAGGAAAGATTTATAATATAGATAGATAGATAGATACAGATATAGGAAACAGCTCATGCAATCACAGAAGCTGAATGTCCCAAGTTCTGGCACAAGCCTCGCACGGCCAAGGAAGCTGAGGAGCCCAAAGTCAGCAGGTCAGAGTTCTAGATCACTGGTTGTGTAGGTCGGTGAATCCCAAGCTGGGGCGAGACGGAGCGGCAGAGGCTGGTGAACCCAGGATCGGCAGGTCAGGGAGCAGGTGTGGCAGAGGCTGGTGAACCCAGGATTGGCAGGTCAGGGAGCAGGACTCTCAAGTGCCGACTGTAAGGACTGATGAATCTAGCAGCTGCTAGCTCAAGTCCAGGAACCAGATGCTGCAAGAAAAGAGCAGGAGCTCCTGGCTACATGAGCAGACCAGCAGTAGTAGTGGAAGGTCAAGAGATGAGAGCCGAGGGGCAGGAAGCCACCACAAACCCTGCCCTGCCACTTAATACATCAGCCAAATATGGAGTAGCCAAGTTGATATAATCCTGAACACCATAGTCCACCCCTTGTCAACTTGTCCTCTGCACACATCTCACCTTACCATCCACAGTTTCTGAAGGAATACAGTTACAAAGTCATACTTACATGTAACATGATATAACTAACACATGTACAACTGAAAATGCATTAGCCCATTTACATCTTATGTTTCATAAGTTAACAAAATATCCAGTACACACATACAAAGCAGGAATACTCATAACAATTACAATCCTGGTTTCTGCAACCGGTCACATGGCCGTAATTGCTATTTAGAACTACCTTCTACAACCCATTCTGTATTCCCTTTGCCCTCAGTAAGCACCTTAGCTGGTCATGGTTCCTTGCCTGGTGAGGTGACCCAAACCTTCATTCCTGAAGGGTCTAGGCTATTATCACTCATTTTGGAGTTGAGTTGCTGTAGTTTTCCATTAACCTTAATCACAAGATCCTAAGGGATCTCGTGCATTCCAAACATACTCTTCTTTACTGCCATTATGTAATATCAGTCCAATTTCATCTTCATAGTCAGGATCAGTCACACTAGTCAGTATTGTAACTCCCTTCTTTGTCTGTTGATCTAGAAGCACAAGGAGCCCCAAATGGGCCTGGTGAGACTTTTAGCTTCCAGTTAAGTGGAATTGTTGATGTGTCTCCAGGTGGCAGCATTCCTCCCTTTAGAACTAAGACATTTAACCCTGCAGAGCATACTGTCATGGAGACAGGAAGCAAAAATCTTGCAAGTGGGTCACTAGGGGTAACAGTGAGTGGTGATAGATACAGATAGATACAGAAGACAAATTCATTCAGTATTTCTGTATTTCAGTATTTCCACCCCTTCATTCCTGGATCCATGAATCCTGGCGATATGAGAAACAGCACTGTATATTGAACACTGGTTTAGAGCATACACCGCCTCGTGGTGAACACTTCCCCAACCCTGCAAGGTATTGCCACCTAGCTGGCAGCATAATTGTGTCTTCAGGAGGCCATTCCATCGTTCTGTCAAGCCAGCTGCTTCAGGACGATGGGCAACATTGTAAGACCAGTGAATTCCATGAGCATGGGCCCACTGCTGCACTTCATTTACTGTGAAGTAAGTCCCCTGATCAGAGGCAATGCTGTGTGGGATTCCATGATGGTGGATGAGGCATTTTGTAAGTCCACAGATGGTAGTTTTGGCAGAAGCATGTCGTGCCGGGTAGGCAAATCCATATCCAGAGTAAGTATTCCAGTAAGGACAAAACGTTTTCATTTCCATGATGGAAGCGGTCCAATGTAGTCAACTTGCCACCAGGTTGCCGGCTGATCACTTTGAGGGTGTGTAGCTTCTGGGTGTGAACAAAGAGCTGCATGACAGCATCTGAAATGCAGTCCTTACTGCCGATATGGTGAAGATGGAGGCGAGAAAGAGCGGCAGAGGCTGGCAAACCCAGGATCGGCAGGTCAGGGAACAGGACTCTCAAGTTCCGACTGTAAGGATTGATGAATCCAACAGCTGCTAGCTCAAGTCCAGGAACCAGACGCCACAAGAAGAGGGCAGGAGCTCCTGGCTACGTGAGCAGACCAGCAGTAGTAGTGGAAGGTTGAGAGATGAGAGCTGAGGGCTGGGAAGCTGCCACAAACCCAGCTCTGCCACTTAATACATCAGCCAAATATAGAATAGCCAAGTTGACATAATCCTGACCACCACAGTTGGTACAGATAAAACTGTGCTAAAAAGATTAGTTTGCTGGGGATGGGGGTGGTGCGGATAAATAGATGAAGCACTGGGTGGGTTTTGGGAAGTGAAACTATCCTGCATTAAATCCTGTAATAGTGGACACACAAGGCATTTTTCAGAAACTGTAAAATTGTGAACTCTGTGGACTTCAGTGCATCAATATGTGTTCTTCATTTGTACGGCACAGGAACACAAGGCCTGTGTGGTAGTGTAATGGGTACATAACAGTAGTCATTTGTCAATGTAATGGATACATAACATTAGCCATTTCTCAACAAATGAGAGACAAGAATATCCTGTTCTGCTGTGCTTCTGTAAACCTAAAACTTATCTAAAAATTTGTGCATTTAAAAGAAAAAGAGTATTTTTCCAAGTTTGAAAAAATTAAATAAAAAAAAGACAATAGCCAAATTGTATATGATTCTGATATTCCAGCAGGTGGAAAAAAAAATTGAACATAACATATGTGCAAATCTAGTCTTTAGTGTATTTATAACAAAACCATAATGTAACTTCAATCAATAATTAGAAATAAACAAACTGATGAGTGTTCAGTTCTACACTGAGCACACTAGGAAAAAAGTCTCACATGTCAAAATAATAGACCTGTTAAATGCAAATGTGGGAATAATGCAAAGTCTTATACTCTATCCTACAATGGAGAGAAGTTGAAGCACATTTACAAAACTCACTTTGTGGAGTTATATACAGCAGAGAGAAAAACAAAGGAAAGTAAGTACTCTTCATTCTTCATTAGCTTATAACCAGCAGAATAAGCTGAATGCTGTATAGTTTCTGTGAATCTTTTTTTTTTAATTATGACTGAGTGAAAATGTACATTCCTATATAAATTTATATGCCCACCTAAATGCAGCTTCCACTGCTCTCCCTGCCTGGTGACAGCACACTATTCCTCTCTGTACCATACATGTCTCATCCTCCCAACAGTCTCCTTCCCCCTCCTCTCCACCTACTCCCCTTCCTCCAGCCACATGTCAGCAGGATGATATCCTATAGATGCATAGAACCATAAAGTGCCTCCGATATATGGTCACTCTGCATCACCAAGTCCAACCCATTCGTGTCCGAAGAGGGGACGTTCGTTATGATTTATGGGCAAGGGAAGCATCAGGGTCTGGGGCCATGCTCCCAGGGGAATCCCGAAGCCTCTGGACCATCAGTTGAGGTCTTTTAGTGGAGATCTCAGGGTGCCCCCCTTTTTATTCTTGTGTTGCCAGTGAGACTCAACTTAGTGAGCTCCATCACGGCTATCACTGGTGGTGGCCAGGCACCATCTGACTCTTCCAGTCCAAAGTCGATATAGGCACCACTCAGGTGAGTCTCTCTTTCTTCTGGGTTGTCTTTACCCCATGTCATTTTGGTCCTCGGTGAGCATCCGATCCTACTGCGTTGGGACCATTTGCTGTGCCCTCAGATGGCAGCTTGGCAGCTTTTAAGACCCCAGACGCCACTCACCAATGTGGGGTGCAGAGAGTCCTCTTAGCAAAATGCTAGTTGTGCCAATTGGCCTTGATTTTACCTAAGAGCATGGTCCCCTGTTCCCTACCCCAGCTACTCTATCCTTCCAACATTGGGTTAAGATGAAAGGAGTATTCAAGTTATGCTGAAGTCCACTTAATATTGTTCTTGTTTCTAATGTGCACTAACACCGATTTCACCCAACCAAATTTCTACCAACTATCTAAACCCTACACCCCTCACCCTCTTCTTCCTCTTCCATTCCCTAAGGAGTTTTACACCATCCTTTGAAAGCTAACAGATTCTGAGAGGGAAATAAACATTCTGGAATTTTTGAAACTGAAAAAAGGCATTTTCCATTCAGCACGAGTCTAAGCTTTTTCTGAAGTGATTCATCATCTTTAATTTTTTTTTTTAAGTTTTAAATAGAAAAACCAGTACATGACTTCATACCAGTGTCCAGAATTTCCACCTGCTTATGAATATTTTTCATGATGAACTAAATGAAAAGAATGTGTACTTAATAGTGACCAAAGGAATCCTACTGATTTACTTATGTTTATCTTGTATCCTGAGACTTTGCTGAACTCTTCTATCAGTTTGAATAGTTTACTTATAGATTCCTTGGGGTTCTCTGCATATACAATCATATCATCAGCAGACAGGGAGATTTTGACAACTTCTTTGCCGATGCAGATGCCCTTTATTTCTTCATCTTGTCTAATTGCTCTGGCTAGAACTTCTGGTACAATGTTGAATAGGAGAGGTGACAGTGGACATCCTTGTCTAGTTCCTCTTCTCAAGGGAAAGTCTTTCAGTCTCTCTCCATTCAGGATGATGCAGGCAGTTGCCTTTGTATAAATGGCCGTTATTGCGTTGAGGAATTTGCCATCTATGCGTATTTTGCTAAGAGTTTTTAGCATGAATGGGTGTTGGACTTTATCATATGCCTTTTCTGCATCATTGGACAGAATCAGGTGATTCTTGTCTTTTGTGATATTTATGTGGTTAATCATATGAATTGTTTTTCTCATGTTGAACCAGCCTTGCATCCCTGGTATGAATCCCACTTGGTCATGATGGATTATTTTTGGATATGTATTGCCAGTATTCTACTGGCAAGAATTTTGTTGAATATTTTTGCGTCTAGATTCATTAGTGATAGCAGTCTGTAGTTCTCCTTTTTAGTTGGGTCTTTCCCAACTAACTTTGGTATCAGGGTTATGCTGGCTTCATAGAATGAGTTTGGGAGTACTCCATCCTTTCTATACTATGAAATAGTCTCAGTAGTATTGGAGATAACTCTTCTCTAAAAGCTTGGTTGAGTTCTGCAGTGAAGCCATCTGGGCCTGGGCTTTTTTTGGTTGGCAGTGTTTTGATGACCTTTTCAATCTCTTCCTTTGTGATGGGTTTATTAAGTTGTTCTGCTTCACATTGTGATAATTTGGGTAGGTGGTGTGAATCAAGGAATTTGTCCATTTCCTCTAGGTTTTCGAATTTGTTACAGTACAGGTTTTCATAGTATTCTGTTATGATATTTTTGATTTCTGTTGCATCTGTTGTGACCACTCCCCTCTTGTTTCTAATTTGGGTTATTTGTTTCCTTTCCTGTTTTTCTTTAGTAAGTTTAACCAGTGGTTTGTCAATTTTGCTGATCTTTTCAATTTTTTCAATTGTTTTTCTATTCTCTAATTCATTTAGCTCTGCTCTAATCTTTATGATCTGGTTTCTTCCGGTGCGTGAGGGGTTCAAGCTGTAGGGTTAGTTCCTTGATTTGGTTTCTTTCTTCCTTCCATATGTGTGCATTTATGGAGATAAACAGACCTCTGAGCACTGCTTTGGCTGTATCCCATAGGTTCTGGTAGGAAGTGTTTTCATTCTCATTGGAATCCATGAATTTCTTTATTTCATCCTTGATTTCTTCTATAACCTATGTTTTTTTGAGCAAGATGTTGTTCAGTTTCCATGAGTTCCACTTCCTATCTATGTTTTTTCTGCTATTAATTTCGACTTTGATGGGTTTATGATCTGAGAAGATGCTTTGCAGTAATTCAGTGGTATGGATTTTGTTGAGAATTGCATTATGTTCTAACACGTGGTCAATTCTGGAGAATGTTCCATGTGCTCTGGAGAAGTGTAATTGTCCACTGATGGGTAGAATGTTCTGTATATATTGATGAGGTTTAATTGGTTAATTTTGGCAGTAGGGTCTTCTGTATCTTTACTGAGGTTTTTTCTAGATGATCTGTTTAGTATTGAGAGTGGAGTGTTGAAGTCTGCCACTATTATTGTGGAGTAATATAACTCTTTTGAGTGTAGTCAGTGTTTCTGCGACTGTTATTAGGTGCATAAATATTTAATATAGTTAAGTCTTGCTTGTGTACTGAACCTTTCAGCAATAAATAGTGTCCACCTTTGTCCATGATGATGGATTTTACATTAAAATTGATTTTGTCTGAGATTAGAATTGCAACACCTCCTCTTCTTTGTTCATTGTTAGCTTGATATATATTCTTCCATCCTTTAATTATCAGTTTGTTACTCTTTTTAGGTCTCAAGTGAATTTCTTATAGACAACATATGGGTGGGTCATGTCTTTTTATCCAAGATGTTACTTGATGTCTCTTTACTGGAGCATTCAGTCCACTCACATTCAATGTAATTATTGATAGGTATGTGTTCACTGCTGCCATTGTGGACATGTTTATTTTTATGTTTATTTTTGTGTTGATGTTTTCTCTGTTCTTATTAGTCTTTTCTGGGACATTGTTTTTTGTGAGTTGATTTTTCACCTTTTTCAGAGCTGGTTTCGTAGTTGTTGAGAATCGTGTGTTACATTTCTTGAAATGGTATGATACATCTTTGTTGTGCTTTACAGCTGGCCCTATGATCCCCCTTAATAAACTATATATAAACCCAATTTTAATTACTATCAGTCTTGTCATCTTCCTTTCCATCTGGAAGGACTGTAACAACTGTAGTACATCCCTCTTTTTATTATGATTACACCATAGTTTTCATGATGATCACTAGATTGCATCTTTCCGTATCAAAGCTGTGATTGACTTTGGAGCCTTCCCTAAAAGAGTAGAGTATTGAGTAGTGGCTTCGTTCTTCTAAGCCAGAGACAAGAACTTCTTTCAGTATTTCTTGTAGTTTTGGTTTGGTTATTACGAAGTCTCTGAGCTTCTGTTTATCTGGAAATGTCTTCACTTCATTTTCATATTTGAAAGATAGCTTTGCAGGATATATAATTCTTGGTTGGAAGTTCTTCTCCTTCAAGGCTTTGAATGTGTCATGCCACTGTCTCCGTCTCAGCATGGTTTCTGCTGAGAAATCTGATGAAAGCCTACAGGGTTTCCCTCTGAATGTTGCCTTTGCTTTGAGTCTTGCTGCCTTTAAGAGTTGCTGCTTATGTTTCATTTTGTTGTTAAGCTTTATTATAATATGTCTTGGAGTCTTTCTTTTGAGACCTATATCGGGTGGTGTACGATATGCATCTGGGATATCTATATTCTCTTCCTTCATGATTTCTGGGAAGTTTTCTTTCAGCAGCTCAGCCATGATACTCTCTGTGTTCTCAGGTGTCTCATCCTGTTCAAGGACTCCAATTACTCGAAGATTGTTCCTCTTTTAATAGAGTCCCACATTTCTTAATGCTTCTTCACTTTTCTTGTTTCTTTTTTTCTGATTTTTGCTCATAGATGCTGGTGTCAGTAGCTCTGTCTTCCAAGTCAGAAATTCTTTTTTCCATTTGTTGCATTCTGTTTTCTTGGCTTTGAATGGAATTTTCTACATCTTTGATTTTGTTCTTGATCTGTTGGATTTCCGAGTACTGGTATTCCATCAGATTGAACAGCTTGCTTAATTATTCCTTTTGCTCTGCTGCATTTTGTATGAGGTCTAGAACCAAGCCACGCCAAGTGCTAGAAGTGCTCTGAATATAATCCTTTTGTGTTCACCTTCTGATGATTTCAGAAAAGTGTCTTCATCTGGAAAACTCACTGGTTGTTTTGTTTGTGAGCCTTCTGAAGCCATGGTGATTTCTTGTATGCCACAAGTGTCTGTTGCTTTTTAGGACCCATGTGAGTAAGTAGTGGCTGGGAGAGATACTGTGAGAATGGACCACAGATGTTTCCCTAGGCTGCCTTAAAATGTAAAACAAAAGGTATCTGACCACTTCCGAAGTCAGTCAGGTTTTCAGGTGTAGAGGTCCCTCTTCCCAGCTGGCAAAGTAAGCACCTCTTTATCCAACCCCAGATGATACAAACTAGTTCAAAATACAGCAATGCTACTGCCCTGTTGGCCTCTGCTGACAGGGCCCAGCCTTAGGTGACACTGTGTAAACTACTGCTTTTCTGGTAGAAAAGATCTCTCTTGTGGGCAGGCTCTGGCTGCCAAGCTAAGAAATAGGTCCAGCTGCGGCCACCTTATCTAAGATGGCACCTTCCACACAGTTGGCAGATAGAGGGGCTAAAGGTTCCGAGAGTTAATGAGTCCTCCACCTGTGTTGCCAGGCCCCCACTATAGGTGACACTGTGTAAACTACTGCTTCTCTGTCAGAGAAGCGCTGTCCTGTTTGCAGGTGCTGGCTCTCAGGCTAAGAATTACGTCCCTGCTATAATCTCCATATTCAACATGGCGTCCCTTACTCAGGTTCTGCGGTTCCGTACAGACCACGCTGTGGTAGTGATAAAAAGACAGGCCCAAAGAGGCTAGATGAACAAAGTCCTAAGCCTGTCTCTCAAAATACGGCAGTTTTGCCTGCCTATCCCACCAGCAGTGCGTCTGAGTCTAGCCACTAGGCAAGACCCAGCTCAACCTGCTAGCCAAGACAGAGGAAAAAAAGAGTCAAAATGGTACGTTTACCTTCAGTCTGTGAGAGCCAGGGCTCGCCAGGAGCAGGAGTCAGAAAAAGAGAGGAGTTCTTTCACTCAGTGGTATGATGTCCAAATTAACAACCCTGTGCCATGTCCTGGGGGCTCACCAGGTGACCAGAAGGCTCTGTTTGGTTATCAGTTCAGGTCTTGGTTTCCAGAGGGATATAAGGACATATGTGCTTAGTCTGCCATCTTGACTCCGCTCCTTCTGTCAATCTTACCTTGGAATTTTCAACTCCAATAGTTTCTTTAGCTTTAATTATTTTGAGATCATGCTGATTAATTGTGTGGCTGGTAGAATGTTTTGGTTCTATTTATATGCAATTTACCTGGTTTCATAGCAGAAAATAATATTGTGCAACTAAAATGTTACCCATTTTGAATCCCACCTTTCTCAGGAAGGGTATATTTACATTAAAAAAGTATCCTGCTTCAGAGTCATGCTCCTCTCTGCCCACAAGATAGTCAGGAAGCTTTTAAATCACATCAGTTATTAAAAAAAAAAGTTCTGAGAGAATAAATGTGTCTTTATGACAAAGGACACATTTATTCTTTGTATGATTAAAAAATAATTCTGAAGCATCATCTGATTATAGGAAAAAAAGTAATGTAATTTTCCTTTTGATGCTGAAGTTGATTATCCTAGACGGAGAATGATAAATCTTAATAGTTTGTAGCCCACAGTAGGTACTAAAAATGTTTCTCATCAATCAGGAGTTAATAGTTAAAGGAAAACATGTGGCAGAGGTTGGGTGTTATTAGTTGGTAATAATCTTCTGTGTTTTATATATAGCATCAAAAGTAATATCTGCAAAGTAAAAATAAATAGACCAATGTGCACTTACTATGGATTATGAAAGACTATTATCAGTGGAGAGAGTAGAAGAGTTAAACTTTCAATTAGAGTTTGAGTTTGCTTTCCTTTCAAGCACCTACATATGTGTGGCTTGGGCAACTTACATCACCTATGTAAGCAATTGTATGAGCTCGATGTACAGTGCTGTGTACGTAGTAGGTGCCTAGTTGACATTGCAGTTCATTTTCACATCTAGAAAGCAACCTATTAAGACTGTGATGAACCTCCAGGGCCCAAATTGTAGTGACCTCTGTCCCGGCACAGAAAAAATGAACAAAGTTATTACCAGCTGGAGAAAGCGAGGGGTGTGCAGAGAACTCAGTCTCCATCAAACCAAAATGGCACTGCTGTCAGCACATTCTGGAAAGCAAAGAGAAGATTCTGTATAAAATTTAGATGAACAGTCTTGAAGATGAGTAGGATTTTGATGATTGGGGAGTGGGAGTGGAGTAAAGAAGGGAGGGATTCCATGACATGGGTACCGGCAGGGGACACAGGACGTATGGAGGCGTAACATGCATGGTGTTTGGTGGGAGAAAAGAGACTGAGCAATGGCTTTGGGGCCCAGGAAAGTAGGCAACTAAGAGAGAAGATGAAGTTTCTCGTAGCTTGGGAGCAAACCTTGGATTTTAAATGTTTTACTAAGAAGACAAATTTTCAGTGTATAGACTGAGTATTTTCAAGCTTTTTCTTTCCGTATATGATGAACAGCATTCATCTGCCCAATGTATTTCCATGCCTCATACGTCTGTTGATTCCCTTCTCTGCTAGACACTGTTCTAAGTCCAAGGGACAACTAAACATAAATCCACCTGGCAATCGTGGTGATTGCTTTTCTAAAGACAAAGAGCCCAGGTGTGGATAATGGAGTGTCTGCTACCACTGTCTCTTTCACTCAAGAAAGCGTAAGGGAATGCAAGACCACAGAACTCTGGTTACTATAGGAATTGCCTAATTCATTAAAATGGAAATCATGTACAAACTACCAGTTTCAGTGCACCTCTTAGCAGATTATACTACCCAAACCCAGTGCCATTGAGTCAGGTCCATCTCATGGCGACCCTAGAGGCCAGAGTAGAACTGCCCCACAAAATATTCAGGGAACGTCTGGTGAAAGTCAACAATAACTGCTAACTTTCTGGAAGGTGTTTGGATGGCAGAATTGGCAGCTACCGTGTGGTCTTTGAGGAGGGAAGTCGTGTAATCTGAGAAAGAATCAACCAGAGGTTGCTAATATAAAGACCTGTCTCCTTCTAGTTCCCCTGCTAGCCATTGTTGCATGAATTGCTGAGAAGCCCTTCCCTCGAGTGTCCCCTGAGACCATCTCCTCTGATTTGTCAGCACTTCCTGTTCATTATCATCAAGGCAAGAACCACAGCTCTTCCCACTGCATGTCCACCACTAACCTTTTCCTCTTGCTGTGGTCTACAGCTCTCTGTTTTCCTTACCACACTCATTTCTCTAATTGTGTTTGTCTAGACAGCACTGTCCAATAGGGTAGGTAGAATTCTGCAATAATAGAAGTGTTTTATTCTGTACTGTTCAGTATGGTAGGTACCAGCCATATGTGGCCATTCAGCATAGACAATTGTAGCTAATGCAACTGAGGATACAGTCTTAAGTTTTATTTCATGTTAATTAATTAAAATGTAAATAGTCACATGTGGCTAGCACTACCATATCAGACAGCACAGATCTAGATGTTTCCTAAAATGTCCAGTTCATATTTTATTTTCTTGACTGCTGGATAAGTAGCAGGTTCTTACATTCAATTTTTCTAGGTTTGAAGTAGCTAGATTTTTTTTTCCAGTTAATCTGTGATTTCTTAACAAATTCTTACATAGTTAAAGGATCAGGAATGACAGCATTGTTTCTTGTCTCTACACATGATGTTGTGTTCATAGCTGTTGTTGGATGCTGTTGAATTTTTTCGACTCATAGTGACCCCATGTGACAACGTAGAATGGTCCCATGAGGATTCCTATGTTGTCTTTCTTCTGAGGAGCCCCTAGGTGGGTTCAAACTGCCAACTTTTGAGTTAGTAGCCTAGTGCTTAGCAACTATGTAACCAGGGTTCCTTCTTATCAGATGAAACTACCAAACCCACTGCCATCAAGCCGATTCCAATGCATAGCGACCCTATATGATTGTAGAGTTTCCAAGGAATGTCTGGTGAATTTGAACTGCCAACCTTTTGATTAGCAGATACAGCACTTAACGACTACACTACCAAGGTTTTTGATGATCGTAGTAGCAGCCAGAAAAGAGATGCTGTATCAGGGATAAAACTACTGTCTCCCTTTTTATTTTAATTTACCTCTTGCCATTATACAGCTGAGGAAAAGAACAGTATTTCCTAGTCTCTTTCTCTTTCCCATACAGGCTGCTTCAGGGTAAGAACTAGAAGAGGGAAGAGAAAACTCTGTGTGGGCAGAAGTATACCATAAAAAGTGATATGCCTCTCCTGTGACCTCCGGGTGTTAAAGAGTATAGGGGTGAAGGAGAGCTTCTGTGCTGACTGCCAGGCACCTCAAATAAATGTGGCTGTGTAGTGGGAGCACAAGAAGAGAGACAATGAGCTTACCTTCAGACACATTGCGTTTCAGGTCTTTATGGTGAGCTATGGAATATACATCTTAACCTCTGGAGAAAGGGGAGAAAGCTGTTCTCGAGACAGATGTTAGGAGGCTATTGTTGTTGCTAGGTGCCATCATCAGCTCTGCTCCAACTCATAGCAACCTGTGCACAGCAGAACAAAACACTACCTAGTCCGGTGCTATGTCCACAATCATTGTTATGCTGAAGCCCACTGTTGCAGCCACTGCGTCCGTCCGTCTTGTTGAGGCTCTTCCTCTTTTTCATTGAGCCTCCACTCTACCAAGCATGATGTCCTTCTCCAGGGATTGATCACGCCTGACAACATGTCCAAGATATATGAGATGCAGTCAGTCTTGCTGTCTTTGTTTCCAACGAGCACCCTGGTTGTACTTCTTCCAGACTAGATCTGTTCTTTTGGCAGTCCATGGTATGTTCAATATTCTTCTCCAACACCACAGTTCAAAAGCATCAGTTCTGTCTTCCTGGAGGTTGTTAGCATGTGCTAATTAAAGCCCCAGGAGTGGCTTAAGATCAATGGGTAGAAGTAGAAAGGTGAATGACAAAACGTAGCTGTAGCACCGCTAGTTATATGATGGATGGAAGTATAAACCCATTGCTGTCAAGTCAATTTTGACTCATAGTGACTCTATAGGACACAGTAGAACTTCCCCATAGAGTTTCTAAGGAGTGCCTGATGAATTCAAACTGCCAGCCTTTTGGTTAGCAGCTATGGCACTTAACCACTACTATGCCAGGGTTTCAGGATGGATGTATAAGAGCTTCAAGTGAGACAGGAGAAAAAAACAAAAGAAGGTAGTCACCAAAGACAAAAGGAGAGAGTATTCCAAGAATAAGAGAGCAGTCAGTAGTTTTCTGTGCTGTGGGAAGGACAACATTGAAAAGTATCCATTAGGCTTAGCTGGGTGACATGGAAACCAGAGACCTCTGTAGAGAAGAGTGTCAGAGAGAGAAAAGGTGGCAGGGTTCTGAGAGATGAGTGAGCAGTAAGGCAAGGAAGGTGGCATGTGAAGACAACATCTTGGAAAATGTTTGGCTGTGAGAACAGCGATACCCAGAGATGAGTGAGACATGATAGGAAGGTTCTAAGATTTTGTTTTGCTTTCAAGGTAGGTTAGAGTTGAATACATCTAATGCCGACGGCAAGGGAAGGGGCCACTTGACGCTGGTAGAAGATGCAGGAACGGGAGTGAGTAGGTCATCAAGAGAAGTCCCTGGATGGTGACAATGGTTAGCACGCCTGGCTGCTAACTGAAAGCGTGGAGGTTCAAGGCCACCTAGAGGTGCTTTGAAAAAAAAAAAAAAAAATGCCTGACAATCTGCTCCTGAAAGATCAGTCATTGGAAACCGTATAGGACAGAGCTCTACACTACACACACAGGGTCACCATGAGTCAGAAGTGACTCAACGTCTATGAGTTAGATCATGAGGAGAGCTGGCTCCTGGAGATGGGCCGGGAGGACAGTTGGAGGAAAGGACATCCGGAGGCAGAGAAAGGATGCCTTTCAATGGAAAGGAGAGGCGTGGCTGAGTTATCGCATAGGTTCAGTAGATGGTGATGATGTGAGATGCTGTTCAGTGCTAATGCTGCAGAGCCAGTTTTGTGTCTGAGCCTTCATGTGTTCCTAAAATGCGCTTTGTCATGTAATTGTCCTCTACGTTCGACGCCATTGCTGCAGCCCCTGTCAGTCCATCTCATGGAGGGCGGGTCTTCCTCTTTTTGCCCCGCCCCCTGCTGTACCAAGCGTGACGTCTTTTTCTGGTGTCTGGCCACTTCGGAGGAAACCCAGCTGGTGTGGTGGTTAAGTGCTGCAGCTGCTAACCCTAAAGGTTCGCAGTTCAAATCCACCAACTGCTCCTTGGAAACTCTATGAGGTCGTTTTCGACTCTGTAAGGCAGTCCCATGGGGTCACAGTGAGTTGGAATGAACTCAGTGACAGTGAGTTGGTCCCTCCTGTTATCACATGCAAGCTATGTGAGACCATGTCTCACTATCCACACTTCTAAGGAACATTCTGGCTGTATTTCTTCTATGGCACGTTTGTTCCTTCTCCAGGCGGTACGTGGCATATTCAATTTTTGTCGCCAACACTATTTCAGAGGCGTCAGTTCTTCTTTGGTCTTCTTATTTATTGTGCGGCTTGCACTTGCGTAGGAGGCAATTGAAATACTGTGACTTGTGTCAGGCACACCTTAGCCCTCAAAGTAACGTCTTTGCTTTATAACACTTAATCCAAAGTAAGTGGTTTTAATTTTAAACACTGACTGTTTGTTCTTGAATTTCCAAAGTTCAGGGGACTAAGGTGGGAGTGGGGCTCTGGGTTGTGTGAATGCTGCATTCAGAGACTCCGTCTCTTGGTTGGTACCGCTTGTTTGTGGGGATCTGGGACGTGTGTAGTCAGTGCCTACTGCAGTGTGCCACCGAGACGTTAACTTTGCAGGTGCTGATAAGGCACAGGTGTATGGGGTGTGCTGGGATCTGGGTGACATCAACTTCTGAGAACATCTCATTATGCAAAGTAAAAACATAACTAAACCTTGAAATGCTTAATGATTTCTTAAAGTAACATACCCTTTCATTAAATAAAACCAGGATGTACAAAATCCATATCTAGTTTTAAACATAAACATTTCATTATGTGAATATTTCTCCAATATGAAACTGAGCAGCTGTTTCTCCAGATGCCACACTAGCACTCTGAAGGGGATTGTTCCTAAATCCAATGGCATCATTAGATAGATACTGAAAGAAATACTGCAAGATGGATCTGATCTAATCGCTAAGCCTCAGTGAACTAGAATTTAAACATGCAACATGGGATGAATGTGAGAATTTGGATTATATTCTAAACAAGGGAAATGTAATTGCTATGCTTTCAAAAAGCATCCCATGTTTTAATTTTTACTATTTCAAACCTCTTAAGGATCCATCCCAAGAAACCCCCCTTTTTGTTTTTTCCTACAATCAGTTGTCATTGTGGCAGTCAATTGTTTTGAAAGGGAAAGTACAGCATTATTATTTATGAGAAAGAGCTGACACATACAATCCGTATATTTAGCTGACTCTAATATGCCTGGGCCAGCATATTAAATTATGTGTATAACTACTTGAAAGATAGGTCCAGAAGGTTACAGGTAATTTCTATGCAGAAACCGCCAGCCCCGTAGTGAAATGAAAAACTGCTCATAAACTAATTCATAACCTATTGCCCTTCTGTACCATAAAGTGGTAAAATGAATGTAGGGGGAGACTTATGGTGGGTTCCATTGTTCTAGAATGAGTTACTTGATAATTTTCTGCAAAGTGACATTTTCACACACACACAAAATGGTAATTAACTTTGAAAAATTGTTACAATTCTTTAAAAACTTTTGAGCATTCTTTCATTTTTAAACTATGTATAAATGTCTTCATTTATGTTTTCAAGTTAAAAAAGGCTAAAATACTTTGAAAGACTTCCAACAGTATGAATGGCTTTAGTAAAAATATATATATAGTTTTGGAAACCCTGGTGACATAGTGGTTAAGTGCTACAGCTGCTAACCAAAAGGTCGACAGTTTGAATCCACCAGGCACTTGTTGGAAACACCATGCGGCCGTTCTCCTCTGTTCTGTAGGGTCACTATGAGTCGGAATTGTCTTGATGGCAGCAGGTTTGATTTCTTTTTTTAATGTCTAGCTTATACATGTATGAAGATCACTGGAAGGTCAAATGGCAGTGTGCTTGCAGTTCTTGCCTCTGATTGGGAGGGTGATGGGCATTTCTATTCATCTTCCTTTATCTCTGAGCATGCATTGCTTCCCTACTTATTTCCACTAGACAAACAAGCAAACCTGTAAATGCTCTTCTGCACTGGACAGTTCATAGATGTCAGGCAGATATTCTTAATCAAAATGATCCTTTTGTTTTCCTAGAACTTTTTTTTTTTTTACATTATATAGTACCTTTAAAATAATTATTTTCTCTGCAGTTTGACTCACTACTTCTGTAACTCTTCACTATGAACGCCCCTGATCCTAAGATGTAGAAACCTGGTTGCTGAGGTTCTGACCAGTGGTCCCTGAAGCTGTCTTGACCCAGAGGCTAACACTTCCTTCTGCAGAGGACTGGCCTGGCTGCAGAGCCTCTGCCTTGCCTGTCTCGGGCCCATGCCCCTTTTTCTTTCACTAGAGACCCAGGAGATATAGGAATGTGGCCTCAGGTGGCATATGTTCCCCTCTGATTCTGATGTTAGCCCACTGATGAGCGATACATGTATATGAATACTTAATGGCTTTTGTTAATGTCACATGCCTTCTTGGAGCACATACATGAGCTCACGTGTTTTCTTTAGGGCCCTTCAGACCACTAATTTGATTCTCCCTGTGAGTGTCTAGCAGACATGTGATTGTGTGACATCCTTGGCAGACAGGATACCAGTCTGAGATCCTTAGTAGAAACTGTGCCACAAAGCAAGGAAAGCATGAGAGAGAAATTATTTTTGACTTTACAAAAGTTACTATTGGTAAAAACAGATTTAACAAATAAATGGTTTTTAATGGATCAAAACCCAAATCCAACCTCACTGCTGTTGAGTCAGTTCTGACTCTTGTTACAAGAGTTCTGACTCATGTGTTACAAAGTAGAATTACTCCATAGGGTTTTCTTGGCTGTAATCTTTATGGAAGCAGATTGCCAGACCTTTCTTCCTCAGTGCTGTTGAGTGGGTATGAACCGCCAACCTTTAGGTTGGCAGTTGAGAGTAACTGTGGCACTTAGGGACTTTTTTGAACACATAAATATATGTGTGTGGTATCTGGGAAGTATTTGGGGATCTTTCTGGGGGCTTTTAAATGCTGTACCCACCACACTTACTGTTAAGTTCCTTAACCACCACTCTCTATCCCCCTGGTCACTTGAGTGAGCCACTCTTATTTATGAGTCATTTGTGGGGACAGACAGAAGGTTGAGAACCATTGGTAATGATAGTAGAATCTGGAGAATGTCACAGGAAGAAGACAGAGAATCTTCTGTGAAATGGGATGGAGGCCAGTGGAGGATTTTTATACACTAACAGGTCCAAATGAAAAGCTACAGGGATAAATCCAAATGCCCTGTAAATATTATCAGAGGGAGTGGAGGTGGGAAGGGGCATGTAGATAAAGTTGTAGCATGAATGCTTTTCCTGTGATTGTCAGAAGACATGGCCCACAGTCAATAATTCATGTCACCAAAGAGAATAAGATTTTGCCCTTAAGAGCAGTGGAGCACCGATTCCTAGCTCTTATGAACGTTAGGTAATGGGCAGGAACTCTTAATAAGAAGGCAATCAAATACTACTGTTTTTTGTGGGTGCATTAAACTCTCTTAAACCCCTAGGAATTCATTCAACAAATCACTATTGTAGCATAAAAAGTGACTCCTTAATGGTCTGCAAAATAATAATAATAATAAAATTAGAAAAAATATTACAAAGGTAGCAATTTACTGCATTCTTTCAGGAAAAACATAGCCTATAAGAAGGATTAAGAACCTGCTATTTCTTTGTCTTTTCAAGGACTCTTACTTTGAGTCTTTAATTAATTGCACATAAATTACACTTTGTGAATTTCACAACAACTTTGATTTTCTTATGCCCTAATGCCGTCTCATTTTGAGGGAGAAAATGTGTATATATACATGTTCACACAATGAATGCTGAAAACAGCTAGTAGAAAAGTGAAAATCCAGTGTTGACATAAGTCTTGCTGAAAGGACAGCCACAAAGATAAAAGTTGTAATTTAAATCAAATTTTCCTTATGCGCCAGTTCTGAATAACGCGGTCATGACAAGAAGACCTTGGGTCACAACAGAGAATGGGATGAGGAGTGGATATTAGCTCTGAGCCGAGCTAGCAGTCCCCTTAAGGATGGCCGTTGCGTGGTGCCATGATTAATTAAGGTATCCACCAGTCATGTGGGCTGGGATTCCTGCTTCAGAAAGGGCAGAAAGCGTCAATATTTGCTTAGGGATCATCCAGTATTTTCAGAGTACTGTCGCTGCTTCTCTTGGCAGATTCTGACTTGTTGGCAGAATGTCCTCAATTACAGGCAAACTGCCTGGCTTCGTATCATCATAAACCAATTTGTTAGGATTGTATTTGGAAGCTACGAAATTAGAAATATTTTACTTACTTTAAAAGGACGGGGAAAGAAACCACAGAATACATACATTCACAAATAAAAAATTTCACTCTTAGACAAATATTTAACAAAAGCGCCCATGCCTTCTATAAAGGGAGACAAAAAGAAGAAATATAGATGTTAATGGTCCTATTTAATTGCTCTATGGGTGTTTGCAGAGAAATTACTGATGGAGGAATTAAAATATTTCTACCTGAACTCTGAGTTTAGAATTAATCAACATTCTCACAGTTTTCTTTAAACAAGTCTGCATCTTTATCTTCATTTCCTCCATGGACTTTGATAATCATGGGGGCTGAAGTATGAGCTATTATAATTTATGTAAATACATTGAGTATGGAAAAGAGCCTAAGGCAACCAAAATAAAATAAAGGCCAATTAATGAAATAAAAGCCCAAATGAAGAAATACATTAGCATTCTTCCATTTTTCTTGCTCTTGCCTTTCTCTTTCCTCAATTATGCTATAACAGAAGGTTTCAAAATTATAGGCACTAATAAACAATTATTGGTGCATAAATTACGTTAGCATTAATTCTGTAGCTTCTTATCTAAGGCTTTATCTGTTATTTGAAGCTTTGAAGAATAGGTATTTTTCCTCCCAAGCTGATTGTAATGTTAAGGCTGGTAGAAAGGCTGTTTTCCTAGTGGGCTTGCCTGTGGGATTTTAGAGTATTTATTCATGTATGTTCTTGTGTAAGCCCTCTTCTCCCAGCTATCTGGTAGCTTTGAGAGGGTAAGAGCTGTGTTGTTTGCACCACTGTATTAACAGCACCTGCCACAGCTGTAATGCTTGTGCACAGATGTTTTCCCAGTGACAGTTAAAGACATGTTTTTCTGGAAAAATAATCACCCAGGACAGTAAATCTGAAATTTTGTAAAAGAAATCAATAAGGTGAAGATACCATCCTCTCTCGTGTCATAATGGACATATTAACATGCCAGCAGGGATCTACCTGCTGGCTCCTGGGTTCACCATGTAGTTATGTTTTCTACTGGAATGTTTTCCAGACCTGATAGGACTTTTCCTCCTCTGGGTTTTCCCGTCAACTGTCTGCCGTATTTTGTTCTTCTTAGTCAACCGGAGCAATTGCTGGTTTTGTTCTTTAAGTTTCTGGAACTGAGCTTCTCATCTGTGTTTCATCTTCCAGTTAATAGTCACCGGTAGAAGTGGCCTGGGAGGCTTCAATTCCTTGATGGATGTTGTATAATCTGAAAACTTGCTATGCCTAAAAGTTTGCATTTTTCAAAATAAATTGTGGATCTTCTTTTTCTACTCTAAGTTTGAACCTGTGTTTTGAGGTTTCTTAGAATGTGTAATTCCTGACCTTTCAGTGTTTATAAAGCTGAAGCAAGAAAATTAAGGGGAGAAGCAAGGAGGTCAAGTCATAGAAGAATAAGGAACCAAGTTCAGGGTAAAAGTTGCTTGAAATCTCCCTCATTTTTTCTTAAGAGGAATCATTGTGTGTGTTAATTAACAAGTTATGTATCTAATGTATTTTCACATGTTTTAGATAAATAAACCATATGAATAACCTTGCTTGGTTTCAATGAACCATTGTCGTTCAGTGAATACAATGTTGTGGTTTTCCTACTTTGTGATGCAATTTTGAACGAGATGTTGAAGTACAACTAAGCAAAGTTTGCTGATCAAGACAATATGTTTCTATTATATGTAAGGATCATTTAACTTAGGGAAAGTGGCTTATGGGCTGTTTTCCCCATACATCTTTGTGTTCATGTCAGTAAGTAAGCTGACTGATGGAAATTGGGTATACTACTTCCTGGTTTGTGCCTGTTCTGGAGTAATTAAGAGTGATTCCCTTTTTACTCTTGAAATTGTTCTGGTTTGGACAGTAAGCTATATGGGCAGTGGATCTGTGTCTTAGTTACCTAGTGCTGCTATAACAAGAAATACCAAAAAAGCCAAAACCAAGTGCCGTTGAGTCGGATCTGACTGGTGACCAAAGCAGGTGGTTTTAGAGGACAGATCTAGAAGCTAGAAGCCCAAATCAGGGTCTTGGCTGTGTGAATACCTTCCGAGAACCTCTCTTCTAGTTTCCAGTGGCCGCCTCCACCCATGGTGTTTCTCTGTTGCTTTCGAAAGCATGTGCCTTCGTGACGACATGGGCTCCTCTCATGGTGTGTCTCTCTGTGTTCATTTTCTGTTTTGTGAGACACCACTCACAAGGGGTTAGCTTTAGGATCAAATCCTACTCCCGGGTGACTTCATTCACACAACAAAAGAAAACCCTTTATTTCCAAACAGTGTCATGTGACACATACAGGGGTAGGATTTCAGCTGAAATTTTGGGGGGAGTATGAGTGTTTTAGTCAGCTAGGGCTGCTCTAACAGAATTACCACAGAGTGGATGGCTTTAACAAAGAAAGATTTATTCTTACACAGTCTGGTAGGTTGCAAGTCCATATTCAGGGTGTCCGCTCCAGGGAAAGACTTTCCCCTTGTCAGCTGAGTGCAGGAAAGTCCGGTATTGCATCAGTCTTTGTCCAGGGAGCGTCCTCATGCAAGAACCTCTGGTCTGAAGGACGCGCTCTGCTCCCGGTGCTGCTTGCTTGATGGTAGCGAGGTTCTCAAATTGTCCTTGGTTTCTTTTTCCTTTTATTCCTTGCAAGCTAAAAGCATTAAGGGTGGGGCAAGCCATACTCCAGGGAAACTTCCCCCACAGGAATTCACAGCCCCACCCTAATCCTTTAATATACAGGTTAGCCAAACCACACAATGGAGGACAGTCCCAAGATACTGGGAACCATATCCCAGCCACGTGACTGCACACATTTTTGGGGGGACACAATTCCAACCATGACAATGAGGTCTGACAGTTAAGTTTGTGAGGTCATCCTAGAAAAGGTGCTGCATGCCTCATTGCTGAATATGACTATGGTCACCTTTGAAGTACTCCCTTTGGGAAGCTATACACCAACACCAGCACCTAGTCTGCCCTTCAAAGCCATTTTGGGACTCTTTTTCTGGAATGGCCATCAGAGCTGTCGTTGTATTACCCTTGATGTCTTGAATGCCATCAAAACATCTTCCTTTCAATATTTCCTTTATCTTCAGGTAAGGAAAACTCATTAGTGGCTAGATCAGGTGAGTAGGGAGGGTGTTCTGATACAATTATTAGTTTCTTGGTGAAAAACTCCCTCACAGACAGCTATACAATTAAGCTTGTGAACTTGCCACTTTGCCACTGTGTGCAATGGCCATTCTAGAAAAAGAGTTCCAAAATGGCTTTGAAAGGTGGATAGCTTCCCAAGGGGAGTACTTTGAGGGTTACCATAGTGATATTCAGCAATGACGTATGTAGCACTTAGAACAATTAAGTTCACAGACTTAATGGTCAGACCTAGTAATTCAGTCCATAACGTTGTGTGAGTGTTTTCAGAATGTCCTCCTGGTACTTTGCACATTCTCCAATGTGGAGACTCATAGTCCAAGCTTGCCTTTTTCATATATGCCACAGAGACAAATATAGGGTGCCACTCTGCCATGAGACATGGCGTCTTGGGACTTAGGGACTAATGGCCTGGTTCCAAAGCCCAGCTTGGCCACTTACTAGTTGTGTAACTTTGGGCCAGCTAGCCAGCTTCTCCAAGGCTCGGTTTTCACGTCTCTATTGGATGAGCGGCACTTCTCAGAAAGTACTTCTGGAACAGCAGTGTAGTACGCTAGTTATGAGCCCAGATTTTGGTGTCCAACTGCCTGGGTGTGTATCTAACTTTGCTACAACTCAGGGCTATGAGAGCACTCAATGAGTTGATACAGACCAAACTTATGACAAAGTTTGGCATACAGAACATGCTCACTCAGTGTTAGCAATTGTTAGTGCTGTGAAAATTGAGTATGGTGTAAATACTATTCCCTAGCACACCATTTGGAAACCCTGGTACCATAGTGGTTAAGTGCCATGTCTGTTGACCAAAAAGCCTGCAGTTCCAATCCGCTCCTTGGAAACTCTATCGAGCGACCTGTAGGGTCACTGTGAGTTGGAATCGACTCAACAACACTGGGAGTTTTGCAGACCGTTAAGGGCCTTGGTGGTTCAGTGGTAGAATTCTCACCTTTGGTGTGAGAGGCCTGAGTTCGATGCCTAGCCAATGCACTTCCTACACAGCCACGATCCTCCTGTAGGCAGAGGCTTACATGATGCTATAATGCTGGACAAGTTTCAGTGGAGCCTCCAGACTAAGGGAGTAGGAAGCAAGGCCTGAAGATCAGCTGGTGGGGGTCCTGCAGATCCCAAAGGGTTCCATCCCAAACCAGTGAAAGGACTGGGCAGGCTTTTGTTCTGTTGTGCATGACATCATCACGAAGTGGAGGCTGCCTACACAGCAGCTAATAGCAACAACACATAGCACCCAATGAGGAAGATCAAATAGTACTCTTGGATACTGACCTGCTTTTTCTCCCTACCTAATTCCAGCAACAAGAAACTCATCACACATATTCTAAATATATGCTTACAGATGTATGTGTAGATTGGCCTGGAGTTAGACACCCTGGGTAGATGGCTTTACGCCTCCAGATCGACTGTTCAGGGCTGCCAAACTGTGGTTAAAAACCCAGCAAAATGCCAGCACATTTGAATAAGATGCAAATATGAAATTAACTTGCTCCTAGATGATGTATAAAGGCTTTGCTAAATTATACACACGGAGAAGGGTGGGTTTATTTATCCTGTTTATTTGAAGTTAGAACCATAATCATGGTGGTTTAATGGTTTTAAATATTTTAAATATATTTAAATATTTTCTTTTCTCCAAGGGAGATAGATTATGTTCATCTCTTAAAAGACTCAGGGCCGTTTTCGTAGATGAACTGGGAGAAATCTGATTTATTTACCATTTCTCATAGAGGATGTAACTCCAGTGGGACGTGAGATCCCTGAGCTAAATGAGGGACAGACTGTCAGGTGCCTTGTGTTGGGCCAGAACCTGCTGGCTCTCGGTGAATGTTTGGTGAATTAGAAGGGGCTGTTCCATGGGGGTGATCAACCCTGGCTTGATTTCATAGTATTCTTTCTTTCCTTTTGCTGCTTATTTATCAGGGGCTGTTAATGGATTTCATTTTTGTGTTCGTCAAAAAGACATGTTAATGTTCCACTCCTGTATTGTGAATATGCTTTTCTCAGGAAACAGATTTTTGAAAGTTAACATGAGGTCTACTGAAGTAGGTTGAGTCCAAATCCTGTGTGACTCGTGTCGTATAAAAGAGAAGAACAGACATAGAAAGACAGAGACGGGCAAGACGCTATAGAAGGACGCGTCTACAAGGCAAGAAACGCCAGCATTGCCAGGAACCACTGGGAGCTAGGAAAAGGCGGGGGATAGTTCCTCTGTCAGAGTCCTCGGAAGAAACTAGCATGGCCAATGCCATGATTTGGATTTCTAGCACCCAGAACTAATAAATTTATGTTCTTTAAAACCTTCCACTTTATGGTATTTTGTGGTTGTAGCCCTAGCAAGCCATGACAGAAAACAAGTTCATTAATAAGAAGTCTCCTTCAGGTCACTGGAGACATAGTTTTGAACATTTCTTTGTGAGCAGCCTATTTATTACAGCTTGCAGTATAAAGATAGACATTCAAGCAAAACTCCAGTCCAGTAATATATCCAGACTATGTGCTGCTCTCCTTTTCACTAAAAGGAAGGATGTGTTAATTTAAGAATAGGACATTTCAAGCAATTTGACATACTGAACTTAGAAGAAGGCTATCAAGATCATTACAACATTTTTCAGACTTAACTTCAGCTGTGACAAGCACGTAGCACCTACATTTAGGTCACTTCCCCTGACCTCTCAGGTGGTGCCTGTCCTAGGAGCATGAAGCTCAGAGTCCCAGTGCCATCTCTGAAGGGGATCTGTTGGATGTGGCCCATCAGCAAGTTGTTCTTCTGCCTCCAGAGGCCTCTCCAATTTCCCTTCCAGCCTCTGAGGCATGGCAGACAGGGGCATTTGGAAGAAGAAGCACAGAATCCGAGCTAGAATGCAGTAGAAATTTCTACTATCCCTTTAGGTCCTTTTACATTCAAAGAGGTGTCTTAGTATTTTCCTAGGCAAAACCCCCTTCTGCTGATAGGACTTCTACATCTCCATTGACTTCACATGGATTTTGTTTCAAGGGAACTGTTTTCCCTCCCATCTTGCAAATGAAGAGGCAGTTATAATAGGACGAGGTCTGTTCTAGTAAAGGAAGGGGTACAAGCTGGGCGGAACCCAGGAGAGGTTCCTGACATGGTCTGGTGTTCAGGGAAGGGTCTCAGAGAAGGAGGATGGAAGTCAGGCTCAGCTCCTAGCACATCAGTCACAGTCCAAGAACATGAGCTTGGTTCCTGGTTATTTAAAGAATGAAGTAGATGGATTTAAAGCTCTGCTCAAACTATTTTCTACCATATTTCTAGACTTCTTTCTCACTTCACTATTATCCAGACTCCCATGCCCAGCACCACTGCTCCTTGTCACCCAACACTTCAGGAGGGCCTGGCTTCCTGTTCCCTGTGAGGACTGCCTTCTCTGTTTCATGAAGTCTCTTCCTTCCCTCAGATCTAAGCTTTTTGATTTGCTACATCAAAGTTACCTGTTTTTGCTCTCTTTTCCTAATAGGTTGTAAGCACTTAGCAGACTGGGTCCGTGTGGTAGCAATACCCAGTTCTGTGTTCCTGTCTGCATCGTAGATGTGAAATGATGCTACTGATTATGAACACATAGTTGTGAAGCACTGGACCAGAGACTTAACCTTTCTGAGCATTTGTGTACTCATCTGTCAAACAGAGAAAGTGATATCCATATTGAATGTGGTTTGAAGAATAAGTGAAAGGAAATGTATATGGTACCCAGTACAGCATCTGACATTTATAGAAGATTCACAGATGGTAGCTGTTACCTTTACTGATTTTTTCTGTACACTGTTTTCAGGATCTAAACCTCCATCCAGTGTTGAGACCTTCAGCCTCCGGCCACCAGATGTAGAATCACAGACTCCTGATGCTGGAAGGGACCTTCCGTATCATGAAGTAGGGTGGCTTGGCTGTTATGATCTAAGTGGTAGAGTCCTGGTGTTCCAGAGCTAATAAAGGGCGAGCCAGGGGCCGGTGTGTTGCTGTATTTGTGTTTCTGTGATAGTGAAAAAGCCGAATCAGAAGGGAGTGGCTTTACTAGTCACACTAGAAGTGGCTGGGATTGAACCCGGCACCAGTGCAGTTGCTCATCCATTCCTTTTTTCATCCTACTGAACACTGAAAGGCAGCTCTGTGTCACACGTTAGAAAACGTCCAGGGTTTACAGTGACCAACACAGAAGACCTGGCCCCTGCCCTAACAGCTTACAGTCTAGGGGAGGGGCAGACAATAGACTAAATATCAATATGTGATACACAGTCACATAAATATATGGCCAGTTTTCAGAAGCAAAAGGACAGGGACATGATGGGAGAAAGTCTTCCTACATCAAAAGTTACTAATTTAATAGAGTCCACAGAAGTACTGCAGTGTTGCTGTGAGTCAGAGTTGACAGCAGAGGTTTGGGTTTTTGTTTTTATATAACTACCGTAGCATGATTGGTCAATCAGATTGGTGTATTCTTCAGAGTTAACATATTTGAAATAGGAATTAATGCCCCAGCTCTGTATGATAGCATTGTTGTTTATATTGGGTGCCACTGAGCTGGTTCTGACTCCTAGTGAATCTATAGGACAGGGTAAAACTGCCCAATAGGGATTCCAAGGAGCAGCTGGTGGATTTGAACTGCCAATCTTTTGGTGAACAGCCTGAGCTATTAACCACTGAACTACCCGGGCTTCAAAGTAGCATTACCCAACCCAACCCAAACCAATTGTTGTTGAGTCGATTCTGACTCATAGCAACCTTAACAGGTCAGAGTAGAACTACCCAGTAGTTTCCAAGGAGTGCCTAGTGGATTTTAACTGCTGACCTTTTGGTCAACAGCTACAGCACTTAACCAGAGTTTCCAACAGAAGCCTTACCAAAGAGGGGGTCGGGGGAAACAGTGCTGTTGAGTAATTCTGACTTAGTGACCCTAATAGGAGAAGGTAGAACTGCCCATAGAGTTTCCAAGGAGCACCTGGTGGATTTGGACTGCTGACCTTTTGTTAGCAGCCGTAGCACTCAGCCTCTTTGCCACTGAGATTTCAGAAGCCTTAAAACCAAAGTCCAATCACAGTGCCACTGAATTTATTCCAACTGGCAGCAATCCTATGGGAAAGAGTAGAACTGTTCCCTAGAGTTTCCAAGGAGTACATTCAAACTGCCAACCTTCTGGTTAGCAGACATAGCACTTAACAACTATACCACCAGGGTTTCTGCTGGTTTTTTTACAACTGACTGAAGGCAGCATTTTTAGCCTTCTGTACCCGAAGGTGTTGCAGATACTGATGAGATTAGAACCTTGATTTAAAAGCAACCTAAAACACGAAACTATGCATCATAAATTGATTTCACTGTGCTCTTAGAGGCTCTTCTCCATAATCATCTGTTACACTTTTCTTCTTGGGTTGGAAGGCTTGCGGTTGAGTTGGCATTGACTCAACAGCATTCAGCAATCAGACAAAACAAAGACAAAAATTTTAAAAACCTGGAATGCATCCTTTGTAGGAGGTCTACTTGGTCTTTTTGCAAATGCATGCCATTAAACAAGACAAATGAAAAGAAGACGAACAGCAGAGGAGCAAGAGGGTAATGGTCAACAGACAGCCCTCCCATCTCTAAACCCTAATGCCTCCGTTTACCATTTGTGAATTATCTGGGCACTTTGATACTTTTCTGTCCTCTCGCTTGCTCATCTTTTGCCCATTTCTTTGCTTGTTAAGACTCAATCAAAGGTTAGGTAACAGCAGAGAGAAGAGACTGCAGGAGCCCCCATTCTTTTTGTATTAACAGCTCTTAGAAAAATTTTGGTGGAAAAGAAGACTGACAGTAAAGTGAGATCATAATAAAGTTTCAGGATGATGCCATGGATGTAAAATCTGGCACATGCTGAGTAGCATGGGATAGTTTGAGAATGCATTTGCTTTAGAAATTTTTATCAAGCTGGATATGTTACAAAGCCAAGGGCAGCAGGCGTTGGTAAATAGTTGTTATCACTTTAAGTTGTGTTATAAGCAGATTTTGTTACTATATTGGCTGATTTTTGCCAACAGTGACAAGGACAAGGTGCTCAGCAGAAAGATTGGGGCAGGGAGCACTTGAGCTCATCCAAACTGTAGCCACATCCTGGGAAAGTTAGCTGTGAATGCTCTTCTCTGATGATTAGTTAATCAGAAATCTCTGCCAACAGGCATGTCTCCAGACTTTGCTGTAAGAAGAAAAACAGGTCTAGCCTGAAACAAGACCATGAAGAAACTTCTGAAGCCTCATAGACTGGCGTAACTTTAGTATTGTTTTTGTTAAATATTTGTGTATGCTTGCCTTAGAAGTCCAGCAGCCGCTCCTTGGAATCCTACAGGAGCAATTCTGCTCCGTCTTACGGGGTCCCTCTCAGTCAGAATCAATTCAGTGGCAGCAGGAGTGATAGTCCATCCCACCCACCCCTACCCTTTGGTTTTCCCTTAGAGGTCAGTCATAGGTGCATCTCACAATATGCCTATGCTCTTTACTGGAATATTCGTTCAAATAGCATGTTACTTCTCCAACCTCAATCAGAAAATAGAACTTATTTTAGTTACCTAAAACCTTACAGGAAAAGCTTGGGGAAGACCTTATTGTTGTAAGTAGGAGTAATTTTTGTAACTGTCCTACCTATTTAAGATCTACCTGTTAAGATCATGGTGTAGTATATTATCTTGAGAACTGACCCACCATTGAGACCCACTCACTATACCATCAGCAGCCCCTGTAAAAATTCCCATGAGATTGGTTTTCCATAATAATGATAATAACAGTCACCATGGATATTGGTGTAAAAAGCTTTATATAATTTATATATAACTTAATGCTCACTTCAGTCTTCTCAGGTAGGTACTATCATTTCCCCCTTTTGATAGTTTGCAGCTTAGAGTAATTTCCCAAGGGCTAGCCAGAGGAACCCAGGTTATAACTCAGATCTTCAGCCCAGCCTTTAATCACTTGCAATCCTGCCTGCCTGAGAATAAATGTGTTCTGGACTAGGTGACCTCCTGAACCATCTCAATGGCAGGCTACACTATGAAACTTTAATTATTAGGCCAGTTGTTTATATTCCTCCCATCTCAATTTTTGTATCTGGAAAATAATGATCATGACTTCGTCTGTCATTTCAGTGTTATTATTTTAATGTTAAGCAGAGATGCAAATGGGGTAGATTTATAGTGGCATAAAATTTGCTGGCAGGAATACTAAAGTACTGTATGTTTGGGATAGATCTTGTCCATGTTATGTGTTTAACTGTAACCCCTTCAGTGTTTGCCAGGTTCCCAATAAAGATGTTCAGGGCCGTGTCACAGTGACTGAAAGTTGTCTAGAAACCCAGATTCTTATAATATCTCTTTTATCCTCATTAGCTTTCTCTTCTTTGCCTTGGTTATATATTTGTTTGTTTTCTCTCTAGAGTTTTTTTTTTTTAATCACTCCCTCCTTGTGTTGACTGTCTGTCTCAAAGTGTAGATGAATTTATTGACCCTTGACTATTCTTATCTCAGTATGGTAAGCATTATGAATTTTCTTACAACATATTCTCCAGTATGTAGCTGAGTATTATCTTACAAATTCAACCAGAAAGTGTATTTCTGGTTTTGTATTTCTTAAGCCCAATAGTATTCGGCAATACTTGCTACTCTGACAAAATTTTGGTTTCTGCATCTTATGTGAGTGGTTATTGGAGGCTTGTATTCATTCTCAAAAATAAACTTTTCCACAGAAATGAAACTGTTATTTTCTCTAAGAATGTCATTTCAAGAATTCTATTTGAATAATGAGTTATCAAACACCCCAGTATTTCTTTTTCTGATTATTAATGACCTGTTACCCCAAACCCAGTGAAGTTGTAAGAGTGATTTATAAACATATTTATATAGTCATGTTCATTTCATGAAATAGCATTTCTTTAAAAAGTTGTCATTTTTTTTTAAATGTTCTTGCCAAACATGCCCTTTTACTAATATATGTGTACCTATTTGATCTGGCTGATAGGTGCTATGGAATAAAGGAACCAAGTCTGCTCTTATTTTATAAAATGCCACGTGAACCTATCATGTCGTTGAAGAGTGCTCATTTTTGAAATTTATCCTGGGTCTGCTATATAGGAAAGGGCTTATCTTTTGGTGTCAGGAAGGTGAAGTTCCGAACAAACACCACTGCAGGACGTTTCTTCTCCATCCTATCTGTCTTATGGTGATGGGTCGTGATGGTGGTGGTGACCCACTGATGATGCCATCGTGGTGCTGGCCCCACTAAAATCCCCTGGACTGATGATAGCACTGGTCATCTGGGGCTGCTCTGCTCTCCGTGGCCATGAGTGTTTCGGAAGGATATTAGTCACACAGATGAGTCTTTAGAAAATAGGCGTTTTCTCAACTGTAAGGTTGATGATTTTTAGGATTAATTAGTAGGGTTATTAATCCAAACAATTAAATTTTTTCCTAAGAGTACAGCTGTCTGATTAATTAATAGGTTAATTAATCAGCCACTCCTCCAGATGTCTGTTGAGATACTGTCCCCTGAGCACTGCTGAGATGTGTTGTTCTCAGACCATGAATTAATCCTCTTATTCAACTTTATTAAAAAAAAAAAAAGGAGACTGTTTATTAAGAAAGTCCTGTTGTGGGTTTGCTGTGAGTAAAATCCTACTTGTAATTACTCCAGGTTACCCTTCTCGCTCACAGATGTGACATATTTTAGCAACATGAATTGGTAACATCTGATAAAATCTTAGTAGCTGTTCAGATGTCCTTTCTTCCCCTGGTTCTGGAAAGTGCGCTTACAAAATTAAACATTGTGGCTTTGTAGAGAAGAGTCATCACATTCTAAAACATGGCTTATTTATTTCAGTAAAGCAAGAAAATTATACTGATATTTCTAGTTGTATAAATTTCATGATCTTTTCAGGAGCTGTTGTTTTCCAATGCGCAATCTTGTGTGACAACCCGCTTGTCCCTGACTCTTGCTTCCAATTCCCTGGCACTTCCTGAATCCCCTGAACAGTCTGATTATATCTGGGAATCCCCAGCGAGTCACTTCCCGGGAGTGACTTCCTTTTCTGTGTGTGTATGAATTGCCCTGTCTTCTGGTCACTGCCGAGGTGGCACCACCTTCTGTGTCCCCACAGGCCAATCAGATCCCCTCAGTGCCACAGCTGCTCATCCTGCTCTATAGCAGACGCTTTCCTGGTGCCGTGCTGCTTTGCCTGAAGTGTGTCCTCTAGAGAACCTCATTGTACCACTGATACAGTGGCAGCCTCAAAGTGACAGGGCTGTAGGACATTGTGTTTGAATGTGAGAAGGAAAGCTTTCTTTCTGTTCCTTTCCCTATGGGGCAGTATAGCACAGCAGAGAACAAAATAGCTTTGCGAATCAGAAAGACATGGATTTGAAACATTTCTCCATCCCAGGTCTGTGTAGGTTCGAAAGAGGATGTCTTGGTTTCCTAGTGCTGCTGCAACAGAAATACCACAAGTGGCTGGCTTTTAGGGGCAGAACTTTATTTTTCCACAGTTCTGGAGGCTAAAAGTATAAATCAGCATCCTGGGCATGTTGATTTCTTCTGTGAGCCACTCTCTTAATTTTCAGTGAATACCAGTGATTTTTGGTTTTCCTTTCTTTGTAGATGATCTTTACCTGCCATCTGTCGTAGCTGTCTGTGTATGTCTGTGTTTATTCCAGTCTTTTTTATAACCCTGATGTGGTTCGGTTTAGTATACACACTACACTGGCGTGAGTTCAAGAGGTTGATTATATTACATTAAATTGCATCACAAATAGTGATTACTTTGTGTTAGATCAGACTGTCTAATGGAAGGTGATTGTATCACATTACATTTCAAAAGGTAATCTACACTAATCAAGGTCAGCTGCTATAATCAAACATAACTAGTCAATAAGAGCAACTACACTACTGTTTGACCAAACAACTAGGAATCAATGACTAATCAAGTTGACATGTAAAGTTAACCATCACAAATGATAATGATGATTCTGACTCCATAGGATAGCTATGAAATACTGCATCTCAAGAACTGCTAACCTGTCTCCCTCCTCCAAAAATACAGTCCTTAGATCCCTAAGGCGAGTTAAGAACACCTTCTTCTGTACACCACACGTCTGCATTCATTCATTCTGTTAGCATGACTGTGTGCTGTTTATGTGATCTATACTACTTTGAGGAATGAAGTGCACCTGACATATGCTGTGGAATTTGCAGTCACCTTGTATGCATGTGAAAGATGCATGAATAAGGAAGACTGAAGAAGAATTAATGTCTGCGATTTATAGTGTTTGTGAAGAATATTGAATGTACCGTGGACTGCCAGAAGCATCAACAGATCTGTCTTGGAATTGGTATAGCCAAAATGCTCCTTAGAAACAAGAATGTTGAAGCCTTGTCTTACATACTTTGGACATGTGATTCAGAAAGGACCAGGGCCTGGTCCTTCTTGGTAGAGAGTCAACATTCTTGGTAAAGTAGAGGGTTAACAAAAAAGAGAAAGACTGTCAGTGAGATGGATTAACACAGTAGCTGCAACAATGAGCTCAAACAGCAATGATTATGAGGCTGGTGGAGGCCCAGACAGTGCTTTGTGCTGTTGTACGTAAGGGTCTCTATGTTGGAAGTGGCTCTGTGGCACTTAGCAACAATGAACACGACCACTCCATATTGATCTGTGTCTTGAAGGTATGTCTTAAGAGTGCAGGTGAGGTAGAAAATCTGAAGGCAGAGAAAGCTATCAGCTGTAGTTGAAGTTATAGAACCATTTGAATTCACAGGATGAATGGGTATACATTAAAAAGATGAATGACAAAATCTGGCTTTTTGAGAAGATTAACAAAATTGACAAACCACTGGCTAAACATACTAAAGAAAAACAGGTAAGGAAACAAACACCCGGAATAAGAATTGTGACGGGAGATGTCACAACAGATCCAACAGAAATCAAAACTATCATAACAGAATACTACAAAAAGACACTGAGGGTAGGCCCTTAGGGGAACAAAGATACTCAAAGGGAAGGTGGGCAAACAGGTTGACCACTAGTGAACATTAAGAGGGTTAGATCAGTTGAGGAGGAGAACCAGGAGTGGATGAGAAGCAGGAATGGGTGGTGTCACAGAAACAAGGGAAGAGTTCCGAGGGACAAGTGAACAGTTGTGTCAGATCATTCCAAGATCCTGTTAGGATAGTGACTTCAGAGTGTCTCCTGCATTGGTCAATGATAAGATATTGGTGACACTGGTCAATTGGTAGCCAGTAATGCCGAGTTTTCATAGGTTAAGAAGTGATTGTCGCTGTTATGTGCCATCAAGCTGATTCTAACTCATAGTGGACCTTATGGACAACAGAAGGCAACACCTCCAGGTCTCACTCCATCCTCACAATCATTAGTGTGTTTGAGCCCATTGTTGCTGTGTCAACCCATCTCATTGAGGGTCTTCCTCTTTTTCAGTGACCCTCTACTTTTCCAAGCTAGATGTTGTTCTCCATGTACTGATCCCTCCTAATAACATGTCTGAGGTACTTGAGATACAGTCTTGTCTCTTCACTTCTAAAGAGCAGTCTGGTTGTATTTTTTTCCAAGACAGATGTGTTCATTCTTCTTGAAGTCCATGGTATATTTAGTATTCTTTGTGAACATCATAATTCAAAGTCATCCATTTTTCTTTGGTCTTCCTTATTCATTGTCCAGCTTTCATAGGTGTATGAGGTGATTGAAAACATCATGGCTTGGGTCAGACATGTCTTATTCCTCAAAGTGACATCTTTGTTTTCAACATTTTGAAGACATCTTTTGCAGCAGATTTGACAAATGCAAACTGATTGATTTCTTCACTTCTGCTTCCATAGATGTTGGTTGTGGATCCAAGAAAAATGAAATCCTTGACAACTTTGTTTTATTCTCTGTTTGTCATGTCATTGCTCAGTGGTATGGTTGTGAGGATTTTTGTTTCTTTATGTTGGGGTGTAATCCATACTGGAGGTTATAGTCTTTGAGCTTCATTAGTAAGTGCTTCAGTCTCTTCACTTTCAACAACCAAGGTTGTATTATCTGCATATCACAGGTTACTAATGAGACTTGCTCTAATCCTGATGTATTCTTCTTCATGTAGACCAACTTCTCTGGTTATTATTTTGCTCAGCATACAATTTGAATAAATATGGTGAAAAGGTACTACCCTGACACACATATGTCCTGATTGTAAATCATACAGTATCCCTTTGTTGTGTTCATATGACTACCTCTTGGTCTATGTACAAATTCCTCACGACTACAATGACGTGTTCTGTAATTTCCAGCCTTCCTGATGTTATGACCTACACAGTTGAATGCCTTTACGTAGTCAATAAAACACAGGTAAACATCTTTATGATTTTTCTCTGCTTTCAGCCATGATATATCTAACATCACTAGTAATATCCTCTGAAGTGAGTAGGAGAGAGAAAATAGAGATTTTCTGAAGCATAGCCTAGTTAGGATGGTTTCTGTTTTTAAGGTAATGGGGGTAGGGGTGGAGCTTGGACATATTATTACATTCCATAAGGTTTTGCTGACCAAAATAATTTAAAATTTGCAATGAAATAAGGTTTTTAGTATAAAAATGGCAATTTTCACCTCATATTTAATTGCTACAGTAAAATATAAATTCTAGCTGTATGTAAGTTTTACTATGTGGACTCAATAGCAGTTAACAGCAATATAGCTATAGAATTTGTTAGATTTGGGAATAGATATATTCTTCTGGGTTTTTTTCATTTTTTATTTAACATGACAGTGAAAATGTACATTCCCATATAAATTTACATGCCCACCTATATGCAGCTTCCACTGCTCTCCCTGTCCGGTGACAGCACACTATTCCTCTCTGCTCCATACATGTCTCATCCTCCCAACAGCCTCCTTTCCCCTCCTCTCCACCCACTCTCCTTCCTCCAGCCGGAGGTCAGCAGGATGATATCCTATAGATGTATAGAAGAACCATAAAGTGCATCCAATATATGGTCACTCTGCATTGCCAAGTCCAATCCATTTCTGTCCAAAGAGTGGACCTTTGTTATAATTTATGGGTAAGGGCAGCATCAGGGCTGGGGGCCATGCTCTCAGGGGAACCTCGAAACCACTGGACCATCAATTGAGGTCTTTTAGTGGAGATCTCATGATGCACCTCTTTTTATTCTTGTGTTGCCAGTGAGGCTCCTCTCTGTGAGCTCCGTCATGGCTATCACTGGTGGTGGCCGGGCACCATCCGGTTCTTCCGGTCCCAAGTCGATGTAGGCACCCACTCTTGTGGGTCTCTCTGTCTTCTAGGTCTTCTTTACCACATGTCATTTTGGTCCTCGGTGAGCATCCGCTCCTGCTGAGTTGGGACCATTTGCTGTGTCCTCGGATGGCAGCTTGGCAGCTTTTAAGACCCCAGACGCCGCTCACCAATGTGGGGTGCAGAGAGCTCTCTTAGTAAAATGCTAATTTTGCCAGTTGGCCTCGATTTCGCCTAAGAGCATGGTCCCCTGCCCCCTCCGCCACAGCTACTCTACCCTTGCAATATTGGGTTAAGATGGAAGGAGTACTCAGGTTATGCTGAAGTCCACTTAATGTTGTTCTTGTTTCTAATGTGTGCTATCACTGCTTTCTCCCCCAAAATATGGAACGCTTCACGAATTTGCGTGTCATCCTTGCGCAGGGGCCATGCTAATCTTCTCTGCGTCGTTCCAATTTTAGTATATGTGCTGCCGAAGCGAGCACTGTTTTGTTTTTTTTTAATTTTTTTATTGTACTTTAGATGAAAGTTCGCAGAAACTAGTTTCCCATTAAACAGTCGGTACACATAATTGGTTAATCACCCAACAACATGTCAACTTTGTCTCTTCTCAACCAGGGGTTCGCTACTACCAGCTCTCCTGTTCCCTCCTGCCTTGCCACCTTGCCCCTGAGCTCATGATGGGCCCCTTTAGTCTTGTTTTGTTTTATGAGCCTGTGCAATCTTTGGCTGAAAGGTGAACTTCTGGAGTGACATCACTACAGGGCGGAAAGGGTGTCCAGGGGCCACACTCTCAGTCTCTGTCAGTCTGGTCTTTCGGAATTAGAATTTTATTCTCGATTTCTCTCCAGCTCTGTCCGGGATCCTCAGTCGTGACCCCTGTCAGAGTGGTAGTGGTGGTAGCCGGGTACCATCTCGGTAGAGCTCATTGGAGAAGTGATCCATTAGTTCTTTGAGCTAACCTTTGTCTTGTTTCTTTAGTTTTCTTCATTCTACCTTTCTCCTGAATGGGTGAGACCTATATTCTCATATTTTACAGATTAATACTGATTTTTTTTTTTTTTTACTGGTGAAATACTTCAGGGAAAAAGAACAATTTCAAAGCTTCTCAGTGAACTTCTTTGAAGCTTCAGAGTTCAGCTTACATATTTCCTCCCAAAGTTAGAAATAAAAGCAATGAGAACCAGACCCACTGTCAGTTCCTGTTTCCTTTCAGTTTCTTGTCACTGGGGATTTGTGAAAAGGAGACATATTTGCTTGACTTCTTGGTAAAGCTAAAGATCTGGCTATAGGGATCAAACTGGTCATTGGCCATTTCTTTTGGTCATTCATTTAAAAGTCTTGTCTATGTGTGTTTCTTGGATCACCTAACCTCTGAAGGAAAACCAATGATGTGAGGAGACACATTCTGTTCCCAGCATGTTGCTGGCTTCGAGGGGTCTAGGCAGATGCTTCTTTCCCATTCTCCCCTCTCTGTCTGTTTTTTTTTTTTTTTCCCCCTGCAATTTTCTAGTTTTAAGAGAGACAGCAAGTCCTATTTGGGAAAAGTGGGAGTGAAGTTAGCTGGGGCTAGGGATCCTCTGCAGGTATTGTCAGAACTGGTGATAATCAGCTTGGGAAGCCTCCTGACAAAGCAAAGAGCCCCAGACAGTGGTTTCTCTTGAGCATTCCTTTTAGCAATGGACAGAATGACTTTTGCAGTAGTTTTCCCATCATTCCTCTGCCCCCGACTGTCCCTGCTTTCAGCCCAGCCTGCTGCAGGGAGTTTATAAAGCAGTCAGCGTGTTCCTGCAGCGACTCACCAAGTGTCTGGAGACTGAGATGCCAAACTTTCCGTTTTTGTTCTCAACTTCAGTCAGATTCCCTATCACTGCTAGTTAAAAGAAACAAAGAAACAGAATTTACAGATGATGATCTTCTCATGTCCTTTTTTGGGAGGAGTTTCACATGAACTTTATTTCTTTTTCCCATCTAACTGAAAATGCTCCCTGCCCTTAAATGCGTCTTTCTCTCTCTTTTAATTTCAAAATAAGTTGAAAAGCATATCTATTCTTGGAGCACGTTACTTTCTCCCCACCTTCCCTCTCCTCATTTAGAATCCTGTGTTTTGACATCATTTATCATGGGTTGTCACCCTTGATGATTAAAAAAGGCACTAATGAGATGAAGCTTGTCAAGACTTGATCACAGGGTCCCTGTGTTCTGTCAGATGGTAATAGGACATCTTCAAGTGACTTTGGGAAAGCAGAAGTGTAAGAACAGATTATGGATTCCTGTGGATATGGGCAGAGGTGAGGTGAGGTTACCCGGAAGCAGAATTCTTTAAAAAAACCGACTGTCACCAGAGCAGTTCTGCTTTGCCTGAGTGTTTGAATAACCGTGGTGCCATAGTGGTTACGTGCTACAGGTTAGGACAGCTGCTAACCAAAAGTTTGGCAATTTGTGTCTACCAGGTGCTACTTGGAAACTCTATGGGGCAGCTCTACTCTGTCCTATAGGGTTTCTGTGAGGTAGAGTCGACTCAACAGAAATGGGTTTGGTTTTATTTATTTATTTATTTGTACCATGCGATACGGGTCACATCTTTAACTTTGACTGAGACGAGAATTTTCAAAAATAGCTATTAGTTTTCTTGCTGTGATTAGTACTTTTGACTATGAAGATAGTTACATTTTTGTGAAAAGATATCATTAAAGACTACAGCTTCATTGTTTATTGGCTGTCCATGGATATTCTGTGGAATGTGCAAGCCCATCCCCAGACAGATGAGTTTCTGTGCTATTCCAATATGACTTCTCGTTTGAGATCTATCATTTCTACTGGATGAATATAACACAGCTAGCAAGCTGACAGCAGCTTGTTAGGAAATGAGCAACTCAGAATAACCAAATTACGAAACCAGTCATGTTCTTGAGACATAGATTTACTGATTGTAAATTCACAGTATTTATACATAGACGGTTCTCATTATTGTCGAGTAAATTTCTGATCGTGGTGACCCCGTGCGAGAGTGTAGAACTGTGCCATAATCGTTATGAGAGCATATTGCGGGGTCTTTCTCCCGTGGAACCACAGTGGGTTACACAACTAACCCTGCGGTTCACAGCCAAGAGCTGAACCACGTTTCACCCCCAAGGCTCCTTGTACGTACAATGAATACCATAAGTAAGAGTTCAGCTTCTGGTTTCCAGACAACTGTTTGATTCAGAGGTTTAGATAATCAGATTATTTTTGTGTCCAGAACAACTTTTCTAACTCATTTAAGAATTGATTTTAGTTTAAGATTTGTGTTTGGCACTAACTAATGATTTATTGGAAACCATGGTGGGAAACTGACTTGATGGCACATAAGTTTCACTTCTTAACCCATGAAAACTCGGCATTATTTGCTACCAATTCACTGATGTCACCCATATCCTATCATTGACCAATCCAGGAGACACCAGAAGGTCGACAGTTCAAATCCTCCAGGCGCTCCTTAGAAACTCTGTGGGGCAGTTCTACTCTGTCTACAGGGTCAGAATGGACTTGACAGCAGTGGGTTTGGTGGGTTTTTAGTGATTTATTGTTTTAAAATTCCCTTGTACATGTATCAAGAACACACTCTTTTTAAATCTTTACAAATAAACATGTTCAAATTGTATGAAGATAAACATACTGTAGATTATAATCCATTCCTGGTGGCGGACTGGGACACTTTCTAGCAAGCAGTAAAGTAAGATAAAAGTTAAATAATTAAGTTAATTATTGTTGTCTTCTGTTATACGTATCCCTGTCTCAGTGCTAATGGATTCATCATGGCACCTTGTTGGTTCACTGGTGGATTCAACACCGTTAACTTCACTGAGAATGTGATTATAGATTTCAGTGTTTTCATGAGGAAACAGCTGCCAGAAGGAATATGTGCTGTGGAGTGTTCATACTTTATGGACGCTGTCTTGGTCCATTGCTTCCTTCACTTGAATTAGCACTCAATTATCCTGAAGGCAGGGGCTCAAGACTCAGTCGAGTCAGAAAATCCCTCCAATCTCGTTAGTGTAGGCAGGCACAGGGTCACCTATGGGAGCTATGCCTAAGTCTGCTTTAAGTTGAAGCTGTAGGTAAGTCAACAGTTCTTATTTAGCATCAGTTAGTCAAATGTTTGCTTTAGAATATAGTACACATTTCACCATTCTATGCATGGAAAGGAATGTCTGGTGGCTTAGTGGTTAAGTGCTACAGCTGCTTACCCAAAGGTCAGCAGTTCACATCCATCAGGGCCTCCTTGGGATCTCTGTGGAGCAGTTCTGCTCTGTCTGTAGGGTCACTATGAGTTGGAATTGACTGAGTAAAAATGGGTTTTGGGTTTTGTACATATGATACACTTCCAAACACAGTAAGACTTACTAAGCCTGGGAACTGCCTGTAGCGTGGGTGTTCCTTATTATGACTGTTGTGTTTACCTCAGATTTTTAATACAGTAGATTTTATGGCAGTCCGTAAGTATGAGTTGTCCATAAGCTAGATGTTTTTTAACTCGGGGGCTGTCTGTAGGAAGCTGGTGCTGGAATTTGCTCCCACCGAATAAAAGAGATTTGTTTCATTTCATTGTTTCTATCTTACTTTGTAAAGGACACCAGTGTATTTTATGTATTTCAAATGTTCTAGCACAGACTAAGTGCTACAAAGCAGCCTGAGAACTAGTTGAATATTTCACTTCTGAAATATGTTTCGTTCTCACTTGAGACTGGACAGGCTAATGACTTTTTTTTTCCTCTGCTGTGAAAGCACATTATTTTTAATATAAGATTTTGAACTCCAAACAGAACTTCTGCACTGAAAGGGAGTGATAGTACTGAGATGTGATATTAATTCAGCTTTAAAAAAAAAAAATTTTTTTTTAAATTATACTAATCTGTTTTTTATGGGACCATTGGTGGTTCAGAACAGCATTCTTACTTTCCATGTTTGAGATGTGGGTTTCATTCCTGGTCAGTGTAGCTCATGTGCAGCCATCACCTGCCTGTCAGTGGAGGCTTGCGTGTTGCTATGATGCTAAAAAGTTTCACATAACATCCATACTAAGGAAGCTAGGAAGAAAGTCCTGGCCATCTCCTCCCAGAAGTCAGCCAGTGACAACCATGTGGATCACAATGGTCTGATCTTGTGGTGCATGAGATCACTGTGAGTCTAGAACTGGTTTGGTGATGGCTCGCAATGGCCCACCTTTTAAACTAACTGGAAACACAGTATATTAGATTATATTTGGAAGTGTACTTTTGCTATGTTTGAAGGAATCCTTGTAGAAAGGAACAAAAAAATTCTCACCCAATGCAGTAAGGGTAGTTCCAGAATAAGATAAAATGTTAGGTAGCTAAAGGGAGAGAAGGAGAGAAGAATGGTATATTGAGAACAATTATATATTTTTTAAAATATGTGGGGACAGTGGATGGAAGGCTCTGTAAGCAGAGACTTCACTGAAACTGGTAGGAAAGTGGCTGCATTATTAGAAGTTGATAAACCCCAACTAGGATGTATATAATGGAAGTCCATTTTTCTGAGTTTTAATGAAACAAATTCCTGTGCTATAATTTTAAAGACATAAAAGGTAAAGATGAAATTGGAAAGAGAAGACAGTCAAGTGCAAGATCCTTATTCTTTAAAAAAGAAACATGATTCCCCCTCCCAGGGGAATTACATCACCTATGTTTACTTAAGTTATTTCTACGTGATTACAACAAAAATTAAATTGAAATTCAGGGCAGAAAAGATCTCAGGTTATCCAGAAAACAGAGTCTGTAATCGTAATTGCTGGCCTCCAGACACATCACTCAGGCATGTGTGGTATTTGTTATGCCTCTGTAATGCTTTTATGTGTGTGTGAAGTTGTATATAGATGTTAATCTGGGTTTACATTGACAAAAAGATATTTTTCATTAGATTTCTAGTTTTGATATCTCTTTTTTTGAATTTCTTTATTTTATTGAAGTCAGACATTCCCCAAAGCCAGTCATTACTTTAAAACTGGAGGATCCAGCCTTTCTAATTTGCTCTAGTTAGAACCCAGCACTGATACGCCATCTGGGTGGGAGTGATCACGTGTGGCATCCTCTCTCAAAGCAGTGACATCTTACAGGTATGGAGCTTGTAGTCTTCATCACTGTCCCCTCTTTACTTCTTTTTCAGTTTTTTTTTTTTTTTTTTTTTTTTTTTTTAGTATTATTGTGCTATATATGAAAGTTTATGCCAAAGCTAAGTGCGGTCAATTTGGATAGCTCCTTCAAAAATGGATAGAAAATTGCTTTATCATTGTCTCAGGTTGGGTTCTCTGTTGTTGTTGTTACATGCTGTCAAGTTGGTTCCAGCTCATAGTGATCCCATGCACAACAGAACAAAACACTGTGCAGTCCTTTACCATGCCCACAATCATTTTCATGCTTAAGCCTATTGCAGTCACTGTGTGTTGATTCATCTTGTTGAGGGTCTTCTTCCTTTTCGCTGACTCTCGACTTTACCAAGCATTATGGTCCTTCTTTAAGGACTGATCTCTCCTGGCAACGTGTCCAAAGTATGTAAGACGTAGTCTCACCATCTTTGCTTCCAAGGAGCACTCTGGTTGTACTTCTTCCAAAACAGATCTGCTTGTTCTTTTGGCGGTCCATTGTACATTCGATGCTCTTCTCCAGTGCCACAATTCAAAGGCATCAATTCTTCTTCCATCTTCCTTATTCGTTGTCCAGCTTTCACATGCATATGATGTGATTGATTTTTTGGGGGGGTGTGGTCTGTAGAGAAGTAGAACCACTAAAGCTAATAAATGTATACTCAGAGATATTTATATCAAGGAAATGGCAAGCGTGTGATTTATATCAAGGAAATGGCACATGTGATTGCAGAGACTGGAACATTCCAAGTGTGTTGGTCAAGACAGAGGCTTCTCCTGATTCATGTAGCCACCAAGGTTGGCAAACCCAACATCAGCGGGTGAGTGACCCAGGGCTGTTGCTCACAGGCTGTGAAGACTGATGAATCCCAAGATCAGCAGGTGAACTGCTAGCTCAGGTCCAGAGAACTGAAGGTCAGATGAACAGGAGTCAGCTGCAGGATCCAGAACAGGCAAAAGTGAGAACATCCATTAATATTCAGATGCAAACCACACACCCAAGGAAACTCCCTTGCAAGTGATTGGCTACTTACTGCAGATCCCATCATGGGGATGATCACATATAAACAGTAAGAGTCTTGGCCCAGTCAAGACGACACCCATTCTTAACCATCACAGTCGTGTTGGCTGTAATCCCTGCAATGTGACAGCACGCTCTCCCATCCTTCCAGATTCTCTGTGTCCATTCACCCAGTTTTCCTGTCCCTTCCTGCTTTCTTGTCTTGCTTTGGGGCAACAGTTGCCCATTTGGTCTTGTAAGTTTGATTAAATGTGATTAAGCTGAACAAACTAGTCTTTTTTTTTTTTTTTTAAATATATATGTTTTGGAATTTTGTTCTGCATTTTTCTCCTGTCTGGGACTGTCTATTGTGATCCCTGTCAGAGCAGTTATCAGTGATAGCTGGGCACCATCTACTTCTTCTGGCCTCAAGCCAGTGGAAGCTCTGTTTGATGTGATCCTTTAGTCCTCTGGGCTAACATTTTCTGTCTGTCTTCAGTTTTTTTCATTCCTCTTTTCTACAAATAGAATGGGATCAATGGATGTATCCTAGATGGCTGCTCACAAGCTTTTAAGACCCCATATGCTACTTACTAAAGTAGGATATAGAAAATTTTCTTTATAAATTATGTAATGCCAATTGACCTAGATGTCCTGTGAGCTTGTCCCCAACCCTCAGCCCCAACAACTTGGTTCTTCACAGTGTTTGGATGTGTCTGGGAAAGTTGTATGCCTAGGCTTTGGTCAAGTTGTGGTGACTGCTCTTGAGTTCTTCTGATGCCTGAGTGTATGTGACTTCCTGCTGAATGTTAAAGAACTTTGTCATTTGCTGCTATTGAGTTTAGTCCTACTCATGGCCAACATCTGTTTAACAGAGTGAAAAGGTGCATGGTCCTGTGCAACATTCCAGCAGAGCTTCTGGACTAAGACAGACTAGAAAAGAAACCTGGCATTCTGCTTCTGAAAATCAGCCAATGAAAACCTATGTCATAGCACTAGTTATATATCAAGTTAGGTCTGGAACACAGGAAACTATGGTGGTGTCATGGTTAGGTGCTACAGCTGCTGATCGAAAGGTTGGCAGTTCAAATCCACCAGACACTTCCTGGAAACTCTATGGTGCAGTTCTCTTCTGACCTGTAGGATCGTGCTGAGTTGGAATCGACACCAGTGGCTTTGGCTTTTGGGCTTAGAGTACAGGTTTCCTGATTCTCTGACTGTTTTAGGTTGATTTGTGTCTCCCGGAAAGATATACTGAAGTTCTAACTCCTAGCGGATGTGACCTTATTTAGATAGAGTCTTTGTAGATATAATTAGTAAAGGTAACTTGAGGTCATACAGGAGCAGGGTAGGCCTTATTCGTATGACTGGGGTCTTTATAGAACAGGAAGAAGAGGCAGAGAGAGATGCAGAGAGTAAATGGTCTTCTGAAGATGGAGGCAGAGATTGCAGTTGCGGTGTCGCAAGCTAAGAACACCTGGGACAACCAGAAGCTGGAAGAGACAAGTAGAGATCTTCCCCTAGAGCTGTTGAAGAGAATATAGTTCTTGTAACACCCAGAATTTTGACTTCTAGCCTCCTGGAAACGCAGGTAGCACAGTGGTTAAGTGCTATGGCTGCTAACCAGAAGGTCTGCAATTTGAATCCAGTAGGTGCCCCTTGGAAACTCTGTGATGCAGTTCTACTCTGTCTTCTAGGGGTGGAGATGAGTCAGAACTGACTCAATGACATGAATTTTGGGGTTATTTATGAGTTATTTATTGTAGCCTCCTTCTAGCCCGTGAGACAATAAATATCTGTTGTCACAAGCCACTTTATTTGTGGTACCTTGTTATAGCAGTCCTAAAAGACTAATATATAGACCAAAAATTTTCCACCAAGTGATTTCAGGTAAATTGACATTTAATTCTAATTATGAATAAAGTAAACCCATTTCATATAAAAAAAACCTACCTGTCTGTTACATGGAGATTTTATTTTTTCATGTTTGTTGAGAATTGAAAGTTGGTTAGGGTGCAATTTTTCCCTGTGTGCTTCTAGATTTAGTTGATACTACTTTTGATTAATTTTTTAGAAATAAGTTATGTGTTGGCTTATGATTCACTGTATATATTTTCAGGCTTTAATTATCCATAGTGGCTTGATTAGAAATACAGACTTGTGTGTTTAATCTGGGATATAGTCTTAACGTTACTAGGAAATCATATTTTGTTTCTCACTTGGCTACTGACAACTGCTAGGAATCTAGATTTCACAAAACCATCAGTGTGAGTTATGTCAGCTGACAAGACTGCTTTTTATTTAATTATACCAGCTGGTTTTTTACTAACTGGTAATTCAATATCAGGACTTATGGCTGGAGTTAGTGTTTAGATAAGTGGAAAAAATATCATTTTTTAATATTGTCCTTAATTCTTCCCACTAGAAAAACCTGGCAGTTCTTGACGAATATGTCAGGAAGGACAGGCAGAAGTATTCTGAAGTTTGGATGAGATTGTGAGGAAAATTATGCTGTGTTCCCCTTACCAGAAGGGAACACTGGTAGCAGAGTGGTTAGGTGCTACAGCTGCTAACCGAAAGGTCAGCAGTTGGCATCCACCAGGCGCTCCTTGGAAACTCTGGGAGCAGTTCTTCTCTGTCCTATAGGGTCATTATGAATTGGAATCAACTCAATGGCAATGGCCTTTTTTTTTTTAATTCCCGCTACCACAGAAATCCAAGCCAAGTGATAGTTTTTTATTAGGTTGAGTACTATGTTATTACATAATTGTTTTCAAGAGGGGAGAACAAAACAGAACAGTTGGTTGATTTGGGGAGTTTCTTGCTGAGTCCCTGAGCCTGTGCCAGCAGCATTGGGTAGGAATCCAACATTAGTTTTCAAGAAGAGAGCTCTTTGGGCTCATTCTTCCTTGAACTGCCAAGGAGCCTTGGCTCAATTTGGACAGAAGAATTCTTTTGATTGTCTAGCACTTGAACCTAATTAATCTTCAGCATCATGGAATTTATGAATGAAAGCTAGTGGATTTACTGAGTGAACTCACCTCGTACGTAATTACCTTAGGGTAGCTTCCCACATAAGTTTCCTAGAGCCATCTGGTCACCTGTGCTGGTGTTAGGAAAACTCTGGATGTATCTTATGTGGATAACTGGAGCATGACAGACAGGATTTTTTTTTTTTTTCTTTTTAAATAAAGAGTGGAGAACTAAAAATGTTTTCCAGGAAGAATTTCTACCAAAGCTCTAAAATGTGGTCCTGATTTGTATCCTTTGTGGACTAATCAGAGCCTTGACCACTAAAATAAAGACTTCGTGGTCTGGTTACATTTTCCCATCTAAGATTCTTCTGTTACTGTCTTCTGTAGCAGTTCCAGGGCTAAGTTAATGTCATGATGCTGTTTTTCACAGCATTTTTCATTTTATAAAAGTGTGGTATAAGTTTCCTAGGGCTGCCTAACAGATTATTGCACACTGAGTAGCTGGTAAAAATAGAAATGGATTGTTGACAGTTCTGGAGATTAGAAGTACAAGTCAACATGTTGGCCAGACAGTAGTACCTGTGAAATCTTTAAGGGGAGATCCTTGTGCCTCTCCCAGCTGCTGGTGGCCTGAGATGTCCCTTGGCTTGTGGATGGAACTCCATATGGAAGTCCTTCCTCTGTTTGTGTCTCTGTGTCTGTCCTCCTCTTTACAAGAACACTACTCACACTGGTTTAGGACTAATTGTTTGTATTTGTCTGATCTCATCTTAAATACATTGGCAATGTCTACAGATGCTCTCTATATAAACCAGATCATGTTCATAGCTACCAGGGGTTAGGATGTGAAAGCATCTTTAAGGGGGATATAATCAATCCCTAACAAGTATATTGGCATGAATGGATGGTGAAGATTCTGTAAGTAATCTTTGTGGCTTTAAGCCTGTTCCAGAAATCAAAAGCTCATAAGATTCTTGAAAAATAAGTAAGTTGTAGTTTTACCATAATCAAAGCAACATACAGAAAATGGGAGATTTTTAGAAATACTAACCCATTTTTTAAATTCTGTTGAATTTATAATAGATTTATTAATTGAAATCAGTCATTTATCCCTTTGCTATTATTATTATTAATTTAATTCAATGTGATTTACACTAATTAAAATGCAGTGCTTTGCAGAGTTATCATGTAGTGGTTCAAAATGGAGTAAAATATTGAACCCAAAACTTAAAAAATTAACAACCTGGTTTTGGGCAACAAACTATAAAAGGGAAGAAATTCTTCTTGCGAGCAGAGAAATCATCATGGCAAAGGGAATAAAACTATATCCCCTAAAGGATGTCTGAGGCTACGACAAAACTCTAGTAGGCCTAGGACAGTATCTAGCATGTAGTGGGTCACAGAAGATATCTGTTGAGTACATGGATGTGTAAGTCTTTACATTCCTGGGGGCTACTATGTGAAAGAAGAATTAAACGGGTTCTGTTTAGTGCCATGGATAGAATTAGATCCTTGGTGGGAGCTATAGCAAAGAGCTTTCTGCTCAAAATAAAGACGTTTCTACTTTCCAGCTGTTTAAAGGAGCATGGAGTATCTTCTCAGCTGCATTTTCTGTCCAACGTAACCTGGAAGACTTTGGCATGGGCATTGTGGGAAAGACGTGCACAGGAGATTGGGACCCATGAATCTGTGGCCCCTTGCAAGTTTGACAAACTGGAAAGTTACAGATATATAAACATACATATGTATACATACACACATGCATATATATACACACACACACCCCTAAAGCCCATTGCAGTCGAGTTGGGTCCGACTCATGGCGACCCTAGAGGTCAGAGCAGAACTGCCCCCTAGGGTTTCCGAGGAGCACCTGGCAGATTTGAACTGCCGACCTTTCAGTTAGCAGAGGTAGCACTGAACCCACTATGCCACCAGAGTTTCCATGCACATGCACACGCACGCGCGCACACACACACACGTATATACACACACACACACATATATGAAAAAAATATTTTTTTGTTTGTTTTCCTTGGATTCCCACTTTGATTTTTTTTTTTATTCTATTTTGTCAAGTGGTAAAGTTTTAACAGTGCCCTTGGTCTTATTTAAAAAATAAATAATTAAAGCGACAGGGGAGATTAGGCAAGTTTGGATCCTCACTTGCAATAAACCCATTGCCATTAACTGGATTCCAACTCATAAAACCAAATAACCAAGTCCACTGCCACTGAGTCAATTCTGACTTCTAGTGACCCCACAGGACAGAATAAAACTTTCCCATAAAGTTTCCAAGGCTATAAATCTATATGGAAACAAATTGCCACATCTTTCTCCCATAGAACAGCAGGTGATTTTGAACTGCTGACCTTTCAGTTCACAGCCGAGCGCCTTGACCACTGTGCCACCAGGGCTCCTTTTCACTCACAGTACTCTATGTCAATATGACAATGGAAGCATCTATTTCTACTACATTTTAATTTTCAGACTGTCTTTATGACTGCTGATGGAATTTTGAAACTACTTTTGGAAAAAGACAGCAATTTATAAAGAATACTCGTTTCCTATGTCAAGTGGATAAAAGGTAACTTGAAAAGCCGTTAATTTTTAGCCCCCTGAAAGACCTGTCTAGTAGATTGATAAACATATTTTAAAAACTGGAGAAATCAAGTTGGCTCATCTAAATCACTTATTTTCCTAAGATCCAGATTTACATTTCTTAAGGGTCCAGTTAATGTTAACACAACTGGTTGTGGTTTTTGTGTTTTCATTCAACATATGGGCAAATAGCCACTGCTAGAGCCTGGAGATACTGCATTATGCACTACGCTGTGCTCGGTAAATGAGGGGCGTAATTTTCTCACTTATGAGATGCTTTCCATGCTGGGCACAAACCCCTAGTTACACATTTTGCATTATGTGTGTTTAGGTTTCTATTCCATTTATATGTGAAAGAATATTTGGGCTGGCTGATAAACACACAGAGAAGGAAGGAAATGGATAATTTACCTGAAGCATTTAGTCCACTGTGACTTCTATTATTCCTAGCTGATCTGTGCTGTTGGAGTGGAAATAGAAGAAGGATGTCCCTTCTAAACAGAGATTGTATTCAAGATGTAACTGGCTTTGGTGCTACGACTGCACTCCTGGGAGCCATAGCGGAGTCAGGCTATTCTGGCATTCATGTAGTGCCCCAGAGATGTGATTCTATAGCAGTCTGTCCCTACCACCATCTGTTGTGCAGTGTATTTCCTATAAAATTGTATTCGAGCATGGAATTGAAATTTTTATCATTACCAGTATTTTACTGTGCGGAAACCATTTGCTGGACATGTCAAAGTAACAACTAGAATATCTTTAGAGTTCACGTCACCTGGTAGTCCTTTTGATGAGACCTTTGCACACTCTCTCAGGGAGTGTAATTACCAGCCTCAGTCTTGAGAGCCCAGATAGCACAATGTGTTAGCACTCAACAGCTAACTGAAAGGTTAGCAGTTCAAACCCACCTCGTGGGTCCATGGGAAAAAGACCTCAGGTGTATCCTCATAAAGATTACAACCTAGGAAACCTGTGGAGCAGTTCTGTTCTGTCACATGATGTCACTATGAGTTGTGTTTGACTTGACAGCACCCAACAACAGCAAGAAATTTTAGGGGACTAAAGTTCTTGAATTAGCCATTTCTGGTGGCAGTTTTGGTTTTCATTCCCTTTATTTTTGCAGAATGTTTTATCAGAATGGGTGGGTAGTCCCAAAAGGATGGCCTGGGATGGGTACCCTCCTGGAGGGAGATTGATGGGCAGAGAGAACCATTATTGTTCAATGTTATCAAGTCAGCTCCAGCTCACAGTGACCTTACTGTGATAGACTAGAACGTTGACTGGCCTGCATCTTCTTCAGCATCACTGCTGTCTGACTCCATCATTTTGGCCACTGTGTCACTGGGAATTCTTTATACTAAGTTTTATAAGAAATTGGGAACTGGACTCTTGAGAGACTAGATACCAGCCCTCAGGTACGAAAAGAGTAAGAGAAGGATATGAATGAAGAGACATAGAATTGGATTGAAGTGGAAGCTGGTCAGAAATATCCAAGGAGAGTGAGAAACAATTGTTTTGACTTCCAGTGAAACATGAAGATGAAGGTCAAGGTTACATTAGCCTCGTCTACAGATTTGGATTTGAGTCAGACAGTCCTTGGCCTTGCTGTTGGTAGAATTCTTTAGGTGAAATAACACAGACTAATTATAAGGATCTGCAGCAGGAATCCTGCTCAAATACATTACTCAAAACACTAGGAACAGTGATATGACTCGGCGTGATGGAAACAGAATTATGACCCAGGAAAAGGACCATTGTCAGAGGTAGGAGATTAGGTGGAGCTTCTGTTTAGGTTCTTACCTCCTCAGCACAGCAGGAGTAGACCCCTGTAGCATCACTGGTGAAGCTCAGTTCTTTCTCCTCCTCTGTGTTCCTACATGCCTTTCGGCTTCTCATCCTACTACCAGTCGTTTGTCTGTCTTTCTATGCCTCGAGCTGAAATGCTCACAGAGCAAGGGTATCATTGGTTTGTTGGCCAGACTATCGTCTAGTAGCTGTCCAGCACACAGGTAGGCTGACTGTGGGCCGTGTGCACATCTGTGGCCATCTATAGGGAGGCCAGCCGGGTGGCACCACTGTGATGACTTATGTGAAGGAATGCTTTTGTCAGCGGCTGTGGCCATGGTTCTCTTTTGAGATCTGGGCAGTCCAAAACATCAGCAGCCAATGAGTTTCACTGGTCATCACTGCCAGGTTAAACTAAACAAGACTGAGCAAAACCCAAACAAACCTGTTGCTGTAGGGTCAGTTCAAGCTCACTGAGGCTCTATGTATTACAGAGTAAAACTGCTTCATAGTGTTTTCCTTGGCTATAATCTTTATGGGAACACTGATGGTATAGTGGTTGAGTGCTACAACTAATAACCAAGAGGTCGACAGTTTGACTCCACCAAACACTCCTTGGGAACTCTATGGGGCAACTCTGCTGTCTCTGATAGGGTCACTATGAGTTGGAATCAATTGGACATAAAGATTACAACCAAACCCATTGCTGTTGAGTCAATTCTGACACATAGAAACCCCATAGGACAGAGTGGGAACTGCCCCCATAGAGTTTCCAAGGAGCACCCAGTGGAAAGATTGCAGAAAAGTGAACCTGTTGCTGTTGAGTCGATTCTGGCACATAATGACCCTATAGGACAGAGTAGAACTGCCCCACAGAGTTTCCAAGGAGCACTGAGTAGATTCAAAGCTGTTGCCTTTTGGTTAGCAGCTGTAGCACTTAACCACTGTACCACCAGGGTTTCCTGTCCAAGGATAGATACTGGTAATCTCATCTGGGTTAGGGATTGGCATTTAAATTTTTAGGTTTGCAGTACCAGTTTCTTATTTTTGCTCTGGGTTCAGGGCAGTTAGGATGTCTATCACCTGGTTCACATGACTGATTTTTCTTGAGGATGCCTCATTAAAGATTTGCCTGATTGTGGGGTGGCACAGGACCAGGCGGTGTTTTGTGTGGGTTTGCTCTAAGTCAGACTTGATGGCACCAAACAGCAACAGTTCCTGTTAAATTGTAGAATGAAGAAACTGATAGGGATTTCTTCCTGTTCCTTGAGTTATGTTTTCTCCTAGGAAGGGACCTTTGGCTTTTTCCATTCCTTTTTTTCCTTTTTCTCCCCCTTCACCACAGTTTGAATTATTGCCAGGCTGTTTCTTTTCACCTTGACCAAGCCAGATGGCTGTGACCAAAGTTTCCAGTTCTGCTGTTCTTGTGGGAGTTTAGTTTGGTTTTTCGTGATCTTTGTGAAAGAAGATTGCCAGACCTTTCTTCCACAGTACCCCTTGGTGGGTTTGAACCACCAGTCTTTAGGTTAGTCATTAAGAACAAACCATTTGCACCACCCAGGGGCTGATACATTAACATCAATCTATCAATGTTATTTATGTTTCACATTTTACTTGATTTAATAAAATCATTATTTACTGTTTCTCATAAATAAAGTTGACACTTTATTAACTGACATTGAAAACCTCGGTAATCTGGCCTCAAACTGCTTCTTCAGCCTCAACTTTTGTTAGTCTTCTGTTCTGACCTTCCTACTGTCCTGAGCTCCTCTCTCTGAATGTCTTTATCTTCTTGAATTTCTTTTTTTAAATAAATGTGATAGGAACAATGCTACCAGACTTGGCCTCAGAAAACCACTGGAGAACAAAAATCTTCGCTGTGTGATACTGGGCAAGTCACAATACCTCTCTAGACATTGTCTTCATGTATATAATAAATGGTATTGTGTTATTGCTGTTCCTTTCTTGCTTTCATACCTGATGTAGGGCTGAAACAACGATAGGGCTCCTGTTCTCTCTAAGTCTACTTTCTCTTCTCTGAAGTCATTAAAATCTCGATTCTTATTTCAAAGTCCACTGTGATTGTATCTTATGGAGGGACCTGTCCTATAATCGACCCTCTCCCAGCCTTTCTGCACTCACGATAGTGGTTTTTCAGTACAGATGGAGAGGATTCCAGCCAGAGGATCTTTGATCTGTGCATCTGTGGGTTTCCTTCCTTACTGAACTAAGTGCCCAGAGGCTCACCTGGCCAGAAAGGTATTCAGAAGTCTGACAGCAGATTGGATGCACTGTGCTAAGAAGTCATTTAAGAAGCTTCTAAGCTTCTCATATAGGGATTATTCTCCATTCCCAACCTTCCTTCCTATAGACACACTTGAATGTCCCTACTTTTTCTTCCAAGTATCCTAAACAGTGACCACCAGATACAGTACTCATAGTCTGAGCAGAGAGTACCATGAAACTCAGTAGACTAATGTTGCATTAAATGTTTTTCAAATGTGTTAACTAACACAAGAGAGAGAAAGACAGAGAGAAAGAGACTGTGTAAAGAAGAGGATGAAAAATGGGAGCGGGAAAGTGAAAAACAGCAGAGAAACAGACAGCAGAGGAGGAAGAAGGGAAAGCAAATTATGAGAACAGAATTTTGCCATAATTCCTCATTTCCTCCATCAGTCCCCACAGCCACAATCTCCTGTTTCCTCATCTCTTTCCCTCTTCTTGCAGAATATATATATATATATATATATATATATATATAAAAACCTCTCCTGACTCATGGCGACCCTATGTGGTGCATAGCAGAACTGCTCCACAGGGTTTTCTTGGCTGTAATCTTACTTGGGACGCATTCACAGGAGGGACCAATCCCTGGAGGAGGACATCATGCTTGGTAAAGTGGAAGGTCAGTGAAAAAGAGGAAGACTCTCAACGAGGTAGATTGATATAGTGGCTGAAACTATGGGCTCAAACAAACCTACCGTGGTGGGATGGTAGAGGTCTGGGTAATGTTTTGTTCTGTTGACATAAGGTTGCTAATGAGTCAGAGCTGACTCAAAGGCACCAAATAACCACGTTATTCTTTATTGAAGGAGATCACCAGGCCTGTCTTCCATGATGTTGCTGGGTGAATTTGAACAGCTAACCTTTTGGTTAAGAAACAAAACAAAAACTCACTGCTGTCAGCTAGATTCCAACTCATAGTGACCCTGTGTGACAGAATAGAACTGCCTCATTAGAGTTTCCAGTGAGCACCTGGCAGACTTGAAGTGCTAACTTTGTGGTTAGCAGGTGTAGCACTTAACCACTATGCTACCAGGGCGTCCAAGTAGGTGAATAAAAATCATTTGTGCCACCCAGTAACCTTCCTGTAGAAAAGGGACATTCAGTATTGCTGGCCTGTTGGACTTACCAATACACAGTATGAATCAGAATAAAGTACATTTTAAAGAAGAAGGATCCGAACCGAACCCAACCCACTGCATCCAGTTGATTCCAACTTATAGTGACCCTATAGGACAGAATAGAACTGCCCCATAGAGTTTCCAAGGAGTGCCTGGTGGGTTTGAACTGCCAACCTTTTGATTAGAAGCTGTAGCTCTAAACCGTTGCACCACCAGGGTTTCCAAAGAAGGAGAAAAGGTGCTGCTATTTCTGGCTGAGGAGATCAACACAAGCTTGACGGAGGAGATGGCACTAGGGTGAGCTAGGTGAAGAAGGTGCCGTCTAGATGAGATAACAGCCTGACAAAAGATAAGCTGATAAAAACCAGTGAAGTACTGATACATGCAACGGAATATAGAAAAATCTCAGAAACACTGTGTTGAGTGAAAGGAGCCAGATAAAAAAAAGACATTCTTAGGATTCCATTTCTACAAACATGGAAATCAGGCCAGACTGATCTATATGGTTTTAGAAGCTAAAAAGTGCTCATGGCTGGTTGGGGTAGTATTGCCTGGGGAGTCGTACCGGAGAACCTTCTGGAATGTTGTAAGTTGCTATGCCATGATCTGGATAGTGAGTGCATGGGAAAGTGACTGTGTCTGTACATGGAAAATGTCATCAAGCAGCACACTTGTGATTTTTGTATTCTGGTATCCATAAAATATACTGCCATTTTTAAAAGCTGAGCAGAATGGAAATCGACCTGCAGAATAGTGCATTTAAAATATCGGCACCGTCACACAAAGCGTGTTAGATGCTAGTCCTGATTTTTTCAGTTTGTGTTCTTGGCTTTGAAAAGCTGGCTGAAATTTAAAATCAGGCTGTGTTAATGCCATTTGAATACATTATACCTCTGATTTTAAGATTAGATTAAACAAATGTGTACTTTTAAATATTTATTAACTTAAAAATAGATCACTGATCATGTTTGTCTCATGCCTGTTTTGGCACCTATTTTGTGACTTGGGGAAAAGGACTCCTATTTATTTATATCAAAAGTTAGTAAAAATTAAAGTTTAATTTATTATGGGGTAAAAACTCACAAACAGTTCCACTGAGTCGGTCCCAACTCCTGGCAACCCATGTGGCAGAGTAGGACTGGGCTCCATGGGGCTCTCAGTGGTTGAGTTTTTTGAAAGTAGGTCACCAGGACTTTCTTTCCAGGCATCTCTGGGTGGATTCAAACCTGTAATCTTTTAGTTGTTAGCTGAGTGTGGTAACAACTCGTGCCGCCCAGGGGCTCAGGGTGACAGTATCCATGAATGTCACCCGTGACTGTGACCGCTTCATAAGAGCCCTCCAGAAATAGCTGAAGAATTTGGCTTACACCCTGTGAGAATGAAATCCAAATATTAATAAATGTTTACATCAGAGCCTGAAGTGTGTGTCCGCATAAACAAAGCTTCCTTAACAAGCAGTATGAAAATATTGGCTGGAATGGCTCTCTCTCTCTCTCGTGTGTGTGTGTGTGTGTGTGTGTGTGTGTGTGTACTGAAAGTATACACAGTTCAGTGCTTTTCTGGTACATAATTATGTTAACCACAGTTTGAAATATGCCAAAGACATAAACAATTTCTTCTCTGGAATTCTGCCGCTCTGGGCCAGAGGTCATGACTCTCCTCTTGATTTTTAAGTTGCTTAGAGAAAATGTGGAAACCCTGGTGGCCTGGTGGGGAAGTGCTACAGCTGCAAACCAAGAGGTCAGCAGTTCAAATCCACTGGGCGCTCCTCAGACACTCTCTGGGCCAGTTCTGCTCTGTCATATCGGGTTGCTATGCGTCAGAACCAACTTGGCAGCACCTAACAACAACAACAACAGAGAAAATGCAGCCGAGGGCCCTGGGATTGAGGTGACATCCAGGCTCCACCGCTGGGTATGTGAGGGACCTTGAGCCCTTGCCTTAACCTCTCTGAGCCTCAGTTTCCTAGTCTGGAAAAGCTGAGGTATGCCTGCTTCAGTGTGGAGCCATGTGCAGATCGAATGAGATGAAAACAAGCTGTAAGCACAGGGCCTGGCATGCAGTGGGTGCTGAATTAAGGCTCTCCTCTTTTCCTGAGAGTCTGTGATCACAGGCTTCCTCAGTTAGGTGGGAGCGTTTGCCATGCATACAGTTACCTTCCACTTTCACAGTTCTCTTCACTTGGCCCATGACAATTTTAGAATATAAATTAGTAAAAGGAGAGGAAGTGATACTGGGTTTGGATTTTTTTTTGTTGTTGTTGTTCCATTGTTTTCTGCATTAATAAGTAATGGTGGGACTGAGTGCATTGCAGTTGTGGAGTAACAGACTCTCATCTGTGAATTCTAATTATTGGGATCTGTGTGGTTGAGGGTCTGTCTCCATGTGGCTCTCCCTCCCTGTTGGCTGGATGAAGGGTATTGTAGATAGTCTGTCCTTAGGTGACTCTTCTTCCTTGGTATTCGAGGATGCTATCGATGGCAGTGAGTATCCCCTGGAAGGAAGATTTGCAGAGGTTCATAGCAATTCCCGGAGACCTGGTCGTATAAATGGTTATGTGCTCAGCTGCTAACTGAAAGGGTAGAAGTTGAGTCCACCCAGGCTTGCGGTGGAAGAAAGACTGGTAGTCTATTTTGGAAAACTAAGCCACTGAAAACACTACGGAGTCCAGGTCTACTCTGGCACACATAGAGTTAACTAGGTGGTAACCATTGCTGGTGTGGCAGTTCAAAAGGATTGGAAGATTATTCTTGAGAAGTAGTATACTTTGAAGAGCAGGTAGGAAAAACTCAGAAACTTCCATAATGCTCTATTTTTTTTGTGTTGGTTGTATATTCAGTGCTGGCCACCATTCCACCAGGCCCCAAATGACTGAAAAAGAAGATACTTGGAAAAAGCATCTTTTTTGATTCATTGGCCTTTGGAATTGGCTTGTGACTAATAGAGTCTACTTAGAATACAATTATGCCATTCCCATCTTTGCAGCGTGGCTTGTCCTTAACTGTAAGCGGCAGGGGCAGCTGTGTGGAATGAAACTGCTCTGCACTGCGTTGAGCTGTCTGGCAGCCTCTCTTCTGGAGGCTAATTGAAATTGCTGTGGCAGATGCTGGAAACAAAGGCTGGGTCATATTCACTTATGAGGGTCACTTTCTCCACTGTGTCACATGTAAAATTTGTCACACTGGCCTGGATTCTAGGAAAGAGCACAGAGCTAGGAGAAAAGGAATAATATGGTCAATGTCCTTCGTACCGTTACCCAGCTCTGTTTGTGACAGGTGTGTGACTTATCGAAGACAGAAATCACAACAATGCCTCTTTTCCATAACTGCCACACAGTTATGTTAATAGAGATTTAATGTAAAAGTCTTTAAAGACAAAACTTACTGAGCATGTGAGTCATTTAACTTTTAATGTTGCTCCTCCCACTATGGTGGTATTTGTGTAGTCTCTTCTCAATAAACATTTATTAAGTGCTTAACAATAATAGCTGGAGTCCTGGGTACAAATGGTTAATGTGGTCAGTTGCTAACTAAGAGGTTGGAGGTTCAAGACCTCCCAGAGGTACCTCAGGAGAAAGGCCTGGAGACTTATTGTTGAACAACATGCCACGGCAGCCCTCACGGAGTACAGTTCTACTTCGATGCATGTGGGGTCAGCGTGAGTTAGTCACCTTGAAGGCAACTGGATGTTAATAGTATCTGAATGTTACTGCGTGCATAGAGTATACCAGACGTTCTACTTTTTCTATGTTTCATTGTTTATTGTTTAATCCTTCAGGAACGTTACTGTCTTTATTACAGATTTGAGGCAATTGAGGCAAAGAGGTTAAATGATTTGCTGCACATTTTCTTAGGGCTGGGAATATGCTAGGCACTGCGGTGGACGTTAGGAACACAAAGGTTAATATGAGAGGGCCCTAAGATGGGGAGAGAATGAGAACAGAGAATCTGACTGGACGGTGCCTAAGTAGAGAAATAGTTTAAAAAGGGACGATGCTGGACGGCCTGATGGCGGGACCCTGGGAGCACTTTAGACCATCAGAGTTGTATTCCAAGAGACTGAGAGAAAGATGGGACCAAATGCAGCCTCGGGCATATGCCCAGAGGCTGGCTTGGAGGCAGCCTGGACCTAGAGAGTCCTTTGATGACAATGGTCAAGGGAGTTAAGGGATCAGAAGTCAAAGTCAAGTGCGTGTTCAGGGACTGAGCAGACAGAGTGAAATAGGGGCAGAAACTCGGCAAAGTGGCCCACTCAGAAGAACAGTTGTATGAAAGGAGACAGGGCGCTAGCAGTGCCAGTCCTTAATGGGGTGCCCGTCATCCAGTCTGTCTGGAGACCTGGTTGGAAACCCTGGTGGCAGTCTTGCCTTTGCTAACCAAAAAGTTGTCGGTTTATATCTGCCAGGCGCTCTATGGAAACTCCGTGGAGCAGTTCTGCTCTCCCCACTGGGGCCACTATGAGTCAGAATCAACCTGAGGGCACTGGGTTTGGTATGGTGTTTTTGGTTATGGCTTGGAATCAATGACATGCCTGGGCAATATGGATCCAAACTCTTTTGGGGACCTTGCCACTTTATGAGTTCATTAAGGACGTTTAAAGAAGCTTTCAAGCCTTGTGGGCACTCTACTTCTCACTAAGTCCTGGGAGCATTGTGCTTCCACCCATAAACTCAGCTCTTTAAAGGACTGTGATTCTGTAATACATTCTGTCAGTTCCGTCAACTCTTTGAAATCCCTTGTCTTTTAAAGAGAATGTGCTTCTACCTAAAAGTTAAAACTCTTTGCAAGCACAGAGTGAGATTAAAAAAAAAAAAAAATGCTTTTAAACCTTTCAAAAATGGCATCACCATTTTTTTTAATGTATGAAATAGGCAATATAAAATGAAGGAAACTTAGTAGCAAGGTATCATGCATCTGAAAGACATTAAGTACTTTAAATTGTTGTTGGTTGTCACAGAGTTGGCTTTCACTCACAGGGACTTTAAACACAATAGAATGAAATGTGGCCCAGTCCTGTGCCATCTTTATGACGTTGGTATGTTGGAGTCCATTCTTCAGGCTGTTCTTTTGCTCCACCTGCTAGAGGGTTTTCTCCCTTTTTAGTGGCCACCTACTTCACCAGACACTGTCCTTTCCCAGTAATCGTTCTTTCCTGATGGAGTATCCAAAGCAAGCAAAGCAAAGTCTCGTCGTCCTCACTTCCAAGGAGTGTTATGGCTATGGTTCTCCCAGGGCTCATCTGTACACTCAGCAGTCCATGGCATGTTCACTTTGAACACATCACCTCTTCTTTCTGTCTTCCTTTTTCATTATCTGACTTTGCGTTCATAGGAAGCGATTAGAAGGATCATGGGTTGGTCAGGTTTACCTTAATCCTAAAAGAGATGTCTTTGCTTTTTAAAGCATTAAAGACGTGTTTCAGAGCAGGTTTGCCCAGTGTTTGATTTCTTGACTTCAAATGAACACTACATTTATCTCTGTGCTTCCCAATAGCCAAGGCAAAAAGAACTGCATTAGGTTATTCAGAACAAGCATGCACCTTGATCTAAAGAGAATTTTCCTGAATCTTGTATTGAGATCTGTGGCAAATGTGCCAAGCCTAAGAATACATTTAAGTAAGGGTACTCCTTGATCTTCCTAGAGTCACAAATGACCACAGAAAGAAAAACTTTGTTTTCTGTCTTACAATAAATGGAATTAGAGGGGAAAATTATATCATTTACACCTCATGCTGATGTCTAGGGAAACCCTGATGGTGTAGTGTTTAAGTGCAGTGGCAGAAAGTCGGCAGTTCAAATCTGCCAGATGCTCCTTGGATACTCTATGGGGAAGTGCTACTCTGTGTCTAGGGTCCCTGTGAGTCAGAATCAACTAGACAGCAATGTGTTTGGTTTTCTGTTTGGTGATCTCTAGAGTGAAGTAGAATTGCCCCCTTCAGAAATTCACCTGTCCGGGAGAAACCTGTTGGTACCGTCAGAGATAGAGACCTACGTCCTCATCCTTCGGTCTAGAGAAGCCACCTTGCAGTGAGGCCAGGCTCCCTGACACAGGACAGTGCCACCTAGTGGTGACAACCCCTAACCAGCCGGCATCTAGGCCTTTGGGGTTCCAGCGATCCTCTGCAGGCTGGTGCTTGACAGTCTCACTGTAGGAAGTGTAGCGGAGTTTTGTAGCTTTGGGGATGTTTCAGCTGTGTCCTCTGGTTAATGCCCTAACCAAAAACCAATCCTGTTGTCATTGATTCCAACTCATAGCAACTCTAAAGATCAGAGCCAAACTGCCATATAGGACATGCAAGGAAGCCGACTGCCACATCTTTCTGTCACAGAATAGATGGTGGATTAAACCTCCAACCTTTTGGTTAGACCTGGGCACTTAACCATTACACCACAACGTAGTGATCATTTGTTATTACAAATCATTGTATGTATCTCAAAATCTTAATATAATAGGCTTGTAACTATGGGTCAGGTTGTACGTAAGTCAAATGTTTGTAACCCAGAGATTGCCTATATATAGGAAGTTGCAGTATTCTAGAAGTGTTTACTTCCTCTGTAATTCGCCTTCTAGTTCTTAAGGCCTTTAGAACTTCTGCCTTGTAACTGAATTAGTTAGGCCTGTGTGTTGTCTCCCCACCCCCACTGCTGTAAAATTCCTTGAGGGTAGAATTCCTGACCAGGGTTGCGTGTAATTGGTGCACAGTTAGTACGGGTTTCAGGAGTAAAAGAGCAAGTCCAATACTGTGACTCGTGGTTGCATTCTGAGAGCAGATCTAGGCAGAGCAGTGGTCAGAGTGACCCAAGCAGTGACGTGGGAGTAGGGCTGAGACCAGAAGAAACACAAAGGGTTCCATGGATCGGAGGAAGAGAAATAAAGTCACAGAGAAGAAAACAAAGACGTTAACTGTGCAGATCAGCCCTCTGAGTTGGGGAAGTAGAGCAAAGAGCAGATGCTGGATGGAGGAAGGAGAGGTTAGTGAAGGGAATTGCTGGAGTCCTTGGGTTCCCCTGAGCAGAGGAAGTAAGGCCAGCATGAGACAGAAAACAGTGCTGTTGCTTTTCCCAACCAGGGTTACCCTTGATTGCAAAGATGAAATACCAACACTAAATTTATTTTTATTACATACCTTATATTTCATATAGGATCAATAGCAATTCAGATGGCAATAATGCATCACTAGGCCATTAACCAAGGAACCCTGTGTAGAGCTCTGACCTCGTTGGGCTCTGAGCCAACTAGAACATGTATCTTCAGACTTCTTGCTAAATGAGATCATACTCATACTTATGTGTACTGTTGGCATTTTGTTGCTTGCAGCCAAACATATCTAAACAGGTATAATGATTCACAAGAATGTGAGGAGGAAGAGGAAGGAAGAGATCATGATTGTGGTGCTACAGGTGGAAGGAGAAAGGAGAAAAGAGATTTGTCTAGGGCTGTGTTTTTGTGCTTTCCAGAGTCGAATTCTGAGCTTTTTTCATTTTCATCAGCTGGGTCATAACATTCATAAGAGTAGACATTGTACTTATTTCTGGTCCTTTAGTACAAATAAGAAAAAAACAGCAGAAGTAAATGCCAAAGGAGATTTTATTTTAAACGTAAAGGACTGTCTTCTAGAAACCAAGACAGGAATGCAGCTGGAGCTCAGGCAGGGATGGAGTCCAGGGGTGTTAAAGCCCCAGTTACTTTCCCTGGTGCAGACCAGCTCTCTTCTCTCAGTTTATGTAGCAGGAAGATGATCATCCAACAAGGCCTGATCTCACATTACTTTTCTTCAGAGACCAACCTGAAACCAGCAGTTGACTGATTCCAACCTCACATTCCTTGGGCAGTTAACCTGGCCTGCTTGAATGAGCTGCTCAGGTTACAAATGATGTGCATGACAGCTATGCAGAGGAGAGAGCATGCAGAGGACAATTAAGAGAGATCCTAATGAGCTGGGTAGATACTCTGGAACATATCCACTACTTTTTTGCTTATTTAGCTATTACCTTCCAGTAGTACTCACATAACTGGACACATAATGGCGAGATATTTATAATGTTAAAATCATTCTAATGACATTGGACTTTGACACAAAAATTATATTTCCATTTTCTAGGGCATATGCTCTGCTTCTGGACGGTGGTAAGAAATAATATGCTAACATTGTAAGAGGTATTCTTCCCACCTCTTCCCCTCCCTGAAGCATATATGGGAAGGAATAAGGGAGACAGAGTGATGAAATCTGCTATCACCTGTGCCGTTTCCACCGTTTCATTCTCCTATTGAAATACTTCCGTGAAAGAAAATGATATAACTCAACAGATACTTGCAATGATTTTTCCTGAAACCAGTAATTTTGTGGACAAGTAAGTTTTTGCTCATTATAACTCTGGCAGCGTTATGGCTGGTAGATCTGAAAACATACGCTCTCAAAGGGCCATGAAATTGAAACAAGATTGAACACATTAGAGAAATGAAGAATTGGTAAATGTTAGATGCCAATTAAGATGTTTCAACTAGACTGAAATTTAACTGATGACTTACACATTTTTTATTGTATTTTGTATTCCAAATTTTGTAATTCTGAAATCTGGAGGAGGGGTGGGGAGGGGAATAGCTTGAAACTCTCAATAGGCTTATACCTAACCTGAATGTGGAACAGGCCCTTCAGCCTAAGAGAGCACCCCTGTCTGGTATAGGAACCCTTTTTCCCTACCCAGAGAATGTAGAGGGGCCTGGACAACACAGAACCACATCTGGCACATCTGCATGGAGCATCAGTTCATGCAAAGCAATTAAACATGTTACTTTGATTTTAAAGCTAATGGGTAGATTGTGGGAAGAATTCAAGAACAGCTTTAGTTTTTAAAATAAATAAAAACTGCTGGGAGGAAGGTAGAGCAAGACAGCAAAGTGAGTGGAGGCTCCGGTTTACTTCCCCAGCAGCTAACCCACAAAACAGCAAATAAAAACAAGGACACACTGATGTCCCAGGACTCCTGATGGCCGCTGAGGTACGGGAGAGTTGGCGTGAGTCCAGAAATGGGGAACAGGAGGCACAGGGTCCTACCTGCTAGCGTTGGGAGTGCTCGTTCACTGCAGTCGTTTTTGGTATGGGGCTGGGTAACAGTTCAGACAGGGAACACAGAAAAGGAGCTAATATGAGGAGGCTGTAGCCCGACTTTGTGAAGGTACTGCAAACTGCCCATGAGAATTCAAAGCCCATGTAAGTGGGTGAGTGTGAAGGGAGACTGTAGCACTGCAACAGAGTGCTGTTTAATCTCACTGAGGCCACAGGCATATGGACAGTAGAACAGGGAGGAACAGCAAGGCAGCAGGGGGAAAGAATTCTTTAGACCAAGGGGGTGACACAAAGGGAAACAGCCACAGTGATGCACTGTGGGCAAACCTGTGAAGGGGCGCCTGTAAGGGAAAGAAATAGAGAGCCTCTCACCTCTGCCACAGGAAAATCCAGCCCCACCGCTTAACTCAGTGACTGTCACCAACTAACCCTTGCATGAATATTGAATTCCAGAGACAAAGCATCTAGAACTAAATCACTATTGAAACAAATCTAAGGATAAGAGTGCCCTCTAGTGGTTCTGAGGAGAAGCTACCAAGCCTGCTACTGCTGAGTTAATTCTGGCTCATAGCCACCCTGTCTGTGGGGCTGAGGGATACTGCTGTGTGGGGTTCATAGGGCTGTGAGTCTTTGCAGAGACAGGCTACTACATCTTTGTTCCATGGAGTCGTCGGTGAGTGTGAGCCCTGGTCTTTCAATTGGCAGCTGGGCACGTGGCCCCTGAGCCACCAGGACGTCTAATCAGAAAAATTTCTTGGGAAAAGCTAGAATACGAAATTTAGTGTAAAAAAAAAAAAAAAAGAAAAGAAAATGGCTCAAGTTCAATGAAAAAAATAGTTAAATCCACAGTATCATAAGATAAAAAGGACTAATCAAAAGGAAACATGACAAAGAGGAAATTTCTCCTGTAGGGGCCAGAATAATGCAAAGAATTGATAATTAGACTGTTATGCTAAATATGTTTAAAGCAAGTGAAAAAGCACATAAAAAACAAAGTAATGGACCTTGGAAAACAAATAGAATCAGCATGGAAATAGAAAACATGAAACAGCAACAGCAAAAAAGAGAACTACTGGAACAGAAGAATAAACCAACTACATTAGAAGAAGCAAGAGAAGTACTCAACAAGAACTGAACAGACAGAAGATAGAATAAATGAACTAGAAGACAAAATAACCAAATCTATCAAGTGTCAAGAGGCATAGGTGAAAAAAACAAAGGAAAACAAACCCAAAAGGAAATATAGGATTCAATTAAGAAATATAACACTGAAAAATTATTGGACTCTCAGAGTAGCATGATAACAGTAAGGACATAAAAATGATTTTCTGAAAGACAAAGGATATTTCATATATCTGAACTGAAAACAAAACTGAAAGCTACAAAAACTCCAATTAAAAGAGACCAAAAAAGATCAACACAGCACCATATCACAATATGGTTTGTGTAAACCTAAGAGCAGGAGAGAAGTCTGAAAGCAGTAAGAGAAAAATGTGATTTGTGATTTAACATATTAAGAGCCTTTCAGAAGAATCTGTGCTAACTGCTCCCCAGAAACTCTGGAGGCAAGAAGATAATAAAGCAACATATATAAAATACTGAAAGAAAACAGTTGCCACACAGGAATTCTTTATCATGCAGAGTCATCATTTAGAAATGTGAGGGAAATCAAGACATGATGCCCTGAGAATTTGCCACCAACAGACCAGTTCTGCAAGTATTACTCAAGGGAGTAATCCAAATAGAAAGCCAACAGCATTACGTAGATACTGGTATCTATCTTGTATACATGGGGGGCAAATGAGAGAGAGAGATCATCATCAACATCATCAGTCAGTCCTGAGCCATCGGGATGTCTAATCAGAAAAATTTCTTGTAAAAACTAGAATATGAAATTTAGAGTAAAAAAGGAAAAGAAAATGGGTCAGGTTCAATGAAAGGAGTAGTTAAGTGCACAATATTGTAAGATAAGAAGGTCTAATCAAAAGGAAACATGACAGTCATAAAGGTGAAGCACATGATATTTTCAGGGAATGAACTCAATGTTTAAATGCCACAAACACACAACATCAAGTCAGTAAAAAATAAATACAAGGAAAACTAACTGAATATAGGTTATATATTCATGTTAATGGCGACACACTGACAGAAATGAGGGAAGGAAGAGCATTTCAGGAATAGATTTATTATGTTAAAATTATATCTTAACTGTTGTTCATGTGTTAAGCACTGTTGCAATTGTAAGTTGTATAATGTAACATGTGATGATCGCAGCTAAGCAATCACCAAGAAGAATCATTCACAAGAAGGAAGTTAGCTCATCAAATACAAACAAAAACAAAAAAATTAGAATAAAAAAACAAAAAAGCTATGAAACACTCAAAAAACAAATAACAAAATGAGTGAGGTAGACATTTTGTTTCAGTAATAATCTTAAATGTCAGTGGCCTTAAGACTCAGCAGCTGATTGTCCCTTATGGACAGGGTAGCGAGCACAGTGCTTACTTTGCTCACTGTGTTGTCTGTAGTGAACAATTTTACATTTTTTTCACTGCATCAAAGATTCTGCTTCTAGATATACCTGGCAACCCCATGGTACTTTCCTCCAGAGTTGAAGACCCTTTTCAAATTTATGGTCTCTAACAGGAATAGATTACCCAATAAGCATGATAAGCATGGTCTTAATTGTGCTTACTTATTAATCTGTGAAACTCATGTGAAATTGGCCACTCTACATTAGTAAATAGATACAAGTAAGCCCATGTTCACCTTGCTTACTGGGTAATCTGCCTCTGTGAGCCCCCTGTGAGCACCCCATAGAAAAGGCAGGAAGCGGCAGCATGGATTAAAAAAACAAAAAACAAAAAACGAAGAACCAGGATACATCTTTTTGGTGTCTACAGGAAACACACTTTAGACATAAAGACACAAATAGATGGAAAATGAAAGCATAAAGAAATGTATCTCATGCAAACACTGAATAAAAAAGGAGTGGTCATACTAATATCAAATAAAAGAGACTTAAATCAAAGTCTAATACAAGAGATTAGGAAGAGCATCACATAGTGATAAAAGGGTCAATTGAGCACAAAGACACAAAAATTATAAATAGATATGACAGTACTGCACCAAGATACATGAAACAATATGATGAATTTCACAGGATAAATAGAAAATTCCATGGTAGTAGTAAGGAACGCCAATATACCACTTTCAATTACAGACAGAATGTCTAAAAAGCAATATCAGTAAGGACAGTGACATCCTAAAGGAACTCATAAGCCAACTGGACCTAACAAACGTCTATAGGACACTCTGCATCAGAACAACACACATTTTTCTCCAGTGCACGTGGGTCATTTTCCAGAGCAGACTAGATGCTAGGACATGAAACAAATTTCAATCAATTTAAAAAGACTGAAAGCATACAGTGCATCTTCTTGGACCATACAGATGTGAAGCTAGAAATTAATGACAGGAAAAATAAAGGAAGAAAAATACATGAGAACTAAATGTTACACTTTTAAAAAAGTATTGAGTCATAGAAGAAATCAAAAGTGAATTAAAAAACTTAGAATCAAACAAAAATGAAGAACCACATTTCAAAATATTTGGGACACAGCAAAATCAATAATCACAGAGAAATTTATTGCAATAAGTGTCTTTATGAAAAAAGAAAAAAGATTCAAAATTGTTAACTTAAACTGACAACTTGAACAAACAGAAAAGGAAGAACACAAGTGATCAGGGAAATAGAAATATTAAAGGCTGAGGTAGAAATAAAAGAAATAGAAAGCATTAACCAAACCAGAAGTTGGTTTTATGAAAGGATCAATAAAATAGACAAACCGCTGGACAAATTAACCAAAAAAGAAAGAGCAAATAACCAAATTAAGAAATGAAGTTGATGACATTACAACTGACCCAACAGTGATAAAGATAGTAACTGATTGCTATGAAAAATTGTACTCCAACAAACTTGACAACTTAGATGAAGTGGACAAATTCCCAGAAACATACTACCTACCCAAACTAACACAAACAAACCCATGACCATAAAAGAGGTTTGATGATGTCATCAAAAAGCTGCTAACAAAAAAATGCCCACAACCAGATGGCAACCCTGCAGAGTTCTACCAAATATTCAGAGAAGAGTTTATATCCATCCTACTCACTCTCTTCAAAAACAAGAGGAGGAAGGAATGCTACAAAACTCTTCCCGTGAAGCTAGCATGACCTGGTTACCTGAAACAGGCACAGACATCACAAAATTGAAAATTATAGAGCAATAGCCCTTACTAACATAGATGCATTTTTTTTCAACAAAATTCTAGCCCAGGGCTTCAGCAAAATGCAAAAAATAAAATAAAAAATTTATACTCCATGATCAAGTGAGACTGACATCAGGATTATATAGGGGTGGTTCCACATTAGAAAATCAATCAGTGTAATCTACCACATAGATAAAACAAAGGGAAAGAACCATAAGGTCACACTAATGAATGCAGGCAAGATATTTAATAAAATTCAACACCCTTTCCTGATAAAAACTCAGCAAAACAGGAATAAACACAACCCAACCCATTGCCACTGAGTCGATCCTGGCTCATAGCAGCTCTGTGGGACTCAGTTGAACTGCCCCATCATGTTTCCAAAGAGTGGGAGATGGATTTGAACTACTGACCTTCTGTTTGACCTCAGAAGGAGAGGCTTTGGCTTCTAAATTTGATGTTAAAGGGACCTGTAGATTGCTACTTCCTGGATATAATTTTAGTTTGAATATTGCTATTGGACAGAGTTGGAGTCAGAAAGACAGTGGAGGCAGCATTTCTTTTTCTGTCCATGTTTTAAGAGCTGCCAGGGTGGATATATTTTAGCCAACACTTCATGACCACCCCAAGGACTCTGCTTATGTTTAATGTAGTTTGATGGTCTGAGGAGCTTCATGTGGTCTGTCACCTGAATGATATACATTGTGTGTAGGAATATTTTATCATCTTAATTTACATTTCTCATAAAGAACCCTTGGGTTTTTGACAGAAAAGAGAATCTATTTAGTAGAATTAAGGACGGGGGAGAGTGTCTCTTTTTTAAAATGATGCTTCAAAAGAGGAATATTTCTATCACAGTAAATTATTTTTTGATTGCCTCTATATCTCTTCCTGTTCCGAATCCCCATTCTGAATGGCATCATTAAACAGTGCCCGATGTGAATATTAATGCAAGTCGGGAGAACCCTGCCAGCCACACACAATGCATTCAAATATTGGCTTTACATAATTATTTTTCTTTTTGCCTGTGTTCTTTGTGATGCCCAGTCTCAGTTTTGCAGTGCTATCTGGGATATCTGCAGTGGAAGTTTCCCTGTATCTGAACAATAGTCTAAGTGTTACCAGCCTACCTGGATGGAATTTGGGTCAGGTCGGGAGAAAGCAGGCTATTGCCAAAAATGGAATTTCATGTTTTGAAAATATTAGTCCAATCCCACTGATGCTTATTAAAGATATTCACTGTCCCTAGGTCATTGATCTACATGTCTAGCATGTGTATCAGGGTAAAAAAAAACCCTATAATCCATTGCCATCAGTCAAGTTCGACTTGTAGAGACCCTACATGACAGAGACAGGACGAAGTGGAACTGCTCCACAGGGTGTCCAAAGCTGTGATCTTTATGGAAGCCAACTGTCACGTCTCTCTCCCTCGACAGAACCAATGACCTTTCAGTTAGCAGCTGAGCAATCAACTGCTGCATCACCAGGGCCCACCTCCCAGTGCCTAGGTTTGGTTTAAAACAGCCTTTGAATGCCTGCGTGGAAGCCTAGTAAGTATTTGCTGTCTGTGAAGTATGTAGCACTTTGTGAATGAAAGTAGTATTTTTGCAGACCTAACAGGTATTCCTGGAAGAATCACTTGATGAACTTTCTAGAATCCAGCCACAACCTTTAAGTAAGGTCCCAAATAGGAAGAAGTTATAAGAGTGCTTCTGGCTCCTTAAAGTGACTTGAACACCCTGGTGGGAATGAATGGAGGTCCCCAGGTGGTGCGAACAGTTTTCTCTCAGCCACTAACTGAAAAGTTGACTGAATCCTCCTAGTGTCACTGTGAAGAAAGGCCTGGCAATCTGCTTCCAGAAGATTACAGCCATTGAAGATGAGTTGAAATCAACTTGAGGGAAACGGATTGGGTTCTGTTTGGTTTATGAATGAATTAATATCTAAGGTCCTGAAAGAACTTACAGATGATATTTCTAGAGTATGATTAATAATTTTCAAAGATTGTTTATAACTAAAACTGATCATTTCTGAAGTTCTTTGGTTTAGCATATGTGCCTCAGATTTCCAAAAATGACTTGCCTAATGCCTGTTATAGCCCAATGTAACATAGATTCTTAAACAAACCTATCTTGAGAATTAAAAAAAAAAAAGGAAATCACCAGGAGCCAAGATATATTTGCTCAGATTATTTGCTTTGATGATGGGATTACTGAGTGCTCGTGAGAGGGATACCAGTTGAGAGTATATCTAATTTCAAAAGGCATTTGTCTAATAGCCCAGAATGTACTTGTAGAAAGTAGAGAAGTTTGGTCTCAATCAGTAGCTTTCAAAGATTCATGTGAACACAAAGAATTTTTTTGAAATAGAAGATCTTGAGGAAATGTAATAGCCAAATTAAAAAAAAAAGTTAAATAGGAAAAATAAAAAGGAGGCTTAGGGACAGTCTTCTTACTCTACTTGTTTATCCCCTGCAGCCCTTGGAACTCATGTAAGTCTCAGTGGAAATAGATGGGAAGCCACTACCCTATATGATACCAACCTTGGTTATTGACTGAATGAACCATACCCCCAGAGTGCTCATCTTTATACTGATGACAATTTCCAAAGAATTTTCCAGTGGAATGAAACAGATCAAATTTCTTGGGCGGTTAAAGATGCTGTAGTTGGGTGCCGTCAAGTCCCTTCCCACTCACAGTGACTGTATGTATGAAAGAATGAAGCACCATCCATTCCTGTGCCGTATTCACAACTGTTGTTGTGCTTGAGCCTGTTGATGTGTCACTGTGTCAATCTATCTCATTTGGGGTCTTTCTCTTGTTTATTGACCCTCTGCTTTCCCAAACATGATGTCCTTCTCCAGGAACTGATTCCTCCTGGTAACATACGCAAAGTATTCTGGAATATGAAGCTAGGGGAAGTATAAATGTTAGAAGACAAAATGAGGTTGTAAAGAGGACTTTATGGGACAGAATGACAAGGAATGTAGTAGGATGAATTTCAGTGGGAGTAGATTAAATGCTTGCATTTAAGTTTATTAAAACCAGTCACGTGCCTACAAGATAGAGGATATAGTTTAGCAGCAAATATGAGAATGTTTTGGAGTTCTCAACTGATTTTTAGAGTGAATACTAGTTAAGGGTCATATGAAGATAATAAATGGGACAGGGCAACAAAAATTTGTGCATTCTTTGCTGGTCCGAACCAACCTGAACTGTTGTATTCAGAATGCTAATAGCAATTGTTGGGTACCTGTGATGTGTGTCAGATGGAGTGGGTTTTCTTTACTTTTACCTTTAGTATCTGTAGTGATTTTATGGCTGGGTTTCTTTTTGTAAGAGTGTGCCAAAAATCAGATATTCCATCTTCTTCACAGCACTGGGGAAATGAAGTAAGTTGTCCTGACTGCCCTTTTAATCACTGATAGTGGTGTATTGTGGAGTATCTAAGTCCATTTCCTATCCATTGAAGAGCTAAAAGAATCATGCTCCCTGGATTCCTTAAGACAAAATGGTTCTTGTTTTTTGGTACAAAGGTGGAGTCAAAGGTTCACATATAACCCAGTACTGAGTAATAAAATTGGAAAGCATGCCTAAGTGACTATTACTGTTTCAAAATTAATAGTAAGCCTTAATAATAGTGTTCTTTTAGTAGTGATGCTGTCTGTGGCAAATAGTGGATGTGTTGTATGATTTGAGCTTTGTTACTTAAACTTTTATCAGGCTCCTCAGGTAGAATTTCCACAGAGAAATTGTAGCAAAAATTGTCCTCTCTTGAATGTAGTCCTTTCTTCTCACCTTTTAACTTTGTTTCCTTCTTCTTTCATCTTTCTGTCTCCTTTCCTCTTCCCCTCCTTTCTTCTATACTTATTAAGTACCTGGTTACCCTGCTGGCATACTGGTTAAGTGCTACGTCTGCTAACCAGCAGGTCAGGAGTTCAAATCCACCAGGTACTCCTTGGAAACTCTATGGGGCAGTTCCACTGTGTCCTGTAGGGTCACCATGAGTCAGCAGTGGGTTTGGTTTTGGGATTTGGGCCACAGGAGGAGCCCTGGTGGTGCAGTGGTTAAAAGTTCAGCTGCTGAATCAAAGGGTCAGCAGTTCAAATTCAGCAGATGCTCCTTGGAAACCCTATGGAACAGTCACACTCTGTCCTCTAGGGTAGCTATGAGTCAGAATTGACTCAGTGGCAATGGGTCCATGTATGGTAGGCCACAGGTACTGTGGAACAAAAAGACTCACACTTCGTTGAGATGTCATCTTTGGAGAAAAGGTTGGTGTTTATTGCCTTCAAGTCAGTTCCCACTCACGGAGACACCACATGTGCAGAGTAGAACGGCTCCACAGAGTTTTCAAGGCTGTGACCTTTCAGAAGCAGATCATGAGGCCTATCTTCTGAGCAGCCTCTGGGTGGGTTTGAACCCCCAAACTTTCAGCTAACAGTGGAGTACTGTTAACTCTTTGTGCCACCCAGGTAAGATGAAATGACAGGCAATTTTAGTTTTTAAATGTGCTCTTAAGATGGTACACTGAAAAAAAAAAGTGACTGTCTTATTCATTGCCCAGGACCTGATGAATTTTGTATGGAAATGAACCAAATAAAGCCTTTTTGAGGCAACTGCCTAGATCTTTTATTTGAAGACAGTGGTAATTATTTTAGGTAAACTTTGGTGGGGATGTCATGCTGCTTGGTTTGAAAAGATGAAAAATTCCAGTTGGCACCTCCTGCTGTGGCTTCTCTTTGTGAGTTTCCTGACCTGAGGGCTTTTCCATGCTGTGGTTCTTATTCACTCAGATGCCAAGGGGGTAGAGAACAGCCAACAACATTATTAGCTTTGCTGGCTGCCGCATGGATTGAGAATGACGGGGACAGCCCCTCGCTCACACTAGCGCAGTCTGGCATTCTGTAGACATGGCCTTAGGGAGGACGCCTTCTCCACGGCAGGCCAACAACTGCTATATTTCCAGTAAGGAAAACACTGACATTGGTACAAGAATAATTCCCCGGGAAGGCCAACACAACAGCTCCATGAAAAGTGTCAAGCTCAAAGTGGTAATACTGTACATAGTTCCAAAGTTACAAGTGATCAGCCATCCAGCCAGCTATGATGCTTCCTCCCCACCCTCGCCTTTACTCTGTTCTTTCCTTTGGTGCTGAAAAATTGGACTTGTTTCCTCATAAAGGGTCACTCCAGTCTATTACCAAATGTTTGATGTTTTTAGACCCACAAGTCCTCTGCTGCCATCTAATGTGGTAGGGCACGTAGCCTAATTTCAAATCTGTCCTTTCAGCTCAGACCAAACAATGGATTTAGAGAGAACAATCAAACAAGTAAAAAGCCCATTGTTCTGAATGAGAAGAGTTTGTGTTAGAAGCCCTAAGCCCCGACAGTGATGCGCCAGTCTTGTGTGGCCAGCACAGAGGGAATAGTGACAGCTCCCCGTGAGTGGGAGCAGCAGGCTGAGATCTGGGTGCTGGAAACCCCTGGAGGGTGGTACACGGTGGTACCAGGAAGATGCTTACTGGGCAAGCACCCTTCTCTGGGACAGGCCACAGAGTTCCATCTGCCAAGCCTTTCCCTTCTGAAGCACATAGCCACGACAGAGGAGTCTTGTCGAATGAGGAGGGGCTTGCTGCGTTCAGCTGAGTGCTTAAGGATCCGAGACGCACTAGGAACTCCATATACCTTGCACTGAATGGGGTAAACTCATTTCAGCTCTAAATCCTTTGTGAATCTTTGCCATCATGGGCAAGTATCACTTTATCTCTCTGAACCTCAGCTTTCTGGTCTGTAAAGTAGAGAAGATAATGCCTATCTGTCCCCCTTGAGGACCCTGGTAGTGTATCAGTTAAGAGCTTGGCTGCTAACCAAAAGGTCAGCAGTTCGAATCTACCGGACACGCCTTGGAAACCCTGTACAGAAGTTCTCTTCTGTTCTATTGGGTCATAGTGAGTTGGAGTCAACTTGACAACAACGGGTTTGGTTGGGTTTGGGTATCGCCCTTGGAGTTATTTTAGGATGGAATCAAATACTGTATACGTTATGGATTTAGTCTGAAAACAACATGCTGAAGTCCTAACAGCAGATACTCGTGAATGTTACCTGCTGCGAGCTAAATGGCTGACGCAGCAGTTACCTTGTTTGGAACAGAGTCTTTCAGATGTTATCAGTCACACTGGAATAAGCTGGGTCCTACTACCACCCAAGTGGTGGAGCGCAGCACTGACAAAGAAAATTAGATGGAAGAGGGACAGGTGTATGACTGCAGAAAAAGTCAGGAGCCAATGAACTCCAAGAGCTGGCAGGAGCCACCAGATTTTGGAGAGAGGCAAGAACTGTGGCTCTCAGCTCTTCCAAAGGAATCAACAGGCCAATCTTCCAGCCTCCAGAGCTGTGAAATATCTGTTCTTACGTTGTTGTTGTTACTTGCCAATGAGTGGGTTCCAACTGATGGTGACCCGATGTATGCAGAGCATGTCACCTTCACAGAGTTTCCAAGCCCATGGTCATCCAGAAGCTGATTACTAGGCCTGTCTCCCATGGCACCTCTGGTTGAATTCAAACCACCAACCTTTCAGCTGGTAGTTGAGAGCTCAGCCATTTGTGGTACCCAGGGACCCCTTGTAGTTCTTAGAAGCCACTCAGTTTGTGGTATTTTGTTAGGGTAGCTCTAGGAAACTAAGAGCTAAGAAACTAAGACAAAATATGAGCATATGTGAACCCTGGTGATGTAGTGGTTCAGTACTATGTCTGCTAACCAGAAGGCTGTCAGTTCAGATCTGCCAGGTGCTCCTTGGAAACTCGATGGAGATGTTCTACTCTGATCTCTAGAGTAACTATGAGTCAAAATCATCTTGACAGCAGTGGGTTATGCTTATCAGATGGAAGAGCTGGAAGACTGGGAAAGTCTTGATATTTTCCTGCTCCCCATATATGCTCAAGTATTAACATCTTTCTAGAGCTGGCTTTGTCATTGACATTCTTCTACTAAGGAAAATATGCAACCTAACTTTTAGGACTTGTAAACACTTGAGGCATAGTGGTTAAGTGCTATGTCTGCTCACCAAAAGTCAGCAGTTTAAATTCACCAAGTCCTTCTTGGAAACTCTGTGGAACAGTTCTACATTGTCCTATGGGGTCACTGAGTTGGAATCCACTCGATGGTAGTGGGTTTGGTTTTGACTTAACTGTTAGGACTTAGTTGAGACTTGTAAGCCTTTTTATTTTGAAGAGGAAAAATGAACCCTTCACCTGTAAACATTTTTAATTTTTCTAAATCATCCCTTGTGCAGTCAAAGTGTGTTCACCAAGATAAAGGCATGAGTTCTCAGGAGTTCATTACTACTCTTTTGTTCAGTAACTGTTTCAGGACAATGGATAGTAGACCGTCATCCAGCTGATTTCTTGCATCTGATTTAAGCATCTTCCTTTTCATAGACAAGGTCTTCTTTTTTTTTTCTCATTTTAGACTTGTTAAATACTTTTTGTTCAATGCCAGCCATTATTAATTTCTCTCACGCACATATTTCAGATTCCTCGCGTGTCGGTTTTGAGAAGGTAATGAAAAGTAGAGTATGTTAGCATATCACATTACTACAGAGACTCGCTAATCCACTCAATTACACTTCGCAGTGGTAATGGAGAAGACAGGGGGACGTGCTGACCTTTATACCAGCATTTATGCGCGTGGTCTCTTCTCCATGTGTGTTTTTTTGTTTTAAATGTATATAGCATGAAGCAAAGGAAGAGGTACTTTTGAGGCTGTTAAAAAAAAGTGTATTTTTGAAAATGCATTACTGCATAGCACACCATAACTTATTATTTGTCTGTCGAGAACATCAATCCGTTTAGCTACATTACTGGAAATTTTTCCTTTGCTCATGAAAGATTTCAAAGAAATTATCCAAAGATATTTTTCTGCCAAGATGTATACTTTGGCAATTTGATATTGTTCTAAAGTAGCATAATTACGCTGTCTCCATCCATCCTGTGAATCACAGCCACCTTGGGAATGCCTTTGAATAACCTGGTAATGACTATAAGACGTGACCGACTGGTGTGTGATGAGGTTGCTGTGCTCCCTACTCCTGATCCTGGTTTGAAATCCAGCTCTGCTGAGCGGAGCCTGTCCTGAGTGGCATGGGGTCATTTTGAGACACATGGGCCTGAGGAACCTGCATGAGCAGTGGCCAGCAGGTTGACAGTGTCATTTCTGGGCACATAAACACCAGGAACTACAACCTTTGCTACCAAACACTTTTACAACATACTATGGAATAAATTAAATGCATATTTGCTCTCTATGCCTGTCAACATTTTCTATTTGAGACAGTGAACGGATAGAATTTGAGGACAGTGTCATTTTATTTACATACGTTACCCTCTATATGCAATTTGATGAAAATATTTCAGAGCGAATTTGTTTTCTAGATAATGATTTAATAGGGTGATGTTTCAAATAAATATTAATTTGTCTGCCTCGAGCCAAATGCTGGCTAATTTTTCACAGTAAAATCAGATCATGGGCCAGCTATATGGACATCTGTTGGCCCCTGCTCTGTGCTGTGCATGGTCCTGTATATTGTGGTTCTAAAGATATACAAGACAGAGTCAGTTATTTAAGCTGTAAATTGTAACAACTTGGTAACTGAAAAATATTAGCAGTTTGTAACCTTTTTAGAATTTTCTTCATCGTGGAATGCTTGCCAAGAAGTCAGAATTTCTAACTCTTTAATGAAGTTCCCAGTTCTAATTTAAGCATAATCCTGTAACTGTATGAATTACTAAAAAATCCAAAAACATAATTAGTGAACCTGCTAATTTTAACCATACTGAGTATTGTATAGTATTTGGTCATTGTCAATGAAAATATGTATATGAAATGTGCGAGATAGCGATATTAAGTTTTTCTCTCTGTATCTGTATATATGTACGTATATATATTGGAAAACCCTGGTGGTGCAGTGATTAAGTGCTATGGCTGTTAACCGAAAGATTGGCAGTTCAGATCTGCCAGCTGTTCCTTAGAAACTCAATGGGACAGTTCTGTTCTGCCCTATAGGGTTGCTGTGAGTCAAAATCGACTCAATGGCAATGGGTTTGTTTGTTTGTTTTTAATGTGTATATAGAGTCAGTGTGTATATGTGTATGGCCAAGGCCAAGTGCCGTCGAGTCGGATCCGACTGTATGGGTGGCATTTTCAAGATGAAAATACTTTTATGTTCAAGCTTTATGCATAGCTGTGTTGTCCATGTTTCTCAAAGAACCATCTATGATGGGTTAGAAAAATGTAGCTATCTTGGGGTACTGCCACGGGCTTATGCTCTGATTCAGCGGGCTCCACTACCCATGTGTGGGTGCTCCGTCTCCCCACTGAGTGCTCTCTCTTTTTGCTATCTAGCAGTCTGGAAGGAGTTGCAAGGGTAGAGGTTAAGTGTGAGACTTCAGTTCTCTCAGAGCTGTTGCCTCTCTGAATGATGTGTTTGGACAATCTGTGCTGACCAGTTACCTTCTAGGTGATGCTGACTCTTGGTAACCCCGTGTGTGTTGGAGTAGAATTGTACTCCACAGGGCTTTAGTGGCCAGTTTTTTGGAAGTAGATTGACAGGTCTTTCTTCCAAGATGCCCCTGGGTGGACTCAAATTTTCAACTTTTTGGTTAGCAGCTGAGACATTAATCATTTGTACCACTCAGGGACTTGTGGTAGAAAAGGATTCTTACAAATGTTTCCTCTGTATCTTTTTTTTTGGAAGGAATTTTATATATTTAACTTCAGAAAATCATGAAATAATTGTTATTCAGATTTATCACTTTCATGTCCATTCTGTTTTTGTTGGCAAGCTATACCCTAAAAATGTCACTGCAGGTAATTTTTCATAACCATGTGGAGACAGAAATTTGTAATTGAGACTTTTTTTTCTATTAAGGAAGGTGGCTGCTAGCTGTCAAGGTCAAGAATATTGCAGGATGTTTTATAAAGAGGGAGATGGGAAAAAAGGAAAATTTGCAATCTGAATTTTTCAGCTAAGGTTACACACATTGTAGCTTAGTAGAAAAGGAATGGTAAACAAAATTAAGCAGAACTCTGAACAATTTACCAAGTTCCAAGGAGGAGCCCTTGAACTTGTGGTTAAACTCTAAAATGTTTCTTACATATTGAAGAAAGATACATTATTGACCTAAATACTGACTGAAATAAACCAATATTATTGTCTTTCATGCCACTTAAAACAGGTTGTTAGATGTACCTTTATTAAAATACATAAAGTTTTTTATGATATAATTTTCTCAATAGCAACGTGTAAAAAGGTACCTAGAAAAGTTGCCCAAAGGCATTACCACGCATTCCTTTTCCCATATTGTTAGACCTGGTGACTTTGTCTTTGAAAGGATCACTCAGGTGTTTATCTCATTGCTTAGCAACTAAGTATTTTTTTAATTTACTGTTAGTTTCACTTGCCTGGCCTCCTCAAATGTGCCTTTGAAGATTCACTGAACTCTTGTAGCAGAAATTTTGAAATTGCATAACAGTAAGTGTAGGCTTCTTAATCCTTGGAATATCTGCGTCACCAAAGTCAAGCCTCAAGTTTCAATATTGAAGGATTCTATGGGCAAAATGTTAACTGACACAGGAAGCATTAAAAGATGAAAGGAATACAGTCACTGTACCAAAAATAGTTGGTCAATACTGAAGCATTTCAGAGGTAGTGTGTGATCCAGAACTAATGGCACTGAAGGAGGAAGTCTCAGCTTTACTGAAAGCGTTGGAGAAAAACAAGACCCTAGGAACTGATGGAATACTGATCGAAATGTTTCCACAAATGGATGTAATGCTGGAAGTGCTCACTGGACCATGCCAAGAAATTTGGAAGACAGCTACCTGGCCAACCAACTGGAAGAGATCTGTATTTGTGCCTGTTCCAAAGAAAGGTGATCCAGTAGAATGCAGAAAGTATTGAACAATATCATTAATACCACGTGCACATAAAATTTTGCTGAAGATCATTCAAAAGTGGTCACAGTAGTGTATCAGCAGGGAACTGCCAGAAATTCAAGTCATATTCAGAAGAGGATCTGGAATGAGGATGTCATTGCTGTTGTCAGATGAATCCTGGTAGAACACAGGGAATACTAGCAAGATATTTACCTGTCGCTTTAATGACTATGCAAAGCTAATCACAGGTGTGGATCAGAACAAATGACATATTACATTGCAAAGAGTGGGAATTTCAGAAACTTAATTGTGCTCATGAGCAGCCTGTACGTAGATCAAGAGGCAGTCTTTCAAATAGATTAAGGAGGTATGTGTGCTTTAAGGTCAGGAAAGGCACGTGTCAGGATTACATCCTTTCCCTAGACTTATTCAGTCTGTATGCTGAGCAGATAATCTAAGAAACTGGACTATATGAAGAAGAATGTAGCATCAGGATTGGAGGAAGACTCAGTAACAACCTGCATTAGGCAGGTAACACAACCTCGCTTGCTCAAAGTGAAAGGGCTTGAAAGACTTAACTGATGAAGATGGAAGACCACAGCCTTTAGAGTGGGTTACACATCATCAAGAAAACCAAAATCCTCAATAAGCAACATTATGATAAATGGAGAAAAGATTGTGCTTGTCAGGATTTCATTTCAGTTGGATCCACAGTCAGTGCCCATGGAAGCAGCAGTCAAGAAATCAGACAATGTATTGAATTGGGCAAATCTGCTGTAAAAGATCTCTTTAAAGTATTGGAAAACTAGGATGTCATTTTGAGGACTAAGGTGTATCTGACCCATTTTCAGTTGCCTTAAAGACATAGGAAAGCTGAACAATAAATAAAGAAAACTGAAGAAGAGCTGATGCTTATGAATTACGGTGTTGGCAAAGAATACTGTACATATGATGGACTAGCAGAAGAATGAACAAATCTGTCTTGAAAGAGGTATGTCCAGAATGCTCCTCAGAAGCGCAGATGAGGAGACTTCATCTCAAGTACTTGGGACGTGTTACGAGGAAGGACTAAGTCCCTGGAGGAGAACATCACCCTTGTAAAGTAGAGGGTCAGCAAAAAAGGGAAAAGCTCGATGAGATGGACTGACACAGTGGCTGCAACAAAGCACTCAAGCACAGCAAGGATTGTGAGGACAGCAGAGGACTGGGCAGGGCTGCCTTCTGTAGCACAGTCACTGTGAGCTAGAACTGATGAGATGGCTCCTGACAATGTCAAGAGACAGGGCCAGATTACCTAATAATCAGGTAAGTTTTGGCCCAGTTGTCCTGTCCCACCAATCTACAGGACACACTTCACCTGTGCCTACCATCTCAATGATTTGGTGAAATTCACGTGAGATTGCTTGTTGCACATTAGCAAATGAATACTATTAAACCAGTATAGACCTTGCTCAGTGGAAGCTGGGTCATACTGTGCTTGCTGGTAATACACCCCTGAGAAGAGATGTTAGTAATTGTTAGACAGTGATGGGTGTTGATTCTCGTGTTAAATGGGATGGGACACCTGAACCCACAATTCTTCTACCTGTGCCAGCTGCCTCCATGCTCAGCTCCTGTAGCTAAGACGTGTGAATCAAACTTGAAGATCCAGTGTGGGATGACTGGACCCAAGAATGTCCTCTCCAAGATCCTTCCATTAAAATGGGTTTCAGCCCCACATGTCTGGACCATCTGCCCATCACTGTGAGTTTCCTTTGGGGGAATAATGGCTGCATTGGCTACAATGTGTCTGATCTAAAAAAGGCAACTTTATCTGGAAGACAGACCTTCTGTTTGTGGTCAAGTGCAGCGTCCAGGAAAGAGAAAAGGGGTCGGGTCCATTTCAGGATGTATAACATCAGTCTGCCCTTTCCAACTTGGTCATCTCCTTATCAAACTCATTCTGTTTCTATTGATCCTTATTTATGTTTTTTTCCCATAAAAATTTAATGTTTGAATGACTAGATGCACATAAAATTTCCAAATGTCTATAAAATATGTATATGTGTGTTTTTAGATGAGTATTCAGATCCTGAATTTTTCAGAGTTTTGCAGATGAGTGACATCCAGCTGTCTAGAGATCCTACTGTGAGCTTCCTTTTGGTGTTCTGCCGTGCACACTGCTGGAAGACTTTTGGGTTTGCATTTGCAGTGCCTGATGGGAGACAAGCAATACAGATTCTGTTAATTTTACCTATATACTGTGAACAACTTAACTTTTACAGTTTGGCCAGTAAAATTCTTGTTTCTTGGGGTTTCAGTTGATGATGTGTTTATTTAAGCTCTATAAAGCAGTTCTACTCTGTCCTGTAGGGTGACTGTGAGTCAGAATTGACTCAAGAGCAGTAGATTTGGTTTGGGTTTTATACCTAAAATTACTTTTCTTTTAATTCAGTTATAAAAAACTAGAAGGAAATACAGTTCTTAGGATACTTTTTTTCTCTCCTATCTTTTAACAATGACAGTTTAACATGAAGGTATTTGATGTATTTTCCTATTTTATGGTTCTGTTTTAATTCATGTGGACCCCCAAATAATGAATTATATCTTTTCATTAAAACTTTCTCCTTTACTTCTTGTGGAAGTGTGCAATGGGGTGATTATACACATATCACGTGTGCTTTTTTTCTTTTTGGAGACAGTGAAAATGTCTGTGGCACTTGTAATGATTTCCTGGTTAAAAAAAAATCCATTTCCTTTTATACTTATCTCACTTTGAAGATTTGATGAAAGTTTACCTCTGGCTTCTCTCATTTCACTCGTTGTTATTCCATATGCATTTAATTCCATGTATCACAGGCTGTAAAAAAATAAAAATAAAAGTCCTGCGTTATCTTCCTATTGGTAAACATTACCTCTCTAGACCTCAGTTTCACCGTCTGTAAAATGGGAGACATACACTAGAGGATCCCAGAAGTTTCTTGAAGACGCAGTTTAGATAATGGCATAATCATGGCAGCAATCAAGTCAGTGCCGGATCTCCCACAGTCTTGAGATGTGACCTTTACTTTCAAGCTACAAGGTCTTCTTCTTTTGTCCCCTGAAAGACATTCTTTGTTGCAGAAGTCTCCCAGCATTTACTGCCAACAGTCATGGAGTTCAGCCCTTTCATTTGGCTGATGAGGAAAACAAGCCAGTGTTTTATGGAAACATCAATGTGAAAGCAAATAAACTGATATTTTGTTTTCTCTCTGATAACTCTGCAACTCCATCTTACCATAAATAATCTCAAACCGAGACTGCAAACCCTCAAAGCTAATTTTGTAAAACACCCATGCTCTCTGCTTGTTTCTGTCTATGATACTGCGAGTCCTTGGGTCAAAAGACATGTGAACAATGGCTTTATTTGAAAGACCGAGCTGCTGATTGTTGACATTTTGCACATGCAAGAGAATTCGCGTTTAAACCTATGGGTCCGTTTCTAGCACTGTGAGAGGCTCCAGAATATTGTAGAAGGACAGAAGTGCTTGGCTTAGAGAAATAAAGCTCTGCTAGAACAAAGTCAGACAGCAGGTGGGAGTGGGGTGCGGGGCCAAACTCATTCGTCTTTCTTTTTGAGATGTTCCGATTACACAGAGTGGGTGCATAAAACTGATCATAGCAGCAGCTTTTCTCCTTGGTGATATTTCTGCTTAGGGAACTGACTTGGCTTTCAGGACCTAGATCAGCAGGTAGGTCCCCAGTGTAGGTGCGGGAAGAGATGGGGGCTCTCCATCTGTGTGCACAACTTCTCTTTACGAGAACTTTTAATTCCACTCCTAAGACATCTCCTTTCTCTTGGAGTCAGGCTGCTTTTGTCACTGTTAGTATTGCTGAGTCAGTTTTGACCCAGAGCAACCCCGTACGACAGAGAAGAGCGGCCCACTAGGGTTTTCTAGGCTGTAACCTAGAAACCCTGGGGGTGTAGTGTTAAGAGCTACAGCTGCTAACCAAAAAAAAACTCTACAGTTCAAACCTGCCAGATGCTCCTCAGAAACTCTGTGGGGCAGTTCTGCTGTATCCTGTAGGGTTGCTATGAGTCAGAATCCACTCAACAGCAGTGGGTTTGGGTTTTTACCCTTGTTGTGGGAGCAGATCACCAGATCTTTCTCCTGTGGAGCTGCGCGGGGTCACTTTGAACTGACAGCCTTTCAGTTAGCACATGAGCGCTCATCAGTGGAGCCACGTTTCCCTGGGGCTGCCATAACAAAATACCAAGTGCTTTGAAGGACAGAGACAAATGGTCTCAGAGTTCTGGAAGCTTGTAGTTGGAATTCAGGGCATTGTAGGGCCATGCTCTCTGTCTCTCAGCTCTAGGGGAAATTCTTATCTCTTCTAGCCTGTGGTAGTCTTGGCTGCTTCTGGAAGTTCCATAAGATGGATCCACTTAAGTGATCTTCTCCCTGTGTGACTCTGTGTCTGTCATCCCCTTTGTAAGACACAACACAGATAGGATTAGGGCCTATGCTAGTACAACCTCATTAACCTAAAGTGATACTTTCTGCAAACAAAAACCTCACTGTCTCCAACAAGGTCATATTCACAGGCACCAAACTAAAGAAACCCAACCCAATTCTGACTCATAGTGACCCTATAGGGCATAGCAGAACTGCTCCATAGGGTTTCCAAGGAGCAACTGGTGAATTTGAGCCTTTCAGTTAGCAGCTGACCTCTTAAATTAAGGTTTCAGCTATCTTTTGGGAAGGACACAGTTCAATCCATAACGTAGCCTTCCAGCTGGACTAAAAAAATAAAGCATAAAATCTCACTATCTTAACATTTGAAAACCCTAGTGGCATGGTGGTTAAGTGCTACAGCTGCTAACAAAAAGGTAGACAATTCAGGTTTACCACGTGCTCCTTGGAAACTTCGTGGGGCAGTTCTATCCTGCTCTGTTGGGGGGCTGTGAGTTGGAATTGACTCTGCAACAATGCATTTGGTTTTTTGTTTTTATCATAACGTTCTAATTTTCTATGATATTGAATGTGCCCTTGTATGTTGTTTGGTGGAGCTGAGATCCATTTGCTAACAACTACATTCACCAACCCCAAATTTGTTATGTAGCCTTTTTCAACTGAACTTGTGTGTGTGTTGGGCGGGGGGAGTCCTCGGGATAGCATCCAATGATACAGCAGTTGTTATGATAATGAAAGGACCCCCAACAGGGGAGACCCCTCCTCAAGTCACAGGTGACGGCATAACCCCAATCAGTCACGAAGTCTGCAGCTTGATGCAACAGCAAGAGGCTTTTATTCCAGCGCGCTGGGGCTCAATCCATACTCTTGTCAGAGTAGAGGGAATGGGCCCCGAACAAGAAAAGTACAGAGTATATAAAGGCAGGGTCTTACATTCTTGGGGGAGGTGGGGTTGGGAAAGGTTCCGAGTGGGGTTGGTTTGTATTAGCTCAGGGCTAAGGCGGACATTTCGGGTGCATTTACTTCCTGGTATTTCTGAAACTAGCCTTTTTGGGTAAGTTCCTTCTTGTTATTCCTGAAACCAGCCTTTTTGGGTAAGTTCCTGGAACTCTGAAGGGGGATTGGTTCTATATTGTCCTGTTGTTTCTAAAACTAGTTCTTGTGGTTAGGGAAGTGGCCCTTCTCATTTTCGTTCAACAGTCAGGAATGTATGGGCTGAGTGCTGGGGGCGGGGGGTAACTAGAGGAAAGTTGTAAAAAGATCTTTTTCCTTACAACAAATTTTTCAGTAACAATAACTGGACTCACCCTGCGCTGAATATTAAATTTTGTTTTACGTGGGGGGAAATGTCTGCTCAGGTTTATACATATTTCCTTGGAAAAAAAATGAACACTGTATTTGTGGATTCTCAAACATGTTTTTAAACTAGCTTTAAAGGAAAAAATAATGTAGCTAGACTAAAGAGAAATCTAAGTGTGTATTAGTTGGGGGAAAGACTCATAATGTTGAAATGAGGAAGGGCGCGGTAAAAATTAAGAGGTATTAAAGAAAGCCCCAGGAAACAACTTAATAGCAGAAAATACCATAGAATAATCTCACCTTTGTCTTACAAAACACTGTCACAAGACAAGCCTGGGGGCAACCTTGCAAGTGACAGCCTGCAAGTGACCCCTAGACCTTGACCACATTTTACAAGTAATAGGAGTTAACCAATCAATGTAAAGGTCAGTTCACCCTCCCTGCTTTGCAATCTCATGACTTAAATACTGGGCACTGAGGAAACTCGTCGTCGCCCCCTGCTCTGTGTAGCTTGGGGTGCGTCCCTGGTGCACTAGTGTTTTTCCTATTGGGCATACTTTTTAATAAAATTTAACCTTTAAAGTAACAGTGTCGCATCTTGAAAATCGCGGACCCTAACAATAATCAAATGGATATAACACACTCATGTAAGAAGTATGGCAAGGAGGCATTTTAGGCTCTGGTAAAGTAGTTTCTCTGGAAGGCAGGCCATTGTTGACAAGAAGAAAGCACTATTTCAGGGTAAGGGTACTTTATTCTTCCTCCTTAGCTCTAGGGCTTTTCCGCAGGACTTCACAGTAAGCGGCTGGTGGAGCTTCTAGAAGGTAAAGCTCACAAACATGTTAGCTGGCTCAGTGGTGAGTGTGTGCACAATGAATCTAAACTCTGCCATCCCTGCGGTTAGTGCTGATCGGACTGTGCATGTTACCAATAAGGTTTTCGCTGACTGATGTTTGGAAGTAGATCGTCAGGCTTGTCTTCCTAGCCTGTCTCAGTCTGGAAGCTTCATTAAAGCCTGTTCAGCATCTCAGAAGTACATAAGCCTCCACTGACAGATGGCTGGTGTCTGCACAGGAAGTGCATTGGCTGGGAATCAAACCTGTGTCTCCTGTATGGGAGGTGAAACCTCTACCAACGAACTACCACTGTCCTCAGAAAAGCGTGGGGCCTCTGAAGGCTGGGCCTCTGGGACTTAGTCTGTCTCAAGCAGTGGAGGAGGTTTCTGCTTCTGATTAGCAGCAGTTCTCTTTGCCTGCCGGTGTTTCCAGGTTTGACGGCCTGGGTTTGTCCTGTGACTTTCAGATGGATCTAAGAAGAGTTGTTGATTTTCAGTTTTTTCAGTTTTTGACTTATGAGATTGGGAGTGATGACTTTCAAGTGCTTTATCTGCTGACAGGAAACCAGAAACCTAAAACTGAGGCGTTTTACACAATTGTTAGTGACAGGTGTTCAGTAGGACAGCTGGGCCAACAGCTGACCTAACTATGCGGACACGTGTTCACAGGAGAGCTGAGTTAAGAGTTCCTGTCCATTACTGGCCAATTGAAAAGACTGTATTTTCAGTCCGAATTGTTAATGCATCTTTAAAACATTAAGTTTATTTTTGTTTATGCTTCATTCAGATACATTTTTCTGTGGATTTCAGAGTTCCATTAGTTTTTTTAAGGAATTAAATATTTGCCTGCCTATCAGAAGAATCTTCCACAATCTTTTTAATCTTGTTGGATAGATTGTTTTCCAAATTATCTATGGTAATGAGGACAAGATCATGTAAAACACATAGTAAAGAAGCTATTTTTATCCAGCTGTTTGTCTTTGATGTAGTAAAAAAGTGGACCACTGCTCTGATTTGAATTTTCTTTCTTTTACCCTCTGGTAATACTTAGAGGAAAGAGGAATACAATGTCCAATTAGAACATCTTTCCAAATTCATTAGACCTGCTACGTATTTGCCGATAAGAACCACCCGCACCCCCATTCCAACTCTTCTGCTTTCCCACCCCCAACCCTCCAGCTTTCCCACCCCCGACGCTCCCACCTCCTGCCCTCCAGCAAACAAAACAAAACCCTCTGGCGTCACAGTCGATTCCAACTCGTGGCGACTTTATAGGACAGAGTCTCCAAGGAGCAGCTGGTGGATTCAAACTGCTGACCTTTGGGTCAGCAGCCAGAGCGCTTTAACCAATGCACCACCAGGGCTCCTACCAATAGGAAGCAATTTTAAACTGCATTTTCCCAGCTTGAATGAAGAGCATTTTGTTATGCAGAACTTGGTATATTTTTATGGCGGTCTTTACTGGAAAGAAAGAAAAGAGATTATAAACTCTGGATACATTACCAAAGATTAGTTTGAAGTCTTAACCTGCCTGGGGTTAACTAGTGTTGTAAGTCTCAAGTAACTGGATTTAAATGTCACCTAGAATGACAAGGAGGAACATCGGGGATGTTATTTGCATGTGAATGGGGAGAGAGGTGACTGGATGTTGATTCACTGTGTGATGAATGTTTGCCCTTGGCAACATGCTTTACTTTCCTTGAAATTATAAACAGTATTTCTTAACGACTGTAAAAGGTAGATACCACACCTAAAAGTGTTGACTTCTGAAATGTAGCTCCATTAGAACATTTTCTTTCTTTCTTTTTTTAAAAGAAACAACCCAATCAGAGGGAGGGAAGGAGTCTTGAAATGCTTACACTTCCAAGGTTAAGGCTTCCTGAATGTTGGTCTTTAGGTTTAGGAGAAGGAGTCCTGGTTATGCAAGCGTTGAACAACTCAGTGGCTAACAGAGAGGCTGGCAGTTTGAGCTCACCTGTGGGCTCTGTGGGAGAGAGTCCTGGTGATCTGTCTGCTTGTCTCAAGCTTACCGCCACAAAAGCCCATTGGTCAGATCTGTAGTGTCACATGGCATCGCTCTGAGTTGAAATCGACTGGAGACTAATACCAACAACGGCGTGTTTAGCAGACATGGCAGAGTAAGGAATAGAGAGTCATGGGTAAAGACATTCTATTCAATATTTCTTAGTAAATGTTTTTGAAGTCTCTGGAAGAAATTAAATCTATTCTTCATATATTGTTTTAGATTAATAAAACTCCAGCATACATTGTCTGCAGACCCTAGTGTTGTGGTGGTTAAGTGCTGTGTCTGCTAACCAAAAGGTCTGCAGTTCAGATCTGCTGGGGGGACCTTGGAAACCTGATGGGGCAGTTCTACTCTGTTCTGTAGTGTTGCTATGAGGCAGATTTGGGTCAACAGCAATGGGTTGTTTTTTTTTTTTAACAGATTGACTACCCACTGCCATGGAGTTGTGTTTGACTCATAGCAACCCTAGAGATCAGATGCACTTTTTTCTTTAAAAAAGGAATTATTTTGTGGACATAAACACAACCTCAACTGTGAGACTATTAGGGAACAAGTTTCTTCTGCTCAGTGTATTGCTATCTCTTCCTGACTTATAATTAGAGTCAAATTAAATGGTTAAAAAATACATGTATATCAATCATGGGTTGAATTGTGTCTCCCCAAAACTGTGAGTAGCAATTTGGCTGGGCCGTGAGTCCCAATATTGTGTGATTATCCTCCATTCTGTGATTCTCCCATGCTGTAAATCCTAATCTCTGGCTGTGGGTAATAGGGAAATCAAAAACCAAACCCACTGCTGTTGAGCTGATTCCAGTTCATAGTAACCCTGTAGGACAGAGTGGAACTGCTCCACAGACTTTTCAAGGACTGCCTGTCAGATTTGAACTGCTGACTTTTTGGTTAGCAGAGGCAGCACTTAACTACTTTGCCACCAGGATTTCCTGGTAGTAGATAGGATTATGTTAAAAGAGGCTTGGAGTGGGACCATCATACCTTTCCTAAAGCAGTCTTCCTGGAATGTGGCTTACCTGGTACGTGGCTTATACAATCTTTTGTCCTACAAGAGATAAAAGGAAAAGGAAGCAAGCAGAGAGTTGGGGACCTCAAACCACCAAGAAAGCAGTACCAAGAGCAGAGTGCATCCTTTAGACATGAGGTTCCTGCACCAAGATGCTCTCAGGCCAAAGAAAGACTGATGGAACACAAGGGTCTTCCTCCAGAACTGACAAGAGAGTGCATTCCCTTGAGCCAGCACCGTAAATCTGGACTTCAGGCTGTGGGACTGTGTGAAAATAAACTTTTCTTTCGTAAAGCCATGCACTTGTGGTATTTCTGTTAGAGCAGTACTAGATGACTAATACAATGTCTCTTGTAGTAAGCATTGTCCAATGCTTCTCTGGACTAAAAACATTAATTTTTACAAGACCACTTTGCTTTATAGTCCCTTCATTCAAGCATACTGTAGTGAAACCTGATTTTTATAGTATATGTATTTATAAATCATTTGATGTGCACATATATGTGTGTGTGTAAATGTGAATTACATAGTTTTACAGTATTTATAAAATTTATGTAAATTTTTGTTCATATAAATTTTATTAAGAATTTATATAAAAATTTATATTTATAGTATGTATTTATTTTTATAGTGTATGTATTTATAAATCATTTAATATCTGTGTGTCTGTAAATGTGAATTACATACTTTTAACCCAGTAATTTTCCAAATCATCGCAAGAGAAATGTGATTCCTGGAAGGCTCTGATTACCCATAGCCAAGAAGCCAATAGTCAAACAATAAGTTGGGATCTGAGTCAGAATCAGAGTTCACAGGGCACCCTGGGTTTGCAGCCCATTGCTGCAGTGTGCTGGTTGTATTTTGATCTACATAAAACCAGAGGTCAGAACACTCACAGACAGGTTTTTGTATTCACTGAAAAGACGCAACAAAACTAAACATCAGAGACCACGCAGGAAGCCCCCTTCTTGGGCCAGGGAACACCAGCTCCCAGGGCTGTAAGCAGGAGGCTGCCACAATCAGAGTCTCCCTGGGGCTGCTGGGCCGGTGCACTCGTGCACAACGGGATGCCTCACTGATTTGAAGGAATGTCACCAGCAGCTGACAGTTTGTGCGAGGATGGATGACAGTCCCCAGGTGGGCGTTGCTGGGTCTCATATCTTTCTTTCAAGAAAAGGCTCCCAGGCCAGTTCCCCTGGGCTATGGGAGGCTAACACTGCAGGCAGCACCAACTGTGGAAGCTGGTTTGAAAACAGTTCTTGAGAAAGACTTCTCCAAATTCATTTCATTAAGCTCATGTGATGTATTTCTAAAACAAACAGTAAAAAAATCATCCCTTCCTTTTCCTGAACTGTGGGTTAGAATCATAGATGTTTTCCACATCCAAATGTATTTATAAATTCAGTGCAGAGTAGACATATGGGCCCTCTGGGGAAAGAGAAGGAGCCCATTACCCTGAACTGTAATGTGCTGTGTTAGCATCTTGTACATGTACATCTTGCATTAGGGTTGGTGAGGTCTGCAGCAAACTGAGTCTCATGTCTCATCCAAGGACCAAGGGGATGTTACTGAGCTCTAGCTGATGGCTGTTTGTGGAACACAGTCTCAGTGCTGTCATAGCTTGAGACTTATTTTCACAGTAAATTAAAATGCCAGGTTCTTGTGGGAAGATTCTGAGTCTTGAATAAATATTTAAGTCTAACAAAACACATGTGCAGTCCCGACTGGTGCTTGGGTCATCAGTTTACAATACACTAGGATCAACTTGGGTTTAAGCACCGTAACAACTGTGAGCGTGGTGCAGGATGTGGCAGCATTTTGTTCTGTTGTGCTGTGGGTTGGAACTAACTTGATGGCACCTCACAACAACAGGATCATTATCAGTGGCTTACTATACATGTCAAGTTCTATATCAAGTGTCTTACACATGTGAGCTCTTTCATCTTCATCATTGCTTTGTGAAATAATCGTGAATATCCTGTTGTTCCAACAACACTGAGAATCAGTGTCATAAGGTAACGTACGCAGGGTCAAGTAGGTCGTGTGTAGGAGGAAATCAAACTCAATCACAAGCTCAGACATTAAGGTCACAAATATTTATTGAGTATAGAGTATCTGTTAGGGGCTGCTAGACTCTAGGGATCTGCCACAGAAGGAGACAAAGTCACAGGTTTTATAGTCTATGTAAGTTAATATGTAGGAAATGCAGGCAATTATAAGGTGTTTTTGGAGGCTAGAAGTTTCAGATGTAGGGAGTTGGAGGCTTCTGTGAGGAGATCTGATCTGGGGCCTGAAGAATGAGTAGGAACTGACAAAGTGAAGAAGGTAAGTGGCAGGATATACTTGTGTGATCTTCTAGACATAAATGGCAAGAAAGCCCAGAGGTGAGAGACACCTAGGAATTGTCTATGAGTGAGTAGATATTTGGGTTACTGGAGATAGAGCTCAAGATAGTGTTGGCCAGTGACAAGGGGATCCCGAGAGAGATAGCTGAAGAGAGAAAGCAAAGGGGGCACAAATGCTTAAAACTGGGGAAAAGACTTGAGAATTAGAGCTTTAGGGTGATTAATGTGACCATGATGGGGGAAAGAAGAGACTGTGAAGGTCACTGTGGGGGGGAGTGACAATGGAGATAGAAGACTTTATGAGGCTAATTGTCATCCAGGAGAGAGAAGAGTACTTCAACACGGAATACTCGTTGTTGGATTGAATGAACTGATACAAGAAATATTGAATAGCTAGGGTAGGTTAGAAATGGCAGGGAGTCGGGGAGAGGAAGTAATGAAGGATGAGATAGACATTCTGATTTTGCTGATTGCTGACATGGTGAAAGCAAAGCGATCAGCTCTGGCTGGATTTAGTTTGAGTTTGAGATGCCAGGGAGACATTTGATGGAGCCATCCAAAGGTAAATTGGAGACATTTGTCTGAAACCCTGGGGACCCATCTGGGCTAGACAACTAGATGGAGAAGTCATTGGTATGTTGAATGCAATGGAAATTGTGGAAGAGTATGAGTTGGCCACAATAGGGTGTGTATTAAGAAAAAATATAAATCACTCTAAGTATTAGTTGCAGACATTGTGGGTTGCTAAAGACGCCATTATCAGGACTTTGATCCCTGTGTCACTCAGAGCAAGGGGAACATCACCACCGTTATTTAGCATTCACTTCCCAAGAGGAAATCAGTTAACCTGAGAAGTGCTGTTCCTGAGCAGCCTGCACCTGCTTCTAAAAATGTATCCTTTGAGTTTGTATCAATAAAATGTCATGTCTTTATAATTTATGTGACCACTTCAAGAGATTATGGAAATTGATCTAGGTGAAGTGACAGAATTTGGGCTGAGGTCTCCGGGACTTGATTTAGTCACACTTTCAACTAATTAGCATGATGCTGGTTAGGGGGAAAGACTTACCTCTGAGACCAGCCATCTGTTTTAGAGAAATGGACATGGGTGAGAATCAGTGCATAAGGCAACCCACTGCCAAGGCCTTTAGCTGGCCATCCATCTTCCTTTTAACTGATGTGCAAGACCTTGTAACCATTCTTCTGCTACAAAGATAAACCTCTGGGAAGAGAGTAAGCAATAGTCTCAATTTTGGATCTTCAGAGCTGGAGATGGTCTGAAATATCTGTGCTCATGTAGTACAAATGTACTGTTCCCTCTTCGATGCATTTGCAAGTCAGCAAGAAAATAGCAAACGTGACTAAAAGTCACTGGTCTGGAAATGTATTTGAATTTGCAGCTGAATCAAAAATTTACCGTTAACTCACTTCCTTAACTACCAGTTAAAACTTACTGACCAGTGGTGTCTCACTGTATACTTGTAATCACTATCATAATTTGATAGGAAACAGGATTATTTGTCTTCCATACTTTACATTCCATTAAGCTTTAGCTGTTCAAACTGATAAAAGCCACTGCCCTGCAATGCAAGGAAGTGCATTCACACAAGATGTTTTTTAGATTACCTCTGTTGAATTCTGATTAGCAGTGTTTATGTTCCATTTAATGTTTTCCATATGCTATTACTGTTAGAAAGTTGGGTCTATGCATTTATTCTTGTCACCAGCTGTGATGTGTAGACCGTATGCCACTGCATCAAACCCAGTGTCTAGATAATGCTGCATCTTGGCCACTAGAAATATTTACTTTAGTTTAGTTTGACTTTCATGGAATGAGGGATTTGGGTAACATCTTCATGCATATAATCACAGTTCTCAGATGTTCTTTGTCTTTATGAGAAGGCCTTTTTGTCATATGCTTGGTTAACTTTCAGTTTAAAGAATCTCAGTATTTTTAAGACATCAAAAAGTAAGGCTGGCTGTTCTGGAAAATCCATGTGACATTACTTATATTAGGAATTTTTCACATAACCTTTTGTTACTTTTTATAAAACTGATGTGTGCTTAGTGAATGAAAAAAAAAAATGGTCTGGTAACAAAAATGTAAATGGGAGAAAAAAAGCCACCTGAGATCCAATCACCTGGACAAGAATAGGGTTTAGTGACCATCCTTCCTAGATCTCTGTCTCTGAATGCATTACTATATATTTTAAATGATATAGATAATTATTGATGTCATAAGTATACCCTATATGTTAACTCATAGAGGGAGTTATCATGTAACCTGTTGTCCATACATGGACACTCTTGCAGGATGGTGGGGAAAAAAAAGAAAACCTTGCCATCTAGTTTATTCTGACTCATGACAACCCATGTGTGTCAGAGTAATACTGTGCTTCATAAGGTTTCCAGTGGCTCATTTTTTGGCACTAAATCACCAGGCCTTTCTTCTCTGAAAGTGGAAAACACTGTTGCTATCAAGTAGATTCTGATTCATAATGACCCTGTAGACATATTAGAACTGCCCCATGGAGTTTCCAAGGAGCACCTGGTACATATGAACCACTGATCTTTTGCGTATCATCTGTAGCTCTTAACCACTACACCATCAGGGTTTCCTTGCAGTTGGACACAAACAAACTAATCCATTGCCACTGAGTTGATTCCAACTCATAGCAACCCTAAAGGACAGATAAAACTGCCCTCTATGGTTCCCAAGAATGCCTGGCAAATTAGAACTGCTAACCTTTTGGTTAGAAGCTGTAGCTCTCAACCACTATGCCACCACAGCTTGTTCCTGAGAGTGAAAGGGGACACTAACAATAATAAACAGGCTGGGACAACAGGTGTATATACCTGAACTGTCCCAAACACCTTGGAACAAGAGTACCTTTCTCAGAGACCCTTTACACTGTCTACATTTGTTCATTTATTACATATTTCTTAGTCATTTATTACATGCCAGATGTTAATAAACAAAACACAGACTTCCCCTCCAGGGCTGACAGTCTAAGAGCAGTTAAAATGCCATGTGGTAAGGACCACGACAGAAGGAAGCCTGTCACATTGTGAGAGTACACGTGAGCAGTCAGGGAAGGTGTCTGGGAGAGACTAAGGGGAGTGTCAAAGAGGAGTGGAGTGGGTGTGGAAAAGTTCTTCTCTAGGAAGAACTGATGTACAGAAAGACTAGAGCAAAAAAGGTATCAGATACCGGAGAACTACAAATAACTCAGGATGATCAGAAAATGCCTGCCAGAAGAATGAGCAAATCCATCCTAGAAGTAATACAACCAGAAAGCTCCCTAGAAGTGAGGATGGTGATGCTTCCGCTTGCTTGCTTTGGACATGTCATCAGGACAGACAGCTCACTAGGAAAGGCTGTTATTGTCGGTCAAGTAGAAGGTTAGCAACAATAAAGCAAACGTTCATTGAGATTCATTGATGTGATAGATACAGACTCATACATAGTGATGGTCCTGAAGATGGTAGGGGAGCAGGCAATATCTTGTTCTGTTATACATAAGGCCACTGTGAACCACAGATGATGGCAGCTGTCTTAGTCATCTAGTGCTGCTGTAACAGAAATACCATAAGTGGATGGCTTTAAAAGGAGAAATTTTATTTTGTCATAATCCAGTAGACTGTAAGTCCAAATTCAGGGCATCAGCTCCAGGGGATGGATGTCTTTCCTGGCACTAGGGAAGATCCTTGTCATCAGTCTTCTCCCAGACTGAGAGCTTTGGAGGTGCAGAGACCCCAAGTCCTTTCTGAAGGATACACTCTGATCCCAACTCTGTGCCTTGGTGGAATGACATCTCCAACTCTCTGCTTGCTTCCCTTTCCTTTATATCCTGAGAGACTGCCTCAAGGCATAGTACCGTCTTATACATTGAGTTCTGCCCCAGGATGGACTGGGGTCCATCCTCTCTCACTAACACTATAAAGGCAGGATGTGCAACATATAGAAACATCATATAATACTAGGAATTACAATCTAGTCAAAGTACCACACACATTTTTGGGGGGGCCATAATTTAATCCATAACAACAGCTAACAACAACAACTTTGTGGAAGCATGGGAAATAGGTTAAAATGGGGCTAGGCAGGAAGGCAGAGACCTGGTGATGAACCACCTGTATATAATGCAGGAGACTCTGGTGGTGTGGGGGTTAAGTGCTACAACTCCTCACCAAAACGTCAGTGGTTCCGATCTGCCAGGCATTCTTTGGAGCTTCGTGGAGAAGTTCTTTTCCACCTGTAGGGTTGCTATTAATCGACCAAATGGCAGATAGGTTTCATTTGAGTATACAGTGCTAGAGAGCTTGAGTTTTACCCTAAAGACAATGACATATTTTAAGCAGGCGAGTGATGTGATCAGCTAGCTCTGCATTTTTAAATATTGGATTACAATGCTGTTGTTTTTGCTTCTTTTGTAGAATGGATGCAGTGTGGTTGGTGAAATTAAAGAGGTTGAGTCAGCAATGTTTGGAGGCAAGGGAGAGGAAGGTGTCGTAGAGACCAGCTCAGGTGGGCAGGCTGAGTGGGACAATATTTGCGAACACAGAACACAGAAGGACCAGCTGGTTTAGGAGGTAGCTGGGAGGGTGCTAGATGTCTTCACCTTGGGCCCGCAGCAGGACACACAAGGGTTGATGTCTGCTTGTGTGATTTTGGCTGGAACTCAATAGACCAATCTGTGCTGAGGAGACAGGTTTAGGAGTTGATAGCATATAAGTAGTATTTGAGACCATGAGAATTTGAGGCCAGTTTGATTTTTTATTACTAGTCATGAATTTCTATTAACTCTAGTTCAAGGTTATTGAATTGTACTAGAGTATAATAAATGGTAGCTGAAATTATGACTTTTCAGAATTCATTCATCCCCACCCAGTTTCATGAAAGAAATGTTTGTCTGGGGTATATGAAATACCACTATTCTGAATTTATTGTCTGAAGAAATTGGCAAGGAGACTCCAGCCCCAAACAGAATTTAGAAAAGTCACTGTTCTTTCCATTTCATAATAAAGAGAAGTAATTAAAGCTCTCTGCTTAAAAATAGCATGTGATCACAGTCAAGCTTGCATTGTGGAAACAAAAAGCCTTTGGTCTATTGAAACCACAAACAATCCTGAAACATTCTAGCCCTGACTGCAACTTTCTCCACTGCTGAATCTTGAAAAATGTGATTGTTCTGCTGAGACTTGTTTGTCTTGCTAGTCATGAAGAGCAAAGTCAAAAAAGAGGGACAATAGAGAACAAGGGAGCTGTGAGGACGCGAGTGATTCTTTATCAGCTGTATCACTTTATAGATAAGAGGAGGGGAGATCACACCTGTGCCAGGGCAGAGCGGGGATCTAGGGCCCAGCGTGGTCCTCTCACCCTTAGACTCTGTGGAAATGCATGGTAGATGCATTTGTTACTCAAGAAGTAACATTTTTATTTTAGTTTTTCTTTTTTTCCATTTAAAAGTTACCATTGTTTCGAAATAAGTGATAAAGTGTTTAGTTACCAGGTCTTAAGTGCCCAAGGTGTAGGGACACAAAATCAAAGGCGACACAAGCGTATTTCTTAATCAGTTGCCTTTGCATTTTTCTCCTCAATTGCAAGTATATAGAGTATGTCAACCCTCTGTTATATGTTGTTTTAGTCATATGGTACAGTTCTAACAGAAATAGGCGTGGATGGCTTTAGCAAGGCAGAATTTATTCATACACAGTCCAGCGGCTACACGTCTGAATTCAGGATGTCCGCTCCAGGGGAAGGCTTTCCCTCTTGGTGGGCTTTGGAGGAAAGTCCTTACATTGCATCAGTCTTTGGTCAGTGTGTCTTGGCGCAGGAACCGCAGGTCTGAAGGACACTCTATTCCTGGTGCTGCTTTCTTGATGGTATGAGGTTCCCAGCTCTCTGCTTGCTTCCCTTTCCTTTTTGATTTCTTGTAGAATAATAGGATAAAAGGTGGTGCAAGCCACACTCCAGGGAAACTCTCTTTACATTGGAGCAGGCAGGGGATCTTAGGAAGGAAGAGTTTATTTACAGTTTCACCCTAATCCTCTTTACCATGACCCAGTCTATTAACCACTGGCAGAGATTAAGATTTACAGCACTGGCAAATCGCAAAGTGGAGGGCACTTACACAGTACTGGGAATCACTCGCCTGGCCAAATTACCACGCCAAGGCTTTGAAGGACACAATTCAGTCCATGACGTATGATGTCTGGCAATCAAGTTCATGAGCTCATCCTCATTGCTGAATATCATTATGGTCACCTTCACAGTACTCGCCTTGGGAAGCTAAGCACTGATGCCAGCGCCTAGTCCACCCTTCGAAGCAATTTTGGAACTCTTTCTGGAATGGCCACTGCACGGTGGCATGGTGGCAAGTTCACCAACTTAATTGTATAGTTGTTTTTGAGGGAGTTTTTACCCAGTAAACAAATAACCGCATTGAAACACCCTCCCTACTCACGTGATCTGGTCCCCAGTGACTTTTTTTTCTTTACTGAGAGATAAAGGAAATACTGAAAGGAAGACATTTTGATGACATTCAGGACATCAAGGGTACTATGACAACAGCTCTGATGGCATTCCAGAAAAAGAGTTCCAGAATTGGTTTGAAGAGTGGATTAGGTGCTGACATTGGTCCACAGCTTCCCAAGGGGAGTACTTCAAAGGTGACTGTAGTGCCAGTCAGCAGTGAAGTACATAGCAGTTTTTCTAGGATGTTTGCGAACTTCATTATTAGACCACGTGTAACTGTAGCTGTGAACCAACTCTTGTAAAACCTATTACACTAACTAAAAATTCAAGGTACAAAGGTACACTACTTTGTGGCTACTTTAGAAGAATTGTATTACTATATTATTATTACTGTATTATGTTAAAGATGTTTCAATATATCTGGAAGTGTTTCTTTAATTTTTTTATGCATTGAAAGGTTAACTGTGTACAGTACACTAAGACAAGCATTTGACTGATGCTTGTATTTATTATTTATTTCCTTGGTGCCAGCCCTGTCTAAGATGCCTTTTTTGGTCTGTCATCTTTTGCACACATTAGAGGTGCCTCCCTTGAGCACAGAGAACATTGAATTCTAGCCACTTCCATTTGCGTGCTCTGAGGAATTAAACAGACCCTTCCTGTTCATAGAAACCCTGGTAGCTTAGTGGTTAAGCGCTACATAGCTGCTAGCCAAAAACAGTCTGCAGTTTGAATTCGCCAGGTGCTCTTTGGAAACTCTATGACACAGTTCTCTGTCTTACAGGGTTGCTACGAGTTCAGATTGAGTCTACAGCAATGGGCTTTTGGTTTCTCACATTCATGCACAAAATTCCCATACTTAAACACACTCCTTCCGAAAAGCATAAATATGCTTGCTGTGTAGTCCAAGATGCTAATGTTTTATTGTCTTCCTTTATCATTAGAAAAATGAGATGCAAGTTGCACAAATTGTGGCCCATGTTTAAAGTCTGTATATTTCCTAGAAGTGTGTCTAGTTTTGATCTCAAGTGAAGTCACAGCAGTTCTGGCCATTTTCTGAAATAAATACTCTCAGAAGTAATAAAGTTGACTTGGTGAATAGTCAAAAATTCAAAGAAGAAATTGATCTCAAGCTTGGTTCCATTGATAAACTCAGTTTTATTTGGTTGTTGCCTTTTACCAAATGTAGCCGAAGACGTCTAGGACAGTAGAATTTAGTGTCTCCATTGCACACATTGCAAATAAAATGTGTGTGCATGTGAAGACTTCACACAGCCTTATGTGTGTTCTCCGTGGCTCCCTCAAGCAGGCCTCTTAATTATGCTTTATGTATGCCTTGTGCAGCCAGGCATTGATCTTTCAAGTACAGTTGTCTGGTTCAAAGACTTGTAATTAGGCAGAAAGATCTGGTAAAATGGATTCGATGGAATTATTCAAATGGTCTGTGCATATGAAATTGTTCATCTTGAATGATTTATCTGGAAAAACAGACACTTTCCAACGTGCACAGAGCCTGTCTTGTAATTTCTCTTCCTTTCCCCTGTTTACTGATACTCCACCCATTTGCTGTAGCATTTGCAAATGGTGTGGCTTCTTTTCTGCTTTGATATGAAGCTGCTTTGTGCTTTCTTGGGGGGCCTGTTAATGGGTGAGCTCTTTAGATTTGAGATCAAGAATCAGTGGCTTCTTTATTAACCCACTGCGAGCTGCAAGCTTTCCCCAGGGGTATGGGGAAGAGGAGGACTTGCCTCTGTGACTTCACATTCCTCCTATTCTTTGACAAAGCTGATCATAGCCTGCAAGATGCAATCCAGAATGAGAGAAGAATTTAATAAATAAAGAATTTCCTGATCCTCAGGCCTCTCTCAAGAAGGAGCCTGCTTGTGTTTTGCCTGTTTTGGTTAGTATTTCAAATTCCTTTTACTTATGGACCTTTTTCCTGTGGGATAAAGCAATCCTGTTAGGGATTTTAAGAAAAAAGAATTGAATTGTGCAGTGCAGTGCTGGAAAGGGTGAAAGACATGATCTATTTGTTTTTCCAGGCAACATCCTGGTCCCCAGGTGGGATGTGGTGTGGGCCTTTCAGCCCTCAGAATTTTCCCCCTTGAAAATGGAGAGACCAGTTGATTGGTCATTGCTCTTTCCGCACCTAAATGCTCCGTCATTACCTACCTTTCTGTAAAAATAGGAATTTACCTTCTGAGTAGCTTGAGGGATTATCTCCATACAAAGAGCTCCCTCTGGGATTTATAAGGTTTGGAACTGGGAGAGAGAAGGGGATCCCTGAACAATTTAAGTGACTCTTAAGAATTTTAATTCTCTGTTGCTGAAATGGCTATGTTTTTGACCAAAAGATAAAATAGCCCTTTCTTAGAGATGACTGTTGGTCTCTTGTAGCATTTTCAGAGCCTGGGTTTTGTCCTTCTCATTAGCTTCTGCTTTCTGCTGTGGCCAGCCCCTGCTCTGACGTGAGCACCCGTGAGAGAACAGTAGGTCGCAGCACACAGCCAGCCGAGCCAAGTTTCGGCAGCACACAGGGAGGACTTTTTTCCTCCAGACTCTTAACAGCTTTTACATCAGAATGATTTTCTGCCTGGCTGGTGGGACTGGTTTTTTTTTTTTATCTAAAAATACATGCTTACTGCCTAAAATGAAGTCTCACTCCGTGCAAATCCCCGAATAGCTTCTCAACATTTTAGAAACCTGCTTGTTAATAGTTCTTTGCCATCCATCCTCCCACCTTAACTGGTGGTGGGCGTCTGTGTCAGCCTGGGGATTGGTGGCTATTGGCTTCCTTCAGATGGAGTAGAACCACAAACCCACTTGATCAAGGCCACCAGTGACCAGCCATCACCTGTGTGTTTTGTCCTCCTGATAATGGGCATCCAGCCATTTCACCTTCAGGCACTGACATCTGTTTTCACTCACTCCCTCTCTGTCTTGTACTTCCTACATTTTCCTCTTATGAGTAGGATGGCAAGCTTTATTAAAGGGCTGATGAAAAGCAGGAGAAAAATAAATGCATTGGGTCACCTAGCTTTGTTCTGGCACACTCCCTTTCTGTTTGTCCAAACACTGGCAAATTAAGGAAGGCACTAGGATGTTTACACAGAACAAAGTCTTAATAGATACTTCTGAAAAGAACACTTGACTAGCAGTTAAGCAATGTGTCTGACCCGAGAAATTCTGTACTGACCCGCTGTGTGGCTTTGGGCAAGTCACTTTATCTTATGTAAGTGTCTCTTCCAAATTGAAAAATTCGAGTGTCTTTATTTATGTTACTTTTTCCTTCTAAAACAATAATGATTAAACATACATACTTTGTTCTAGTTCTTCCATGGTATCTTTAAGCTTCTCAACAACTAGAATCTTACAAAATGGACAGAACAACAAATCTCTGCACAAAGACATTCATAGTGGCTATACTGGCAGAATTTGTATAACAAACTCAGCTTTTGCAGTACGTAATTATCAACCACCACAACAAATGTAAAAGAGCTTTTGTGTGATTCATTAATTGCAGTATCTGCTTGATTCTCTAGAGCTGCCGTGGTAGGGAAACAGAAGAGGTTGCCACCTCTCTACATTGTACATCCATTTAATTACTTTTCAATGTGCTTTTCTAATGGGAAGATGTGCTGGTGATCAGAATGGTGTGAACCCAAAGGTACGGTGACTGTGACATTTGAAGTCATGTAAATGCAAAAATCATCTATGTTTAAAAAGAGTAGACCTCAAGGCAAAAAGTGTTAAATAAGACAAGAATACTTTTTAAATGTTACCACGGAGTCCTTTCCAACTCAAAGTGGCACTATAGAACAGAGAACTATGCCATGAGGTTTCCAAGGAGTGCCTGGTGGATTCGAACTGCCAATCTCAACCACTACGCCACCCAGGTTGCCTTATATACTTGATTGATCTATGAAGCATGTTCCTCATGTGTGCTACTGTTTGTTTGGTGGGCCTGTCTAATCTTTGGCTGAAAGGCAGATTTCGGGAATGACTTTACATCTGTGTTAGCAGGATATCTGGTGACCATGGTCTCGGGGGCTCCTCCAGTCTCTGTCAAACCAGTAATTCTGGTCTTTTTTGTGAATTTGAATTTCGCTTGACATTTTTCTGCCCATGTGTCCAGGCCCCTCTACAGAGATGTGCCAAAGCTGTCAGTGGTTGTAGCTGGGTACCATCTAATTCTTCTGGGTTCAGGCTGTTGGAACCCGCGGCTCGTAGGGTAATAGTCCTTTGGACTAATGTTTTTCTTGCGTCCTTGGGAAACCCTGGTGGTGTAGTGGGTTAAGTGCCACATCTACTGACCAGAAGCTGAGCAGTTCAAGTCTGCCAGGTGCTCTTTGGAAACTACATGGGCAGTTCTGCTCTGATCTCTAGGGTCGCTATGAGTCGGACCCAACTCGATGGCAGTGGTTTGTTTGTTTGTTTTTTTCATTCTTCCTTGCTGTGGACCGGATGGGAACCAATAGATGTATCTCAGATGACCACTTGCGACCTTTATGCCTCAGACATTACTCACCAGATTGAGCCGTGTTATGCCTATCGACCTAGATGCTCCCAGAGATTATACTGTCCAGGCCTCAGGCCCTGTAACTCAGTCCCTCAAGGTGTTTGGATGAGTCTAGAAGCTTCTGTGATTTTGTCTTGGTCAAGTTGTGTTGACTTGCCCTATATTGTGTATTGTCTTTCTCTTGGACTCACTGATTTGGAAGAGGTTATGTCTGTTCCTCACACAGTAAGCAAGACAAGAATAAATTCCAGAAGCGTCAGAGATCTAAATGAGTCAGAACTGACTTGACAGCAACTGTTTTTGTTCGTTTGTAACTTCAAATAGCTCAGGAATTTAACAAAAAAGAAAGTGAGAGAATGTAGGCAAATGCATACAGGATAAAATGTTAGCAAAACGTAGGTCTGGGTAGAGGGTAGATGGGAAGCCCTCTATACTTACTTTTTTGCCTCTTTTTTCAAATTTGAAATTACTGCAAAATGAGAGGTCTTTAAACATGGCGAAAACATGGACTTCTCACATACCTCCAAAGAAGGCTTCCACACTTGGTCAAAGAGTGTCCTTGCCACTTTGTTCAAAGGCATCACCTTTCTAGCCAATGCTGTGTCTCAGGGCTCAGCCCACGGGTGCTGTCAGGTATGGGGCACATACAGTCCGCTTTACTATGACTGTGTCCCAGAGGACGTTCCTAAAGCAGTTGGGCATCAGTATTATTGCAAAGCTTTTTTTGGCTGCCGAAGGACTGGATACACCAAAGCCAGTAGTGCCTGAGATGAAAGACCATAGCTAGATGTGGAATTGTCTCTCATGAATCTTTTCTAGTAAGATGTTGGCTGATTTAATACTGATTAATACTGTTTAATACTGATTAATACCATTAGTTCTGAAGTGTAGGAAACAGTGAAAACAGTGGTTATTAAAGGACTTAGCACAGTTTTCTATTCAACTATGTACTTAAAACTAAGTCACTAATTGAGTTGATATGAACAGTGTAGAAGAAATTAAGGCCCAGATTGTCAGCTCCTACTGAGCTACCACTGGTTTGTGCCCGTCTAAAGTCAGAACATGAGTGGAAGGGAGCACTCACCGAGCATTTGGGATGAAGGAACAGATTCGGCTAAAGATGAATGAGCATTGGCTTTGTTTGATGAGGACTGATCTCATCTTCCTTGGCAGTGTAGGAATGATAGCAGTAATAGCTAATGTGTATTGCTTTTCGCCTTCCCTGTGGAAGGCGATTTGGGGCCAAGTTACCTAATGTGCGGTCACCACCATCTGCCAGTGGTAGTTTGCATGTTATTACGATGCTGAACCAGTTTCAGTGGAACTTGTGGGGCAGGCAGCCTCAGAGCCCAACCCTTCTAAGAGACACCTGCTCTGGCTTATCCTCTTACCCTGAGCAGAACAGGCTGTACTTTCTTGGAAATTGTTCTGGGCAAGGATAGCCACAGAGAAGACCTTAGTTGGTCTGAGGCAGGCCTCAGTTGGTTTCAGCAGGTCTTCTCTGCCATTTTAAAACTTTGGCTCATTAGATACCAAACACACAGGCAGAGTCTTAACGTGCTTATAAAGGAAAATTGACCTCATCCTCTGTCCCAGATAATCAAACTCTTGTCTAGGGAAAATGCATAGTCATCGCCAAGTCCTGAGCACTTGCCTGAGGGTTACTCCTGAATATTCATAAGGAATTCTTATTTCCTGGTTGGCTCTCTGTAAATGCCCACCTTCCCAAGCTGCCTGCTAGCAAGCAGTCATGGAAGCAGCAACCAGATTGCTTCTTTCCTTCTGATCTCCCACCTTGGTCTCTTGTTTACTGGCTGTACTAAGTTACATGGAACAGAACCCGGCGGAGATTCTTCCTGGCAATACTTCCAGACAAAGGAAAGCTAGGAAGAAAAGCCTGGCAATCTACACAGAAAATCAGCCACTGAAAATCCTGTGGATTACATAAGTCCAATCCCACTGTGCAAAGTTTACAGGAACATTTTCTGACTATTTGAGGGGACATATTAAAGGCTTGCATGGATTAGCTCATCTGATCCTTCCTGCAGTCATATGAGGTAGGCATTATCTCTGTCTTCATTTTAGAGACAGGAGACTGAGAACAGAGAGATGCAATGTATATAATGTTCATGAATGGCAATCATTCCAGAGCCAGAACCACTAAAACAATCTGAATCCAAGATTAAGGGCATTTAATCCAGGAATAAAAGAGGAGTTTAGAAGTTACCTTCTTACAGGCAAATTTCCTTGTAAACCGCAAATCCAAACTCATTGCTGTCAAGTGGATTCCAACTCATAGTGACCCTAAAGGACAAAGTAGAACTGCCCTGTAAAGTTTCCAAGGAGTGTGTGGTAGGTTTGAATGATTTTTTTTTTTTTTTTTGATTAGCAGAAGTAGCACTTAACCACCACACCACCAGGCCTGCCAACTTCCTTCCTTATAGAAAACACCAAAACCAGAATGGGCTGGACTGTTTAGGCCGGTGTGCTCCTTCTAGCTTTATAACTGACAAGTGACAGTGGGTGTGCTGTGAGTGCCTAAGAGGTTAATAGGTACTCTTTGGGAAAATGAGTTTCATAGTCAAGTAAGATTGAGAAATAGAGCATGTTTGGTGAGCATTTTTTAAAACAACTTGCACATTATTGGTCCTAAGGACATATCTGGGAGATGTTGTTTTTTATAAAAATCTCCCTTGCTCAGTGAATTTCATTGCCGTAGATTACTTTGCTGTCAGTCAAGCTTATTGAAGATGGTTCAGAAGATTCTCCAAATAATCTTGTATTCAGGACAAGTGAAGAGGACAAATAGGAACGTCGTTTGTATTTGGAGGGGCCAGCCTCAGCCTTCCACGCTGGCTCAGCTTCTGTGGACTGATGTGGAAGGTGGGGAAGTGGGTTGTTAGAAGGACAAAGGATTCTTAGAGGGGATCGGTAGAAGAAGGAAGCATAATCTACCCTAAGGTAGAGGGCTGTGCATTATCTTTGGAAATTTCTGTTCAACTGCTTTCATTAAGCAAAACCGAGAGGAATGGCATGAAGAGTATACATAATAAGCTCTAATAAATAATGCTCTGTGAATATCTAGCAATAGAGTGCATGTTTTTAGATCTAGGGTATATTTTCCAGGCCCTGGTTTTGGATTTTCATAATGAGTAAAGCAAAAACCAAACCCACTGCTACTGAGTTAATTCCAACTCATGGCAATCCTAGAGAACAGAGTGGAACTGCCCCATAGAGTTTCCAAGGAGCGCCTGGCAAATTTGAACTGCTGACCTTTTGGTTAGCAGCTGCAGCGCTTAACCACTGTGCCACTAGGGTTTCCTCATAATGGGTAGCAGCTGAAAATAGAACTAGGAAACTGGAGGGACTGTCCTGTAGGTCACTGCCCTGTGGTGTCTGCGGAGAGAAAGCAGCTCTGTGGGGAGGGAGGGGAGATGGCCATGAAGTCCTAATTGGCCGCTTTCTGTCCTCTTTCTATGATTGTCCTCAATCACTTGGCAATCACGATGCCATTAGGAGCTCCTGGAAGGAAGACACTCGTGAGCTTAGCTTGGCCATTAGCAATATTGATAGGAAGCTTTGAGGTGGCTGTGGAGCTGATGGGTCCTGAGAGCCTAGAATCAGGAGCTGGCCTATCCTAATGATATGCTGAAATGGTTTGGCTCCTTCTGAGGAGGGCCACTCAGCTCCAATTAGGACCGTACACATGCGAACATCTGTATTGTTTTGTTTCCTACCTCTCTTTTCATAGTCTACACTTTATTATATGGAAGTGTATTAAGTCACTGTTACGGGAGCAACATGTTCTAAAGCAGAAGTTTGGAGCTCCCTAGGAAACCCTAGGGGTGTAGTGGTTAAGTGCTATGCTACGTTAGCAGTTCGAATCTGCCAGGCTCTCCTTGGAAACTATGGAGCAGTCCTACTCTGCCCTATAGGGTCGCTGTGAGTTGGAATCAACTTGATGGCACTGGGTTTGTTTTTCTGTTTTGGCGGGGAGGGGACAGGATTTGTGGAATGACTTGGAGATGCTTCCCTTCCCAGACCCTTGACTGTCTGACCACACTGCCTCTTGATCACACTGACCCCGTGCAAAACAGACATTTCCAAGACTTTATACCCTCTCTTGGCCTTTTAGGGGGAGGGATTAGGAGGTCATATCTAGATTTCTTTGGGACAGCCCTTCAAGGCTCATTTCCTAAATCCTGTTGAGGTCTCCCTTGCTTTCTCTCCAAAGTTGGCTGTCCAAGTCTACCCAGATACTCCTCTGAAGCAAGGCTTGATGATAAACTTCTGAAAAATCAGCCCTGAAAATCCTGTGCAACACACTCTGCTGAGATCACATGAGATCGCTGTTAGTAGGACTTGACTTAATGACAACCATTGTTTTCTTTTTTTAAATTTATTTATAGGTACCCAATGAGGTTATGCATAAGACATGTCCCTAAAATATGCAGTTATAAGGATAGAAATCTCCAGATTGGGTACCAGTGCTGAAATTCTGTATGGCAATAAGCACTGATATTTGCCAATCTTGTTATTTTTCTTTTCCTTGGAATTTCCCTAAAGAACAACTATGGGGAGGGGGAAAAAAAAAAACACAAACAGGATCTTGAGACTCCAAAGAAATGTCATCCTTAAAAGACATTTACATTGGAGACCTTACTCTCAGACTTTTTAAAAATAAAAACTGAAAGTGTTGTTTTCATGCACAAGAGGTAATGACACACCTGATGTCATTACACATTAAAATTAGACATCATGTTGTGAAAGGGAAAGGAAGAACAATTTTTTTCCCCCTCCAAATCTTAAGATTATCATAACCATTTTAGAAGCATGGGAGCATGAGATAGTCTCGGTAGAAATTTGAGGCATCCATTTAAGCTTTCTGAAAACAAAGCCCAAAATGTAGAAGTGGGACACACTGGATGGGGTTCTCGGGTGGTGTCAGTGGTTAGGAGTCTTAGGTACTAACAGAAAGGTTGAAGGTTTGAGTCTACCCAGATATGCCTTGGAAGAAAGTTCTAGTGCTCTACTTATGCAATAATCAGCTGTTGACAACCTTAGGGGGCATAGTTCTACACAGGAAGTCCCCAGGAGCTGGAGTCAACTCAAAAGCAACTGATTTTGGACTTGGAATGACCAAGTACTAGGAGTGTACCTGGTGGCATAGTGGTTAAGTGCTACATCTGCTTACCAGAAGGCTGGCAGTTTGAATCTGCCAGGTGCTCTTTAGAAACTGTATGGAGCAGTTCTACTGTGTTCTGTAGGGTTGCTATGAGTTGGAATCAACTCGACAGCACTGGGTTTGGTTTTGGGGTTTGGAAGTACTGTGCTAAAATTAATCAGGGCATCCTCATTCCTTAGAAGGACCTGGTCACTCAATGCTTTCTTTTTAAGCAAGATGGCTTGCTGCCAGTTTGAGTTCATGGTTTCCACATTTCAGCAGCCCATGAATGACCCTCCTCTTCTCCTTGTCCCTGTCATGGCCTCACAAGACAAAGGGCAGACTGTCCACTTGACTCTGAAGAGAGGAGAGGAGAGGAGAGGAATGAAAGAGCAAACCAGTGCTTGCTGGTGACCTCTGTTCCCTTGGTGTAGTGGTCTGAATGAAGGGAAGGAGGAAAGAAGCCCATTTGTCGTATTTTATGAATTTATCCACCTTTCTGAATTAAACAGTTGAAGTTCATCCCATTTGTAATTTATCAAATTTGGGGAACAGAAAATGAATGGGCTTATAAATATCTCCTTTCAGAGATGAATGCTCCGGGCAGGCCTTTGGGACACACTCTTCTACTTGGCAATTAACAACTTCATTCAGTAAAGCCGCTAGCTGATTTATGTTACAAATAGAAATGAATGAGAAAGCTAAAACAGAAACAGAGGAAGATGGTTAGTTTTTATTTTGATAATAACAAACTGAAAAATAAGTGAAGGATTTAAAAATTAAATATGAAATTTAGAATCCTACAATAAATTCTAAATAAATTGTGCAGTACGTGAAATCCCTCCTGGACTACTGATGTCCTTGTTGATGAATTGCCATCAGTGCAGACGGACTTCTTATCCTAGGCTCTCTGCTGCGGGTGAGTATCCAGGGTGAAAAAGGGTTCAGTGTTGCCAGGTGAGTCTTTCCAGATGGGGGCTCATTTTATGGTATTTCGTTCTCCTGAGACAGTAATTCTGGAGAGTTCTCCCTTTCCTCTCCATCCTCTTTTGCATGCATTTCATCGCTTCCATCTGCTGTCAGAGCTTTTGTGAGGCATGTGCATAATTGGGTACATGTACTACAACAATAAGATCCACTTTGACACCTGCCGTTTCAGAAAACAAGAATGAGTAAAGGAGCAAGGATGCTATAATAGACAAATATATTTATTTTGACAAGTGGGATTTGTTTTTAATTATTAATATTTCACATTATACTAGTAACTGTCTTGTAGGATCTTTTGTACAAGTCATGATATATCTGATCATATGTCATTACCACATTAGCATACCTCTTTGCAATTAAGGCTTTTGTCAGAATAGGGGTTGACTTTCATTTTTAGTGTAAATTACCCTGAAGCTTGAGAAAAATATGAACACAGGAACTAATAACAGTGTTGCATTTGTGTTAAACTTTTCATCAGGAATTTGAAAACACCTAATTGTTTCTACCACTGTGAAATCCTGAAATCTTCATGTGAACATCTCTAATCCTTGATGTAGAATTTTAGAACTCTCACAGTAGTCCATTTCTCCACCCTTTTATGTATGGCTTTTTTGTTGTTGTTGTTTTAAGGACTCACAGTATTTGAAAACTCATAACAACACCACATTTTTAGTTCTAATAGCTTAAAGTGTGAGAACAAACTTCTGGGAAGGACTAACGAAAACACCAAAACCAAACCTATTGCTGCTGAGTCGATTCTGACTTACAGTGACCCTACAGGATAGAGTAGAACTGCTCCGTAGACTTTCCAAGGAGTTCATGGTGGATTTGAACTCCTCATCTTTTGATTAGCAGCCACTGCACTTATCCACTACACCACCAAGGTTTCCCGGAAAGGACTTGAGGTCATCTTTTTCTTTTCATAATGGATAAAGAAAATCTTCCAGAATATGCATAATGCACAGCCATGATGGTCTCCCTCTACCTCACTCGACAAACAGAACGTTCCTGTTCAGTTGACATCATCTGTGTTTCAATTGTCTGGTTCCCGAACGTCCTTGACAAACCGGAAGCAGAAGAAAGATAATGGAATGGAAGGGAAGGGATGCTTCTGCCCCTCCCCCACCCTGCCACCCTTTCAGAGACTAAAAAATCTGATTTAGCTTTAATTTGTACTCAGCAGTGTCAGCCCTGTCAGAGGAAAGGGCATCCCTGCTGACAGTAATCATTGTAACTCCAGGAGACCAGCTGAGATAAATGCACGAGAAGCCATCTTCTGAATGGGCCAGACTCATCCTTAATGTTTCTGAGGTCCAGATACGTTGACTGCACAAAGATTTCCCGTATCAGGCTGGTTTCCCACTGGTGTCCAAAGATATGCTTACTTGTGATCTTTTCGTAGAAAATACTTAGCATTTGAAGACTTTTAAAAATCAAAATTCATGCTAATCTTCATCAGTTACCTCCATAAAATGAAAATAAGTAGAAACAAAAACCCAGAAAATATTTAACTTTACATGTAAGATCTGCTGGAATTTATTTGTAATCTTTCATGACTGAACTGAATATTTGCAGAATTAATTGAAAATTTTATCTATCTATCATCTCTTTACCTACCTACAAAAAATATAAAAACATCAATATGAGTGTTTTAGGTTGTTTCTCTAGCAATTAAGAAAAATACCTAAATCACGCAAAAAAAAAAACCCAAAATCAAACCCACTGCCACCTAGTCAATTCTGATTCACAGCAACCCTGTAGGACAGAGTAGAACCGCCCCGTAGAGTTCCAAGGAGCACTTGGCAGCTTCAAACTCGTAACCTTTTCATTAGTAGACATGGCGCTTAACCACTATGCCACCAGCAGTCCTGCAAAAAAGTTAAACAAATAGCACTAAGCAAGAAGAATCTGCTGTTGGAATTAAATTATGTTGCATTTCACTGCTGCTTTGAATATTGTACCTCTTGTTTTTTTCTTTCATTCTCTGTGTTTGGCCTACCGTAACCTTTATAAAAGTTACATAGGTACCAATTTCTTTATGGTGTCCCAAGATTGCAGAGGAGCTAGTGGGAAATCACTCAACCTTGTTTTAACTACAATGGATATTTGCACTGTTGCTGTAGAACACGCTCCTGATAATGAAGATCTTCCCTTCAAAGGAGATTTTATTGCATTTTCTACTGTATTGCCTTTATTGCATTTAGAGATAAAATTTAAGTGACTGAATCTACAAACATAGTTTAATGTAGTTTATGTGCTTCTGTAAGGGCGCTCCTCTTTTCATTTTGCATGGTGAGATGACTTTCTTTTTTCTATACATTAGCCCAGATGAAGCTTATGATGTATCTTACAAATTAATGCTTGAACTGCAAAGGAAATGGTTGGCACAGCATAGGAAAAAAATAGAGGGAAACATGATAATGAAAAGTTATTATGTCTACATGATATGGTTATGGGTGTTTTATTTCCTCTTGAATTTTTCTGTGCCTCATAAAAATTTACTCTAACAATGAATTATTTTTATAATCAGAAAAAAAAATTCTGTTTCAGAAAGAATGGTCATCGGATGAAGGAAGGTCAAGCTGCCAACACACTCTTGTAGGAATTTGTAGCGTTCCCTTTTCCTCATTTGACTTCATGGTCAGCATTCATGTCTGATAGAACCAGAGGGGTGATACCCGCTGCCTTTGGAACCTGCCCTCACCAACAGCTGCAAAACCATGGCGACACTGGGGTCCCTGAAATGTAAAGAGAAAGACTTTTTGCCGAAATAACTCTTAATGTGATACTGTGTTTTGATGAAAGAAATATCTCTAGTGTGAAAGTCTTCTTTTCAGAGTTCACTAAGATAGTCCTTAGGTCTTTTTATTCTGTGAAAGTCTTAGGAATACATTCAATAGTGTTTTTAACCTTCTGTGTTATTTTTGTCTAATGAGACAGCTTTTTAAAGCTAAGACTATGAAAGAGTTGACATTTTCCCATGGTTTAAAAAGTATCTTATGCTTTCTGTCAATATTATTTTTCTTTTTGTTTTCACTGCAAAATGATTCCACACATTTGCCCATCTTTGGCTTAAAATCGTGGAGTTGTGTAGCACGTGTTTTTATCAGTTCACTGGAAAGTGGACGCTAATGAAGAGGCTTTCCAGAGTGTCCCCAAATGGCTTCAGTCCTGCTCCATGCATGAGAAGAGGTGCCTCTGACAGTCTTTTTCCTTGGAGTTAGCTGGCCAAAGCTCAGACCCTGGAGCCCAGCTCTCTGTCACAGAGTCTGAATTAGAACACAGATGAACAACTGAAATCCATCTTTCCTGTGGCCACAGTAAGCCATTCTCTCCCTCAGTGTTTAAAATGTCAAAAACCTTATTTTCTGTGATCAGATTGGAAATGAAGTGATTTGGGAATAATAAGGCTTTGTTATCTGACTCAAAATGACCAGGTTAGTAAATGCAGTTAAATACAAGCAAGTTCCCATGTTACATGGTTCGAATATACAAGGAGTCCTTGCGCGGTGCGAGTGCCACCGCTAATACATATGGCCATTCACCGCAAGGTTGGAGGTTGAAGTTCACCCGGAGGCTTCTTGGAAGAAAGACTTGACAATCTGCTTCAGAAAAACCAGCCCTTCAAACCCTGCAGAGCACAGTTCTGCTCAGACACGTGTGCAGGACAGGATACAAAGACAACTGGTTTTTCGCAGACAAGAAGTAAATCCCAAACCAGAATATAAACTCAGACAGAAGCGTGGAGACACGTACTGAGATGCATGTGTTAACTTTTGCCTCCGCCTGCCTTTTATGTTCAGGTTTATACCTAGTTTGATCTGCCTCCTCTTCCCTTTGCCTTTCTCCCTTTCCTCAAGCTTCACCACCAAATCACGAACAGTTCTCACCTCTAAGCCTTTTGTCATATGGATCTTTCTTGGAAAATCCTTAGCCCCCGTTTTTCCAAGTCCACCATCTGACTGGTTGAAAATTATCCTTTCCCTGGAGCTGAGTTTAGCTGACACCTTCATTAAAGCCTTTATCCAGTTCAGTCTGGGATTAAGAGGTTGTTTGCATGTCTCTCTCTGCTGTTCCATGCTATCAGGACCGTTGGAGAGTGAGGCCTGTGTTTTACTCACCTTTCTTTTTAAGTGTTCTGTTGTTGTTTAATGGGAATTCCCAACATTTATCTCTTTTTGTGGTGAGATGTTGATTAGAGAAAGGAGGAAAGTCCTTCAGAAGTAATTTGCAGGAATTAGTAACAATTACACATAACATTTTATATAGCAATTTACAGGTTTAGAGAAAAGTGTTGGCATGGGGTTATAAGGAAAGTTTAATGGCAAAGTTTGGTCTGGAGTATCTTTGTGAAAAAAATGTAAAAGGCTAAGAAATAGCAGGGAATAGAGCAATTATGTCTTATCTGGTCTGCATCTTAGTGTGCAAGGAAGATTGTTAGCTTTATCTACATAGGTATCTGCACCAGCTCAAATTCCTGTCTGTCTTATTATCATGCTGAAAAGATTACTTACAAGGCTAGGGATCTTTCCTACCACATCGAGATAAAACCGCAAACCAAACCCAGTGCCACTGAATCAATTCCAACTCGTAACTACCTTATAGGACACAGCAGAGCTACCCAAGAGGGCTTCCAAGTTACATTTGAACTGCCAACGTTTTGGTTAGCAGCCAGACTCCTAGCCAGCATGCTACTGGGGTCCCTACACTGTGATAACCCAACCCCAAATCAACCCCACTGCCATCAAGTCGACTCCAATTCATAGCAATCCTATAGGACAGAATAGAACTGCCCCATAGAGTTTCCAAGGAGCACCCAGTGAATTTAAACTGCCAACATTTTGGTTAGCAGATGTGGCACTTAACCACTGTACCGCTGGGGTTTCCACCCTGAAATAGAGGAAGATAATTAGCAACCTTACCAGTAAGAACACAGGTTTGTAAAAACTAAACCCAAACTACAAGAAATGTTGAAAGAAGCTCTTTCCTTAGAAAAACAAAATCAGTAAGTGTGTATTTAGAAGGCAATTATATGATACAGCATCCTGAAGCCTACTCACTGAGGGAAGTCAGTAAGCTCAATCAAAACTATATTTTTAATAGAAGGGAACCAGCGATCATAGCACAAAAACTATGACATCACCACAGCAAAAAGAAGGATATATTACAATTGGTATAACCCTTTCAGATGGAGATAAAATTAAAAAGATAGTAATAAAAATGAAACATTTAATTTTGAATTCTGTACTGCTTGCAATTTTTTCAGCAAATGCTCAGATGGAAAAAATTAACCTTCCAACTTCAGCTGGAAATGATAAAAATGTGTTTACCACAGGTTCTTCTTATTTAGTTTACTGTCATTAGTTTTAATATTATGTCACACAATATATCTGGAAACCCTGGTGGCATAGTGGTTAAGTACTACAGCCACTAACCAAAAGGTTGGTGGCTTGAATCCACCAGGTGTTCCTTGGAAACCATGGGGTGGTTCTGCTTCCTGCTTTGTCCAACAGGGTCACTGAATCAGAATTGACTGGACAGCCAGTGGGTTTTTTTGTTTTTTTTTTTTTGGTTGAACAATATATCAGATTACAAATGGAGTACTAGAATTTATGCCCCAAGCAAAAATCTCAAACATATACTAGAATATATGAAGAATGGAACTTTATGCCCTTATCCTACACCAATTGTGTTCTGTCTTTGAAAAGGAACATTTGTTAGGCATTTTATGTATATTCTTGTAAGCTTTTTCCTATTCATTTATGCACACGTGTATATACATACTTAGAGTTTTAAAATAATGTGTGTTATACTATACTTAGTGTTCAGCATCTTGGTTTTTTCATTGTCAGTATACCTTTGGAGATCTTTCTATACCAACACATACAGCTCTACCACAGTTTTTGTGACTACATGGATTATAATCTTTCCTAGACACTCTTGTAAATATATCTATTTTTTCAAAGTATGAACATATATCTAGGATAGATTTCTACAGGTAAAATGCTGGACCAAGGTTTAAAATGTAGATTTCCTACCAAACTGTTTCCATAATAGCTGAGAGCAGGGGGAAGATTACACCAGTAGCATATGAGAACATGATTATTACCTCATGTCTCTTCCAGCACCCAGTATTTCTAATTTTTTCCTTAATATTTTCAATGAATCAGGCAAAAGAATCACATCTCTTAAATTTTATTTCTCCTGTTACCAGAGAACTCTAGCATCTTTTCAGATATCTGTCATTTTGCAGGGATGTGAATTGCCTGTTCTTTTTCCTGTTTCTGTGGCTCTTGTGTGTTCTTGTTCTAATACCACATTAAGAAAAACAGTAGAATTGTACAATAAATTTTGTATCTAATAGAGCAAACCTCTTCTTTTTTTTTCTTTATCAGAATTTTCTTTCCTAATCTTATACATTTATTCTTTCAGGTGGATTATGGAATCAGCCTGACAAATTCCACAGAAAATCCTATTGGGGATTTTGTTGCAGCCTACATTGAATCTATAAATTAATTTTAAGAGTGTTTACATCTTTACAATACTGGATTTTCTATCCAGGAATGTGATTAACTTCTCCACTACAGATTTTTGTTTGCAGCTTTCTGTAAAATGTCATAACTTACATGCATTTGTCGTTTGACTTATTGCTAGCATTTTACCTTTTCCATAATCAGTGTGAGTTTGTTTCTGTTTATCATCATTGTGGAGACTCTGATGGCATAGTGATTAAGAGTTATGACTGCTAACCAAAAGGTCCGCAATTTGATTCTACCAGGTAATCCTTGGAAACATTGTGAGGCAGTTTTACACTGTCATATGGGGTCACTGTGAGTTAGACCCAACTCAGCAGCAATGGGTTTGGTTTTATGGGGTCACTGTGAGGTGGAATCGACTCAATGGCAATGGATTTGATTTTGTTTTGTGGGGGAATCATTCCCAGATGGGAACTTTTCCCATTATACTTTCTAATTGATTGTTAAAAATGTATGGCAAAACCATTGAGCTTTGTTTATCTTGTTCCCAAAACTTTATGGAACACTTCTGTTAATCTTAACAGTTAATAAGCTTTTTTAGATTAAAAAAAAATCTTGTTTTTAGTTATAAAATAATACATATTGTAAAAAAAATTTCAAGGGCAAAATTTTATAAAATGAAAAGGAAAACTATTCTAGCAGTATTTTGAACAATTCTACAACATGAATTTATTTGCACCTGGTGGCTCAGTGACTAAACATTCAGCTGTCAATGACAGAAATATTGGTGGTTCAAGCCTATCCAACAGCTTCTTGTGAGAAAGACCTAGTGATCTCCTCACATAAAGATTAAAGCCTAGGAAACCCTCGGGGCAATTCTTGTCTGTCACATGGGGTCACTGTCAGTCAAAATTGATGGCACCTAACAACACATATGAACATTCCCCATTCTTTTGAGAAACTGCATAGCGTTTCCTTGTATAGGTAGGTACAATCTACTTTTATCCAGGAAATACCTGTGTAAGTAGTTGAATAAATCCATAAGCAAATAACATTTAAAAAGCTTAAAATGAAAAAAATCACTCCCTATTTCAATCCTTTCTGCCATTATCTACCTTCCCTAGAAGTCACCATTTAAATAGCTTTTGCTGTTCTTGGTCTGTCATTTATATTTGCATTGTTAAATGTTCTGATACACTCGTCTTTCTTGACATGTCAACTTTTACTTGTTTCCTGGGTGACTGGTTTTTGAAGCTCCACTCTTTTTGCTCCCTCATGTCCTCCCAAATCATACAGATCACCATCTGTTTTATAAACCAATAGCTAGTGTTTACATTATTGTAACTATTTAATATTATTTACTGTTGACCAAATAGTATAGTATGATTTGATTTTTGTCTTGGATTTGCTAGGTAAATGATAGCTTTTTTCCTTCTTTCTCTGTAATTATAACATTTTTGGCTTTTATCTTATTCCCTGGCAAAAACTCCTTCAAATATGTTGAATGGTAATACCACTGGTTAGTTTTCTCATGTCCCCCAGCTCTTATGGAAATGCCTCCAATCTTGGTTAGCTGTGTAGAAGTCTGTCTCTAAATTCTTACCAACTCAGATAGTTTTTGAAAATCAAAAACTAGATAGTTTTTCTAGATTTTGAACACATTCCCTTGATATGGAAATTTCCTCTTTTTATTGATAGTCTCATTTAATTATTATCATTTTTCCAGCTTAATAAGAGCCAGTACGGTAACAAAACTGTTACAAATGCTGGTGTTAATTTTTAAAACTCAGATGTACAAGGAATCTTTATATATTTAGACCTTAATTGAGAATCATAATTCCCTATGAAATCCATGAAAAGCAAAATTAAAACAAAGAAAATATAAAACCTTAAACATGATTTCCTTAGTGATGGAATTGTCTTGAAGCTCACCTGTATCTAGGGTGTCATCAGCAAGAGCAACATGAATGGAAGAAAGGGGTGGGGTTTAATCTGCAGAGTTTTTAAGGGAAAGTGCAGTTCACCTGACAGAGGAAGGATAACAGGATAGGGGTCCTCGGGTATCTGGATAATTGATGCAAATAATTATACTGTACAGGCAACTTTAAACTTAGTAATTACTAGGATGCTGAGAGTGACAAGGAGTTAAAGCACTTACTGGTGAAGATCAACGACCACAACCTTCAGTGAGGATTATACCTCAACATCGAGAAAACAAAAATCCTCACAGCTGGACCAATAAACAACAGCATGATAAATGGAGATATATAGAAGTTGTTGAGGATTTCGTGCTACCTGGATTCCTAACCCACACAACCCTACAGGACAGAATAAAACTTCCTTACAGAGTTTCCAAGGACAGCTGGTGGATTCAAACTGCCGACCTTTTGGTTAGCAGATGTAGTGCTTAACTGCTGAGCCACTAGGGCTCCCCCATGGAAGCAGCAGTCAAGAAGTCAAATAATGTATTGCACCAGACACATCTGCTGCAGAAGACCTCTTTAAAGTGTTGAAAAGTGAAGAGGTTGCTTTGAAAACTAAGGTGCACCTGAACCAAGCCGTGTAATTTCCAATCATCTCATATACATAGGAACACTGGACAAGGAATAAGGAAGACTGAAGAAGAATTGATGCTTTTGAATTCACGGCTTGACAAAGAATATTGAATGTGCCATGGACTGCCAGAAGAATGAACAGATCTGTCTTGGAAGAAGTACAGCCTGAATATTGTTTAGAGGCAAGCATGGTAAGACTTCATCTGAAGTAATTTGAATGTGTTACCAGGAGGGACTTGTCTCTGGAGAAGACAGAGGGCCAATGAGAAAGAGGAAGAACCTCAACAAGATGGATTGACGTAGTGGTTGCAATAATGTGCTCAAACATGGCAAAGACTGTGACAGTGGCCCAGGACCTGGCAGTGTTTCGTTCTGTTGCATATAAGGTTGCTGAGGGTTGAAATCAACTCAGTGGCACTGAACAACAATTTTCAGAAAAAATAAACATTAAATTCAACTTGGTATTCAATCACAATTGTTTAGTGAATACACTAGTAACGTTAATGTTAACCAAAAACTATTATTTCATGTCCTTTGGGTGAAAGAAAAAGGGGACAATGGCTGTAACAAATTGTCACTTCCCAAATACTGCCTGTTCCTGGACATCTTGACACATAGATGGTAGGAAAGGCAGACTTTCTTAGCTTTTCTTGGGAAATGGAGATGAAGCCAGTTGGAGAAGAGAGGTGGGCTGCTACCACCCAAATTGCTTGTCACAGTAGCCTGTGCCTCAGGGCGGCTGGCAGGCAGTAGCAGCACCTACCTGATGCTTTTTAGTCTTAGGCTTGAAATTCATCCATGTGGCATATTCCCTACCACTAAACTGGAAGTCTGGTTTAGTAGTATAAAACACTATGTCCCTAGCAGTTTTTTCTCCTATAAATATTTGGCTGAGTCTCTCTTAATCTAGGTTGTTCTCAACTCACTCACCCAGCAGCAGAGACAATGCCTTCTCCTTGTTGAATTTTGCTACAGAGCCCTGAACAAAATCATTTTCTGTTCAAAATGTCTGGAATGGATTCTATTTTCTTGTCTAAACTCCAATAGATATGATACTAAACTCTCATCTTTTAATGTTCTGAGAGGTAGCTAGTTTGCACTCTGTAAGTAAATTACCTGCCTTATTAAAACAAAAGACATAAACCCAAGATTTTAGTAAGGGAAGGAAAATCCAGAAGTGAGGAGAGACAGGTGGACAAAGTATCTGCCTACTCTCTTCCCACTGTGGTTCACCTTTTATTTTTTCAGTTCTTAAACTATCTTAAGCCAGCTTCCTCCACCCTCACTCTGCCTGCTTCGTGTAATAATGTTCTCTCACACCTGGAAGCCAAGAAGAGTATGTGTGATAATCCTAACCCTCACCCATGGCAGACATCATTAATTGATTGCAGCGATCTTGCCCACTGATGGCCGACTTGGTTACATTCTCTCCCCACAGTCATCTGTCTGTCCAGCCACCACTAATCGATTGATGCTAAAATCCAGTTGCCATTGAATCAGTCTTGACTCAGGGCAACTCCATGTGTTTCAGAGTAGAGCCATGCTCCATAGGGTCTTCAGTGGCTATGAGCTTTCTGAAGATTTTCAGGTTTTCCTCTGAGATTCTTTGGTGGATTTGTACCATCTGACTCTTGGTTAGTAGCCAAGTGCTTATGTTCATGTACCGTGTAGAGATTCCTGATCCATCTTTATTGACCAGCTTTTAAAAATAACCTTATGTATACCCCACACTTTGACGAAAAACAGGCAAAATCAGGTAAAAAAAAATCCTCAAAAATAAAATCCCTGTTTCTATAAAATCAGTTATATTCAGAAAATAAAAGATGTATCTTTCACCAAACATTCTTTTCCCCTCAAGTTTTATGAATACTTTGTTATTCTAAGAGGGAGACTGAGGGCACTGATTATGACTAAAGTGTGATTCTCAGCCTGCGTTCCTCACCTTTATTTATAGAATTGTATCGACAGGTTGTCAAATATGAAGGATCCATTCTGAACACACCACTTCTGTGTTACTGTTGAGGTCATCTTAACAAGTGAGTACTTAATACACAACCGTGCCATTATGTGTGGCTGCTTCCTTTAAGAAGATGATTGACAAGAGTCAGAAATGGCTACATAAACTGGAGACTCCATCAACCTGAGACCAGAGGAACTAGATAGTGCCCAGCCACTGGCAGTGATTGCCCTGATGGAAACACAACAGAGAGTCCCTGACAGAGCAGGAGAAAAGTGAGGTGCAGACCTCAAATTCTAGTGAAAAGACCAGACTTAGTAGTCTGACTGAGACTGGAAGGATCCTGGAGGACCTGGCCCCTGGACTCTGTGTGAGCCCAGAACTGAAATCATGCCTGAATCCAACTCTTCAAAGATTAGACTGGACTGTAACACATAAAATGATACTTGTGAAGAGTGTGCTTCTTAGCTTGAGTAGATAGCTGAGACCAAATGGGCAGCTCCTGTCTGGAGGCAGGAGGAGAACAGAAAGGGACAGGTGCTGGTAGAATGGACATAGGGAAACCAGGGTGAAAAGTGTACTGTCAACTGTCACATTATAGTGAGAATAACTAGGGTTACATAGCAATGATGTGCATATGAATTTCTGTAGGACAAACTAACATTATAAACTTTCATTTAAAGCTGTACACACATAAAATGATGGAAACAAATATTCTAGAGTTTTAATCTTCAGTGGTGTTATCACATTAATGATAAACCCACTTGGCTTTGGCTTTCTTCTTCTTTTTCATGAGTCATTGTAATTCACTGTATGAGGGTATTGTCTGTGTCAAAGTTGTTGTCAATTGGTTGCCAGCTTCTGATTTGTTTTTATTATAGCTTATATATGACATAGGTCACTTGGGTCTCACTCTTAAATTTGATTCAGTCGACACAATATTGTAGCCAGATAATAGTCCAGAAATACAATTTAAATATAAACTTTAAGGCATTCTTGCACAAGGGGAAAATTGCAGTGTCATCACAGAATCCGTTTAAAATGAACTGACAGTGATTTCCCATTAACATAGAGCAGTGAATCACCATAGATCAAGACTAATGCAATTCATGAAAGTTCTGGTCATTTACATTAATAAAGTGCTGCGCGAATGACATAAACTTCCTTTGCATTTTATTAGATACTTGTAAATATGCCAGAGAAGGTCAAAAATTTCCCTTTAAGTTTCAATATATCAACACCAACGACTGTTACCTATTACCTGTTTGTTTTACAACGAGGGCTGAGAGCATGGAGTGTCTGCTTTTATGGTGACTGAAATTTGTCATCTTTCACTCAGTTGTCTGTCTGTAATGTTACCCCTGAGAGAAGTCACCAGAAAATGTGAAATATATCCAGACATGGATAAGAATGCGTGAGGTAACCATTTAGTTCCAGTCAAAACCCTTGTAGTCAACCCCTACCAATTCCCCCAGACACACGCAAAACCTGGACAATGACAAAGGAGACAGAAGACAATTGATGCACTCAATTTGTGGTACTGATGAAGAATACTGAGTATACTGTGGGCTACCAGAAGAACAAATAAATCAGACATAGAAGAAATGCTTCCAGAGTGATCCTTAGAATGAGGATGGTGAGGCTTTGACACACTTTGGACGTGTCATCAGGACACACCAGTTGCTAAAAAAGGATGTCATGTTTGGGAGAGGGTCAGTGACAATGAGGGAAGTCCTTCATGAGACAGACTGAAACAATAGCCACAACAGAGGACACCAAAGTACCGGTGATCACGGGGATGATGCAGGACTGAGTAGCATTGCCTTCCGTTACACATAAGGTCACTGCGAGTTGGAGTAGACTGAATGGCATTCAATGACAACAGCAGCCATGTGCCAGGAACAGTTCTGGAAGCTGGGGACACAAACAGGCATAAGAAATAGTCTCTGCCCTCACAGAATTCTCCATCGGACTTTAGAATCAAGACACTGTTAGTGGCCACTGACCTCCCTGTTCAACTGTTGGCTCACTTACTGAGCTCCTATACGTGTTTGCTCAAAAGTCACCTCTCAGGGGAACCTTCTTAGACAACCTTATTTTAATAATACAAACTCTACCAACCCTCAGTGCTCCTTACTTGCCTATTTTGCTTTATAAAAACCCCCCAAACTATATCCATTGCCATCAAGTCAATTCCAATTCATAGGGACCCTATTTAGGACAGGGTAGAGCTATAGCATAGAGTTTCCAAGGACTGATTTGAACTGTTGATCTCTCAGTTAGTAGCCAGGCAATTAAGTACTGTGCCACCAGGGATGCATAGTGGTGTACAGAACTTATTAATATAGTATGTTTTTATTATTATTAACTCTACTGTTGTTTAGGAAAGTGGTGGAGTAGTGGTTAAGTCCTGTGTCTGCTAACCAGAAAGTTAGCAGTTCAAATCCAGCAGGTGCTCCTTGGAACTCTAGGGGACAGTTCTCCTGTGACCTGTAGGGTTGCTATGAGTTGGAATTGACTCAACGGCAGTGGATTTGGGTTCTGTTTTGTTCTTATTTACGGTATGTTTCTACCCACTGGAATCCAAGTCCCACAAGGGCAGGAGTTTTCATCTGTTCTATTCATTGATGAATCCCTAGATGCTAGGTTGTGCCTGGCACATAGTAGGTGCTCTTTATATTCACTAGTGGAGATAAATAATCCTGAGAGGTCTACTAAAGCTTTTAAAGAGAAAATAACATTTGAACTAGACCTTGTAGAAGGGATAGGAATTTTCAGGAAGACAAAAAAGGATAAGGCTTTTCAGTAGAGACATCACCATGAGCAAAGGCAGTGTAGTATGGACATGTATAGAGAGGAAAGAGGAACTGGAGGATGGCTGGCAAGCCAATCTGAGGACACACAAGATTGAGGGATTTGATATGGGAATAGGTCATCGAGTTAGGGCCAGAAGATGAAGGGCTTGATGAAACTAAAAATTAGCATATAGATGGACTTGCTCTGTTAAGTGAAAAATAAAAAAAAAAACATGATTTTTATTAAATATAGCATCTATTTTATTTTTATGATGCATGTTCATGAACCAAATCCTCAAAGCTACTAATTTGTCAACCCTTTCAATATAGATAAATTAGATGTCTTCATTTTGGTAGTTGCATTCATATTAATAACAAGGAAACTGTGCTAAGGTGGCACAGGAGCATTTGTCAGTTTCAGAGTTAGAGGAAAGTAGTTTGGGGGTTAAGGAATTCAGGGTAAGACTGAGTGTTGGTTGAATCATCACACTGAAGGGTGAGATTCTAGGAATGAAGGATGCTGGGGCCTAAAGTACATGGTGAGATTCACTGGAAGCTTCTGAGTGAGGTGGAGGAAGGGGAGGGAGTGAAGTCAGCAGACATTGTGAACTTCACCGGAGGAGCAGTGCGGTGAAGCAGTCCCATGAATGTGAGAAAGCAACACCTCCAGCTTCTGTTGCTGATTTTGAGGAGCAACAGCTACCATGGGAGATTCAGCTGTTGCTAACTGCTTCTGAGTCATCTCAACTCATGGCAACCTCATGCCCAGTGGAACAAAACTCTACCTGGTCTTGTGTCATCTATGTGGTTGCTTACATATCAGATCATTGTGATTCATGAGGTTTCCAAAGGCTGATTTTTAGAAGTCGATCACCACACCTTTCTTCCCAGTCTCTCTTACTCTGGAAGTTCCACTGAAACATGCTCAGCATCATAGCAACAGGTAAGCCTCTTTTGACAGATGGGTGGTGGCTACATGAGGTACATTGGTTAGGAATTGTACTTGGCTTTCTTGCATAGAAAGTGAGAAATCTACCACTGAACCACCACTGCCTACTATATAAGGAGTTAATGTTAAGCATTTGAGTTTAAGGAAAAGTAACTGACATTTTAGATGAAACCAAAAAAAGAAAAACCAAATCCACTGCCATCAAGGTGATTCTGACTCATAGCGACCCTATAGGAAAGGGTAGAACTGCCTGATGGTTTCCAAGGAGTGCCTAGTGGCTTCAAACGACTGACCTTTTGGTTAGCAGGTATAGCACTTAGCTACTACACCACCAGCATTTCCTAATCTGAAACAATGGAAGACAATTTTCATATTGTGATGGGGGTATATATCACAGAAAATAGGATTAAGAGATACAGAGAGGCTGATGTCCAAGGTGGCGGAAATGAGTTGGGCAGCAGTAGAAGAGTTTTCAGAGTGGGGATCATTGGTGTGAGGATTCAGGGAGGCTGCCTGGTGAAGGTGCGTAACCTGAGCCCACGCAGCATGGGAATGAAGGCACAGTGACATTGGCGATGTAGGGGCACTCAGATGGCAGAAGAGGGGGAGAAGATCTTGCTTTATAGGGAGTCTTGTCCGTTAGCCACCTCTTAGCCCCAACAAAAAAGTGAGCAAGTGAGCCACCTCCTGGCTAGGCTACTTCCAGATAATGAAAGACTCCTAGCATGTCCCTAGTGTCATCTTCTATTACCCTGAAAATAGCTGCTCCATTTAGGATTGCATTTAACAGAGCTTATGCAGAAAAGATAAAGAATGAGACAATCTGTTCTCATCCTACATCTCTGGTTAAGGGCATTCCCTACTCTGACGGATAGAGGTGGGGGCAAAGTAACGTGTAATTTATGCTGAATTACCACAGAAATTTACAGATGGCTTTTGCCCATAATATTGCCTTCCTGTTATTTAATATGCCTGACTTCTGAAAGAAGGCAAGGCCATCCTTACCGTTTCATGTGCACCCGAAATCACACAGAACCATTTATATTAAAATAACTGTGATAGCATTTTGTGTCTTGTTATATAAAAAAATAAAACAATAGAATTTACAAAGAATGACAAATTATTTTGTTATTGTGAGGGACTACAGTCCCTCTTTGTTCCGCTGTTATAGCATCTCCATATTTTAAGGAATTTGCAATCATGTAAAATGTATTGACTTTGATAGACTCCCACTATAAAACAGCCGAATGCTTCCAAACAACCAACAAAGGGATTGCATTTTTCCTGCCTGGCAGATTAACTGCTGGTTTTGTTCCCCGCCAGGTCTCTCACAGTAACATAAGTAATAAATCAGGACTATTTCCTTCCTTTTCAGGGTTTTTGTTTTTGTCATTTTTTTAAAGCCTATCAAAGCTCTCTTTTCTAGGGGGCAGAAAGATCTGAAATGCATGTTCCCAATATTCAGCAACTTTATTCAAAGTCAAGCACTTAAAATAGACTTAAGGATGTTCAGTATGAGGAAATTGCTATAAAAAAGCAGCTTGAGGAACATCAGTTTATGGAAAGGGGAAGAGCAGGCTCACCTGTGCTACTTTGGTGAACTCCTGGGATGTGTCTGAGCCTTTTTTTTTTTTTTTAACAGCTTTAATGAAGGATTCTTGGTATACAAAAACTTGTGTGTATTTAAAGTGTACAATTTTATAAAATTTGACAATCTTGTTATTGTTGATAATTGCCATTGAGTCATTTTGACTTATGGTAGCTGCATGTATGCAGAGTACAGCCACTCCATGGGATTTTCAAGGCTGTGACCTTTTGATAGCAGACAGCCAGCCTCTGAGTGGGTTCCAATCACCAGCCTTTTAGTCAGTATTCCACTGCACCAACCAAAGACTCTTTTGGACATACATATGCCCCTATACCATGCATGTGTCAGTTTGTCATAGTGTGGTGGCTTGCTACTGTGACGCTGGAATTTTTCTAGCAATGTTTTGAATACCAGCATGGTCACCTTTGGTTGACAGGTTTTAATGGAGCTTGCAGACTAATGCAGACTAGGAAGAAGGACCTGACAGCCTACTTCTGAATGAATTGGCCATTGAAAACACAGGAATCAAATAGACTACATCTGTGGAAAGAGATCATGGGAAAGCTCACTATCATCAGTCAGAACAAGGCTCACGTTCAAGTTCCATGTAAGGCTGACAAATATTAAAAAATAAGTCCACAAGAACTCAGAGAGGACCATCTCAAGAATATATTTGATGCACTAAATACCAGTGACCAAAGACCAGATGACTCGTTGGAGGATATCAGACATGAAGAAAGCAAGAGGTCATTAAGAAAGCAGGAAAAGGAGAAAAGATTAACATGAATGTCAAAAGGGATTGTGAAGCTTGCTTCTGAGCATGGAGTAGTTAAAGTGAATGGAAGAAATGATGAAGTAAAAGAGCTGAACTGCAGATTTCAAAGGGCAGCTTTGGAAGACAAAGTACTATAATGTAATGTACTGGAGTTAGAAAATGAAAAGGTAAGGACATTCTAGCATTTCTAAAGCTGAGAGAACTGAAGAAAAATTCAAGCCTCTAGTTGCAATTTTGAAGGGTTCAGTAGGAAAAATATTGAATGACACAGGAAGCATCAAAAGCAGATGGAAAGAACACACAGATTCACTCTACCAAAAAGAATTAGTCTATGTTCAATTTTTTCAGGAAGTAGCATATGGTCAAGAACCAGTGGTACTGAAGGAAGAAGTCCAACGTGCACTAAAGACGTGGATGAAACACAGGATTCTAGGAACTGTCAGAATGAGTTGTTTCAGCAAAGGGATGCAGTGCTGAGGGTGCTCACTTGTCTGTGCCAAGAAACTTGGGAGACAGTTACCTGGCTAGCTGACTGAAAGTCATATTTGTGCCCATTCAAAGGAAGGTGATCCAATAGAATGCAAAAATTATGAAATGGTATTGTTACTGTCACGCACAACTAAAATTTTGCTGAATATCATTAAAAACTAGCTGCAGAGGTACATCGACCCAAAATTGCTAGATATTCAAGCTGCTTCAGTAGAGGATGTAGAATGAGAGGTATCATTGCTGATGTTAGATGACTCTTGAAAGCAGAAAATACCAACAAGATGTTTACCTTTGTTTTGTTTACTATGCAAAGGCATTTGACAATGTGGATCATAATAAATTATGGATAACAGTATGAGGAAAGGGAGTTCCAGAACATGAGGAACATAGATCAAGTGGTGGTCATTCTAAACTTGCAAGGGGGTGTTGTAGTTGTTAGGTGCCGTTGAGGCAGTTCTGACTCATAGCAACCCCATGAACAACAGAATGAAACACTGCCAGTCTTGTGCCATGTCCATAATCATTTAATGGCATAAGTCTATCATTGTAGCCACTGTGTCAATCCATCTCATTGAGGTCTTCCTCTTTTTCACTGACCCTCCGGCCTACCAAGCATGATGTCCTTCTTCGTGGGTTGATCCCTCTTGACAACACGTCCAAAGTATGTTAAGATGCAGTCTCACCATCTTTGCTTCCAAGGAGCACTCTGGTTGTACTTCTTCCAGAACAAATCTGTTTGTTCTTTTGGTAGTCCGTGGTACATTCAATATTCTCCAAAACCATGATTCAAAGGCATCAATTCTTCTTCTGTCTTCCTTATTCATTTTCCAGCTTTTGCGTGCATGTGATATGATTGAAAATACTACGGCTTGAGTCAGGTGCACCTTAGTCTTGAAGGTGACGTCCTTAATTTCAACACTTTAAAGAGATCTCTCGCAGCAGATTTTCCCAGTGCAATGCTCTTTTGATTTTTTGGCTGCTGCTTCCATGGGCATTCATTGTGGAGCCAAGTAAAATGAAGTCCTTGAGAACCTCAATCCTTTCTCCATTTATCACAATAGTGCTTACTGGTCCATTTGTGAGGATTTATGTTATCTTGGGCAAGGAAATACTGCATGGTTTAAAGTCAAGTATGGGGTGTGTGAGAGTTGCATTCTTTCACCATTATGTATTCAACCTGTATACTGAGCCAATAATCCAGGAAGCTGGACTATATGAAATAGAATGTGACATCAGATTTGGTGAAAGACTCTAACAACTTGTGATATGCTGGTGTGCTGGGAGCCAGCCTCGGCAGAGTCTGGGGTCACGGAGGGATGGGGTGGTGTCGGCAAAGGAGGAAATGATGAGAGTGAGACAACCAGGAATCTGGAGATCGGCTGTCTGTCAGGGTCCGCCTTTCTTTATTTTTTATATAATCAGTGACATGTTTTCACTCTGGTCTTTGGCCACATAAGCTGTTGTTTAGTAAGGAATTGATACCTTGTGGTCTCTTTTCATGTTAATCATTAGGGTCTTCTCTGTTGGCTAGCAAAGAACTGATACATTGTGGTCTTTTTTCATGTTAATCATTACGGCCTTTTAGATAATGGCCCAAGACAAATATATTGTGATTATAATCAACAGTGAAAATAAAGCTATGCCTTCAGTTCTGTCCTCGAGGTCAAGGGTGCAGGAAGGAGGGATAGACTCATCTTAAAAGTTAATCTGACTGTCTCTATTTGTTCCTTCTTTGCTGTTTTTTATCTCTTCCTGCGGGGACAGTAAGCGCCCACCATCTCCCACTCTAAGCCTCTCTTAAGCTGTTCTAAGAAGGGTATTTCTTTAGTATTTGTCTATTTGCCATACCAAATATAATGAACTTGGAAGCCTATCTGCTTTCCTGATGTAGGGAGTGGAAAGGCTGTGGGGGGAGGGGTTGTCCCTGGGGAGCTTCCCAGGGCCTTTCTGCAATCTTGCATTTCACATGTGGAAGGGGAAGTGCAGTTAGGGGAAGCCAGCGGAGCCAGGTCGGCCTCGGTGTTCCCGGGCTGGGCGTGCTGTGTCGGAATTCATTAAGCCGAGGGGGTTGTAAAACCCTTCTTCTTTGATCCTTGTGCTGGGAAATAAGAGGGTATTTTTGAGGAAGGTTTGGTTAGGTTGCAAAATTTTATCAAGGACAGTACTGCCAAAAATATGTCATGGGTGAGATGCCTCCGCCCGCCATCACATAGGCATATAGCTTTGCTCACAGAGGCCTTTGTGGGGGATGGACCTCGGCACTGGTGACACATTCTTGCTTGCTGAAAGTGAAGAGGACTTGGAGTATTTACCGAAGAAGATCAAACATCACAGCCTTCTGTATGGATTCCACCCAAACACAAAGAAAACAAAAGTCCTCACAACTGGGGTAGTAAGCAACATCATGATACATGAAGAAAAGATTGAAGTTCTTCAGGATTTCATTTTACCTGGATCCACAATCTGTGGAAGCAGAAGTCAGGAAATCAAACAACATATTGCATGATATTTTCAGTCACCTTATATGCATGCATGCACTAGACAATGAATAAGGAAGACCAAACAGTTGATGCCTTTGAATTATGGCATTGGTGAAGAATATTGAATATACCATAGACTATTGGAAGCAAGTACTATGAGAAAGTCTGTTCAGAAAGAAATGAGTATTCAGTTGTTTTAGCTCCAGTTTTTGAAAAGACTCCAACTCGATGGCACTTGGCTTGGCTTGCTTTCTCTACCAAATTGTGTTTGAGGTTGTTGAAAATCCATTACTATGTATCTGTGAGTCTGTTTTTGGACTTGTATTCTATTTTATTCTTTTACATATTTTGTTGCCAGTACAATGCTGTCTTGATTATGACAGTTTTATAATAAATCTTGATGTCAGGTAGTATCACTCCAGTTTTTCCTTTTTTCCAAAGTTGAATTTCCTAAGTTCTCTCTATTTTCATGTAAATTTTAATTAAGACTGCAAAGAACATATAGATCAATTTGGAAAGAATTGACATGTTCACAGTATGGAGCCTCTGATCCATGAACATGGTGAATCTCTTCATTTACCATAGTCATCATTACCTTCTTTCAACAATGGGTTATAGTTTTAAATGCATGGGTCTTGGACATCTTTTGTCAGATTCTTCCCTTAAAATTTCCTCTATTTTGATGTTGTCATAAATTTTGACTAAGTTTAGTCCTCATTATGGGTTCTATTTTGTTGCTTCTTTGCATGCCTGGTAAATTTTACTGGATGCCAGACATTATAGATTTTACCTTTTTCTGTACTAGACATTTTTGTACTACAACTATTCTTGAGATTTGTTCTGACATGTAATTGGCAGTACTTTGGCAACTCATCCCTCTCTAGAATTCTCCTGCAAACTCTAACTGCCTTCACCTCAGTGAACTCTTCCTCTGTCCCTTTAACTTAGGATGATTTTCAACTCTGTTGGGTTCCCCATCTTTGAGTCTTGGCCTGGAAATTCTCCACACAGAATAAGTTGAGGAAATTATAGGGTTCATTTTATTTCCTGTCTCAAAAGGATCACATCCTCATTATTGAATAACCAGTGTGAGAAAGTTTTTGCTTTATAGATTTTGTCCAAGTTTTTATTGCTTGATACATGTTACTCTGTCTTGGTTAGAATTGGAAGACTGAGCTTTGGTTGTTCCAGAGACCTTCTGGTCACCTCCAACTACTGGTCACTCTAGCAAGCACCCCACAGAATCCAACAGCCTCACAAAAGTCTCCATACCTTGCCTTGACAATGTCTCTGTGTATGCTAAAGAGGACTTGGTTTTCATTTGCGTATTTGCACCTGGCTAAATCCGTTCTGTGTGACTTTATTTTTAATGAATGCATGTATTTGTTAAATCAGAATCAGACCTGGCTTAATATTTAAAGTATTCTAATTCTCAAAAATCAATTAAGTAATAAGTTCTGAATTAAATGCTGAGAATGACAGCCAGTTATCCTTTGGGGTCTTAATACTTCTTAATCTTATTTTTTTAGGTTGTATATATTCTATTACCAATTGATAGAAAGTTAATGTAACAGTTTATATGCCTCTGTTCTTCATGTATTTTGAGACTGAATACATGACTGTTAGTCAGAGTCTGTTGTGTATATTATAGACATATGTTACTATGCCTTACTTAATACATCTGCTCTAAAACTATAGTGATATAATTAGGGATGTGTGTGGCAGTCTAGGGTAATAAAAAATACTTATTTTTGAATGATAAGTAGTCACTCTTGTCTCTGTTCTACAAAGCCATGTTTTCACTCACTAAGTAGACTTACCCCTGTGCTCCCTTCTTCTTTGTCACTGGGAATTTGTCATCATTGAAACAGAGACCAAGCCAAACTAACATTGGGTATTAGGTGGGAAGGCACCTGCTAAGCAAATAAAACCTACTAACAAGATTGAGACTGATTGCAAGATGAATATTTTAAGTGCTTCAGAAGTTTTAAATCACTTGAAAGGTGCTTATTTACATGTGAGATATTTGCAAAGTTGTCAGGAGTCCCTAAGTGTCACAAGCCTTAGTCAACATACTCACTTGCTACCTGAAAGGTTAGATGTTCACGTCTGCCCAGAGGCTCCTCTAAAGAAAATCCTGGTGATCTGCTTCTTTTTTTTTTTTAATCAGCCATTGAAAATCCTATAGAGCACAGTTCTCCTCTGACACACATGCGGTTACCATGAGTCAGTGTGACTTGATGGCCACTGGTTTGATTTTAGAGACTGTGGTGGTGCAGTGTTGTTAAAGAGAACAACTGCTAATCCAGTGATCTGCAACAGCTGCTTCTTGGGAGATAGGTGTGGCAGTCAGCTTCCTTCAAGATTTATAGACTTGGAAACTTTTTTGGTGGTTCTTTTCTAGCTTGTAGGGTGACTATGAGATGAAAACTTGACAGCAGTAGATTTGGCTTGGCTTTTAGTACAAGCCATGTTGTTGTTAGATGCTCATAGTGACCCTGTGCACGACAGAATGAAACTGCGTGGTCTTGCACCTTGTCTACAGTCATTTTTATGCTTAAGCCCATCATTGCGGCCACCATGTCAATCCATCTTGTTGAGGGTCTTCCTCGCTTTCACCCACCCTCCACTCTACCAAGCATGATGTCCTTCTCCAGAGGCTGATCCTTCCTGATCCTTCTTTACATACTTTCAAAGTATGTAAGATGCGGTCTCACCATCTTTGCTTTGATGGAGCACTCTGGCTGTACTTCTTCCAGAACAAATCTGTTGGTTCTTTTGGTGGTCCAGGGTACGTTTCAACATCCTTCTCGAACACTACATTACAAAGGCATCAATTCTTCTTCTGTCTTCTTTGTTCATTGTTCAGCTTTCGCACGCCTGTGATGTGATCAAGAGTACCATGGCTTGGGTCAGAACACTTAGTCTTTGAGATGACACCTTTATTTTTCAATACTTGACAGAGATCCTTTGCAGCAGATTTTCCCAATGCAATGTGTCTTTGGACATCTTGACTGCTGCTACCATGGGCATTGATTGTAGAATTAGCCGTAAGATTGGTGATTCAAACTTACTAGACATGTCTCAGAAGACAGCCCTGGCAATCTGCTTCTGAAAGGTTTCAGCTTTGAAAACCCTGTGGTACTGGTCTGCTCCGTATGCATGGGGTCATCATGAGTGAAAAGTGAATCAGTGGCAACTAACAGAAACAATATATTACCTAAGAGTGTGGTTCTCAAAAGTTTTCATCTTAAGAGCCCTTTCTTAAAAACTGCTGAGGATGCTGAAGAACTTCTGTTCTTGTCACTTTATAACTATTGAAATTAAAATGGAGAAATATTTCAAGTACTTACATATACATTATTGGAGAATAGCAACAGATACATTACCTATTCTTTTTTACTGTTTCACTAAGAACATTCTTAAGTGAAACTGACTTTTTTTAGATCTAGAGTAAGTGTGCAGCATGCAGTGGTAGCTAGTAGAATGATTTTTTATTGTGCTTCAAGTGAAAATTTACAATCTAAGTCAATTTGTCATATGAAACCTTACACACACATTGCTGTTGTGACTGTAGCTGCTTTCCCCACACTGTGACAGCACACTCCTCCTTTTCACTCTGTATTTCCCATGTCTGTTCACCCAGCTCCTGTCCTCCTCCACCTTCTCATCTTTCCTCTAGACAAGAGCCGCCCAGTTCATCTCATGTTATCTACTTAAGCCAAGAATCACACTCTTTGCCTGTATCATTTTATGTCTTCTTGTTCAGTCTAATATTTGTCTGAAGAGTTGGCTTCAGTTTAAATTCTGAGCTGATGGAGAATCTGGGGACCATGTCTTCTGGAGACCCTGCAGTCTGTCAGACCATCTAGTCTAGACTTTTTAATAGAGTTTCTAGTGAAGCAAACCATTTTTCTCCTGCTTGGCTCTGTTCACCATCAAGGCTATCAATCATTGGTGTTGACTGGGCACCATCTAGTTCTTCTGGACTCATGCTGATGTAGTCTCTGGGTTATGTGACCCTTTCTCTTGAGCTCGTATTTTCTGTATATCTTTGATGTCTTTTATTCTCCTCTGCTCCAGGTGTGTTGGACCCAATTGATACTACTTAGGTGGTCACTTACCAGCTTTTAAGACCCAAATGACACTCACATAAGTGGAATCCAGAACATTTTCTTAATAAACCTTGTTATACCCAATGACCTAGATGTCCTCTGAAACCATAGTCCCCAGGCCTCTGCCCCTGCTACTCTGTCTTTCAAAATGTTTTGTCCTCTAGTGTTTCCAGCAGGTTTTCTAATGAAATAATTAGAAATATTTACACCATATATTTAAAACAATGTCATTTGCTTTAACTTTTAATAAATTTTTTATTAAAGCCTAACATTCATTTGGAAAAGTGCGCAAATCACAAGCATACCATCAGGATGAATTATTACAAAGTGAACACACATCATCATAACCAGATCACAAAATTGAACAGAACCAGCATTTCCAGAAGCCTATGCTTGGTCTTCTCCCAATCACTTTGTTCTCTCTCCTCCCCAAACTAGTCATTTGCTTACTATATATAACACCATAGTTCATGTTGCTGAATTTTTTGAAAATGCAATCAATCAGTATGTATTCTTTGGTGTGTGGATTTTTCCTTCAGCGTTATGCTTGGCAGATTCCTCCATGTTATTGCCTGTTGTTAATTTTGATTTCTGTATAGCAAGCATTCTATTGTATGAATATGCCATGACTTATATATCCATTCTATTGTTGATAGCCATTTGTGTTGTCACTAGTTTTTGATTAGTGTGAATAAGGCTATTGTATGTAACTATTGGTGTTGTCTACTTGTCTGTGACTTTTTGTGGCCCTATACGTGGGTTAATATGCTGAGTTTTATGGTCATGGAGCGTATGTTTGTATAGGTTGAGTGCAAATGCTGCTAAGCAGTTTTCACTGTATTTTGAACCAATTTATACTGACATCAACAATGAATCAGAGTTGAAGTTGCCCAGCATCCTGGTTGCTGTGTAGCATTGCCATTCTTTTTCTGATTTAAGCGTTCTGGTGTAGGTGTATGCTAGTGTCTTACTATGCATTTCCCAATTGACTAATGAAACGGAGTGTCTTTTCCCTATACAAGCAGTCATCGATTTGCACGGTAGTGTGGGATTGTAAAAATGGCCATGCATTGGAACTGTGGCCATTCCTGGAAACTACCTTCCAGCCAGGCAACAGACAGTCTTATAAAATAAACAATAATATCGAAAAGCATGTGCTCCATAGAACAAACAATTATATGGGACCAAAAGGCCAATACTTGTCCCAAAGTAAAGATGAGGAAGCAGGAAAGGGTAAGATAACCAGATGAAAGGAAATGGGTAGCCCGGTTGAAAAATAAGGGGAATGCTGAGACTGTATGGGGATGGCAACGAGGTCATGGAACACTTTGTTAAATAAATAAACAAATAAATGGATATACAAATAAGTAAAACCACACAAATGAAGTTGTGTACAGTGATAAAAAAGAAAATCATGATTTTTCTGTGACCTTTAAAATTTCATTGTAAAATTTGAGAAAATAAATTTTCTTTCTATGACTTATAAATGTGTATCCAGTTGCTAGTGAACTAATTTTGACTTATGACTGTGTGTCAGGGTAGCAGTGTGCTCCACAGTGGCTGACTCTTCAGAAGCAGATTGTCAAGGCTTTCTTCTGATACAGCTCTTAGTGGACCTGGACCACCCATCTTTCAGTTAGCAGAGAGCACATTACCCATTTGCGCCACTCAGGAGCTCATACGTGCAACCACGGAAAACCCAAACCCATTGCCACCAAGTCAGTTCTGACTCATAGTGACCCCATGGGATGGAGTAGAACTGCCTGGCAGGGTTTCCAAGAAGCAGCTGGTGGATTCGAACTGCAGATCTTTTGGTTAGCAGCTGAACTCTTAACCCACTGTGCCATCAGGGCTGCTATAAATGTCTAGGGAAATGAAAACACAGTAAAACTAAAATTTACTTATCAGTACTAGTTGCTGTGAAGTTCACTGTGACTCATGGTAATACTAAGTGTGTCAGAATAGAACTATAATCCAGAGGTTTTATTTCTTTATTTAATTTAGGTGAAACTCGTGCAACATAAACTCAACCATTTCAAGGCATGCAGTTCAGTGGTGTTTCGTCCACTTACAGTGTTGTGCAATCACCAACTCCAATCCCAAAACATTTTCATCAGCTTCAAAGGAAATGTTGTACCCATGACACAGTCACTCCCCATTTCCTCTGTCCCCAGGATGGTTGGTGTGCTCATGAGGTGCTGAGAACCACTACAGTAGGGTGTGGCTTCTTCGCTCTCTGCACACCCGGGAGATGCTGAGATGAAGAAAGAAAGAGGAGAGGAAAACAGGGATGTTTGTGATCATGGAGGGAAAGGCTCTTTGCTCTATAATGCTCTTAAGAATAACCTTGGTCATGAGTTTTGACTATGCTTGCTTCTTTGGTACAAAGGAACTTTGGCAAAGCAGCCTCAGGTCTAGAGGTGCCGACATATAGGAGTCAAGAGAGCCAGCCTCTTGTCTATCCTCTGCAATCTGTAGCCTGGAACATTTATAGCCACCTGGGCTGGCCATTCTCCTTGAACTTACTAAGATCTCTCTCTGTTTTCATCTGGCTAAGAATTAACTACTTACCTTTCAGATCTTCTCCTTTGCTGACACCCCCGATGCTTTTAGGTTTACCTGTTAGGCATTCTGAGAGGACAATGGTGGTCCAGTCTTAGAATTTGTACCTCCCATGTGGGAGACCCAGGTTTGGTTCTCAACCAACATACCATGGGTTTTACAGTGACTGATTTTTCAAAAGTAGATCAGCAGACCATGCTAGTTAGACACTTTTAGGTGGACACAAACCCTTAAATTTTCAGTTAACAAACAAGTACATTAACTGTGTGCGCAATCCACAGATAATTTAAAACCTTGGAAATACTGACATTTAAAATTTTTCTTTGTAAAACAACCTTAGGAGTAGTTAGAACACTGTCATCTGTTATATACCTTGTAAAGCAAGCATCTTCTGTCTGTCATGACAAATTGTCATACTGCTAAGTTGGGATCACTTTCCAATCATTTTGCTTTTACCATTATGAAATCTCTCTGAGGGTTTCTTTAATATGATGTATTTTGTCGGAATCACCTCCTGTGGACATCTTAATCCTTTTCATCACAGTCACGTTCCTCAGTTATGGTGATTGGTCTGTCATTACCCAGTTCTTTTGGTTACATATCTAGAGTCTGTAGAAAGCCAGCAGTGTCGACATACCTACCATCAACTATATACATTTTCTATAATTCTATTTATATTGAATTTAAATTTGACATCCAGAATTATCACTTTTCATTTTTTGTTGCACTTTCTTCTTTGTTGACCAATTTCATATTTTTAAGTTGTGATTGAGTGAAAGTGTACCATCCAATTTAAATTTGCATGCCTGCCTATCTGCACCTCCTTCTGCTCTCTTTGCCCAGTGACAGCACACGCCTCCTTTCCGTTCTATGCATATCATATCCTCTTAACAATCTCCTGTCCCCTCCTCTCCAGCCTCTCCACTCCTTTCTAGGAAGAGGCCAGTAGGATGACATCCTATAGATGCATACAACCGTAAAGTACATGCATGATACAGTCACTCTGTGTCCCTGAGTCCAATCCATTCCTGTCTGAAGAGTTGTCCTCGGTAATGATTTATGATCAGGGACAGCATCAGGTCTAGGGGCCGTGCTCCCAGGGGAACTCCCAGAGCTTCAGACCATCAATTTCAGTCTTGTAGTGGAGTTCATAGGATGTACCCCTCTTTTTCTCATGTTGCCACTGAAACTCGACATTGTGAGCCCCATTATGGCTGTCACTGGTGGTGGCCAGGCACCATCTGGTTCTTCTGATCATGTGGGTCTTTTGGTCTTCTGGGCTCCTTTTATTTCATGTTGTTGGTGATTGTCAGTTGGTGATCATCATTTGTAGCTGAGTTGGGACCACATTTTGATTATCCACATTTATAAAATGTCACCTGGATTTCTCACTGGGAGACAAGGAGGTGGCACAACTACACACTTTGCTGTCTGTGCCTGAACTGAATAACAGAGGTTTGGTACCAATCACTGACAGACTTTGAAAGAAATTAATTCATATGCAGTGTTCTTCTCCAATACCACAGTTAAAAGGTATGAATTCTTCTTCTGTCTTCCCTATTCATTGTCCAGCTGTCACATGCATGTGAAGTGACTAACAGCCCATGGTTTGGGTCAGGCATACTTTAGTCTTCAAGCTGACATCTTCGTTATTCATTCCAGTAGTAACATCATATAGTGATATGACATGTCTAGATTTGTTTTTCCTGCTTCAAATTTGCTGAACTTCTTGAAACTGTAGTTTAGTCATACTTCGATTTCAGAAAAAAACTCAGCCTTACCTCTTTAAGATGTGATGTCATCGTGGCTAACTTGAGGTTTTCTACAGTTATCACTGTGTTAAGCAGTGAAGTTATACATATCTCTTGACAGTCTGAAAAAAGGACTAACAATCTACTTCCAAAAAATTAGCCATGGAAAACCTTATGGGCAACAGTCCTACTCTAACGCACATGTGATTGGTTGCTATGAGTTGGAGTCAAATTGACAACAGCTAATGAAGATATTTAAAGTGATAGTTGTGCAATTATTTGACACAAAGTTGTGGGTTTTTTTTTCTTTAGTATTTACATACCTATTTTAGTTTCCATTCTAGAACTGTAGAGTATAATGGAAATAGCATTAAATTTGGAGTGCGAAGAGTTGGATTGAATTATTTTTTTATTTTTTCTCTTCTGATCTGTGTGGCATTGGGCAGCTGAGAATGGGAGAATTGGTCTCGAATTTCGGATGGCCCCCAAGACTCTTTCCATCTTTTAATTTTCTGTGATTTAAAGATGTTTGTCTATTCCCAACTAGAACTCTATCACCTTTTCTCTATTTTTTTTTTGGTTTCATTTAATCAATAATTGGTAAGCAGTCTTTCTTCTCCAACCAATAAGCATGTACTCAATATTCCCTCTCCCCCTTTTCTTTTCAGCTGTAATAGGTTCAGAGTTACTGAGAGCATTAATTGGGTGTGTCACCTACAAGAAAGAAGTCTGAATATAAAGTAATGAAAATGTGTATTGAACACACCGTAGCATCTACGTGAGCCAAATAAGTCTTGACTTTCAAAGAGGTCACTTGGGAAGGTACACAATCACTCTTCTAAATAAATCTACCACTACTCAAAGAAACATGTGACAGTTTGTCTGGAGTTGTCTTTAGGCTTATGCCCAAAGACAAGTAATCTACCTATTTTATGGTGTCTATCTCAATTTTGAATGTAAATGACATTTTTGGTTTTTATTACTCTCTGTATGAATGGCAAGGCAGCCCAAGGAAGTTTTTCAGCATGTCTAGAATTGCTGTTTGCAGATAGTAAGCACTTCATAAATCTTGCTAAAGAGAATGTGCCGAAGACTGGCGTGATTCACAGGGAAATGAAACAATTGCAATTTGAACAATTGCAGTCCCTTTGGAATAAATATATTGCCTTCAAATATAAATGATATATATTTCACACAGGTATACATGCATACCCCTCCTACTAGATGCTAGCTAGTAAACCTCGTGATTTACCTACACTATATTACTTGAATCTTGCAATAACTATTTGAGTGATTATTTGGAGGAGATTTTCACTCATTGAAGTATGGAAACTCCAGTATACTTGTATAAAAAGGAATTTCAATACACCTGAGCCACACCATATGCTTGCTTATTCATCGCTATATAATTCTCTAGAGAACAAGAATGATTTCCTTAGTATAATGTATTTCTACCCTATGAAAGTCCTTATAATAAGTAACTCCTTTATTTTGTACATCTTAAATCTATCTTGATGCATTTAAACAGCCATTTTCCTCTTAGCCTGGCCTCAGTACAAAGAGCTGTTTGCTACCATGCAGGCAACTCACGGCACTAGTGATTCTCTTTTGTTGTAGCAATCTTACTTTACCTCTTAGTGGAGTTAGGATTTATTTTGCAGTTTTGTTAAATAGAGACTCCCCTGTTATATGAGTAGAGCCTTAAATAAGGCTAGATAAACACTGAGAGGTCCTATATCCTATATAGCTAGGAAAAGTTCCTGATTATTAAAGTGACACTACCATTATGACACAGGTGATCATCATACTCCTTTACTAAGTTTGGATCCAAGACCATTTTCTGGATTGTAAACTACTTTAAATACAATTGGTCAGTGACTCAAGTGTTGGGTCTGGGGGCTCCACAGTTGATCAGTGAGTCTTAGAGCAGCTGTGTCCTAGATAAAACAGTCTTAAGAAAAATGTAGCCAGAATTGTCGTTAGAAGTAAGCATGGCGAGACTTTGGCTCCTTTCCTTTGGACATACCTTCAGGAAAAGACCAGTTACTAGAAAACAACATCCTGTTTAATTAAGTAGAGGGTCAACCAAACCAAGGGAGCTCCTCAATGCATTAGCTATAGCAATGGATTCAGACACAGCAACAGTCAAGAAGATGGCAGAGGACCTGGCAACATTTTGTTGTTTTCTGTAAGGTCCGCATAAAGCAGAACCGTCTCTACAGCAACTAACAGCAACAACTTCTCGGCAGCAGGTAGAATTCTGGTGCCTTCTGCTGTACTGAGCCGCTAATGAAGGTCTGCTGTTGACAAATAATGGCCAGGTTACAGATTAGTTTCAGAAAAATATGGTTCAAATAATCATCATTTTAACATATACCAGCAGAAATTGTCATGTAGTAAGTGTGCTGTTTCTTATAATACACAGGAAACCCTAATGGTGTGGTGGTTAAGAGCTATAGCTACTAATCAAAAGGTTGGCGGTTCTAATCCATGAGTCACTCCTTGGAAACTCAATAGGGCAGTTCTACTCAGTCCTGTAGGATCACCATGAGTTGGGATCAGCTTGATGGCAACAGGCTTGTGTTTTTGTTTTTTTGTAGTGCTAAGTTCAGAAAATCCTAGCATTGCAGGAGGAGTGGGGGAATACAAGAGAACCACTTGTGGCCACTGACAAAAGCTTCACCTGGTTTTCAGTGAGTGGCGGGACTTAGCAGCGGGCCGTACTTGTTACACAGACGGCAATTACAATCCGCGGACAATACCTACACGGTGCGCCGGAGAGGCGTCGCTCGGCGGCTCCTGTAATAGCACCAGCACCTGTCTGCTCTCTCCTGACGCTTCTCCTGTTGTTAATTTTCACCTCAGCCTTTTCTTCTAAGCAGTCTTTGACCTCTGTGGACTCCCTAAGGACCTCCTTTCTCTGTGCAGCCGCCTCTTCTTCTCCACGTTGTAATGGAAATGCGGTGCGGGACGGGAGGTGCTGGCGCCCCATCCTTCACCTCTGACAGCAGTCCTGCACGCGGCGCCCAGCTGTCAGGGGCCTGACGTGGCTGGAGCAGCGGGATAATTGGGTACTTGAAGAAGATTCATAAGGCAATATGCTTCAGAGCCCCCTATGGTGCCCGGGGGCAGCAAGGGGCAGGGAGGGCGGGCAAGAAAAGAAAGACCCTAAAGGGGGATACGGATCTGGTCTTGAGAAATAATAATCGGCTTATAAGAGGGAATGATGGAGATTTTGGTTCACAAGAAGGTCGTTGTTCATGCAGCTGGAGGAGTGACTTTTAAAGATTTCCAGAATGAACTCCAGCGCAAGGTGAACCAAAGCTGGGTTAGAGAGAGAAGCAGAGAAGATTCAGAGCAGCCGATGTGAGAGAAGGGGATGGGTTTTCCATTGAACGGGTCTTTTCATAGCGGAAAATTGCTTTCGTTTTCATCAAAGCCAGCCATCTGACAGCTCATTATTAAGAGACAACAAGAGTGACTTTATTAATAGACTGTGGAGTTAGTTCCTCTGCAAATTAAAGTTCTTTGTTTATGTGTGACAGTTTGCTTGGGAGACACCTGTCCAGGGATGCCACGTGGGATAGCATTTTAAAAGTGTAATGTGGTAACAGGTAACTCACGATTCCTTTTTCTCGTATTCACTGCTTTCAATTTTATTAGGTAAATTTACCAGGAAAGGTGGTGAAGATCAATGCTTTCGTGTGATTTCTTGTGAAGTAGCCCTCATGATTGGATACCATCTGACACAAACTTATTGGAGTTTATTTTCCCAAATATGTTTGATTTTGTTTATGGAAAGTGATAGCTTCATGGTTAGTTTGCCTGTCTCATGTGTTAGAAGTAGGAATTCTTCATCAAACATGAGCTTCAAGTAATAAACATCATTGTGACATTGCTTTACGTAGTGCATGCCAAGTTATCAAATACGAGAGCGAAAATTTAAGTATTAATCTGTAATATCAGGACTCTGAAACCAGGCTTTGCCTTCAATAGTGACATCCTCGGAATTCTAAAATGTCATGTCAATAAGTAGCTGATAAAAAGTATTTTGATGTTAAAAGATTTAAAACCGATACTCTGAAGCATTGTTTTGCACGGCAGAAAGCTGCATTTGTAAATAACAACCTATTGAGAGAAGAGTGTCTTACCCACTTGTAGGTTCTGCTGTTGGTTGACTGTTTAATGCCAAATAAAATCTTGCCTCCACTCTACCTGTTTTCCTGCTTACAGTCTTGCTCAACTGAAGGTCACAGCTGATTTGACCCACAAAACAAATATGAGTCGTCTGGGCACTTCAATAAGACAAGTGTTCCATTTCACTTTCTTAGAAAATGAACCAAAGCTTCTATGGCATGTTGAGCTGTCTTTTCCCAGGTGGTAGATAAATATTGTTGGAGGTAAATTTCCTCTTCAGTTCTATTTTTTTTAATTATTAATGGATTTTTGAGTTTCTATGATTTTTTATCATAAAACCACTAAAAATCGACATGTTTTACTGTTTCTTAAGCCAACAGTGCCTATGTGTCCAAATTGTTCCTCACTGTGGGTAATAACTTGAGTGTTACCATAGCTTTTGCTTCCTGCTTGGTAGAGAATGCAAGGAGGACATAATAGCATTAAATGAATGGGCGATACAATACTACTATTAAATAGATAAATGGTTTGATAAATGATACGATACTATTATTTAAAGCTCTAGCCACAAGTAGAAATAAAGATTATGGTAACCCCTTTCCTTCAACTTGATTATGGCTTATAAACAAGACAAAATTATAAGTATTGTTTCATTCAGTCGTTCATCCACTATTTACTTAGAACCTTCTAGGTGTCAGCTGTTGCTCTTTTTACCTAGTCTTCAAAGATGAATAAGATGCAATCCTTGGCCCAAGATGTCTAAGTTTCATGAGCCCCAAACTGCAGTAAAAGCCAAATGAGAAGTTTGCAGAAGGTCCTGCAGGGATATTAAAAAGAGGAATGCGGTTTTATATACATGTTATATTTGAATTTGCTGTGATAATTTGCCTCTACAAGAAACAGTCCAAAAATGGTTAGAAGAGACAGTTTCTTTTTCCCCTTAACTCATCTCTTCTCCACTCTGCAAATCTTCTGAGGCTTGCCAAATTAGCACCTCCCCAAAACCAAAGCCATTGCTGTCAAGTCAGTTTTGACTCAGAGCAATTCTATAGGTCAGAGTAGAATCGCCGTATAGCATTTCCAAGGCACTCCTGGTGGATTTGAACTGTGGACCTTTTGAACAGCAGAGGTAGCACTTAACTACTACAGCACCAGGGTTTCCTAACACCTCCTACTTGAGAGAAATTAGGTGGAGTTCCTTGTAGTGGCTGCTCTATTATACGTTCCCATGAGCAATGGGTTATGGTTCTAATGTCCCCACATCTTCGCCAACATCTGTTATTTTCTGTTTTGGTTGGTTTGTTTAATATTATTTTTTGTAATAGCCATCTTAGTGGAGGTGAAGTGCATCTCGTTGTGGTTTTGATTTGGATTTTTCTGTAGATCAATGACATCAAGCATGTGCTTGTTGGCTACTTATACAACTCTTTGGAGAAACGTCTGTGTAAGTCCTTTGCCCATCTTTCAGTTGAGTTACTTGTTTTTTTGTTGTTGACTTGTAGGAGTCCTTTATATATTCTGAATATTAATTCCATTGTCATGAATTGAGTTGTGTCCCCTTGAAAATGTGTGTAGCAATTTGGCTAGGTCATGATTTCTGATACTGTGTGATGTTCCTATATGCAGTAACCCCTGCCTCTATGACGTTAATGAGGGAGGATGGGGGGCAGTTCTTTCGATTGGACAGGACTCAATATGTAAGATTGTTTTGTGCCTTGAGACAATCTCTTGAGATACAAAGGAAAAGGAGGCAGGCAGGGAGTCGGGGACCTCCTACTACCTAGAAAACAGTGCTGGGAGCAGAGCAGGACCTGGCGTTGTTGGCTCTCAAAAGCTCCCAGTCCAGGGGAAGATTGACAAGGACTTTCTTCCGGAGGCAACAGAGAAAGCCTTCCCTGGAGCTGATGCCCTGAATTTAGACATGTAGTCTATTGGGCTGTGACAAAATAAATTTCTCTAATAAAGCCATCCACCTGTGGTATTTCTGTTGTAGCAGCACTAGATGACTAAGACATCTGCATTGGCTAAATGTTATCTAAATATTTTTTCTTACTCTGTGTGTTGTCTCTGCACAAAACTTTTAAATCTTGATGAAGTCCATTTTATCTATTTTGTTTTGTTGGTCATGCTTTTGGTGTCATATCTAAGAGCCCATTATCAAAAATAAGGTCTCAAAGCGTTACATCTGTGTTTTGTTCTAAGAGTTTTATGCATTGGATTCTTAAATTTAGGCTATTGGTCAAGTTTTATAGTTTTTCTGTTTGGTTTGAAGTATCTCTTCACTCTTAATGTAAGTCTGCACACTGTTCTCTTCTGCACTGCAAGTTAGGGGGTAAGGAATTCAACCAGTTAATTTATGTTGTCAATATACTGTTGCAATCTCTTTGGAATGAATTTCTGGCAGTTCCTTGCCAATATACTGTTGCAGTCACTTTTCAGTGATGCTATTCGTGAAGTCTTCAGTGGCTAATTCTTTTCAGAAGTAGACTGCCAAGTCCTTCTTCCTAGCCTGTCTTAGGCTGGAAGCTCAGCTGAAACCTGTCTACCATGGGTGACCCTGCTGGTACCTAAATACCAGTGGCATAGATCCAGCATCACAGCAAAAAGCAAGCCTCCACTGACAGACACCTTGAAGACTAAAGTGCGCCTGACCTAAGCCATGGTATTTTCAATCTCGTCTTTTGCATGGGAAAGCTGGACAATGAACGAAGAAGATGGAAGAATTGGTGCCTTTAAATTGTGTTGGAGAAGAATGTTGAACATACCATGGACCACCAGAAGAACAAATAGTTCTATTCTGGAAGAAACACAACCAGAGTGCTCCCTGGAAACAAAGATGGCAAGACTGCATCTTACCTACTTTGGATGTTTTCAGGAAGGATCAGTCCCTGGAGAAGGACATCATGCTTGGTAGAGTGCAGGGTCAGTGAAAAAGAGAAAGATCCTTGACGAGATGGATTGACACAGTGGCTGCAACAACGGGCTTAAACATAAAAACAATTGTGGATATGGCGCACGACTGGGCAGTGTTTCGTTCTGTCCTTCATAGGGTCGCTATGAGTCGGAACCAGCTTGATGGTACCTAACAACAACAATTTATGTTGCTCCTCAGTGTCTGTTGATAGTTAACCAGTCCATCTCAACATTGTTTACAAGATAGCAAACATAGTGAATGATAACATGTGTTCAGTCACTAATGGTGAACGTGTAGACCCGAGGCAGTTCCTGGGCTTCTGCTACTGAAGCCCCCCTGGCCCCTGGAAGGCCGATGGGAGCAACCCATCAGGCACCCTGGCCACCCATTCCCACTACCCAGAGCCTAGCATATAGACAGGAATTTCTGATCTTCTTCCTTCCCTGTAATATTCTGGCATTTTATTAGGGAACTTCAACATCATTATCCAAAGAGAGTTGTCAGGCTCAGTAGTGCAGAGCGCTTGAGTTAGTCTAACCAGTGTTGGAGATCTGGCTCTGTGATGTTAGCTGAGAGACTTGGGGTAAGTTACTCAACTTTTTTTGTATCTCAGTGTCCACCTCATGGGGCTGTGAATTAATGTATGTAAAATACTCAGCATGGAATTTCCATATCGTGTGTGTTGCATTAAGCAGTTGGGCCACTGTCATTTGCAGAATTTTAGGCAGTAGAAAGGCCAGTGGGACTGAGAGAAAAATCGTTCACCAGAAGTTTCTTATCTTAAAAAAAATAGCCTGTGGCTTTCACACTGTCCCCCAAAATATATGTAGCCGTGTGGCTAGGCCATGATTCCCTGTATTCTACGAGTGTCCTCCATTTTGTGATTTTGCTGGGCTGTATGTTAAATGATTAGGGTGGGACTGTAAATCGCTTTATAAGATCACTTTGCTGCTCCACTGTAAGGGGAGTTTCCTTGGAGTATGGCTTGTCCCACCCTGAATCCTTCCATCCTAGAAGAGATAAAAGGAAAGAGATGCAAGCAGAGAATTGGGAACCTTACACCATCAAAAAAGCAGCACCGGGAGGAGAGCGCATCATTTAGACCTGAGATTCCTGTGCCAAGACGCTCCCTGGACAAAGATTAATGCAATACTAGAGTTTCCTGCAGAGCCAACAAGGGGGAAAACCTTTCCCTGAAGCACACATCCTGAATTTGGACTCGTAGCCTACTGGGCTGTGTAAGAATAAACCTTCCTTCGTTAAAGCCATCCACTCTGTGGTATTTCTGTTAGAGCAGCACTAGCTGACTAAAACACACACATAAACATACACACACATGCACATACACACACACACACACACACACATTCAGTTTAATCACTTTCCCGTGGAACAGGCACAAATATGTATCTATTCCAGCCAGTCAGCCAGGTGGCTGTCTTCCAAATTTCTTAGCATAGGTGAGTGAGCACTTCCAGAGCTGTACCTGTTTTTTGAAACATCTCAGTTGGTTTTTGGTCAGTTCCTAGAGCCTTGATCATTCACAAGCAGGTGGAACAGCATATTGACAGGGAGCTGCCAGAAATACAAGCTGTATTTAGAAGAGTTCATGAAACAAAAACCAAAAACCCTTTGCTGTTGCATTGATTCCTACTCATAGCAGCCCTGTATGGCAGAGTAGAGCTGTGTCATTGAATTACCAAGAGTGCCTGGTGGATTTGAACCACTCACTTTTTGGTTAGCGGCCATAGCATTTAATCATTATGCCTCCAGGGTTTCCAGAAGAAGGTGTAGACTAGGCGTATCATGGCTGATGTCAGATGAATCCTAGCTGAAAGCAGAGGATAGCAGAGAGATGTTTGCCGGTGTTTAATTGACTTGCAAAGGCATTCAACTGTGTGGATAGTAACAAACTATGGAGAACATTTCAAAGAATGGGACTTCCTGAACACTTAATTGTGCTTCCGAGAAACCTGTGCATAGACCAAGAGGCAATGGTTCAGACAGAACATGGGGATAGAATGTGGTTTACAGTCAGGAGAATTGTGTCAGCGTTGTCTGCTTTCACCATACCTATTCAATCTGTATACTGAGCAAACAATTTGATAAACTGGACAATATGAAGAAGAACAGGGCATTAAAATTGGAGGAAGACTCATTAACAACCTGCATTTTCCAGATGACATAACCTTGCATGCTGAAAGTAAAGAGGACTTGAAGTACTTGCTGATGAAGAGCAAAGATCACAGCCTTCGGTATGGACTACTCCTCAACATTAAAAAAAAAGAAAAAATCTTCACAACTGGACCAATAAGCAACATCATGATAAATAGAGAAGAGACTGACGTTCTCAAGGATTTCATTATACTTAAATCCACAATTAACAACCATGGAAGCAGCAGTCACAAAATCAAACAACGTATTGCATTGGGAATGCTACAAATGACCTCTTAAAGTGTTAAAAACCTAAAATGTATTAGTCTCTAGAGAAGAACATCATGCTCGCTGAAGTGTCAGCAAAAGAGAGGAAGACACCTAATGAGATGGACAGAAGCAGTGACCGCAACCATGCACTCAAGGACAGCAACAATTGTGAACATGACAAAGGAGTGACCAGTGATTTGAACTGTTGCTATGAGTTGGAACCAGCTTGATGGCACCTAACAGCAACAATGTATACACACATACAGACACATACACATATGGAATCTTGTTGGCACAGTAGTTATGAGTTCAAGCTACTAACAAGGAGGTTGGCGGTTCAAATCTACCATCTGCTCCTTGGAAACCCTGAGGAACAGTTCTACTTTGCCCTATAGGATCTCTATGAGTAGGAAGTGACTCATCAGCAACAAGATTATTTGGTTATATACACATGTACACATCACATACACACACACATGCCATGTACATATACTGTATGTGTATAGTGTTGCCTGTACTTGGAATATACTTGCTCTTCTTCTCTTTTCCTTCCCAGCTAAGTACTTCTTGTGTTTTCAACTTACCTCTGATGTGACCCTCTCTGAAAATATTCTAGACTCAGAAGTATCATGTAATATCTTTTCTCAGCATTCCTTAGTACTCTGAGCACTTATAGAATGGATCCACTGGACTTCAATCATTTCATCCATTCATTTCTTCACCCATTTCATGAATATTTATGAGTATCTACTAAACCCCCGGCACGAAGCAGGGCAGAATTAGATGCTAAGAATACAGCAGTGCCTAGGGCAGACATGCGTATCCTACCTGTGCCTACTGTGTGCATATTCTAATAGAGAGAAACCACACCCATTGCCACTGAGTCTGTTTCCACTCTCAATGGCCCTATAGGACAGAGTAGAACTGCTCCACAGGATTTCCAGTGCTGCAATCTTTACAGAAGCAGACTGCGACATCTTTCTCCTGAGTGGATCCCCTTACCTTTCAGTTAGCAGCTGAGTACTTTAATCACTGTGCCACCAAAAGAATTTAAAAAGATCATTGAATCATGGTAGGGTAAAGATTTTAAAAGGTGCTGTATAGAATATCTGGCCAATGATGAAGTAACTCAGAAGCTGAGCCATGGAGGATGCCGGTGGGGAGCCAGGCAGGTGAGTCCTCGAGACCCTGGCTTTCAGCCCTGGGATACTCAGATGTGGGGGTTAGAGTTGCCCACAGTCTGGTTGTCTGAGGAACAGACAGCAGGTATGTGTGCTCAAAAGGTAGTGGGCCCAGGGGCAAGTAGTGTTCAAGGGGTTGGGAGAGACAGCTGAAGCTTGGAAAGAGTTATACTTCCTCACCTTCACCTCCAGGTGCTAGAGACTATGTAAATCAGAATCTATATTTCTTTCTTTCTTTTTTTATTATGATTGAGTGAAAATATACAATTCTGCATAGATTTATTATGATGATGATGATGATTGAATGAAAATGTACATTCCCATAGATATTTGCATGCCCAGCCATATGCAGCTCCCACTGCTCTCCCTGCGCTGTGACAGCCCACTCTTCCTCTCCGCTCCATACATGTCGTATCCATCCTCCCAACAATCTCTTGTCCCTTTCTCTCTACCCACTCCCCCTCTTCCAGTAAGAGGACAGCAGGATGACATCCTATAGATGCATAGGACCATAAAGTGCACACATGATATGGTCACTCTGTGTTGCCAAGTCCAATCCGTTCCTGTCCGAAGAGTTGACCTCGATTATGACTTATGGACAAGGGCAGCATCAGGGCCAGGGGCCATGCTCCCACAGGAACTCCAAGGCCCCTGGACCATCACTTGTGGTCTTTTAGTGGAGATCTCAGGGTGCATCTTTTATTTTCTTGTGTTGCCAGTGAGACTGAACTTTGTGTGCTCCATTGTGGCTATCACTCGTGGTGGCTGGACACCATCTGATTCTTCTAGTCACAAGTTTATGTAGTCACCCACTCACGTGGATCTCTCGGTCTTCTGGGTTCTCCTTCCCCCATGTCGTTTTGGTCCTTGGTGATCATCCATTCCTGCTGACTTGGGATTATTTGCTGTATCCTCAGATGTGAATTTGCATCTTTTAACAACACCCCAGACACCACTCACCAATGTGGGGTGTAGAAGGCTGTCTTAGCAAAATACTGGTTATGCCAGTTGGCCTCGAATTCCCCTGAGAGCATAGTCCCTGGCCCCCCACTGCAGCTACTCTGTCCCTGCAATATTGGGTTAAGATGGGAGGAGTAATCATGTTATGTTGAAGTCCAGTTAATATTGGTCTTCTTCCTAATGTGTGCTGTCACAGATTTCACCCAACCAAATTTCTATAAACTATCTAATCTAAACCTTCCATCCCCTCGCTCCCCCCCTTTTCACCTTTGCAGTCATCAAAGAGTGTTTTCTGCTATATATGAGTCTGTTTTTAAGTTCCTATTGTAGAGGTCTCACGCAATATTTGTCCTTTTGATGCTGACTACTTTCACTCAGCATAATACCCTCTAGTTGAAACCAGGTTATGAGATGTTTCCTAAAATCATTGTGGTTCTTTATTGTTGCATAGTATTCCATTGAGTATATATACCATAGTGTATCTATCCTTTCCTCTGTTGTTGGGCATGTCAGTTGAATCCATTTTGTTGCTATTGTGGACTCTGCTGCGATAAGCATTCTTGTGCATGTATCTGTTAGTGTGAATGGCCTTGATTCTGTAGGATATATTCCAAGCAGTGGAATGACTGGGTCAAATGGTGTATCTATATCCAGCTATTTTAAGGAAGTGCCAGATTGCTTTCCAATCCCACCAACAGTGTAGAAGAGTTCCAGTTTCTCCACAGCCTCTCCAGCATTTGTTGTTTGGTGTGTTTTGGATCATGGCCAACCATGGTGGGGTGAGATGGTCTCTCATTGTAGTTTTGATTTGAACTTTTTTAATAGCTAATGATCGTGAGCATGTCTGCATGTGTTTTTTGGCTGCCTGGATCTCCTCTTTAGAGAAGTGTCTGTCGATCTCCTTTTCTCATTGCTTAATTGGATTATTTATCTTTTTCTTATTGATGTTTTGTAGTACCTTATAGATTATGGAGATCAGATGTCGGTTCTGACATATGGTTGCCAAATGTTTTTTTCACATTCTGTAGGTGGCCTTTTAATTCTATTAATAAAGTCTTTGGATGAGCAAAAATGTTTAATTCCTAGTAGTTTCCATTTGTCCATTTTCTCTTCTGTTGCTTGTGGTTTGTTTGATAGATTTTGAAGTCTGTCTGCATTGTGTATTAAAACTTCCATTGTTGTTCCTAATTTTTCTTGGATGAATTTTATCATTTTAGATTTGGTATTTAGGTCTTTTATCCAGTTTGAGTTAGTTTTTGTCTAAAGTGTAGGATATTGGTCTTGTTTTAATTTAGTGCAGATGGATATCCAATTTTGACAGTACCAGTTGTTGAAGAGATTGTTTTTACCCCAGTTAGGGCCTTTGTTGAATATCAACTGTTGACAGGCAGATGATGTCATCTCTGGGTTCTCAATTTTGTTCCATTGATCTATCTGTCTCTTTTTGTAACAGTGCCATGCTGTTTTGATTACTGTGGCAATGTAATCAGTTCTAAAGTCGGATAGTGAGAAGCCTCCCAGTGTGTTTTTCTTCTTCAGGAGTGCTTTACTTATCTGGTGCTTCTTCCCTTTCCAAACAAAGCTGGTGATTTGTTTTTTTGGTCTCATTAAAAAATGACACTGGAATTTGTATTGGGATTGCATTATATAAGTAGATTGCTCTGGGTAAAATAGATATTTTCACAATATTAAGTCTTCCTATCCAAGAGCAGGGTAGGTTTCTTCATTTATATAAATCTCTCTTAGTTTCCTGTAGTATGGACTTGTAGTTCTCTTTGTCAAGGTCTATTATTTCTCTGGTTAGATTTATTCCTAGGTACTTTATTTTCTTAGGGGCTATAGTAAATGGTATTGATTTCCTTAATAATCTCGTTGTTGGTATAAAGGAATCCTACTGATTTACTTATATTTATTATGTTTCTTGAGACATTCTGAACTCTTCTGTCAGTTTGAGTAGTTTACTTGAGGATTCCTTGGGATTCTCTGCATATACAATCACTTCATCAACAAATAGGGAGATTTTTACTTCTTTGTTGATGCAGACGCCCTTTATTTCTTGGTCTTCTCTAATTGCTCTGGCTAGAACTTCTAGCACAATGTTGAATAGGAGAGGTGAGAGTGGGCATCCTTGTCCAGTTCCCTTTCTCAAGGGACGTTGTTTCAGTCTTTCTCCATTCAGGATGATGTAGGCAGTTGGCTTTGTATAAATGGCCTTTATTGCGTTGAGGAATTTGCCACCTATTCGTATTTTGCTGAATGGGTGTTGGACTTTATCAAATGCCTTTTCTGCATCAATAGACAAAATCAGGTGATTCTTGTCTTTTGTGTTATTTGTGTGGTTGATCATATTAAGTGTTTTGCTGATGTTGAAACAGGTCTTGCATCCCAGGTATGAATCCAACTTGGTCTTGATGGATTATTGTTTTGGTATGTTGTTATATTCTACTGGCAAGAATTTTGTTAAAGATTTTTGCATCTAGGTTCATGAGTGATATCAGTCTGTAGTTCTCCCTTTTGGTTGGGCCTTTTCCTGGCTTTGGTATCAGGGTTATGCTGGCTTCATAGAATGAATTTGAGAGTATTCCGTTCCTTTCTATACTGTGAAATAGTGTCAGTAGTATTGGAAAGAACTCTTCTCTAAAAGCTTGGTGGAATTCTGTGGTGAAGCCATCTGGGCCTGAACTTTTTTTGGTTGGTAGCTTTTGGTGACTTTTTTAATCTCTTCCATTGTGACAGGTTTATGAAGTTGTTCTGCTTCATCTTGTGGTAATTTTGGTAGATGACGTGAATCAAGGAATTTGTTCATTTCCTCTAGGTTTTCAAATTTGTTAGAGTACAGTCTTTCATAGTGTTCTGTTAATGATATTTTTTATTTCTGTTCGATCTGTTATGACAACTCCTCTCTCTTACTTGGGTTATTTGTTTCCTTTCTTGTATTTCTGTAGTAAGTTTAGCCAATGCTTTGTCAGTTGTGTTGATCTTTTCAAAAAACCAGCTTTTGGTCTTTTTAGTTTTTTCAATTGTTCTTCTATCCTCTGATTCATTTAGTTCTGCTCTGGTCTTTATGATTTGTTTGCTTCTGGTGCCTAAGGGGTTCCTCTGTTGTTCTCTCTCTATGTTCAAGCTGTAGGGTTAGTTCTTTGGTTTCTTCCTTCCTTCCAGATGTGTGCATTTATGGAGATAAACTGACCTCTGAGCACTGCTTTGGCTGTATCCCATAGGTTCTGGTAGGAAGTGTTTTCATTCTCATTGGAATCCATAGATTTCCTTGATTTCTTCTATAGCCCATGGCTTTTTAGCTAGATGTTGCTCAGTCTCCATGAGTTCCACTTTCTGTCTGTGTTTTTTCTGCTGTTGATTTTGACTTTGATGGCTTTATGATATAAGATGCTTTCCAGTAATTCAATGGTATGGATTTTGTTGAGAACTGCTTTATGTCCTAGCACATGGTCTATTCTGTACCATGTTCCATGAGTACTGGAGAAGAAGGTGTGGTTGTCCACTGATGGATAGAAAGTTCTGTATATGTCGATGAGATCTAGTTGGTTAACTGTAGCAATAAGGTCTTCTGTGTTTTGTAAATTTGCTAGACAATCTGTCCATTACTGAGAGTTGAGTGTTGAAGTCTCCCACTATTATTGTGGAGTGATCTATCTCCTTTTTGAGTGTATTCAGTGTTTCTTTGATGTATTTAGGTGATCTAATATTAGGTGCATAAATATTTAATATTGTTAAGTCCTGCCTGTGTATTGAAATGTTCAGCGATAAATAGTGTGCATCTTTGTCCACGATGGTGGATTTTACATTAAAATCGATTTTATCTGAGATTAGAATTGCCACACTTGCTCTTCTTTGTTCATTGTTAGCTTGATGCATATTCCTCCATCCTTTAATTTTCAGTTTGCTCCTATCTTTAAATCTAAGGTGAGTTTCTTGTAGGCAACATATAAATGGGTCATGTCTTTTGATCCAAGATGTCACTTGATGTCTTTTTACTGGATCATTGAGTCCATTCACTTTAATGTAATTATTGATAGGTGTGTGTTCAGTGCTGCTATTGTGATATGTTTATTTTTATTGATGTTTTCTCTGTTGTTCTTATTAATCTGTTCTGAGACATTCTTCTCTGTGAGTTGATTTTTCACCTTTTCAGTGTTGGTTTGTGGTTGCTGAGACTCTTGTATTGCATTTCTTGATTTGGTATGTTTCATCTTTGTTGTGGTTTACAGCTGCCCCTGTAATCCTGCTTAAAAAAACTATGTATAAACACAATTTTAATTACTACTGGTCATGTCAACTTCCTTACCATCTGGAAGGACTATAACAATTATAGTAAATCCCTCTTTTTAATATGATGACATCATAGCTTTTATGATATAATCACTGGGTTATTTCTTTCACTGTTACAGCTTTGATTGAGTTTGAAGCCTTCCCTAACTGAGTAGGATTCTGGGTGATGTGTCCTTCTAAAATCTAAAGTTAGTGGTTTTGTTCTTCTAAGCCAAAGGCAAGAGACTCTCTCAGTATTTCTTGTAACTTTGGTTTGGTTTTTACAAAGTGTCTGAGTTTCTTTTTATGTGTGAATGTCTTAATTTCATGTTCATATTTGAAAGATAGTTTTGCAGGATATATAACTCTTGATTAGAAGTTCTTCTTCTCCTTCAAGGCTTTGAATGTGTCATGTCACTATCTCCATGCCAGCATTGTTTCTGCTGAGAAATCTAATGAAAGCCTACAGGGTTTCCCTCTGAATGTTAGCTTTGCTTTGAGTCTTGCTGCCTTAAAGAGTTTCTGCTTTGTTTCTTTTGTTAAGCTTGATTATAGTATGTCTTGGAGTCTCTCTTTTGAGATCTGTATTGAGTGGCATTTGACATGCATATTGGATATCTGTATTCTCTTCTTTCATAATTTCTGGGAAGTTTTCTGTCAGCAGCTCAGCCACAATACTCTCTGTGTTCTCAGGTGTCTTGTCCTGTTCAGGAACTCCAGTTAATCATAGATTGTTCCTCTTAATAGAGTCCCACATGCTTCTTCATTGTTCTTGTCTCTTTTTGATTTTTCTTCATAGTGTTGGAGTCTGTAGCACTGCCAAGTCAGAAAGTCTGTTTTCCATTTGTTCCATTCTGTTTTCTTGGCTTCGAATGGAAGTTTCTATCTCTTTGATTTTGTTCTTGATCTGATGGATTTCATAGTACTGGTGTTCCATCAGATCAAACAGCTTGCTTAATTTTTCATCTTGCTATGCTGCATTTTGTATAAGGTCTAGGAGAGCTATCTATATGATCCTTTTGTGTTCACCTTCTGATAGTTTCAGAAAATCTTCTTCATCTGGGAAGTTCTGTGGTGCTTTCTTTTGGGGGCCTGCTGAAGCCACGGGTGATTTTCTGGTTATGCTTTTCTCCAGAATTTGCTTCTTTTGGGGCATAATGTGAGTCAATAGAGGCTGAGAGAGATGTGGTGAGGATGGTTTACAGTTGCTTCTCTAGGCTGTGTTAAAATGAGAGTAAAAGGTATCTGACAACTTCCAATGTAAGTCAGAGCTTCAGGTGTACAGGTCCCTCTTCCCAGCTGGTAAAGTAAGCACCTCTACATCCAACCCGAGATGTTATATGCCAGTGAGACATAACTTCGTGAGCCCCATCGTGGTTATCACTGGTGGTGGCCGGGCTCCGTCCAGAGAATCTACATTTCTAACAGCACCCCTGGGCAATCATATCTACTCCAATTTAGAGGAGTCTCAGCTTAACCATGATTTTCTATTGACTTTTTGTCCTTTAGTGCCTAGTGCAGTTGTTGGCACAAAGTAGGACATCAGCAGTGTTAGACTTGCATAAATGAGTGAGTGAACGTAATTGTTCTAAGTGCTATGTACATCAGCTCTGTAGGAGGAAGAACAATGTTCTCTTAAAACATAGTTCATAGTTCATTTTGAAATCACTGTGAGTGATTTTAAAATTCACTCCACTGCTGAATATCACTATAGTCATGTTTGATGTGTTCCTCTTGGGAAGCTATGGATCGATGCCAGTGCCTAGTCCACCCCTGAAAGCAATTTTGCAACTCTTTTTGGAATGGCCATTGTGCATGGTGGCAAGGGGGCAAGTTCACAAACTTAACTGTGTAGTTGTCTGTGAGGAAGGTTTTATCCAGTAGTCAAATAACTGTGTGGGAACACCCTCCCTATTTACCTGATCTGGCTCCCAGTGACTTTTCTCTTTACCTGAAGATAAAGAAAATATTGAAAGGAAAACATTTTGATGAGATTCAGGACATCAAGTATAATATGACAACAGCTCTGATGCCCATTCCAGAAAAAGAGTTCCAAAATTGCTTTGAAGGGTGGACTAGGTGCTGGTGTTGGTACATAGCTTCACAAGGGGAGCGCTTGAAAGGTGACCATGGTAATATTCATCAATGGGGAGTGTAGCACTTTTTGTAGGCTGGGTTCGTGACTTTGTCAGACCGTGTATGTGGTGAAATGAACTACGGTTTAAGTGAACATTGTTCTTCTACATGCAGAGCTGATGCCTCCCTTTAAAAAAAGCCCTACGGCATCTCCCATGCCACACCCACTTCTTCTGCAGCATAGGCTAGGCTTTACAAGTTGTTTCTTTTGAGAATTCTTGAATGCTATTTAGCATTGAATAAGATGACTTCTTTCCCCCCATTTGCTAATTATAATCATACAAGCAGTGAACTAAACAGCTGGAGGTGAAAGAAATTCTGATGATGTTAAAAATGCAAATCATTTTCGCACCAGATTAATTCATTTAACTAACAGTCCTGATCTTTAAACATTAAATGTTTGGGTGTGAAACATTTTATTCAGGGGAGAAATAGTCCACAGGAGGCTGGGTGGAAGCCCAGGGTGCTACTGTGAGTGATTTTAAGATAAACAAGATGCATGTTGTTAGCTAGTCATTAATTTAGGCTACTCACAGGTCCTTTAAATTGTTTCAGGATATAATTGACATGATTCAAGATTAACAGATCTTATGAAACTCTTAAATTGTCTGAGGTTAGGAGAAGCCAAATCATACAGAGATTTGAGCGGATGTTTGTGTTATCTGTGTGTTTAACTAATACTTGAATGAAATGTTTTATATTGAATCAAAGCAAGATTGAAATTCATTATTATCGCTGATATGCAGGACTAATTACAGGAAATACCAGCCATTCCAAGTTCAGTGCCAAAAGTAGATATTGTGGCAGTCTATTCTCTAGCATAGCGAAAGGTAGTCTTCAGGTCTGGAAGAAATTGTAGGTCACTGGTTTTTGACTCTGTTAAACCCAGGATCCTTTTTAATTTTTTTCTTTAAGAAAAATTTTCTCAACCTTTGTTTTCTTTAGTTTGTGTTATTAAAATAGTAAGATTTTACTCAAATATAAAGTCATCTTGTGATAACTAATGTAATTTTTCCAACTATCCAGTTTTCCTTCCCATGCTAGTCTACATTATCCCAGTTGACAGTTCCTGACCTAGGCCTCATTTGTCTGATGTCATTGTTGTTAGCTGCCTTGAAGTTGATTGCTAACTCATGGCACAAGTAGACAGAATGCTCCCAGGTCCTGTGTCAGCCCTGTGATCAATTGTGGGTTAGGCAATGCTCTCTTATGACCCCCAGGGTTTTCATAGGCTGGGTTCTGGAAGTAGATAGCTAGATCTTTCTTCCTAATTTGTGTGAGTTCCGAAGTTCTGCTAAACCTTGTCAGCATTACAGCAACACAGAAACTACCACGGACACAGGTGATGGTGGCACATGAGATACATTGGCTGGAATCGAACTTGGCTCCCTGGCATAGAAGGTGAGAATTCTGCCATTGAACCCCCTATGTACCCACTTCAGAGACCAGAAAACTGTAGCTTTTTGTGGATAATTTGTGAGATTAAGTGCTGGCAACAGAGTTTTTAAAAAGCAGAGCGAGTGTGTGGTTGGGATTCTTCAAATGTCGTGAAACCCAAACTCACTGTTGTCTAGCAGATTCCAACTAATAGCGACCCTACAGACAGAGTAGAACTGGCCCATAGAGTTTCCAAGGAGATCCTGGTGGATTTGAACTGTCGATCTTTTGATTAGCAGCTGTACTTAACTGCTTAACTACTGTGTCACCAGGGTTTCCTCAAATGCCATGCCAGCCAAGTGCCATCGAGTCGGATCCGACTCATGGCAACCAAATGCCATAGGTGACTAGAAATGAAAATTCAAGGGTTTTAGAGATTCCCCCATATTTTACCCATCCCTGTGGCCTTCCTTACCACTGTGTAGGGGAGGTCACTCTGCGGAGGGCCTCACAGGACCACTTTGAGTTTTATCCCTCAGACCCTATTGTCTTGGCATTTAGTAGTCTGGCAACAAACATCTAGAGGTGGAGTCATTGTTCCTGTAAATCTGATGATCTCTGGAAATATAGAAAGTATGTTAAAAATATATACCGTCTTCTTTTATTGAAAAAAGAGAGAGAGGCTTGGTTTCAGACCTACTATTTCAGAGTAAAGAACAACCAGTATATGTTAAAAACAATATTAGGAAAGATAATGGCAAATGTGGTCTGTTGGTGGGAAATTGAAATCACAGATTACGTTACATTTCTGGCTAATAAATTCACCAGGAGAAGAGACCAGAGCATGTGCCAGCAGAACACAGCCCTGAGACATTAAATAAAGGCTATCTGATTGAAGAGGAAGATAAATCAGGGTAGGAGCAAGAGTCTTGTTAATGTGCCTGGTTTTAGTTATTCTAAGTAGGTAGAAAAGATGCTTGAATCTTATTCATTCAGCTAAACAAAATCTAATTTCTTCCTCCACAGCTCTTTGGAACTTGCTTTTGGGGTCTCTGAAAGGGATAAAGACTGGATAATAATTTTTATTATTACTATAATAATACACATTAAATTGTTGTTTGAGGGGCCCATAACACTGATTTCAGTATCTTTATTTAAAAAAAATTCACTGCGGTCAAGCTGATTCCAAGTCATAGCAACCCTACAGGACAGAGTAGAACTGCCCCATGGAGTTTCCAAAGAGTCTTTAAACACTATGCCACCAGAGTTTCCATCTTTATTAAAGGAGAGATTAAAGAAAAGTCAGCTTGCATGCAGTTCTTCTTACATTAAATATTTATAAGTCCTGGTATAAGCATACTATATGATAGACGCAAAAATTGTGTCTGAGCATATTAGATAAGACAGTTCTACAGAAGATATGTTATTTTAAAAACTGAATTATGTGCACTAAAATAGAAGGTTTCATTTCAATTTTGGTATAATATCTTCCTACAATTGCTTACTTTTAGGTAATCAAGTTAAGATGTCCTTGTCTATGCTTACTGAAAAATTAAGCACTTTAGACATAGAAAATAAAAACTTTGTTGAAAAGCAGAGAAAAGAGAAAGTAGACAGGAAAAAAAAATCAAAGAAATCCATAGAAAAGTTGAATTGATTTTTTTTTTTTTTAAATCTGCTTGTAAGATTGGACTTCAGGAATTAGGCTAGAGATCACAGAAAGGAAAGAGACCCTAGATAAAATTCAGTTGCACAAAATCCTGAAACTCTAGATAAGAAGCTATGGGGCTTTGGGGGAGGTTATTGAGACTTTGAGTCTGATCATAGTAATTGATAAGAGGTGACATGTGGTTGGACTAACAGAGGAAAGGTGGTAGGTACACTTTGATGATGAAAGATTTTCTATAGTTGCATAAAGGTTAATGTTGCTAGACATTGAGGTTTAATAAAATAATTTGCCACTGATCATGGTGAGTGTTCCTGATCTTCTTTTATGGGGTGTGTTCTTCAGTAATGGATCAGTGGAGGTACTGGCTTCTGAAATCTTATCTGTTAGGAGCTTTTTCTGCCCTATTTTGTGAGTGTGTGGTTCCCAGCAAACACGCACACAGTCCTCTCTTCCATTTTGATTCTTTTAGATTGCTAGGCCCTGTAGAGGCTGTTGTTTGCACCCAGTAACCAGAAATTGAAAGCAGGGAACTCAACAAAGGCTTTCACAGAACTCTGGGCCTGGCAATTTTGTATTTCCACTCCTGGTGTGTTGTAATACATTATCTGTTGACTCACTTGTTTTTTGAAAATTTAATCTTAGACTGATAGTCTGCATTTCAGCTATTCAAATTGTTTACAGAGCTAAAACAGTACCCAACTATTAGAGATGATTGTTAATAATGGAACACATTTCCACATGTAAACACATTTTTAATCAAGCAAAACCTTGGAGCTCAGAAGTCCTTAGTTTACATATTGCGTGGTTATTCTGTCTTAATTTCGTTCTATTTGAAAGATGTGGGTAGACAACAGATTTGAACTATGAAGTCTAAGGCACAATCTCCCTTTTCTCAGCTAGAGACTTCTGACAACATCTGAGCAAATGTTCTAAGTGGTGCAATTTATGGGAATATGGAAGAACAAAATGTAGCTATGTAGTAGCAAAGAAAAGTTGAACATCATCAGAAAAGGCCAATCACTAGAAAAGAACATCATGAATAGTAAAGTAGAAGGCCAATGAAAATTAGGGACATCCTCAGTGGGATGAACTGACACAGTAGCCACAACACTGGACTCAAACGTATTAACAACATTGAGGAGGAACAGAACCTGTCAGTGTTTTGTTTTGTTGTAGCTAAGGTTGCCATGATTTGGAGCTGACTTGATGGCAACTAACAACAACAAGAAGACAACTTGAAAGGAGACAGTTGTCACACTGAGGCTGGAAATGTAAATTCATGCCAAGGCTTTTCTTCATCACATCAAGGCTGGAGTAGAGATCGCCATGTGGGAAGTGATGGTGTGTAAGATATCCATGTCTCGGAAAGTCCAGTGCCTGAGAGAATACTTGTATTAGTTTTCCATGGCTGCCATAAGAAAACATCATCAGTTGAGTGGTTTATAGGCAGAGCCAGTTACCAGCTGATAGTTTTGGAAGCTAGATGTCCAGATCAAGGTAATGGCCACTTCATTCCTTCTGAAAGCTCTAAGAGAAAGACTGTGTCATGCCTCCTTCCTTGCTTCTGGTAACTCCAGTCATTCCTTTGTTGCAGCTACAGTGTCACATGGAGTCCTACCTGTGTCACTCTGCCTCTGTGTGTCTTCTCTCTTTTATAAAGGCACAAGCCCCACAGGATTAGAGTCTGCCCTACTCCAGTATGACTTCTTGTTAACTGGTAACATCTTCAAAGACCCGGTTTCCAAACAGTCACATTCATGGGTTGGAGTTGGGACTTGAACATGTCTTTTGTGGAGGACATATACAAAATCAATAGGTGACAATAACTATTTGCATATGGAAGTACTACATTGTTTGTGACTCTTCAGAAGCAGTTGAGTTTTAGTGTTTTACAAAAGAATGCGTGAGACAGCAGGGGATCTTCCCACAAAGGACGCATACAGACAATCTGAACATTTTGTTTTCTGAGGAGAAAACCCCCTGTTTATAATTATTGTCCAAACATTTCTCATTTTATTAGGCACAACTCCATTAGATTATGTTCTTTATTGGAACTTTCTTACCTTGCTGGTAGGATTGCAAAATGGTACAGTCTCTTTGGAAAGCAATCCAGCATTTCGTTAAAAAGCTGGAAATAGAGATATCATTTGATTCAGTAATCCCACTGCATGGAATTTATCCTACAGAAAAAAAGGCTGTCATGCAGCACAGTACACAATAGCAAAAAGATGGAATTAACCCAGATGCTCATCAGCAGATCAATGGATAAACAAACTATGGTACATACATTCAGTGGAACACTATGCAGTGATTAAAAAAAAATGATTTTAGGGAACATCTCATAACCTGGTTTCAATTGGAAGACATTATGCTGAATGAACTCAGTCACTGGAAAAAGGACAAATATTGTATGAGACCCCCGCTATAAGGACTTAAAAATAGACTTCTGTGCTGAAGAAAAGACTCTGACAGCTGCAGGGTCAGGGGTGGGGGGACAGGGGTTGATCATAGATTAGACAGTTGATAGAAATTTCATCAGGAGAAAGCAGTGACTGCACATGGTAGAAAGCAGATCAACTTAACTGGACTTTAACATAAACTGAAAGTTCTTCTAATCTCAACCCAATATTACAATGATAGAGTAGCAGAGGTGGGATTTGGGGACCATGCTCTCAGGGGACATCAAGGTCAATTGGTATAATTAGCCCATTGCTAAGAGTCTTCTGCACTCCATATTGGTGAGTGGCATCTGGGGTCTCAAAAGCTAACAAGCTACCATCTGAGGTCCCAACTGATTCAGACAGATGATCACTGAGAACACCAAAGACATGAGGAAAAAGCCTCGGAGACTGAAGGACCCTTGTAATGGGAGACTGTATCAAGCTGTGACCAGAAGAACCTGATGGTGCCTGGCCAACACCAAAGACAGCTGTGATGGGGCACACAATGTTGAGTCCCTGTGGCAACATGAGAAAAAGAGGAATGCAGCTCAAGAACTCTGCTAAAAGACCACAACCGATGGTCTGATGGCCCGGGGGACTCCCTGGGAGCATGGCCTCTGTCTAAAAAACACTACTGAGGTCAACTCTTTGAACAAAAATGGACTAGACTTGGAGACACAGTATGACCATATGGGTTCTATGCATTTATAGGGTGCTGTCCTGCTGATCTCTTTCTAGATGGCAGAGAAGACAGTGGAGAGGAGGGGGCAGAAGCTTGTTAAGAAGATATGACAAATATGAAATGAAAAGGAAGAGTGTACTGTCACGGGGCAAGGAGAGCAGAAGAGCTGTAGATAGTGGGCATGCAAAATTGATTTGGATTGTATACTTTTACTTTATCACAATAATAAAAAAATACGTTCTTTACTCATCATCTTTCCAATGAAAAAATTACACTTAAATACTCATGTGTGATAGAAACTGAGGCAAAATAGATGAGACTGCTCTATCCATCCCAGAAGATTTAGATTCTGTAGTTAATTTGTAGACAGGTATAAAGTATATTTCCAAGTGAAATCACAATGGGGGCATTGTGGGAGGAAGTTTGGAAGATACATGTATTGTTTGTTGCTTGATGATGGCTTTGGTAAAAGGAGATCCCTTCCAGTTTTTAATAAGGATCAAAAGACCACGAGGTTCACAGAACTGACATAGACTTTGACATAGTTCCAAATGGTGATCAACAGAGAGAGAAGGAAGTCTTGTGTTTAAAAAATAAAAATAATGAGATTAAAATGTTCAGTGATGCTTGAAGACTATGGGAAACTTTTTTCTTAGTACCTACTACCAGAAACCCTGGTGGTGTAGGAAATGCTGGTGGCGTAGTGGTTAAGTGCTTTGGCTGCTAATCAAACGATCAGCAGTTCAGATCTGCCTGGGGCTCCTTGGAAACCCTATGGGGCAGTTCTCCTCTGTCTTGTAGAGTAGCCATGAGTTGGAATTGACTCAACAGTAGTGGGTTTAGGGTTTATTACCAGTTGCCAGAAAGTCAATTCTGATTTGTGGTGAAACTGCATGTCAGAGTCGAATTTTGCACTTCAGGATCTGCAGTCGCTTGTTACTCAGAAGTAGAACATGAGCCCTTTTTTCTGAGGCTCTGTAGGTGGACTCAAACCACCAACCTTCAGTTAGCAGCTGATCATGTTCACTGTGCCATTCACTTGTAGCCCATGTTTCTCTAACCAAAACTAAACTCATTGCCGTTAGAGTCCATTCCGGCTGATAGGGACTCTAGGACAGGGTAGAACTGCCCCAAAGAGTTTCCAAGGAGTGCCTGGCAGATTCGAACTGCTGACCTATTGGTTAGCACGTAACCGTTATACCACCAGGGTTTGTATAGCTTAGTGCAATTATCTAGTACAAGAAATTAAAGCTGCTTGGCTGAAATTGACCTGCTTCTCTCTGGCACTCAGCTGACAGGTCTCAAACTGCCATCCCCAAATCCCATTAGAAGCCTTGTTAAGATAGGACATCAGTTAAACATGAAATTGTCATCTGCCTGAAGTTCCCAGCAGTGGAATGCTACATTTTGTCACCAGTAAGTACAGCCATGAGAATAGAAAAAGGGAGATGGGGATTGTAGGTAATCTCTTTGTTTTAAGAGTAGAAGATTGGAAAACTTGATGTGTAAAAGATGTGATAATTCTCCTGTAAGGTAGGCAGACAGCCTTGTTATCTACTTCCAGAAATCAGCTGATGAGAATCCTGTTTCATTCCATCGTCCACACGATTGCCATGCACTGGGAGGGCTACTTGAAGGCAGCTAAGGACGACAGAGCAGTAAGTTAGAGTTGGACTTTGTAAGACAGAATAAGGTAACTGAAGGAGTAACAAGATTTCACAGCTACCCAGTGAAATATTTTAGTGATCTGGACGTCTGTCTCATTTTTTCCTCCTATATAAAAATGAGAACCCTAGTGGCACAGTGGTTAAGTGCCTTACAGCTAACTAAAAGGTCAACAGTTCAAATCTTCTGCCTCCTCCTTGGAAACCTTGTGGGGCGGTTCTACTCTCTTCTATAGGGCCACTATGAGTCAGAATCAACTCGGCAGCAAGGAGTTTGCTTTGGTTTGTTTTTGTATAACAGTCATTCCCTCTGAAAGGCATTGTTACACATACTATCACAGTAGAAAATATATAAACGTTTCATGTTAATATATGTAGTACTAATGTAGTTATCTCTAAAATGTATACTGTGTAGTATCAGATTTATATATCTACAAATACTATTACCAACTTCTTTTTTTTTATTATGATTGAGTGAAAATGTACATTCCCTTATAAATTTACATGCCCATCTGTATGCAACTTCCACTGCTCTCCCTGCCCGGTGACAGCACACTATTCCTCTCTGCTCCATACATGTCTCATCCTCCCAACAGTCTCCTTTTCCCTCCTCTCCACCCACTCTCCTTCCTCCAGCCAGAGGTCAGCTTCTTGCTTTGATATAATGAAAGAAATAATTTTCTAGAAAATTCTATCAATTTAAATAATAATCCTAGTTTTAACTATCTTAGTATTTTTAGTTTGTTGAAATAAAGTCTTTTTAAAAGTACAGAAGGTACTTAAAATTTGAGCTGTGTTCTGAAAGATTGAATCAAAATTACATTTAGACATAGAAGAAGAATTCATCTGCATCTTCTTATGTGTTACTAGCACTTTGCATTCCAAATAGAAAATATGCCAGGGTGCATTGTGTATTAATCAATCAAAATGCAAAAATAACTGCAAAATTCACCATAACAACCGGGAGTATTCCTTAGGGGAGCTTTCATTGAAGTGCCTGGGTTTTGACATTTGCCTGGGTTCCGTCCAGCTATTGACTTGGGAATAATTATCTACTGCTTAGTAATTATTTACATATGCATTGGAATTGTGTCACTGTCCTTTTCAGTGGGATTAGGGGAAAGGGTGAAAACCTACTGCTATTTGAAGACAATGTTGTGTTTTCCAAAAACAACACTATGGTTCCAGAGATAACAGTGAAAACCTCTTACTAGCTGAAGACAACACTGTGGTTTCTGAAGAGAGGCCTTTTGGTGGGTTGAATTTTTCACTGGATGTAGCCGTACTCATCTGAATGAGAAAGCAGATTTTTGAATGTTTTTGTCTATTTCTTTTTTTTTTTTTGCAATCTACGCTTTGTATCTTATTTCTTTACACACCTGAACATGAAACCAGTTTTTGAAGTTTGAATATATTAAAATGTGTTTGTGTCAAATGTGACAAGCTTTGTATTATGATAAATTTTTTATTATTTGGTAATGAGTTGGATCCGACTCGACGGCACTTAGCTAATGATTTTGACTTAGACCAACTGTGTTTACCTTTTGACCAACTTTGTAGAAGAAGGGGAAAAACATTATTTATAAACTAGAATTGGGACTTCTTTTTCAAAAAAATTATTTTATTGTGATTAAATGAAAGTTTGCGATGTGAGTCATCTGGCCATATAAAACACTGAACACCTTCCTCTATTCAACTCTATCTGCTCTTCTCACCCTCTGACAGACACTCTTCCTTTCTCCCCTGTACTGCTGGTATCTGCTCATTCAACACTGTCCTCTCCTCTCTATCCTCTCTTCTTCCTTCTAGAGAGAAACCAGTTGGACATCCTTATGTAGATGCATTCAATCATAAAGTACACACACCACCTGCATCACTCTGTGTCCCACAGTCCAGTCCAGTCTTTGTCTGAAGAGTTGGCTTTAGTACTGGTTTTAGCTCTGGGCTAGTATCAAGTCCAGGGGTCATGTTCTTAGGGGACCTTCCAGGTTGTCAGAATATCAAGTCTAGTCTTTCAACAGAGTTCTAGATCTGTACTCACCTTTTTCTTGTGTTTCATCAAGGACTCTACATTGTGTCCCCTATCAGGACTGTCTTTGGTGGTGGCCAGATACCATCCAGTTCCTCTGGTCTCATGCTCATGTTGTCTTCCAATTCTGTGGACCCTTCTGCCTCCTGGGTTCATGTCTTTGATGTTCTTGGTTTTCATCTGCTTCAGGTGGGTTGGGACAAATTGATGTTCCTTAGATGGCAGCTTACTGACTTTTAAGACCCGAGGCACCACTCACTAATATTGGAGGCGAAACGGTTTTTTAGAAAAAAACTAGTTATGCCAACTGACCTCGATGTCCCCTGAAACCATAGTCCCCAGGTCCCTGTTCTTGCTACTCTGTTCCTTAAATTTGGGGTTGTATTTAGAAAACTCTTTAGCTTATGATTGCCCCGACCCGCGGGGCGAATCAACGGAGGAACGAGGGGGAGCCTGTGAAAATGAAGGTGGGGCAAGAAAGACTCGAAGAAATGGAGGCAAGACAAGATTCTGATCAAGCCTCAAGGTTTTATTGTTACAGTGAGGTATATATAGCAGCGGGAATGGAGGGAGGGATCAAGTGACGTAGAGATTGAGTGACATTTGGAGTGAGGTAGTTGTCGGCTGGGGATTGGGTATACATAAGACTAAGGCAGTGACATCAGGCAGGAAGTTTTCACGCGCGCGGGCCTTTTGAATTATGCGCGGGCCTTTTGAATTTCGCGGGCGCGGGCCTTTTCAAACTTGGCGCTCGTGGGCTTTTTCAACCCTTCAAGCTTCCTGTATGTTGGGGCCTGGGGGCTTACCCATGGCTCCCGACATATGATGTCGTCTACCTGTGCTGACCTCCCTTCTACTGAGTGCTGTTGGTAAATGTAAGACTCTAACAAAGGTCATTTAGGTTATTAAGCTGCATTCCATCCTCTGCCCCAATTGTCACCCTCAGACTAGGTTAGCAGATCTGCATTCCTCTCCTCATCTCTGATGAAATAGAATTGATTAAGACCTCAGAAAAAAAAAATGCAATTTTGAGTAATTCACATTGTTTGATAAGATGTAATGAAACCTTATGACGTAATGAAATCTTGTGATTCCCGACTATTGTTTTGTGACAAACACCCCTTTGAATTCTGGCTATAAAAGCCACTGGCAATGTAATCCAAATGGGGCAGTTTTTGGCTTGCTGTCCCTCAGATTTCTGGGAAATATGCAAATATTCCTTGAACCCCAAAGTGTCTCTGAATTTTCGGCTACAGTGACAGACAGGATGAAGTTGCCTTACTTTGCCAGCACTGTCAATCCTTCACCTAACTCTGTTCCTAATGACTGTCTATTCAATGACTAGCCCTCTTCCTCCCTCCCCGTGCTTGTAACCATCAAAGAGTATTTTCTTCTGTCCATAAGCCCTTTCTTATACAAATTAGGACTTCTTATATAAGTAACTCATTGGTGCAATGTTAAAACGTCTCCTTTCTCTGAGTCCCCATAATTCATCTGTGTAGCTTCTTGGGTGGGACTGATATTTGATATCCACATTACTCATTGCTGGTGTTAAGATATGTTATCAATTAATGTTTAATTTTGTCCACAGTAACTTCTGCTATGAATTTAGACTATCATTTAATTGTGTACAAATTTCATTTAAATCCAGTGTCAACCAGAAATTGGTGGCTAGTGTTGTATCATTTGAAGAAGGAAGTCTAATTCCTTAAAGAAGTATCCTTCACTGTCTTAGTCACCTAGTGCTGCTATGGCAGAAATACCACAAGTGGATGGCTTTGACAAAGAAAAATTTGTTTTCTTATAGCCTAGGAGGCTAGAAGTTGGAATTTAGGGTGCCAGCTCCAGGGAAAGGCTTTCTTTGTCTGTTGGCTCTATGATAAAGTCGTAATCATCAATCTTCCCTCATCAAGGTGCTTCTCAGCACATGGACCTCAGGTCCAAAGGTGTTGAAACCGGAGGCTGAAAAAATGTCTGTGTGTGAGGTGCTCAACATTGGGGGCCTGAGAGGCTTTGTTTCAGATCACCCCCAATTCACAGATCGTGTGTATGACCTCCACATTCCACAGGCCCCAGGCAGCAACACCAGATGGGGTCCTCAAAGGCACCACTGTAGATGCAATAGACTAGAGGCAATGAATGACTCCTTTTGTTTTGATAATTGAACTCTTAACTAATAGTAAAAGAATTGGGCAGGGGAGACCAGAAAGTAACTTGTGTTTAAGCTTTCTTCTTTCAGATTCCTGGCCAGATGATGTCTAGCACCACTTTGTTTCCTGGATGGCTGGTGATGGCCTGCCAGGTCTTCCTCCCAGAGAACCCCTCACATGCCCTTCCCAATTGCCCCCGTTGTGCTCTGGAGACCTCTGTGGAGGGGAGATGGTACCCTTGGGGGGATGGTGCCCTTTGTTCCATATATAAACCCTGGATTTGGCCTGCCCAATTTGGACAGCCCCAGAGATTCAAATATATCTGCCTGCCATATTCTAGCTGGCAGAACATGGTTAGTAAACTTTTTAATCACTCACCCCCAAAAAACCTGTCTCAGAGATTGGCTATTTGGGACAGGTAAAGAGAACCTGGAGTTTTGTCTGGTAACAGTCTTGCTGTTTCTCTGGCTCTTGTTTCTTGGTGGTATCAAGTTCTCCCATGTCTCTCTGCTCGCTTTTCTCTTCTACATTTCAAAAGAGATTGGTTTAAAATACAATCTAATCTTGCAGATTGAGCCCTGCCTCATCAAAATAACTGCCACTAATCCCATTTTATTAACATCATAGAGAGAGGATTTACAACATGTACAAAAATCACATTAGATAGCAAAGTACTGAGCCATCACAGATCTGGGAATGATGATCTAGCTAGGTGGACAGATACTTTGGGAGAACACAGTTTAATCCATGATGTTCTCATAAATATTATGGTCATAGTGATGATTTTTCATAGTTTATATACTGATGGAGGTATTGCAGGTTTCTTCTGACCTGCTCCTAAATCACTAAAAAATTTTATAAGATGTTGTTGAAGTCATGTAACTGATCAGACCCTGAGTGACCTGACTCAGGTTCCAGAGATCAAGCTAGCAAGTTCAGTCTCTGGACCCTTGGCAAACTGGGCTCTCCCTACCCTAAGGCACATGAGGATGCATCCTTTTTAGTAGCAAATGATAGAAAGCTTATTAAGGGAAAATATGTTCCAAAGAGGGAACAGATCAGTCTCTATATGAATGGAAAAAGACCCAACATGGATTTTTGGGGTTGCTTTTTATTGGCAACAGCAGGGAGTGATGTACTAGATGGGAGGCACAAGTAGTAACTTGGCTTTTGATTGGATTTGAGGCTGCTGTAGCCACTTCACAACTACCAGAGGAATTGTTGTAATTGTATCACAACTGCCAGGAAGAACTTATATTTGCTTCACAAGCGGCCAGGGAGAACTGTTGATGTGAGGTAGATCAGGTTCCCTTGGTAACCTCATCAATACCCTGTCTGTTCTAGAATGCAAACCATGACTCTTGTTTTCCCTAGCAGATGTTAGATTCTGGAGTAAAATCAGTTAGTATGTGGCGGCAGAGATCAGGTTTCCTAGCTAACCTTGACAGTGTCGCTATAGTGAATTCTCTTGTTTCATGACTTATTTATGACTTAATTGAAATCTTTGTTAAGACACTATGTTGTTTAGAACCGTGTTGACAAAATTTGCAATAGTAATATATTGCTGAAAATGAACATGAACAAAATGCTCAACTGTAGTAGCTTAAAATAATGAGTTTAGAAAAAGACCAGGCTATTTTCTGAGGCACCTCAACTGCTTTCCGTAGTTATTCTTGACTAACAGGAAGAGAGATGAAGATTCTTTTCAGTCCAGTCTAATCTCCATGTGAGACTTCTACCCACAGCTTCCTTTCAACTCTACTTACTGCTTGTATTCAACATAAATCATTTCATTATTTAGTTAATATAGATAATTATTCAGCTTTTAACCATTATCTTTTGAGCTTGTTTGCATTGGTATTGTCCATCATTAATTGAAAACTCTGAGTTATGTGGTTAAGGTCACTTAAATACCACTTCTAAAACTCTCATTAACATTCAGTGAAACCAAAAACTAAACCTGTTGTGACTGAGTTTATTTCAGGTAACCCTCTAAGACAGAGAAGAACTGTCCCGTGGGTTTCCAAGAAGCAGCTGGTAAACTAAAACTTCTGACCTTTTGGTCAACAGCTAAACACTTAACCACGACACCACTAGGGCTTCATTCCATGGTAAACCAAAGAAAATCAAATTGATTCTAACTCATAGTGACCCTATAGGACAGGGTAGAACTAATCCACAGAGTTTCCAAGGAGCACTTGCGTGGATTTGAACTGTTGACCTTTTTGGTAGGACCCATAGCTGTTAACTACTACATCAACAGAGTTTCCATTCCATGTTAAGTGGGTACAAAATAAGATCTTTCAATGTGCTTTTGTTTATATTTCTCCTCACCTCTGGTGGAGAAATATTTTTCTGTGTTGCTTCATCAGCTGATGTGTCTTCATATCCATGGTGAGTCTGGGATTGGAGATGGGGTGAGATATGGTGTGGAATGGGGTGTGGAACTGAGGAGTGATTTAGGTAGTGGGTAAGAGCTTGATCTTTGAAATCAAACAGTTCCAGAGACTACTCACTTCACTGCTTACTATTTTTATGACCTTGGACTTTCCAAGTCCGAATTTCCTTACCTGCATGATGAAAGTATAATACCTACTTCACAGTTCAGCTGGACTGTATAGAGAAGAACCTAGCATCAGAACTGCAGAAAGACTCATTAACAGCTTGCAACACGCGGATGCCAAAACCTGACTTGCTGGAAGTGAAGATGACTTGAGGCAGTTACTGATGAAGATCAAAGACTACAGCCTTCAGTGTGGATTACAGCTCCACATAAAGAAAACAGAGATCTTCGTAACTGGTTCAGTAACGAAATCATGATAAACAGAGAGAAGAATGAAGTTGTCAAGCACATCACTTTACTTGGATGCACAGACAATGCTCATCAAACCACATACTGTGTTGAGCACATCGGCAGCTAGAGACCTCTTTGGAGGCATCACTTTGAGGACTAAGGTGCAGCTGACCCCAGTCATGGCATTTCCATTTGTCTCATCTGCATGCAAAAGCTGGGCAGTGAGTAAAGAAGACCGAAGGAGAAGTAATGCTTTTGAATTATGGTCTTGGCAAAGAATGTTGACTATACCATGGAATGTCAGACGAATGGACAAATCTGTCTTGGAAGAGGTACAGTCAGAATATTTCACAGAAGAGAGGATGGCAAGACATTGTCTCACATACTTTGGACATGTTATCAGGAGACACATGCTTGCTAAATTAGAGAGTTGGCAAGAAAGAGGAAGACAGTCAATGAGATGGGCTGATAACATTGACTGCAGTAATGGGCTCCAGCATGACAGTTTTGAGGATGGCCCAGGACACAGTAGTGTGTTCTTTCATTGTACGCAGCGTCACTATGTGTTGGAATCGATTTGATAGCACTTAACAAGTACTTGTAGTTTTGTTTTAACTAGATGAGATCTTTGTATATAAAAGTGCACATCACAGTGAATGAGAGGTAAAAGCAGTCACCATATAGTAGTTTAATAAAATGGTCAGAGGTGAGACACGAGAACGAAAGTGAAAATAGTTTTAAGAAATAGACTTGCATTCTGAAGCCCTGCTTGGATGTGGAAGTTAGAAATTTCTTTTCGTTTAACTGAAGTCTCATGCAAACACATGAGCATTTTTGGATAGAATGTATTCAGTTGTGTTTCATTTTGCATTTGTCCCTTGGGTATGGTAAATGAAGCTGAATATTAACAAATGTGTATCACAAGAGGATTTATGATCTTGATCCATAGTGTTCAGATGGTGTCTGCATGTTGAATGTTTGGTAGAAGTGTGTACGTGGTGGTGTCTCAATCTATCTCACTGGATTGGTTTCACAGTTCATTGCTTTTTGGCAAAGAAATACGGCAAGCTCAAATAATTTTTAAAATTGCCAGTGTTAAACTGATACTTCCTGCTCTTCATTCGTGCTCCTTTCTGAATAACCAGCAGTTTCTGTGTGTATGTGAATCCGGAGCACATTTTTAAACATCAGTTCTGCATCCTGAGACACCCCTTTTAGCTTTAACAAAGTTCCTCTTTTATTTTGCAAGCTGCTTTTTAAGATAAGAGTCTTTGTTCTCATTTTTTACCTACAAAGAGTAATTTCTTTTAATAGGAAGTTAGTAAAATTATAATTTAAAGTAATTGCTTCTAAAATGCCTGAATTACCTATGAGAATGTCAGGGTTGGCATATTTCTTAAGATATTAGAATCCTTAAACTACTCTGCTGCTCTTCAACTGGTTGAATACAGTGTTTTTTACTAGACTGTAGTAGGCCACAGTAGCAGTAGTCAGGGAAGGTCACTTATATGAGGGAGTTCCATTCCACGAAGTGTTTGCCCCCTTCGCTTATACCAAAAAAATCACCAAACCCGCTGCCATCTAGCGATTCAGACTTATAGCAACCCTGTAGAACAGAGTAGAACTGCCCAACAGGGCGAACCTGGTGGATTTGAGCTACCAGACTTTTGGTTAGCAGTTGTGGTTCTTAACCATTATGTCACCAGAGTTTTCTTCCCTTATACACACAACATTAAGTCATAATCAAATAGATTATTTAGAAGGCTTAGTAGGCTTCTTTATGTTTTGTTTGAAGATGATTTTGCAGGGAAGGCTCTCCTGGCAAATAAACAACATATTAGTCACCATCTAGGGACCTGACTGAATCCACAGTAGTCATTAGTTAGACTATAAGTCTAGTTTATGTACCATGAGTCATAAAGGAAATATGAAAATGATAACAGCAGATACTTGTGCTGATAAGCTATGAACACCCAGCAAGGTGGAAAAAAAAAAAATTGCTAAGTCCCTTTGACTAGCTAGAAACTCAGATGAGGTTCTTAGTTTCAGGAACAGATAGTACAATTAAAGTAGACTATGTCTTGTTCTACTGTCATCTTCTCTTTCCTGGCCTAGTCATAGCCTTCATATCTTACAGCTCCTTCCCCATCTTTCTAAATCACAAATTACATCTTGCCACTTTTTCTCTTGAAATCCTGCAGTGTCATCTCATTACCCTCCAAGTAAAATCAAAACCTTTCAGCAAGGTCTACAAAGGGCTTTAAAATCTGGCCTCTCTCTGTCACCATTTTCTTCAATTCCTTTTTGTGTCCTACTCTTCAAATAGAAAGAATAACTTACAGTGTCAGGCTTTCTCCTGTCTCTGGGCCTTTGCACATGATGTTTCTACTTTGCGCAAGCTCTCGATTGTTTTGTCTAGCAACGTACTGCTGACTCTCAGCTCGGCCTAGTCCATCCTTCCTCTGGGAAGTTTCTCTCACCTCTCTGGAGTAGATTAAGATTTCCTTTCATGTGTCGTTTGGTCTTCTAGTCACCCAACCACCCACTGCTGCATATTTCGTTGTATTCCAAAATCTGACTCATAGTGACCACGTAGGACAAAGTCGAACTGCCCCACAGGGTTTCCAAGGCTTTAATCTTTACAGAACTGCCACATCTTTCTACTGTGGAGCTACCAAACCAAAAAATAGCAATCACACTGCTGGCGAGTCAATTCTGACTCACAGCAACCCTGTAGGTCAGGGTAGAACTGCCCCATAGATCTTCTAAGGCACACCTGGTGGATTTGAACTGCTAACATTTTGGTTAGCAGATATAACACTTAACTGCTAAGCAACCAGGGTGTAGCTACCCGAGGGTCTGAATTGCCAGTCTTTTAGTCAGCTGTGGGATGCTTAATCTCTGTGGCAACAGAGATCCTTCTCATTGTAGTAAAAGAACTTATTTCTCATTTTCCCAACTAGATGGTAAGTTCTTTAAGGGCAAAAACAATATATTCTGCTTGTTATATACAGAGTGCCTAGCCAACGTCTGAAACACATGAGGACTCGTCTTATGAGAAATATTTATAGAAGAAAACAAGGAAAGAGCATACCTGGAGAAAGAAGCTGGCACTACTAGAATGTTTCCATTTATCCCACCAGATTCTTGACACAAAATTTCTCACATCAAATCTTCCTGATGACTCTTCTAGGCAGGCGTTATTATCTCCAGTTCGAAATCCTGGTGGTGTAGTGGTTAAGAGCTACAGCTGCTAACCAAAGGTCGGCAGTTCAAATCCACCAGGTTCTTGCTTCTTGGAAACTCTGTGGGCCAGTTCTACTCTGTCCTACAGGGTCACTATCGGTTGGAATTGACTTGTTGGTGATAGTATTTTTCCTTTTTTATATTGCATATGCGGAAGCATGATGTCTGAGGGATTCAGTCTGAGGGATTCAGCCCAAGGTCAGAGGTCTTCTAGCTAGGAATTGTGGGATCAGAATATGAATGCTGGGCTCCTTCTCTGACCCTAGGCCCTGTCTCATGCTTCCCAGCAATGCCACGGGACAAATAGAGAAAGACGTCACATAATTATCTTGTGTATCTGCCACAGCCTTGATCGGGTCAACCAAGTCTAATTCTCAGCTGCTGCTCATTACCGTCCACTTCCCGTGCTTTAGGCTGAAACAGACACGGCTCCAAACAAACTCACTGGCCTATTTTTGTTAATCACTGTAAGCCCTGGCTGAAGCAGAGCTGCTTCACTTAACTGAGGATGTTGAAAATATTACAGAGAATAAAGAAAAGACTATAAATGCCAAATTCAATTTCTTGGAAATCTAGTGGCTTGCATTCTCTGCTAAGGTTCGTTGCAGAATCTATGATCAGATGGTAATGAGTTTCAGGGAAGGTATAAGATTGTGGTTATCCAGAAACCAGGAAATATGTTTGTGTTTTGAGTCTCTTGCATCATGGAGTGTCATGTGCATAAGTACTCTTAATTAGATACTCTGATGATATTAGTAACAGTGTCATATGTCATGAATGGCTGATTACTTGTGAGTTGAAAGTCTTATTTATATAAATACCAGGGGCTCTCTTGGTGGTCTGTGCTGGCCGTCTTTGAAGCTGACTAGACATATCTTTGGTACCTTGGGAGCAAGGAATGGAGCATTTTCATATAGAAATCCAAGAGGTTTTATTGGGACAGTGAGGACATTAAAAAAAAAAAACTCGTCTGATCAGTTAAGGATTGCAAAATGAGATTTTTTTAATACCAGTCATTAAAATGTACAGTAACATTTTATGGCAATTATTATGTTTAACCAAAGCACAATCCATGTGTACTTTGGTTCTGAACAGTAGGTTTCAGGCAAACAATTATGTATTTGGAAGCATTTCTGGTGTGTTTGCTTTTACAAAGTTAGCTTCCTCCTCCTGCTCCAACACCTGCGTATGCCAGCATCAAATGGACCCCAAAACACAATGGATTCATTTTATCTAGGGATGGTATCTGTGTCCTAGAATTTTAAGTCAGAAAAGAACGTTAAAGAAGTCACCTCTTCTTTTTATAGGTGAGAAACCACATCTAGAGACTTAAAAGATGTTCACTAGAGATCATCTAGTTCAATATTATTTCTTTTCCACCCTGCTCTTAGGAATAAGGCTTAGCAGTTTCTAGGTTCTTGTAGACAAGTATGATTCCTTTTTTATAACTGATTACCATGTTTTCCTACAAATAACACAAGTCTTATATTTGTTTGCCAACTGTGCCCTCCCCCTTAGGGTAATTTTGTAATTTTGCTTGGCCATTTTTATTGTAGCAAAATGCAAAACAACAAAAATCACAAAAACAAAAACAAAAACTGAGAGCATATTCCCTTCTCCCTTGAGTTATTTTCCTCAATGCATTAGGCTATTTTTTTGAAATTTTCCTTAACAGCACCATGTAAGAACTAAATTGTCATACCTTTTCTTAGGATGGTAACTTGCAGGGGGAGAGTGCAACTGGTAAATAACTGGCAAATAAATGTTGAAGGTGCAAGTTATTTGTATAAAATATGGTACTTGGGTCATCAAGAATACCAAGCATTTTCCTCAAAGTTAAGCAGTAAATTGATACATAAAACTAAAATTCAGATCTCCTGATTTATGGCTCAAACTCCTGAAAACCAGCTTGCTACCTTTTTGTAGAAAACGCGTTTGATAATTTTTTTTTCCTTTTTTTAAAAATTGTACGTTAGGTAAAAATTTACAGAGCAAATTAGTTTCTCATGCAACAATTTATACACAAATTTTGTGACATGGGTTGCAATTCCCCTGATGTGTCAGCACTCTCCCCTTCTCCACTCCTGATTTCCTGTTTGCGTATGTCTGGTTGACCTGTACCTTCCTGCCTTCTCTCTTTACTTTAGGGCAAGTGTTGCCCATTTGGTCCCATTTTCATGGCTGAGCAAAGAAGCACATTTCTTCACATAAAACAAACACATTGTAATCTTTGGCTGAAGGCTGAACTGTGGGAGTGACTTCAGTTCTGAATTAAAAAGTATCTGGGGGCCATAGTCTTGGGGCTCCTCCAGTCTCTGCCCAGACTGGTAAATCTGATCTTTTTGTGTGTGTGTGAATTTGAATTTTGTCCTATGTTTTCCTCCCACTCTCGAGGGAAATAGCTTTGAGATGTTTTAAAACAATACCTGCTCATTGTATGTTTTAGAAATCCTGGTGGTGTAGTGGTTAAGTGCTGTAACTGCTGGCTAGAAGATTGGTAGTTTCAATACATCAGGCACTCCTTGGAAACTCTATGGGACAGTTCTACTTTGGCCTATGGGGTCGCTTTGTGTTGGAATCAACTTGACAGCAATACTTTTGGTATTTTTGGTCTTCTGGAGAAGCCCTAGTCTTCACATGTGAAAACTTGAATATGTAAAAACAGTCTCACTGTGTTCAAAGACGGGTAAGGAGACTGGACCTTTATCAGAGAAGTCGCATGCACGTGCTAATTGAGCAGAAGTTAAATAGTGGGAGAGGACAGGACAGCTTGTAATCCAAAGTGAAACTGAGACCCAAAGCTGTTAGCTGACTTGTTGAAGGTTATACAGATGATTGGCTATAGCCTGAGCAGAAATATTACACAAGTTCAATGCTATTTCTCTGTCTTTCTCAGCAAAAGAAGCATTTATAATAAGGGTGAGAAGTGTGGTTACTGTCAGCTTGCTTCCTGTCTCTCTTCCTTTGTGATTTTTCTCTTTCCCTTCCCTCCTCTGAATTTTTTAAGAAATATTAATTAAAGGGTGGTTGTGAGAAATCTCTCCTGTCATATCTAGGAAATTGTTTTAGAGGTCTAAAGCTAAAATTCTATAACCATAGAAAAAGAGACGCAATTTTATTTGCTAAACAAAAGTCTCTATTTTTTCTGGTGGCATAGTGGTTACATGCTATGTCAGCCACGAAAGGTTGGCAGTTTGAATCTGCCAAGCGCTCCTTGGAAACTCCATGGGGCATCCTACTCTGTCCTATAAAGTTGCGATGAGTCGGAATTGACTGGACACCAGTGAGTTTGGGTGATGTATAGAATGTATTAACTCCACTTAACACTTAAGTAAGATAACACTAAGTTAATATAAATAAAATGTGTTTTAACAGGATATGGAAATTATGGGATACCATGACGTGAGCCTACGTATGGAAAATAGCAGCTATGGCAGTTAAGTTTTAAATTCCTGAATGATCTGTCACAGCTGGGGATGGAAGCTGAATGGCCGATACTAACTGCTCATGAATGCCATTCCTTAACCGGTGCTCAGGGCACGTGTCCTGCCTGCCATGCCTTAGTTACACCTCTGACGTGACGCACTGAGATTGTTTCAGGGTTTAGGGGCATCGGTAGACTACCCGTTTCCAACCTGATGAGGAGACAGTTTATAGATGCAGAAGTCAGGAGGATGTAGATTTAAATGTCCGCCTGTTACTGATGAAAGTTAAGCAGAAAGACTTGACCTAGCTGTGTGGCAGCCTTGAGCTTCCTAAATGGACTTTTTTCTTTGTAACATGAAACAGGCCCATGAAGGGTGACTCTGCTGGTGTTTGAAGTACTGGTGGTGAAACTTCCATTATCACAACGTGCAAGCCACCACCGTTTGACGAGCTGACAGGCGCATCGTAGGCATTTCTCGTTATAACATTGTCCATCGCCCCCCCCCCCCGCTAATACTATCTTTCTGTCACTGCTTTCTACATTCATACAGCCTAGTATGTAGAAACCCTGGTGGAATAGTGGTTAGGTGCTGCAGCTATTAACCAAAGGTCAGCAGTTCAAACCTACCAGGCACTCCTTGGAAACTCCATGGGGCAGTTGTGCTCTGTCCTATGTGGCAACTATTGGTAGGAATCGACTCGATGGCATTGAGTTTGGCAACGGGTTAGTAAGCATGTGGGCACAAAATAAGTGTTCAAGAAATATTGGTGAATTAAAAAATAAATGCCTGCGTAAAAAAATATCCCCACCAGTGAGGCTACTTTGTATGTCTGATTGAATTTCCTTCTAAAATCAACAACTGGTCTTTCCTGCTTGTTCTTATACGATACTCCAAGGAATATGTTTATTTCTCAGTTTTTATGTGTTCCCAGTTGGGCAGTTCTCTCCCGTGACATTGAGGTACAGTGGCTTAGCACTGAAGACGGAAGTACAGCGATGAATGGACTCTGGCCAGGATTCAGTTACCTGCCTTCCCAACTGGCTTGATGGTTTTCCAATTTTAGTTTTTGCTCAGGAATCATTCTGACAGAACAAGGGATCTAATGGATCCGTTTTCCCTCACCTTCTACCTGTGCTAGTTTGCTATTCCATAAATATATTTTTCCACAGTGAATGAAAATATAAATGGGGAAAAGTCTTTTGATATGCCACCAAGAAGATATTGACATTATTTCCTTGCCATTAAATATTAAAAGATACAAATAATAACTGTCATTTTCTAAATAGTATCTGAAGTTAAAAAAAAGCTCCTGCTTCAAGATTTCCTTTTATGGTGGCTTTCATGAGAGAAAACTTCCCTTTTTTAAAATTATTGGCTTTGATCCTATAGCAAAATTACTCTTAGAAAGTAGATTGCATACTATATGGGGTGAATTAATCTTTTACAGTGATGGAAATCAAGTGTTATATGGCACCAGGGTGTCATTTCATATGTTGGAAGAGAGAGTTTTCTGTAGAATGGTTTATTTATTGTCTACTAAGCTGAGCATTGAAAGGGAGATGTGGTGACTGGCACGTACCCCCTGTGGTGTGTTCCTGGAAAAACGGCCTGAATCAGGGATGGCATGTGATGATTGAGGATGTCCCCAAAGACTTCTTTACAGTAAACACAATCTTTTACGTGGTTTTCTAGCCTGCTAAGTTTAGAGGCAGGAAAGTTACAGGAGAAAAGACAAAAGCTTCCAAACTATGCCATTGCCACGGGCATTGCCGTGTTGGAGCCTGTTGTTACAGTGACTGTGTCAGTCCGTCTCAGTGAGGGTCTTCACCTTTTTCTCTGACCCTGTGCTTTACCAAGAGTGATGTGCTCTTCCAGAAACCAGTCCCTTTGCCTTACATTCTGTTCGAAGCGTATAAGGCAGTCTCATCATCCTTGCTTCTAAGGAGCATTCTGATTGTCCTTCTTCCATGACAGATTTGATTGTTCTTCTGGCAGCCCACAGTATATTCAATATTCTTAGCCAACTTTATAATTTAAAGACATCAGTTCTTCTTTATTCATTGTCCAGCCTTTATATGTCTGTAAGACAATTGAAAATGCCATGATTTGGGCCAAAAGCACTTTAGTCCTTGAAGTGATATCTTCACTTTTGAACATGTGAAAGAGGTCATTCACTGCAGATTGGTCCACTGCAATACAAATACGTTGTTTGATTTCTTTAATTTCTTGACCTCCACTTCCACGGGTATTGATTATGGATCCAAGTAACTGAAATCCTTGATGATGTCAACCAGTCTTTTTTCCATATTTTATGATGTTGCTTATGCCAGTTTTGAGACTATTTGTTCTCTTTACACTGAGGTGTAATCCTTGCTGAAGGTTGTAGCCTTTGATCTTCATCAGTGTGTATTTCAAGTCCTCTTCCCTTTTCGGCAAGTGGGGCTGTGCACATACGTATCACAGGTTGTTAATGAACGTACCTCTCGTCTAGATGCCACTTTCTTCTTCATAGAGTTCAGCTTCTTGGATTATTTATTTACTGAGGATACAAACTGAATAAGTACGGTGAAAAGAGGCATCACTGACACATACCATTCCTGATTTTAAACCTCACAGAGTTCCCTTTGTTTTGTTTAAATGACTGTGTTTTGATCTATGTACAGGTTTCCCATGAACATGAGTAACAGTTCCAGAAAATAGTGTGGAAATAGTTGTTGTAAAAGGGGAGGGTCAGTTTATCGAGCCAGAGAAGTCTCTGTTCACAGTGTAAAGTGTCTTGTGGAAACAGCAAAGCTGGAGCTCAGTGATTTGTGTCTGCTCAGCAGATGTTTGGGTGCGCCCGACACAGCTGAGAGTCAGCACCGTAAGCCAACTGCAGGGAGGCGTCAGGTCTGCGAATTAAAAAACAAACAATAAAGAAGTTCTGAGAACTATTCCAAAGTCTCAGAAAGCAGGCTTCCTGGGGAAAAGTCCTATCAAGACCTGGAGGGAGAACACAGTTATCTGTATATCTGAGGCCCAAAACAGCTCAAACAGATTTTGTAAACCCACTTTCTTGCTATTTGGGCTGTATTTTATTGGCCTATGGCTTTTTGTATTCTCAGCTTAGACCACTGAAAATGTGATATCTAATTCATTCTGTTGAGAACCATAAACTCAACAGAAATTCTAGCCTCGTCTTCTTCCTCGTGGAGTAGTTTATTGTAACTGCATCTTCATCCAGCTCATTTCCTACAACTGGACTGCCTCATATTGGCTACTATCATCCCTCCGGGTTTCTATACTTCACACACCTCAGCAAGTACCAGAGTTTCTCAAAATAGCCACCACTGTACCTCTCAGAACATAGCAGCATGTGCAGAAGAGCTCAGAGAAACTGAGAACGTATCCTGATACCAGGGGAAACACCTTTTATTTTTCTTGATTTTTATGTTTTATTTACATGTAAGTCGGATCCGACTCAATGGCCCTTGGCTGGCTTGGCAAATGCATGTAACTGCTTTGCATTTTAATTTATGCTCTAACAACACTTAAGGATTAAAAAACAATGTTTTCCAAAAAACATTTCAGGTAAATTTATGATTCAAGAAGATATTCCATGCTTACCCCTAGTGTCTGAATCCTCAGTGTACTTTGTTCAACCCATTGGAGTCTACCTGCCTTCTCTGAGAAGCATACATGTGCAGTGGCCTTTGCATTCACCTCCAGTCTTTACTCAAGAGGACGGTTCTACTCTGACCCCTAGGGTCGCCATGAGTTGGGTCCGACTCAATGGCACTTGGCTTGGCTGGCCAGTCTTTCACAGGTTTAGGTAAAGGGATATAGAGTAGGAACAAAGACAGTGGGTAGTGGGTACAGAATCTAGAAAGCCTAGTGCCTGTGCTCAAAGTTAGAGCTGGGAAGAAACATTGATTCCTATGGGGAGTTAAACCCTCTATGGTGCCCCCTGGTGGAACCCGTGTATTCTGTCCTAGCTTGTGTCAAGGTCCTCAGTGAGAAAATGAAGGGATGAGATTGATCACATTAGGTGCAGTTCCTAGAACTGCTCCTTGTTAGCCTATCATTTATCTGCACTAACGACATGTGAGAGTTTAAATTTCATAATGAAAATCAGTTTATGCCAGTTGTATAGAGAGCTTTGTATAATGGCACCATTTCCTCAAGATTTTTGATATCCAAATGCTCTCATACTTTAGCTTTGTTTTTGGTGATTTCTAAAAGGTTGCAGCTTTTATATGCCACTGAAACACATATGTAAGTGTTTATGATGGTGTTCAACTACAGGAAGTAATTAATGTGAAGTGTTATAAATCACATAGTTCTCTTAATTCAATGTTTCGATAAGAAAGAAAATAAAATAATGTTAGTTATTATTTTCTGTGACTAGAGAAATGCATGAAACTTATTCAAATTTATGAAAACATGCCCATTGTTTTGTTGATACTCTGAGGTGCTCAGTGGAGTTCAGTGATAGCTAGTATTTTTATTTAAGAATATCTTTTAATTTAAATGTCAGTAATCACTAGTATCAAGATAATAGAACCCTGCCAATACCAGCTAATGAATAAGCTCAAGAATACTACAGATTCCTTCTTGCAGGGGAAATTGTAGTAGGAACATTACTTCATGCCTAGTATTTTGTCAGTATGTTTTCCTGCTTTCAAAGAACAATTAACATTATATACTAATACACCTTCAAAGACACCATGAGACAAACAGGAAGCAATGAGATAGTTCTTTCCTCCTCATCTAACTGACTTTGCCAGTATTTCACATCCTCTTCATCCATCCATGACTTCACAAGAATTTCCTCTACTGACATGCTTTTTCTAGTTGTTCTCATAGGAAACTGTCACTTAATTTCTGCTATTTGCTTTCTCTGGGAATTCCTCTAGAAAGAATTGCGTTTCTCTCATACACACACACATATATATATACACATGTATTTCTCTGATATATATATACACATGCATAGTATATGTATATATATAGTGTTTCTGATACTCTGAAATATTCCCACTAGAGCTCTTTATTATGATAGATTTTATTAGTTAACTTGCCTCCTCCTAAGCAAGAATTTAATAAAAATAACACTTGTTTAGTCATCTTTTTTCTTGCCTTTTATATGTCTTGTTATTTTTGATTAAATGTCAGATATTGTGTTTAAAGAACAGAAGATACAGAAGTAAACAGTCTTTACATTCAGAAATGGGCATACTTCCTGTTCTGTCAAACATTGTTTTGGGTGGTTCAGTCAATTTAGACTATAGCCAAGCCAAGTGCCATTGAGTCGGATCCAACTCATGGCGACCCTAGTTGAGCTATATTTGGGTTTTATTGTTGCTGTTGCACACATTCAGGACACCACAAACTATATTCCTTTAATAGCAGATTGCTCTTACTTTGCACTTAGTACGAATCCTGGGGAAAACTCAGTGGTGTAGTGGCTAAGTGATACAACTGCTAATCAAAAGATTAGAAGTTCAAATCCTGGAGAGCTGAAGTACTATTTTTAGTATTTGTGCTCCATCCTTAGCTTTAGCAGTTCCTGCATGCCTGAGCTACAGAGGGTGTTCTCTTTACATTCTTGTCCATCTACCTGCAGTAGACTACCATTGCTTGTTGCTTAGTGGTAAACTCATGGTAAGGCCAGTGGACCATAGGAAAGGGAGAAACTAATGATATAACCTCAGTCTTTGGAAAGTCCTGTGAGCCTTGGCCTTAGAGATAGGGCTATTTTAGCATTCTTGTGTCTTCTTTTCCTCCCTGATCATAGCTGCCAATTCCTGCTTTAATTCTTAAGTAGGAGAGTGTTAGTTATTTATCCCTCCCCACACCTCTCAAGAAACTGTTGCTGTCAATTGCAAACTCACAGTAGCCCTGTAGGAGAGGATTGATTTCCAAGGAGCAGCTGGTAGATTTAAACTGCTGAAGTTTGAGTTAGCTGCCAAGCTTTTAACCTGAGCAACCAGGGCTATGTCCTTTTCCCAGTGCTAACAAATACCTTACAGGACATTTTTGACTTTTATCTTCCCTGAGTCGGATCTGACTCGATGGCACTTGGCTTGGCATCTTCTGTCTCACCCTCAGAAGCAATGGATCTTCTCTGCCACAGGGCAGCAGAATTTCCTGACCCTTCTCCAGCAGCTTTTGGCTTGAGCTTCATGTAAGACAAGGATCTGGAAAAGATGATGGATTTTTGTGTTGTTCTCCAGTGATAATTTTTCACCTCTTGCACACCTATGCCACTGCTCTTGATTTTCTCCCTGCCCTCAAACTTGTTCATGACCACACAGTGGAGACCTATGGGGTGGGGGTGGACCAAAAAAAAAAAATTGCAAGTGAGTGGTTTCCCTCATGTCTAGAGCTCCCAGATATTCCAAACTGTCACTTTAGCTCACATTAGGTCTTTGAGAACTCCCAAAAGTTAAGCTCCTTGCTTCTTTCCTGTTTTTACCGTGCTCTGCCAGAAGCACAACAGTTTATGAGGCCTACCTTTCTTTGGAAGAGCTTGCCGCTCTTCCAAAATTCGATTCATTTGGTTGCCTTGTGACTTCAGCCATCTGGTGATCTTCTTTGATTTTTTAGATTATCTGTGCTTTGTTGTGTTGTGTTTTAATTGTCAGAGTATGAGTAATGTTCTTTTGTAGACTTCTGCTTCTGAAGTAGAATCGTGTATTTCCTGGTTAATTACCTTAGTATGCTGACCCCCAGGAGAAGACTGGGACATGGGAGACACTCCTTAAACTGGATGGTGCCACACTTCCTCCCATTCAAAATAACCCACCTATCATGTTCCAGGTGGTGGACCAAACTCTCCCTTTTCCACTTCAACTCTCTTCCTCCAATGACAGTAAAAAAGTGCATAAAAATAATTTTATTTTCCTGGCATAACTTTCTTTCTGGAGCACTCATATGTGAAATACTAACAGATTTCAATCTCTATCTAGTGACTATTAATCCATCAGTCCTCATAGAGAAATGAGTGTGTCGCAAATAAATTCATAATGGGTTACTTTTAAGGCAAATCTGAGCCGTTCCTTTTTACTTGTCACCTGAAACAAAAATTAGGTAAAACAAGTGTGACAGCTTATAGCAAAAGTACTATTTATAGCTATCATTTTCATCAATAATAAAAGAAGAAAACTCTTTAAAAATATACAGCTTTGAAAAACTCACCTTATCCTTGTCTTCTATGTGAATCACACTGAAATCTTTAGCAACAAAGCTGCCCACGGTCAGGACTTTGCCTCTTGTGTTCTGCTGGTGTTTCTGGGCTCTTAATAGTGAAGGGGGGAAGGGAAGAGCCTATTTGCAGCACTGAGAAAAATCAATTTTCATCTTCAGAAGATGGAACTACCAAGCAAGATATTGACTTGGAAATAAAGTGTTTCCTAAAGTCTTCCCATAGCCTATAAAAGTCAGGACCCAAACCTAAGAGTTTGGTGATTTAAAGTTTATTGCTAATTTCAAGCAAACATGCATATAGCTCTTCCTGGAGAAAAGAGCTAGTTATACAATTTTCTTTCAGAATACATTGCAACGAATATCAGACCACTGGCATCAGAAGCCTCAAAACAAACAAGATTTTTATTGATAGGTCTAACTTGATGTTTTTCAATTTATTTTCTGTTTCAAAGTTTTATTCTTTGCTGTGTGGTAGATAAATTACTGAGAGATTCTCTTGATCACTTGAAGGTAACTACTTTTGATGTACTTTTAAATAGAACTTTTGCAATGCATAATATCGTGATTGTTGTCTCAGCTTGAATACTATCAGTTACCAGTCGCCGTCAAGTCTACTCTGATCCATGGTGACCTTGTGTAAGTCACAGTAGAACTGTGTTTTATGGGATTTTCAGTGGCTGACTTTCCAGAATTATGTTACCAGGGCTTTCTTCTAAGGTGCCTCTATGTAGACTTGAACCTCTGCCCTTCTGATGAGCAGCCAAATGTGTTAACCACTTATACCACCCAGAGATTACATCACCCAGCTGACTAAGCTCTTTATTTAGTCCTCTTCTGGCCTTGAAGGCCTACCAAAGGCTTGTCACTATTGTCAGGTGCCATAGAGTTGGTTCTGAGTCATAGCGACCCTATGAACAACAGAATGAAATGCTGCCCAGTCCTGTGCCATGTCCACAATGATTTTTATGCTTAAGCCCATTGTTACAGCCACTGTGTCAATTTTCTCAGAATGTGAAAAAACAGCTGCAAACATGCATTAGTAATCAGAACCTGGAACACACAAAGTATGAGTCTAGGAAAGTTGGAAATCATCAAAAGTGAAATGGAATGCATAAACATCGATGTCTTAGCCATTAAGGAACTGAAATGGACTGATACTGGCCATTTTGAATTGGATGATCGCATTGTCTAGTATACTGGGAATGAAAACTTGAAGAGGAATGGTGTTGTATTTGTTGTGAAAAAGAACATTTCAAGATCTGTCCTGAAGTAAAGTGCTGTCAGTGATAGAATAATATCCATACGCCTACAAGGAAGGCCAGTTAATATGACTATTATTCAAATTTATTCACCAAACGCAAAGGCCAAAGATGAAGAAATTGAAGATTTTTACCAGCTTCTGCAGTCCAAAACTGAACATGCAATCAGGACGCAATGATAATTACTGGTGATTGGAATGCAACAGTTGGAAACAAAGAGGAAGAATCGGTAGTTGGAAAACATGGCCTTGGTGATAGAAATGATTGTGGAAATCACACGATAGAATTTTGCAAGACCAATGACTTCACTGCAGATATGTTTTTACCTCACTAAAGGCTCGCTGCTCTGACTGTGGCTATCGGTGCACAGTGAACAACTGCAGGAATCTGTTGGCATACGTTGTAGGAGGAAGGAAGCCACCGCAGTGTGACCTGAGCCAACCTGGATTTATTAAGGAGTACTTAGGAGAATACTGAAGTCTGTTGTCTAGGAACCCGCTCCCTCGGAGTCTTTTGCTAAACACTTTTTTTTTTTCTGGGTTTGAAGCATACCCTTGGATGCTACTGTAGGGAAAGACAGAGGAAAAGCAGGAGTAAAAATTGAGATGATTGTTATTATACTTTTAGGGAATTAACTTTACCTGGAAAATCCTTATTTAAACTATTGGATTAGACTAAACTTTCAACAGGATAGGAATATATATATTTTTTACTTACAGTAACTTGTATGTGGGAAGCTGTGAGGAAACTGGTCAACTACATATAAAATAAAGGAATTACTTCCCTCCCTTCTGGATATTAGTGTTGTATTGTGAGTTAGATTTACAACAGTAGTGTTTAAGAAACTACTAGTTTCTAGAAACTTCTGTATTCTTACACAAATAACATACTCCTTCTGTGTTTTGGCCACAAATGTCCCCCCTTGGGGTATTTTCACACACAGGCTATGGCACATGTAATTAGTATGGCATAGGGTGAATACAAAAATGCCTTGAAGGAGGAGGTCGCTTGTGGCAAATGAACGTAGGAGGCATATGTTATTTGTGTACAAATGCGGTATACCCACAATAAAATTTGATTCCTGCTTTGAAAAGGCATTTCTCAACAGGAAACAAACAGAAAACAAAGGAACAAGCATGACATACTTATCTTCTGTCTCCTAAATCACTCATTCTTGTATCCCCCCGCCCATATTTCCTACCTTGAAGAACATCATGTATATAGAGAATATGTGGGATATTTTTTAATAATCACAGTGATAATAACCACAAATTACCTGAGTGCTTTCTTTGTGCCAGACATTGCATATCTAACTTCCATCCTTTTTCTGTTGCAGGATTCTCCCTCAGATAATCCTTCAAAAATAAAAATGAGTATTTTTTGAGGTTTTATAGGGAGACCAAGTAACTCTTCATTTCACATAATATTTCCACCTGGCCATCTGACTCCCAGGACCAGGCCTCTGATTTTTCAAAGCTGTACCCTAACTACATTTCCTCATCCCACCCTAGTTATATGTGGTGTAGCAGTTAAAAACAGGGACTTTGGGGTCTGACACTTAGGAATGGAAACTGGCTGTTAGAGGCAGAGTTTTTGTTGGCTTGGGCACATTACAGAGCTTCCTCTTGCCTAAGAGCCTTCACCTGTAAAATGAAGTAATCACAGCATATACAGTGTGCAGGTGTCATAGGAATTACAAAACTAAATGTGTGATAGAGACAGCGCGTGGCTCATGGACTCACTGTGTAAGAACTCCATTATTATCATTATTTTATATTTATGCATATTTTAAAAAATTGCCTTACTTTTTATTGCTCTTGGACTTTGTGACATGCTCCTTCCTTGGTCTGCCTACCTCCAGCCTCACCTCTCTCCAAACTGTCCTTCACAGTTATGCAAAGTACCATTGCTAGAATTTGTAATAGATCATCACTGTTTTGCTGAAAACCCTTTTATTTTCATTCTAAAATCCAGAGTCCTTAATGTAACAGCCAGTGTCCTTCGTGTCCTGTCCCCTGCCTACCTATGACACTTTGTGTCTTCCTACTTGCTCCTGCATGTATTTTGCTCCAGTCAGACCAAAAACAAAACAAAACAAACCCCATTGCCGTTGAGTTGATGCTGACTCATAGTGACTGTGTAGGACAGAGTAGAACTGCTCTGTAGAGTTTCCAAGGAGCACCTGGCAGATTTGAACTGCCAAACTTTTGGTTAACAGCCATAGAACTTACCCACTATGCCACCCAACCGTGGGAAACTGTATCTGTTTCCTAAACAGCCCAAGACAGTACACAGGCTGTTCTCTCTGTCTGGATTTCCCTTCTTGCCTAATTTGCTCTGTAATTTCCTGCTTATACCTCAAGGCTGGCATAGACATTTTCTCTTCCACGAAGTCCTTTCAGAATTTTCCAAAACAAGCAGCTGTAAGGTGCCCTTCTTATAGTTGTCTGTGAGGGAGTTTTTAGCCAGTAAACAAATAAGTATATTGGAATACCCTTCCTACTCTCCTAATCTGGCCCCCCAATGACTTTTCTTTTACTTGAAGATAAAGGAAGACATTTTGATGACATTCAGGACATCAAGGGTAATATGATGACAACTCTATGGCCATTCCAGAAAAAGTTCCAAAATTTCTTTGAAGGGTGGACTAGGCACTGGCATCAGTGCATAGCTTCCCAAGGGGAATACTTCGAAAGCGACTGCAGTGCTATTTGACAATGAGGTATGGAGCCCTTTTTCTAGGATGTGTTTGTGAACATATCAGACCTCATATATAAAGCTGCGAGACAGGGCGTTACCTAGGTTTGGTATATATCAAAAAGAGAGAAGATCCAAGAACTGAGCCCTAAGGTATCCCAGTGTAAGATGAAATAGAACCTGGAAGGGGACTGAGGAGAGAGTATAGAATAGCCAGTGGGAAACCAGGAGTGTGGCGACCTGGACTAGGGAAATGAGAGCTTTCAGGAGAGGAACTGATCACAGGGTCAGAAAGGCTGCCATGGAAACAAAGACTGTAAATTGGCTGTTAGCCCTAGCAGTGTATGCCCCATTCGTGACTTTAATAAGAGCAGTTTTAATACAGGTAGTCAGAGAACTTGGACCTGACTGAATTCAAGAGAAAAAAGGAGAAACAAAATTGTAGAATATATATAAGGAATTTTAGAACAAGGTGAAAGGAGATAGGGAGGTTTATTATTTATCATGTTATTTTTGTAAATTCATGTTGGTCTTTTGCTTAGTGTGTGCACTATCCTTCTAGAATAATAGTAGCAATGATAGTAATACAGAAATTGTTACTGAGCCTCTAATATGACATAGACATAACTCCTGCAAGCTCTTAAATTGCTGTTTCAATCTTTGCAGCCACCCTATGAAGGAGAGTTTCTTAGTATTCCCATTCTATAAATAAAGGAACTAAGGCACAGAAAGAAGTCACTTGCTCTACATCACACAGCTGGCGAGCAACGGGACCATATTGGAAATCAGCCATTTGATTCCACAGCTGAAATTGTATACTGTCTTCCCAGACTAAACATACGTGTAAAATGTTTTGAGGATAACAATGTGGCTGTTGTTGTGTGGTTCACTGCCAGTGAGTCACGGTGACCCCCTGTACAGTGGAATGAAATGCTGCTTGTCCTGTGACATTGCCACGACTGGTTACAGGTCAGGCCGTTGTGATCTCTAGGGTTTTCTTGGGCAGTTTTCAAAAGTTGATCACCAGACTTTTCTTCCTACTCTGTTCCATTCTGGAATCTGTGTGGAACCTGTTCAGCCTCATAGCACCACGCCAGCCTCCACTGACAGACAGCTGATGGATGCACATGAGATGCATTGGCTCGGGATGGAACCCAGGCCTCTCATGTAGAAGGTGAGAATTTTAGCACTGAACCATGTGCTGACGATATCACTGAAGAGGAGAGCACGACTAGTATCCACACTGTTGGTCAGGAGAATCTAGAACACAGAAATTCTTAAAAGGTTCATATTTCTAAAAATGTGGCCATCCCAATTCTAACCTATTCATTTAAAGACAGATGCTCATACAGAGTTGTGTTAGAATAAACAACCAACTACAATTTGCTTTTAGTAGCTAGCAAAACAACGCTGTCAGCTGTTGACAGTGATAACCTTTGACAATCTCTCTTTTTCTCTGCACTCTGCACTCTGTATCCTCTAACCCAAACCAAAACCAAAACCATGGCTGTGGAGTCAATTCCAACTCATAGCGACTCTATAGTTCAGAGGAGAATTGCCCCATAGGACTTCCAAAGAGCACCTGGCAGATTTGAACTGGCAACCTTTTGGACAGCAGATGTAGCACTGCCTCCTCTAGCTCCCTAAAATCCTTCTCTATTCATTAGTTTCCCAGTGAATAATCCTGGTTTACAGTTACTGTTCTGTCTTGGAAGAAGTACAGCCAGAGTGCTCCTTAGAAGCTAGGATGGCGAAACTGTATCTGACATACTTTGAGTGTGTTGTCAGGAGGGATCAGTCCCTGGAGACGGACATCATGCTTGGTAAATTAGAGGGTCAGCGAAAAAGAGGGAGACCCTCAAGGAGATGGATTGACAGTGAGTTCAAGCATAACGATGGTCATGAGGATGGCACAGGACTGGGCAGGGTTTCTTTCTGTTGCACACAGTGTGGCTATGAGTCAGAACTGACTCAGTGGCACCTGACAACAGACTGACTGTTCAGTACTTGATTCTCTCCTTTCCTCCTCCAGCTACTACAGAAAAAGAATGCTGAATGTACCACTTTGTCATTCATTCATTCAGCCACTCAGTCACTCACTAGTTTTGGCTGTGATAATATAGGAGCCAGAAGAATTTAGACCAACTTGCCTTTCATTCACTACCTGTATAATTGTGGAGCAAAGAGAAAGGATTATGTCAGTAGCATGTAAAGGAGCGAGACCTACGTATGCTTATACTTTCAAGTAGATGTGTATGTGGCTGACAGGGAAACAGATTGATCACAAGTGCTGCTGAAATGTAGCAATTCTCTGGTTTGAAACTGGAAAACAAGACGTTTGATGATGTGAAAATTCATGCAAGGCAAACGCTTTGTGGACTGATGAGATTTTTTTCAGTGAAAATACAAAATCATACAATATTACTGTTAAATGGAGAACTGATGAAAAGCACTATTGGAATGCAGCATACTTTGAAAGAGGATTGGATTTCAGAAAAAAGGTCCCTCAGCCAGCATTCCTCATTTTGCTTTGTAATTGCAGTTTCTAGGCCATCTGAACAATTGTGTGACCCTTGAGAAAAGAATTAGTGATTGCAATCATGGCCTCCTAATCAGGCATCTTGTAAGGAGCAATACTTGAAAATTTTCCTCGTACGCAGGGCATGCCAACTGCCTTGGCAATTTCTCTCATCTATTACTGCCATGATTTCGTGTGTCAGCTTTGCTAATAATTCTCTAATCTAATTAAATCAAACACCAAAATTGAAATAGGGAAGCCCACTAATGCCATCTACAGAAAATGGTAACTTGGTTTAATTGCTATCACTTGATATGAAACTTGAATTCTTGCAGTAGTTCTATAGTAAACATTCAGATTGTGTCAAAGGGGAGAGTTTGGTCTGCTCACACTGTTAAGAATGAGGCAGGGGCCTCATTTGTGAAAAACAAATATGATATTATTTGGCTGAGTTTCAGATTCACTTTTGACAGAATGGGTCTTGCTTGCCCCAGAGAAATACTCTTCCCCTCCCCCCCAAGGGTATTTGTTTTTGGAATCTTGTTAGAGGATATCTAGCTTTCACATAAATGTCACAACATCTTTCCCTTCTCCTCTGCTTGTAATCAACCATTTGCCTACAGAATCAGGAGAGTAATTTATTTGGGTAGGCACCTGTTGTTGAAACAGTGCTTTAAATCAGATATAGAGCAAGAATTTAAGGCACAGATGAATTATTCACTCTAAACGAAAAACAGAGCTGGTTGTAATTTGTAATTCAACAGGGTGTCTTTCTTGAAACAGGCAAGGTCTCTTAACTCCTTCATTTAACAAGGGCCTGGAGCAGTCCTGGAAGCTTCTGGGTTTTTCTTTGGATGTCAGCTTACACCATTACATTCATAGTTTAGGTCAGTCAAGCTGCCAACATTTTTGACAAGCCTATGTTCTATTTTTTTAGAGTTGAAGTGAAGGCAATTGTAATTGAAAATATTTTTTGTTTAAGTACAAGAGTGAGCTTACCCTTCTTCTGGATTGACATTAAGCCTATCATTGCAAAAGCATTAATTGAACAGTCTGGAGTTTGAAAGATTGCTGGTAATTAAATAGCCAAGAGCTTTGTTGTTGTTGTTTTTAATGTATATGTGTTTTGTAACAAGACTTTACTTGGGTAGTGTCTGTGTGTGATTCACTGTTCATTCATATCAGGTGACAGTTTTTATGTTTTTCTCCTAAGTAGTGTGGGTTTTGTGTGAAACTTTTGCAGGGAGAACTTGACTGCCATGGTTTTGCAATTTGGAAATACAGCACTGAAACAAATAGACTGAGAAGCCCCATCCTCACTTCACTGTGGGGCTTTTCCATGTCAGTGATCAGAATGATTTCTTAGTCGCTCTGATCAGGACTTCTGTCCAACTGTAGTCTCAGGGTGAAAAGTCAAGGGGTAATCCACTTAGCCATCTAGTTCTCCAGGTGGAATATTGATAGCCATTACAATTATTTTATTCTCTTCTCCCTTATCTGAGCACCAGTTTAGTTCATGTTCTCTCGCAATTTCCATTATGATGCATGTTTTGGGGAGATTTGAAATTATGGAACCTCTTCAGGCAGAAAATAGTTACATATGGTTATCACTGAAAGACTGAGAGGCAATTTTAAGGTGAACTGGTGAGACTTTGCATGCAGAGTTGAAATGCTCGGCGAGTCCCTGCAGGTGAAAAAAGGCTGTTTTGTTGGGAAATCTTAATGATCAGCAGGCTGAATTGGTTTCTACTTCTTCAGAATTTGAACTTGGCCTTGCTCTGTTGCCTCTGTCACAAAACAGATGTGATCAAAACTAAACTTGAGGTTTTCCGTCTTAATTCTTATATTTACAACTAAAACTTGATTGATTTTTCCCTGTGACAAAACTTGTTTATCTTGGTGTAACTAGAGAACTCCGGTAGATGGTCTTGTTGTTAGCGGCTGTCACGTTGGCCCTGTAGACTGCAAACTGAGCTTGCCTTGACTATGGCGTCTTGGATGAAGCAGATAATGAGTCCTACCTCTTTCTGTGACAGGGATCACTTTATGTGTCTTTGTGTTTTAAAACTTGGACTACAAAAGCTTATAATGTGAATAATTAAATCCACATTACATGCATTCAGTGCATGTATTTAAAGTGGTAAAAATAAATAAATAAATGTTAACTGACAGCATTCTAAGGCACAGACACAAAAAGAACACCAATTTTACGGCGTCTGCAACGTGTTGATTCTCTTAATGGCATCATGACTTGAGAATGGCTGCCAAAGCAATCTATGTGCTCAGATGTTCTCACTAGACCATGCAATGTTTTGTTTAAGAAAACTAGCCCAATCAAGAGAGAAAATTATATGAAAAGTGTGTATTGATGAGGAGAGAAATGTGCAATAGAAGAGCTGGCTAAGCATTTCCGAGGTGAAAGCCTATTGTTTGCTGAAGGATTCTTCTCCTCTTCTTTCACTGCTCTCAATTATTTCCAAGTTGACAAATTGTGATCAATACTCCGTTATTGGTTTGATAATTAACAGATGATGGCCTGTCTCTATGAATAGCAAATGCTGAGTAGTAATTAACACTTGTTTTGATTGCTTGATACTCAGTTGTCAAAGACGGCTATTGTAGTGGCACTTAATGGTAGAAGAGGATTTTTTTGTTGCTGCAGCTCTTGACTGTTACCAGAAATAACTGTGTGTGTGTGTGTGTGTGTGCGTGTGTGTGTGTGTGTGTGTGTGGAAAAGGATGCCTGATTTCTACAACTGGTCATGGTACTGTGACTACAGTCGTTTGAGAACTCACTTAACTAGCGTAAGTCTTCCTAATGAATTATACTTGTGGCCTGTCAGCTTTCAGACAGAGAAAGGATTTGTAATCAAGATGAAGATGGTAAAATCCCTGAAAAAGTATAAAAAGTGCTAAATAGCACTAATTGACTATCACCGACTTAATTAACCTTTGAGGGATATTATGAAGTTTAAAAGTTTCAGAGATAATATAACCTACTTTGTAATGCTTCTGTGTAAGTCTTACTCTCTTCCATTCAAGGAGGCGTGTCATTGTGTTTTCAAGGTGTACAGACATCAATAGATAGAGTTGTCCGGTGGGTCACTGTTTTGGAATTGATTGATTTCATAGTAAGTCCAGGTAACTGATGTTTTCTTTTAGCTTGAAAGATTCTCATCTGTTTTCATTTGTGCAGAGAGGTGCCCCAGGTAAATTGAAAAAGTGTGGACTCTGGAGTTAGCCAGGCTTCGCTTCAGATCTTGCTCCCTTGCTGAGTAACCATGGACACCATTGTGGAAGATGTGACTGATGGTTATCTAGTTGGTTGGCTAGATGTTGAGATCCTGTCATAACCAGTACATAGTTAAGAATGAAGATTCAGGAGACACATTTCCTTTTTTTCAAATGCCAGCTGTCCCACCTACCAGCAGTGTGAAGTTGGGCAAGTTACATTACGGCCAAGTGTCTCTGTTTCCTCGTCAATAAAATAGGGACAATGTTATTATCAATGTCATACAGGATTACTACATGGATTAAGTAGTTGATACATGTAAAATGCTGATAACTATGCCTGGAACATAGTAGGTATGCATTAAAATTGTCATAATAAACAATACATGGTAGTTAATTTACCCTCCTTCATTGTTTTATAATACTGACCAAAGCTTTCACCACAGTTACCTCCTTAACTTGATCAGAAACGATTTAGCTTACGGAAATGGTGGGAAACGTCTTGATTTCTGTAATGGCAGATAATTTATACAACTGACAGAGGTTATCGAGGATTTTGTTTTACTTGGATCCATAATCAACACCCACAGAAGCAGCAGTCAGGAATCAAATGATGTATTACCCTGGGAAAAATCTGCTGCAAGAGATCTCTGTACAGTGTGAAAAAGCAAGGGCATCACCTTGCAGACTAAGGTGAACCTGACCCGAGCTGTGGTGTTTCCAGTCACTTATGCGCTTGTGAAAGAAAGCTGGGCAGCAAGTAGGAAAGACCAAAGAAGAAGAGATGCCTTTGAATTGTGGTGTTGGTGAACAATGTTGAATGTACCACAAACTGCCAAAAGGACTGACAGATCTGTCTTGGAAAAAGTGCAACCAGGTTGCCCTGTAGAAACAAGGTTAGTGAGACTACAGCTCACATACTTTTAACATGCTGTCAGGAGGGATTAGTCCCTGGAGAAAGATATCATACTTGGTGAAGTAGAGGACCAGTGAAAAAGAGACCAACCCTCAATAATGTGGGCTTACATAGTGGCGACAGTGATGAGTTCAAGCACGACAGCAATTGTGAGGGGAGTGCGGGACCCGGCAGTGTTCCATCCTGTTCTGCACGGCGTTACTGTGAGTGGGAACCAACTCAACAGCGCCTAACAACAATGGGAGATGCAAATGGTTACTTGCTCAGCTGCTAACCAAAAGGCTGGCTAACCGAAAGCTGCTAACCAAATCTACCTAGAGGTATCTCTGAAGAAACGGCTGGCAATCTACTTCTGAAAGATCAGTGGACGAAAACCCATGGACCGCACGTGGGGTCTCCATGAGTCAGATTCAACTCAAAGACAACTTTTGGGGGTGGCTGGGTGGGTGCTTTATTGCTAGGGATACCAGAAAGTGTTGGCATTTGCTTTATATTTCGTCTGGGGAAACAGCTGGCTCCACTGAATAAATTTAAAGGCACAGTGAGTGCACCTCACATGCTTTGGACGTGTTGTAAGGAGGGATCAATCCCTGGAGAGGAACATCATGGTTGGTAGAGTGTCAGAAAAAAAGAGGAAGACCGTCAATGAGATGGACTGATACAGTGACTGCAACAGTGATTTCAGGCATAGTAACAATTGTGAGGATGTTTCAGGATCAGGCAGTGTGTTATTTTGTTGTGTGTAGGATCTCTGTGAGTTAGAGTCAACTCAACTGCTCCTAACAACAGCAAGTACAAAGTAGCTCTACACTGTTAATACGTCGATTTATGTGGACATGGAAAGCAGCGGATGACTGCATGTATGTATCACTTATTAACATAGAGATCCTTTCTTGAGAGCACATTTTTTGGGGTTGAGCATTGAGAACAATAAGGAAACTCCAAAATAATTACATTTAAAAACTAAGCTTGTGTCTTAATATTTAAGGAAAAATGTTAAGGAAATGTTTCTTAATATTTAACCTCCAAATTGGATTTCTATGTCTCATATTCTTTTTCCTTCATCCATCATAAGTCAATTTCAGATGAAAATTTTGATCTGAATCATGTTCTTAAGCTCAGTGATTTACAAAGCCATGATGGTGACTAGAAACCCTAGTGACTAGAAACCCTAGCAGTGTCACGGTTAAACACCATGGCTGATAACCAAAATGTCAGTAGTTCAAATCCCACGAGGCACTCCTTGGAAACTTTAAAGGGACAGTTCTGCTTTGTTCTGGAGTGTCACTATGAGTCAATATTGACTTGATAGCAAGAAATCTTTTTGTTTTAATGGTAACTGGCTTGATTTGGGGTTTGCTGGCCACTTTTTGCTGAGCAACACAACTAGTTTTTCACTGTCCCCATTAAAATTTATATGAATCTCATGGGGGATTGCTGGTATTTTATATTGCTAGCTCATAATACTTATGTTTATTCATGCTAACTACAAAAGACACACTAGCTCGGTCCTATTTGGGTATTGAGTTCTTCTCTATAAATATTGTAATGTTATTAAAATTGAGAAGAGATATCGATTATTTCAGTAAAGATAAAAAAGAGAAGGCTAATTTGTGATCAGATTAACTTCGAAATACATAGGTGTGTTATACTATAAGATATGGTATTCATTGCATGTGTGCTATATATAAAAGAAAACAATTTTATTGCCACTGAGTCAATTCCAATTCATACAGACCCTGTAGGACAGAGTAGAACTGTCCCTCAGGATTTCCAAAGAGTAGCTGGTAGATTCAAACTGCCAGCCTCTTTGTTAGCAGCCATCCTCGTAAACCACTGTGCCATCAGAGCTCTCAAACCCAATGCCACAGAGTCAATTTAGACTCATAGTGACATTATAGGATGGAGTAGAACTGCTCCCTCGAGTTTCCAAGGAGCACCTACCTGGTGGATTCAAACTACTAATCCTTTCGTTAGCAGCCACAGCACTTAACCACTGTGCCACCAGGGTTTCCTGTATTATGCATAACATATGTAAAATATATATATGAGCATGGTCAGCGTCTTGCATACCTGACACATGTCCCTCTCAGCCTCGTACAGGCTGGTCTTCACTCCGTTTTTCCCCTTCACTGGGCTTTTTCAGTGCAATTGCACTAGGCAACACTTAATTAAACTTCATTTCCTCTTTTAACGCTCCAGGTATTATCATGCTGCTCCTTCAAGAAGTAATTTGTGTGCTGTTTATTGAAGCCATGAATTTAATCATCTCAATCCCAAGCTCCTGCAGGATGACTGTAATAAGATGTATTGACGTTGCTTTGGAGCACAGTTTTTGTCTCCATTGTGTTTTGTTTTGCCAGAATACTGAGGGTGTTTGTTTTGTGGCATATCTCCATAAAAAGAGTCCTTCCATTTAGAATGATGATGAATTTAAGTGACTTCTTTCAGAATGTGTCTTTAGAGCTGACGTTTTAAAATAGTGTAGTCCTGGAAAGGAGGTTCAGAGTAGCACAAGGCACAGGTTTAAAAATGAAACAAGGATGGACTTGAGCTAAAGTCTGTCTTCTTTGCCTCTCAGCTGGAATAGAGTAGGAAGAATCAGCAACTCAGATTATTCTAAGCACTCTTGCTAGTTCAGCTTCCATGGGTGCATACAAACCAATGTATTTATACTTTAAGCACAAGTTTAGGCCCTGGATTTTTCCTAATCTAATCTCCAAAGAAGAAAGAAAGACATTGAAAGGAATGGCAGAAGTTTAGGAAAATGGAGAAGGGGGGATAGGATATAATCACAGTAATAATAATAAGTAACTGGTACTGTTTGAGAACCCTAGTGGCACACTGGTTAAGCGCTAAGCTGCTGACCGAATTCACCAGCTGCTCTGTGGAAACCCTATGAGACAGTTTTCTCCTGTCCTGTAGGATTGCTTATGAGTCAGAATTGACTCGATGGCAGTGGGTTTGTTTTGGTTTTGGCACTGCTGGAGAGTTTATTATGTGAATGCTATTCTAAACATTTTGTAGCTATTCAGAGGTATTGTAGTTATGGACAGCATCCCTGGGTGGTGCCAGCAGTTAACACCACTGACTGGAAGGTTGACTGGTCAAGTCAGTCCAGGGTCACATTGGTAGAAAGGCTTGCTGGTCTACTTCTGAAAACCGAGCCACTGAAAATCCCGCGGAGCACAGTTCTGGTCGATACACTGGATCTCCACAAGTCAGAATCGAATTGATGTTAGCTTCCTTGGTAGCTATGGATAGTTCCATAGAAGAGAGTGGAGTGATTTACGTAAGGGCCTGGAAAATGAATCCAAACATCCATCTGCACATTTTGCAAACCCAGCATCCAGTGCGTTCCCACAAGGGAGTGAGTGCAGACTCGGAAGCAGCCCTGAAGTGGGAGTCCTTAACCCCAACCAGGGGGCCTGTGTGACCTCCCTTGACTGCCCAGACTTGGTCCATTTACAATTTTTAAAGAAAAGCCATTAATCTGAATATTAATTAAGTGAACTCCCCTGATTTTCAGTTTCTGAGAAATTATCATAAACCTTTTACTTTGCTTAACTCTGAGAGGTAACCCATATCCACCCTTTGGTAGGACTCAGCCTGTGGGCCTCCTACCAGCTTAAGCCAAGAAAGCCAATGAGGAGACATACTCAGGTGGTACACTGAATCACAACTGAAGATCCTTGGTGGCTTCTTCAAGGGGTCTCTTGGGCATTTAAAAGTTTTGCCTGTCCATGACTGGGGTTTGGGGAGAAGCCCAACGCAACAGGCATAGTTTCTGTTTTCCTGATGCCTATTCAAATAAGCAAGAATTTAAGCTTTTAGCGATACTGCTCAACGACAAGCGTTATATCCTGGTTTTATTTTATTGCCCAAGTGTATCTGAACAACTAACTTTGTTGTTATTAGGTGCCATTGGGTCAGCTCCAACTTGAGGCAATCTCATGTATAATGGAACAGAACAATGCCCAGTCCTGTGACACTAAACCAAAAACCGCACTCATTGCCATCATAGAGACCCTATCTCATTAGAAAATACCATTGGGATTGCATTGTTTCTACAGACCACTTGGGGTAGAGTAGACATTTTCACAATGTTGACTTTTCTTATCTGTGAGCCAGGTAGGTTTCTCTACTTATCTAGGTCTCTCTTGTTCTCTTGCAGTAGTGTCTCAGAGTTTTCTTTGTATAGGTCTTTTACGTACTGGTTAGATTTATTCCTAAATATTGTATCTTCTTGGAGACTATAGTAAATGGTATTGATTTTATGATTTCCTCATTGATACTCTCTTCTTTGGTGTAAAAGAATCCAACTGAGTTTTGTATGTGTATCTTGTAGCCTGATTTTTCACTAAACTCTTCCATTAGTTCCAGTTGTGTGTGGGTGTGGGTGTGTATGTGTGTGTGTGTGTACGAATTCTTTAGGCTTGTCTGTGTATAACATCTTATCATCTGCAAACACAGGTACTTTTATTTATTCCTTACAATTAGGATGTCCTTTATTTCTTATTCTAGTCTGAGTGCTCTGGCTAGAAGCTCCAGCATAATGTTGAATAAAAGAGGTGACAAAAGTCATCCCTGTCTGGTTCCCATTCTCAAGGGGAATGCTTTCAGACTGTCTCCACTTATGATGATGTTGGCTCTTGGCTTTGTAGCTATGCCCTTTTTGTGCTGAGAAATTTCCTTTCTATTCCTATTTTGTCAAGAGTTTTTAAAATGAATTGGTTTTGGACCTGTTCACATGTCTTTTCTGCATCAATTCATAAAATTATATGGTTCTTGTCTTTTATTTATATTGTGGGTTATATTGATTATTTTTCTAATGCTGAACCATCCTTGCATCCCTGATGTGACTCCCACTTGATCACGGTGAATTATTTTCTTGATATGTTGTTGAATTCTGTGGGCTAGAATTTTGATGAGAATTTTTGCATCTAGGTTCATAAGGGATATTGATCTGTAGTTTTCCATTTTTGTACTGTCTTTACCTAGTTTTGGTATCACCATTATATTGACTTCACAGAATGAGTTTGGCAGGATTTCATCCTTGTCTGTTCTCTGAAATACCTTCAGCAATAGTGGTGTTAATACTTCTCTGAAAGTTTGGTTGAATTCTCCAGTGAAGCCAGCATGGCTAGGGCTTTTTTGGGGTTTTGGACTTTTTTAATTACCTTTTCAATCTCTTCTTTTGTTATGGGTTTATTTAGTTGTTTGTATTATTTTAGTTAGGCAGTATGTTTCTAGAAAATTGTGTATCTCCTCTAGACTTTCAAATTTGTTCCAGTACAATTTTTCATAATACTCTGCTATGGTTTTTTAAATTTCATTTGCATCTGTTGCGATACTGCCTGTCTCATTTCTTACTTAAGTCGTTTGTTTTCTCTTGTGTTATCCTTTTGTGAGTTTGGGCAAAGGTTTATCAGTTTTTTTATATTTCCAAAGAACCAGTGTTTAGTCTTGTTAGCTCTTCAAGTATTTATCTTTTAAAAAATTTGATTAATTTTTATTAACTCTAATTTTTATTATTTGCTTTCTTCTGGTTTCCAAGGGTTTTTTGCTGCTGTCTCTGTACTTATTCCAGCTATATGGTTAATGTTTTGATTTGGACCCTTTCCACTTTTTGAATGTATGCCTTTTTGTTTGTTTGTTTGTTTGATTATTAAAAATAAATTGACCTCCAAGCACTCGTCTTGCTGTGCCCCAAAGGCTCTGGTAGGATGTGTTTTCATTTTCATTTGATTCTGTGAATTCCATTATTCTAGCCTTGGTTTTCTCTATAACCAAGGAGTTTTTAGGTAAAGTGCTGTTGTGTCTCCATATGTTTAATTAGTTTTCATTACTTTTTCTGTTACTGTATATGAATTCTTTAGGCTTTTCTGTGTATAACAGCTTATCATCGGCAAACACAGGTACTTGTACTTATTCCTTACAATTAGGATGGCCTTTATTTCTTTTTCTAGTCTAAGTGCTCTGGCTAGAAGCTCCAGCATAATGTTGAATAAAAGAGGTGATTTCTACTTTTATAGCCTTGTGGTGTAAAAAGATGCTTTGCATTATTTTGATACTTTGAATTTTTAAAGACTTGCTTTATGGCCTCATTTGTGGTCTTTTCTGGAGAATGTTCCATATGGGTTGGAAAAGAAAGCTTAATGAATAGGCTGCTGTTGGGTAGAATGTTCTGTATGTGTCTGTCAAGTTGCTTGGTTGTAGGATTTAGCTCTTCTGTGTCATTATTGCCATTCTTCTGGGAACCCCGGTGGCATAGTGGTTAAGCAGTGTGGCTGCCAAGCAAAAGATTGACGGTTCAAATCCGCCAGGGACTCCTTGGAAATTTAGTGGGCAGTTCTACTCCATCTTAGACGGTCACTGTAAGTTGGAATTGACACAGTGGCAATGAGTTTGGGATTCCTGATGGTGTAGTGGTTAAGTGCTATAGCTGCTAACCAAAAGGTTGGCAGTTCAGATCCACTAGGTGCTCGTTGGAAACTCTATGGGACTGTTCTACTCTGTCTGTAGGGTCGCTGTGAGGTGGAATTCACGCGACAGCACTGAGGTTTTTTATTTTTGCTATGTTGTTATTGAGCTTCCTTTGTATGCTCTGTTCTTCACCCTTCATCCACACCTGTGTGTTGAAGTCTTGTACTATTATTGTGGCACTGTCTGTTTCTCTTTTTAATGATGTCAGAGTTTGTGTTATAGATTTAGAAGCCCTATCATTGGATGCATAAATATTTAATATGGTTATGTTCTCCTAGTATATTAACACTTTAATCATAATGTATTGTTTTTCCTTCTCCAGTGAGGTGGATTTTACTGTAAAGTCTATTTTATCAGAAACTAATTACTATTCCTGCTCTTTTGTATTATTTGTGTCATTTTTTTTTCATCCTTTGGGTTTTAGTTTGTTTGTGCCTTTATGTCTAAAATGTGTCTCTTGTAGGCAGCACACAGACTCGTCATGTTTTTATGCATTCTGCCACTTTCTGTGCATTTAATCCATTTATATTCAGCACAATTATTGATAGACATGAGTTGTTTTTCTTTATATGTTTTCATCCTTTTCATTTTTAGTAGTTTCATATTTGCTGAGACTTCATGTTATTCTTGTGTATTTTGATGTGTAGGATTATTAGTTTCCTGTGTCATTGCCTTAATATGTACTCCTATTTATTTTTAAATTTAACCAGTCATTTATTTGTTTGTATTACTTTGATTTGCTTTCCATGTGAAACATCTGTGACTACATTTTTTTAGTCTTTCTTTATTGTTATAGTGTGATAATCTTTTCTATAATGACATCCCTGTCACGTAGCTTTTGATTTATTTTTGTGGTTGCCATATCTGGGTTGATATCTGGTTGCTCTGTCCTGCACTCTACTCCTGGATTATTTTCTGGTGTTGATTTTTTAACTAAAGGACTTCCTTTAATATTTCTTGTGATATTAGTTTTGTTTTTGCAGATTTTTTAAACTTCTGTTTAGCTGGAAATGACCTAATTTCACCATCATGTTTGAGAGATAATTTTGCTAGATATATAATTCTTGGCTGATAATTATTGTCCTTCAAATCTTGGATGTGTCATCTCATTGCCTTCTTGTACATGATTTCTGCTGAATAGCTTTATGACTCTCCTTTGTATATTGTTATTTATTCTAGTGCTTTTAAAATTTTCTCCTTTTTTTTTGGCAAGTTTGTTTATAATGTGTCATTGTATCATTCTTTTGAATCTACCATGTGTGGATTTTGATGAGCATCTTGGGTAGATATCTTTCATGACATCAGAAAAATTTTCTGTCAAAAAATCTTTGACCATTCTCTCTGTATTTTCTGTCATCCCCTACCCCCTTTCTAGTACTTCAATCACTTATAGATTATTATTTTTTATAAAGTTTCACATAACTCTTAGTATTTTTTCATTTTTTAAAAATTGTATCTGATTTGCCCTCAAATACATTGGTGTCAAATACTTTATCTTCAGTCTCACTAATTCTGACTTTCATTGCCTCCACTATTATTTAAATTTGCTTACCAACCACTAAGGCTAAAGATGAACAAGTTGAGGATTTTTACCAGCTTCTGCAGTCTGTAAGTGACCAAACAGGCAATCAGGATGCATTGATAATTACTAGTGACTGGAATGCAAAAGTTGGAAACACAGAAGAAGGATCAGTAGTTGGAAAATATGGCCTTGGTGTTGAAATAATACCGGAGATCTCATGATAGAATTTTCCAAAACTAGTGACTTTTAGATTGCAAGTACCTTTTTTAACCAATACAAACAGCAACTGTACACATGGACCTCACCAGATAGAATACACAGGAACCAGATTGACTATACCTATGGAAAAAGATGATGGAAAAGCTCCATGTAAGTGGTTATAACAAGACTAGGTTCTGACTGTAGCATAGATCATCAACTGCTCATACGCAAATTCAAATTGAAACTGAAGAAAATTAGAACAAGTTCATGAGAGCCAAAGCATGACCTTGAGTATGTCCCTCCTGAGTTTAAAGACGGTCTCAAGAACAGGTTTGATGTGTTGATCACTAATGACCAAAGACCAGAGGAAGTGTGGAATGACATCAAAGACATCATCCATGAAGAGAGCAAAAGGTCATTAAGAAGACAGGAGAAAAAAGACTGAATTGGATGTCAGAAGAGACCCTAAAACTTGATCTTGAATGTCGAGTAGCTAAAGCAAGTAAAAGGCCTAAAGAGAAGACTTCAAAGAGCAGCTTGAGAAGACAAAAGTATTATAATGACATGTGCAAAGAGATGCAAATGGAAAACCAGAAGAGAAGACCACATTCTGCATTTCTCAAGCTGAAAAAAAACTGAAGAAAAAAATCAACCTTGAGTTGGCAATAGTGAAGGATTCCACAGGGAAACTATTAAGCAACTCAAGGAGCATCAAAAGAAGATGGAAGGAATACATAGAGTCATTACACCAGAAAGATCTAGTCGATGTTCAGCCCTTTGAAGAGGTAGCATATAATCAGGAACCAATGGTACTGAAGGAAGAAGTCAAAGCTGCATTTAAGGCATTGGCAAAAAACAAACTCCAACAATTGATGGAATATCAATTGAAATATTTCAACAAACAAATGCAGTGCTGGAAGAGCTCACTTGCCTATGCCAAGGAATTTGGACAGCTACCTGTCCAACTGACTGGAAGAGATCCATATTTATGCCCATTCCAAAGAAAGGTGATCCAACTGAATGTAGAAATTGCCAAACAATATCGTTGATACCACACACAAGTAAAATTCTGCTCAAGATCATTCAAAAGCAACTGCAACAATATTGACAAGGAACTGCCAGAAATTCAGGCTGGATTCAGAAGAGGACGTGGAACCAGGGACATTATCACTGATGTCAGATGGAGCTTGGCTGGAAGCTAAGAATACCAGCAAGATGTTTACTTGTGTTTCATTGACTATGCAAAACCATTTGAATGTGAGGATCATACTAAATTATGGCTAATGTTGCAGAGAATGGGAATTATAGAACACCTAGTTGTGCTCTTAAGAAATCTGTATATGGGTCATGAGGCAGTTATGTGAACAGAACAGGGGAACATTGCATGGTTTAAAGTCAGGAAAAGTGTGTGTCAGGGTTGTATCCTTTCCCCATACCTTTTTAATCTGTTTTCCAAGCAAATAATATGAAAAGCTGGATTCTGTGAAGAAGAACAAGGCATCAGGATTGGAGGACGACTCATTAACAACTTGTGTTATGTAGATGACACCACTTTACTTGCTGGAAATGAAGATTTGAGACACTTACTGATGAAGATCAAGGACCACAGCCTTCAGTATGGATTGCACCTCAATGTCCGGAAAGCAAAAATCCTCACAAATGGACCAGTGAGGAGGAACATTGTCATAAACAGAGAAAAGATGGAGGTTGTCAAGGATTTTATTTTATTTGGTTCCACAATTAATGCCCTTGAAAGCAGCAGTCAAGAAATCAAAACACACATTGCATTGGGAAAATCTGCTGCAAAGGACTTCTTTAAAGTATTGAAAAGTAAAGATGTCACCTTGAAGACTAAGGTGCACCTTACCCAAGCTATGATATTTTCATTTGCATTATATGGATGTCAAAGCTGGACCATGAACAAAGAAGACAGAAAAAGAATAGATGCCTTTGAATTGTGGTGTTGGATAAGAATGTTGACTATACCATGGACCATCAAAAGAACAAGCAGATCTCTTCTGGAAGAAGTACAGCCAGGGTGTTCTTTGGAAGCAACTGTGGGAAGACTGTGTCTTACGTACTTTCGACATATTTTCAGGAAGAATTGGTCCCTGGAGAAGGACATCATGCTTGGTAGAGCGGAGAGTCAGTGATAAAGAGGAAGACCTTCAATGAGATGGATTGACACAGTGGCCGCAACAATGGGTTTAAGCATAAAAATGATTGTGGACATGGCACAAGACCCAGCAGTGTTTTGTTCTGTTGTTCATAGGGTCGCTATGAGTCAGGACTGACTCAGTAGCACCTAACAACAACAACAACATTGCCTATATTCTCCTCCTTTGGACTTTCTGTTGGGTCATCTAATTCTGAAATTTCATTATTAATCTTCTGAATTCCTGTATGCTGTCTCTCTATGGTTTCTTGCAGGCTGTTCAATTTATCATTATGCTCTGGTGCATTTTGCCAGATTTCCTGAAGAGTTCTGTATGTTAGTCTTTTATATTCTACCTCTGATAATTCCAGGAAGTTCTTCGTCTGAAAAATTCCTAGATTCTTTGTTTTGGGAGCTTTCTGAAGCTATTGCGGTCTGCCTTTTTAAGTGATTTGATATTGACTGTTGTTTCTAAGCCAAGAGTAAACTGTTGTATTCCCTTATTTTATATTTGCTTACTTGTTGTAGCTTCTTATTTTGTTTTGTTTTGAAATCCCGAAATACTCTGGTTTGGGAGCTCATTTTATTATTGGCACCTTTTAAGCTCTAACATCGTGTCACCAGGTGGTTAGAGCTGTTACTAGGCACAGGGTTCTTGTATGTATTCAGCTTGGGTGTGTGTGTAGTCATTCACCAGGTGGGTAGTACAGACTGTCCCCTGTAGGGGTGATTGGTGTAGTCACAGGTGTTTGGCTGCATGCACTGCACCAGGCAGGGAGCTGACAGCTATCCGTGAGTGTCTATGAAGAAAATATGTCCCTGTTCCTTAAAGCATAAAGGTGAATAAATTTTGTAGCCAGACTATGGATGCTAAATGGAGAGGTGTGAGGCATTCAAGGTTATGGACCCCTTGTGCCTGTACCTAGGCAAAGAAACTGTTTCTGCCCTGAGTTCGTGGCTTACAGGAGCCAGCAGATCCCCCACTCCACCCCACTAAATTGGTCCCTCTTCAAGTTTGTGTGAGTGGTTCAGGGTGTGCATAAAGGTCCTACTTTCTGCTCAGGGGATGCGTCAGTCTCTGTACCCAGCTTAGGTACCAAGAAGAATGAGGAGAGGGAAGTACTGGTAAAGGGGAGAGAGGTTTATTCCAAAGGAAAGTTTCAGTTCTGTGTGAATTAGGTTAGATGCAAGCCACATAGCTTTTGATAACTGAATGCCAGTTTTCACTGATTGTGGAGGCTTGAGTGGGCTTGCTACTGCTCAGTCTCTTACACTGTGAAAGACACTTTCCAAACTCCACTGAACCCCTCATAGTGCTTGCTTCAGCTGATCCCACTGCAGGGTGCTGATTCCCACCTGGTCAGGTCCAGCCATTCCTCAGCATTTCTGGACTTACTCTCCATTTCTTGTCACTCAATCCAATTTTTCAACTTTCCCTTTGATGTTCAGGGCTCCTAGAATGTCATAAATAATTGATTTATTTGTATTTTTGTATCTTTGTTGTTAGAGAGATCACAAAGTTCTGACTGTTCATTATACAGACAAACTACTTTTAATGATGATTTTTGCCTTCTCTTCACCTTTACGGAGGAATCAGCTTATACTTTGGTCCCCAAGTTATGGATTCACACAAGTTAACCTTGACATACTGTTCTTTCTCATTTCTGGAATTTGGAGATTCTTTCAGAAAGTTTAATCGGATGTACTGAGGAAAGCAAAAGACCTATGCCATTCTTAAAATATACTTTTCTTCTAAATATCTTATTGATGCTTTTTATCCAAGAAGTAGAAATTTGAAAATAAGATCAAATTAACTGCCTAGTATAATTATGACCAGTCTGTATAAGAAATTTGGAAACCCTGGTGGCATAGTGGTTAAGTGCTGTGGCTGCTAACCAAAAGATGGGCAGTTGAAATCCATCAAGTAGTCCTTGGAAACTCTATGGGGCAGTTCTGCTCTGTCTTATAGGGTTACTATGAGTCAGAATTGACTCAATGGCAGTTATTATTATTATTTTTAATATGTATATGTAGAGGAAACTTAGCCTTCATTGCTTTGTTTTATAATATACTCAACAGGATTTGTTAGCATTAGGCAAGTTTTCTGTCTTGACGTTTCCCTGGTAGCCGTCAAAGCAATTAGCGTTCCTTTGAAAAGTCTTATTTTACCTTAGATAAGTGCGTGACTTTGACTTTAAAACTTTCTTGTTGTTGTTGGTAGGTGCCATCTAGTCAGTTCCAACTCATGGTGACCTGATGTACAACAGAATGACTGGGTCCTGCACCATCCTCAGAAGCACTGTTATTCTTAAATTCATTATTACAGCCACTGTGTGTCAGTCTATCTTCTTGGGGTCTTTCTCGTTTTATTTGACCCTCTACTAAGCCTGATGTCCTTCTCCAGGAACTGATCCTTCCTCTTTACAACATACTTAAAATATGTGAGATGTAGTCTCACCATCATTGATTCCAAGGAACATTCTGGTTGAAATTCTTGCAACTACAACCAAGATGGATTTGTTCATTCTTTTGGCAGTCCTTGATCTGTTCAGTATTCTTTGCCAACACCACAATTCAAAGGCCTTAGATGTTTTTCGGTCTTCTTTATTCATCATCCAGCTTTTGTGTGCCTGTGAGGCAACGGAAAGTATCACGGCTTAGGTGAAATGCAGCTTAGTCTTTAAGGTGCTATCTTTGCTTTCCAACACATTAAAGAGAT